>CM053807.1:15000000-20000000 GCA_028671895.1 Oenanthe sinensis
ATTTCTCCTCTCTGAAACTCCATTCCATTGAGGTGTACCTGGCGGAGTGAGTTGTGATACAATACCACACTCCTTTAAATACTCTTTAAATTCTGTGCTCAAGTATTCTCCCCCGCGATCAGATCGTAAGATCTTAATACTTGCACCTCCGCCAATTTGCTTCTCTACTTCAACCTTGTATTCTTTGAACTTTTCAAAAGATTCAAATTTATTCTTCATAAGATATACATATCCATATCTACTGAAATCATCAGTAAATGTTATGTAGTAGTAGCCTCCTCTAGCCATCACACGCATTGGGCCACATACATCACTATGTATTAGTTCTAGACGTTCAGTGGCCCTTTGACCCTTACCAGTGAAAGGGGCTATAGTCATTTTACCAAGCAAACAAGATTCGCATCCTTGGTATGATTCAAAATCAAACTTATCCAAGTATCCATCCTTATGTAATTTGGATATGCGTTTCTCATTTATATGGCCTAGACGACAATGCCAGAGGTATGTTTGATTTGAGTAATTAACTTTAAGTCGTTTGTTTTCTATATTATAGACATGATTGTCTAAGTCAAGAACATATAAATCATTAAACAAACGTGCAACACCATAGGTTAAATCATTCAAAGCAAAAGAGCAACTGTTGTTCTTTATTGTAAACGAAAAACCTTTCTTGTCCAAACAAGAAACAAAAATAATGTTTCTGCGAATCGCAGGCACGTAGAAACAATTCTCCAGTTCTAAAACAAGCCCAGAGGGCAAAGATAAATAATAAGTTCCTACAGCTAAAGCAGCAACTCTTGCTCCATTGCACACCCGTAGGTCCACTTCTCCTTTAGCCAATGTCCTACTTATCTGCATTTCCTGCACATTTATACAAATATGAGAAGCACATCCAGTATCCAATACCCAAGATGTAGAAATAGACAGATTGACTTCTATAACATATATACCTGAAGTAGAAGCTTGCTCAACCCTCTTCTTCTTCAGATCCTCCAAGTAAGCTGAACAGTTTCTCTTCCAGTGACCAGTTTTCTTACAGTAGTGACATTCACACTTAGCAACACCACCTTTAGGCTTTAAAGCCTGTTTGGGACCTGACTTTGGCTTGGGTGTAGAATCAGATCCAGTCTTCTTCTTACCCTTCCACTTGCCTTTCCCTTTGGCCTTACCTTTATTGCCCACCATCAGTATGGTAGCAGGTTCAGCTATCTTTATATTGGTCTCATATGTCCTCAACATGGCCAACAATTAAGTAGGTGTTTTGTCAAATTCATTCATATTGTAGTTCATAACAAACTCAGTGAATTTGTTGTTCAAAGAATTCATGATTAGGTCAATACCAATTTCTTGACCAATCCGGAAACCCAAAGTTTCAAGGTACTCAATGTAACCAATCATCTTCAGAACATGTGGGCCAACTGGTTCACTTGCCCCTTGTTTGTAATTAAAGAGTGACTTACTCATGTTGAACCTTTCTTGACGAGTTTGGCTTGCAAACATGCTTTGCAAGTGCTCATTGATAGTATATGCATCCATATGCACATGCTGTCTTTGAAGCTCAGCACTCATATTTGCCAACATAAGACATGCAACATCATTTGCATCATTATCATCCTTTGTGTGGGCCGCTCATTCCTCAACAGTAGCCCCCTCAGGAAGGGGACCTGCCGGAGGGATATCAATGACATGAAGCTTGCGCTCCTGCCTGAGGACAATCCTCAAATTCCTGTGCCAGTCTAGGAAGTTGTTTCCTCCTGTCAGCTTATCCTTCTCAAGGACTGATCGTACGGATAGTGTGTTTGTGTTGTTTGCCGTTACTTAGTATCTACAATGATTACAGCACAAAATAAACATTAGATTGTCTGAGTTATTTATTATGTTCAAATGATTATGATATATTCATAATATATCTCCCACTATTTTTATCAAATTAATAGCCCTTACTATTAATTTGAAAAGTATATTCCATAATTCTTTCTAGTGAGCCAAGATCCATATTTCGTCATGTCTTAAGTTAACCATTGGAAGTCCTTAAAAAATGATTATTTAGGTAGACAACATTTGTCACTTATATCATATATAATTCTTGGATAGTTTGGTAAACAACGATTGATCTTATCTATCTAATAGACTTTTAACCAAACTCTATGCTTCTAAGTTCATAATAGTTGAATATAATCATTTATTTTCACCTTATTATGACGACTCAGTTAAGTTAGACCCAATGATACAACGGCCGAATATAAGCATTTATATTTGTCGCATCTCACCACGATAGATAGGAGTCCCCTGCCACTGACAGTCCTTCCCCTTATCGATCTAGGATTCGATGAGTGTTCATTCATTGGAAAGCATGCGCGTAAAACTTAATATTTTGTTAAGGGGTTTAGAAAATTTATAATGATCATGATCACATCATAAAGAGATCCTCAATTTTCCTTGAACCAAATATTTCAAATTGACATCTTAAATTGTTCATTTCCCAGGTAGATGGAGAATACCAATGGTCACACTTAAAACCCATCAACCTTACGAATACGCATATCCGCTTTTGTCAGAAAATCCCAGTTATAGATATCAAAAATCCATATTTAATTCCGTGTTTTAAAAATCCATATTTCATAAACACAAGAATCTCATGATCATTTGTTAATTTTAAAATCTTAAATAGTTACAGATTTTATCTTGTTTAGCATGGCAAGCATGGCATGGGTGACGTATCTAATACATGCATACATAATTAATCTAATTAAAGCATGCATCTTCTACTCTACACATACATTCCATACAACATATGTAAAGAGCGTGAAAGTAAACGTGCAATGGTTATGGCCCAATCCTATGTGATCTTTTCAAGCTAATGAAAAGATCAAGGTCAATCTATGGGGTAATAAGTAACTATTACATATGTCTTCTCTATTGCTTCCATTGACTCTTTAGCCTCCATGGATTGCCTTCTTGTTCCCTTTGTCCTTCTTGGATGTTACATTAATAACGATACTAATGAAATTACAACAGAACTCGAGTTACATTCGAGATAAACAATTACAAATAGAAAACGACATGCAAGTCGTATTTATTACAAACCAAAAGAATAAACCATAACAACTAGGGTCTGAAAGCCATAACCATGCACCATGCTCAATTAACCATTAAAGAACATGTAAAATCATATATAAGAGTATCCAATCATCAAACATCATATATGGCTAAAACAGAAAAATCAGAAAAATCAGAAAATTTCTGGAAAACAGTAAATCGCATTTTTGAAGGCTTAAACGATGTCAGAATGGGAAAACAAAACTTCCGGCAAGGTCTAATGACGATGGACACCAGAAACACTTTCTGCTGCAGTTTCTTTTCTAGCTTTCACAGAACGATTCCGATCAAACTATTGCTACTGCCTATCATATCATATACAATCAGACATTACACATACATATAAACTGATCATATACCAATTATATAATCAATCCAAATTGTGGCGCCCTCCCAACCCGGGGTCTAGATCGGGGAGTCACTACCACTCTATATGCATGCACCCTAAATAACAATAATAGAAAATACGCATAAATATGACCCCGACTACTAGCCTGGACCTTTCAAGGTAATGGTATGAAACAAGCACACAACTACATTCATTTATATTTACATTTACAACAACAAAATAATATTATTACAACTTCTGAAACATCTTAAACTCTAATAACAAAATACAAGACTTAACAAAGTCTTTTCCTTCCAACTCTGCCTCGATCCTACCTGTTCAATCTCAGCCATCCTAGCATAGTTCATGAAAGACATGTTCTTCCTGGCAGTCTTCTAATGTA
Organism: Oenanthe sinensis; assembly: GCA_028671895.1. Lineage (NCBI taxonomy): Eukaryota > Viridiplantae > Streptophyta > Magnoliopsida > Apiales > Apiaceae > Oenanthe > Oenanthe sinensis. The sequence continues at coordinate 15,003,831 of CM053807.1, forward strand.
ACATCATGTGGAAGTTATATTAGTAGTGTGAGATCCTGAGGTTACATTGGTTTGTAATAACCGTTATTATTTTAAGTTCGTTCCCTGAGACTATAACTCGAGTTGTGTGTTTGGTTTGGGGTCACTGCTTTTATGTTTGGTTATTATAATGGGTAAAGCAGGTGAATGATGTTATTGTGGTGAAAATTGGATAGTGACAACCTAGATTCCTGACCCCGGATCTGGGGGCGTCACACATATATAGTAGACATACTCTACCATTTAATCACTTCTACTCTGGCAAGAAAATAGCACATAGACACATATATTGATTCACAGTATTCTTGATTGATAGTCTTTCCTATACAGAAGTGGTGTGCCAATAATATTTTACAAAGTCGTTTTAGTTTTAGAAAATTTTGACAGCACTTCCCCTGTAATTGGAGCTACCTGTCAGAATACAACCGACCCAAACAATCATTCAATCATATCTATACACAACCAATCACATATTATCTCTAGTCTATGCCATACAAAGAAATGTCTATACAATTGCACAAGTAACGTTACTATTGCTTAATTAATTATAAAGATTCGAATATATTATTATATATTCAAATCATGTTACTGCAATACAAAGCTTTCAAGTACTCGCGTGGTTACAAAATCAATTCACATTTTCATTTAGACACATATACATAACCAAGAAATTTTCTAGCAATTATCACAACTAAATTAACATAATTGTATAGTTACTACTTCAAGCCATATATACACAATTTTTCACATCTCATCCAAACTACTATACACAAGTACAAAAACCATTAGCTCATTATCTAGACATGGCATTTAGCATTAAACCAAGTTAAATTTATATTGCTATTAGTCCAAATTCGAACATAATAGGTATGCATATATTCGAATGGCAACTAATGCTAGAGAAATTGCAGCAATTGGCCAAGTTCAATATGCAACTAACACATTTTACAATCTAACCAAATTTTGATTATTATTAATATCCAACAATTTATTTTAAATGACTATATTCACTTAGCAATTACCACTTAAACTTATTACTCAAATACATATCTTAATTCAAGCATAATTAGTCCACATAGGTAACAATCCCAAGTACTCAAGCAATTATTACATAACATCAAACCTCATATTATAATCATAAAATTTTATTTTCGAATATAATTATATGCATAATTATTATATATTCGCAAATTTCATTAAAAATAGAATTTAACCTTAATACAATTTATATCAATGAATGTAGCTCCACTAACTTGATATCTTCCAAATTAAGCTTAAGGCACATTACTACTAGCCGGAAAACATGCATACATACTCGGCAAAATCAAGTCCTCGCCGGAAAATTACCAATCAAATCGGAAAAATGGGAAAAGAACTATAATTTTACATGTAATTTAATTAAATTACAACCCATGCTGCACAATTACATCTTTGCTTATTAATTAAACCATAGCTCATTTCCCGAACCAAAAACACGAAGCCATCACCGGAAAATCTTTATATAACTCGGAAATCACAACACTAATCAAGGTTATAGCATGCAGCAATCAAAACAGCTACAACTAGTACTAAAATTATATAAGGGCTCAAGACACATCATCGCCGTAACACCAACTCACCGGAATCATTGTTGGTGACTCGGTTCCAGTGGAGTGCCGGATTTTGTTCCGGTTTCTCAACACCAGACCCATCTATTATTGTTTACGATCACAAAATATAGCATAGTCAGGAATTAAGAGCAACAATCCATCATTACCCAGTCTTGCATGCAACTTTGATTATACATATCAACATACGGCACATCTATATATATATATATATTGTTACATGCAGTGAACAAGAGAAGCATATAAGCAATAATCAAGCTATAAAGAGGTCAAGAACATGCTACTTAGTCGAGTTTTTGCCATGGAAATTAAAAGAAAGCAAGAATCGCCCAAAAATGAGAGAGAACGAGACCTGGGCAAACTGGTGCAGAGCAAGGGGAAAGAAAGTGGGTGCTGCAGGTTTTAACAAAAGCAGGGGTAAAGTAGTAATTTCACATTGCTGTTTTTCTGTAATTAATCAATTAATAAATCGAATTTTGGTGAAAAAGGGTTATATAAATAAGTTTTATATTTTAAAATCAAGAACATGAATTTATAAGCTCACCCATATTTTTAAAATATTTTTCTGATGAATCAATAATTAACTAAAAATCGGGGAAGTTTAGGCACTTTAAATAGAAATAAGAGTAGAAAAATCCTTAAAATATTTTAGTGCTCAAATAAAATAAAATTTTATTTTTAAAACCTTTCTGAATATCCAAAGAGAATTTTGAAAAAGATTTCATGATTTTTGGACATTCCAATAATTAAATATGGAATTTAGAAGAGTAATATCTCTAGAATAAAACAGGAATAAAAGATTTATATAAAATCACTGGGACTAGAATTAAATACATCACTATTTTTAGAAAGTCTCTAAAATCACATAGAAGTTACATATAAAATTTCATAATTATTGGACACACCAATAATTTTATAAAAATCAAACAGTTACTCAATTAAGCATGTAAAATCAATTAACCACTTAATTAAAACACTTAAGCATAATGCGGTCAAACAGGCAGTCATCTAGACATATAAAAAGATCATATATCACCTCTTGTCACATTGGAACACATAAATACTATAACTCATATTAATCAAATATATATAAATGTCTCGATCGTTACATTCTCCCCCCTTTAAAAAGGATTCTGTCCCCAGAATCAGCCTAAGTAAACAAATAGGAATACTTTTCGAGCATTTCACTCTCAAGTTCCCAGGTGGATTCCTCAACCCGAGGATTTCTCCACAAAACTTTAACAAGCCTAACAGACTTATTCCTTAAAACCTTATCCTTATGATCCTGAATCTCTACAGGCTGTTCTACATAGGACAAATCAGGTTGAATCTCTAGGGGTTCATATTCTATTACATGACTCATGTCAGGATTATACTTTCTAAGCATAGATACGTGAAAAACATTGTGAATGTGCTGCATCTGTGGTGGTAGAGCCAATTCATATGCAACTTTCCCAACATGCTTCAAAACTTCAAAAGGTCCTATATATCTTGGATTAAGCTTTCCTTTCTTGCAAATCTATTAACACCTTTCCATGGAGAAATCTATAGCAACACTTGGTCACCTTCTTCAAAATTCATATCCTTCCTTGACTGGTGAGCATACATCTTATGCCTATCTTGAGCAGCTAGCAATCTCTTCTGAATCAACTCAATCTTTTCTTTAGTTTGTTGAACTAACTCTGGACCCAAAATCTTACGCTCACCAACTTCATTCCAACACACTGGTGATCTGCACTTTCTTCCATATAGAGCTTCATACGGGGGCATCCCAATACTGGCATGATAGCTGTTGTTATATGAAAACTCCACTAACGGTAGGTGCTCGTCCCAACTTCCTTCAAAATCCAAGGCACAAACTCTCAACATGTCTTCAATGGTCTGAATTGTCCTTTCACTCTGGCCATCTGTCTGAGGATGATATGCAGTACTCATATTCAGCTTTGTTCCCAAACACTCTTGAAACTTCTTCCAAAATCTTGAATTGAATCTCGGGTCTCTGTCAGACACTATTGATACAGGAACACCATGTCGCATAACAATCTCTTTCAGGTACAAATGACCCAACCTGTCCAGTGAAAATCTTTCGTTGATCGGTAGAAAGTGCGCTGACTTGGTCAATCTGTCTATTATTACCCAGGTAACATCATGATTAGCTTTTGTCCTTGGCAGACCTACTACAAAATCCATAGCAAGATTCTCCCATTTCCATTCTGGAATTTCTAGTGGTTGCAACAATCCACTGGGCCTCTGATGTTCAGCTTTGACTCTCTGGCACGTATAACATTTACTGATCCATTCTGCCACATCTCTTTTCATGTTGGGCCACCAAAAATTTTCCTTCAAGTCTTTATACATCTTTGTGCTTCCTGGATGAATAGAGTATCTTGAACTATGTGCATCATGCAAAATTTCATTCTTGAGCTCTTGAACATTAGGGATCCAAATTCGTGAGGAATACCTAAAGATTCCTTTACTGTCCTTCTGACTTCTTAACTCTTCTCCAGTCAACTTGGCTCTGTCTTGACTCATCATCTGTTCTTGACATCTCTTGATCTTTTCTAACAATTCTGGCTGAAAAGTCATTGTATACACCATCTCTTCCACTGAATCAGAACCACATACTTCTATTTCCAATTTCTCAAACTCTTTGATCAATTCTTCAGACAAAACCATTATATTCAATCTTTCCTTTCTACTTAAAGCATCTGCTACAACATTCGCCTTGCCTGGATGATAGTTAATCGTGCAGTCGTAGTCTTTGATCAATTCCAACCATCTTCTCTGTCTCATGTTCAACTCTTTCTGAGTAAAGATATACTTCAAACTTTTATGGTCAGTATAAATTTCACACTTTTCTCCGTACAAGTAGTGCCTCCATATCTTCAGTGCAAACACAATGGCAGCTAATTCCAGATCATGTGTAGGATATTTCAATTCATGAGGTCTTAACTGCCTGGAAGCATATGCAATTACTTTCCCATGTTGCATCAGAACACATCCCAAGCCTTTGTGAGAAGCATCACTGTAGATAACGAAATTTCCTTGATCGTCAGGTAATACCAACACTGGGGCAGACACTAGTCTCCGCTTTAGCTCTTCAAAACTTTCTTCACACTTTTCATTCCATACAAACTTTTCATTCTTCCTGGTCAACTTGGTCATAGGGGTAGCTATCTTTGAGAAATCTGGAACAAATCTTCGATAGTATCCTGCTAAACCCAGAAAACTTCTGACTTCTGTTGGAGTCCTTAGTCTTTCCCATTTCATCACTGCTTCTATCTTTGCCGGATCAACTTTAATGCCTTCTTTGCTGACAACATGACCTAAGAATTGTACTTCCTTCAGCCAAAATTCACATTTTGAAAACTTCGCATACAACTTTTCCTTTCTTAAAGTCTCTAAAACAATTCTCAAGTGATCTGCATGCTCTTCTTCTGACTTGGAATATATCAGGATGTCGTCGATGAAAACAATCACAAACTTGTCTAAATACTTCTTAAAGACTCTGTTCATCAGATCCATAAACGCTGCTGGGGCATTTGTCAATCCAAAAGCCATAACCAAAAATTCATAGTGTCCATACCTTGTTCTGAATGTTGTTTTAGATACATCTTCAGGTTTGATCTTGAGTTGATGGTATCCGGACCTTAAGTCAATTTTTGAGAAACATTCGGCTCCTTTCAGCTGGTCAAAAAGATCGTCGATCCTCGGCAACGGGTACTTGTTCTTGATGGTTAGCTTGTTTAACTCTCGGTAATCTATGCACAATCTCATGCTTCCATCCTTCTTCTTAACAAACAATACTGGTGCTCCCCAGAGGGACACACTAGGCCTTATAATTCCTTTATCCAAGAGATCTTGTATTTGACTCGCCAACTCTTTCATCTCAACTGGCGCCATCCTATATGAAGCTTTGGAAACTGGCTCAGTGCCTGGAGCTAGATCAATAGAGAATTCTATTTCCCTATCGGGAGGTAAACCTGGCAATTCGTCCGGAAACACGTCGGGAAATTCATTGACTATAGGAACATCTTCTAATTGAACTGGCTCCTTCTCAGTGTCTACAACATTTCCAAGTGCAGGCGCAACAAAAGTGAGTAAAGGCACAATGAAACATTTGTCTTAGTTTCTAAGACATTTGTGGCGCCTATACAAGGGAACAAGTGTATTGGCGCAACAAAACAAACTCCCTTGGCACAACAAAGTTCCAAGGCTCAACAAAAGCATTTCGTGGCACCTACACACTGTAGTCCCTCTACAAGCACAACAAAGGACTTAAGCATTGTGAAGCAAATCAATTTTAATTGATTTGAAAAGTCTACACTACATAAACAAAATGACTGGTTCATTTTGATTCGTGGATTTGTGGAGACACACAACCAACCAGAGAGATATAGAGAGATATTTTGAAGCTGGAGAAGAAGAAGTCACAAAGTCATACATATACATTCTTCACCGGAGTTTTATATTTCAGCCGGTTCATTATGTTGTAAATACAATGGGCTATTGTAAAACACTCTATAGTAGCTTGATTCCGTTAGTACAAACACATAGTCAAATATTGTATAGGGATTAAGCTATATCTCTTTGTAGAAGCAAAGAACTAACTTGTTCTTTAGAAACCATTTATATTTTTAACTAGGTGTAGCAATCTCATGGTTTATATACGAAAGATATATTCCCCGAAAATTGTCTCATTAAATTACTTGCTACTTTTCTAGAACATTATTGATTATTCATAAATACAGAAAATTAGTAAACCAGCCTTCTAAACACTTTTCACTTCATGAACTTGAACCCACTAACCGAAATCTAAATTATTTATCCGTAAAAGATTCAAAAGAAATTTTCAATTTAGTGAGTATCGTATTCAATCCCCCCTTCTACGATACTTCGGGACCCAACAATTGGTATAAGTGCAAACTGATTGATATACAAATCAAGATCCACAACTCAGTGAAGCTCACTGTGCCGAAGCTGTCTGGAAGCAAGATGAGGCATTGTTAAATAAATTTAATTATAAACTTTTAATAAGTTTATTTTATAAACTTTATAAACTTTATTTCATAAACTTTTATTAGTTTATGTTATAAATTTTAATTAGTTTATCTTATAAATTTTATATTAAATTTATTTTATAAACTTTATAAAATTTGTTTTATAAACTTTTATCAGGTTATGTTATAAATCTTAATATTTTATTTTATAAACTTAATAGTAAATTTATTCTTTAAACTTCTATAAAATTTGTTTTATAAACTTTCATTAGTTTATGTTATAAATTCTAATTAATTTATTTTATAAATTTAATAAAGCCTAAAAATTTAAATTTATTATAACAAAAGCCGCAAAAGGAAGCAGCAGAACTCGGAAGCTGATTGGTATGCTCAATGAGTAGTAGATGAAGATTTCTCCGGGTATTGAAGATAACTAAAATTGACTGAAGATTATCCAATGAAGCTTATTCTAGAACAGGTTGAAGAAGTAGTGGTATTAATTTCCTCAGAGGTTTACTCCATAGGATCCCACTATTTATTCGGATGCTGGAAAAGAAGAGATTAATTTGGGTTCAATTTTTGGTTAATTTGAGTTGAATTTTTGGATGAAAAATCTTAGGGGTTAAAGTAGTGAAGGAGAACAGACTGGACTACCTAGCATCTCAGTACAAACCTTAAAGATTATTCTACAAGGAGATTATAGGAAGTTCGTACTAACACTGCAGATCATCTGGAACACAGGGATTACAGCTAACAGGGATTTAAGGATACAACCACATTATTTGTAGAAGAATTGTATGTGCTGAAGGCCTATAAACTAGAACAGAAGCTGAAAAAGATAATATTTGGTAAATCAGGTTGTTAGCATATCCACTTTATTTGTGACCTAGGAACCAAATTTGATTGAAGTCAAGGTTGAGAACCTCTGGACAGATTAAAATGATCCTAGAAGCTGAATTGAAGATGTAGTAGCTCAAGATAGTGGTCAAGGTGTTATAAGTGAATTTTACACTTTGGAATAACTTGAGAACTGGACTACAAGTCAAGCCTGCAGGGAAATAGGAAGTTCAGTGACATCAGATTCAGATGGAATACTAATTCTTAATCTAAGGTCATTACCTATAGATTCCATAAAGGAGATTTTAAAGAACAGTTCAAGAGGCAGTTGCAAGACTGGATGGTTGATTATAGAAGACAAGATCAGGGTTTTCTACACAGTTTGAAGAAGCCTGTACAAGCAAATGATGACAAACATTTGTTTTGGTTTGAAGCATGAATCTCAGGAATTAGTGAGGATGCAGCAAGGAAAAGTATTTGTTGATGAAGTTAAATGCAAGGTTGATTCTATCAGTGACAGTGGTGAACTATATGGATATCTGCCATCAATGACCAACACTGGAGATGAATCACTAATCACTTCACAGGTACACATTCTAACTAGTATACGTTTATCTAATTCAGAAATGTATGATTATTAGGTATTGAAATGTATTATATTCATGTCACTATGTAAGCATCTTATGATTTAAATGCTTAATTGATTGCTAAGAATAAGATTGCATGCTAAGATTCATGAGTTTAATTAGTACATTTCATACTTGCTTTTCCATGCAGTAAAATGAATATCTAGAATTAGATAGGGTGTTCTAGACAGTTAAGTGTATTCCTGAACATTTGCTAGAACTTGATTTAAATCTTATGTGATTTAATACATCTGTTAATGTTGTGAAAATTGCTAAATAGACAAAAAGATCATAGATCAGATATTTTATATTTGTTCTTATTGTGATAAATGACTTGTTAAGTGTATGTGGAATTTTCTATTGCTCATAATGTTTTATTCAAATATTCTGCATATTTTTGAATTGTTTATGTGCTTATTTTCACATGTTTTGCTCCCACTCACATAGTTGCACTTAAATGTCATATCATTTCATGTGTTGCTTGTTAGGATGTAGAATATTAAAAGATGGTAGAATTATCTAAGTAGTTAGTAACATTTATAGATTCGAAGCTTAATCTAAAACTGACTTAGATAATTAGAGATAGTTAAAATGTTAGACAATAATAGAAATGGATTAGACATAATTAGTAATTAATTTGTTAGTTCTTCTATTCCATGTGCTTTTAAAAAATTATTGAATATCTATAAATCTACTTTACATTTGTTACACTTGTGTAGAATGATTAAAGTAGATAGTACTGAGTTTTCTAATATGCATAACATGCATGAATTGCATAATTCTTATCTAATACATTGAAGCTGAATCTTTACCATGTGTTCTTATTTCCATACTTGTTTAGTTAAATTTGAAAATGCATATCTTAGGACTTGCATAATCATAGACAAATCATGTATAAGAATCACAATAGGGTAAAGACTGCTAGTCCACCTTAAGTTAGATTGGAATCACTAGTCTCATAGCCTTAAGACTACTTTGTCATGGATGCTGTAAATGAGAAGTGATCAGTCAAAGATAAGTTTTGCATGATTAGGTTGAAGCTGTTGTTACCACTATTTTAAGCAATATCTCTAACCCATCTGGACTCAATTGAAGTTGAGTACCAAGAAACTTAATCATTTGTGATCACAGAGTATGTAACAAAAGGCAAAAGTTATGTGATTTTGTGACATTTACTGTTCGAGGCATATGATTAAGATTAAAGCTCTAATATAACAGTTGGTTGAGAAAGCTTACCCATCGGTAACCTTTGGAGATGACAACAAAGGATGTACAAGCGATTTGGCTATCATGTTTTTAGAATTGTCATCAATGTAAGCATCTTTCTTGTTGAAGGACTTAAGCACTATTTATAGGGAACTAGAGAATTATTTGTCAAGGGTTTTCTAGAAAAGCATTGAAAAGGAAAAGTGTTTGATCTCAAACAAGAAGGTTGGAAGCTCAGTCAACTAAGAGTGAGAAAATTTGTTCGTAGCTGACATGGATTTTGTATGCAAAGGTGAAATGAACTTTTCAGTAAAGCTTCATTAGTAAAGAGTTAGCTATGGAATAGAAAGCTCTCACACTTGGTGAACAAGACAATGGATTCTTTGATAAAGAATAAATTGGTGAGATGACTGCTTCATATGAAATTCAGTCCAGAAGGACATTTTGAAGTACGTCACATAGGGAAGTCAATGAAAACATCACACGAAGAAAATTATGTCATGGAAGAAATATGCGTAGTGGTGGTTGATGACAACCCTAGTTACAAGTTGGTGATGTTCGTGCATTCAACAGATAATATATCACAGATGGTAATTGATCACATCAGGTAGAGCAAGTTGGAAGCAAAGTAAGCTTTGAGAACTTTGAAGTCAGATATTGGAACTGAATTTCACGAATGAAGTTCTAAATGAAGTTTGCACTTATAAACGTACTTTAAAGCTGAAACAATTAACACATCATGCTAATTTATTTCAACAAAGATCGAGAAAAGACATAATATGAGTTAATGGCCAATCAGAAGCAAACACTGAAGCTCTTTCATGTGTTTGGAGGAAATTGATATTTATTGAAGATTTATATGAGTATCTTGGCAAGTTTGAAGTTAAGGCTCATGGAACAATTTTCCTCAGCTACTCATTGAAGTCAAAAGCTTTCAGGGCATATGTGATGTAAAACTAAAAGGTGATTGAAAGTCTGAGTGTATCCTAAGTATTCAAATGAAAGATTATTTTGAATCTTTGAAGTTTGACATCCTGTCAGAGTCAAATTTAGATACTGATGTTGAAACTGAGGTTGCAGAAGGAATCAATGATAATGATTCAGATCCTATTAGTGGAAATGGTAGGGAATCTATACTACTGTGAACTTTAACATAATCCACTTCACAAGGTGAAGGATCTTCAACACATCCTAGCAGAAACTTAGGGGGAGTAAATAAAATAAGGATCTACTAGTAGTACTCAACATAATGAAGATCAAAGAAATACATCAAAAACATATCTGCTAGTACAAAAGGTTTAAATTCAAAGTAAATCCTAAAGTCTAGTTCTTAGTAAACCGGATTATTGAGTAAAGGCTAGAAGTGCTAATCAAAATGAACATATATTTTTCGGGACCTAACATCTAGAATCCCAAAAAATACTGAAGAAGCACTGATTGATCCAAATTGAGTGATTGTAATGCAAGATGATCTCAATCAGTTCGAAGGCAGAAATTACTGAAGCTAGAACCCAGACCACAAGACGAAGCTAAAATTGGTATAGTAAGGGTTTTCAAAAACTGGATAATTATTGGCATTGTTATGAGGGACAAAGCCAAACTGGTTGCTACAGGTTACTATCAAGTAGAAGGTATCGATGATGATGTAAACAGAATCTTCGGGACTTTCTAGATCAAACAGTAATCACAAGTGATGAGACTTGATCCTATTAGGACCAAAAAGATGAGAACTTAATAACAGGATATCCCTAGCACCTGCTATACATTCAAACATGAAGATCTATTAGATGAATGTGAACAAGTGCACTCTTGAATGGTGAGCTAGAAGTAGAAGTTGATGTACAACATTTCCTGGACTTTAAAGTTACAGATCATTGGAATTTGTATATCATCCTCTTCACAAGCTCTCTATGAATGAAGTTAGGGATTCAAGCAAATCGTCAAGGATATGGTATGACACTCTACCTAGTTTTTTACTTGAAAATGATTTTGGTAAAGTCGTTATATACATATATATCTCTTATTCAAGTCATTACTTATTCAAGTGCATAAAGACCATATATTTTATTCCCGATATGCCTATGTGCAAGTTTCCAAGTGGATACTAGAGAATCTTATCTTATAACTAAGTTATGAATTGTTAGATATCTTAGGGGATCACCAATTCATAGAATCAGGTACGCTAAAGATACTAGGTTTAACCTAATTGGCTATATAGATATAGATAATGCAGGTTGTAAGAAAGACCAGGAAGTCATTTCTAGAAGCTGTCAATTTCGTGGAAGAGGTTGATTTCTTGTTGAAATAAGAGGAAACATCCAACACACATAGCTGCAGCAAAGGCAAAATTTAAAGCTACTAGTGAATGTGATGCTCTGATCTTCTGGACAAGGAAACTTCTTCAACTCCAACAACTCTATTGATCTCTCCACACCACGTATGAAACAAGCGCATGGATATCTGGTATCATTTCATTCGAAAGTTGTCCTTACTAGAATAACTTGCAGATATTTGCTGAACAACTTGATAAATTTATTTTGTCGAAGTTGGTTAGTGAACTTGGGATATTATTTATGTGCATATTTGTTGGAAATCCCATCTGCAAGAAATTCTTGAATAAGTTCACAAGTATTAAATCGTTTATATTTAAAGGACTTGTGAATTTATTTCAAATCCAGTACCTCATGCTTTTTGCTATTAGTTTAACTATCATGCTTACAATGTTATATGTTTATATGGTAGTTAAATGATTTAGCATAAGTTAACAGCATAATTATTTGTATATTAAATATTTGGTGAATATTAGTCAATGATATCATGCTTAATTGCTATGATATTTTGCTATGATATTTTTAAATATTTTGTTACAAATAATTGTGATACTTTTGGTATTAGTGATATTATTTAGAATTTCTGTTCTAAGTAATTAATATTTATTTCAAAAATCACTAATATTAGAAGATGGAGTTTTTCTAAGTCATGTGTATAAGATTCTCAATATTTTATATACTTAGAAAATATTTCAAATATATAATTTTATTTCGAGGATTTTTAATTAAGATCACAATTATTAAATGTCTATATTTAAAGGACTTGTGAATTTTTTTTCCAACTATTTCCTCGAGTTTACATATATCATTAATAATTGTTATGAGTATAATTACAATATGTATGAATGATGATTATTAGATATAACGTAGGAAGTTATATGCTAATATTCAATTTTATGAATATTTAGCATTTAGTGAAATTATTTTATCTTATTAAAATTATGGATTGAAGCAATTTAATGTTTATTAGTTTCATAATTTTGATTTGATAAAATATTAGAAACATAATTTCTTGTATTTTTAAATTATTGATAAATATCATGAAATGATATTTTGTTAATGTTTCCTTGCAATTAATTGTGATATTTTTAATATTAGTGATAATATTTGTTGATTATCTGAAATCACTAATAATAAAAATATGCCTAAATGCTTATTGTTCTACTGAATCATTGTCATGCCTATTTGATATATATATATATATATATATATATATATATATATATATATATATATATATATGCATGTTATTGGTAATTATTTAGTAAAATATAAGTAGTTAATTTATTTTGATTAATTTAAATTATGATGATATAAAACAATTCTATGATATATTGGTTCCATGATTTAAGTAAATTAAAATAAATCTGCAACATGATTATTTGTAGTATAAATATTCTCTTTTATTACTTAGTGATAATTGGATAATATTTTATTATAAAATAATTGTGATATATTGACACTAATGGATTTGCTTAGTCTTTATTCTAAGTAGAAATTGGTTTTTAAAAAAGTCGTTAGTATTAGTATATTTAGTTTTCTTTCTTTGACTGAGTTTTAAACCTGAATGTATTAAAGATAACTTCTTGTCTATTTCTTTTTCAAAATGTCTTATTCAAATATACATTCATTTTTCTATCATTTTCAGAGAAGAAAACATCAAAGTTCTTTTTCAAAACTTCTCTTTTAAAAACCTTTTGATTTACATCCCTACTTTGATTCCTAAATCCTAGGGTGTGAATCAAACTTCTCTTGAGGATAATTTTTCTCCAATCTCAAAATATTTTATCATCTCTCAAAAATTGGTTTTAAATGCTATATTTTCAAATCCGTTTTCTCTCTTAAGTTTTCCTATTAAAGTGGTAGAAACTTTGTGACTGCTATTTTATTCGGAGAAATTGTTTTTACTTCGAGGTACCAATCACTTGTAAAATGATTTGTTTTTAAACACTTGTTTCAATGTATGTTTCACATTGATTCATAGTACCTAAATAGTGGTTGTTTCTTTGAAGGCCTTGTACTATATTGTTAAGCATACATTCGCCCCAATTGTCATGTTTTTATTTTAAGATGGGGACACTATCAGGTGGACGAAAATGATATAAATCATAATTTCATTATGAGTCAGAAAACCATTGTCCTAGGAGTACTTTAATGCAATCATAGCATTGGTGGGATTACAAAGTTGTATAAATAGTAATCGTGATAACTCAACACTAGAACAGGACAAGTAAATAATACTACGCCTATACAGAAATCATGAAGAAATGAAGACAAGGCAGATACAGTGAATCAAGACATTAGAAGGAGTTTTGAAGTCTACTGTAGGTCATTGAGAGAAGTACATTAATATGTTCATGCCTCAGTGAAGAATAATGGTTGAAGACTTTCAGAGTTTCAGAAGTGTTGGAGATTCAGTGTAGAAGTGCCACTAGAAGATTTCAGTGTAAAGGCATTGATTGAAGATAGACAGTGTTCGAAGCATAGGATCTAGAAGGGTGAAGACAAAGGTTAAAGAAGACAGCTGCAGTCTTGAAGTTATACTCACTGAAAGAAGTTCATTCATATGTTCAAACATCAGTGAAGAACAAATAATGAAGTATTCAAGATTGTGGTAATAATGGAGATGTTGTCGATGTTGGGTTCCGAGGCATAAAACGCAGTGGATAAACGTAAATATAACGAAAATTTTCGGAACCCAAACGCAGGATCATGTATAAGAATTGACGGATTATGGTGATAAACGAATCATACCTATTAAGATCTTGAATGTAACGAACTCAACGGAGATCCTTGCTATCACGATTTGTGTCTTCCTCTCGAAAGCACCTCTATGGTATCCACACGAGCACCTTCAAGAGCGTCTCACGATCTTGATTACGGGATGGATGTACTAGCCTCCTTTGATGATTTCGAATGACTGTCTTTGCTGCCTCACTTGCTCTGCCTCTAGGGTTTTATCATATAAAAACGTGTGGCTCTTTTAACCTATCATTATCTATTTATAATGACTGATTAAACGGGCCTAAGCAGTAAAACCTAACCCATGTAGGTATAGGATTAAATAATAAAACATGTTTCTATTATTTAATTAATAATTAAGTCATACTTAATTATTATGGGCAGAAATCCTCTTCAACTTCGAATTTATATTATTTCAATTAATTAAGTCTCACTTAATTAATATAATAAAATTCAAACAATCATCAATTAATTTAAATCTATAATTTAAATTAACTATTCCTCTAGATGCTCTATGTGTGTGACCCTATAGGCTATTATTTAATTAGCAATAATTTTATTCTCCAATAAAATTATAAACAATGAGCGGTATCTGGTAATACATCATTGCTACCCAATTAAACAATAATTAAATCGTGATTTGATAAAAAAACCTTTCATGATTAATGTTTCCGTGTAATATATAATCCCTTTAACCAAATATATTATAGATTAAACTCGAGGCATGTGTTTAGTCATCCTCTTCAACATTTAATCCGGGTTTACTTGATCCATGAGTAGACTATGAAAAACAAATCATTATTTGAGCACGGCCATGCATTTTATAGTCTCACTCAATCAAGAGGCCAATAATATCTCTCCTAATTATAGGAGGGTTAAATCCTTTATCTATCATTCATATTTCTCATACGACTCATGATATACCCGATGTCCACTTTTATCATCACCCGGTCAAAGGTAACTTTTAATGTAGTCAGAGTATATTAATCCTCGTATAGAAATATAATGATCTCAAGTCAGAGGATCATTACACCATTATCACTGTGAGTCTTTCTTATGACTTTATTAAACATGAAGAATCTCACTGTGGGTCTGTCCAGTACCATGTACTCCTACATGTACCTATGCATTGACTTTAGTATCCCCATACTTATAACCAATGAGACATGGTTATCTGTCAAACAACATACTAGTCTATTTATGTATTATTATTGTCCTATAATAATAATACTCGACTAGGGACATTTAAGAATATGATATATTATATAATCTCAAATTCAAGTCATGTACTTAAACTATATAACATGTATCATGATTCTAAGGACATTTATTATGCTAACAAATATATCGCAGTAATTAAAGTCATAATAAATACGTTTATTGAATAATCATATGACATAAAGGTTTATTTAAAAGAAACATTGTATTGCCTCTAGGGCACCTACACTAACAGTCGAAGTACCAGAAAAGATTATAGTGAAAGTACTATGTTTATCAACAGTCAGTGTTCGAAGCAATGTAATAATACAAGGTTAATCAGCTGAAACAGAACAGAAGTCAAGGGAATTCAATTCAGTGTTAGTCGTTTGTGAACCAGACCAGTGCACTAAGCGTAATACTACAACATTTGGTGGCTCTTGTACTCTTGAAGCACAGTAGAGGCGTAACAAAAGAGTTGAAGGCACAACAAACATATCTTTCAGGGTGCAAGGAAAGTTTGTAATATAATTTAAGTGGTTTGTGGCATGTGCACTAGGAACTCAGTGTGCAGGTGCAACAAAAATCAAAGGCATAACAAAATTTCCAAGTGCTTAGTGGTGCCTACACAAGGAAATGTGAGTGCAGGCATAACAAAAGTGAGTAAAGGTGCAAGGAAACATTTGTCTTAGTTTCTAAGACATTTGTGGCGCCTATACAGGGGAACAAGTGTATTGGTGCAACAAAACAAACTCCCTTGGCACAACAAATTTCCAAGGCGTAACAAAAACATTTCGTGGAGCCTACACACTGCAGTCCATCTACAAGCGTAACAAAGGACTTAAGCATTGTGAAGTAAATCAATTTTAATTTATTTGAAAAGTGTACAATACATAAACAAAATGACTAGTTCATTTTGATTCGTGGATTTGTGGAGACACACGACCAACCAGAGAGATATAGAGAGATATTTTGAAGCTGGAGAAGAAGATGTCACAAAGTCATACATATACCTTCTTCACCAGAGTTTTATATTCTAGTCGGTTCATTATGTTGCAAATGCATAGTGCTATTGTAAAACACTCTATGTTAGCTTGATTCCGTTAGTATAAACGCATAGTCAAATATTGTATAGGGATTAAGCTATATCTATTTGTAGAAGCAAAGAACTAATCTGTTCTTTGGAAACCAGGTATATTTTTAACTGGGTGTAGCAACCTCAGGGTTTATATATGAAAGATATATTCCCCGAAACTTGTCTCATTAAATTACTTGCTAATTTTCTAGAACATTAATGATTATTCATAAATACAGAAAATTAGTAAGCTAGCATCCTAAACACTTTTCACCTCATAAACTCGAACCCACTAACCGAACTCTAAATTATTTATCCTCAAAAGATTCGAAAGAATTTTTTAATTTAGTGAGTATTGTATTCAACCCTCCTTTTATGATACTTCGGGTCCCAACAAAATAATCATTTTCTATTTCTTTCTTTGTTCCATGTGAGATGTCTACATGTGAATCTTCATGAGTATTGATAACAATTTTATTTGCAAAGTCTCAAGCTCCATTTCATTTTCAAATCTCAAAGTGTCACAATTTTCACCTTCCAAATTCATTGCAGGAAACTTGAAATCATCAAATGTCACATTTGTGCTTTCCATTACTTTTTGTTGATCAATCACATATACTCTATACACAGTTTTTTCCAAAGAGTATCCCACAAAATTCCTTCATATGCCTTGGCTTCAAACTTCCCAAGGTTGTTAACATCATTCTTGAGAACAAAGCATTTTTTTCCAAACACATGGATGTACTTTACAGATGGTCTTCTATTTGCCATGATGTGATAAGGAGTCTTTCCAACTAGTTTTGTGATGAGTGTTCTGTTTTGAGTGTAGCATGTAGTCCTAACAGCTTCAGCCCAAAAACTGGTTGGAAGATTTACATCTGCTAACATAGTTCTTGCAGCTTTAATAAGAGTCCTGTTCTTTCTCTCAATAACTCCATTTTATTGTGGAGTTCTTGGAGTTGAGAATTGGTGAGTGATTCCATTTTATTTATAGAATTCATTCAGTGTAGCATTTTTGAATTCTGTTTCATTTTCACTTCTTATGGCTACTACAGGTGTAGGGTCTTTGTCCAATCTTCTCAAATTTTCAACAATAACTTCAGGAGCTTAATCGTTTGAATGCAAAAATTCCACCCAAGTGTATTTTGAGAAGTCATCAACCATGACAAGTGCATATATTTTCTTGGACATAGACATGACATTTATTGGTCCAAAGAGATCCATATGAATCAATTGTAGTGGTTTGGTGATTGAGTAAAATCCTTACTCTTGTGACTTGATCTCCTCATTTTCCTTTTTTGACATGCCTCATACAATCCTTCTATGCAGAATTTAAGTGAGGGCATGTCCTTCACTGATTCTCTTTTGACTAGAGAATTAATATTTTTGAAATTTAAATGAGACAGTCTCTTGTGCCAAAGCCAACTTTAATTTTTTAAGGCCTTGGTGTAGAAACTAAAAAATTTCTCCTTGTTTGCAGAGTCCAAGTCTGCTAAAAACAAGATTTCTTTTCTTGTTCCTTGTAGAGCTATCTCTTTGGTCTTTCTATGTGATATGAGGCACAATTCTTTGTTAAATTCCACCTTTAAAACTTTGTTGCAGAATTGAGTGATGTTGAGTAGATTATGCTTCAAACCACTAACCAAAGCTACATCTTCAATGACAACATTTTCATGAATCAATTTTCCATATCCCATAGTGAATCCAATGTTGTTATCTCCAAAGGTTACCATTGGGCCAGCCTCATCTTTGAATTGTGACAACAGAGCTTTATCACCAGTCATATACCTTGAACATTCATTATCCAAGATCCACATGACCTTATTCTTACTTGTGCCCTGCAAACACAAATAAATAAAGTTTTCTTTGGTACCCAAACCATGTTGGGTCCTTTATGCTTAATCACATGAATGTCATTCATGTTCTTAACAGTCTTAGTCACTTGATCATGCATATTTTCATTTTTCTGGTCTTGATTTTTAGCTTGATTGGTATTTCCAGATCTAGATGCATGTTTATGTAACATGGAGTGTTTTCTTTGTTTAACAGAACTAGCAGTCATATGCTTAGAGGTGTTGATGTTTAAATTTTGACTTATGCATCCATCAATAAACTGTTTTTTAATCCTAAAGCAAGTGTTCATGATATTCATGTTACATGGCATACAATCAAATTTTTCATAGAATTTATGATTATTATGCATCAATGGTTTCATATATCCACGGAAAAATTCAGCATTATTAACAACAGATTTCTTACACACATGTGTAAGGTGATTTGTTGATCCATAGTTTTTACAAATCTTCCTAGGAGCATTGTGAACATGTGCATAGTTATTGTGTTTGCTAATGCCTACCTTGCACTACGCCATAGATGGCCTGATGCAACACTGCCATTCTGTTACATCTGACCCATTTTACGTTGCATTAGGCCTAATGCAACGCGATTTTGCCATTGCATCTGCGAGCGCTGCATTTGCTATCTAATGCAACGCTTTAGTTTTCAAATGTAACAGTAGGAAAAGTGTTGCATTAAGGCCCTAATGCAACGCTTTATTGGCCAAATGTAACAGTAGATTGCGTTGCATTAGTTTTCAAAAAAACTGATTAAATGGGGTCAAAAGGTGGGACCCACAACTGCCATGTCAGCAACTGGGCCACAACATCCATGTCAGTAGTGCACGTCAGCAGTGCCACATCAGCACTGCCACATCATCAATGGGCCCCACTCAGCAGTGACACATCAGAATTGCCACGTCAGCAATGGGCCCCACTTGGTAGGGCCCATTGCTGACGTGGCAATTCTGATGTGTCACTGCTGAGTGGGGCCCACTGATGATGTGGCATTGTGGGGCCCACCTATCAAATGCAACATAATACTTGACTCTAATGCAACACTATTTCCTCTATTGCAACACTGTCTTTTTTCTTTAAAGTAACACTTTTTATAGTCAAATGTAACACTTTTATCTTATAATGTAACAGTAGACCTTTTGAATAATGCAACACAATGTGTGAATTTTGCAACATTAATATTAGAAGCAAATGTAACAGTAGTAAAAAAAAATTGCAATATAATATTTGTAAATATGTTATTCCATTAAATTAAACCTGCTGACAAACCATTCAAAATCCCAACACCAATTCAGAAATGTACATCACCAAATGTATCAAAGCACAATTCTAAATTACCAAGTTTACATATTACCAAAAGAAACCACAAAGTACCAAAAGATATTACGTTGAACAAGAAGCTAAGAGGTAGCCCCACCGGTCAACGGAGTGGCATTTTCATCCTCCTCGCTTGAAAATATTGGACAGTAGTCACCAATATCAAGATTTAAACCAGGATTAGCTTCTCCTAGTTTTTTCAGCAACATTGCATTGTTCTTCTTCAGCTTTGCATCGAATTCAGCCTGAATTTCTCGTCTTATCTTTTCAGTTAGATCATGCAAGTAAGGGTCTGCATTATCAGCAGTGACAGAACTGGTTGATGCCAAAGCTGGACTTTTACCGTGCCTTCCCCTGAGCCATTCTCGACCATGAGACTTGCCATTAGCAACTAGACTGTCCACATCCTCTCCTGCAGCCATCTTCTTCTTGATCTCTCCCTAAAAAAAGGTTGTGAAATATTAATCAAGTTACGACCAATTTCATACAACAAATTATAATATACATTTCAACGAAGAACTGTACAGATTTTGTTACTAATACTCACTATATACAAATGTAAAATTACTTACCATCCTTTTTTCAATTTCAACTACATTGGTCTTGTATTTTCGACCTTTTTCTCGCTCACGAGATTTGAAATAAACCTCAGCATCTGATGGCGATGCAGGGTTAGGGTTTTCCTTTTTCTGTTATAATAAAAAAGAATTTTGTTATGCAGGCTCTATGTTAGCATTCAATAAAAGTCATACAATTATTTTATATATAAATATATGAATTTCTCAGAATAAATCATGTAATTATTAATTATTTAGTATTGAACCAACTAAATCCTAAAGTGTGTGGGGGTGTGGGGGTGTGTTAGTTACTAAAAGAAAGACACGTACCAACTTATCTCTGACCTGTGCCATACTTTTTGGGCCTAGAGTGTGGACGTCATCTATGGAATCACGACGCACTTTATTTTCCACAGATAATTTCTGTTAAAATTAAAAAAAAACATTTAGAACTGGCATGCAATGTAACCACTGAAACAAATGAATTTATCTGCTACCAATGATATATATATTTACACACACACACACAAGGTTTATAATAAGTAAACTACAAAACAGATGCAAATGAAAGCTAAAGTCAACCACTTCCATTTCTAATTTGCTCTAGGTAGGTTAGACCAAATATATGCCCATATAGATACACTCACTCAACAAAGTTGCATTATAACAGGCAATAGTTTGGTATAAAAAGGTAAAATTGAGTGTGTTACTAACGAAGTTTGCTAAAAAAAATTACAAATAAGATACAGTGACACTCCTACTGGAAATTTCAGTTCCCTAATTCACACATCCAACAAATCGAAGTATATAACAGGCCATCCACATTAACAAGAGTTTGGCTACTTGATACAATTCTAAATACTTATACTTCCACGATTTCAACAAGGGACTTTCGATTACACCTTAATATAATGTACTAATATATATATATATATATTTAGATAATTATATACAATACCTTAACTGACTCATCTCCCCAGTACTTCACCAGGAGTATAAAATCCTCTAGTGGAATTGATTTTGGCATGTTGGCAATCCTCTCCTCGTCGGTCTGATACTTTGTATAATACTTCGCCTTCATACGAGATTTGTGCACCCTCCATGATGAATTAAGTGTCTTTTCCACCCAAGTTCGGCCATCTTCCGGAATAATATAATGGTCCTACAGTTTTACAATACATTTAAGTTAAAATTGATCAATTCAATGTATAAACATGGAAGTTAAGTGAAATTAAGGCTTATGTATTAGAGTCCACCCTAGTATTCTTCCACTTATAATCTTTCACTTTTGAAGGAACAAGGCGCCAATTGATATAAGTAAGCGACACATTTTCCTTCACAACTGTGCCCAAAAAATTACTCAGCTCTTTTCGAATATTTCCAACCGGTTGACCCCGTTTATTCAAAAATATGACAGGTCTTTCATCACGACTCCTTCCATGAACAGCTGTCAATTTTGTCATCCCTCTCCATTTTCTAGGAGCTGCCACTTTTTCTACCAGGTACACATTAAAAAAAATGAATCAGCTTGCATGCAAAAACTTAACCATTACAAACTAAAAAGTCTATCTTCAATCATACTACATAGTTCAAGTCAACAAAACTGTGACACTCACACATTACCTATTTCAGTTTCTTCTTCTGCAACATTTTCCATGTTTGATTCGGGAACATTTTCCGTTGTTGGATCTAGAATGCCCTGCCTTTGACGTTCTCGCATATCAAAATAAGCATTTATTGTACCAGGTCCGCCAGAATTCCCACACGTTTTTAAAAGTTTACTACATGTTGGCTTCAAAAGCTGTGGTTGAGATAAACTTGACACTTTCTCATTTTTCTTGCCAGATTTCTTCGCTTCCTCTGTTGCAGCAGCAGCAGCACTAACTCGCGATTGAGTTCGTGGTCCAAGTAACAACTTATCTTTCTTCACATTTTGTATTCTCTATAATTATTAGGAGTTGAGTATGAGGTTTAACATTTTATGTGAGGAAAAAATAACAAGCAATTAACAGTTTAACCACTATCATACCTCGGATGTATCATCGCTATCATCTTCATCTTCATTTTCCGGAATATAATCATCACATTCCTCCTGAGCTTTATCTTTTTGTTTCAATGCTTCAGCTGCAAGACCATTCAAATCAGTGACCATCCTTTTCACCCCAAGTTCATTTAAAATCTGATTGTTTCGTTGTATTCGATCCATTCTGTCTTTTTCAATTTGTGTCAGCGGCGGTGGTGGTGGTAACTGCAATAAGTACCAAGAATATTTAAACACAACATTATTTAAGTATCCAATATATTAAAATTAAATTTTGCATGTCATGCCATAAAGAATGTTATACTTATTTCGGAAAAAATGGTAAAAAGGGTGTGAGGTGCTACGCAATGCAACATATATGCTGTATGCATCTTATAATCTTATTAATTACAGAGTCACAGTAAGTTTTGATATTAAAACTTGTCTATTTATGAGTCCACTTATAATTAAGCATGGATATGAAAATACAACTACAAAGAAGAAGCTAGTAATTAAGCATGCATATTAAAATTTATTGATTTGATTTCTCTAATATTCGATGCTAAAGTACTGTAGAAAGGTATTTTAAGAGTAGTAATACCTCAGTAGAACTATCAATATCATCAGCACATTCTCCTCCACTTGTACCCTTTTGTAAGTCCAATTTCCTTCTAACCGACCCTTTAGCTCCCTGATTTTTCACGAAATCTGGCGTTAATGGTAAATTCTTCCTCTTGCCCAGTCCAGGTGACTTGGTAGTGGGCTTGCTGACTTGTTGATCCTTTTTCATCCCCTTCTGCTGCTGGAGGTCATGTGTTGTAACAAACCTGCGCTTTGGTGGTTTCTTCGCTGAACCTGTACCAAGAAATGAATTTCATAATACAAATATGGAGCAATTTTGGTGAACAAGTCATAAAGCTTCAGAATTAATAATTATACCTTGATATATATTTTTCCTTGGCCTTATGACCACCCATGGTTGCATTTCACTTCTCGGCTCAATTTCAGTGTCAACAATGGTGTCTACATAAAAACACACATCATGTCCATTAATGTGGACATTTACCAGTTCCATCACCTCCTTGTCATTTGTTAGTAGCTTCCAACCAACACCACTTCCTTCTTTAATATAGACTCCTCCTATTTCATTGAATTTTAGGTAATCTTTCACAAATTCCATTAGCACTGTATAAGAAAATTCTTCAGCCTCTACGCGGCTTATAACAAGAGTGTCTCCACCAATATAATCCTTCCTCCGAAAATCTCCATTGTAGAAGAATCTGACATTTATAGTTTCTGCCATCCTGTACAAGATTCAAAATGTCATTCTCTACAAATGATAACAGAGGCAGCGAGCAATGTATGTAAAAATAAACAAGTTAAATTTAAGCATTCTAAGTAATAAGCAAGTTCACAGACATAACATACAAAAACTAGTTAAATTTAAGCCAAATATAAACTAAGAAATACAGTAAATTAAACTAATAAAATATATTAAACTAAACTAAAATAATGAATCACAATATCTAAATTAAACAAAGACAACAAGCAATACATTACATTAAAATAAGACAACAGATTACACTAAATGCAAATAATTTTAACACGACAACAAGAATTGTCATCTCTAATACACATATTAAACAAATAAAGTAGAATGTCATTTTATTTAAATATCCTCAACAAGAACTTTTGCCGAGGGGATATCATCCCTACACCAACTAGTTTCAACAGTTGGATTTTCTATTGCTTGAAGATAGTCAGTATCATGCAGATCATGATTGTTGCCATCTTCTTCGTGTGTGTTTATGTTTCCAGCATCACACCATTCCCTAGGAATTTTCTTAATGACATAGTGCACCAGCTTTTCAATTGGATCTTCGACATAAAACACTTGTTGAACTTGCGAAGCAAGGACATAAGGATCAGATTTGTGGCTTAATTTTTTAAAATTTACTCGAGTATGACCGTGTAGATCTTTCTCTTCTTGGTACCAGCGACACTTAAATAGGACAACTGAAAATTCTCCCCAATAATCGAGTTCCACAATTTCTTCTATCGATCCGTAGTAGTTGACATCCTGAATTACAGGGTTCTGATCTCTTGAATTTGCAAAGCTAGTTGTTTGGGCAGTCAAAAATACGCCACTATTTTGTGTTGTACATCGAGAATCCCTAAACCTTGTATGGAATCGATAACCATTAACAACATAACCAGAAAACCTCTTTGCTATTCTATTAGGTCCAAATGCTAGCACCTCCACTTCTTTTGGAACATTGACCTTTTTTATGACCTCTTCTTTTAGCCACTTCCAAAACTCTTCGGTGTGTGTTCGTGCCCTCTTGAGTCTTCCCAAATTTGTATCATTATCCACTAAAGCTTGATGATCCCTATGCATTAATTTTTTGTTAATATAGTTAATGAGTTCAGATTATGCATTAAAATTAATTAGAGGTTCTGATTACACATTAAAATTAATTAAGAGGTTAAATAACTTACTTGATTAACCTCTCTACTTCCTCGTTAGCAGAATTGAACAAAACGTAGCGATGACTTTCCTTCCAAGCCTCATCATTTAAATTGAAAATATTTCCATTTTTATTCCTCCGTGTTCCAATATGATACTCCGCTTTTGTTTCACATCCTCTAGAATCAGTTGCTTCATCACCACCCAAAACTCTTGAACAAAATGTCACACATTCTTCGGCCAGGTAACCTTCTACAATGGAACCTTCCGGTTTATTTCTATTACGAACGTACGACTTCAACTTTGCAAGATATCGCTCTATAGGAAACATGTTTCGACTGTGCAGTGTTCCACCAAGTTCAATTTCTGCGCATAGATGAATAAGCAGGTGCACCATTATGTCAAAGAAAGCCGGTGGAAAAATCATCTCAAATTGGCAGAGAACCTCGATAATTTCTTGTTGTAACTTCTTAAGATCATCCAGATTAATCACCTTGCTCCATAGAGATCTTAGGAATGCACTTAATCTCATCAGCGGTAATGCAACCTCGGGTTTTAATGTCTTTTTCACGGCAAATTCTAACATGTAGTGGAGCATGAAATGAGCGTCATGGCTTTTATACCCCACTACTGTTCTCTCCTTCGTATGCACATAACGACTAATGTTAGAGGCACAACCATACGGCAATTTAGTATTCCTTAAAACAGAGCAAAAAATATCTTTCTCCTTATTTGTCAAGTCAAATATCGCTGCTCTTATTTCAAGGTGCTGCCCATCATCGGATAAAATATGATGCAATGGCTTTCTTATACCCATTTCTTGAAGATCTTTACGAGCACTTAAATGATCTTTTGATTTGCCACCAATATTAAGTAAAGTACCTAATATGTTATCGCAAACATTTTTCTCAATGTGCATGCCGTCAAGGTTATGTCGAAGTGGATTGTGTTTCCAATATGACAACTCGAAAAAAATTGACTTCTTTTTGAAAGAGCAAGCAGCTTTATTCTTTTCCTTCTTCTTCAGCCCAAACTGATTTACAAACCCAGACAACAACTCATCAATATCACATCCTGTTAAAATTTCAGGACTCTGACCCATTTCAATTTGGCCGTTAAATCTTTTTTTATCCAGCCTCCACTTGTGCGTAAGATCAAGAAACTTTCTGTGGTTCATATAACACATTTTTCTGCTATGTTTCAAATAATTTGATGAAGTCTCGTAATGGCAGATAGGACACCCTAGTTTGCCCTTTGTGCTCCAACCCGACAACATGGCGTATCCTGGAAAATCGCTGATAGTCCACAACACTCTCGCACGTAAGTTGAAATTTTGATCAGTAAACGAATCATATGTTTTGACGCCGACTTCCCATAACTCTTTCAGCTCCGCAATTAACGGTTGCATATACACATCAATATTGTTTTTGGGGGAAACTGGACCGGATATTAATGTTGAAAGAATTAAATTTTCTTGTTTCATGCATAACCAAGGTGGGAGGTTGTAATTAACCAATACGATTGGCCATGTACTGTGACTTAAGTTCATCGAACGGTAAGGATTGAATCCATCTGCCGCGACTCCCAAACTAACATTCCGAACTTCGGATGAAAAATCAGGATACTTAGCATCCATTGTCTTCCAAGCCTTAGCATCTGCCGGATGTCTTAGTTTCCCATCTTTTTTTCGTCCCACGGCATGCCATGTCATTAATTTAGAAAAATCCTTGCACATAAATAACCTCTGCAACCTTGGTTTCAGCGGAAAGTACCTCATCACGTTTGCTGGTACTTTGTATGTCGACTTTTGTGGACCATCATTCGCATCAATGCCTTTTTTTCTTGTATAACCCACCTAGAAACACCGCAATTTATGCATTCTTGTTTATCTTTATTTTCAGCCCAGTACAACATGCAACTATTTGGGCATGCATGTATTTTCTGATAATCGAGACCTAAATCCCTAATCATGTTCTTTGCAGCATTGAAAGACAAAGGTAGGCGGGCATCAGGAAAAGCTTCATTCATTAATCCTAGTAAGTCGCCAAAGGCAGACTCGGTAATTCCATGAACACACTTTAAATGATAAAGTCTGATCATAAAACTTAATCGAGAGAATTTAGAGCAACCGGGGTATAGTGGTTGTTTTCCGTCTCTAACAAGCTGATAGAACTTTCTAGCCTCTACATTTGCTATATCATCACTACCGTCTTCTAAATCTTGAAACCCCTTACTCATACAATTAAACATCTGATCTAGATTGTCTTCAAAGCCCATTCCCGTTTCATAATCCATAAATTCAGTACTATCGTCTACTTTGGTACATGAAACCTCACAAATCCATTTCAAATGTATAGGAGAAGGCCCACGGCAAATTAGGTGATCATAAATGACATTTTGATAATGCCAATTACGATTCACACATATTTTGCAGGGGCACCTCATTTCTTCTCCTTTAGCATAAATGGGAAATGCATTTTCCAAAAATGTGGTTATCCCCTTTTTATATTCTTTACTATATTTCGGAAATCCTATCCAACTTGTATAATCATCGTCCATTGCTACACCCTATACAAAGAATACTAACATGAGAAAGGGAACGGACACCAGTCACAGTAACATGGGAAATAACTAACATGTCAAGTTAAAATACATTAAAGAATACTATATAACAAAGGCATATTAAAGAATACTATATAACAAGATTCAAAATGTCATTCTCTACGAATTCAACTCTAGAGAAAGAGTAAATACTATTTCGAATATTCTACCTCTCCAGCATTCACCGTCACAATATGAGGAGTGAAATTAGCACCAGCAGATGAAAACCATTCACCTGCAACAGCAAAAAAATTAATTCAACGCGCACAAAGATAACTGACCAAAAACAGAACACATGCAATACTGATAATTAGTCAAGCAAGATAAAATACAAACAAATAATACACACGTAAATGGGGACAAGCTTCTCCGCGGAAAAACACACTAATACTGGACCACTAAAACAAACTATAACATAAGCAACAAACAATTCCTACAAGTTTACTTCCAAGATGAACACCAGAAAAAGTTCATAACAGTTAACTTCAGCTAGTTTAAGATTCCGAAACATAAAATTGAATGAAACTACATCAGCTAGCAACATACCAACCAAAAATAGTAAGCCACAACTTTACACTTTACATATAAAAGGAACCAGTTCCTCGGAGTGACACACCCATATGACTTCGACATCTCAAATATTCCTACACTACCTCACTAATCCTAGTTATGAGTCCTTTTGAACCATATTTGAGCAAAAAATAGATAAAACAGAGACAAACAAAAAATATACAGAAGCATACCTTTTTGAAACCCCCAATTGAAACCCCTAATTGAAATCCTCAGTTACCTGCAAAAAAGAAAACTTAACCCTCAGTTAAAACAGAGACAAATCCTAGTTATAAAACCTAACCCTAACCCTAACTTTATGAAACAAAAGAGAAAAAAGAGACATAACATTCGTACCTTTATGAAACCTAACCCTAACTTTTTCAATTGAAACTTACTTGCAATTTAAACCTAACCCTAACTTTTACTTCCGATATCCCTTCGATTATACCCTTTGACTTGCCATATCCCTTCGATTTTAAACCTAACCCTAACTTGTACTACCCACTTGTATTTTATCCCAGATTGTTGTCTCTGATTTTTTAGAAATACTTATCGACGATCCAACCGTACGGATGTTAATATATATCTAATATAGTGATATTCCCAAAATTTTAAAAAATAAAAAATTATTTTAGATGGTACATTTTGTAGTCAACACCTGATTTGACTTGTACCACTAACTTGTACTTTATCCCAGATTGCTGTCTCTATTTTTTTAGAAATACTTATCGACGATCCAACCGTACGGATGTTAATATATATCTAATAGAGTGATATTCCCAAAATTTTAAAAAATAAAAAATTCTTTTGGATGGTACAATTTGTAGTCAACACCTGATTTGACTTGTACCACTAACTTGTACTTTATCCTAGATTGTTGTCTCTATTTTTTGAGAAATACTTATCGACGATCCAACCGTACGGATGTTAATATATATCTAATATAGTAATATTCCCAAAATTTTAAAAAATAAAAAATTATTTTATATGGTACATTTTGTAGTCAACTATTAATTTGACTTGTACTAATAACTCAAATGCAACACCAAGTGCAAATGCAACACTGAAGGGCCAAATGCAACGCTTTCTTGCCACGTCAGCAAAATATGGGCCCCACACGTGGGTCCCACACATAACACGTCAGCAGAAGTGGGTCCCACATGCTGACGTCATCAATGCCCCGTCAGTAAAATGTGGGTCCCATAAAAACTCAAATGCAACACCAAGTGCAAATGCAACATTGAGGGGCCAAATGCAACGCTTTCTTGCCACGTCAGCAAAATGTGGGCCCCAAATGTGGGCCCCACACGTGGGTCCCACACATAACACGTCAGCAGAAGTGGGTCCCACATGCTGACGTCATCAGTGCCCCGTCAGCAAAATGTGGGTCCCTCAAAAACTCAAATGCAACACCAAGTGCAAATGCAACACTGAAGGCCCAAATGCAACGCTTTCTTGCCACGTCAGCAAAATGTGGGCCCCAAATGTGGGCCCCACACGTGGGTCCCACACATAGCACGTCAGCAGAAGTGGGTCCCACATGCTGACGTCATCACTGCCCCGTCAGCAAAATGTGGGTCCCTCAAAAACTCAAATGCAACACCAAGTGCAAATGCAACACTGAAGGCCCAAATGCAACGCTTTCTTGCCACGTCAGCAAAATGTGGGCCCCAAATGTGGGCCTCACACGTGGGTCCCATACATAACACGTCAGCAGAAGTGGGTCCCACATGCTGACGTCATCACTGCCCCGTCAACAAAATGTGGGTCCCTCAAAAACTCAAATGCAACACCAAGCGCAAATGCAACGCTGAAGGACCAAATGCAATGTTTTAGTGCCACGTCAGCAGTGCCACGTCAGCAAAATGTGGGTCCCCCACGTGGGCCCCACACATGACACGTCAGCACAGGTGGGTCCACCTGCCACGTCAGCAGTGACACGTCAGCAAATGTGGGTCCCACACGTGGGTCCCATATGCCACATCATCATTTTTTGTCCTAATTGCTCACCAAATGCAACGCTTTTTCCCCTAGTGTTGCAAGGTGCAACACTACAATTGAACTGCAACACAACTTTCTAATATAATGCAACTCTTTGTTTGTAGTATTGCAGTTGCTCAAAAAAAGTAGGCTAATGTAACGGAAAATGAGTGTTGCATTCTAAAAGTATTGCATTACGCCGTTTATGGCATAGTGTTGCCATTTCTATTTGCTTTTTTCTTCTTAACATGCATGGTGTCATTTTTCTGGACATTTTATTTTGATTCTATTTTAACAGGGATGGACTTGGCCCTGACTACTGGTTCTTCTATTTCAACAGAAGCCACATCACTCTTAGTTGCTATTTCATCCTTATCATTCAACTGTTATTTGATGACCATACTGAATTCATCAAGTTCAACAGTTGATTTCTCAAAAATTTGTCCTTAACATTTTTTAAAATGTGAGGATTTCCAAGAGTTTCAGTTTTCTTATCTTTTGTTGAAACAAATTTCTTTTTCTTGAGAGTGTCATAATCAAAACCAATCCCAACCCTAGAATTTTCCTGATATTTCTCATGAAATTCTTGAATAATAGTAGATGAGTTTTGATAAGATTTTATTTTCAATTCATTCTCAGAAATTTGTTCTTTAAGAAATTTTTCAATTTACTCAGATAAATTAACTTTGTTATTGAGATACTCATTCTCTTCTTTCAAGTTTTCCAGAGTTATCAAAGACAATTCTAGGGTTTCATTCTTAGCAATCAGTTCATCATTAGCTTTTAGCAACATAACAATTTCCTCATATGCAGCAGTCATACTGGTATGAATATTAAACTTTTCAATGCTCAATTCTTCAACAGTTTTCTTATATTGGGAATTTGACATGTCAAGTGAGATTAATGAGGGTACCTGAGTGTTTGAGGATGATGCTCTATCATGTGAGCTAGTCATGAGTGCCAGATTCCCATATTCCTCTTCCTCATCTTCATCTGTATCATCCCAACATTTTCCTTCAGCTATGTAGGCCTTTCCTGTCTGCTTTTTGAGGAGGGCCTCAGACCTGGCTTCAATTTCCATGTAATCTTTGTCCTTCATAATTGCTTTAGGTTTTCTACAATCTGTTACAAAGTGTCTAAGCTCATTGCAGCTATAGCATCTTATTTTAGATCAATCAACTGTTCCAGTTTTATACCATCCATTGGTATTGATTCTTGTAGGAGTCTTTCCTTTGCTTGAAGATTTGAAATTTAGTTTTGGTTTAAAACTTTTATTTTTCTTCAATCTTAAGTTTCCAAATTTCTTTTCCATGAAGACCATGGTCTTGCTTTCCATTCTTTCAAGTTCTTCAATGGTGTAGAAATCTTCTTCACCTGATTCACTCTTGACAGAGTCCCTTTCTTCTTATTCCTGCTCTTCAATTTCTTAAATCTTCACTTTCTTACTTGAACCAGTCTTCTCAGTTCTTGTTAGTTCATTTGCCACCAAGGCATTTGAAACATTTGTCATATTTCCTCTATTTGCTAAAATGGCCTTCTTTTGATAGAACTTCAAGTCATATGTCTTTAAAATTCCATAGAGGGTTTCAAGTGGAAGTTTTGGTAGATCTCTCCCTTCACTAATTACAGGGATTTTTGCTCCAAATGTTCTGGAAGAGTCAACAAAAACTTCATGTTCTTCTCCTTTGTTTCATAGTACTTTCCATGGAGTTAAAGGTCATTATTTAGTTTGATGAATCTTTCAAACATTTCAGTTATGCTTTCATTTTGTTTTGACATGAAAGCTTCGTACAGTGAAATAAGAAGTTGTCTTTGGTTGTCCCTTACCTCTTCAGTTCCTTCACACAGAATCTGTATGGCTTCCCATATATGTTTTGCAAATGTGTAGTTTACAATATTGTTATACATAACAATGTCTAGAGATTTTATTAGTATGAGCATTAGACTATTGTCAAGTGACACCTTTTCTTTCTCTATGTACTGAGATGGATCTTTCGGTATCCATGTTGTAGGAATTACCTTAGAACCACTGGTAGTTTCAGGAACCAGTGTTACTAGCATAAATGGGCCATTCTTCAAGATTACTGGATACATGGAATTAGCAGCCATTATGAACATCAAAATTTTTCTCTTCCATAAGTTGTAGTTTTCTCTGTCAAAAAGAGGAATCTTTATACTGCTCAGCTTCTGAGAACTCATTTTGATCTTTAAATTGTATGTATGTTAACAGCCTGGCTTTGATACCACTTGTTAGGACTTAGAGTTCAACAGAAGTGTATAGAGGGGGGTGAATGTATAATTCAAATTTTTATGCTCTTTTTGATTTTGATGGACTGTTTGTTTGGTGTTTGTAGCTTTAACAATTGAAGTGTTTACATAAGCATAGTGCAAGAAATAAAGTAAACACAGAATATAAATTTCAATCTAAGTTATATTAGAATTGAACTTGCTACAATCTGAAATTTAGTGTGAATTTCAGCTTCTTGTTCTTAGAAGATACAAGGTATAAACTTGATAAATTCAAAGATACTCACTATTAAAATAGTGGTTAGCCTATATAGACAACATGTCTTTTCTCACTAGTAAGTTAAGCTAAAACTAGAAATAGACAAAGATAAATTTACATTTTACTATCTATTTCTAGCTAACTCATTCATTTGACAGTCTGTATCTGTTTGCCTTATCTCTTCTGTCATTTGTCTTATGTATCTTCCAGGATTCATTGTAGACTTGTCTCTATCATTGCAGGTTTGACTGACCCTGTAATGACAGTGCTGTAAATTACTTATCTTGTTCTTCTGCAATTCTCCTTGAAACTAGTTCTTTGGACAGTCGAGTACTCTGTTAGTTTTGATTCGAGAAGTCATGATAATTGACTTTTTGAATAGGTTCATGCTGAGATTTCTTGATTAGTTTTATGGTATGACTTCTCGATCAGTTGTTTGATGTGACTTCTCGATAGGTTCATTCTTATGACTTTTCTATTGGTTCAGCCTTATGACTTCTCGATTGATTCAGCCTTATGACTTCTCGATTGCGTCTTATGCTAACTTCTCGAATTGTTATTTTGGATTTCTCGAATGTATGACATTTTTACCCTACTCGATTGACTTGATTCCTTGACTTCTTGAATGAGCACTTCTCAGTCGAATACTGAGTCAATGGGCATTTTAAGACTTCTCAACCAGTTGCATACTTGTGACTTCTCGATTGTAATGACTTCTCGAATGAGCTGTTTGCCTTAGAAGAATATTCAGACTGCATTCCATATTCTTCAAGTAGTCTTCTTTGTCTAGTTGCATGATTCAACTTGAATCTTCTAACAAACTTTATTCTCGACTTTAAATTACAACTTAAAAATACAATTTGATAACCCTTCTAACTGCAATAATACATTGAAATATCTAAGTCACTAATCTAACAAACTTGATTTGATCCAACAAACTTTATGAGAAAGGGATTTCAACCTTTCAGTAGCTTGTTTGGATGATTTGGGGGTTGTTTTTGGTCCTCACACCCTCTAGTTTTTTCTGACTGATCTCATCACTCCTCATTTTTGAGCTCACAAGGCCTAAGGCCTTTTAAGTTGGGGTGCTCTATTTTATTTCATCCTGGCCAGGCCATGATCAAGGCCCTCTCCTTTTGCTAGAGATTTTTTCTTGCCTCTTTATTTTTTTGGCTCACTTATCTATTTTCTTTTTCTCTTTTTATTTTTCTCTCCCTCACTCAACCTAGGTGCAAGGGACTGAGCAGGTACACCTTGCACTGAATATTTAGAATTTACCTTGAGTAAAGTGGAGATGAGAGCAAAATCATCATAAAGTGGAGAAGTTGTAGCCTTTGGAGAGTTGTTGTCTAGATTTGAATTGTTGACAAACATCTTTAGCTTCTAAGTTACTGTAACGCCCCTAAATCCGGGGTCAAGGATCTGGTCGTCACTGCAGAAATTTTCAACATAAAACCACCTATTTAACAATTATAATTTCATATGTAGACATTCAATAACTGAAAAATACATCTGCGACCCCAACTCCAAATAATCTTTTAGTTTATAGGGCTAGAAACAAGAATCCCAAGTCATACATCAATTATTACAATTCTCAACAAGATAAATCATACTTGTGACCCCATCCATAAAGTTATTCAAAATTAGATTTTTAGAAACAATATCCCAACTACCACAAATTACTACAACCAGTCTCTGTTTACACAAATCTTATCAAACTAGTATAACTTCTATAAGAAGTATATTAGCTACCAATAATGTTCTATACAAGATAATTTTTATTACATATCAACTTATAATTAATTCTTACACCAGATCTAGATATCTTAACCAAATCCTCTTTCATCATGACATCTTGCCTTCTTCTTCCGAACTATACGGATAAGTCTCGCCAATCTACATTTTTCAAAATGGTTAATATTTGAAACAAGAAAGTATGAGCAAAAGAAATGCTCAGCAAGTTTATTGATAGAGAACAATAGGATATTTTCAACATAAGTAAGGGGTTTTCAAATTCGACAGATAATTAATACTTAAAGAAACATTTGTTACAAAAAATTTCTAAACAGGAAGGAGGTTTACTGAGTTCTCGAAATGATTCACATTAATAACTTTAAAACAATTTTGATATTTATTCACAGCAAATCTCATAGAGAGGAACAAGTATGACAACTTCAGAATTGAACAATTTAGAAGTTCGCAATAACTTTTGATAATTGAGCAAAAAATGCCATAATTATCCCAACCGGATGTCCAACCGCAAATTTATATAACTTGAAATATAAATGAAGAAAGGTAGCGATGTATATCTCTACAATAAATAAGTCGGAGTTCACGATGCAAGAAGGTATTCACGATAAGAACGCAGTTCAAGTTACTGCGGTACGAATAATTTAAGTTCACCATTTTGGAATGACACTATCGGTAACTTACCACGATGACATCAGTTATAGTGTTAATGTCAAATTCCAATTGGAAGAATGGACTATAATTTGGAGTAACCATGGTGTTGTATAACGGCGACTTTCAATTCGAAGAATACAAAATTATTGTGTGGAAGGAAATTGAATTCAAGTTTCAGATTATACAAAAATCTTTTTAAGATTTCAACATCAGGTAATTGATTAACTCCCAAAAATATGTAGAAGTAATCTAGTATATGTAGGTTGACCTTCCGTCAACTAACCCCTACTGGGTAAATTGTCTCTCGACTAAGAAGTTTTAAAAGAATATAACCGGGAAGTTGTTTAAAACATCAAAGTCACTTTAAGTGGATAAATCATGAATAAAGTGAGATATTACTCCTTACTACACCAATATACATGTATGGGAAGAATGTCGATATTATTTATTCATTCTCTAGTGCAGAATTTTTACTCAGGATGATTGTAGAGTTGATAAGTCATCAAAATAATGATTAGTAAACAGTACATACATATATGTATGTTTGTAAGAAAGTAAATTTCATAACACAACAGAAACTCTTATGCCGTAGTAATCGTCAAAAGGTAAAAAGGTTCGAAAAATTGCATAAACATGATTCAAAATATTCTTATATAGAATAAAAGTACGGAGTTAGAAAACTTGCCTTTGGTCCTTAACAATGAAGCAGAAATTCTAATTAATTCTCATTTAGTCACAATAGGTACGTATCTTCTATCATCACATGATGTCTCATTACTCTAACTTGATTATGTTCTAGCGGAATAAAAACATATATCAGCTCAATCTCATACCTCAATCAAACACAATCCGACTGTATATTTTGTTATTAAGACCAAACATCAAACCCAACCAAACTAATCCTCATTAGGGAACCCACAACTTCTCATTACAGACTTGCTTTATCAATTATACCTCATAACTTCCTTTTAAAACTATTCATCGATATTATCTCATTATAGACTTTCATACTCCTCAAGTCATTTCCATTTCATTACGGGTTTTAATCCATCTAAATCCTCAATATTAACGCATATATAGATGGCCATCTATTTTACACTTAAATATTTCATTTATTAAACTTAAGAGAATGTATTTTCTACAGAAAATTCAGCATGACCTATTCGTAAAATGAACTTTTCCCTGTATAAAAATACCACAATTACAGTCCCAACACATTCACAAACAATCTTCAATTCATTTTAACAATCCATTCATCTCCAATCACAATTCATCTATTATTTTCAACTATTACACCATTGACATTATAAGTCAAAATATTAAACACTAATTCAATTCGTACTATTCCTGGTATACAATTAGACAAGACCGAAACTAATAACTTTCATATTTTAAACATTTCGAAACGAGTCCTCTAACTCGCTCGAATTCAATTCCCAAAATGCTTCCCTAATATAGCCTTCTTAAAAACTCTTTACTAACGTCCCATCTTTAAATATTTTTCATAAATTAATATTTTGTTCTTTTTACACCAAATCTTTTTCCTGGATAAATTAGACATTTAAGGCTACAACATATTAAAATTTCATTGTATAATGTAACATACACAATTTATGGAGTAATTTTGAAATCCCCCCTATAGTCAGTTCAAAACTGTTAGGATCAGCCCTGTTCCAACAATCATATCTCAAATTATACAAGTCTGGTATATATCATATTTGGCGGCCACAAAGACAAGACAAAAACATATAACTTTCATTATTTGGCCATCATCAAATAAGACTTTTAACCTCTTCAAAACCCTTTCTCAAAACCAGACAGAAACCTTGGATAATTTAAAAGTTACTGTGCATATTTTACTCAAACATTTTTAATAAATTAAAAAAAAATATTTATTTTGACTCAAATCTTTTCCAGTATCATCTTGAACCTTTCCTCAATCTCCTATAAAAGTTTCGATTGAAAATAAGAAATTTAGACAGGTGACACAACATCTCAACTTTTAGGTTAGTGCTTAGTTGCGCTATTCACACTCAAATGATCATAACTCCTTAACTGTTAACTCTTTCAATGCATTTCTTTCGCAGGATAAACTAGAGACTCCCTACTTCATTATCAACTCATACTTTGCTAAAAACAGAGCCATAACCATCTAAGAAAAGGGATCCAAAACAGGGACTCTAAAATGGACTGTTTTATGAATTACTATTACGCAATTTTCACTTTTACATTTTTAACAAATCATAAAAATCTAATAATTAAAAATGAAATCACTCTAAACTAATCTTAAGTATTTTTACTATTTTTCATAAAATATTTGATTTGAAAACAAGAGTTGAACTTGGTGAAATATATTTTAGAATCTGAGTCAACTACGGAGTTTCACTATTTGCGCTACTTTTACTAAATCGGTCATAACGTTTGACTCGAAACTTCGAATGACATAAATTAGTGCGGAAACGATCTAGAGACCACCCTTTACGCAACCATATGAAAAACCGTTCAGGAAAATTGAATCATCACAGTCGGGTTTTGTAACAGTTGGGCAGTGGGAAAAATTTGGCATTACGACGTTTGTAATCTTAACATTTTCCATTTCTAAACTACTTCAAATAAATCAACAAGCAATCCAAACTCCTCAAACAATATTATAATACATCATACTACAATCTCAAGTCAACAAATCAGTCAAGCTTATAAAAATGTAATTTAAAATCAAATGAACAAGTCTTGTGTTTCTAGGATCAACCCAGCTCAATCTATACTACCCATGATTTGTATAAGGTATAACAATCATCCACTTAGCCAATTGAAACCTAGAAGCAAAGAAATATTTTTTTTTTTTCAAAACACTTTTAATGTTCATCACACATTAGATCATAGCTAGAAATTTCATGGATGAATGCTTGGAAGAATCAAAGAGAAGGAAGAGTGATGTTCATACCTTCGATTCAAGCTATAAAGTGAAGAAACTAAGCAAGGAATGATGAAGTTGTGTGGATTTCTTCCCTAAAAATGAGCTCTGATATGATGCTCTTCCAAGGGGAAGGAAATGAAAAAAAATATCTTGTGTGGTTGGTGTGTGGTGGATGCTTTATGGCCACACAAATAAAAGACTAGCTTTATTCCTGGTTTTTGGTACTACATTTGGCTAAATTAACCATATTTTGAGCTAGAAATTCTAATTTATAAAAATTAAATATCTAACATAATTAAATATTAGAATATTTTTGAAGATTTATTGAAAAAGAATTAGAATCAAAACTAATATTTCTAAATTGATATGTATTTTACAAATCATTAAATCTTTTAATTATTTTGAGAATAAAACCCATTTAAAAATAAATAAGAATGAGAATAAAATAATTATGAAATGAAATCATGCTTAAAAATATGAAATCTCATTCTTCAAAATATCTCAAAACTTTTATAAGCGTGAAATCAAAATTAATTGATTTCTCACTTGATTTGAATAAAATATATTTAAATTTTATTCAACGACCATTTAATAAAAATTCCAATCTCTACAAATTTTATAAATCCTCAAATAAAATTGAAAGATATTTTCAAACAATTTAATAACCCTCCGTCAATTAAATAAATATTTTTTACCTCTTAAATAAATAAAATTTTTACCCGAATAAAATATCGACTTGAGATAGCAACTCGATCAATAAATTTTTTAAACAAATCCAATTTCTCTGAACTGAGAATTAACTAAATAAATAATGTTATAATATTGAAAATCCATCCAACTAGAATAAAATATTAAAAAATTTATTCCTCCAATATTTCAGAAAATCAATAATTATTTAAATAATAATAAATATTAAACTCTGAAAAATCTAGGTTGTTATAGTTACTGTAAGGAGGATTGACAACAAGTTTGTCGTTAACAGCAATAGAGGCTGTGAGAGTAATCTCTTCTACCCTTTGAGCAGAAGGTTCTTGTGGATTACTTTGATCCGTCTCATTCAACTCTTGCAAGAGTGCATCAACATTCTGATCTTTAATGTTGGCAAAGTGTGATGCAATATAGTTGAATGAGCTGTGTTCCACATTTTTTAGCCCTATATGTGTGTATGTTCAAGAGTAGGAGGCTCATGTTGAGTGCGTTCAATATGGTGTGAAGACTCTTTACAAGGTGTCATAGAAGACTAGCCAATTTCAATAGATGCCTCCTTTTGAGAAGAGACATCTAGAGATGAGTTTTGTTCCCTATTTAGATCTATGCCCTTTTGAGAGGACACAGTTTGGCTTACAGAGGTTGGTACCCTTGCCTTCTTTCTCCTAGGCTCACTAGGGCTCTCTATGAGTTCTGTGGTCTGACTACCAACCTTATTTCATGCATCTAGTGCAGTTTCACCACCTATATGTGGAATAGTTTCTAACTTAGGGTTGTTGGTCCTCTTCCTTTTAGGAGCCTGATCCTGTTGGGAGGAGTTAGGCTCTTGGCTAATAGACTTGGAGACTCTAGATGGTTTAACATCTTTGTAGGGTTTGGAATGTGGGTTAGGAATGGCGAGGTCAACACCATTCTCATCACTCAGAGAAAATACATTGTAGTCCCCAACAATTTTTAAATTTAATCTATTAATAATTGAAAGCATGAAATCAGTAATAAAAAGTCTCAATTCTAAGTTAAGAGGTTTGCTGGATAACAAAGTGTTGGGATCCGGGCATATATACGCAGCGAAATTACGCTAAATACAAAAAAAAATAACGAATCCCAAATGCAGGATCCGTGTATAATTGGCGGATGA
Organism: Oenanthe sinensis; assembly: GCA_028671895.1. Classification (NCBI taxonomy): domain Eukaryota; kingdom Viridiplantae; phylum Streptophyta; class Magnoliopsida; order Apiales; family Apiaceae; genus Oenanthe; species Oenanthe sinensis. Next base: position 15,043,488 of record CM053807.1, read on the forward strand.
TTATGGAGAATCAGATGTGTACCTTATTAAAAATTTCCTTATGATGATTACAGAGGTCCAGAAGCGATGAATCACAGCATCCCTTCACAAAGATCTGCTCTCTATCGAAATCCACATGAACGTCGTATCGTCTAACGATCACCGGAGTTAGGTACTAGCTTGTTTCTGCCTCTTTGTCTCTCTCTTTCTCTAGGCTCTAAAAAACGTAGAGCTGCTAGAATTTTTCTCAAAAATGAAATTATAAAAAACTGTAACCCTAAACTATACATCTTTATGTATATATAGAGGAGAGAGGGATTTGGGCCAAAACCCTAATCTGATTGGACCATTTAAAACCCATTCAGATTTCGGATTTATATTATTATTAAATTCAAATTCTAATATGTATATAATTAATCAAGTCTCACTTAGTTAATTAAATAAATAAATTCGAATTAATAATAATAACAGTATTATTAATTCATAATTTAAATAACACTCCGTTTAAATATTCTTTGTGTGTGACCCTTTAGGTTATTATTACGTTGCTAATAATTTTATTTTCTAATAATAAAATTATAAACAATGAGCGACATCTAGTAATACATCATTGCTACCCAAGTAATAATAATAATTGGTGATTCAATTAAACCTTTCGTGAATAATGTACAATGTAATATAATCCCTTTAACCTTATATTATAGATCAAACTCGAGGCATGTATTGTGTCATCCTCTTTTTAACGTTTAATCCGGGTTCCCTTGATCAATGAGTAGACTATTAATCAAATCAACATTTGAGCATGGCCATTCATTTTATAGTCTCATTCAATTAAGAGGCCAATAATATCACTCCTAAAATAGGAGGGTTAAATCCTATATCTATCATTCATATTTTTCATACGATTCATAGCATACCCAATGTCCACCTTTATCATTATCCGGTTAAAGGTAACTTTGAGTGTAATCAAAGTATATTAATTCTCGTATCGAAATATAATGATTTCAAGTCAAAGGATCATTACATCATTATCACAGTGAGAATTTCTTACGACACTTATTAACATGTAGATTCTCACAATGGGTCTGTCTAGTGCAATGCATTGAGACATGCACTTATATTCTTGACTTTAGTATCACCATACTTATGACCAATGAGATGTGGTCATCAGTCAACAAACATGCTATTCTTATTGCATTATTATTGTCCTTAAATAATAATACTCGACTAGCGACTTTTAGAAATATAATATTGTTCATATAATCTCATTTTTAAGTCACATACTTAAAGATATATAATTCACATTAATATTTCAAGGACATTTATTATGCTTTCAATTTATAATGCAGTAAATAAAGACATAATAAATATTAATTAAATAATCAAGTAAACATAATCCTTAATTATTTATCATAAAGTATTGTCTCTAGGACACCAATACTAACAATCTCCCACTTGTACTAGAGCCAATCTCTCATGTATCTAATACCCATGGAACTAGTATGACCTTCGTGCTTCTGCTGCGACAAAGCCTTGGTCAGTGGATCTGCAATGTTCTCATTTGTATGCACTTTACATATATGTATATCCCCTAGATTATTAATCTCTCGAAGAAGATGATATCGTCTAAGTATATGCTTTGTTCTGGAATGAGACCTTGGTTCCTTAATGTTAGGAATCTACATGTCATTTGATGATAACATTAATCTTAGAATCATAGAAATTTTATTTGATGTAACTGATCAATTGATATGAAAGTTATAAATATCAATTGATCAGGAAACCATTTATCAGTTGAAGTGTTTATATGAATCAACTGATAATTTGGATTGTAGCATAGGTGTTCTTAGTTTATTTCAATCGATAAGGTGTAAATCAATTGATATTTTGTTCATCAATTGATGTTAGAGTCGATTGATATATATCATCAATTGATGTGTAAATTAAACTGTTAAATTGTAATTATGTGAAGACAGGAAATTACACAAGTGAAGGATGATCAATTGATATTGAAGCATCGATGGATGAAGGATCAATCGAAGAAGCCAAGTCAAGCATTGAAGACCATCAACTGATGTGAAAACCCATCGATTGATATATCGATTGATAAAATCTATCAATCGATAAGCCATCTTTTATCAATCGATGGATAGAAAGATCAATCGAAGAAGTACATCAGTTGATGGATTAAAGGACAGATCAATTGGTATGCCTAACAGCAAATTATCAATTGAGTGTGACAACACAGAAAGAATATCTGTTGAAGATCCAGAGAACAAAAGCACTCCTATGGAAGATAGTCTAGAGTGGCTGTGAAGACTCAATCTGAAGCTGTCTTTTCAAACCTTTTTAAAAGATAGAAAAAGGTAAAAGAAAGGCAGGTAGAAACAATCCTAGAATAGGAATTGTAAAAGAACACTTGTGGTATATAAACAAGTGTAGCAGCATTATTAGAAAATAGACAAGTTAGACAATATCTCTTAATCAACTGTTCAAGCTTAAGAACACATTTGTAAGAACAGTTGATTTGTTTTCTAATCTTGTAAAAACGCAGCTAGGTTTCTTTTAACCTAGGAACATTGAGCAAAAATATACACTGATGGAAAAACCAATCCATCAGTAATTTTAAATCTCCTTGTTCAATTTACGCTTCAGTCTTAAATTGTTAGAACATATTCTCTCTATATTCTCAAACTTCAAGAACGAATATTAGAACCAGTAAAAAGTTTTAATATTTGTATTCAACCCCCCCTTCTACAAATATTGACATTGTTCTAGGGAATAACAATTGGTATCAGAGCCTACTTTCAACATACAGAAAGTTTAAAGATCAAGAACAGTCAATATGGGCCAAAAAGATTCAGGTGTAAAGATTCCAATACTGGAAAAGGATGAATACTTTCCATGGAAGGTAAAAATGCATCTGCATCTTCTTTCTCTTGACCCTTCCTATGTTCACTGCATAGAGAAAGGTCCTCATATTCCCATGAAGCTAGTCAGAGGTGTAAACCCTGATGGAACTCCTACAGTTGATAGACATGTTCCAAAACTCATTTCTGAGTTCACAGAAGAGGATGAAAAAGAAGTACTTAAAGACAAAAAGACCATGAATATTTTGTTTAATGGTCAAGATAAAGATATGTTTGATAATGTGATAAACTGTACTTCATCAAAAGAAGTGTGGGACACTCTTCAAACTCTGTGTGAAGGAACTGAACAAGTTAGGAAAAACAAGATGCAACTCTTAATTAAAAAATATGAATCATTTCATTTTAAGAGTGGTGAAGCCATCAATGATACCTATAACAGATTCCAAAAGTTATTGAATGGTCTAAAGCTATATGGTAGGGTTTATGCAACAGAAGATACAAATCTCAAATTTCTAAGATCTCTTCCAAAGGAATGGAAGGCAATGACTGTCTCCATTAGACAATCTCAAGACTTCAATGATTATACTCTAGAGAAATTATATGGTATTCTCAAAACATATGAACTGGAGATTCAACAAGATGAAGAGATTGAGAAGAATCAAAGAAAGGAGAAAACTGTGGCTTTGATGGTAAATGGGAATGAAGACAAGAAAGAAAAGAAAAATACTGGTTGTTCAGAAGAAGTCATGATGGTGGCTAATGATGCTGATGAAGAATCATCCAAGGGAAAAGGAAAGATCAAATGTGAGGAAAATGAAACATGCTCACAGGATGATTTGGATGAGATTGATTAGCACCTTGCATTTTTGTCAATGAAGTTTTCAAAGCTAAAATTCAAAAGGAATCCAAATGCTCAAAGGCCTGGATCCCAGTTTAGAAACAACAATCAAAATAAAAATTTGGTTGATAGATCTAAATTCAGATGTTTTAACTGTGGATTGGCTGGTCATTTCTCAAGTGAGTGTAGGAAGCCAAAGCAAGAAAAGGCAAAGACATATGAGGGTATTGATTATAAAAAGAAATACTTTGACCTTTTAAAACAGAAAGAAAAGGCTTTTGTCACTGAAGAGAAGGACTGGGCTGCTGAGGACAGTGATTCTGAAGAATATATTAATCTAGCTCTAATGGCCAACCATGAGGATGAAGAAGCTAGTTCAGCATCCAATCAGGTATTAGCTACAAACTTTTCTGAGCTTTCAGCTGATGAATGCAATAGTACTATTAATGAAATGTCCAATGAATTGTACAATTTGCATGTCACTCTAAAATCTCTAAACAAAGAAAATCTCAAGTTAAAGAGCACCATTGATGCCTTAACTGAGAGGAATATTTTTCTTGAAAATGAACTTGTTTGTTTAGAAAGATTTAAGCAGGAAAGAAAGGATGCTAGGAATGAACTAGTAAACAGTTTGAAAAGAGAAGAATTGTTGAAAGAACAATTGGCTGAAGAAATTGAAACCATTAGCAAATGGAATAGGTCTGCTAAAACTGCCAAACAAATTATTGATGTTCAGGGTGTAGATACTCTAGGAGAACTCTCCAAATCAATAGGCAAGTCATTGGCTGATACTTCAATGGATAAAGATCAATCGACTGCTAATCCTTCATCAAGGATTATCAATCGATTGATGCTAAATCAATCGATAAGCATCCATCGACAAGTAAATCATCAATGGCTAATAAAAAGAACAAATTTAGCACTCCTATTAAGTTTGTTAAGGAAACCAAAAATCAAGTTGAAGCTGAGGCTGAGAAAATCAACATAGGTAGCTTATCCAAGAAACAACTAAAAGAAAAATTAGAAAAGATAGCACCTGTGGAAATTACTCAACCTAAGTCTGAGAAAAAGAAAAAGAATAGGAATGGTAAAGTAGGCATAAATAAGCACAACAACTACACTCCTGATATGTATGCCCCTAGAAAGGTATGTGCTAAATGTGGTAGTGTAAATCATTTGTCCATGCAATGCAAGAATGAAAAGAAATCTATATCTGCAAATGATTTAAATATACATGCCATGACTGCAAATGCCATGTTTACCAATCCTATGCTCATGAATGCCATGTCTTCTAATCTGGTTGCACCTAATGTTCATATGCCTTATGCACAAGTTCCATACATGTATAATCCCTTCTTTGCATATCCTAATATGAACATGCCTGGAATGCCATGGAACATGCCTAATGTAAATGATGAAATTCATGGAAATTCTGCCATGAGTTCCAAGGTGTCAAAGCCCCAAAAGTCAACTCCCAAAGTTAAAGTGGATTTAAACCCACCAAAACAAAAGGAACCGAAGTTGACAACAGGGGCTCAAGCTGCAACTAATAAAAGAGGACCCAAGGCAACTTGGGTACCAAAAGCAACTTGATTGTTTTATGTGTGTGCAGGGAAACAGGAAGAAAAATCTCTGGTATTTGGATAGTGGATGTTCAAGGCACATGACTGGAGATTTGTCCCTGCTCACAAAGTTTGTGGAAAAGGCTGGCCCAGGAGTTACTTTTGGAGATAACAGCAAAGGTTTTACTTTGGGATATGGCTCAATTGCAAAAGAAAATGTTATCATTGAACCTGTAGCACTAGTTGATGGATTGAAGCACAATTTGCTCAGTATTAGTCAACTGTGTGATAATGGTAATGGTGTGTGGTTTACAACTGAATCATGCATCATAGCCAACAAAGAATGTGGTGAAATTCTCTTAATTGGAGAAAGAAAAGGGAATGTCTATGTGGCTGATTTTCTCTCTGTAAAAGCAAATTCAATGACATGCCTTCTTAGCAAAGCCAATACAGATGAAAGTTGGTTGTGGCACAAGAAACTAGCCCATTTGAATTTCAAAGCCATGAATTTATTGGTTAGAGGCATTCCACAGATGGAATTCACCAAGGATGGACTGTGTGATGCCTGTCAAAAAGGAAAACAAATAAAAGCATCATTCAAGTCAAAGTTTGAATCATCAATTGATAAGCCTCTGGAATTATTGCACATGGATTTATTTGGTCCAGTCAACATCTTGTCTATTGCCAAAAAGAAATATGCCTTAGTAATTGTGGATGACTTCACAAGATTTTCATGGGTATATTTCTTATTCTCTAAGGATGAGGCAAGCAAATTAATTATCAATCATGTGAAGAATGTTGAAAATGGCACTGAATGGAAGGTCAAGAAATTTAGAAGTGATAATGGAACTGAATTCAAGAATTCAACCATGAGAGAATTCTGTGAGGAAAAAGGTATCACTCATCTTTTCTCTGCTCCAAGGACTCCACAGCAAAATGGAGTAGTTAAAAGAAAAAAATAGGACCTTGATTGAAGCTGCTAGAACTATGTTAGAAGAAGCAAAACTTCCTACATACTTCTGGGCAGAAGCAATTAATACTGCTTGTTACACTCAAAATATTTCCATGGTCAATAAACTTCAAGGCAAAACACCATATCAATTGATGAAGAAAGACAAGAAGCCAACAGTTAACTTTCTTCATGTCTTTGGCTGCAAATGCTTTGTACTGAGAAATCAAGGTGAAAATCTAGGAAAATTTGAAGCCAAAGCTGATGAAGCTATATTTGTTGGATATGGAATAACAACCAAAGCATACAGAGTCTACAATCTTAGATTACACATTGTTATGGAATCTATGCATGTAGTCTTTGATGACAAGAAAATTCAAGGGTTGTTTGATGAAGGATTTCATGATCTATTGCATTTTGAAAATGAATCCTCAAGTAATATTGAAGATAGTGATGATGATGAGGAAATTACAAGTATACAAGTTCCTAGAATCCTCCCATCAATTGATGTCATTGCTTCAACAGATAACTTATCAGTTGACAATCATCAATCGACTGATAATACATCAATTGATAATCATTCGATGGATAACAACTCTGCTCAACAATCTTCAAACGGAGCGTCCATCACAGGGGGAGGGTTCTCAAATAGTCAATCACTTCACAATGATCATAACTCTTCCAATGATCATGAAACATCATCTTCAAGGACAATCATACCATCTCAAAGGAAATGGACAAAAAGTCATCCCTTTGAACTAATTATTGGAAATGCAAATGATGGTGTCAAAACTAGAAGTGCAACTCAAAATGAATGCTTGTATAGTAGCTTTCTGTCATAAGAAGAACCTAAAAGGATTGAAGAAGCCTTGAATGATCCTGATTGGATAAATGCTATGCAAGAAGAGTTGAATCAGTTTGATAGAAACAAAGTGTGGAAGCTGATGCCCAAACCAAAGAACAAGACTATCATTGGTACAAAATGGGTATTCAGAAACAAAATGGATGAATCTGGTACAGTGACAAGAAATAAGGCAAGATTAGTGGCAAAGGGCTATTCACAAGAAGAAGGCATAGATTTTGATGAAACATTTGCACCAGTTGCAAGGTTGGAAGCAATCAGAATCTTTTTAGCATTTGCTGCTCATGCAAATTTCAAAGTATATCAGATGGATGTAAAAAGTGCTTTTCTCAATGGAAAACTAGAAGAAGAAGTATATGTAGAACAACCTCCTGGTTTTATTGATCCTGTTCATCCCGGATTTGTATACTATCTTCTCAAGGCACTTTATGGATTAAAACAAGCACCTAGAGCCTGGTATGACACTCTGTCTAAATTTCTGATTGAGAATTACTTCATTAGAGGTACTGTTGATAAAACTCTCTTTCATAGAAATGTAAATGGCTCTATGATTCTTGTTCAAATCTATGTAGATGATATTATCTTTGGCTCAACTAATGAAAAACTTTGTAAAAAGTTTGCTAAGTTGATGCAGAGTAAATATGAAATAAGCATGATGGGAGAACTAACCTACTTTCTTGGCTTGCAAATCAAACAAGTTAAAGATGGTATTTTCATAAATCAAACCAAATATATTTCTGACTTATTAAAGAGATTTGATTTAAATGAATGTTCCTCTGTAAAAACTCCCATGGCCACTATAACTAAACTTGAATTAAACACTAAGGAAGCGATAGTGGACATTTCAAGTTATAGAGGCATGGTTGGCTCAGTACTATATTTAACTGCAAGTAGGCCAGATATAATGTTTGCTACATGTCTTTGTGCTAGGTTTCAAGCTGATCCTAGAGAATCTCATTTGATTGCAATAAAAAGAATATTCAGATATCTCAAAGGAACTCCAAATCTTGGAATTTGGTATCTTAGAGATTCTGGATTTGATCTAATTGGCTATTCAGATGCAGATTATGCAGGTTGCAGAATTGACAGAAAAAGCACAACAGGCTCCTGTCAATTTCTAGGAAATAAGCTTGTTTCATGGTTTAGCAAGAAGCAAAATTCAGTGTCTACATCTACTGCAGAGGCTGAATACATTGCAGCTGGAAGTTGCTGTGCACAAATTTTATGGATGAGGAATCAACTACTTGACTATGGGTTCAACTTGAACAAGATTCCTATTTTCTGTGATAATACAAGTGCCATTGCTATAACAGAAAATCCTGTGCAACATTCCAGAACCAACCACATTGATGTAAGGTATCACTTCATTAGGGAACATGTAATGAATGGTACAGTTGAATTACATTTTGTCCCTAGTGAAAGACAACTTGCAGACATTTTTACCAAACCATTAGATGAATCTACCTTCAATAGATTGATCTGTGATTTAGGAATGCTTAATTATATTTAACCCTTTAAATGTCTGACAAGTTATGTAATTATATTGATTGTAGCCATTGATTATGTTAATTTATTGATTCCTCAATAATCAACTGATAAATATTTTACATATCAATGGATATTATTAGAGCTGTCGACAGATAAATATATCAATTGATGATATATTTGTTTATCGATGGATAGGGGTAACTATCGACAGATAGATATATCAATCAATGATATATTTGTCTATCGATGGATAATTGTACCTGTCGATGGATAAGCAATTTATCAATCGATGACCTGGAATTTTAATAGTCCAAGTCATCAATCGATCTGTACAAACTCTAGCCGTTGATTACTTATTTTATCAATTGATTAATACATACACTCCTGTATGTATATTAGTCGATTGCCAAAATTGGTAACTTTTACTCTTAAATACTCTTCCAACGGTCAATTTTGTTCTATTTTGAGTAAGTAATTGATTGAGAAATCAGTAAATATAAATAGTGAGATTAAAACATCTTTTAATTCTTACTTGCAATTTTTACTAACGACTTCTCTATCTCCTTCTCTTTCTCAATCTTAGATCTCTCTCTCTCTGTATCTACACTTTGCTAATAACCCTAATTTACTACTGTTTAATTGTTGTTTCTGCTTTATTACTAACAAGTTTGTCGGATAATTCAATTCTATAACCTTAGACTCGATTATGGCATCATCAAAGAAGGTCTCTCAATCAGGATTCTACTATGAGCTCAACAACTTCGTTGCTTGCACTATGGTGGAGGAAGCCCCAACAGAATTCCATCCTCTAATGGAATTTCTAAAGAATTCAAAAATTTCAAAGGCCCTCTCAGAAGCACCAAAAATAGTGTGCAATCTAGTTGAAGAATTCTGGACAACAGCAGAAGTAGCAGATGATTTATCTTACATCTCCTTTGATTGCAAAGGACAAAGGTATATTCTAACCACTGTGGTCTTGGGTGAGTGTTTAAATATTCCGTTAAATAATACTGCAAATGCACCCACTGACACAGATATTAGAAACATGCTTAGGGAAATCAATTACCTTGCTCCTGATGCTAGTCTAGGTAGTATTGTTAGAAAGAATCTAAGAAAAGAATGGTCATATTTCTTTGATGCTTTAATAAAGTGTTTTTCTGGTAAGGTTAGTAATTTTGATGCAATAACAACAAGTATGCAACAAGTAGGGTATAGCATTTTATATGATAGATATCATAATTTAGGAAGCTTGTTACTCAATGAAATATCTGCCAAATTGGGGAATAAAATAAATAGATCTAATCATATTTATTATGCAAGATTTATTATGATTATTATTAACCACTTTGACAAGGATATTGAGATTGACAGGAATACAAAAATTTTGTATTGCTGGACTCAAAACAAAAGGATCTTTAAAGACTTGGTTAGGATCAATCTTCACAGCAATGTGGAATTGATCTATCCCCCTTTTGTTCATGTATTTATCTCTACTTTAAACACTTCTCAACCTAACTCTTCTTTGCCTTCTGTGACTATGGAGGGTGGTAGTAATGACCCCAACCCTCCTACCCAAGCCACACAACCAATCTCTAAATCCAAATCTAAGAAACCAACCTCAACAGGTTCTCAAAAACCTGCTGTTGTAAAAACCAAGAAAAGAAAATCAACTAGTGTGGTAGATAGATTAGAGGAGGATGTAGGTGGTGAGGGAACTGGGGAACATCAAAGAACCCAGAAGGATAAAGAGAGTGAGAGTGTGCAACCTCAACCAAGCCACTCCATAGTCTCCCAAAAGACTGTGGATGTTAACATGGAAAATACCACATCCCTATTGTCATTCTCTCAAAAGGATGACAATATTGAAAATAGCACACAACCAGGGGCACAGAATCAAATTGGGGACACAAAAGCCAAAACACTAACACCATACAAAAGAAGAGAAAAGAAAGTCACCTTTGCACTTGGGGAATCACACACTGCAAAACCACAGGAAACTGTGGAGGAGCCTTCACAAAGTCTGCTTGATGCATCTCATATAAATGATGAGATGCAGCCCCATTCTCTTTCAATTCCTATCTCTTCTATTCTTCTTTCCCCATCTCAAACTTCTTCAGAAAATGTTTTGATAGATTATCGAACATTTTCAGATTCTCCTTCTTTGTTTTTCAAGGAGAAGCCAACACTCTCTCCTGAATCTTCTTCTCAGAATTTTCAGGATTCTATTTCCAATATCATCTCAAACATAACTTCACAAATTATCTCAACTGTTTCTTCTCCATCAATTGATGTTCCTTCATCAATTGATATTCAGCCATCGACTGATAAGCCATCGATCAATACTCAAGACCAATCGATGGGTATGCATCAATTGATGGATATCCCAAACACCACTTCAACTGATAATGTCAATACATCAATTGATGCTCAATCAATTGATGTTGCACAAACACTCTTAGGATTGAGTGAGTTGATCGAGAGGCAGGATTGTAACCTGGCAAAAGGAGAGGAAGTGAGTAAAAACATTCCTATTTCTTCCAAGAATGAGAGTGAAACACTTGAGGGCCCCACCTTAGTAGGTGCACAAGAAATGAGTGAGGGAGAGGTGAGATTCCAGGATGAGATCCTGATGCAAAATAGAGAGATGAGTGAAAGTGATAAAAATATTCTACTTTTTGCACAGGAATTGGAAATTGAACTGATGGCAGAAGGAGTAAAGGAGATAGGGGGAACAAATAATGCTGAAGCTAGTGGGAGTGGAATTCCTAAAGACTTTGAAGAGGAAATAGATGCTGGTGAATTGGATCCAAAGAATTTCATTCATCCTGATCCACAATATCAAGGGTTGGCTACTTCAAGTAACAGGAATGCAGAACAACTCTTGGGCATTGATCATACAGATCAAAGGACCAGGAATCTGAAGGAAAGCATTGCCAATACAACAGACACTTGTTATATGGCACCTGAAGAGTTAGAGAGTGATTCTGATGAAGAGCCATGGATGAGCACTATTGATGGTTCCTTAGAAGCTGCTGAGACTGAAATTCTCTCTCGATATAGAAGAACAATGGTGGAAGGAGACATTGAAGATCCTACTCAAAGGAGAATTGCTCACTATATGAGAGAATCAATGAAAATACAAAAGATGACAGTACCAGGAGTAAGGAGGGAACTGGAGAGGATTAAGGACTCTATCTCATCTAACAAGGATGCAATGGACAGGAGATTGGATGAGAAGCTACCATTCAACACCATGAATAGCATCAAAGACAAGCTTTTCAAAGAATCCAAAAATTTTACATCTTTGGAGACAAGAGTAGGTTCTCTGGAAAAGAAGATGGATGGTATTATCAGAGGTCAAAATCTCCATGCTTCCATTCTTCAAAAGTTTCTGGACAGACTTCTACTACCCCCTCCAATTGATGATAACAAAAAGGGGGAGAATACAAAGAAGAAGGATGATGGTGATGGTGGTGATGGTAAAGGTGGTTCTGGTATGGATAAGTCAAGTGGCATTGGTGGTTCTGCACCCAGAAGAGATAAAAGCAGAAGTAACATGGACAATCAATCTTCAAAGAAATCTAAGTCATCTAATTCTCCAAAAGATAATTTAGAACAGAAAAAGAAAGATTACAAGAAGTTTGATGATGATCTTGAAGCTAGGAGAATTTCTAGGGAGAAAGAAACTCAATCAATGATTGAGAGAGAAAAGAAGAGAATTGAAGATCTAAGGAGAAACACTGAGTTAGTAACAGAGGCAGTAGAAAAAGGAGACTTGGATGAGTTCATTGCTCAAACAAGAAAAATAAATGAAGATGCACTAAAGGCTGCCAAGGAAAGCAACTCAGATGCTGAAGCCTTTTTATCAGTTGATCAAGAAGCCCTTAAAGAGAAGAAAAAGGGAAAATCCATAATGATTGAAGAAAAGAAGAAGAGAAAAGAGCCAGTTGGCCAGAAGCTTCTTCAAGAAGCCATTTCATCAGGATTGTCAGATGCTAAAAAGAAAGAAAAAGAAAATGAGGAAATAGCAAGGCAAATGAAAATGGAATGGGATATGGAAGATCAACTAATAGATCAACCACTGAGGAAAAAGAGAAAAGTTACTATGGCCAAGAAAAGGTCAAGTTCTACTCAAGAAATAGTGGTTCAGGAAAACCTCCAGGGTCAACAAGAAGAAATCAAGCAGGAGGTCACAATTGAAGGATATGATTTGAAGGGAATACCAGTAATCAATGAAAAAGGATTAATTGGAGTAAGGACTCACCCGACAACCTCTAACCATGAAGAATCAATGAGGTTGGAGTATGAAAATGGAGTGAAAACAATCTATTCATTGAAGGTGATAATGAAGCAAAGCTACAATGTTTTAAAGACTATTCTTCCTCTACTCAACAGAAAGTACAAACTCAACACAACAATTGCTCAGGAGATACAACAACAAATTTCAAAGTTAAGAAGATCCATGGCAGAAGCTGAACCTGATTCACCTCTAAAGCTATGGAAGTCACAGGTCAAAAAGGTGGTGTTGGAGCCAAATATGCTATGATTTTTACAGATATAGAGGGCAATACAAAGTTCTTTGATATCTGCAAATATCTGGACAAAATCACAGATGAAGAAATACATTACCTTATGAGACAACTTGGAGAAACTGACAGGGATGAAGCAATCTTGAGAAGTTCTTTCATGAGGCAACTAAAGGAAAATGCTGAGAAAAGGAGGAAGAGGAACTAAATTAAATTATGAAGACATTGAAGCTGCTTGCAGGAGTTATCTATCAATCTAGTACTTCCAAAATTAATTTGCCAATTAAGTTTCTTGATTCTATCTAAATGTAAATTTTTTTTAAGGGTTTTTGTTATCATCAAGTAGATTTATGCCTGTTAATAACACAAACACAAATAGGGGGAGATTTTTAGGAATCTACAGGTGATTTGATGATAACATTAATCTTAGAATCATAGAAATTTTATTTGATGTAACTGATTAATTGATATGAAAGTTATAAATATCAATTGATCAGGAAACCATTTATCAGTTGAAGTGTTTATATGAATCAACTGATAATTTGGATTGTAGCATAGGTGTTCTTAGTTTATTTCAATCAATAAGGTGTAAATCAATTGATATTTTGTTCATCAATTGATGTTAGAGTCGATTGATATAGATCATCAATTGATGTGTAAATTAAACTGTTAAATTGTAATTATGTGAAGACAGGAAATTACACAAGTGAAGGATGATCAATTGATATTGAAGCATCGATGGATGAAGGATCAATCGAAGAAGCCAAGTCAAGCATTGAAAACCATCAACTGATGTGAAAACCCATCGATTGATATATCGATTGATAAAATCTATCAATCGATAAGCCATCTTTTATCAATCGATGGATAGAAAGATCAATCGAAGAAGTACATCAGTTGATGGATTAAAGGACAGATCAATTGGTATGCCTAACAGCAAATTATCAATTGAGTGTGACAACACAGAAAGAATATCTGTTGAAGATCCAGAGAACAAAAGCACTCCTATGGAAGACAGTCTAGAGTGGCTGTGAAGACTCAATCTGAAGCTGTCTTTTCAAACCTTTTTAAAAGATAGAAAAAGGTAAAAGAAAGGCAGGTAGAAACAATCATAGAATAGGAATTGTAAAAGAACACTTGTGGTATATAAACAAGTGTAGCAACATTATTAGAAAATAGACAAGTTAGACAATATCTCTTAATCAACTGTTCAAGCTTAAGAACACATTTGTAAGAACAGTTGATTTGTTTTCTAATCTTGTAAAAACGCAGCTAGGTTTCTTTTAACCTAGGAACATTGAGCAAAAATATACACTGATGGAAAAACCAATCCATCAGTAATTTTAAATCTCCTTGTTCAATTTACGCTTCAGTCTTAAATTGTTAGAACATATTCTCTCTATATTCTCAAACTTCAAGAACGAATATTAGAACCAGCAAAAAGTTTTAATATTTGTATTCAACCCCCCCCCCTTCTACAAATATTGACATTGTTCTAGGGAATAACACTTAACTTGTGAAATGGCTCCGTTATTATCGCAGTATAAATCTATTGGATCTGCGACCGAAGGAACCACACCAAGACCTGCAATAAAATTCTGATTCCAGACAGCCTCATTGGCTGCTTCACAAGCAGTAATATACTCAGCCTCCATTGTAGAATCGGCAACCGTCTCTTGCTTTGAACTTTTCCAGCTTACAGCACCTCTATTTAGACAAAATACAAAACCAGACTGAGAGATCGAATCATCATTATCTGTTTGGAAACTAGCATCGGTTTAACCTTTTACAACCAGCTTTTCCTCTCTTCCATATACCAAGAATTGATCTTTAGTCCTTTTCAAGTACTTAAGAATATTCTTGATTGTTGTCTAGTGACCTTCACCTAGATTAGACTGGTATCTACTCGTCATGCTCAAAGCATACGAGACATCAGGACGAGTACATATCATTGCATACATTATAGAATCAATTGCCGATGCATATGGAACTTTACTCATACAGTCCTTATCATCCAATGACCTATGACTGTTTTCTTTAGAGATCGATATCCCATGAGACATCGGAACATAGCCTCTTTTAGCATCTTGCATCCCAAATCGATGCAAAACTTTGTCAGTATATGTACTCTGACTTAGGCCAATCATTCTTCTTGATCTATCTCTATAGATCCTGATACCTAATATATAGGTCGCATCGCCTAAGTCTTTCATTGAGAAATTTTTACTCAACCAAGTCTTAACAGCCTGTAAAGAAGGAATGACATTCCCTATTATTAATATGTCTTCAACATATAGTACTAGGAATGCCACATTGCTCCCACTAACCTTCTTGTAAACACATGGTTCATCTTCATTTTGAATAAACCCAAACTCTTTGACGGTTTCATCAAAACGAATGTTCCATCTCCTCGAGGCTTGTTTCAATCCATAAATGAATCGACGCAACTTACATACCTTTCCAGCATGCTTTGGATCAACAAAACCCTTAGGTTGTGTCATGTACGCATCCACATCTTCTTCAAGGCTCCTATTTAAGAAAGCGGTTTTGACATCCGTCTGTCAGATTTCATAATCATAGTGAGCAGCTATAGTAAGCAAAATTCTGATGGATTTGACCATAGCCGCTGGTGAAAAAGTCTCATCATAGTCAATACCATGAATTTGCTTGAAACCGTTTGCCACCAATCGTGCCTTATAGGTCTTTACATTACCATCCATGTCGGTCTTCTTCTTGAAAACCCACTTGCACCCTATAGGTTTTACCCCTTCAGGTGGATCAACCAAAGTCCATACTTGATTAGTATACATGGATTCCATCTCAGATTTCGTGGCATCCAGCCATCTCTTGGATTCTGGAGTGTTCATAGCATCTTGGTAGGTGAGAGACTCATCTTCGTCGATAGGCATCACATCACCATCTTGAGTTAAGAGAAATCCATAATATCTCTCAGGCTCATGGCGAATCCTACTAGACCTATGAACAACCTGTGTTTCTTGAGCAGAGTTATATTCCTGTACATCTTGCTCAAGTTCCTCCATTGGTTCAATGTTATCTTGTGGGCCTCGAACTTCATCGAGATCTATTATCCTCCCACTGTTTTTCTTCGAAAGCATTTCTCTTTCAAGAAAAACTACAGTTCGAGCAACAAACACTTTGTTCTCGGAAGGATTATAATATGAATGACCCTTTGTTTCAATTGGGTATCCCACAAAGTTACATTTATCTGATTTAGGTCCTAGCTTGTCAGAAGTTAAACGTTTCACAAACGCTTCACATCCCCATATTTTCATAAATGACATGCTATGACGTTTCTCAGTCCATATCTCATATGGAGTCTTCTGAACCGTTTTAGTAGGAACTCAGTTAAGTGTATAAGCAGCCATCTCCAGGGCGTAGCCCCATAAACTAATTGGAAGATCTGCACGACTCATCATCGATCACACCATGTCCAACAAGGTATGATTTCTCCTCTCAGAAACTCTATTCGATTGTGGTGTTCCGGGAGGAGTGAGTTGTGATATGATACCACACTCTTTTAAGAAACTCTTAAATACATGGCTTAAGTATTCTCCCACACGATCATATCGTAGAGTCTTAATACTTCCGCTAGTCTGCTTTTCTACTTCAGCTTTGTATTCTTTGAACTTTTCAAAAGAATCGGATTTGTTTTTCATAAGATACACATATCCATATCTACTGAAATCATCAGTAAACGTGATATAGTAGTAAAAGCCACCTCTTGCCATAGTACGCATAGGACCACATACATCACTATATATTAGTTCTAATCATTCAGTGGCCCTTTCACCTTGTTTAGTAAAAGGAGCTTTAGTCATTTTTCCAATGAGACAGGGTTCACATGCTTCGTATTATTCAAAATCAAACTTATCCAAGTATCCATCTTTATGTAACTTGGAAATGCGCTTCTCATTTATATGGCCTAAACGACAGTGCCAAAGGTATGTTTGATTTGAGTCATTAGTCTTAAGATGTTTGTTATTCACATTATAGATAGGAGTGTCTAAATCAAGAACATATAAACCGTTAAACAAACGTGCAACCCCATAGGTAACATTATTCAAAGAAAAGGAACAACATTTGTTCTGAATTGAAAAAGCAAAACCTTTCTTGTCCAAACAAGAAACTGAAATAATGTTTCTGCAAATTGTAGGCACGTAAAAACAATTCTAAAGTTCTAAAATAAGCCCAGTGGGCAACGATAAATGATAAGTCCCTACAGCCAAAGCAACAACCTTTGCTTCATTGCCAACTCATAGGTCGACCTCTCCCTTAGCCAAAGTCCTACTCCTTTGTAGTTCTTGCATATTTATACAAATGTGAGAAGCACATCCAGTATCCAATACCCATGATGTAGAAGTAGACAGATTGACTTCTATAACATAAATACCTGAATCAGAAATTTGAACAGACTTCAGTTTCTTCAAACCCTCCAAATAAGCATGACAGTTTCTCTTCCAATGACCTGGTTTACCACAGAAGTGACAATCACCATTTGCAACAGCACCTTTAGGCTTTAAAGCCTTTTTGGGATTAGCCTTTGTCTTGGGAGTAGAATCAGATCCAATCTTCTTCTTTCCCTTACATTTACCTTTCCCTTTAGCCTTACATTTCTTGTTCACCATCAATATGGGAGCAGGTTCGACCTTTTTCATGTTGGTTTCAGCAGTTTGCAATATAGCCAACAATTTAGTATGTGTTTTGTTTATCTCATTCATATTGTAGTTCATAACAAAATGAGTGTAGTTGATGTTCAAAGATTGTAAGATTAAGTCAATCTGAGCTTCCAAACCAATCGGGAAACCCAAAGTATCAAGATACTCAATATAACCTATCATCTTCAGAACATGTGGTTGAACAGGTTCACGCTCCCCCTGCTTACAAGCGTACAGTGGTTTGCTCGTGTCGAACCTTTCTTGACGAGCCTGTCCTTTAAACAACCTTTGAAGGTGTTCAATCATCTCATAAGCATCCATATGTTCATGTTGTTTTTGAAGCTCAGTACTCATGGTTGCTAGCATGAGACATGCCACATCAGTCGCATCATCAATATGCTTCTGATAAGTATTTTGTTGAGCGCGAGTTGCATTCTCAGTAGGAGAAGCAGGAGAAGGAATTTCAATGACGTGGAGCTTACGCTCTTGCCTGAGGACAATCCTCAAATTCCTATACCAATCAAGGAAGTTAGTTCCTGTCAGCTTGTCCTTCTCAAAGGTTGCTCGTACGGAGAAAGTATTTGTATTGTTTGTCATTTAAATATCTATAATTTTAAAATGCATAAATTTAGTTAGTCTGCAGAATTTTAATTATGTTCAAGTTATCATATACATTCATAATATATATCTCCCACTATTTTATTCAAATCAATAGCCCTAACTATTAATTCGGAAAGCATTTCATCAAATCTTTCTAGTGAGCCAAGATCCATATTTTATCCATGTTTCAAGATAGCGTTGGCTTAATACACCCAAAACACGACTATTTAGGTAGACAACATTTGTCAATTATATCAAATATAACACTTGGATAGTTTGGTGGAACAACCCTTTGTACACATTTATCCAATAAATCTCACTAAACTCTATGCCTCTAAACCCACAATCCTATTGTGATAATTTAGTTAAGTTAGACCCAACGTTTAATAAACAAAGTACAATTACTTATCACATTTTCCCATGATTGATAAGAGCACTTTACTTTGGCAAACCCACTCCTTCTCAATCTAGATCTTAATGTGTATAAACATTGGAAGTCATCTATATTAACTTAATATTATTTAGGGATTTATTATTTAACGATCATGATCCCATCATAAAGAGATTCTCAATTTTTCCTTGATTAAATAATCCATTTCAATATTCGTCAATGGTTTGATTTCCAGATCGTCGGAGAAGTCACAAGCGGTCTCACTTAAAACCCAACTTTCTTACAGATTAAATTAATAATCCGTTGTTGACAAAATCTACCCATATCAGAAAAATGAAAATTCATATTCAATACCGTGTTTCATAAATACAAGAATCTCATGATCGTTTGTTCAATTTTAAAATCTTGAGTCGTTATAGATTTTATCTTGTTTAAACAAGGATGACATGGGTGTCGTATCTAATACACACATACATGATTAATCTAATTAAAGCATGCATCATTAACTATTCTACACTAATATCCATACATCAATATGTAAAGTGCAGTATGTAAACGTGCTTGTTATGGCCCCTTTCCTATGTGATCCTTTTGAGCTAATGAAGGGATCAAAGTCAATCTATGGTGGTAAAATATAAATACAATTACATGTCTTCATTCTTCTTGTATCCATGGGTGCTTGCTCCTCTTCTTAGATCATCCTTCAATCTTCAAGTACATTACATGGAATAATTGAATACAACCTATACTAATGTACTTACATAAGAAAACTCGAGTTACATTCGAGATTAAACAATTACAAGAATGAAGAAAATGACATGCAAGTCGTATTTATAAAACCAAAACCAAAACCATTAATCTAGGGGTCTAAAGGCCATAACCAGCACCATGCTCAAGTACACAAAAAGAACATGAAAAATTTGTGGGGGTCCGGGGCGACAGCCCCGGGTGGGGTCCTGGGGTTGTAGTCCCCAGCTGGGGTCGAGGTGCCAGGTCAGGTCGAAAATTTTTTATTTTCGAAGACCAGTCCTATTCTGAAATCATCAATTTCTGAACTACAGATCATATCTGTTGGATAACAAAGGCCTAGATCTTGAGTGCCTTTAAGATATCTAAAGATTCTTTTTACTGCCATCAAATATGACTCTTTTAGATCAGACTAAAACCTTGCATACAAACCTGTTGCAAACATGATGTCAGGCCTGCTAGCAGTTAGATAGAGGAGAGAATCAATCATTCCTCTATACATCTTATTGTCCACCTTCTTTCCTTTTGGATCCTTTTCAAGTTGAGTAACTGTTGAGATTTAAGTTTTAGCAGGTGATAAATCCTCCATGTCAAATTTCTTTAAAAGATCCTTGACTTATTTAGTTTGGCAAATGAATATTCTGTCTTTCTTTTGATAGACTTGAAGTCCAAGAAATAATACTAATTCATCCATCATGCTCATCTCATATTTGTTCTGCATTAACTCAGAGAATTTCTTGCACAGTTCTTCATTTGTTGAGCCAAAAATGATGTCATCAACATAAACTTAGACTATAATGATATCTTTTCCATGCTTTTTATAGAAAAGAGTCTTATCCATAATCCTTCTTATGAAGTAATTCTCAAGTAGAAACATGGAAAGAGTGTCATACCAGACCCTTGGAGCTTGTTTTACTCCATACAGAGCTTTCAAAAGTCTGTACACAAAGTTCTTCAATTTTGGATCTTCAAAGCCCGGAGGCTGCTCAACATATACTTTATCTTATAGCTCACAATTAAGGAAAACACTTTTAACATCCATTTAAAATACCTTGAAGTTGTTGATTGCAACAAAGGCTAAAAATATTTTTATTGCTTCAAGTCTGACAACATGTGCAAATGTTTTATCATAATCAATTCCTTCATATTGACAATAACCTTTTGCTACCAGCCTAGCTTTGTTTCTAGTGATAATGCCATTGTCATCCATTTTGTTTCTATAAACCCATTTGGTGCCAATTACAGATTTATTATTTGATCTAGGCAATAACTCTCATACATTACTTCTTTCAAACTGATTGAGTTCATCTTGAATAGCAGTTATCCAATCTAGATCAAGTAGAGCTTCATCCAGAGATTTGGGCTCAATTTGAGAGAGAAAACAGGAATACATGCATTCATTTGCAACATTTGTTCTTGTCTTCACTCCTGTTCCTGGATCATCAATTATTATATCATTAGTGTGATCCCTGTTCCACTTTGTTTCTCTTAGTAAATCACTTAAGTTTGATTCACTTGGTTTGTTGACATCATCTTTTCCTCTTGAACTGTTGACATTATCAATTTCCTCAAGTCCACTAGTCATATGAATATTTCCAGAAAAGTCTGTAGATTGAGCAGTTCCTTCATTCTTTTGAGGTTGAGATGGAACTGTGGTTGGTCTAGAAATTGTATGTTCCATTCTTGTTGATTATTCTTCAATCTCTTCAAGATAGCCTTGATTTTCAAAGGCTAAAGACTCAGACTCTTGACATCCTTCTATGCCAGGAAATTTAGACTCATCAAAAGTGACATTCACACTTTCTTCTATAGTCTTGTGATCAATGATGTAGACTCTATATACAGTCCTATCAATTCCATATCCCATGAAGATTCCTTCAAATGCTTTAGTATCAAACTTGCCTTTAATCTCAGTTGAATCCTTCATTATGTAGCATTTGCTTCCAAGTACATGAAAGTATTTGACAAATAGTTTTCTTCCAGTGAGCAACTCATAAGGTGTTCTTTCATAAGCTTTGTTTACTACAGTCCTGTTCTGAGTGTAATAGGCTTTGTTGATGGCTTCACCCCAAAAGTAGGTAGGAAGCTTTGCCTCACTCAACATAATCCTTGCAGCTTTAATGGGAGTTTTGTTCTTTCTTTCCACAACACCATTTTGCTGAGGAGTCCTTGGTGCAGAGACTGTTGAATGATGCCATTGTGTTTACAGAAATTATTCATGATACTGTTTTTGAACTCAGTGATTAATATATATTTGCTTGCTCAGTAATTAATGGTGTTTCATATTTTTGATTTATGAATTATGATGGTTTAAATATCTTTATTTTATGTATGTATGTAGTGAAGGAGTTAAGGGGATTAAAGTGATGTAACATGCACTCATGTAATCATGTTTACTAGACTTCATAATGTTATTTTGATGAAATTTTCAGTTTCTTTATTTTGATTTCGATTTTTGGCTACTTAAAAACTAAATTGTATAATTGTATGAATTCTTGAACAGGGTGATATCGGTCCAGTCTGGGTTTTACGTGTTCGGTTTGGTCTAAAGGCCGAAGATAATCAGTTCGGTTATCGATCCAAATATTTTTAAAATTTGGTCTTCGATCCGGTCCAGACCGGGTTGGTTTGGTTTCGAACATTTGTACACCCCTAGTCAAGAATCTCATCCAAGTGTATCTTGAAAAATCATCAACCATTACCAAGGCATATCTTTTATTTACTAGTGATTGCACATTCACAGGACCAAATAAGTCCAAATGAAAGAGTTGAAATGCTTCATTAATTGAACCACTGAGAGTGCTTTTGTGAGTAGCTCTCCTTAGTTTCTCTTTTTGACAATCCTCACACAATCCATCTTGATAGAATTCAGGTTGAGGAACTCTCTTCATCAAATAATTCATATTTAATCACGAACTTAACAAAAATGAGTCGCGAAAGATAAATCTAATATTATAGATTGAAGCATGTAAACACAAAACAAATTGAAGATGGGAAAAGATTGTACCTCAAAGTCAAACCCAAATACAAAACAAGTTTTTGTGACCACAACCCCTTTTAAGAACCTCAAAATTTGAAATCCCTAATTAAAACCCAATTGCAACCTCAAATAGCTTGATTTGCACACCTAACAGCCCGAACCACAACCTCTTGTATCGAATAGTGGGAGTGAGAGCCCGAACCCAATTGCATGCGCTTATTTTGAAACTTAATTTGAAGTCATCTTGTGTTTCGAACCCTAATTAAAGTCTTGTCCCGAGAGAGTGAGAGTATTGAAGAGTGAGCGTGAGAGTGAGAGTACCCAATTCAGGCCCCTAGATCCCTAATTTGAGAGTGTGTGTTTGTGTTTTGAATATGTATAAATTTTCATCTTATACCCAATTGCCCACTTCTACATTTTCACCTTGCCGTTTTAAAATTTATAAGTCTCCTTTAAATATTTCAAAGTACTACTTTTTATATTTTAAGTATTTTTTAAATATTTCACATATTTTATTTATTTATATTTATTAATTTATTTATAAAATTTTCTTAAATGATTGATATTAAAATTATACCAATATATTCTTAATGTAAACTATTTTATTTAAGTTCTAAAATAAAATCTATTCATTACAAGTTTTATTATAAATATTTTAATATTTATAAATAATCCATTTATTTGGTGAACTCTTACATTCTATAAAAATGCCATCAATTCTTTTGTTGAAAATAATTTATTTTAAAATTAAATTTATTTTGAATTTTGAATAAAAATTAAAATTTTGTTTATTCATAGTTTATGGTAACAAAACTTCATGTCTTGCACAGTGTAACACCTTTTGTAGCTAGAGTAGCACACGTACATGGCTACGATAACACCAAAACCACAGTGTTGCCATAGAGCAAAAATTGCATAGCTACTGTAACATTTGAGAAGGTAACACCATGCAATTTGGTTACCATAGGCCAGCCATAGGCCATCTATGGCGTAGTGCATGTTTCATTAACAAGTTGTCTGCATGATGGGTTGCAGGGGAGGTCTTATAATGGTTGGAGATGGTATCAATGATGCTCCTGCCAGTTTGCTGCTGCTACCGTAGAGATTTTGCTAGCTCAACGTCCTAGGGCAACTGCTATAGCTGTCACAGATGTGCTTTTATTACAGGACAATATTTTTTCTGCTGTTCCATTCTGTATTGCCAAGTCCCATCAAACAGCTTCCCTTGTACGTGTTTTAGTTTTTTATTTTATTAATTTTTTATTTTCCTTCTACTCTTTAATTTTAAAGGCTCCGTCTTGCATGTTAAACAAAATGAACACTTGCGTTGTTTAGCATTGATCTAGCCTCTCTCACAATAGTGATGGGGTTTCTTCCGCTGTGGTTAACGGTACAATAAATTGCATCAACTATTTGATACCTCTTTGACCAATATCTCGCTATAATTCTATATATACACCTTACCAGCTATTGCTAATCTGCAACACACATGTTTCTTTGACATTATATACTATACTATAATTATAATAATTGGTAAATAATTAAAAGAATATAAAGGGTACCAGTAGTTGTATATAGAACTCATATTGGGCCTAGTAAAATGAGTTGTGTAGTTAATTCGCCAACTTTTAGTGAAATCATAAAAACATATTACCAGCAGAAGCATGTTTTAATCCCCTTTTCTGGACTTTTATATTATGCTTTTGTGCAATATATATATTCTGCTTAAATTCATATATTAAAGCTTGAGCTAAAAATTTGTAGCTTTTTTTTTTTTGCACAGTTCCATTGTTTCTCAAACGTTTCTCAATTATTGTTATATTAGGTACTGTTGTATGAATGTGGGACTCATCTAGTTTGTCTTAATTCTATTCGTGCTCTAAATGACCCGACATGGTCATGGAAGGAGGATATCATGCACCATGTTCAAAAATTGAAGTCTGTAATTATGAGCCTAAGGAAGTAGGACAACAATCAGAGCAATATCCAGGCTCTATCCTTATAGCTAACATCAGTTCAAATTGTAAGCTCTTATACACTATTTTATTCCATACAGTATAGGTCTTTTCAGTTTATGGAATAATGGTCATGGTAAGTTGTAACTTAAATCTCAACAGGAAGGACCAAACAGGCAGGACTAGTACATTTTTTGGCTGGAAATAAGTATTCTGGAGTTTTGAGGTAACATAATGTAAATCTTACCTATAAATTGGTATCTACCTTATCCGGAAATTATATTTTTTATCAAAGAATTTTCTTCACGGTCTTGTATTTCAGAAATACTGAAAATATATACCAGTTTAATGGCCTGGTAAGTCAGCAGAGAGGTGATTATTTTTGTTAGCAGGGTGCTTTTAAAGCTGAGATGGTATAGTTATCATTCAATTGCAAACATCACTACAAAATGAGGAAGTGATCTCAAAGTAGTTACAAAATCATATGAAAATCTTAAAGATTTGATTAGTTAGTAGTTAATTTGTTAGTTGAGTAGGTATTGATGGTCATTTAGAAAAAATACTTTTAGACGGTTGAGAATGTCATATTCACCGAAAGCCTAAACACAACCTACCATTGACTACTTGCGATGTTTAATTAGAGTTGGGATGTGAATTAAACTTTAAAATTCAAGAAGTCGTAGTAAATATACGGACACACACACTGCTGGACCAAGGTGTTTCGTACAAATTCGAAATAAAATGGTATCTTATGTGTACTTATTTCTAAATTCGAAAATTTTGATTAATGTATTATACCTACTATGTTCACAAGCGTGAGTAATATTGCATAGTGCTGAATCATTCAATTTTTCTAGAAAAAGCAGAAAGTTGATCAGTCTGCACCATCGAATGCTGAGGATTTTGTTGAAACTCGTAGGCATACTAATGGCCGTGAGTACAAGACCAATACTAGAGTAATCAAAACCAAGATTGCAAGTGTTTTTATTTCATAGTCGCATGTATCAGATAAATATTTGACTTTTCTTCCGATTTTCGTTTAACGTGTTCACGTGTCTTGGTGTTTTGTAGGAAAATATCAACAAAAAATCTGTACATCGTAATATCCATCCATCCAGGAACTCCATTCTGATGGAAAGAAACATGGACGGGCTTGGCTTCGTGGCAGAATTCCTAATGCTGCAAAAGTTTCTGGTAGTGCTAGTGGTTCAACAAATACATGTGCAAGAGCTAGCAAACAAGATAAAACAGAGCCTGGTTAGTGAAGTGGAGGCATCGGTGGCTAAGAAAGTCCAAGAAGAAGTGGACGCGCAACTAAACGAGAAGGTCCAGGGAAGTTGGCCTTGGTGCTTCAAAACTTATCCGAAGCAAACCCAAGCATCACGATTTGAGGAATCCTGCACAATCGCTTCGAGTGATGACGACAATGGTGCCCCTTTCACCGGAGGCAATAGTTTATAGTCTCTAGTGTTTCTTTTGACTGCATTAGCTTTTGTTAAATCAGTACATTTAGATGTGAAATGATTTTAGGTGTTGATCGATTATTATCATAATTATGATTGTTAAGTTTACTGAATTTAGATTTTGGTGGATTATTCTCTTTTAGAAATCTGTTGGTGGTGAATTGTGTTGGTATTTAATGTAAAAACAGGTTATTGGCAAGTTTAATATATGGGGACTACATTTTCAAATTTTTTTGCTCAAATGTATTGCAGTAGCTAGATAAACTGTTGCAATATTGCACTTAAAATTGTTGCATTACAATACAAAAAATACACAAAACATGTTGCATTAGCAAAACAAGTGTTGCTAGCCATAGTAGGCCCCACTTTTTTTTTACAAATTTGAACAACTAATGCAACATAGATATTATGTTGTTGTAGAACAATATGATGTCGCAATAGCATGCTACTGTAACATAAATATTAGTGTTGCACTAGGGGGTATATTATATTACCTTAGGACCCTAATGCAACGGCAAAAAAAGCAACATGAATTTTATGTTGCCGTAGCTATTTTTTGGGTTATTGCAACATTTTTTGGTAGGCCATCTATGGTATATAGTATATTGCTGAATATTTTGAATTTCTTTGATCAACTTTTGGAGAAAGTACTTGTTTAAGAATTTTTCAACAAGCTGGTTCCATGTAGTGATATATTTGTTTGGTAGAGAATCCAACCATTCTCGTGCCCTTCCTTCCAATGAACGGCTGAACAACCACAATCTGAACGCCTCTTTAGAAATACCATTCACCTAGAAGTTATCAACAATCTCAAGAAAATTCCTCAAATGAGCATTATGATCTTTAGTTGATGGGCCATTAAATTTGTTTTCCCTAATAGCCTGCATAGTTGATGCATCAACATGAAAATTATTGGCGGCAGTAGCTAGCCTTGCAATACTAGAATGAATATCATCGAAAGAGGGCATTTTATATTCCTTAACCCTCAAACTCCTTCCAGAAGGAGGAGAATAAGGCGGATCATTCATATTATCACTTATTATGGATGATTGATGTTGAGCTTCCTTAGCTTTCCTTTTGTTCCATCTTGCAGTTTTTTCAATCTCCAAATCAAGTGGAATAAGTAAAGATGAGCCAATTCTACGCATACAATGTTAACTCCTGCAAATTTTGAACACAAGAACAATACGTAACTTGATCTTAAAATACTAAATAGTGCGCGATGATATTAACAAATAAATACTTAAAAATAGTTCCTCGGCAGCGGCGCCAAAAACTTGTTAACAGTTTTGCAACCTATACGCAAGTACACGTATCACAACAAGTAGTATATAAAAATCCGCTCCCACGAGGACTAACTTTAAGCTATTAACTACCACACAATATTGTTCAATTAATTCAAGTCAAATAACAATTGATTTTAGAGAAAAAATAGTTATCACTAAAAATAAACTAATACAAATAAGATTACCAAGATTAATAAAACAAGGCATTCAATTTCATCTCATGTTCTTTAATAAGTACTTTCACATCTCTATTTTAGTGCTTCAACTGCTAGCTAAGGTTTTTAAGTACTCACGAGGACCTTCCGAATCTCAAGTGATTCTAATTCCACAATTAACCCACATATTCATATATAGAATTTGAATCATTGAATAACATTAAACATAACCTTAATTGGACTACTTAAGGTATTTAGGTATATTCCTATCCTAATCACAAATTAACATAATCATAATCCCAAGCTATAGTAAATAGGTATCGCTTTAGGCTACTATATCCCAACCTTTCCTATAAAAAGGTGGTTTTTCTCAACAATGGATTCCTCCATGTTGCATTATTGCTCCACCTGCCTTGCTATTTCTTCATCATCTTTAGTCCTTTTAGCAATTTCTTTGATTCCAGTCACAATTGCTCCACTCATCAATTTCTCACCAGTTGTTCTAGAGCTTTGTTTTGACTCAATTTTCTTTTTCTTTGTTCTTCAATCATGATTGCCTTGCTTTCCTTGGTAGCTTCTTGTGCACTTTGTTTCACAGCCTTGACTTGAGAAATATATTTATCTAAATTTCCTGTTTTATCTGCTTTAGTCACCAATTTTGTGCTTGTCCTTTAGTCTCTCCAATTTTCTCATTTCTTACTCAAATATTCTTTGAGTTTCTTTCTCCCTTGCTATTCTCATTGCTTCCAAGTCATCTTCAAATTTCTTGGCTTCTATTTTTATTTTCTCCATTTCTTCTATAGTTGATTTGGAAATTTTCTTAGCACCAACTCCTCCCTTCACAACCTTACTATTTCCAACTCCATTTTTGTTACTACCAGCTCCATCCTTATTATTGTTAGTGTAGGTGCCCTAGAGGCAATACAATGTTTCTTTTAATAGACCTTTATGTCATTTGATTATTCAATAAACGTATTTATTATGACTTTAAATACTGCGATATATTTGTTAGCATAATAAATGTCCTTAGAATCATGATACACATTGTATAGTTTAGTACATGACTTGAACTTGAGATTATATAATAGATCATATTCTTAAATGTCCCTAGTCGAGTATTATTATTATAGGACAATAATAATACATAAATAGACTAGTATGTTGTTTGACAGATAACCACATCTCATTGGTTATAAGTATGGGGATACTAAAGTCAGCACATAGGTACATGCAGGAGTACATGGTACTGGACAGACCCATAGTGAGATTCTTCATGTTTAATAAAGTCATAAGAAAGACTCACAGTAATAATGGTGTAATGATCCTTCGACTTGAGATCATTATATTTCTGTATGAGGATTAATATACTTTGACTACATTAAAAGTCACTTTTGACCGGGTGATGATAAAAGTGGACATCGGGTATATCATAAATGTGCTACTCACATCTTGGGTATTGGATACTGGATGTGCTACTCACATTTGTATAAATGTGCAGGAAATGCAGAGAAGTAGGACATTGGCTAAAGGAGAAGTGGACCTACGAGTTGGCAATGGAGCAAGAGTTGCTCATTTAGCTGTAGGAACCTATTATTTATCTTTGCCCTCAGGGCTAGTTTTAGAACTGGAGAATTGTTTTTACGTGCCTGTGATTCGCAGAAACATTATTTCTGTTTCTTGTTTGGACAAGAAAGGGTTTTCGTTTACGATAAAGAACAATTGTTGCTC
Organism: Oenanthe sinensis; assembly: GCA_028671895.1. Taxonomy (NCBI): domain Eukaryota; kingdom Viridiplantae; phylum Streptophyta; class Magnoliopsida; order Apiales; family Apiaceae; genus Oenanthe; species Oenanthe sinensis. Next base: position 15,072,543 of record CM053807.1, read on the forward strand.
TTTTGCTTTGAATGATTTAACCTATGGTGTTGCGCGTTTGTTTAATGGTTTATATGTTCTTGACTTAGATAATCCTGTCTATAATATAGAAAACAAACGACTTAAAGTTAATGACTCAAATCAAACATACCTCTGGCATTGTCGTCTAGGCCATATAAATGAGAAACGCATATCCAAATTACATAAGGATGGATACTTGGATAAGTTTGATTTTGAATCATACCAAGAATGTGAATCTTGTTTGCTTGGTAAAATGACTAAAACCCCTTTCACTGGTAAGGGTCAAAGGGCCACCGAACGTCTAGAGCTAATACATAGTGATGTATGTGGCCCAATGCGTGTGATGGCTAGAGGAGGCTACTACTACTTCATAACATTTACTGATGATTTCAGTAGATATGGATATGTATATCTTATGAAGAATAAATCCGATTCTTTTGAAAAGTTTAAAGAATACAAGGCTGAAGTAGAGAAGCAAATTGGCGGAGGTGCAAGTATTAAAATCTTACGATCTGATCGTGGAGGAGAATACTTGAGCACAGAATTTAAAGATTATTTAAAGGAGTGTGGTATTGTATCACAACTCACTCCGCCAGGTACACCTCAATGGAATGGAGTTTCAGAGAGGAGAAATCGCACCTTGTTGGACATGGTGCGATCGATGATGAGTCATGCAGATCTTCCAATTAGTTTCTGGGGTTATGCTCTAGAAACAGCGACTTTCACACTTAATCGTGTTCCTACTAAGAAGGTTCAAAAGACTTCATGTGAGATATGGGAGAAGAAACGGTCAGGCATGAGCTTTATGAAAGTTTGGGGATGCAAGGCGTTTGTGAAACGTCAAGTATCTGACAAGCTTGGACCTAAATCTGAAAAGTGCAATTTTATGGGATACCCTAAAGAAACAAAGGCGTATTATTTTTATAGTCCTTCTGAGCAGAAAGTGTTTATTGCTCGAGATGCTGTTTTCATGGAAAGAGATTTTGTTTCCAAAAGAAACAGTGGGAGAACTATAGACCTCGATGAAGATCGAGAACCACAAAATAACATTGAACCTGAAGTGGAACATGAGCAGGATAATGATAATGCTCAACAAACACAGGTTGTTCGTAGAACTGGTAGAATTCGCCATGAGCCAGAGAGATATGGATTTCTTTTGACTCAATGTGGTGATTTGATGCTCATAGATGAAGATGAGCCTCTCACATACCAAGATGCTATGAACAGTCCAGAATCTAAGAGATGGCTAGAAGCCATGAAATCCGAGATGGATTCCATGTACGAAAACCGAGTATGGACTTTGGTTGATCCACCTGAAGGGGTAAAACTCATAGGGTGCAAATGGGTTTTTAAGAAGAAAAATGACATGGATGGAAATGTTCAGACCTATAAAGCAAGGCTGGTTGCAAAAGGTTTCAAACAAATTCATGGTATTGACTATGATGAAACTTTCTCACCAGTGGCTATGGTCAAGTCCATAAGGATTTTGCTTGCTATTGCAGCATTCCATGATTATGAAATCTGGCAAATGGATGTCAAAACAGCCTTCCTTAACGGAAGCCTTGAAGAGGATGTGGATGTGTACATGACACAACCTGAAGGTTTTGTCGATCCAAGGAATGTTAGCAAAGTATGTAAATTACGTCGATCCATTTATGGATTGAAGCAAGCCTCTAGGAGATGGAACATCCGTTTTGATGAAACAGTCAAAGAGTATGGCTTTGTTCAAAACGAAGATGAACCTTGTGTTTACAAGAAGGTTAGTGGGAGCCATGTGGCATTCATAGTACTGTATGTTGATGACATACTACTAATGGGGAATGACATACATTCTCTCAAGGCTGTTAAGATTTGGTTAGGGAGCAACTTCTCTATGAAAGACTTAGGTGAAGCATCCTACATTCTAGGAATGAGGATCTATAGGGATAGATCTAGAAGGATGATCGGTCTAAGTCAGAGTACATACATCGATAAGGTTTTGCATCGTTTTGGTATGCAAAATGCAAAAAGGGGATATGTCCCCGTGTCTCAAGGGATAACGATCTCTAAAGATCAGTGTCCAAAATCATTGGATGACAAGGACCGCATGAGTAAGGTTCCATATGCCTCAACAATTGGATCCATCATGTATGCGATGATATGTACTCGCCCAGATGTTTCGTATGCTTTAAGCATGACGAGCAGATACCAATCTAATCCAGGTGAAGGTCACTTGACGGCTGTCAAGAATATTCTAAAGTACTTGAAAAGGACTAAAGATTCATTCTTGGTGTATGGAGGAGAGGAGAAACTGGTTGTAAAGGGTTACACCGATGCAAGTTTCTAAACAGACAGGGATGATACTGTATCACAGTCTGGTTTTGTGTTTTGTCTAAACGGAGGTGCTGTAAGTTGGAAGAGTTCAAAGCAAGAAACAGTAGCTGATTCTACAATGGAAGCTGAGTACATTGCAGCTTGTGAAGCGGCTAAGGAAGCTGTTTGGATTCGAAAATTCATTACTGATTTGGGAGTGGTTCCATCGATCGCAGATCTCATTGATCTATACTGCGATAATAATGGAGCCATTGCACAGGCTAAAGAACCTAGAGCTCACTCCCGAACCAAACATATACTCAGGAGATATCACCTCATTCGAGAGATTAATGAAAGGGGTGACATACACATATGTAAAGTGCACACAAATGATAAAATTGCAGACCTACTGACCAAAGGCTTGTCGCAGACGAAGCACGATGGTCACACTAGTTCCATGGGTATTAGATACATGGGAGATTGGCTCTAGTGCAAGTGGGAGATTGTTAGTGTAGGTGCCCTAGAGGCAATACAATTTTCTCATTTCTTACTCAAATATTCTTTGAGTTTCTTTCTCCCTTGCTATTCTCATTGCTTCCAAGTCATCTTCAAATTTCTTGGCTTCTATTTTTATTTTCTCCATTTCTTCTATAGTTGATTTGGAAATTTTCTTAGCACCAACTCCTCCCTTCACAACCTTACTATTTCCAACTCCATTTTTGTTACTACCAGCTCCATCCTTATTATTGTTAGTGTAGGTGCCCTAGAGGCAATACAATGTTTCTTTTAATAGACCTTTATGTCATTTGATTATTCAATAAACGTATTTATTATGACTTTAAATACTGCGATATATTTGTTAGCATAATAAATGTCCTTAGAATCATGATACACATTGTATAGTTTAGTACATGACTTGAACTTGAGATTATATAATAGATCATATTCTTAAATGTCCCTAGTCGAGTATTATTATTATAGGACAATAATAATACATAAATAGACTAGTATGTTGTTTGACAGAGAACCACATCTCATTGGTTATAAGTATGAGGATACTAAAGTCAACACATAGGTACATGCAGGAGTACATGGTACTGGACAGACCCATAGTGAGATTCTTCATGTTTAATAAAGTCATAAGAAAGACTCACAGTGATAATTGTGTAATGATCCTTCGACTTGAGATCATTATATTTCTGTATGAGGATTAATATACTTTGACTACATTAAAAGTCACTTTTGACCGGGTGATGATAAAAGTGGACATCGGGTATATCATGAGTCGTATGAGAAATATGAATGATAGATAAAGGATTTAACCCTCCTATAATTAGGAGAGATATTATTGGCCTCTTGATTGAGTGAGACTATAAAATGGATGGCCATGCTCAAATAATGATTTGTTTTTCATAGTCTACTCATGGATCAAGTAAACCCGGATTAAATGTTGAAGAGGATGACTAAATTCATGCCTTGAGTTTAATCACGAAAGGTTTTATCGAATCACGATTTAATTATTATTTAATTGAGTAGCAATGATGTATTACTAGATACCGCTCATTATTTATAATTTTATTGGAGAATAAAATTATTGCTAATTAAATAATAGCCTATAGGGTCACACACATAGAGTACTTAGAGGAATAGTTAATTTAAATTATAGATTTAAATTAATTGATGATTATTTGAATTTTATTATATTAATTAAGTGAGACTTAATTAATTAAAATAATATAAATTCGAATTCGAATTTGAATTCTACCCTTAATAATTAAGTGTGACTTAGTTATTAATTAAATAATAAAATTCGGTTTTATTATTTAATCCTAAACCTACATGGGTTAGGCTTTGCTGTTATGGGTTGCTATTATGGGCCTATTAACCAACCATTATAAATAGATAATGTAGGGTTAATAGGTATTAAGTTTTTAAGAAAAAATGAACCCTAGCAGCAGCAAAGGCAGAGAGAAAAGGCAGAGGCAGAATTCGAAATCATCAAAGGAGGCTAGTACATCCATTCCGTAATCAAGATCGTGAGACGTTCTTGAAGGTGCTCGTGTGGATACAATAGAGGTGCTTTCGAGAGGAAGACACAAGTCGTGAAAGCTAGGATCTCCGTTGAGTTCGTGTAAGTCAAGACCAGACAAAGGTATGATTCCGTTTCACCATAATCTGTCAATCTTATACATGATCCTGCGTTAGGGTTCCAAATTTTTTCGTTATATTTACGTTTAATCCGCTGCGTTTTATGCCTCGGAACCCAACAATTATTTCCCCCCTTTTTGTTAGCATCAAGTGTAGGCATGAGGTCCAGAAATATGTGCATGATAGCAGCATGATTTGCTTGACCTTGAATGAGTTTCTCCAACATGGTTTCCATGGATGATACCCTATTTTCCAATTCTGTAAAGTTCTTGGAATCCTTAAACATCTTTTCCTTGATATGGTGCATTGTGCCATGAGGCAGCTTCTGTAAAGCATAATGTAACATAAAATGTAATCGAGGAACTGTAACTCAACTAAAAGTAAAGGACTGGTAAATAATATTATTGTAATCACAAGAATCTATAACAAAGAACATGCAACTACATGTATCAAGATATTTGATGAAATATTGAAGATCGCTGAAAGAAGTTCATTACTATGATCAAGCCTCGGTGAATAATAAGTGATTCAGTGTTTCAGAAAGTATTAAAGATCAAGCAGTCAGTGCCAGAAGATTTCAGTAAAGAACATAACCAATAAAGGAATACAAAAATCATGTCAATTGATTTAATGGAGAATATGATGATCAATGCAGTGTTAGTCACTTGTGAACCAAACAAGTGCACTAAGTGTCAGCAAAATGTATTTGATTAACATATTCAATATACAAGAAGAATTGACAGAAGCCAAGTATGCAAGCCAAAAGAATTCATGTCAAGTAGCACATAGTAGAAGAATTCGACACATGGCTTTTAAGGATGTCAAGATATTATAAGTCATTGTAAAAGGGAAGAAATTATACACATGTATTACTTATGTGATGAAAATTATTCTAAGACAAATACATGTGTGTAGAATTCGATACATAGGAACATTATGCATAGAAATTGACACATGTATTCAAAGTCATTTTGCAAGGCCATGAAATTCGACACATGAAGTCCTTAAAGAGTGAAGACTTTTCTAAGTCATAACACATGACTTAAAATTCGACACATGCCTTTACAAAGACAAGAATTTGATACATGCACTCCACATAATGAGAATTCAACACATAGTCTAAATGAATCATGAAAAAGATTCTAAGGCAATGTAGAGTGCATCCAAGTCGACACATGGACTACATGGAGAGATAATTTGACACATATACTTTCTATATGATCAAAAATATTCTAAGTTTTACTAGAGTATGTCAAAGTCGACGCATACCTCTACAAGGTGAAGATAATTCGACACTTGAGTTCAAGGGCATCAAAATGACTAAGGCAAGAATACAAGGAGCTAAGAATCGACACTAGTTAGTTAAGCTAAAACTAGAAATAGACAAAAATAACTTTATATTTGACTACTATCTATTTCTAGCTAACACATTCTTTTGACAATCTGTAGCTTTCTACTTTGTCTCTTTTGTCATTTGTCTTATGTATCTTCCAAGTTTCATTATAGATTTGTCTCTATCATCAGAGGTTTGACTAACCCTGTAATGACAGTGCTGCAAATTATTTATCTTCTTCTTCTGCAATTTTCCTTGAAACTAGCCTCTTGATGTAGTCGAATACTCTGTTGATTTTACTTCGAGAAGTCATGGTGATTGACTTCTCGATTAGGTGAGGTTACAAGATATGAATGGTTTATATTAGAAAGACAAGATCAGGGGTTTGCTACACAGTTTGAAGAAGTATGTACAAGCAAATGATGACAGACATTGTGTTGGGTTATAACATGAATCTCAAGCATTAGTGAGAATACAGCAAGGGAAAGAATATGTTGGTAAAGTTAAATGCAAGGTTGATTCTATCAGTGGTAGTGATGAACCAAATGGATATTTGGCATCAATGACCAACACTGGAAATGAATCAATAAGCACTTCACAGGTACACATTCTAACTAGTATACTTTTATCTAATTCATAATTGTATGATTATTAAGTTTTGAAATGTGTTATATTCATGTCAGCATGTTCGCATCTTAGGACTTAAATGCTTAATTGATTGCTAAGAATGAGATTTGCATACTAGGATTCATGAGTTTAAATAAGTACATTTCATACTTGTTTTTCCATGCGGTAAAATTAATATCTAGAATTAGATAGGGTGTTCTAGACGGTTAGGTGTATCCCTGAACATTTGCTTGAACTTGATTTAAATCTCATGTGATTTAATACCTCTGTTAATGTCGTGAAAATTGCTAATAGACAAACAGTGTCATAGATCAGATATTTTATATTTTACTTGAAATTGTTTATGTGCTTATTTTCATATGATTTGTTCACACTCACATAGTTACACTTAAATGTCATATCATATCATGTATTGCTTGTTAGGGATAAGATGTTTAAAAGATGGTAGAATTATCTAAGTAGTCAGTAAGATTTGTAGATTCGAGGATTAATCTAAAACTGACTTAGGTAATTAGAGATAGTTAAAAATGTTAGATAACAACAGAAATGGATTAGACAGAATTAGTAATTAATTTTTTAGTTCTTCTATTCTATGTGCTTTTTAGAAAATTATTAAATATCTGTAAATTTATTTTACATCTGTTACACTAGTGTAGAATGATTAAAGTAGATAATACTGAATTTTCTAATATGTATATTGAAGTTGTTGTTACCACTATTGAAAGTAATATCTCTAATCCATCTGGACTCAATTGAAGTTGAGTACCGAGAAGTTTAATCATTTGTGATTGAAGAGTATGTAATAAAAGACAAAAGTTATGTGATTTCGTGAAATTTATTGCACGAGGCATATGATTAAGATTGAAGCTCTGATATCACAGTTGGTTGAGAAAGCCTACCTAACGGTAACCTTTGGAGATGATAACAAAGGATGTACAAGGGATTTGGCTATTATGATTTTGGAATTGACATCACTGAAAGCATCTTTCTTGTGGAAGGACTTAAGCACTATCTACAGGGCACTAGGGAATTCTTTGTCAAAGGTTTTCTGGAAAAGCATTGAAAAGGAAAAGTGTTTGATCTCAAACAAGAAGGTTGAAAGCTCACTCAATTGAAAGTGAGTAAGTTTGTTCGTAGTTGACATGGATTCGATTTGAAAAGGTGAAGCGAACTTTTCAGTAAAACTTTATCAGTAGAAAGTTAGCTATGACAAAGGAAGCTATCACACTTGGTGAACAAGACAATGGATTCTTTATTGGCGAGAGTACTGCTTCATTTGGAATTCTATCTAGAAGAACATTTTTGAAGTATGTCATATAGGGAAGTCAGTGAAAACATCACACTGAAGCAAATTATGTCATGGAAGAAATATGCTTAGTGGTAGTTGATGACAACCCTAGTTACAAGTTGGTGATGATCATGCATTCAACAGATAATATATCACAGATGATAATTGATCACATCAGGTAGATCAAGTTGGAAGTAAAGTAAGCTGTGAGAACTTTCAAGTCAGATATTGGAACTCAATTTCACGAATGAAGTTCTAAATGAAGTCTGCACTTATAAAGGTACTTTGAAGCTGAAGCAATTAACACAACATGTTGTTTTAATCAACAAAGATCGTGAAAAGATATTACATGAGTTAATGGCCAACCAGAAGAAAACACTGAAGCTTTTTCATGTGTTTGGAGGAAATTGATATTTATTGAAGATTTATATGAGTATCTTGACAAATTCGAAGTTAAGGCTCATGGAACAATTTTCCTCGGCTACTCATTGAAGTCGAAATCTTTAAAGTCATATATGATGTAAAACCAGAAGGTGATTGAAAGTCTTAATGTATCATCCAACTACACCAAGCTCTCAAGTATTCAAATGAAATACTACTCTGAATCTTCGAAGTTTGATATCCCGTCAGAGTCAAATTCAGATACTAATGTTGAAACTAAGGTTGCAGAGTGAATCAATAATAATGATGATGATTCAGATCCAATTAGTGAAAATGGTAGTGAAACTAGACAACTCGTGAACTTTAACAGAATCCACTGAAAAAGGTTAAAGATCTTCAATACATCCTAGCAGTAACTTAGGGGGAGCAAATAAAAGAAGGATCTACTAGTCGTACTCAACACAATGAAGATCAAAGGAATACATTAAGAACATATCTGCCAAAACAAAAGGTTTGAAGTCAAAGTCATTCCTAGAGTCTAGTTCTTAGTAAACCGAATTATTGAGTAAAGGCTAGAAGTGTTAATCAAAATGAACATATATTTTTCAAGACCTAACATCTGGAATCCCAAATAATACCGAAGAAGCACTGATTGATCCAGATTGGGTGATTGCAATGCAAGATGATCTCAATTAGTTCGAAAGGCATAAACTACTAAAGCTGAAACTCAGACCACAAGACAAAGATGTATTTGGTATTGTAAGGGTTTTCAGAAACTGGATAATTATTGGCATTGTTATGAGGGACAAAGCTAAACTGGTTGCTACATGTTACTATAAAGCAAAAGGTATTGAAGATGATGGAAACAGAAATTTTAGGACTTTCAAGATCAAACAGTAAGCACCATTGACTAGACTTGATCTTATTAGAGCTGAACAAGTTGATGACCTGACAATAGGATAATCCTAGCACATGTTGAGCATTCAAGCACGAATATCTATCAGATGAATGTGAACAAGTTCACTCCTGAATGGTGAGTTAGAAGTTGAAGTTGATGTACAACATTTCCTGGACTTTGAAGTTACAGATCATTGGAATTTGTATATAATTCTCTTCTCAAGCTCTCTATGAATGGAGTTAGGGATTCAAGCAAATCATCAAGGACATGGTACAAGATGAGCATGTTGGTAGAGTTGCAATTCTTTTTGGATTATAAGTAATTCAAAAGAATGATGACAATTAAAGTAAGTCAATGATCTTTTGAAGATGCACAATTTAAAAGATTTTAGACCTGCCAAGACTTCTTGCCAACAAACCACTAAGCTTGAACAGGGCAAATCAGGTATATGAACTAAAGTGGCAAGCTATAGAGGTATGATCAACTCATTACTTATTCAAGTGCATAAAGACCATATATTTTATTCTCGATATGCCTATGTACATATTTTGAAGCGGATACTAGAGAATCTAATCTTATAGCTAAGTTATGAATTGTTAGATATCTTAGAGGATCACTAATTCTTAGAATCAGGTACCCTGAAGATAATAAGTTTAACCTAATTGGCTATATAGATATAAGTGATGAAGGCTGTATGAAAGACAGGGAAGTTATTCCTAGAAGCTGTCAATTTCATGGAAGAAGTTGAATTCCTTGTTGAAATAAGAGGAAGCATTCAACACATTTAGCTACAGCAAAGGCGAAATTTAAAGCAGTTAGTGAATGTGATGCTCTGATCTTCTGAATTAGGAAGCTACTTCAACTCTAACAACTTTGATGGATATTCTCTAAACCACGTATGGAACAAGCGCATGGACATCATGTATCATTTCTTTCGAGAGTTGTCCTTAGTAGAATCACTTGTAGATCTTTGCAAAATAACTTGATGAATTCATTTTGTTTAAGTTGGTTAGTGAACTTGAGATATTATTTATTTTCATATATGTTAAAAATCCCATATGCAAGGAATTCTTAAATGAGTTCATAAGTATTAAATTTTCCACATTTAAAGGACTTGTGAATTTGTTTTAAATCCAATACCTCTTACTTTTTTCTATTAGTTTAATTATCAGGCTTACAATGTTATCTGCATATGTGGTAATTAAATGATATAGCATAAGTTAGCAGCATAATTATTTGTATGTTAAATATTTGATGAATATTAGTCAATGATATCTTTCTTAATTGCTGTGATATTTTTCTCTAATATTTTGTAAATATTTTATTACAAATAATTGTGGCTCTTTTGGTATTAGTGATATTATTTAGAATTTATGTTCTAAGTAATTAATGTTTATTTTAAAAATCACTAATATTGAAAGACGAAGTATTTTCTAAGTCATGTGTATAAAATTCTCAATGTTTTATAAACTTAGAAAATATTTCTAAAAAATATGATTTTATTTGCGAGGAGTTATAATTAAGATCACAAGTATTAAATGACTATATTTAAAGGACTTGTGAATTTCTTTTCAACTATTTCCTCGAGCTTACGTATATCATTAATAATTGTTATGAATATAATTGTAATATGCTAGAGTGATAATTATTAGATATAGCGTAGGAAGTTAGATGCTAATATTCAATCTTGTGAATATTTTAGTATTTAATAAAATTATTTTATTTTATTAAAATTATGGATTGAAGCAATTCAATGTTTATTAGTTTCATAATTTTGATTTGATAAAATAATAGAAGCATAATTTCTTGTATTTTGAAATTATTGATAAATATCAAGTAATGATATTTTTTTAATATTTTCGTGTAATTCATTGTGATATTTTTAATATTAGTGATAATACATGTTGCTTATCTGAAATCACTAATAATAAAAATATGTCTACATGCTTATTGCTTTACTGAATAATTGTCATGTGTTATTTGATTTATATATGCATGTCTGTGACAATTGTTTAGTATTGCATGAGTATTATTAGTAATTTTCTTTCTTTAACTAAATTTTAAACCTAAATGTATTTAAAATAAATTCTTGTATATTTCTTTTCCAAAATGTGTTATCCTTCAATACATTCACTTTTTATCAGTTTTAGATTACAAAACTTCAAAATTCTTTTTCAAAATTTCTCTTTTGAAAATCTTTTAATTACAACATTACTTTGATTTATAAATAATAGGGTGTGAATCAACTTTTCTTGAGGATAATCTTTCTTTAAAATCTCAAAATCTTTTATCCTCTGTGAAAAATTGGTTTTGAATGCTACATTTACAAAACTTTTTTCTCTCTTAATTTTTCTTTTTAAAGTGGTAGAAACTTTGTGACTGTTATTTCATTCGGAGAAATTATTTTTACTTCGAGGTATCAACCATTTATAAAATGATTTATTTTTAAACACTTGTTTCAATGTATGTTTCACATTGATTCATAGTACATAAATAATGGTTGTTGCTTTGAAGGCCTTGTATTGTATTGTTAAGCATATATCCACCTTAATTGTCATGTTTTTATTTTGAGACGTGGATATTATCAGGCGGACGAAAATGATGTAAATCATAATTGCATTATGAGTCAGAAAATCACTGTCTTCTATCTGATAAAGATGTTTTACAAAACTATTTTCAAAACTTACAGTACATAGGTTTTAAATGATAATGAGTCATTTTATCGAGATATAATTTGGTAAGAGAGTTGAATTTCTTCTTCGGTGTAAATTTCCGCATTTTATTATGGGAATGTTGCATTATAATAAATTCATAAGTGATAGAAACTTTCTTCTCTAATACACTTTTCCGCGTTTTATTATGGAATATGTATCTAAAAGAAACTTTTGTATCATGCTCTTAAATGATAAATCTTTAGATCCGACAAAACTCTTTTGCTGAAAAGCGCTTTAATGCAATCTATTACCATTTCTTATCATATTTTTCCTTCTCTTAGGGATGAAAAATATGTTTTGGAATGTTATGGTGATTATCTTTTTATCTTAATTGATTATATATGGTTAGCCACCAGTGGCTTTAGAAGTTGGCCAAGGGGTGGAAAACCCAATAATTTCTTACCCAGGCCTTAGTACCAAACACTAATTCATCCACTTCTATATATTAACCCCTGGAGATATAAGGAACCTGTGTTAGTTAGAGGTTGATAAGGGAGAAACTGCACTTGATGCAACAAATAAGGATGAAGTCGGAAGTACACCCACAGCTCTACCTCCAGAGAAGTAAAGTAGTATATAACTGAGGTAACTGTAAGCTCATCTGCATCTTCTCAAAAGGATGCAGAGCTGAAAAGGCAATAAAACTGTCTTTGGAATCATTTTCTCAACAGGATGAGTCCATTGAAATTCGCTCTTCAGCCAGAGCATCTTGTAATGAGTAAAGCACACAACCAACAGTCACGGTGATGGTAAGCCTAAACAGATAAATTTTAGAAACATATTGCAAGGCGTGCACAATGAGTGGTATAGGCATTCAGAGGAGATACATACTCTAATTAGCCATACATTACATTGTCCAAGGTATCTACCTCAAACATAAGTTAATCTTCTACATGCTAAAAGGGAGGTCTCCTGTTCAGATTTATCTGGGCTTGAGCGGCAACTGCTTGGCAAGAATTCTTCGGATGAGTCAAGTAGGGTATTTTATACAAAATTCTCGTCACCGGGTTACGAGAAAAACGTAGGCTTTAAATTGTCATTCATTACATTGCCTACTACGTCAACCCTTCTGGAAGGAATATTTCCAGATCCTGAAAAGGAATGTCCACCTCCCGTTTACGGAGAAGGTGTGAGGCAACCCCTTGATAGAACAAGGCAGGATTTCCTAAAAGATTTAATATCTTGGGATAATCCATCCCAAAGAGGTGAGCCTCCACTAGACAGTGATTTAGCAAGATAGATCAAGAACACCTCTATGAGACAATCCTCCCCTTGATAGTGATTCACTTAATTTTGATAAATTAAGTGTTGGGAATATATATGAATTGACGGATTTCACTTGCAGGTACATAATGCTATATTTAGAATGCAGAATGAAAGTGAGGGAGAGAAACACTTAAGTAAAAGTGAGGGAGAGATACACTTGAGTGAGAAATAGGGAGAGAAAGAGTGAAACACTTCAAAGTGCTTGACACTTCAGTGTAAACACAAACAGAACGTAGTAGAAGTGAGGAAACCATTGACCAAACACTTACCCTTACTACTTGCTACTTCTGAAAGAAAAGCTACTATGTTTTCCCAATCAATGACAGATGATAACCTTCTTTGAAAGACAATCCATGAGTCAATTATATTCCAGTAGAGGATTCCTCAACTAAGGGGGAGAATTTAGTAGACAAGAAAAAGGAGAAAGTCTTGTATTCGTATCCTTATAGGAGAAGTTAATATCCTTAGGGGGAGAATTTAGACAGGAAAAAGAAGAATCTTCTAATCCTTATAGGAGGGAGAATTTAGTAGACAAGAAAAAGGGGAAAGTCTTGTATTCGTGTCCTTATGGGAGAAGTTAATATCCTTAGGGGGAGAATTTAGATAGGAAAAATAAGAATCTTCTGATCCTTATAGGAGAATCAAGAAACTGTATCCTATACTTGAAAGGAGTTATCAGTAGATGATTCCTCATCCAAGTGGGATGTACAGAAAAGAATTAACACTTTCATTGTTCATCTAAAGGGGAGAAGAAGAATCACATTCTCAGGGGGAGAACATTACTTGAGCTATGTTCTATTTTCTACTAAAGTCGTTCCCAGGAATTTTGATTCTTATGAAGCTCTGTTCGTGATAAGTTCTTTAAGTTCAAACTATGAAGGATTTTGAAGCAGTGAGAGCTCAAACAGATAAAAATGAAGATGATACTACATGAATATTAGTGCAGTGCTAGAGGAACAAACATCTTTCATTTCAGTTACTCAAGAATTCTAGAAATACAGAATCTGATCTAGAAAAATCAGTAGCATTATTTACAAGTCTCGGACGATTACTTTTTCTGGTTGTTAGTTGAGTTATCCTCTCTATGAGATTTGTTTGCTAAGTTTAACAATAAATAGGGGGAGATTGTTGGTGAGATTACGAAGTTGTATAAATAGTAATCGTGATAACTCAACACTAGAACATGACAAGTAAATAATACTACGCCAACACAAAATTCAGGAAGAAATGAAGATAAGGCAAATACAGTGAATCAAGACATTAGAAGAAGTTTTGAAGTCTACTATATGTCACTGAAAGAAGTTCATTAATATGTTCAAGCGTTAGTGAAGAATAATGTGTAAAGACTTTTAGGGTTTCAAAAGTGTTGAAGATTCAGTATAGAACTGTCATTAGAAGATTTCAGTGTAAAGGCATTGATTGAAGATAGATAGTGTTCAAAGCATATGAATCTAGAAGAATTGAAGACATGGTAAAGACAAGGGTTAAAGAAGACAGCTGCAATTTTGAAATTATACTCATTGAAAGAAGTTCATTTATAGTTTCAAGCGTCAGTGAAGAACATATAATGAAGTATTCAAGATTGTAGTAATAATGAAGACATTGTCTAAGTACCAGAAAAGATTTAGTGAAAGTACAGTATTTATTGACAGTCAGTGTTCGAAGTAATAAAGAAGTACTGCATTTCTTTCATTTGATTTTAATGAGAATATGAAGATCAAGATCAATGTTAGTCATTTATGAACCAGACCAGTGCACTAAGTGTCAAAACAAATGAATTGATCAACATGTTTATTGCACAAGAAGAATTGACAGGAAGTCAAATGAAGTCAAGTATGTAAAGATTGAAGAGAAGTTGAAATTACTCCAAGTCATTTTACATGGTGGAGAAAATCGACACCTAGTAAAACTAGGTGAAGAAAATCGACACATAGCATTTTGGTGATCAAATATATTCTAAGTCAGGGATACATGGTGAAGAATTAGACACATAGCTATACATGGGAATGAAATTCGACACATGCCTTCTAGTATGCCAAAAGGAGTCTAAGTCTAGTATATATGTGTTAAGAAATCGACACATGCATTTGCATGTGTTAAGAAATTGACACATGCTCATACAATAGATAAGAAACTGACACATAGGCTCTTGGCATCATGAGAATTACTCTAAGGCATGTACAAAGGGAGTAAAAACCGGCACATGTTCTAAAAGGAAGCAAAACTCGACACATGTGATTAACACATTTCAAAATGGCTAAGGCAAACATACAAGGACTTGGAATTTGACACTACCCTATTTGTGACTAAGGCAATTAAATGTGACCAAGCAATTCGACACATGGATTATTTTCTAAGTACTAATACATGGAAACAATATTCGACACTTAGAAAATATCTACGAAATTCTCAAAGTCAACTCAAATTAACATACAAGGGAGAAGAATTTTCGCTCACAATTGTAGTTCAATTATTGTAAATTCTACACTACATAAACAAAATGAATTATTCATTTTGAGTTGTTGAAATACATACAACCACACAGAGAGATACAGAGAGAGACAGAAGCCGGAGAAGAAGAGATACAAAGCTATACAGATACCTTCTTCACCGGAGTTTTATAATTTTGTCAGTTCATTATGTTGCAAAAATATAGGGCTATTATAAAATACTCACTGTTAGATTGATTTCATTTTTGAACATTCACAAATCTATACATTGTAATAGGAATCAGTCATATCTCTTTGTTGTAGCGAAGAACTAATTTGTTCTTCGAAAAACAGTTCATTAAAACCGGGTGTAGCACCCCTCTAGGTTTATATACCAAAGATATATTCCCTGAAACTTGTCTCGTTTAATTACTAGCTAATTTTTTCGAACTTTATTATTTATTCATAAAAATTGAAAATTAGTAAGCCGGCCTCATAAACACTACAAGGACTCAAACAACTAACCAGACTCTAAATTATTTATCCGTAAAAAATTCAAAAGAATTTTTAATTTAGTGAGTATCGTATTCAACCCCCGTTCTACGATACTTCTGGGACCTAACAATAAGATTTATGATCTAACTTCTGTTTCCTGAATTGAGGTGTTGATGAATTTTGAAGTGAGCAAGTTTATTTACTCTTGACATGTACATCACACCATCTGGGTTGCAGTATGTCTCAGGGAGTACATTGGGTAGAAGAGGGCCCAATATTTGATTTTTCAATTCTTCATCATCCTGAGTGACTAACTCTACTGCTTCGTGTAGGCACTCCAGTTCAGTGAATGACAAGTTTTGAAGTAGCCCAACAGATACTTTAAAATATCCAGACTCCATCTATACTATTGGTTCTTTGAACATTTTGCCATCTTTCTCAAACTTGACTCCCCTTACTGTAATAATAGCATTGTCAAGCATTTTCTTGTAGCTCCAATGATTGCCTTTGACTTGCTTTTTAATATGTTTCAGAAGGTCCAAGAAGTCTTTATCAGCATTTGGCTTTAGAATTTCTCCCCTTAGCTTTCTCATGACTACCTTTTGCCTCTCAGTCTCTATTTTATCCCTTCTTTCTTTCTCCCCCTTAGGGTTGATATCTTTTGATGGAATGAATGTAGAGTGACTAGGCTTGATTTGAGTTGGCACTTAAACGGAAGGAGCTTGATAGGCATGTCCCAAGTTGGAGAGAAGAGTTTGCAGATATGTGAGTTGAGCATAAATTTGTGCAAGTGTGGTGCCTTGAGTGGTAGTGGAGGTGTCAAACTCCTTTTATAGAATGCTCACATTTGACAGAACTGTAGAAATAGTAGATGTGAGATATTCAACTTTTGCATTCAAATCAGCCATTGTGTTGGCTTTAGCAGCTTCATCTTTAGCCTTGGATTGGTAATAAATATCCACTTGAAGTTGTGACAAGGCATGAAGGGGCACATCCTCAGGTAATCTATTTACATGTCTATTTGTGTAGAGCACTTCAACCATGTTATTAATTTTCCTTTGATTGTCAAGTATGGCTGCATTGCCTTAAATCATTTCTCTATAACCTTTCTCCATTGCATCCATCTTGGTGAAGAGATATTAGGTACGATCCAACCGTACGGATGTTAATATCTTATGATTTTATCAAGTCAAAAAAATATTAGGTATTTTTGGTGTGTGTATATTACGGTCAAATTAATACTTCTTAAAAGTGGGCTTTACCTTAATTAACATTTTTTTTAAAAAAATTTAGTTTTGTACGATTCAACCGTACGTATATTAATATCTTATGATTTTATTGAGTCAAAAAAATATTGAAAAAAATATAAGATTTTTTTGGTATGTATGTTTTACGGTCAAACTAGTCAAATTAGTAAATCTTAAAAGTACTCTTTACCTTAATTAACATTCAATTTTCTAATCATTATTTTTGTACAATCCAACCGTACGGATGTTAATATCTTATGATTTTATTGAGCTTAAAATATATTTAAAAAATATAAGGGTTTTTTGGTGGGTGTATTTTACGGTCAAACTAGTACTTCTTAAAAGTAGTCATTACCCTAATTAACGTTCTATTTTTTTAAAATTATTTTTGTACGATTCAACCGTACGGATGTTAATATCTTATGATTTTATTGAGTCAAAAAAATATTTAAAAAATAGTAAGTTTTTTTGGTGTGTGTGTGTTTTATAGTCAAACTAGTCAAATTAGTACTTCTTAAAAGTAGTCTTTACCTTAGTTAACGTTCAATATTTTAAAAATTATTTTTGTATGATCCAACCGTACAGATATTAATATCTTACGATTTTATTGAGTCATAAAAATATTAGATTTTTTTGGTGTGTCTGTTTTACAGTCAAATTAGTATTTAAAAAATATTGAAAAAAATATAAGATTTTTTTGGTGTGTGTGTTTTACGGTCAAACTAGTCAAACTAATATTTCTTAAAAGTAGTCTTTGCCTTAATTAACATTCTATTTTTTAGAAATTATTTTTGTACGATACAACCGTACGGATGTTAATATCTTATAATTTTATTAAGTCAAAAAAATATTTAAAAAATAATAGATTTTTTTGGTGTGTGTGTATGTTTTACGGTCAAACTAGTATTTCTTAAAAATAGTCTTTATCTTAATTAACGTTCTATTTTTTGAAAATTATGTTATTTTCCCTTAAGTGCAAGAAGTTTGTAGAAGGGGGGGGGGGGTGAATACAAACTTAAGAATTTTATGGAATTCTTACGGATACAAGTTTGTACTTTTAGATTTTTTGTGTTTGGAAATGTATAGTGAGGAGAACTATTTAAACTATGAATGAAATACTAATATATTGAAAACAAAACAAGCAATTTAAAAATTACTAGTGGTTTGGTTTTTCCACTAGTATATTTTTGTTTTCAATTAATCTTGGTAAAGTTACCAAGCTGCTTACAAAGATGTAGTTTTTGAACTGAGAAAAGCAATACAAATGTTTTCTAGCTTTCTATTGTGCTTTTCTTGAGTTCTTGATTTTTTTGCATACAATGGACTACTACTTAATATATAGTAGTTCACATTTTACTTCTATTTTCTATCATTCGATAGATAAAAATGTGATTTGTAAATTACAGTTTACAATGTATTTACTAAAATAGGTTGTAGCTACTTTTCACTATCTCCTTTCCATTTGTCTTGCTCTGGAAAAATCTTTATCTTGATCTTTTCCTTGAAGACTGTGTTGTCTTGAAAGTATTCACAATCCTGACATGACTATCTTCCATTGATTCAGTTTCTGCAAAGATCTCATTCCTTTTATCTTTAACCAATTTGAGAAACCTTGACCAACTAATAATTGCTGTCAAGTTTATCAATCGATCCTCCTTTGCTCATCCATCGATGGATAGGTTATCCATCGATCAATTGATGTATCGATGAATAGTAAGATTATCCATCGACTCCTTATCCATTGATGATCCTTTATCCATTGATTGCCTTTATCCGTTGATAGCTTTTATCCATCGAGTAGTGTCTTTATCCATCGACTCCAATATCAGTTGATCACTTCATTTGTGAGAATTCTGATTTAAAATATTTACAGTTGATCAGCTATTCTTCACATCCGTTGAGAAGCTATAAATTAAAGTCAATAACATCTGTCGACTACTTCACAACATCCATCGAGGCAATACAATCAATTAATAATGAAACATAAATCAAATGTTACAATCCAATTTATCAGTTGATTAACAATCTTCAATTGATAACTGGTTTCCTAGTCAATGGATATTTATAGATCTCATATTCATTGACCAGTTATAATGAAATTTAAATACCTATTGTAATTCTAAGTAATTTGTTATCATCAAATCTCATAATTCATAACAATCTCCCCTTATTTATGAATATGTGAAATATGTATAAATTTTCTGTTGATGGATAACAAAATTCCTAAACATTTTCAATCTAGTAGGAATTACAATATTGGCAAAAGTAATTTTGAAACAGAGTCATCAAATACCAGTAACAGATGAATTCTGATAACTTTGATGTTGAGTCTGAATCTTCTATCTTCTTTTTCTTCCCCTTGACTCATTCATCTTATCTTCATTTTCCTTTATCTTTCTTTATAGGGATCCCTTCAAAATCTTCTATTCCTCAACCCTGTAGTCTAGTTAGTTTGCAAGATAATTCAATTCCAGATTGGGCAGTTTGTCTATCTCCTGGAAAATATCAATGCATTTTTCCAAGCCTTCCTTGTCCTTGTAAATCATCATGTAGAATGATTCATGAAGTACCTTCCTTCCTTCAGGGTTCCAAATCTTGATTCTATCATCCCTTTCTTATTGAAGAGGTGCCTCCCTTATCTTCTTCATCTTTTCTAGGATGGCTTTAACTAATTCTTCAGTTAGATAATATTTCCTGTTGAGCATGGTATAGATTTTCCTTAAGATACCATAGCCTTGTTCCATAACTTGATCAAATGTGAAGATTGAATGTGACCCATCTTCATAGTCTATGTGAAGTAGATCTACATCCCTTTTCCTTTGCCCTTTTATTACAGTTATTCCTTCAATTTTGATTGGCACAAAGTTCTCAAGCTTTATCTCCTTTGGCTTCTCATCCTTAGCCACCTTTTCATCAACAACAAGTTTCCTGTTAACTCTAGAAGTGTTAGGTTTATCTACAAGCTTCTTTGCACTTTGTTTCGCCCTTGGCCTCTTCTCACATTCTTTTCTCCTGGCTTCTCTAATTAGCCTATCCTCCTCACCAAATTCTCTTTGCAGTTAAATGGCTAGTTCTTATTGTGTCTTTTCTTGTTGCTCCCTTTCTTTCATACCAACACCTATTGCTTTGCTCAATAGTTTCTCACCTCCACTCATGACATATTTCTACTTCTTTCCTTCTTATATTAAAATGCCCTTCCCCTATCTGTCACCAGTTTGTGAGTTGCTTTCTTCTACCCCTATGACTCATGTCTTCACATCTTCAAGAATTTCTATCATTAAGGCAATTGGCTTTTGTGCATCAATTTCCTTGTTTTTGTGGACAATAGAATCAAATTGCCTTACTATTTATTGAGCCAATGTCTTATTTGGATCTGTCTTTTGAATAGCATTCCCTATATTCTTGATCACAGCTTCAGTATCCCTCATCCTTAACTCCTCATCCTTTTCCCCCTTTTTGTTATCAGCAACAGGCTCTTGTTCCAAGGATTGAGAAATAAGAGGGGTTTCCAAGAGTCTGTTCAGAAGTTTGATTTGAGTGACTTGATTCTTCAAAATTTGTTCCATGCTAACTTCCATGACAGTCACTCTTTTCCCCAATTCCACGACTTTGTCCTTGGCTGTAGACTCAGTATCAAGCCTTTGCTTGATTCTTGTTAATATGGTGAGACTGAGTCTAGAATCAATAGTGGAGTCAAAATGTGTCCTTGCACTATCAATTTCTTCCCTAATCTTCTTGAGTTTAGACTTGTAACCTGTTACATGCATCTTTTGGAGTTTCAAGTTATCTCTGTAGAAGTTGAGAATTCTTCTATGTACAAGATCATCTACATTTACTTCAGCCACACACCTCCTGTAGTGTGAAACTATGGCTCTTTCAGTGTCAGCCAAACTAATTTCATCACTAGCCATTGCAGGCTCCAATAACTCATCATCAGAATCATTTTCAAAATCTTCAGGGTTCATGTGAGACACATCATCAGGCTGTCTTTCCAAATTCTCTTTGCCACTCCTGAATTGTTATTCTGTTTGCACTAACCCCAACATCTTTTCAACCTCTTGATTAGTGGCTGCTGCCAATTCTTGATAGTGTGGATCTTCATGTTGAAATGTTGTAGCATCAAGATTAAATTAAATCTCATCATCCAACTCCATGTGGGCATCTGTAACTCCTGCAGGAACTCCATTTTCTCCATCACCTCCATCTTCCCCTAACTCCAACCTCAACTCTTGGGTGAGCTCAGCTACAACTTGCTCAGTTTTAGACGATGATGCTTCATGAGATGATGAACAAGGTTTCTCTCTATTCTTTTATCTCTCATTCTCTTCTCTCTATTTTTGCATCACGATCTCATCCTGGATTCTCACATCTTCCTCACAATTCTCTCATTTTGCATCACCTACTAAGGTGGAACTCTCTTTGCTCATACCCTCTCCTCATACCCTCTCCTTTTGCGACCTCAGAAGAAGTTGAAGGCCTCTCTTTCACACACTCTTCTTTTGCCAAGGTATGCAAACCTTGCCTCTCACACACCTCACCCACTCCAATCAATCCTAGTAGAGTATTGGCCACTTGAATTGTTTCAATGGATGATTCATGAATTGGAATTAAAGTGACAATCGATGGATGAGAAATATCCATCGATTGATGAATATCCGTTGATTGGAGCTCGTCGATGGATATAAGGATATCCATTGATGGAAGTGAACTAGTCAATGGATGTTGAAAATTATTAATTGATTGAGTAATATCCATTGACTTTTGAGAATTTTTAATATTTTCCTGATCAACCAAGGTGTTAACCTTATTTGGTGATTCAAGTGAGAGTGTTGGCTCCACCCTGAGTTGCAAAGAGGGTGAATTTGAAACATTGAAGTTATCAATCATCAATGTTTTTAAAGAAATAAACTTTAAAGGAGATTGTGGAGATGGAATAGATAGTGAATGGGGTTGTGCCTCAGGAAAATTCTGAAACACATCAAAAGAAGAATCTGAAGGCTCCACAAAATTTTCATTTGGCTTTGCAAGTGTGTGTGATCCATGTGCATTGCTACTATCCTTCTTTCTCCTTTTGTAAGGTTGAATTATTCTGTGTCCTTTATTCCCATCAATTATTCCTGGTTGAGACCTCTTTTCAATAGTTACACCTTATTGAGAAGGTGCAACTAGGGACGTGCTAATGTCCTTTAACATAACATCAATCTTTTGAGAGATTGGGCTGGTGGCTGGCTGGATAATCTCAATCTCTCCTTCCTTATTCTTCTGGATTTCTTGATATTGGTCAATTTCCTCACCCTTATCAACCACCTTCACATTCCCCTCATTTGTTTTTCTTTTCTTGGTTTTTACAACAATAGTCTTTTGAGAAACTATTGAGGTCCTTTGTTTAGATTTGGTTTTAGAAGGTTGTGCAACTTAGGTAGGAGGGATGGGGCATTTCCAACTCCTTCCATTGTTGCACAAGGCAAAGAAATTGGGATACCAGAGGAAGTAAAAGATAGATTATATTTCTTGAGATATACTTGCACAAAAGGAGGATAGATGAGGCACACTTAGGGTGTAAGTTGATTCTCATCAAGTCCTTGAAGACCCTTTTATTCTGTGTCCAGGGATCCATTGTTTCCATCTCTACTGTAATCTCATAATCTCCAATAACAACATTAATCAACAACATAAAAAATCTAGCAAAATAGATGTTGTTCTTTCTAGATGCCTTATTTCCTAATTTAGCAGTTAACTCATTTAGGATCAATGTGCTAAAATTAAAGTACTTATCAAATAGGATAGAATAAGCAATTTCTTGCATACTTGTGGTAATTGCATCAAAATTACTTATTTTTCCAGAAAATACTTTAATAATAGCATCAAAGAAATAACTTAATTCTTTCCTAACAACCTCACCTAATCCAGTTTCAGCATTAACATAATTAACAGCTTCTAACATATCCCTTATATCAGTATCAGTGGGTGACTTATCACAATTATTTTCAGGTAATTCTAAACATTCAGAGAGAGTAGTACTTGTAATGGTATACGGTTTACCTTGGCAATTATAAGAACTTACCTTCCCATCTTGTGAGACTCTACAGTGTTCCATAGCTCTTCAACAAATGAGATACTATTGTTGGTGCTTCACTAAGAGCTTTGGACACTTTGCAGTCTCCCAAAACCTCATCAATGGATGGAAGTCAGTAGGAGCATCATCAACTATCAGGCATGCTGCGAAATTGTTCCGCTCATAGATGAATCCAGTTGATGAAGAAATCTTCTTTTGGGGTGTCATTGATTGTTCTTAACAAAGCAAGTTAGAAAGAAGCTTGAAGAAAATGAGTAAAATCGCCTTAGGAGTTCTTGAGAGAGAGAGAATTAGAGATACAGAGCTTAGAAAATTGAGAGTAAAATAGCAAGTAAGATTGGAATGAGAAATAAATTTGCTATATATATTTTTTAGATTAAAATGACTTGAATAGTCAGTTTAATTAAGAATATAATCGTTGAAAGATAAAAAGAATTAAAGTAAATTACTCTAAATGGCAATCGATGGATATATTCATCTGTTGACAAATAAAGTAAAGGATCAACGTCTATAATTTGATCAATGGATGTGTAAAACTATAGAAATTCTATTACCATCGATGGGTAATTACATCCATTGAGTCAGAAGAAGAAAAATATTCATCGATCGATAAAAAATTACCAGGGTAATTATCCATCGATAGATAAATATTCATCGATAGGTATATATCAGTTGAGAATAGCTTATCAGAGATTACAAAGTTTATTAATCTCTAAACTCTGATGAACTAGTAAAAGTTTATAGATAAACCCTGATGAAACTGCAATATATCTATCGATGGTGAAGAATATCTATTGATATTTAACATAGTTATCAATTTATCACTTTGTTTCAACAGATAATTGTGAACAATGGCTACAAATAAAAAAATAACTTAGCAAACATTTAGGATTGTACAAAATTAAGCATACATAATTCACATACTAATCTATTAAAAATAGATTCATCTAGAGGTTTGGTAAAAATGTCTGTAAATTGTTGTTCACTAGGGACAAAATGTAATTCAATTGTACCATTCATTACATGTTCCCTAATGAAATGATACTTTATGTCAATATTTTTGGTTCTGGAATGTTGCACAGGATTTTTTGTTATTGCAATGACACTTGTGTTATCACAGAAAATAAGAATCTTGTTCATGTTGAACCCATAGTCAAATAATTAATTTCTCATCCATAATATTTGTGCACAACAAGTTCCAGCAACAATGTATTCAGCTTCTATAGTTGAAGTTGATACTGAGTGTTACTTTTTGCTAAACCATGACACAAGTTTGTTTCCTAGAAATTGACAAGTGCATGTAGTACTTTTCATGTCTATTTTGCAACCTGCATAATCTGCATCTGAGTAGCCTATTAGATTAAAACCAGAATCTCTAAGATACTACATACCTAAATTTGATGTACCCTTGAGATATCTAAAAATTCACTTAATAGCCACTAAATGAGATTATCTAAGATCAGCCTGAAACCTAGCACACAAACATGTAGAGAACATTATGTCTGGCCTACTAGCAATTAAGTATAGAAGTGAGCCTACTATGCCTCTATAACTTGAAATGTCCACTTTAGTTTCCTTAGTGTTTAATTCAAATTTGGTGGCAATGGCCATGAGAGTTTTTGCAGAAGAACATTCACTTAAGTCAAATTTCTTCAACAAGTCATGAATGTATTTAGTTTGATTTATAAAAATACCATCATGTTCATTTCATACTTACTCTCTATTAATTTGGAAAACTTTTTACAAAGTCCCTTATTAGTTGAGCCATAAATAATGTCATCCATATATATTTGGACAAGAATAATTGAGTCATTAACATTTCTACAAAATACAGTTTTATCAACAGTACCTCTTGTGAAGTGATTCTCAATGAGAAACTGAGATAAAGTATAATACCAGGCCCTTGGTGCTTGCTTCAAGCCATAGAGTGCTTTGAGTATATAGTAGACAAAGTCAGGGAAATTTGGATATTCAAAACCAGGAGATTGTTGCACATAGACTTCCTCTTCCAATACTCCATTCAAAAATGCACTCTTCACATCTATCTAGTAGACCTTGAAATTAGCATGTGCATCATAAGCTAGAAAGATTATGATTTCTTCCAGCCTTGCAACTGGTGCAAAAGTTTCATCAAAACCAATTCCTTCTTCTTGTGAGTATCCCTTTACCACAAGCCTTGTCTTATTTCTAGTCACAGTACCAGTTTCATCCATTTTGTTTCTGAACACCCATTTTGTACCAATTACTGATCTGTCTTTTGGTTTGTGCACCAGCTTCCAATCTTTATTCATTTCAAATTGATCGAGTTCCTCTTGCATAGCTAAAGCCCAATCAGGATCCTTGAGAACATCTTCAACTCTTTTAGGTTTTTCTTGAGATAGAAAGCTGTTATACATACATTTATTTTGAATAACACTTCTTGTTTTGACACCATATTTTGCATTTCCAATGATCAGTTCAAATGGATAACTTTTTGTCCATTTTCTTTGATGAGGAAAATTTTGCCTTGATGATGAAGCTTCATGATCATTGGTATTGTACTCAAACTGATTTGAATTTGAAGTTTGATTTTGAAACCCTCCCTCTAAATTGGATACCCTAGATGTAGAGTATCCATGATCATGAAGCTGTGACATCAACTGATATTGATGTTGTGACATCAACTGATATTGGGTTTCTGAGTAATTGTGAATTTATGATTTCTACTTCTTCATCATCATTTACACCATTTCATTCATTCTCAAAATGCAGTGCCATGATTTCCTTCATCAAACAAGCCTTAAATCTTTTTATCATCAAATACTACATGTACAGATTCCATAACAATGTGTAGTCTAAGATTATAGACTCTATAGGCTATGCTTGTTAATGCATACCTAACAAATATAGCTTCATTAGCCATGGATTCAAAATTTCCTAGGTTTTCACCTTGATTCTTTAGAAAATAGCATTTGCAGCCAGAGACATGAAGAAATCCCACTTTTGGCTTTTTGTCTTTCTTGATCAATTGATAATGTGTCTTTCATTGAGCTTGATTCACTATGGAGATGTTTTGAATGTAACATGTTATATTAATGGCCTCAGCCCAGAAGTATGTTGGTAATTTAGCATCTTCCAACATAGTTCTAGTTGTTTCAATCAATGTCCTGTTTTTCCTCTCAACTACCCCATTTTGTTGAGGTGTCCTTGGTGCAGAGAAGATGTGTATGATTCCTTTAGATTCATAGAACTCTTTTATTGTGAAATTCTTAAATTCTGTTCCATTATCACTTCTTATTTTCTTTACAACCAATTCAAGAATTTTCTCAACTTCTTTGATGTGCTTGATGATGAGATCACTAGCTTCATCTTTTGAATACAGAAAATAAGTCCATGAGAATCTTGAAAAGTCATCAACAATGACTAGAGCATACTTCTTCTTTGCAATGGACATGATATTTACAGGACCGAACAAATCCATGTGTAATAACTCAAGTGGCTTCTCAATTGATGATTCCAATTTTGACTTGAATGATGCCTTCCTTTGTTTTCCTTTCTGACAGGCATCACATAGTCCATCCTTGACAAATTCCATTTGTGGTAAACCTCTCACTTGATTTTTCTTGACCAACATATTGATGGCTTTGAAATTTAAGTGAGTTAATTTCTTATAACATAGCCAACTTTCATTTGTACTTGCCTTAGTGAGAAGACAAGTCATTGAGTCTGCACATGTTGAGTTGAAGTCAGCTATGTATACATTTCCTTTTCTATTCCCAGTCATAACTAGGCTTCCATCTTTCTTGTTGGAAATTGTGCATGCTTCAGTTGTGAAATAAACTTTATTTCCATTGTCACATAGTTGACTTATGCTTAATAGATTGTGTCTTAATCCATCAACTAATGCAACAGGTTCAATGATGACATTCTCTTTTAAAATCAAGCCATATCCCACAATGTATCATTTGTTGTCATCTCCAAAAGTTACTTCAGGGCTAGCCTTCTCCTCAAACATTGTGAGCAGGGATTTATCTCCAGTCATATGTCATGAACACCCACTGTCCAAGTACCAAAGATTTCTTCTTTTTCCCTGCACACATCCAAAAATAATCAAGTTGATTTTGGTACCCAAGTTTCCTTGGGTCCTTTCTTATTAGTTGCTACCTTTAGTTTTGTTTCCAACTTTTGTACCTTTGGTTTAGGTGATTTTACTTCCACTTCAACCTTAGGTGTTGGTTTCATCACCTCAAGATTCTCAATGCTAATACTAGGAATATTCATGATTGTAGAATTAGAGAAATTTGGAGCATGAAAATTGTTGTGCATATTCCAGGGCATAACAAGCATATTCATGTTGGCAAATATCTTTTTAGTATACATATAAGGCATTGCAAGACATGAATTATACATATAAGACATTGATGCATATTGAGCATGAATAGCTTGTGGATCAACTAACTAAGGGTAAATGGGCACATTGGATGTTTTAGGCATATTACTACCACACTTAACATGTATCTTTCTAGGAGCATACTTGTCATGTGTGTAGTTATTGTGCTTGTTTATGTCTACCTTACCATTTCTGTTCTTTTTCTTCTTTTCATTAGGCTTAATATCAGGCTCTATCTTTTCTAATCTTTCCTCAATTGATCTTTAGATAAGAAACCTATATTGGCCTTTTCAAATTTGATATGAGATTTTGAGGAGCTTCCTTCTTTTACAAATTTAACAGGTCTGTTAAGCTTGGTTTTTAAAATAGTTTATTTAGCAGTTGATGATTCCTCAATCGATGGATAATTATCCATTGAGATAACATTATCAATCAATGGATAATCTTTATCAGTTGATTCAGGATTAACAATCGATTGCTTCTTTTCCAAGGATTGATTTTCATCAATGGCTAATTTCTCAATAGTCTCAGACAATATGGTGAAAGAATTTTTTCCATGAATGTCATTCATCTTCTTACTAGCTTTACTTGACATGTTCCATTTGTCAATGGTTCTTTGTTCTTCTTCTGATTTTTCTTTGAAGTTTTATATTTCCTTTTTACCCTCAACTAGTTCTTTTCTAGCATCTCTGTTTTCTACCTTGAGTCTATCCATTTGCACTAGCTCACCTTCTAAATAAGTATTTCTTTCAGTAAGAGATTCTAATGTGCTCTTGAGCCTAGCGTTATCTTTGTTTAAAGACTTAAGAGTGACATGCAAATTATACAGTTCATTTGACATTTCAGTAATGGTAATATTGCTTTCATCTTTGGATATCTCAGATAGATTTGTAGAAATTACCTGATTGCTAGAAGAACTAGCTTCTTGGTCATCATGATTGGCCATTAGTGCAAGGTTGATGTATTCCTCTTCTTCAGAATCATCCTCAACAGCCCAGTTCTTTTCTTCTGTTACAAAAGCCTTCTCTTTTTGTTTGATCAAGTCAAAGTACTTCTTTTTATAGTCAATACCATCACTAAACTTTGACTTCTTCTCCATTATTGGCTTTCTGCATTCATTAAAAACGTGACCAGCCAATCCATAGTTAAAATGTTTGAATTGAGTCCTGTCAACAAGATTTTTGCCTTGTTGATTGTGTCTCTTAAACTGAGATCCAGGTCTTTGCATAAGATTTCTTTTGAATTTTAGTTTTGAAAATATCCTTGATAGAAAAGTCAAATGCTCATCTATTTCATCTATTTCATCCTTGGTATATGACTCATCATCTTCAACTATTTCTTTCTTTTTTTGCTAATTGAAGATTCATCATATTTAATACTACTTGCACTATTGCCATGATTTTCTTTCTTCCCTTCCTTGATAGACACATCTTCATAAGATTATGCTACTTACTTATCCTTGACCACTTAGGCAACACACTTCTCTTTTTTTATTACTTTTCTCAATCTCCTCATCTTGCTGTAGTTCTAACTCATAGGTCTTCAGAATCTCATACAGCTTGTCAAGAGTATACTCTTTAAAGTCAGGAGACTGTCTTATAGAAACAGTCATTTGGTTTCCATTCCTTGGATAAGGATCTCCAGAATTAGAGGTTGGTATCTTCAACAACATATAATCTTCCATATAGTTTTAGCTCATTCAAAAGCTTTTGAAATCTACTATACGTGTCATTGATTGCTTCATCACTCTTGAAGTGAAATGTCTCATACTTCTGAATCAAGAGTTGCATCTTATTCTTCCTTACTTGCTCAGTGTCCTCACATAGAGTTTGAAGAGTATCCCAGATTTCCTTGGAGGTTGTACAATTGATAACATTGTCAAACATATCCTTATCAAGACCATTAAACAAAATGTTCATAGCATTTTTTGTTGGTGTAGGTGCCCTAGAGGCAATACAATGTTTCTTTTGATAAACATTTATGTCATTTGATTATTCAATAAACGTATTTATTATGACTTTAATTACTGCGATATATTTGTTAGCATAATAAATGTCCTTAGAATTATGATACACATTGTATAGTTTAGTAAATGACTTAAACTTGAGATTATATAATATATCATATTCTTAAATGTCCTTAGTCGAGTATTATTATTATAGGACAATAATAATACATAAATAGACTAGTGTGTTGTTTGACAGATAACCACATCTCATTGGTTATAAGTATGGGGATACTAAAGTCAACACATAGGTACATGCAGGAGTACACAGTGAGATTCTTCATGTTTAATAAAGTCATAAGAAAGACTCACAGTGATAATGGTGTAATGATCCTTCGACTTGAGATCATTATATTTCTATATGAGGATTAATATACTTTGACTACATTAAAAGTTACCTTTGACCGGGTAATGATAAAAGTGGACATCGGGTATATCATGAGTCGTATGAGAAATATGAATGAAAGATAAAGGATTTAACCCTCCTATAATTAGGAGAGATATTATTGGCCTCTTGATTGAGTGAGACTATAAAATGCATGGTCGTGCTCAAATAATGATTTGTTTTCATAGTCTACTCATGGATCAAGTAAACCCGGATTAAATGTTGAAGAGGATGACTAAATACATGCCTCGAGTTTAATCTATAATATATATGGTTAAAAGGATTATATTACACGGAAACATTAATCACGAAAGGTTTTATCGAATCACGATTTAATTATTATTTAATTGGGTAGCAATGATGTATTACTAGATACCGCTCATTGTTTATAATTTTATTGGAGAATGAAATTATTGCTAATTAAATAATAGCCTATAGGGTCACACACATAGAGTACTTTAAGGAATAATTAATTTAAATTATAGATTTAAATTAATTGATGATTATTTGAATTTTATTATATTAATTAAGTGAGACTTAATTAATTGAAATAATATAAATTCGAATTCTGCCATTAATAATTAAGTGTGACTTAGTTATTAATTAAATAATAAAAATTCGGTTTTATTATTTAATCCTAAACCTACATGGGTTAGGCTTTGCTGTTATGGGTTGCTATTATGGGCCTATTAACCAACCATTATAAATAGATAATGTAGGGTTAATAAGGGTTAACGTTTTTATAAGAAAACCCCTATAGAGGCAGCAGCAGCAGCAAGTACATAAAAGGCAGTTTCGAAATCATCTAGAGGAGGCTAGTACATCCGTTCCATAATCGAGATCGTGATACGTTCTTGAAGGTGCTCGTGTGGATACCATAGAGGTGTTTTCAAGAGGAAGACACAAGTCGTGAAAGCTAGGATCTCCGTTGAGTTCGTGTAAGTCAAGACCAGACAAAGGTATGATTCCGTTTCACAATAATCAGTCCATGATTATACATGATCCTGCGTTAGGGTTCCGAAAATTTTCGTTATATTTACGTTTAAATATGCCTGTTTTGGTGACTGCCATGACACTGCCATGCTTCTGCTATGCTACTGCCATGCTACTGCCATGCTACTGCCATGTATATTCGAATTGTTATCCATATGATGAGTATATAGATTCTGATACTAGCATGTTAATGATTTGTCATGACTGATTTATATGCCTTATTGCGATTTGTATATTATGCATGAGGGTCAGTTTGTATATGATACAAACTGGTGGACAGATTATGTTGGACATGATCTGTTAACTGGGATATGATAAGTATGTATATGATACATGCTTCTGAAACTGTATAAGTTGTAGTGGGGAAAAAGGCCAACAGATATGATCTGTAGTTCAGAAATTGATGATTTCTGAATAGGACTGGTCTTCGAAAATAATTTTTTTTTCTGATTTCGAATCAGTATGTAACTGTCAGAGAATGTATATTCTGTGTCTGATCAGAGTTTGTAAAATTGGAGCTGGGTCAGAGTTTAACAAACTCTGATGGACTCGCTCAGAGTTTAATAAACTCTGATGGTCAGGTCAGAATATAGAGCATGGTCAGAGTTTAACAAACTCTGATGGACTCGCTCAGAGTTTAATAAACTCTAATGGTCAGGTCAGAGTATAGAGCATGGTCAGATTTTAACAAACTCTGATGGTCTCTGGTCAGAGTTTAGCAGTAAACTCTGATGGACTGTGCTGATCAGAGTTTAGCAGTAAACTCTGATGGACTGGCAGAGTTTATAAACTCTTGAAAGGCAGAGTGTCTAAACCCAGCTCGACCCCACCCAGGGGCTGCCGCCCCGGAACCCCGCATTATTTTGTTGTGTACTTGAGCATGGTGCTGGTTATGGCCCTTAGACCCCTAGATTAATGGTTTTGGTTTTATAAATACGACTTACATGTCGTTTTCTTCATTCTTGTAATTGTTTAACCTCGAATGTAACTCGAGTTTTCTTATGTAAGTACATTAGTATAGGTTGTATTCAATTATTCCATGTAATGTACTTGAAGATTGAAGGATGATCCATGAAGAGGAGCAAGCACCCATGGATACAAGAAGAATGAAGACATGTAATTGTATTTATATTTCACCACCATAGATTGACTTTGATCCTTTCATTAGCTCGAAAGGATCACATAGGAAAGGGGTCATAACCAAGCACGTTTACATACTGCACTTTACATATTGATGTATGAATGTATGTGTAGAGTAGAAGATGCATGCTTTAATTAGATTAATGATGTATGCATGTATTAGATACGTCACCCATGCCATGCTTGCCATGCTAAACAAGATAAAATCTGTAACGATTTAAGATTTTAAAATTAACAAACGATCATGAGATTCTTGTGTTTATGAAATATGGATTTTTAAAACACGGAATTGAATATGGATTTTGATGTCTATAATTGGGATTTTCTGACAAAAACGGATATGCATATTCGTAAGGCTGATGGGTTTTAAGTGTGACCACTGGTATCCTCCATCTACCTGGGAAATGAACAATTTAAGATGTCAATTTGAAATATTTAGTTCAAGGAAAAATTGAGGATCTCTTCATGATGTGATCATGATCGTCGTAAATTTTCTAAACCACTTAACAAAATATTAAGTTTTAATCGGATGCTTTCCAATGAATGAACACTCATCGAATCCTAGATCGATTAGGGGAAAGACTGTCAGTGGCAGGGGACTCCTATCTATCGTGGTGAGATGCGACGAATATAAACGGTTATATTCGGCCGTTGTATCATTGGGTCAAACTTAACTGAGTCGTCATAATAAGGTGAAAGTAAACGGTTATATTCAACCATTATGAACTTAGAAGCATAGAGTTTGGTTAAAAATCTATTAGATAGATAAGATCAATCGTTGCTCACCAAACTATCCAAGAATTATATATGATATAATTGACAAATGTTGTCTACCTAAATAATCATTCTTAAGGACTTCCAGTGGTTGACTTAAGACATGACGAAATATGGATCCTGGCTCACTAGAAAGAATTATGGGATATACTTTCCAAATTAATAGTAAGGGCTATTAATTTGATAAAAATAGTGGGAGATATATTATGAATGTATCATAATCATTTGAACATAATAAATAACTCAGACAATCTAATGTTTATTTTGTGCTATTATCATTGTAGATACCAAGTAATGACAAATAACACAAACACACTATCCGTACGATCTGTCCTTGAGAAGGATAAGCTGACAGGAGGAAACAACTTCCTAGACTGGCAGAGGAATTTGAGGATTGTCCTCAGGCAGGAGCGCAAGCTTCATGTCATTGATATTCCTCCGGCAGGTCCCCTTCCTGAGGGCGCTACTGTTAAGGAACGAGCGGCCCACACAAAGGATGAGAATGATGCAACTGATGTTGCATGTCTTATGTTGGCAACTATGAGTGCTGAGCTTCAAAGACAGCATGTGCATATGGATGCATATACTATCTATGAGCACTTGCAAAGCATGTTTGCAAGCCAAACTCGTCAAGAAAGGTTCAACACGAGCAAGTCACTTTTTAATTGCAAACAAGGGGCAAGTGAACCAGTTGGCCCACATGTTCTGAAGATGATTGGTTACATTGAGTATCTTGATACTTTGGGTTTTCCGATTATTCAGGAAATTGGTATTGACCTAATCATGAATTCTTTGAACAACAAATTCACCCAGTTTATCATAAACTACAATATGAATGAATTTGACAAAACACCTACTGAATTGTTGGCTATGTTGAGAACATATGAGACCAACATGAAGACGGCTGAAC
The DNA here is from genome assembly GCA_028671895.1 of Oenanthe sinensis. Taxonomy (NCBI): domain Eukaryota; kingdom Viridiplantae; phylum Streptophyta; class Magnoliopsida; order Apiales; family Apiaceae; genus Oenanthe; species Oenanthe sinensis. Next base: position 15,106,313 of record CM053807.1, read on the forward strand.
CTGCTCCCATACTGATGGTGGGCAATAAAGGTAAGGCCAAAGGGAAAGGCAAGTGGAAGGGTAAGAAGAAGACAGGTTCTGATTCTACACCCAAGCCAAAGTCAGGTCCCAAACAGGCTTTAAAGCCTAAAAGTGGGGTCGCTAAGGGTGAATGTCACTACTGTAAGAAAACTGGTCACTGGAAGAGAAACTGTTCAGTTTACTTGGAGGATCTGAAGAAGAAGAGGGCTGAGCAAGCTTCTACTTCAGGTATATATGTTATAGAAGTCAATCAGTCTATTTCTACATCTTGTGTATTGGATACTGGATGTGCTTCTCACATTTGTATAAATGTGCAGGAAATGCAGAGAAGTAGGATATTGGCTAAAGGAGAAATGGACCTACGAGTTGCCAATGGAGCAAGAGTTGCTGCTTTAGCTGTAGGAACATATTATTTATCTTTGCCCTCTAGGCTAGTTTTAGAACTGGAAAATTGTTATTACGTGCCTGCGATTCGCAGAAACATTATTTCTGTTTCTTGTTTGGACAAGAAAGGTTTTTCGTTTATAATAAAGAACAACAATTGCTCTTTTGCTTTGAATGATTTAACCTATGGTGTTGCGCGTTTGTTTAATGGTTTATATGTTCTTGACTTAGATAATCCTGTCTGTAATATAGAAAACAAACGACTTAAAGTTAATGACTCAAATCAAACATACCTCTGGCATTGTCGTCTAGGCCATATAAATGAGAAACGCATATCCAAATTACATAAGGATGGATATTTGGATAAGTTTGATTTTGAATCATACCAAGAATGCGAATCTTGTTTGCTTGGTAAAATGACTAAAGCCCCTTTCACTGGTAAGGGTCAAAGGGCCACTGAACGTCTGGAGCTAATACATAGTGATGCATGCGGCCCAATGCGTGTGATGGCTAGAGGAGGCTACTACTACTTCATAACATTTACTGATGATTTCAGTAGATATGGATATGTATATCTTATGAAGAATAAATCCGATTCTTTTGAAAAGTTCAAAGAATACAAGGCTGAAGTAGAGAAGCAAATTGGCGGAGGCACAAGTATTAAAATCTTACGATCTGATCGTGGAGGAGAATACTTGAGCACATAATTTAAAGATTATTTAAAGGAGTGTGGTATTGTATCACAACTCACTCCGCCAGGTACACCTCAATGGAATGGAGTTTCAGAGAGGAGAAATCGCACCTTGTTGGACATGGTGCGATCGATGATGAGTCATGCAGATCTTCCAATTAGTTTCTGGGGTTACGCTCTAGAAACAACGGCTTTCACACTTAACCGTGTTCCTACTAAGAAGGTTCAAAAGACTCCATATGAGATATGGGAGAAGAAACGGTCAGGCATGAACTTTATGAAAGTTTGGGGATGCAAGGCATTTGTGAAACGTCAAGTATCTGACAAGCTTGGACCTAAATCTGAAGAGTGCAATTTTGTGGGATACCCTAAAGAAACAAAGGCGTATTATTTTTATAGTCCTTCTGAGCAGAAGGTGTTTATTGCTCGAGACGCTGTTTTTCATGGAAAGAGATTTTGTTTCCAAAAGAAACAGTGGGAGAACTATAGACCTCGATGAAGATCGAGAACCACAAAATAGCATTGAACCTGAAGTGGAACAAGAGCAGGATAATGATAATGCTCAACAAACACAGGTTGTTCGTAGAACTGGTAGAATTCGCCATGAGCCAGAGAGATATGGATTTCTCTTGACTCAATGTGGTGATTTGATGCTCATAGACGAAGATGAGCCTCTCACATACCAAGATGCTATGAACAGTCCAGCCTCTAGGAGATGGAATATCCGTTTTGATGAAACAGTCAAAGAGTATGGCTTTGTTCAAAACGAAGATGAACCTTGTGTTTACAAGAAGGTTAGTGGGAGCCATGTGGCATTCATAGTACTATATGTTGATGACATACTACTAATGGGGAATGACATACCTTCTCTCAAGGCTGTTAAGATTTGGTTAGGGAGCAACTTCTCTATGAAAGACTTAGGAGAAGCATCATACATTCTAGGAATGAGGATCTATAGGGATAGATCTAGAAGGATGATCGGTCTAAGTCAGAGTACATACATCGATAAGTTTTTGCATCATTTTTATATGCAAAATGCAAAAAGGGGATATGTCCCCGTGTCTCAAGGGATAACGATCTCTAAAGATCAGTGTCTGAAATCATTGGATGACAAGGACCGCATGAGTAAGGTTCCATATGCCTCAGCAATTGGATCCATCATGTATGCGATGGTATGTACTCGCCCAGATGTTTCGTATGCTTTAAGCATGACGAACAAATACCAATCTAATCCAGGTGATGGTCACTGGACGACTGTCAAGAATATTCTAAAGTACTTGAAAAGGACTAAAGATTCATTCTTGGTGTATGGAGGAGAGGAAAAACTGGTTGTAAAAGGTTACACCGATGCAAGTTTCCAAACAGACAGGGATGATACTGTATCACAGTCTGGTTTTGTGTTTTGTCTAAACGGAGATGTTGTATGCTGGAATGGTTCATAGCTGAGACAGTTGTTGATTCTACAATAGAGCCTGAGTATATTGATGCTTGCGAAGCAGCCAAGGAGGCTGTTTGGGGATGTACTTAGGAGATATCACCTAATTAAGAGATTAATGAAAGGGGTGACATTCACATATGTAAAGTGCACACAAATGATAACATTGCAGACCCACTGACCAAAGGCTTGTCGCAGACGAAACACGACGGTCACACTAGTTCCATGGGTATTAGATACATGGATGATTGGCTCTAGTGCAAGTGGGAGATTATTGGTGTAGGTGCCCTAGAGGCAATACAATGTTTCTTTTGATAAACATTTATGTCATTTGATTATTCAATAAACGTATTTATTATGACTTTAATTACTGCGATATATTTGTTAGCATAATAAATGTCCTTAGAATTATGATACACATTGTATAGTTTAGTAAATGACTTCAACTTGAGATTATATAATATATCATATTCTTAAATATCCCTAGTCGAGTATTATTATTATAGGACAATAATAATACATAAATAGACTAGTATGTTGTTTGACAGATAACCACATCTCATTGGTTATAAGTATGGGGATACTAAAGTCAACACATAGGTACATGCAGGAGTACATGGTACTGGACAGACCCACAGTGAGATTTTTCATGTTTAATAAAGTCATAAGAAAGACTCACAGTGATAATGGTGTAATGATCCTTCGACTTGAGATCATTATATTTCTATATGAGGATTAATATACTTTGATTACATTAAAAGTTACCTTTGACCGGGTAATGATAAAAGTGGACATCGGGTATATCATGAGTCGTATGAGAAATATGAATGATAGATACAGGATTTAACCCTCCTATAATTAGGAGAGATATTATTGGCCTCTTGATTAAGTGAGACTATAAAATGCATGGCCGTGCTCAAATAATGATTTGTTTTCATAGTCTACTCATGGATCAAGTAAACCCGGATTAAATGTTGAAGAGGATGACTAAATACATGCCTCGAGTTTAATCTATAATATATATGGTTAAAGGGATTATATTACACGGAAACATTAATCACGAAAGGTTTTATCGAATCACGATTTAATTATTATTTAATTGGGTAGTAATGATGTATTACTAGATACCGCTCATTGTTTATAATTTTATTGGAGAATAAAATTATTGCTAATTAAATAATAGCCTATAGGGTCACACACATAGAGTACTTTAAGGAATAATTAATTTAAATTATAGATTTAAATTAATTGATGATTATTTGAATTTTATTATATTAATTAAGTGAGACTTAATTAATTGAAATAATATAAATTCGAATTCTGCCATTAATAATTAAGTGTGACTTAGTTATTAATTAAATAATAAAAATTCGGTTTTATTATTTAATCCTAAACCTACATGGGTTAGGCTTTGCTGTTATGGGTTGCTATTATGGGCCTATTAACCAACCATTATAAATAGATAATGTAGGGTTAATAAGGGTTAACGTTTTTATAAGAAAACCCCTATAGAGGCAGCAGCAGCAGCAAGCACATAAAAGGCAGTTTCGAAATCATCTAGAGGAGGCTAGTACATCCGTTCCATAATCGAGATCGTGATACGTTCTTGAAGGTGCTCGTGTGGATACCATAGAGGTGTTTTCAAGAGGAAGACACAAGTCGTGAAAGCTAGGATCTCCGTTGAGTTCGTGTAAGTCAAGACCTGACAAAGGTATGATTCCGTTTCACAATAATCAGTCCATGATTATACATGATCCTGCGTTAGGGTTCCGAAAATTTTCGTTATATTTACGTTTAATCCGCTGCGTTTTATGCCTCGGAATCTAACATTTTTATCCTTGTGTACTTCCTTTTCATCCTCATCTGTGTATTCACTCACAAGGTTTGGAATAAGTTTGTCTGGTGCCTGAGTACCATCTGCATTCACACTTGTAACTATCTTCATAGGCACATGTGGACCTTTCTCTATGCAGTTGGCATAGGAAGGATCAATGGATAGCAGATGCATGTGCATTTTGACTTTCCAGGGAAAGTACTGATCTTTCTCTAGAACTGGAATCTTCACTCCTGTGTCTTTTTGACCCATACTTGATGTACTTAGATCTTAAATTTCTGTATGTTGAAAGCTAGGCTCTAATACCAATTGTTATTTTCCCTTAAGTATAAGAAGTTTGTAGAATGGAGGTTTGAATACAAACTTAAGACTTTTATGGAATTCTTGCAGATACAAGTTTGTACTTTTAGATTTTTTGTGTTTGGAAATGTATAGTGAAGAGAACTATTTAAACTATGAATGGAATAATAATATTTTAAAAACAAAACAAGCAATTTAAAAATTACTAGTGGATTGGTTTTTCCACTAGTGTATTTTTTCTTTCAATTAATCTTGGTAAAGATACCAAGCTTCTTACAAAGATGTAGTTTTTGAACTGAGAAAAGCACTACAAATTTTTTTAGCTTTCTATTGTGCTTTTTCTTGAGTTCTTGATTTTTATGCATACAATACTACAATGGACTACTACTTAATATATAGTAGTTCACATTCTACTTCTATTTTCTATCCTTCGATGGATAACAATGTGAATTACAAATTACAGTTTACAATGTATTCACTAAACTAGGTTGTAGCTACTTTTCACAGTCTCCTTTGCATTTGTCTTGATCTAGAAAAATCTTTGTCTTGATCTTTTCCTTGAAGACTGTGTTTCCTTGAAAGTCTTTACAATGATGACAAGACTGTCTTCCATTGATTCAGTTTCTGCAAAGATCTCATTCCTTTTGTCTTTAACCAATTTGGGAAACTTTGATCAACTGATAATTGCTGTCAAGATTATCAGTCGGTCCTCCTTTGCTCATCCATTGATGGATAGGTTATCTATCGATCAATTGATGTATCGATGGATAGTTAGATTATCCATAGACTCTTTATCCATTGATGGTCCTTTATCCGTTGATTGTTTTTATCCGTTGATAGCCTTTAACCATCGAGTAGTGTCTTTATCCATCGACTCCAATATCAGTTGATCACTACATTTGTGAGAATTCTGACTTAGAATATTTACAGTTGATCAACCAATCTTCACATCCGTCGAGAAGCTATAAATTGAAGTCAATAACATCAATCAACTACTTCACAACATCCATCGAGGCAATACAATCAATTGATAATGAAACATAAATCAAATGTCACAATCCAATTTATCAGTTGATTAACAAGCTTCAACTGATAATTTGTTTTCTAGTCAATGGATATTTATAGATCATATATCCATTGACCAGTTACAATGAAATTTAAATCCCTATTATAATTGAAGGTAATTTGTTATCATCAAATCTCATAATTTCTAAGAAATTATTTTTGTATGATACAACCGAACTGATGTTAATATCTTATAATTTTATTGAGTAAAAAAAATATTAGGTTTTTTTGGTGTGTGTGTTTTACGGTCAAACTATTCAAATTAGTAATTCTTAAAAGTAGTTTTTATCTTCATTACTTTCTATTTTTTAAAAATTATTTTTGTACAATCCAACCGTACATATGTTAATATTTTATGATTTTATCAAGTCAAAAAATATTTAAAAAATATAAGATTTTTTTGGTGTGTGTTGTACGGTAAACTAGTCAAATTAACCTTAATTAACATTCAATTTATTTTTAAATTATTTTTGTACGATCCGACCGTATGGATGTTAATATCTTATGATTTTATTGAGTAAAAAATATTAGGTTTTTTTGGTGTGTGTGTTTTACGGTCAAACTAGTCAAACTAGTACTTCTTAGTAGTAGTCTTTATCTTAATTAAAGTTCTATTTTCTAAAAACTATTTTTGTATGATCCAACCATACGGATGTTAATATCTTTTAATATTATTAAGTCAAAAAAAATTTAAAAAATATTAGATTTTTTTGGTGTGTGTGTTTTACGGTCAAATTAGTACTTCTTAAAAGTAGTATTTACCTTAATTAACGTCTATTTTTAAAAAATTATTTTTGTACGATCCAACCTTACAAATATTAATATCTTATGATTATATTTTCATTCAAATATATATTTTTAAGTTATGTATAATATTATTTAAAAATATAAATTTAATTATACGATATAAATTAATTTTAGAATAAAATAATCTTAAATCATTATTTTACGTAGTGAATGAATACATGGTACACTAGTTAGTACTTGGTGAAATTTGGGCAGTATATTTCCCTCCCAAACCACACATTCTATCGATCCCGACATATATACCTCACACATCCCGACACTAGCTACCTCACTACTGCTACAACACTTTCCAAATAGAGGTGTTTCGTTTCCAAATCGAAGGTGTTAAGTTTCAAATTGAAGATATACTCTTCAGATAGAGATATAGGGTTTCTCTACTTTTGCAGGTAAATTAGGGTTCTCAATTGTGGCTTTTAGTTTCAAGGTATATCTCTTTTAGGTTCATCTATTTTTCTTTATTTCTCTCGTTTCAAGGTATATCTCGATTTTGTTCTTACATTTTTCAGGGGGGTTTCGAATTAGGGTTTCAATTGGGGCTTTTAGTTTCGGATTTCTTAAAGGTATATCTACATTTTACATTTTTTGTTTTCTACATTTTATGTATGTTTCTATTTTAGGGCATTTATGTATGTCTCAATTTTGGGACTTTTATGCATGTCTCAATTTTGGGGCTTTTATGTATAAAGTTCATATCAACCTCTTCTCCTTTTATTTCTCATTAATTTCCGACTACAAGCTTCGATTTTCAACATTTTGTAATTAGGGTTTCTCTACTTTTGCAGGTAAATTAGGGTTCTCAATTGTGACTTTTAGTTTCAAGGTATATCTCTTTTAGGTTCATCTATTTTTCTTTATTTCTCTCGTTTCAAGGTATATCTCGATTTTGTTCTTACATTTTTTCGGGGGGTTTCGAATTAGGGTTTCAATTGGGGCTTTTAGTTTCGTATTTCTTAAAGGTATATCTACATTTTACATTTTACATATTTTGTTCTCTACATTTTATGTATGTTTCTATTTTAGGGCATTTATGTATGTCTCAATTTTGGGGCTTTTATGTATGTCTTAATTTTGGGGCTTTTATGTATAAAGTTCATATAAAGTTGCTTGATTCTTGTTTTATATTTTATGTATGTGTTTTATTTTTATATATTTTCTGGTGTGCACTTAAATTTCAAGCCACTTTATGATATTTTCTGGTATTTGTTCCCTATCTGAAAAAATGTAGTTTACGGTGTGTTTTCTTTCATTTACCTGTAAAACATGTCATTTTCTTGATGGTGGTGATAATGTTTTACTATCAGTTTTTGCATTCAACCGTGTAAGGTTAATTTCGAGAGATGAGTCATTTGATGTTGTTTCGAGATTCCTTTTATATGACTTCTATTTGTTAATTCTTTTGTGTCTTATTGATTACTTTTGTGGTAGTTTAATTGATTACAGTTTAGAGCCTTTTTATGTGAATTGCTTTCATACAATCATTGGTTTTAGTTGTTTGAGATGTCGGAGCATTGGTTTTGAGCTGTCGGAGCATTGGTTTTTTTTGTTTAAGCTGTCGGAGCATTGGTTTTTGTTGTTTGAGTTGTCAAAGCATTGGGATATAATTGAGTGTATGTAAGATTGTGATTTAATATCAAGTTTATGTTCAGTAGGATTCTTTTGTGTACAATAGTTTAAGGCGTGACAAGCTGTCGTATCGTAGTTAGCCATGTGATATGAAATGTATTTTATGGTATGACAAGTGTAGCTTTTCTGCATAAATGTGACAATTAACTGTAGTTCACGGTTAAAGTCGAGTCGAGCTTTGATTTTGTATTTTTATTTATAAAAAGCTTAGCACTATGTTTAATGTTGGAACTACATATCTTTAATTTAAAAAAGTGAATATTCGAAAATCATTGATTTTATTCATTATAATTTCATATATTGATTGTTTGCGTGTTTTGGAAAATAGGGAGATTTGATTGTTCTTGAAGCTTTCTCACGTGTCGTTGTTTTGATTTTTGCTGCGATTTTGGTTGGCTACTTTGTGTTATAAGGTAATTCTCCAAGCTATAAACTATTTGTTTATTATTATGTGGATTTGTATGTAGTTATGTGTTTATAGTTTTATCTATAATTGGGGTGGGACCTATAGGCATACACTTCACATTAAAATTGTGTCCATATCTTTTGTGTCCTGTTTTTGTTTATTTCCATCATCATGTAATAATTATACTATCAGGCCTAACTTAAGTGTGTTTTGGACTAGAAGTCTAGGAACAACTCCCTAGTATAATAATTCAGATAAGTATGAGTAGTCAAGTTAATTACACAAATTTCAATAATAATGATATATAAATTTAAAAAAAACAAGTAATGTGAAAACTTTAATTATAATTTTAATAAAATGAATCCTTGATTTCATTAAATATAATTTCATATAGCCTATCTTAACTGTGTTTTGGACTAGAAGTCTAGCAACAACTCCCTAATATAATAATTCACATAAGTATGAGTGGCAAAGTTAATTACATAAATTTCAGTAATAATGATATATAAATTTAAAAAAAATAAGTAATGTGAAAACTTTAATTCTAATTTTAAAAAAAATGAATCCTTGATTTCATTAATTATAATTTGATCTGTTCTTGAATCAATTTTTATTTGGCAACTTGTAGGTTTGCGAAATTACTAGTACCTAGGTTTTAGTAATGGATGGTGATTATAACAGTTGGATAGGACTTCAAACATACAGTGAAACATATATAGAGGGGATAAAAGCATTTTTGTAAAATGCATTTCCCATTTTTTCCGTAGATGATGAAATGAAGCGTTCATGCAAAAATTGTATTGATCGTAATTGGCATTGTCAAGATGTAATTTATGATCATCTCATTTGCAAAGGAACATCTCTGATACATGTCCAATGGATTTGTTAGGTCTCGCATACCTGATTAAAAGATAATATCCACTTTATGGATCTTGAAATGGGGACTAAATTCGGGATAATTTACAAGAGATGTTTAATTGCGCGGGCAAGAGGTTTCAAAATTTAGAAGAAGAATCAAATGCGGACGCTAAAAAGTTTTATCATCATGTCGAAGAGGGAAAACAACCATTATATCCAGGCTGCACTAAATTTTCTTGGTTAAGTTTCCTCATCAAACTATATTATTTAAAATGTGTTCATGGAATTATTGAGTCTGCCTTCGGGGAATTACTAGTGTTAATAAAAGACGCATTTCCAGAAGTTCATCTTCCTTTGTCTTTTAATGCCGCAAAGAACGTCATCAAGGACTTGGGTCTCGATTATGTAAAGATACATTCATGCCCAAATAGTTGCATATTGTATTGGGCAGAAAAAAAAAGGTTAAGAAGTTTGCGATAATTGTGGGGTTTCGAGGTGGGCTCTACAAGATAAGAAAGGTACCACAATTAGTAATGACTCAGAGCAGTTGATTAGGAAAGTGCCCGCAAAAGTCATGAGATATTTTCCACTAAAACCAAGATTGCAAAGAATGTTTATGTGTAAAGAATATTCCAAACTCATGACATGGCATGCAGCGGGGAGAAAAAAAGATGGAAAACTAAGGCATCCGGTTGATGCCAAAGCTTGGAAGACAATTGATGCAAAATATCCTGATTTCTCTTCTGAAATTCGAAATATTAGACTAGGTGTAGCTTCTGATTGATTTAATGTGTTTCGTACAATGAGTCTAAGTCATAGTACATGGTTGATTGTACTTGTAAACTATAACCTCCTGCTTTGGCTTTGTATGAAACAAGAAAATTTGATTCTTTCAACTTTAATATCAGGTCTAGATTCTCCAAAAAATAGTATTGACGTGTTTATGCAGCCTTTACTTGCCGAGTTGAAAGACTTATGGGAAGTCGGTATCCAAACTTATGATCGCCGAGTATATAATTCCGGAAGAAGGGGAAAAGTGGGTCAACCAGACACTTAATTCTTCTTGGAGAGTACACAAGTCTCGTATGAAGAAGAATCATTATTTGAAATATGAAACTGATGAGGAAAGGATTCAGAACAAGCGGGATGAAATTTCACTTTCTAATTTTAAAATGTTGTTGAGGTATTGGGGAGATGAAGGGGTTTAGGTAACATACACGTCGTGGATATGATTTCTTATATATGTTGGGTGTGATTCTTATGAGGTGACTGGGTATTAATTAGTAATTATTAAAGGTTGAGTATAATGTATGCACGCATCTGAAACTCTATTTATGTATTTGCTAATAGTCATTGGCGGAGGAAAATTCAGCGCGTCGAAATTCCTATACTGAGCCACACACTCTAGGTCGCAAGAGTCTTGCTCAAGTTAGGAACAAATTAGTATGACTCACTACTTATGTAACCGTTTATTAAATATTATTTTAATTTACTATGTTGTGGTGTGCTTTTCTTTATCTGATAAGTTGTATATTTGAACTAGTAATTTTTTATAATCTGCTATTATTACATTTAAAGCATTATTTATGTTGGAAAAAATTGAATTAGTAAATTACTCTTTCATTAAAAGGTCATGAATCAACGGTAGTGTTACCTTATGACCTCTAATTTCCTTGGTATATTTAGATGTAATATTCTTTACCTAATTTCTTGTAAAACAAATCTACTTTGTCATGTAAAGGTCATAAATTAGTGATATTATTTGTGATTTAAATGATTTTTATAGTTCGAGATAAATGTAATTTCGAGTAAACTTAAATTTCCATTTTTAATTTAACACTAGTAATATAATTTTAATTTACTATGTTGTGGTGTGCTTTTTTTATCTGATAGTTGTATATTCGAACTAGTAATTTTTTTATAATCTTCTATTATCACATTTGAAGCATTATTTATGTTGGAGAAAAATTGAAATAGTAAATTTCTTTTTCGTTAAAAGGTCGTGAATCAGCAGTAGTGTTACCTTATGGCCTCTAATTTTCTTAGTATATTTAGATGTAATGTCCTTTATCTAATTTCTTGTAAACCAAAATTAATTTTTCGTGAAAAGGTCTTAAATCAGTGATATTATTTGTGATTTAAATGATTTTGATAGTTCGAGATAAAAGTAATTTCGAGTAAACTTAATTTTCAATTTTGTAATATAACACTATTAATATAATTTAGTGATGGCACTAGAATTTATTGGATAATGAAAAGTTTATTCTCTATTCTGTTGTTTCCGATACATGCCAAAAAAAGGACCCAAATCAGGCATCACAATCAGATGCTAAGATTTATTTAAAAAGTCGCAAGCGCAAAAAAGGGCGCAAGTACAAGCCGAACACAAATGTAGTTAAAAAAAGAATTGTAAGTATATCATATCATAAAGAATAAATCTGGATACATTTTAGCTTTATAAAATGATGATAATTTCTGAAACTGATAAAAGACATAAAAGATGAAGAGGTAGATATTTCGAGTGGCAAGTCCCATGGCCGAAATTGGTTGGTGAGAAGGTCAGGTAAAAGTGTTACCTCGACGCCAACCACTCCTTCTGTACCAGCACCTCCCATTGAAGAACTGACCACAAAAATACACAATCTTGAGAGTGAAATGGAAGCCAAGCTAAATAGGAAAGTTGAGGAGATGCTTAAAAAACTGGGAGAGGCCAATCCGGGGATGAAACTTGATATCGGACAGTTAGGTGCTACCACTTCAAGTGCTCACGAGGACAATGGTACTCTTATGACTCCTACATATCAAGGCAGTGACGCTACTATTTATATTATCTTGTGTTAACTGTTCTTGTTGGAACTTGCCTTTATGTTCTATCTAGCTGATGTCTTGTGTACTTAAGTATGAATTTTGGATACTCGTTTAGTTATCTGTTAATTTCGATAGTTGTGTTTGGAGTTTGGGTACTTGTGTTGGAGTTTGGGTACTTTTGTTGGAGTTTGGGAACTTGTGTTTGGGAATGTTGTATGAATAAACAGGTTTTATGGGAATGTTGAATGAACAAGGCATGTATTTCAATTAAATATATGTTTAGTGTTGCAATAGCTTATTCTAGTGTTGCATATGTACGTGTACCTAACATTGCACTTGTTATAAGTAGTGTTACATTATATAAAATTGTTGTTGCAAGAATTCCAAAAAAGGTGTTGCATTACACAATTTAGTGTTACTTAAACTATAAAAAGTGTTACTAAAGCTAAGAAAATTGATGTTGCATTAGATAAACCTAGTGTTACAATAACCTATGTGGGGCCCACACACTGGTCCCACATGTGACGTGGCATGTAGGCCCCACTACTGGCGTGGCATGTGGGCCTCACATGTGACGTGGCATGTGGTCCCTACTACTGACGTGGCATTTAGGCCACACACCTGACGTGACATGTGGGCCCCATAGGTCACGTAGTATGTGGGCCTCACATGTGACGTGGCATGTGGTCCCTACTACTGACGTGGCATTTAGGCCACACACCTGACATGACATGTGGGCCCCATAGGTCACATAGTATGTGGGCCCACAGCTGACGTGGCATGTGAGCCACACAGCTGACGTGGCATGTGGGCCCCACAGCTGACGTGACATGTGGGCCCCATAACTGACATGACATGTGGGCCCCACAGCTAACGTGACGTGTGGGCCCCACACTTGACGTGACATGCGGGCCCCACAGCTGACGTGACATGCGGGCCCCACAGCTGACGTGGCATGTGGGCCCCACAAAATGGCATGGTAAATCTGATATGGCATGTGGGTCCACTACTGATGTGGCATGTGGGTCCCACTACTAAGGTGTAACTTTTTCAATCGAGTTCAACCTATTGTATCACCAATTTTATGTTGCATTTGTTTAGGATAGTGTTACAATATGTGTTTATTATAACATTTTTAGTGGTGTTGAAATAGAGATGAAAAGCGTTACAATAGACACCTATTGTAATGCTCCTATACGCAACGCTCGTTGATGTTACAATAGACCTATAGTAACGGTTTTTGGGTCTATTGTAACATAAAATGGGTGTTGCGTATGCCCCATCTCTGGCGTAGTGAGTTTTACATAGAAAATTTTCTATGTAAATCTATGTGTCGAGTTGTGTATAGTATAGAGGGTATTCTGGTAATCTTTGCATGTGTCGATTTTTTTCTCATTATATGCTACACACACACACACATATATATATATATATATACATATATATATATATATATATATATATATATTTCGTAGCATTTTTTTAGTACTTATTCACTGTGCTTAAAAAATATTCGATACATACACATACATACATTTCATTTTGCTCTCAAATTCCATTGACAACACTACACCATATATGGCATGTACCAAGACCTTAAAAAAGTGTAAAATGGCTGAAAAACATTACTGTAAGTCAAAAAATAGCCTACGTCAACACTTTTCCAAAATTTGCTCATGTTGGATATTGCAGTGCTACCGTAGGTGTCTACGACAACACTTTCCAAAATTTCATTTCGTGACATTGCTTATGTTCATAGGTATTAATTATAATAACTTTCTTAATAGCTATAACTCGATTTTTTAGTTTTTTAATTCCAATTATGCTAATTACAATGCCTAGTTTACAGTACCAATACAAAATTTACATGACGTATATTAATATATTATTAACAAAAACACAGCAGCCTAGTTAGTGGTAGTCGATTACCAGGTTGTTGCAAACTTGCAAAAAACTTCGAGGCCCAATTAGAGGTGTGTCTATTATCTAACTCCGTGCAGCTGCATTTCTTTCGGCAGTTTACAACCAAGGACATAAAATTTTTAAAATAAATGGACGATGCATTGATAATATTATTACCTGAACTTGAATTTGATATTATTAATTACCTGAACTTTTTCATCATCCCAATACTTTAAAAGGATCTTAAAGTCAGACAAAAAAACTTCCATAGGCCTATTTTTCAATCTATCCTCATCCGATGTATAAGCAGTATAGTGATTTTTCTTGATGTGACTTTTGTATGTCCTAAACTGATCACTCATTGCTTTAAATACCCATTTCTGACTTTCTTCAGGAATGCAAATTTTTTGAATTTGTTATTTTTTCTTTTTAGTGTTCCTGATCCCCAACTTAATTGAGATCTATCATTTTGACATAGAGCATAACTTGAGAATGAGAAAATGGGTGAAATAGTAAGCCCAACTTACATGAATCTATACAGTTAAAATAATGAAATGAAATAGTATTACCTCCGCTAGAATTGAACCACCAGTTGCTTCCTTGCTAGAATCTGCAATTTTATTAGCTCGGGAATGAGTCATTGACCATCCCCAACTTCACCTCTCTTGAACTTTCTTGCCCTCTAAAAAATCAAATGAAATTGTCACATGAACAAGTATTAAATTGATGTAAAAATAAAACATGAATTGTACCTTTGAAGTGACAATATCCTCTTCATCACTTTCTTGTCCAACCTCATTCTCTACGAAATAGTGTTTGCTTCCACTCTCATTAGTTGTTACCTTGTCTTTACCTTTACTTTTTTGAAGGTTCTTATTTTGAAGTAAGTCATCTGCCAACTTTTTCAATTTTAGTTCTTCAACTTTTCTTTGAATTTCCTTCACTATCTCATTTCTACTCATTTCATACTTATTTTCTCCCTGACCTGCACCATTTTTTTACCTACAAATTACTCTCTGCCAAACCTTGATTTTCAACATCATTTTCAGATTATTCTGGAGTGATATGGAAAACCTTTATATATTCAGAGACACCTATCTATTCATAAGCATATGCTCTTTCATCCTCCTCGATCACAACTTTTGAATTTGTTACTCGTTTGCAGCACTACAACTGAACTATAGTTTCTTTCTTGAACTCATTCGTTGTTCCATCTCACCATTTATATCTTTTAAGGTCACAAACTTACGCTTCTCTGCATTCTTTTCTTTAGCTTTAAGAGGACATGGTTTTGGCCCAACAATGACATGTGGCTGCATTTGTTTCATCGGCGTTATACACTTGTCAACATCGCAGTCGATGAAAAAATCTAACTCAGAACTATTGCATTCCTTGAAATACTTTAAAGCACCAGCATCATCTGTTACTAATGTCCAGCCATAACCCTTCCATTTTTTGATATATATCCCTCCAATCTCATCGTAGTTTAGCTCTTTAACCCACTCCATTAGTACAGAATACGAAAAAAATTCAGTGTCCAAGTTCTCATATGTCATATGTTCACCACCGGAGTACTTTGTCTTTAAAAACTCTCCTTTGTGGTGCAAACGAATGGTAATTCTCTCATTATTCATCCTGTTGCGAATTCAGAGAACATAATCAGATTATAGCAAATAAGTAGTTTATAAACAAATAGGTAGTTGAACACATAATTAATTAAACACATAATTCAATATCATTTTCACATAATGAATATACGGATATGATAACTGATAAGTAAAACATACAAAACTACCAAATCAGAAAAAGACCAACTAGCTAATGAAAAGATTAATGTAATAAATTTGTCACTAAAACATGTTGAGATGTAAAGATGTAGAGATATAATTCAAACAAGTAGAAAATTATATATAAAAAAATGGGGAACCTAATAACCTAAAATTATAATACAGAACATGAACCAATCAATGAATCTAATTTATTTACCATGTCCATTCCAAAATTAGTTTCTTTCTGTAGATTAGAAGGGTTGAGAATTTTCGTTAAAAAGACATCATCTCTGAACCAAGTAAATTCAACATCATGATTTTCTATTATCGTTCGAAGGCTAGTCTCATGTGAAAACTGGCCATTTATGTTTTTTTCAAGGGCATTATTCCCATCTTGTATATCACAAACCTCCATTGACAGCTTCTTGATAGGATAATGATTTTTTTTAATAGGATCTTTAATATAAAACACTTGCTGCACTTGTGTTGACATCACAAACGGATCGTGGTTTTGACAAATTCGGTTAAAGTTAACTCGGGTAAAGCCAAAAGAATCTTTATCATGTCGGTACCAGGTACACCTAAACAAAACAATAGTAAAAGCTCCCCAATAGTCACCTTTAATTATTTCTTTTACTGATCCATAGTAATTAACATCCCCAATAAACGGATTTTGGTCTTTTGAACTTGCGAAACTAGTAGTTAATAATGTCAAAAAGATACCACTATTTTGTGTCGTACACTTATGATCTCTTTGCTTTGTATAGAACCTGTATCCATTTACTACGTACCCACTAAACTGTTTAGCTACTAGTCTTGGACCCTTTGCTGAACATGTTAATTCCCTAAAAAGCTCACCTTTTTTTCCAATTTCATCTTTGAGCCACTCACATATTTCATCAGTATGTGTTCTTTCCCTTTTATACCTTTTGGAATTCTTGTCATCATGCAATAATATGCGATGATTCCTACAAAATAGACATGTAGGATATGTCAGTTTAGATAAATTAAAGGAAATTCTAGCGTACTTATTAATATTTTGTCTTACTCAATTAGTTCTTCTACTTCTTTGTCTTCGTAGTTAAATAAGATGTATCGATGAGCCATTATCAATGTATCTTCTAGCAAATGAACATCTTTCTCATCTTGTTCTTCCTTGAACTAATAGGATATCCTCCCGTTTCTGTATTTGAACTTTCAGGCTCATTCGACGACTCATTTAGAAATCTTGCACAGAATGTTAAACATTCAATCAACCAAGTACCCTTTCGCAATGGACCCCACCCTTCTAGCTTACTCTTATTATGAACATATCACTTTAATACGCCAAAATATCGCTTTATTGAATATATCTAACTTTGATGAACTAGTCCATCATATTCAATTTCCTTGCACAAATGTATGGGTAGGTGGACCATTATATCAAAGAATGCAGGTGGAAATATCATCTCAAGTTGAAAAAGTATTTCGATAATCTCTTGCTACAACTTCTTTATATCATCTAACTCAATTACTTTAGAACATATACCTATAAAAAATTCAGCGGGTCTGATCAGAGGTATTGCAACCTTGGGCTTCAATGTTTTTTTGAGAGCAAATTGTAACAGGTACTGTATTACAATATGTGCATCATGGCTTTTATATCCCATAATTTTTCTATCTTGCACACATTTGCTAATATTGGAACCAAAACCGTAAGGCAACTTGGCATTTTAGAATACAGAACAAAATATTTCCTTTTCCTTGTTCGCCATATCAAAATTTGTCGCCCTAATTTGCAGGCTCTTTCCATAAGCAGAGGTGGTTGGATGAAGAACCTTTCTAATTCCCAATTCTTATAAATCTAATCTAGCATTTAACTGCTCTTTTGTCTTTCCACCGATATGTAACAAAGTGCCCAATATACTATCACAAATGTTATTTTCTATGTGCATTACATTAAGGTTATTTTGAGTTAAGTTGTCTCTCCAATAGGGTAAGTAAAAAATTATTGACTTCTTATTCCAAGGGTTGGTTTGGCAACTAACTTTTCATTTTTCTCCTTTCTGAATGTATTCACGTAACCATCTAATAAAACTTCAATATCCCTCCCAGAAAGCCTTGTAGGACTTTTTCCAGTCTCAACTTCACCATTAAACCTTCTCTTATCAGATCTCCATTTGCGGTTGGGTTCTAGGAATTTTTGATGGTTCATATAGCACACCTTTTTTTCTATGTTTCAAATACATTGATGATGTCTCGTAATTGCATACAGGACAAGCCAGTTTGCCTTTTGTACTCCAACCCGACAACATTACATATCCAGGAAAGTCATTGATGGTCCATACGACACTTGCATGTAACATAAAATTTTTACCTATTAGAGCATCATAAGTTCCCACTCCTTCATTCCATAGTTGTTTCAACTCTGCGACCAATGGCTGTAAGTAGACATCAATATTGTTTCCTGGATCGTTGGGACCAGGTATTTATGTTGAGAAGATAATTTTTTTTATAGTTTCATGTTTAGCAAGGGAAAAAGGTTGTAATTTACCACAACTGGCCATGTGATGTGGGTGGAACTCATTGTGTGAAATGTATTAAACCCATCAGATGCTAAACCTAACTTGACATTCCGAATATCTGATGAAAATTGTGGATATTTGGCATCCATCACCCTCCAAGCTTCACCATCAGCTGGATGCCGTAACTTCCCATCGTTCTTTCGTTCTACTCCATGCCAGATCATTAGTTTGGAGAAATCTTTGCAAATATACATTCGCTGAAGTCTTGATTTTATCGGAAAATATCTCATCACTTTAACCGGAATTTTATTATTGTCAAATCCTTATGCCACAACTTTCCACCTTGAAACACCACAATTTTTACAGACGGCTTCATTTTTGTTCTCACCCCAATACAACATGCAGTCATTTGGACATGCATGTATCTTCTTATAGTCAAGACCTAAATCCTTGATAAAAGATTTAGCTGAATTAAAAGAGGCAGACAACTTAATTTCGGGAACAACCTCTTTTATTAATTATAATATTTCACCAAACGCTGACTCGGTTATTCCATTAATACACTTCCAATGGTAAAGCTTAACTAAAAATCTTAATCGGGAAAATTTTTTTACAACCAGGATACAAAGGTTGTTTTCCATCTTCTACAAGATGGTAAAATTTCTTTGCATCTGCATTTGCTCCCACATTGCCATATGTAACGTTTAACATCTCGTCAAGATTATCTTCAAATCCAGTATTTGTATCGAAATCCATTATATTCAATGAAGAAACATCATAAATCCATTGTGCAAACATCTTAAAAGGTCCATTGTAGATGTGGTGATCATAAACATCGTTTGAAGACCACCATAAACGATTATCACATTTACGACATGGACACTTTATTTCATTCTCAACAGCGAATTTGGACATTGAATTCTTTACAAAGACTTTGCCTCCATTAATATATTCTTCATTGTACTTAGGGATTCAACCAAGTATTACACGGATCATTCATATCTACATGGAAAGTGAAAATCAAGATTTATTTTTCTGTGAATTTTTATATGAAGATTAAGGCAAACGTTTTCCATTATTATCAATTTATTTGTTACCTGGCTAATTCTAAGACACATATATACTTTAATCTAAATTTTTAAATTTTAATTATACGAAACCTATCTTAACTTAAGTAGTTTCTAAAAGTTGTGAGATCTACTATTTCTCCAACTTGATTTTCCTACTTTATCAATACTACATTAGTGAAAAGCACAAGTATATCTTAATTAAGTTAGATTGGACTGCTACTAGATTAGATTATATATTACTTAGTACTTTTAGTACATTAAAAAATATCTTGTTTGCCAAGTTTTAACATCCATTTATTTATATATATTATTACTCACTACTCTATTATTAAGTTCCTAAATATCTTAGGCCATACCTCATAAAATGAGGTGAAAATTTTAAAACTTTAAAAATTAATCATTGTAATAATTTTTAACATTAAATCTGTCATAAAGTGAAGGGAATGTTCATAATTTTTACATATCTAATGGGGGATGTTACTACAATAATTCAGAAATGGCAAGTATATATATAAAGGAGGTGTCAGGTATTCGTGGCCGATATACAAACACCAACTAAGTAACATACAAAGTAAACGGGTTGAGACCTCGTATTCAACAGTTCGGTTCCCTTCTCAAATTACTCACTTGTCTCGATGCTCATATCATCTGCTTTCAGGTCCCCCTATCTCTCGATCTATATATGTGTTTATCTATATATATCTATAATGTCCTAAATCCCTGCCTCTATTAGGTTGTAGCCTAAATTCTTAGGGTTACCAAATTATTCCTATTCATGCATCCTTTTTCACAAATTATAGTGACAAGGACCATTACAACACTTTCTTCCTCTGATCCAACCCCAATTATAGACCCCATTCACTATATTGTATCAATGTAAATCAAATCAAGAAAAAAAAATAGCACACAAAATGAATAAAAGCCTAATAACACTCCACTACACTCTCCAAACTTGTCTGATTACAAAAATAAAAGGGTCAATAACTGTTGTATTTTTACATAATAGTCCAATTTCATTTACCTAATTAAAATATAATTATGCATCACAATCTAAAACATAAGATTACCATTCAATTAATCAAGAACCCATTTGCACTTACTATTACAAAGTTCTGACAGAATGAGTGACTATATAAAGAAACTGAACATAACCAAGTAGCACTTACTTTCACATATACATTAGTTTATGAAGTGAAATAGAGTATGAAGTGAAACCCATAAATAAGGAATATGACAAAAAACAAACAGGACAATGAACCCATATAAATAAGAAAAAACTCTAACCAATATACTCAAAGTATCTCAATCACATATAAATAACAAAAAAAAAACAAAAACCCATAATCACATATACAGTACACATAAAACAAACAAGAGACACACACAAATAAAGTTCAAAATTAGGGATTACCTACTTGAAATTGTGAAACAAGCTCCAAACACCTAATTTGTATGACTGAAACCCTAATTAGTTGAACCCAAGTGGAACAATTAGACTGAACAGATAAACCCTAGATCAAACGAACCAAGCCCCAAAATGTAATTTATAATTGTGAACCCTAATTAACTGATCCCATTAAACTGCGATGGGATGAATCGATTGAACCCAAACCCATTAGACGATGTAGAGATGAGATGGTATAGAGATGGTGTAGAGATGGAGATATTGTAGAGATGGAGATGGTGTATGAATGAGGTGTATCAATCGATTGTTCTCTGGGTAGTGAATGAGGTGTTTTGTGAGTTTACCCAAATTTTAGTCTGCCCAAATTTTGTAGTCCGCCCAAAAAATTTTCGCCCAAATTTTGGGTCAAGGTTAACTGATAAAAAATTACCGTTTATTTTTTATTAACTGTAACATTTTTAAATACTCAACATCAACACTCTAATTTGTGTAAAAATAGTATATTTGTCATGTCTAAAGTAACACTAAATAATATCTACTGCAACGCCAAAATAAGGCATTGCCTTGTAATAATTTAGATCAATTTTTAATGACTTATGGCAACATTTTCACTTGTAATACTAGAAAAAGTGTTGGTACAACCATATATGGTATAATGCAAACTTCTCGACACATAGCCTCAAACTCATATTTTACTCACCCATTTTTAAGTCCAAGACTAGTATTGTGGTTAATTTTGTCAGATATACAACATATCAAAAAATCACATCATTTAGTGTAGATTTGAAAAACTTATTTTTTTCTTGAATATTCATTCGACCTTTACTGATCTAGTAATTTTAATGTGGATAAATATTAATTAAAAATTATTATTGCATAGCAAATTACCCCAGTTGCATCATATAATTTTCTAATATTTTTCTGAGGTGATTTAAATTTGAGTTAATTTTAACTCGAATTAAATTATTATTATTAATAATAATTAGTAAAACTAGTGTTGCAAAATATTTGTCTTAATTAAATAATAAATTATCCATTCATTTTTAATTAATTAAAAATGGTTGGAAGATTTATAATACTTAAAAAAAATAGTGCACTTATATTAGAATCAGACTCTGTTGTTGAACCCTATAGCAGTTAGATTCGGTTTCTACGTGAACATTCAAATATGAGTTAAGCTTTATTTGCAAGCCCGAAATTAAATCTTGATGCACTGCTTGTATATTATCACACTGCTATCAACACATCAGATGCTGATAATTTGACTTTTACCTTCTCTTTAGAAAACATGGATATTCGGGTAACGGATCAAGACTTGAACTGTAGCTTGCAGTTTACCACTGAAGATTTTGATCCTTTATCTGATGATGCTAAGCGTGCCAACTTTTTCATTTCCATTACACACCATGTACCACTGAACCTCACAGTGATTTACAAGCACAATCTTCTATGTAAATGGAACTTTTTCTTTCATATAGTGAACCATGTTTTTGCCAAAAAGAAGGGCGGATGGAGTGGTATTCCCAAAATGACACAATATATTGGGTATATCATCTCTAACAACATCAATATAAACTATGGTAAACTAATAATGAAAAACATTTTTCAAGCCATCGAATCTGAGGCAAAAAGAGACATCAACAAAGTCAATGTTGAATGTTATTACCCTCGATTTCTACAACTGGTGCTCAATGATCAACTCACTGAAGATGAAATACTTTCTTTCTCTACAAGTCATTTTGAACCTTGCGCTAAAATGCATGGTAAATTTGTTGCTCTACTAGTAAACAGGGATAATTACCCAAATGGGAATGCAGCACCACTAACAGAATACATGGAAAGTGTTATGATCCATGTGGCAGGTGAATAGCAAGATGAGGTTTTTTCCTGGACAAGAAGATCCTATGGATATGGACCTTGAAGCTGAACTTGAGCCTGAGGCTGAAGCTGGAGAGGAAGAAAATGAAGAGGAAGAGGCTCCAAAGGAAATTGAGCCAATAACAAGTGATATGGAAATGGCTTACAAAGAAGAAATTGAGGATGATACTCCTGAATTTGATCTTTCTCCAAGGGTAAGTCCTGACATAGGTAATCCTCCTGAATTTGATCTTTCTCTAGTACTTCGTGAAGATTATCTTGCTTTGTTGGATGCATCACAACCAACTCTGGAAACTTACACACCAATAAGAAATGACAATGTGCCTGAAATCCAACAAGTTCTAACCCCTGTCATAGAACAAAAAATACCCATCCCAACTCCTTCAGCTATTATTGTTGAAACCCTGATTGAAGATGAGGGAGTTAGTGCCTTTAGTGTACCAAATAAGGTTTTTGTTGAAACCCCTAAAGCAGCTCTGCCTCCTACCAAAAGAAGGAGAATATGTTTTAAGTCTGAGGAATCTGCTAGCCAAACCCTCAACTCATCTGAACTTTCAAATGTACAAAGGATGAAGCACTTAAATGCAGAAATCTGCTTTACTTTGTTTCGAAATCCAAAAGAAAATGAATTGATGGATAATCAAGCTACTTCAGTAGCAGAGCCTTCACAGGTAGATCCTGTGTCGGACAGGCCTTCATAGGCTTCGTATGGTATCACGAACTCTTATTTACCATGCCTTACATTGTCTGAGGTGGTGACCTTTCTGGATAGAATATCTCCAACTCTATTATCGGAGGTTCTCCCATCCAATTCTGGAATAGATGAGATGCAACTCCTCCATAGAGGGAGCGAGGGTTCCATTTAAGGAACAATTACATAAGTAGAGGAGCCTACTCAAGTAGAGCCTTCCATACATTATAGTGTCCAAGGTGGTGGCCACACTGAAACCAGCACTTCCAGCTCCTGAAATAGGAGGTCTCCCTACCAGTCATGGTCAAGAGGAGAAGCAACCCTTCCATAGAAGGAAGCGGGGATCCCAGAATTCTATTTTTAGGGATGACCAATCTCAAAAAGATGTGGCTCCACTTAGAAATGAAGTAACTACTGAGCCTTGTGACGTGATAATGCCTCAATACGAAACAGAATCAAATCCTCATGAATGTAATTCTCTACTTGATAATGATTCTCCGGAAGAATCAAGTGCGAGGAATTCCCCAGATACACAACAATCTCAACACACACAGAGACTCATCAATGTTGAAGCATAAGTTGGTATTCTGAGACATTCAATGTCAAAAATTATGAAAGTGCAAGAAAAACTATAGCAAGAAAAAAAAGAGATCAAAGATCTACACAAGAAGCTGTTAGCACAGAGATCAACTATCTTGCCTCTTCAATGAACCCCAGCTCAAGAGGATAACATAACTAAGGAGGAGAAAGAAGGACAAGTATAAGAAAAAGCCATATGTGATAAAGGGAAGGAGATTGTTGGTGGTTCTTTGATCAAGTAAAAGAGATTGTTAATGCATATGCTGAGGGGGAGGATCTAGAAGAAGGAGAAATTCTAAATGATGATCCGTTTAATGAGATGGATTCATATGTCAATGAAGCTGCATATCCAAGAACCTTTTCTGACTATATTGATATGCACAAAATCAAGAAAGTCAAGGAGGCTGACTACAAGACATATAAAGACTTTCACTTAACACATGAGCAACTAAAGCAAGCCAATTGGTTGACGTACCAGAAGAAGAAGAAGAAGCTTTTTGTTTCAAGAACAGGAAGAAAGTGGACTACAACAAGAACTAATTTGAGAAGACCTAGTATTGGTGCTTCCAACAATAATGATGGAGAAGTTCTTAGATTGTTTCAAATCTTCAAGGAAAGAAACAATAGCATGAGTAACTATTACTTTGAGTTGAGAAGTGAAATATCTTATTTGATAGTTTCTTCGGCACCGAGGTCAGAAAGTTAGAGATTAACCTTGTTTTCAACAACTATGGGTTAAATACTATATTGAGTGGATTTCTGAAGAAAAGGTCTTTGACTGAATTATTTGTAATGAAGCAGAAAATCAGAATCCATCAGTCCTCTGAGAATGAATTAATGGCAGAAATGATTGAAAAGCTAATGGAAAAAGCAGAACTAGAAATTCAACATAATCTGTATCAAGTCAGATATTTCAAAGACAAATTTCTTCAGATATTGAGACTGGATCATGAAGCATTGTCATACTACAAACTCAGACGATTGAAGTTTGTAGAGGGCTTGCTAAGAGGAAAGGGATACAAAAATCCTGAAAAGTGGAAAGCGGTAGAAAGAATATTTGCTTATAGGTTAAATATCTCAGAAGCTCTAGGAAGAGATATCGAGAAGATAAAAAGATTTGATCCATCAAAGGGTACTCAACTTAGAGAACCTTTCAGAGATGACCCGGGTGATGAACACATGTCTGATTTAATAGAAGAAGTACCACAAGAAGAATCAACAGAACTCAGTTTTGAGTCAATTGTGGAAAGAAAATCATTGGTCATCACCAATCCACTGAGAGTGATATACTCAAACAAAAATAAAAGTGAAAGAAAAAATCGAAATGGGTAGACTCAAAAATGAAAATTTGAAAGTGATTGGAAAAACTCCAGAACTCGATAAATCCTGAAGAAAAGATAGTGCTACAAGAAGTAGAAGAAGCCTACATAGACAAAGTGTTACAATAAGATCAAATGATTACAGATAGGGTGTATGTTAATTCAAAGAGATTTATGGTGCAAGGGTGGACACAACAACTAAGTTTCAAATTCAGTGAATTCAAAAGATTCAGGGGTAGCCACTGCTACAACTTATCTTTGATCAACTGCAATACCTAAAGCTGAGAAATCTTCTAGAATGGGAGGCTCACGACATTGTCAGAAGGAGAATTATAAAAGTTCAAGAATGAAGAATCAGTTGAATATTAGTTCAGGCTAGAGGAATAAAATCATTCTTGTAACTTAGCTATAATGAAATCTGGAATTGTAATATTTAATCCAGAATACAATTAATTTTATTTTCAGTCTTTCCGCACTTTACTTTTTCTTGTATTGTTAGTTGAGTTATCCTCTTTTCTTTAGAATTTGTTTCTCAAACTCTAACAGTTAAATAGGGGGAAATTGTAAAGCATAATGTAACATACAATGTAACCGATGAACTATAACTCAACTAAAAGTAAAGGACTAGTGAATAATATTAATGTAATAATATGAATCTACAAATGAAGATCACGCAACTACATGTATCAAGGTATTTGATGGAATATTGAAGATCACTGAAAGAAGTTCATTACTATGATTAAGACTCATTGAAGAATAAGTGATTCAGTGTTTCAAAAAGTATTAAAGATTAAATAGTAAGTGCCAGAAGAATTCAGTGAAGACTAGAAGCAATAAAGGAATATATCAAACTTGTCAATTGATTTAGTTGAGAGTATTAAGATCAATGTAGTGTTAGTCACTTGTGAACCAGACCAGTGCACTAAGTGTCAACACAAATAATTTGATTAACATATTCAATATACAAGAAGAATTGAGAGGGAACCAAGTATACAAGTTGAAATTGCTCTAAGTCACGGTACAATGAGTTAAAATTCGACACATAGCTTGCAGGGATGCCAAAAAGATTCTAAGTCAATTCTACATGGGAGAGAGTTCGACACATACCTCTACAAGGTGGTAGAATTCGATACATAGCTTCCATGGATGACAGAAAATATTCTAAGGCATAGCTCTCATAGTGTGACGGGCGGTGTGTACATTTGGCTTAGTAACAGATTAACAGAGTCGGTAGTAGTGAAGAAAAGTCAACACATGGCTATACACTGAGAATAGAATTCGACACATGTGCTTATTCTTCTTTAAAATGGCTAAGGCATGCATTCAAGGAGCTAGGAATCGACACATGGGTTCTCCTCAAGAGTGGATTATTTTCTAAGTACCCTATACAAGAAAAAATACCTTGACACAGAGAAAAATATCCACAGGCCAACTAAAGTCAACATACAACGGATAAATTATCGACACTTATAATTGTATTTCATTTTATTATAAAATCTACATATAACAAAATGTATTTCATTTTGAATGTAATCAGAATACAACACACATAGAGATAGATACATCTGAGAGAGATATAGAGAAAACACACTACCATTAAATCTCGTATTTATTTATTGTTGTGAGATTCATTGTAGCTTATACATCTGTATCAGAGTGTAGCACCTTGGGTTTATATAATACAAAAGTATATTCCCGAAGATTGTTCTTGTTGTTCAGATCCATTAATGCTATATTCATTGCTAACCAAAAATATACTCATAAATACGAATTGGAATGAAAAACTACCCATATCGTATTCAACCCCCCCTTCTACGATAGTTTGGACCTAACAAAATCTCATTCTTAGCAATCAATTAAGCATTTAAGTCTTAAGATGCTAACATGCTGATATGAATATAATACATTTCAAAATTTAATAATCATACAGTTCTAAATTAGATAAACGTATACTACTTAGAATGTGTACTTGTAAAGTGTTTAGTGATTCATCTCCAATGTTACTAATTGATGCCAGATATCCATGTAGTTCATCATTGTCACTAATAGAATCAGCCTTGCATTTAACTTCACTAACAAATGATTTCCCTTGCTGCATCCTCACTAATGCTTAAGATGTTGGGGGTTGTCCCACATCGGTTGTGAGAGGGGCAATTTGCTAGTTAATAAGCATCCAAGTTAACTCCATTAGTATGAGGCCTTTTGGGAGGTGCCCAAAAATAAATCTTTGTGGGCTCAGCCCAAAACAGACAATATCATACTATTGTGGAGTTATGGCTTGCTTGCGTCCCAACAAATGGTATCAGAGCTATGGTTATAACGGTCCATAACAATCTCAAATGGACCTAGGAAGAGGGAGATGGGTTTGTCCCAAGATGGGCTTAAGGGTGTGACATATGGGGTAACACCCCCAAACCCGGGGTCAGAGATTTGAGTCGTCATGTCACCATCCAATCGTTTAAAACCTGCAATAACTCAATAATAAAAAAATCACATCAGATACCCCTCTCTCACACACATACGAGTTATAGCCTTAGAAACGATGTACAACTTGTATGATTAGTTATTACAAACCAAATGTACTAATCTAGGATCTTACGTTACCAATGATAACCTTTACATGAAGTGACATTAATAACTAGATCAATACTAAAAACCTATCCAACTTACTTCTGTAAAATAGTGTTGAACTGAACCATCTCAAAGGTAAATCTCCTACTTTCTTTTCTTGAAGTATGGACTGAAAAATTTAATATAAAGCAAGAGTGAGCAAAAGAATGCTCAGCAAATTATCCACCAAATTATCTATGTGACACCCATCCAAGAATATGATAATAACTACTATCTCAATAGTATAACATAAGGTTACCAGTATATGGTAAGCATAACAAAGTATCTTTCGACGATACAAATAGTTGGACTTTTCTGTTAAAAGTTTTTATAATTAACACGATGTTTAGAATAATATAATTCGAACAATTTAGTTCATTTTATAAAATAAGACATTATCGAATTCGAATATAGTTTTACCACTCTTTCATACTTCCTCTGAAGCTTTTGAGATAAAAGCCAATGAACTAATTAAGTTCATAGTTTTAAAATAATATTATCAATAACTTAGAAAAATAACATCAACTATAGCTTTGCTAAACTCCCATAAAATATAATACGTACACAGTTCAAATACTGCATAATAGTTACTTCTCATCATAGGAAAATCAAATCACTTTGAACCATACCACTTGTAAGGTCTAAATCCAGTAAAACATTTTGAAGATTTATAAACTGTTTGGTGTACCTCATGTACCCACTTAAGTTTTCAAAATAACTTTTCGTCAAAACATCTCGGATGAGTAAGGAGAAATATCAAGATATCAATTACTAAAAACCACATCGGTAACTCAACTCATAGGCTTTCATTAAGATGTTTCAGCAAAATTCTAATTGGAAGATGAGACTGTATCTGGAGCCTTTCACCACGCTTCTACCATACATACACGATGATCAATCGTAACATACGACATCTCTTGTTGTTTCTCTACACGTAGAAGGGGAGCCACGACGTTCTTTACCGTTATTGGGAATCACCCTAGACCGCATAAGGGCTAAAGTGCTGGGCCGGGCATCTCGACCACTTACGTTGTATCTCCTAGTCTACTGGAACAATCTATAAACCTGGAACCGAAATTTAATCCTAGTTTTCCAAGTATATCATACTGGTTAATAGATTCACTTATCTCTGATTTTGTTACTTCCGGAATATTTGATGAAGTAATAATATCACAATGCAGGTGTTGACCTCCGTCAATTAATCTTATATATCGAGAAATGAAAATCATTTGAAAATCACGACCTAGGAGTTACTCGGAAAATCTCTTTGATTTTGATAAGTTGAAAACTCTAACTAAAATAGGGTAGTGATCCCAAACCATAATTGTATTCGAGGAAAGTAAATCATTTATTCACTTCCTAGGCTGGATTCCCAATTTTTGATAAGTCAGAGAGTATTATATTCATATTTAAAGAATTAATAAAATATAAAATAATTATTTGGGAACCCCGTCTATTTTTAAATAAATTTTTCGAAGGTCAGAAAACATTTGAAATAATTGTTTAAGACTTTAAATTTTTTTTAATAAAATTTAGAATATTTAATAAATATTTAACAAATATTTATTAAATAATAAACAATTAATAATTTCCTTTTTAAATGAATATACGAAATAATATTCATTATTTAAATAAATATTCAAATAATATTTATTAAAATTATTTAAAATATTAATCAATAAAAATATCCAAATATAAATATTGAAATATTTTTAATCGATAAAATATAATCTATCTCCGACAACATCCGGGTTACGACAAAATTTAAAATAATTCTTTCGACTCCCCGTCTACGTTCGAAAAAATAAAAACCCGCTCTACTCTTAGAGCCTTTATATATACACCGACATATATCTATAACACCTTATAGCATATAAACCAAACATTTGACGAAAGATTAAACAGCAGTTCGTAATATCGATAAATAGTTATATCACAACAACAGTTTTTAAATATAATAGCAGTACATAAAGTGCGGGTTTCGAAAACTTGCATATGCATAATTTAATTTCATATGAAAAATTAAGAATATAACATTTTGAAAATGAAAGTATAAGGTTGGGTAAACTTGCATACGTAGTGATACAAATATTTTAATATGTAAAAACGTAGGGATATAAAACTTGCATGGAGTCCAAGATACGTTCTCAAAATCTCACTCGTTCCATATTTTCTATCAATAGTTATCATAATCCCAACTAGTATTCTTAATCTCATCAACTACTTATTTTACTTATAAGTATAATCGCATATCGAGTTAATTATAACAACTTCAATTTGTCCTTACTCGTTTTATAAACAATTATCTTACCCGACATTCACCTCATCGGGTCTATCTTAACTATTCGTAAACTGTCTTGTCAAAGGCTTTTAATTTAATCCTTTACTCGAACACAGAGTTATATTATTCCTCAACATCTTTCATGTTTTAACTGACTCCAAATTATCATTTTATCCTGATCAAAGTGGCTCGTCAAAACAGTGCCCCTAACGTTGATTTTTTGTAAATTACTATTACGTGACTCACACTCCAACATTTTTAATAAATCAGAAAATTCATAATTAAATACGAAAACATCTCAAGAACTTCTTGAGTATTTGTAATAATTATCAAAATATTTTGAACTTGAACACATGAGTTTAACTCGGTGAAAAGTATTTTAGAAATTGGGTCAACTACGGAATTTTACTATTTACACCGATTTCACTAAAACTTGATTTCTCCCAAACCGTTAACTCAAACGATACATTGTTTTTGCATTAACGATCTAGAGAATTCCTAGAATACAATCCATCAAAAGTTCCGCCCTGGACAGAGGACCCATTTTCCTGAATTTACTGAACAAGGCAGTAGCTTCTTTAGTGAATAGTGTCATCGCGCAACTTTGATTTTGACATTATTATAAAATCGAAATATTAACGTTTTAACACGAAACCTTTTTGATGATCTTATTAACTGTCCAAGGTATATATCATCCAAGTTTCATAATTTTAATCAACTCTTAAGTGGTCCAATAATAGTCCTAAAATGAGATTAAAGGAGCAGTTTGGTTAAATCGAACTATTTTTACTAAATCGGGTGTTTCTCTTAAACCGTAAATCGTACTGACATAATTTTTATACCAAAACAAACTACAAACACGCTCTACCATTTTCTGGGCAGTGGTATTCAAAAATAGTACTTTGACAGTTCAGAAATCTTATTTAAACAGGACTATGTGCAACCGGGCATTACGACAGCTATAATCATAACGATTCCCGAATATAAGTATGTTAAATCCATTAACCAATAACCCAATATGTTATCCATATAATGAACTATTATAAAAGTGGGATTATGAACATAAGTATTGTTATTCCCTAGAACAATGTCAATATTTGTAGAAGGGGGGTTAATACAAATATTAAAACTTTTTATTTGTTCTAATATTTGTTCTTGATGTTTGAGAATTAGAGAGAATATGTTCAAACAAATTTCGACTGAAAAAATAAACTGAACAAACAGATTTAAAATTACTGATGGATTGGTTTTTTCCATCAGTGTATATTTTTGCTCAATGTTCCTAGGTTAAAAGAAACCTAGTTGCACTTTTACAAGATTAGAAAACAAATCAACTGTTCTTACAAATTTGCTATCAAACTAGAAGAGTTGATTAAGAAATATTGTCTAACTTGTCTGTTTTCTAATAATGTTGCTACACTTGTTTATATACCACAAGTGTGCTTTTACAATTCCTATTCTAGGATTGTTTCTACCTACCTTCCTTTTACCTTTTTCTATTTTAGAATAAAGGTTTGAAAGACAGCTTCTGATTGAGTCTTAACAGCCATCATAGACTGTCTTCCATAGGTGTTCTTTTGCCTTTTTAGATCTCTGACAGATTTCCTTTTTGTCACAGTCAATTGATAATTTGCTGTTAAGCATATTAATTGACTCTTCCTTAATTCATCAACTGATAATGTTCTTCGATCGATCTTGATATCCATCGATTGATAAGTAAGTTGCCTTATCGATTGATAAATGATATCAATCGATGGGTCTTCACATCAGTTGATGGTCTTCAACTCTTGACTTGGTTTCTTCGATTGATCTCTCATCCATCGATGCTTCAATATCAATTACAATTTATGTAATTTCCTGTCTTCACATAATTACAATTTGACAGATTAATTTACACATCAATTGATGATCTATATCAATCGACTCTAACCTCAATTGATGAATAAAATATCAATTGATTTACACTTTATCGATTGAAATAGACTAAGTACTCCTATGCTACTATCCAAATTATCAGTTGATTCAGATAAACACTTCAACTGATAATTGGTTTCCTGATCAATTGATATTTATAACTTTCATATCAATTGATCAGTTACATCAAATAAAATTTCTATGATTCTAAGATTAATGTTATCATCAAATTACATGTAGATTCCTAACAATCTCCCCCTATTTTTATATGTGATATGAACATGCATAAATCTACTTGATGATAACATAACCCTTAACAATAATCATTTAAATAGAATCAAGAAATTTTCATAGCACTTTTAGGAAATACCAGTTGATGAATATTCTTTGCAGACTGTTCCAGTGTCTTCAATTCTTCATGACCTTCAATATTCAATTACTTCTTCTTCTTCTTCTTCTTCTTCTTTTCAGCATTTTCTTTTAATTGCCTCATAAAGGTGCTCCTCAATATTGCTTCATCTTCGTCAGTTTCCCCAAGTTGCCTCATAAGATAGTGGATTTCCTCATCTGTGATTTTGTCCAGATATTTGCAGATATCAAAGAATTTTGTATTGCCTTCCACATCTGTAAAAATCACGGCATACTTTGGTTCCAACACCACCTTCTTGACTTGAGATTTCCATAGCTTCAAAGGAGAATCAGGTTCAGCTTCAGCTTTTGCTCTCCTCAGCTTTGAGATTTGTTGTTGGATTTCCTGAGAGATAGTCACATTGAGTTTGTACCTTTTGTTTAGAAGAGGTAGAATTGTCTTCAACACATTGTAACCCTGCTTCATAATCACCTTCATTGAGTAAGTGAGTTTAGAACCATTTTCATACTCCAACCTCATGGATTCCTTTTGATTTGAAGTTGCAGGATGGGTTTTAAGTCTAATTAATCCTTTCTCACTTACAACTGGAGTTCCTTTTAATTGGTATCCTTCAAATGTCACTTCCTCCTTGGTTTCTCCTTGAGTGACTTGAGGATTCTCCTAAACCACCATCTTCTGAGATGAATCTGCCCTTTTCTGGGCCATTGCTATTCTTCTCCTTTTTCTCAATGGTTGCTCTGCCTGTAGCTCTTCCAAATGCCATTGTATTTCCATCTGTCTAGCAATCTCTTCATTCTCCTTTTCTCTCCTTGAGGCATCTGAGATTCCTGTAGTGATGGCTCCTTGAAGTAGTTTTTGGCCTACTAGTTCAGTTTTCTTCTTCTTCTCTTCTTCAATCACTATTGCTTTCCCTTTCTTCTTTTCTTTAAGTGCTTCAACATCCAATTGAAGAAAAGCTTATGTATTTGAGTTGCTTTCCTGAGTGGCCCCCTTTGCACTTTCATTTACTGCTCTGATTTGAGCAATAAATTCATCTAAATTTCCTGACTCTGCAGCCTTTGCAACCAACTCAGTGTTCCTTTTTAGGGTTTTAAGTCTTTGACTTTCCCTCTCAATCATTAGTTGAGTTTCCTTTTCTCTAGAGTTTCTTCTAGCTTCCAAATCATCTTCAAATTTCGTAGCATCTCTCTTTTTGTGTTCCATGTCATCTTTGGAATATTTTGAAGATTTATAGCTTCCTCTACCACTTGCACCACTTTTTGAAGTCCTGCTGTGACCACCCAAATTGAATCTAGGATTATCACTCCTAGTTCCTCCAACACCACCATCATCATCTTTATCATTATTCTTCTTATCACTCCTAGCTCCTCCAACACCACCATCACCACCATCACCACCATCATCATCTTTATCATTATTCTTCTTTGTATTCTCCCCCTTTTTGTTATCATCACAATTAGGAGGTGGTGGCATTCTGTCAAGAAACTTCTGAAGAATTTCAGCATGTAGAGTTTGTCCTCTAATTATAGCTTCCATCTTAGTTTCTATGGACTCTACTCTCCTTTCCAAGGCTGAAAATTTCTTTGACTCCTTAAACAATTTATCCTTAATTTGCACCAGAGTGTTCATTGGCAGATTCTCATCCAATCTTCTTTCCAATACATCCTTGTTTGTTGAGATTGAATCTTTGATGCTGTCCAATTCCCTTCTTATGCCAGTGACTGTCATTTTCTACAATTTTAACTGATCCTTCATGCAGATGGCAATTCTCCTGTGAGTTAAGTCTTCAATGTTCATCTCCATCATTGCCCTTCTGTATTGAGATAGGATCTCTGTTTCTGCATCTTCAAGAGAACCATCAATGGTACTCATCCATGGCTCCTTATCTGAATCACTTTCTAGATCACCAGGAGTCATATGACAGACATCTGTGACATTGATCAAACTTTCCTTCAAGTTTCTAGTTCTCTGTTCAGTATGATCAATGCCTAAGAGTTGTTCAGCATCCCTGCTGCTTGATGTGGCTAGTCCCTGGTACCTTGGATCAGGATGAACAAAGTTGCTTGGATCCAAGTCACCTGCATCAACTTTCATATCTTCAATAGCTACTTCCTCCAATAATTCAGCTTCTTTCTCTACACCACTTCCTCCTGCTTCATTTGCATTAGGGACTCCCCCTAACTCCTTCACTCCCTCCTCTTCAGACATCAATTCAATTTCCAGCTCCTGAGCATATTCAAGAATTTTTCTGTCACTCTCACTCATCTCTTTATTTTTTATCAGGATCTCATCCTGGAACCTCACCTCTCCCTCACTCATTATCTGTGCACCTTCTAAGGTGGGGCCCTCAAGTGTTTAACTCTCATTCCTGGAAGAAATAGGAATGATCTCACTCACTCCCTCTCCTTTTGCCAGGCTGCAATCCTACCTCTCACTCAACTCACTCAATCCTATAAGTGTTTGTGCAACATCAATTGATTGGGTATCAATTGATGTTAAGAAAATATCAGTTGATGAGGTGTTTAGGATATCCATCGATTGATGCATACCCATCGATTGATCTTGAATATCGATCGATGGCTTATCAGTCGATGACTGAATATCAATTGATGTTGAGACATCAATTGATGGAGTAGAAACATTTGATGTAAATATTTGAGAAGTTACATTTGAGATGATTTGAGAAATGGAATCCTGAACTTCCTGGGAAGAAATTTCAGAATGGAGTGTTGGCTTCTCCTTGAGTAACAAAGAAGGAGAATCTGAAAATGCTTGATTGTCTATCAAAACATTTTCTGAAGAAATTTGATGTGGAAGAGAAAAAGGAATGGAAATAGATAAAGAATGGGACTGCAACTCCACATTTATTAGAGATGCATCAAACTGAATTTGAGAAGGCTCCACCACAGTTTCCTGTGATTTTGCAGTGTGTGTATCCCCTTATGCAAATGTTACTTTCTTCTTTCTCCTTTCATAGGATTTGGGGGTTTTGGCTTGAGTGTCCCCATCTTTGTTCTGTGCCCCTGGGTGTGGGCTCTTTTCAATATTGACATATTTTTGGGAAGATGCCAATAAAGATGTGGTATTATCCTTGTTAACATCCACAGTCTTTTGGGAGACTGTGGAGTGGGTAGGTTTGGGTTGCACACCCTCTCTCTCTCCTTATCCTTCTAGGTTCTTTGATTTTCCCCAATTCCCTCACTAGAACCTTCTCCATCTAATCTATAACCACCTGGAGTTTTTTCCTTTCTTTGGTTTTACAACAACAGATTTTTGGGAACCTGTTGAGGTTGGTTTCTTAGATTTGATTGAGGAAATAGGTAGTGTGGCTTGGGTAGGAGGGTTGGGGTTACTGCTAGCACCCTCCATTTCCACAGAAGGCAAAGAAACTTGAGTTTCAGAAGAAGTAAGGGAAAAAATAAATACCTGAACAAAAGGTGGATAGATCAATTCCACATTGCTGTGAAGATTGATCCTGACCAAGTCTTTGAAGACCCTTTTGTTTTGGACACAGCAATCAAAAGTCTCCATCTATCTGGTTATTTCAATATCCTTCACAAAATGGTTAATAAACAACATAATAAATCTAGCATAATATATATGATTTGATCTATTAGCCTTATTACCCAATTTTGCTGCAATTTCATTTAGTATGATGGAGGATAGATTGAAAAATTTATCAAACAAAATACTATATGCTACTTCCTGCATACTAGTTGTTATTGCATTAAAATTGCTAATTTTACCACTAAAGCATTTAATTATGACATCAAAGAAATAAGACCATTCTCTCCTAAGATGTTTTCTAACCACATGACCTAGTCCTATTTCTGGTTCATCATAATTAACAGATTTTAGCATTAACCTAATTGCTTTATTTGTTGGGCTTTTATTAGTATTATTAGCAGGTAACTCTAAGCATTCATTAATAACAACATTAGTAACAGTGTACTTATCTCCTTTACAAGTGAATGTAATTGCAGAGTTGTCACTTGTGATTTCAGTACTTGCCCAAAATTCTTCCACCAAGTTGCAGACGATCTTTGGAGCATCTTTGAGTGCCTTCCTTGCCTTGCAACTTTCCAGAAATTTCATCAGAGGATGGAACTCCTGGGGTGCCTCTTCTACTATTGTACATGCTATGAAATTTGTTTGTTCATAGATGTAACCACTCTGTGAAACTTTCTTTGATGTAGAGGCCATTGCTTTGACTTTTGACTAGAAATCACTTTCTTGACAAGGATTAAGTATTTGAGAGAGATTGGTGACTAAGTTCGCAGATTGAGAGAGAGAGAGATAAATTAGTAAACAGAATGCAGGTAAGAGTAAAGAAAAATTTTAATCTCACTATTTATATTTACTAATATCTCAATCGATTTCTTACTCAAAATAGAATTTTATTGACCGTTGAAAAAAAATTGAATAAGTGAATTATTATTTTGGTAATCGACTGTTATACATATAGGACTGTATGTATTTATCAATTGATAAGACAAGTAATCAATGGCTAGATTTTGTACAGGTCGATACATATAGGACTGTATGTCTTTCACTAGGGACAAAATGTAATTCAATAGTACCATTCATTACATGTTCCCTATTGAAGTGATACCTTAGGTCAATGTGCTTGGTTCTGGAATGTTGCACAACATTTTCTGTTATTGCAATGGCACTTGTATTATCACAGAAAATAGGAATCTTGTTCAAGTTGAACCCATAGTCAAGTAGTTGATTCCTCATCCATAATATTTGAGCACAACAACTTCCAGCTGCAATGTATTTAGCCTCTGCAGTAGATGTAGACACTGAATTCTGTTTCTAGCTAAACCATGAAACAAGCTTATTTCCTAGAAATTGACAGGAGCCTGTTGTACTTTTTCTGTCAATTCTGTAACCTGCATAGTCTGCATCTGAATAACCAATTAGATCAAATCTAGAATCTCTAGGATACCAAATTCCAAGATTTGGAGTTCCTTTGAGATATCTGAATATTCTTTTTATTGCAATCAAATGAGATTCTCTAGGATCAGCCTGAAACCTAGCACAAAGACATGTAGCAAACATTATGTCTGGCCTACTTGCAGTTAAGTAAAGTAATGAGCCAACCATGCCTCTATAACTTGAAATGTCCACTTTAGCTTCCTTAGTGTTTAATTCAAGTTTAGTTGCAGTAGCCATGAGAGTTTTTGCAGAAGAACATTCACTTACATAAAATCTCTTTAATAAATCAGAAATATATTTGGTTTGATTTATGAAAATGCCATTTTTGACTTGTTTGACTTGCAAACCTAGAAAATAGGTAAGTTCTCCCATCAAGCTCATTTCATATTTACTCTGCATCAACTTAGCAAACTTTTGACAAAGTTTTTCATTAGTTGAGCAAAAAATAATGTCATCTACATAGATTTGAACAAGAATCATAGAGCCATTTATGTTTCTATGAAAGAGAGTTTTATCAACAGTACCTCTTGTGAAGTAATTCTCAATCAAGAATTTAGACAAAGTGTCATACCAGGCTCTAGGTACTTGTTTCAATCCATAAAGTGCCTTGAGAAGATAGTATACAAATCCAGGATGAACAGGATCAATAAAACCAGGAGGTTGTTCTACATATACTTCTTCTTCTAGTTCTCCATTGAGAAAATCACTTTTCACATCCATCTGATACACCTTGAAATTAGCATGAGCAGCATATGCTAGAAAGATTCTGATTGCTTCCAATCTTGCAACTGGTGCGAAAGTTTTATAAAATCTATGCCTTCTTCTTGTGAATAGCCTTTTGCCACTAGTCTTGCTTTATTCCTTGTGACTGTACCAGATTCATCCATTTTGTTTCTGAACACCCATTTTGTTCCAATGATAGACTTGTTCTTTGGCTTGGGCACCAGCTTCCATACCTTGTTTCTTTCAAACTGATTCAACTCTTCTTGCATAGCTATTGTCCAATCAGGATCATCCAAGGTTTCTTCAATCCTTTTTGGTTTTTCTTGAGACAAGAAGCCACTATACAAGCATTCATTTTGAGTTTCTCTTCTAGTTTTGATACCATCATTTGCATCTCCAATAATTAATTCAAAGGGATGGCTTTTTGTCCATTTCCTTTGAGATGGTAAATTTGTCCTTGAAGATGATGCTTCATGATCATTGGAAGTGTTATGATCATTGTGATGTGATTGACTATTTGAGAACCATCCCCCTGAGATGGACACTCTACTTGAAGATTGTTGAGCAGAGTTGTTATCCATCGAATGATTATCAATTGATGTATTATCAGTCGATTGATGATTGTCAACTGATAAGTTATCTGTTGATGCATTGACATCAATTGATGAGAGGATTCTGGGAACTTGAATTCTTGAGATTTCCACATCATCATCACTATCTTCAATATTGCTTGTTGATTCATTTTCAAAATGTAACAGATCATGGAATCCTTCATCGACCAACCCTTGAATTTTCTTGTCATCAAAGACTACATGCATAGATTCCATAACAATGTGTAATCTAAGATTATAGACTCTGTATGCTTTGGTTGTTATTCCATATCCAACAAATATAGCTTCATCAGCCCTGGCTTTAAATTTTCCTAGATTTTCACCTTGATTTCTCAGTACAAAGCATTTGCATCCAAAGACATGAAGGAAATTTATTGTTGGCTTCTTGTCCTTCTTCATCAACTGATATGGAGTTTTACCTTGAATTTGATTGACCATGAAGATATTCTGAATATAGCAAGCAGTATTAATTGCTTCTGCCCAGAAGTATGTAGGAAGTTTTGCTTCTTCTAACTTAGTTCTAGCAGCTTCAATCAAGGTCCTATTTTTCCTTTCAACTACTCCATTTTGCTATGGAGTTCTTGGTACAGAGAAATGATGAGTGATACCTTTTTCTTCATAGAATTCTTTCATTGTTGTATTCTTGAATTCAGTACCATTATCACTTCTAAATTTCTTGACCTTCCATTCAGTTCCATTTTCAACATTCTTCACATGATTGATAATTAATTTACTTGCCTCATCCTTAGAATGCAAGAAGTATACCCAAGAGTATCTTGTGAAATCATCCACAATGACTAATGCATATTTCTTTTTGGCAATTGACATGATGTTGACTGGACCAAATAAGTCCATGTGCAATAATTCCAGAGGCTTATCAATTGATGATTTAGACTTAGACTTGAATGATGCTTTTCTTTGTTTTTACTTTTGACAGGCATCACATAGTCCATCCTTGGTGAATTCCATCAGTGGAATGCCTCTAACCATATTCTTTCTAACCAATTGATTCATGGCCTTGAAATTCAAATGGGCTAGCTTCTTGTGCCAAATCCAACTTTCATCTGTATTGGCTTTGCTAAGTAGACATGTCATAGAATTTGCCTTTACAGAGTGAAAATCAGCCACATAAACATTTCCTTTTCTTTCTCCAGTCAAGAGAACATCACCAGTTTCTTTGTTGGCTATAATGCATGATCCAGTTGAAAACCATACACTATTTTCATTATCACACAGTTGACTAATACTTAACAGATTGTGCTTTAGTCCATCAACTAGTGCTACAGATTCAATGATAACATTTTCTTTCGTAATTGAGCCATATCCCAGAGTAAAACCTTTGCTGTTATCTCCAAAAGTAACTCCTGGGCCAGCCTTTTCCACAAACTTTGTGAGCAGGGACAAATCTCCAGTCATGTGCCTAGAACATCCACTATCTAGATACTAGAGACTCTTCTTCCTGTTTCCCTGCACATAATAAAAACAATCTAGTTGATTTTGGTACCCAAGCTGCCTTGGGTCCTCTTTTATTAGTTGCATCCTTAGCCTTGGTTGTTAACTTTGGCTCCTTTTGTTTTGGTGAGTTTAATTCCACTTTAACTTTGGGAGTTGGCTTTTGAGGTTTAGACACCTTGGAACTCATGGCAAAATTTCCATGCACTTCATTATCTATATTAGGCATATTCCATGGCATACTAGGCATGTTTATATTTGCATATGCAAAGTGTTAGTGTAGGTGCCCTAGAGGCAATACAATTTTTCCTTTTAATAAACATTTATGTCATTTGATTATTCAATAAACGTATTTATTATGACTTTAATTACTGCGATATATTTGTTAGCATAATAAATGTCCTTAGAATCATGATACTCGTTATATAGTTTAAGTACATGACTTGAACTTGAGATTATATAATATATCATATTCTTAAAGGTTCCCTAGTCGAGTATTATTATGATAGGACAATAATAATACATAAATAGACTAGTATGTTGTTTGACAGATAACCACATCTCATTGGTTATAAGTATGGGGATACTAAATTCAATACATAGGTACATGTAAGGGTACATGGTACTGGATAGACCCACAGTGAGATTCTTCATGTTTAATTAAGTCATAAGAAAGACTCACAGTGATAATGGTGTAATGATCCTCTGACTTGAGATCATTATATTTCTATACGAGGATTAATATACTTTGACTACATTAAAAGTTACCTTTGACCGGGTGATGATAAAAGTGGACATCGGGTATATCATGAGTCGTATGAGAAATATGAATGATAGATAAAGGATTTAACCCTCCTATAATTAGGAGAGATATTATTGGCCTCTTGATTGAGTGAGACTATAAAATGCATGGCCGTGCTCAAATAATGATTTGTTTTTCATAGTCTACTCATGGATCAAGTAAACCCGAATTAAATGTTGAAGAGGATGACTAAATACATGCCTCGAGTTTAATCTATAATATATATGGTTAAAGGGATTATATTACACGGAAACATTAATCACGAAAGGTTTTATCGAATCACGATTTAATTATTGTTTAATTAGGTAGCAATGATGTATTACTAGATACCGCTCATTGTTTATAATTTTATTGGAGAATAAAATTATTGCTAATTAAATAATAGCCTATAGGGTCACACACATAGAGCACCTAGAGGAATAGTTAATTTAAATTATAGATTTAAATTAATTGATGATTAATTCGAATTTATTATATTAATTAAGTGAGACTTAATTAATTGAAATAAATTCGAATTTGAAGAATTATATTTCTGCCAATAATAATTAAGTGTGACTTAATTATTAATTAAATAATAGAAGCATGTTTTATTATTTAATCTTATGCCTACATGGGTTAGGTTTTTGCTAAAAAGGCCCATTAACCAATCATTATAAATAGATAATGATAGGTTAAATGGCTTGCACATTTTTGTATAAACCCTAGCAGAAGAGGCAGCATAGGAAGAGGCAGAGAGAATTCGAAACCTATCAAAGGAGGCTAGTACTTCCGTTCCGTGTTCAAGATCGTGAGACGTTCTTGAAGGTGCTCGTGTGGATACCATAGAGGTGCTTTCGAGAGGAAGACACAAATCGTGATAGCAAGGATCTCCGTTGAGTTCGTGGCATTCAAAATCTTAATAGGTATGATTCGATTATCACCATAATCCGTCAATTCTTATACATGATCCTGCGTTTGGGTTCCGAAAATTTTTGTTATATTTACGTTTATCCGCTGCATTTTATGCCTCGGAACCCAACAATGGCATCAGAGCTACGTGTATAAGGGACTGATTTGGTTACGTGTTAACTGTATTTGATGCAAATATGCCTGTTTTGGTGACTGCCATGCCACTGCCATGCTACTGCTTTGTTACTGCCATGCTTCTGCCATGCTATGTTCTTCATGTATATTCGAATTGTAATATGTGGTGATGATACTAGCATGTTAATGATTTGTCATGACTGATTTATATGCCATATTGCGATTTGTATATTATGCATGAGGGTCAGTTTGTATAGTGATATAAACTGGTGGACAGATTATGTTGGACATGATCTGTTAACTGGGATATGATAAGTATGTATATGATACATGCTTCTGAAACTGTATAAGATGCAGTGGGAAAAAGGGCCAACAGATATGATCTGTAGTTCAGAAATTGATGATTTCTGAATAGGACTGGTCTTCGAAAATAAAAAAAAATTCTGATTTCGAGAAATTTCTGAATAGGCCAGGTCAGCTCGACCCCAGCCGGGGGCTGCCGCCCCCAGACCCCGCCTGGGGCTGCCGCCCCAGACCCCGCCCAGGGGCTGCCGCCCCAGACCCCGCCCAGGGGCTGCCGCCCCAGACCCCGCCCAGGGGCTGCCGCCCCCGGACCCCCGCAATATTTTATTTTGTGTACTTGAGCATGGTGCTGGTTATGGCCCTTAGACCCCTAGATTAATGGTTTTTGGTTTTGGTTTTATAAATACGACTTGCATGTCGTTTTCTTCATTCTTGTAATTGTTTAACCTCGAATGTAACTCGAGTTTTCTTATGTAAGTACATTAGCTTAGGTTGTATTCAATTATTCCATGTAATGTACTTGAAGACTGAAAGATGATCCAAGAAGAGGAGCAGGCACTAGTGGATACAAGAAGAATGAAGACATGTAATTGTATTTATATTTTACTACCATAGATTGACTTTGATCCTTTCATTAGCTCGAAAGGATCACATAGGAAAGGGGTCATAACCAAGCACGTTTACATACTGCACTTTACATATTGATGTATGAATGATGCATGCTTTAATTAGATTAATCATGTATGTATGTATGTATGTATTAGATACGACACCCATGCCATGCTTGT
Organism: Oenanthe sinensis; assembly: GCA_028671895.1. Lineage (NCBI taxonomy): Eukaryota > Viridiplantae > Streptophyta > Magnoliopsida > Apiales > Apiaceae > Oenanthe > Oenanthe sinensis. The sequence goes on from CM053807.1 coordinate 15,149,480, forward strand.
TTAAACAAGATAAAATCTGTAACGACTCAAGATAAAATCTGTAACGATTCAAGATTTTAAAATCAACAAACGATCATGAGATTCTTGTGTTTATGAAATATGGATTTTTAAAACACGGAATTGAATATGGATTTTGATATCTATAATTGGGATTTTCTGACAAAAACGGATATGCGTATTCGTAAGGCTTATGGGTTTTAAGTGTGACCACTGGTATCCTCCATCTACCTGGGAAATGAACAATTTAAGATGTCAATTTGAAATATTTAGTTCAAGGAAAAATTGAGGATCTCTTCATGATGTGATCATGATCGTCGTAAAATTTTCTAAACCCCTTAACAAAATATTAAGTTTTAATCAGATGCTTTCCAATGAATGAACACTCATCGAATCCTAGATCGATTAGGGGAAAGACTGTCAGTGGCAGGGGACTCCTGTCTATCGTGGTGAGATGCGACGAATATAAACGGTTATATTCGGCCGTTGTATCATTGGGTCAAACTTAACTGAGTTGTCATAATAAGGTGAAAGTAAACGGTTATATTCAACCATTATGAACTTAGAAGCATAGAGTTTGGTTAAAAATCTATTAGATAGATAAGATCAATCGTTGCTCACCAAACTATCCAAGAATTATATATGATATAATTGACAAATGTTGTCTACCTAAATAATCATTCTTAAGGACTTCCAGTGGTTGACTTGAGACATGACGAAATATGGATCTTGGCTCACTAGAAAGGATTATGGGATATACTTTCCAAATTAATAGTAAGGGCTATTGATTTGATAAAATAGTGGGAGATATATTATGAATGTATCATAATCATTTGAACATAATAAATAACTCAGACAATCTAATGTTTAATTTTGTGCTTTTATCATTGTAGATACCAAGTAATGACAAACAACACAAACACACTATCCGTACGATCTGTCCTTGAGAAGGATAAGCTGACAGGAGGAAACAACTTCCTAGACTGGCAGAGGAATTTGAGGATTGTCCTCAGGCAGGAGCGCAAGCTTCATGTCATTGATATTCCTCCGGCAGGTCCCCTTCCTGAGAGCGCTACTGTTGAGGAACGAGCGGCCCACACAAAGGATGAGAATGATGCAACTGATGTTGCGTGTCTTATGTTAGCAACTATGAGTGCTGAGCTTCAAAGACAGCATGTGCATATGGATGCATATACTATCAATGAGCACTTGCAAAGCATGTTTGCAAGCCAAACTCGTCAAGAAAGGTTCAACACGAGCAAGTCACTCTTTAACTGCAAACAAGGGGCAAATGAACCAGTTGGCCCACATGTTCTGAAGATGATTGGTTACATTGAGTATCTTGATACTTTGGGTTTCCCGATTGGTCCGGAAACTGGTATTGACCTAATCTTGAATTCTTTGAACAACAAATTCACTCAGTTTGTTATGAACTACAATATGAATGAGTTTGACAAAACACCTACTGAATTGTTGGCTATGTTGAGAACATATGAGACCAACATGAAGACAGCTGAACCTGCTCCCATACTGATGGTGGGCAATAAAGGTAAGGCCAAAGGGAAAGGCAAGTGGAAGGGTAAGAAGAAGACAGGTTCTGATTCTACACCCAAGCCAAAGTCAGGTCCTAAACAGGCTTTAAAGCCTAAAGGTGGGGTCGCTAAGGGTGAATGTCACTACTGTAAGAAAACTGGTCACTGGAAAAGAAACTGTTCAGTTTACTTGGAGGATCTGAAGAAGAAGAGGGCTGAGCAAGCTTCTAATTCAGGTATATATGTTATAGAAGTCAATCTGTCTATTTCTACATCTTGGGTATTGGATACCGGATGTGCTTCTCACATTTGTATAAATGTGCAGGAAATGCAGAGAAGTAGGACATTGGCTAAAGGAGAAATGGACCTACGAGTTGGCAACGGAGCAAGAGTTGCTGCTTTAGCTGTAGGAACCTATTATTTATCTTTGCCCTCTGGGCTAGTTTTAGAACTGGAGAATTGTTATTACGTGCCTGCAATTCGCAGAAACATTATTTCTGTTTCTTGTTTGGACAAGAAAGGTTTTTCGTTTACAATAAAGGACAACAGTTGCTCTTTTGCTTTGAATGATTTAACCTATGGTGTTGCGCGTTTGTTTAATGGTTTATATGTTCTTGACTTAGATAATCCTGTCTGTAATATAGAAAACAAACGACTTAAAGTTAATGACTCAAATCAAACATACCTCTGGCATTGTCGTCTAGGCCATATAAATGAGAAACGCATATCCAAATTACATAAGGATGGATATTTGGATAAGTTTGATTTTGAATCATACCAAGAATGCGAATCTTGTTTGCTTGGTAAAATGACTAAAGCCCCTTTCACTGGTAAGGGTCAAAGGGCCACTGAACGTTTGGAGCTAATACATAGTGATGTATGTGGCCCAATGCGTGTGATGGCTAGAGGAGGCTACTACTACTTCATAACATTTACTGATGATTTCAGTAGATATGGATATGTATATCTTATGAAGAATAAATCCGATTCTTTTGAAAAGTTCAAAGAATACAAGGCTGAAGTAGAGAAGCAAATTGGCGGAGGTGCAAGTATTAAAATCTTACGATCTGATCGTGGAGGAGAATACTTGAGCACTGAATTTAAAGATTATTTAAAGGAGTGTGGTATTGTATCACAACTCACTCCGCCAGGTACACCTCAATGGAATGGAGTTTCAGAGAGGAGAAATCGCACCTTGTTGGACATGGTGCGATCGATGATGAGTCATGCAGATCTTCCAATTAGTTTCTGGGGTTATGCTCTAGAAACAGCGGCTTTCACAGTTAACCGTGTTCCTACTAAGAAGGTTCAAAAGACTCCATATGAGATATGGGAGAAGAAACGGTCAGGCATGAGCTTTATGAAAGTTTGGGGATGCAAGGCGTTTGTGAAGCGTCAAGTATCTGACAAGCTTGGACCTAAATCTGAAGAGTGCAATTTTGTGGGATACCCTAAAGAAACAAAGGCGTATTATTTCTATAGTCCTTCTGAGCAAAAAGTGTTTATTGCTCGAGATGCTGTCTTCATGGAAAGGGATTTTGTTTCCAAAAGAAACAGTGGGAGAACTATAGACCTCGATGAAGATCGAGAACCACAAAATAGCATTGAACCTGAAGTGGAACAAGAGCAGGATAATAATAACGTTCAACAAACACAGGTTGTTCGTAGAACTGGTAGAATTCGCCATGAGCCAGAGAGATATGGATTTCTTTTGACTCAATGTGGTGATTTGATGCTCATAGATGAAGATGAGCCTCTCACATACCAAGATGCTATGAGCAGTCCAGAATCTAAGAGATGGCTAGAAGCCATGAAATCCGAGATGGAATCCATGTATGAAAACCAAGTATGGACTTTGGTTGATCCACCTGAAGGGGTAAAACCCATAGGGTGCAAATGGGTTTTCAAGAAGAAAACTGACATGGATGGAAATGTTCAGACCTATAAAGCAAGGCTAGTTGCAAAAGGTTTCAAGCAAATTCATGGTATTGACTATGATGAAACCTTCTCACCAGTGGCTATGGTCAAATCCATAAGGATTTTGCTTGCTATTGCAGCATTCCATGATTATGAAATCTGGCAAATGGATGTCAAAACAGCCTTCCTTAATGGAAGCCTTGAAGAAGATGTGGATGTGTACATGACACAACCTGAAGGTTTTGTCAGTCCAGGGAATGTTAGCAAGATATGTAAATTACGTCGATCCATTTATGGATTAAAGCAAGCCTCTAGGAGATGGAACATCCGTTTTGATGAAACTATCAAAGAGTATGGATTTGTTCAAAACGAGGATGAACCTTGTGTTTACAAGAAGGTTAGTGGGAGCCATGTGGCATTCATAGTACTATATGTTGATGACATACTACTAATGGGGAATGACATACCTTCTCTCAAGGCTGTTAAGATTTGGTTAGGGAGTAATTTCTCTATGAAAGACTTAGGAGATGCATCCTACATTCTAGGAATGAGGATCTATAGGGATAGATCTAGAAGGATGATCGGTCTAAGTCAGAGTACATACATCGATAAGGTTTTGCACCGTTTTGGTATGCAAAATGCAAAAAGGGGATATGTCCCCGTATCTCAAGGGATAACGATCTCTAAAGATCAGTGTCCGAAATCATTGGATGACAAGGACCGCATGAGTAAGGTTCCATATGCCTCAGCAATTGGATCCATCATGTATGCGATGGTATGTACTCGCCCAGATGTTTCGTATGCTTTAAGCATGACGAGCAGATACCAATCTAATCCAGGTGAAGGTCACTGGACGGCTGTCAAGAATATTCTAAAGTACTTGAAAAGGACTAAAGATTCATTCTTGGTGTATGGAGGAGAGGAGAAACTAGTAGTAAAAGGTTACACCGATGCAAGTTTCCAAACAGACAGGGATGATACTGTATCACAGTCTGGTTTTGTGTTTTGTCTAAACGGATGTGCTGTAAGTTGGAAGAGTTCAAAACAAGAAACAGTAGCTGATTCTACAATGGAGGCTGAGTACATTGCAGCTTGTGAAGAGGCTAAGGAAGCAGTTTGGATTCGAAAATTCATTACTGAATTGGGAGTGGTTCCATCAATCGCAGATCCCATTGATCTATACTGCGATAATAATGGAGCCATTGCACAAGCTAAAGAACCTAGAGCTCACTCCCGAACCAAACATATACTCAGGAGATATCACCTCATTCGAGAGATTAATGAGAGGGGTGACATACACATATGTAAAGTGCACACAAATGATAACATTGCAGACCCACTGACCAAAGGCTTGTCGCAGCAGAAGCACGACGGTCACACTAGTTCCATGGGTATTAGATACATGGGTGATTGGCTCTAGTGCAAGTGGGAGATTGTTAGTGTAGGTGCCCTAGAGGCAATACAATTTTTCCTTTTAATAAACATTTATGTCATTTGATTATTCAATAAACGTATTTATTATGACTTTAATTACTGCGATATATTTGTTAGCATAATAAATGTCCTTAGAATCATGATACTCGTTATATAGTTTAAGTACATGACTTGAACTTGAGATTATATAATATATCATATTCTTAAAGGTTCCCTAGTCGAGTATTATTATGATAGGACAATAATAATACATAAATAGACTAGTATGTTGTTTGACAGATAACCACATCTCATTGGTTATAAGTATGGGGATACTAAAGTAAATACATAGGTACATGTAAGGGTACATGGTACTGGACAGACCCACAGTGAGATTCTTCATGTTTAATTAAGTCATAAGAAAGACTCACAGTGATAATGGTGTAATGATCCTCTGACTTGAGATCATTATATTTCTATACGAGGATTAATATACTTTGACTACATTAAAAGTTACCTTTGACCGGGTGATGATAAAAGTGGACATCGGGTATATCATGAGTCGTATGAGAAATATGAATGATAGATAAAGGATTTAACCCTCCTATAATTAGGAGAGATATTATTGGCCTCTTGATTGAGTGAGACTATAAAATGCATGGCCGTGCTCAAATAATGATTTATTTTTCATAGTCTACTCATGGATCAAGTAAACCCGGATTAAATGTTGAAGAGGATGACTAAATACATGCCTCGAGTTTAATCTATAATATATATGGTTAAAGGGATTATATTACACGGAAACATTAATCACGAAAGGTTTTATCGAATCACGATTTAATTATTGTTTAATTAGGTAGCAATGATGTATTACTAGATACCGCTCATTGTTTATAATTTTATTGAAGAATAAAATTATTGCTAATTAAATAATAGCCTATAGGGTCACACACATAGAGCACCTAGAGGAATAGTTAATTTAAATTATAGATTTAAATTAATTGATGATTAATTCGAATTTATTATATTAATTAAGTGAGACTTAATTAATTGAAATAAATTCGAATTTGAAGAATTATATTTCTGCCAATAATAATTAAGTGTGACTTAATTATTAATTAAATAATAGAAGCATGTTTTATTATTTAATCCTATGCCTACATGGGTTAGGTTTTTGCTAAAAAGGCCCATTAACCAATCATTATAAATAGATAATGATAGGTTAAATGGCTTGCACGTTTTTGTATAAACCCTAGCAGAAGAGGCAGCATAGGAAGAGGCAGAGAGAATTCGAAACCTATCAAAGGAGGCTAGTACTTCCGTTCCGTGTTCAAGATCGTGAGACGTTCTTGAAGGTGCTCGTTTGGGTTCCGAAAATTTTCGTTATATTTACGTTTATCCGCTGCGTTTTATGCCTCGGAACCCAACACAAAGAAGGGATTATACATGTATGGAACTTGAGCATAAGGCATATGAACATTAGGTGCAACCAAATTAGAAGACATGACATTCATGAGCATATGATTGGTAAGCATGGCATTTGAAGTCATGACATGTGCATTTAAATCATTTGAAGACATATTCTTTTTTTCATTCTTGCATTGCATAGACAAATGATTTACACTACCACACTTAGCACATACCTTTCTAGGTGCATACATATCAGGAGTGTAGTTGTTGTGCTTATTTATGCGTACTTTACCATTCCTATTCTTTTTCTTTTTCTCATACTTAGGTTGAGTAATTTCCACAGGTGCTATCTTTTCTAATTTTTCTTTTAATTGTTTCTTGGATAAGCTACCTATGTTGATTTTCTCAGCCTCAGCCTGAACTTGATTTTTGCTTTCCTTAACAAACTTGATAGGAGTGCTAAATTTGTTCTTTTTATTAGCCATCGATGATTTACTTGTCGGTGGATGTTTATTGATTGATTCAGCATCAATCGATTGATAATCCTTATCGATCGATGAAGGATTAGCAGTCGATTGATCTTTATCCCTTGAAGCTTCATCCAATGGCTTGCCAGTTGAACTGGGGGATTCTCCTAGTGTATTTAAACCCTGAACATCAATGATTTGTTTGACAGTTTTAGCAGACCTATTCCATCTGTTAATGGTTTCTATTTCTTCAACTAATTGTTCTTTCAACAATTCTTCTCTTGTCAAACTGTTTACTAGTTCATCTCTAGCATCTTTACTTTCCTGCTTAAATCTATCTAAACAAACAAGTTCATTTTTAAGAAAAATATTCCTCTCAGTTAAGACATCAATGGTGTTCTTTAACTTGAGGTTTTCTTTGTTTAGAGATTTTAGAGTGACATGCAAATTGTACAATTCATTGGACATTTCATTAATAGTAATATTGCATTCATCAGCAGTAAGTTCAGAAAAGTTGGTAGCTAGTACCTGATTAGATGCTGAACTAGCTTCTTCATCTTCATGGTTGGCCATTAGAGCTAGATTGATATATTCTTCAGAATCACTATCCTCAGCAGCCCAGTCCTTCTCCTCAGTAGCAAAAGCCTTTTCTTTCTGTTTCAAAAGGTCAAAGTATTTCCTTTTATAATCAATACCCTCATATGACTTTGCTTTTTCTTGTTTTGGCTTCCTGCACTCATTTGAGAAATGACCAGCCAATCCATAGTTAAAACATCTAAATTTAGATCTATCAACCAAATTTTTATTTTGATTGTTGCTTCTAAACTGGGATCCAGGCCTTTGAGCATTTGGATTCTTCTTGAATTTTAGCTTTGAAAACTTCCTTGACAAAAATGCAATGTGTTCATCAATCTCATCCAAATCATCCCGAGAGCATGTTTCATTTTCTTCACATTTTCTCTTTCCTTTTCTCTTGAATGATTCTTCAACAGCATCACCAGCCATTATGACAGACTCTTTTACACAGCCAGTTTCTTTCTTCTATTTCTTGTCTTCATTCCCTTTGACCATCAAAGCCACAGTTTTCTCCTTTCTTTTATTCTTCTCAATCTCTTCATCTTGTTGAATCTCCAGTTCATATGTCTTGAGAATACCATAAAGTTTCTCTAGAGTATAATCCTTGAAGTCCTGAGATTGTCTAATGGAAACAGTCATTGGTTTCCATTCTTTTGGAAGAGATCTAAGAAATTTTAGATTTGTATCCTCAGTTGCATAAACCCTACCATATAGCTTCAGTCCATTTAACAACTTCTGAAATCTGCTATAAGTGTCATTGATAGATTCTCCATTCTTGAAATGAAATGATTCATATTTTTGAATCAAGAGTTGCATCTTATTTTTCCTTACTTGCTCAGTTCCTTCACACAGAGTTTGAAGAGTGTCCCATACTTCTTTTGATGAAGTACAGTTTATCACATTGCCAAACATATCTTTATCTAGACCATTAAACAGAATGTTCATGGTCTTTTTGTCTTTAAGTACTTCTTTTTCATCCTCTTCTGTGAACTCATAGATGAGTTTTGGAACATGTCTATCAACTGTAGGAGTTCCATCAGGGTTTACACCTGTAACTAGCTTCATGGGAATATGAGGACCTTTCTCTATGCAATGAACATAAGAAGGGTCAAGAGAAAGAAGATGCAGATGCATTTTAACCTTCCATGGAAAATATTCATCTTTCTCTAAAATTGGAATCTTCATACCTGAATATTTCTGGCCCATATTGACTGTTCTTGATCTTTAAACTTTCTGTATGTTGAAAGTCTGCTCTGATACCAATTGTTATTCCCTAGAACAATGTCAATATTTATAGAAGGGGGGTTGAATACAAATATTAAAACTTTTTGCTTGTTCTAATATTTGTTCTTGATGTTTGAGAATTAGAGAGAATATGTTCAAAAAAATTTTGACTGAAAAAATAAACTGAACAAACAGATTTAAAATTACTGATGGATTGGTTTTTCCATCAGTATATATTTTTGTTCAATGTTCCTAGGTTAAAAGAAACCTAGCTGCACTTTTACAAGATTAGAAAATAAATCAACTGTTCTTACAAATCTGCTATCAAACTAGAATAGTTGATTAAGAAATATTGTCTAACTTGTCTGTTTTCTAATAATGCTGCTACACTTGTTTATATACCACAAGTGTGCTTTTACAATTCCTATTATAGGATTGTTTCTACCTACCTTCCTTTTACCTTTTTCTATTTTAGAATAAAGGTTTGAAAGACAACTTCTGATTGAGTCTTCACAGCCATCATAGACTGTCTTCCATAGGTGTTTTTTTGCCTTTTTGGATCTCTGACAAATTGCCTTTTTGTCACAGTCAATTGATAATTTCTGTTAAGCATATCAATTGACTCTTCCTTAATTCATCAACTGATAATGTTCTTCGATCGATCTTGATATCCATCGATTGATAAGTAAGTTGCCTTGTCGATTGATAAATGATATCAATCGATGGGTCTTCACATCAGTTGATGGTCTTCAACTCTTGACTTGGTTTCTTCGATTGATCTCTCATCCATCGATGCTTCAATATCAATTGATCATCCTTCACTTGTATAATTTCCTGTTTTCACATAATTACAATTTGACAGATTAATTTACACATCAATTGATGATCTATATCAATCGACTCTAACATCAATTGATGAATAAAATATCAATTGATTTACACCTTATCGATTGAAATAGACTAAGTACACCTATGCTACTATCCAAATTATCAATTGATTCAGATAAACACTTCAACTGATAATTGGTTTCCTGATCAATTGATATTTATAACTTTCATATCAATTGATCAGTTACATCAAATAAAATTTCTATGATTCTAAGATTAATGTTATCATCGAATTACATGTAGATTCCTAACAAGTATGTAAAAGAAATACTGCTTTTTATTAATTTTAATGAACTTAATACAAAACTCTCTCAGGAAAAATAAAGTTCTTAAGAGCTGCTAGGTTATGAGAAAGATGATTACTTGAACAATACATCAATGTAAACCTAATCCTGTGTTTATATAGTACACAACTACCTATCTAATTACAACAAATATAATGAGCAATAAATATAAATATATGATTTCCATCATTATCTTCCTAAAAGATAGTTTCCATAAAGGCAATAGACTTTTACTCGAACACTTCATTCTTTATCTCCAATCATCTCCTGATTTGTCGAACCAAACTCTGAAAAACATAGACTCTTTCGGTTAGCAAACTCTGATTGAAGTAAACTCTGTCGACCACTTCTAGTCTCTGATGTCATCAGCTAAACTCTGATAAGCTTCAGTAAACTTTGATTGAGTAAACTCTGATGACGTCACAAAAACTCTGTCTGATAAACTCTGGCATCTTCAGTTCTTCATATCAAACAATCTCCCCCAATTTATGTTTTAAGAAATAAAACATAAATTTGAACTTAGGATGTCAGAAACCTCTAAGACAAATATATCATAGTTTATCCAAACTACCTTTTTATACCCTACTGTAGAAAAGGTTTTCGGCTAGAAAGTCATCAAGTAACTTCTTTTCAGCTACCTTCAAAAATTTCATAAGTTGAGATTTTACTTCTTTCATCTGCTCACCAGAGTCATCAATTTGATACACAACAGCCCTTAAGTTGTAGATTGGTGACCTCTTCATTCTTTCATCCATAACAATGCAACAAGCTTTTTGAATACCTAGATTCAGAACAAGAGTAGGAATACCAACTATCATTTTGATTTTTCCATCTCCTTTGCTCATTACCTTTTCAGTTTCATCCTCAAGCATGTACTTTGGCTTGTATTCTTCATCAGATTTTATCATCATTAGCTTTTCAGTCTTTTTCTTGGTAGCAATTGCACCTTCTAGAATTTTCACCCATTTAGTTGTGGTCTCATTCTCATCATTTAACAAACAAATAACATATTCAAGTTCATTTGATGGCTTATGAGCCAGATCTTTTTCATCCAATTTTAAGACTCTTCTATCTTCTAGAAAATACAAAAGCTTTTCCTTAGGAACATTACCATCAAAAGCATCCTTAACCAAATGAACAACAATGAGTTTGTCCAAGTGATCTTGAGTCAGTTCTTCTTCAGGTTTGTCCTTCAGAGTATAAGGATCCCTGAAAGCATTTGCTTTTCCTCTATAGAGTTTGTCTTGTGAACTTCCAATTCCTCCCTTATCTTTTCCAAGTCTAGCATCCAGAGTTAGTGTTTCAGATCTTGTCCACAATAAGTTAGAAGATTTCTTCCTGACCAGAGTTTGTTGTTCCTCTTCCTCATCTTCAAAACTAGTGTCTCTTGGAAGAAATGTAGTTCCCTGTAAAATTAGTGGAGCTTTCAGTTTTGATGAAGTTTTCTGTTGAACAGTCTGAGATGATTATGATGACTAAGCATCTGCAACATCTGCACTCATCCCTTTATTAGACCTTGTTTTAGGCCTTGATTGAATTTTGATAGGGGAAGATACAACATGTTTATTCTTGATCAGAGTTTTCTTTGGAATATGAATTTTCTTTTTCTTTGACTGGACTTGAGCATTGTCAGTACCAGCAATCTTCTTCTTCATTTCTTCCTGTGCAGCTTCTGGATCCAATCCTGGATGTTCTTCTTCAAAGAGCTTATTTGCCAATTCTGTATCATTCTTGTTCCTCTTTTCAATATTTTTAGGCTTCTCTTCCTCTGCAAGCCTCTAGACAATTCTTCATCCCTTTTAATTTGTTCAATATCAGCTACACGATCAAGCTCCATCAGAGTTTGTTAACTGTCTTGAACTTTTCTAGATCCTGAGGGAATCAGAGTTTGATCAGTCAGAGTTTGAGTTTGTATACTCTTTCCACCCTTATGACTTCCTTGGCTTTTATCAGCTAATCCATCACCACGACCATCAGGTTTGTCATCAGAGTTTAAAGTAGTATTCAATTTGCGTTTTTCCTTAGCCACTTTCTCTTCCTTTCTAACATCAGAAGAAATATTCTGCAATTGCAGTATGTCTGCAATTGTATGCAATATAGTTTGCATAAAGGTCACAATAGTAGGAATTTTGTCAACTTTAGATTCCAGGGCTTCCTGCTTAGTGGAAACAACTTTAATTTTAGACTTCATGGATAGTTAATATTTGGAAACAACATCTTAAATAGAAGCGCCTTGCTTATCAACATGTTCCTTAAGATTATGAACTTCACTGTGAAGACCCTTAGTCAACACAGTGGTTGCCTTGAGAACAGCCTTCATTTCATCAGAGTTTATCTCAGAGTCTGCTTTTTGGATCAGAGCATGAACATGTGGCCAAAAAATGTCTTCATCTTTCCAAGTCATGTCCCACATGGATTTTCGTTTAGATTTCAAAATATCTGTACCAGATGGCTCACTCCTGATATTACTCCTCTTACATCTTCTGCAATAAGGGCCTGCAATCTCACCCTTCAACTTTTCAACAACACAATAATCAAGATAGTCCATCCTCAATCTATCATGAGCATCAAAATCATCTAGATGCCATCTTTTGGAGCTTTATCGGTGAGTGTAATGAATAGAAATATCAGTGACTTCTTCATCCTCAAAGATAGGAGTGGAATCATCAGAGTTTGCATCTTCACTATCTGCAATAACATCAGAGTTTGGCACCTCAGAGTTTAGAGATTGAGGGACAAGTTGAGTAGCAGATCCTATTTCATTTATATTCTAAGTACCTGCACAAGGAACATAACACCCTAAGATACTCTTTTCATTTAAAGTAATCGCATTACTTCTCACATCACACATCTCATGACTTTTGAGACTCCGAGTTTGCTCACTAGAAGTAACTAACTTATGTTTCATATCTAAATCTCTTTTTGCCAGAACTAGTGTCTGCCTCTCATTGTTAGTTCTGTTTTTTCACACATTTTACCTCAGTCTCACAAGAAAGGCTCAAATCACAATGACCTACAGAAATAAGAGGTGGCTGAGAAGGGAGATCTGTGGTCACATGGAAAGAGGGTTCCTTTCTAGGACTATCCATGGTCATTCAAGCAGTAAAATAGGGGAATATAAAGTCTGAACTTATGCTATCAGAGTATGTAAATTCTGAAGAAAAGTCAGAGTTTATACCTTGAACATTTGTAGAGTCTGATGAAGAGTCCAATGGCTTTGCAGAAAGAGGTTGCATAAATATTGCATCATATAGTGCCAATGGAGTAACATCAGATCTTGATTTCTCAGCAGTTGCAGCAGTAGAATTAGAGTTTGGCTGCACTTCCATATTGTGGTATGCAATCACAAAGTTGGTGATTGGTTCTTGTGTGACCAGAGTTTGTTCAATAGCTACTTCACCACTTTGAGGTAAAGGTTCTTGTGTGCTAGACTCTGCCAGAGTTTGGCCTTCAACATCAGCAACAACACGATCTTCAGTCAGAGTTTGAGTGTCTGCATCCAAATATTGATTGAATGGTTCTTGTGTGGCTGGGGCCTTAACAACTTCTTCAACCCTTTGAGTTGAAGGTTCTTGTGAGTTGTACCCCTGATCCAAATTGGCTTCATCTGCTAGTAAAGTGGCTTCTGTTGAACTTTGATCAATAGGTTTTTGTGTGTGTGGCCTATCAGAGACTACTACTTCACATTGAGAAATAGGTTCTTGTGTGTCGAGGCCAAAGGAAACCTTATTCTTTTTCCTTCTGGAGAAAAGCTTGGAAGTATCAGAGTTTGGAGACTGTTGAGATTTTTGAGCAACCATTTCTTTCTTTACTTCTTCCGCTAAATCTCTCACTCTCTCATAGGAGAACTCCATGATTATAGGTTGAGGAGACTTGACAGGAGAATCAGAGAGTATAACTAGAATAAGAGAAGATGCTGGATCAACTTTGTAGCGCCCTCCCGATCCGGGGTCTAGATCGGGGAGTCACTACCACTCTATATGCATGCACCCTAAATAACAATAACAAAAAATATGCATAAATATGACCCCGACTACTAGCCTGGACCTTTCAAGGTAATGGTATGAAACAAGCACACAACTACATTCATTTATATTTACATTTACAGTAACAAAAATAATAATATTACAACTCCTGCAACATCTCAAAATCTACTAATAAAATACAAGACTAAACAAAGTCTTTTCCTTCCAAACTCTGAGATACAAACTCTGACTACTAAAAATAACATGCTTGAATCTGAAAACTTTGATATGTTAAAAATTAAGAAAGATTTTGATAATGTTATTCACATGCAAACTCAGTTAGAAATTCAAGTTGAATATTTAAAATCTGAAATAGCAAAAGAAAAGGAAACTTTCAAAGTTTGGACAAACTCTGGAAAGAAAGTTCAACAAATGCTGAATAATAAGAATTGGACTTCTACTTTAGGTTATGAATCTGAAACACACACTAAATCACACATAAAAAGAATATTAAATAAACCTGTGAAATTTGTTAGAGAAAGTATTAAGGAAACTCCCATAGAATGCTCTAAGAACAATAGTGTGACAGAAACTAAAAAGGTAAATATTTGATTACTTTCTTAGAAGCAACTTAAGGAAAAGTTGAAGGCAGTCACAAATGAAATTAAACCAAAAAGTGTTAAAAGAAATAGGAATGGCAAAGGAAGAATCAATAAGGAGACAAATTACATGAATATTCCTGATACTCCTAGGAAAACATGTTTTACTTGTGGTAATTCAAATCACCTTGCTATTGACTGCAAACAAAAGAGAAAGAAAGAACCAGAAAATCCTAGGTTTGAGGCTAGAAAACAAACTAGAAATAATCCATGTTTTCATTGTGGTAATATGAATCATTCAATTTATACTTGCAAAGAATATCATAATTTGTATTACAGCATTTATAAACCACAGCCTAAAATAAAAAAAATTCCAAAACAAACTGTCAAGCAAATATATGTGATAAAGTCTGATAAAAAGAGTGTAAACTCTAACAGTACAAACTCTGTAAATGCAAACACTGCTTCTACAAACTCTGTTAACACAAACTCTAATAAAAGTACTTCTCCTGTAAAAGTACTAATTAAGTTGTATTTACTAGTTGCAGGGAAACAGGAATAACATCCTAGTAATTGATAGTGGATGTTCTGCACATATGACTGGAAACGAATCCCTGCTTTCAGAGTTTGAGGAGAAGGCTGGCCCAGTAGTATCTTATGGAGATTGCAATATAGGAAGAACACTGGGATATGGCATCATTGTGATTGGAAATGTCATCATTGAAAATGTAGCTCTGGTTGAAGGACAAAAACATAATCTTCTAAGTGTGAGTCAAATGACAAACATACGTTATTATGTGGAATTTCATGGTACTCATTGTGAAGTGAAAAGCAAGAAGAATGGATAATAATTCAGATGGTCCTTTAACCTGTTTACTTGGAAAGGCATCATCATTGGAAAGCTGGAATTGGCACAAAAAGTTGTCACTTGAATTTTCGAAACATCAATGAATTAGTGAAAAAGGACCTAGTTAGAGGTCTTCCAAAAGTTCAATTTCATCCTGATGGACTTTGTGATTCATGTCAAAAGGCCAAACAAAAGAAGACATCTTTTGTTTTCCCAGTCGTACAAGTAGAAGGGGGGGATTGAATACTTGTATGTCTTTTCTGCCCGATTTAAAATCAAATTAAGAACAAACTCAAACACAAAAATATGAATAAGTACTGTTTTGTATTATTGATTTGTGAATACAAAACTCTCCTAGGGTGTACACAAACCCTAGCAGCTTCTCTGTGTTTATCACAGCAACTCTCTCTATTTCTATGCTCTCACAAAATTTCACTCAGATAATTATGCTTCGACTTCCACACTTTTACAATTAGGTTACATAGAGTTTATATAGAGAGCTGTCTATCAACTAATAACAGAAAGATAAATTACAATAGGAATAGAATTCCTAATTATTAGTTGACAGTTTCCTTCTAGAATTCTCTTTCTTTCCCATAACATATCTGCAATATATTTATCTTGATCTTCGAAGACTTTCCATTCCTGTGATCTTCTTCCAAATTTATCCTTAACTGTATAGACTCTGAAATCTTCAAACTCTGATGATTTTCAGACTCTGATCACATGTAGACTCTGATAGATCATAGACTCTGATAGTCTATAGACTCTGATCACCTTCCAGACTCTGATCTTCATGCAGACTCTGGTTTCACCTAAGTCTTTCATAGAGAAGTTGCTCCCTAACCAAATCTTAACAGCCTTGAGAGAAGGTATGTCATTCCTCATTAGTAGTATGTCATCAACATACAGTACTATGAATGCCACATGGCTCCCACTAACCTTCTTGTAAACACAAGGTTCATCTTCGTTTTGAACAAAGCCATACTCTTTGACTGTTTCATCAAAACAGATATTCCATCTCCTAGAGGCTTGCTTCAATCCATAAATGGATCGACGTAATTTACATACCTTGCTAACATTCCTTGGATCGAAAAAACCTTCAGGTTGTGTCATGTACACATCCACATCCTCTTCAAGGATTCCGTTAAGGAAGGCTGTTTTGACATCCATTTGCCAGATTTCATAATCATGGAATGCTGCAATAGCAAGCAAAATCCTTATGGACTTGACCATAGCCACTGGTGAGAAAGTCTCATCATAGTCAATACCATGAATTTGTCTGAAACCTTTTGCAACCAGCCTTGCTTTATAGGTCTGAACATTTCCATCCATGTCAGTTTTCTTCTTGAAAACCCATTTGCACCCTATGGGTTTTACCCCTTCAGGTGGATCAACCAAAGTCCATACTCGGTTTTCGTACATGGAATCCATCTCGGATTTCATGGCTTCTAGCCATCTCTTAGAGTCTGGACTGTTCATAGCATCTTGGTATGTGAGAGGCTCATCTTCATCTATGAGCATCAAATCACCACATTGAGTCAAGAGAAATCCATATCTCTCTGGCTCATGGCGAATTCTACCAGTTCTACGAATAACCTGTGTTTGTTGAGCATTATCATTATCCTTCTCCTGTTCCACTTCAGGTTCAATGCTATTTTGTGGTTCTCGATCTTCATCGAGGTCTATAGTTCTCCCACTGTTTCTTTTGGAAACAAAATCTCTTTCCATGAAAACAGCGTCTCGAGCAATAAACACCTTCTGCTCAGAAGGACTATAAAAATAATACGCCTTTGTTTCCCTAGGGTATCCCACAAAATTGCACTCTTCAGATTTAGGTCCAAGCTTGTCAGATACTTGACGTTTCACAAATGCCTTGCATCCCCAAACTTTCATAAAGTTCATGCCTGACCGTTTCTTCTCCCATATCTCATATGGAGTCTTTTGAACCTTCTTAGTAGGAACACGGTTAAGTGTGAAAGCCGCTGTTTCTAGAGCGTAACCCCAGAAACTAATTGGAAGATCTGCATGACTCATCATCGATCGCACCATGTCCAACAAGGTGCGATTTCTCCTCTCTGAAACTCCATTCCATTGAGGTGTACCTGGCGGAGTGAGTTGTGATACAATACCACACTCCTTTAAATAATCTTTAAATTCTGTGCTCAAGTATTCTCCTCCACGATCAGATCGTAAGATTTTAATACTTGTGCCTCCGCCAATTTGCTTCTCTACTTCAGCCTTGTATTCTTTGAACTTTTCAAAAGAATCGGATTTATTCTTCATAAGATATACATATCCATATCTACTGAAATCATCAGTAAATGTTATGAAGTAGTAGTAGCCTCCTCTAGCCATCACACGCATTGGGCCGCATACATCACTATGTATTAGCTCCAGACGTTCAGTGGCCCTTTGACCCTTACTAGTGAAAGGGGCTTTAGTCATTTTACCAAGCAAACAAGATTCGCATTCTTGGTATGATTCAAAATCAAACTTATCCAAATATCCATCCTTATGTAATTTGGATATGCGTTTCTCATTTATATGGCCTAGACGACAATGCCAGAGGTATGTTTGATTTGAGTCATTAACTTTAAGTCGTTTGTTTTCTATATTACAGACAGGATTATCTAAGTCAAGAACATATAAACCATTAAACAAACGCGCAACACCATAGGTTAAATCATTCAAAGCAAAAGAGCAATTGTTGTTCTTTATTGTAAACGAAAAACCTTTCTTGTCCAAACAAGAAACAGAAATAATGTTTCTGCGAATCGCAGGCACGTAATAACAATTTTCCAGTTCTAAAACTAGCCCAGAGGGCAAAGATAAATAATATGTTCCTACAGCTAAAACATCAACTCTTGCTCCATTGGCAACTCGTAGGTCCATTTCTCCTTTAGCCAATGTCCTACTTCTCTGCATTTCCTGCACATTTATACAAATGTAAGAAGCACATCCAGTATCCAATACCCAAGATGTAGAAATAGACAGATTGACTTCTATAACATATATACCTGAAGTAGAAGCTTGCTCAGCCCTCTTCTTCTTCAGATCCTCCAAGTAAACTGAACAGTTTCTCTTCTAGTGACCAGTTTTCTTACAGTAGTGACATTCACCCTTAGCGACCCCACATTTAGGCTTTAAAGCCTGTTTGGGACCTGACTTTGGCTTGGGTGTAGAATCAGAACCTATCTTCTTCTTACCCTTCCACTTGCCTTTCCCTTTGGCCTTACCTTTATTGCCCACCATCAGTATGGGAGCAGGTTCAGCCGTCTTCATGTTGGTCTCATATGTTCTCAACATAGCCAACAATTCAGTAGGTGTTTTGTCAAATTCATTCATGTTGTAGTTTATGATAAACTGGGTGAATTTGTTGTTCAAAGAATTCATGATTAGGTCAATACCAATTTCCTGAATAATCGGGAAACCCAAAGTATCAAGATACTCAATGTAACCAATCATCTTCAGAACATGTGGGCCAACTGGTTCACTTGCCCCTTGTTTGCAATTAAAAAGTGACTTGCTCGTGTTGAACCTTTCTTGACGAGTTTGGCTTGCAAACATGCTTTGTAAGTGCTCATAGATAGTATATGCATCCATATGCACATGCTGTCTTTGAAGCTCAGCACTCATAGTTGCCAACATAAGACATGCAACATCAGTTGCATCATTCTCATCCTTTGTGTGGGCCGCTCATTCCTCAACAGTAGCGCCCTCAGGAAGGGGACCTGCCGGAGGAATATCAATGACATGAAGCTTGCGCTCCTGCCTGAGGACAATCCTCAAATTCCTCTGCCAGTCTAGGAAGTTGTTTCCTCCTGTCAGCTTATCCTTCTCAAGGACAGATCGTACGGATAGTGTGTTTGTGTTGTTTGTCATTATTTGGTATCTACAATGATAAAAGCGCAAAATAAACATTAGATTATCTGAGTTATTTATTATGTTCAAATGATTATGATACATTCATAATATATCTCCCACTATTTTTATCAAATCAATAGCCCTTACTATTAATTTGGAAAGTATATCCCATAATTCTTTCTAGTGAGCCAAGATCCATATTTCGTCATATCTCAAGTCAACCACTGGAAGTCCTTAAGAATGATTATTTAGGTAGACAACATTTGTCAATTATATCACATATAATTCTTGGATAGTTTGGTGAGCAACGATTGATCTTATCTATCTAATAGATTTTTAACCAAACTCTATGCTTCTAAGTTCATAATGGTTGAATATAACCGTTTACTTTCACCTTATTATGACGACTCAGTTAAGTTTGACCCAATGATACAACGGCCGAATATAACCGTTTATATTCGTCGCATCTCATCACGATAGATAGGAGTCCCTTGCCACTGACAGTCTTTCCCCTAATCGATCTAGGATTCGATGAGTGTTCATTCATTGGAAAGCATCCGATTAAAACTTAATATTTTGTTAAGGGGTTTAGAAAATTACGACGATCATGATCACATCATGAAGAGATCTTCAATTTTTCCTTGAACTAAATATTTCAAATTGACATCTTAAATTGTTCATTTCCCAGGTAGATGGAGGATACCAGTGGTCACACTTAAAACCCATCAGCCTTACGAATACGCATATCCGTTTGTCAGAAAATCCCAATTATAGACATCAAAATCCATATTCAATTCCGTGTTTTAAAAATCCATATTTCATAAACACAAGAATCTCATGATCGTTTGTTAATTTTAAAATCTTAAATCGTTACAGATTTTATCTTGTTTAGCATGGCATGGGTGACGTATCTAATACATGCATACATCATTAATCTAATTAAAGCATGCATCTTCTACTCTACACATACATTCATACATCAATATGTAAAGTGCAGTATGTAAACGTGCTTGGTTATGACCCCTTTCTTATGTGATCCTTTCGAGCTAATGAAAGGATCAAAGTCAATCTATGGTGGTGAAATATAAATACAATTACATGTCTTCATTCTTCTTGTATCCATGGGTGCTTGCTCCTCTTCTTGGATCATCCTTCAATCTTCAAGTACATTACATGGAATAATTGAATACAACCTATACTAATGTACTTACATAAGAAAACTCGAGTTACATTCGAGGTTAAACAATTACAAGAATGAAGAAAACGACATGCAAGTCGTATTTACAAAACCAAAACCAAAACCATTAATCTAGGGGTCTAAGGGTCATAACCAGCACCATGCTCAAGTACACGAAATAAAATATTGCGGGGGTCCGGGGGCGGCAGCCCCTGGGCGGGGGTTCGGGGGCGGCAGCCCCCGGGCGGGGTCTGGGGGCGGCAGCCCCCAGCTGGGGTCGAGCTACAGATCATATCTGTTGGCCTTTTTCCCCACTGCAATTTATACAGTTTCAGAAGCATGTATCATATACATACTTATCATATCCCAGTTAACAAATCATGTCCAACACAATCTGTCCACCAGTTTATATCACTATACAAACTGACCCTCATGCATAATATGCAAATCGCAATAAGGCATATAAATCATTCATGGAAAATCATTAACATGCTAGTATCATCAACCATGTACTCATTATACGACAATTTTTAATCATACATATCATCTCATGGCAGAAGCATAACAGTCTCATAACAGGCATGACAGTCTCATAACAGAAGCATGGCAGTGGCATAACATATTATGACAAAGCAGTAGCATGGCATGGCAGTCACCAAAACAGGCATGTATGCATCAAATACATAAAACACGTAACCAAATCAGTCCCTTATACACGTAGCTCTGATGCCATTGTTGGGTTCCGAGGCATAAAACGCAGCGGATTAAACGTAAATATAACGAAAATTTCGGAACCCTAAACGCAGGATCATGTATAAGCGGACTGATTATTGTGAAACGGAATCATACATTTACTTGGTCTTGATTTTCACGAACTCAACGGAGATCCTAGCTTTCACGACTTGTGTCTTCCTCTCGAAAACACCTCTATGGTATCCACACGAGCACCTTCAAGAACGTCTCACGATCTTGATTACGGAATGGATGTACTAGCCTCCTTTGATGATTTCGAATTCTGCCTTTTCTCTCTGCCTTCGCTGCTGCTAGGGTTTTGTTTTTCTCAAAAACGTAATCCTTATTAACCCTACATTATCTATTTATAATGGTTCGTTAATAGGCCCATAATAGCAACCCATAACAGCAAAGCCTAACCCATGTAGGTTTAGGATTAAATAATGAAACCGAATTTTATTATTTAATTAATAACTAAGTCACACTTAATTATTAATGGCAGAATTCAAATTCGAATTTATATTATTTCAATTAATTAAGTCTCACTTAATTAATATAATAAAATTCAAATAATCATCAATTAATTTAAATCTATAATTTAAATTAATTATTCCTTTAAGTACTCTATGTGTGTGACCCTATAGGCTATTATTTAATTAGCAATAATTTTATTCTTCAATAAAATTATAAACAATGAGCGGTATCTAGCAATACATCATTGCTACCCAATTAAATAATAATTAAATCGTGATTCGATAAAACCTTTCGTGATTAATGTTTCAGTGTAATATAATCCCTTTAACCATATATATTATAGATTAAACTCGAGGCATGTATTTAGTCATCCTCTTCAACATTTAATCCGGGTTTACTTGATCCATGAGTAGACTATGAAAACAAATCATTATTTGAGCACGGCCATGCATTTTATAGTCTCACTCAATCAAGAGGCCAATAATATCTCTCCTAATTATAAGAGGGTTAAATCCTTTATCTATCATTCATATTTCTCATACGACTCATGATATACCCGATGTCCACTTTTATCATCACCCGGTCAAAGGTAACTTTTAATGTAGTCAAAGTATATTAATCCTCGTATAGAAATATAATGATCTCAAGTCAAAGGATCATTACACCATTATCACTGTGAGTCTTTCTTATGACTTTATTAAACATGAAGAATCTCACTGTGGGTCTGTTCAGTATCATGTACTCCTACATGTACCTATGTATTGACTTTAGTATCCCCATACTTATAACCAATGAGATGTGGTTATCAGTCAAATAACATACTAGTCTATTTATGTATTATTATTGTCCTATAATAATAATACTCGACTAGAGACATTTAAGAATATGATATATTATATAATCTCAAGTTCAAGTTATGTACTAAACTATACAATGTGTATCATGATTCTAAGGACATTTATTATGTTAACAAATATATCGCAGTAATTAAAGTCATAATAAATACGTTTATTGAATAATCAATTGACATAAAGGTTTATCAAAATAAACATTGTATTGCCTCTAGGGCACCTACACCATCATGGATGAGGCAGACTGAACATCTTTATCACTAGCCACCACTGGTGCACTAGTCAATAAAAATAATTATAAGTCCTATATTTATTACGTATGCTATCGTAAATACCGATATGCATATTCTCGAATATCCCGTATATTAATAATACGGTCTCATATCTCAAGTACCTTATGAAAAAAATAAATCAATAAAATCGTTTCTTCATAAAATGAAAAAAAATTATCCAAAATTCTTAATAATATCGAGTGTCAAAAATACGAGTTATTACAGTCTCCCCTTCTTAAAAGGATTCCGTCCTCGGAATTTACAAGCAAACAACTAAGGTTACTTTCCTCACACCTTTATTTCGAATTCTCAGGTTGAGTCTTCAACCTACTCAGTTTCGTACAACAATATCACTACTGATATTACTTCAGTTCTCAACACTTTCTTTTATTCAGTCGATGGTCTTTGTAAATTCTACACTTCTATCCATTCAAATGATATCTTCAAGCTTAAGTTCAACTACTATAGCTATCAGCTCTAATTCATAGGTAGGATACCTTAATTCTTATTTCTTCAATTACTCAGACGCATATAAAATAATTTCTACTATGTTACTTTCGCGCACAATCCATCCCTCAAAAGACATGTCATCACTAATTACAAGATTCGTCTTTTATCATCTGGTAGTCGCAACAACGGCTGTTACCCATCTATTCTTTTAATTTCCTCAAACGTCTTTCCCAACTTACTACATGTCCCAAATTTTTAACTCATTTTACCAAAGCTCACACTTAGAGAATTTAGCCTCCAATCACTTTTCTCTTAATATTTCCAAGGCTATATACATTTTTTTTTCATGTTCTTCGTTAATCCTTGGGCAGATCAAAATATCCTCTATGGTCTGAATAGTCCTTTCACTTTGACCGTCTATTTGGGGATGTAAGTGGTACTCATGTTCAACTTAGTCCCTAGATAGTCTGGAAAGCTTCTCCAGAATCTAGAATTAAATCTCGGATCTCTATCTGATACAATGGTCACTAGAACTCCATGTCTCACCAATAATATACTTTAAGGTCTTTATAAATTTTGGTGCTTCTAGGGTGGATGAAAAATATCGAATTATGTGCCTCATGCAAAATATCATATTTCAGTCCTAGGACATTTGGAATCCAAATTCTATTAATAAATCTCAGGATCCCTTTTTCGTCTCTCT
This sequence comes from Oenanthe sinensis, assembly GCA_028671895.1. Classification (NCBI taxonomy): domain Eukaryota; kingdom Viridiplantae; phylum Streptophyta; class Magnoliopsida; order Apiales; family Apiaceae; genus Oenanthe; species Oenanthe sinensis. The sequence continues at coordinate 15,173,125 of CM053807.1, forward strand.
CACAACTTTGTTTATCTCCCACTATGTTCTCTCTATGTTCCTCTATTACTTTCTCTTAACATACTCGTATTTTATCAATTATCTCTGGTTGAATTCGAATCTCAAGAAGTGTTTCGGTCCTTTCCTCTAGTAACTGCACCTCTATCTCCATTCGTTCAAATTCTCGTATTAACTCTTCTGAGGAAACTATCATCTTTAGTTATTCCTTCCTACTCAAGGCATCGGCCACCACATTGGCCTTGTCGGGGTGATAGTTTATCGAACAATCATAATCTTTAGTCAGGTCGAACCATCTCCTCCGACTCATATTTAATTCTTCCTAGGTGAAGATATACTTAAAACTCTTATGGTCCATGTAAATCTCACACTTCTCTCCATACAGGTAGTGTCTCCAAATCTTTAAGGCAAAAACTATTTCTGCCAACCCTAACTCATGGGTAGGGTGCCTTATTTTAAATTCCTTTCAACTGTCTAGACGCATATGCAATTACCTTGCTGTGTTGCATTAACACACATCCTAATCCCTTATGAGATGCGTCACTGCAAGTCACAAAAGCTCATTTATCATCAGGTAACGGAAGCACTGGGGCTGTCACCAACCTTCTCTTTAGCTCTTGAAAGCTCTCCCCACATTTCTTTGTCCACTCGAACTTCTCTGCCTTGCGAGTAACTCGGGTCAATGAGGCAGCTACCTTAGCGAAAATTATGAATGAATCTCCAATAGTAACCTATCAGTCCCACAAAACTTCTCACCTCTATTGGGGTAGTCGGTCTCTCCCAATTCATCAGAGCTTCTATCTTGGCAGGGTCGACCAACACTCCCTTACCACTGATCACATGCCCTAAGAGCTACACTTTTCTCAACCTAAACTCGTACTTTGAAAATTTAGCGTATAGCTCTTCTTTTCTCAGTATCTCTAGAATTAGCCTCAAATGATTTGCGTGTTCTTCCTCTATTTTAGAATAGACCAATATATCATCAACGAATACTATGACACACTTGTCAAAGTACTTTTTGAAAACTCTATTCATTAATCCATTAAAGCGGATGGCGCATTGATTAATCTGAATGACATCACTAAGAACTCGTAATGTCCATATCTTGTGCGGAAGGCTATCTTCGGCACCTCTTTTGGTTTAATATTCATTTCTTGTTATATAGTTTTTAGGTCAATCTTTGAAAAGTAGACTGCACCTTTCAATTTAAAAAAAATCATATATCCTTAGTAGTGGATATTTGTTCTCAATGGTCAGCTTATTTAGCTCTCAGTAATCAATACATCATCTCATACTACCCTCTTTCTTCTTTACAAACAACACTGGTGCACTCCAAGGCGACGCACTCGGTCTTATCATTCACTTCTCTAACAACTCTTTTAGCTGAATGACCAATTCTTTCATCTCCGCAGGAGTTAGCCGATAGGGAGCCTTCGAAACTGGTGAGGTCTCTGGTACTAGGTCTATAACAAATTATATGCCTCGGTCGGGTGAGAATCTCGGAAGGTATCTTGGAAACACATTCTTAATTTCATTCACTACTGGGATGTCCCTTATATCAAGTACCCCATTCTCTACATATATAACATGTTTCAAATTTTAAACTTCATTTATCTAAAACTAACATTTAGAAAATAATCTCTTTCATTAACTATGAAAATCTCCTCTTTACTAGGTTTTCTCCCTTTTCCATATCAACCTCATAGGGTAAGTAAGCCTCACATCTCATCACAACAATCTCTTTGTTCTCTCTATCTCCTTTTGAGTTTGTTCAGTTCCCGTCTCCATAGTAATAACTTCCTACACTAACTAGGTGTAGTCGATCAATTTTAATACCGCTACCCTATTTTGAATCCACGGTTTTAGCCCTTGTTGAAACCTCCTTACTCTCTTCTCGTCCGAATTTATAAAATCCGGCACAAATCTCCAAAATTCCATAAATTTCACCTTATACTCTGCCATAGACAATTTCTCTTATCTAGGCCCAAAAACTTTATCTTCATACGATTCTCCATAAATTTCAGATAATACTACTGTACGTATGAAATGAAATTTCTTTAAAACTCACATTACTCTAACTCATATTGTGATCCTCTTTTGTTCTCGATAATCTCATCACAATTCTCGGTTCTTATTAGTAAAGTTAACTCATTATGACCTGGTTGGAACACCTTCAAAACTTTTAGAGGTAACAAGAATCATGGAATTTTGAAGAGAAAAGATTCCATATCAATGCAAGTGTCACATAATTGTGGTCATCAAATTATGCGTTTTAAAGTAGTCATCATTTTAAAATAAAAGAATGATTGTGAAAGGCATAGGTGTACTAACTTGTAACACTTAATTACTATGTAACTCAACTAAGTAAAAGATAAAACAACAGCAAAACAAGAGAAACTGAAGAAGCACATGGAATCAATCAACTGAAGAAATGGTGATGATACTTGGTAACTACAAGTAACTAATTTGGTTAATCAAGGATGCATAAGTGAGAAGAAGTTCAATCTCAGTATTGCTCATGCCCTAACTTATCTAATGGAGAATCAAATTAATGACAAAGAGGTATCAAGAAGACCAAAGTGATTTCATGTGATGAATCTCAACAACTGGATAATGTAAAGGTTAATCAACAAATGAGAACTGACATTCAGAAGCAAGAACCCCTACAAGACTAGTCACTTATGAACCAGACCTTTGCATCAAGTGTCAGGACATTGGAGGCAAGTTCATGTCAGTAATAGAAGATCTCATTTGAATTGAGTGAGGAAAAGAAATTGAAGAAGCTAGGGAAACTTGCTCATAAAGGTTAATCCACAATTGGTCATTAAAGAAAGTCAACATTCGATGAGTGCATATTTGCCAAGGCAAATGTCGATCCACAGCAGATCGAGATGCGGATCGAGATTGAAAATTAAAGATAAACATTGCAAAGGCAAATCTCGATCCACGGCAGATCGAGATCGAGATCGAGATCTTCATAGATCGAGATCGAGATTCTTCATAGATCGAGATCGAGATCTTCATAGATCGAGATCGAGATTCTCCCAGATCGAGATCGAGATTTTCACAGATCGAGATCGAGATGGGTCCAGGCGAAGATCGAGATGCGGGTAGATATGTAACATTTAATGTTCAAGGGACAAGTGGCTTATTGTGAACGGTTGATCCAGAGTTGTTGGGAAAGTACTTTTTGTTGTCGAAGTCCTGATTGGGCCACGTACACAAAAAGGACAAGATCAAGACTACATGACATTATAAAAGCAGCACTTTGTTTTTATTAGTAGACAGACTTTTATCTCTGTATTTCAACGATATATTAAAAAGAGAGAGCATTTACTGTAAAACAATAGTGAGAGAGAGGATCAGTTGAATCTAGCTTTAATTGCTGTATTTATTGTTCAACTGATCATGATGCCTTTATGAATGTTGTAGTAAATCCTTCAATGAATATAATGATATATTCTTGAAATTCTGTGTCATAATTTATTACCTGCATATTTATACATTCTCTCATTATTCTAAAAAAAGTTGTATTCACCCCCCCTACAACACTTTGGACCTAACAATTGGTATCAAAGCTTCTGTTAAACACATCTAACAGAGATCCTATTGTGTTGTTTGAGTTGGTTCTTGAAAATCCCAGATCTAATTTTTCTTGAAGTTTGTGCCGAAATTTTTTATTTGTTTCTTCCTGGAAAAGTCATAGATCTAAAAAGTTTTAAGTAATGGTGTAAGGAATATTTGTACAACATTCCAAAACATTGTACTTTAGAGCTTTGTGGGTTTTCTTGTGGTCAAAAATCTGGTTATAAAAGAATATTTGATTGGTTGACTAGGGAACTTGAATCAACTGTTTGGTTGAACAAAAAGAACAAATTCGAACTACTGTCAACTAGATAGTGGACAGCTTTTGGTTTGGACTTGGAAGACTGGTGGACCCTGCTACGGTTCCTGTGATTAGTACTAACTTGCTTGAATCTTAAGTGCAAAATCCATTGGATATTAAGTGTTGGATATTTAAAGTGAGATAATTAATTTTTCAAGTAAATACAATTTATTGTAATTTGAAAAGTGTATTATCTTAATTTTAAACTTTATTAAAATGGTCGCCGCACACAGATTTAAGATACCTCCGTTTGATGCACAACATTATGACGAATGGACCGGAAGGATGAGAGCTTACCTTGAATCGATAAACAAGGTATACTTGAGAATATTGGAAAACGGTCCATACATACCCATGAAAATTGAGCCAGAGCGAATGGAAGGAGGGATACTAATACCATCCCGGTCTGTTCCTAAAGAGGAAATGGAGTTTTCAGACGCAGATAAAGAATTGGTTGGTATGGATGCGTCGTTACGCAATGTCATAATTGAATCCCTAAACTCAGAGTACTATGTTCAGATAAAGGGATTAAAAACAGCTAAAGCCATGTGGGATAAAGTGGCTGTGGTGATGGAGGGGACCGAGGAAGTTAGAGATAATCACAAACGCATTCTGATATCTGAATATGAATCGTTCAGATGCGAACGAGGAGAAAGCGTAGCGGATGTTTACAAACGTTACAGTAAATTGCTTATCGAGCTGAGTATAAGAGATAAAGTCTATCCACTAGCATATTCAAATATCAAGTTTCTCTTGAATTTGCCTAAACATCTGGAACACAGGATCACTGCCATTCGAGAGTCAAGAGACTTGAAAAATACTTCTCTCGAAAAGCTGTATGGTGTTTTGAAGACCTACGAGCTGGAGCAGGAACAAAATGACAGAAGAAGATCCTACAATAGTGGAGAACACAAAGCGGTAAGTGAGTCTGGACTTGTAGCTGAAGAGTCTGCTGTAAAGACACTTGCAGCTGTCTCATTGAAAACTGCTAATCCTGAAAGGGTGGTATTAGACATTGAAGATCCATCCGAAGAAAGTGAGGATGAATACTATACCCTTGAAGAGATGGACAAATTAGAAGACAAGTCATATGCTTGTATTGCTCGAGAATTTGCTCATATCAGCTTCAGGAAGCAAAGAAGAGGTAAAGGATAATTTGGTAGTTCTTTCAGCTGAAGAGGCAGTAGTATAAGTGGTCGGGGAAGTTACAGCAGTCGAGGTAGCACATCTGGTAGTGGCCACAGACCTAACCTGGTAGACAAAAACAAGTTCAGATGCTACAACTGCAATGAATTGGGGCACTTCGCAACAGAGTGCAAGAAGCCCAAATACGTTCATCCCAAGGAAACCTATGCTGATCTGAAAAAGAAATATGATGCCTTGGTTAGCAAGCAACAGAAGGGAAGCCGGGCTTATGTTGTGACTGAAGGGAAGGGTTGGGACGAGTCTGATGAAGATGAAGATCAGGAGCTATGCAACTTTGCTTTAATGGCAAAATCTTCAGAACAATCAGAGGTACCAATTCTAACCGTAAATGAAATGTCTATTTCTGAGTACCAAAATGAATTAGCTGCCATGACTAAAGACATGTACAATCTCCAACTGAATCTAATTGCTGTTAATGAGGAAAATGCTAAACTCTCCCTTAAAAATAGACTTCTCGAGGCTAGGGTAGAGGAATTAGAATCAGGAGAAAGAACAGAAAGGCAGTTAATGAATCAGGTAGACGTTTTAGAACACAAGCTTAAGATTAGGGAAGACCTTAACGAAGAACTTAAACATGAATTAGCTGAGCTTAAAATAACATGTCAATCTTTTAAAGAAGCCGCTAATAAAGTTTTCGTAGAAAGGGACATGTACATGAAACTGGCAGGCAAGAGTAAAAATGAAAAAGTAAACATAGGACTTGACTACACACATAAAAAGAAAAATAGGGCTGCTGAGTTATTAGAGCCAGTGTTAGTCAAAGAAAATGTGCCTGAGGTTTTAGGGGATGTTAGAAAACCTATCTTTAAGCAGTTTGAGCCTAGGACAATAGATCCTGTTGCTGTTAAAATTGAACATGAGATTAAAATGGAAAAAGAGTCGGAAGAACAAGTAGTAGAACCTACAACTTCTAAGAGAGCGAGTAAGATTGCTTATGCTAAGAGAGGTGTAGGAACCAAGGAGGCTAAGACGGTGTCATATAAACAATGGGTAGCAGGGTCAGACCAAATGAAAACACCTGTAGAGGTAATTAAAACTGAACCTGTATCTGTATCTACATCTACACGAGCTAGGAAGGCATGCTATATTTGTAATCAAACTGATCATTTGTCTTACTATTGCCCGTTCTATGTAGAGGAAGAAAAATCTGTTGGTTGTAATACCATGCCTGCAACTACTACTTTGCCTAACATGTATGCAAATCATGCCAAATGCAATAATCCTAATTGTATGCCATGTGCTGTAAACATCATGCATGCTTATTTTAATTTAATGAATACTGCTAGTGCATCTGTTGAACATACATCTAGTAGTAGTAAGAAAAAACATGCGGGGTCAAAGGCTAAGACTTCAAGTCCTCCTAAAGCAAGGAGTGACCAGTCTACTCCCAAACCTGACAAACCAGTCATGGTTGACAAGGGAAAAGACAAAGTCAAGATGAATGCCCCTGATGGCAACAAGGCAAAGCCTTCTGTATCTGAAAAGAAAAAGGAAATTATTGATGCCGGGCCCAAACATCATTGGGTTCCGAAGAACACCTAAGCTTTCTGGATTTGCAGGGCAGTGAACAGGAAAAGAGTAAAGTCATATGGGTGCTGGACAATGGAGCATCGAGGCATATGACCGGCAATAAGTCCCTGCTAACAGATTTGGTGTTGAGAGCCGGCTCCGTGGTTACTTTTGGAGATAACAGCAAAGGTTACACTCGGGGATATGGCAAGATTGTTTGTGGAAATGTTATCATTGAGGACGTGTCTTTTGTGGAAGGATTGCGACATAATCTCCTCAGCGTTAGTCAGTTCACCGACAGGGGTTTTGACGTCAACTTTGGGAAGCATGATTGTTCGATTCGAAGCAAAAAGGATGGAAGCCTTGCTCTCAAAGGAGTAAGGAAGTCAAATTTGTTCATAGCTGACATGAATTCTGCTGATCAGTCTGAAGTCACGTGTTTCTACAGCAAGGCTTCTGCTGATGAAAGTTGGCTATGGCATAAAAGATTATCTCACCTGAACTTTAAAGCAATGAATAATCTCGTAAGGAGAGAATTGGTGAGAGGGCTGCCGCAGATGGAGTTCACCCCAGATGGACTCTGCGAAGCATGTGAGATGGGAAAATCGAAAAGAGCCTCACATAAGGATAAGCAAGTAAATAGCATTACCGAGCCCCTACAACTACTTCACATGGATTTGTTTGGACCCGTTAATGTTATGTCAATGTCAAGGAAAAGATATGCGCTGGTAATTGTCGGACTTTTCCAAATACACATGGGTGAAGTTTGTGACATCGAAAGATGAAGTGCCACATGAGATCATTAGACACGTACTGGTAATTGAAAATGTAGCAAGTCTGACTGTGAAGACTATCCGATCTGACAACGGGACAGAATTCAAGAACTCAGTGTTAATGGATTTCTGCATATCTAAAGGGATCAGACGACAGTATTCAGCACCTAGAACACCGTAGCAGAATGGGGTGGTAGAAAGGAAGAACAGGACACTGGTTGAAGCAGCTAGGACAGTGCTGTATGAGTCAAAACTTCCTTTATATTTTTGGGCTGAAGCAGTTAGCGCGGCGTGTTATACACAGAATAGAACCCTGATTACAAAAGACTATAATAAGACGCCATATTATCTGATGAATAAAAGAAAACCTTCTATCAACTACTTCCACGTGTTTGGTGCAAAATGCTTTGTGTTAAGAGACAATGCACAACTTGGAAAGTTTGATGCCAAAGCAGATGAAGGGGTTTTCATTGGATATTCTCTTGAAGCAATAGCAGCGTACAGGGTGTTTGTACTTAATGATCGCAAGGTGGTTGAAAGCCTTAATGTCACATTCGACGACTCAAAGCTCCCGTCTATACTAAAAGAAGACAGTGAGCCCACTTCCCTAAGATTTGAAAATATGGATATTGATGAAGTGGATACAGTTTCTGAGTCTGTACTGCAGGGTAGTGATCCAACGATAAATAATGAAATTAATCAAGAGTCTAGTGTTTCACAAATTCAAAACACTAGGGCTGAGGGGTCACCTTCCGTCAGACCTGGTACTAACTCAGGGGGAGTCAATATGCACTCAGGGGGAGCAGCTCACTCAGGCGGAGCCAGTACTAGCTCAAGGGAAGCTAGTGAAAGTGCTTCTAGACTAAGTCACCTTCACTTACAAGATCAAGCTGAATCATCAAGAACATTTGCTAGGGATCGCACTTGGAACAAGGACCATCCGTTCGAGCTAATTATTGGTGATCCAGAAGCCGGAGTGACTACTAGAGGAAAAGCTAGAGCTGAAATTGCCACTGAGAATGAATGTCTATACTCAGTGTTCCTTTCCCAGATGGAACCTAAAGTGGTGGAAGAAGCTATAGATGACGCTGATTGGGTGATTGCTATGCAAGAGGAACTCAATCAGTTTGAAAGGCAGAAGGTGTGGAAGCTGGTACCCAGACCAAAGAATAGATCTGTTGTTGGGACAAAATGGGTATTCAGAAACAAGCTGGATGAAGACGGACTTGTAACACGAAATAAAGCTCGCCTGGTTGCTAAGGGTTATACTCAAAGAGAAGGAATTGATTATGATGAAACCTATGCACCAGTAGCAAGGCTAGAAGCAGTAAGGATGTTCTTGGCATTCGCAGCACATCATGGTTTTAAAGTCTATCAAATGGATGTCAAGAGTGCATTCTTAAACGGTGAACTGGATGAAGAGGTGTATGTCGAGCAACCTCCCGAGTTTATCGACAGCAAGTATTGTGATTATGTTTATCGACTCTTCAAATCAGTATATGGCCTTAAGCAGTCTCCGCGAAAGTGGTATGAAACTCTGTCAGACTTCTTATTAGAAAGTGGTTTCACCAGAGGAGTAATCGACAAGACGCTTTTCTACAAGAAATGCAAAGATGATCTAATAATGGTGCAAGTAAATGTGGATGACATTATCTCTGGGTCTGCAAATGAGAAGCTGTGTGCTAAATTCGCAAAGTTAATGCAATCAAGGTATGAGATGAGCATGATGGGAGAGCTGACGTTCTTTCTCGGTATTCAAGTTAGTCAGAAGAAGGACGGGATATTTATCTGCCAGACCAAGTACATTCATGATCTATTAAAGAAGTATGGTCTCGAAGATGTATCACAAGCTAAGACTCCTATGGCAACAGCCACGAAGCTTGACGAGGATAAAGCGGGAAAACCTGTAGACATCTCAAGCTATCGAGGTATGATCGGCTCTCTTTTGTATTTAACTGCTAGCAGACCTGATATTATGTTCTCTACATGCTTATGTGCAAGGTTCCAAGCGGATCCTAGAGAGTCACATCTCATAGCCGTAAAGCGTATTTTTAGGTACCCAAGAGATACAGGGTTTAATCTTGTTGGCTATTCGGATTCAGATTACGCAGGTTGTAGAATAGATAGGAAGAGCACTTCAGGAAGCTGTCAGTTTCTTGGAAGAAGGTTGGTGTCTTGGCAAAGCAAGAAACAACACACAGTATCTACCTCGACAGCTGAAGCAGAATATATTGCTGCTGGAAGCTGTGTGGCCCAGATACTGTGGATGAAGAACCAACTCAAGGACTACGGTGTGGAAGTATCTAAGATTCCTATCATGTGTGACAACATAAGTGCTATTGCAATGACCAACAATCCTGTGGATCACTCAAGGACTAAGAATATTGATATAAGGTATCATTTTATTAGAGAGCATGTAGAAAATGGAACTGTAGCGTTGCATTTTGTGTCTACTGAACGTCAAATAGCAGATATATTCACTAAACCTCTAGACGAATCAACATTTTCTAGATTGGTTGGTGAATTGGGGATGCTTAACACCTGTTAGTTTTGCTACCTATCTGTTATAATTCAGTTTGTGTACATATTATTGTTGTTCATGAATATTCATAGTTAATAATGTGTACTTAACTTCAAAAATGTATGTATTGCATGTCAAAAGGGGAAGTAAGAAAGTTTCATAAAATTAATCTTGTGTTGATCTGTGTATCTAAATGATTAATGTCTAATAATGTGATAGGATTTAATGCTAGACTTAATTTTGTAATGCATGATTTATTTGCTAAATTCCCTGTCGTTTCAAAATTGTAAGTTTCTAAAATGGTGTGAAAATTTGTGGTGAAATCTTGTGAATTTTACATATAAATGTTTAATTCACATAATTTCATTAAAATTTTCTTAGGTAAATCTCGATCTGTTTCTGGATCGAGATCGAGAACGACTTGCGAAAATTGCTTAAAAAACTGTCAAGGTACATCTCGATCTATCCGCATCGAGATCGACATCGAGATCGACATCGAGATGTAGATCGAGATGCGTATCGAGATCGACATCGAGATCGACATCGAGATGTAGATCGAGATGCGGATCGAGATCGACATCAAGATCGACATCTAGATGAGGATCGAGATGCGGATCTCGAGATCGAGATGTGACTTGTCTTTTCAGTTTCTTTTCAAGCGTGCCTATATATATATATTATAGCATTAAAAAGACTGTTCATTATTTCCATTACCTTTCTCTCTCTTTCAAAAAGCTTAAGATCTTCATATACACACGCGTATACATACATTCACAGAGTTCCCTTCCCTGCCATTACATCAAGTTTTCTTGTGATTTTCTTAAACAAAAATCACTGACTGTTACGTGAAAGCATTAATCACTAAAACGAAACTCTGCTAAAATTTTGTCTAAAACTGTTGAACTTCTTGCGTTGTTTTTTAACGTCATTTGTGTTCTTGCAAACTAGTTCTTTAGTTTCTTTTCATTCGAGTGAGTTTATCTTTTTAGTCTCGTGCTTTCTTGTTCTTCAGTTCTTTTGTGTTCTTGAGCGAAATAGTTGTAGGTACTATTGTTTAATCCTTAAAGTGCAACTGAACCGCCACGTTTTGTGTTTTTCCGAAAAATAAGTTTTTTTAACATAAACGGCTATTCACTTTAACTTTCGAAAACTCAACCGTCAATCATTAGTGGGGAATTAAGTGGTCATTAGTGGGCAGTTAATTTGTTTTAAATTGTGTCACTAATTACGTGTGGTAATTTAGTGGGGATAGTGTACGTTTTTTTGTTGTTTAAATTTAGAACTTGTTCTCTAAAATTCATTGCAAAATCTTTTCGAACATCTCTTTTCTCGAAAACAAATTTAAAATGGCCAACCCAAATTTCACAATTCCCAAGACCAACTTTGTTAATCTCTCTGCTGATCGAGCAACTGGTAGATTTATTCACTACCAGTTCTGGATTGAATCCCTCAACAACACATCAATCATAAGTCATGCTTTAACCGCCTCTCCCATCCTGAATGTCGAAGCCCTTCAAGCTTCTTACTCAACACTAGAGATTCAGGGTGGAAAAGCAAATCCAACAGGCCTATCCTTTACTATTGGTGGTGCCAAATATGAAGTCAGTCTGCGGAAGTTCAATGAGTTAATCGGGCTTCCTACAGAAGATTATGCTCCGGAACCCACTATGGAGGATACGTTGCAATTATTCACGGAGATAGGTTGTCGCCCTCCCACGGGTCCTATCAAGGTAACAAAGGTTAACACCGGTATGCTACCAGCTGAGTGGGATTATGTAGTTCAAGCAATTCAACGCTGCATGTTCCCAAAGGACAAAGACTACAGGCCAATGAACAACAGCTGCCGGGTAATACTATATGGAGTGGCAAACAACAAGAAGGTGAATGTGGGCAAACATCTTTTGATTCAGTTGCTTGAGAGGTGGGCATTGGAGAAGAATGCATCTAGGAATCCGGAAGATGGTCTAGTCAAATGCTGGATGCCAAGATTTCTTCAGATGGTTCTGGATGACGTCCTTTCAGAGGAACACAGAAGAGTATTTCAAGGCTCTGAAAGGATGACATGTTTTGATATGACTCTAAAGAGTATCTCCACCATGGAAACCCAGCAAAAGTCAAGATTTTTTGAGTTGCGCCTGACTCCGTACTTCCAGGATCTGGAAGATGAGTATGATAGGAGGCATGCTTCTCAGTTTACTGCAGTAGAAGCTGAGAGTAGCGGTAACGAAGCTGAAGGTGGAGATCAAGTGCCTAGAAATTTGGAAGAAACAGGTATGGATGCTGACATGGCCGAGGCAAATGTTGCAGAAGCTGGAGCTGACAAGGATGACGATCTTCTGAGTCAGGTACCTATTCTTGCTGATCTTGATCAATCATCAATTCAACCTGTTTTCTATAGCCGTGGGCCTGAAAACCCCCAGGCTGTATCCCAGGCTGCAAGCCCTTCTGTTCATAAACGTTCAGCCAGCCCTAAACCTGGTGATAAAAGGAAGGCAAGCTTATCTGAGTCGAGTGATTCTAGTGGAGGGAGTGTAGGAGTTGAGAGGGTAGTCACTTCAGCAGCTCTGCCACATCCAAAGAAGCAAAAGGTGGATTCAAACCCAGTGGCAAATGCACAACCTGTTAAGGCTAGTTCACCTCTCACAGCCACCACACCTCACGCTGGTGGCTCTCCTCTCCAAAACATTTCAACACATTCGCACTCGCCTAGGCATGTTGGTGAAAGTCAAGGAGGGGGTCCAGCTCAACAGCCAATAGGAGCTGGCCCTACCTCCCCTGAGTTGTCCGCTCAGGGCTCTTTGAGCAATTTCTCGGAAGGGGAATGGCAAACTGAGACTAGCACTTCTGATACTAGGATCTCAGGAAGTTTTAATGCGGAAGAGTCTGTCGAATCCAGTACGGATGACGCTTCCTCATCTAAATCAGAAAACAAGTTGCTCGCAGAGCAACGACATCTGGTGACTGGTGGGTCTACGCCTCCAGAACAGCCCAGCGAACCAGAAAAGGTTCTTGGTGGACAAGGGGATGACATGGTCATAACGCCATCTCCTATCGTAGACACAACGCTTAAAGGCTCAGTCTCACTGACCGATATCGCCGACCAACTCACCGCTAGTCCCCAGCGATTAGTGGATGAGGCTCTAATACTGTTAGGCTCTAAACACGAGGGAGAGACAGGGAGAGTAGATCCCTTCTTTTTAGGGATCTTGAGTGAAACAGAACCCGGCGAGAGTAAACAGTTTAACCCAAGCCAAACACCGTCCCCCAAATTGCAGGATCTAGTGAAGAAAGTGGAGGCTTTGGAGGCTGGAGTTGTTGGTGTTACTGCTGCTGTCTCTTCTCACTCTAGAAGATTGGAGGTTGGAGCTCAGTTCATGGAGAACCTGATTGCCGTCCAAAATCAAATGATTGACAAGATAAACAATCTTGGATTGGCACAGGTGGAGGTTGGGAGGTCAGTAGATGATGTCACTCATGGCATGTCTCAGGTCTGGACGAAGCTGAATGAACTACTTGATGCTGTCTTTGGACGTAACAGGGTTGGACCTGGTCCTTCAACCGGTGGTGGTGGTGACGATAAAAATGATGATGATGCTCCTGATGAGGATAACCCACCTAAGGGGGAGAAGGAGGATCAGGGTCTGAAAAAGCTGACTAGTAAGGGTCCGGTGATCGAGTCCTCAAACAAATCTGGTGAAAAGGTGGAGGAGGCTCAACCGGCTCGTAAGGACAAAGGCAAGCAGAAGATGGTAGTTGAAGAAGAAGCTGAGAAAGAAACACCTCACGTCGATGCATTTATGGGAGACTTTATTGAAGATTCTGATGAGGATGAGATGGATGTAGAAGCCTTAGTGGCAAGGAGGTCGAGACTCGAGCAACGGGCAAGAGAGTGGGAACAAGAAAGACGTCTAAATCCTGGCGGATCTGGCGCAGGAGTTGCAGGTGATGCAGGAGACCACTCGGTTGCTGACGAGCATGTCCCAAAAGAAGAAGTTGATGAAGCGGAGATGCAAGGAGAGATTTTCAGGGAAGCCAGAGAAAGAGTAAATGAAGAAGTGCTACAAGGGATAGTTGAAAAAGAACTAATGGAAAAGGAGAAGAGAGCGGCTCAGAAAACTCAGCATGAGTATGAAATGAAAAAGATCAAAGATCCTAAGGTCCAGGCTGACATAAGGAGGGAAGGTCCCGAGTGGGACAAGGCTAGAGAAGCCTTAGGTGGACCAAGAGCCTATGCTCATGACTCAGAAAGATTGAGCTTTCTTCTTCATAAGCTAGAAAATCTAAACCCTGGGCTGCTGAATTATCTAAATTGTATAAGACAGGGATGCACCTCCGTACAAGTCATATTCAAGGAGAAGGCATGGAATCTGATGATCACTTGGACACCAATAACAAAAATCGGGCCGTGTATGGTCGATGAAGCTTTCTTCCATGTAAGGGGTGCAAGTGAACTGGTAGAATTCGCTCACAAGGTAGACACCTCTGTCAAGACTGGAGTGCTGTTTAAGGAGAAATTGTTGAAGATGGCTGAAGACAGAGGGGTTGACATTATTCTAAATCCCTACCAGATCAGATATGTCCATGACAAGGTCTTGAGGATCGTAAATCTGCATGACTCGAAACTAACTCCGAGCGGAAATGTGCTGAAGGCAGTTGCAAAGCTAGTCCTCTCTAAGGGTTTTCTAACAAAGGAAAAGAAGCTGGTGGCTAAGGACTTGGAGAAGCTGATAAGAAGGCAAGACGCTAGATACAAGTTGCTGAAGCTACACTACCAGTGGTTAAGAAGGAACCTGAAGACTATGCATTCGAGCAGCAAGACGAGGCAATAAGGGAGCATGTGCAGAGATACGGAGATCCAAGAATAGACATTCCAGAAGAAGGGGAAATAAGGGAGGAAGCTAATGCAGTGGTTAGTGCAAATATCAAGTTTGTCAAGAGCAAAGCTGAGAATGAGAATGATCTGTTGGTCTATACAGACAAGCATCAGGTGGAAACCATCATTGAAATCAAGTATGACATCTTTGCAGATCGAACACAGTCATGAAACACTGTGTATCATAAGGGAATTGATTGATGAGATGGATGATGTTGACGAGCTTGATCAGGATTATCTAAGGGTCACATTTGATAATTTCTGTAAGAGAAGAAAATAGCTTGACATTCAGAGGCTACAGCAATGCACCACCGCTATTGTCATTGGATACCCTAAGCAGCTGGTTATAAGGAAGAAAGGGGAAAAGGGGTATCCTGACAAAGTCACGAAGCTGAGGTTTGAAGACATTCCCACGAAGCTTACCACTCGCAGCATGGTTGAAAGGTGGTTGAGGTTGTTTCGAGATTACAAGATCAGAAATCATGTGGAAGCAGAAGGACTTAATCTTCTCAAGAAAAGAATGGATGAAGTCTGCAACCCTGAGTTCATGAAGAAAGAAAAAGCAGCCAAGAAGAAAGCTCGTGAGGAAGAGGAGCGCAAGAAATCAAAGTTTTAATGTATTATGCTTGTAATGTTTCTTTGCGTTGTAATTTGTTTTCTTGTTTTCCTGCATTGTAAATATATATTATCTGTTTTCTTGTGTAGTGTATGGTAGAAGTTAGTTAGCTAAGTGTCTTGAAACTGGTTTATATTAGGCGTCAATTATTTCGCGAAGTTCGGCGGTGGTAATACTGCTAAAAGGACTTCAGAAGGATAATTGAAGATTGAGTGGACCGTGCTCTTAAAGTACTTAGAGAAAATCTCTAGAAGAGCATGAAGCCATTTAATCGAGCCAACAGGTGTCCAATTTTGGCACTTGAAGTATCAGTAATAGACATGAAGTTAATTAATCAAGCCAAGCATTATGCAAGTTGACATGATCTTTTATGAATGTTATTTTATCTTTTTCAGTCCCTAGTTAGTTGAGTTATCCTTATTGTGAATTTGGTTGTCATTGTTAGACAATCAAATAGGGGGAGATTGAAAGGCATAGGTGTACTAACTTGTAACACTTAATTACTATGTAACTCAACTAAGTAAAAGATAAAACAACAGCAAAACAAGAGAAACTGAAGAAGCACATGGAATCAATGAACTGAAGAAATGGTGATGATACTTGGTAACTACAAGTAACTAATTTGGTTAATCAAGGATGCATAAGTGAGAAGAAGTTCAATCTCAGTATTGCTCATGCCCTAACTTATCTAATGGAGAATCAAATTAATGACAAAGAGGTATCAAGAAGACCAAAGTGATTTCATGTGATGAATCTCAACAACTGGATAATGTAAAGGTTAATCAACAAATGAGAATTGACATTCAGAAGCAAGAACTCCTACAAGACTAGTCACTTATGAACCAGACCTTTGCATCAAGTGTCAGGACATTGGAGGCAAGTTCATGTCAGTAATAGAAGATCTCATTTGAATTGAGTGAGGAAAAGAAATTGAAGAAGCTAGGGAAACTTGCTCATAAAGGTTAATCCACAATTGGTCACTAAAGAAAGTCAACATTCGATGAGTGCATATTTGCCAAGGCAAATGTCGATCCACAGCAGATCGAGATTGAAAATTAAAGATAAACATTGCAAAGGCAAATCTCGATCCACGGCAGATCGAGATCGAGATCTTCATAGATCGAGATCGAGATTCTTCATAGATCGAAATCGAGATCTTCATAGATCGAGATCGAGATTCTCCCAGATCGAGATCGAGATTTTCACAGATCGAGATCGAGATGGGTCCAGGCGAAGATCGAGATGCGGGTAGATATGTAACATTTAATGTTCAAGGGACAAGTGGCTTATTGTGAACGGTTGATCCAGAGTTGTTGGGAAAGTACTTTTTGTTGTCGAAGTCCTGATTGGGCCACGTACACAAAAAGGACAAGATCAAGACTACATGACATTATAAAAGCAGCACTTTGTTTTTATTAGTAGACAGACTTTTATCTCTGTATTTCAACGATATATTGAAAAGAGAGAGCATTTACTGTAAAACAATAGTGAGAGAGAGGATCAGTTGAATCTAGCTTTAATTGCTGTATTTATTGTTCAACTGATCATGATGCCTTTATGAATGTTGTAGCAAATCCTTCAATGAATATAATGATATATTCTTGAAATTTTGTGTCATAATTTATTACCTCCATATTTATACATTCTCTCATTATTCTAAAAAAAGTTGTATTCACCCCCCCCCCCTCTACAACACTTTGGACCTAACAGATTGAGAGATCAATATGATCAAAAGAACTCAACGTTGCATGCCTTATTAAGACACTCACAAGTAAAGGGGTGTTTCCCCTCCTTATGATGTACAACTCACAAGCGATGGCGTCCCATCAAACTTCTATCACACAGACAGATAGTCCTTGTGTCCCCTATAAATAGGGTTATTCATCTCAGTTGTAGTAAAGAAGTATGAAATAAATTCAAAATCAGAACAATAAAATTCGTCTTTTGATAATTGATTCTCTAAAGCACACCTTGGAATAAAACTGAACAGACTCCAAAGGTTTTATTTCCAGAGAAAAGAAAGTACTAGTACACAACAAGCAAGTGAGGAATAAATTGCAAATAGAGTTATCCATTACTTGGAGAAAATGGAAGTTCAAGTCTCATAAACTCAACAAGGCCTCAGAAATTTGAAAGTATGAATCACAACAGCCTCTAGCATAATTGAATACCCAAATACGGGTGGACACCTATATAAAAATATAACTCAGAAGAGGAAATATATCTTCTAGCAAAATTCTCCCTTAGAGAGGTTTCCTAATAAATCATAGGAAATGAAGGTATTGCCAAGGTCTTCACAGATGTCTTCTCTATCAATTCCTCTGAAAGATCATCGTTTCACTATAAATCTAGTTCTCCACGTCCTGAGGTTATCAATATCCTACGTCGGCGTCGACTCATAATAATCTCTGGAGATTCCACAATAGACATCCACAGCCGCAAAGAGTTATATCCAACTCAATACAGTCATCTCAAGCAAACACTCTATTTTTTTTTAACTTATTCATTGGTACAATATCCAATAGTCCAACCAGAACTCTACATGAGCTCAAACGTCCTCACATAGCTATACACAATCCTACACACTCTCGTTTCTAGTTTACTATAACCTCATCTCTGATACCATTCTGTAACGCACCCAAATCCGGGGTCATGGATATGGTCATCACTGCGGAAATTCTCAATATAACACGACCTGTTTAACAATTATAATTTCACCTGTAGACATACAACAACTGAAAAATACATCTGTGACCCCAACTCTCAAGAATCTTTTAGGTTATAGGGCTAGAAATAAGAATCCCAAGTCAGACATCAATTATTACATTTCTCAACTAGTAAAATCACACTTGTGACCCCATCCACAAAGTTCCTCAAAATTAGATTTTTGAAAGAATTTTCCAATTACCACCAATTACTATAATCCTTCTCTGTTTACACAATCTTATAAAACTAGTATAACTTCGATAAGAAGTATACCAGCTACCAATAATTTTCTATACAAGATAATATTTATTACATATCAACTTATAAATAATTCTTACACCAGATCTAGATACTCTGAACCAAATCCTCTTCATCCTGGCATCTTGCCTTCTTCTTTCGAACTATGCAGATAAGTCTCGTCAAGCTACCTTTCACTGTAGGGTTACAATTTCAAGTAATGTGATCCATCTGATCTAGTTGTTGTGTTTGAACAATTTTAAAACAAAGCAAGGATGAGCTATTATAGCCAAGCAATAACTCCAGTCATAATAGCAGTTAAAATAATTTATGAAATTTTAACTCAATATAAAAGATAGTTTAGGAAACTACAATTTATAATACACAACAAGTTTGAAAAGTCAGCAATTCTAGATATTGCTAAGCACACCACAAAAGTTCTCAAGCTCTCATCAACACTATCAGTAACTTACCACAATGAGCTCAGTTACAGTGTTACTATTCATTTAAGAATTACTAAAAAAGAAGTTCAAGATATCGAGAAAAGAACAGTAAAGGTTCAACAGTTCCCATTAACACTATCGGTAACTTAGCACCTCGGCTTTCATTATAGTGTAAGAACAGTGAAAGTTTAATAATTCTCACCATAGCAGTTTAACAATAATAACCTGCAATTGATCTCAATATAAAAGACAGTATATAAATATGAAATTTACCATACACCATATGTTTAAATAAATAAACGGCTTAAACACTTATGGAATGCACAACAAAATTTCTCAACTCTCAACAACACTATAGAATGCTCAACACGATTTCTCAACTCTCATCAACACTATCGGTAACTCAGCACCTAGGCTTTTATTACAGTGTTAATGTCAATCCCAATTGGGAATAATGGACTTTCATTGGAGTAACAATAGTGACAATGTAGGTCGGTGATCAGTCGCCCACAGTTGCCCCTCCGAGGGACATCTCTGTTTTTCTACTCTTCTACTAGTAGTGGATGATCCGCCTTTTCTCTGACGTCACCCTGACCGCATTCGGGCCATAGTATACTTGATGGCATACCCGTCTGGCAGCTCTTACACTCTGTACACATAATGCGCCGTGCAAGCACGTCGACTTTCTCTAGTACTCCAGTCCAATTGAATAATTTGTTTGGAAGGAAATTGAATTCAGTCCAAAAATACATCTCATTCTCTTCTCAGATTTCAACACCATAGGATTGATTAACTCCCAGAATTATGAGGAAGTAATCTTATATGCACATGTTGACTTATAGTCAAATAATCTCTTTTTGCTCAAAAATTTCTCACACAAGAAGTTTTCAAAATCACACGACCAGGGAGTTGTTTTAAAATCACCAAAGTTCTCAAAATGATTATTGGATAGCTAAATCAGTTTTAGAATATTTTATATCCACTTTGGATAACTCAAATAATTTTCTCAAAGGTTAAATAAAGATTTTCATACTTTTTAACCTCTCATTAAATAATATCTAATTAATCAAATAATGCTAAATTAATTAAATACTTAATTAAACTCTAAAGATTTGATGGACGTTTAACAAAATATTTATTTAATATTTGATAATGTCCCAAAGCATTTCCGAAGAAAAGTTCTCAAACTCTGTTTGACAAACTGTCAGAAACTCACACCCTTACTCCCGGTCCAAACGTCAAACACAAACTCGGAAACTCAACTCTTAGAACACTTCTCATTCTCTACTTATACACACTCTAACTTTATAAGATTCAGAGTTGATAAGTAATCACAAGATAATGAATAGTGAACATTACAGACAAATATGTATGTTTGTAAGAAAATATATTCCAAACACAACAGAACCTTTTTATGAAGTAGTATTCGCCAAAATATAAAAAGGTTCGAAAACTTGCCTTCGGTCCTTAGCAATGAAGCAGAAATTCTAATTAATTCTCCTTCAATCACAGTAGGTCCATATCTTCTCTCGTCACATGATGTCTCATTACTCCCACTTGATTATGTTCTAACATAACAAGATACATATCAACTTGGTCTCATATCCCAAGCAAACACAACTCAAATACACACTATTTATTAAACCCAAAATCAAACCAAACGAATAAATCCCCCTTTGGGAAACTCACAACTTCTTATTACAACTATGCCTCAATAGTATCACATTGTAGACTTTCATATCTCTTAAGTCATTATGTATGTACATTTTATTATGGCATTAATCCCTCTAAATCCTCAATATTAACTCATATATAAATGGCCATATTATTTAAGCCATGATTCTCTATTTTACCCAGAAACATTTCATTTACACGTCTTCTTAATTCTAAAGTTTATTAAACTTAAGTGAATGTATTTTTTACAGAAAATTCGGCATGGCCTATTCATAAAATGAACTGTGCCCGGTGTAAAAACACCTCAAATACAACCTCAAATCAATCTCAAAATATTCACAACATATGTCAAGTCCAATTATGGTCATTAAAATTTGTACTAGGTAGTTTTATTAACTCTTATTTTTCCCAATATTTCACTTTCTCATGCCTACTTTAGCTATTCACAAAACTATCTTGTCAATGATTTTTAATCAAGTTCTATACACTAACATGTAGTCATGATACTCCTCAACAATTTTTGTTACTTGACCGACTCGAGACAAGTCCTCTATCTTGCTCGAAATCGTCTCCCAAAACGGTTGTTTCACCATTTTCTTATGCTCACTTCACTCAACATCCTGTTTTCTACCATTTTTAGTAAATTGGAAATTATTCTTTTTAACTCGATTTCTTTTCTGAGGTCTTCTATGACCGACAAAGAATCTCCCATAAAAGTTTTAGATTTTATTAAGCTACGTAGTTAGTCCAATCATAGCCTCAAAGTTGGACAAAAACAGAATTTCCATTTTCTGCGCTACCGTTACTAAATCGGCCATAACTTTTGACTTGTAACTCTGAATGACGCAAAATTAGCGCGTAAATGATCTAGAGACTATTAACTATCTAACCATATCAGCTATAAGCCCAGAATAAAGGAGAAATTCTTGTGTTTCTAGGACCAAACAAGCTCAATCCATACTACCCATAACATATATAAGCTACAACAATCATCATCTAAGCCAAAGGAACTCAAGAATCAAAGAAAATAAATATTTATTTTATGAGTTACTATTCATGTTCATCACACTTTGGATCATAACTAGAGATTTCATGGATGGAATGATGTAAGATTCAAGATTAAGCAAGATGAGTTTACTACCTTCGATTTAAGCTATTAAGCGCAAGATTTGGAGGAGAAATGACCAAGCAAGCACTCCATCTTCTTCCCTCTTCTTCTCTTCTTCTTCACTTAGGTTTTCTTCAAGAAAATGGGGAAAAATCTGATTTTTCTTGTTTTTGGGAAGTGTGTGGTGGAAGCTAGTATTTTAAAAGGTTTGTGCGGTAGTCGCGTAATTTCTCGACAACGTTTTAATCTCTCATTCTCATACTTTATTCATCCGACAAACTTAAGTTTTAAAATATCAAATTCTCATTTTATAATTCTCTTATGAATTATTATTTATGAAATTAATGACCCTTTAATCGTTTCGGGAATTTACGAAACAATTCTCCGAATAAACACTATTCACTTATACCGTCTCTCAAACTCTGCTACGACGTTTACCCGGATTCTCAATTTATTTGTTAGACTAAAAATAATTATAAGTCCTATATTTATTATGTATGCTACCGTAAACATCGATATGCATATTCTCGAATATCCCATATATTAATAATATGGTCTCATATCTCAAGTACCTTATAAAAAAATAAACCAATAAAATCGTTTCTTCATAAAATGAAAAAAATTTATCCAAAATCCTTAATAATATCGAGTGTCAAAAATACGAGTTATTACAGTGACTCTCATCCAAGAATATGATAATCAGTACTATGTCAATAGATCACATAAGGTTGCCAGTATATGGTAACCATAACAAAGTATATTTCGACGATACATATAGTCGGAGTTTTCTATTAAAAGTATTTATAATTAACTTGAAGTTTAGAATAATGTAATTTGAAAATTTTAGTTCATATTTAAATAATTTTTTTGAAGGTCATAAAATATTTGAAATAATTGTTTAAGACATTAAAGCATTTTTAATATAATTTAGAATATTTAATAAATATTTATTAAATAATAAACAATTAATAATTCTATTTTTAAATGAATATTCAAAATAATATTCATTATTTAAATAAATATTCAAATAATATTTATTAACATTATTTAAAATATTAATCAATAAAAATATATAAATATAAATATTGAAATATTTTTAATCGGTAAAATATAATCTATCTCCGGCAACATCCGGGTTACGATAATATTTAAAATAATACTTTCGGCTCCCGGTCTACGTTCGAAAATACAAAAACCCACTCTACTCTTAGAAGTTTTATATATACACCGGCATATATCTATAACACCTTATTGCATATAAACTAAACATTTGACGAAAGATTAAACAACAGTTCGTAATATCGATAAATAGTTATATCACAACATCTACAATTTTTAAATATAATAGCAGTACATAAAGTACGGGTTCTGAAAACTTGCATAAGCATAATTTAATTTCATATGCAAAATCAAGAATATAACATTTTGAAAATGAAAGTATAAGGTTGGAAAAACTTGCATAAGTAGTGATAAAAATATTTTAATATGTAAAATCGTAGGGATAGAAAACTTGTCTGGAGTCCAAGATACATTCCCAGAGTTCCACTCGTTCCAGATTTTCTATCAATATATATCATAATCCCAATTAGTATTCTTAATCTCATCAACTACTTATTTTACTAATAAGTATAATCACATATTGAGTCCAATTATGACAAATTCAATTTGTCTTTACTCGTTTTACTAACAATTATCTTACCCGACATTCACCTCTTCGGGTCTATCTTAATCATTCGTAAATTATTTTGTCAACGGCTTTTAATCTAATCTTTTACTCGAACACATAGTCATATTATTCTTCAACATCTTTCGTGTTATAACCGACTCTAAATTATCCTTTTATCCTGGCCAAAGTGACTCATTAAAATAGTACCCTTTGCGTTGACTTTTCTGCGAATTACTATTAAACGACTCGCACTCAAACATTTTTAATAAATCAGAAAATTCATATTTAAATACAAAATCATTCAAAGAGATTTTTGAGTATTTATAATAATTATCAAAATATTTTGATTTGGAACACATGAATTTAACTCGGTGAAAATATTTTAGAAATTGGATCAACTACGGAATTTTACTATTTACACCGCTTTTACTAAAACCTTGATTTCTCTCAAACCGTTAACTCAATAGACACATTGTTTTCGCGTAGACGATCTAGAGAATGCCTAGAATACAATCCATCAAAAGTTTGGCCCCTTGACAGAGGACCCAATTTCCCGAATTTACTAAACAAAGCAGTAGCTTCTTTAGTGAATAATGTCATCACATAACTTTGATTTTGACATTTTTATAACATTGAAATATTAACATTTTAACACGAAACCTTTTTTATGATCTTAATAAATGTCCAAGGTATATATCATACAAGTTTCATAATTTTAATCAACTCTTAAGTGGTCCAATAATAGTCCCAAAATGAGATTAAATGAGCAATTTAGTTCAATCGAACTACTTACACTAAATCGGGTGTTTCTCTTAAATCGTAAATCGTATCGACATGATTTTTATACCAAACAAATTACAAAACAAGATCTACCATTTTCTGGTGTTCAAAAATATTATTTTAGCAGTTCGGAAATCTAATTTAAACAGGACTATATGCAAACGGGCATTACGACGGTTATAATCGTAATGATTCCCGAATTTAACTATGTTAAATCCATTAACCAATGACCCAATCATCAAACCAATGTCTTTAACAACAAAATCAGTTTATAAACTACATAAACTCATCACCATCATCAAACCATATTATTTAACCAATAATATTCAACCATTTACATCCACACTCCTTAAATCAACATATACTTAAACATAACTCAAACTAAAGCTTATAGCTCAAAGTAAATCAAAGGGTGGATGGAGTTTATACCTTTCTTGAATACTTAAACATACTAACACGAGCTTTTAAGCCTTAAGGGAGTCTTTATCTATACTTATCATCCTTAAACTTGCAAGAGAAAATCAAGAAACAAGTTAGTAATTTTCGGAGTTACTATTCACCCTCATCTTTGAGCAAGGATTTGGTTATGCTATACTAAATGGATGTCCAAGAAATTTTGAACATACCTTAGTTATAAATTATGGAAGATATGGTCAAAATTCGGTGATTTATGAATGAGTAGAACTTGGAGTTTGAATTTCTTTTCTCCCTTTTTCTTGCTTGAGCTGAATGGTGAAGAAAATGGAGGGGGAGAGCTTTTTCTACTTTGCTTGCTTTTGAGTTGGTGTATTTGGTTTGTATGTGGATATGGCTGATATCTATCAAGAGATATGGTCTTGATGGGATCAATTACCTCAAATAGTAACCAAGGTATGGCTTGACAACTTGGTCCCTAATTCATAGAACTATGTTTCCTTAACTTGGCTAGTTGCTTGAGTTGTTGACTTGGTTCCTTTTTAAGCAATTTTTTTACATGGTTCTTGCATGGAAATTCTCATTAGTCACTTATCATCCAACACTAAACCATTAATCCTCCACGTAAGTTTGATTAAGTTCCGAAAGCATTTCGTTGTAGGAATTCCGTAGCGTAATTCCTTAATATTCTAAGTGTTTGGGTTTCTAAATTGTAATCCTCGTTGTTGTAATATAATTCTCGTATTCTTAATATTTCGTAAATTACGAAACAAATAGTAAAACGAAAAATCTTCGGATTCTGACGGCTTTTTCATTCACTCATTTTCTTCATAAAACAATATCACATTTTCGGAATTTTGAAAACAATTTTCCATTAAACCTTAATACTGTACGATTTGAAAACAATTTTGCAAACAATCTTTATCAGATAGAGGACAATGATTTTCCAACTCATAATGCAATTATGATTTTCATCATTTTCATCCATCTGATAGTATTCCCGACTTGAAACATAAATACATGACAATAGGGGTGGATGTATTCTTAGCCATATAGTATAAGGCTTTCAAAGCAACAACCATTATTTAGGTATTTTGAATCAATGTGAAACATACATTGAAACAAGTGTTTGAAAACAAATCATTTTACAAATGGTTGATACTTTGAAGTAAAAATAATTCTGAAAATATTTCTAAGTATATAAAATATTGAGAATTTTATACGCATAACTTAGAAAATACTTCACCTCCCAGTATTAGTGATTTTTGAAATAAACATTAATTTCGTAGAACAGAAATTCTAAATAACATCACTAATACCAAAAGTGTCATAGTTATTTGTAACAAAATATTTAAATGTACTTAACATACAAATAATTATGCTACTAACTTATGCTAGACAATTTAACTATAACATATTCATATAACATTATAAACATGATAATTAAACTGGTAGCAATAAGTACGAGGTACTGGATTATAAATAAATTCACAAGTCCTTTAAATATGGATGATTTAATACTTACGAACTCATTTATGAATTCCTTACAGATGGGATTTCCAATAAATATGCACATTAATAATATCCCTAATTTACTAACTAACTTAGAAAAATGAATTTATTAAGTTGTTTAGCAAATATCTGCAAGTTATTCGACTAAGGACTACTCTCGAAAGAAATGATACCTGATGTCCATGCGCTTGTTCCACATGTGGTGTAGAAAATATCCAGCAGAGGTGTTGGAGTTGACAGGTTCTATAGGAATTACTTCCATGTCTTTCTTACAACCTGCATCGTCTATATCTATATAGTCAATTAGCTTAAACCTAGTATCTTTAGTGTACCTGATTCTTGGAGTTGGTAATTCCTTAAGATATCTAACAATTCATATCTTAGCTATAAAATTAGATTCTCTAGTATCCAATTGGAAACTTGCACATAGGCATATTGAGAATAAAATATATGGTCTTTATGAACTTGAATAAGTAATGAGCTAATCATACCTCTATAGCTTGTCACTTCAGTTAAATACCTGATTTTCCCTGATCAAGCTTAGTTGTTTATTGGCAAGAAATCTTGGCAGGTTTAGAATCTTTTAAATTTCGTATTTTCAAAATGTTCATTGGCTTACTTTAATTGTCGTCATTCTTTTTAATTTCTAATAATCTAAAAAGAATCGCAACTCTTCCAACATGCTCATCTTGTACCTACTCTGCATCAACTTAGCAAAAGTCTTTTGCACAAGTTTTCGTTAGTAGACCCACATATAATATAATCATGGTATACTTGCACTAATATTATATTATGTGTGTGCCTTATATTCTAGAGAGATATGTGTATAACGACTCTAATATAAAATTATTTTCAAGTAATTATCAATTAGAATGTCATACCATGTCCTTGATTATTGCTTGATTTCCTACCTCCGTCATAAAGAGCTTGTGAAGATAATGATATAAAAACTCTAATGTATATGCAATTTCAAAGTCCAGGAGTTGTTGTACATCAGCTTTAACTTCTAACTCACCATTCAGGAGTGCACTTGTTCACATTCATCTGATATACATTCATATTTGAATGTGTAGCATGTGCTAGGACTATCATACAGTTAAGACATCAACTTGTTCAACCCTAATAGGATAGTAACATATAGCAACCAGTTTGGCTTTGTCCCTCATAACAATTCCAATTATCATCCAGTCCCTGAAAATCCTTAAAATACCAATTACAACCTTGTCTTGTGGTCTTGGTTCCAACTTTAGTAGATTCTGCCTTTCGAACTGATTGAGATCATCTTGCATTGCAATCACCCAATCTTGATCAATCAATACTTCTTAAATCTTCTTTAGGATACCAACTGTTGACAATTGTTCTTTCCCGAAGAATAACCATTTACTTTGCATATCACTTCTAGCATTTACTCTAGTATCCGGATCACTAAGAACTAGACTCTGGGAATGACTTTGACTTCAAATCCTTTGTCTTGGCAGATATGTTCTTAATGTATTCCCTTGATCTTCATTGTGTTGAGTACGACTAGTAGATCCCTTTTTGTTAGGAACTATGAGATTTGATGATGATAAATTACTTAGAATTATAATAGGGATTTAAATTTCATTGTAACTGGTCAATGGATATATGACTTATATCCATTGACTAGGAAACCAGTTATTAGTTGAAACTTGTTACTCAGCTGATCAATTGGATTGTAACATTTGATTCATGTTTATTATCAATTGATTGTAATATGTCGATGGATGTTGTGAAGTAGTCAACTGATGTTTATTGACTTCAATTTATAGCTCCTCAATGGATGTGAAGAATGGCTGATCAATTGTAAATATTCTAAGTCAGAATTCTCATAAATGAAGTGCTCAACAGATATTGAAGTTGATGGATAAAGACATTGTTCGATGGATAAAGGTCAATAAAAGTCAAATCAATGGATCTCTATCAACGGATGAAAGCATAAAGGCAATCAACGGATAAAGGATCATCAACGGATAAGTAGTCAATGGATAACCTAATTATCCATCGATACATCAATTGATCAATGAATAACTTATACATCGATGGTTAAGCAAAGGAGGATCAACTGATAAGCTTTACAACAATTATCAGTTCATCAAGGTTTCCTAAATTAGTTAAAGAAAAAAGTGATGGGATTTTTGCAAAAAATGAATCAATGAAAAACAGTCATGTCATGATTGTGAAGACTTGCAAGACAACAAAGTCTTCAAGGAAAAGATCAAGACACAGATTTTTCCAGAACAAGAAAAATGCAAAAGAGACTATGAAAACTAGCTACAATCTATTTTAGTGAATACATTATAAAATGTAATTTTTAATTTATATTTTATCAGTCAATAGAAAAATAGATGTAGAATGTGAAATGCTATATATATAATCTTAGCAGTTCATTGCAACAAGTAAGTGTGAGATAGAACAAAAACAAGAAAAGCATAGAAAAGCTAGAATTCATTGTATTGCTTTTATCTTGTTCAATTTCATATCTTGTAAGCAGCTTGGTAATTTTCCAAGGTTAATTGAAAGCAGAAATACACTAGTGGAAAAACCAATTCACTAGTAATTTTTAAATTGCTTTGTTTTGTTTTCAAAATATTAGTCTTCAATCCATAGTTTAAATAGTTCTCTTCACTATATATTTCCAAACACTAAATCTATCAAAGTACAAACTTGAATCTGCAAGAATTTCTTAAAATTCTTAAGTTTGTATTCAACCCCCCTTCTACAAACTTCTTGTACTCAAGGGAAATAACAATTGGTATTAGAGCCTAGATTTCAGCATATAGAAAGTTAAAATCTAAGTACATCAAGTATGGGACAAAAAGACACATGATTGAATATTCTAGTTCTGGAAAAAGATGAGTAGTTTCCATAGAAAGTTAAAATGCACTTGCATCTGTTATCCATTGATCCTTCCTATGTTAATTGTATAGAGAAAGGTCCACATGTGCCTATGAAAATAGTCACAAGTGTGAATGTAGATGGTACTCAAGCACCAGACAAGCTTATTCCAAAACCTATTAGTGAATACATAGATGAGGATGAAAAGGAAGTCCACAAAGATAAAATGGCTATGAATGTTTTATTTAATGGTCTTGACAAGGATATTTTTGACAATGTTATCAATTGTACAACCTCCAAAGAAGTCTAGGATACTCTTCAAACTCTATGTGAAGGCACTAAGCAAGTATAAAAGAACAAGATGCAACTCTTGATTCAGAAATATTATGCCTTTCACTTCAAAAGGGGTGAAGCAATCAATGACACATATAGTAGGTTTCAAAAGCTATTGAATGAGCTAAAACTATATGGAAAAGTATATGTTGTTGAAGATACCAACCTCAAATTCTTGAGGTCCTTACCCAAAGAATGGAAACCAATGACTGTTTCTATAAGACAATCTCCTGACTTTAAAGAATATACTCTTGACAAGCTGTATGGAATCTTGAAAACCTATGAGTTGGAACTACAGCAAGGTAAGGAGATTGAGAAAAGCTAGAAGAAAGAAAAGTTTGTTGCCTTGGTGGTCAAGGATAAACAAGTTGCAGAATCCTGTGAAAATGTTGATGTTAATGAAGGGAAGAAGTGTTGGGTCCGGGAAGTATCGTAGAGGGGGGATGAATAGGATACTCACTAAATTAAAAAATTCTTTCGAATCTTTTACGGATAAATAATTTAGAATTCGGTTAGTGGGTTCTAATTTATGAGGTGAATAGTGTTTAGAAGGATGGCTTATTAATTTTCCGTATATATGAATAAACATTAAAGTTCTAGAAAATTAGCAAGTAATTTAACGAGGCAAGTTTCAGGGAATATATCCTTCGTATATAAACCTAGAGGGGTGCTACACTCGGTTTTAATGAATCGGTTTCCGAAGAATAAATTAATTCTTCGCTATAACAAAGAGATATGATTGATTCATATTACAAAATATAGATTTGTGAATGTTCAAAAAGGAAATCAATCTAACAAAGAGTGTTTTATAATAGCCCTATATTTTTACAACATAATGAACCGGTTAAATTATAAAACTTCGGTGAAGAAGGTAGGTGTATCTTTGTATCTCTTCTTCTCCGGCTTATGTCTCTCTCTGTATCTCTTTGTGTCTGTGTATTTTTTTCCCTCACATCCCAAATGAATTAAATTCATTTGTTTATATAGTGTAGGCTTTACAATAATTGAACTACTTTCTGAGTATCGAATTCTTCTCCCTTTGGTGTTGACTTGAGTTGACTTTGAGAAACCCATGGATATTTTCTATGTGTCGAATATTGTTTCCATGTATTAAGACTTAGAAAATAATCCATTCTTTAGGGAGAGAGGATGTATTGAATTATAGTGCCCTGTATGTTGACTTGAGTTAACTTGATCACATGTGTCGAATTTAATCTCCATGTATATTCCTTAGAATATTCACAAAGTTATGTGTCGAATTCTATATATAGAATTCTTATGTGTCGACTTTTTAATTTGACTTTGTCAAATAACCATTTGATTGCGCTTGGTCACTTGCGGTTTGGTCACTTCCTATTTGGCATTTAAGTTGTTCGGCTGTTTGTCTATTGAGTTGTTCAGCTGTTTTTCATTGAGTTGTTCTGTATATCTCACTTGGATGAGGAATCATCTACTGACAACTCCTTTCAAGTATATGATTCAGTTTCTTGATTCTCCCATATTCTGTTATTTCCCATAAGGATCAGAAGATAAGATTTTATTCTTTTTCTTGTCTAAATTTTCCCTCTAAGGATATTAACTTCTCCCCTAAGGATACGAAGATAAGACCTTCTCCTTTCTCTTGTCTACTAAATTCTACCCATAGTTGACGAATCCTCTACTGGACCATATATTTCTCATGGCTTTTCTTCCAAAGAAGGTTCTTGTTTATCATTGATTGGGAAAACATAGTAGTTTTTCTTTCAGAAGTAGCATGTAGCAACGGTAAATGTTTGGTCTATGGTTTCTTCACTTCTGCTATGTTCTGTTGGAGTTTACACTTAAGTGTCGATCACTTTGAAGTGTTTCACTCTTTCTCTCCTTATCTCTAACTCAAGTGTATCTCTCCCTCACTTTCACTTAAGTGTTTCTATTAGGAATCTACATGTGATTTGATGATAACATTAATCTTAGAATCATAGAAATTTAATTTGATGTAACTGATTAATTGATATGAAAGTTATAAATATCAATTGATCATGAAACTATTTTTCAATTGAAGTGTTTATATGAATCAACTGATAATTTGGATTGTAGCATAGGTGTACTTAGTCTATTTCAATCGATAAGGTGTAAATCAATTGATATTTTATTCATCAATTGATGTTGGAGTCGATTGATATAGATCATCAATTGATGTGTAAATTAAATTGTTAAATTGTAATTATGTGAAGACAGGAAATTACACAAGTGAAGGATGATCAATTGATATTGAAGCATCGATGGATGAGGGATCAATCGAAGAAGCCAAGTCAAGCATTGAAGACCATCAACTGATGTGAAGACCCATCGATTGATATATCGATTGATAACATCTATCAATCGATAAGCCATCTTTTATTAATCGATGGATATAAAGATCAATCGAAGAAGAACATCAGTTGATGGATTAAAGGATGGATCAATTGATATGCTTAACAGCAAATTATCAATTGAGTGTGACAACACAGAAAGAATATTTGTTGAAGATCCAGAGAATAAAAGTACTCCTATGGAAGACAGTCTAGAGTGGCTGTGAAGACTCAATCTGAAGCTGTCTTTTCAAACCTTTTCAAAGATAGAAAAAGGTAAAAGAAAGGCAGGTAGAAACAATCCTAGTATAGGTATTGTAAAAGCACACTTGTGGTATATAAACAAGTGTAGCAGCATTATTAGAAAACAGACAAATTAGACAATATTTCTTAATCAACTGTTCCAGCTTCAGAGCACATTTGTAAGAACAGTTGATTTGTTTTCTAATCTTGTAAGAATGCAGCTAGGTTTCTTTTAACCTAGGAACATTGAGCAAAAATATACACTGATGGAACAACCAATCCATCAGTAATTTTAAATCTCTTTGTTCAATTTATTTTTCAGTCTTAAATTGTTCTAACATATTCTCACTAATTCAAAAACATCAAGAACAAATATAGAACAATAAAAAGTTTTAATATTTGTATTCAACCCCCCTTCTACAAATATTGACATTGTTCTAGAGGAATAACAATTGGTATCAGAGCAGGCTTTCAACATACAGAAAGTTTAAAGATTAAGAACAGTCAATATAGGCCAGAAAGATTCAGGTGTGAAGATTCCA
The DNA here is from genome assembly GCA_028671895.1 of Oenanthe sinensis. Classification (NCBI taxonomy): domain Eukaryota; kingdom Viridiplantae; phylum Streptophyta; class Magnoliopsida; order Apiales; family Apiaceae; genus Oenanthe; species Oenanthe sinensis. Next base: position 15,205,350 of record CM053807.1, read on the forward strand.
GTTTTAGAGAAAGATGAATATTTTCCATGGAAAGTAAAAATGGATCTGCATATTCTTTCTCTTGACCCTTCCTATGTTCACTGCATAGAGAAAGGTCCTCATATTCCCATGAAGCTAGTTACAGGTGTAAACCTTGATGGAACTCCTACAGTTGCTAGACATGTTCCAAAACTCATCTCTGAGTTCACAGAAGAGGATGAAAAAGAAGTACTTAAAGACAAAAAGACCATAAACATTCTGTTTAATGGTCTAGATAAAGATATGTTTGACAATGTGGTAAACTGTACCTCATCAAAAGAAGTATGGGACACTCTTCAAACTCTGTGTGAAGGAACTGAACAAGTTAGGAAAAATAAGATGCAACTCTTAATTCAAAAATATGAATCATTTCATTTTAAGAGTGGTGAATCCATCAATGATACCTATAGCAGATTCCAAAAGTTATTGAATGGTCTAAAGCTATATGGTAGGGTTTATGCAACTGAGGATACAAATCTTAAATTTCTTAGATCTCTTCCAAAAGAATGGAAACCAATGACTGTTTCCATTAGACAATCTCAGGACTTCAAGGATTACACTCTTGAGAAACTTTATGGTATTCTTAAGACATATGAACTGGAGATTCAACAAGATGAAGAGATTGAGAAGAATCAAAGAAAGGAGAAAACTGTGGCTTTGATGATCAAAGAAAATGAAGACAAAAAAGAGAAGAAGGAAACTGGTTGTGTAGAATAGTCTATCATGATGGCTGGTGATGCTGTTAAAGAATCATTCATGGGAAAAGGAAAGAGCAAGTGTGAAGAAGATGAAACATGCTCTCAGGATGATTTGGAGGAGATTGATGAGCACCTTGCATTTCTATCAAGGAAATTTTCAAAGCTAAAATTCAAGAGGAATCCATATGCTCAAAGGCCTGGATCCCAGTTTAGAAGCAACAATCAAAACAAAAATTTGGTTGATAGATCTAAATTCAAATGTTTTAACTGTGGATTGACTGGTCATTTCTCAAGTGAGTGTAGGAAGCCAAAACAAGAAAAGGCAAAGTCATATGAGGGTATTGATTATAAAAAAAAATACTTTGACCTTTTAAAACAAAAAGGAAAGGCTTTTGTTACTGAAGAGAAGGACTGGGCTGCTAAGGACAGTGATTCTGAAGAATTAATCAATCTAGCATTAATGGCCAAACATGAAGATGAAGAAGCTAGTTCATCATCAAATCAGATACTAGCTACAAACTTTTCTGAGCTTTCAGCTGATGAATGCAATAGTACTATTAATAAAATGTCCAATGAATTGTACAACTTGCATGTCTCTCTAAAATCTCTAAACAAAGAAAACCTCAAGTTAAAGAACAACATTGATGCCTTAACTGAGAGGAATATTTTTCTTGAAAATGAAATTGTCTGTTTAGATAGATTTAAGCAGGAAAGAAAGGATGCTAGAAATGAACTAGTAAACAGTTTAAAAAGAGAAGAATTGTTGAAAGAACAATTGGCTGAAGAAATTGAAACCATTAGCAAATGGAATAGGTTTGCTAAAACTGCCAAACAAATTATTGATGTTCAGGGTGTAGATACTCTAGAAGAACTCCCCAAATCAATAGGCAAGCCATTGGCTGATACTTCAATGAATAAAGATCAATCGACTGCTAATCCTTCATCAATTGATAAGTATTATCAATCGATTGATGCTGAATCAATTGATAAGCATCCATCGACAAGTAAATCATCAATGGCTAATAAGAAGAATAAATTTAGCACTCCTATCAAGTTTGTTAAGGAAACCATAAATCAAGTTGAGGCTGAAATTGAGAAAATCAACATAGGTAGCTTATCCAAGAATCAATTAAAAGAAAAATTAGAAAAGATAGCACTTGTGGAAATTTCTCAACCTAAGTCTGAGAAAAAGAAAAAGAATAGGAATGGTAAAGTAGGCATAAATAAGCACAACAACTACACTCCTGATATGTATGCACCTAGAAAAGTATGTGCTAAATGTAGTAGTGTAAATCATTTATCCATGCAATGCAAGAACAAAAAGAATTCTATATCTTCAAATGATTTAAATATACATGCCATGACTGCAAATGCCATGTTTACCAATCCTATGCTCATGAATGCCATGTCCTCTAATTTGGTTGCACATAATGTTCATATGCCATATGCACAAGTTCCATACATGTATAATCCCTTCTTTGCATATCCTAATATGAACATGCCTGGTATGCCATGAAACATGCCTAATATAAATGATGAAATTCATGGAAATTCTGCCATGAGTTCCAAGGTGTCAAAGCCCCAAAAGTCAACTCCCAAAGTTAAATTGGATTTAAACCCACCAAAACAAAAGGAACCTAAGTTGACAACAAGGGCTCAGGCTGCAACTAATAAAGGAGGACCCAAGGCAACTTGGGTACCAAAAACAACTTGATTGTTTTATGTGTGTGCAGGGAAACAGGAAGAAAAATCTCTGGTATTTGGATAGTGGATGTTCAAGGCATATGACTGGAGATTTGTCCCTGCTCACAAAGTTTGTGGAAAAGGCTGGCCCAGGAGTTATTTTTGGAGATAACAGTAAAGGTTTTACTCTGGGATATGGCTCAATTGTAAAAGAAAATGTTATCATTGAACCTGTAGCACTAGTTGATGGATTGAAGCACAATCTGCTCAGTATTTGTCAACTGTGTGATAATGGTAATGGTGTGTGGTTTACAACTGGATCATGCATCATAGCCAACAAAGAATCTGGTGATATTCTCTTAATTGGAGAAAGGAAAGGAAATGTCTATATGGCTGATTTTCTCTCTGTAAAGGCAAATTCAATGACATGTCTACTTAGCAAAGCCAATACAGATGAAAGTTGGACTTGGAACAAGAAGCTAGCCCATTTGAATTTCAAGGCCATGAATCAATTGGTTAGAAAGAATTTGGTTAAAGGCATTCCACAGATGGAATTCACCAAGGATGGACTGTGTAATGCCTGTCAAAAGGGAAAACAAAGAAAAGCATCATTCAAGTCAAAATCTGAATCATCAATTGATAAGCCTCTGGAATTATTACACATGGATTTATTTGGTCTAGTCAACATCATGTCAATTGCCAAAAAGAAATATGCCTTAGTAATTATGGATGACTTCACAAGATTTTCATGGGTATATTTCTTACACTCTAAGGATGAGGCAAGCAAATTAATTATCAATCATGTGAAGAATGTTGACAATAGCACTGAATGGAAGGTCAAGAAATTTAGAAGTGATAATGGTACTGAATTCAAGAATGCATCAATGAAAGAATTCTGTGAAGAAAAAGGTATCACTCATCATTTCTCTGCACCAAGAACTCCCCAACAAAATGGAGTAGTTGAAAGGAAAAATTGGACCTTGATTGAAGCTGCTAGAACTATGTTAGAAGAAGCAAAACTACCTACATACTTCTGGGCAGAAGCAATTAATACTGCTTGTTACATTCAAAATATTTCCATGGTCAATAAACTTCAAGGCAAGACACCATATCAATTGATAAAGAAAGACAAGAAGCCAACAGTTAATTTTCTTCAAGAAGCCAACAGTTAATTTTCTTCATGTCATTGGCTGCAAATGCTTTGTACTGAAAAATCAAGGTGAAAATCTAGGAAAATTCAAAGCCAAAGCTGATGAAGCTATATTTGTTGGATATGGAATAACAACCAAAGCATACAGAGTCTACAATCTTAGATTACACATTGTTATGGAATCTATGCATGTAGTCTTTGATGACAAGAAAATTCAAGGGTTGTTTGATGAAGGATTTCATGATCTATTGCATTTTGAAAATGAATTCACAAGTAATATTGGAGATAGTGACGATGATGTGGAAATTACAAGAATTCAAGTATCTAGAATCCTCCCATCAATTGATGTCAATGCATCAACAGATAACTTATCAGTTGACAATCATGAATTGACTGATAATACATCAATTGATAATCATTTGATGGATATCAACTATACCCAAGAATCCATAAGTAGAGTGTCCATCTCAGGGGGAGGGTTCTCAAATAGTCAATCACATCAAAGTGATCATAATACTTCCAATGATCATGAAGCATCATCTTCAAGGACAAATTTACCATCTCAAAGGAAATGGACAAAAAGCCATCCCTTTGAACTAATAATTGGAGATGCAAATGATGGTGTCAAAAATAGAAGTGCAACTCAACATGAATGCCTGTATAGTAGCTTCCTGTCTCAAGAACCAAAAAGGATTGAAGAAGCCTTGAATGATCCTGATTGGATAATTGCTATGCAAGAAGAGTTGAATCAGTTTGAAAGAAACAAGGTATGGAAGCTGGTGCCCAAACCAAAGAATAAGTCTATCATTGGTACAAAATGGGTGTTCAGAAACAAAATGGATGAATCTGGTACAGTGACAAGAAATAAAGCAAGATTAGTGGCAAATGGATGAATCTGGTTTTAATGATCCTGTTCATCCTGGAATTGTATACTATCTTCTCAAGGCACTTTATGGATTAAAACAAGCACCTAGAGCCTGGTATGACACTCTGTCTAAATTCTTGATTGAGAATCACTTCACAAGAGGTACTGTTGATAAAACTCTCTTTCATAGAAATGTAAATGGCTCTATGATTCTTGTTCAAATCTATGTAGATGACATTATTTTTGGCTCAACTAATGAAAAACTTTGTAAAAAGTTTGCTAAGTTGATGCAGAGTAAATATGAAATGAGTATGATGGGAGAACTTACCTACTTTCTTGGTTTGCAAATCAAACAAGTCAAAGATGGTATTTTCATAAATCAAACCAAATATATTTCTGATTTATTAAAGAGATTTGATTTAAATGAATGTTCTTCTGCAAAAACTCTCATGGCCACTGCAACTAAACTTGAATTAAACACTAAGGAAGCTATAGTGGACATTTCAAGTTATAGAGGCATGGTTGGCTCATTACTTTATTTAACTGCAAGTAGGCCAGATATAATGTTTGCTACATGTCTTTGTGCTAGGTTTCAAGCTGATCCTAGAGAATCTCATTTGATTGCAATAAAAAGAATATTCAGATATCTCAAAGGAACTCCAAATCTTTGAATTTGGTATCCTAGAGATTCTGGATTTGATCTAATTGGCTATTCAGATGCAGACTATGCAGGTTGCAGAATTGACAAAAAAAGTACAACAGGCTCTTGTCAATTTCTAGGAAATAAGCTTGTTTCATGGTTTAGCAAGAAGCAGAATTCAGTGTCTACATCTACTGCAGAGGCTAAATACATTGCAGCTGGAAGTTGTTGTGCACAAATTTTATGGATGAGGAATCAACTACTTGACTATGGGTTCATCTTGAACAAGATTCCCATTTTCTGTGATAATACAAGTGCCATTGCTTAATAGAAAATCCTGTGCAACATTCCAGAACTAAGCATATTGACATAAGGTATCACTTCATTAGGGAACATGTAATGAATGGTACAGTTGAATTACATTTTGTCCCTAGTGAAAGATAACTTGCAGACATTTTTACCAAACCACTAGATGAATTTACCTTCAATAGATTGGTCTGTGATTTAGGTATGCTTAGTTATATTTAATTCTTTAAATGTCTGACAAATTATATATTAATATTGTTTGTAGCCATTGATAATGTTAAATTATTGATTCTTCAATAATCAACCGAAAAACATCTTACATATCAATGGATATTTCTTAAGCTGTCGACAGATAAATATATCAATTGATGATATATTTGTTTATCGATGGATATTTGGAACTATCGACAGATAAATATATCAATTGATGATATATTTATTTATCGATGGATAAATGTACCTGTCGATGGATAAGATAATTACCAATCGATGACCTGGAATTTAAGAGGTCCATGGCATCAATCGATCTGTACAAAATCTAGCCGTTGGTTACTTATTTTATCAATTGATTAATACATTCATTCCTGTATGTATAACAGTCGATTGCTAAAATTGGTAACTTTTATTTTTCAATATTCATCCAACGGTCGATTAAGTTCTATTTTGAGTAAGAAATTGTTTGGGAAATCAGTAAATATAAATAGTGAGATTAAAATATATTTTTTCTTACTTGCAATTTTTACTAACGAATTCTCTTTCTCTCTTTCTCTTTCTCAATCTCTGAACTCTCTCTCTGTATCTATCTCCTGCTAATAATCCTAATTGCTACTGTTTCTGTATAATTACTAACAATCTTGCCAGTTAATTCTCGACTCATCTTCAAAAACACTAATGGCATCATTAAAGAAAGTCTCACAATCTGGATTCTACTATGAGCTCAACAACTTCGTTGCCTGCACTATGGTGGAGGAAGCCCCAACAGAATTTCATCCTCTAATGGAATTTCTAAGGAGTTCAAGGATTTCAAAGGCCCACTCAGAAGCACCAAATATAGTGTGCAATCTAGTTGAAGAGTTCTGGACAACAGCTGAAGTAGCAGATGATTTTTCTTCAATCTCCTTTGAATGCAAAGGACAAAGGTATATTCTAACCACTGTGATCTTGGGTGAGTGCTTAAATATTCCTGCAAATAATACAATAAATGCACCCACTGACACAGAGATAAGAAGCATGCTTAGAGAAATTAATTACACTACTCCTGATGCTAGTCTAGGTAGTATTGTGAGGAAGAATCTAAGAAAAGAATGGTCATATTTCTTTGATGCTATAATAAAGTGTTTTTCTGGTAAGGTTAGTAATTTTGATGCAATAACAACAAGTATGCAACAAGTAGGGTATAGCATTTTATATGATAGATATCATGATTTAGGAAGCCTGTTACTCAATGAAATATCTGCCAAATTGGGGAATAAATTAAATAGATCTAATCATATTTATTATGCAAGATTTATTATGATTATTATTAACCACTTTGTCAAGGATATTGAGATTAACAGGAGTGCAGAAATTTTGGATTGCTGGACTCAAAACAAAAGGGTCTTTGAGGACTTGGTTAGGATCAATCTTCACAGCAATGTGGAATTGATCTATCCCCCTTTTGTTCAGGTATTTATCTCTACTTTAATCTCTTCCCAACCTAATTTTTCTTTGCCTTCTGTGACTATGAAAGGTGGTAGTAATGACCCCAACCCTCCTACCCAAGTCACACAACCAATCTCTAAATCCAAATCTAAGAAACCAACCTCAACAGGTTCCCAAAAACCTGCTGTTGTAAAAACAAAGAAAAGAAAATCAACTGCTTTGGTAGATAGATTAGAGGAGGATGTAGGTGGTGAGAGAACAGGGGAACATCAAAGAACCCAGAAAAATAAGGAGAGTGAGGGTGTGCAACCTCAACCTAGCCACTCCACAGTCTCCCAAAAGACTATGGATGTAAATATGGAAAACACCACATCCCTATTGCCATCCTCTCAAAAGGATGACAGTATTGAAAATAGCCTACAACCAGGGCACAGAATCAAGTTTGGGACACAAAGGCCAAAACTCTAACACCATACAAAAGGAGAGAAAAGAAAGTCACCTTTGCACTTGGGGAATCACACACTGCAAAATCACAGGAAACTGTGGTGGAGCCTTCTCAAAGTCTGTTTGATGCACCTCATACAAATAATGAGATGCAGCCCCATTCTCTTTCAATTCCAATCCCTTCCATTCTTCTTTCCCCATCTCAAACTTCTTCAGAAAATGTTCTGATGGATTATCGAATATTTTCATATTCTCCTTCTTTGTTTTTCAAGGAGAAGCCAACACTCACTCCTAAATCTTCTTCCCAGGATTTTTAGGATTCTATTTCCCATATCATTTCAAACATTACTTCTCAAATTAATTCAACTGTTTCTACTCCATCAATTGATGTTCTTTCATCAATTGATATTCAGCCATCGACTGATAAGCCATCGATCGACATTCAAGATCAATCGATGGGTATGCATCAATCGATGGATGCCCCAAACACCACTTCAACTGATAATGTCAATACATCAATTGATGCTCAATCAATTGATGTTGCACAAACAATCTTAGGATTGAGTGAGTTGAGTGAGAGACAGGATTGTAACCTGGCAAAAAGAGAGGAAGTGAGTAAAAACATTCCTATTTCTTCCAGGAATGAGAGTGAAACACTTGAGGGCCCTACCTTAGCAGGTGCACAAGAAGTGAGTGAGGGAGAGGTAAGATTCCAGGATGAGATCCTGATGTAAAATAGAGAGATGAGTGAAAGTGATAAAACTATTCTACTATTTGCACAAGAGTTGGAAATTGAGTTGATGGCAGATGAAGAAGGAGTAAAGAAGATAGGGGGAACATCTAATGCAGAAGCTAGTGGGAGTGGAGTTACCAAGGACTTTGAAGAAGAAATAGATGCTGGTGAATTGGATCCAAAGAATTTCATTCATCCTGATCCACAATATCAAGGGTTGGCTACTTCAAGTAACAGGAATGCAGAACAACTTTTGGGAATTGATCATACAGATCAAAGGACCAGGAATTTGAAGGAAAGCATTGCCAATACAACAGACACTTGTTATATGGCACCTGAAGAGTTGGAGAGTGATTCTGATGAGGTGCCATGGATGACCACAATTGATGGTTCCTTAGCAGCTGCTGAGACTGAAATTCTCTCTCAATATAGAAGAGCAATGGTGGAAGGAGAAATTGAAGATCCTACTCAAAGGAGAATTGCTCACTGTATGAGAGAATCAATGAAAATTCAAAAGATGACAGTAACAGGAGTAAGGAGGGAACTGGAGATCATCAAGGACTCTATCTCAACTAACAAGGATACAATAGACAGGAGATTGGATGAAAAGCTACCATTCAACACCATGAATAGCATCAAAGACAAGCTTTTCAAGGAATCCAAAATTTTTGCATCTTTGGAGACAAGAGTAGGGTCTCTAGAAAGGAAGATGGATGATATTATCAGAGGTCAAAATCTTCATGCTTTCATTCTTCAAAATATTCTTGACAGAATTCCACCACCCCCTTCAATTGATGATAACAAAAAGGGGGAGAATACAAAGAAGAAGGATGGTGATGGTGATGGCAAAGGCAGTGGGAGTGGTGGCATAGGTGGTTCTGGTATGGATAAGTCAAGTGACATTGGTGGTTCTGCACCCAGAAGAGATAAAAGGAGAAGTAACATGGACAATCAATCTTCAAAGAAATCTAAGTCATCTAATTCTCCAAAAGATGATTTAGAACAGAAAAAGAAAGAATACAAGAAGAAGTTTGATGAAGATATTGAAGCTAGGAGAATTTCTAGGGAGAAAGAAACTCAATTAATGATTGAGAGGGAAAAGAAAAGAATTGAAGATCTAAGGAGAAGCACTGAGTTAGTAACAGAGGCAGTAGAAAAAGGAGACTTGGATGAGTTCATTGCTCAAACAAGAAAAATAAATGAAGATACACAAAAGGCTGCCAAGGAAAGCAACTCAGATGTTGAAGCCTTTTTGTCAATTGATCAAGAAGCCCTTAAAGAGAAGAAAAAGGGAAAATCCATAATGATTGAAGAAGAGAAGAAAAGAAAAGAGCCAGTTGGCCAGAAGCTTCTTCAAGGAGCCATTTCAACAGGATTGTCAGATGCTGAAAAGAAAGAAAAAGAAAATGAGGAAATAGCAAGACAAATGGAAATGGAATGGAAAATGGAGGATCAATTAATTGATCAACCACTGAGGAAAAAGAGAAAAGTTACCATGGCCAAGAAAAGGTTAGGTTCTACTCAAGAAATAGTGGTTCAGAAAAACCTCCAGGGTCAACAAGAAGAAATCAAGGAGGAGGTCACAATTGAAGGATATGATTTGAAGGGAATACCAGTGATCAATGAAAAGGGATTAATTGGAGTAAGGACTCACCCTGCAACCTCTAACCATGAAGAATCAATGAGGTTGGAGTATGAAAATGCAGTGAAAACCTTCTATTCATTGAAGGTGATAATGAAGCAAAGCTACAATGTTTTAAAGACTATTCTTCCCCTACTCAACAGAAAGTACAAACTCAACACAATAATTGCTCTGGAGATTCAACAGTAAATTTCAAGGTTAAGAAGATCCAAGGCAGAAGCTGAACCTGATTCACCTCTAAAGCTATGGAAGTCACAGGTCAAAAAGGTGGTGTTGGAGCCAAAGTATGTTATGATTTTTACAGATATAGAGGGCAACACAAATATCTGGACAAAATCACAGATGAAGAAATACACTACCTTATGAGGCAACTTGGAGAAACTGATAGAGATGAAGCAATCTTGAGAAGTTCTTTCATGAAGCAACTAAAGGAAAATGCTGAGAAGAGAAGGAAGAGGAACTAATTAAATCATGAAGACATTGAAGCTGCTTGCAGGAGTTATCTATCAATCTGGTACTTCAAAAATTAATGTGCCAATCAAAATTTTTGATTTTAACTAAATGTAAATTTTTAAGGGTTTTTGTTATCATCAAGTAGATTTATGCCTATTAATAACACAGACACAAATAGTGGGAGATTGTTAGGAATCTACATGTGATTTGATGATAACATTAATCTTAAAATCATAGAAATTTAATTTGATGTAACCGATCAATTGATATGAAAGTTATAAATATCAATTGATCAGGAAACCATTTATCAGTTGAAGTGTTTATATGAATCAACTGATAATTTGGATTATAGCATAGGTGTACTTAGTCTATTTCAATCGATAAGGTATGAATCAATTGATATTTTATTCATCAATTGATATTGGAGTCGATTGATATAGATCATCAATTGATGTGTAAATTAAACTGTTAAATTGTAATTATGTGAAGACAGGAAATTACACAAGTGAAGGATGATCAATTGATATTGAAGCATCGATGGATGAGGGATCAATCGAAGAAGCCAAGTCAAGCATTGAAGACCATCAACTGATGTGAAGACCCATCAATTGATATATCGATTGATAACATCTATCAATCGATAAGCCATCTTTTATCAATCGATGGATATAAAGATCAATCGAAGAAGAACATCAGTTGATGGATTAAAGGATGGATCAATTGATATGCTTAACAGCAAATTATCAATTGAGCGTGACAACACAGAAAGAATATTTTTTGAAGATCCAGAGAACAAAAACACTCCTATGGAAGACAGTCTAAAGTGGTTGTGAAGACTCAATCAGAAGCTGTCTTTTCAAACCTTTTCAAAGATAGAAAAAGGTAAAAGAAAGGCAGGTAGAAACAATCCTAGTATAGGTATTGTAAAAGCACACTTGTGGTATATAAACAAGTGTAGCAGCATTATTAGAAAACAGACAAATTAGACAATATTTCTTAATCAACTGTTCCAGCTTCAGAGCACATTTGTAAGAACAGTTGATTTTTTTTCTAATCTTGTAAAAATGCAGCTAGGTTTCTTTTAACCTAGGAACATTGAGCAAAAATATACACTGATGGTACAACCAATCCATCAGTAATTTTAAATCTCTTTGTTCAATTTATTTTTCAGTCTTAAATTGTTCGAACATATTCTCACTAATTCAAAAACATCAAGAACAAATATTAGAACAACAAAAAGTTTTAATATTTGTTTTCAACCCCCCCTTCTACAAATATTGACATTGTTCTAGAGGAATAACAGTTTCTCTCCTTCACTTTCACTCTGCATTCCAAATATAGTCTTATGTACCTGCAAGTGAAATCATTCAATTCATTTATATTCTCATCACCTGATTCTTTAGAATGAACTGAATCACTATCAAGTGGAGAATTACCTCGTAGAGGTGTTCTTGATCTATCACGCATAAGCACTGTCCCAGCACCAGACTCAGTAGCTTTTGCTAAATCACTATCTAGTGGAGCCTCACCTCTTTGAGATGGGTTATCCCAAGATATTAAATCTTTTAGGAAATCATGCTTTGTTATATCAAGGGGTTGCCTCACACCTTTTCCGTAAACGGGAGGTGGACATTCTTTTTCAGGATCTGGAAATGTTCCTTCCAGGAGGGGTGACGTAGTAGGCAATGTAATGAATGGTAATTTAGAGCCTATGTTTCCCTCGTACCCCGATGACGGGAATTTTGTATGAAATACCCTACTTGAATCATCCGAAGAATTCTTACCAAGTAGTTGTCTCTCAAGCCCAAATAAATCTGAACAAGAAATCTCCCTTTCGAGATGCAGAAGATTAACTTCTGTTTGAGGTAGATACCTTGGACAATGTAATGTATGGTTAATTAGAGTATGTATCTCCTCTGAATGCTTATACCTCTCACTGTGCATGCCTTGAAATGTGCACGCCTTGAAATGTTTTCCTAGAATTTAACTATTTAGGCTTACCATCAGCGTGAGTGTCGGTGGTGTGCTTGACTCATTACAAGATGCTCTGGCTGATGAGCGAATTTTAATGGACTCACCCTATTGAGAGAATAATTCCAGAGATAGTTTAATTGCATTTTCAGCTCTGCATCCTTTTGAGAAGATGCATATGAGCTTACAGTTATCTCAGTTTATGTACTACTTTTCTTCTCTGGAGGTAGAGTTGTGGGTATAATTTCAAATTTATCTTTATTTGCTGCATCAAGTGCAGTTTCACCCTTATCAACCTCTAACTTACATGTGTTCCATATATCTCCAGGGGTTAATATATGGAAGTGGATGAATTAGTGTTTGGTACTATGACCTGGTAAGAGATTGACGGGTTTTCAACCTCTTGGCTAGCTTCTAAAGCCACTGAGGGCTAAACGGATAGAGTCAATCAAGATAAAAAGATAATTACCTTAACATTCTAAAACATATTTTTCATCTCAAAGAGAAGGAAAATATAATAAGGAGTGGTAATGGATTGCATTAAAGCGCTTTTCAGCAAAAGAGTTTTGTTGGAACTAATGATTTATCATTTAGAGCATGATACAAAATTTTCTTTAAGATACATATCCCATAATAAAACACGAGAAACTGTATCAGATAATAATGTTTATATCCCTTATAAATTTCTTATAAGGCAAACTTTCAATAATAAAATACGGGAATTTATACCAAATAATAAATTCAACTCTCTTACCAAATTATATCTAAATAAAATGACTCATTTCCTTTAAAACCTAAGTACTGTAAGTTTTGAAAACTGCTTTGCAAAACATCCTTATCAGATAGAAGACAGTGATTTTCTGACACATAATGCAATTATGATTTACATCATTTTCGTTCATCTGATTATATCCCTGTCTTAAAGAAAATACATGCCAATGAGGGTAGATGTATGCTTAACAATATAGTACAAGGCCTTGAAAATATCAACCACTGTTTATGTACTATGAATCAATGTGAAACATATATTGAACCAAGTGTTTGAAAGCAAATCACTATACAAGTGATTGGTACCTCAAAGTAATAACAATTTCTCCAAATAAAATAGCATTCATAAAGTTTATGCCACATTAAAAGGAAAAATTAAGAGAGAAAACAGTTTTGAAAATATAACATATAAAACCAGTTTTTGAGAGACGATAAAATATTTTGAGATTTAAAGAAAGATTACCCTCAAGAAAAGTTGATTCACACCCTATGATTTAGAAATCAAAGCAGGGCTGTAAATCAAAAGATTTTCAAAAAGAGAAGTTTTGAAAAATAATTTTGATGTTTTCTTCTTTAAACTGATAGAAAGTGAATGTATTGTAAGATAAAACAATTTGGAAAATAAATAGACACAAAATTCTTTTCAATACATTCAGGTTTAAAACATTCAGACAAAGAAAGAAAACTAATAGGAATACTCATGCAATACTAAATAGTTACCACAGATATGCATATATATATATAAATTAAATAAACATGTCAATTATTCAGTAGAACAATAAGCACTAAGAAATATTTTTATTATTAGTGATTTTCATATGAACAAAAAATATTATCACTGATATTAAAAATATCACAATTAATTGCACAAAAAATATTAACAAAATATCATTACTAGATATTTATCAATAATTTCAAAAAGCAAGAAATTATGCTTCTAATATTTTATCAAATCAAAATTATGAAACTAATAGACATTGAATTGTTTCAATCAATAATTTTAATAAGATAAAATAATTTCGCTAAATACTAAAATATTCATTAGATTGAATATTAACATCTAACTTCATACGCTATATCTAATAATCGACACTCAAGCATATTACAATTATAATCATAAAAATTATTAATGATATGCGCATGTTCGAGGAAATAGTTGAAAAGAAATTCACAAGTCTTTTAAATATTGACATTTAACGTTAGGAATTAGGAGTCCCAGAAGTTTACAGAGGGGGGCGGGTGAATGTATACTTCAAAGCTTTTACCTTCTTTTTGTTTTAGAGAACTTTGATGAACTGTTTAACTGATTCAAACTTAAACTGTTGAAACAAGTTAAATGTTTACAAGAACATATAACAATAAGTAAAGTAAACACAAGATGTAACTTTCAATCTAATTGTATTAGAATGAATCTTTGCAACAATCTGAAATTCAACTTGAATTTCAGCTTCTTGTTCTAGGAAGATTACAAAATGTATGAATACACTTTTTAAAACTCTTTCAAAGACACTGTCAAATGAGGCTGTACATAAAATATATAGACAACATGTCATGTGCACATGCTCACATGAGACAGTTTAGCTAAAACTAGAAATACACAGAAAATACTTTACATTTGACTGATATCTATTTCTAGCTAACACTATTTTGACAGTCTGCTATGTACAACCTTATATCTTCTATCATTTGTCTTGACTATCTTCCCAGTTTCATTGTGAAGGGATTCGAGGCACAAACGCAGCGGAATAAACGCGAAAAATAAATTAAAATAGTGAAACCCTCCGCAGGATCCATGCGAAAATAAAAGATTTAATTCGGAGATAAAGAATAAATACCTTTAGAAGCTTTAACAGTTCATTAATGGAAGATTAATGGAGGTCCAAAGCTTGTTTAATAACCACGTATCCCACTCTCGCGATCTACGCTCTACGGTATCCACACGAACACTTTTCATGAAGGATTGATGTGTACTAGCACCCGAAAACTGTTTTTCTCTCTATCTTCCTCTTTTCTCAAAACGGCTAGGGTTTTAGTAAAAAAATATGTCTCTTTTTATTAAATCAGCCCATAAAAAGATTATATAGAGAGAGGAATAAGTTTTCTAATTATAATCCAATTATAATTAATACTAATCCCAAATTCTAAATTATTTAAGTAAGTCTCACTTAATTAATTAATTATTAATTTTGGAACTAGTTTAAATAATTCATTTATTCTATTTATATAATTAATTAAGTCATACTTAATTAATATCATAAATAAAATAAATTACTTATTTATTTAAATTCACAATTTAAATTATTTCTCCTTCAAGCATTCTTTGTGTGTGACCCTGTAGGTTATTATTATGTTGACAACAATTTTAATATCTAATTAAAATTGTAAACAATGAGCGGTATTTAGTAATACATCATTGCTACCCAAGTAATAATAATAAATCGGTGATTCGATTAAGCCTTTCGTGAATAATGTTCCATGTAATATAATCCCTTTAATCTTGATATTATAGATTAAACTCAAGGCATGTCTCGTGTCATCCTCTTCATAATTTAATTTTTATTTTCTTGATCGATGAGTAGAATATTAAAATCAAATCAACATTTGAGCACGGCCGTGCATTTCATAGTCTCACTTAAACAAGATGCCAATAATATCACTCCTAAAATTAGGAGGATTAAATCCCATCTAGATCATTCATATTTCTCATACGATTCATATTATACTCAATGTCCACTTTTATCATCACCCGGTCAAAGGTGACTTTTAATGTAATCAAAGTATATTAATTCTCGTATAGAAATATAATGATTTCAGGTCTAAGGATCATTACACCATTATCATAGTGAGAATTACTTATGACACTTATTTAACATGTAGAATCTCACGGCGGGTCATTCCAGTGCCATGTATTGAGACATGCACTTATGTTCTTGACTTTAGTATCACCATACCTATGACCACTGAGATGTGGTCATCTGTCAAGAAACATACTAGTCTTTGTGCATTATTATTGTCCTTAAATAATAATACTCGACTAGAGAATTTTAGGAATAAGATATTATTCATATAATCTCATTTTTAAGTCACATACTTAAAGATATATAATACGTATCAAAATTCCAAGGACATTTATTATGCTTTAAATTTATTACGCAGTAAATAAAACATAATAAATAAATAATAATCAATAAAACATAATCCTTAATAATAAATATTTTCCTTAAGATATAAAAAGTATTGTATCTAGAGCACAATTACTAACAATCTCCCACTTGCACTAGAGCCAATTACCCAAGTATCCAATACTCTTGGAACTAGTGTGACTTTCGTGCTTCTACTGCGACAAAGCCTTAGTCATTGGGTCTGCAATATTATTATTAGTATGCACTTTACATATATGTATATCTCCTTGATCATTAATCTCATTAATTAGGTGATATCTCCTAAGTACATGCCCAAACAGCCTCCTTAGCTGCTTCGCAAGCATCAATATACTCAGGCTCTATTGTAGAATCAGCAACTGTCTCTGCTGTGAACCATTCCAGCATATAACATCTCAATAAAAATAGATAAAACACAAAGCCAGACAGAAACATTAAATCATCGTTGTCTGTCTAGAAACCAGCATCACTGAAACCTCTTACAACTAGTTTCACATCTCCTCCATATAACAAGAATGAATCTTTAGTCCTCTTCAAGTACTTAAAAATATTCTTGACTGCCGTCCAGTGACCTTCACCTGGATTAGAACGGTATCTACTCGTCATGCTTAAAGCATACGAGGCATCAGGACGAGTACATATCATTGCATACATTATAAAAGCAATTGCTGACGCATATGGAACTTTACTCATGCGGTCCTTATCATCCAATGATTTAGGACAAATTTTATTTTGAGATCACTATCCCTTGAGACATTAGGACATATCTATTTAGCCTCTTTGCATTCGAAATCGATGTAAAACTTTGTCAATGTATGTACTCTAACTTAGGCCGATCAATCTCCTTGATCTATCTCTATAGATCCTGATCCCTAATATATAGGTCGCATCGCCTAAGTCTTTCATTGAGATATTATTTCTCAACCAAGTCTCCACAGTCTATAGAGAAGGAATGACATTCATTATTAGTAATATATCATCAACATATAATACTAGGAATGCCACATGGCTCCCACTAAACTTCTTGTAAACACAAGTTTCATCTTCATTCTGAATAAAGTCAAACTCTTTTTTACTATTTCATCAAAATGAATGTTCCATCTCTTAGAATCTAGAGTGTTCATAGCGTCTTGGTAGGTGAGAGGCTCATCTTCATCCACAAGCATCACATCACCATCTTTAGTCAAGAGAAATCCATAATATCTCTCGGGCTCATGGCGAATCCTACCAGACCTACGAACAACCTGTGTTTCTTGAGTAGTATTGTTTTCTTGTACATTCTGCTTAGGTTCCTCCATTGGTTCAATGTTATCATGTGGGTCTCGAACTTCATCGAGATCTATTATCCTCTCACTGTCTTTCTTAGAGAGCATCTCTCTCAAGGAACATAGCAGTTCAAGCAACAAACACTTTGTTCTCGGAAGGATTATAGAAAGAATAACCCTTTGTTTCAGTTGGGTATCCCACAAAATTACATTTGTCTGATTTTGGTCCTAGCTTGTCAGAGATTAGACGTTTCACAAACGTTTCACATCCCTAAATTTTCATAAATGACATGTTGTGACATTTCTTAGTCCATATTGAAGGAATTTATGCACCAGCGGAAGCATTGAATAACATTTATTTACATATATTCCTATGTATACATACATATAGATACAAAACTATTTTATAAATTAAAGAATACCTCGATTGCTTTCCGGCAACAGCTAGAGAAGATCTTGTTCTTCAATCCTTGCAATCACCCCTCAAGTGTGGAGTGCTCTAAAGATATCCACCAAGAATCAAACTAAAAGATGAAGGAGGAGGCTAGAGAGGAAATTAGGGTTGCCTCCCTTTTAAAATATTTCTCACAAATATTAGGGTTTGAGTATTAGGATTTATAATCCTATATTTATAGGCAAATATCTCAACTGAGATATTTTCTATAAATATCTTATTATTAATTCTCTTTTTAATTAATTAATCTTATTGATTAATTAGTTAATGATTAAAACTATTTTAATCATTAATTCCTTTTTCTAAACTCTTTTAGAAAATTATTCTCTCTTCATATTTAATTACTTTAATTAATTATTTAATTAATAATATTAAGATCTTATCTTAAATAATTTATAATCAATTAAATCTCATTTAATTAATTTATATAATTTGCTAAGTAATTATTTATTTCATAAAAAAATAATGACTAGCTATTATTAATTATTCCTTCATCTATAATTTAATCTCTTTTATGGTGTGACTCTTTAGGTTCAATATTAAGCCGGTAGTAGAAATAAATAATAATAAATATTTTATTTATTATTTATATGAATTCTATTAATTCATTAAATATAATTAATCTGATTAATTATATTTATTCTACATCGTGAGTGATGCTTCTCAACATATCGCGACTTTCCAGATGATACGAAATCATTGCTTAGAATACTTAGAACCTGTCAGTAATTAGTTACCGTACAATTAATTCCTTCTACCCTTCAATATCCCGATTAAATACAAGGCATGGAACTCGTATCAAGCCTATCTAATTTAATCATATGATTTCTTATTCATAATGCAAAGTTCCTTTTAATGTAAATTAAAAACTCTTTCTAATTTCATTCACTCTGGCCAGAGATTCCTGAACTTGCATATATAAGAATAACATAGAATATTCACTTCCTTTACTGGAAGGGGCAGATCCTTTATTGATCCGTTATCTATCTCCATACACAAATCACTATGCCCAGAATGGACCAAATGAATGTTCTAGAGACTAAGGACTAAACCAAATCATAAATCATTGTGTACGAGATTACTCTAACGATCTCAAGTCTAAGGATACTTGTACAACTATTTACTTAATAAACAACTATTGACACGTGAATAAACTCTATTAGTTGTTCTACTTATCGATTCATGTTCAGTGAACTTATTCCTTAATAAGCACCTACATACTAGCTATAGTGTCACCACACAAATGTCTATGAGAACAGACATCCTCCTAAGAGAGCTAGCATAGTATGTACTGATCTTTACAGATTTACCAATTTCCAATTAGTTATCCTATGATCAGGAACTGTTTAAGTCTAAAGCTATTATCTTCTAGATCTCATTATAATTCTAGAAGCTTTGCTCTAAACTATGGAACATCTTATTTAATACACTTCAAATAGATTAAGCCCGTAACATAACAAATAAATACTTTATTATTATCAAATGAAATTAAATAAGAGTAGCAGAAAGTTTTTCCTAACTCATCACACATGATTGATTTTAGGTCAAACACTTTCAATCTCCCACTTGGCCTAAAGCCAATCACTCTGGTATCTAATACCCATCCGCTCCTTATGACGATCAAAATTTAACTGAAACAGCGGCTTCGTGAACGGGTCTGCTATGTTGTTATGTGTGTCAACTCTTTCGATCTTGACATCTCCTCTTTCAATGATCTCCCTAATCAAATGAAGTCGCCGCAATATATGTTTGGTATTCTTGTGAGACCTCGGTTCCTTGGCTTGAGCTATTGCAACGTTATTGTCACAATATAACACAATAGGCCCCTCTATGACAGGAACTACTCCCAACTCAGAAACAAATTTCTTCACCAAATAGCTTCCTTTGCAGCCTCACTTGCAGCTATATACTCTGCTTCTGCTGTGGAGTCAGCCGTCGTAGATTGCTTACGAATTCTCCAACTAATCGCCCCACCATTTAGAGTAAACACATACCCTGACATGGATGTACTATCATCACACTCTGACTGAAAACTAGAGTCAGTATAACCCTCTATTTTCAACTCAAACCCACCAAAAACAAGGAAAACATCCTTAGTCCTTCTCAAGTACTTAAGGATGTTCTTCACTGCTTTCCAGTGGTCTTCACCTGGATTTGACTGATATCTGCTAGTCACACTAATTGAATGAGCAACATCAGGTCTAGTACATAACATCACGTACATGATAGATCCTATTGCCGACGCATAAGGAATCCTACTCATACGCTCTCTTTCCTCAGGTGTCTTAGGAGACATCTTGTCAGAAAGGGAGACTTCATGGCTCATCGGTATGAGACCTCTCTTGGAGTTTTCCATGCTAAACCTTTTAAGCACCTTATCGATGTACGTACCTTGGGTTAGACCTATCATTCTTCTTGATCTATCTCTATAGATCTTCATACCAAGAATGTAGGACGCTTCTCCCAAGTCCTTCATAGTGAAGTTCTTTGATAGCCACATTTTTACTTATTGCAGCATTGGTATGTCATTTCCTATTAAGAGTATGTCATCTACATACAAAATAAGTAATGTTACTGCGCTCCCACTAACCTTCTTGTAGACACATGGTTCATCTATGTTTTTGATAAAATAAAACTCTTTGATTGTCTCATCAAAACGAATGTTCCATCTTCGAGAAGCTTGCTTTAACCCATATATGGTTCGTAGTAGCTTACATACTAGATGTTCATTTCCTATAGAAATAAAACCCTCTGGTTGTGTCATATACACTTCTTCTTCATGTTCCCCATTGAGGAAGGTCGTCTTTACGTCCATTTGCCAGATCTCATAGTCATAGTAAGCTGCAATAGCAAGTAAAATCCGAATTGATTTGAGCAAGGCTACAGGCGAAAAAGTTTCATCAAAGTCAATCCCTTGTCTTTGTTTGAATCCTTTTGCCACGAGCCTGGCCTTGTAGGTCTCTACCTGGCCATTTGCTCCAATCTTTCTCTTGTATACCCACTTGTACCCTTAAGGCTTCATATTCTTGGGTGCCTATACCAAAGTCCATACTTGGTTGGCATACATGGAGTCCATTTCAGATTTCATGGCACTCTGCCATTTCTCTGAGTCAACACTACTCACAGCCTCGTTGAAGGTCATAGGGTTGTCTCCATCAATGACCGCCAATTCATTGTCATTCTCAATGACAAGGCCATAATACCTCTCAGGTTGGCGAGACACCCTTTGTGATCTACGGATGGGCTGTTCTATGGAAGGTTGTTCAATATGAACAGGTGTTTCTTCTTGAACCGTAGTAGTTTGTTCTTCATGAACTTCATCAAGTTCAATCTTGCTCCCACTATTCCCTTCAAGGATAAACTGTTTTTCCAGGAAGGTAGCATGTCGGGAGACAAACACCCTTTGTTCGGTGTAAAAGTAATACCCTAAAGTCTCTTTAGGATATCCTACAAACCTACATTTCACAGATCGAGATTCTAGCTTATCGGGGTCAACTTTCTTGACATAAGCCGGACATCCCCAAATCTTAACGTGCATAAGACTCGATTTCCTTTCTTTCCATATCTCATACGGAGTTTGAGAAACAGATTTGGAAGGCACTTTATTCAATATATATGCTGATGTTTCCAATGCATAACCCCAAAGTGATACTGGAAGATCTGTATAGCTCATCATGGATCGAACCATATCCAACAAAGTTCGATTTCTCCTTTCGGATACTCCATTCAACTGGGGAGTGGCCGGAGGAGTCCATTGAGAGACTATACCATTTTCTTTGAGATAATTTAGAAACTCTCCACTTAAGTATTCACCTCCTCGATCTGATCGAAGGGTTTTAATACTATACTTGGTTTGTTTCTCTACTCCATACTTATATTCTTTGAACTTTTCAAAGGCTTCGGATTTGTATTTCATCAAATACACATATCCAAATCTAGATCGATCATATGTAAAAGTAATGAAGTATGAAAATCCACCCATAGCTTGCGTGGACATCGGCCCACACACATCTGTATGTACCAATCAAAGCAACTCCGCATCTCTTTCTCCATGTCCACTAAATGGAGATTTGGTCATTTTGCCTAACAGACAAGACTCGCATGTAGGATATGATTCAAAATCAAAAAGTTCTAGTAACCCTTCTTTATGCAATGTCTTAAGTCTATTTTCACTAATATGACCAAGTCTGCAGTGCCACAAGTAGGTGAGAGTTTCATCATCTCTTTTTCTTTTATTACTATGTTTAATTTGAAGTAAACTATGTTCTACGTCACATACATACAAACCATTATTTAAAATACCAACACCATAAAGAACATTATTTCTAAAAATTGAACATTTATTATTCTCAATAACAAACGAAAAACCATCCAAGTCTAACATGGGAATAGAAATAATATTCCTCACAATTGAGGGAACAAAATACCAATTATACAAAATAATAGTCTTGCCCGTAGGCATAAGTAAATCAAACGATCCTACAGCTACAACAACAACTCTTGCTCCATTGCCCATACGTAGGATCACCTCTTCTTCTTCAAAAGTCTTACTTCTCCTTAGTCCCTGCAACGAATTGCAAATGTGAGAACCACAGGCGGTATCTAATAACCAAGTAGAAGTTTGATTAAGTGACATATTTAGTTCGATCATGAACATACCTGAAGCAGAAGCGGTAGTCTCACCACCCTTCTTCTTCTTCAATTCTGCAAGGTAAGCCTTACAGTTTCTCTTGCAGTGCCCCACTTTGTTGCAGTGAAAGCAAACAACTTTGCTTTTGGGATCTTCAGCTTTTGGAGGAACTGGCATTTTCTCACTTACCTTCTTCTTCTTCTTAGAAGGGCTCATCTTCCTCTTCTTAGGGTTAGAGCCTTCACCAATTAGAAGAAGAAAACTCTTCTTTATGGGAAAATTCGACTCAGCAGTTTTCAGCATGTTATGGAGTTCAGGCAAGCTGACATCCAACTTGTTCATGTAAAAGTTCACAACGAACTGCGAGAATGAATCTGGAAGTGATTAGAAGACCAGATCTTGATTCAGCTCCCCATCCATGACAAATCCAAGTTGTCCAAGACGCTCAATCAAATTGATCATCTTGAGCACATGAACATTCACAGATGATCCCTCAGTCATCCTACAACAGAACAGCTCATTCGATATCTCATATCGAGCTGTCCTTCCTGCCACAGCATACAAATCTTGTAGATGCATAAGGATAGAGTGAGCATCCATATGCTCGTGTTGCTTTTAGAGCTCATCATTCATGGATCCCAGCATAACACACTGTACAACTCTTGCATCATCTATCCCATTACGATACACAATATGTTCATCATTATGTGCATCCTGAGCAGGTTCAGCAGGTTTAGGTGAGTCTAGTACATATTCTTTCTTCTCAAACCTGAGAACAATTCTCAAGTTTCGAAGCCAATCAGCATAGTTGGGACCAGTTAATTTGTGTGCATCGAGCATGCAACGGAGTGATAGTGCAGAAGACATTATGTATATAGTAAATCTGTAAATCATAAACACTTAACAACATTTAGCAAATACTCTATTTCATTATCTAAAACACCATATGAATCGGGTCTTTATTCATAAGTGCCTCCCACTATTCTATCTAATTTCTATATCCCTTATTGAAATTAAGCATTCATAATGATAGTGGGATAGGGATCCTACATTCCATCACACAACCTCGGCTGTAGCACGAAACGCCATGTAACGTTCAATAGGCAGACAACTCTTGTCAGCTACATCTGATGTTATTCCCTAATCTTACTTTAGCCTCTTAAATACTCGAGTCACGGCTGTGGCACGACAAACTCAATATTTTAAGTCAAGTCAATCCCAACATCTCGTATAATTAAACTAGTTTCAAATAGCCCACGGTTGTAGCACATAACGACCATAAGATTCCAATTCATCATACACATCTCATGTTATAGACAAGTATCTCTTCTTTCGGAAACAACGCCCTCGGCTGTAGCACGAAACGACAGAGTTTCAAAAACAAGAAATACTTTCTATTATATTGGAAGGCTATGACCAACACAAGCCCTTTGTGTTTTATGGCCAATTACTACTTGATATTCTTTATATTTCAGGGGATTATATTATGTTACAATCATAATCATATTATAAAGAGATTCTTTTAGATTGGATTAAATATTTCAAATCAACTATTGATACTTGAAGTCATCCCAGGCCAGGGGTGGAGCATTGTCAAGAGGCGTCTCTTAATAACCCTCTTTCTTACAGATAGAACATCTGTTGTTTGACAGAATCATCCTTTCACTTAAGTTGAAAATTCATATTCAATCACGTGTTTCATAAACACAAAAATCTCATGATTGTATTCATAATATGTAAATTAAGGTCACGAAACAATTTCACTATTCTAGATTGTCTAACATACGCCTTATGTTAATTAAGTTCACCTAAATCTATCATCTCATGATAATTCACGCATATATCACATATATATAATCACGAATAAACATAAGGTAGGCATGTTAAATCATATATTACAACATATAAGCATTATACATCTCTATGTATCACATGGTGTATTTAAAAGCAACTCAAAACAGTTAAAACTTGCTTTAAAACACTTTTGGAAGCTCTAAACAGTCCGAAATAATTTCATAAAAATTATTGTAATATACCATTAGAACCGTCTCGGAAAAACGAATCCAAAGGTATATTACATGCCCCATTCTGAGCTCCCACGCGCCCGCACGCTCCCCGAGAAGTTTCTGACGCATCCTCATGCGCGCACGCGCGTGCAAGACACCCTGTCACGAATTAATTAAAAACAACTTTAAAAATCCATAATAAATAATCTATTGCTCAGAAAAATATTCTAAAAATACTTGGACGATCTACAACACTTGTAGAACACATGAAAAATATAAAAGAAATTTTGAGGAACAGTAATGAATTAATCATAATTAAATCATTATTATTGCTTTCAAAATTCATAATAAATATTCTACACATCAGCAAATTATGAAAAATTAATTGGACGATCTACAACACTTATAGAACCCAGGAAAATTATCAAAACAATTTTGACCAATAGTATCATATTAATCATAATTAAAACATGATATTTCTTGTATAAATCATAATAAATACATACATGCTCATAAAATTCTGAAACTTGACCACGAATCTATATGTATGTAACCTATGCTCTGATACTATTAAAGGAATTTATGCACCAGCGGAAGTATTGAATAACATTTATTTGCATATATTCTTATGTATACATATATATAGATACAAAACTATTTGATAAATTAAAGAATACCTCGATTGCTTTCCGGCAACAGCTAGAGAAGAAATTGTTCTTCAATCCTTGCAATCACTCCTCAAGTGTGGAGTGCTCTAAAGATATCCACCAAGAATCAAACTAAAAGATGAAGGAGGTGGCTAGAGAGGAAATTAGGGTTGCCTCCCTTTTAAAATATTTCTCACAAATATTAAGGTTCGAGTATTAGGGTTTATAATCCTATATTTATAGGCAAATATCTCAGCTGAGATATTTTCTATAAATATCTTATTATTAATTCCTTTTTTAATTAATTAATCTTATTAATTAATTAGTTAATGATTAAAACTATTTTAATCATTAATTCCTTTTTCTAAACTCTTTTAGAAAATATTCTCTCTTCATATTTAATTATTTTAATTAAATATTTAATTAATAATATTAAGATCTTATCTTAAATAATTTATAATCAAATAAATCTCATTTAATTAATTTATAAAATTTGCTAAGTAATTATTTATTTCATAAATAAATAATGACTAGCTATTATTAATTATTCATTCATCTATAATTTAATCTCTTTTATGGTGTGACTCTTTAGGCTCAATATTAAGCCAGTATTAGAAATAAATAATAATAAACATTTTATTTATTATTTATATGAATTCTATTAATTCATTAAATATAATTAATCTGATTAATTATATTTATTCTACATCGTGAGTGATGCTTCTCAACATATCGCGACTATCCAGATAATACGAAATCATTGCTTAGAATACTTAGAACCTGTCAGTAATTAGTTACCGTACAATTAATTCCTTCTACCCTTCAATATCCCGATTAAATACAAGGCATGGAAGTCGTGTTAAGTCTATCTAATTTAATCATATGATTTCTTATTCATAATGCAAAGTTCCTTTTAATGCAAATTAGAAACTCTTTCTAATTTCATTCACTCTGGCCAGAGATTCCTGAACTTGCATATCTAAGAATAACATAGGATATTCACTTCTTTTACTGGAAGGGGCAGATCCTTTATTGATCCGTTAACTATCTCCATACACAAATCACTATGCACAGAATGGACCTAATGAATGTCCTAGAGACTAAGGACTAAACCAAAGCATAAATCATTGTGTACGAGATTACTCTAACGATCTCAAGTCTAAGGATACTTGTACAACTATTTACTTAATAAACAACTATCGACACGTGAGTAAACTCCATTAGTTGTTCTACTTATCGAGTCATGTTCAGTGAACTTATTCCTTAATAAGCACATACATACTAGCTATAGTGTCACCACACAAATGTCTATGAGAACAGACATCTTCCTATGAGAGCTAGCATAGTATGTACTGATCTTTACGGATTTACCAATTTCCAATTAGTTATTCTATGATCAGGAACTGTTTAAGTCTAAAGCTATTATCTTCTAGATCTCATTATTACAATCTCATTATAATTCTAGAAGCTTTGCTCTAAACTATGGAACATCTTATTTAATACACTTCAAATAGATTAAACCCGTAACATAACAAATAAATACTTTATTATTATCAAATGAAATTAAATAAGAGTAGCATAAAGTTTTTCCTAACTCATCATACATGATTGGTTTCAGGTCAAACACTTTCACATATCTCATAAGGAGTCTTTTGAACCGTTTTAGTAGGAACACGGTTAAGTGTATGTGGAGCCGTTTCCAGGGTGCAACCCTAGAAACTAATTGGAAGATTCTTTGACTCAACATTGATCGCACCATGTCCAACAAGGTGTGATCCCTCCTAAAAAAACCTTTTCTTTGATATTTTCTACTTCATCTTTATAGTCTTTGAACTTTTCAAATGATTCGGATTAGTTCTTCAAAAGATACATATATCTGTATCTACTAAAATAATTAGTAAATTTTATGAAGTTAATAAAATCTACCTTTTGTAATCGTACACATATGACCACATACATGACTATGTATAAGTCATACCCGTTCAATGAGCCCTTCACCATGTCTGGTAAAAGGAGGTTTAGTCATTTTGCCAAATAAACCAAGATTCGCATCCTTTTGTAAAATTCATAATCAAACTTATCCATGAATGCATCCTTATGTATTCTGGAAATGCGTTTCTCATTAATATGGCCTCAACAACAGTGCTAAAGGTAATATTTGATTTGAGTCACTTTAGAACATATAAATTGTTAATTAGTTGTGTAATATTATAAGCCTCATCATCAAAATAGAATAAACAACTATTGTTATTTAATTAAAATGAAAAAGCCTTTCTTGTCCAAACAAAAAACTGAAATAATGTCTCTGTCAGTTGCAAGCACGTTATAACAATTATCAAGTTCTAAATTTTCCTTATAGGCTAAAAGTTAAGTAACGAGTTCCTTGTTGGGTTCCGAGGCATAAAACGCAGCGGATAAACGTAAAAATAACAAAAAAAAAAATCGGAACCCTAACGCAGGATCATGTATAAGACTTGACGGATTATGGTAAACAGAATCATACCTATTCTTGTCCTGACTTTCACGAACTCAACGGAGATCCTTGCTATCACGATTTTGTGTCTTCCTCTCGAAAGCACCTCTATGGTATCCACACGAGCACCTTCAAGAACGTCTCACGATCTTGATCACGGGATGGATGTACTAGCCTCCTTTGATGAATTCGAATGACTGCCTTTGCTGCCTCCTTGCTCTGCCTCTAGGGTTTTATCATATAAAACGTCCCATTCATTTAACCTATCATTATCTATTTATAATGATTGGTTAATGGGCCTTTTCAGCAAAACCTAACCCATGTAGGCATAGGATTAAATAATAAAACATGCTTTTATTATTTAATTAATAACTAAGTCACACTTAATTATTATTGGCAGAAATACAATTATTCAAATTCGAATTTATATTATTTTAATTAATTAAGTCTCACTTAATTAATATAATAAAATTCAAATAATCATCAATTAATTTAAATCTATAATTTAAATTAACTATTCCACTAGGTGCTCTATGTGTGTGACCCTATAGGCTATTATTTAATTAGCAATAATTTTATTCTCCAATAAAATTATAAACAATGAGCGGTATCTAGTAATACATCATTGCTATCCAATTAAACAATAATTAAATCGTGATTTGATAAAACCTTTCATGATTAATGTTTCCGTGTAATATAATCCCTTTAACCAAATATATTATAGATTAAACTCGAGGCATGTGTTTAGTCATCCTCTTCAACATTTAATCCGGGTTTACTTTCTCCATGAGTAGACTATGGAAAAACAAATCATTATTTGAGCACGGCCATGCATTTTATAGTCTCACTCAATCAAGAGGCCAATAATATCTCTCCTAATTATAGGAGGGTTAAATCCTTTATCTATCATTCATATTTCTCATACGACTCATGATATACCCGATGTCCACTTTTATCATCACCCGGTCAAAGGTAACTTTTAATGTAGTCAGAGTATATTAATCCTCGTATAGAAATATAATGATCTCAAGTCAGAGGATCATTACACCATTATCACTGTGAGTCTTTCTTATGACTTTATTAAACATGAAGAATCTCACTGTGGGTCTGTCCAGTACCATGTACTCCTACATGTACCTATGCATTGACTTTAGTATCCCCATACTTATAACCAATGAGATATGGTTATCTGTCAAACAACATACTAGTCTATTTATGTATTATTATTGTCCTATAATAATAATACTCGACTAGGGACATTTAAGAATATGATATATTATATAATCTCAAGTTCAAGTCATGTACTTAAACTATATAACGTGTATCATGATTCTAAGGACATTTATTATGCTAACAAATATATCGCAGTAATTAAAGTCATAATAAATACGTTTATTGAATAATCAAATGACATAAAGGTTTATTAAAGGAAACATTGTATTGCCTCTAGGGCACCTACACTAACAATCTCCCACTTGCACTAGAGCCAATCACCCATGTATCTAATACCCATGGAACTAGTGTGACCGTCGTGCTTCTTCTGCGATAAGCCTTTGGTCAGTGGGTCTGCAATGTTATCATTTGTGTGCACTTTACATATGTGTATGTCACCCCTTTCATTAATCTCTCGAATGAGGTGATATCTCCTGAGTATGTGTTTGGTTCGGGAGTGAGCTCTAGGTTCTTTAGCCTGTGCAATGGCTCCATTATTATCGCAGTATAGATCAATGGGATCTGCGATCGATGGAACCACTCCCAAATCATTAATGAATTTTCGAATCCAAACAGCTTCCTTAGCCGCTTCACAAGCTGCAATGTACTCAGCCTCCATTGTAGAATCAGCTACTGTTTCTTGCTTTGAACTCTTCCAACTTACAGCACCTCCGTTTAGACAAAACACAAAACCAGACTGTGATACAGTATCATCCCTGTCTGTTTGGAAACTTGCATCGGTGTAACCTTTTACAACCAGTTTCTCCTCTCCTCCATACACCAAGAATGAATCTTTAGTCCTTTTCAAGTACTTTAGAATATTCTTGACAGCCGTCCAGTGACCTTCACCTGGATTAGATTGGTATCTGCTCGTCATGCTTAAAGCATACGAAACATCTGGGCGAGTACATACCATTGCATACATGATGGATCCAATTGCTGAGGCATATGGAACCTTACTCATGCGGTCCTTGTCATCCAAT
Organism: Oenanthe sinensis; assembly: GCA_028671895.1. Taxonomy (NCBI): domain Eukaryota; kingdom Viridiplantae; phylum Streptophyta; class Magnoliopsida; order Apiales; family Apiaceae; genus Oenanthe; species Oenanthe sinensis. The sequence goes on from CM053807.1 coordinate 15,235,193, forward strand.
GATTTCGGACACTGATCTTTAGAGATCGTTATCCCTTGAGATACGGGGACATATCCCCTTTTTGCATTTTGCATACCAAAACGATGCAAAACCTTATCGATGTATGTACTCTGACTTAGACCGATCATCCTTCTAGATCTATCCCTATAGATCCTCATTCCCAGAATGTAGGATGCATCTCCTAAGTCTTTCATAGAGAAGTTGCTCCCTAACCAAGTCTTAACACCCTTGAGAAAAGGTATGTCATTCCCCATTAGTAGTATGTCATCAACATATAGTACTATGAATGCCACATGGCTCCCACTAACCTTCTTGTAAACACAAGGTTCATCTTCGTTTTGAACAAATCCATACTCTTTGACTGTTTCATCAAAACGAATATTCCATCTCCTAGATGCTTGCTTCAATCCATAAATGGATCGACGTAATTTACATACCTTGCTAACATTCCTTGGATCGACAAAACCTTCAGGTTGTGTCATGTACACATCCTCATCAAGGGTTCCATTAAGGAAAGCTGTTTTGACATCCATTTGCCAGATTTCATAATCATGGAATGCTGCAATAGCAAGCAAAATCCTTATGGATTTGACCATAGCCACTGGTGAGAAAGTTTCATCATAGTCAATACCATGAATTTGTTTGAAACCTTTTGCAACCAGCCTTGCTTTATAGGTCTGAACATTTCCATCCATGTCAGTTTTCTTCTTGAAAACCCACTTGCACCCTATGGGTTTTACCCCTTCAGGTGGATCAACCAAAGTCCATACTTGGTTTTCATACATGGAATCCATCTCGGATTTCGTGGCTTCTAGCCATCTCTTAGAGTCTGGACTGATCATAGCATCTTGGTATGTGAGAGGCTCATCTTCATCTATGAGCATCAAATCACCACATTGAGTCAAGAGAAATCCATATCTCTCTGGCTCATGGCGAATTCTACCAGTTCTACGAACAACCTGTGTTTGTTGAGCATTATAATTATCCTGCTCTTGTTCCACTTCAGGTTCAATGCTATTTTGTGGTTCTCGATCTTCATCGAGATCTATAGTTCTCCCACTGTTTCTTTTGGAAATAAAATCTCTTTCCATGAAAACAGCATCTCGAGCAATAAACACTTTCTGCTCAGAGGGACTATAAAAATAATACGCCTTTGTTTCTTTAGGGTATCCCACAAAATTGCACTCTTCAGATTTAGGTCCAAGCTTGTCAGATACTTGACGTTTCACAAACGCCTTGCATCCCCAAACTTTCATAAAGCTCATGCTTGACCGTTTCTCCTCCCATATCTCATATGGAGTCTTTTGAACCTTCTTAGTAGGAACACGGTTAAGTGTGAAAGCCGCTGTTTCTAGAGCGTAACCCCAGAAACTAATTGGAAGATCTGCATGACTCATCATCGATCGCACCATGTCCAACAAGGTGCGATTTCTCCTCTCTGAAACTCCATTCCATTGAGGTGTACCTGGCGGAGTGAGTTGTGATACAATACCACACTCCTTTAAATAATCTTTAAATTCAGTGCTCAAGTATTCTCCTCCACGATCAGATCGTAAGATTTTAATACTTGCACCTCCGCCAATTTGCTTCTCTACTTCAGCCTTGTATTCTTTGAACTTTTCAAAAGAATCGGATTTATTCTTCATAAGATATACATATCCATATCTACTGAAATCATCAGTAAATGTTATGAAGTAGTAGTAGCCTCCTCTAGCCATCACACGCATTGGGCCACATACATCACTATGTATTAGCTCCAAACGTTCAGTGGCCCTTTGACCCTTACCAGTGAAAGGGGCTTTAGTCATTTTACCAAGCAAACAAGATTCGCATTCTTGGTATGATTCAAAATCAAACTTATCCAAATGTCCATCCTTATGTAATTTGGATATGCGTTTCTCATTTATATGGCCTAGACGACAATGCCAGAGGTATGTTTGATTTGAGTCATTAACTTTAAGTCGTTTGTTTTCTATATTACAGACAGGATTATCTAAGTCAAGAACATATAAACCATTAAACAAACGCGCAACACCATAGGTTAAATCATTCAAAGCAAAAGAGCAACTGTTGTCCTTTATTGTAAACGAAAAACCTTTCTTGTCCAAACAAGAAACAGAAATAATGTTTCTGCGAATTGCAGGCACGTAATAACAATTCTCCAGTTCTAAAACTAGCCCAGAGGGCAAAGATAAATAATAGGTTCCTACAGCTAAAGCAGCAACTCTTGCTCCGTTGCCAACTCGTAGGTCCATTTCTCCTTTAGCCAATGTTCTACTTCTCTGCATTTCCTGCACATTTATACAAATGTGAGAAGCACATCCGGTATCCAATACCCAAGATGTAGAAATAGACAGATTGACTTCTATAACATATATACCTGAATTAGAAGCTTGCTCAGCCCTCTTCTTCTTCAGATCCTCCAAGTAAACTGAACAGTTTCTCTTCCAGTGACCAGTTTTCTTACAGTAGTGACATTCACCCTTAGCGACCCCACCTTTAGGCTTTAAAGCCTGTTTAGGACCTGACTTTGGCTTGGGTGTAGAATCAGAACCTGTCTTCTTCTTACCCTTCCACTTGCCTTTCCCTTTGGCCTTACCTTTGTTGCCCACCATCAGTATGGGAGCGGGTTCAGCCGTCTTCATGTTGGTCTCATATGTTCTCAACATAGCCAACAATTCAGTAGGTGTTTTGTCAAATTCATTCATATTGTAGTTCATAACAAACTGAGTGAATTTGTTGTTCAAAGAATTCAAGATTAGGTCAATACCAGTTTCCGGACCAATCGGGAAACCCAAAGTATCAAGATACTCAATGTAACCAATCATCTTCAGAACATGTGGGCCAACTGGTTCACTTGCCCCTTGTTTGCAGTTAAAGAGTGACTTGCTCGTGTTGAACCTTTCTTGACGAGTTTGACTTGCAAACATACTTTGCAAGTGCTCATTGATAGTATATGCATCCATATGCACATGTTGTCTTTGAAGCTCAGCACTCATAGTTGCCAACATAAGACATGCAACATCAGTTGCATCATTCTCATCCTTTGTGTGGGCCGCTCGTTCCTCAACAGTAGCGCCCTCAGGAAGGGGACCTGCCGGAGGAATATCAATGACATGAAGCTTGCGCTCCTGCCTGAGGACAATCCTCAAATTCCTCTGCCAGTCTAGGAAGTTGTTTCCTCCTGTCAGCTTATCCTTCTCAAGGACAGATCGTACGGATAGTGTGTTTGTGTTGTTTGTCATTATTCGGTATCTACAATGATAAAAGCACAAAATAAACATTAGATTGTCTGAGTTATTTATTATGTTTAAATGATTATGATATATTCATAATATATCTCCCACTATTTTTATCAAATCAATAGCCCTTACTATTAATTTGGAAAGTATATCCCATAATTCTTTCTAGTGAGCCAAGATCCATATTTCGTCATGTCTTAAGTCAACCACTGGAAGTCCTTAAGAATGATTATTTAGGTAGACAACAGTTGTCAATTATATCATATATAATTCTTGGATAGTTTGGTGAGCAACGATTGATCTTATCTATCTAATAGATTTTTAAACCAAACTCTATGCTTCTAAGTTCATAATGGTTGAATATAACCGTTTACTTTCACCTTATTATGACGACTTAGTTAAGTTTGACCCAATGATACAACGGCCGAATATAACCGTTTATATTCGTCGCATCTCACCACGATAGATAGGAGTCCCCTGCCACTGACAGTCTTTCCCCTAATCGATCTAGGATTCGATGAGTGTTCATTCATTGGAAAGCATCCGATTAAAACTTAATATTTTGTTAAGGGGTTTAGAAAATTTACGACGATCATGATCACATCATGAAGAGATCCTCAATTTTTCCTTGAACCAAATATTTCAAATTGACATCTTAAATTGTTCATTTCCCAGGTAGATGGAGGATACCAGTGGTCACACTTAAAACCCATCAGCCTTACGAATACGCATATCCGCTTTTGACAGAAAATCCCAGTTTTAGATATCAAAAATTCATATTTAATTCCGTGTTTTAAAATCCATATTTCATAAACACAAGAATCTCATGATCGTTCGTTTGTTAATTTTTAAAATCTTAAATCGTTAAAGATTTTATCTTGTTTAGCATGGCAAGCATGGCATGGGTGACGTATCTAATACATGCATACATCATTAATCTAATTAAAACATGCATCTTCTACTCTACACATACATTCATACATCAATATGTAAAGTGCAGTATGTAAACGTGCTTGGTTATGGCCCTTTTCCTATGTGATCCTTTCGAGCTAATGAAAGGATCAAAGTCAATCTATGGTGGTAAAATATAAATACAATTACATGTCTTCATTCTTCTTGTATCCATGGGTGCTTGCTCCTCTTCTTGGATCATCCTTCAATCAGAAGCAAGTACATTACATGGAATAATTGAATACAACCTATACTAATGTACTTACATAAGAAAACTCGAGTTACATTCGAGGTTAAACAATTACAAGAATGAAGAAAACGACATGCAAGTCGTATTTATAAAACCAAAACCAAAACCATTAATCTAGGGGTCCAAAGGCCATAACCAGCACCATGCTCAAGTACTCAACCAAAATAATGCGGGGGTCCGGGGGCGGCAGCCCCTGGGTGGGGGTCCGGGGGCGGCAGCCCCTGGGCGGGGTCCGGGGCGGCAGCCCCGGGCGGGGTCCGGGGGCGGCAGCCCCTGGCTGGTTAAGTGTATGTGGAGCCGTTTCCAGGGTGCAACCCTAGAAACTAATTGGAAGATTCTTTGACTCAACATTGATCGCACCATGTCCAACAAGGTGTGATCCCTCCTAAAAAAACCTTTTCTTTGATATTTTCTACTTCATCTTTATAGTCTTTGAACTTTTCAAATGATTCGGATTAGTTCTTCAAAAGATACATATATCTGTATCTACTAAAATAATTAGTAAATTTTATGAAGTTAATAAAATCTACCTTTTGTAATCGTACACATATGACCACATACATGACTATGTATAAGTCATACCCGTTCAATGAGCCCTTCACCATGTCTGGTAAAAGGAGGTTTAGTCATTTTGCCAAATAAACCAAGATTCGCATCCTTTTGTAAAATTCATAATCAAACTTATCCATGAATGCATCCTTATGTATTCTGGAAATGCGTTTCTCATTAATATGGCCTCAACAAAGTGCTAAAGGTAATATTTGATTTGAGTCACTTTAGAACATATAAATTGTTAATTAGTTGTGTAATATTATAAGCCTCATCATCAAAATAGAATAAACAACTATTGTTATTTAATTAAAATGAAAAAGCCTTTCTTGTCCAAACAAAAAACTGAAATAATGTCTCTGTCAGTTGCAAGCACGTTATAACAATTATCAAGTTCTAAATTTTCCTTATAGGCTAAAAGTTAAGTAACGAGTTCCTTGTTGGGTTCCGAGGCATAAAACGCAGCGGATAAACGTAAAAATAACAAAAAAAAAAATCGGAACCCTAACGCAGGATCATGTATAAGACTTGACGGATTATGGTAAACAGAATCATACCTATTCTTGTCCTGACTTTCACGAACTCAACGGAGATCCTTGCTATCACGATTTTGTGTCTTCCTCTCGAAAGCACCTCTATGGTATCCACACGAGCACCTTCAAGAACGTCTCACGATCTTGATCACGGGATGGATGTACTAGCCTCCTTTGATGAATTCGAATGACTGCCTTTGCTGCCTCCTTGCTCTGCCTCTAGGGTTTTATCATATAAAACGTCCCATTCATTTAACCTATCATTATCTATTTATAATGATTGGTTAATGGGCCTTTTCAGCAAAACCTAACCCATGTAGGCATAGGATTAAATAATAAAACATGCTTTTATTATTTAATTAATAACTAAGTCACACTTAATTATTATTGGCAGAAATACAATTATTCAAATTCGAATTTATATTATTTTAATTAATTAAGTCTCACTTAATTAATATAATAAAATTCAAATAATCATCAATTAATTTAAATCTATAATTTAAATTAACTATTCCACTAGGTGCTCTATGTGTGTGACCCTATAGGCTATTATTTAATTAGCAATAATTTTATTCTCCAATAAAATTATAAACAATGAGCGGTATCTAGTAATACATCATTGCTATCCAATTAAACAATAATTAAATCGTGATTTGATAAAACCTTTCATGATTAATGTTTCCGTGTAATATAATCCCTTTAACCAAATATATTATAGATTAAACTCGAGGCATGTGTTTAGTCATCCTCTTCAACATTTAATCCGGGTTTACTTGATCCATGAGTAGACTATGGAAAAACAAATCATTATTTGAGCACGGCCATGCATTTTATAGTCTCACTCAATCAAGAGGCCAATAATATCTCTCCTAATTATAGGAGGGTTAAATCCTTTATCTATCATTCATATTTCTCATACGACTCATGATATACCCGATGTCCACTTTTATCATCACCCGGTCAAAGGTAACTTTTAATGTAGTCAGAGTATATTAATCCTCGTATAGAAATATAATGATCTCAAGTCAGAGGATCATTACACCATTATCACTGTGAGTCTTTCTTATGACTTTATTAAACATGAAGAATCTCACTGTGGGTCTGTCCAGTACCATGTACTCCTACATGTACCTATGCATTGACTTTAGTATCCCCATACTTATAACCAATGAGATATGGTTATCTGTCAAACAACATACTAGTCTATTTATGTATTATTATTGTCCTATAATAATAATACTCGACTAGGGACATTTAAGAATATGATATATTATATAATCTCAAGTTCAAGTCATGTACTTAAACTATATAACGTGTATCATGATTCTAAGGACATTTATTATGCTAACAAATATATCGCAGTAATTAAAGTCATAATAAATACGTTTATTGAATAATCAAATGACATAAAGGTTTATTAAAGGAAACATTGTATTGCCTCTAGGGCACCTACACTAACATTCCTCTAACCAGAGAAACTACTTTTACTCAAATTCCAACCCGATACCTGAAGCTTGACCCTTATTGATCATTTTTTTTCAGATCATCCAAATAAGAATGATAGTTTAATTTCCAGTCTCCCAATTTTCCACAGAAGCGACAATCGTCTTCTTTATCAACACCTCATTCAGACTTTAGAGTCTTCTTTAGGGATTGGACTTTGGTTTGACAACGGAACTAGATCAAATCTTCTCCTTGCCTTTCCATTTTCCTTTCCCTTTTGCATTCCCTATGTTTACCATCAATATAGTAGTAGTGCATGCATTTATCATATTGCTTTCAGCAGTTCTCAACATGCTTAGCAACTCAATAGGTGTTTTACCAATCTTATTCATTTTATTGTTCATAAAAAACTAATAATAATATTTGTCCAAAGATTGTAAGATTAAATATAACTAAGTCTCCAGACCAATCTGGAAACCCAAAATATCAAAGGTACTCATTATAACCTATAATCTTTAGAACATGTGGTGTAACCGGGTCTCACTCTCCCTACTTGTAAGTGTATAGTGCCCTTTTATTTTCAAATATATCTTGTGCTCAATCGTCTCATAAACATCTATATGCTCGTGTTGCTTCTTAAGCTAAGCACACATATTTGCGAGCATGAGACATGAAACATCAGTCGCAACATCAATTTGCTTTTAATAAGCACTTTGATTTACACATGTTACATTCTCAACTTTAAGAGCAGGGGAAGAGATTTGACTAACATCGTGGTGTCCGAGGACGATCCTCAAGCTCCTATGTCAGTCAAAGAAATATATTCTCGTCAACTTGTCCTTCTCAAGAACTGATCGCATAGAGAAGTTGTTTGTGTTTATCATTTGATATCTATAATATTAAAGTGTATAAAATAAACTAGATTGCAAATTTAATATTAATTATGTTTAAGTGATTATGGTATATCACCATATACCTCCCACTATTTTTATCAAACTAATAGCCCTAACTATTAATTCGGAAAACATTTCTTTAAATCTTTCTAGTGAGCCAAGATCCATATTTCATCCATGTTTTAAGATAGCGTTGGCTAATACACTCAAAACATGACTATTTAGGTAAACAACATTTGTCGATTATATCAAATATAACTCTTGGAAAGTTTGGTGGAACAACCCTTTGTACACAATTATCCAATAAATCTCACCAAACTCTATGCCTCTAAACCCACAATCCTATTGTGATGATTTAGTTAAGTTAGACCTAATGTTTCAACAAACTAAGTACACTTACTTATCACGTCTTCCCATGATTGATAAAAGCACATTGCTTTGGCAAACCCACTCCTTCTCAATCTAGATCTTAACGAGTATTAAACATTGGAAGACATCCGATTAACTTAATATGTATTTAGGGATTTTTATTGTTTATTTTAACGATCATGATCCCATCATAAAGAGATTCTCAATTTTTCCTTGATCAAATAATTCATTTCAATATTCGTCAATGGATTGATTTTCAGGTCGTCGGAGAAGTCACAAGCGCTCTCACTTAAAACCCAACTTCCTTACGAATTAAACTAATAATCCGCTTTTGACAAAATCTCCCCATATCAAAAAAAGAAAATTCATATTTAATACCGTATTTCATAAACACAAGAATCTCATGATCATTTGTTCAATTTTAAAATCTTGAATCGTTACAGATTTTATCTTTCTTAAGGAAACATGGCATGGGTGTCGTATCTAATACATACATGATTAATCAATATTAAGCATGCATCTCGATTATATCTATGCATATATACCAATACATGCAATCATATACATATATGTAATGTGCATAAATTAAACGTGTTTGGTTATGGCCCCATCCTATGTGATCTTTCCAAGCTAATGGAAAAATCAAGGTCAGTCTATGGTTGTTTTAAAAATACTATCTATTACATGTCTTCTTTCTTCATTGCTCCATCATCCCCTTTTGGATCGCCTCCTTGCTTGCAAGTCTTCATTGATAATTACATTGAATAAAAAAAAAATATTCTAATGAAATTACAAGAAGAACTCGAGTTACATTCGAGATAATTAAATTACAATGAATAAACGACATGCAAGTCGTATTTAGAAACCAAAACCATAAATCAAAACCACTATACTATGGGTCTTTAGGCCATAACCATCCACCATGCTATCACATAACACATATAATATATCTCAGATTATATAAACATATCATATAATCATATATAACAAATTTCAAAATTTAAGAAAATTTAAAACAGATTTCTGAAGACAATAAATCGTTATTTCGAGGCTCTTATCGACGTCAAATGCCTTACAGACTCGTTGATGATAGCAAAGCTATCAGTTTTGTTCATTGGCCCAATTTAAGTCAGAAAACATATATCATTTGTGAAAATCGGATACAGCAATCAGATTTCACCAAATCTGACGGTGTTTCAGAAATCGTATCATATACAATCCCCATAACAAGAACAAGAATATATCATATATACATACACAGTGATACATACAATCATCACATGATTATACATCACATGAATATCATATATTCATAATATATACATACATATACTCAGAATTTTAGAAAATCAAATAATTTTCAGAAAATAATAAATCACCGTTTTGGGGCCTGTAACGACATCTAATGGCTTACAGACGAAGAGCTGACAAAGTCAGTATTGCTCATTGACCCGATTCTAGTCAAAAAACACATATCGAAAACTATTAAGCACATAACCGAATTAAAACGTTTCACAAGTAGCTCTGATGCCATTGAAGGGTTTCGAGGCACAAACGCAGTGGAATAAACGTGAAAAATAAATCAAAATTGCGAAACCTTCCGCAGGATCCATGCGAAAATAAAAGATTTAATTCGTAGATAAAGAATAAATACCTTTAGAAGCTTTAACAGTTCATTAATGGAAGATTAATGGAGGTCCAAAGCTTGTTTAATCACCACGTATCCCGCTCTCGCGATCTACGCTCTACGGTATCCACACGAACACTTTTCATGGAGGATTGATGTGTACTAGCACCCGAAAACTGCTTCTCTCTCTATCTTCCTCTTTTCTCAAAACGGCTAGGGTTTTAGTAAAAAAATATGTCTTTTTTTATTAAATCATCCCATAAAGAGATTATATAAAGAGAGGAATAAGTTTTGTAATTATAATCCAAATAATACATCATTGCTACCCAAGTAATAATAATAAATCGGTGATTCGATTAAGCCTTTCGTGAATAATGTTCCATGTAATATAATCCCTTTAATCTTGATATTATAGATTAAACTCAAGGCATGTCTCGTGTCATCCTCTTCATAATTTAATCTTTATTTTCTTGATCGATGAGTAGACTATTAAAATCAAATCAACATTTGAGCACGGCCGTGCATTTCATAGTCTCACTCAAACAAGAAGCCAATAATATCACTCCTAAAATTAGGAGGATTAAATCACATCTAGATCATTCATATTTCTCATACGATTCATAATATACCCAATGTCCACTTTTATCATCACCCGGTCAAAAGTAACTTTTAATGTAATCAAAGTATATTAATTCTCGTATAGAAATATAATGATTTCAGGTCTAAGGATCATTACACCATTATCACAGTGAGAATTACTTATGACACTTATTTAACATGTAGAATCTCACGGCGGGTCATTCCAGTGCCATGCATTGAGACATGCACTTATGTTCTTGACTTTAGAACCACCATACCTATGACCAATGAGATGCGGTCATTTGTCAAGAAACATACTAGTCTTTGTGTATTATTATTGTCCTTAAATAATAATACTCGACTAGGGAATTTTAGGAATAAGATACTAATCATATAATCTCATTTTTAAGTCACATACTTAAAGATATATAATACGTATCAAAATTCCAAGGACATTTATTATGCTTTCAATTTATTACGCAGTAAATAAAATATAATAAATAAATAATAATCAATAAAACTTAATCCTTAATAATAAATATTTTCCTTAAAATATAAAAAGTATTGTCTCTAGAGCACAATTACTAACACATTGTAGACTTGTCTTTATCTTCACAGGCTTGACTTGTCCTGCAAAGACAGAGCTGCCAATTATCTGTCTTGTTCTTCTACAATTCTCCTTAAAAATAGCTCTTTGGAACAGTCAAGTACCCTGTTGAAATTAATTCGAGAAGTCTTAGTGATTGACTTCTCGATTGAGTACTAGCTGTGATTTCTCGATTAGTCCTTGAATGATTGACTTCTCGAATGTTTAGACTTCTCGATCGTATATTATATTTGATGACTTCTCGATTATACTAGACTTCTCAAATGAACACTTGAAACTGAGACTTCTTGATTGGTTCAGCTCTACCACTTCTCGAATGCTCCTTTTGCTAACTTCTCGAATTGATTTTCTGGAATTCTCGAATGTGTAACATTTCACACTACTCGATTGGTTTCAATATCTTGACTTCTCGAATGGATACTTCTCGATCAAATACTGAGCCAATGAGTGTGTTTTGAGACTTCTCGACTAGTTGCATATTCCTGACTTCTCGAATGGGTGACTTCTCGATTGAGCATCGGCCTAAATCGAATTCTCAGGCTGCATTCCTTATTTCTTCAATAAGCTTTCTTTGTCTTATTGCATGATTCAACTTGAATATTCTAACAGACTTTATTCTTGACTTCAATTACAACTTGAAATTACAATCTGATCAAACTTCTATCTGCAGTAATACATAGAAATGTCTAAGTCACTACCCTGTTACAGAAGTTCTAAATATGTTATAGCAAGATAAATAATTACATAGGATAGGCTTGATTTGGTCCAACTATCTGCCCCAATTTGGGAAATGATGAATTTTACTAATTAATACAAGATATCAAGCCTACCTATTTTGTTGTTGATGATGATTGGCATGATCATATCTCTCTTTTCTTTCTTTCTCTTCCTTTGCTTTGTTTTCTTCTATTGCCTCAAGAATCTGTTGTCTAGCCATGACTTCTTCAATCAGTATTGCATCTTTCAACATGTCAGCAACAATTTTGAGGGTGTTCATATGATAGTCATGAATAAACTTGAATCTGATTTTGATTGTTGCCCCATTTCTAAGCTTAAATTCAACTCTATCAGGATCCTTGAATACTATGCATTTTCCCTGTCTTCTCTTGTCAATCATCTCCTCCAAATACTTGACTTTGTCAATCTTCTTATGATATTTCTTAGCCAGGTATTCAGCCATCTCCATCATTTTTAGTTTATCAATCATGCATCTCTTGTCAAACAGACTGATCACTCTTCTAATGTCATGAGTGGTTGAATTTGAGTTGTCATGATGAAAACCTTTTTCTTTTCCATCAACAGTTGTAACAAACATCCTCTTGTCCCTGATTTCCACTTTAATAATTCTGTTTGCCTTCCATTGTTTGATCATTCCTTTATCAATCTCTACAACTTCTTGGATAGACTTAATTTGAATACCCTTATCAGGAACAATGAGTAGCTTTCTCCATTTGGGACATCTAACTAGCAATGAGCTAGTAGATTTCTTAAACTTTGTTATTGTAGCAGTATTGACCTTAACCTATTGGCATGGCTTCAATTTCTTGATTTTGTCCTTCTCAACTTCCTTCCTTATCACTCCATTAGCAGTAACTTTGACAAACATTCTTCTTGGAGATTTGGATTTAGGGGCTATAGCAATTTCAGAAACTGTTGGGACCACACTAGTACCCTGAAGTTTGGTAGGTGTAATAGAATGAACACCAACAGCTTGCTGCTTGGAAGGCTTCTTTCTTTGATATTTCTTCTCCTTTTCAGAATCTTCTCTCTTCTTTTTGTCTAAATTTTCCTTTTTCTTATCTTCTTTCTTTCCACCCTTATCACTCGTGGACTTAGGTTTCTTGTCATTTTTGTCCTAATCCTTGTCCTCATCATCCTTTTTTTGTTTCTTTAGCTCCTCACTTGCAAAGTCAGACACTTGGTCATTAATGAACTTCTTCAACTTCTCCATAATCAAATTATCTTCCACTTGCTTGACCTTTTTCTTTTCAATCAACTCAATCAGGTTTATGATTTGACTTTTGTTTCCTGAATTGAGATGTTGAGGAATTTTGAAGTGTGCAAGTCTTTCTCCTCTTGCCATGTACATTACTCCATCTAGGCTGCAGTATGTCTCAGGAAGAGCATTAAGTCGGAGAGGGCCCAATATTTGATTTCTCAACTCTTCATCCTCCTGAGTTACTAATTCCACTGCTTTGTACAGACACTCCATCTTAGTGTAAGATAGTCTTTGGAATAATGCAACAGAGACCTTGAAATAGCCAGACTCCATCTGCACTATTGGCTCATTAAACATCTTGCCATTTTATTCAAACTTAACTCCCTTTACTACAACAATATCATTGTCAAGCATCTTCTTACAGCTCCAATGGTTTCCCTTGACTTTCTTTTTGATATGATGCAGAAGGTCCAAGAAGTCCTTATCAGCATTGGGCTTTAGAATTTATCCTCTATGTTTCCTCATAATAGCCTTTTGCCTTTCAGCCTCTATTTCTTCTCTTCTTTCCTTCTCCCCCTTAGGGTCGATATCTTGTTTTGGAAGAAATGTAGAATGACTGGGCTTCATTTGAGTTGGAACATTTTTTGGAGGATCTTGATTTGTTTGTCCCAAGTTGGAGATAAGATTCTGCAGAGAAGTAAGTTGAGCAGAAATATTTACAAGTGTGGTGCCTTGAGTTGTAGAAGAATTGACAAACTCCTTTTTGAGATTTTGAACATTTGACACAACTGTAGAAACAGTAGTGGAAAGAAAGTCAACTCTAGCATTCAATTCATCAATTGTTGAGGCCCTGACAGCTTCATCCTTTGCTTTTGATTGATAATAGATGTCCACTTGAAGAGGTGACAAAGTATGCAGAGGCACATCTCCAGGCAACCTATCTGCATGCCTATTTTTGTAGAGAACTTCAATCATGTTATTGAATCTACTTTGATTATCCAAGATGGAAGTGTTACTATAGACCATTTCTTTAAACTCCATGGCATCTATATTTGGATGGAGAAGTAAGGACTTTCATGATTCTCCCCTTGGTATATTTCCATAAAAACCTCCAGGCCTCAATTCGTCTTCTATGGCTTTCAAAATGTCCTCTACCTTGGTTCTGTGATCATTTATTTCAGATTGGACACCTTTGGCAAGATAGTGATTTGACTAGAGTTGAACCTTAGCAGCTTCATGAATGGCATCATACATTGCACTAGGAGTGAATATCTTCTCACAATATCTAAGAGAAGTTAGATATTTCTATCTTGTCCATTCTAGCACCTCCTCCATGCTGACAGCAGATTTACTATCCAACCAGGCATCCATATTGGCCTCTTCATCATCAGCCAAATTTGCATTTTTCTCCTTTAAACCCTCCTGATCCTTTACATACTCTAGCACGATGGCATCATAATCCTTGTTGGGCAAATGAGAAGTGAGAAGCTGCTAAGCAATGTGATAGAAACCCTCCAACTGATCTACATATAATTCTTTCAATTTTTCATCTGAAAGTGACCCACCAAGAGATGATGGTCCTGAATCCCTGTCATGTTACACAGGTTCCAACCACTGTGACAAAAAGTGAGACCTATGGCCACTTGTTACAGTGGTCCCCTCAGTATCTATTTCCTCATCCAATTGCTCAGATGATTATCTAGACAGTGGATGAATAGGTGATTTCTCCTGAGGAGACAACCTTTGAATGACTGGGGAATGTCAGGGGTATGCCATTTGCATGGTGTGGAGGTCCCTTAGATTACCCAATGTCTGTGAAGAGACTTGGCTTTCATATGCCTTAGCCACCACAAAGTCTGAAGTAAAAACTACTAAAGCCTCTGTGGTTTTGATGGTGTCATCAGAATATGCCTCAGCATGCATTCCCTCACCATCTAAATGTGTTTCCTGAGTGATGATCAATGTGTCATGCACCAAGTCACTTGAATTGGGATCACCAGGGAAATAGAAATCCTGATGATCAACAACCTCATGTGTTTGGCTAGACACATTTGGTTGAGAAGAAATTTGAGGAATTGAAGTGATATTGTGAGTAGAAATGAGTGGCGGCAACTCCCTCTAAGAAAATGGGGAAGTTTCAATAGAAGATCCTACTGGTGCACAATGTGTCTCCTTTTCTACTCGGACTTCTTCATTGACAGGAGTTAATTCCTGCTATGGTGTAGACTCTGTACAAGGTGGAGTGGGCAAGCTCCAAATTTCAATAGATGCACCTTGTTGAGAAAGTGCACCTAGAAGCAAGTTTAATCCCTCGTTAATTTCTACATCCTGTTGGGAAGATGTAGAGTGGTCTGTTGTGGCCTTTTTGCTCTTTTTCCTCCTGGTTAAAGGTTCCACAAGTGACTCATCTAAATCATCTACATTTTCTATAGCTACTTCTAATACTTTTTTATTTGCAAGTTTCTCCCTTTTCTTCTTTACAACTACATCCTGTTGAGAGGATGTAGAGATTGGTTTGGTAACATATAGTGGATTCAAAGAAGGGTTAGCAGTTGGGTTAGAAGTCCTTAGATTAGGTGCATTAGGTTCTTCTGCAACCTTAGGACCTCCTACTGCATCTAGATAACCATATTTAGGCTGCACAAGTGGGTACCCTCTAAATACACTCTCCATGTGAGGTGTAATTAGAAGAGGTACATTCACTGTGTTTCTCCTATCCAATGTAGCAAAAATAATTTTTGACAGGGATTTGGAGTAGCCAAATCTCTGTTTGTTCATCCCAGGTAATTCAATTAAACTAGCATTTTTATAGTTGAGAATTAATTTAATAAAGTGAGGGAAGAAAATCTCATTACCTTGCTTGGGGATCTTGGTTTTGAGATCCCCAAGAACTAGCTTTCCAACATTGAGCTTTTGGTTGTAAGCCAACGAGTAGGCCAACTTCATGGCAATGAGGCTTATCTGGTCAAATCTTGTTTTTCTCCAGGTGAAAACTCTTAGGATGGTGTCGAACAGGAATGACCACTCCTTCCTCATTAACTTCTTGTTTATCTTTCCTAGCTTGAACTTTTCAGCTCCTTTATCCACAGTATCAGTATACCTAATGAACTCCAGGAAGTCTAGAAGATCATCTTCAGTAGGTTCTTCATTAAATTCCTCAGTTGGCACTTTCAAACTTTTGTTCACATCCTCTTCATTAAAACTTATGTCTTCTCCCTGGATTTTATAGGTGACAATCACTTTCGAGCTCCCATCCTCTAAAGCTATGTTTTCCTAGTTTGCAGTCATCCAAAACTACTTAAGAATTTCAAGGTAAAAAGTAGGGTTTGTTGGGATTCGGGCATGAAAACGCAGCGGAATAACGGTAAATACAAAAAAAATCACGAATCCCAAACGCAGGATCCGTGTATAATTGACTGATGATTATGGAGAAGATGATGTGTACCTTATTAAAGCTTTCCTTAGGATGATTATGGAGGTCCAGAAGCGTGAATAACAGCAACACCTTCTTCAAGAAATACTCTCTACTGGTATCCACACGAACGTCGATTCGTCTAACAATCAGCGGAGATGGTACTAGCCAAGAACACCCACGAATTATCTCTTCTCTATCTCTCTCACTTGCTAGCCTATCTTTGTGTTGAGCTGCTAGGGTTTTATATGATAAAACGAATTCACAAGTGTGAGGCCTGTAAACACATCATAATGTATTTATATGAGCTAGAGATAATGGGCCAAACCCTAATCCATGAGGTTTCACAAAAACCCATTCTAATTTTGGGTTTATTTATTAATTCGAATATTAATTTAATTAATCAAGTCCCACTTAATTAATTCAATAAATAAATTTGAACTAATAATAAAATTATTTAAATTCATAATTTAAATAAAGCTCCGTTTAAACGTTCTTTGTGTGTGACCCTTTAGGTTATTATTACGTTGGCAATAATTTTATTTTCTAATAAAATTATAAACAATGAGCGGCATCTAGTAATACATCATTATTACCCAAGTAATAATAATAATTTGTGATTCAATTAAACCTTTCGTGAATAATGTACATTGTAATATAATCCCTTTAACCTTATATTATAGATTAAACTCGAGGCATGTTCTATGTCATCCTCATCAACGTTTAATCCGGGTTTCCTTGATCAATGAGTAGACTATTAATCAAATCAACATTTGAGCATGGCCATGCATTTTATAGTCTCACTCAATCAAGAGGCCAATAATATCACTCCTAAAATAGGAGGGTTAAATGATATATCTATCATTCATATTTCTCATTCGATTCATAGCATACTCAACTTCCACCTTTATCATTACCCGGTTAAAGATAACTTTGAGTGTAATCAAAGTATATTAATTATCGTATAGAAATATAATGATCTCAAGTCAAAAGATCATTACATCATTATCACAGTGAGAATGTCTTATGACACTTATTAACATGTAGATTCTCACAGCGGGTCTGTCCAGTGCCATGCATTGAGACATGCACTTATGTTCTTGACTTTAGTATCAACATACCTATGACCAATGAGATGTGATCATCAGTCAACAAACATGCTAGTCTTATTGTATTATTATTGTCCTTAAATAATAATACTCGACTAGGGACTTTTAGGAATAAAATACTATTCATATATTCTCATTTTTAAGTCACATATTTAAAGACATATATTATGTATTAATATTCCAAGGACATTTATTATTATTTCAATTTATAACGCAGTAAACAAAGACATAATAAATATTAATTAAATAATCACATAAAACATAATCCTTAATTGTTTTCAATAAAACATTAAAAGTATTGTCTCTAGGACACCAATACTAACAATCTCCCACTTGTACTAGAGCCAAACTCTCATGTATCTAATACCCATGGAACTAGTATGACATTCGTGCTTCTGCTGCGACAAAGCCTTGGTCAGTGGATCTTTAATGTTATCATTTGTATGCACTTTACATATATGTATATCCCCTCGATTATTAATCTCTCGAAGAAGATGATATCGTCTGAGTATATGCTTTGTTCGGGAATGAGACCTTGGTTCCTTAGCCTGTGAAATGGCTCTGTTATTATCGTAGTATAAATCTATCGGACTGCGACCGAAGGAACCACACCAAGACTTGCAATAAAATTCCGAATCCATACAGCCTCCTTGGCTGCTTCACAGGCAACAATATACTCATCCTCCATTGTAGAATCGGCAACCGTCTCTTGCTTTGAACTTTTCCAGCTTGCAGCACCTCCATTTAGACAAAATACAAAACCAGACTGAGAGATCGAATCATCCTTGTCTGTTTGGAAACTAGCATCGGTGTAACCTTTTATAACTAGCTTTTCCTCTCCTCCATATACCAAGAATTGATCTTTAGTCCTTTTCAAGTACTTAAGAATATTTTTTACTGCCGTCTAGTGACCTTCACCTCGATTAGACTAGTATCTACTCGTCATGCACAAAGCATACGAGACATCAGGACGAGTACATATCATTGCATACATTATAGAACCAATTGCCGACGCATATGGAACTTTACTCATACGGTCCTTATCATCCAATGACTTAGGACTGTTTTCTTTAGAGATCGATATCCCATGAGACATCGGGACATAGCCCCTTTTAGCATCTTGCATCCCAAATCGATGCAAAACTTTTTAATGTATGTACTCTGACTTAGGCCAATCATTCTTCTTGATCTATCTCTATAGATCCTGATACCTAATATATAGGTCGCATCGCCTAAGTCTTTCATTGAGAAGTTTTTACTCAACCAAGTCTTAACAGCCTGTAAAGAAGGAATGTCATTCCCTATTTTTAATATGTCATCAACATATAGTACTAGGAATGCCACATTGCTCCCACTAACCTTCTTGTAAACACATGGTTCATCTTCATTTTGAATAAACCCAAACTCTTTGACGGTTTGATCAAAATGAATGTTCCATCTCCTCGAGGCTTGTTTCAATCCATAAATGGATCGACGCAACTTACATACCTTTCCAGCATGCTTTGGATCAACAAAACCCTCAGGCTGTGTCATGTACACATCCACATCTTCTTCAAGGCTCCCATTTAAGAAAGCGGTTTTGACATCCATCTGCCAGATTTCATAATCATAGTAAGCAGCTATAGCAAGCAAAATCCTGATGGACTTGACCGTAGCCACTGGTGAAAAAGTCTCATCATAGTCAATACCATGAATTTGCTTGAAACCTTTTGCCACCAATCGTGCCTTATAGGTCTGTACATTACCATCCATGTCGGTCTTCTTCTTGAAAACCCACTTGCACCCTATTGGTTTTACCCCTTCAGGTGGATCAACCAAAGTCCATACTTGATTAGTATACATGGATTCCATCTCAGATTTCATGGCATCCAGCCATCTCTTGGATTCTGGAGTGTTCATAGCGTCTTGGTAGGTGAGAGGTTCATCTTCGTCGATAAGCATCACATCACCATCTTGAGTTAAGAGAAATCCATAATATCTCTCAAGCTCATGGCGAATCTTACTAGACCTACGAACAACCTGTGTTTCCGGAGTAGTATTGTTTTCTTGTACATTCTGCTCAGGTCCCTCCATTGGCTCATTGTTATCTTGTGGGTCTCGAATTTCATCGAGTTCTATTATCCTCCCACTGTCTTTCTTGGACAGCATTTCTCTTTCAAGGAAAACTGCAGTTCGAGCAACAAACACTTTGTTCTCGGAAGGATTATAGAATGAATAACCCTTTGTTTCAATTGGGTATCCCATAAAATTACATTTGTCTGATTTAGGTCCTAGCTTGTCAGAAGTTAAACGTTTCACAAACGCTTCACATCCCCATATTTTCATAAATGACATGCTATGACGTTTCTCAGTCCATATCTCATATGGAGTCTTCTGAACCATTTTAGTAGGAACTTGGCTAAGTGTATAAGCAGCCGTCTCCAGGGGGTAGCCCCAGAAACTAATTGGAAGATCTGCATGACTCATCATCGATCGTACCATGTCCAACAAAGTACGATTCCTCCTTTCAAAAACTCCATTCCATTGTGGTGTTCCGGGAGGAGTGAGTTGTGATACAATACCACACTCTTTTAATAAACTCTTAAATTCATGGCTTAAGTATTCACCTCCACGATCAGATCGTAGAGTCTTAATACTTCCGCCAATTTGCTTTTCTACTTCAGCTTTGTATTCTTTAAACTTTTTAAAATAATCGGATTTGTTCTTCATAAGATACACATATCCATATCTACTGAAATCATCAGTAAACGTGATAAAGTAGTAAAAGCCACCTCTTGCCATTGTACGCATAGGACCATATACATCACTATGTATAAGTTCTAATCGTCCAGTGGCCCTTTCACCTTGTCCAGTAAAAGGAGCTTTAGTCATTTTTCCAATGAGACAGGGTTCGCATGCTTCGTATGATTCAAAATCAAACTTATTCAAGTATCCATCCTTATGTAACTTGGAAATGCGCTTCTCATTTATATGGCCTAAACGACAGTGCCAGAGGTATGTTTGATTTGAGTCATTAGTCTTAATACGTTTTTTATTCACATTATAGATAGAAGTGTCTAAATCAAGAACATATAAACCGTTAAACAAACGTGCAACCACATAAGTAACATTATTCAAAGAAAAGGAACAACAATTGTTCTGAATTGAGAAAGAAAAACCTTTCTTGTCCAAACAAGAAACCGAAATAATGTTTCTGCAAATTGCAGGCACGTAAAAACAATTTTCAAGTTCTAAAATAAGACCAGTGGGCAATGATAAATAATAAGTCCCTACAGCCAAGGCAGCAACCTTTGCTCCATTGCCAACTCGTAGGTCGACCTCTTCCTTTGCCAAAGTCCTACTCATTTGCAGCTCCTGCACATTTATACAAATGTGAGAACCACATCCAGTATCCAATACCCATGATGTAGAAGTAGACAAATTGACCTCTATAACATAAATACCTGAATCAGAAGCTTGACCAGCCTTCTTCTTCTTCAGATCCTCCAAATAAGCATGACAGTTTCTCTTCCAATGACCTGGTTTACCACAGTAGTGACAATCACCCTTTGCAACAGCACCCTTAGGCTTTAAAGCTTGTTTGGGATTAGCCTTTGGCTTGGGACCAGAAGCAGATCCAATCTTCTTCTTTCCCTTCCATTTGCCTTTCCAATTAGCCTTACCTTTATTATCTACCATCAGCATGGCAGTAGGTTCAGCCTTTTTCATGTTGGTTTCAGCAGTTCGTAACATGGCCAACAATTCAGTGGGTGTTTTTTCTATCTCATTCATATTGTAGTTCATATTGTAGTTCATATCCCATTCTGATTTTAGGTTTATTTATTAATTTGAATATTAATTTAATTAATCAAGTCCCACTTAATTAATTCAATAAATAAATTCGAACTAATAATAAAATTATTTAAATTCATAATTTAAATAAAGCTCCGTTTAAACGTTCTTTGTGTGTGACCCTTTAGGTTATTATTACGTTGGCAATAATTTTATTTTCTAATAAAATTATAAACAATGAGCGGCATCTAGTAATACATCATTGTTACCCAAGTAATAATAATAATTTGTGATTCAATTAAACCTTTCGTGAATAATGTACAATGTAATATAATCCCTTTAACCTTATATTATAGATTAAACTCGTGGAATGTTCTGTGTCATCCTCATAAACGTTTAATTCGGGTTTCCTTGATCAATTAGTAGACTATTAATCAAATCAACATTTGAGCATGGCCATGCATTTTATAGTCTCACTCAATCAAGATGCCAATAATATCACTCCTAAAATAGGAGGGTTAAATCCTATATCTATCATTCATATTTCTCATACGATTCATAGCATACTCAACGTCCACCTTTATCATTACCTGGTTAAAGGTAACTTTGAGTTTAATCAAAGTATATTAATTCTCGTATAGAAATATAATGATCTCAAGTCAAAGGATCATTACATCATTATCACAGTGAGAATTTCTTATGACACTTATTAACATGTAGATTCTCACAGCGGGTCTGTCCAGTGCCATGCATTGAGACATGCACTTATGTTCTTGACTTTAGTATCAACATACCTATGACCAATGAGATGTGATCATCAATCAACAAACATACTAGTCTTATTGCATTATTATTGTCCTTAAATAATAATACTCGACTAGGGACTTTTAGGAATAAAATACGATTCATATAATCTCATTTTTAAGTCACATACTTAAAGACATATATTATGTATTAATATTCCAAGGACATTTATTATTCTTTCAATTTATAACGCAATAAACAAAGACATAATAAATATTAATTAAATAATCACATAAAACATAATCCTTAATTGTTTTCAATAAAACATTAAAAGTATTGTCTCTAGGACACCAATACTAATAGGGTTTGCTAACAGGGCTTCTTTCAAGTAGGAATAGATGAGAAACCTAGTAAAACACTTGTATTGGGGTTTAACATCAACATCCCTAGCTATGGCTAGAAAGTTGGTTTCAGGAATGACATATACTTCTTTTGCAGGGGTGGAACTAGAGGATTCCATTGAATGAGTGTATAGAAAGAGAGAAAAGAAGAAACAGAGGTTTTAGAGAGTAGAAAATAAGGGTTCAAGAGTAACTGTTTGAGAGCAAGAGTTTCTTTGAGTTTGTAGTTAAGTGTAGAAATGAAATGTTAGATCTACTTTCCTATTTATATGCAACAGACAACTCGACTAGAATAACAATTGATTTCAGTGATCAAGAACTCTGAAAAGAGTAAAGTTGTTTTAGTAGAGAACTGTCATACTTTGATCGAGAACTAAGACAGTCGAGAACTCATCCAAACTATAGTTGAGAACTCTGATGATTCGAGAACTCTCAATAGTACTTGATAGAGAACTCTAGAAATGAGCTATTCGAGAACTCACAAAATCATAATTCGAGAACTCAAGAATGAGTGATTCGAGAACTCAAGACATTCGAGAACTCTTAGAATTGAACTTGTTCGAGAACTCAAGGATTTATACCTAGTCGAGAAGTCAGAAAGAATGGCAACTAAACTACAAACTCCAGTTTTGAGAGATTATTCTATTTTCAATTGGAAAAAAAATAATGATTTACAAACTTTATTTCTTAGATAAATAAAATTTATTTATTCATCCTTAAATGAGAAATGTCTTTTATTGATATTCCTAAGATTCTAATTACCATACTTGTTATTTAATAATGCACAAGTATAATAATTCTTTTCAGGCTTTCTCAGAACAAAGCAATAATTCCAAGTTAATTTTTACAAAGTAAAAATTTTAATATAAAAACATGTAGAACAATATAACTGACATATTTATAAATATACACCAGTTTTGTTTCACTTGGATAAATCATTTAGGTTCTTGTCTGTGAAACAATTGTTGTAACAGTTGGAGAGATATATTTATTGGGCCACTTATCCTGAAGAATTTGGCATTCCAATTTCACTAACCAACTTGTTGAAGGTGGCTTCATCAAGTGGTTTAGTAAATATATCAGCCAACTGTTTTTGTGTAGGAACATAGATTAATTTAATCACTCCATTTTCTGCATGTTCCCTAATGAAATAGTACCTTACATCAATATGCTTTGTCTTGGAATGGTTGACTGGATTGGCAACAATTGATATGGCACTAGTGTTGTCACACATGATAGGAATTCCTTCTAACACCAGACCTAATCCCTTAATTGATTCCTGATCTAAAGCACTTGAGCACAACAACTTCCAGCTGTAATATATTCAGCCTCAGTTGTGGAAGTAGAAACTGATTGTTGCTTTTTACTAAACCAAGACACTAATCTCTGTCCAAGAAATTGACAGCTTCCTGAGGTGCTTTTTCTATCCACTCTGCATCCAGAAAAATCAGTATCTGAATATCCAACTAGATTGAATCCTATTTCTTTAGGGTACCATAACCCCATGAAAGGTGTTCCTTTGAGGTATCTCAGAATTTTTTTGACAGCAATGAGATGAGATTCCTTGGGATTTGCTTGAAACCTTGCTCATAGACAAGTAGAGAACATAATGTCAGGTCTTCTAGCTGTGAGATAGAGGAGAGATCCAATCATTCTTTTATAGGTTTTCATGTCTACACTTTTTCCTTTCTTATCTTCATCAAGTTTTGTAGAGGTAGACATTGGAGTTTTAGCAGTTGAACAGTCTTGCATGTCAAACCTCTTGAATAAGTCATTGATATATTTTGTTTGACTTATGAAAATGCCATAATCCCTTTGGCTTATTTGGAGACCTAAAAAGTAATTGAGCTCTCTCATCATGCTCATCTCATATTCACTTTGCATAAGTTTAGAGAACCTTTGACATAATTTTTCATTTGTTGATCCAAAAATGATATCATCCACATAAATTTGAACTAGTATAACATCTTCATTATTCTTCTTGTAGAAAAGATTTTTGTCAATAGTTCCTCTAGTGAATTGATTCTCCAGAAATTTTTTTAACAGAGTGTCATACCATGCTCTAGGGACTTGTTTGAGTCCATACAATGCTTTGATGAGTTTATAAACAAAGTCTGGATCTTCAAAGCCAGGTGGTTGTTGCAAATATACTTCTTCTTCTAATTTACCATTGAGAAATGCACTTTTAACATTCATTTGATAAACCTTAAAATTTGAGTATGCTGTAAAGGTTAGAAAAATTCTAATTGCTTCCAATCTTGCAACATGAGCAAAAGTTTCATCATAGTCAATGCCTTCTTCTTGTGAATACCCTTTTGCAACCAACCTTGCCTTGTTCCTTATTACTATTCCATGTTCATCCATTTTGTTCCTGTAGAGCCACTTAGTGCCAATTACTGATCTATCCTTTGGAGGTGGCACTAATTCCCAAAATTTGTTTCTCACAAATTGATTTAATTCCTCTTGCATGGAAATTATCCAATATGGATCCAACATGGCTTCTTCAATCCTTTTTTGGCTCATTTAGAGACAAAAAGCAAGCAAAGAATCATTCATTCATAGTTGCTCTTCTTGTCCTCACACCTTCATCAAGATTTCTAATGATTTGATCAGCTGTGTGAGCTCTATTACATTTACTTTGATGAGCTCCATCTTTATCATTTGAGCAAATTTCCTCCTGATTGAAGTTGTTTCCATTTGTTGCAGATCCTTGAGAATCTCCCCCTTAGTTGATGCTAGGGTTGTGTGGAGAATTCTCAAGTTGAATGTGACTGTAATCTTCATTTTCTCATTCCTCAATTGTTCTATGTGTGATATCTACATGTGACTCTTCATGAGTGTTGACAACATTTTCAGTTGCAAATGGTTCAGAATCCATTTCATTTTCAAATCTCAAGGTGTCACAGTTTTCACCGTCCAAATTCATAGCAGGGAATTTGAAATCATCAAATGTCACATTTGTGCTTTCCATAACCTTCTGTTGATCAATCACATATACTCTATAGACAGTTTTGTCAAGAGAGTATCCCACCAAAATTCCTTCATATGCCTTGGCTTCAAACATCCCAAGGTTGTTAACATCATCCTTGATAACAAAGCATTTTATTCCAAACACATGCATGTATTTTACAGATGGTCTTCTATTTGTCATGATGTGATAAGGAATCTTTCCAACTGGTTTTGTGATGAGTGTTCTGTTTTGAGTGTAACATGCAGTTCTGACAGCTTCAGCCCAAAAACTAGTTGGTAGATTTGCTTTTGCTAACATGGTTCTTGCAGCTTCAATGAGAGTCATGTTTTTCTCTCAACCACTCCATTTTGTTTTGGAGTTATTGGGGATGAGAATTGGTGAGCGATTTCATTCTCTTTGCAGAATTCATTGAGTATATCATTTTTATATTATGTTCCATTGTCACTCCTTATGGCTACTACTGGTGTAGGGCCTTTATCCAATCTTCTCAAATTCTCAATTATAACCTTAGTGAAAGGCATATGTTTAGAAGCCTATTTGTTTAGCGAGATGACAACTCAACTCAAACATAGATAATTTGTAAGTAAATATATTATATGTCACAGGAATCTTCAGCAGGTATTATTTGACAAGAAAAAGAAGATCAAAGTCAATCTACAGACTTGAAGCAGTACTACATTGAAAGAAGCTCAATTTAATTGATCATGCCTTAGTGGAGTAATTAAGTTTGAAGAAGCTACAGTGTCAGAAGATTTCATTTTTGTGTGACATCAGAAATAGTCAAATCAGAAGGAACAGAAGTGAACCATTATAAAAGTCAAGTGAATAATTCTATTTGTTGTGAATCACTCGTGAACCAGACAGTACACGGAGTGTTGGCAAAATACAGAGAAGATTCTTTATTACAGAAGAAATGGTCAGCTACAGACATTGGTGTGAAGACAGAAGACTTGGAATTATATCATCAAGAGTTGTGGGGTCAAGACTTTAATTTAATTCTCTATTAATTGATTAAATTATTTAGTTAATTTAATTGGTAAATTAATTCAATCAGAATTAATTTATTTCTTAAATTGATTAAGAAATTAATTAATTTAGAATTATTTTAGAATGAAGAAGACTTTAATTTAATTCTATTATCTAAAAGTTAATTTATTATGTATCCTATTTACTTAGATTAATTCACACAGAATTAATTTAATGAATAAGATATATAATAAAACAAATAGAATTTAATTCAAATGAAATCAAAAAGGGAGAAAGAAGTCAGAAGATTCAAATCAAATGACTCACTTGAAAATAAATGATATACATCTCATTTATCATTCAGGTCGGCAATTGATTTCTCGGGAAGACTTTTGAAAAGTCTCCCCGAATCTTATTTGAAAAGTCTCCCCGAGCTAATATAGTCTCCCCGAGCTATCAAAGTCTTCCCCATCAATTTAAATGATTTTTCATTTAAATCAAGAAGTCTCTGCGAGCTATGATAGTCTCCCTGAAAAGTCTCCCCGAGCACAGATAGTCTCCCTAGAGTCAAGAAGTCTTCCCGAATGCACCAGAGAGACTTTTAAGTGTTTCTCTATATATATGAGATCAGTAGTTAACATTCAACATCTTCTATTAACATTCTATTCGAGCTAAAAGAAAAAAATACAGAGCATTCATGTTAAATATTCTGTAGAAATTCTAAAGAGCTATTAGTGTTTATTCGAACTGATCTTGTAACACCCATCAAGTTTAATACAAGTATTTTACTTGAACTGTGTTCCTTTGATTATTATTTCGTGATAATAATTAAATTGTTTAATAAAAAATTATCTGAAACAGATATTAATATTTAATAGAGATTGTATTCAACCCCCCCTTCTACAATCATTTGGACCTAACAATTGGTATCAGAGCCATCTGATTGACAATAAAATCAAGATCCTAATATTTTTATTTATTAAAAATTTCAAAATTTTTAATTTCTTAAAAATTCGAAATCTCTTTAATTCCTAAAAATCTCAAATCTTTTTAATCTTCTATTATTTTAAAATGAGTACTCAAAGAGTGAGTAGCATTAAAATTCCTCCATTTGATAAAGATAATTATAATCTTTGGAAGAGGAAGATGACACTATTTCTTCGAACTGCAAACTCTAAGTACAAAGATATTTTGAAGACCGGTGTTGTTGCTCCAATAACAATCATTCCTGAGCATATGATAGATGGTGTACTTATTCCGCACAGACAATTTGATAAAGAAATTTCTGAGTACACTGATACTGAAAAGGAACTGGATTCTTTAGACACCAGCCTGCAGTTAATTTTGGTAGAATCTCTTGATCCCGGAATGTACAATCATGTTGTTAATTGCAAAAATGCTAAACACATCTGGGAAACGATAGAGATACTGAATGAAGGAACAGAAGAAGTGAGGGAGAATAGATTGGAAATCTTAACATCTCAATATGAGCATTTTAGATCAAATCCTGGAGAAGGTATCTCTGATGTTTTTGAGAGATACAATAAACTGATAAATGATCTAAATCTCAATGGCAAACACTATATGAAGAAGGAGATCAATAGGAAGTTTTTGCTGACAATGCCAATTCACTTAGAGCATAGGATTACGGCCATCAGGGAGTCAAGGGACATGAATGAAATTTCATTGGAAAGACTTTATGGCGTTCTAAAGACCTATGAGCTAGAGCAGATTCAACAGAAAGAAATATATGGTACAGGCAAGGTGGTCAGCAAGTCTACAGCTCTTGTAGCAGAAGTACCAGAATACAAAGAATCTATGACTGAATCTTCTTCAGTCAAAGTCATTGATCATGGCATTGTTGCAGAAGTTGGTGCAACTCAAATGAATTCATCTGTAAGTGAATTCTACTCAATGGAAGAACTTGATCAACTTGAGGATGAATCTCTGGCACTGATTGCTAGAAAATTTAGAAATACAAGATTCAGGAGAAACCCTAGTTTCAAATTCAAGCCTATGGCTAACAGATTTCAGAGAGGTGGTTCTTCTAGCTCACCAACTACAAGAGGTGGATATAAGACAGGGATGGTGGACAGAAGCAAGATCCGTTGCTTCAACTGCAATGAAATGGGACACTTTGCTACAGATTGTAGAAAGCCCAAGCAGGAAAGAAAGAAGGATTCATATGACGAGTTAAACCAGAAATATGAAGCTCTATTGAAGAAGCATCAGGGAAGATCATACTTAGCAGTAGGAAAAAGCTGGGATGATTCTGGCAACGATGAAGAAGAAGATATGGGAAATCTTGCTCTAATGGCATCTTCTTCTGAAGGATCACAATCCCCACCTCGATAAGGAATTGAGGTAAACCCTAGCTGTCCTAAAATGTTTAAATTGCTATGTGAGGATTTAACTAATGCTAGAGATCGAATAAAAGTCTTAATTCTCAAAAACCAAGTTTTATCAGATGAGAATTCTGAATTGAAAAAGCTGAAACTTATAAATGAGAAATTAACTGAAGATGTTGCATTTCAAGTTAATAGAGTCAACTGCTATGTTAAAATTGAAGCTTTTTTAAAGAATAAGATTGAACAAGAGAAGGTCAGGTGTCAAGCCTATAGAACTGCTTCATTTGTTATGAAAGACCTAATTGACCAATCAGAGATTAAACGGAAAGTTGGGATAGGTTTTGAATATAATAAATCTGTAGGGAAGCCAAGCAACATAACCCCTTTTAAAAAGAGTGCTGAAGAAAGGGGTATTCCTCATATTATTAAGGACACTAAGAAACCTCTGTTCATAACTCCTATTGCAGAACCAGTTCTTGATAGTTGTGTAATAGTGGATTATGAACTTAAACTTGAAGACCTTAAAGAGGAAGAGAAAGAATAGGAAAAACCGGCTAGGGACATAAAAGGAATAAATGTCCAGAAAGCTAAATATGTACCTAAAAGACCAATAGAAAATGTGAACACTGCTAGTTCATCCACTCCTGGTTTAGGTGCTAAAGAGCTTAAGAAAAATCATAACAGACCTAATAAGTTTGTTAATAGTATGAATAGTAACGACAGATTCCATGCTACTGAGAACTTTAAAAATGTTAATAAAGTTAAGGTAGAAACTGTTAAGACTCCTGCTATTGTGAATAAAATGCCTACTATTGATGCATGCCATAAACCTTGTGGTGTAGATAACTGTATGTTATGTGCTTTCAATGTTATGTCTGCATATTTTAAAAGCATGCATGCTATGAATGTCAATACTACACCTAGACAGCATATAAATCACAGGCATGCTAGATCAAAGACTGTTAGTCCTCCTGTTTCACAGAAGGAGACATTCTCTCCTAGGACAGCATACAAAAATGTTAAGATTGTTTACAAGGAGAAGTGTTCAGTCAAAGTAGTAGATGAGTTTGTCAAGTTGGGTTCTGTTGTTAAACCTGATAAAGGACAATTTTTCAAATATGCCGGGCCCAATCAATGTTGGGTTCCGAAGAAGGCCTAACTCATTTGATAATTGCAGGGTGTAAAACAGGTGAACCGGGTTATTTGGATTCTCGACAGTGGATCCTCACGACACATGACCGGAGATAGAGCCCTGCTATCAAATGTTGTTGAGAGAGCTGGCCCAGTAGTTACCTTTGGAGATGACAGGGTATGACTAAGGGATATGGCTATTTAGAGGCTGACAATGTCGTCATTGATAATGTATCTTTCGTGGAAGGTCTCAAACACAATCTTCTAAGTATCAGTCAGTTTTGTGACAAGGGATACACAGTGACCTTTATGAAGGAGAAGTGTTTGATTTCTCACATGAAGGATGAAAAGCTTGCTCTTCAGGGACTAAGGAAAGGAAACTTGTTCGTAGCCGATCTGAACTCAGGTTGCAGAGATGAAGTCAATTGTTTTTATGCTAAAGCTTCGTCAGATGAAAGTTGGCTATGGCACAAGAAACTCTCACACCTTAATTTCAAATCTATGAATTCTCTAGTCAAAAGAGAATTAGTGAGAGGACTGCCTCAATTGAAATTCACACAAGAAGGACTTTGTGAGGCATGTCAGAAAGGGAAAGCAAAGAAAGCATCACATCCAAGCACTGACACATCTAGTATTTCTGAACCACTGCAATCAATTCATATGGATTTATTTGGTCTAGTTAATGTAATGTCAATGTCACATAAAAGATATGCCTTGGTGATTGTTGATGACTATTCAAAATATACATGGTTTTATTCCTGCACTCAAAGGATGAAACTCCTCAAATGGTGATTGATCATATCAAAATGATTGAGTTAGATTCGAAGCTTCCAGTTAGAGCTATAAGGTCAGACAATGGAACTGAATTCAAGAATGCAGTTCTGAATGACTTTTGTGCTGAAAAGGGAATAACAAGACAATTCTCAGCACCTAGAACTCCGCAACAGAATGGAGTTGTAGAAAGGAAGAATCGTACATTAATTGAAGTTGCAAGGACTATGCTGAGTGAATCAAGGCTTCCAATGTACTTTTGGGCTGAAGCTGTAAATACTGCATGTTATACCCAGAATCGGACTCTGATCAACAAGGACTTAATGAAGACACCCTACGAAATAATGGCTAACAAGAAACCAACGCTCAAGTACTTTCATGTATTTGGTGCTAAATGCTTTGTACTTAAAGATGGAGAAGAACGTATTGGAAAGTTCGAGGCTAAAGCTCTAGAAGCTATTTTTGTTGGTTATTCTAGAAGATCTTATAGGGTGTATATTATTGATCAACATCATGTCAAAGAAAGTGTCAATGTAACTTTAGATGACACAAAATTCCCTAACATCCAAAATGATGATCCATCTGAAACTCTTAAGTTCAACAATATGTCAGACTCACACTCAGATGATGAAAACGAACCTGAGGCTGCAACAAGAAACAACAATGTTAATAATGCTGATGATCCAAGTGGTAGTGGTGGAAACAGTGAAAACTCTGGAGATACCACTAACACACAAGGAGATTCATCAAGAGATCCTAGCAGCAACTCAGGGGGAGGAGATGAAGGATTAGCAAATCAAACATAACATCACAATGAAATTCAAGGCGAATCATCAAGATCTAATCTGCCAAGTCAGAGAATTTGGAGTAGAGCTCATCCTTTTGAGCTGATCATTGGTGATCCAGATGTTGGTGTTAGAACAAGAGGTGCTACACAGAATCAATGCAATTATTCTGGGTTTCTATCTGAAATGTAACCTAAGAAAGTAGAAGAAGCACTGTCTGATCCTGATTGGGTGATTGCTATGCAAGATGAACTCAATCAATTTGAATCTCAAGATGTTTGGAAACTGGTACCCAGACCAAAGGACAAGACTGTAATTGGCACACGATGGGTATTCAGAAACAAGTTAGATGAAGATGGCATTGTAATAAGGAACAAGGCCAGACTGGTTGCAAAAGGTTATTCCCAAGCTGAAGGAATTGATTATGATGAAACCTACGCTCCAGTTGCAAGACTTGAGGCTATCAGGATGTTTCTGGCATTCGCAGCTCACTCCAATTTTAAAGTTTATCAAATGGACGTGAAGAGTGCATTCCTGAACGAAAAGTTAGCTGAAGAGGTATATGTACAACAGCCACCAGGCTTTGAAGATCCAGATTCCTTGGACTTTGTATATTTTCTTTTCAAAGCTATTTATGGTCTCAAACAAGCACCCAGAACATGGTATGACACTCTTTCTGAATTTCTTCTTGAAAATGGTTTTGTTAGAGGGGTCATAGACAAAACTTTATTTTATAAGAAACACAATAATGATCTGATAATGGTACAAGTATATGTTGATGACATAATATTTGGGTCTACTAATGATAATTTGTGCAAGAGGTTTGCTAAGTTAATGCAGAGTAGGTATGAGATGAGCTTAATGGGAGAGCTGAAATTCTTCCTTGGACTTCAAGTGAGTCAAAGAATAGATGGAATATTCATTTGTCAGTCCAAGTACCTTAAAGAACTTCTGAAGAAGTATCACATGGAAGATTCAGCATCTGCAAGAACTCCCTCATCTACAGCTGTCAAGCTTGGAGTATGTGAAAACTCAATAAAGGTAGACATCACAAGCTACAGAGGTATGATTGGATCTCTACTTTACCTAACTGCAAGCCGACCAGATATTATGTATGCCACTTGTATATGTACAAGGTTCCAAGCGGATCCTAGAGATATTCATCTTGTTGCTGTGAAAAGAATCTTAAGATATCTTAAGGGTACACCTAATCTTGGTATCTGGTACCCTAAAGAATCTGGTTTTAATCTAATAGGATATACAAATTCTGATTATGCAGGTAGTGTTGTTGATAGGAAGAGCACCTCAGGGAGCTGTCAATTCCTAGGGAGAAGATTGATTTCCTGGTATAGCAAGAAACAACAAACAGTTTCCAATTCTACAGCAGAGGCTGGGTACATTGCTACAGGAAGCTGTTGCGCTCAGATCTTATGGATAAGGAATCAACTCAGAGATTATGGCTTTGTGTTAAATAAAATTCCTATTTTATGTGATAACACAAGTACCATTGCGATCTCCAACAACCCTGTACAGCACACGAGGACAAAGCACATAGATATCAGATAAGTTAAAATGGCTGCTGTCTTTGAAATCTGCAAGACTAACTATGTAGGATACTTTGATCCTACAAGATATCCTGAACCCAGATTCGTTCCATGGATTCGATTTCTCAATGAGCATCCTATGATCGGAACTTCAATATCCCTGGACCCTATTCTGAAGATTGATCCACTGAAGGCTCTCTACTCTACAGCTGTAAATTGCTCAACCAGCACGACATCTCGCTTCGCATTCAAAGTAAGAGGAAGAGATTACTGGGTGACAGATAATGATGTAAACAGAATTCTAGGCTTCCCAACAGACAACTTTGATCCACTACCAACACCTCAGGAGCTGATAGAATTCTTTCAAACCATCCAGTATCAAGGTGAATTTAACATGGTTAGACTGTCCAAGACTCATCTGGTAAGTGAGTGGGACTTCATCTTTGATACACTGGCCAAGGTATTTTCTCCATGTCTGAAGAATAGTTTTCACAACATTCCTCCTCTTTTACAAAACATAGGATTTGCTGTGACACATAACCTGAGAATAAATTTTGGCAAATTAATTTTGAAAGAGATAATTAGGAAAATGGGTACTTTTTCAAGCAGAAGTCTTACAGAGGATCATACAGTTCATTGCTACTATCCAAGATTTCTGACCTTGTTTTTGAATGACAAGCTAACTAATGAACACAAAGTGTTATTTAACAATTCACCTATAGTAAGATCGCTTTCCACACAAAGAAATCTTTTTACAAGGTTGTCGAAGGCAAACAAACTCCCAGGTGTTCCTGTAATTTATACACCATACATGGCTCAATTCATTCATCAACAACAAAATCAAGCACCAGCACCAGTGTTTGATGAAGGACCTCTACAAATGATTCCTGCTCCTCCAAGTGAAGATGAAGATGAACAAGTTCAACCAGAACAAGTTGAACAACTTGAAGAACATCATGCTCAAGAAGAACCAATTGCATCTGCTCCAGTAAGTACTCAGGTGAGGAATTCTTCTATTATGAATTTTGACTTAAATCTTGACTTAAATTATATCAGTGTTAAGCCCCCAGTGGCTATTAGGATAGATCATGAGTCTGAAATCCAACAGTCTCTGACACAGGTCTTAGATCCATACACTGCTACTTCGTCATCACAATCTCTCTCCCAAACACAGAAGAGAAAACATACACAGTTAGGGAGTGAAGAAGACTTGATTCCTGCTCCATAGAAGAAGCAAATGCTTGGTACTTCATCTACCCTAGTAATGGTAGAACATGATGCTTCACAACATCAAGTGCCTTCACAGGTTTTAGGAGGAAACTTGGATCTCTCGCTGATTCCTAGATCCTTGCCTACCTCCCCGGATGGATCATATCCGGAATCTGAAAATATCTACTCATCGTCTCAAGATGATCAGCAACTCTTTGAGTCTTACCCTGAGGCAACTCAGTTTTCTATTCCAAAAGGAACGCAAGACTTTATAGAGGATTGGAACTTGCAAAGTTCCATTGCACCACCAGTGACCTCTCATGCAGGGGCTTTGGTGATCTTTAATGCAGGTACATCTGGAGGCTCGGATTTTGAGTTAAACACGAGCGAAGAAAGGCAAACACGTGAGGTGAGTGAAACTCTCTTGCAAATAGGAAATATGAATGCACACACAGGCACAGAAAGTGAGATGCAAAATATGTTACTGTCCTTTCAACAACTGATGGATGCACTGAAAGCAGAAAATGCACAACTTCGAGCTCAAGTCAATGCTCAAAATTCTTCAGATCCAGTTTCAAATCAGTTTTCTCTTATTAGAAAGGATCTTGAAGAAGTAAAGACAACTGTGCTTCTCAAGACAAATGATATGAATCAAACACAAGGTGTTATAGCAGCTGATATCAAGGACTTAAGACAGAGTCAAATTCAAATTGCTGATAATCTAACAGAGATAAATAAGATCTCAAATCGTATCGATGTTCTAGAAAATGATTATCATCAGTACAATGCTCTTAATTCCTCGAAATTTGCAATGACTGAAAGAGGCATAGATCAGCTGAATGAAGGTTTGAGGCACGTCTACAACATGGTCAAGTCTGGAACTAAACCTATCCCAGAACAACAACAATTCTTTGAAGGGACTTCAATCGAGGATCCCTCAACTAAGGGGGAGAAGGTACAAGAAAAAGCTCCAGCTCCAGACAAAGGGAAAATGCATGTCACAGTACAAGAAGCTGCTACAGATCAACTCAAGTCAGATCAATCTTACTATGCAGCAGAACAAGATTTTTCTTTCTTTGAACCAGAACAACAAACTCCTGTAAAATCAAATTTTGGTGATGCTGAAACAGGTGAGTTTGACAGAGAATTTCTTTTCTCTGATGAAACAGAAAGAAATGCTGAGCTAGATGAAGAACTTAGAAGATTTCAAGAAGAATCCATAGAGAAGAACTTTGAGTTAGATGCAAGGATTCTTGAAATGCAAAATGAAGCTCAAGCAAGAAATGACAAGATTGATAAGCTTAAGGCTCTCCTACAAGTTAAATCCAAGGAGAAAAAGGAAGCAGCTGCACAAAAGCAAAAGCTATGGGATGCTGCAATCACTGCCAAGAGGGAAGACATTAAAAGAAAGTTTGGACCAAAATGGGATCAAGCTAGAATGATCATGGATTAACCTCAGATTGGCACATATCAAGACAGAGAGGTATCCGGCATGATAGGTGAACTATTCACTGCTAATACAACTGTAGATCTTTACATGGCTGCATTAAAGCTAGAGATCAGGTATATCACAGTTGAAGTAAATGTAGATGGCTGGCATATCATAATTCATCTTGATAATTATGGTTTCTACAAAGTTTTGTTGGACTTCTTCAGAACAAGAACACCCTCTGAGTTATGGGTTATGCTGTGTAAAGTAAAAAGAAGTTCAGAGATGAATGAAATACTCCGAGATCACATTCGAGACTTTGCTACTCTAAGGAGTCCAGAAATCATACCTAAACCTTATGAAGTAAGGTTTGTGAAAAACAATCGATATCAAATAATTCGTTTTAATTCAGAGTCTATGACTGGATATCCTTTGAACTACTTAATAGACGTAGAGAAAATGCTACGGTCTGAAGGATTTCAAAGTCAAGCTAAATCAGTTGCTGCTGATTATATCCAAGACTACTGTATGTCTAAAGATATTGATTTTTACAAGCAATGGAAAGGACTAGAAGAGTTCAAGCAACCAGCGTCAATTCCACATGATCCTCTTGATAATGAAGTTTTGTATAGACTTTCTATATCAGAACAAAACAAGGTGTATGGGGTTTCTGGAAGCTCTCAGACAGTACCTGAACCAGAACCACGCACACCTATTGTTGGTGTTGAAGAAGTAAAAGAAGAAGGTGGAATACAGAGTGAAGATGATCAGAATTGAAGAAATGTTAACATCTTTTGTTGCTAAAACTAGGATAGATCAAGATAGAAATTTGTACTATTTGTTCAGTCTAGAGGAACAACTATCTTGTATTTATCATTAATGTTTGAATCTGGCAATGTGTTATATGAACCAGAACTAAGTTTGTTTATTTACAAGTTTTATTATTATATCTTTTTCTTGTTTGTTAGTTGAGTTATCCTCTAGTGATTTGCTTGTTATTGTTTAAATAAACAAATAGGGGAGATTGAAAGGCATATGTTTAGAAGCCTATTTGTTTAGCGAGATGACAACTCAACTCAAACATAGATAATTTGTAAGTAAATATATTATCTGTCACAGGAATCTTCAGCAGGTATTATTTGACAAGAAAAAGAAGATCAAAGTCAATCTACAGACTTGAAGCAGTACTACATTGAAAGAAGCTCAATTTAATTGATCATGCCTTAGTGGAGTAATTAAGTTTGAAGAAGCTATAGTGTCAGAAGATTTCATTTTTGTGTGACATCAGAAATAGTCAAATCAGAAGGAACAGAAGTGAACCATTATAAAAGTCAAGTGAAGAATTCTATTTGTTGTGAATCACTCGTGAACCAGACAGTACACGGAGTGTTGGCAAAATACAGAGAAGATTCTTTATTACAGAAGAAATGGTCAGCTACAGACATTGGCGTGAAGACAGAAGACTTGGAATTATATCATCAAGAGTTGTGGAGTCAAGACTTTAATTTAATTCTCTATTAATTGATTAAATTATTTAGTTAATTTAATTGGTAAATTAATTCAATCAGAATTAATTTATTTCTTAAATTGATTAAGAAATTAATTAATTTAGAATTATTTTAGAATGAAGAAGACTTTAATTTAATTCTATTATCTAAAAGTTAATTTATTATGTATCCTATTTACTTAGATTAATTCACACAGAATTAATTTAATGAATAAGATATATAATAAAACAAATAGAATTTAATTCAAATGAAATCAAAAAGGGAGAAAGAAGTCAGAAGATTCAAATCAAATGAATCACTTGAAAATAAATGATATACATCTCATTTATCATTCAGGTCGGCAATTGATTTCTCGAGAAGACTTTTGAAAAGTCTCCCCGAATCTTATTTGAAAAGTCTCCCCGAGCTATAATAGTCTCCCCGAGCTATCAAAGTCTTCCCCATCAATTTAAATGATTTTTCATTTAAATCAAGAAGTCTCTGCGAGCTATGATAGTCTCCCTGAAAAGTCTCCCCGAGCACAGATAGTCTCCCCAGAGTCAAGAAGTCTTCCCGAATGTACCAGAGAGACTTTTAAGTGTTTCTCTATATATATGAGATCAGTAGTTAACATTCAACATCTTCTATTAACATTCTATTCGAGCTAAAAGAAAAAAATACAGAGCATTCATGTTAAATATTCTGTAGAAATTCTAAAGAGCTATTAGTGTTTATTCGAACTGATCTTGTAACACCCATCAAGTTTAATACAAGTATTTTACTTGAACTGTGTTCCTTTGATTATTATTTTGTGATAATAATTAAATTGTTTAATCAAAAATTATCCGAAACAGATATTAATATTTAATAGAGATTGTATTCAACCTCCCCTTCTACAATCATTTGGACCTAACACTTAGGCGCTTCATCTTTTGAGTGCTAGAATTCTACCCAAATGTACTTTGAAAAATCATCAACCATGACTATAGCAAATCTTTTCTTAGACATGGACATGACATTTACTGGTCCAAACAAATCCATATGAATTAATTGTAGAGGTTTAGTGATTGAAGTAAATTCCTTAGTCTTGTGACTTGATCTCTTCATTTTCCCTTTTTGACATGCCTCACACAATCCTTCTATGTAGAATTCAAGTGAGGGCAGGTCCTTCACTGATTCTCTTTTGACTAGAAAATTAATGTTTTTGAGATTTAAGTGAGATAACCTCTTGTGCCAAAATAAACTTTCATTTTATGAGGCCTTGGTGCAGAAACAACAAATTTTCTCCTAGTTTGCAGAATCCAAATTTGTTACAAACAGGCTTCCCTTTCTTACTCCTTGCAGAGCAATCTCCTTGGTCTTTCTGTGTGATATGAGACATAATTCCTTGTCAAACTCCACCTTCAAATCTTTGTTGTATAATTGAGTGATGCTGAGAAGATTATGCTTCAAACCACTGACCAGGGTTACATCTTCAATGACAACATTTCCATGAATTAATTTTCTATATCCTATGGTGAAACCAATGCTATTGTCTCGAAAGGTTATAATTGGGCCAGCCTCATCTTTGAATTGTGACAACAGGGTCTTGTCACCAGTCATATGCCTTGAACATCCACTATCCAAAATCCACATGACCTTCTTCTTTCATGTGCCCTGCAAACAAATACAAATCAAGTTTTCTTCGGTACCCAAACAAGGTTGGGTCCTTTATACTTAGTTACATGAATGTCATTCCTATTTTTAACACTTTTAGTTACTTGCACATGCATGTTCTCATTTTTCTTATTTTGACTTTTAGCTTGATTA
The DNA here is from genome assembly GCA_028671895.1 of Oenanthe sinensis. NCBI lineage: Eukaryota > Viridiplantae > Streptophyta > Magnoliopsida > Apiales > Apiaceae > Oenanthe > Oenanthe sinensis. The sequence continues at coordinate 15,274,062 of CM053807.1, forward strand.
GTGCTTTCAGAACTAGATGCATGCTTGGGTGACATGGAGTGTTTTCTATGTTTAACAGGACTAGCAGATTTAGGCCTAGTGCTGTTGATGTTCAGATTCTGACTTATGCATCCATCAATAAACTGTTTCCTGAGCCAAAAGCAAGTATTCATGATATTCATGTTGCATGGCATACAATTAAATTTGTCAAAAATTTATGATCATCATGCATCAATGGTTTTACATATCCACAGACAAATTCATCATTTTTAACAACAGGTTTCTTGCACATATGAGTAAGATGATTTGTTGAACCACAGTTTTTGCAAAACTTCTTAGGTGCATTATGAACAGGTGCATAATTGTTGTGTTTGTTAATACCTATCTTTCCAATCATATTTGCCTTTTTATTTTTAACATGCCTGGTGTCACCTTTCAGAATATTTTGTTTTGATTCATTTTAGGAGGAATGGACTTGGCTTTGATTGTGGGTTCTTCTTCTTCAATAGAGGGCATATTTCTCTTAGTTATTTCCTTATCCTCATCATCCAACTGTTGTTTGATAACCATAATGACCTCATCAAGTTTAACAGTTGCTTTCTTAAAAATTGGTTCCTTAACATTTTTCAAGATGTGAGGATTTCCAAGGATTTCAACTTTCTTGCCTTTTGTTGAAACATATTTCTTCTTCTTGAGATTCTCATAATCAAAACCAACTCCAATCCTAGAGTTTTCCTTGTGCTTCTCATGGAATTCTTGAACAATAGTAGCTGACTTTTGATAAGATTTGATTTTCAATTCATTTTCAGAAATTTGTTCTTTAAGAAAATTTTCAATTTGTTCAGAACAAACAACTTTGTTTCTGAGATATTCATTTTCCTGTTTCAAGTTTTCTAGAGTTATCAAAGATAATTCTAAAGTCTCATTCCTAACAATTAGTTCATCATTAGCTTTTAATAACCTAGCAATTTCCTCATATGCAACAGTCATACTAGTGTGAAGGTTAAACATTTCAATGCTCAATTCTTCCACAGTTTTCTTATATTGAGAATTTGACATGTCAAGTGAGATTAATGAAGGTACCTGAGAATTTGAGGATGAAGCTCCATCATGTGAGTTGGCCATGAGTGCCAGATTTCCATACTCCTCCTCCTCATCTTCATCTGTGTCATCCCAACATTTCCCTTCAACAATATAAGCCTTTCCTGTCTGCTTTTTGAGGAGAGCTTCATACTTGGCTTCTAGTCCCAAGTAATCTTTATCCTTCTTGATTGATTTAGTTTTCTACATTCTGTTGCAAGGTTTCCAAGCTCATTACAGTTATAGCATCTTATTTTAGATCTATCAACTGTTCCAGTTTTATACCCTCTATTGGTATTTCTTCTTGTTGGATTCTTTCCTTTTCTTGAAGATTTGAAGTTTGGTCTTGGTTTAAAACTTTTGTTTCTTTTGAACCTCAAATTTCCACATTTCTTTACCATGAAAGCCATGTTTTTGTTGTCCATGCCTTCAATTTCTTCAATGGTGTAGAAATCTTATTCCCCTGATTCACTCTTGACAGAGTCCTTCTCTTCCTATTTCTGTTCTTCAAACTCTTTAGTTTACACCTTTTTACTTGTACCAGTCTTCTCAGTTGTTGATGGTTCCTTTACAACTAAGGCATTTGAGACATTTGCCATTTTCCCTCTATTTGCTAAATTATCCTTCTTTTGATAAAATTCTAGCTCATATGTCTTTAATATTCCATAGAGAGTCTCAAGTGAAAGCTTTATGAGATCTCTTCCCTCTCCTATTGCATAGATTTTGTGCTCTAGGTGCTCTAGGAGAGTCAACAAGAACTTCATATTTTTCTCCTATGTTTCATAGTACTTTCCATAAAGTTGAAGATCATTGATTAATTTGTTGAACCTCTCAAATACTTCTGTTATACCTACATTTGGTTTTAACAAAAATGCCTCATACTGAGAAACAAGGAGATGCCTTTGATTTTCCCTTACCTCTTCAGTTCCTTCACACAGAATTTCTATAGTCTCCGATATGTGTTTGATAGATGTGAAATTGACAATATTATTGTACATGACAATGTCAAGTTACTCAATTAGTATGAGCACTAGACTGTTGTAGTTTGCAAGGATAGGTCCTTAGGTATCCATGTTGCAGGGATAACTTCAGAACCACTAGTAGTTTCAGGAACTAGTGTTACTAGCATGAAAGGACCATTCTTCAATATTTCTGGGTACATGGAGTTTACATCCTTTATGAACATCAGCATTTTCCTCTTCCATAAGTTGTAGTTTTCTCTGTCAAAAGAAGGAATCTTTATACTGCTTAGCTTCTGAGAACTCATCTTGATTTTTTAGTCTGTATGTATGTTTACAGTCTGCACTATGATACCACTTGTTAGGAATTAGGAGTCCCAGAAGTTTATAAAGACGGGGTGAATGTATACTTCAAAGCTTTTACCTTCTTTTTATTTTAGAGAACTTTGATGAACTATTTAACTGATTGAAACTTAAACTGTTGAAACAAGTTAAGTGTTTACAAAAACATATAACAATAAGTAAAGTAAACACAAGATGTAACTTTCAATCTAATTGTATTAGAATGAATCTTTGCTACAATCTGGAATTTAACTTGAATTTCAGCTTCTTGTTCTAGGAAGATTACAAAATGTATGAATACACTTTTTAAAACTCTTTCAAAGACGTTGTCAAATGAGGTTGTGTATAAAAAATATAGAGAACATGTCCTGTGCACATGGTCACATAAGACAATTTAGCTAAAACTAGAAATAGGCAGAAAATACTTTACATTTGACTGATATCTATTTTTAGCTAACACTGTTTTGACAGTCTGCTATGTACAACCTTATATCTTCTGTCATTTGTCTTGACTATCTTCTCAGCTTCATTGTATACTTGTCTCTATCTTCACAGGCTTGATTTGTCCTGCAAAGATAGAGCTGCAAATTATATGTCTTGTTCTTCTGCAATTCTCCTTGAAAATAGCTCTTTGGAACAGTCGAGTACTCTGTTGAAATTAATTCGAGAAGTCATAGTGATTGACTTCTCGATTGAGTACTAGCTATGAATTCTCGATTAGTCCTTGAATGATTGACTTCTCGAATGTTTAGACTTCTTGATCGCTTACTGTATTTGATGACTTCACGATTAGACTAAACTTCTCGAATGAACACTTGAAACTGAGACTTCTCGATTAGTTCTGCTCTACCACTTCTCGAATGCTCCTTTTGCTAACTTCTCGAATTATTTTCTGGACTTCTCGAATGTGTAACATTTTACACTACTCGATTGGCTTCAATATCTTGACTTCTCGAATGGATACTTCTCGATCGAATACTGAGCCAATGAGTGTGTTTTGAGATTTCTCGACCTGTTGCATATTCCTGACTTCTCGAATGGGTGACTTCTCGAATAAGCATCTTCCTTATTCGAATTCTCAAACTGCATTCCTTATTTCTTCAATAAGCCTTCTTTGTCTTATTGCATGATTCAACTTGAATCTTCTAACAAACTTTATTCTTGACTTTAATTACAACTTGAAATTACAATCTGATCAAACTTCAATCTACAGTAATACATAGAAATGTCTAAGTCACTACCCTATTACAGAAGTTCTAAATATGTTATAGCAAGACAAATAATTACATAGGATAGGCTTGCTTTGGTCCAACATTTAATACTTGTGATCCTAATTACAACTCCTCGCAAATAAAATTAAATTTTAGAAATATTTTCTAAGTATATAAAATATTGAGAATCTTATACACATGACTTAGAAAATACTTCGCCTTCCAATATTAGTGATTTTTGAAATAAACATTAATTACTTAGAATAGAAATTCTAAATAATATCACTAATACCAAAAGTGCCATAATTATTTGTAACAAAGTATTTAAAAATATCAGAGAAAAATATCATAGCTATTAAGCAAGGTATCATTGACTAATATTCATCATATATTTAACATACAAATAGTTATGGTGCTAACTTATGCTAAATCATATAACTACCACATATGCATATAACATTGTAAGCATGATAATTAAACTAATAGCAAAAAGCACGAGGTACTGGATTTCAAACAAATTCACAAGTCCTTTAAATATTGAAAATTTAATACTTGTGAACTCATTTAAGAATTCCTTGTAGATGAGATTTCCAACAAATATGCACATAAATAATATCCCAAGTTCACTAACCAACTTAGACAAAATGAATTTATCAAGTTATTTAACTAATATATGCAAGTTATTCTACCAGGGCAATCTCAAAAGAAATGATACCTGGTGTCCATGTGGTTGTTCCATACGTAGTGTAGAGAATATCCAGGAGAGTTGTCGTAGATGAAGAAGTATCCTTGTCCAGAAGATCAAAGCATCACATTCACTAGTTGCTTTAATTTCCGCCTTTGTTGCAACTGTGTATTGAGTGCTTCTTCTCATTTCAATCAAGAAATCAAATTCTTCCACGAAATTGACAGCTTCTCGGAATTACTTCCATGTCTTTCTTACAACCTGCATCATCTATATCTATGTTATTTCCCAGAACAATATCAATATGATTTGTAAAATGGGGGGGGGGGGGGGGTTGAATACAAATTATCAAAACTTTTTCTGCTTTAATAATTGTTCTTAAAGTTTGAGTGTTTAAGAGAATATATATGAACAAATTAAAGTGAAAATAAATTGAACAAAGATATTTAAAAATTATTGATGGATTGGTTTTTCCATTAGTGTATATTTGCTCAATTTTCTAGGTTAATAAAACCTAGCTTCGATTTTACAAGGCTAGAAAGTAAATCAAATGCTCTTACAACGTGTTCTAAGACTGAACAGTTGATTCAAGAAATATATTCTAACTTGTTGTTTTTCTATCAATGCTACCAACTTGTTTATATACTACAAGTGTGTTTACAATACCTAGAAAGAGTATAATATAATAATCTAAACTAGGATTGTTTCTGATCTATCTTTCCTTTTGCCTTTTTCCATTTTTGGCAAAGTCTTCAGTCTAGGAAAAACAGCTTCTGTTTGAGTCTTCACAGTCATCATAGATTGTCTTCCATAGGTGTTATTTTGTCTGTCAAATTGTCAACTTGTTATGTCTCAATAAATTGATAATTTGCTCTCAAGCATATCAATTGATCCTTCCTTTTATCTATCAACTGATATTCTTCTTCGATTGATCTTTATATCCATCGATTGATAAATGATGACTTATTGATTGATAGATGTTATCAATTGATATATCAATCAATGGGTCTTCATATCAGTTGATTGTCTTCAATTCTTGATTTGGCTTCTTCGATTAAATTTTTATCCATCGATGCTTCAATATCAACTGATCATCCTTCACTTGTATAATTTCCTGTCTTCAAATAACAGTCTAAGTTACACATCAGTTGATGACCTATATCAATCGACTCTAACATTAATTGATGAGAATTATATCAATTGACTTACACCTTATTGATTGAAATAGACTAAATACACATATGCTATAATCCAAATTATCAGTTGATTCACATAAACATTTCAACTGATAAATGGTTTCCCGATCAATTGATATTTATATTTTTCATATCAATTGATCAGTTACATCAATTAAAATTTCTATGATTTTAAGATTAATGTTATCATCAAATTACATGTAGATTCCTAACAATCTCCCCATATTTGTGTCTGTGACATGAATATGCACAAATCTACTTGATGATAACAAAAACCTTAATTATTTTCATTCAGATAGGATCAAGAAATTTAAATAGCACTTTGAATTTGAATGTACCAGTTGATGAATAATTTCTGCAAACATCTCCAATGTCTTCATGATCTTCATAATCATTAGGTAGTCTTCTTCTTTCTCTTCTCAACATTTTCCTTTAGTTGTCTCATGAAAGAACTCCTCAATATTGTTTCATCTTCATCAGTGTCTCCAAGTTGCCTCATTAGGTAGTGAATTTCTTCATCTATGATTTTGTCAAGATATTTACAAATATCAAAGAACATTGTGTTTCCCTCTACATCTATAAAAATCATTGCTTATTTTGGCTCCAACACACCTTCTTGACTTGAGACTTCCATAGATTAAAAGGTGAATCTAGTTCAGCTTCAGCCTTTGCTCTCCTTAGCTTTGAAATTTGACGTTGAATTTCTTGAGCAATTGTTTTATTGAATTTGTACCTTCTGTTGAGTAGAGGTAAAATGGTCTTCAGGACATTGTAGCTTTGCTTCATTATCACTTTCATTGAGTAAGTGATTTTTGCTCCATTATCATATTCTAACCTCATTGTTTCTTCTTAGTTAGGGGTTGCAGGGTGAGTTCCTACTCTTATCAACCTTTTTTCTCTTACCAATGATATCCATCTCATGTCATATCCTTCAATTGTCACCTCCTCCTTTATTTCTTCTTGTTTGACTTAGAGGTTTTCCTAAACCACTTTTTCTTGAGGCATGTAGAACTTGAGCCTTAATGATGTCAATCCATCTTCTTTTCTAGAGATTCCACTCTTGTTTCAAAGGCTGCAAAATTCTTGGATTCTTTGAATAACTTGTCCTTGATTTGAACCATAGTATTCATTGAAAGCTTCTCATCCAACCTTCTTTCCAATGTATCCTTGTTAGAAGGGATATATCCCTTGAAAATCTCTAATTCTCTCTTCACTCCTGTCACTATGATCTTTTGAATCTTTAATGACTCCTTCATACATTTGGAAATTCTCCTTTGAATGGGATCTTCAATTTCTACTTCCATCATTGCTCTTCTGTATTGAGAAAGAATCTCAGTTTCAGCATCTTCTAAAGAACCATCAATTGAACTCATCCATGGCTCTTCATCAGAATCATCTTCTAACTCTTCAGGTTCCATATAACATGTATCCGTTGTATTAGCAATGATTTCCTTCCGATTCCTAGTCCTTTGTTCAGTGTGCTCAATTCCTAGAATTTGCTCTATAGTTATGTTGGATGAAGTAGCTAAATCCTGATATCTTGGACCAGGATGAATGAAGTTACTTGGATCCAATTCTCTAGCATCAACCTCTACATCTTCATTATCCTTATTAACTCCACTCCCACTTGCTTCTGCATTAGAGACTCCCCCTATCTCCTTTACTCCTTCCTTCTCTAACATTAATTCATTCTTCAACTCCTGTGCATATAACAGAATTGTTGTATCTCTCTCACTCATCTCTCTATTTTGCATCAGGATCTCATCCTGGAATCTCACCTCTCCCTCACTCATATCATGTGCACCTTCTAAGGTAAGGCCCTCATGTGTTTCACTCTCATTCCTGGAAGAAAAAGGAACGTCATCACTCACTCCCTCTCCTTTTGCTAGGTTGCAATCCTCCCTCTCACTCAACTCACCCAATCCTAAGAGTGTTTGTGCAACATCAATTGATTGAGTATCAATTGATGTATAGAAATTATCAGTTGAAGTATTTGGGATATCCATCGATTGGTGCATACCCAGCGATTGACCTTGAGTATCGATCGATGGCTTATCAGTCGATGGCTAAATATCAATTGATGTAGGAACATCAATTGATGGAGTAGAAACATTTGAGGTAATTATTTGAGAAGTGACATTTGAAATGACATGTAAGATGGAATCTTGAATTTTCTGGGAAGAAAATTCAGGAGAGAGTATTGGCGTTTCCTTGAATAATAAAGAAGGAGAATTTAAAAAAGTCTGATTATCTATCAGAACATTTTCTGAAGAAATTTGATGAGGTGGGGAAAGAAGAATAGAGAGGATTGGAATTGAGAGAGAATGGGGTTGCATTTCATCCTTTACATGTGATGCATCAAACTGACTTGGAGATGGCTCCATCATAGTTTCCTATGATTTTGCAGTGTGTGTTTCCCCATGTTCAAAGGTTACTCTTTTCGTTCTCCTTTCGTATGATTTTGGGTTTTGACTTGTGTGTCCCCATCTGTGTGTTGTGCCCCTGGTTGTGGGATCTTTTCAATATTGTCATCCTTTTGGGAGGATGCCAATAGAGATGTGGTAATTTCCTTATTAACATCTATAGTCTTTTGAGAGACTGTGGAGTGTCTTGGTTTGGGTTGCACACCCTCACTCTCCTTATCCTTCTGGGTTCTTTTATGTTCCCCAGTTCCCTCACCACTTCTGCTACCTCTACAGTTGTCCAGAATTCTTCAACTAAGTTGCATACTATTTTTTATGCTTCTGAGAGCGCCTTTGAGACTTTTGAACTGGTGAGGAATTTCATTAGTCGTTGAAATTCTATTGGGGCTTCCTCCACCATAGTACAAGCAAAAAAGTTGTTAAGTTCATAGTAAAATTCTGATTGTGAGACCTTCTTTGATGATGCCATGATCGTGTTTGTAGATGTAAAAATAAAATAACAGGTAAACTTGTTAGTGTTTAAGCAAGAATATTGTTTAACAATAAACATGTTAGGGTTCTTAGCAAGAGAGAGTTAAATATTTTGTTCGTAGATAGAGAAAGAGATAGAGAAATCGTTAGTAAAATTGCAAGTGAGAATTAAAATAGGTTTTAATCTCACTATTCATATTTACTGAGTTCTCAATCAATTTCTTACTCAAAATAGAACTTAATCGACCGTTGGAAGAAAAATGAAAAGTAGAAATTACCAATTTTGGTAATCGACTGTTATACATACATGTATCTATGTATTAGTCAATTGATAAAATAAGTAATCAACAGGTAAATATTTTACAGGTCGATTGATGACATGGACTCTAAAACTTCCAGGTCATCAATTGATAACTACCTTTTCCATCGATAGGTACTACTATCCATTGGTAAACAAATATATAATCAATTGATAAATTTATTTGTCGATAGTTTTAGATATCCATTGATATGTAAAATGTTTATCAATTGATTATGGAAGAATCAATATATTAACATAGTAAATTGCTACAAACTAAAAAAAATTAATATAGATACATAACATGTCAGACATTTAATAGATTAGACATAGTTAAGCATAACTAAATCAAAGACCAATCTATTGAAAGTAGATTCATCTAATGGTTTAGTAAAAATGTCTGCAAGTTGTCTTTCACTAGGGACAAAATGTAATTTAACAGTACCATGCATTACATGTTCCCTAATGAAGTGATACATTATATCAATGTGCTTGGTTCTGGAATATTGCACATAGTTTTCTGTTATTGCAATGGCATTTGTGTTATCACAGAAATAAGGAATCTTGGTCATGTTTAACCCATAGTCAAATAGTTGATTCCTCATCCATAATATTTGTGCACAACAACTTCCAGCTGCAATCTACTTAGCCTCTACAGTAGATGTAGACACTGAATTTTACTTCTTGTTAAACCATGATACAAGCTTATTTCCTAGAAATTGACAGGTGTTTACGGTACTTTTTCTGTCAATTCTGTAACTTGCATAATCTGCATTTGAATAACCATTTAGATCAAATCCAGAGTTTCTTGGGTACCAAATTCGAAGATTTGGTATTCCTTTGAGATATCTGAATATTCTTTTTATTGTAATCAAATGAAATTCTCTAGGATCAGCCTGAAACCTAGCAGAAAGGCATGTAGCAAACATTATGTCTAGCCTACTTGCAGTTAAATAGAGTAATGAGCCAACCATGCCTCTATAACTTGAAATGTCTACTTTAGTTTCCTTAGTATTCAATTCAAGTTTAGTTGTAGTGGCCATGAGAGTTTTTACAGAAGAATATTCATTTAAATAAAATCTCTTTAATAAATCAGAAATATATTTGGTTTGATTTATGAAAATACCATCTTTAACTTGTTTGACTTGCAAACCAAGAAAATAAGTAAGTTCTCCCATCATGCTCATTTCATATGTTAGGTCCTAAATCATCATAGAAGGGGGGGTTGAATATGATGTTCGTAGTTTTTAACTTTTAAATGCGGATTATTATTCGTGTATTTGTGTTCTTGAGATATGAGTATAGAGAGACAGACAACCACAAACAATTCGGGAAATATTGGTATATTAATAAATCCCCGAGGTGTTACACTCTAATCAAATAAATGATTAGCTACAATGAATTACAATCAGTTCGATTCAAAAAATATTATCTGGGTGTTTATGGCTTTGAATGCTCTTCGTAGGTGGTTGATGGAAATGAATGCAAATTCTCTCACACTTCATTCTGAATTGAATGAGTTGTATTTATAGTGCAGGCTTGCACAAGGGAATGTCTTATGGGCGATTTAAGTTGTAGTTTATTCTACTATGCGATTTTGAACTATGATAAGCCTATTGGGCGATTTTGACCTTTGAAGAAACCATTGGGCGATTTCAAGCAAAGTTTAATGGGCGATTTTGTTGGGTTCCGAGGCATAAAACGCAGCGGATAAACGTAAATATAACGAAAATTTTCGGAACCCAAACGCAGGATCATGTATAAGACTTGACTGATTATGGTAAACAGAATCATACCTATTCTTGTCTTGACTTTCACGAACTCAACGGAGATCCTTGCTATCACGATTTTGTGTCTTCCTCTCGAAAGCACCTCTATGGTATCCACACGAGCACCTTCAAGAACGTCTCACGATCTTGATCACGGGATGGATGTACTAGCCTCCTTTGATGAATTCGAATGACTGCCTTTTTGCTCTGCCTCTAGGGTTTTATCATATAAAACGTACCATTCATTTAACCTATCATTATCTATTTATAATGATTGGTTAATGGGCCTTTTCAGCAAAACCTAACCCATGTAGGCATAGGATTAAATAATAAAACATGCTTTTATTATTTAATTAATAACTAAGTCACACTTAATTATTATTGGCAGAAATACAATTATTCAAATTCGAATTTATATTATTTTAATTAATTAAGTCTCACTTAATTAATATAATAAAATTCAAATAATCATCAATTAATTTAAATCTATAATTTAAATTAACTATTCCACTAGGTGCTCTATGTGTGTGACCCTATAGGCTATTATTTAATTAGCAATAATTTTATTCTCCAATAAAATTATAAACAATGAGCGGTATCTAGTAATACATCATTGCTATCCAATTAAACAATAATTAAATCGTGATTTGATAAAACCTTTCATGATTAATGTTTCCGTGTAATATAATCCCTTTAACCATATATATTATAGATTAAACTCGAGGCATGTATTTAGTCATCCTCTTCAACATTTAATCCGGGTTTACTTGATCCATGAGTAGACTATGGAAAAACAAATCATTATTTGAGCACGGCCATGCATTTTATAGTCTCACTCAATCAAGAGGCCAATAATATCTCTCCTAATTATAGGAGGGTTAAATCCTTTATCTATCATTCATATTTCTCATACGACTCATGATATACCCGATGTCCACTTTTATCATCACCCGGTCAAAGGTAACTTTTAATGTAGTCAGAGTATATTAATCCTCGTATAGAAATATAATGATCTCAAGTCAGAGGATCATTACACCATTATCACTGTGAGTCTTTCTTATGACTTTATTAAACATGAAGAATCTCACTGTGGGTCTGTCCAGTACCATGTACTCCTACATGTACCTATGCATTGACTTTAGTATCCCCATACTTATAACCAATGAGATATGGTTATCTGTCAAACAACATACTAGTCTATTTATGTATTATTATTGTCCTATAATAATAATACTCGACTAGGGACATTTAAGAATATGATATATTATATAATCTCAAGTTCAAGTCATGTACTTAAACTATATAACGTGTATCATGATTCTAAGGACATTTATTATGCTAACAAATATATCGCAGTAATTAAAGTCATAATAAATACGTTTATTGAATAATCAAATGACATAAAGGTTTATTAAAGGAAACATTGTATTGCCTCTAGGGCACCTACACTAACAATCTCCCACTTGCACTAGAGCCAATCACTCATGTATCTAATACCCATGGAACTAGTGTGACCGTCGTGCTTCTTCTGCGATAAGCCTTTGGTCAGTGGGTCTGCAATGTTATCATTTGTGTGCACTTTACATATGTGTATGTCACCCCTTTCATTAATCTCTCGAATGAGGTGATATCTCCTGAGTATGTGTTTGGTTCGGGAGTGAGCTCTAGGTTCTTTAGCCTGTGCAATGGCTCCATTATTATCGCAGTATAGATCAATGGGATCTGCGATCGATGGAACCACTCCCAAATCATTAATGAATTTTCGAATCCAAACAGCTTCCTTAGCCGCTTCACAAGCTGCAATGTACTCAGCCTCCATTGTAGAATCAGCTACTGTTTCTTGCTTTGAACTCTTCCAACTTACAGCACCTCCGTTTAGACAAAACACAAAACCAGACTGTGATACAGTATCATCCCTGTCTGTTTGGAAACTTGCATCGGTGTAACCTTTTACAACCAGTTTCTCCTCTCCTCCATACACCAAGAATGAATCTTTAGTCCTTTTCAAGTACTTTAGAATATTCTTGACAGCCGTCCAGTGACCCTCACCTGGATTAGATTGGTATCTGCTCGTCATGCTTAAAGCATACGAAACATCTGGGCGAGTACATACCATTGTATACATGATGGATCCAATTGCTGAGGCATATGGAACCTTACTCATGCGGTCCTTGTCATCCAATGATTTCGGACACTGATCTTTAGAGATCGTTATCCCTTGAGATACGGGGACATATCCCCTTTTTGCATTTTGCATACCAAAACGATGCAAAACCTTTTCGATGTATGTACTCTGACTTAGACCGATCATCCTTCTAGATCTATCCCTATAGATCCTCATTCCTAGAATGTAGGATGCTTCTCCTAAGTCTTTCATAGAGAAGTTGCTCCCTAACCAAATCTTAACAGCCCTGAGAGAAGGTATGTCATTCCCCATTAGTAGTATATCATCAACATATAGTACTATGAATGCCACTTGGCTCCCACTAACCTTCTTGTAAACACAAGGTTCATCTTCGTTTTGAACAAAGCCATACTCCTTGACTGTTTCATCAAAACGGATATTCCATCTCCTAGAGGCTTGCTTCAATCCATAAATGGATCGACGTAATTTACATACCTTGCTAACATTCCTTGGACTGACAAAACCTTCAGGTTGTGTCATGTACACATCCACATCTTCTTCAAGGCTTCCATTAAGGAAGGCTGTTTTGACATCCATTTGCCAGATTTCATAATCATGGAATGCTGCAATAGCAAGCAAAATCCTTATGGATTTGACCATAGCCACTGGTGAGAAGGTTTCATCATAGTCAATACCATGAATTTGCTTGAAACCTTTTGCAACTAGCCTTGCTTTATAGGTCTGAACATTTCCATCCATGTCAGTTTTCTTCTTGAAAACCCATTTGCACCCTATGGGTTTTACCCCTTCAGGTGGATCAACCAAAGTCCATACTTGGTTTTCATACATGGATTCCATCTCGGATTTCATGGCTTCTAGCCATCTCTTAGATTCTGGACTGCTCATAGCATCTTGGTATGTGAGAGGCTCATCTTCATCTATGAGCATCAAATCACCACATTGAGTCAAAAGAAATCCATATCTCTCTGGCTCATGGCGAATTCTACCAGTTCTACGAACAACCTGTGTTTGTTGAGCGTTATTATTGTCCTGCTCTTGTTCCACTTCAGGTTCAATGCTATTTTGTGGTTCTCGATCTTCATCGAGGTCTATAGTTCTCCCACTGTTTCTTTTGGAAACAAAATCCCTTTCCATGAAGACAGCATCTCGAGCAATAAACACTTTTTGCTCAGAAGGACTATAGAAATAATACGCCTTTGTTTCTTTAGGGTATCCCACAAAATTGCACTCTTCAGATTTAGGTCCAAGCTTGTCAGATACTTGACGCTTCACAAACGCCTTGCATCCCCAAACTTTCATAAAGCTCATGCCTGACCGTTTCTTCTCCCATATCTCATATGGAGTCTTTTGAACCTTCTTAGTAGGAACACGGTTAAGTGTGAAAGCCGCTGTTTCTAGAGCATAACCCCAGAAACTAATTGGAAGATCTGCATGACTCATCATCGATCGCACCATGTCCAACAAGGTGCGATTTCTCCTCTCTGAAACTCCATTCCATTGAGGTGTACCTGGCGGAGTGAGTTGTGATACAATACCACACTCCTTTAAATAATCTTTAAATTCAGTGCTCAAGTATTCTCCTCCACGATCAGATCGTAAGATTTTAATACTTGCACCTCCGCCAATTTGCTTCTCTACTTCAGCCTTGTATTCTTTGAACTTTTCAAAAGAATCGGATTTATTCTTCATAAGATATACATATCCATATCTACTGAAATCATCAGTAAATGTTATGAAGTAGTAGTAGCCTCCTCTAGCCATCACATGCATTGGGCCACATACATCACTATGTATTAGCTCCAAACGTTCAGTGGCCCTTTGACCCTTACCAGTGAAAGGGGCTTTAGTCATTTTACCAAGCAAACAAGATTCGCATTCTTGGTATGATTCAAAATCAAACTTATCCAAATATCCATCCTTATGTAATTTGGATATGCGTTTCTCATTTATATGGCCTAGACGACAATGCCAGAGGTATGTTTGATTTGAGTCATTAACTTTAAGTCGTTTGTTTTCTATATTACAGACAGGATTATCTAAGTCAAGAACATATAAACCATTAAACAAACGCGCAACACCATAGGTTAAATCATTCAAAGCAAAAGAGCAACTGTTGTCCTTTATTGTAAACGAAAAACCTTTCTTGTCCAAACAAGAAACAGAAATAATGTTTCTGCGAATTGCAGGCACGTAATAACAATTCTCCAGTTCTAAAACTAGCCCAGAGGGCAAAGATAAATAATAGGTTCCTACAGCTAAAGCAGCAACTCTTGCTCCGTTGCCAACTCGTAGGTCCATTTCTCCTTTAGCCAATGTCCTACTTCTCTGCATTTCCTGCACATTTATACAAATGTGAGAAGCACATCCGGTATCCAATACCCAAGATGTAGAAATAGACAGATTGACTTCTATAACATATATACCTGAATTAGAAGCTTGCTCAGCCCTCTTCTTCTTCAGATCCTCCAAGTAAACTGAACAGTTTCTCTTCCAGTGACCAGTTTTCTTACAGTAGTGACATTCACCCTTAGCGACCCCACCTTTAGGCTTTAAAGCCTGTTTAGGACCTGACTTTGGCTTGGGTGTAGAATCAAAACCTGTCTTCTTCTTACCCTTCCACTTGCCTTTCCCTTTGGCCTTACCTTTATTGCCCACCATCAGTATGGGAGCAGGTTCAGCCGTCTTCATGTTGGTCTCATATGTTCTCAACATAGCCAACAATTCAGTAGGTGTTTTGTCAAACTCATTCATATTGTAGTTCATAACAAACTGAGTGAATTTGTTGTTCAAAGAATTCAAGATTAGGTCAATACCAGTTTCCGGACCAATCGGGAAACCCAAAGTATCAAGATACTCAATGTAACCAATCATCTTCAGAACATGTGGGCCAACTGGTTAATTTGCCCCTTGTTTGCAGTTAAAGAGTGACTTGCTCGTGTTGAACCTTTCTTGACGAGTTTGGCTTGCAAACATGCTTTGCAAGTGCTCATTGATAGTATATGCATCCATATGCACATGCTGTCTTTGAAGCTCAGCACTCATAGTTGCTAACATAAGACACGCAACATCAGTTGCATCATTCTCATCCTTAGTGTGGGCCGCTCGTTCCTCAACAGTAGCGCCCTCAGGAAGGGGACCTGCCGGAGGAATATCAATGACATGAAGCTTGCGCTCCTGCCTGAGGACAATCCTCAAATTCCTCTGCCAGTCTAGGAAGTTGTTTCCTCCTGTCAGCTTATCCTTCTCAAGGACAGATCGTACGGATAGTGTGTTTGTGTTGTTTGTCATTACTTGGTATCTACAATGATAAAAGCACAAAATTAAACATTAGATTGTCTGAGTTATTTATTATGTTCAAATGATTATGATACATTCATAATATATCTCCCACTATTTTTATCAAATCAATAGCCCTTACTATTAATTTGGAAAGTATATCCCATAATCCTTTCTAGTGAGCCAAGATCCATATTTCGTCATGTCTCAAGTCAACCACTGGAAGTCCTTAAGAATGATTATTTAGGTAGACAACATTTGTCAATTATATCATATATAATTCTTGGATAGTTTGGTGAGCAACGATTGATCTTATCTATCTAATAGATTTTTAACCAAACTCTATGCTTCTAAGTTCATAATGGTTGAATATAACCGTTTACTTTCACCTTATTATGACGACTCAGTTAAGTTTGACCCAATGATACAACGGCCGAATATAGCCGTTTATATTCGTCGCATCTCACCACGATAGACAGGAGTCCCCTGCCACTGACAGTCTTTCCCCTAATAGATCTAGGATTCGATGAGTGTTCATTCATTGGAAAGCATCTGATTAAAACTTAATATTTTGTTAAGGGGTTTAGAAAATTTTACGACGATCATGATCACATCATGAAGAGATCCTCAATTTTTCCTTGAACTAAATATTTCAAATTGACATCTTAAATTGTTCATTTCCCAGGTAGATGGAGGATACCAGTGGTCACACTTAAAACCCATCAGCCTTACGAATACGCATATCCGTTTTTGTCAGAAAATCCCAATTATAGATATCAAAATCCATATTTAATTCCGTGTTTTAAAAATCCATATTTCATAAACACAAGAATCTCATGATCGTTTGTTGATTTTAAAATCTTGAATCGTTACAGATTTTATCTTGAGTCGTTACAGATTTTATCTTGTTTAAACAAGCATGGCATGGGTGTCGTATCTAATACATACATACATACATGATTAATCTAATTAAAGCATGCATCATTCATACATCAATATGTAAAGTGCAGTATGTAAACGTGCTTGGTTATGGCCCCTTTCCTATGTGACCCTTTCGAGCTAATGAAAGGATCAAAGTCAATCTATGGTGGTAAAATATAAATACAATTACATGTCTTCATTCTTCTTGTATCCACTAGTGCCTGCTCCTCTTCTTGGATCATCTTTCAGTCTTCAAGTACATTACATGGAATAATTGAATACAACCTAAGCTAATGTACTTACATAAGAAAACTCGAGTTACATTCGAGGTTAAACAATTACAAGAATGAAGAAAACGACATGCAAGTCGTATTTATAAAACCAAAACCAAAAACCATTAATCTAGGGGTCCAAAGGCCATAACCAGCACCATGCTCAAGTACTCAACCAAAATAATGCGGGGTTCCGGGGGCGGCAGCCCCGGGGCGGGGGTCCGGGGGCGGCAGCCCCTGGGCGGGGTCCGGGGCGGCAGCCCCGGGCGGGGTCCGGGGGCGGCAGCCCCTGGCTGGGGTCGAGCTGCCAGGTCAGCTCGAAATCAGAATTTTTTTTATTTTCGAAGACCAGTCCTATTCAGAAATCATCAATTTCTGAACTACAGATCATATCTGTTGGCCTTTTTCCCCACTGCATCTTATACAGTTTCAGAAGCAAGTATCATATACATACTTATCATATCCCAGTTAACAGCTGATGTCCAACATAATCTGTCCACCAGTTTGTATCATATACAAACTGACCCTCATGCATAACATACAAATCGCAAACAGGCATATAAATCAGTCATGACAAATCATTAACATGCTAGTATCATCATCTATTTACTCATCATATGAATAACAATTCGAATATACAAGGCAGTAGCATGGCAGTCTCAAACAGGCATGGCAGTAGCAAAGCAGTAGCATGGCAGTCACCAAGACAGGCATATATGCATCAAATACAGTTAACACATAACCAAATCAGTCCCTTATACACGTAGCTCTGATACCATTGTTGGGTTCCGAGGCATAAAACGCAGCGGATAAACGTAAATATAACGAAAATTTTCGGAACCCAAACGCAGGATCATGTATAAGACTTGACTGATTATGGTAAACAGAATCATACCTATTCTTGTCTTGACTTTCACGAACTCAACGGAGATCCTTGCTATCACGATTTTGTGTCTTCCTCTCGAAAGCACCTCTATGGTATCCACACGAGCACCTTCAAGAACGTCTCACGATCTTGATCACGGGATGGATGTACTAGCCTCCTTTGATGAATTCGAATGACTGCCTTTTTGCTCTGCCTCTAGGGTTTTATCATATAAAACGTACCATTCATTTAACCTATCATTATCTATTTATAATGATTGGTTAATGGGCCTTTTCAGCAAAACCTAACCCATGTAGGCATAGGATTAAATAATAAAACATGCTTTTATTATTTAATTAATAACTAAGTCACACTTAATTATTATTGGCAGAAATACAATTATTCAAATTCGAATTTATATTATTTTAATTAATTAAGTCTCACTTAATTAATATAATAAAATTCAAATAATCATCAATTAATTTAAATCTATAATTTAAATTAACTATTCCACTAGGTGCTCTATGTGTGTGACCCTATAGGCTATTATTTAATTAGCAATAATTTTATTCTCCAATAAAATTATAAACAATGAGCGGTATCTAGTAATACATCATTGCTATCCAATTAAACAATAATTAAATCGTGATTTGATAAAACCTTTCATGATTAATGTTTCCGTGTAATATAATCCCTTTAACCATATATATTATAGATTAAACTCGAGGCATGTATTTAGTCATCCTCTTCAACATTTAATCCGGGTTTACTTGATCCATGAGTAGACTATGGAAAAACAAATCATTATTTGAGCACGACCATGCATTTTATAGTCTCACTCAATCAAGAGGCCAATAATATCTCTCCTAATTATAGGAGGGTTAAATCCTTTATCTATCATTCATATTTCTCATACGACTCATGATATACCCGATGTCCACTTTTATCATCACCCGGTCAAAGGTAACTTTTAATGTAGTCAGAGTATATTAATCCTCGTATAGAAATATAATGATCTCAAGTCAGAGGATCATTACACCATTATCACTGTGAGTCTTTCTTATGACTTTATTAAACATGAAGAATCTCACTGTGGGTCTGTCCAGTACCATGTACTCCTACATGTACCTATGCATTGACTTTAGTATCCCCATACTTATAACCAATGAGATATGGTTATCTGTCAAACAACATACTAGTCTATTTATGTATTATTATTGTCCTATAATAATAATACTCGACTAGGGACATTTAAGAATATGATATATTATATAATCTCAAGTTCAAGTCATGTACTTAAACTATATAACGTGTATCATGATTCTAAGGACATTTATTATGCTAACAAATATATCGCAGTAATTAAAGTCATAATAAATACGTTTATTGAATAATCAAATGACATAAAGGTTTATTAAAGGAAACATTGTATTGCCTCTAGGGCACCTACACTAACAGATTTCTCCAATGGGTGATTTCAAGCAACCAAGTCCAATGGGTGATTTTAAGCAAAGTCCAATGGGTGATTTCAAGCAAAGTTCAATGGGGTGATTTCTTCATTGAATTTCCAATGGTCGATTAATAAAATTAGCATGCATACACAAGGTATTTATCTAATATATAATCTTAAGAACTGGAAAATAATTTGGTAAATAAATTCATAAGTCCTAAAAACATTGAAATTAATCAACTAGTGTATTTATCAGCTTCAAATTGCAGTTTTTGATTACCAACTAATTAATTAGTAGGATTTAACATCCCAAGTTCACAAACTAGTCTAGTGAAAGTGATTTCATCCCTTGGTTTAGTGAAGATGTCTGCAATTTACTGCTCTGTAGGTACAAAATGCAACTCTACAGTACCACTCATGACATGCTCTCTTATGAAATGATACCTGATATCAATGTTCTTGGTCCTTTAGTGTTGAACATGATTGTTTTTTATTGCTATGTCACTTGTGTTGTCACAGAATATTGGAATTTTGCTCAACAACGGTCCATAGTCTGGAAGTTGGTTCCTTATCCACAATATTTGTGCACAGCAGCTTCCAGCAACGACATATTCAGCTTCAACTGTTGACGTTACAACTGGGTGCTGTTTCTTGCTATACCAGGACACCAATTTTCTACCAAGGAATTGACAACTCTCTGATGTACTCTTCGGATCAATCCTACAACCTGCATAATCAGAATCTGTATAGCCAACAAGGTTAAAACCTGTATCTTTAAGGTACTAAATTCTAAGATTCAGATTTCCCTTAAGATACTTAAAAATGCATTTAACAGCTATAAGATGTGATTCTTTAAGGTCAGACTGAAGCCTAGCACACAAGAATGTAGCAAATATAATATCTGGAATACTTGCAGTTAAGTAAATTAATGAGCCGATCATACCTCTGTAGCTTGTGATGTCTACCTTCTTGCCAGGTTCATCTTTATCAAGCATAGTGGCAGTTGCCATTGGGGTTTTAGCTGGTGATGCATCTTCAAGACCATACTTCTTCAAGAGATTTTTGATGTACTTGGTCTAGCAAATGAAGATTTCATCTTTCCTTTGGCTTACTTGGAGTCCCAGGAAGTAATTCAACTCCC
The DNA here is from genome assembly GCA_028671895.1 of Oenanthe sinensis. Taxonomy (NCBI): domain Eukaryota; kingdom Viridiplantae; phylum Streptophyta; class Magnoliopsida; order Apiales; family Apiaceae; genus Oenanthe; species Oenanthe sinensis. The sequence continues at coordinate 15,294,546 of CM053807.1, forward strand.
CCATCATGCTCATTTCATACCTACTCTACATTAACTTAACGAATCTACTACACAACTGAACATTAGTAGAACCAAATATAATGTCATCCGCATATACTTGTACTAATATCATGTCATTTTTATGCATTTTATGAGATAGAGTCTTATCTATGACACCTCTAGTTAAACCATTTTCAAGTAAGAATATAGATAGAGTGTCATACCATGTCCGAGGTGCTTGCTTTAAGACATAGAGTGCCTTGAAGAGAAAGTATACAAAATCTGCAAATTCTGGATCTTCAAAACCTGGGGGTTGTTCCACATACACTTCTTCTTCAAGCTCTCTATTCAGGAATGCACTCTTCATATCCATTTGATATACTTTAAAGTTGAAATGTGCTGCAAATGCCAGAAACATCCTAATAGCTTCAAGCCTTGCCACTGGTGCATATCTTTCAACATAATCTATTCCTTCTTCTTGGGAATAACCTTTAGCAACTAGTCTGGATTTGTTCCTCGTAACAATGCTATCTTCATCCATTTTATTTCCGAATACCCACTTTGTGCCAATAATAGATTTGTTCTTTGGCCTGGGTACCAGCTTCCAGACTTTTTGTCTTTCAAATTGATTAAGTTCTTCTTGCATAACAATAACCCAATCTGGATCTTGTAGTGCTTCTTCTACTTTCTTTGGCTCTATCTCATAGAGAAAACCAGAGAATAAACATTCATTCTGTGAAGCATGTCTTCTTTGAACTACAACATCTAGATCTCCTAGAATCAACTCAAAGGGGTGATCTCTACTTCACACCCTATGCCTAGGTAGATTTTCCTAGATGATTCAGCATCATTGTCATTATTGTGCTGAGTTTGTTAGTTGATCCTTCAGTTACTCCCCCTGAGCTGCTGCTTGGTTGAGAATGAGATTCTCTGCCACTACTAGTAGTTTCTGTGAATCTTCCACTGTTTCCACTACTAGGGTCAAAATCATCATTGTTGTTATTCTCAATTGGTGATTGATGATGCATTGCAGTTTCAGGTTCTACTTCTGTTGGGTTCAGAGGCATAAAACGCAGCGGATTAACGTAAATATAACAAAATTTCGGAACCCTAACACAGGATCATGTATAAGATTGACAGATTATGGTGAAACAGAATTATACCTTTTCTGGTCTTGACTTTCACGAACTCAACGGAGATCCTAGCTTTCACGACTTGTGTCTTCCTCTCGAAAAACACCTCTATGGTATCCACAAGCCACCTTCAAGAACGTCTCACGATCTTGATTACGGAATGGATGTACTAGCCTCTTTTTGATGATTTCGAATTTCTGCCTTCTTGCTGCTGCTGCCTTTAGGGTTTTAATTCACAAAAACGTAATGGCAATTTAACCTATCATTATCTATTTATAATGACTGGTTAACGGGCCTATTTAGCAAAATCTAACCCATGTAGGTATAGGATTAAATAATAAAACATGTTTCTATTATTTAATTAAAAATTAAGTCATACTTAATTATTATGGGCAGAAATCCTCTTCAAATTCGAATTTATATTATTTCAATTAATTAAGTCTCACTTAATTAATATAATAAAATTCAAATAATCATCAATTAATTTAAATCTATAATTTAAATTAACTATTCCTCTAAGTGCTCTATGTGTGTGACCCTATAGGCTATTATTTAATTAGCAATAATTTTATTCTCCAATAAAATTATAAATAATGAGCGGTATCTAGTAATACATCATTGCTACCCAATTAAACAATAATTAAATCATGATTCGATAAAACCTTTCGTGATTAATGTTTCCGTGTAATATAATCCCTTTAAACATATATATTATAGATTAAACTCGAGGCATGTATTTAGTCATCCTCTACAACATTTAATCCGGGTTTACTTGATCAATGAGTAGACTATGAAAACAAATCATTATTTGAGCACGACCATGCATTTTATAGTCTTACTCAATCAAGAGGCCAATAATATCTCTCCTAATTATAGGAGGGTTAAATCCTTTATCTATCATTCATATTTCTCATACGACTCATGATATACCCGATGTCCACTTTTATCATCACCCGGTCAAAGGTAACTTTTAATGTAGTCAAAGTGTATTAATCCTCGTATAGAAATATAATGATCTCAAGTCAAAGGATCATTACACCATTATCACTTTGAGTCTTTCTTATGACTTTATTAAACATGAAGAATCTCACTGTGGGTCTGTCCAGTATCATGTACTCTTACATGTACCTATGATTTGACTTTAGTATCCCCATACTTATAACCAATGGATGTGGTTATCAGTCAAACAACATACTAGTCTATTTATGTATTATTATTGTCCTATAATAATAATACTCGACTAGGGACCTTTTAAGAATATGATATATTATATAATCTCAAGTTCAAGTCATGTACTTAAACTATACAATATGTATCATGATTCTAAGGACATTTAATATGCTAACGAATATATCGCAGTAATTAAAGTCATAATAAATACGTTTATTGAATAATCAAATGACATAAAGGTCCATAAGAAAAGGAATATTGTATTGCCTCTAGGGCACCTACACTAACAACTTCACCTTTATGTGAGTTCATATTTTCAAACTGCAGAGTTTTAGTGTTATCTGTTCTTTACAGACTTGGGAGCTTGAGATCATCGAAAGTTATATTCATGCTTTCAATGACCTTTTTGTGTTCAATCACATAAACCCTGTATGCTTTAGATTCCAGAGAGTAGCCAAAAAATATGCCTTCATGAGCCTTGGATTCAAATTTTCGTAGATACTCATCATATTTCAGTACAAAACACTTTGTTCCAAACACATGAAAGTATTTCAGTGTTGGTTTCTTATTTGCCATCAACTCGTGTGGAGTCTTGTCATGATCTTTATTTACCAGGGTATGGTTCTGAGTATAACAAGCTGTGTTGACTGCTTCAGCCCAAAAGTATAGAGGTAACTTAGCTTCATTCAACATTATTCTTGTTGCTTCAACTAAAGTTTTGTTCTTCCTTTCTACTACTCCATTTTGTTGTGAAGTTCTGGGCACTGAATATTGTCTTGAAATCCTTTTCTCAAGACATAAATCATTTAGGGTTAAATTCTTGAATTCTGTTCCATTATCAGACCTTATTTTCCTGACAGGTAAATCAGCTTTTAACTCTATCTTCTTTATGTGATCAATAATTGTTTATGGGGCTTCATCATTTGAGGCTAGAAACAACACCCACGTGTACTTAGAGTAGTCATCTACAATTACTAGTCCATATCTCTTCCTTGACATAGACATGATGTTGACTAGACCAAATAAATCCATATGCAGAAGTTACAGAGGTTCAGTAATGTCTGATGAATCTTTGCTTCAGTGAGATGCTTTGTTTGACTTCTTTTTTTCACATGCTTCACATAAATCTTTTTGACAGAATTCCATCTTAGATAAACCTCTAACCAATTCCCTCTTAACTAAAGAGTTCATTTCTTTAAAGTTAGGTGTGAAAGTTTCAATGATACTTAGGAGGTTGTGCTTTAATCCGTCCACAAGAGAGATATTTTCAATGATAACATTTACAATTTCCAGATTGCCTTATCCCGTTGTGAATCCCTTGCTATTATCTACAAAGGTCACTATCGGGCCAGCTTTCTCAATCACATCTGATAGCAGGGCTTTATCACTAGTCATATGCCTAGAACAACCACTGTCCAGAATCCACATGACGCTTGTTCTTTGCTATGCCCTGCATCCACAGATTGATTACTTTTTCTTTGGAACCCAAATTTGATTGTGTCTAAGAGGCTTAGATAAGTAACAAGATTTAGCTACAGAAATTTTCTGGTCCTTGTCTTTCTCATCGACTATGCCCTTGCCCTTTGATTTAGCCTTGACATGTGTGTCTTTAGGCTTAGGAATAGGGGCTTCCTTCCTAGACTTAGGAGGACTAGCAGTCTTTGCCCTAACATGCTTTCTATTCATGTTCACATCTGTATTAATGCAAGTACTAGATGATGCATAAATCAAGTTTATGTATGCAGACATGATGTTGAAAGAACATGGCATGCATCCAACTTTACCATATGGTTGATGAGGGATAGACATGGCAGGCATGGAAGGCATATTAGAAGTTTCTATTTTTACTACTTTTATCTTTTTGCATGCATGAGTAAGATAACCAGTAGAATTATAATTGTTACAAACTTTTCTAATAGCTTTGGGAGAATAGGCATAATCATTTTTCTTATTAACACCGATCTTTCTATTTTTGTTGGCTTTCTATTTTTCATCTTTGTTGCCTATTTCAGTTTTAATCTGTTTCTTAGGTTCTTCAATTTTTATAGATTTTTTAGGCATCTTTTGTTTATTTTCTTCCTCTTTCTTTTGATCCTCAACAAGGATTTCTTCTTTCATTAAGATCTGTTCTTCATCTAAGGGTTGTATGACAAATTTCTTGTATAGGGGCTTAGGGACATTTTTTAACATATGGGGAATGTCTTGCTTCACAAGAATTTCCTCAACAATTGAATCCTCATGTCTCTTTCCTGCATTTTTATCATAGTCAAATCCTATTCCAGTTTTTTGACCTATGACCTGTTTTCTATTGCCTCCTTAACAAGATTAGCAGATTTCTTATAAGCCTGAAGTTTTAACTCTAACTCAGAAATTTTATTCCTAAGTATAGTTTCTACTTCTTGGTTGCATTTTCTCTATTCTGTAGATATTCTATCTTCTGTTTCAAATCCTCTAAATTAACACACGCAAGCTCTAGTTCTTCATTTCTAGCTTATAAAATTTTATTCTTTAGAATTATTTTAACATTTTCTTCTTCTATTGCTAGCATGCTTGTATGTATATTAAACATTTCTACATTAAGATCTTCTACAATTTTCTTGCAATCAGAATTAGACATGTCAACTATGGAAAAAAATGATACCTTTGATGACTGAGGTGATGACTTTGAAGAGTCTACCATTAATGCAACATTTTCATATGTCTCTTCTTCATCGTTATCTGAATCCAGCTCTTTCCCTCAGCTATGTAAGCTTTGCCCTGATGCTTCATTACCAGTGCATCATACTTCTCTTTCAATTCATCATATGACTCCTTTCTTTCTTTTCCTTGCTTAGGCTTCCGACATTTTGTAACAAAATGTCTGGGTTCATTGCAGTTGTAGCACTTAAACTTGCTGCGGTCTACCATTTCAGTCTTATAACCTCCTTTGCTTTGAGACCCTAAAGATGAACCACCTCGGTTGTTGTTTCTGAAGCTAGAACCACTGTAATTGGTATTACTCTTGTATTTATACTTAGGTTTCCTTCTAAACCCGAGGTTCTTGAAGTTTCCTGCAATATAGGCCATTGCCTTATTTTCCAACTGTTCAAGTTCTTCCATTGAGTAGAAGTCATATTCATCACCTTCCTGAGTATTCTCTGTGAATTCAGCTTCTAGAATCTCTTCTTTCTTAGTTACAGGTTTTTCTTTGTTGGTCTTTGTACCGCAAAATCTTTAGCTATAAGTGCTGTTATTTTTAGCAGTGCTGTATTCTTACTATCCACTGTTCCTGAACCATAAATGATTTGTCTTTGCTCTTTTTCCATTTCATGAGTCTTGAGCTTTTCATATAGAATTTCGATAGACATGTCATTTATGTCACTTCTCTCTCTAATGGCAGAGATCTTGTGTTCAAGATGAGCTGGTAGTGTCAACATAAATTTTCTGTTGATCTCCCTATGTGAGTAGGCCTTCACATGTAGGGATAAGTCATTTAACAATTTATTGTATCTCTCAAAGACTTGAGTGATACTTTCTCTTGGCACTGACTTGAAGGCTTCGTACTGGGATGTAAGAATGTCCAGCCTATTCTCATTCACTTCTGCAGTACCTTCCATTAGCAGATCAATCGTATCCCACATTTATTTGGCACTGGTGCAATTTATCACTTGATTCAGCATTGTGGTATTCAGTGAGTCCATTAGGATACATTGAAGATGATTATCCCGTGCTACTCTTTCTCTATCAGTGTCAGTGTACTCTGAAGGCTCCTTTGGGGTAAATCCTTAAGGAATCCTTTCTCCATCGTCTAATACTGATTCTGGTGTAAGCTTCTGAGGAACATAGGGTCCATTTTCCAAAATTCCCATGTATTTAGAATTAGCTGATTTGATGAAAGTGGACATCTTTTTCTTCCATAAAATGTATTCATTTGTATCAAAGACTGGGATTTTGATGCTACTATGTTTTTGGGTACTAATGGTTACGAAGAATTTTAAATCTCGAGAAATAATTAATTTCATAAAAATTAAAATTAATTTGAATAAAAATTAAATTTCGTGAAATAAAATTTTAATTCAAATTCTTGATGATTAATAGTTTTTTTTAAATTAGTGGCTTTAAAATCTTTAAAAAATTCGAAATTGAATTTTCTTTTAAAATAAAGAAATTTCAATATAAATTTTTCTAGATCTAATAATGCATATTTTCATAAAACTATTTTTGGGTACCAATTGTTATGTCCTAAATCATCATAAAAGGGGGGGTTGAATATGATGTTGGTAGTTTTTCACTTTTAAATGCGGATTATTATTCGTGTGTTTATGTTCTTGAGATATGAGTATAGAGAGACAAACAACCACAAATATTTCGGGAAATATTGGTATATTAATAAATCCCTGAGGTGCTACACACTAATCAAATAAATGATTAGCTACAATGAATTACAATCAATTCAATTCAACAAAATATTATCTGGGTTTTTATGGCTTTGAATGCTCAACAAAACAGAAAAGAGAGAGTTAGAGTTCTTAGCAAGAGAGAGTTAAAGATTGTGTTCGTAGATAGAGAAATAATTAATAAAATTGCAGGTGAGAATTAAAATAAGTTTTAATCTCACTATTTATATTAACTGAGTTCTCAATCAATTTCTTACTTAAAATAGAACTTAATCGACCATTAGAAGAAAAATAAAATGTAAAAATTACCAATTTTGGCAATCGACTGTTATACATACATGTATCTATGTATAAGTTAAATGATAAAATAAGTAATCAACATGTAGATATTTTACAGGTCAATTGATGACATGGACTCTAAAAATTCCAGGTCATCAATTGAAACTACCTTGTCCATCGACAGGTACTACTATCCATTGATAAAAAAATATATCATCAATTGATATATTTATCTGTCGATGGCTTTAGATATCCATTGATATGTAAAATGTTTATTAATTGATTATGGAAGAATTAATAGATTAACATAGTCAATGGCAACAAACTAAAAAAAATTAATATTGATACAAAACATGCCAGACATTTAATAGATTAGACATAGTTAAGTATACCTAAATCACAGACCAATCTATTGAAAGTAGATTCATCTAATGGTTTGGTAAAAATGTCTGCAAGTTATCTTTCACTAGGGACAAAATGGAATTCAACAGTACCATTCATTACATGTTCCCTAATGAAGTGATATCATATGTCAATGTGTTTGGTTCTAGAATGTTGCACAGGGTTTTCTGTTATTGCAATGACATTTGTGTTATCACAGAAAAAAAGGAATCTTGTTTATGTTTAACCCATAGTCAAATAGTTGATTCCTCATCCATAATATTTATGCATAGCAACTTCCAGCTACAATATATTCAGCCTCTGCAGTAGATGTAGACACTGAATTTTACTTCTTGTTAAACCATGATACAAGCTTATTTCCTAGAAATTGATAGGTGTCTGTGGTACTTTTTCTGTCAATTCTGCAACCTGCATAGTCTGCATCTGAATAACCATTTAGATCAAATCCAGAGTCTCTAGGATACCAAATTCGAAAATTTGGTGTTCCTTTGAGATACCTGAATATTCTTTTTATTATAATCAAATGAAATTCTCTAGGATCAGCCTGAAACCTAGCACAAAGACATGTAGCAAATATTATGTCTAGCCTACTTGCAGTTAAATAGAGTAATTAGCCAACCATGCCTTTATAACTTGAAATGTCCACTTTAGCTTCCTTAGTATTCAATTCAAGTTTAGTTGTAGTGGCCATGCGAGTTTTTGCAAAATAACATTCATTTAAATAAAATCTCTTTAATAAATCAGAAATATATTTGGTTTGATTTATGAAAATACCATCTTTAACTGGTTTGACTTGCAAACGAAGAAAATAAGTAAGTTCTCTCATCATGCTCATTTCATATGTTAGGTCCTAAATCATCATAGAAGGGGGGGTTGAATATGATGTTTGTAGTTTTTCACTTTTAAATGCGGATTATTATTCATTTGTTTGTGTTATTAAGATATGAGTATAGAGAGACAAACAACCACAAACAATTCGGGAAATATTGGTATATTAATAAATCCCTGAGGTGCTACACTTTAATCAAATAAATGATTAGCTATCTGGGTGTTTATGGCTTTGAATGCTCCTCGTAGGTTGTTGATGGAAATGTATGCAAATTCTCTCACACTTCATTCTGAATTGAACGAGTTGTATTTAAAGTGCAGGCTTGCACAAGGGAATGTCTTATGGGCAATTTAAGTAGTAGTTTATTCTACTAGGGAATTTTGAATTGTGATGAGCCTATTTTTGGTGTAGGTGCCCTAGAGGCAATACAATGTTTCTTTTGATAAACCTTTATGTCAATTGATTATTCAATAAACGTATTTATTATGACTTTAATTACTGCGATATATTTGTTAGCATAATAAATGTCCTTAGAATCATGATACACATTGTATAGTTTAGTAAATGACTTGAACTTGAGATTATATAATATATCATATTCTTAAATGTCCCTAGTCGAGTATTATTATTATAAGACAATAATAATACATAAATAGACTAGTATGTTGTTTGACAGATAACCACATCTCATTGGTTATAAGTATGGGGATACTAAAGTCAACACATAGGTACATGCAGGAGTACATGGTACTGGACAGACCCACAGTGAGATTATTCATGTTTAATAAAGTCATAAGAAAGACTCACAGTGATAATGGTGTAATGATCCTCTGACTTGAGATCATTATATTTCTGTATGAGGATTAATATACTTTGACTACATTAAAAGTTACCTTTGACCGGGTAATGATAAAAGTGGACATCGGGTATATCATGAGTCGTATGAGAAATATGAATGATAGATAAATGATTTAACCCTCCTATAATTAGGAGAGATATTATAAGGCCTCTTGATTGAGTGAGACTATAAAATGCATGGCCGTGCTCAAATAATGATTTGTTTTCATAGTCTACTCATGGATCATGTAAACCCGGATTAAATATTATAGAGGATGACTAAATACATGCCTCAAGTTTAATCTATAATATATATGGTTAAAGAGATTATATTACACGGAAACATTAATTACGAAAGGTTTTATCGAATCACGATTTAATTATTATTTAATTGGGTAGCAATGATGTATTACTAGATACCGCTCATTGTTTATAATTTTATTGGAGAATAAAATTATTGCTAATTAAATAATAGCCTATAGGGTCACACACATAGAGCACTTAAAGGAATAGTTAATTTAAATTATAGATTTAAATTAATTGATGATTATTTGAATTCTATTATATTAATTAAGTGAGACTTAATTAATTGAAATAATAAAAATTCGAATTTGAATTCTGCCCTTAATAATTAAGTATGACTTAGTTATTAATTAAATAATAGAAATTCGGTTTTATTATTTAATCCTAAACCTACATGGGTTAGGCTTTGCTGTTATGGGTTGCTGTTATGGGCCTATTAACCAGCCATTATAAATAGATAATGTAGGGTTAATAGGGGATTACGTTTTGAGAGAAATAAACCCTAGAGGCAGCAGCTACACAGCAAGGCAGAACAATTTCGAAATCATCAAAGGAGCTAGTACATCCATTCCGTAATCAAGATCGTGAGACGTTCTTGAAGGTGCTCATGTGGATACCATAGAGGTGTTTTTCGAGAGGAAGACACAAGTCGTGAAAGCTAGGATCTCCGTTGAGTTCGTGCAAGTCAAGACCAGAAAAGGTATGAATCTGTTTCACCATAATCCGTCCAAGCTTATACATGATCCTGCGTTAGGGTTCCGAAATTTTGTTATATTTACGTTTAATCCGCTGCGTTTTATGCCTCGGAACCCAACACCTATTGGGCGATTTTGACCTTTGAAGAAACCATTGGGCAATTTTGACCTTTGAAGAGACCATTGGGCGATTTTGACCTTTGAAGAAACCATTGGGCGATTTCAAGCAAAGTTCAATGGGCGATTTCTCCAATGGACGATTTCAAGCAACCAAGTCTAATGGGCGATTTCAAGCAAAGTCCATTGGGCGATTTCAAGCAAAGTCCAATGGGGCAATTTCTTCATTGAATTTCCAATGAGCAATTTATTAATTGAATTTCCAATGGTCAATTTCTTCATTGAACAACCTTTGACTTGCCTTTGACTTTGACTTGACTTGATTTCAGAAATACCTTTAAATTATTCTTTATAAATATTTCTTTATCAGTCATCAATTCTTCTCGCAGTTAACTGTTTCCTTGATTATGTAGTATCAATTCTTCTCTTGTTGTGCTGAAGCCTAGTGCACTGGTCTGGTTCACAGACGACTAACACTGATTGAAATTATCTTCACTTACAATTAATGTTAGCTAACATTTCTAAAACCGTTCCCTTGTTTGTTTCACTAGAATCCTGATTCTCATACTTGCTCTACTTCACTATCTTGATTCTGAATTAAAGAACTTCTTTCATTGATGCTTCAGCCCTTAATGTTTTATAGTAGTGTATGAATATCTTCTGATTGATTATCCTCGTGGATTCCTGTGCTTCACATTAATATTATTAATTTATCTTTCTTGTTCTGTTGAGTTATCGTTAATGTATTACATACTACGTTCCATTATACTTTACATCATATTTACTCTGCATTAACTTAGCAAACTTTTGTCAAAGTCTCTCATTAGTTGAACAAAAAATAATGTCATCTACATAGATTTGAAGAAGAATCATAGAGCCACCAACATTTCTATGAAAGAGAGTTTTATCAATAGTACCTTGTGAAGTGATTCTCAATCAAGAATTTAGATAATGTATCATAATAGGCTATAGGTTCTTGTTTCAATCCATATAGTGCTTTGAGAAGATAGTATACAAATCCAGGATGAATAGGATCAATAAAACCATGAGGTTGTTCTACTTACACTTCTTCCTCTAATTTTCCATTGAGAAAAGCACGTTTCACATACATCTGATACACTTTGAAATTAGCATGAGCAGCATATGCTAGAAAGATTCTGATTGCTTTCAACCTTGCAACTGGTGCAAATGTTTCATCAAAATATATGCCTTCTTCTTGTGAATAGCCCTTTGCCATTAATCTTGTTTTATTCCTTATCTTTGTACCAGATTCATCCATTTTGTTTCTAAACACCTATTTTGTACCAATGACAAACTTGTTCTTTGGTTTGGGCACCAGCTTCCATATCTTGTTTCTTTCAAATTGATTCAACTCTTCTTGCATAACAATAATCCAATCGGGATCATCCAAAGCTTCTTCAATCCTTTTTTATTCTTCTTGAGACAGGAAACTAATATACAAGCATTCATTTTGAGTTGCACTACTAGTTTTGATACCATCATTTACATATCCAATGATCAATTCAAAGGGATGGTTTCTTGTCCATTTCCTTTATGGTGGAAAATTTGTCCTTGAAGATAATGCTTCATGATCATTAGAATTGTTATGATCATTGTGATATGATTGATTATTTGAGAACCCTCCTCCTGAGATGGATACTCTACTTGAAGATTGTTGAGCAGAGTTGTTATCCATTGAATGGTTATCACTTGATGTATTATCAGTCGATTGATGATTATCAACTGATAAGTTATTTGTTGATGCATTGACATCAATTGATGGGAGTTTCTAGGTACTTGATTTCTTGAAACTTCCACATCATCATCACTTTCTTCACCATTGCTTGTTGATTCATTTTCAAAATGCAATACGTCATGGTATCCTTCACTAAACAACCCTTGAATCTTCTTATCATCAAAGACTACATGCATAGATTTTATAACAATGTGTAATCTAACATTGTAGACTCTATAAGCTTTGGTTGTTATTCTGTAATAACCCGTATTTTTGACGCTTGGGGTTATTAAGATTTTTGGATAAAATTTTTCATTTTATGAATAAATGATTTTATGGATTTATTTTCTTGATAAGGTACTTGAAGTGTGAGACCGTATTCTTAATATACGGGATATTCGAAAATATGCGTATCGGTGTTACGGTAGCATATGCAAACAATATGGGACTTATAATTATTTTTGGTCTAACAAAATAAATTTGAAGTCCGGATAGAAGTCGTAACAGAATTTGAGAAATGGTGTAAGTGAAAAGTGTTTACTCGGAGAATTGTTTCGTAAATTCTCGAAACAATTAAAGAGAATTAATTTAATGATTCTAAAATATATTAGAATCATAATATGAGATTTTAAGTTTTAAAACTTAGGTGGAACGAAAGAAAAGAGAACGAGAAGGAGAGATTAAAATGTTATCGGGAAGTTACGCGACTACCGTACAAACCGAATTAAATATCGAGCTTCCACAACACAACACACAAAAAAAATCAGTTTTTCCCCCATTTTCTTGAAGAAAACCGAAGTGAAGAGGAAGAGAAGAAGGAGGAAGAAGATGGAGTGCTTGCTTGCTCATTTCTCCACCAATTCTTGCGCATAATAGCTTAAATCGAAGGTAGTAAATCCCTCTTGCTCTCCCTTGAATCTTATAATCATTCATCCACTAAATCTTCACTTATGATCCATGGAAGATGACTGTGAACAGTAACTCCAAAAATAATTAATCTTATTTCTTTGATTTTTGGATTCCTATGGCTTGGTGAATGATTGTTATGGCTTATACATGTTATGGGTGATGTAGTTTAAGCATGGATAGTCATAGAAATGCATGACTTGTTCATTTGAGTTTGAATTATAAATAATAAGCTAAACTGATTTTTATGGCTTAGAGTTGTAGTATGTTGATTGTTGATGTTGGTTGAGGAGTTTTGGATTGTTTGTTGGTTGATTTGGAGTAGGATAAAATGGAAAACAATGAGTTTACAAACGTAACCATGCCATTTTTTTTCGTGAACTAACTGCTGCAACTGTCCAGCAAAATCTGGGAACATTCAGTCACTGTTCTTGGCTTATGGATGATATGGTTAGTAGATAGCCTCTAGATCGTTTGAGCGCTAATTTTGCGTCATTCGGAGTTACGAGTCAAAAGTTATGGACGTTTTAGTAACGGTAGCACAGGAAATGAAAATCCTGTTTTGTCCAACTTTGAGGCTATGATTGGACTAGCTACGGAGCTTAATAAAATCCGAAACTTTTATGGGAGATTCTTTGACAGTCATATAAGACCCCAGAGAAGGAATCGTGTCAAAATGATTAATTTCCAATTTATTAAAAATGGCAGAAAACAAGGTTTTAAGTGAGATGAACATAAGAAAAGGTTGAACAACCGTTTTGGGGAATGATTTCGAGCAAGATAGAGGACTTGTCACGAGTCGACCCAGTAACGAAAGTTGTTAAGGAACATCATGACTATACGTAGGTGCAAGGAACTTGATTAAAAACTATTGAGAGGATAGTTTTACGAGTAGCTAAAGTAGGCCCGAGGAGGTGAAGTACCGGGCGAAATGTAGAGTAATTGTATAAATTACAATTAACATGATACATTCATATGTATACTAAGAGTGGGTTCTTATATGATTATAGAGTACCCGGAGCGTGGAGAAGTTGGAATGGCATCCTTGGACTCCAGGCAAGTTTCCAACTCTATCGTTTTATTCCATATCAGAATATTATTAACCCATGGTAATGCCAAAATTTTTGAAAGCTTTGACTTAATGATAAGTTCTTCAATTATATATTTTTGTTGTGTTTGGAACTATCTAGCTTATTGTAGTCATTGGAAATGCACGTCGGCATTTCCCTTGAACTGTCTTGTTCATTTATAACTTGATTCATCTGCTACTCTGAACTTCTCGAAAAGTTAGAGTATGCAAGTGTCCGACGCTTCATCACTATTATTCTGATGTAGGACACAAGTATGCGTAGGTTGTTTAAGATTGTTTCTTGAGAGTAGAATGAGATCTTTTCAACCTAGTTTTGAGATGCCTCTGAACTTCTTAAAAAGTTAGAGGACGTTTGCTTTCAGTTTTGTATAACTGAATCTGGCGTAGAGTACATCTTTTTGGTGCTCGATGGTCGAGCGGTAGTGGTCTAGTGTGTCTCGACGGTTAGTCGATATTCAATATTTTAAATAATATTTAGTTTATTAAATATTATTTAAAGAATATAGAAAGTGTTTAAGGGTTAATTAAACACTTTCAGGGCATTTGAGATTATTTAAATATTATTTAATATTGATTAAATATTATTTAAATATTTTGGGATATTTAAAAGTATTTAACTACTGATTAAATACTTTCAATTCGTTTTGGTTTATTTAAATATTATTTAATGTTGATTAAATATTATTTAAATATGTTGAATCGTTTAAGATTATTTAAATATTAAATAATCTTGATTATACTGGGATTAAATATTTTAATTCTTTTAAATCCTTTTAATATTTTTCGAGGACTATTTGGGACTCCTAAATATTAATAAAATATTTATTTGTTCTTTAAAAATATACTGGAGTTGTCTAAATTTCTTTAAATATTATTTTTCATTAAATAATAAATGGTGAGCGATGATTCAGATATTTTATATTTATTCTGAGTCGATAACTCCAGGTTCGGGAGGCAACGTCTGACTCCGATATTCCTCCCAGTTGTATTGGTTCCTTTAAGGCCCATTTTTCACTCCAAAACTGTAATGTTTTGTGGAGTCTATTTTAGCTAGTATTAGCGGCTCCCCGGTCGCGTTCTTGAGTCTCCTTGATTTAAGGGTTTCTGTCTTGTTGAATTCGTTGACTGAGAGTCAACCCAGATATTTCGAGAGTACTCCCACTTGGTTTAGGGAGCCAAGCTATTGTCAGATATTGAAATCTTACAATAGGTCGTTGTTGTTCTGGAAGGTTGTATTAAATTCCCTTCCTTATCTGTTGATTGAAATCCTGTGATGGATTGTTGTGTTGTTCTGGAAGGTTGTATTAAATTCCCTTCCTTATCTGTTGATTGAAATCCTGTGATGGATTGTCGTTGTTGTTCTGGAAGGTTGTATTAAATTCCCTTCCTTATCTGTTGATGAAATCCTGTGGTGGATTGTCGTTGTTGTTCTAGAATGTTGTATTAAATTCCCTTCCTTATCTGTTGATGAAATCCTGTGGTGGATTGTCGTTGTTGTTCTGGAAGGTTGTATTAAATTCCCTTCCTTATCTGTTGATTGAAATCCTGTGATGGATTGTCGTTGTTATTCTGGAAGGTTGTATTAAATTCCCTTCCTTATCTGTTGATGAAATCCTGTGATGGATTGTTGTGTTGTTCTGGAAGGTTGTATTAAATTCCCTTCCTTATCTGTTGATCGAAATCCTGTGATGGATTGTCGTTGTTGTTCCGGAAGGTTGTATTAAATTCCCTTCCTTATCTGTTGATTGAAATCCTGTGATGGATTGTCGTTGTTGTTCTGGAAGGTTGTATTAAATTCTCTTCCTTATCTGTTGATGAAGTCCTATGATGGATTGTTGTTGTTCTGGAAGGTGGTATTGAATTCCCTTCCTTAACAGTTGATTGAAATCCTAGAGTGGATTGTTGTTATTATAGAAGGCTTGATTAAATTTCCTTCTAGGTTTGATGAATGTTTAAGTATTCATCAGGGACTGAAGTAAGGTTGCGTAAGAGGTCAGTGACGCACGACCCAGCCGTAAACTAAAGGCCCATGTGTTGCCTAGGGTGACGTCCCGATAAGGGGTTGTCCTTCTACTAGTAGAGAAAGTGACTAGTTTTTCTATTGTACAAGGCGACTGATCATCACGTACAATAGGGCGTTGAAAAATCTCCAGATTAAGCCTGTTTCTTCCAATTGGAATTTGACGTTGCACTATAACGAAAGCCTAGGTGCTGTGTTACCGATAGTGTCAACGAGAATGTAATCCACTCTGAGTTGGTTGGTTGTTTTGAGTACCGTTTTATTCGTATATATATCAGTTTCATTGTTCCTACACTATAACGAAAGCCGTGGTGCTAAGTTACTGATAGTGTTAATAGGGATTGATGAACTTCCGTTCATTCTTTTCGCAGTATAATGAACTGCTTGCTTATTGGTACTCAAACTAATGGTACTCGGTGATTGAGGCCATTGTGCTAAGTTATTGATATTGTCAAACTCAATAATCCTAAACTTAAATTATTGTATTGCAGTAACGTGAACTGCATTATTGTTGTGAATATCTTCTTGCATCGTGAACCTTGAGTCGTTTATTATCGAAATATAACTGGTTATACATCTTCAATCAGATTGCTAGTTATGTACTTTATTGTTGAATATCCAGTTGGGATAATTATGGCTATCACCTTTTCCTTGAAATATTCTGATAAATAACTTGCTGAGCATTCTTTGGCTCATTCTTGCTGTTTGTAAATCTTATATCTTGTAGAAAGAGATGACTGTGAATTGTCTACCTCGGGTATTATGTTAAGGAACATGAAGCTTCGAGCTTGAGCTAGTCAGGTTCCGGACTTCGATAAATGGTGCAAGAAAGACGGGATTCCAGATTAGAATCCTAGACTTGTTGAAAAATATGTAATGTGACAATAGATCTTGGAGTAATGTTTACTTCTAATGTAACATCATGTGGAAGTTATATTAGTAGTGTGAGATCCTGAGGTTACATTGGTTTGTAATAACCGTTATTATTTTAAGTTCGTTCCCTGAGACTATAACTCGAGTTGTGTGTTTGGTTTGGGGTCACTGATTTTATGTTTTATTATTATAATGGTTAAAGCAGGTGAATGATGTTATTGTGGTGAAAATTGGATAGTGACAACCTGGATCCCTGACCCCGGATCTGGGGGCGTCACAGAAGTGGTATCAGAGCTCTAGGTTATAGTACTCAGGAATGAGAGAGTTAAGAGTTATGTTTGGATGAGATTAAGAAAGAGTGAGCTCAAATCGAGTTCATAATCGGGCTATCAGATGTAGCAATGATTTATATTATGAGACTAATATACTCATATAAGGATAGTTGGGAAAGATAATAAGAACTTTCCTTACAAGGATGTCGAACACTAGCCGAGGAGACTCATCTGAGTAAGAGGATTTATGATTGTGAATGAGAGCTTGAGAATTATGGAGCACTTATAAAAGAGCCTAGTTATGCTATAAGTGTAGTACAAGGTATGCTAGTACCCCAGGACCGAGGGGAACATTACTGAACGAATGTGATTGAGGGTCCAATATATTGACCATTGATATTGTTGTTGACTGACTTGTGGATACTCGAGAGTAAGTATATATATAGAGTGACTCATAGTTATTTCCCTTTTGGTCTACATTATGTTGTAAGTGATTGATGAGATGTTGATGTTTGGGAACTGTGAATGTTTTGGGATTATAATTGAGGTGTTTTTACACCGGGCATAGTCCGACACATGAATAGGTCATGCCTAATTTTCTGTGGAAAATACGTTCCCATTAGTTTAATGAAATTTAGAAATAAGAGGATGTGTAAATGGAATGTTTCAGGGTAAAATGGAGTAGTATGGCTTAAAGAATATAGCCATCTATGTATGAGTAATATTGAGGATTCTGTTGAGGATTCTCTGAGAGTAAAAAGTAAAGCCTTAATTTAAATGGTGTATGGTATGCATACAATGTAGAGTCGCAACAAAGAGATGAGATACGCACTTGATATAATTCTTGAATATATTAAGGATGTTGGATTAAAGTAAGGCTTGGGATAGAAGTGACCGCCACATTGCAAATGCGGTGGTTGGATTAACCAGAATAAATGAGATATGGCATGAATGCTGGTATGAAGTTATTTGTTTTAATAGTGGAATTCCGGACTAGAGAGCGGTCCGAGTAGTCATTGATGATCCTAAATTTCTGAAAAGTATTTGGTCGAAGCCTAATAAGATCGTTGATTCAGCAAGAATTCTTATGAACTTTGTTGAACAAAGAATTCTTTCGCCATAGCTATTTCTTGCATTATGCAACTGTTTCCTAAGTATCTGGAAATTAAGATGTAATTAAAGTTCTAGACCTGAAACAAGAGTGTTTCAGATCATGAATCAAAGTCTATGGGAATTGCCAAGATTGTCCCAAAAGTAGTGAATTGAGAATAAAGTCACAGTGTTGGAAATAATCAACTATGACAGAATATGGAAAATGAAGTGGCTACATATATGGAAATACCATGAACTTTTAACAAGGAACCAGAGTTCTACTTCTAGAAGAATAGTGGATTAAGAAATATGAGCAGGTTGGCGTACTGTTAATTATGGATCACCCTAGCCAATCGAGACCTCACTTACTAAATAGTGAGTCTGAAATGGGAGAATATGTGAAATGGACAGCAAGAAGCTATAATTGTAAATTCTAGATGTTATGTTAATGATTTCCCTAAAAGAAGGGATGACATGTTTTAAATATGGAGAGATAAATTGAGAAGGTTCGAATTAAGATTCGAATAAAAAGTACATTACGCTTTGGATGCTAAGTTATGGGGCACTGGTAATGGATATGAAAAAGGAACTATTCAATAAAGAGAGTAGTTAAAGAATTAGGAAAAATAACCCTTAGTGATATTTTGGGGTTACCACCATCAGAGATCACGTCATTTATCATTGACCTAGTGTTATGAGCAACTTTAACATTGGAGGCATCTTAGAAGATGGCACCTGGCAGTCTGAGAGGGTTAGTCCCTCAGTTATAAAGACTATTTATTGAAAGTGTTACTAAGAGGTGCACATGGGTTGTTTGTAAAGGAAACAGATAGCGGCATGAGACTGCGCATACATTGGTGAGAATGCATTAAGTGAATTGGTTAATTTAGCAATCAATATTGGTTATCCATAATATGGATAGACCACTCGAAGGAATTAGTCTACTGGAGAAAATATATTGAAGATAAGTTATCGCCAACTACAGAATTACCTAGATAATATGCCAAGGATGGCATTGAGAACGTGATAAGGACAGTATGAGTCTTTGATGAGGTAGGTTATATTAATGTATGCACCTATACCTTCCAAGGATTAATTGGAATGTTAAGAAATAATTGGACAAGTTGTCATAATCTCCACATAGGATATCCTGATCGGTCTAAAGGTGGAGGAAGAACTCGAAGGTAAGATATATATATCACTGGAAAATCTTAAGAGGAAAGAGGTTGGATGACAAATCCCATAAGAATGAGTTTGGGTAAAATGAGTTTAAATTGTGAGACATACAGTAAGTGGCGAAGAAAGTTTGAGGAAAGTAAAGGACAAATATGAGTAATTGTCCTAATGTGGTATGTACCTGTAACACCCCCTTCCCAAAATGAGACGAGGGGTTACTTATCAAACCACAAATCTGCATATGAAGTACTTAAATCCACCTTATAATAAATAAATAGGTCCAACAATGTCTCCAAAATAATATTAAAACCTCCAAAACAACTCAAAACCTCTAATAATAAACAATGTCTAAAAAGAAATGTGAGAAGTTCAAACGTCCTAATAAATGAAATAAAGGTAGCTCTCCATCACACAGCCCAAGATCCCCCTAAGTACCTGCCAGAAGAAAGAATACGGCATGAGCCAAATGCCCAGTACGGATTGGAATACAGTTTATAAAACAGAAAGAAGATATATAGTTTGACAGTTAGAAAAAAACATTAATTTTTAAAACAAGGCTGAAGCAAAGAGGGGTTAAGATATTTCATACCGATACAGAACAGATAACAGATACACACATCATAGGGTACCTAATGCGTGCAACAAACCGGACAACGTGTACGGCATATACAACGTCACCGTCAAATATCAAATCACAAATCAAATCAAATCAAATCTGGGTGCACCCACGTATCCTCAAACAAATATCAAAATGCGCAAAGCTCACCACCTGAGCTATCAGAAGGATACGCCGTGACTAATCACACTGCCACGGAAGTGTCATGCCACTGGTGCCGCAATGACATGGCTGTAGTACCCCTACAGCTGGTTAACTCGGTATACCCTATATCACTCTAAGGGTTCAAATAAAATAATTTTCACAATTTTAAAACCACCTGAACAGATATTTCAAATATTCTACGCATATATGTAACATATATAATTTTCGAAAATCGCAGAGACAGATATTTAAATATTTTGAAACAAACTTTAAATTAAATTTCAGAGAATCAAAACAGTTAAGACGAGTAATAACGGAATGAACAGATTTACGAAAGGAATTAATTAAATATAATTAATCCTAAAAAGAGTAGCACTGAATAGAAAGGGGACGAAATCCGTACCTCGAAATAACAATCTCAGACTCTAACGAAAACTCGAACTAGCAATTTCAGACACTAACGAAAACTGCATAGACCCACAAAATTTCTGGTTCACGATCTGTTCTTCTTGATCAAGACAATTCAATGCATCCAAGGTACCAAATAGCGCCTCTGTATTTCTTTCTTACGCGGACTCCACTTTAAGGTTTAATAAAACTCACGGTTGTGTATACACGAGTCTTGTATATATACTGAATAAAATAATCCTTAACACCCAATCGAAAATATCACATCTCAAACGTCTCAAACGTCGAACTTCTTCATAACTCCAATTCTGCCCAGATCTGTATTTTACCTTTTTGACCCTCTAAACGATGTTTTCTGGAAAAACTTAAAACATGAAAGTCGTAGAGAACGAAAAGACCTTTCTGAAAAGTCCAGAATCACTGAATTCTGACTTACGATAAATTTATTACGAATTTTACAAGACATCTGATTTGTGTATGAATAATCCTACGAATTTTACAAACAAAGATGAACAAAAAGAATAAGGATTTGTGTATCGAGAGAGATTTACATATGTTTAGTCTTGGTGGCTAGAAAATAATATGAAAGAATGAGGAGAACTTAATATATATATAGAGTTTTAAAACCCTACATCAAAACCTACTACGATTCAAATACCAATATTTGAAAACCCGTTATTCTAATCCAATTTTAATTAATAATCTCTATCTAATTTTAATCTTTTTTATTATTATTATTATATTTTATTACAAATTCTATTTCTAATCAAATTCAATATAATAAATATTATGATTACAAAAAATAATCTTTACAAATTCTAATCTAATTCTAATTCTAATTACTAATATCTAAATAAATAAATTACGGATATTACATATATACCCCCTTAAAAATGATTCCGTCCCCGGAATCGGACGAAACTAAAACTCATTTCTGAATCAAATAAGTGCGGATATTTATCACAGATAGATTCTTCTAGTTCTCAAGTAACCTCTCTCTCAGAATGATTTTTCCACAAAACTTTAATAAATGGAATAGTTTTCTTCCTCATAATTCGTTCCTCTCGAGCTAAAATAGCTTCAGCTTCTTCCTCACTAGAAAGATCTTCCCTAATCTTATGCAACGGATATTGAATTACGTGCAGCGGATGATACTTGTAGCCTCTTAGAACAGACACATGGAACATATTATGCACATGAGATAACTGTGGTGACAATGCTATTCTATAAGCAACTTCCCCTACCCTCTCTATAACATCAAAAGGACCAACATATCTTGGATTAAGCTTTCCTTTCATACCAAAACGTTTAACACTCTTCCAAGGAGACACCTTCAAAATTACATGATCACCAGGCTCAAATCCACCAAATTTCCTCTTTTGATCTGCATAGCTCTTTTGACGCGATTGAGCTTCTTTTAAGTTTTCTTTAGCCTGTTCCACCTTCTCGTTAGTTATCTGAACCAGCTCTGGCCCTTCAATGACACTCTCTCCAACCTCATTCCAACAAGTCGGTGCTCTACATTTTCTACCATACAACGCCTCAAATGGTGGCATGCCAATGCTCGCTTGCCAGCTATTATTGTATGCAAACTCTACAAGACATAGATACTTGTCCCAATCACCATACCACTCCAAAGCACAAGCTCTCAACATATCCTCCAACGTCTGAATAGTCCGCTCTGACTGTCCATCAGTTTATGGGTGAAAAGCTGTACTATAATTAAGCCTCGTACCCCAAGCCTGCTGAAATCCCTTCCAAAAACGCGAAGTAAACCTCGTATCCCTGTCTGAAACTATCGACACAGGCACACCATGAAGTCTAACAATATCTCGTTGAAATATCTCTACCAAATCATGAATAAGAGTAGTCTCTCTAATAGGTAAGAAATGAGCTGATTTTGTAAGTCTATCAACTACCACCCAAATAACATCATTCTTTTTGAAGGGCCTCGGTAAACCGGTCACAAAATCCATGGTAATGTTTTTCCACTTCCAAACTGGGATATCCAACTGTTGTAACAGTCCACTAGATCGCTGATGTTCAATCTTCACCTGTTGACATGTAAGACATTTTCCCACGAACTCTGCTATGTCCCGTTTCATCCTACTCCACCAAAAGTGCTTCTTTAAATCTTTATACATCTTAGTAGAACCTGGATGAATGGAGAATGAAGAACTATGAGCCTCAGTCAAAACTGCTTCACGAATCGCTACGTCTGAAGGTACACACAATCTACTATCCAGCCATACCACACCATGATCATCAACATGAAACTCTGTTTGCTTAACATCTGCCACATTCGATCTAATAGCTTCTAGCCCTGTATCATTTTTCTGAGCTTCCTTAACTTTTGAGACTAGATTTGATTCCACCTTCAAACTTGTCATGCTTGCAGTCGATCCTCCAATATACAACTCCACGCCCAAGCGCTCTGTATCTGAAATAAGGTGCTGCTGAGTAATAAGAGATGCAACACTTCCCAAATTCTTCCTACTAAGAGCACCTGTCACTACATTCGCCTTTCTTGGATGGTACTGAATTTTAGCATCATATTATTTAATAAGTTCAAGCCACCTCATCTGCCTCATGTTTAACTCATTTTGTGTATAAAAAAAAGAATTTGAGACTCTTGTGATCAGTGATGATGTCACAAGTTTCTCCATAAAAATAATGCCTCCAAATTTTTAAGGCAAAGACCACTGCTGCTAACTCCAAGTCATGTGTAGGATAGTTTACCTCATAAGGTTTAAGTTGCCTAGAGGCGTACGAAATTACCTTCCCACGGTGAATAAGAACACACCCCAATCCTCTATTAGTAACATCACCATAAATCTGATGTCCTTCACTCCGTAATGGTAAAACAAGTATAGGAGCTGACACCAACCTTTTCTTCAACTCTTAAAAACTCTGTTCACAATCATCATTCCACTCGAACTTAACACTCTTCCGCATCAACTGAGTCAATGACAAATCTATGGATGAGAAACCCTCTACAAAGTGCCTATAGTAGCCTGTCAAACCCAATAAACTCTTCACCTCTGTCACAATACAAGGTCTCAGTCAATTTTTGATAGCCTCGACTTTCGCATGATCCAACTCAATCCCCTTACCAGACACAATATGCCCCAAAAATGCAACCTTCTCTAACCAGAATTCACACTTTGAAAATTTTGCAAACAATTTCTTTTTCCTCAAGATTTCAAGTACAATGTACAAATGTTCCTCATGTTCTTCTTTACTCCTAGAGCATATCAAGATATCATCAATGAAAACCACAACGAACTTATCGAACTAATCATGAAGGACGCGATTTATCAAATCCATAAATATTGTTGGAACATTCGTCAACTTAAAAAACATCACAAGAAACTCATAATGACCATATCAAGTACGAAATGTTGTCTTCATAATATCTTCATTTCTTACTTGTAACTGATGGTAACCCAATCTCAATCTATCGTCGAAAGAAATATTTTTTTCCCTTGCAAATAATCGAACAAGTCACCAATGCATGACAAATGATACCTATTTCTAACAGTCATCTTATTCAACTCCTTGTAGTCAATACACAATCTCATAGACCCGTCTTTCTTCTTTACGAAAAATAGTGGAACACCCTATGGAGATACACTAAGTCTGATAAATCCTTTATCCAACAAGTCTCGTAACTACTCTTTTAATTCCTATAACTCTAATGGTGTCATCCTATACAATCATTTTAAATAACTTCAGCCCTGATGACAAATTCAAGAATAACCTATACATGTTTTTGTGAAATAACACATCTTTTCATGTCTCTCGAGTACTCTCAAGCCTACAATTATAAAATCCATCCACTACTTTCTTTTTATACTCCAACATCTCTAGTTATATGGAACCACTTAGGTTAGATCTCAATTCATATTTAAATCTCTCATTACTTTAAAGATGTCTCACGAACCCTTCGAGCAATCCAACTTAACAAACTTTTTTTTTATAATTTAAAATATTCTCATCATCATTCCACCTAATTAAATATAACATCCTAAGGTAAGCTTCCTTATGCGCAACTGAGAAATATTGTCTGACAACCACATTATTAAATCATTTTTAATCCATTATCATCTTGAAATCTTTTCATCTAGTCGCATTCATGTTTCCACACCCAATTCAAAATTCTATATATTTGATTTCACGTCCTGCCATTGTAGCAAACCTAATATCTCTTTGCATTTAACTCATTGATAATCAATAATCTTTAATATGTAGCTCATATCCCTAGTTGAAGTCTAAAAGCCATACAATCCTTAGCCAAAATTTATCTTACTCATAAAGTTAAAATAATTCTAAATACACCTTTCATTTAAAAATCTTGATCTATAGTTACTAACATACTTGCATCTTCATAGATCGTTCGCTTTCCTTTTCAATCAATTGCTCCAAAATGTTAAATCAATAAATTCTTAAGATTTAATCAAGGTCATGCATCATATCGGTAATAAGTTTGCCTAGATAAGTATATTCTACAGATTCTAAACACTCTTGATAATTATCACGAAGGCACATAAAAGGATCCATTTACGAAGACTAAAAGGAAAGATTCCGAAGAGATGAAAAAGAAGCCACAAAATGAGTCAAAACATATTCAAATAATGCAAAAGCTCCACGTCTAAAAAGGATTCACAATATCAAATACAGATACGAATGAATTCGCAGAAAGAGGCAAGTTGAAGTATTTTATAAAAAAAAATTATGACATAATGTTGAAATGAACGCAAGTACATGAAGTCTCAAAATAGAATACCCATCCTAATAGCTACCCAAACTCACAGGTCAAACCTAAATAGGTTTTCTACAAGAAAGAACCTAAGCTCTGATGCCATCTCTGTAACACCCCCTTCCCAAAATGAGACGAGGGGTTACTTATCAAACCACAAATCTGCATATGAAGTACTTAAATCCACCTTATAATAAATAAATAGGTCCAACAATGTCTCCAAAATAATATTAAAACCTCCAAAACAACTCAAAACCTCTAATAATAAACAATGTCTAAAAAGAAATGTGAGAAGTTCAAACGTCCTAATAAATGAAATAAATGTAGCTCTCCATCACACAGCCCAAGATCCCCCTAAGTACCTGCCAGAAGAAAGAATACGGCATGAGCCAAATGCCCAGTACGGATTGGAATACAGTTTATAAAACAGAAAGAAGATATATAGTTTGACAGTTAGAAATAAACATTAATTTTTAAAACAAGGCTGAAGCAAAGAGGGGTTAAGATATTTCATACCGATACAGAACAGATAACAGATACACACATCATAGGGTACCTAATGCGTGCAACAAACCGGACAACGTGTACGGCATATACAACGTCACCGTCAAATATCAAATCACAAATCAAATCAAATCAAATCAAATCTGGGTGCACCCACGTATCCTCAAACAAATATCAAAATGCGCAAAGCTCACCACCTGAGCTATCAGAAGGATACGCCGTGACTAATCACACTGCCACGGAAGTGTCATGCCACTGGTGCCGCAATGACATGGCTGTAGTACCCCTACAGCTGGTTAACTCGGTATACCCTATATCACTCTAAGGGTTCAAATAAAATAATTTTCACAATTTTAAAACCACCTGAACAGATATTTCAAATATTCTACGCATATATGTAACATATATAATTTTCGAAAATCGCAGAGACAGATATTTAAATATTTTGAAACAAACTTTAAATTAAATTTCAGAGAATCAAAACAGTTAAGACGAGTAATAACGGAATGAACAGATTTACGAAAGGAATTAATTAAATATAATTAATCCTAAAAAGAGTAGCACTGAATAGAAAGGGGACGAAATCCGTACCTCGAAATAGCAATCTCAGACTCTAACGAAAACTCGAACTAGCAATTTCAGACACTAACGAAAACTGCATAGACCCACAAAATTTCTGGTTCACGATCTGTTCTTCTTGATCAAGACAATTCAATGCATCCAAGGTACCAAATAGCGCCTCTGTATTTCTTTCTTACGCGGACTCCACTTTAAGGTTTAATAAAACTCACGGTTGTGTATACATGAGTCTTGTGTATATACTGAATAAAATAATCCTTAACACCCAATCGAAAATATCACATCTCAAACGTCTCAAACGTCGAACTTCTTCATAACTCCAATTCTGCCCAGATCTGTATTTTACCTTTTTGACCCTCTAAACGATGTTTTCTGGAAAAACTTAAAACATGAAAGTCGTAGAGAACGAAAAGACCTTTCTGAAAAGTCCAGAATCACTGAATTCTGACTTACGATAAATTTATTACGAATTTTACAAGACATCTGATTTGTGTATGAATAATCCTACGAATTTTACAAACAAAGATGAACAAAAAGAATAAGGATTTGTGTATCGAGAGAGATTTACATATGTTTAGTCTTGGTGGCTAGAAAATAATATGAAAGAATGAGGAGATCTTAATCTATATATAGAGTTTTAAAACCCTACATCAAAACCTACTACGATTCAAATACCAATATTTGAAAACCTGTTATTCTAATCCAATTTTAATTAATAATCTCTATCTAATTTTAATCTTTTTTTTTATTATTATTATATTTTATTACAAATTCTATTTCTAATCAAATTCAATATAATAAATATTATGATTAAAAAAATAATCTTTACAAATTCTAATCTAATTCTAATTCTAATTACTAATATCTAAATAAATAAATTACGGATATTACAGTACCAGATGATAAAAGGTGAATCTTGTAATTAATAATTACATGTCTTTTGAGGGATTGCTTGTGCACGGAAGCAACATAGTAGAAATAATTTTATACACGTCGAAGTAATGGAAGAAACATGAATTAAGGTATCCTAATCATGAGTTGGAGGAAACAGCCATAACGGTTGCACTTAACCGGTGGAAACATCACTTGAATGGGTAGAAGCGGAGAGAGTGCAAAGACCGTAAAAGTCTTAAGGATTTAATTCATTCGCAAAGAATTGAAATGGGAAATAAGAAATTTGGGGATTTTGTCAGCAGGTTCCTAAACGAGTAGGGACTGTTATATATTGAGTTGTAATGCATTAAGGAATGAAAATTTCAAAATATATTTTCTCTCCCTTTAAAAATCATTTTCTTCTAAATGTTGACTATTTTTCATCCGATTGAGATGAACAATGCATATGGTGTGACTTCTTGTCTGTGTGACAAAAGTCTGGTGGGCAACCACTCGATTATGTAGTATAAGCCAGAAAGTACTAAAGACTGGCCATCTTGAGTACAAATATGGTTGTTCTCAGTCATATCTAAATTATTTTCTTTCTCATTTATCATATACATTCGAAAATGAGCTTAGTGATCTACGAATCACTCTGATTGTTTTGTTGCAATGATCTTCATTCAAAAGATCTCTATTAAAATTTTGTATAAGGTTATCTTTCTATAGAAAGTTTGTACCTTGGATTTCAAAAAGGGGTGGTGGTAGTTACTTACTATGGTGAGAGCTTTTATACGACTCTGGTTACCACTCATATATAGTCATGCCACCTAACGAAGTTAGTGCGAACGAAAGTATTGATCTACTTTGCGTTAAGGGCAAAATTGATGAATGATAGATAACTGGGGACATGGACCGGTTGACAGACATGGGATACAAGTTTTAGTATGGGAAGCGATTGACGATAACTCAAGGTAGACAAAGCGAATTTGGTGATCAAGCCAGGAATGGCAGAGAGTATGAAGCGAGAGGCTTCGTGTTGCTTAAAGCATTATCGTGGAAAGAAGTAACGAGATTTAGTAAGCAAGAGAACTTAAGCTCGAGGAGTATTGAATCCTTCAAGGTCTCAGAGTATATTAAGGAGGTGTATAAAGACCCTCGACTTTATAAAGAAAGTTTTGAGAAGTGAAACAATAACGCTAATGAGATTGTTATACGAAACCAAGAAGGTTTGAGTCTCAACCTAGAAATTAGAAAGCGAGGTATGAAAATAGTAACCTCGGTTGTTCTCGTATGAATTCCGAGGACGGAATCCTTTTAAGGAGGGGAGACTGTAATAACCCGTATTTTTGACGCTTGGGGTTATTAAGATTTTTGGATAAAATTTTTCATTTTATGAATAAATGATTTTATGGATTTATTTTCTTGATAAGGTACTTGAAGTGTGAGACCGTATTCTTAATATACGGGATATTCAAAAATATGCGTATCGGTGTTACGGTAGCATATGCAAACAATATGGGACTTATAATTATTTTTGGTCCAACAAAATAAATTTGAAGTCCGGATGGAAGTCGTAACAGAATTTGAGAAATGGTGTAAGTGAAAAGTGTTTACTCGGAGAATTGTTTCGTAAATTCTCGAAACAATTAAAGAGAATTAATTTAATGATTCTAAAATATATTAGAATCATAATATGAGATTTTAAGTTTCAAAACTTAGGTGGAACGAAAGAAAAGAGAACGAGAAGGAGAGATTAAAATGTTATCGGGAAGTTACGCGACTACCGTACAAACCGAATTAAATATCGAGCTTCCACCACACACCACACAAAAAAAATCAGTTTTTCCCCCATTTTCTTGAAGAAAAGCGAAGTGAAGAGGAAGAGAAGAAGGTGGAAGAAGATGGAGTGCTTGCTTGCTCATTTCTCCACCAATTCTTGCGCATAATAGCTTAAATCGAAGGTAGTAAATCCCTCTTGCTCTCCCTTGAATCTTATAATCATTCATCCACTAAATCTTCACTTATGATCCATGGAAGATGACTGTGAACAGTAACTCCGAAAATAATTAATCTTATTTCTTTGATTTTTGAATTCCTATGACTTGGTGAATGATTGTTATGGCTTATACATGTTATGGGTGATGTAGTTTAAGCATGGATAGTCATAGAAATGCATGACTTGTTCATTTGAGTTTGAATTATAAATAATAAGCTAAACTGATTTTTATGGCTTAGAGTTGTAGTATGTTGATTGTTGATGTTGGTTGAGGAGTTTGGGATTGTTTGTTGGTTGATTTGGAGTAGGATAAAAATGGAAAACGATGAGTTTACAAACGTAACCATGCCATTTTTTTTCGTGAACTAACTGCTGCAACTGTCCAGCAAAATCTGGGAACATTCAGTCACTGTTCTTGGCTTATGGATAATATGGTTAGATAGTAGATAGCCTCTAGATCGTTTGAGCGCTAATTTTGCGTCATTCGGAGTTACGAGTCAAAAGTTATGGACGTTTTAGTAACGGTAGCGCAGGAAATGAAAATCCTGTTTTTGTCCAACTTTGAGGCTATGATTGGACTAGCTACGGAGCTTAATAAAATCCGAAACTTTTATGGGAGATTCTTTGACAGTCATATAAGACCCCAGAGAAGGAATCGTGTCAAAATGATTAATTTCCAATTTATTAAAAATGACAGAAAACAGGGTGTTAAGTGAGATGAACATAAGAAAAGGTTGAACAACCGTTTTGGGGAATGATTTCGAGCAAGATAGAGGACTTCTCTCGAGTCGACCCAGTAACGAAAGTTGTTAAAGAACATCATGACTATACGTAGGTGCAAGGTGTTGGGACAATCGAATCATGATGCTGCGTTTTATGATATGAAAACGAACGAGTTTGAATAGAAAATTAACCTTAATCGCTACGGCGCAAGCGATTCAAATCCACGTCTTCTACTGTATTCCCGTATTCACCCTGAGCGAAGTGTGGCCTTCGATCCTCCCAAGGTTGCCTCCCTTCTAACTTTGAGATCTTGGAACCCTAGTTCTTGGTTGCCTCCTTGAACGGCTGCTCACAAAAACCCTAGTATTTTCCAACTCATAGCTAGAAGAGAATAAGATGAATATATAGGCTACAGTAGGGATCCTGGATAATTAGGTCGGGCCTTCCAATGACATTCTGGGTCAAGCCCAATGTCATTAAATATTAATTCAATCCACTAAAGAATTAATATTTGCACTACCTCTCCTAATGCCGTAATTTAATTATTTAATTCGGCTCCAATATTATTTGCTTATTAAATTCCCCATGTTTAAGATATCGAATGTCCATTAATTAAATTAATTTCTGATAATTAATTTAATCAATATCTTTTATCCTTGATCATCCACTCAACCTTATAATTATGCAAGAACAAATCTGCCTGCAGGACTTAAGCATAATTATCTTTATGAGCTTTCAAGAGGACATCATCACCCGAATATTTTCGGACACGGTTTCCTTTTATAGTCAATATCCCACTCTGTATGCAATGTCATTGTCCAATACATAATATTGTGATTAACAAAAAATCACATCACATATGAATCAAAACATGTGCATTGCATACAAGTGTCAATCACTGTATCCGGATTAAGAACCTAAGCAATAATAATATTATAGAATCTTAGTTCTTCTTTATTATCAGAATAGAAGAACAATTCTAATATTTTAATCCCGTTCAATATACACAAAGCATACAAGTATTATTCAATAATCAAGATAGATTATTTCCAAATAATACTTCAGTCATTCCAGTGGTTTGTTTAACTCCACATAAACTGTGAACATTTATTATATTATATATAGACACTGACAATCTAATCTTCTGTTATCCCATTTGATACTAGATTATCCACAATATATAATATACAAACAGTGTTAAAATACGCATTCAAGATTCTCAATAAAAAAAGACAATGTCATATACTTCAAACGAATAGTTCAGTATACTCCCTAACAATCTCCCACTTATACTCAAGCTATTCTTTGAGTATATCAGTGTTATATTACAAGCAATCCACTACCAATTAAATAACTATTATGTGACCATACATCTGACTCCTATCGCCTCCACATGCTGCTCAAAAGCCTTAGCTGGTAAGCTCTTTGTGAAAGGATCTGCCCGGTTGTCCTTTGATGCTATATCAGTCACAATAATATCTCCTCGCTTAACGAATTGTCGTATAAGGTGATACTTACGCTCGATGTGTTTTGCTGCCTTATGGTCTCGCGGTTCCTTTTCATTTGCCACAGCACCAGTGTTATCACAATACACTGTCAAGCTCCTAGGCAAATTAGGTACCACATCTATGTCCAAAAGAAAGTTTCTGAACCATATTGCCTCTTTGGCTGCCTCCGAAGCTGCCACATATTCGGCTTCCATGGTAGAGTTTGCAACGCATTTCTGCTTTACACTCCTCTATATTACAGCTCCACCTCCTAAGGTAAACACATATCCCGACGTTTATTTCCTCTTATCTCTATCTGCTTGGAAATCTGAATCGGTATATCCTAGAGGTAACAAATCTGAGGCCTTGTAAATTAGCATATACTCCTTAGTCCTTCTCAGGTACTTGAGTATAGCCTTTACTGCACTCCAATGTTCCTGTCCTGGGTTTGACTGATATCTGCTAACCATGCCCACGGCAAAACAAATATCAGGTCTCGTACATAACATTGCATACATTAAGCTTCCGCATGCCGAAGCATATGGAACCGCTTTCATGCTCTCTATCGCCTCTGGTGTCTTAGGACACTGTTTCTTTGATAGAGCAACTCCATGTTTATAAGGTAGGTTACCCTTCTTGGAGTCCTGCATGTTAAAACGAGCCAATACCTCATCAATATAGGGCTCTTGGGATAAAGCCAACATCCTTTTCTTGCGATCCCTTATAACTTTGATCCCAAGGATGTATGCCGCTTCACCTAAGTCCTTCATTTCGAACTGTTTGAACAACCATGCCTTTACCGCTGATAACATCCCTACATTGTTTCCAATGAGTAAAATATCATCTACGTATAGCACTAGAAAAGTCATTGAACTACCCTCACATTTCTTGTACACACACGACTCGCTTGGACATTGATCAAATCCGTATGACTGGATTACCTGATCAAAGCGAATATTCCAATACCTAGAAGCTTGTTTAAGTCCATAAATGGACTTCTTAAACTTACATACCAGATGCTCTTGGCCTTCCTTAATGAATCCTTCTGGTTGTTGCATATAGATGATCTCATCATCAAGACTCCCATTTAGGAAAGCTGTCTTGACATCCATTTGCCAAATCTCATAATCGAGATGAGCTGCTATAGATAAAAGAATCCGGATCGACTTTAGCATGACTACTGGCGAAAAGGTTTCCTCATAATCGATCCCTTCTTTCTGAGTATACCCTTTCGCAACAAGTCTTGCTTTCCAAGCTTTTACCTTTTTGTCAGATCCTCTTTTTCTCTTGTAGATCCACTTACATCCAATGGGTTTTACACCTTTGGGTGGTTCCACGAGCTCCCAAACTTGATTTGAATACATAGATTCCATCTCAGATTTCATTGCTTTTTGCTATAGATCTGCATCTTTGTCTTGCAGTGCTTCCTCGTATGTCATGGGATCCTCATCATGTTCCTCAGAGACCAAGTCCGAAGACTCTCCCAATAACATGAATCTGTTGGGTTTACGAATAACCCTCCCACTACGACGAGACACCGGTGTGGTATTAGTGATAGGTTGTGTGTTCTCTTGTGGCTGTTCTACTTGTACTATTGGCACTTGTTCATTATTTGTCTCTCCCACTAGTTCCTCTAAAACGACACTGCTCATGGGTTTATGGTTCATCATATAGTCCTCCTCTAGGAATCTAGCATTGGTACTAACAATGACATCCCGATCCTTAGGACTATAAAATAAATATCCTTTCGTTCCTATGGGATAGCCTACAAAAAGCCTTACTTCTGTACGAGATTCTAACTTAGTCACGTTCTTGTTCAACACATGTGTTGGACAACCCCATATCCGAATATGTCTTAGACTAGGTTTTGAACCAGTCCACAATTCTTTTGGAGTCTTAGGAACTGACTTAGAAGGAACTAAATTCAAAAGATAAGCTGCTGTTTCTAAAGCATGTCCCCAAAACGACTTGGGTAATTCTGAATAACTCATCATCGATCTAACACTCTCCAAAAGAGTACGATTCCTTCTCTCCGCTACACCATTCTGTTGGGGTGTTCCAGGTGCAGTCAACTGAGACATGATCCCATTCTTTGATAAGTAATCCCTAAATTCTCCAAGCAAGTATTCGCCACCACGATCTGATCGTAGTGACTTGATACATTTTCCATGTCGCTTCTCCGTTACAGTTTTGTACTCCTTGAACTTGTCAAAGCACTCTGATTTACGGCGCAACAAATAAATGTATCCATATCTAGAATAATCATCAATAAAAGTGACAAAATATTCATAACCACCTCTTGCTTGAATATTCATGGGTCCACATAAATCAGTATGAACCAATTCTAACACTTCTTTGGCTCTATTCCCCTTTGCCTTAAAAGGCCTAGTGGTCATTTTACCTTCCAAACAGGATTCACAGACTGGAAATGGCTCCACTGTCAATGAGCCTAAAGGCCCATCTACTACCAGTCTTTGAATCCTCCTCAAGTTAATATGACCTAATCTTAAGTGCCAAAGATATGTTTGGTTCAAAGAAGAAGGTTCCTTTCTTTTAGTAGTGATAGAAGATGTGTTATTTAATACCCTATGTTGTAGTTGCAGTGCAGGTTGATTATGAGTGATTATGTATAAATTGTCTTGCAATGTACCAGAACATATAACTAGTTTATTCCTCATAATTGAAACATTATGATCCAAACAAACATTATAACCATCCAAAGCAAGTTTAGAAACCGAAATTAAATTCCTTCTAAACGAAGGTACATAAAGACAATTGTTCAAAACCAAATTCCTATCATCACCAAAAGATAAATTAACATCTCCCACTGCAACTACTGCTACTTTCGTAGCATCTCCCATGAACACATATATCTCGCCATCTCTAAGCATTCTGGATTGCTGGAACCCCTGCATAGAATTACAAACATAATCAGTGGCTCCTGTATCTACACACCAAGTGCTCGTAGATATAGCTGCTATATATGTTTCTGTAACTAGTGAAAGAGACATACCAGTATTGTTTTTCTTCTTAGGAAGAGGACAATCATGTTTCCAGTGACCCGACTGCTTGCACCTGAAGCACTTGCCCTTGGGCTTTTTCACAGCACCACCTTGAACTCCCACAGCTTTCACAACTTTCTGTGTCTGAGCCTTTTTCTTCTTCTTGGCTTTCGGCTTAGAAGAAGAAGGTTTCTCAGCCACATTGACTTGAACACTCTGCTGAAAAAGTCCTTCAGCTGCCTGAAGTTCTGTCAGAAGTTCTGCAAGACTATACATCCTTTTGTTCATGGTGTAATTCAAGCGGAACTGCTCAAAACTTTTGGGTAAACTCATAAGGATGATATCGATCTGGGTTTCCCCATCAACCTCAGCACCAAGGATCTCCATCTCATTCAGATGTGACATCATCCTGAGAACATGATCCCTTACAGGTGTCCCTTCAGCCATCTGAGTGTTCATTAAAGCTTTCATTGCTACTTGCCTTGCAGCCCTATTCTGATCTCCAAAAAGTTCTTTGAGATTAAAGAGCATATCTGAAGCAGTGGCCATAGCCTGATGCTGATGCTGCAAAACACCTGACATTGCTGCCAGAATGTAACATCGCGACATCTCATCAGCCTTAATCCACTTCTTATAATACTCCTTCTCAACTTCAGAAGCATTCTCAACAGGCTCCTCTGGCTTGGGTTCATTAATGCAAAATTTGTACTCCTCAACAGTCAACACAATGTCCAAATTACGTTTCCATTCAATATAGTTAGGTCCAGTAAGTTTGTTATCCTTAAGTATGGTAAAAAGTGGATTAAAGCCCATTATATCCTGAGAATCATACATATAACACATAATTAGAGGGTGTTTAAAAAAATTGGTTCCTCTAACAATTATTTAAAATTAAAACACCAACACTTAAACACCATAGGTTTCCGGTATGCCACGTTGGGTGACTTATATACCACCTAAATTTATTTAAATGTTACTTCGGTCCTACTACTAAATAATTAGTCACGTTAGGGTGATCTATATTATTTTTCATAGCTAAGTGTATACCATTATTAAATCTTAAATTAATAATAATAATACCAGATGCGTCTTTTGACTATGATAAATTCTTGCTCCCAACAATAAGATACTACTAAAATTACAAATCTAAAGAGTATTCAGACTGACTGGCCAGGCCGGTGGAAGCATTGCCAAGAGGCTAACCACTTTTCTAGACACCAATCTAAATGGCCAGGTAAGCTGCACGCTTTCCTAGACACCAACGCAAGAATACTCAAAGATGTGTTATTTTAGATTCTCTTCCTAGTTGAGCGTGAAAGCTATCAAAAAATAGGGTATCCTTTTATTATTTGAATTCTATGAAACTTAGTACGCCACGTTGGGTGACATATGTACCTTCCAATATTCATAATTAATTTTAGAAGTTTGTTCTAGTAATTTCCATAACACTCTAGACACCATAAATTACATGCCACGATGGGTGACGTATACATAATTTATATTCGACTTAGTGTTAAATTACATACAAACAATAATGGAGACCATGAGATTTAATACCAAATTAATTCCCTCTCCCACTTAGTATTTTACTATGAGGATTTTATCTAGATGCATCGTCCTATGTTATTTTTTCGCAGTCCACATGTATCATAATAACAATACATATAACACATAACATAGCAGCATACTCATCATGATTAAAGCATAATAAAACAGCCCTATGTCCATGTCGTTCTAGCATGCGAAGGGTTAGTATCACATGGCATAACAAACAAACATGGAACACATAGTAGTAATAATCAAGATCAGCAAACATTATGTAAAACATAATAAAATACATCCACTATTATGGCCCCGAAGAATAATCTTCAAAATCATCCATCGATAAATTTTCGAAAATCTTCAGCCGCCTGTTTGACTGCCTAAACGAGCTCAGAATGGCTTGAAAAAATCTGGAGATGGTTACCATCTCAGCCTGTAGGTCTCGTTCTGCCGTTTCCGAAAAGGTATTATTCGCCCTAATCGGATATCGTATGCAAAATCTGTAACCAGAACAGCGAAGCAGCCACGAAAACAGCATATAGCAGCGGAAGAACTCTGTTTCTCGCATCTTCGTTGATCAAACAATTACATATGACAAATACAACAGAAAAATCTATTCTATTACATCAGATCATAATCTAAATTGAATACAATTCGAATTACAATATTACAATCAAAATAGAAATCAAAAATTAAAACTAATCATGATCAACCCTCATGATTTAATTTACAATCACGATAAACCACGTGGGATCCAAAAATATAATTACAACCATGGCCATAATAGTGGATAACAACCTGCATCAAAAAAACAATACAAACCCACCACTATATACATACATAATTACGACATGGACATCATATCATATAACGCAGAACCCTAGAACCTGGCTCTTGATGCCAATTGTTGGGACAATCGAATCATGATGCTGCATTTTATGATATGAAAACGAACGAGTTTGAATAGAAAATTAACCTTAATCGCTACGGCGCAAGCGATTCAAATCCACGTCTTCTACTGTATTCCCGTATTCACCTTGAGCGAAGTGTGGCCTTCGATCCTCCCAAGGTTGCCTCCCTTCTAACTTTGAGATCTTGGAACCCTAGTTCTTGGTTGCCTCCTTGAACGGCTGCTCACAAAAACCCTAGTATTTTCCAACTCATAGCTAGAAGAGAATAAGATGAATATATAG
This sequence comes from Oenanthe sinensis, assembly GCA_028671895.1. Taxonomy (NCBI): domain Eukaryota; kingdom Viridiplantae; phylum Streptophyta; class Magnoliopsida; order Apiales; family Apiaceae; genus Oenanthe; species Oenanthe sinensis. Next base: position 15,331,659 of record CM053807.1, read on the forward strand.
GCTACAGTAGGGATCCTGGATAATTAGGTCGGGCCTTCCAATGACATTCTGGGTCAAGCCCAATGTCATTAAATATTAATTCAATCCACTAAAGAATTAATATTTGCACTACCTCTCCTAATGCCGTAATTTAATTATTTAATTCGGCTCCAATATTATTTGCTTATTAAATTCCCCATGTTTAAGATATCGAATGTCCATTAATTAAATTAATTTCTGATAATTAATTTAATCAATATCTTTTATCCTTGATCATCCACTCAACCTTATAATTATGCAAGAACAAATCTGCCTGCAGGACTTAAGCATAATTATCTTTATGAGCTTTCAAGAGGACATCATCACCCGAATATTTTCGGACACGGTTTCCTTTTATAGTCAATATCCCACTCTGTATGCAATGTCATTGTCCAATACAAAATATTGTGATTAACAAAAAATCACATCACATATGAATCAAAACATGTGCATTGCATACAAGTGTCAATCACTGTATCCGGATTAAGAACCTAAGCAATAATAATATTATAGAATCTTAGTTCTTCTTTATTATCAGAATAGAAGAACAATTCTAATATTTTAATCCCGTTCAATATACACAAAGCATACAAGTATTATTCAATAATCAAGATAGATTATTTCCAAATAATACTTCAGTCATTCCAGTGGTTTGTTTAACTCCACTTAAACTGTGAACATTTATTATATTATATATAGACACTGACAATCTAATCTTCTGTTATCCCATTTGATACTAGATTATCCACAATATATAATATACAAACAGTGTTAAAATACGCATTCAAGATTCTCAATAAAAAAAGACAATGTCATATACTTCAAACGAATAGTTCAGTATACTCCCTAACACAAGGAACTTGATTAAAAACTATTGAGAGGATAGTTTTACGAGTAGTTAAAGTAGGCCCGAGGAGGTGAAGTACCGGGCGAAATGTAGAGTAATTGTATAAATTACAATTAACATGATACATGCATATGTATACTAAGAGTGGGTTCTTATATGATTATAGAGTACCCGGAGCGTGGAGAAGTTGGAATGACATCCTTGGACTCCAGGCAAGTTTCCGACTCTATCGTTTTATTCCATATCAGAATATTATTAACTCATGGTAATGCCAAAATTTTTGAAAGCTTTGACTTAATGATAAGTTCTTCAATTATACATTTTTGTTGTGTTTGGAACTATCTAGCTTATTGTAGTCATTGGAAATGCACGTCGGCATTTCCCTTGAACTGTCTTGTTCATTTATAACTTGATTCATCTGCTACTCTGAACTTCTCGAAAAGTTAGAGTATGCAAGTGTCCGACGCTTCACCACTATTATTCTGATGTAGGACACAAGTATGCGTAGGTTGTTTAAGATTGTTTCTTGAGAGTAGAATGAGATCTTTTCAACCTAGTTTTGAGATGCCTCTGAACTTCTTAAAAAGTTAGAGGACGTTTGCTTTCAGTTTTGTATAACTGAATCTGGCGTAGAGTACATCTTTTTGGTGCTCGATGGTCGACCGGTAGTAGTCTAGTGTGTCTCGACGGTTAGTCGATATTCAATGTTTTAAATAATATTTAGTTTATTAAATATTATTTAAAGAATATAGAAAGTGTTTAAGGGTTAATTAAATACTTTCAGGGCATTTGAGATTATTTAAATATTATTTAATATTGATTAAATATTATTTAAATATTTTGGGATATTTAAAAGTATTTAACTACTGATTAAATACTTTCAATTCGTTTTGGTTTATTTAAATATTATTTAATGTTGATTAAATATTATTTAAATATGTTGAATCGTTTAAGATTATTTAAATATTAAATAATCTTGATTATATTGGGATTAAATATTTTAATTCTTTTAAATCCTTTTAATATTTTTCGAGGACTATTTCGGCCTCCTAAATATTAATAAAATATTTATTTGTTCTTTAAAAATATACTGGAGTTGTCTAAATTTCTTTAAATATTATTTTTCATTAAATAATAAATGGTGAGCGATGATTCAGATATTTTATATTTATTCTGAGTCGATAACTCCAGGTTCGGGAGGTAACGTCCGACTCCGATATTCCTCCCAGTTGTATTGGTGCCTTTAAGGCCCATTTTTCACTCCAAAACTGTAATGTTTTGTGGAGTCTATTTTAGCTAGTATTAGCGGCTCCCCGGTCGCGTTCTTGAGTCTCCTTGATTCAAGGGTTTCTGTCTTGTTGAATTCGTTCAGTCAACCCAGATGTTTCGAGAGTACTCCCACTTGGTTTAGGGAGCCAAGCTATTGTCAGATATTGAAATCTTACAATAGGTCGTTGTTGTTCTGGAAGGTTGCATTAAATTCCCTTCCTTATCAGTTGATTGAAATCCTGTGATGGATTGTTGTGTTGTTCTGGAAGGTTGTATTAAATTCCCTTCCTTATCTATTGATTGAAATCATGTGATGGATTGTCGTTGTTGTTCTGGAAGGTTGTATTAAATTCCCTTCCTTATCTGTTGATGAAATTCTGTGGTGGATTGTCGTTGTTGTTCTGGAAGGTTGTATTAAATTCCCTTCCTTATCTGTTGATGAAATCCTGTGATGGATTGTCGTTGTTGTTCTGGAAGGTTGTATTAAATTCCCTTCCTTATCTGTTGATGAAATCCTGTGATGGATTGTCGTTGTTGTTCTGGAAGGTTGTATTAAATTCCCTTCCTTATCTGTTGATGAAATCCTGTGGTGGATTGTCATTGTTGTTCTGGAAGGTTGTATTAAATTCCCTTCCTTATCTATTGATGAAATCCTGTGGTGGATTGTTGTAGTTGTTCTGGAAGGTTGTATTAAATTCCCTTCCTTATCTGCTGATTGAAATCCTGTGATGGATTGTCGTTGTTGTTCTGGAAGGTTGTATTAAATTCCCTTCCTTATCTGTTGATGAAATCCTGTGATGGATTGTTGTGTTGTTCTGGAAGGTTGTATTAAATTCCCTTCCTTATCTGTTGATCGAAATCCTGTGATGGATTGTCGTTGTTGTTCTGGAAGGTTGTATTAAATTTCCTTCCTTATCTGTTGATTGAAATCCTGTGATGGATTGTCGTTGTGTTCTGGAAGGTTGTATTAAATTCTCTTCCTTATCTGTTGATAAAGTCCTATGATGGATTGTTGTTATTCTGGAAGGTGGTATTGAATTCCCTTCCTTAACAGTTGATTGAAATCCTAGAGTGGATTGTTGTTATTCTAGAAGGCTTGATTAAATTTCCTTCTACGTTTGATGAATGTTTAAGTATTCATCAGGGACTGGAGTAAGGTTGCGTAATAGGTCAGTGACGCACGACCCAGCCGTAAACTAAAGGCTCATGTGTTGCCTAGGGTGACGTCCCGATAAGGGGTTGTCCTTCTACTAGTAGAGAAAGTGACTAGTTTTTCTATTGTACAAGGCGACTGATCATCGCGTACAATAGGGCGTTGAAAAATCTCCAGATTAAGCCCGTTTCTTCCAATTGGAATTTGATGTTGCACTGTAACTAAAGCCTAGGTGCTGTGTTACCGATAGTGTCAACGGGAATGTAATCCACTCTGAGTTGATTGGTTGTTTTGAGTACCATTTTATTCGTATATGTATCAGTTTCATTGTTCCTACACTATAACGAAAGCCGTGGTGCTAAGTTACTGATAGTGTTAATGGGGAAGAAGTTGCTCGAGAAGGAGCAGGAGTTGGTGGCGGCCCATGCTGAGCTACAAGAGTTAAGGTCCATGAAAAAGGGCATGATCGACGAGTACATGGAGTCGGAAGAATTCTATGCTTTCATGGATAAACATGACGACATGGTTTTTCCGGTGACTTGTGCTTAGGCATGGGAGAAGTGCCTTGATGCCATCTTGTCTAAGCACCCCGGTCTTTTTGATCTGGCCGACTTCCCTTATCCAATGGGTCAGCCATTGGCCTTGACTTCTACCGCTCGAGGGATAGGTTCGGGAGACTTGTTGGGTGACGAAGCCCTGGACGAGTATGATCGGGTCTTTGACTCTACTCCCGAGGCTGAGGACAATGCTCGGAAAGAGGTAGAAGAAGAAGAGAAAACCAGGGAGGGGGAGGATGAGGATATCGAAGACCTCCATTAGTTTCTTTTATTTTCCCTATATTTCTTGTATTCCTTGTATTCCTTGTATTTCCTTTCTGTTTTTAACTTATGTAACCCCGAAGACTCTTTATTTATGAAAAGTCATTTACTCTTATCTTTTTCGTGCCTTAGCATATTTAATAAAATATACCTTTCGACATAAAAGAACGAATGGGAATGAATCAAAGTTCCATCCAGGCTTAATTTATTCCTTTATCATAAAAGAGCTTAACAAAAATTGCTAAACTAGGCTAAACAAAGGAATCAAAATGCTATCCAGGCTTTGATTTTATTCCTGTTTCATAAAAGAATTTAACAAAGATTACTAATCTAGGCTAGAGAAAGGAATCAAAGAGCCATCCAGGCTTGATTTTATTAATAATGCCTTCGAGGCTAAAGTGGGCACAACCCTTACAAAATGGAAACCCTATCTGGAGTGAAAGGCTCTTACATCCTAATGGTTTCATTAAACTTTATTTCTACTTAGTTCCTACTAAATACAAGAACTCATAGTTGAATCAGTTAAGCATAATAAACCTTCAGGTGTGAGGCATGCCAAGTCCTTGGAACCTCAACATCTTCTAGGGCTTCAAGGATATATGATCATCATCCCTTAAGTTATTTTATCTTGTACGACCCTTCCCAGTTAGGGGCTAACTTGCCTTTGGGACCTACTCCAGAAGCTTCAGCCTTTCTGAGGACCAAGTCCCCTTGTCTGAAAAACCTTTATTTAACCCTCAGGTTGTAATAGAAAGACGACTTCTTTTGATATTCAATGATCTTCGCATGAGCCCTGTCTCTGGCTTCGTCAATCAATTCTAATACAAGTTTCATCCCTTCGTCATTTTCCTCAAGCTCAAAGGCCTTGATTCTTCGGGCTACATGGGATATTTCAACTGGGACCACTGCCTCGGCTCATAAGCCAGGAAGAATGGAGTTGTATCAGTAGTGACTTTATGAGTAGTTCTGTATGCCCAGAGTATTGGTAAGAGCTCATCCACCCATGTGCTAGCAGAATACTCGACCCTTTTCTTGAGTCCATCAAGGATGATTCGATTGGCTACCTCAGCCTGCCCATTTTCTTGGGGATGTGCAACAAAAGTGAAATGTAGATTGATGTCATTATCATGCAATACTCCTTGAATTTTTCATTATTGAATTGCGTGCTATTGTCCGTGACCAAGATTCATGGTATTACATACCTACATATAATGTTTTCCCAGAAGAATTGAGTTACTTGCTTTGTGGTTATCTTGGCTAGTGGTTTAGCCTCAATCCATTTAGTGAAGTAATCAATTGCAACAATTAGTAACTTTCTCTGTCCGATATCCATTAGAAAAGGTCCAAGGATGTTCACTCCCCACATTGCAAAGAAGATGGGGGAATTGATGGATGTCAACATCTTAGGAGGTTGTCTGACGACTGGTGCATGCCTTTGGCACCCGTCACACCTTCTCACATATTCTTTCGAATCTTTTAACAAGTCGGGCCATTAAAAGCCAAGATGGGTGATTTTGTATACCAAAACTCTACCTCCCAAGTGTTGACCACAAATTCATTCGTGTACTTCTTTCGAAGCCTCATGGGCTTCATCTGGCCTTAGGCATTTGAAGTATGGAATAACAACAAATTTTTTAGATAGAATTCCATCAATAATAGCGTACATTAATGCCCTCACAGTAAGTTTTTTGGCTTCAATGGCATCGGAAGGCATCCATCCAGATTGAAGGTGGCCTTTAATTGGGTTCATCCAGCAACTGTCCATATTTATCGAGGCTACCAGTTATGCATTGATGTTGAGTGTCTTCAAGACTTGGAAGTAGACACTTCCCATATGTTCTTCCACTTCCAATGAGGCAAACTTTGATAAGGTATCGGCCTTTACATTCTCTTCTCTAGGAACATATTTCATCTGACACTCTTCAAACTGAGTCATTATAGCTTTTACCAGTCGGAGGTATTTAACCATGACTTCTTCCCTTGCTTCAAACTCCCAATTCACTTGTGATATAAGCAGCTTCGAGTCCCCACAGACTTTGAGGTGTTTGGCATTTAGTGCCTTGGCCAAACCCAGGCCGGCTATTAGAGCTTCATATTCGGCTTCATTGTTGGTTGTTGGGAAATCAAGCTTAATAGCATACTTAATGATGAATCCTTCGGGACATTGTAGTACCAAGCCTGCTCCACTAGATTTCGATTTTGATGCCTCGTCAAAATTGAGCACCCAATATTCTTTAGAAGTTTGTCCTTCATCTTTTTGTGTTATTTTCTCACTAACCTGCCCCCCAACTTGTTGGTCGTTGGTAACACATTCGACCACGAAGTCAGCAAGAGCTTGAGCTTTAATGGCCATTCGAGGCTACACGACTTTCTTCTGTCCAAACGAAATCCTTTACTTTCTTCAATGTTTAGAAGAAGAGTAGACATTTATCCCCAGACTTCGAGACAAACCTTTCCAGAGCCGCAACTCTTCCTGTCAATTTATGGACATCCCTTACTGTCTTTCGGGGTTCCATGTCGAGTATAGCTTTAATTTTGTCAAGATTGGCCTCAATCCCCGTTTTAGAGACCATCATTCCTAAGAATTTTCCAGACATCAGCATTTTGAAAGCCTCTTTTAGGTATTTAATATGGTTGGCCTTATCGAGGCTTTTGACTAGCATATCATCAACGTAGACCTCCACGGTTTTTTCAATGAGATGCTTGAATATTTTGTTTACTAGCCGTTGATAGGTGGCTCCTGCATTTTTTAACCCAAAGGCCATAACAAGATAACAAAATACACCAAAGTCAGTGATGAAAGATACCTTGGCAATGTCATCCTCTTGCATCCTGATTTGATTGTATCCACTAAATCCATCCATGTTCTGCTATGGCATCTATAAGTGCGTCGATCCTCGAAAGAGGGAAGCAATCCTTTGGACATGCATCATTTAAATCAGTGAAGTCTACACACATTCTCCGCTTGCCATTGGATTTCCTGACCATTACCGGGTTAGCTAGTCATTCAGAAAATTGAATTTCTTTGATAAAGCCAGACTTTAGGAGCTTTTCCACTTCTTGCCTTATGGCTTCTTGCCTTTCTGAGCAAAATTTCTCTTCTTTTGCTTCACCGTTCTCCGTCTTGGATTCATGTTAAGCTTGTCAGTGATCAGTTTGAGGTTAATTCCTGGCATGACAGCGGTTGTCCAAGAAAACAAGTCCCTGTTTTATTGCAATAACTTTGTTAATTTTTCTTTCCTAGGCTCTTTTAACGAGTCCCCAATATAAATGACCTTCTCAGGTTCTCCTGGAACTAAGAAGATTGGAACCAAGTCTTCAACCGGTTTCCCACTTCTTTCTTCACCCTCTCTTGAGTCCATGTCTTCTATGGGTAGGCCTTGTCCCCCGACTCTATCGGGTCTCAGGGCTGCCACGTAACAACTTCTTGCCATTCTCTAATCTCTTTTTTCCTCCCCAATGCCGTTTCTAGTAGGGAATTTGATCCTCAAATGATAACTCGAGGCAACAGCCTTAAAAGCATGCAAGCCTATTCTCCCAAGGATTGTATTGTACATAGAAGATGCTTTGATTACCAGAAAGGTTAGTATTTGAATGACCTCTCGAGGCTCTCTTCCCATTGTTATGTGTAGTTGAATGGTTCCTTCCACTTTCGACTCCACTCCATTAAAGCCATAGATTGGAACATCTGAAGAGGTTAGTTGGGGATCATTGTACCCCATCTTTACAAATACATCATAGAACAAGATATCAATTGATGCTCCATTATCCACCAGGACTCTCTTTACTTCTGAATTTCCTATCAAAGGGGCTATAATGAGGGGACCGTCGTGAGGAAACTTTATCCCTTCTAAGCCCGAGTCATTAAAGGATATGACCACCTCCGTTTTAGCACGTTTAAGTGCTCCACCTACGACTTACATAACTTCTCTTACGTATGTTTTCCTTGAATTTCTTGAATTCTCTATAGATGTGGGTCCTCTGAAAATCATATTTATAACTGGTCCTCTAGGCTGGGGATCCCATCCCGACTATCGTTATTTCTTCTATTATCATCGCGCATATCATGGCTTCCATCTTTAGTGTATTTAGAAAGTTTTCCTCTTCTGATAAGGAATTCGATTTCATCCTTCAATTGTCTACAGTTATTTGTGTCATGTCCGATATCCTTATGAAATCGATAAAACGCGCTCTTTTTTCTCTTCTCAGGATCAAACTTCAGGGGTTTAGGCCATCTCAGGTCTCGATCCCTTTCAATATCCATTAGGATTTGGCTTCGAGGCATCTTCAGCCTTGTGTATTCAGCAAAATTTTGCCCCAAGTTATTTTTCTTAGGGGGAGATTCTGAATCATTGTCCGTCTTGGAATACTTGTCTCGGGCGTCATACTCTTGATCGCCTTTTATTTTCTTGTTATTATTCCCATGTGTCACCACTGATATAGTGGTTTTCTTCATGCTTTCTTCTGTCTTAATATATTTCCCTGCTCTTTCTTGGAGAAGGAGCATATTCTCGGGCGGATGCTTGGCCAGAGATCTCTTGAAGTAAGGATTAGTCGTCTCTTGTTGTAAGGCTATCATAGCCACTTTTTCGTCCAAGTACGGGACTTTCAAGGCTTCCTTGGTGAAACGGCTCAAGTAGTCCCTCAAAGATTCGTTCTTTCCCTACTCCAGATTCATAAGAGAAGCTGCGTTTTTTTCAAGCACTCTTCCGCTTATAAACTGGCTTATGAAGGCCTTGCTAAGTTCTTTAAAGGACCCAATAGAGTTGGGGGGCAACCGGCTATACCAACGTTGGTGCATGCCCCCCAGGGTTTGGAGGAAGGCCCTGCACTTCACAGCATCATTGATAGGTTGTAACAACAAAGTATTCGACAAGGTTCTTACATGATTAGCTGGATCGCCTGCCCCATCATAAGTCTTGATGGTGGGTATCTTGAACTTACTTGAGATGCGAGCATTCATGTTCACTTCAGCAAAGGATGGTGTCGGATAATCAGGATCTCCGAGTGGTAGTAACTCAGTGGAATCATCCCTTACAATTTCCCTTCTCCTCTCGAGGGGCTCCATCCAGTTCTATGATGTCAGGGGTCTCACGCCTTGGGTTGGCCTTGTGTCATGTCGACCTAGGCTTTTGTTTAGCTCTTTAAGTTCAGCCTCGTAGAAAGCAATTTTCTGTTCTAGTGTCCTACAGGACTGTGAACATTGGCTTCCTACGGATTCCTTGCCCGACCTCCTCCTTCTAGGATTAAAGGTCGGTGACTTCAGAGCTTTCATCATCAGTCGAGTATGGTCCTGAGAAATCATGGATTCCCTCTCTGCGCCCATAGTTTTATGGTTCCAACCCTCAAATGTATGGAGTGGGATAAGCTTGGGAGAGTCCAAGCCTAGATTGGGCAATAGTGCTGCTAAGGATAACAATAGTAGAAATTTGCACATGAGGAGGAGCGGTAACAATAAAAGGAGTTTCACTTACCTGGGATAGAGGGTTGGATCCATGGATGACTTCCTCAAGATTGGTAGAATGGACGATTTCACTCAATGGGCCAAGCCTTTGAGTGCTAGGACCTTGAGTCCAGCAGGAACAGTGGTGGTAACGGGGACCTCGGAGGTTTGAGTTTCATCAGGAGGAATCACAGTGGTAGGGTCTCCTGTGGTAGGGACGATGTCTCCATCAGCTCTTCGTGTTCTTGCCATGGTTGATGTTTTCTTCCCACAGGCGGAGCCAAATGTTGTGGATTAAATTATAGGGTGTATTAAATGTGATGAATGTCAGAGCTTATCGAGCTTTAATGGCTACACTTGTGTTTTGTAGCTTAATTATGTCCTCACAAGATTCCTACGTATCTCAGTTCATATGAGAATTAAGCGAGACTTAGTTCTAAGAATGAGGGGTTAGGTCCTTTATATAGACGTAGACAGTTTAAGAATTAGAGTAGGTTTAGGAATCTCGATGGGTAAGGCACTTCCTAGAAGGATTCTGGATCCTTCTTATGATAAAAGTAGTTTCCATGAAGGAATATGTTTTCTTGTTGATTGGGGGCTACTCCTTGGAATAGTTTCCTTGTAGTTGGATATAATAAATTAGCTGTGTATTTAGTTAATTAATTAATTAGGAATTTACAATAATAAGGGTTTCGAGCCTCATTAAATGGGTCTCCCTTTTGGACCAAACTAGGTCTAAATAATGCTACATTAATTGTGTCTTTAGGGCTTATTTTTAGCCCATATCGTATCCCTAACTACTTACTATACGAACTCTAACTTTTCAAGAAGTTCAGAGTCATCAAAGGATCAAGTAGGAAAGGGGGAAACACAGTTTTTGATTGATATAAACAGTTTATACGCAACAAGTTTTACAAACAAGAACTTGTTATAAACTCGAGAAGTCAAAACTTGCATATACAGGAATCAAAATATTCTGTATTAGAATTCGAAGAATAGAGTTGGGAATCTTTTCTGGTGTCCATGTTGCATTTCCAAAGTTACCTTTGTAATCTAGAAGTTCTATAATTAATATGATACAATAATCTTGATTAGTTAAATAAATGAAAGTGCTTCATTACTACTAATGACCAAAATCGAATTCTTTAACTAATTATTAGATTTTATGCTAGGACCTCAACACTAATCCCTAGACATATATCGAGTCTAATTATGGTCATTACAACTTATACTAGGTAGTTTTATTAACTATTATTTTGCCCGACATTTCACCTCCTCGGGCCTAATTTAGCTATTCATAAAACTATCTTGTGAATGATTTTTAATCAAGTTTTATACATCAACATGTAGTCATGATACTCCTCAACAACTTTCGTTACTTGACCGACTTGAGACAAGTCCTCTATCTTGCTCGAAATCGACTCCCAAAACAGTTGTTTAACATTTTTCCTATGTTCATTTCAGTTAACACCCTATTTTCTAGCATTTTTAATAAATTGGAAATTTGTCCTTTTGACATGAATTCTTTCTGATATCATCTTTGTACTACCAATAATCTGCCATAAAAGTTTCGAATCCATCCAGAAAATCTAGCTGAGTCAGAAACTACCTCAAACTTAGGCTTATGACAAGCTTGTTCCTTACATTTTTTACTTGCACCTTCTTGACTCCAATAATTTTAATAAATCGGATTTTACTCATTTTAATCCGAATCATTTTTATGAATTATCCCAGATGACTTTAGTATTTTAAATAAAAGTTTCTGATTTTATTAAGCTCCCTGGCTAGTCCAATCGTAGCCTCAAAATTGGATAAAAAACAGAATTTTCATTTTCTGCGCTACGATTTCTAAATCGTTCATAACTTTTGACATATCTCTGAATGATGCAAAATTAGCGCATAAACGATCTAGAGACTATCTACTATTCAATCTCACCCAATTGCTTATAGCAGAGGAAAAAAATTCCCAGAATTTCAAAACAGTTTCTGCAGAATGAAAACGGGCATGGTAACGTTTGTAAACTCATCATTTTCCATTTCTATTATACTTCAATTCAACTAACAAGAAATTGCAAATTCCTCAATCAACATCAACAATCAATATACTACAACCTCAAGCCAAAAATCAGTCAGGTTTATTAATTATAATTCATAATAAAATGAACAAGTCATGTGTTTCTAGGACCAACCAAGCTCAATCTATACTACCCATAACATGTATGTACTATAATAATCATCAACCAAGCTAAAGGAAGCATTAAATCAAAGAAAATAAAATTTTATTTTTGGAATCACTATTCATCATCACATTCAAGTTGTAAAAAGAGTAATATGGAGATTGTGGGTGCTTGAGATGTTACCTTAGATGCGAAGAGCTTGAGAAGAGCTTCGTTTTGAGTGGAAGAACGCCAAGAACAATCATGCCTTGCTATGGCTTCCATTCCTCAAGCTAAACTTCGACCATGGATGAAGAAAATGGGGGAGAGAGCAGCTGGTTTTTCTTGTTTGTTGGGAAGTGTGTGGTGAAAACTAGTGTTTTAAAAGGTTTGTGCGGTAGTCGCATAATTTCCCGATAATATTTTAATCTCTCGTTATCGTACTTTATTCATTTGACAAACTTAAGTTTTAAAATATCAAATTCTTATTTTATAATTCTCTTATGAATCATTATTATTAAATTAATACCCTTTAATTGTTTTGAGAATTTACGAAACAATTCTCCGGACAAACACTATTCACTTACACCATCTCTCAAACTCTGTTACGACTTTCACCTGGATTCCAAATTTATTTTGTTAGGGTAAAAATAATTATAAGTCCTATATTTATTACGTATGCTACCCTAAACACCGATGCGACGAAGAATATTCAAATTATAATTCTCCAATAACCGTCAGTTTTACATACACTCCAATATCTCGTAAATCAAAATAAAATAGCAGAAATGGACATTGTCGAAAAACTAACTTGATTTACATTCACTTAAATATATCGTAGTTCCATAATAAATTTACAAAATCAAGATTCAGTGATAAGCAATTTGACGCCTAATAACCCAATTATCGCACAGAACACTAAAATGTCCTTAAAATTAAAGTCAAATATGAGGTGAGAATTGTGCAATATTTTTTACGCACAATACACCCTTTATTCCTAATAAAAGATTACGAGGTTCCCAAAATTCAGCAATATAATAATACACATATTTTCGAATACCCGTATATTAATACTACGGCCTCACATCTCAAGTACCTTATGAAAAATAAATGAATAAAATTGTTTATTCATAAAATGGCGAATGATATAATCTCTAACGGGTGGTAATCCCAAAATGTCGCTAAGGGTTACATCCTCTAATTCTTTAACTACTGTGTACTTCTCATTATTGAATATTTCCTTTTTCGTATCCATTATAGGTGCCCCATAACTTAATATCTAAAGCATAATATACTTTTCACTCGAATCGTAACTTAAATCTTCTCAGTTTATCTCTGTCTTCAAATCTCAACTTTATCCAATATCGAGTAATCTTAACTTCACTATTTTATTATTACCATTAGTTTGAACCTCCTTATTTGGACAATCGCCCATTCTTAACATCATATTAATTCTTCAATCTGGAAGGGACTTAAATCTATGTCAAACCAGTACACTAGTCAATCTTAATATCATATTACTTTTCCATCATTCTCCATATTTAAAACATGTTATCCCTTCTTTTAGGGCAATCATTATCATAACATCTAGACTTTATAATTACAGCTTCTTGCCGTCCATTTCCTATTTTCTCCAATATCAGTCTCGTTGTCTAGTAATTGAGGTCTTGATTGACTTGGGTAAACCATAATTACTATATGCCAACACACTCATATTCCTTTATCCACTATTCTTACTGAAGTAGAGCTCCGGTTCCTTATTCAAAGTTCATGGTATTTCTATATATGTAGCTCCTCAAATTCACTTTTCTTTCATCCCTTTTTTTTTCAGCCACTTCATTTCCACATCCTGTCATACTCAGTTATTTTCAATATGGTGACTCTATTATGAATTCACTATCTTTGGGACAATCTTGAAAATTCTTGTAGACTTCGATTTGTAATCTAACACACTCTTGTTTCAGTTCCAAAACTTTAACTACTTCTAAATTTTCCAGATACTTAGTAAAGTATTCAAGTGGTACAAAAGATAATTCATATAACAGATAGTCTCATTTAGAGAAGGACATAAGTAATCTCGTTGAATAGATCAGTAGGTAGGTTTGATTATAAGCGATTATTATTCCACTAGTTCTGGAGTAGACTCAGCTCCGGGTTATTCTCTTCCCGAGCTTCCACTTCACTACGAATCTGAATTAATTGGATATCATTGGTGGGGTTTCTAGTGGTAAAACCAACGACTAAATTAAAATCCTTGAATTTATAATAAAAGATTCATTTTAACTCTTTGTTTCAAGCTCACTGGCTTCCTACTAAACTTTTAGGGTCGGAAAAATCTCACATTTTCAGAATGCTTGAAGTCATTCTAAATCTATTTTTACATAATCAAGTCTGAAGATTTTGACTTCTTTTGAATCGCCATTTAAAAATCATTTGTTGTCCTACTTGTTTTAGAGAATAATGGTTTCCTTTCAAGGTGGCATATTCATGTTATAGTAAGAAATAGATAGTTTATATGGTAAGGTGAATCAATCAACTAGGTATAAGAATAGGTCGACGACCATCATATACGTCTATCGTCTGGTGCTTCCAATAGTCATCTTCTAAAACATGTGGCGTACACGATATTTAGTATAATGCCAAAAGGATGAATATTTTATCCATTATATGTAGTCTCCATCAAGCCGCACTTATAGATCTATAATTGGGTTACAGAACTTTTTCCCAAACCTCTTATCTCAACTCAAACCATTTTATCATCAATGACTACTCGGACCGCTCTCTGGTCCGGAATTCTAATTTTTGAAAGAAGGAGCTTCGTACAAGTACTTATGCAATAGCTCATCTATACTGGTTAACCTAACCATCATATTTGCGATGTGGCGGTCATCTCTACCCCAAGGGCTTACTTTAATCCAAAATCCTTAATATAGTCAAAAACTACATCAAGTGTGTATCTTAACTCTTTGTTTAGACTCTACATTATATGCATACCATACATCATCTAAATTGATGTTTTACTTTTTATTCTCAGAGAATCCTAAACAAAATCCTTGTATTCCTCATCCTCAAACAAACATCAATAATATCCTTAGATCCATCATACTTATCGTTAGTCTTGAAAATACTTAGTCATTGCCTATCTGGGAACAATTCCTAGAATCTAGCACAAAATTATAACTTAAAAAGGTACTCCGTGATCTTGACATTACTAACTTAAGGTAATTGTCATGGTTCTATCTTATTCATTGACACTACATCCGGTAGTCCAATAACGAACTCTATATGAGCTCTTACATCCTCCTCTTATATATAAAACTCTTAACTCTCTCGTATCTAAATACTATGACTCAAAGTTCTGATACCATCTATGTGACTCCTTTAGATCCGGGATCAGGGATCCAGGCCATCACGGTCCAATTCCAATAATAAAATATTCATATGCTTAACAATTATATCAACAACATATACTGGTGACCCCAATCCAATTACACAACTCGAGTCATAGTCTCATGATATGAACTTAAAATAATAACAGTTATTACAAACCAAATGTAAACTCAGGATCTCATACTACTAATATAATTTCTACATGATTTTATATTAGAAGTAAATATTGCTTCAATATTTATTATTACATATACATACTTTACAATAAATCTTAGGATTCTAAACTGAAATCCTATCTAGCTTACACCATCTATAGAAGCCTAGAACCTGACTAACTCAAGCTCGAGCCTCTTCTTTCTTTTGCATACCATAGACATGTCTTAGTATAATATTTAAAGTTACAACAAGCAAGAATGAGCCATAGAATGTTCAGTAAGATATATATTAGAATATTTATATATTTTGCACCAAGAAAAGGGTGGTAGCCAATATTTATACCAACCGAATGTTCAACGGTATAAATATACAACTTGCAATATGAATGAAGATGTGTAGCCAGGTATATCTCGACAATAATTGAATCAGAGTTCATGATATAAGAAGGTACTCACAATATGTATGCAATTTGAGTTATTGCGGCATAAACAATCTAAGTTCACAATTTTGAAATGACATTATCGGTAACTAAGCACGATGGCATTATCTATAGTGTTCTATTCATGTAAGAATCACTAAGAAAGTAGTTCAAGATACTGCGAAAAGAACTAATAAAAGTTCAACAATCCCCAATAACACTATCGGTAACTTAGTACATTGGCTTTCGTTATAGTATAAGAACAGTGAAAGTTCAACAGTTCTCATTAAAACTATCAGTAACTTAGCACCTTGGAAGAAATGGGCCTATACTGGAGCATTCACCACATCCTATTGTACACGATGATCAGTCGTACTGTACAATAGAAAATATGTAACTTTCTCTACTAGTAGAAGGATGATGCTCAACTGGTCATCACCTCAGGCAACACATGGGCCTTTAAATGTTGGACTGTGTGTCACTTGGCCTCTTACGCTATGATGGACTGTGCCGCACATAAGCCTCTTGCATTTATATCTCCAGTCCCCTTTGAATATATGAAATCAATAAGTCTGGAAGTGAAATTTAACCCAACATTCCAGAATAACAACAATCATTTCTAGGATTTCAACATTAGATAATAGATTTGCTCCCGGAATGAGGTGGAAGTAATCTCGGAGTATGTGGGTTGACTCTCCATCAACTAATGAATAAGATAAAGATAATTGTATCAGGAAGACTCAAGAACACGACCGGGGAGTCGTTATAAGGGAATAAAATAACTCAGCGAAGAATAATTAATAGAGCATGATACTGGCCCGTAATGGCACAAGTATATATGGGAAGAATGTCCAAGTTGAATATTCATTCCCTAATGTGGAGTTATCGACTCAAAAATAATTGCAGAATATTTGAGTCGTAGCTCAATATTTATTATTTAATGAAAAATAATATTTAAAGAATTTTAAATAGCTCTAGAATATTTTTAAAGACAAATAAATATTTGATTAATAATTATGAGACCTAGAATAGCCTCGAATAATATTAAAAGGGTTTTAAAAATTTAAAATATTTAATCAAGATTTAATCAAGATTATTTAATATTTAAATAATTTTAAATGAACCAAAATATTTAAATAATATTTAATCAATTTTAAATAAAATTTAAATAAT
The DNA here is from genome assembly GCA_028671895.1 of Oenanthe sinensis. NCBI lineage: Eukaryota > Viridiplantae > Streptophyta > Magnoliopsida > Apiales > Apiaceae > Oenanthe > Oenanthe sinensis. Next base: position 15,348,500 of record CM053807.1, read on the forward strand.
CCAACAAGAACTGGAAGTATTTAATCAATATTTAAATACTATGTAATATCTTTAAATAATATTTAATCAACATTAAATATTATTCAAATAATTTTAATAGATATTTAATTAATAAATAAATAATTCATATTTATCATCAATTAATATCAAAATATAGTCTAAGAAAAATTCCTGAATAATATCGACTAACAGTTTTAAAAAATAATAGACTACTCTCTGTCAACTATCCAGTATGAAAGGTGTAACTCGATACTCCAGCAAATATCCATAACTACTTAATATACGAACTCTAACTTTTCAAGAAGTTCAGTGTAATATTCCTAATTTTTAGGTACTTTTAAAACTTTTGTTAATAAATAGTAAATACGCGTTAGAGGTAAAAAAAATTACGGTTGCGTCACCTGACTTACGTATCGAAAAGTAGAATTTCGAAGTCGTATTATTAATGTGTAATATAAATGAGTTTATGTAAATCTCACCAGAACTCGGAGATTCATAACTCAAAAATAATTTGTGGTTCATATTTTAAGTTAGTCTACGTAATATACGTAGTACTTCCTTAGTAAAAATTAATCGACGAATCGCGTCTGAACCTTTTCAAATAAATAAGACAGAGTTTAAATAATAGTATATAATGAATAATAATTAGGAAAGAGGTTTTGGTGGGTATTCAATTCATTAGAATTCTCGGGACGAGTAATGATTATTAAACTCGTCATAGCGGATCGTTACGAAAACGAAAAATTAAATTGCTTTCCTAAATTAATAAAAGAGCCGAAATTTTATGTAAAAGAAAAGAAATAACATGCAAATACTTGCACTTGGTTGGTGTATTAAGAAATCTAGTAACATTGACCAAAGTCAAGGAAGACTTGTTGACTTGACCCTTGGATGAATTAAAAAGCCAAGAGCCAAGCTAAGACAAAATAAAAGAAAGAAAAAAAAATCAAACACCACACCCATCCAAGGAAGCTCTCGGCAGAATTATTCAAGGGAGGGGGAGAAAAAATCATAGCTCTTCCATTTATTGTCCATTGGTGTTGATTAGGAGCTTAAAAGAAAGGTATAACCCATACCTATCTTATCTATGAATCTTGCACATAATTATCCATGGAAACTCTTGATTTTCTTGAAAACCCAAGAACATGAATAGTAACTTTTCATAAAAATAAAATCTTAAATTCATGTTTTATGATTGCTTAGGCTTGGTTGATGTTAGTTAAGTGTTGTTTAGGCTATGGGTATTTGTTAAAATGCATATATAGACATGGAACTCAAGTGCTAGCTATATGTTAGTTGTGTAGTTTTGTATGCTATGTTTTTGAGGTTGAACATAGTGTGAGCTTTATTATTTTGTTGGTTATGATTTTGATGTGAGGATATTGCTGAATTAAGGTTGATGGATGTTAAGGGTATGAAATAATATGGAATGAATCGATTGATTGTGAAGTAGTAAGATTGTTTTAAAAATAAGATGAATTGGTGGATGAGTTTTGGTGAATTATTGGTACTAATTGGATGATTGTAAAAATGTGAAATCACTTGGGATTGGTTTGTTACATGTTCAAGTGGTAGTATAAATTGTGTTGGAGTTGATTGGGTTGAATTTGAGTAGTGTAAAAATTTGGAAACGATGAGCGTACAAACGTTGTAATGGCGATTTTGTTTCTGGCCATAACTGACCTGGGGAACCCGAAGTGGATACCCTGTATTCTTAAACCATTTCTTGGCATGGTTGCGTAGAGGGCGGTCTCTAGATCGTTTACGCATAAAATTCATGTCAATCGGAGTTACGAGCGAAAAGATATGAATTAATTAGTAACGGTAGCGCAGAATCTTAAAAATCTGTTTTTACCTAAGTTAGAGGCTATGATCACACTAGCTAGGCTATTCCATTAAATCTAAAACTTTTATCTAAGATACTATAGATGTCAAGGATGACTCCGGAATAGATTTGAGTTAATCGGATTAAAACTCAATTTATTAAAAATACTGAAAGTTGGGTGTTTAAAGTGAGAATTACTAAAAAGTGCTAAATGCTTATCGTCACTATAAAACGTAGAGATAAGTTGAACTTCAAGACTTAATTCCTACACGAGTTATCTATGAAAGTTCTTAAGGGATAACATGAGAACGTGATGAGCTAAAGAAGTAGTTTAAAACTTGATGTTACAAGGTACTTATGAAGTCACGAAAGTGAGTATAAGTCAATAAAGGATATAGAATTCTAAGTACTAATTTGAGATTTTGTGCTTAATTCTTAGAGTATCGTCGAGGAACGGAAACCAACCAATCCTGTAAGAACTCCAGGCAAGTTTTCGAACCTTTTTACCTTTGGACTATAATTGTTCATAAAGAGGTTATGTTGTGTTATGGAATTAAATTTTCTTACAAATGTACATATATGTTTGTATTGTTTACTATTCATTAATTGTGCTTACTTATCAACTCTAAATCTTATAAAGTCAGAGTGTGCATAAGTAAAGAATGAGAAGAATTCTAAGAGTCGAATTTCAGAGCTTGTGATTGAGATTTTGTCCGGGAGTTAGGGTGTGAGTTTCTGACAGTTTGTCAAACAGAGTTTGAGAACTTTTCTTCAGAAATGCTTTGAGACATTATCAAATATTAAATAAATATTTTGTTAAACGTCCATCAAATCTTTAGAGTTTAATTAATTATTTAATTAATTTAACATTATTTGATTAATTAAATATTATTTAATGGGAGGTTAAAAAGTATGAAAATATTTATTTAACCTTTGAGAAAATTATTTGAGTTATCCAAAATGGATATAAAATATTATAACAATGATTTAGTTATCCAATAATCATTCTGAAAACTTTGGTGATTTTAAACCGACTTTCTGGTCGTGTGATTTTGAAAACTTCTGGTGTGAGATATTTGAGAAAAAAGAGATTATTTGACTATAAGTCAACATGTGCATATAAGATTACTTCCTCATTATTCTGGGAGTTAATCAATCCTCCGGTGTTGAAATCTGAGAAGAGAATGAGATGTGTTTTTGGACTGAATTCAATTTCCTTCCAAACAAATTATTCAATTGGACTGGAGTACTAGAGAAAGTCGACGTGCTTGCACGGCGCATTATGTGTACAAAGTGTAAGAGCTGCCAGACGGGTATGTCATCAAGTATACTATGGCCCGAATTCGGTCAGGGTGACGTTAGAGAAAAGACGGATCATCCACTACTAGTAGAAGAGTAGAAAAATAGAGATGTCCCTCGGAGAGGCAATTGTGGGCGACTGATCACAGACCTACATTGTCACTATTGCTACTCCAATGAAAGTCCATTCTTCCCAATTGGGATTGACATTAACACTGTAATAAAAGTCTAGGTGCTGAGTTACCGATAATGTTGATGAGAGTTGAGAAATCGTGTTGAGCATTCCATAGTGTTGTTGAGAGATGAGAAATCGTGTTGAGCATTCTATAGCGTTGTTGAGAGTTGAGAAATTATGTTGTGCATTCCATAAGTGTTTGAGTTATTTATTAATTTAAACATATGGTGTATGGTAAATTTCAGATTTATATACTGTTTTTTATATTGAGATCAATTGCAGGTTATTATTGTTAAACTGTTATGGTGTTTTAAATTATTGATGGGCTATAGTAGCTCACTCTTGTATTGTTTTAAATTTCCAAACACAACAGATAGGTGTGATGGCTTGCACATTTCGGACTACCCACCAAAGCAGAAGGGGAAGAGGCCCCTATGAGAGAGGGATGTCTAGTATTCCAGGGTTAGACATGATCAGCTTGATAGGATTTCAGCTTTTGATTGTCAGAAATATTTTATAAGTACCACCTATGTTAAGGCTTGTAAATTAAGTGACTTTTGAGCTTCCAATACAGTTTCAAGTAGAAACTGCTATAGGGGCATAAACTGATGTGTGATATTCTGGGAATGTAAATAACTAGTACTTGTCAACTGTTAATGTATATGTTTCGTTTTCTAAGACTATGGCTCGAGTAAGTGTTGTGTTTAACGGGGTCACTATAGTTGATAATTTTATTATGGATCAGAGATACATGTGTTTATGAACAGGGATTAGACTGTGACGGCCTAGATCTCCGACCCCGGGTCTGGGGGTGTCACAAAGATGGTATCAAAGCCTAAGTTATGGTACTCAGAAACGAGAGAGTTAGGAGGATGACTATAAATGAGATAATAAAGAACTCTCATCGAGTTCTAAGTCAGACTACCGGATGTAGTTTTGACAATAATAATAAAAGAGTTAAAACCCTCAAGAGAATTATAAGAGTATACTGATACGAGTTCTTGTTTATATTGTAGACAACCTTTGGTAGATATAACTGTAGTTATTGACTAAATTTTTTTTTGGGTGACTCTAGAGAAATGCCACCGATGAAAAATACGAGGTTACACCCTAGAGGAGGGAAAGAGCATGATGAGCAAGGTAGTAATACTGAGGGGAGAAATCTGAGGAATCTACGAGAAGAAGAGATAGAGGAAGAGGACGATGATTATAATGAATTTAATGATGAAGAATATGAGGAAGATACCCAGGATCAGGAGCAGGGCCAAGGAGAGGGCCAGGACCAGATGAATGAAGTTATTGGCCTTTTGAGGCAAAACCTTCAGAACCAGCAGCCACCGGGACCCCAAAATACAGTGGCCAATTCCTTTAGAGCATTTAAGTCATTGAAACCCCCGGAGTTCCAAGGGACAGCAGACCCAATAGAGGCGAAGGCCTGGCTGAAAGAGATGGAGAAGTCATTTGAGATTTTACAAGTGGAGGAAGGGCAGAAGACAATTTTTGCCACATATCTCCTGAAAGGAGAGGCGAACTTTTGGTGGGAAGCTAAGAAAAATTTAGAGGCTGTAGGAGTAGTGACATGGGCGAGGTTCTCCGAACTATTTCTGGAGAAGTATTATCCTAAGTTCATGGAGAATCAGATGGAGTTAAAGTTTTTAGGCCTCAAGCAGGAAAATTTATCTGTTACTGAGTATGAAGCGAAATTTACGGAGTTGTCGAGGTTTGTGCCGGATTTTGTAAATTCAGACGAGAAGAGAGCGAGGAGGTTTCAACAGGGATTGAAACCATGGATCCAGAATAGGGTCGCAGTGTTAGAGTTGACCGACTACGCTAAGGCAGTACAGAAGGCTATCATTGTGGAGACGGGAAGCGAACAGACCCAGAGAGAAAGGGAGGGAAAGAAAAGAAAGGCAGAAAGCCAGAAGGGAAGTGTAGGGGGCGTGAGTGCTCCTAGTAAGTTTAGTAGGAGTCAGGAATTACAGGTTGGCAAGAGCTCGGAATTCCGAAAGACTGGGAGTGGGACTGTTAACCAGGGCGGCAGACAGACCGGAGTGCCCTCTCCAACCCCTCGAGACCCCCATTGCCAGACTATAAGACGTGTAAAAAGAAGCATACAGGGCCCTGCGACCTTCGGAACATAAGATGCTATAAATGCAACCATCTAGGACATTATGCCAGCAACTGCACCAGTGCGACGTTGATTTGCTTTAATTGTGAGAAACCAGGGCACATGGCTAAGGACTGTAGAGCCCCTAAACAGACATTGTCGAAGCAAAGTGGAACTGCCTCCTATAGAGCACCTACTGCCAGGACTTCTAATATGACTGTGAAGGATGCGGTGAGGGACACAAACATAATTGCAGGTACACTATTACTCAATTCCGGTTATGCTAATGCTTTATTTGTTTCTAGAGATACTAAGTCTTTTATATCTCAAGATTTTGCCCATAAATTAAAACTTAGGGCAGAACCTTTAATAGAACCCTTACGGGTGGAAATAGTTAACCGAGAGATTATTCATGTCCGCCTAGTATATCCAGATTATGAATTAGAATTAGAAGGACGACGCTTTTATGCAGATTTAATTCCTTTTAAGCTAGGAGAATTTGAGGTTATATTGGGAATGGATTGGTTAGCGAGTAATGAGGCTCATCTGGATTGTAAAAGGGAAAAAGGTTAAACTCAAAATTATAGGAGAAGGAGAAATCATGTTTAAGGGACAGCGAAAGACCAAGAAATTTTTAGTATGATTCAAGCAAAAAAGATGGTGGCGTCAGGGGTGCGACGCTTATTTAGCCTATGTGATGGATTCAGATAAGGGAGTACCTAATCTAAGGGATATCCCAGTAGTGAACAAATTTGAGGATATGTTTCCAGAGAACCTTCCCGGATTACCACCCGACCGAGACATAGAGTTTCAATTGATTTGGCACCAGGGACCACACCAGTTTCGAAGGCCTCATACCGGCTAGCTCCTGTCGAGATGAAAGAATTAGCCATCCAGTTGCAAGATTTATTGGATAGAGGAATGATAAGACCCAGTGTGTCACCTTGGGGTGCACCAGTATTATTTGTAAAGAAGATGGATGGCAACATGAGATTATGTATCGATTACCGGGAATTAAACAAGTTGATCATTAAGAACACGTACCTACTGCCAAGGATAAATGATTGTTTGATCAGTCGAAAAGCGTCGTTTACTTTTCGAAGATTGACATGAGAACTAGATATCACCAACTGAAGATTATACCGGAAGATGTGCCGAAGACAGCATTTCGCACCAGATATGGACACTATGAGTTCTTGGTGATGTCATTCGAATTAACCAACGCGCCAACCACTTTTATGAATTTAATGAAGCAAGTTTTCAAAAAGTATTCGGACAAGTATGTCATAGTATTCATTGATGATATATTGCTCCACTCTAAAAAAAAGAGGAATAACACGCAAAACATTTGAGGCTAATTCTAGAAGTACCAAGGAAAGAAAAGTTAAACGCTAAAATTTTGAAGTGCGAGTTTTGGTTGAAAGAAGTGAAATTCTTAGGGCATGTGATATGTAGTGAGGGTGTAATAACCCAGATTTTTGGATGATTTTTTTATTATTATTTATAAACGACCCTGATGAATAGTGATTCTACGGATTATGAAAAACTTTTTTGCCCACACTAGGTAAGTGGTGGAATATTGGAAAACCGAAGATGTGGTATTGTTGTATGAAGAAAATGAGTGAATGTAAAAGCAGTCAGAATCCGAAGATTTCCGCTTTTACTAATTGTTTAATAATTTATGAGATATCAAGGAATAAGAGAATTAAGTTGTGATCAAGTGGATTATATTTTAGAAATTTCATGGTTATAATCGAATTAGAGTATTTGGAATACTAAGGATTTACGTTACGGAAATTCTACGTCGAAACGCTTCGGATTAATCAAACTTACATGGAGGATTAAGTATAATTAATAAATGGCAAGTGAAGTGCACTACCAAGGGAGCCATGCAAGCCATGCAAGCAAGTAATTGCATTAGTGGGACCAAGTGGATGAACTAAGGCAAGTAACTAGCCAAACAAGGTAACCAAGTGAGCAAACCAAGGTTAGGAACATAGTTCCCAATTTTAGGATAAAGTAAGCATAAAGCCACTTTTCACTTTGAACAAATTCAACCAAGCCATGATTGTGTGAGAACTCATCCATATAGCAATACATATACTTTATACAAACACAAATTTACCAATACAAAAGCAAGTAAAGTAGAAAAGCTCTCTCCCATTTCTTTCTCCAGTTTCTGCCCAGCTTGAGCAAGGTTGAAAGAATATTTTATAACTCCAGTTATACTCAACCAAAAAACCCCAAATTTTAACCATTTCTTCTTCACTATAGATAGAAGGTACTTATTTAATTTCATAAATTTTGGAGGTGTTTTGATTGGGTAACTAAATTGTAGAAGTTGAGGCTGAATAGTAACTCCGAAAATTTCTAAAGTTTTGTTCTTGATGTTTACTTATGATCAAGGCTAGATCAAGCTCTTCCAAGGACTCTAAGCTCTAGATAGGTGTTGTTTGAGCTCTAAGAAGGTATGAACACCACTAACCCTTACGTTTGTGTGAGTTGCAAGGAGTAAAAATGTTAGTAGATAGAGGTATGACTTAGCATGACTAAGTAGTTATTTTGTTAGTAAGATGTAGTGTTGTGGGTTGAGGTTATGAAATGATGTTAATCTAAAGTTATGAAATCAGTAGCTTAATGATATAGTTATGATAATATGAGGAAGGTTGAGTGTTGGTTGAGAATGGATTTCAATTGGTTGAATCCGGAAAACATTAAGTTTATAGCCGTCGTAATGCCTATTTTTCGTGAGCACTCCTTTAAGCTGTGAAATCCAAATTTTCAAGCTCCTGACCCCTAATACCTCTGACCATAGTTGGATAGTACTTGACTCATAGATCGTTTTGACACTTGAATCATGTTATTCCGATTTACGGTTTAGGAGAAAAGTTAGTTTTAGTGGAGGTGTCTAAAAGGACCAAACTGTTTCGAATGACTCCCTTTGTATATATAAACAGACCCCTTGACAGTCACGAAAAATCATGACATTTTGAGATTATGTAATTTGGTCAGTTAATAAGGCTTCTCCAAAATTTCAAGGGCAGATGTTAAGTTTTCAATTTTATAAAAATATTGGAACCAAAATTGTGCGATGCACTATTCACTAGAGGAGCTACTGCCCTGTTCTGTAAATTCGTGAAAATGAGTCCTCTGTCCAGGGGCAAACTTTGATGGATTATATTCTAAACATTCTCTAGATCGTGCACGCGAAATCGGTGCATCATTTGAGTTAACGGTTAATGAGTTATGAGCGATTTAGTGAAAGCGGTGAAAATAGTAAAACCCCGTAGTTGACTCGATTTGTAAAATACATTTCACCAAGTTAAACTCAAGGGTTCCAAATCATAATATTTTTTTGATAAATATTACAAATACTCTAGAAGCTCCTTGAGGTGGATTCATATTTAATTATGAATTTTTAGATTTATTAAAAATATTAGAGTGGGAGTCGCGAAATAGTAATTTGCAGAAGAGTCAACTCTAGGGGCACGATTTTGACGAGTTTGATAATTTCGAGTCGTTTAAAATACGAAAGATGTTGAGGAATAACATGACTATAGATTGGAGTAAAGGATTAGGTTAAAAGTCATTGACGAGATGGTTTACGAAGGGTTAGGATAGACCCGAGGAGGTGAATGCCGGATAATAAGGGTTAAAGAAAAATAGAAATAAAACTTGAGTTGACTTAATACATGCGTATGTTTACTAAAACGAGTTCTTATATGATTATAGCGTATCCAAGAAGTGAAAGGAGCAGGGTTTTCATTTCGCATAACCAAGGCAAGTTTTATATCCCTACGTTTTTACATATTAAAAATATATGTATTGCTACGTATGCATGCTTTCCTATACTTTCTTGTTCAGAGTATTATGACCTTGTTTTAGCATGGTTTCTATTTTTAAAGATATATATTGCAAGTATTCTATCTAGTTGATTATACCGGATCTTATTCATACAAATTTGAAATGCCTATATATTATTGTCGAGCTCGTTATCCAGATATTATAAAACGAGATGTATTAAATAATATCCTCATACTATATCTTATTGATATTCAAGAGTGGAGTTATATATATAGAGTAAGTTGATAATACTGATATGGGTTAACTTATTCTGAATCCATGATCAGAACAGTTGTTCATATAAATATTTCCTCTACTCATTCAAGGGGAAAATTTAATTATTGGAGGTGTTTATCATTCATTGTTTCTGAATGATATTGGAGTAATATTTTATTGAGAAGTAAATAAAGGTGCACGTGTTATTTTACCATGACGCCTAAGAGATGTATTGTTGAAGGTAATCGAAGATTCCGACACCTTATATTCTGGACTAGAGATGACAAAAGTGACCGGAGTAACGCACCGGCCCAACTTGAGGAGTAACCCCATTGAGGGTTTAGGGTGTGTTCGAGACGTCGGCTCATCCTTCTATCGATAGTAAACGAGTAGTGACAATGGACTGATAAATCCATTACTTGAGGTGGCGTTTCCGAAGAAGTCCAATCCTTGATACCTTAATTGTTAACTGATGCCTTTGTGATTCGGTTAACTAGGGTATCAATTTGAGAAGTTATTGAGATATATTTATTCAATTCATATGAGTAGTATTCAAAGATTTATGAGGGTCTTTTAGATATTTTCTTTTCAAAAAGAGTATAATTGTATATGTGGAGGGGGTTATTTTAGAGTGGTAAACACTATATATTTTTGTTGAGTTGTTGTGGAATATATAGACTTGCTGGGCATTTTTGACTCATTCTTGCAATTTAAATGTTATAAAACAGCGGCAAACAAAGCTGGTACCAGTACGGTGGACCGTAACAAAGGGAAGGGGAAAGCAACTGATTCAGCACGTTAGCTTTATAGTGTCTAACGAGGGTGCGAGTTGGTAGAAAGTTTATGATATTTTCATCATCTTGACAATTGAAGTTGTAATATTATTTCAGAGATTATGAAAGATGAGAATGTGATGTAATAACTTTTGAATCAGTAAGTATGCGTTCTAAGACTATAACCCGTAGAGTAGTTTGGAGGAGTTTATTATGAATATTGTTGTATATTATATTGTGAGCAGGAGATTAAATATTCCGCAAGAGAATGTGACGACCTGGATTCCAGGAGGGGATTTGGGGGGGCGTTACAGTAATGATATCAGAGCGGTAGGTTATAAACCTTAGAACGAGAGTAGGAGGAGATATGACTATATACAAGAAAGTAATGTAGGAGTTCATGTAGAATTCGTGATTGGACTACTGGAGGTGGTACCAAGAGTGAGTCTAATAAGACTCTTAGTGGTAGATGATATTGTTGTGGAGTTCTTTCAAGATTATTATAAGTCAATAAGGACATAGACCGTTTGATGGACACCTCAAGATGATTAAAGGAGGAGTTAGAATCAAAGAAACTGAGATAGAAAATATAGTAGAACCCCAAAGAATAGTTAGGGTAGGCGCATGATGGTCAATACCAATGGAAGAAACAATTTAGACAAAAAAAAAAGAAAAAAAAATGTATCCATGATTTATCGGGTTAAATTTTTTAAAAAAATAGTAAGTATATAGGTATACGTATATATATATAAATACATGTATACATATAGATGCATATATATATATACATATATTTATGTATATGTACCTATATATACTGTTTTGTTTTTACAAATAACTACCTTATGGGTATGCAGTTTTATTGAACTAAACATTTTTAATGAAAAATTCTTTTATTTGGATTTCAGAAAAATGCCACTAAAGAAAACCAGAGCTAACCCCAGGGAATGTGAGGCTTCTACGGGGGGGGGGGGGGGATAACAACCGAGGAGATAACCAGAATGACAACCAGAATAATCAAAGTTTGAACCAACTAGTAGATTTGTTACGACAAACCCTAGACCGTGGCCAACAGGGTCCCATGCCCAATTTAGTAAACCAGACTGCGGCAACTTTTAAGGCTTTTAAGTCAATATAACCACCTGAATTTAAAGGGTTTGGTGAACCATTTGAGGCTAGGTCATGGTTGAAAGAAATGGAGAAATCCTTTAAGATTATAGGAGTAGAAGAAGGGCAGAAGACGATCTTTGCCACCTATTTGCTGAAGGAAGAGGCGAACTATTGGTGGGAGTCTAAGGAATTAATGGAGCCCGCAGGGATAGTAACCTGGGAGAGGTTCACTGAGTTATTTTTGGAGAAGTATTTTCCTGAGCATATGGAGAGTAGAATGGAGATGAGGTTCTTAGAACTAAAGCAGAATAATAAGACAGTTGCTGAATATGAGAAGGAGTTTATAGAGCTATCCAGGTTCGTGCCACATTTCATGGATACTGATAAGAAAAAGGCGAGGAGATTTCAATATGGGTTGAGACCGTGGATACAAACTAGGGTGGCTGCTTTTGAGCTTACTGAGTATATTAAGGTGGTGAATAAGGCTGAGATAATAGAAGAGGGAAGTAATTTTATTCCAAGGGAAAATGAAGGGAAGAAAAGAAAAACGGAGAGTTGGGGAGGAAATCAGTCGTGTGGAACATTTCAGAACCAATATGGTAGGAGGCCAGGGTTTCATACTGGAAAAGGTGGAGGATTTAACCAAGTAAAAAGTACGAATAGTGTCTGAGTAGGACAACAGGGAAATGAGAGCCAGTTTCGGCAGCCGAGACCGCCACTGCCAGACTGTGAGGTGTGTGGAAAGAAGCATCCGGGACTATGTGCAAAATCAGAAGGAAGGTGTTATAACTGTGGTCAAGAGGGGCATCAACATATGAATTGTCCTAAGAAGGGAGTAGTTTGCTACAAATGTGGAAATGAGGGTCACATCTCCAGAGATTGTAAGGCGTCAACATTGGGACCAACAATTGTTGGTGTAGGTGCCCTAGAGGCAATACAATGTTTCTTTTAATAGACCTTTATGTCATTTGATTATTCAATAAACGTATTTATTATGACTTTAATTACTGCGAAATATTTGTTAGCATAATAAATGTCCTTAGAATCATGATACACATTGTATAGTTTAGTACATGACTTGAACTTGAGATTATATAATAGATCATATTCTTAAATGTCCCTGGTCGAGTATTATTATTATAGGACAATAATAATACATAAATAGACTAGTATGTTGTTTGACTGATAACCACATCTCATTGGTTATAAGTATGGGGATACTAAAGTCAATACATAGGTACATGTATGAGTACATGATACTGGACAGACCCACAGTGAGATTCTTCATGTTTAATATAGTCATAAGAAAGACTCACAGTGATAATGGTGTAATGATCCTTTGACTTGAGATCATTATATTTCTATACGAGGATTAATATACTTTGACTACATTAAAAGTTACCTTTGACCGGATGATGATAAAAGTGGACATCGGGTATATCATGAGTCGTATGAGAAATATGAATGATAGATAAAGGATTTAACCCTCCTATAATTAGGAGAGATATTATAAGGCCTCTTGATTGAGTGAGACTATAAAATGTATGGCCGTGCTCAAATAATGATTTGTTTCATAGTCTACTCATGGATCAAGTAAACTCAGATTAAATATTGTAGAGGATGACTAAATACATGCCTCGAGTTTAATCTATAATATATATGGTTAAAGGGATTATATTACATGGAAACATTAATCACGAAAGGTTTTATCGAATCACGATTTAATTATTATTTAATTGGGTAGCAATGATGTATTACTAGATACCGCTCATTGTTTATAATTTTATTGGAGAATAAAATTATTGCTAATTAAATAATAGCCTATAGGGTCACACACATAGAGTACTTAGAGGAATAGTTAATTTAAATTAATTGATAATTATTTGAATTTTATTATATTAATTAAGTGAGACTTAATTAATTGAAATAATATAAATTCGAATTTGAATTCTGCCCTTAATAATTAAGTATGACTTAGTTATTAATTAAATAATAGAAATTCGGTTTTATTATTTAATCCTAAACCTACATGGGTTAGGTTTTGCTGTTATGGGTTGCTGTTATGGGCCTATTAACCAGCCATTATAAATAGATAATGTAGGGTTAATAGGGTTTAACGTTTTAGAGGAAAAACAAACCCGAGAGGCAGCAGGCAGCAGCAAGGCAGAATTCGAAATCATCAAAGGAGGCTAGTACATCCATTCTGTAATCAAGGTCGTGAGACGTTCTTGAAGGTACTCGTGTGGATACCATAGAGGTGTTTTCGAGAGGAAGACACAAGTCGTGAAAGCTAGGATCTCCGTTGAGTTCGTGTAAGTCAAGACCAGACAAAGGTATGATTCCGTTTCACAATAATCAGTCCAGGCTTATACATGATCCTGCGTTTAGGGTTCCGAAATTTTTGTTATATTTACGTTTAATCCGCTGCGTTTTATGCCTCGGAACCCAACAATAATATCACAACAAAGTTGTGGGGCTAATAACAATCAATCAACTGCTAGGAATTTTAACATGACGGTGGCCGATGGTGCAAGAGAAATGGTTGCGATAGAAGGTACACTTACACTTAAACATTGTAAATACTATTATAATTGTTAAGCCGATATGAAAATAGAGGTATGTTAAGAAGTGTTAAGAAGAATATTGAGACATAATGATAAGGATGAAAAGGAGTAGAATGCCTAGTCGTCTCTTACATAGATTCCGAGGACGGAATCCTTGTAAGAAGGGTAGACTGTAATAACCCGGATTTTTTGGACGATTTTTTATTATTATTTATAAACGACCCTGATAAATAATGATTCTACAGATTATGAAAAACTTTTTTGCCCACACTAGGTAAGTGGTGGAATATGGGAAAACCGAAGATGTAGTATTGTTGTATGAAGAAAATGAGTGAATGTAAAAGCAGTCAGAATCCGAAGATTTCCGCTTTTACTAATTGTTTCATAATTTATGAGATATCAAGGAATAAGAGAATTAAGTTGTGATCAAGTAGATTATATTTTAGAAAGTTCATGGTTATAATCGAATTAGAGTATTTGGAATATTAAGGATTTACGTTACAGAAATTCTACGTCGAAACGCTTCGGATTAATCGAACTTACATGGAGGATTAAGTATAATTAATGAATGGCAAGTGAATTGCAATACCAAGGGAGCCATGCAAGCCATGCAAGCAAGTAATTGCATTAGTGGAACCAAGTGGATGAACTAAGGCAAGTAACTAGCCAAACAAGGTAACCAAGTGAGCAAACCAAGGTTAGGAACATAGTTCACAATTTTAGGGTAAAGTAAGCATAAAACCACTTTATCACTTTGAACAAATTCAACCAAGCCATGATTGTGTGAGAACTCAGCCATATAGCAATACATATACTTTATAGAAACACAAATACACCAATACAAAAGCAAGTAAAGTAGAAAAGCTCTCTCCCATTTCTTTCTCCAGTTTCTGCCCAGCTTGAGCAAGGTTGAAAGAAAATTTTATAACTCCGGTTATAATCATCCAAAAATCCCCAAATTGTAACCATATCTTCTTCACTATAAATCTAAGGTACGTATTTAATTTCATAATTTTTGGAGGTGTTTTGATTGGGTAACTAAATTGTAGAAGTTGAGGTTGAATAGTAACTCCGAAAATTTCTAAAATTTTGTTCTTGATGTTTACTTATGATCAAGGCTAGATCAAGCTCTCCCAAGGACTCTAAGCTCTAGATAGGTGATGTTTGAGCTCTAAGAAGGTATGAACACCACTAACCCTTACGTTTGTGTGAGTTGCATGGAGTAAAAATGTTAGTAGATAGAGGTATGACTTAGCATGACTAAGTAGTTGTTTTGTTAGTAAGATGTAGTGTTGTGGGTTGAGGTTATGAAATGATGTTAATCTAAAGTTATGAAATCAGTAGCTTAATGATATAGTTATGATAATATGAGGAAGGTTGAGTGTTGGTTGAGAATGGATTTCAATTGGTTGAATCCGGAAAACATTAAGTTTATAGCCGTCGTAAGACCTATTTTTCGTGAGCACTCCTTTAAGCTGTGAAATCCGAATTTTCAAGCTCCTGACCCCTAATACCTCTGACCATAGTTGGATAGTACTTGACTCATAGATCGTTTTGACACTTGAATCATGTTATTCCGATTTACGGTTTAGGAGAAAAATTAGTTTTAGTGGAGGTGTCTAAAAGGACCAAACTGTTTCGAATGACTCCCTTTGTATATATAAACAGACCCCTTGACAGTCACGAAAAAACATGATATTTTGAGATTAAGTAATCTGGTAATTTAATAAGGCCTCTCCAAAATTTCAAGGGCAGATGTTAATATTTCGATTTTATAAAAATGTTGAAACCAAAGTTGTGCGATGTACTATTCACTAGAGGAGCTACTGCCCTGTTCTGTAAATTCGTGAAAATGAGTCTTCTGTCCAGGGGCAAACTTTGATGGATTATATTCTAGACATTCTCTAGATCGTGCACGTGAAATCGGTGCATCATTTGAGTTAACGGTTAATGAGTTATGAGCGATTTAGTGAAAGCGGTGAAAATAGTAAAACCCCGTAGTTGACTCGATTTGTAAAATACATTTCACCAAGTTAAACTCAAGGGTTCCAAATCAAAATATTTTTTTGATAAATATTAAAAATACTCAAGAAGTTCCTTGAGGTGGATTCATATTTAATTATGAATTTTTGGATTTATTAAAAATGTTAGAGTGGGAGTTGCGAAATAGTAATTTGCAGAAGAGTCAACTCTAGAGGCACGATTTTGACGAGCTATTTTGGCTAGGATTAAAGGATAATTTCGAGTCGGTTAAAACACGAAAGATGTTGAGGAATAACATGACTATAGATTGGAGTAAAAGATTAGGTTAAAAGTCATTGAAGAGATGGTTTACGATGGGTTAAGATAGACCCGAAGAGGTGAAATAAAACTTGAGTTGACTTAATACCTGCGTATGTTTACTAAAATAAGTTCTTATATGATTATAGCGTATCCGAGAAGTGAAAGGAGCAGGGTTTTCATTTCGCATAACCAAGACAAGTTTTATATCCCTACGTTTTTACATATTAAAAATATATGTATTGCTACGTATGCATGCTTTCCTATACTTTCTTGTTCAGAGTATTATGACCTTGTTTTAGCATGGTTTCTATTTTTAAAGATATACATTGCAAGTATTCTATCTAGTTGATTATACCGGATCTTATTTATACAAATTTGAAATGCCTATATATTATTGTCGAGCTCGTTATCCAGATATTATAAAACGAGATGTATTAAATAATATCCTCATACTATATCTTATTGATATTCAAGAGTGGAGTTATATATATATAGTAAGTTGAGAATACTGATATGCGTTAACTTATTCTGAATCCATGATCAGAACAGTTGTTCATATAAATATTTCCTCTACTCATTCAAGGGGAAAATTTAATTATTAGAGGTGTTTATCATTCATTGTTTCTGAATGATATTGGAGTAATATTTTATTGAGAAGTAAATAAAGGTGCACGTGTTATTTTACCGTGACGCCTAAGAGATGTATTGTTGAAGGTGATCGAAGATTCCGATACCTTATATTCTGGACTAGAGATGACAAAAGTGACAGGAGTAACGCACCGGCCCAACCTGAGGAGTAACCCCATTGTGGGTTTAGGGTGTGTTCGAGACGTCGGCTCATCCTTCTATCGATAGTAAACGAGTAGTGACAATGGACTGATCAATCCATTACTTGAGGTGGCGTTTCCGAAGAAGTCCAATCCTTGATATCTTAATTGTTAACTGATGCCTTTGTGATTCGGTTAACTAGGGTATCAATTTGAGAAGTTATTGAGATATATTTATTCAATTCATATGAGTAGTATTCAAAGATTTATGAGGGTTTTTGAGATATTTTCTTTTCAAAAAGAGTATAATTGTATATGTGGAGGGGTTATTTTAGAGTGGTAAACACTATATATTTTTGTTGAGTTGTTGTGGAATATATAGACTTGCTGGGCATTTTTGGCTCATTCTTGTTATTTAAATATTAAAAAACAGCGGCAAACAAAGCTGGTACGAGTACGGTGGACCGTGACAAAGGGAAGGGGAAAGCAACTGATTCAGCACGTTAGCTTTATAGTGTCTAACGAGGGTGCGAGTTGGTAGAAAGTTTATGATGTTTTCATCATCTTGACAATTGAAGTTGTAATATTATTTCAGAGATTATGAGAGATGAGAATGTGATGTAATAACTTTTGAATCAGTAAGTATGCGTTCTAAGACTATAACCCGTGGAGTAGTTTGGGGGAGTTTATTATGAATATTTTTGTATATTATATTGTGAGCAGGAGATTAAATATTCCGCAAGAGAATGTGACGACCTGGATTCCAGTAGGGGATTTGGGGGGGCGTTACAGAGGGAGTGTTGGTCGACCCCGCCTAGATATAAGATGTTATGAATTGGGAGAGACCGACTACCCCAACGGAGGTGAGAAGTTTTGTGGGATTGGCAGGTTACTATAGGAGATTCGTACAGGATTTTACTAAGATGGTTCCCCCATTGACTCGACTTACCCGCAAGACAGAGAAGTGTGAAGAGGGTTTTCAAGAGCTAAAGAGACGGTTAGTGACAGCCCCAGTGCTGGCACT
Source organism: Oenanthe sinensis (assembly GCA_028671895.1). Classification (NCBI taxonomy): domain Eukaryota; kingdom Viridiplantae; phylum Streptophyta; class Magnoliopsida; order Apiales; family Apiaceae; genus Oenanthe; species Oenanthe sinensis. The sequence continues at coordinate 15,366,486 of CM053807.1, forward strand.
ACTTGATGATAAGGGAGATTTTGTGATTTACAATGACGCATCTCATAAGGGACTAGGTTGTGTGCTAATGCAACACGGCAAGGTAATTGCATATGTGTCCAGATAGTGAAAGAATATTAGATGAGGTACCCCACCCATGACCTAGAGTAGACAACAATAGTCTTTGCACTAAAATTTTGGAGACACTACCTGTATGGGGAAAATGTGAGATTTATACAGACCATAAAAGCCTTAAGTATATCTTCACCCAAAAAGAGTTGAATATGAGACAGAGGAGATAGCTAGAGCTGATTAAAGATTATGACTATTCGATAAATTATCACCCCGGTAAGGCCAATATGGTGGCCGATGCCTTGAGTAGGAAAGAATGACTAAAGATGTTAGTTTTCTCAGAAGAGTTAATAAGAGAGTTAGAGCGAATAGAGATCGAAGTGAAGTTCTCAGAGGAAGGGACTAAAACACTTCTTGAGATTCGAATTCAACCAGAGCTAATTGAGAAGATACGAGTATGTCAAAAGAAAGTAATAGAGGAACAAGGAGAAGAAATAGTTGGAGGTAACTAAAGGTGTGAGAAAGACGAAAAGGGGATCCTGAGATTTATTAATAGAATTTGGATTCCAAATATTCCAGAGCTGAAATATGAGATTTTGCATGAGGCACACAATTCGATATTTTTCCATCCACCCTGGACGCACTAAAACGTATAGAGACCTTAAAGTGTATTATTGGTGGCTGAACATAGAAAGAGATTGTGGTGAGACATGGAGTTTCGGTGACCATTGGGTCAGATAGAGACCGAGATTTAATTCTAGATTCTGGAGAAGCCTTCAAGACTGTCTAGGGACTAAGTTGAACATGAGTACCGCTTATATCTCCAAATAGACGGTCAAAGTGAAAGGACTATTCAGACCATATAGGATGTGTTGAGGGTTTGTGCAATTGATTTTAATTGAAATTGGGATGATCATTCACCACTAATAGAGTTTTCCCACAATAACAGTTACCACGCGAGTATAGGAATGTCTCCTTATGAAGTCTTATATGGAAGAAAATGTCGATCTCCCCTATGTTGGGAAGAGGTTGGCGAGTGAAAAATATTGGGACCCGAGTTGGTTCAGTGAACCAATGAGACAATTGACCTAATAAGGAAGCAATTAGTGAAATCCACAAAAAAAATGAAGTTGGAGACTTAGTGTTACTTAAAGTGTCCTCGTGGAACGGATTAATGAGTTTCGGTCAAAAGGGAAAGTTAAGTCCCAGATTATTTCACCATTTGAGATCTTGAAACGTGTTGGGAAGCAATTAGTGTGAGCTTTATTATTTTGTTGGTTATGATTTTAATGTGAGGATATTGCTGAATTAAGGTTGATGGATGTTAAGGGTATGGAATAATATGGAATGAATCGATTGATTGTGAAGTAGTAAGATTGTTTTAAAAATAAGATGAATTGGTGGATGAGTTTTGGTGAATTATTGGTACTAATTGGATGATTGTAAAAATGTGAAATCACTTGGGATTGGTTTGTTACATGTTCAAGTGGTAGTATAAATTGTGTTGGAGTTGATTGGGTTGAATTTGAGTAGTGTAAAAATTTGGAAACGATGAGCGTACAAACGTTGTAATGGTGAATTTGTTTCTGGCCATAACTGACCTGGGGAACCCGAAGGGGATACCCTGTATTCTTAAACCATTTCTTGGCATGGTTGCATAGAGGGCGGTCTCTAAATCGTTTACGCGCAAAATTCATGTCAATCGGAGTTACGAGCGAAAAGATATGAATTAATTAATAACGGTAGCGCAGAATCTTAAAAATCTGTTTTTACCTAAGTTAGAGGCTATGATCACACTAGCTAGGCTATTCCATTAAATCTGAAACTTTTATCTAAGATACTAGAGATGTCAAGGATGACTCCGGAAAAGATTTGAGTTAATAAGATTAAAACTCAATTTACTAAAAATACTGGAAGTTGGGTGTTTAAAGTGAGAATTACTAAAAAGTGCTAAATGCTTATCGTCACTATAAAACATAGAGATAAGTTGAACTTCAAGACTTAATTCCTCCACGAGTTATATATGAAAGTTGTTAAGGGATAACATGAGAATGTGATGAGCTAAAGAAGTAGTTTAAAACTTGTTGTTACAAGGTACTTACGAAGTCACGAAAGTGAGTATAAGTCAATAAAGGATATAGAATTCTAAGTACTAATTTGAGATTTTGTGCTTAATTCTTAGAGTATCGTCGAGGAACGGAAACCAACCAATCCTGTAAGAACTCCAGACAAGTTTTCGAACCTTTTTACCTTTGGATTATAACTGTTCATAAAGAGGTTCTGTTGTGTTATGGAATTAAATTTTCTTACAAATGTACATATATGTTTGTATTATTTACTATTCATTAATTGTGCTTACTTATCAATTCTGAATCTTATAAAGTCAGAGTGTGCATAAGTAGAGAATGAGAAGAATTCTAAGAGTCGAATTTCAGAGCTTGTGATTGAGATTTTGACCGGGAGTTAGGGTGTGAGTTTCTGACAGTTTGTCAAACAGAGTTTAAGAACTTTTCTTCAGAAATGCTTTGAGACATTATCAAATATTAAATAAATATTTTGTTAAACGTCCATCAAATCTTTAGAGTTTAATTAATTATTTAATTAATTTAACATTATTTGATTAATTAAATATTATTTAATGGGAGGTTAAAAAGTATGAAAATATTTATTTAACCTTTGAGAAAATTATTTGAGTTATCCAAAATGGATATAAAATATTGTAACAATGATTTAGTTATCCAATAATCATTCTGAAAACTTTGGTGATTTTAAAACAAATCCCTGGTCGTGTGATTTTGAAAACTTCTGGTGTGAGAAATATTTGAGCAAAAAGAGATTATGACTATAAGTCAACATGTGCATATAAGATTACTTCCTCATAATTCTGGGAGTTAATCAATCCTCTGGTGTTGAAATCTGAGAAGAGAATGAGATGTGTTTTTGGACTGAATTCAATTTCCTTCCAAACAAATTATTCAATTGGACTGGAGTACTAGAGAAAGTCGACGTGCTTGCACGGCGCATTATGTGTACAAAGTATAAGAGCTGTCAGACGGGTATGTCATCAAGTATACTATGGCCCGAATGCGGTCAGGGTGACGTTAGAGAAAAGACAGATCATCCACTACTAGTAGAAGAGTAGAAAAACAGAGATGTCCCTCGGAGAGGCAATTGTGGGCGACTGATCACCGACCTACATTGTCACTATTGTTACTCCAATGAAAGTCCATTCTTCCCAATTGGGATTGACATTAACACTATAATAAAAGCCTAGGTGCTGAGTCACCGATAGTGTTGATGAGAGTTGAGAAACCGTGTTGAGCATTCCATAGTGTTGTTGAGAGATGAAAAATCGTGTTGAGCATTCTATAGCGTTATTGAGAGTTGAGAAATTATGTTGTGCATTCTATAAGTGTTTGAGCTATTTATTAATTTAAATATATGGTGTATGGTAAATTTCAGATTTATATACTGTCTTTTATATTGAGATCAATTGCAGGTTATTATTGTTAAACTGCTATGGTGTTTTAAATTATTGATGGGCTATAGTAGCTCACTCTTGTATTGTTTTAAATTTCCAAACACAATAGATAGGTGTGATGGCTCGCACATTTCGGACTGCCCACCAAAGCATAAGGGGAAGGGGGCCCTATGAGAGAGGGATGTCTTGTATTCCAGAGTTAGACATGATCAGCTTTATAGGATTTCAGCTTTTGATTGTCAGAAATATTTTATAAGTACCACTTATGTTAAGACTTGTAAATTAAGTGACTTTTGAGCTTCTAATACAGTTTCAAGTAGAAACTGATATAAGGGCATAAACTGATGTGTGATATTATGGGAATGTAAATAACTAGTACTTATCAACTGTTAATGTATATGTTTCGTTTTCTGAGACTATGGCTCGAGTAAGTGTTGTGTTTAAAGGGGTCACTATAGTTGATAATTTTATTATAGATCAAAGATACATGTGTTTATGAACAGGGATTAGACTGTGACGGCCTAGATCTTCAACCCCGGGTCTGGGGGTGTCACATTCAGAGTCGTCAAAGGATCTGAACAGTTTCTGCAGAATGAAAACGGGCATGGTAACGTTTGTAAACTCATCATTTTCCATTTCTATTCTACTTCAATTCAACCAACAAGAAATTGCAAATTCTTCAATCAACATCAACAATCAATATACTACAACTTCAAGCCAAAAATCAGTCAAGTTTATTAATTATAATTCATAATAAAATGAAAAAGTCATGTGTTTCTAAGACCAACCAAGCTCAATCTATACTACCCATAACATGTATGTACTATTATAATCATCAACCAAGTCAAAGGAAGCCTTAAATCAAAGAAAATAAAATATTATTTTCAGAATCACTATTCATCATCACTTTCAAGTTGTAAAAAGAGTAATCTGGAGATGGTGGATGCTTGAGATGTTACCTTAGATGCGAAGAGCTTGAGAAGAGCTTCGTTTTGAGTGGTAGAACTCCAAGAACAATCATGCCTTGTTATGGCTTCCAGTCCTCAAGCTAAACTTTGACCATGGATGAAGAAAATGGGGGGGAGAGCAGATGATTTTTCTTGTGTGTTGGGAAGTTTGTGGTGGAAGCTAGTGTTTTAAAAGGTTTGTGTGGTAGTCCCGTAATTTCTGACGACGTTTTAATCTCTCGTTATCGTACTTTATTCATCCGACAAACTTAAGTTTTAAAATATCAAATTCTCATTTTATAATTCTCTTATGAATCATTATTATCAAATTAATACCCTTTAATTGTTTCGAGAATTTATGAAACAATTCTCCGGATAAACACTATTCACTTACACCGTCTCTCAAACTCTATTACGACTTTCACCCGGATTCCAAATTTATTTTGTTAGACTAAAAATAATTATAAATCCTATATTTATTACGTATGTTTCCCTAAACACCGATACAACGAAGAATTTTCAAATTATAATTCTCCATTAACCATCGATTTTACATACACTCCAATATCTCGTAAATCCAAATCAAATAGCAGAAATTGACATTATCGAAAAAATAACTTGATTTACATTCACTTAAATATATCGTAGTTCCATAATAAATTTACAAAATCAAGATTCAGTAATAAGCAATTTGACTCCTAATAACCCGATTATCGCGCAGAATACTAAAACGTCCTCGGAACTAAAGTCAAATATGAGAGAAGAATTGTGCAACATTGTTTACCCATAATACACTCTATATTCCTAATAAAAGATTACGAGGTTCCCACAACTTAGCAATATAACAATACGCATATTTTCGAATACCCCGTATATTAATACTACGACCTCACATCTCAAGTACCTTATGAAAAATAAATCAATAAAAAATTTTATTCATAAAATGAAAAAACATTTATCCAAAAATTTTAATAATAATAAGTGTCAAAAATACGGGATATTACATTATTCAAGGATTATTCGAGGTCTCTTAATTATAAATCAAATATTATTTGACCATTAAAAATATTCTGGAGTCCTCCAAAATTTCTTTAAATATTATTTTCAAAAATATAATAATTACTGAATTATGATTCAAACTTTCCGCAATTATTTTTGAGTTAACAACTCCACATTAGGGAATGAATAAACAACTTTGATATTCTTCACATATATACTTGTCCCTTTAGGGACCAGTATCTTACCCAATTAAATATTTTTATTGGTATTATTTTATTCCTTTATAGCGACTCCCCGGTCGTATTCTTGAGTCTTATTGATTCAATTACATTTATCTTATTGATTAGTTGACTGAGAGTCAACCCACATACCAACTAGAGTACTTCCAAATAATTCTGGAAGTGAATCCATTATCTGATTTTGAAATCTTAGAAATGATTATTGTTATTCTAGAATGCTGGGTTAAATTTCCCTTCCAGACTCATTTATTTCATATATTCAAACGGACCGGAGATATAAGTTTAAGAGGCTTGTGTGCGGCACAGTCCATCATAGCGTAAGAGGCCGAGTGACGCACGATCCAGCATTTAAAGGCCCATATGTTGCATGGGGTGATGACCTGTTGCGGATCATCCTTCTACTAGTAGAGAAAGTGACAAATTTTTCTATTGTACAATACGACTGATCATCGTGTACAATAGGGCGTGGTGAATGCTCCAAATTATAGTCCCTTCTTCCGATTAGAATTTAACGTTGCACTGTAACGAAAGCCTAGGTGCTTAGTTACCGATAGTGTTAACAGGAATTACAGGAACTTATTATTATTTTTGCACAGTACCTAGAACGGTCCACCATTCAAACACAGGTTGCATTTATTACTCTGATACACATATTACTGTTGTCTCCCTGTCATGTTATATTGTTGATTATTTACTTATTGAGCACTCGTAGCTCATTCTTGCTTGTTTTACCTTTCCAAACACAACAGCTGAAGACCATGTCACGCCTCGTGCACCGTACCCTCCGAAAGAGTGTGCCAAGGACAAGGACCCCATATGATAGGCCTCGCAGTCCCATTCCCGAGGTAGGAAAAATGAGCAGACTAGGAATTCAGCTTTTGATAGTCTGGTTTATCTATAAGTACGGTTTATATAAATATATATAACCTTATGCAACTCAAGAATGTTATAACTGGAAATGTAATGAAAAAGACTTAAGTATGTAAATTAATGTAATTCCATTTCCTGACACTATGGCTCGCGTATATTAAAGTGTTTGGGGTCATCAGCATGTCATTTACTTTAAGATTATTAAACTATTATTATATTATCAATCGATTACAAGTGCATGAATATTGAAAATTGGACCGTGACAACCTAGATCTTCGACCCCGGGTCTGGGGGTGTCACAGAAATGATATCAGAGCCCTAAGTTATAGTACTCAGAAATGAGAGACGTAATGATAATAAAAGCAATTAAAAATAAAAGACTCTTTAATAAGACTAAAAATTTATTCACTATATGTTAGTGACGAGTTATTGTTGCAGTGTAGATACCTGACCCTTAGGTATATGCGACCTAACATGACAGAGTGTTGTTAGGAGAGGATGGGGACCCTGAGGAAAACCTAGAGGAGGATCTTATAGAGGCTCCAGCAGAGGCGAATGTAGTGTCAGTCGTACCAGCACCCACCCTACTAGTTCATGATCAGGCCAGACCATTAAAGGTCTTGTACAGTGATATCCATATGATACCACCACCCGTAGTGATTGCACCTTTACCCCCACTCAGTTCCATACCGTTTGAGGGTGAGGGATTTGAGGGACTCACCCCAGATCCCTCAAAGCTAGAGGATGTAACATTTGACACGCCATCACCACCACCAACATCACCACCCCCGCCGCCACCACCTCTACCACCACCAGCCGCAGAGGAGCCAGTGCCGTCATAGGTAGTGTCTTCCCTCATGAGGGGTCATGAGGTCTCAACCGGTCATATGGACGAGTTGAGGCGTATTGTGGATAGGATGATTCCCGAACGTGTTGGACCCCAGGGTGGCCTGCCCCTGGGCGGCATTCCTCAGGACGACATTCCACATGACATTGAGAGTGGCCTTGCCAGAATCTAGACTTGGGCGCAATTCTTTCATGAGTTGAGGACACTCTTAGGTGGAGGACCTATTGGGAGTGATGAAGTAGACATGATATTGGATAGCTGGATGGGTCAGGTCAGGGACTTGGTTTGTGGTTGGTTCCAGTGACTCATGTGGGATGATATAGCCTTCTAGTATTAGATTTTGGCATTATGTATAAATGTGCCATTTTTGGGGGAATAATATTTTGTGTACATAGTAGTAGTCCCACTCTGACTAGAAGATAGCCTAACTGAATTACTTTTGTTGTAATCAGAACTTGTGACAGATGATGTAACCTAGAAATTATGTATATATATGACGTTTCAGTTCTCTTTAAATGCAGTCTTATTTTATTTACGGTATTTATGCACCTTCTTATTCTTGATATAAAATTTGTATAGAAACCACTTATGAAAAGGCATAAAATGTATTATATGTTCTGTACAATTAAAACTTTTGAGCCCTAAAATTTTATATGTTGTATAGACAGGGATTAAATGTAAATGAAAATTATTACTTATATGATTGTTTAATATAACAAATAATACGATGACTTAGGCTAATAGATAGTTGACCAATATTATTTGATTGTATCATAAAAATGTCACCAAGGAGGAATACTAGGTTGCACCCTGTGGACAGTGCGGACTTAAATGGATAAAGTATTCACGAGGAGGAAAGTGACCCGGAGGACTACAATGAGTTTGATGAGGAAGAGTATGAGGAGGAAGATTATGTGAACTCAAGCACCTCAGGTCATAGCCAAAACCAAAACCAGAATGAAGAGGAGGAAAACGAGAGCCTGGATCGCCAAAGAGAAAACTAAAATGTAAACCCAATGAACTTGTTCATTGATTTTCTTAAGCAACACGTTAATTCCAATCCAAACCAGCCACCACCAGTTCCCCGCAACACAGTTGTCAATTCCTTCTGAGCCTTTAAGACCATGCGACCATCTGAGATTCGAGGAACTGCAGACCTAGTAGAGGCTAGGGCCTGGTTGAAGGAAATGGAAAATTCATTTGAGATACTGCAGGTAGAGGAGGGACAAAAGATAGTCTTCGCCACTTACCTCCTGAAAGGGGAGGAAAATTTCTAGTGGGAAGCTAAGAAGAATCTGAAGGGATGAGGGGTAGTAGCATGGGAAAGGTTCTCCCAGCTATTTTTAGAGAAGTATTTCCCCAAATTCATGGAAAACCAGATGGAGTTAAAATTTCTGGAGTTGAAGCAGAATAACCTAATAGTAGCCAAGTATGAAGCAATGTTTACCGAACTCTCTAGGTTCATGCCAGATATTATGAACATGGACGAGAAAAGGGCTAGGAGGTTTCAACAGGGATAAAAACAGTGGATTCAGAATCGCGTGGAAATACTTGAGTTGACTGACTATGCTATGTTGGTGCAGAAAGCTTCGATTGTAGAGGCTAGATGTGATCAGATCCAGAAGGAAAGAGATGCGAAGAAGAGGAAGTCGGATAGCCAGCGGGGAGGTTCATCTAGAGGAAACTTTATGAGTAAATTTAATCGAGGACAAGGAGCTCAGTTTGGGAATAGTTTCGGGCTTAAGAGAGCTGAAAGTGTGAGTGTCAACCAGGGCGGCAGGCAGTCAGGGGTGGCATACTCCAATCAATCACGACCCCCAACGCCAGATTGCAAGACATGTGGGAAGAAGCATATGGGCATGTGCAGTTAGACAGGGGTTACATGTTTCAAGTGTGGACATGTGGGGCATGTGAAGAGGGACTGTAAGTCATCCGGGACAGAGGTATCAAGACAAAGTGGGGCCACTTCCAATAAGGCCCCTACTGCCAGGACCTTCAACATGACTATAAGGGATGCCGTGAGAAACACAGACGTTATTGCATGTACACTTTTACTCAATTTCGTCAATGCAAATGTTTTGTTTGATTCCGGAGCAACCAAGTCTTTTATATCTCGAGATTATGCGCATAAAAGGAACCTTGAGACAAAACTTTTAAAAGATCCCTTACGCGTAGAAATAGCTAATCGGGAGGTTATTCTTGTCAATCAGGTATGTACTAACTGTAAACTCGAAATCGAAGTGCAACAATTCATTATAGACTTGATTTCTTTTTCACTAGGAGAGTTTGATGTCATTTTGGGAATGGACTGGCTGACAAGTTGTGAAGCTAGTATTGATTGTAAGGGGAAAAAGGTGAGGATAAAGTTGCCCAACCAGAAAGAAGTGGTGTTTAGAGGGTAGAGGCAAACTAATAAGTTCTTGAATATGATGCAGGTAAAGAGGTCGTTACTCCAAGGGTGTGAAGCTTACTAAGCCTATATAGTAGACATAGAGAAGAAATTGACCAGTATAAGTGACATAGCAGTTGTCAATGAATTTGAGAATGTATTCCCCAATGACCTTCTAGGGTTACCACCCGACAAAGACGTAGAGTTTGCCATCGAATTAGCGTCAGGGATGGCACTAGTGTCAAAGGCTCCTTATCGGTTAACCCTTGTAGAGATGAAAGACTTAGCCACCCAGCTACGAGAGCTGTTGGAGAAATGGATGATTCGACCAAGTGTGTCTCCATGGGGCACACCAGTATTATTTGTCAAGAAGAAAGATGGAAGTATGAGGTTATGCATAGACTATCGAGAACTCAACAAGCTAACCATCAACAATAGGTACCCCTTTTCCAAGAATAGATGATTTGTTTGACCAGTTAAAGGATGTTGTTTACTTTTCAAAGATTGACCTAAGAACCGGATATCACCAACTGAAGATTAAACCTGAAGATGTTCCAAAGATGACATTTCGTACCCGACATGGGCACTATGAGTTTTTAGTGATGTCCTTTAGATTAACCAACACTCCCGTAGCCTTTATGGATTTGATGAACGGAGTTTTCAAGAAGTATCTAGACAAGATTGTCATAGTCTTCATAGACGACATATTGATCTACTCAAGGACAAAGGAAGAGCATGAAGAACATTTGAGGTAGTACTGGAAATATTGAGAAAGGAGAAGCTCTACGTTAATTTTCAAAATGTGAGTTTTGGTTGAAGGAAGTTCAATTTTTGGGACACATGATAAGTAGTGAGGGCGTGTTAATCGACTATGCTAAGATTGAAGCTGTTTCAAATTGGGAAAGGTCAACGACGCCAACTGAAGTAAGAAATTTTGTGGGATTAGTGGGATATTACAGGAGATTCGTCCAGGATTTTTCTAAGATAGCTACCCAATTGACGAGACTCACCCGTACGACCGAGAAGTTTGAGTGGACTGAAAAATGTGAAAAGAGTTTTTCAGAGCTGAAAAAGAGGTTAATTACTGCGCCAGTGCTAGCACTACCAGATGAAAAGGGTGATTTCGTGATTTATAGTGACGCGTCTCATAAGGGACTACGCTATGTATTGATGCAACATGGCAAGGTAATCACTTATACGTCTAGACAACTGAAAGAGTATGAGATAAGATATCCAACCCATGACCTAGAATTAGCAGCAATAGTTTTTGCATTGAAGATACGGAGGCATTACCTTTATGGAGAGAAGTGTGAGATTTACACTGATCATAAAAGCCTTAAGTACATCTTCACCCAAAAAGAGCTAAACATGAGACAAAGAAGGTGGCTAGAGCTGATTAAGGATTACGTGTTCAATTAACTACCACCCCGGGAAGGCCAATGTTGTGGCCGATGCCCTAAGTAGAAAAGAAAAACTAAAAATGATGGTTTCTTCTGAGAAATTGATACGAGAGTTTGAATGGATGGAATTAGAAGTAAAGTTTCCCGAGGAAGGTATGGAGACACTATTTGAGATTCGGATTGAGTCGGAACTGATTGAGAAAGTAAGGATATGTCAAGAAAAGATGTTAGAGGAAAAAAGAGAGAAGATGATCAGAGATGAATGAAGATGTGTTAAGGATGAGAGAGGGATCCTAAAATTTGCTAATAGGATTTGGATTCCTGATTTTCAAGAACTGAAAGATGAAGTGTTAAATGAGGCGCACAACTCTAGATTTTCTATTCACCCCGAAGGTACTAAGATGTATAAAATCTGAGGGAGCACTATTGGTGGCCGAATATGAAGAGAGACATTATCGCATGGGTAAGTAAGTGTTTGACCTGTCAGAGGGTGAAATCAGAACACCAAAGACCGAGTGGACTTTTACAACCCCTGGAGATTCCGGAATGGAAATGGGAGCCATTGCAATGGATTTTGTGGTGGGGTTACCAAGGACGAAAACAAACCATGATGCTATTAGGGTAATAATTAATCGATTAACAAAGTCAACACATTTTCTTCCTATCAAAGAGAGGTATTCAGTTGACCGCTTAGTCGAGCTATATTTGAAAGAAATAGTGGACATCATGGAGTACCAGTAGGCATTATGTCAGATAGAGACCCAAGGTTGAATTCTAGATTTTGGAGGAGTTTCCAAAACTGCTTAGTAACCAGACTGAACATGAGCACCACTTACCATCCCCAAAATGACGGATATAGTGAGAGAACCATCCAAATAGTAGAAGATATGTTGAGATTACGTGCCATAGACTTCAAGGTTAGTTGGGATGATCACTTTCCATTAATTGAGTTTTCCTACAACAATAGTTACCATGCCAATATAGGAATGCCCCCTTATGAAGCTTTGTATGGAAGGAAGTGTCGATCACCACTGTGCCGGGACAAAGTAGGTGAACGTAAGATGTTGGGACCCGAGTTGGTCCAACAAACCAAGGAGACGTAGATCTTATCAGAAAGCGACTAATGGCAGCTCAGGACAGACAATGCAAGTATGCAGATTAAGCTAGAAAAGACAGAGAGTATGAAGTGGGAGATTTAGTGTTACTAAAAGTGTCCCCGTGGAAAGGATTGATGAGGTTCAGTAAGAAAGGAAAGTTAAGCCCCGGATTTATTGGACCATTTAAGATTCTGAAGTGCATCGGGAAGGTAGCATATGAGTAAGCCTTACCCCCAAACATGTAACAGGTCCATAACATATTTCATTCGTCCATGTTGCGACAATACCACACGGATGCCAGACATGTGATAGAGTACGACAAAGTAGAAATCCAACCAGACTTGTCTTATGTAGGGCAGCCAGTAGATATCATGGATCGAAAATAACAAGTGCTGAGAAATAAAGTCGTCAAATTGGTAAGAGTGTTATGGGGAATCAAAATGTTTAAGAATCAACATAGGAATTAGAAAAATACATGTTAGAAAAGTACCCTCACCTGTTTTCAAATTAGATTCCGAGACGGAATCCTTGTAAGGAGGGGAGACTGTAATATTTCTAATTTCTAGTAGCTTTTAAAAGTTTTGATAATGAATAGTAAATACGCGTTATAAATGAAAACGATCGCGTCACATTATTTACGTGTCGAAAAGTAGAATTTTGAATCCCTATTACTAATATACGATATAAATGAGTGTATGTAAATCACATCATATTTCAAAAATTCACAATTCTGCGAATTGATATATTACGATCGAGATATTTAAGAGTATGTAAATCTTGTCAGAATCCGGAGATTCTTAACTTGAAAATATATCATGGTACGCATTTTTAAGATTAGTGTACGTAATATACGTAGTATATTAGATAATGAACCCTTGAAAATATTTTATCCGACGAATCACATCTGAACCCTTGTGAATAAATAGAACAAAGTGTAAAGAATATTATATAATGAATAATAATTAGTGAATAGTGTTTTGGTGGATAATAATTTTTTTAAATTCTCGGATCAAGTAATATTTATTAAATTCGTCATCGCGAATCGTTACGAAAACGGAAATCAAATTACTTACCTAGATTATTAAAGAGCCGATTTTTTTACATAAACTAAAAGAAATGAAAATTCTTGTTAATTGCTTGGATAATGTTAGGATGATCAAAGGAAATCTAGGAAATCTACTATTTTATTATATTACTAAAGCTAATCAACCAAGTCAAGTAACTTAACTAGTCAACCAAGCTCATTACCCACACAAATCAAAACTCTCTCTCTTTCCTCTCCAATATTTCGGCCCTAAGCTAAAACAAGGAAGAGTATGAGCAAATCTTCATGGAAATGCAAGGGATACCTTAAAATCTTAGTTAAGGTAATGCCATTCCATAACTTTCATCATAACCTTATTTCATTCATTATAAGCATCTCATTTCATGAAAACTCCCTTGAAGAACACAAGTGAAGCTCTTGGTTTTAGCTCAAGAATACATCAAGGAGGCTAGGCAAGCTTGTATTAAAGTAGTTAAATCCTAAACAAGAATTAGTTAGTAGATTTCAAGGCAAGAAAGGTAATAGTTACATGGATTTCATATAGTTCACCCTTGGGTTTATATTTTGATTTTTTTACCTTACTAACATTAATATGATCATTGTCTTCTAGGAAGCAATCAAGCAAGAGAATCAAAGTCTAGTTATCTATTTTCGAACTCAAAAAAAGGTATAAATCAAAGTCTAGTTATCTATTTTTGAACTCAAGAGAATCAAAGTTTAGTTATCTAGTTTTGTTATTTTATAAAAGTTGTTTTGACTGGTTTTGGAATGTTAATTAGAATTTTATCATGTTGGAGGAGTTTGGGATTGATTTGAGTTGGTCTTGGTGTAGAATCAAAATGGGAAATGTTACGTTTTAAGCCGTCACCATGCCCATTTATTTTCTACCTCAACTGTGACCCCAGTACCATAGGGGTTAAACCCCTGTTCTTTGAATATGGTAGCATGGTAGTGTAGTAGATGATCTCAAGATCATTTACGCACAATAATCATGCCAATCGGAGTTACGAGTGAAAAGTTATGAATTAATTAGTAACGGTAGCGCAGAATCTTAAAAATATGTTTTCACCTAAATTGGATGCTATGATCACCCTAGCTATACTACTCCATAAAATCTGAAACTTTAATTTAAAATACTAGGGATATCTGGGATCACATGGGAAAATGTTTGGGATTAAAAATATTAAAATCAGATTTATTAAAATTGTTAGAGTGAAGTAGTTGCAAGTAGGAACCCTTGTAGAACTAGTTTGTTTTGACCATAACTAAAAAATTGCATAAGTAAGGCTTCGAGGCTAGATTATAAAAATTGTTAAGAAATGTTATGAAAACATAACTAGTTAAAGAACCGGGCTAAAACTCATTAGCAAGATGAACTAATGGATTTGCAAGAGTGGGTGTAAGTAGAGTTAAAACTCTAAAAGTTCTTAAAACTCGTTAGCAAGATGAACTAATGGATTTGCAAGAGTGGGTGTAAGTAGAGTTAAAACTCTGAAAGTTCTTATAATTGATTTTGAATTAGGTTTTCATTTTATAGCGACTCGTACCCAGCAAGGACCAACCACACACTGCACCAACTACTCATGAAAGTATCTTGACTCCTTGACATCTTGACTTCTTCACTTTATAACAAGTCATGTTTATAAAGCTGTGGTATGTGAATATTGTTATATCAATCTGAACTGCTTTTACCCCCTTGCTACTTAGTTCTTTCGCGACTCTAAATTTCTTGAAAAGTTAGAATACGCATATTAGTAGATAAGGATAGCTGAACTGTGTGTCGAGTTACGTCCTTCGATGTACTCGATATTTGACCGGGAGTAGTCTATTACTTTCTGGACTTTAGTCGATATTATTCTAGGATCTTTCCTTAGAATATATTTTGATATTTATTGATAATAAATATGGATTATTTATTTATTAATTAATATCCCTTAAAATTATTTGAATAAGTATTTGAATATTCATTAAATACTTTCATTTCATTTTGATTTATTTAAATATTATTTAATATTGATTAAATATTATTTAAATATTTCAACTCATTTAAAAAATTTATATATTAAATAATCTTGATTAAATCCTAATTAAATATTTCAATCATTTCTTTCTAAATCCTTTTAATATTATTCGAGGATTATTCGAGGTCTCTTAATTATTAATCAAATATTATTTGACCATTAAAAATATTCTGGAGTCCTCCAAAATTTCTTTAAATATTATTTTCAATAATATAGTAATTACATAATTATAATTCAAACTTTCCGAAATTATTTTTGAGTTAACAACTTCACATTAGGGAATGAATAAACAACTTTGATATTCTTCCCATATATAATTGTGCCTTTTGGGACCAGTATCTTACCCAATTAAATAATTTCGTTGGGATTATTTTATTCCTTTATAGCGACTCCCCGATCATGTTTTTTAGTTTTATTGATTAAATTACCTTTATCTTATTGATTAGTTGACTAAGAGTCAACCCACATACTCACGAAAGTACATCCACATAATTCTGGAAGTGAATCCATTTTCTAATGTTGAAATATTAGAAAGGATTGTTGTTATTCTAGAATGTTGGGTTAAATTTTCCTTCCAGACTCATTGATTTCATATATTTAAAGGGCTGGAGATATAAGTGTAAGAGGTTTGTGTGTGGAATAGTCTATCATAACGTAAGAGGCCGAGTGACACACGGTCCAACATTTAAAGGCCTATGTATTGCCTGGGGTGATGACCTGTTGCGGATCATCTTTCTACTAGTAGAGAAAGTGACAAATTTTTCTATTGTATAATACGACTGATCATCGTGTACACTAGGGTGTGGTGAATGCTCCAAATTATAGTCCCTTCTTCCAATTGGAATTTGATGTTGCACTGTAACAAAAGCTTAGGTGCTTAGTTACCGATAGTGTTAACGGAAATTACAGGAACTTATTATTCTTTTTCACAATACCTAGAACGGTCCACCATTCAAACATAGGTTGCATTTATTACTATGATACACATATTACTGTTGTCTCCCTGTCGTATTATATTGTTGATTATTTACTTGTTGAGCACTCGTAGCTCGTTCTTGCTTGTTTTACCTTTCCAAACAAAACAGCTGAAGACCATGTCACGTCTCGTGCACTGTACCCTCCGAAAGAGCATGCCAAGGGTAAGGACCCCATATGATAGGCCTCACAATCCCATTCCCGAGGTAGGGAAAATAAGTAGACTAAACATTCAGCTTTTGATAGTAAGCTTTATCTATAAGTACGATATATATAAATATATGTAACCTTATGCAACTTAATCAACTTTTGGTTGTTGTTATAATTTCTTGCAGGAGCTATAATCAGTAGCACGAACTCAAGCATGTTATAACTGGGAATGTAATGAAGAAGACTTAAGTATATATATTAATGTAATTCCGTTTTCTAAGACTATGGCTCACGTATGTTAAAGTGCTTGGGGTCATCAGCATGTCATTTACTTTAAGATTATTAAACTGTTATTATATTATCAATCGATTACAAGTGCATGAATATTGAAAATTGGACCGTGACAACCTGGATCTTCGACCCCGGGTCTGGGGGTATCACACATTGTCCTCAGCAGACTAGTCTTTTTCTTTAGTAATAAAAGCCTTTTTTTTAAGCAGGTCAAAATATTTATTTCTGTAGTCAATACCAACTTATGACTTTGCCTTTTCTTGTTTTTACTTTCTACAGTCATTTAAAAAATGACCAGCCAATCTGCAATTAAAGCTTTTGAATTTTGATCTATCAACTAATTTTTTGTTTTGATAGTTATTTCTAAACTGGGATCCAGGCCATTGAGCATTTGGATTGCTCTTAAATTTTAGCTTTACAAATTTCCTTGGTAGAAATGTAAGGTGCTCATCAATCTCATCCAAATCATCCTGAGAGCATGTTTCATTTTCTTCACACTTGCCCTTACCCTTTCCTTCTACACAACTTTTTTCCTTCTTCTCTTCATTTCCCTTGACCATCAAAGCCACAATTTTCTCTTTTCTTTGATTCTTCTCAATCGTCTCATCTTGTTGAATTTACAACTCATATATCTTGAGAATACCATAAATTTTCTCAAGAGTATAATCCTTGAAGTCTTGAGATTGTCTAATGGAGACAATCATTGGTTTCCATTCCTTTGGAAGAGATCTAAGAAATTTTAGATTTATATCATCAGTTGCATAAACCTTACCATATAGCTTCAATCCATTTAACAACTCCTAGAATCTGCTATAGGTGTCATTGATAGACTCTCCACTCTTGAAATGAAAAGATTCATATTTTTTAATCAAGAGTTGTATCTTATTTTTCCTTACTTGCTCAGTCCCATCACATAGAGTTTGAAGAGTATCTCATACTTCTTTTGATGAAGTGCAGTTTATCACATTATCAAACATATCTTTATCAAGACCACTGAACAGAATGTTCAAGGCCTTCTTGTCTTTAAGAACTTCATTTTCATCCTCTTCTGTGAACTCAGTGATGAGTTTTGGAACAAGTTTGTCAAATGCAGGAGTTCCTCAGGGTTTACACTTGTGACTAGCTTCATGGGAACATGAAGACCTTTCCCTATGCAGTTAACATAGGAAGGGTCAAGAGAAAATATATGCAGATGCATTTTTACTTTCCATGCAAAATATTCATCTTTTTGCAACACTGGAATTTTCACACCTGAATTGTTTTGGCCCATATTGATTGTTCTTGATCTTTAAACTTTCTATATGTTGAAAGCCTAAGCTTTGATACCAATTGTTATTTCCCAGAACAATATCAATATAATTTATAGAAGGGGGGTTGAATACAAATTATCAAAACTTTTTCTTCTTTAATAATTGTTTTTAAAGTTTGAGTGTTTAAGAGAATATATATGAACAAATGAAACTGAAAATTAAATTGGACAAAGATATTTAAAAATTACTGATGGATTGGTTTTTCCATCATTGTATATTTGCTCTATTTTCTAGGTTAATAAAATCTAGCTTCGATTTTACAAGGTTAGAAAGTAAATTAATTGTTCTTACAAAGTGTTCTAAGACTCAACAGTTGATTCAAGAAATATATTCTAACTTGTGTTTTTCTAACAATGCTACAACACTTGTTTATATACTACAAGTGTGTTTATAATACCTAGAAAGAGTATAAAATAATTAATCTAAACTAGGACTGTTTCTGATCTATCTTCCCTTTTGTCCTTTTCCATTTTGGGAAAAGTCTTCAGTCTTGGAAAGACAACTTCTGTTTGAGTCTTCACAGTCATCGTAGATTGTCTTCCATAGGTGTGCTTTTGTTTGTCAACTTTTTATGTCTCAATCAATTGATAATTTGATGTCAAGCATATTAATTGATCCTTCCTTTTATCCATCAACTGATATTCTTCTTCGATTGATCTTTATATCCATCGATTGATAAATGATGACTTATCGATTGATAGATGTTATCAATCGATATATCAATCGATGGGTTTTCATATCAGTTGATGGTATTCAATTCTTGATTTGGATTCTTCGATTGATCTTCTATCCATCGATGCTTCAATATCAACTGATCATCCTTCACTTGTATAATTTCATGTCTTCAAATAATTACAATTAGATAGTTTAAGTTACACATCAGTAGATGACCTATATCAATCGACTCTAACATCAATTGATGAGAATTATATCAATTGACTTACACCTTATCGATTGAAATAGACTAAGTACACATATGCTACAATCCAAATTATCAATTGATTTACATAAACATTTCAACTGATAAATGGTTTCCTGATCAATTGATATTTATAATTTTCATATCAATTGATCAGTTACATCAATTAAAATTTCTATAATTCTAAGATTAAAGTTATAATCAAATTATATGTAGATTCCTAACAATCTATATAGCTAATTAAGTTAAACCTATTGTCTTCAGGGTACCTAATTCTAAGAATCGGTGATCCCCTAAGTTATCTAACAATTCATAACTTAGCTATAAGATAAGATCCTCCAGTATCCACTTGGAAACTTGCACATAGGCATATCGAGAATAAAATATATGGTCTTTATGCACTTGAATAAGTAATGAGATGATCATACCTCTATAGCTTGTCACTTCAGTTCATATACCTGATTTACCCTGATCAAGCTTAGTGGTTTGTTGGCAAGAAGTCTTGGCAGGTCTAGAATCTTCTAAATTGTGCATCTTCAAAAGATTTTTGACTTACTTTAATTGCCATAATTTTTTTGAATTAATTGTAATCCAAAAGGAATTACAACTCTTCCGACATGTTCATCTTGTATCTACTCTGCATTTACTTAGCAAAATATCTTTTGCCAAATTTACATTAGTACACCCACATATAATATAATCATGGTATACTTTCACTAGTATTACATTATTTGTTTGCCTTATATTTTAGAGAGATATATGTATAATGAATCTAATAAAAATCATTTTCAAGTAATAAGAAGTTAGAGTGTCATACCATGTCCTTGATGATTTTCTTGAATCCCTAACTCCATTCATGGAGAGCTTGAGAAGAGAATGATATACAAATTCCAATGTATCTACAACTTCAAAGTCCAAGAGATGTACATCAACTTCAACTTCTAACTCACCATTCAGGAGTGCCCTTGTTCTCATTCATCTGATAGATCTTCATGTTTGAATGTGTAGTAGGTGCTAGAAATATCCTGTTATTAGGTCCTCATCTTGTTAGGCCCTAAAAGGATCAAATATTATCTCTATTGCTTGATGTTAGATCTTGAAAGTCCCGAAGATTCTGTTTCCATCATCTCGATACCTTTTACTTGATAGTAACCTGTAGCAACCAGTTTGGCTTTGTTCCTCGTAACAATGCCAATAATTATCCAGTTTCTGAAAACCCTTACTGTATCAATTACATCCTTGTCTTGTGGTCTAGGTTCCACCTTACAATAATTTCTGCCTTCGAACTGATTGAGATCATCTTGCATTACAATCACTCAATCTCGATCAATTAGTGCATCTTCACTCTTCTTTGGGCTACCAAATGGTAACAATTGTTCTTTCCCAAAGAATAACCATTTACTTTGCATAGCACTTCTAGCCTTTACTCCAAAATCCGGATCACTAAGAACTAGACTCCGAGATTGATTTTGACTTTAAACTTTTTGTCTTGGCAGATATGTTCTTGATGTATTCCTTTGATCTTCATTGTGTTTTCTATGACTAGTAGATCCTTGTTTTGTTTTCTCCCCCCTAAGTTGCTTCTAGGATGTGTAGAAGATCTTTCACCTTATTCAGCTAATTCTGTTAAAGTTCATGAGTTGTGTAAATTCACTACCATTTTTACTAATAAGATATGAATCATTATCATTTTCATTAATTCCTTCTGCAACCTCAGTTTCATCATCAGTATCTGAATTTGACTCTGACAAGATGTTAAACTTCGAAGATTCAGAATTATCTTTCATTTGAATGCTTGAGAACTTGGTATAGTAGGACGATACATTCAGACTTTCAATCACCTTCTGGTTTTCCATCACATATGCCTCATAAGCTTTCGACTTCAATGAGTACCCTAGGAAATTGTTCCATGTGCCTTGACTTCAAACTTGCCAAGATGCTCATCTAAATCTTCAATAAATATCAATTTCCTCCAAATACATGAAGGAGCTTCAGTGTTTGCTTCTGGTTGGCCATTAACTCATATGATGTCTTTTCACGATCTTTGTTGATTAAAGCAGCATGTTCTGTTAATTGTTTTAGCTTCAAAATACATTTATTATTGCAGACTTCATTTAGAACTTTATTCACGAAATTCAGTCCCAATATCTGACTTCAAAGGTCTCACAAATTATTTTTCTTCCAAATTGATCTACTTGATGTGATCAATTACCATCTGTGATATTTTATCTGTTGAATGCATGAATATCACCAAATTGTAATTAGGGTTGTCATCAACCACCACTAAGCATATTTCTTCCATGACATAATTTGGTTCAGTGTGATGTTTTCATTGACTTCCCTATACGACATACTTCAAAATGTCCTTCTAGATAGTATTCCATATGAAGCAGACCTCTCACCAATTTCATCTTTATCGGAGAATCCATTGTCTTGATTAACAAGTGTGAGAGCTTCGTATGCCATAACTAACTCTTTACTGATGAAGCTTTACTGAAAAGTTTGCTTCACCTTTGTATACATAATCCATGTCAGTTATGAACATATTTCCTCACTCTCTCTTAAGTGAACTTCCATCTTTATTGCTTGAAATTAAACACTTTTTCTTTTTAATACTTTTCCAGAAAACCCTTGACAAAGAATTCCCTAGTGCCCTGTAGATAGTGCTTAAGTCTGTTGACCGGAAAGATATTTCTAGTGATGACAATTCCAAAATCATGATAGCCAAATCTCTTGTACATCATTTATTGTCATCTCTAAATGTTACCGTTGGGTAGCTTTCTCAACCAACTGTGATATTAGAGCTTCAATCTTAATCATATGCCTCGAACAATAAATGTCACGAAATCACTTAACTTTTGTCTTTGGTTACATAATCTGTAATCACAAAACTTTTGTCTTTTGTTACATAATCTGTAATCACAAATGATTAAGTTTCTTGTTACTCAATTTCAATTGAGTTCAGATGGGTTAGAGCTATTACTTTCAATAGTGGTAACAAAAGCTTCAATATGCATATTAGAAGATTCAGTACTATCTACTTTAATCATTCTTGTGACACCCCTAGACCCAGGGTCGGAAATTTAAGTCTTCATAGTCCAATCCATGTTCTTAATCACATATATCTCTGATCCACAATAAAATTATCAACTATAGTGACCCCCTTAAACACAACACTTACTTGAGCCATAGTCTCAGAAAATGAAACATATACATTAACAGTTGATAAGTACTAGTTATTTACAGTCCCTGAATATCATACATCAGTTTATGCCCCTATAGAAGTTTCTACTTGAAACTGTATTGGAAGCTCAAAAGTCACTTAATTTACAAGTCTTAACATATGTGGTACTTATAAATAATTATGACAATCAAAAGCAGAAATCTTATCAAGCCGATCATGTCTAACTCTGGAATATTAGATATACCTATCTCATAGTGGCCCCTTGCCCTTGTGCTTTGGCAGGCAGTCCAAAATGTGTGAGCCATCACACCAATCTATTGTGTTTGGAAATTTAAAACAATGCAAAAGTGAGCTACTATAGCCCAACAATAATTTAAAACACCATAGCAGTTTAACAATAATAACGTGCAATTTATCTCAATATAAAAGATAGTATATAAATCTAAAATTTACCATACACCATATGTTTAAATAAATAAATAGCTCAAAATACTTATGGAATGCACAACAAAATTTCTCAACTATTAACAACACTATAGAATGCTCAACACGATTTCTAAACTCTCATCAACACTAATGGGTAACTCAGCACCTAGGCTTTTATTACAGTTTTAATGTCAAATCCCAATGGGGAAGAATGGACTTTCATTGGAGTAATTTATAGTGATAATGTAGGTCGGTGATTAGTCACCCACAATTGCCTCTCTGAGGGACATCTCTGTTTTTCTACTCTTCTACTAGTAGTGGATGATCCGCCGATAGGTGTCACCCTGACCGCATTCAGGCCAAAGAATACTTGATGGCATACCTGTCTGGCATCTTTTAAACTTCGTACACATAATGCGCCGTACAAGCACGTCGACTTTCACCAGTACTCTAGTCCGATTGAATAATTTTTTTGGAAGGAAATTGAATTCAGTCCAAAAGCACATCTCATTCTCTTCTCATATTTTAACACCAGATGATTGATTAACTCCCAGAATTATGAGGAAGTAATCTTATATGCACATGTTGACTTATAGTCAAATAATCTCTTTTTGCTCAAATATTTCTCACACAAGAAGTTTTCAAAATCACACGACCAGGGAGTTGTTTTAAAATCACGAAAGTTCTCGTAATGATTGTTGGATAGCTAAATCATTTTCGGAAGATTTTAGATCCATTTTGAATAACTCTAAATAATTTCCCGAAGATTAAGTAATTATTTGTATAATATTTAAACTTTCATTAAAAATATTTCAATAAATAAATAAAGTTTAAAGAGTTAATGGATATTTTAACAAAATATTTCTTTAGTATTTGATAATATCCAAAACATTTTCGAAGAAAAGTTCTCCAAACTCTGTTGACAAACTATCAGAAACTCACACACTAACTCCCGGTCAAAACCTTGAACACGAACTATGAAACTCAACTCTTAGAACA
Source organism: Oenanthe sinensis (assembly GCA_028671895.1). Classification (NCBI taxonomy): domain Eukaryota; kingdom Viridiplantae; phylum Streptophyta; class Magnoliopsida; order Apiales; family Apiaceae; genus Oenanthe; species Oenanthe sinensis. The sequence continues at coordinate 15,390,126 of CM053807.1, forward strand.
CTCTTCATTCTCTACTTATACACACTCTAACTTTATAAGATTCAGAGTTGATAAGTAAGCACAATTAATGAATAGTAAACGGTACAAGCATATATGTACGTTTGTAAGAAAGTTTAGTTCCATAATACAACATAACCTCTTTATGAACAGTTACAGTCGGAAGGTAAAAAGGTTCGAAAACTTGCCTGGGATTCTTAATGGGTTGGTTTGTTTCCGTTCCCCGACGATACTCTAAGAATTAAGCACAAAATTTCATATTAGTACTTAGAATTCTATTCTTTTTATTGACTTATACTCGCATTCGTGACTACACAAGTACCTTGTAATAACAAGATTTAAACTACTTCTCTAACTCATTATGTTCTTAGGCTATCTCTTAACAACTTTCATACAAAACTCTTATAGGAATTAAGTCTCGAAGTTCAATTTACATCCACGTTTTATAGTGACATTAAACACTTAACCATGTTTTAGTAATTCTCAATTTAAATACCCGATTTCAAACATTTTTAGTAAATTGAGTTTTAATCCGTTTAACTCAAATCTTTCTCTGAGGTCTTCCTTACCATCTCTAGTATCTTAGATAAAAGTTTCACCTGACTAGCTACTTCAATTTTAGTCTCAAAGTTGGTTATTAACACGGTTTCTAAGTTATGCGATACCTTTAGTAAAACGGTCATAACTTTTGACTCGTAACTCTGAATGACGCACACTTAGCGCGCAAACGATCTAGAGATCACCCTCTACACAAACATATTAAGAACTGGTCATGAAAATTGAAGCATCTAAGTCGGGTTTTGCAATAGTTGGGCAGTGGGAAATATTCGGCATTACGACGTTTGTAATATTAACGTTTTCCATTTCTAAACTACAACAAATCAACCAAAAACCAATCAAAAATCCTCAAACAATATTATACTACATCATACTACAATCTCAAGCCAACAAAATCAGTCAAGCTTATGAAAAAGTAATTTAAAATCAAATGAACAAGTCTTGTGTTTCTAGGATGAACCAAGCTCAATCTATACTACCCATGACTTGTATAAGGTATAACAATCATCCACTAAGCCAAATGAAACCTAGAATCAAAGAAATAAAAATTTTAATTTTCAAAACACTATTCATGTTCATTACACTTTGGATCATAGCTAGAGATTTCATGGATGAATGCTTGTAAGAATCAAAGAGAAGGAAGAATGATGTTCATACCTTCGATTCAATCTATAAAGTGAAGAAACCAAGCAAGGAATGATGAAGTTATGTGGATTTCTTCTCTTAAAATGAGCTCTGATCTGATGCTCTTCAAAAAGGGCGGAGGAAATGAAAAATATCTTGCGTGGTTGGTGTGTGGTGGAAGCATGATTAAAAAGGGTTTCACGTTAATCGCGTAATTTCCCTACAATGTTTTAATATCTCGTTCTCGTTCTCTTTTCTTTATTCACAATTAAATTTTAAAAACTTAGAATCTCATTTTATAATTGTAATATGTTTTAGAATGATTAAATTAATACGCTTTATTTTTTTCGAAAATTTTCGAAACTATTTTCCCGCAGAAACACTATTCACTTCTCTGTTTCTCAAACTATGTTCTGGCTTCCGAAAGAACTTCAAATTTATTTTGTTGGACTAATGTCTTCATAAATTTTATATTTAATATGTATATTACCCTAAACACAGGTACATCGAATAATCCTCAGGTTTCGAGTCTTTGAAAACCGTCAAAATTAACGTATACTCTAATAACTCGTATATTCCAAATCAAATAGAAGAATTGGGAGTTTTGAAAAACTAATGTGATTTAGATACCTTTATTTACTATATATAATAATAATACGACTTCAAAATTTTATGTTTCGAATTTTCGTAGTATTAAAATTTCTGGTTATTACAGTCTCTCCTCCATAAAAGGATTCCATCCCGGAATCTCATTTAAACAAGTGATGATATTTCTCTATCATTGTGCTCTCTAATTCCCAAGTCGTCTCTTCAACCTTCTGGTTTCTCCGCAGCACTCTTATTAGTTTGATAACTTTGTTTTTCAGAACCTGTTCCTTCCGATCAAGAATATCTATCAATTGCTCTACATAGGATAGGTCAGATTGGATCTCTATATGCTCATACTATATCACATGTCTGGCGTCTGCATTATATTGCCATAACATAGACACATGGAACACATTATGCACCTGCTGAAGGTTTGGAGGCAAAGCTAACTCATAAGCTATTTTCCCAACACGCTTCAAGATCTCAAATGGTCCAATAAATCTGGAACTTAACTTTCCCTTTTTTTACCGAACCTCATCAATCCCTTCCACGGGGACAATTTAAGTAACACTAAGTCTCCAACTTCAAGTTTTCTGTCTTTTCTAGAATGGTCTGCATACTTGTGTTGTTTGTCATGGGCCGCTACCAATCGCTTTCTTATAAGCTCAATTGTCTCCTTCATTTGCTGAACCAATTTGGGTCCTAATATTTTTCGCTAGCCAACCTCTTCCCAGCTTAGGAGAGATCGAAATTTTCTTCCATATAAGGCTTCATAAGGAGGTATTCTTATACTCGCGTGGTAACTATTATTGTAGGAAAACTCAATTAATGGTAAATGATCATCCAAATTTCACTTAAAATCTATTGCACAATCCCTCAGCATATCTTCTATGGTCTGAATAGTCCTTTTAATTTGACTGTCTGTTTGGGGATGTAAGCGGTACTCATATTCAACGTAGTCCCTAGACAGTCTTGAAAGCTTCTCCAGAATCTAGAATTAAATCTCGTATCTCTATCTGTCACAATGGTCACTCGAACTCCATGTTTCACCACAATCTCTTTTAGGTATATCTCGACTAATCGGTCAATGGTGTATCTCTCGTTAACCGGTCTATTATAACCCATATAGCATCGTGGTTTGTTTTAATTTTCGGTAGCCCTACTACGAAATCCATCACAATATGCTCTCATTTCCATTCAGGAATCTCTAAGGGTTGTAAAAGCCCTCTCGATCCCTGGTGTTCTGCTTTTACTCTTTGGCAAGTTAAACATTTACTTACCTACTATACCACATCTCTTTTCATGTTCGGCCACCAATAGTACACTTTAAGGTCTTTGTACATTTCAGTGCTTCCAGGGTGGATGGAAAATATCGAATTATGTGCCTCATGCGAAATCTCATATTTCAGCTCTAGGACATTTAGAATCCAAATTCTATTAATAAATCTCAGGATCCCTTTTTCGTCTTTCTCACACCTTTATTTATCTCGAACTATATTCTCTCTCTGTTCCTCTATTACTTTCTCTTGACATACTCATATTTTATCAATTAGCTCAGGTTGAATTTGAATCTCAAGAAATGTTTCAGTCCCTTCCTCTGGTAACTGCACCTCTATCTCCATTCGTTCAAAATATCGTATTAATTCTTATGAGGAAACTAACATCTTTAGTCGTTTCTTCCTACTCAAGGCATTGGCCACCACATTGGCCTTGTCGGGGTGATAGTTTATCGAACAATCATAATCTTTAATCAAGTCTAACCATCTCCTATGTCTCATATTTAACTCTTTCTGGGTGAAGATATACTTAAGACTCTTATGGTCCGTGTAACTCTCATACTTCTCCCCATACAAGTAATGTCTCCAAATCTTCAAGGCAAAAACTATTGCCTCCAACTCTAAGTCATGAGTAGGGTACCTTATTTCAAATTCCTTTAATTGTCTGGACGTATACGTAATTACCTTGTCATGCTACATTAGCACACAACCTAATCCACTCGAACTTCTTTGTCTTGCGAGTAAGTCGGGTCAATGGGGCAACTATCTTAGCGAAATCCTGAACGAATCTCCAATAGTAACATGTCAGTCCCAAAAAAATTCTCACCTCTATTGGGGTAGTCAGTATCTCCCAATTCATCAGAGCTTCTATCTTGGCGGGGTTGACCAACACTCCCTCACTACTGATCACATGCCCTAAGAACTGCACTTTTCTCAACCAAAACCCACACTTTGAAAATTCAGCCTATAGCTCTTCTTTTCTCAGTATCTCTAGAATTAGCCTCAAATGCTCTGTGTGTTCTTCCTTTGTTTTAGAGTAGACCAATATATCGTCAACGAATACTATGACACACTTGTCCAAGTACTTTTTAATAACTTGATTCATTAAATCCATAAAAGTGGCTAGCGCGTTGGTTAATCCGAATGACATCACCAAGAACTCATAATGTCCATATCTTGTGTGGAAGGTTGTCTTCGGCACATCTTCTGGTTTAATATTTATCTGGTGATATACGATTTTCAGGTCAATCTTTGAAAATTAGATTGCGCCTTTCAGCTGGTCAAACAAATCATATATCCTTAGCAGTGGGTATTTGTTCTTAATGATCATCTTATTTAGCTCTCGGTAATCAATACATCATCTCATACTGCCCTCTTTCTTCTTTACAAATAACACTGGTGCACCCCAAGGTGACACACTCAGTTTTATCATTCCCTTCTCTAACAACTCTTTTAACTGAATGGCCAATTCCTTCATATCGACAGCAGTTAGCCAGTAGGGAGCCTTTGAAACTGGTGAGGTCCATGGTGTTATGTCTATAGCAAATTCTATGTCTCAGTCAGGTGGTAATCCCGGAAGGTCTCTTGGAAACACATCCTCAAATTCATTCACTACTTGGATGTCCCTTAAGTCGGGTACTCCCTTCTCTGCATATATAACATGTTTTAGAATTTTAACTTCATTTATCTAAAACTAACATTTAAAAAATAATCTATTTCATTAACTATGAGAATGTCCTCTTTAATAGGTTTTCTCCTTTTTCCATATCAACCTCATAGGGTAAGTAAGCCTCACATCTCGTCGCAACAATCTCTTTGTTTTAACATTGGTCAAAACTTCTTATTCTTTGTCTACCTTCGAACACATTCTCATTCTCATTGGGCTTACTTCACATACTTACTCTCACTATCAATATAAGCGTCATAACTCATCAATTAATATATTCTCAATAGAGCAACTAAATTTTTTAACTGAAAAGGAATTAGATCTTCGTAAGATCGGTACTCTAGTATCTAAGTTCATATTATGGGTGAAAGTGTTTGACCTAAAACCAATCATGTATGATGAGTTAGGAAAAACTTTATGCTACTCTTATTTAATTTCATTTGATAATAATAAAATATTTATTTGTTATGTTACGGGCTTAATCTATTTGAAGTGTATTAAATAAGATGTTCCATAGTTTAGAGCAAAGCTTCTAGAATTATAATGAGATTGTAATAATGAGATCTAGAAGATAATAGTTTTAGACTTAAACAGTTCCTGATCATAGGATAACTAATTGGAAATTGGTAAATCCGTAAAGATCAGTACATACTATGCTAGCTCTCTTAGGAGGATGTCTGTTCGTATAGACATTTGTGTGGTGACACTATATCTAGTATGTAGGTGCTTATTAAGGAATAAGTTCACTGAACATGACTCGATAAGTAGAACAACTAATGGAGTTTATTCACGTGTCGATAGTTGTTTATTAAGTAAATAGTTGTACAAGTATCCTTAGACTTGAGATTGTTAGAGTAATCTCGTACACAATGATTTATGTTTTGGTTTAGTCCTTAGTCTCTAGGACATTCATTAGGTCCATTCTGGGCATAGTGATTTGTGTATGGAGATAGTTAACGGATCAATAAAGGATCTGCCCCTTCTAGTAAAGGAACTGAATATCCTATGTTATTCTTAGATATGCAAGTTCAGGAATCTCTGGCCAGAGTGAATGAAATTAGAAAGAGTTTCTAATTTGCATTAAAAGAAACTTTGCATTATGAATAAGAAATCATATGATTAAATTAGGTAGGCTTGACACGAGTTCCATGCCTTGTATTTAATCGGGATATTGAAGGGTAGAAGGAATTAATTGTACGGTAACTAATTACTGACAGGTTCTAAGTATTCTAAGCAATGATTTCTGAAAGGCAGAGTGTTTAAACTTGTAACACTATAATTTATGTAACTCAACTAAAGAAAAGATACTTAACCCGAAGACAATCAAGAATAAGAAGTCACAAAGAAATCAATACAAATGAAGACAAAGTAATTGATACAGTTCAACATGGTAAATATGATCAAACAAAGAAGAAATCATTGGAAGAAGTTCAAGTTAAAGTTGTTCATGCCCCAGTGATTTGTAACTCAAAGGATCAAGATCATAACTATCAGTATCAATAAGACTAATTGATTTCAAGTGAAAAAGAAGGAAAGCAATTGTTGGAAAGCCACATTTCTAATTGAACATGGTAATCTATTCAGAAGCAAGAAACCTATCAAGACTAGTCACTTATGAACCAGACCAGTGTATCAAGTGTCAGGACATTGGTAGCAAGTTCATGTCAGTAGTAGAGTTCCAAGTTCAAGAGCTTGTTGAAGAAAATAGAAGACATGAAGAAATCACAAGTTCAAGATGTTGCATTGAAGTTTCAAGTTGAAGCCCAGAATTTCTCTAAGTACTTACAAGGGAACCTATGTAGAAATTCCTATCTAGAAATTCTGGATAAGTTTCTACTTAGAGCCAAGTAGAAATTCTGGAGTTGGAAATATTTTCTAAGTACTCAACTCAGGAAGCTATCTCGAATTTCCTATGTCGAAATTCCTAAGTCGAATTTCCTATGTAGAAATTCTGGAGGTGAAAATATTTTCTAAGTACTCAGGAAGAAGGCTATCTCGAATTTTCTATGTAGAAATTCCTAAGTAGAAATTCCTATGTAGAAATTCTACTTAGAATTCGAGATAGAGCCAAGTAGAATTTCCTATGTAGAAATTCTACATAGAGGACAGTTTCAACATGACACATGGCATCATCCTGGTGGCAGATTTCCAAGCTTTCAAGACAAGATAAGATTCACGTGGACAACATTGGGCCACTCATATCTTATCTTTTGAAGACTACAAGTCATAGATTACAAAGTAGTATAAATAGAAGTACTTGTGTAACTTATTAACAGAGAGCAATATTCGAGAGAAACACTTGTAATAAAGAGAGAGTATATTCACAGAGCTTAGTATCATTTACTACCCTCTTTACTTCTGTTGTACTATTGTAATGAATGTTGTAGCAACCCTTTCAAGTTATATATAAGACATATATTCCTTGAATCATTGTGTTCATTTATTACATAGTATTTATTGCTTCATTGATTCGAAAAGTTGTATTCACCCCCCCCCCCTCTACAACACATTTGGACCTAACAATTGGTATCAGAGCTTTATGTTTGACAAACAAAACATAGATCCTTGTGTTTGGTAGAAGATTAATGAGTTTTCTCTTCCAAATCTAATTTTCGAGTTTTTCTTGAAAAGTGTGCCTTAATTTTTTTTGGTGAAAACTCATCCCAAAAATTATTTAAATACTCCAGGTGTTATTATTTAGCTTGGGTGGATTTTAGATAATTTTGGTGAATTAATCTGGGTACTTTGGTTTGTGGTGTTCTTCACATGTTCATCACTGTTCTTGGTAAAGAAGACAAAACCAGCAACTTTAGATCTCCTTTTCAAAAAGACAAAAAGTGAAAAAGGTGTTATTGGCTTTTGATTGGACAAAATACTCACAGCATAAAAAGAATTGTCAGAAGACTCTGTACCTTTCACGTGGGTGTTAGGTGAAGTTAGGTGAGATAAGTCATAAAAGTCAAAAAGTGTGAAAGTGACCTGCAGCAATTTTTTTTCTCCAAGGCAAAAGTTCTACATAGAATATCTACTTCAGAATTTCTACTTAGAAATTTTGACTTGAGCAAATTTCTACTTGGTGAAATTTCGACTTGGCAAAAGTTCCACATAGAAATTTCGACTTAGCCTAGTCTTGTGTACTTAGATTTTTTTTGACCAGTTTTTGAACTTTGATTTATTTTGAGATAATTCAATTTTCTTTTAATTACTACTCAAGTAATAAGAAAAGTTTATTATCTCTACTTTAAATCTATATTAAGATGGCACCTAAAAATCAATTCAAAATTCCAATGTTCGATCGAGATCACTATGAAGAATGGGTGTTGAGAATGAAATTATACCTTGAGTCCATTAACCCTGAATACTTGGAAGTCCTTGACAAAGGTAAATTTGTTCCAATGGTGGTTGTTCCTGAGCATATGGAAGGAGATGTGGTTGTACCACAGCGGTCTGAGCCTAAAAAGGCAGCGGACTTTTCAGATGCCGATAAGGAGCAGATAGCCTTTGATACATCCGTTCGACAAACATTGGTGGAATCCCTCGATCACGAAATGTTTAATGTAGTTAAAGGACTAACTACAGCCAAGAAGATCTGGGATAAGATAGAGGTCGTCATGGAAGGTACAGCTGAGGTTAGAAGTAACAAGACACTCATACTCAAGATGGAGTATGACACTTTCAGGATAAGAAAAGGAGAAAGCATAACAGATGTCTATCTAAGATTCAGTCAGTTGGTGTTGGATTTGAATCTGAGAGGTATAACTCTCCCCATGATTGAAGTCAACACGAGATATCTAAGGAACCAGCCAAAAAGCATTGAACATAGAGTCTACGCTGTAAGAGAAACCAGAGATTTGCATATAACTTCTCTGGAAGAGTATTATGGAATTCTAAAGACCTATGAGCTGGAGACCCTTCAAGATCAAGCATGGGACAATGATTCAAGAGGAAAAGAAGTGGCATCAGGATTGGTTGCTGATGAGGAAGAGTCTAAGAAGGCAATGGTTGCAGAAAAACCTAGATCATCACCTGCATCTCATCAAGTTGATAATGATGATGAATGCACCTCAAATAGTGATGATGACTACTTCACCCAAGAAGAGCTGGACAACATGGATGATAGTGTCGTGGCATACATGGCGAGGAAGTTCAGCAATATCAGATTCAAAAAGAGTAACCGACCACAGAGAAAATCTTCATCTTTCTATCGGGTTACAAGGGGTGGTGGTAGTTCTTCAGGTTACAAAGGAAAAGGCAAGAGTTCTAGCTACAAATCTCCTTTGGATTTCAAAATGAAGTTCAAATGCTATAACTGTGGTGAAGCTGGACATTTTGCTACGGACTGCAAGAAGCCGAAACAGACTTATCCAAAAGAAAGTTATGAAGCCCTCAAAAGCAAGTATGAAGCCCTGGTGAAGGAAAGACATGGAAAAAGAGCTTTAGTTGTAACAGAAGGTAGAGCTTGGGATGATTCAGACGAGGAAGAAGTTATTCATGCAAACTTTGCCCTCATGGCTGAGACATCAGAGGAACCAGAGGTACCAGTTCTAACCCTTAAGGAAGAAATGTCTATTGATGATTATAAGGTGCAGAACGGGGCTCTTAGCGAAGAGATCTATATGTTGTGCAAAAGCCTAAACACTTCTCAAAAGGAACAGAAAACACTTGTTGCCAAATGCAGAATGCTTGAGGCAAAAGTGGAAGAGTTAGAGGCTGTTTGCACTGTAGATACTTCCCTAAGAGACTCTATTAAATCTTTGGAACACAAGCTTAGCCTTAAAGATGAAATAGAAGCATGTCTTAGGAATAAACTAGCTGAGTTAGAAACAAAATGCGAAGCTTATAAACTAGCTGCTAGTAAGGTGAATGTTGACAGTGACACATTTAAGAAGATAACTGGAGTTGGTGTAGGTCTTGATTATTCTAACTTATCTAAGAAAGAAGGGAAAAGACCTGTAGACATTAGTTCCAGTAAGACCAAGACTGAAATACCTACTTTTCTTAAATCAGCTGTCAAACCCATCTTTAAACACTTCGTTCCTCAAGTAGAAGAAGAGACTGAATTATTAGTTAGATATGAGATAGAGATGGAAGATCGAAAGAAAGAACAACCTGTAACTCCTATTAAATCAGTTAAAATCAAATCCACTAGAGAAGAATCTAGACAAGGATTAGGAGCTAAGGCTGTTAAACAACAGAAAAAGGAAAAAGGCATAAAAGAGGTTAAGGCAGAACGTGTTAAGAAAGAGTGCTATCATTGTAAATCTACTGAACATCTTTCTTACGCATGCAAATCTAACATGAATATTCCTATTACTCATGCCATACCTGTACCACACACAATGAATAACATGCATATGAACCATGCACAATGTGGTCAACCTAATTGTATGCCATGCACTTTTAACGTCATGCAAACATTTGTAAACTTGATGAATGCAACTAGCCAATCATGTCAAAATTCTACTGCTAGTTCTAATGTCAAAAAGAAGCATGTTAGAGCTAAGACTGCCAGTCCTCCTAAAGTTAGGAGTGACAAACCTTCTCCTAAGACTAACAAAATTGTCAAGTCTGAAAGAGGAAAAGACGAAGTCGAAAGCTCGAGTAATGTTAAAGTAGGTGCATCTACTGTTGTTAAAACTGATAATTCTCGATCTTATAGAAAAGCCGGGCCCAATCAAACATGGGTTCCGAAGAACGCCTAATCAATCTGTCATTGCAGGGCATTAAGCGAAAAAGGAATAAAGTTATATGGGTGCTAGACAGTGGAGCATCGAGGCATATGACAGGAAACAAGTCCCTGCTTGCAGAGTTGGTTATGAAGGTTGGCCCTTATGTTACCTTTGGAGATGACAGCATTGGTGTGACAAAGGGATATGGCAAACTGAAGTCTGGTAATGTCATCATTGAAGATGTTTCCTATGTTGAGGGACTAAAACACAATCTGTTGAGTATCAGTCAATTTTGTGACAAAGGATATGAAGTTATATTCAACAAGAGAGGTGTATCAATCACTCACATTAAGGAAGGTTCGTTGGCTTTGAGAGGAGTTCGAAAGGCAGATCTTTTTGTTGCTGATATGGATTCGGCAAACCAGAATGAAGTGACCTGTTTCTATAGCAAAGCGTCAGATGATGAAAGCTGGCTATGGCATAAGAAGCTGTCTCACTTGAACTTCAAAACGATGAATGCTCTCGCAAGGCGAGAACTGGTGAAAGATCTACCTCAAATGGAGTTTGCTCCTAAAGGACTCTGTGAAGCCTGTGAAATGGGAAAGTCAAAGCGAGCATCGCACAAGAGTAAAGAAATTTCTAGTGTCACTGAGCCTCTGCAACTCCTTCATATGGATTTATTTGGCCCAGTGAATGTCCTATCATTGTCTAGGAAAAGATATGCTTTGGTAATCGTGGATGACTTCTCAAAATATACATGGGTATTGTTTGTAATGACAAAAGACGAAGTACCTTTCCAAATCATTGATCACATCACTGAGATTGAGAATGTATCAACACTCACTGTGAAGACGATAAGATCAGACAACGGCACAGAATTTAAAAATGCAATATTGAATGACTTCTGTGTTTCTAAAGGAATACGTCATCAGTACTCAGCCCCGAGAACTCCACAACAGAATGGAGTAGTTGAAAGGAAGAACAGAACATTGGTCGAAGCAGCAAGAACTTTGTTGTATGAATCGAAACTTCCTCTATACTTTTGGGCCGAGGCAGTGAGTACAGTGTGTTACACTCAGAATAGAACCTTGATCATAAAAGATAAAGAAAAGACACCATGTGAACTAATGAATAACAGAAGACCAACAATCAAATATTTTCATGTCTTTGGAGCTAAATGCTATGTACTTATAGATGATGAAAATCTAGGCAAATTTGAAGCAAAAGCGCGTGAAGGGATATTTGTTGGTTATTCTACAAATACGGTGGCAGCTTATCGGGTATTCTTGGTGAATGAACGGAAAGTGATTGAAAGCTACAATGTCAAATTCGACGATACCAAACTCCCATCAATTTCTAAAGATAATAGTGAACCTGAGTCCCTAAAATTTCATAATCTGGACTTGGATGAAATTGAGGATGAACCTGAGTTGGTTGTTACTTCAAATATACCAAGTGATCGTGAAGCTATACCTGAGTCTAGTGGACAATCGAATTCTACGAGATCAGAAGAAACTTCTTCCGCACGTTCTGGCAACAACTCAGGGGGAGTAAATAGCAGCTCAAGAACAGGTGATCAAGACTCGAGGAGAAATGACACTAGTTCTGTAGGAGCTGGTACTAACTCAGGGGGAGTTAGTAGAAACAACATAAGTAGTCAGCACAACAATTCAGAAAGTCAAGCTGAATCATCAAGACAATTACCAAGAGAACGGGTATGGAGTAGAGACCATCCGTTTGAATTAATTATTGGTGATCCAGATGCTGGTGTAACTACTAGAAGATCTACAAGAGCTGACATGGCAAATATCTGCTTGTACTCTGGGTTCTTGTCCAAACTAGAACCTAAAGAAATAGAAGAAGCTCTTGGTGATGCTGATTGGGTGATTGCAATGCAAGAGGAGCTCAATCAGTTTGAAAGGCAGAAAGTTTGGAAGCTGGTACCCCGACCAAAGAACAGATCAGTAATTGGAACTAAGTGGGTATACAGAAATAAACTGGACGAAAACGGACTTGTAACACGAAACAAGGCTCGTTTGGTAGCAAAAGGTTACTCTCAACGAGAGGGAATTGATTATGATGAAACCTACGCTCCAGTTGCAAGACTTGAGGCAGTCAGGATGTTCTTGGCCTTTTCAGCACACAAGAATTTCAAGGTTTTTCAGATGGATGTGAAAAGTGCCTTCCTGAATGGAGAGCTAGAAGAAGAAGTGTATCTGGAACAGCCACCTGGCTTCATTGATCCAGAACTTGAAGATTTTGTGTTTCTTCTCTTCAAAGCTGTCTATGGCCTCAAGCAATCCCCAAGACGATGGTATGAAACCCTATCCTTGTTCTTAATTGAAAATGGTTTTATTAGGGGAGTAATTGATAAAACATTGTTCTACAAAAATGTAAAGGATGATTTGATACTTGTTCAAGTGTATGTGGACGATATTATTTTTGGGTCATCTAATGAGCGCTTGTGCGAGAAATTTGCCAAGTTAATGCAGGATAAATATGAGATGAGCATGATGGGGGAGCTGTCTTTCTTCCTTGGATTACAGATCAGTCAAAGAAAAGAAGGAATCTTTATCTGTCAATCCAAGTACATCAAAGATTTACTCAAGAAGTACAATCTTGAAGATGCATCAGCAGCTAAAACTCCTATGCCAACAGCCACGAAGCTTGATGAAGACAAATCAGGTAAACCAGTTGACATCACAAGCTATCGAGGTATGATTGGCTCACTTCTCTATTTAACTGCAAGTAGACCCGATATCATGTTCGCAACGTGTTTGTGTGCAAGGTTCCAAGTGGATCCTAGAGAGTCACATCTCATAGCTGTCAAACGAATCTTTAAGTATCTCAAGGGAACACCAAATCTAGGGATTTGGTACCCAAGAGATACAGGTCTTAATCTAATAGGCTATTCGGATTCAGACTATGCAGGTTGCAGGATCGATAGGAAAAGCACATCTGGTGCTTGTCAATTCCTAGGCAGAAGATTGGTGTCCTGGCAAAGTAAAAAGCAACATACAGTATCTACTTCTACTGCTGAAGCTGAGTACATTGCTGCTGGAAGCTGTGTAGCTCAAATACTGTGGATGAGGAACCAATTGAAAGATTATGGCATGGAACATACAAAGATTCCAATCATGTGTGATAACACTAGTGCCATTGCCATGACCAACAATCCTGTAGATCACTCCAGAACCAAGCACATAGACATCAGGTATCATTTCATCAGAGAACATGTCGAGGAGGGGACTGTGGAGTTACATTTTGTACCCACAATGCAACAAATTGCAGATATATTCACCAAGCCTCTTGATGAAGTAACATTCAATAGGTTGGTTGGTGAATTGGGGATGCTTAACACAAGTTAGTAAATCCTCCTATCTGTAAAATCCAAGTTTTTGATCATTTACATATGTTTGTTTTTCTTGTTAATTGCCTAGTTGAAAACATGTGTAAATAATCTTTAAAATTGCTCAAAATATCACTTCTGCATGCCATTTAATCATTTTGAACTTAGACTTTAAGATGTTTAATTAATGATTATTATATGGTGTATGTTGTGTTATTTTTCATAAATTCACTGTGCATTAATTGAAATTATTGATCAAAACTTTGAATTTATGCTCATTAATTGCATGAACATAGGGGGAGTTAAATTCATGGATCTCTAAATTTATCATGATTTTAAATGAATTTTTCTATGTTTTTCATGTAATTTTTATATAATTTAAAGCCTTAGAATTGTCAAGGAATGTCCCTTTTAATGGTTTTTATTAAAAATCCTTGAATTGGTATTTATTTTAATTTGGCAAAATTTAATTATTGATTTTCCAGAACAATTGCCAAATTTTACTAAGTACCTTCAAAATTTCGAGATAGAGTCTATCTCGAAACTCATCTCGAAATTCGGCTTGAATTTCGACTTTGAGCTTCCAGGAGTGAAGTTTTAAAAATTCTAAGTCTGGTAAATTTTTCGACTTAGTGTCTATCTCGAACTTTATCTCGAAATTCGACTTACAGTTCGAGATAGAGTTCCAGGTGTAAGAGATTTGAATTTTCTAAGTCTGGGAAAATATTCGAGTTAGCATCTATCTCGAAATTCATCTCGCAATTCGACTTGAAGTTCGACTTAGAGTCTATCTCGAAATTCATCTCGAAATTCGACTTGAAGTTCGACTTAGATAATTCGACTTGAAGTTCGACTTAGAGTCTATCTCGAAATTCATCTCGAAATTCGACTTGAAGTTCGACTTAGAGTCTATCTCGAAATTCATCTCGCAATTCGACTTGAAGTTCGACTTAGAGTCTATCTCGAAATTCATCTCGAAATTCGACTTGAAGTTCGACTTAGAGTCTATCTCGAAATTCATCTCGCAATTCGACTTGAAGTTCGACTTGGAGTCCATCTCGAAACTTATCTCGAATTTCGACTTGAAGTTCGAGATGGGTCCTTCCTGAGAGGTTTAATGCTGTTTAAAATTGTTTAAGTGAATTTAATTCGAGTTAGCCTCTATGTCGAAACTTATCTCGAATTTCGACTTGATGTTCGAGATAGAGTTCGACATAGAAGTTCGACTTAGAAGTTCGACATAGAGTTCGACTTAGATTACCCTGTGCGTACTTAAGTTTTTTTCATTTTCACAGGGATATTTTTGTCATTTCTCTCTATTGCCTATATATACAACATTAACCCGATTTTACTTTCACTTTTACCTAATTGTTTTACAACCTAATTTTTACAGCAGCCCTCCCTCCCACCCACGACTGTTCATAGTTGTGGTTGAATCTCTTCCATATAACGAACTACTGTCCATTTTGTTTCTTGATTTTACTATCTGCATCACGTTTAACCGTTTATATTGTGCGTAGTTTTGTGTTTAACATCGTGACCGTTCATCTTCACAGATACATACATACACACGAACTGCACACATCTCTCACATACATATTTTTTACTGCAGATTTTGTTTTCACAGTAGCTTGTTACTGATTCTTGTTTAATTCCGTAGTTTAATTTTCAGTACAACATCTTAGTTGTTTTCTAAATTAAAAGGAATTAACACGATTTTTTTTATAAACAAAAACAAAATGACTCACCAATTTTCTCTTGCAAAACATAATTATTATAATATTCCGACTGAAATTGGTGATCAACTCCCGCGTTTCAAGTTTTGGGTACGATATCTTAATTTGTACTCCAAAGCTAGCACTGCTTTTACTGCAAAACCTACACTGGTCCATGATGCTTTGCAGCAGTTATGGACTAGTGCAGTACCTTTTGGGAGTAAATCGACCCCCTACGGTTTTACTTTTACCTTGGAGGGTCAAAATTTTGAGGTTACAGAGGCTATTTTTAATACAGTTCTTGGTTTTCCAGTCAAGGATTCTTATGACCCTGAACCTACAGCGGCTGAGCGCCAGAATTTTTTTGAAGCAATTGGATGTTATCCTCCCCCTGGACGACTATCCACTTCAAATATTCAAAAACAATTTTTTCATGTGGAATGGAATTACTTTTTCGAGGCCATTACTAGATGCTTTCGGGCACGAGAAAGAGATTTTCATCAAATTTCCATTCCCATGCAAATTTTTGGTGTTTCCCTAGCCCAGGAACTAAACATTAATTATGGCAGGCTTGTTCTTTCCGAATTAGTGGCTACAATGGGATCACCTGAAACCAGAGACATTTCACACAATGATATTGTCTGCTGGTATCCTCGTTTCTTACAAATGCTAATCAATCATCTCGTGCCTTCAAATGCTTTATCACTTAGGCAGGCATTTGTTCGAAGTCCCACCTCTGCACCTCTAGGCATGGGCACTAAGTCACTAACCACTATCGCTAACCAGGATAAACACCAGGGTAAACCTATGTCTATTCCTGAGAACATTCAAGTGTGGCTTTCTTTTGATGAAGGTGTAACTACTTTAGCGGGGACGTCTCAACTCTCATCACATGCTCAGAATCCATCTGCCCACAATGAAGCATTTCAAGGGATCCCTGATGAGCATATTGATGACGAACAAGATGAGGGCCAATCTCTCAGTCACTTCACAGCCAGGCAAAGGGAACAGCAACCGTCTCCTAAGACAACACATGCTGCTTCTGATTCCTCTGTTGGCCAAGGTAATGAAGGAGGTACTTTCTTAGAACCTAACACTCCTTCTTCCTCTAATTCTGATTCCGTGGCCCAAGATTCTGCTAACCCGCAGGATCTATCCCAGGGTGATAGCCATATTTCTGCGTCTGCTTCTCTAACTTCTTCACTATCACCCCTGTTAACGGGAGTTAAAAGGCCGGCACCTTTACAATTAGGTGACAGTACTGATGAGAGTGACCCTGAAGTGCAGCCAGTTTTAAGGAAGCGAGCCAAATTTTCACAAGCTGTTACTTCAAAAGCCCAGTCCATCCCTAGCGTGTCTATCACAACCACTCCACCTCACGAGAGTGGTTCTCCCCTTGCACAGTCAACACCTAGGATGGTTGCTGAGGATTCAGTGTCTTCTGAAGAGCCTGTTCCTTCAGTTAGGCCGGAAGTTTTACGAGCTTCGAAAGTACCTTCACCGGTACGTCCTGATGCTGCAGAGAGGATCGGTTCTACTGTTGTACTTGAACACTCTGCAGCCTCTCAGCCTGAGATTCCACCTCAGGACAAAACAGGCCACATTGATCCCATAACTGTTCCTCATTTTTCTTATCCAGTTTCTGCAGGTACTGCTTTGAATCTGAGTGCTATTATTGAAGACATACACGAGCGTGAGACAGGGAGTGAGTGTGAGCGTTTAGGGAGTGAGGGACCTTCATTTTTAAGGCCCGAAACTGAGCGTCAAACACAAACAGAACGATTCTTAGAGCGAGAAAACCTAAGCCAAACACCGTCCCTGGTTCTTCCAATTCTTGAAACACGTATGTCCACGGTGGAAAATCATATACAGCAGTTTGGGCAGTCTATGGGGCAGTTAGGGCTTAATGTTGGAGATCACAAGAGGGCTCTTGATGACTACGCAGCACGAATGGCAGGTCAAGCTGAAGCTTTAAAAGATATGACGGACAAAGTCAATGACCTGGGCCATGCTGGTGGTGTCTTGGGCAGCATTCTGTATGAAAGAATGGGGAGTGTGGAGAGCGTTCTGCATACACTGGCAACAGAAGTCAGTCGTATGATGTATGCAGTTCGACACTTAGTTCCCCCGGAGTGCTTCGATGACCATTTCAATCAACCTCCCCCGGATGCTGATGGTGCAGGTGGTGCTGCTGGACCGACTTCTGGACCTTCTGGTTTTGGTTCCAGTGCTGGTGGATCGGGTGCCCAAGGTGATGTTCCGGATAACTCACCTAAGGGGGAGAAAGGAGGTAATGAGACGACACAACAGTCACCCCGTGCTGAAGAAGAGATTGATCTAATGGTGACTGATGAGGAGGCTCAGAGGAAGCGAAAGGGTAAAGCAGTGATGGTTGATCAAGAAGAGCCATTCACTGACTTTGGTGATCGACAGGAACACGTGCAAGTTGATTCAGATTCTGATATGGAAGACGTACCTCTAGCACATGCAATTAAGAGATCTTTGGAGGAACAAGGTGGAGGTGCTGGGGCGTCTGCTGAAGAGATTCCTGTTGATGAGGAGACCCTGAAAGCTCAGCAGTTAGCTCTGGAACAAGCTCAATTTTTCAAAATGAAGATGATGCAGGATAAAGCTGTTTTTCTTGAGAAGCAAGTGGAGCTCAAGGAAAAGCAGTATGATCATGAGCTTGCCAGACTAGCTGATCCTCAAGTTGATCTGGACAAAAGGAGGATTGGACAGAAATGGGACGATGCACGAAAGATACTGATGGGGTCGTGTGCACATGGAGTTCATAATAAGGAGGCAGATGACTTGTTCTTCAACTTAAACATGAAGAATCCGATGACGATGGACTATATAAATGCTTTGAAGAGAATGATTTCTAAAGTCCGTGTTGGATACAAATCGGTGGATAATGAATGGCAAGTTATTTTGTCTTTAATTGATGGAGCCCCGATGTCTTTTATGTATGTCGATGATCAGTTTATGTCGAGAAGATCTGCGTCGGAGTTGTTCTTGCTAGCAACTAAAATTCAATATTCTCAAGCTGAGGAGCTAAGCATTCTGTATAGAGATCAGTTAATGCAGTTAGCAGAGGACAAGGGACCAGAATTCTCAGCCAATCCAGACGTTGTCAGAATGGTTGTTGATAGAAAGATGAAGAGGGTTAGCTTGGAAGAAAATGACTTGATGGCTCTATCGGTGGAATCCCTTAAAGCTGTTTGCAGACAAATGATGGGTAAGGGATTCACCTCGGATATTAAAGAAAAATCAGTGGAGTTCATTGAGAAGATAATCTTCCAGAAGAGCAGTGAAATATGGAAGTGCGATGTCATTGCTCCAAATCCTCTGGATAATGTGAAGATTGAGCCAGAGCTAATGCAAAGAAAATGGGATATTCTACAAGCTGTGAAAAGCGTAGATGAAGCTCTGACTCTTCCTTCAGGACCCCTGGAACAAGGAGAGATAAGGGAGGCAGTTGGTGTTCCAGGAAGAGAAAGTGTATACTGGATTCATTCTTACACAGATGATACAGCTGATGCCTTGGTGTTCATTGATGCAGACCAGAATCAAACCTTCTTGCATATGAGTAGGAAATGGCTGCTACAGACTCAAGATGTTGCATTTCTAGACAAAGTCAGAGATGAATTCAAATTTGGAGATGTAGAGGATAGGTTTGCAGATGAAAAGCAGAGACTGTTAAAGTACTTGTCTGAGGTAGTAAAGGAGAAAAGGATAATGGAGTCAGATGCGGCTAGTAGGCTCAATACCAACCGTGTCAAGGGCTACCCTAAAATGATATACTGTCAGTTCAAAGCTGATAAAGCTCATTGGAAGCCTCAGCTCATCATGAAAAACTTTGAGGACATTCCGAAGATCAGAACTACCCAGGAAGTTGATAAACTAAGAAGGCTTTTCAGACATCCATATCCAGAACCCAAGAATTCTCTGGAAATGGAAGCAGTAAGTTTGTTGAATGCGAGATGGGCACAACTACATGATCCAGTATACAAAAGAGAACAGCAAAGGAAAGAAAGGCGCAGAAAACAAGGAGAAGATAAGCGCAGTGCTGTTAAGGAAGTTAGGAAGGGGAAACGGAATTAGAGTTAAAGTTCAAAGGGATGTGAACTTGAAGTTGGAAAAACTTCATATCTTTTGGGTTGCTCTAACTCACTTGAGGAAAATTCACCTGACCACGGTATGCGAGATAGGCTAATTCACCATACTGTAACCGTGAATCAGAGTGGATCCAATAAGGTGATATGAGTTGGACTGAAAGGTATGAAATAATCCAGGTGATAGAGATCATCTCAATGGTCTTTAATTCGAGGTTCGAATTTTCTTTCTAGCTTATATTTATTTTCTAAAGTTCTTTGTATTGTTTTCAAGTTTTTATTCAAGTGTAAAATGTGCAAGACATTAATGTTACTTATCTTTTCTCGTCTCATTATTTAGTTGAGTTATCCTTCTTTAATTTGAATGTCATTGTTAGACAATCAAATAGGGGGAGATTGAAAGGCAGAGTGTTTAAACTTGTAACACTATAATTTATGTAACTCAACTAAAGAAAAGATACTTAACCCGAAGACAATCAAGAATAAGAAGTCACAAAGAAATCAATACAAATGAAGACAAAGTAATTGATACAGTTCAACATGGTAAATATGATCAAACAAAGAAGAAATCATTGGAAGAAGTTCAAGTTAAAGTTGTTCATGCCCCAGTGATTTGTAACTCAAAGGATCAAGATCATAACTATCAGTATCAATAAGACTAATTGATTTCAAGTGAAAAAGAAGGAAAGCAATTGTTGGAAAGCCACATTTCTAATTGAACATGGTAATCTATTCAGAAGCAAGAAACCTATCAAGACTAGTCACTTATGAACCAGACCAGTGTATCAAGTGTCAGGACATTGGTAGCAAGTTCATGTCAGTAGTAGAGTTCCAAGTTCAAGAGCTTGTTGAAGAAAATAGAAGACATGAAGAAATCACAAGTTCAAGATGTTGCATTGAAGTTTCAAGTTGAAGCCCAGAATTTCTCTAAGTACTTACAAGGGAACCTATGTAGAAATTCCTATCTAGAAATTCTGGATAAGTTTCTACTTAGAGCCAAGTAGAAATTCTGGAGTTGGAAATATTTTCTAAGTACTCAACTCAGGAAGCTATCTCTAATTTCCTATGTCGAAATTCCTAAGTCGAATTTCCTATGTAGAAATTCTGGAGGTGAAAATATTTTCTAAGTACTCAGGAAGAAGGCTATCTCGAATTTTCTATGTAGAAATTCCTAAGTAGAAATTCCTATGTAGAAATTCTACTTAGAATTCGAGATAGAGCCAAGTAGAATTTCCTATGTAGAAATTCTACATAGAGGACAGTTTCAACATGACACATGGCATCATCCTGGTGGCAGATTTCCAAGCTTTCAAGACAAGATAAGATTCACGTGGACAACATTGGGCCACTCATATCTTATCTTTTGAAGACTACAAGTCATAGATTACAAAGTAGTATAAATAGAAGTACTTGTGTAACTTATTAACAGAGAGCAATATTCGAGAGAAACACTTGTAATAAAGAGAGAGTATATTCACAGAGCTTAGTATCATTTACTACCCTCTTTACTTCTGTTGTACTATTGTAATGAATGTTGTAGCAACCCTTTCAAGTTATATATAAGACATATATTCCTTGAATCATTGTGTTCATTTATTATATAGTATTTATTGCTTCATTGATTCGAAAAGTTGTATTCACCCCCCCCCCTCTACAACACATTTGGACCTAACAATTTCGTATTATCTGGATAGTCGCGATATGTTGAGAAGCATCACTCACGATGTAGAATAAATATAATTAATCAGATTAATTATATTTAATGAATTAATAGAATTCATATAAATAATAAATAAAATATTTATTATTATTTATTTCTACTACCGGCTTAATATTAAACCTAAAGAGTCACACCATAAAAGAGATTAAATTATAGATGAAGGAATAATTAATAATAGCTAGTCATTATTTATTTATGAAATAAATAATTACTTAGCAAATTTTATAAATTAATTAAATGAGATTTAATTGATTATAAATTATTTAAGATAAGATCTTAATATTATTAATTAAATATTTAATTAAAGTAATTAAATATAAAGATAGAATAATTTTCTAAAAGAGTTTAGAAAAAGGAATTAATGATTAAAATAGTTTTAATCATTAACTAATTAATTAATAAGATTAATTAATTAAAAAGGGAATTAATAATAAGATATTTATAGAAAATATCTCAGCTGAGATATTTGCCTATAAATATAGGATTATAAACCCTAATACTCGAACCCTAATATTTGTGAGAAATATTTTAAAAGGGAGGCAACTCTAATTTCCTCTCTAGCCTCCTCTTTCATCTTGGTGGATATCTTTAGAGCACTCCACACTTGAGGGGTGATTGCAAGGATTGAAGAACAAGATCTTCTCTAGCTGTTGCCGGAAAGCAATCAAGGTATTCTTCAATTTATAAAATAGTTTTTGTATCTATATGTATGTATACATAGGAATATATGCAAATAAATGTTATTCAATGCTTCCGCTGGTGCATAAATTCCTTCAATGGGCATACTTGACTGCCATCTCAGTTTGGTTCTTAAATCCATTTATTTTTCACTGAAATAAAGATCTGGTCCCTTATCAATTGGTCTATTTGAATTTCCACAAATTTTGATGCCTCTTGAACCAACGTAATATAGTTAGTTCTTTCAAGCACCTCAAATCTCTTCTTAAGTCACTTAGCCTAGTGGGAAATCTTGATAATTCTTTCGACTTAGATTCTTAATCTTACACACTCTGGTTTCCTGCCACTGAAACAGATAGACATTGTATTTTATGTCCTAGGTTTTATAATGCCCTGTATGTTTCCTCTTGTATGTCTTTCACTCTGGTAGTGAGGTCTGGATTGGTTGGGGGTGGCACTCCTGTCTGCCTACCGCCCTGGTTAACAGTCTCACTCCCAGTTCTTCGGAATCCCGAACTTCTCCCAGTCTGGGGTTCCTGGCTCTTATTAATTTTGCTAGGAACGCTCACACTCCCTGCACTCTTTTTCTGGCTTTCTGCCTTTCTCTTTGTTCCCTCTCTCTCATTTTGAGTCTATTCACTTCGCATCTCCATAATAATAACTTTCTGCACTAACTATGTGTAGTCGGTCAATTTCAGTACCGCTATCCTATTTTGAATCCACGGTTTCATCCCTTGTTGAAACTACCTTATTCTCTTTTCGTCCGAATTTACAAAATCTGGCCCGAATCTCGACAATTCTGTAAACTTTACCTCATACTCTACCACAAATAAATTCTCTTGTCGAGGCCCAAAAACTTTATCTCCATATGATTCTCCATAAATTTCAGATAATACTACTGTACATATTAAACAAAATTTCTTTAAAATTCACATTACTCTGACTCGGTAACGTTCTAACTGAAAAAAACAAATATTAGCTCGATCTCATATCTCAATTAGACACAATATGATCACACATTTGGTTATTAAACCCCAATATCAAACTCAACCAAACTAATCCCCTTTGGGACTCATAACATCTCATTACAAATATTCCTCGATATTATCTCATTATAAACTTTCATATTTCTTAAGTTCTCGTGCATGTCCACTTTATTACAGATTTTAATCCATATAATTCCTCAATAATTACTCGTATATAGATGACCATATCATTTAGGCCATGCTACTATATTTTACATTTAGACATTTCGTTTACAAGTCTCATTAATTATAAACGTTTATTGAACTCAAACGGATATATTTTCTACATAAAATTGGGCATGACCTATTCGTAAAACGGATTATACCCAGTGTAAAAATACCTCAATTATAATCTGTTAGGAATCTACATGTAATTTGGTGATAACACTAATCTTAGAATCATAGAAATTTTATTTGATGCAACTTGATCAATTGATATGAAAGTTATAAATATCAATTGATCAAGAAACCATTTATCAGTTGAAGTGTTTATATGAATCAACTGATAATTTGGATTGTAGCATAAGTGTACTTAGTCTATTTCAATCGATAAGGTGTAAGTCAATTGATATTATTCTCATCAATTAATGTTAGAGTCGGTTGATATAGATCATCAATTTGATGTGTAAATTAAACTGTCAAATTGTAATTATTTGGAGACAAAAAATTACACAAGTGAAGGATTATCGATTGATATTGAGGCATCGATGGATAGGAGATCAATCGAAGAAGCCAAGTCAATTATTGAAAATCATCAACTGATGTGAAGACCCATCGATTGATATATCGATTGATAACATCTATCAATCGATAAGTCATTATTTATGAATTGATGGATATAAAGATCAATCAAAGAAGAACATCAGTTGATGGATTAAATGAAGGATTAATTGATATGTTTAACAGCAAATTATCAATTGATTGAAACAACACAGAAAGACTATATATTGAAGATCCAAAGGACAAAAGCACACCTATAGAAGACAGTCTATAATGACTGTGAAGACTCAATCTGTAGCTGTCTTTCAAACCTTTTACTAAAATGGAAAAAGGTAAAAGGAAGGTAGATAGAAACAATACTAAAAAAGGATTTGTAAAAACATACTCGTAGTTTATAAACAAGTGTGGTAGCATTGTTAGAGAAGAGCACAACTTAGACAATATTTCTTGAATCAACTATTCAGCCTTAGAACACTTTGTAAGAACATTTGGTTTATTTTCTAACCTTGTAAAACGAAGCTAGGTTTCTTTTAACCTAGGAACATTGAGCAAAAATATACACTGATGAAAAAACCAATCCATCAGTAATTTTAAATCTCTTTGTTAAGTTTATTTTTTAGCTTTTAATTTGTTCAAACATATTCTCTCTAACTCTCAAACATCGAGAACAAATATTAAAATAACTAAAAAGTT
Organism: Oenanthe sinensis; assembly: GCA_028671895.1. NCBI lineage: Eukaryota > Viridiplantae > Streptophyta > Magnoliopsida > Apiales > Apiaceae > Oenanthe > Oenanthe sinensis. The sequence continues at coordinate 15,414,520 of CM053807.1, forward strand.
TTAATATTTGTATTCAACCCCCCTTCTACAAATATTGGCATAGTTATGAGAAATAACAATTGGTATCAGAGCAGAGGCTTTTAACAGACAGAAAGTTTAAAGATCAAGAACAATCAATATGGGCCAAAAAGATTCATGTGTGAAAATTCCAGTGCTAGAAAAAGATGAATATTTTGCATGGAAAGTGAAAATGCATATGCATCTACTCTCTCTTGACCTTTCCTATGTTCACTGCATAGAGAAAGGTCATCATGTTCCCATGAAGCTAGTCACAGGTGTAAACGCTGATGGAACTCCTGCACTCGAAACATGTTCCAAAACTCATCAATGAGTTCACAGAAGAGGATGAAAAAGAAGTACTTAAAGACAAGAAGGCCATGAACATTCTATTTAATGGTCTAGAGAAAGATATGTTTGACAATGTGATAAACTGTACTTCATCAAAGGAAGTATGAGATACTCTTCAAACTCTATGTGAAGGAACTGAACAAGTAAGAAAAAACAAGATGCAACTCTTGATTCAAAAATATGAATCATTTAATTTCAAGAGTGGAGAATCTATCAATGACACTTATAGCAGATTTCAGAAGTTGTTGAATGGACTGAAGCTATACGGTAGGGTTTATGCAACTGAGGATACAAATCTAAATTTTCTTAGATCTCTTCCAAAGGAATGGAAACCAATGACTGTTTATATTAGAAAATCTCGGTACTTCAAGGATTATACTCTTGAGAAACTTTATGGTATTCTCAAGACATATGAGTTGGAAATCTAACAAGATGAGGAGATTTAGAAAAATCAAAGAAAGGAGAAAACTGTGGCTTTAATGGTCAAGGGAAATGAAGAGAAGGAGTAAGCTAGTTATGTAGAAGTTTCCGTCATGGTGGCTGATGATGCTGTTGAAGAATCATCCAAAGGAAAAAGAAAGGGCAAGTGTGAAGAAATTGAAACATGTTCACGGGGTGATTTGGATGAGATTGATGAGCACCTTACATTTCTGTCAAGGAAGTTTTCAAAGCATAAATTCAAGAGGAATCCAAATGCTCAAAGGCCTGGATCCCAATTTAGAAGTAACAATCAAAACAAAATTTTGGTTGACAGATCTAAATTCAAATGCTTTAACTATGGATTGGCTGGTCATTTCTCAAATGAGTGCAGAAAGCCAAAACAAGAAAAGGCAAAGTCATTTGAGGTTATTGATTACAAAAAGAAATACTTTGACCTTTTGAAACAAAAAGAAAAGGCTTTTATTACTGAGGAGAAGGACTGAGCTGCTGAGGACAGTGATTCTGAAGAGTTCATCAATCTAGCTCTAATGGCCAACCATGAAGATGAAGAAGTTAGTTCATCATCAAATCAGGTACTAGCTACTAACTTTTCTGAACTTACAAAAGATGAATGCAATAGTACTATTAATGAAATGTCCAATGAATTGTACAATTTGCATGTCGCTTTAAAATCTCTAAACAAAGAAAACCTCAAGTTGAGAAACACCATTGATGCCTTACTGAGAGGAATGTTTTTCTTGAAAATGAATTTGTGTGTTTAGAAAGATTCAAGCAGGAAAGTAAGGATGCTAGAGATGAACTAATGAATAGTTTGAGAAGAGAAGAATTGTTAAAAGAATAATTAAGTGAAGAAATGGAAACCATTAACAAATGGAATAGGTCTGCTAAAACTGCCAAACAAATCATTGATGTTCAGGGTTTAGATATTCTAGGAGAATCCCCTAAATCAATAGGCAAGCCATTGGCTTATACTTTAATGGATAAAGATCAATCGATTGCTAATCCTTCATCGACTGACAAGGATTATCAATCGATTGATGCTAAATCAATTGATAAGCATCCATCGACAAGTAAATCATCAATGGATAATAATAAGAACAAATTTAGCACTCCTATCAAGTTTTTTAACGAAACCAAAAATGGTTGAGGTTGAGAAGATCAACATAGGTAGCTTATCCAAGAAACAATTAAAAACAAAAATTAGAAGAGATAGCACTTGTGGAAATTATCTAACCTAAATCTTAGAAAAAGAAAAAGAATAGGAATGGAAAAGTGGGCATAAATCAGCACAACAATTATAATCCTGATATGTATGCCCCTAGAAAGGTGTGTGCTAAATATGGTAGTTTAAATCATTTGTCTATGCAATGCAAGAAAGAAAAGAACTCTTTATCTTTAAATGATTTAAATGCACATGTCATGTCTGTAAATGCCATGCTTACCAATCCTATGCTCATGAATGTCATGTCTTCTAATTTAGTAGCACCAAATGTCCATATGCCTTATGCACAATTCCATACATGTATAATCCTTTCTTTGCATATGCAAATATGAACATGCCTGGAATGCCATGAAACATGCCTAATTTAGATAATGAAATGCATGGAAATTCTGCCATGAGTTCCAAGGTGTCTAAGCCCCAAAAGTCAACTCCAAAAGTTAAAGTGGATTTAAACCCATCAAAGCAAAAGGAACCAAAGTTGGCAACCAAGGCTCAGGCTGCAACAAATAAAAGAGGACCCAAGGCAACTTGGGTACCAAAAGTAACTTGATTTTTTTAAATGTGTGCAGGGAAACAAGAAAAGAAATCTCTGGTATCTGGATAGTGGATGTTCTAGGCACATGACTGGAGATTTGTCTCTGCTCACGAATTTTGTGGAAAAGACTGGCCCAAGAGTTACTTTTGGAGATAACGGCAAAGGTTTTACTCTGGGATATGGCTCAACTGCAAAAGAAAATGTTATCATTGAACATGTAGCACTGGTTGCTGGATTGAAGCATAATTTGCTCAGTATTAGTCAACTATGTGATAATGGAAATAGTGTATGGTTTTCAACTGGAACATGCATCATAGCCAACAAAGAATCTGGTGAAATTCTTTTAACTGGTGAAAGAAAAGGAAATTTCTATGTGGCTGATTTCAACTCTGTCAAGGCAAACTCAATGACATGCCTACTTAGCAAAGCCAAGACAAATGAAAGTTGGATTTGGCACAAGAAGCTAGCCCATTTGAATTTCAATGCCATGAATCAATTGGTTAGAAAGAATCTGGTTAGAGGCATTGCACAGATGGAATTCACCAAGGATGGACTACGTGATGCCTATCAAAAGGGAAAACAAAGGAAAGCATCATTCAAGTAAAAGTCTGTGTGACGCCCCCAGATCCGGTGTCAGGAATCTAGGTTGTCACTATCCAATTTTCACCACAATAACATCATTCACCTACTTTAACCATTATAATAACCAAACATAAAAGCAGTGACCCCAAACCAAACACACAACTCGAGTTATAGTCTCAGGGAACGAACTTAAAATAATAACGGTTATTAGAAACCAATGTAACCTCAGGATCTCACACTACTAATATAACTTCCACATGATGTTACATTAGAAGTAAACATTACTCCAAGATCTATTGTCACATTACATATTTTTCAACAAGTCTAGGATTCTAATCTGGAATCCCGTCTTTTCTTGCACCATTTATCGAAGTCCGGAACCTGACTAGCTCAAGCTCGAAGCTTCCTGTTCCTTAACATAATACCCGAGGTAGACAATTCACAGTCATCTCTTTCTGCAAGATATAAGATTTACAAACAGCAAGAATGAGCCAAAGAATGCTCAGCAAGTTATTTATCAGAATATTTCAAGGAAAAGGTGATAGCCATAATTATCCCAACTGGATATTCAACAATAAAATACATAACTAGCAATCTGATTGAAGATGTATAACCAGTTATATTTCGACAATAAACGACTCAAGGTTCACGATGCAAGAAGATATTTACAACAATAATGCAGTTCACGTTACTGCAATACAACAATTTAAGTTTATGATTATTGAGTTTGACAATATCAATAACTTAGCACAATGGCCTCAATCACCGAGTACCATTAGTTTCAGTACCAATAAGCAAGCAATTCATGATACTGCGAAAAGAATGAACGGAAGTTCATCAATTCCCATTAACACTATCAGTAACTTAGCACCACGGCTTTCGTTATAGTGTAGGAACAATGAAACTGATATATATACGAATAAAACGGTACTCAAAACAACCAACCAACTCAGAGTGGATTACATTCCCGTTGACACTATCGGTAACACAGCACCTAGGCTTTCGTTACAGAGCAACGTCAAATTCCAATTGGAAGAAACGGGCTTAATCGGGAGATTTTTCAACGCCCTATTGTACGCGATGATCAGTCGCCTTGTACAATAGAAAAACTAGTCACTTTCTCTACTAGTAGAAGGACAACCCCTTATCGGGACGTCACCCTAGGCAACACATGGACCTTTAGTTTACGGCTGGGTCGTGCGTCACCGACCTCTTAAGCAACCTTACTCCAGTCCCTGATGAATACTTAAACATTCATCAAACCTAGAAGGAAATTTAATCAAGCCTTCTAGAATAATAACAATCCACTCTAGGATTTCAATCAACTGTTAAGGAAGGAAATTCAATACCACCTTCCAGAACAACAACAATCCATCATCAGACTTCATAAACAGATAAGGAAGGGAATTTAATACAACCTTCCAGAACACAACGCCAATCCATCACAGGATTTCAATCAACAGATAAGGAAGGGAATTTAATACAACCTTCCAGAACACAACGACAATCCATCACAGGATTTCAATCAACAGATAAGGAAGGGAATTTAATACAACCTTCTAGAACAACAACGACAATCCATCACAGGATTTCGATCAACAGATAAGGAGGGGAATTTAATACAACCTTCCAGAACAACACAACAATCTATCACAGGATTTCATCAACAGATAAGGAAGGGAATTTAATACAACCTTCCAGAACAACAACGACAATCCATCACAGGATTTCATCAACAGATAAGGAAGGGAATTTAATACAACCTTCCAGAACAACAACGACAATCCATCACAGGATTTCGATCAACAGATAAGGAAGGGAATTTAATACAACCTTCCAGAACACAACGACAATCCATTACAGGATTTCAATCAACAGATAAGGAAGGGAATTTAATACAACCTTCCAGAACAACAACGACAATCCATCACAGGATTTCGATCAACAGATAAGGAAGGGAATTTAATACAACCTTCCAGAACAACACAACAATCCATCACAGGATTTCATCAACAGATAAGGAAGGGAATTTAATACAACCTTCCAGAACAACAACGACAATCCATCACAGGATTTCATCAACAGATAAGGAAGGGAATTTAATACAACCTTCCAGAACAACAACGACAATCCATCACAGGATTTCGATCAACAGATAAGGAGGGGAATTTAATACAACCTTCCAGAACAACACAACAATCCATCACAGGATTTCATCAACAGATAAGGAAGGGAATTTAATACAACCTTCCAGAACAACAACGACAATCCATCACAGGATTTCATCAACAGATAAGGAAGGGAATTTAATACAACCTTCCAGAACAACAACGACAATCCATCACAGGATTTCGATCAACAGATAAGGAAGGGAATTTAATACAACCTTCCAGAACACAACGACAATCCATTACAGGATTTCAATCAACAGATAAGGAAGGGAATTTAATACAACCTTCCAGAACAACAACGACAATCCATCACAGGATTTCGATCAACAGATAAGGAAGGGAATTTAATACAACCTTCCAGAACAACACAACAATCCATCACAGGATTTCATCAACAGATAAGGAAGGGAATTTAATACAACCTTCCAGAACAACAACGACAATCCATCACAGGATTTCATCAACAGATAAGGAAGGGAATTTAATACAACCTTCCAGAACAACAACGACAATCCATCACAGGATTTCAATCAACAGATAAGGAAGGGAATTTAATACAACCTTCCAGAACAACAACGACAATCCATCACAGGATTTCAATCAACGGATAAGGAAGGGAATTTAATACAACCTTCCAGAACAACAACGACAATCCATCACAGGATTTCGATCAATAGATAAGGAAGGGAATTTAATACAACCTTCCAGAACAACACAACAATCCATCACAGGATTTCATCAACAGATAAGGAAGGGAATTTAATACAACCTTCCAGAACAACAACGACAATCCATCACAGGATTTCATCAACAGATAAGGAAGGGAATTTAATACAACCTTCCAGAACAACAACGACAATCCATCACATGATTTCAATCAACAAATAAGGAAGGGAATTTAATACAACCTTCCAGAACAACAACGACAATCCATCACAGGATTTCAATCAACAGATAAGGAAGGGAATTTAATACAACCTTACAAAACAACAACGACCTATTGTAAGATTTCAATATCTGACAATAGCTTGGCTCCCTAAACCAAGTGAGAGTACTCTCGAAACATCTGGGTTGACTCTCAGTCAACGAATTCAACAAGACAGAAACCCTTGAATCAAGGAGACTCAAGAACGCGACCGGGGAGCCGCTAATACTAGCTAAAATAGACTCCAAAAAACATTACAGTTTTGGAGTGAAAAATGGGCCTTAAAGGCACCAATACAACTGGGAGGAATATCGGAGTCGGACGTTACCTCCCGAACCTGGAGTTATCGACTCAGAATAAATAAAAAATATCCGAGTCATCGCTCACCATTTATTATTTAATGAAAAATAATATTTAAAGAAATTTAGACAACTCCAGAATATTTTTAAAGAACAAATAAATATTTTATTAATATTTAGGAGGCCCAGAATAGTTCTCGAAAAATATTAAAAGGATTTAAAAGAATTAAAATATTTAATCCCAATATAATCAAGATTATTTAATATTTAAATAATCTTAAACGATTCAACATATTTAAATAATATTTAATCAACATTAAATAATATTTAAATTAACCAAAACGAATTGAAAGTATTTAATCAGTAGTTAAATACTTTTAAATATCCCAAAATATTTAAATAATATTTAATCAATATTAAATAATATTTAAATAATCTCAAATGCCATGAAAGTATTTAATTAACCCTTAAACACTTTCTATATTCTTTAAATAATATTTAATAAACTAAATATTATTTAAAACATTGAATATCGACTAACCGTCGAGTCACACTAGACTACTCCCGGTCGACCATCGAGCACCAAAAAGATGTACTCGACGCCAGATTCAGTTATACAAAACTGAAAGCAAACGTCCTCCAACTTTTTAAGAAGTTCAGAGGCATTTCAAAACTAGGTTGAAAAGATCTCATTCTACTCTCCAGAAACAATCTTAAACAACCTACGCATACTTGTGTCCTACATCAGAATAATAGTGATGAAGCGTCGGACACTTGCATACTCTAACTTTTCGAGAAGTTCAGAGTAGCAGATGAATCAAGTTATAAATGAACAAGACAATTCAAGGGAAATGCCGACGTGCATTTCCAACGACTACAATAAACTAGATAGTTCCAAACACAGCAAAAATGTATAATTGAAAAACTTATCACTAAGTCAAAGATTTCAAAAATTTTGGCATCACCATGAATTAATAATATTCCGATATGGAATAAAACGATAGAGTCGGAAACTTGCCTGGAGTCCAAGGAATGCCATTCCAACTTCTCCACGCTCCGGGTACTCTATAATCATATAAGAACCCACTCTTAGTATACATATGCATGTATCATGTTAATTGTAATTTATACAATTACTCTACATTTCGCCCGGTACTTCACCTCCTCAGGCCTACTTTAGCTACTCGTAAAATTATCCTCTCAATAGTTTTTAATCAAGTTCCTTGCACCTACGTATAGTCATGATGTTCCTTAACAACTTTCGTTATTGGGTCGACTCGAGACAAGATTCCTTCTCTGGGGTCTTATATGACTGTCAAAGAATCTCCCATAAAAGTTTCAGATTTTATTAAGCTCCGTAGCTAGTCCAATCATAGCCTCAAAGTTGGACAAAAACAGGATTTTCATTTCCTGCGCTACCATTACTAAAACGTCCATAACTTTTGGCTCGTAACTCTGAATGACGCAAAATTAGCGCTCAAACGATCTAGAGACAATCTACTATCTAACCATATCAGCCATACGCCAAGAACAGTGACCGAACGTTCCCAGATTTTTCTGGACAGTTGCAGCAGTTAGGTCGCGAAAAAAATTGGCATGGTTTCGTTTGTTTTCTCATCGTTTTCCATATCTATTCTACTCCAAATCAACCAACAAAAAATCCCAAACTCCTCATTCAACATAATCAACCAACATACCACAAATTTAAGCCATAAAAATCAATTTAGCTCAAGAATTAAGAGTTTAACAATTATTAACCAAACATATGCATCCATGGCTTTTCATGCTTCAACAATGTTACCCATAGCCTAAATAGCTCTTAACAATCATCAACCAAGCTAAAGGAACTAAAGAATCAGGAAAACAAATTTTCAATTTTCGGAGTTACTGTTCATTCGAACCTTCTTTCAATCATAGCTAAAGATTTCATGGATGGAATGATGTAGAAATCAAGAGGGAGCAAGGTGAGTATCATACCTTCGATTCAAGCCATTAAGCGCAGGAAACGGTGGAGAAATGAGCAAGCAATGAGCAAGTAAGTAATTTTTCTCCTCCCCCCTTACCATGTTTCGGTTGTGGCTGCTCAAGGTGAAGAAACGAAAAGCACAAACTGATTTTTTTGTGGGGTGGAAGCTAGCGTTTTAAAAGGTTCGTGCGGGAGTCGCGTAATTTCCCGATAACGTCTTAATCTCTCGTTATCGTACTCTTTTCTTCCGTTCCACCTAAGTTTTAAAAACTTAAAATCTCATATTATGATTCTAATATATTTTAGAATCATTAAATTAATACTCTTTGATTGTTTCGAGAATTTACGAAACAATTTTCCGAATAAATATTATTCACTTACACCGTCTCTCAAACTCTATTACAACTTTCATCCGGACTTCAACTTTATTTTGTTGGACTAAAAATAATAATTAGTCCTACAATGATTGCGTATGCTACCGTGACACCGATACGCATATTTTCGAATATCCCGTATATTAATAATACGGTCTCACACTTCAAGTACCTTACGAAGAAAATAAATCCATATTATCATTTCTCCATAAAATGAAAAATTTTACCCAAAAATCTTAATAACCCCAAGCGTAAAAAAAAAAACGGGTTATTACAGTCTCCCCTCCTTAAAAGGATTCTGTCCTCGGAATTCATACGAGAACAACCGAGGTTACTATTTTCACACCTCGCTTTCTAATTTCTAGGCTGAGACTCCAACCTTCTTGGTTTCGTACAACCTCCTCAGCATTATTACTTCACTTTTCACCATTTGCTCTATTCAGTCGATGATATCTATAATTTCGTAGCAATCTCGTATGATAAGCACGATTGATTCCTTAAAATTGGGAAAGAGCGCCACTTCCTAAACACCTTCTTAATATACTCCCAGACCTTGAAAGATTCAATACTCCTCGAGCTTAAGTTCTCTTTCTTACTAAATCTCGTTACTCTTTTCCACGATAATGCTTTCAGCAATACGAAGTCTCTCACTTCATACTCTCTTCCATTTTCAGACTTGATCACCAAATTAGCTTTGTCTACCTTGAGCTATCATTAATCGCTTTCAATACTAAACTTCGTAAGGTGGCATGACTATATATGCGTGGTAACCAGAGTCGTATAAAAGCTCTAACCGTAGTAAGTAACTACCACCACTCCTTTTTGAAATCCAAGGTACAAACTTTCTATAGAAAGATAACCTTATACAAAATTTTAATAGAGATCTTTTGAATGAAGATCATTGCAACAAAACAATCAGAGTGATTCGTAGATCACTAAGCTCATTTTCGAATGTATATGATAAATGAGAAAGAAAATAATTTAGATATGACTGAGAACAACCATATTTGTACTCAAGATGGCCAGTCTTTAGTACTTTCTGGCTTATACTACATAATCGAGTGGTTGCCCACCAGACTTTTGTCACACAGAGAAGAAGTCACACCATATGCATTGTTCATCTCAATCGGATGAAAAATAGTCAACATTTAGAAGAAAATGATTTTGAAAGGGAGAGAAAATATATTTTGAAATTTTCATTCCTTAATGCATTACAACTCAATATACAACAGTCCCTACTCGTTTAGGAACCTGCTGACAAAATCCCCAAATTTCTTATTTCCCATTTCTATTCTTCACTTTCCTCAAACTTTCTCCGCCACTTACTATATGTTTCACAATTTCAGCTCATTTTACCCAAACTCATTCTTATGGGATTTGTCATCCAACCTCTCTTCTCTTAAGGTTTTCTAATGATATATATTTTTACCTTCGGGTTCTTCCTTCATCTTTAGACCGATCAGGATATCCTCTGTGAAGATTATGACAACTTGTCCAATTATTTCTTACAATTCCAATTAATCCTTAGAAGGTACAGGTGCATTCATTAATACATCCTTCCTCATCAAAGACTCATAACATCCTTATCACGTTCTCAATGCCATCCTTGGCATATTATCTAGGTAATTCTGTAGTTGGTGATAACTTATCCTCAATATATTTTCTCCAGTAGACTAATTTCTTTGAGTGGTCTATCCATATTATGGATAACCAATATTGATTGCTAAATTAACCAATTCACTTAATCCATTCTCACCAATGTATGCGCAGTCTCATGCCGCTGTCTGTTTCCTTTACAAACAACCCACGTGCACCTCTTAGTAACACTTTCAATAAATAGTCTTTATAACTGAGGGACTAAGCCTCTTAGGCTGCCAGGCGTCATCTTCTAAGATGCCTCCAATGCTAAAGTTACTCATAACACTATGTCAATGATAAATGACGTGATCTCTGATGGTGGTAATCCCAAAATATCACTAAGGGTTATTTTTCCCAATTCTTTAACTACTCTCTTTATTGAATAGTTCCTTTTTCATATCCATTACCAGTGCCCCATAACTTAGCATCCAAAGCGTAATGTACTTTTTATTCGAATCTTATTTCAAACCTTCTCAATTTATCTCCCCATATTTAAAACATGTCATCCCTTCTTTTAGGGCAATCATTAACATAACATCTAGACTTTACAATTATAGCTTCTTGCTGTCCATTTCACATATTCTCCCATTTCAGGCTCACTGTTTAGTAAGTGAGGCCTCGATTGGCTTGGGTGAACCATAATTAGCAGTACACCAACCCGCTCATATTTCTTAATCCACTGTTCTTCCAGAAGTAGAACTCTGGTTCCTTGTTAAAAGTTCATGGTATTTCCATATATGTAGCCACTTTATTTTTCATATTCTGTCATAGTTGATTCTTCCCAACACTGTGACTTTATTCTCAATTCACTTCTTTTGGGACAATCTTGGCAATTCCCATAGACTTTAATTCATGATCTGACACACTCTTGTTTCAGGTCTAGAACTTTCATTACATCTGAATTTCCAGAAACTTAGGAAACAGTTGCATACTGCAAGATATAGCTATGGCTAAAGAATTCTTTGTTCAACCAAGTTCATAAGAATTCTTGCTGAATCAACGACCTTATTAGGCCTCGACCAAATACTTTTCAGAAATTTAGGATCATCAATGGCTACTCAGACCGCTCTCTAGTCAGGAATTCTACTATTAAAACAAGTAACTTCATATAAGCCTTTATGCCACAACTCATTTATACTAGTAAATCTTACCACCGTATTTGCAATGTGGCGGTCACTTCTATCCCAAGGCTTACTCTAATCCAACATCCTTAATATATTCAAGAATTATATCAAGTGCGTATCTCATCTCTTTGTTACGACTCTACATTGTATGCATACCATACACCATTTAAATTAAGGCTTTACTTTTTACTCTCAGAGAATCCTCAACAGAATCCTCAATATTACTCATATATAGATGGCTATATTCTTTAAGCCATACTACTCCATTTTACCCTGAAACATTCCATTTACACGTCCTCTTATTTCTAAATTTCATTAAACTAATGGGAACGTATTTTCCACAGAAAATCGGGCATGACCTATTCATATGTCGGACTGTGCCCGGTGTAAAAACACCTCAATTATAATCCCAAAACATTCACAGTTCCCAAACATCAACATCTCATCCATCACTTATAACATAATGTATACCAAAAGAGAAATAACTATGAGTCACTATATCTATATACCTAATCTCGAGTATCCACAAGTCAGTCAACAACAATATCAATGGTCACTATCATGGACCATCAATCACATTCGCTCCATAACATTAATAAGAGTTTGCTGAAATGCATACTATCTCTTTGGGTTATTGCCAATAGATGAAAGATTGGTGAAGATTTGACATGTCATCAATTTGAACATGGTCATCTTAACGATTGTGCCAAGAATAAAGTGGTTCTCTTCGCTCAGTAATGCTCCCCTCAGTCCTGGGGTACTAGCATACTTAGGGCTACACTTGTAGCACATCTGGGCTCCTTTATAAGTGCTCCATAATTCTCAAGCTCTCATCCTCAATCATAAATCCTCTTACTCAGATGAGTCTCCTCGGCTAGTGTTCGACATCTTTGTAAGAAAAGTTTTTATTATCTTTCCTAACTATCCTTATATGAGTATATTAGTCTCATAATATAAATCACTGCTACTTCCGATAGCCCGAATATGACTTCGATAGGAGCTCACTCTCTATTAATCTTATCCAAACATAACCCTTAACTCTCTCGTTCCTGAGTACTATAACCTAGAGCTCTGATACCATCTCTGTGACGCCCCCAGGTCCGGGTCAGGAATCTAGGTTGTCACTATCCAATTTTCACCACAATAACATCATTCACCTGCTTTAACCATTATAATAACCAAACATAAAAGCAGTGACCCCAAACCAAACACACAACTCGAGTTATAGTCTCAGGGAACGAACTTAAAATAATAACGGTTATTACAAACCAATGTAACCTCAGGATCTCACACTACTAATATAACTTCCACATGATGTTACATTAGAAGTAAACATTACTCCAAGATCTATTGTCACATTACATATTTTTCAACAAGTCTAGGATTCTAATCCGGAATCCCGTCTTTTCTTGCACCATTTATCGAAGTCCGGAACCTGACTAGCTCAAGCTCGAAGCTTCCTGTTCCTTAACATAATACCCGAGGTAGACAATTCACAGTCATCTCTTTTTGCAAGATATAAGATTTACAAATAGCAAGAATGAGCCAAAGAATGCTCAGCAAGTTATTTATCAGAATATTTCAAGGAAAAGGTGATAGCCATAATTATCCCAACTGGATATTCAACAATAAAGTACATAACTAGCAATCTGATTGAAGATGTATAACCAGTTATATTTCGACAATAAACGACTCAAGGTTCACAATGCAAGAAGATATTTACAACAATAATGCAGTTCACGTTACTGCAATACAACAATTTAAGTTTATGATTATTGAGTTTGACAATATCAATAACTTAGCACAATGGCCTCAATCACCGAGTACCATTAGTTTGAGTACCAATAAGCAAGCAGTTCATTATACTACGAAAAAAATGAACGGAAGTTCATCAATTCCCATTAACACTATCAGTAACTTAGCACCACGGCTTTCGTTATAGTGTAGGAATAATGAAACTGATATATATACGAATAAAACGGTACTCAAAACAACCAACCAACTCAGAGTGGATTACATTCCCGTTGACACTATCGGTAACACAGCACCTAGGCTTTCGTTACAGTGCAACGTCAAATTCCAATTGGAAGAAACGGGCTTAATCTGGAGATTTTTCAACGCCCTATTGTACGCGATGATCAATCGCCTTGTACAATAGAAAAACTAGTCACTTTCTCTACTAGTAGAAGGACAACCCCTTATCGGGACGTCACCCTAGGCAACACATGGCCTTTAGTTTACGGCTGGGTCGTGCGTCACCGACCTCTTACGCAACCTTACTCCATTCCCTGATGAATACTTACACATTCATCAAACCTAGAAGGAAATTTAATCAAGCCTTCTAGAATAACAACAATCCACTCTAGGATTTCAATCAACTGTTAAGGAAGGGAATTCAATACCACCTTCCAGAACAACAACAATCCATCATCGGACTTCATCAACAGATAAGGAAGGGAATTTAATACAACCTTCCAGAACACAACGACAATCCATCACAGGATTTCAATCAACAGATAAGGAAGGGAATTTAATACAACCTTCCAGAATAACAACGACAATCCATCACAGGATTTCGATCAACAGATAAGGAAGGGAATTTAATACAACCTTCCAGAATAACACAACAATCCATCACAGGATTTCATCAACAGATAAGGGAGGGAATTTAATACAACCTTCCAGAACAACAACGACAATCCATTACAGGATTTCATCAACAGATAAGGAAGGGAATTTAATACAACCTTCCAGAACAACACAACAATCCATCACATGATTTCATCAACAGATAAGGAAGGGAATTTAATACAACCTTCCAGAACAACAACGACAATCCATCACAGGATTTCATCAACAGATAAGGAAGGGAATTTAATACAACCTTCCAGAACAACAACGACAATTAATCACAGGATTTCGATCAACATATAAGGAAGGGAATTTAATACAACCTTCCAGAACAACAACGACAATCCATCACAGGATTTCAATCAACAGATAAGGAAGGGAATTTAATACAACCATCCAGAACAACAATGACAATCCATCACAGGATTTCGATCAACATATAAGGAAGGGAATTTAATACAACCTTCCAGAACAACACAACAATCCATCACAGGATTTCATCAACAGATAAGGAAGGGAATTTAATACAACCTTCCAGAACAACAACGACAATCCATCACAGGATTTCATCAACAGATAAGGAAGGGAATTTAATACAACCTTCCAGAACAACAACGACAATCCATCACAGGATTTCAATCAACAGATAAGGAAGGGAATTTAATACAACCTTCCAGAACAACAACGACAATCCATCACAGGATTTCATCAACAGATAAGGAAGGGAATTTAATACAACCTTCCAGAACAACAACGACAATCCATCACAGGATTTCAATCAACAGATAAGGAAGGGAATTTAATACAACCTTCCAGAACAACAACGACCTATTGTAAGATTTCAATATCTGACAATAGCTTGGCTCCCTAAACCAAGTGGGAGTACTCTCGAAACATCTGGGTTGACTCTCAGTCAACGAATTCAACAAGACAGAAACCCTTTAATCAAGGAGACTCAAGAACGCGACCGGGGAGCCGCTAATACTAGCTAAAATAGACTCCACAAAACATTACAGTTTTGGAGTGAAAAATTGGCCTTAAAGGCACCAATACAACTGGGAGGAATATCGGAGTCGGACATTACCTCCCGAACCTGGAGTTATCGACTCAGAATAAATACAAAATATCCGAGTCATCGCTCACCATTTATTATTTAATGAAAAATAATATTTAAAGAAATTTAGACAACTCCAGAATATTTTTAAAGAACAAATAAATATTTTATTAATATTTAGGAGGCCCGGAATAGTCCTCGAAAAATATTAAAAGGATTTAAAAGAATTAAAATATTTAATCCCAATATAATCAAGATTATTTAATATTTAAATAATCTTAAACGATTCAACATATTTAAATAATATTTAATCAACATTAAATAATATTTAAATAAACCAAAACGAATTGAAAGTATTTAATCAGTAGTTAAATACTTTTAAATATCCCAAAATATTTAAATAATATTTAATCAATATTAAATAATATTTAAATAATCTCAAATGCCCTGAAAGTATTTAATTAACCCTTAAACACTTTCTATATTCTTTAAATAATATTTAATAAACTAAATATTATTTAAAACATTGAATATCGACTAACCGTCGAGACATACTAGACTACTCCCGGTCGACCATCGAGTACCAAAAAGATGTACTCGACGCCAGATTCAGTTATACAAAACTGAAAGCAAACGTCCTCTAACTTTTTAAGAAGTTCAGAGGCATTTCAAAACTAGGTTGAAAAGATTTCATTCTACTCTCTAGAAACAATCTTAAACAACCTACGCATACTTGTGTCCTACATCAGAATAATAGTGATGAAGCGTCGGACACTTGCCTACTCTAACTTTTCGAGAAGTTCAGAGTAGCAGATGAATCAAGTTATAAATGAACAAGACAGTTCAAGGGAAATGCCGACGTGCATTTCCAACGACTACAATAAACTAGATAGTTCCAAACACAGCAAAAATGTATAATTGAAGAACTTATCATTAAGTCAAAGATTTCAAAAATTTTGGCATCACCATGAATTAATAATATTATGATATGGAATAAAACGATAGAGTCGGAAACTTGCCTGGAGTCCAAGGAATGCCATTCCAACTTCTCCACGCTCCGGGTACTCTATAATCATATAAGAACCCACTCTAAGTATACATATGCATGTATCATGTTAATTGTAATTTATACAATTACTCTACATTTCGCCCGGTACTTCACCTCCTCGGGCTTACTTTAGCTACTCGTAAAACTATCCTCTCAATAGTTTTTAATCAAGTTCCTTGCACCTACGTATAGTCATGATGTTCCTTAACAACTTTCGTTACTGGGACGACTCGAGACAAGTCCTCTATCTTGCTCGAAATCATTCCCCAAAACGGTTGTTCAACCTTTTCTTATGTTCATCTCACTTAATACCCTATTTTCCGTCATTTTTAATAAATTGGAAATTAATCATTTTGACACGATTCCTTCTCTGGGGTCTTATATGACTGTCAAAGAATCTCCCATAAAAGTTTCGGATTTTATTAAGCTCCGTAGCTAGTCCAATCATAGCCTCAAAGTTGGACAAAAACAGGATTTTCATTTCCTGCGCTACCGTTACTAAAACGTCCATAACTTTTGACTCGTAACTCCGAATGACGCAAAATTAGCGCTCAAACGATCTAGAGACAATCTACTATCTAACCATATCAGCCATACGCCAAGAACAGTGACCGAACGTTCCCAGATGTTTCTGGACAGTTGCAGCAGTTAGGTCGCGAAAAAAATTGGCATGGTTTCGTTTGTTTTCTCATCGTTTTCCATTTCTATTCTACTCCAAATCAACCAACAAACAATCCCAAACTCCTCATTCAACATAATCAACTAACATACCACAACTTTAAGCCATAAAAATCAATTTAACTCAAGAATTAAGGGTTTAACAATTATTAACCAAACACATGCATCCATGGCTTTTCATGCTTCAACAATGTTACCCATAGCCTAAATAGCTCTTAACAATCATCAACCAAGCTAAAGGAACTCAAGAATCAGGAAAACAAATTTTCAATTTTCGGAGTTACTGTTCATTCGAACCTTCTTTGAATCATAGCTAAAGATTTCATGGATGGAATGATGTAGAAATCAAGAGGGAGCAAGGTGAGTATCATACCTTCGATTCAAGCCATTAAGCGCAGGAAACGGTGGAGAAATGAGCAAGCAATGAGCAAGTAAGTAATTTTTCTCCTCCCCCCTTACCATGTTTCGGTTGTGGCTGCTCAAGGTGAAGAAACGAAAAGCACAAACTGATTTTTTTGTGGGGTGGAAGCTAGCGTTTTAAAAGGTTCGTGCGGGAGTCGCGTAATTTCCCGATAACGTCTTAATCTCTCGTTATCGTACTCTTTTCTTCTGTTCCACCTAAGTTTTAAAAACTTAAAATCTCATACTATGATTCTAATATATTTTAGAATCATTAAATTAATACTCTTTGATTGTTTCGAGAATTTACGAAACAATTCTCCGAATAAATACTATTCACTTACACCGTCTCTCAAACTCTGTTACAACTTTCATCCGGACTTCAAATTTATTTTGTTGGACTAAAAATAATAATTAGTCCTACATTGATTGCGTATGCTACCGTGACACCGATACGCATATTTTCGAATATCCCGTATATTAATAATACGGTCTCACACTTCAAGTACCTTACGAAGAAAATAAATCCATAAAATCATTTCTCCATAAAATGAAAAATTTTACCCAAAAATCTTAATAACCCCAAGCATAAAAAAAATACGGGTTATTATAGTCTGAATCATTAATTGACAAGCCTTTGGAATTATTACACATGGACTTATTTGGTCCAGTCAACATCATGTCAATTGCCAAAAAGAAATATGCCTTAGTCATTGTGGATGACTTTACAAGATATATATGGGTATATTTCTTAGACTTTAAGGATGAGGCAAGAAAATTCATTATCAATTATGTGAAGAATGTTGACAATGGCACTGAATGGAAGGTCAAGAAAATTAAAAGTGATAATGGTAGTGAATTCAAGAATGCAACAATGAAAGAATTCTGTAAAGAAAAAGGTATCACTCATCATTTCTCTGCACCTAGGACTCCACAGTAAAATGGAGTAGTTGAAAGGAAGAATAGGACATTGATTGAAGCTGCTATAACTATGTTAGAAGAAGCAAAACTTCCAACATATTTCTGGGCAGAAGCAATTAATACTGCTTGCTACATTCGAAATATTTTCATGGTCAATTAACTTCAAGGCAAAACATCATACGAGTTGATGAAGAAAGACAAGAAGCCAACAGTTAATTTTCTTCATGACTTTGGCTGCAAATGCTTTGCACTGAGAAATCAAGGTGAAAATCTGGGAAAATTTGAAGCCAAGGCTGATGAAGCTATATTAACATATATCAGGTTTTGAGTCTCCAAAAACTTTTAGAATTTACGTATACTCTAATAACTCATAAATTCCAAATCAAATAGAAGAATTGGGAGTTTTGAAAAACTAATGTGATTTACATACCTTTATTTACTCTATATAATAATAATACGGCTTCAAAATTTTAAGTTTCAAATTTTATAGAAAAAACTATTCACCATTCACTGGAAACTTTTTCATATTATTAAAATTTCAGGTTATTACAATTATACCCAAGTGTACCAGATGTAAAGTAGATTTACAGATATTCAATAATTTTCTAAAAAACACATAGAATAGAAGAACTAACAAATTGATTACTAATTCTTCCTAATCCATTTCTGTTGTTGTCTTACATTTTAACTCTCTCTAATTACCTAAGTCAGTTTTAGATTAGTCCTCGAATCAACAAGTTTACTCACTACCTAGATAATTCTACCATATTTTAACATTCTATTCCTTAACAAGCAATATATGTTATGATATGACATTTAAGTGCAACTATATGAGTAAAAGCAAATTATTTGAAAATAAGCACATAAATAATTTCAGGTAAGAACAAATATAAAATACCTGATCTATGATCTGTTTGTCTATTAGCAATTTTTACAACATTAGCAAAGATATTAAATCACACAAGATTTAAATCAAGTTCCAGCAAATGTTTAGGGATACACCTAACCGTCTAGAACACCTTATCTAATTCTAGATATTCATTTTACTGCATATAAAATCAAGTATGAAATGTAATTATTTAAACTCGTGAATTCTAGCATGTAAATCTCATTCTTAGCAATCAATTAAGCATTGAAGTCCTAAGATACTAACATGCTGACATGAATATAATACATTTCAAAACATAATAATCATATAGTTTTGAATTAGATAAAGTATAATAGTTAGAATGTGTACATGTGAAGTGCTTAGTGATTCATCTCCAGTGTTGGTCATTGATGCCAAACATTCATGTGGTTCATCACTATCACTAATAGAATCAGCCTTGCATTTAACTTTACCAACAAATATTTTCTCTTGCTACATCCTCACTAATGCTTGAGATTCATGCTTCAACCCAACATAGTGTCTATCATCTTTTGCTTGTATAGGCTTCTTCAAATTGTGTAGCATAAAACTGATCTTGTCTTTCTAATATAAATCATCCATGCCTTGTAACCGCCTCTTGAACTGTTATTGAAAATTTCCTTTATGGAATCTATAGGTAAGGACCTTAGATTAAGAATTAGGATTTCGTCTGAATGTGATGTCATTAAACTTCCTGTTGGTCTGCAGGCTTGACTTGCAGTCCAGTTCTCAAGTTATTTCAAAGTATAAGATTCACTTATAATACCTTGACCATTATCTTGAGCTACTACATCTTCAATTCAGCTTCTCTGATCATTTCGTTTATTTTCAGAGGTTCTCGACCTTGACGTCAATCAAATTTGGTTCCTAGATCACAAATACACTGGATATGCTAACAACATGTTTTACCAATTATTATCTTCTTCAGCTCTTGTTCTAGTTCATAGGCCTCTAGCACACAAATAGTTCATCTAAAGATAATGTGGTTATATCCTTAAATTCCCTATGGCTGTAATCATGTGTTCCAAATGCTCTGCAATGGTAGCACGAACTTCCTGTAATCTCCTAGTAGAATAATCTTTAAGGCTTGTATTGAGATTTCAGGTAGTCTAGTATGTTCTCCTTCACTACTTTAACCCCTAAGATTTTTCATCCAAAAATTTAACTTAAATCAACCAAAAACTGTATCCAAATTAATCTCTTCTTTTACAGCATCTGAATAAACAGTGGGATCCTATGGAGTAGACCTTTGAGGAAATTAGTACCACTTCTTCTTCAACATGTTCCAGAATTAATTTTATTTGATAATTTTCAGTCAATTTTAGTTGTCTTCAATACCCGAAAAAATCTTCAATTACAAACCCTAGAGCACCCCCTCGAATTAATATTAAAGAAAAATTTAAATTTACAGAATTTTTAATTTTCATAGAAAATAAATTAATCAAAAATAAAAATTTACAAATAATTACTTTTCAAGAATATTTGTAATTTCTTAAAAATTAAAAATCCATAAATTAATATATTAAGAAAAATTTTAGTTTTCAAGAATTTTAAATTTTCAGGAAAAATAAATAAATCTAAAATAAAAATTAAAATGTACAAAACTTGGGGTACCAAATAGCATTTTGGTGTAAGTGTCGAATTTCTCTTCGATGTATAGCTATGTGTTGATTTTTCTTCTCCATGGTAGCTCATGTGTCTAGTTCTTCACCTTGTGTCCATGACTTAGAATATATTTCACACCTTAAGAGCTATGTGTCTAATTTCTTCACCATGTATATATGACTTAGAACATTTTTTACACTTTAAGAGCTATGTGTCTAATTCTTCAACTTATATCCATGACTTAGAATATATTTCATACCTTAAGAGCTATGTGTCTAATTTATTCACCATGTATACATGATAGAATATTTTTCACACTTTAAGAGCTATGTGTCTAATTCTTCATCGTGTATGCATGACTTAAAATATTTTTCACACCTTAAGAGCTATGTGTCGAATTTTCTTGCCTTGTATGCCTATGTGTCTAATTTCTTCACCATGTATCCATGACTTAGAATATTTGTCACATTTTAAGAGCTATGTGTTTAATTCTTCACCATGTATGCATTACTTAGCCATTTTGAAGTGTGTTAAACACATGTGTCGATTTAACCATGTTTAAATGTTTAATAAATTTAAATTATAAACTTAATTTTATTAAACCTTATAAAATAAACTAATTATAATTTATAACATAAATTAATAAAATTTTATAAAATAAATTTTATAAGAGTTTATAAAATAAAATTTATATAAAATTTATAAAATAAACTAATTAAAATTTATAACATAAACTAATAAAATTTTATAAAATAAATTTTATAAAAATTTATAAAATAATTTTTTTTAAAAATTATAAAATAAACTAATTAAAATTTATAACATAAACTAATAAAAGTTTATAAAATAAATTTTATTAAAAAGTTTATAATTACACTTATTTAACAAGACATGTGATCATTCTGAGTCCAAACAGTTTCGGCATGGTGAGCTTCACTGAGGTACTGATCTTGATTTATATATCAATCAGCAGGCTCTGATACCAATTGTTGGGTCTCGGAAGTATCGTAGAAAGGGGGTTAAATACGATACTCACTAAATTAAAAAAATCTTTCGAATTCTTGAGGTGAATAATATTTAGGAGGTTGGCTTACTAATTTTCCATATTTATGAATAAATATTAAACTTCTAGAAAATTAGCAAGTAATTTAATGTGACAAGTTTCGGAGAATATATATCTTTCGTATATAAACCCAGAGGGGTGCTTGTATGTTGACTTGAGTTGACCTGATCACATGTGTCGAATTTAATCTCCATGTATATTTCTTAGAATATTTACAAAGTTATGTGTCGAATTTTATATATAGAATTCCTATGTGTCGACCTTTTAATTTGACTTGGGCAAATTACCATTTGATCACCAGCCTTTTATACTTCTCGCGCTTGGACACTTGCGGCTTGGTCACTTGCGGTTTGGCTATTGAACTGTTCAGTTGTTTGACTATTGAGATGTTCATCTGTTTTTCTTTGAACCCTTGAACCTTTACAAGCGCTTTAATTCTCGACACTTTTCTTCCATTTCCTTCACTCCACACACTTAGTCAATGCTCTACTTCATAGATATCATTACCATTATCTTTCGTGTTGATGTTTAGTGTACCAGTCTGGTTCACAAACGGCTAGCACCAATCCTGATCTTCACATCTCATTTAATTCAATTGACAAGAGTGTTGCAATTCTTTATTGCTTCGAACACTGACTGTCAATAAATATAGTACTTTCACTAGAATCTTTATAGGAACTTAGACAACGTCTTTATTACTACTACAATCATGAATACTTCATTATATGTTCTTCATTGACGCTTGAACATATAAATGAACTTCTTTCAGTGAGTATAAATTCAAGACTGTAGCTGTCTTCTTTAATCTTTGTCTTTTACCATGTCTTCAATTCTTCTAGATTCCTATGCTTCGAACACTGTCTATCTTCAATCAATGTCTTTACACTGAAATCTTCTAGTGGCACTTCTATACTGAATCTTCAACACTTCTAAAATCCTGAAAGTCTTCAACCATTATTCTTCACTGAGGCATGAACATATTAATGAACTATTTTGAGTGACCTATAGTAAACTTCAAAACGTCTTCTAATGACTTGATTTTCACTGTATTTGCCTTGTCTTCATTTCTTCCTGATTTCAGTGTAGGCGTAGTATTATTTACCTGTCATATTCTAGTGTTGAGTTATCACGATTACTATTCATACAGCTTCGTAATCTCACCAACAAGAAGGAAAGTCATGGTAAAGTTGCAATTGGTATTAGATATGATGAATGACAATCAATAAGGCAAAAATCTTGTTGACATGACTCAATTCAAATGCTTTAATTGTGGATTGGCTGGTCATTTTTCTATTGAATGCATAAAGCCAAAAATGGAGAAGAAATCAAAGTTCAGTAATGGTATTGACTATAAAAAGAACTACTTTGACTTGCTCAAACAGAAAGAAAAGGCTTTTGTAATAGAAGAAAAGGACTAGGCTGCTGAGGATGATTCTGAAGAAGAGGAATACATTAACCTTGCACTAATGACCAATCATAATGACCAAGAAACTAGTTATTCTAGCAATCAGGTAATCTCTACAAATCTATCTGAGTTATCCAAAGATGAATGCAATATTACCATTACTAAAATGTCAAATGAATTGCATAATTTGTATGTCACTCTCAAGTCTTCAAACAAAGAGAACACTAGGCTCAAAAGCATCTTAGAATCTCTTACTAGAAGAAATATTCATCTAGATAGTGAGCTAGTGCAAATGGACAGACTCAAGGTAGAAAACAAAGATGCTAGAGAAGAATTAGTTGAGTGTAAAAAGGAAATAGAAACCTTGAAAGAAAAATTGGAAAAAGAACTAAGAACCATTGACAAATGAAATAGGTCAAGTAAAGCTAGTAAAAAGATGAATGACAT
Organism: Oenanthe sinensis; assembly: GCA_028671895.1. Taxonomy (NCBI): domain Eukaryota; kingdom Viridiplantae; phylum Streptophyta; class Magnoliopsida; order Apiales; family Apiaceae; genus Oenanthe; species Oenanthe sinensis. Next base: position 15,438,303 of record CM053807.1, read on the forward strand.
TCATGGAACAAATTCTTTCACCATGTTGTCTGAGACTCTTGAGAAATTAGCCATTGATAAAAATCAATCCTTGGAAAAGAAGCAATCGATTGCTAATCCTGAATCAATTGATAAGGATTATCCATCGATTGATAATGTTATCTCAACAGATAATTATCCATCAATTAAGGAATCATCAAATGTTAAACAATTTGTTTTAAAAACCAATCTTAACAGACCTGTTACATTTGTAAAAGAAGATAGCTCTTCTAAACCTCAATTCAAAGTTTAAAAGGCCAATATAGGGTTCTTATCTAAAGACCAATTGAAGGAAAAGTTAGAAAAGATAAAACCTAATGTTGAGCCTAATGAAAGGAGGAAAAAGAACAGAAATGGTAAAGTAGGCATAAATAAGCATAATAACTACACACCTGACAAGTATGCTCCAAGAAAGATATGTGCTGTGGTAGTAAGAATCACTTATCTGTGCAATGAAAGTTCAATATGCCTGCAACATCCAATATGTTTGTCATACCTAACATACACTTTAATTATGTTTATCCTCAATTAGTTGATCCTCATGTTATTCATTCTCAATATGCATCAATGTCTTATATGTTTAATCCATATCTTGCATTTGCCAACATGAATATGCCTGCTATGCCCTGGAATATGCACAATAATTTTATGCTCCAAATTTCTCTAATTCTGCAAGCATGAATATTCCAAGTATTAGTACTGAGAATCCTGAGGTGAGGAAACCAACATCTAAGGTTGAAGTGGAAGTAAAACCACATAAACCAAAGGTACAAAATTTGGAAACCAAACCAAAGGTAACAACTAATAAGAAAGGACCCAAGGGAATTTGGGTACCAAAATCAACTTGATTGTTTTTGGATGTGTGTAGGGAAAAAGAAGAAATCTTTGGTACTTGGACAGTGGGTGTTCAAGACATATGACTGGAGATAAATTCCTGCTCCAAAGTTTGAGGAGAAAGTTGGCCCTAAAGTAACTTTTGGAGATGAATGTAAAGGATACACCATGGGATATGGCTTGATTTCAAAAGATAATGTCATCATTGAACCTGTTGCATTAGTTGATGGCTTAAGACACAATTTGTTAAGCAAAAGTCAACTATGTGACAATGGAAATAAAGTTTGCTTCACAACTGAAGCATGCATAATTTCCAACAAGAAAGATGGAAGCCTAGTTATGACTGGGAATAGAAAAAGAAATGTGTGCATAACTGACTTCGACTCAACAAGTGCAGATTCAATGACTTGTTTTCTCTCTAGGGCAAGTACAAATGAGAGTTGGCTATGGCATAAGAAATTAGCTCGCCTAAATTTCAAAGACAGGAATCAGTTAGTCAAGAAAAATCAAGTAAGAGGTTTACCACAAATGGAATTTGTTAAGGATGAACTATGTGATGCTTGTCAGAAAGGAAAACAAAGGAAGGCATCATTCAAGTCAAAATTAGAATCATCAATTTAGAAGCCACTTGAGTTATTATACATGGATTTGTTTGGTCCTGTGAATGTCATGTCCATTACAAAGAAAAAGTATGCTCTAGTCATTGTAGATGACTTTTCAAGATTCTCATGGACTTATTGAAGCTAGTGATCTCATCATCAAGCACATCAGAGAAGTTGAGAAAAGTCTTGGATTGAATGTAAAGAAAATAAGAAGTGACAATGGAACAGAATTTAAGAATTCGACAATGAAGGAGTTCTGTGAATCTAAAGGAATCATACACACCTTCTCTGTACCAAGGACACCTCAACAAAATGGGGTAATTGAGATGAAAAATAGGACATTGATTGAAGCAGCTAGAACTATGTTGGAAGATGCTAAATTACCAACATACTTCTGGGTTGAGGCCACTAATGCAGCATGCTATATTCAAAACATCTCCATAGTGAATCAAGCTCAAGGAAAGACACATTATTAATTGATCAAGAAAGACAAAAAGCCAAATATGGGATTTCTTCATGTCTTTCGCTGTAAATGTTATGTTCTAAGGAATCAAGGAGAAAATCTAGGAAAATTTGAGGTCAAGGCTGATGAAGTTATATTTGTTGGGTATGCACTATCAAGCATAGCCTATAGAGTCTATAGTCTTAGGCTACACATTGTTATGGAATATGTACATGTAGTATTTGATGATATAAAGATTCAAGGCTTGTTTGATGAAGGAAATCATGACATACTGCATTTTGAGAATGAATCAAATGGTGTAGATGATGATGAAGCAGTAGAAATCATGAATTCACAAGTACTCAGAAACCCAAAACTTCTTCATGATTCACTGCATTTCGAATTACTTGTAGTAGACTTCAAAACTTCTTTTAATGTCTTGATTCACTGTATTTGTCTTGTCTTCATTTCTTCATGATTTATGTGTAGACGTAGTATTATTTACCTGTTATGTTCTAGTGTTGAGTTGTCACGATTACTATTCATATAGCTTCGTAATCTCACCAACAATCTCCCCATATTTGATTGTTAAACTTAGCAAACAAATCTAATAGAGAGGATAATTCAACTAACAACTAAATAAATTAATTGTCCGGGACTTGTAAATAATGCTACTGGTTTTTCTGGATCAGATTCTGCATTTCCAGAATTCTTGAGTAACTGAAATGAAAGATGTTTGTTCCTCTAGCACTGAACTGATATTCATGTAGTATCATCTTCATTTCTGTCTGTGTTTGAGCTTTCTCTGCTTCAAAATCCTTCATAGTTGAACTTAAAGAACTTATCATGAACAGAGCTTCATAAAAATTAAAATTCCTGGGAACATCTTCAAAAGAAAATAGAACATTGCTCAAGTAATGTTCTCCCCATAAGAATATGATTCTTCTTCTCTATCTTCTTCTCCTCTTTAGATGATCAATGGAAGTGACAATTCTTTTCTGTACATCCCACTTGGATGATGAATCCTCTACTGACAACTCCTTTCAAGTATAGGATATAGTTTCTTGATTCTCCCAAATTCTATTGTTTCCCATAAGGATCAGAAGATAAGATTTTCTTCTTTTTCTTGCCTAAATTCCCCCCTTAAGGATATTAACTTCTATTATAAGGATACAATTATAAGACCTCCTTTTTATGCTTTTCCTTGTATACTAAATTCTCCCCCTTAGTTGAGGAATCCTCTAATGGCCCACGATCTTTCAAATGGCTTGTCTTCCAAAGAAGGTTCTCATCTGTCATTGATCGGGAAAACATAGTAGTTTTTCTTTCAGATGTAACAAGTAGCAAGGGTAAGTGTTTGGTCTATGGTTTCCTCACTTCTACTTCGTTCTGTTAGTGTTTACACTTAAGTGTCGAGCACTTTGAAGTGTTTCATTCTTTCTCTCCCTATCTCTCACTCAAGTGTATCTCTCCCTCACTTCACTCAAGTGTTTTATTCCCTTACTTTCACTCTACATTCCAAATATAGCATTATGTACCTGCAAGTGAAATCCGTCAATTCATTTATATTCCCATCACATGATTCATCAGAATGAACTGAATCACTATCAAGTGGAGAATTGCCTCGTAGAGGTGTTCTTGATCTATCATGCATAAGCATTGTCTCAGCACCAGACTCAATAGCTTTTGCTAAATCACTATCTAGTGGAGCCTCACCTCTTTGAAATGCATTTTCTCAAGATATTAATAACTGTAAGAGAATCTTGCCTTGTTCTATCAAGGAGTTGCCTCACATCTTCTCCATAAATGGAAGGTAGACTTCCTTTTCAGGATCTAGAAATGTTCCTTCCAAGAGGGGCGACGTAGTAGGCAATGTAATGAATGGAAAATTAGAACTTACATTTCCCTCGTAACCCTGTGACGGGAATTTTGTGTAAAATACCCTACTTGACTCATCCGTAGAATTCTAGTCAAGTAGTTGCCTCTCAAGCCCAGATTAATCTGAACAAGAGATCTGCCTTTCGCGATGTAGAAGATTAACTTATGTTTGAGGTAAATACCTTGGACAAAGTAATGTATAGCAACTTAGAGTCTGTATCTCCTCTGAATGCATGTACCTCTGTTAGGGATATATTCATTTGATGATGTACAAAATACTAGAACAGGGTCTAGATTAGTTTATCTGTAATAAGTCTTTCTAGTCTCTGAAATGAATAATCAGAGTCTAGATGGTCAACATTCATGTTACTTGTACTTAGAAGAATTTCTGTAGAAAGTGAAACCAGAGTCTGCATGAAGATCAGAGTCTGGAAGGTGATCAGAGTCTATAGACAATCAGAGTCTGTGATCTATCAGAGTCTACATGTGATCAGAGTCTGAAGATCATCGGAGTCTGAAGATTTCAGAGTCTATACAGTTGAGGATAAATTTGGAAGAAGATCACAGGAATGGAAAGTCTTCGAAGATCAAGATAAATATATTGCAGATATGCTATGGGAAAGAAAGAGAATTCTAGTAGGAAACTGTCAACTAATAATTAGGAATTCTATTCCTATTGTAATTTATCTTTCTGTTATTAGTTGATAGGCAGCTCTCTATATAAACTCTATGTAACCTAATTGTAAATGTGTGGAAGTCGAAACATAATCATCTGAGTGAAATTTTGTGAGAGCATAGAAATAGAGAGAGTTGCTGTGATAAACACAGAGAAGCTGCTAGGGTTTGTGTACACCCTAGGACAGTTTTGTATTCACAAATCAATAATACAAAACAGTACTTATTCATATTTTTGTGTTTGAGTTTGTTCTTAATTTGATTTTAAATCGGGCAGAAAAGACATACAAGTGTTCAACCCCCCCTTCTACTTGTACGACTGGGAAAACAATTGGTATCAGAGCCTAACGTTTAAAATCGATCAAAGATGTCTGGAAACAAAGATGGCAATTCTAAGATTCCTATGCTTAAGAAAAACGAGTTCACCCACTGGAAGGTTAAGATGTTGCACCATCTGGAAGCAACAGACCCTGACTATCTTGACAGGATTAATGAAGGACCCTTTATGCCCTTAAAAATTGTGCCTCAAATCAATGAGGAAGGCAAAATAACTGAAGAACACCTCGTTGAGAAACCAAAGGCTGAATGGACAAAAGAGGACAAAGAAAATGTCCTTAAGGAGGCAAAAGTAAAGAACATTTTCTTTAACAGTTTAGATTCTGTTCTAACTAACTGTGTCATATCATGCAAGACTGCTAAGGAGATGTGGACAAAACTTGAGGTGCACTGTCAAGGGACTAAAGATGTCAAGAAGAATGCTAGGTCTTTGCTCATTCAAGAGTATGAGTACTTTGAAGCAAAATCTGGAGAATCTATCACTGAGATGTATGATAGGTTTACAAAACTCTTGAATGAGATGGCTATGCTTGGTAAGGTTTATGATTCTGAAGATACGAATACCAAGTTTCTGAGAGCACTTCCTGAAGAGTGGGACAATAAGACTACATCCATAAGAGAAGCTAGAGATTTGGATGAACTAACTCTAGAAGAATTGTATGGCAGACTCAAGACATATGATTTGGAGATGCAACAGAGAAAGAATAAGAAGTCTGTAAAGACAAAATCTGTGGCACTCTTGATGGAGTCTGAGAAAGAACAACAGGAACCATCCACAGAAGCAAGAATCAAGGATTCAAGAAAGAAGGGTAAAGCTGCTGTGGAGTCAGAGTCTACTGACACAGACTCTGATTCTGATGAAGAGGTTGATCTTAGTCAAATAATGGCTATGTTTGCTAAAAATTTCAAAAGAATGAAATTCAACAAAAGAACTGGCAAATTTAATAAAAGGCCATCATTCAAGAAGGAAGATGAAAAGGTTGAGAAGAGCAAGAGTACAATTATCAAACTTGACAAAGCAAAGGTCAAATGTTTCAACTTGGAATATTGGGGCACTTTGCCAGTGAATGCAGAAAGTCAAAAAGTCAAGGAAAAGCACTTCTATCAACAGGAAAGGACTGGGCAGACTCAAGCTCAGAGGATGAAATTGATTATGAAAATCTAGCACTAATGGCATCCTCCTCAAGAAAATCACAGTCTCCCAAAGAACCCTCATCTCCTAAAACTCAGGTATCAATCTTTACTCCTGAATCCTTAATTAATTTAGACTCTGATGACATAGAGATTGTGAAAAGTGAGGTTAATAAAATAATGACAACATGTAGGTCTTTCACTAGTGAAAGTGAAAGGTTGAGAGAAGAAAATTTAACCTTAACTAAAAGGAATTGTCATGTAGAATCTGAGTTATTATTAATGGAACAATACAAAAAGGATTCTGAGAAATATAGTCATAACTACACTGAAATTTTGAAAGCCTATGACTATGTCAGGAAAGAACTAGAAGAAGAAAGGTTTAAGTTTAAAGTTTGGACAAACTCTGGAAGAAAAGTTCAAGAAATTCTCAATAATCAAAACGTGTGTCAAACTGCTGGTCTAGGCTATGACAAGAGTCAAGACAAGAGATCTATTGTTGAGAATGATAACAATGAAGAAGCTAGCAAAATCAATAAGACTAAAGACAAAAGTACATTTGTTCCTGTTAAGTTTGTGATCCCTAAAGAAAAAACTGAACCCACAAACTCATCTGTCAATAGTCCCCCTGTTGTTGACAAAAAGACAGATGAAATAGGGGCAAATAACTCTAAGAAAATTATAAACATAGGGTACTTGTCTAAGTCTAAGTTGAAAGAAAGGCTAGAGAACTTATCAGAGTCCATCAAAACTAGGAGAAATAGGAATGGTAAGGAAGGCATCAATAAGGCTAATAATTATCAAAAAGATCATAATGCTCCTAGAAAGAAGTGTTATAGATGTGGCAACCAAAACCATTTAGCCATATATTGTAAAACAAAAATTGAGAAGAAATCAGAGTCTAGTCCTTCTCAGACTCTGAAAAGTCACTAAATACCACAGAAACCATGTTATCACTGTGGTAGCATATTTCATTCTATATATATGTGTAGGGACTATCATATTGATTGGCCACCATCACTTTCAATTAACACAGGATTTCCCTCATTATCATACTCTTCTTGAGCGCGAAGTAGAAGCTTTCGCTTCGTCTTAGTTGTGGAAGTAGAAACATCAGTGGTACGAGCCCCTGCGGCTTTGCATGATGCCCTTGTCTTCGTCCTCATCTTGAATCGCAGTAAGATAGAGATAACCACAAGTACTGTGTATTTATTGAAAATGAAATTGAAAATCCTAGCGCCGATTGGTTTTCTTGGAAGTAGAAGTGAAATGGGACTCAAAAGACACACTTCTTTTATAGTCTGTTTAATAACTAAGAGAGGAGTATTTTTAGGATAAATAAAATTAAATAATCCCAACCCCCGAATAAGACTCATTTTAAATAAATATCTAAACACAATTTTAGAAAAACCAATCTATCTCTTAGATTCCTATTTATATGCAACAGATAAGAATTTGAATTTCAAAATAAATCTACTTAATATTCTAGAAATCTTAAACAATTAAAGCACATAGTTCTAGAGTTAATTCATAAATATCATGTAACGGGCATATAAAATATTAACAAATTAATCATTTAAACACGTAACAAACCAAGCATGCAAAAGATTTAAAATTATACTAATTTTTAACAGTAAGCTGATAGTACCCGTTTGTAGCCTGTCAGCTTGCTGACTGAACATCACACATGCCTAATTCTCTTCTTAGCACATTAAACCTTTCTTCTGCTAAGGACTTTGTAAAGATGTCAGCTAGCTGTTCTTCTGTAGACACAAAAATCAGCTTGACTTTACCTTTTGCAACATTATCTCTCAAGAAATGGTGTCGAACATCAATATGTTTAGTTCTTGAGTGATTCACTGGATTTTCTGACAGATTAATAGTGCTAGTATTGTCACAATAAATCTTTGTTTGACCACACTTGATTCCAAAGTCCCTGAGTGTTTGTCTCATCCATAGCACTTGAGAGCAATAGCTACCAGCTGCCAAGTACTCTCCTTCAACTGTAGATAATGCAACAGAAGTTTCCTTCTTGCTTAACCAAGATATCAAACTTTGTCCAAGAAATGCACAAACACCACTTGTACTTTTTCTATCAGTTTGACAACCTGCATAGTCTGCATCACTATATCCAACAAGATCAAAAGCATTTGTGATAGGATAAAATAAACCAAGATTCATAGTTCCACTTAAATATTTAAATATTCTCTTAATAGCATTCAAATGGGACTCTTTTGGTTGAGCTTGAAATCTTGCACAAACACAGACACTATACATTATATCTGGTCTAGAGGCTGTAAGATATAGTAAACTACCAATCATACCTCTATAAGCTCGAACATCAACATCTTTACCTTTTTCATCTGCTGTCAACTTGCTGACAACACTCATAGGTGTTGATTTCGACTTGAGATTCTCATATCCAAATCTTTTGAGTAGATTCCTGATATACTTGGATTGATGCACATAAATTCCTTCAGGAGTTTGCTTAATTTGGAGACCCAAGAAGTAATTGAGCTCTCCCATCATACTCATGTCAAACTCACTACTCATGCACTTAGAAAACCACTTACACATAGAATCATTAGTAGCACCAAAAATTATATCATCCACATATATTTGAACAACTAAAATATCATTACCTTTAAACATAGTAAATAATGTGGGATCAATTTTACCTCTAATGAATCCATTTTTGATGAGAAACTTACTTAACCTTTCATACCATGAACGAGGAGCTTGCCTTAATCCATATAAAGCTTTCTTCAATTTGAACACATGGTTAGGGTATTTCTCATTCTCAAATCTAGGAGGTTGCTTGACATAAACTTCTTCTTTAATGAACCCATTTAAGAAGGCACTTTTAACATCCATTTGATGTAATTTGATTTTCTTGTAGCATGCAAATGAAAGTAGCATTCTTATAGATTCCAATCTTGCAACAGGAGCATAGGTTTGATCAAAATCAATTCCTTCTTGTTGATTGTATCCTTGAGCAACTAGTCTTGCCTTATTTCTTATGATAGTACCATATTCATCAACTTTGTTCTTGAACACCCATTTAGTACCAATGATTGAAGCATCCTTAGGTGGCTCTACAAGTTCCCAAACATCACATCTTTCGAATTGATTGAGTTCCTCTTGCATTGCCATGATCCAGTTTTCATCTTCTAATGCTTCCTTAACATTCTTTGGTTTCTGTTGAGCTAGAAAAGCTGCAAATGCACATATGTTTGCTTGACCTTTCCTTGTCTTGATTCATTCTGATTTGTCACCAATAATCAAATTAGGAGGATGATTCTTGACTGTTCTAGTTGACTTTGGTAAAGAATGTTGAGCTATAACTTCTTCATCTAGCCGAATTCTCTTGGATGGAGGTGATACATCATCTCCTTGAAAGATATTCATCTTCTCTGGTGATCTATGACCTCTAGGACCATCCAAAGTAAGTCTAGCCATTTTCTCCAATGTTTCATCAACTGTAGAAGAGGTTTCAGCTTGCTTATTAGCTTCTGGAGTTGCATCTGTTGGCTTGTCAGCTTGCTGATATCCAGTATCTTTCTTTGTCAGCATGCTGTTAGTACCTGTTCCTGCAACATCTTCCTCAACACTTGAAAGATCATGAGTAATTTCTTGAAATGAAACATTAACAGACTCTTCAACAATATGTTTAGAAGTATTATAAACTCTATAAGCACGACTTGTTAAAGAATACCCCAAGAATATAGCTTCATAGGATTTAGCATCGAATTTACCATCTTTATCCATGGTTTTGAGCACATGGCATTTTGATCCAAACACCTTGAAGTAGCCAATATTTGGTTTCTTCTTCTTTAGCAATTCATAGGGAGTTTTGTTAAGTATAGGCCTTATCAGCTTGCTGTGTTAACAGCTTCTGCCCAAAAGCTTCTTGGCAGTTTGCTTTCCTGCAGCAAAGTCCTTGCTGTTTCTTGCAAAGATCTGTTCTTACGCTCTACAACTCCATTTTGCTGAGGTGTACGTGGTGCTGAGAATTCATGTGTAATGCCTCTTTCTTCACAGTAAGAAATAAAGTCTTTTTGGAATTCTCCACCATGATCACTTCTTATGCCTACAAGTCTTGTATCAAGCTTGTTCTCAAGCAACTTTATTAGCTTCTCAAATTCACTAAAAGCACAATCTTTAGTACGAAGAAACAATACCCAAGTAAATCTAGAATAATCATCAACAATAACAAATGCATATTGTTTACCTCCAATACTTTTATATGCTTCAGGACCAAATAAGTCTAAATGTAAAAGTTCTAAAGGTTTAGAAGTTGATACCACTTTCTTAACCTTATGTGGAGTTCTTATTTGCTTTCCTAATTGACAAGCAGAGCATGTATTCACCTTGACATACTTCAATTTAGGCAATCCTCTAACCAACTGTTTTGTTGACAGCTTGCTGAGTAAGTCCATGTGAGCATGTCCAAGTCTTCTATGCCATATTTCTGGATTAGTATCAACTACTGCTAAGCAATAGGATTGTTCTTGTTCTTCAAAGTCCAATAAATATATATTTCCTTCCCTTCTAGCAACTAGGGGAACTTTGTTAGTACCAACAAGAATAGTACAATCATGTAAACCAAATTTAACTTCATGTCCATCATCAAATAATTGACTTATACTAAGTAAATTATAAGTAAGACCTTTAACATATTGTACTTTGTTGATAAAAATGATACTATTACCAATTGTTCCTTTTCCAAGAATTGGAAGAGTTTTGCTATCACCAATTGTGACCTTGCCACCCTTCTTCATCTTTAGATCAAGAAACTGAGATTTGTCTCCACTCATATGCCTAGTGCAACCACTGTCCAAAATCCATTGATTTGATTTGACCTTGGCTACGAGACAAACCTACAAAACAAACATGAACAACTCAACATTTTGGTACCCATATTGGTTTGGGTCCAGTATGGTTAGTTGATAAAACATATAGAACATTCAAATCAGACTTCTTGATCCACATTTGGACCACTTTAGGAACTTGTTTCCCTGTTCTGTTAGTCTTATCAGCTTGCTGTTTTGTTCTGCCTGTCTTATCAGCTTGCTGTCTTGTTCTGCCTGTCTTATCAGCTTGCTGTCTGGGAGCTTTTTGTCTTTTCCAGCTTGCTGATACTCCACTTCGAACATTGTAGTTTTTAGCTAGATGACCCTTCTTTCCACACTTGTGACAGATTGACCAGGGCATAGCATAATCATATGGAATGCCATTCTTGCCTTCATATTTCAGAGATTTATCTTTTGTTGTGGAAGTTGATCCAAGACCTTCTCTATCGAATGGAACTTTAGTTTGATTCATCATAGATTTGAGACTTTCTTCTCCTTGAACAAACTTTCCCATACCTTTCTGGAGTTTCTTGATTTCATCTTCTAACCCCTTGATTTTCTCAGCCTGATTGGATATTTCAATTAATTTGTTTGATTTGCTTAACTCGAAAGCTTCCAATCTTGCTGCTTGAACTTTGAATTTTGCTCTCAGCGAGCTGAGTTCCTTCATAAGTGTTTCATTCCTTCTCTGAATTTGAAGATTGTTTCCTTCAAGTTGAGATATCTGTTCCTTGAGCTCAGAAATGATTCCACTACTTGCTTTGGAATTCGTCTCGGTTAGAAATTCAGAAATGACTTTCTTGAGATGAACATTCTCCTTTTCTAACTCATAATTTTTATTCTTTAATTCCAGTAGTTCTACCATATTGATATTGACTTTTTCCTGCATGGTTAGTATGTCTAACATAGGAGTATCACTAGGTATTTCAGAATTTAAAGAGTTTACCTCACTATTGGTGTCTGATCCAAAATAATCAGTCTCACTTGAGCCTTCAATGCCAACAAGAGCTAGGTTTACCATCTCATCACTTGATTCATCATCAGAAGCTGAGTCATCTTCATCACTCCAGGTTAGAAGTGCCTTAGATTTCTTCTTGTCTCTGTAGTCAGCTTGTTGTTTAGACTGTTTAGTCTTATTTTTCAGCTTATAGCAATCTCTCTTGAAATGCCCTTTCTTGCCACATTCGAAGCAAGTGTCATCTTTGGATTTTGACTCTCTCTTTTTGCACCAAGAGCTTTACCTTTGTCTCTTTTCATTCTGTTCTTCTTTTCAATCATCTTTTTGATTTTCCTTGAAAGAAGTGCTAGTTTTTCATCAGATTCTATATCAGCATCCGATTCCAGCTTGCTGTTAGTGGAATGCAAAGCCAGATTCTTCACCTTCTCAGTAGCAGCCTTGACATCAGTTAGTCTGCCATCTTGAAGTTTAGTTTCAAACTGTTCTAGCTCAGCAAAAATAGCTAGATGATCCATAGTATCAATAGTTGTAGCAGATTCCAATGCCGTAACTTTAGCTTCATACACAAATGGGACTGCACTTAGGACCTTCATGTTGATTTCATCTTGTGGAATCTTTTTGCCCAACCTTTGTAAGCTGTTTACAATGACTTGAAACCTTGCTTGACTTTCTCAAACGGTTTCACCTTCCTTGAGCTTGAAATTGCCAAACTCATTCATTAGCTTGCTAAGTTTCACCTTTCGTAGAGTTTTGGAACCTTCATGATAAGTTTCCAAAGCCTCCCAAATTTCCTTTGCAGATTTGAGTGAAGATACTTTGTCATATTCAGTTTGATCCAAGCCACTAATAAGTATGCTTCTAGCTTTTCCATTGTAACTATACTTTGACAGCTCATCGGTTGTAAGATCATCAACATCTTTTGGTTTGTCATCCTTATCTAGAAACACATAAGGACCTTTCTGTACAACTCTAAGAACAAGTGGATATCTGGATAAATAAGTCTCCATTTGGCCTTTCCACCAGTTGTAATTGTCAGTTCCCGTGAGAATAGGTGTTGATACATACGCTTTTCCATAACATGAGTCAGCCATTAGATCTTATACTTTTCCTGTTACAGAAATGTTAGTATACTAGAGCTCTGATACCAAATGAAATTCCACACCTAGAGGGGGGGATGAATAGGTGTTCTGGCTAACTATACCCAATTTTTATGTATTATCAAATATTTATCAGAATGCCTGGCAGCGTGCTGTTAAGGTTAAATAATTGTTATCAGTATGCTGACAGTGAGTATATAAAGCAGAAAACAATTAACAGCATGTAAAGCACACACAAGAATTTTAGCCAGGTTCGACCCCTAACCCTATTGGTCTACGTCCTAGTCCCCTACCAAAACTGGTAAGAGAATATATTATTAATCACTGAAATGTACCACGATTACAGATTAACAATATATCTTCCCATTTCCCTATTACTGCTAGCAGCTTACTGATAACTCCTGTTCCCTGAAACAAATGCCCTCTAAGACCTGTACTACACCAAGTACACTCTTCTCTAGCAAACTATTTCCCTGAACCCTGTTATCCAAGCTTGACTACACAGCAATAAACATTACAGATTGAGCAATACAATTCGAATGAAATATTACAACTCAACTATGAACTCACACGCATATATAATCACATATATATCAATAGAGCTCGATTATAAAAGATATAGCAATGAATATCAGTTGAGTTTAGAAAACTTATTGATGTATAATCGTGAGATAGCTTCTTGAAATAATACTTGAGTTCTCCGGCTTTGAATACGATTATAATCAATCCATATTTATAAGCATATAACGTTCAATAACTCAAACAAACTACAACGGTCTTGAATCCAATTCTCACGTTTAGTTGTTAGGGTTATATGACTGTTATTAGCCCATAGATATGAAATATAAACTGATGATAAGATATTTGAAATCGTTTGAAATAGTCTACATCAGATTATATGCGTAAAAACTAATTAAATAGGAAGGATAAGAAGTTTAAAATAATAAAACCACTTCCTTTTAATTTAGAAAAGATATTTTATGAGCTCTAATAATATATAATAGTTATATAAACGTATTAGAGTTCTCACAAGTTTATCCCTAAGAATTCTCCTTGAAATCCGCACTTGACTTGGTCCTCAAGTAAATCTGGGCGGAGACTGTAAGCTTGCTGTTAGTACCATTCTGTACCTACTAGCTTACTATTAGTCATAACCTGTAATTGTTAGCTTGCTGACAATGTATATATTAATAATTCCTGCAAGTACATGTCAGTAACATACAGAATATGTATATTAACTTGCTAACAAGTATAAATACAAGCTATCAGCTTGCTACTAGTGTTATCATCAAAACCTAAGGAGTATCATACAGTTGAGGATAAATTTGGAAGAAGATCACAGGAATGGAAAGTCTTCGAAGATCAAGATAAATATATTGCAGATATGTTATGGGAAAGAAAGAGAATTCTAGTAGGAAACTGTCAACTAATAATTAGGAATTCTATTCCTATTGTAATTTATCTTTCTGTTATTAGTTGATAGGTACCTCTCTATATAAACTCTATGTAACCTAATTGTAAATGTGTGGAAGTCGAAACATAATCATCTGAGTGAAATTTTGTGAGAGCATAGAAATAGAGAGAGTTGCTGTGATAAACACAGAGAAGCTGCTAAGGTTTGTGTACATCCTAGGAGAGTTTTGTATTCACAAATGAATAATACAAAACAGTACTTATTCATATTTTTGTGTTTGAGTTTGTTCTTAATTTGATTTTAAATCGGGCAGAAAAGACATACAAGTATTCAACCCCCCTTTCTACTTGTACAACTGGGAAAACAACCTCTCACTATGCACGCCTTACAATGAGTTCCTAGAATTTATCTGTTTAGGCTTACCATCAACGTGAGTGCCAGTGGTATGCTTGACTCATTACAAGATGCTCTGGCTAACAAGCGAATTTCAATTGACTCACCCTATTGAGAGAATGATTCCAGAGAAAGTTTAATTGTCTTTTCAGCTCTGCATCCTTTTGAGAAGATGCAGATGAGCTTACAGTTACCTCTGTTTTTATACTACTTTTCTTCTCTAGAGGTAGAGATGTGGGTGCACTTCTGATTTCATCATTATTTGTTGCATCAAGTGTAGTTCCTCCCTAATCAACCTCTAACTAACATAAGTTCCTTATATCTCTAAGGGTTAATATATGAAAGTGGATGAATCAATATTTGGTACTAAGGCCTGGGTAAGAGATTGATGGGTTTTCAACCGCTTGGCCAACTTCTAGAGCCATTGGGGGCTAAATGGATAGAATAAACAAATAAGAAAAAGAAATAATCGTCTTAACATTCCAAAACATATTTTTCATCTCAAAGAGAAGGAAAAATATAAGAAGGAATGGTAATGGATTGCATTAAAGCACTTTTAGTAAAAGAGTTTTGTTGGTTCTTAAGATTTATCATTTAAGAGCATGATACGAAATTTTCTTTAAGATACTTATCCCATAATAAAATACGGGAAAGTGTATTAGAGAAGAAAGTTTATATCCCTTATGAATTTCTTATAAGGCAAACTTCCCATAATAAAACGCAGGAATTTGTACCAAAAAAGAAATTCAACTCTCCTACCAAATTATATCTTAATAAAATGACCCTTTTCCTTTAAAATCTAAGTACTGTAAGTTTTGAAAATAGTTTTACAAAACATCCTTATCAGATAGAAGACAATGATTTTCCGACTCATAATGCAATTCTGATTTACATCATTTTTGTCTGCCGGATAATATCCCCGTCTTAAAATAGATACATGACAATTAGGGTGGATGTATGCTTAACAATACAGTACAAGGCCTTCAAAGCAACAACTACGATTTTGGTACTATGAATCAATGTGAAACATACATTGAAACAAGTGTTTGAAAACAAATCATTTTACAAGTGATTGGTACCTCGAAGTTAAAATCATTTCTCCGAATAAAATAGCAGTCACAAAGTTTCTACCACTTTAAAAGGATAAATTAAGAGAGAAAAATTTTTGTAAGATAAAATTTTTAAAACTAGCTTTTGGGAGATGATAAAAGATGTTGAGATTTGAAGAAAGAATATCCTCAAGAAATGTTTGATTCACACCCTAGGATTTAGAAATCAAAGTAGGGCTGTAAATTAAAAGATTTTTAAAAGAGAAGTTTTGAAAAAGAATTTTAATGTTATTTCTTTAAAACTGATAGAGAAATGAATGTATCTTTGAATAAAACGTTTTGAAAAAGAATCAGACAAGAAATTCTTTTTAAAACATTTAAGTTTAAAATTCAGTCAAATAAATAAAACTAAATATACTAATACTAACGGCTTTTTCAAAAACCAATTATTACTTAGAATAAAGACTAAGCAAATCCATTAGTATCAATATATCACAATTATTTTGTAATAAAATATTAATCTGTGAGATACAGTCTTTTTATTAGGTTTTGGATTATTTTGTCTAAACATTAAGTGTAAATTAAATTAGAAATAGGAAATTACTAAAGAATATAGTAAACCTCCCTTAGGCTTATTCAAAATGACAGTCAACGAGTAGAAAGTTTGGTCAAACTGCTTTTATAAACTAACCAAATGATTTTCTTTCAACATATAATTAGACAAGATTTATCAAAATAATGATAAAATCAAATCTAATTTATATATGTTATATTTTGAGGCAAAGACTGATGACGAACAAATACAGTATTTTAACACTGCTTTTACGAAACAAAAATTATAACATCAAAACAAAAGAGTGTTGGTTTCAAAGGTTTTCAAGAAAATATATTTAATATATTTTCTAAACTTATTTGTTCAATTTATCTTCAACAAAGTCCTGCCTAAATGTAAAATACAGATTTTATCTCGGAAACCCCTAACTGCCTTATTTAAATGGATAAAGTACATTTTAATTCAAACAAAAATATTTCATGGACCTCATAGTCATCATTTATTTCGAAATATTATGTTTGAATATATTTCAAGTCAAAACTTTAGTCTAAACGTTGACAAGTTCTGACAAATGGCTATCGATTATTGTTTCGGCCTTTAGGGACATCGAAACGATCATTTTCTCAAAGAAATAGTTACACATGTCCAAATGACTTGAAACTTGGGGAATGTCACTAGAATAATGAAAAAGAAATTTTGGATTTTTTTCATAATTTTTGGGTGACTTTTATTTTTGGCATGTATCTTCGATACGTAATTGAATGTTCGGTCAATTAAAAGTCAATTAAGGTCAACTCCATATTGAGTAGGATTTTGACCATGACCTATTGAGAATATTCCCAGATGGTTCCCAAATTTTCATAATTTTTGAAGCATATTTTGAAAAACGTCATATTTCCAACATATCGTTCGGTTTCGTGTTTATTAGCTTTATTAATTAACTGAATGATGTTAGCACGTTTTTCTATGCACCTATGTGGCCTCTTTCAGCTGATGCAACTTTAATTTGAATTGTTGTGGCTCTCCTTGCTCCATGTAGTAGCCTTGTCACCCTTTTCTCACACCTAAACCCTAATTTTTGCCTATAAATACAAGGCTTTCCCCCACTTCATTCTCAAGCCTTTTTGAGCCAAGAAATTGCTGCATATTTCTCTCCTCATATCACCAACATCCCAGAAAATATCAGCCTTCAAAAGTTATAGCAAACAAGCTTTGATTCTTTCTAGTTTCATCTCTTTTAAACCTTGTTTCACCCTCTTTCTTGCTCATATAATACACACACCATACAAGCTAGTTTAGGCTAACCAAATATCATATTCCAACAGCCCCTAGACTTGTTTAGTTTCCCCCAAAGTTGTACCAAAAGTTAAGATTCCGGCCATTTTCCGGCGACTAGTTTTTGTGTATTTTGGCTTCGATCCTAGCTTTCTCTCTTGATTTCTTTCTAGATCTCAAGGGTTATAAGTTAGTTACTTGTTTTTAAATATATATATATACTTAGATCGAGTTTAGTAGTGTGTACATCTTGCTTTCTTGACTAATCTTTGTGTACACACCAACTCTCGTTCACGAACCCAACTCGTATCTCTTGATTTCGAAAGAAATAGTTTGTCTCTCTCTATAGAGCACAAGAGTCATAAGTTGGTTACTTTTCTTGCATATATATATATATATATATATATATATATATATATATATATATATATATATATTCGGCTTTAGTGTATAAGTATATATATATTATTCTTGCTTAGTTAGATCTTTAGCTTATATATACTTGCACTTGTTTACGGTTTTATATATACACGAGCTTTAATTGTTGTTGTCTTCTCTCGTATATATAGAACATAAAGTTCATAACTAACTTATATTCCGAGTTAAAAAGTGATTTGTATAAGTCTCCTATAGAGATATAAATAAGCACTACTTGTTGAATATTTGTGGGTTAGTCTCACTTTTTATTCCGAGTCGAAGTAACTTTGTATAAGCCAATATATTAAGGTATAAACAAAGAGCTTCCTTGTTGAGTTATAAAGTGAAAGAAACGAGCTCTTATTCCGAGTCATACTCGTAGAATATTAGTGAGTTTATCCAACTTCGAACTCCGAGTTAGAAGGTACTTGTATAAGTCTCATATATAGTAGAGATATAAACAAGGCTTCCTCGTAGAGATCTAGAAGTTGAAGTAGCTTCGAATTCAAAGTGAAAAGGTTTATCGTATAAGTTGTATATTAAGACATAAACGAGCCTTTTACTTTTCGAGTTCAAGAAGTTATATATTCTTTGATTCCGAGTTACGAGAATTCGTATAAGTCTTATATAGACATAAACGAACTCTCCTCATAGAATCTTATATTGTCTTCGTTAGTTTGTAAAGAGCCTTATAGTTTCATTTTTGTTCTTCGGATCAAGGCTTTTATAAACAACAGGACTCAACGAGATTGATATAAATCAAGTCAATATATTCGGCCATTAGTTTAGTTCATATACCCTCGGCCTTATATATCGGACAATAATAAGAAGAAAATAAAAAGAAAAGATTTACTTTAAGTGCTTGCATTCATACGCTTTTAATTTCCACACCTTACTTTAGCATACGCACTTACTTTCTTGCATATACGTTAGCACACAACCTGTGGTTCGTCCTTTTTAACAAGTGACTTACCCTTTCGAGTGGTTAGTCCTTTCACTAAGTGACTTGCCCCGACTCACATTTATATATATTGTTGCTTAGGCTATCTTATATATATTTGTTTGTCTCTTTGGTCTAGTACTGTAATATACTAGTCCACCACCTTTTCTTTATTAAACAGGGATTTAAAGTCGTAGTACTTGTTGTCTACACTTTGTTGTGAGGTGAAAGTGAAGTGAGGTGATTCCTGTTCTAAGACCCAAGTCCTAGACACGCCGACGGGGAGTTGGGTGTCTTTGCACTGTGAGGAAAAGGAAAGACCCACGACCTAAGACCCAGATCCAAGACCTACATTGTTGTAGAGAAACATAGTCTACGCAAGAATTTTACGTATCTTTGAGGAGGTAAAGGGGAAGTTACGCTCCAAGATAAGGTCGGAAGGGATACTACGTGACTGTGAAGAGGTAACGGGGAGTTATGCTCTAAGACCAGTTCGTAGGGGTACTACTTGCCTATGAAGAGGTAACGGGGAGTTACGCTCTAAGACCAGCTTGTAGGGGTTCTACTTTGATTGTGAGGAGGTAACGGGGAGTTACGCTCCAAGATAAATCAAGTAGGTTTTGCTTTGTATTTTGAGGGGTTAACGGGGAGTTAAGGTCCAAGATAGATACATAGTGTTGTAAAAGGCTTTTCCGCCACTATAAGGAGTACATCTTTTTATAGTGCAAAATCTCGAGTTCAGGGAGGGACTCGGGGACTGGACTAGGGGTGAGCGGATCCGTTAGGGGATTGCGCCATCGCAAACCAGGATAAAAATACTGTGTTGTACTCTGCTTCTTTTCTCTCTTTTACCTTCCGCACTTTATTTACTAGTTGACTAGTAAAGATTTTAAAAAGAGAAAAGAAATTTAAAAACGCCAAGCTCTAAATTTTAAAACGGGTATATAGCTATTCAACCCCCCCTTCTAGCTAATACCACCCATTATTTGGGACCTATCATAATCAATTATCACAAAGTAATAAAAGAAAATATTTATACTACAAATAATTATGTTGTAAATTTATTTTAATTTACTTAAATCATGGAACCAATATATCACTGAATTATTTTATATCATCATAATTTAAATAAATCAAAATAAATTAAATACTTATATTGTACTAAACAATTACCAATAACATGCATATATATAAATCAAATAGGCATGACAGTCATTCAGTAGAACAATAAGCATTAAGACATATTTTTATTATTAGTGATTTCAGATAAACAACTTGTATTATCACTAATATTAAAAAATCGCAATTAATTGTAAAGAAACATTAACAAAATATCATTACTTGATATTTATAAATAATTTCAAAATGCAAGAAATTATGCTTCTAATATTTTATCAAATCAAAATTATGAAACTAATAAACATTGAGTTGCTTCAATCCATAATTTTAATAAGATAAAATAATTTCGCTAAATACTAAAATATTCATAGGATTGAATATTAGTATCTCACTTCCTACGCTATATCTAATAATTATCACTCTAGCATATTGTAATTAAACTCATAACAATTATTAATAATATATGTAAGCTCGAGAATATAGTAGAAAAGAAATTCACAAGTCCTATAAATATTAACATTTAATACTTGTGATCCTAATTACAACTCCTCGCAAATAAAATCATATTTTAAAAATATTTTCTAAGTATATAAAATATTGAGAGTTTTATACACATAAGTTAGAAAATACTTCAGCTTTCAATATTAGTGATTTTTTAAAATATGAATTGCTTACTTAGAACATAAATTCTAAATACTTTCACTAATATCAAAAGTATCACAATTATTTATAACAAAATATTTAAAAATATCAGAGCAAAATATCATAGCAATTAAGCAAGATATCATTGACTAATTCTCATCAAATATTTAACATACAAATAATATTGCTGCTAACTTATGCTAGAAAATTTAATTACCACTTATGCATATAACAATGTAAGCATGATAATTAAACTAGTAGCAATAAGTACGAGTTACTAAATTTAAATTAAATTCACAAGTCCTTTAAATATGGACGATTTAATACTTGTGAACTCATTCAAGAATTCCTTGTAGATGGGATTTCCAACAAATATGCATATAAATAATATCCCAAGTTCGCTAACCAACTTAGACAAAATAAATTTATTAACTTGTTCAGCAAATATCTGCAAGTTATTCTACTAAGGACAATCTCGAAAGAAATTATACCTGATGTCCATGCGATTGTTCCATATGTGGTGTAGAGAATATCCAGCAGAGTAGTTGGAGTTGAAGAAGTTTCCTTGTTCAGAAGATCAGAGCATCACATTCACATGTTGCTTTAATTTCAGCCTTTGCTGCAACTGTGCGTTGAGTGCTTCTTCTCAATTTCAGCAAGAAATCAACTTCTTCCACGAAATTGACAGCTTCTAGGAATGACTTTCCTGTCTTTCTTACAACCTGCATTATCTATATATATATAGCCAATTAGATTAAACCTAGTATCTTTAGGGTACCTGATTCTAAGAATTGGTGATCCCCTAAGATATCTAACAATTCATAACTTAGCTATAAGATAAGATTCTCTAGTATCCACTTGGAAACTTGCACATAGTCATATCGAGAATAAAATATATGGTATTTATGCACTTGAATAAGTAATGAGCTGATCATACCTCTATAGCTTGTCACTTCAGTTCATATACCTGATTTGCCCTGATCAAGCTTAGTGGTTTGTTGGCAAGAAGTCTTGACAGGTCAAGAATCTTATAAATTGCGCATCTTCAAAAGTTCTTTGACTTACTTTAATTTCCATCATTCTTTCAAATTACTTATAATCCAAAAAGAATTGCAACTCTTCCAACATGCCCATCTTGTACCCACTCTGCATTAACTTAGCAAAATATCTCTTGCACAAGTTTTGTTAGTAGACCTACATATAATACAATCATGGTATACTTGCACATATATTACATTGTGTGTGCCTTGTATTCTAGAGAGATATATGTGTATGACGACTCTACCAAAATCATTTTCAGGTAATTAGTAGTTAGAGTGTCATACCATGTCCTTGAAGATTTGCTTGAATCCCTACATCCGTCATAGAGAGCTTGAGAAGAGAATGATATACAAATTCCAAAGATCTGCAACTTCAAAGTCCAGGAAATGTTATACATCAACTTCAACTTCTTACTCACCATTCAAGAGTGCACTTGTTCACATTCATCTGATAGATATTCATGCTTGAATGCTCAACAAGTGCTAGGATGTCCTATTGTTAGGTCATCAACTTGTTCAGCCCTAATAGGATCAAGTCTCGTTACTGGTGCTTGCTGTTAGATCTTGAAAGTCCCGAAGATTATGTTTCCATCATCATCAATACCTTCTACTTGATAGTAACCTGTAGCAACCAGTTTGGCTTTGTCCCTCATAACAATGTCAATAATCATCAAGTCTCTGAAAACCCTTACTGTACCAATTTCAGTCTTGTCTTGTGGTCTGGGTTCCAGCTTCAGCAAATTCTGCCTTCGAACTGATTGAGATCATCTTGCATTGCAATCACCCAATCTGGATCAATCAGTGCATCTTCAGTATTCTTTGGGATTCCAGATATTATGTCCCGAAAAATATATGTTCATTTTGATTAGCACTTCTAGCCTTTACTCAATAATCCAGTTTACTAAGAACTAGACTCCAGGATTGACTTTGACTTCAAACCTTTTGTCTTGGCAGATATGTTCTTGATGTATTCCTTTGATCTTCATTGTGTTGAATACGACTAGTAGATCACTCTTTTATTTGTTCCCCCTAAGTTGTTGTTAAGATGTGTTGAAGATTCTTCACATATTTCAGTGGATTCTTTTAAAGTTCATGAGCTATGTAGATTCACTACCATTTCCACTAATAGGATCTGAATCATAACCATTATCAATGATTCCTTCTGCAACCTCAATTTCATCATCAGTATCTGAATTTGACTCTGACCGGATGTCAAAATTCAAAGATTCAGAATAGTCATTCATTTAAATGCTTGGGAGCTTGGTGTAGTTGGACGATACATTCAGACTTTCAATCACCTTCTGGTTTTACATCATATATGTCTTGAAAGATTTTGACTTCAATGAGTAGCCTAGGAAATTGTTTCATGAGCCTTAACTTCAAACTTGGCAAGTTGCTCATATAAATCTTTAATAAATATCAATTTCCTCCAAACACACGAAAGAGCTTCAGTGTTTGCTTCTGGTTGGCCATTAACTCATATGATATCTATTCACGATCTTCTTGTTGATTAAAGCAACATGTTGTGTTAATTGTTTCAGCTTTAAAGTACCTTTATAAGTGCAGACTTCATTTAGAACTTCATTCGTGAAATTTAGTTCCACTATCTAACTTCAAAGTTCTCACAACTTACTATGCTTCCAACTTGATCTTCCTAATACGATCAATCACCATCTGTGACATATTATCTGTTGAATGCATGAACAACACCAAATTGTAACTAGGGTCGTCAACATCCACCACTAAGAATATTTCTTCCATGACACAATTTTCTTCGTGTGATGTTTTTATTGACTTCCCTATATGACATACTTCAAAATGTCCTTCTAGATAGAATTCCATATGAAGCAGTCCTCTAACCAATTTCTTCTTTATCAAAGAATACATTGTCTTGTTCACCATATGTGAGAGCTTCTTATGCCATAGCTAACTCTTTACTGATGAAGTTTTATTGAAAAGTTCACTTCACCTTTGCATACAAAATTCATGTCAGCTACGAACATATTTCATCACTCTCAGATTGAGTGAGATTCCAACCTTCTTGTTTGAGATCAAACACTTTTCCTTTTCAATGCTTTTCTAGAAAACCCTTGACAAAGAATTCCCTAGTGCCTTGTAGATAGTGCTTAAGTCCTTCCACAAGAAAGATGCTTCCAGTGATGAAAATTCTAAACTTATGATAGCCAAATCCCTTGTACATCATTTACTGTCATCTCCAAAGGTTACCATTAGGTAGGCTTTCTCAACCAACTGTAATATTAGAGCTTCAATCTTAATCATATGCCTCAAACAATAAATGTCACGAAATCACATAACTTTTGTCTTTTGTTACATACTCTGCAATCACTTTTTTAGAGGTGAGTTAGAGATATTACTTTCAACTTCAATTAAGTCCAGATGAGTTAGAGATATTACTTTCAACATTGGTAACAACAGCTTCAATATGCATATTAGAAAATTCACTACTATCTACTTTAATCATTCTACACATGTGTAACAAATGTAAAGCAGATTTACAGATATTCAATCATTTTCTAAAAACACATGGATAAAAGAATGAATAAGTTAATTACTAATTCTTTCTAATCCATTTTTGTTGTTTTCTAACATTCTTAACTATCTCTAATTATCTAAGTCAGTTTTAGATTAATCATTGAATCAACAAATGTTACTAACTACTTAGATAATTCTCCCATCTTTTAGTATTTTATTCCTTAACAAGCAATACATGATATGATTTGACATTTAAGTAGAACTATGTGAGAGGGAGCAAATCATGTGAAATTTCATCTAATATGCAGAATATTTGAATAAGTCATTATGAGCAATATCAAATTTCATATACACTTAACAAGTCATTTATCATAATAAAAATAAATATAAAATATCTGATCTATGACTTGTTTGTCTATTTAGCAGAGGTATTAAATCATAGAAGATTTAAATCAAGTTTCAACAAATATTCAAGGATACACCTAACCGTCTAGAACACCCTATCTAATTCTAGATATTTGTTTTACTACATAGTAGATCAAGTATGAACTGTACTAATTAAACTCATGAATCCTAGCATGCAATCTTATTCTTATCAATCAATTAAGCATTTAAGTCCTAAGATGCTAACATGTTGACATGAATATAATACAATTCAATACCTAATCATTATACAGTTCTGAATTAGATAAATGTATACTAGTTAGAATGTGTACCTGTGAAGTATTTAGTGGTTCATCTCCAGTGTTGGTCATTGATGCCAGATATCCATTTGGTTCAACACTGTCACTGGTAGAATTAGCCTTGCATTTAGCTTCGTCAACAAATGATTTCCCTTGCTGCATTCTCACTAATGCCTGAGAATCCTGCTTCAACCCAACACAGTCTATGTCATTATTTGCTTGTACAAGCTTCTTCAAGCTGTGTAGCAAACCCCTGATCTTGTCTTTCTATTTTAAACCATCCATGTTTTGCAACCGCCTCTTAAACTGATCTTGAAAATCTCCTACATGGAATCTGTAGGTAAGGACCTTAGATTTAGAATTGGGATTTCGTCTGAATCTGATGTCACTGAACTTCCTGTTGCCTTGTAGGCTTGACTTGAACTCCAGTTCTCAGGTTATTCTAAAGTGTAAGATTTACTTATAACACCTTGACCACTACCTCGAGCTACAACATCTTCAATTCAGCTTCTCGGATCATTTCGCTTTTGTTCAGAGGTTCTCAACCTTGACTTCAATCAAATTTGGTTCCTAGGTCACAAATACAGTGGATATGCTAATAACCTGCTTTACCAAATATTATCTTCTTCATCTCTTGTTCTAGTTCATAGGCCTTCAACACATACAGTTCTTTTATAGACAATGTGGTTGTAACCATCAATCCCTGTTGGCTTTAACCCTACGTTCCAGATGATCTGCAGTGTTAGCACGAACTCCTGTAATCTCCCAGTAGAATAAACTTTAAGGCTTTTGCTGAGATTCCAAGTAGCCCAATCTGTTCTCATTTACTACTTAAACCCTAAGATTTTACATCCAAAAATTCAACTCAAATTAACCAAAAACTGTAACCAAATAATTTCTTCTTTTGCAGCTTCCAAAATATTAGTGGGATCCTATGGAGTAAACCTTTGAGAAAATTAATACCACTATTTTTTCAACCTGTTACAGAATAAACTTCATTGGATAATCTTCAATCAATTTTAGTTGTCTTCAATACCCGGAAAAATCTTCAACTAGTAATCCCTTGAGCACCCTCGAAATAATATTTAAGAAAAATTTAAATTTATAAAATTTTTAATTTTTTTAGAAAATAAATTAATCAAATTTTTTTTTACGAATAATTAATTTTCAATAATATTTGAAATTTCTTAAAAATTAAAAATTCGTAAATTAGTATTTTAAGAAAAATTTTATATGTGTCCAAATAAATCAATTAGGTTCAAGAAAATTAGCAAGTAAAATAAATGGGACAAGATTTGGGGAATATATCTTTTATATATATACCCGGAGGTTGCTACACCTAGTTAAAAATATAACTGGTTTCCAAAGAACAAATTAGTTCTTTGCTACTAACACAAAAATATAAGGCTCAATTCCTATACAAATATATCTAAAATAGTACATGGAAAAACTGAGTCTGTAGGGAGTGATATCTAGGAGCCCTGAGCATTTTTCGTTAAAGAACCGGGTCCTAATATCTGACCGGGAGCAAGGTATGGATGTGTATAAATTATATCTCTTGCTCCGGCCATGGCTGCTCTCTACATTTTTGTGTTGAAAAAGATGACTCTTGAATGAGTGGCTTCATCTTTTTATCTGTGTAGACTTTTAAATCAAATAAAGTAAGCTGCTGTAATTTGATTGGTTGAGGGTTAAGTGGGGTCAAGTAATATTTTCTTGCGCCTATTACTTTTGTTGCGCCAGGGAATAAATTTTGTTGCGCCTTATTCTTATGTTATGCCCCATAGAGTGTTTGCCTTGTACAAACTTTACTGGAGCCTGTTGAAAACTTAGTAAGAAATAAAATATTTTGTTGCGCTTGATTTTGTTTTGCTTCTTAATATATGTGGTCAAACTATAATTTGATCACTGCACTTTGACCCTCTTTTCATTCCTTAACTGAAGTTTACCAACTTCCATTTCTTATACCAAAGTCTTGTCACATTACACCCTGTACCCAGAGCTGTTTCCATTCTTCGATTTTAGTTCAAAAACTTTCAATTTTCGTACCAAGTTTGTGACACTTTGCACCCTACACTCTTTGAGTTGTTCAGCTGTTTGGCTGTAGCCTCTACAAATCACTTTTCGCACCTTAATAAATAACCGTTCTTTTCAAGTACGTTCTTCAACTTAACAATTCTTCTATAGTTAATACTCATATTCCTTTCACAAATTACTGACGCCTAGTGCAACTGGTCTGGTTCACAGATGACTAACTTTGATTCAAGTCTTCGTATTATAGCCTTATGTACATTATTAAATTTGCAGCAACTTCATTGCTTCGAACACTGACTGCCAATAAACATAGTACTTTCAATGGAACCTTTTCTGGTACTTTGACAACGTCTCCATTATTATCACAATCTTGAATACATCATTATGTTCTTCATTGACGCTTGAACATATAACTGAACTTCTTTCAGTGAGTATAGTTTTAAGACTGCAGCTGTCTTCTTTAACCTTTGTCTTTACCTTGTCTTCAATCCTTCTAGATTCCTATGCTTCGAACATTTTCTATCTTCAATGAATTCCTTTACACTAAAATCTTCTAGTGGCACTTCTATACTGAATCTTCAACACTTCTGAAACCCTGGAAGTCTTCAACCATTATTCTTCACTGAGGCATGAACATATTAATGTACTTCTCTCAATGACCTGTAGTAGACTTCAAAACTTCTTCTAATGTCTTGATTCACTGTATCTGCCTTGTCTTCGTTTCTTCCTGATTTTTGTGTAGACGTAGTATTATTTACTTGTCATGTTCAAGTGTTGAGTTACCACGATTACTATTCATACAGCTTCGTAATCTCAACACACAAATTATAGTCGTTGATTCTTTACTTTATCTGTCAACAGATTCATATATCCTTTTGTATATATTAGTCAATTGCCATTTAGAGTAATTTGCTTTAATTCTTTTTATCTTTCAACAGTTATATTCTTAATTAAACTGACTATTCAAGTCATTTTTAATCTCAAAATATAAATAATAATTTATTCGCTCATTTTATTCTTCACTTGCTATTGCATTCTCTATCTCTGAACTCTGTATCTCTATTTCTCTCTCTCTCTCAAGAACTCTTAAGGCGATTTTACTCTTTTTTTCAAGTTTCTTTCTAACTCATTTTGTTAAGAACAATCAATGGCACCCCAAAAGAAGATCTCTTCATCAACATGATTCATCTATGAGAAGAACAATTTCACAACATGTTTGACAGTTGATGATGCTCCCATCGACTTCCATCCACTGATGAGATTTTTGGGAGAATGCAAGGTATCCAAGGCTCTCAATGAAGCACCCACCATTGTATGCTCCCTTGTTGAAGAGGTGTGAAACTCTGTAGAAGTTTTTATTTCCCATAACTATGCCAATTTTTATAGAAATGGGGGTTGAATACAAATATTAAAACTTTTTGCTTATTTTAATATTTGTTACTGATGTTTGAGAATTAGAGAGAATATGTTCGAATAAATTAAAATTGAAAATAAAACTTAATAAAGAGATTTAAAATTATTGATGGATTGGTTTTTCGATCAGTGTAAATTTTTGCTCAATGTTTCTAGGTTAAAAGAAACCTAGTTTCGTTTTACAAGGTTAGAAAATAAATCAACTGTTCTTATAAAGTGCACTAAGGCTGAACAGTTGATTCAAAAAATATTGTCTAACTTGTTCTTTTTTCCTAACAATGCTACCACACTTGTTTATATACTACAAGTGTGTTTTTATAATTCCTATTTTTGGATTGTTTCTATCTACCTTCCTTTTACCTTTTTCCATTTTAGTAAAAGGTTTGAAAGACAGCTACAGATTGAGTCTTCAAAGTCATCATAGACTGTCTTCCATAGGTGTGCTTTTGTCCTTTGGATCTTCAACAGATAGTCCTTTTATGTTGTCTCAATCAATTGATAATTTGATGTTAATCATATCAATTGATCCTTCCTTTAATCCATCAACTGATGTTCTTCTTCGATTGATCTTTATATCCATCGATTGATAAATAATGACTTATCGATTGATAGATGTTATCAATCGATGTGTCTTCACATCAGTTGATGGTCTTCAATACTTGACTTGGCTTCTTCGATTGATCTCCTATCCATCGATGCTTCAATATCAATCGATCATCCTTCACTTGTGTAATTTCCTGTCTTCAAATAATTAAAATTTGATAATTTAATTTACACATCAATTGATGATCTATATCAATCGACTCTAACATCAGTTGATAGGAATAATATCAATTGACTTACACCTTATCAATTGAAATAGACTAAGTACACTTATGCTACAATCCAAATTATCAGTTGATTCATATAAACACTTCAACTGATAAATGGTTTCCTAATCAATTGATATTTATAACTTTCATATCAATTGATCAGTTACATCAAATAAAATTTCTATGATTCTAAGATTAGTGTTATCATCAAATTACATGTACATTCCTAACAGATGTATCACATGATGGTAAGGTAATCTCTTATACCTGCAAAGGTAATTCTTACACCATCTCTAGTGCTACTATTTCAAAATGTCTAGATATTCTAGCTAATAACCGTGAAAAAACCCCAACTGATGAAGAAATTAGGAATATGCTAGCCACTGTTAATTATGCTAAAAATGAAGCCAGTTTAGGGGAAATTGTTTGAAAGAATCTTAGGAAAGAATGGAGCTACTTCTTTGATGCAATTATTAAAGTATTTTCTTGAAAGAAAAGTAATTTTGATGTAATTACCTCAAGTATGCAAGAAGTTGCTTATTCTATCCTATTTGATAAGTACTTTGATTTTAGCACATTTCTCCTAAATGAGTTAACTTAGGAAATAAGGCATCTAGGAAGAACGACATCTACTTTGCTAGATTCTTTATGTTGTTTATAAATGCTGCTATTGGAGAATATGAGATCACATGTGAAATGGAGACATTAGAAGCATGGACTCAAAACAAAAGGATATTCAAGTATTTTGTGGGAATCAACTTACATAGTAGGTTGTGCCTCATTTATCCTCCTTTTGTACAGGTATTTCTCAGAACTCGTGATATTCTTTATATATAGTCTTAAGGTTATGAGATTAGTGGTTCCAATCTAACTTTAGATGGACTAACAGTCTTTACCCTATTGTGATTCTTATACATGCTTTGCCTAAGATTATGCAAGTCCTAAGATATGCATTTTCAAATTTAAACAAACAAACATGAAAATAAGAACACATGGTAACATTCAGCTTAAATGCAATATAGATAAGAATTATGCAATTCAGGCATGTTATGCATATTAGAAAATTCAGTACTATCTACTTTAACCATTCTACATGTGTGTAACAGGTGTTCAACAGATTTATAGATATTCAATAATTTTTTGAAAGCACAAGGAATAGAAGAACTAACAAATTAATTATTAATTCTTCCTAATCCATTTATGTTGTTGTCTAACATTTTAACTATCTCTAATTACCTAAGTCAGTTTTAGATATAACATTTTTTAACTGAACTCTTAAGTAATTCATGTACTACCTTTAATTAATTTCTTATCCTAAACAAGCAATTTATGATAGATATAGTTATAGTGCTACTGTGAATGATAAACATTTAACCTCTAAGATCTTAATCATGTATTTTATATTTTAGAATTAATCATTGCATTGATAGAAAAAATTCATACCTGAGATTATTGGAGTGAATTATCTTCAGAGATTTCTACTAGAGCAAGATTGCATTTGTTTCTCTGAATCATCTGAGTCATCCCATCTCTTCCATTCAGCAAAATAAGCTTAGCTTGATGCTCATTCAACACTGTATCATTCTTGTTTAATTTCAAAGAATAAGTCCCTATCCTTGAATGCTTGTTAAGTCTTCGTATAAACCAAAGTTTTGTTGCAGCATCCAATGTTGCATCTATAAATCATCACTGTCTTGCAGCTATCCAAAATTGAAATTGAATTGGATTCCTTAACCACAAGAACAATTGATGTACCAAACCATTTACCATTACTAAATACAGCCTTAGATGGTTCTTTTTCCAATTCATAGGATTTCAGTACTCCAATCAATTTTCTAAAGATAATTGAAAATAATCCTATGTCTTAGACGGTCTTGGTAGGGTTAGCACAAACTTCTATTATCCTCCTTCTTTGCATAAGATACTCCGTATATGCAGAGATAACATGAAGTTCAATCTTGTATTCTTTAACCACATATGTTCCTTTAGTTGTGACATCTAACGATTCTTAAATCTGTTTTGTACAAGTAAAATTGTGCAAAAACTAAAATGATCAGTAGAGTCAGAGAAAAATTTAGTAGAGTTCCCTACTAATAAATCTATCCTTTCTTTACATTTGAGCAGTCTGTGCAACTATAACATAAACAATCGTAACATCCACAATAAAATCCAACGCTCGGGAATAAACCTACTAATATGAAATGACCAATTTCCTCGAAACAGGGTCATATGCTCTAAGAATTAATTCTGCGTCAAAATGAAGAATTCTCCGACTACAAACCTCTTGATCACCCTTAATTTAATATTTAAGAAAAAATTAAATTTTTTAATTTTCTTAAAAAATAAATTAATCAAAAATAAATATTTACGAAAATTTTAATTTTGAAGAATTTCGAATTTTCTTAAAAATTAAATGAAACGTAAATTAATATTTTAAAAAAATTAAAATTGAAGAATTTTAAAATTTTTGAAAAAGTAAATAAATCAAAAAAAATAGGTAACTATCGAAGTAGACTAACAGCTAACTTGCTGACTATCGGAAGAAATCCAGTTGCTTCCGAATTCAAAAATGGACCAATATTTTTTATAATTTTAGATTATAAATTAAATCTATATAAATTGAAATAATAAATTTACTTAAATTAAATTTATAAAATAAATTTATTTAAATTAAATTTATAAAATAAACATTTTTAAGTTTAAATAATATTATAAATTTATATAATAAATTTATTTGAATAAAATTTATAAAATAAATTTATCTAAATTTAAAATTATAAAATAAATTTATTTAACAGGACTTGTAAACATTTAGAGTTCAAATAGCTTAGGCATTGACCTTCACTGAGCTACCGATCTTGATTTGTATGTCAATCAGATGGCTCGGATACCAATTGTTGGTCCCTATATAAGATTGTAGAAGGGGGGTTGAATACAATCTTAAGATTTTCTCATGGATTATTCTGATTTAAAATAATATTTTAATTATCAAGAATAATTAAAATTATTTAAACAAGATTCAAGTTAAATACGTATATTAAACTTGAAAGGGTGTTACAATATTTTGTAGATTATTTCTTAATTCCTTAAAACAAATTTGACATGAACTGTTCTACTTAAGGAATTAAGAATTCAAACCAACACAGAAAGTCTGTGAATATAACTTTGCAGACAAATTACTGAGTTTGAATATTTTCTAACTTCACTCAAAATATGAAGTGCTACATCATATTTATAGAGGATTCCTAAAGCTTGTATGACTTTTTGAACAGGACATTTTTCAGAGAATTTTAAGCCTTCAGACCTTTGAAAAAAAATCACGGGTATGACTTTTTCTGGTTGGTATGACCTTTCAGAACTTCGGTATGACCTTTCAGAAACTCGGTATGACCTTTTGATATTCTGCTCGGTGTGACATTTATTGGCAGCTCGGAATGACTTTTTATTTTGCTTCAGCATGACCTTTTGAAATGGAGAAATCAATATGAATTTTCTTTGCTCGGTATGACATTTCCTTGAATAGCCTTTTTCATTTCTTTTCAATTTGATTAGACACGTGGAAGCCTTGGATTGGTTACTTTTAAAAACATCACCCGCCAATTCAATTTGTAAAAGCAAGGGGCCTATTTTTTCTTATTATGGATAGGCTCCGTAGAAATTCTTTTAGACCAGCACAACTTATAATCTTTGATTAATAAATAATTAATTTAATTAAAAAATTATAAAAATAAATATCTAATATTATTTAGATATTTATAAATATAATTTACTAAATAAATAAAATATTTATTAATAAAAATAAATCTTTATGCTCTAAGCTGCGGTTTTCTGAACGTCTGGAACCGAACTCCTTTCGACTTGGAAATGATAAATCAATTCCAACCTGGGTTCCACTTTTAAGAATATATGAATCTGCATTTCTTCCGTGTCAATTATTTTTCTGTCTTGTCTTCAAGTCAGTACCATCAGACCTATTTAACTGTACCTACAGTTGCAATTAGAAGTAGCTCTATTACTGAAATAATTTGAATCTTTAAACTAGACAATACTTCTTTTCACCACTGCTTGTACCCAGTCAAATATTCAATCTTGGATTTTGACTCTTGTACACTACATTCCAAACAAACCTGTATCCCTTTGAGCTTCCAGCTTTTGTCTTCTTAATTCTAAAATAATTAATCCTTTAATTAATTTAAGAAATAAATTAATTCTAAGTGAATAAATTTACTAATTAAATTTACTAATTAATTTAATTAATTAATAGAGAATTAAATTAAAGTCTTGACTATAAGACTATTGTTGATGTAAATCAAACTCTTCTGTTCTTCAACAATAACATTTCTAACCACTTCAACTTTTTGATGACGAATGTTCACTAACATTGTTGACACCCTATGCACTGGTCTGGTTCACGGATGACTAACTACAGTGTTGATTCTCATTTCTGCTATAGTAGTCTTTATATCTTGTCTTGTCCTGTATTGTCTTCTTTTTGTTCTTCTTCTATAATTTTCTTATTTTGGAATCTTTTTGTAGTAGGCACTTAAAACCTTCTGTATCTTCTGAACTCCTTGAGATACTACTCTTTTATTTTACACCGATGCTTGAACATATAAATGAACTTCTTCCAGTGTTGAGTAGCAGTCTTGTCATAATTCTTCTGATATTCTGATTCTTCGTGTCTAGTTGACATTTTTCATCTTGATTCCTGTTGCCAAATTTATCATTTAGTTCCCTTTCTAATCTGAGTTGAGTTGTCATCTAATAATTACAAATAGGCCTTGTCATATGCCTTTAAGTCCTTTCTTATTAGTTATAGCCTTTGCCTTAGGCACCAACTTTTCAACTTTAGATTTTGGTGGATTTAAGGCCACTTTTACCTTATAAGTTGCGCTTTGGGTCATT
The DNA here is from genome assembly GCA_028671895.1 of Oenanthe sinensis. Lineage (NCBI taxonomy): Eukaryota > Viridiplantae > Streptophyta > Magnoliopsida > Apiales > Apiaceae > Oenanthe > Oenanthe sinensis. Next base: position 15,472,309 of record CM053807.1, read on the forward strand.
GGCACATTAGTACTCATACCAAGCAGACCATTCATGCTATTTAAATTAGAAATTTTAGATGCATGATAATGACTTTCATAAGACATGTTTCATGGCATGGTAGGCATGTTCATATGATCATATCTGAAATATAGATTAAACATGTATGACATTGATGCAAATGGCATAGGAACAGATGGTGTAACTAAGTTAGGAGGCATGGCATTTGCAGATATGTGATTAACATACATAACAAGATTAGGATTCTGACAATGCACATACAAATGCTTGACAGTACCACACTTGGCACAAATCTTTCTAGAAGCATACATGTAAGGCATATAGTTATTGTGTTTGTTGATTCTTACCTTGCCATTTCTATTTTTTTTTCTTTTCATCCTTGGGTTGGTTAACAGGTTCTATTTTCTCAAGTTTTTCCTTTGGTTGAGTTTTCGATAGAAAACATATATTAACATTTTCTTGATTTGATTCCAGGTCATTGTTTCCTTTAATAAATTATACATGTTTGATAAGTCTAGGTTTTAATTTAGTAGTCTTATCAGTTGATTAGTTTTTTTTATCAATGGATACTTAGCATTTTTCATGTTATCAATCCATTGATAATTCTTATCGGTTGATAAAGGATTAGTAGTTAATTGATCATCATACACCAACTACAATTATCAACTGATGTTTCCTCAAGAGGTTTGTCATTGATAAATGACTCCTTTCCTTGAACCTCTAATATTTTTTTAGAGACTTTAGCAGATCTGTACCATTTCTCTATTGTTTCTTGTTTTAATGCAAGTTTCTCTTTTAGAATTTCTTCTCTTCTCATGTTGTTGACTAATTCATCTTTATCATCTTGATATTTTATCTTAAATCTTCCTAAATTAACTAGTTTATTTTTTAACAAAATATTTCTCTTAGACATAACATCCATAGTCTTTTTGAGTCTAGCGTTTTCTTTAGATAGAGACTTAAGGATGACAACAAGTTATATAATTAATAGTAACCTTGCATTCATCCATAGATAGATCTAATAAAGTTGGTGGTTAATACTTGATTTCTAGATGAACTAGCCTCTTGATCAACATTATCAGCCATGAGTTCCATATTGATGAATTCCTCTTCCTTAGACTCACTATCTCAACAGCCCAATCCTTTTATTTTATTACCAATGCCTTTTCCTTTTATTCTAGCAATTTAAAGTATTTCTTCTTGTAATCAATTCCTTTGCTAAATTCTAGTTTCGAATCAGCCTTTGGGTTTTTGTATTCATTTGAAAAGTGCCTAGTCAATCCATAGCTGAAGCATTTGTATTTTAATCTATTAACAAGATTTTGTTTTGATAGTTTGCCTTTATTGTACTGGGATTCATGCTTTTGAGCATGTGGATTTATTTTAAATTTCAGCTTTGAAAAATTCCTTGACAGAAAAGCTAAGTGTTCATCAATCTCATCTAGATCATCAGGATTGTAAGAGTCACTTTCATCAACTCTATTATTTCCTTTGTTGATTCTTGACTCAATTAGAATAACACTCTTCTTTTCACTTGTATCACAAAGATCATGTTCTTCATTTGTCTTGGTCTCGATACCCTTGACCAACAATGCTACTATCTTTTCTTTCCTTTGGTTCTTCTCAGTCTCCTCATCTTGCTACATCTCAAGTTCATAGGTCTTGAGGATTCTACATAGCTTTTCTAGTGTATAATCTTTGAAATCCCGAGATTGTCTAATGGAAACTATCATGGGTTTCCATTCTTTTTGAAGAGACCTAAGGAACTTTAGATTTGTGTCCTCAGTAGCATACACCCTTCCATACAACTTCAATCCATTAAGTAGTTTTTGAAATCTACTCTAAGTGTCATTGATGGATTCACAAGTTTTGAAGTGAAAAGCCTCATACTTTTGGATTAACAGTTGCATTATGTTCTTCATCACCTTCTTAGTTCATTCACATAGGGTTTAAATTGTATCTCAAACCTCCTTGGATGTAGTGCAGTTGATGACATTATCAAACATGTCCTTGTCTAGACCATTGAACATAATATTCATGACATTCTTGTCCTTGTGCACTTCTTTCTCATCTTTATCTATGAATTTTGAAATGGGTTTAGGAAAAAGCCTGTTAGGTGCCTGTGTGCCATCAGGATTGACACTAGTAACAATATTCGTATGTACATGAGGACCCTTCTCTATATAATGAACATAGGAAGTATCAATTGAAAGCAAATGCATGTGCATCTTCACTTTACAATGAAAGTAGTCTTCCTTCTCTAGCATAGGAATCTTTACACCTGTATTTTTGTGACCCTTGGTAATATTTTGATCTTAAAGCTTTATGTATGTTGAAAGCTCAGCTCTGATACCAATTATTATTTATGAAGTCCCTAAAAGATTACCATAGAAATTATAGAAAGGGGTTGAATAAAATTTCAAACAACTTTAAGATTTCTTACAGTTTGAATTAGAAAGGAAATATAAAATAAAACAAACTGTATGAACTCAGATTTAAAAATTACTGGCGGATTGAATGTATCCAACAAAATTTTTTGCTATGATAAATCTAGGTCTAAAACCCAGCTTCTTTTACAAAGTTAAAATACACATTATTCTTAAAATATTTTCTTGAAAGCACAGAACAATTTGTACTTAGAAAATAAACTCTATAATCATTATTTTCATATATACTACATCATTTGGTTTATATATTACCAAGATGGTTTTTACAATTTTTTAGTCAGCTGATAAACCAAAAATAACCTAAACTAGAAAAATGCCGCTTTTGTCTTTCCTTCCTACATTGGGCAATTTGGGGAATGGTTTTGTCCTGCATTCTCCAAGAAAGACAGGTCTTATCAGAGTCTTCACAGTCAAGACAAATTTTACTATCTTCCAATGTTATCTTTTGTCTGAATAGATTTCTGACTTGATTTTCATCAATTGTTAGTATCAATTAATAATTTATTATGAAGCATATCAATTGATATTCTTTGTCTGGAATTCTTCAATGATTGTTTATCCATCGGTTGATAATTTTATCCATCGATTGATATTTGATGCTATCAATCGATGGGTCTTAAGTATCCGTTAATAGTCTTTGATCTTCAATATACATCAAGTTTTGAAATATAAATTGAGTCTTTTATTCATCTATTGATCATCCATCACTTGTGAATTTTCCTGTCTTCAAATAATTATAATTTAACAGCCTAATATCACATCAGTTGATGACCAATATCCGTTGACTCAGATATTCATTGACTCTAGAATGTATTATCCATTGATCAATTAGACTATCAATGGATAAAAGACTTAAAATTACATTGTTCCTAAAATACCAATTATTAGTTGATACAATTGACCCTTCAACTGATTAACTTTAATAGATATTTATAGAACACATATCCATTGACCAGTTACAAAAGTAATGTTGCTAACTTATAATTTCTAATGGTTATGTATCATCAAAGTGTATAATTCCTAACAAGTAACTTTTGCAGTCCCAAAGTCTAAACCTCCATTAGAGTCTACCAAGATATAGTCGAGATATGATGATGATTATGACTGAAGAAGTAGGGGAACAGATTAAACCCGTCACTTATTTTGATCAAACATTTTCTCAATATGTTAAAAATGCTAATGCCTTTGGGATCACTAATTAAGCCATTTTTTATTGCATTCTGGCCATTCACAAATCCGAGAAGATCAGGGCTCAGTTCAAACAGACTTATTTTCATAACCATGGTCATTATTCTAAAGATCATACTGAAGTGACCTTGGATGAAACCAGTAGGCTAGCTCATGCTGCAGTAGCTCCTAATATGGCACATGCATAGTTGTTGGATCGGGTGTCTCAAGTTGTCACTGATGTCTCTCATCTCTCTACAAAGCTTCATATTGTGGATACAACCATTTCCAAGGCACTTATTCAATTTGAAGTTCTGTAAAAGATTTTGTCCATGAGAGATGGTAAAATAAAGGATTCTGTTGATGATTTTGTTTTTCCAGTTCCACAAGTAGAAGGGAGGTTGAATACTTGTGTGCTTTTTCTGCCTGATTAAATTGAATTTAGAACAAAGATTAAACACAAAGATATGAATGAATACGGTTTGTATTACTGATGTGAAAATACAAACTCTCCTAAGGTATACACAAACCTTAGCAACTTCTCTGTATTTCTCACAGCAACTCTCTCTATCTCTATGCTCTCACAAAACTTCAACTATTTTTTTCACTCTTTTCAATTGGTTTACATAGAGTGTTTATATAGAGAGCTGCCTATCAACTAATAACAGAAAGTTAAATTACAATAGGAATATAATTCCTAATTATTAGCTAATAGTTTCCTTCTGTAATTCTCCTTCCTCCCCATAGCATATCTACAATATATTTGGCTTTATCTTCGAAGACTTCCATTTTCTGTGATCATTGTTCTTTTAGTACAAAGCACTTGCATCCAAATATGTGAAAGTGTTTCACAATTGGATTATTGTTCTTTACCATCTCATATGGAGTCTTTCGATGCATATTAATCAATGTACAATTTTAAGTGAAACATGTTGTACTTACTACCTCAACACAAAAATATACTGGTAGTTTAGAATCTACCAACATTATTCTGGAAACTTCTATGAATTTTCTATTCTTTCTCTCCACAACTCCATTTTATTAGGGTGTTCCTGGTACAGAAAATTATTGAGTAATTCTCTTTGATGCACGGTATTCCTCCATGATTGTATTCTTGAATTTAGTACAATTATCACTGCTTAGAACTCTAATTGTTTTCTTTGATTTTGTTTCCAGGAAAGTTATATGGTCTATTATGTTTTGTGGAGCTTCATCCTTTGAAAGTACAAAGAAAACACATATGAATCTTGTAAAATCATCTACAATGACAAGATCATATTTCTTTTTGTTAATTGACAGACCAAATAAATCAAAGTGTAATAAATAAAAGGGTTCAGAGATTGTGTTTATTGTCTTGCTCTTGAAAAATGTTTTACTTTGCTTTCCAAGTTGACATGCTTCACAAAGTCCATCATGCACAAAGTCAACTTGTGGCAGTCCTCTCACAAGATTCTGTTTCACCAACTTGTTGAGTGTTTTAAAGTTGATGTGTGATAGTTTCTTGTGCCATTTCCAGCTTTCTTCAGTCGAGGCTTTGTTATATAAACATGTGACTTCATTGTGAATGCAATCCTCCAAGTGGCTTTATATATGTTACCATGTCTGTGCCCTTTGAAAACCAAAATGCAAGTTTCTTTATGAGTCACAAGACACTCTTTGTTGTCAAAACCAGTATGGTAACCTTTATCTCCAAGTTGACTAATGCTAATCAAGTTGTGTTTTAAGCCATCAACCAGAGCTACTTCTTTCATGATGACATTTCCAAGTACAATCTTGCCATATCCCAGTGTTTGTCCTTTGTTGCCATCTCCAAATGATACTTCTGGGCTAGCCATCTCCACAAAGTCTGTAAGCAGGGATTTCTTTCCAGTCATGTGTCCTGAGCATCCACTGTTCAAGATTAGGGTTACTTTCTTTTCCCTAGTTTCCTGCATACATAAAGCACTTAGTTAGATGTTTTTAGGACTCAAACAGTTTTGGATCCTTTTCTACTAACTTTGGGTGAAACAGGCTTAATATTCTTCACTTTTATTTTACTTGTCTCCTTTGTTGCTTTAGACTCTGGTGGAGTCTTGACAGTGTCATATCAACTTTTATCAATTGAAAATTTTAGCTCATAAAAATTATAATACAAATCATGATAGTCTCTACACATATAAATAGAATGAAATATGCTACCACAGTGATAACAAGGCTTCTGTGGAATGTAGTGACTTTTCAGAGTCTGTGAAGGAATAGACTCTGATTTCTTCTCAATTTTTTCTTTACAGTCCAGAGCTAAATGGTTGTGGTTGCCACATTTGTAACACTTCTTTCTTGGAGCATTAGGATCCTTTTGATAGTTATTGGCATTGTTAATGCCATCATTACCATTCCTATTTCTCCTAGTTTTGGTAGACTCTGATAAGTTCTCTAGCCTTTCCTTTAACTTAGACTTAGACAAGTACCCTATGTTAATATTTTTATTAGACTTATTTACTCCTGGTTCATCTGTCTTTTTATCACCAACAAGGGGAACATTGACAGATAAGTTTATGATTTTTTTAGGTAAGTCATTCTTTAATTCAGAAGTCACAAACTTAACAGGGATAAAGATACTTTTGTCCTTAGTCTTATTAATTTGACTAGCTTCTTCATTGTTATCATTCTCAACAATAGGTCTTTTTCCTTGAATCTTATCATAGCCTAGACTAGTAGTTTGACACACATTTTGGTTATTGAGAATTTCTTGAACTTTTCTACCAGAGTCTGTCCAAACTTTAAACTTAAGTCTTTCCTCCTCTAGTTCTTTCTTAATAAAATCATAGGCTTTCAAGACTTAAGTGTAGTTGTGACTATTTTTCTCAGAATCCTTTTTGTATTGTTCCATTAATTTTAACTCAGACTTTAAATGATTATTCTTTTTTATCACGGTTAAATTTTCTTCTCTTAACCTTTCACTTTCATTAGTGAGAGACCTACAGTTTGTCATTATATTCTTTATCTCACTTTGCATAATTTTTATACCACCAGATTCTAAATTAAGTAAGGATTTATGAGTGAAGATTGATACCTGAGTCTTAGGAGATGAAGGTTCTTTGGGAGATTCTAATTTTCTTGAGAAGGATGATATCAATGCTAGATTTTTATAATAAAGTTCATCCTCTGAGCTTGATTTTGCCCAATCCTTTCCTGTTGATAGAAGTACTTTCCCTTTTCCTTGACTTTTTAATTTTCTGCATTCACTAGCAAACTGCCCCAATATTCAACGGTTGAAACACTTGACCTTTGCTTTGTCAAGTTTGATTATAGTGCTCTTGCTCTTCTCAATCTTTTCATATTCTTTCTTGAATGATGGCCTCTTACCAAATTTACCAATTCTTTTGTTGAATTTCATTCTTTTGAAATTCTTAGCAAACATAGTCATCATTTGACTTAGATCAATCTCTTCAGTAGACTCTGACTCAATAACAGCTTTACCCTTCTTCCTTGAATCCTTGATTCTTGCTTCTATGGGTTGTTCCTGTTGTTCTTTCTCAGACTCCATTAAGAGTGCCATAGATTTTGTCTTCACAGATTTCTTATTCTTCCCCTATTGCATCTCTAAATCATATGTCTTGAGTCTGCCATACAATTCTTCTAGAATTATTTCATCCAAATCTCTAGCTTCCCTTATGGCTGTAGTTTTGTTATCCCACTCTTCAGGAATTGCTCTCAGAAACTTGGTGTTTCTATCTTCAGAATCATAAACCTTACCAAGCATAGCCATCTCATTTATGAGTTTTGTAAACCTATCATACATCTCAGTAATAGATTCTCCAAATTTAGCTTCAAAATACTCATACTCCTAAATTAGCAGAGACCCAACATTCTTCTTGACATCTTTAGTCCCTTGACAGTGCACTTCAAGTTTTGTTCACATCTCCTTAGCAGTTTTGCATGATATAACACAGTTTGTAAGAACAGAATCCAAACTGTTAAAGAGAATGTTTTTTACTTTTTCCTTTTTAAGGACATTCTCCTTGTCCTCTTTTGTCCATTCAGTCTTTGGTTTTTCAATGAAGTATTCTTCAGTTACTTTACCTTCTTCAATGGTTTGAGGCACAAGCTTTTAGGGCATATAGGGTCCTTCACGAATCCTGTCAAGATAGTCAGGGTCTGTAGCTTCCAGATGGTGCAGCATCTTAACCTTCCAATGGGTGTACTCGTTTCTTTTAAGCATAAAAATCTTAGAATTACCATATTTGTTTCCAGACATCGTTGATCAATTTTAAACGTTAGGCTATGATACCAATTGTTTTCCTAATTGCACAAGTAGAAGGGGGGGTTGAATATTTGTGTGCTTTTTCTGCGTGATTAAAATCAACTCAGTATGAATTAAAGACTTGAATTTAGAACAAAGATTAAACACAAAGATATGAATGAATATGGTTTGTATTGTTGATATGAAAATACAAACTCTCCTAAGGTTTACGCAAACCCTAGCAGCTTCTTTATGTTTCTCACAGCAACTCTCTCTATCTCTATGCTCTCACAAAACTTCGACTAATTTTTTCACTCTTTTCAATTAGGTTACATAGAGTGTTTATATAGAGAGCTGCCTATTAATTAATAATAGAAAATCAAATTACAATAGGAATATAATTCCTAATTATTAGCTAACGGTTTCCTTCTGTAATTCTCATTTCTTCCCATAGCATATATGCATTATATTTGGCTTTATCTTCGAAGACTTCCCTTTTCTGTGATCATCTTCCAAATTCAGCTTTGACTTCATAGACTCTAAAATCTTCAGACTCTACTAGACTATAGACTCTGATCATTTGTAGACTCTAACCTTTTGTAGACTCCGATAGTCTATAAACTCTGATCACCTTCCAGACTCTGATCTTCATCTAGACTCTGGTTTCACTTTTTACAAAAAATCTTCTAAGTACAAGAATGTTGACTAACTAGACTCTGATTATAAAATTTCAGAGATTAGAAAGACTTATTATAAATAAACTATGTTAAATCCTGTTCTAGTATTTTGTACATCATCAAATGAATATATTCCTAACAGATTTGAAGAAGGAGCAAGCTTCTATCTAGACTTCTGTCTCTACCCTTACAACCAAAGTTGATAAAATCATTGTTGAACAAGCCAACATCCAGTCTATCTTATAGCAAATTCTTCTGGCTGTCACTGAAGTGATGATGTCAAAAAGGTGGAGATTAGTGGTGCTTCAAGGAGTAATAAGGAAGATGCTTGCAAGGATGGTCCTAAGGGAAATAGGAAAAGAGATTATAGTGATGGTGGTGATGGTGGTCCTAGGGGTCTTGGTGGTGTGTAACAGCCTAAATTTGAAAGATTTGGCAAATCACTCCAGCTAGAGACTAGACATGAGATGGAAAATCATCAGGGTCTAAGCTAGAGTCTGGGAGAGAAAGGCAGACTGCAGACTCTGATGAGAAGAAAAATGAAGAAACCAATGAACCTAGTTACTAGGCTTGCAATCAACAGAGTCTGTATCTAAAGCCAGATTAACTAGGAGATTAAGAGGAATGCCCTCCTCAGACATAGAAAGAACTCTGAATCTATCTGCAGATCCATACCCCTTGACAAATAGGAAGTTTGAGAAGGTCATACAAAAACACTTGAATAAAGTGGTGTCTGATCAGATTATTTATAGTGTTAGAGAAAAGAAGTTTACAGGAGAACATTATAAGATTAAGAAGCTTAAAGATCAAATGCTGGTATATTTCATGAAGAGAGGAGCTGTAGTATGTTAATTTTTTGTTCTCTACATCAGCAGAAGTTAATAGAAGTAAAGAAGAGGTTGTGGTAAGCTGGGTGAAGGATATTGATAGGAAGCTATTTTTACATAAGGAAACGAATAAAAGAATGGTTGGTTTTACTCTGAAGTATGTTGATCAAGAAGGTAATGATCAAGATATGCCTTTAGAAGTTAAAGAAATAAAATTTAAGGAGGGTGTAGGTCACTGCTTCACTGCTTCCATTTTCAACCTATGAAAGAGGAGGCTAGTGTTAAACTGTTGAAAGACTTAAAAAGTCAGGAGTGTAGTGCAGATGAATTAAGAGCAACATATTGTCATATCAAGTGTGAGAATTAGGAGATGAACAAACTGAAAAGGTATGTTGGTGAAGCTTTAGCTGATGTAGAGGAGAAGATGCTCAGATCATTTCTGCAAAGAAATCCATCCTTTGAAAGGGTAACAAATGTAAAGTAGTTTTTTCTTCATTTTATATTGATATAGATTTATTGTTTAATTCTTTATTTTTGATATCATCAAACTTTGATTTATGCTTAAGTTTTATAAAGTATAAATAAGGGAGATTTTTAGGAATATATTTATTTGATGATATACAAAATACTAGAACAGTGTCTATCATAACATGTATCTATAATAGATTAGAATAAGTCACTCTATTCTCTAATCAAGTATATATTTTTAGAGTCTAATTTATCTATCAGGGGATATCTTAGACCATGTACAAGTGTAATCAGTGAATTGTACTTAGAAAATTTTCAGAAGAATCAAGACAAGAGTCTAGAAACTTATCAAAGTCTATAGACTCTAAGAGTCTATCGAATATCAGAGTCTAAAGACCATCAAAGTCTACAAAGTTGAGTCAAGTTTTGGAAGGAAATGGTTCAAGGAAGGAAAGTCTTCGAGATCAGATCAAAGATACAAGAGATATGTTATGGGAAGGAATCAAGACTACAAAAGGAAACTATTAGCTAATAGATAGGAATTTATTCCTAATTAATTGTAATTTTTTTATTAGTTGATAGGTAAATCTATATATAAACATTCTATATAACATATTGTAATGATTCGAAGCATTGAAAGACCATAGAAATAGAGAGAGTTACTGTGATAAACACAGAGAAACTGTTAGGATTTGTGTACACCATATGAGAGTTTGTATTACCACATAAATAATACAAACAATTTTTTTAATATCTTTGTGTTTTGTTCTCTATTAATTGTTCGAATTAGAATCTTTATAGCCGATTTTAAAAAAGCATAAAATGTCACAAGTATTCAACCCCCTTCTATTTGTGCAATTAGGAAAACAAAAACTAAAGTTTTGACCTAAAATATATTCAAAAATAATATTTCTTATGAAATAATGACTATGAGCTCCAAGGAATATTTAAGTTTGAATTAAATACATTTTAACCAATTAAATAAAATGATTAAGAGCTTATGTGATAAAATATGTTTTTATGATCTGAAAAGACTTTTTTGAAGATGAATTGAACAAATATATTTAGAAAATATATTATAAATATATCCTCTTAAAAACATTTAAAATAAACACTATTTTGAATAAATATGACATTTTCTATTTCATAAAGGCACTTCTAAAAATATTGTATTTGTTCATATTCAGTCTCAGAACATAACATATGTGAATTAAATTTTATTTTATCATCAAATTGATAAATCTTATCTAATTATATATCGAGATAAAATCATTTAATTTCGTTTATAAAATCAATTCGATCAAGTTTGACTTTCTACTTGTTGACTATCTCTTAAAATAACGTAGGAGAGAATTACAAAATTATTTAGTAATTTCTTAATTCATACTTATTGTTTAGACAAAATACACAGAAAACTTTTGAAAAGACTAGATCTATAAAAAGGTAAAAATTCTATGAAAAACCTTATATGAAATACTAACGGAGAACATATATATTATTTATCATATTCGATTTATTATATATATTGCAGAATTTAATGCAGGACATATAAATTTTCAACTTGCGAATCGTTTAAAATTATTCCATCGAACCATCCTGATAAATAGATATAAACTAATTAAAACTTAAAAAAAAACTAAAAATACCTTAATGCAGGACCGGGACAAATTTTTTTTTTTTTCACAAGGACCGGGACAATTTTTAAATTACAGATTTTATGACTAAAGCAGTTGTATTAAATGAAATTCAGCCGCGTAATAGTATTTGTGTATCATCGACCTTGAAACCAAACCCTAGAAATAATTAACAAGATCAAACACCAGTAGCGGCGTGAGGTTGGGTCCGTAAAGATGTCGGGTATGGGTGATGGGTACGTGGGCACGGCCCAAGACGCTGTGAGGATCCGAAGGCTTGAAAAACAAAGAGAAGCCGAGAGGAAAAAGATTCAAGAACTTAAAAACAAGTCTGCTTCTACAAAAGGTCAATCGGGTCTTCTTCAATTCGGGTCCGGTACTTCTGAGGTTTGTATCTATATCTATTTGTTTGAATATTGTCGTGCTTTGTACACCCCATTCTTGATTTTGTAATTAAATTGATTTTGTAACTTTGTTTTGATGGCAATTTTGTATTAAATTCTTTGAGTTTGTTGTATTTATTTTTTGTTATACTCGGTAATTGCAAATAAGGGTAAGTTGTGATTGTACTCCCTCCGTCCCGAATTACTTGTCTGGTTTAACTAAAGGTCTAAATTTTAATTTAGAATTGTTTTATGTATATATGCTGTCAATGCGTCTTAAAACATGCATAAAAGTAAGTGGACAAGTAATTTGAGACGGATGAAATATTTATGTAGTATGGTGACTCATAAAATGTGTTTGTGGTATTGTACCTTCAATATTGTCATGTCAATTGGGGTGATGTATACACGGTCCTACAGATTATATAAACAAGTTACAAAGCATTAAGGTAGTGCTAATGAATCGCAATATTAGAAAGTATCGTCGAAGATCCATTTGTCGTTTGTAGTTTGAACTTCGGACATCTGTATACATGTATATTATATATATATAGAGAGAGATATAGATGGAATTAATATGACTTTAATGTGGAACTCGACTTCATGTTAGGTGATTTTATGATAAAATTAAGGTTGGTTGTTTGGGGGGGAGATTAATCATAAATCGTTCTGTAATCTGTACATATATATATAGCTACATATAGCTTTAAATATCGAAATAGTAACTTAGAACCCTGGTTTATTGATTCATCAGATTCTTGAGACTGCATTTAAGAAGGAAACAGTGGGTCTGGTTACAAGAGAGCAGTATGTTGAGAAGGTATGAAATTATATGTACCACTAATTAATTATTAATTTTAATCTTAAAGTTCACTAAAACGTCCTTGCTGACAGTTATTTAATGCTATGTAGAGGGTTAATATCCGTACTAAAATTGAAGAAGAAGAGAAGGAGAAACTTCAGAAGCTTCAGCAAGAGTGAGTGCTATTTCAGCTAAATGGTGGTAATTTGTGATGTTTTACATAATTATTTTGGTTTTTTATTCTTAATATATATTTTCTTGTTCTCCAATGCAGAGAGGAGGAGCTTCAATTGCAGAAATTGAAAAAGCGGAAAATAAGGGTGAATCCTCGATTATCTTTTTCTGATGACTTTGAGAATGGGGGTGAAGAAGAGGGCGTAGAAAACAGTATGTGTAATATTTGAAGTGAAAGTTTTGAGTCATTGTATATGGAATTACTAGTTGAACTCCCATACACGAGGTTGAGTGTAGTAGCTACTAGCCAGATTTTGTTGGGAGTGCTAAATATATATATCTAGCTAGTGCTTGATCTTGATTACAATTAACAACTGTGTGCTTAACCTTAACCTTATATGGAAAAGTTCATATATCAGATATTACTTGATTGGGGCCTCCCATCAACTACAAGTTCTTTTATCTTCAGTATGTGGTAATTCTATAAAAATAAAGACTGGAACATAACTAGTCTTTTGTTTAACATACAAGCGGCTCTGCATGTGGCGTTCATGCTTGTGTGATGTTTTGGTATTCTCTCATCCTGTGCTAACAAACTGATTCAAATCAAGTCCCTGCAGAAAATAAAGAATCGAAGAACTTTGGACACAGAGGTTTTGGCAAAGATCCCACAGTAGAAACTAGTTTTTTGCCGGACAGGTCTCTTTCTTTTAAACTCTGAGTTTTCTGTCTGCGTGTATTTTCCTTTATCAGGCATTCAATTTAGTATCTGTATCTGGATTGTTCTTTTAGCATATATTCATGCTTAACCTTTCGTGTGTGAAGCATACTCCTTCAGTGAGAGAGAGGCAGAGGAACAAGCAGAGCGTGAAAGACTTAGGAAACAGTGGGTTCGTGAACAAGAGCATATTAAAAGTAATTTGCTAACCTTTTAACTTTTCTTCTGCTTTACAAATAATTGCTTAACTCGTTTTCTTATGATTTCTAGATGAACCTCTTCAAATCACTTATAGCTACTATGATGGAGCTGGTCACAGGCGGGTGCTCCAGGTTACTAGTGGCTACTGTTGCTCTCTCTCTCTCTCTCTCTCTCTCTCCCCCCTCCCCCCCTCCCTCCCCGCCTCCCCCTCTCCCTCCTTCCCTCGTGATCTTTTTTGTTGTTGTAATCAGGTTCGGAAAGGAGATTCCATTGGTGAGTTTCTTCGGGCTGTGCAACAGCAACTTGCACCAGAGTTTCGAGAGATTCGAACAGCTTCAGTGGAGAATTTGCTTTATGTAAAAGAAGACCTTATTATCCCTCATGTAAGCAGTTTTAAGCTTAATTTTTGTACTTTCTCAAATTTAGCATGTTGGCAGCTTGATTTTGGACAAGACGGGATTATCTGATGAATTAATCACTTTTTCCATGATTTTGGACATTCAGCAACACAGTTTCTATGAGCTCATTGTTAACAAGGCGAGGGGGAAAAGTGGACCGGTATGTTTAATTTATTGTAATTCCTTGTATGGCTGTATGAGATGGACATAAATTATGCAGGAGAATTTTGTTTGTTAGAGTTTTGAGTTCTATTTACAAATAAAGATACGTGGTTTATTATGTTCAGTAAGGTTATACCAAGCGTTTTACTAGGAAAAGAATAGCTGTATTTTAGGATGTATAAGAATATATAAGAACACACACAAGCTCTAAAGCATACATGTCAAGCATTAAGAATATATAAGTTGTATTATTTTCACTCGTGTCTCTTACCTGTTTTTCACACTGTCCTGCACAGCTTTTCCACTTTGATGTACATGAGGATGTCAGGACAATTGCTGATGCAACCATAGAGAAGGATGAGGTATGACACAGTCTTCAAGTCTAAGAGATCTGTGTTAAGTAAAATATGTAATGACTAGCAAGTATTAATTGCATATTGTGGCATAATCACCAACTGGCTTGTGGTTATATGTTGTTTTATTTGATATATATATTTCTCTACACCTGAGCTTTAAAATCTCAAGACATGGCCACATTAAGAATCGAAACAAATCATTGTCAATAAGACAACCCTTTTTTTTAGGGGGGGGTGTGTGGGAAGAAAGCAGGGTTTGGCAATCACTCTTACCCTGATGCTCGCACATATATGCCTCGGCTACGATTGAACCCTTAAATTTTGGTAGTGGAGGGGTATCCACTAGGCTAAAGGACTAGGGATAACAAGGTAACTTTTGTTTAGCCAAATTTTTTTTGATGTATGGTTTTTTTATTTGGACTAGTAAGTTCCTGGAAAATTATACAAGTCCAAGCCAACCAATGCTACAGTTTTATATCCAAGGGATGAATGACACTGCTTAGACATGCTTGTATTTTAAAATAAACCACGTTACAATTTCAAGAAATGATATTTTATTTTTACTTTAGCAGTTGGCACATATGTTCTCATGTTTTACACGGGGTTTCGAAAGATTTACCTTCTATTTTTTATTTGACAGTCACATGCTGGCAAAGTTGTTGAGAGGCACTGGTATGAAAAGAACAAGCATATATTCCCTGCCTCTAGATGGGAGGTAATATCGCCCCCTCTCTCCTTCCCCCCCCCCCCCCCCCCCCCCACACACACATTTGCGTTGGGTTGCCTTCAACCGACGGAAACCGACGGAATGTTATTAAATTCCACTACTTGATGAAATCAAATTATTGTAAAAAGGATCAAAGGTTGTTCACATGTTTACTGCATCAATATGATCAATATTTGGCAATCTTACGGGTTGTGGGTTAGATAGCTTCCCAGTAACGTGGTTGTTAGGCTAGAGATGCCAGCATTTCTACAGATTGATCTTTTGGATGTCAAATCGAGTTGTGGGTGCGTTTGATTGATCAGCAGGTTGCTGATTCCCTTGTAGGAGAAGAGAGGAAAAAGAGAATAAATAATGAAGAGAAAAAGAAAACCCTATTGGGTATATTGGGTACTATGTATTCGTAACTGTTAACTACACTACAAGTAACAAAACAACTTTCCTGCGGGATCCATTTTTACTTTCTATTGATTGCACATATAAATTAGAATGTTTTAAATGTGATAAAACAACTTTAAGCAGATATTCATGTGAAGTTGGTATCATTTTTAGTTTAAGAACACTACAGTAACAATAATAATTGTAAGCAGTTAATGAGCCGATATACATTTACTTTCCGACTATCTAACCTTATATGCCAGCAAGGAGAGTATATCCATTCATACAATCATACATCTATCATTTTTTTAAAGAATTTGATGGATTTGGAAGAGATTTAACCTTAATATGATAGTAGTATGCACCGTACAATTATTTTTACGTCTTTCCATACATGTAGCTTGAATACTATAGTAGTTTACTGTGTTATTAAAAATCATGAATGAGCATGAGGGAACTGAGCAGAATGTGAAACTTTTGCTGGGTAGCTGATAGCTTCTGATACTGCTGTCAGAGACATATTTTTGGTGTGACCCATGGGTCGACCTTGCTCAGGCCAATTTTTGCAAATTGGGCCACATTTGTGTTTTATTATTTTACGGAGTAAATTTGATATCCAAACTTATAATTTTTCGGATAAGTCATCATTTTTATCATGTATTGTGACATTTACCATATATAATGATATTTATTATTTTCACACCTTTTGCTTTCCTTCATTAGTAATTCTTCACTCTTTCCCTGCAATTTGTTACAGATATATGATCCAACGAAGAAGTGGGAGAGATATACCATCCATGGTGACTGATTACTTGATCGACAAAAGATTAGACAGTGTTGTGAAAGAGTTGAAGCCTTCTCTGCATTTTCACATGTTTTCTTATCAAGAGATGGTTGTACAAGTTAAATAGATTTTAAAGGAACAGCAGTAGCTTAAAAATATTTTTGTTAATGCTGTATGAGATGTTACCTCGTTTCAATTTGGCATCTTCTTATACAATGACTAATGATTTTGCTCTTTTATTCCAATGCTAGAAATTTATGCTATTGGCTTTTCCTATTATTATACTATGATGATGTCGTTGAACAAACATGGTTAGTACTAGTAGACTGTATTGACCTGGTGGCCAGTGGGCTGGAGGATGCAGACTTGAACATTTACAAGACCTTCGGGGTTTGTTCGGTTGGAGGATATGAATGAATTTTTGTGGGAATGAATAACTATTCCATCGGGAATGAAAAAAGAGTTGTTCGGTTGAGTATATGAGAATGTAATCACTCATTTTCATATCATTCCTATAATTCTTATTAAGTCAATTTTGTATCTCATCCTCCCACATGGGATAACTATTTTTATTCTTAGTAACAATAATTTTTTATTTTTATTTTTGTTCTTGAATATAATATGTTTGTAATTCAATATATTTAATTGAAAAAAAACTTGTTTAGCTATTTAATTTTTTTAATTATTAATTTTTTTAAATTTAATTTATAAATATAATCTTATTTCTCATGTAAATTAATTTTGCCTTATATTTTCTATATTATTTAGTAAATTTATTATTGAATAAACTTTTTTTTAGAATTCATTTTATCTATATATTAAACAAATAAATTAATAAAAATAATCATTTCATTCTCAATAAAATTAATATTACTAAAAGAACAAAAGAATGAAATGAGTATTCTTATCCCACCACATTCTCATTTCAACCCATTCCATTCTTTTCGCTCATTCCCAACTCATTCTTATCCTTCCGACCAAACACACTCTCAGGTTGGTCGGCGTGAATGAAATTTGGGAAAATAGGTGAATGAAATTTGGGGAAATAGAATGAAATTCGTAATGTAATAAAATTAGGTCTGTCAATGAATTGGAGCTCCAATACGAGGCTTTATAGCTGGATATGGATCCGTTTAAAATCAATTTGATCCGTTAAGAACTCAATCCAATAAAAAAATAATCCAATAAAAATGAATATGGATTATGTATGATCCGATCCGATAAGAAACTAATTTGAATAATTAAATGTATATGTATATATATTATAGACTCTCTCATACCTCAATTACTCTATTAAAATCTCTTCTTGTTATTAAATTCTCACAATTGAATCTATTATCTCCAAATCCGATTAAAAACAATATAGTATGTTCTTATTTGTGCATTAGCATTGGTTTTTCTTTTTTTATTTTATGGATTATGTATTGTATTATAACCTGTCCTTGTTGAACTCTCAAATCACACTATCAATTTTATCTTGGCATATTTCAGATGGAGTTTATGCTTTAATTTGAAACATATTTGTACTATAATTAGAAGTCGTGTGGAATGATTTTATTGAAATGACTATAATTTTTCGTTTGAAATATGTTTGAGCATTTCTGATTTTGTGTGAATAGTTATCTTTGGTTAGTTCTATATTTTAATATTAATTAAAAAAATAGTAAAAAATTTAATTGGATTGGATATCCGATCCGATCACTTGTAATCCGAATGGTGTTAGAAAATGGGAAGTTTGAGACATATTTTATATATGTTCTTGACGTAATTTAAGGAAACTAACTATTGGAAGTTGTTCCTTTCTATGAGGACTTAAACTTTCATGTTTGGATCTAAGACATTATCTTAGTGTAATCCATAAATAAATTGAGTAGAAGTTGCTAGTTTGAAATGGGTTTAAAGAGTTTGTCCCACATTGAATATGTAATATGGGTGTGAGTGCTTTATATGCATGGATGTGCAAGAGTAGTGTCAACTACTAAGGCATGTGAGTGTGCATGGTGTACTAGTGTGCCCTCGCGCGCACACACATACCTCAGGGTATTTCTGATGATGATCCCACTCACACATCGAGTTCCATTCCTGATCATGTGGAAAGGATGACAAATGTGGGGGCGGATCCTGCTAGTAGCTCTACTCCTAACAAAGTAGAGAAACCTAGAAGGAGTAAGCGTGCAAAGGTGGTTAAGGACTTTGGGAGTGATTTTATCACTTACAATGTCGAGGACGAACCTTTAACTTTTTGACATGCCATGGATTCTGCGGAGTCAAGGCACTGGAAAGGCGCTATAAAGAGTGAGATCGACTCTATTGTTTCTAACGGAACATGGGAGTTGGTTGATCTCCCTCCTAGATGTACTACTATAGGATGTAAATGGATCTTCAAAAGAAAAATGAACCTGGATGACTCAATAGATAAGTATAAGGCTAGGCTGGTAGCTAAGGGTTTTAAACAAATGGACGGCATTGACTACTTTGACATATACTCTCCTTTTGCAAGAATGACAACAATTCGAATGTTAATAGCATTAGCTTCCGTACATGGTCTTATCATCCATCAAATGGATGTAAAGACAGCTTTTCTTCATGGTGATCTTGAAGAAGAGATTTATATGGATCAACCTGAAGGATTTGTTGCTTCTGGCAATGAAAGGAAAGTTTATAAGTTAGTCAAATCTATCTATGGCTTGAAACAAGCTCCTAGAGATTGGCACAAAAAGTTTGATGAAACTGTTTTGACTTCGGAATTTTTGGTTAATGAAAGTGACAAGTGTGTCTACTATAAGGTTAAAGGATGAAAAAGTGATTTTGTGCCTGTATGTGGATGACATATTGTTGTTTGGAACCAATATTGAGATTATTAACGAGACAAAAAGTTTCTTGAAAAGGCACTTTGAAATGAAGGATATGGGTGCTGCTAATGTGATTCTTGGTATCAAGCTGACTCAGTCAGCTGATGGAATAACCTTGTCACAATCTCATTATATAGAGAAATCTATACTTGAAAAGTATGGTTATTCAAATTGTAGAATCACAAGCACACCATATGATTCAAAAGTTGCTCTTGTCAAGAATAAGTCAGGAGTTCCTGTGTCTCAATTAAGATATTCTCAGATTATTGGGAGTTTGCAATATCTTGCTAATGGTACTAGACCAGATATTTCATATTCTGTGTCTAAGTTAGCTAGATATACAAGCTGTCCAAACAAGACTCATTGGGATGCTCTTGATAGAGTGCTTAGATATCTAAAAGGCACCATCTATCTTGGTTTGCACTACAGGAGGTTTCCTGGAGTGCTAGAGGGATATAGTGATGCAAGTTGGATAGCTAAGAAATCTGGTTCCAATGGAGTGACTGGATATGTGTTTACCCTTGCGGGTGGAGCTATATCCTGGAAGTCTGCTAGACAGACTATTGTAACTCGGTCTACTTTTGAGGCTGAGTTGTGTGCATTAGATGCCACGGGGACGGAGGCTGAATGGTTGCATGGACTTATGTCTGTGATTCATGTAGTAAGCCAACCGCTTCGTGCTCTTGCTGTTCATTGTGATAGTCGTACAACTATCGATAAGATAAACAGTAAGAAGTATAATGTGAAAATAAAGAGACACGTCCAAGTTAGACTAAAGTCTATAAGGGGTTTGGTGTCTGACAGGATCATTGCTATTGAGTTTATTGGAACTCAAGACAACCTGACTGATCCTTTGACTAAGGGACTTGGGCATGCTGTTGTCCTTAAGTCGAGGTTGGGGATGAGACTGACAACCCATTTTAAGTCATCAACAGCGGGAACCCAGTACACCTGAGAGGAGATCCCTCGAAGGGTATTCAATGTGGTAATAACAAGTTGTGAGGGTGATTCGGTAGTACCTCTACTACAATTATATAGATACTCACGTATCTGAGTCTTTCCCCTGTAAACCTCATGAGGTACTGTAACTGCTAGTTAGCAAGAGTTTTAAGAACTCTGAATAAGGTCAAGTCTTGAGACGAGATGTTGGTAGTACATCTTTGGAAATGCCCAGCTAAGCGAATGTTATTGCGTGGTCGCAATTAGAGGATAGGGTTATTCCTCGAAGCATTTGACGAACAGGATCGAGACATGACCATTAACGACTCAAAGCTGTAGATCGGCACCATAGCCTTTGACTTGTCGTCGTCTATGGAGTGTGGTTACACACCAATGGATAAAGATTCAAGGTGACACATTCCATCTATATCCGGAAGAGGACTTAGGAGGGTTCAAACCCTGACCGGTACCAACTCTGAAAAGCAAGTCATGAGTAGAATCTGATATGCATTTCTGTATGGATTTATGGGGGATTGTTAGAAAATGGGAAGTTTAAGACATATTTTATATATGTTCTTGATGTAATTTCCGGAAACTAACTATTGGAAGTTGTTCCTTAATATGAGGACTTAAACTTTCATGTTTGGATCTAAGACATTTTCTTAGTGTAATCCATAAATAAATTGAGTAAAAGTTGCTAGTTTGAAATGGGTTTAAAGAGTTTGTCCCACATTGAATATGTAATATGGGTGTGGGTGCTTTATATGCATGGATGCGCAAGAGTAGTATCAACTACTAAGGCATGTGAGTGTGCATGGTGTACTAGTGTGCCCTCGCGCGCGCAAACACACGCGTGCGCCGTCGTCATCTCGCCACGCCACGCCACGACTCGGGTCGGGTCGGGTCGAAGGGCGATTATCTCGTCGTCTCGCTTACGCGAAGCGACCTGGGCGAGGAGTTTTATTACATGATTAATTAATTAATTATTTTAATTATGACTTTAAATATTATTTTAATATGAATAGTGAATCAAAGTTACTGTCGGAGAAAAACTTACTGTCAGCATTGTTACAAAGTTGCTGTCAGGAATTATGCAAAGTTGTTGTCAAGGAAAGGTGCTGTCACAGAATTTTGCAAAGGTGCTGTCACAGAATTTTGCAAAGTTGTTGTCAACAGATTTGCAAATTTGCTGTCAACAGAATTTGCAAAGTTGTTGTCACAGAATTTTGCAAAGTTGCTGTCAACAGATTTGTAAAGTTGCTGTCAACAGAATTTGTAAAGTTGCTGTCAACAGAATTTTGCAAAGTTGCTGTCAACAGATTTGCAAAGTTATTGTCAACAGAATTTACAAAGTTGCTGTCAACAGAATTTGCAAAATTGCTGTCAACAGAATTTGTAAAGTTGCTGTCAACAGATTTGTAAAGTTACTGTCATGACGTAAGCTGACTGTTACTGATTCTGAATATTCTATTAAATACTTTTTAAGTCAGAATAATTATTTTAATTAATGTTTTATCTGCTGTTACGTTATATTATATTATATATACATAAAAACGTTGGAGATAGATGAGATGAATTTTAACACAAGTTTGAGAAAACCCTAGCAATCATACTCTGTATTTTCCACATTAATATTCATACAGATTTTGCATAAGGTTTTCTAGGCGAACTGAGGTGCAGGTCATTGTTGAGTGCTACGTATCTGTGGACGAAGTACTTTGTGCTGTTTTATCCTGGAAGTGATATTGCTGCAACCCAACACAGCGTAGTGGAGCAATAATCTCTTCAAGAACAGTCAAGACTTCTAGCAAGGCTTGGCGACTCAGTTGTTCAACTAGTTCTTTCAGTGTATGATGAAAAGCTTATGTTAGAGCTAAGATTTCTATCTTTTCTCTTGTCGATACAGTTACTAATTAATATTTCTTGTTTTGCCTTCGTGTTTTGTTTTGTTAATTGGTTTAATCTGTCTGTTCTTGTTAAATTATTTATATAACTATCCCATTGTTGTGTGTAGTTTTGAATTACCTCCAACAAAGGGAACATATATGAATTGAGTACTAAAATATCTGACACTTGATCCGATCCAGAAAATTAAATAGATTTGAATATGGATTTAAGGTGATCCGATCTAAATCCGGTCCGCTGACGATCTTAAATGACCCTTAGGGATCATTTGGTATATATATTAACTAACTAATAATTA
Source organism: Oenanthe sinensis (assembly GCA_028671895.1). NCBI lineage: Eukaryota > Viridiplantae > Streptophyta > Magnoliopsida > Apiales > Apiaceae > Oenanthe > Oenanthe sinensis. Next base: position 15,494,825 of record CM053807.1, read on the forward strand.
AAACTAAGCTAACACTAATAAAATAAAATAAATATAATATATTAAAAATATAGGGCAATCAGGTCCACTATGCTTACACAACAATTGACTTATAAGCTAAAGTTATAAAAGTTGTCATGCAACTAGAGTTTATCAATCTCTCTCAAGTATTAACACTCTAGAAACATGCTTACACAAATAATAACTTTTAGTCAATTAACCAGGTAATTAGAGCAGTGTTAAACTCTCTCGAGTATTAACGCCCTTAGAAATTCAATGATGCTCTCGCACTCAAATTTAATTCTGCTAATCGTATGTGTGCCTCTAGTAAGTAAATCTCTCGATCTATGCCCTTATTTTACATAGAATCAATTCATGATATCGGCTGATTACACAAATTAAATAGTAAAACATAATCAACTGGAACTAATCATAATCAATCAAACCACTGTGAAAATCATGTCAATATTATGGTGCAAACATGGCTTCCCCTTCAGCCCTAGAAATAACTATCCGCTAATAATTAAACAAATAAAATAAGTAAGAACAAAAAGAAATATAATTAAACTAATAAGAATAAAGAAAAGATTTGGATAAGAAAATCTTAAATTCTCCCTGTAACATGGAAAAGTCATGGCCTCCCTCCATCTCCTTCTAACCCTAATAATAAAACTATTCTCTAATATAATAATAATAATAATAATAATAATAATAATATGTCTAATCAATAATATAATATGTATCTATATGTCTCTAATATAAAAAGTATTTTAATGCTTTAAAACAATTACAAAAGGGTTTCCTTAATTGAATAGGATTCTTCGATTAAAATTTGTAGCTCTATTTGCTCCACATTTTCTTGGCTACTCCACTTGGATTCTACTTGGTGGACTTGTAAATTAAAGAGAATTCCATAAATTTCGTGTGGACTGTAAGATCGTCCAATTCTGATTTCTAGAACTTGAGATATGACCCAAAAATTGTAGACAACTCATGTAGCCCAATAAATACGAATTTTCTTCTAATTTGACTCCAAATTAGCTCTTTATGTTAGTGTTGGTGTCCTAGAGACAATACTTTATGATAAACAATTAAAGATTATGTTTACTTGATTATTTAATTAATATTTATTATGTCTTTATTTACTGTGTTATAAATTGAAAGCATAATAAATGTCCTTGGAATATTAATGCAAATTATATATCTTTAAGTATGTGACTTAAAAATGAGATTATATGAACAATATTATATTCCTAAATGTCCCTAGTCGAGTATTATTATTTAAGGACAATAATAATGCAATAAGACTAATATGTTAGTTGACTGATGACCACATCTCATTGGTCATAGGTATGGTGATACTAAAGTCAAGAACATAAGTGCATGTCTCAATACATGACACTGGACATACCCGCTGTGAGAATCAATATGTTAATAAGTGTTATAAGAAATTCTCATTGTGATAATGATGTATTGATCCTTTGACTTGAAATCATTATATTTTTATACGAGAATTAATATACTTTGATTACACTCAAAGTTATCTTTAACCGGGTAATGATAAAGGTGGACATTGGGTATGCTATGAATCGTATGAGAAATATGAATGATAGATATAAGATTTAACCCTCCTATTTTAGGAGTGATATTATTGGCCTCTTGATTGAGTGAGACTATAAAATGCATGGTCATGCTCAAATGTTGATTTGATTAATAGTCTACTCATTGATCAAGGAAACCTGGATTAAAAGTTGAAGAGGATGACACAATACATGCCTCGAGTTTGATCTATAATATAAGGTTAAAGGGATTATATTACATTGTACATTATTCACGAAATGTTTAATTGAATCACCAATTATTATTATTACTTGGGTAGCAATGATGTATTACTAGATGCCGCTCATTGTTTATAATTTTATTATTAGAAAATAAAATTATTGCCAACGTAATAATAACCTAAAGGGTCACATACAAAGAACGTTTAAACAGAGTGTTATTTAAATTATGAATTTAAATACTATTATTATTATTAATTCAAATTTATTTATTTAATTAATTAAGTGAGACTTGATTAATTATATACATATTAGAATTAGAATTTAATAATAATATAAATCCGAAATCTGAATGGATTTTAAAAGGTCCAATCAGATTAGGGTTTTGATCCAAGTCCCTCTCTCCCCTATATATACATAAAGATGTATAGTTTAGGGTTAACAGTTTTAAAAAATTCGTTTTTGAGAAAAACCCTAGTAGCTCTACGTTTTTGAGAGGCTAGAGAAAGAGAGAGACAAAGAGGCAGAAACAGGCTAGTACCTAACTCCGGTGATCGTTAGACGATATGACGTTCGTGTGGATACCGATAGAGAGCAGATCTTTGTGAAGGGCTGCTGTGATTCATCGCTTCTGGACCTCTATAATCATCATAAGGAAAGCTTTAATAAGGTATACATCTGATTCTCCATAATCATCCGTCAATTATACACAGATCCTGCGTTTGAGATTCGTTATTTTTTTTTTTAATTTAGCATAATTCCGCTGTGTATATATGCCCGAATCCCAACACTTTAAGCCCAAATCCTTCCAAATATAGGAATTCTATCTTTTTTGCAATAAAACATTAAAATCTATAAAATAAATATCCAATTAATATAAAATACAATAAATATGACAGTAAAATAAGATAGAATATATTATAAAAATATATTCTATCAAATCCACCCACACTTAACATTTGCACGTCTTCGGGCAAATAAAAGAACTAAAAACTAAGTTCTAACTAACTAACACCACTTTCGTAGATGACACGATTGCATTGAGCATATGCAACAAGCCGTTAAACCCCTAGGTAGCCATAGAATGACGAATTTTGTCTCGTGAAGATTTATAGTAAATCTACCCACAAAGTCCATTTTTTTCTACCATGTCTCAAGTATGCAACATATTATAGTACTCCACACATATTAAACCTCAATTACACAATGTAGGGGAAAAAATCATTCTACTTGAAACATCATTTGTACATAACTATCTAAGTATGATACATTGTCTAGATTAGACAAAAATATCATGAAATAAACATCAATGTCGCATTTAACAAGTAACATGCTATGGATAGAAGTTCACATATATCTCAAATCATACAAGTGTTTAGGGTGTAAGTGTATCACTGAAAGTCAATCAATATAGTCATGTACTACCATAAGCTTGATTGTCCATCAAATCTCCAATACTTTGTATACATGTATGCACAAATCAAAAGGTCTTTGTTAAATGTTGTACTAAGGCTAAGGTATAGGGTAAAAAATCAAGAAAAAGGCTAACAAATGGCTAACTTGATAAACTAATAGAGCATAATATTCATTTTCAATTAAAGAACTCAACATGAAATTTGATCATGTAAAAGTTGATCAGGCTTTCACAAGCATTAAACCCCAAAATACAAATATATTTTCTCACTTTCATATTGTAACAACAATGAACAAACACCCTCTTCTTGATCTTCATCTTCCCATTTCTTTTTTTTAAACTCAAGTGATTCTCCAGTAATCAAGGGCAGTAAAAAGTCACCAAGAAATAAAAAAATAAGAGATATTCACATTCTTAATTTCTAGTACAATTGCACTTAATACCAGCACATGTACATGGATCGTCCCTTTCATATGACGTTGCATTTTCCACCCATTGATGTCAAAGGAGCACTTCTTTTTTTTCGACTTTTCTTTCTTTTTTTTATTTGAGAAGACTTTTTTTCTTCCTCTTCATATCAATTCCCACCAAATAATCACACTTTAACAAATAAATCCCTAAACTAAATATTCACCAACCCTCAAATAAATCAAAATTCTCTACTAGTAAATCAATACAAGAATAAATAAGCAGGCTCAAGAATTTTTGAGCGGTGATATATGAATAAAATGGATATAAGCTCAAAGGGTTCACTGAGGATATAACCCATGGGTACTATTTGGATCAATGCGGTTAATCCTAGTGCCTTTATCATTTTTATGCATACAAATATCATGTAATCTCAAAAAGGTTTAAAACAAGTTCTTCAGCAACATGCTATATGATGAACAACACACAAGAAAAAAATTGATTGATATAAAAATGTATCAATCACAAATTAGGCTCAAGATCTGATAAGGTGAAAGCATGTTTCAGTACTTATTAAAATTAACAATGATGCATTCCAAGTTTAAGAATTTTCGCAAGCACATACAATGTATCATCATGTATTAAATAAATTTAAGAGAATTGATATATCAACTAATCATGCAAAATAAATCTACAAGTATGTGTACTTATCCTTGTTAACACACTTTGAGACGAGACAATATACAAGATATTTTTAAAATTTTCTAATTGTTTTGGATTTTATCATATATATATATTTTTTTGACATTAAGAACATCTTCCCACACTTAAGTGGTTCATTGTCCTAAATGAACAATTTAACAGAAAACAAAAATAAAAATTGCTACAACTAAAACAAAATAAAATTATACTTCAAAGAAAAGAAAGAAAACTCCCCTAAGATCAAGGTGTATGGTGTGAAAAGTATCTCTCAAGAGAAGCATATATATCAATCAATTATTTCTCCATACATACTTGAGCTTCCATTATTTGAACTTGATTCTCCTTCAACTTTGCAACTTGCTGCTCAAGAGTTAGAACTGGTTCCAAAACTTCCTGAGATGACATTAAAGCATGTTTGTGAGGTACCAAAGAAAAATATTTTTTTTCCACGGCACAACATTTTCATGCTAATGAGATACTCAGCATTAAGCGTCGATGGCCACTCATCCACAACTTTAAGATTGGTTGTCTCATGATCAAAAATTTCCAACTCTTCAGCAATTCGAGTAATGAAACCTCCTATCACAAGAGAACATTTAGGTTGTTTGGCTTGATAAATGAATCGTTCAATTAAAAAACTCGTCCAATCCACTGGAATTCCTGCATCAAAATAGTATAACAAAATAAGCTCGCCTGTTTGAATCCTGTTATTACACTCAGCATGACCATATACGGTATATGAAAGAAGACGAACAAAATAACGATAACAGAGGTTAATGATATCTGAAGCGGAGGCACTCTGAGCAACATATTTTTGAGTATTAGGCAATCCTCTGATTTTGAGCCAAAAAGGAGTAGCGTAATTTGAGGGAAGTTGTTCTACTAACTGCCAGTCAAACATGCTAGCCAATTTAGATTTCGTAATCTCATGATTCTTGTTCGCAAGCCTAAAAGATAACAAATCCTAATTAGTTATTATAAACGAGCTCAGAAACTCACAGGTAAGAGTACCATATGAGGGCTCATCCATCTATAATAGATCACTCTATTCAATTTTAGACGGCTTACGAGGCAGTTCTTCATCAATATCCAAGTCTTCCAGACAATGAAAATCAATATATTTGTTGGGAAACAAAGGACGTTTATATGGTGCAGCATATATAGAGACCGTTGTATATCCTCAACTGTTTTGACTGTGGGCTACTTTGAGGATGCAAGCATATCTGATGTAGAGCTATGCTTTCTTTTCTTTTGGAGAGGGGCTGAAGAGGCTGGTGCAGGACCCATAGTAGAAGATAACAAGCCCGAACACTCTGTGATGTGCAGGACAAGCCTATGCACCGTGAATACAGTAACCCTTCTGGTTAACAGAAGTCTATTCAAAAGTCATTGTGGGCTGTGATGAAATGCAGGGTAGCAGTGTATCACGTACGTATGTCTTCGTTGGAGCAGCGAAGGGATAATAATATGGTACGCTGAGATTTGTTTGTGTTTCAATCTATATTAACCTGTATATATAGAGATAAGGCTGCAAGAAGAGTAAATCTTGGCTTACTCTCTTATACACTAGTAAAACACTACCATCATTTTAGAATCTAAACTAATCTATTAGACCATTACTTCCTGATAGTTTTTCTTTTCACTTTTTATCCTTTACGTGGATAACTCTGTGATATACTTACAATACATGAATCACATTCACTTTTTTCTTTTATTTTTCTTAACTATTTTCTAAAATAAAAATAAAAATTTGGATATTTTTTATATTTCTTTTATTTAGACAATGTCATTTAATATAACTGTTATTTTATTCTAACAACTCTTTTATTTTTTTCTTTACATTTTTCATGTATACTGGAATACATATTATATATTTTTTATAAAATAATAATATCATTAATATTCTGTATTTAGTATTTTGTTTGGTGCAATTTTTAAATATTAAATTATGTACTAATTTTGTTTCTACAAAATTTATTAATTAATTATAATTATCAATATGAAATAAATATAAATTATATAAAATTTTGAAAAACAAATTTGCAAACATCAAACCTTAGACTGCATACTAATGTATTGTATCCGTTAGTTGATCAACGTAAAGTAGAAAATGTAAAATTATTATTGAATGATGATGGGTTGATAAAGTCGGGTTGTTACTGATTAAAAACTAGGTCGTCTTTAATGTGTAATTAATACTAGGGTTTGGGGGAGCTTCGAGCTTTAATAGCTGCGCTTGTGCTTCGTGGCTTAGTAATGCCCTTACAAGATGCCTGCGTATCTCATTGTGTGTTGAGAATCAAGCCAGACGTAGTTCTAATGTTAAGTAGTTAGACCCTTTATATAGGCCCACGAGGACCTTGGAGTTAGATTAGGGTTAGAAGACTTGGAGGCCAAGTCTCCTAGTGACGTAAGGTTTTTGTAACCTTCAAGGAATGAGAGCCCTCGTTGGACTCTAGCATGTGAGGTTTATCCTTGAGATTGGGATTTTAGAGCCTTCCATAGATAAGGGGTCTCGTAGCACTCTTCAGGCCTTTAATTGAGCATCTATTAATTAATTAATAAATAGGGTTTCGGGCCTCATTAAATGGGTCATCCCTTTGGACCAAACAAGATTTAATTAATGTAATATTAATTATATTTCTAGGGTATTTTTTAGCCCACATCATTTGCCCCCCAACTTTTAGAAAAACTTCATGAGTTTTCGTAAAAGTTTTGTCAAGGAATTCACTTCGTATTAGTGCCTTCCAAGCATTTTATTTATATCAGTGCCTATCAAGCATTTTTCAAATGGAAATAATTTTTCTATAATTATCTTCCATTTCTAACCAAATTTCATGATCTTGTATCACCCACAAGTATTTCTGTATTTTTCTCAAATATTTTGGGGATCATATGATGCTCACAAGTATTTTTCTTAATACTCCTAATATTTTTAGGAATTTTTTATATACCCACATGTATTTTTCGTAATTTTCTAATAATTTTAGAAATTTTTATGTACCCATAGGTATTTTTTGTAATATTCCTAATATTTTTAAGAATTGTTTATGTACTCACAGGTATTTTTCATAATTTCCTAATACTTCTAGGAATTTTTATGTACCCATAGGTATTTTTCGTAATATTCCTATTATTTTTAGGAATTTTATATGTACCCACATGTATTTTTCGTTATTTTCTAATAAATTTAGGAATTTTTATGTACCTACGGGTATTTTTCGTAATTTTTCCTAATAATTTAAGAATTTTTTATGTATCCACAACTATTTTTTCATAATTTCCTAATATTTTTAGGAATTTTTTATGTACCAACAAATATTTTTCCTCATATTCCTAATATTTTAGAAATTTTTTATGTACCCACACGTATTTTTCATAATTTTTGCTAATAATTTAGGAATTTGTTATTTACCCATAGGTATTTTTCGTAATTTCCTAATAATTTAGAAATTTTTATGTACCAACGGGTATTTTTCTTAATAATTTTGGAATTTTTTATGTACCCTTGGAATTTTTTATGTACCCACAGATATTTTTTATAATTTTGCAGGGGCTAACTTATTGATTTATAAATTTCAGGGGTCTTTATTAAAAATTTAAAAATTTAGGGAAGCATTCATCAGCTTTCAAACTTCAAGGGGAAATCCGTAGGTTCCTAAACTATAGGGGGCATTTCGTAAGCTCTGCCAAACTTGGGTGACCATTTAGCAGTTTGGCCTCCCAAGTCTACTCCTCTCGGAGCTTACCTCAATCGAGGTCGATTTAAACTTGGTGTTAGCCTCCAGGTCGAAGGGGGGTTGAGGTCGACCTTCTACCTCAAATTCAGCTCGATTTCTGTTGTTTCCCCCCCAAATATTATTAGTAAATAATAATATTTATTTGGGGATAACTGGATTTCGAATTTTAAAGTATCCCACTCGGATAAAATTTTATTCGAATAAAGTCCAAACCAGATATTATTATTATTAAATAATAATAATTTCTATTTTTAACCAATTAATTTTTGGATAAATATTTCCTTGATTCAGAGGTGTCCTACTCGGATAAAATGAGGCGTCCTACTCAGATAAAATTTTATTCGAATAAAGTTAAACCCAAATATTAATATTATTATTATTAATTTATGTTTTTATATTCTTGTAGACCTGGATTGAGGTCTATAATACCTTAATTTCAAGCCTAGGCTGAATTTGACTAGCTTGAGGGGGCCTCAAGCCTCATTTGAGCCCTAGACCGAATAGACCTGGATTGAGGTCTAATAAACCTCAATTTCAAGCCCAGGTCGATTTCGACTAGCTTAAGGGGACTCGAGCCTCATTTAATTGACTTCAGGGATCTCGAGTCTTATTTGAGCTCCATATCGAAAAGATCTGGATGAAGGTCTAATAAACCTCAATTTCAAGCCCAGGTCGATTTTGATTAGCTTGGGGGGTCTCGAGCCTTACTTGAGCCCTAGATCGAATAGACCTGGATTGAGGTCTAATAAACCTCAATTTAAAGTCCAGGTCAATTTCGACTAGCTTGAGGGGCCTCGAGCCTCATTTGACTGACTTGAGGGGTCTCAAGCCTCATATGAGCCCCATATCGAATATACTTGGATTGAGATCTAATAAACCTCAATTTGAAGCCCATGTCAATTTTGACTAGCTTGAGAGGTCTCGAGCCTCATTTGATTGACTTGAGGGGTCTCGAGCCTCATTTGAGCCCCAGATCGAATAGACCTGGATTGAGATCTAATAAACCTCAATTTCAAGGCCCGATCAATTTTTATTAGCTTAAGGGGCCTCGAGCCTCATTTGACTGACTTGAGGGGTCTCGAGCCTTATTTGATCCCCAGATCGAATAGACCTGGATTGAGGTCTAATAAACCTCAATTTCAAGCCGATTTCGACTAGATTGAGGGGCCTCGAGCCTCATTTGACTAACTTGAGGGGTCTCAAGCCTCATTTGACTTATTTGAGGGGTCTCGAGCCTCATTTGAGCCCCATATCGAATAGACCTGGATTGAGGTCTAATAAACCTCAATTTCAAGCCCAGGTCGATTTTGACTTCCAAGGGGCTAGATTGAGGTCAAATAGAGCTCAATTTGAGGCCCTGGTCGAATTGTACTTCCAAGGGGCTGAATTGTGGTCGATGAGCCCTACAGGGTTTGTTCTCCCATCGACCTGGATTGAGGTCGAACTGGGGCTCAATTCCTCACCCAGGTGGAAATGGGATTAAGGTCGATGAGCCCTACAGGGTTTGTTCTCCCATCGACCTAGATTGAGCCAGAATTGGGGATCAATTTGTTAATAATTGTGCTCTAGAGACAATACTTTTTATATTTTAAGGAAAAAATATTTATTATTAAGGATTATGTTTTATTGATTATTATTTATTTATTATGTTTTATTTACTGCGTAATAAATTGAAAACATAATAAATGTCCTTGAAATTTTGATACGTATTATATATCTTTAAGTATGTGACTTAAAAATGAGATTATGTGAATAGTATCTTATTCCTAAAATTCCCTAGTCGAGTATTATTTTTCAAGGACAATAATAATGCACAAAGACTAGTATGTTTCTTGACAGATGACCACATCTCATTGATTATAGGTATAGTGATACTAAAGTCAAGAACATAAGTGCATGTCTCAATGCATGGCACTGGAATGACCCGTCATGAGATTCTACATGTTAAATAAGTATCATAAGTAATTCTCACTGTGATAATGGTATAATGATCTTTAGATCTGAAATCATTATATTTATATACGAGAATTAATATACTTTGATTACATTAAAAGTTACCTTTGACCGTGTGATGATAAAAGTGGACATTGGGTATATTATGAATCCTATGAGAAATATGAATGATCTAGGTGGGATTTAATCCTCCTAATATTATGAGTGATATTATTGGCCTCTTGTTTGAGTGAGACTATGAAATGCACGGATGTGCTCAAATATTGATTTATTTCTAATAGTCTACTCATCGATCAAGAAAATAAAGATTAAATTATGAAGAGGATGACACGAGACATGCCTTGAGTTTAATCTATAATATCAAGATTAAATGGATTATATTACACGGAACATTATTCACGAAAGGCTTAATCGAATCACCGATTTATTATTATTACTTGGGTAGCAATGATATATTTCTAGATGCCACTCATTATTTACAATTTTAATTAGATATTAAAATTGTTGCCAACGTAATAATAACTTACAGGGTCACACACAAAGAACGTTTGAAGGAGAAATAATTTAAATTGTGAATTTAAATTAAATAAGTAATTTATTTTATTTATGATATTAATTAAGTATGACTTAATTAATTATATAAATAGAATAAATGAATTATTTAAACTAATTCCAAAATTAATAATTAATTAATTAAGCGAGACTTAATTAAATAATTTAGAATTTTGGATTAGTATTAATTATAATTGGATTATAATTAGAAAACTTATTCCTCTCTCTATATAATCTCTTTATGGGCTGATTTAATAAGTGAGACATATATCTACTAAAACCCTAGCCGTTTTGAGAAAAGATGAAGATAGAGAGAGAGAAGCAGTTTTCGGGTGCTAGTAGACATCAATCCTTCATGAAAAGTGTTCGTGTGGATACCGTAGAGCGTAGATCGCGAGAGCGGGATACGTGGTGATTAAACAAACTTTGGACCTCCATTAATCTTTCATTAATGAACTGTTAAAGCTTCTAAAGGTATTTATTCTTTATCTCCGAATTAAATCTTTTGTTTTCGCATGGATCTTGCGGAGGGTTTCGCTATTTTGATTTATTTTTCGCGTTTATTCCGCGTTTGTGCCTCGAAGCCCTTCACAATTCCCCCCAGGTCGAAATGGGATTAAAGTCGATGAGCCCTACTTGGTTGGACCTCCCATAGACCTGGATCGAGGTCGAAAAAGGCTCAATTCCTCACCTAGGTCTAACAGGATTGAGATCGAAGGGCCTCAATGCTTTGTCCTCTGGATTAAGGTCGATTTAGACCTCAATTGCACACCCAGGTTGAAAAATGGAATGAGGTTGATGGGCCTCATGGCCTATGTTTTTCCATAACGATAACTATTACAGAAGGGGGGGTTGAATGTAATATTACCAACTAAACGATTATGAACATAAGTATGAAGAACAAAATACTATTTTGTATTAACTTGAATAAACTGAATACAAAACTCTCTCAAGAAATTCTTTATTCTCAAGAGCTGCTAGGTTATGAAAAATAAGACTTGAAAGTTACAAGAGCGTTTGTGCCTCGAAACCCTTCAATGGCATCAGAGCTACTTGCGAAACGTTTTAATTCGGTTATGTGCTTAATAGTCTTCGATATGTAAGCATGTTATGCGATCTATCATGATTTTGTATTGATACAATATGTATATGTTTTTATATATTATGAATATATGATATTCATATGATGTATAATCATGTGATGATTGTGTGTATTGATGTATGTATATGATACATGTTTGTTCTTATTATGAGAATCGTATTCGATACGAATTCTGAAACGGCTGCCGTAGATTTTCTGAAATCTGTGTCCATTGTCCGATTTTCGCAAACGATATGTATTTTCTGACTGGAATCCGGTCACTGAGCAATACTGACAAAGTCAGCTCTGCGTCTGTAAGCCATTAGATGTCGTTACAGGCCCCAAAATGGTGATTTATTATTTTCTGAAAATTATTTGATTTTCTAAAATTTTGAGTATATGTATGTATATATTATGAATATATGATATTCATGTGATGTATAATCATGTGATGATTATATGTATCACTGTGTATGTATATATGATATATTCTTGTTTTTGTTATGGGGATTGTATATGATACGATTTCTGAAACACCGTCAGATTTGGTGAAATCTGATTGCCGTATCCGATTTTCGCAAACGATATGTGTTTTCTGACTGGAATCGGGCCAATGAAAAAAACTGATAGCTATTCTATCATCGACGGGTCTGTAAGGCATTTGACGTCGTTAAGATCCTCGAAACAACGACTTATTGTTTTCAGAAATCTGATTTTAATTTTCTGAAATTTCGAAATTTGTTATATATGATTATATGATATGTTTATATAATCTGAGATATATTATATGTGTTATGTGATAGCATGGTGGATGATTATGGCCTAAAGACCCATAGTATAGTGGTTTTGATTTCTAAATACGACTTGCTTGTCGTTTATTCATTGTAATTTAATTATCTCGAATGTAACTCGAGTTCTTCTTGTAATTTCATTAGAATAGTTTTATTTTTATTATTCAATGTAATTATCAATGAAGACTTGCAAGCAAGGAGGCGATCCAAGAGGGGATGATGGAGCAATGAAGAAAGAAGACAAGTAATAGATAGTATTTTTAAACCACCGTTGATTGACTTTGATCTTTCTATTAGCTTAGAAAAATCACAGAGAATGGGGAAATAACCAAACACATTTATTTTACACATATTACATATATGTATATGATTGCATGTATTGGTATGTATGCATAGATATAATCGAGATGCATGCTTAATATTGATTAATCATGTATGTATTAGATACGACACCCATGCCATGTTTGCTTAAGAAAGATAAAATCTGTAACGATTCAACATTTTAAAATTGAACAAACGATCATGAGATTCTTGTGTTTATGAAACACGGTATTAAATATGAATTTTCTTTTTCTGATATGGCGAGATTTTGTCAAAAGCGGATTATTAGTTTAATTCGTAAGGAAGTTGGGTTTTAAGTGAGACCGCTTGTGACTTCTCCGACGACCTGGAAATCAATCCATTGACGAATATTGAAATGAATTATTTGATCAAGGAAAAATTGAGAATCTCTTTATGATGGGATCATGATCGTTCATATAAATAATAAAAATCCCTAAATACATATTAAGTTAATCGGATGTCTTCCAATGTTTAATACTCGTCAAGATCTAGATTGAAAAGGAGTGGGTTTGCCAAAGCAATGTGCTTTTATCAATCATGGGAAGACGTGACAAGTAAGTGTACTTAGTTTGTTAAAACATTGGGTCTAACTTAACTGAATCATCACAATAGGATTGTGGGTTTAGAGGCATAGAGTTTGGTGAGATTTATTGGATAAATGTGTACAAAGGGTTGTTCCACCAAACTTTCCAAGAGTTATATTTGATAAAATCGATAAATGTTGTCTACCTAAATAGTCCTGTTTTGAGTGTATTAGCCAATGCTATCTTAAAACATGGATGAAATATGGATCTTGGCTCACTAGAAAGATTTAAAGAAATGTTTTCCGAATTAATAGTTAGGGCTATTAGTTTGATAAAAATAGTCGGAGGTATATGGTGATATACCATAATCACTTAAATATAATTAATATTAAATTTGTAATCTAGTTTATTTTATACACTTTAATATTGTAGATATCAAATGATAAACACAAACAACTTCTCTATGCGATCAGTTCTTGAGAAGGACAAGTTAACGAGAATATATTTCATTGACTAACATAGGAGCTTGAAGATCGTCCTCGGACACCATGATGTTAGTCAAATCTCTTCCCCTGCTCTTAAAGTTGAGAATGTAACATGTGCAAATCATAGTGCTTATTGGAAACAAATTGATGTTGCGACTGATGTTTCATGTCTCATGCTCGCAAATATGTGTGCTGAGCTTAAGAAGCAACACGAGCATATAGATGCTTATGAGACGATTGAGCACAAGATATATTTGAAAATAAAAGGGCACTATACACTTACAAGTAGGGAGAGTGAGACCCGGTTACACCACATATTCTAAAGATTATATGGTATAATGAGTACCTTTGATATTTTGGGTTTCCAGATTGGTCTGGAGACTTAGTTAGATTTGATCTTACAATCTCTGGACAAATATTATTCTTAGTTTTTTATGAACAATAAAATGAATAAGATTGGTAAAACACTCACTGAGTTGCTAAGCATGTTGAGAACTGCTGAAAGCAATATGATAAATGCATGAACTACTACTATATTGATAGTAAACAAAGGGAATGCAAAAGGGAAAGGAAAATGGAAAGACAAGGACAAGATTTGATCTAGTTCCGTTGTCAAACCAAAGTCCAATCCCTAAAGCAGACTCTAAAGTCCAAATGAGGTGTTGATAAAGAAGACGATTGTCGCTTCTGTGGAAAATTGGGAGACTGGAAATTAAACTGTCATGCTTATTTGGAAGATCTGAAAAAGATGATCAATAAGGGTCAAGCTTCAGGTATCGGGTTGGAATTGGAGTAAAAGTAGTTGCTCTGGTTAGATGAACTCGTTACTTAACTTTTAGCCTATAAAGAAAATTTAGAACTTGATAATTGTTATAACGTGCTTGCAATTGGCAGAGACATTATTTCAGTTTCTTATTTGGACAAGAAAGGCTTTTTCATTTTAATTAAATAACAATAGTTGTTTATTCTATTTTGATGATGATGCTTATAATGTTGCACAACTAATTAACAATTTATATGTTCTAAAATGACTCAAATCAAATATTACCTTTGGCACTGTTGTTGAGGCCATATTAATGAGAAATGCATTTCCAGAATACATAAGGATGCATTCATGGATAAGTTTGATTAGGAATTATACAAAAGGATGTGAATCTTGGTTTATTTGGTAAAATGACTAAAGCTCCTTTTACCGGACATGGTGAAGGGGCCATTGAACGGGTATGACTTATACATAGTGATGTATGTGGTCATATGTGTACGATGAAAAAAGGTAGATTTTATTAACTTCGTAAAATTTACTAATTATTTTAGTAGATACGGATATATGTATCTTTTGAAGAACTAATCCGAATCATTTGAAAAGTTCAAAGACTATAAAGATGAAGTAGAAAATATCAAAGAAAAGTTTTTTTTGATAGGAGGAATCACACCTTGTTGGACATGGTGCGATCAATGTTGAGTCAATGAATCTTTCAATTAGTTTCTGGGGTTGCACCCTGGAAACGGCTCCACATACACTTAACCGTGTTCCTACTAAAACGGTTCAAAAGACTCTTTATGAGATATTGACTGAGAAACGTCACAACATGTCATTTAAGAAAATTTAGGGATGTGAAGCATTTGTTGTTTTTCCAGTCGTACAAGTAGAAGGGGGGGTTGAATACTTGTATGTCTTTTCTGCCCGATTTAAAATCAAATTAAGAACAAACTCAAACACAAAAATATGAATAAGTACTGTTTTGTATTATTGATTTGTGAATACAAAAGTCTCCTAGGGTGTACACAAACCCTAGCAGCTTCTCTGTGTTTATCACAGCAACTCTCTCTATTTCTATGCTCTCACAAAATTTCACTCAGATGATTATGTTTTGACTTCCACGCATTTACAATTAGGTTACATAGAGTTTATATAGAGAGCTGCCTATCAACTAATAACAGAAAGATAAATTACAATAGGAATAGAATTCCTAATTATTAGTTGACAGTTTCCTTCTAGAATTCTCTTTCTTTCCCATAGCATATCTGCAATATATTTATCTTGATCTTCGAAGACTTTCCATTCCTGTGATCTTCTTCCAAATTTATCCTCAACTGTATAGACTCTGAAATCTTCAGACTCTGATGATCTTCAGACTCTGATCACATGTAGACTCTGATAGATCACAGACTCTGATAGTCTATAGACTCTGATCACCTTCCAGACTCTGATCTTCATGCAGACTCTGGTTTCACTTTCTACAGAAATTCTTCTAAGTACAAGTAACATGAATGTTGACCATCTAGACTCTGATTATACATTTCAGAGACTAGAAAGACTTATTACAGATAAACTGAGCTAGACCCTGTTCTAGTATTTTGTACATCATCAAAATGAATATATTCCTAACAATCTCCCCCTATTTATGCTTTATAAAATGTAAGCATAAATCAAGGTTTGATGATGTCAAAACTAAAGAATAAAACTAATAATCTAGAACAGTATAAAAGAATAAAAAAATTTACTTTTCATTTAATCTTCTCAAAGGCTGGATTGTTCTTCAAAAATGAGTTTAGCATATTTTCTTCCACAATTGCAAGAGCTTCACCAACAAACTTCTTTAATTTCTTCATTTCTTCATTTGAACATTTGATTTGACAGTAAGCTACTCTCAGATCATTTGCACTGCTTTCTTGATCTTTTAAGTCCTTCAACATCAGAACACTAACTTTCCCACTCATAGGCTGAAACCCAAAGTAATGACCCACACCTTCTTGAAATTTAATCTGTTTTTCTTCCAATGGCATGACTTGATCATTTCCCTCAGTATCAACATATTTTAAAGAAAATTTGCCCATCTGTCGATTTGCCTGTCTGTGCAAAATTAGCTTCCTATCAATCTCCTTGAACCATTTGTGTGTGACAGCTTCTTTGCTCTTGTTAACTTCATAAGCAATTTGAAGTAGGAATCTAATATACTGTAGTTCCTCAGCCTGTTTGAAAAAGATAAAATTTGACTGACTAATCCATCTTACACTTCCACCTTCTAAGAAGTAAACCAGCATCTCATTCTTCACCTTTTCTGTACCTCCCTGACCTCCTTGTATCTTCGTTTCAAAAACATTATACACAATTTGAGCAGACACCACTTTATTTAAGTGCTTCTGAGTGATCTTCTCAAACTGCCTATCTGTCAAGGATTGAGGATCCCTGGTTAGAGTAGATGTTCTGTCAATGTCAGATTCTTCAAATCCTCCAAGACCTATCTTCTTTTTAGCTCTAAGTTGCAGATTTGATTGACTGCACTTCCAGTATGAAGGTTCTTGAGTTTGATCAGAGTCTGACTTCTTTCTTTGCTTATCAGAGTCTGACTTAGACTCTGATTTCCCATGTCTAGTCCCTGACTGATGTGTTGGAGTTCTTACTACTCCAGATTGCTTTTGTTGCACACCATCAGGACCCTTAGAACCATGAGAACTATCTCCATCATCACCATCTCTCCTCCTTTTAACTCCCCTTGATTGATTCTTGCATCCCTCATCCTTATGTCCCCTGGAGGACTCACCTTGCTTCACCTTCTCCCCCTTTTTGACATCATCATTACTGGTGACAGCCAAAAGAATCTGCTCAAGAACAGTGGAGATATTGGCCTGGGCTGCAATAACTGAATCAACCTTAGTGGTCAAATCAGAAACTGTAGTTTGAAGAGAGGCTTGAGTGGTAGTGATAGCAGCTAGAGCATCTTTAAAAGCGACCTCTTTCGATAATTGAAGGGAGTGAATTCTGTCAAATCTTGTATTGAGCAGAGAAGTTGTATTATCAACACCAGTGAGCTTTGTTTTAATATGAGAAATGTCCTGGACCACACTGGATAATTGAGCAGCAACATCAAGCAGCTTAGCTTTAACAGCTCCATCTAAGACTTGATCTTCTTCACCAGGATAGTAACCATGTTCCTGTTGAAAAGATTTTTTCTGAAAAGCCTTAAGTCTCTCAGAAAGATGAATATCCAAAATACACTCAAAAGAATCTTTATCATTGATGCCTCGTTGCTGTGCAGTCTCCCAAGACTGAGGAAACACCTGATCAAAATAGATAAAAGAAGGAGTAACAAGATCATCATCTGCAGAATTGCATTCCTCAGTAACAGGCTCTAGCTTTGTGAATGGAGGTGTAGACTCTGGTGGTGGTATAGACTCCGAAACTGCAAACGGGACTATAGACCCTGACTCCTCCTGAGAGTGATCAGAGACTGTAGACTCTGGAAGTCTAGCCCTTATAGGCATTATTAAAAGAGGTTCTTCTGACTTCAATGTTGCAGCCTCAGTGAAAATGATAGGGTTATCCACCAAAGCCTCCATGACTCTATCTGCTCTCCTGGCTAGAGAATCCACCAGGTGAAGTTGGGGTCTCTGTGTAAATGATCTCTGAGTAGCAAGAGCCTCCTCCTGTTTGCCAATCTGCACAATCAGACATAGTGAATTGTCATCGATCCCCTGCTCCAACTCATTGGACCAACTCTTTGGAAAATCTTGATCCCAATAAGTAAAGCTAGGTTCAGGATACCCTAATCTCTCATGCTCACAGTGGGGTTGGACACCCACTTTCTCAATCTCACCCAGGCTCTCTACAGCCATATCTACCTCTCCTTTTGCCTGGTCCAGTGCCAGCCTCTCAGAATTTTTGTCACTCAATTTGGAGGGTGCACTCAGTAAACCTACAGAAGAGGGGTTGAGAGATAAAAATGGTGCTTCAATACCTGAACCACCTTGATGGAGGGGAACCCCTTCAAATGTCTGAAGGCTAGGGGTTTCCACCAAGGGGTGAGCATCAACAGATTCTGAACCCTTACCAGCATCTTCTCTCTTTTAAGAGTCTGTTGGCTCCAGTATTCCAGTCTTAGGGTCTACTCTAGACTCTGACTGCTTCAGCATGACTTCATTAGAAGCCAGAGTCTGAGTGTCACCATCTTTGACTGTTGGTGCATGAGACTCCCCCTCAAGGTGGATAGACTCTGATAGAATAGATTGGGAAATCACTTCATGAGCATCCATCAGAGTCTGTCCTCCCATATCACAGGGGTTCTCATCAGCTCTTTGATGAGTTGGCAAGGAGGGCCCAACAACATACTCTCCTGCCCCACTATCACCCAACCTCTGACTAGGTGGTTCTTGTGTGGGTGAGGCAGACTGAGCATCTTTACCACTAGTCACCACTGGTGCACTAGTCCCATCCTCCAACTGCCTTGCACCACCGGCTACCTCCTGTTGTTCTTCAAGAATAAATGCATCCAACTTGTGATGAAAGGCCCTGAGATGGATTGCATTGATTGCCTGGGCATCTGTGAGATTGAAGAGGTCCTGCAGTTCCCTTCTTACTCTTTGAAAATAAGTGCCCTTGAATTGATCCAGTCTACTTTGGTAGGTTGGATAGATGTATTTGTTGGCAATTGTAC
Organism: Oenanthe sinensis; assembly: GCA_028671895.1. Lineage (NCBI taxonomy): Eukaryota > Viridiplantae > Streptophyta > Magnoliopsida > Apiales > Apiaceae > Oenanthe > Oenanthe sinensis. The sequence continues at coordinate 15,514,009 of CM053807.1, forward strand.
CTATATTATGGACAAGATAGTCAGCCACCTGTCTTGACAGAGGTTGAATGTGAGAGATCCATTGAATGGTTGTCCTGTAGGTAACTCCATTATCCCAAATTGCTTCATAGTTAAAAACTGGTTGCTCAATCTCAGTTTCCAACTCAGCAACAAACTCTGTTGCTCTCCTTTTGTGGACCTTAAGCTTTTTAGGCTTCTTTGAAATGTACTATTCAGAGTCTGGCACACCTAGTGCTTTGAGAACTGCATTTGTTCTGCCTTCTATGAGCCCAGCTGCTTGTACTTGGAATGAAGAGTTGAATAGGTAGCTGTAGAGATTTTTGACCACATCCTGTGCAGACATTTGTAGCTCCTGTTCCATTCTCTTCCTTAGGGCTTCATAGGTTGAAAGAAAATCCAAGACTTGAGATTTAGTCTGATATTGTTCTGGATCTTCAACTGATTCCACCAAAGGATATAAGAATAGCAGTGCCTCATCACTTGGAGTAATGATCTCATCAATTAGGCATGAGGCTGCATCCAATGGCATTCCTTCCCAAAATGTGTCATGATCAGAGTCTAAAGGCAGTCTAGACTCTGACTCAACATTAGACTCTGGTTCAGGTGTTTTCTTGATTTCAGAGTCTGGCTCTGCAGGAGCCTTGGGAGCATCTCTTTCCTGCAAAACAGGGTTAGTAATAATAACAGGCTTGTGTGTGTGTGCAGAATAAGCCTTCCTTAACCTTCTGTACTTCTTAGCAAAAGATTTCTCAGGAGACTCAATATGAGAATCCTGAGGTGCTTCCCTAGGTTTTTCAGAGTCTGTAGCCTTTTGAGAGTCTACAGACTTGGCTTGAAGGTTAGAATCAAGTGTATCATGACCTTCCTTTAGCAAAGAAAGTCCTTCAACAACTTGTTTCTCTAGTGGATTGAGCTCCTCATCACTGTGCTCATCTATAAGCCTAGATTGAATCAATTTTCTCCTCTTTACAACTGGTGCCTGTTGAGAGACACCAGAGGTTGGTTTCTTTTTAGATTTTGGTTTGGAAGATTGTATAATTGAAGGGGATTGGGTGACTTGGGTAGGTGCAGGGGGACTCTCCATTACTTGTTCATGCACCATTTCACCACCAAAAAATGAATCATTGTAGATAGAAGGTTTGTAGGATGAGAGTTTTACCTGCATTACCTGTGGATATGTCATTGCAGGTAGACTCTTCTTTTTGTCATCAATTCTCTTAATGTTAGAGAATATCCTCCTTTGCTGTTTGTATGCCTGCACACAGCAATCATCTGCCAACTTGGTTGACATGTCAGGAATGAAGTGATTGAGGAGAATCATAAGAAATCTATGATAGTAGACTTTCTTTCTCCCCTCATGCACATTATTTAATTTTGCTCCCATTTGAGTGAGCAACATATCACCAATGTTGATTATTCTATCAAATAGGAGACTGTGACCAATTTGATAAGTAATAGCAGTAATAGCATCAAATCCACTACACTTACCAGTAAAACACTTAGCAATTTGATCGAAGAAAAATGACCATTCTTTCCGTAAGTAAGGCCTAGTTATCTTGCTCATGTTATCTAAGCTAGCAGAATAACCTATTGCCTTAAACATGCTTTTAATGTCATCATCAGATACAATTTCATCAAAAGTAGACTTAACAGGCAGTTTAAACACAGAATTAAGCACATCTGCAGTGACATCAAATGTAGTCGAACCAAAGGTAAACATTATTTTACCTGGTTGATCCTGAGAAGGATCAACTACCTTTGCAGTGCTCCATGCTTGTGATACAGCATCCATGTGAATGACTGGTGATGCCTTGAGAATTTAGTGTAGCTCGGATTGTTCCAAGAAATCCATCACAGGGTAGTAGTCAGCGTCTACCCCTTTCTTATCTCCAAGAGCAGCAACATGATTTGTGGTCATGAACTCGAAATCCCCAAATGTGAACGCAATCGCCTTGGGTCCTCTCATGACAGTAGAAACGGCAGCCATTAAAGTTGTTGAGTTGAAAGTGATGGAGAAGCTTGAAGAATTTAGCTAGGGTTCGTAAAAAGCTCTGTGAATATTTTTGCCTTAGAAATCAATTGCAATAAACAAGTGAGTAAATTGTATGAAAAATTCTATTTTGTTCAAGTTGCATACAATACACACGAGTCTACAGCCTGTCGCCGGTAAAAAAATAACTGTTACCGCCTATTTCAAGTCATTTGAACATTTTAAATGCAATCAGAGTCTGCAGACGCGAATTTTAACCGTTTCAGAGTCTAGGCGATAATTTTCTCAGACTCTACTGACTTTCAGAGTCTACAGACTCGTCAGAGTCTAGACTCTGTCAAGGTAAAATACCAAACAAAATGTTGCACTAACAATTAATCACAGTGTGTTAAGACAGGGACTATAATTAAAGTACATACCTTGCTTCTTGTAATTTTTGATCACTTATATATTTAACATGCCTAATTCACCTACCAGTCTGAGAAAGGTAGACTCATCAAGTGGTTTTGTTAAAATGTCTGCAATCTGTCTGTCAGTTGGAACATAGTGAAGTGTCACAGTACCATTTTCAACATGTTCTCTAATAAAGTGATACCTGACATCAATGTGCTTTGTTCTGGAGTGTTGGACTGGATTCTCTGCAATTTCAATAGCACTAGTATTATCACAATACATAGGAATATTTGAGAATGTTAGTCCATAATCAAGTAATTGATTTCTCATCCACAGGATTTGAGCACAGCAACTTCCAGCTGCAATGTATTCAGCCTCAGCTGTTGAGGTTGATACAGTCTGTTATTTCTTGCTAAACCAGGAAATTAATCTGTTGCCAAGAAACTGGCACTGTCCTGTTGTGCTTTTCCTATCTACTTTGCATCCTGCATAGTCAGAATCTGAATAGCCAATTAGTAAAAAATCTGACTCTCTAGGATACCAAAGTCCAAGAATTTGTGCCCCCTTGAGATATCTAAAAATTCTTTTCACAGCTATTAAGTGTGATTCTCTAGGGTCAGCTTGAAATCTAGCACACAGACAAGTTGCAAACATTATATCTGGTCTACTAGCAGTTAAATATAATAATGAGCCAATCATACCTCTGTAACTAGTGTTGTCAACTTTCTTACCCTTTGGGTCAGAGTCTAGCTTAGTAGCTGTTGACATGGGAGTTTTAGCAGATGCAGAATCTTGCATATCAAACTTTTTCAACAGTTCTTTTACATACTTTGTTTGATTGATGAAAATTCCATCATCATTCTGTTTGACTTGAAGCCCCAAAAAGAAGTTTAATTCTCCCATCATGCTCATTTCATAATTTGACTGCATTAGTTGACTAAACTTCTCACAGAGATTATCATTAGTAGATCCAAATATAATATCATCAACATAAATTTGGACAAGCAAAATATCACCTTTATATTTTCTAATAAAGAGAGTATTGTCAATAGTACCTCTTGTGAATCCATTTTCAAGAAGGAATTTTGAAAGAGTTTCATACCATGCTCTAGGTGTTTGCTTTAATCCATATAGTGCCTTGTCTAACCTGTAAACATGATCAGGAAACTTTGGATCAACAAATCCTGGTGGTTGCTCCACATAGACTTCTTCTTCCAATTCTCCATTTAAGAAAGCACTTTTCACATCCATCTGATACACCTTGAATTTTGAATGAGCTGCAAAGGCTAGAAACATTCTAATAGCTTCCAATCTTGCTACTGGTGCAAAAGTTTCATCATAGTCAATTCCTTCCTCCTGTGAGTATCCTTTTGCAACTAGCCTTGCTTTATTTCTTACTACAGTTCCATTCTCATCAAGTTTATTTCTATACACCCATTTTGCACCAACCATTGATCTATTTCTAGGTCTTGGTACAAGTTTCCACACTTTATTTCTCTCAAATTCATTCAATTCTTCTTGCATTGCAATAATCCAATCAGGGTCTTGCAAGGCTTCCTCAATTTTCTTGTGTTCATTCTTTGAGAGAAAACAGCTATAAAGACATTCATTTTGAGTGGTTGTTCTTGTTTGTACACCACTCTCAGGATCACCAATTATCAAGTCAGGAGTGTGATTCCTTGTCCATTTTCTAGCAGGTGGAAGATTGGTTCTTGAACTTGAAACTCCCTCTAAGTCATTTGCATCTTCTGTATTTGAGTGAAATTCAAATGAAGAGGCTGCCCCTAAATTGCTTGACTCTGACAAGAGTTTAGAGTTGCTTGATCCAGACCCTGATGAGTTAGACTCTATCTGTCTAGACTCTGTCTGGGTAGACCCTGACCTGTTAGACTCTGAATTATTTGGAGTTGAATTTTCTGGCTCCCCCTCAGAATGTGCAGGTTCCTGTGTTAGTTCAGGATTTATTCTAGGGTCTTCATCCTCTTCTTCTTCATTTATCTCAGAACTTTTTAGATTTTCAAATTCCAGTGTTGTAGACTCTGACTCATCCTGCAATTCTGTAAACTTTTTATCATCAAATGCAACATGAATAGATTCCATAACAATTTTGGTTCTGAGATTAAACACTCTGAATGCTTTTGTGTTCGATGCATATCCAAGAAAGATTGATTCATCTGCCTTGGCTTCGAATTTGCTTAGATTTTCAGGATGTACTTTCAGTACATAACACTTGCATCCAAATATGTGAAAGTGTTTTACACTTGGCTTCTTGTCCTTTATCATTTCATAGGGAGTCTTTCCATGCATGTTTATTAGAGTGCAGTTTTGAGTGAAACATGCTGTATTGACTGCCTCAGCCCAAAAATATACTGGCAGCTTAGACTCTGCCAACATTGTTCTGGCAGCTTCTATGAGTGTCCTATTCTTTCTTTCCACAACTCCATTTTGTTGAGGAGTTCCTGGTGCAGAAAATTGTTGAGTAATTCCCTTTGATGCACAGTGGTTCTCCATGATTGAATTCTTGAATTCAGTACCATTGTCACTCCTCAGAATTCTTACTATTTTCCTTGATTTTCTTTCCAGAAAAGTGATATGATCTATTATGTGTTGAGAAGCTTCATCCTTTGAATGTAGAAAGAAAACCCATGTGAATCTTGTAAAATTATCTACAATAACAAGAGTATATTTATTTTTGGTAATTGACATAACATTTACTGGACCAAATAAATCAAGATGTAGTAAATAAAAGGGTTCAGAAATGGTATTTATTGTCTTGCTCTTGAAGTATGATTTCCTTTGTTTTCCAAGTTGACATGCTTCACAAAGTCCATCTTGTACAAAATCAACCTGTGGTAATCCTCTTACAAGATTCTGTTTAACCAACTTGTTGAGTGTTTTGAAGTTGATGTGTGACAGTTTCTTGTGCCATTTCCAGCTTTCTTCAGTTGAGGCCTTGCTGTATAGACATGTGACTTCACTGTTTATGCAATCCTCCAAGCTGGCTTCATAAATGTTACCATGTCTGTGTCCTTTGAAAACCACAATGCCTGTTTCTTTGTGAGTCACAAGACACTCTTTGTTGTCAAAGCCAGTATTGTAACCTTTGTCTCCAAGTTGACTTATGCTTATTAAATTGTGCCTTAAGCCATCAACTAGAGCTACTTGTTCAATGATGACATTCCCAAGTACAATCTTGCCATATCCCAGTGTTTGTCCTTTGTTGCCATCTCCAAAGGATACTTCTGGGCCAGCCATTTCCTCAAAGTCTGTAAGCAGAGATTTCTTTCCAGTCATATGTCCTGAGCATCCACTGTCCAGGATTAGGGTTACTTTCTTTACCCTAGTTCCCTGCATACATAAAGCAACTAGTTAGATGTTTTGAGGACCCAAATAGTTTTGGATCCTTTTCTACTAATTTTAGGAGAAGCAGGCTTAATAATTTTCACATTTGGCTTACCTGTCTCTTTAGTTGCTCTAGACTGTGGTGGAGTCTTAATAGTGTCATACCAACTTTTATCAATAGAAGATTTTAGCTCATAAAAATTGTAATACAAATCATGATAGTCCCTACACATATATATAGAATGAAATATGCTACCACAGTGATAACATGGTTTCTGTGGTATGTAGTGACTTTTCAGAGTCTGAGAAGGACTAGACTCTGTTTTCTTCTCAATTTTTGTTTTACAATCTATGGCTAAATGGTTTTGGTTACCACATCTATAACACTTCTTTCTAGGAGCATTAGGATCTTTTTGATAATTATTAGCCTTATTGATGCCTTCTTTACCATTCCTATTTCTCCTAGTTTTGATGGACTCTGATAAGTTCTCTAGCCTTTCTTTCAACTTAGACTTAGACAAGTACCCTATGTTTATAATTTTCTTAGAGTTATTTGCCCCTGTTTCATCTGTCTTTTTGTCAACAACAGGGGGACTATTGACAGATGAGTTTGTGGGTTCAGTTTTTTCTTTAGGGATCACAAACTTAACAGGAACAAATGTACTTTTGTCTTTAGTCTTATTGATTTTGCTAGCTTCTTCATTGTTATCATTCTCAACAATAGATCTTTTGTCTTGACTCTTGTCATAGCCTAGACCAGTAGTTTGACACACGTTTTGATTATTGAGAATTTCTTGAACTTTTCTTCCAGAGTCTGTCCAAACTTTAAACTTAAACCTTTCTTCTTCTAGTTCTTTCCTGACATAGTCATAGGCTTTCAAAATTTCAGTGTAGTTATGACTATATTTCTCAGAATCCTTTTTGTATTGTTCCATTAATAATAACTCAGATTCTACATGACAATTCCTTTTAGTTAAGGTTAAATTTTCTTCTCTCAACCTTTCACTTTCACTAGTGAGAGACCTACATGTTGTCATTATTTTATTAACCTCACTTTTCACAATCTCTATGCCATCAGAGTCTAAATTAATTAAGGATTCAGGAGTAAAGATTGATACCTGAGTTTTAGGAGATGAGGGTTCTTTGGGAGACTGTGATTTTCTTGAGGAGGATGCCATTAGTGCTAGATTTTCATAATCAATTTCATCCTCTGAGCTTGAGTCTGCCCAGTCCTTTCCTGTTGATAGAAGTGTTTTTCCTTGACTTTTTGACTTTCTGCATTCACTGGCAAAGTGCCCCAATATTCCACAGTTGAAACATTTGACCTTTGCTTTGTCAAGTTTGATAATTGTACTCTTGATCTTCTCAACCTTTTCATCTTCCTTCTTGAATGATGGCCTTTTGCTAAATTTACCAGTTCTTTTGTTGAATTTCATTCTTTTGAAATTTTTAGCAAACATAGCCATCATTTGACTAAGATCAACCTCTTCATCAGAATCAGAGTCTGTGTCAGTAGACTCTGACTCCACAGCAGCTTTACCCTTCTTTCTTGAATCCTTGATTCTTGCTTCTGTGGATGGTTCCTGTTGTTCTTTCTCAGACTCCATCAAGAGTGCCACAGATTTTGTCTTTACAGACTTTTTATTCTTTCTCTGTTGCATCTCCAAATCATATGTCTTGAGTCTGCCATACAATTCTTCTAGAGTTAGTTCATCCAAATCTCTAGCTTCTCTTATGGCTGTAGTCTTATTGTCCCACTCTTCAGGAAGTGCTCTCAGAAATTTGGTATTTGTATCTTCAGAATCATAAACCTTACGAAGCATAGCCATCTCATTCAAGAGTTTTGTAAACCTATCATACATCTCAGTGATAGATTCTCCAGATTTTGCTTCAAAGTACTCATACTCTTGAATGAGCAAAGACCTAGCATTCTTCTTGACATCTTTAGTCCCTTGACAGTGCACCTTAAGTTTTGTCCACATCTCCTTAGCAGTCTTGCATGATATGACACAGTTAGTTAGAACAGAATCTAAACTGTTAAAGAGAATGTTCTTTACTTTTGGCTCCTTAAGGACATTTTCTTTGTCCTCTTTTGTCCATTCAGCCTTTGGTTTCTCAACGAGGTGTTCTTCAGTTATTTTGCCTTCCTCATTGATTTGAGGCACAATTTTTAAGGGCACAAAGGGTCCTTCATTAATCCTGTCAAGATAGTCAGGGTCTGTTACTTACAGATGGTGCAGCATCTTAACCTTCCAGTGGGTGAACTCGTTTCTCTTAAGCATAGGAATCTTAGAATTGCCATCTCTGTTTCCAAACATCTTTGATCGATTTTAAACGTTAGGCTCTGATACCAATTGTTTTCCCAGTCGTACAAGTAGAAGGGGGGGGTTGAATACTTGTATGTCTTTTCTGCCCGATTTAAAATCAAATTAAGAACAAACTCAAACACAAAAATATGAATAAGTACTGTTTTGTATTATTGATTTGTGAATACAAAACTCTCCTAGGGTGTACACAAACCCTAGCAGCTTCTCTGTGTTTATCACAGCAACTCTCTCTATTTCTATGCTCTCACAAAATTTCACTCAGATGATTATGTTTTGACTTCCACGCATTTACAATTAGGTTACATAGAGTTTATATAGAGAGCTGCCTATCAACTAATAACAGAAAGATAAATTACAATAGGAATAGAATTCCTAATTATTAGTTGACAGTTTCCTTCTAGAATTCTCTTTCTTTCCCATAGCATATCTGCAATATATTTATCTTGATCTTCGAAGACTTTCCATTCCTGTGATCTTCTTCCAAATTTATCCTCAACTGTATAGACTCTGAAATCTTCAGACTCTGATCACATGTAGACTCTGATAGATCACAGACTCTGATAGTCTATAGACTCTGATCACCTTCCAGACTCTGATCTTCATGCAGACTCTGGTTTCACTTTCTACAGAAATTCTTCTAAGTACAAGTAACATGAATATTGACCATCTAGACTCTGATTATACATTTCAGAGACTAGAAAGACTTATTACAGATAAACTGAGCTAGACCCTGTTCTACTATTTTGTACATCATCAAAATGAATATATTCCTAACATTTGTGAAATGTCTAATCTCTGACATGCTAGGACCAAAATCAAACAAATATAATTTTGTGGGATACCCAACTGAAACAAGGAGTTCTTCTTTCTATAATCCTTTTGAGAACAAAGTGTTTGTTGCTTGAACTGCTATGTTCCTTGAGAGAGATGCTCTCTAAGAAAGATAGTGGGAGGATAATAGATCTCGATGAAGTTCGAGACCCACATGATAACATTGAACCAATGGAGGAACCTAAGAAGAATGTACAAGAAAATAATACTGCTCAAGAAACACAGGTTATTCGTAGGTCTAGTAGGATTCGCCATGAGCCCGAGAGATATTATGGACTTCTCTTGACTCAAGATGGTGATGTGATGCCTGTGGAAAAAGATGAGTCTCTCACCTACCTAGACACTATAAACACTCCAGATTTTAAGAAATGGCTGGATGCCATTAAATCTGAGATGGAATCCATGTATACTAATCAAGTATGGATTTTGGTTGATCCACCTGAAGGGGTAAAACCTATAGGGTGCAATTGGGTTTTCAAGAAGAAGACCGACACAGATGGTAATATACAAACCTATAAGGAGCGATTGGTGCAAAAGGTTTCAAGAAAATTTATGGTATTGACTATGATGAGACCTTTTCACCAGTGGTTGTGGTCAAGTCCATCAGGATTTTTCTTGTTATAGCTGCTTACTATGACTATAAAATCTGGCAATTGGATGTCAAATCCGTTTTCTTAAATGAGAGCCTTGAAGAAGATGTGGATGTGTACATGACATACCCTGAGGGTTTTGTTGATCCAAAGGATGCTGGAAAGGTATGTAAGTTGTGTCGATCCATTTATGAATTAAAATAGGCCTCGAGGAGATGGAAGATTCATTTTGATAAAATAGTCAAAAAGAGTTTGACTTTATTTAGAATGAAGATGAAACTTGTGTTTACAAGAAGTTTAGTGGGAGCCATGTGGCATTCCTAGTATTATATGTTAATGATATATTACTAAAAGGGAATGTCATTCCTTCTCTGTAGACTGTGGAGACTTGGTTGAGAAATAATTTATCAATGAAAGACTTAGGCAATGCGACCTATATATTAGGGATCAAGATCTATAGAGATAGATCAAGGAGATTGATCGGCCTAAGTTAGAGTACATACGTTGACAAAGTTTTATATCAATTTCGAATGCAAAGAGGCTAAATGGATATGTCCCAATGTCTCATGGGATAGTGATTTCAAAATAAAATTTGTCCTAAATCATTGGATGATAAGGACTACATGAGTAAAGTTCCATATGCGTCAGCAATTAGTTTTATAATGTATGCAATGATATGTACTCGTCCTGATGTCTCATATGCTTTTAGCATGATGAGTAGATATCGGTCTAATCCAGGTGAAGGTCATTGGACGACAGCCAAGAATATTCTTAAGTACTTGAAGAGGGCTAAAGATTCATTCTTATTATATGGAGGAGATGTGAAGCTAGTTGTAAGAGGTTTCAGTGATGCTGGTTTCTAGACAGACAACGATGATTTAATGTTTCTGTCTCGCTTTGTGTTTTATCTATTTTTATTGAGATGTTGTATGCTGGAATGGTTCACAGCAGAGACAGTTGTTGATTCTACAATAGAGCCTGAGTATATTGATGCTTGCGAAGCAGCCAATGAGGCTGTTTGGGCATGTACTTAGGAGATATCACCTAATTAATGAGATTAATGATCAAGGAGATATACATATATGTAAAGTGCATACTAATAATAATATTGCAGACCCACTGACTAAGGCTTTGTCGCAGCAGAAGCACGAAAGTCACACTAGTTCCATGAGTATTGGATACTTGGGTAATTGGCTCTAGTGTAAGTGGGATATTGTTAGTAATTGTGCTCTAGAGACAATACTTTTTATATTTTAAGGAAAATATTTATTATTAAGGATTATGTTTTATTGATTATTATTTATTTATTATGTTTTATTTACTGCGTAATAAATTGAAAGCATAATAAATGTCCTTGAAATTTTGATACGTATTATATATCTTTAAGTATGTGACTTAAAAATGAGATTATATGAATAGTATCTTATTCCTAAAATTCCCTAGTCGAGTATTATTATTCAAGGACAATAATAATGCACAAAGACTAGTATGTTTCTTGACAGATGACCACATCTCATTGGTCATAGGTATGGTGATACTAAAGTCAAGAACATAAGTGCATGTCTCAATGCATGGCACTGGAATGACCCGTCGTGAGATTCTACATGTTAAATAAGTGTCATAAGTAATTCTCACTGTGATAATGGTGTAATGATCCTTAGACCTGAAATCATTATATTTATATATGAGAATTAATATACTTTGATTACATTAAAAGTTACCTTTGACCGGGTGATGATAAAAGTGGACATTGGGTATATTATGAATCGTATGAGAAATATGAATGATCTAGATGAGATTTAATCCTTCTAATTTTAGGAGTGATATTATTGGCCTCTTGTTTGAGTGAAACTATGAAATGCACGGTCGTGCTCAAATATTGATTTGTTTTTAATAGTCTACTCATCGATCAAGAAAATAAAGATTAAATTATAAAGAGGTTGCACGAGACATGCCTTGAGTTTAATCTATAATATCAAGATTAAAGGGATTATATTACATGGAACATTATTCACGAAAGGCTTAATTGAATCACCGATTTATTATTATTACTTGGGTAGCAATGATGTATTACTAGATGCCGCTCATTGTTTACAATTTTAATTAGATATTAAAATTGTTGCCAACGTAACAATAACCTACAGGGTCACACACAAAGAACGCTTGAAGGAGAAATAATTTAAATTAAATAAGTAATTTTTTTTATTTATGATATTAATTAAGTTTGACTTAATTAATTATATAAATAGAATAAATGAATTATTTAAACTAATTGCAAAATTAATAATTAATTAATTAGGTGTGACTTAATTAAATAATTTAGAATTTTGGATTAGTATTAATTATAATTGGATTATAATTAGAAAACTTATTCCTCTCTCTATATAATCTCTTTATGGGCAGATTTAATAAGTGAGACATATTTTTACTAAAACCCTAGCCGTTTTGAGAAAAGAGGAAGATAGAGAGAGAGAAGCAGTTTTCGGGTGCTAATACACATCAATCCTTCATGAAAAGTGTTTGTGTGGATACCGTAGAGCGTAGATCGCGAGGGCGGGATACGTGGTGATTAAACAAGCTTTGGACCTCTATTAATCTTCCATTAATGAACTGTTAAAGCTTCTAAAGGTATTTATTCTTTATCTCTGAATTAAATATTTTGTTTTCGCATGGATCCTGTGAAGGGTTTCGCTATTTTGATTTATTTTTCGCGTTTATTCCGCTGCGTTTGTGCCTCGAAACCCTTCACAATTCCTCCCCCAGGTCGAAATGGGATTAAGGTCGATAAGCCCTACATGGTTTGACCTCCAATAGACCTGGATCGAGGTCGAAAAAGGCTCAATTCCTCACCTATGTCTAATGAGATTGAGATCGAAGGGCCTCAATGCTTTGTCCTCTGGATTAAGGTCGATTTATACCTCAATTGCTCACCCAGGTCGAAATGGGATTAAGGTCGATGAGCCCTACATGGTTTGACCTCCAATAGACCTGGATCGAGGTCGAAAAAAGGCTCAATTCCTCACCTAGGTCTAATGGGATAGAGATCGAAGGGCCTCAATGCTTTGTCCTATGGATTAAGGTCGATTTAGACCTCAATTGCACACCCAGGTTGAAAAATGGATTCAAGAAGATCCCTTAGAAATTTAGTGTTGGAATCTTCATTGTCATATACTTTATCAACCAATGCCAAATTATTTAACAGAGTAAGAATTCTTTCATATATATCTATGAGAGATTCATTCTGTTTTGCCTCAGAATATTCATATTCTTGAATTAGCACATATCTTATGTTCTTCTTTATTTCCTTGGTTCCTTGGCATTGAACCTCTAGTGCATCCCAAATTTCTTTGGCAGTTTTGCATGCAATTACCCTGTTAGACATCACAGAGTCAAGACTATTATGCAGAATATTCCTTACTTTTGCATCCTTGAGGACTTCAAGTTTTTCTTCATTGGTCCATTCTTTCTTGTCCTTCAAAGTGTAATATTCAGGGATTTGACTTCCTTCCACAATTGTAGATGGCACTAGTTTGGTTGGTAGATACTAACATGTATGGATTTTGTCTAAATAATCAGGATCAGTTACTTCCAGAAACATCATCATCTTCACCCTCCATGTAGGGTATTCAGCCTTCCTCAATATTGGAATCCTGATGCTTTCATACTTGTTTCCAGACATGATTATATGATCTTTGAGTTGTAAATAACTGCCTGCTATAATGCCAATTTTTCCCCCAAAAAGATAACTATTATAGAGTGGGGGGTTGAATGTAATAGTACTAACTAATCGATTATGAACACAAGTATGAAGAATAAAATATTTTTTTGTATTAACTTGAATAAACTGAATACAAAGCTCTCACAAGAAATTATTTGTTCTCAAGAGATGCTAGGTTATGAAAAATAAGACTTGAAAGTTATAATAATGTTAACCTATGTCTGTGTTTATATAGACACAGTTACAATTCAATTATAAAATAGATTATGAAAAAAATAGCTTTAATAAGGCAATAGACTTGTATTTGGATTCCTTTTCACTCTCCTATTCAAATTCTGATTTGTCTGTTTCCTTTACAAACTCTGATTGATAAACTCCGTCGGTTGTTTATTCTCTGATTTGAGCATTCTCTGTTAAAGTAAACTCTGATTGAGTATTCTCTGATAGAGTAAACTCTGATTGAAAGCTTCCTCATTCTCTGATGACGTCAGCATAAAAACTTATCTTTATTCTCTGACAGCATCATTATTTATTTCCTAACAATCTCCCCCAATTTATGCTTTATGAAGTAAAACATAAATTTCACTTATGATGTCAAAAACATGAAGACAAAAGCATCAGAGTTTGAATCTTCCTTTTTGACTTGGATTTTTCTATATGAGAAGTCTTCTTTCAGAAATTGATCCAATAGCGTTTCCTCAGCATTCTTCAACAACTCAACTAACTTCTTCTTTAATTATTTCATTTGTTCAGAAGAATCATGAATTTGAAATATAGCAGCCCTCAGAGCATAAATTGATGATCTCTCCATTCTCTCATCTAAGGGAATGCAACAGGCCTTCTTTCCATTAGGATTTAAGATAAGTGTAGGAATTCCTAACACCATTTTGACCCTTATATCTCCTTTTGTCATGGCTTTCTCTATGTCATCTTCAAGAACATATCCTGGTCTGTATTCTTCAGAGTTTATCATCAATAATCTTTCATTCTTCTTCTTCCCATTTATCACTCCTTCAAGGATCTTTACCCATCTGGAAGTAATTTCATTTTCATCATTGAGAAGATATAGAACATGTTCAAGTTCTTTTAAGGCCTTGTGAATAAGATCTTCTTAAGAAATTTTCAATACTCTTAAATCTACCAAGAAATATATCATCTTTTCTTTTGCTTGAGCATCATCAAAGATATCCTTCACTATGTTTATAGATATTAATTAGTCTAGATGTTTTTGTGACAAATCTTCCTCAGGCTTGTCTTTTAATGAAAAAGGATCTCTGAAAATGTTGGCTTCACCCTTATAGACTTTTGCATGTGAATCTCTAATACCGCCCTTGTTTTTACCAAGTCTATAATTGAGAGTCGGAGTTTGAGTTTTGGTCCATAGAAGATCAGACCTTTTCTTTCTGATCAGAGATTATTGTTTCTCTTCTTCCTCATCATCAAAGCTAGACCCATCTGGGAGAAATGTAGTTCCTGACATAGTGAGAAGAGATTTTGATTTAGCTTCAACTTTTTGCTGGATCCTTGATGTTGACCTAGTTTGGATTTGTGAAGTAGGCTTTGATTGAGCAATTGGCTTAGGAGTATCAAGAGATTTGGCTTGGAAAGACATAGATGTAATCTCCTTTTATTGAATAGATGCCTTCCTTTGAATTAGAGCTTTCTTCACATATTTTCTCTTTTTCTTCTAGACTTGAGCATTGTTAGTACCAGATTTCTTCAATTCTTCCTCAAAAGCAACTGGATCCATTTCTGGATTTTCTTCTTCAAATAACTTTCTTGCCAGTTCTGCATCCTTTAAGTTTTGCTCGTCAATCTTCTCAGGCTTCTCTTCTTCTTCAAGCCCCTTTGCTAATTCCATGTCAGCTTCCATCAGAGTTTACTTCTTATCAGAGTTTATCCCAGAGTTTATTGTCATCAGAGTTTGAGAGGTTGTCAGAGTTTGACCAATCAGAGTTTTCTTTCCATCCTTATGACTCCCTTGATCTTCATCATCAGGTTTGTCAGATTTTTGTATAGCATTCTCCTTGCATTTTTCTATAACCTTCTTCCCCCTTTCCCACATCATTACCCTTTCTAACTGTGAGAATTTCAATAATTGTGTGTAGTATACTCTGTATAGAATTGACAGAAGTGTATCAACATTGGCTTCCAATGCATCCTGTTTTGTTGAACCATTCTTGAGTTTTAATTCCAAAGCATGTTGAGATGTTGTAACAGCAGTTTGAACAGATGCAGAGGTTATGTTTACAAATTCTATAAGATCACAAACTTCATTGTGAAGTCCCTTGGACAACACAGTGGTAGCCTTCAAAATTGTTATCATTTCTTCAGAATTTATGTCCTTATCAGCTTTATTGATCAATTCATGAACATGTGGCTAGGAGATTTCTTCATTTGAAAATTTCCGTGACATATCCCAAACCTTTTGTCTGTGAGAGGTGAGAAGATCTTCATTAGATGGCCCTGCTTTGGAACTGAAATGCCACTTGACACCTTCTGCATCTAGAGCAGCTTCAATTTCTCCTTTGAGATTTTCCACCACCATGTAATCAGGATAATCCATCCTTAATATTTCATGTGCATCATGTGAATTGACAGACCACCTTTTTGAGTTGTACCTTTGTGTGTAGGGGATTAACAGATCTGTGACTTCTTCATCGGCAAAAATTGGCTCATCAGAGTCTATGTCCTCCCCATCATAGTTTATGACTTGGTCAGAGTTTGGCAAAGCATCCGAGTTTACAGTGACAGATAAACTCTTAGTACCTGCAAAAGTAACAGAACATCCTAAATCACTCTGATTTTTTAAAGTAATCTCATTACTTTTCACTTCACACATATAATAACTTTTAATAGTTAGATTTTGCTCACTAGAAGTAACTAACTTCTTTCTCAATTCTACCGATGTTATTGCAGATTCACCAGACTTCATAACAGCATCAGAGCTTAGCATTGCATCAGAGAATATATCTTAAGTTTTGGCTGATCAGAGATTAGGACATCAGAGTTTAGCAATATGTCAGAGTTTATTGTTGCATCAGAGTTTAACTCTTCAGTGTTTGCAGCATCAGAGATTGCATCCTTGACCAAATTATCCTCTCTTTTTTCATTATAGGCATTGGATTTACTATGAATGGCTTCATAAAAGGTGCAGGAAGAATCTTATAAGCCTTCTTAACAATCTTCCTTACAGGAAAAACCAACCCTTCATCAGAACCTGTATATTCATCAATCAATTTCCTTTTCTTAGGAGAGAATTCTTTCACTGATTTGCCCTTCCTTTTGCTTATGCCTTGTTGAGAGGTTTGTTTTACAACTACAGTCTTTTGAGAGACTGTAGAGGTTGACAATTGTGTTTGAGAATCAGTGTTTAGTGGGTGGCTTGTGTTAGAATCAGATGGTGCTAAATTCTGATCCACAGCCATAGAAAGAAAATCCCTTCCATACACGGTAGGCATTCTCTGATTTAAGAGAGGCCTGACCCATGTGGGATAAAAGAGAGGAGATAGATTACTTTTCTTTGCATGTTTCCTAGCTAAGTCATCAAAAATTCTCTTGTTCATGCTAAAACTAGATAAACCCTGATCATTCTCAAAATTTACATTAGGCAATAAATGGCTAAAAATCAATTGTAAAGATCTATCAAAATATATAGTATGTACATCATCATCTATTTTACTAGCTAATTGCCTAATTATCAAACAAGGAAAATTAAAATTTAAATTATGGGTTAGAGAATACTCAATCTGTTGAGACAACTATTGAATCGCATCAACATTGGTGCATTTGGCAGTGAAGGCCCTTGTGATGTAATCAAAGAAGAAGCTCCATTCTCTTCTTATATTTGGCCTTGTCAAAATCCCCAATTTAGATAGGCTGCCTCCATAGCCTATTGCTCTAAAGAACTCTTTAATCTATTCATCATTCACCAATTCATCATATACAACCACTTTTGGTAGATGAAGGTCTTGTCTCACCGTAGCAGGAGTGATGGAGAATTTCCATTACATTGAAATGTGATGATGGGCTCCTCATCATCACCAACGTTGTTAAACTTTGCAGAAGACCAGATTTTGATTAGAGATTGAGCAGAGAAGTTTGTGGGTTCCTGAAGTGCATACCCAATATTGCTGTTCTGTAGAAAATTTTGAACGACATGTAAATCCTGAGGAGCTTCAGTTTTATTCCGGAGAGATATATAGTTTGTAGCAGCAAAAGAGTAGTTTTGGAACGTAAGACCCTTGGATGCCATTGCAATACAGAGATTAGCAGGTTTAAGAAATTAGGATTTATATGAAACGAGAGAGAAATAGAGAAATATTATATGTAAATGAATAATTCAAAGTGAAAATAAGAATTAAACTAATCCCTCTCATTTACATATACTCTGTAGTGGGACACGTGGCATAAAATTATTAAAAGAGTAATGAGTAGTTCAATTCTCAAAATACAGCAGCTGTGTGTGTATCTGTGTATAAAACTGAAACGTTTTCAGTGTCAAATACGCGCCCTATGATTAGTCCAATCAGAGAATAACTCAGAGTTTAATCATGTAACAGAGTTTAACATGTAATCAGAGTTTAAAGCAAACAAAGTTTGACATATAATCAGAGTTTAAAGCAAACAGAGTTTAACATGTAATCAGAGTTTAAAGCAAACAGAGTTTATCATATACTCTGATTGTCAGCTATTTGCCATCTAGAGTTGATCCACTTGTCACTATTCCTAATTCAGAACCAATCTTGTAAAATTTGTTTCACACAGGGGCTTGGTGAATATATATGCTAACTGTTGATCTGAGGGAACAAAATGCATTTCAATTGTTCCTTCCATGATGTGACGCCCCCAGATTCGGGGTCAGGGATCCAGGTTGTCACTATCCAATTTTCACCACAATAACATCATTCACCTGCTTTAACCATTATAATAACCAAACATAAAAGCAGTGACCCCAAACCAAACACATAACTCGAGTTATAGTCTCAGGGAACGAACTTAAAATAATAACGGTTATTACAAACCAATGTAACCTCAGGATCTCACACTACTAATATAACTTCCACATGATGTTACATTAGAAGTAAACATTACTCCAAGATCTATTGTCACATTACATATTTTTCAACAAGTCTAGGATTCTAATCTGGAATCCCGTCTTTCTTGCACCATTTATCGAAGTCCGGAACCTGACTAGCTCAAGCTCGAAGCTTCCTGTTCCTTAACATAATACTCGAGGTAGACAATTCACAGTCATATCTTTCTGCAAGATATAAGATTTACAAACAGCAAGAATGAGCCAAAGAATGCTCAGCAAGTTATTTATCAGAATATTTCAAGGAAAAGGTGATAGCCATAATTATCCCAACTGGATATTCAACAATAAAGTACATAACTAGCAATCTGATTGAAGATGTATAACCAGTTATATTTCGACAATAAACGACTCAAGGTTCACGATGCAAGAAGATATTCACAACAATAATGCAGTTCACGTTACTGCAATACAACAATTTAAGTTTATGATTATTGAGTTTGACAATATCAATAACTTAGCACAATGGCCTCAATCACCGAGTACCATTAGTTTGAGTACCAATAAGCAAGCAGTTCATTATACTGCGAAAAGAATGAACGGAAGTTCATCAATCCCCATTAACACTATCAGTAACTTAGCACCACGGCTTTCGTTATAGTGTAGGAACAATGAAACTGATATATATACGAATAAAATGGTACTCAAAACAACCAACCAACTCAGAGTGGATTGCATTCCCGTTGACACTATCGGTAACACGGCACCTAGGCTTTCGTTACAGTGCAACGTCAAATTCCACTTGGAAGAAACGGGCTTAATCTGGAGATTTTTCAACGCCCTATTGTACGCGATGAACAGTCGCCTTGTATAATAGAAAAACTAGTCACTTTCTCTACTAGTAGAAGGACAACCCCTTATCGGGACGTCACCCTAGGCAACACATGGGCCTTTAGTTTACGGCTGGGTCGTGCGTCACTGACCTCTTACGCAACCTTACTCCAGTCCCTGATGAATACTTAAACATTCATCAAACCTAGAAGGAAATTTAATCAAGCCTTCTAGAATAAGAACAATCAACTCTAGGATTTCAATCAACTGTTAAGGAAGGGAATTCAATACCACCTTCCAGAACAACAACAATCCATCATAGGAATTCATCAACAGATAAGGAAGAGAATTTAATACAACCTTCCAGAACACAACGACAATCCATCACAGGATTTCAATCAACAGATAAGGAAGGGAATTTAATACAACCTTCCAGAACAACAACGACAATCCATCACAGGATTTCGATCAACAGATAAGGAAGGGAATTTAATACAACCTTCCAGAACAACACAACAATCCATCACAGGATTTCATCAACAGATAAGGAAGGGAATTTAATACAACCTTCCAGAACAACAACGACAATCCATCACAGGATTTCAATCAACAGATAAGGAAGGGAATTTAATACAACCTTCCAGAACAACAACGACAATCCACCACAGGATTTCATCAACAAATAAGGAAGGGAATTTAATACAACCTTCCAGAACAACAACGACAATCCACCACAGGATTTCATCAACAGATAAGGAAGGGAATTTAATACAACCTTCCAGAACAACAACGACAATCCATCACAGGATTTCATCAACAGATAAGGAAGGGAATTTAATACAACCTTCCAGAACAACAACGGCAATCCATCATAGGATTTCATCAACAGATAAGGAAGGGAATTTAATACAACCTTCCAGAACAACAACGACAATCCACCACAGGATTTCATCAACAGATAAGGAAGGGAATTTAATACAACCTTCCAGAACAACAACGACAATCCATCACAGGATTTCATCAACAGATAAGGAAGGGAATTTAATACAACCTTCCAGAACAACAACGACAAACCACCACAGGATTTCATCAACAGATAAGGAAGGGAATTTAATACAACCTTCCAGAACAACAACGACAATCCATCACAGGATTTCGATCAACAGATAAGGAAGGGAATTTAATACAACCTTCCAGAACAACACAACAATCCATCACAGGATTTCAATCAACATATAAGGAAGGGAATTTAATACAACCTTCCAGAACAACACAACAATCCATCACAGGATTTCAATCAACATATAAGGAAGGGAATTTAATACAACCTTCCAGAACAACAACGACCTATTGTAAGATTTCAATATCTGACAATAGCTTGGCTCCCTAAACCAAGTGGGAGTACTCTCGAAACATCTGGGTTGACTCTCAGTCAACGAATTCAACAAGACAGAAACCCTTTAATCAAGGAGACTCAAGAACGCGACCGGGAAGCCGCTAATACTAGCTAAAATAGACTCCACAAAACATTACAGTTTTGGAGTGAAAAATGGGCCTTAAAGGCACCAATACAACTGGGAGGAATATCGGAGTCGGACGTTACCTCCCGAACCTGGAGTTATCGACTCAGAATAAATACAAAATATCCGAGTCATCGCTCACCATTTATTATTTAATGAAAAATAATATTTAAAGAAATTTAGACAACTCCAGTATATTTTTAAAGAATAAATAAATATTTTATTAATATTTAGGAGGCCCAGAATAGTCCTCGAAAAATATTAAAAGGATTTAAAAGTATTAAAATATTTAATCCCAATATAATCAAGATTATTTAATATTTAAATAATCTTAAACGATTCAACATATTTAAATAATATTTAATCAATATTAAATAATATTTAAATAAACCAAAACGAATTGAAAGTATTTAATCAGTAGTTAAATACTTTTAAATATCCCAAAATATTTAAATAATATTTAATCAATATTAAATAATATTTAAATAATCTCAAATGCCCTGAAAGTATTTAATTAACCCTTAAACACTTTCTATATTCTTTAAATAATATTTAATAAACTAAATATTATTTAAAACATTGAATATCGACTAACCGTCTAGACACACTAGACTACTCCCGGTCGACCATCGAGCACCAAAAAGATGTACTCTACGCCAGATTCAGTTATACAAAACTGAAAGCAAACGTCCTCTAACTTTTTAAGAAGTTCAGAGGCATCTCAAAACTAGGTTGAAAAGATCTCATTCTACTCTCAAGAAACAATCTTAAACAACCTACGCATACTTGTGTCCTACATCAGAATAATAGTGATGAAGCGTCGGACACTTGCATACTCTAACTTTTCGAGAAATTCAGAGTAGTAGATGAATCAAGTTATAAATGAACAAGACAGTTCAAGGGAAATGCCGATGTGCATTTCCAATGACTACAATAAGCTAAATAGTTCCAAACACAACAAAAATGTATAATTGAAGAACTTATCATTAAGTCAAAGCTTTCAAAAATTTTGGCATTACCATGAGTTAATAATATTCTGATATGGAATAAAACGATAGAGTCGGAAACTTGCCTGGAGTCCAAGGATGCCATTCCAACTTCTCCACGCTCCGGGTACTCTATAATCATATAAGAACCCACTCTTAGTATACATATGCATGTATCATGTTAATTGTAATTTATACAATTACTCTACATTTCGCCCGGTACTTCACCTCCTCGGGCCTACTTTAGCTACTCGTAAAACTATCCTCTCAATAGTTTTTAATCAAGTTCCTTGCACCTACGTATAGTCATGATGTTCCTTAACAACTTTCGTTACTGGGTCGACTCGAGACAAGTCCTCTATCTTGCTCGAAATCATTCCCCAAAACGGTTGTTCAACCTTTTCTTATGTTCATCTCACTTAACACCCTGTTTTCTGTCATTTTTAATAAATTGGAAATTAATCATTTTGACAGGATTCCTTCTCTGAGGTCTTATATGACTGTCAAAGAATCTTCCATAAAAGTTTCGGATTTTATTAAGCTCCGTAGCTAGTCCAATCATAGCCTCAAAGTTGGACAAAAATAGGATTTTTATTTCCTGAGCTAGCGTTACTAAAACGACCATAACTTTTGACTCGTAACTCCGAATGACGCAAAATTAGCGCTCAAACGATCTAGAGACTATCTACTATCTAACCATATCATCCATAAGCCAAGAACAGTGACTGAATGTTCCCAGATTTTGCTGGACAGTTGCAGCAGTTAGTTCACGAAAAAAATGGCATGGTTATGTTTGTAAACTCATCGTTTTCCATTTTTATCCTACTCCAAATCAACCAACAAACAATCCCAAACTCCTCAACCAACATCAACAATCAACATACTACAACTCTAAGCCATAAAAATCAGTTTAGCTTATTATTTATAATTCAAACTCAAATGAACAAGTCATGCATTTCTATGACTATCCATGCTTAAACTACATCACCCATAACATGTATAAGCCATAACAATCATTCACCAAGCCATAGGAATCCAAAAATCAAAGAAATAAGATTAATTATTTTCGGAGTTACTGTTCACAGTCATCTTCCATGGATCATAAGTGAAGATTTAGTGGATGAATGATTATAAGATTCAAGGGAGAGCAAGAGGGATTTACTACCTTCGATTTAAGCTATTATGCGCAAGAATTGGTGGAGAAATGAGCAAGCAAGCACTCCATCTTCTTCCTCCTTCTTCTCTTCCTCTTCACTTCGGTTTTCTTCAAGAAAATGGGGGAAAACTGATTTTTTTTGTGTGGTGTGTGGTGGAAGCTCGATATTTAATTCGGTTTGTACGGTAGTCGCGTAACTTCCCGATAACATTTTAATCTCTCCTTCTCGTTCTCTTTTCTTTCGTTCCACCTAAGTTTTAAAACTTAAAATCTCATATTATGATTCTAATATATTTTAGAATCATTAAATTAATTCTCTTTAATTGTTTCGAGAATTTACGAAACAATTCTCCGAGTAAACACTTTTCACTTACACCATTTCTCAAATTCTGTTACGACTTCCATCCGGACTTCAAATTTATTTTGTTGGACCAAAAATAATTATAAGTCCCATATTGTTTGCATATGCTACCGTAACACCGATACGCATATTTTCGAATATCCCGTATATTAAGAATACGGTCTCACACTTCAAGTACCTTATCAAGAAAATAAATCCATTAAATCATTTATTCATAAAATGAAAAATTTTATCCAAAAATCTTAATAACCCCAAGCGTCAAAAATACGGGTTATTACACATGACATCTTCCTTTATGAAGTGATATCTGATACTGATGTGTTTTGTTAGAGAATGTTGAACTGGATTTCCTGTGATTGCAATAGAACTTTGATTATCATAATAAATAGGAATTTCAGAAAAGTCCAAACCATAATCTAACAGTTGATTTTTCATCCATAAGATTTGTGCACAACAACTTCCTGCAGCTATATATTCAGCCTCTGCTGTTGATGTTGAGATAGATTTCTGTTTCTTACTGAACCATGAGACAATTCTTTCTCCTAAGAATTGACAACTGCCACTTGTGCTTTTCCTATCAATTTTGCATCCTGCAAAGTCAGCATCTGAATATCCAATTAATTTAAAGTCAGACTCTCTAGGATACCATAGACCAAGATTAATAATGCCTTTGAGATATTTGAAAATTCTCTTAACAACAATCAAATGAGGTTCCATTGGATTTGACTGAAATCTAGCATATAGACATATTGCAAACATAATATCTGGTCTACTTGCAGTCAAATAGAGTAGAGATCCAATCATGCCTCTATATGCTGTAATATCTACAGGTTCTCTAGTGTCTTGATCAAGCTTTGTTGCAGTAGCCATTGGAGTTGTAGCAGATGCATAGTCTTGTATTTAGAATTTAGTGAGTAGATTTTTTGTGTATTTAGACTGATTTATGAAAATTCCTTTCTCAGTCTGTTTCACTTGTAACCCTAGAAAATAACTCAATTTTCCCATCATGCTTATTTGATACCTAGACTGCATTAGCTTTGAAAATCTTTTACAGAGTTTATCATTAGTGGAACCAAATATAATATCATCAACATATATTTGTACCAATAATAAATCCTTACCTTGAGTTCTATAAAATAAGGTTTTATCAATTGACCTCTTGTAAAACCACTTTCAAGTAAAAATTGAGCCAGAGTTTCATACCAGGCTCTAGGTGATTGCTTGGGTCCATATAAGGCTTTATCCAGTCTGTGGACATGATTTGGATATTTTGGATTGACAAAGCCAGGTGGTTGTTCAATATAAACTTCTTTTTCAAGTTCTCCATTTAAAAATGCACTTTTAACATCCATCTGGTAGACTTTGAATTTCTTGTGTGTAGCATAAGCAAGAAAAATTTTGATTGCTTCAAGTCTAGCTACTAGTGCAAAGGTTTCATCCTAATCAATACCTTCCTGTTGAGAATAACCTTTGGCAACTAGTCTCGATTTGTTTCTTGTGATCATTCCATCAGTGTTTATCTTATTTCTAAACACCCATTTTATGGTAACAACTGATCTATTCTTTGTCTTTGGAACTAGGGTCCAAACTTCATTTCTTTCAAACTCATTTAATTCTTCCTGTATTGCAGTAACCCAATCTGCATCCTTCAAAGCATCTTCAACCTTCTTTGGTTCTATTTGAGAAAGAAAACTATGAAATAGACATTCATTCTGAATAGTTTTCCTTGTCTGTACTCCACTTTCTAGATCACCAATAATTAAATCAGGTGTGTGATCTTTTGTACATTTTCTTGGATGTGGAAAATTTCTTGAACTAAATGTTCCCCCATGATTTATGCCTTCATAGAATGATTCTTCTATAAATGTTTATCATCCCCCTAAAGATGTGCTTCTATGAGTGTTTGATGTCTCAGAGTTTATGTACTCAGAGTTTGAATGATCATCTATTGAGGTCTCAGAGTTTGTGGTCTCAGAGTTTGATTGATCAGAGTTTAGGGTATCAGAGTTTGTGTTGGTCAGAGTTTGGTCAGACTCTGATATTTCAATAATTGTGGTTTATTCTCCAATATCAGTATTTAATTGATGTTGCTCCCCTCAACATGTGTAGAATCTTCAATTTCTATTTCAGTCATTTCTGAATTAGAGTTTAAGGAATCAGAGTTTACCTCACCAGAGTTTTGTTGAACAGAGTTTATCTCATCATATTTTTGTTCAATAGTGTTTAACTCATCAGAGTTTGGTTCAACAAAGTTTATGTTCTCCAATTCATTCTCAAATCTAAGAGTTTCATATGCATCTTCATCATGTAATCCAGCTATTTTTCCTTCATCAAAAGAGACTTAATTGATTTCATGACTATCCTTGTCCTTAAATTGAACACTTTGAATGCCCTTGAAGAGGTTTTAGAAGTTGTAGCATAACCAACAAAAATTCCTTCATCTACTTTGTGTTCAAATTTCTTCAATTGTTCAGGATGTGTTTTGAGAATAAAATACTTTCTTCCAAAGATGTGAAAGTATTTGACATTTGGCTTTCTTCGCTTTAAAGTTTCATATGGAGTCATTGCATGTTTGTTTATCAAAGTGCAATTCTGAGTAATGCATGCAGTATTCACAACTTCTGACAAAAAATAAGTAGGTATCTTTGCCCCTTCTAACATTGTCTGACAGCTTCAATTAGAGTTTTATTCTTTCTTTCAACTATACCATTTTATTGAGGTGTGTCAGGTGCTGTGAATTGTTGAATAATTCCTTTTGTTGAGTAGAATTCCTCCATTATAGAGTTCTTAAACTCCATTCCATTGTCATTCCTTAGATTATTTACCTTGTTTGGTGGTCCATTTTCAATAATTGCAATATGATCAAAAATTATCTCTGCAGTTTTATCCTTCTTATGCTAAAAGTACACTCAGGTAAATCTAGTACAATCATCAACTATCACCAGAGTATATTTCTTCTTTCCAATGGACATAATGTTGATAGGAACAAATAAATCAAGATGTAATAGGTGAAAGGGTTGATCAATAGAATTTTCAGTTTTGCTCTTGAAAGATGTCTTCTTTTGTTTGGCCTTTTGACATGAATCATAGAGTCCATCAAGATAAAATTGAACTTTTGGAAGACCACTAACTAGATCCTTTTTCACCAATTCATTAATGTTTCCAAAGTTCAAATGACAGCTTTTTGTGCCAATTCCAGCTTTCCAAGGATGATGCCTTTCCAAGTAAACAAGTCAAAGGACCATCAGAGTTTACATCCAAGCTAGCTTCAAATAAGTTATGTTTGTGACCAATAAGAACTATTTTACCATCCTTCTTGCTTTTCACTTCACTATAATTTCCATGAAATTCCACCAAATAACCTTTGTCTGTCATTTGACTCACACTTAACAGATTATGCTTGAGTCCTTCAACCAGAGCTACATTTTCAATGATGATATTTCCGATAAAAATATTGCCATATCCCAGTGTTCTTCCTATGTTGCCATCTCCATAAGATACTGCTGGGTCAGCCTTCTCCTCAAACTCTGAAAACAGGGATTTATTTCCAGTCATATGTGCAGAACATCCACTATTAATCACTTGGATGTTTTTCCTGTTTTCCTATAATCAGTTAATGCAAATTAATTAATAGGTTTGGGCACCCAAACTAGTTTGGGTCCTTTCTTTTGAAACTTGTTAACTCTTGCAGCAGAAGTATTTTTATCAGAGTTTATGTTAACAGAGTTTACATGATCAGAGTTTGCTTTTTCAGAGTTTATACTGTCAGAGTTTACTTCCCTATTATCAGATTTTATCATATAAATTTGTTTGACAGCATGTTTTGGAGATATATTCAGTTGAGGCAATGGTTCATAATAATTGTAATACAAACTATGATATTCTTTGCATGTATAAATAGAATGCCACAAACTACCACAATGAAAACAGGGATTTTGTGGTCTATATCTAGTTTGTTTTCTAGCTTCTGAATTAGGTTTCTCAGGTTCCTTCTTTTTGTAATGTTTGCAGTCAATGACAAGGTGATTTGAATTACCACAATTAAAACAGGTGTTTTTAGGAGTATCAGGGATATACTTATAATTATTCTCCATAATAATTCCTACTTTTCCATTTCTATTTCTTTTCACCTTTTTAGGTTTGTGTTTATTAGTGACTGCCTTCAACTTTTCATTAAGTTGCTTCTGTGAAAGTAATCCTATATTGACAGGTTTATTCTCTGACACACTATTCTTTTTACCTTTGTTATTATTAGAGCACTCACCAGATGTAGATTTTTTGTTGTTACTAGCTCTAACAAATTTCATAGGATCACTTAATGTTCCTTTTTTATGTGCTTTAGTGTGTGTTTCTTTATCAGATTCATAACCAAAGGCAGAAGTCAAATTCTTGTTGGCAAGCATTTGCTGGACTTTCTTGCCAGAGTTTGTCCAAACTCTGAAAGTATCATTTTCCTTTGCTATCTCAGATTTCAAATATTCAACTTGAATTTCTAATTGAGTTTGCATGTGTATGGCATTTTCACAGTCTTTCTTAATGCTAAACATATTAGAATTTTCAGATTCAAGAGACTTATTCCTAGAAGTCAGAGTTTGTATCTCAGATTTTAATCTTTTATTTTCAATAGATTGTGATTTAAAACTAACATGCAATGATCTAAGGAAAGACTTTAATTCACATATATTTTCAGTGTCAAAATTAAAGATAGAGTTTGGTACATTGTCAGAGTTTAGGATGTGAGCATCAGAGTTTTCCATGAGAGCATAGTTTGTTTCTTCTTCAGAATCTGAGGAATCCATCCAATCTTTCTTTGATGTGATGAGTGCTTTTCCAGATTCCTTGCTTCTGCACTCAGTAGCAAAGTGTCCCATCTTGTTACACTTGTAACACTTAACCTTTGATTTGTCAATAGTCTTTGATTTTCCATCTTTTTCTTCTCTTTTCCTGAATCTGCCTTTCTTTTCTGGTTCTCCATGCTTTTTCTGAAAATTACCTTGCTTCCTATACTTTCTATACTTAATCTTTTTGAAGTCTTTAACAATCATAACAACCATCTCCATTATGTCAGAATCTAAAGAATCATCAGAGTTTACATCAGAGTTTTCCTGAAACTCTGATTCACTATTTTCTTGGACCATTACAGCTTTTCATTTTCTTGTTGATACCTTAAGGACTTTTTCAATTGGTTCTTCAATCTTGGCCTCAACATTCAAGGCAGCAGACTTGTTGTAATTCTTACTTTTTCCGTTTCTTCTTTGTTATAATTCCAAGTCATGAGTTTTTAATTTTCCATAGACTTCATCTAAAGACATCTCATCTAAATCATCCATGTCTCTTATCAAGGATGTCTGCAAATCCTATTCCTCAAGAAGATCCCTTAGAAATTTAGTGTTGGAATCTTCATTGTCATATACTTTATCAACCAATGCCAAATTATTTAACAGAGTAAGAATTCTTTCATATATATTTATGAGAGATTCATTCTGTTTTGCCTCAAAATATTCATATTCTTGTATTAGCACATATCTTATGTTCTTCTTTATTTCCTTGGTTCCTTAGCATTGAACCTCTAGTGCATCCTAAATTTCTTTGGCAGTTTTGCATGCAATTACCCTGTTAGACATCACAGAGTCAAGACTATTATGCAGAATATTCCTTACTTTTGCATCCTTGAGAACTTCAAGTTTTTCTTCATTGGTCCATTCTTTCTTGTCCTTCAGAGTGTAATATTCAGGGATTTGACTTTCTTCCACAATTATAGATGGCACTAGTTTGGTTGGTAGATACTGACCTGTGTGGATTTTGTCTAAATAATCAAGATCAGTTGCTTCTAGAAACATCATCATCTTCACCCTCCATGTAGGGTATTCAGCCTTCCTCAATATTGGAATCCTGATGCTTTCATACTTGTTTCCAGACATGATTATATGATCTTTGAGTTGTAAATAACTGCATGCTCTAATACCAATTTTTTGCCCAAAAAGATAACTATTACAGAGTGGGGGGGTTGAATGTAATAGTACTAACTAATCGATTATGAACACAAGTATGATGTTGGTGTAGGTGCCCTAGAGGCAATATAATGTTTCTTTTGATAAACATTTATGTCATTTGATTATTCAATAAACGTATTTATTATGACTTTAATTACTGCGATATATTTGTTAGCATAATAAATGTCCTTAGAATTATGATACACATTGTATAGTTTAGTAAATGACTTAAACTTGAGATTATATAATATATCATATTCTTAAATGTCCCTAGTCGAGTATTATTATTATAGGACAATAATAATACATAAATAGACTAGTATGTTGTTTGACAGATAACCACATCTCATTGGTTATAAGTATGGGGATACTAAAGTCAACACATAGGTACATGCAGGAGTACATGGTACTGGACAGACCCACAGTGAGATTCTTCATGTTTAATAAAGTCATAAGAAAGACTCACAGTGATAATGGTGTAATGATCCTTCGACTTGAGATCATTATATTTCTATATGAGGATTAATATACTTTGACTACATTAAAAGTTACCTTTGACCGGGTAATGATAAAAGTGGACATCGGGTATATCATGAGTCGTATGAGAAATATGAATGATAGATAAAGGATTTAATCCTCCTATAATTAGGAGAGATATTATTGGCCTCTTGATTGAGTGAGACTATAAAATGCATGGTCGTGCTTAAATAATGATTTGTTTTCATAGTCTACTCATGGATCAAGTAAACCCGGATTAAATGTTGAAGAGGATGACTAAATACATGTCTCGAGTTTAATCTATAATATATATGGTTAAAGGGATTATATTACATGGAAACATTAATCACGAAAGGTTTTATCGAATCACGATTTAATTATTATTTAATTGGGTAGCAATGATGTATTACTAGATACCGCTCATTGTTTATAATTTTATTGGAGAATAAAATTATTGTTAATTAAATAATAGCCTATAGGGTCACACACATAGAGTACTTTAAGGAATAATTAATTTAAATTATAGATTTAAATTAATTGATGATTATTTGAATTTTATTATATTAATTAAGTGAGACTTAATTAATTGAAATAATATAAATTCGAATTCTGCCATTAATAATTAAGTGTGACTTAGTTATTAATTAAATAATAAAAATTCGGTTTTATTATTTAATCCTAAACCTACATGGGTTAGGCTTTGCTGTTATGGGTTGCTATTATGGGCCTATTAACCAACCATTATAAATAGATAATGTCGGGTTAATAAGGGTTAACGGTTTTTAAGAAAAACCCTATAGAGGCAGCAGCAGCAAGCACA
Organism: Oenanthe sinensis; assembly: GCA_028671895.1. NCBI lineage: Eukaryota > Viridiplantae > Streptophyta > Magnoliopsida > Apiales > Apiaceae > Oenanthe > Oenanthe sinensis. The sequence continues at coordinate 15,544,400 of CM053807.1, forward strand.
TAAAAGGCAGTTTCGAAATCATCTAGAGGAGGCTAGTACATCCGTTCCATAATCGAGATCGTGATACGTTCTTGAAGGTGCTCGTGTGGATACCATAGAGGTGTTTTCAAGAGGAAGACACAAGTCGTGAAAGCTAGGATCTCCGTTGAGTTCGTGTAAGTCAAGACCAGACAAATGTATGATTCCGTTTCACAATAATCAGTCCATGATTATACATGATCCTGCGTTAGGGTTCCGAAAATTTTCGTTATATTTACGTTTAATCCGCTGCATTTTATGCCTCGGAACCCAACATATGAAGAATAAAAATTTTTTTGTATTAACTTGAATATACTTAATACAAAACTCTCACAAGAAATTCTTTGTTCTCAAGAGCTACTAGGTTATGAAAAATAAGACTTGAAAGTTACAATAATGTTAACCTATGTCTGTGTTTATATAGACACAGTTACAATTCAATTATAAAATAGATTATGAAAAAAATAGCTTTAATAAGGCAATAGACTTGTATTTGGATTCCTTTTCACTCTCCTATTCAAATTCTAATTTGTCTGTTTCCTTTACAAACTCTGATTGATAAACTCCGTCGGTTGTTTATTCTCTGATTTGAGAATTCTCTGTTAAAGTAAACTCTGATTGAGTATTCTCTGATATAGTAAACTCTGACCGACAACTTCCTCATTCTCTGATGACGTCAGCATAAACTCTGATCTTTATTCTCTGACAGTATCAATATTTATTTCCTAACAGCCTAGACCTCCTTTCGACCTGGATTGAGGTCTAATTGACCATAATCTGGAGCCTAGGTAGAATTGTGCTTCCAAGGGGCTGGATTGAGATCTGTTAGGAATTTATTCATTTGATGATGTACAAAATACTAGAACAGAGTCTAGCTTAGTTTATTTGTAATAAGTCTTTCTAGTCTCTGAAATGTATAATCAGAGTCTAGATAATCAACATTCATGTTACTTGTACTTAGAAGAATTTCTGTAGAAAGTGAAACCAGAGTCTACATGAAGATCAGAGTCTGGAAGGTGATCGGGGTCTATAGACTATCAGAGTCTACATATGATAAGAGTCTGAAGATCATCAGAGTCTGAAGGTTTCAGAGTCTATAAAGTTAAAGTTAAATTTGGAAGATGATCACAGGAATGGAAAGTCTTCGAAGATCAAGATAAATATATTGCAGATATGCTATGGGAAGGAAAGAGAATTTCAGAAGGAAACTATCAACTAATAATTAGAAATTATGTTCCTATTGTAATTTATCTTTCTGTTATTAGTTGATAGGCAGCTCTCTATATAAACTCTATATAACCTAATTGTAAAAGTGTGGAAGTCGAAGCATAATTGTCTGAGTGAAATTTTGTGAGAGCATAGAGATAGAGAGAATTGTTGTGATAAACACAGAGAAGCTGCTAGGGTTTGTGTACACCCTAGGAGAGATTTGTATTTAATCATCAATAATACAAACAGTACTTATTCATATCTTTGTGTTTGATCTTTGTTCTTAATTTATATCGAATTGGTTTTAAATCAGGCATAAAAGGAACACAAGTATTCAACCCCCCTTCTACTTGTGCAACTGGGAAAACAATTGGTATCAGAGCCTAACATTTAAAATCGATCAAAGATGTCTGGAAACAAAGATGGCAATTCTAAGATTCCTATGCTTAAGAGAAACGAGTTCACCCACTGGAAGGTTAAGATGCCGCACCATCTGGAAGCAACAGACCCTGACTATCTTGAGAGAATTCATGAAGGACCCTATGTGCCCTTAAAAATTGTGCCTCAAATCAACGAGGAAGGCAAAATAACTGAAGAACACCTTGTTGAGAAACCAATGGCTGAATGGACAAAAGAGGACAAGGAAAATGTCCTTAAGGAGGCAAAAGTAAAAAACATTCTCTTTAACAGCTTGGATTATGTTCTAACTAACTGTGTCATATCATGCAAGACTGCTAAGGAGATGTGGACCAAACTTGAAGTGCACTGTCAAGGGACTAAGGATGTCAAGAAGAATGCTAGGTCTTTGTTAATTCAAGAGTATGAGTATTTTGAAGCAAAATCTGGAGAATCTATCACTGAGATGTATGATAGGTTTACAAAACTCTTGAATGAGATGGCTATGCTTGGTAAGGTTTATGATTCTGAAGATACAAACACCAAGTTTCTGAGAGCACTTCCTAAAGAGTGGGACAATAAGACTACAGCCATAAGGGAAGCTAGAGATTTGGATGAACTAACTCTAGAAGAATTGTATGGCAGACTCAAGACATATGATTTGGAGATGCAGCAGAGGAAGAATAAGAAGCCTGTGAAGACAAAATTTGTGGCACTCTTGATGGAGTCTGAGAAAGAACAACAGGAACAACCCACAGAAGCAAAAATCAAGGATTCAAGAAAGAAGGGTAAAGCTGTTGTGGAGTCAGAGTCTACTGACACAGACTCTGATTCTGATGAAGAGATTGACCTAAGTCAAATGATGGCTATGTTTGCTAAAAATTTCAAAAGAATGAAATTTAACAAAAGAACTGGCAAATTTAGCAAGAGGCCATCATTCAAGAAGGAAGATGAGAAGGTTGAGAAGAGCAAGAGTACTATAATCAGACTTGACAAAGCAAATGTCCAATGTTTCAATTATGGAATATTGGGGCACTTTGCCAGTGAATGTAGAAAGTCAAAAAGTCAAGGAAAAGGAAAAGCACTTCTATCAACAGGAAATGATTGGGCAGATTCAAGCTCAGAGGATGAAATTGATTATGAAAATCTAGCATTGATGGCATCCTCCTCAAGAAAATCACAATCTCCCAAAGAAACCTCATCTCCCAAAACTCAGGTATCAATCTTTACTCCTGAATCCTTAATTAATTTAGACTCTGATGGTATAAAAATTGTGCAAAGTGAGGTAAATAAAATAATGACAACATGTAGATCTCTCACTAGTGAAAGTGAAAGGTTGAGAGAAGAAAATTTAACCTTGACTAAAAGGAATGATCATTTAGAGTCTGAGTTAATATTAATGGAACAATACAAAAAGGATTATGAGAAACATAGTCATAACTACACTGAAGTCTTGAAGGCCTATGACTATGTTAAGAAAGAACTAGAAGAAGAGAGACTCAAGTTTAGAGTCTGGACAGACTCTGGTAGAAAAGTTCAAGAAATTCTCAATAATCAAAATATGTGTCAAACTGCTGGTCTAGGCTATGACAAGAGTCAAGACAAAAGACCTATTGTTGAGAATGATAACAATGAAGAATCTAGCCAAGTTAATAAGACTAAAGACAAAAGTACATTTGTTCCTGTTAAGTTTGTGACCCCTAAAGAAAAATCTGAAACCACAAACTCATCTGTCAATAGTTCCCCTGTTGTTGACCAAAAGACAGATGAAACAGGAGTAAATAACTCAAAGAAAAATATTAATATAGGGTACTTGTCTAAGTCAAAGTTAAAAGAAAGGCTAGAGAACTTATCAGAGTCTACCAAAACTAGGAGAAATAGAAATGGTAAGGAAGGCATTAATAAGGCAAACAATTATCAAAAGGATCCTAATGCTCCTAGAAAGAAGTGTTATAGATGTGGCAACCACAACCATTTAGCTATAGACTGTAAAACAAAAATTGAGAAGAAATCAGAGTCTAGCCTTTCACAGACTCTGAAAAGTCACTACATACCACAGAAACCTTGTTATCACTGTGGTAGCATATTTCACTCTATTTATATGTGTAGGGACTATCATGATTTGTATTACAAGTTTTATGAGCTAAAATCTTCTATTGATAAGAGTTGGTATGACACTGTTAAGACTCCATCAGAGTCTAAGGTAACAAAAGAGACAGGTAAGCCAAAAGAGAAAAATATTAAGCCTGTTTCTCCTAAAGTTAGTAGAAAAGGATCCAAAACTGTTTGGGTCCTCAAAACATCTAACTAGTTGCTTTATGTATGCAGGGAACCAGGGTAAAGAAAGTAACCCTAATCCTGGACAGTGGATGCTCAGGACACATGACTGGAAAGAAATCCCTGCTTACAGACTTTGTGGAGATGGCTGGCCCAGAAGTATCCTTTGGAGATGGCAACAAAGGACAAACACTGGGATATGGCAAAAATATACTTGGAAATGTTATCATTGAACAAGTAGCTCTAGTTGATGGCTTAAGGCACAATTTGATAAGCATAAGTCAACTTGGAGATAAAGGTTACCATACTGGCTTTGACAACAAATAGTGTCTTGTGACTCACAAAGAAACAGGCATTTTGGTTTTCAAAGGACACAGACATGGTAACATTTATGAAGCTAGCTTGGAGGATTGCATACATAGTGAAGTCACATGTCTATACAGCAAGGCCTCAACTGAAGAAAGCTGGAAATGGCACAAGGAATTGTCACACATCAACTTCAAAACACTCAACAAGTTGGTTAAATAGAATCTTGTAAGAGGATTTCCACAGGTTGATTTTGTGCAACATGGACTTTGTGAAGCATGTCAACTTGGAAAGCAAAAGAAATCATCCTTCAAGAGCAAGACAATTAACACCATTTCTGAACCCTTTTATTTATTGCATCTTGATTTATTTGGTCCAGTAAATGTTATGACAATTAATAAAAAGAAATATACTCTTGTTATTGTATATGATTTTACAAGGTTCACATGGGTGTTCTTTCTACATTCAAAGGATGAAGCTCCACAACACATAATAGACCATATCACTTTTCTGGAAAGAAATTCAAAGAAAACAGTTAGAGTTCTAAGGAGTGACAATGGTACTGAATTCAAGAATTCAATCATGGAGGACTACTGTGCATCAAAGGGAATTACTCAACAATTTTCTACACCAGGAACTCCTCAACAAAATGGAGTTGTGGAGAGAAAGAATAGAACACTCATAGAAGCTGCCAGAACATTGTTGGCAGAGTCTAAGCTACCAGTATATTTTTAGGCTAAGGCAGCCAATACAGCATGTTTCACTCAAAACTGTACTTTAATAAACATGCATGGAAAGACTCCCAATGAAATGATCAAGGACAAGAGGCCAAGTGTGAAACACTTTCACATATTTGGATGCAAGTGTTATGTATTGAAAGTACATCCTGAAAATCTAAGCAAATTTGAAGCCAAGGCAGATGAATCAATTTTTCTTGGATATGCTTCAAACACTAAAGCGTTCAGAGTGTTTAATCTCAGAACCAAAATTGTTATGGAATCTATTCATGTTGCATTTGATGATAAAAAGTTTACAGGATTGCAGAATGAGACAGAGTCTACTACACTGGAATTTGAAAATCTAAAAAATTCTGAGATGAATGAAGAAGAAGAGGATGAAGACCCTCAAATAAATCTTGAACCAACACAGGAACCTGCACACTCTGAGGGGGAGCCAGAAAATTCAACTCCAAATAAGTCAGAATCTAACAGGTCAGGGTCTACCTAGACAGAGTCTATCCAGACAGAGTCTAGACAGACAGAGTCTAACTCATCAGGGTCTGGATCAAGCAACACTGAATCCTTGTCAGAGTCAATAAATTTAGGGGGAGCCTCTTCATTTGAATTTCACTCAAATACAGAAGATGCAAATTAATGACTTAGGGGGAGCTTCAAATTCAAGAACCAATCTTCCACCAGCTAGAAAATGGATAAGGGATCACACTCCTGACTTAATAATTGGTGACCCTGAGAGTGGTGTACAAACAAGAACAGCCACTCAAAATGAATGTCTCTATAGCTGTTTTCTCTCAAAGAATGAACCCAAGAAAATTGAGAAAGCCTTGCAAGACCCTGATTGGATTATTGCAATGCAAGAAGAATTAAATGAATTTGAAAGAAATAAAGTGTGGAAACTTGTACCAAGACCTAGAAATAGATCAGTTGTTGGTGCAAAATGGGTGTACAGAAATAAACTTGATGAGAATGGAACTGTAGTAAGAAACAAAGCAAGGCTAGTCGCAAAAGGATACTCACAGGAGGAAGGAATCGACTATGATGAAACTTTTGCACCAGTAGCAAGATTATAAGCTATCAGAATGTTTCTTGCTTTTGCAGCTCATTCAAAATTCAAGGTGTATCAGATGGATGTAAAAAGTGCGTTCTTAAATGGAGAATTGGAAGAAGAAGTCTATGTTGAACAACCACCAGGATTTGTTAAGTCAAAGTTTCCTGATCATGTTTACAAGTTAGACAAGGCACTATATGGATTGAAGCAAGCACCTAGAGCATGGTATGAAACTCTTTCAAAATTTCTACTTGAAAATGGATTCATAAGAGGTACCATTGACAAAACTCTCTTTACTAGAAAAAATAAAGGTGATATCTTGCTTGTCCAAATTTATGTTGATGATATTATATTTGGATCTACTAATGACAAACTCTGTGAAAATTTTAGTCAACTAATGCAGTCAAATTATGAAATGAGCATGATGGGAGAGTTAAACTTCTTTTTAGGACTTCAAGTCAAACAGAATGATGATGGAATTTTCATCAATCAAACAAAGTATATGAAAGAACTATTAAAGAAGTTTGATATGCAAGACTCTGCAACTGCTAAAACTCCCATGTCTACAGCCACTAAGCTAGACACAGACCCAAAGGGTAAGAAAGTTGACAACACCATTTACAGAGGTATGATTGGCTCATTATTATATCTAACTGCTAGTAGACCAGATATAATGTTTGTAACTTGTCTGTGTGCTAGATTTCAAGATGACCCTAGAGAATCATATTTAATAGCTGTGAAAAGAATTTTTAGGTATCTCAAGGGGGCACAAACTCTTGGACTTTGGTATCCTAGAGAGTCAGATTTTTCACTAATTGGCTATTCAGATTCTGACTATGCATGATGCAAAGTAGACAGGAAAAGCACAACAGGACAATGTCAGTTTCTTGGCAACAGATTAATTTCTTGGTTTAGCAAGAAACAACAAACTGTATCCACCTCAACAGTTGAGGCTGAATACATTGCAGCTGGAAGTTGTTGTGCTCAAATTCTGTGGATGAGAAATCAATTACTTGATTATGGACTAATATTCTCAAATATTCCTATGTATTGTGATAATACTAGTGCTATTAAAATTGCAGAGAATCCAGTCCAACACTCTAGAACAAAGCACATTGATGTCAGGTATCACTTTATTAGAGAACATGTTGAAAATGGTACTGTGACACTTCACTATGTTCCAACTGACAGACAGATTGCAGACATTTTGATAAAACCACTTGACGAGTCTACCTTTCTCAGACTGGTAGGTGAATTAGGTATGTTAAATATGTAAGTGATCAAGAATTCCAAGAAGCAAGGTATGTACTTTAATTATAGTCCCTGTCTTAACACACTGTGATTAATTATTATTGCAAAGTTTTGTTGGGTACTTAACCTTGACAGAGTCTAGCATTTAGACTCTGAGAAAAATATCGCCTAGACTCTGAATCGGTTAAAATTCACGCCTGCAGACTCTGATTACGTTTAAACTGTTCAAATGACTTGAAATAGGCGGTAACAGTTAATCTTTTGACTGGAGACAGGCTGTAGACTCGTGTGTATTGTATGCAACCTGAATAAAATAGAATTTTTCATACAATTTACTCACTTATTTCTTGCAATTATTTTCTACGGCAAAAATATTCACAGAGCTTTTTACGAACCCTAGCTAAATTTTTCAAGCTTTTCCATCACTTTCAACTCAACAACTTCAATGGCTGCCATTTCTACTGTCATGAGGGGACCCAAGGCAATTGCTTTCACATTTGGGGATTTCGAGTTCATGACCACAAATCATGTTGCCGCCCTTGGAGAAAAGAAAGGGGTAGACGCTGACTACTACCCTGTGATGGATTTCTTGGAGCAATCCGAGCTCCACTACATTCTCAAGGCATCACCAGTCATTCACATGGATGCTGTGTCACAAGCCTGGAGCTCTGCAAAGGTAGTTGATCCTTCTCAGGATCAACCAGGTAAAATAATGTTTACCTTTGGTGATTTTACATTTGATGTTACTGCTGATGTTATTAATTCTGTGTTTAAATTACCCGTTAAACAACCTTTTGATGAAACTGTTTCTGATGCTGAAATTAAAGATATGTTTAAATCACTAGGTTATTCTGGTAATTTAGAAAACATGAGTAAGTTGACTAGGCCCTATTTGAGAAAAGAATGGTCATTTTTCTTTGATCAAATTGCTAAGTGTTTTACTGGTAAGTGAAGTGGATTTGATGCTATTACTGCTATTACTTATCAAATTGGTCACAGTCTCCTATTTGATAGAGTAATCAACATTGGTGATATGTTGCTCACTCAAATGGGAGCAAAATTAAATAATGTGCATGAGCGGAGGAAGAAAGTCTACTATCATAGATTTCTTATGATTCTCCTTAACCACTTCATTCCTGACATGTCAACCAAGTTGGCAGATGATTGTTGTGTGTAGGCATACAAACAACAAAGAAGAATATTCTCTAACATCAAGAGAATTGATGACAAGAAAAAGAGTCTACCTGCCATGACTTATACACAGGTAATGCCGGTAAAACTCTCAACCTACAAACCTTCTATCTACCATGCTTCATTTTTTTGGTGGTGAAATGGTGCAGGAACAAGTAATGGAGAGTCCCCCTGCACCTACCCAAGTCACCCAATCCCCTTCAAAGACACAATCTTTCAAACCAAAATCCAAAAAGAAACCAACCTCTGGTGTCTCTCAACAGGCTCCAGTTGTAAAGAGGAGAAAATTAATTCAAACTAGGCTTATATATGAGCACAGTGATGAAGAGCTCAACCCTCTAGAGAAACAAGTTGTTGAAGTTCTTTCTTTGTTAAAAGAAGGTCATGATACACTTGATTCTAACCTTCAAGCCAAGTCTGTAGACTCTCAAAAGCCTACAGACTCTGAAAAACCTAGGAATGCACCTCAGGATTCTCAAATTGAATCTCCTGAAAAATCTTTTGCTCAGAAGTACAGAAGGTTAAGGAAGGCTTGTTCTGCACACACACACAAGCCTATTACTATTACTGACCCTGTTTTGCAGGAAACAGATGCTCTCAAGGCTCCTGCAGAGCCAGACTCTGAAAGCAAGAAAACACCTGAACCAGAGTCTAATGTTGAGTCAGAGTCTAGACTGCCTTTAGACTCTGATCATGACACATTTTAGGAAGGAATGCCATTGGATGCAGCCTCAAGTCTAATTGATGAGATCATTACTCCAAGTGATGAGGCACTGTTATTCTTATATCCTTTGGTGGAATCAGTTGAAGATCCAGAGCAACATCAGACTACATCTCAAGTCATGGATTTTCTTTCAACCTATAAAGCCCTGAGGAAGATAATGGAACAGGAGCTACAAATGTCTGCACAGGATGTGGTCAAATCTCTATACAGCTACCTATTCAACTCTTCATTCCAAGAAAAAGCAGCTGGGCTCATAGAAGGCAGGACAACTGAAGTTCTCAAAGCACTAGGTATGCCAGACTCTGAAAAGCAAATCACAAAGAAGCCTAAAAAGCTTAAGATCTACAAAAAGAGAGAATCCGAGTTTGTTGCTGAGTTGGAGACTGAGATTGAGCAACCAGTTTTTGACTATGAAGCAATTTGGGATCAAGGGATTACCTACAGGACAGTTATTGATTGGATTTCTACTATTCAGCCTCTTTCAAGGAAGGTGGTTGATTTTCTTGTCCAAAATGTAGGAAATGTGGCCAACAAATACATCTATCCGACCTATGAAAGTAGATTGGATCAACTCAAGGGCTCCCATTATCACAAGATTGCAAGGGAACTGCAGGATTCCTTTCACTTGACTTTTGCCCAGGCCATCAATGCCCTCCATGCCAGGATCTTCCTCAATGGACACTTGGATGCATTAACTTTGGTAGAACTACAGGAGGTAGCAGGTGATGCAAGGCAGTTGGAGGTTGGGACTAGTGCACCAGTGGTGACTAGTGCTAAAGATGCTCAGTCTGCCTCACACACACAAGAACCACCTAGTCAGAGGTTGGGTGATAGTGGGGAAGATGAGTATGCTGTTGGGCCCTCCTTGACAACTCACCAAAGAGCAGATGAGAATCCCAGTGATATGGGAGGACAGACTCTGATGGATGCTCATGAAGAAATTTTCCAATCTATTCTATCAGAGTCTATCCACCTTGAGGGAGAGTCTCGTGCACAAACAGTCAGAGATGGTAACACTCAGACTATGGCTTCTAATGAAGTCATACTGAAGCAGTCAGAGTCTAAAGTAGACCCTGAGACTGGAATACTGGAGCCAACAGATTCTGAAAAGAAAGAAGATGTTAGTAAGGGTTCAGAATCTGTTGCTGCTCACCCCTTGGTCGAAACCCTTTGCCTTCAGACATTTGAAGGGGTTCCCCTCCAACAAGGTGGTTCAGGTATTGAAGCACAATCATTCTCTCTCAACCCCTCTTCTGTAGGATTATTGAGTGCCCCCTCCAAAATGAGTGAAAAAATATCTGAGAGGCTGGCACTGGTCCAGGCAAAAGGAGAGGTAGAAAAGGCTGTAGAGAGCCTGAGTGAGCTTGAGAAAGTGGGTGTCCAACCCCACTGTGAGAATGAGAGATTAGGGTATCCTGAACCTAGCATTACTTATTGGGATCAAGATTTTCCAAAGAGTTGGTCCAATGAGTTGGAGCAGGGGATGGATGAAATGTCACTTTTCTTGATTATGCAGATTGGTAAATAGGAGGAGGCTCTTGCTGCTCAGAAGTCATTTACACAAAGACCACAACTTCATCTGGTGGATTCTCTAGCAAGGAGAGCAGATAGAGTCATGGAGGCTTTGGTGGATAACCCTGTCATTTTACCTGAGGCTGCAACATTGAAGTCAGAAGAACCACTTTTAATAATGCCTATAAGGGCTAAACTTCCAGAGTCTACAATCTCTGATAACTCTCAGGAGGAGTCAGGGTCTATAGTCCCGGTTGCAGTTTCAGAGTCTACACCACCAGAGTCTACACCTTCAATTACAAAGCTTGAGCCTGTTGCTGAGGAGTGCACTTCTGAAGATGATGATGCAGTTCACCCTTCTTTTGTCTATTTTGATCATGTGTTTCCTCAATCTTGGGAGTCTGCACAGCAAAGAGGCATACATGATAAAGATTTTTTTGCCTGTATTTTAGAAATTCATCAGTTTGAGAGACTGAAAGCTTTTAAGAAAAATCATTTCAACAGGAACATGGTCACTATCCTGGTGAAGAGGATCAGGCTCTAGATGGAAATGTTGAGGCTGAGACAGAGAATGTTGCTGCACAATTGGCTGTTATGGTCAAGGATATTTCTCATATTAACATCAAACTCACTGGTGTTGATAATACAACTTCTCTACTTAATACAAGATTTGACAGAATTCACTCCCTTCAATTATCCAAAGATGTGGCTTTCAAGGATACTCTTGCTGCTATCAGTACAACTCAAGCCTCTCTCCAAACTACAGTCTCTGATTTGACCTCCAAGGTTGATTCAGTCCTTGCAGCACAGGCCAATATCTCCACAGTTCTTTAACAGATTCTTTTGGCTGTCACCAGTAATGATGATGTCAAAAAGTAGGAGAAGAAAGGTGAATCCTCCAGGAGACATAAGGATGATGGTTGCAAAGATAAATCAAAGGGAGTTAAAAGGAGGAGAGATGGTGATGATGATGAAACTGGTGATAGTTCTCATGGTCCTAGGGGTCTTGATGATGTGCAACAAAAGCAATATGGAGTAGCAAAAACTCAAACACATCAGTGAGGGACTAGACATGGGAAATTAGAGTCTAAGTCAGACTCTGATAAGCAAAAAAAGAAGTCAGACTCTGATCAAACTCAAGAACCTTCATACTGGAAATACAGTCAATCAAATCTGCAACTTAGAGCTAAAAAGAAGATAGGACTTGGAGGTTTTGAAGAATCTGTAATTGACAGAACATCTACTCTAACCAGGGATCCTCAATCCTTGACAGATAGGCAGTTTGAGAAGATCACACAGAAGCATCTAAACAAAGTGGTGTCTGCTCAAATTATTTATAATACTTTTGAAAGGAAGATGCAAGGAGGACATGGAGGCACAGAAAAGGTGCAAAATGAGATGCTGGTTTACTTCTTAGAAGGTGGATCAGTTATATGGATAAGTCAATCAAACTTTATCTTTTTCAAGCAGGCTGAGGAATTACAGTACATTAGATTTCTCTTACAGATTGCATATGAAGTAAATAAGAGTAAAGAGGCTATCAATTTGATAAGGACATCAAACTCATTAAGTGGGGGAGGGTTTGTAACACCTTGGGTTTTGAGGATGATGACTTGGGGCACTATGGCAGGCAAAGTGCAAACCAAAGTCAAGCGACGATGAGCTTGGCAACAGCGTGCGCCTGGGGCGTTTGGCACAGACGGTGCCATGGGGTGACACCATTAGCGACAATATGGACGCCATGGATTTTTGAGATATTGAGTCGGCATGTGGTCTAATTTATGTGGGCAAAACACTAAGCTGGGAGGTGCAGTTAAAGTCCATGTTAGTTAAGTCAAGGCATGGACTGGACACATATTTTTTGGGAACAAACGAGAATTTGACAAGTGTCATGGCTGGGACAAGGCGCCATATTCGGGAGTAACTGAATATATATATATATATATATATATATATATATATATATATATATATATATATATATATATATATATATATATAGACTTATATATCTATATATAATTGATAGGCCGTGTATGTTGCTAGTAACTGCGCAATAGTTGTGGATAATGGGGAGCAGTTGGGGCACATGGGCCCTAGGCAGTTGTGGAACTGCCAGGCGGTTATGGAAATTTCCCAACAACGGGAAATTCGAATTAGAAGATATAGATAGGCATTTTATATATGTAATTTGTATCTAGAAACAAGTCATGGAATTCTGTACTTGTAATATCATATGCTAGGAAGTAGGCAAGTCTGAAAGCATATACATGGTTGTAATCCTTTATATTTATGGTAAAATAAAGTTGGGTTGTGGAGCTCGTAAATTCTGTGTGTTTGACATTTTCTTGGTAATTAAACACACTTGCACACACGAGACACTTGGTGTTGCACACTTGGTTTTTGGTTATTCCGCTGTAAAATTAATTTGGGGTTGTTGGGTGACAACCTCTGGGCTAGGCTGACTAGTTTCTGATAGGCGCATAGTTAGGCGACAAGTATTAAAACTAGGTTGCGCAGGTTTCAGTTTAAGGTAAAAAATTGATCATGTGACACATAGTAGTATAACACGCAAGAAAAACCTGTTGGTGCCAGCGACTTTCGTACCGCGGTTCCAATTTTCTGTTTGATTTTCTTGTTTTTAATGTATCATTGCCGCAGTATGAGCTTTGCAGGAAGAAAAATAATTGCACCACAGTCACACCAATTTTTTTCCAGCCTTGTAAAAACAATTATTACTACCTGAAACACTTCACACAAAAATTATCAAGGCACCTTGAGGGAGTAAAAAAATATACTCACCATCTCAAAAATTACAAAAATATAATTACTACCTAAAAAATATATAAAAATATTATATAATAATTTACCTTGGGTTGCCTCCCAAAAAGTGTTTTCTTAAAGTCATTAGCTTGACTTCTAACCTTGATTTAGGCATCCGGAGAGGGGTTGAGAATATAGAATGTCTCTATTCCACCAGCAAATGCACCATCATTATGTAATTTAAGGCGTTGACCATTAACCTTAAATTTTGTCCCATCTTGCCCCATAATCTCAATAACACCATGAAATTTAACATAAGTCACAATGAATGGGCCAGACTATCTAGATTTAAGCTTCCCAGGAAAGAGTCAAAGCCTTGAATTAAATAACAGGACCTTGTCAACAACTTGAAAGTCCCTTCGTTGGATCACTTTGTCATGCATTTTCTCCGTCCTCTCCTTGTAAAGCTTAGAACTATCATAAGCATCAAAATGAAGCTCATCTAGTTCATTCATTTAAAAAAGCCTTCATTCATTTAAAGAAGCCTTGTTTCTCCCGCAAACTTTAAATCTATATTGAGCTCTTTTGTAGCAGAAAAAGCATGATGTTCGGGCTCAACTGGTAGATGACATGCCTTACCAAAGACTAGTTTCTAAGGAGTAGTTCCAATGGGAGTTTTATATGCAGTCCGATAAGCCCATAAAATATCATCTAATTTTAAAGACCAATCTTTTCTGGACTTGGCAGCGACTTTCTCCAAGATGCACTTAATATGACGATTTGAAACTTCTACTTGCCACTCGTTTGAGGATGATAAGCTAGACCAACCTTGTGCGTAACACCATACTGTTTCAACAAAGCCTGAAATTGTCATTGGTGAAAATGAGAACATAATCGCTTATTACAGATCTTGGAACTCCAAATTGTGGGAAAATGGTCTTCTTGAAGAGTTTCATGACAACATTAGAATCATTTGTTGGCGATGCAATATCCTCAACCCACTTGGAGACATAATCAACTGCAACTAGAATGTATTTGTAACCACAAGAAGTTGGGAATTGTGACGCCCTAGACCCGGGGTCAGAGACCTGGGCCGCCACGGTCCCTTTTTCCTGCTGTTAATACATTTAACTTAATCCTTAATGATAATCTTTCACCAGCAGTGACCCCACAGTTCATATACACACCCTACTGATTATAGTCTCAGAACAAATACACATATAATACATATATTTGTGTAAGGGTGCGTCGCATCCGCGGCATCCTGCTGTCCTGTTGCGTTGTGATATATAAAGAAAGCAAGGGTGAGCAATATAGCTCAGCAATAGACAATATACTTCTGAAAACATCCTGTAAATCTGTAAGCTTTCTCCTTTATCCAATATATTCTGAAAACATGCTGTAAGTTATTTGTAAAAGCATTATGAACAAACAACTGAAGTTTAAAATAACTTTCATCAAAACATGATGAGTAAGATGAATCTTTCAGAATGTTTCACCGCTAACAACACCATCGGTAACTCAGCTCCTAGGCTTTCATTACGGTGCGTAGCACAATTCCAATTGGAAGAAGGGACTGTAATTAGAGCATCAACATGCCCGCTACGACACATCCACGATGATTAGTCGTAGCACGTGGCAGCCTTCATCAGCAACCTATGGAAGCCTTCCATTTCTCTACATGTAGAAGGGGGAGCCCCGGTACTCGCTACCGTTAACGGGTAATCACCTTTGACCGCATACGGGTCAAAGTGCTGGACCGTGCGTCACTTGGCCTCTTACGCTATCTCCAAGTCCGCTGAATCAATCTATAAGTCTGGAACTGGAACATTAATCCAGGCTCCCCAAGTATATAATACTTGTTAATAGATTTGTCTATCTAACCTGGAACCGGAAGTAATCCTAGTTCCCCAAGTATATCGTACTTGTTGATAGACCCTCATAGCTATGAGCATATACTGTCAGATTAAGTGATGTCGCCGCCTTACCACACAGGTAAGTTGACCATCATTATATAATCTCATTTCTCAAGGACTGAATTCATTTTGAAAACCATGACTCGGGAGTTTGTCGGAAACCTCTCTGCTTTTGATAAGTTGAAAAGCTCTTGCTACTGTGGAAACTGGTTCCAAAACTTGACTGCTTTCGAGAAGTAAATAGGTATTCACTTCCTATACCGAGTTCCCTATTTTTGATAAGTCTGAACGTATTTTGTTCTTATTAAAAGAATAAAATAAAATAATTAAATTAAATATTAGGGAGCTCTCATTATCTTTAAATCATTTTCTGAAGGTCGGAAAGTATTTAAAATAATTATCGAAAGCTTCGAATAATTACTAAAGACCTAAAATAATTTGTAAATGAATTTTAAATAATTAATAAATATTTAAATAATATTTATTAATTATAATTAATAAATAATCCTCAATAAATGAATATTCAAAATAATATTCATTAATTAAATAAATATTAAAATGATATTTATTATCCTCATTTAATTCTTTTATCAAAAGAATATCAAAATATAAATATCGAAATATTTATATCGTCATTTCAAAATAATCCGTCTCCGGCTTCTTCCGGATTACGACAGTACTTAACATAACCTTCCGACTCCCGGTCTACGTTCGAAAATACATACTCGCTATACACTTAGAGCCTTTTTCTTTCACCGGCTTATATCTATATTTCTTATAGCATATAACCGAAACATTTGCGAAATATGTAATAATACATAAAACAGTTCGTACTTTTTAACATACTGTTATATCACAACAACAACAGTCTTTCGATAAAACAATAGTAGATTAGGTACGAGTTTTGAAAACTTGCCTGAGGTCCTGGGGTTCGTCGAGGTGCGGGGGCTTGACGGACGATCTATATAAATCAAATAGGACTTTTTGTTAGTTATTGGTTATCTTAACCACTAATGTCACACACGCACGAACCATGAGCTTGACATAAGTTAGACCTCTAATTCTAGAGTTACTTAACCTTAAGGATATATGTTAATCACTTAAGTCAATTCATGGGTCAATGACACCTTCCTACTTGTCACTTTACATGGATACTTAAATCCCTTATTCATTCATTCTCCTTTAAGGTTTGCCATTGAATATGCCCGGCTTCAACAATTTTATAAAATCGAAATTTTCTCCTCTGGTCATGAAAATTTGTAGAGGCCTTTTCCACTGTCCAAATATATTCCCTTAAAATTTCATGATTTTAGGTGATATTTAAGGGGTCCATTTATATTAACAAAAGGGCTTCCTGAAATAGTTCGGTTGGTTTAGTTGTCTTTACTAAAATCGACTTATCTCCTAAACCGTATGTCGGAATAACATGATTCAAGTGTCAAAACGATCTATGAGTCAAGTACTATCCAACCATGGTCAGAGGTGTTAGGGGCCAGGAGCTTGACAAATCGGTTTTTACAGTTTAAAAGAGTGCTCACGAAAAATGGCCATTACGATGGCTATAAACGTAATGTTTTCCGGATTCAACCAACGTGAATCCATTCACAACCAACACTCAACTCACTCATACCATCATGTTAACAACATTAAGCTACTCATCTCATAATCATATGCTAACATCATTCCGAGAACTCAACCAAAACTTAACATCTTACTAACATCATTTCATCTTTACCATTCTAGCTCATGGATCCATCTACCATCACTTTCATGGCATACTACTCACACAAAACACAAGGAGTTAAGGGTGTTCAGACCTTCTTGGAATTCAAACAACACCTTGTTAGAGCTTGGAGTCCTTAAGAGTGCTTGATCTATCCATAGAAACCAAGAAACATCAAGAACAAAACTTTAAATTTTCTATGTTTCACTATTCATACTATTCATGTTCATCTTGGATTAATTATTTGAAAATGAAAGACATGGAAGATGAGCTTGAGATTTGAACCATACCTTATCTATGAAATATAGAAGCTATGGTTAAAATATGAGGATTTATGGAGTTTGGGAGCTTGGACTTTGAATTTGCATTTCTCTTTTTTTTTTCTTTTGAAAACTGCCGAATGGTGCTTGGTGGGGAAGAAGAAGAGAATACTTGCTTGGCTACTTGCTTTGTGGCTGATTTTGTGAGAATAAAATCTATGAAAAAGTTAATCATGGCTTTGTTGAACTTGTTTCAAGTGATAAAGTGGCTTTATGCTTACTTTTCCCTAATTTTGGGAACCATGTCTCTAAGCTTGGTTGCTTGCATGGTTACTTGCCATGTCTTAGTTACTTGCTTTAGTTAATTCTCTACCAATGCAAGTACTTGCATGCATGGCTTCTTTGTAGCGCACTTCACTTTCCATTCATTAATTATACTTAATCCCTCATTTAGCAAAGCATGATTAGTGTTATCACTTCTCATTTCTATCTTTGTAATGTGAACATTTACTAGTCACAATACCTTAGCATGTCCATGATATAATTTCTTTGAATTATAACCCCTATGTCATAACTTAATCTTCCATCTCTCGATATCTCATAAATTACAAAACAATTAGTGAACGATAAAATTTTCGGATTCTAACGACTTTTGCATTCACTTATTTACTTAGTACTATCACAATACAACTTCGGATTTATAATCCTCTACCATTTACATGGTGTGGGCTAACATTCTTTTCCTAAAACTTCAAAGTTACTATTCATTCATAATTCGGAGTTTACAAAAATTCGGGTTCTTACAGTCTCCCCTCCTTAAAGGGATTCCGTCCCGGAATCTATATTGAAAACAAATGAGGGTGCTTTTCTAACATTGCACTTTCTAGTTCCCATGTTGATTCTTCAGTGTTCTAGTTTCTCCACAAGACTCTTACTAGCTTGACCACTTTGTTCCTGAGCACTTGCTCTTTTCAGTCTAAGATTTCCACTAGTCATTCCACATAGGTCAGATCTGGCTGTAGGTCTACCTGCTCATAGTCTATTACATGTCTGGCATCTACATTATACTTTCTCAACATTGACACATGGAACACATTGTGGACTTGTTGCAAATTTGGGGGTAGGGCCAATTCGTAAGCTACTTTCCCAATACGTTTTAAGATCTCGAATGGTCCAATGAATCTTGGACTTAGCTTTCCTTTCTTCCCAAACCTCATTAATCCTTTCCATGGGGAAACTTTCAGAAGTACTGAGTCTCCCACTTCGTACTCCCTGTCCTTCCTGGTCTGATCGGCGTACTTCTTTTACTGGTCTTGTGCTGCCATCAATCGGCTTCGGATGAGCTCTATTATTTCTCTCGTTTTCTAGACCAATTCGGGTCCCAATATCTTCCGCTCTCCTACTTCCTCCCAACACAATGGGGAGCGACACTTTCTCCCATATAGGGCTTCATAAGGGGGCATACCTATGCTGGCGTGGTAGCTGTTGTTGTAGGCAAACTCGATTAAAGGTAAGTGATCATTCCAGCTTCCTTTAAAATCTATTACGCACACCCTTAGCATATCCTCTAATGTCTGAATGGTTCGCTCGCTCTGCCCATCTGTTTGGGGATGATAAGCAGTGCTCATGTTTAGCTTAGGCCCCGCACATTCTTGAAAACTTATCCAGAATCTTGAGTTGAATCTTGGCTCTCGGTCCGATACTATGGGCACGGGAACTCCATGTCGCACTATAATTTCCTTGATGTAGATCTCTACTAGTCGGTCTATTGTATACCTTTCATTAATTGGAAGAAAATAAGCTGACTTGGTTAGGCGATCTACGATCACCCATATCGCATCGTGGTTGGTGCTCGTCCTCGGCAAACCTACTACAAAGTCCATTGCTATCTGTTCCCGCTTCCACTCGGGAATTTCCAGGGGCTGTAGAAGACCACTAGGTCTCTAGTGTTCTGCTTTCACTCTTTGACACGTCAAACATTTGCTTACCCATTCTGTTACGTCCTTTTTCAGGTTCGGCCACCAGTAAAACTCCTTTAAATTCCTATACATCTTGGTGCTGCCCGGGTGAATCGAGTACCTCGAATTGTGTCCTTCATGCAAAATCTCATCCTTCAACTCTCGCATATTTGGAATCCAGATGCGGGAGGAATATCTCATTATTCCCTTACTGTCATTCTCGCACTTTATTTCTTCTCCCGTCAGGGATTTCCATTCGTCTGTTCGTTTCTTTTCTTGGCACAACCTGATCTTTTCTATCAATGGAGGCTGCATACTGATCCCAAATAATCCTTATATGCCCTTGCTGGCAACCTTTACCTCGATTTCCATCTCTTCAAACTCGTTAATCAGCTTCTCCGAAGAGGTTATCATCTTAAGTCTTTCTTTCCTACTAAGGGCATCGGCCACCACATTTGCCTTCCCTAGGTGATAGAGAATTTCACAGTCTTAATCCTTAATCAACTCCAGCCACCTCCTTTGCCTCATGTTCAATTCCTTCTGTGTGAAGATATACTTCAGGCTCTTATGGTCCGTAAAGATTTCACATTTCTCGCCATACAAGTAGTGCCTCCAAATTTTCAATGCGAAGACTATCGCGGCTAGTTCCAAGTCATGAGTGGGATACCTTATTTCATATTCCTTCAATTGTCGTGATGCATAAGCAATCACCTTGTCGTGCTGCATAAGCACGTACCTTAATACCTTATGCGAGGCATCGTTGTAGATCACTAAATCTCTCTTTCCATCGGGTAGTGCTAACACTAGAGCTGTTATTAATCTCTTCTTCAATTGTTGAAAGCTTTCCTCACATTTCTCGGTCCAATTAAACTTTTCTGTCTTCCGAGTAAGCCGAGTCAGTAGGGCGGCTATCTTGGCAAAATCTTGCACGAATCTCCGGTAATAACCTGTTAGTCCCACGAAACTTCTTACTTCGGTTGGTGTGGTAGGTCTTTCCCAATTGGAAATGGCTTCTATCTTGTTCGGGTCGTCTAGTATCCCTTCGCTGCTTACTACATGTCCCTAAAATTGGACTTCTCTGAGCCAAAATTCACATTTCAAGAATTTGGCAAACAACCTTTCCTCCCTTAAGATCTCCAGAACTATCCTTAGATGTTTGGCATGTTCTTCTTCGGTCTTTGAATAGATCAAAATATCATCGATGAAAATAATGACGAACTTGTCCAAGTATTTCTTGAAGACTCGGTTCATCAAATCCATGAAAGTTGCTATCCAAGTAAGCCAAACGACATTACCAAAAACTCGTAGTGCCCATATCTAGTGCGAAATGCTGTCTTTGGTATGTCCTCGGGCTTAATCTTCAGTTGATAATACCCCGTCCTGAGGTCAATCTTAGAGAAACACACTGCGTCTTTCAATTGGTCGAATAGATCGTCCATCCTTGGTAGGGGATACTTGTTCTTGATCGTTAACTTGTTCAACTCTCGGTAGTCTATGCATAGTCGCATGCTGCCGTCTTTTTTTTCTTTACGAATAATACTGGCGCACCCCATGGTGACACGCTCGGCCTTATCATTCCTAGTTCTAATAATTCTTGTAGTTGGGTGGCTAGTTCCTTCATTTCTACTGGGGCTAAACGATACGGGGCCTTTGAAACTGGCACCATTCTTGGGGCTAGTTCGATTGCAAACTCTATTTCCCGGTCGGCTGGTAGTCCTAGAAGATCATCGGGGAATACATCCTCGAATTCGGCCACCACTCGAAGGTCTCTAAGTTTAGGCATCCCTTGACTGGTGTCTACCACGTGGGCTAGGTAAGCCTCACACCCTTTTCGTAACAATCTCTTTGTCTGGGCTATGTTTAAAAACTTCTGAACTTGTCGTTGTCCCTTGAACACGACCTCTTTCCCTCCCAGCACTTTCAATCTGATCTTCTTCTTTTTACAATCAATCTGCGCGCCGTTGCTTGACATCTAGTCCATTCCCAAAATGACATCAAACTCTCCTAGCTGAAAAGGAATTAAATCTACCCCAAAAGTTTTCCCATCTATCTGTAAATTACAATTTGGGTGAACTTGACTAATTGGAATTACTTCCCTGTTAGCTATCTCTACTTGCAACAATTCTCTCAAAGGTTTTGCTTTAAGTTTTAACTTGATTGCCAAATCCTTAGACACAAAGGACCTAGTAACTCCAGAATCAAATAAAACATTTACGCTGACAGTATTAAGGAGAAGGGTACCTGCTATAACGTCCGCATCTCGCACGGCATTCTTCATTGTCATATTGAAGGTCGTTGCTGTTGGGGACCTGTTGGAAGTTGTCCCGCTCATCCTGGACATTGTGGGTGCGGATGCCTTGCAATCCTTTTTCATGTGCCCCGTCATTCCACACTGAAAGCACTTCAACCCACTCTGGGGACAGTTACTAGCATAGTGACCTGCTCGCCCATATTTGAAACAATCTGTTGACTCCTTGAGACAGGTGCCAAGGTGCTTCCTTCCACAACTCTTACATTCTGGTGTTGGTGGTCGGGGTTGGCTGAAATGAAATACCCCGGCTGGTCGGCTATTCTGGACAGTACTGTCACTCCCAAAATTTCTGAACCCTGTGCTCTTCACTGGTTGCGATACTGCCCCTCGGTTGATTTTGCTTGGAAAACCTCCGCTCGCGGAACTTCCTCCGCGGCTTTCAAACTTCCTCTTCTTCATTTCCTTGCTCTTCGATATCTGCTCATTTCCTGCCTCCACGATCAAGGCTTTATGTACTAGTATGGCATAATCGGTAATCTCAAATACTGCTACCCTATTCTGAATCCACTGCTTTAGCCCTTGTTGAAACCTTCTAGCTCGCTTAGCTTCTGTGTTCACGAAGTCTGGCACAAACCTTGACAGTTCTATAAACTTGGCTTCATACTCCGCCACTATCAAGTTTTCCTGTTTTAGCTCCAGAAATTTTAGCTGCATCTGAGTTTCCATGAACTTAGGGAAATACTTTTCCAAGAACAACTCGCTGAATCTTGCCCAAGTGATGACGGCATCTGCTTCCAAATTTTTCTTGGCTTCCCACCAAAAGTTAGCCTCTCCCTTGAGGAGGTAAGTGGAAAAGATAGTCTTTTGGGCCTCCTCAGTATCCATTATCTCGAATGATTTCTCCATTTCCTTCAGCCAGGCTCTTGCCTCGACTAGATCTGTCGTCCCTCGGAACTCTGGTGGTTTTAGTGACTTAAAGGCTTTAAAAGCATTCGTCACTGATTGTCTAGGATGTGGGGGTTGGTGATTCAAGTTCTGTCTGAGCAACCTTACAAACTACTCCATCTGACCCCCCCTCTTGTCTTTCTTCCTTTTGGGTGTCTTCGTATTCCTCTTCCTCATAATCTTGGTCGTCCATTTCATTGTTACCAATGTCATTTTCCTCTTCCTCTGGGGGATTTTCATTTTCCTCTTCTTGGTTATTGCTAACCTGAGCCACAGATTCGGCTGGGTGTGCTCTCGTCCTCACGCGTCTAGGAGGCATTGTTCTGGCATTTATTAAGAACATTTTTATCAGCACAACTTAGATCATAATCTTTAGTAACCATTTCTCAACCATGTAGATTTCATAATCCTGCTCAGTACACTAACTAATTTGCAGCAATATTTGACAGTAGAGTATATGTGACAATGCTTAAAGATAGATATACGGAACTGAAAGTAATGCAAATATATACAAACGGCGATCCTTGGTCGCAACCATTGAATGTCATAGTCAACTACAGGAAATACGAGTCTGGAACTAAACATAATATAGATAATCAAAATGCCTAACAAGTGGCCAGAAACAACAACACTACTGCATCACCGAATCCTCAAAATATTAGTGCCACAGGCATTTTTACGAAAAGTCATTAGCCTCCTCTCGGGCTATCCCGTGGGGCGGGTCAAGTCCTGGACCTGCATCATAGCATCGGCCCAAATAGCATCTGCCTCTCGCAAGCTTATTGTCCCGTCTCTCCTGGTAGGTAGGCTCCGCATACGATCACGGGCCCTCATCTCAATCCCGGTAACCGTTGTCCTCATCTGCTGAGGGGTGGTAGGCATCAAGCCTCCCTATTGAGCAACCCTAAGCTCACGCTCAGCGGCTAGCTGACGCCTCAGCTCATCAACGCGACCATCTACCAAAGCAATCTCTGTAGTAAGCTGACCTATCATGTACTCACGGATGACTGCTGGTACTCCTAAAAATGGGGGAGGGGGAGTGTCTGGGTCCGCTGGCACATCCGTGGAAAACTCGGCCCGGACAGGTGTAAGCTCCTCGTACTCGTCCTCTGAACTGAAAGAACTAAGTAGAGGCATGAGTGGTGTAGGAGATCTCACAACTGGAAGTGGGTACATCTCGATGTCCCTCTAGACAACACCATCATCCATAGGGTTCCCCTCCGTCTCAGTGGGTGGGGTAGGAAACACATAGTCTGCATCCCGTGGTCCCTCACTCGGGTCCTCCATCGGTTCCTCCTCTGGATCCTCCTCTGGATCCTCCTCCGGATCCTCCTCTGGATCCTCCTCCGGATTCTCTTTCGGGATGGCTGCAAGGTCACCTCATAAGCCTAGTAATGCTGCGTCGTGCTGCACCTCATTATCCTCTACCTCTTGGGCATCAAGTACCTATATGTATAAGAAGTTATGTTACTAACTGAGGTTGAAAGTTCTCTTGCGGGTTTTTAATGCCAGCACTACATCCAGTAGCCCGACGGTGAACTCGATTAGAGTTTCTTATTACTATCATGAGATTTAGTGTTCTTAGCTTCCTATCGTTCTGAGAGTTATAACCTTATGCTCTGATACCATTTCTGTGACGCCCCTAGACCCGGGGTCAGAGACCTGGGCCCCCACGGTCCCTTTTTCCTGCTGTTAATACATTTAACTTAATCCTTAATGATAATCTTTCACCTGCAGTGATCCCACATTTCATATACACAACCTACTGATTATAGTCTCAGAACGAATACACATATAATACATAAAATCCATCACAGTAATATTACAATCCCAAAAGTAAGTTCCTTGACCTATGAAGGCAATGCAGTTTCTACTTGAAACAGTACTGAATGCTAATGCATGTTCTTGTTAATTAGCTTACATAGATCATACTTATAGATAAGTCGTACCATCAACAACTGTACCCCTATCCTACTTCTACTCATACTCCCTACCTGAGGTAGGTTGGCGAAGAACCTACGGAATGTGCGGGCGTTTCCCACGCATTTCCTGGCGGTGCGTCGCATCTGCGGCATCCTGCTGTCCTGTTGCGTTGTGATATATAAAGAAATCAAGGGTGAGCAATATAGCTCTGCAATAGACAATATACTTCTGAAAACATGTTGTAAATCTGTAAGCTTTCTCCTTTATCAAATATATTCTGAAAACACGCTGTAAGTTATTTGTTAAAGCATTATGAACAAACAACTGAAGTTTAAAATAACTTTCGTCAAAACATGATGAGTAAGATGAATCTTTCAGAATGTTTCACCGCTAACAACACCATCGGTAACTCAGCTCCTAGGCTTTCGTTACGGTGCGTAGCACAATTCAGATTGGAAGAAGGGACTGTAATTAGAGCATCAACACGCCCGCTACCACACATCCACGATGATTAGTCGTAGCACGTAGCAGCCTTCATCAGCAACCTATGGAAGCCTTCCATTTCTCTACATGTAGAATGGGGAGCCCCGGTACTCGCTGCCGTTAACGGGTAATCACCCTTGACCGCATACGGGTCAAAGTGCTGGACCGTGTATCACTCGGCCTCTTACGCTATCTCCAAGTCCGCTGAATCAATCTATAAGTCTGGAACTGGAACATTAATCCAGGCTCCCCAAGTATATAATACTTGTTAATAGATTTGTCTATCTAACCTGGAACCGGAAGTAATCCTAGTTCCCCAAGTATATCGTACTTGTTGAAAGACCCTCATAGCTATGAGCATATACTGTCAGATTAAGTGAGCCGCCTTACCACACAGGTAAGTTGACCTTCATCATATAATCTCCTTTCTCAAGGACTGAATTCATTTTGAAAACCATGACTCGGGAGTTTGTCGGAAACCTCTCTGCTTTTGATAAGTTGAAAAACTCTTGCTACTGTGGATACTGGTTCCAAAACTTGACTGCTTTCGAGAAGTAAATAGATATTCACTTCCTATACCGAGTTCCCTATTTTTGATAAGTGTGAATGTATTTTATTCTTATTAAAAGAATAAAATTAAATAATTAAATTAAATATTAGGGAGCTCTCACTATCTTTAAATCATTTTCTGAAGGTCAGAAAGTATTTAAAATAATTATCGAAAGATTCGAATAAATATTAAAGACCTAAAATAATTTGTAAATGAATTTTAAATAAATAATAAATATTTAAATAATATTTATTAATTATAAATAATAAATAATCCTCAATAAATGAATATTCAAAATAATATTCATTAATTAAATAAATATTAAAATAATATTTATTACCCTCATTTAATTATTTTATCAAAAGAATATCAAAATATAAATATCGAAATATTTATATCGTCATTTCAAAATAATCTGTCTCCGGCTTCTTCCAGATTACGACAGTACTTAACATAACCTTCCGGCTCCCGGTCTATGTTCGAAAATACATACTCGCTATACACTTAGAGCCTTTTTCTTTCACCGGCTTATATCTATATTTCTTATAGCATATAACCGAAACATTTGTGAAATATGTAACAATACATAAAACAGTTCATACTTTTCAACATACAGTTATATCAAAACAACAACAGTCTTTCGATAAAACAATAGTACATTAGGTATGAGTTTTGAAAACTTTCTTGAGGTCCTGGGGTTCGTCGAGGTACAATCTATAAAAATCAAATAGAACATTTCGTTAGTTATTGGTTATCTTAACCACTAATGTCACGCACGCACAAACCATGAGCTTGACATAAGTTAGACCTCTCATTCTAGAGTTACTTAACCTTAAGGACATATGTTAATCACTTAAGTCAATTCAAGGGTCAATGACACCTTCCTACTTGTCACTTTACATAGATACTTAAATCCCTTATTCATTCATTTTCCTTTAAGGTTTGTCATTGAATCTGCCCGGCTTCAACAATTTTATAAAATCGAAATTTTCTCCTCTGGTCATGTACTTTTGCAGAGACCTTGTTCACTGTCCAAATATGTTCCCTTAAAAGTTCATGATTTTAGGTGACATATAAGGGGTCCATTTATATTAACAAAAGGGCTTCCCGAAATAGTTCGGTTGGTTTAGATGTCTTTACTAAAATGGACTTATCTCGTAAACCGTATGTCGGAATAACATGATTCAAGTGTCAGAACGATCTATGAGTCAAGTACTATCCAACCATGGTCAGAGGTGTTAGGGGCCAGGAGCTTGACAAATCGGTTTTTACAAGTTTAAAAGAGTGCTCACGAAAAATGGCCATTACGATGGCTATAAACGTAACGTTTTCCGGATTCATCCAACGTGAATCCATTCACAACCAACACTCAACTCACTCATACCATCATGTTAACAACATTAAGCTACTCATCTCATAATCATATGCTAACATCATTCCGAGAACTCAACCAAAACTCAACATCTTACTAACATCATTTCATCTTTACCATTCTAGCTCATGGATCCATCTACCATCACTTTCATGGCATGCTACTCATACAAAACACAAGGAGTTAAGGGTGTTCATACCTTCTTGGAATTCAAACAACACCTTGTTAGAGCTTGGAGTCCTTAAGAGTGCTTGATCTATCCTTCGAAACTAGGAAACATCAAGAACAAAACTTTAAATTTTCTATGTTTCACTATTTATACTATTCATGTTCATCTTGAATTAATTATTTGAAAATGAAAGACATGGAGTATGATTTTGAGATTTGAACCATACCTTATCTATGAAATATTAAAGCTATGGTTAAAATATGAGGATTTATGGAGCTTGGGAGCTTGGACTTTGAATTTGCATTTCTCTTTTGAAAACTGCCGAATGGTGCTTGGTGGGCAAGAAGAAGAGAATACTTGTTTGGCTACTTGATTTGTGGCTGATTTTTTGAGAATAAAATCTATGAAAAGGTTAATCATGTCTTTGTTGAACTTGTTCCAACTGATAAAGTGGCTTTATGCTTACTTTTCCCTAATTTTGGGAACCATGTCTCTAACCTTGGTTGCTTGCATGGTTACTTGCCTTGTCTTAGTTACTTGCTTTAGTTAATTATCTACCAATGCAAGTACTTGCATGCATGGCTTCTTTGTAGTGTACTTCACTTGCCATTCATTAATTATACTTAATCCCTCATTTAGCAAAGCATGATTAGGGTTAACATTTCTCATTTCTATCTTTGTAATGTGAACATTTACTAGTCACAATACCTTAGCATGTCCATGATATAATTTCTTTGAATTATAACCCCTAGGTCATAACTTAATCTTCCATCTCTCGATATCTCGTAAATTACAAAACAATTAGCAAATGACAAAATCTTCGGATTCTAACGACTTTTACATTCACTTATATACTTAGTACAATCACAATACAACTTCGGATTTATAATCCTCTACCATTTACATGGTGTGGGCTAACATGCTTTTCGTAAAACTTCAAAGTTACTATTCATTCATAATTCGGAATTTACAAAAATTTGGGTTCTTACAGGAATGGTCCCATAAAATGAATTCCTCATGCATCGAATATCTCAACCTCCAAAATACTAGTTTGAGGCATCTCATGACATTTAGAAATATTACCCATTCTTTGATATGCATCACAAGAAATGCAGAAAGCACGAGCGTCTTTAAACAAAGAAGGCCAATAAAAACCAGATTGAAGTGCCTTAGCAGAAATTTTAGAAGGACCATGATGACCTCTACATGTAAGAGAAAGATAATGTCGAAGAATATCATTTACTTTAGATTCTGGGATACATTGACGAAAGATCCCACCAGCGCATCTTCGATACAAGAATGGATCATCCTAGAAATATTTTTTAGCATCATGATAAAACTTCTTTCATTGCTGATAAATTAAATTAGGAGGATGAGATCCACTAACACAGAAATTTGGAAAGTTTGCATACCAAGGAGTTGTAGTAGAGATAACAAATAGGTGATCATCAAGAAAAGAGTCATCAATAGGAGTGTTAGATATAAGATAAGATTTGAACCGCAATCATAAAAGGTAATCAGTAACCACGTTTTCAGCATCTTTCTTGTCTATAATTTCTAAATCAAACTCTTGTAGAAGTACAATCCATCGAATAAGCCTCAGTTTTGCTTCTTTCTTGGCTAACAAATATTTCAGCGCAGAATG
Organism: Oenanthe sinensis; assembly: GCA_028671895.1. Classification (NCBI taxonomy): domain Eukaryota; kingdom Viridiplantae; phylum Streptophyta; class Magnoliopsida; order Apiales; family Apiaceae; genus Oenanthe; species Oenanthe sinensis. Next base: position 15,573,027 of record CM053807.1, read on the forward strand.
ATCAGTGTGAACGATGACTTTGGAACCGATGAGATAAGTACGAAACTTATCTAGAGCATAGACAACAGCAAGAAGTTCCTTCTCAGTAGTAGCATAGTTCACTTGAGCTGCATCCAAGGTTTTACTTGCATAATAGATCGCATGTAACACCTTATTTTTCCTCTGGCCAAGTACTGCACCTACAACATAGTCACTTGCACCACACATGGTTTCGAAAGGAAGATTCCAATCTGGAGGTTGTATGATTGGAGCAGTCACCAAAGCTTGCTTTATCCTGTAAAAAAATTCTAGACAAGTATCAGTAAACTAAAATTTGGCATCCTTAAGCAATAATTGAGTAAGAGGTTTTGTAAGTTTTGAAAAATATCATATTCGAGGATGGACCACAAAGATATTATCTTGAGTAGGGAAATCAGTTTTGATAAGAAATGTAGCTCAAACTATTCCCTCATATACCATATATTGCTTTATAATTCCTAAAACTTTATGTCAAGAAATTGAAATAATGATGAATGCATTTTGGTGGCACTCAAATTCATCAAATAACAAAGGCATATGTTGACTAGTTGGAAAATGATGAGTATGTCAAAGAAGAGAGGAGGTTTGGGTTTCCGTAATCTACGTGGCTTCAAGTTGGCATTGCTAGGTAAACAGTATTGGAACCTGATTAATAATCCGGGGGTCCTAGTGTGAAGAGTGATGAAAGCTCGATACTACCCAAATTTCCTTCTGTTGCAGGCTTGCAGAAATGGAGGATCTGGTTATACTTGGTCTAGAATTTGGGAGGCAAAAGAGAAAATAAAGGAAGGGTATCAGTGGGTTTTAGGAGATGGGAAAATGATAAATATTCAAACTGATAGATGGTTGAGAAGGAAGGAGAATTTCCGTGTTGATCAAGATGATAGTTTACTCTCTAAGATGAATACAAAATGGGTGACTACTTCAGGAATGAAAGCAAGTAGTGGGATGAAGGTAAGGTCAGGGGTAGTTTCAATAATGATGATGCTAATGCCATTTTAGCAACTCGAATTCCATAAAGTGGTACAAAAGACAGGATAACATGGGTTCATTTTAACAATGGGCAGTACATGGTGAAATCGGGGTATCAACAATGGCATCTGAATCATGTTGGAGGTGTGGGGCTGCAATAATCGAATGGATGGGATAAAATTTGGTGGCTAAGTGTCCCTCATAAAATCAAAATCTTTGTTTGGAGGTTCTGCCGTAAAAATATTCTTATACGTAATATTCTTCAAGGAAAATGAGTTGTTGTTCTTATTGGTTGTGTAATGTGTGTCAGAGAGGTCGAGCATCTATTGCATTTATTTTTTAACTGCATGTTTGCAAAAGCATGTTGGCATCGAGTGGGGATTTCATATAATATGCGGGAGACTAAACATGCTCTTGAACGACTTCTGAGTAAGTTGAGCACTGAAATAAATGAGAACATGGTCAAAATAGCTACAGTATTATCGGGAGTATGGTTTGCAAGGAATAAACGTATTTAGGAGAACAAAAGCATGACACCTGAAGTAGCTATGGCATGAAGCTCGAAGCAGATTGCAGAATGGAGAGAGGTGATCAAAAGAAAGCTTCAATTTTCTACTGGACTGAGGAATGATACTATTTAGCAAGAAAGAAAATGGGTGCCTCATGTTTTGGGAACACTTAAATTGTATGTCAGTGCATCTGTCTTTGAGGGAAAAAATTTATTCTCGGTAGGCATGGTGTTGAGAGACCATTAGGGGTAATTTGTTCGAGGCAAGAGTATGAAATTTGCAGGGCGTGTCTCAGTGCTCGAAGCAGAAATGGTGGGAGTCTTGGAAACTCTACTATGGATGCAGGAACTGCCAGATCAAAGAATCATCATTGAAAGCGATTTCATACTTAGTGTCAATTCAATCAACAAGGCTGTGCATAACCATCTAGAGTTGGGGGATTTTATAGAGAAGTGGCAATTTATTCTTGGAAATAGGAGTGATGTCTCAGTTGTTTTTGTTAGAAAGCAGGCAAACAAGGTAGCCCATGATTTGACTAGATTACCTTGCGCACTTAATAACTTCAGTGTTCTTTCGTCTCCTCCTCTGTTTTTGTTGTAGACACTATTGTCGAACGTTTCAATTATGTAATGTAATGCACCTTTTATTCAAAAAAAGTATTGTACTAATTATTCTACAAAATATTAATATTAAAATTTATAAAAATTTTAATAATTATTTTTATTTAAATTGAGTTAGGCATTCAACCATACTAAGTATTACAATAGATATATCTAGATGAGAATTATGGCAATAATTAAAAAAGATGAGATTTATATAAATCAAAAAATCTTAAGTATTTTTTATATCATCTCGTAGAACACTAGATGACATATTATTTGATAATGTGAACGAGATTAAAAATATCAGATTTTTTTAATCTTAGAAATATTTTATTAAATATTTCAAATAAAGATTCTACTAAATTTTTATTAACTATATATAGAGGGGACAGAGACAGTCACACTCCAATGTGAACTGACACTAATATAAGATAAGAGATCTAATCTGAACCACTCATTTAAATATTTCATCTTCATTTCCCATCATTCATTAATTTTATCCAAAACTCTATATTTCCCCACCATTTCCTTCCTACTTCAACCATCATTTTCGAGTATCTCCGGTCACCACTTCTGTCACCTATAAATCACTAACATCATATTAAAACCATCTAATTAAAATAAAAGTCACTAGACTAAAAATAGAATAAAATTATTATTAATAAAAACGGAGGAGCTCTTTCGAACATAGTAAGTGTGTCCCGGAATCCGATCTACTAACTACAAACAAAAGTTATAATCAGAAAAAAGTTAAACAAATCTAAAAATATGCCGGAAAATATAAAAATGCCGAAAATAATTAGGAATGAAAGAGTTTGCATAAAATTTAAAGGTTATAGAAAGGGATTTGAAATTTAAACAAAATAAGAGGGTGTATTCAATCTATATTTAAGAGTATTATTTATAATTCATTGATTTTTATTGATTATATTTGATTCATAATTCTATGTAGAGTTGATAGATTATACACATACTTCATAGTGTTAGGAATATATTCATTTGATGATTTACAGAATATTAGAACATGGTCTAGTATAGTTTATCTATAACAAGTGTTTCTAGTCTCTGAAGTTTTCTATAATTAGAGTCTAAATAGTCAACATTCATTTTGAGATGTCATTTGTACTTAAAAGATTTCCAAGAGAATTGAAACTAGAGTCTTGATGAAAATCAGATTCTGGGAGTTGATCGGAGTCTATAGACTATCAGAGTCTACAGTCTGGCAAAGTCTGAAGAACTTTAAAGTTTATAAAGCTGAAGTTATATTTGGAAGGTGGTCAACAGAAAGGGAAAGCTTCGAAGATAAATACAATTATATTGCAGATATGTTATGGAAATGAATTAGAATTTCAGAATAAAACTGTCTACAAATAATTAGGAATTTTATTTCTATTGTAACTTGTTTTCTGTTATTAGTTGATATACAACTCTCTATATAAACATTCTATATAACCTAAATTATGTGTCGAACTTTGTGAGAGCATAGAGATAGAGAGAGTTGCTGTGAAAACAAAGAGAAGCTGCTAGGGTTTGTATCACCTTAGGAGAGTTTGTATTCATTCATAAATAATACAAATAGTATTCATTCATATCTTTGTGTTTATTCTTTGTTAATCATTCGAAGCTATTATCTTTCAAGTTTGATTTTAAAACAGGTAAAAAGAGTACACAAGTATTCAACCCCCCTTCTACTTGTGTAATTGGGAAAACAATTGGTATTAAGGCCTAAAGTTTAAAATCGATCAAAGATATCTGGAAACAAAGATGGCAATTCTAAGATTCCTATGCTTTAGAGAAACGAATACACCCACTGGAAGGTTAAGATGATGCACCATCTAGAAGCTACAAACCCTAACTATCTAGACAAGATTCATGATGGACCCTATGTTCCCTTAAGGCTTGTTCCTCAAACCACTGATGAAGGAAAAATAATTGAAGAACACTTTGTTAACAAACCAAAGGCTGAGTGGTCAAAGGAGGACAATGAGAATGTTCTTAAGGAGGAAAAAGTCAAAAACATTATTTTTAATAGTTTGGACTCTATTCTTACAAACTGTATCATATCATGCAAAATTGCTAAGGAGATGTGGACAAAACTTGAAGTGCACTGTGAAGGGACTAAAGATGTCAAGAAGAATGCAAGGTCTCTACTAATTCAGGAATATGAGTATTTTGAGGTAAAATATGGGAAATCTATTACTGAGATGTATGATAGGTTCACCAAACTCCTGAATGAGATGACTATACTTGGTAAGGTTTATGATTCTGAAGATACAAACACCAAGTTTCTAAGAGCCCTTCCTGAAGAGTGGGACAATAAAATAACAGCCATAAGAGAAGCAATGGATTTAGATAAAATCTCCTTGGTAGAATTGTATGGCAGACTCAAAACAAATGATTTAGAGATGCAATAGAGAAAGAACAAGAAGTCTGTGAAAGTAAAATCTGTGGCTATCTTGATGGAGTCTAAAAGAGAAAAACAGGAAGAAACTAAAGAATCAAGAGTTAAAGAATTAAAGAAGAAGGGTAGAAATGTTGTTGAATTAGAGTCTACTGAGACAAACTCTGATTCTGAAGATGAGATAGATCTGAGTCAAATGATGGCTATGTTTGCTAAGAATTTCAAAGAATGAAATTCAACAAAAGAACTGGAAAATTTAGCAAAAGACCAACATTCAAGAAGTAAGATGAGAAGGGAAAAAGCACAACAATCAAGCTTGACAAAGCAAAGGTCAAATGCTTCAAATGTGGAATATTGGGGCACTTTGCTAGTGAATGTAGAAAAGTAAAAAGTCAAGGTAAAGGGAAAACACTTCTCTCAACAGGAAATGATTGAGGATATTCAAGTTCAGAGGATGAAATAGATTATGAAAATCTTGCTTTGATTGTAGTTCCTCAGAAAAATCAGAATCCCCCACTGGAACATCATCTCCTAAGACTCAGGTATCAATCTTCACTCCTGAATCTTTACTCATTTTAGACTCTGATGTTATGAAAATTATTCAAAGTGAGATTAATAAGATAATGACAAACTGTAGGTCTCTCACTAATGACAATGATAGGTTAACAGAAGAAAATTTAACTTTGATAAGCATGAATAACCATTTAGAGTCTGAGTTAGTGTTTATGGAAGAATACAAAAAGGATTCTGAAAAATGCAGGCATAACTACATAGAAGTCTTAAAATCCCATGACTTTGTTAAGAAAGAACTAGAGGAAGAAAGGCTTAAGTTCAAAGTGTGGATAGACTCGGTTATAAAAGTTCAGGAAATTCTCAATAATCAGAACGTGTGTCAAACTGCTGGGTTAGGCTATGACAAGAGTTAAGGCAAAATACCTATTCTTGATAATGATAACAATGTAGAAGCTAGCCAAGTCAATAAGACTAAGGAAAAGAGCACCTTCACTCCTATTAAGTTCGTGACTTCTGAAGTCAAGACCGATTTACACAAAGAAACCACAAACTCATCTATCAATAATCCCCATGTTGGTAACAAAAAGACAGATGAATCAGGAAAAAAGAAACCTAAGAAAACCATAAACATAGGTTTCTTATCAAAGTGCAAGTTAAAGAAAAGGCTAGTGAACTTACCAGAGTCTAACAAGGCTAGGAGGAATAGGAATAGTAAGGAAGGCATTAATAAAGCCAATAATTATTAAAATGATCATAATGCTCCTAGAAAGAAATGTTATAGATATGGAAGCCACAACAATTTAGGTCTAGATTATAAAACAAAAATTGTGAAAAAAATCAGATTTTATTCCTTCTCAGACTCTGAAAAGTCACTACATTCTGCAGAAACCCTGTTATCACTATGGTAGCATATTTCATTCTATCTATATGTGTAGGGACTATCATGATTTGTATTATAATTTCTATGAGCTAAAATCTTCTATTGATAAAAGTTGGTATAACACTGTTAAGACTCCACCAGAGTCTAAGGCAATAAAGGAAACAGGTAATCAAAAAGCAAAAGTCTCTAAGCATGTTTCATCTAGAGTTAGTAAGAAAGGATCCAAAACAGTTTGGGTCTTCAAAACATCTAACTAGTTGTCTTTTGTATGCAGGGAACAAGGGTGAAGAAAGTATCCCAAGTTCTGGACAGTGGATGTTCATGACATATGATACGAAAAAGATCCCTTCTTATAGACTTTGTGGATATGATTGGCCCAGAAGTATCCTTTGGAGATGGCAACATAGGAAAAACACTAGAATATGGCAAGATTGTACTTGGAAATGTCATCATTGATGAAGTAGCCCTAGTTGATGGCTTGAAACATAACTTGATCATCATAAGTCAACTTGGAGATAAAGGTTATCATACTGGTTTTGACAACAAAGAGTGTCTTGTGACTCACAAAGAAACAGGCATTTTGGTTTTCAAAGGGCACAAATAACGTAACATATATGAAGCCAGCTTGGGGGACTGCAATCACAAGGAAGTCACATGTTTATATAACAAGGCCTCAACTGAAGAAAGCTAGAAATGGCACAAGAAACTGTCACACATCAACTTCAAAATACCTAATAAGTTGGTGAAACAGAGTCTTGTAAGAGGACTACCACAGGTTGACTTTGTGCGAGATGGACTTTATGAAACATGTCAACTTGGAAAGCAAAGGAAAATATCCTTCAAGAGCAAGACAATAAACACCATTTCTGAACCCTTTTATCTATTACATTTTGATTTATTTGGTCCAGTAATTGTGATGTCAATTAACAAAAAGATATATGCTCTTGTCATTGTAGATGATTTTACAAGATACATATGGGTTTTTTTTTCTGCACTCAAATGATGAAGCTTCACAACATATAATAGATCATGTCACTTTTTTGGAAACGAAATCAAAGAAGACAGTGAGAATTCTAAGGAGTGACAATGGTACTGAATTCAAGAATTCAATCATGGAGGAATACTGTGCATCAAAGTGAATTACTCAACAATATTCTGCACCAGGAACACCTCAACAAAATGGAGTTGTGGAGAGAAAGAATAGAACACTTATAGAAGCTGTTAGGACAATGTTGGCAGAGTCTAAACTACCAGTATATTTCTGGACTGAGGCAGTCAGTACAACATGTTTTACTCAAAACTGTACATTGATTAATATGCATGGAAAGACTCCCTATAAAATGGTGAAGAACAAGAAGCCAAGTGTGAAACACTTTCACATATTTGGATGCAAGCGCTTTGTACTAAAAGTACACCCTGAAAGTCTAAGCCAATTTGAAGTCAAGGATGATGAAGTAATCTTTCTTGGATATGCACCAAACACAAATGCATTCAGAATCTTTAATCTAAGAACCAGAATTTTTATGGAATCTATTCATGTTGCATTTGATGACAAAAAGATTATAGGATTGCAGGATGAGTCAGAGTTTACAACACTGGAATTTGAAAATCTTAAAAATTTTGAGATAGATGAAGATGATGAGGATGAAGAGTCTCAAATAACTCCTGAAACAACACAGGAACCTGCACACTCTAAGTGGGAGCAAGAAAATTCAACTCCAATCAACTCAGAGTCTAACAATTCAGGGTCTACCTAGATAGAGTCTGACATTGATAGGACTTCTACTCTAACCAAGGACTCTCAATCCTTGACAGATAAGCAATTTGAGAAGAGCAGACAAAAACACTTGAACAAAGTGGTGTCTGCTCAGATTGTTTATAATGTCTTTGAAAGAAAGATGCAAGGAGGTCAGAGAGGCACAGAAAAGGTGAAAAATGAAATGCTAGTATATTTTCTAGAAGGATGGATTGTTAGGTGGATTAGTCAAACAAACTTCATCTTCATTAAAAAGGCTGAAGAGCTACAATATATAATTTTCTTTTACAAATATCTTATGAAGTGAACAGAAACAAAGAAGCTGTTACACACAAATGGTTCAAGGAAATTGACAGAAAGCTGACTTTGCACAGGCAGACAAATAAATAAATGGGTAAATATACTTTGAAATTTGTTGATGAAAATGGAAATGACCAGAACATGCCACTTGAAGCAAAGGAAATTAAATTTAAAGAAAGTGTGGGTCACTACATTGGATTTTAACCCATGAGTGGAAAGTCAAGTGTCTTATTGCTAAAAGACTTGAAGGAGCAGGAAAACAATGCAAATGATTTGAGAGCAGCTTACTATCAAATCAAGAGTGATACTGATGAGTTGAAGGAATTAAAGAAGTTTGTTGGGGAAGCTCTAGCCATTGTTGAAGAAAACATGTTGAATTCATTTCTAAGAAACAACAAACATTTTGAGAAGATCAGTTAGGTAGAATTTTTTTCTTTTCTGTGTATACTGTTTTGGATTAATTTTTTAATTCTTTAGTTTTGACATCATCAAACCTTGATTTATGCTTACATTTTATAAAGCATAAATAGGGGGAGTTAACCATGAATCCGGTAAAATCTCTCGTACTGAGGTAATATTTTAAAACATAAAAAATATATAGAAAAATCCAACATAATCCATGGATTTTTAGAATCCATTAGTGTTAATAAGTTTTTGAATACCCCTAGATTTTAATTGATTAATTAAAATCATAATTGAATACCCCTGGATTTTAAATCATTATTTAAAATCCTGATTAAATACCCTCATATTTTAAATTATAGTTTAAAATTCTAATTGAATACCCCCGGATGTTAAAGTATTGTTTAAAGAGAAATGCTAGAGATCTCAAAAAATTTCTCAAAATTTTCCCAAATGCTGAGTTGTCACATAGATAAATAGTAACTTTCTTAATAATAATATGTGACCCCGTGTGCATACATATGCGCCCACGAAACAAAACTAGCCATGTGTCCTGCCACATTATTTGGGAAATTTTTTAGGACAATATTTGGGATCCCTAGCACTACTCTTATTTAAAATCTTGATTGAATACTATCATATTTTTAAAATAAAAAAAAATACTATAGAATCCGAATTGAATACACCACTTAAGTTATTATAAAAAGAGAGTTTATAATACACTTTCTATAAACTAATCGAGAAACCAGAAACTATGGAAATAAAAGATGAGATAAAAAATTGTGGATTATGAAGGCTTGAATATGGTTTAATAGCTTCCGTTTGGCTTGGCTTAGTTTAACTCCACTCCGTTTTTTTTCTTCGATTTTCTCCCCTTTTTTCATTTCTCACCTAAACTTTTAATTAATTAATTTTACAAAACAAAATAAAAACGATAAATAACCTAAATAAAAATAAGAAAACTAAAAATAAATAAGTATTAACCTCATCGTAATGTCACCAAATATTAAAGGAAGAGAAGAAATCAGGTAGGTAGAGGACTCTATTTTTCCTTTTTCCTTTTTCCTTTTACTTTTCTATATATGTATATATTGTAAATTTTATGGAAATAAAATTAAAACCATTTTATTGCTGACAACTCATGATTTAATTAATCTCCAATTTAAATCGATAAATCCTGGTTATTTCCTTACAATAATCCTTTACAAATTTGATTCTTAAAATTTAATTAATTACTATAAACTTTTCTAACACTATATTTTTTAATAAATTTTTAATTATAAAATAATATTTTAATTAAACATAAATAACAATAAATAAACTAATTAATAACTTCTTACGCTTCTGATAAGTTTGTATTTTTAACTTCCGACGCTTTTGAGGTCAGAGTAAAGTTATGTTCCGGTCCTTAAAAGAATTGGATTATTTATTCAATCACAACTTGCGACGCAGCAGTTTGTTATGGGTACACTTTTTATAGTTTTACTATAAAATTGTTTAATTAAAATCTTCTGTTCTAATAACTAAATAATATATTAATATAATATTAAAATAGAGCCAACGATTCTTTCTAAGAATTCTTCCGATTTACCCCAATTTTCCGATTCTAATACTCCCATAGTCCCATTGACGATTTTCATCAAGTGTAAGCTCAACATAATTGAGCCAATAGCATCTTGCCACGTCAACATGATTTGTCACTGCCAAACTCAAAACGTAAAATAAAATAAAACCCTGATTTACTTGCAACTCTAACTATCAACTACTGTAATATTTACACATCTCGGTGAGCTTCGTCAACATCTCAGCACCCCCAAAACACACACACACACAAACACACACACAGTCATGTCTATTAGGGTTTTATTGGTTCTCGCGCTTCTACTCTTCTCTGCCCCATTTCTACAAGGTGTGTTATCACTTTCATTTAAGATCTGGATTCATTTCTTTTTTTTTTTAATTTGCTTCTTGTTTAATTTTATTAATTTCATTAATGATCTGTTGATTAATTTAGTTTTAGTTTACTAGTTTATATTATAATTTGTTGTTAAATTTAGTTTATGTTGTGATCTGTTGGTTGACTAATTAAGGTTTAGTGTAGTATTGTGCATTTTATTCTGTTGTTTATTTTTTCATGTGTTTTTAATTTGGGGTAATGAATTTATAATTTTTATGTTGGTGTGTTGGATTGAGTGATAAGGTTTGTTGAGTTATTTTTCGATCTACTCGATTAAAGGTTTGGTTTAGTAGTGTGTAGTTTGGTGGGAATTTAATGAAGTGACCGATACAAGGGTTGCTTTTGATTTGCTAATAGGAAGATAATTTGCGATCGTGTTTGGTTTTATGTTGATTGGTTATACGTCTTTTTTATTTTATATGCGGGATTATTATGATTATCAAAGTAATGTTTGATTAAGCTCTTGTGGCACGACAGTTGCTAAATGTCAATCAGAGTCAGATGCACAAGTAGAAGCCATGGAAGATGTGGAACTTGGGATTGTTGGAGATGACGTCCAAGATTACAGTGGTGGAAGTTTTAGTCCTGCTCTCGGTGTGGAAACAGTTTGCGTGTTCCCGAAAAATCCGTCTAAATGTTAGTATCTTTGTTCTTTTTGGGTGTTCTGTATAAAATCTACGCAGCTTCATGGGATAAAACTGGTTATTGAATTCTCTTTTTATCTTTGCAGCTGTCGTTGCAGGGGAACCAACTGATCTCTTAATTGGGTTGCAATATGAGGGTAATAATTGTTTATCTTGGGTTGTGTCGTCATCGTTTTCTTTTGAAGTTTCCATTTTGTTTGAGTACTTATTTTTTTTTGCCTCTGTATCTATAAATGTTTCCTCCCATCCCACATTGTCATATTAAAGCACTACCTATTATGATTTATTGGCTTATCTTTTTTATTATTCTTATGGCTGTTTTCCTCTTGAAGACGTAGAGTCCAGCGTTTGTGATTTCTCTTGACTGTTTTATAAATGAAACAGGGGAATCAAATCTAAATGTCATTGCGATTCAAGCTAGTGTTCATCTTCCTTATGATCATAATCTGCTGGTTCAGAATCTTTCTACACAGGTAATTTTGGAGTCACTGGTGCATTAATGGATTTACTTGCTTTTTTGTTTATTTGTGAATTTTAGAAATTTTCTTTCAATTCCCTTCCACAAATAAGTTGTATGACAAATATGCTACAAACTTTTGCTTATGTCATGTAATTGATCAGTTCAACATAATTGCAAGCTGTGAACATAAAATATTCTATCTTATAAGCTTAAGTAATAGTGAAATCTTATAAAGTCTAAGCTCTATCCTTAGACACATGAAAAATCCGATGGATTTCTCTGTTGGAATCATACAACATATGTTTGCTGATATTAAGCTTCTGTATATTGGACATCACTACCTTTGAATTGTTTTTCAGAGAGTGATAAATCTGTTGTTTGTGACTTTGATTTATCATTACTTTCTCATTTTTCCCAGGCATATTGATGCTCATATATTCCTCTCCTTCATTATAGGCTTTTAACAACGCTTCAGTTTCTCCTTCAGCCCAGGCAACTTTTCCATACACTTTTGCAGTCAGCAAATTTTTGCAGGTGGGTTTATTTACTCTTGTCATGCATGGCATTCTTTTGAAACGAGCATTTCACTGTCTTTTGCTCCTTTATGGATGACGCCAAAATTCGTTATAGTGCAAGCACTTACTTAGAGTTTTCTATTGCAGGCCGGGACATTTGATCTCGTGGGAACCATTGTTTATGAGATTGATCAGACTGCATACCAGAGTACATTTTACAATGGTACCATTGAAGTTGCTGAGGCAGGTGGTCCTTTAAGTGTTGAATCTGTATTCCTGTTTTCCCTTGGGGTAGCCCTGCTTGTCCTTTTTGGATTGTGGGTCCGAACTCAGATCTCACAGTTCTCAAAGGTAATTTGTATGAAATTGTGCATATATCTGTTATCATTTTTTTTTGTCTGATAATTGTTTTGTGTTGTGAGTTTTAGTTTCATGTAGGAACTCTTCTATTATTTAGTTTATAATTATTATTGTTGTCAATTGTCATGATTAATTTGGTGGGAACTATCATATTCTTACTCATGGCAGAGAAAATAGTGGAATATCCGTTTTTAAAAAAATGGTATATTTTCTTATGTTGTATATTTATAGCCGATGCTTACCCTTATGTACTATTCAATGGATTTTTTGTTTTGAAATTTCCAATATGTTTGATTTAGATTATGCTTGCAGAAGTAATCATTATTGTAGTGTACTATCTCTCTCTCTTCCATTTTCAGAATTTCAGTCACGTTATGATATCCATAGATGCTTAATCTTGGATCACTGAAAATGATGATAAAATCAGTTTTATAGATTGAAGTTTTTTGTGGGATTTTCTAATTATATTGTGCATTCTATTTGTCTTTCATCTATCCTCACAAGTGCAATAGAGTTGGTTTTGTTCCTGAAACTACTGCTTACAAATTATTACAAGTAGTAGTATATTTATTTAATTCTTTTGTAAAAATAGGTGATAACTTCACTGTTCTTATAGTCTTATGTTTTGTTTGATGCTTAGAAAACCAAGAGGACACAGAAGGTAGAAGTTGGCACTGCAACTACTGATGCCTCGATGGATGAATGGCTCGAGGTTTGTACTTGATGCATTATCACATTCGAAACTTGTTTTCATTTTTATACTGGTATTACTATAAATTTCTCACTATCACCGCAAATGGAAAGTAGGGGTGACCATTTTCAGCTTGAAATCTATAAAATTTAAAACGTGCAGGCTCTTATTGGTTAACATTTTTTTGGCTCAGGGAACTGCATATACTCAGTCTAGCAAATTGAAGAAAAAGAAGTAAATCAACTTTTATGCCTAGTTTGGCCGAACGGATCACTACGTTGAAGCTAGATTCCTGTAACTCAAGTTAGGCAAACCTAGATACATTAAGAAAGCTAAGAAGGTGAAAAGTTTTTATGGGAAGAGTGAAACTTGAAAAGACCTGCCTTGCTGTTGTAGCATGACATAGAATCTTTTATGTTCCATCAATCTGGACCTTGTAAAAGTTGAGGTTTTTTCTTTCGATGCGGAGTTAACGTATATTTATGTTAGAAAGATACAGTTTTGTATAAACTTTTTTCGACCAAGTGTGCCTATTTTTAGTTTTGGCTTTTCATTGAGTACATGTTCTTAGATTAAGGATTTCGAATGAAAAAGTCCTTTCTAATACCTGATTTTGTCCATCCTTAAACTGTTATTTGGACATTCATATATGTATACTTATCATTATAAAGAGATCACGATGTCTAATTTTTGAAAAGAATTCGGCAGGAAGATGAATATATACAGAGGTAAATGTATGTATAGGTGAAATACATGAAACAGATTCCAGTTTTCCAAATAAAAGGGTTTATTTTTAAATGGCCCTGGTTTGGACTTTTCATTTTACATTTTTATTTTTATTTTCCTTTTTAGTAATGTTATATTTTATATCTTCTTTATAATAATACAAAGGTACTAATACAAAGGGTTTATATTTAAATATATAAATTTTTAATTTTATTTAATTATAAAAAATAGATTATAATTGCCCCCTTATCTCTATTTCTGGTTCGGCCATTGAGTAGGACCTGAACTTTCCATTACAGAGTGTGAAACTATTACCAAAATTCGACTAACAAATTGATGTAGTTTACGGTTGGAGAAATATTAAACAGCCTCCCTAATCGATCACCAACCAAAGTTGCTGCATTATGGCATTGACAACATCACAAATCTAACTGTTTATAAGAGATCCTACTCTAACTAAATGGCAATCACACATTGTTGGGAGTTGGAGATATACTCACATGCTAATTAATGCTATCATGCTGTCATTTAGTTTGAAAAATTGAACCTTGCCCTATATAATTATAGAAGGTTGATGCCAGAGCACAAAATCTGATTAGTACCTACTCATTTGTATTTTTATAGAAACTCCCAAAATAATTATACAAAGTTAGTGCCAGGGCACCATATCTGATTAATACCTACTCATTTGTATTTTTGTAGAAACTTTTTGGTGTAAACATCAACCTTTTTACTACAGATAAAAGTCCAATATAATTTACTTAAGGTCTACTGTGAGTGGTAACACAAATTGCTGCTTGATGAACAATATAACACCTTTATATCTTTTATTTTTATGGAAACACTTTCATATATTTTTAATGGTAAAAAAATGACATTTTTTTAGGGGTACACGTATCCCCCTGCCCCTAAATAGATCCACCCGAGGTTGTAAGTTGTGATCTCTAACCAACAGACCTACCCTCTCTGCTAGAAGGTCTTGTTAAAAGTTGATAAACATTAGGCAAGTACATGATAAAAATTTGAAGTTGAAACTGTTTTACTGAACCATAGATTTTTCTAAATGGAAGGGGCAAAAGGCGCAACATCTTTAAGGAACCATATTTGAAGAAAATATTTGTTCCGTATATGTATTTTTCAACTTATAAGTTATTTGTAAGGGGAAACAAGCGGGGCCTTAGTATGACTCCAAGTTTCAGATTCTGCATGTACCAATGGTCAAGTTTGACAGATCCTTTGATACCATAATTTTATCATTATGTACACAATAGATTCATCATATTACAACAAATCATATCTAAACCTGCCTTAATGTCTTGTTGACCCCTCGAAACAAAAAACAAGCTTTCATAATCATGCCTTTCTTTCTAACAAAACATCATCAACCAAAACATGGGACAAAGATTAAGATGTTTAACTATAAACTCTACTTAGTCTTCTGCGTTCATGTGAAAGGGAGATGCATAAACCAGATTTCTGATAAGCACTCTTGACTTGAAAGAACATTGTCTAAGAAAGGTCTCTAAGTACGCACTCTTGACTTAAAAACAACATTGTCTAAGGAAGATCTCTAAGTACGCACTCTTATCCTTATTTTTCTTAAGGACACTGTTTAAATTCGAAAGTAAATAAACTTAAATTTTAAGCTCAGGTGAAAATCCTAAATCCATAGATGGAGTTGCGAAGTACATTGTCAGATGTCAATAAACTTGCAGTGTAGGCATGTATTGAATATAAGCACAATACTACATTGAGCGATCAAATTTATTGTATGGCAGAGGGACAGTATCCTAGGAGTTGATAAGCACAACTCATTCCTATTGAAATTCTTAAGAATTAAATGTTTCACACATGTACAAACTTATTTCCAATCTTTCCAAAAGGAATAAAGGTTTAATCACATATAGAGTTCTATTGTTGTATACCTATGTACATATATACTTTTTTTTAATATAACTTATTCTTAATAAATCTCGAGAAGAACAAGAATCGAACTGAGGATCTCAAACGACTGAGGATATCCCTTACTATTAGGCTATCCCATCACACTTTGTCATATATACTTATTTACCCCCATACTAATATATTAGTAATATAATGTACCTAAAATTTTAGGAGGGATGCTAGCTATCTGGTAAGGACTGTGCAAGTGTGTACAGTTGTGAGGGTCATTAAGTGATTGATAATGGCCGGTTTCAATGACCAAATTTACTGGTGAACCTTAAGCTATAATTTAGTAGCATGGGTCCCTAGCCTCAAGTGGGCTGGAAAAATTATTGTCGGTCGTAATTGCGAGCCACCTCCTTATTATCATTATATATAGCAATGCTCCTTATGACTCTAATACTCAGTCACTTAACGAAGCTTACAGCTTCTGATCAGTTTCAAAGCCACATTTAGTAATCTTGAACTTTCCTGAGGGTTGTTTCAGTGTCTAAAAAGTGGTTTCCAATGCTGATTCTTTCCGTTTCCCGATGTGTACTAATTGGTGCCTTGGTTTCATTGTTGGTCTCTGTGAGCTTCTGTTATGGGGATGATAAAACAGTTGAGGTAGTTGGACTAGGAGAATGTGCAGACTGTAAAGAAAGTAACATTAAGACTAGCCAAGCCTTTTCTGGTATGTAGGAATATTTCCTTGTGTTATTCTGGTACATTATGCATTTATGCTGTTCTCTTTTTTAAAACTATTACTGTATTAACCAAAATGGTCTTATGGCTTCATATATTGACTGACATACAGTTAAACAATGAACTACAGTACATGATTAGTCGATATACTGACTTCGATTTTGCATGCAGGGCTTCGAGTGACAGTCGACTGCAAAACCAACGAAGGACATTTCCAAACAAGAGGAGTTGGAGAGCTAGACAAAGAAGGAAAATTCAAGGTGAGTCTTCCAACGGAAATCTTGAAAGATGGAAAACTCAAGGAAGAATGCTATGCACAACTCCACAGTGCATCATTAGCTCCATGTCCTGCTCACAATGGCATAGAGTCATCAAAGATTGTCTTCCAGTCGAAAATTAATGAAAAACACACCTTTAGCACTGCTGGGAAACTAAAATTCTCTACACCTGTGTGCGCTTCAGCCTTCTTGTGGAAATACAAATACAAGTACTATCCTAAGCCATCACTACCACCCTTGACTCCACACCCATGGAAAAAGTACCTTCCACCTTTGTACGAACACCCTTGGAAAAAGAAGTACCTTCCACCACTGTCTCCTCATCCATGGAAGAAGTACATTCCAACGCCTGTTTATACACCAAAGCCGGTTTATACACATCCCCCAACTCCAGTCTATACACCAAAGCCAGTTTATACACCAAAGCCGGTTTATACACATCCCCCAACTCCAGTTTATACACCAAAGCCCGTTTATACACCAGAGCCAGTTTACACACACCCCC
Organism: Oenanthe sinensis; assembly: GCA_028671895.1. Taxonomy (NCBI): domain Eukaryota; kingdom Viridiplantae; phylum Streptophyta; class Magnoliopsida; order Apiales; family Apiaceae; genus Oenanthe; species Oenanthe sinensis. The sequence goes on from CM053807.1 coordinate 15,590,144, forward strand.
CAACTCCTGTTTACACATATCCGCCAAAGCCAGTTTATACGCATCCCCCAATCCCTGTGTATACATATCCACCAAAGCCAGTTTATACATATCCACCTATTTATAAGAAGCCTTGCCCACCCATTGTTCTTCCTCCCAAGTACTACCACCACCCTAAAATGAAGTACTTCCCACCCCTACCACCTCACTTCCCTCACCGTCCTTGAAGCTTCCATGTTGTTGCTCTTCATGTTCACGAGTGACGTTTACATAAGATGTTTAGTCTGTTAAATAACCTCTTGTTTTAAATTCCTTGTTGCAACAAATAAAAACTATTGTGGACATAGAGTTACAGTTGAAGACTTGGGAGTATTGCTGAGTGCTTGTGGTAGTTGATGAAACCAAGTTGCCGTGTGAGATATATTTCTATGTTTCTGGTTATCTCAAGATTGCATTTGTAAGTTACTGAGCAGGTCATTTCTGTTTGAAATATAATATTATTTCAGTCAAAACACTTGCATTTGTTATATATACGCAAGTAACGTAATATTTCTTTACGACAATAATAGTTTTGCTAATTAATCAGAAATTAAGTTGGAAGCAGATCAGTAAAAGGTTACTCCGAATCACTATGAGTTATATGCCAAAGCCTTTTCAGGAAGGGTTCTGAGATCAACGAATGAAAACTGAAACTTGTTTTAACTTTCGAATTATAAACATAGATACCTGGAAACAATTTTTAAGTAGAGGCTTGCAGCATTTTATGTGGGTTTTCCATCAGTTTAGTACCAATAGCAAAAAGCATGAATGCAAGTCATGTAACGACATTTAGCAGAGAAATAGAAAAACTCGTGTAAAGACACAGTCACACAGATCCGAACTTTAACACAGTTCTACCTTCACCTTTAAAAGGTAGGTAAAGTGCCACGAATGAGTTTAGATGAACCCAAAACTAGAGTGTCCAAGTTGCAACAGTTACAATCTCACTGACTTGCCTTGCTCAAGTCATTATTACAACATTATTGCTCGGAGTGGGTTTGCCAAAGCAAGGTGCTTTTATCAAAAATGGAAAGACGTGATAAGTAAGTGTACTTAGTTTGTTGAAATATTGAGTCTAACTTAACTAAATCATCACAATAGGATTGAGGGTTTAGAGGCATAGAGTTTGGTGAGATTTATTGGATAAATGTGTACAAAGGGTTGTTCCACCAAACTTTCCAAGAGTTATATTTGATATAATCGACAAATGTTGTTTACCTAAATAGTCATGTTTTGAGTGTATTAGCCAACGCTATCTTAAAACATGGATGAAATATGGATCTTGGCTCACTAGAAAGATTTAAAGAAATGTTTTCCGAATTAATAGTTAGGGCTATTAGTTTGATAAAAATAGTGGGAGGTATATGGTGATATACCATAATCACTTAAACATAATTAATATTAAATTTGTAATCTAGTTTATTTTATACACTTTAATATTGTAGATATCAAATGATAAACACAAATAACTTCTTTATGCGATCAGTTCTTGAGAAGGACAAGTTGACGAGAATATATTTCCTTGACTGACATAGGAGCTTAAGGATCGTCCTCGGACACCACAATGTTAGTCAAATCTCTTCCCCTGCTCTTAAAGTTGAGAATGTAACATGTGCAAATCATAGTACTTATTGGAAGCAAATTGATGTTGCGACTGATGTTTCATGTCTCATGCTCGCAAATATGTGGGTTGAGCTTAAGAAGTAACACGAGCATATAGATGCTTATGAGACGATTGAGCACAAGATATATTTGAAAATAAAAGGGCACTATACACTTACAAGTAGGGAGAGTGAGACCCGATTATACCACATGTTCTAAAGATTATAGGGTATAATGAGCACCTTTGATATTTTGGGTTTCCTGATTGGTCTGGAGACTTAGTTAGATTTGATCTTACAATATTTGGACAAATATTATTCTTAGTTTGTTATGAACAATAAAATGAATAAGATTGGTAAAACACCTATTGAGTTGCTAAGCATGTTGAGAACTGCTGAAAGCAATATGATAAATGCATAAACTATTACTATATTAATGGTAAACATAGGGAATGCAAAAGGGAAATGAAAATGGAAAGACAAGGAGAAGATTTGATCTAGTTCTGTTGTCGAACCAAAATCCAATCCCTAAAGCAGACTTTAAGGTCTGAATGAGGTGTTGATAAAGAAAACGATTGTCGCTTCTGTGGAAAATTGGGAGACTGGAAATTAAACTGTCATGCTTATTTGGAAGATCTGAAAAAGATAATCAATAAGGGTCAAGCTTCAGGTATCGGGTTGGAATTGGAGTAAAAGTAGTTGCTCTGGTTAGAGGAACTCGTTACTTAACTTTTAGCCTATAAAGAAAATTTAGAACTTGATAATTGTTATAACGTGCTTGCAATTGGCAGAGACATTATTTCAGTTTCTTGTTTGGACAAGAAAGGCTTTTTCATTTTAATTAAATAACAATAGTTGTTTATTCTATTTTGATGATAAGCCTTATAATGTTGCACAACTAATTAACAATTTATATGTTCTAAAGTGACTCAAATCAAATATTACCTTTGGCACTGTTGTTGAGGCCATATTAATGAGAAACGCATTTCCAGAATACATAAGGATGCATTCATGGATAAGTTTGATTATGAATTATACAAAAGGATGCGAATCTTGGTTTATTTGGCAAAATAACTAAAGCTTCTTTTACCGGACATGGTGAAGGGGTCATTGAACGGGTATGACTTATACATAGTAATGTATGTGGTCATATGTGTACGATGACAAATGGTAGATTTTATTAACTTCATAAAATTTACTAATTATTTTAGTAGATATGGATATATGTATCTTTTTAAGAACTAATCCGAATCATTTGAAAAGTTTGAAGTAGAAAATATCAAAGAAAAGTTTTTTTTTGATAGGAGGGATCACACCTTGTTGGACATGGTGCGATCAATGTTGAGTCAAGGAATCTTCCAATTAGTTTCTGGGGTTGCACCCTGGAAACGGCTCCACATACACTTAACCGTGTTCCTACTAAAATAGTTCAAAAGACTCCTTATAAGATATGGACTGAGAAACGTCACAGCATGTCATTTATGAAAATTTAGGGATGTGAAGCGTTTGTGAAACGTCTAATTTCTGACAAGCTAGGACCAAAATCAGACAAATATAATTTTGTGAGATACCCAACTGAAACAAGGGGTTATTCTTTCTATAATCCTTTCGAGAACAAAGTGTTTGTTGTTTGAACTGCTATGTTCCTTGAGAGAGTTGCTCTCTAAGAAAGACAGTGGGAGGATAATAGATCTCGATGAAGTTCGAGACCCACATGATAACATTGAACCAATGGAGGAACCTAAGCAGAATGTACAAGAAAATAATACTGCTTAAGGAAAAAGATGAGCCTCTCACCTACCTAGACACTATAAACACTCCAGATTCTAAGAGATGGCTGGATGCCATTAAATCTGAGATGGAATCCATGTATACTAATCAAGTGTGGACTTTGGTTGATCCATCTGAAAGGGTAAAACCTATAGGGTGCAAGTGGGTTTTTAAGAAGAAGACCGACATGGATGGTAATATACAGACCTATAAGGCACGATTGGTGGCAAAAGGTTTCAAGAAAATTCATGGTATTGACTATGATGAGACCTTTTCACCAGTGGTTATGGTCAAGTCCATCAGGATTTTGCTTTCTATAGCTGCTTACTATGTCTATAAAATCTGGCAAATGGATGTCAAAACCGCTTTCTTAAATGAGAGCCTTGAAGAAGATGTGGATGCGTACATGACATACCCTGAGGGTTTTGTTGATCCAAAGGATGCTGGAAAGGTATATAAGTTGCGACGATCCATATATGGATTAAAGCAGGCCTCGAGGAGATGGAAGATTCATTTTGATGAAATAGTCAAAAAGAGTTTGACTTTATTCAGAATGAAGATGAAACTTGTATTTACAAGAAGTTTAGTGGGAGACATGTGGCATTCATAGTATTATATGTTGATGATATATTACTAATAGGGAATGACATTCCTTCTCTATAGACTGTGGAGACTTGGTTGAGAAATAATTTCTCAATGAAAGACTTAGGCGATGCGACCTATATATTAGGGTTCAGGATCTATAGAGATAGATCAAGGAGATTGATCGGCCTAAGTTAGAGTACATACATTAACAAAGTTTTACATCGATTTCGAATGCAAAGAAGCTAAAATGGATATGTCCCAATGTCTCATGGGATAGTGATATCAAAATAAAATTTGTTCTAAATCATTGGATGATAAGGACCGCGTGAGTAAAGTTCCATATGCGTCAGCAATTGGTTTTATAATGTATGCAATGATATATACTTGTCATGATGTCTCGTATGCTTTAAGCATGACGAGTAGATACCGGTCTAATCCATGTGAAAGTCACTGGACGGTAGTCAAGAATATTCTTAAGTACTTGAAGAGGACTAAAGATTCATTCTTGTTATATAGAGGAGATGTGAAGCTAGTTGTAAGAGGTTTCAGTGATGCTGGTTTCTAGACAGACAACGATGATTTAATGTTTCTGTCTGGCTTTGTGTTTTATCTATTTTTATTGAGATGTTGTATGCTGGAATGGTTCACAGAAGAGACAGTTGTTGATTCTACAATAGAGCCTGAGTATATTGATGCTTGCGAAGCAGCCAAGGAGGCTATTTGGGCATGTACTTAGGAGATATCACCTAATTAATGAGATTAATGATCAAGGAGGGAGATATACATATATATAAAGTGCATACTAATAATAATATTGCAGACCCACTGACTAAGGCTTTGTCCCAGCAGAAGCACGAAAGTCACACTAGTTCCATGAGTATTGGATACTTGGGTAATTGGCTCTAGTGCAAGTGGGAGATTATTAGTAATTGTGCTCTAGAGACAATACTTTTTATATTTTAAGGAAAATATTTATTATTAAGGATTATGTTTTATTGATTATTATTTATTTATTATGTTTTATTTACTGCGTAATAAATTTAAAGCATAATATATGTCCTTGGAATTTTGATACGTATTATATATCTTTAAGTATGTGACTTTAAAATGCGATTATATGAATAGTATCTTATTCCTAAAATTCCCTAGTCGAGTATTATTATTTAAGGACAATAATAATGCACAAAGACTAGTATGTTTCTTGACAGATGACCACATCTCATTGGTCATAGGTATGGTGATACTAAAGTCAAGAACATAAGTGCATATCTCAATGCATGGTACTGGAATGACCCGCCGTGAGATTCTACATGTTAAATAAGTGTCATAAGTAATTCTCACTGTGATAATGGTGTAATGATCCTTAGACCTGAAATCATTATATTTATATACGAGAATTAATATACTTTGATTACATTAAAAGTTACCTTTGACCGGGTAATGATAAAAGTGGACATTGGGTATATTATGAATCGTATGAGAAATATGAATGATCTAGATGAGATTTAATCCTCCTAATTTTAGGAGTGATATTATTGGCCTCTTGTTTGAGTGAGACTATGAAATGCACGGCCGTGCTCAAATGTTGATTTGATTTTAATAGTCTACTCATCGATCAAGAAAATAAAGATTAAATTATAAAGAGGATGACACGAAACATGCCTTGAGTTTAATATATAATATCAAGATTAAAGGGATTATATTACATGGAACATTATTCATGAAAGGCTTAATCGAATCACCGATTTATTATTATTACTTGGGTAGCAATGATGTATTACTAGATGCCGCTCATTGTTTACAATTTTAATTAGATATTAAAATTATTGCCAACGTAATAATAACCTACAGGGTCACACACAAAGAACGCTTGAAGGAGAAATAATTTAAATTATGAATTTAAATTAAATAAGTAATTTATTTTATTTATGATATTAATTAAGTATGACTTAATTAATTATATAAATAGAATAAATGAATTATTTAAACTAATTTCAAAATTAATAATTAATTAATTAAGTGAGACTTCATTAAATAATTTAGAATTTTGAATTAGTATTAATTATAAATGGATTATAATTAAAAAACTTATTCATCTCTCTATATAATCTCTTTATGAGCTGATTTAATAAAAGAGACATATTTTTACTAAAACCCTAGCCGTTTTGAGAAAAGAGGAAGATAGAGAGAGATAAGTAGTTTTCGGGTGCTAATACATATCAATCCTTCATGAAAAGTGTTCGTGTGGATACGTGGTGATTAAACAAGTTTTGGACCTCCATTAATCTTCCATTAATGAACTGTTAAAGCGTCTAAAGATATTTATTCTTTATCTCCGAATTAAATCTTTTGTTTTCGCATGGATCCTGCGGAGGGTTTCGCTATTTTGATTTATTTTTCGCGTTTATTCCGCTGTGTTTGTGCCTCGAAACCCTTCAGTTCAAAAGAATGATGGCAATTAAAGTAAGTCAATGATGTTTTGAAGATGCGCCATTTAGAAGATTCTAGACCTGCCAAGACTTCTTGCCAACAGACCACTAAGTTTGATCAGGGCAAATCTGGTATATGAACTGAAGTGAAAAGCAATAGAAGTATGATCAGCTCATTACTTATTCAAGTGTATATAGACCATATATTTTATTCTCGATATGCCTATGTGCAAGTTTCCAAGTGGATACTAGATAATCTGATCTTATTGCTTAGTTATGAATTGTTAGTTTTCTTAGCGGATCACCAATTCTTAGAATCAGGTATCCTGAAGATAAAAGGTTTAACCTAATTGGCTATATAGATATAGATGATGCAGGTTGTAAGAAAGACATGAAAGTCATTCCTAGAAGCTGTCAATTTTGTGGAAGAAGTTGGATTCGTGTTGAAATGAGAGAAAGCATTCAACACACATAGTTGCAGCAAAGGCTAAAATTAAAGCAGTTAGTGAATGTGATGCTCTGATCTTTTGGACAAGGAATCTACTTCAACTCCAACAACTCAGTTGATCTCTCCACTATTAGGGAGTATACTGATCTATTTGTTTGAAGTATATATGACATTGTCCTTTTCTATTGAGAATCTTGCATACATATTTTAATATTGTTTATATATTATATAATGTGGATAATCTAGTATCAAATGGGATAACAGAAGATTATATTATTTGTGTCTATATATAATATAATAAATTTTCACAATTTAAATGGAGTTAAACAAACCACTGGAATGACTGAAGTATTATTTGGAAATAATCTATCTTGATTATTGAATAATACTTGCATGCTTTATATATATTGAACAGGACTAAAATATTAGAATTGTTCTTCTATTCTGACAATAACGAAGAACTAAGATTCTATAAAATTATTATTACTTAGGTTCTTAATCTGGATACAGTGATTGACACTTGTATGCAATGCACATGTTTTGATTCATATGTGATGTGATTTATTGTTATTCACAATATTATGTTTTGGACAATGACATTGCATATAGAGTGGGATATTGACTATAAAAGGAAACCGTGTCCGAAAATATTCGGGTGATGATGTCCTCTTGAAAACTCATAAAGATAATTATGCTTTAGTCCTGCAGGATAAAAGATATTGATTAAATTAATTGTCAGAAATTAATTTAATTAATGGACATTCGATATCTTAAATATGGGGAATTTAATAAGCAAATAATATTGGAGCCGAATTAAATAATTAAATTACGGCATTAGGAGTGGTAGTGCAAATATTAATTCTTTAGTGGATTGAATTAATATTTAATGACATTGGGCCTGACCCAGAATGTCATTGGAAGGCCCGACCTAATTATCCAGGATCTGTACTGTAGCCTATATATTCATCTTATTCTCTTCTAGCTAAGGGGTTTGAAACTAGGGTTTTAGTGAGCAGCCGTTCAAGGAGGCAACCAAGAACTTGGGTTCCAAGATCTCAAAGCTAGAATGGAGGCAAGCTTGGGAGGATCGAAGGCCACACTTCACTCAAGGTGAATACGAGAATACAGTAGAAGATGTAGATTTGAATTGCTTATGTCGTAGCGATTAATGTTAATTTTTTATTCAAATTCGTTTATTTTTATATCATAAAATGTAGCATCATGATTCGATTGTCCCAACAATTGGCATCAAGAGCCAGGTTTTAGGGTCCTACGTTATATGATATGATGTCCATATTGTAATTATTATGTATATAGTGGTGGGCTTATATTATTTTTTTGATGCATGTTGTTATGAACTATTATGGCCATGGTTGTCATTATGTATTTGGATCCCACGTGGTATATTGTGGTTGTAAATTAAATCATGAGGGTTGATCATGATTAGTTTTAATATTTAATTTCTATTCTGATTGTAATCTTGTAATTTGAATTGTATTCAATTTAGGTTATGTTCTGATGTAATAGAATAAATTTTTATGTTGTATTTGTCGTATGTAATTGTATGATCAACGAAGATGTGAGAAACAGAGTTCTTCCGCTACTACATGCTGTTTTCGTGGCTGCTTCATTGTTCTGGTTACAGATTTCGCATACGATATCCGATTGGGATGAATAATAACTTTTTGAAAATGGCAGAACGAGACCTACAGGCCGAGATGGGTATCATTTCCTGATTTTTCAGGCCATTCTGAGCTCGTTTAGGCAGTCAAACAGGTGCCTGAAGATTATTAAAAAATTTCAAAGGATGAATTTGAAGATTATTTTCGGGGCCATAATAGTGGATGTATTTTTATTATGTTTTACATAGTTTTTGCTTATTTTGATTATTGCTACTATGTGTTCCATGTTTGTGTTGTTATGCCATGTGACACTAACCCTTCACATGCTAGAACGACATGGACATATGGCTATTTTATTATGCTTTAATCATGATGAGTATGCTGCTATGTTATGTGTTATATGTATTATTATTATGATACATGTGGACTGCGAAAAAATGACATAGGGTGATGCATCTAGATAAAATCCTCATAATAAAATACTAAGTGAGAGATGGAATTAATTTGATATTAAATCTCATGGTCTCCATTATTGTTTGTATATAATTTAACACTAAGGCGAATATAAATTATGTATACGTCAACCATCGTGGCATGTAATTTATGGTGTTTAGAGTGTTATGGAATTAATAGAACAAACTTTTAAAATTAATTATGAATATTAGAAGGTACATATGTCACCCAACGTGGCGTAGCAAGTTTCATAGAATTCAAATAATAAAAAGATACTCTCTTTTATGATAGATTTCACGCTCAACTAGGAAGAGAATCTAAAATAACACATCTTTGAGTATTCTTGTGTTGGTGTCTAGAAAAACGTGCAGCTTACCTGGCCATTTAGATTGGTGTCTAGAAAAGTGGTTAGCCTATTGGCAATGCTTCCACCGGCCTAGCCAATCAGTCTAAATACTCTTTAGATTTGTAATTTTAGTAATATCTTATTGTTGGGAGCAAGAATTTGTCATAGTCAAAAGGCGCATCTGATATTATTATTAATTTAAGATTTAATAATGGTATACACTTAGCTATGACAAATAATATAGACCACCCTAAAAAGGCTAATTATTTAGTAGTAGGACCGAACTAACATTTAAATAAATTTAGGTGGTATATAAGTTACCCAACGTGGCGTACCGGAAACCTATGGTGTTTAAGTGTTGGTGTTTTATTTTTAAATAATTGTTAGAGGAACCAATTTTTTTAAAACACTCTCTAATTATGTGTTATATGTATGATTCTCAGGATATAATGAGCTTTAATCCACTTTTTACCATACTTAAGGAAAACAAACTTACTGGACCTAACTATATCGAATGGAAACGTAATTTGGACATTGTGTTGACTGCTGAGGAGTATAAATTTTGCATTAATGAACCTAAGCCACATGAGCCTGCTGAGAATGCTTCTGAAGTTTAGAAGAAGTATTATAAGAAGTGGATTAAGGCTGATGAGATGTCGCGATGTTACATTCTGGCAGCAATGTCAGGTGTTTTGCAGCATCAGCATCAGGCTATGGCCACTGCTTCATATATGCTCTTTAATCTCAAAGAACTTTTTGGAGATCAGAATAGAGCTGCAGGTCAAGTAGCAATGAAAGCTTTAATGAATACTCATATGGCTGAAGGGACACCTGTAAGGGATCATGTTCTCAAGATGATGTCATATCTGAATGAGATAGAGATCCTTGGTGCTGAGGTTGATGGGGAACCATGTCGATATCATCCTTATGAGTTTTTCTAAAAGTTTTGAGCAGTTCCACTTGAATTACACCATGAATAAGAGGTTATATAGTCTTGCAGAACTTCTGACAGAACTTCAGGCAGCTGAAGGACTTTTTCAGCAGAGTGTTCAAGTCAATGCGGCTGAGAAACCTTCTTCTTCTAATCCGAAAGCTAAGAAGAAGAAAAAGGCTTAGACACAGAAAGTTATGAAAGCTGTGGGAGTTCAAAGTGGTGCTGTTAAAAAGCCTAAGGGTCAGTTCTTCAGGTGCAAGCAGTCGGGTCACTGGAAACAGAATTGTCATCTTCCTAAGAAGACAAACTATACTAGTATGTCTCTTTATCTAGTTATAGAAACATATATAGCGACTATATCTACGAGCACTTGGTGTGTAGATACATGATCCACTGATCATGTTTGTAATTTTATGCAGGGATTCCAGCAATCCAGAATGCTTAGAGATGGCGAGATATATGTGTTCATGGGAGATGCTACGAAAGTAGCAGTAGTTGCAGTAGGAGATGTTAATTTATCTTTTGGTGATGATAGGAGTTTGGTTTTGAACAATTGTCTTTATGTACCTTCGTTTAGAACAAATTTAATTTTGGTTTCTAAACTTGCTTTGGATGATTATAATGTTTGTTTGGATCATTATATTTCTATTATGAGGAATAAACTAGTTATATGTTCTTGTATATTGCAAGACAATTTATACATAATTACTCCTAATCAACCTGCACTGCAACTACAACATAGGGTGTTAAATAACACAACTTCTATCCCAACTAAAAGAAAGGCACATTCTTCTTTGAACCAAACATATCTTTGGCAATTAAGATTAGGTTATATTAATTTGAAGAGGATTCAAAGACTGGTAGTAGATGGGCCTTTAGGCTCGTTGGCAGTGGAGCCATTTCCAGTCTGTGAATCCTGCTTGGAAGGTAAAATGACCACTAGGCCTTTTAAGGTAAAGGGGAATAGAGCCAAAGAAGTGTTAGAACTTGTTCATACTGATATATATGGACCCATGAATATCCAAGCAAGAGGTGGTTATCAATATTTTGTCACCTTTATTGACGATTATTCTATATATGGATATATTTATTTGTTGTGTCGTAAATCAGAGTGCTTTGACAAGTTCAAGGAGTACAAAACTGTAACGGAAAAGTGACATGGAAAATGTATCAAGTCACTATGATCGGATCGTGGTGGCGAATACTTGCTTGGAGAATTTAGGGATTACTTATCAAAGAAAGGGATCATATCTCAGTTGACTACACCTGGCACACCCCAGCAGAATAGTGTAGAGGAGAGAAGGAATCAGACTCTTTTGGAGAGTAGTAGATCAATGATGAGTTAGTCAGAATTACCCAAGTCATTTTGGGGACATGCTTTGGGAACAACAACTTATCTTTTGAATTTAGTTCCTTCTAAGTCAGTTCCTAAGACTCCAAAAGAATTATGGACTGGTTCAAAACCTAGTTTAAGACATATTCGGATATGGGGTTGTCCAGCACATGTGTTGAACAAGAATGTGACTAAGTTAGAATCCCGTACAAAAGTAAGGCTTTTTGTAGGCTATCCCATGGGAATGAAATGATATTTATTTTATAGTCCTAAGGATCGGGATGTCATTATTAGTACCGATGCTAGATTCCTAGAGGATGACTATATGATGAACCATAAACCCATGAACAGTGTCATTTTAGAGGAACTAGTGGGAGAGACAAATAATGACCAAGTGCCAATAGTACAAGTAGAACATCCATAAGAGAACACACAACCTATCACTAAAACCACACCGGTGTCTCGCTGTAGTGAGAGGATTATTCATAAACCCGATAGATTTATATTATTGGGAGAGTCTTCAGACTTGGTCTCTAAGGAACATGATGAGGATCCCATGACATACGAGGAAGCACTGCAAGACAAAGATGCAGATTTATGGCAAAAGGCAATGAAATCTGAGATGGAATCTATGTATTCAAATCATGTAAGGCAATGAAATCTGAGCTCGTAGAACCAACCAAAGGTGTAAAACCCATTGGATGTAAGTGTATCTACAAGAGAAAAAGAGGATCTAACAAAAAGGTAAAAGCCTAGAAAGAAAGACTTGTTGCGAAAGGGTATATTCATAAAGAAGGGATCGATTATGAGGAAACCTTTTCGCCATTAGTCATGCTAAAGTTGATTAGGATTCTTTTATCTATAGCATCTCATCTCGATTATGAGATTTGGCAAATGGATGTCAAACCAGCTTTCCTAAATGAGAGTCTTGATGATGAGATCATCTATATGCAACAACCAGAAGGATTCATTAAGGAAGGCCAAGAACATCTGGTATGTAAGCTTAAGAAGTCCATTTATGGACTTAAACAAGCTTCTAGGTATTGGAATATTTGCTTTGATCAGGTAATCCAGTCATATGGATTTGATCAATGTCCAAGCGAGTCGTGTGTGTACAAGAAAAGTGAGGGCAGTTCAATAAATTTTCTAGTGCTATATGTAGATGATATTTTACTCATTGAAAATAATGTCAATGTGTTATCAGCGGTAAAGGCATGGTTGTTCAAACAGTTCGAAATGAAGGACTTAGGTGAAGCGGCATACATCCTTGGGATCAAAGTTATAAGAGATGAAGTCAATTGTTTTTATGCTAAAGCTTCGTCAGATGAAAGTTGGCTATGGCACAAGAAGCTCTCACATCTTAATTTCAAATCTATGAATTCTCTAGTCAAAAGAGAATTAGTGAGAGGACTGCCTCAATTGGAATTCACACAAGAAGGACTTTGTGAGGCATGTCAGAAAGGGAAAGCAAAGAAAACATCACATCCAAGCACTGTCACATCTAATATTACTTAACCACTGCAATTAATTCACATGGATTTATTTAGTCCAGTCAATGTTATACCAATATCACATAAAAGATATGCCTTGGTGATTGTTGATGACTACTCAAGGTATATATGGGTTTTATTCCTACACTCAAAGGATGAAACTCCTCAAATGGTGATTGATCATATGAAGATGATTGAGTTGGATTCGAAGATTCTAGTTAGAGCTATAAGGCCAGACAATGGAACTGAGTTCAAGAATACAGTTCTGAATGACTTTTGTGTTGAAAAGGGAATAACAAGGCAATTCTCAATGCCTAGAACTCCGCAACAGAATGGAGTGGTAGAAAGGAAGAATCATACATTAATTGAAGCTGCAAGGACTATGCTAAGTGAATCAAGGCTTCCAATGTACTTTTGGGCTGAAGCTGTAAATACTACATGTTAAACCCATAATCGGACTCTGATCAACAAGGACTTAATGAAGTCACCCTACGAAATAATTGTGACGCCCCAAGATCCGGGGTCCGGGATCTAGGTTGCCACGTTACCCTATTTCCATTTATTAACCCTTACACTTATTTCTCGACTCGTCGTTTTCACCTGCAATGACCCCACAATCCATATATATGCACATACACACTCACTCACATACGGGTTATAGTCTCAGGAACGATACTTATATATACATTAGCCAGTACCCCAAAAGAAAGTTCGAGTTATTACAACTAATTTCCAAAATAACCAAATGGTCACCTAGACGACCTCTACATGAAGTCAATAGGTTGACCTACGTTTGTTCTTCATCATTAATTTACATAGATCATACTTATATATAAGGCTCACTATCACCAGCTGTACGCCAATCCGACATCGGTCTCCTACCTGTGGCAAAACAGAGAAAAGCCTACGGAAGTCTCGGGCATTGCCCACCCTCTTTCTGACGGTCGTCCGAAGGCGCGGCATGACTGACAGCTGCTGTGTTATGATATATAAAGAAAAGCAAGAGTGAGCGATAGCTCAGCAATAGCATAAGTAGTTTTTAAAAATATACTGTTGTAATTGCAATCTCATCAGTTAGCCATCTTAGTAATTATGGGAGAAAATACATTCATTTATTTTCAGCAAACACCTAATAGTGCATCATACTGTTCCAAAGAAATTTTGTTTAACCACTGTCAATATTATCGGTAACTCAGCACCTAGGCTTTCGTTACAATATTACAGTACAATTCCAATTGGAAGAATGAGGATGTACTAGAGTACCACGGTACCCGGTGATCAGCCGTATGTACCGAATTCTTTTCTACTAGTAGATGGATGAATACCCTAACCGGGCCTGCACCCAGGCCACATATGAGCCTTTATGCTGGACTGTCCCACAGCCTCTTACGCTCTTTCCGACCCCTAGTGTCGGCTACTCCAATCCCTGGAAGAACCCTATCCATGTCTGGAATGGAATTTAATCCAAGTCCCCAAGCAACCGGCTTGTTGATAGGTTTACGTTAATCATCATATCCTTACTTCCGGAAGGGTTGAGGAAGTAAACTCATTATGTGGGATGGCGTTAGTCAACAAATTTCATTTGTTTTAGAAGTCTTCCTGTTAAAACATAACTTGGGAGTAGTCGGAGTTTTCAGTAAGTTGTTGAGTTTAGAAATCTCTAATTGAATAGGGAAGTTATTGTAATATCAGAGTATAAAAAAAAAACGAGACCATTGGCTCATTTCTTATACTTGATTCCCAAATTTTGATCAGTCAGAAAATGTGCGCCCTTGTTTTAAGGGACTTGATATTATTGGAATAATATTTGGGAACCTTATTAGATTTTCTGAATGTCAGAAAATATTTTAAATAATTTTTTTTCTTTTTAGGTCCTCAAATTGTATTTGAGAAAGGTTTAATTATTTTTAGAAAATTTTGGAATATTTAATAAATATTTAAATAATATTTATTAAATAGTAAATCATTATCCAATTATTTTTAAATAATTTTACAATATTTAATAAATATTTCAATAATATTTATTAAATAGTAAATGATTAATCAATTATTTTTAAAGAATTTTGGAATATTCAATAAATATTTAAATACTATTTATTAAATAATAAATCATTGATCACATATTGTTAAATGAATATTCAAATTAATATCCATTTGATTAAATAAATACTTAAATAATATTTATAAGATTATTCAAGATATTTTGAATAATTATCCCATGTATATATATATATTTTTTTGAAATATTGGTAACCGATATTTCTGAAAATAACTGTCTCCGGCAATTTCTGGGTTTTTTTTTTTGACAGCGTTCTAGTAAAATAGCTCCGACTCCCGATTTAAATATCAAGATACGATTTTGCCCTGTCTTAGAGCCTTTATTCATACATCGACTTATATCCAACATTAGTTCGGAATATATAAGTCGTAACAAGCATTGTACGATTATTACACAGCAACCCAATGATGAAAAAAAAAACTTTCAATACAGTTATATCATAACATCAGCAGTTTACAAAATACTTAAAACTCGGGTTTCGAAAACTTACCTGTAGTTCGGAGATTTCTAGGTGTGCTCGTGGACGTCCGGTGATCTATTATAACCAAACAGAACGCTAGGTTAGATTTCCCTTAAACCCCGAATTACGCGTTAATGACACAACTTTATGAAATCCCGTAAATGTTTTATATGACTCCTTTAGGGTCCTTTATACTCTTATATCTTTCGTCCAGTACTTGTGCCAATATCTTGTTTCGTACGAGTTTCAAAACCAAGTCATGCGTATATAACCAAATTTCTTAGCGAACCATCCCCTTAAGGGGTTTTCCACTTGCGCACTTTTGACTATAAAATTTTTCTAAAATCGAAAATTTCTCATTTTAACACAAAACCTTTTTGGTTGCACTACCAACTGTCCGAGGCATCTACCATCCAAAATTCACAATTATTACCAATTCTTAAGTGGGCTATTTATCTCTTCAAAGTGGTGACACCACTGTAGTTAAATTACTTGCACGACTTTTACTAAAACGGTCGTAACTTCTAAACCGTAAATCATATCGACATGATTTTTATATCAATACAAAGCTTAAGACAAGAACTATGCTATCATGGTCAATGGTTTTCAAAAATGACATTTTAATGGTTCGAAATCATCTGTCCAATTAACCCTAGTTTCAACGGGCATTACGACGGCTATACACGGAACGTTTCCCGGATTTGATCATATTACCAACATCCAAAACCAACACAACCAATATCATTATACTATTATGAACTCACAAAATCAGTCATAAGCTCAAGTTTTTACAACCAACCTCATTTCATCACAACCAACACAAGCATGCTTAACTTAGTCATTAGTGCTAATAACTTAACATGTTTGCATTCCTTAGCATAATCCTTACAAAAATCACAAGGTTTCAAGGGGATGAAGATATGTATACCTTGTATGTAACCTTGAAATCACTCAATATGCTTCACAACTCCTAGGGATGGCTTGGGTTGTCTTAACTTGCTTGAATCTTTCATTGAAACAACATAACCAAGAACACAATTACTATTCATGCTTCACTTTCACAATTTTTTTTTTGACTACCTAAAACAACTCCAAAAATTATGAAACAAAATCCTTACCTCTATTCTGATGTGGAGAGCATTCGGAATTTTTGTTATGATTTATGGAGCTTGTTTGAGTGGTAATGAAAAATCAGTTCTTCCTTGTGGCCGAATGGAACTTTCTTTGGCTAGTTTGGCTCCTTTGCTTGGTTACCTTACTTGAAAACGTTTTATGCTATTTATTTTGTATATCTATCTTATATATGCTGATATGTAGACATATAATCAGCTAGGCCATGATATATATGCGTGTTATATGTAATAAAGTGGCTAGAAATGTCAAAAAGTGGAATAGTCATGTTGACTTTTCATGTCCTTGTTCCCTTTTTCATGGAACCCTGTTTCTACTTCTAGTTTCCTTTCTAGTTTGGTTTGGTTAGATGCTAACTACTTAGTTTCTTGCTTCCTTGCATGGCCACCTTTGTATTATCCCTAAAAATGTAATCCTTTGCTTGTATAATCCTTATTTCGATGTTCGAAAATTCTCGAAAACGTTTTAGCGTAGAAATATCTTATCGTAACTCTTTATCGTTTGGGATGTCTTGGTTTAATATTTCCATGTCGTGTATATTAGGTCATGTTAGGGTTCTCGTATTCCCTTGTGTTTCCTAGGTTACAACTCAATTCGTAGAAATAGAAATTAGTGAATTCTGACGATGTTTGCATTCACTTATTTTCCTTGTACATTCGTAATGCATCTTCGGATTCTTAATTTTCCACCATTTATATAGCGTGGGCTAACATGATTTCCATAATCCCGTAGAATTACTATTCCTCAAGGTTTCGAATATCGTACAAAGTTAGGGTTATTACAGTCCCCCTCCTTATTTGGATTCCGTCCCGGAATCAAGTTAAGAATAGATGAGGGTATTTCTCTAGCATTTCATTTTCCAATTCCCAAGTTGATTCTTCAACATTTTGATTCTTCCACAATACTCTGACTAGCTTGACTATCTTGTTCCTGAGCACCTGATCCTTTCGATCCATGATCTACACTGGTTGCTCCACGTATGTCAAGTCTGGTTGAAGTTTTACGCTTTCATATTCAATCACATGCTTGGCATCAGCAAAATAGCTTCTTAACATGGACACATGAAATACATTGTGGACCTGTTGCAAGTTTGGGGGTAAGGCTAGTTCATAGGCCACTTTTCCGATTCTTTTTAATATTTCAAATGGGCCGATATATCTTGGGCTCAGTTTTCCCTTCTTCCCAAACCTCATCAGGCCTTTCGACGGTGATACTTTTACCAACACCATATCTCCTACTTCATACTCTTTGTCCTTTCGGGCTTTATCGGCGTACTTGCATTGTCTATCCTGAGCAGCTTCTAACCGAGTCCTGATCAGTTCTATTGCTTCCTTTGTTTGTTGAACCAACTCAGGTCCTAGTATCCTTCGCTCGCCCACTTCATCCCAACATAAGGGAGAGCTACATCTTCTACCATATAGTGCCTCGTAAGGGGGCATTCCTATGCTCGCGTGATAGCTATTGTTGTAGGAGAACTCAATTAAATGTAAGTGGTCATCCCAGCTTCCTTTGAAATCTATTGCACAGACCCTCAACATATCCTCTATGGTTTGGATGGTTCTTTCACTTTGACCGTCTGTCTGGGGGTGATAGGCTGTGCTCATACTTAGCTTAGTACCAACACTCTCCTCAAAGCTCCTCCAAAATCTGGAGTTAAACCTTGGGTCCCGATCCGATACTATGGTCACAGGGACTCCATGTCACATCACAATTTCCTTGAGATATAGGTCCACTAACTTGTCAATCGGGTACCGCTCATTAATTGGGAGAAAATGAGCCGATTTGGTTAGCCGATCTATGACCACCCAGATTGCGTCGTGGTTTGTTCTGGTTCTTGGCAACCCTACTACGAAATCCATGGCTATATGTTCCCACTTCCATTCGGGAATTTCCAGAGGTTGTAGAAGACCACTTGGTCGCTGATGCTCCGCTTTCACCCTTTGACAGGTCAAGCACTTGCTTACCCATTCCGCCACATCTCTCTTCATATTCGGCCACCAATAGTATTCCTTCAGATCTCTATACATCTTGGTACTTCCGGGGTGGATTGAATACCTCGTGTTGTGTCCTTCCTGTAAGATTTCATCTTTTAGCTCTCGAACGTCTGGTACCCAAATTCGAGAAGCATATCTCATTATCCCTTTACTATCCTTTTTGCACTTCATTTCTTCTCCTGTTAAGGATTCCCATTCTTCTTCCTTCTTCCTTTCTTGGCACAACTTGATCTTTTCTGTTAAAGCGGGAAACATGCTGATGTTAAATAATCTTTCGGTGTTTCCGCCGGTCACTGACACTTCGATTTCTAACCTTTCAAATTCCTGGATCAATTCTTCCGATGAAGCTATCATCTTGAGTCTTTCCTTTCTACTAAGGGCGTCTGCTACCACATTAGCCTTTCCCGGGTGATAGAGAATCTCACAATCATAATCCTTGATTAATTCCAGCCATCTCCTCTGCCTCATATTCAGTTCCTTTTGTGTAAAAATGTATTTTAGGCTTTTATGATCTGTATAAATCTCGCATTTCTCGCCATACAAATAGTGCCTCCAGATTTTTAGTGCGAAGACTATTGCTGCTAGTTCTAAGTCGTGGGTGGGGTATCTCAGTTCGTATTCATTCAATTGTCGGGACGCATATGCGATTACCTTTCCATGTTGCATGAGTACGCACCCCAACCCCTTGTGTGAGGCATCACTGTAAATGACAAAGTCTCCCTTCCCGTCTGGCAATGCTAGAACAGGGGCTGTTACCAATCTCTTCTTTAGCTCTTGGAAGTTTTCTTCACATTTCTCAGTCCATACAAACCCTTCGGTTTTTCGTGTAAGTTGGGTCAACGGAGCTGCAATTTTTGCAAAATCTTGTACGAACCTCCGGTAATACCCGGCTAGTCCTACGAAACTTCTCACCTCCGTGGGTGTAGTCTGTCTTTCCCAATTTGAAATTGCTTCAATCTTGGCAGGATCGACCAACACCCCTTCACTACTAATTACATGCCCTAAGAATTGTACCTCGGTGAGCCAAAATTCACATTTTGAGAATTTGGCATACAGCTTTTCCCTTCTCAGGATCTCTAGAACTATCCTCAAATGTTCTGCGTGTTCTCCTTCCGTCTTTGAATAAATTAGGATATCGTCAATGAAAACAATAACAAATTTATCTAGGTACTTCTTGAAAACTCGGTTCATCAAGTCCATAAAGGCTGTTGGAGCATTGGTTAGTCCAAATGACATTACTAGAAACTCGTAGTGCCCATATCGGGTCCGAAATGCAGTCTTTGGTATATCCTCTAGTTTAATTTTTAACTGGTGGTACCCGGTTCTCAGGTCTATCTTAGAAAAACATACGGCATCCTTCAATTGATCAAAAAAATCATCAATCCTGGGTAGGGGGTACCTATTTTTGATAGTTAGCTTATTCAGCTCTCGATAGTCTATGCATAACCTCAAGCTGCCATCCTTCTTCTTTACGAATAACACTGGTGCACCCCACGGTGACACACTTGGCCTTATCATCCCTTTATCTAAAAGTTCTTGTAATTGGTTGGCCAGCTCCTTCATTTCAATTGGGGCTAAGCGATATGGGGCCTTCAAAATTGGTGTCGTCCCCGGAGCTAAGTCAATTGCAAACTCTATCTCTCTGTCCGGTGGTAACCCAGGAAGATCATCTGGGAACACATCCTCGACCTCCGCGACTACTGGTATGCTTCGTAAATTGGGCACCTCTCGGTTTGTGTCTATTACGTGGGCTAAATAAGCTTCACTTCCTTTTCGCAACAATTTCTTGGTCTGAGCCATGGTCAAGAATTTCTTGACTTGTCGTTGTCCTCTGAACACAACTCCTTTTCCTCCTGGTGCCTTTAACCTAACCTTTTTCTCTTCGCAATCGATTTGAGCACCGTTGCTCGATAACCAATCCATTCCCAAAATGACGTCAAACTCCCCTAATTTAAAGGGAATCAAATCTACACTGAAATTATGCCCCTCTATGTCTAGGTTACAGTTTGGGTGCACTTGTCTAACGGGAATTATTTCCCGATTGGCTATCTCTACTTGCAGTGATTCTTTTAATGTTTCAACCTTGAGATTTAACTTGCATGCAAAATTTCTAGATATAAAAGACTTGGTAGCTCCGGAATCAAATAAAACATTGGCATGGTTGGAATTTAGCAGAAGTGTACCTGCTATCACATCCGTGCCTTTCACTGCATCCTTCACTGTCATATTAAATGTCCTGGCCGTCAGAGGATGGTTGGAGGCTGCCTTGCTTAACCTTGATATGGCCGGCTTCGATACCTTACAGTCCTTCCTCACATGTCCAACTCCACCGCACTGGTAACATGTTAAGTTGCTTCGGGGGCAAACATTTGAGTAATGCCCTGGCTGCTTGCATTTATAACAAGTGACAACTTTCTGAGTGCATACTCCCAAATGCCTCCTTCCACAGTTTTTGCATTCTGGTAGAGGCGGTCGGGGTTGACTGAATTGCGACACACCGGCTGGCCTCCCCCCCTGAACGACACTACTACTTTCGGCCTTTCTGAATCCTGTACTCCTTACCGGTTGTGACACTGTACCTCTACTGAACTTGCTTGGGAAATTTCTAGCCGCGGATCCTCCTCCCTGACTATGAAATTTTCTCTTTTTCGTTTCTTTGTTTTTCTGGATCTGTTCGCTACCTGCTTCCGCAATAGATGCTTTTTGTACCAAGGTGGCATAGTCGGTTAGTTCCAGTATAGCAACTCGATTTTGTATCCATTGTTTGAGTCCTAGTTGAAACCTTCTTGCTTTCTTTGCCTCAGTGTTGACATATTCGGGTACAAATCGGGATAACTCCGTAAACTTGGCTTCATATTACGTCACGGTCATATTTTCCTATTTTAACTCCAAAAACTTTACCTCCATCTGAGCCTCCATGAACCTTGTAAAGTACATGTCTAAAAACAATTCGGAAAATCTTTCCCATGCAATCACTCCATTTGGTTCCATATTTTTCTTGGCTTCCCACCAATAGTTTGCCTCTCCTTTTAGCAGATAGGTGGCAAAAATTGTCTTTTGAGCGTCTTCAGTTCCCATGATCTCGAAGGACTACTCTATTTCCCTCAACCAGGCTTTAGCCTCAACTGGATCTGCAGTCCCGTGAAACTCTGGGGGCTTGAGTGACTTGAAAGCCCTGAAGGCATTTGCTATAGCATTGTTGGGACCACGAGGTGGTGGTGGTGGTTGGCGGTCCAAGTTCTGCCTTAGCAGGCGCATAAACTGGTCCATTGGGTTCTCTGCCTGACCTCCTTCTGCAAATGTCTCTACCTCCTCTTCTTCTTCTTCAGACCCTTGTTCGTCGAACTCATTATAACTCACATCGTCCTCTTCCTCATGATGGAGGTTCTGACCTTCATCTCCTCGGTGGTTGCTACCTTGGGCTGTAGAGTTAGCTGGTCTTGCCCTAGTTCCTATACGTCTGGACGGCATTTTACTGAATTTGGACAAGAAATTTCATTATCAGACATATTGCCTCGTAAGGCTGGGAAGAACTAGTCAGTTTGGTTATTTAATCGTAACTCTTAAAATCATATTACATAAATCTTTAGTGCCATAGCTCTGGGTATAATTAAACAGCCACACACAGTTGATTAAACTACGATGTGCAAATTTTTAAGACTAACCAATTGAGAACTGAAACTTCGAGTCCTTATATACATGGTCATACGGATCACAAAATACAACAGTTAGGTCCTTCTTACTCAAAACAAAATACATAAAGTTCTGAACAACTCAAGTTCTTAATAGTACAAGGGAACCTATCATATAAAACTACAGTAGTACACCCGTCTGCATCTCTAGACTATCATCTACATCACGGATTATCATCCTGCCGGGTTAAGCCACTTACGCGGGACATCGCCCTAGCCCAAATAGCCTCTGCATCTCTCTGGGAGATGTACTCGCCGTCAACGGCCGGAAGACCTCGTACTCTACGCCTGGCCTTCCTCTCAATCCTGGAGATCTCCCTCCTGGTGGCTCTAGGGAAGCACCCCACATACCTTCCTGACGTGCGCGCCTCGCATCTCGCTCCGCCGCTAGCTGCCTACGCAGCTCATCAATCCTAGCTTCAGCAACAGTCAGCTCCGTGTTCAAGAATCCCATCATCCACTCATGGTAGGCCACCGACACACTGGGGGGAGCTGGTGGCGGTGGTGGAGTGGCTGAATCACTCGGTACAAGCTCATCTGGCTCAGGGGTCTCGGGAGTCACCTCAATACTGTCATCGGTCGGCACAGGGCTCCATAGCACTGGTGGAGTAGGGGATCTCGGCATAGGGAGTGGGTGCATCTGAATGTTAGTCCATACAGTGTCATCATCTACCGGCTCCTCGGTCTCGGTGGATGGGGGAAAGATATCATCAGTATCCGTCGGATCCTCAACGGGGTCCTCCTCAGGGTCCTCCTCCTCTACCGTGTCATCCGTCGGAACATCAGTGGGAGTCCCCACGGAATGATCAGCCTGTCCTCACCGGCCGCTAGCAGGGCCTCGTCATGCTGCCGCTCATAGGCCTCTCCCTCCTCATCCTCCCGTATCTGAGATAAAACAAAACCGTGTTACTACTTGTAAGGTTAAAAGTTCCCTTGCGGGTTTTAATGCTAGTGCTATATCCGATAGCCCGACAATAACTCGATGAGAGTTCTTATTATTATTATAAGTGGATTTATAGTTCTTAACTCGTTATCGTTTCTGAGAGTTATTACCCTAGGCTCTGATACCATTTCTGTGACGCCCCAAGATCCGGGGTCCGGGATCTAGGTTGCCACGTTACCATGTTTCCATTTATTAACCCTTACACTTATTTCTCGACTCGTCGTTTTCACCTGCAATGACCCCACAATCCATATATATGCACATACACACTCACTCACATACGGGTTATAGTCTCAGGAACGATACTTATATATACATTAGCCAGTACCCCAAAAGAAAGTTCGAGTTATTACAACTAATTTCCAAAATAACCGAATGGTCACCTAGACGACCTCTACATGAAGTCAATTGGCTGACCTACGTTTGTTCTTCATCATTAATTTACATAGATCATACTTATATATAAGGCGCACTATCACCAGCTGTATGCCATTCCGACATCGGTCTCCTACCTGTGGCAAAACAGAGAAAAGCCTACGGAAGTCTCGGGCATTGCCCACCCTCTTTCTGACGGTCGTCCGAAGGCGCGGCATGACTGGCAGCTGCTGTGTTATGATATATAAAGAAAAGCAAGAGTGAGCGATAGCTCAGCAATAGCATAAGTAGTTTTTAAAAATATATCGTTGTAATTGCAATCTCATCAGTTAGCCATCTTAGTAATTATAGGAGAAAATACATTCATTTATTTTCAGCAAACACCTAATAGTGCATCATACTGTTCCAAAGAAATTTTGTTTAACCACTGTCAATATTATCGGTAACTCAGCACCTAGGCTTTCGTTACAATATTACAGTACAATTCCAATTTGAAGAATGAGGATATACTGGAGTACCACGGTACCCGGTGATCAGCCGTATGTACCGAATTCTTTTCTACTAGTAGATGGATGACTACCCTAACCGGGCCTGCACCCAGGCCACATATGAGCCTTTATGCTGGACTGTCCCACAGCCTCTTACGCTCTTTCCGACCCCTAGTGTCGGCTACTCCAATCCCTGGAAGAACCCTATCCATGTCGGGAATGGAATTTAATCCAAGTCCCCAAGCAACCGGCTTGTTGATAGGTTTACGTTAATCATCATATCCTTACTTCCGGAAGGGTTGAGGAAATAAACTCATTATGTGGGATGACGTTAGTCAACATATTTCATTTGTTTTAGAAGTCTGCATGTTAAAACATAACTTGGGAGTAGTCGGAGTTTTCAGTAAGTTGTTGAGTTTGGAAATCTCTAATTGAATAGGGAAGTTATTGTAATATCAGAGTATAAAAAAAAAACGAGACCATTGGCTCATTTCTTATACTTGATTCCCAAATTTTGATCAGTCAGAAAATGTGCGCCCTTGTTTTAAGGAACTTGATATTATTGGAATAATATTTGGGAACCTTATTAGATTTTCTGAAGGTCAGAAAATATTTTAAATAATTTTTTTTCTTTTTAGGTCCTCAAATTGTATTTGAGAAAGGTTTAATTATTTTTAGAAAATTTTGGAATATTTAATAAATATTTAAATAATATTTATTAAATAGTAAATCATTATCCAATTATTTTTAAATAATTTTAGAATATTTAATAAATATTTAAATAATATTTATTAAATAGTAAATGATTAATCAATTATTTTTAAAGAATTTTGGAATATTCAATAAATATTTAAATACTATTTATTAAATAATAAATCATTGATCACATATTGTTAAATGAATATTCAAATTAATATCCATTTGATTAAATACAAATTTAAATAATATTTATAAGATTATTCAAGATATTTTGAATAATTATCCCATGTATATTATTTTTTTTTGAAATATTGGTAACCGATATTTCTGAAAATAACTGTCTCCGGCAATTTCCGGGTTTTTTTTTGATAGCGTTCTGGTAAATTAGCTCCGACTCCCGATTTAAATATCAAGATACGATTTTGCCCTGTCTTAGAGCCTTTATTCATACATCGACTTATATCAAACATTAGTTCGGAATATATAAGTCGTAACAAGCATTGTACGATTATTACACAGCAACCCAATGGGAAAAAAAAACTTTCAATACAGTTATATCATAACATCAGCAATTTACAAAATACTTAAAATTCGGGTTTCGAAAAATTGCCTGTGGTTCGGAGATTTCTAGGTGTGCTCGTGGACGTCCGGTGATCTATTATAACCAAACAGAACGCTAGGTTAGATTTCCCTTAAACCCCGAATTACGCGTTAATGACACAACTTTATGAAATCCCGCAAATGTTTTATATGACTCCTTTAGGGTCCTTTATACTCTTATATCTTTCGTCCAGTACTTGTGCCAATATCTTGTTTCGTACGAGTTTCAAAACCAAGTCATGCGTATATAACCAAATTTCTTAGCGAACCATCCCCTTAAGGGGTTTTCCACTTGCGCAGTTTTGACTGTAATATTTTTCTAAAATCGAAAATTTCTCATTTTAACACAAAACCATTTTGGTTGCACTACCAACTGTCCGAGGCATCTACCATCCAAAATTCACAATTTTTACCAATTCTTAAGTGGCCTATTTATCTCTTCAAAGTGGTGACAAAACTGCAGTTAGATTACTTGCGCGACTTTTACTAAAACGGTCGTAACTTCTAAACCGTAAATCATATCGACATGATTTTTATATCAATACAAAGCTTAAGACAAGAACTATGCTATCATGGTCAGTGGTTTTCAAAAATGACATTTTAATGGTTCGAAATTATCTGTCCAATTAACCCTAGTTTCAACGGGCATTACGACGGCTATACACAGAACGTTTCCCGGATTTGATCATATTACCAACATCCAAAACCAACACAACCAATATCATTATACTATTATGAACTCAAAAAATCAGTCATAAGTTCAAGTGTTTACAACCAACCTCATTTCATCACAACGAACACAATCATGCTTAACTTAGTCATTAGTGCTAATAACTTAACATGCTTGCATTCCTTAGCGTAATCCTTACAAAAATCACAAGGTTTCAAGGGGATGAAGATATGTATACCTTGTATGTAACCTTGAGATCACTCAATATGCTTCACAACTCCTAGGGATGGCTTGGGTTGTCTTAACTTGCTTGAATCTTCCATTGAAGCAACATAACCAAGAACACAATTACTATTCATGCTTCACTTTCACATTTTTTTTTTTTTTACTGCCTAAAACAACTCCAAAAATTATGAAAACAAATCCTTACCTCTATTCTGATGTGGAGAGAATTCGGAATTTTTGTTATGATTTATAGAGCTTGTTTGAGTGGTGAGGAAAAATCAGTTCTTCCTTGTGGCCGAATGGAACTTTCTTTGGCTAGTTTGGCTCCTTTGCTTGGTTACCTTACTTGAAAACGTTTTATGCTATTTATTTTGTATATCTATCTTATATATGCTGATATGTAGACATATAATCAGCTAGGCCATGATATATATGCGTGTTATATGTAATAAAGTGGCTAGAAATGTCAAAAAGTGGAATAGTCATGTAGACTTTTCATGTCCTTGTTCCCTTTTTCATGGAACCCTGTTTCTACTTCTAGTTTCCTTTCTAGTTTGGTTTGGTTAGATGCTAACTACTTAGTTTCTTGCTTCCTTGCATGGCCACCTTTGTAGTATCCCCAAAAATGTAATCCTTTGCTTGTATAATCCTTATTTCGATGTTCGAAAATTCTCGAAAATGTTTTAGCGTAGAAATTTCTTATCGTAACTCTTTATCGTTTGGGATGTCTTGGTTTAATATTTCCATGTCGTGTATATTAGGTCATGTTAGGGTTCTCGTATTCCCTTGTGTTACCTAGGTTACAACTCAATTCGTAGAAATAGAAATTAGTGAATTCTGACGATGTTTGCATTCACTTATTTTCCTTGTACATTCGTAATGCATATTCGGATTCTTAATTTTCCACCATTTATATAGCGTGGGCTAACATGATTTCCATAATCCCATAGAATTACTATTCCTCAAGGTTTCGAATATCTTACAAAGTTAGGGTTATTACAATAATGGCTAACAAGAAACCAATGCTCAAGTACTTTCATGTATTTGGTGTTAAATACTTTGTACTTAAAAATGGAGAAGAACGTATTGGGAAGTTCGAGGCTAAAGCTCAAGAATCTATTTTTGTTGGTTATTCCAGAAGATCTTATCGGGTGTATATTATTGATCAACATCATGTCAAAGAAAGTGTCAATGTAACTTTTGATGACACAAAATTCCTTGACATCCAAAATGATGATCCATCTGAAACTCTTAAGTTTAACAATATGCCAGACTCACACTCAGATGATGAAAACGAACCTGAGGCTACAAAAGGAAAAAAAATGATAATAATGCTGATGATCCAAGTGCTACTGGTGGAAATAGTGGAAACTCTGGAGATACCACTAACACAGATGGAGATTCATCAAGGGATCCTAGCAGCAACTCAGGGGGAGGAGATGAAGGATCGACAAATCAAACATAACATAACAATGAAAATCATGGCGAATCATCAAGATCTAATCTGCCAAGTCAGAGAATTTGGAGTAGAGTTCATCCTTTTGAGCTGATCATTCGTGATCCAGATGTTAGTGTTAGAACAAGAGGTGCTATACAAAATCAATGCAATTATTCCGGGTTTCTATCTGAAATAGAACCTAAGAAAGTAGAAGAAGCACTTTCTGATCCTGATTGGCTGATTTCTATGCAAGATGAACTCAATCAATTTGAATCTCAAGAAGTTAGGAAACTAATACCTAGACTAATGGACAAGACTGCAATTGGCACACGATGGGTATACAAAAACAAGTTGGATGAAGATGGCATTATGATAAGGAACAAAGCCAGACTGGTTGCAAAAGGTTATTCCCAGGCTAAAGGAATTGATTATGATGAAACCTATGCTCCAGTTGCAAGACTTTAGACTATCAGGATGTTTCTGGCATTCACAGCTCACTTCAATTTTAAAGTTTATCAAATGGACGTGAAGAGTGCATTCCTGAATGGAAAGTTAGCTGAATAGGTATATGTACAACCCCCAGGCTTTGAAGATCCAGATCACTTGGACTTTGTATATTTTCTTTTCAAGGCTATCTATGGTCTCAAATAAGCACCCAGAACATGGTATGACACTCTTTCTGAATTTCTTTTTGAAAATGGTTTCGCTAAAGGAGTCATAGATAAAATTTTATTTTATAAGAAACACAATAATGATCTGATAATGGTACAAGTATATGTTGATGATATATTATTTAGGTCTACTAATGATAACTTGTGCAAGAGGTTTGCTAGCAGAGTAGGTACGAGATGAGCTTAATGGGAGAGCTGAAATTCTTCCTTGGACTTCAAGTGAGTCAAAGAATAAATGGAATATTTATTTGTCAGTCCAAGTACCTTAAAGAACTTCTGAAGAAGTATCACATGAAAGATTCAGCATCTGCAAGAAATCCCTCATCTATAACTGTCAAGCTTGGAGTATGTGAAAACTCAAAAAAGATAGACATCACAAGCTATAGAGGTATGATTGGATCTCTACTTTACCTAACTACAAGCCGACCAGATATTATGAATGCCACTTGTATATGTGCCAGGTTCCAAGCGGATCCTAGAGATATTAATCTTGTTGCTGTGAAAAGAATCTTAAGATATTTTAAGGGTACACCTAATCTTGGTATCTGGTACCCTAAAGAATCTGGTTTTAATCTAATAGGATATACAGATTCTGATTATGTAGGTAGTGTTTTTGATAGGAAGAGCACCTCAGGGAACTGCCAAATCCTAGGCAGAAGATTAATTTCCTGGTACAGCAAGAAACAACAAATTGTTTCCAATTCTACAACAGAGGCTGAGTACATTGCCGCGGGAAGCTGTTGCGCTCAGATCTTATGGATAAGGAATCAACTCAGAGATTATGGCTTTGTGTTAAATAAAATTCCTATTTTATGTGTTAACACAAGTGCCATTGTGATCTCCAACAACCCTGTACAGCACACGAGGACAAAGCACATAGATATCAGGTATCATTTTATTCGAGAACATGTTATGAATGGTACTGTGGAGTTACACTTTGTACCCACAGAAGAACAGACTGTAAATATTTTTACTAAGCCACTTGATGAATCCACATTCACCAGGTTGGTTGGTGAACTTGGGATGTTGAATAGTTCTTCATCTTAAATCTCAGTTCACATCTGCATTATGTTCTTAAATAAAATTTCAAGTGTTTATTATATGAATATTTGTCATGACACTTGTGAATTTATTTTACTAAATTCTAGTTCTCGAATGTGTGTTTAGTGTAAATTATTATAATATGTTATTTTATCTATTTTGATAGTATCGTACTATATTTTAATTTTAGATTATTATCATTAAAAAAATAATTTAATCAAAATTTTACAAGTTAAAATTTTGGTAAAAGTTATTTTTATTTGAAAAATAATTTAATATTGAAGTATAGATATTATTAGTATATTTTATCTATTATATATATATTAGTTTATTTAAATAAAACAATAGAACTGTTGTTATTTTGGGCAGACCTTTTATATTTAAATCAGGCAGACTTTTCATTTTATATAACTCGGGAATACTTTTCCTTCCCGGAGAGACTTTTGAAAAGTATCCCCGATGTTAGGTCCAAATGTGTTGTAGAGGGGGGGGGGGTGAATACAACTTTTCAACTTTATGAAACAATAAATACTTTGTAATAAATGAACACAATGATTCAAGGAATATATGTCTTATATATAACTTGAAGGGGTTGCTACAATATTCATTACAATAGTACAACAAAAGTAAAGAGGGTAGTAAATGATACTAAGCTCTGTGAATACTCTCTCTCTCTTTTACAAGTGTTTCTCTCAATATTGCTCTTTTTAAAATGTTACACGAGTACTTCTATTTATACTACTTGTAATTAATGACTTGTAGTCTTCAACATATAAGATATGAGTGGTCCAATGTTGTCCACGTAAACCTTATCTTGTCTTGAAAGCTTGGAAATAGCCAACCAGATGATGCCATGTGTCATGTTGAAACTGTCATCTATGTAGAACTTCTACATAAGAATTTCTACTTGTCATCTCGAACATTTAAGTAGAACTTCTACATAGGAATTTTTTACTTGTCATCTCGAACATTTAAGTAGAACTTCTACATAGGAATTTCTACATAGGCTCTATCTCGAATATTCTAAGTAGAACTTCTACATAGGAATTTCGAGATAGAAATGTTCTACTTGCAGAATTTCTACTTGGCTCTAAGTAGAAACTTATCTAGAATTTCTAGATAGAAATTTCTACTTAGGTTCCCTTGTAAGTACTTAGAGAAATTATGGGCTTCAACTAGAAACTTCAATGCAACATCTTGAACTTGTGATTTCTTCTTGTCTTCTATATTCTTCAACAAGTTCTTGAACATGGATCTCCATTACTGACATAAACTTGTTATCAATGTCCTGACACTTGATGCAATGGTCTGGTTCATAAGTGACTAGTCTTGATAGTGTTCTTGCTTCTGAATAGATTACCATATTGAATTAGAAATGTGGCTTTCCAATTGTCGCTTTCCTGATTTTTCACTTGAAATCAATTAGTCTTATTGATACTGATTGTTATGATCTTGATTCTTTAAGTTACACATCACTGAGGCATGAACAACTTTGACTGGAACTTCTTCCAGTGATTTCATCTTTAATTGATCATAATTAACCATGTTAAATTGTATCAATTACCTTGTCTTCAATTTGTATTGATTTCTTTGTGACTTCTTGTTCTTGATTGTCTTCCGGTTAAGTATCTTTTCTTTAATTGAGTTACATTAGATATAGTGTTACAAGTTTAGACACTCTGCTTTTCAATCTCCCCCTATTTGATTGTCTAACAATGACATTCAAATTAAAGAAGGATAACTCAACTAAATAAATGAGACGAGAAAAGATAAGTAACATTAAAGTCTTGTTGAAATTACAAATGAAATGAAAATTGAAAAACAATACAAAGAACTTAATAAATATCTTAAACTTGAAAGATAATTCGAACATCGAATCAAAGATCTTTGGAATGATTTCTATCACCTGGATTATTTCATGTCTTTCAGTCAAACTTATATCACTTTATTGGATCCACTCTGATTCACGGTTACAATATGGTGAATTAGCCTATCTCGCATACCGTGGTCAGGTGAATTTTCCTCAAGTGAGTTAGAGCAACCAAAAGATATGAAGTTTTTCCAACTTCAAGTTCACATTCCTCCGAGTTTTCATTCTAATTCCGTTTCCCCTTCCTAATTTCTTTCTCAGCATCGCGCCTATCTTCTCTTTGTTTTATGCGCCTCTCTTTCTTTTGTTGTTCTCTTTTGTATACTGGATCATGTAACTGTGCCCATCGAGCATTCAACAGACTTACTGCTTCCATCTCTAGAGGATTCTTGGGTTCTGGATATGGATGTCTGAAAAGTCTTTTGAGTTTTTCCACCTCCTGAGTAGTCCTGATCTTTGGAATATCCTCAAAATTCTTCATGATAAGCTGTGATTTCCAGTGAGTTTTATCAGCCTTAAACTGATAGTAGATCATTTTGGGGTAGCCCTTGACACGGTTAGTATTGTAGACACTAGCCGCATCCAACTCCATTCTTCTTTTCTCCTGGACTATATCAGACAGGTACTTCAGTAGTCTCTGCTTCTCATCAACAAACGTATCCTCTACATCACCCCATTTGAACTCTTCTAGTACTTTGTCTAGAAATGCAGCATCTTGAGTCTGTAGCAGCCATTTCTTACTCATATGCAAGAAGGTCTGTTTCTGGTCTGCATCAATGAATACCAAGGCATCAGCTGTATCATCAGCATAAGAGTGTATCCAGTATACACTATCTCTTCCTGGAACACTAACTGCCTCCCTTATTTCTCCTTGTTCTAGCGGTCCAGAAGGAAGAGTCAGAGCTTCATCAACACTTTTCACAGCTTTTAGAATATTCCATTTTCTCTCCATTAGCTTTGGCTCAATCTTCACGTTGTCTAGAGGATTTGGAGCGATAATATCACATTTCCATATTTCGTTGCTTTTCTTGAATATTATCTTCTCAATGAACTCCACTGATTTTTATTTAACATCAGAAGTGAATCCCTTGCTCATCATTTGTCTACATATCGCTTTTAAGGATTCCACTGATAGAGCAATCAGATCTTCTTCCTCCATACTAACCCTCTTCATTTTTCCATCCACGACCATACGAACAACATCTGGATTGGCTGAGAATTCTGGTCCCTTGTCATCTGCTAGTTGCGTTAATTGATCTCTATACAGAATGCTAAGTTCCTCAGCTTGAGAGAATTGAATTTTAGTTGCTAGAAAGAACAACTCTGACGCAGATCTTCTCGAGATAAATTGATCACCCACGTATAGGAAAGACATTGGGGCTCCTTCAACTAAGGTCAGAATGACTTGCCATTCCTTTACCACTGGTTTATATCCAACACAGACTTTTGAGATCATTCTTTTCAAAGCATTTATGTAGTCCACCGTCATTGGATTCTTCAGGTTCAAGTTATAGAAAAGATCATCTGCCTCCTTGTTATGAACTCCATTTGTACAAGTCTCCATTGGTGTCTTCCTTGCATCATCCCATTTCTGTCCAATCCTTCGTTTGTCCAATTCAATCTGTGGATCAGCTAACCTTGCAAGCTCATAGTCATACTGCTTCTCCTTGAGTTCCACTTTCTTCTCATAGAAAACAGCCTCTTCTTGCATCATTTTCATTTTAAAGAACTGAGCTTGTTCCAAGGCCAACTATTGAGCTCTCAGGGTCTCTTCATCAATAGGGATCTCTTCAGTCTCTCCAGTAGACATCCCAACACCTCCACCTTGTTCCTTCAAAGATCTTTTAATAGCATGTGCTAGGGGCACGTCTTCCATATCAGAGTCTGAATCAATAACATGTACTTCTTCCTGTCGACCACCAAAGTCAGTGAATGGTTCTTCTACTTCAACCACCACTGCTTTACCCTTTCTCTTCCTTTGAGCCTCCTCATCAGTCACTGGCTCACTTTCCTTTATTTGCTCCTCTTCAACCAGAGTTGACTGTTGTCTCGTCTAAGGCTCTCTCTCCCCCTTAGATGAGTTATCCGGAACATCACCCTGAGCAGTAGATCCTGCAGCATGCTGAGAACCACCATGTGCAGATTCAGAAGGTCCAGTTTCAGCTCCACCAGCACCATCATCATCTGGGGGAGGTTGATTGTACTGTGCGTCAAAACACTCCGGGGGTACCAAATGACGAATTGCATACATCATTCGACTGATCTCCGTTGCCATGGTATGCATTACACTTTCTACGCTCCCCATCCGTTCGTACATAGTACTTCCTAAAACTCCACCAGCATGGCCCAAGTCATTCACTTTGTTTGTGACATCGTTTAATGCTTCCGACTGACTTGCCATTCGTGCTGCGTAGTCATCAAGAGCTCTCCGGTTGTCCCCAACATTTACCCCTAACTGCTCCATTGTCTGCCCGAACTGCTTCACCTGATTTTCAATTGCTGTCATACGAGTATCAAGATTATCAAGAATAAGGGACGGTGTTTGGCTTAGGTGTTATCGCTCTAAAAATCGTTCTGTTAGTGTTTGTCGCTCAGTTTCGGGCCTTAAAAATGAAGGTCCCTCACTCCCTAAACGCTCACACACACTCCATGTCTCACGCTCGTGTATATCTTTAACAAAATCACCAAGATTAAAAGAAGTACCTGCAGAAACTGGATAAGAAAAGTGAAGAGCAGTTATGGGATCTAAAGATCCTGTCTGTTTCTGAAGTGGAATCTCAGGCTGAGAGGCTGCAAAGTGTTCATGTACAACATCTGAACTGATCCTCTCTGCAGCATCAGTATGTACCGGTGAAGGTACTTTGGCAGCAAATAAAACTTCCGGCCTATCTGAAGCAACAGGCTCCGCAGAAGGCACAAAATCCTCATCAAGAGTCCTATTTGTAGAATGTGCAAGGGGAGAACCACTCACGTGAGGTGGAGTGGTTGTGATAGACACACTAGGTTTGGACTGGGCTTGTGAAGTAGCAGCGTGATAAATTTTGGCTCGCTTCCGTATTAGTGGCTGCACTTCAGGGTTACTCTCATCAGAACTCTCACTTAATTCTACAGGTGCCGGCCTTTTAACTCCCGTCAACAAGGGTGAAAGTGAAGAAGTCAGGGAATCAGACTCAGAAATTTGACTATCACCCTAGGATAGATCCTGCGGGTTAGCAGAATCTTGGGCCACAGAATCAGAATTAGATGATGAAAGGTAGAGTGTCTAAACTTGTAACACTATAACTTATGTAACTCAACTAAAAGAAAAGATACTTAACAGGAAGAAAATCAAGAACATAAAGCCACAAAGAAATCAATATTAAATGAAGACAAGGTAATTGATACAATTCAACATGTTAACTATGATCAAACAAAGAAGAAATCATTGAAAGAAGTTTAAGACAGAGTTGTTCATGCCTCAGTGATTTGTAACTTAAAGGTTCAAGATCATAACTATCAGTATCAATAAGACTAATTGATTTCAAGTGAACAAGAAGGAAAGCAATAATTGGAAAGCCACATTACTAATTGAATATGGTAATCTATTCAAGAAGCAGAGACACTATCAAGACTAGTCACTTACGAATCAGACCATTGCATCAAGTGTCAGGACATTGATAGCAAGTTTATGTCAGTAATAGAGATCCAGGTTCAAGAGCTTGTTGAAGAATATGGAAGACATAAAGAAATCACAAGTTCAAGATGTTGCATTGAAGTTTCAAGTTGAAACCCAGAATTTCTCCAAGTACAAAATGTTCGAGATGGCCAAGTAGAATATTCATATGTAGAAATTCTACTTAAATGTTCGAGATGGCCAAGTAGAATATTCCTATGTAGAAATTCTACTTAAATGTTCGAGATGGTCAAGTAGAATATTCCTATGTAGAAATTCTACTTAAATGTTCGAGATGGCCAAGTAGAAATTCTAAAGTAGATGTTCTACATAGAAGGCAGTTTCAACATGACACATGGCATCATCTAATTGGCAGATTTCCAAGCTTTCAAGATAAGATAAGATTTATGTGGACATCATTGGGCCACGTATATCTTAGTCTTTGAAGACTACAGGACATATATTACAAGTAGTATAAATAGAAGTACTTGTGTATTATTTTAAGAAGAGCAATATTTTCGAGATAAACACTTGTAAAAGAGATAGAGTATATTCATAGAGCTTAGTATCATTTACTACCCTCTTTACTTCTGGTGTACTTTGTAATGAATGTTGTAGCAACCCTTTCAAGTTATATATAAGACATATATTCCTTGAATCATTGTGTTCATTTATTGCTTCTTAAATTCAAAAAGTTGTATTCACCCCCCCCCCCTCTATAACACATTTGGACTTAACAATCGGTATCAAAGCTTCATGTTTAACATAAAAAACATAGATCCTTGTGTTTGGTAGAAGATTTGTGAGTTTTCATCTTCCAGAACTACTTTTCGACTTTTCTCGAAAAGTGGACCTTAATTCGTTTCTAGTGAAAACTCATCCGAAAAATTATTTAAATACCTCAAGTGTGATTATTTAGCTTGGATGGACTTTAGATAATTTTTGTGAATTAATCTGGATACTTTGATATTTGGTGTTCTTGAGTGTTCATCATTGTTCTTGTTAAAGAAGACAAACTCAGCAACTTTTGATTTCCTTTTCCAAAAGACAAAAAGTGAAAAAGGTGTTATTGGCTTTTGATTGGACAACTTTCTCACTGCACAAAAAGATATTAAAGATTACTCTGTACCTGTCACGTGGGTGTTAGGTGAGTTAGGTGAGAAAAGAAACAAAAGTCAAAAAGTGTGAAAAGTAATATTGTTTATTCAATATTAAAGTGACCTGCAACAAATTTCTTCTAAGGACAAAAGTTCTACATTGAATATTCTACTTGAATATTCGACTTGAATATTCTATTTGAATATTCGACTTGAATATTCTACTTGAATATTCGACTTGAATATTCGACTTGAGGTTCTACTTGGAGAGTTTCGACTTAGGCAGAAGTTCTACATAGATATTCTACATAGCCTAGTCTTGGGTACTTAGAAATTTTTGGTGTCCAGAACTAGAACCTTGATTTATTTTGAGATAATTTAATTTTCTTTTAATTACTACTCAAGTAATAAGAAAAGTTTATTATCTTTACTTTAAATCCACATTAAGATGGCACCTGAAAATAATTTCAAGATTCCAATGTTCGACCGAGATCATTATGAAGAATGGGTGTTGAGAATGAAACTTTACCTTGAGTCCGTCAATCCTGAATATCTGGAAGTCCTTGACAAAGGTAAATTTGTACCAATGGTTGTTGTTCCCGAGCATATGGAAGGAGATGCGGTAGTACCACAACGGTTTGAGCCTAAGAAGGCAGTAGACTTTTCAGATGCTGATAAGGAGCAGATAGCTTTCGATACATCCGTTCAACAAACACTGATAGAATCCCTAGATCATGAGATGTTTAATGTAGTTAAAGGACTAACTACAGCGAAGAAGATTTGGGATAAGCTAGAGGTCGTCATGGAAGGTACCGCTATGGTCAGAAGCAACAAAACACTTATACTCAAGATGGAGTATGATACCTTCAGAATAAGAAAAGGTGAAAGCATAACAGATGTCTATCTAAGATTCAGTCAATTAGTTTTGGATTTGAATCTGAGAGGTGTAACTCTCCCCGTGGTTGAACTCAACACGAGATATCTAAGGAACCAGCCAAAAAGCATTGAACATAGAGTTTACGCTGTTAGAGAAACCAGAGATTTGCACATAACTTCTCTGGAAGAATATTATGGAATTTTAAAGACCTATGAGCTGGAGACCCTTCAAGATCAAGCATGGGATAATGATTCAAGAGGAAAGGAAGTGGCATCAGGATTAATGGCTGACGAGGAAGAGTCTAAAAAGGCAATAATTGCAAAGAAACCTAGATCATCACCTGCACCACATCAAGTTGAAAATGATGACGAGTGCACATCAAATAGTGATGATGACTACTTCACCCAAGAAGAGCTGGACAACGTGGATGATAGTGTCGTGGCATACATGGCAACGAAGTTCAGCAATATAAGATTCAGAAAGAGTAACAGTCCACAAAGAAAATCTTCATCTTACAATCGGGTTACTAAGGGTGGTGGTAGTTCTCAAGGTTACAAAGGGAAAGCAAAGAGTACTAGCTACAAATCTCTTTTGGATTTCAAAATGAAGTTCAAATGCTATAACTGTGGTGAAGATGGATACTTTGCTACCGACTGCAAGAAGCCGAAACAGACTTATCCCAAAGACACATATGAAGCCCTCAAAAGCTAGTATGAATCCCTGGTGAAGGAAAGACATGGAAAAAGAGCTTTAGTTGTAACAGAAGGCAGAGCTTGGGATGATTCAGATGAGGAAGAAGTTACTTATACAGCAAACTTTGCCCTCATGGCTGAGACATCAGATGAACCAGAGGTACCAGTTTTAACCCTTAAAGAGGAAATGTCTATTGATGATTATAAGGTGCAGAACGGGGCTCTTAGCGAAGAGATCTATATGTTGTGCAAAAGCCTAAATACTTCTAAAAATGAATAGAAAACACTTGTTGCCAAATGCAGAATGCTTGAGGCAAAAAGTGGAAGAATTAGAGGCTGCTTGCACTATAGATACTTCCCTAAGAGACTCTATTAAAACTTTGGGCTCAACCTTAAGGATGAAATAGAAGCATGTCTTAGGAATAAACTAGCTGAGTTAGAAACTAAATACGAAGTTTATAAACTAGCAGCTAGTAAAGTGAATGTCGATAGCGGCACATTTAAGAAGATAACTGGAGTCGGTGTAGGACTTGACTATTCTAACTTATCAAAGAAGGAAGGAAAGAGACCTATAGATACTAGTTCCAGTAAGATTAAAAATGAAATACCTAGCATTCTTAAATCTACTGTCAAACCTATCTTTAAACACTTCGTTCCTCATGAAGAAGAAGAGACTGAATTGTTAGTTAGATATGAGATTGAAATGGAAGATCGCCAGAGAGAACAACCTGTAACTCCCACTAAATCAGTTAAAATCAAATCCCCTAGAGAAGAATCTAGACCAGGATTAGGAGCTAAGGCTGTTAAACAACAGAGTAAAAAGGAAAAAGGCATAAAAGAGGTTAAGGCAGAACGAGTAAAGAAAGCATGTTATCACTGTAAATCAACCGAACATCTTTCTTATGCATGTAAATCTAACATGAATATTCCTGTTGCACATGCCATGCCTGTACCACACATAATGAATAACATGCATCAGAATCATGCACAATGTGGTCAACCTAATTGTATGCCATGCACTTTTAACGTCATGCAAACGTTTGTGAACTTGATGAATGCAACTAGTCAAACATGTCTAAATACTGCTACTAGTTCTAATGTCAAGAAGAAGCATGTGAGAGCTAAGACTGCCAGTCCTCTTAAAGTAAGGAGTGACAAGCTTTCTCCTAAGACTGACAAATCTGTCAAGTCTGAAAAAAGAAAAGACAAAGTCAAAAGTTCTAGTAATGTTAAGAAAAGTGCATCTCCTGTTGTTACATCTGATAATTCTCGATCTTATAGAAAAGTCGGGCCCAATCAAAGTTGGGTTCCGAAGAATGCCTAACCAATCTGTCATTGCAGGGCATTAAGCGGAACAGAAATAAAGTTATATGGGTGCTAGATAGTGGAACATCAAGGCATATGACAGGAAACAAGTCCCTGCTTACAGAGTTGGTTATGAAGGATGGTCCTTATGTCACCTTTGGAGATGACATCAAAGGAGTGACGAAGGGATATGGCAAACTGAAGACTGGTAATGTCATCATTGAAGATATTTCTTATGTTGAGGGATTGAAGCACAATCTGTTGAGTATCAGTCAATTCTGTGACAAAGGTTATGAAATTGTCTTCAATAAGAAAGGTGTTTCAATAACTCACATCAAGGAAGGTTCGTTGGCTTTAAGATCAGTTCGAAAGGCAGATCTTTTTGTTGCGGACATGGATTCGGCAAATCAGAATGAAGTCACCTGTTTCTACAGCAAAGCTTCGGATGATGAAAGCTGGTTATGGCACAAAAAGTTATCTCACTTAAACTTCAAAACGATGAATGCTCTCGCGAGGCGAGAATTAGTGAGAGATCTACCCCAGAAGGAGTTTGCTCCTAAAGGACTCTGTGAAGCTTGTGAAATGGGAAAGTCAAAGCGAGCATCGCATAAAAGTAAAGAAATTTCTAGTATCACTGAGCCTCTAAAACTTCTTCATATGGATTTGTTTGGCCCAGTAAATGTCCTATCCTTATCTAGGATAAGATATGCATTGGTAATCGTGGATGACTTCTTCAAGTATACATGGGTGTTATTCGCAATGACGAAAGACGAAGTACCTTTCCTAATCATTGATCACATCACTCAAATTGAGAATGTTTCAACACTTACCGTGAAGACGATTAGAATAGACAACGGCACTGAATTTAAAAACACGGTGCTGAATGACTTCTGTGTATCTAAGGGAATACGTCGTCAGTACTCAGCCCCGAGAACTCCACAGCAAAATGGAGTAGTAGAAAGGAAGAACAGAACATTGGTTGAAGCAGCAAGAACTTTGTTGTACGATTTAAAACTTCCCCTATACTTTTGGGCCGAAGTAGTGAGTACAGTGTGTTACACTCAGAATAGAACCCTGATCATAAAAGATAAAGAAAAGACACCATGTGAACTGATGAACAACAGAAGACCAACAGTCAATTACTTTCATGTCTTCGGAACTAAATGTTATGTGCTTATAGACAATGAAAATCTAGGCAAGTTTGCAGCAAAAGCTCGTGAAAGAATCTTTGTTGGTTATTCTACAAATGTGGTGGCAGCTTATCGGGTATTCTTAGTGAATGATCGAAAAGTGACTGAAAGCTGCAATGTCAGATTCGATGATACCAAACTGCCATCAATTTCTAAAGATAATAATGAACCTAAGTCCCTAAAGTTTCAAAATCTGGACTTAGATGAACTTGAAGATGAACCTGAGTTGGTTGTTACTTCAGATATACCAAGTGTTCGAGAAGAAATACCTGAGTCTAATGCAAGATCAGAAGAAACTTCTTCAGCACAGTCTGGCAACAACTCAGGGGGAGTAAACAGCAGCTCAAGGACAAGTGTTCAAGGCTCAAGACGAAATGACACTAGTTCTGTAGGAGCTGACACTAACTCAGGGAGAGATAGTGGAAATAACACAAGTAGTCAACACAACAATTCAGAAAGTCAAGTTGAATCATCAAGACAATTTCCAAGAGAACGTGTATGGAGTAGAGACCATCCGTTTGAATTAATTATTGGTGATCCAGATGCTGGTGTGACTACTAGAAGAACTGCAAGAGCTGACATGGCTAATATTTGCTTATATTCTGGGTTCTTATCCAAGATTGAACCTAAAGAAATAGAAGAAGCTCTTGGTGATGCTGATTGGGTGATTGCAATGCAAGAGGAGCTCAATTAGTTTGAAAGGCAGAAAGTTTGGAAGCTGGTACTCCGATCGAAGAACAGATCAGTAATTAGAACTAAGTGGGTATTCAGAAATAAACTGGATGAA
This sequence comes from Oenanthe sinensis, assembly GCA_028671895.1. Lineage (NCBI taxonomy): Eukaryota > Viridiplantae > Streptophyta > Magnoliopsida > Apiales > Apiaceae > Oenanthe > Oenanthe sinensis. The sequence continues at coordinate 15,631,129 of CM053807.1, forward strand.
GACGGACTTGTAACACGAAACAAGGCTCGATTGGTAGCGAAGGGTTATTCTAAAAAAGAAGGTATTCATTATGATGAGACCTACGCTCCAGTTGCAAGACTTGAGGCAGTCAGGATGTTCTTGGCTTTTGTAGCACACAAGAACTTCAAGATTTTTCAGATGGATGTGAAAAGTGCCTTCCTGAATGGAGAGCTAGAGGAAGAAGTATATCTGGAACAGCCACCTGGCTTTGTTGATCCAGAACTTGTAGATTTTGTGTACTTTCTCTTCAAAGCTGTCTATGGCCTCAAACAATCCCCAAGACGATGGTATGAAACCCTATCCTTGTTCTTAATTGAAAGTGGTTTTACTAGGGGAGTAATTGATAAAACATTGTTCTTTAAAAATGTAAAGGGTGATTTAATACTTGTTCAAGTCTATGTGGACGATATAATTTTTAGGTCATCTAATGAGCGCTTGTGCGAGAAATTTACCAAGTTAATGAAGGATAAGTATGAGATGAGCATGATGGGGGAGCTGTCATTCTTCCTTGGGTTACAGATCAGTCAGAGAAAAGAAGGAATCTTTATCTGTCAATCCAAATACATCAAAGATTTACTCAAGAAGTACAATCTAGAAGATGCGTCAGTAGCTAAAACTCCCATGGCCACTGCCACGAAGCTTGATGAAGACAAATCAGGTAAACCAGTTGACGTCACAAAGCTATCGAGGTATGATTGGCTCACTTCTCTATTTAACTGCAAGTAGACCCGATATCATGTTCGTAACTTGTTTGTGTGCAAGGTTCCAAGCGGATCCTAGAGAGTCACATCTCATAGCCGTCAAACGAATCTTTAGGTATCTCAAGGGAACATCAAATCTAGGAATTTGGTACCCAAGAGATACAGGTTTTAATCTAATAGGCTATTCAGATTCAGACTATGCAGGTTGCAGGATTGATAGGAAAAGCACATCTGGTGCTTGTCAATTTCTAGGAAGAAGATTGGTGTCCTGGCAAAGTAAAAAAGCAACATACAGTATCTACTTCCACTGCTGAAGCTGAGTACATTGCTGCTGGAAGCTGTGTAGCTCAAATACTGTGGATGAGGAACCAATTGAAAGATTATGGCATGGAGCACAAAAAGATTCCAATCATGTGTGATACCACAAGTGCCATTGCCATGACCAACAATCCTGTAGACCACTCAAGAACCAAGCACATAGATATAAGATATCACTTCATAAGAGAACATATTGAGGAGGGGACTGTGGAGTTACATTTTATACCCACAATGCAACAAATTGCAGATATATTCACTAAACCTCTTGATGAAGTCACATTCAATAGGTTGGTTGGTGAATTGGGGATGCTTAACACAAGTTAGTAAATCCTCTTATCTGTAAGATCCCAGTTTTGAACAAGTACATATGTTTTTCTTCTTGTAAAATGCCTATTTTGTTTGTGCATAGTTGAAAACATATGTAAATAATCTCTACAATTGCTCAAAATATCACTTCTGCATCCTAATTAATCATTAAGGACTTAAACTTTAAAATGGTTAATTAATGAGTATTTTAGAATGCATGTTGTGTTATTTTACATAAATTCATTGTGCTTTATGTGTAATTATTGGTTAAATCTTTGAATTTATGTTGGTTAGATTGTATGATCATAGGGGGACTTAAATTCATATTATTCTAAATTTTTCATGATTTTTAGATGAATTTACCTGTGTTTTTCATGTAATTTTTATTAATTTAGAGGCCTTAAAATTGTCAATGAATGTTTTTAATTTTTTGCTTTGTTAAAAATCCTTGAATTGATATTTATATTCATTTGGCAAAATTTAATTGTTGTTTTTGTTGCAAAAATTGCCAAATTATTCCAAGTATCTTCAAAATTTCGAGTTAGAGTCTATCTCGAAACTCATCTCGAAATTCGACTTGAATTTCGAGTTGGGCTTCCAGGAGTGAAGTTTTGAAAATTCTAAGTCTGGGAAGAATATTTGAGATAAGGTTTATCTCGAAATTCGACTTGAATTTTGAATTACAGTTCCTAGTGTGCCTGTTTAAAATTCCAAGTCTGGGTAAAAATTCGACTTGATGTTCGACTTAATTTCTATCTCGGACATTATCTCGAAATTCGACTTGATGTTCGACTTGAGTTCTATCTCGAACATTATCTCGAAATTCAACTTGATGTTCGACTTGAGTTCTATCTCGAACATTATCTCGAAATTCGACTTGATGTTCGACTTAGGTTCTATCTCGAACATTATCTCGAATATCGACTTGATGTTCGACTTGAGTTCAATCTCAAACATTATCTCGAATATCGACTTGATGTTCGACTTGAGTTCTATCTCGAATATTATCTCGAATATTCGACTTGATGTTTGAGTTAGTCTCTATCTCGAATATTATCTCGAATTTCGACTTGATGTTCGAGATAGAGTTCCCAGGATTGTACTTGGAATTTTATTGAGTTTGTAAGGGATTTTTTTCGAGTTAACTCCTAACTCGAAACTCATCTCGAATTTTGTCTTGATATTCGAGATGGGATTCCCTGGTGGGTTTATTATGCTGTTTTAATTGATTAAGTGTTTATTTGTTCGAGTTAGTGTCTATCTCGAACTTTATCTCGAATTTCGACTTGATGTTCGAGATAGTCTCTATCTCGAAACTCATCTCGAATTTCGATTTAAATGTTCGAGATAGTGTTCGACTTAGGTTCCCCAGTGCGTACTTAGTATTTGTTTCTTGTTTTCACAGGGGTATTTTTGTCTTTGCTCATACATGTATATATATACATCTCTAACTCGTGTAAATTTTTCACTTTAACCTAATTGTTTTTAACCCTAATCTTTTACAGCCCCCACCCTCCCAGGCGATTTCAAAACTCCCAGTGATTACTTGTTAATACTCGTACATACCACGAACTGCTGTCCAATTTCTGTCTTGATTACTTGTTTGCATCACTTTTGATGGTGTGTTTCTGTGTTTAGATTCGTACATGTTCATCCCTTTCTTCGAGATATACACATGACTATACACACACTTACACACACGCACAAAGCCCTGTTCTTTGCAAACGTTGTTATTTGGATCGATTCTCACTTGGTAGTTTGTTGGCTGTGTTTTGATTTCATGATTATTGTTTTAAATTCCGTAGTTTAATTCTGATTAGTCACTTGCTTTGTTCCTGTTATTCATTCGAGTGTCTCTTGTCGTAATTAAAAGGAATTTGCGTATTTTTCCTTGCTTAAATGTTAACCTTAATTGTTTTTTTCTCAAAAATCACATTAATACCAAGAAAAATTATTTTACAAATGGCTCACCAATTTTCACTTGCGAAAAATAATTTTTTTAACATTTCTACGGAAATTGGTGATCATCTCCCGCGCTTCAAGTTTTGGGTACGATTTCTCAATTTGTACTCCAAGGCTAGTGTTGCTTTTACTGCAAAACCAACACTAGTCCACGATGCTTTACAACAATTATGGACTAGTGCAGTTACTTTTTGGAACAAATCTACCCCCTATGGTTTCAGGTTTACCTTGGCGGGTCAGGAATATGAAGTTACGGAGGAAGTGTTCAACAGGGTTCTGGGATTCCCAGTCAAAGATATTTATGACCCTGAACCTACAACGGCAGATCGTATCAAGTTCTTTGAGGAGATTGGATGTTATCCTCCTTCTGGACGGATCTTAACTGGCGCCATCCAGAAACAATACTTCCAGGTGGAATGGAATTATTTTTTCGAGGCCCATCACAAGATGTTTTCGGGCGCGCGAAAAAGATTATCATCAGATTCCAATCCCCATGCAAGTCTTTGCAGTTTCCCTAGCCCGAGAACTGGACATTAATTATGGCAGAATCGTTCTTTCAGAAATAGTGGCTACAATGGGATCATCTGCAAGCAGAGACCTTACGACTACTAATGTTGTATGCTGGTATCCTCGTTTCTTACAAATGGTTATTAATCACTTAGTACCAACTGATGCTCTCTCTGTAAGACATGCATTTGCAAAGAGTGCAACATCTGCATCACTGGGCATGGGCACCAAGTCACTCACAACAATTGCTAATCAGGATAAACATCACGGTAAAGCGATGACTATTCCTGCTAATATTCAAGTGTGGCTTCAATATGATGCAGGTATTACTTCCATGGTGGGGACCTCGCACGTATCATCACATGCTCAGAATCCATCTGCACATGCTGACGCATTTCAAGGGATTCCTGACGAGCCTCTTAGTGATGAAGATGATGGTGGCCATTCTCACTGTCAAACCTTTGCCGGTCAAAGGGAAAGACAACCTTCTCCTCATGATGATTCTGATCCCTTTGCTGGACAAGGTAATGAAGGAGGTAATTTCTTTGAACAAGAGCAACTCTCTGTTCACACTACTGGTACTTCTTCTTCATCTAAATCTGATTCCATGGCCCAAGATTCTACTAGCCCGCAGGATCTATCCCAGGGCGAGAGCTACATTTCTGATTCTGATTTTGATACTCTTGCTTCTTCACTTTCACCCTCGCTAACGGGGGAGTTAAAAGGCCGGCGACACCTGTAGATTTAGGTGAGGGTTCTGAGAGTGACCCCGAAGTGCAGCCACTTATTCAGAAGAAAGCCAAATTTTCACATGCTACAACTTCAAAAGCCCAGTCCAAACCTAGTGTGTCTATCACAACCACTCCACCACACGTGAGTGATTCACCCATTGCACATTCTACACATAGGGATTTTAGTGAGGATTTTGTGACTTCTGAAGAGGCTGTTGCTTCAGAAAGGCCAGAAGCTTTCATTGCTTCAAAAGTACCTTCACCGGTACATACTGATGCTGCAGAGATGATCGATTCTGATGTTGTACTAGAACACTCTGCAACCTCTAAGCCTGAGATTCCACCTCAGCATATGACAGGAATATATCCCATAACTGCTGCTAATTTTTCTTATCCAATTTCTGCAGGTACTGCTTTAAATCTGAGTTATATTGTTGAAGACATACACGAGCGTGAGACAAGGAGTGTGTGTGAGCGTTTAGGGAGTGAGGGACCTTCATTTTTAAGGCCCAAAACCGGGCGACAAACAGTAACACAATGATTTTTAGAGCGAGAACACCCAAGCCAAACACCGTCCCTAGTTCTTGAAAATCTTGATACGCGTATGACTTCAGTTGAAAATCAAATAAAGCAGTTCGGGCAGTCGATGGGGCAGTTAGGGATCAATGTTGTAGACAACCAGAGAGCTCTTGATGACTACGCAGCAAGAATGGCAAGTCAAGCTACAGCTTTAGACGAAATGACGAACAAGGTGAATGACTTGGGCCATGCTGGTGGTGTCTTGGGCAGCACTCTTTATGATAGAATGGGAGCAGTGGAAAGCATAATGCATACAATGGCAACAGAAATAAGCAAAGTGATGTATGCAGTTAGGAGCTTTGTTCCCCCAGAGTGCTTTGACGATCAATATAACCAACCTCCCCCTGATAATGATGGTGCTGGTGGTGATGGAGGTGCTGGTGGAGCTGGACCCTCGGGTTCGGGTTTTGGTGGTTCCTATGCTACTGGTGGATCTGGAGAGAAGGGTGGTGTTCAGGATAACTCACCTAAGGGGGAGAGTGCAAAGGAGACGAGACAGGAGTCGCTGATTATTGAGGCGATTGAAGAACAGACTACTGATTTTGTCAAAGAAAATGAGCCAGTAATTGAAGAGGAGGCTCAGAGGAAGAGAAAGGGTAAGGCAGTGGTGGCTGAGCAAGAAGAGCCATTCATTGACTTGAGTTATCATCAGGAAGAAGTACATAAGGTACTTGATTCAGATTTTAATATGGAGGATGTACCTTTAGCACATGCAATTAAAAGATCTTTGATGGAACAAGGTGGAGGTGCTGGAATGTCTTCCGGAAAGCCTGAAGAAATACCTGTTGATAAAGAGACCCTGGAAGCTCAACAGTTGGCCTTGGAACAAGCTCAGTTCTATAAAATGAAGATGATGCAGGATGAGGCTGTTTTCCTTGAAAAGCAAGCGGAGCTCAAGGAGAAACAGTATGATCATGAGCTTGCAAGGTTAGCTGATCCTCAAGTTGATCTGGACAAGAGAAGGATCGGACAGAAATGGGATGATGCAAGGAAGATTCTATTGGGAGTTTGTGCGGAAGGAACTCATAACAAAGAGGCGGAAGACTTATTCTACAACTTGAACTTGCAGAATCCACTGACTATTGACTATATAATTACTTTGAAAAGGTTGATCTCTAAAGTCAGAGTTGGATACAATGCGATGGTTAAGGAGTGGCAGGTCATCTTGTCTTTAGTCGAAAGAGTCCCGACATCTTTCTTGTATGTGGATGATCAATTCATCTCGAGAAGATCTGCGTCAGAGTTGTTCTTGCTAGCAACAAAAATTTAATATTCTCAAGCTGAGGAGCTTAACATTCTGTATAGAGATTAGTTAATGCAGCTAGCAGATAACAAGGGACCAGAATTCTCAGCAAATCTTGATGTTGTTCGGATGGTTGTTGATGGAAAAATGAAGAGGGTTAGTTTAGAAGAAAATGACCTAATGGCTCTATCGGTAGAATCCCTAAAAGCTGTCTGTAGGCAAATGATGAGTAAGGGATTCACCTCTGACATTAAGGAGAAGTCAGTGGAGTTTATTGAGAGGATCATATTCAAGATGAGCAATGAGATTTGGAAGTGTGATATTATTGCTCCAAACCCTCTAGACAATGTAAAGGTTGAGCCGGAGCTAATTGAAAGAAAATGGAATATTCTACAAGCTGTTAAAAATGTAGATGAAGCTCTGACTCTTCCTTCTGGATCACTGGAACAAGGAGAAATAAGGGAGGCAATTGGTGTTCCAGGAAGAGATAGTGTATACTGGATACACTCGTATGACAATGACATAGCTGATGCTTTGGCGTTCATAGATGCAGACCAGAATCAAACATTATTGCATATGAGTAAAAAATGGCTGTTGCAGACTCAAGATGCCGTATTTCTGGAAAAAGTTTTAGAAGTATTCAAATGGGGAGAAGTGGAGAATGAGAATGTGGATGAGAAGTAGAGACTTCTGAAGTACTTGTCTGAAGTAGTGGTGGAAAAGAAGCGAATGGAGCGAGATGCGGCTAGTGTCCATAATACTAACCGTGTCAAGGGCTACCCCAAAATGATCTATTGTCAGTTCAAGGCTGATAAATCACATTGGAAATCTCAGCTCATAATGAAGAATTTTGAGGATATTCCAAAGATCAGAACTACTCAGGAGGTGGATAAACTCAGAAGGCTTTTCAAGTATCCTTATCCAGAGCCCAAGAACCCTCTAGATATGGAAGTGGTAAGTCTGTTGAATGCAAGGTGGAAGCAGCTTCATGATCCAGTCTACAAGAGAGAACAGCAGCAGAAGGAAAGGCGCAGAAAACTGAAAGAAGAGAAGCGCCAAGCTGAAGAAGTTAGGAAGAGGAGACGGAATTAGAATTAAAGGTCAGAGTGGTGTGAACTTGAAGTTGGGAAAACTTCATATCTGTTGGTTGTTTTAACTCACTTGAGGAAAATTCACCTGATCACGGTATGCGAGATAGGCTAACTTACCATACTGTAACCGTGAATCAGAGTGGATCCAACAAGGTGATAAAAGTTTGACTGAAAGGTATGAAATAATCCAGGTGATAGGAATCACTCAAATGGTCTTTAATTCGAAGTTCGAATTCTTTATCTAGCTTAAGTTTTATTTATTCTAGTTCTTTGAATTGTTTTCCAAGTTTATTTCAGTTGTAATTTACACAAGATAGTAATGTTATTTATCTTTTTCTCGTCTCATTGTTTAGTTGAGTTATCCCTTGTTAATTTGAATGTCGTTAGACTATCAAATAGGGGGAGATTGAAAGGCAGAGTGTCTAAACTTGTAACACTATAACTTATGTAACTCAACTAAAAGAAAAGATACTTAACTGAAAGACAATCAAGAACATGAAGCCACAAAGAAATCAATATTAAATGAAGACAAGGTAATTGATACAATTCAACATGTTAACTATGATCAAACAAAGAAGAAATCATTGAAAGAAGTTCAAGACAGAGTTGTTCATGCCTCAGTGATTTGTAACTTAAAGGTTCAAGATCATAACTATCAGTATCAATAAGACTAATTGATTTCAAGTGAACAAGAAGGAAAGCAATAATTGGAAAGCCATATTACTAATTGAATATGGTAATCTATTCAAGAAGCAGAGACACTATCAAGACTAGTCATTTATGAATCAGACCATTGCATCAAGTGTGAGGACATTCATAGCAAGTTTATGTCAGTAATAGAGATCCAGATTCAAGAGCTTGTTGAAGAATATGGAATACATAAAGAAATCACAAGTTCAAGATGTTGCATTGAAGTTTCAAGTTGAAACCCAGAATTTCTCTAAGTACAAAATGTTCGAGATGGCCGAGTAGAATATTCATATGTAGAAATTCTACTTAAATGTTCGAGATGGCCAAGTAGAATATTCCTAAGTAGAAATTCTACTTAAATGTTCGAGATGGTAAAGTAGAATATTCCTATGTAGAAATTCTACTTAAATGTTCGAGATGGCCAAGTAGAAATTCTCAAGTAGATGTTCTACATAGAGGGCAGTTTCAACATGACACATGGCATCATCTAATTGGCAGATTTCCAAGCTTTTAAGATAAGATAAGATTTATGTGGACATCATTGGGCCACGTATATCTTAGTCTTTGAAGACTACAGGACATAGATTACAAGTAGTATAAATAGAAGTACTTGTATATTATTTTAAGAAGAGCAATATTTTCGAGATAAACACTCGTAAAAGAGAGAGAATATATTCACAGAGCTTAGTATCATTTACTACCCTCTTTACTTCTGGTGTACTTTGTAATGAATCTTGTAGCAACCCTTTCAAGTTATATATAAGACATATATTCCTTGAATCATTGTGTTCATTTATTACATGGTATTTATTGCTTCTTAAATTCGAAAAGTTGTATTCACCCCCCCCCCCATCTACAACACATTTGGACCTAACAGATGAAGAGGGGAAGTATTTGTAGTGTGAACAGAGGGTACCTCATGTTCAAAGAAATTACCTCCTTCATTACCTTGTTCAGCAAAGGGGTCAGATTCAGCAGGAGGTGACCTAGGAGATGGTTGCTGCTCTTTTTGCCCGGTAGAGTACTGACTGAGAGAATGACCCTCTTCGTCTTCATCATCAAGTAGCTCGTCAGGAATCCCTTGAAATGCGTCAGTATGCGCCGATGGATTCTGAGCATGTGATGATAGAGTTGAAGTCCCTGCCAGAGTAGTGACACCTGCATCATAAGAAAGCCACACTCGAATATTCTCAGGAATAGACATCGGTTTACCCTGATGCTTATTCTGGTTAGCAATTGTTGTTAGTGACTTAGTTCCCATACCTAGAGATGTAGAGGTTGGACTCCTAACAAATGCCTGCCTAATTGATAAAGCATTAGATGGGACAAGATTATTAATTAGCATTTGTAAGAAATGGGGATACCGGCAGACAACATCAGTGGTCGCAATGTCCCTGGTATCAGGTGATTCCATCATGGCCACAATTTTAGAAAGAACGATTCTTCCATAATTGATGTTTAGTTCACGGGCCAGGGAAACACCAAAGATTTGCATGGGAATAGGAATTTGATGAAAATCTCTTTCGCGTGCACGAAAACATCTAGTGATAGCTTCGAAAAAGTAATTCCATTCCACATGAAAAAATTGTTTTTGAATAGTGGAAGTGGATATCTTACCAGTTGGAGGATAACATCCAATTTCCTCAATAAACTGTAGGTGCTCGGCCGCTATAGGTACAGGGTCATAAGAATCCCTGACTAGGAAACCAAGAACTCGATTAAAAACGGCCTTTGTAACCTCAAATTCTTGACCTTCTATGGTAAACTTAAAACCATAGGGGGTCGATTTACTCCCATAAGGAACCGCACTGGTCCATAATTGCTGCAAAGCATCATGAACCAGTTTTGGTTTTGCAGTGAAGGCAGTACTAGCTTTGGAGTACAAATTGAGAAATCGTACCCAAAACTTGAATCGCGGGAGTTGATCACCAATTTACGTAGAAATATTATAAAAGTTATTCTTAGCAAGTGAAAATTGGTGAGACATTTTGTTTGTAAAAAATTTTCTTCGTGAATTAATTGGTTTTTTTTGTATATAAAAAATTGCACACAATTAAAGCAGAAAAAAATGAAAATAATTCTTTTTAATTAGCAGAGAAGACACCAAGTCGTAACTGGAAAATAAACTACGGAATTGAAATCAATGATACGAAATCAAACACAGCAATACCAAACAAACTACTAACTGTGATGACAAGACGTATGTGCGAAAGTGTGTGTATAGGCGTGTGTATATATCGAGAATGAAGATGAATAGACATGATGTAAAACACAAAAACACACAGTGATCAGTGATGCAAACAATAGATTCAGACACAATTTTGACAATAGTTCGTGGTATGTATGAATATTAACACAGAAACCGCTATGAAAAAGAAATCGCCTGGGAGGGAGGGTGGGGGCTGTAAAAAATTAGGTTTTAACAATGGGTAAAAGTGAAAAGAAAATCGGGTTAGAGATGTATATATAGGCACTATTGTGAAATGACAAAAATATCCCTGTGAAATTGAAAAAAAAACTTAAGTACATACAGGGTAATCTAAGTCGAACACTATGTCGAACATCAAGTCGAACTTCGACTTGAGTTTCGACATAGTTGCTAACTCGAAGTTTTAGTCACTTAAAACAATTACAAGTCTAAACCCTCCAGGTAAACCTATCTCGAACATCAAGTCGATATTCGAGATAAGGTTCGAGATAGACACTATCTCGAAATTTCCTGAACTGATAAACAAATTCTAAGTCTTACTAGGGAAAACTATCTCGAATATTAAGTCGATATTCGAGATAATATTCGAGATAGACCCTAAGTCGAACATGAAGTCGAGATTCGAGATGATGTTCGAGATAGACTCTAAGTCGAACATTAAGTCGATATTCGAGATGATGTTCGAGATAGACCCTAAGTCGAACATGAAGTCGATATTCGAGATGATGTTCGAGATAGTCTCTAAGTCGAACATTAAGTCGATATTCGAGATGATGTTCGAGATAGACCCTAAGTCGAACATGAAGTTGATATTCGAGATGATATTCGAGATAGACTCTAAGTCGAACATTAAGTCGATATTCGAGATGATGTTCGAGATAGAACTCAAGTCGAACATAAAGTCGAATTTCTTCCCAGACTTAGAATTTTCAAAACTTCACTCCTGGAAGCCTCAAGTCGAATTTCGAGATGAGTTTCGAGATAGAACATATCTCGAAATTTTGAAGGTACTTAGTAAAATTTGGCAATTTTTCATGAAAAACAATAATTAAATTTTGCCAAATTAAAATAAATACCAATTCAAGGATTTTTTTTTAAAAAAATAACAATATTAAAAACATTCCTTGACAATTCTAGCATAAAAATTGCATGAAAAACATAGAAAAATCCATTTTAAAAAATCATGAAAAATTTAAAAATCTATGGATTTAACTTCCCCTATGTTCATGCAATTAAATGAGCATAAATTCAAAGTTTTTACAAATAATTTCACTCAATGCACAATGAATTTATGAAAAATAACACAACATACACATAAAATAATCATTAATGAAACATTTTAAAGTCTAAGTCTATAATGATTAAATAGCATGCAAAAGTGATATTTTTATCAACTTTCTAGATTATTTACATATGTTTTCAACTATACACAATTAAAATTTGCGATTTTCAAGAAGAAGAACATATGTACTTTATCAAAACTGGGATGTTACAGATAAGAGGATTTACTAACTTGTGTTAAGCATCCCCAATTCACCAACCAACCTATTGAATGCGACTTCATCAAGAGGTTTAGTGAATATATCTGCAATTTGTTGCATTGTGGGCACAAAATGTAACTCCACAGTCCCCTCGTCAACATGTTCTCTTATGAAGTGATATCTTATATCTATGTGCTTGGTTCTTGAGTGATCCACAGGATTGTTGGTCATGGAAATGGCACTAGTGTTGTCACACATGATAGGAATCTTCTTGTGCTCCATGCCATAATCTTTCAATTGGTTCCTCATCCACAGTATTTGAGCTACACAACTTCCAGCAGCAATGTACTCAGCTTCAACAGTAGAAGTAGATACTGTATGTTGCTTTTTACTTTGCCAGGACACAAATCTTCTTCCTAGGAATTGACAGGCACCAGATGTGCTTTTCCTATCAATCCTACAACCTGCATAGTCTGAATCCGAATAGCCTATTACATTAAACCCTGTATCTCTTGGGTACCAAATCCCTAGATTTAATGTTCCCTTGAGATACCTAAAGATTCGTTTGACGACTATGAGATGTGACTCTCTAGGATCTGTTTGGAACCTTGCACACAAACAAGTTGCGAACATTATATGGGGTCTACTTGCAGTTAAATAAAGAAGTGAGCTAATCATACCTCGATAGCTTGTGAATTCAACTGGTTTACCTGATTTGTCTTCATCAAGCTTCGTGGCAGTGGCCATGGGAGTTTTAGCTGCTGACGCATCTTCTAGATTGTACTTCTTGAGTAAATCTTTGATGTACTTGGATTGACAAATAAAGATTCCTTCTTTTCTCTGACTGATCTGTAATCCAAGGAAGAATGACAGCTCCCCCATCATGCTCATCTCATACTTATCCTGCATTAACCTGGCAAATTTCTCGCACAAGCGCTCATTAGATGACCCAAAAATAATATCATCCACATAGACTTGAACAAGTATTAAATCACCCTTTACATTTTTATAGAACAATGTTTTATCAATTACTCCCCTAGTAAAACCACTTTCAATTTAGAACAAGGATAGGGTTTCATACCATCGTCTTGGGGATTGCTTAAGGCCATAGACAGCTTTGAAGAGAAAGTATACAAAATCTACAAATTCTGGATCAATAAAGCCAGGTGGCTGTTCCAGATATACTTCTTCTTCTAGCTCTCCATTCAGGAAGGCACTTTTCACATCCATCTGAAAAACCTTGAAGTTCTTGTGTTCTGCAAAGGCCAAGAACATCCTGACTGCCTCAAGTCTTGCAACTGGAGCGTAGGTCTCATCATAATCAATACCTTCATTTTGAGAATAACCCTTTGCTACCAAACGAGCCTTGTTTCGTGTTACAAGTCCGTCTTTATCCAGTTTATTTCTGAATACCCACTTAGTTCCAATTACTGATCTGTTCTTTGGTCGGGGTATCAATTTCCAAACTTTCTACCTTTCAAACTGATTGAGCTCCTCTTGCATTGCAATTACCCAATCAGCATCACCAAGAGCTTTTTCTATTTCTTTAGGTTCAAGTTTCGACAAGAACCCAGAGTACAAGCAGATATTAGCTATGTCAGCTCTTGTAGTTCTTCTAGTAGTCACACCAGCGTCTGGATCACCAATGATTAATTCAAACGGATGGTCTCTACTCCATACCCGTTCTTTTGGTAAATGTCTTGATGATTCAGTTTGACTTTCTGAGATGTTGTGTTGACTACTTGTGTTATTTCTACTAACTCCCCCTGAGTTAGTGCCAGCTCCTGCAGAACTAGTGTCATCTCTTCTTGAGTTTTGAGCACTTGTCCTTGAGCTGCTATTTACTCCCCCTGAGTTGTTGCCGGAATGTGCTGAAGAAGTTTCTTCTGATCTTGTAGAAATCGATTGTCCACTAGACTCAGGTATTTTTTCACGAACACTTGGTATATTTGAAGTAACAATCAACTCAAGTTCATCCTCAACTTTGTCCAAGTCCAGATTCTGAAATTTTAGGGACTCAGGTTCACTATTATCTTTAGAAATTGATGGGAGTTTGGTATCGTCGAATCTGACATTGTAGCTTTCAATCACTTTTCGATCATTCACTAAGAATACCCGATAAGCTGCCACCGTATCTGTAGAATATCCAACAAATATCCCTTCACGAGCTTTTGCTTCAAACATGCCTAGCTTTTCATCGTCTATTAGTACATAACATTTAGCTCCAAAGACATGAAAGTATTTGATTGTTGGTCTTCTGTTATTCATTAGTTCACATGGTGTCTTTTGTTTATCTTTTATAATCAAGGTTCTATTCTGAGTGTAACACACTGTACTCACAGCTTCGGCCCAAAAGTATAGAGGAAGTTTTGATTCATACAACAAGGTTCTTGCTGCTTCAACCAATGTTCTGTTCTTCCTTTCAACTACTCCATTTTGCTGTGGAGTTCTCCGGGCAGAGTACTGACGACGTATTCCTTTAGAAACACAGAAATCATTCAGTATTACATTTTTAAATTCATTGCCGTTGTCTGATCTAATCGTCTTCACAATGAGTGTTGAAACATTCTCAATTTCAGTGATGTGATCAATGATTTGGAAAGGTACTTACTCTTTTGTCATAACGAACAATACCCATGTATACTTGGAGAAGTCATCCACGATTACCAATGCATATCTTTTCCTAGACAATTATAGGACATTCACTGGGCCAAATAAATCTATATGTAGAAGTTGCAGAGGCTCAGTGATACTAGAAATTTCTTTAGACTTATGTGATGCTCGCTTTGACTTTCCCATTTCACAGGATTATCAGAGTCCTTCAAGAGCAAACTCCATTTGAGGTAGATCTTTTACCAATTCTCGTCTGGCGAGAGCATGCATCGTTTTGAAGTTTAAGTGAGATAGCTTTTTATGCCATAACCAGCTTTCATCATCTGAAGTTTTACTGTAGAAACATGTGACTTCATTCTGGTTTGCTGAATTCATATCAGTAACAAAAAGATCTGCCTTTCGAACTCCTCTTAAAGCCAACGAACCTTCCTTAATGTGAGTGATTGATACACCTTTCTTATTGAAGACAATTTCGTATCCTTTGTCACAGAATTGACTAATACTTAATAGATTATGTTTCAATCCCTCAACATAGGAAATATCTTCAATGATGACATTACCAATTTTCAATTTTCCATATCCTTTTGTTACACCTATGCTGTCATCTCCAAAGGTGACATAAGGGCCAGCCTTCATAACCAACTCTGTAAGCAGGGACTTGTTTCCTGTCATATTCCTTGATGCTCCACTATCTAGCACCCATATAACTTTATTTCTTTTCTGCTTAATGCCCTGCAATGACAGATTGATTAGGCGTTCTTCAGAACCCAAGATTGATTGGGTCCGGCTTTTCTATAAGATCGAGAATTATCAGATTTAACAACAGGAGATGCACCCTTTTTAACATTACTAGAGCTTTCGACTTTGTCTTTTCCTTTTTCAAACTTGACAGTTTTGTCAGTCTTAGGAGAAGCCTTGTCACTCCTAACTTTAGGAGGACTAACAGTCTTAGCTCTTACATGCTTCTTTTTGACATTAGAACTAGTAGAAGAATTTAGACATGATTGGTTAGTTGCATTCATCAAGTTCACAAACGTTTGCATGACGTTAAAATTGCATGGCATACAATTTAGTTGACCACATTGTGCATGATTCTGATGCATGTTATTCATTGTGTGTGGTACATGCATGGCATGCTCCAATAGTGATAACATGCTTCCTTTACTCGTTCTGCCTTAACCTCTTTTAAGCCTTTTTCCTTTTTACTCTGTTGTTTAACAGCCTTAGCTCCTAATCCTGGTCTAGACTCACCTCTAGGGGAATTGATTTTAACTGATTTAGTAGGAGTTATAGGTTGTTCTTTCTTCCGATCTTCCATTTCAATCTCATATCTAACTAACAATTCAGTCTCTCCTTCTTCACGAGGAACGAAGTGTTTAAAGATAGGTTTGACAGCAGATTTAAGAATTGTAGGTATTTCCTTATTAATCTCACTGGAACTAGTGTCTACAGGCCTTTTTCCTTCTTTCTTAGATAAGTTAGAATAGTCAAGTCCTACACCGACTCCAGTTATTTTCTTAAATGTGTCACTAACAACATTCACTTTACTAGCTGCTAGTTTATAAGCTTCGCATTTAGTTTCTACCTCAGCTAGTTTATTCCTAAGACATGCTTCTATTTCATCTTTAAGGTTGAGCTTGTATTCCAAAGATTTAATAGAGTCTCTTAGGGAAGTATCTATGGTGCAAGCAGCCTCTAATTCTTCTACTTTTGCCTTAAGCATTCTGCATTTGGCAACTAGTGTTTTCTATTCTTTTTGAGAAGTATTTAGGCTTTTGCACAACATATAGATCTCTTCGCTAAGAGCCCCGTTCTTCACCTTGTAATCATCAATAGACATTTCTTCTTTAAGGGTTAGAACTGGTACCTCAGGTTCATCTGATGTCTCAGCCATGAGGGCAAAGTTTCCTGCAAGGGTAACTCCTTCCTCATCTGAATCATCCCAAGCTCTGCCTTCTGTTACAACTAAAGCTCTCTTTCCATGTCTTTCCTTCACCAGGGCTTCATACTTGCTTTTGAGGGCTTCATAAGTTTCTTTGGGATATGTCTGTTTCGGCTTCTTGCAGTCTGTAGCAAAATGTCCAGCTTCACCACAGTTATAGCATTTAAACTTCATTTTGAAAGGCAAAGTCAAAAGTCAATTGCTTTTGAGGGCTTCTTGTGTATTTTTACAAATTCATTTCTTTGGGATATGTCTGTTTCCTGCAAAGGTGATTTGTAGCTGGTACTCAAGACAAAGTCAATTGTGCTTCTCAAGACAAATGAAAGGCATATGACTAGACCTATTTGTAATAATTAGATGAAAACTAAACTCTAGCTAATAAAGAGAAGTAAAAAGATAAACACCAAAAAAGGAATCAAGACGAAGACAGTCAACTAATTACAAAAGGATCTAAGTATCAGAAGTATTTTGCGGGATTGGTACTCAACACTGGAAGAAGTTCATTAAGATGTTCAAGCGTCAGTGAAAACAATAAAGAGGTAGTACTTCTAAAGAATACAGAAGATATAAAAGATTTCAAGTGGTTACTACAGTAGATTCCAGAAGAAGAACACAGACAGTAAAGCAGAAGAATGACAGAAGGCCTCAACATAAAGTATTAATAAATGAAGAATATTTATTAGTATGACACAAGTGAACCAGACAGTACATTTGTGTGTCAACTAAAATAATATTTATTCTTCATTTAAATCAAGAGGTTTCAAGATCAGAAGACAAAGAAAAGACAAGAAGATTTCAAAGCTGACTGCAGTTTAATCAGATCTCTATAGTATTTTTAATTCTACAATCTAAGTAAGTTAATTATTTAATTTATTTAATTAAATTAATTCAAGTTGAATTTAATTTAATTCATAAATTATTTAATTAATTTAAGTAGAATTAATTTATTATAAAAGAAATGAATTAATATGACTTATATATATATATATATATATATATTTCGAATGACTTAATAATAAGTCATATCAAATGACTTAAAATAAGTCATACCGAGACTTATATATATCTATAGAATAAGTCATACTGAGCCTTTAAAAGAAAGTCATACCGAAGAAAAGATGAAAAGGTCATGCTGGATCAAGTGGGTAAAAGTCATACCGAAGAATAGATTAAAAGGTCATGCTGGAGCAAGTGGGAAAAAGTCATACCGAGCTTTCTTCTTTTAAAATAAGTCATTCTGATTTATTTTAAATAACGAAAATTTGAATATGACTTACAAAGAGTCATACCAAGCTCAGAATAAGTCATACCGAATTTATTAAGTCATGCCCAATCTTTTTCTAAGTCATACAAGGCTTAATTTCAATAAATTAAGTCATATTGATAAAGGTCATTCTAAGCATTTTCAACCTCTATAAATATGAGGATTGTGCATCACTATTTCAGTGTTAGAAAAACAGTTCAAATTCAGAAATTTGTCTGCATTGTAATATTAACATATTTCTGTGCAAGTTTGGAATATAATTGTTAAACTCGAACAATTCATGTCAAAATCGTTCTAAGCTTTTAAACAGTTATATAAACTTTCTACTTATTAATATTGTAATAATTTTCAAGTTAAAATTATATCTTCTACTTGAAAAGTATTTCATTTCAATTAATATTTCGTGTGAATTTAAAATAATATTTTTAAATCCAATATTCCGTGATAATTAATAGATATTGTATTCAACCCCCCTTCTACAATATCAGGGACCAACAATTGACATCAGAGCAGGTTGATATTTTAAATATCAGATCCGAACCAAATATTCCGCAACTCATACAGATCTCAAAAATTATTTTTAATTTGAAATAATTTTTTATTCGAAATAATTTTTTTTCTAAAAATTATTCTTGATCAAAAATTATTTTCAGTCAAAAATTAAAATATTTTTTTGAAACACTTAATTTTTAATCTTATTTAAAGATGAGTACACAAAAGGTAACGAGCATCAAAATTCCATCATTTGACAAAGATCATTATAATCTGTGGAAGCACAAGATGCAGTTATTTATTGGGATCGCCAATCCCAAATATGCCTTGATCTTAGAAAAAGGCATTGAACCTCCAATAACAGTTGTTCTCGAACACGAGGTAGATGGGGTCGTAATTCCTCATAGACAGGTTCGAAAAAGTCCAGCAGAATACAACGATGAAGAAAAGGAAGCTGTATCCCTGGATAATAACCTCAAGCTTATACTGATAGAATCCCTAGACTACGTCATGTACAATCATGCGGTCAACTGCAAGACCGCCAAGCAAATCTGGGATACTATAGAGGTTATAAATGAAGGGACTGAAGAAGTCAAAGAGAATAAACTGGAGATCTTGACCTCCCAGTCCGAGCAGTTTAGATCCAACCCTGGTGAGGGTATCTCTGAGGTGTTTTAGAGATTGAACAAACTAATAAACGAGCTCAACCTCAACGGGAAATATTACTTAAACCAGGAGGTCAATAGGAAGTTTCTATTAACCTTGCCAGAGCATCTGGAGCACAGGATCGCGGCCATCCGAGAGTCTAGTGACATGAAGGAGATAACCCTAGAAAGACTCTACGGAGTTCTGAAGACATATGAATTGGAGCAGATCCAGACAAGAGAAATCTATGGCAGAGGCAAAGTTTCGAGTTCTTCTAAAGCACTGATAGTAGAAGCACCAGAGAAAGAGGAAGTGAAGGCTGTTGCATCTTTAAAAAGTTCAGAGGAGTATATTGTTCCAGAATATGGTCATACTCCATAAAAACAGGAAAGTGGTGAATTCTATTCTCTAGAAGAATTGGATCAGCTGGAAGATGAATCTCTAGCTATGTTTGCCAGGAAGTTTGGAAACATGAGATTCAGAAGAAATTCCTCATTTAAATCTAAACCTACCTTTGGAAGGTTTCAAAAAGGAAGTTCTTCAACAGCTGTATCTAGAAACGGCTACAAGATAGGCTTGGTTGACAGAAGCAAGATCTGTTGCTTCAACTGCAATGAGCTTGGTCATTTTGCAACTGAATGCAAGAAGCCGAAGCAAGGACAGAAGAGAGACTCTTATCAAGAGTTGAAAGAGAAATATGATGCCTTAGTGAAAAAACATCAAGTGAAGTCCTATCTAGCAGAGGGCAAGAGCTGGGATGACTCAGACAATGATGAGGAAGAAGAGCTAGGAAATCTTGCTCTTATGGCTTCATCAGATGGATCAGTGTCTCCACCTCGGTCAGAAGGAAAAGAGGTAGATCCCTCATGCCCAAAAATGTTCAAACTGTTAGGAAAAGAATTGGACGACACTAGAGATAAGGTTAACAAACTACGTCTCAGAATTAAAGAATTAACTGATGAGAATGATAGTTTAAAATTGTTAAAAACCAAAAATATAAAACTGACCGAGGACCTAGCTTTTCAGGTTAATAGAGTCAGTTGTTATGTCAAGGTTGAGGCCTATCTCAGAAACCAGATAGTAGAGGAACAGAAAAAGTGTCTTGCCTATAAACATTCCTCTTACATTGTAAAAGACCTAGTTGACCAACAGGAAATAAAACGTAAAGTTGGAATAGGCTATGAATATAATCAATCTGTAGGAAAGGCGAGTAACATAACCCCTTTCAGAAAAAGTGCTGAAGAAAGGGGTATCCCACATGTTGTTAAGGACACACCTAAACCTCTTTTCATAACCCCTATAGCAGAACCAATCCTGGAGAGCTCTATACTTATTCAATATGAAATGAAGTTAGAGGATCTCGAGGAAGAAAAGAAAAGAGAGGAACTTGCTAAGGACATAAAAGGAGTTAATATCCAACAAGAAGTGACTGCACCCAAGATATCAGTGAAAGATGTGGGAACCTCTGCTTTCCCCAATCCTGGTATAGGTGTTAAAGACTTAAAGAACAAACCTAACAGACCCAATTCCTTTGTGAATAGTAGGAACAGTAACAACAGATTTCATTCTACTGAAAACTTTAAATTTGCTGAAAAAGTTGAAGTAGAAACTGTTAAGACACAAACTATTAAGTCACCTACTGTATTGAATAACATGCCTACTATTGATGCTTTCCATAAACCTTGTGGTATAGTGAATTGTATGTTATGTGCTTTTAATGCTATGATTGCTTATTTTAAATGCATGATAGCTAAGAAAGATAACATAACACCTAGACAGCGCATCAATAGTAAATTTGCTAAATCCAAGACTGCGACTCCTTCACCTGAGAAGAAGGAATCATATATTCCAAAGTTTAAACAGAAATTTTTTAAGACTGTGTTTAGGAAGGTAGGAACAGTCAAGGAAGATAATGATGTTATTTGAAAAAGAAATGTTGTCAAAGCTGACAAATGTCAATTCTTTAAGTATGCCGGGCCCAATCAATTTTGGGCTCCGAAGACGAATTAATCCGTTTGATATGTGCAGGGAGTTAAACAGGTAAACCGAGTTATATGGATCCTGGACAGTGGATCTTCAAGGCATATGACCGGAGATAGAGCCCTACTATCAGACATGATTGAAAGAGCTGGCCCAATTGTCACATTTGGAGATAACATCAAAGGAATGACTACGGGATATGGCAAGTTAAATACTAGAAATGTTATCATTGAAAACGTCTCTTTAGTGGAAGGACTTAAGCACAATCTACTCAGCGTCAGTCAATTTTGTGATAAAGGGTACAAGGTAAACTTTATCAAGGAGAAATGCTTAATAGCTCATTCTAAAGATGACAAACTGGCCTTGCGTGGAGTAAGGAAAGGAAACTTGTACGTAGCTCATCTCAATTCAGGAACTGAAGATGAAACAAACTGTTTCTACTCAAAGGCTTCGACAGAAGAAAGCTGGCTATGGCACAAGAAACTCTCACATCTAAACTTCAAAACAATGAACTCTTTAGTCAAGAGGGATTTGGTGAGAGGACTGCCTTCAATGGAATTTACACAAGAAGGCTTGTGTGAGGCATGTCAGAAAAGGAAGTCAAAGAAAGCAACTCACAGAGGCACAGGCACTACAAACATCACTGAACCACTTCAACTCCTACACATGGATTTATTTAGTCCAGTAAATATTATGTCTATGTCAAGGAAGAAATACGCCTTAGTAATTGTGGATGACTTCACAAAATATACGTGGGTTTTATTCTTGAACACTAAGGATGAAACTCCACATTTGGTGATTGATCATATAAAGCTGATTGAGTTAGATTCAAAGTTACCTGTCCGGGCAATCAGATCAGATAATGGAACAGAATTCAAAAATGAAGTTCTGAATAACCTCTGCTCAGACAAGGGGATAACAAGGCAATATTCAGCACTAAGAACTCCGCAACAAAATGGAGTTGTAGAAAGGAAAAATAGAACCCTGATTGAAGATGCAAGAACTATGCTAAGTGAATCAAGGTTACCTATCTACTTCTGGGCTGAAGTAGTAAATACAGCTTGTTACACTCAGAATCGAACTCTAATCAACAAAGATCATATGAAAACTCCTTATGAATTAATGGCTGGCAAGAAACCTACTCTCAAGTACTTTCATGTATTTGGAGCCAAATGCTTTGTGTTAAAGGATGGAGATGAACATCGTGGCAAGTTTGAGGCCAAGGCACATGAAGCTATTTTTGTCGGATATTCAAGAAGAGCATATAGGGTATATATAATTGATCAACACCAAGTGAAAGAAAGTGTCAATGTAACTTTTGATGACACTAAACTCCCAAGTATCCAAAATAAAGATTCTTCTGAGTCATTAAAATTTGATAATTATCCAGACTCACATTCTGATGATGAAGAAAAACTTGAGGTTGCAACAGGAAATGATGATGACAATAATAATGATGATCCAAGTAATAGTGGTGGAAACAATGGTAACACTGGAAATACTACTAATACCAGTGGTGGATCAACAAGTCATCCTGGCAGCAACTCAGGGGGAGATGAAGGATCAACTGGTAGAACACAACATCACAATGCATTTCGAGGTGAATCATCAAGATCAAACCTACCTAGGGAAAGGATATGGAGCAGAGATCATCCTTTTGAATTGATCATAGGTGATCCAGATGTTGGAGTTAGAACCAGAAGTGCAACTTCAAATGAATGTTTATTTCCAGTTTTTCTATCTCAAGAAGAACCAAAGAAAATTGAAGATGCATTAATTGATCCAGATTGGGTTCTTACCATGCAAGAGGAGCTCAATCAATTCGAGAGACAAGAAGTCTGGACACTAGTACCCAGGCCTAAGGATAGATCTGTAATTGGCACGAAATGGGTATACAGGAACAAGTTAGGCGGTGATGGCATTGTTACAAGGAAAAAAGCCAGACTGGTAGCAAAGGGTTACTCTCAGGAAGAGGGAATTGATTATGACGAGACCTACGCACCAGTTGCAAGACTTGAAGCCATCAGGATATTTCTAGCATTCGCAGCACATTCCAATTTTAAAGTCTATCAAATGGATGTGAAGAGTGCATTTCTGAATGGAGAGCTAGAAGAGAAAGTATATGTTGAACAGCCCCCTGGCTTTGAAAATCCAGAGTTTGTTGATTTTGTGTATTTTCTATTCAAAGCCCTCTATGGACTCAAGCAAGCACCGAGGACATGGTATGACACTCTCTCTATGTTTTTACTTGAAAATAGTTTCATTAGAGGTGTCATAGATAAAACTATCTTTTATAAATTGCATGAAAAAAATATGATATTTGTCCAAGTTTATGTTGACGATATTATATTTGGTTCTACTAACGAAAACTTATGCAAAAGATTTGTTAAGTTAATGCAGAGCAGGTATAAAATGAGCATGATGGGTGAACTGTCATTCTTCCTTGGATTGCAAGTAAAGCAAAAGGAAGATGGGATTTTTATTTGCCAATCAAAGTACGTAAGGGATCTTCTGAGAAAATACAGTCTAGAAGATTCTTCACCGGCAAAAACCCCAATGCCAAACAGCCACCAAGCTTGACAAAGATGAAACTGGTAAGAAAGTTGACATCACAAGCTACAGAGGTATGATAGGCTCATTGTTATATCTAACTGCTAGTAGACCCGATATAATGTTTGCAACATGCTTATGTGCAAGGTTTCAATCTGACCCAAGGGAATCTCATCTTATAGCCGTTAAACGGATTTTTAGATATCTGAAGGGTACACCAAATCTTGGAATTTGGTACCCTAAAGATACAGGTTTTGAACTAATAGGCTATACAGATTCAGATTATGCAGGGTACAGGATGGACATGAAAAGTACGTCTGGAAGCTGTTAGTTTCTAGGAAGTCGGTTGATCTCCTGGTATAGCAAGAAACAGCACTCTGTGTCTACCTCGACAGCCGAAGCAGAATACATTGCCGCAGGTAGCTGTTGTGCACAGATCTTGTGGATAAGGAATCAGCTAAATGACTATGGACTTGTGTTGAACAAAATTCCTATTTTCTGCGACAACACAAGTGCTATAGCTATTTCAAACAATCATGTACAACATTCACGAACCAAGCACATTGACATAAGGTATCATTTTATCCGAGAGCATGTCATGAATGGAACTGTGGTGCTACATTTTGTACCCACAGAAGATCAACTAGCCGACATCCTCACAAAACCACTTGATGAATCCACTTTCTCAAAGCTGGTTAGTGAACTAGGGATGTTAAACAATGGCTAATTATTGGTTGCTAGGAATTAATTTAAGCTCATAAATATTAAATGTTAATATTTAAAGAATTTACGAGACTTGAAATTAATAAAATCCTAGGGCTTATGAATTTTTGGAAAATTATCTTAAGATTAAGTTAATATTCTTAAAAGATAATTATTTCAATTATAACATAAGTACTTTTATTTATTTTAAGCATTCTTAAGCATTTGTATGTAAATTAATGTTTATTTTTAGAAATTATTATTGTACATAAATATAAATGATTATGTTATTAATTAGTCAATTAATTTACTCATTAAATTAATTCAAACTTGAGTTAATTTAATTCCTAAATTAATTAGAACAATTATTAATATAAATATTCATTATATGTCTTTAATAATTTTTTTTTGTGTAAATTATTGTTATGTGCCTTAAAGTTTCTAAAAGAGAATTGTTTATTAATATTTATTGTATAATTAATAATTTATCTAATATTCGAATAAGATTTTTATTATTTTATTTCGAATTTAGAAACAATTATTAATATAAGTAATTATTCTATATTATTTGCAAATCAGAATGACTTATTTTAAAAAGAATCAGCATGACCTTTTATTTTAAAATTTCGGCATGACTTTTTATTTGTAATAAAAGTCATACCGAGTGTTTAAAATAAAAGTCATACCGAGACTTCTAGCATATGTCATACCAGGTATTATTTTATTTTTACTATTATATTTTCGGTTTTCTTTCTGTTATTAATAAGTCATATCGAGCCTTTTTTTCCTTTTCTCTTACTTAAATAAGTCATACTCGCATATCAGTTCACATACACATAATACACACGATCATCTGCATTCTACTTTAAAATCAATCGATTTTTCCTCAAAAACAACTGCATCAGTTGCTTGTTCTTGTTGATTAACAAGCTTTGCTTGCTTATTACTGTTTATAATCGAGTAAAAGCAACGAAATTCTGCTCGATTTTCGTAAAAAAGGAACTGATTGTTCGTGTTATTTGTCAAAATCGAAGCTTTGTGATTTATGTGATTAAAGAACTACTGTGTAATTGTTAACTGATTGGAATCGACTTGCAGGATTAACAACAATTAGGGTTTTAATTTTTTTGTGAATTTTCGTAATTTTGGACTTATAGTTGTTATTTTTAATTGTAATTGCACTATATAATTTGTTTAATTGTAATAGGTTAAAGAAAAATGGCTGGTATTTGCGAATTAGTAAAAACTAATTTTGTAGGATTTTTTAATCCGGTGAATTGTTCAGTCGAGAGGTTTCGACCATGGATAGTGTTTATGAATGAGCATTTACTAGTCAGAACTGCAATCACTCTAGACGCCCCGTTGCAAGTGTTAGCACTTAGGGCTCTGTATTCCACTGCTAGGAATAGGAGTACTGCAGATAGAGTTCAATTCTCATTCACCATTGGAGAACGAGAATACATGGTGTCTGAAGAGGATGTGAACAGGATCTTAGGCTTTCCAACAGACAATTTTGTGGATCCACCCACTATACCAGAAATACTAGAATTTTTCTATACCATTCGATATCAGGGTGAGATCAATTTGGTAAGATTGTCTAAAGCCAAGTTGGTAAGCGAGTGGGACTACTTCTTTGACACGCTAGCCAAAGTGTTTGCACCCACTACAAAGAACAACTTCAACAATATATCTTCACTACTGCAAATCATAGGGTTTTCTGTGGCCCACAACCGGAGGATAAATTTTGGAAAGTTGATTCTAAAAGAAATGATCAAGAAAATGGGGAAGACAGAAAGCAGGGAACAGAATGTACAAGTCTACTATCCGAGGTTCCTGATGCTGTTCATGAATGATTTGTTGTCGAATGAAGAAAAAGCCTTATTTCAGAATAGTCCTGTAGAAGAATCTCCAACTTCTCAGAATAACTTGTTTGCAAGGCTTCACAACAACCCCAAGTTTCAAAATGTGAAAGTAGTAAGTACAGATTATATGGCTGGGATACTAGATCAAATTGTTAATCCTGTGCAAGATCAAGAGCCAGAACAAGTGCCAATGCAAATGGATCATCCTGTGCAACTTCTACTTGAAGCTGCTCAGCATGTCGAACAAGAGGCACTGGATCAACGGGTAATATCTCAATCACTGACTTCTAGTTTACTACCTATAAATATATCTACTGCACTTTTAGATTTATCTGTGGCGAACTTTGATTGTGATCTTACACTTCAGGACGTCGGCTATGAACCTGACAACACACAGGTTCAATCCCAAGCTGTCATAGAACCTCAAACAGTTTCTCCTTCACCAACTTCTTTAATTCACCTCAGAAAAAGGAAGAAACTAGTGAGGAAAGTTAGAGGTAGAGGTGTGTCAATGAGTGACTCGCAGCTCTGTCTCCACCAGCAAAAAGATCTAAATTACAACCAGAGACAACTGCAGACTCATCCTATTCCTCTCAATGGGATATGGACTTTGAAACGGCAATCCAAGATTCTCTAGATACACTCGATCAAACGGGTGATTCTATTCGTCGTCCAGCCGCGACATCAGATGAAGTAGAGTCTCGCACACTGCTAGCTCTCACAATAGCAGGTCCTCCGCTTGCAGAAACACAAACAGATGAAGGCACATTAAATAAAGAAAAATTCTTTCAAACAAACTGGT
Organism: Oenanthe sinensis; assembly: GCA_028671895.1. Taxonomy (NCBI): domain Eukaryota; kingdom Viridiplantae; phylum Streptophyta; class Magnoliopsida; order Apiales; family Apiaceae; genus Oenanthe; species Oenanthe sinensis. Next base: position 15,657,820 of record CM053807.1, read on the forward strand.
CGGATGCCACATTTGAAGTGGACCAAGACTTTTTTGATGCAGTGCAGCATCAGTTACCTTCAGAGGTATTAAGGGGCACCACAAACTCTAATGAGCTGTTAGGTCCCGAAGTATCGTAGAAGGGGGGTTGAATACGATACTCACAATAATTTAAATTCTTTTCGGAATTTGCGGATAAATAAATTATTTCTTCAGAATGGGTTTGGCCATTTGTAGTGTTTAGATGAGCTGCCTACTAATTTTCTGTGTTTATAAATAAACATTAAAGTTCTAGAAAATTAGCAAGTAAATTATGGAGACAAGTTTCCGGGAATATATATTTCGTATATAAACCCAGAGGGGTGCTACACCCAGTTAAGAATATAACCGGCTTCCAAAGAACAAATTAGTTCTTTGCTACTAACACAAAAATATAAGGCTCAGTTCCTATACAAATAAATCTAAATTAGTACAAGGAAAAACTGAGTCCGTAGGGAGTGATATCTAGGAGAACTGAGCATTTTTCGTTAAAGAACCGGGTCCTAATATCTGACCAGGAGCAAGGTATGGGCGTGTATAATTTTAATTCTCTTGCTCCGGCCATGGCAGTGGCTCTCTACATTTTTTTATGTTGTTGGAGAAGACGACTCTTCAATTTGATTGGTGTAGACTTTAAATCAAATAAAGTAGGCTGCTTGAATTTGATTGGCTAAGGGCTAAGTGGCGCCTTACACAGCTGACATACAGGGGAGGCGCAACTTACCAGTTGTTTGATTAATATATTAAGGAAAGCAAGTGGCGCCAGTACAGAGAGTATACTGGGGAGGCACCACTTAAAACTTTAACAAATATATTTATTTAGCTGCAAGTGGCGCTACTACAGGGAACTAAGAGGGGAGGCGCAACATAGAATGATGCTTCAATTTGGTTAAGTCAAATGAGTTTTGTTGCGCTGAAGGTTTTGTGGCGCTTCACTATTCATGCGCGTGAGTTTCATTACCATGGTCAAAGTGTAGTTTGGTCACTGCACTTTGACCCTCTATTCACTCCTTGACTTAAGTTTGCCAACTTCCATTTCTTGTATCAAAGTCTTGCCACATTACAACCTGTACCTTGAGCTGTTTCTGTTCTTCGACTGTAGTTCAGAAACTTTCACTTTTCGTACCAAGGTTGTGACACTTTGCACCCTGCACCCTTTGAGTTGTTTGGCTGTTTAGTTGTTAGCTGTTTAGTTGTAGCCTCTACAAATCACTTTTCGTACCTTAATAAATAACCGTTCTTTCGAAGTACGTTCTTCAACTTAACAATTCTTCTATAGTTAATACTCAGATTCCTTTCACAAACTGCTGACGCCTAGTGCAACTGGTCTGGTTCACAGACGACTAACTTCGATCCAGGTCTTCGTATTATAGCTTTACTTGCATTGTTAAGTTTGCAGCAACTTCATTGCTTCGAACACTGACTGGCAATAAACACTGTAACTTCACTGGAATCTTTTCTGATACTTAGACAACGTCTTCATTATTACCACAATCTTGAATACTTCATTCTCTGTTCTTCACTGACGTTTGAACATATAACTGAAACTTCTTTCAGTGAGTATAGCTTCAAGACTGCAGCTGTCTTCTTTAACCTTTGTCTTTACCTTGTCTTCACTCCTTCTAGATTCCTATGCTTCGAACACTGTCTATCTTCAATCAATGCCTTTACACTGAAATCTTTTAGTGGCACTTCTATACAGAATCTTCAACACTTCTGAAACCCTGAAAGTCTTCAACCATTATTCTTCACTGAGGCTTGAACATATTAATGAACTTCTCTCAATGACCTGTAGTAGACTTCAAAACTCCTTCTAATGTCTTGATTCACTGTATCTGCCTTGTCTTCATTTCTTCCTGATTTCTGTGTAGGCGTAGTATTATTTACCTGTCATGTTCTAGTGTTGAGTTATCACGATTACTATTCATACAGCTTCGTAATCTCACCAACAATCTCCCCCTATTTGATTGTTAAACTTTAGCAAACAAATCTCATAGAAAGGATAACTCAACTAACAACTAGAAAAAGTAATCATCCGAGACTTGTAAATAGTGCTACTGGTTTTTCTGGATCAGATTCTGCATTTCCAGAATTCTTGTGTGACTGAAATGAATGATGTTTGTTCCTCTGACACTGAACTGATATTCAAATTGTATCATCTTCATTTCTGTTTGTTTGAGCTCTCTCTACTTCAAAATCCTTCATAGATTGAACTTAAAGAACTTATCATGAACAGAGTTTCATAAGAATCAATATTCCTGGGTACGTCTTCAATAGAATACTGAACATAGCTCAAATAATGTTCTCCCCCTAAGAATGTGATTCTCCTTCTTATTCTTCTTCTCCCTTTAGAAAATCAATGGAAGTGTCAATTCTTCTCTGTTCTTCCCACTTGGATGAGGAATCCTCTTCTGACAACTCCTTTCAAGTATAGGATACAGTTTCTTGATTCTCCCATATTTCTGTTGTTTCCCCTTAGGATCAGAAGATATGATTTTCTTTTTCTTGTCTAAAATATCCCCCTAAGGATATTAACTTCTCCCAAGGATACGAACCCCTTTTTCTAAGGATCTTCCCTTAAGGATCCAGGATACGAACCCCTTTAGGATATTAACTTATCCGAAGTACGAAGATAAGACTTAATTAACTTCTCATTTTTCTTACTATAACTTCTCCCCCTTAGTTGAGGAATCCTCCAATGGCCCACTTTTGAATGGTTTGTCTTCCAAAGAAGGTTCTCGTCTGATGTTGATTGGGAAAAAATATAGTGACTTTTCTTTCAGAAGTAGCAAGGGTAAGTGTTTGGTCTATGGTTTCCTCACTTCTACTACGTTCTGTTGGTGTTTACACTCAAGTGTCGAGCACTTAGAAGTGTTTCACTCTTTCTCTCCCTATCTCTCACTCAAGTGTATCTCTCCCTCACTTTCACTTAAGTGTTTCTCTCTCTCACTTTCACTCTGCATTTCAAATATAGCATTTTGTAGCTGCAAGTGAAATCCGTCAATTCATTCATATTCTAATCACCTGATTCATCAATATGAACTGAATCACTATCAAGTGGAGAATTGCCTCATTGAGATGTTTTTTATCTTTCATGCATAAGCACTGTCTCAACACCAGACTCAATAGCAATTGCTAAATCACTGTCTAGTGGAGCCTCACCTCTTTGAGATGGGTTATCCCAAGATTTAAATCTTTTAGGGAATCCTGCCTTTTTCTATCAAGGAGTTGCCTCACACCTTCTCCGTAAATGGGAGGTGGACATTCCTTTTCAGGATCTGGAAATGTTCCTTCCAAGAGAGTCAACGTAGTAGACAATGTAATGAATGGCAAATTAGAGTCTACGTTTCCCTCGTAACCCAATGACGGGAATTTTGTATAAAATACCCTATTTGACTCATCCGAAGAATTCTTGTCAAGCAGTTGCCTCTCAAGCCCAGATAAATCTGAACAAGAGATCTCCCTTTCGGGATGCAGAAGAATAACTTCTGTTTGAGGTAGATACTTGGACAATATAATGTATGGCTAGAGTCCGTATCTCTTCTGAATGCCTATACCTCTCACTGTGCACGCCTTGCAATGTGTACTTAGAAATTATCTGTTTAGGCTTACCATCAGCGTGAGTGCCAGTGGTGTGCTTGACTCATTACAAGATGCTCTAGCTGACGAGCGAATTTCAATGGACTCACTCTGTTGAGAGAATGATTCCAGAGACAGTTTTATTGCCTTTTCAGCTCTGCATCCTTTTGAGAAGATGCAGATGAGCTTACAGTTACCTCAGTTATATATTACTTTACTTCTCTGGAGGTAGAGCTGTGGGTGCACTTCCGACTTCATCCTTATTTGCTGCATCAAGTGCAGTTTCTCCCTTATCAACCTCTAACTTACATAAGTTCCTTATATCTCCAAGGGTTAATATATGGAAATGGATGAATTAGTGTTTGGTATGAAGGCCTTGGTAAGAGATTGATGGGTTTTCAACCTCCTAGCCAGCTTCTGTAGCCACTGGGGGCTAACCGGAAAGAATCAATCAAGATTAAAAGATAATCACCTTAACATTCCAAGATATATTTTTCATCCCAATGAGAAGGAAAAATATAAGAAGGAATGGTAATGGATTGCATTAAAGCACTTTTAATAAAGGAGTTTTGTCGGTTCTAAAAATTTATCATTTAAGAACATGATACCAATAGAAATTTTCTTTAAGATACTTATCCCATAATAAAACGCGGGAAAGTATATCAGAGAAAAAGTCTATCCCTTATGAATTTCTTATAAGGCAAACTTTCCATAATAAAACGTGGGAATTTACACGGAAGAAGAAATTCAACTCTCTTACCAAATTCTATCTCAATAAAATGACTTTTTTCCTTTATAACCTAAGCACTGTATGTTTTGAAAACAGTTTTGCAAAACATTTTTATCAGATGGAGGACTGTGATTTTCCGACTCATAATGCAATTATGATTTACATCATTTTCGTCCACCTGATAGTATCCCCGACTTAAAATAAAAATATGACAATTGGGGTGAATGAATGCTTAACAATACAGTACTAGGCCTTTAAAGCAACAATCACTGTTTTGGTACTGTGAATCAATGTGAAACATACATTGAAACATGTATTTGAAAACAAATAATTTTACAAGTGATTGATACCTCAAAGTTAAAACAATTTTTCCAAATAAAATAGCAGTCAGAAAGTTTCTTCCACTTTAAAAAGAAAAATTTAGAGAGAAAACGCTTTTAAAGATAAAACATTTAAAACTAGCTTTTGGGAGAGGATAAAATATTTCGAGATAAAAGAAAGATTATCCTCAAGAAAAGTTTTTCAAAAGAGAAGTTTTGAAAAAGAATTCTGAAGTTTTCTTAACTAAACCTGATAGTAAAATGAATGTATCTTTGCATAAAACATTTTAAAAAAGAAATAGACAAAAATTTCTTTTTAAATACATTCAGGAATCAGTCAAAGAAAGAAAACTAAATATATTAATACTAACGGCTTTTTCAAAAACCAATTTTTACTTAGAATAAAGACTAAACAAATCCATTAGTATCAATATATCACAATTATTTTGTAATAAAATATTATTCAATTATTACAGAGTAATAAAAGATAATAATTATACTACAAATAATTATGCTTCGAATTTATTTTAATTTACTTAAATCATGGAACGTATATGTCACTGAACTATTTTATATCATCATGATTTAAACAAATCAAAATAAGTTAAATACTTATGCTGCACTAAGCAATTGCCAATAACATGCATATATATCAAATAAACATGACAATCATTCAGTAGAACAATAAGCATTTAGACATATTTTTATTATTAGTGATTTCAGATATACAACTTGTATTATCACTAATATTAAAAATATCACAATTAATTGTACGTTGATACCAATTATTTGATATTTATCAATAATTTCAAGATGCAAGAAATTGTGCTTCTAATATTTTATCAAATCAAAATTATGAAACTAATAATCATTGAACTGCTTCAATCCATAATTTTAATAGGATAAAATAATTTCGCTAAATACTAAAATATTCATAAGATTGAATATTAACATCTAACTTCCTACACTATATCTAATAATTGTCACTCTAGCATATTACAATTATACTCATAACAATTATTATTGATATATGTAAGCTCAAGAAAATAGTTGAATAGAAATTCACAAGTCCTTTAAATATAGATATTTAACACTTGTGTTCCTAATAACAACTTCTCGCAACAAAAACAAATTTAGAAATATTTTCTAAGTATATAAAATATTTTCTAAGCTGTTTAGTTGTTAGCTGTTTAGCTGTAGCCTCTACAAATCACTTTTCGTACCTTAATAAATAACCGTTCTTTCCAAGTACGTTATTCAACTTAACAATTCTTCTATAGTTAATACTCAGATTCCTTTCACAAACTGCTGACGCCTAGTGCAACTGGTCTGGTTCACAGACGACTAACTTCGATCCAGGTCTTCGCATTATAGTTTTACATGCATTGTTAAGTTTGCAGCAACTTCATTGCTTCGAACACTGACTGGCAATAAACACTGTAACTTCACTGGAATCTTTTCTGATACTTAGACAACGTCTTCATTATTATCACAATCTTGAATACTTCATTCTCTGTTCTTCACTGACGTTTGAACATATAACTGAACTTCTTTCAGTGAGTATAGCTTCAAGACTGCAGCTGTCTTCTTTAACCTTTGTCTTTACCTTGTCTTCACTCCTTCTAGATTCCTATGCTTCGAACACTGTCTATCTTCAATCAATGCCTTTACACTGAAATCTTTTAGTGGCAGTTCTATACTGAATCTTCAACACTTCTGAAACCCTGAAAGTCTTCAACCATTATTCTTCACTGAGGCTTGAACATATTAATGAACTTCTCTCAATGACCTGTAGTAGACTTCAAAACTCCTTATAATGTCTTGATTCACAGTATCTGCCTTGTCTTCATTTCTTCCTGATTTCTGTGTAGGCGTAGTATTATTTACCTGTCCTGTTCTGTGTAGGCGTAGTATTATTTAAGGTGGTGACCCCCCTGAATTTCATACATCCAGTTCTTTCAAAAGAAGGTCTCGAATCCACTGGTGGATTTGAGAGGCAACCACTCCATAGAGGGAGATGGGACTCCATTCACGGAGTAGCTACGTCAGTAGCGGAGCCAATGCAAGTTAATCTTATTGAGGACGCGCCTTCACAGGTATCAGAAGAGCATTTCGACTCTTCAAAAGCTATTATTATATATATAGGTACAACATCTAGATCTGGAAAGGTGCGAAACACTAGTGATGTGAGGCATACACAGAGTGAAACACATGCACAGAGTGACAGTGAGTTAAACAGGAGTGCAAGTAAGATGAGTACACACACACACAGTGAACTACTATCTAAAATGGAAGCTTTCAGAAGGAAATGCATATTGTCCAAGCTGAGTTGATTAAAGTTAAAGCACAAGCAGAAGAAAAGTCTACATCTGCCTCTGTAACACAGCAGCTGACAATAGTACGAAAAGATGTTGATGATGTCAAATCCTCCATTCTTCTAAAAACTCAAGATATCCAGAACGTGCAGAGTCTTATTGCTGAAGATATGAAAGAAGTGAGGAATTTAAATGAAAAGATTGATGAAGTTCAGAAAAGCTTGACCTTAACAATAATTGAAAATGAAAAGATCTCTACTCAACGATTCAGCAAACTGGATGATGGAATGACTCATCTGAATGAGGGAATGAAGCAAGTCTATCTGACTATACAGAAAATGATGACATCTTTTGAAGCCTCTAAAACTCAAGAGGATCCCTCAACTAAGGGGGAGAAATCAAAGTAGAAAGTAGCTGGAGAAGGGGCTACTACTCAAGACAAAGGGAAAGCTAAGATGTACTCTGAGGAAGATCAGTTTCAGATATATATTCGAGAGGAACAGTACTATCAACAAGAGTAACTCATAGATGAGGTCAGAATTGAAAATCAAGGTTTCAATCCTGACTACTGCAGAGCTGAAGATGAAGCTATCTTTGATGATGAATTTCTATTTCCAAAAGAAAAAGAGCATGATCCTGCCTATGAAGAGGCAATAAGGAAGCTGAAAGAAGACATCAAGGCAAGCCATGCCAAAACTATAAATTTAAAAGCTCTAGTCAAGGAAAGAACCCAAGTTGAAAGAGAGGCAAGCTTAGAAAAACAGAAGCTTTGGGCCTTAGCAGCAAAGAAGAAAAAGCAAGATATTGAGATGAAGATAGGGGACAGATGGGATGCAGCAAGGAAAGTCCTAGATAAAATTCAACAAGGTCCCTTTGAAGACAGACAAATGCTTTCAGTTATCAAGGTCTTGAAGATTCAAATAATAGTCTGGATAACTTCATGAAGGCATTAAAGGAAGAAGTTGAATATATCACTGTCCTAGTGGATCACATTCTTGAAGACTGGCAACTACTGGTCTACACTCTCAGGAATGGAACAATCAGAGTATCTTTAGAATTCTTCCGAAAGAGATCACTATCAGTGATATGGGTTCTGTTAAACAAAGTAAAGAGAAACTCAGAAGAAAATGAACTACCCAGGGACAGACTCAGATGTTAGTAATTGTGCTCTAGAGACAATACTTTTTATATTTTAAGGAAAATATTTATTATTAAGGATTATGTTTTATTGATTATTATTTATTTATTATGTTTTATTTACTGCGTAATAAATTGAAAGCATAATAAATGTCCTTGGAATTTTGATACGTATTATATATCTTTAAGTATGTGACTTAAAAAATGAGATTATATGAATAGTATCTTATTCCTAAAATTCCCTAGTCGAGTATTATTATTTAAAGACAATAATAATGCACAAAGACTAGTATGTTTCTTGACAGATGACCACATCTCATTGGTCATAGGTATGGGGATACTAAAGTCAAGAACATAAGTGCATGTATCAATGCATGGCACTGGAATGACCCGCCGTGAGATTCTACATGTTAAGTAAGTGTCATAAGTAATTCTCACTGTGATAATGGTGTAATGATCCTTAGACCTGAAATCATTACATTTCTATACGAGAATTAATATACTTTGATTACATTAAAAGTTACCTTTGACTGGGTGATGATAAAAGTGGACATTGGGTATATTATGAATCGTATGAGAAATATGAATGATCTAGATGGGATTTAATCCTCCTAATTTTAGGAGTGATATTATTGGCCTCTTGTTTGAGTGAGACTATGAAATGCACGGCCGTGCTCAAATGTTGATTTGATTTTAATAGTCTACTCATCGATCAAGAAAATAAAGATTAAATTATGAAGAGGATGACACGAGACATGCCTTGAGTTTAATCTATAATATCAAGATTAAAGGGATTATATTACATAGAACATTATTCACGAAAGGCTTAATAGAATCACCGATTTATTATTATTACTTGGGTAGCAATGATGTATTACTAGATGCCGCTCATTGTTTACAATTTTAATTAGATATTAAAATTGTTGCCAACGTAATAATAACCTACAGGGTCACACACAAAGAACGCTTGAAGGAGAAATAATTTAAATTATGAATTTAAATTAAATAAGTAATTTATTTTATTTATGATATTAATTAAGTATGACTTAATTAATTATATAAATAGAATAAATGAATTACTTAAACTAATTCCAAAATTAATAATTAATTAATTAAGTGAGACTTAATTAAATAATTTAGAATTTTGGATTAGTATTAATTATAATTGGATTATAATTAGAAAACTTATTCTTCTCTCTCTATATAATCTCTTTATGGGCTGATTTAATAGTATAGAGATTTTACAAAAACCCTAGCCGCTCTGAGAGAGGAGGAAAATAGAGAGAGAAGAAGTTTTCGGGTGCTAGTACACATCAATCCTTAATGAAAAGTGTTCGTGTGGATACCGTAGAGCGTAGATCGCGAGAGCGGGATACGTGGTGATTAAACAAGCTTTGGACCTCCATTAATCTTCCATTAATGAACTGTTAAAGCTTCTAAAGGTATTTATTCTTTATCTCCGAATTAAATCTTTTGTTTTCGCATGGATCCTGCGGAGGGTCTCGCTATTTTGATTTATTTTTCGCGTTTATTCCGCTGCGTTTGCGTCACGAAACCCTACAATGGCATCAGAGCTACTTGCGAAACGTTTTAATTCGGTTATGTGCTTAACAGTTTTTGATATATAAGCATGTATGCGATCTATCATGATTTTATATTTATATAATATGTATATGTTTATATATATTATGAATATATGATATTTATATGATGTATAATCATGTGATGATTATGTGTGTTGATGTATGTATATGATACATGTTTGTTCTTATTATGGCAATCATATTCGATACGAATTCTGAAACGGCTACCGTAGATTTTTTGAAATCTGTGTCCAATGTCCGATTTTTGCAAACGATATGTGTTTTCTGACTGAAATCGGGTCACTGAGCAATACTGACTTTTTCAGCTCTGCGTCTGTAAGCCATTAGATGTCGTTACAGCCTCCAAAACGGTGATTTATTATTTTCTGAAAATTATTTGATTTTCTAAAATTTTGAGTATATGTATGTATATATTATGAATATATGATATTCATGTAATGTATAATCATATGATGATTGTATGTATCTCTGTATATGTATATATGATATATGTTTGTTTTTGTTATGGGAATTGTATATGATACGATTTCTGAAACACCGTCAGATTTGGAGAAATCTGACTGCTGTATCCGATTTTCGTAAACGATATGTGCTTTATGACTGGAATCGGGCCAATTAACAAAACTGATAGCTATGCTATCACCGACGGGTCTGTAAGGCGTTTGACGTCGTTAACGGCCTCGAAATAGCGATTTATTGTCTTCAGAAATCTGTTTTTAATTTTCTGAAATTTCAAAATTTGTTATATATGATTATATGATATGATTATATAATATGAGATATATTATATGTGTTATATGATAGCATGGTGGATGGTTATGGCCTAAAGACCCATAGGATAGTGGTTTTGATTTATGGTTTTGGTTTCTAAATACGACTTGCATGTCGTTTATTCATTGTAATTTAATTATCTCGAATGTAACTCGAGTTTTTCTTGTAATTTCATTAGAATAGTTTTATTTTTTAATGTAATTATCAATGAAGACTTGCAAGCAAGGAGACGATCCAAAAGGGGGATGATGGAGCAATGAAGAAAGAAGACATGTAATAGATTGTATTTTTAAAACCACCATAGACTGACCTTGATATTTCCATTAGCTTGGAAATATCACATAGGATGGGGCCATAACCAAACACGTTTAATTTACGCACATTACATATATATATATGATTGCATGTATTGGTATGTATGCGTAGATATAATTGAGATGCATGCTTAATATTGATTAATCATGTATGTATTAGATACGACACCCATGCCATGTTTGCTTAAACAAGATAAAATCTGTAACGATTCAAGATTTTAAAATTAACAAACGATCATGAGATTCTTGTGTTTATGAAATATGGATTTTTAAAACACGGAATTAAATATGGATTTTTGATATCTATAATTGGGATTTTCTGACAAAAGCGGATATGCGTATTCGTAAGGCTGATGGGTTTTAAGTGTGACCATTGGTATCCTCCATCTACCTGGGAAATGAATAATTTAAGATGTCGATTTAAAATATTTGGTTCAAGGAAAAATTGAGGATCTCTTTATGATGTGATCATGATCGTTATAAATTTTCTAAAACCCCTTAACAAAATATTAAGTTTTACTCGGATGCTTTCCAATGAATGAACACTCATCGAATCCTAGATCGATAAGGGGAAGGACTGTCAGTGGCAGGGGACTCCTATCTATCGTGGTGAGATGCGACGAATATAAACGGTTATATTCGGCCGTTGTATCATTGGGTCTAACTTAACTGAGTCGTCATAATAAGTGAAAATAAATGGTTATATTCAACTATTATGAACTTAGAAGCATAGAGTTTGGTTAAAAGTCTATTAGATAGATAAGATCAATCGTTGTTCACCAAACTATCCAAGAATTATATATGATATAATTGACAACTGTTGTCTAACTAAATAATCATTTTCTAAGGACTTCCAGTGGTTGACTTAGGACATGACGAAATATGGATCTTGGCTCACTAGAAAGAATTATGGGATATACTTTCCAAATTAATAGTAAGGGCTATTAGTTTGATAAAAATAGTGGGAGGTATATGATGATATACCATAATCACTTAAACATAATTAATATTAAATTTGCAATCTAGTTTATTTTATACACTTCAATATTGTAGATATCAAATGATAAACACAAACAACTTCTCTATGCGATCAGTTCTTGAGAAGGACAAGTTGACGAGAATATATTTCCTTGACTAACATAGGAGCTTGAGGATCGTCCTCGGGCACCACGATGTTAGTCAAATCTCTTCCCCTACTCTTAAAGTTGAGAATGTAACATGTGCAAATCATAGTGCTTATTGGAAGCAAATTGATGTTGCGACTGATGTTTCATGTCTCATGCTCGCAAATATATGTGCTGAGCTTAAGAAGCAATAGAAGCATATAGATGCTTATGAAACGATTGAGCACAAGATATATTTGAAATGGCACTATACACTTACAAGTAGGGAGAGTGAGACCCGGTTACACCACATGTTCTAAAGATTATAAGGTATAATGAATACCATTGATATTTTGGGTTTCCAGATTGGTCTGGAGACAGTTAGATTTGATCTTACAATCGTTGGACAAATTTTATTCTTATTTTGTTATGAACAATAAAGTGAATAAGATTGGTAAAACACCCATTGAGTTGCTAAGCATGTTGAGAACTGCTGAAAGTAATATGAAAAATGCATGAACTACTACTATATTGATGGTAAACATAGGGAATGCAAAAGGGAAAGGAAAATGGAAAGGCAAGGAGAAGATTTGATCTAGTTCCGTTGTCAAACCAAAGTCCAATCCCTAAAGCAGACTCTAAAGTCTGAATGAGGTGTTGATAAAGAAGACGATTGTCACTTCTGTGGAAAGTTGGGAGACTGGAAATTAAACTGTCATGCTTAATTGGAAGATCGGAAGATGATGATCAATAAGGGTCAAGCTTAAGGTATCGGGTTGGAATTGGAGTAAAGATAGTTGCTCTGGTTCGAGGAACTCGTTACTTAATTTTTGGCCTATAAGGAAAATTTAGAACTTGATAATTGTTATAACGTGCTTGCAATTGGCAGGGACATTATTTCAGTTTCTTGTTTGGACAAGAAAGGCTTTTTCATTTTAATTAAATAACAATAGTTGTTTATTCTATTTTGATGATGAGCCTTATAATGTTGCACAACTAATTAACAATTTATATGTTATAAAGTGACTCAAATCAAATATTACCTTTGGCACTGTCGCTGAGGCCATATTAATGAGAAACTCATTTCCAGAATACATAAGGATGCATTCATGGATAAGTTTGATTATGAATCATACCAAAGGATACGAATCTTGGTTTATTTGGTAAAATGACTAAAGCTCCTTTTACCAGACATGGTGAAGGGATCATTGAATGGGTATGACTTATACATAGTGATGTATGTGGTCAAATGTGTACGATGACAAAAGGTAGATTTTATTAACTTCATAAAATTTACTAATTATTTTAGTAGATACGGATATATATATCTTTTGAAGAACTAATCCGAATCATTTGAAAAGTTCAAAGACTATAAAGATGAAGTAGAAAATATCAAAGAAAAGTTTTTTTGATAGGAGAGATCACACCTTGTTGGACATGGTGCGATCAATGTTGAGTCAATGAATCTTCCAATTAGTTTCTGGGGTTGCACCCTGGAAACGGCTCCACATACACTTAACTGTGTTCCTACTAAATTGGTTCAAAAGACTCCTTATGAGATATGGACTGACCAACGTCACAGCATGTCATTTATAAAATTTTGGGGATGTGAAGCGTTTGTGAAACGTCTAATCTCTGACAAGCTAGGACCAAAATTAGACAAATGTAATTTTATGGAATACCCAACTGAAACAAGGGGTTATTCTTTCTATAATCCTTCCGAGAACAAAGTGTTTGTTGCTCGAACTGCTGAGAGACAGTGGGAGGATAATAGATCTCAATGAAGTTTGAGACCCACATGATAACGTTGAACCAGTGGAGGAACCTGAGTAAAATGTACAAGAAAAATAATACTGCTCAAGAAACACAGGTGTTTGTAGGTTTAGTAGGATTCTCCATGAGCCCGAGAGATAATATGGATTTCTCTTGACTCAAGATGGTGATGTGATGCTTGTGGATGAAGATGAGCCTCTCACCTACCTAGATACTATAAACACTCCAGATTCTAAGAGATGGCTGGATGCCATTAAATCTGAGATGGAATCCATGTATACTAATCAAGTATGGACTTTGATTGATCCACCTGAAGGGGTAAAACCTATAGGGTGCAAGTGGGTTTTCAAGAAGAAGACTGACATGGATGCTAATGTACAGACCTATAAGGCACGATTGGTGGCAAAAGGTTTCAAGAAAATTCATGGTATTGACTATGATGAGACCTTTTCACCAGTTGTTATGGTCATGTCCATCAGGATTTTTCTTGTTATAGCTGCTTACTATGACTATGAAATCTGGCAAATGGATGTCAAAACCGCTTTTTTAAATGAGAGCCTTGAAGAAGATATGGATGTGTACATAACACACCCTAAGGGTTTTGTTGATCTAAAGGATGCTGGAAATGTATGTAAGTTGCGTCGATCCATTTATGGATTAAAGCTGGCCTCGAGGAGATGGAACATTTGTTTTCATAAAACAGTCAAAAAGAGTTTGACTTTATTCAGAATGAAGATGAAACTTGTGTTTACAAGAAGTTTAGTGGGAGCCATGTGGCATTCCTAGTATTATATGTTGATGATATATTACTAATAGGGAATGACATTCCTTCTTTACAGACTGTGAAGACTTGGTTGAGAAATAATTTCTCAATGAAAGACTTAGGCGATGTGACAAATATATTAGGGATCGAGATCTATAGAGATAGATCAAGGTGATTGATCGGCCTAATTTAGAGTACATACATTGACAAAGTTTTGCATCGATTTCAAATGCAAAGAGACTAAAATGGATATGTCCCAATGTCTCATGGGATAGTGATCTCAAAATAAAATTTGTCCTAAATCATTGGATGATAGGGACTGCATGAGTAAAATTCCATATGCGTCAGCAATTGGTTTTATAATGTATGCAATGATATGTACTTGTCCTGATGTCTCGTATGCTTTAACCATGATGAGTAGATACCGATCTAATCCAGGTGAAGGTCACTGTACGACAGTCAAGAATATTCTTAAGTACTTAAAGAGGACTAAAGATTCATTATTGTTACTTGGAGGAGATGTGAAGCTAGTTGTAAGAGGTTTCAGTGATACTGGTTTCTAGACAGATAACGATAATTTAATGTTTCTGTCTGGCTTTGTGTTTTATTGAGATGTTGTATGCTGGAATGGTTCACAGCAAAGACAATTGTTTATTTTACAATAGAACCTGAGTATATTGATGCTTGTGAAGCAGCCAAGGAGGCTGTTTGGGCATGTACTTAGGAGATATCACCTAATTAATGAGATTAATGATCAAGGAGATATACATATATGTAAAGTGTATACTAATAATAATATTGCAGACACACTGACTAAGGCTTTGTCGCAGCAGAAGCACGAAAGTCACACTAGTTCCATGAGTATTGGATACTTGGGTAATTGGCTCTAGTGCAAGTGGGAGATTGTTAGTAATTGTGCTCTAGAGACAATACTTTTTATATTTTAAGGAAAATATTTATTATTAAGGATTATGTTTTATTGATTATTATTTATTTATTATGTTTTATTTACTGCGTAATAAATTGAAAGCATAATAAATGTCCTTGGAATTTTGATACGTATTATATATCTTTAAGTATGTGACTTAAAAAATGAGATTATATGAATAGTATCTTATTCCTAAAATTCCCTAGTCGAGTATTATTATTTAAGGACAATAATAATGCACAAAGACTAGTATGTTTCTTGACAGATGACCACATCTCATTGGTCATAGGTATGGGGATACTAAAGTCAAGAACATAAGTGCATGTATCAATGCATGGCACTGGAATGACCCGCCGTGAGATTCTACATGTTAAGTAAGTGTCATAAGTAATTCTCACTGTGATAATGGTGTAATGATCCTTAGACCTGAAATCATTATATTTCTATACGAGAATTAATATACTTTGATTACATTAAAAGTTACCTTTGACCGGGTGATGATAAAAGTGGACATTGGGTATATTATGAATCGTATGAGAAATATGAATGATCTAGATGGGATTTAATCCTCCTAATTTTAGGTGTGATATTATTGGCCTCTTGTTTGAGTGAGACTATGAAATGCACGGCCGTGCTCAAATGTTGATTTGATTTTAATAGTCTACTCATCGATCAAGAAAATAAAGATTAAATTATGAAGAGGATGACACGAGACATGCCTTGAGTTTAATCTATAATATCAAGATTAAAGGGATTATATTACATGTAACATTATTCACGAAAGGCTTAATCGAATCACCGATTTATTATTATTACTTGGGTAGCAATGATGTATTACAAGATGCCGCTCATTGTTTACAATTTTAATTAGATATTAAAATTGTTGTCAACGTAATAATAACCTACAGGGTCACACACAAAGAACGCTTGAAGGAGAAATAATTTAAATTATGAATTTAAATTAAATAAGTAATTTATTTTATTTATGATATTATTAAGTATGACTTAATTAATTATATAAATAGAATAAATGAATTACTTAAACTAATTCCAAAATTAATAATTAATTAAGTGAGACTTAATTAAATAATTTAGAATTTTGGATTAGTATTAATTATAATTGGATTATAATTAGAAAACTTATTCCTCTCTCTATATAATCTCTTTATGGGCTGATTTAATAGTATAGAGATTTTACAAAAACCCTAGCCGCTCTGAGAGAGGAGGAAGATAGAGAGAGAAGAAGTTTTCGGGTGCTAGTACACATCAATCCTTCATGAAAAGTGTTCGTGTGGATACCGTAGAGCGTAGATCGCGAGAGCGGGATACGTGGTGATTAAACAAGCTTTGGACCTCCATTAATCTTCCATTAATGAACTGTTAAAGCTTCTAAAGGTATTTATTCTTTATCTCCGAATTAAATCTTTTATTTTCGCATGGATCCTGCGGAGGGTTTCGCTATTTTGAGTTATTTTTCGCGTTTATTCCGCTGCGTTTGTGTCACGAAACCCTACATCAGAGATATAGCAACAACGGCTAGCCTCAGATCTTATATGATCCTCATGAAGTGAGATTTTTCTCAAACAAGTTGTATCAAATCATGAAGCTAGATGAGGAGTCATTAAAGGGCTACACGGTGAGGTATATGATCCAAGTTGAAAGAATGTTGAGATCAAAAGGATTCAGATCCCAAGCCAAGCTAGATGCTGCACAGAAAATTAGGAACTACTGTTTATCCAGAAACATCAAATCCTACATCAGGCAAATGCCAAAGATAGATTCCACACAGCCATATGATGTACAAAAAGAAACAGTAGATCCTATTGAAGAAGAAGTCATGTTTCAGCTAGCAAAGGTTGAACAAAGAAGATTGTATGGAGAGTCAACTGCAACTCCGACTGAAGCTGAAGAGATACCCAGAACGCCTGTGCACAAGAGTTCTAATCTAGAAGAAGGTGAATTGGATACCACTGAAGACTGAAGTCTTAGTTAGGTCAAGATAGAAACTATATTGTACTTGTTCAGTGCTAGAGGAACAACTATCTTGTACTTATCTTTTATGTATGAATCTGGAAAATTGTTAAATATAAAACCAAAACTTTTGTTCATTATTTACAAGTTCTTACATGTCGTATCTACTTTCTTAGTTGTTAGTTGAGTTATCTTCTAGAAATTTATGTGTTAAATGTTTAACAACAAATAGGGAGAGATTGAAAGGCATATGACTAGGCCTATTTGTAATAATTAGATGACAACTCAACTCTAGCTAATAAAGAGAAGTAAAAAGATAAACACCAAAAAAGGAATCAAGACGAAGACAGTCAACTAATCACAAAAGGATCTAAGTATCAGAAGTATTTTGTGGGATTGCTACTCAACACTGGAAGAAGTTCATTAAGATGTTCAAGCGTCAGTTAAAACAATAAAGAGGTAGTACTTCTAAAGAATACAGAAGATATAAAAGATTTCAAGTGGTTACTACAGTAGATTCCAGAAGAAGAACACAGACAGTAAAGCAGAAGAATGACAGAATGCCTCAACATAAAGTATTAATAAATGAAGAATATTTATTAGTATGACACAAATGAACCAGACAGTACATTTGTGTGTCAACTAAAATAATATTTATTCTTCATTTAAATCAAGAGGTTTCAAGATCAGAAGACAAAGAAAAGACAAGAAGATTTCAAAGCTGACTGCAGTTTAATCAGATCTCTATAGTATTTTTAATTTTACAATCTAAGTTAATTATTTAATTTATTTAATTAAATTAATTCAAGTTGAATTTAATTTAATTCATAAATTATTTAATTAATTTAAGTAGAATTAATTTATTATAAAAGAAATGAATTAATATGACTTATATATATATATATATATATATATATTTCGAATGACTTAATAATAAGTCATATCAAATGACTTAAAATAAGTCATACCGAGACTTATATATATATATCTATAGAATAAGTCATATCGAGCCTTTAAAAGAAAGTCATACTGAAGAAAAGATGAAAAGGTCATGCTGGAGCAAGTGGGTAAAAGTCATACTGAAGAATAGATTAAAAGGTCATGCTGGAGCAAGTGGGAAAAAGTCATACCGAGCTTTCTTCTTTTAAAATAAGTCATTCTGATTTATTTTAAATAAAGAAAATTCGAATATGACTTACAAAGAGTCATACCAAGCTCAGAATAAGTCATACCGAATTTATTAAGTCATGCCCGGTCTTTTTCTAAGTCATACATGGCTTAATTTCAATAAATTAAGTCATATTGATAAAGGTCATTCTAAGCATTTTCAACCTCTATAAATATGGGGATTGTGCTTCACTATTTCAGTGTTAGAAAAACAGTTCAAATTCAGAAATTTGTCTGCATTATAATATTCACAGATTTCTGTGCAAGTTTGGAATATAATTGTTAAACTCGAACAATTCATGTCAAAATCGTTCTAAGCTTTTAAACAGTTATATAAACTTTCTACTTATTAATTTTGTAATACTTTTCAAGTTAAAATTATATCTTCTACTTGAACAGAATTTCATTTCAATTAATATTCTGTGTGAATTTAAAATAATATTTTTAAATCTAATATTTCGCGATAATTAATATATATTGTATTCAACCCCCCTTCTACAATATCAGGGACCAACAACAAATGATGTGAATCAAACACAAGGTGTAATAGCAGCCGATATCAAGGATTTAAGGCAGAGTCAAATCCAAATTGTTTATAATCTAACGGAGATAAATAAGATCTCAAATCGTATTGATGTTCTAGAAAATGATTATCATCAGTACAATGCTCTTAATTCCTCGAAATTTGCAATGATTGAAAGAGGCATAGATCAACTGAATGAAGGTTTGATGCACGTCTACAACATGGTTAAGTCTGGAAATAAACCTAACCAAGAGCAACAACAATTATTTGAAAGGACTTCAGTAAGGATCCCTCAACTAAGGGGGAGAAGGTACAAGAAAAAGCTCCAGCTCCAGTCAAAGAAAAAGGAAAAGGAAGAATGTATGACACAGAACAAGAAGCTGCTATAGATTAGTCAAAACAATTTTACTATGCAGCAGAAAAATCTTTCTTTGAATCAGAATAACAAACTCCTGTAAAATCAAAGTTTGGTGATGCTGAAACATGTGAGTTTGACATAGAATTTCTTTTCTCTGAGGGAACAGAAACAAATGCTGAGCTAGATGAAGAACTTAGACAATTTCAAGAGGAGTCCAAGCAGAAAATTTTTGAGTTAGATGCTAGAATTCTTGAAATGTAAAAGGAAGCTCAAGCAAGGAATGACAAGCTTGATAAGCTAAAGGCTCTCCTACAAGCTAAATCCAAGGGGGGAAAGGAAGCATCTGCACAAAAGCAAAAGCTATGGGATGCTGCAATTACTGCCAAGAGGGAATACATAAAAAGAAAGTTTGGACCTAAATGGGATCAAGCTAGAATGATCATGGATCAACTTCAGATTGGCACATATCAAGATAGAGAGGTATCCGACATGATAGGTGAACTATTCACTGCTAATAGTACTATAGATCTTTACATGGCTGCACTAAAGCTAGAGAACATGTTTATCACAGTTGAAGTGAATGCAGATGGCTGGCATATCATAATTCATCTTGATAATTATGGTTTCTACAAAGTTTCGTTGAATTTCTTTAGAACCAGAACACCCTATGAGTTATGGGTTATGCTTTGTAAAGTAAAAAGAAGTTCAGAGATGAATGAAATACTCTGAGATCACATTCGAGACTTTGCTACTCTAAGGAGTCCAGAAATCATACCTGAACCTTATGAAGTAAGGTTTGTTAAAAACAATCGATATCAAACAATTCATCTTAACTCAGATTCTATGCGTGGATATCATTTGAACTACTTAATAGACGTAGAGAAAATGCTACGGTCTGAAGGATTTCAAAGTCAAGCTAACTCAGCTGCTGCTGATTATATCCAAAACTACTGTATGTCTAGAAATATTGATTTTTACAAGCAATGGAAATGATATGAAGAGTTCAAGCAACCAGCTCCAATTCCACATGATCCTCTTGAGAATGAAGTTTTGTATAGACTTTTTATATCAGAACAAAACAAGGCGTATGGGGTTTTTGGAAGCACTCAGACTGTACCTGAACCAGAACCACGCACACCTATTGTTGGTGATGAAGAAGAAGAAGAAGGTGAAATACAGACTGAAGATGATCAGAATTGAAGAAATGTTAATATCTTTTGATTGCTAGAACTAGGATAGATCAAGATAGAACTTTGTAATATTTGTTCAGTCTAGAGGAACAACTATCTTGTGTTTATCATTAATTTTTGAATCTGGAAATATTTAATAAAAACCAGAACTAAGTTTGTTTATTTACAAGTTTTATTGTTTTATCTTTTTCTTGTTTGTTAGTTGAGTTATCCTCTAGTGATTTGCTTGTTATTGTTTAACAAATAAATAGGGGGAGATTGAAAGGCATATGTTTAAAAGCCTATTTGTTTAGCTAGATGACAACTCAACTCAAACATAGATAATTTGTAAGTAAATATATTATCTGTCACAAGAATCTTCAACACGTATTATTTGACAAGAAAAAGAAGATCAAAGTCAATCTACAGACTTGAAGTAGTACTACATTGAAAGCAGCTCAATTTAATTGATCATGCCTCAGTGGAGTATTTAAGTTTGAAGAAGCTACAGTATCAGAAGGTTTCAATTTGTGTGACAACAGAAATAGTCAAGTCAGAAGGAGCAGAAGTGAACCACAATATAAAAATCAAGTGAAGAATTCTATTTGTTGTGAATCACTCGTGAACTAGACAGTACATGGAGTGTTGGAAAAATACAGAGAAGGTTCTTTATTACAGAAGAAGTGGTCATCTACAGATATTGGTGTGAATATAGAAAACTTGGAAATTTAACAACAATGGTTGTGCAGTCAAGACTTTAATTTAATTCTTTATTACTTGATTAAATTATTTAGTTTATTTAATTGGTAAATTAATTCAATCAGAATTAATTTATTCCTTAAATTTATTAAGAAATTAATTAATTTAGAATTATTTTAGAATGAAGAAGACTTTAATTTAATTCTATTTTAAAAAATCTAATTTACTATGTATCCTATTTACTTAGATTAATTCAAAATGAATTAATTTAATTTATAAGATATATAATAAAACTAATAGAATTTGAATTAATAATTAAAAGATATACGTTTGGAATTGAACTCAGATCGGTAGATTGAAGACTCGGGTAGACATTTGATAAAAGTCTCCCCGAGTGATATAAGTTTTCCATGGCATCAAATGTCTCCCAACTAGAGAAAGTCTCCCGTAGATTAAAAAGTCTTCCCGAGGTTTTATCAAAAGTCTCTCAAGAATTCAAAAGTCTTCCAAGGTTAAGAAAGTCTTCCCGAGCCAGAAAAGTCTCCCAAGAGAAAGTCTCCCCAAGAAGAAAAAGTCTTCCCGAGCAGAAACAGTCTCCCCGACAAGAAAAAGTCTCCCAAATCCAGATTTGCCTATAAATACAAGAAGATCAGAAGCTTTTAATGTAATTGAATTAACATTCTATTTTGGCTAAAAACAAAATTCGAAGATTGTTTTCCCAGTTGCACAAGTAGAATGGGGGGTTGAATACTTGTGTTCCTTTTATGCCTGATTTAAAACCAACTCGATATAAATTAAGAACAAAGATCAAACACAAAGATATGAATAAGTACTGTTTGTAATATTGATGATTAAATACAAATCTCTACTAGAGTGTACACAAACCCTAGCAGCTTCTCTGTGTTTATCACAGCAATTCTCTCTATCTCTATGCTCTCATAAAATTTCACTCAGACAATTATGCTTCGACTTCCACACTTTTACAATTAGGCTACATAGAGTTTATATAGAGAGCAGCCTATCAACTAATAACATAAAGATAAATTATAATAGGAACATAATTCCTAATTATTAGTTGACAGTTTCCTTATGAAATTTTTTTTCCTTCCCATAGCATATCTGCAATATATTTATCTTGATCTTCGAAGACTTTCCATTCCTGTGATCTTCTTCCAAATTTAACTTTAACTTTATAGACTCTGAAACCTTCAGACTCTGATGATCTTCAGACTCTGATCATATGTAGACTCTGATAGATCATAGACTCTGATAGTCTATAGACTCCGATCACCTTCCAGACTCTGATCTTCATGCAGACTCTGGTTTCACTTTCTACAGAAATTCTTCTAAGTACAAGTAACATGAATGTTTACTATCTAGACTCTGATTATACATTTCAGAGACTAGAAAGACTTATTATAAATAAACTAAGTTAGACCCTGTTCTAGTATTTTGTACATCATCAAATGAATAAATTCCTAATAATCTCCCCCTATTTATTCTTTATAAAATATAAGCATAAATCCAGGTTTGATGATGTCAAAACTAAAGAATAAAACCATCAATCTAGAACAATATAAAAGAATTATAAAGGAAAAAGAATTACTTCTCATTTAATCTTCTCAAAGGCTGGATTGTTCTTCAAAAATGAATTCAACATATTTTCCTCCACAATTGCCAGAGCTTCACCAACAAATTTCTTCAATTTCTTCATTTCTTCATTTGAGCATTTGATTTGACAGTAAGCTGCTCTCAGATCATTTGCACTGCTTTCTTGATCTTTTAAGTCCTTCAACATTAGAACACTAACTTTCCCACTCATAGGCTGAAATCCAAAGTAATGACCCACACCTTCTTGAAATTTGACTTGTTTTTCTTCTAATGGCATGGCTTGATCATTTCCTTCAGTATCAACATATTTTAAAGAAAATTTGCCCATTTGTCGATTTGCCTGTCTGTGCAAAGTCAGCTTCCTGTCAATCTCCTTGAACCATTTGTGTGTAATAGCCTCTTTACTCTTATTTACTTCATATGCAATCTGTAAGAGAAATCTAATGTACTGTAATTCATCAGTCTGCTTGAAAAAGATAAAGTTTGATTGACTTATCCATCTAACTGATCCACCTTCTAAGAAGTAAACCAGCATCTCATTTTGCACCTTTTCTGTGCCTCCATGTCCTCCTTGCATCTCCCTTTCAAAAGTATTATAAACAATTTGAGCAGACACCACTTTGTTTAGATGCTTCTGTGTGATCTTCTCAAACTGCCTATCTGTCAAGGATTGAGGATCCCTGGTTAGAGTAGATGTTCTGTCAATGTCAGATTCTTCAAAACCTCTAAGTCCTGTCTTCTTTTTAGCTCTAAGTTGCAGATTTGATTGACTGCATTTCCAGTATGAAGGTTCTTGAGTTTGATCAGAGTCTGACTTCTTTTTTTGTTTATCAGAGTCTGACTTAGACTCTGATTTCCCATGTCTAGTCCCTGACTGATGTGTTTGAGTTTTTGCTACTCCAGATTGCTTTTATTGCACATCATCAAGACCCCTAGTGAAACATGCTGTATTGGATGCCTCAGCCCAAAAATATACTGGTAGCTTAGACTCTGCCAACAATGTTCTGGCAGCTTCTATGAGTGTTCTATTCTTTCTCCCCACAACTCCGTTTTATTGAGGAGTTCCTGGTGTAGAAAATTGTTGAGTAATTCCCTTTGATGCACAGTAGTCCTCCATGATTGAATTCTTGAACTCCATGTTTTCTTTGAATTTCTTTCCAGAAAAGTGATATGGTCTATTATATGTTGTGGAGCTTCATCCTTTGAATGTAGAAAGAACACCCATGTGAACCTTGTAAAATCATCTACAATAACAAGAGTATATTTCTTTTTATTAATTGACATAACATTTACTGGACCAAATAAATCAAGATGCAATAAATAAAAGGGTTCAGAAATGGTGTTAATTGTCTTGCTCTTGAAGGATGATTTCTTTTGCTTTCCAAGTTGACATGCTTCACAAAGTCCATCTTGCACAAAATCAACCCGTGGTAATCCTCTTACAAGATTTTGTTTAACCAACTTGTTGAGTGTTTTGAAGTTGATGTGTGACAGTTTCTTGTGCCATTTCCAGCTTTCTTCAGTTGAGGCCTTGCTGTATAAACATGTGACTTCACTGTGTATGCAATCCTCCAAGCTGGCTTCATAAATGTTACCATGTCTGTGTCCTTTGAAAACCAAAATGCCTGTTTCTTTGTGAGTCACAAGACACTCTTTGTTGTCAAAGCCAGTATGGTAACCTTTATCTCCAAGTTGACTTATGCTTATCAAATTGTGCCTTAAGCCATCAACTAGAGCTACTTGTTCAATGATAACATTTCCAAGTATAATTTTGCCATATCCCAGTGTTTGTCCTTTGTTGCCATCTCCAAAGGATAGTTCTGGGCCAGCCATCTCCACAAAGTCTGTAAGTAGGGATTTCTTTCCAGTCATGTGTCCTGAGCATCCACTGTCCAGGATTAGGGTTACTTTCTTTACCCTGGTTCCCTGCATACATAAAGCAACTAGTTAGATGTTTTGAGGACCCAAACAGTTTTGGATCCTTTTATACTAACTTTAGGAGAAACAGGCTTAATATTTTTCTCTTTTGGCTTACCTGTCTCTTTTGTTACCTTAGACTCTGATGGAGTCTTAACAGTGTCATACCAACTCTTATCAATAGAAGATTTTAGCTCATAAAAATTGTAATACAAATCATGATAGTCCCTACACATATAAATAGAGTGAAATATGCTACCACAGAGATAACAAGGTTTCTGTGATATGTAGTGACTTTTCAGAGTCTGTGAAGGGCTAGACTCTGATTTCTTCTCAATTTTTATTTTACAGTCTATAGCTAAATGGTTGTGGTTGCCACATCTATAACACTTCTTTCTAGGAGCATTAGGATCCTTTTGATAATTGTTTGCCTTATTAATTCCTTCCTTACCATTCCTATTTCTCCTAGTTTTGGTAGACTCTGATAAGTTCCCTAGCCTTTCTTTTAACTTTGACTTAGACAAGTACCCTATATTAATATTTTTCTTTGAGTTATTTACTCTTGTTTCATCTGTCTTTTGGTCAACAACAGGGGAACTATTGACAGATGAGTTTGTGGTTTCAGATTTTTCTTTAGGGGTCACAAACTTAATAGGAACAAATGTACTTTTGTCTTTAGTCTTATTAACTTGGCTAGATTCTTCATTGTTATCATTCTCAAAAATAGGTCTTTTGTCTTGACTCTTGTTATAGCCTAGACCAGCAGTTTGACACACAATTTGATTATTGAGAATTTCTTGAACTTTTCTACCAGAGTCTGTCCAGACTCTAAACTTGAGTCTCTCTTCTTCTAGTTCTTTCTTAACATAGTCATAGGCCTTCAAGACTTCAGTGTAGTTATGACTATGTTTCTCAAAATCCTTTTTGTATTGTTCCATTAATATTAACTCAGACTCTAAATGATCATTCCTTTTAGTCAAGGTTAAATTTTCTTATCCCAACCTTTCACTTTCACTAGTGAGAGATCTACATGTTGTCATTATTTTATTAACCTCACTTTGCACAATTTTTATACCATCAGAGTCTAAATTAATTAAGGATTCAGGAGTAAAGATTGATACTTGAGATTTGGGAGGTGAGGGTTCTTTGGGAGATTGTGATTTTCTTGAGGAGGATGCCATCAATGCTAGATTTTCATAATCAATTTCATCCTCTGAGCTTGAATCTGCCCAATCCTTTCCTGTTGATAGAAGTGTTTTTCCTTTTCCTTGACTTTTTGACTTTCTGCATTCACTGGCAAAGTGCCCCAATATTCCACAGTTGAAACATTTGACCTTTGCTTTGTCAAGTTTGATTATAGTACTCTTGCTCTTCTCAACCTTCTCATCTTCCTTCTTGAATGATGGCCTCTTGCTATTTGCCAGTTCTTTTGTTAAATTTCATTCTTTTGAAATTTTTAGCAAACATAGCCATCATTTGACTTAGGTCAATCTCTTCATCAGAATCAGAGTCTGTGTCAATAGACTCTGACTCCACAACAGCTTTACCCTTCTTTCTTGAATCCATGATTCTTGCTTCTGTGGGTTGTTCCTATTGTTCTTTCTCAGACTCCATCAAGAGTACCACATATTTTATCTTCACAGACTTCTTATTCTTCCTCTGTTGCATCTCCAAATCATATGTCTTGAGTATGCCATACAATTCTTCTAGAGTTAGTTCATCCAATTCTCTAGCTTCCCTTATGGCTGTAGTCTTATTGTCCCACTCTTCAAGAAGTGCTCTCAGAAACTTGGTGTTTGTATCTTCAGAATCATAAACCTTACCAAGCATATCCATCTCATTCAAGAGTTTTGTAAACCTATCATACATCTCAGTGATAGATTCTCCAGATTTTGCTTCAAAATACTCATACTCTTGAATTAGCAAAGACCTAGCATTCTTCTTGACATCTTTAGTCCCTTGACAGTGCACTTCAAGTTTGGTCCACATCTCCTTAGCAGTCTTGCATGATATGACACAGTTACTTAGAACAGAATCCAAGCTGTTAAAGAGAATGTTTTTTACTTTTGCCTCCTTAAGGACATTTTCCTTGTCCTCTTTTGTCCATTCAGCCTTTGGTTTCTCAACAAGGTGTTCTTCAGTTATTTTGCCTTCCTCGTTGATTTGAGGCACAATTTTTAAGGGCACATAGGGTCCTTCATGAATTCTCTCAAGATAGTTAGGGTCTGTTGCTTCTAGATGGTGCAGCATCTTAACCTTTCAGTGGGTGAACTCGTTTCTCTTAAGCATAGGAATCTTAGAATTGCCATCTTTGTTTCCAGACATCTTTGATCGATTTTAAACCTGGCTCTGATACCAATTGTTTTTCCAGTTGCACAAGTAGAGGGGGGGTTGAATACTTGTGTTCCTTTTATGCCTGATTTAAAACCAACTCGATATAAATTAAGAACAAAGATCAAACACAAAGATATGAATAAGTACTGTTTGTATTATTGATGATTAAATACAAATCTCTCCTAGGGTGTACACAAACCCTAGCAGCTTCTCTGTGTTTATCAGAGCAATTCTCTCTATCTCTATGCTCTCACAAAATTTCACTCAGACAATTATGCTTCGACTTCCACACTTTTACAATTAGGTTACATAGAGTTTATATAGAGAGTTGCATATCAACTAATAACAGAAAGATAAATTACAATAGGAACATAATTCCTAATTATTAGTTGACAGTTTCCTTCTGAAATTCTCTTTTCTTCCCATAGCATATCTGCAATATATTTATCTTGATCTTCGAAGACTTTCCATTCCTGTGATCTTCTTCCAAATTTAACTTTAACTTTATAGACTCTGAAACCTTCAGACTCTGATGATCTTCAGACTCTGATCATATGTAGACTCTGATAGATCATAGACTCTGATAGTCTATAGACTCCGATCACCTTCCAGACTCTGATCTTCATGCAGACTCTGATTTCACTTTCTACAGAAATTCTTCTAAGTACAAGTAACATGAATGTTGATTATCTAGACTCTGATTATACATTTCAGAGACTAGAAAGACTTATTACAAATAAACTAAGCTAGACCCTGTTCTAGTATTTTGTACATCATCAAATGAATAAATTCCTAACAAAGAGCATTTCATGTCAAAATTAATCTAGAATTGTAAGTGCTAATTATTGAATATTTTCTAATTTAATCTTGTAACCAACCTCAAGTTTAATATAAGTATTTTTACTTGAACTGTGTTTCTTTGATTATTATTTCATGATAAAAGTTAAGATTATTTAATCAAAAATTATCCGAAACAGAAATTAATATTTATTAGAGATTATATTCAACCCCCACCTTCTACAATCATTTGGACCTAACAGATACGCATTTAATCGAATCCCTAGTTATAACCCAAATGATCAATATTTCTAAAGCACTAATACTATCGAGAATATGAATAACATCACTCATAAAATAAAAAAAAAAAAAATATTCATCTTTAATAATATAGGGTTGTTAGAACTTAGGGTTATTACATAGGTGATTAAAATTGATGAAAAATCACTTCTATTGCATTATATATTTTTTTCCATATTTTTCTGAGGTGATTTGAATTTGAGTTAATTTTAACTCGAATTATAAATTAATATTAATATTAATTAGTAAAATTTGTGTTGCAGGATATTTGTATTAATTAAACAATAAATTATCTACTCATTTTTAATTATTTAAAAAAATTGTTGGAAGATTTATTGTACTTAAAATAAATAGTGTACTCACACTAGAACCAGAGTCTGTTGTTGGAGCCTATAACAATTGGAATTAAATCTGAATGCACTTCACATTTGAATGTGAGATACGCTTTAACTGTAAGCCTGCAATTAAATCTTGATGCACTTCTTGTATGTTATTACACTGTTATTGTAACGATTGAGATATTTATATATATTTAATTAATATGAGTTATATTATTTTTGTGCTCCAATGTGATAAGATATGGTATGTGGTCATTTTATATGTCTAGTTGACTTCCTGTTTGACCACAATGTGTTTACGTGATTTATTAAAGCAATTAATTAATATTTATGCTAAATTGAGGTATTGTTTGATTTTTTTATAAATTATTGGTGTGTCCAATAATTATGAAATTTTATATGTATCTTCTATGTGATTTTAGAAACTTTCTAAAAATGGTGGTGTATTTAATTCTATTCCCAGTGATTTTATATAAATCTTTCATTCCTGTTTTATTCTAGAGATATTTCTCTTTTAAATTCCATATTTAATTATTGGAATGTCCAAAAATCATGAAATCTTTTCCAAAATTCTCCTTGGACGTTCAAAAAGTTTTTAAAAATAAAAGTTTATTTTATTCAAATACCAAAATAGTTTTAAAGAATTTTCTACTCTTAATTCCATTTAAAGTGCTTTATCTTCAAAGATTTTTATTTAATTATCTGTTCCTCAGAAAAATATTTTAAAAATATGGGTGTGCTTATAAATTGAAGATATTTATTTTAAAAATATGAAAAATTTTAATTGTTTTAATTCAGAAAACTAGCAATTGTGAAATTACCTTTTTACCCCTGCCTTCTATATATCAGCACCACCCATTTCTTTTCCCTTGTTCTGCATCTTTGTCTTCAGGTTCTGTTTTTCCCTCTTCCTCATGCGATTCTTTTGTTTCCATTTAATTTCTTAGTGATTTGCTTGTGATCTTGACTTTTATGCTAGTAATTGTGTTCATTTTGTTATAAATATTAATTTTGAAGCTTGCATGTATATGTGTGTGCTATGCCGTATGTATATGTGCGGTGTGGGTGTGTGTTGGTGATCGAATCTTGACATGCAAACCTCCTAAGGCTAGTAATCGAGTCTGCGATGTTGTTACGAAGCTAAAGTGAGAATTTTGGAATTAATTGAGTAGGGAGGACCCGATATCGGGCCTTTAAATACTCATTGCCGTCGCCGACAATGAACTCCGGCGAGCCTGCGACTCAGTTGGTTTTGTTTAGTCCGATTCTTGTGGTTTTCAGTGGTGATGTCAAGTATGAGTGCTAATTTCAGAGCTGCTGTGTTTGCATGATAATTTTTCGAATTGTTCAAATTGATAATCAAATTTCCGGCTATGAATTCATATTTTTCCGTTCGGAAATTTTGCTCCAGTGTGCTTAATGGCAAGACTAGTGGATATGATGATAATGACATGTTAATTGCCATGCTAGAACTTGAATTAGTTGGTAAATTTTGTTGCATGTATGTGTATCGGGCATTTTTTTTTAAAATTTTCGAATATTGTATATATATTTATATTCGAAAATAATAAAATTTTATATATGTAGATTATGTAAATTGAGTTTGATGATTGATTTGTGGTGTGGTTAATTAATTGAATGATATATGTCCTGTTGGGATTTAATTGTATTATTCGAATATATATATATATATATATATATATATATATATATATATATATATATATATATATATATATATATATATATATATATATATATAATTATAATTATAAGGACAATGTGAGTTTATATTTGGGAAATTATAAAGGCATTGCTTTGTGTGATTTGGAATTTATATGATATATGAATCATTGTCTATATGCATTATTGTTGATTGCTTGTGTCGGTTGTATTCCGACGGATAACTCCACTTACAGAGGAGATGCTGCCAAATTTTTCTAAAAATAAACAATTATTTTTAAGATATCATGGCACATTACTCCTGTATAGGTAATGCTACCAGTCAGGATGGGTATTAGTATTATATAATATGTGTTGCCTGTTTATGTGCTATGTGCCTAGCAGTATACAGTTGGTTAAGAATGTATATATATATTGAGTATATATGTTAAAGGGTTACAGTAACGAAAGGGTAGATTGAGTTAGACGTTAAAGAGAACGTCGAGTATGAATGAGATACTGAATTAGTATTATTACGTGTGTAGTTACGAAGGAAAAAGAAGTCAAAGATAAGGGAAAAGCTAAAGTAGAAAGTTAGTGACGTTGATAGTGAGATCCACCTGTTCAGCAGCTGTAGCATTCCTTTTGAGGCAAGTAACTATTGCCTAATCTCTTTAAACTCATGAAGTAATCTATGAACTGTTGTATAATCCTGCGACTGTTTTACTTTATTTCAACTGTTTTAAGATACGGCATGCCTTATTGTAACTGTTTTACTTAAACTGCAACCTTATACAAGTTTTGACTATACCTTAAACTTTTCAATCCCTGTATTGCTACTGATAACTTATAAACTAGTTTTAAATTCTTAAACCATCAACCTTAACTGCGACTCGTGTTTTTCACCATTTCCTTAACCTTGTTTACTTGTACTTTAACCATGATGAGTACCCTATTGCTATTACCTAATCTCTATTTTAAATCAGATGCTTTATAATTGTTTTAAAACCTCTTGTTATACCTGTGAAATTGACCCTACAACCTAGCCTTACTCCTATAACATGATTTTGACCCCTATGTCATGATTCCTACTTACTTTACTGTAAAAAGAGACTTGTATATAAATTTGTCTTCGAATAAAATTTACCTTTGTCTCTTAACTTTTAAAAGATGGATTTAAATATGAAAGCCGACTTTCAAGAAGTCTTTTTCATCAAATGATTTGGTAATTTTATAAGAAATGGTGTTGATATTATAGGAATTCCGATCAAAATGATTTCTGCGGATTTCTATAGGTTGGAGGCGTAAGAGGCCGAGTGTCGCCGGTCCAGCACTTTTATGTGAAGACTATAATGAGATAGTCAATGGCTATAATGAGATAGCCCAAGGCCAATGGCAATAAGTGCCTTTATGAGTACTCCTTATGTCCAGAGGGACTTCGGTCCGTTATGGGGACTTTACGTGGCTGATCACCCGTATTGTCCGGACGTTGTGAGAAAACTCCAATCAAAATGATTTGGTTTTATAAGTAAAAGTCCTAATGAAAGGACAATTTTATAAAATGATTTGGAAAACAAAGTCCTAGTGAAAGGACAGTTTTATGAAATAATTTGGAAAACAATATCCTAATGAAAGGATAGTTTTACAAGAATGATTTTTGAAATGATTAGTAATGAATTTTGAAATGCCTTACAATACCCTGCTATATATAGCATAAAACTGTCAGATATATCTTGATTTTGACCTCGTTTCATTTATTGTACATTGCTTCCTGTTATCCATCTAACCCCTGCGAAGTATTCCTAAACCTTGAAATGATTATTTTTAGAAGTTTCTTAAAACCTTTTACCCCAGACAATTAGAAACATTAACCCTGAACTGAACTCTTCAAATACCTGTGCTTCTATCAGTGAAAGCCATGAAGAAAGTTTTTCGTGTAATGAATACCAAGATTAGAAATTTTGGAGTATAATTATGGGACAATGATGTCCAGAAATGTTTTTTAAGTATGAATATGAAAAAAGGATTTCTAAATCTTATATAATATTGTAGAGATGTTTTAACCTGCATGGTTACTTGCTGAGCTTTTGTGGCTCATTCTTTTATTTTCTAACCTCTACAACTTTTGAGAATCATGGTACGTCGTAAGCAGACTGCCAGGAAGAACATTTCTTTCATTAACTATGCTAGGCTGGCTGCCAGTGAACAGGTAGGATCGAGGACGAGTTAGCAGGAAAAACTTTGTTAAGTCTTGTACTTTTGTCAATAGATTTTGAAATGTTGCAGAAGTTGTAATAATATTATTTTGTTATTATAAATGTAAATGTAAATGAATGTAGATGTGTGCTTGTTTCATACCATTACCTTGAAAGGTCCAGGGTAGTAGTCGGGGTCGTGTATATGCATATATTCTGTTATTGTTATTTAGGGTGCATGCATATAGAGTGTTAGTGACTCCCCGATCTAGACCCCGGGTCGGGAGGGCGTCACAGTTATCAATACTTCAGATGCCGACAATTTGACTTTTACTTTTTCTCTAGAAAACATGAATATTCGGGTAATGGATCAGGACTTGAACGATATCTTGCAGTTTAACACTGAAAACTTTGATCCATTACCTGATAATGCTAAGTGTGCCAACTTCTTCAATTCCATTACACACCATGGACCACTAAAACTCACTGTGATTTACAAGCACAATCTTGTACATGAATGGAACTTTTTATTCATATAGTGAACCATGTTTTTTCCAAAAAGAAGGGAAGATGGAGTGGTATTCTCAAAATGACTCAATATATTGGGTATGCCATCTCTAACAACGTCAATATAAACTTTGGTAAGCTAATCATTAAAAACATTCTTCATGCCATGGGATCCGAGGCAAAAAGAGACATCAACATAGTAAATGTTGAATGTTATTACCCTCGATTTCTATAACTTGTTCTCAATGATCTACTAACTGAAAATGAAATGCTTGCCTTTTCTGCGAGTCATTTCGAACCTTGCACTAGAATTTGTGGTAGTTTCCTTGCACTAATAGTTAACAAGGATAAATGACCCAAATGGGAATGTAGCATGACTAATAGAATACATGGAAAGTATTATGCTTCCTGTGGTAGGTGAACAGCAAGAGGAGGTTCCTGAACAAGAAAATCCAACATATGAGGACCCAGATGTTGAGCCTTAGCCTGAACCTGAACAAGTACAAGAAGAAGAAGAAGAGGTACCAATGCAGAATGAGCCAATAGCAAGTGATACAGAAATGGCTGACAAAGAAGAGATTGAGGATGATACAGAATCTTATCACCCTGAAACTCTAAGAGTAAGTCTTGGCATAGGTAATCCTCTAGAATTTGATCTTTCTCTAGTACTTAGTGAAGATTATCTTGCTTTGTTGGCTGCATCATAGATAACTCTAGAAACTCACACACCAATTCCCCTAGTGGCAATAGGAAATGAGAATGAGCCTGAAAACCAACAGGTTCTAACCCCTGTTATAGAACAACAAAAACTTATCCCAACTCCATCTGTTATTATTGTTTAAACCTTGAGTGAGGACGAGGGACTCAGTGCCTCTAGTGCACCTAATAAGGTTATTGTTGAAATTCTTGAAGCGGCTATGCCTCCTAGCAAAAGAAGAATAATATGTTTTGAGCCTGAGGCATCTGCTAACCAAAACCCCGATTCATCTGAACTTTCACATGTACAAAGGATGGGGCAATTAAACGCAGAAATCCGCTTTGCTTTGTTTGGTAATAAAAAAGAAGATGAATTTATAGATAAACAAGCTACTTCACTAACAGAGCCTTCACAGATTGATCCTGTGTCGGACATGCCTTCACAGGCTTCGTGGAGCATCACAGACTCTTATTTGCCATGCCTTACATTGTCCGAGGTGATGACCCCTAGATAAAACATCTCCAGCTCTGTTATTGGAGGTTCTCTCAACCAATCTTGGAGTAGGTGAGAGGCAACTCTTCCATAGAGGGAGCGAGGGTTCCATTCAAGGAACAGCTGCACAAGTAGCGGAGCCTACTCAGGTAGACCCTGAGCAGGACATGCCTTCACAGGCTAAAGCTGGCACCACGGACTCTCAACTGCCATACATTACTGTGTCCAAGTTGGTGACCACACTGGAACCAACTCTTCTAGTTCTTGAAATATGAGGTCTCCCTACCATTCGTGGTCAAGAGGAGAAACAACCCTTCCATAGAAGGAAGTGGGGATCCTAGAATTCTAATTCTAGGGACAACCAATCTCAAAGACATGTGGCTCCACTTGGCAATGAAGTAACTACTGAGCCTTGTGTTGAGATAGTGCCTCAGCACGAAACAGAATCAAATCCTCATAGAGGTAATTCTCCACTTGATAATGATTCTCCGGAAGAATCGGGTGTGAGGAATTCCCCAGATACACAACAATCTCAGCACACATAAAGACTCATCAATCTTGAAGCACAAGTTGGCATTCTGAGACATTAAATGTCAAAAATTGTGAAGGTACAAGAAAAACTACAGCAAGAAAACAAAGAGATCAAAGATCTAGTCAAGCAGTTGTTAGCCTAGAGATCAACTACCTTGCCTCTTCAATCAACCCCAGCTCAAGAGGATAACACAACTAAGGGGGAGAAAGAAGGACATGTACATGAAAAAGAAATATATGTTAAAGGGAAGGAAATTTTTTGTTGTTCCTCTGATCAAGGAAAAGATATTATTGATGCATACGTTGAGGGGGAGGAACTAGAAGAAGGAGAAATTCCAAATGATGATCTGTTTAATGAAATGGATTCATATGTCAATGAAGCTGCATATCCAAGAACCTTTTCTAACTACATTGATAAGCACAAGATCAAGAAAGTCAAGGAGGCTGACTACAAGACATATGAAGACTTTCACTTAACACATGAGCAAATAAGGAAAGACAATTGGTTGATGTACCAGAAGAAGATGAAGAAGCCTTTTGTTTCAAGAACAGGAAGAAACTGAGCTACAGCAAGAACTAACTTGGGAAAACCTGATATTGGTGCTTCTAACAATAATGATGAAGAAGTTTTTAGACTGTTCCGAATCTTCAACGACCGAAATAAAAGCATGAGTAACTATTACTTTGAGTTGAGGACTGAAATATCTTATCTGGTAGTTTCTTTGGCACCGAGGTCAGATGGTTGAAGATTAACCTTGTCTTTCAACAACTATGGGTTAAAGACGATATCAAGTGAATTTCTGAAGAAAAGGTCTTTGACTGAGTTGTCTGCACTGATGAAGAAAATCAGAATCGATGAGTCCTCTGAGAATGAATTGATGGCAGAAATTATTGAAAAGCTAATGGAAAAAGCAGAACCAGAAATTTTACAGGATCCGTATCAACTCAGATATTTTAAAGACAGATTTCTTCAGATACTGAGACTGGATCATGAAGCATTGCCGTACTACTCACTCAGACGAATAAATTTTGTTGAGGGCTTGCTAAGAGGAAAGGGATACAAAAATGCTGAAAAATGGAAAGCGGCATAAAGAATCTTTGCTTGTAGGTAAAACATCTCAGAAGCTCTAGGAAGAGATACCGAGAACATAAAAAGATTTGATCCATCAAAAGGTACTCAAACTAGAGAACCTTTCATTGTTGACCCAGGTGATGAACACATGTTTGATTTGACAGAAGAAGTTCCACAAGAAGAATCAACAGAACCTAGTTTTGAGTCAATTGAAGAAAGAAAATCATTGGTCATCACCAATCCATTGAGACTGATCTACTCAAACAAAAATGAAAGTGAAAGAGAAATTGAAATGAGTAGACTCAGAGATGAAAATTCAAAAGTGATTGGAAGAATATTGGAAAAGCTCTGGAACTCGACAAATCCTGAAGATAAGATAGTGCTACGAGAAGTAGAAGAAGCCTACATGGACAAAGTGTTTCAAGAAGATCAAATGATTATAGATCGGGTGTATGTTAATCTAAAGAGAGTTATGGTGCGAGGGTGGACTCAACAACTAAGTTTCAAATTCAGTGAATTGAAAAGATTCAGGAGTATGCCATTGCTACAACTTATCTTTGATCAACTGCAATATCCAAAACCAAGACATCTTCTAGAATGAGAGGCTCACGACATTGTCAAAAGGAGGATTGCAAAAGTTCAAGAATGAAGAATCATTTGAATATTAGTTCAGGCTGGGGGAACAAAATCATTCTTGTAACTTAGCTGTAATAAAATCTGGAATTATAATATTTAATCGAAAATGCAATTAATTTTATTTAAAGTCTTTCCGCACTTTACTTTTTCTTGTATTATTAGTTGAGTTATCCTCTTTCCTTTATAATTTGATTGTCGAACTCTAACAATCAAATATGAGGAGATAGTAAAGCATAATATAACATACAATATAACCGAGGAAGTATAACTCAACTAAAAGTAAAGGATTGGTGAATAATATTAATGTAATCACTGGAATCTACAAATGAAGATTAAGAAACTACAAGTATCAAGGTATTTGATGGAATATTGAAGATCGATGATAGAAGTTCATTACTATGTTCAAGCATTAGTGAAGAATAAGTGACTCAGTGTTTCAGAAAGTATTGAAGATCAAGTAGTCACTGCCAGAAGATTTCAGTGAAGAGAAAAAGTAATAAAGGAATACAACATTCATGTCAATTGGTTTGATTGAGAATATGAAGATCAATATGGTGTTAGTCACTTGTGAACCAGACCAGTGCACTAAGTCTCAACACAAAGAATTTGATTAACTTGTTCATTGTAAAAGAAGAATTGATATAAGCCAAGTGAGCAAGGATTTTACAGCATTGAATTTACTCTAAGTCATTGTACATGGTGAAGAAATTGACACCTAGCCTTTCTATGCTTTAAAAGAAACTAAATGTTAACCATGTGTGTAGAATTCGACACATAGGAATTCTATACATAGAATTCGACACATAGGAATGTGAAATATTCTAAGGCATGTACAATGAAGTGAATTCGACATCTAAACCTTACATGGTGTAGAATTCGACACCTAGGTTGTTGAATTATCTAAGGCACATACATGGAAGAGACACTCAGCACCTAGCTTCAAATGAAGAAGAAATCGACACCTACATCTTTTATGTTGTTAAGGAAATTATATGTGTCCAAAGAATTATATATACTTATTTTCTAAGTTCAACTACGTTGAAACATTATTTTAACACCTAAAAAATATCCACGGGTTTGTCAAAGTCAACTCAAGTCAACATACATGGGAGAACAATTCGACACTTACAATTGTATTTTATTTTATTGTAAAGTCTATGTAAAAAATAATGTGTACTCATTTTGAAAGTAATCAGAACACAACACACATAGAGATACATACAACTGAGAGAGAGATAGAGAGAAGACACATTGCCATTAAAGCTCATATTTATTTCTTGTTATGAAATTCATTGTAGCTGATACATCTGTATCAGAGTGTAGTACCTTGGGTTTATATAATTCAAATGTATATTCCCAAAGATTGTTCTTGTTGTTCAGATCCATTAATGCTATATTTATTACTAACCAAGAACATACTCATAAACACGAATCGAAATGAAAAACTACCCATATTGTATTCAACCCCCCTTCTATGATAGTTTGGACCTAACAATTATGATAACAAATTATTTAGAATTATAAACTTGATGTTTTTATTTATAACTGGTCAATGGATATATGTCTTATAAATATCCATTGACTAGGGAACCAATTATCAGTTGAACTTGTTTTTAATCAACTGATAGATTGGATTGTAGCAGTTGATTCAGGATTCTTATTTATCAATTTATTGTAATTCATCGATAGATGCGTTATGCTAGTCAACTAATATTTATTGACTTCAATTGATAGATCATTAATGGATGTGAATAATGGTTGATTAAATGTAAGTATTCTAAGTCAGAATTCTCTCAAATGAAGTGATCAACAGACACTGAAGTAGATGGATAAGGATGTTGTTCGATGGATGAAAGTCAACAAAAGTCAATTCAATGGATCTCCATTAACGGATAAAAGCACCAAGGTAATCAACAGATAAAGGACCATCAATGGATAAGGAATCGATGGATAACCAAAATATCCATTGATACATCAATTGATCAATGGATAACACATCCATCGATGGATAGCAAAGAGGGATCGATTGATAAGCTTCACAAAAATTATTAGTTGATCAGGGTTTCCCAAATTGCTTAAAGACAAATGGAATAGAATCTTTGCAGAAACTTAATCAATTGTCAGGATTGTGAAGACTTTCAAAGGAATACTGCCTTCAAGAAGAAGATCAAGACAAAGACTTTTTCAGAACAAAACAAAGTTCAAAGAAGACTTTGAAAAGAAGCAACATTCTATTTTAGTGAAAACCTTGTAAAAGGTATTATATACATTTATTAGTCGATAGAAAAATAGAAGTAGAATATGAACTACTATATATAGTTTAGTAGTTCATGGTAGCAAGGGTGGAAAATACAAAAGAATAAGAAAGGCTTAGGAAATATATGAATCATTTTGTATTGCTTTTCTTTGTTCAATTTTTCATATTGTAAGCAGCTTGGTTTCTAGACCAAGGTTTATTGAAAGGAAAAACATTCACTAGTGGAAGATAACTATTGGTATTAAAGCCAGGTTTTAACATACAGAAAGTTAAGATCTAAGGACATCAAGTATTGGTCAAGAAGACACAGGGGTGAAGATTACAGTTTTTGAAAAAGATGAGTACTTTCCTTGAAAGGTCAAAATGAACTTCCATCTACTATCAATTGATCTCTCATATGTTAACTGCATAGAGAAATGTCCACATGTACCTATGAAAATAGTTACAAGTATGAATGTAGATATTACTCAAGCACCATACAAGCTTATTCCAAAACTTGTGAGTGAATACACAGATGAGAATGAAAAGGAAGTACACAAGGATAAAAAGGCTATGAACATTTTATTTAATGGTCTTGGCAATGTTATCAACTGTACAAACTCTAAAGAAGTCTGAGATACTCTTCAAACTCTATGTGAAGGCACTGAACAAGTAAGGAAGAATAAGATGCAACTCTTGATTCAAAAATATGAGGCCTTTTACTTTAAGAGTGGTGAAGCAATTAATGACACATATAGTAGGTTTCAAAAACTTCTGAATGAACTGAAACTATATGGAAGAGTATATGCTGTTGAGGATACCAATCTCAAATTCTTGAGATCTCTACCCAAGGAATGGAAACCAATGGCTGTTTCTATAGGACAATCTCCTCACATTAAAGAATATACTCTTGACAAGCTATATGGAATCCTGAAGACTTATAAGTTGGAACTACAACAAGATAAGGAGACTGAGAAGAGTCAGAAGAAAAAGAAGTCTATTGCCTTGGTGGTCAAGGATAAGTAAGTTGCAGAACCCTGTGAAGATGCTGTTGTTAAAGAAGGGGAGAAGGAGAGTCATGGTAAAGCTGTAAGTGGCACTAGATTTGATGAATCTTCAACTAGCAAAAGAAAAGAAATAGTTGAAGATGATGAATCATATACTAGGGATGAAATGAATGAAATAGATGAGCATCTGGC
This sequence comes from Oenanthe sinensis, assembly GCA_028671895.1. NCBI lineage: Eukaryota > Viridiplantae > Streptophyta > Magnoliopsida > Apiales > Apiaceae > Oenanthe > Oenanthe sinensis. Next base: position 15,697,566 of record CM053807.1, read on the forward strand.
TTTTCTATCAATAAAATTTTCCAAACTCAAATTCAAGAGGAATCCTATGCAAAGGCCTAGATCCTAATTTAAGAGAGATAATCAACAAATTAAAAATCTTGTTGATAGGACTCAATTCAAATGTTTTAACTGTCGATTGGCTGGTCACTTTTCAAATAAATGCAGAAAGCCAAAAATGGAGAAGAAATCAAAGTCCAGTGATGTTATTGACTATCAAAAAAAGTACTTTAATTTGCTTAAACAGAAAGAAAAGGCTTTTGTAATAGAAAAAAGGACTGGGTTACTGAGGATGATTATGAAGAAGATGAATTCATCAACCTTGCACTTATGGCCAACCATGATGACTAAAAAGTTAGTTCTTCTAGCAATCAGGTAATCTCTACAAATCTATCTGAGCTATCCAAAGATGAATGCAATATTACAATTATTGAAATGTCTAATAAGTTGTATAATTTGCATGTCACTCTGAATTCCTTGAATAAAGAAAACACTAGACTCAAAAACACTATAGATTCTCTAACTGAAACGAACACACACTTAGAGAGTGAGCTAGTATAAATGGACAAACTCAAGATGGAAAACTGATACGCTAGAGAGGAACTAGTTGAGTGTAAAAAGAAAATAAAAACTTTGAAGGAACAGTTCAAAGTAGAACTTCAAACCATTAACAAATGGAACAGGTCCAGTAAAGTTAGCAAAAAGTTGAATGACATTCATGGAACAAACTCTTTTACCATGTTATCTGAAACTCTTGAGAGATTAGCTATTGATGAAAATAAATCTTTGGATAAGGAGCAATCGATTGATAATCTTGAATCAACTAATAAGGATTATCTATCGATTGATGATGTTGACTCAACGGATAATCATCCATCAATTGAGAAATCATCAACTACTAAACAATCTACTTTAAAAACCAAGCTTAACAGACCTGTTAAATTTGTAGAGGAAAGTAGCTCCTCTAAACCTCAAAACAAAGTTGAGAAGGCTAACATAGGGCATTTAACCAAGAACCAACTGATAGAGAAATTAGAAAAGATAAAGTCTGAAATTAAGCCAAATGAGAAGACGAAAAAGAAGAGAAATGGTAAGGTAGACATCAATAAGCACAACAACTACACACCTGACATGTATGCTCCTAGGAATATCTGATATGCATGACATACCTAACATGTCGGAAAATTCTGTTTTTTATTAATTAGTTTCTCCTCATGCTATTCATGATCAATATGCATATATTCCTTATATGTTTAATCCATATCTTGCATTTGCTAACATGAATATGTCTGATGTGCCTTGGAATATGAATACCAATATTCATGCATCTAATTTCTCTAATTCTGTAAGCATGAATGTTCCAGTATCAGCACTGATAATCCTGAGGTGAAGAAACCAATACCCAAGGTTGAAGTGGAAGCAAAACCACCTAAGCCAAAGGTACAAAAGTTAGAAACCAAACCAAAGGTAGCAAATAATAAGAAAGGACCCAAGGCAACTTGGGTACCAAAATCAACTTGATTGTTTTTGGATGTGTGCAAGGAAAAAGAAGGAATCTTTGGTACTTGGACAGTGGATGTTCAAGGCATATGAATGGAGATAAATCCATGCTCATAAAGTTTGAGGAGAGAGCTGGCCCTGGAGTGACTTTTGGAGATGACATCAAGGGTTACACCATGGGATATGGCTTGATTTCAACAAAAAATGTCAGCATTAAACCTATTGCACTAGTTGATAGCTTAAGACACAATTTGTTAAGCATTAGTCAACTATGTCATAATGGAAATAAAGTTTTCTTCACAACTGAAGCATGCATAATTTCCAACAAGAAAGATGAAAGCCTAGTGATGACTGGGAATAGAAAAGGAAATGTGTACATAGCTGACTTCAACTCAACAAATATAGGCACAATGACTTGTCTTCTCTCAAAAGCAAGTACAGATGAAAGTTGGCTGTGGCATAAGAAATTAGCTCACTTGAATTTCAAATTCATGAATCAGTTGGTCAAGAAAAATTAAGTGAGGGGTTTACCATAAATGGAATTTGTCAAAGATGGATTGTGTGATGCTTGTCAGAAAGTAAAACAAAGAAAGTCATCATTCAAGTCTAAATTGGAATCATCAATTGAGAAGCCCTTGGAGCTCAACATAATGTCTATAACAAAGAAAAAGTATGCTCTAGTCATTGTAGATGATTTTTCAAGATTCTCATGGACTTATTTTCTACACTCAAAGGATGAAGCAAGTAATCTCACCATCAAGCATATCAAAGAAGTTGAGAAGAGTTTTGGATTGGATGTAAAGAAAATAAGGAGTTACAATGGAACAGAGTTCAAGAATTAGTCATACTTTCTCTGCACCAAGGACACCTCGGCAAAATGGGGTTGTTGAAAGGAAGAATAGAACATTGATTGAAGTAGCTAGAACTATGTTAGAAGATGCTAAACTACCAACCTAGTTCTGGGTTGAGGCCATTAATGAAACATGCTCTATTCAAAACATCTCCATAGTGAATCATGATCAAGGAAAGACTCCATATCAATTGATTAAGAAAGACAAAAAGCTAAAAGTGGGGTATCTTCATGTTTTTGGTTGCAAATGTTATGTTCTGAGAAATCAAGGTTAAAATCTTAGAAAGTTTGAGGCCAAGGATGATGAAGCTATATTTCTTGGGTATGCACTGTCAAGCATAGCCTACAGAGTCTACAATCTCATACTAGACATTGTTATGAAATCTGTACATATAGTATTTGATGATAAAAAGATTCAAGGCTTGTTTGATGAAGGAAATCACGGCACACTGCAATTTGAAAATGAAACCAATGGTGTGGATGGTGATGAAGAGGTGGAACCTACAAACTCATAAGTATTCAGAAATCCAACATCAGTTGATGTCTCTACTTAAATGAATAATTTATCAGTTGACAGAACTCTATCAAATGATAATCCCTCAATGGATAATCAACACTCTACATCAAGAGTATCCAACTTAGGGGGAGGGTTTCAAAATCAATCATCAAATTCAAATCAGTTTGAGTTCAATACCAATGATCATGAAGCCTCATCATCAACGGAAAATTTGCCTTCACAAAGAAAATGGACAAAAAGTCATCCATTTGAATTAATCATTGGAAATGCTGAAGATGGTGTCAAAACAAGAAGTGCTACTCAAAATGAGTGTCTGTATAGCAGCTTCCTATCTCAAGAAGAACCTAAAAGAATTGAAGATGCTCTTAAGGATTGTAAAACATAATGTAATGTAGTATGTAATAGTGATAACGATAACTCAACTAAGAAACAAAGACAGATAAATAATACTGCTATACAGCACAAGAATCCAGAAGGACATATAAACATGAATCATACATACATCATTGCAGAGCATTGAAGATGAAAGGCTTACTGGACGTCAGCGAGAGAAGTTCATTAATATGTTCAGGCCTGAGCTACAAATAAGATTTAGAAGATTTCATACTAAAGACAGTGTAATGATTTAAGTATAGATATCAAAGGGTTTCAGTGATCAGAAGCAATGCAACAGTCCCAAGTTAATCAACTGAAATAGAACAGAAGTCAAGGGAATTAAATTCAGTGTTAGTCATTGGTGAACCAGACAAGTGCACTAGGCGTTAGTACAACAAGAAAATAATTGTCTTGATTAATCAGAAGAAAATCATTTGATCAAGCCAGAAGAGTGAAAACCAAGTGGTAATTACTTCAAGCACTTCAAGAAATTGGTTAAGTCAAGTAATACTACATTTGGTGCTCCTGTACACTTGAAGTACTCTAGAGGCGCCACTAACTTTGCAAAGGTGCAACAAACCAAGATTAAAGCTAAGTGAAGTCAAGGAGAAGGTTTGTGGCGCCTGCACAAGAAAATGGGAGTGTAGGCGCAACAAAACATGTTGTGGCACCATATCCAAGTCAAAGGCGCAACAAAAGTTGGTTGTATGATTTTGTGGCGCCTACACACTGCAACTAGTGTGCAGGCGTAACAAAATGTTAAAGGGGCGCAACATAAGTTGTAAGAATACTTTATGGCGCCTACACACTGCATTTAGTGTGCAGGCATAACAAAAGGAAAGCTAGGCATAACTAACTTTGTCTAGCTCAACAAAATAACAAGAGGCGTAACAAATATGTGTGTGGCGCCTACACACCACTCTCCATGAACAAGGTGAAACAAAAGGACTTGTACATTGTTAGAAATTAATTTTCCAAAAAGCCTACAAAATATATATGGGTGAAAATCAATATGGACATAAAGGATATTCATTCATCTTCAACAAAAAGACATACAGACGAGAACACCATTAAAGCTAAACATTAAACTCACCCAACTGTATTTCTATTGTAACATTGATTGAACTCATTGAAGCTAATCATACTAATTAGAAGTGTAGCACTCAGGGATTTAATAATATAGTTTTATTTCCCGGAATCTTTGTGTTTCAATAACTGTCATTTTCATATCTCAAGAACACAAACACTTAATCCATAATTAAATGAAAAATCTACCATATCATATTCAACCCCTCCCTTCTATGATGATTTTGGACCTAACAAGGATTCTTATTGGGTATTAGCTATAGAAGAGGAACTCAAATCAATTTGAAAGAAAAAAAGTATAGAAATGGGTGCCTAAACAAAAAGATAGTTCAGTAATTGGTACAAAATGAGTATTTAGGAACAAGATAGATTAAAATGGTATTGTGACTAGAAACAAAGCAAGGCTTGTGGCAAAAGGCTATTCTCAAGAAGAAGGAATTGATTTTGATGAGACTTTTGCACCTGTTGCAAGATTGGAAGCAATCAGAATTTTTTTAGTCTATGTTGCACATGTTAACTTCAAAGTCTACTAGATGGATGTGAATAGTGCATTTTTTAATGGAGAATTAGATGAGGAAGTCTATGTGGAACAACCCCCTGGTTTTGAAGATTCAAATTACCCTGACTTTGTCTACTATCTGCTCAAAGCACTCCATGGCTTGAAACAAGCACCAAGAGCCTGGTATGACACTTTATCTCAGTTTCTCATTGAGAGTCACTTCACAAGAGGTACTGTAGATAAACTTTGTTTCATAGAAATGTCAATGGCTCAATTATTCTTGTTCAAATCTATGTGAATGATATTATATTTGGCTCAACTGATGAAGGACTTTGTAAAAAGTTTGCCAAATTAATGCAAAATAAATATGAAACGAGCATGATGGGAGAACTCACGTACTTTCTTGGTTTTCAAGTCAAACAAGTTAAGGATGATATTTTTATAAATCAAACGAAGTACATTCATGACTTGTTAAAGAAATTTAACTTAAGTGAATGTTCTTTTGCAAAAACTCTCATGGCCACTGCCACTAAGCTTGAATTGAGTACTAAGGAAACTAAAATGGACATTTCAAGTTATAAAGGCATAGTAGGCTCACTTTTATATTTAACTGCTAGGCAAGATATAATATTCTCTACATGTTTGTGTGCTAGATTTTAGGCTGAGCCTAGAGATCTCATGGTGGTCCATGTTAGGAATCTATATGTAATTTGATGAAAACATTAATCTTAGAATCATAGAAATTTTATTTGATGTAACTGATCAATTGATATGAAAGTTATAAATATCAATTGATCAGGAAACCATTTATCAGTTGAAATGTTTATGTGAATCAACTGATAATTTGGATTGTAGTATATGTGTACTTAGTCTATTTCAATCGATAAGGTATAAGTCAATTGATATTATTCTCATCAATTGATGTTAGAGTCGATTGATATAGGTCATCAACTGATGTGTAACTTAGACTGTCAAATTGTAATTATTTGAAGACATGAAATTATATAAGTGAAGGATGATCAGTTGATATTGAAGCATCGATGGATAGAAGATCAATTAAAGAAACCAAGTAAAGTATTGAAGACCATCAACTGATGTGAAGACCCATCGATTGATATATCGATTGATAACATCTATCAATCGATAAGTCATTATTTATCAATCAATGAATATAAAGATCAATCGAAGAAGAACATCAGTTGATGGATAAAAGGAAGAATCAATTGATATGCTTAACAGTAAATTATCAATTGAGTGAGACAACACAAGTTGACAAGTTGGCAGACAAAAACACACATATGGAAGACAGTCTATGATGATTGTGAAGATTCAAGTTGAAGATGTCTTTCCAAGTCTGAAGACTTTTCTCAGAATGGAAAAAGGCAAGAGAAAAGGCAAATCAGAAACAATCCTGGTTTAGCTTTATTTATTTTAATACCCTTGCTAGGAATTTTAAACACACTTGTGGTATATAAACATGTGTGGTAGCATAGTTAAAAAGTAAAAAGTTAGACAATATTTCTTGAATCAACTGTTCAGCCTTAGAGCACTTTGTAGATCAGTTGATTTACTTTCTAACCCTGTAAAAACAAAGCTAGATTTTATTAACCTAGGAACATTGAGCAAAAATATACACTGATGAAAAAATCAATCCATCAGTAATTTTAAAATCTCTTTGTTCATTTTATTTTTCAGTATCTTTGTTGTTCATACATATTCTCTTAATACTCAAAAACTAAGAACAAATATTAAAACAACAAAAAATTTTGATATTTTATTCAACCCCTTCTACAAATATTGACATTGTTCTAAGGGCAAACAATTGGTATTAGAACAGGCTTTCAAAATATAGAAAGGTTAAAGATCAAGAACAGTTAATATGGGCCAAAAAGATTCAGGTGTGAAGATTCTGAAGAATTCATCAATGCTCTAATGGCAAACCATGAAGAACAAGAAGCTAGTTCATCATCAATTCAGGTACTAGCTACTAACTTTTCTGAGCTTACAAATGATCAATGCAATAGTACTATATGAAATGTCTAATGAATTGTACAATTTGCATGTCACTCTAAAATCCCTAAACAAAAAAAATCTCAAGTTAAAGAACACCATTGATGCCTTAGCTGAGAGGAATGCTTTTCTTGAAAATGAACTTGTTTGTTTAGATAGATTCAAGCAGGAAAGTAAAGATGCTAGAGATAAACTAGTAAATAGTTTGAGAAAAGAAGAATTATTAAAAGAACAATTGGCTGGAGAAATTGAAACCATCAACAAATGGAATAGGTCAGCTAAAACTGCCAAACAAATCATTGATGTTCAGGGTTTAGATACTCTAGGAGAATCCCTTAAATCAATAGGCAAGCCATTGGTTGATACTTCAATGGATAAAGATCAATTGACTGCTAATCCCTCATCAACTGATAATGATTATCAATCGATTGATGCTGAATCAATTGATAAGCATTCATCGACAAGTAAATCATCAATGGCTAATAAGAAGAACAACTTTAGCACCCCTATCAAGTTTATTAAGGAAACCAAAAATAAAGTTGAGGCTAAGGTTGAGAAGATCAACATAGGTAGCTTATCTAAGAAACAATTGAAAGCAAAATTAGAAGAGATAGCACATGTGGAATTCATCCAACCTAAGTCTAAGAAAAAGAAAAGGAATAGGAATGGAAAAGTGGGCATAAATAAGCACAACAATTATACTCCTAATATGTATGCACATAGAAAGGTGTGTGCTAAATGTGGTAGTATAAATCATTTGTATATGCAACGTAAGACAGAAAAGAACTCAATATCTTTAAATGATTTAAATGCACATGCCATGTCTGCAAATGCCATGCTTACCAATCATATGCTCATAAATGTCATGCCTTCTAATTTAGTTGCACCTAATGTTCATATGCCTTATGCACAAGTTCCATACATGTACAATCCATTCTTTGCATATGCAAATATGAACATGCCTGGAATGCCATGGAACATACCTAATATAGATAATGAAATGCATGGAAATTCTACCATGAGTTCCAAGGTGTCTAAGTCTCAAAAGCCAACTCCCAAAGTTAAAGTGGACTTAAACCCACTAAAACAAAAGGAATCAAAGTTGGAAACCAAGGCCCAGACTACAACTAATAAAAGAGGACCCAATGCAACTTGGGTACCAAAAATAACTTGATTTTTTTATGCGTGTGCAGGGAAAAGGTAAGAAAAATCTCTAGTATTTGAATAGTGGTTGTTCAAGGCATATGACTGGAGATTTGTCCTTGCTCAAAAAGTTTGTAGAAAAGGCTGGCCCAGGAGTTACTTTTAGAGATAACAACAAATATTTTACTCTGGGATATGGCTCAATTGCAAGGGAAAATGTTATCATTGAATCTGTAGCACTAGTTGATGGATTGAAGCATAATTTGCTCAGTATTAGTCAACTGTGTGATAATGGAAATGATGTGTGGTTTACAACTGGATCATGCATTATAGATAACAAAGAATCTGGTAAAATTCTCTTAACTGGTGAAAACAAAAAAAATGTCTATGTGGCTGATTTTAACTCTGTAAAGGCAAATTCAATGACGTGTTTACTTAGAAAAGCCAATACAGATGAGAGTTGGATCTCGCACAAGAAGCTAGCCCATTTGAATTTCAAAGCCATAAATCAATTGGTTAGAAAGAATATGGGTAGAGGCATTCCATAGATGGAATTCACCAAGGATGGACTATGTGATTCTTGTCAAAAGGGAAAACAAAGGAAAACATCAATCAAGTCAAAGTCTGAATCATTAATTGATAAGCCTCTGGAATTATTGCACATGGAATTATATAGACTAGTCAACATCATGTCAATTGCCAAAAAGAAATATGCCTTAGTCATTGTGGATGACTTCACAAGATATTCATGGGTATATTTTTTACACTGTAAGGATGAGGTAAGCAAGTTCATTATCAATCATGTGAAGAATGTTGACAATGGCACTGAATGGAAGGTCAAGAAAATAAGAAGTGATAATGGTACTGAATTCAAGAATGCAACAATGAAAGAATTCTATGAAGAAAAAGGTATCACTCATCATTTCTCTGCATCAAGGACTCCACAGTAAAACGGAGTAGTTGAAAGGAAAAATAGGACCTTGATTGAAGCTACTAGAACTATGTTAGAAGAAGCAAAACTTCCTACATATTTCTGGGCAGAAGCAATTAATATTGATTGCTACATTCAAAATATTTCCATGGTCAATCAACTTTAGGGCAAAACACCATATCAATTGATGAAGAAAGACAAGAAGCCAACAGTTAATTTTCTTCATGTCTTTAGCTGCAAATTCTTTGTACTGAGGAATCAAGGTGAAAATCTAGGAAAGTTTGAAGCCAAGGCTGATGAAGCTATATTTGTTGTATATGGAATAACAACCAAAGCTTACAGAGTCTACAATCCTAGATTACACATTGTTATGGAATCTATGCATGTAGTCATTGATGACAAGAAGATTCAAGGGTTGTTTGATGATGGATTTCATGACCTATTGCATTTTGAAAATGAATCTACAAGAAATATGAAGAAATCAAGTTCCTAGAAACTCCCCATTAATTGATGTCAATGCGTCAACAGATAACTTATCAGTTAAAAATCATCAATCGACTAATAATACATCAATTGATAATAATTCGATGGATAACAACTCTGCACAATAATCTTCAAGTAGAGTGTCCATCTCAGGGGGAGAGTTCTCAAATGTTCAATCACATCACAATGATCATAACAATTCCAATGATCATGGAGCATCATCTTCAACGACAAATTTACTATCACAAAGGAAATGGACAAGAAGCCATCTCTTTGATTTGATTATTGAAGATGCAAATGATGGTGTTAAAACTAGAAGTGCAACTCAAAATGAATGCTTGAATAGTTGCTTCCTGTCTCAAGAAGAACCAAAAAGGATTGAAGAAGCCTTGAATGATCCTGATTGGATAATTGCTATGCAAGAAGCATTGAATCAGTTTGAAAGAAATAAGGTATGAAAGCTGGTGCCCAAACCAAAGAACAAGTCTGTTATTGGTACAAAATGGGTGTTCAGAAAAAAAATTTGATGAATTTGGTACAGTGACAAGGAATAAAGCAAGATTAGTAGTAAAGGGCTACTCACAAGAAGAAGGCATAGATTTTGATGAAACATTTGCACCATTTGCAAGGTTAGAAGTAATCAGAATCTTTCTAGCATATGCTACTCATGCTAATTTCAAGGTGTATTAAATGGATGTGAAAAGTGCTTTTCTCAATGGAGAACTAGAAGAAGTATATGTAGAACAACCTCCTGTTTTCATTGATCCTATTCATCCTAGATTTGTATACTATCTCTCAAGGCACTTTATGGATTGAAACAAGCACCTAGAGCCTGGTATGACACATTATCTAAATTCTTGATTGAGAATCACTTCACAAGAGGTACTGTTGATAAAACTCTCTTTCTGTTGGGTCCTGGAAGTATCGTAGAAGGGGGGTTGAATGCGATACTCACAAAAATTTAAAATTCTTTTCAAAATTTGCGGAATTAAATTATTGTTTTAGCTGAGGGTTCGAGTCCTTGTAGTGTTTGGGAGGCTGAATTACTAGCTTTCTATTTTTATGATTAAACATTTAAGATATAGAAAATTAGCAAGTAAGTAAACAAGATTCAAGTTAAATACGTATATTAAACTTGAACGGGTGTTACAATATTCGGTAGAATAAACATTTAATTCCTAGAACAAATTTGACATGAATTGTTCTACTTAAGGAATTAAACTCAAACCAGCACAGAAAGTCTGTGAATATCACGTTGCAGACAAATTGCTGAATTTGACTGTTTTTCTACTACTGAAAAATGAAGCTCAAGCCTCATATTTATAGAGGTTGAAAACCTAGCATGACTCTCCCAATATGACTCTTTTTATCATCAAATTAAGCCTTGTACAACTCCTCAGAAAGCTGGGCATGACTTTCTAAAGTACGGTATGACTCTTGAAAATTCGGTATGACTCTTTTAAAGTCATATTGGGATTTTCTTTAATTAAAAAAATCGGTATGACTTATTTTAATTAAATAAAATCATTTCAGCATGACTTTTAGAAAAGTTGCTCAGTATGACTTATCATTTCTTCGGTATGACTCTTTGAAAAAGGCATTCAGTATGACTTTTTAGTATATAATTCGGTATGACTCTTTAATTAGTCAATTGAATTATATTTAAAAGTCATATTAAATCATATCTTTTATAATAAATTAATTCTATTAAATGTAATTAAATAATTCATAAATTAAATTAATTTCTACTTGAATTAATTTAATTAAATAAATTAAATAATTAATTTACTTAGTAGAATTAAAATATTATTTGATTTAAGTAACTTGTCAGCTCCGAGGTCTTTCCGTCTTTTCTTTGTCTTCTATCATTCTAAAATAATTCTAAATTAATTAATCCTTTAATTAATTTAAGAAATAAATTAATTCTGAGTGAATTAATTTACTAATTAAATTAATTAATTAATAGAGAATTAAATTAAAGTCTTGACTATTGTTGATGTAGATAAGACTCTTCTATTCTTCAACAATAACTTTTTTAACCACTTGAACTTTTTGATGACGAATCTTCACTGACATTGTTGACACCCTGTGCACTGGTCTGGTTCACGGATGACTAACTACAATGTTGATTCTCATTTCTGCTGTAGTGGTCTTTGTGTCTTGTCTTGTCATGTCTTGGCTTCTTTTTGTTCTTCCTCTATATTCAATATTTATTATTTACTTTGTTTTCTTATCTGAGTTGAGTTGTCATCTACTTATTACAAATAGGACTAGCCATATGACTTTCACTTTCATAGAAATATTAGTGGCTCTATGATTCTTGTTCAAATCTATGTAGATGACATTATTTTTGGCTCAACTAATGAGAAACTTTGTCAAAAGTTTGCTAAGTTGATGCAGAGTAAATATGAAATGAGCATGATGTGAGAACTTACCTATTTTCTTGGTTTGCAAGTCAAATAAGTCAAATATGGTATTTACATAAATCAAACCAAATATATTTTAGATTTATTAAAGATATTTGATTTAAATGAATATTCTTCTGCAAAAACTCCCATGGCCACTGCAACTAAACTTGAAATGAATACTAAAGAAGCTAAAGTTCAAGTTATAGAGGCATGGTTGTCTCTTTACTTTATTTACCTACAAGTAGGCCAAACATAATATTTGTTACATGTCTTTGTACTAGGTTTCAGGCTGATCGTAGAGAATCTCATTTGATTACAATAAAAATAATATTCAGATATCTCAAAGGAACTCCAAATCTTGGAATTTGGTACCCTAGAGATTCTGGATTTGATCTAATTGTTTATTCAGATACAGACTATGCAGGTTGCAGAATTAACAGAAAAAATATTACAGGCACCTGTCAATTTCTAGGAAACAAGCTTGTATCATGGTTTAGCAAGAAATAAAATTCAGTGTCTACATCTACTGCAGAAGCTGAATACATTGCACCTGGATGTTGATGTGCACAAATTTTATAGATGAGGAATCAACTATTTGACTATGGGTTCAACATGAAGAAAATTCCTATTTTCTGTGACAACACAAGTGCCATTGAAATAACAGAAAATCCTGTGCAACATTCCAGAACCAAGCACATTGACATAAGGTATCACTTCATTAAGGAATATGTAACGAATGGTACAGTTGAATTACATTTTGTCCCTAGTGAAAGACAACTTGCAGACATTTTTATCAAACCATTGGATGAATCCATTTTCAATAGATTGGTCTGTGATTTAGGTATGCTTAATTATATTTAATCCATTAAATGTCTGACAAGTTATGTATTTATATTAATTTTGGCCATTGACTATGTTAATCTATTAATTCTTCCATAATCAATTGATAAACATTTTACTCATCAATGGATATTTGTAGCTATCGAGAGATAAATATATCAATTGATGATATATTTACCTATCGATGGATATCTGTAGCTATCGACAGATAAATATATCAATTGATGATATATTTATTTATCGATAGATAAGAGTACATGTCGATGGATAAGTTAATTACCAATCGATGACTTAGAATTTAAAGGGGTCCATGTCATCAATCGACCCGTACAAAATTTAGTCGTTGATTACTTATTTTATCAATTGATTAATACATATATTCCTGTATGTATAACAGTCAATTGCCAAAAATGGTAATTTCTTCTTTTCATTTTTCTTCCAACGGTTGATTAAGTTCTATTTTGAGTAAGAAATTGATTGGGAACTCAGTAAATATAAATAGTGAGATTAAATCATCTTTTAAATCTTACTTGCAACTTTACTAACGATTTATCTGTCTCTCAATCTACGAACTCAATCCCTGATCCTTTTTCTCTCTGTACTCTAACTTTCTAGAACCTCAAAGCTTTTGTTATACTAAATTTCTACTCTAAGGAATGGCATCTTCATCCAAGAATGTCTCGCAAACTGGTTTCATCTACGAGCTTAACAATTATGTGGCTTGCACTGTGGTTGAAGAGGGTCTAAAAGAATTTCATCCTTTAATGCAGTTCCTGGAAAACTGTAAAGTACATAAGGCGTTGAAGGAAGCACCAACAATAATCTACAATCTGGTGGAAGAGTTTTGGACCTCTGTAGAAGTTGCCGATGAATTTTCGAGCATCAAATTCAATTGCAAGGGACAAGAGTACATTCTTACTACTATAATCTTAAATGAATATTTAGATTTGTCTGTTAATAATACTGATAATGTGCCTAGTGAATCAAATATTAGAAACATGCTTAGGGCTGTCAATTATGCAAATCCTGATATCAATTTAAGACAAGTAGTTAGAAAGCATCTTAGGAGAGAATGGTCCTATTTCTTTGATGCAATAATAAAATGTTTTAATGGTAAAATTAGTAATTTTGATGCCATAACTTCTAGCATGCAACAAATAACATATAGTGTCTTGTTTGATGAATATCATGATTTATCTTCTATATTGCTATCTGAGATTGCTGCTAAGTTAGGTGAGAAGCATGATAGGTCTAATCATATATACTATGTTAGATTTATCATGATTTTTATTAACCACTTTGTCAAAGAAATTGAGATTTGCAGGGAAACTAAAACCCTTGAGTGTTGGACTCAAAACAAAAGGCTCTTCAAAGACTTGGTAAGAATCAATCTTCACAGTAATGTGGATTTGATTTATCCACCTTTTGTTCAGGTATTTATCTCAACCCTAAATTCTTCCAATCCTCAATCTTCATTGCCTTCTGTGGCCGTGGAGGGTGTTAGCAATGACCCCAACCCTCCTACCCAAGCCTTACATCCAATTTCTAAATCCAAATCTAAAATGCCAACCTCAACAGGTTCCCAAAAATCTATTGTTGTAAAATCAAAGAAAAGAAAAACACCTACTGTGATAGATAGATTAGAGGAGGATGTAGGTGGTGAGGGAACTGGGGAACATCAAAGAACCCAGAAGAATAAGGAGAGTGAGGGTGTGCAACCTAAGCCAAGCCACTCCACAGTCTCTCAAAAGACTGTGGATGTTAATATGGAAAATACCACATCTCTATTGGCATCCTCTCAAAAGGATGACAATATTGAAAATAGCCCACAACCAGGGGCACAGAACCAAATTGGGGACACACCATCCAAATTTACAAAAACCTATAGAAGGAGGGAAAAGAAAGTCACATTTGCACATGGGGAATTACACATTGCAAAATCACAGGAAACTGTGGTGGAGCCTTCTTAAAGTCAGTTTGATTTATTTCATATAAATGATGAGATGCAGTCCCATTCTCTCTCAATTCCAATCCCTTCTATTCTTCCTTCTTCATCTCAACAAATTTCTTCAGAAAATGTTCTGATAGATAATCAGACATTTTCAAATTCTCCTTCTTTATTTTTCAAGAAGAAGCCAACACTCTCTCCTGAATTTTCTTCCCAGGAAATTCAGAATTCCATATCTCATGTAATTACAAATATCACTTCTCAAATCATTACCTTAACTGTTTCTACTCCATCAATTGATATTCAGCCATTGACTGATAAGCCATCGATCGATACTCAAGATCAATCGATGGGTATGCATCAATCGATGGATATCCCAAACACTTCAACTGATAATATCTATACATTAATTGATGCTCAATCAATTGATGTTGCAAAACACTCTTAGGAATGAGTGAGTTGAGTAAGAGGAAGGATTGCAGCCTGGCAAAAGGAGAGGGAGTGAGTGAAGACATTCTTATTTCTTCTAGTAATGCGAATGAAACACTTGAGGGCCCCACCTTAGAAGGTGCACAGGATATGAGTGAGGGAGATGTGAGATTCCAGGATGAGATCCTGATGCAAAATAGAGAGATAAATGAGAAAGATAAAACTATTCTATTATTTACACAAGAGTTGGAAAATGAGTTGATGTCAGAGGAAGAAGGAGTCAAGGAGATAGGGGGAGTATCCAATATTGAAGCTAGTGCGAGTGGAATTAATAAGGAAATTGAAGATGAAGATGATGCTGATGAATAGGATCCACATAATTTTGTTCATCCTGATCCACAATATCAAGGGTTGGCTGCTTCAAGTAACATGGATGCAGAATAACTTTTGGGCATTGAGCATACAGAACAAAGGACCAGGAATCTGACGGAGAGCATTGACAATACAATAAATACATGTTATATGGCACCTGAAGAGTTAGAAGATGATTCTGATGAGGAGCCATGGATAAGCACTATTGATGGTTCCTTAAAATCTACTGAAACTGAGATTCTTTCTCAATATATGAGGGCAATGGTGGAAGGAGAAATTGAAGATTCCAATCAAAGGAGAATTGCTCACTATATGAGGAATTCACTGAAAATTCAAAAGATCACAGTAATAGGAGTGAAGAGAGAATTGGAGATTATCAAGGATTCTATCAATTCTAACAAGGATGCTTTAGAGAGAAGGTTGGATGAGATGTTACCAGTTAACACTATGGGTTAAATCAAGGACAAACTTTTCAAGAAATCTAAGAATTTTGCAGCTTTGGAGACAAGAGTGGAGTCTCTAGAGAAGAAGATGGTTGACATCCTTAAAGGTCAGAGTCTACATGCTTCCATTATTCAAAAATTTCTTGACAGAATGTCACCACCTCCTCCAATTGATGATAACAAAAAGGGGGAGAATACAAAGAAGAAGGATGGTGATGGTGATGGAAAATGCAATGGTAGTGTTGGTGATTCTGGTATGGATAAATCTAGTGGCATTGGTGGTTCTGTAATAAAAAGGACTACTAAAAATGGAAGTAATAGGGATAAACAATCTTCAAAGAAATCTAAGTCACCCAAAGATGACTTAGAACAGAAAAAGAAAGAATTCAAAAAGTTTGAAGATGATCTAGAAGCCAGAAGAATTTCTAGGGAAAGAGAAACTCAGTCAATGATTGAAAGGGAAAGGAAAAGAATTGAAGATCTAAGGAAGAATACTGAGTTGGTGATAGAGGCAGCAGAAAGAGGAAACTTGGATGAGTTCTTTGCTCAAACAAGAAAAGTAAATGAAAATGCAAAGAAGGATGCCAAAGAACGCAATTCAAATGCAGAAGCCTTTCTAACAATTGATCTTGAAGCCCTTGAAGAGAAGAAAAAGGGTAAATCCATAATGATTGAAGAAGAAAAGAGAAGGAAGAACCAGTTGGTCAGAAGCTTCTTCAAGGAGCCATTCCCATCAGGATTGTTAGAAGCTGCAAAAAGAGAAAAGGAGAATGAAGAAATTGCAAGGCAAATGGAAATTGAATGGAACATGGAAGATCAATTAATGGTGCAACCATTAAGGAAAAATAGGAGAATAGCCATGGCTAAGAAAAAGACAATTTCTACTCAAGAAAAGGTGGTTCAGGAACACCTCCAGGCTAATCTAAAAGAAATAAAGGAGGAGGTTACAATTGAAGGATATGATATGAAAGGAATACCAGTGATCAGTGAAAAAGGGTTGGTAGGAGTCAGAACTCACCCTGAAACCTCTAACTAAGAAGAATCATAGGTTTGGAGTATGAAAATGGAGTGAAAATCACCTATTCATTGAATGTAATAATGAAACAAAGATACAATGTTCTGAAGACCATTCTTCCTCTACTCAACAGAAAGTACAAACTCAACACACCAATTGCTCAGGAAATTGAATAACAAATTTCAAAGCTAAGGAAATCAATGGCAAAAGCTGAACCTGATTCACCCCTTAAGCTATGGAAGTCTCAAGTCAAAAAGGTGATGTTGGAACCAAATTATGCAATGATTTTTACAGATGTGGAGGGCAACACAAAGTTCTTTGATATCTTCAAATATCTGGACAAAATCACAGATAAAGAAATACATTACCGTATGAGGTAACTTGGAGAAACTGACAGAGATGAAGCAATTTTGAGGAGTTCTTTCATGAGGCAATTAAAGGAAAATGCTGAGAAGAGAAGGAAGAAAAACTAATTGGATTATGAAAATGGTGAAGACATTGAAGCAACTTGCAGAAATTATTTATCAAACTGGTACTTTCAAAATTCAAAAGTGCTGTTTAAATTTCTTGATTCTATCTGAATGAAAATAACTAGGGGTTTTGTTATCATCAAGTAGATTTATGCTTGTTCATGTCATAGAAAAAATAGGGGGAGATTGTTAGGAATCTACATGTAATTTGATGAAAACATTAATCTTAGAATCTTAGAAATTTTATTTGATGTAACTGATCAATTGATATGAAAGTTATAAATATCAATTGATCAGGAAACCATTTATCAGTTGAAATGTTTATGTGAATCAACTGATAATTTGGATTGTAGCATAGGTGTACTTAGTCTCTTTCAATCGATAAGGTGTAAGTCAATTGATATTATTCTCATCAATTGATGTTAGAGTCAATTGATATAGGTCATCAACTGATGTGTAATTTAGACTGTCAAATTTTAATTATTTGAAGACAGGAAATTATACAACTGAATGATGATCAGTTGATATTGAAGCATCGATGGATAGAAGATCAATTGAAGAAACCAAGTCAAGTATTGAAGATCATCAACTGATATGAAGACCCATCGATTAATATATCGATTGATAACATCTATCAATCGACAAGTCATTATTTATCAATCGATGGATATAAAGATCATTCGAAGAAGAACATCAGTTGATGGATAAAAGGAAGAATCAATTGATATGCTTAACAACAAATTATCAATTGAGTAAGACAACACAAGTTGACAAGTTGGCAGCAAAAGCACACCTATGAAAGACAGACTATGATGACTGTGAAGACTCAAGTTGAAGCTGTCTTTCCAAGTCTGAAGACTTTTCCCAGAATGGAAAAACGAAAGGGAAAAGGCAGATCAGAAACAATCCTAGTTTAGTTTTAATTATTTTAATATTCTTTCTAGGATTTGTAAACACACTTGTGGTATATAAACTTGTGTGGTAGCATAGTTAGAAAGTAAAAAGTTAGACAATATTTCTTGAATCAACTGTTCAGCCTTATAGCACTTTGTAGATCAGTTGATTTACTTTCTAACCTTGTTAAAACGAATCTAGGTTTTATTAACCTAGGAACATTGAATAAAAATATACACTGATGGAAAAACCAATCCATCAATAATTTTAAAATCTCTTTGTTCATTTTATTTTCCAGTATCTTTGTTGTTCATACATATTCTCTTAATACTCACACACTAAGAACAAATATTAAAACAACAAAATGTTTTGATATTTGTATTCAACCCCCCTTCTACAAATATTGACATTGTTCTAAGGGCTAATAGTCCATATATAAGATTGTAGAAGGGGGTTGAATACAATCTTAAGATTTTCTCGCGAATTATTTTGATTTAAAATAATATTTTAATTATCAAGAATAATTAAAATTATTTAAACAAGATTCAAGTTAAATATGTATATTAAACTTTAAAGGGTGTTACAATATTCCGTAGAATATTTCTTAATTCCTTATAACAAATTTGACATGAACTGTTCTACTTAAGGAATTTAGAATTCAAACCAGCACAAAAAGTCTGTGAATATAACTTTGTAGACAAATTACTGAATTTGAATATTTTCTAACTACTTGAATTATGAAGCCAAAAACCTCATATTTATAGAGGTGAAAGCTAGCAAGACTTTTGAATAAAATTTATTAAAAGATCATAAAAACTTTATAATTTAGCCTTCAAGACTTTTTAAATAAGCTGGGCAAAACTTTTAAAACACGATAAGACTTTTAAAAAATCGGTATGACTTTTTTCTAAGGTGTAGCAAGACTTTTTGCACTTGAATTTTCGGTAAGGCTTTTTCTAAGGTCTTAAAGAATTTTCGGTATAAGACTTTTTAAATAGTCTTAAATAAAATTCGGTAAGACCTTTGAATTTCATTCGGTAAGACTTTTGATTAGGCAGACCTTTTCAATTCTTTTTCTTTTGATTGGACATGTGGCAACCTTTGATTGGTTACTTTAAAAACATCACCTGCCAATTTTAATTTGAAAAAGCAAGGGGCCTATTTCGTCTTATTATAGACAGGCTCCATAGAAATGCTTTTAGACCCGCATAACTTATAATTTTTTATTAATAAATAATAAATTTAATTTAAAAATTATAAAAATAAATATCAAACATTATTTTGATATTTATAAATATAATTTCTAAATAAATAAAATATTTATTAATATAAATAAATCCTTCCGATCTAAGCTACGGTCTCTGAACGTTTAGAACAGAACTCCTTTTGACTCGGAAATAATAAATCTATTCTAACCGGTGTTCCACTTTTACGAATATATGACTCTACATTTTTTCCGTGTCAGTTCTTTTTCCATCTTGTCTTCAAGTCAGTACTGTCAGAGCTGTTTAGTTGTATCTATAATTATAATTAGAAGTACCTCTATTACTGAAATAATTTGAATCTTTAAACTAGACAATACTTCTTTTTATCCCTGCATGTACCCAGTCAAATATTCAATCTTGGATTCTGACTCTTATACACTGTATTGCAAACAAACATGTATCCCTTTGAGCTTCCAACTTCTGTCTTCTTCATTCTAAAATAATTCTAAATTAATTAATCCTTTAAGTAATTTAAGAAATAAATTAATTCTAATTGAATTAATTTAATAATTAAATTAACTAATTAATTTAATTAATTAATAGAGAATTAAATTAAAGTCTTGACTCTAAGACCATTGTTGATGTAGATCAAACTTTTATGTTTTTCAACAATAACCTTTCTAACCACTTGAACTTTTTGATGACGAATCTTCACTGACATTGTTGACACCCTGTGCACAGGTCAGGTTCACGGATGACTAACTACAATGTTGATTCTCATTTCTGCTGTAGTGGTCTTTATATATTGTCTTGTCCTGTCTTGTCTTCTTTTTATTTTTCCTCTATAATTTTCTTCTTCTCGAATCTTTCTATAGTAGGCACTTAAAACCTTTTGTATCTTTTAAACTCCTTGAGATACTACTCGTTTATTTTACACCGATGCTTGAACATCTAAATGAACTTCTTTTAGTGTTGAGTAGAAGTCTTGTCAGAATTCTCCTGATATTCTGATTCTCCGTGTCTAGTTAACATTCGTCGACTTGATTCATGTTATCACATTTATTATTTACTTCTCTTTCTTATTTGAGTTGAGTTGTCATCTAATTATTACAAATAGGTCTAGTCATATGCATTTCAATCTCCCCCTATTTGTTGTTAAACATTTAACACATAAATTCCTAGAGGATAATTCAACTAACAAATAAGAAAATCATAAAACATTAACAACAGTAAATAACAAAAAGTTCTGGAATTATATTTAACAATTTTACAGATTCAAACATGAAAGATAAATATAAGATAGATATTCCGTTAGACTAAACATATTTTACAAAGTTCTATCTTGACTTATCTACAATTACCAGCTTCAGAACTATCAACTTCACCTTCTTCTAGAATTAAAATTTTGTGTACGGGTGTCATTGGTACATCTTCAGTGGCTAGTTTCTCTAGTTCATATTCTACATTTCTAGATTTCTTAAGTAATTGAAATGAAAGATGTTTATTCTTCTAGCACATAACATATTATACAATTAGTATTATATTCATTTCTCAGACTCATCACTACTCCCCCTTAGGATGGCAGGGATGAAGTCTTGTTCTATTGTTACCACTTCTCCTCTGTTTCTCCAACTTCTGTCCCAAGGTGAATTCATTCAATACTTTTCTTGTTCAACCATTTTAATATAGAGATAACAACAGAAATGGCATACATTCAGCATTAAACCATCGCAGATATAAAAAATGCAAACTATGACATGTTATGCATTTTAGAAAATCCAGTTTATCCTATATACAAGAATTTTCTAAAATCAAATGGAATTAAAGAATTAATAAATAATCATTAATTCTATCCAATCCAAGCATGTTGTTATATACCCCCTTAGTTGAGTAATCCTCTATAGAAGAAATTTCCTCCCCCTTAGTTGAGTAACATTTCTTGTGTTTCAGAAGTAGGTTTCTTGATGTTAGATACCAATTGATAGAATATCAATTATTAGAATACAAAGAAGTAGTAACTTCTGACTAGATAACCAAGTATCAGAGTCAGGTATCTTGGGTTACATGCCTGTAATTCTGTTGTATATTACTAAATTTACCTTACGTAGTCAATTGTCTTTCAAATTACCAATGTAGCCATATTCCTTATATCTCCCCTTAAATGTAATCATTAGAACTATATAACAGGGAATTGGGATTAGGATTTGGTATTTGTGCTAGTGTGTGATTTTCCTTTGTGTATGTGACAAGTGTTTCACTCATATACTTTCTAAGTGTTTCACTCATAGAATATATATTTTCATTCTTTCTCACTTATGTTTCACTTTTTTCTCACAACATTGTTTCTCTCAGTACTGATGATATAGTCTTTTATACCTGTAAGAAAGATCACCATACACCCTTCAAGAGAGGTCACTGGTGGTGTAATGGGGTTTCATAAATCCTCGTTTTCAATTGAATCTACTAAAATATTTGATTTAAATAACTGAATTGCTTCAGGAATAGATTCAATGAGTTGCTGATCATCTATGATGATCTATTCCATTAGGAATCTAGATATGTTCCATCTGGTGAGGGAGACAATGATCTATAATGTAGCAATTGATCCAAGTTTCCTCCTGACGCTTGTGAAGGCATGTTGTTTTAAATACCCTTTTTAGTTCATCCGAAGATCTATTACCAAGAAGTTGCCTCTCATCCTCAGATTAATCAGTACATGGGATCTCCCGTGTGGGAGCCAGGTATTTTCCACCTTGGAGGGGTGATATGTTTGATTCTGTAATGTATGGTAGTTGAGAATCTATATTTTCCTCGTATGCCTATGAAGTCAGTTGCATTTTTGCATTTGCAACAACTTCATCTACCGTAACAAATGGTAAATAAAGAAGTTAAGGATGTTGCATGTACCTTTCACTGCGCACGTCTTGCAATGTGTTCCTAAAATTTATCTATTTAGGCTTACCATCAACGTGAGTGTTAGTGGTGTGCTTGACTCATTACAAGCAGCTCTGGCTGATGAATAAATTTTAATAGACTCATCCTATGGAGAGAATGATTCCAAAGACAGTTTTATTGCCTTTTCAGCTCTGCATCCTTTTGAGAAGATGCAGATGAGCTTATAGTTACCTCAATTATATACTACTTTTCTTCTATAGAGGTGGAGCAGTGGGTGCACTTCTGACTTCATCCTTATTTACTGCATCAAGTACAGTTTCTCCCTTATCAACCTCTAACTTACATGAGTTCCTTATATCTACATGGGTTAATATTTAGAAGTGGATGAGTTGTTGTTTGGTACTATGGCCTGGGTAAGAGATTGATGGGTTTTCAAGCTCTTAGCCAGCTTCTAAAGCCACTGTGGGCTAACTAGATTGAATCAATCGAGATAAAAAGATAATCACCTTAACATTCCAAAACATATTTTTCATCTCAAAGAGAAGAAAAAATATAATAAGGAATGGTAATAGATTGCATTAAAGCACTTTCAATAAAAGAGTTTTGTCAGAACTAAAGATTTATCATTTAAGAGCATGATACAAAATTTTCTTTAAGATACATATCCCATAATAAAATGCGGGAAAGTTGTATCAAAGAAAAAAGTTTCTATTCCTTATGAATTTCCTATAAGGCAAACTTCACATAATAAAATGCGGGAATTTATACCAAAGAAGAAATTTAACTCTCTTTCCAAATTATATCTCGTTAAAATGAATCTTTTCCTTTATACCGTAATACTATACGATTTGAAAATAGTTTTGCAAACCATCTTTATCAAATAGAGGACAATGATTTGCCGACTCATAATCAAATTAGGATTTTCATTATTTTCGTCCATCTGATAGTATCCCCGACTTGAAACATAAATACATGACAATAGGAGTGGATGTATTCTTAACAATACAGTATCAGGCCTTCAAAGAAATAACCACTATTTAGGTACTTTGAATCAATGTGAAACATATATTGAAACAAGTGTTTGAAAAAAAAATCATTTTATAAATGGTTGATATCTCAAACTAAAAAAAAATTGGAAATATTTATAAGTACATAAAATATTGAGAATTTTATACATATAACTTAGAAAATACTTCACCTCCCAATATTAGTGATTTTTGAAATAAATATTAATTACTTATAACAGAAATTCTAAATAACATCACTAATACCAAAAGTGTCATAATTATTTGTAACAAAATATTTAAAAGTATTAACATACGAATAATTATGCTGTTAACTTATGCTAGACAATTTAACTATCACATATGCATATAACATTATAAAATTGATAATTAAACTAGTAGCAATAAGTACGAGGTACTGTATTATAAATAAATTCACAAGTCCTTTAAATATGAACGATTTAATACTTGTGAACTCATTTAAGAATTCCTTACAGATGGGATTTCCAATAAATATGCACATAAATAATATCCCTAATTCACTAACCAACTTAGATAAAATGAATTTATTAAGTTGTTTAGCGAATATCTGCAAGTTAATCTACTAAGGACAACTCTCGAAAGAAATGATACCTAATGTCCATGAGCTTGTTCCACACGTGGTGTAGAGAGTATCTAACAAAGTTATTGGAGTTGACAGCTTCTATAGGAATTACTTCCTTGTCTTTCTTACAACCTGCATCGTATATATCTATATAGCCAATTAAGTTATACCTAGTATCTTTAGGGTACCTAATTCTTAAAATTGGTAATCCCTTAAGATATCTAACAATTCATATCTTCGCTATAAGATTAGATTCTCTAGTATCAACTTGGAAACTTGCACATAGGCATATCGAGAATAAAATATATGGTCTTTATGCACGTGAATAAGTAATGAGCTGATCATACCTCTGTATCTTGTCACTTCAGTTATATACCTGATTTGCCCTGATCAAGCTTAGTGGTTTGTTGACAAAAAGTCTTGGCAGGTCTAGAATCTTCCAGATTTCACATTTTCAAAAGATCCTTGATTTACTTTAATTGCCATCATTCTTTTGAATTACTTATAATCTAAAAAGAATCGTAACTCTTTCAACATGCTCATCTTGTACATATTCTGCATCAACTTAGCAAAAATCTCTTGCCAAATTTACGTTAGTAGACCCACATATAATATAATCATGGTATACTTGCACTAATATTACATTATGTGTGTGTGCCTTGTATTCTAGAGAGATATGTGTATAACGACTCTAATATAAAATCATATTCAAGTAATTATCAGTTAGAGTGTCATACTATGTCCTTGACGATTGCTTGATCTCTTACCTCCGTCATAGAGAGCTTGTGAAGAGAATGATATACAAATTCCAGTGGATAAGAAACTTCAAAGGCCAGGAGTTGTTGTACATCAACTTGTTCAACCCTAAATAGTATCAAGTCTCGTCTCTGGTGCTTTAGTTAGATCTTGAAAGTCCCGAAGATTCTGTTTCCATCAACGTCGATACCTTCTGTAGCAACCAGTTTGGCTTTGTCCCTCATAACAATGCCAATAATCATCCAGTCTCTGAAAACCCTTACAGTACCAATTATAACTTTTTCTTGTGGCCTGGGTTCCAGATTCAGTAGATTCTACCTTTGAACTGATTGAGATAATCTTGCATTGCAATCACCCAATCTGGATCAATCAGTGCTTTTTCAATCTTCTTTAGGATTCCAACTGTTTAACAATTGTTCTTTCCCGAAGAGTAACCATTTACTTTGCATAGCACTTCTAGTCTTTACTCTAGTATCCGGATCATTAAGAACTAGACTCCAGGAATGACTTTGACTCCAAACCCTTTGTCTCGGCATATATGTTCTTAATGTATTCCTTTGATCTTCATTGTGTTGAATATGACTAGTAGATCCTTCTTTTATTTGCTCCCCCTGAGATGCTGCTAGGATGTGTTGAAGATCCTTCACCTTGTTGAGTGGATTCTGTTAAAGTCCATCAGTTATGTAGATTCACTACCATTTCCACTACTAGGATCTGAATCATCATCATTAACATTGATTCCTTCTGCAACCTCAGTTTCATCATCAATATCTGAATATGACTCTGACAAGATGTCAAGCTTCACAGATTCAGAATAGACTTTTATTTGTATGCTCGGGAGCTTGGTGTATTAGGATGACACATTCAGACTTTCAATCACCTTTTGGTTTTACATCACATCTTACTTTGAAAGCTTTAGACTTCAATGAGTAGCCGAGGACAATTGTTCCATGAGCCTTAATTTCAAACTTGCCAAGATGCTCATAAAAATCTTCAATAAAGAACAATTTCCTCCAAACACACGAAAGAGCTTCAGTGTTTGCTTCTGGTTGGCCATTGTCTCATATGATGTCTTTTCACGATCTTGTTGAATAAAGAAGCATGTTGTGTTAATCGCTTCATTTTCAAAGTACTTTGCTTCCAACTTGATTTGCTTGATGTGATCAATCACCATATGTGATATATTATCTGTTGAACGCACGAACATCACCAATTCACTCTCAGTTGAGTGATCTTCCATCTTTCTTGCTTGAAATCAAACACTTTTCTATTTCAATGCTTTTCCAGAAAACCTTTGACAAAGAATTCCCTAGTGCCCTATAGATAGTGCTTAAGTCCGTTGACAAGAAAGATATTTCCAGTGATGACAATTCCAAACTCATGATAGCCAAGTCCCTTGTACATCTTTTACTGTCATCTCCAAAGGTTACCGTTGGGTAGGCTTTCTCAACCAACTGTGATAGTAGAGCTCCAATGCTAGTAATATGCCTCGAACAATAAATGTCACGAAATCACATAACTTTTGTCTTTTGTTTCATACTCTGCAATTACAAATGATTAAGCTTCTTGGTACTCAACTTCAATTGAGTCCTGATGGGTTAGAGATATTACTTTCAACAGTCGTAACAACAGCTTCAACCTTAACATGCACAAACTTATCTTTGACTGATCACTTCTCATTCACAGCAGCCTTGACAAGGTAGTCTTAAGGCTATGAGATTAGTGATTCCAACCTATCTTAAGGTGGACTAGCAGTCTTTACCCTATTGTGATTCTTACAGATGTTTTGCCTAAGATTATGCAAGTCCTAAGGTATGTATTTTCAAATTTAAACAAACAAGCATGAAAATAAGAGCACAAGGTAACATTCAGCTTCAATGTATTATAGATAAGAATTATTCATTTTAGGCATGTTATGCATATTAGAAAATTCAGTATTATCTACTTTAACCATTATACACAATTGTGACAGGTGTCAAGCAGATTTACAGATATTCAATAATTTTCTAAAAGCACATGGAATAGACGAACTAACAATTTAATTACTAATTCTTTCTAATCCATTTATGTTGTTGTCTAACATTTTAATTATCTCTAATTACCTAAGTCAGTTTTAGAATAAACCTCGAATCTACAAATTTTACTGACTACTTAGATAATTCTACCATCTTTTAATCTACTAAACAAGCAATGCACTAAGTGATTTGACATTTGAGTGCAACTATGTGAGTGTAATCAATTCATATGAAAATAAACACATAAACAATTTCAAGAATATGTAGAATATTTGAATAAGACATTATGGGCAATATCAAATTCCATATACACTTAACAAGTCATTTATCACAATAAAAACAAATATAAAATATCTGATCTATGACCTATTTGTCTATTAGCAATTTTCACAACATTAGCAAAGGTATTAAATCACAGAAGATTTAAATCAAGTTCAAGCATATGTTCAGGATGCACCTAATCGTCTAGAATAATCCTATCTAATTCTAGATATTCATTTTACTGTATTGAAAATCATACAATTTTGAATTATATTAATGTATACTAGTTAGAATGCGTACCTTTGAAGTGCTTAGTGATTCATCTCCAGTGTTGGTCATTCACGCCGGATATCCATGTGGTTCATCACTATCACTGATAGAATCAACTTTGCATTTAACTTCACTAAATGCTTTCCCTTGTTGTAACCTTACTAATGCTTGACATTCATGCTTTTAACTCAACACAGTCTCTGTCATCATTTGCTTGTTCAGGCTTCTTGAATATTGTAGCACATCCCTGATCTTGTCTTGCTACTTTTAGCCTCATATGTTTCTTCAGTTGTGACCTCTAACGATTCTTAAATCTGATTTGTATAAGTACAAAAACTAGAATGATCAGTAGAGTCAGAAAAAAAACTTCAGAGTTCCCCACTAATAAATCTATCATATCTTTACATTTGAGCAGTTTGTGGAACTATAACATAAACAGTCGTATCATCCACAATAAAATCCAAATGCTCCGGAATAAAACCTACTAATACGAAATGACAACTTTCCTCGAAACCGGGTCATATGCTCTGAGAATTAATCCTGAGCCAAAACGAAGAATTTTCCAAGTACAAACCCTTTTGTAAAAATGGACCAAGTTTTAATATCTTTAGATTATAAATTAAATCTATATAAATTTAACAAATAAATTTACTTAAATTAAATTTATAAAATAAATTTATTTAAAATAAGTTAATAAAATAAACCTTTCCAAGTTTAAATAATAAACTGATTTAAATTAAATTTATAAAATAAATCTATTTAAATAAAATTTATAAAATAAATTTATCTAAATTTGTTTTCATAAAATAAATTTATTTAAACAAATTTAAATAATAAAAATAAATCTATTTAAATTTAGAGAATAAATTTATTTAATTTAAATTTATAAAATAAAATTATTTAAATTAAGTTTATAAAATAAACTTTTTCAAGTTTAAATAATAAACTCATTTAAATTAAATTCACAAAATAAATTTATTTTAAATAAAATTCATAAAATAAATTTATCTAAATTAAAATTTATAAAATAAAATTATTTAAACAAATTTAAATTATAAAAGTAAATCTATTTAAATTTAAAGAATAAATTTATTTTAATTTAAATTTATAAAGTAAACTTATTTAAATTAAGTTTATAAAACAAACTTTTTCAAGTTTAAATAATAAACTCATTTAAATTAAATTCACAAAATAAATTTTGTTAGGAATGCAAACACTGATGATTGTCAGAGAATACTAAACAGAGTTTATGCTGACGTCATCAGAGTTTAAGGAAGCTGTCGGTCAGAGTTTACTCTATCAGAGAATACTCAATCAGAGTTTACTCTAACAGAGAATACTCAAATCAGAGAATGACAGATCGACAGAGTTTAGCTTCAGAGTCTACCAGAAAAGGAAACAGACAAATCAGAGTCTGATTTGGATAGTAAGAAGGAATTCAAGTGCAAGTCTAATTACCTTATTAAAGCTATTCTTATCATAATCTGTTTTGTAATTGTATTTGTAGCTGTGTCTATATAAACACAGAGATAGGTTATAATTCAATGTTGAATTCATTAAGCAATAGTTATATAACCTAGCAGCTCTTAAGAACATTATTTTCTTGAGAGAGTTTTGTATTCGAGATCATTAATAATACAAAACAGTATTCCATTCTATATACTTGTGTTCATAATCGATTATTCTGGGAAACAATTGGTATCAGAGCAGACAGTTAATTACGACTTAAAAAGATCAAATAATCATGTCTGGTAACAAGTATGAAAGCATCAGGATCCCTATATTGAAGAAGGCTGAATATCCTACATGGAGGGTGAAGATGATGATGTTCTTGGAAGCAACTGATCCTGATTATTTGGACAGAATTCATACAGGACAGTATCTACCAACCAAACTAATGCCATCTACGATTGTGGAAGGAAGACAAATCCCTGAGTATTACACCATAAAGGACAAGAAAGAATGGACCAATGAAGAAAAACAGGAAGTCTTGAAAGATGCAAAGGTAAGAAATATTTTGCATAATAGTCTTGACTCTGTAATGTCCAACAGGGTAATAGCATGCAAAACTGCCAAAGAAATCTGGGATGCACTGGAGGTTCAATGTCAAGGAACCAAGAGATAAAGAAAAATAGAAGATCTGTTCTAATCCAAGAGTATGAATACTTTGAGGCTAAGCAGAATGAGTCCCTCACAGATATTTATGACAGATTTCTAACTCTGTTGAATAACTTGGCTTTGGTGGATAAAGTATATGACAATGAAGATTCAAACACCAAATTTCTGAGGGCTCTTCCAGAAGAATGGGATCTGCAGACATCCTTGATTAGAGACAGGGCTGATTTGGATGAGATGTCATTAGATGAAGTTTATGGCAAATTGAAAACTCATGATCTGGAGTTACAGCAAAGAAGAAACAGAAAAAGTAGCAAGGCAAAATCTATTGCTTTGAATGTTGAGGCCCAGATTGAAGAACCTACAGAAAAAGTCCTTAAAGTCTCAACAAGAAAAGGAAAAGCTGTAATCAAAGAAAGCAGTGAATCAGAGTTTGAGGCAAACTCTGATGAAAACTCTGATAATTCTTCAGACTCTGACATGGTGGAGATGTTTGCTATGTTTGTCAAAAGCTTCAAGAAATACAAAAAAATTAAGAAGCAAGGAAACTATCAGAAGAAGCGTAGTGAGTCAGACAAGAAAGACAGATTCAGAAAAAGAGAAGATAGAGATGGAAAATCAAAAACTCTTGATAAATCAAAAGTCAAGTGTTACAAGTGCAACAAGATGGGACATTTTGCTACTGAGTGCAGAAGCAAGGAATCTGGGAAAGCTCTCATCATATCAAAGAAAGATTGGATGGATTCCTCAGACTCAGAAGAAGAAACTAACTATGCTCTCATGGCAAACTCTGAGTCTCCCATCTTAAACTCTGAAAAGGTACCAAACTCTGTTTTCACTTTTGATACTGAAGATATTCATGAATTAAAGTCTTTTCTTAGAAATCTACATGTTAGCTTTAAGTCACAATCTCTTGAGAATGAAAGATTAAAATCTGAGAAACAGACTCTGAATGCTAGGAATGACTTTCTTGAAACTGAACTTGTACACATGCTTAGCTTTAAGAAAGACTGTGAGAATGCTATACACATGCAAACTCAGTTGGAAATACAAGTCACATATTTGAAAACTGAGATAGCTAAGGAAAAAGAGACCTTCAGAGTTTGGACAAACTCTGGTAAGAAGGTCCAACAAATGCTTTCTGAAAAGAATTGGACATCTGCCCTAGGTTATGAATCTAATAAAGAATTTCACACTAATTCACACACAAAAGGAACATTGACTAAACCTGTGAAGTTTGTTAGAGCTAATGATTATAAGAAAACTCTCCCTGAATGCTCTAAAAACAATGGTGTGCCAGATTCTAAAAAGATAAATATAGGATTACTTTCATAAAAGCAACTTAAAGAAAAGTTGAAGGCAGTCACTAATAAAATTAAAAAGGTGAAAAGAAATAGGAATGGAAAAGTAGGAATTACTAAGGAGAATAACTACATGAATATCCCTGATGCTCCTAGAAAAACCTGTTTTACTTGTGGTAATTCTAATCATCTTGCTATTGACTGCAAACAAAAGAAAAAGAAAGAACCTGAAAAACCTGGGTTTGAGGCTAGAAAACAAACAAGATCAAATCCCTATTTTCACTATGGTAGTTTATGGCATTCTATTTATAAATGCAAAGATTATCATAATTTGTATTACAATTCTTACAAACCACAACCTCAAATGAGTAATTCTCCAAAACATACTGTCAAGCAAAAATATGTGATAAAGACTGATAAAAGGAGTGTAAACTCTGACAGTACAAACTCTGTAAATGCTAACTCTGATCATGTAAACTCTGTTAACACAAACTCTGACAAAAGAACTTCTGCTGCAAAAGTTAACAAGTTTTCAAAGAAAGGACCCAAACTAGTTTGGGTCCCCATAACTACTAATTAAATTGCATTTACTGATTGCAGGGAAATAGGAAGAACATTCTAGTGATTGATAGTGGATGTTCTGCACATATGACTGGAAATAAATCCCTGCTTTCAGAGTTTGAGGAGAAGGCTGGCCCAACAGTATCTTATGGAGATGGCAACATAGGAAGAACACTGGGATATGGCAACATAGTGATTGGAAATGTCATCATTGAGAAAGTAGCTCTGGTTGAAGGACTCAAACATAATCTGCTAAGTGTGAGTCAAATGACAGACAAAGATTATTCTGTGGAATTTCATGGAACTCATTGTGAAGTGAAAAGCAAGAAAAATGGAAAAATAGTTCTTATTGGCCACAGACATAACAATTTATTTGAAGCTAGCTTGGATATTAATTCTAATGGTTCCTTAACCTGTCTACTTGGAAAGGCATCACCAATGGAAGGCTGGAATTGGCACAAAAAGTTGTGTCATCTAAACTTTGGAAACATTAATGAATTGATAAAGAAGGACCTAGTTAGAGGTCTTTCAAAAGTTCAATTTCATCCTGATGGACTCTGTGATTCATGTCAAAAGGCCAAACAAAAGAAGACATCTTTCAAGAGCAAAACTGAAAATTCAATTGATCAACCTTTTCATCTATTGCATCTTGACTTATTTGGTCCAGTCAACATCATGTCCTTGGAAAGAAGAAATACACTATGGTAATAGTTGATGATTTCACTAGATTTACTTGGGTGTACTTTTTGCACAAGAAGGATGAAACTACAGAAACAATCATTGATCATATTGCAATGATTGAGAATGGATCAACTCACAAAGTAAAGAATTTAAGGAGTGACAATGGAACAGAGTTTAAGAACTCAACAATGGAGGAATTCTGCTCAACAAAAGGTATTACTCAACAATTCTCAGCACCTGGCACACCTCAACAAAATGGTGTAGTTGAAAGAAAGAACAGAACTTTAATAGAAGCTGCTAGAACAATGCTAGATGGAGCAAAGCTACCTACTTATTTTTGGGCAGAAGCCGTGAACACTGCATGCATTACTCAGAATTGTTCTTTAATAAACAAACATGGAATGACTTCATATGAATCTTTGAAAGGAAGAAAGCCAAATGTCAAGTACTTTCACATCTTTGGATGCAAGTGTTTTATTCTCAAAACACATCCTGAACAATTGAAGAAGTATGAACTTAAAGCAGATGAAGGAATTTTTATTGGATATGCAACAACTTCTAAAACCTCTTCAAGGGCATTCAAAATATTCAATTTAAGGACAAGGACAGTCATGGAATCAATTAATGTCTCTTTTGATGAAGGGAACATAGCTGGGTTACATGATAAAGATGCACAAGAAACTCTAAGATTTGAGAATGAACTCCAGAAAATAAACTCTGTTCAACTAAACTCTGGCAAGGTAATCTCTGATTCTTTAAACTCTGATTCAGAATTGATTGAAATAGAAATTGAAGATTCTGCACATGTTGAGGGGGAGCAACATCAATCAAGTACTAACATTAGAGATCAAAACATAGTAATTGAAATATCATAGTCTGACCAAACTCTGAAACCCTAAACTCTGATCATTCAAACTCTGAGACCACAAAGTCTGAGACCTCAATCTCTGATAACTCAAACTCTGAGTACCTAAACTCTGAGTCATCAAACACTGATGGAAGCACATCTACAGGAGAAGGATCAGCATTTACAGAAGGATCATTCTATGAAGGCACAAATCATGGGGGAGCATCTAGTTCAAGAAACTTTCCACATCCAAGGAAATGGACCAAAGATCACACACCTGATTTAATTATAGGTGATCTGGAAAGTGGAATAAAAACAAGAAAAGCTACTCAGAATGAATGTCTATTTCATAGTTTTCTTTCGCAAACAGAACCAAAGAAGGTTGAAGATGCTTTGAAAGATGCAGATTGGATTACTGCAATGCAGGAAGAATTGAATGAGTTTGAAAGGAATGAAGTTTGGACCCTAGTTCCAAGGCCAAAGAACAGATCTATTGTTGGAACAAAATGGGTATTCAGAAACAAGACAGACTCTGATGGAATAATTACAAGAAACAAAGCAAGACTGGTGGCCAAAGGTTATTCTCAACAGGAGGGGATTGATTATGATGAAACCTATGCACCTGTAGCTAGACTTGAGGCAATCAGAATTTTTCTTGCTTATGCTGCTCATAAGAAATTCAAGGTCTACCAGATGGATGTTAAAAGTGCATTTTTAAATGGTGAACTTGAAGAAGAAGTCTATGTTGAACAACCACCTGGCTTTGTCAATACAAAATATCCAAATCATGTCTACAGACTGGATAAAGCTCTATATGGACTAAAGCAAGCACCAAGGGCCTGGTATGAAACTCTGGCTCTATTCTTACTTGAAAATGGTTTCACTAGAGAAACAATTGATAAAACCTTGTTTTATAGAACTCAAGGTAAGGATTTATTATTGGTTCAAATATATGTTGATGATATTATATTTGGTTCCACTAATGAGAAACTCTGTGAAATATTTTCAAAGCTAATGCAGTCCAGGTATCAAATGAGTATGATGGGAGAATTGAGTTATTTTCTAGGTTTACAAGTGAAACAGACTGAAGAAGGTATTTTCATTAATCAGTCTAAATACACAAAGAATCTACTCACTAAATTTCAAATGCAAGATTCTGCATCTGCTACAACTCCCATGGCTACTGCAACAAAACTTGATCAAGACACTGGAGAACCTGTTGATATTACAGCATACAGAGGAATGATTGGTTCTCTACTTTATTTGACTGCAAGTAGACCAGACATCATGTTTGCCACATGTCTGTGTGCTAGATTTCAAGCAAATCCAAGAGCACCTCATTTAATTGCTGTGAAAAGGATTTTCAGATATCTCAAGGGCACTGCTTATCTTGGCCTATGGTATCCTAGGGAGTCTGATTTCAAATTGATAGGCTATTCAGATGCTGACTATGCATGATGCAAGATTGACAGGAAAAGCACAAGTGGCAGTTGTCAATTTTTAGGTGGAAGACTTGTGTCATGGCAAAGCAAAAAGCAGAAATCCATTTCAATATCAACTGCAGAGGCTGAATATATAGCTGCTGGAAGCTTCTGTGCACAGATCTTATGGATGAGAAATCAATTGTTAGACTATGGTTTGAAATTTTCAAAAATTCCTATTTATTGTGATAACCAAAGTGCTATTGCAATGACAGGAAATCCAGTCCAGCATTCTCTGACAAAACACATCAGTATCAGATATCACTTCATAAGGGAACATGTGGAGGAAGGAACAATTGAATTACATTTTGCTCCTACAGATCAACAATTAGCAGATATATTCACTAAGCCCTTGCCTGAAGCAACATTTAACAGACTGGTTTCTGAATTAGGGATGGTGACAAGTGGCTCAACTTAGCAAGTTTCAGACACTCAGAGTATAGGTCAGAGTATGGGGTAAACTCTGATGAAAATGGAACAAACTCTGATCATTGAAGCATCTAATCTCTGATCACAAGTTATCAGTGTTTATGGTAAACTCTGTCAGAATATGTGGTAAACTCTGACAGTACATACTAAACTCTGACTCATATAAACTCTGATCTGTAGACTCTGATTAAGTGGTCAATTCTGAGATCATATTTATGACATCATATTTCATTTTGTACCATCATAATTATTAATCTCTGACTGGACTTGTAATAAGGCGCGTGTATCTCACGAATGACGGTTCCTATTATTACACAGCACACGCACACTTGCTGTATTTTGATACTTGGTCTACTCATTACTGCTCAAATTATTTCTTGCCACGTGTCCCACTAAAGGGTATATGCAATTGAGAGGGAATAGTTTAATTCATTTTATTTCACTGTGAATTATTCATCTACATCGTTTATTCTATCTTTCTCTCTCATCTTATCAAACCCTAATTGTTATTCACACTTCAAATCTCAAAACTTCAATGGCGTCTAAGGGTATTACTTTTCAAACCTATTCTTTTGCTGCAACAAACTACATCTATCTTCTATCTAAGGATGAAGCACCTCAGGATTTTCATGTGATCCAGGATTTTCTGCAGAACAGTTATATTGGGTACACACTTCAGGAACCCACGAACTTCTCCGCTCAATCTCTGCTCAAAATCTGGTCAACTGCAAAGTTTAATAATGCTAATGATAATGAGGAGCCGATAATAACATTTCAATGCAATGGCAAGTATTCCATTACTCCTGCTGTGGTGAGACAAGCTCTTCATCTTCCAGACGTGGCTGAGTATGATGATTTTGTTGGAGATGATCAAATCAAGGAATTTTTCAACACAATAGGCTATGGAGGTAGCCTATCTAAACTGGGAAGTTTAACAAGACCACATTTAAGAAGAGAATGGAGTTTCTTCTTCGACTGCATTACAAGGGCTTTCACTGCCAAATGCACAAATTTTGATGTCATTCCGCAGCTGTCTCAACAGATTGGGTATTCTCTGACCCATAATCTCAATTTCAACTTTCCCTGTTTGCTTATTCGACAATTAGCTAATAAGATTAATGATGATTCACACACTATCTACTTTGCTAGATTTTTACAATTAATTTTTAATGTTTTATTACCTGATATTAAGTTTGAGCATGATCAGACTTTAATTAGCTTTAGCATGAATAAAAGAATATTTGCTGATCTATCAAGAAAAGATGCAAAGAAGGCTGAAGGTAAACTTTTTAATCTATTTTATCTTACATGGGGCAGGCTTCTCTTACATCAGAGAATGCCTACTGTGTATGGGAGGGAGTTTTTGTCAGTGACTACGAATCAGAGTTTAGCAATCTCTGATTCTAACCCAAGTCAAAATCTAAACACTGATTCCCAAACACATTTGCCAACCTCTACAGTCTCCCAAAAGACTGTAGTTGAAAAACACACCTCTCAACAGCATGGCCAAAGTAAAAAGAAAGGAAAATCCGTGAAAGCATTTTCTCCTAAAAAGAGAAAATTGATTGATGAAAGTACTGATTCTGATGATGGATTCGTTTTTGCTAAAAGAACGACAGTTGAACAGGTTTCTCAGACTTCTCCTTAGAAAGAAACAGTTCTTCCAATTCCTGAGAAGAAGAAGAAGAAAAGAAGATTAGTCAAGATTGCAAACTCTGAGGCTGCAAAGATTGAAGGGATAAACTCTGATGCAGCTATAAACTCTGACGCTCCAATCTCTGATCGGCCAAACTCTGAAAGACCTTTCAACACTAAAGTGATAAACTCTGAGCAATTGATAAACTCTGATGAGTTAATAAAATCTAGTGAAGCTGCTCCAGTTCCAGTATCTGATTCTCCCACAAAGTCACCAAAGCAGATTATAAAGGAGATATCCTATGAAAGAGAAAGGGAGTTGGCTGAACAAGTAAGAAATGAAATGGCAGCACGAAAATCAAAATCATCTTCAGCATCTCCAAGTTCGAAACATTTTTCTAGACTGAAGAAGAAGTTTGTCACTTTTGGCCAAGACACACAAGAACCTACTTCTCAAAGTGAGGTAGCAGTCATTCAAGGGCCAGGCACACAAGAACCTGTTGATCAAAGTTCAACAGAAGCCACAATTCCAGCAAGTGAAGCCATCATTGATCAGGGGTACAATCCACAAGAACCTTCAGCTCAAAGGGTTGAAGAAGTTGTCAAGGCCCCAGCCACACAAGAACCATCCAATCAAAGTTTGGATGCAGGCACCCACACAAATTTAGAAGATCTTGCTGTTGCTGATGCTGAAGGCCAATATCTGGCAGAGTCAAGCCCACAAGAACCTTCTCCTCAAAGTGGTGAAGCAGCTGCAGATATGACCACAAGAACCAATCATTCATTTTATGATTGCAGACCAAGATTCTCCCATTCAACAGACAAATTCTGATGCGAATCCAAAGGCAAACTCTAATGATCTTTGTGAGAAATCAATTTCAAATGCTCAAGGTATAAACTCTGACTCTACTTCAGAATTTACATTCTCTGATTGTATTAGTTCAGAATTTATATTTCCAACCTTTACTGCTGGGATGATCATGGATAGTCCTGAAAAGGATACCCCTATTCATGTGACTACAAATCTCTCTTCTCAGCCACCTCTTATTTCTGTAGGACATTGTGTGTTGAACCTTTCCAGTGAGTCTGAGGTAAAATGTGTGAAAAACAGAATAAATGAGAGGCAGACACAGGATCTGACAAAAGGAGAGGTAGAACTGAGAAAGAAATTAGTTACTTCTAGTGAGCAACATCTAACTCTTAAAAGTTATGATATGTGTGTTGTGAGAAGTAATGAGATTACTTTAAAAAATCAGAGTGATTTAGGTTGTTCTGTTACTTTTGCAGGTACTCAGAGTTTACCTGTATCCAACTCTGATGCTGTGCCAAACTCTGTTGAGGTTTTAAACTCTGATGGGATGGACATAGACTCTGATGATGTGATTTTTGCTGATGAAGAAGTCACAGATCTATCCATTCCCTACATTCAAAGATATAACACCAAGAGATGGCCTATTAATGCACATGATGCTCATGAAAGATTAGGGATGGAGTATCCTGGTTACATGGTGGTGGAAGATCTTAAAGGACGTATTGAAGCTGATCTTGATGCAGAGGGTATCTGAAGGGATTTCAGTTTCCAAGCAAAGTCATCTGCTGAAGATTTTCTTTCTTCTCACAGGCAATCCATTTGGGATTCTTCTTGGAAGATTCCTGAGAGAGAGATTTCTTGGCCTCATGTTCTTGACTTAATCAATAAAGCTGAGAAAGAAATTTCTTCTGGAGAATTGAAGACAATCTTGAAAGCCTCTACTATTATGTCCAAAGGCCTTCAACATG
The DNA here is from genome assembly GCA_028671895.1 of Oenanthe sinensis. Lineage (NCBI taxonomy): Eukaryota > Viridiplantae > Streptophyta > Magnoliopsida > Apiales > Apiaceae > Oenanthe > Oenanthe sinensis. The sequence continues at coordinate 15,735,615 of CM053807.1, forward strand.
AAGTTTCTGATCTAAAGGCATCTGTCACCAAGCATTTTGTTCTTCTCGGAACTGCTGTTTCCACTTCTCAACATTCTCTGGAAGCCAAACTTCTTTCTGTCTCCAGTAAACAGGATGCATTGGAAGCTAAAGTGACTCATCTTTCTAATTCTATTAGTTCTATGCAGGGCATGTTACATACAATTGTCGAGCTTCTTACTGTTAAAACAGGGCATGATGTCAGAAAGGGGGAGAAGGGTTCAGCAGACAAATGCAAGGAGGATGCAATTTTAAACACTGACAAACCTAATGATGCAGATCAAGGGAGTCATAAGGATGGGAAGCAAACTCTGATTGAACAAACTCTGATGACATCAAAGACTGAGATAAACTCTGATAAGCAAACTCTGATAGATGCTGATTTAGAATTAGCAAAGAAACTTGAAGATGAAGATAAGCCAGAGAAGATTGAAGAACAAAACTTGAAGGATGATGAACTGGAAAAGAAAATGTTTGAAGAAGAACATCTAGGAATGGATCCAGTTGCAGTAGAAGCTGAATTGAAGAAATCTGGAGTTGTTAGTGCTCAAGTTCAGAAAAAGAAAAGAAGTGTAAAGAAAGGTCCAATTCAGAAAAAGACTACTGCTCAACAGAAGAAACCAGAATCCAAGCCTATTCAAATCAAATCTATTGACACTCTCAAACCAGTTGCTCAATCAAGACCAGTTTAAGAAATTCAAACAAGATCATCTTCTAGAATTCAACCAAAAGCTCCAGCTAAGCCAAAGAAACCTTTCACTATGTCTGGAACAATTTTTCTTCCAGGTGGTTCAAGTTTTGATGATTAGGAAGAAGAACAACAACAATCTCTGATAAGAAAGAAAAGGTCTGATCCTTTGTGGACAAAAACTCAAACTCTGACTCTCAATGCCAGACTTGGAAAAAATAAAGGTGGTATTGGTGATACACATGCTAAGGTCTACAGAGGTGAAGCAAACATCTTCAGAGATCCTTATTCACTGAAAGATAAACCTGAAGAAGAGCTGTCTCAAGAACATTTGGATAAATTAATCTCTGTGAATGTGGTGAAGGATATCTTTGATGGCGCTCAAGCTAAGGAAAAGCTCATTTATTTTTTAGAAGATGGGAGAGTTTTGAAGATTGCTGAAGAAAGTCTGATTGATAAAGCATCTAAAGAACTTGAACATGTTCTATATCTGCTCAATGGTGAAAATGAAGCAACTTCTAGGTGGAGGAAGATTGTTGAAAGAATAATAGCTGAGAAGAAGAAGAGTGAAAGGTTGTTGATGATAAACACTGAAGAATATGAGCCTGGATATATACTTGAAGATGGAACAGAAAGAGCAATGAAAAAAGGGGATGCAAAGGTCAAAATGGTGTTAGGAATTCCTACACTAATCTTAAATCCTGATGGTATGAAGACCTGTTGCATTACCTTAGATGAAAGTATGGAGAGGTCATCAATTTATGTTCTAAGGGCTGCAATAATTCAAATAGATGATTCTTCTGAGAACATGAGGGAATTGAAGGAGAAGCTTGTTGATTTATTGAAAGATGCTGAAGAAAAGCTCCTAAGTCAATTTCTGAAAGAAGACTTCTCTTATAGAAGAATCTGAGTCTAAAAAGGGTAAACAAACTCTGATGCATTTGTCTTGTATTTCTGACATCATAAGTAAAATTTATGTTTTAATTCTTAAAGCATAAATTGGGGGAGATTGTTAGGAATGCAAACACTGATGATTGTCAGAGAATACTAAACAGAGTTTATGCTGACGTCATCAGAGTTTAAAGAAGCTGTCGGTCAGAGTTTACTCTATCAGAGAATACTCAATCAGAGTTTACTCTAACAGAGAATACTCAAATCAGAGAATGACAGATCGACAGAGTTTAGCTTCAGAGTCTACCAGAAAAGGAAACAGACAAATCAGAGTCTGATTTGGATAGTAAGAAGGAATTCAAGTGCAAGTCTAATTACCTTATTAAAGCTATTCTTATCATAATCTATTTTGTAATTGTATTTGTAGCTGTGTCTATATAAACACAGAGATAGATTATAATTCAATGTTGAATTCATTAAGCAATAGTTATATAACCTAGCAGCTCTTAAGAACAATATTTTCTTGAGAGAGTTTTGTATTCGAGATCATTAATAATACAAAACAGTATTCCATTCTATATACTTGTGTTCATAATCGATTATTCTGGGAAACAAATTTATTTTAAATAAATTTATCTAAATTTAAATTTATAAAATAAAATTATCTAAACAAATTTAAATTATAAAAGTAAATCAAAATAAATTTAAAGAATAAATTTATTTTAATTTAAATTTTTAAAGTAAACTTTTTTAAATTAAGTTTATAAAACAAAATTTTTCAAGTTTAAATAATAAACTCATTTAAATTAAATTCACAAAATAAATTTATTTTAAATAAAATTTATAAATAAAATTTATCTAAATTTAAATTTATAAAATAAAATAATTTACATGGCCTCTAGACATTCAGAGTTAAAACAGCTCCGGTACCCTGAGCTTCACTGGACTGCGGATCTTGATTTGTAAATCAATCAGCTTGCTCTGATGCCAATTGTTGGGTCCCAGAAGTATCGTAGAAGGGGGGTTGAATGCGATACTGACAACAATTTAAAATTCTTTTAAGAATTTGCGGAATTAAATTATTGCTAAAGCTGAGGGTTCGGGTCCTTGTAGTGTTTGGGAGGCTGACTTACTAACTTTCTATTTTCAAGATAAAACATTTAAGATATAGAAATTAGCAAGTAAGTAAACAAGATTCAAGTTAAATATGTATATTAAACTTGAATGGGTGTTACAACATTTGGTAGAATAAACATTTAATTCCTAGAACAAATTTGACATGAATTGTTCTACTTAAGGAATTAAACTCAAACCAGTACAGAAAGTCTGTGAATATAACTTTGCAGACAAATTACTGAATTTGAAAGTATTTCTACTTCTGAAATGAGAAGTGATCTCCTCATATTTATAAAGGTTAGAAAAGCTTTGCATTACTTTTCAGCATTACTTTTCACTATGACCTTTTTAACAAGAATTAAGCCTTGTATTACTTTTCAGAAAGCTGGGCATTACTTTTGACAATTCGGTATTACCTTTCAACAAGCTCGGTATTACCTTTTCAGAAGCTCGGTATTACCTTTTCAAAAAGCACAGAATTACCTTTTAAAAAGTAATTTCGGTATTACCTTTTAAAAAGGTAATTTCGGTATTACCTTTTCAAAAGGTAATTTTGGTATTACCTTTGAATAATTCTCGGTATTACTTTTTAATACTTCTCTCAGTATGACTTTTCATCACCTGCCAAATCAATTACTTTTCACTTGAATGGGACACGTGTCAGCTTGTGATTGGTTGCTTTTAAAACAAAAACCACCTGCCCTTTCAATTTGAAAAGAAAGGGGCCTATTTCGTCCTGTAGTAATGAGCTCCGTAGAAATGTTTTTCGACCCGCACAACTTATATTCTTTGATTAATAACTAATAAATTTAATTCAGAAATTATAAAAATAAATATCTAATATTATTTAGATATTTATAAATATAATTTACTAAATAAATAAAATATTTATTAATTAAAATAAATCCATACGTTCTAAGCTGCGGTCTCCTGAACGTCTGGAACCGAACTTCTTTTGACTTGGAAATGATAAATCAATTCCAACCGGGGTTCCACCTTTAAGAATATATGACTCTGCATTTCTTCCGTGTCAATTCTTTTTCCGTCTTTTCTTCAAGTCAGTACCATCAGGCATGTTTGGCTGTTTCTACAGTTACAATTAGAAGTACCTCTGTTACTGAAATAATCCGACTCTTGTACACTACATTCCAAACAAACTTGTATCCCTTTGAGCTTCTAGCTTCTGTCTTCTGTCATTCTAAAATAATTCTAAATTAATTAATTTAAAAAATAAATTAATTCTGAGTGAATTAATTTACTAATTAAATTAACTAATTAATTTAATTAATTAATAGAGAATTAAATTAAAGGCTTGACTATTGTTGATGTAGATAAGACTTTTCTGTTCTTCAACAATAACATTTTTAACCACTTGAACTTTTTGATGACGAATCTTCACTGACATTGTTGACACCCTGTGCACTGGTCTGGTTCACGGATGACTAACTACAATGTTGATTCTCATTTCTTCTGTAGTCGTCTTTGTGTCTTGTCTTTTCCTGTCTTGGCTTCTTTTTGTTCTTCCTTTATATTCAATATTTATTATTTACTTCGCTTTCTTATCTGAGTTGAGTTGTCATCTACTTATAACAAATAGGACTAATAATATGACTTTCAAGAATAGGACATGTAAATAATACTACGCCTACACAGAAATCAGGAAGAAATGAGGACAAGGAAGATATAGTGAATCAACACATTAGAAGAAGTTTTGCAGTCTACTACAGGTCACTGAAAGAAGTTAATTAATATGTTCAAGTGTCAGTGAAGAACAATGTGTAAAGACTTTTAGGGTTTCAGAAGTGTTGAATATTCAGTATAGAAGTGCCACTAGAAGATTTCAGTGTAAAAGCATTGATAGAAAATAGACAGTGTTCGAATCATAGGAATCTAGAAGGATAAAGACAAAGTTTAAAGAAGACAGCTGTAGTCTTGAAGTTATACTCACTGAAAGAAGTCCAGTTATATGTTCAAGCATCAGTGAAGAATAGAGAATGTAGTATTCAAGATTGTGGTAATAATGAAGACGTTGTCTAAGTACCTGAAAAGATTCTTGTGAAAGTACTATGTTTATTGACAGTCAGTGTTCGAAGAAATGAAGTTGCTGCAAACTTAACAATGTACGTAAGGCAATAATATGAAGACCTGGATCAAAGTTAGTCGTCTGTGAACCAGACTAGTTGCACTAGGTGTTAGTAGTTTGTGAAAGGAATATGAGTATTTAATATAGAAGAATTGTTAAGTTGAATAACGTACATGGAAAGAACGGTTATTTAATAAAGTACGAAAAGTGATTTGTAGAGGCTACAACCAAATAGCTAAACAGCTCAAAGGGTGCAGGGTGCAAAGTGTCACAACCTTGGTACGAAAAGTGGAAGTTTCTGAACTACAGTCGAAGAACGGAAACAGCTCAGGGTACAGGGTGTGATGTGACAAGACTTTGGTACAAGAAATGGAAGTTGGTAAACTTCAGTCAATGAATGAGAGGGAGATCAAAGTGCAGTGATCAAATTGCACTTTGACCATTAAAGTGCAACAAAATATTCAGCGCAACAAAAACTCATTTGCCTTAACCAAAAAATGAAGTATCATTTTATGTTGCGCCTCCTCTGTATAACCACTGTATAGGGCGCAACATAAGCCATTGGCACAACAAAAATGTTGAAGTGGGGCCACTTGGCTTGGTTAAATTATTAACCCATTTTATATTGCGCTCCCATGTATAACCACTCTATAGGGCGCAACAAAATATTAACTGGCGCAACAAAACATTCCAAGCTCCACATACCCCTCAGCCAATCAAATTACAGCAGCCTACTTTATTGATTTAAAGTCTTAACAAATGAAAAGAGGACAACCACTCATTCAAGAGTCGTCTTCCTCAACATAAATAAAATGTAGAGAGCAGCCATGTCCGGAGCAAGAGACTAAAATTATACACACCCATACCTTGCTTCTGGTCAGATATTATGTTTCCCAGAATAATCAATCTATTACAGAAGGGGGGTTGAATGTAATAGTGCCTGTAAATCGATTATGAACACAAGTATGTTGAATGGAATACTGTTTTGTATTAATAATGAACTTGAATACAAAACTCTCTCAAGATATAAAGTTCTTAAGAGCTGCTAGGTTACAAGATATTGCTTTTATATAAATTCTTAATTCGACATAATTTGACATTGAATTATAACCTATCTCTGTGTTTATATAGACACAGCTACAAATACAATTACAAAACAGATTATGATAAGAATAGATTTAATAAGGTAATTAGACTTGCACTTGAAATCCTTCTTACTATCCAAATCAGACTCTGATTTGTCTGTTTCCTTTTCTGATAAACTCTGTCGGTTGATAATCTCTGATAGAGCATTCTCTGTTAGAGTAAAATCTGATCGAGTATTCTCTGATAGAGTAAACTCTGACCGACAGCTTCCTTAATTTTCCCTTTCCTTCCCATAGCATATCTGCAATAAATTTGTTTTGATCTTCGAAGACTTTCCTTTAAACTAGCTGTTTGAATCAACCGAATACTCATCTCCTTTAAGCTTCGAGAAGTCAGGCTGTGAGCTAATCAATCGAGTACTTGTGAGACTTCTCGATTGGTAAATATCCGTTGATGACTTCTCGATCAATAAATATCCGTTGATGACTATATATCCGTTAATGAGTTCTCGATCAGGAAATATATGTTGTCGAGTTCTCGATTGATAAATATCAGTTGATGACTTGAGTTCTCGATTGATAAATATCAGTTGATGACTTGAGTTCTCGATTGATAAATATCAGTTGATGACTTGAGTTCTCGATCGATGACTTCTCGATTGGCTTTATCAGTCGATGGCTTATTATCAGTTGATGACTTATCGATCGATATTTATCAGTCGATTGCTTCTTGCAGATAGATATCCGTTGATTGATTCTTGCAGATAGACTGTGCTAAATCCTGTTCTAGTATTTTGTACATCATCAAATTAATATATTCCTAACAATCTCCCCCTATTTATGCTTTATAAACAATGAAGCATAAATCAAGATTTGATGATGTCAAAACTAAAAAATGAAATAATTAATCTAGAACAGTATATAAAATAATCATTTCTTATTTGTTTCTCCTGGAGGAATCACCTTTCTTGAATCACTTTTCTTCTCCCCCTTTTTGACATCATCACCACCTGTGACAACCAAAAGAATCTGTGCTAAGACTGTGGAGAAAGTGAACTGTGCTGTAACTACTGAATCAACCTTTGTGGTTAAGTTAGAGACTGTTGTTTGGAGAGAAGCTTGAGTGGTAGTAATATCAGCAATAGCATCCTTGAAAGCTACTTCTGTGAATAAGTGAAGGGAGTGAATTCTGTCAAACAACAAAAATGAATTTTCATCCATCCCCTGCTTCAACTCATTGGACCAACTCTATGGAAAATCTTGATCCCAATAAGTAAAGCTAGGTTCAGGATACCCTAATCTCTCATCCTCACAGTGGGGTTGGGCACCCACTCTCTCATTCTCACTCAGGCTCTCTACAGCCGTATCTACCTCTCCTTTTGCCTGGACCAGTGCCAGCCTCTCAATTATTATTATTATTATTTTTTTTCACTCAATTTGGAAGGTGCACTCAAAAATCCTACAGAAGAGGGGTTGAGAGAAGAATTATGTGCTACAATACCTGAACCTCCTTGATGGAGGGGAACCCCTTCAAATGTCTGAAGGCTAGGGGTTTCCACCAAGGGGTGAGCAGCAACAGAGTCTGAACCCTTACAATCATCTTCTTTCTTTTCAGAGTCTGTTGGCTCCAGTATTCCAGTCTCAGGGTATACTCTAGACTTTGACTGCTTCAGTATGACTTCATTAGAAACCAGAGTCTGAGTGTCACCATCTTTGACTGTTGGTGCATGAGACTCCCCCTCAAGGTGGATAGACTCTGATAGAATAGATTTGGAAATTTCTTCATGAGCATCAATCAGAGTTTGTCCTCCCATATCATTGGGGTTCTCATCAGCTTTTTGGTGAGTTGTCAAGGAGAGCCTAACAGCATACTCCCCTGCCCCACTATCACCCAACCTCTGACTAGGTGGTTCTTGTGTGGGTGAGGCAGACTGAGCATCTTTATCACTAGTCACCACTGGTGCACTAGTCCCATCCTCCAACTACCTTGCACTACCTGCTACCTCCTGTGGTTCTTCCATAGTCAATGCATCCAAGTGTTTATTTAGAAAAGTCCTTGCATGGATGACATTAATGGCCTGGGAAAGAGTCATGTTAAAGGAGTCCTGCAGTTCCCTTGCAATCTTCTAATAATATGAGCCCTTGAGTTGATCCAATCTACCTTCATAGGTTGTATAGATGTATTCGTTGGCCACCTTTCCTACAATGTGGACTATAAAGTCAACCACCTGTCTTGACAGAGGTTGAACATGAGAAATCCATTAAATGGCTGTCCTGTAGGTAATTTCATTATCCCAAATTGCTTCATAGTCAAAAACTGGTTGCTCAATCTCAGTTTCCAACTCGGCAACATACTCTGATTCCCTCCTTATGTGGACCTTAAGCCTTTTAGGCTTCTTTGAAATTTGTTGTTCAGAGTCTGGCACACCTAGTGCTTTGAGAACTTCATTTGTCTTGCCTTCTATGAGTCCAGCTGCTTGTACTTGTAATGAAGAGTTGAATAGGTAGCTGTATAGATTTTTGACCACATCCTGTGCAGACATTTGTAGCTCCTGTTCCATTCTCTTCCTTAGGGCTTCATAGGTTGTAAGAAAATCCAAGACTTGAGATTTAGTCTGATATTGCCCTGGATCTTCAACTGATTCCACCAAAGGATATAGGAATAGCAGTACCTCATCACTTGGAATAATGATCTCATCAATTAGACTTGAGGCTGCATCCAATGGCATTCCTTCCCGAAATGTGTCATGATCAGAGTCTAAAGGCAGTCTAGACTCTGACTCAACATTAGACTCTGGTTCAGGTGTTTTCTTGATTTCAGAGTCTGGCTCTGCAGGAGCTTTGGGAGCATCTGTTTTCTGCAAAACAGGGTTAGTAATAATAACAGGCTTGTGTGTGTGTGCAGAATAAGCCTTCCTTAACCTTCTGTACTTCTTAGCAAAAGATTTCTCAGGAGACTCAATATGAGAATCCTGAGGTGCTTCCCTAGGTTTTTCAGAGTCTGTAGCCTTTTGAGAGTCTACAGACTTGGCTTGAAAGTTAGATTCAGGTGCATCATTACTTTCCTTTAACAAAGAAAGTCCTTCAATAACCTGTCTCTCTAGAGGGTTGAGCTTCTCATCACTTTGCTCATCTATAAGCCTAGTTTGTACCAATCTCCTTCTTTTTGCAGCTGGTGCCTTTTGAGAGACACCAGAGGTTGGTTTTCTAGATAGTGATTTCTTAGATTGTTTAGTGGAAGGTGATTTGGCTACTTGGGTAGGTGCAGGGGGATTCTCCAAAACTTGTTCCTGCACCATTTCACCAAAAAAAAATGAAGCATTGTAGATAGAAGGTTTGTAGGTGGAGAGTTTTACCTGAATTACCTGTTGATATGTCATGGCAGGTAGACTCTTCTTCTTGTCATCAATTCTCTTAATGTCAGAGAATATCCTTCTTTGCTGTTTGTATTCCCCATACTCTGACATATACTCTGAGTGTCTGAAACTTGCTAAGTTGAGCCACTTGTCACCATCCCTAATTCAGAAACCAGTCTGTTAAATGTTGCTTCAGGCAAAGGCTTGGTGAATATATCTGCTAATTGTTGATCTGTAGGAACAAAATGTAATTCAATTGTGCCTTCCTCCACATGTTCCCTTATGAAGTGATATCTGATACTGATGTGCTTTGTTAGAGAATGTTGAACTGGATTTCCTGTCATTGCAATAGCACTTTGGTTATCACAATAAATAGGAATATTTGAAAATTTCAAACCATAGTCTAGCAATTGATTTCTCATCCATAAGATCTGTGCATAGCAGCTTCCAGCAGCAATATATTCAGCCTCTGCTGTTGATGTTGAAATCGATTTCTGTTTCTTGCTTTGCCATGACACAAGTCTTCCACCTAAAAATTGACAACTGCCACTTGTGCTTTTCCTGTCAATCTTGCATCCTACAAAGTCAGCATCTGAATAGCCTATTAATTTGAAATCAGATTCTCTAGGATACCATAAGCCAAGATTAGCAGTGCTCTTGAGATATCTGAAAATCCTTTTCACAGCAATCAAATGAGGTGCTCTTGGATTTGCATGAAATCTAGCACATAGACATGTGGCAAACATGATGTCTGGTCTACTTGCAGTCAAATAAAGTAGAGAACCAATCATTCCTCTGTATGCAGTAATATTAACAGGTTCTCCAGTGTCTTGATCAAGTTTTGTTGCAGTAGCCATGGGAGTTGTAGCAGATGCAGAATCTTGCATTTGAAATTTAGTGAGTAGATTCTTTGTATATTTGGACTGATTAATGAAAATGCCTTCCTCAGTCTGTTTCACTTGTAAACCTAGAAAATAACTCAATTCTCCCATCATGTTCATTTGATACCTGGACTGCATTAACTTTGAAAATCTTTCACAGAGTTTCTCATTAGTGGAACCAAATATAATATCATCAACATATATTTGAACCAATAATAAATCCTTACCTTGAGTTCTGTAAAACAAGGTTTTATCAATTGTTCCTCTAGTGAAACCATTTTCAAGTAACAATAGAGCCAGAGTTTCATACCAGGCCCTTGGTGCTTGCTTTAGTCCATATAGAGCTTTATCCAGTCTGTAGACATGACTTGGATATTTTGTATTGACAAAGCCAGGTGGTTGTTCAACATAGACTTCTTCTTCAAGTTCACCATTTAAAAATGCACTTTTAACATCCATCTGGTAGACCTTGAATTTCTTATGAGCAGCATAAGCAAGAAAAATTCTGATTGCCTCAAGTCTAGCTACAGGTGCATAGGTTTCATCATAATCAATCCCCTCTTGTTGAGAATAACCTTTGGCTACCAGTCTTGCCTTGTTTCTTATAATTATTCCATCAGAGTCTGTCTTGTTCCTGAATACCCATTTTGTGCCAACAATAGATCTGTTCTTTGGCCTTGGGACTAGGGTCCAAACTTCATTCCTTTCAAACTCATTCAATTCTTCCTGCATTGCAGTAATCCAATCTGCATCTTTCAAAGCATCTTCAACCTTCTTTGGTTTTGTTTGTGAAAGAAAACTATAAAATAGCCATTCATTTTGAGTAGCTTTTCTTGTTTTTATTCCACTTTCCAGATCACCTATAATTAAATCAGGTGTGTGATCTTTAGTCCATTTCCTTGGATGTGGAAAGTTCCTTGAACTAGATGCTCCCCAATGATCTGTGCCTTCATAGAATGATCCTTCTGTAAATGATGATCCTCCCCCTGAAGATGTGTTTCCATCAGTATTTGATGTCTCAGAGTTTATGTACTCAGAGTTTGAATTATCAAAGATTGAGGTATCAGTGTTTGTGGTCTCAGAGTTTGAATGATCAGAGTTTAGGGTTTCAGAGTTTCTGTTGTTCAGAGTTTGGTCAGACTCTGATATTTCAATAGTTGAATCTCCAATGTCAGTATTTGATTGATGTTGCTCCCCCTCAACATGTGCAGTTTCTTCAATTTCTATTTCAATCATTTCTGAATCAGAGTTTAAAGAATCAGAGTTTGCTTCTCCAGGATTTGGTTGATCAGTGTTTATCTCGTTAGAGTTTATTTTCTGCAGTTCATTCTCAAATCTCAGAGTTTCCTGTGCATCTTTATCATGTAACCCATCTATCTTCCCTTCATCAAAGGAGACATTAATTGATTCCATGACTGTCCTTGTCCTTAAGTTGAATACTTTGAATGCCCTTGAAGAGGTTTTAGAAGTTGTTGCATATCCAATAAAAATTCCTTCATCTGCTTTAAGTTCAAACTTCTTCAATTGTTCAGGATGTGTTTTGAGAATAAAACACTTGCATCCAAAGATGTGAAAGTACTTGACATTTGGCTTTCTTCCTTTCAAAGATTCATATGGAGTCATTCCATGTTTGTTTATTAAAGAACAATTCTGAGTAATGCATGCAGTGTTCACAGCTTCTGCCCAAAAATAAGTAGGTAGTTTTGCTCCTTCTAGCATTGTTCTGGCAACTTCTATTAAAGTTCTGTTCTTTCTTTCAACTACACCATTTTGTTGAGGTGTGCCAGGTGCTGAGAATTGTTGAGTAATACCTTTTGTTGAGCAGAATTCCTCCATTGTTGAGTTCTTAAACTCTGTTCCATTGTCACTCCTTAAATTCTTTACTTTGTGAGTTGATCCATTTTCAATCATTGCAATATGATCAATGATTGTTTCTGCAGTTTCATCCTTCTTGTGCAAAAAGTACACCCAAGTAAATCTAGTGAAATCATCAACTATTACCAGAGTGTATTTCTTCTTTCCAATGGACATGATGTTAACTGGACCAAATAAGTCAAGATGCAATAGATGAAAAGGTTGATCAATAGAGTTTTCAGTTTTGCTCTTGAAAGATGTCTTCCTTTGTTTGGCCTTTTGACATGAATCACAGAGTCCATCAGGATGAAATTGAACTTTTGGAAGACCTCTAACTAGGTCCTTCTTCACTAACTCATTAATGTTTCCAAAGTTCAAGTGACACAACTTTTTGTGCCAATTCCAGCTTTCCATTGGTGATGCCTTTCCAAGTAGACAGGTTAAGGGACCATTAGAATTAACATCCAAGCTAGCTTCAAATAGGTTATTATGTCTGTGGCCAATAAGAACTACTTTTCCATTCTTCTTGCTTTTCACTTCACAATGAGTTCCATGAAATTCCACAGAGAAACCTCTGTCTGTCATTTGACTCACACTGAGCAGATTATGTTTGAGTCCTTCAACCAGAGCAACTTTCTCAATGATGACATTTCCAATCACAATGTTGCCATATCCCAGTGTTCTTCCTATGTTGCCATCTCCATAAGATACTGATGGGCCAGCCTTCTCCTCAAACTCTGAAAGCAGGGATTTATTTCCAGTCATATGTGCAGAACATCCACTATCAATCACTAGAATGTTCTTCCTGTTTCCCTGCAATCAGTAAATGCAATTTAATTAGTAGTTATGGGGACCCAAACTAGTTTGGGTCCTTTCTTTGAAAACTTGTTAACTTTTGCAGCAGAAGTTCTTTTGTCAGAGTTTGTGTTAACAGAGTTTACATGATCAGAGTTTGCATTCACAGATTTTGTACTGTTAGAGTTTACACTCCTTTTATCAGACTTTATCACATATATTTGCTTGACAATATGTTTTGGAGAATTACTTATTCGAGGCTGTGGTTTGTAAGAATTGTAATACAAATTATGATAATCTTTGCATGTATAAATGGTATGCCATAAACTACCACAATGAAAACAGGGATTGTTTCTTGTTTGTTTTCTAGCCTCAAACCTAGGTCTTTCAGGTTCTTTCTTTTTCTTTTGTTTGCAGTCAATAGCAAGGTGATTAGAATTACCACAAGTAAAACAGGTTTTCCTAGGAGCATCAGGGATATTCATGTAATTATTCTCCTTAGTAATTCCTACTTTACCATTCCTATTTCTTTTCACCTTTTTAGATTTCTTAGTGACTGCCTTCAACTTTTCTTTAAGTTGTTTCTGTGAAAGTAACCCTACATTCACCTTTTTAGAGTCTAGCACACTATTGTTTTTAGAGCATTCAGGGAGAGTTTTCTTATTATCACTAGCTCTAACAAACTTCACAGGTTCACTCAATGTTCCTTTTGTGTGTGAATTAGTGTGAATTTCTTTATCAGATTCATAACCTAGGGCAGATGTCCAATTCTTTTCAGAAAGCATTTGTTGGACCTTCTTACCAGAGTTTGTCCAAACTCTGAAGGTCTCTTTTTCCTTAGCTATCTCAGATTTCAAATATGTGACTTGTATTTCCAACTGAGTTTGCATGTGTATAGCATTCTCACAGTCTTTCTTAAAGCTAAGCATGTGTACAAGTTCAGTTTTAAGAAAGTCATTCTTAGCATTCAGAGTTTGTATTTCAGATTTTAATCTTTCATTCTCAAGAGACTGTGACTTAAAGCTAACATGCAAATTTCTAAGAAAAGACTTTAATTCATGAATATCTTCAGTATCAAAATTGAAAACAGAGTTTGGTACCTTGTCAGAGTTTAAGATGGGAGAATCAGAGTTTGCCATGAGAGCATAATTAGTTTCTTCTTCAGAGTCTGAGGAGTCCATCCAATCTTTCTTTGATGTGATGAGAGCTTTCCCAGATTCCTTGCTTCTGCACTCAGTAGCAAAATGTCCCATCTTGTTGCACTTGTAACACTTGACTTTTGATTTATCAAGAGTTTTTGATTTTCCATCTCTCTCTTCTCTTCTTCTGAATCTGTCTTTCTTGTCTGACTCACTATGCTTCTTCTGATAGTTTCCTTGCTTCCTAAATTTTCTGTATTTCTTGAAGCTTTTGACAAACATAGCAAACATCTCCATCATGTCAGAGTCTGAAGAATTATCAGAGTTTACATTAGAGTTTGCCTCAAACTCTGATTCACTGCTATCTTGGAGTACTACTTCTTTCCCTTTCCTTGTTGAAGCCTTAAGCACCTTTTCCTTTGGTTCTTCAATTTTTGCTTCAACCTTCAAAGTAATAGGTCTTGCCTTGTTACTCTTTCTGTTTCTTCTTTGCTGTAACTCCAGATCATGAGTTTTCAATTTGCCATAAACTTCATCTAAGGACATCTCATCCAAATCAGCCATGTCTCTAATCAAGGATGTCTGCAGATCCCATTCTTCTGGAAGAGCCCTCAGAAATTTGGTGTTTGAATCTTCATTGTCATATACTTTATCCACCAAAGCCAAGTTGTTCAACAGAGTTAGAAATCTGTCATAGATATCTGTGAGGGACTCATTCTGCTTAGCCTCAAAGTATTCATACTCTTGGATTAGAACAGATCTTCTATTTTTCTTTATCTCCTTGGTTCCTTGACATTGAACCTCCAGTGCATCCCAGATTTCTTTGGCAGTTTTGCAAGCTATTACCCTGTTAGACATTACAGAGTCAAGACTGTTATGAAGAATATTTCTTACCTTTGCATCTTTCAAGACTTCCTGTTTTTCTTCATTAGTCCATTCTTTCTTGTCCTTCAGGGTGTAATACTCAGGGATTTGTCTTCCTTCCACAATTGTAGAAGGCACCAGTTTGGTTGGTAGGTACTGACCTGTATGGATTCTATCTAAGTAATCAGGATCAGTTGCTTCTAAGAACATCATCATCTTCACCCTCCATGTAGGGTATTCAGTCTTCTTCAATATTAGAATTCTGATGCTCTCATACTTGCTTCCAGACATGATTATTTGATCTTTTGAGTTGAAATTTACTGCCTGCTCTGATACCAATTGTTTCCCAGAATAATCAATCTATTACAGAAGGGGGGTTGAATGTAATAGTGCCTGTAAATCGATTATGAACACAAGTATGTTGAATGGAATACTGTTTTGTATTAATAATGAACTTGAATACAAAACTCTCTCAAGATATAAAGTTCTTAAGAGCTGCTAGGTTACAAGATATTGCTTTTATATAAATTCTTAATTCGACATAATTCGACATTGAATTATAACCTATCTCTGTGTTTATATAGACACAGCTACAAATACAATTACAAAACAGATTATGATAAGAATAGATTTAATAAGGTAATTAGACTTGCACTTGAATTCCTTCTTACTATCCAAATCAGACTCTGATTTGTCTGTTTCCTTTTCTGATAAACTCTGTCGGTTGATAATCTCTGATAGAGCATTCTCTGTTAGAGTAAACTCTGATCGAGTATTCTCTGATAGAGTAAACTCTGACCGACAGCTTCCTTAATTTTCCCTTTCCTTCCCATAGCATATCTGCAATAAATTTGTTTTGATCTTCGAAGACTTTCCTTTAAACTAGCTGTTTGAATCAACCGAATACTCATCTCCTTTAAGCTTCGAGAAGTCAGGCTGTGAGCTAATCAATCGAGTACTTGTGAGACTTCTCGATTGGTAAATATCCGTTGATGACTTCTGGATCAATAAATATCCGTTGATGACTATATATCCGTTGATGAGTTCTCGATCAGGAAATATATGTTGTCGAGTTCTCGATTGATAAATATCAGTTGATGACTTGAGTTCTCGATTGATAAATATCAGTTGATGACTTGAGTTCTCGATTGATAAATATCAGTTGATGACTTGAGTTCTCGATCGATGACTTCTCGATTGGCTTTATCAGTCGATGGCTTATTATCAGTTGATGACTTATCGATCGATATTTATCAGTCGATTGCTTCTTGTAGATAGATATCCGTTGATTGATTCTTGCAGATAGACTGTGCTAAATCCTGTTCTAGTATTTTGTACATCATCAAATTAATATATTCCTAACATATTAGGACCCGGTTCTTTAACGAAAAATGTCCAGGGCTCCTAGATATCACTCCCTACAGACTCATTTTTTTCCTTGTACTAATTTAGATATATTTGTATAGGAACTAAGCCTTATATTTTTGTGTTAGTAACAAAGAACTAATTTGTTCTCTGAAAATCAGTTATATTTTTAACTGAGTGTAGCAACCTCCGGGTATATATTTAAAAGATATATTTTTAACTGGGTGTAGCAACCTCCGAATCTTGTCCCGTTTATTTTACTTGCTAATTTTCTTGAACCTAATTGATTTATCCGGAAACACAGAAAATTAGTAGACAGCTCACCTAAACACTACAAATGACCAAACCCACTCTGAAGCAATATTTTATTTATCCGTAAATTCTGAAAAGAACTAAAATTATTGTGAGTATCGTATTCAACCCCATTCTACGACACTTCGAGACCCAACAATTGGTATCAGAGCAGACTGGTTGAAATACAAATCAGGATCCGTAGCCCAGTGAAGCTCAGCGTGTCAAAACTTCTTGGACTCAGAATGATTAGAGGTCTTATTAAATAAGTTTAATTATAAAATTTTAATAATTTTATTTTATAAAATTTGTTTTATAAACTTTTACAAATTTATATTATAAATTTTAATTAGTTTATTTTATAAACATAATATTAAATTTATTTTATAAACTTTTATAAAATTTGTTTTATAAACTTTTATTAGTTTATTTTATAAACTTAATATTAAATTTATTTTATAAAATTTTATAAAATTTATTTTATAACCTTTTATTAGTTTATATTATAAATTTTAATTAGTTTATTTTATAAATTTAATAAATTTTAAAATTTAAATTTATTAAACAAATTTTGGTCCATTTTTTTTAAAAAGTAGAGCACATACATATTGATGTAGTTGCAAGTCACTTAATAACTAGGCATGAGTTGGTAAGTCACGCGCCAAGCACAGTTGAGCAATGTGAAGACAATTTTCGTTGCGCCTCTCCTCTGTCTCTCCTGTGTTAACGCCAAAGTAGCTCAACACATTTTGTCGTGATTTGAATAGCTTTGTTTGTTTGTTGCGCCTGTACAGGGGCTCCAGTGTACAGGCGCCACAAAAGTACTTGGCGCCACTAACACCCAAAATGCAGTTTGGTATCTCAAGTTTTGTATCCTTTAATTTTTAATTTTTATTTTAAGTTTATTTATTTTTCCAGAAAATTTAAAATTCTTGAAAACTAAATTTTTCTTAAATAATAATTTATGATATTTTAATTTTTAAGAAAATTTGAAATTCTTGAAAATTAATTTGTTGTATATTTTTATTTTTGATTAATTTATTTTCTAATAAAATTAAAAATTCTGTAATTTTAAATTTTTCTTAAATATTAATTCGAGGGTGCTCAAGGGGTTTGTAGTTGAAGATTTTTTCGGGCATTGAAGATAACTAAAATTGACTGAAGATTATCCAATGAAGTTAATTCTGGAACATGTTGAAAAAGAAGTGGTACTAATTTTCTCAGTGATTTACTCCATAGGATCCCACTAATATTTTAGAAGCTGCAGAAGAAGAAATTAATTTGGGTACAGTTTTTGGTTAATTTGAGTTGTATGTTTGGATGAAAAATCTTAGGGGTTAAAGTAGTGAAGGAGAATAGACTGGACTACCTGGCATCTCAGTACAAGCCTTAAAGATTATTCTACAAGGAGATTACAGGAAGTTCGTGCTAACTCTGCAGATCATTTGGAACACAGGATTACAACCAACATGGATTTAAGGATACAACCACATTGTCTGTAAAAGACCTGCATGTGTTGAAGGACTATGAACTAGAACAAGAGCTGAAGAAGATAATATTTGGTAAAACAGGTTGTTAGCATATCCACTATATTTTTGACCCAGGAACCAAATTTGATTGACGTCAAGGTTCAGAATCTCTGAACAGAAACGAAATGTTCCTAGAAGCTGAATTGAAGATGTTGTAGCTCGAGGTAGTGGTCAAGGTGTTCCATGTGAATTTGACACTTTGGAATAACTTGAGAACTGGGTAACAGGAAGTTCATTGACATCAGATTCAGATGGAATCTCAATTCTAAATCTAAGGTCATTACCTATATATATGAGTGTATATACTGTTTTATTAAAAACAAAGTGAAGAACACTGATATATACACACGTTTTTCAACTTAAATTTTCATATCTATATCTATTTAAGCTCTAGTATTATATATCATATATCTATACTGTTGGGTTCCGAGGCATAAAACGCAGCGGATTAAACGTAAATATAACAAAAATTTCGGAACCCTAACGCAGGATCATGTATAAGATTGACAGATTATGGTGAAACCGATTTATACCTTTTCTGGTCTTGACTTTCACGAACTCAACGGAGATCCTAGCTTTCACGACTTGTGTCTTCCTCTCGAAAAACACCTCTATGGTATCCACACGAGCACCTTCAAGAACGTCTCACGATCTTGATTATGGAACGGATGTACTAGCCTCCTTTTGATGATTTCGAATTTCTGCCTTCTTTGCTACCTTGCTGCTGCCTCTAGGGTTTAAGGTCTCAAAAACGTAATCCCTCTTAACCCTATCATTATCTATTTATAATGCTGATTAAGAGGCCCAATCAGCAAAACCTAACCCATGTTGGTATAGGATTAAATAATAAAATGATTTTTTATTATTTAATTAATAACTAAGTCATACTTAATTATTATGGGCAGAAATCCTCTTCAAATTCGAATTTATATTATTTCAATTAATTAAGTCTCACATAATTAATATAATAAAATTCAAATAATCATCAATTAATTTAAATCTATAATTTAAATTAACTATTCCTCTAAGTGCTCTATGTGTGTGACCCTATAGGCTATTATTTAATTAGCAATAATTTTATTATCCAATAAAATTATAAACAATGAGCGGTATCTAGTAATACATCATTGCTACCCAATTAAACAATAATTAAATCGTGATTCGATAAAACCTTTCGTGATTAATGTTTCCGTGTAATATAATCCCTTTAACCATATATATTACAGATTAAACTCGAGGCATGTATTTAGTCATCCTCTACTACATTTAATCCGGGTTTACTTGATCCATGAGTAGACTATGAAAACAAATCATTATTTGAGCACGACCATCCATTTTATAGTCTCACTCAGTCAAGAGGCCTTATAATATCTCTCCTAATTATAGGAGTGTTAAATCCTTTATCTATCATTCATATTTCTCATACGACTCATGATATACCCGATGTCCACTTTTATCATCACCCGATCAAAGGTAACTTTTAATGTAGTCAAAGTATATTAATCCTCGTATAGAAATATAATGATCTCAAGTCAAAGGATCATTACACCATTATCACTGCGAGTCTTTCTTATGACTTTATTAAACATGAAGAATCTCACTGTGGGTCTGTCCAGTATCATGTACTCCTACATGTACCTATGTATTGACTTTAGTATCCCCATACTTATAACCAATGAGATGTGGTTATCAGTCAAATAACATACTAGTCTATTTATGTATTATTATTGTCCTATAATAATAATACTCGACTAGGGACCTTTTAAGAATATGATATATTATATAATCTCAAGTTCATGTCATGTACTTAAACTATACAATGTGTATCATGATTCTAAGGACATTTATTATGCTAACAAATATATCGTAGTAATTAAAGTCATAATAAATACGTTTATTGAATAATCAAATGACATAAAGGTCTATTAAAAGTAACATTGTATTGCCTCTAGGGCACCTACACTAACAATCTCCCACTTGCACTAGAGCCAATCACCCATGTATCTAATACCCATGGAACTAGTGTGACCGTCATGCTTCGTCTGCGACAAGCCTTTGGTCAGTGGGTCTGCAATGTTATCATTTGTGTGCACTTTACATGTGTGTATGTCACCCCTTTCATTAATCTCACGAATGAGGTGATATCTCCTGAGTATATGTTTGGATCGGGAGTGAGATCTAGGTTCTTTAGCCTGTGCAATAGCTCCATTATTATCGCACAATAGATTAATGGGATCTGCGATCGATGGAACCACTCCCAAATCAGTAATGAATTTTCGAATCCAAACAGCTTCCTTAGCCGCTTCACAAGCTGCAATGTACTCAGCCTCCATTGTAGAATCAGCTACTGTTTCTTGCTTTGAACTCTTCCAACTTATAGCACCTCTGTTTAGACAAAACACAAAACCAGACTGTGATACAGTATCATCCCTGTCTGTTTGGAAACTTGCATCGGTGTAACCCTTTACAACTAGTTTTTCCTCTCCTCCATACACCAAGAATGAATCTTTAGTCCTTTTCAAGTACTTTAGAATATTCTTGACAGCCGTCCAGTGACCTTCACCTGGATTAGGTTGGTATCTGCTCGTCATGCTTAAAGCATACGAAACATCTGGGCGAGTACATACCATTGCATACATGATGGATCCAATTACTGAGGCATATGGAACCCTACTCATGTGGTCTTTCTCATCCAATGATTTCGGACACTGGTCTTTAAAGATCGTTATCCCTTGAGATACGGGGACATATCCCCTTTTTGCATTTTGCATACCAAAACGATGCAAAACCTTATCGATGTATGTACTCTGACTTAGACCGATCATCCTTCTAGATCTATCCCTATAGATCCTCATTCCTAGAATGTAGGATGCATCTCTTAAGTCCTTCATAGAGAAGTTGCTCCCTAACCAAGTCTTAACAGCCTTAAGAGAAGGTATGTCATTCCCCATTAGTAGTATGTCATCAACATATAATACTATGAATGCCACATGGCTCCCACTAACCTTCTTGTAAACACAAGGTTCATCTTCGTTTTGAACAAAGCCATACTCTTTGACTGTTTCATCAAAACGGATATTCCATCTCCTAGAGGCTTGCTTCAATCCATAAATGGATCGACGTAATTTACATACCTTGCTAACATTCCTTAGATCGACAAAACCTTCAAGTTGTGTCATGTACACATCCACATCCTCTTCAAGGCTTCCATTAAGGAATGCTGTTTTGACATCCATTTGCCAGATTTCATAATCATGGAATGCTGCAATAGCAAGCAAAATCCTTATGGACTTGACCATAGCCACTGGTGAGAAAGTTTCATCATAGTCAATACCATGAATTTGTTTGAAACCTTTTGCAACCAGCCTTGCTTTATAGGTCTGAACATTTCCATCCATGTCAGTTTTCTTCTTGAAAACCCATTTGCACCCTATGGGTTTTACCCCTTCAGGTGTATCAACCAAAGTCCATACTCGGTTTTCGTACATGGAATCCATCTGGGATTTCATGGCTTCTAGCCATCTCTTAGATTCTGGACTGTTCATAGCATCTTAGTATGTGAGAGGCTCATCTTCATCTATGAGCATCAAATCACCACATTGAGTCAAAAGAAATCCATATCTCTCTGGCTCATGGCGAATTCTACCAGTTCTACGAACAACCTGTGTTTGTTGAGCATTATCATTATCCTGCTCATGTTCCACTTCAGGTTCAATGCTATTTTGTGGTTCTCGATCTTCATCGAGGTCTATAGTTCTCCCACTGTGTCTTTTGGAAACAAAATCTTTTTCCATGAAAACAACATCTCGAGCAATAAACACTTTCTGCTCAAAAGGACTATAAAAATAATACGCCTTTGTTTCTTTAGGATATCCCACAAAATTGCAATCTTCAGATTTAGGACCAAGCTTGTCAGATACTTGACGTTTCACAAACGTCTTGCATCCCCAAACTTTCATAAAGTTCATGCCTGACCGTTTCTTCTCCCATATCTCATATGGAGTCTTTTGAACCTTCTTAGTAGGAACACGGTTAAGTGTGAAAGCCGCTGTTTCCAGAGCGTAACCCCAGAAACTAATTGGAAGATCTGCATGACTCATCATCGATCGCACCATGTCCAACAAGGTGCGATTTCTCCTCTCTGAAACTCCATTCCATTAAGGTGTACCTGGCGGAGTGAGTTGTGATACAATACCACACTCCTTTAAATAATCTTTAAATTCTGTGCTCAAGTATTCACCTCCACGATCAGATCGTAAGATTTTAATACTTGCACTTCCGCCAATTTGCTTCTCTACTTCAGCCTTGTATTCTTTAAACTTTTCAAAAGAATCGGATTTATTCTTCATAAGATATACATATCCATATCTACTGAAATCATCAGTAAATGTTATGAAGTAGTAGTGGCCTCCTCTAGCCATCACACGCATTGGGCCACATACATCACTATGTATTAGCTCCAGACGTTCGGTGGCCCTTTGACCCTTACCAGTGAAAGGGGCTTTAGTCATTTTACCAAGCAAACAAGATTCGCATTCTTGGTATGATTCAAAATCAAACTTATCCAAGTATCCATCCTTATGTAATTTGGATATGCGTTTCTCATTTATATGTCCTAGATGACAATGCCAGAGGTATGTTTGATTTGAGTCATTAACTTTAAGTCGTTTGTTTTCTATATTATAGACAGGATTATCTAAGTCAAGAACATATAAACCATTAAACAAACGCGCAACACCATAGGTTAAATCATTCAAAGCAAAAGAGCAACAATTGTTCTTTATCGTAAACGAAAAACCTTTCTTGTCTAAACAAGAAACAGAAATAATGTTTCTGCGAATCACAGGCATGTAAAAACAATTCTCCAGTTCTAAAACAAGCCCTGAGGGCAAAGATAAATAATAGGTTCCTACAGCTAAAGCAGCAACTCTTGCTTCATTGCCAACTCGTAGGTCCACTTCTCCTTTAGCCAATGTCCTACTTCTCTGCATTTCCTGCACATTTATACAAATGTGAGTAGCACATCCAGTATCCAATACCCAAGATGTAGAAATAGACAGATTGACTTCTATAACATATATACCTGAAGTAGAAGCTTGCTCAGCCCTCTTCTTCTTCAGATCCTCCAAGTAAACTGAACAGTTTCTCTTCCAGTGACCAGTTTTCTTACAGTAGTGACATTCACCCTTAGCGACCCCACCTTTAGGCTTTAAAGCCTGTTTGGGACCTGACTTTGGCTTGGGTGTAGAATCAGAACCTGTCTTCTTCTTACCCTTCCACTTGCCTTTCCCTTTGGCCTTACCTTTATTGCCCACCATCAGTATGGGAGCAGGTTCATCCGTCTTCATGTTGGTCTCATATGTTCTCAACATAGCCAACAATTCAGTAGGTGTTTTGTCAAATTCATTCATATTGTAGTTTATGATAAACTGGGTGAATTTGTTGTTCAAAGAATTCATGATTAGGTCAATACCAATTTCCTGAATAATCGGGAAACCCAAAGTTTCAAGGTACTCAATGTAACCAATCATCTTCAGAACATGTGGACCAACTGGTTTACTTGCCCCTTGTTTGCAATTAAAGAGTGACTTACTCGTGTTGAACCTTTCTTGACGAGTTTGGCTTGCAAACATGCTTTGCAAGTGCTCATAGATAGTATATGCATCCATATGCACATGATGTCTTTGAAGCTCAGCACTCATAGTTGCTAACATAAGACATGCAACATCAATTGCATCATTCTCATCCTTTGTGTGGGCCGCTCGTTCTTCAACAGTAGCGCCCTCAAGAAGGGGACCTGCCGGAGGAATATCAATGACATGAAGCTTGCGCTCCTGTCTGAGGACGATCCTCAAATTCCTCTGCCAGTCTAGGAAGTTGTTTCCTCCTGTCAGCTTATCATTCTCAAGGACTGATCGTACAGATAGTGTGTTTGTGTTGTTTGCCATTACTTGGTATCTACAATGATAAAAGCACAAAATAAACATTAGATTGTCTGAGTTATTTATTATGTTCAAATGATTATGATATATTCATAATATATCTCCCACTATTTTTATCAAATTAATAGCCCTTACTATTAATTTGGAAAGTATATCCCATAATTCTTTCTAGTAAGCCAAGATCCATATTTCGTCATGTCCAAAGACAACCACTGGAAGTCCTTAAAAATGATTATTTAGGTAGACAACATTTGTCAATTATATCATATATATAATTCTTGGATAGTTTGGTGAACAACGATTGATCTTATCTATCTAATAGACTTTTAACCAAACTCTATGCTTCTAAGTTCATAATGGTTGAATATAACCGTTTATTTTCACCTTATTATGACGACTCAGTTAAGTTAGACTCAATGATACAACGGCCGAATATAACCGTTTATATTCATCGCATCTCACCAGGATAGATAGGAGTCCCCTGCCACTAACAGTCTTTCCCCTAATCGATCTAGGATTCGATGGGTGTTCATTCATTGGAAAGCATCCGAGTTAAACTTAATATTTTGTTAAGGGGTTTAGAAAATTTACGACGATCATGATCACATCATGAAGAGATCCTCAATTTTTCCTTGAACCAAATATTTCAAATTGACATCTTAAATTGTTCATTTCCCAGGTAGATGGAGGATACCGGTGGTCACACTTAAAACCCAGTGGTCACGCATATCCGCTTTTGTCAGAAAATCCCAGTTATAGATATCAAAAATTCATATTCAATTCCGTGTTTTAAAAATCCATATTTCATAAACACAAGAATCTCATGATCGTTTATTAATTTTAAAATCTTAAATCGTTACAGATTTTATCTTGTTTAACATGACAATCATGGCATGGGTGACGTATCTAATACATACATGATTTATCTAATTAAAGCATGCATCATTAACTATTCTACACTACCATTCATACATCAATATGTAAAGTGCAGTATGTAAAGGTGCTTGGTTATGGCCCCTTTCCTATGTGATCCTTTCGAGCTAATGAAAGGATCAAAGTCAATCTGTGGTGGTAAAATATAAATACAATTACATGTCTTCATTCTTCATGTATCCATGAGTGCTTGCTCCTCTTCTTGGATCATCCTTCAATCTTCAAGTACATTACATGGAATAATTGAATACAACCTATACTAATGTACTTACATAAGAAAACTCGAGTTACATTCGAGGTTAAACAATTACAAGAATGAAGAAAACGACATGCAAGTCGTATTTATAAAACCAAAACCAAAACCATTAATCTAGGGGTCTAAGGGCCATAACCAGCACCATGCTCAAGTACACAAAAGAAAATATTGTGGGGGTCCGGGGGCGGCAGCCCCCGGCTGGGGTCGAGCTGCCAGGTCAGCGCGAAATCAGAATTTTTTTTTATTTTCGAAGACCGGTCCTATTCAGAAATCATCAATTTCTGAACTACAGAACATATCTGTTGGCCTTTTTCCCCACTGCAATTTATACAGTTTCAGAAGCATGTATCATATACATACTTATCATATCCCAGTTAACAGATCATGTCCAACATAATCTGTCCACCAGTTTATATCACTATACAAACTGACCCTCATTCATAATATACAAATAGCAATAAGGCATATAAATCAGTCATGACAAATCATTAACATGCTAGTATCATCATCTATATACTCATCATATGAATAACAATTCGAATATACATGGCAGTAGCATGGCAGTCATCAAACAGGCACATATGCATCAAATACATAAACACACGTAACCAAATCAATCCCTTATACACGTAGCTCTGATACCATTGTTGGGTTCCGAGGCATAAAACGCAGCGGTTTAACGTAAATATAACAAAAATTTCAGAACCCTCACGCAGGATTATGTATAAGATTGACAGATTATGGTGAAACCGATTTATACCTTTTCTGGTCTTGACTTTCACGAACTCAACGGAGATCCTAGCTTTCACGACTTGTGTCTTCCTCTCGAAAAACACCTCTATGGTATCCACACGAGCACCTTCAAGAACGTCTCACAATCTTGATTATGGAACGGATGTACTAGCCTCCTTTTGATGATTTCGAATTTCTGCCTTCTTTTCTACCTTGCTGCTGCCTCTAGGGTTTAAGGTCTCAAAAACGTAATCCCTCTTAACCCTATCATTATATATTTATAATGCTGGTTAAGAGGCCCAATCAGCAAAACCTAACCCATGTTGGTATAGGATTAAATAATAAAACGATTTATTATTATTTAATTAATAACTAAGTCATACTTAATAATTATGGGCAGAAATCCTCTTCAAATTTGAATTTATATTATTTCAATTAATTAAGTCTCACTTAATTAATATAATAAAATTTAAATAATCATCAATTAATTTAAATCTATAATTTAAATTAACTATTCCTCTAAATGCTCTATGTGTGTGACCCTATAGGCTATTATTTAATTAACAATAATTTTATTCTCCAATAAAATTATAAACAATGAGCGGTATCTAGTAATACATCATTGCTACCCAATTAAACAATAATTAAATCGTGATTCGATAAAACCTTTCGTGATTAATGTTTTCCGTGTAATATAATCCCTTTAACCATATATATTAAAAATTAAACTCGAGGCATGTATTTAGTCATCCTCTACTACATTTAATCCGGGTTTACTTGATCCATGAGTAGACTATGAAAACAAATCATTATTTGAGCACGGCCATGCATTTTATAGTCTCACTCAATCAAGAGGCCTTATAATATCTCTCCTAATTATAGGAGGGTTAAATCCTTTTTCTATCATTCATATTTCTCATACGACTCATGATATACCCGATGTCCACTTTTATCATCACCCGATCAAAGGTAACTTTTAATGTAGTCAAAGTATATTAATCCTCGTATAGAAATATAATGATCTCAAGTCAAAGGATCATTACACCATTATCACTGTGAGTCTTTCTTATGATTTTATTAAACATGAAGAATCTCACTGTGGGTCTGTCCAGTATCATGTACTCCTACATGTACCTATGTATTGACTTTAGTATCCCCATACTTATAACCAATGAGATGTGGTTATCAGTCAAACAACATACTAGTCTATTTATGTATTATTATTGTCCTATAATAATAATACTCGACTATGGACCTTTTAAGAATATGATATATTATATAATCTCAAGTTCAGTTCATGTACTTAAACTATACAATGTGTATCATGATTCTAAGGACATTTATTATGCTAACAAATATATCGTAGTAATTAAAGTCATAATAAATACGTTTATTGAATAATCAAATGACATAAAGGTCTATTAAAAGTAACATTGTATTGCCTCTAGGGCACCTACACTAACATATACAAGAAGAGTTCTTAGTTTGAGTTGTATCTTTTATTCACTTGTAATCGTTTGATTGTCATCAAGTTGTGGTTGGATTGTTAGGCTTGTGAAACAGGGTTCAAGGGATCTAGAGGCTAGAGAAGGCTATATTAGGGTAGTATAGTGCTTAGAGAGTAGATTAGTTCATTAGAACAAGGGTTTCAGCAAGCTAGAATTAGTTGCAAGGGATAAAAGGTGCAATATTATTGTAATCTGTAAACGTGGTTTGATTTGATTAATAATATTCTCTCTTACCAGTTGGTAGGGGACCAGGTCGTAGACCATAGGGGATTAGGGGTCGAACCTGGCTAAAAGATCTTGTGTTATTTACCTATTCTGTACTGCATTGCATATAACAGCTAGCTGACAGTGTCTGTTAATCAATCTTAGATCATAGTTGGTTGAGAAAGCCTGAGAAGAAAGCTCTGAGATCACAATTGGTTGAGAAAGCCTGCCCAACGGTAACCTTTGGAGATGACAACAAAGGATGTATAAGGTCTTGGCTATCATAATTTTGGAATTGTCATCATTGGAAGCATCTTTCTTGTCAACAGACTTAAGCACTATCTCCAGGGCACTAGGGAATTCTTTGTCAAAGGTTTTCTGGAAGAGCATTGAAAAGGAAAAGTGTTTGATCTCAAACAAGAAGGTTGGTAGCTCACTCAACTGGGAGTGAGAAAATTTGTTCATAGTTGACATTGAATTTGTATGCAAAGGTGAAGTGAACTTTTCAGTAAAGCTTCATCAGTAAAGAGTTAGCTATGGCATAAGAAGCTCTCACACTTGATATTCGAGACAATGGATTCTTTGATAAAGAAGAAACTTGTGAGAGAACTGCTTCATATGGAATTCAATCCAGAAGGACATTTTGAAGTATGTCATATAGGGAAGTCAATAAAAACATCACACTAAAGCAAATTATGGCATGGAAGGAAAAAGCTTAGTGGTGATTGATGACAACCCTAATTACAAGTTAGTGATGTTCTTCCATTTAACAGATAATTTATCACAGATGGTAATTGATCACATCAGGTAGATCAAGTTGGAAGCAAAGTAAGCTGTAAGAACTTTGAAGCTGAAGCAATTAACACAGCATACTTCATTAATCATCAAGATCGTGAAAATACATCATATGGGTTAGTGGCCAATCAGAAGCAAACACTGAAGCTCTTTCGTGTGTTTGGAGGAATTTAATATTTATTGAAGATTTATATGAGTATCTTGGCAAGTATGTACTACATTGCATATAGCAGCTAGCTGACAGTGTCTATTAATCAATCTTAGCTAGCTGACAGGTTTAATAACTCGGTAAAATTAAAATCAGTCATTGTTAGCCATATCACCTATCCACCCCCCTCTAGGTGTGCATTTTCATTTGGTATCAGAGCAGGCTATACTAATATCTTCTGTAACAGGAAAGTATAGAACATATGGCTGACAAATATGCAATGGGAAGTTCAGGCTCGATGGCACCTCTTCTACTTGGAACAAAACACTACAAATGGTGGAAAGGTATAATGAAGCAACACCTGGCCAGAGAACCCATGGAATGGAGAGTTATAGAAAAAGGTCCCTTCAAGTTTCTCACTACAGATGGTAAATAAAAGGATATAGATGAACTTATTGCTGATGAGCTGATCAAGCTTGCTTACAACAACTGAGCTATCAACACTATCATGACTGGTTTATGTCCTGAAGAGAGTGAGAAATTTTCTTCATGTACTTCTGCAAAGGAGATGTGAGACACTCTTGAATTGTGTCATGGAGGTTTGAAATCTTTAAAGAAGGTTAAACTCAGCAAGCTAATGAACGACTATGGTAATTTCAAGCTCAATAAAGATGAATCTATTAAGGATGCTCAAGCAAGGTTCCAAGTCACTATGAATGGTCTCACTTTACTTGGCAAGAAAATTCCACAAGAAGAGATCAACATGAAAATCATTAGTGCTATTCCGTGGATCTATGAACCAAAGGTCACTACCTTAGAATCTTATCCAACAATTGATACAATGGACACTCTAAGTGTTTTTGCTGAATTGGAGTAGTTTGAAGGCAAGATAAATCCTAGCCATGCAAATTCTACTTCTGATCTCACATCAAAGATGAAGAATTTGGCACTTCATGGTGATGATAGCAAGCTGGAATCTGATGATGAATCAGATGAAGAAATAGCTCTCATGTCCAAAAAAATCAGAAAGATGATCGAACAGAAAAACAAGATGAAGAGAGAAAGAAGGAGTTCAGGATTCTCTAAAACCAAGAAGTTCTCCAAAGATTCCAAAGGAGATTCAACATGTTTTGAATGTGGCAAACCTGGCCATTTCAAGAAGGACTGTTACAAGCTAAAAGGGAAGCAGCAAGCTGGATACAAAGACAAGAAGAAATCTAAAGCTTTGCTAACCTGGAGTGATGATGAAGAAGACATCTCACCAAGTGACAGTGACAACAATGATGATATGGTCAACCTTGCACTAGTTGGAATGGAGGATGATATTGTTTGAGGCTTAACTGAGGAGATCATTGCTGAAAGTGATTCCGATGATGATAAAAGTGAGATATGTCTTGCTGCTAAGACCAAATCGAAATAATGGATCATTGATAGTGGATGTACAAGACATATGTGTGGAGACAAAGCTCAATTCTTTAATCTCAAATTCAAGAAAGGTGGAGGTGTCACAATTGGTGATAGTAAGAC
The DNA here is from genome assembly GCA_028671895.1 of Oenanthe sinensis. NCBI lineage: Eukaryota > Viridiplantae > Streptophyta > Magnoliopsida > Apiales > Apiaceae > Oenanthe > Oenanthe sinensis. The sequence goes on from CM053807.1 coordinate 15,765,615, forward strand.
TCTTCCTATTCTGGGTAAAGGTAAAGTAGGAAACAACTTGCTGCTATTGACAATGATCCAACAATCTGGCATAGAAGATTGGGTGATGCTCACATGGACTTGCTCAACAAATTATCTAGCAAGAAGTTAGTGAGAGGATTGCCAAAATTGAAGTATGTCAAGACACAAGTTTGTGATGCATGTCAATTGGGAAAACAGATTCAAAGTTCTCATAAGGCCAAAAAGGTGGTATCTACTACAAAACCCTTAGAACTATTGCATCTAGATTTATTTGGTCTAGAATCTTATAAGAGTATTGGAGGTAAACAATATGGTTTTGTTATTGTTGATGATTATACTCGTTTTACTTGGGTTTTATTTCTTCTTACTAAAGATTCTGCTTTTGAGTAATTTGATAAGCTAATCAAGGTACTTGAGAACAAGCTGGATACAAGGCTTGTAGGAATAAGAAGTGATCGAGGTGGTGAATTCAAGAAAGATTTTGTCACTTACTGTGAAGAAAGGGGCATCACTCATGAATTCTCTGCACCTAGAACTCCACAACAGAATGGAGTAGTGGAAAGAAAGAACAAGTCTTTGGAGGAAACTGCTAGAACTTTACTGCAGGAAAGCAAGCTGCCACGAAGCTTTTGGGCAGAAGCAGTGAACATAGCCTGCTATGTTCTTAATAGAGTGGTGATCAGGCCTATTCTTGATAAAACTCCATATGAGCTGTTGAGGAACAAAAAGCCTAACATCAGTTACTTCAAGGTGTTTGGCTCAAAGTGTTTTGTCCTCAAGAAAATCGTCAGGGATGATAAATTCGATGCTAAATCTTATGAGGCAATTTTTCTTGGTTATTCTTTAACTAGTAGAGCATATAGAGTCTTTAATTTAAAGAAACGCATTGTTGAGGAGGCTATTGATGTTATATTTTATGAACATAACAATGATCTGTCAAGAGATGAGAAAGATGATGCATGTGATGATGATAGAAACAATAAAGCTACTGCTGGAAGTACTAAAGCTACTGCAACATCAGGTAGTCAGCAAGCTGACAAGACAAAGGAGCAAGCTGCTACAATATCTACTGCTCAATAGACAGATAGTCATCAGGCTAGAACATCCAATTCGCCAACTGACACTTCAATCTCAGTAGATGATACTATTGAACAGATGTCTAAACTCAATCTAGGAGGGTCACAAACTCCTATAGCAAGGAAAACGACTTCTGCTACAACTATTCATGAAGAGATATCTCAACATTATCTCCCCAAAGCTACAAGAACTGTGAAGAATCATCCACCAACACAAATCATTATTGATGCTTCTGAGGGTGTCTAGACTAGAAGAGGAAAAACAAACTTCTGTGCTTTTGCAGCTTTCCTAGCTCAAGAGGAATCGAAAAATGTTCAAGATGCTTTTGAAGGTGAGAATTGAATCATAGCTATGCAAGATGAGCTGAATCAATTCAAAAGATGTGATGTGTGGGAACTTGTGGAAGAGCCTAAAGATGTTTCAGTCATTGGTACTAAATGAGTCTTCAAGAACAAAGTTGATGAATTTGGTATAGTTACAAGGAACAAGGCAAGGCTAGTTTCACAAGGCTACAATCAACAAAAAGGGATTGATTTTGATTAGACTTATGCACCTGTTGCAAGGCTGAAGTCTATAAGAATGCTACTTTCTTTTGCATGTTACAAGAAATTTAAGATTCATCAAATGGATGTCAAAAGTGCATTTCTTAATGGCTATCTCAAATAGGACGTTTATGTCAAGCAACCTCCGGGCTTCGAGCATGAAAAGTATCCAAACCATGTCTACAAACTAAAAAAGGCATTGTATAGACTAAGGCTAACACCTAGGTCTTGGTATGAATGGTTAAGTAAGTTTCTACTAAAGAATGGCTTTATTCGAGGTAAAATTGATCCAACTTTATTCCTTAAATTTGATGGTAAGGATATACTTGTTGTTCAAATTTATGTGGATGATATAATATTTGGATCCACTAATGATGCCATGTGTAAGTGGTTTTCCAAGTGTATGCACAGTGAGTTTGACATGAGCATTATGGGTGAACTCAATTACTTCTTGGGTCTTCAAGTCAAACAAACAAAATATGGAATCTTTGTGCATCAATCCAAATATATCAAGAATCTACTCATGAGATTTGGATTTGAAACTGTCAAGGTGAAATCAACACCAATGAGTCAAGCTAGCAAGCTAAAAACTGATGAAAAAGGTGTAGATGTTGATATTCGTAAGTATAGAGGTATGATTGGTAGTTTACTGTATCTTACTGCTTCTAGACCTGATATAATGTATGCAGTTTGTGTACGTGCTAGATTTCAATGCAAGCCTAAAGAGTCCCATTATAATGTTGTTAAGAGAATCTTTAAGTATTTAAGTGGTACTATTAATTTGGCTTTATTTTATCCTATCACAAATGCATTTGATCTTGTTGGGTATAGTGATGTAGATTATGCAGGATGTCACACTGATTGAAAAAGTACAAGTGGTGTTTCTGCATTTTTAGGCCAGAGTTTGGTGACTTGGCAATGCAAGAAACAAAACTATGTGGCTTTATCAACAGTTGAGGGGGAGTACTTGGCAGCTGACAGCTGCTGCTCTCAAATGTTGTGGATGATACAAACACTAAGGGATTTTGGAATCAAATGTGGAAGAATTCCAATATATTGTGACAATACAAGTGCTATCAACATTTCAGAAAATCCTGTAAATCACTCAAGAATAAAGCATATTGATGTGAGACATCATTTCTTGAGAGATAATGTGGAAAAAGGGAAGATCAAGCTGATTTTTGTGCCTACAGAGTATCAGCTAGCTGACATATTTACGAAGCCATTGGCAGAAGAAAGATTTTCTATTATTAGAAGGGAACTTGACATGTGTAACATCTAGTCAGCAAGCTGACACCAGGTTTTTCGTAATCTTAGCTTACTGATTACTTTCTTAATAATTTGTTTAAATTGATTTGTGTTACATGCATTATATGTTATTTGTGCCTGTAGTAGGTAGGTTGGTAACATTCCACTTACTTGTAAGTTGTGCATGTCTATTAGAGTTTCTATGTGTGTTAAATGCTCTTAGTTTAAAATTTGATTTTAAATTGATAATCTAGTCTGTAGTTAACGTGATAAGTCATATCTGATTAGTTTTAATTTTATATTTTTATCTGCTTATGTGATAAAATATGTTTAGTTTATTTTGGGCTGGGAGTTTTATAAAAACTTTTTATTCAAATAATTCTCAAAATACACTCTCCTTATATTTTAAAAGAGGAGTTGTAGAGGAATTTCATTCTCGGTTTCTCAAGTTCATCTTTCCCAAACCCAAGATTTGATCAAGGGTTTTCAAACTCATATTTCGTAAATATACAATTTTTGTGATTGTTTCGATCGGACTCTATCTCAAGATGAAGAGCACACGTCGTACTAGGGTTTCGATTTCAGTTCCAAAGGACAACAAAAAGAAGAGGAAGTTATTTGATGAGGATGAGGTAGTAATTGATGTCGATAGTGGTGATGAGTTCTTTGGTATCAATCGCTCAGGGGATCGTGATCTGACACCAACAAAGCTGCTCAAACTTGGTTTTAAGTTTATTCTAGAGGATTTTGAACAGCGATTCCATGCACTTGATCTAGGCAATCGCAAAGTAATTCCTAGAAAGCCTTTATCTGGTAAGACTTTTATTAATTGCGGTGCTGTTAAGTTATTTTCAGACTTAGGGTTTGAATCATTTCTCGTTGATATGCCGAAAGATGTTTACCCAGACTATGTGTATAAATTTTATGCTAATTTTATTCCTGATCAGTTTGGTAATTTTATGTCTTTTGTTCGTGGGAAGAAGATCACTCTTAATGTTCCTGTACTTAATTGTATCTTAAGATTTGAAAATGCATCTGATTTGTCTATATACACCAAGAAGGGTCCCAAAGTTTTGAATGATTTATCTGCGTTGGATTAATTGAATGTAATTAGGGGTATGCATGCTATACTTGAGTTTTGTTGTCCAACCACATCTACTGCTATTCCCATGGCTAATTTGCTTTTCAAGATTTGTATATCAAATATTTGTCCTAGGATGGGAAGCATGTCTAATTTTAATTGTCAAGACATTGTGGTTGTTGCTATGTTGTTGTGGGAAGAAGGTTTAATCTGTCTGAGTTAATACTGAAGAATATGATGGATGTGTATGATGGTAATCCTGGTTGTGGTTTAACATATGGGTTGTTATTAACAAGAGTTTTTGATTGGTATGGAGTTGACTTTTCTGATATGGATAAGCATTCTGTGAAATAGTTTTTGGATGGAAAAAGTCTGCAACAGTCTCACTTGAAGGTAGAGAAGGATGCACCTTGGTGCAGTTGGAGATTCATACTCCTTCACCTGTTGCTCAGCCAACAATTGCTAGTGGTACTGATTCTGAGATGCTACAATTTGTCAAGAAAGTGAATTCTTATCAGGTTATGGTGATTCAGAAACTAAATGAAGTGCTGGATGAAATTAAGCTTTTAAGGTAGTGTGCTTTTGGTCCAAGGACTCCTGCTACTATGTCTATACACACTACCAGGTCTGGTGAAGATGTTTCTGCAGATTTGGATGGGTTGCAAAGTTTAGCTGATGCAGCAAGGAAAATGGTGCATCTAGTGTCTGATCAACCAGCTGAGAAAGTCAAACCTAAATCTCCAGAAGACAAGATTGCAGCTGAGGATGCAGAGGAAGATCTTGTGGATGCCTAACTCTAATCTTTTAGATGTTTAAGGGGGAGTATTAGGAGAATTTTGCTAAATTTTTCTATTTTTAAAATATTTTCTGGGGTCTGGATTTTATTTTTGCTGGTGTCAGACTTATTTCTTGTTTTAATTGTTGTGGTCTGGATAATTTGTTGGTTTTTGAATTATGTGATACTTGTTTTGGATAATTTGCTGGTACATGCTTGTTATGCATGTTTTAAATTCTATGCTATGGATATTCAACTTATTTATCTATCTGAGTATATGAGTTATCTTGCATACTCTGTTTATTTGTTGCATATATTATCATATGTGTTTACAGGTTGCAGGAATTTATGGGGATCCTTATTCTCCAAAATAATTTTGTGTAATCATCAAAAAGGGGGACATTGAAACCCTTTTGATTTTGATGATCACAATGTTAGCAAGCTGAAAGACTTGATTTAATGTGTTATAGCATGCTGATACTAATTCTGTGTTGCAGGACTTAGCTTACTGATATATGTTATCAGTATATAATCTTAGCAAGCTAATAGCATGGAAATAGAGTATCTCAGCAAGCTGGCACTGGGAACAGTTTTGTGCAGATTAATTTTTGGAGTTCAAGTTCAACAAGATTAATTAGGATATTATTTTGTTCGAACTTATCTAATATAAAAATATGTATATATTTTATTAGAGCTCATAATATTATTTAAAACCTATTTTATCTATGTAAAACATTTTTCCTATTTTATAGGGATTTGTTACTTATCTTAAGAGCTTATCTCTTTAACAAATCCTTATCTTATTTCAAACTTATATTAAGGTTTAAACTTTCAACCTTTTATCTTGTTATCCTTAATATTCGTATATTTGAATAGCTTATCTAAATTATCCAAAACTGATTTGAACGTTATTTTGTTACAAGAACGTTGCAAATAGTTAGGATATTTTGAATATAGCTCATTCATATATATATAAGTGTATATACTGTTTTATTAAAAACGAAGTGAAGAACACTGATATATACAAAAAAAAATCAACTCAAAGTTTTCATATCTATATTTATTTGAGCTCTAGTAATATATACCATATATCTATACAAGAAGAGTTCTTAGTTTGAGTTGTATCTTTTATTCACTTGTAATCGTTTGATTGTAATCATGTTGTGGCTGGATTGCTAGGCTTGTGAAACAGGGTTCAAGGGAACTAGAGGCTAGAGAAGGCTGTACTATGGTATTATAGTGCTTAAAGAGCATATTAGTTCAGTGAAACAAGGGTTTCAGCAAGCTAGAATCAGGTGCAAGGGATAAAGGGTGGAATATTATTGTAATTTGTAATTTTGGTTTGATTTGATTAATAATATTCTCTCTTACCAGTTGATAGAGGACCAGGACGTGTGGGGATCAGTGAAATAAGGGTTTCTGTACTGCATTGCATATAGCAGCTAGCTGAGAGTGTCTGTTAATCAATCTTAGCTAGTTGACAGGTTTAATAACTCAGTAAAATTAAAATCGGTCATTTTTAGCCATATCACCTATTCACCCCCCCTCTAGGTGTGCCATTTTCAGGTGTATCCCTGAACATTTGCTGGAACTTGATTTAAATCTTCAGTGATTTAATAACTCTTCTAATGTTATGAAAATTGCTAAATAGACAAACAGGTCATACATCAGATATTTTATATTTGTTCTTATTGAGATAAATAACTTGTTAAATGTATGTGAAATTTGATATTGCTAATAATGTTTTATTCCAATATTTTGCATATTCTTGAATTGTGTATGTTCTTATTTTCATATGATCTGCTCAACTTACATAGTTGTACAAAATTCCATATTAGATCATGTATTGCTTGTTAGGGACAAGAAAGATGGTAGAATTATCTAAGTAGTCAGTAACACTTGTTGATTCGATGATTAATCTAAAACCGACTTAGGTAATTAGAGATATTTAAAACGTTACACAACAACCAAAATGGATTAGGAAGAATTATTAATTAACTTATTCGTTCTTCTATCCATGTGATTTTAGAAAATTATTGAAGATCTGTAATCTGCTTTATATATGTTACACTTGTGTAGAATGATTAAAGCAGATAATACAGAATTTTCTAATATGCATATTGAAGATGTTGTTACCACTGTTGATAGTAATATCTCTAACCCATCTGGACTCAATTGAAGTTGAGTATCAAGAAGCTTAATCATTTATTATTGCAGAGTATGTAACAAAAGTAAAAAATTATGTGATTTCTTGACATTTATTGCACGAGGCATATGAACAAAAATTATCTCAGATGTTACCACTCTGAGATCACAGTTGGTTGAGAAAGCCTGCCCAATGGTAACCTTTGGAGATGACAGCAAAGGATGTATAAGGGTCTTGGCTATCATAATTTTGGAATTGTCATCAATGGAAGCATCTTTCTTGTCAACAGATTTAAGCATTATCTACAGGGCACTAGGGAATTCTTTGTCAAGGGTTTTCTGGAAAAGCATTGAAAAGGAAAAGTGTTCGATCTCAAACAAGAAGGTTGGTAGCTCACTCAACTGGGAGTGAGAAAATTTGTTCATAGCTGACATGGAATTTGTATGCAAAGGTGAAGTGAACTTTTCAGTAAAGCTTCATCAATAAAGAGTTAGCTATGGCATAAGAAGCTCTCACACTTGATATTCGAGACAATGGATTCTTTGATAAAGAAGAAATTAGTGAGAGGACTGCTTCATATGGAATTCAATCTAGAAGGACATTTTGAAGTATGTCATATAGGGAAGTCAATAAAAACATCACACTAAAGCAAATTATGGCATGGAAGGAATAAGCTTAGTGGTGATTGATGACAACCCTAATTAAAAGTTGGTGATGTTCTTGCATTCAATAGATAATATATCACAGATGCTAATTGATCACATCAGGTAGATCAAGTTGGAAGTAAAGTAAGCTATGAGAATTTTGAAGCTGAAGCAATTAAGACAACATGCTTCTTTAATCAACAAGATCGTGAAAAGACATCATATGTGTTAATGGCCAATCAGAAGCAAACACTGAAGCTCTTTCGTGTGTTTGGAGGAATTTAATATTTATTGAAGATTTATATGAGTATCTTGGCAAGTTTGAAGTTAAGACTCATAGAACAATTTTTCTCAGCTATTCATTGAAGTTGAAAGCTTTCAAGACATACGTGATTGAAAACCAGAAGGTGATTGAAAGTCTGAATGTATCATTCGATTACAGCAAGCTCCCAAGCATTCAAATGAAAGACTATTCTGGATCTTCGAAGTTTGACATCTTGTTAGAGTCATATTCAGATACTGATGATGAAACTGAGGTTGCAGAAGGAAACAATAAAAATGATGATGATTCAGATCCTAGTAGTGGAAATGGTAGTTAATCTACATAATTCGTGAAATTTAACATAATCCATTGAAAAGGTGAAGGATCTTCAACACATCCTAGCAGAAACTTAGGGGGAGCAAATAAAAGAAGGATCTACTAGTCATACTCAACACAATGAAGATCAAAGGAATACATCAAGAACATATCTGCCAAGACAAATGGTTTGAAGTCAAAGTCATTCCTAGAGTCTAGTACTTAGTAAACCGGATTATTGAGTAAAGGCTAGAAGTGCTAATCAAAATGAACATATATTTTTTGGGACCTAACATCTAGAATCCCAAATAATACTGAAGAAGTAATGATTGATCCAGATTGAGTGATTGTGATGCAAGATGATCTCAATCAGTTCGAAGGCAGAAAATTACTGAAGCAGGAACCCAAACCAACAATTTGAGGATGTAATTGGTATTTTAAGGGTTTTCAAAAATTGGATAATTATTGGCATTGTTATGAGGGACAAAGACAAACTGGTTGCTACAGGTTACTATCAAGTAGAAGGTATCGACGATGATGGAAACAAAATTTTCGGGACTTTCTAAATCAAATAGTAAGCACCAGTGACGAGACTTGATCCTATTAGGGCTGAACAAGTTGATGACCTAACAGTAGGATATCCCTAGCACATGTTGAGCATTCAAGCATGAATATCTATTAGATGAATGTGAACAAGTGCACTCCTGAATGGTGAGTTAGAAGTTGAAGTTGATGTACAACTTTTCCTGGACTTTGAAGTTGTAGATCATTATAATTTGTATATCATTCTCTTCACAAGCTCTCTATGACGGAGGTAAGAATTCAAGAATCGTCAAGGACATGGTATGACACTCTAACTAGTTTATTACTTGAAAATGATTTTGGCAGAGTCGTTATACACATATATATCTCTAGAATACAGCGCACACACAATGTCATATTAGTGCTAGAATACAATGATTATATTATATGTGGGTCTTTGCATAAATACTATATATTTTATTCTCGATATGCATATGTGCAAGTTTCCAAGTGGATACTAGAGAATCTTATCTTATAGCTAAGTTATAAATTGTAAGATATCTTAGGGGATCACCAATTCTAAGAATCAGGTATCCTGAAGATAATAGGTTTAACCTAATTGACTATATAGATATAGATGATGCAGGTTGTAAGAGAGACAAAGAAGTCATTCCTAGAAGCTGTCAACTCCAACAACTCTGATGGATACTCTCTACACCACTCATGGAACAAGCACAAGGACATCAGGTATAATTTCTTTCGATATTATCCTTAGTAGAATAAATTGCAGATATTTGTTAAACAACTTAATGAATTCATTTTATCTAAGTTGGTTAGCAATTTAGGGATATTATTTATATGCATATTTATTGAAAATCCCATCTGCAATGAATTCTCAAATGAGTTCACAAGTATTAAAATTTTCATATTTAAAGGACTTGTGAATTTATTTTTAAATCCAGTACGTCATAATTTTTGCTATTAGTTTAATTATCATGCTTACAATGTAATATGCATAAGTGATAGTTAAATGATTTAGCATAAGTTAGAAGCATAATTATTTTTGTGTTAAATATTTAATGAGTATTAGTCAATGATATCTTGGTTAATTGCTCTGATATTTTACTATGATATTTTTAAATATTTTATTACAAATAATTGTGATACTTTTGATATTAGTGACAATATTTAGAATTTATGTTCTAAGTAATTAATACATATTTCAAAACTCACTAATATTGGAAGACGGAGTATTTTCTAAGTTATGTGTATAAAATTCTCAATATTTTATGTACTTAGAAAATATTTCAAAATTTAATTTTATTTGCGAGAAGTTATAATTAGGATCACAAGTATTAAATGTCAATATTTATAGGATTTGTGAATTTATTTTCAACTATTTTCTCGAGCTTACATATATCAATAATAATTTTTATGAGTATAATTGCAATATGCTTGAGTGACAATTATTAGATATAGCATAGGAAGTTAGATTCTAATATTCAATCCTATGAATATTTTAGTATTTAGCAAAATTATTTTATCTTATTAAAATTATGGATTGAAGCAATTCAATGTTTATTAGTTTCATAATTTTGATTTGATAAAATATTATAAGCATAATTTCTTGCATTTTTAATTTATTGAGGAATATCAAGTAATGATATTTTGTTAATATTTCCGTGCAATTAATTATGATAATACAAGTTGTTTATCTGAAATCACTAATAATAGAAATATATCTAAATGCTTATTGTTCTACTGAATAATTGTCATGTGTTATTTGATTTATATGTGCATGTTTGTGGTAACTGTTTAGTATTACATAAGTATTACTATTAGTTTTCTTTCTTTAACTAAATTTTAAACTTGAATGTATTAAAAAGAATTTCTTGTCTAATTCTTTTTAAAAATATTTTATTCAAAGATACATTCATTTTTCTATCAGTTTTAGAAAAGAAAACTGAAAGGCATAGGTGTACTAACTTGTAACACTTAATTATTATGTAACTCAACTAAGTAAAAGATAAAACAACAGCAAAACAAGAGAAACTGAAGAAACACATGGAATCAATCAACTGAAGAAATGGTACTGATACTTGGTAACTACAAGTAACTAATTTGGTGAATCAAGGATGCATAAGTGAGAAGAAGTTCAATCTCAGTATTGCTCATGCCCTAACTTATCTAATGGAGGATCATATTAATGTCAAAGAAGTATCAAGAAGACCAAAGTGATTTCATGTAATGTATATCAACATCTGGATAATGTAAAGGTTAATCAACAAATGAGAACTGACATTCAGAAGCAAGAACCCCTACAAGACTAGTCACTTATGAACCTGACCATTGCATCAAGTGTCAGGACATTGGAGGCAAGTTCATGTCAGTAATAGAAGATCTCATTTGAATTGAGTGAGGAAAAGAAATTGAAGAAGCTAAGGAAACTTGCTCATAAAGGTTAACTCTCAATTAGTCACTAAAGAAGGTCAACATTGGATGTGTGCTTATTTGTTAAGGCAAATGTCGATCCACAGCAGATCGAGATACGGGTCGAGATTTACAAGTGAAGTAAAACACTGCTAAGGCAAATCTCGATCCAGGCGATAGATCGAGATCGAGATTCTCCCAGATCGAGATCGAGATCTTCACAAATCGAGATCGAGATCTTCATAGATCGAGATCGAGATTCTCCCAGATCGAGATTCTCCCAGATCGAGATCGAGATTTTCACAGATCGAGATCGAGATGGGTCCAGGCTAAGATCGAGATGCGGGTAGAAATGTAACATTTAATGTTCAAGGGACAAGTGGCTTATTGTGAACGGTTGATCCAGAGTTGTTGTTAAAGTACTTTTTGTTGTCGAAATCCTGATTGGGCCACGTACACAAAAAGGACAAGATCAAGACTACATGACATTATAAAAGCAGCACTTTATTTTTTAGTGAAACTTGTATCTCTGTATTTTTCAACGATAATTTTTAAGAGAGAGCATTTACTGTAAAACAAAAAGTGAGAGAGAGGATCAGTTGAATCTAGCTTTAATTGCTGTATTTATTGTTCAACTGATCATGATGCTTTTATGAATGTTGTAGCAAATCCATCAATGAATATAATGATATATTCTTGAAATTCTGTGTCATCATTTATTACTTGCACATTGTTTATTCTCTTATTTTTAAACAGTTGTATTCACCCCCCCCCCTCTACAACACTTTGGACCTAACAATTGGTATCAAAGCTTCTGTTAAACACATCTAACAGAGATCCTATTGTGTTGTTTGAGTTGGTTCTTGAAAATCCCAGATCCATTTTTTTTCTTGAAGTTTGTGCCGAAAGTTTTTGTTTGTTTCTTCCTGGAAAAGTCATAGATCTAAAAAAAAAGTTCTAAGTAATGGTGTAAGGAATATTTGTACAAAATTCCAAAATATTGTACTTTAGAGCTTTGTGGATTTTCTTGTGGTCAAAGCTGGAATCAACTGATTGACTAAACAAAAAGGACAATTTCGAACTTCTGTCAACTAGAAAGTGGACACCTTTTTGTTTGGACTTGAGAAAGTGGTGGACCCTGCTACTGTTCCTGTGATTAAAACTAACTTGCTTGAATCTTAAGTGCAAAATCCGTTGGATATTAAGTGTTGGATATTTAAAGTGAGATAATTAATTTTTCAAGTAAATACAATTTATTGTAATTTGAAAAGTGTATTATCTTAATTTTAAATTTTATTAAAATGGCCGCCGCACACAGATTTAAGATACCTCCTTTTGATGCACAACATTATGACGAATGGACCGGAAGGATGAGAGCTTACCTTGAATCAATAAACAAGGTATACTTGAGAATATTGGAAAACGGTCCATACATACCCATGAGAATTGAGCCAGAGCGAATGGAAGGAGGGATACTAATTCCATCCCGGTCTGTTCCTAAAGAGGAAATGGAGTTTTCAGACGCAGATAAAGAATTGGTTGGTATGGATGCGTCGTTACGCAACGTCATAATTGAATCCCTAAACTCAGAGTACTATGTTCAAATAAAGGGATTAAAAACAGCTAAAGCCATGTGGGATAAACTGGCTGTGGTGATGGAGGGGACCGAGGAAGTTAGAGATAATCACAAACGCATTCTGATATCTGAATATGAATCGTTCAGATGCGAACGAGGAGAAAGCGTAGCGGATGTTTACAAACGTTACAGTAAATTGCTTATCGAGCTGAGTATAAGAGATAAAGTCTATCCACTAGCAGATTCAAATATCAAGTTTCTATTGAATTTGCCTAAACATCTGGAACACAGGATCACTGCCATTCGAGAGTCAAGAGACTTGAAAAATACTTCTCTCGAAAAGCTGTATGGTGTTTTGAAAACCTACGAGCTGGAGCAGGAACAAAATGACAGAAGAAGATCCTACAATAGTGGAGAAAACAAAGCGGTAAGTGAGTCTGGACTTGTAGCTGAAGAGTCTGCTGTAAAGGCACTTGTAGCTGTCTCATTAAAAACTGCTAATCCTGAAAGGGTGGTATTAGACATTGAAGATCCATCCGAAGAAAGTGAGGATGAATACTATACCCTTGAAGAGCTGGACAAATTAGAAGACAAGTCATATGCTTGTATTGCTCGAGAATTTGCTCATATCAGCTTCAGGAAGCAAAGAAGTGGTAAAGGACGATTTGGTAGTTCTTTCAGCCGAAGAGGCAGCAGTAGCGGCAGAGGCAGTAGTGTAAGTGGTCGGGGAAGTTACAGTGGCCGAAGTAGCACATCTGGTAGTGGCTACAGACCTAACCTGGTAGACAAGAACAAGTTCAGATGCTACAACTGCAATGAATTGGGGCACTTCGCAACAGAGTGCAAGAAGCCCAAGTACGTTCATCCCAAGGAATCCTATGCTGATCTGAAAAAGAAATATGATGCCTTGGTTAGCAAGCAACAGAAGGGAAGCCGGGCGTATGTTGTGACTGAAGGGAAGGGTTGGGACGAGTCTGATGAAGATGAAGATCAGGAGCTATGCAACTTCACTTTAATGGCAAAATCTTCAGAACAATCAGAGGTACCGATTCTAACCGTAAATGAAATGTCGATTCCTGAGTACCAAAATGAATTAGCTGCCATGACTAAAGATATGTACAATCTCCAACTAAATCTAATTGCTGTTAATGAGGAAAATGCTAAACTCTCCCTTAAGAATAGACTTCTCGAGGCCAGGGTAGAGGAATTAGAATCAGGAGAAAGTAAAGAAAGGCAATTAATGAATCAGGTAGACGTTTTAGAACACAAGCTTAAAATTAGGGAAGACCTTAACGAAGAACTTAAAAATGAATTAGCTGAGCTCAAAATAACATGTAAATCTTTTGAAGAAGCCGCTAATAAAGTTTTCGTAGAAAGGGACATGTACATGAAACTGGCAGGCAAGAGTAAAAATGAAAAAGTAAACATAGGACTTGACTACACACAGAAAAAGAAAAATAGGGCTGCTGAGTTGTTAGAGCCAGTGTTAGTCAAAGAAAATGTGCCTGAGGTTTTAATGGATGTTAGAAAACCTATCTTTAAGCAGTTTGAGCCCAGGACCATAGATCCTGTTGCTACTGAAATTGAAAAAGAAATTAAAATTGAAAGAGATTCAGAAGAAAAAGTAGTAGAACCTACAACTTCCAAGAGAGCGAGTAAGATTGCTTATGCTAAGAGAGGTGTAGGAACCAAAGAGGCTAAGACGGTGTCATATAAACAATGGGTAGCAGGGTCAGACCAAATGAAAGCACCTGTAAAGGCAGTTAAAACTGAACCTGCATCTGTATCTACATCTACACGAGCTAGAAAGGCATGCTATATCTGTAATCAATCTGATCATTTGTCTTACTATTGCCCGTTCTATGTAGAGGAAGAAAAATCTGTTGGTTGTAATACCATGCCTGCAACTACTGCTTTGCCTAACATGCATGCAAATCATGCTAAATGCAATAATCCTAATTGTATGCCATGTGCTGTAAACATCATGCATGCTTATTTTAATTTAATGAATACTGCTAGTGCATCTATTGAACATACATCTAGTAGTGGTAAGAAAAAGCATGTGGGGTCAAAAACTAAGACATCAAGTCCTCCTAAAGTTAGGAGTGACCAGTCTACTCCCAAACCTGACAAACCAGTCAAGGTTGACAAGGGAAAAGACAAAGTCAAGATGAATGCCCCTGATGGCAACAAGGCAAAGCCTTCTGTATCTGAAAAGAAAAAGGAAATTATTGATGCCGGGCCCAAACATCATTGGGTTCCGAAGAACACCTAATCTTTCTGGATTTGCAGGGCAGTGTACAGGAAAAGAGAAAAGTCAGATGGGTGCTGGACAGTGGAGCATCGAGGCATATGACCGGCAATAAGTCCCTGCTAACAGATTTGGTGTTGAGAGCCGGCTCCGTGGTTACTTTTGGAGATAACAGCAAAGGTTACACCAGGGGATATGGCAAGATCGTTTATGGAAATGTTATCATTGAGGACGTGTCTTTTGTGGAAGGATTGCGACATAATCTTCTCAGCGTTAGTCAGTTCACCGACAGGGGTTTTGACGTCAACTTTGGGAAGCATGATTGTTCGATTCGAAGCAAAAAGGATGGAAGCCTTGCTCTCAAAGGAGTAAGGAAGTCAAATTTGTTCATAGCTGACATGAATTCTGCTGATCAGTCTGAAGTCACGTGTTTCTACAGCAAGGCTTCTGCTGATGAAAGTTGGCTATGGCATAAAAGATTATCTCACCTGAACTTTAAAGCAATGAATAATCTCGTAAGGAGAGAATTGGTGAGAGGGCTGCCGCAGATGGAGTTTACTCCAGATGGACTCTGCGAAGCATGTGAGATGGGAAAATCAAAAAGAGCCTCGCATAAGGATAAACAAGTGAATAGCAGTACCGAGCCCCTACAACTCCTTCACATGGATTTGTTTGGACCTGTTAATGTTATGTGAATGTCAAGGAAAAGATATGCACTGGTAATTGTCGATGACTTTTCCAAATACACATGGGTGAAGTTTGTGACATCGAAAGATGAAGTGCCACATGAGATCATTAGACATGTACTGGTAATTGAAAACGTAGCAAGTCTGACTGTGAAGACTATCCGATCCGACAATGGGACAGAATTCAAGAACTCAGTGTTAATGGATTTCTGCATATCTAAAGGGATCAGACGACAGTATTCAGCACCGAGAACACCACAGCAAAATGGGGTGGTAGAAAGGAAGAACAGGACACTGGTTGAAGCAGCTAGGACAATGCTGTATGAGTCAAAACTTCCTTTATATTTTTGGGCTGAAGCAGTCAGCACAGCCTGTTATACACAGAACAGAACCCTGATTATAAAGGACCATAATGAGACGCCGTATTACATGATGAATAAACGAAAACCATCTATCAAGTACTTTCACGTATTTGGTGCCAAATGCTTTGTGTTAAGAGACAATGCACAACTTGGAAAGTTTGATGCCAAAGCAGATGAAGGGGTTTTCATTGGATATTCTCTTGAAGTAGTAGCAGCGTACAGGGTGTTTGTGCTTAATGATCGCAAGGTGGTTGAAAGCCTTAATGTCACATTCGACGACTCAAAGCTCCCTTCTATACAAAAAGAAGATAGTGAGCCCACTTCCCTAAGATTTGAAAATATGGATATTGATGAAGTGGATACAGTTCCTGAGTCAGTAGTGCAGGGTAGTGATCCAACTATAAATAATGAAATTAATCAAGAGTCTAGTGTTTCGCAAATTCAAAACACTAGGGCTGAGGGATCACCTTCCGTCAGACCTGGTACTAACTCAGGGGGAGTCAGTATGCACTCAGGGGGAGCAGCTCACTCAGGGGGAGCTAGTACTAGCTTAAGAGAAGCTAGTGAAAGTGCTTCTAGACTAAGTCACCTTCACTTACAAGAACAAGTTGAATCATCAAGAACATTTGCTAGGGATCGCACTTGGAACAAGGACCATCCGTTCGAGCTAATTATTAGTGATCCAGAAGCCGGAGTGACTACTAGAAGAAAAGCTAGAGCTGAAATTGCCACTGAGAATGAATGTCTATATTCAGTGTTCCTTTCCCAGATGGAACCTAAAGTGGTGGAAGAAGCTCTAGATGACGCTGATTGGGTGATTGCTATGCAAGAGGAACTCAATCAGTTTGAAAGGCAGAAGGTGTGGAAGCTGGTACCCAGACCAAAGAATAGATCTGTTGTTGGGACAAAATGGGTATTCAGAAACAAGCTGGATGAAGACGGACGTGTAACACGAAATAAAGCTCGCCTGGTTGCTAAGGGTTATACTCAAAGAGAAGGAATTGATTATGATGAAACCTATGCACCAGTAGCAAGGCTAGAGGCAGTGAGGATATTCTTGGCATTCGCAACACATCATGGTTTTAAAGTCTATCAAATGGATGTCAAGAGTGCATTCTTAAACGGTGAACTGGATGAAGAGGTGTTTGTCGAGCAACCTCCCGGGTTTATCGATATCAAATATTGTGATTATGTTTATCGACTCTTCAAATCAGTATATGGCCTTAAGCAGTCTCCGCGGAAGTGGTATGAAACTCTGTCAGACTTCTTACTAGAAAGTGGTTTTACAAGAGGAGTAATCGACAAGACGCTTTTCTACAAGAAATGCAAAGATGATCTAATAATGGTGCAAGTATATGTAGATGACATTATATTTGGGTCTGCAAATGAGAAGCTTTGTGCTAAATTCGCTAAGTTAATGCAATCAAGGTATGAGATGAGCATGATGGGAGAGCTGACGTTCTTTTTGGGCATTCAAGTTAGTCAGAAGAAGGACGGGATATTTATCTGCCAGACCAAGTACATTCATGATCTATTGAAGAAGTATGGTCTCCAAGATGTATCACAAGCAAAGACTCCTATGGCAACAGCCACGAAGCTTGACGAGGACAAAGCGGGTAAACCTATAGACATCTCAAGCTATCGAGGTATGATCGACTCACTTTTGTATTTAACTGCTAGCAGACCTGATATTATGTTCTCTACATACTTATGTGCAAGGTTCCAAGCGGATCCTAGAGAGTCACATCTCATAGCCGTAAAGCGTATTTTTAGGTATCTCAAGGGAACATCAAATCTCGGGATTTGGTACCCAAGAGATACAGGGTTTAATCTTGTTGGCTATTCGGATTCAGATTACGCAGGTTGTAGAATAGATAGGAAGAGCACTTCAGGAAGCTGTCAGTTCCTTGGAAGAAGGTTGGTGTCTTGGCAAAGCAAGAAACAACACACAGTATCTACCTCGACAGCTGAAGCAGAATATATTGCTGCTGGAAGCTGTGTGGCCCAGATACTGTGGATGAAGAACCAACTCAAGGACTACGGTGTGGAAGTATCTAAGATTCCTATCATGTGTGACAACACAAGTGCTATTGCA
The DNA here is from genome assembly GCA_028671895.1 of Oenanthe sinensis. Classification (NCBI taxonomy): domain Eukaryota; kingdom Viridiplantae; phylum Streptophyta; class Magnoliopsida; order Apiales; family Apiaceae; genus Oenanthe; species Oenanthe sinensis. The sequence continues at coordinate 15,783,627 of CM053807.1, forward strand.
ATGACCAACAATCCTGTGGATCACTCAAGGACCAAGCACATTGACATCAGGTATCATTTTATTAGAGAGCATGTAGAAAATGGAACTGTAGAGTTGCATTTTGTGTCTACTGAACGTCAAATAGCAGATATATTCACTAAACCTCTAGACGAATCAACATTTTCTAGATTGGTTGGTGAATTGGGGATGCTTAACACCTGTTAGTTTTGCTACCTATCTGTTATAATTCAGTTTGTGTACATATTATTGTTATTCATGAATATTCATAATTAATAATGTGTACTTAACTTCATAAATGTATGTGTTGCATATCATAAGGGGTTAGAAAGTTTCATGACATTAATCTTGTGCTGATCTGTATATCGTTATGGTTAGTGTCTAAATGAAGTAATGAGAAATTTTCTATGGCAAATCTCGATCTATCCACATCGAGATCGACATCGAGATCGACATCGAGATGTAGATCGAGATGCGGATCGAGATCGACATCCAGATCGACATCTAGATGAGGATCGAGATGCGGATCTCGAGATCGAGATGTGACTTGTCTTATCAGTAACTTCTTTTTAGGCGTGCAAGTATATATTATAGCATTAAAAAAAAAAGGCTGTTCATTATTTACATTAACTTTTTTTCTCTCCAAAAGCTTAAGCTCTTCATATACACACGCGTATACATACATTACATCAAGTTTTCTTGTGATTTTCTTAAACAAAAATCACTAATTGTTACTTAAAAGCATCAATAACTAAAACGAAACTCTGCTAAAATTTTGTTTGAAACTGTTGAAATTCTTGTGTTGTTTTAACGCCATTACTGTTCTTGCAATTAGTTCTTTAGTTTTCTTCTTCATTCGAGTGAGTTTGTTGTTGTTTCGCGTTTTTTTTCTTAAGTTCTTTTGTGTTCTTGAGCAAAATAGTTGTGAGTACTACTGGTTAATCATTAAAGTGCAACTTTACCGCCGTGTTTGTGGTTTTCTGGAAAAATAATTTATTTTGTAACGGCTGTTCACTTTAATTTTCGAAAACTCAACTGTCAATCATTAGTGGGGAGTTAAGTGGTCATTAGTGGGGAAGTTAATTTGTTTTAATTTGTGTCACTAATTACGTGGGGTAATTAGTGGGGTTCGTGTACGTGTTATTTTGTTTAAATTTAGAACTTGTTCTCTAAAAATTCCATTGCAAAACCATTTCAGAACATTTCTTTTCTCAAACACAAATTTAAAATGGCAAACCCAAATTTCACAATTCCCAAGACCAACTTTGTTAATCTCTCTGCTGATCGAGCAACTGGTAGATTTATTCACTATCAGTTCTGGATTGAATCCCTCAACAACACATCAATCATAAGTCATGCCTTAACCGCCTCTCCCATCCTGAATGTCGAAGCCCTTCAAGCTGCTTACTCTACACTAGAGATTCAGGGTGGAAAAGCAAATCCAACAGGCCTATCCTTTACTATTGGTGGTGTCAAATATGAAGTCAGTCTGCGGAAGTTCAATGAGTTACTCGGGCTTCCTACAGAAGATTATGCTCCGGAACCCACTATGGAGGATATGTTGCAATTATTCACGGAGATAGGTTGTCGCCCTCCCACGGGTCCTATCAAGGTAACAAAGGTTAACACCGGTATGCTACCAGCTGAGTGGGATTATGTAGTTCAGGCCATTCAGCGCTGCATGTTCCCAAAGGACAAAGACTACAGGCCAATGAACAACAGCTGCCGGGTAATACTATATGGAGTGGCAAACAACAGGAGAGTGAATATGGGCAAACATCTGTTGATTCAGTTGCATGAGAGGTGGGCATTGGAGAAAAATGCCTCAAGGAATCCAGAAGATGGTCCAGTCAAATGCTGGATGCCAAGATTTCTTCAGATGGTTCTGGATGACGTCCTTTCAGAGGAACACAGAAGAGTATTTCAAGGCTCTGAAAGGATGGCATGTTTTGATATGACTCTAAAGAGTATCTCCACCATGGAAACCCAGCAAAAGTCACGACTTTTTGAGTTGCGCCTGAATCCGTACTTCCAGGATCTGCAAGATGAGTATGCTAGGAGGCATGCTTCTCAGTTTACTACAGTAGAAGCTGAGAGTAGCGGTAACGAAGCTGAAGGTGGAGATCAAGTGCCTAGAAATTTGGAACAAGCAGGAATGGATGTTGACATGGCCGAGGCAAATGTTGCAGAAGCTGGAGCTGACAAGGATGACGATCTTCTGAGTCAGGTACCTATTCTTGCTGATCTTGATCAATCATCAATTCAACCTGTTTTCTACAGTCGTGGGCCTGAAAACCCCCAGGCTCTATCCCAGGCTGCAAGCCCTTCTGTTCATAAACGTTCAGGCAGCACTAAAACTGGTGATAAAAGGAAGGCAAGCTTATCTGAGTCGAGTGAATCGAGTGGAGGGAGTGTAGGAGTTGAGAGAGTAGTCACTTCAGCAGCTCTGCCACCTCCAAAGAAGTAAAAGGTGGATTCAAACCCAGTGGCAACTGCACCACCTGTTAAGGCTAGTTCACCTCTCACAGCCACCACACCTCACGCTGGTGGCTCTCCTCTCCAAATCATTTCAACACATTCGCACTCGCCTAGGCATGTTGGTGAGAGTCAAGGAGGGGGTCCAGCTCAACAGCCAATAGGAGCTGGCCCTACCTCCCCTGAGTTGTCCGCTCAGGGCTCTTTGAGCAATTTCTCGGAAGGGGAATGGCAAACTGAGACTAGTACTTCTGATACTAGTATCTCAGGAAGTTTTAATGAGGAAGAGTCTGTCGAATCCAGTACGGATGACGCTTCCTCATCCAAATCAGAAAACAAGTTGCTCGCAGAGCAACGACATCTGGTGACTGGTGGGTCTACGCCTCCAGAACAGCCCAGCGAACCAGAAAAGGTTCTAAGTGAACAAGGGGATGACATGGTCATAACGTCATCTCCCGTCGTAGACACAGCGCTTAAAGGCTCAGTCTCACTGACCGATATCGCCAACCAACTCACCGCTAGTCCCCAGCGATTAGTGGATGAGGCTCTAGTACTGTTAGGCTCTAAAGACGAGGGAGAGACAGGGAGAGTAGATCCCTTCTTTTTAGGGATCTTGAGTGAAACAGAACCCGGCGAGAGTAAACAGTCTAACCCAAGCCAAACACCGTCCCCCAAATTGCAGGATTTAGTAAAGAAAGTGGAGGCTTTGGAGGCTGGAGTTGCTGGTGTTACTGCTGCTGTCTCTTCTCACTCTGGAAGATTGGAGGTTGGAGCTCAGTTCATGGAGAACCTGATTGTCGTCCAAAATCAGATGATTGACAAGATAAATAATCTTGGATTGGCACAGGTGGAGGTTGGGGGGTCAGTAGATGATGTCACTTATGGCATGTCTCAGGTTTGGACGAAACTGAATGAACTACTTGATGCTGTCTTTGGACGTAACAAGGATGGACCTGGTCCTTCAACCGGTGGTGGTGGTGACGATAATAATGATGATGATGCTCCTGATGAGGATAACACACCTAAGGGGGAGAAAGAGGATCAGGGTCTGAAAAAGCTGACTAGTAAGGGTCCGGTGATCGAGTCCTCAAACAAATCTGGTGAAAAGGTGGAGGAAGCTCAACCGGCTCTTAAGGACAAAGGCAAGCAGAAGATGGTAGTTGAAGAAGAAGCTGAGAAAGAAACACCTCTTGTTGATGCATTTATGGGAGACTTTATTGAAGATTCTGATGATGACGAGATGGATGTAGAAGCCTTAGTGGCAAGGAGGTCGAGACTCGAGCAACGGGCAAGAGAATGGGAACAAGAAAGAGGTCTAAATCCTGGCGGATCTGGCGCAGGAGTTGCAGGTGATGCAGGAGACCACTCGGTTGCTGACGAGCATGTTCCAGAAGAAGAAGTTGATGAAGCGGAGATGCAAGGAGAGATTTTCAGGGAAGCCAGAGAAAGAGTAAATGAAGAAGTTCTACAAGGGATAGTTGAAAAAGAACTAATGGCAAAGGAGAAGAGAGCGGCTCAGAAAACTCAGCATGAGTTTGAAATGAAAAAGATCAATGATCCTAAGGTCCAGGCTGACATAAGGAGGGAAGGTCCCGAGTGGGACAAGGCTAGAGAAGCCTTAGCTGGACCAAGAGCCTATGCTCATGACTCAGGAAGATTGAGCTTTCTTCTTCATAAGCTAGAAAATCTAAACCCTAGGCTGCTGAATTATCTAAATTACATAAGACAGGGATGCACCTCCGTACAAGTCATATTCAAGGAGAAGGCATGGAATCTGATGATCACTTGGACACCCATAACAAAAATCGGGCCGTGTTTGGTCGATGAAGCTTTCTTCCATGAAAGGGGTGCAAGTGAACTGGTAGAATTCGCTCACAAGGTAGACACCTCTGTCAAGACTGGAGTGCTATTTAAGGAAAAATTGTTGAAGATGGCTGAAGACAGAGGGGTTGACATTATTCTAAATCCCTACCAGATCAGATATGTCCATGACAAGGTCTTGAGGATCGTAAATCTGCATGACTCGAAACTAACTCCGAGCGGAAATGTGTTGAAGGCAGTTGCAAAGCTAGTCCTCTCTAAGGGTTTTCTAACAAAGGAAAAGATGCTGGTGGCTAAGGACTTGGAGAAGCTGATAAGAAGGCAAGACGTTAGATACAAGTTGCCTGAAGCTACACTACCAGTGGTTAAGAAGGAACCTGAAGACTATGCATTCGAGCTGCAAGACGAGGCAATAAGAGAGCATGTGCAAAGATACGGAGATCCAAGGATAGACATTCCAGAAGAAGGGGAAATAAGGAAGGAAGCTAGTGCAGTGGCTGGTGCAAATGTCAAGTTTGTCAAGAGCAAAGCTGAGAATGAGAATGATCTGCTGATCTATACAGACAAGCATAAGGTGGAAATCATCATTGAAATCAAGTACGACATCTTTGCAGAACACAGTCATGAAACACTGTGTATTATAAGGGAATTGATTGAGGAGATGGATGATATTGACGAGTTTGATCAGGATTATCTGAGGGTCACGTTTGATAACTTCTGTAAGAGAAGAAACAGCTTGATATTCAGAGGCTACAGCAATGCACCACCGCTATTGTCATTGGATACCCTAAGCAGCTGGTTATAAGGAAGAAAGGGGAAAAGGGGTACCCTGACAAAGTCACAAAGCTGAGGTTTGAAGACATTCCCACGAAGCTTACCACTCGCAGCATGGTTGAAAGGTGGTTGAGGTTGTTTCGAAATTACAAGATCATAAATCATGTGGAAGCAGAAGGACTTAATCTTCTCAAGAAAAGAATGGATGAAGTCTGCAACCCTGAGTTCATGAAGAAAGAAAAAGCAGCCAAGAAGAAAGCTCGTGAGGAAGAGGAGCGCAAGAAATAAAAGTTTTAAATGTATCATGCATGTAATGTTTCTTTGCGTTGTAATTTGTTTTCTTGTTTTCCTGCATTGTAAAAATATATTATCTGTTTTCTTGTGTAGTGTAAGGTAGAAGTTAGTTAGCTAAGTGTCTTGAAACTGGTTTATATTAGGCGTCAATTATTTCGCGAAGTTCGGCGGTGGTAATACTGCTAAAAGGACTTCATAAGGATAATTGAAGATTGAGTGGACCGTGCTCTTAAAGTACTTAGAGAAAATCTCTAGAAGAGCATGAAGCCATTTAATCGAGCCAATAGGTGTCCATTTTTGGCACTTGAAGTATCAGTAATAGACATGAAGTTAATTAATCAAGCCAAGCATTATGCAAGTTGACATGATCTTTTATGAATGTTATTTTATCTTTTTCAGTCCCTGGTTAGTTGAGTTATCCTCATTGTGAATTTGGTTGTCATTGTTAGACAATCAAATAGGGGGAGATTGAAAGGCATAGGTGTACTAACTTGTAACACTTAATTATTATGTAACTCAACTAAGTAAAAGATAAAACAACAGCAAAATAAGAGAAACTGAAGAAACACATGGAATCAATCAACTGAAGAAATGGTAATGATACTTGGTAACTACAAGTAACTAATTTGGTGAATCAAGGATGCATAATTGAGAAGAAGTTCAATCTCAGTATTGCTCATGCCCTAACTTATCTAATGGAGGATCAGATTAATGTCAAAGAAGTATCAAGAAGACCAAAGTGATTTCATGTAATGTATATCAACATCTGGATAATGTAAAGGTTAATCAACAAATGAGAACTGACATTCAGAAGCAAGAACCCCTACAAGACTAGTCACTTATGAACCAGACCATTGCATCAAGTGTCAGGACATTGGAGGCAAGTTCATGTCAGTAATAGAAGATCTCATTTGAATTGAGTGAGGAAAAGAAATTGAAGAAGCTAAGGAAACTTGCTCATAAAGGTTAACTCTCAATTAGTCACTAAAGAAGGTCAACATTGGATGTGTGCATATTTGCTAAGGCAAATGTCGATCCACAGCAGATCGAGATACGGGTCGAGATTTACAAGTGAAGTAAAACACTGCTAAGGCAAATCTCGATCCAGGCGATAGATCGAGATCGAGATTCTCCCAGATTGAGATCGAGATCTTCACAAATCGAGATCGAGATCTTCATAGATCGAGATCGAGATTCTCCCAGATCGAGATCGAGATTTTCACAGATCGAGATCGAGATGGGTCCAGGCTAAGATCGAGATGCGGGTAGAAATGTAACATTTAATGTTCAAGGGACAAGTGGCTTATTGTGAACGGTTGATCCAGAGTTGTTGTTAAAGTACTTTTTGTTGTCGAAATCCTGATTGGGCCACGTACACAAAAAGGACAAGATCAAGACTACATGACATTATAAAAGCAGCACTTTATTTTTTAGTGAAACTTGTATCTCTGTATTTTTCAACGATAATTTTTAAGAGAGAGCATTTACTGTAAAACAAAAAGTGAGAGAGAGGATCAGTTGAATCTAGCTTTAATTGCTGTATTTATTGTTCAACTGATCATGATGCTTTTATGAATGTTGTAGCAAATCCATCAATGAATATAATGATATATTCTTGAAATTCTGTGTCATCATTTATTACTTGCACATTGTTTATTCTCTTATTTTTAAACAGTTGTATTCACCCCCCCCCCCTCTCTACAACACTTTGGACCTAACAAAAACATCAAAATTCTTTTTCAAAACTTCACTTTTGATTTACAGCCCAACTTTGATTTATAAATCCTAGGGTGTGAATCAAACTTTTCTTGAGGATAATCTTTTTTTAAATCTCAAAATCTTTTATCCTCTCCCAAAAGATAGTTTTAAAAGTTTTATCATACAAAACGTTTTCTTTCTTAATTTTTCCTTTTAGAGTGACAAAAACTTTGTGAATGCTATTTTATTTGGAGAAATTATTTTTACTTTGAGGTACCAATCACTTGTAAAATGATTTATTTTTAAACACTTGTTTCAATGTATGTTTCACATTGATTCATAGTACCCAAATAGTGATTGGTACTTTGAAGGCCTTGTATTGTATTGTTAAGTATACATCCAACCACAATTGTCATTTTTTTATTTTAAGACGGGGATATTATCAGGTGGACGAAAATGATGAAAATCATAACTGCATTATGAGTCGGAAAATCATAGTCCTCTATCTGATAAGGATGTTTTGCAAAAGTGTTTTCAAAACGTACAGTGCTTAGGTTTAATGGAAATGAGTCATTTATTGAGATATAATTTGGTAAGAGAGTTGAATTTCTCCTTTGGTGTAAATTCTTGTGTTTTATTATGGAAAGTTTGCCTTATAAGAAATTCATAAGGGATAGAAATTTTCTTCTCTGATACACTTTCCCGCATTTTATTATGGGATAAGTATCTTAAAGAAAATTTCGTATCATGCTCTTAAATGATAAATCTTTAGATCTGACAAAACTATTTTACTAAAAGTGCTTTAATGCAATCTTTTACCATTCCCTCTTATACTTTTCATTCTCTTTGAGATGAAAAATATGTTTAGGAATGTTAAGATGATTATCTCTTTATCTTGATTGTCTCTATCTGATTAGCCCGCAGTGGCTTTAGAAGCTGGCCAAGAGGTTGAAAACACATCAATCTCTTACCCATACCATAGTATCAAACACTAATTCATCCACTTCCATATATTAACCCCTGGAGATATAAGGAACTTATATTAATTAGAGGTTGATAAGGGAGAAACTGCACTTGATGTAGCAAATAAGAATGAAGTCGGAAGTGCACCCACAGCTCCACCTCCAGATAAGAAAAGTAGTATATAATTTAGGTAACTGTAAGCTCATCTACATCTTCTCAAAAGAATGCAGAGCTGAAAAGGCAATAATACTATCTCTGGAATCATTCTCTCAACAGGGTGAGTCCATTGAAATTCGCTCGTCAGCCAGAACATCTTGTAATGAGTCAAGCACACCACCGACACTCATGCTAATGGTAAGCCTAAACAGATAAAATCTAGGAACACATTGTAAGGTGTGCATAGTGAGAGGTATAGGCATTAAGAGGAGATATGGACTCTAATTAGACATACATTACATTGTCCAAGGTATCTACCTCAAACAGAAGTTAATCTTCAGCATCCTGAAAGGGAGATCTCTTGTTCAGATTTATCTGGGCTTGAGAGGAAACTACTTGAAAAGAATTCTTCGGATGAGTCAAGTTGGTATTTTACAAAAATTCTCATCACAGGGTTACGAGGGAAACGTAGGCTCTAAATTACCATCATTACATTGCTTACTACGTCGCCCCTCCTGGAAGGAACATTTCCAGATCCTGAAAAGGAATGTCCACCTCCCGTTTACGGAGAAGGTGTGAGACAACTCCTTGATGGAACAAGGCAGGATTCCCTAACATATATTAATATCTTGGGATAACCCATCTCAAAGAGTTGATGCTCCACTAGACAGTGATTTAGCAAACGCTATTGGGTCTGATGTTGAGACAGTGCTTATGCATGATAGATCAAGTATACCTCTACGAGGCAATTCTCCGCTTGATAGTGATTCAGTTCATTCTGATGAATTAGGTGATGAGAATATAAATGAATTGATGGATTTCACTTACAGGTACATAAGGCTATATTTGAAATGCAGAGTGAAAGTAAGGGAGAGAAACACTGAAGTGAAAGTGAGGGAGAGATACACTTGAGTGAGAGATAGAGAGAGAAAGAGTGAAATACTTCAAAGTGCTCGACACTTATGTAAACACTAACAGAACGTAGTAGAAGTGAGGAAACCATAGACCAAACACTTACCCTTGCTACTTCTAAAAGAAAAGCTATTATGTTTTCCCAATCAATGACAGATAAGAACCTTCTTTGGAAGACAAGCCATTTGAAAGATCATGGGCCATTGGAGGATTCCTCAACTAAGGGGGAAAATTTATTATACAAGAAAAAACATAAAAATGAGAATGTCTTATATTCGTATCCTTATGGGAGAAGTTAATATCTTTAGGGGGAGAATTTAGACAAGAAAAAGAAGAAAAGCATATCTTCTGATCCTCATAGGAAAACAACAGAATATGGGAGAATTAAAAAACTGTATCATATACTTGAAAGGAGTTGTCAGTAAAGGATTCCTCATCCAAGTGGGAATAAAGAAAAGGATTGACACTTCCATTGTTCATCTGAATGGAGAAGAAGAAAAAGAAGAAGAATCACATTCTCAAGGGGAGAACATTACTTGAGCTATGTTCTATTGAAGACGTTCCCAGGAATTTTAATTCTAATGAAGCTCTATTTATGATAAGTTCTTTCAGTTCAACTATGAACGATTTTGAGGTAGAGAAAACTCAAACACAGACAGAAATGAAGATGATACTACATGAATATCAGTTCAGTGCTAGAGGAACAATCATCTTTCATTTCAGTTACATAAGAAATTAAAGGGTTTCGAGGCACAAACGCAGCGGAATAAACGCGAAAAATAAATCAAAATAGCGAAACCCTCCGCAGGATCCATGCAAAAACAAAAGATTTAATTCGGAGATAAAGAATAAATACCTTTAGAAGCTTTAACAGTTCATTAATGGAAGATTAATGGAGGTCCAAAGCTTGTTTAATCACCACGTATCCCGCCCTCGCGATCTACGCTCTACGGTATCCACACGAACACTTTTCATGAAGGATTGATGTGTACTAGCACCCGAAAACTGGTTCTCTCTCTATCTTCCTCTTTTCTCAAAACGGCTAGGGTTTTAGTAAAAATATGTCTCTTTTATTAAATCAGCCCATAAAAAGATTATATATAGAGAGAAATAAGTTTTCTAATTATAATCCAATTATAATTAATACTAATCCAAAATTCTAAATTATTTAATTAAGTCTCACTTAATTAATTAATTATTAATTTTGGAATTAGTTTAAATAATTCATTTATTTTATTTATATAATTAATTAAGTCATACTTAATTAATATCTTAAATAAAATAAATTACTTATTTAATTTAAATTCACAATTTAAATTATTTCTCCTTCAAGCGTTCTTTGTGTGTGACCCTGTAGGTTATTATTACGTTGGCAACAATTTTAATATCTAATTAAAATTGTAAACAATGAGCGGCATCTAGTAATACATCATTGCTACCCAAGTAATAATAATAAATCGGTGATTCGATTAAGCCTTTCGTGAATAATGTTCCATGTAATATAATCCCTTTAATCTTGATATTATAGATTAAACTCAAGGCATGTCTCGTGTTATCCTCTTCATAATTTAATCTTTATTTTCTTGATCAATGAGTAGACTATTAAAATCAAATCAACATTTGAACACGGCCGTGCATTTCATAGTCTCACTCAAACAAGAGGCCAATAATATCACTCCTAAAATTAGGAGGATTAAATCCCATCTAGATCATTCATATTTCTCATACGATTCATAATATACCCAATGTCCACTTTTATCATCATCCGGTCAAAGGTAACTTTTAATGTAATCAAAGTATATTAATTCTCGTATAGAAATATAATGATTTCAGGTCTAAGGATCATTACACCATTATCATAGTGAGAATTACTTATGACACTTATTTAACATGTAGAATATCACGACGGGTCATTCCAGTGCCATGCATTGATACATGCACTTATGTTTTTGACTTTAGTATCACCATACCTATGACCAATGAGATGTGGTCATCTGTCAAGAAACAACTAGTCTTTGTGCATTATTATTGTCCTTAAATAATAATACTTGACTAGGGAATTTTAGGAATAAGATACTATTCATATAATCTCATTTTTAAGCCACATATTTAAAGATATATAATACATATCAAAATTCCAAGGACGTTTATTATGCTTTCAATTTATTACGCAGTAAATAAAACATAATAAATAAATAATAATCAATAAAACATAATCCTTAATAAGAAATATTTTCCTTAAAATATAAAAAGTATTGTCTCTAGAGCACAATTACTATCAGAAATATGGAAATGTAAAATCTAATCCAGAAAAACCAGTAGCATTATTTACAAGTCCCCGACAATTACTTTTTCTAGTTTTTAGTTGAGTTATCCTCACTATGAGATTTGTTTGCTCAGTTTAACAATCAAATAGGGAGAGATTGTTGGTGATATTATGAAGCTGTATGAATAGTAATCGTGATAACTCAACACTAGAACATGACAGGTAAATAATACTACGCCTACACAGAATTCAGGAAGAAATGAAGACAAGGCAGATACAGTGAATCAAGACATTAGAATAAGTTTTGAAGTCTACTACGGGTCACTGAAAGAAGTTCATTAATATGATCAAGCGTCAGTGAAGAATAATATGTAAAGACTTTCAGGGTTTCAGAAGTGTTGAAGATTCAGTATAGAAGTACCACTAGAAGATTTCAGTATAAAGGCATTGATTGAAGATAGACAGTGTTCGAAGCATAAGAATCTAGAAGGGTAAAGACAAAGGTTAAAGAAGACAACTGCAGTCATGAAGTTATACTCACTGAAAGAAGTTCGGTGATATGTTCAAGTGTCAGTGAAGAATAGAGAATAAAGTATTCAAGATTTTGGTAATAATGAAGACGTTGTCTAAGTACCAGAAAAGATTCCAGTGAAAGTATTATGTTTATTGACAGTCAGTGTTTGAAGAAATGAAGTTGCTGCAAATTTAACAATGTACGTAAGTCAATAATACGAAGACCTGGATCAAAGTTAGTCGTCTGTGAACCAGACCTATTGCACTAGGCGTCAGCAGTTTGTGAAAGTAATTTGATGATTAACTATAGAAGAATTGTTAAGTTGAAGAACGTACTTCGAAATAACGGTTATTCAATATGGTAGGAAAAGTGATTTGTAGAAAGTGTCAAAGGGTGCAGGGTGCAAAGTGTCACCACCTTGGTATGAAAAGTGGAAGTTTTCGAACTATAGTCGAAGAATGGAAACAACTCAGGGTACAGGGTGTAATGTGACAAGACTTTGGTACAAGAAATGGAAGTTGGTAAACTTCAATCAAGGAATGAGAAGGAGGTCAAAGAGCAGTGATCAAATTGCACTTTGACCATAGAAGTGCAACAAAAATATTCAGCGCAACAAAAACTCACTTGCCTTAACCAAAAAATGAAGTATCATATTATGTTATGCCTCACTTGTATAACCACTGTATAGGGCGCAACATAAGTCCTTGGCGCAACAAAAATGTTGAAGTGGGGCCACTTGACTTGGTTAAATTATTAACCCATTTTATGTTGTGCCTCCCCTGTATAACCACTGTATAGGGAGCAACAAAATATTAACTGGCGCAACAAAACATTTCAAGCTCCACATAGCTCTCAGCCAATCATATTACAACAATCTACTTTATTGGTTTAAAGTCTACACAAATAAAAAGAGGACAACCACCTATTCAAGACTCTTCTTCTTCAACACAAATAAAATGTAGAGAGCAACCATGGCCGGAACAAGAGACTAAAATTATACACACCCATACCTTGCTTCCGGTCAGATATTAGGACTCGGTTCTTTAACGAAAAATGCTCAGGGCTCCTAGATATCACTCCCTACAGACTTATTTTTTCCTTGTACTAATTTAGATATATTTGTATATGAACTGAGCCTTATATTTTTGTGTTAGTTGCAAAGAACTAATTTGTTCTTTGAAAACTAGTTATATTTTTAACTGGGTGTAGCAACCTCTGGGTATATATATAAAATATATATTCCCCGAATCTTTTCCCATTTATTTTACTTGCTAATTTTCTTGAACCTAATTGATTTATCCGGACACACAGAAAATTAGTAAGCAGCTCACCTAAACACTACAAATGGCAAAACCCATTCTGAAGTAATAATTTATTTATCATCAAATTCCGAAATGAATTTAAATTATTATGAGTATCGTATTCAACCCCCTTCTACGATACATCGGGACCCAACATGATATTCTGATTCTTCGTATCTAGTTTACATTCTTCGACTTGATTCCTATTATCACATTTATTATTTACTTCTCTTTTTATTTGAGTTGAGTTGTCATCTAATTATTATAAATAGGCCCAGTCATATGCCTTTCATCACATTTAGTGGCTATTAAGAAAATTCTTAGATATATCAAGGGTACACCAAATTTATGTATTTGGTATCCTAGAATTCTAGATTTTATCTAATAGGCTACTCAGATGCAGATTATGCAGGCTGTAAAATAGACATGAAAAGTACTATAGGCCCCTGTCAATTTCTAGGAAACAAACTTGTGTCATGATTCAGTAAGAAGCAACAATCAGTATCAACTTCAACTGCAAAAGTGGAGTACATTTCTGCTGGAAGTTGTTGTGCACAAATATTATGGATGAGAAATCAATTACTTGATTATGGTTTCAACATGAACAAGATTCCTATTTTTTGTGATAACACAAGTGCCATTGCCATAACTGAATATCCTGTGTAACATTCCAGAACCAAACACATTGACATAAGGTATCATTTCATTAGGAAACATGTAATGAATGGTACAGTTGAATTACATTTTGTCCCTAGTGAATAACAACTTGCATACATTTTTACTGTTAGGAATATATTCATTTGATGATGTACAAAATACTAGAATAAGAATTAGTATAGTTTATTTGTAATAAGTCTTTCTAGTCTCTGAATTTTATAATCAGAGTCTAGTTAGTCAACATTCTTATACTTAGAATATTTTCTATAGAAAGTGAAATCAGAGTCTAGATGAAGATCAGAGTCTGGGAGGTGATCAGAGTCTATAAACTAATAGAGTCTACAATCTGTCAGAGTCTACAAATGACCAGATCAAAGTCTATAGTCTGACAGAGTCTGAAGATTTCAGAGTCTATGAAGTCAAAGCTGAATTTGGAAGATGATCACAGAAAAGGAAAGTCTTCGAAGATAAAGATAAATATATTACAGATATGCTATGGGAAGGAAAGGGAATTTCATAACGAAACTGTCAACTAATAATTAGGAATTATATTCCTATTGTAATTTGATTTTATATTATTAGTTGATAGGAAACTCTCTATATAAACTCTATATAACCTAATTGTAAAGTAGTCGAAGAATAATTGTCGTAGTCAAATAGTGTGAGAGCATAGAGATAGAGAGAGTTGTTGTGATAAACACAGAGAAGCTTCTAGGGTTTGTGTACACCCTATGAGAGTTTTTATTTACAAATTAATAATACAAACAGTATTCATTCATATCTTCGTGTTTGATCTATGTTCTTAATTCATATCTGTTAGTTCATATTGAGTTGGTTTTAAATCTGACAGAAAACACACACAAGTATTCACCCCCCCTTCTACTTGTGCAACTGGGAAAACAATTGGTATCATAGCCTAACGTTTAAAATCGATTAAAGATGTCTGGAAATAAAGATGGCAGAGATTTCTATGCTTAAGAGAAACGAGTACACCCACTGGAAGGTTAAGATGCTGCACCATCTGAAAATTACAGACCCTGACTATCTTGAAAGGATTCATGAAGGACCCTATGTGCCCTTAAAGCTTGTTCCTCAAATCATTGAAGAAGGTAAAGTAACTGAAGAACACTTCATTGAAAAACCAAAGGCTGAATGGACAAAAAAGGACAAGGAGAATATCCTTAAGGAGGCAAAGGTTAAAAACATCATCTTTAACAGTTTGGATTCTTTTCTTACAAACTATGTTATATCATGTCAAACTGCTAAGGAGATGTGGAAAAAACTGAAAGTGCACTGTCAAGGGACTAAAGATGTCAATAAGAATGCTAGGTCTTTGCTAATTCAAGAGTATGAGCATTTTGAAGCTAAATATGAAGAATCTATTACTAAGATGTATGATAGGTTTACAAAACTCTTGAATGAGATAACTATGCTTGGTAAGGTTTATGATTCTGAAGATACAAACACCAAGTTTCTAAGAGCACTTCCTGAAGAGTGGGACAACAAAACTACAGCCATAAAGGAAGCTAGAGATTTGGATGAATTAACTCTAGAAGAAATGTATGGCAGACTCAAGACATATGATTCAGAGATGTAACATAGGAAGAATAAGAAATCTGTGAAGACAAAATATGTGGTGCTCTTAATGGAGTCTGATAAAGAACAAAAGAAAAACCCCACAGAAGTAAGAATCAATGATTCAAGGAATAAGGGTAAAGTTGTTGAGGTGTCAGACTCTACTGATACAAACTCTGATTCTGATGAAGAAATTGATCTAAGTCAAATGATGACTATGTTTGCTAAAAATTTCAGAAGAATGAAATTTAACAAAAGGACTGGCAAATTTAGCAAGATGTCATCATTCAAGAAGGAATATCAGAAGGTTGAGAAGAGCAAGAGCACCATAGTCAAACTTGACAAAGAAAAGGTCAAGTGTTTCAACTGTGGAATATTGGGGCACTTTGCTAGTGAATGCAAAAAGTTGAAACGTCAAGGAAAATGGAAAGCACTTCTATCAATAGGAAATGATTGGGCAGATTCAAGCTCAGGGGATGAAATTGATTATGAAAATTTAGCATTGATGGCATCCTCTTCAAGGAAATCACAATCTACCAAAGAACCTTCATCTTCTAAAATTCAGGTATCAATCTTCACTCCAGAATTCTTACTTAATTTAGACTCTGATGATATTCAAATTGTGCAAAGTGAGGTTAATAAAATAATGATAAACTGTAAATCTCTCACTAGTGAAAGTGAAAGGTCAAGAAAAGAAAATTTCACCTTGACAAACATGAATGATCATTTAGAGTCTGAGTTAAAATTTAATGGAACAATACAAAAAAGATTCTGAGAAATATAGTCATAACTACACTGAGTACCTTTATCCCTGTTAAGTTTGTGACTTCTGAATTAAAGAATGATTTACCTAAAGAAATCACAAACTGAAAGGCATATGACTAGGCCTATTTGTAATAATTAGATGGCAACTCAACTCTAACTAATAAAGAGAAGTAAATACTAAACACCAAACAGGAATCAAGACGAAGACAGTCAACTAATCACAAAGGATCCAAGTATCAGAGATATTTTATAGGATTGCTACTCAACACTGGATGAAGTTCATTTCTATGTTCAAGCGTCAGTGAAATTAATAATGTGGTAGTACTTCTATAGAAGACAGAAGATATAGAAGATTTCAAGTGGTTACTACAAGCAGATTCCAGAAGAAGAATGCAAACAGTGAAGAAGAATTAATGACAGAAGGCCTCTAGTTAAATGTTATTTAAATGGAGAATATTTATTGGGATGACACAAATGAACCAGACAGTACATTTGTGTGTCAACTAATATAATATTTATTCTTTATTTAATTCAAGAGGTTTCAAGATCAGAAGTCGAAGAAAAGACAGGAAGATTTCAAGACTATCAGCACGGCTGCGACTAAAGATAATATTTTAATTCTACTATCAATTGTTGATTAATTATTTAATTTATCTAATTAAATTAATTCAAGTTGAAATTAATTTAATTTATAAATTAACTAATTAAATTAAGTAGAATTAATTTACTATAAAAGAAACGGATCAAAATGACTTATATATATATATATATAATCAGTTAGTATGACTTTCAATAAGTCATACCGAATTTCTTTATATATATATATATATAAGTCATACCGAGCCTGTTTAAATAAGTCATACCGACCTATTTAAATAAGTCATACCGAAGCAGATTTGATTAAAAGGTCATGCTGAGTTGATTTTGTTTAATTTAAATAAGTCATACCGATTTATTTAATTAAATAAAATCTGGATATGACTTTCAAAAGGTCATACCGAACTTTTGATAAGTCATACCGAGTTTTAAAAGGTCATACCGACCAGAAATAAATCATGCCCAGTCTTTTAAAAGTCATACAAGTGTTAAAATAAGTCATACAGACTTATTTTCTTGAAATTAAGTCATTCTAGAAAAGGTCATACCAGCCTTTTCTAATCTCTATAAATATGAGAAGATTGCTTCATTTGTTTGTTGTTCAACTTGTGAAGAGTTAGAAAAATCAGATCAAATTCAGTAATTTATCTGCATTGTAATATTCACAGATTTCTGTGCTGAGTTTGAATATAATTGTTTAAACACGAACACTTCATGTCGAATTCGTTCTAGACTTTATATCAATTATATAACAGTTTTTCTAAAATATTAATTGTGTAATACTAATCAAGTTTAAATAATATCTTTCACTTGAACAGTATTTCATTATAATTAATATTTCGTGAGTAATTAAAATAATATTTTTAATCCAATTATTCAGCGAATAATTATCAGATATTGTATTCAACCCCCCCTTCTACAATATCAGGGACCAACAATTGGTATCAGAGCTGGTTGATATAGAAAATATCAGATCCAAACCAAAAATTCCGCAACTCATACAGATCTCAAAAATTATTTTTAATTCAAAATAATTTTTTATTCGAAATAATTTTTCACTAAAAATTATTTCTGATCAAAAATTGTTTTCAGTCAAAAATTAAAATATTTTTTTTGAAACACTTAATTTTTAATCTTATTAAAGATGAGTACCCAGAAAGTTACAAGCATCAAGATTCCACAGTTCGACAGAGAACACTACAACTTGTGGAAACAAAAAATGCTACTGTTTATCGGGATTGCAAATCCTAAGTATGCATTGATAATGGCTAAAGGTGTTGAGCTCCCTATATCAGTTGTTCTCGAACATACAGTAGATGGGGTCGTAATTCCCCACAGACAGTTTCCGAAAAGTCCGGCAGACTATACAGATGAGGAAACAGAAGCTGTGTCCCTTGATAATAATCTAAAGCTCATATTAATTGAATCCCTAGACTACATCATGTACAACCAAGTAGTCAATTGCAAGAATGCAAAACAAATCTGGGAAACAATTGAAATTATCAATGAGGGAACTGAAGAAGTTAAGGAGAATAGACTGGAGATCCTGACCACCCAATATGAACAGTTTAGATCCAACCCTGGTGAGGGTATCTCTGAGGTGTTTCAGAGACTAAACAAATTGATAAACGAGCTAAACATGAATGGAAAGTTTTATCAAAACCAAGAGGTGAACAGGAAGTTTTTGTTGACCTTACCAGAGCATCTGGAGCACAGGATTGCAGCCATCCGGGAATCTAGGGACATGAAAGAAGTAACCCTAGAAAGACTCTACGGAGTTTTAAAAACTTATGAGCTGGAACAGATCCAAACCAGAGAAATGTATGGAAGAGGTAAGGTACTGAGTTCCTCCAAGGCATTAATGGTAGAAGCACCAGAGGAAGAAGAAGTGAAGGCTGTTGCACCTTCTAACAGTTCAACAGAGTATGTGGTTCCAGAACTTGGACATACTGCTGACAAACAAGAAGATGGTGATTTCTACTCACTGGAAGAACTAGATCAGCTAGAAGATGAATCTCTAGCTATGGTTGCCAGGAAGTTTGGCAACATGAGATTCCGAAGAAACTCCTCATTCAGAAGTAAGCCTAATTTTGGAAGATTCCAAAGAGGAGGTTCTTCGACAGCAGTATCAAAAAGCGGCTACAAGACCGGCTTAGTTGATAGAAGCAAGTTTCGTTGCTTCAACTGTAATGAGCTAGGCCACTTTGCAACTGAGTGCAAGAAGCCTAAGCAAGGGAAGAAGAGAGAGTCTTATGAAGAGCTCAAGGAGAAGTATGATGCACTAGTGAAAAAGCATCAAGGAAAGTCCTATCTAGCAGCAGGCAAAAGCTGGGATGACTCAGATAACGATGATGAGGAAGAGCTGGGAAATCTTGCTCTTATGGCTTCATCAGAGGGATCACTGTCTCCCACCAGTGACAGAGGAATAGAGGTAAATCCTTCGTGTCCTAAGATGTTTGCTTTGCTAGGTAAAGAACTAGATGGTGAAAGAGATAAAGTTAAGAAACTCAGACTCAAAGTCAAAGAGTTAATTGATGAGACTGAAGTTTTTAAACAGTTAAAAAGAAATCATGACAAGTTGACTATTAAGTTAACTGAAGACTTAGCTGTTCAAGTCAGCAAAGTCAGTTGTCATGTTGTAGTAGAAACTAATCTCAGAAACCAGATAGAAGAAGAAAAGAAGAAGTGTCTTGCTTATAAGAATTCCTCATATATTGTTAAGAACCTAGTTGACCAACAAGAAATAAATCGTAAAGTTGGAATAGGCTTCGAGTATAACAAATCTGTAGGAAAACCAAGCAACATAACCCCCTTTAGAAAAAGTGCTGAAGAAAGGGGTATCCCACATGTTGTTAAAGACACACCGAAACCTCTCTTCATAACACCGATAGCTGAACCCATCCTTGAGAGCTCTGTACTAATTGCATATGAAATGCAGTTGGAAGATCTTGAGGAAGAGAAGAAGAGAGGAGAACAGGTTAAGGACATAAAAGGAGTTAATGTCCAGAAAGAAAAATGTGCACTAGAAACACCAGTGAAAGATGTGGGAACTTCTGATTCCCCCAGACCTGGTGTAGGTGCAAAAGACTTAAAGAATAAAATGAACAGACCCAACACGTTTGTGAACAGTAGGAATAGTAACAATAAATTTCATTCTACTGAAAACTTCAAATATGCTGATAAAATTGAAGTAGAATCTGTTAAACCCCCTACTGTATTGAATAACATGCCTACTATTGATGCTTTCCATAAACCATGTGGTATAATGAATTGCATGTTATGTGCCTTTAATGCTATGACTGCTTACTTCAAACGCATGATAGCTAAGAAAGATGACATGACACCTAGACAGCACATCAATAGTAAATTTGCTAAATCCAAGACTGCGACTCCTTCACCTGAGAAGAAGGAATCATATATTCCTAAGTCTAAACAGAAAGTTGTTAAGACTGTTTATAGGAAGGTAGGAACAGTCAAGGAAGAAAAGGATGTTGTTCGAAAAGGATCTGTTGTCAAAGCAGACAAAGGTCAATTTTTTAAGTATGCCGGGCCCAATCAATTTTGGGCTCCGAAGACAAATTAATCCGTTTGATAATTGCAGGGAGTTAAACAGGTAAACCGAGTTATATGGATCCTGGACAGCGGATCGTCAAGGCATATGACCGGAGATAGAGCCCTGCTATCAGACGTGGTTGAGAGAGCTGGCCCAATCGTCACCTTTGGAGATAACAGCAAAGGAATGACTATGGGATATGGCAAGTTAAATACAGGAAATGTTATCATTGAAAATGTCTCTTTGGTGGAAGGACTTAAGCACAATCTACTCAGCGTCAGTCAATTTTGTGATAGAGGTTACAAAGTAAACTTTATCAAGGAGAAGTGCTTAATAGCTCATTCTAAAGAAGACAGACTAGCCTTGCGTGGAGTAAGGAAAGGAAACTTGTACGTAGCTGATTTCAACTCGGGAACTGAAGCCGAAGCAAACTGTTTCTATTCAAAAGCTTCAACAGAGGAAAGTTGGCTATGGCACAAGAAGCTCTCACACCTGAATTTCAAAACAATGAACTCTCTAGTCAAGAGGGATTTGGTGAGAGGACTGCCTCCGATGGAATTTACACAAGAAGGATTGTGTGAGGCATGTCAAAAAGGCAAGTCAAAGGAAGCAACTCACAGAGGCACAGACACTACAAACATCACTGAACCACTTCAACTCCTTCACATGGATTTATTTGGTCCAGTAAATATTCTGTCTATGTCAAGGAAGAAATACGCCTTAGTAATTGTGGATGACTTCACAAAGTATACATGGGTTTTATTCTTGAATTCTAAAGATGAAACTCCACATTTGGTGATTGATCATATAAAGCTGATTGAGTTAGATTCAAAGTTACCTGTCCGAGCAATAAGATCAGATAATGGAACAGAATTCAAAAATGAAGTTCTGAATAATTTCTGTTCAGACAAGGGGATAACAAGGCAGTACTCAGCACCAAGAACTCCACAACAAAATGGAGTTGTAGAAAGGAAAAATCGAACCCTGATTGAAGCTGCAAGGACTATGCTAAGTGAATCAAGGTTACCTATCTACTTCTGGGCTGAAGCAGTTAATACAGCTTGTTATACTCAGAATCGAACTCTGATCAACAAAGATCATATGAAAACTCCCTATGAATTAATGGCTGGCAAGAAACCAACTCTCAAGTACTTTCATGTATTTGGAGCCAAATGCTTTGTGCTAAAAGATGGAGATGAACGCATTGGCAAATTTGAGGCCAAGGCACATGAAGCCATTTTTGTCGGATATTCAAGAAGAGCATATAGGGTTTACATAATTGATCAGCACCAAGTGAAGGAAAGTGTCAATGTAACTTTTGATGACACTAAACTCCCAATTATCCAAACTGAAGATTCTTCTGAGTCATTAAAATTCGACAATTATCCAGACTCACATACTGAGGATGAAGAAGAACCTGAAGTTGCAGCAGGAAATAATGACATCAATGATGGTAATGATCCAGGTATTAATGGTGGAAACAATGGCAACACTGGGGATTCTACTAATACCAGTGGTGGGTCAACAAGTCATCCTGGCAGCAACTCAGGGGGAGATGAAGGATCAACTGGCAGAACACAACATCACAATGAATTTCGAGGCGAATCATCAAGATCAAACCTACCTAGGGAAAGGTTATGGAGCAGAGATCATCCTTTTGAATTGATCATAGGTGATCCAGATGTTGGAGTAAGAACCAGAAGTGCAACTTCAAATGAATGTTTATTTTCAGTTTTTCTATCTCAAGAAGAACCAAAGAAGATTGAAGAGGCACTAATTGATCCAGATTGGGTTCTTGCCATGCAAGAAGAACTCAATCAGTTCGAAAGACAAGAAGTCTGGACACTGGTACCCAGGCCTAAAGATAGATCTGTTATTGGCACAAAATGGGTATACAGGAACAAATTAGACGGTGATGGCATTGTTACAAGGAACAAAGCCAGACTGGTTGCAAAAGGTTACTCCCAGGAAGAGGGAATTGATTATGACGAGACCTACGCACCAGTTGCAAGACTTGAAGCCATCAGGATATTTCTGGCATTCGCAGCACATTCCAATTTTAAAGTCTATCAAATGGATGTGAAGAGTGCATTTCTGAACGGAAAGCTAGAAGAGGAAGTTTATGTGGAACAGCCCCCTGGCTTTGAAAATCCAGAGTTTGCTGATTTTGTGTACTTTCTTTTCAAAGCTCTCTATGGACTCAAGCAAGCACCGAGGACATGGTATGACACTCTCTCTGAGTTTTTACTTGAAAATGGTTTCACTAGAGGTGTCATAGATAAAACTCTCTTTTACAAATTACATAATGAAGATATGATATTTGTCCAAGTTTATGTTGACGATATTATATTTGGTTCTACTAACGAAAACTTGTGCAAGAGATTTGCTAAGTTAATGCAGAGCCGATATGAGATGAGCATGATGGGTGAGCTGTCATTCTTCCTTGGATTGCAAGTAAAGCAAAAGGAAGATGGGATTTTTATTTGCCAATCAAAGTACGTAAGAGATCTTCTCAGAAAATACAGTCTAGAAGATTCTTCACCGGCAAAAACCCCAATGCCAACAGCCACAAAGCTTGACAAAGATGAAACTGGTAAGAAAGTTGACATCACAAGCTATAGAGGTATGATAGGCTCTTTATTATATCTAACTGCTAGTAGACCCGATATAATGTTTGCAACATGCTTATGTGCAAGGTTTCAATCTGACCCAAGAGAATCTCATCTAATAGCTGTTAAACGAATTTTTAGATATCTAAAGGGTACACCAGATCTTGGAATTTGGTACCCTAAGGATACAGGTTTTGACCTAATAGGCTATACAGATTCAGACTATGCAGGGTGCAGGATGGACAGGAAAAGTACCTCTGGAAGCTGTCAGTTTCTAGGACGACGGTTGATCTCCTGGTACAGCAAGAAACAACATTCAGTATCTACCTCGACAGCCGAAGCAGAATACATTGCGGCAGGTAGCTGTTGTGCACAGATCTTGTGGATTAGGAATCAGCTAAATGACTATGGACTTGCGTTGAACAAAATTCCAATTTTCTGCGACAACACAAGTGCTATAGCTATTTCCAACAATCCTGTACAACATTCACGAACCAAGCACATTGACATAAGGTATCACTTTATCAGAGAGCATGTCATGAATGGAACTGTGGTGCTACATTTTGTACCCACAGAAGATCAAATAGCCGACATCTTCACAAAACCACTTGACGAATCCACTTTCTCAAAGTTGGTTAGTGAATTAGGGATGTTAAACCATGGCTAAATTTTTGATTGCTAGGAATTAATTTAAGCTCATAAATATTAAATGTTAATATTTAAAGAATTTATGAAGTTCGAATTAATAAAATCCTAGGGCTTATGATTTTTTTTGGAAAATTATCTTAAGATTAAATCAATATTCTTACAAGATAATTATTTCAATAAACGCATAAGTACTTTTGTTTAAATTAAGCATTTATAAGCATTAAGTAAATTAATGAATATTTTTTTCTATTTTTTTTTAAGCTTGTGTAAATTATTGTATAATTTTCTAATTACTATTGTACTTTAAAATAAATAAGTATGTTTTTAATTATTCAATTAATTTGATTATTAAATTAATTCAAACTTGAGTTAATTTAATTCTTAAATTAATTAGAACAATTAATAATGTAAATATTTATTTTATGTCTTTAATATTTATTAGTTTGTAAATTATTAATATTTATCTCTTAATGTCTGCTTTTTAATATTTATTGAATAAATGTGTATATAAGTATTTTTAATTGAATATTAGTACAGCATGTCTTATTTTGTTTAAATTCTCGGTATGACATTTAATATAATGAAATTCGGCATGACTTTTTATTCTTAATAAAAAGTCATACCGAGGGTTAGGTTAAATAAGTCATACTGACTGTTTGCTCAATAAGTCATACTGACTAATACCATTCAGTTTTATGTTAATAAAACTCGGTATGACTTTTGAAAAGTCATACCGAGATATGCTAGTATTATAGTTATCAAATAAGTCATACCGAGACTAATTTGATTTTCTTTCTTTTATTTATTAAGTCATACACAGCTATATTCATATACACACACTGATACACACGAACAGTTTTTTCCTTTGACAAGAAATCAATCGATTTTCACCCATTACAACTGATTTCAGTTGCTATTCTCTAATTACAAGTATCTTTACTTGACAGTTTGTTAAAATCGACTAAAACCTAGCCAAACTCTGCCCATTTTTTTCCCAAAAATCGCAGTGCTTGTTCTTGTTCTTGTTAAAAATCGAAGCTTCTAGTGTTGATTGTGACTAAAGGACTAGTTGTGTAGTGAATTGTTGATTAAAGCTGATTTTGGATTATTATAAATTAGGGTTTCAATTTTTCAAGTGTAACTTTTCAAATTTTGAATTGTAATTGTTCATTTTAATTTGTAATCACACATTGTAATTTTATTAATTTATAATAGTTTAAAGGTAAATGGCTGGTTATTGCGAATTAGTAAAAACTAATTTTGTTGGATATTTTAATCCGGTGAATTGTTCAGTCGAGAGGTTTCGACCGTGGATCGTATTTATGAATGAACATTCACTCGTCAGAACTGCAATTACTCTGGACGCCCCGTTGCAAGTGTTAGCACTTAGGGCTCTGTATTCCACTGCTAGGAATAGGAGTACTGCAGGCAGAGTTCAATTCTCGTTCAGCATAGGAGATCATGAATACATGGTGACTGAAGAGGACGTGAACAGGATTCTAGGCTTTCCAACAGACAACTTCATGGATCCACCCACTGTACCAGAAATTCTAGAATTTTTCTACAACATTCAATATCAGGGTGAGATCAACTTAGTAAGGATGACTAAGTCCAAGTTGGTAAGCGAGTGGGACTACTTCTTTGACACGTTAGCCAAAGTGTTTGCTCCCACTACAAAGAACAACTTCAACAACATATCTTCAATACTACAGATCATAGGGTTTTCTGTGGCCCACAATCGGAGGATAAATTTTGGGAAGTTAATTCTAAAAGAAATAATCAGGAAAATGGGGAAACCAGAAAGCAGGGAACATAATGTACAAGTTTACTATCCAAGGTTCCTGATGCTGTTTATGAATGACTTGTTGATGGAAGAAGACAAAGCCTTATTTCAGAATGGTCCTGTAGAAGAATCTCCGACTTCTCAGAACAACTTATTTGCAAGACTCCACAACAACCCCAAGTTTCAAAATGTGCAAGTGGTAAGGACAGATTATATGGCTGAGATACTAGATCTTATTGTTCATCCTGTGCAGGAACAAGAGGCAGAACAAGTGCCTATGCAATTAGAACATCCTGTGCACCTTCTACTTGAAGCTGCTCAGCATGTCGATCAAGTGGCACAAGATCAACAGGTAATATCTCACTCACAATCTTCTAGTTCAATACCTATAGAAATATCCAATGCACTATTAGATTTATCTGTGGCGGACTATGATGGTGTTCTTACACTCCAGGATATCAGCTACGAACCTGAAAACACACAGGTTCCACCCCCAGCTGAATTAGAGCCTCAAACAGTTCTTCCTTCTTCCTCCTCTTCGCTTAAAGTCAGAAAAAGGAAGACACCTGTCAGAATAGTTAGGGGTCTTGGTGCTGATGTGAGTGAACCCGCAGCTCTGTCTCCACAATCTAAAAGATCTAAATTTCAACCAGAGACACCTGCAGACTCATCCTTTTCCTCTCAATGGGATATGGATTTTGACATGGCCATTCAAGGTTCTTTAGATACACTTGCTCAACCAGATAGTGAGGAAAGCACACTGCTAGCTCTCACACTAGCAGGACCTCCGCTTGCAGATACACAAACACATGAGGGCACATTTGTTGAAGAAAATGTTTTTGATAAAATCCCGTCGGATGCCACCTATGTTGTGGACCATGACATTTTCGATGCAGTGCAGCATCAAACACCCTCCGAGGTATCAAGGGGCATCACAGACTCTAATGAGCCATTCACTACATTGTCTAAGGTGGTGACCCCCCTGGATTCTTTACATCCAGTTCTTTTAAAAGAAGGTCTTGAATCCACTGGTGGATTTGAGAGGCAACCACTCCATAGAGGGAGATGGGACTCCATTCAAGGAGTAGCTACGTCAGTAGCGGAGCCACTTCAAGTTAATCTTGTTGAGGACGCGCCTTCACAGGCATCAGAAGAGCATTTCGACTCTTCAAAAGCAATTGTAATATATGCAGGTACAGCTTCAGGATCTGGAAAGGAGCTAAACACTAGTGATGTGAGGCATACACAAAGTGAAACACATGCACCGAGTGAAAGTGAGTTAAACAGGAGTGCAAGTGAGCTGAGTGCACACACACACAGTGATTTATTATCAAAAATGGAAGCTCTCCAGAGGGAAATACAAATTGTTCAGGCTGAGTTGGTAAAAGTAAAAGCACAAGCAGAAGAAAAATCTACATCTGCCTCTGTAACACAGCAGCTGACAATTGTTCGAAATGATGTTGATAGTGTCAAGTCATCCATTCTTCTAAAAACACAAGATATCCAGCACGTACAGAGTCTCATTGCTGAAGATATGAAAGAAGTGAGCAAATTACATGAAAAAATTGATGACGTTGAGAAAAGTTTAACCCTCACAATCATTGAAAATGAAAAGATCTCTACTCAACGATTCACCAAACTAGATGATGGCATGACACATCTGAATGAAGGAATGAAGCAAGTCTATCTGACTATGCAGAAAATGTTGACATCTTTTGAAGCCTCTAAAACTCAAGAGGATCCCTCAACTAAGGGGGAGAAAGCAAAGGAGAAAGTAGCTGAAGATGAAAGGACTTCTACGAAAGACAAAGGCAAAGCCAAGCTGTTTTCTGAAGAAGAATTTCAATCGTTTGATCCAGTACCAGAAGAACAGTACTATGCCCAAGGCAATTCATTGATGACAGTGTTCATGATGAATCAGATATTCCTGACTACTGCAGAGCTGAGGATGAAACTGCATTTGATGAAGAATTTTTGTTTCCAAAAGAAGTTGATCCAGCCTATGAAGAGGCAATGAAGAAACTAAAAGAAGACATCAAGGCAAGT
Source organism: Oenanthe sinensis (assembly GCA_028671895.1). NCBI lineage: Eukaryota > Viridiplantae > Streptophyta > Magnoliopsida > Apiales > Apiaceae > Oenanthe > Oenanthe sinensis. The sequence goes on from CM053807.1 coordinate 15,811,031, forward strand.
CATGCAAAAACTGAAAATCTGAAAGCTCTAGTCATAGAAAGAACCAAGGCAGAAAGAGAAGAAAGCCAAGAAAAGCAAAATCTCTGGGCCATAGCAGTCAGAGAGAAAAAGAGAGATGTACAGCTCAAAATTGGAAAGAAATGGGATACTGCAAGAAAAATAATGGACAAACAACAAAAGGGTCCATTTGAAGACAAGCATCTGAAATCATTAATTGATCGTCTAGAAAAGACAAACGACAACATTGACAACTTCATGAAAGCTCTGAAAGAGGAAGTGGACTACATCACTATCTTAGTGGATCACATTCTTGAAGACTGGCAGATACTAGTCTATACACACAGGAATGGGACATTCAGAATTTCCTTGGAGTTTTTCAGACAAAGAAGTTTATCAGTAATATGGACGTTCTTGAACAAAGTCAAGAGAAGCTCAGAAGAAAATGAACTTCTCAGGGATAGACTTAGAATCTTTGCAACAGCTGCTAGTCCTCAAATCTTATTTGATCCTCACGAGGTAAGATTCTTTTCAAACAAGCTATATCAAATCTTTCAGTTAAATGAGGAATCATTAAAGGGCTACACAGTTAAGTACATGATTCAAGTTGAAAGGATGCTAAGGTCGAAAGGATTTAAATCCCAAGCTAAGATGGATGCTGCAGAAAAGATAAGAAACTACTGTCTATCAAAGAGGATTCCGTCATACATCAGGCAAATACCAAAGATAGATTCAACACAACCATCTGATGTAGAAGAAGAGATAGTAGATCCTGTTGAACAGGAAGTACTGTGGCAGTTAGCAAGAGCTGAGCAAAGAAGGTTGTATGGAGAGGCCACTACAACAGAACAATCAGTAACCGAAGAGGTACCAAGGACACCTGTTCATAAAGGTTCAATCCTAGAAGAAGGTGAAGTTGATACTTCTGAAGACGGAAGACGTAGATAGAACAAGATAGAATCTTTGTAATATTTGTTCAGTTCTAGAGGAACATCTATCTTGTATTTATCTTTTATGTATGAATCTGGAAAATTGTTAAATATAAAACCAGAACTTTTGTTTATTATTTACAAGTCACTACATGTCGTACTACTTTCTTAGTTGTTAGTTGAGTTATCCTCTAGGAATTTGTGTGTTAAATGTTTAACAACAAATAGGGGGAGATTGAAAGGCATATGACTAGGCCTATTTGTAATAATTAGATGGCAACTCAACTCTAACTAATAAAGAGAAGTAAATACTAAACACCAAACAGGAATCAAGACGAAGACAGTCAACTAATCACAAAGGATCCAAGTATCAGAGATATTTTATAGGATTGCTACTCAACACTGGATGAAGTTCATTTCTATGTTCAAGCGTCAGTGAAATTAATAATGTGGTAGTACTTCTATAGAAGACAGAAGATATAGAAGATTTCAAGTGGTTACTACAAGCAGATTCCAGAAGAAGAATGCAAACAGTGAAGAAGAATTAATGACAGAAGGCCTCTAGTTAAATGTTATTTAAATGGAGAATATTTATTGGGATGACACAAATGAACCAGACAGTACATTTGTGTGTCAACTAATATAATATTTATTCTTTATTTAATTCAAGAGGTTTCAAGATCAGAAGTCGAAGAAAAGACAGGAAGATTTCAAGACTATCAGCACGGCTGCGACTAAAGATAATATTTTAATTCTACTATCAATTGTTGATTAATTATTTAATTTATCTAATTAAATTAATTCAAGTTGAAATTAATTTAATTTATAAATTAACTAATTAAATTAAGTAGAATTAATTTACTATAAAAGAAACGGATCAAAATGACTTATATATATATATATATAATCAGTTAGTATGACTTTCAATAAGTCATACCGAATTTCTTTATATATATATATATATATAAGTCATACCGAGCCTGTTTAAATAAGTCATACCGACCTATTTAAATAAGTCATACCGAAGCAGATTTGATTAAAAGGTCATGCTGAGTTGATTTTGTTTAATTTAAATAAGTCATACCGATTTATTTAATTAAATAAAATCTGGATATGACTTTCAAAAGGTCATACCGAACTTTTGATAAGTCATACCGAGTTTTAAAAGGTCATACCGACCAGAAATAAATCATGCCCAGTCTTTTAAAAGTCATACAAGTGTTAAAATAAGTCATACAGACTTATTTTCTTGAAATTAAGTCATTCTAGAAAAGGTCATACCAGCCTTTTCTAATCTCTATAAATATGAGAAGATTGCTTCATTTGTTTGTTGTTCAACTTGTGAAGAGTTAGAAAAATCAGATCAAATTCAGTAATTTATCTGCATTGTAATATTCACAGATTTCTGTGCTGAGTTTGAATATAATTGTTTAAACACGAACACTTCATGTCGAATTCGTTCTAGACTTTATATCAATTATATAACAGTTTTTCTAAAATATTAATTGTGTAATACTAATCAAGTTTAAATAATATCTTTCACTTGAACAGTATTTCATTATAATTAATATTTCGTGAGTAATTAAAATAATATTTTTAATCCAATTATTCAGCGAATAATTATCAGATATTGTATTCAACCCCCCCTTCTACAATATCAGGGACCAACACAAACGCATCTATCAATGTACACTCTGTTGTTGATAAAAAGACATATGAGTCAGGAGCAAATAAGTCTAAGAAAATTATTAACATAGGGTACTTGTCTAAGTCTAAGTTAAAGGAAAGGCTAGAGAACTTATCAGAGTCTACCAAAACTAGGAGAAATAGGAATGGTAAGGCATAAACAAGGCCAATAACTATCAAAAGGATTATAATGCTCCTAGAAAGAAGTGTTACAGATGTGGCAACCACAACCATTTAGCTCTAGACTGTAAAATAAAAATTGAGAAGAAATCAAAGTCTATTCCTTCACAGACTCTGAAAAGTCACTACATTCCACAGAAGCCTTATTATCACTGTGGTAGGATATCTCATTCCATTTATATGTGTAGAAACTATCATGATTTGTATTACAATTTTTATGAGCTAAAATCTTCTATTGATAAGAGTTGGTATGACAGTGTTAAGACTCCACCAGAGTCTAAAGCAACAAAGGAGACAGGTAAACCAAAAGTGAAAAATACTAAGCCTATTTCAGCCAAAGTTAATAGAAAAGGATCCAAAACTGTTTAGATCCCCAAAATATCTAACTAGCTGCTTTATATATGCAGGGAACTAGGAAAAAGAAAGTAACCCTAATCCTAGACAGTGGATGCTCATGACACATGACTAGAAAGAAATCCCTGCTTACAGACTTTGTGGAGATGGCTGGCCTAGAAGTATCCTTTGGATATGGAAACAATGTACAAATACTGGGATATGGCAAGATTGTACTTGGAAATGTCATCATTGAAGAAGTAGCTATAGTTGATGGCTTTAAACACAACCTAATCAGCATTAGTCAACTTGGAGATAAAGGTTACCATACTGGCTTTGACAATAAGGAGTGTCTTGTGACTCACAAAGAAACAGGCATTTTGGTTTTTAAAGGACACAAACATGGTAACATATATGAAGCCAGCTTGGAGGATTGCATTCACAAAGAAGTCACATGTTTATGTAGCTGGAAATGGCACAAGAAACTGTCACAGATCAACTTCAAAATAATCAACAAGTTGGTGAAATAGAATCTTGTGAGATGACTACCACAGGTTGTTTTATGCAAGATGGACTTTGTGAAGCATGTCAACTTGGAAAGCAAAAGAAAACATCCTTCAAGAGCAAGATAATAAACACAATTTCTGAACCCTTTTATTTATTACATCTTGATTTATTTGGTCCAGTATATGTGATGTCAATTAACAAAAAGAGATATGCTCTTGTCATTGTAGATGATTTTACAAGATTCACATGGGTTTTCTTTCTACATTCAAATGATGAAGCTTCACAACACATAGTAGACCATATCATTTTTCTGGAAACAAAATCAAAGAAAATAGTTAGAGTTCTAAGGAGTGATAATGGTACTGAATTCAAGAATTCAAACATGGAGGAATACTGTGCATCAAAGGGAATTAATCAACAATTTTATGCACCAGGAACACCCCAAAAAATGGAGTTCTGGAGAGAGAATAAAATACTCATAGAAGTTGTCAGGACAATGTTGACAGAGTCTAAGCTACCAATGTATTTTTGGGCTGAGACAGTCAATACAACATGTTTTACTAAAAAATGTACATTAATTAATATGCATGGAAAGACTCCCTATGAGATGGTAAAGGACAAGAAGCCAAGTGTGAAATACTTTCACATATTTGGATACAAGTTTTTTGTACTAAAAGTACATCCTGAAAATCTAAGCAAATTTGAAGCTAAGGCTGATGAAGCAATATTTCTTGGATATGCATCAAACACAAAGGCATTTAGAGTGTTTAATCTCAGAATCAGAATTGTTATGGAATCTATTCATGTTACATTTGATGATAAAAAGTTTACAAGATTGCAGGATGACTTAGAATCTATAACATTGGAATTTGAGAATTTGAAATGTTCTGAAATAGATGAAGATGATGAGGATGGAGAACCTCAAACAACTCCTGAAACAACACAGGAACCTGCAACTTCTGAGGGGGAGCCATAAAATTCAACTTCAAGAAATTCAGAGTCTAATAATTTAGAGTCTACCCAGACAGAGTCTAGACAGACAAAATCAAGTTCTTCAGAGTCTAACACATCAGGGTCTGGATCAAGCAATTCTGAATCCTTGTTAGAGTCAAGCAATTTAGGGGCAGCCACTTCATTTGAATTTTAATCATATACAGAAAATGGCAATGATTTAGGGGAAGTTTCAAGTTCAAGAACCAATCTTCCACCAAGTAGAAAATGGATAAGGGATCACACTCCTGACTTAATAATTGGTGACCCTGAGAGTGGTGTACAAACAAAAACAACCACTCAAAATGAATGTCTTTATAGCTGTTTTCTCTCAAAGAATGAACCCAAGAAAATTGATGAAGCTTTGCAAGACGCTGATTGGATTATTGCAATGCAAGAGGAAATGAATGAATTTGAGAGAAATAAAGTGTGGAAACTTGTACCAAGACCTAGAGATCGATCAGTTGTTGGTGCAAAATGGGTGTTCAGAAATAAACTTGATGAGAATGTAACTGTGATTAGAAACAAAGCAAGGCTAGTTGTAAAATGATACTCTCAGGAGGAAGGAATTGACTATGATGAAACTTTTGCACCAGTAGCAAGATTGGAAGCTATCAGAATGTTTCTTGCCTTTGTAGCTCATTCAAAATTCAATGTGTATCAGATGGATGTGAAAAGTGCCTTATGAAATGGAGAATTGGAAGAAGAAGTCTATGTGGAGCAACCACCAGGATTTGTTGATTCAAATTTTCCTGATCATGTTTACAGGTTAGACAAGGCACTATATGGATTAAAGCAAGCACCTAGATCATGGTATGAAACTCTATCAAAATTTCTTCTTGAAAATGGATTCAGAAGAGGTACCATTGACAAAACTCTCTTTATTAGAAAATATAAAGGTGATATTTTGTTTGTCCAAATTTATGTTGATGATATTATATTTGGTTCTACTAATAACAAACTCTGTGAAAATTTTAGCAAATTAATAGAGTCAAATTATGAAATGAGCATGATGGGAGAGTTAAACTTCTTTTGGGGACTTCAAGTCAAACAAAATGATGATGGAATTTTCATCAATCAAACAAAGTATATGAAAGAACTATTGAAGAAGTTTGATATGCAAGACTGTGCAACAGCCAAAACTCCCATGTCAACAGCCACCAAGCTAGATTCTGACCCAAAGGGTAAGAAAGTTAACAACACCAGCTATAGAGGTATGATTGGCTCATTGTTATATTTACCTGCCAGTAGACCAAATATAATGTTTACCCTGTGTGCTATATTTCAAGCTGATCCTAGAGAATCACATTTAATAGTTGTGAAGAGAATTTTTAGATATCTGAAGGGTGTATAAACTCTTGGACTTTGGTATCCTAGAGAGTCATATTTTTCACTAATTGGTCATTTAGACTCTGACTATGAAGGATGCAAAGTAGAAAGGAAAAGCACTACAGGGCAATGCCAATTTCTTTGCTACAGATTAATTTTTTGGTTCAGCAAGAAACAACAGACTGCATCAACCTCAACAACTTAGGCTGAATACATTGCAACTGGAAGTTGCTGTTCTCAAATTCTGTGGATGAGAAATCAGTTACTAGATTATGGACTAAAATTCTCAAATAGTCCATGTTTTATCAAACTATGATTTGTTGTTGCAATATTTGTGTGGTACTTTATCTTGACAGAGTCTAACTTCTAGAATTTGATGAGTTTGTAAACTGTGATGAGTCTGTAAACTCTGACGAGTCTGTAGACTCTTACGAGTCTGTAAACTCTGAGAATAATATCGCCTAGACTCTGAATCGGTTAAAATTCATGCCTGCGGACTCTGATTACGTTTAAACTGTACAAATGACTTGAAATAGGCGGTAACAGTTACTTTTGACTGGTGACAAGCTGTAGACTCGTGTATATTGTAAGCAACTTCAATAAAATATAATTTTTCATATAATTAACTCACTTGTTTACAACAAATTTTCTCTAAGGCAAAAATACTCACAAAACTCTTCACGAACCCTACCTAATTTTTACAAGCACTTTCATCACTTTTAACACAACAATTCAAATGGATGTCATCTCAACTGTCATAAGGGGTCCTAAGGCGATTGCATTCACCTTTGGAGACTTTGGGTTCATGACCACGAATCATGTGGCAGCCCTTGGAGACAAGAAAGGGGCAGATGTTGACTACTACCCTATGATGGACTTCTTGGAACAATCTGAGCTCATCTACATTCTGAAAGCATCCCCAGTAATTCATATGGATGTTATCTCTCAAGCTTGAAGTTTGGCCAAGGTAGTTGATCCTTCTCAGGATCAACCAGGTAAAATCATGTTTACATTTGGTGATTTCACTTTTGATGTCACTGCTGATGTGATAAATTATGTGTTTCAATTGCCTGTCAAATCTTCTTTTGATAACACTGTATCTGATGATGAAATAAAAAACATGTTTAAGGCAATAGGTTATTCTGCTAGCTTAGACAACATGAGAAAGATAACTAGGCCTTATTTAAGGAAGGAATGGTCCTTTTTCTTTGATCAAATTGCTAAGTGTTTTACTGGTAAATGTAGTGGCTTTGATGCTATCACTTATCAAATTGGTCAGAATCTCCTGTTTGACAAAGTGATTAACATTGCTGATATGTTACTCACTCAAATGGGAGCCAAATTAAACAATGTCAAGAGGGGAGGAAGAAAGTATACTATCATAGGTTTCTTATGATTCTCCTCAACCATTTCATTCCTGACCTGTCAACTAGATTGGTAGATGATTGTTGTGTGCAGGCATATAAACAGCAAAGAAGGATATGCTTTGACATCAAGAGAATTGATGACAAAAAGAAGAGTCTACCTGCATGACATATCCACAGGTAATGTAGGTAAAACTCTCCACCTACAAACACTACACCATAAATGGTCTAAGGCAACATCAAAAAAAAGTGTTAAAAAGGCCGAATATTGTTGCTATAGGGTCTAAGGCAACACTCTGGACAATTTTTGTGGCGTTGGATATTGCCATGTAGCCTTAGAGGCTAAGCCAACATATATTAACATTTCTTTCCCACATAACTTTTCTGTTGGCTTATGGTCTATGCCAACGCTTTTTTTGTTAACATATGATAATTTTGGCAACACCTTAGCATGTTATAGCAACACTTACTAGTAAACAATGTGAAAGTTTTAGCAACATCTTTACAAGCTAAGGCAACATTTTTAGTGGTAATTTTGAACAGCTACTTGCCTAAAATGAAACATCCCAACATAATCAAAATTCATCCCAACATAATTAAAATTCATCCCAACAAACACAAACCAGATGCAACTTCATCACCTTATATATACTTGGATAAAATTCCCTCAAAAATTAATTTAGCCATACATATAGAAATTAATTCCAAGGATGGTATAATAACCATCCTTCGCAAACCATACTACTAGATAAACATAATTCTAAGTCAGATCGCAATACTAGCTAGATAAAATAATTCTAAGTCAGATCGCATAATATCTCAAAAGGTAAATAATATCTCTAAGTCAGAAGCATCAAGGAATGACATTGTTTCCTTCACTTGCATCATCAATATTGTTTGGTGACTGCAGTACACTCACAACTTCATCAATATCAATCTTCAGCTCAAGATCCTTTTCTGCCAAATTGGACATCAGCATCTTGACCTTTTCACGAACCTTTTCCATTTTTTCTTCCATTTTTTCTTCCATCTCTTGAGCAAGTTGATCTCGGATCTTTTCGGTCATGCTTTCCAAAAACTGATTTGAGATAGATGATGTAGTAGCTCTAGTTCTTGCAGATTTCTCCTTTGGTTCTTTTTTCCGGATAAGTCTTCCTACTAAATAAGAGCGACTGTGTTCCTTACCACCGTAAACTAATTCATTAGCAGAATCAACCTTGCCCTCCTTCAGAATTCTCTTAACATCATCCTGTAAGAAGAAAACAGTTATATATAAATAATAACGAGAAAATAAACAATGGCAGTACACACTCTGCATCCAAATAGAAAGATAGAGTACACAATTTGCATTAACTGGACTTAAGGTACGCACTCTGCAAAAACTTATAACAGTAGGTAAATTATAACAAAAACTTACAATTTTCTTTTCAATCACATCAGTAGGTAACTTATACTCTCTCTTCTCATCTCTTTTGCGTGTTTGAACATAAATATCGACATCTGATATTGGTGCCGGTGGTTGATCAGGTTCAGCAAGTATCTCCCTTTCAATTGCCTTGCATAAAAAATTAACACCTATATGAGAAAACTCTCAAACCCAACAGTACATAAAATAAATAATGACATTTACCATTTTGTGGCAGACTTGCGCAAAACTCCTTGGCCCTGCAGTATGCGTTTCTATCACCATTTTACGAGCTTCAGCATTTTTTCTAGCTCTTTCCTACAATGGATACAGAATAAAAATAAACTGCACATACTGGAATATCAATGCAATATTAATAAGGATGTATCAATTTGTTACCTGGACTTTTTCATCACCCCAATACTTTAAAAGTATCTTAAAGTCTTTCAAAGGGATTTCTCTAGGCCTATTTTGCAATCTTAACTCATCAGTAGGATACTTGGTGTAATGATCTTTTTTTTATGGCTGCTCTGTACCCCCTTAATTGATCACGCATCGTTGTCATTACATACTGATAACCATCCTCAGAAATAATGTACTTTTCCTAAACAATTTAAATCAAATAATAATTATCAAATGATGTACTTGTCTAAAAATAATATAAACCAAATTATATTTTTCTACCTTGACATATTTCCATAAGAGATTTTTATCAGGAACTTCTTTCCAAGTACGGTGTGTAAGAGAAACAAACTCCCTTACCCTTGTTCCTAAAAAATTACTGAACTGAGATAACAACTGATCATCAGCATCTGATATAGGCTGGCCCGACATAGACAGCTTGATCTCCTTTTTCTGATTGCGTGTATGGATGTCCATCAAACGTGTACTCCCTCGACTCTTTCTCTTTTTGGCTTGAGGAGTCACATCTAGGCAAAATAATATTTGATTACATATGTACAAGCAACAATATATAATGAAGCAAACTAGCATGATTTATAATATTACCCTGGTCTTCTTGAGAATGCACACTGTTCTCATGGGACTGAGACTCCAAGATAAGCTCTCGTTCAGCCTCAGCCTCAGCCTCCTTTTCACGGTCCCGTAATTCTAAATAGGCAGCCATTGTCCCGGGTTCATTATTTTTCCGTTGCTTAAGTTTCTCCACAATAGAAACTTCTGGTGTATCTTCTGGTGCATCATTCAACTATAAAATGAAATTTTAATAAGTTCAATTTTGCTAAAGAAGGGGTAAACAAAATCACTTGCCAAATAAATTGTACAAACCTCAGCCTCCTGCACTATGTTCACATGCTTGTCACTTCGAAGTGATACTCGAGATCGAGTTTTTGGCCCATCAGTCCCAACCACGACTCTCTTGTCCACCCGCTTCTCTTTTTTCTTATCCTTATTCAACATATACATGTTAATCTGCAAGTCATACATGTTAAGATGTTATTAATAAAAAAAATCACAATTCTTAATGCATCTAATAGAATATTCATGAGTTGTATAATAATTTCATGCATCTGGTTATACCTTTGACCGAACAATATTCTCTCCATCTTCATCGCTTTCTTCATCCAACTCGTTTTCTGGGCAGCAATATTCACTTTCATCTTCATCAGTCTGGATGTTGGGCCTGGCATTTTCCTGTTGCACCGATTTCCCTGTTGCATCTGCATTAGGTCCCCTAGCGGTGTAAGTTATGTTCAGCATCTGGTCGAGATCATCTTCAAACCCCATATTTGCTTCACAGTCGATCAAATCAGCACCCTCCTTCAAATTCGAGACATCGTATATCCAATTTGTAACTTCTAGAGAAGGACCTTTACAAATAAGGTGATTATAGACTTCATCTGGACCCCACCACTTCTTGCTGTTACATCGACTACAAGGACACTTCAACTCATTTCCTACTGCATATTTATTCATCGCATTTTTAACAAAATCTTTGACCCCTTTAATATACTCTTCACTGGATCTTGGAAGATTAATCCAAGTTTGGTCAGCCATGACTGTGTATGATGTTCAAAATACACATGTATGATTGATTGTTAAGACACAATAGTGTTCAAATATTTAGTTGACATGGTTATATACTAAATTTTATCGCTAACATACTAAAGTCTATCTCAACTTACTAAAGTGTATATGTTTGTATATATCACTTATTTTCAACTATCCAAACTATTTCACTTATCTCTAACATAACAAGTCTCAGCATACTATTTGTACTATTTCACTTATACTATTGGTACTATTTCACTTATATTTTTTGTATACAAAACAGGGCATAAATAAAAACAAGGCACACTATTTTTCATGGCAAATCATAAAACAAAGCAAGGAAAGCAGGGCATATATAAAAACAGGGAATAAAACATGGCACACATAAAAATAAAGAAAAATCCCCCAAAAACATGGTACACATATAAACTGATCTAAACATTAGGGTTTGTAAACAAAATCTAAACCCCCAAATATTAGGGTTTGTAAACAAATTCTAACCCCCCAAATATTAGGGTTTGTAAACAAAATCTAACACCCCCCAAAACTTAGGGTTTTTACCTTCAATTAGAGTTTTGAAAATGAATCGAACTTAATTTGCAATCGAGCTTGGAAATCGAGCTTGGAAATCGAGCTTTGAACTTAATTTGTAATGCAACTGAGCGGAGATGAGAGAGCTGAGCTGAGCGGAATCGTGTGATTGTGTTTGAGCTGAGCTGAGCGGAATCGGAGCTGGCCGGGGTGAGTGTTTGTGTTCGTTTGTGTGTGTTTGTGTCTGTGTCTGTGTTTGTAAACAATTTGTGTTTGTGTTTTTTTTATTTTATGTTTCTGTGCGTGTCTGTGGTTGTTTATTAATTGAGCGGGAATTTCCCCGCTTTTTTTTCTTCATTTTTTCACCTCTCTAAGGCAACACTATATAAGTGTTGGCAAGGTGTTGGCGTAGTAGGGTTATAAGGCAACATATTTTTTCCGATGTTGCCAAACACTCACCTAAATCGTATTTGGCCACCTAAGCCAACATTTTACGTGTCAACACCAATTTATGATGTTGCCTTAGACCATTTATGGTGTAGTGAAACCTTCTATCTACAATGCCTCATTTTTTTATGGTGAAATGGTGTAGAAACAAGTAATGGAGAGTCTCTCTGAACCTACCCAAGTAACCAAATCCCCTGTAAATAAACAATCTTCAAAACCAAAATCCAAAAGAAACTAACCTCTGGTGTCTCTCAACAGGCACCAGTTGTAAAGAAGAGAAGTTGGTACAATCAAGGTTAATAGATGAGCCAAGTGATGAGAAGCTCAATCCCCTTGAGAAACAGGTTGTTGAAGGACTCTCTTTGCTCAAAGTGGGTCATAATACACCTGATTCTAACCTTCATGCCCAGTCTGTAGACTCTCAAAAGGCTACAGACTCTGATAAACCAAGGGAAGCACCTTAGGATTCTCAAATTGGGTCTCCTGAGAAATCTTTTGCTCAAATTATAAACGGTTGAGGAAGGCTTATTCTGCACACACACACAAGACTACAATTGTTACTAACCCTATTTTGCAGGAAACAGACGCTCTCAAGGCTCCTGCAGAGCCAGACTCTGAAATCAAGAAAATTCCTGAACCAGAGTCTAATGTTGAGTCAGAGTCTAGACTGTCTTTAGACTCTGATCATGACACATTTTTGGAATGAATGTCATTGGATACGGCCTCATGTCTCATTGATGAAATCGTTACTCCACATGATGAGGTACTGCTCTTTCTATATCCTTTGGTGGAATCACTAGAAGATCCTCAACTCTTCAAGACACATCAACAAGTCTTGGATCTTCTCACAACCTATGCAGCCCTAAGGAAGAGAATAGAGATGGAACTATAAATGTCTGTAAAAGATGCTGTCACAAATCTATATAGCTACCTCTTCAACACTTCATTACAAGACAAAGCAGCTGGGCTCATAGAAGGCAGGACTAACGAAGTTCTCAAAGCACTTGGTGTGCCAGACTCTGAAAAGAAAAACACAAAGAAGCCTAAAAAGCGTAAAGTCCACAAAAGGAGAGAATCAGAGTCTGTTGCTGAGTTGGAAACTGAGATTGAGCAACCAGTTTTTGACTATGAAGCAATTTGGGATAAAGGAATTACATACAGGACAACTATTGATTGGATTTCTACTATTCAGCCTCTTCCAAGGAAGGTGGTTGATTTTCTTGTCCACAATGTAGGAAAGGTGACCAACAAATACATCTATCCAAACTATCAGAATAGATTGGATTAAATCAAGGGCTCATATTATCAGAAGATTGCAAGGGAACTGCAGGATTCCTTTCACATGACTCATGCCCAGGCCATCAATGCAATCCATACAAGGACTTTTGTAAATAATAACTTGGATGCATTAACACTGGTAGAACAATAGGAGGTAGAAGGTATTGCAAGGAAGTTAGAGGATGTGACTAGTGCACCAGTGGTGGATAGTGAGCAAAATGCTCAGTCTACCTCACACACACAAGAACCACTTAGTCAGAGGTTGGGTGATAGTGGGGCAGGGGAGCATGTTTTTAGGCCCTCCTTGGCAACTCTCAAATATGGTGTTGGAGACCCCAGTGATATGGGAGGATATACTCTGATGGATGGTCATGAAGAAATTCCACACTCTATTCTATCAGAGTCTATCCACCTTGAGGGGGAGTCTCAAGCACCAACAGTTAAAGATGGTGACACTCAGACTCTGGCTTCTAATGAGGTCATACTGAAGCAGTGAGAGTCTAGAGTAGACCCCGAGACTGGAATACTGGAGCTAACAGACTCTAAAAAGAAAGAAGAAGCTTGTAAGTGTTCATCTGTTGATGCTCACCCCTTGGTGGAAACCACTAGCCTTCAGACATTTGAAGGGGTACCCCTCCATCAAGGTGGTTCAGGTATTGTAGCAAATATTTTTTCTCTCACCCCCTCTTCTGTAGGATTTTTATGAGTGCACCCTCCAAATTAAGTGAAAAAATAACTGAGAGGCGTCTGGTCCAGGCAAAAGGAGAGGTAGACAGGGCTGTAGAGAGCCTGAGTGAGCATGAGAGAGAGGGTGCCCAACCCCACTGTGAGGATGAGAGAATAGGGTATCCTCAACCTAGGTTTACTTATTGGGATCAAGATTTTCCATAGAGTTGGTCCAATAAGTTAGAGCATGGGATGAATGAAAATTCATTCTTGTTGATAATGCAGATTGGCAAAAAGGAGGAGTCTCTAGCTGCTCAGAAATCATTCATACAGAGGCCACAATATCATTTGGTGGATTCTCTAGCAAGGAGAGCAGAAAGAGTCATGGAGGCTTTGGTGGATCCAACTATCATTCCAACAAAGACTGCAGAATTGAAGTCAGAAGAACCACTTTTGATCATGCCTATAAGGGCCGGCCTCTAGAGTCTACAGACTCTGGAAGCTCTAAGTAGGAGTCAGGGTCTATATTTTCTTTTGCAGTTTCGGAGTCTACACCACTACCAGAGTCTACACCTCCAGTTACCGAGATTAAACATATTGATGAGCATTGCACTTCTGAGGATGATGGACTAGTTAATCCATCTTTTATTTATTTTAATCAGGTGTTTCCTCAGTCTTGGGAGTCTGCACAACAAAAGGGCATGGATGATAAAGCAACTTTTGACTGCATTCTGGGTATTCACCAGTATGAAAGACTAAAGGCTTTTCAGAAGAAGTCTTTTCTACAAGAACATGGACATTATCCTCACGAGGACACTGATGCCTCTTTCCTTGAAGATGACAGAACCATCAATGCAGAAATTAAGGTTTAGACAGAGAATGTTACTGCACTATTAGCTAGTGTGGTCAAGGACATATCTCATAATCAAACCAAACTTACTGGTGTTGCTAATCAACTTCTCTGCTCAGTACTAGATTTGACAAAATTCATTCTCTTTAATTATCCAAAGAAGTAGCTTTCAAGGATGATATTCCTGATATCATTACTACTCAAGCCAATCTCTAAACTACAGTCTCTGATCTAGCCACCAAGGTTGACTCAGTAATTGCAGCATAGGCCAATATCTCCATAGAACCTTAAAAGATTCTTTTGGTTGTCACCAGTAGTGATGATGTCAAAAAAGGGGAGAAGAGAGGTGATTCCTCCAAGAGAAATAAAGATGATGTATGCAAAGATGATAACAAGGGAGTTAAAAGGAGGATAGATGGTGATGATGGAGATAGTTCTCATGGTCTTAGGGGTCCTGGTGATGTATCTGTTTTCCCAGTTGCACAAGTAGAAGGGGGGTTGAATACTTGTGTGTCTTTTCTGCCCGATTTAAAATCAAATTAATAACAAACTCAAACACGAAGATATGAATAAGAACTGTTTTGTATTATTGATTTGTGAATACAAAACTCTCCTAGGATGTACACAAACCCTAGCAGCTTCTCTGTGTTTATCACAGCAACTCTCTCTATTTCTATGCTCTCACAAAATTTCACTCAGATAATTATGCTCCTACTTCCACACCTTTACAATTAGGTTACATAGAGTTTATATAGAGAGCTGCCTATCAACTAATAACAGAAAGTAAAATTACAATAGGAATAAAATCACTAATTATTAGTTGACAGCTTCCTTAATTTTTGCTTTCCTTCCCATAGCATATCTGCAATATATTTGTTTTGATATTCGAAGACTTTCCTTGAAACTAGTTGTTTGAATCAACCGAATACTCATCTCCTTTAAGCTTTGAGAAGTCAGGCTGTGAGCTAATCAATCGAGTACTTGTGAGACTTCTCGATTGGTAAATATCCGTTAATGACTTCTCGATCAATAAATATCCGTTGATGAGTTCTCGATAAGGAAATATCCGTTGATGAGTATATATCCGTTGATGAGTTCTCGATCAATAAATATTAGTTGATGACTTGAGTTCTCGATTGATAAATATCAGTTGATGACTTGAGTTCTCGATTGATAAATATCAGTTGATGACTTGAGTTCTCAATTGATAAATATCAGTTGATGACTTCTCGATCGATGACTTCTCGATTGGCTTTATCAGTCGATGGCTTATTATCAGTTGATGACTTATCGATCAATATTTATCAGTCGATTGCTTCTTGTAGATAGATATCCGTTGATTGATTCTTGCAGATAGACTGTGCTAAATCCTGTTCTAGTATTTTGTACATCATCAAATTATTATATTCCTAACAATCTCCCCCTATTTATGCTTTATAAACAATGAAACATAAATCAAGATTTGATGATGTCAAAACTAAAAAATGAAACAATTAATCTAGAACAGTATAAAATAATCATTTCTTACTGCCTATCTGTCAAGGAAGATATCATCCTTGTTTCTCCTGAAGGAATCACCATTCTTCTCCCCCTTTCCTTAATCACCACCTTTCTTCTCCCCCTTTTTGACATCATCACCACCTGTGACAACCAAAAGAATCTGTGCTAGGACTGTGGAGAAAGTGGTCTGTGCTGCAACTACTGAATCAACCTTTGTGGTTAAGTCAGAGACTGTTGTTTGGAGAGAAGCTTGAGTGGTAGTAATATCAGCAATAGCATCCTTGAAAGCTACTTCTGTGAATAAGTGAAGGGAGTGAATTCTGTCAAATAACAGAAATGAATTTTCATCCATCCCCTGCTCCAACTCATTGGACCAACTCTTTGGAAAATCTTGATCCCAATAAGTAAAGCTAGGTTCAGGATACCCTAATCTCTCAATCTCACAGTAGGGTTGGGCACCCACTCTCTCATTCTCACTCGGGCTCTCTACAGCCTTATCTACCTCTCCTTTTGCCTGGACCAGTGCCAGCCTTTCAATTATTTTTTTTTATTTATTATTATTATTTTTTTACTCAATTTGGAGGGTGCACTCAAAAATCCTACAGAAGAGGGGTTGAGAGATAAAAATGGTGCTTCAATACCTGAACCACCTTGATGGAGGGGAACCCCTTCAAATGTCTGAAGGCTAGGGGTTTCCACCAAGGGGTGAGCATCAATAGATTCTGAACCCTTACAAGCATCTTCTTTCTTTTCAGAGTCTGTTGGCTCTAGTATTCCAGTCTCAAGGTCTACACTAGACTCTGACTGCTTCGGCATAACTTCATTAGAAGCCAGAGTCTGAGTGTCACCATCTTTGACTGTTGGTGCATGAGACTCCCCCTCAAGGTGAATAGACTCTGACAGAATAGATTGGGAAATTTCTTCATGAGCATCCATCAGAGTCTGTCCTCCCATATCACTGGGGTTCTCATCAGCTGTTTGGTGAGTTGTCAAGGAGGGCCTAACAGCATACTCCCCTGCCCCACTATCACCCAACCTCTGACTAGGTGGTTCTTGTGTGGGTGAGGCAGACTGAGCATCTTTATCACTAGTCACCACTGGTGCATTAGTCCCATCCTCCAACTGCCTTGCACTACCTGTTACCTCCTGTTGTTCTTCAAGAATAAATGCATCCAACTTGTGATGAAAGGCCCTGAGATGGATTGCATTGATTGCCTGGGCATCTGTGAGAGTGAAGAGGTCCTGCAGTTCCCTTCTTACTTTTTGAAAATAAGTGCCCTTGAATTGATCCAGTCTACTTTGGTAGGTTGGATAGATGTATTTGTTGGCAATTGTACCTATATTATGGACAAGATAGTCAGCCACCTATCTTGACAGAGGTTGAATTTGAGAGATCCATTGAATGGCTGTCCTGTAGGTAACTCTATTATCCCAAATTGCTTCATAGTTAAAAACTGGTTGCTCAATCTCAGTTTCCAACTCAACAACAGACTCTGATGCTCTCCTTTTGTGGACCTTAAGCTTTTTAGGCTTCTTTGTAATTTGTTGTTCAGAGTCTGGCACGCCTAGTGCTTTGAGAACTTCATTTGTCTTGCCTTCTATGAGCCCAGCTGCTTGTACTTGTAATGAAGAGTTGAATAGGTAGCTGTATAGATTTTTGACCACATCCTGTGCAGACATTTGTAGCTCCTGTTCCATTCTCTTCCTTAGGGCTTCATAGGTTGTAAGAAAATCCAAGACTTGAGATTTAGTCTGATATTGCCCTGGATCTTCAACTGATTCCACCAAAGGATATAGGAATAGCAGTACCTTATCACTTGGAATAATGATCTCATCAATTAGACTTGAGGCTGCATCCAATGGCATTCCTTCCCAAAATGTTTCATGATTAGAGTCTAAAGGCAGCCTAGACTCTGACTCAACATTAGACTCTGGTTCAGGAGTTTTCTTGCTTTCAGAGTCTGGCTCTGCAGGAGCCTTGGGAGCATCTGTTTCCTGCAAAACAGGGTTAGTAATAATAAGAGGCTTGTGTGTGTGTGTGCAGAATAAGCCTTCCTCAATCTTCTGTACTTCTGATCAAAGGATTTGTCAAGCGACTCAATTAGAGAATCCTGAGGTGCATTCCTAGGTTGTTCAAAGTCTGTAGCCTTTTCAGAGACTACAGACTTGGCTTGAAGGTTAGAATCAAGTGTATCATGACCTTCTTTTAACAAAGAAAGACCTTCAACAACTTGTTTCTCTAGAGGGTTGAGCTCTTCATCACTGTGCTCATCTATCAGCCTAGTTTGAATCAATTTTCTCCTCTTTACAACTGGTGCCTGTTGAGAGACACCAGAGGTTGGTTTCTTTTTGGATTTTGGTTTGGAAGATTGTGGAATTGAAGGGGATTGGGTGACTTGGGTAGGTGCAGGGGGACTCTCCATTACTTGTTCCTGCACCATTTCACCACCAAAAAATGAGGCATTGTAGATAGAAGGTTTGTAGGTTGAGAGTTTTACCTGCATTACCTG
Source organism: Oenanthe sinensis (assembly GCA_028671895.1). Taxonomy (NCBI): domain Eukaryota; kingdom Viridiplantae; phylum Streptophyta; class Magnoliopsida; order Apiales; family Apiaceae; genus Oenanthe; species Oenanthe sinensis. The sequence continues at coordinate 15,829,543 of CM053807.1, forward strand.
TGGATAGTGCATGGCAGGTAGACTTTTCTTCTTGTCATCAATTCTCTTGATGTCAGAGAATATCCTCCTTTGCTGTTTGTATGCCTGCACACAGCAATCATCTGCCAACTTGGTTGACATATCAGGAATGAAATGGTTGAGGAGAATCATAAGAAATCTATGATAGTAGACTTTCTTCCTCCCCTCTTGCACATTATTTAATTTTGCTCCCATTTGAGTGAGCAACATATCACCAATGTTGATTACTTTGTCAAACAGGAGACTGTGACCAATTTGATAAGTTATAGCAGTAATAGCATCAAAACCACTACACTTACCAGTGAAGCACTTAGCAATTTGATCAAAGAAAAAGGACCATTCTTTCCTTAAGTAAGGCCTAGTTATTTTACTCATGTTATCTAAGCTAGCAGAATAACCTATTGCCTTAAACATGCTTTTAATGTCATCATCAGGAACAGTTTCATCAAAAGGTGTTCTTACAGGCAATTTAAACACAGCATTAAGTACATCGGCAGTTACATCAAATGTAGTGGAGCCAAAGGTAAACATGATTTTACCTGGTTGATCCTGAGAAGGATCAACAACCTGTGCAGAACTCCAAGCCTTTGACACAACATCCATGTGAATCACTGGTGATGCCTTGAGAATGTAACTGAGCTCAGAGTGCTCCATGAAATCCATCATTGGGAAGTAGTCAGCATCTACTCCTTTCTTATCTCCAAGAGCAGCAACATGATCTGTAGTCATGAAATCAAAGTCCCCAAAAGTGAAAGCAATCGCCTTGGGTCCCCTCAGGACAGTAGAAATGGCAGCCATTGAAGTTGTTGATGTTGAAAGTGATGGAAAAACTTGAAGAAATTAACTAGGGTTCGCAAAAAGCTCTGTGAATATTTTTGCCTTAGAAAATAATTGCAATAAACAAGTGAGTAAATTGTATGAAAAATTTTCTATTTGGTTGAATTGCATACAATACACACGAGTCTACAGTCTATCTCCAGTCAAAAGATAACTGTTACCGCCTATTTCAAGTCAATTGAACCGTTTAAAAGCAATCAGAGTCTGCAGGCGCGAATATTGACCGATTCAGAGTCTAGGCGATATTTTTCTCAGAGTCTACAGACTCTCCGAGTCTACAGGCTCTCAGAGTCTACAGACTTGTCAGAGTCTAAGAACTAGACTCTGTCAAGGTAAAGTACCAAACAAAATTTTGCAATTTTAATTAATCATAGTGTGTTAAGACAGGGACTATAATTAAAGTACATACCTTGCTTCTTGTAATTTTGATCACTTACATATTTAACATACCTAATTCACCTACCAGTCTGAGAAAGGTAGATTCATCAAGTGGTTTTGTCAAAATGTCTGCAATCTGTCTGTCAGTTGGAACATAGTGAAGTGTCACAGTGCCATTTTCAACATGTTCTCTAATGAAGTGATACCTGACATCAATGTGCTTTGTTCTGGAGTGTTGGACTGGATTATCTGCAATTTTAATAGCACTAGTATTATCACAATACATAGGAATATTTGATAATGTTAGTCCATAATCAAGCAATTGATTTCTCATCCACAGAATTTGAGCACAGCAACTTCCAGCTGCAATGTATTCAGCCTCAGCTGTTGAGGTGGATACTATTTGTTGTTTCTTGCTAAACCAAGAAATTAATCTGTTGCCAAGAAACTGGCATTGTCCTGTTGTGCTTTTTCTGTCTACTTTGCATCCTGCATAGTCAGAATCTGAATAACCAATTAGTGAAAAATCTGACTCTCTAGGATACCAAAGTCCAAGAGTTTGTGCCCCCTTGAGATATCTAAAAATTCTTTTCACAGCTATTAAATGTGATTCTCTAGGGTCAGCTTGAAATCTAGCACACAGACAAGTTGCAAACATTATATCTGGTCTACTAGCAGTTAAATATAACAATGAGCCAATCATACCTCTGTAGCTAGTGTTGTTAACTTTCTTACCCTTTGGGTCAGAGTCTAGCTTTGTGGCAGTTGACATGGGAGTTTTAGCAGTTGCAGAGTCTTGCATATCAAACTTCTTCAACAGTTCTCTTACATACTTTGTTTGATTGATGAAAATTCCATCATCATTCTGTTTGACTTGAAGCCCCAAAAAGAAGTTTAATTCTCCCATCATGCTCATTTCATAATTTGACTGCATTAGTTGACTAAACTTTTCACAGAGTTTATCATTAGTAGATCCAAATATAATATCATCAACATAAATTTGGACAAGCAAAATATCACCTTTACATTTTCTAATAAAGAGAGTTTTGTCAATGGTACCTCTTGTGAATTCATTTTCCAGAAGAAATTTTGAAAGAGTTTCATACCATGCTCTAGGTGCTTGCTTCAATCCATATAGTGCCTTGTCTAACCTGTAAACATGATCAGGAAACTTTGGATCAACAAATCCTGGTGGTTGCTCCACATAGACTTCTTCTTCCAATTCTCCATTTAAGAAGGCACTTTTCACATCCATCTGATACAACTTGAATTTTGAATGAGCTGCAAAGGCAAGAAACATTATGATAGCTTCCAATCTTGCTACTGGTGCAAAAGTTTCATCATAGTCAATTCCTTCCTCCTGTGAGTATCCTTTTGCAACTAGCCTTGCTTTGTTTCTTACTACAGTTCCATTCTCATCAAGTTTGTTTCTGTAAACCCATTTTGCACCAACAATAGATCTATTTCTAGGTCTTGGTACTAGTTTCCACACTTTATTTCTCTCAAATTCATTCAATTCTTCTTGCATTGCAATAATCCAATCAGGGTCTTGCAAGGCTTCCTCAATTTTCTTGGGTTCATTCTTTGAGAGAAAACAGCTATAAAGACATTCATTTTGAGTGGCTGTTCATATTTGTACACCACTCTCAGGGTCACCAATTATTAAGTCAGGAGTGTGATCCCTTGTCCATTTTCTAGCTGGTGGAAGATTGGTTCTTGAACTTGAAGCTCCCCCTAAGTCATTTGCATCTTCTGTATTTGAGTGAAATTCAAATGAAGAGGCTCCCCCTAAATTGCTTGACTCTCACAAGGTTTCAGAGTTGCTTGATCCAGACCCTGATGAGTTAGACTCTGTCTGTCTAGACTCTGTCTGTCTAGACTCTGTCTGGGTAGACCCTGACCTGTTAGACTCTGAATTATTTGGAGTTGAATTTTCTGACTCCCCCTCAAAGTGAGCAGATTCCTGTGTTGGTTCAGGAGTTGTTTGAGGGTCTTCATCCTCTTCTTCTTCATTTATCTCAGAACTTTTTAGATTTTCAAATTCCAGTGTAGTAGACTCTGACTCATCCTGCAATCCTGTAAACTTTTTATTATCAAATGCAACATGAATAGATTCCATAACAATTTTGGTTCTGAGATTAAACACTCTGAATGCTTTTGTGTTTGATGCATATCCAAGAAAAATTGACTCATCTGCCTTGGCTTCAAATTTGCTTAGATTTTCAGGATGTACTTTCAGTACATAACACTTGCATCCAAATATGTGAAAGTGTTTCACACTTGGCTTCTTGTTCTTTATCATTTCATAGGGAGTCTTTCCATGCATGTTTATTAAGGTGCAGTTTTGAGTGAAACATGCTGTATTGACTGCCTCTGCCCAAAAATAGACTGGTAGCTTAGATTCTGCCAGCATTGTTCTGGCAGCTTCTATGAGTGTTCTATTCTTTCTCTCCACAACTCCATTTTGTTGAGGAGTTCCTGGTGCAGAAAATTGTTGAGTAATTCCCTTTGATGCACAGTAGTCCTCCATGATTGAATTCTTGAATTCAGTACCATTGTCACTCCTTAGAATTTTAACTGTTTTTGTTGATTTCCTTTCCAGAAAGGTGATATGGTCTTTTATGTGTTGTGGAGCTTCATCCTTTGAATGTAGAAAGAAAACCCATGTGAATCTTGTAAAATCATCTACAATAACAAGAGTATATTTCCTTTTGTTAATTGACATAACATTTACTGGACCAAATAAATCAAGATGCAATAAATAAAAGGGTTCAGAAATGGTGTTAATTGTCTTGCTCTTGAAGGATGATTTTCTTTGCTTCCCAAGTTGAGTGTTTTGAAGTTGATGTGTGACAGTTTCTTGTGCCATTTCCAGCTTTCTTCTGTTGAGGCCTTGCTATATAGACATGTGATTTCACTGTGTATGCAATCCTCCAAGCTGGCTTCATAAATGTTACCATGCCTAAGTCCTTTGAAAACCACAATGCCTGTTTCTTTGTGAGTCACAAGACACTTTTGTTGTCAAAGCCAGTATGGTAACCTTTATCTCCAAGTTGACTTATGCTTATTAAATTATGCCTTAAGCCATCAACTAGAGCTACTTGTTCAATGATGACATTCCCAAGTACAATCTTGCCATATCCCAGTGTTTGTCCTTTGTTGCCATCTCCAAAGGATACTTCTGGGCCAGCCATTTCCACAAAGTCTGTAAGCAGGGATTTCTTTCCATTCATGTGTCCTGAGCATCCACTGTCCAGGATTAGGGTTACATTCTTTACCCTGGTTCCCTGCATACATAAAGCAACTAGTTAGATGTTTTGAGGACCCAAACAGTTTTGGATCCTTTTCTACTAACTTTAGGAGAAGTAGGCTTTACAATTTTCACCTTTGATTTACCTGTCTCTTTTGTTGCCTTAGACTCTGGTGGAGTCTTGACAGTGTCATACCAACTTTTATCAATAGAAGATTTTAGCTCATAAAAATTGTAATACAAGTCATGATAGTCCTTACACATATAGATAGAATGAAATATGCTACCACAGTGATAACATGGTTTCTGTGGTATGTAGTGACTTTTCAGAGTCTGTGAAGGATTAGACTCTGATTTCTTCTCAATCTTTGCTTTACAATCTATAGCCAAATGGTTGTGGTTGCCACATCTATAACACTTCTTTCTAGGAGCATTAGGATCCTTTTGGTAATTGTTTGCCTTATTAATTCCTTCCTTACCATTCCTATTTCTCCTAGTTTTGGTAGACTCTGATAAGTTTTCTAGCCTTTCTTTTAATTTTGACTTAGACAAGTACCCTATGTTTATAATTTTCTTAGAGTTATTTGCCCCTGTTTCATCTGTCTTTTTGTCAACAACAGGGGGACTATTGACAGATGAGTTTGTGGCTTCAGTTTTTTCTTTAGGGATCACAAACTTAACAGGAACAAATGTACTTTTGTCTTTAGTCTTATTAATTTTGCTAGTTTCTTCATTGTTATCATTCTCAACAATAGGTCTTTTGTCTTGACTCTTGTCATAGCCTAGACCAGCAGTTTGACACACGTTTTGATTATTGAGAATTTCTCGAACTTTTCTTCCAGAGTCTGTCCAAACTTTAAACTTAAGCCTTTCTTCTTCTAGTTCTTTCCTAACATAGTCATAGGCTTTCAAAATTTCAGTGTAGTTATGAATATATTTCTCAGAATCCTTTTTGTATTGTTCCATTAATAATAACTCAGATTCTACATGAAAATTCCTTTTAGTTAAGGCTAAATTTTCTTCTCTCAACCTTTCACTTTCACTAGTGAGAGACCTACATGTTGTCATTATTTTATTAACCTCACTTTTCACAATCTCTATGCCATCAGAGTCTAAATTAATTAAGGATTCAGGAGTAAAGATTGATACCTGAGTTTTAGGAGATGAGGGTTCTTTGGGAGATTGTGATTTTCTTGAGGAGGATGCCATCAGTGCTAGATTTTCATAATCAATCTCATCCTCTGAGCTTGAATCTGCCCAATCCTTTCCAGTTGATAGAAGTGCTTTTCCTTTTCCTTGACTTTTTGACTTTCTGCATTCACTAGCAAAGTGGCCCAATATTCTACAGTTGAAACATTTGACCTTTGCTTTGTCAAGTTTGATTATTGTACTCTTGCTCTTCTCAACCTTCTCATCTTCCTTCTTGAATGATGGCCTCTTGCTAAATTTTCCAGTTCTTTTGTTAAATTTCATTCTTTTGAAATTTTTTGCAAACATAGCCATCATTTGACTTAGGTCAATCTCTTCATCAGAATCAGAGTCTGTGTCAGTAGACTCTGACTCCACAACATCTTTACCCTTCTTCCTTGAATCCTTGATTCTAGCTTCTGTGGGTTGTTCCTGTTGTTCTTTCTCAGACTCCAGTAAGAGTGCCACAGATTTTGTCTTCACAGACTTCTTATTCTTCCTCTGTTGCATCTCCAAATCATATGTCTTGAGTCTGCCATACAATTCTTCTAGAGTTAGTTTATCCAAATCTCTAGCTTCTCTTATGGCTGTAGTCTTATTGTCCCACTCTTCAGGAAGTGCTCTCAGAAACTTGGTATTCGTATCTTCAGAATCATAAACCTTACCAAGCATAGCCATCTCATTCAAGAGTTTTGTAAACCTATCATACATCTCAGTGATAGATTCTCCAGATTTTGCTTCAAAGTACTCATACTCTTGAATGAGCAAAGACCTAGCATTCTTCTTGACATCTTTAGTCCCTTGACAGTGCACCCCAAGTTTTGTCCACATCTCCTTAGCAGTCTTGCATGATATGACACAGTTAGTTAGAACAGAATCTAAACTGTTAAAGAGAATGTTCTTTACTTTTGCCTCCTTAAGGACATTTTCTTTGTCCTTTTTTGTCCATTCAGCCTTTGGTTTCTCAACGAGGTGTTCTTCAGTTATTTTGCCTTCCTCATTGATTTGAGGCACAATTTTTAAGGGCACAAAGGGTCCTTCATTAATCCTGTCAAGATAGTCAGGGTCTGTTGCTTCCAGATGGTGCAGCATCTTAACCTTCCAGTGGGTGAACTCGTTTCTCTTAAGCATAGGAATCTTAGAATTGCCATCTTTGTTTCCAGACATCTTTGATCGATTTTAAACGTTAGGCTCTGATACCAATTGTTTTCCCAGTTGCACAAGTAGAAGGGGGGGTTGAATACTTGTGTGTCTTTTCTGCCCGATTTAAAATCAAATTAATAACAAACTCAAATACGAAGATATGAATAAGAACTGTTTTGTATTATTGATTTGTGAATACAAAACTCTCCTAGGATGTACACAAACCCTAGCAGCTTCTCTGTGTTTATCATAGCAACTCTCTCTATTTCTATGCTCTCACAAAATTTCACTCAGATAATTTTGCTTCGACTTCCACACCTTTACAATTAGGTTACATAGAGTTTATATAGAGAGCTGCCTATCAACTAATAACAGAAAGTAAAATTACAATAGGAATAAAATCACTAATTATTAGTTGACAGCTTCCTTAATTTTTGCTTTCCTTCCCATAGCATATCTGCAATATATTTGTTTTGATATTCGAAGACTTTCCTTGAAACTAGTTGTTTGAATCAACCGAATACTCATCTCCTTTAAGCTTCGAGAAGTCAGGCTGTGAGCTAATCAATCGAGTACTTGTGAGACTTCTCGATTGGTAAATATCCGTTAATGACTTCTCGATCAATAAATATCCGTTGATGAGTTCTCGATCAGGAAATATCCGTTGATGATTATATATCCGTTGATGAGTTCTCGATCAATAAATATTAGTTGATGACTTGAGTTCTCGATTGATAAATATCAGTTGATGACTTGAGTTCTCGATTGATAAATATCAGTTGATGACTTGAGTTCTCGATTGATAAATATCAGTTGATGACTTCTCGATCGATGACTTCTCGATTGGCTTTATCAGTCGATGGCTTATTATCAGTTGATGACTTATCGATCGATATTTATCAGTCGATTGCTTCTTGTAGATAGATATCCGTTGATTGATTCTTGCAGATAGACTGTGTTAAATCCTGTTCTAGTATTTTGTACATCATCAAATTATTATATTCCTAACAGTATCACTCAAACATTTTGGATTGACTATATTATCAAAATCTCAATCACATCAGTCGGGGACTAGATATGAGAAATCAGAGTCTAAGCCAGACTCTAACAAGCAAAGGAAGAAATCAGACTATGATGAAACTCAAGACCCTACATACTAGAAATGCAGTCAATCAAATCAGTAATTAAGAGCTAAAAAGAAGATAGGACTTGGAGGTTTTGAAGAATCTGATATTGACAGAACATCTACACTAACCAGGGATCCTCAATCCTTGACAGATAGGAGGTTCGAGAAGATCACACAAAAGTATTTAAACAAAGTGGTGTCTGCTCAAATTGTTTACAATGTTTTTGAAAGAAAGATGCAAGGAGGACAGAAAGGCACATAAAAGGTACAAAATGAGATGCTAATATATTTCTTAGAAGGTGGATCTGCTAGATGGATTAGTCAATCACTTCATCTTTTTCAAACAGGCTGAGGAATTGCAGTATATTAGATATCTTTTACAAATAGCCTATGAAGTAAATAAAAGCAAAGAGACTATCACTCACAAATGGTTCAAAGAGATTGATAGGAAGATGACTCTACACAGATAGGTAAATCGACAGATGGGCAAATTTTCTTTAAAATATGTTGATGCTGAAGGAAATGATCAAAACATGCCAGTATAAGAAAAACAAATTAAATTTCAAGAGGGTGTGGGTCATTACTTTAGATTTTAACCTATGAGTGGGAAAGTTAGTGTTCTAATGTTGAAAGATTTAAGAGAACAGGAAAGCATTGCAAATGATCTGAGAGCAGCTTATTGTCAAATAAAATGCTCAAATGAAGAAATGAAGAAACTGAAGAAATTTGTTGGTGAAGCTCTTGCTATTGTGGAAGAAAATATATTGAATTCATTTTTGAAGAATAATCTAGCCTTTGAGAATATTAAGTGAGAAGTAATTCTTTTTCCTTATAGATTTATTTTTTGTTCTTGATTAATTATTTTATTCTTTAGTTTTGACATCATCAAATCTTGATTTATACTTACTGCTTATAAAGCATAAATAAGGGGAGATTGTTAGGAATATATTCATTTGATGATGTACAAAATACTAGAATAGAGCTTAGCATAGTTTATTTGTAATAAGTCTTTCTAGTCTCTGAATTTTATAATCAGAGTCTAGTTAGTCAACATTCTTGTACTTAGAAAATTTTCTGTAGAAAGTGAAATCAGATTCTAGATGAAGATCATAGTTTGGGAGGTGATCAGATTCTATAAACTATCGGATTCTACAATCTGTCAGAGTCTACAAATGATCAGAGACTATAGTCTATCAGAGTCTATAGTCTGGAAGAGTCTGAAGATTTCAGAGTCTATGAAGTCAAAGCTGAATTTGGAAGATGATCGCAGAAAAGGGAAGTCTTCGAAGATAAAGACAAATATATAGCAGATATGCTATGGGAAGGAAAGAGAATTTCAGATGGAAACTGTCAACTAATAATTAGGAATTATATTCCTATTGTAATTTGATTTTATGTTATTAGTTGATAGGCAGCTCTCTATATAAACTCTATGTAACCTAATTGTAAAGTAGTCGAAGAATAATTGTCTTAGTCAAATAGTGTGAGAGCATAGAGATAGAGAAAGTTGATGTGATAAACACAGAGAAGCTGCTAGGGTTTGTGTACACCCTAGGAGAGTTTTTATTTACAAATCAATAATACAAACAGTATTCATTCATATCTTCGTGTTTGATATTTGTTCTTAATTCATATCTGTTAATTCATATTGAGTTGGTTTTAAATCAGGCAGAAAAGGCACACAAGTATTCAACCCCCCCTTCTACTTGTGCAATTGGGAAAATATTTACCAAGCCTCTACATGAATCTACTTTTAATAGATTAGTCTGTGAGTTAGGTATGCTCAATTTTACCTAAATTTTACTTAAAATGTCTACTAATTTATATTTAGTTGTATGCAGCCATTGCTCATATTTATTTGTTGAAACTAAGTGATCAATTGATAAATATGTTAATCATCAATGTATATTCTTCAGCTATCGATGGATATATTTAATCAACTGATAAAATATATACCTATCGATGGATATTTATCTATCGATAGATAATTACCCTGGTAATTGTTTATCGATTGATAAATTGATTATTCTGTATCAATAGATGTAATTACCCATCGATGGTAATAGAATTTTATTTTTTTCTAAACATCCATTGACTACCTTTTAATTTAGCCGTTGATACTCTATTATATCCAGCGACAAATACATATACTTCTGTATGTATAAAGTCAATTGCTATTTAGAGTATGTCTATTAATTGCCTTTTATAACGGTCATTTATTTTCAGTAAAATAGTAAAACAATTGGTGTAACTTAATTTTAAGTCAGTTTATTCTTGAAAAATATAATTAGCAGTTTCATTTCTTATTTCATTTCACTTGCTATTTCTTACTTAACAATTATTTTGCTTTTTACTCTCCAAGAACCCTAAGGCGATTTTTACTCATTCTCTTCAAGTCCCTTTCTTTAATTCTCTCTAAGAATAGTTGTTGGGTCCCAAAGGATCGTAGAAGGGGGGTTGAATACGATGCTCACAATAATTTAAATTCTTTTGTTGAATTTACGGATAAATAAATTATTGTTTCAGAGTGGGTTTGGTCATTTGTAGTGTTTAGGTGAGTTGCCTACTAATTTTTTGTGTGTCCATATAAATCAATTAGGTTCAAGAAAATTAGCAAGTAAATTATGGAGACAAGTTTCCGGGAATATATCTTTCATATATAAACTCAGAGGGGTGCTATACCCAGTTAAAAATATAACTGGCTTCCAAAGAACAAATAAGTTCTTTGCTACTAACACAAAAATATTAGGCTCAGTTCCTATACAAATATGTCTAAATTAGTACAAGGAAAAAATGAGTCCATATGGAGTGATATCTAGGAGCCTTGAGCATTTTTCATTAAAGAATCGGGTCATAATATCTGACCGGGAGCAAGGTATGGGTGTGTATAAATTATTCTCTTGCTCCGGCCATGGCAGTGGCTCCCTACTTATTATTTTTGTTGAAGAAGACGACTCACTTCTTTAATTGGTGTAGATTTTAAATCAATAAAGTGAGCTGCTGTAATTTGATTGGCTGAGGGTTAAGTGGGGCCAAGAAATATTTGTTGCACCAAAATATTTTGTCGCGCTTGTAATATTTTATTGCGCCTGTAGAGTGTATCCCCTGTGTAGCTTCAAGTGGCGCCTTTAATTATTTAACAAAAATTCTTCAAGTCAAGTAATATTTTTATTACGCTTGTCACATTGGACACCCTGTGAGAAATTAAGTGGCGCCTTTAAAAACTTTGTTGCGTCTCATATTTCATTGCGTTGCAAACTTTTGTTGCGCCTATCAAGTTTATTTATATGGTCAAAGTGTTGTTTAGTCATTGCACTTTGACCCTCTATTCATTCCTAGACTGAAGTTCACCAACTTCAATTTCTTGTACTAAAGTCTTGTCACATTACATCCAGTACCCTGAGCTGTTTCCATTCTTCGACTGTAGTTCAGAAACTTTCACTTTTAATACCAAGGTTGTGACACTTTGCACCCTGCACCCTCTGAGCTGTTTAGCTGTTTGGTTGTAGCCTCTATAAATCACTTTTCGTACCTTAATAAATAACCGTTCTTTCCAAGTACGTTCTTCAACTTAACAATTATTCTATAGTTAATACTAGATTCCTTTCACGAACTGTTGGAGACTAGTGCAACTGGTCTGGTTCACAGATGACTAACTTCGGTCCAGGTCTTCGTATTATAGCCTTACTCACATTATTAAGTTTGCAACAACTTCATTGCTTCGAACACTGACTGTCAATAAACATAATACTTTCACTGGAATCTTTTCTGGTACTTAGACAACGTCTCCATTATTACCACAATCTTGAATACTTCATTCTCTATTCTTCACTGATGCTTGAACATATAAATGAACTTTTTTTAGTGAGTATAACTCCAAGACTGCAGTTGTCTTCTTTAACCTTTATCTTTACCTTGACTAGATTCCTATGCTTCGAACACTGTCTATCTTCAATCAATGCCTTTACACTGAAATCTTCTTGTGGCACTTCTATACTGAATCTTCAACACTTCTAAACCCTGAAGGTCTTTACACATTATTCTTCACTAACATATTAATGAACTTCTTTTAGTGACCTGTAGTAGACTTCAAAACTTCTTCTAATGTCTTGATTCACTGTATCTGCCTTGTCTTCGTTTCTTCCTGATTTCTGTGTAGGTGTACTATTATTCACTTGTCCTGTTCTAATATTGAGTTATCATGATTACTATTCATACAGCTTCATAATCTCATCAAGAATCTCCCCCTATTTGATTGTTAAACTTAGCAAACAAATCCCATAGAGAGGATAACTCAACTAACAACTAGAAAAAGTAATTGTCCTGGATTTGTAAATAATGCTACTGGTTTTTCTGGATCAGATTATGCATTTCCAGATTTCTTGTGTGACTGAAATGAATGATGTTTGTTCCTCTGACACTGAACTGATATTCAAATTGTATCATCTTCATTTCTGTTTGTTTGAGCTCTCTCTACTTCAAAATCCTTCATAGATTGAACTTAAAGAACTTATCATGAACAGAGCTTCATAAAAATTAAAATTCCTAGGAACGTCTTCAATAGAACATAGAACATAGCTCAAGTAATGTTCTCCCCCTGAGAATGTAATTCTTCTTCTTTTTCTTGTCTAAATCTCCCCCTAAGGATACGAAGATAAGACTTTATTAACTTCTCCTTTTTTCTTACTAAATTCTCCCCCTTAGTTGAGGAATTCTCCAATGGCCCATCTTTTTAATGGTTTGTCTTTCAAGGAAGGTTCTCGTCTTTCATTGATTGGGAAAAATATAGTAGCTTTTCTTTCAGAAGTAACAAGTAGTAAGGGTAAGTGTTTGGCCTATGGTTTCCCCACTTCTACTACGTTCTGTTGGTGTTACACTCAAGTGTCGAGCACTTAGAAGTGTTTCACTCTTTCTCTTCCTATCTCTCACTCAAGTGTATCTCTCCCTCACTTTCACTTAAGTGTTTCTCTTTCTCACTTTCACTCTGCATTCTAAATTTAGCCTTTTGTACCTGCAAGTGAAATCCGTTAATTCATATATTCCTAACACCTGATTCATCAGAATAAACTGAATCACTATCAAGTGGAGAATTTCGTCATAGAGGTGTCCTTGATTTATCATGCATCAGCACCAGAGTCAATAGATTTTACTAAATCACTGTCTAGTGAAGCCTCACCTCTTTGAGATGGGTTATCTCAAGATATTAATATCTGTTAGGGAATCCTGCCTTGTTCTATCAATGAGTTGCCTCACACCTTCTCCGTAAACGGGAGGTGGACATTCCATTTCAGGATCTGGAAATGTTCCTTCCAGGAGGGTCAACGTAGTAGACAATATAATGAATGGCAATTTAGAGTCTACGTTTCCCTCGTAAGCCTGCGATGAGAATTTTGTATAAAATACCCTACTTGACTCATCCGAAGAATTCTTGTCAAGCAGTTGCCTCTCAAGCCCAAATAAGTCTGAACAAGAGATCTCCCTTTCGCGATGCAAAAGATTAACTTATGTTTGAGGTAGATACTTTGGACAATGTAATGTATGGCTAGAGTCCGTATCTCCTCTAAATGCCTATACCTCTCACTGTGCACGCCTTGCAATGTGTTCCTAGAATTTATCTGTTTAGGCTTACCATCAGCGTGAGTGCCAATGGTGTGCTTGAGTCATTACAAGATGTTCTGGCTGACGAGCAAATTTTAATGGACTCACCCTGTTGAGAGAATGATTTCAGAGATAGTTTTATTACCTTTTCAGCTCTACATCCTTTTGAGAAGATGCAGATGAGCTTATAATTACCTCAATTATATATTACTTTACTTCTCTGGAGGTAAAGTTGTGGATGCACTTCCGACTTCATCCTTATTTGCTGCATCAAGTGCAGTTTCTCCCTTATCAAGCTCTAATTAACATGTGTTCCTTGTATCTCCAGGGGTTAATATATGAAAGTGGATAAATGAGTGTTTGGTATTATGGTCTGGGTAAGAGATTGATGGGTTTTCAACCTCTTGGCCAGCTTCTGTAGCCACTGTGGGCTAATCAGAAAGAATCAATCAAGATTAAAAGATAATCACTTTAACATTTTGAAATATATTTTTCATCCCAATGAGAAGAAAAAATATAATAAGGAATGGTAATGGATTGCATTAAAACACTTTTAGTGGAAGATTTTTGTCGGTTCTAAAGATTTATCATTTAAGAACATGATACCAATAGAAATTTTCTTTAAGATACTTATCTCATAATAAAACGCGGGAAAGTGTATTAGAGAAAAATTCTATCCCTTATGAATTTCTTATAAGGCAAACTTCCCATAATAAAACGCGGGAATTTATACCAAAGAATAAATTCAACTCTTTTACCAAATTCTATCTCAATAAAATGACTCTTTTCCATTAAACCTAAGTACTGTAAGTTTTGAAAATAGTTTTGCAAAACATCCTTATCAGATAGAGGACTATGATTTTCCGACTCATAATGCAATTATGATTTACATCATTTTCGTCCACCTGATAGTATCCCTGACTTAAAATAAAAACATGACAATTGGGATGAATGTATGCTTAACAATACAGTACAAGGCCTTTAAAGCAACAACCACTGTTTTGGTACTATGAATCAATGTGAAACATACATTGAAACAAGCGTTTAAAAATAAATCATTTTACAAATGGTTGATACCTCGAAGTAAAAATAATTTCTCCGAATAAAATAGCAGTCACAAAGTTTCTGCCACTTTAAAAGGAAAAATTAAGAGAGAGAAAGTTTTGTAAGATAAAACTTTTAAAACTAACTTTTGGGAGAGAAAAAAAGATTTTGAGATTGGAGAAAAATTATCCTCAAGAAAAGTTTGATTTACACCCTAGGATTTAGAAATCAAAATAGGGCTGTAAATCAAAAGATTTTCAAAAGGGAAGTTTTGAAAAAGAATTTTAATGTTTTCTTATTTAAAACTGATAGAGAAATGAATGTATCTTTGAATAAAACATTTTGAAAAAGAATCAGACAAGAAATTCTTTTTAATACATTAAAGTTTAAAATTCAGTCAAAGAAAGAAAACTAAATATACTAATACTAACGGCTTTTTCAAAAACCAATTTTTACTTAGAATAAAGACTAAGCAAATCCATTAGTATCAATATATCACAATTATTTTGTAATAAAATATTAATCAATTATCACAAAGTAATAAAAGAAAATATTTATACTACGAATAATTATGCTGTGAATTTATTTTAATTTACTTAAATAATGGAACCAATATATCACTGAATTGTTTTATATCATCATAATTTAAATAAATCAAAATAAATTAAATACTTATATTGTACTAAAGAATTATCAATAACATGCATATATATAAATCTAATAGGCATGACAATCATTTAGTAAAACAATAAGCATTAAGACATATTTTTATTATTAGTGATTTCAGATAAATAACTTGTATTATCACTAATATTAAAAATATCACAATTAATTGCACGGAAATATTAATAAAATATCATTACTTGATATTTATCAATAATTTCAAAATGCAAGAAATTACGCTTCTAACATTTTATCAAATCAAAATTATGAAACTAATAAAAATTGAATTGCTTCAATCCATAATTTTAATAAGATAAAATAAATTCGCTAAATACTAAAATATTTATTAAATTGAATATTAGCATCTAACTTTCTACGCTATATCTAATAATTGTCACTCAAGCATATTACAATTATACTCATAACATTTATTATTGATATACGTAAGCTCGAAAAAATAGTTGAGTAGAAATTCACAAGTCTTTTAAATATTGACATTTAATACTTGTGATCCTAATTACAACTTCTCGCAAATAAAATCAAATTTTAGAAATATTTTCTAAGTATACAAAATATTGAGAGTTTTATACATATGACTTAGAAAATACTTCGTCTTCCAATATTAGTGAGTTTTGAAATATGCATTATTTATTTAGAACAGAAATTCTAAATTCTGTCACTAATATCAAAAGTATCACAATTATTTATCATAACATATTTAAAAATATCAGAGCAAAATATCAGATCAATTAAGCAAGATATCATTGACTAATATTCATCAAATATTTAACATACAAATAATTATGCTGCTAACTTTATGCTAAATCATTTAACTACCACATATGCATATAACATTGTAAGCATGATAATTAAACTAATAGCAAAAAATATGAGGTACTGGATTTAAAAATAAATTCACAAGTCCTTTAAATATGAACGATTTAATACTTGTGAACTCATTTGAGAATTCATTGCAGATGGGATTTCCAACAAATATGCATATAAATAATATCCCAAGTTCACTAACCAACTTAGACAGAATGAATTCATCAAGTTGTTTAACAAATATCTGCAAGTTATTCTACTAAGGACAATCTCGAAAGAACTGATACCTGTTGTCCATGAGCTTGTTCCATACTTGGTATAGAGAATATCCAGCAGAGTTGTTGGAGTTGATGTGGTTTCATTGTCTAGAAGATCAGAGCATCACATTCACTAGTTGCTTTAAGTTTAGCCTTTGCTGCAACTATGTGTGTTGAATGTTTTCTCTCATTTCAACAAGAATCCAACTTCTTCCACGAAATTGACAGCTTCTAGGAATGACTTTCTTATTTTTCTTACAACCTGCATTATCTATATCTATATAGCTAATTAGGTTAAACATAGTATCCTTAGGGTACCTGATTCTGAGAATTGATGATCCCCTAAGAAATCTAATAATTCATAACTTAGCTATAAGATAAGATTATCTAGTATCCACTTGGAAACTTGCACATAGGTTTATGCACTTGAATAAGTAATAAACTGATCATACCTCTATAGCTTGTCATTTTAGTTCATATACCTGATTTTCCCTGATCAAGCTTAGTGTTGTGTTGGCAGGTCTATAATCTTCCAAATTGCGCATCTTCAAAAGATCCTTGACTTACTTTAATTGCTATCATTCTTTTGAATTACTTATAATCCAAAAAGAATTGCAGCTCTTGCAACATGCTCATCTTGTACCTACTCTGCATTAACTTAGCAAAATATCTCTTGCACAAGTTTTGTTAGTAGATCCACATATAATATAATCATGTTATACTTGCACATATATTACATTGTGTGTGCTTTGTATTCTAGAGAGATATATGTGTATAACGACTCTACCAAAACCATTTTCAAGTAATAAACTAGTTAGAGTGGCATACCATGTCCTTGACGATTTGCTTGAATCCCTCCCTTCATCATAGAGAGCTTGGGAAGAGAATGAAATACAAATTCCAATGATCTGCAACTTCAAAGTCCAGAAAATGTTGTACATCAGCTTCAACTTCTAACTCACCATTCAGAAGTTCCCTTGTTCACATTCATCTGATAGATATTCATGCTTGAATGCTCAACAGCTGTTAGGGATATCCTGTTGTTAGGTCATCGTCTTGTTAGGCCCTAAAAGGATCAAGTCTCGTCACTGGTGCTTACTGTTTGATCTTGAAAGTCCCGAAGATTTTGTTTCCATCATCATCGATACCTTCTACTTGATAGTAACCTGTAGCAACTAGTTTGGCTTTGTCCCTCATAACAATGCCAATAAACATCCAGTTTCTGTGAACCCTTTCTGTACCAATTTCAGCTTCGACTTTTGTGGTCTGAGTTCCAGCTTCAATAATTTCTACCTTTGAACTGATTGAGATCATCTTGCATTGCAATCACTCAATCTGGATCAATCAGTGCATCTTCAGTATTCTTTAGGATTCCAAATGTTTAATCCCGAAAAATATATGTTCATTTTGATTAGCACTTCTAGCCTTTACTCAATAATCCGGATCACTAAGAACTAGACTCCAGGAATGACTTTGACTTCAAACCCTTTGTCTTGGCAGATATGTCTTGATGTATTCCTTTGATCTTCATTGTGTTGAGTACGACTCGTAGATTCTTCTTTTATTTTCTCCCCCTGAGTTGCTGTTAGGATGTGTTGAAGATCATTTACCTTTTTCAGTGGATTCAATTAAAGTTCATGAGTTGTGTAGTTTCACTATCATTTCCACTAATAGGATATGAATCATCACCATTATCATTGATTCCTTCTGCAACCTCAGTTTCATCATTAGTATCTGAATTTGACTCTGACGGGATGTCAAACTTAAAAGATTCAGAATAGTCATTCATTTGAATGCTTGGGAGCTTGGTGTAGTTGAACGATACATTCAGACTTTCAATCACCTTCTGGTTTTCAATCACATTTAGTCCTCATAAGCTTTCGACTTCAATGAGTAGCCGAGGAAAATTATTCCATGAGCCTTAACTTTACTAAGATACTCATCTAAATCTTCAGTAAATATCAATTTCCTGCAAATACACGAAAGAGCTTCAGTGTTTGCTTCTGGTTGGCCATTAACTCATATGATGTCATTTCTCAATCTTTGTTGATTAAAGTAGCATACTGTGTTAATTGCTTCATCTTCAAAGTACCTTTATCAGTGCAGACTTCATTTAGAACTTCATTCGCGAAATTCAGTTCCATTATTTGACTTCAAAGTTCTCATAGCTTACTTTGCTTCCAACTTGATCTTCCTGATGTGATAATCACCATCTGTGACATTTTGTCTTTACATTTGAATTCCATGTCAGCTACAAACAACTTTCTCACTCTCAGTTGAGTGAGCTTCCATCTTTCTTGCTTAAAATCTAACACTTTTCTTTTTCAATGCTTTTCCAGAAAACCCTTGACAAAGAATTCCCTAGTGCCCTGTAGATAGTGCTAAAATCCTTTCATAAGAAAGATGCTTCCACTGATGAAAATTCTAAATATATATAGCCAAGTCTGTTAGGAATATATTCATTTGATGATGTATGAAATACTAGAACATGGTCTAGATTAGTTTATCTGTAATAAGTCTTTCAAGTCTCTGAAATGTATAATCAGAGTCTAGATAGTCAACATTCATGTTACTTGTACTTAGAAGAATTTCTGTAGAAAGTGAAACCAGAGTCTGTATGAAGATCAGAGTCTGGAAGGTGATCAGAGTCTATAGACTATCAGAGTCTACATGTGATCAGAGTCTGAAGATCATCAGAGTCTAAAGGATTCAGAGTCTATACAGTTAAAGTTAAATTTGGAAGAGGATCACAGGAATGGAAAGTCTTCGAAGATCAAGATAAATATATTGCAGATATGCTATGGGAAAGAAAGAGAATTCTAGAAGGAAACTGTCAATTAATAATTAGGAATTCTATTCCTATTGTAATTTATCTTTCTGTTATTAGTTGATAGACAGCTCTCTATATAAACTCTATGTAACCTAATTGTAAAAGTGTGGAAAAAAGTCGAAGCAAAATTTGTCTGAGTGAAATTTTGTGAGAGTATAGAGATAGAGAGATTTGCTGTGATAATCACAGAGAAGCTGCTAGGGTTTGTGTACACCCTAGGAGAGTTTTGTATTTAATCATCAATAATACAAACAGTACTTATTCATATCTTTGTGTTTGAACTTTGTTCTTAATTCATATCGAATTTGATTTTAAATCAGGCAGAAAAGACACAGAAGTATTCAACCCCCCCTTCTACCTGTGCAACTGGGAAAACAATTGGTATCAGAGCCTAATGTTTAAAATCGATCAAAGATGTCTAGAAACAAAGATGGCAATTCTAAGAAACCTATGCTTAAGAGAAACGAGTTCACCCACTGGAAGGTTAAGATGCTGCACCATCTGGAAGCAACAGACCCTGACTATCTTGACAGGATTAATGAAGGACCTTTTGTGCCTTTAAAAATTGTGCCTCAAATCAACGAGGAAGGCAAAATAACTGAAGAACACCTCATTGAGAAACCAAAGGCTGAATGGACAAAAGAGGACAAGGAAAATGTCTTTAAGGAGGCAAAAGTAAAGAACATTCTCTTTAACAGTTTGGATTCTGTTCTGACTAACTGTGTCATATCATGCAAGACTGCTAAGGAGATGTGGACAAAACTTGAGGTGCACTGTCAAGGGACTAAAGATGTCAAGAAGAATGCTAGGTCTTTGCTAATTCAAGAGTATGAGTACTTTGAAGCAAATTTGGAGAATCTATCACTAAGATGTATGATAGGTTTACAAAACTCTTGAATGAAATGGCTATGCTTGGTAAGGTTTATGATTCTGAAGATACAAACACCAAGTTTCTGAGAGCACTTCCTGAAGAGTGGGACAATAAGACTACAACCATAAGGGAAGCTAGAGATTTGGATGAACTAACTCTAGAATAATTGTATGGTAGACTCAAGACATATGATTTGGAGATGCAACAGAGAAAGAATAAGAAGTCTGTTAAGACAAAATCTGTGACACTCTTGATGGAGTCTGAGAAAGAACAACAGGAACAACCCACAGAAGCAAGAATCAAGGATTCAAGAAAGAAGGGTAAAGCTGTTGTGGAGTCAGAGTCTACTGACACCGACTCTGATTCTGATGAAGAGTTTGATCTAAGTCAAATGATGGCTATGTTTGCTAAAGATTTCAAAAGAATGAAATTCAACAAAAGAACTGGAAAATTTAGCAAACGACCATCATTCAAGAAGGAAGATGAGAAGGTTGAGAAGAGCAAGAGTACAATAATCAAACTTGACAAAGCAAAGGTCAAATGTTTCAACTGTGGAATATTGGGGCACTTTGCCAGTGAATGCAGAAAGTCAAAAAGTCAAGGAAAAGGAAAAGCACTTCTATCAACAGGAAAGGATTGGGTAGACTCAAGCTCAGAGGATGAAATTGATTATGAAAATCTAGCATTGATGGCATCCTCCTCAAGAAAATCACAGTCTCCCAAAGAACCCTCATCTCCTAAAACTCAGGTATCAATCTTTACTCCTGAATCCTTAATTAATTTAGACTCTGATGGCATAGAGATTGTGAAAAGTGAGGTTAATAAAATAATGACAACATGTAGGTCTCTCACTAGTGAAAGTGAAAGGTTGAGAGAAGAAAATTTAACCTTAACTAAAAGGAATGGTCATTTAGAGTCTGAGTTATTATTAATGGAACAATACAAAAAGGATTCTGAGAAATATAGTCATAACTACACTGAAATTTTGAAAGCCTATGACTATGTTAGGAAAGAACTAGAAGAAGAAATGCTTAAGTTTAAAGTTTGGACAGACTCTAGAAGAAAAGTTCAAGAAATTCTCAATAATCAAAACGTGTGTCAAACTGCTGGTCTAGGCTATGACAAGAGTCAAGGCGAAAGACCTATTGTTGAGAATGATAACAATGAAGAAGCTAGCAAATTTAATAAGACCAAAGACAAAAGTACATTTGTTCCTGTTAAGTTTGTGATCCCTAAAGAAAAATCTGAAACCACAAACTCATCTGTCAATAGTCCACCTGTTATTGACAAGAAGACAGATGAAACAGGAGAAAATAACTCTAAGAAAAATATTAACATAGGGTACTTGTCTAAGTCTAAGTTGAAAGAAAGGCTAGAGAACTTATCAGAGTCCACCAAAACTAGGAGAAATAGGAATGGTAAGAAAGGCATTAATAAGACTAATAATTATCAAAAAGATTCTAATGCTCCTAGAAATAAGTGTTATAGATGTGGCAACCACAACCATTTAGCTATAGATTGTAAAACAAAAATTGAGATGAAATCAGAGTCTAGCCCTTCTCAGACTCTGAAAAGTCACTACATACCACAGAAACCTTGTTATCACTGTGGTAGCATATATCATTCTATTTATATTTGTAGGGACTATCATGATTTGTATTACAATTTTTATGAGCTAAAATCTTCAATTGATAAAAGTTGGTATGACACTGTTAAGACTCTACCAGAGTCTAGAGCAACAAAAGAGACAGGTAAGCCAAAGGTGAAAATTGTTAAGCCTGTTTCTCCTAAAATTAGTAGAAAAGGATCCAAAACTGTTTGGGTCCTCAAAACATCTAACTAGTTGCTTTATGTATGCAGGGAACCAGGGTAAAGAAAATAACCCTAATCCTGGACAGTGGATGCTCAGGACATATGACTGGAAAGAAATCCCTGCTTACAGACTTTGAGGAAATGGCTAGCCCAGAAGTATCCTTTGGAGATGGCAACAAAGGACAAACACTGGGATATGGCAAGATTGTACTTGGGAATGTCATCATTGAACAAGTAGCTCTAGTTGATGGCTTAAGGCACAATTTAATATGCATAAGTCAACTTGGAGATAAAGGTTACCATACTGGCTTTGACAATAAAGAGTGTCTTGTGACTCACAAAGAAACAGGCATTGTGGTTTTCAAAGGACACAGACATGGTAACATTTATGAAGCTAGCTTGGAGGATTGCATAAACAGTGAAGTCACATGTTTATACAGCAAGGCCTCAACTGAAGAAAGCTGGAAATGGCACAAGAAACTGTCACACATCAACTTCAAAACACTCAACAAGTTGGTGAAACAGAATCTTGTTAGAGGATTACCACAGGTTGATTTTGTGCAAGATGGACTTTGTGAAGCATGTTAACTTGGAAAACAAAGGAAATCATCCTTCAAGAGCAAGACAATTAACACCATTTCTGAACCCTTTTATTTATTGCATCTTGATTTATTTGGTCCAGTAAATGTTATGTCAATTAACAAAAATAAATATACTCTTGTTATTGTAGATGATTTTACAAGATTCACATGGGTTTTCTTTCTACATTCAAAGGATGAAGCTTCACAACACATAATAGACCATATCACTTTTCTTGAAAGAAAATCAAAGAAAACAGTAAGAATTCTGAGGTGTGACAATGGTACTGAATTCAAGAATTCAATCATGGAGGACTACTGTGCATCAAAGGGAATTACTCAACAATTTTCTGCGCCAGGAACTCCTCAACAAAATGGAGTTGTGGAAAGAAAGAATAGGACACTCATAGAAGCTGCCAGAACAATGTTGGCAGAGTCTAAGCTGCCAGTATATTTTTGGGCTGAGGCAGTCAATACAACATGTTTCACTCAAAACTGCACTCTAATAAACATGCATGGAAAGACTCCTTATGAAATGATAAAGGACAAGAAGCCAAGTGTGAAACACTTTCACATTTTTGGATGCAAGTGTTATGTACTGAAAGTACATCCTGAAAATCTAAGCAAATTTGAAGCCATGGCAGATGGATCAATTTTTCTTGGATATGCATCGAACACAAAAGCATTCAGAGTGTTTAATCTTAGAACCAAAATTGTTATAGAATCTATTCATGTTGCATTTGATGATAAAAAGTATACATGATTGCAGGATGAGTTAGAGTCTACTACACTAGAATTTGAAAATCTAAAAAGTTCTGAGATAAATGAAGAAGAAGAGGATGAAGACCCTAAAATAAATCCTGAACCAACACAGGAACCTGCACACTCTGAGGGGGAGCCAGTAAATTCAACTCCAAATAATTCAGAGTCTAACAGGTCAGGGTCTACCCAGACAGAGTCTATCCAGACAGAGTCTAGACAGACAGAGTCTAACTCATCAGGGTCTGGATCAAACAACTCTGAACTCTTGTCAGAGTCAAGCAATTTAGGGAGAGCCTCTTCATTTGAATTTCACTCAAATACAGAAGATGCAAATGACTTAGGGGGAGCTTCAAGTTCAAGAACCAATCTTCCACCTGCTAGAAAATGGACAAGGAATCACACTCCTGACTTAATAATTGGTGATCCTGAGAGTGGTGTACAAACAAGAACAACCACTCAAAATGGATGTCTTTATAGTTGTTTCCTCTAAAAGAATGAACCCAAGAAAATTGAGGAAGCCTTGCAAGATCCTGATTGGATTATTGCAATGCAAGAAGAATTGAATGAATTTGAGAGAAATAAAGTGTGGAAACTTGTACCAAGACCTAGAGATAGATCAGTGGATGGTGCAAAATGGGTGTACAGAAACAAACTTGATGAGAATGGAACTGTAATCAGAAACAAAGCAAGGCTAGTTGCAAAAGGATACTCACAGGAGGAAGGAATTGACTATGGTGTATCAGATGGATGTGAAAAGTGCCTTCTTAAATGGAGAATTGGAAGAAGAAGTCTATGTGGAGCAACCACCAGGATTTGTTGATCCAAAGTTTCCTGATCATGTTATAGGTTAGACAAGGCACTATATGGATTGAAGCAAGCACCTAGAGCATGGTATGAAACTCTTTCAAAATTTCTTCTTGAAAATGGATTCACAAGAGGTACCATTGACAAAACTCTCTTTATTAGAAAATATAAAGGTGATATTTTGCTTGTCCAAATTTATGTTGATGATATTATATTTGGATCTACTAATGATAATCTCTGTGAAAAGTTTAGTCAACTAATGCAGTCAAATTATGAAATGAGCATGATGGGAGAATTAAACTTCTTTTTGGGGCTTCAAGTCAAACAGAATGATGATGGAATTTTCATCAATCAAACAAAGTATGTAAAAGAACTGTTGAAGAAGTTTGATATGCAAGATTCTACAACTGCTAAAACTCCCATGTCAACAGCTACTAAGCTAGACTCTGACCCAAAAGGTAAGAAAGTTGACAACACTAGCTACAGAGGTATGATTGGCTCATTGTTATATTTAACTGCTAGTAGACAAGATATAATGTTTGCAACTCTTGGACTTTGGTATCCTAGAGAGTCAGATTTTTCACTAATTGGCTATTCAGATTCTGACTATGCAGGATGCAAAGTAGACAGGAAAAGCACAACAGGTGTAATAACCCGTATTTTTGACGATTGGGGTTATTAAGATTTTTGGATAAAATTTTTCATTTTATGAATAAATGATTTTATGGATTTATTTTCTTGATAAGGTACTTGAAGTGTGAGACCGTATTCTTAATATACGGGATATTCGAAAATATGCGTATCGGTGTTACGGTAGCATATGCAAACAATATGGGACTTATAATTATTTTTGGTCCAACAAAATAAATTTGAAGTCCGGATGGAAGTCGTAACAGAATTTGATAAATGGTGTAAGTGAAAAGTGTTTACTCGGAGAATTGTTTCGTAAATTCTCGAAACAATTAAAGAGAATAAATTTAATGATTCTAAAATATATTAGAATCATAATATGAGATTTTAAGTTTTAAAACATAGGTGGAACGAAAGAAAAGAGAACGAGAAGGAGAGATTAAAATGTTATCGGGAAGTTACGCGACTACCGTACAAACCGAATTAAATATCGAGCTTCCACCACACACCACACAAAAAAAATCAGTTTTTCCCCCATTTTCTTAAAGAAAACCGAAGTGAAGAGGAAGAGAAGAAGGAGGAAGAAGATGGAGTGCTTGCTTGCTCATTTCTCCACCAATTCTTGCGCATAATAGCTTAAATCGAAGGTAGTAAATCCCTCTTGCTCTCCCTTAAATCTTATAATCATTCATCCACTAAATCTTCACTTATGATCCATGGAAGATGACTGTGAACAGTAACTCCGAAAATAATTAATCTTATTTTTTTGATTTTTGGATTCCTATGGCTTGGTGAATGATTGTTATGGCTTATACATGTTATGGGTGATGTAGTTTAAGCATGGATAGTCATAGAAATGCATGACTTGTTCATTTGAGTTTGAATTATAAATAATAAGCTAAACTGATTTTTATGGCTTAGAGTTGTAGTATGTTGATTGTTGATGTTGGTTAAGGAGTTTGGGATTGTTTGTTGGTTGATTTGGAGTAGGATAAAAATGGAAAACGATGAGTTTACAAACGTAACCATGCCATTTTTTTCGTGAACTAACTGCTGCAACTGTCCAGCAAAATATGGGAACATTCAGTCACTGTTCTTGGCTTATGGATGATATAGTTAGATAGTAGATAATCTCTAGATCGTTTGAGCGCTAATTTTGCGTCATTCGGAGTTACGAGTCAAAAGTTATGGACGTTTTATTAACGGTAGCGCAGGAAATGAAAATCCTGTTTTTGTCCAACTTTGAGGCTATGATTGGACTAGCTACGGAGCTTAATAAAATCCGAAACTTTTATGGGAGAATCTTTGACAGTCATATAAGACCCCAGAGAAGGAATTGTGTCAAAATGATTAATTTCCAATTTATTAAAAATGACAGAAAACAGGGTGTTAAGTGAGATGAACATAAGAAAAAGTTGAACAACCGTTTTGGGGAATGATTTCGAGCAAGATAGAGGACTTGTCTCGAGTCGACCAAGTAACGAAAGTTGTTAAGGAACATCATGACTATACGTAGGTGCAAGGAACTTGATTAAAAACTATTGAGAGGATAGTTTTACGAGTTAGCTAAAGTAGGCCCGAGGAGGTGAAGTACCGGGCGAAATATAGAGTAATTGTATAAATTACAATTAACATGATACATGCATATGTATACTAAGAGTGGGTTCTTATATGATTATAGAATACCCGGAGCGTGGAGAAGTTGGAATGGCATCCTTGGACTCCAGGCAAGTTTCCGACACTATCGTTTTATTCCATATCAGAATATTATTAACTCATGGTAATGCCAAAATTTTTGAAAGCTTTGACTTAATGATAAGTTCTTCAATTATACATTTTTGTTGTGTTTGGAACTATCTAGCTTATTGTAGTCATTGGAAATGCACGTCGGCATTTCCCTTGAACTGTCTTGTTCATTTATAACTTGATTCATCTGCTACTCTGAACTTCTCGAAAAGTTAGAATATGCAAGTGTCCGACGCTTCATCACTATTATTCTGATGCAGGACACAAGTATGCGTAGGTTGTTTAAGATTGTTTCTTGAGAGTAGAATGAGATCTTTTCAACCTAGTTTTGAGATGCCTCTGAACTTCTTAAAAAGTTAGAGGACGTTTGCTTTCAGTTTTGTATAACTGAATCTGGCGTAGAGTACAACTTTTTGGTGCTCGATGGTCGACCGGGAGTAGTCTAGTGTGTCTCGACGGTTAGTCGATATTCAATGTTTTAAATAATATTTAGTTTATTAAATATTATTTAAAGAATATAGAAAGTGTTTAAGGGTTAATTAAATACTTTCAGGGCATTTGAGATTATTTAAATATTATTTAATATTGATTAAATATTATTTAAATATTTTGGGATATTTAAAAGTATTTAACTACTGATTAAATACTTTCAATTCGTTTTGGTTTATTTAAATATTATTTAATGCTGATTAAATATTATTTAAATATGTTGAATCGTTTAAGATTATTTAAATATTAAATAATCTTGATTATATTGGGATTAAATATTTTAATTCTTTTAAATCCTTTTAATATTTTTCGAGGACTATTCTGGGCCTCCTAAATATTAATAAAATATTTATTTGTTCTTTAAAAATATACTGGAGTTGTCTAAATTTCTTTAAATATTATTTTTCATTAAATAATAAATGGTGAGCGATGACTCGGATATTTTGTATTTATTCTGAGTCGATAACTCCAGGTTCGGGAGGTAACGTCCGACTCCGATATTCCTCCCAGTTGTATTGGTGCATTTAAGGCCCATTTTTCACTCCAAAACTGTAATGTTTTGTGGAGTCTATTTTAGCTAGTATTAGCGGCTCCCCGGTCGCGTTCTTGAGTCTCCTTGATTCAAGGGTTTCTGTCTTGTTGAATTCGTTGACTGAGAGTCAACCCAGATGTTTCGAGAGTACTCCCACTTGGTTTAGGGAGCCAAGTTATTGTCAGATATTGAAATCTTACAATTGGTCGTTGTTGTTCTGGAAGGTTGTATTAAATTCCCTTCCTTATCTGTTGATTGAAATCCTGTGATGGATTGTCGTTGTTGTTCTGGAAGGTTGTATTAAATTCCCTTCCTTATCTGTTGATGAAATCCTGTGGTGGATTGTCGTTGTTGTTCTGGAAGGTTGTATTAAATTCCCTTCCTTATCTGTTGATGAAATCCTGTGATGGATTGTCGTTGTTGTTCTGGAAGGTTGTATTAAAGTCCCTTCCTTATCTGTTGATGAAATCCTGTGATGGATTGTCGTTGTTGTTCTGGAAGGTTGTATTAAATTCCCTTCCTTATCTGTTGATGAAATCCTGTGGTGGATTGTCGTTGTTGTTCTGGAAGGTTGTATTAAATTCCCTTCCTTATTTGTTGATGAAATCCTGTGGTGGATTGTCGTTGTTGTTCTGGAAGGTTGTATTAAATTCCCTTCCTTATCTGTTGATTGAAATCCTGTGATGGATTGTCGTTGTTGTTCTGGAAGGTTGTATTAAATTCCCTTCCTTACTTGTTGATGAAATCCTGTGATGGATTGTAGTGTTGTTCTGGAAGGTTGTATTACATACCCTTCCTTATCTGTTGATCGAAATCCTATGATGGATTGTCGTTGTTGTTCTGGAAGGTTGTATTAAATTCCCTTCCTTATCTGTTGATTGAAATCCTGTGATGGATTGTCGTTGTGTTCTGGAAGGTTGTATTAAATTCTCTTCCTTATCTGTTGATGAAGTCCTATGATGGATTGTTGTTGTTCTGAAAGGTGGTATTGAATTCCCTTCCTTAACAATTGATTGAAATCCTAGAGTGGATTGTTGTTATTCTAGAAGGCTTGATTAAATTTCCTTCTAGGTTTGATGAATGTTTAAGTATTCATCAGGGACTGGAGTAAGGTTGCGTAAGAGGTCGGTGACGCACGACCCAGCCGTAAACTAAAGGCCCATGTGTTGCCTAGGGTGACGTCCCGATAAGGGGTTGTCCTTCTAATAGTAGAGAAAGTGACTAGTTTTTCTATTGTACAAGGCGACTGATCATCGCGTACAATAGGGCGTTGAAAAATCTCCAGATTAAGCCCGTTTCTTCCAATTGGAATTTGATGTTGCACTGTAACGAAAGCCTAGGTGCTGTGTTACCGATAGTGTCAACGGGAATGTAATCCACTCTGAGTTGGTTGGTTGTTTTGAGTACCGTTTTATTCGTATATATATCAGTTTCATTGTTCCTACACTATAACGAAAGCCGTGGTGCTAAGTTACTGATAGTGTTAATGGGGATTGATGAACTTCCGTTCATTCTTTTCGCAGTATAATGAACTGCTTGCTTATTGGTACTCAAACTAATGGTACTCGGTGATTGAGGCCATTGTGCTAAGTTATTGATATTGTCAAACTCAATAATCATAAACTTAAATTGTTGTATTGCAGTAACGTGAACTGCATTATTGTTGTGAATATCTTCTTGCATCGTGAGCCTTGAGTCGTTTATTGTCGAAATATAACTGGTTATACATCTTCAATCAGATTGCTAGTTATGTACTTTATTGTTGAATATCCAGTTGGGATAATTATGGCTATCACCTTTTCCTTGAAATATTCTGATAAATAACTTGCTGAGCATTCTTTGGCTCATTCTTGCTGTTTGTAAATCTTATATCTTGTCTACCTCGGGTATTATGTTAAGGAACAGGAAGCTTCGAGCTTGTGCTAGTCAGGTTCCGGACTTCGATAAATGGTGCAAGAAAGACGGGATTCCAGATTAGAATCCTATACTTGTTGAAAAATATGTAATGTGACAATAGATCTTGGAGTAATGTTTACTTCTAATGTAACATCATGTGGAAGTTATATTAGTAGTGTGAGATCCTGAGGTTACATTGGTTTGTAATAACCGTTATTATTTTAAGTTCGTTCCCTGAGACTATAACTCGAGTTGTGTGTTTGGTTTGGGGTCACTGCTTTTATGTTTGGTTATTATAATGGTTAAAGCAGGTGAATGATGTTATTGTGGTGAAAATTGGATAGTGACAACCTGGATCCCTGACCCCGGATCTGGGGGCGTCACAACAGGACAATGCCAGTTTCTTGGCAACAGATTAATTTCTTGGTTTAGCAAGAAACAACAAACTGTATCAACCTCAACAGCTGAGGCTGAATACATTGCAGCTGGAAGTTGCTGTGCTCAAATTCTGTGGATGAGAAATCAATTACTTGATTATGGACTAACATTCTCAAATATTCCTATGTATTGTGATAATACTAGTGCTATTAAAATTGCAGAGAATCTAGTCCAACACTCCAAAACAAAGCACATTGATGTCAGGTATCACTTTATTAGAGAACATGTTGAAAATGGTACTGTGACACTTCACTATGTTTCAACTGACAGACAGATTGCAGACATTTTGACAAAACCACTTGATGAGTCTACCTTTCTCAGACTGGTAGGTGATTAGGTATGTTAAATATGTAAGTGATCAAAAATTACAAGAAGCAAGGTATGTACTTTAATTATAGTCCTTGTCTTAACACACTGTGATTAATTATTATTGCAATATTTTGTTTGGTATTTTACCTTGACAGAGTCTAGTTTTTAGACTCTGACGAGTCTATAGACTATGACGAGTCTGTAGACTCTGAGAGTCAGTAGACTCTGAGAAAATTATCTCCTAGACTCTGAAACGGTTAAAATTCGTGCATGCAGACTCTGATTGCATTTAAAATGTTCAAATGACTTGAAATAGGCGGTAACAGTTATCTTTTGACTGGAGACAGGCTGTAGACTCGTGTGTATTGTATGCAACTTGAACAAAGTAGAATTTTTCATACAATTTACTCACTTGTTTATTGCAATTATTTTCTAAGGCAAAAATATTCACAGAGCTTTTTACGAACCCTAGCTAATTTCTTCAAGCTTTTCCATCACTTTCCACTCAATAACTTTAATGGCTGCCGTTTCTACTGTCATGAGGGGACCCAAGGCGATTGCTTTCACATTTGGGGTTTTTGATTTCATGACTACAAATCATGTTGCTGCTCTTGGAGATAAGAAAGGAGTAGATGCTGACTACTTCCCAATGATGGATTTCATGGAGCAATCTGAGCTCAGTTACATTCTGAAAGCATCTCAAGTGATTCACATGGATGTTGTCTCCAAAGCTTGGAGTTCTGCACAGGTCATTGATTCTTCTCAGGATCAACCAGGTAAAATAATGTTCACCTTTGGCTCGACTACATTTGATGTAAGGCAACTTTTTACATCAAATGTAGCTTTTTACATCAAATGTAGCTAATTTCGACTACATTTTTCATAAAAGGATGCACCTTTTTACATCTGCAGATAAGCTTGAAGTAAGTTGTTGAAGGACTTTCTTTGCTAAAGGAAGGTCATGATACACTTGATTCTAACCTTCCATCCAAGTCTGTAGTCTCTGAAAAGGCTACAGACTCTGAAAAACCTAGGGAAGCACCTCAGGATTCTCACATTGAGTCTCCTGAGAAATCTTTTGCTCAGAAGTACAGAAGGTTAAGGAAGGCTTATTCTGCACACACGCACAAGCCTCTTATTATTACTAACCCTATTTTGCAGGAAACAGATGCTCCCAAGGCTCCTGCAGAGCTAGACTCTGAAATCAAGAAAACACCTGAACCAGAGTCTAATGTTGAGTCAGAGTCTAGACTGCCTTTAGACTCTGATCATGAAACATTTTAGGAAGGAATGCCATTGGATGTAGCCTCATGTCTAATTGATGAGATCATTACTCCAAGTGATGAGGCACTGCTATTCTTATATCCTTTGGTAGAATCAGTTGAAGATCCAGGGCAATATCAGACTAAATCTCAAGTCTTGGATTTTCTTTCAACCTATGAAGCCCTAAGGAAGAGAATGGAACAGGAGCTACAAATGTCTGCACAGGATGTGGTCAAAAATCTCTACATCTACCTATTCAACTCTTCATTCCAAGTACAAGCAGCTGGGCTCATAGAAGGCAGAACAAATGAAGTTCTCAAAGCACTAGGTGTGCCAGACTCTGAACAGCAAATCACAAAGAAGCCTAAAAAGCTTAAGGTCCACAAAAGGAGAGCATCAGAGTCTGTTGCTGAGTTGGAAACTGAGATTGAGCAACCAGTTTTTAACCATGAAGCAATTTGGGATAATGGAGTTACCTACAGGACAGCCATTCAAAGGATCTCTCAAGTTCAACCTCTGTCAAGACAGGTGGCTGACTATCTTGTCCATAATATAGGTACAATTACCGACAAATACATCTATCCAACCTACCAAAGTAGATTGGATCAATTCAAGGGCACATATTTTCAAAGAATAAGAAGGGAACTGCAGGAACTCTTCAATCTCACAGATGCCCAGGCAATCAATGCAATCCATCTCAGGGCCTTTCATCACAAGTTGGATGCATTTATTCTTGAAGAACAACAGGAGGTAGCAGGTGATGCAAGGCAGTTGGAGGTTGGGACTAGTGCTCCAGTGGTGACTAGTGATAAAGATGTTTAGTCTGCCTCACCCACACAAGAACCACCTAGTCAGAGGTTGGGTGATAGTGGGGCAAGGGAGTATGCTGTTGGGCCCTCCTTGACAACTCATCAAAGAGCTGATGAGAACCCTAGTGATATGGGAGGACAGACTTTGATGGATGCTCATGAAGTAATTTCCCAATCTATTCTATCAAAGTCTATCCACCTTGAGGGGGAGTCTCATGCACAAACAGTCAAAGATGGTAATACTCAGACTCTGACTTCTAATGAAGTCATATTGAAGCAGTCAGAGTCTAGAGTAGACCCTGAGACTGGAATACTAGAGCCAACAGACTCTGAAAAGAGAGAAGATGCTAGTAAGGGTTCAGAATCTGTTGATGCTCACCCCTTGGTGGAAACCCCTAGCCTTCAGACATTTGAAGGGGTTCCCTTCCATCAAGGTGGTTCATGTATTGAAGCACCATTATTATCTCTCAACCCCTCTTCTGTAGGTGTATTGAGTGCACCCTCCACATTGAGTCACAAAATATCTGAGAGGCTATCACTGGACCAGGCAAAAGGAGAGGTAGAAAAGGCTGTAGAGAGCTTGAGTGAGATTGAGAAAGTGGGTGCCCAACCCCACTGTGAGCATGAGAGATTAGGGTATCCTGAACCTAGCTTTACTTATTGGGATCAAGATTTTCCAAAGAGTTGGTCCAATGAGTTGGAGTAGGGGATGGATGACAATTCACTATGTCTGATTGTGCAGATTGGTAAACAAGAGGAGGCTCTTGCTGCTCAGAAATCATTTACACAGAGACCACATCTTCATCTGATGGATTCTCTAGCAAGGAGAGCAGATAGGGTCATGGAGGCTTTGGTGGATAATCCTGTAATTATAACTGAGGCTGCATATTCGAAGTCATAAGAACCATTCTTAATCATGCCTATAAGGGCTAGACTTCCAGAGTCTACAGTCTTTGATCACTCTCAAGAGGAGTCAGGGTCTATAGTCCCGTTTGCAGTTTCGGAGTCTACACCACCACAAGAGTCTAGACCTCCATTCACAAAGCTAGAGCCTGTTGCTGAGGAGTGCACCTCTGAAGATAATGATCACGTTACTCCTTCTTTTATCTATTTTGATCAGGTGTTTCCTCAGTCTTGGGAGTCTGCACATCAAAAAGGCATCAATGATAAAGATTCTTTTGAGTGTATTTTGGATATTCATCATTCTGAGAGACTTAAAAATTTTCAAAAAAAATCCTTTCAACAGGAACATGGTTACTATCTCGGTGAAGAAGATCAAGTCTTAGATGGAGCTGTTAAAGCTGAGTTACCTGATGTTGCTGCTCAATTATCCAGTGTGGTCCAGGACATTTCTCATATTAAAATCAAGCTCACTGGTGTTGATAATACAACTTCTCTGCTCAATACAAGATTTGACAGAATTCACTCCTTTCAATTATCCAAAGAAGTAGCTTTTAAAGATGCTCTAGCTGCTATCACTACAACTCAAGACTCTCTTCAAACTACTGTTTCTGATTTGACCACCAAGGTTGATTCAGTTATTACAGCCCATGAAAATATCTCCATTGTTCTTGAGCAGATTCTTTTAGCTATCACCAGTAATGATGATGTCAAAAAAGGGGAGAAGGAGAAGCAAGGTGAGTCCTCCAGGAGGAGACATAAGGATGAGGGATGCAAGGATACATCAAGGGGAGTTAAAAAGAGGAGAGATGGTGATGATGGTGAGAGTTCTCATGGTACTAGGGGTCTTGATGATGTGCAACAAAAGCAATCTGGAGTAGTAAGAACTCAAACACATCAGTCAGGGACTAGACATGGGAAATCAGAGTCTAAGTCAGACTCTGATAAGCAAAGAAAGAAGTCAGACTCTGATCAAACTCAAGAACCTTCATACTGGAAGTGCAGTCAATCAAATCTGCAACTTAGAGCTAAAAAGAAGATAGGTCTTGGAGGATTTGAAGAATTTGACATTGACAGAACATCTACTCTAACCAGGGATCCT
Organism: Oenanthe sinensis; assembly: GCA_028671895.1. Taxonomy (NCBI): domain Eukaryota; kingdom Viridiplantae; phylum Streptophyta; class Magnoliopsida; order Apiales; family Apiaceae; genus Oenanthe; species Oenanthe sinensis. The sequence continues at coordinate 15,863,641 of CM053807.1, forward strand.
CAATCCTTGACAGATAGGCTGTTTGAGAAGATCACTCAGAAGCACTTAAATAAAGTGGTGTCTGCTCAAATTGTTTATAATGTTTTTGAAACAAAGATACAAGGAGGTCAGGGAGGTACAGAAAAGGTGAAAAATGAGATGCTGGTTTACTTCTTAGAAGGTGGAAGTGTAAGATGGATTAGTCAGTCAAATTTTATCTTTTTCAAACAAGCTGGGGAACTAAAATATATTAGATTCCTACTTCAAATTGCTTATGAAGTTAACAAGAGCAAAGAAGCTGTCACAAATAAATGGTTCAAGGAGATTGATAGAAAGCTGATTTTGCACAGATAGGCAAATCAACAAATGGGCAAATTTTCTTTAAAATATGTTGATACTGAGGGAAATGATCAAGTCATGCCATTGGAACAAAAACAGATTAAATTTCAAGAAGGTGTGGGTCATTACTTTGGGTTTCAGCCTATGAGTGGGAAATTTAGTGTTCTAATGTTGAAGGACTTAAAAGATCAAGAAAACAGTGCAAATGATCTTAGAGCAACTTATTGTCAAATTAAATGCTCAAGTGAAGAAATGAAGAAATTGAAGAAATTTGTTGGTGAGGCTCTGGCAATTGTGGAGGAAAATATGCTGAATTCATTTTTGAAGAATAATCCAGCCTTTGAGAAGATTAAATAAGAAGTAATTCTTTTTCCTTTATAATTCTTTTATACTGTTCTAGATTAATAGTTTTATTCTTTAGTTTTGACATCATCAAACCTTGATTTATGCTTACATTTTATAAAGCATAAATAGGGGGAGATTGTTAGGAATATATTCATTTGATGATGTACAAAATACTAGAACAGGGTCTAGATTAGTTTATCTGTAATAAGTCTTTCTAGTCTTTGAAATGTATAATCAGAGTCTAGATAGTCAACATTCATGTTATTTGTACTTAGAAGAATTTCTGTAGAAAGTGAAACTAGAGTCTGCATGAAGATCAGAGTCTGGAAGGTGATCAGAGTCTATAGACTATGAGAGTCTATGATCTATCAGAGTCTACATGTGATCAGAGTCTGAAGATCATCAGAGTCTGAAGATTTCAGAGTCTATACAGTTGAGGATAAATTTGGAAGAAGATCACAGGAATGGAAAGTCTTCGAAGGTCAAGATAAATATATTGCAGATATGCTATGGGAAAGAAAGAGAATTCTAGAAGGAAACTGTCAACTAATAATTAGATATTTTATTCCTATTGTAATTTTACTTTCTGTTATTAGTTAATAGGCAGCTCTCTATATAAACTCAATGTAACCTAATTGTAAAGGTCTGGAAGTCGAAGCATAATTGTCTGAGTCAAATTTTGTGAGAGCATAGAGATAGAGAGAGTTGCTGTGATAAACACAGAGAAGCTGCTAGGGTTTGTGTACACCCTAGGAGAGTTTTGTATTCACAAATCAATAATACAAAACAATACTTATTCATATTTTTGTATTTGAGTTTGTTATTAATTTGATTTTAAATCATGCAGAAAAGACATACAAATATTCAACCCCCCCCCTTCTACTTGTACAACTAGGAAAACAAAGCTACAAGTTTACATGTTTTCATGTTCAAATGAGCCAAGAATGATCTTATAAGAGTTTACAATTGTTTCAATGTTCAAACGAGTCAGGAATGAAGCTACAAATTGTTTCCAAAGTCGAACAAGTCAAGCATGAAGTCAAGAGTTATTACAGATTGTTTTCATGTTCAAATGAGCCAAGAATGATTCTACAAGAGTTTACAAGTATCCATGTTCAAACGAATCAAGAATGAAGCTACAAGTTGTTTCCAAATTCGAAAAAGTCAAGAATCATGTCTCAAGTTATTACGTATTGTTTTCATTTCCAAATGAGCCAAGAATAATCCTATAAGAGTTTACAAGTAATTTTCATGTTCAAACGATCAAGAATGAAAGTTGGTTCCAAGTTCGAATAAGTCAAGAATCACATCTCAAGTTATTACGGATTGTTTTCATGTCCAAATGAGCCAAGAATGATCCAACAAGAGTTTACAAGTTGTTTCCATGTTCAAACGAGTCAAGAATGAAGCTATAAGTTGTTTCCAAGTTCGAACAAGTCAAGAATCATGTCTCAAGTTATTACGGATTTTTTCCATGTCCAAATGAGCCAAAAATGATCCTACAAGAATTTACAAGTTATTTCTATGTTAAAACGAGTCAAGAATGAACCTACAAATTTTTTACAAGGTCGAACGAGTCAAGCATGAAGTCTCAAGTTGTTGAGGATTTTTTTCATGTTCAAGTGAGCCAAGAATGATCCTACAAGAGTTTACAAGTTGTTTCCATGTTTAAACGAGTCAAGAATGAAGCTACAAGTTGTTTTCAAGTTTGAACAAGTCAGAAATCATGTCTCAAGTTATTACGGATTGTTTTCATGTCCAAACGAGCCAAGAATGATCTTACAAGAGTTTATAATTGTTTCAATGTTCAAACGAGTAAAGAATGAAGCTACAAGTTGTTTCCATGGTCGAACGAGTCAATCATGAAGTCTCAAGTTGTTACGGATTGTTTTCATGTTCAAATGAGCCAAGAATGATTCTACAAGAGTTTACAAATTGTTTAAATTTTCAAACAAGTCAAGAATGAAGCTACAAGTTGTTTCAATGTTCGAACAAGTCAAGAATCATGTCTAAAGTTATTACCGATTGTTTTCATGCTCAAATGAGCCAAGATTGATCCTACAAGAGTTTACAAGTTGTTTCCATGTTCAAACGAGTCAAGAATGAAGCTACAAGTTGTTTCCAAGTTCGAACAAGTCAAGAATCATGTCTAAAGTTATTACGGATTGTTTTGATATCCAAATGAGCCAAGAATGATCCTACAAGAGTTTACAAGTTGTTTCCATGTTTAAACGAGTCAAGAATGAAGCTACAAGTTGTTTTCAAGTTTGAACAAGTCAGAAATCATGTCTCAAGTTATTACGGATTGTTTTCATGTCCAAACGAGCCAAGAATGATCTTACAAGAGTTTATAATTGTTTCAATGTTCAAACGAGTAAAGAATGAAGCTACAAGTTGTTTCCATGGTCGAACGAGTCAATCATGAAGTCTCAAGTTATTACGGATTGTTTTCATGTTCAAATGAGCCAAGAATGATTCTACAAGAGTTTACAAATTGTTTAAATGTTCAAACAAGTCAAGAATGAAGCTACAAGTTGTTTCAATGTTCGAACAAGTCAAGAATCATGTCTAAAGTTATTACCGATTGTTTTCATGTTCAAATGAGCCAAGATTGATCCTACAAGAGTTTACAAGTTGTTTCCATGTTCAAACGAGTCAAGAATGAAGCTACAAGTTGTTTCCAAATTCGAACAAGTCAAGAATCATGTCTAAAGTTATTACTGATTGTTTTGATGTCCAAACGAGCCAAGAATAATCTTACAAGAGTTTATAATTGTTTCGATGTTCAAACGAGTCAAGAATGAAGCTACAAGTTGTTTCCATGGTCGAACGAGTCAAGCATGAAGTCTAAAGTTGTTACGGATTGTTTTCATGTTCAAATGAGCCAAGAATGATTCTACAAGAGTTTACAAGTTGTTTAAATGTTCAAACAAGTCAAGAATGAAGTTACAAGTTGTTTCAAAGTTCAAACAAGTCAAGAATCATGTCTAAAGTTATTACCGATTGTTTTCATGTTCAAATGAGCCAAGAATGATTCTACAAGAGTTTACAAGTTGTTTAAATGTCCAAACAAGTCAATAATGAAGCTACAAGTTGTTTCCAAGTTCGAACAAGTCAAGAATCATGTCTAAAGTTATTACGGATTGTTTTGATGTCCAAATTAGCCAAGAATGATCCTACAAGAGTTTACAAGTTGTTTCGATGTTCAAACGAGTCAACAATGAAGTTACAAGTTGTTTTCAAGTTCAAACAAGTAAAGAATAAAGTCTGAAGTTGTTACGAATTGTTTTCATGTTCAAATGAGCCAAAAATGATCCTACAAGAGTGTACAATTTTTCCTATGTTCCAAACGAGTCAAGAATGGAGCTACAAGTTGTTTTCAAATTCAAACGAGTAAAGAATAAAGTCTCAAGTTTTTACGGATTGTTTTGTGTTCAAATGAGCTAGGAATGATTCTACAAAAGTTTACAAGTTGTTTCCATGTTTAAACAATTCAATAATGGATCTACAAGTTGTTTCCAAGTTCGAACAAGTGAAGAATCATGTCTAAAGTTATTACCGATTATTTTGATGTCCAAATGAGCCAAGAATTATCCTACAAGAGTTTACAATTGTTTCAATGTTCAAACGAGTCAAGAATGAAGCTACAAGTTGTTTCCAAGGTCGAACGAGTAAAGAATGAAGTCTAACATTGTTACGGATTGTTGTCATGTTCAAATGAGCCAAAATGATCCTACAAGATTTTACAATTGTTTCAATGTTCAAACGAGTCAAGAATGGAGCTACAAGTTGTATCCAAGTTCAAATGAGTAAAGAATAAAGTCTCAAGTTGTTACAGATTGTTTTGATGCCCAAGTGGGCCAAGAATTATCCTACAAGAGTTTACAATTGTTTCAATGTTCAAACGAGTCAAGAATGAAGTTACAAGTTGTTTCCAAGTTCGAACGAGTCAAGAATCATGTCTAAAGTTATTATGGATTGTTTTGATGTCCAAATGGGCCAAGAATGATCCTACAAGAGTTTACAAATTATTTCGAAGTTCAAACGAGTCAACAATGAGGTTACAAATTGTTTTCAAGTTCAAGCAAGTAAAGAATGAAGTCTGAAGTTATTACGGATTGTTTCATGTTAAAATGAGCCAAAAATGATCCTACAAGAGTTTATAATTTTTCCAATGTTCAAACGAGTCAAGAATGAAGCTACAAGTTGTTTCCATGGTTGAACGAGTCAAGCATGAAGTCTCAAGTTATTACGGATTGTTTTCTTGTTCAAATGAGCCAGTAATGATTCTACAAGAGTTTACAAATTGTTTCCATGTTCAAACGAGTCAGGAATGAAGCTACAAGTTGTTACCAAATTCGAACAAGTCAAGAAACATGTCTCCAGTTATAACGGATTGTTTTCATGTCCAAATGAGCCAATAATGATCTTACAAGAGTTTACAATTATTTCAATGTTCAAATGAGTCAAGAACGAAGCTACAAGTTGTTTCCAAGGTTGAACAAGTCAGGCATGAAGTCTTAAGTTGTTACAGATTGTTTTCATGTTTAAATGAGCCAAAAATGATCCTACAAGAGTTTACAATTTTTCTAATGTTCAAACGAGTCAAGAATGGAGCTACAAGTTGTTTTCAAATTCAAACGAGTAAAGAATAAAGTCTGAAGTTGTTAGGATTGTTTTCATGTTCAAATGAACGAAGAATGATCCTACAAGAGTATACAAGTGTTTAAATTTTCAAACGAGTCAAGAATGAAACTACAAGTTGTGTCCAAGGTCGAATGAGTCAAGCATGAAGTCTCAAGTTGTTACAAAATGTTTTCTTGTTCAAATGAGCCAGGAATGATTCTACAAGAGTTTACAAATTGTTTCCATGTTCAAATAAGTCAGGAATGATGCTACAAGTTGTTTCCAAGTTCGAACAAGTCAAGAATCATGTCTCAAGTTATAATGGATTGTTTTCATGTCCAAATGAGCCAAGAATGATCTTACAAGAATTTACAATTATTTCAATGTTCAAACGAGTCAAGAACGTAGCTACAAGTTGTTTTCAAAGTTGAACGAGTCAAGCATGAAGTCTCAAGTTGTTACGGATTATTTTCATGTTCAAATGAGCCAAAAATGATCCTACAAGAGTTTACAATTTTTCTAATGTTCAAACGAGTCAAGAATGGAGATACAAGTTGTTTTCAAATTCAAACAAGTAAAGAATAAAGTCTCAAGTTGTTAGGATTGTTTTCATGTTCAAATGAGCGAATAATGATCCTATAAGAGTACACAAGTGTTTAAATTTTCAAACGAGTCAAGAAAGAAGTTACAAATTATGTCCAAGGTCGAACGAGTCAAGCATGAAGTCTCAAGTTGTTACGAATTTTTTTCATGTTCAAACGAGCCAAGAATGATTCTACAAGAGTTTACAAGTTGTTTTCTTGTTCAAACGAGTCAAGAATGAAACTACAAGTTGTTTCCATGTTCGCACAAGTCAAGAATCATGTCCTAAGTTATACGGATTGTTTTCATGTCCAAATGAGCCAAGAAGTATCATATAAGAACTTATAAATTATTTATATGTTCAAACGAGTTAAGAATGTAGCTACAAGTTATTTCCAAGGTTGAACGAGTAAAGCATGAAGTCTCAAGTTGTTACGGATATGTTTCATGTTCAAATGAGCCAAAAATGATTCTACAAGAGTTTACAAGTTGTTTCCATGTTCAAACGAGTCAAGAATGAAGATAAAAGTTATTTCCAAGTTTGAACAAGTTAAGAATCATGTCTCAAGTTATTACGAATTGTTTTCATGTCCAAATGAGCAAAAAATGATCTTACAAGAGTTTACAATTGTTTCGATGTTCAAATGAGTCAAGAATGAAGCTACAAGTTGGTTCCATGGTCGAATGAGTCAAGCATGAAGTCTCAAGTTGTTACAGATTTTTTTCATGTTCAAATGAGCCAATAATTATTTTACAAGAGTTTACAAGTTGTTTTCATGTTCAAATGAGTCAAGAATGAAGCTACAAGTTGTTTCCAAGGTCGAACGAGTCAAGCATGAAGTCTCAAGTTGTTACAGATTGTTTTCTTGTTCAAATGAGCCAAGAATGATTCTACAAGAGTTTACAAGTTGTTTTCATGTTCAAATGAGTCAAGAATGAAACTACATGTTGTTTCCAAGTTCGAACAAGTCAAGAATCAAGTCTCAAGTTGTTACGGATTCTTTTCATGTTCAAATGAGCCAAGAATGATCCTACAAGAGTTTACAAGTTGTTTCGATGTTCAAACGAGTCAGGAATGGAGCTACAAGTTGTTTCCAAGTTCAAACGAGTAAAGAATAAAGTCTCAAGTTGTTACGGATTGTTTTCAGTTTCAAATGATCCAAAAATGATCCTACAAGAGTATACAAGTGTTTCAATATTCAAATTTGTCAAGAATGAAGCTACAAGTTGTTTCCATGGTCGAACGAGTCAAGCATGAAGTCAAGAGTTGTTACGGATTGTTTTCATGTTCAAATGAGCCAAGAATGATTCTACAAGAGTTTACAAGTTGTTACCGTGTTCAAACGAGCCAAGAATGAAGCTATAAGTTTTTTCTAAATTCGAACAAGTCAAGAATCATGTCTAAAGTTATTACGGATTGTTTTGATGTCCAGATGAGCCAAGAATGATCCTACAAGAGTTTAGAAGTTGTTTCTATGTTCAAACGAGTCAAGAATGTAGCTACAGGTTGTTCCCAAGGTCGAACGAGTCAAGCATGAAGTCTCAAGTTGTTACAGATTGTTTTCATGTTTAAATGAGCCAAGAATAATTCTACAAGAGTTTACAAGTAGTTTAAATGTTCAAACAAGTCAAGAATGAAGCTACAAGTTTTTTCCAAGTTCGAACAAGTCAAGAATCATGTCTAAAGTTATTACCGATTGTTTTGATGTCCAAATGAGCTAAGAAAAATCCTACAAGAGTTTATGTAACCATTGAGATATTTATATATATTTAATTAATGCGAGTTATATTATTTTTATGCTCCAATATGATAAGATGAGGTATGTGGTCATTTTATATGTCTAGTTGACTGCCTGTTTGACCACAAGGTGTTTAAGTGATTTATTGAAGTGATTAATTGATTTTTATAAAATTATGGGTGTGTCCAATAATTATGAAATTTTATATGTAGATTCTATGTGATTTTAGAGACTTTCCAAAAATAGTTGTTTGATTAAATTCAGTCCCAATATTTTTATATAATTTTCCAGTCCTGTTTTATCCTGAAAATGTTTATCTTCTAAATTCCATATTTAATTATTGGAATGTCCAAAAATCATGAAATCTTTTCCAAAATGTTCTTTATATATTCAGAGTTGAAAATAAAAGTTTATTTTATTAGAGCCCCAAAATATATTCAGGTTCTTCTTCTCTCTACTTCCTGCGATTTCGAGTTACTTTTGCATGTTCCTTTCGATTTTATGCAATTATGTGATGATTTCTTGCTAGTAATCAAGTTAAACATCCTTGTAGCCTTTGTTTCTAACTTCATGTGTGTAAATATGTATATGCCGTATATTTATATGGTCGGGTTTTGGGCTAGACCTGCATGCAAAGGTTGAAACCCATTGATTTTAGTAATCGACACTTGTATAATGTTTGTCATGTTGTTAATAATGAGAAATCGAAGCTTGGTGATTGAAAGTCCATTGATCGGACTTCCACCGGAGCTTGGCCGCCGGTAATGACATTTTCGAGCCGACAGGTCAACGGCGATGATGAGGTTGAGCCGGAATCATTATTTTCTTCTATGATATGCTAGTAAATCTCGTTGCATGTTAGTTTTTGGTTTGATTTCCAAATATTCGACTTGTAAGCCATGTTTAGCTTCGGTGGTGTTCGATTAAGTTGTAATCGATTTAGTTTGATGACTTCGTTAGCTGTAATAAGTCTGATTTCTAGTAATTGATGCTTATAGGCTATGTTTCCGTGTTGTATTATAATTTTCCGGCCGATTATTGACTTTTCCGATTATATCCATTATTTTCCGGTGGACATTAATCGTGTATAGGATTGTTAGTATATTTTCAGAGTATGTTTGTGTGTTAAGTGCAGTTGCTAGCTTTAATTAATCACATAGAGGTCTAGTAGCTTATTACAAGTTGATTTCTAACTTGTTAGTGCTAAATTCAATTATATATATATATATGTTCTGCACTCAAAATTTAAAATTTTTGTGTATTGATTTGGAATAATGTTAACTGCTATAGTCCACTAGTTAATTGAATTATATGCAGATTTTTTTTTTTGCAGAATTCGATTGCTATAATTAAGCTATTCTCATATATATGTATATGGTATATTCGAATGTTACAAATTTAGCTGACAATGTGAGTTCTAGATTGTTATACATATATCAATAGGTATGACTTGATATGTTATGGACTTAAGATAAAGTGTGACTTGTAATATATGACTAATTAATACTCCCTCTGTCCCAACCAATTGTTATCACTTTTTTTTCACTTTCTGGCACGCATTTTAAGGTGGATTTTAAGAATAGTTCCATAACTTATTTTTAAAAAATTCTTTTTTTGTATAAAAATAGGATTGTTCTATATTTATACAAAAAAGGAAAATTTCAAAAATAAATTATGGAACTATCCTTAAAATTCACCTTAAAATGCGTGCCAGACACCCCATTTTGAAATGATAACAACTGGCCGGGACGGAGGGAGTATTAATTTGATTTGTTAATTGAGATGTCCGAATGTATATGCATATTTGCAATGACAATGTGAGTTGTACTTGGGAGCTTATAAAAGCATTACTGGGTGATATGTATATACATAGTTTCTTGTGTGCACCATTACTTGATTGTGTCGGTTGTATTCCGACGGATAGCTCCACTTACAGAGGAAATGCTGCCAAATTTTTTCTAAAAACAAACAATTATTTTTAAGATATCATGGCACATCACTTCTGTATTGGAAACGCTATCAGTCAGGAATACTGTGGATAATATGATTGTCTATGTGCTACGTGCCTACCAGTGTATAAATGGTTGATTAGTAGAGTACGTCTACCGTATATTTATATACGTTAAGGGGTTACAGTAACGAAATGGTAGAATAGCTAGATGTTAAAGAGAACGTCGAGTTTGATCGAGTTACTGAAATAGTATTATTACGTGTGTAGTTACAAAGGAAAAAGAAGTCAAAGATAAGGGAAAAGCTAAAGTAGAAAGTTAGTGACGTTGATAGTGAGATCCACCTGTTCAGCAGCTGTAGCATTCCTTTTGAGGCAAGTAAGTATTGCCTAATCTCTTTAAACTCATGAAGTGTTTTATGAACTGTTGTATAATCCTGCGACTGTTTTACTTTATCTCAACTGTTTTAAGATACAGCATGCCTTATTTTAACTGTTTTACTTAAACTGCAACCTTATACAAGTTTTGACTATACTTTAAACTTTTCAATCTCTGAACTGTTACTGATAACTTATAAACTAGTTTTAAAATCTTAAACCATCAACCTTAACTGTGACTTGTGTTTTTCACCATTTCCTTAACCTTGTTTACTTGTACTTTAACCATGATAAGTACCCTATTGCTATTACCTAATCACTATTTTAAATCAGATGCTTTATAATTGTTTTAAAACCTCTTGTTATACCTGTGAAATTGACCCTACAACCTAATTTTACTCCTATAACATGATTTTGATCCCTATGACATCATTCCTGCTTACTTTACTGCAAAAGAGACTTGTATATAAATTTGTCTTCGAATAAAATTTACCTCTGTCTCTTAACTTTTAAAAGATGGATTTAAATATGAAAGCCGACTTTCAAGAAGTCTTTTTCATCAAATTATTTGGTAATTTTAAAAGAAATGGTGTTGATATTATAGGAATTTCGATCAAAATGGTTTCTGCGGATTCCTATAGGTTGGAGGCGTAAGAGGCCGAGTGACGTCGGTCCAGCACTTTTATGTGAAGACTATAATGAGATAGTCAATGGCTATAATGAGATAGCCCAAGGCCAATGGAAATAAGTGCCTTTATGAGTACTCCTTATGTCCAGAGGGACTTCGGTCCGTTATGGGGACTTTACGTGGCTGATCACCCGTATTGTCCGGGCATTGTGAGAAAACTCCAATCAAAATGATTTGGTTTTATAAGTAAAAGTCCTAATGAAAGGACAGTTTTATGAAATGATTTGGAAAACAAAGTCCTAACGAAAGGACAGTTTTATGAAATGTTTTGGAAAACAATATCCTAATGAAAGGATAGTTTTACAAGAATGATTTTTGAAATGATTAGTAATGAATTTTGAATTGCCTTACAATAACCTGCTTTATATAGCATAGAACTGTCAGATATATCTTGATTTTGACTTCGTTTCATTTATTGTACATTGCTTCCTGTTATCCATCTAACCCCTGCGAAGTATTCCTAAACCTTGAAATGATTATTTTTAGAAATTTCTTCAAACCTTTCACCCCAGACAATTAGAAACATTAACCCTGAACTGAACTCTTCAAATACCTGTGCTTCTATCAGTGAAAGTCGTGAAAAAAGTTTTTCGTGTAATGAATACCAAGATTAGAAATTTTGGAGTATAATTATGGGACAATGATGTCCAGAAATGATTTTTAAGTATGAATATGAAAAAGGATTTCTAAATTTTATATAATATTGTAGAGCTGTTTTAACCTGTATGGTTACTTGCTGAGCTTTTATGGCTCATTCTTTTATTTTCTAACCTCTATAGCTTTCGAGAATCATGGTACGTCATAAGCAGACTGCCAGGAAGAATATGTCTTTCATTAACTATGCTAGGCTGCCTGCCAGTGAACAGGTAGGATCGAGGACGAGTTAGCAGGAAAGACTTTGTTAAGTCTTGTACTTTTATTAATAGATTTTGATATGTTGCAGAAGTTGTAATAATATTATTTCGTTATTATAAATGTAAATGTAAATGAATGTAGATGTGTGCTTATTTCATACCATTACCTTGAAAGGTCCAGGGTAGTAGTCGGGGTCGTGTATATGCGTATATTCTGTTACTGTTATTTAGGGTGCATGCATTTAGAGTGTTAGTGACTCCCCGATCTAGACCCCGGGTCGGGAGGGCGCTATAGGTTGGTATCAGAGCAATGGTTTTGGTCACTAAACAAGCCAGGATTAGAATAACGAAGTAGTTCACTAAATAAAAGATATACGAGTGATATTAAGATAGGATTAGATAACGAAGAGTGGTATAGACGTTAGGATTTCAACTTTAGATTTAAGATAATCTTTATCTCTTTTTTTTGCACTGCATACTATTTTATATTATTGCAGGCTCGTGGCATTTATGAGTTACCACCACCCTCTCCTGGTACTTCTTCGGATTCTACTGCGGATTCTGATGATACTATCGTCATTTCTAGTTCCGAGAGTGAGGAGGAGCTGACTCCTGAGCCCCCTGTTCAGACTGATCTATAATCAGGAAATGCCCCACCGTCAGAGAGTGCACGTGCCCTTATACGCCGTAGGATCTATAGGCCAGCCATTACCCGATCCCAGTTGCGAGTTCCTGAGCAACCCGTTGAGTGGTGGGTTAGAGCCGTGGAGGAGGAAGGTCATCGGTAGATGGCAGCTAGAGCCTTCACTGATGATGTGGTGGAGCAGGCGAGAGAGTTGACTCGAGTGGTTAGCAGATTGTTGGTTGGACTCAGGGCTGCCCGAGACCGGGACCACCGGGGCGACTAGATGTTAGGGTGTTTGGATGCTTAGAGGGGACATCTGTTAGAGCCCTCTAGCACACTCGATCAGACTTTATCTCCGCTTTTCATCTCGTACTTTTATTTCTTGTTGTTGTACTTTGACTTGAACTTGTTCTGCACTTTAATGTTGATATTCCTCGTATTTATTTATGGTTGTTCTTCAGTTTCCAGTGCCTTCTTATATACCTGTTATTTACCCTTCGCACATCTATCCATAACTCTTTCTTACCTTTATCAGTATCTTGTTTATACATGTTGTTAACCTTTATGATTGCCTTATTCATACCTGTTGTGCTAACCTGTTTTCTATAGAACCTTTATACCCTTGTTGTACATGCAACTTATGTAGTAATGATGCTATAAGGTTGATTTTAAATGGTGTTTTTAATTTCCAAATGGTTTTAAAAGTATTTGAACTGTTTACGATATGATGTAGTGTATTGCTTAATAAGTTGCTTGTTTTCCCTATAGTAAAATGCCGCCAAAGACCAGAAACACATCAAATTCATCCCAAAATCGTGATACACAAGATCAACCCCCTATGGACCCCACTGTTGCCCAACTTATCCAGTTGTTACAACAACAAACGGCTATTTTGACCCAGCAACAACAAAGACCCCCAGTACCCTAGCGGTCACTTTCAAATCATTTCAAGCGGTTAAACCTCCTGAGTTTAGAGGATCAGTAGACCCGATAGAAGCCAAGTCATGGCTTAAAGAGATTGAGAAAGCTTTCCAGTTAGTAAATGTAAGTGAAGATAAGAAGACAGAATATGCAAGTTATTTTCTAAAAGCTGAAGCTAGTTATTGGTGGGAGTCTACAAAGGTACTACAAGGCGAAGGTGTGATCACATGGGCCCAGTTCACAGAGTTGTTCTTAGAGAAGTATTTTCCTAGTTTTATGAAGGATCAAATGGAGATCAAATTTTTAGAATTAAAACAAGGAAGCATGAGTGTGGCAGAATATGAAGCCAAGTTCTCCGAAATGGCCAGGTTTGTATCGGAGTTTGTAAATACTGATGTGAAGAAGGCCAAAAGATTTCAGCAGGGCTTGAGGCCATGGATTCGAAGCAGAGTGGCAGTTTTTGAGCTACAGAGCTTTGCCACAATGGTTCAGAAGGCAATGATTGTGGAAAATGAAAGTGATATGTCTCAAAAGGAAAAGGATAACAAGAATATGAAGTTTGGGGCTGGAGAAGAAGGCCAAGGACAAAGTAATTTCAGAAGCAAGTTCAACAGAAGATCAGAAGGTCAGAAGAGTGACTTTCAGCAGTCTAAGAATGGTAACGGAGGACAAGGAGGACAGAATAGTAGAGCCCAAGGTTTCAATCAGCAGAAGGCAATAAGACAATATGTTCCCGAATGTAAGACTTGTGGAAGGAAGCATTCCGGAGTGTGTAATAAGCCAAATGTTACTTGTTTCAAGTGCAACAAGAAGGGACACTATGCTGTAGAATGTAATAGTCAGACTCAGAGTCCAATTCAGAAGTCTAGAATCAAGTGTTACAAGTGTGGCAAGCTAGGCCATATAGCAAGAGAGTGCAAGGAGCCTACTCAGACTACAAATGTTCTCAAGATAGCTGGAACTCTATCGCAATCTTCAGTACCACAAACCAGAGCAAGAACTTTCAATATGACCCAGAGAGAAGCTGTCCAAGATGTGGATGTGATTTCAGGTACACTTCCTGTTAATTCAGTTCAAGCTAGTGTGATGATTGATTCTGGAGCTACTAAGTCTTTTATATCTCAAGAATTTATTGGTAAATTACAATGTGAAGTTCAACCTTTGGAACAAGCCTTGGTTATAGAAGTAGCCAATCAGACAAAGATCCCAGTGAGTCAAGTTTGTCCTAAGTGTGATATTGAAATAGGCAGTTATCATTTTCTCGCTAACTTGATACCTTTTAAGTTAGGTGAATTTGATGTAATCCTAGGAATGGATTGGTTATCAGAGTATGAGGCTCAGATAGATTGTAGAAATAAGAAGTTAAAAGTGAAAACCCCAGAAGGTAAGGAAGTTGAATTTCGAGGCACCAGGCAAGTTAAGAAGTTTCTGAATATCATTCAGGCGAAGAGGTTTTGCGTCAAGGATGTGAGGCTTACTTAGCCTATGTAGTAGATACTGAGAAGAAGCCAATACAATTAGAGGATGTTCCCATAGTCAATGAATTTCTCGACATGTTTCTAGATGAATTGCCAGGTTTACCTCTCGATAGAGAAATCGAATTTTCTATTGATTTAGCCCCAAGCACCGAGCCAGTTTCTAAAGCTCCATATAGGATGGCACCTGTTGAGATGAAAGAGTTGGCAAGTCAAATACAAGATCTTTTAGATAATGGAGTTATAAGGCCTAGTGTGTCCCCATGGGGAGCACCAGTGTTGTTCGTAAACAAGAAAGATGGAAGTATGAGATTGTGTATAGATTATCGAGAGTTAAACAAGTTAACTATCAAGAACAAGTACCCGTTGCCAAGAATCGACGATCTATTTGACCAGTTGAAAGGAGCCGTATGTTTTTCCAAAATTGACTTAAGGTCCGGATACCATCAACTCAAGATTAAACCCAAGGATATATCTAAAACAGCGTTCAGAACGAGGTATGGACACTACGAATTTTTGGTTATGGCTTTTGGATTGACGAATGCTCCAGCGGCGTTTATGGATTTGATGAACAGAGTTTTTTAAGAAGTATTTGGACAAATTTGTGATTGTATTTATCGAAGACATCCTGATATATTCAAAGTCGGAGGAAGAACATGCTGAACACTTGAGAATTGCTTTGGAGATTTTAAGAAAGGAAAAGTTGTATGCAAAGTTTTCTAAATGCGAATTTTGGCTAAAGGAAGTACAATTCCTAGGACATGTTGTCAGCAACGAAGGCATCAAAGTTGATCTTACAAAGATAGAAGCAGTAATGAAGTGGGAAAGACCAAGAACTCCAACATAAGTAAGAAGTTTTCTGGGATTAGCGGGATACTATCGAAGATTTGTTCAAGATTTTTTGAAGATAGCTACCCCTATGACTAAGTTGACCAGGAAGAATGAAAAGTTTGTGTGGAATGAAAAGTGTGAAGAAAGTTTCAAAGAACTAAAGCGAAGATTAGTGTCTGCACCAGTGTTGGTATTACCTGACGATCAAGGGAATTTTGTTATCTACAGTGACGCTTCTCACAAAGGCTTGGGATGTGTTTTGATGCAACACGGAAAGGTAATTGCGTATGCTTCCAGGCAGTTAAGACCTCATGAATTGAAGTATCCTACACATTGTTGGGTTCCGAGGCATAAAACGTAGCGGATTAAACGTAAATATAACGAAAAATTTTGGAACCCTAACGCAAGATCATGTATAAGTTCGGACTGATTTGTGTAAAACGGAATCATACCTTTTCTTGGTCTTGACTTCTACGAACTCAACGGAGATCCTAGCTTTCACGACTTGTGTCTTCTTCTCGAAAACACCTCTATGGTATCCACACGAGCACCTTCAAGAACGTCTCACGATCTCGATTATGGAACGGATGTACTAGCCTCCTCTAGATGATTTCGAAACTGCCTTTGATGTGCTTGCTGCTGCTGCTGCCTCTATAGGGTTTTTCCAATAAAAACGTTAACCCTTATTAACCCTACATTATCTATTTATAATGGTTGGTTAATAGGCCCATAATAGCAACCCATAACAGCAAAGCCTAACCCATGTAGGTTTAGGATTAAATAATAAAACCGAATTTTATTATTTAATTAATAACTAAATCATACTTAATTATTAAGGGCAGAATTCAAATTCGAATTATATAATTTCAATTAATTAAGTCTCACTTAATTAATATAATAAAATTCAAATAATCATCAATTAATTTAAATCTATAATTTAAATTAACTATTCCTTGAAGTGCTCTATGTGTGTGACCCTATAGGCTGTTATTTAATTAGCAATAATTTTATTCTCTAATAAAATTATAAACAATGAGCGGTATCTAGTAATACATCATTGCTACCCAATTAAATAATAATTAAATCGTGATTCGATAAAACCTTTCGTGATTAATGTTTCCGTGTAATATAATCCCTTTAACCATATATATTATAGATTAAACTCGAGGCATGTGTTTAGTCATCCTCTTCAACATTTAATCCGGGTTTACTTGATCCATGAGTAGACTATGAAAAACAAATCATTATTTGAGCATGGCCATGCATTTTATAGTCTCACTCAATCAAGAGGCCAATAATATCTCTCCTAATTATAGGAAGGTTAAATCCTTTATCTATCATTCATATTTCTCATACGACTCATGATATACCCGATGTCCACTTTTATCATCACCCGGTCAAAGGTGACTTTTAATGTAGTCAAAGTATATTAATCCTCATATAGAAATATAATGATCTCAAGTCGAAGGATCATTACACCATTATCACTGTGAGTCTTTCTTATGACTTTATTAAACATGAAGAATCTCACTGTGGGTCTGTCCAGTACCATGTACTCCTGCATGTACCTATGTGTTGACTTTAGTATCCCCATACTTATAACCAATGAGATGTGGTTATCTGTCAAACAACATACTAGTCTATTTATGTATTATTATTGTCCTATAATAATAATACTCGACTAGGGACATTTAAGAATATGATATATTATATAATCTCAAGTTTAAGTCATTTACTAAACTATACAATGTGTATCATAATTCTAAGGACATTTATTATGCTAACAAATATATCGCAGTAATTAAAGTCATAATAAATACGTTTATTGAATAATAAAATGACATAAATGTTTATCAAAAGAAACATTGTATTACCTCTAGGGCACCTACACCAACAATCTCCCACTTGCACTAGAGTCAATCATCCATGTATCTAATACCCATGGAACTAGTGTGACCGTCGTGTTTCGTCTGCGACAAGCCTTTGGTCAGTGGGTCTGCAATGTTATCATTTGTGTGCACTTTACATATGTGAATGTCACCCCTTTCATCAATCTCTTAATTAGGTGATATCTCCTAAGTACATCCCCAAACAGCCTCCTTGGCTGCTTCGCAAGCATCAATATACTCAGGCTCTATTGTAGAATCAACAACTGTCTCAGCGGTGAACCATTCCAGCATACAACATCTCCGTTTAGACAAAACACAAAACCAGACTGTGATACAGTATCATCCCTATCTGTTTGGAAACTTGCATCGGTGTAACCTTTTACAACCAGTTTTTCCTCTCCTCCATACACCAAAAATGAATCTTTAGTCCTTATCAAGTACTTTAGAATATTCTTGACAGCCGTCCAGTGACCTTCACCTGGATTAGATTGGTATCTGCTCGTCATGCTTAAAGCATACGAAACATCTGGGCGAGTACATACCATCGCATACATGATGGATCCAATTGCTGAGGCATATGGAACCTTACTCATGTGGTCCTTGTCATCCAATGATTTCGGACACTGATCTTTAGAGATCGTTATCCCTTGAGACACAGTGACATATCCCCTTTTTGCATTTTGCATACCAAAACGATGCAAAAACTTATCGATGTATGTACTCTGAGTTAGACCGATCATCCTTCTAGATCTATCCCTATAGATCCTCATTCCTAGAATGTAGGATGCTTTTCCTAAGTCTTTCATAGAGAAGTTGCTCCCTTACCAAATCTTAACAGCCTTGAGAGAAGGTATGTCATTCCCCATTAGTAGTATGTCATCAACATATAGTACTATGAATGCCACATGGCTCCCACTAACCTTCTTGTAAACACAAGGTTCATCTTCATTTTGAACAAAGCCATACTCTTTGACTGTTTCATCAAAACGGATATTCCATCTCCTAGAGGCTGGACTGTTCATCTTCGTCTATGAGCATCAAATCACCACATTGAGTCAACAGAAATCCATATCTCTCTGGCTCATGGCGAATTCTACCAGTTCTATGAACAACCTGTGTTTGTTGAGCATTATCATTATCCTGCTCTTGTTCCACTTCAGGTTCAATGCTATTTTGTGGTTCTCGATCTTCATCGAGGTCTATAGTTCTCCCACTGTTTCTTTTGGAAACAAAATCTCTTTCCATGAAAAACAGCGTCTCGAGCAATAAACACCTTCTGCTCAGAAGGACTATAAAAATAATACGCCTTTGTTTCTTTAGGGTATCCCACAAAATTGCACTCTTCATATTTAGGTCCAAGCTTGTCAGATACTTGACGTTTCACAAACGCCTTGCATCCCCAAACTTTCATAGAGTTCATGCCTGACCGTTTCTTCTCCCATATCTCATATGGAGTCTTTTGAACCTTCTTAGTAGGAACACGGTTAAGTGTGAAAGACGTTGTTTCTAGAGCGTAACCCCAGAAACTAATTGGAAGATCTGCATGACTCATCATCGATCGCACCATGTCCAACAAGGTGCGATTTCTCCTCTCTGAAACTCCATTCCATTGAGGTGTACCTGGCGGAGTGAGTTGTGATACAATACCACACTCCTTTAAATAATCTTTAAATTCTGTGCTCAAGTATTCTCCTCCACGATCAGATCGTAAGATTTTAATACTTGTGCCTCCGCCAATTTGCTTCTCTACTTCAGCCTTGTATTCTTTGAACTTTTCAAAAGAATCGGATTTATTCTTCATAAGATATACATATCCATATCTACTGAAATCATCAGTAAATGTTATGAAGTAGTAGTAGCCTCCTCTAGCCATCACACGCATTGGGCCGCATATATCACTATGTATTAGCTCCAGATGTTCAGTGGCCCTTTGACCCTTACCAGTGAAAGGGGATTTAGTCATTTTACCAAGCAAACAAGATTCGCATTCTTGGTATGATTCAAAATCAAACTTATCCAAATATCCATCCTTATGTAATTTGGATATGCGTTTCTCATTTATATGGCCTAGACGACAATGCCAGAGGTATGTTTGATTTGAGTCATTAACTTTAAGTCGTTTGTTTTCTATATTACAGACATGATTATCTAAGTCAAGAACATATAAACAAACGCGCAACACCATAGGTTAAATCATTCAAAGTAAAAGAGCAACTGTTGTTCTTTATTGTAAACGAAAAACCTTTCTTGTCCAAACAAGAAACAGAAATAATGTTTCTGCGAATCGCAGGCACGTAATAACAATTTTCCAGTTCTAAAACTAGCCCAGAGGGCAAAGATAAATAATATGTTCCTACAGCTAAAGCAGCAACTCTTGCTCCATTGGCAACTCGTAGGTCCATTTCTCTTTTAGCCAATGTCCTACTTCTCTACATTTCCTGCACATTTATAAATGTGAGAAGCACATCCAGTATCCAATACCCAAGATGTAGAAATAGACAGAGTGACTTCTATAACATATATACCTGAAGTAGAAGCTTGCTCAACCCTCTTCTTCTTCAGATCCTCCAAGTAAACTGAACAGTTTCTCTTCCAGTGACCAGTTTTCTTACAGTAGTGACATTCACCCTTAGCGACCCCACCTTTAGGCTTTAAAGCCTGTTTGGGACCTGACTTTGGCTTGGGTGTAGAATCAGAACCTGTCTTCTTCTTACCCTTCCACTTGCCTTTCCCTTTGGCCTTACCTTATTTGCCCACCATCAGTATGGGAGCAGGTTCAGCCGTCTTCATGTTGGTCTCATATGTTCTCAACATAGCCAACAATTCAGTAGGTGTTTTGTCAAATTCATTCATGTTGTAGTTTATGATAAACAGGGTGAATTTGTTGTTCAAAGAATTCATGATTAGGTCAATACCAATTTCCTGAATAATCGGGAAACCCAAAGTATCAAGATACTCAATGTAACCAATCATCTTCAGAACATGTGGGCCAACTGGTTCACTTGCCCCTTGTTTGCAATTAAAAAGTGACTTGCTCGTGTTGAACCTTTCTTGACGAGTTTGGCTTGCAAACATGCTTTGCAAGTGCTCATAGATAGTATATGCATCCATATGCACATGCTGTCTTTGAAGCTCAGCACTCATAGTTGCCAACATAAGACATGCAACATCAGTTGCATCAGTCTCATCCTTTATGTGGGCCGCTCGTTCCTCAACAGTAGCGCCCTCAGGAAGGGGACCTGCCGGAGGAATATCAATGACATGAAGCTTGCGCTCCTGCCTGAGGACAATCCTCAAATTCCTCTGCTAGTCTAGGAAGTTGTTTCCTCCTGTCAGCTTATCCTTCTCAAGGACAGATCGTACGGATAGTGTGTTTGTGTTGTTTGTCATTACTTGGTATCTACAATGATAATAGCACAAAATAAACATTAGATTGTCTGAGTTATTTATTATGTTCAAATGATTATGATACATTCATAATATATCTCCCACTATTTTTATCAAATTAATAGCCCTAACTATTAATTTGGAAAGTATATCCCATAATTCTTTCTAGTGAGCCAAGATCCATACTTTGTCATGTCTTAAGTCAACCACTGGAAGTCCTTAAGAATGATTATTTAGGTAGACAACATTTGTCAATTATATCATATATAATTCTTGGATAGTTTGGTGAGCAACGATTGATCTTATCTATCTAATAGATTTTTAACCAAACTCTATGCTTCAAAGTTCATAATGGTTGAATATAACCGTTTACTTTCACCTTATTATGACGACTCAGTTAAGTTTGACCCTATGATACAACGGCCGAATATAACCGTTTATATTCGTCGCATCTCACCACGATAGATAGGAGTCCCCTGCCACTGACAGTCTTTCCCCTAATCGATCTAGGATTCGATGAGTGTTCATTCATTGGAAAGCATCCGATTAAAACTTAATATTTTGTTAAGGGGTTTAGAAAATTTACGACGATCATGATCACATCATGAAGAGATCCTCAATTTTTCCTTGAACTAAATATTTCAAATTGACATCTTAAATTGTTCATTTCCCAGGTAGATGGAGGATACCAGTGGTCACACTTAAAACCCATCAGCCTTACGAATACGCATATCCGTTTTTGTCAGAAAATCCCAATTATAGACATCAAAATTCATATTCAATTCCGTGTTTTAAAAATCCATATTTCATAAACACAAGAATCTCATGATCGTTTGTTAATTTTAAAATCTTAAATCGTTACAGATTTTATCTTGTTTAGCATGGCAAGCATGGCATGGGTGACGTATCTAATACATGCATACATCATTAATCTAATTAAAGCATGCATCTTCTACTCTACACATACATTCATACATCAATATGTAAAGTGCAGTATGTAAACGTGCTTGGTTATGGCCCCTTTCCTATGTGATCCTTTCGAGCTAATGAAAGGATCAAAGTCAATCTATGGTGGTGAAATATAAATACAATTACATGTCTTCATTCTTCTTGTATCCATGGGTGCTTGCTCCTCTTTATGGATCATCCTTCAATCTTCAAGTACATTACATGGAATAATTGAATACAACCTATACTAATGTACTTACATAAGAAAACTCGAGTTACATTCGAGGTTAAACAATTACAAGAATGAAGAAAACGACATGCAAGTCGTATTTATAAAACCAAAACCAAAACCATTAATCTAGGGGTCTAAGGGCCATAACCAGCACCATGCTCAAGTACACAACAAAATAATGCGGGGTTCCGGGGCGGCAGCCCCTGGGTGGGGTCGAGCTGGGTTTAGACACTCTGCCTTTCAAGAGTTTATAAACTCTGCCAGTCCATCAGAGTTTACTGCTAAACTCTGATCAGCACAGTCCATCAGAGTTTACTGCTAAACTCTTACCAGAGACCATCAGAGTTTGTTAAACTCTGACCATGCTCTATACTCTGACCTGACCATCAGAGTTTATTAAACTCTGAGCGAGTCCATCAGAGTTTGTTAAACTCTGACCATGCTCTATACTCTGACCTGACCATCAGAGTTTATTAAACTATGAGCGAGTCCATCAGAGTTTGTTAAACTCTGACCCAGCTCCAATTTTACAAACTCTGATCAGACACAGAATATACATTCGCTAACAGTTACATACTGATTCGAAATCAGAAATTTTTTTATTTTCGAAGACCAGTCCTATTCAGAAATCATCAATTTCTGAACTACAGATCATATCTGTTGGCCTTTTTCCCCACTGCAACTTATACAGTTTCAGAAGCATGTATCATATACATACTTATCATATCCCAGTTAACAGATCATGTCCAACATAATCTGTCCACCAGTTTGTATCATATACAAACTGACCCTCATGCATAATATACAAATCGCAATAAGGCATATAAATCAGTCATGACAAATCATTAACATGCTAGTATCAGAATCTATATACTCATCATATGGATAACAATTCAAATATACATGGCAGTAGCATGGCAGTAGCATAGCAGAAGCATGGCAGTGTCATGGCAGTCACCAAAACAGGCATATTTGCATCAAATACAGTTACCACGTAACCAAATCAGTCCCTTATACACGTAGCTCTGATACCATTGTTGGGTTCCGAGGCATAAAACGCAGCAGATTAAACGTAAATATAACGAAAAATTTCGGAACCCTAACGCAGGATCATGTATAAGTTCGGACTGATTTGTGTAAAACGGAATCATACCTTTTCTTGGTCTTGACTTCTACGAACTCAACGGAGATCCTAGCTTTCACGACTTGTGTCTTCTTCTCGAAAACACTTCTATGGTATCCACACGAGCACCTTCAAGAACGTCTCACGATCTCGATTATGGAACGGATGTACTAGCCTCCTCTAGATGATTTCGAAACTGCCTTTGATGTGCTTGCTGCTGCTGCTTCCTCTATAGGGTTTTTCTAATAAAAACGTTAACCCTTATTAACCCTACATTATCTATTTATAATGGTTGGTTAATAGGCCCATAATAGCAACCCATAACAGCAAAGCCTAACCCATGCAGGTTTAGGATTAAATAATAAAACCGAATTTTATTATTTAATTAATAACTAAGTCATACTTAATTATTAAGGGCAGAATTCAAATTCGAATTATATTATTTCAATTAATTAAGTCTCACTTAATTAATATAATAAAATTCAAATAATCATCAATTAATTTAAATCTATAATTTAAATTAACTATTCCTTGAAGTGCTCTATGTGTGTGACCCTATAGGCTATTATTTAATTAGCAATAATTTTATTCTCTAATAAAATTATAAACAATGAGCGGTATCTAGTAATACATCATTGCTACCCAATTAAATAATAATTAAATCGTGATTCGATAAAACCTTTCGTGATTAATATTTCCGTGTAATATAATCTCTTTAACCATATATATTATAGATTAAACTCGAGGCATGTATTTAGTCATCCTCTTCAACATTTAATCCGGGTTTACTTGATCCATGAGTATACTATGAAAAACAAATCATTATTTGAGCATGGCCATGCATTTTATAGTCTCACTCAATCAAGAGGCCAATAATATCTCTCCTAATTATAGGAGGGTTAAATCCTTTATCTATCATTCATATTTCTCATACGACTCATGATATACCCGATGTCCACTTTTATCATCACCCGGTCAAAGGTGACTTTTAATGTAGTCAAAGTATATTAATCCTCATATAGAAATATAATGATCTCAACACTACGCCATAAGTGCTCATATGCAATGCTCTCTGATGTTGCCTTATGTGCCAAATGGTGTTGCCTTAGGCCTGAAATCGAAAAAGGCAACCCTTTTTGAGTGTTACATCTGCGGCCATTGCCTTTGACCTCTAATGCAACGCTTTTGTTGTGTAATGCAACACCGTTGAAAGTATTGCATATTGGTCATAATGCAACACCACCATGGTATAAATGCAATAAAATTTAGTGTTGCTTTAAATGTGAAGCTGAAACAAATTTGGGCCAGGTCAGCAATGGGGCCCACATGCCAATTCAGCAGTGGGGCCCACATGCCACGTCAGCAGTGGGGCCCACATGCCACGTCAGCAGTGGGGCCCACATGCCACGTCAGCAGTGGGGCCCCAGTGCCACGTCAGCAGTGGGGCCTGATCTTATGCAACACTTTTATTATATAATGCAACACTAAATTGAAAGCCTTCAGCAACACTAAATTGGTAAAATGCAACACTAAATATTCATAATGCAACACTTATAAAAGCAAAAGGCAACACTTTTAATAAAAAATTTTATTCATAGCAAGTCTCAGACAGAAATTTGTAAATCCTTATAATATTCTCATTCCAACAAGAAATAATGCAAACATCTCAGCCACTAGTCTAGACTTAGAGCAACCTGTGTTTGCAACAAAGAGATATACTGCTAGAGCTATTCATCAGGTGCAGACATGTTAATATCAGGATAGGACTTTTGTTCTGCAGGCACTTCTGAGTCATTCCAGTCTGCAAAAAAGGGGGAAACTATATTGATGCTGTTATCTGCTTTAACATGGTTTTCTCCCTGTAAATGTGATGGCAGAAATTGGCTGACATTGGTTTCAGCTGATACTTGTAAGTTTGGTCTCATTTCTGCCACGTCTAAATTAACCTGGACCGGAGAAATAATTTTAGCTTCATACTGTTGCTTCCTTTTATGAATTCTATATGCATCAGGCATAAAGCTGCCTACCACACACTGGACCCAAAAAAAAAGAGTGATAATAAATTTAAAATCTTCTCAATGGAAAATTAACAAGCCCTTATGATTGTGCCCAAATTGTATATCTGCAGTAATTTCAAATTTTTGGTGTTGCACTAAAAAGACTTTATTTTTCATTTATCGGTGTCATAATTACTAGGCACTGTGCCTGTCTCTATGATCTAACTACCTCCAAATCATGTTTATTCCTAAGTTGATTTTGATTTGCACTACAAAAGCAATCAAACAAAAATACCTAAAATAGGCAGTATGATGAAAATTGCAACCAGTCCAAACATTAGAGCATGGTATAATCTCTCAACCACAATTCTACAAGTGTTAGGATGAGCAACATTATTGATATTCACATATGATTTATATGTCAAGATCAAATCCCTAACAGCAAAGCAAAGAGATAATCTTACTTGAATTGGGTTTGCTGCAATCAATGTACCAGCAATACCACCGCCAATTACACGACCATCCGGACCTGCTAGCGAGACGCTTAATCTGCCTCTCCTACTTTTTAAACCACCATTCTCAGACACTGTGAATGAGCCCGTTAGTGATAAGATTTCAAATCGACCCTGTAAATCACAGAATATTATTTCCATTTTATGAATAAATTGTTGGCAAAAGATATGTCTATACTAGTTTGTAGCTCCGCAAGCTCATTACTTTATATTAGTAGGAACTAGGAAGTTTAACTTTGTATTTGTTTGTAATCTGCTACCGCATCCATAATAAACTTTAGTGTTTAACCATAACATAGACTCGGAAAAATATGCAGTAAGGAGACAGATAAGAGCCAAACCTCGAATGTGAGTACACCACTAGAAGAGCGGGGCTGATAAATGGTGACACTAGAAACAGCTCCATTGGCAGAAAGAACACAAATTCCTATAGCCCCATTTTGGAAAAGGGATAAAATCTTGGAAGCAACATCTTGCTTCCATTATTTCAAAACATATATAAAAAAGAATTGCATCCCTTGTTAAATAAAACAGAGTATGTGAAAGAATAAAAAGTATTATGTATTACCTCTCCAGGGTACACATTAATCACATGAGGTGTAAAATCTCTCCCAGTCGTGTCTGCAAACAACTCACCTTGACAATCACAGATGAAATGCAAAATGATTTTCATTTTAGTAACTCACAAACACATACACCAGGACACAACCCATAATTCAACTCGAACCTGATTTTAGTATACAATTTCCGCACATGTTAGAATGATAAAAATACCTGTGATGAGAGCTCATTCGATCTAACCCCAATGTGGAGCTGCTTCGATTTACCTTCGATTTAACTTTAACCCTAGCTTTGACTTGCAATTTCCCTTTAATTTAACTCTAACCCTAGCTTTTACTTGCAATTTCCCTTCGATTTTTCTTTGATTTTACCTTGGACTCGCGATTTCACCCAAACCCTAACCCATATGTATTGTGAGATGTGTCTGTGTGAGATGTATTGTGTCTGTGTACTTAAGGATAATTTGGGGGGAAATATGCCGCCAATTTTATTGAAAATTTGGGGTCTTTTATTTATTAAGTTGTTTTATTAATAATTTTGGTAAATATTTAAGATTATTTTAAATAAATTAATTCTATATGATATAATTATATTTAATATTTTTAATTAATTTGGAAGTTTTTATTTATTCAATTTGACCGCTTTGACTATTATAAAATCATACCGAATAAATATGGAATTTTTTAAAAAAAAAATTACACCACTAAAATAGTTAGATATTAACATCCTTACGGTTGGATCGTTGAAAAAGAAATTTAAAAAAATAAATTCAGCATTCAGCACAACACTAGTTACAGAGAAAGTCTAGTTTGACCAGTTTGACTAGTATAAAATCACATAAAATAAAACAGAATTTTTTTAAAAAAAAATTGGTGCCCGTAAAATTTTCAGATATTAACATCTGTACGGTTGGATCGTCGAAAAAGAAATTTAAAAAAATAGATTCAGCATTCAGCACAACACTAGTTATAGAGAACGTCTGGTTTGACCGGTTTGACTAGTATAAAATCACATAGAATAAAACTGAAAATTCTTTAAAAAAAATGGGCACCACTAAAATAGTCAGATATTAACATCCGTACGGTTGGATCGTAGAAAAAGAAATTTAAAAAAATAGATTCAGCATTCAGCACAACACTAGTTACAGAGAAAGTCTAGTTTGACCAGTTTGACTAGTATAAAATCACATAGAATAAAACTGAATTTTTTTTAAAAAAAATTGACGCCACTAAAATAGTCAGATATTAACATCTGTACGGTTGGATCGTAGAAAAAGAAATTTGAAAAAATAAATTCAGCATTCAGCACAACACTAGTTATAGAAAACTTCTAGTTTGACCGGTTTGACTAGTATAAAATCACATAGAATAAAACTGAAATTTTTTTTAAAAAAATGGGCACCACTAAAATAGTCAGATATTAACAACCGTAGGGTTAGATCGTCGAAAAAGAAATTTTAAAAAATAGATTCAGCATTCAGCACAACATTAGTTATAGAGAAAGTCTCGTTTGACCGGTTTGACTAGTTTAAAATCACATAGAATAAAACTGTAAATTTTTTTAAAATATTTGGCATCACTAAAATAGTCAGATATTAACATCCGTACGGTTGGATCGTCGAAAAAGAAATTTAAAAAACTAAATTCAGCATTCAGCACAACACTAGTTACAGAGAAAGTCTCGTTTGACTGGTTTGACTAGTATAAAATCACATAGAATAAAATAGAATTTTTTTAAAAAAAAATTGGTGCCCCTAAAATAGTCAGATATTAACATCTGTACGGTTGGATCGTCGAAAAAGAAATTAAAAAAAATAGATTCAGCATTCAGCACAACACTAGTTATAGAGAACGTCTAGTTTGACCGGTTTGACTAGTATAAAATCACATAGAATAAAACTGAAAATTCTTTAAAAAAAATGGGCACCCCTAAAATAGTCAGATATTAACATCCGTACGGTTGGATCGTCGAAAAAGAAATTTTAAAAAATTGATTCAGCATTCAGCACAACATTAGTTATAGAGAAAGTCTCGTTTGACCGGTTTAACTAGTATAAAATCACATAGAATAAAACTGAATTTTTTTTTAAAAAAAATGGCATTACTAAAATAGTCAGATATTAACATCCGTACGGTTGGATCGTTGGAAAAAAAATTTTAAAAAATAAATTCAGCAATCGGGTTATACTAATTATTATATAAAGACTAGAAAATACAAAGGCAACACTAAACAACCAAATGCAACGCTACCATATTAAATGCAACGCTTGTGGTTGGCCCCACACTGCCACGTCAGCATGGGCCTCACTGCCACGTCAGCAGTGGTGGGCCCCCACTGCCACGTCAGCGTGGGTCCCACTGCCACGTCAGCAGTGATGGCCCACTGGTGGGCCCCGCCAGCCACGTCAGCATGGGTCCCACTGCCATGTCAGCCGTGATGGGCCCCCCACTGCCACGTCAGCACTATCTCACTGCCACGTCACTAATTATTAAAAAAAAATTAGTTAATGCAACGCCATTCGTTAGTGTTGCATTCACTGCAACACCGTGAGTAATATGCAACACGAAGTTTTATCTAATGCAATACTATTTTAGCAGTGTTGCAAAAGACCCAAAAATTCAGATCTACCGCAACGTTTTCAGTGCAACGCTTTCTAAAAAGCATTGCATATGAGCACTTATGGCGTAGTGCAAGTCGAAGGATCATTACACCATTATCACTGTGAGTCTTTCTTATGACTTTATTAAACATGAAGAATCTCACTGTGGGTCTGTCCAGTACCATGTACTCCTGCATGTACCTATGTGTTGACTTTAGTATCCCCATACTTATAACCAATGAGATGTGGTTATCTGTCAAACAACATACTAGTCTATTTATGTATTATTATTGTCCTATAATAATAATACTCGACTAGGGACATTTAAGAATATGATATATTATATAATCTCAAGTTTAAGTCATTTACTAAACTATACAATGTGTATCATAATTCTAAGGACATTTATTATGCTAACAAATATATCGCAGTAATTAAAGTCATAATAAATACGTTTATTGAATAATCAAATGACATAAATGTTTATCAAAAGAAACATTGTATTGCCTCTAGGGCACCTACACCAACACACATGATCTGGAATTAGCTGCTATTGTGTTTGCATTGAAGATATGGAGGCACTACTTGTATGGAGAAAAATGTGAGATTTACACTGATCACAAAAGTTTGAGTATATCTTTACTCAGAAAGAGCTGAACATGAGACAGAGAAGATGGTTGGAATTGATTAAAGACTACGACTGTACGATTAACTATCATCCAGGCAAAACGAATGTTGTGGTAGATGCTTTAAGTAGAAAGGAGAGATTGAATATAATGATTTCATCTGAAGAGTTAATCAAAGAATTTGAAAGGTTGGAAATAGAAGTATGTGGTTCTGATTCAGTAGAAGAGATGGTGTATACAATGACTTTCCAGCCAGAGTTGTTAGAGAAGATCAAGCGATGTAAGGAACAAGTACTGATACAAGACAGAGCTCAGTTGACGGGAGAAGAGTTAAGAAATCAAAAGGACGATAAAGGCATTTTAATATATTCTTCACGTGTATGGATTCCAGATATTAAGGAATTGAAGGATGAAATTTTGCGCGATGCGCACAGTTCAAGATTCTCAATCCATCTAGGAAGTACAAAAATGTATAAGGATTTGAAAGAAAATTTTTGGTGGCCCAGCATGAAAAGAGATGTAGGGATTGGATTAGCAAGTGTTATGCGTGCCAGAGAGTCAAAGCTGAACATCAGAGACCCAGTGGATTACTTCAACCGTTAGAAATTCCAGAATGGAAATGGGAAAATCTTGCTATGGACTTTGTAGTGGGATTGCCAAGAATAAAGGCTAATCATGATGCTATTTGGGTGATAAATTGATAGATTAACCAAATCAGCGTCTTTCTACCGATTAACGAGAAATTTTCACTAGACAAGTTGGTTCATTTGTACCTGAAAGAGATTGTTATGCGACATGGCGTTCCTGTATCGATTGTGTCCGACAAAGACCCGAGATTTAACTCGAGATTCTGGAAAAAGTTTCAAGAATGTTTGGGAATGAAGTTGAATATGAGTACTGCATATCATCCTCAGACAGATGGCCAGAGTGAAAGAACAATTCAGACAATTGAAGACATGTTGAGAGTATGTGCACTGGATTTTGAAGGAAGTTGGGACGAGCATCTACCGTTAGTGGAGTTTTCATATAACAACAGCTAGCATGCCAGTATTGGAATGCATCCGTATGAAGCTTTGTATGGAAGAAGGTGTAGATCACCTGTGTGTTGGAATGAAGTTGGTGAACGTAAGATTTTGGGTCCAGACTTAGTTCAACAAACCAGGGAAAAGATCGAATTGATTCAGAAAAGGTTGTTAGCTGCTCAAGATAGGCAAAAGAAGTATGCTGATCAGTTATGGAAAGATATGAGTTTTGCAGAAGGTGACCAAGTATTATTAAAGATTTCTCCATGGAAAGGTGTTAGCAGATTTGGTAAGAAAGGAAAGCTTAGTCCAAGATATATAAGACCTTTTGAAGTTTTGAAGCGAGTTGGGAAAGTCGCGTATGAATTGGCTCTACCACCACAGATGCAGCATATCCACAATGTTTTTCACATATCTATGCTTAGAAAGTATAACCCTGATATGAGTCATGTAATAGAGTATGAACCCCTGGATATTCAACCCGATTTGTCTTATGTAGAACAGCCTGTAGCTATTCAGGATCGTAAGGATAAGGTTTTAAGGAATAAATCTGTTAGGATTGTTAAGGTTTTATGGAGAAATCCTCGAGTTGAGGAATCCACATGGGAACTTGAGAGTGAAATGCTCGAAAAGTATCCATACTTGTTTACTTAGGCTGATTCTGGGGGCATAATCCTTATAAAGGGGGGGGGGGAGAATGTAACGATTGAGATATTTATATATATTTAATTAATATGAGTTATATTATTTTTATGGTCCAATATGATAAGATGAGGTACGTGGTCATTTTATATGTCTAGTTGACTGCCTGTTTGACCACAAGATGTTTAAGTGATTTATTAAAGTGATTAATTGATTTTTATAAAATTATGGGTGTGTCCAATAATTATTAAATTTTATATGTAGCTTTTATGTGATTTTAGAGACTTTTCAAAAATAGTTGTGTGATTAAATTCTGTCCCAATATTTTTATATAATTTTCTCAGTCCTGTTTTATCCTGAAAATATTTATCTTCTAAATTCCATATTTAATTATTGGAATGTCCAAAAATCATGAAATCTTTTCCAAAATGTTCTTTATATATTCAGAGACTTTTGAAAAATAA
Source organism: Oenanthe sinensis (assembly GCA_028671895.1). Classification (NCBI taxonomy): domain Eukaryota; kingdom Viridiplantae; phylum Streptophyta; class Magnoliopsida; order Apiales; family Apiaceae; genus Oenanthe; species Oenanthe sinensis. Next base: position 15,894,973 of record CM053807.1, read on the forward strand.
AATTTTATTTTATTCGAGCCCCAAAATAGTTTTAAAGAATTTTCTACTCTTATTTCCATTTAAAGTGCCTAAACTTCCCTGATTTTTATTTAAATATCTGTTCATCAGGAAAATATTTTAAAAATATGGATGAGCTTCTAAAATTAGTTTCTTTATTTTAAATATATAAAATTTACTTTTGTACTCATTTTCTATCAAAATTCGATTTATTTAAGTTATTTTAATTCAGAAAATGGCGATTGTGAAATTACCATTTTACCCCTACTTTTTATAAAACCAGCAGCACCCATTCTTTTCCCCTTGCTCTGCATTTTTTCTGTTCAGGTTCTTCTTCTCTCTACTTCCTGCGATTTCGAGTTACTTCTGCATGTTCCTTTCGATTTTATGCAATTATGTGATGATTTCTTGCTAGTAATCAAGTTAAACATCCTTGTAGCCTTTGTTTCTAGCTTCATGTGTGTAAATATGTATATGCCGTATATTTATATGGTCGGGTTTTGGGCTAGACCTGCATGCAAAGGCTGAAACCCATTGATTTTAGTAATCGACACTTGTATAATGTTTGTCATGTTGTTAATAATGAAAAATCGAAGCTTGGTGATTGAAAGTCCATTGATCGGACTTCCACCGAAGCTTGCCCGCCGGCAATGACATTTTCGTGCAGACAGGTCAACGGCGATGATGAGGTTGAGCCGGAATCATTATTTTCTTCTATGATATGCTAGTAAATCTCGTTGCATGTTAGTTTTTGGTTTGATTTCCAAATATTCGACTTATAAGCCATGTTTAGCTTTGGTGGTGTTCGATTAAGTTGTAATCGATTTAGTTTGATGACTTCGTTAGCTGCAATAAGTCTGATTTCTAGTAATTGATGCTTATAGGCTATGTTTCCGTGTTGTATTACAATTTTCCGGTCGATTATTGACTTTTTCGATTATATCCATTATTTTCCGGTGGACATTAATCGTGTATAGGCTTGTTAGTATATTTTCAGAGTATGTTTGTGTGTTAAGTGCAGTTGCTAGCTTTAATTAATCACATAGAGGTCTAGTAGCTTATTACAAGTTGATTTCTAACTTGTTAGTGCTAAATTCAATTATATATATATATATGTTCTGCACTCAAAATTTAAAATTTTTGAGTCTTGATTTGGATTAATGTTAACTGCTATAGTCCACTAGTTAATTGAATTATATGCATAATTTTTTTTTTTATGGAAAAACATTTTTTTGACTAACATGTCTCAATATTCGAATTCGATTGCTATAATTAAGCTATTCTCAGATATATGTATATGGTATATTCGAATGTTACAAATTTAATTGACAATGTGAGTTCTAGATTTTTATACATATATCAATAGGTAAGACTTGATATGTTATGGACTTAAGATAAAGTGTGACTTATAATATATGACTAATTAATATTAATTTGATTTGTTAATTGAGATGTCCGAATGTATATGCATATTTGCAATGACAATGTGAGTTGTACTTGGGAGCTTATAAAAGCATTACTGGGTGATATGTATATACATAGTTGCTTGTGTGCATCATTACATAGTTGACTATACTTTAAACTTTTCAATCTCTGAACTGCTACTGATAACTTATAAACTAGTTTTAAAATCTTAAACCATCAACCTTAACTGTGACTTGTGTTTTTCACCATTTCCTTAACCTTGTTTACTTGTACTTTAACCATGATGAGTACCCTATTGCTATTACCTAATCACTATTTTAAATTAGATGCTTTATAATTGTTTTAAAACCTCTTGTTATACCTGTGAAATTGACCCTACAACCTGATTTTACTCCTATAACATGATTTTGATCCCTATGACATGATTCCTGCTTACTTTACTGCAAAAGAGACTTGTATATAAATTTGTCTTCGAATAAAATTTACCTCTGTCTCTTAACTTTTAAAAGATGGATTTAAATATGAAAGCCGACTTTCAAGAAGTCTTTTTCATCAAATGATTTGGTAATTTTAAAAGAAATGGTGTTGGTATTATAGGAATTCCGATCAAAATGGTTTCTGCGGATTCCTATAGGTTGGAGGCGTAAGAGGCCGAGTGACGCCGGTCCAGCACTTTTATGTGAAGACTATAATGAGATAGTCAATGGCTATAATGAGATAGCCCAAGGCCAATGGCAATAAGTGCCTTTATGAGTACTCCTTATGTCCAGAGGGACTTCGGTCCGTTATGGGGACTTTACGTGGCTGATCACCCGTATTGTCCGGGCATTGTGAGAAAACTCCAATCAAAATGATTTGATTTTATAAGTAAAAGTCCTAATGAAAGGACAGTTTTATGAAATGATTTGGAAAACAAAGTCCTAATGAAAGGACAGTTTTATGAAATGTTTTGGAAAACAATATCCTAATGAAATGATAGTTTTACAAGAATGATTTTTGAAATGATTAGTAATGAATTTTGAATTGCCTTACAATACCCTGCTTTATATAGCATAGAACTGTCAGATATATCTTGATTTTGACTTCGTTTCATTTATTGTACATTGCTTCCTGTTATCCATCTAACCCCTGCAAAGTATTCCTAAACCTTGAAATGATTATTTTTAGAAATTTCTTCAAACCTTTCACCCCAGACAATTAGAAACATTAACCCTGAACTTAACTCATCAAACTGAACTGAACTAAATTTTATATAATATTGTAGAGCTGTTTTAACCTGTATGGTTACTTGCTGAGCTTTTGTGGCTCATTCTTTTATTTTCTAACCTCTACAGCTTTCAAGAATCATGGTACGTCATAAGCAGACTGCCAGGAAGAATATGTTTTTCATTAACTATGCTAGGCTGCCTGCCAGTGAACAGGTAGGATCGAGGATGAGTTAGCTGGAAAGACTTTGTTAAGTCTTGTACTTTTGTTAATAGATTTTGAGATGTTGCAGAAGTTGTAATAATATTATTTCGTTATTATAAATGTAAATGTAAATGAATGTAGATGTGTACTTGTTTCATACCATTACCTTGAAAGGTGCAGGGTAGTAGTCGGGGTCGTGTATATGCGTATATTCTGTTATTGTTATTTAGGGTGCATGCATTTAGAGTGTTAGTGACTCCTCAATCTAGACCCCGGGTCGGGAGGGCGCTACAGTTTACAAGTTGTTTCAATGTTCAAACGAGTCAACAATGAAGTTACAAGTTGTTTTCAAGTAAAAACAAGTAAAGAATGAAGTCTGAAGTTGTTACGGATTGTTTTCATGGTCAAATGAGCCAAAAATAATCCTACAAGAGTTTACAATTTTTTCAATGTTCAAACGAGTCAAGAATGGTGCTACAAGTTGTTTTCAAGTTCAAAAGAGTAAAGAATAAAGTCTGAAGTTGTTACGGTTTGTTTTCATATTCGAATGAGCGAAGAATGATCCTACAAGTGTATACAAGTGTTTCAATTTTCAAACGAGTCAAGACTGAAGCTACAAGTTATTTCCAAGGTCGAACAAGTCAAGCATGAAGTCTCAAGTTGTTACGGATTTTTTTCATGTTCAAACGAGCCAAGAATGATTCTACAAGTGTTTACAAATTGTTTCCATGTTCAAACGAGTCAAGAATGAAACTACAAGTTGTTTCCAAGTTCGAACAAGTCAAGAATCATGTCTCAAGTTATACAGATTGTTTTCATGTCCAAATGAGCCAAGAAGTATCCTATAAGAGCTTACAAATTATTTGTATGTTCAAACGAGTCAAGAATGTAGCTCCAAGTTATTTTCAAGGTTGAACGAGTCAAGCATGAAGTCTCAAGTTGTTACGGATTGGTTTCATGTACAAATGAGCCAAGAATGATTCTACAAGAGTTTACAAGTTGTTTCCATGTTCAAATGAGTCAAGAATGAAGCTACAAGTTGTTTCCAAGGTCGAACGAGTCAAGCATGAAGTCTCAAGTTGTTACGGATTGTTTTCATGTTCAAATGAGCCAAGAATGATTCTACAAGAGTTTACAAGTTGTTTTCATGTTCAAATGAGACAAGAATGAAACTACAAGTTGTTTCCAAGTTCGAACAAATCAAGAATCAAGTCTCAAGTTGTTACAGATTCTTTTCATGTTCAAATGAGCCAAGAATGATGCTACAAGAGTTTACAAGTTGTTTCGATGTTCAAACGAGTCAAGAATGGAGCTACAAGTTGTTTCCAAGTTTAAACGAGTAAAGAATAAAGTCTCAAGTTGTTACAGATTGTTTTCAGTTTCAAATGAGCAAAGAATAATCCTACAAGAGTATACAAGTGTTTCAATATTCAAATTTATCAAGAATGAAGCTACAAGTTGTTTCCATGGTCGAACGAGTCAAGCATGAAGTCAAGAGTTGTTACGGATTATTTTCATGTTCAAATGAGCCAAGAATGATTCTACAAGAGTTTACAAGTTGTTACCATGTTCAAACGAGCCAAGAATGAAGCTACAAGTTTTTTCTAAATTCGAACAAGTCAAGAATCATGTCTAAAGTTATTACGGATTGTTTTGATGTCCAAATGAGCCAAGAATGATCCTACAAGAGTTTAGAAGTTGTTTCTATGTTCAAACGAGTCAACAATGAAGGTACAAGTTGTTTTCATGTTCAAACAGGTAAAGAATGAAGTCTGAAGGTTTTACGGGTTGTTTTCATGTTCAAATGAGACAAAAATGATCCTACAAGAGTTTATAATTTTTCCAATGTTCCAAACGAGTCAAGAATGGAGCTACAAGTTGTTTTCAAGTTCAAACGAGTAAAGAATAAAGTCTCAAGTTGTTACGGATTGTTTTATGTTCAAATGAGCCAAAAATGATTCTACAAGAGTTTACACGTTGTTTCCATGTTCAAACGAGTCAAGAATGGAGCTACAAGTTGTTTCCAAGTTCGAACAAGTCAATAATCATGTCTAAAGTTATTACCCTTTCTTTTGATGTCCAAATGAGCCAAGAATTATACTACAAGAGTTTACAATTGTTTCAATGTTCAAACGAGTCAAGAATGAAGCTACAGGTCGTTCCCAAGGTCGAACTAGTCAAGCATGAAGTCTCAAGTTGTTATAGATTCTTTTCATGTTTAAATGAGCCAAGAATGATTCTACAAGAGTTTACAAGTTGTTTAAATGTTCAAACAAGTCAAGAATGAAGCTACAAGTTGTTTCCAAGTTCGAATAAGTCAAGAATCATGTCTAAAGTTATTACCGATTGTTTTGATGTCCAAATGAGCCGAGAATAATCCTACAAGAGTTTACAAGTTGTTTCGATGTTCAAACGAGTCAACAATGAATTTACAAGTTGTTTTCAAGTTCAAACAAGTAAAGAATGAAGTCTGAAGTTATTACGGATTGTTTTCATGTTCAAATGAGCCAAAAATAATCCTACAAGAGTTTACAATTTTTTCAATGTTCAAACGAGTCAAGAATGGTGCTACAAGTTGTTTTCAAGTTCAAATGAGTAAAAAATAAATTCTGAAGTTGTTACGGTTTGTTTTCATATTAAAATGAGCGAAGAATGATCCTACAAGAGTATACAAGTGTTTCAATTTTCAAACGAGTCAAGACTGAAGCTACAAGTTATTTCCAAGGTCGAACAAGTCAAGCATGAAGTCTCAAGTTGTTACGGATTTTTTTCATGTTCAAAGAGCCAATAATGATTCTACAAGAGTTTACAAGTTGTTTCCATGTTCAAACGAGTCAATAATGAAGCTACAAGTTGTTTCCAAGTTCGAACAAGTCAAGAATCATGTCTCAAGTTATTACAGATTGTTTTCATGTCCAAATGAGCCAATAATGATCTTACAAGAATTTACAATTATTTCAAAGTTCAAACGAGTCAAGAATGAAGCTACAAGTTGTTTCCATGGTCGAATGAGTCAAGCAGGATGTTAGGTCCAAATGTGTTGTAGAGGGGGGCTGAATACAACTTTTTAACTTTATGAAGCAATAAATACTTTGTAATAAATGAACACAATGATTCAAGGATTATATGTCTTATATAAAACTTGAAAGGGTTGCTACAACATTCATTTCAATAGTACAACAGAAGTAAAGAGGGTAGTAAATGATACTAAGCTCTCTGAATACTCCATCTCTCTTTTACAAGTGTTTCTCTCAATATTGCTCTATCTCAAAATGTTACACGAGTACTTCTTTTTATACTACTTATAATCTATGACTTGTAGTCTTCAACAGATAAGATATGAGTGGTCCAATGTTGTCCACGTAAATCTTATCTTGTCTTGAAAGCTTGGAAATAGCCAACCAGATGTGCCATGTGTCATGTTGAAATTGTCCTCTATGTAGAATTTCTAGTTAAGAATTTCTACTTACTATCTCGAACATTTAAGTAGAACTTCTACATAGGAATTTTCTACTTACACTCTATCTCGAATATTTAAGTAGAACTTCTACATAGGATTTTCGAGATAGCTTCCTTCCTGTGTACTTAAAAAATATTCCACTTCCAGAATTTCTACTTGGCTCTAAGTAGAAACTTATCTAGAATTTCTAGATAGAATTTTCTACATAGGTTCCCGAGTAAGTACTTAGAGAAATTCTGGGCTTCAACTAGAAACTTCAATGCAACATCTTGAACTTGTGATTTCTTTTTGTCTTCTATATTCTTCAACAAACTCTTGAACATGGATATCTACTTCTGACATAAACTTGCTATCAATGCCCTGACACTTGATGCAATGGTCTGGTTCATAAGTGACTAGTCTTGATAGGGTTCTTGCTTCTGAATAGATTACCATATTCAGTTAGTAATGTGGCTTTCCAAATGTCTCTTTCCTGCTTCTTCACTTGAAATCAATTAGTCTTATTGATGCTAGTTGTTATGATCTTGATTCTTTAAGTTACACATCACTGAGGCATGAACAACTTTGACTTGAACTTCTTCCAGTGATTTCATCTTTGATTGATCATAATTAACCATGTTAAATTGTATCAATTACCTTGTCTTCAATTTGTATTGATTTCTTTGTGACTTCTTGTTCTTGATTGTCTTCCGGTTAAGTATATTTTCTTTAGTTGAGTTACATTAGTTATAGTGTTACAAGTTTAGACACTCTGTCTTTCAATCTCCCCCTATTTGATTGTCTAACAATGACATTCAAATTAAAGAAGGATAACTCAACTAAATAAATGAGACGAGAAAAGATAAGTAACATTAAAGTCTTGTTCATGTTACAATTGAAATGAAAATTGAAAAACAATACAAAGAACTTAATAAGTAACTTAAACTAGAAAGAGAATTCGAACCTCGAATCAAAGATCTTTGGAATGATTTCTATCGCCTGGATTATTTCATGTCTTTCAGTCAAACTCATATCACCTTATTTGATCCACTCTGATTCACGGTTACAGTATGATAAATTAGCCTATCTCGCATACCGTGGTCAGGTGAATTTTCCTCAAGTGAGTTAGAGTAACCAAATGATATGAAGTTTTTCCAACTTCAAGTTCACATTCCTCCGAGCTTTCATTCTAATTCTGTTTCCCCTTCCTAATTTCTTTCTCAGGATCACACCTATCTTCTCTTTGTTTTCTGCGCCTCTCTTTCTTTTGTTGTTCTCTTTTGTATACTGGATCATGTAACTGTGCCCATCGAGCATTCAACAGACTTACTGCTTCCATTTCTAGAGGATTCTTGGGTTCTGGATATGGATGTTTGAAAAGTCTTCTGAGTTTTTTCACCTCTTGAGTAGTCATGATCTTTGGAATATCCTCAAAATTTTTCATGATGAGCTGTGATTTCCAGTGAGTTTTATCAGCCTTAAACTGATAGTAGATCATTTTGGGGTAGGCCTTGACACGGTTAGTATTGTAGACACTAGCCGCATCTAACTCCATTCTTCTTTTCTCCTGGACTATCTCAGACAAGTACTTCAGTAGTCTCTGCTTCTCATCAATAAACGTATCCTCTACATCACCCCATTTGAATTCTTCCAATACTTTATCTAGAAATGCAGCATCTTGAGTCTGTAACAGCCATTTCCTACTCATATGCAAGAAGGTTTGTTTCTGGTCTGCATCAATGAATACCAAGGCATCAGCTGTATCATCAGCGTAAGAGTGAATCCAGTATACACTATCTCTTCCTGGAACACCAACTGCCTCCCTTATTTCTCCTTGTTCCAGTGGTCCAGAAGGAAGAGTCAGAGCTTCATCTACACTTTTCACAGCTTGTAGAATATTCCATTTTCCCTCCATTAGCTCTGGCTCAATCTTCACGTTGTCTAGAGGATTTGGAGCAATAATATCACATTTCCATATCTCGTTTCTTTTCTTGAATATTATCTTCTCAATGAACTCCACTGATTTTTCTTTGACATCAGAAGTGAATCCCTTGCTCATGATTTGTCTACATATCACTTTTAAGGATTCCACTAATAGAGCCATTAGATCTTCTTCCTCCATACTAACCCTATTCATTTTTCCATCTACTACCATACGAACAACATCTGGATTGGCTGAGAATTCTGGTCCCTTGTCCTCTGCTAGCTGCATTAACTGATCTCTATACAGAATGCTAAGTTCCTCAGCTTGAGAGAATTGAATTTTAGTTGCTAGCAAGAACAACTCTGACGCAGATGTTCTCGAGATAAATTGATCATCTACGTATAGGAAAGACATTGGGGCTCCTTCAACTAAGGTCAGAATGACTTGCCACTCATTTACCACTGGTTTATATCCAACACGGACTTTTGAAATCATCATTTTCAAAGCATTTATGTAGTCCACCATCATTGGATTTTTCAGGTTCAAGTTATAGAAAATATCATTTGCCTCCTTGTTATGAACTCCATTTGTACAAGTCCCCATTAGTATCTTCCTTGCATCATCCCATTTCTGTCCAATCCTCCATTTGTCCAGTTCAATCTGTGGATCAACTAACCTTGCAAGCTCATAGTCATACTGCTTCTCCTTCAGTTCCACTTTCTACTCAAAGAAAACAGCCACTTCTTGCATCATTTTCATTTTAAAGAACTGAGCTTGTTCCAAGGCCAACTGTTGAGCTTTCAGGGTCTCTTCATCAACAGGGATCTCTTCAGTCTCTCCAATAGACATCCCAGCACCTCCACCTTGTTCCTTCAAAGATCTTTTAATAGCATGTGCTAGGGGTACGTCATCCATATCAGAGTCTGAATCAACAACATGTACTTCTTCCCGTTGACCACCAAAGTTAGCGAATGGTTCTTCTTCTTCAAACACCACTGCTTTACCCTTTCTCTTCCTCTGAGCCTCCTCATCAGTCACTGGCTCACTTTCCTTCATTTGCTCCTCTTCAACCAGAGTTGACTGTTGTCTCGTCTCAGGCTCTCTCTCCCCCTTAGGTGAGTTATCCGGATCATAACCCTGAGTAGTAGATCCTGCAGCATGCTGAGAACCACCATAGGCAGATCCAGAAGGGCCAGTATCAGCTCCACCAGCACCACCATCATCTGGGGGAGGTTGATTGTACTGTTCATCAAAGCACTCTGGGGGCACCAAATGGTGAATTGCATACATCATTCGACTGATCTCCGTTGCCATAGTATGCATTACACTTTCTACGCTCCTCATCCGGTCGTACAGTGTGCTGCCCAATACTCCACCAGCATGGCCCAAGTCATTCACCTTGTTTGTTACATCGTTTAAAGCTTCTGCCTGACTTGCCATTCGTGCTGCGTAGTCATCAAGAGCTCTCCGGTTGTCTCCAACATTTACCCCTAACTGCTCCATCGTCTGCCCGAACTGCTTCACCTGATTTTCAATTACTGTCATACGAGTATCAAGATTTTCAAGAATAAGGGACGGTGTTTGGCTTAGGTGTTCTCACTCTAAAAATTGTTCTGTTATTGTTTGTCGCTCAGTTTTGGGCCTTAAAAATGAAGGTCCCTCACACCCTAAACGCTCACACACACTACCTGTCTCACGCTCGTGTATATCTTCAACAATATCACCAAGATTAAAAGCAGTACCTGCAGAAACTGGATAAGAAAAGTGAAGAGCAGTTATGGGATCTAAAGATCCTGTCTGTTACTGAGGTGGAATCTCAGGCTGAGAGGCTACAAAGTGTTCATGTACAACATCTGAACCGATCCTCTCTGCAGCATCAGTGTGACGCCCCCAGATCCGGGGTCAGGGATCCGGGTCATCACGGTCGAATTTTTCACCATAATAACATCATTCACCTGCTTTAACCATTATAATAACCAAACATAAAAGCAGTGACCCCAAACCAAACACACAACTCGAGTTAAAGTCTCAGGGAACGAACTTAAAATAATAACGGTTATTACAAACCAATGTAACCTCAGGATCTCACACTACTAATATAACTTCCACATGATGTTACATTAGAAGTAAACATTAATCCAAGATCTATTGTCACATTACATATTTTTCAACAAGTCTAGGATTTTAATCTGGAATCTCGTCTTTCTTGCACCATTTATCGAAGTCCGGAACCTGACTAGCTCAAGCTCAAATCTTCCTGTTCCTTAACATAATACCCGAGGTAGACAATTCACAGTCATCTCTCTCTGCAAGATATAGGATTTACAAACAGCAAGAATGAGCCAAAGAATTCTCAGCAAGTTATTTATCAGAATATTTCAAGGAAAAGGTGATAGCCATAATTATCCCAACTGGATATTCCATAATAAAGTACATAACTAGCAATCCAATTGAAGATGTATAACCAGTTATATTTCGACAATAAACGACTCAAGGTTCACGATGCAAGAAGATATTCACAACAATAATGCAGTTCACGTTACTGCAATACAACAATTTAAGTTTATGATTATTGAGTTTGACAATATCAATAACTTAGCACAATGGCCTCAATCACCGAGTACCATTAGTTTGAGTACCAATAAGCAAGCAGTTCATTATACTGCGAAAAGAATGAATGGAAGTTCATCAATTCCCATTGACACTATCAGTAACTTAGCACCACGGCTTTCGTTATAGTGTAGGAACAATGAAATTGATATATATACGAATAAAAAGGTACTCAAAACAACCAACCAACTCAGAGTGGATTACATTCCCATTGACACTATCGGTAACACAGCACCTAGGCTTTCGTTACAGTGCAACGTCAAATTCCAATTGGAAGAAACGGGCTTAATCTGGAGATTTTTCAACGCCCTATTGTACGCGATGATCAGTCGCCTTGTACAATAGAAAACCAGTCACTTTCTCTACTAGTAGAAGGACAATCCCTTATCGGGACGTCACCCTAGGCAACACATGGGCCTTTAGTTTACGGCTGGGTCGTGCGTCACCGACCTCTTACGCAACCTTACTCTAGTCCCTGATGAATACTTAAACATTCATCAAACCTAGAAGGAAATTTAATCAAACCTTCTAGAATAACAACAATCCACTCTAGGATTTCAATCAACTGTTAGGGAAGGGAATTCAATACCACCTTCCAAAACAACAACAATCCATCACAGGATTTCATCAACCGATAAGGAAGGGAATTTAATACAACCTTCCAGAACAACACAACAATCCATCACAGGATTTCAATCAACAGATAAGGAAGGGAATTTAATACAACCATCCAGAACAACACAACAATCTATCACAGGATTTCAATCAACAGATAAGGAAGGGAATTTAATACAACCTTCCAGAACAACAAAACAATCCACTCTAGGATTTCAATCAACAGATAAGGAAGGGAATTTAATACAACCTTCCAGAACAACAACAATCCACTCTAGGATTTCAATCAACAGATAAGGAAGGGAATTTAATACAACCTTCCAGAACAACACAACAATCCATCACAGGATTTCAATCAACAGATAAGGAAGGGAATTTAATACAACCATCCAGAACAACACAACAATCTATCATAGGATTTCAATCAACAGATAAGGAAGGGAATTTAATACAACCTTCCAGAACAACACAACAATCCACTCTAGGATTTCAATCAACAAATAAGGAAGGGAATTTAATACAACCTTCCAGAACAACAACAATCCACTCTAGGATTTCAATCAACAGATAAGGAAGGGAATTTAATACAACCTTCCAGAACAACAACAACAATCCATCACAGGATTTCAATCAACAGATAAGGAAGGGTATTTAATACAACCTTCCAGAACAACACAACAATCTATCATAGGATTTCAATCAACAGATAAGGAAGGGAATTTAATACAACCTTCCAGAACAACACAACAATCCACTCTAGGATTTCAATCAACAGATAAGGAAGGAAATTTAATACAACCTTCCAGAACAACAACGACCTATTGTAAGATTTCAATATCTGACAATAGCTTGGCTCCCTAAACCAAGTGGGAGTACTCTCGAAACATCTAGGTTGACTCTCAGTCAACGAATTCAACAAGACAGAAACCCTTAAATCAAGGAGACTCAAGAACGCGACCGGGGAGCCGCTAATACTAGCTAAAATAGACTCCACAAAACATTACAGTTTTGGAGTGAAAAATGTGCCTTAAAGGCACCAATACAACTGGGAGGAATATCGGAGTCGGACGTTACCTCCCGAACCTGGAGTTATCGACTCAGAATAAATTCAAAATATCTGAGTCATTGCTCACTATTTATTATTTAATGAAAAATAATAATCAAAGACGCTTAGACAACTCCAGAATATTTTTAAAGAACAAATAACTATTTTATTAATATTTAAGAGGCCTAGAATAGTCCTCGAAAAATATTAAAAGGATTTAAAGAATTAAAATATTTAATCCCAATATAATCAAGATTATTTAATATTTAAATAATCTTAAACGATTCAACATATTTAAATAATGTTTAATCAACATTAAATAATATTTAAATAAACCAAAACGAATTGAAAGTATTTAATCAGTAGTTAAATACTTTTAAATGTCCCAAAATATTTAAATAATATTTAATCAATATTAAATAATATTTAAATAATTTCAACGCCCTGAAAGTATTTACTTAACCTTTAAATACTTTCTATATTCTTTAAATAATATTTAATAAACTAAATATTATTTAAAACAGTAAACCTCGACTAACCGTCGAGACACGCTAGACTACTCCCGGTCGACCATCGAGCACCAAAAAAAAGATGTACTCGACACCAGATTCAGTTATACAAAACTGAAAGCAAACGTCCTCTAACTTTTTAAGAAGTTCAGAGGCATCTCAAAACTAGGTTGAAAAGATCTCATTCTACTCACAAGAAACAATGTTAAACAACCTACGCATACTTGTGTCTTACGTCAGAATAATAGTGATGAAGCGTCGGACACTTGCATACTCTAACTTTTCGAGAAGTTCAGAGTAGCAGACGAATCAAGTTATAAATGAACAAGACAGTTCAAGGGAAATGCGGACGTGCATTTTCAACGACTACAATAAGCTAGATAGTTCCAAACACAGCAAAAATACATAATTGAAGAACTTATCATTAAGTCAAGGATTTCACAAATTTTGGCATCACCATGAATTAATAATATTCTGATATGGAATAAAACAATAGAGTCGAAAACTTGCCTGGAGTCCAATAATATCACCCTGTTTTCCGTCATTTTTAATAAATTGGAAATTAATCATTTTGACACGATTTCTTCTCTGGGGTCTTATATGACTGTCAAGGAATCTCCCATAAAAGTTTCAGATTTTATTAAATCCCGTAGCTAGTCCAAACATAGCCTTGAAGTTGGACCAAAAACAGGATTTCCATTTCCTGCGCTACCGTTACTAAATCGTTCATAACTTTTGACTCGTAAATCCAAATGACGCAAAATTAGCGCGTAAATGATCTACATACTATCTACTATCCAGTCATCTCATCAAACTACTCAGACCAGTTGACAACTGTTCCCAGATTTTTCTGGACAGTTACAGCAGTAAGCTCAAGGAAAAAAATGGCATGGTTTCGTTTGTTTTCTCATCGTTTTCCATTTTTATACTACTCCAATCCAACCAACAACAATCCCAAACTCCTCAAACAACATCAACAGGGCAGGTATCTTTACTAAACATTTCTGGACTATCTTTACTAAACAATTCATATCTTTTTACTCACAACTCCGATTGACATGATTTTTATGGCCAAACGATCTAGAGACTACCCTCTTTCTAACCAAGTCCATAACTGATCAAGAATGGCAATGTAGCCCCGTCGGGTCCCTTGATCAGTTGGGAGGCAGAAACAGGGCAGGCATGACCTGTTTGTATGCTCATCATTTACCACTTCTTTACTTGCTCAAATCAACTCTCACAACTCTCAAACATTTTATACTACTACTTGGGAATGTACTCAAGACATCCCAATCCCAATCACAATTAATCCATACTCCAAATGTTACCAACAAATCATCAAAAACGCAGTCACTAGCTTTACTCTAAGATCATAACCCAAACATGGCATAACACATACTACAACCACCACAAAAGTGTTTCAAGTATTCTATGATCTATCATGCTCTTAAACAACTTCCCATAGCATAATTAACTCTTAACAATCATCAATTAATCTAAAGGAAAGCTTGAACCCCAAAAATAAAATTTATTATTTTCGAATTTACTGTTCATTCGAATCTTCTTTGAATCGTAACTAAAGATTTCATGGATGGTTGCTTATAAGATTCAAGGGGAAGCAAGATGAGTGTTATACCTTCGATTCAAGCTATCAAGCGCAAGAAATGATGGAAAAATGAGCAAGAACGAGCAAGCCAAGTGATTTTTCTCATCACTTTCCTTCTCCTCCATCTACCCTTCGGTTTCTTCAAGAAATGGGGGAAAGCTCAGCTGACTTTTCTTATTTTTGGACGCGTGTGGTGGAAGCTTGATATTTAATACGGTTTGTGCGGTAGTCGCGCAATTCCCCGATAACGTTTTAATCTCTCGTTATCGTACTCTTTTCTTTCGTCCCACCTAAGTTTTAAAAACTTAAAATCTCATATTATGATTCTAATATAATTTAGAATCATTAAATTAATACTCTTTAATTGTTTCGAGAATTTACGAAACAATTCTGCGAATAAATACTTTTCACTTACACCATCTCTCAACTCTGCCACGACTTCCATCCGGTCTTTAAATTTATTTTACTGGACCAAAATAATTATAAGTCCTATATTGTTTGCATATGCTACCGTAACATCGATACGCATATTTTCGAATATCCCGTATATTAATAATACGGTCTCACATTTCAAGTACTTTATGAAGAAAATAAATCCAGAAAATCATTCATTCATAAAATGAAAAATTTTATCCAAAAATTGTAATAATCTCAAGTGTCAAAATTTCGGGTTATTACAATCAGTACGTACCGGTGAAGGTACTTTGGAAGTAAATAAAACTTCCGGCCTAGCTGAAGCAACAGGCTCCTCAGAAGGCACGAAATCCTCACCAAAAGTCCTAGGTGTAGAATGTGCAAAGGGAGAACCACTCACGTGAGGTGGAGTGGTTGTGATTGACACACTAGGTTTTGACTGGGCTTGTGAAGTAGCAGCTTGAGAAATTTTGGCTCGCTTCCGTATTAGGGGCTGCACTTCAGGGTTACTCTCACCTAATTCTACAGATGCCGGCCTTTTAACTCCCGTCAACAAGGGTGAAAATGAAGAAGTCAGGGAATCAAACTTAGAAATTTGGCTATCACCCTGGGATAGATCCTGCGGGTTAGCAGAATCTTGGGCCACGAAATCAAAATTAGATGAAGAGGAAGTATTAGTAGTGTGAACAGATGGTACCTCATGTTCAAAGAAATTACCTCCTTCATTACCTTGTTGTTGGGTCCCTAAGTATCGTAGAAGGGGGGTTGAATACGATACTCACAATAATTTAAATTCTTTTCAGAATTTGCGGATAAATAAATTATTGTTTCAGAGTGGGTTTGGCCATTTGTAGTGTTTAGGTGAGCTGCCTACTAATTTTCTGTGCGTCCGGATAAATCAATTAGGTTCAAGAAAATTAGCAAGTAAATTATGGAGACAAGTTTCCGGGAATATATCTTTTATATATAAACCCAGAGGGGTGCTACACCCAGTTAAAAATATAAATGGCTTCCAAAGAACAAATTAGTTCTTTACTACTAACACAAAAATATTAGGCTCAGTTCCTATACAAATGTATCTAATTTAGTACAAGGAAAAACTGAGTCTGTAGGGAGTGATATCTGGGAGCCCTGAGCATTTTTCGTTAAAGAACCGGGTCCTAATATCTGACCTGGAGCAAGGTATGGGTGTGTATAATTTATGTCTTCTTGCCCCGGCCATGGCTGCTCTCTACATATTATTTTTGTTGAAGAAGACGACTCATTCTTTTATTGGTGTAGTCTTTTAAATCAAATAAAGTAGGCTACTATAATTTGATTGGCTGAGGGATATGTGGGTCCAAGAAATATTTGTTGCGCCTGTACTAGGAAAGCAGTGTAGTGGCGCCACTAACAGTTGATTACTTAACACAATTCCAAGTTTGTTGCGCCTTTATATATTTGTGGCGCCTTCCTCAGGTGAATTCTATATATGGACTTTAGTTGCACCAATATACATTACTTAGCTGCGTATGAATGATCTATATGAATGTTAACTGCGCGTGTATAACATACATGGTCAAAGTATTGTTTAGTCACTGCACTCTGACCCTCTATTCATTCCTTGACTTAAGTTCATCAACTTCCATTTCTTGTACCAAAGTCTTGTCACATTACACCCTGTACCCTGAGCTGTTTCCGTTCTTCGACTGTAGTTCAGAAACTTTCACTTTTCATACCAAGGTTGTGACACTTTACACCATGCACCCTTTGAGCTGTTTAGCTGTTAGCTGTTTAGCTGTTTGACTGTAGCCTCTACAAATCACTTTCGTGCTTTAATGAATAACCATTCTTTCCAAGTTTGTTCTTCAACTTAACAATTCTTCTATAGTTAATACTCAGATTCCTTTCACAAACTGCTGACGCCTAGTGCAACTGGTCTGGTTCACAGACGACAAACTTTGAATCATGTCTTCGTATTATAGCTTTACTTGCTTTGTTAAGTTTACAGCAACTTCATTGCTTCAAACACTGACTATCAATAAACATAGTACTTTCACTAGAATCTTTTCTGGTACTTAGACAACATCTCCATTATTACCACAATCTTGAATACTTCATTCTCTGTTCTTCACTGATGCTTGAACATTTAAATGAACTTCTTTCAGTGAGTATAACTCCAAGACTGCAGCAGTCTTCTTTAACCTTTGTCTTTACCCTTCTAGATTCCTATGCTTCGAACACTATTTATCTTCAATCAATGCTAATACACTGAAATCTTCTCGTGGCACTTCTATACTGAATCTTCAACACTTCTGGAACCCTGAAAGTCTTCAACCATTATTCTTCACTAAGGCATGAACATATTAATGTACTTCTCTCAATGACCTGTAGTAGACTTCAAAACTTCTTCTAATGTCTTGATTCACTGTATCTGCCTTGTTTTCATTTCTTCCTGATTTTTGTGTAGGCGTAGTATTATTTACTTGTCATGTTCTAGTGTTGAGTTATCATGATTACTATTCATACAGCTTCGTAATCTCACCAACAATCTCCCCCTATTTGATTATTAAACTTAGCAAACAAATCTCATAGAGAGGATAACTCAACTAACAACTAGAAAAAGTAATCGTTTGGGACTTGTAAATAATGCTACTGGTTTTTCTGGATCAGATATTACATTTCCAGAATTGTTGAGTAACTGAAATGAATGATGTTTGTTCCTCTAGCACTGAACTGATATTCATGTAGTATCATCTTCATTTCTGTCTGTTTGAGCTTTCTCTGCTTCAATATCCTTCATAGTTTGAACTTAAAGAACTTATAATGAATAGAGCTTCATAAGAATTCAAATTCCTTGGAAAGTCTTCTGTTGAACAAAGAACACAACTCAAATAATGTTCTCCCCCTAAGAATGTGATTCTTCTTCTTTTTCTTCTTCTCCCTTTAGATAATCAATGGAAATGTCAACTCTTTTCTATACTTCCCACTTGGATGAGGAATCATCTACTGACAACTCATTTCAAGTATAGGATACAGTTCCTTGATTCTTCCATATTCTGTTGTTTCCCATAAGGATCAGAAGATAAGATTTTCTTTTACTCTCTGTCTAAAATCTCCCCATAAGGATATTAACTTCTTCCAAGGATACAGACCCTTTTTTCTAAGGATCTTCCCCTAAGAATCCAGGATACGAACCCCTTTAGGATATTAACTTTTCCCAATGATACGAAGATAAGACTTTATTAACTTCTCCTTTTTCTTACTATAACTTCTCCCCCTTAGTTGAGGAATCCTCTAGTGGCTCACTTTGAATGGTTTGTCTTCCAAAGAAGGTTCTCGTCTGTCGTTGATAGGGAAAAATATAGTAGCTTTTCTTTCAGAAGTAGCAAGTAGCAAGGGTAAGTGTTTGGCTTATGGTTTCCTCACTTCTACTACTTCTGTTGGTGTTTACACTCAAGTGTTGAGCACTTATAAGTGTTTCACTCTTTCTCTCCCTATCTCTCACTCAAGTGTATCTCTCCCTCACTTTCACTTAAGTGTTTCTCTCTCTCAGTTTCACTCTGCATTCCAAATATAGCCTGCTGTACCTGCAAGTGAAATCCGTCAATTCATTCATATTCTCATCACCTGATTCATCAAAATGAACTGAATCACTATCAAGTGGAGAATTGCCTCCTTGAGGTGTTTTTGATCTTTCATGCATAAGCACTGTCTCAGCACCAGACTCAATAGCGTTTGCTAAATCACTGTCTAGTGGAGACTCACCTCTTTGAGATGAGTTATCGCAAGATTTTAAAATCTTTTTGGGAATCCTGCCTTGTTCTATCAAGGAGTTGCCTCACACCTTCTCCATAAACGGGAGGTGGACATTCCTTTTCAGGATCTGGAAATGTTCCTTCCCGGAGGGTCAACGTAGTAGACAATGTAATGAATGACAATTTAGAGCCTACATTTCCCTCGTAACCCAATGACGGGAATTTTGCATAAAATGCCCTACTTGACTCATCCGAAGAATTCTTGTCAAGCAGTTGCCTCTCAAGCGCAGATAAATCTGAACAAGAGATCTCCCTTTCGGGATGCAGAAGTTTAACTTCTATTTGAGGTAGATACTTGGACAATGTAATGTATGGCTAGAGTCCGTATCTCCTCTGAATGCCTATACCTCTCACTGTGCACGCCTTGCAATGTGTTCCTAGAGTTTATCTGTTTAGGCTTACCATCAGCGTGAGTGCCAGTGGTGTGCTTGACTCACTACAAGATGCTCTGACTGACGAGCGAATTTCAATGGACTCACCCTGTTGAGAGAATGATTCCAGAGACAGTTTTATTGCCTTTTCATCTCTGCATCCTTTTGAGAAGATGCAGATGAGCTTACAGTTACCTCAGCTATATATTACTTTCCTTCTCTGAAGGTAGAGCTGTGGGTGCACTTCCGACTTCATCCTTATTTGCTGCATCAAGTGCAGTTTCTCCCTTATCAACCTCTAACTTACATAAGTTCCTTATATCTTCAAGAGTTAATATATGGAAGTGGATGAAACAGTGTTTGATATTAAGGCCTGGGTAAGAGATTTATGGGTTTTCAACCACTTGGCCAGCTTCTTAAGCCACTGGGGGCTAAACGGATAGAATCAATTAAGATTAAAAGATAATCACCTTAACATTACAAAATATATTTTTCATCCCAATAAGAAGGAAAAATATAATAAGGAATGGTAATGGATTTCATTAAAGCACTTTTAGTAAAAGAGTTTCGTCGGTTCTAAAGATTTATCATTTAAGAACTTGATACCAATAGAAATATTCTTTAAGTTACTTATCCCATAATAAAATGCGGGAAATTGTATCAGAGAAAAATTCTATCCCTTATGAATTTCTTATAAGGCAAACTTCCCATAATAAAACGCGAGAATTTATACCAAAGAAGAAATTTAACTCTTTTACCAAATTATATCTTAATAAAATGACTCTTTTCCTTTAAAACCCAAGTACTGTAAGTTTTGAAAATAGTTTTACAAAACATCCTTATCAGATGGAGGACTATGATTTTCCGACTCATAATGCAATTATGATTTACATCATTTTCGTCCACCTGGGAGTATCCCCGACTTAAAATAAAAACTTGACAATTGGGGTGAATGAATGCTCAACAATACAGTACAAGGCCTTCAAAGCAACAACCACTGTTTAGGTACTATGAATCAATGTGAAACATACATTGTAACAAGTATTTAAAAACAAATAATTTTACAAGTGATTGATACCTCGAAGTTAAAACAATTTTTCCGAATAAAATAGCAGTCACAAAGTTTCTGCCACTTTAAAAAGAAAAATTAAGAGAGAAAACGGTTTTTGAAAATATACCATTTAAAATCAGCTTTGGAGAGAGGATCAAATATTTTGAGATTGGAGAAAAAATTATCCTCAAGAAAAGTTTGATTCACACCCTAGGATTTAGAAATCAAAGTAGGGTTGTAAATCAAATGATTTTCAAAAGAGAAATTTTGAAAAAGAATTCTGATGTTTTCTTATCTAAAACTGATAAAAAGATGAATGTATCTTCGAATAAAACATTTTGAAAAAGAAATAGACAAGAGTTTCTTTTTAATACATTCAAGTTTAAAATTCAGTTAAAGAAAGAAAACTAAATATACTAATACTAACGGCTTTTTCAAACACCAATTTTTACTTAGAATACTAAAAAAATCCATTAGTATCAATATATCACAATTATTTTTTAATAAAATATTATTCAATTATCACAAAGTAATAAAAGAGAATATTTATACTACGAATATTTATGCTGCGAATTTATTTTAATTTACTTAAATCATGGAACCAATATATCACTGAATTGTTTTATATCATCATAATTTAAATAAATCAAAATAAATTAAATACTTATATTGTACTAAACAATTACCAATAACATGCATATATATAAATCAAATAGACATGACAATCATTCAGTAGAACAATAAGCATTTAGACATATTTTTATTATTAGTGATTTCAGATAAACAACTTGTATTATCACTAATATTAAAAATATCACAATTAATTGCACGCTGATACCAATTATTAGATATTTATCAATAATTTCAAAATGCAAGAAATTGTGCTTCTTATATTTTATCAAATCAAAATTATGAAACTACTAATCATTGAACTGCTTCAATCCATAATTTTAGTAAGATAAAATAATTTCGCTAAATACTAAAATATTCATAAGATTGAATATTAGCATCTAACTTCCTACACTATATCTAATAATTGTCATTTTAGCATATTACAATTATACTCATAATAATTATTATTGATATATGTAAGCTCGAGAAAATAGTTGAATAGAAATTCACAAGTCCTTTAAATATAGACATTTAACACTTGTGTTCCTAATTGCAACTTCTCGCAATAAAATCAAATTTAGAAATATTTTCTAAATATATAAAATATTGAGAATTTTATACACATAACTTAGAAAATACTTCAGCTTTCAATATTAGTGATTTTTGAGATAAACATTAATTACTTAGAACAAAAATTCTAAATACTTTCACTAATATCAAAAGTATCACAATTATTTGTAATAAAATATTTAAAAATATCAGAGCAAAATATCAGAGCAATTAAGCAAGACATCATTGACTAATACTCATTAAATATTTATTATGCAAATAATTATGCTGCTTACTTATGCTAAAAATCTAACTACCACTTATGAATATAACATTGTCAGCACGATAATTAAACTAATAGCAAAAAGTATGAGGTACTGGATTTTAAAAAAAATTCACAAGTCCTTTAAATAGGGAAAATTTAATACTTGTGAACTCATTTAAGAATTCTTTGCAGATGGGATTTCTAATAAATATGCATATAAATAACATCCCAAATTCACTAACCAACTTAGACAGAATAAATTTATCAAGTTGTTCAGCAAATATCTGCAAGTTATTCTACTTCGGACAATCTCGAAAGAAATAATACCTTATGTTCATGTGCTTGTTCCATACGTGGTGTGAAGAGATCAACAGAGTTGTTGGAGTTGACAGCTTCTAGGAATGACTTCCCTGTCTTTCTTACAACCTGCATCATCTATATCTATATAACCAATTAGGTTAAACCTAGTATCTTTAGGGTACCTGATTCTAAGAATTGGTGATCCCCTAAGATATCTAACAATTCATAACTTAGTTATAAGATAAGATTCTCTAGTATCCACTTGGAAACTTGCACATAGGCATATCGAGAATAAAATATATGGTCTTTATGCACTTGAATGAATGATGAGCTCATACCTCTATAGCTTGTCACTTTAGTTCATATACCTGATTTGCCCTGATCAAGTTTAGTGGTCTGTTGGAAAGAAGTCTTGGCAGGTCTAGAATATTTTAAATTGCGCATCTTCAAAAGATCCTTGACTTACTTTAATTGCCATCATTCTTTTAAATTAATTGTAATCCAAAAAGAATTGCAACTCTTCCAACATGCTCATGTACCTACTCTGTATTAACTTAACAATAAACTCTTGCAAAAGTTTTCGTTAGTAGATCCACATATAATATAATCATGGTATACTTGCACTAATATTGAATCATGTGTGTGCCTTGTATTCTAGAGAGATATATGTGTATAACTACTCTAATATTAAATCATTTTTAAGTAATTAACAGTTAGAGTGTCATACCATGTCCTTGACGATTTGCTTGAATCCCTAACTCTGTTAGGTCCTCATCTTGTTAGGCCCAATTGTTAGGTCCTAAAAGAATCAAATCTCATCTCTGGTGCTTGCTGTTAGATCTTGAAAGTCCCGAAGATTCTATTTCCATCATCATCGATACCTTCTACTTTATAGTAACATGTAGCAACCAGTTTGGCTTTGTCCCTCATAACAATGCCAATTATCTTCCAGTCTCTGAGAACCCTTATTGTACCAATTTCAGCTTTGACTTTAGTGGTATGGGTTCCAGCTTCAGTAGTTTCTGCCTTCGAACTGATTGAGATCATCTTGTATTGCAATAACCAATCTGGATCAATTAGTGCATCTTCACTATTCTTTGGGATACCAAATGTTGATTGTTGGGTCCTGAAAAATATATGTTCATCTTGATTAGCACTTCTAGCCTTTACTCAAAATCCGGTTTACTAAGAACTAGATTCCAGGATTGACTTTGACTTCAAACCTTTTATCTTGGCAGATATGTTCTTGATGTATTCCTTTGATCTTCATTGTGTTGAGTACGACTAGTAGATCCTTCTTTTATTTTGCTCTCCTTGAGTTGCTGTTAGGATGTGTTGAAGATCCTTCACCTTTTCAGTGGATTCTGTTAAAGTCCATGAGTTGTGTAGTTTCACTACCAATTCCACTAATAGGATCTGAATCAACATCATTTTCATTGATTCCTTCTGCAACCTTAGCTTCATCATCAGTATCTGAATTTGACCCTGACGGGATGTCAAAAATCAAAGATTCAGAATAGTCTTTCATTTGAATGCTTGGGAGCTTGGTGTAGTAGGTCGAAACATTCAGACTTTTAATCACCTTCTGGTTTTACATCATCAATGAGTAGCTGAGGAAAATTGTTCCTTGAGTCTTAACTTCTTGTCAAATACTCATATAATCTTCAGTAAATATCAATTTCCTCCGAACACACGAAAGAGTTTCAGTGGTTTGCTTCTGGTTGGCCATTAACTCATATGATGTCTTTTCACGATCTTGTTGATTAAAGCAGCATGATGTGTTAATTGTTTCAGCTTCAAAGTACCTTTATCAGTGCAGACTTCATTTAGAACTTCATTCACGAAATTCAGTTCCATTATCTGACTTCAAAATTCTCACAGCTTACTTTCCTTCCAACTTGATCTACCTGATGTGATCAATCACCATCTGTGACATTTTTTCTGTTGAATGCACGAACATCACCAAATTATAACTAGGGTTGTCACCAACTACCACTAAGCTGTTGGGATTCGGGCATGAAAACGCAGCGGAATAACGGTAAATACAAAAAAAATGCGAATCCAAAACGCAGGATCCGTGTATAATTGACTGATAATTATGGAGAATATGATATGTACCTTATTAAAGCTTTCCTTAGGATGATTATGGAGGTCCAGAAGCGTAAATCACAGCAGCCCCTTCTTCAAGAACTACTCTCTAATGGTATCCACACGAACGTTGATTCGTCTAACAATCAGCGGAGATGGTACTAGCCAAGAACACCCACGAATTATCTCTTCTCTATCTCTCTCACTTGCTAGCCTCTCTTCGTATTGCACTGCTAGGGTTTTATCTGATAAAACGAATTCACAAGTATGAGGCTTGTAAACACATCATAATGTATTTATATGAGCTAGAGATAATGGGCCAAACCCTAATCCAAGAGGTTTTTCAAAAACCCATTCTGATTTTGGGTTTATTTATTAATTCGAATATTAATTTAATTAATCAAGTCCTACTTAATTAATTCAATAAATAAATTCAAACTAATAATAAAATTATTTAAATTCATAATTTAAATAAAGCTCCGTTTAAACGTTCTTTATGTGTGACCCTTTAGGTTATTATTAAGTTGGCAATAATTTTATTTTCTAATAAAATTATAAAGAATGAGCGGCATCTAGTAATACATCATTGTTACCCAAGTAATAATAATAATTTATGATTCAATTAAACCTTTCGTGAATAATGTACAATGTAATATAATCCCTTTAACCTTATATTATAGATTAAACTCGAGGCATATATTGTGTCATCCTCATCAACGTTTAATCCATGTTTCCTTGATCAATGAGTAGACTATTAATCAAATCAACATTTGAGTATGGCCAAGCATTTTATAGTCTCACTCAATCAAGAGGCCAATAATATCACTCC
Source organism: Oenanthe sinensis (assembly GCA_028671895.1). Taxonomy (NCBI): domain Eukaryota; kingdom Viridiplantae; phylum Streptophyta; class Magnoliopsida; order Apiales; family Apiaceae; genus Oenanthe; species Oenanthe sinensis. Next base: position 15,919,829 of record CM053807.1, read on the forward strand.
TAAAATAGGAGGGTTAAATCCTATATCTATCATGTTGGGTTCCGAGGCATAAAAAGCAGCGGATTAAACGTAAATATAACGAAAAATTTTGGAACCCTAACGCAGGATCATGTATAAGCTTGGACAGATTATGGTGAAATAGAATTATACATTTTCTGGTCTTGACTTTCACGAACTCAACGGAGATCCTAGCTTTCACGACTTGTGTCTTCCTCTCGAAAAACACCTCTATGGTATCCACACGAGCACCTTCAAGAACGTCTCACGATCTTGATTACGGAATGGATGTACTAGCTCCTTTGATGATTTCGAATTTGTTCTGCCTTGCTCTGCCTTTGTTGCTGCCTCTAGGGTTTTCCCAAAAATGTAATAGCCACTTAACCTATCATTATCTATTTATAATGACTGGTTAACGGGCCTATTCAGCAAAACCTAACCCATGTAGGTATAGGATTAAATAATAAAACGTGTTTCTATTATTTAATTAATAACTAAGTCATACTTAATTATTAAGGGCAGAAATTCAAACTCGAATTTATATTATTTCAATTAATTAAGTCTATGTGTGTGACCCTATAGGCTATTATTTAATTAGCAATAATTTTATTCTCCAATAAAATTATAAACAATTAGCGGTATCTAGTAATACATCATTGCTACCTAATTAAATAATAATTAAATTGTGATTCGATAAAACCTTTCGTGATTAATGTTTCCGTGTAATATAATCCTTTTAACCATATATATTATAGATTAAACTCGAGGCATGTATTTAGTCATCCTCTACATCATTTAATCCGGGTTTACTTGATCCATGAGTAGACTATGAAAACAAATCATTATTTGAGCACGGCCATGCATTTTATAGTCTCACTCAATCAAGAGGCCAATAATATCTCTCCTAATTATAGGAGGGTTAAATCCTTTATCTATCATTCATATTTCTCATACGACTCATGATATACCCGATGTCCACTTTTATCATTACCCGGTCAAAGGTAACTTTTAATGTAGTCAAAGTATATTAATCCTCGTATAGAAATATAATGATCTCAAGTCAGAGGATCATTACACCATTATCACTGTGAGTCTTTCTTATGACTTTATTAAACATGAAGAATCTCACTGTGGGTCTGTCCAGTACCATGTACTCATGCATGTACCTATGTGTTGACTTTAGTATCCCCATACTTATAACCAGTGAGATGTGGTTATCTGTCAAACAACATACTAGTCTATTTATGTATTATTATTGTCCTATAATAATAATACTCGACTAGGGACATTTAAGAATATGATATATTATATAATCTCAAGTTCAAGTCATTTACTAAACTATACAATGTGTATCATGATTCTAAGGACATTTATTATGCTAACAAATATATCGCAGTAATTAAAGTCATAATAAATACGTTTATTGAATAATCAAATGACATAAATGTTTATCAAAAGAAACATTGTATTACCTCTAGGGCACCTACACCAACAATCTCCCACTTGCACTAGAGCCAATCACCCATGTATCTAATACCCATGGAACTAGTGTGACCGTCGTGCTTCTTCTGCGACAAGCCTTTGGTCAGTGAGTCTGCAATGTTATCATTTGTGTGCACTTTACATATGTGTATGTCACCCCTTTCATTAATCTCTCGAATGAGGTGATATCTCCTGAGTATATGTTTGGTTCGGGAGTGAGCTCTAGGTTCTTTAGCCTGTGCAAGGGCTCCATTATTATCGCAGTATATATCAGTGGGATCTGAAATCGATGGAACCACTCCCAAATCAGTAATGAAATTTCGAATCCAAACAGCTTCCTTAGCTGCTTCACAAGCTGCAATGTACTCAGCCTCCATTGTAGAATCAGCTACTGTTTCTTGCTTTGAACTCTTCCAACTTACAGCACCTCCGTTTAGACAAAACACAAAACCAGACTGTGATACAGTATCATCCCTGTCTGTTTGGAAACTTGCATCGGTGTAACCTTTTACAACCAGTTTCTCCTCTCCTCCATACACCAAGAATGAATCTTTAGTCCTTTTCAAGTACTTTAGAATATTCTTGACAGCCGTCCAGTGACCTTCACCTGGATTAGATTGGTATCTGCTCGTCATGCTTAAAGCATACGAAACATCTGGGCGAATACATACCATTGCATACATGATGGATCCAATTGCTGAGGCATATGGAACCTTACTCATGTGCTCCTTCTCATCCAATGATTTCGGACACTGATCTTTAGAAATCGTTATCCCTTGAGACACGGGGACATATCCCCTTTTTGCATTTTGCATACTAAAACGATGCAAAACCTTATCGATGTATGTACTCTGACTTAGACCGATCATCCTTCTAGATCTATCCCTGTAGATCCTCATTCCTAGAATGTAAGATGCTTTACCTAAGTCTTTCATAGAGAAGTTGCTCCCTAACCAAATCTTAACAGCCTTGAGAGAAGGTATGTCATTCCCCATTAGTAGTATGTCATCAACATATAGTACTATGAATGCCACATGGCTCCCACTAACCTTCTTGTAAACACAAGGTTCATCTTCATTTTGAACAAAGCCATACTCTTTTATTGTTTCATCAAAACGGATATTCCATCTCCTAGAGGCTTGCTTCAATCCATAAATGGATCGACGTAACTTACATACCTTGCTAACATTCCTTGGATCGACAAAACCTTCTGGTTGTGTCACGTACACATCCACATCCTCTTCAAGGCTTCTATTAAGGAAGGCTGTTTTGACATCGATTTGCCAGATTTCATAATCATGGAATGCTGCAATAGCAAGCAAAATCCTTATGGACTTGACCATAGCCACTGGTGAGAAAGTTTCATCATAGTCAATACCATGAATTTGTTTGAAACCTTTTGCAACCAGCCTTGCTTTATAGGTCTGAACATTTCCATCCATGTCAGTTTTCTTCTTGAAAACCCATTTGCACCCTATGGGTTTTACCCCTTCAGGTGGATCAACCAAAGTCCATATTTGGTTTTGGTACATGGAATCTATCTCGGATTTCATGGCTTCTAGCCATCTCTTAGAGTCTGGACTGTTCATAGCATCTTGGTATGTGAGAGGCTCATCTTTATCTATGAGCATCAAATCACCACATTGAGTCAAGAGAAATCCATATCTCTCTGGCTCATGGCGAATTCTACTAGTTCTACGAACAACCTGTGTTTGTTGAGCATTATTATTATCCTACTCTTGTTCCACTTCAGGTTCAATGTTATTTTGTGGTTCTCGATCTTCATCGAGGTCTATAGTTCTCCCACTGTTTCTTTTGGAAACAAAATCTCTTTCCATGAAAACAGCATCTCGAGTAATGAACGCTTTCTGCTCAGAAGGACTATAGAAATAATACGCCTTTGTTTCACTAGGGTATCCCACAAAATTGCACTCTTCAGATTTAGGTCCAAGCTTGTCAGATACTTGACGCTTCACAAACGCCTTGCATCCCCAAACTTTCATAAAGCTCATGCCTGACCGTTTCTTCCCCCATACCTCATATGGAGTCTTTTGAACCTTCTTAGTAGGAACACGGTTAAGTGTGAAAGCCGCTGTTTCTAGAGCATAACCCCAGAAACTAATTGGAAGATCTTCATGACTCATCACTCAAAAAACTTTCATAAAGCTCATGCCTGACCGTTTCTTCCCCCATACCTCATATGGACGTGGATATTTTACCAGTGGGAGGATAACATCCAATTTCCTCAAAAAACTGTAGGCGTTCGGCCGCTGTAGGTACAGGGTCATAAGAATCCTTGACTGGGAAACCAAGAACTCTATTAAACACTGCCTCTGTAACCTCATATTCTTGACCTTCTAAGGTAAACTTAAAACCATAGGGGGTCGATTTACTCCCAAAAGGAACCGCACTGGTCCGTAATTGCTGCAAAGCATCATGAACCAGTGTTGGTTTTGCAGTGAAGGCAGTACTAGCTTTGGAGTACAAATTGAGAAATCGTACCCAAAACTTGAATCGCGGGAGTTGATCACCAATTTCCGTAGAGATATTATAAAATTTATTTTTAGCAAGTGAAAATTGGTGAGACATTTTGGTTTGTAAAAAAAAATTTCGTGAATTAATTGGATTTTTGTATATAAAAAATGCACACAATTAAAGCAGAGAGAAAAAAATAATGAAACAATGGTAGATCAATTCCTTTTAATTAGCAGAGAAGACATAAAGTCGTAACTGGAAAATAAACTACGGAATTGAAATCAAAGATACGAAATCAAACACAGCAATACCAAACAAACTACTTAACTGTAATGACAATACGTATGTATGTAAGTGTGTGTATAGGCGTGTGTATATATCGAGATTGAAGATGAACAGACACGATGCAAAACACAAAAACACAAAGTGATCAGAGATGCAAACAATAGATTCAGACATAATTTTAATAGTATTTCGTGGTATGTATGAATATTAACATAGAAACCGCTGTGAAAAAAAATCACCTGGGAGGGAGGGTGGGGGCTGTAAAAAATTAGGTTTTAAACAATGGGTAAAAGTGAAAATAAAATCGGGTTAGAGATGTATATATATGCATTATTGAGAAATGACAAAAATACCCCTTGAAAATAATAAAAAACTTAAGTACATACAGGGTAATCTAAGTCGAACACTATGTTGAACATCAAGTCAAACTTCGACTTGAGTTTCGACATAGGTGCTAACTCGAAGTTTAGTCACTTAAAACAATTTAAACAGTCAAAACCCTCAAGGAAAACTTATCTCGAACATCAAGTCGATATTCGAGATAAGGTTCGAGATAGAGACTACCTCGAAATTTCCTGAACCCCGAAACAAATTTTAAGTCCCACCAGGGAAAACTATCTAGAATATTAAGTCGATATTCGAGATAATGTTCTAGATAAAGCTTAAGTCGAACATGAAGTCGATATTCGAGATAATGTTCGAGATAGAACCTAAGTCGAACATGAAGTCGATATTCGAGATAATGTTCGAGATAGAACCTAAGTCGAACATGAAGTCGATATTCGAGATAATGTTCGAGATAGTACCTAAGTCGAACATGAAGTCGATATTCTTCTCAGACTTAGAATTTTCAAAAACTTCACTTAAAGCACAATGAATTCATGAAAAATAACACTACATACAATATATAATAGTCATTAATGAAACATTTTAAATTCTAAGTCTATAATGATTAAATAGCATGCAGAAGTGATATTTTTAGCAATTTTCTAGATTATTTACATATGTTTTCAACTAGGAACAATTAAAATATGCAAATTACAAGAAGAAAAACATATGTACTTGATCAAAACTGGGATTTTACAGATAAGAGGATTTACTAACTTGTGTTAAGCATCCCCAATTCACCAACCAACCTATTGAATGTGACTTCATCAAGAGGTTTAGTGAATATATCTGCAATTTGTTGCATTGTGGATATAAAATGTAATTCCACAGTTCCCTCCTCAACATGTTCTCTTATGAAGTGATATCTTATATCTATGTGCTTGGTTCTGGAGTGATCCACATGATTGTTGGTCATGGCAATGGCACTAGTGTTGTTACACATGATATGAATCTTCTTGTGCTCCATGCCATAATCTTTCAATTGGTTCCTCATTCACATTATTTGAGCTACACAGCTTCCAGCAGCGATGTACTCAGCTTCAGTAGTAGAAATAGATATTGTATGTTGCTTTTTACTTTGCCAGGACACCAATCTTCTTCCTAGGAATTGACAGGCACCAGATGTGCTTTTCCTATCAATCCTACACCCTGCATAGTCTGAATCCGAATAGCCTATTAGATTAAAACCTGTATCTCTTGGGTACCAAATCCCTAGATTTGATGTTCCCTTGAGATACCTAAAGATTCGTTTGACAGCTATGAGATGTGACTCTCTAAGATCCGTTTGGAACCTTGTACACAAATAAGTTGCGAGCATTATATCGGGTCTACTTGCAGTTAAATAAAGAAGTGAGCCAATCATACCTCGATAGCTTGTGATGTCAACTGGTTTACCTGATTTGTCTTCATCAAGCTTCGTGGCAGTTGCCATGGGAGTTTTAGCTGCTGACGCATCTTTTAGATTGTACTTCTTGAGTAAATCTTTGATGTACTTGGACTGACAGATAAAGATTTCTTCTTTTCTCTGACTGATCTGTAATCCAAGGAAGAATGACAGCTCCCCCATCATGCTCATCTCATACTTATCATGCATTAACTTGGCAAATTTCTCGCACAAGTGCTCATCAGATGACCCAAAAATAATATCGTCCACATAGACTAGAACAACCTTTACATTTTTATAGAACAATGTTTTATCAATTACTCCCCTAGTAAAACCACTTTCAATTAAGAACAAGGATAGGGTTTCATACCATCGTCTTGGGGATTGCTTCAGGCCATAGACGGCTTTGAAGAGAAAGTATACAAAATCTACAAGTTCTGGATCAATAAATCCAGGTGGCTGTTCCAGATATACTTCTTCTTCTTCTAGCTCTCCATTCAGGAAGGTACTTTTCACATCCATCTGAAAAACCTTGAAGTTCTTGTGTGCTGCAAAGGCTAAGAACATCCTGACTGTCTCAAGTCTTGCAACTGGAGCATAGGTCTCATCATAATAAATACCTTCTTTTTGAGAATAACCCTTCGCTACCAAACGAGCCTTGTTTCGTGTTACAAGTTCGTCTTCATTCAGTTTATTTCTGAATACCCACTTAGTTCCAATTACTGATCTGTTCTTTGGTCGGGGTACCAGTTTCCAAACTTTCTGTCTTTCAAACTGATTGAGCTCCTCTTGCATTGCAATTACCCAATTAGCATCACCAAGAGCTTCTTCTATTTCTTTAGGTTCAAGTTTGGACAAGAACCTAGAGTACAAGCAGATATTAGCCATGTCAGCTCTTGCAGTTCTTCTAGTAGTCACACCGGCTTCTAGATCACCAATGATTAATTCAAACGGATGGTCTCTACTCCATACCCGTTCTTTTGGTAAATGTCTTGATGATTCAGTTTGACTTTCTGAATTGTTGTGTTGACTACTTGTGTTATTTCTACTAACTCCCTCTTAGTTAGTGCCAGCTCCTGCAGAACTAGTGTCATCTCTTTTTGAGTTTTGAGCACTTGTCCTTGAGCTGCTATTTACTCCCCCTGAGTTGTTGCCGGACTATACTGAAGAAGTTTCTTCTGATCTTGTAGAAATCTATTGTCCACTAGACTCAGGTATTTCTTCACGAACACTTGGTATATTTGAAGTAACAATCAACTCAGGTTCATCCTCAACTTCATCCAAGTCCAGATTCTGAAATTTTAGGGACTCAGGTTCACTATTATCTTTAGAAATTGATGGGAGTTTGGTATCGTCGAATCTGAAATTTTAGCTTTCAATCACTTTTCGATCATTCACCAAGAATACCTGATATGCTGTCACCGTATCTGTAGAATACCCAACAAATATCCCTTCACGAGCTTTTGCTTCAAACTTGCCTAGCTTTTCATCGTCTATAAGTACATAGCATTTAGCTCCAAAGACATGAAAGTATTTGATTGTTGGTCCTCTGTTATGTTCACATGGTGTCTTTTCTTTATCTTTTATAATCAAGGTTCTATTCTGAGTGTAACACACTATACTAACAGCTTCGGCCCAAAAGTATAGAGGAAGTTTTGATTCATACAACAAAGTTCTTGCTGCTTCAACCAATGTTATGTTCTTCCTTTCAACTACTCCATTTTGATGTGGAGTTCTCGGGGCAGAGTACTGATGACGTATTCCTTTAAAAACGCAGAAATCATTCAGTATTGCATTTTTAAATTCAGTGCCGTTGTCTGATCTAATCGTCTTCACAGTGAGTGTTGAAACATTCTCAATTTTAGTGATGTGATCAATGATTTGGAAAGGTACTTCGTCTTTTGTCATAACGAACAAAACCCATGTATACTTAGAGAAGTCATCCACGATTACTAACGCATATCTTTTCCTAGACAATGATAGGACATTCTCTGGGCCAAATAAATCCATATGTAGGAGTTGCAGAGGCTCAGTGATACTAAAAATTTCTTTACTCTTATGCGACGCTCGCTTTGACTTTCCCATTTCACAGGCTTCACAGAGTCCTTTAGGAGCAAACTCCATTTGAGGTAGATCTTTCACCAATTCTCGCCTTGCGAGAGCATTCATCGTTTTGAAGTTTAAGTGAGATAGCTTTTCATGCCATAACCAGCTTTCATCATCTGAAGCTTTACTGTAGAAATAGGTGACTTCATTCTGGTTTGCCGAATCCATATCAGCAACAAAAAGATCTGCCTTTCGAACTCCTCTTAAAGCCAACGAACCTTCCTTAATGTGAGTGATTGATACACCTTTCTTATTGAAGACAATTTCGTATCCTTTGTCATAGAATTGACTGATACTCAATAGATTGTATCTCAATCCCTCAACATAGGAAATATCTTCAATGATGACATTACCAGTTTTCAATTTGCCATATCCCTTTGTCACACCTATGCTGTCATCTCCAAAGGTGACATAAGGGCTAGCCTTCATAACCAATTCTGTAAGCAGGGACTTGTTTCCTGTCATATGCCTTGATGCTCCACTATCTAGCACCCATATAACTTTATTTCTTTTCTACTTAATGCCCTCTAGTTCATCTGATGTCTCAGCCATGAGGGCAAAGTTTGCTGCATGGGTAACTTCTTTCTTATCTGAATCATCCCAAGCTCTGCCTTCTGTTACAACTAAAGCTCTCTTTCCATGTCTTTCCTTCACCAGGGCTTCATACTTGCTTTTGAGGGCTTCATAAGTTTCTTTGGGATATGTCTGTTTTGGCTTCTTGCAATCTGTAGCAAAATGTCCAGCTTCACCACAGTTATTGAAGGAATTTATGCACCAGCGGAAGCATTAAATAACATTTATTTGCATATATTCATATGTATACATACATATAGATACAAAAACTATTTTATAAATTGAAGAATACCTCGATTGCTTTCCGGCAACAGCTAGAGAAGATCTTGTTCTTCAATCCTTACAATCACCCCTCAAGTGTGGAGTGCTCTAAAGATATCCACCAAGAATCAAACTAAAAGATGAAGGAGGAGGCTGGAGAGGAAATTAGGGTTGCCTCCTTTTTAAAATATTTCTCACAAATATTAGGGTTTTTTAAGTATTAGGGTTTATAATCCTATATTTATAGGCAAATATCTCAGCTGAGATATTTTCTATAAATATCTTATTATTAATTCCCTTTTTAATTAATTAATCTTATTAATTAATTAGTTAATGATTAAAACTATTTTAATCATTAATTCTTTTTTCTAAACTCTTTTAGAAAATTATTCTCTCTTCATATTTAATTACTTTAATTAATAATATTAAGATCTTATCTTAAATAATTTATAATCAATTAAATCTCATTTAATTAATTTATAAAATTTGCTAAGTAATTATTTATTTCATAAATAAATAATGACTAGCTATTATTAATTATTCCTTCATCTATAACTTAATCTCTTTTATGGTGTGACTCTTTAGGTTCAATATTAAGCCGGTAGTAGAAATAAATAATAATAAACATTTTATTTATTATTTATATGAATTCTATTAATTCATTAAATATAATTAATCTGATTAATTATATTTATTCTACATCGTGAGTGATGCTTCTCAACATATCGCGACTATCCAGATAATACGAAATCATTACTTAGAATACTTAGAACCTGTTAGTAATTAATTACCGTACAATTAATTCCTTCTACCCTTCAATATCCCGATTAAATACAAGGCATGGAACTCGTGTCAAGCCTATCTAATTTAATCATATGATTTCTTATTCTTAATGCAAAGTTCCTTTTAATTCAAATTAAAAACTCTTTCTAATTTCATTCACTCTGGCCAGAGATTCCTGAACTTGCATATATAAGAATAACATAGGATATTCACTTCATTTACTGGAAGGGGCAGATCCTTTATTGATCCGTTAACTATCTTCATACACAAATCACTATGCCCAGAATGGACCTAATGAATGTCCTAGAGACTAAGGACTAAACCAAAGCATTAATCACTGTGTACGAGATTACTCTAACGATCTCAAGTCTAAGGATACTTGTACAACTATTTACTTAATAAATAACTATCGACACGTGAGTAAACTCCATTAGTTGTTCAACTTATCGAGTCATGTTCAGTGAACTTATTCCTTAATAAGCACCTACATACTAGCTATAGTGTCACCACACAAATGTCTATGAGAATAGACATCCTCCTAAGAGAGCTAGCATAGTATGTACTGATCTTTACGGATTTACCAATTTCCAGTTAGTTATCCTATGATCAGGAACTGTTTAAGTCTAAAGCTATTATCTTCTAGATCTCATTATTACAATCTCATTATAATTCTAGAAGCTTTGCTCTAAATTATGGAACATCTTATTTAATACACTTCAAATAGATTAAGCCCGTAACATAAATACTTTATTATTATCAAATGAAATCAAATAAGAGTAGCAGAAAGTTTTTCCTAACTCATCATACATGATTGGTTTTAGGTCAAACACTTTCAATCTCCCACTTGGCCTAAAGCCAATCACTCTGGTATCTAATACCCATCCGCTCCTTATGACGATCAAAATTTAACTGAGACAGCGGCTTCGTGAACGGGTCTGCTATGTTGTTATGTGTGTCAACTCTTTCGATCTTGACATCTCATCTTTCAATGATCTCCCTAATCAAATGAAACCGCCGCAATATATGTTTGGTATTCTTGTGAGACCTCGGTTCCTTGGCTTGAGCTATTGCAGCGTTATTGTCACAATATAACACAATAGGCCCCTCTATTCCAGGAACTACTCCCAACTCAGAAACAAATTTCTTCATCCAAACAGCTTCCTTTGCAGCCTCACTTGCAGCTATATACTCTGCTTCTGCTATAGAGTCAGCCGTCGTAGATTGCTTACGACTTCTCCAACTAATCGCCTCACCATTTAGAGTAAACACATACCCTGACATGGATGTACTATCATCACACTCTGACTGAAAACTAGAGTCAGTGTAACCCTCTATTTTCAACTCAGACCCACCAAAAATAAGAAAAATATCCTTAGTCCTTCTCAAGTACTTAAGGAAGTTCTTCACTGCTTTCCAGTGGTCTTCACCTGGATTTGACTAATATCTGCTAGTCACAGTAATTGAGTGAGCAACATCAGGTCTAGTACATAACATCGCGTACATGATAGATCCTATTGCCGACGCATAAGGAATACTACTCATACGCTCTCTTTCTTCAAGTGTCTTAGGAGACATCTTGTCAGAAAAGGAGACTCCATGGCTCATCGGTATGAGACCTCTCTTGGAGTTTTCCATGCTAAACCTTTTAAGCACCTTATCGATGTACGTACCTTGGGTTAGACCTATCATTCTTCTTGATCTATCTCTATAGATCTTCATACCAAGAATGTAGGACGCTTCTCCCAAGTCTTTCATGGTGAAGTTCTTTGATAGCCACATTTTTTACTGATTGCAGCATTGGTATGTCATTTCCTATTAAGAGTATGTCATCTACATACAAAATAAGAAATGTTACTGCGCTCCCACTAACCTTCTTGTAGACACATGTTTCATCTATGTTTTTTTGATAAAATCAAACTCTTTGATTGTCTCATCAAAACGGATGTTCCATCTTCGAGAAGCTTGCCTTAACCCATATATGGTTCGTAGTAGCTTACATACTAGATGTTCATTTCCTTTGGAAATAAAATCCTCTGGTTGTGTCATATACACTTCTTCTTCAAGTTCCCCATTGAGGAAGGCCGTCTTTACGTCCATTTGCCAGATCTCATAGTCATGGTAAACTGTAATAGCAAGCAAAATCCGAATTGATTTGAGCAAGGCTACAGGCGAAAAAGTTTCATCAAAGTCAATCCCTTGTCTTTGTTTGAATCCTTTTGCCACGAGCCTGGCCTTGTAGGTCTCTACCTGGCCATTTGCTCCAATCTTTCTCTTGTATACCCACTTGCACCCTATAGGCTTTATATCCTTGGGTGCCTCTACCAAAGTCCATACTTGGTTGGCATACATGGAGTCCATTTCGGATTTCATGGCACTCTGCCATTTCTCTGAGTCAACACTACTCACAGCCTCGTTGAAGGTCATAGGGTCGTCTCCATCAATGACCGCCAATTCATTGTCATTCTCAATGACAAGGCCATAATACCTCTCAGGTTGGCGAGACACCCTTTGTGATCTATGGATGGGCTTATCTACGGAAGGTTGTTCAATATGAACAGGTGTTTCCTCTTGAACCGTAGTAGTTTATTCTTCATGAACTTCATCAAGTTCAATCTTGCTCCCACTATTCCCTTCAAGGATAAACTGTTTTTCCAGGAAGGTAGCATGTCGGGAGACAAACACCCTTTGTTCGGTGTAAAAGTAATATCCTAAAGTCTCTTTAGGATATCCTACAAACCTAAATTTCACGGATCGAGATTCTAGCTTATCGGGGTCAACTTTCTTGACATAAGCCGAACATCCCCAAATCTTAACGTGCTTAAGACTCGGTTTCCTTTCTTTCCATATCTCATACGGAGTTTAAGGAACAGATTTGGAAGGCACCTTGTTCAATATATATGCTGATGTTTCCAATGCATAACCCCAAAGTGATACTGGAAGATCTGTATAGCTCATCATGGATCGAACCATGTCCAACAAAGTTCGATTTCTCCTTTCGGATACTCCATTCAACTGGGGAGTGGCCGGAGGAGTCCATTGAGAGACTATACCATTTTCTTTGAGATAATTTAGAAACTTGCCACTTAAGTATTCACCTCCTCGATCTGATCGAAGGGTTTTATACTATACTTGGTTTATTTCTCTACTTCATACTTATATTCTTTGAACTTTTCAAAGGCTTCGGATTTGTATTTCATCAAATACACATATCCAAATCTAGATCGATCATCTGTAAAAGTAATGAAGTATGAAAATCCACCCATGGCTTGCGTGGACATCGGCCCACACACATCTGTATGTACCAATCCAAGCAACTCCGCAGCTCTTTCTCCATGTCCACTAAATGGAGATTTGGTCATTTTGCCTAACAGACAAGACTCGCATGTAGGATATGATTCAAAATCAAAAAGTTCTAGTAACCCTTCCTTATGCAATGTCTTAAGTCTATTTTCACTAATATGACCAAGTCTGCAGTGCCACAAGTAGGTGGGATTTTCATCATCTCTTTTTCTTTTATTACTATGTTCAATTTGAAGTAAACTATGTTCTACGTCACATACATACAAACCATTATTTAAAATATCAACACCATAAAGAACATTATTTCTAAAAATTGAACATTTATTATTCTCAATAACAAACGAAAAACCATCCAAGTCTAACATGGGAATAGAAATAATATTCCTCACAATTGAGGGAACAAAATAACAAGTATCCAAAATAATAGTCTTGCCCGTAGGCATAAGTAAATCAAACGATCCTACACCTACAGCAGTAACTCTTTCTCCATTGCCCATACGTAGGATCACCTCCTCTTCTTCAAGAGTCTTACTTCTCCTTAGTCCCTGCAACGAATTGCAAATGTGAGAACCACAGGCGGTATCTAATACCCAAGTAGAAGTTTGATTAAGTGACATATTTAGTTCGATCATGAATATACCTGAAGCAGAAGCGGTAGTCTCACCACTCTTCTTCTTCTTCAATTCTGCAATGTAAGCCTTACAGTTTCTCTTCCAGTGCCCCACTTTGTTGCAGTGAAAGCAAACAGCTTTGCTTTGGGGATCTTCAGCTTTTGGAGGAACTAGCCTTTTCTCACCTACCTTCTTCTTCTTCTTAGGAGGGCTCATCTTCCTTTTCTTAGGGTTAGAGCTTTCACCAATTAGAAGAACAGAACTCTTCTTTGTGGGAAAATTTGACTCAGCAGTTTTCAACATGTTATGGAGTTCAGGCAAGCTGACATGCAACTTGTTCATGTGAAAGTTCACAACGAACTGCGAGAATGAATCTGGAAGTGATTGCAAGACCAGATCTTGATTCAGCTCCCCATCCATGACAAATCCAAGTTGTCCAAGACGCTCAATCAAATTGATCATCTTGAGCACATGAACATTCACAAATGATCCCTCAGTCACCCTACAACGGAACAGCTCCTTCGATATCTCATATCGAGCTGTCCTTCCTGCCACATCATACAAATCTTGTAGATGCATAATGATAGAGTGAGCATCCATATGCTCGTGTTGCTTTTGGAGCTCATCATTCATGGATCCCAGCATAACACACTGTGCAATTCTTGCATCATCTATCCAATTACGATATACAATATGTTCATCATTATGTGCATCCTGAGCAAGTTCAGCAGGTTTAGGTGAGTCTAGTACATATTCATTCTTCTCAATCCTGAGAACAATTCTCAGGTTTCGAAGCCAATCAGCATAGTTGGGACCAGTTAATTTGTGTGCATCGAGCATGCAACGGAGTGATAGTGCAGAAGACATTATGTATATAGTAAATCTGCAAATGATAAACACATAACAACATTTAGCAAATACTCTATTTCATTATCTAAAACACCATATGAATCGGGTCTTTATTCATAAGTGTCTCCCACTATTCTATCTAATTTTTATATCCCTTATTGAAATTAAGCATTCATAATGATAGTGGGACAGGGATCCTACATTCCATCACACAACCTCGGCCGTAGCACGAAACGCCATGTAACGTTCAATAGGCAGACAACTCTTGTCAGCTACATCTCATGTTATTCCTTAATCTTACTTTAGCCTCTTGAATACTTAAGTCACGGCTGTGGCACGACAAACTCAATATTCTAAGTCAAGTCAATCCCAACATCTCGTATAATTAAACTAGTTTCAAATAGCCCACGGATGTAGCATGTAACAACCATAAGATTCTAATTCATCATACACATCTCATGTTATAGACAAGTATCTCTTCTTTCGGAAACAACGCTCTCGGCTGTAGCACGAAACGACAGAGTTTCAAAAACAAGAAATATTTTCTATTATGTTGGAAGGCTATGACCAACACAAGCCTTTGTGTTTTATGGCCAATTACTACTTGATATTCTTTATATTTTTAGGGATTATATTATGTAACAATCATAATCATATTATAAAGAGATTCTTTTAGATTGGATTAAATATTTCAAATTAACTATTGATACTTGGAGTCATCCCAGGCCAGGGGTGGAGCATTGTCAAGAGGCGTCTCTTAATAACCCCCTTTCTTACAGATAGAACATCTATTGTTTGACAGAATCATCCTTTCACTTAAGTTGAAAATTCATATTTAATCACGTGTTTCATAAACACAAAAATCTCATGATCGTATTCATACTATGTAAATAAAGGTCACGAAACAATTTCACTATTCTAGATTGTTTAACATACACCTTATGTTAATTAAGTTCACCTAAATCTATCATCTCATGATAATTCAAGCATATATCACATATATATAATCACGAATAAACATAAGGTAGGCATGTTAAATCATATATTACAACATATAAGCATTATACATCTCTATGTATCACATGGTGTATTTAAAAGCAACTTAAAACAGTTAAAACTTGCTTTAAAATACTTTTGGAAGCTCTAAACAGTCCGAAACAATTTCAGAAAAATTATTGTAATATACCATTAGAACCGTCTCGGAAAAATGAATCCAACGGTATATTACACGCCCCATTCTGAGCTCTCACGCGTTTGCACGCGCCCCGAAAGGTTTCTAACGCATCATCATGCGCGCACACGCGTCAGGCGCGTGCAAGACACCCTGTCATGCATCTCGGGTATGCGTTACAAGCCAAAAACCCTTTTTTTAGCTTGTAACGCATGGGCAGAATGCGTCACACCTTTTTTTCTTCTTCTAGATATTATTATTTAATTACGAATTAATTAAATACAACTTTAAAAATCCAAAATAAATAATCTTTTGCTCAGAAAAATATTCTAAAAATACCTGGACGATCTACAACACTTTTAGAACACATGAAAAATATAAAATAAATTTTGAGGAACAGTAATGAATTAATCATAATTAAATCATTATTATTGCTTTCAAAATTTATAATAAATATTCTACGCATTAGAAAATTATGAAATATGAACTGGACGATCTACAACACTTATAGAACCTAGAAAAATCATCAAAACAATTTTGACGAATAGTATCATATTAATCATAATTATAACATGCTATTGCTTGTATAAATCATAATAAATACATACATGCTCATAAAATTCTGAAACTTGACCACGAATCTATATGCATACAACCTATGCTCTGATACCATTGAAGGAATTTATGCACCAGTGGAAGCATTGAATAACATTTATTTTCATATATTCATATGTATACATACATATAGATACAAAAACTATTTTATAAATTGAAGAATACCTCGATTGCTTTCCGGCAACAGCTAGAGAAGATATTGTTCTTCAATCCTTCCAATCACCCCTCAAGTGTGGAGTGCTCTAAAGATATCCACCAAGAATCAAACTAAAAGATGAAGGAGGAGGCTAGAGAGGAAATTAGGGTTGTCTCCCTTTTAAAATATTTCTAAAAAATATTAGGGTTTATAATCCTATATTTATAGGCAAATATCTCAGCTGAGATATTTTCTATAAATATCTTATTATTAATTCCCTTTTTAATTAATTAATCTTATTAATTAATTAGTTAATGATTAAAACTATTTTAATCATTAATTCCTTTTTCTAAACTTTTTTAGAAAATTATTATCTCTTCATATTTAATTACTTTAATTAAATATTTAATTAATAATATTAAGACCTTATCTTAAATAATTTATAATCAATTAAGTCTCATTTAATTAATTTATAAAATTTGCTAAGTAATTATTTATTTCATAAATAAATAATGACTAGCTATTATTAATTATTCCTTCATCTATAACTTAATCTCTTTTATGGTGTGACTCTTTAGGTTCAATATTAAGCCGGTAGTAGAAATAAATAATAATAAACATTTTATTTATTATTTATATGAATTCTATTAATTCATTAAATATAATTAATCTGATTAATTATATTTATTCTATATCGTGAGTGATGCTTCTCAACATATCGCGACTATCCAGATAATACGAAATCATTGCTTAGAATACTTAGAACCTGTCAGTAATTAGTTACCATACAATTAATTCCTTCTACCCTTCAATATCCCGATTAAATACAAGGCATGGAACTCGTGTCAAGCCTATCTAATTTAATCATATGATTTATTATTCATAATGCAAAGTTTCTTTTAATGCAAATTAGAAACTCTTTCTAATTTCATTCACTCTGGCCACAGATTCCTGAACTTGCATATCTAAGAATAACATAGGATATTCACTTCCTTTACTGGAAGGGGCAGATCCTTTATTGATCCGTTAACTATCTCCATACACAATGTACAACTAATGAATGTCCTAGAGACTAAGGACTAAACCAAAGCATAAATCATTGTGTACGAGATTACTCTAACGATCTCAAGTCTAAGGATACTTGTACAACTATTTACTTAATAAACAACTATCGACACGTGAGTAAACTCCATTAGTTGTTCTACTTATCGTGTCATGTTCAGTGAACTTATTCCTTAATAAGCACCTACATACTAGTTATAGTGTCACCACACAAATGTCTATGAGAACAGACATCCTCCTAAGAGAGCTAGCATAGTATGTACTGATCTTTACGGATTTACCAATTTGCAATTAATTATCCTATGATCAGGAACTGTTTAAGTCTAAAGCTATTATCTTCTAGATCTCATTATTACAATCTCATTATAATTATAGAAGCTTTCCTCTAAATTATGGAACATCTTATTTAATACACTTCAAATAGATTAAGCCCCTAACATAAATACTTTATTATTATCAAATGAAATCAAATAAGAGTAGCAGAAAGTTTTTCCTAACTCATCATACATGATTTGTTTTAGGTCAAACACTTTCAGTTATAGCATTTGAAATTCATTTTGAAATCCAAAGGTGATTTGTAGCCGGTAATCTTGCTTTTCCCTTTATTACCTTGAGAACTACCTCCACCCTTAGTAACCCGATAGTAAGATGAAGATTTTCTTTGTGGTCGGTTACTCTTTCTGAATCTTATGTTGCTGAACTTCCTTGCCATGTATGCCACGACACTATCATCCATATTGTCCAGTTCTTCTTGGGTGAAGTAGTCATCATCACTATTTGACGTGCACTCTTCATCATTTTTAACTTGATGTGGTGCAGGTGATGATCTAGGTTTTTCTGCAATCATTGCCTTTTTAGACTCTTCCTCATCAGCAATTAATCCTGATACAGCTTCCTTTCCTCTTGAATCATTATCCCATGCTTGATCTTGAAGGGTCTCCAGCTCATAGGTCTTTAAAATTCCATAATATTCTTACAGAGAAGTTGTATGCAAATCTCTGGTTTCTCTAACAGCGTAGACACTATGTTCAATGCTCTTTGGCTGGTTCCTTAGATATCTCGTGTTGACTTCAACCACGGGGAGAGTTACACCTCTCAGATTCAAATCCAACACTAACTGACTGAATCTTAGATAGACATCTGTTATGATTTCTCCTTTTTTTATTCTGAAGTTGTCATACTCCATCTTGAGTATAAGTGTTTTGTTGCTTCTGACCTCAGCGGTACCTTCCATGACGACCTCTATTTTATCCCAAATCTTCTTTGCTGTAGTTAGTCCTTTGACTACATTAAACATCTCATGATCTAAGGATTCCATCAATGTTTGTCGAACGGATATATCGAAAGCTATTTGCTCTTTATCAGCATCTAAAAAGTCCGCTGCCTTCTTAGGCTCAGACCGTTGTGGAACAATCACATCTCCTTCCATATGCTCAGGAACAACAACCATTGGTACAAATTTACCCTTGTCAAGGACTTCCAGATATTCAGGATTGACGGACTTAAGGTAAAGTTTCATTCTCAACACTCATTCTTTATAGTGATCTCGGACGAACATTGGAATTTTGAAATGATTTTTAGGTGACATCTTAATGTAGATTTAAAGTAGAGATAATAAACTTTTCTTATTAATTGATAATGCATTAAAAGAAAATCGAATTATCTCAGAATAAATCAAAGTTCAAATCCTGGTCACCAAAAAATGTCTAAGTACCCAAGACTAGGCTATGTAAAAAATCTATGTAGAACTTTTGCCTAAGTCGAAATTTCACCAAGTAGAAAATCTGTCAAGTAGAAATTCTAACTAAGTCGAAATTCAGTCCATGTCGAAATTTTCACTAAGTAGAGATTTTGCTCAAGTCAAAATTTCTAAGTAGAAAATCTCAAGTAGAAATTCTATGTAGAACCTTTTTTTTTCTTAGAGAAAATCTGCTGCAGGTCACTTTCAATATTGAATAAACAATATTATTTTCACACTTTTTGACTTTTGTGTCTTTCTTCACCTAACTCACCTAACACCCACGTGACAAGTATATAGTAATCTTTAATATCTTTTTGTGCAGTGAGAAAGTTGTCCAATCAAAAGCTAATAACACCTTTTTCACTTTTTATCTTTTGAAAAAGGGAATCAAAAGTTGTTGGGTTTGTCTTCTTTATCAAGAACAGTGATGACTTCTTGAAGAACACCAAGAATCAAAGTACCCAGAATAATTGACAAATTTTTTCTAAAATCCACCCAAGCTAAATAATCACACCTGGAGTATTTAAATAATTTTTAGGATGAGTTTTCACTGATAAATGAATTAAAGCACACTTTTCAAGAAAAGCTTGAAAAGTAGATCTAGAAATGAAAACTCACAAATCTTCTACCAAATACAAGGATCTATGTTTTGTATGTTAAACAAATAGCTATGATACCAATTGTTAGGTCCAAATGTGTTGTAGATGGGGGGGTGAATACAACTTTTTAACTTTATGAAGCAATAAATACTTTGTAATAAATGAACACAATGATTCAAGGAATATATGTCTTATATATAACTTGAAAGGGTTGCTACAACATTCATTACAATAGTACAATAGAAGTAAAAAGGGTAGTAAATGATACTAAGCTCTGTGAATACTCTCTCTCTCTTTTACAAGTGTTTCTCTCAATATTGCTCTCTCTTAAAATGTTACACGAGTACTTCTTTTTATACTACTTCTAATCTATGACTTGTAGTCTTCAACAGATAAGATATGAGTGGTCCAATGTTGTCCACGTAAATCTTATCTTGTCTTGAAAGCTTGGAAATAGCCAACCAGATGATGTCATGTGTCATGTTGAAATTGTCCTCTATGTAGAATTTCTACTTAGGAATTTCTACTTACTATCTCGAACATTTAAGTAGAACTTCTACATAGGAATTTTCTACTTACACTCTATCTCGAATATTTAAGTAGAACTTCTACATATGAATTTTCTACTTACACTCTATCTCGAATATTTAAGTAGAACTTCTACATAGGATTTTCGATATAACTTCCTTCCTGTGTACTTAGAAAATATTCCACTTCCAGAATTTCTACTTGGCTCTAAGTAGAAACTTATCTAGAATTTCTAGATAGAAATTTCTACATAGGTTCCCCAGTAAGTACTTAGAGAAATTCTGGGTTTCAACTACAAACTTCAATGCAACATCTTGAACTTGTGATTTCTTCTTGTCTTCTATATTCATCAACAAGCTCTTGAACATGGATCTCTACTTCTGACATAAACTTGTTATCAATGCCCTGACACTTGATGCAATGGTCTGGTTCATAAGTGACTAGTCTTGATAGGGTTATTGCTTCTGAATAGATTACCATATTCAGTTAGTAATGTGGCTTTCCAATTATCGTTTTCCTGCTTCTTCACTTGAAATCAATTTGTTTTCCCAGTCGTACAAGTAGAAGGGGGGGGGGTTGAATACTTGTATGTCTTTTCTGCCCGATTTAAAATCAAATTAAGAACAAACTCAAACACAAAAATATGAATAAGTACTGTTTTGTATTATTGATTTGTGAATACAAAACTCTCCTAGGGTGTACACAAACCCTAGCAGCTTCTCTGTGTTTATCACAGCAACTCTCTCTATTTCTATGCTCTCACAAAATTTCACTCAGATAATTATGCTTCGACTTCCACTTTTTTACAATTAGGTTACATAGAGTTTATATAGAGAGCTGCCTATCAACTAATAACAGAAAGATAAATTATAATAGGAATAGAATTCCTAATTATTAGTTGACAGTTTCCTTCTAGAATTCTTTTTCTTTCCCATAGCATATCTGCAATATATTTATCTTGATCTTCGAAGAATTTCCATTCCTGTGATCTTCTTCCAAACTTAACTTCAACTGTATAGACTCTGAAATCTTCAGACTCTGATGATCTTCAGACTCTGATCACATGTAGACTCTGATAGATCATAGACTCTGATAGTCTATAGACTCTGATCACCTTCCAGACTCTGATCTTCATACAGACTCTGGTTTCACTTTCTACAGAAATTCTTCTAAGTACAAGTAACATGAATGTTGACCATCTAGACTCTGATTATACATTTCAGAGACTAGAAAAACTTATTACAGATAAACTAATCTAGACCCTGTTCTAGTATTTTGTACATCATCAAATGAATATATCCCTAACAATCTCCCCCTATTTATGCTTTATAAAATGTAAGCATAAATCAAGGTTTGATGACGTCAAAACTAAAGAATAAAACTATTAATCTAGAACAGTATAAAAGAATTATAAAGGAAAAAGAATTACTTTTTATTTAATCTTTTCAAAGGCTGGATTATTCTTCAAAAATGAATTCAGCATATTTTCCTCCACAATTGCCAGAGCCTCACCAATAAATTTCTTCAATTTCTTCATTTCTTCACTTGAGCATTTGATTTGACAATAAGCTGCTCTAAGATCATTTGCACTGCTTTCTTGATCTTTTAAGTCCTTCAACATCAGAACACTAACTTTCCCACTCATAGGCTGAAACCCAAAGTAATGACCCACACCTTCTTGAAATTTAATCTATTTTTCTTCCAATGGCATGACTTGATCATTTCCCTCAGTATCAACATATTTTAAAGAAAATTTGCCCATTTGTCGATTTGCCTGTCTGTGCAAAATCAGCTTCCTATCAATCTCCTTGAACCATTTGTTTGTGACAGCTTCTTTGCTCTTGTTAACTTCATAAGCAATTTGAAGTAGGAATCTAATATACTGTAATTCCTCAGCCTGTTTGAAAAAGATAAAATTTGACTGACTGATCCATCTTACACTTCTACCTTCTAAGAAGTAAACCAGCATCTCATTCTTCACTTTTTCTGTATCTCCCTGACCTCCTTGTATCTTTGTTTCAAAAATATTATAAACAATTTGAGCAGACACCACTTTATTTAAGTGCTTCTGAGTGATCTTCTCAAACTGCCTATCTGTCAAGGATTGAGGATCCCTGGTTAGAGTAGATGTTCTGTCAATGTCAGATTCTTCAAATCCTCCAAGACCTATCTTCTTTTTAGCTCTAAGTTGCAGATTTGATTGACTGCACTTCCAGTATGAAGGTTCTTGAGTTTGATCAGAGTCTGACTTCTTTCATTGCTTATCAGAGTCTGACTTAGACTCTGATTTCCCATGTCTAGTCCCTGACTGATGTGTTTTTCTTGCTACTCCAGATTGCTTTTGTTGCACACCATTAGGACCCTTAGAACCATGAGAACTATCTCCATCATCACCATCTCTCCTCCTTTTAACTCCCCTTGATTTATCCTTGCATCCCTCATCCTTATGTCTCTTGAAGGACTCACCTTGCTTCACCTTCTCCCCCTTTTTGACATCATCATTACTGGTGACAGCCAAAAGAATCTGCTCAAGAACAGTGGAGATATTTGCCTGGGCTGCAATAACTGAATCAACCTTAGTGGTCAAAGCAGAAATTGTAGTTTGAAGAGAGGCTTGAGTGGTAGTGATAGCAGCTAGAGCATCTTTAAAAGCGACCTCTTTGGATAATTGAAGAGAGTGAATTCTGTCAAATCTTGTATTGAGTAGAGAAGTTGTATTATCAACACCAGTGAGCTTTGTTTTAATATGAGAAATGTCCTGGACCACACTGGATAATTGAGCAGTAACATCAGGTAGCTTAGCTTTAACAGCTCCATCTAAGACTTGATCTTCTTCACCAGGATAGTAACCATGTTCCTGTTGAAAAGATTTTTTCTGAAAAGCCTTAAGTCTCTCAGAAAGATGAATATCCAAAATACACTCAAAAGAATCTTTATCATTGATGCCTCTTTGCTGTGCAGACTCCCAAGACTGAGGAAACACCTGATCAAAATAGATAAAAGAAGGAGTAACAAGATCATCATCTGCAGAAGTGCATTCCTCAGCAATAGGCTCTAGCTTTGTTAATGGAGGTGTAGACTCTGGTGGTGGTGTAGACTCCGAAACTGCAAACGGGACTATAGACCCAGACTCCTCCTGAGAGTGATCAGAGACTGTAGACTCTGGAAGTCTAGCCCTTATAGGCATTATTAAAAGTGGTTCTTCTGACTTCAATGTTGCAGCCTCAGTGAAAATGACAGGGTTATCCGCCAAAGCCTCCATGACTCTATCTACTCTCCTTGCTAGAGAATCCACCAGGTGAAGTTGGGGTCTCTGTGTAAATGATTTCTGAGCAGCAAGAGCCTCCTCCTGTTTGCCAATCTGCACAATCAGACATAGTGAATTGTCATCCATCCCCTGCTCTAACTCATTGGACTAACTGTTTGGAAAATCTTGGTCCCAATAAATAAAGCTAGGTTCAGGATACCCTAATCTCTCATGCTCACAGTGGGGTCGGGCACCCACTTTTTCAATCTCACTCAGGCTCTCTACAGCCTTATCTACCTCTCCTTTTGCCTGGTCCAGTGCCAGCCTCTCATATATTTTGTCACTCAATTTGGAGGGTGCACTCAATAAACCTACAGAAGAGGGGTTGAGAGATAAAAATGGTGCTTCAATACCTGAACCACCTTGATGGAGGGGAACCCCTTCAAATGTCTGAAGGCTAGGGGTTTCCATCAAGGGGTGAGCATCAACAGATTCTGAACCCTTACTAGCATCTTCTCTCTTTTCAGAGTTTGTTGGCTCCAGTATTCCAGTCTCAGGGTCTACTCTAGACTCTGACTGCTTCAGCATGACTTCATTAGAAGCCAGAGTCTGAGTGTTACCATCTTTGACTGTTGGTGCATGAGACTCCCCCTCAAGGTGGATAGACTCTGATAGAATAGATTGGGAAATCACTTCATGAGCATCCATCAGAGTCTGTCCTCCCATATCACTGGGGTTCTCATCAGCTCTTTGACGAGTTGTCAAGGAGGGCCCAACAGCATACTCCCCTGCCCCACTATCACCCAACCTCTGACTAGGTGGTTCTTGTGTGGGTGAGGCAGACTGAGCATCTTTATCACTAGACACCACTGGTGCACTAGTCTCATCCTCCAACTGCCTTGCACCACCTGCTACCTCCTGTTGTTCTTCAAGAATAAATGCATCCAACTTGTGATGAAAGGCCCTGAGATGGATTGCATTGATTGCCTGGGCATCTGTGAGATTGAAGAGGTCCTGCAGTTCCCTTCTTACTCTTTGAAAATAAGTGCCCTTGAATTGATCCAGTCTACTTTGGTAGGTTGGATAGATGTATTTGTTGGCAATTGTACCTATATTATGGACAAGATAGTCAGCCACATGTCTTGACAGAGGTTGAATTTGAGAGATCCATTGAATGGCTGTCCTGTAGGTAACTCCATTATCCCAAATTGCTTCATAGTTAAAAACTGGTTGCTCAATCTCAGTGTCCAACTCAGCAACAGACCCTGATGCACTCCTTTTGTGGACCTTAAGCTTTTTAGGCTTCTTTGTAATTTTCTGTTCAGAGTCTGGCACACCTAGTGCTTTGAGAACTTCATTAGTTCTGCCTTCTATGAGCCCAGCTGCTTGCACTTGGAATGAAGAGTTGAATAGGTAGCTGTAAAGATTTTTGACCACATCCTGTGCAGATATTTGTAGCTCCTGTTCCATTCTCTTCCTTAGGGCTTCATAGGTTGAAAGAAAATCCAAGACTTGAGATTTAGTCTGATATTGCTATGGATCTTCAACTGATTCATCTAAAGGATATAAGAGTAGTAGTGCCTCATCACTTGGAGTAAGATCTCATCAATTAGGCATGAGGCTGCATCCAATGGCATTCCTTCCCAAAATGTGTCATGATCAGAGTCTAAAGGCAGTCTAGACTCCGACTCAACATTAGACTCTGGTTCAGGTGTTTTCTTGATTTCAGAGTCTGGCTCTGCAGGAGCCTTGGGAGCATCTGTTTCCTGCAAAACAGGGTTAGTAATAATAACAGGCTTGTGTGTGTGTGCAGAATAAGCCTTCCTTAACCTTCTGTACTTCTTAGCAAAAGATTTCTCAAGAGACTCAATGTGAGAATCCTGAGGTGCTTCCCTAGGTTTTTCAGAGTCTGTAGCCTTTTGAGAGTCTACAGACTTGGCTTGAAGGTTAGAATCAAGTGTATCATGACCTTCGTTTAGCAAAGAAAGTCCTTCAACAACTTACTTCTCTAGTGGATTGAGCTCCTCATCACTGTGCTCATCTATAAGCCTAGATTGAATCAATTTTCTCCTCTTTACAACTGGTGCCTGTTGAGAGACACCAGAGGTTGGTTTCTTTTTGGATTTTGGTTTGGAAGATTGTATAATTGAAGGGAATTGGGTGACTTGGGTAGGTGCAGGGGGACTCTTCATTACTTGTTCCTGCACCATTTCACCACCAAAAAATGAAGCATTGTAGATAGAAGGTTTGTAGGATGAGAGTTTTACCTGCATTACCTGTGGATATGTCATTGCAGGTAGACTCTTCTTTTTGTCATCAATTCTCTTAATGTCAGAGAATATCCTCCTTTGCTGTTTGTATGCCTGCACACAGCAATCATCTGCCAACTTGGTTGACATGTCAGGAATGAAGTGATTGAGGAGAATCATAAGAAATCTATGATAGTAGACTTTCTTTCTCCCCTCATGCACATTATTTAATTTTGCTCCCATTTGAGTGAGCAACATATCACCAATGTTGATTATTCTATCAAATAGGAGACTATAACCAATTTGATAAGTAATAGCATCAAATCCACTACACTTACTAGTAAAACACTTAGCAATTTGATCGAAGAAAAATGACCATTCTTTCCTTAAGTAAGGCATAGTTATCTTGCTCATGTTATCTAAGCTAGCAGAATAACCTATTGCCTTAAACATGCTTTTAATGTCATCATTAGATACAATTTCATCAAAAGAAGACTTAACAGGCAGTTTAAACACAGAATTAAGCACATCTGCAGTGACATCAAATGTAGTCGAACCAAAGGTAAACATTATTTTACCTGGTTGATCCTGAGAAGGATCAACTACCTTTGCAGTGCTCCATGCTTGTGATACAGCATCCATGTGAATGACTGGTGATGCCTTGAGAATGTAGTGTAGCTC
Organism: Oenanthe sinensis; assembly: GCA_028671895.1. NCBI lineage: Eukaryota > Viridiplantae > Streptophyta > Magnoliopsida > Apiales > Apiaceae > Oenanthe > Oenanthe sinensis. The sequence goes on from CM053807.1 coordinate 15,946,351, forward strand.
GGATTGCTCCAAGAAATCCATCACAGGGTAGTAGTCAGCGTCTACCCCTTTCTTATCTCCAAGAGCAGCAACATGATTTGTGGTCATGAACTCGAAATCCCCAAATGTGAACGCAATCGCCATGGGTCCTCTCATGACAGTAGAAATGGCAGCCATTAAAGAGTTGAAAGTGATGGAGAAGCTTGAAGAATTTAGTTAGGGTTCGTAAAAAGCTCTGTGAATATTTTTGCCTTAGAAATCAATTGCAATAAACAAGTGAGTAAATGGTATGAAAAATTCTATTTTGTTCAAGTTGCATACAATACACACGAGTCTACAGCCTGTCTCCGGTCAAAAAATAACTGTTACCGCCTATTTCAAGTCATTTGAACATTTTAAATGCAATCAGAGTCTGCAGGCATGAATTTTAACCGTTTCAGAGTCTAGGCGATAATTTTCTCAGAGTCTACTGACTTTCAGAGTCTACAGACTCGTCACAGTCTACAGACTCGTCAGAGTCTAGACTCTGTCAAGGTAAAATACCAAACAAAATGTTGCACTAACAATTAATCACAGTGTGTTAAGACATGGACTATAATTAAAGTACATACCTTACTTCTTGTAATTTTTGATCACTTACATATTTAACATACCTAATTCACCTACCAGTCTGAGAAAGGTAGACTCATTAAGTGGTTTTGTTAAAATGTCTGCAATCTGTTTGTCAGTTGGAACATAGTGAAGTGTCACAGTACCATTTTCAACATGTTCTCTAATAAAGTGATACTTGACATCAATGTGCTTTGTTCTGGAGTGTTGGACTGGATTCTCTGCAATTTTGATAGCACTAGTATTATCACAATACATAGGAATATTTGAGAATGTTAGTCCATAATCAAGTAATTGATTTCTCATCCACAGGATTTGAGCACAGCAACTTCCAGCTGCAATGTATTCAGCCTCAGCTATTGAGGTTGATACAGTCTGTTGTTTCTTGCTAAACCAAGAAATTAATCTGTTGCCAAGAAACTGGCATTGTCCTGTTGTGCTATTCCTGTCTACTTTGCATCCTGCATAGTCAGAATCTGAATAGCCAATTAGTAAAAAATCTGACTCTCTAGGATACCAAAGTCCAAGAGTTTGTGCCCCCTTGAGATATCTAAAAATTCTTTTCACAGCTATTAAGTGTGATTCTCTAGGGTCAGCTTGAAATCTAGCACGCAGACAAGTTGCAAACATTATATCTGGTCTACTAGCAGTTAAATATAACAATGAGCCAATCATACCTCTGTAACTAGTGTTGTCAACTTTCTTACCCTTTGGGTCAGAGTCTAGCTTAGTAGCTGTTGACATGGGAGTTTTAGCAGATGCAGAATCTTGCATATCAAACTTCTCCAACAGTTCTTTTACATACTTTGTTTGATTGATGAAAATTCCATCATCATTCTGTTTGACTTGAAGCCCCAAAAAGAAGTTTAATTCTCCCATCATGCTCATTTCATAATTTGACTGCATTAGTTGACTAAACTTTTCACAGAGATTATCATTAGTAGATCCAAATATAATATCATCAACATAAATTTGGACAAGCAAAATATCACCTTTATATTTTCTAATAAAAAGAGCTTTGTCAATGGTACCTCTTGTGAATCCATTTTCAAGAAGGAATTTTGAAAGAGTTTCATACCATGCTCTAGGTGCTTGCTTCAATCCATATAGTGCCTTGTCTAACCTGTAAACATGATCAGGAAACTTTGGATCAACAAATCCTGATGGTTGCTCCACATAGACTTCTTCTTCCAATTCTCCATTTAAGAAAGCACTTTTCACATCCATCTGATACACCTTAAATTTTGAATGAGCTGTAAAGGCTAGAAACATTCTAATAGCTTCCAATCTTGCTACTGGTGCAAAAGTTTCATCATAGTCAATTCCTTCCTCCTGTGAGTATCCTTTTGCAACTAGCCTTGCTTTATTTCTTACTACAGTTCCATTCTCATCAAGTTTATTTCTATACACCCATTTTGCACCAACCACTGATCTATTTCTAAGTCTTGGTACAAGTTTCCACACTTTATTTCTCTCAAATTCATTCAATTCTTCTTGCATTGCAATAATCCAATCAAGGTCTTGCAAGGCTTCCTCAATTTTCTTGGGTTCATTCTTTGAGAGAAAACAGCTATAAAGACATTCATTTTGAGTGGTTGTTCTTGTTTGTACACCACTCTCAGGATCACCAATTATCAAGTCAGGAGTGTGATTCCTTGTCCATTTTCTAGCAGGTGGAAGATTGGTTCTTGAACTTGAAACTCTCCCTAAGTCATTTGCATCTTCTGTATTTGAGTGAAATTCAAATGAAGAGGCTCCCCCTAAATTGCTTGACTCTGACAAGAGTTTAGAGTTGCTTGATCCAGACCCTGATGAGTTAGACTCTGTCTGTCTAGACTCTGTCTGGGTAGACCCTGACCTGTTAGACTCTGAATTATTTGAAGTTGAGTTTTCTGACTCCCCCTCAGAATGTGCAGGTTCCTGTGTTAGTTCAAGATTTATTCTAGGGTCTTCATCCTCTTCTTCTTCATTTATCTCAGAACTTTTTAGATTTTCAAATTCTAGTGTTGTAGACTCTGACTCATCCTGTAATTCTGTAAACTTTTTATCGTCAAATGCAACATGAATAGATTCCATAACAATTTTGGTTCTGAGATTAAACACTCTGAATGCTTTTGTGTTCGATGCATATCCAAGAAAGATTGATTCATCTGCCTTGGCTTCGAATTTGCTTAGATTTTCAGGATGTACTTTCAGTACATAACACTTGCATCCAAATATGTGAAAGTGTTTCACACTTGGCTTCTTGTCCTTTATCATTTCATAGGGAGTCTTTCCATGCATGTTTATTAGAGTGCAGTTTTCAGTGAAACATGCTGTATTGACTGCCTCAGCCCAAAAATATACTGGCAGCTTAGATTCTGCCAACATTGTTCTGGCAGCTTCTATGAGTGTCCTATTCTTTCTTTCCACAACTCCATTTTGTTGAGGAGTTCCTGGCGCAGAAAATTGTTGAGTAATTCCCTTTGATGCACAGTGGTTCTCTATGATTGAATTCTTGAATTCAGTACCATTGTCACTCCTCAGAATTCTTACTGTTTTCTTTGATTTTCTTTCCAGAAAAGTGATATGATCTATTATGTGTTGTGAAGCTTCATCCTTTGAATGTAGAAAGAAAACCCATGTGAATCTTGTAAAATCATCTACAATAACAAAAGTATATTTATTTTTGTTAATTGACATAACATTTACTGGACCAAATAAATCAAGATGCAGTAAATAAAAGGGTTCAGAAATGGTATTTATTGTCTTGCTCTTGAAAGATGATTTCCTTTGTTTTCCAAGTTGACATGCTTCACAAAGTCCATCTTGTACAAAATCAACCTGTGGTAATCCTCTTACAAGATTCTGTTTAACCAACTTGTTGAGTGTTTTCAAGTTGATGTGTGACAGTTTCTTGTGCCATTTCCAGCTTTCTTCAGTTGAGGCCTTGCTGTATAGACATGTGACTTCACTGTTTATGCAATCCTCCAAGCTGGCTTCATAAATGTTACCATGTCTGTGTCCTTTGAAAACCACAATGCCTGTTTCTTTGTGAGTCACAAGACACTCTTTGTTGTCAAAGCCAGTATGGTAACCTTTGTCTCCAAGTTGACTTATGCTTATTAAATTGTGCCTTAAGCCATCAACTAGAGCTACTTGTTCAATGATGAAATTCCCAAGTACAATCTTGCCATATCCCAGTGTTTGTCCTTTGTTGCCATCTCCAAAGGATACTTCTGGGCCAGCCATTTCCTCAAAGTCTGTAAGCAGGGATTTCTTTCCATTCATATGTCCTGAGCATCCACTGTCCAGGATTAGGGTTACTTTCTTTACCCTAGTTCCCTGCATACATAAAGCAACTAGTTAGATGTTTTGAGGACCCAAATAGTTTTGGATCATTTTCTACTAATTTTAGGAGAAACAGGCTTAATAATTTTCACCTTTGGCTTACCTGTCTCTTTTGTTGCTCTAGACTGTGGTGGAGGTTTAACAGTGTCATACCAACTCTTATCAATAGAAGATTTTAGCTCATAAAAATTGTAATACAAATTATGACAGTCCCTACACATATATATAGAATGAAATATGCTACCACAGTGATAACAAGGTTTCTGTGGTATGTAATGACTTTTCAGAGTCTGAGAAGGACTAGACTCTGATTTCTTCTCAATTTTTGTTTCACAATCTATAGCTAAATGGTTTTGGTTGCCACAACTATAACACTTCTTTCTAGGAGCATTAGGATCTTTTTGATAATTATTAGCCTTATTGATGCCTTCCTTACCATTCCTATTTCTCCTAGTTTTGGTGGACTCTGATAAGTTTTCTAGCCTTTCTTTCAACTTAGACTTAGACAAGTACCCTATGTCTATAATTTTCTTAGAGTTATTTGCCCCTGTTTCATCTGTCTTTTTGTCAACAACAGGGGGACTATTGACAGATGAGTTTGTGGCTTCAGTTTTTTCTTTTGGGATCACAAACTTAACAGGAACAAATGTACTTTTGTCTTTAGTTTTATTAATTTTGCTAGCTTCTTCATTGTTATCATTCTCAACAATAGGTCTTTTGTCTTGACTCTTGTCATAGCCTAGACCAGCAGTTTGACACACGTTTTGATTATTGAGAATTTCTTGAACTTTTCTTCCAGAGTCTGTCCAAACTTTAAACTTAAGCCTTTCTTCTTCTAGTTCTTTCCTAACATAGTCATAGGCTTTCAAAATTTCAATGTAGTTATGACTATATTTCTCAGAATCCTTTTTGTATTGTTCCATTAATAATAACTCAGATTCTACATGACAATTCCTTTTAGTTAAGGTTAAATTTTCTTCTCTCAACCTTTCACTTTCACTAGTGAGAGATCTACATGTTGTCATTATTTTATTAACCTCACTTTTCACAATCTCTATGCCATCAGAGTCTAAATTAATTAAGGATTCAGGAGTAAAGATTGATATCTGAGTTTTAGGAGATGAGGATTCTTTGGGAGACTATGATTTTCTTGAGGAGGATGCCATCAGTGCTAGATTTTCATAATCAATTTCATCCTCTGAGCTTGAGTCTGCCCAGTCCTTTCCTGTTGATAGAAGTGCTTTTCCTTTTCCTTGACTTTTTGACTTTCTGCATTCACTGGCAAAGTGCCCCAATATTCCACAGTTGAAACATTTGACCTTTGCTTTGTCAAGTTTGATAATTGTACTCTTGCTCTTCTCAACCTTTTCATCTTCCTTCTTGAATGATGGCCTTTTGCTAAATTTGCCAGTTCTTTTGTTGAATTTCATTCTTTTGAAATTTTTAGCAAACATAGCCATCATTTGACTTAGATCAAACTCTTCATCAGAATCAGAGTCTGTGTCAGTAGACTCTGACTCCACAGCAGCTTTACCCTTCTTTCTTGAATCCTTGATTCTTGCTTCTGTGGTTGGTTCCTGTTGTTCTTTCTCAAACTCCATCAAGAGTGCCACAGATTTTGTCTTTACAGACTTCTTATTCTTTTTCTGTTGCATCTCCAAATCATATGTCTTGAGTCTGCCATACAATTCTTCTAGAGTTAGTTCATCCAAATCTCTAGCTTCTCTTATGGCTGTAGTCTTATTGTCCCACTCTTCAGGAAGTGCTCTCAGAAACTTGGTGTTCGTATCTTCAGAATCATAAACCTTACCAAGCATAGCCATCTCATTCAAGAGTTTTGTAAACCTATCATACATCTCAGTGATAGATTCTCCAGATTTTGCTTCAAAGTACTCATACTCTTGAATAAGCAAAGACCTAGCATTCTTATTGACATCTTTAGTCCCTTGACAGTGCACCTCAAGTTTTGTCCACATCTCCTTAGCAGTCTTGCATGATATGACACAGTTAGTTAGAACAGAATCTAAACTATTAAAGAGAATGTTCTTTACTTTTGCCTCCTTAAGGACATTTTCTTTGTCCTCTTTTGTCCATTCAGCCTTTGGTTTCTCAACGAGGTGTTCTTCAGTTATTTTGCCTTCCTCATTGATTTGAGGCACAATTTTTAAGGGCACAAAGGGTCCTTCATTAATCCTGTCAAGATAGTCAGGGTCTGTTGCTTCCAGATGGTGCAGCATCTTAACCTTCCAGTGGGTGAACTCGTTCCTCTTAAGCATAGGAATTTTAGAATTACCATCTTTGTTTCCAGACATCTTTGATCGATTTTAAACGTTAGGCTCTGATACCAATTGTTTTCCCAGTCGTACAAGTAGAAGGGGGGGTTGAATATTTGTATGTCTTTTTTGCCCGATTTAAAATCAAATTAAGAATAAACTCAAACACAAAAATATGAATAAGTACTGTTTTGTATTATTGATTTGTGAATACAAAACTCTCCTAGGGTGTACACAAACCCTAGCAGCTTCTCTGTGTTTATCACAGCAACTCTCTCTATTTCTATGCTCTCACAAAATTTCACTCAGATAATTATGCTTTGACTTCCACTTTTTTACAATTAGGTTACATAGAGTTTATATAGAGAGCTGCCTATCAACTAATAACAGAAAGATAAATTACAATAGGAATAGAATTCCTAATTATTAGTTGACAGTTTCCTTCTAGAATTCTCTTTCTTTCCCATAGCATATCTGTAATATATTTATCTTGATCTTCGAAGACTTTCCATTCCTGTGATCTTCTTCCAAACTTAACTTCAACTGTATAGACTCTGAAATCTTCAGACTCTGATGATCTTCAGACTCTGATCACATGTAGACTCTGATAGATCATAGACTCTGATAGTCTATAGACTCTGATCACCTTCCAGACTCTGATCTTCATGCAGACTCTGGTTTCACTTTCTACAGAAATTCTTCTAAGTACAAGTAACATGAATGTTGACCATCTAGACTCTGATTATACATTTCAGAGACTAGAAAAACTTATTACAGATAAACTAATCTAGACCCTGTTCTAGTATTTTGTACATCATCAAATGAATATATCCCTAACACAATTAGTCTTATTGATACTGATTGTTATGATCTTGATTCTTTAAGTTACACATCACTGAGGCATGAACAACTTTGACTTGAACTTCTTCCAGTGATTTCATCTTTGAATGATCACAATTATCCATGTTAAATTGTATCAATTACCTTGTCTTCAATTTGTATTGATTTCTTTGTGACTTCTTGTTCTTGATTGTCTTCCGGTTAAGTATCTTTTCTTTAGTTGAGTTACATTAGTTACAGTGTTATAAGTTTAGATACTCTACCTTTCACATGAAGTCTCAAGTTGTTACGGATTGTTTTCATTTTCAAAGGAGCCAAGAATGATTCTACAAGAGTTTACAAGTTGTTTCCATATTCAAACGAGTTAAGAATGAAGCTACAAGTTGTTTCCAAGTTTGAACAAGTCAAGAATGATGTCTCAAGTTATTACAGATTATTTTCATGTCCAAATTGGCCAAGAATGATCCTACAAGTGTTTACAATTGTTTCAACGTTCAAGCGAGTTAAGAATGATGCTACAAGTTGTTTCCAAGTTCAAACGAGTAAAGAATGAAGTCTAAAGTTGTTACAGATTGTTTTCATGTTCAAATGAGCCAAAAATGATCCTACAAGAGTTTATAATTATTTCAAAGTTCAAACGAGTCAAGAATGAAGCTACAAGTTGTTTCCAAGTTCGAATGAGTAAACAATGAAGTCTAAAGTTGTTACGGATTATTGTCATGTTCAAATGACCCAAAAAAGATCCTACAAGAGTTTATTACTATTTCAATGTTCAAACGAGTCAAGAATGGAGCCACAAATTGTTTACAACTTCAAACGAGTAAAGAATAAAGTCTCAAGTTGGTACAGATTGTTTTAATGTTCAAATTAGCCAAGAATGATCCTACAAGAGTTTACAAGTTGTTTCCATGTTCGAACGAGTCAAGAATGAAGCTACAAGTTGTTTCCAAGTTCGAACGATTAAAGAATGAAGTCTAAAGTTGTTACGGATTGTTGTCATGTTCAAATGAGCCAAAAAATTATCCTACAAGAGTTTACAATTGTTTCAATGTTTAAACAAGTCAAGAATGGAGCTACAAGTTATTTCCAAGTTCAAACGAGTAAAGAATAAAGTCTCAAGTTGTTACGGATTGTTTTCATCTTCAAATGAGCCAAGAATAATCCTACAAGAGTATACAAGTGTTTCAATGTTCAAATGAGTCAAGAATGAAGCTACAAGTTGTTTTCATTTTCAAATGAGCCAAGAATGATCCAACAAGAGTTTACAAGTTGTTTCCACTTTCAAACGAGTCAAGAATGAAGCTACAAGTTGTTTCCAAGTTCGAACAAGTCAAGAATGATGTGTCAAGTTATTACAAATTATTCTCATTTCCAAATTGGCCCAGAATTATCCTAATAGAGTTTACAATTGATTCAACGTTCAAAAGAGTCAAGAATGATGCTACAAGTTGTTTCCAAGTTCGAACGAGTAAAGAATGATGTCTGAAGTTGTTACAGATTGTTTTCATGTTCAAATGAGCCAAAAATGATCCTACAAAAGTGTACAATTGTTTCAATGTTCAAAGGAGTCAGGAATGGAGCTACAAGTTGTTTCCCAGTTAAACAAGTAAAGAATAAAGTCTCAAGTTGTTACGGATTGTTTTCATGTTCAAATGAGCCAAGAATGATCCTACAAGAGTATACAAGTGTTTCAATATTCAAACGAGTCAAGGATGAAGCTACAAGTTGTTTCCAAAATCAAACGAGTCAAGCATGAAGTCTTGTAATAACCCGTATTTTTGACGCTTGGGGTTATTAAGATTTTTGGATAAAATTTTTTATTTTATGAATGAATGATTTTACAGAATTATTTTCTTCATAAGGTACTTGAAGTGTGAGACCGTATTGTTAATATACGGGATATTTGAAAATATGCGAATCGGCGTTACGGTAGCATATGCGAATAATATAGGACTTATAATTATTTTTTGTCCCACAAAATAAATTTGAAGACCGGGCGGAGGTCGTGGCAGAATTTGAGAAATGGTGAAGGTGAAAAGTATTTATTCGGAGAATTGTTTCGTAAATTCTCGAAACAATTAAAGAGAATTAATTTAATGATTCTAGAATATATTAGAATCATAATATGAGATTTTAAGTTTTAAAACTTAGGTGGGACGAAAGAAAAGAGTACGATAACGAGAGAGTAAAACGTTATCGGGAGATTGCTCGACTACCGCGCGAATCTTTTAAAACACTAGCTTTGATGCGGAGTATGACATTAAGATTTTCATATGTATCTATTGTACAATTGAGGACAATTGTTTTCGAAGAAGAGAAGTATGATGCAGAAGCATTATGGTTGATCTATTTGATCTCATGGGAATCTATTGTGAAGCCAATAATCAGCTTAATTGCCAACATTGGTTGATTTATCATGCTAGGGTTATTATTATATAATTATATTAAATAATTTTGGCTTGCAAGTTTTTACCTTTCACTTGAAAGGATTTTTCTTGTTTTAAGCACTTGGGATTTATTTTTCTAGTTGAATATGGTTTTGATGTAATTCCTATTTGGATTGGGATTTTGATTGGTTTCCAATTTGGGTTCAAGTATTAGCAAATTCCTAGCTGATTTGAATCTAATTGAGAATCCTAATTGTTTTAGGTTAAGGTTATATTCCTTGCCTATATATACCCATATTTTGTAATCTTTTAAGGGAGAAGATTTTGATGAATAAAATCGTGAGTTTTATACTTGCAAAACCCTAGAGAGTTGGTGGTTAATTCCTTTAAACTTTCTTATCCAGATTTCGTTTAGTTTGTGGGTGATTAATTTCTTTAAGCAATCTAAGCAAATCGATCCTTTAGTTTTGTTTCTTGGTGATTAAATTCTTTATAGAAGCAATCTAAAGTTACTTTTCCGTTGTGAATCTGATCTGCATAGAAAATATACATCATCTTGGTATCTAGAGGTCGGTTTGGCGATTTGTTTTGAAGATCTTCTTCAAAAACGTGGGCAACAATTCTGGTGTGTTTCGTGGTGGTTTGACGACTTCTTTGAGGGGGTTTTCTTTAAAAAACGTGGGTACACATGGCTGATCTGTTTGGTGGCAGTTTTGCGACTACTTCCAAAGGTTTTCTTCATAAAAACGTAGGCATGGCTAATGTATTTGGGGATGAAGAACTGAATGTTATGTGTGGTTTAAATCCAGAACAAGTTGAGAACATGCGAAGGGATAGGGAAATCAAAGAATTAAGGGAGCAATTGAAGGAGGTTTTAGCAAAATTGGATCAAAGAAGGGATTTTCGTATGGATATCCCAGATTTCGATGGTGATATAAATCCTGAAAATTTTATTCAATGGTTGAAACATATTGAACGAATCTTTGACTACAAGGATTATGATGATCACAAGAGATTCAAAGTGGCAAGATCGAAGCTTAAAGGTTATGCAAATTTGTGGTATGAAAATCTGAAATCAAAGAGGAGAAAAGAAGGCAAAACACGTATTGATTCTTGGGAAACACTCAAGGTGAGAATGAAAAAACGGTTTTTACCTACTGATTTTGAACAATATATGTTTCTGAATTTGAAGAGTTTTGAGAAATATACAATATCACATGAGGAGTATACAATTGGGTTTGATGAAGAAACAATTCTTACACAAAACGTGGCTGAATTATGTGCCGAAATTACTCCCAAATTTGATAACTCAACGCCTTCAACTATGGAAGATAAGAAGATTTGTGACAAGTGCGAAGGGTCTGAACATGAACAAGAGGGCTGCTTTAATAATATTCGAATGTTGAATTTGCCTGGCATTGAGGAGATTGATGCAACTTATTCTTCCAAGAATATAGAAATCAATAAAGAAGAGGAGCAAGGACAACATGAACAAGATAATGATTCTGAAATTGAAGTGTTGACTACAATTCAAGAACCTAATGAGAATTTGTTTTTGAATGAGAAGCATATTGGGAAGGAGTTGGAACAAGAGGATCATCATAACTTGTTGATTTATCCTACACTACTTGTATAAGATTTTTTTAATCCTTTTAAGGTTGAGTGTGATGCTAATGGTGTTGGGGCTGTTTTGGTTCAAGAGAAGAGGCACATTAATTTTCTAGGCATAGACATCATGTTGGGAACTACTAAAACGTCAAAAAATTTTCTCTTCAAGTTTCTTCCACAAGTATTTTGCATGGGGCTGAAATTTGATGTTCTCAAGTTTTGTGATAAATCATCTCATTGTGTGTTGATTCTTAAATTCTACAAAACTCGTGGAAGAGTTTTTTTCAAAGGAGAGGAGAATGATGCGGAGTATGACATTAAGATTTTCATATGTATCTATTGTACAATTGAGGACAATTGTTTTCGAAGAAGAGAAGTATGATGCAGAAGCATTATGGTTGATCTATTTGATCTCATGGGAATCTATTGTGAAGCCAATAATCAGCTTAATTGCCAACATTGGTTGATTTATCATGCTAGGGTTATTATTATATAATTATATTAAATAATTTTGGCTTGCAAGTTTTTACCTTTCACTTGAAAGGGTTTTTCTTGTTTTAAGCACTTGGGATTTATTTTTATAGTTGAATATGGTTTTGATGTAATTCCTATTTGGATTGGGCTTTTGATTGGTTTCCAATTTGGGTCCAAGTATTAGCAAATTCCTAGCTGATTTTGAATCTAATTGAGAATCCTAATTGTTTTAGGTTAAGGTTATATTCCTTGCCTATATATACCCATATATTGTAATCTTTTAAAAGAGAAGAATTTGATGAATAAAATCGTGAGTTTTATACTTGCAAAACCCTAGAGAGTTGGTGGTTAATTCCTTTAAACTTTCTTATCCAGATTTCGTTTAGTTTGTGGGTGATTAATTTCTTTAAGCAATCTAAGCAAATCGATCCTTTAGTTTTGTTTCTTGGTGATTAAATTCTTTATAGAAGCAATCTAAAGTTACTTTTCCGCTGTGAATCTGATCTACATAGAAAAATATACATCAAGCTTCCACCACACAAAAATCACTTTTGCGTTCATTTTTTTTTGACCAAGCACAGCCACAACCAAAGGAAGAGGTGGAGAGGAAAATGAGAAGAAAAATTTCTTTGATTGCTCGTTGCTTGCTCATTTCGCCACCGTTTCTTGCGCTTGATAGCTTGAATCGAAGGTAATCATCACACCTTGCTTTGTCTTGATTCTTGTAATCATTCCTCCACTAAATCTTCACTTATGATCCATGGAAGATGACTGTGAACAGTAACTCCGAATATAAATAATCTTATAATCTTCACTCCGAACAGTAACTCCAATTTTTTTCTAACCTATCTGCTGCCACTGTCCAGAAAAATCTGGGAACATTCAGTCACTGTTCTTGGCTTATGGTTGATATGGTTAGATAGTAGATAGTCTCTAGATCGTTTGAGCGCTAATTTTGCGTCATTCGGAGTTACGAGTCAAAAGTTATGAACGATTTCGTAACGGTAGCGCAGGAATTGGAAATCCTGTTTTTGTCCAACTTTGAGGCTATGATTGGACTAGCTACGGAGCTTAATAAAATCCGAAACTTTTATGGGAGATTCCTTGACAGTCATATAAGACCCCAGAGAAGAAATCGTGTCAAAATGATTGATTTCCAATTTATTAAAAATGATAGAAAACAGGGTGTTAAGTGAGATGAACATAAGAAAATGTTGAACAACCGTTTTGGGGAATGATTTCGAGCAAGATAGAGGACTTGTCTCGAGTCGACCCAGTAATGAAAGTTGTTAAGGAATATCATGACTATACGTAGGTGCAAGGAACTTGATTAAAAACTATTGAGAGGATAGTTTTACGAGTAGCTAAAGTAGGTCCGAGGAGGTGAAGTACCGGGTGAAATGTAGAGTAATTGTATAAATTACAATTAACATGATACATGCATATGTATACTAAGAGTGGGTTCTTATATGATTATAGAGTACCCGGAGCGTGGAGAAGTTGGAATGGCATTCCTTGGACTCCAGGCAAGTTTCCGACTCTATTGTTTTATTCCATATCAGAATATTATTAATTCATGGTGATGCCAAAATTTGTGAAATCCTTGACTTAATGATAAGTTCTTCAATTATGCATTTTTGCTGTGTTTGGAACTATCTAGCTTATTGTAGTCGTTGGAAATGCACCTCGGCATTTCCCTTGAACTGTCTTGTTCATTTATAACTTGATTCGTTTGCTACTCTGAACTTCTCGAAAAGTTAGAGTATGCAAGTGTCCGACGCTTCATCACTATTATTCTGATGTAGGACACAAGTATGCGTAGGTTGTTTAAGATTGTTTCTTGAGAGTAGAATGAGATCTTTTCAACCTAGTTTTGAGATGCCTCTGAACTTCTTAAAAAGTTAGAGGACGTTTGCTTTCAGTTTTGTATAACTGAATCTGGCGTCAAGTACATCTTTTTGGTGCTCGATGGTCGACCGGGAGTAGTCTAGTGTGTCTCGACGGTTAGTCGATATTCAATGTTTTAAATAATATTTAGTTTATTAAATATTATTTAAAGAAAATAGAAAGTGTTTAAGGGTTAATTAAATACTTTCAGGGCATTTGAGATTATTTAAATATTATTTAGTATTGATTAAATATTATTTAAATATTTTGGGATATTTAAAAGTATTTCACTACTGATTAAGTACTTTCAATTCGTTTTGGTTTATTTAAATATTATTTAATGTTGATTAAATATTATTTAAATATGTTGAATCGTTTAAGATTATTTAAATATTAAATAATCTTGATTATATTGGGATTAAATATTTTAATTCTTTTAAATCCTTTTAATATTTTTCGAGGACTATTCTGGGCCTCCTAAATATTAATAAAATATTTATTTGTTCTTTAAAAATATTCTGGAGTTGTCTAAATTTCTTTAAATATTATTTTTCATTAAATAATAAATGGTGAGCGATGACTCGGATATTTTGTATTTATTCTGAGTCGATAACTCCAGGTTCGGGAGGTAACGTCCGACTCCGATATTCCTCCCAGTTGTATTGGTGCCTTTAAGGCCCATTTTTCACTACAAAACTATAATGTTTTGTGGAGTCTATTTTAGCTAGTATTAACGACTCCCCGGTCGCGTTCTTGAGTCTCCTTGATTCAAGGGTTTCTGTCTTGTTGAATTCGTTGACTGAGAGTCAACCCAGATGTTTCGAGAGTACTCCCACTTGGTTTAGGGAGCCAAGCTATTGTCAGATATTGAAATCTTACAATAGGTCGTTGTTGTTCTGGAAGGTTGTATTAAATTCCCTTCCTTATCTGTTGATGAAATCCTGTGATGGATTGTCGTTGTTGTTCTGGAAGGTTGTATTAAATTCCCTTCCTTATCTGTTGATTGAAATCCTATGATGGATTGTCGTTGTTGTTCTGGAAGGTTGTATTAAATTCCCTTCCTTATCTGTTGATGAAATCCTGTGATGGATTGTCGTTGTTGTTCTGGAAGGTTGTATTAAATTCCCTTCCTTATCTGTTGATGAAATCCTGTGATGGATTGTCGTTGTTGTTCTGGAAGGTTGGATTAAATTCCCTTCCTTATCTGTTGAACGAAATCCTGTGATGGATTGTCGTTGTTGTTCTGGAAGGTTGTATTAAATTCCCTTCCTTATCTGTTGATTGAAATCCTGTGATGGATTGTCGTTGTGTTCTGGAAGGTTGTATTAAATTCCCTTCCTTATTTGTTGATGAAATCCTATGATGGATTGTTGTTGTTCTGGAAGGTGGTATTGAATTCCCTTCCTTAACAGTTGATTGAAATCCTAGAGTGGATTGTTGTTATTCTAGAAGGCTTGATTAAATTTCCTTCTAGGTTTGATGAATGTTTCACTACGCCATAAGTGCTCATATGCAATGCTCTCTGATGTTGCCTTATGTGCCAAATGGTGTTGCCTTAGGCCTGAAATCGAAAAAGGCAACACTTTTTGAGTGTTGCATCTGCGGCCATTGCCTTTGACCTCTAATGCAACGCTTTTGTTGTGTAATGCAACACCGTTGAAAGTATTGCATATTGGTCATAATGCAACACCACCATGGTATAAATGCAACAAAATTTAGTGTTGCTTTAAATGTGAAGCTGAAACAAATTTGGGCCAGGTCAACAATGGGACCCACATGCCACGTCAGCAGTGGGGCCCACATGCCACGTCAGCAGTGGGGCCCACATGCCACGTCAGCAGTGGGGCCCCAGTGCCACGTCAGCAGTGGGGCCTGATCTTATGCAACACTTTTATTATATAATGCAACACTAAATTGAAAGCCTTCAGCAACACTAAATTGGTAAAATGCAACACTAAATATTCATAATGCAACACTTATAAAAGCAAAAGGCAACACTTTTAATAAATTTTTTGCAAGAACTTGTTTGTACATAGACATCAATCCCATAAAAAGACCAAGTTACATATCCAATGACCAACACACCTAAGCACCTACTACAACACCTTTGTGTAGCCGAATAAAAATGTACCATATAAAAATTGCATTTCCTAACAAAAATAAAACTAATACAATCCAAATCCTCTTCACATACACCAACAACATAATCCAAAATAACTAGTACATCATCTCCTGCCAAAGTTAACATTCACCAACCAAATAGTACTAGAATTAAAAGTAAAACTAGTATTAGAACCTGTAGAAACTGTTGCACAAATGTCACCAATGTCAATTTTTTAGTCAGGGTTTGCTTCACCTATTTTTCAAGACCAAGGATAAATGGTCCTGGACCTTTTGGTTGACCTTGGCAGTTGGTAGATTATTCTTCTCCAGAACCTCTGCCACTAGCTTGGTCATAGCAATAGTGATCAACGGTGTCGTGGGAGCACCTTTCCTGCAAACGCAATATATAGAGGATATCATAATCAGCCAACTTTTATTCAATGAACAAGAGAGTATTATATTTTGGTTGTGGAAATTTCCTTGTCTACTTATGGATGCGAGAAGTATCTGATCAATAGGAACCGATGAATAATTAGATAATAACGACAACTAGATAATGACATATTGTGCCTCTTGTATAAATGTACAACTATTTCTAACAACATCACACAGTCCATTTATGCGAACCAAAATTATATGTTGTTGCAGCAGAGACTCAAGGCGATAGACTTACCACACAACACAATTGCCACAGACTAGTGCAAGGCATACATTCCATCTTGAAGAATCAAATGAAAACAAATCATGAAATGGAGGAAGCTTGGTTGCTAAAATTTTTAACCATATACAATAAATATTAACCTCCTTATAAATTCATGTGTTATGACTTATAAAACAGTATGCATGGTAGAGTACATTGAGTAATTTGTTACTAAATTCAAGGAGAACAACCTTGCGGCTTCTCTTGCGAAAGAAAAAGCAAACAAAAAAGCTTCCCGATCTAAATTAGAATTCATCCTGTAAAATGTAAACTATAATAAAGTCCTTACCAAGAACAACACATGAAAAGTTGAAAGCTGTGATTACACCAACTATTCTGAGGGGATTACACATCATTTGGGACCAAATTTAAGTTAGAGAATTAACAACAAATACTAGGCATATAATACTAGACCTCTGTATTCAATTTATCTACTGGCTTTTGTTATTTTTATTTTATACACAAGGTAAAGTATAAAATTATAGTTGCTAGATAGAGCCGGGATCAAAGACTGATACCTGTGAAACGATAAGGGAAAAGGAACAATCTGTATAAGAAACGGTACTGTATCTGACATTTTCATAGGAAGTCTCAGACAGAAATTTGTAAATCCTTATAATATTCTCATTCCAACAAGAAATAATGCTAACATCTCAGCCACTAGTCTAGACTTAGAGCAACCTGTGTTTGCAACAAAGAGATATACTGCTAGAGCTATTCATCAGGTGCAGATATGTTAATATCAGGATAGGACTTTTGTTCTGCAGGCACTTCTGAGTCATTCCAGTCTGCAAAAAAGGGGGAAACTATATTGATGTTGTTATCTGCTTTAACATGGTTTTCTCCCTGTAAATGTGATGGCAAAAATTGGCTGACATTGGTTTCAGCTGATACTTGTAAGTTTGGTCTCATTTCTGCCACGTCTAAATTACCCTGGACCGGAGAAATAATTTTAGCTTCATACTGCTGCTTCCTTTTATGAATTCTATATGCATCAGGCATAAAGCTGCCTATCACACACTGGACCCAAAAAAAAAGAGTGATAATAAATTTAAAATCTTCTCAATGGAAAATTAACAAGCCCCTATGATTGTGCCCAAATTGTATATCTGCAGTAATTTCAAATTTTTGGTGTTGCACTAAAAAGACTTTATTTTTCATTTATCGGTGTCATAATTACTAGGCACTGTGCCTGTCTCTATGATCTAACTACCTCCAAATCATGTTTATTCCTAAGTTGATTTTGATTTGCACTACAAAAGCAATCAAACAAAAATACCTAAAATAGGCAGTATGATGAAAATTGCAACCAGTCCAAACATTAGAGCATGGTATAATCTCTCAACCACAATTCTACAAGTGTTAGGATGAGCAACATTATTGATATTCACATATGATTTATATGTCAAGATCAAATCCCTAACAGCAAAGCAAAGAGATAATCTTACTTGAATTGGGTTTGCTGCAATCAATGTACTAGAAATACCACCGCCAATTACACGACCATCCGGCCCTGCTAGCGAGACGCTTAACCTGCCTCTCCTACTTTTTAAACCACCATTCTCAGACACTGTGAATGAGCCCGTTAGTGATAAGATTTCAAATCGACCCTGTAAATCACAGAATATTATTTCCATTTTATGAATAAATTGTTGGCAAAAGATATGTCTATACTAGCTTGTAGCTCCGCAAGCTCATTACTTTATATTAGTAGGAACTAGGAAGTTTAACTTTGTATTTGTTTGTAATCTGCTACCGCATCCATAATAAACTTTAGTGTTTAACCATAACATAGACTCGGAAAAATATGCAGTAAGGAGACAGATAAGAGCCAAACCTCGAATGTGAGTACACCACTAGAAGAGCGGGGCTGACAAATGGTGACACTAGAAACAGCTCCATTGGCAGAAAGAACACAAATTCCTATAGCCCCATTTTGGAAAAGGGATAAAATCTTGGAAGCAACATCCTGCTTCCATTATTTCAAAACATAAATAAAAAAGAATTGCATCCCTTGTTAAATAAAACAGAGTATGTGAAAGAATAAAAAGTATTATGTATTACCTCTCCAGGGTACACATTAATCACATGAGGTGTAAAATCTCTCCCAATCGTGTCTGCAAACAACTCACCTTGACAATCACAGATGAAATGCAAAATGATTTTCATTTTAGTAACTCACAAACACATACACCAGGACACAACCCATAATTCAACTCGAACCTGATTTTAGTATACAATTTCCGCACATGTTAGAATGATAAAAATACCTGTGATGAGAGCTCATTCGATCTAACCCCAATGTGGAGCTGCTTCGATTTACCTTCGATTTAACTTTAACCCTAGCTTTGACTTGCAATTTCCCTTTAATTTAACTCTAACCCTAGCTTTTACTTGCAATTTCCCTTCGATTTTTCTTCGACTTTACCTTGGACTCGCGATTTCACCCAAACCCTAACCCATATGTATAGTGAGATGTGTCTGTGTGAGATGTATTGTGTCTGTGCACTTAAGGATAATTTGGGGGGAAATATGCCGCCAATTTTATTGAAAATTTGGGGTCTTTTATTTATTAAGTTGTTTTATTAATAATTTTGGTAAATATTTAAGATTATTTTAAATAAATTAATTCTATATGATATAATTATATTTAATATTTTTAATTAATTTGGAAGTTTTTATTTATTCAATTTGACCGCTTTGACTATTATAAAATCATACCGAATAAATATGGAATTTTTTTAAAAAAATTTTACACCACTAAAATAGTTAGATATTAACATCCTTACGGTTGGATCGTTGAAAAAGAAATTTAAAAAAATAAATTCAGTATTCAGCACAACACTAGTTACAGAGAAAGTCTAGTTTGACCAGTTTGACTAGTATAAAATCACATAAAATAAAACAGAATTTTTTTTAAAAAAATTGGTGCCCCTAAAATAGTCAGATATTAACATCTGTACGGTTGGATCGTCGAAAAAGAAATTAAAAAAATAGATTCAACATTCAGCACAACACTAGTTATAGAGAACGTCTGGTTTGACCGGTTTGACTAGTATAAAATCACATAGAATAAAACTGAAAATTCTTTAAAAAAATGGGCACCACTAAAATAGTCAGATATTAACATCCGTACGGTTGGATCGTAGAAAAAGAAATTTAAAAAAATAGATTCAGCATTCAGCACAACACTAGTTACAGAGAAAGTCTAGTTTGACCAGTTTGACTAGTATAAAATCACATAGAATAAAACTGAAATTTTTTAAAAAAAAATTGACGCCACTAAAATAGTCAGATATTAACATCTGTACGGTTGGATCGTAGAAAAAGAAATTTAAAAAAATAAATTCAGCATTCAGCACAACATTAGTTATAGAAAACTTCTAGTTTGACCGGTTTGACTAGTATAAAATCACATAGAATAAAACTGAAATTTTTTTAAAAAAAATGGGCACCACTAAAATAGTCAGATATTAACATCCGTAGGGTTAGATCGTCGAAAAAGAAATTTTAAAAAATAGATTCAGCATTCAGCACAACATTAGTTATAGAGAAAGTCTCGTTTGACCGGTTTGACTAGTTTAAAATCACATAGAATAAAACTGTAAATTTTTTTAAAATACTTGGCGTCACTAAAATAGTCAGATATTAACATCCGTACGGTTGGATCGTCGAAAAAGAAATTTAAAAAACTAAATTCAGCATTCAGCACAACACTAGTTACAGAGAAAGTCTCGTTTGACTGGTTTGACTAGTATAAAATCACATAGAATAAAATAGAATTTTTTTAAAAAAAAATTAGTGCCCCTAAAATAGTCAGATATTAACATCTGTACGGTTGGATCGTCGAAAAAGAAATTAAAAAAAATAGATTCAGCATTCAGCACAACAGTAGTTATAGAGAACGTCTGGTTTGACCGGTTTGACTAGTATAAAATCACATAGAATAAAACTGAAAATTCTTTAAAAAAAAATGGGCACCACTAAAATAGTCAGATATTAACATCCGTACGGTTGGATCATCGAAAAAGAAATTTTAAAAAATAGATTCAGCATTCAGCACAACATTAGTTACAGAGAAAGTCTCGTTTGACCGGTTTAACTAGTATAAAATCACATAGAATAAAACTGAAATTTTTTTTTAAAAAAATGGCATTACTAAAATAGTCAGATATTAACATCCGTACGGTTGGATCGTTGGAAAAAAAATTTTAAAAAATAAATTCAGCAATCGGGTTATACTAATTATTATATAAAGACTAGAAAATACAAAGGCAACACTAAACAACCAAATGCAACGCTACCATATTAAATGCAACGCTTGTGGTTGGCCCCACACTGCCACGTCAGCATGGGCCTCACTGCCACGTCAGCAGTGGTGGGCCCCCCACTGCCACGTCAGCATGGGCCCACTGCCACGTCAGCAGTGGTGGCCCACTGGTGGGCCCCGCCAGCCACGTCAGCATGGGTCCCACTGCCACGTCAGCCGTGATGGGCCCCCCACTGCCACGTCAGCACTATCTCACTGCCACGTCACTAATTATTAAAAAAAAATTAGTTAATGCAACGCCATTCGTTAGTGTTGCATTCACTGCAACACCGTGAGTAATATGCAACACGAAGTTTTATCTAATGCAATACTATTTTAGCAGTGTTGCAAAAGACCCAAAAATTCAGATCTACCGCAACGTTTTCAGTGCAACGCTTTCTAAAAAGCATTGCCTATGAGCACTTATGGCGTAGTGTTTACTTTATTCATCAGGGACTGGAGTAAGGTTGCGTAAGAGGTCGGTGACGCACGACCCAGCCGTAAACTAAAGGCCCATGTGTTGCATAGGGTGACGTCCCGATAAGGGGTTGTCCTTCTACTAGTAGAGAAAGTGACTAGTTTTTCTATTGTACAAGGCGACTGATCATCGCGTACAATAGGGCGTTGAAAAATCTCCAGATTAAGCCCGTTTCTTCCAATTGGAATTTGACGTTGCACTGTAACGAAAGCCTAGGTGCTGTGTTACCGATAGTGTCAACGGGAATGTAATCCACTCTGAGTTGGTTGGTTGTTTTGAGTACTGTTTTATTCGTATATATCAGTTTCCTTGTTCCTACACTATAACGAAAGTCATGGTGCTAAGTTACTGATAGTGTTAATGGGAATTGATGAACTTTCATTCATTCTTTTCGCAGTATTTGAACTGCTTGCTTATTGGTACTCAAACGAATGGTACTCGGTGATTGAGGCCATTGTGCTAAGTTATTGATATTGTCAGTCTCAAAAATTATGAACTTAAATTGTTGTATTGCAGTAACGTGAGCTGCATTATTGTTGTGAATATCTTCTTGCATCGTGAACCTTGAGTCATTTATTGTCGAGATATAACTGGCTATACATCTTCAATCAGATTGCTAATTATGTACTTTATTGTTGAATATCCAGTTAGGATAATTATGGCTATCACCTTTTCCTTGAAATATTCTGATAAATAACTTGCTGAGCATTCTTTGGCTCATTCTTGCTTTTTGTAAATCTTATATCTTGCAGAAAGAGATGGCTATGAATTTTCTACCTCGAGTATTATGTTAAGGAACAGGAAGATTCGAGCTTGAACTAGTCAGGTTCAGGACTTCGATAAATGGTGCAAGAAAGATGGGATTTCATATTAGAATCCTAGACTTGTTGAAAAATATGTAATGTGACTATAGATCTTGGATTAATGTTTATCTCTAATGTAACATTATGTGGAGGTTATATTAGTAGTGTGAGATCCTGAGGTTACATTGGTTTGTAATAACCGTTATTATTTTAAGTTCGTTCCCTGAGACTATAACTCGAGTTGTGTGTTTGGTTTGGGGTCACTGCTTTTATGTTTGGTTATTATAATGGGTAAAGCAGGTGAATGATGTTATTGTGGTGAAAATTGGATAGTGACAACCTAGATTCCTGACCCCGGATCTGGGGGCGTCACAAGTCTCAAGTTCTTACAGATTATTTTCATATACAAATGAGCCAAGAATGATCCTACAAGAGTTTACAAGTTGTTTCCATGTTCAAACGAGTCAAGAATGAAGCTACAAGTTGTTTCCAAGTTTGAAACGGTCAAGAATTATGTCTCTAGTTATTACGGATTGTTTTCATGTTCAAACGAACCAAGAATGATCCTACAAGAGTTTACAATTGTTTGAATGTTCAAACCAGTCAATAATGAAGCGACAAGTTATTTCCATGTTCGAACGAGTAAAGAATGAAGTCTAAAGTTGTTACGGATTGTTGTCTTGTTCAAATGAGCCAAAAATTATCCTACAAGAGTTTAAAATTATTTCAATTTTCAAACGAGTCAAGAATGAAGCTACAAGTTGTTTCCAAGTTAAAACGAGTAAAGAATAATACAGTCTCAAGTTGTTACGGAATGTTTTCATATTCAAATGAGCCACGAATGATCCTACAAGGGTATACAAGTGTTTCAATGTTTAAATAAGTCTAGAATGAAGCTAGTTTCCATGGTCGAACGAGTCAAGCATGAAGTCTCAAGTTGTTACAGATAGTTTTCATTTTTAAATGAGCCAAAAATGATCCTACAAGAGTTTATAAGTTATTTTCATGTTTAAACGAGTCAAGAATGAAGCTACAAGTTGTTTCCACGTTCAAACGAGTAAAGAATGAAGTATAACATTGTTACGGATTGTTGTCATGTTCAAATGAGCAAAAAATGATCCAATAAGAGTTTACAATTGTTTCAATGTTCAAACGAGTCAAGAATGGAGCTACTAGTTGTTTCCAAGTTCAAATGAGTAAAGAATAAAGTCTCAAGTTGTTAATATTATTTTCATATTCAAATTAGCCAAGAATGATCCTACAAGAGTTTATAAGTTGTTTCCATGTTTGAACGAGTCAAGAATGAAGCTTCAAGTTGTTTCCAAGTTCGAACGAGTAATGAATGAAGGCTAAAGTTGTTACGGATTGTTGTCATGTTCAAATGAACCAAAAATTATCTTACAAGAGTTTAGAATTGTTTCAATGTTCAGACGAGTCAAGAATGGAGCTACAAGTTATTTCCAAGTTCAAACGAGTAAAGAATAAAGTCTCAAGTTATTACGGATTGTTTTCAACTTCAAATGAGCCAAGAATGATCCTACAAGAGTATACAAGTGTTTAAATGTTCAAATGAGTCAAGAATGAAGCTACAAGTTGTTTCCATGGTCGAACGAGTCAAGCATGAAGTCTCAAGTTATTACAGATTGTTTTCATTTTCAAATGAGCCAATAATGATCCAACAGGAGTTTACAAGTTGTTTTCATGTCCAACCAATCAAGAATAAAGCTACAAGTTATTTCCAAGTTCTAACAAGTCAAGAATGATGTCTCAAGTTATTACATATTGTTATCATGTCCAAATTGACCCAGAATGATCCTACAAGAGTTTACAATCGATTCAATGTTCAAAAGAGTTAAGAATGAAGCTACAAGTTGTTTCCAAGTTTGAACGAGTAAAGAATGAAGTCTGAAGTTGTTACAGATTGTTTTCATGTTCAAATGAGCCAAAAATGATCCTACAAGAGTTTACAATTGTTTCAATGTTAAAACGAGTCAAGAATGGAGCTACAAGTTGTTTCCATGTTCAACAGGTAAAGAATAAAGTCTCAAGTTGTTACAGATTGTTTTCATGTTCAAATGAGCCAAGAATGACCCTACAAGAGTATACAAGTGTTTCAATGTTCAAACGAGTCAAGTATGAAGCTACAAGTTGTTTCCAAAATCGAACGAGTCAAGCATGAAGTCTCAAGTTCTTACAGATTGTTTTCATATACAAAGGAGCCAAGAATGATCCTACAAGAGTTTACAAGTTATTTCTATGTTCAAACGTGTCAAGAATGAAGCTACAAGTTGTTTCCAAGTTTGAAACGGTCAAGAATCATGTCTCTAGTTTTTACGGATTGTTTTCATGTTCAAAAGAGTTAAGAATGATGCTACAAGTTGTTTCCAACTTTGAACAAGTAAAGAATGAAGTCTGAAGTTGTTACGGATTGTTTTCATGTTCAAATGAGCAAAAAATGATCCTACAAGAGCTTACAACTGTTTCAATGTTCAAACGAGTCAAGAATGAAGCTACAAGTTATTTCCAAGTTCGAACGAGTAAAGAATAAAGTTTAAAGTTGTTACGGATTGTTTTCATGTTCAAATGAGCCAAAAATGATTGAACAAGAGTTTACAATTATTTCAATATTCAAATGAGTCAAGAATGAAGTTACAAGTTGTTTCCAAGTTTGAAACAGTCAAGAATCATGTCTCTAGTTTTTACGTATTGTTTTCATGTTCAAAAGAGTTAAGAATGATGCTGCAAGTTGTTTCCAAGTTTGAACAAGTAAAGAATGAAGTCTGAAGTTATTACGGATTGTTTTCATGTTCAAATGAGCCAAGAATGATCCTACAAGAGTTTACAATTGTTTCAATGTTCAAACCAGTCAATAATGAAGCGACAAGTTATTTCCAAGTTCGAACGAGTAAAGAATGAAGTCTAAAGTTGTTACGGATTGTTGTTATGTTCAAATGAGTCAAAAATTATCCTACAAGAGTTTAAAATTGTTTAAATGTTCAACCGAGTCAAGAATGAAGCTACAAGTTTTTTTCAAGTTAAAACGAGTAAAGAATAATAAAGTCTCAAGTTGTTACGAATTGTTTTCATGTTCAAATGAGCCAAGAATGATCTTACAAGAGTATACAAGTGTTTCAATGTTCAAATGAGTCTAGAATGAAGCAACAAGTTGTTTCCACGGTCGAACGAGTCAAGCATGAAGTCTCAAGTTGTTACAGATTGTTTTCAGTTTCAAATGAGCCAAGAATGATCCTTCCAGAGTTTACAAGTTATTTCCATGTTTAAACGAGTCAAGAATGAAGCTTCAAGTTGTTTCCAAGTTCGAAGGAGTAAAGAATGAAGTCTAACATTGTTACGGATTGTTGTCGTGTTCAAATGAGCCAAAAATGGTCCTACAAGAGTTTACAATTGTTTCAATGTTCAAACGAGTCAAGAATGGAGCTACTAGTTGTTTCCAAGTTCAAAGGAGTAAATAATAAAGTCTCAAGTTGTTACAGATTATTTTCATGTTCAAATGAGCAAAGAATGATCCTACAAGAGTTTACAAGTTGTTTCCATGTTCAAACGAGTCAAGAATGAAGGTACAAGTTGTTTCCATGTTTGAAGGAGTAAAGATTGATGTCTGAAGTTATTACGGATTGTTTTCATGTTCAAATGAGCCAAAAATGATCCTACAAGAGTTTATAATTCTTTCAATGTTCAAACGAGTCAAGAATGAAGCTACAAGTTGTTTCCAAGTTTGAAACGGTCAAGAATCATGTCTCTAGTTATTACGGATTGTTTTCATGTTCAAACGAAACAAGAATGATCCTACAACAGTTTACAATTGTTTCAATGTTCAAACCAGTCAATAATGAAGCGACAAGTTATTTCCAAGTTCGAACGAGTAAAGAATGAAGTCTAAAGTTGTTACGGATTGTTGTCATGTTCAAATGAATCAAGAATTATCCTACAAGAGTTAAAAATTGTTTCAATGTTCAAACGAGTCAAGAATGAAGCTACAAGTTGTTTCCAAGTTAAAACGAGTAAAGAATAATAAAGTCTCAAGTTGTTACGGATTGTTTTCATATTCAAATGAGCCAAGAATGATCCTACAGGAGTTTACAAGTTGTTTCTATGTTCAAACGAGTCAAGAATGAAGCTACAAGTTGTTTCCAAGTTCGAACGAGTAGATAATTAAGTTTGAAGTTGATACGGATTGTTTTCATGTTCAAATGAGCCAAAAATGATCCAACAAGAGTTTACAATCATTTTAATGTTTAAACGAGTCAAGAATGAAGCTACAAGTTGTTTACAAGTTCGAACGAGAAAAGAAGGAAGTGTAAAGTTGTTATGGATTGTTTTCATATTCAAATGAGCCAGAAATTATCCTTCAAGAGTTTACAATTGTTTCAATGTTCAAAAGAGTCAAGAATGAAGCTACAAGTTGTTTCCATGGTCGAACGAGTCAAGCATGAAGTCTCAAGTTGTTACAGATTGTTTTCATTTTCAAATGAGCCAGGAATGATGCTACAAGAGTTTACAAGTTGTTTCCATATTCAAACGAGTCAAGAATGAAGGTACAAGTTGTTTCCATGTTCAAACGAGTAAAGAATAAAGTCTCAAGTTGTTACTGATTGTTTTCATGTTCAAATTAGCCAAGAATGATCCTACAAGAGTATACAAGTGTTTCAATGTTCAAATGAGTCAATAATGAAGCTACAAGTTGTTTCCATGGTCGAACGAGTCTAGCATGAAGTCTGAAGTTGTTAAAGATTGTTTTCATGTTCAAATGAGCCAAGAATTATCCTACAAAAGTTTACAAGTTGTTTGCATGTTCAAACGATTCAAGAATGAAGCTATAAGTTGTTTCCAAGTTTGAACGAGTAAAGAATAAAGTCTCAAGTTGTTACAAAAATTTTTGATGTTCAAATGAGCCAAAAATGATCCTACAAGAGTTTACAATTGTTTCAATGTTCAAACGAGTCAAGAATGAAGCTATAAGTTGTTTCCAAGTTCGAACAAGTCAAGAATGATGTCTCAATTTGTTACGGATTGTTTTCATGTTCAAATGAACCAAGAATGATCCTACAAGAGTTTCAATTATTTCAATGTTCGAATGAGTGAATAATGAAGCAACAAGTTGTTTCCAAGTTTGAACGAGCAAAGAATGAAGCCTTAAGTTATTACGGATTATTGTCGTGTTCAAATGAGCCAAACATGATCCTACAAGAGTATACAAGTGTTTCAATGTTCAAATGAGTCTAGAATGAAGCTACAAGTTGTTTTCATGGTCGAACGAGTCAAGCATGAAGTCTCAAGTTGTTACAGATTGTTTTCATTTTCAAGTGAGCCAAGAATAATCCTACAAGAGTTTACAAGTTGTTTCCATGTTCAAACGAGTCAAGAATGAAGCTACAAGTTGTTTCCAAGTTCAAACGAGTAAAGAATAAAGTCTCAAGTTGTTACTGATTGTTTTCATGTTCAAATTAGCCAAGAATGATCCTACAAGAGTATACAAGTGTTTCAATGTTCAAATGAGTCAATAATGAAGCTACCAGTTGTTTCCATGGTCGAACGAGTCAAGCATGAAGTCTGAAGTTGTTAAAGATTGTTTTCATGTTCAAATGAGCCAAGAATTATCCTACAAAAGTTTACAAGTTGTTTGCATGTTCAAACGATTCAAGAATGAAGCTATAAGTTGTTTCCAAGTTTGAACGAGTAAAGAATAAAGTCTCAAGTTGTTACAAAAATTTTTGATGTTCAAATGAGCCAAAAATGATCCTACAAGAGTTTACAATTGTTTCAATGTTCAAACGAGTCAAGAATGAAGCTATAAGTTGTTTCCAAGTTCGAGCAAGTCAAGAATGATGTCTCAATTTGTTACGGATTGTTTTCATGTTCAAATTAGCCAAGAATGATCCTACAAGAGTATACAAGTGTTTCAATGTTCAAATGAGTCAATAATGAAGCTACCAGTTGTTTCCATGGTCGAACGAGTCAAGCATGAAGTCTGAAGTTGTTAAAGATTGTTTTCATGTTCAAATGAGCCAAGAATTATCCTACAAAAGTTTACAAGTTGTTTGCATGTTCAAACGATTCAAGAATGAAGCTATAAGTTGTTTCCAAGTTTGAACGAGTAAAGAATAAAATCTCAAGTTGTTACAAAAATTTTTGATGTTCAAATGAGCCAAAAATGATCCTACAAGAGTTTACAATTGTTTCAATGTTCAAACGAGTCAAGAATGAAGCTATAAGTTGTTTCCAAGTTCGAGCAAGTCAAGAATGATGTCTCAATTTGTTACGGATTGTTTTCATGTCCAAATGAACCAAGAATGATCCTACAAGAGTTTCAATTGTTTCAATGTTCGAACGAGTGAATAATGAAGCAACAAGTTGTTTCCAAGTTTGAACGAGCAAAGAATGAAGCCTAAAGTTATTACGGATTATTGTCGTCTTCAAATGAGCCAAACATGATCCTACAAGAGTATACAAGTGTTTCAATGTTCAAATGAGTCTAGAATGAAGCTACAAGTTGTTTCCATGGTCGAACGAGTCAAGCATGAAGTCTCAAGTTGTTACAGATTGTTTTCATTTTCAAGTGAGCCAAGAATAATCCTACAAGAGTTTACAAGTTGTTTCCATGTTCAAACGAGTCAAGAATGAAGCTACAAGTTGTTTCCAAGTTCAAACGAGTAAAGAATAAAGTCTCAAGTTGTTACTGATTGTTTTCATGTTCAAATTAGCCAAGAATGATCCTACAAGAGTATACAAGTGTTTCAATGTTCAAATGAGTCAATAATGAAGCTACCAGTTGTTTCCATGGTCGAACGAGTCAAGCATGAAGTCTGAAGTTGTTAAAGATTGTTTTCATGTTCAAATGAGCCAAGAATTATCCTACAAAAATTTACAAGTTGTTTGCATGTTCAAACGATTCAAGAATGAAGCTATAAGTTGTTTCCAAGTTTGAACGAGTAAAGAATAAAGTCTCAAGTTGTTACAAAAATTTTTGATGTTCAAATGAGCCAAAAATGATCCTACAAGAGTTTACAATTGTTTTAATGTTCAAACGAGTCAAGAATGAAGCTATAAGTTGTTTCCAAGTTCGAGCAAGTCAAGAATGATGTCTCAATTTGTTACGGATTGTTTTCATGTCCAAATGAACCAAGAATGATCCTACAAGAGTTTCAATTGTTTCAATGTTCGAACGAGTGAATAATGAAGCAACAAGTTGTTTCCAAGTTTGAACGAGCAAAGAATGAAGCCTAAAGTTATTACGGATTATTGTCGTCTTCAAATGAGCCAAACATGATCCTACAAGAGTATACAAGTGTTTCAATGTTCAAATGAGTCTAGAATGAAGCTACAAGTTGTTTCCATGGTCGAACGAGTCAAGCATGAAGTCTCAAGTTGTTACAGATTGTTTTCATTTTCAAGTGAGCCAAGAATAATCCTACAAGAGTTTACAAGTTGTTTCCATGTTCAAACGAGTCAAGAATGAAGCTACAAGTTGTTTCCAAGTTCAAACGAGTAAAGAATAAAGTCTCAAGTTGTTACTGATTGTTTTCATGTTCAAATTAGCCAAGAATGATCCTACAAGAGTATACAAGTGTTTCAATGTTCAAATGAGTCAATAATGAAGCTACAAGTTGTTTCCATGGTCGAACGAGTCAAGCATGAAGTCTGAAGTTGTTAAAGATTGTTTTCATGTTCAAATGAGCCAAGAATTATCCTACAAAAGTTTACAAGTTGTTTGCATGTTCAAACGAGTCAAGAATGAAGCTATAAGTTGTTTCCAAGTTTGAACGAGTAAAGAATGAAGTCTGAAGTTGTTACGGATTGTTTTCATGTTCAAATGAGCCAAAAATGATCCTACAAGAGTTTACAACTGTTTCAACGTTCAAACGAGTCAAGAATGAAGCTACAAGTTATTTCCAATTTTGAACGAGTAAAGAATGAAGTCTAACATAGTTACGGATTGTTGTCATGTTCAAATGAGCCAAAAATGATCCTACAAGAGGTTACAATTATTTTAAAGTTCAAACGAGTCAAGAATGGAGCTACAAGTTGTTTCCAAGTTCAAATGAGTAAAGAATAAAGTTTCAAGTTGTTACAGATTGTTTTCATGTTTAAATGAGCCAACATTGATCCTACAAGAGTTTACAAGTTGTTTCCATGTTCAAACGAGTCAAGAAATAAGCTACAAGTTGTTTCCAAGTTCGAACGAGTAAAGAATGAAGTTTGAAGTTGTTACGGATTGTTTTCATGTTCAAATGAGCCAAAAATGTTCGAACAAGAGTTTACAATTATTTCAATATTCAAATGAGTCAAGAATGAAGCATCAAGTTGTTTCCAAGTTTGAACGAGTAAAGAATGAAGTCTAAAGTTGTTACGGATTGTTGTCATGTTCAAATGAGCCAAAAATTATCCTACAAGAGTTTACAATTGTTTCAAAGTTCAAAAGAGTCACGAATGAAGCTATAAGTTTGTTCCAAGTTCAAACGAGTAAAGAATAAAGTCTCAAGTTGTTACAAATTGTTTTGATGTTGAAATGAGCCAAAAATGATCCTACAAGAGTTTACAATTGTTTCAAAGTTCAAAAGAGTCACGAATGAAGCTATAAGTTTTTTCCAAGTTCAAACGAGTAAAGAATAAAGTCTCAAGTTGTTACAAATTGTTTTGATGTTGAAATGAGCCAAAAATGATCCTACAAGAGTTTACAATTGTTTCAATGTTCAAACGAGTCAAGAATGAAGCTACAAGTTGTTTCCAAGTTCGAACAAGTCAAGAATGATATCTCAATTTGTTACAGATTGTTTTCATGTCCAAATGAACCAATAATGATCCTACAAGAGTTTCAATTGTTTCAATGTTCAAACGAGTCAATAATGAAGCGACAAGTTGTTTCCAAGTTTGAACGAGTAAAGAATGAAGTCTAAAGTTATTACGGATTGTTGTTATGTTCAAATGAGCCAAAAATGATCCTACAAGAGTATACAAGTGTTTCAATGTTCAAATGAGTCTAGAACGAAGCTACAAGTTGTTTCCATGGTCGAACGAGTCAAACATGAAGTCTCAAGTTGTTACAAATTATTTTCATTTTCAAATGAGCCAAGAATGATCCTACAAGAGTTTACAATTGTTTCAATTTTCAAACGAGTCAAGAATGAAGCTATAAGTTGTTTTCAAGTTCGAACGAGTAGAGAATGAAGTCTGAAGTTGTTACGGATTGTTTTCATGCTCAAATGAGCTAAGAATGATCCTACAAGAGTATACAACTATTTCAATGTTCAAACGAGTTAAGAATGAAGCTACACGTTGTTTCCAAGGTCGAACGAGTCAAGCATGAAGTCTGAAGTTGTTAAAGATTATTTCCACGTTCAAATGAGCCAAGAATGATCCTACAAGAGTTTACAAGTTGTTTGCATGTTCAAATAAGTCTAGAATGAAGCTATAAGTTGTTTCCAAGTTTGAACGTGTAAAGAATGTAGTCTGAAGTTGTTACGGATTGTTTTCATGTTCAAATGAGCCAAAAATGATCCTACAAGAGTTTACAACTGTTTCAATGTTCAAACGAGACAAGAATGAAGCTACAAGTTATTTCCAAGTTCGAACGAGTAAAGAATGAAGTCTACCATGTTACGGATTGTTGTCATGTTCAAATGAGCCAAAAATGATCCTACAAGAGTTTACAATTGTTTCAAAGTTCAAAAGAGTCACGAATGAAGCTATAAGTTTTTTCCAAGTTCAAACGAGTAAAGAATAAAGTCTCAAGTTGTTACAAATTGTTTTGATGTTGAAATGAGCCAAAAATGATCCTACAAGAGTTTACAATTGTTTCAATGTTCAAACGAGTCAAGAATGAAGCTACAAGTTATTTCCAAGTTCGAACAAGTCAAGAATGATGTCTCAATTTGTTACAGATTGTTTTCATGTCCAAATGAACCAATAATGATCCTACAAGAGTTTCAATTGTTTCAATGTTCAAACGAGTCAATAATGAAGCGACAAGTTGTTTCCAAGTTTGAACGAGTAAAGAATGAAGTCTAAAGTTATTACGGATTGTTGTTATGTTAAAATAAGCCAAAAATGATCCTACAAGAGTATACAAGTGTTTCAATGTTCAAATGAGTCTAGGACGAAGCTACAAGTTGTTTCCATGGTCGAACGAGTCAAGCATGAAGTCTCAAGTTGTTACAAATTATTTTCATTTTCAAATGAGCCAAGAATGATCCTACAAGAGTTTACAATTGTTTCAATTTTCAAACGAGTCAAGAATGAAGCTATAAGTTGTTTCCAAGTTCGAACGAGTAGAGAATAAAGTCTGAAGTTGTTACGGATTGTTTTCATGTTCAAATGAGCTAAGAATGATCCTACAAGAGTATACAACTGTTTCAATGTTCAAACGAGTTAAGAATGAAGCTACACGTTGTTTCCAAGGTCGAACGAGTCAAGCATGAAGTCTGAAGTTGTTAAAGATTATTTCCACGTTCAATTGAGCCAAGAATGATCCTACAAGAGTTTACAAGTTGTTTGCATGTTCAAATAAGTCTAGAATGAAGTTATAAGTTGTTTCCAAGTTTGAACGTGTAAAGAATGTAGTCTGAAGTTGTTACGGATTGTTTTCATGTTCAAATGAGCCAAAAATGATCCTACAAGAGTTTACAACTGTTTCAATGTTCAAACGAGACAAGAATGAAGCTACAAGTTATTTCCAAGTTCGAACGAGTAAAGAATGAAGTCTAACATGTTACGGATTGTTGTCATGTTCAAATGAGCCAAAAATGATCCTACAAGAGTTTACAATTGTTTCAATGTTCAAAAAAGTGAAGAATGATGCTGCAAGTTGTTTCCAAGTTCGAACGAGTAAAGAATGAAGTTTGAAGTTGTTACAGACTGTTTTCATATTCAAATGAGCCAAGATTGATCCTACAAGAGTATACAAGTGTTTCAATGTTCAAACGAGTCAGGAATGGAGCTACAAGTTGTTTCCATGTTAAATAAGTAAAGAATAAAGTCTGAAGTTATTACGGATTGTTTTCATGTTCAAATGAGCCAAGAATGATCCTACAAGAGTATACAACTGTTTCAATGTTCAAAGGAGTCAAGGATGAAGTTACAAGTTGTTTCCAAAATCAAACGAGTCAAGCATGAAGTCTCAATTTCTTACAGATTATTTTCATATACAAATGTGCCAAGAATGATCCTATAAGAGTTTACAAGTTGTTTCCATGTTCAAACGAGTCAAGAATGAAGCTACAAGTTGTTTCCAAGTTTGAAACGGTCAAGAATCATGTCTCTAGTTATTACGAATTTCTTTCATGTTCAAACAAACCAAGAATGATCCTACAAGAGTTTACAATTGTTTCAATGTTCGAACTAGTCAATAATGAAGCGACAAGTTATTTCCATGTTCGAACGAGTAAAGAATGAAGTCTAAAGTTGTTACGGATTGTTCTCATGTTCAAATGAGCCAAAAATTATCCTACAAGAGTTTAAAATTTTTTCAATGTTCAAACGAGTCAAGAATGAAGCTACAAGTTGTTTCCAAGTTAAAACGAGTAAAGAATAATAAAGTCTCAAGTTGTTTTCATAGTCAAATGAGCCAAGAATGATCCTACAAGGGTATATAAGTGTTTCAATGTTCAAATGAGTCTAGAATGAAGCAACAAGTTGTTTCCATGGTCGAACGAGTCAAGCATGAACTCTCAAGTTGTTACAGATTGTTATCATTTTCAAATGAGCCAAGAATGATCCTACTAGAGTTTACAAGTTGTTTTCATGTTCAAACGAACCAAGAATGATCTTACAAGAGTTTACAATTGTTTCAATGTTCAAACGAGTCAATAATGAAGCGACAAGTTGTTTCCAAGTTTGAACGAGTAAAGAATGAAGTCTAAAGTTATTACGGATTGTTGTTATGTTCAAATGAGCCAAAAATGATCCTACAAGAGTATACAAGTGTTTCAATGTTCAAATGAGTCTAGGACGAAGCTACAAGTTGTTTCCATGGTCGAACGAGTCAAGCATGAAGTCTCAAGTTGTTACAAATTATTTTCATTTTCAAATGAGCCAAGAATGATCCTACAAGAGTTTACAATTGTTTCAATTTTTAAACGAGTCAAGAATGAAGCTATAAGTTGTTTCCAAGTTCGAACGAGTAGAGAATAAAGTCTGAAGTTGTTACGGATTGTTTTCATGTTCAAATGAGCTAAGAATGATCCTACAAGAGTATACAACTGTTTCAATGTTCAAACGAGTTAAGAATGAAGCTACACGTTGTTTCCAAGGTCGAACGAGTCAAGCATGAAGTCTGAAGTTGTTAAAGATTATTTCCACGTTCAATTGAGCCAAGAATGATCCTACAAGAGTTTACAAGTTGTTTGCATGTTCAAATAAGTCTAGAATGAAGTTATAAGTTGTTTCCAAGTTTGAACGTGTAAAGAATGTAGTCTGAAGTTGTTACGGATTGTTTTCATGTTCAAATGAGCCAAAAATGATCCTACAAGAGTTTACAACTGTTTCAATGTTCAAACGAGACAAGAATGAAGCTACAAGTTATTTCCAAGTTCGAACGAGTAAAGAATGAAGTCTAACATGTTACGGATTGTTGTCATGTTCAAATGAGCCAAAAATGATCCTACAAGAGTTTACAATTGTTTCAATGTTCAAAAGAGTGAAGAATGATGCTGCAAGTTGTTTCCAAGTTCGAACGAGTAAAGAATGAAGTTTGAAGTTGTTACAGACTGTTTTCATATTCAAATGAGCCAAGATTGATCCTACAAGAGTATACAAGTGTTTCAATGTTCAAACGAGTCAGGAATGGAGCTACAAGTTGTTTCCATGTTAAATAAGTAAAGAATAAAGTCTGAAGTTATTACGGATTGTTTTCATGTTCAAATGAGCCAAGAATGATCCTACAAGAGTATACAACTGTTTCAATGTTCAAAGGAGTCAAGGATGAAGTTACAAGTTGTTTCCAAAATCAAACGAGTCAAGCATGAAGTCTCAATTTCTTACAGATTATTTTCATATACAAATGTGCCAAGAATGATCCTATAAGAGTTTACAAGTTGTTTCCATGTTCAAACGAGTCAAGAATGAAGCTACAAGTTGTTTCCAAGTTTGAAACGGTCAAGAATCATGTCTCTAGTTATTACGAATTTCTTTCATGTTCAAACGAACCAAGAATGATCCTACAAGAGTTTACAATTGTTTCAATGTTCGAACTAGTCAATAATGAAGCGACAAGTTATTTCCATGTTCGAACGAGTAAAGAATGAAGTCTAAAGTTGTTACGGATTGTTCTCATGTTCAAATGAGCCAAAAATTATCCTACAAGAGTTTAAAATTTTTTCAATGTTCAAACGAGTCAAGAATGAAGCTACAAGTTGTTTCCAAGTTAAAACGAGTAAAGAATAATAAAGTCTCAAGTTGTTTTCATAGTCAAATGAGCCAAGAATGATCCTACAAGGGTATATAAGTGTTTCAATGTTCAAATGAGTCTAGAATGAAGCAACAAGTTGTTTCCATGGTCGAACGAGTCAAGCATGAACTCTCAAGTTGTTACAGATTGTTATCATTTTCAAATGAGCCAAGAATGATCCTACTAGAGTTTACAAGTTGTTTTCATGTTCAAACGAACCAAGAATGATCTTACAAGAGTTTACAATTGTTTCAATGTTCAAACGAGTCAATAATGAAGCGACAAGTTGTTTCCAAGTTTGAACGAGTAAAGAATGAAGTCTAAAGTTATTACGGATTGTTGTTATGTTCAAATGAGCCAAAAATGATCCTACAAGAGTATACAAGTGTTTCAATGTTCAAATGAGTCTAGGACGAAGCTACAAGTTGTTTCCATGGTCGAACGAGTCAAGCATGAAGTCTCAAGTTGTTACAAATTATTTTCATTTTCAAATGAGCCAAGAATGATCCTACAAGAGTTTACAATTGTTTCAATTTTTAAACGAGTCAAGAATGAAGCTATAAGTTGTTTCCAAGTTCGAACGAGTAGAGAATAAAGTCTGAAGTTGTTACGGATTGTTTTCATGTTCAAATGAGCTAAGAATGATCCTACAAGAGTATACAACTGTTTCAATGTTCAAACGAGTTAAGAATGAAGCTACACGTTGTTTCCAAGGTCGAACGAGTCAAGCATGAAGTCTGAAGTTGTTAAAGATTATTTCCACGTTCAATTGAGCCAAGAATGATCCTACAAGAGTTTACAAGTTGTTTGCATGTTCAAATAAGTCTAGAATGAAGTTATAAGTTGTTTCCAAGTTTGAACGTGTAAAGAATGTAGTCTGAAGTTGTTACGGATTGTTTTCATGTTCAAATGAGCCAAAAATGATCCTACAAGAGTTTACAACTGTTTCAATGTTCAAACGAGACAAGAATGAAGCTACAAGTTATTTCCAAGTTCGAACGAGTAAAGAATGAAGTCTAACATGTTACGGATTGTTGTCATGTTCAAATGAGCCAAAAATGATCCTACAAGAGTTTACAATTGTTTCAATGTTCAAAAGAGTGAAGAATGATGCTGCAAGTTGTTTCCAAGTTCGAACGAGTAAAGAATGAAGTTTGAAGTTGTTACAGACTGTTTTCATATTCAAATGAGCCAAGATTGATCCTACAAGAGTATACAAGTGTTTCAATGTTCAAACGAGTCAGGAATGGAGCTACAAGTTGTTTCCATGTTAAATAAGTAAAGAATAAAGTCTGAAGTTATTACGGATTGTTTTCATGTTCAAATGAGCCAAGAATGATCCTACAAGAGTATACAACTGTTTCAATGTTCAAAGGAGTCAAGGATGAAGTTACAAGTTGTTTCCAAAATCAAACGAGTCAAGCATGAAGTCTCAATTTCTTACAGATTATTTTCATATACAAATGTGCCAAGAATGATCCTATAAGAGTTTACAAGTTGTTTCCATGTTCAAACGAGTCAAGAATGAAGCTACAAGTTGTTTCCAAGTTTGAAACGGTCAAGAATCATGTCTCTAGTTATTACGAATTTCTTTCATGTTCAAACGAACCAAGAATGATCCTACAAGAGTTTACAATTGTTTCAATGTTCGAACTAGTCAATAATGAAGCGACAAGTTATTTCCATGTTCGAACGAGTAAAGAATGAAGTCTAAAGTTGTTACGGATTGTTCTCATGTTCAAATGAGCCAAAAATTATCCTACAAGAGTTTAAAATTTTTTCAATGTTCAAACGAGTCAAGAATGAAGCTACAAGTTGTTTCCAAGTTAAAACGAGTAAAGAATAATAAAGTCTCAAGTTGTTTTCATAGTCAAATGAGCCAAGAATGATCCTACAAGGGTATATAAGTGTTTCAATGTTCAAATGAGTCTAGAATGAAGCAACAAGTTGTTTCCATGGTCGAACGAGTCAAGCATGAACTCTCAAGTTGTTACAGATTGTTATCATTTTCAAATGAGCCAAGAATGATCCTACTAGAGTTTACAAGTTGTTTTCATGTTCAAACGAACCAAGAATGATCCTACAAGAGTTTACAATTGTTTCAATGTTCAAACCAGTCAATAATGAAGCGACAAGTTATTTCCAAGTTCGGACGAGTAAAGAATGAAGTCTAAAGTTGTTACGGATTGTTGTCATCTTCAAATGAGCCAAGAATGATCCTACAAGAGTATACAATAGTTTCAATGTTCAAATGAGTCTAGAATGAAGCTACAAGTTGTTTCCATGGTCGAACGAGTCAAGCATGAAGTCTCAAGTTGTTACAGATTGTTTTCATTTTCAAATGAGCCAAGAATGATCCTACAAGAGTTTACAAGTTGTTTCCATGTTCAAACGAGAATAATGATAAAAACAAGTGGATTTTAACATAGGAAACCACTACCCCAAGGATTTCGTAACAAACAATGGATCGCTACCCAAAGAACACACTCAATCAATATTATTCACTCATATCTCAATAATCAAGTCTTCTTTGATATTTAAGGAATAAATCACTTAGAGCATCTCCAATAGGCATTTGGAGCACCTCCAATAGGCAGCGACGGAACCAGGGGGGAAGTGAATTACTGAAGCACTTTTTAACAGCTAGAGAAACAGGGCCAATTGAATAGTCAAGAAGATGTGAAGATCAAGTTCGTGTTAGTCGTTTGTGAACCAGACCAGTTGCACTAAACGTCAGCACAAAAGGAATTGAGAACCGCATCTATGATAGAAAAGAATTGGCTGTATAACCGATGTGTGCTAAAGCTCGGAGAAAATCAAATTCAAGTAGTAAAGGTAAATTTATTAACTTGGTTACAGTGAAAGAAAATATTATAGAGCTTTGAATCGTTGGAAAAATGGCTAAGGTGAACTACCGATAGTTGGTTTAGCTGTTTGACTGTTTCGTCTTATTTACCGACGGTTGGTGATTAGCTGTTTGGCTATTTCGTCTTATTTACCGAAGGTTAGCACATCTCGACGGTTAGCACTTTGGATATATTATTAATTCTATTTCTCTCGACGGTTATGGTTTTAATAATTCATTTGAGTCGATAGTTATAACTGATAGTTGGGTTTGACTGTTTCGTCTTAATTGACCGACGGTTACAGCATCTCGATAGTTAAGGTACTCAGATAAATATCCAGATTATTTATTCCATTGACGGTTAAGTCATTCGATAGTTGAGGTTTAAGATTGTTTAATCTACAGCCAGCCACAGCATGCCACCTATCATTGATATCCTTGAGCAGAATTGTCTTAAGTGATTTATTTCAGTCTCGACGGTTATCAACAAACTCACCGATGGTTATAAAACAAATGTCTCGACGGTTGTTAATTCAAGAAGTGAGAAGCAATCTATTTACTTGGTTCTCAGAAGGCCACGTAGAAGATTGAAAAAGCCTACACAATAAAGCAGCAAAGCCAAGCCTTTGTGATTCAATTCATTCAGTTACAAAGAGAAAACATACAGAGCAAAGAAGAGAGACACAGAGAAGCCATTAACGTCGTTTGAGCTAGTGTCATAATTATTGTTCGTATTGATTGTTGTTGTTGTATTGTAACTGTACTAGTGAATCAGTTGAAGCTAATCTACGGATTAGATTTGTGTAGCACCTTCTTGGTTTATATTAATAAAACGATATATTCCCCGAACGAACTGTGTTTGTGTTAACTGTGTGCATACCTTGTGTTTGATTTAATATTTGTTCGAACTATCAACTAGTCCATAACAAATCATTCCGCGAATATTTTATAAGTTGGACAATATCGTATTCAACCCCCCTTCTACGATATTTGGGACTAACAATTGGTATCAGAGCTTACTGATTGAGTTTACAAATCAGGATCTATTGTTCGGACTTCAGTATTAAGCTTCTGGAATTTTTCGCAAATTTTTTAATTTTCAAAATATTTCACTCAGAAATTTTTTGAACTTTAAATAATTTTGAAAAGTTCAATATCATGAGTTCTCAGAAAGTAGGAAGTATTAAGGTTCCTCAGTTTGATAGAGTGAATTATAATCTC
Source organism: Oenanthe sinensis (assembly GCA_028671895.1). Classification (NCBI taxonomy): domain Eukaryota; kingdom Viridiplantae; phylum Streptophyta; class Magnoliopsida; order Apiales; family Apiaceae; genus Oenanthe; species Oenanthe sinensis. The sequence goes on from CM053807.1 coordinate 15,985,599, forward strand.
TGGAAAAAGAAGATGACCCTGTTTATTAAGGCTGCAAATCTGTTGTACAAGAGAATCTTAGAGAACGGACCGTTTGTACCAATGAAGATGATTCCTGAATCTACAGTGGACGGAGTAAGAGTTCCTCAAAGGTCTACTCCAAAGGATTCTACAGAGTTCACCGATACAGAGAAAGAAATTGTTGCATTGGACACAGGCCTTCAGTTGATTATTGTTGACTCAATGGATGAAGACATGTGCCATCAAATTCTAAATTGTATATCTGGAAAGCACATGTGGGAAACCATCAAACTGATTATGGAAGGAATAGAAGAAGTAAAAGAGAACCGGTTGGATATACTGACATCAAGATAAGAAGCATTCAAATCTACTCCTGGAGAAACAATCACTCAAGTCTTTGAGCAATATAATAAATTGTTAAATGAGTTGAGTATCAAAGGGAAGAACTATCCATTAAGAACAGAGGTTGATTATCTATGGTTCCGGCTCAGTGGATAGTAAGAGTGCAGCACTAATGAAGACCACAGCTCTTGTGGCAGATGAAGTTAAAACTTCTAAAGCAAAGGTCGTTGAAACCAAGATTGGTGGAGAATTGATCATTGAAGCTGAAATGGCTACAGAATCACAAGCTGAAGAGGAAGATGATTTTTATACATTGGAAGAGCTTGATGAGATGGAAGACAAATCTATGGCGTACTTGGCAGGGCGTTTCAAGCATATAAGATTCAGAAGGAATCCCAAGTACAAGAAAAGTTTTGGTAGCAGATTTCAGAAGACAGGATCATTTTCGGGATCCAACTCAAGAGGTGGTTACAAGTCAAACATGGTAGACCGTAGTAAGTTTCGGTGCTACAACTGCAATGAACTAGGGCATTTCGCCACTGAATGTAAGAAACCAAGACAAGCAAAAGACAAGAAGGTTTATGAGAAGAAGAGTTCATACGAGAAGAAAAGCTATGATGAGTTGAAAAGGGAGAATGAGAAGTTGAAACAGAGATTGGATGCTTTGGTTGCAAAACAACAAGGCAAGGCTTACATTGTTGAAGGTAGAAGCTAGGATGACACAGATTCTGAAGAAGAAGAATATGGAAATCTTGCATTAATGGCAGACACTTCAGAACAATCTCCATCATCATCACAGGTACCTATTCTCACCACTGTTGATATGTCTCTATCTGAATATAAAAATACTGTTAATGACTTGAGTATAGAGATGTTTAACATTCATACAAGCATGCTAGCTTTTGAAGGAAAAAATGCTAGACTAGTTGCGAAGATTAAAAAGCTAGAATCTGGAAAGGAACAACTAGAGCTTGTAGGAATCACAGTTAATAACCTTAAGGAAAGAAATGAATATTTGGAGAATAAGGTTAACTGTAATGCAGAGGTTGAGACAGCACTTATGGCTAAGATTTCTGAGCTAGAGTTAAAATTGGAAGCTTGTAAGAACTCAGCTAATATTGCTAAAGACATAATCGATAAACAGAGCTTAGATAACAAGACATGTATAGGCTTTGACTACGATGAACATAAAAGGAATAAGAAAAAGGATAAAAGGAATGTAACTTTCAATGCTTCTAGTACTATTTTATTAGAAAATGAAAATGTTCCTTTTGTCATTAAGAAGAGTAGTAATCCTATCTTTAAGCTCCCACTCTCAGAACCCTTAGACGAAGATACTATCGTATGGAAACAAGAAATGCTTGTTGAGGATAAGTTAAAAGAGAAAGAAGTTGAGGAAAATAATGTAGAAGAAGTTACACCTAATGAGCCAGTTAAAACTGAATCTGCTAAAACTGAATTAGGTGGTAACAAGAACAAGTCAAAGAGTAATAGGAATGGGAAAGTAGGTGTTAAAATTGTTAATTCTGCTACACCTGCACCCACTGCACCTAGGAAATTGTGTACTAATTGCAATTCTGCTAGACACCTTAGTCATGCATGTAATAAGGTTAAAGTAGAATCTAATGTTCCTGTTGTGCAGAACATGTTTAGCATGAACAGTTCTCATTTGCCTTGTGGTATTACTGGATGTATGCCATGTGCTTTTAATATTATGAATGCTTATTTCAATTTGATGAATGCATCTACTTCTAGTAATTGCATAGGCATAGAAAGAAGCATGAATAAGAAAAAGGTAAGGGCAAAGACTGCTAGTCCTCATAAAGTTAGGAATGAGACTCAATCTCCTAAGCCAAAAGACAAATCTGTCAAGGCAAAGGAACATGATTCGAGTTCAGTCAAATTATAACTTAAAGATGTGAAAACTGAACCTATTACACCATCTGCAAGAACCTCTAAATTTCTTGGACCCAAACAAGTTTGGGTTCCAAAGAAACCTTAACCACTTTGTGGTTTTAGGGCATAAATACTAATGAAAAAGTCATATGGATTCTGGATAGTGGATGTTCAAGGCACATGACAGGAGACAAGTCCCTGCTGACCAATGTGGTTGAGAAGATCGGCCCAGTTGTAACCTTTGGAGATGACAACAAAGGCTTTACTAAGGGATATGGTAGTCTGGAAGTTGGAATTGTCATCATTGAAAACATCTCTCTTGTTGACGGTCTGAAGCACAACTTGCTGAACGTCAGTCAATTTACAGATAAAGGATATAATGTGGACTTCAGGAAGGAAAAGTGTATGATCACCAATAGGAAAGATGAAAAGCTTGCTCTTAAAGGAGTAAGAAAAGGAAATATGTTCGTAACTGACTTAAACACTGCAAGCAGAGGAGAAGCAAATTGTTTTTACAGTAAAGCATCCTCTGAATTGAGTTGGTTATGGCACAGAAAACTATCTCACCTGAACTTCAAGGCGATGAATTCTTTAGTAAGAAGAGAATTGGTGAGAGGGTTACCACATATAGAATTCTACCAAGAAGGACTCTGTGAAGCATGTGAAAAGGGTAAGTCAAAGAAGGCGTCACATAAAAGAAAGGACATGTCAAGCATCGGCGAACCTCTCCAGTTGATTCATATGGATCTGTTTGGACCGGTTAATGTCATGTCAGTTTCAAAGAAGAAATATGCATTAGTGATTGTCGACGACTACTCCAAGTACACGTAGGTGTTGTTTTTGCATTCTAAGGATGAAACACCTCAAATGGTAATCGATCACATTAAAAAGATTGAGGTGGAAGCTGGATTGCCTGTGCGGACGATCAGATCAGATAATGGAACTGAATTCAGAAATGCAGTTCTAAATGAATTCTGCACAGAGCGAGGCATTTCAAGACAATACTCAGCCCCAAGAACTTCACAACAGAATGGAGTGGTAGAAAGGAAAAACATGACTTTGATTGAAGCAGCAAGGACAATGTTAAGCCAGTCAAAGCTACCTACATATTTTTGGGCAGAAGCAGTCAACACAGCTTGTTACACTCAGAACAGAACCCTAATCAACAAAGACTTAGAAAAGACATCCTATGAGGTTATGACCAATAGAAAGCCATCACTGAAGTATTTTCATGTGTTTGGTGGAAAATGCTATGTATTGAAAGATGAACATCTAGGCAAGTTTGATGCTAAAGCAGATGAAGGGATTTTTCTTGGTTACTCACTTGAGTCTAAGACGTACAAGGTATATGTGATTGAAACTCATAAGGTCATCGAAAGCCTTAATGTAACGTTTGACGACACCAAACTCCCAAGTCTTCAGAAGGATAAAAATTCTGAATCTCTGGAAATTGAAAATCTATCAGAATACTACTTAGGAGATGAAGACGTACCTGGTGCTGTATCTGGTAGTCATGAACACACGGAGATTGATAATCCAGAGCAAAACAGTGGAAGTGTTGGTAATACCACACAGTCACAGTCACAGTCTGTATTTCAAAATCAGTCTGTTACTGAACCTGCTAGCTTAACTGGTGGATCATTAAATAATGAAGGCAGCAACTCAGGGGGAGGTGAAGAAGGATCAGCTAGTCGCTCTCAACACAACTACGAAGAAGGACAATCATCAAGGGCTAATCTGCCTAGATAGAAGGTATGGAACATAGATCATCCCTTTGAATTAATCATTGGTGACCCAGAGAGTGGTGTGAGGACTAGAAGAGCAACGGGGAATGAATGTCTGTACTCTGGTTTTCTATCAGAGGAAGAACCTAAAAAGGTTGAAGATGCTCTAGAAGATCCAGATTGGGTAATTGCGATGCAAGATGAACTCAATCAGTTTGATAGGCAGAAAGTTTGGAAACTGGTACCCAGACCTAAAGACAAATCGTTTATTGGCACTAAATGGGTATTCAGGAATAAGCTGGATGAAGATGGCATTGTTACGAGGAACAAGGCCAGACTGGTTGCTAAGGGGTATTCTCAAGTAGAAGGAATAGATTATGACGAGACCTATGCACCAGTAGCAAGACTTGAAGCCATCAGGATGTTTTTGGCATTCGCAACACATTCAGACTTTAAAGTTTATCAAATGGATGTGAAGAGTGCATTCCTGAATGGGGAGTTGGAAGAAAAGTATATGTAGAGCAACCTCTGGGTTTCGAGAACAAAGATCATATGGACTTTGTGTACTTCCTTTTTAAAGCTCTTTATGGACTCAACCAGGCGCCTCGAACATGGTACGAAACACTATCTGAATTTTTAATTGAAAATGGTTTTATCAGAGGTGTTATAGATAAGACTCTCTTTCATAAAATGCATAAAAATAATTTGATATAAGTTCAAGTGTAAGTTGATGATATTATATTCGGTTCTACTAATGATGAGCTATGTAAGAGATTTGTTAAGTTAATGCAGAGTAGGTACGAGATGAGTATGATGGGTGAGCTTACTTTCTTCCTTGGACTACAAGTGAGTCAGAAGAAAGATGGGATCTTCATTTTCCAGGCAAAGTACATCAGAGATCTTCTAAAGAAGTATGGACTTGAAGATTCAGCCACCGCCAAGACTCCAATGCCAACTTCCACAAAGCTTGATGAGGACAAATCAGGTAAATCTGTCGACATCACAAGCTACAGAGGTATGATTGGATCTCTACTTTACTTAACTGCAAGTAGGCCAGATATTATGTTTCGAACTTGCCTATGTGCACGGTTCTAAGATAACCCAAAAGAGTCTCACATTATAGCTGTCAAAAGAATATTTAGATACCTGAAGGGTACTCCAAATTTGGGAATTTGGTATCCTAAAAGTACTGGTTTTGACCTAATCGGCTATACAGACTCGGATTTTGCAGGTTGTAAGATTGACATGAAGAGTACTTCTGGAAGCTGTCAATTCTTGGGAAGAAGATTGGTCTCATGGTATAGCAAGAAGCAGCACTCAGTGTCTACCTCAACAGCAGAGGCAGAATACATTGCAGCAGGTAGCTGTTGTGCTCAGATCCTATGGATGAGAAACCAACTCCAAGACTATGGCTTTATGTTGAATAAGATTCCAATATTCTGCGACAACACAAGCGCCATAGCTATAACCAACAATCCGGTTCAGCACTCACGAACCAAGCACATTGATATCAGGTATCACTTTATACGAGAGCATGTCATGAATGGAATTGTGGAGTTTCATTTTGTACCCACAGAACAACAATTTGCAGACATCTTCACGAAACCACTAGACGAATCCACTTTCTCTAGGTTGGTTAGTGAATTAGGAATGTTAAATTTAAATTAATTTTTGTTTGCGAGGAGTTGTATGGATTCACAAGTTATTGAATTTTTATATCCAAAGGACTTGTGACCTCCAGTCTAACTTATGATCTCGGGCTTATGAATATCAATATTAATTATCATAAGTATACCAGTTATGCTTTGTGGTAATTATTCGATATAGCATAAGTAGTTAACTGCTACATAAGTGTTTGTAGTTAACAAGAAGCATAACAGTCTGTGGTTTAGAATTAATTGGTGGATTTCAATGTTATAAGATCTGGCTGAGAGATTCTATATCAGACAGGTTGTGATCTTTAGTGAGAAATTGGTTGTACAGTTTTCTTTATTTATTGTACTGGTTCTCACTGAAAGCATGTGTAGCAATTACATTTCATGATCTTATTTTGCATAACCGACTGTATGTTTATTCATAGTATGCTTGTATGATTGTTTGGATTGTGATTGGGTTGGTTTAAAATTTTTAGAAATTTCAAAAGTAACAGAGTATGGAACAAATTTTTTTTGGTTCCAAAGATTCTGAATCAACCACCTGTGTTTATTAGTATTACTATTAATATTGCCTGTTTATGGATTTCAAATTGGATTATTATTAATTCGATAGTTATTTCCAAATTAAGATTCTAATATTTCTATTTTAGGAATATTAATTCATTAATTTAAGAAATCTCTATTTAATTAATTTTATGAATATTTGAAATTATTTTGTAAGTGTATTTAAATGATTTTTATTATTTTTAAAACTCTCGACAGTTACCAATTAGATATATTTTTCGTAACCATCGAAGTGGTTTTAAACAGTACTCGATAGTTATGATAAAATATATTATATTAGTAACAGTCGAAGTAGTCTTTTGGTTAATATATTTATATAATAGAAAACTATCTCTTTCGATAGTTACGTATGATATATTAGTGTACATCTCGATAGTTCCTATAGCTTTTATTTTATTATTTTTTGATAACCATCGAGTTGTTAAAAAAAAAATTGATAGTTACGTTACTAACCATCGAGTTGTTTAAAAAAAAAAAATCGATAGTTACGTTACTAACCATCGAGTTGTTTAAAAAAAAATCGATAGTTACGTTACTAGCCATCGAGTTGTTTAAAAAAAAAAAATCGATAGTTACGTTACTAACCATCGAGTTGTTTAAAAAAAAAAATATGGCGATGGAGGAGCAGTTGAGAGTAAGCAGGGTCACGTGGTCTGGGGCCCGTTTTGAACAAATTGTTTTGTTTTCTCTCTTCTTTCCATCTCGCCAGTTAACTAAATATATATATATATAATTTCTATTCATTACTCAGCAACTGTAACCATCGAGCAGAAAATTGATCTTTTTTTTCCTCCTTTTTCTACCATTCTAGTACTAGTTTTGACAATCTAAACCGATAGAATTGTAGATCCAGTTATCCCGAATTATTTGATACCAACCTTGTATCGTTTGGTTTCAGTTTTGTTTCGGGTGTTTCAAACTTTGGGATTTTCTCTAGGGTTAGTTTGAGGTCTAAAAATCAAAACAAAAATAGTTTCACCGTTCAAATCTCTCCTAGTTTAGCATATATATTTTTCACAATTTTTGGAAGAGTTTTGAATTTTAGTATTTTCGGTTCGTTATCGAGTCTAATTAAATTCGTAATTAATTGTTTAAAGTTAAAATTTTCGATAATTTTTACTAGTTAAAAATGGTTGGAATTTTTACTATTATCAAAACGAATTTAGTTGCCGAGTTTGACATTCAATCCCTTCCTGCTAATTATCGGGTCTGGGCACGAGTGTTACTCGAATATTCTCGAGTGAGGTATGCCTTAGTAACAGACGTGATATTAAATCATAATATGCTACGAGACTGTTACTGTTCTGCATATAACTCTTCAGCTGTTGATGAACTGGCTTTTACATTTAGTATTGCTAATCGGGAAATCCAGGTGACGGAGCTAGATTTGAATCGTATCTTAAGATTCCCTGAGAATAATCTAGTCCCTTATCCCAATTCCGAACAATTAACTCAGTTCTTCACGACTATCAACTACGTTAATCCTAATCTCCACGACTCGGGTGAAAGGTGTAAACATCATTTACCTAAGGCATGGAATTTTTTTTTTCACACTCTTATGCAATGTTTCTCTTATAAAAAGTTCAACACACACAGTATTTCAAGTTATTATCAAACTTTAGGCTTCAGTGTTGCTAATAATTGTAGGATAAATTTTGGTAAGTTATTATTGAATCAGATGTTGTATGTTATGGGACCGTTGGAGTACAGAAACCTTCAAGTCACTAACGTGGAGTGTTACTTTCCACGGTTCCTACAGCTTATCCTTAATGATCTAAAGACTAACGAGGAAAAACTACTATATACTAGTAGTGTTACCTCTTTGTGTATGTAACAGAAAAACAGGATAGCCAATACTTTGAACAATAATAGAAACTACATCAACGAAGCACCTGCTCAAATGACTGAATACATGGAGGGTTGTGTAGTGGACATGGAAAGAGACGAGCCTCAAGGGCCTCAAGAAGATGATCAGGTTCCTGAACCAGTGCAAGAATCAGTTCCAGTAGCTACTCCTGTAGAAGATTTAGCTCAAGAAGAGGAAGTGGTTCAGGTGATAGAGGAAGTACAAATTTCAGGAGATGGATTTCAAAGTATATCTGGAGGAGATTCTGTAGGTCATGCTGACAGTCAGAAATCATATCATCCTTGGACTCCTACAGGTAGTACTCAAGGTAGTCTTCATGTCTCTGAATCTTCAGCTTTTTCTAATTTACAGGATCTTTTTGGAGAAAGTGTCATGAACTTATCAGCTGAGCCCTCTATGGCTGTAGGACAAGGCAATGAATCTGAAACCCAACAGATTTTAACCACTGCCTCAGAACCAAACACTATAAAAACCTTACCTTTATCTTCTCTCCAATCCCTAAAAAGAAAATTTGTGAGTGAGGGAGATAGTGCCACAGAAGCACCACATAAGGAAGGTGAGGGAACCCAAACAGCTCTACCTCTGACTAGACGTCGATTAGAAGAACCTGAGGTATCTGTTAGCCCATCTATGCCCTCTCAAAAGGATATAGAGCTGAAAAAGGCAAATACACAGTCTCTGGGGACATCCTCTCAACAGGGTGAACCTATTGAAATTCGCCCGTCGGCCAGGGCATCTGAACGAGTGTCAATAATTGAGCCTCCAACCAAGTTATATGTTGCACTGAAAGGAGCACACACACAGGAGGAATTGACGGATGTTGCTACTACTGTAGCAGAACCTATACAGGTAGATCCTGTACAGGTCATGCCTTCACAGGCTATTGCGGGAGTCATGGGTCCTTCATTGCTAAAAATTACAGGATCCAATGTGATAAGCCCCAGGAGGAACATTCCTGGCTCCTAATAAGGAGGTCTCCACCACTATTAGTGGAAAGGAGAAGCAACTACTTGGCAATAGTTCTTCGGATGAGCCATTTAGGATTTTTACTGCAGGTACAGAAGACTTGCTGGAGTCAAGGAGAGTGAGTGAAACACCAACAGAACGATTGAGAGATCATAATTCACCCACACCTCTAAGACCGAGCGAGAGAATTGAGAGACAAACACCTACAGAACCTGTCAGTGAGACACCTACCAGCCAAATAGATACCCTCACAATGTACACACAATCTCTAAGTCAAAGGGTTTATAACCTGGAGACTACTATCACCGAAATGAAATCTGAATTTCATAGCAATGTTATGGAAATAAAATCTATTCAATACAACATGTTGCAGGATTTACAGAATTTCAAGACTGATATGAAGAAGTTTGTTACAGATTTATTTGAAATGTATAAATCTCAAACTACTCAAATCCCTGCTTCGGAGGATAACACAACTAAGGGGGAGATGATAGTGCGAGAGCAAGAAAAAGAATCTGGTGCTGATATGGGGAGTAAAGACAAAGGGAAAGGCAAGTTGGTAGAAGTAGAAAAAGAAGTAAACATTTATACATCTCAGGGGGAGCAAGATATACCACTGGAGGTAAGGCTCACACTTGAAGAAGGAGAAATATGAGAACCTTCTCATACTGCTCCTACAGCTCAGGAAGATGCTTTGTTTGATGAATTTGTAAATGGTGTCGCTTATCAGTTCACTGAAACGGACTTTGTGGAAACGTTTGGTTTGCTAGATGCAAATCAATCCAGGATAAGGGCATGTGAAATTGCACGAATGTCTCAAGAGAAAGTCAGAAAAGAACACTACAACCACTATATTGTAAGGAGACAAAGGCCGTTGGTGTTATCAAGAGAAGGAAGTGCATGGGACAAGGCTAGGAGTCTTTTACAGAAACCAGAGTTAGGAGTTATTCAAAATGAAGATCAAAAAGTTCTGGAAGCATTGCAAGAAGCTCACAAGAGTCATCCATCAATAAATCAGTTCTTTCATGCATTGAGACAAACAATTAAATTGATATTCATCACGTCTAACATTAATGGATGGCGGATTCAGATTCAATTCAATAATTCGACTACTAAGACCATTTCTTCTAATTTTATCAAGTTGAGGTCTCTCACAGAATTGTATATCATGAAGATTAGGGTGGACAAGAGATCTCATGTGAATGAACTTCTTACTGATATGATTGAAGATCAAATGAGCAAAGCAGAAGTTGAAGTTCACACAACTCCTTATACAGTGATTTCTACAAAGACAAGTTAGTTCAGACACTGTGTTTGAGTGATGAAAGACTAAGTCTATATCCTCTGAAGCGTCTGAAATATGTTGAAGGGTTTCTTAGGAGTGAAGGACTTAGAACAGAAGAAAAGTGGAAAGCTGCAGAGCGCATCTATGCTTATAGACTTAATGTCTTATCAAATCAATCTGTAAATATTTCCAAGGTCAGAAGAATAGATCCTTCAAATGGATCTCAACCAAAATTGCCTATGTATACAAAAGAAGAAGGAGATTGGGACTTTGAAAAAGTCAAGGCAATGAGTGAATTCAGATTTAACCATCCAGGGAAAGTGTTCGAGTATACAAAGAAGCCAGATTTTCCAATTGTCTTTCCAGATTTTGATGTAATCAGGGAGACAGAGACAATGGTGTTAAAGGATCCTCCAGCAATCAAGTATAAGAACCCCAAAGGAAAAACTGTAATAGTTGATATCCACAAGATGTCTTACATGACTTCTAAGGAACTGGGTTTTATACTTGATCAAATCAAGACTTCAACGAACTATAAAGACAAATCAGCATTGGCAGAAATCTCTAAGCTTTACATGGAGAAGTTGGGAGCAGAATCATGTTACAACACTGATCGGGTTAAAGCAGTTCCAAAAACGTTGAGTGTTAAAGGAAAGACGAAAATTCTTGAATTTACATTCGAACAGGTTAAACAGATCAGGAGAGTAGCTGTCTTGCAAACACTTCAGGAAGCTTTGTCAGATCCCAAGCCAAGAAATATGCTAGAAGAAGAAGCGTTGGATCTAGTGAATGACCAGCTTGCAAGTCTTGTACAATGAGAATGACATAATGTATATCAGTTCAGGCTAAAGGAACATTCATTCTACATTGTAATTATTTTTGAAATCTGGAAATGTATAATATGATCCAGAATGTATTTAATATTAGTTTACCATCTTCTATTTATTTTTTCTTGTAAGTTAGTTGAGTTATCCTCTTAAGGGATTTGTTTGTCGAACTCTAAAAATCAAATAGGGGGAGATTGTAAAGCATAATGTAACGTAATGTAACATGTAACCGAGGAAACTAACTCAACACTGATGGTCGGTAACTTATATTAAAATGAAGCACGTAATCGACTACAAATCGTTTATAAGTTGAATACAAAAGATCAAAACATTAGATGAAGCTTTGAAGACATTGAAGATCACTGAAAGAAGTTCATTAACATGTTCAAGCCTCAGTGAAGAATAAAGATGTAGTGTTTCAGAGGTTCAGAAGATGTCAGAGGTTTTACAACAGAGAAGTCAAGGGATTCCAGTGAATTACAGAAGCACTTCTTAACAGCAAGAGAAACAGGGCCAATTGAATAGTCAAGAAGATGTGAAGATCATGTTCGTGTTAGTCGTTTATGAACCAGACCAGTTGCACTAAACGTCAGCACAAAAGGAATTGAGAACCACATCTATGTTAGAAAAGAATTGGCAGTATAACCGATGTGTGCTAAAGCTCAGAGAAAATCAAGTTCAAGTAGTAAAGGTAAATTTATTAACTTGGTTGCAGTGAAAGAAAATATTATAGAGCTTCGAATTGTTGGAAAAATGGCTAAGGTGAACTACCGATAGTTGGTTTAGTTGTTTGACTATTTCGTCTTATTTACCAATGGTTGGTGATTAGCTGTTTGGCTGTTTCGTCTTATTTACCGACGGTTAGCACATCTCGACGGTTAGCACTTTGGTTATATTATTAATTCTATTTCTCTCGACGGTTATGGTTTTAATAATTCATTTGAGTCGATAGTTATAACTGATAGTTGGGTTTGACTGTTTCGTCTTAATTGACCGACGGTTACAGCATCTCGATAGTTAAGGTACTCAGATAAATATCCAGATTATTTATTCCATCGACGGTTAAGTCATTCGATAGTTATGGCACTTCGATAGTTGAGGTTTAAGATTGTTTAATCTACAGCCAGCCACAGCATGCCACCTATCATTGATATCCTTGAGCAGAATTGTTTTAAGTGATTTATTTCAGTCTCGACAGTTATCAACAGACTCACCGATGGTTATAAAACAAATGTCTCGACGGTTGTTAATTCAAGAAGTGAGAAGCAATCTATTTACTTGGTTCTCAGAAGGCCACGTAGAAGATTGAAAAAGCCTACACAATAAAGCAGCAAAGCCAAGCCTTTGTTATTCAATTCATTCAGTTATAAAGAGAAAACATACAGAGCAAAGAAGAGAGACACAGAGAAGCCATTAACGTCGTTTGAGCTAGTGTCATAATTATTGTTCGTATTGATTGTTGTTGTTGTATTGTAAATGTACTAGTGAATCAGTTGAAGCTAATTTACGGATTAGATTTGTGTAGCACCTTCATGGTTTATATTAATAAAACGATATATTCCCCGAACGAACTGTGTTTGTGTTAACTGTGTGCATACCTTGTGTTTGATTTAATATTTGTTCGAACTGTCAACTAGTCCATAACAAATCATTCCCCGAATATTTTATAAATTGGACAATATCGTATTCAACCCCCCTTCTACGATATTTAGGACTAACACCAAGTTCGAACGAGTAAAGAATTAAGTTTGAAGTTGATATAGATTGTTTTCATGTTCAAATGAGCCAAAAATGATCCAACAAGAGTTTACAATTGTTTCAATGTTCAAACGAGTCAAGGATGAAGCTACAAGTTGTTTCCAACTTCGAACGAGTAAAGAACGAAGTCTAAAGTTATTACGGATTGTTGTCATGTTCAAATGAGCCAGAAATTATCCTTCAAGAGTTTACAATTGTTTCAATGTTCAAACGAGTCAAGAATGAAGCTACAAGTTGTTTCCACGTTAAAACGAGTAAAGAATAATACAGTCTCAAGTTGTTACAGATTGTTTTCATATTCAAATGATCCAAAAATGATCCTACAAGGGTATACAAGTGTTTCAATGTTCAAATGAGTCTATAATGAAGCTACAAGTTGTTTCCATGGTCGAACGAGTCAAGCATGAAGTCTCAAGTTGTTACAGATTGTTTTCATTTTCAAATGAGCCAAGACTGATCCTACAAGAGTTTACAAGTTGTTTTCATGTTCAAACGAGTCAAGAATGAAGCTACAAGTTGTTTCCAAGTTCAAACGAGTAAAGAACGAAGTCTAACATTGTTACGGATTGTTGTCATGTTCAAATGACCCAAAAATGATCCAACAAGAGTTTACAATTGTTTCAATGTTCAAACGAGTCATGAATGGGGCTACTAGTTGTTTCCAAGTTCAAATGAGTAAAGAATAAAGTCTCAAGTTGTTAATATTATTTTCATGTTCAAATTAGCCAAGAATTGTAACGATCGAGATAATTAAATCTATTTGAATAATATGAGGTATATGATTTACGTGTTTTAATGTGTTAAGATATGATATGTGGTCTTTTTATATGTCTAGTTGACTGCCTGTTTGACCGCATTATGCTAAGTGTTTTAATTAAGTGATTAATTGATTTTCCATGCTTAATTGAGTAACTGTTTGATTTTTATAAAATTATTGGTGTGTCCAATAATTATGAAATTTTATATGTAGCTTCTATGTGATTTTAGAGACTTTCTAAAAATGGTGATGTATTTAATTCTAGTCCCAGTGATTTTATATAAATCTTTCATTCCTGTTTTATTCTAGAGATATTACTCTTCTAAATTCCATATTTAATTATTGGAATGTCCAAAAATCATGAAATCTTTTCCAAAATGATCCTTATATATTCTGAGACTTTTGAAAAATAAAAGTTTATTTTAATTGAGCCCCAAAATATTTTTAAAGATTTTCTACTCCTATTTCTATTTAAAGTGTCTAAACTTCCCCGATTTTTAATTAAATATTTACTCATCAGAAAAATATTTTAAAAATATGGGTGAGCTTTTAAAATCGTTTTATTTATTTTAAAAATATAAAATTTATTTTTGTACCCATTTCCCTATCAACTACGAATTTTTAAATTGTTTTAATTTCAGAAAACTAGCAGCTGTGAAATTACTATTTTGCCCTTGGTTTTATAAAACACAGCATCGCTTCTTTTCTTCCCCATTTGCTCTGTGTCTCAGTTTGTAGGTCGGTAGTTGCTTCTCCAGGCGATTGCTACTGTTCTACTTAATTTCTATAGTAATTTCTGTGATTGTTACTAGTAATCAAGTCTTAGACATGCATACAAGTCATTGTTTATTAGCTAGTATATATGTATATATGTGTGTGCACGGCAAGTGCGTGTGTTGAGGGGGAGAGCTGCATGCAATTGATTATAGTGACATAACCTTGTTCCTAGGCTTGTAAGTGAGTTGTAATTGAGTTTTGGTGGAGCTTCGTGGAAGGACACTCGGAATCTAGCATCGCCGAGGACCTCCGAGCTTTACCCCACCGGCGGTGAACCTCCGGTGAGCCGGTGGAGGGCTGTGATGGCAAACCTGAGCCTACCACACCTTAATTGCTATGTTAATGTTATATTTATGCTGCTAGTTAGCTTAAATTGAGTTGCATGTAGACTTTTGGTTCATTTCTTGTTTTCCTGAACCAAATTATTCGAATGGGTCTTGTTTTCGATTGTTGCGGTTGCTACTAGTGGTGTATATTAATGACTTATAGCATATGTGGTTTGCATGTCAATTGTTTGCTATTAGTTTGAGATGCATGTCGAATTATGGATTAGTTTTGAATTTCCGTTTGTGTTACTAATTTTCCGAACAAAAATATATGCATATATGTGAAGTTGATGTGGAGTATGAGAGGGTGTAGCAATGTAATGATTATCAATTGCCTAGAGTAATTAGGAATGTACTAAAATGCTAAATGATCTTCTTCTTATGTCATTTTCGAATATATAGTTTATATACATGTTTAATTTCGAATTATATGTTTAATTCTTTGGCAAACTGAAATGAAATAGTGGAAATGCTAGTTATGTTATGTTCGAATTTGGATTAATGACAACATACCTTGACTTAGTTTGATGTTAATTACCATGCTTAGATAATGAACTAATTGCTTGTGTAATTTGTATGTAGTAATTCGAATGAGATATGAAAGATTGTGAATATATTGCTCGAAGTAGTAACTATACAATTATGTTAGTTGAGTTGTGTTAATTGTCATGATTCTTGAATTATATCAAGTGGTATATTCGAATTCTATGTTATAAGGATAATTGGGATGCCATACTAGTCATTCCTGAAGATAGGACTTGCTTTGATATATATATACTTGGCAGATGCATATGCTTGTTCAGTGTGAACTTGAGATATATTATATGTAGTTAACTTTGGTGATGTTAATTATATAACTTCTATAGACATTGCTTTATTAGACATGGAATTGGTAATATAATATGAATAACTGATTGTGTATGATTGACATTGGTGTTTGTTTGTGTCGGTTGTATTCCGACGGGTAGCTCCAATTACAGGGGAGGTGCTGCCAAAATTTTCTGAAACTAAACTGACTTTTATAAAACACTATTGGCACACCAATTCTGTATAGGAAAGACTATCAGTCAGGAATACTGTAGATCATATAATTGAATATGTACTACTTGCTTGCCAGTGTAGAAGTGATTATATAGTATAATATGTCTACAGTGGATTATATATGTGTTAAGGGGTTTTAGTTAACGAAAGGGTAGAATAGTTAGACGTTAATGAGAACGTCGAGAGTTTATAAGATACTGAAATAGTATTATTTATGTGTAGCTACGAAAGACGTTGAGGTGAAGGACAAGGGAAAAGCTAAAGTAGAGAGTTAGTGACTAGTGTAGGTGATCTACCTGTTCAGCAGCTGTAGCATTCCTTTTTAAGGCAAGTAACTACTGCCTGATCTCTTTTAACTTAAGCACTGTTTTATAAACTGCTTTATGACCCTGCAACTATGATATCTTATTTCAACTGTTTTAAGCTATAGCCTACCTTATTTTAACTGTTTTACTTAAACTGCAACTTTGTACCAGTTTTTAATTACACTTTAACCTTTCCAATCCCGGAACTGTAATTGACAACTTATAAACTAATTTTAAAGATCTTAAATCAGTAACCTTGAACTATGACTTATGTCTACACCATTTTTCCTTAATTATGTTTACTTAAACTTTAACCTGAAAGTACCCTGTTGCTATTGCCTAACTACTGTTACAATTAAATGCCTTACAACTGTTTTCAAAACTTCTTATTATACCTGTGAATTGACCCTGCAACCTGACTTTACTACTATAACTTGGTTTTGGTCCCTAATTCAAGATTTCTGCTTACTTTATTACAACAAAGACTTGTTTTGAGATTATCCTGGAATAAACTTTACCTCTGTCTAATGATCTTAAAAATGGATTTAAATATGGAATCCGACTTTCAAGAAGTCTTTTTCATCAAATGATTTGGTAACTTTAAAAAGAAAGGTTTTGGTTATTATAGGAATTCCGATCAAAATGGTTTCTGCGGATTCCTATAGGTTGGAGGCGTAAGAGGCCGAGTGACGCCGGTTCAGCACTTTTTATGGGAAGACTATAATGAGATAGTCAATGGCTATAATGAGATAGCCCAAGGCCAATGGCAATAAGTGCCTTTATGAGTACTCTTTATGTCCAGAGGGACTTTAGTCCGTTATGGGGACTTTACGTGGCTGATCACCCGTATTGTCTGGCGTTGTGAGAAAACTTGAAAGGCATAGGTGTACTAACTTGTAACACTTAATTATTATGTAACTCAACTAAGTAAAAGATAAAACAACAGCAAAACAAGAGAAACTGAAGAAACACATGGAATCAATCAACTGAAGAAATGGTAATGATACTTGGTAACTACAAGTAACTAATTTGGTGAATCAAGGATGCATAAGTGAGAAGAAGTTCAATCTCAGTATTGCTCATGCCCTAACTTATCTAATGGAGGATCAGATTAATGTCAAAGAAGTATCAAGAAGACCAAAGTGATTTCATGTAATGTATATCAACATCTGGATAATGTAAAGGTTAATCAACAAATGAGAACTGACATTCAGAAGCAAGAACCCCTACAAGACTAGTCACTTATGAACCAGACCATTGCATCAAGTGTCAGGACATTGGAGGCAAGTTCATGTCAGTAATAGAAGATCTCATTTGAATTGAGTGAGGAAAAGAAATTGAAGAAGCTAAGGAAACTTGCTCATAAAGGTTAACTCTCAATTAGTCACTAAAGAAGGTCAACATTGGATGTGTGCATATTTGCTAAGGCAAATGTCGATCCACAGCAGATCGAGATACGGGTCGAGATTTACAAGTGAAGTAAAACACTGCTAAGGCAAATCTCGATCCAGGCGATAGATCGAGATCGAGATTCTCCCAGATCGAGATCGAGATCTTCACAAATCGAGATCGAGATCTTCATAGATCGAGATCGAGATTCTCCCAGATCGAGATCGAGATTTTCACAGATCGAGATCGAGATGGGTCCAGGCTAAGATCGAGATGCGGGTAGAAATGTAACATTTAATGTTCAAGGGACAAGTGGCTTATTGTGAACGGTTGATCCAGAGTTGTTGTTAAAGTACTTTTTGTTGTCGAAATCCTGATTGGGCCACGTACACAAAAAGGACAAGATCAAGACTACATGACATTATAAAAGCAGCACTTTATTTTTTAGTGAAACTTGTATCTCTGTATTTTTCAACGATAATTTTTAAGAGAGAGCATTTACTGTAAAACAAAAAGTGAGAGAGAAGATCAGTTGAATCTAGCTTTAATTGCTGTATTTATTGTTCAACTGATCATGATGCTTTTATGAATGTTGTAGCAAATCCATCAATGAATATAATGATATATTCTTGAAATTCTGTGTCATCATTTATTACTTGCACATTGTTTATTCTCTTATTTTTAAACAGTTGTATTCACCCCCCCCCTCTACAACACTTTGGACCTAACAATTGGTATCAAAGCTTCTGTTAAACACATCTAACAGAGATCCTATTGTGTTGTTTGAGTTGGTTCTTGAAAATCCCAGATCCATTTTTTTTTTCTTGAAGTTTGTGCCGAAAGTTTTTGTTTGTTTCTTCCTGGAAAAGTCATAGATCTAAAAAAAAAAGTTCTAAGTAATGGTGTAAGGAATATTTGTACAAAATTCCAAAATATTGTACTTTAGAGCTTTGTGGATTTTCTTGTGGTCAAAGCTGGAATCAACTGATTGACTAAACAAAAAGGACAATTTCGAACTTCTGTCAACTAGAAAGTGGACACCTTTTTGTTTGGACTTGAGAAAGTGGTGGACCCTGCTACTGTTCCTGTGATTAAAACTAACTTGCTTGAATCTTAAGTGCAAAATCCGTTGGATATTAAGTGTTGGATATTTAAAGTGAGATAATTAATTTTTCAAGTAAATACAATTTATTGTAATTTGAAAAGTGTATTATCTTAATTTTAAATTTTATTAAAATGGCCGCCGCACACAGATTTAAGATACCTCCGTTTGATGCATAACATTATGACGAATGGACCGGAAGGATGAGAGCTTACCTTGAATCAATAAACAAGGTATACTTGAGAATATTGGAAAACGGTCCATACATACCCATGAGAATTGAGCCAGAGCGAATGGAAGGAGGGATACTAATTCCATCCCGGTCTGTTCCTAAAGAGGAAATGGAGTTTTCAGACGCAGATAAAGAATTGGTTGGTATGGATGCGTCGTTACGCAACGTCATAATTGAATCCCTAAACTCAGAGTACTATGTTCAAATAAAGGGATTAAAAACAGCTAAAGCCATGTGGGATAAACTGGCTGTGGTGATGGAGGGGACCGAGGAAGTTAGAGATAATCACAAACGCATTCTGATATCTGAATATGAATCGTTCAGATGCGAACGAGGAGAAAGCGTAGCGGATGTTTACAAACGTTACAGTAAATTGCTTATCGAGCTGAGTATAAGAGATAAAGTCTATCCACTAGCAGATTCAAATATCAAGTTTCTATTGAATTTGCCTAAACATCTGGAACACAGGATCACTGCCATTCGAGAGTCAAGAGACTTGAAAAATGCTTCTCTCGAAAAGCTGTATGGTGTTTTGAAAACCTACGAGCTGGAGCAGGAACAAAATGACAGAAGAAGATCCTACAATAGTGGAGAAAACAAAGCGGTAAGTGAGTCTGGACTTGTAGCTGAAGAGTCTGCTGTAAAGGCACTTGCAGCTGTCTCATTAAAAACTGTTAATCCTGAAAGGGTGGTATTAGACATTGAAGATCCATCCGAAGAAAGTGAGGATGAATACTATACCCTTGAAGAGCTGGACAAATTAGAAGACAAGTCATATGCCTGTATTGCTCGAGAATTTGCTCATATCAGCTTCAGGAAGCAAAGAAGTGGTAAAGGACGATTTGGTAGTTCTTTCAGCCGAAGAGGCAGCAGTAGCGGCAGAGGCAGTAATGTAAGTGGTCGGGGAAGTTACAGTGGCCGAAGTAGCACATCTGGTAGTGGCTACAGACCTAACCTGGTAGACAAGAACAAGTTCAGATGCTACAACTGCAATGAATTGGGGCACTTCGCAACAGAGTGCAAGAAGCCCAAGTACGTTCATCCCAAGGAATCCTATGCTGATCTGAAAAAGAAATATGATGCCTTGGTTAGCAAGCAACAGAAGGGAAGCCGGGCGTATGTTGTGACTGAAGAGAAGGGTTGGGACGAGTCTGATGAAGATGAAGATCAGGAGCTATGCAACTTCGCTTTAATGGCAAAATCTTCAGAACAATCAGAGGTACCGATTCTAACCGTAAATGAAATGTCGATTCCTGAGTACCAAAATGAATTAGCTGCCATGACTAAAGATATGTACAATCTCCAACTAAATCTAATTGCTGTTAATAAGGAAAATGCTAAACTCTCCCTTAAGAATAGACTTCTCGAGGCCAGGGTAGAGGAATTAGAATCAGGAGAAAGTAAAGAAAGGCAATTAATGAATCAGGTAGACGTTTTAGAACACAAGCTTAAAATTAGGGAAGACCTTAACGAAGAACTTAAAAATGAATTAGCTGAGCTCAAAATAACATGTAAATCTTTTGAAGAAGCCGCTAATAAAGTTTTCGTAGAAAGGGACATGTACATGAAACTCGCAGGCAAGAGTAAAAATGAAAAAGTAAACATAGGACTTGACTACACATAGAAAAAGAAAAATAGGGCTGCTGAGTTGTTAGAGCCAGTGTTAGTCAAAGAAAATGTGCCTGAGGTTTTAATGGATGTTAGAAAACCTATCTTTAAGCAGTTTGAGCCCAGGACCATAGATCCTGTTGCTACTGAAATTGAAAAAGAAATTAAAATTGAAAGAGATTCAGAAGAAAAAGTAGTAGAACCTACAACTTCCAAGAGAGCGAGTAAGATTGCTTATGCTAAGAGAGGTGTAGGAACCAAAGAGGCTAAGACGGTGTCATATAAACAATGGGTAGCAGGGTCAGACCAAATGAAAGCACCTGTAAAGGCAGTTAAAACTGAACCTGCATCTGTATCTACATCTACACGAGCTAGAAAGGCATGCTATATCTGTAATCAATCTGATCATTTGTCTTACTATTGCCCGTTCTATGTAGAGGAAGAAAAATCTGTTGGTTGTAATACCATGCCTGCAACTACTGCTTTGCCTAACATGCGTGCAAATCATGCTAAATGCAATAATCCTAATTGTATGCCATGTGCTGTAAACATCATGCATGCTTATTTTAATTTAATGAATACTGCTAGTGCATCTGTTGAACATACATCTAGTAGTGGTAAGAAAAAGCATGTGGGGTCAAAAACTAAGACTTCAAGTCCTCCTAAAGTTAGGAGTGACCAGTCTACTCCCAAACCTGACAAACCAGTCAAGGTTGACAAGGGAAAAGACAAAGTCAAGATGAATGCCCCTGATGGCAACAAGGCAAAGCCTTCTGTATCTGAAAAGAAAAAGGAAATTATTGATGCCGGGCCCAAACATCATTGGGTTCCGAAGAACACCTAATCTTTCTGGATTTGCAGGGCAGTGTACAGGAAAAGAGTAAAGTCATATGGGTGCTGGACAGTGGAGCATCGAGGCATATGACCGGCAATAAGTCCCTGCTAACAGATTTGGTGTTGAGAGCCGGCTCCGTGGTTACTTTTGGAGATAACAGCAAAGGTTACACCAGGGGATATGGCAAGATCGTTTGTGGAAATGTTATCATTGAGGACGTGTCTTTTGTGGAAGGATTGCGACATAATCTTCTCAGCGTTAGTCAGTTCACCGACAGGGGTTTTGACGTCAACTTTGGGAAGCATGATTGTTCGATTCGAAGCAAAAAGGATGGAAGCCTTGCTCTCAAATGAGTAAGGAAGTCAAATTTGTTCATAGCTGACATGAATTCTGCTGATCAGTCTGAAGTCACGTGTTTCTACAGCAAGGCTTCTGCTGATGAAAGTTGGCTATGGCATAAAAGATTATCTCACCTGAACTTTAAAGCAATGAATAATCTCGTAAGGAGAGAATTGGTGAGAGGGCTGCCGCAGATGGAGTTTACTCCAGATGGACTCTGCGAAGCATGTGAGATGGGAAAATCAAAAAGAGCCTCGCATAAGGATAAACAAGTGAATAGCATTACCGAGCCCCTACAACTCCTTCACATGGATTTGTTTGGACCTGTTAATGTTATGTCAATGTCAAGGAAAAGATATGCGCTGGTAATTGTCGATGACTTTTCCAAATACACATGGGTGAAGTTTGTGACATCGAAAGATGAAGTGCCACATGAGATCATTAGACATGTACTGGTAATTGAAAACGTAGCAAGTCTGACTGTGAAGACTATCCGATCCGACAATGGGACAGAATTCAAGAACTTAGTGTTAATGGATTTCTGCATATCTAAAGGGATCAGACGACAGTATTCAGCACCGAGAACACCACAGCAAAATGGGGTGGTAGAAAGGAAGAATAGGACACTGGTTGAAGCAGCTAGGACAATGCTGTATGAGTCAAAACTTCCTTTATATTTTTGGGCTGAAGCAGTCAGCACAACCTGTTATACACAGAACAGAACCCTGATTATAAAGGACCATAATGAGATGCCGTATTACATGATGAATAAACGAAAACCATCTATCAAGTACTTTCACGTATTTGGTGCCAAATGCTTTGTGTTAAGAGACAATGCACAACTTGGAAAGTTTGATGCCAAAGCAGATGAAGGGGTTTTCATTGGATATTCTCTTGAAGTAGTAGCAGCGTACAGGGTGTTTGTGCTTAATGATCGCAAGGTGGTTGAAAGCCTTAATGTCACATTCGACGACTCAAAGCTCCCTTCTATACAAAAAGAAGATAGTGAGCCCACTTCCCTAAGATTTGAAAATATGGATATTGATGAAGTGGATACAGTTCCTGAGTCAGTAGTGCAGGGTAGTGATCCAACTATAAATAATGAAATTAATCAAGAGTCTAGTGTTTCGCAAATTCAAAACACTAGGGCTGAGGGATCACCTTCCGTCAGACCTGGTACTAACTCAGGGGGAGTCAGTATGCACTCAGGGGGAGCAGCTCACTCAGGGGGAGCTAGTACAAGCTCAAGAGAAGCTAGTGAAAGTGCTTCTAGACTAAGTCACCTTCACTTACAAGAACAAGCTGAATCATCAAGAACATTTGCTAGGGATCGCACTTGGAACAAGGACCATCCGTTCGAGCTAATTATTGGTGATCCAGAAGCCGGAGTGACTACTAGAGGAAAAGCTAGAGCTGAAATTGCCACTGAGAATGAATGTCTATATTCAGTGTTCCTTTCCCAGATGGAACCAAAAGTGGTGGAAGAAGCTCTAAATGACGCTGATTGGGTGATTGCTATGCAAGAGGAACTCAATCAGTTTGAAAGGCAGAAGGTGTGGAAGCTGGTACCCAGACCAAAGAATAGATCTGTTGTTGGGACAAAATGGGTATTCAGAAACAAGCTGGATGAAGACGGACGTGTAACACGAAATAAAGCTCGCCTGGTTGCTAAGGGTTATACTCAAAGAGAAGGAATTGATTATGATGAAACCTATGCACCAGTAGCAAGGCTAGAGGCAGTGAGGATATTCTTGGCATTCGCAGCACATCATGGTTTTAAAGTCTATCAAATGGATGTCAAGAGTGCATTCTTAAACGGTGAACTGGATGAAGAGGTGTTCGTCGAGCAACCTCCCGGGTTTATCGATATCAAATATTGTGATTATGTTTATCGACTCTTCAAATCAGTATATGGCCTTAAGCAGTCTCCGCGGAAGTGGTATGAAACTCTGTCAGACTTCTTACTAGAAAGTGGTTTTACAAGAGGAGTAATCGACAAGACGCTTTTCTACAAGAAATGCAAAGATGATCTAATAATGGTGCAAGTATATGTAGATGACATTATCTTTGGGTCTGCAAATGAGAAGCTTTGTGCTAAATTCGCTAAGTTAATGCAATCAAGGTATGAGATGAGCATGATGGGAGAGCTGACGTTCTTTTTGGGCATTCAAGTTAGTCAGAAGAAGGACGGGATATTTATCTGCCAGACCAAGTACATTCATGATCTATTGAAGAAGTATGGTCTCCAAGATGTATCACAAGCAAAGACTCCTATGGCAACAGCCACGAAGCTTGACGAGGACAAAGCGGGTAAACCTATAGACATCTCAAGCTATCGAGGTATGATCGGCTCACTTTTGTATTTAACTGCTAGCAGACCTGATATTATGTTCTCTACATGCTTATGTGCAAGGTTCCAAGCGGATCCTAGAGAGTCACATCTCATAGCCGTAAAGCGTATTTTTAGGTATCTCAAGAGAACATCAAATCTCGGGATTTGGTACCCAAGAGATACAGGGTTTAATCTTGTTGGCTATTCGGATTCAGATTACGCAGGTTGTAGAATAGATAGGAAGAGCACTTCAGGAAGCTGTCAGTTCCTTGGAAGAAGGTTGGTGTCTTGGCAAAGCAAGAAACAACACACAGTATCTACCTCGACAGCTGAAGCAGAATATATTGCTGCTGGAAGCTGTGTGGCCCAGATACTGTGGATGAAGAACCAACTCAAGGACTACGGTGTGGAAGTATCTAAGATTCCTATCATGTGTGACAACACAAGTGCTATTGCACTGACCAACAATCCTGTGGATCACTCAAGGACCAAGCACATTGACATCAGGTATCATTTTATTAGAGAGCATGTAGAAAATGGAACTGTAGAGTTGCATTTTGTGTCTACTGAACGTCAAATAGCAGATATATTCACTAAACCTCTAGACGAATCAACATTTTCTAGATTGGTTGGTGAATTGGGGATGCTTAACACCTGTTAGTTTTGCTACCTATCTGTTATAATTCAGTTTGTGTACATATTATTGTTATTCATGAATATTCATAATTAATAATGTGTACTTAACTTCATAAATGTATGTGTTGCATATCATAAGGGGTTAGAAAGTTTCATGACATTAATCTTGTGCTGATCTGTATATCGTTATGGTTAGTGTCTAAATGAAGTAATGAGAAATTTTCTATGGCAAATCTCGATCTATCCACATCGAGATCGACATCAAGATCGACATCGAGATGTAGATCGAGATGCGGATCGAGATCGACATCAAGATCGACATCGAGATGTAGATCGAGATGCGGATCGAGATCGACATCAAGATCGACATCGAGATGTAGATCGAGATCGACATCAAGATCGACATCGAGATGAGGATCGAGATGCGGATCTCGAGATCGAGATGTGACTTGTCTTATCAGTAACTTCTTTTTAGGCGTGCAAGTATATATTATAGCATTAAAAAAAAAAAAGGCTGTTCATTATTTACATTAACTTTCTTTCTCTCCAAAAGCTTAAGCTCTTCATGTACACACGCGTATACATACATTACATCAAGTTTTCTTGTGATTTTCTTAAACAAAAATCACTAACTGTTACTTAAAAGCATCAATAACTAAAACGAAACTCTGCTAAAATTTTGTTTG
Organism: Oenanthe sinensis; assembly: GCA_028671895.1. Taxonomy (NCBI): domain Eukaryota; kingdom Viridiplantae; phylum Streptophyta; class Magnoliopsida; order Apiales; family Apiaceae; genus Oenanthe; species Oenanthe sinensis. The sequence continues at coordinate 16,010,848 of CM053807.1, forward strand.
AAACTGTTGAACTTCTTGCGTTGTTTTAACGCCATTACTGTTCTTGCAATTAGTTCTTTTGTTTTCTTCTTCATTCGAGTGAGTTTGTTGTTGTTTCGCGTTTTTTTTTCTTAAGTTCTTTTGTGTTCTTGAGCAAAATAGTTGTGAGTACTACTGGTTAATCATTAAAGTGCAACTTTACCGCCGTGTTTGTGGTTTTCTGGAAAAATAATTTATTTTGTAACGGCTGTTCACTTTAATTTTCGAAAACTCAACTGTCAATCATTAGTGGGGAGTTAAGTGGTCATTAGTGGGGAAGTTAATTTGTTTTAATTTGTGTCACTAATTACGTGGGGTAATTAGTGGGGTTCGTGTACGTGTTATTTTGTTTAAATTTAGAACTTGTTCTCTAAAAATTCCATTGCAAAACCATTTCAGAACATTTCTTTTCTCAAACACAAATTTAAAATGGCAAACCCAAATTTCACAATTCCCAAGACCAACTTTGTTAATCTCTCTGCTGATCGAGCAACTGGTAGATTTATTCACTATCAGTTCTGGATTGAATCCCTCAACAACACATCAATCATAAGTCATGCCTTAACCGCCTCTCCCATCCTGAATGTCGAAGCCCTTCAAGCTGCTTACTCTACACTAGAGATTCAGGGTGGAAAAGCAAATCCAACATGCCTATCCTTTACTATTGGTGGTGTCAAATATGAAGTCAGTCTGCGGAAGTTCAATGAGTTACTCGGGCTTCCTACAGAAGATTATGCTCCGGAACCCACTATGGAGGATATGTTGCAATTAGTCACGGAGATAGGTTGTCGCCCTCCCACGGGTCCTATCAAGGTAACAAAGGTTAACACCGGTATGCTACCAGCTGAGTGGGATTATGTAGTTCAGGCCATTCAGCGCTGCATGTTCCCAAAGGACAAAGACTACAGGCCAATGAACAACAGCTGCCGGGTAATACTATATGGAGTGGCAAACAACAGGAGAGTGAATGTGGGCAAACATCTGTTGATTCAGTTGCATGAGAGGTGGGCATTGGAGAAAAATGCCTCAAGGAATCCAGAAGATGGTCCAGTCAAATGCTGGATGCCAAGATTTCTTCAGATGGTTCTGGATGACGTCCTTTCAGAGGAACACAGAAGAGTATTTCAAGGCTCTGAAAGGATGGCATGTTTTGATATGACTCTAAAGAGTATCTCCACCATGGAAACCCAGCAAAAGTCACGACTTTTTGAGTTGCGCCTGACTCCGTACTTCCAGGATCTGCAAGATGAGTATGCTAGGAGGCATGCTTCTCAGTTTACTGCAGTAGAAGCTGAGAGTAGCGGTAACGAAGCTGAAGGTGGAGATCAAGTGCCTAGAAATTTGGAACAAGCAGGAATGGATGTTGACATGGCCGAGGCAAATGTTGCAGAAGCTGGAGCTGACAAGGATGACGATCTTCTGAGTCAGGTACCTATTCTTGCTGATCTTGATCAATCATCAATTCAACCTGTTTTCTACAGCCGTGGGCCTGAAAACCCCCAGACTCTATCCCAGGCTGCAAGCCCTTCTGTTCATAAACGTTCAGCCAGCCCTAAAACTGGTGATAAAAGGAAGGCAAGCTTATCTGAGTCGAGTGAATCGAGTGGAGGGAGTGTAGGAGTTGAGAGAGTAGTCACTTCAGCAGCTCTGCCACCTCCAAAGAAGCAAAAGGTGGATTCAAACCCAGTGACAACTGCACCACCTGTTAAGGCTAGTTCACCTCTCACAGCCACCACACCTCACGCTGGTGGCTCTCCTCTCCAAATCATTTCAACACATTCGCACTCGCCTAGGCATGTTGGTGAGAGTCAAGGAGGGGGTCCAGCTCAACAGCCAATAGGAGCTGGCCCTACCTCCCCTGAGTTGTCCGCTCAGGGCTCTTTGAGCAATTTCTCGGAAGGGGAATGGCAAACTGAGACTAGTACTTCTGATACTAGTATCTCAGGAAGTTTTAATGAGGAAGAGTCTGTCGAATCCAGTACGGATGACGCTTCCTCATCCAAATCAGAAAACAAGTTGCTCGCAGAGCAACGACATCTGGTGACTGGTGGGTCTACGCCTCCAGAACAGCCCAGCGAACCGGAAAAGGTTCTAAGTGAACAAGGGGATGACATGGTCATAACGTCATCTCCCGTCGTAGACACAGCGCTTAAAGGCTCAGTCTCACTGACCGATATCGCCGACCAACTCACCGCTAGTCCCCAGCGATTAGTGGATGAGGCTCTAGTACTGTTAGGCTCTAAACACGAGGGAGAGACAGGGAGAGTAGATCCCTTCTTTTTAGGGATCTTGAGTGAAACAGAACCCGGCGAGAGTAAACAGTCTAACCCAAGCCAAACACCGTCCCCCAAATTGCAGGATTTAGTGAAGAAAGTGGAGGCTTTGGAGGCTGGAGTTGCTGGTGTTACTGCTGCTGTCTCTTCTCACTCTGGAAGATTGGAGGTTGGAGCTCAGTTCATGGAGAACCTGATTGTCGTCCAAAATCAGATGATTGACAAGATAAATAATCTTGGATTGGCACAGGTGGAGGTTGGGAGGTCAGTAGATGATGTCACTTATGGCATGTCTCAGGTTTGGACGAAACTGAATGAACTACTTGATGTTGTCTTTGGACGTAACAAGGATGGACCTGGTCCTTCAACCGGTGGTGGTGGTGACGATAATAATGATGATGATGCTCCTGATGAGGATAACACACCTAAGGGGGAGAAAGAGGATCAGGGTCTGAAAAAGCTGACTAGTAAGGGTCCGGTGATCGAGTCCTCAAACAAATCTGGTGAAAAGGTGGAGGAAGCTCAACCGGCTCTTAAGGACAAAGGCAAGCAGAAGATGGTAGTTGAAGAAGAAGCTGAGAAAGAAACACCTCTTGTTGATGCATTTATGGGAGACTTTATTGAAGATTCTGATGATGACGAGATGGATGTAGAAGCCTTAGTGGCAAGGAGGTCGAGACTCGAGCAACGGGCAAGAGAATGGGAACAAGAAAGAGGTCTAAATCCTGGCGGATCTGGCGCAGGAGTTGCAGGTGATGCAGGAGACCACTCGGTTGCTGACGAGCATGTTCCAGAAGAAGAAGTTGATGAAGCGGAGATGCAATGAGAGATTTTCGGGGAAGCCAGAGAAAGAGTAAATGAAGAAGTTCTACAAGGGATAGTTGAAAAAGAACTAATGGCAAAGGAGAAGAGAGCGGCTCAGAAAACTCAGCATGAGTTTGAAATGAAAAAGATCAATGATCCTAAGGTCCAAGCTGACATAAGGAGGGAAGGTCCCGAGTGGGACAAGGCTAGAGAAGCCTTAGCTGGACCAAGAGCCTATGCTCATGACTCAGGAAGATTGAGCTTTCTTCTTCATAAGCTAGAAAATCTAAACCCTGGGCTGCTGAATTATCTAAATTGCATAAGACAGGGATGCACCTCCGTACAAGTCATATTCAAGGAGAAGGCATGGAATCTGATGATCACTTGGACACCCATAACAAAAATCGGGCCGTGTATGGTCGATGAAGCTTTCTTCCATGAAAGGGGTGCAAGTGAACTGGTAGAATTCGCTCACAAGGTAGACACCTCTGTCAAGACTGGAGTGCTATTTAAGGAAAAATTGTTGAAGATGGCTGAAGACAGAGGGGTTGACATTATTCTAAATCCCTACCAGATCAGATATGTCCATGACAAGGTCTTGAGGATCGTAAATCTGCATGACTCGAAACTAACTCCGAGCGGAAATGTGTTGAAGGCAGTTGCAAAGCTAGTCCTCTCTAAGGGTTTTCTAACAAAGGAAAAGAAGCTGGTGGCTAAGGACTTGGAGAAGCTGATAAGAAGGCAAGACGCTAGATACAAGTTGCCTGAAGCTACACTACCAGTGGTTAAGAAGGAACCTGAAGACTATGCATTCGAGCTGCAAGACGAGGCAATAAGAGAGCATGTGCAAAGATACGGAGATCCAAGGATAGACATTCCAGAAGAAGGGGAAATTAGGAAGGAAGCTAGTGCAGTGGCTGGTGCAAATGTCAAGTTTGTCAAGAGCAAAGCTGAGAATGAGAATGATCTGCTGATCTATACAGACAAGCATAAGGTGGAAATCATCATTGAAATCAAGTACGACATCTTTGCAGAACACAGTCATGAAACACTGTGTATTATAAGGGAATTGATTGAGGAGATGGATGATATTGACGAGTTTGATCAGGATTATCTGAGGGTCACGTTTGATAACTTCTGTAAGAGAAGACAACAGCTTGATATTCAGAGGCTACAACAATGCACCACCGCTATTGTCATTGGATACCCTAAGCAGCTGGTTATAAGGAAGAAAGGGGAAAAGGGGTACCCTGACAAAGTCACAAAGCTGAGGTTTGAAGACATTCCCACGAAACTTACCACTCGCAGCATGGTTGAAAGGTGGTTGAGGTTGTTTCGAAATTACAAGATCAGAAATCATGTGGAAGCAGAAGGACTTAATCTTCTCAAGAAAAGAATGGATGAAGTCTGCAACCCTGAGTTCATGAAGAAAGAAAAAGCAGCCAAGAAGAAAGCTCGTGAGGAAGAGGAGCGCAAGAAATAAAAGTTTTAAATGTATCATGCATATAATGTTTCTTTGCGTTGTAATTTGTTTTCTTGTTTTCCTGCATTGTAAAAATATATTATCTGTTTTCTTGTGTAGTGTAAGGTAGAAGTTAGTTAGCTAAGTGTCTTGAAACTGGTTTATATTAGGCGTCAATTATTTCGCGAAGTTCGGCGGTGGTAATACTGCTAAAAGGACTTCATAAGGATAATTGAAGATTGAGTGGACCGTGCTCTTAAAGTACTTAGAGAAAATCTCTAGAAGAGCATGAAGCCATTTAATCGAGCCAACAGGTGTCCATTTTTGGCACTTGAAGTATCAGTAATAGACATGAAGTTAATTAATCAAGCCAAGCATTATGCAAGTTGACATGATCTTTTATGAATGTTATTTTATCTTTTTCAGTCCCTGGTTAGTTGAGTTATCCTCATTGTGAATTTGGTTGTCATTGTTAGACAATCAAATAGGGGGAGATTGAAAGGCATAGGTGTACTAACTTGTAACACTTAATTATTATGTAACTCAACTAAGTAAAAGATAAAACAACAGCAAAACAAGAGAAACTGAAGAAACACATGAAATCAATCAACTGAAGAAATGGTAATGATACTTGGTAACTACAAGTAACTAATTTGGTGAATCAAGGATGCATAAGTGAGAAGAAGTTCAATCTCAGTATTGCTCATGCCCTAACTTATCTAATGGAGGATCAGATTAATGTCAAAGAAGTATCAAGAAGACCAAAGTGATTTCATGTAATGTATATCAACATCTGGATAATGTAAAGGTTAATCAACAAATGAGAACTGACATTCAGAAGCAAGAACCCCTACAAGACTAGTCACTTATGAACCAGACCATTGCATCAAGTGTCAGGACATTGGAGGCAAGTTCATGTCAGTAATAGAAGATCTCATTTGAATTGAGTGAGGAAAAGAAATTGAAGAAGCTAAGGAAACTTGCTCATAAAGGTTAACTCTCAATTAGTCACTAAAGAAGGTCAACATTGGACGTGTGCATATTTGCTAAGGCAAATGTCGATCCACAGCAGATCGAGATACGGGTCGAGATTTACAAGTGAAGTAAAACACTGCTAAGGCAAATCTCGATCCAGGCGATAGATCGAGATCGAGATTCTCCCAGATCGAGATCGAGATTCTCCCAGATCGAGATCGAGATCTTCACAAATCGAGATCGAGATCTTCATAGATCGAGATCGAGATTCTCCCAGATCGAGATCGAGATTTTCACAGATCGAGATCGAGATGGGTCCAGGCTAAGATCGAGATGCGGGTAGAAATGTAACATTTAATGTTCAAGGGACAAGTGGCTTATTGTGAACGGTTGATCCAGAGTTGTTGTTAAAGTACTTTTTGTTGTCGAAATCCTGATTGGGCCACGTACACAAAAAGGACAAGATCAAGACTACATGACATTATAAAAGCAGCACTTTATTTTTTAGTGAAACTTGTATCTCTGTATTTTTCAACGATAATTTTTAAGAGAGAGCATTTACTGTAAAACAAAAAGTGAGAGAGAGGATCAGTTGAATCTAGCTTTAATTGCTGTATTTATTGTTCAACTGATCATGATGCTTTTATGAATGTTGTAGCAAATCCATCAATGAATATAATGATATATTCTTGAAATTCTGTGTCATCATTTATTACTTGCACATTGTTTATTCTCTTATTTTTAAACAGTTGTATTCACCCCCCCCCCTCTACAACACTTTGGACCTAACAAAACTTCAACCAAAATAATTGTTTTTAAACAGTAAAAGTCCTAATGAGAGGACAGTTTTATAAATGATTTGAAAAGCAAGGTCCTAATGAGAGGACAGTTTCATAAAATGTTTTGAAAGAATCAGTCCTAATGAAAGGACAGTTTTATACAAATGGACTTTGAAATGATTAGTAATGAAAAATGAAATGCCTTGTTATAACCTGTCATATACAGCTTCAACTGTCAGATATATCTTGAGTTGACTTTGTTTCAATTGTTATACATTACTTCCTGTTATCCATCTAACCCTGCAGATTACTCCTATATTTGAAAATGATGATTACTTTCCAGTTTCTTAAATACCTTGTACCAGTTATTAAAATCATTTAACCCTGCCAGTGGATTTATAAAAGAAAGTTTTGCGAGTAATGCATACCCTGACTAGAATTTTAATTACAATTTTGGGACAATGAGGTCCAGCAATGATTTTAAAGCATGGTTTTGAGAAAAGACTTTTTAAATCATATATAAGCCTGTAGAACTGTTTTTAACCTATATGGTTACTTGCTGAGCTTTTGTAGCTCATTCTTTTATTTTCTAACATCTACAGCTTTTGAGAATCATGGTCCGTATTAAGCAGACTGCCAGGAAGAATATGTCTTTCATGAACTATGCTAGGCTGGCTGAGAGGGAATAGGTAGGATCGAGGCAGAGTTGGAAGGAAAAGACTTTGTTTAGTCTTGTATTTTGTTATTAGATTTTGAGATGTTACGGGAGTTGTAATAATATTATTTTGTTGCTGTAAATGTAAATATAAATTAATGTAGTTGTGTGCTTGTTTCATACCATTACCTTGAAAGGTCCAAGCTAGTAGTCGGGGTCATATTTATGCGTATTTTCTGTTATTGTTATTTAGGGTGCATGCATATAGAGTGGTAGTGACTCCCCGATCTAGACCCCGGGTCGGGAGGGCGCCACAGGTTGGTATCAGAGCTAAGGTTTTGGTCACTGAAACAAGCCAGGATTAAGTTAAACAAGTAGATCATTTAATAAAAGAAGAGAGAGTCAAGATAGGATTAGATAACGAAGAGTGGTTCAGACATTAGGATTTCAACTGTAGATTTAAGGTGATCTTATCTCCTTTTGCATTGCATATTATATTATTGCAGGCTCGCGGCATTTTCGAGGTACCACCACCCTCTCCTGGTTCCTCTGAATTTTCTTCGGATTCTGACGATGATGCTATAGTCATATCTAGTTCTGAGAGCGAGGAGGAGCTGATTCCTGAGCCCCCTGCTCAGCCTGACCTACCCTCAGGGAGTACTTGTGCCCCTATTCGCCGTAGAGTCTATAGGCCATCCATTACCCGAGGCCAGTTACGAGTCCCTGTGCATCCTGTCAAGTGGTGGGAGGAGCATATTAGGGCTGTAGAGGAAGAGGGACGTAGGCAGATAGCGGCTAGAGCCTTTCCAGACGATGTGGCGGAGCGGGCAGGAGAGTTGACCCGGTTGCTTAGTAGACTGCTGATTGGACTCAGGGCTGCCCGAGACAGGGATCACCGGGGAGATTAGATGTCAGGATGTTTGAGTGTTAGAAGGGACATTTGTTAGAGCCCTCTAGCACACTTGCCCATATTTTATTTCTGTTTTCTTCTCAGTACTTTTATTTTGTGGTTGTACTTTAACTTATCCTGCACTTTGGCACTTTTCGTATCTATTTGTGATTTCTTTTCAGTTCCAGTACCTTCCAATATATCTGTCATTTACTTTTTCGCACAATTGTCCATAAACTATTTCTTACCTTTACCAGTACCTTATTTATACCTGTTGCTAACCTTTATGACTGCTTTATGCATACCTGTTGTGCTAACCTGTTTTCTATAGAACATTTATGTCCTTGTTGTACAGGCAACTTATGTAGTAATAATGCTACAAGATTGATTTTTAAATAAGTGTTTTTAATCCCCAAATGATTTTAAAAGTAATTGAACTGTTTACGATACAGTGTAGTGTATTGCTTAATAAGTTGCTTGTTTCCCCTATAGTAAATGCCGCCAAAGAAAAGAAACACCTCAAATTCGTCTCAGAACCATAATACACAAGATCAAAATCCCATGGACCCCACAGTTGCCCAACTCATTCAGTTGCTACAACAGCAAACAACTCTTTTAACCTAGCAACAGCAAAGACCTTCCGCACCCCCAGCAGTTACCTTTAAATCTTTTCAAGCAGTGAAACCACCTGAATTCAGAGGATCCACAGACCCAGTAGAAGCCCAGACATGGCTTAAGGAAATGGAAAAAGCTTTTCAGCTGGTAGACGTAGGTGAAGATAAAAAGACTGAGTATGCTAGTTATTTTCTTAAAGCTGAAGCCGGTTACTGGTGGGAGTCTACGAAGATGCTTCAGGGTGAAGGTGTGATTTCTTGGGATCAGTTTACAGAATTGTTTTTAGAAAAGTACTTTCCTAGTTTCATGAAGGACCATATGGAGATTAAATTTCTAGAACTGAAGCAAGGAGGTATGAGTGTGGCAGAGTACGAGGCCAAGTTTTCTGAGATGGCCAGGTTTGTGCCAGAATTTGTCAATACTGATGTCAAGAAGGCCAAGAGGTTTCAGCAAGGCCTAAGGCCATGGATTAGAAGTAGGGTGGCAGTTTTTGAGCTGCAAAGCTTTACTGCAATAGTTCAGAAAGCAATGATCGTGGAAGGTGAAAGTGATATGTCCCAGAAGGAGAAGGATAACAAAAAGAGAAAGTTTGGAGCTAGGGAAGACAGTCAGGGACATGGTAATTTCAGAAACAAGTTTCATAGAAGGCCAGAAGGTCAGAGAAGTGATTTCCAGCAGATCAAGAATGGTAATGATGGAAGAGGGAGACAGAACAATAAAGCTCAAGGTTTCAACCAGCCAAAGGCCATCAGACAGTTTGTCCCTGAGTGCAAGATTTGTGAAAGGAAGCACTCTGGAGTTTGTAATAAGCCCAATGTTACCTGCTTCAAATGCAACAGGAAGGGACATTATGCAGCAGAGTGCAACAGTCAGAGTCAGAACTTCAATCAAAAGTCTGGGATCAAATGCTACAAGTGTGGCAAGCTAGGTCACATGGCAAGGGAATGCAAGGAACCTACACAGCCTACCAATGTTCTCAGGATAGCTGGAACTCCGTCACAATCTTCAGCACATCAATCTAGAGCAAGAACCTTCAACATGACTCAGAAAGAGGCTATCCAGGATGTGGATGTGATATCAGGTACACTTCCTATTAATTCAGTGCAAGCTAATGTATTGATTGATTCTGGAGCTACTAAGTCTTTTATATCTCAAGATTTTCTTGGTAAATTGCAATCTGAAGTCCGACCTTTGGAGCAAGCCTTAGTTATAGAAGTAGCTAATCAGGCAAAGATTCCAGTAAGCCAAGTTTGTCCTAGGTGCGACATTGAAATAGGCAGTTGTCATTTTCTCGCTAACTTGATACCTTTTAAGTTAGGTGAATTTGATGTAATTCTAGGGATGGATTGGTTGTCAGAGTACAAGGCTCAGATAGATTGTAGGAATAAGAAGTTAAAGGTGAAAACCCTAGAAGGAGAAGAAGTTGAATTTCGAGGCACCCGGCAAGTCAAGAAGTTTTTGAATATCGTTCAGGCAAAGAGATTTCTGCGTCAAGGATGTGAGGCTTACCTAGCCTATGTTGTAGACACTGAGAAGGAGCTAGTTCAATTAGAAGATGTTCCTATAGTCAATGAATTTCCCGACGTGTTTCCAGATGAATTGCCAGGTTTACCTTCCGATAGGGAAATATAATTCTCTATTGATTTCGTTCCAGGCACTGAGCCAGTTTCCAAAGCTCCATATAGAATGGCGCCAGTTGAGATGAAAGAGTTGGCGAGTCAAATACAAGATCTCTTGGATAAAGGAATTATAAGGCCTAGTGTGTCCCATTGGGGAGCATCAGTATTGTTTGTAAAGAAGAAAGATGGAAGCATGAGATTGTGCATAGATTACTGAGAATTAAACAAACTAACCATCAAGAACAAGTACCCGTTGCCGAGGATCGATGATCTTTTTGACCAGCTGAAAGGAGCCGAATGTTTTTCAAAAATTGACTTAAGGTCCGGATACCATCAACTCAAGATCAAACCTGAAGATGTATCTAAAACAGCATTCAGAACAAGGTACGGACACTATGAATTTTTGGTTATGGCTTTTGGATTGACAAATGCTCCAGCAGCGTTTATGGATCTGATGAACAGAGTCTTTAAGAAGTATTTAGACAAGTTTGTGATTGTTTTCATCGACGACATCCTTATATATTCCAAGTCAGAAGAAGAGCATGCAGATCACTTGAGAATTGCTTTAGAGACTTTAAGAAAGGAAAAGCTGTATGCGAAGTTTTCAAAATGTGAATTTTGGCTGAAGGAAGTACAATTCTTAGGTCATGTTGTCAGCAAGGAAGGCATCAAAGTTGATCCGGCAAAGATAGAAGCAGTGATGAAATGGGAAAGACCAAGGACTCCAACAGAAGTCAGAAGTTTTCTGGGTTTAGCGGGATACTATCGAAGATTTGTTCAAGATTTTTCAAAGATAGCTACCCCTATGACCAAGTTGACCAGGAAGAATGAAAAGTTCGCATGGAATGAAAAATGTGAAGAAAGTTTTGAAGAGCTAAAGCGAAGACTAGTGTCTGCACCAGTATTGGTATTACCTGACGATCAAGGAAATTTTGTCATTTACAGTGACGCTTCTCACAAAGGCTTGGGATGTGTTCTGATGCAACATGGGAAAGTAATTGCCTATGCTTCCAGGCAGTTAAGACCTCATGAATTGAAATATCCTACACATGATCTGGAACTAGCTGCTATTGTGTTTGCATTGAAGATTTGGAGGCACTACTTGTATGGAGAAAAGTGTGAGATCTACACTGACCACAAAAGTTTGAAGTATATCTTTACTCAGAAAGAGTTGAACATGAGACAGAGAAGATGGTTGGAATTGATCAAAGACTACGACTGCACGATTAACTATCATCCAGGCAAGGCGAATGTTGTAGCAGATGCTTTAAGTAGAAAGGAAAGATTGAATATAATGGTTTCGTCTGAAGAATTGATCAAAGAGTTTGAGAAGTTGGAAATAGAAGTATGTGGTTCTGATTCAGTGGAAGAGATGGTGTATACAATGACTTTTCAGCCAGAATTGTTAGAAAAGATCAAGAGATGTCAAGAACAAATGATGAGTCAAGACAGAGCCAAGTTGACTGGAGAAGAGTTAAGAAGTCAGAAGGATGGTAAAGGAATCTTTAGGTTTTCCTCACGAATTTGGATCCCTAATGTTCAAGAACTCAAGAATGAAATTTTACATGATGCACATAGTTCAAGATACTCTATTCATCCAGGAAGCACAAAGATGTATAAAGACTTGAAGGAAAATTTTTGGTGGCCCAACATGAAAAGAAATGTGGCAGAGTGGATCAGTAAATGTTATACGTGCCAGAGAGTAAAAGCTGAACATCAGAGACCCAGTGGATTGTTGCAACCACTAGAAATTCCAGAATGGAAATGGGAGAATCTTGCTATGGATTTTGTAGTAGGTCTGCCAAGGACTAAGGCTAATCATGATGCTATCTGGGTAATAATAGACAGATTGACCAAGTCAGCGCACTTTCTACCAATCAACGAAAGATTTTCACTGGACAGGTTGGTTCATTTGTACCTGAAAGAGATTGTTATGCGACATGGTGTTCCTGTATCAATTGTGTCTGACAGAGACCCGAGATTCAATTCAAGATTTTGGAAGAAGTTTCAAGAGTGTTTGGGAACAAAGCTAAATATGAGTACTGCATATCATCTTCAGACAGATGGCCAGAGTGAAAGGACAATTCAGACCATTGAAGACATGTTGAGAGTTTGTGCCTTGGATTTTGAAGGAAGTTGGGACGAGCATCTACCGTTAGTGGAGTTTTCATATAACAACAGTTATCATGCCAGTATTGGGATGCCCCCGTATGAAGCTTTGTATGGAAGGAAGTGCAGATCACCAGTGTGTTGGAATGAAGTTGGTGAGCGTAAGATTTTGGGTCCAGAGTTAGTTCAACAAACTAAAGAAAAGATTGAGTTGATTCAGAAGAGATTGCTAGCTGCTCAAGATAGGCAAAAGAAGTATGCTGACCAGTCAAGGAAGGATATGAATTTTGAAGAAGGTGACCAAGTATTGCTAAAGATTTCTCCGTGGAAAGGTGTTAGTAGATTTGGCAAGAAAGGAAAGCTTAATCCAAGATATATAGGACCTTTTGAAGTTTTGAAGCAAGTTGGGAGAGTTGCATATGAATTGGCTCTACCACCGCAGATGCAGCACATTCACAATGTTTTTCACGTATCTATGCTTAGAAAGTATAATCCTCATATGAGTCATGTAATAGAGTATGAACCCCTAGAGATTCAACCCGATTTGTCCTGTGTAGAACAGCCTGTAGAGATTCAGGATCATAAGGATAAGGTTTTAAGGAATAAGTCTGTTAGGCTTGTTAAAGTTTTGTGGAGAAATCCTCGAGTTGAGGAATCCACCTGGGAACTTGAGAGTGAAATGCTCGAAAAGTATCCTAATTTGTTTACTTAGGCTGATTCTGGGGACAGAATCTTTTTAAGGGGGGGAGAATGTAACGATCGAGATAATTAAATCTATTTGAATAATATGAGGTATATGATTTACGTGTTTTAATGTGTTAAGATATGATATGTGGTCTTTTTATATGTCTAGTTGACTGCCTGTTTGACCGCATTATGCTAAGTGTTTTAATTAAGTGATTAATTGATTTTCCATGCTTAATTGAGTAACTGTTTGATTTTTATAAAATTATTGGTGTGTCCAATAATTATGAAATTTTTTATATGTAGCTTCTATGTGATTTTAGAGACTTTCTAAAAATGGTGATGTATTTAATTCTAGTCCTAGTGATTTTATATAAATCTTTCATTCCTATTTTATTCTAGAGATATTACTCTTCTAAATTCCATATTTAATTATTGGAATGTCCAAAAATCATGAAATCTTTTCCAAAATGATCCTTATATATTCTGAGACTTTTGAAAAATAAAAGTTTATTTTAATTGAGCCCCAAAATATTTTTAAAGATTTTCTACTCCTATTTCTATTTAAAGTGTCTAAACTTCCCCGATTTTTAATTAAATATTTACTCATCAGAAAAATATTTTAAAAATATGGATGAGCTTCTAAAATCGTTTTATTTATTTTAAAAATATAAAATTTATTTTTGTACCCATTTCCCTATCAACTACGAATTTTTAAATTGTTTTAATTTCAGAAAACTAGCAGCTGTGAAATTACTATTTTGCCCTTGGTTTTATAAAACACAGCATCGCTTCTTTTCTTCCCCATTTGCTCTGTGTCTCAGTTTGTAGGTCGGTAGTTGCTTCTCCAGGCGATTGCTACTGTTCTACTTAATTTCTATAGTAATTTCTGTGATTGTTACTAGTAATCAAGTCTTAGACATGCATACAAGTCATTGTTTTGAGCTAGTATATATGTATATATGTGTGTGCACGGCAAGTGCGTGTGTTGAGGGGGAGAGCTGCATGCAATTGATTATAGTGACATAACCTTGTTCCTAGGCTTGTAAGTGAGTTGTAATTGAGTTTTGGTGGAGCTTCGTGGAAGGACACTCGGAATCTAGCATCGCCGAGGACCTCCGAGCTTTACCCCACCGGCGGTGAACCTCCGGTGAGCCAGTGGAGGGCTGTGATGGCAAACCTGAGCCTACCACGCCTTAATTGCTATGTTAATGTTATATTTATGCTGCTAGTTAGCTTAAATTGAGTTGCATGTAGACTTTTGGTTCATTTCTTGTTTTCCCGAACCAAATTATTCGAATGGGTCTTGTTTTCGATTGTTGCGGTTGCTACTAGTGGTGTATATTAATGACTTATAGCATATGTGGTTTGCATGTCAATTGTTTGCTATTAGTTTGAGATGCATGTCGAATTATGGATTAGTTTTGAATTTCCGTTTGTGTTATTAATTTTTCGAACAAAAATATATGCATATATGTGAAGTTGATGTGGAGTATGAGAGGGTGTAGCAATGTAATGATTATCAATTGCCTAGAGTAATTAGGAATGTACTAAAATGCTAAATGATCTTCTTCTTATGTCATTTTCGAATATATAGTTTATATACATGTTTAATTTCGAATTATATGTTTAATTCTTTGGCAAACTGAAATGAAATAGTGGAAATGCTTGTTATGTTATGTTCGAATTTGGATTAATGACAACATAACTTGACTTAGTTTGATGCTAATTACCATGCTTAGATAATGAACTAATTGCTTGTGTAATTTGTATGTAGTAATTCGAATGAGATATGAAAGATTGTGAATATATTGCTCGAAGTAGTAACTATACAATTATGTTAGTTGAGTTGTGTTAATTATCATGATTCTTGAATTATATCAAGTGGTATATTCGAATTCTATGTTATAAGGATAATTGGGATGCCATACTAGTCATTCCTGAAGATAGGACTTGCTTTGATATATATATACTTGGCAGATGCATATGCTTGTTCAGTGTGAACTTGAGATATATTATATGTAGTTAACTTTGGTGATGTTAATTATATAACTTCTATAGACATTGCTTTATTAGACATGGAATTGGTAATATAATATGAATAACTGATTGTGTATGATTGACATTGGTGTTTGTTTGTGTCGGTTGTATTCCGACGGGTAGCTCCAATTACAGGGGAGGTGCTGCCAAAATTTTCTAAAACTAAACTGACTTTTATAAAACACTATTGGCACACCAATTCTGTATAAGAAAGAATATCAGTCAGGAATACTGTAGATCATATAATTGACTATGTACTACTTGTTTGCCAGTGTAGAAGTGATTATATAGTATAATATGTCTACAGTGGATTATATATGTGTTAAGGGGTTTTAGTTAACGAAAGGGTAGAATAGTTAGACGTTAATGAGAACGTCGAGAGTTTATAAGATACTGAAATAGTATTATTTATGTGTAGCTACGAAAGACGTTGAGGTGAAGGACAGGGGAAAAGCTAAAGTAGAGAGTTAGTGACTGGTGTAGGTGATCTACCTGTTCAGCAGCTGTAGCATTCCTTTTTAAGGCAAGTAACTACTGCCTGATCTCTTTTAACTTAAGCACTGTTTTATAAACTGCTTTATGACCCTGCAACTATGATATCTTATTTCAACTGTTTTAAGCTATAGCCTACCTTATTTTAACTGTTTTACTTAAACTGCAACCTTGTATCAGTTTTTAATTGCACTTTAACCTTTCCAATCCCGGAACTGTAATTGACAACTTATAAACTAATTTTAAAGATCTTAAATCAGTAACCTTGAACTATGACTTATGTCTACACCATTTTTCCTTAATTATGTTTACTTAAACTTTAACCTGAAAGTACCCTGTTGCTATTGCCTAACTACTGTTACAATTAAATGCCTTACAACTGTTTTCAAAACTTCTTGTTATACCTGTGAATTGACCCTGCAACCTGACTTTACTACTATAACTTGGTTTTGGTCCCTAATTCAAGATTTCTGCTTACTTTATTACAACAAAGACTTGTTTTGAGATTATCCTGGAATAAACTTTATCTCTGTCTAATGATCTTAAAAATGGATTTAAATATGGAATCCGACTTTTAAGAAGTCTTTTTCATCAAATGATTTGGTAACTTTAAAAAGAAAGGTTTTGGTTATTATAGGAATTCCGATCAAAATGGTTTCTGCGGATTCCTATAGGTTGGAGGCGTAAGAGGCCGAGTGACGCCGGTCCAGCACTTTTTATGGGAAGACTATAATGAGATAGTCAATGGCTATAATGAGATAGCCCAAGGCCAATGGCAATAAGTGCCTTTATGAGTACTCTTTATGTCCAGAGGGACTTTAGTCCGTTATGGGGACTTTACGTGGCTGATCACCCGTATTGTCTGGCGTTGTGAGAAAACTTCAACCAAAATAATTGTTTTTAAACAGTAAAGGTCCTAATGAGAGGACAGTTTTAAAAATGATTTGAAAAGCAAGGTCCTAATGAGAGGACAGTTTCATAAAATGTTTTGAAAGAATCAGTCCTAATGAAAGGACAGTTTTATACAAATGGACTTTGAAATGATTAGTAATGAAAAATGAAATGCCTTGTTATAACCTGTCATATACAGCTTCAACTGTCAGATATATCTTGAGTTGACTTTGTTTCAATTGTTATACATTACTTCCTATTATCCATCTAACCCTGCAGATTACTCCTATATTTGAAAATGATGATTACTTTCCAGTTTCTTAAATACCTTGTACAAGTTATTAAAATCATTTAACCCTGCCAGTGGATTTATAAAAGAAAGTTTTGCGAGTAATGCATACCCTGACTAGAATTTTAATTACAATTTTGGGACAATGAGGTCCAGCAATGATTTTAAAGCATGGTTTTGAGAAAAGACTTTTTAAATCATATATAAGCATGTAGAACTGTTTTTAACCTATATGGTTACTTGCTGAGCTTTTGTAGCTCATTCTTTTATTTTCTAACATCTACAACTTTTGAGAATCATGGTCCGTATTAAGCAGACTGCCAGGAAGAATATGTCTTTCATGAACTATGCTAGGTTGGCTGAGAGGGAATAGGTAGGATCGAGGCAGAGTTGGAAGGAAAAGACTTTGTTTAGTCTTGTATTTTGTTATTAGATTTTGAGATGTTACGGGAGTTGTAATAATATTATTTTGTTGCTGTAAATGTAAATATAAATGAATGTAGTTGTGTGCTTGTTTCATACCATTACCTTGAAAGGTCCAGGCTACAAGAGTTGTGTGCTTGAGGGCGTCACAAGAATGATCCTACAAGAGTTTACAAGTTGTTTCCATGTTCGAACGAGTCAAGAATGAAGCAACAAGTTGTTTCCAAGTTTGAACGAGTAAAGAATGAAGTCTAACATTGTTACGGATTGTTGTCATGTTCAAATGAGCCAAAAATGGTCCTACAAGAGTTTACAATTGTTTCAATGTTCAAACGAGTGAAGAAAGGAGCTACTAGTTGTTTCCAACTTCAAATGAGTAAAGAATAAAGTCTCAAGTTGTTACAGATTATTTTCATGTTCAAATGAGCCAAGAATGATCCTACAAGAGTTTACAAGTTGTTTCTATGTTCAAACGAGTCAAGAATGAAGCTACAAGTTGTTTCTAAGTTCGACCGAGTAAAGAATTAAGTTTGAAGTTGATACGTATTTTTTTATCTTCAAATGAGCCAAAAATGATCCTACAAGAGTTTACAATTATTTCAATGTTCAAACGAGTCAAGAATGAAGCTACAAGTTGTTTCCAAGTTCGAACGAGTAAAGAACGAAATCTAAAGTTGTTACGGATTGTTGTCATGTTCAAATGAGCAAGAAATTATCCTTCAAGAGTTTACAATTGTTTCAAAGTTCAAACGTGTGAAGAATGAAGCTACAAGTTGTTTTCAAGTTCAAACGAGTAAAGAATAAAGTCTCAAGTTTTTACAAATTGTTTTCATGTTCAAATTAGCCAAGAATGATCCTACAATAGTTTACAAGTTATTTCCATATTCGAACGAGTCAAGAATGAAGCTTCAAGTTGTTTCCAAGTTCGAACGAGTAATGGATGAAGGCTAAAGTTGTTACGGATTGTTGTCATGTTCAAATGAACCAAAAATTATCCTACAAGAGTTTACAATTGTTTCAATGTTCATACGAGTCAAGAATGGAGCTACAAGTTGGTTCCAAGTTCAAATGAGTAAAGAATAAAGTTCAAGTTGTTACGGATTGTTTTCATCTTCAAATGAGCAAAGAATGATCCTACAAGAGTATACAAGTGTTTCAATGTTCAAATGACTCAAGAATGAAGCTACAAGTTGTTTCAATGGTCGAACGAGTCAAGCATGAAGTCTCAAGTTATTACAGATTGTTTTCATTTTCAAATGAGCCAAGAATGATACAACAAGAGTTTACAAGTTGTTTTCATGTCCAACCAATCAAGAATGAAGCTACAAGTTATTTCCAAGTTCTAACAAGTCAAGAATGATGTCTCAAGTTATTACATATTATTCTCATGTCCGAATTGGCCCAGAATGATCCTACAAGAGTTTACAATTGATTCAACGTTCAAAAGAGTTAAGAATGATGCTACAAGTTATTTCCAAGTTTGAACGAGTATAGAATGAAGTCTGAAGTTGTTACGGATAGTTTTCATGTTCAAATGAGTCAAAAATGATCCTACAACAGTTTACAATTGTTTCAATGTTCAAACGAGTCAAGAATGAAGCTACAAGTTGTTTCCATGTTCAACAAGTAAAGAATAAAGTCTCAAGTTGTTACGGATTGTTTTCATGTTCAAATGAGCCAAGAATGATCTTACAAGAGTATATAAGTGTTTCAATGTTCAAACGAGTCAAGTATGAAGCTACAAGTTGTTTCCAAAATCGAACGAGTCAAGCATGAAGTCTCAAGTTCTTACAGATTGTTTTCATATACAAATGAGCCAAGAATGATCCTACAAGAGTTTACAAGTTATTTCTATGTTCAAACGAGTCAAGAATAAAGCTACAAGTTGTTTCCAAGTTTGAAACGGTCAAGAATCATGTCTCTAGTTATTACGGATTTTTTTCATGTTCAAACGAACCAAGAATGATCCTACAAGAGTTTACAATTGTTTCAATGTTCAAACCAGTCAATAATGACGCAACGAGTTATTTCCAAGTTCGAACGTGTAAAGAATGAAGTCTAAAGTTGTTACGGATTATTGTCATGTTCAAGTGAGCTAAAAATTATCCTACAAGAGTTTAAAATTGTTTCAATGCTCAAACGAGTCAAGAATAAATGTACAAGTTGTTTCCAAGTTAAAACGAGTAAAGAATAATAAAGTCTCAAGTTGTTACGAATTGTTTTCATGTTCAAATGAGCCAAGAATGATCCTACAAGAGTATACAAGTGTTTCAATGTTCAAATGAGTCTAGAATGAAGCTACAAGTTATTTCCATGGTTGAACGAGTCAAGCATGAAGTCTCAAGTTGTTACAGATTGTTTTCATTATCAAATGAGCCAAGAATGATCCTACTAGAGTTTACAAGTTGTTTCCATGTTCAAACGAGTCAAGAATGAAGCTACAAGTTGTTTCCAAGTTCGAACGAGTAAAGAATGAAGTCTAACATTGTTACGGATTGTTGTCATGTTCAAATGAGCCAAAAATGGTCCTACAAGAGTTTACAATTGTTTCAACGTTCAAACGAGTCAAGAATGGAGCTACTAGTTGTTTCCAAGTTCAAATGAGTAAAGAATAAAGTCTCAAGTTGTAACAGATTATTTTCATGTTCAAATGAGCCAAGAATGATCCTACAAGAGTTTACAAGTTGTTGCCATGTCCAAACGAGTCAAGAATGAAGCTACAAGTTGTTTCCAAGTTCGAACGAGTAAAGAATTAAGTTTGATGTTGATACGGATTGTTTTCATCTTCAAATGAGCCAAAAATGATCCAACAAGAGTTTACAATTATTTCAATGTTCAAACGAGTCAAGAATGAAGCTACAAGTTGTTTCCGAGTTCGAACGAGTAAAGAACGAAGTCTAAAGTTGTTACAGATAGTTGTCATGTTTAAATGAGCCAGAAATTATCCTACTCTTACAATTGTTTTAAAGTTCAAACGAGTCAAGAATGAAGCTACAAGTTGTTTCCATGTTCAAATGAGTAAAGAATAAAGTCTCAGGTTGTTACAAATTGTTTTCATGTTCAAATTAGCCAAGAATGATCCTACAAGAGTTTACAAGTTGTTTCCATGTTCGAACGAGTCAAGAATGAAGCTACATGTTGTTTCCAAGTTCGAACGTGTAAAGAATGAAGTCTAAAGTTGTTACGGATTGTTTTCATGTTCAAATGAGCCAAAAATTATCCTTCAAGAGTTTACAATTGTTTCAATGTTCAAACTAGTCAAGAATGGAGCTACAAGTTGTTTCCAAGTTCAGACGAGTAAAGAATAAAGTCTCAAGTTGTTACAAATTGTTTTCATGTTGAAATGAGCCAAGAATGATCCAACAAGAGTTTACAAGTTTTTTTTTTTTTTGCTAAATTAAAAATTTATTCCATCAAAAAGAAAGAACAAAAGCTAAGGGGCATACCCCAGAGAACTTGCTTAGAACAGCCTCTAAGACAAGCATCAAAGAAACGCTAAGAACTAAACAGGAGGCATAAGGACAATACACAAAAAAACACGAATTAATATAAAAGAGTGATTAGGCTATGATCCTTTGAAATGCGCTTTTTAAATAGTCTAGAGGAAAATACTCTCTCCCTGACCATTCTCTTTATAATGTGCAGCAATTGATTCACTGATTTCCCATTTCCATTATTGTGCACCCGAAAATTTCTCTCCTTCCAGACATTATAAACCTCCACAGAAATATATAAGTAGCCCAAACTTTTTTCTAAATTAGTGTGCCTGTTTAAGAAAAAATTCCTATTCTGCCAATCTGTCCAACCGT
Source organism: Oenanthe sinensis (assembly GCA_028671895.1). Taxonomy (NCBI): domain Eukaryota; kingdom Viridiplantae; phylum Streptophyta; class Magnoliopsida; order Apiales; family Apiaceae; genus Oenanthe; species Oenanthe sinensis. The sequence goes on from CM053807.1 coordinate 16,031,674, forward strand.
TTGTCACCTGAAGAGGACTGTTTCGCAGCAAGATGAAAGTATAAGGACAAGAAAAAAACAAATGCTCAGCATTCTCCCCATTACAACGACAAAGAACACAAACCGGGTCTACGTTATAGCCATAGGAACGCAATTTTTCCTTAGTCAACAGCCTATCTTTTAAAGCAAGCAGGAGAAAAAGAGCACAATTTGTGATAGCTAGAGGATGCCATATAACTGCAATCCACCCAGGAGGAGAAGAAACTCTATGAATAGAATTCCAAACTGTAGCGAGTTTCACTAGCGTGGAATTGTTCCACATTATCTCTTCAGTAGCTGCAATGATACAGGAATGTAAGAGATGTCTAAATTTAATAGCCAGAAAATGATTAGAGCCTTGAGCCGACCATGATCCGTTGTTAAGAATAGTATTAACCTTTGCAAACTTTCGTGACTCCATAGCAGAAATAATATCATTTCCAAAGTGATGAATAAGCGTCTTATTAATTAGCCACAGATCATGCCAAAGTAAAAAAGAAGAATTTCTTCCCACTTTGTACTGAATAAAGTTAAGAGAATCTTGCCTTGCATTCATGATTTTTCGAACACACCATGAAGACTTATAAGGAACCTTTGCTGACCAAAAGGCTTTGTTTTTAAGCAAACAACTATGAAGCCATAAAATCCAAATAGAGTGCCTGCTCGGATTAATAATACGCCAAACCTGAAATAAAATGGCTGCCCGATTCCATTCAAACAGATCACGAATCCCCAAACCTCCATACTCTTTTGCTAAACAACAATCTCTCCAGGCTATTTTATGATGAGCTGAAGAATTAAAAGAGCCTCCCCACAAAAAGTTCGCTAGATAGCCCTGAATTTGCTTTAAAACTCCTTTTGGCAGGTAAAGATATGTGGCCCAATAACCTTGAATACTAAAAAGAATTGCTTTTAAAAGTTGAAGATGACCTGCCAATCGTAAAGATTTAATAGTCCAACTGTCCATCTTAGAGCACAATCTGTGCACCAAAGGGAAACAATCCATAGTTTTCAGACGCGACGAAATAAGGGGAAGACCAAGATATGTTATAGGTAAGGTCCCCAAGTGAAAGCCAGACTCAGAAATGGTGAAATCTATCACTTCTTGAGGAACATTGCAGAAAAAATACATGCTCTTTGCTGCATTAGGAAAAAGACCAGATGCCAAAGAAAATCTTTGCACTGAATGCAACATTGTAGAAATAGATGATCGATCTCCTCTACAGAATAGGAAAATGTCATCTGCAAAAATGAGGTGCGACAAACGAATTTCAGCAGTTCTCTAGTGGTATCCGAAGTTAACAACTTTTTGCAAGTCATGATTTAGATATCTTGTAAACACTTCCATGGCAAGAACAAATAAATACGGAGATAACGGATCTCCCTGACGAAGGCCAAATTTACTCTTAAAAATCCCCTCCAAAGACCCATTTATTTTTATTGAAATCATGCATGAAGTTACACATTGACGAAGCCAGTTAATGAAAATTGTTGGAAACCTCATTCGAACCATGGCCTCAAATAAAAACTCCTAGCTCAAGGAATCGAAAGCTTTGTGTATGTCTAACTTTATAGCACATCTAGCAGGACCATTATTGACATGATAATCTTTGCAAAGAGCTTGGGCAAGCATTATATTATCACCTATGCTTCGATTTGCCACAAAAGCTGATTGATTCGATGACTTTAAAGTGGGCCAAATTACCTTCAATCTCCCAGCCATAAGCTTAGCAATGCATTTGTATAAGGTATTGCAACAAGATATAGGATGATAGTGAGTCATATTTGTAGGACCATCTATCTTTGGGATGAGAGCTATTGCAGTAGAATTTATCATACGAGGCAAATGACAAGTTTGGAAGAAGTAGATGATACCCTCAACAACAGCTGACCCAACTACACTCCAAGCAGCTATGTAAAATTCTCTCTCTAGAATTCTCTCCCTTCTCTCTAGGTTAGTCTAAAAACCCTATTTTCTATTAGCCGCCTTTCATTTTTCTCCTCTTTCCATCAGATCTATAATTTCCCATCGCAATTCCATCTCTTCTCTTTTCCTTCTAAAACCTAAACACCATATTTCTTATATATGTATTTCTCTTTTCATCTCCTGTTTCTTGTTTCATTTTGTTCTATAATGGTGAGTCATTTTATTAATGTTGGTTCAGATGGAGTTCCATTAGATCGCGATGGTGAGCTTCTTGAGGTTAATGGACCGTTATTGTTGTCTAAGGTTCAAGACCTGCGTTACCCGGTTAGTGAGGGGTTCAGAATTGTTGTAAACAGAGCTGGTGAGGTAGAATACCATGCTATTTCTGATGATGCTACGTCTTTTGCTCATAATCTTCCCCAAGGAGTAGAGCCTAGTAGTTCTGATGGTATACCTGTTACGATAGAAGATTATGTCTCCTCAGATGATGATTCAAATGGTACTATTAGTCCTAATACAGCGGCAGCTAGGGTTAATGAGCAAGAGAGAGCTAAGATCTTCAAATTAACCATGAAAACTAGTGCGCTGGAGCGAGAAGAAGGGATTTCTGCTAAAAAAAGAGTTAATCAGTTATAGAGTTTCTTGGTAAGAAATAGGTTTTCTTTGGAAGCCATCAACAAATCAATTCAGATGGAAGAAGTGGGGTTTATCTCTCTAATTCCCTGTCGTGATGAAATGGGGCTGCCTGAGATTAAACATCTTTCGTCTAATCCTGGTAGTAATGAATATAGTAAGGCTAAAGCTTAATCTGGACCATCCCAGGTGAAAAAAACTTGGTCACAAGTGCTTAACTCTTCTGTTAACGAGGTTAGCTTCGACTTTGTTCCTTTGCCTCCTGGTTGTAGCACTGTTACTCCGCCAGATGATATCTTGAAAAAAGGTCTTGAACAATTTAAATTCTGTATTGTGGGACTGTTTACAAAGGGCTTATTGAGTTTCAGTGTTGTGAATGATTTAGCAAAGAAACTTTGGAGTGGTAGAGGTCATATTAAAGTCTTCCAGAAAAATGCTTCAACTTTCATTTTTAAATTTGGTAGTATGGCTGAAAAATCTGCTATTCTCGCACGTGGTACTTGGCACTTTAATCGTAGGCCTTTAGTGCTTAGTGATTGGGGAGATAATGATGAAGCTAAAAAAATTACTAGTATGCCTATATGGGTTAAATTTAGTAACATTCCTGATTGTTATTGGACAAAGGAAGGCTTGGGTCATATTGCAAGTGTGATTGGTAAACCTCTATGTGCTGACAAGCTAACGAGACAACTAGAAATATTACCTTTTGCTAAATTGTGTGTTGAATACAAGATTGGAGAAGCTTTGCCGCATAAGATCCCAGTTACCATGTTAGATGCTAGAGGTATTAAATCTGTAGTTGATGTTGATGTTGAGTATGCTCAAAAGCCCTTAGTGTGTTCTGGATGTAAATCTCTAGGACATACTGTTTCGGCTTGCCCATTGGTTAACAGAATTTGGGTTCAAAAGAAAGTTTTAGTGGAGAATGTAGGTGAGGAATCTAAGGTTGTCGAGGAAAAGCCTGGAACCAAAGAAATTGTGGTAGAGGGTGTTAGTTTGCATAAGGCTGCTTCAGATGATTGGAAAGAAGTCAATTACAAGCGTAAGCATATTGTTTCTTCTCTTACTCCAGCTTCAAGCTCGTCGCAGAATTTTGATAAGGACTGTCCTAGAATTTCAGAGAATTGTCAGATGACTAACCTTTTGTCACCCACCTCAGCATCTCCTGGTTCTCCTATTCTCTTTAGAAATGTGTTGGTGGATGAAATTGAAATTGATAAAAGGAAAGGTGTTGTGCAGATGGAACAGGGTACTTCAGTTGGTAAGCTTTCAAAATCGCAGAAAAAGAAGAGGAAAAATTAGGGGTGTCTTCCCCTTGTCCAACTTAATTTTATGGATTTCGGAGCATATAATGTTAGGGGTCTAAATAATAAAGTTTCCTATATTAAGGATTTTATTAGTTTCAATAATTTGAGTCTTATTTCTCCTCTAGAAACTCATGTTAATAAAGATTCAGCTTTGTTTATATCTTCATGGTTAGCTCCAAAGTTCACTTGGCTTTTTAATTATGATTTTCATCATAATGGTCGTATTTGGTTGGGTTGGGATCCATCCATTTGGGCCCTTTCTTTAGTTTCTTCTACAGCCCAACACATTACTTGCAGGGTGACTCGACTTGATTCTAAAGATCAATTTTTTGCATCGTTTGTGTATGCTTTCAACACTCATATTGAAAGAAGATCTCTTTGGTCTGGCATTCTGAGCCTTCAACAGCTTGTTTCTAATGGTAACGAAGTTTCTCCTTGGTCGTTGGTGGGGGATTTTAACGTTTGTTTAAAGCCTGAGGAAATTAATGGAGGGTCTGTCAATTGGACTGCTGGCATGACAAACTTCAAGAACTTTGTCATGGTTGCGGGTCCCACAAATCTTAGTTTCTCTTGTGTGTTTCATACTTGGTGGGATAGCAATATTCATGCTTCAGTTACAAAGAAATTGGATAGAGTTTTGGTTAATGGTTCATGGCTTAGTACTTTTTCTTTCTCTCGCGCGGAGTTTTATCCTAGGGGCTTGTCTGATCATAGTCCTGCTATGGTATCTCTTGGTATCTTACGTGATCGAATAAAGAGGCCTCGTTTATAGTAGCCGCATCTCTGCGGTGTTCATCCAGTTGTTTTAAATGAACGAGACGTTCCTCTTCAGGGGTGTTTTCAGGCAGGAGCTCTATTGCTAGTTGGCAAGATCACGTTCGTGGAAATGCAAGATGCCGCTGCGATAGATTCTACCTCCCTCATTCTTTGAGATGTCCAAGAGAAAAGGTTAGTAGGGAAAAATAATCTATTTGCACCAGCAGCTGCTGCTGCACAAGCACTACCACTATCTCAAGGAGTAGTCAAAGGAAGTACGCGGCTTTCAGCTCAATCCATCGCTTGTTGCCCTTTATTGAAACTCAAGGAAAGCCTTTCTCGATACCTTTTCCTTAAAAATAGAAAAGGTGATAATGCGCTCAAGCAACCTATCTTACTAATAATAATGAAGGTTCTATGACTCTTCGACTTACAGGCTAAATAAGATAGCTGACTGAAGACCAACACAAGATGCTGAAAATGAAACAATTCAATTTCACGGAATACCACAAAGAGAAAGTGTACCTAATAAAAAACTCGTTCTTATTGAAGATACCCCTCTAATAAGACTACACCCAGTTTTTTAAAGCCTTAAAGCCTATGGATTTGGTGGAAATACTACCGGAAATAGACATACATAATATTGATAGTTTGTTTATCCTTCCAGTTTCGAGTGTCTTCTTGGATAGTTATAGCGGCCCATAGGCGCGAGATGTACCTTGTGGGGGGGCGGCGGTCCCCTGGACATAGTCCTTTCAGGCAGTGGCCGTTTAGTCCATGGTCCATTGGATGGTTGGTGCAAGGCCAGAAAAAGGCCTCATCTCTAAAAGCCCGGCTCGCGAGGCGCGGCTCGCGTCGTTCCAACAACCGGCGGGGAGCTAACCCCATCCCTTGGAAAGAAAAAGGTAGCACCAAAGAACTTACAATAATACAACGCCGCATTCTCCGAAAATTGAGAAACAAGAAGAGATCTATTAAGAGAAAGATTTATTCGAGAGAAAATCTTAACAGTTACATCCAATCACAAACTACGGAGACGAAAGGCTATAGCTATCGAGTAACTGCCTCCCCGCGAAAGAGGATTCTAATCCTCTAAGAAATAGAAACTGGGTCTGACAATACCATTCTTATCCCGCCCCCCAGCCCCAGTGAGTGAGCAGAGAGAGGCCTGGCCCGTAAGCTGGCCCCCTTTCGCGGAGACTGAGCTTTGGTCGGCTAAGCTTACTAATAGAGGTTCCGACCGGTGCGAGGTAGGGCTTTCAAGGTTGGGTGACTTGGCCTGGAAGAATCGATTCATAGACTTGTGATAAGGTCTCCGGACGAACAGGTATCCAATCGTCGCCCGTTTCCTTATTTCTTTGATAATAGAGTTGGTTATCTCTGTGGCATAGATCGTACAACCATCGAGGCCTCGTTTTACCTGCCAATTACGGTGGATCCGTCGGATTGAATGTTGGCAACTGCCTCGGTAGCCCTACCGAAGTACCAAATGCCTTACACCTCCCTATTTTTCGCAGCTAGCCCCGGCGAAGGCGGAGTGAGTCCTTTACCTCTCTGCTTTGGACTCAGTCACTAGTTTGTGATTTCGTATCCGGTCAAAATCTTGGCTAATTGATCAAAGTGGGTAGCTCCAGTAGACCCATAGATCATGGAACAAATAGGGTGGGTAGGCCCAACCACCACACTACACGTATAGACGCGAACCCCCCTCGTTACCGTACGTGCATGCTTCAATATCAATTAATCATCCTTCACTTGTGCAATTTCCTGTCTTCACATAATTACAATTTAACAGTTTAATTTACACATCAATTGATGATCCATATCAATCGACTCTAACATCAATTGATGAACAAAATATCAATTGATTTACACCTTATCGATTGAAATAGACTAAGTACACCTATGCTACAATCCAAATTATCAGTTGATTCAAATAAACACTTTAACTGATAAATGGTTTCCTGATCAATTGATATTTATAACTTTCATATCAATTGATCAGTTACAACAAATAAAATTTCTATGATTCTAAGATTAATGTTATCATCAAATCTCATGTAGATTCCTAACAATCTCCCCCTATTTGTGTCTGTGTTATTAACAGGCATAAATCTACTTGATGATAACAAAAACCCTTTAAAAAAAATTTACATTTAGATAGAATCAAGAAACTTAATTGGCACATTAATTTTGGAAGTACCAGATTGATAGATAACTCCTGCAAGCAGCTTCAATGTCTTCATAATTTAATTTAGTTCCTCTTCCTCCTTTTCTCAGCATTTTCCTTTAGTTGCCTCATGAAAGAACTTCTCAATATTGCTTCATCCCTGTCAGTTTCTCCAAGTTGCCTCATAAGGTAGTGTATTTCTTCATCTGTGATTTTGTCCAGATATTTGCAGATATCAAAGAACTTTGTGTTGCCCTCTATATCTGTAAAAATCATAGCATACTTTGGCTCCAACACCACCTTTTTGACATGTGACTTCCATAGCTTTAGAGGTGAATCAGGTTCAGCTTCTGCCTTGGATCTTCTTAACCTTGAAATTTGTTGTTGTATCTCCTGAGCAATTGTTGTGTTGAGTTTGTACTTTCTGTTGAGTAGAGGAAGAATAGTCTTTAAAACATTGTAGCTTTGCTTCATTATCACCTTCAATGAATAGATTGTTTTCACTCCATTTTCATACTCCAACCTCATTGATTCTTCATGGTTAGAGGTTGCAGGGTGAGTCCTTACTCCAATTAATCCTTTTTCATTGATTACTGGTATTCCCTTCAAATCATAACCTTCAATTGTGACCTCCTCCTTGATTTCTTCTTGTTGACCCTGGAGGTTTTCCTGAACCACTATTTCTTGAGTAGAACTTGACCTTTTCTTGGCCATAGAAACTTTTCTCCTTTTTCTCAAAGGTTGCTCTGCCTGTAGCTCTTCTTCCAAATGCCATTGCATTTCCATCTGTCTAGCAATCTCTTCATTCTCCCTTTCTCTCCTTGAGGCATCTGAGATTCCTGTAGTGATGGCTCCTTGAAGTAGCTTTTGACTTACTGGTTCAGTCTCTTTCTTCTTCTCTTCTTCAATCACTATTGCTTTCCCTTTCTTCTTTTCTTTAAGAGCTTCAATATCCAATTGAAGAAAAGCTTCTGTATTTGAGTTTCTTTCCTTGGCAGCCTTTTGTGCATCTTCATTTATTTTTCTTGTTTGAGCAATGAACTCATCCAAGTCTCCTTTTTCTACTGCCTCTGTTACTAACTCAGTGCTTCTCCTTAGATCTTCAATTCTTTTCTTTTCTCTCTCAATCATTGATTGAGTTTCTTTCTCCCTAGAAATTCTCCTAGCTTCAAGATCATCATCAAACTTCTTGTAATCTTTCTTTTTCTGTTCTAAATTATCTTTTGGAGAATTAGATGACTTAGATTTCTTTGAAGATTGATTATCCATGTTACTTCTGCTTTTATCTCTTCTTGGTGCAGAACCACCAATTCCACTTGACTTATCCATACCAGAACCACCTATTCCACTGCCTTTGCCATCGCCACCATCATCATCCTTCTTCTTTGTATTCTCCCCCTTTTTGTTATCATCAATTGGAGGGAGGGGTGGAAGTCTGTCAAGAAACCTTTGAAGAATGGAAGCATGAAGATTTTGACCTCTAATAATATCATCCATCTTCTTTTCTAGAGAACCTACTCGTGTCTCCAAAGATGTAAAATTTTTGGATTCTTTGAAAAGCTTGTCTTTGATGCTATTCATGGTGTTGAATGGTAACTTTTCATCCAATCTCCTGTCCATTGCATCCTTGTTAGATGAGATAGAGTCCTTAATCCTCTCCAGTTCCCTCCTTACTCCTGTTACTGTTATCTTTTGAATTTTCATTGATTCTCTCATATAGTGAGCAATTCTCCTTTGATTAGGATCTTCAATTTCTCCTTCCACCGTTGTTCTTCTATATTGAGAGAGAATTTCAGTCTCAGCAGCTTCTAAGGAACCATCAATAGTGCTCATCCATGGCTTTTCATCAGAATCACTCTCCAACTCTTCAGGTGCCATATAACAAGTGTCTGTTGTATTGGCAATGCTTTCCTTCAGATTCCTGGTCCTTTGATCTGTATGATCAATGCCCAAGAGTTGTTCTGCATTCCTGTTACTTGAAGTAGCCAACCCTTGATATTGTGGATCAGGATGAATGAAATTCTTTGGATCCAATTCACCAGCATATATTTCCTCTTCAAAATCTTTAGCAATTCCACTCCCACTAGCTTCAGCATTATTTGCTCCCCCTATCTCCTTTACTCCTTCTTCTGCCATCATTTCAATTTCCAATTCCTGTGCAAAAAGTAGAATGTTTTTATCACTTTCACTCATCTCTCTATTTTGCATCAGGATCTCATCCTGGAATCTCACCTCTCCCTCACTCATTCCTTTTGCACCTACTAAGGTGGGGCCCTCAAGTGTTTCACTCTCATTCCTGAAAGAAATAGGAATGTTTTTACTCACTTCCTCTCCTTTTGCCAGGTTACAATCCTGCCTCTCACTCAACTCACTCAATCCTAAGAGTGTTTGTGCAACATCAATTGATTGAGCATCAATTGATGTATTGACATTATCAGTTGAAGTGGTGTTTGGGATATCCATCGATTGATGCATACCCATCGATTGATCTTGAGTATCGATCGATGGCTTATCAGTCGTTGGCTGAATATCAATTGATGAAGGAACATCAATTGATGGAGAAGAAACAGTTGAGATAATTTGTGAAGTTATGTTTGAGATGATATTGGAAATAGAATCCTGAAAATTCTGAGAAGAAGATTCAGGAGAGAGTGTTGGCTTCTCCTTGAAAAACAAAGAAGGAGAATCTGAAAATGTTCGATAATCTATCAAAACATTTTCTGAAGAAGCTTGAGATGGGGATAGAAGAATAGAAGAGATAGGAATTGAAAGAGAATGGGTCTGCATCTCATCATTTATATGAGATGCATCAAGCAGACTTTGTGAAGGCTCCTCCACAGTTTCCTGTGGTTTTGCAGTGTGTGATTCCCCAAGTGCAAAGGTGACTTTCTTTTCTCTTCTTTTGTATGGTGTTAGTGTTTTGGCTTTTGTGTCCCCAATTTGATTCTGTGCCCCTGGTTGTGGGCTATTTTCAATATTGTCATCCTTTTGAGAGAATGACAATAGGGATGTGGTATTTTCCATGTTAACATCCACAGTCTTTTGGGAGACTATGGAGTGGCTAGGTTGAGGTTGCAGACCCTCACTCTCTTTATCCTTCTGGGTTCTTTGATGTTCCCCAGTTCCCTCACCACCTACATCCTCCTCTAATCTATCTACCACACTAGATGCTTTTCTTTTCTTGGTTTTTACAACAGCAAATTTTTGAGAACCTGTTGAGGTTGGTTTCTTAGATTTGGATTTAGAGATTGGTTGTGTGGCCTGGGTAGGAGGGTTGGGGTCATTACTACCACCCTCCATAGTCACAGAAGGCAAAGAAGAATTAGGTTTAGAAGAGTTTAAAGTAGAGATAAATACCTGAACAAAAGGGGGATAGATCAATTCCACATTGCTGTGAAGATTGATCCTAACCAAGTCTTTAAAGACCCTTTTGTTTTGAGTCCAGCAATCCAAAATTTCTGTATTCCTGTCAATCTCAATATCCTTGACAAAGTGGTTAATAATAATCATAATAAATCTTGCATAATAAATATGATTAGATCTATTTATTTTATTCCCCAATTTGGCAGATATTTCATTGAGTAACAGGCTTCCTAAATTATGATATCTATCATATAAAATGCTATACCCTACCTGTTGCATACTAGTTGTTATTGCATCAAAATTACTAACCTTACCAGAAAAACACTTTATTAAAGCATCAAAGAAATATGACCATTCTTTTCTTAGATTCTTTCTAACAATACTACCTAGACTAGCATCAGGAGCAGTATAGTTGATTTCCCTAAGCATGTTTCTAATACCTGTGTCAGTGGGTGCATTTTCGGTATTATTTGCAGGAACATTTAAACATTCACCCAAGACCACAGTGGTTAGAATATACCTTTGTCCTTTGCATTCAAAGGAGATTGTAGAAAAATCATCTGCTACTTCTGCTGTTGTCCAGAATTCTTCAACTAAATTGCACACTATTTTTTGTGCTTCTGAGAGGGCCTTTGCAATTTTCGAACTCCTTAGAAATTCCATTAGGGGCTGAAATTCTGTTGGGGCTTCCTCCACCATAGTGCAAGCAACGAAGTTGTTGAGCTCATAGTAGAATCCAGATTGTGAGACTTTCTTTGAAGATGCCATTATCGAGTTTGAAGATTTATAATTGAATTAACTGGCAAACTTGTTAGTAATTATAACAGAAATAATAAATAGACAGTAGTAGATTAGGGTTCTTAGCAAGAGATAGATACAGAGTAAGTTCGAAGATTGAGAAAGAGAAAGAGATAGAAAAATCGATAGTAAAAATGCAAGTAAGAATTAAAAGAAGTTTTAATCTCACTATTTATATTTACTGATTTCCCAACCAATTTCTTACTCAAAATAGAACTAAATTGACCGTTGGAAGAGTATTGATAATTAAAAGTTACCAATTTTGGCAATCGATTGTTATACATACAGGAATGTACGTTTTAATCAATTGATAAAATAAGTAATCAACGGCTAGATTTTTGTACAGGTCGATTGATGACATGGACCCCTTTAAATTCTAGGTCATCGATTGATAAATTGCTTATCCATCGACAGGTACAATTATCCATCGATAGACAAATATATCATCGATTGATATATCTATCTGTCGATAGTTACCCCTATCCATCGATAAACAAATATATCATTAATTGATATATTTATCTGTCGACAGCTCCATTAATATCCATTGATATGTAAAATATTTATCAGTTGATTATTGAAGAATCAATAATTTAACATAGTCAATGGCTACATTTAATATAAATACATAACTTGTCAAACATTTAAAGGATTAGATATAATTAAGCATACCTAAATCACAGACCAATCTATTGAAGGTAGATTCATCTAATGGTTTGGTAAAAATGTCTGCAAGTTGTCTTTCACTAGGGATAAAATGTAATTCAACTGTACCATTCATTACATGTTCCCTAATGAAGTGATACCTTATGTCAATGTGCTTGGTTCTGGAATGTTGTACAGGATTTTCTGTTATAGCAATGGCACTTGTATTATCACAGAAAATAGGAATCTTGTTCAAGTTGAACCCATAGTCAAGTAGTTGATTCCTCATCCATAATATTTGTGCACAGCAACTTCCAGCTGCAATGTATTCAGCCTCTGCAGTAGATGTAGACACTGAATTCTGCTTCTTGCTAAACCATGAAACAAGCTTATTTCCTAGAAATTGACAGGAGCCTGTTGTGCTTTTTCTGTCAATTCTGCAACCTGTATAATCTGCATCTGAATAACCAATTAGATCAAATCCAGAATCTCTAGGATACCAAATTCCAAGATTTGGAGTTCCTTTGAGATATCTGAATATTCTTTTTATTGCAATCAAATGAGATTCTCTAGGATCAGCTTGAAACCTAGCACAAAGACATGTAGCAAACATTATGTCTGGCCTACTTGCAGTTAAATAAAGTAATGAGCCAACCATACCTCTATAACTTGAAATGTCCACTTCTGTTTCCTTAGTGTTTAATTCAAGTTTAGTTGCAGTGGCCATGGGAGTTTTAGCAGAAGAACATTCACTTAAATCAAATCTCTTTAATAAATCAGAAATATATTTGGTTTGATTTATGAAAATACCATTTTTAACTTGTTTGATTTGCAAGCCAAGAAAGTAGGTTAGTTCTCCCATCATGCTCATTTCATATTTACTCTGCATCAACTTAGCAAACTTTTTACAAAGTTTTTCATTAGTTGAGCCAAAAATAATGTCATCTACATAGATTTGAACAAGAATCATAGAGCCATTTACATTTCTATGAAAGAGAGTTTTATCAACAGTACCTCTTGTGAAGTGATTCTCAATCAAGAATTTAGACAATGTGTCATACCAGGCTCTAGGTGCTTGCTTCAATCCATAAAGTGCCTTGAGAAGATAGTATACAAATCCAGGATGAATAGGATCAATAAAACCAGGAGGTTGTTCTACATATACTTCTTCTTCTAGTTCTCCATTGAGAAAAGCACTTTTCACATCCATCTGATACACCTTGAAATTTGCATAAGCAGCATATGCTAGAAAGATTCTGATTGCTTCCAATCTTGCAACTAGTGCAAAAGTTTCATCAAAATCTATGCCTTCTTCTTGTGAATAGCCCTTTGCCACTAATCTTGCTTTATTTCTTGTCACTGTACCAGATTCATCCATTTTGTTTCTGAACACCCATTTTGTACCAATGATAGACTTGTTCTTTGGTTTAGGCACCAGCTTCCATACCTTGTTTCTTTCAAATTGATTCAACTCTTCTTGCATAGCAATTATCCAATCAGGATCATTCAAGGCTTCTTCAATCCTTTTTGGTTCTTCTTGAGACAGGAAGCTACTATACAAGCATTGATTTTGAGTTGCACTTCTAGTTTTGACACCATCATTTGCATCTCCAATTATTAATTCAAAGGGATGGCTTTTTGTCCATTTCCTTTGTGATGGTAAATTTGTCCTTGAAGATGATGCTTCATGATCATTGGAAGTGTTATGATCATTGTGATGTGATTGACTATTTGAGAACCCTCCCCCTGAGATGGACACTCTACTTGAAGATTGTTGAGCAGAGTTGATATCCATCGAATGATTATCAATTGATGTATTATCAGTTGATTGATGATTGTCAACTGATAAGTTATCTGTTGATGCATTGACATCAATTGATGGGAGGATTCTAGGTACTTGAACTCTTGTGATTTCCACATCATCATCACTATCTTCAATATTACTTGTGGATTCATTTTCAAACTGCAATAGATTATGAAATCCTTCATCAAACAACCCTTGAATTTTCTTGTCATCAAAAACTACATGCATAGATTCCATAACAATGTGTAATCTAAGATTGTAGACTCTGTATGCTTTGGTTGTTATTCCATATCCAACAAATATAGCTTCATCAGCTTTGGCTTCAAATTTTCCTAGATTTTCACCTTGATTTCTCAGTACAAAGCATTTGCAGCCAAAGACATGAAGAAAGTTAACTGTTGGCTTCTTGTCTTTCTTTATCAATTGATATGGAGTTTTGCCTTGAAGTTTATTGATCATGGAAATATTTTGAATGTAACAAGCAGTATTTATTGCTTCTGCCCAAAAGTATGTAGGAAGTTTTGCTTCTTCTAACATAGTTCTAGCAGCTTCAATCAAGGTCCTATTTTTCCTTTCAACTACTCCATTTTGCTGTGGAGTTCTTGGAGCAGAGAAATAATGAGTGATACCTTTTTCTTCACAGAATTCTCTCATGGTTGAATTCTTGAATTCAGTACCATTGTCACCTCTAAATTTCTTGACCTTCCATTCAGTGCCATTGTCAACATTCTTCACATGATTGATAATTAATTTGCTTGCTTCATCCTTAGAATGTAAGAAATATACCCATGAAAATCTTGTGAAGTCATCCACAATTACTAAGGCATATTTCTTTTTGGCAATTGACATGATGTTGACTGGACCAAATAAGTCCATGTGCAATAATTCCAGAGGCTTATCAATTGATGATTCAGACTTTGACTTGAATGATGCTTTTCTTTGTTTTCCCTTTTGACATGCATCACATAGTCCATCCTTGGTGAATTACATCTGTGGAATGCCTCTGACCAGATTCTTTCTAATCAATAAATTCATGGCTTTGAAATTCAAATGGGCTAGTTTCTTGTGCCAAGTCCAACTTTCTTCTGTATTGGCTTTGCTAAGTAGACATGTCATTGAATTTGCCTTTACAGAGTGAAAATCAGCCACATAGACGTTCCCTTTTCTTTCTCTAGTTAAGAGAATTTCACCAGATTCTTTGTTGGCTATGATGCATGATTCAGTTGTAAACCACACACCATTACCATTATCACACAGTTGACTAATACTGAGCAAATTATGCTTCAATCCATCAACTAGTGCTACAGGTTCAATGATAACATTTTCTTTTGCAATTGAGCCATATCCCAGAGTAAAACCTTTGCTGTTATCTCCAAAAGTAACTCTTGGGCCAGCTTTTTCCACAAACTTTGTGAGCAGGGACAAATCTCCAGTCATGTGCCTTGAACATCCACTATCCAAATACCAGAGATTTTTCTTCCTGTTTCCCTGCACACACATAAAACAATCAAGTTGCTTTTGGTACCCAAGTTGCCTTGGGTCCTCTTTTATTAGCTGCAGCTTGAGCCCCTGTTGTCAACTTAGGTTCCTTTTGTTTTGGTGGGTTTAAATCCACTTTATCTTTGGGAGTTGACTTTTGGGGCTTTGACACCTTAGAACTCATGGCATTATTTCCATGGATTTCATCATTTACATTAGGCATGTTCCATGGCATACCAAGCAAGTTCATATTAGGATATGCAAAGAAGGGATTATACATGTATGGAACTTGTGCATAAGGCATATGAATATTAGGTGCAACCAAATTAGAAGACATGGCATTCATGAGCATAGGATTGGTAAACATGGCATTTGCAGTCATGGCATGTATATTTAAATCATTTGCAGATATAGAATTCTTTTCACTTTTGCATTGCATGGACAAATGATTTACACTACCACATTTAGCACATACCTTTCTAGGTGCATACATATCAGGAGTGTAATTATTGTGCTTATTTATGCCTACTTTACCATTCCTATTCTTTTTCTTTTTCTCAGACTTAGATAGAGTAATTTCCACAGGTGCTATCTTTTCTAATTTTTCTTTTAATTATTTCTTGGATAAGCTACCTATGTTGATCTTCTCAGTCTCAGTCTCAACTTGATTCTTGGTTTCCTTAACAAACTTAATAGGAGTGCTAAATTTGTTCTTTTTATTAGCCATTGATGAATTACTTGTCGATGGATGCTTATCGATTGATTCAGCATCAATCGATTGATAATCCTTATCAGTTGATAAAGGATTAGCAGTCGATTGATCTTTATCCACTGAAGTATCAGCCAATGACTTGCCTATTGATTTGGGGAGTTCTCCTAGAGTATCTACACCCTGAACATCAATAATTTGTTTGGCAGTTTTAGCAGACCTATTCCATTTGCTAATGGTTTCAATTTCTTCAGCTAATTGTTCTTTCAACAATTCTTCTCTTTTCAAACTGTTTACTAGTTCATTCCTAGCATCCTTTCTTTCCTGCTTAAATCTTTCTAAACAAACAAGTTCATTTTCAAGAAAAATATTTCTCTCAGTTAAGGCATCAATGGTGTTCTTTAACTTGAGATTTTCTTTGTTTAGAGATTTTAGAGTGACATGCAAATTGTACAGTTCATTAGACATTTCATTAATAGTACTATTGCATTCCTCAAATGTAAGCTCGGAAAAGTTGGTAGCTAGTACCTGATTAGATGCTGAATTAGCTTCTTCATCTTCATGATTGGCCATTAATGCAAGATTGACATATTCTTCAGAATCACTATCCTCAGCAGCCCAGTCCTTCTCCTCAGTTACAAAAGCCTTTTCTTTTTGTTTTAAAAGGTCAAAGTATTTCTTTTTATAATCAATACCCTCATATGACTTTGCCTTTTCTTGTTTTGGCTTCCTGCACTCACTTGAGAAATGACCAGCCAATCCATAGTTAAAGCATTTGAATTTAGATCTGTCAACCAGATTTTTATTTTTATTGTTGTTTCTAAACTGGGATCCAGGCCTTTGAGCATATGGATTCTTCTTGAATTTTAGCTTTGAAAATTTCCTTGTCAGAAATGCAAGGTGCTCATCAATCTCATCCAAATCATCCTGAGAGCATGTTTCATCTTCTTCACACTTGCTCTTTCCTTTTCTCTTGAATGATTCTTCAACAGCATCACCAGCCATCATGACTGACTCTTCTTCATACCCATTTTCCTTCTTCTCTTCATTTCCCCTGACTACTAAAGCCACAGTTTTCTCTTTTCTTTGATTCTTCTCAATCTCTTCATCTTGTTGGATTTCCAACTCATATGTCTTGAGAATACCATAAAGTTTCTCCAGTGTAAAATCCTTGAAGTCCTGAGATTGTCTAATGGAAACAGTCATTGGTTTCCATTCTTTTGGAAGAGATCTAAGAAATTTTAGATTTGTATCCTCAGTTGCATAAACCCTACCATATAGCTTCAATCCTTTTAACAACTTCTGAAATCTGCTATAGGTGTCATTGATAGATTCTCCACTCTTGAAATGGAATGATTCATATTTTTGAATCAAGAGTTGCATCTTGTTTTTCCTTACTTGTTCAGTTCCTTCACACAGAGTTTGAAGTGTATCCCATACTTCTTTTGATGAAGTACAGTTTATTACATTGTCAAACATATCTTTATCTAGACCATTAAACAGAATGTTCATGGCCTTCTTGTCTTTGAGTACTTCTTTTTCATCCTCTTCTGTGAACTCAGAAATAAGTTTTGGAACATGTCTGTCAAGTGCAGGAGTTCCATCAGGGTTTACACCTGTGACTAGCTTCATGGGAACATGAGGACCTTTTTCTATGCAGTTAACATAAGAAGGGTCGAGAGAAAGAAGATGCAGATGCATTTTGACCTTCCATGGAAAATATTCATCTTTCTCTAAAACTGGAATTTTCATACCTGAATCTTTTTGACCCATATTGACTGTTCTTGATCTTTAAACTTTCTGTATGTTGAAAGCCTGCTCTGATACCAATTGTTATTCCTTAGAACAATGTCAATATTTGTAGAAGGGGGGGTTGAATACAAATATTAAAACTTTTTGTGTGTTCTAATATTTGTTCTTGATGATTGAAAGAATAAGAGAATAAGTTCGAACAAATTAATGCTGAAAAATAAAACTGAACAAAGAGATTTAAAATTATTGATGGATTGGTTTTTCCATCAATATATATTTTTGCTCAATGCTCCTAGGTTAGAAGAAACCTAGCTTCATTTTTACAAGATTAGAAAACAAATCAACTGTTCTTACACAAGTGCTCTCAAGCTTGAACAGTTGATTAAGAAATATGTCTAACTTGTATGTTTTCTAATAATGCTACTGCACTTGTTTATATACCACAAGTGTTCTTTTACAATTCCTATACTAGGATTGTTTCTACCTGCCTTCCTTTTACCTTTTTCTATTTTACAAAAAGATTTGAAAGACAGCTTCTGATTGAGTCTTCACAGTCACTCTAGACTGTCTTCCATAGGTGTGCTTTTTGTTCTCTGGATCTTCACCAGATATTCTTTCTGTGTTGTCACACTCAATTGATAATTTGCTGTTAAGCATATCAATTGATCCATTCTTTAATCCATCAACTGATGTACTACTTCGATTGATCTTTATATCCATCGACTTGATAAAAGATGTCTTATCGATTGATAGATGTTATCAATCGATATATCAGTCGATGGGTCTTCACATCAGTTGATGGTCTTCAATGCTTGACTTGGCTTCTTCGATTGATCCTTCATTCATCGATGCTTCAATATCAATTAATCATCCTTCACTTGTGCAATTTCCTGTCTTCACATAATTACAATTTAACAGTTTAATTTACACATCAATTGATGATCCATATCAATCGACTCTAACATCAATTGATGAATAAAATATCAATTGATTTATACCTTATCGATTGAAATAGACTAAGTACACCTATGCTACAATCCAAATTATCAGTTGATTCAAATAAAAACTTCAACTGATAAATGGTTTCCTGATCAATTGATATTTATAACTTTCATATCAATTGATCAGTTACAACAAATAAAATTTCTATGATTCTAAGATTAATGTTATCATCAAATCTCATGTAGATTCCTAACACAAGAGTTTACAATTGTTTCAATGTTCAAACAAATCAAGAATGAAGCTACAAGTTGTTCCCAAGTTCGAACAAGTCAAGAATGATGTCTCAATTTGTTACGGATTGTTTTCATGTCCAAATGAACCAAGAATGATCCCACAAGAGTTTCAATTGTTTCAATGTTCAAACGAGTCAATAATGAAGCGACAAGTTGTTTCCAAGTTTAAACGAGTAAATAATGAAGTCTAAAGTTATTACGGATTGTTGTCATGTTCAAATGAGCCAAAAATGATCCTACAAGAGTACACAAGTGTTTCAATGTTCAAATGAGTCTAGAATGAAGCTACCAGTTGTTTCAATGGCCGAACAAGTCAAGCATGAAGTCGAAAGTTGTTACAGATTGTTTTCATGTTCAAATGAGTCAAGAATGATCCTACAAGAGTTTACAAGTTATTTTCATGGTCGAACGAGTCAAGCATGAAGTCTCAAGTTGTTACAAGTTGTTTCCATGTTCAAATGGGTCAAGAATGAAGTTACAAGTTATTTCCAAGTTCGAACGAGTAAAGAATGAAGTCTAACATTGTTACGGATTGTTGTCATGTTCAAATGAGCCAAAAATGATCCTACAAGAGTTTACAATTGTTTCAATGTACAAACGAGTCAAGAATGGAGCTACAAGTTGTTTCCAAGTTCAAATGAGTAAAGAATAAAGTCTCAAGTTGTTACAGACTGTTTTCATGTTCAAATGAGCCAATAATGATCCTACAAGAGTATACAAGTGTTTCAATGTTCAAACGAGCCAATAATGAAGCTACAACATGTTTCTAAGTTCAAACGAGTAAAGAATGAAGTTTAACATTGTTACGGATTGTTGTCATGTTCAAATGAGCCAAGAATGATCCTACAAGAGTTTACAAGTTATTTCCATGTTCAAACGAGTCAAGAATGAAGCTACAAGTTGTTTCCAAGTTCGAACGAGTAAAAAATGAAGTTTGAAGTTGTTACGGATTGTTTTCATGTTCAAATGAGCCAAAAATGATCGAACAAGATATTACAATTATTTCAATATTCAAATGAGTCAAGAATGAAGCTACAAGTTGTTTCCAAGTTCGAACGAGTAAAGAATGAAGTTTAAAGTTGTTACGGATTGTTGTCATGTTCAAATGAGCCAAGAAAGATCCTACAAGAGTTTACAATTGTTTCAATGTTCAAACGAGTCAAGAATGAAGCTACAAGTTATTTCCAAGTTCGAACGAGTAAAGAATGAAGTCTAACATTGTTACGGATTGTTGTCATGTTTAAATGAGCTAAAAATGATCCAACAAGAGTTTATAATTGTTTCAATGTTCAAACGAGTCAAGAAAAGAGCTATAAGTTATAGATTGTTTTCATGTTCAAATGAGTCAAGAATGATCCTACAAGAGTTTACAAGTTGTTTTCATGGTCGAACGAGTCAAGCATGAAGTCTCAAGTTGTTACAGATTGTTTTCATTTTCAAATGAGCCAAGAATTATCCTACAAGAGTTTACAAGTTGTTTCCATGTTCAAACGAGTCAAGAATGAAGCTACAAGTTATTTCCAAGTTCGAACGAGTAAAGAATGAAGTCTAACATTGTTATGGATTGTTGTCATGTTCAAATGAGCCAAAAATGACTACAAGAGTTTACAATTGTTTCAATGTTCAAACGAGTCAGGAATGGAGCTACAAGTTGTTTCCAAGTTCAAATGAGTAAAGAATAAAGTCTCAAGTTGTCACAGACTGTTTTCATGTTCAAATGAGCCAAGAATGATCCTACAAGAGTATACAAGTGTTTCAATGTTCAAACGAGTCAAGAATGAAGCTACAAGCTGTTTCCAAGTTCAAATGAGTAAAGAATGAAGTTTAACATTGTTACGGATTGTTGTCATGTTCAAATGAGCCAAGAATAATCCTACAAGAGTTTACAATTGTTTCAATATTCAAACGAGTGAAGAATGAAGCTACAAGTTGTTTCCAAGTTCAAATGAGTAAAGAATAAATCTCAAGTTGTTACAGATTGTTTTCATGTTCAAATGAGCCAAGAATGATCCTACAAGAGTTTACAAGTTGTTTCCATGTTCAAACGAGTCAAGAATGAAGCTACAAGTTGTTTCCAAGTTTGAACGAGTAAAGAATGAAGTTTGAAGTTGTTACAGATTGTTTTCATGTTCAAATGAGCCAAGTATGATCCTACAAGAGTTTACCATTGTTTCAATGTTCAGACGGGTCAAGAAAAGAGCTACAAGTTATTTCCAAGTTCAAATCAGTAAAGAATAAAGTCTCAAGTTGTTATAGATTGTTTTCCTGTTCAAATGAGCCAAGAATGATCCTACAAGAGTTTACAAGTTGTTTCCATGTTCAAACGAGTCAAGAATGAAGCTACAAGTTGTTTCCCAGTTCGAACGAGAAAAGAATGAAGTTTGAAGTTGTTACAGACTGTTTTCATGTTCAAATTACCCAAAAATAATCCAACAAGAGTTTACAATTATTTTAATGTTCAAACGAGTCAAGCATGAAGCTACAAGTTGTTTTCATGGTCGAACGAGTCAAGCATGAAGTCTCAAGTTGTTACAGATTGTTTTCATTTTCAAATGAGCAAAGAATTATCCTACAAGAGTTTACAAGTTGATTCCATGTTCAAACGAGTCAAGAATGAAGCTACAAGTTATTTCCAAGTTCGAACGAGTAAGGAATGAAGTCTAACACTGTTACGGATTGTTGTCATGTTCAAATGAGCCAAAAATGATCCTACAAGAGTTTACAATTGTTTCAATGTTCAAACGAGTCAAGAATGGAGCTATAAGTTGTTTCCAAGTTCAAATGAGTAAAGAATAAAGACTCAAGTTGTTACAGACTGTTTTCATGTTCAAATGAGCCAAGAATGATCCTAGAAGAGTATACAAGTGTTTCAATGTTCAAACGAGCCAAGAATGAAGCTAAAAGTTGTTTCTAAGTTCAAACGAGTAAAGAATGAAGTTTAACATTGTTACGGATTGTTGTCATGTTCAAATGAGCCAAGAATGATCCTACAAGAGTTTACAATTGTTTCAATATTCAAACGAGTTAAGAATGAAGCTACAAGTTGTTTCCAAGTTCAAATGAGTAAAGAATAAATCTCAGGTTGTTACAGATTGTTTTCATGTTCAAATGAGCCAAGAATGATCTTACAAGAGTTTACAAGTGTTTCAATGTTCAAACGAGCCAAGAATTAACTACAAGTTGTTTCTAAGTTCTAACGAGTAAAGAGTGAAGTTTAACATTGTTACGGATTGTTGTCATGTTCAAATGAGCCAACAATGATCCTACAAGAGTTTACAATTGTTTCAATGTTCAAACAAGTCAAGAATGGAGCTACAAGTTGTTTCCAAGTTCAAATGAGTAAAGAATAAAGTCTAAAGTTGTTACAGACTATTTTCATGTTCAAATGAGCCAAGAATGATCCTACAAGACTATACAAGTGTTTCAATGTTCGAACGAGCAAAGAATGAAGCTACAAGTTGTTTCTAAGTTCAAACGAGTAAAGAATGAAGTTTAACATTGTTATGGATTGTTGTCATGTTCAAATGAGCCAAGAATGATCCTACAAGAGTTTACAAGTTGTTTCCATATTCAAACGAGTGAAGAATGAAGTTACAAGTTGTTTCCAAGTTCGAACGAGTAAAGAATGAAGTCTAACATTGTTACGGATTGTTGTCATGTTCAAATGAGCCAAAAAAGATCCTACAGAAGTTTACAATTGTTTCAATGTTCAAACGAGTCAAGAATGGAGCTAAAAGTTGTTTCCAAGTTCAAATGAGTAAAGAATAAAGTCTCATGTTGTTACAGACTGTTTTCATGTTCAAATGTGCCAAGAATGATCCTACAAGAGTATACAAGTGTTTCAATGTTCAAACGAGCCAAGAATGAAGCTACAAGTTGTTTCTATGTTCAAGCTAGTAAAGAATGAAGTTTAACATTGTTACGGATTGTTATCATGTTCAAATGAGCCAAGAATGATCCTACAAGAGTTTACAATTGTTTCAATGTTCAAACGCGTCAAGTATAAAGCTACAAGTTGTTTCCAAGTTCAAATGAGTAAAGAATAAAGTCTAAAGTTGTTACAGACTGTTTTCATGTTCAAATGAGCCAAGAATGATCCTACAAGAGTATACAAGTGTTTCAATGTTCAAACGAGCCAAGAATGAAGCTACAACTTGTTTCTAAGTTCAAACGAGTAAAGAATGAAGTTTAACGTTGTTACGGATTGTTGTCATGTTCAAATGAGCCAAGCATGATCCTACAAGAGTTTACAAGTTGTTTCCATGTTCAAACGAGTCAAGAAAAGAGCTATAAGTTGTTTCCAAGTTCAAATCAGTAAAGAATAAAGTCTCAAGTTGTTATAGATTGTTTTCATGTTCAAATGAGTCAAGAATGATCCTACAAGAGTTTACAAGTTATTTTCATGGTCGAACGAGTCAAGCATGAACTCTCAAGTTGTTACAGATTGTTTTCATTTTCAAATGAGCCAAGAATTATCTTACAAGAGTTTACAAGTTGATTCCATGTTCAAACGAGTCAAGAATGAAGCTACAAGTTATTTCAAAGTTCGAACGAGAAAAGAATGAAGTCTAACATTGTTACGGATTGTTGTCATGTTCAAATGAGCCAAAAATGACTACAAGAGTTTACAATTGTTTCAATGTTCAAACGAGTCAGGAATGGAGCTACAAGTTGTTTCCAAGTTCAAATGAGTAAAGAATAAAGTCTCAAGTTGTTACAGACTGTTTTCATGTTCAAATGAGCCAAGAATGATCCTACAAGAGTATACAAGTGTTTCAATGTTCAAACGAGTCAAGAATGAAGCTACAAGCTGTTTCCAAGTTCAAATGAGTAAAGAATGAAGTTTAACATTGTTACGGATTGTTGTCATGTTCAAATGAGCCAAGAATGATCCTACAAGAGTTTACAATTGTTTCAATATTCAACCGAGTGAAGAATGCAGCTACAAGTTGTTTCCAAGTTCAAATGAGTAAAGAATAAATCTCAAGTTGTTACAGATTGTTTTCATGTTCAAATGAGCCAAGAATGATCCTACAAGAGTTTACAAGTTGTTTCCATGTTCAAACGAGTCAAGAATGAAGCTACAAGTTGTTTCCAAGTTTGAACGAGTAAAGAATGAAGTTTGAAGTTGTTACAGATTGTTTTCATGTTCAAATGAGCCAAGAATGATCCTACAAGAGTTTACAATTGTTTCAATGTTCAGACGGGTCAAGAAAAGAGCTACAAGTTATTTCCAAGTTCAAATCAGTAAAGAATAAAGTCTCAAGTTGTTATAGATTGTTTTCATGTTCAAATGAGCCAAGAATGATCCTACAAGAGTTTACAAGTTGTTTCCATGTTCAAACGAGTCAAGAATGAAGCTACAAGTTGTTTCCATGTTCGAACGAGTAAAGAATGAAGTTTGAAGTTGTTACAGACTGTTTTCATGTTCAAATGACCCAAAAATAATCCAACAAGAGTTTACAATTATTTTAATGTTCAAACGAGTCAAGCATGAAGCTACAAGTTGTTTTCATGGTCGAACGAGTCAAGCATGAAGTCTCAAGTTGTTACAGATTGTTTTCATTTTCAAATGAGCCAACAATGATCCTACAAGAGTTTATAATTGTTTCAATGTTCAAACAAGTCAAGAATGGAGCTACAAGTTGTTTCCAAGTTCAAATGAGTAAAGAATAAAGTCTAAAGTTGTTACAGACTATTTTCATGTTCAAATGAGCCAAGAATGATCCTACAAGACTATACAAGTGTTTCAATGTTCAAACGAGCAAAGAATGAAGCTACAAGTTGTTTCTAAGTTCAAACGAGTAAAGAATGAAGTTTAACATTGTTATGGATTGTTGTCATGTTCAAATGAGCCAAGAATGATCCTACAAGAGTTTACAAGTTGTTTCCATATTCAAACGAGTGAAGAATGAAGTTACAAGTTGTTTCCAAGTTCGAACGAGTAAAGAATGAAGTCTAACATTGTTACGGATTGTTGTCATGTTCAAATGAGCCAAAAAAGATCCTATAAGAGTTTACAATTGTTTCAATGTTCAAACGAGTCAAGAATGGAGCTAAAAGTTGTTTCCAAGTTCAAATGAGTAAAGAATAAAGTCTCATGTTGTTACAGACTGTTTTCATGTTCAAATGTGCCAAGAATGATCCTACAAGAGTATACAAGTGTTTCAATGTTCAAACGAGCCAAGAATGAAGCTACAAGTTGTTTCTATGTTCAAGCTAGTAAAGAATGAAGTTTAACATTGTTACGGATTGTTATCATGTTCAAATGAGCCAAGAATGATCCTACAAGAGTTTACAATTGTTTCAATGTTCAAACGCGTCAAGAATGGAGCTACAAGTTGTTTCCAAGTTCAAATGAGTAAAGAATAAAGTCTAAAGTTATTACAGACTGTTTTCATGTTCAAATGAGCCAAGAATGATCCTACAAGAGTATACAAGTGTTTCAATGTTCAAACGAGCCAAGAATGAAGCTACAACTTGTTTCTAAGTTCAAACGAGTAAAGAATGAAGTTTAACGTTGTTACGGATTGTTGTCATGTTCAAATGAGCCAAGAATTATCCTACAAGAGTTTACAAGTTGTTTCCATGTTCAAACGAGTCAAGAAAGAAGCTACAAGTTGTTTCCAAGTTCGAACGAGTAAAGAATGAAGTTTGAAGTTGTTACGGAATGTTTTCATGTTCAAATGAGCCAAAAATGATCGAACAAGATATTACAATTATTTCAATATTCAAATGAGTCAAGAATGAAGCTACAAGTTGTTTCCAAGTTCGAACGAGTAAAGAATGAAGTTTAAAGTTGTTACGGATTGTTGTCATGTTCAAATAAGCCAAAAATTATCCTACAAGATTTTACAATTGTTTCAAAGTTCAAACGAGTCACGAATGAAGCTATAAGTTGTTTCCAAGTTCAAACGAGTAAAGAATAAAGTCTCAAGTTGTTACAAATTGTTTTAATGTTCAAATGAGCCAAAAATTATCCTACAAGAGTTTACAATTGTTTCAATGTTCAAACAAATCAAGAATGAAGCTACAAGTTGTTCCCAAGTTCGAACAAGTCAAGAATGATGTCTCAATTTGTTACGGATTGTTTTCATGTCCAAATGAACCAAGAATGATCCCACAAGAGTTTCAATTGTTTTAATTTTCAAACGAGTCAATAATGAAGCGACAAGTTGTTTCCAAGTTTGAACGAGTAAATAATGAAGTCTAAAGTTATTACGGATTGTTGTCATGTTCAAATGAGGCAAAAATGATCCTACAAGAGTATACAAGTGTTTCAATGTTCAAATGAGTCTAGAATGAAGCTACAAGTTGTTTCAATGGCCGAACAAGTCAAGCATGAAGTCGCAAGTTGTTACAGATTGTTTTCATTTACAAATGAGCCAAGAATGATCTTACAAGAGTTTACAAGTTGTTTCCATGTTCAAACGAGTCAAGAATGAAGCTACAAGTTGTTTCCAAGTTCAAACGAGTAAAGAATAAAGACTCAAGTTGTTACGGATTTTTTTCATGTCCAAATGAGCCAAGAATGATCCTACAAGAGTTTACAATTGTTTCAATGTTCAAACGAGTCAAGAATGAAGCTACAAGTTATTTCCAAGTTCGAATGAGTAAAGAATGAAGTCTAACATTGTTACGGATTGTTGTCATGTTCAAATGAGCTAAAAATGATCCAACAAGAGTTTATAATTGTTTCAATGTTCAAACGAGTCAAGAAAAGAGCTATAAGTTGTTTCCAAGTTCAAATCAGTAAAGAATAAAGTCTCAAGTTGTTATAGATTGTTTTCATGTTCAAATGAGTCAAGAATGATCCTACAAGAGTTTACAAGTTATTTTCATGGTCGAACGAGTCAAGCATGAAGTCTCAAGTTGTTACAGATTGTTTTCATTTTCAAATGAGCCAAGAATTATCTTACAAGAGTTTACAAGTTGATTCCATGTTCAAACGAGTCAAGAATGAAGCTACAAGTTATTTCCAAGTTCGAACGAGTAAAGAATGAAGTCTAACATTGTTACGGATTGTTGTCATGTTCAAATGAGCCAAAAATGATCCTACAAGAGTTTACAATTGTTTCAATGTTCAAACGAGTCAGGAATGGAGCTACAAGTTGTTTCCAAGTTCAAATGAGTAAAGAATAAAGTCTTAAGTTGTTACAGACTGTTTTCATGTTCAAATGAGCCAAGAATGATCCTACAAGAGTATACAAGTTGTTTCCATGTTCAAACGAGTCAAGAATGAAGCTACAAGTTGTTTTCAAGTTTGAACGAGTAAAGAATGAAGTTTGAAGTTATTACGGATTGTTTTCATGTTCAAATGAGCCAAGAATGATCCTACAAGAGTTTACAAGTTGTTTCCATGTTCAAACGAGTCAAGAATGAAGCTACAAGTTGTTTCCAAGTTCGAACGAGTAAAGAATGAAGTTTGAAGTTGTTACAGACTGTTTTCATGTTCAAATGACCCAAAAATAATCAAACAAGAGTTTACAATTATTTTAATGTTCAAACGAGTCAAGCATGAAGCTACAAGTTGTTTTCATGGTCGAACGAGTCAAGCATGAAGTCTCAAGTTGTTACAGATTGTTTTCATTTTCAAATGAGCCAACAATGATCCTACAAGAGTTTATAATTGTTTCAATGTTCAAACAAGTCAAGAATGGAGCTACAAGTTGTTTCCAAGTTCAAATGAGTAAAGAATAAAGTCTAAAGTTGTTACAGACTGTTTTCATGTTCAAATGAGCCAAGAATGATCCTACAAGACTATACAAGTGTTTCAATGTTCAAACGAGCAAAGAATGAAGCTACAAGTTGTTTCTAAGTTCAAACGAGTAAAGAATGAAGTTTAACATTGTTATGGATTGTTGTCATGTTCAAATGAGCCAAGAATGATCCGACAAGAGTTTACAAGTTGTTTCCATATTCAAACGAGTGAAGAATGAAGTTACAAGTTGTTTCCAAGTTCGAACGAGTAAAGAATGAAGTCTAACATTGTTACGGATTGTTGTCATGTTCAAATGAGCCAAAAAAGATCCTATAAGAGTTTACAATTGTTTCAATGTTCAAACGAGTCAAGAATGGAGCTAAAAGTTGTTTCCAAGTTCAAATGAGTAAAGAATAAAGTCTCATGTTGTTACAGACTGTTTTCATGTTCAAATGTGCCAAGAATGATCCTACAAGAGTATACAAGTGTTTCAATGTTCAAACGAGCCAAGAATGAAGCTACAAGTTGTTTCTATGTTCAAGCTAGTAAAGAATGAAGTTTAACATTGTTACGGATTGTTATCATGTTCAAATGAGCCAAGAATGATCCTACAAGAGTTTACAATTGTTTCAATGTTCAAACGCGTCAAGAATGGAGCTACAAGTTGTTTCCAAGTTCAAATGAGTAAAGAATAAAGTCTAAAGTTATTACAAACTGTTTTCATGTTCAAATGAGCCAAGAATGATCCTACAAGAGTATACAAGTGTTTCAATGTTCAAACGAGCCAAGAATGAAGCTACAACTTGTTTCTAAGTTCAAACGAGTAAAGAATGAAGTTTAACGTTGTTACGGATTGTTGTCATGTTCAAATGAGCCAAGAATTATCCTACAAGAGTTTACAAGTTGTTTCCATGTTCAAACGAGTCAAGAAAGAAGCTACAAGTTGTTTCCAAGTTCGAACGAGTAAAGAATGAAGTTTGAAGTTGTTACGGAATGTTTTCATGTTCAAATGAGCCAAAAATGATCGAACAAGATATTACAATTATTTCAATATTCAAATGAGTCAAGAATGAAGCTACAAGTTGTTTCCAAGTTCGAACGAGTAAAGAATGAAGTTTAAAGTTGTTACGGATTGTTGTCATGTTCAAATAAGCCAAAAATTATCCTACAAGATTTTACAATTGTTTCAAAGTTCAAACGAGTCACGAATGAAGCTATAAGTTGTTTCCAAGTTCAAACGAGTAAAGAATAAAGTCTCAAGTTGTTACAAATTGTTTTAATGTTCAAATGAGCCAAAAATTATCCTACAAGAGTTTACAATTGTTTCAATGTTCAAACAAATCAAGAATGAAGCTACAAGTTGTTCCCAAGTTCGAACAAGTCAAGAATGATGTCTCAATTTGTTACGGATTGTTTTCATGTCCAAATGAACCAAGAATGATCCCACAAGAGTTTCAATTGTTTTAATTTTCAAACGAGTCAATAATGAAGCGACAAGTTGTTTCCAAGTTTGAACGAGTAAATAATGAAGTCTAAAGTTATTACGGATTGTTGTCATGTTCAAATGAGGCAAAAATGATCCTACAAGAGTATACAAGTGTTTCAATGTTCAAATGAGTCTAGAATGAAGCTACAAGTTGTTTCAATGGCCGAACAAGTCAAGCATGAAGTCGCAAGTTGTTACAGATTGTTTTCATTTTCAAATGAGCCAAGAATGATCTTACAAGAGTTTACAAGTTGTTTCCATGTTCAAACGAGTCAAGAATGAAGCTACAAGTTGTTTCCAAGTTCAAACGAGTAAAGAATAAAGACTCAAGTTGTTACGGATTTTTTTCATGTCCAAATGAGCCAAGAATGATCCTACAAGAGTTTACAATTGTTTCAATGTTCAAACGAGTCAAGAATGAAGCTACAAGTTATTTCCAAGTTCGAATGAGTAAAGAATGAAGTCTAACATTGTTACGGATTGTTGTCATGTTCAAATGAGCTAAAAATGATCCAACAAGAGTTTATAATTGTTTCAATGTTCAAACGAGTCAAGAAAAGAGCTATAAGTTGTTTCCAAGTTCAAATCAGTAAAGAATAAAGTCTCAAGTTGTTATAGATTGTTTTCATGTTCAAATGAGTCAAGAATGATCCTACAAGAGTTTACAAGTTATTTTCATGGTCGAACGAGTCAAGCATGAAGTCTCAAGTTGTTACAGATTGTTTTCATTTTCAAATGAGCCAAGAATTATCTTACAAGAGTTTACAAGTTGATTCCATGTTCAAACGAGTCAAGAATGAAGCTACAAGTTATTTCCAAGTTCGAACGAGTAAAGAATGAAGTCTAACATTGTTACGGATTGTTGTCATGTTCAAATGAGCCAAAAATGATCCTACAAGAGTTTACAATTGTTTCAATGTTCAAACGAGTCAGGAATGGAGCTACAAGTTGTTTCCAAGTTCAAATGAGTAAAGAATAAAGTCTTAAGTTGTTACAGACTGTTTTCATGTTCAAATGAGCCAAGAATGATCCTACAAGAGTATACAAGTTGTTTCCATGTTCAAACGAGTCAAGAATGAAGCTACAAGTTGTTTCCAAGTTCGAACGAGTAAAGAATGAAGTTTGAAGTTGTTACAGACTGTTTTCATGTTCAAATGACCTAAAAATAATCAAACAAGAGTTTACAATTATTTTAATGTTCAAACGAGTCAAGCATGAAGCTACAAGTTGTTTTCATGGTCGAACGAGTCAAGCATGAAGTCTCAAGTTGTTACAGATTGTTTTCATTTTCAAATGAGCCAACAATGATCCTACAAGAGTTTATAATTGTTTCAATGTTCAAACAAGTCAAGAATGGAGCTACAAGTTGTTTCCAAGTTCAAATGAGTAAAGAATAAAGTCTAAAGTTGTTACAGACTGTTTTCATGTTCAAATGAGCCAAGAATGATCCTACAAGACTATACAAGTGTTTCAATGTTCAAACGAGCAAAGAATGAAGCTACAAGTTGTTTCTAAGTTCAAACGAGTAAAGAATGAAGTTTAACATTGTTATGGATTGTTGTCATGTTCAAATGAGCCAAGAATGATCCTACAAGAGTTTACAAGTTGTTTCCATATTCAAACGAGTGAAGAATGAAGTTACAAGTTGTTTCCAAGTTCGAACGAGTAAAGAATGAAGTCTAACATTGTTACGGATTGTTGTCATGTTCAAATGAGCCAAAAAAGATCCTATAAGAGTTTACAATTGTTTCAATGTTCAAACGAGTCAAGAATGGAGCTAAAAGTTGTTTCCAAGTTCAAATGAGTAAAGAATAAAGTCTCATGTTGTTACAGACTGTTTTCATGTTCAAATGTGCCAAGAATGATCCTACAAGAGTATACAAGTGTTTCAATGTTCAAACGAGCCAAGAATGAAGCTACAAGTTGTTTCTATGTTCAAGCTAGTAAAGAATGAAGTTTAACATTGTTACGGATTGTTATCATGTTCAAATGAGCCAAGAATGATCCTACAAGAGTTTACAATTGTTTCAATGTTCAAACGCGTCAAGAATGGAGCTACAAGTTGTTTCCAAGTTCAAATGAGTAAAGAATAAAGTCTAAAGTTATTACAAACTGTTTTCATGTTCAAATGAGCCAAGAATGATCCTACAAGAGTATACAAGTGTTTCAATGTTCAAACGAGCCAAGAATGAAGCTACAACTTGTTTCTAAGTTCAAACGAGTAAAGAATGAAGTTTAACGTTGTTACGGATTGTTGTCATGTTCAAATGAGCCAAGAATTATCCTACAAGAGTTTACAAGTTGTTTCCATGTTCAAACGAGTCAAGAAAGAAGCTACAAGTTGTTTCCAAGTTCGAACGAGTAAAGAATGAAGTTTGAAGTTGTTACGGAATGTTTTCATGTTCAAATGAGCCAAAAATGATCGAACAAGATATTACAATTATTTCAATATTCAAATGAGTCAAGAATGAAGCTACAAGTTGTTTCCAAGTTCGAACGAGTAAAGAATGAAGTTTAAAGTTGTTACGGATTGTTGTCATGTTCAAATAAGCCAAAAATTATCCTACAAGATTTTACAATTGTTTCAAAGTTCAAACGAGTCACGAATGAAGCTATAAGTTGTTTCCAAGTTCAAACGAGTAAAGAATAAAGTCTCAAGTTGTTACAAATTGTTTTAATGTTCAAATGAGCCAAAAATTATCCTACAAGAGTTTACAATTGTTTCAATGTTCAAACAAATCAAGAATGAAGCTACAAGTTGTTCCCAAGTTCGAACAAGTCAAGAATGATGTCTCAATTTGTTACGGATTGTTTTCATGTCCAAATGAACCAAGAATGATCCCACAAGAGTTTCAATTGTTTTAATTTTCAAACGAGTCAATAATGAAGCGACAAGTTGTTTCCAAGTTTGAACGAGTAAATAATGAAGTCTAAAGTTATTACGGATTGTTGTCATGTTCAAATGAGGCAAAAATGATCCTACAAGAGTATACAAGTGTTTCAATGTTCAAATGAGTCTAGAATGAAGCTACAAGTTGTTTCAATGGCCGAACAAGTCAAGCATGAAGTCGCAAGTTGTTACAGATTGTTTTCATTTTTAAATGAGCCAAGAATGATCCTACAAGAGTTTACAAGTTGTTTCCATGTTCAAACGAGTCAAGAATGAAGCTACAAGTTGTTTCCAAGTTCAAACGAGTAAAGAATAAAGACTCAAGTTGTTACGGATTTTTTTCATGTCCAAATGAGCCAAGAATGATCCTACAAGAGTTTACAATTGTTTCAATGTTCAAACGAGTCAAGAATGAAGCTACAAGTTATTTCCAAGTTCGAATGAGTAAAGAATGAAGTCTAACATTGTTACGGATTGTTGTCATGTTCAAATGAGCTAAAAATGATCCAACAAGAGTTTATAATTGTTTCAATGTTCAAACGAGTCAAGAAAAGAGCTATAAGTTGTTTCCAAGTTCAAATCAGTAAAGAATAAAGTCTCAAGTTGTTATAGATTGTTTTCATGTTCAAATGAGTCAAGAATGATCCTACAAGAGTTTACAAGTTATTTTCATGGTCGAACGAGTCAAGCATGAAGTCTCAAGTTGTTACAGATTGTTTTCATTTTCAAATGAGCCAAGAATTATCTTACAAAAGTTTACAAGTTGATTCCATGTTCAAACGAGTCAAGAATGAAGCTACAAGTTATTTCCAAGTTCGAACGAGTAAAGAATGAAGTCTAACATTGTTACGGATTGTTGTCATGTTCAAATGAGCCAAAAATGATCCTACAAGAGTTTACAATTGTTTCAATGTTCAAACGAGTCAGGAATGGAGCTACAAGTTGTTTCCAAGTTCAAATGAGTAAAGAATAAAGTCTTAAGTTGTTACAGACTGTTTTCATGTTCAAATGAGCCAAGAATGATCCTACAAGAGTATACAAGTTGTTTCCATGTTCAAACGAGTCAAGAATGAAGCTACAAGTTGTTTTCAAGTTTGAACGAGTAAAGAATGAAGTTTGAAGTTATTACGGATTGTTTTCATGTTCAAATGAGCCAAGAATGATCCTAAAAGAGTTTACAATTGTTTCAATGTTCAAACGAGTCAAGAATGAAGCTACAAGTTATTTCCGAGTTCGAACGAGTAAAGAATGAAGTCTAACATTGTTACGGATTGTTGTCAAGTTCAAATGAGTAAAGAATAAAGTCTCAAGTTGTTACAGACTGTTTTCATGTTCAAATGAGCCAAGAATGATCCTACAAGAGTATACAAGTTGTTTCCATGTTCAAACGAGTCTAGAATGAAGCTACAAGTTGTTTCCAAGTTTGAACGAGTAAAGAATGAAGTTTGAAGTTATTACGGATTGTTTTCATGTTCAAATGAGCCAAGAATGATCCTACAAGAGTTTACAATTGTTTCAATGTTCAGACGAGTCAAGAAAAGAGCTACAAGTTATTTCCAAGTTCAAATCAGTAAAGAATAAAGTCTCAAGTTGTTATAGATTGTTTTCATGTTCAAATGAGCCAAGAATGATCCTACAAGAGTTTACAAGTTGTTTCCATGTTCAAACGAGTCAAGAATGAAGCTACAAGTTGTTTCCAAGTTCGAACGAGTAAAGAATGAAGTTTGAAGTTGTTACAGACTGTTTTCATGTTCAAATGAGCCAACAATGATCCAACAAGAGTTTACAATTATTTTAATGTTCAAACGAGTCAAGAATGAAGCTACAAGTTGTTTTCATGGTCGAACGAGTCAAGCATGAAGTCTCAAGTTGTTACAGATTGTTTTCATTTTCAAATGAGCCAAGAATTATCCTACAAGAGTTTACAAGTTGTTTCCATTTTCAAATGGGTCAAGAATGAAGTTACAAGTTATTTCCAAGTTCGAACGAACGAGTAAAGAATGAAGTCTAACATTGTTACGGATTGTTGTCATGTTCAAATGAGCCAAAAATGATCCTACAAGAGTTTACAATTGTTTCAATGTTCAAACGAGTCAAGAATGGAGCTACAAGTTGTTTCCAAGTTCAAATGAGTAAAGAATAAAGTCTCAAGTTGTTACAGACTGTTTTCATGTTCAAATGAGCCAAGAATGATCCTACAAGAGTATACAAGTTGTTTCCATGTTCAAACGAGTCAAGAATGAAGCTACAAGTTGTTTCCAAGTTTGAACGAGTAAAGAATGAAGTTTGAAGTTATTACGGATTGTTTTCATGTTCAAATGAGCCAAGAATGATCCTACAAGAGTTTACAATTGTTTCAATGTTCAGACGAGTCAAGAAAAGAGCTACAAGTTATTTCCAAGATCAAATCAGTAAAGAATAAAGTCTCAAGTTGTTATAGATTGTTTTCATGTTCAAATGAGCCAAGAATGATCCTACAAGAGTTTACAAGTTGTTTCCATGTTCAAACGAGTCAAGAATGAAGCTACAAGTTGTTTCCAAGTTCGAACGAGTAAAGAATGAAGTTTGAAGTTGTTACAGACTGTTTTCATGTTCAAATGAGCCAAAAATGATCCAACAAGAGTTTACAATTATTTTAATGTTCAAACGAGTCAAGAATGAAGCTACAAGTTGTTTTCATGGTCGAACGAGTCAAGCATGAAGTCTCAAGTTGTTACAGATTGTTTTCATTTTCAAATGAGCCAAGAATGATCCTACAAGAGTTTACAAGTTGTTTCCATATTCAAACGAGTCAAGAATGAAGCTACAAGTTGTTTCCAAGTTCGAACGAGTAAAGAATGAAGTCTAACATTGTTACGGATTGTTGTCATGTTCAAATGAGCCAAAAATGATTCTACAAGAGTTTACAATTGCTTCAATGTTCAAACGAGTCAAGAATGGAGCTAATAGTTGTTTCCAACTTCAAATGAGTAAAGAATAAAGTGTCAAGTTGTTACAGACTGTTTTCATGTTCAAATGTGCCAAGAATGATATTACAAGAGTATACAAGTGTTTCAATGTTCAAACGAGCCAAGAATGAAGCTACAAGTTGTTTCTAAGTTCAAACGAGTAAAGAATGAAGTTTAACATTGTTACGGATTGTTATCATGTTCAAATGAGCCAATAATGATCCTACAAGAGTTTACAATTGTTTCAATGTTCAAACGCGTCAAGAATGGAGCTACAAGTTGTTTCCAAGTTCAAATGAATAAAGAATAAAGTCTAAAATTTTTACAGACTTTTTTCAGGTTCAAATGAGCCAAGAATGTTTCTACAAGAGTATACAAGTGTTTCAATGTTCAAACGAGCCAAGAATGAAGCTACAAGTTGTTTCTAAGTTCAAACGAGTAAAGAATGAAGTTTAACATTGTTACGGATTGTTGTCATGTTCAAATGAGCCAAGAATGATCCTACAAGAGTTTACAAGTTGTTTCCATGTTCAAACGAGTCAAGAATGAAGCTACAAGTTATTTCCAAGTTCGAACGAGTAAAGCATGAAGTTTGAAGTTTTTACGGATTGTTTTCATGTTTAAATGAGCCAAAAATGATCCTACAAGAGTTTACAATTGTTTCAATGTTCAAACAAATCAAGAATGAAGCTACAAGTTGTTCCCAAGTTCGAACAAATCAAGAATGATGTCTCAATTTGTTACGGATTGTTTTCATGTCCAAATGAACCAAGAATGATCCCACAAGAGTTTCAATTGTTTCAATTTTCAAACGAGTCAATAATGAAGCGACAAGTTGTTTCCAAGTTCGAACGAGTAAAGAATGAAGTCTAACATTGTTACGGATTATTGTCATGTTCATATGAGCCAAAAATGATCATACAAGAGTTTACAATTGTTTCAATGTTCAAACGAGTCAAGAATAGAGCTACAAGTTGTTTCTAAGTTCAAATGAGTAAAGAATAAAGTCTCACGTTGTTACAGACTATTTTCATGTTCAAATGAGCCAAGAATGATCCTACAAGAGTATACAAGTGTTTCAATGTTCAAACGAGCCAAGAATGAAGCTACTAGTTGTTTCTAAGTTCAAACGAGTAAAGAATGAAGTTTAACAATGTTACGGATTGTTGTCATGTTCAAATGAGCCAAGAATGATCCTACAAGAGTCTACAATTATTTCAATATTCAAACGAGTCAAGAATGGAGCTACAAGTTGTTTCCCAATTCAAATGAGTAAAAATAAATCTCAAGTTGTTAAAGATTGTTTTCATGTTCAAATGAGCCAAGAATGATCCTACAAGAGTTTACAAGTTGTTTCCATGTTCAAACGAGTCAAGAATGAAGCTACAAGTTGTTTCCAAGTTCGAACGAGTAAAGAATGAAGTTTGAAGTCGTTACGGATTATTTTCATGTTCAAATGAGCCAAAAATGATCGAACAAGATATTACAATTATTTCAATATTCAAATGAGTCAAGAATGAAGCTACAAGTTGTTTCCAAGTTCGAACGAGTAAAGAATGAAGTTTAAAGTTGTTACGGATTGTTGTCATGTTCAAATGAGCCAAAAATTATCCTACAAAAGTTTACAATTGTTTCAAAGTTCAAACGAGTCACGAATGAAGCTATAAGATGTTTCCAAGTTCAAACGAGTAAAGAATAAAGTCTCAAGTTGTTACAAATTGTTTTAATGTTCAAATGAGCCAAGAATTATCCTACAAGAGTTTACAAGTTGTTTCCATGTTCAAACGAGTCAAGAATGAAGCTACAAGTTATTTCCAAGTTCCAACGAGTAAAGAATGAAGTCTAACATTGTTACGGATTGTTGTCATGTTCAAATGAGCCAAAAATGATCCTACAAGAGTTTACAATTGTTTCAATGTTCAAGCGAGTCAGGAATGGAGCTACAAGTTGTTTCCAAGTTTAAATGACTAAAGAACAAAGTCTCAAGTTGTTACAGACTATTTTCATGTTCAAATGAGCCAAGAATGATCCTACAAGAGTATACAAGTGTTTCAATGTTCAAACGAGTGAAGAATGAAACTACAAGCTGTTTCCAAGTTCAAACGAGAAAAGAATGAAGTTTAACATTGTTACGGATTGTTGTCATGTGCAAATGAGGCAAGAATGATCCTACAAGAGTTTACAATTGTTTCAATATTCAAACGAGTTAAGATTGAAGCTACAAGTTGTTTCCAAGTTCGAACGAGTAAAGAATGAAGTTTGAAGTTGTTACAGACTGTTTTCATGTTCAAATGAACCAAGAATGATCCTACAAGAGTTTACAAGTTGTTTCCATGTTCAAACGAGTCAAGAATGAAGCTACAAGTTGTTTCCATGTTCAAACGAGTCAAGAATGAAGCTACAAGTTGTTTCCAAGTTCGAACGTGTAAAGAATGAAGTTTGAAGTTGTTACGGATTGTTTTCATGTTCAAATGTGCCAAGAATGATCCAACAGGAGTTTATAATTGTTTCAATGTTCAAACGAGTCAAGAAAAGAGCTACAAGTTATTTCCAAGTTCAAATCAGTAAAGAATAAAGTCTCAAGTTGTTATAGATTGTTTTCATGTTCAAATGAGCTAAGAATGATCCTACAAGAGTTTACAAGTTATTTCCATGTTCAAAAGAGTCAAGAAAGAAGCTACAAGTTGTTTCCAAGTTCGAACGAGGAAAGAAGAAGTTTGAAGTTGTTACAGACTGTTTTCATGTTCAAATGAGCCAAAAATGATCCAACAAGAGTTTACAATTATTTTAATGTTCAAACGAGTCAAGAATGAAGCTACAAGTTGTTTTCATTGTCGAACGAATCAAGCATGAAGTCTCAAGTTGTTACAGATTGTTTTCATTTTGAAATGAGCCAAGAATTATCCTACAAGATTTTACAAGTTGTTTCCATGTTCAAATGGGTCAATAATGAAGTTACAAGTTATTTCCAAGTTCAAATGAGTAAAGAACAAATCGCAAGTTGTTACAGATTGTTTTCATGTTCAAATGAGCCAAGAATCATCCTACAAGAGTTTACAAGTTGTTTCCATGTTCAAACGAGTCAAGAATGAAGCTACAAGTTGTTTCCAAGTTCGAACGAGTAAAGAATGAAGTTTGAAGTTGTTACGTATTGTTTTCATGTTCAAATGAGCCAAAAATGATCGAACAAGAGTTTACAATTATTTCAATATTCAAATGTGTCAAGAATGAAGCTACAAGTTGTTTCAAAGTTCGAACGAGTAAAGAATGAAGTCTAAAGTTGTTACGGATTGTTGTCATGTTCAAATGAGCCAAAAATTATCCTACAAGAGTTTACAATTGTTTCAAAGTTCAAACGAGTCACGAATGAAGCTATAAGTTGTTTCCATGTTCAAACAAGTCAAGAATGATGTCTCAATTTGTTACGGATTGTTTTCATGTCCAAATGAACCAAGAATGATCCTACAAGAGTTTCAATTATTTCAATGTTCAAACGAGTCGATACTGAAGCGACAAGTTTTTTCCAAGTTTGAACGAGTAAAGAATGAAGTCTAAAGTTATTACGGATTGTTGTCATGTTCAAATGAGCAAAAAATTATCCTACAAGAGTATACAAGTGTTTCAATGTTCAAATGAGTCTAGAATGAAGGTACAAGTTGTTTCAATGTTCGAACAAGTCAAGCATGAAGTCTCAAGTTGTTACAGATTTTTTTCATTTTTAAATGAGCCAAGAATGATCCTACAAGAGTTTACAAGTTGTTTCCATGTTCAAACGAGTCAAGAATGAAGCTACAAGTTATTTCCAAGTTCAAACGAGTAAAGAATAAAGACTCAAGTTGTTACAGAATTTTTTCATGTTCTATTGAGCCAATAATGATCCTGCAAGAGTTTACAATTGTTTCAATGTTCTAACGAGTCAAGAATGAAGCTACAAGTTATTTCCAAGTTCGAACGAGTAAAGAATGAAGTCTAACATTGTTACGGATTGTTGTCATGTTCAAATGAGCCAAAAATGATCCTACAAGACTTTACAATTGTTTCAATGTTCAAACGAGTCAAGAATAGAGCTACAAGTTGTTTCCAAGTTCAAATCAGTAAAGAATAAAGTCTCAAGTTGTTACAGATTGTTTTCATATTCAAATGAGCCAAGAATGATCCTACAAGAGTTTACAAGTTGTTTCCATACTCAAACGAGTCAAGAATGAAGCTACAAGTTGTTTCCAAGTTCGAACGAGTAAAGAATGAAGTTTGAAGTTGTTATAGGCTGTTTTCATGTTCAAATGAGCCAAAAATGATCCAACAAGTGTATACAATTATTTTAATGTTCAAACGAGTCAAAAATGAAGCTACAAGTTATTTTCATGGTCGAACGAGTCAAGCATGAAGTCTCAAGTTGTTAAAGATTGTTTTCATTTTCAAATGAGCCAAGAATTATCCTACAAGATTTTAGAAGTTGTTTCCATGTTCAAACTAGTCAAGAATGAAGCTACAAGTTGTTTCCAAGTTCGAACAAGTCAAGAATGACGTGTCAAGTTATTACAGATTATTCTCATGTCCAAATTGGCCAAGAATAATCCTACAAGAGTTTACAATTGATTCAACGTTCAAAAGAGTCAAGAATTATACTACAAGTTGTTTCCAAGTTTGAACGAGTAAAGAATGAAGTCTGAAGTTGTTACGGATTGTTTTCATGTTCAAATGAGCCAAAAATGATCCTACAAGAGTTTATAAGTTGTTTCCATGTTCAAACCAGCGAAGAATGAAGCTACAAGTTGTTTCCAAGTTCGAACAAGTCAAGAATGACGTCTCAAGTTATTACAGATTATTCTCATGTCCAAATTGGCCAAGAATGATCCTACAAGTGTTTACAATTGTTTGAACGTTCAAAAGAGTGAAGAATGATGCTACAAATTGTTTCCAAGTTCGAACGAGTAAAGAATGAAGTCTGAAGTTGTTACGGATTGTTTTCATGTTCAAATGAGCCAAAAATGATCCTACAAGAGTTTACAATTGTTTCAATGTTCAAACGAGTCAAGAATGGAGCTACAAGTTGTTTCCAAGTTACACAAGTAAATATTAAAGTCTCAAGTTGTTACATATTATTTTCATGTACAACTGAGCTAAGAATGATCCTACAAGAGTTTACATGTTGTTTCCATGTTCAAACGAGTCAAGAATTAAGTTAAAAGGTGTTTCCAAGTTCGAAGAAGTCAAGAATCATGTCTCTAGTTATTATGGATTGTTTTTATGTTCAAACGACCCAAAAATGATCCTACAAGAGTTTACAATTGTTTCAATGTTCAAACTAGTCAATAATGAAGCGACAAGTTATTTTCAAGTTTGAACGAGTAAAGAATGAAGTCTAAAGTGGTTACGGATTATTGTCATGTTCAAATGAGCAAAAAATTATCCTACAAGAGTTTACAATTGTTTCAATGTTCAAACGAGCCAAGAATGGAGCTACAAGTTGTTTCCAAGTTCAAACGAGTAAAGAATAAAATCTCAAGTTGTTACGGATTGTTTTCATGTTCAAATGAGCCAAGAATGATCTTACAAGGGTATATAAGTGTTTCAATGTTCAAATGAGTCAAGAATGTAGCTACAAGTTGTTTCCATGGTCGAACTAGTCAAGCATGAAGTCTCAAGTTGTTACAGATTGTTTTCATTTTCAAATGAGCCAAGAATTATCCTACAAGAGTTTACAAGTTGTTTCCATGTTCAAACGACTCAAGAATGAAGCTACAAGTTGTTTCCAAGTTCGAACAAGTCAAGAATGATGTCTCAATTTGATACGGATTGTTTTCATGTCCAAAAAAACCAAGAATGATCCTACAAGAGTTTCAATTGTTTCAATGTTTAAACAAGTAAATAATGAAGCGACAGGTTGTTTCCAAGTTCGAACGAGTAAACAATATAGTCTATAATTATTATGGATTGTTGTCATGTTCAAATGAGCCAAGAATGATCCTACAAGAGTTTCAATTGTTTCAATGTTCAAACGAGTAAAAAATGAAGTCTGAAGTTGTTACGGATTATTTCAATGTTCTAATGAGTCAAGAATGAAGTTATAAGTTGTTTCCAAGTTCGAAGAAGTCAAAAATGATGTCTCAAGTTATTAAAGATTATTTTCATGTCCAAATTGGCCAAGAATGATCCTACAAGAGTTTACAATTATTTTAACGTTCAAACGAGTCAAGAATGATGCTAGAAGTTATTTCCAAGTTCGAACGAGTAAAGAATGAAGTCTGAAGTTGTTACGGATTATTTTCATGTTCAAATGAGCCAAAAATGATCCTACAAGAGTTTACAATTGTTTCAATGTTCAAACGAGCCAGGAATGAAGCTACAAGTTATTTCCAAGTTCGAACAAGTCAAGAATGATGTCTCAATTTGTTACGGATTATTTTCATGTCCAAATGAACCAAGAATGATCCTATAAGAGTTTCAATTGTTTCAATGTTCAAACGAGTCAATAATGAGAGAACAAGTTATTTCAGAGTTCAAACGAGTCAAGAATGAAGTCTAAAGTTATTACGGATTGTTGTCTTGTTCAAATGAGCCAAAAATGATCCTATAAGTGTTTACAATTGTTTGAACGTTCAAAAGAGTGAAGAATGATGCTACAAATTGTTTCCAAGTTCGAACGAGTAAAGAATGAAGTCTGAAGTTGTTACGGATTGTTTTCATGTTCAAATGAGCCAAAAATGATCCTACAAGAGTTTACAATTGTTTCAATGTTCAAACGAGTCAGGAATGGAGCTACAAGTTGTTTCCAAGTTACTCAAGTAAATATTAAAGTCTCAAGTTGTTACAGATTGTTTTCATGTTGAAATTAGCCAAGAATGATCCTACAAGAGTATACAACTGTTTCAATGTTCAAACGAGTCAAGGATGAAGCAACAAGTTGTTTCCAAAATCGAACGATTCAAGAATGAAGTCTCAAGTTGTTACATATTGTTTTCATGTACAACTGAGCCAAGAATGATCCTACAAGAGTTTACAAGTTGTTTCCATGTTCAAACGAGTCAAGAATGAAGTTAAAAGTTATTTCCAAGTTCGAAGAAGTCAAGAATCATGTCTCTAGTTATTACGGATTGTTTATGTACAAACGAACCAAAAATGATCCTACAAGTGTTTACAATTGTTTCAATGTTCAAACCAGTCAATAATGAAGCGACAAGTTATTTCCAAGTTCGAACGAGTAAAGAATGAAGTCTAAAGTGGTTACGGATTATTGTCATGTTCAAATGAGCAAAAAATTATCCTACAAGAGTTTACAATTGTTTCAATGTTCAAACGAGCCAAGAATGGACTACAAGTTGTTTCCAAGTTCAAACGAGTAAAGAATAAAATCTCAAGTTGTTACGGATTGTTTTCATGTTCAAATGAGCCAAGAATGATCTTACAAGGGTATATAAGTGTTTCAATGTTCAAATGAGTCAAGAATGTAGCTACAAGTTGTTTCCATGGTCGAACTAGTCAAGCATGAAGTCTCAAGTTGTTACAGATTGTTTTCATTTTCGAATGAGCCAAGAATGATCCTACAAGAGTTTACAAGTTGTTTCCATGTTCAAACGACTCAAGAATGAAGCTACAAGTTGTTTCCAAGTTCGAACAAGTCAAGAATGATGTCTCAATTTGTTACGGATTGTTTTCATGTCCAAATAGACCAAGAATGATCCTACAAGAGTTTCAATTGTTTCAATGTTTAAACAAGTAAATAATGAAGCGACAGGTTGTTTCCAAGTTCGAACGAGTAAAGAATAAAGTCTATAGTTATTATGGATTGTTGTCATGTTCAAATGAGCCAAAAATGATCCTACAAGAGTTTCAATTGTTTCAATGTTCAAACGAGTAAAAAATGAAGTATGAAGTTGTTACGGATTATTTCAATGTTCTAATGAGTCAAGAATGAAGTTATAAGTTGTTTCCAAGTTCGAAGAAGTCAAAAATGATGTCTCAAGTTATTAAAGATTATTTTCATGTCCAAATTGGCCAAGAATGATCCTACAAGAGTTTACAATTGTTTCAACGTTCAAACGAGTCAAGAATGATGCTAGAAGTTATTTCCAAGTTCGAACGAGTAAAGAATGAAGTCTAAAGTTGTTACGGATTATTTTCATGTTCAAATGAGTCAAAAATGATCCTACAAGAGTTTACAATTGTTTTAATGTTCAAACGAGTCAAGAATGAAGCTACAAGTTATTTCCAAGTTCGAACAAGTCAAGAATGATGTCTCAATTTGTTACGGATTGTTTTCATGTCCAAATGAACCAAGAATGATCCTACAAGAGTTTCAATTGTTTCAATGTTCAAACGAGTCAATAACGAGACTACAAGTTATTTCAGAGTTCAAACGAGTAAAGAATGAGGTCTAAAGTTATTGTTGTCTTCTTCAAATGAGCAAAGAATGATCCTACAAGTGTTTACAATTGTTTCAACGTTCAAAAGAGTGAAGAATGATGCTACAAATTGTTTCCAAGTTCGAACGAGTAAAGAATGAAGTCTGAAGTTGTTACGGATTGTTTTCATGTTCAAATGAGCAAAATATGATCCTACAAGAGTTTACAATTGTTTCAATGTTCAAACGAGTCAAGAATGGAGCTACAAGTTGTTTCCAAGTTACTCAAGTAAATATTAAAGTCTCAAGTTGTTACAGATTGTTTTCATGTTCAAATTAGCCAAGAATGATCCTACAAGAGTTTACAAGTTGTTTCCATGTTCAAACGAGTCAAGAATGAAGTTAAAAGTTATTTCCAAGTTCGAAGAAGTCAAGAATCATGTCTCTAGTTATTACGGATTGTTTATGTACAAACGAACCAAAAATGTTCCTACAAGTGTTTACAATTGTTTCAATGTTCAAACCAGTCAATAATGAAGCGACAAGTTATTTCCAAGTTCTAACGAGTAAAGAATGAAGTCTAAAGTGGTTACGGATTATTGTCATGTTCAAATGAGCAAAAAATTATCATACAAGAGTTTACAATTGTTTCAATGTTCAAACGAGCCAAGAATGGACTACAAGTTGTTTCCAAGTTCAAACGAGTAAAGAATAAAATCTCAA
This sequence comes from Oenanthe sinensis, assembly GCA_028671895.1. Taxonomy (NCBI): domain Eukaryota; kingdom Viridiplantae; phylum Streptophyta; class Magnoliopsida; order Apiales; family Apiaceae; genus Oenanthe; species Oenanthe sinensis. Next base: position 16,075,359 of record CM053807.1, read on the forward strand.
GTTGTTACGGATTGTTTTCATGTTCAAATGAGCCAAGAATGATCTTACAAGGGTATATAAGTGTTTCAATGTTCAAATGAGTCAAGAATGTAGCTACAAGTTGTTTCCATGGTCGAACTAGTCAAGCATGAAGTCTCAAGTTGTTACAGATTGTTTTCATTTTCGAATGAGCCAAGAATGATCCTACAAGAGTTTACAAGTTGTTTCCATGTTCAAACGACTCAAGAATGAAGCTACAAGTTGTTTCCAAGTTCGAACAAGTCAAGAATGATGTCTCAATTTGTTACGGATTGTTTTCATGTCCAAATAGGCCAAGAATGATCCTACAAGAGTTTCAATTGTTTCAATGTTTAAACAAGTAAATAATGAAGCGACAGGTTGTTTCCAAGTTCGAACGAGTAAAGAATAAAGTCTATAGTTATTATGGATTGTTGTCATGTTCAAATGAGCCAAAAATGATCCTACAAGAGTTTCAATTGTTTCAATGTTCAAACGAGTAAAAAATGAAGTATGAAGTTGTTACGGATTATTTCAATGTTCTAATGAGTCAAGAATGAAGTTATAAGTTGTTTCCAAGTTCGAAGAAGTCAAAAATGATGTCTCAAGTTATTAAAGATTATTTTCATGTCCATATTGGCCAAGAATGATCCTACAAGAGTTTACAATTGTTTCAACGTTCAAACGAGTCAAGAATGATGCTAGAAGTTATTTCCAAGTTCGAACGAGTAAAGAATGAAGTCTAAAGTTGTTACGGATTATTTTCATGTTCAAATGAGCCAAAAATGATCCTACAAGAGTTTACAATTGTTTTAATGTTCAAACGAGTCAAGAATGAAGCTACAAGTTATTTCCAAGTTCGAACAAGTCAAGAATGATGTCTCAATTTGTTACGGATTGTTTTCATGTCCAAATGAACCAAGAATGATCCTACAAGAGTTTCAATTGTTTCAATGTTCAAACGAGTCAATAACGAGACTACAAGTTATTTCAGAGTTCAAACGAGTAAAGAATGAGGTCTAAAGTTATTGTTGTCTTCTTCAAATGAGCAAAGAATGATCCTACAAGTGTTTACAATTGTTTCAACGTTCAAAAGAGTGAAGAATGATGCTACAAATTGTTTCCAAGTTCGAACGAGTAAAGAATGAAGTCTGAAGTTGTTACGGATTGTTTTCATGTTCAAATGAGCAAAATATGATCCTACAAGAGTTTACAATTGTTTCAATGTTCAAACGAGTCAAGAATGGAGCTACAAGTTGTTTCCAAGTTACTCAAGTAAATATTAAAGTCTCAAGTTGTTACAGATTGTTTTCATGTTCAAATTAGCCAAGAATGATCCTACAAGAGTTTACAAGTTGTTTCCATGTTCAAACGAGTCAAGAATGAAGTTAAAAGTTATTTCCAAGTTCGAAGAAGTCAAGAATCATGTCTCTAGTTATTACGGATTGTTTATGTACAAACGAACCAAAAATGTTCCTACAAGTGTTTACAATTGTTTCAATGTTCAAACCAGTCAATAATGAAGCGACAAGTTATTTCCAAGTTCTAACGAGTAAAGAATGAAGTCTAAAGTGGTTACGGATTATTGTCATGTTCAAATGAGCAAAAAATTATCATACAAGAGTTTACAATTGTTTCAATGTTCAAACGAGCCAAGAATGGACTACAAGTTGTTTCCAAGTTCAAACGAGTAAAGAATAAAATCTCAAGTTGTTACGGATTGTTTTCATGTTCAAATGAGCCAAGAATGATCTTACAAGGGTATATAAGTGTTTCAATGTTCAAATGAGTCAAGAATGTAGCTACAAGTTGTTTCCATGGTCGAACTAGTCAAGCATGAAGTCTCAAGTTGTTACAGATTGTTTTCATTTTCGAATGAGCCAAGAATGATCCTACAAGAGTTTACAAGTTGTTTCCATGTTCAAACGACTCAAGAATGAAGCTACAAGTTGTTTCCAAGTTCGAACAAGTCAAGAATGATGTCTCAATTTGTTACGGATTGTTTTCATGTCCAAATAGGCCAAGAATGATCCTACAAGAGTTTCAATTGTTTCAATGTTTAAACAAGTAAATAATGAAGCGACAGGTTGTTTCCAAGTTCGAACGAGTAAAGAATAAAGTCTATAGTTATTATGGATTGTTGTCATGTTCAAATGAGCCAAAAATGATCCTACAAGAGTTTCAATTGTTTCAATGTTCAAACGAGTAAAAAATGAAGTATGAAGTTGTTACGGATTATTTCAATGTTCTAATGAGTCAAGAATGAAGTTATAAGTTGTTTCCAAGTTCGAAGAAGTCAAAAATGATGTCTCAAGTTATTAAAGATTATTTTCATGTCCAAATTGGCCAAGAATGATCCTACAAGAGTTTACAATTGTTTCAACGTTCAAACGAGTCAAGAATGATGCTAGAAGTTATTTCCAAGTTCGAACGAGTAAAGAATGAAGTCTAAAGTTGTTACGGATTATTTTCATGTTCAAATGAGCCAAAAATGATCCTACAAGAGTTTACAATTGTTTTAATGTTCAAACGAGTCAAGAATGAAGCTACAAGTTATTTCCAAGTTCGAACAAGTCAAGAATGATGTCTCAATTTGTTACGGATTGTTTTCATGTCCAAATGAACCAAGAATGATCCTACAAGAGTTTCAATTGTTTCAATGTTCAAACGAGTCAATAACGAGACTACAAGTTATTTCAGAGTTCAAACGAGTAAAGAATGAGGTCTAAAGTTATTGTTGTCTTCTTCAAATGAGCAAAGAATGATCCTACAAGTGTATACAATTGTTTCAACGTTCAAAAGAGGGAAGAATGATGCTACAAATTGTTTCCAAGTTCGAACGAGTAAAGAATGAAGTCTGAAGTTGTTACGGATTGTTTTCATGTTCAAATGAGCAAAATATGATCCTACAAGAGTTTACAATTGTTTCAATGTTCAAACGAGTCAAGAATGGAGCTACAAGTTGTTTCCAAGTTACTCAAGTAAATATTAAAGTCTCAAGTTGTTACAGATTGTTTTCATGTTCAAATTAGCCAAGAATGATCCTACAAGAGTTTACAAGTTGTTTCCATGTTCAAACGAGTCAAGAATGAAGTTAAAAGTTATTTCCAAGTTCGAAGAAGTCAAGAATCATGTCTCTAGTTATTATGGATTGTTTATGTACAAACGAACCAAAAATGATCCTACAAGTGTTTACAATTGTTTCAATGTTCAAACCAGTCAATAATGAAGCGACAAGTTATTTCCAAGTTCTAACGAGTAAAGAATAAAGTCTAAAGTGGTTACGGATTATTGTCATGTTCAAATGAGCAAAAAATTATCATACAAGAGTTTACAATTGTTTCAATGTTCAAACGAGCCAAGAATGGACTACAAGTTGTTTCCAAGTTCAAACGAGTAAAGAATAAAATCTCAAGTTGTTACGGATTGTTTTCATGTTCAAATGAGCCAAGAATGATCTTACAAGGGTGTATAAGTGTTTCAATGTTCAAATGAGTCAAGAATGTAGCTACAAGTTGTTTCCATGGTCGAACTAGTCAAGCATGAAGTCTCAAGTTGTTACAGATTGTTTTCATTTTCGAATGAGCCAAGAATGATCCTACAAGAGTTTACAAGTTGTTTCCATGTTCAAACGACTCAAGAATGAAGCTACAAGTTGTTTCCAAGTTCGAACAAGTCAAGAATGATGTCTCAATTTGTTACGGATTGTTTTCATGTCCAAATAGACCAAGAATGATCCTACAAGAGTTTCAATTGTTTCAATGTTTAAACAAGTAAATAATGAAGCGACAGGTTGTTTCCAAGTTCGAACGAGTAAAGAATAAAGTCTATAGTTATTATGGATTGTTGTCATGTTCAAATGAGCCAAAAATGATCCTACAAGAGTTTCAATTGTTTCAATGTTCAAACGAGTAAAAAATGAAGTATGAAGTTGTTACGGATTATTTCAATGTTCTAATGAGTCAAGAATGAAGTTATAAGTTGTTTCCAAGTTCGAAGAAGTCAAAAATGATGTCTCAAGTTATTAAAGATTATTTTCATGTCCAAATTGGCCAAGAATGATCCTACAAGAGTTTACAATTGTTTCAACCTTCAAACGAGTCAAGAATGATGCTAGAAGTTATTTCCAAGTTCGAACGAGTAAAGAATGAAGTCTAAAGTTGTTACGGATTATTTTCATGTTCAAATGAGCCAAAAATGATCCTACAAGAGTTTACAATTGTTTTAATGTTCAAACGAGTCAAGAATGAAGCTACAAGTTATTTCCAAGTTCGAACAAGTCAAGAATGATGTCTCAATTTGTTACGGATTGTTTTCATGTCCAAATGAACCAAGAATGATCCTACAAGAGTTTCAATTGTTTCAATGTTCAAACGAGTCAATAACGAGACTACAAGTTATTTCAGAGTTCAAACGAGTAAAGAATGAGGTCTAAAGTTATTGTTGTCTTCTTCAAATGAGCAAAGAATGATCCTACAAGTGTTTACAATTGTTTCAACGTTCAAAAGAGTGAAGAATGATGCTACAAATTGTTTCCAAGTTCGAACGAGTAAAGAATGAAGTCTGAAGTTGTTACGGATTATTTTCATGTTCAAATGAGCAAAATATAATCCTACAAGAGTTTACAATTATTTCAATGTTCAAACGAGTCAAGAATGGAGCTACAAGTTGTTTCCAAGTTACTCAAGTAAATATTAAAGTCTCAAGTTGTTACAGATTGTTTTCATGTTCAAATTAGCCAAGAATGATCCTACAAGAGTTTACAAGTTGTTTCCATGTTCAAACGAGTCAAGAATGAAGTTAAAAGTTATTTCCAAGTTCGAAGAAGTCAAGAATCATGTCTCTAGTTATTACGGATTGTTTATGTACAAACGAACCAAAAATGATCCTACAAGAGTTTACAATTGTTTCAATGTTCAAACCAGTCAATAATGAAGCGACAAGTTATTTCCAAGTTCGAACGAGTAAAGAATGAAGTCTAAAGTGGTTACGGATTATTGTCATGTTCAAATGAGCAAAAAATTATCCTACAAGAGTTTACAATTGTTTCAATGTTCAAACGAGCCAAGAATGGACTACAAGTTGTTTCCAAGTTCAAACGAGTAAAGAATAAAATCTCAAGTTGTTACGGATTGTTTTCATGTTCAAATGAGCCAAGAATGATCTTACAAGGGTATATAAGTGTTTCAATGTTCAAATGAGTCAAGAATGTAGCTACAAGTTGTTTCCATGGTCGAACTAGTCAAGCATGAAGTCTCAAGTTGTTACAGATTGTTTTCATTTTCGAATGAGCCAAGAATGATCCTACAAGAGTTTACAAGTTGTTTCCATGTTCAAACGACTCAAGAATGAAGCTACAAGTTGTTTCCAAGTTCGAACAAGTCAAGAATGATGTCTCAATTTGTTACGGATTGTTTTCATGTCCAAATAGACCAAGAATGATCCTACAAGAGTTTCAATTGTTTCAATGTTTAAACAAGTAAATAATGAAGCGACAGGTTGTTTCCAAGTTCGAACGAGTAAAGAATAAAGTCTATAGTTATTATGGATTGTTGTCATGTTCAAATGAGCCAAAAATGATCCTACAAGAGTTTCAATTGTTTCAATGTTCAAACGAGTAAAAAATGAAGTATGAAGTTGTTACGGATTATTTCAATGTTCTAATGAGTCAAGAATGAAGTTATAAGTTGTTTCCAAGTTCGAAGAAGTCAAAAATGATGTCTCAAGTTATTAAAGATTATTTTCATGTCCAAATTGGCCAAGAATGATCCTACAAGAGTTTACAATTGTTTCAACGTTCAAACGAGTCAAGAATGATGCTAGAAGTTATTTCCAAGTTCGAACGAGTAAAGAATGAAGTCTAAAGTTGTTACGGATTATTTTCATGTTCAAATGAGCCAAAAATGATCCTACAAGAGTTTACAATTGTTTTAATGTTCAAACGAGTCAAGAATGAAGCTACAAGTTATTTCCAAGTTCGAACAAGTCAAGAATGATGTCTCAATTTGTTACGGATTGTTTTCATGTCCAAATGAACCAAGAATGATCCTACAAGAGTTTCAATTGTTTCAATGTTCAAACGAGTCAATAACGAGACTACAAGTTATTTCAGAGTTCAAACGAGTAAAGAATGAGGTCTAAAGTTATTGTTGTCTTCTTCAAATGAGCAAAGAATGATCCTACAAGTGTTTACAATTGTTTCAACGTTCAAAAGAGTGAAGAATGATGCTACAAATTGTTTCCAAGTTCGAACGAGTAAAGAATGAAGTCTGAAGTTGTTACGGATTGTTTTCATGTTCAAATGAGCAAAATATGATCCTACAAGAGTTTACAATTATTTCAATGTTCAAACGAGTCAAGAATGGAGCTACAAGTTGTTTCCAAGTTACTCAAGTAAATATTAAAGTCTCAAGTTGTTACAGATTGTTTTCATGTTCAAATTAGCCAAGAATGATCCTACAAGAGTTTACAAGTTGTTTCCATGTTCAAACGAGTCAAGAATGAAGTTAAAAGTTATTTCCAAGTTCGAAGAAGTCAAGAATCATGTCTCTAGTTATTACGGATTGTTTATGTACAAACGAACCAAAAATGATCCTACAAGAGTTTACAATTGTTTCAATGTTCAAACCAGTCAATAATGAAGCGACAAGTTATTTCCAAGTTCGAACGAGTAAAGAATGAAGTCTAAAGTGGTTACGGATTATTGTCATGTTCAAATGAGCAAAAAATTATCCTACAAGAGTTTACAATTGTTTCAATGTTCAAACGAGCCAAGAATGGACTACAAGTTGTTTCCAAGTTCAAACGAGTAAAGAATAAAATCTCAAGTTGTTACGGATTGTTTTCATGTTCAAATGAGCCAAGAATGATCTTACAAGGGTATATAAGTGTTTCAATGTTCAAATGAGTCAAGAATGTAGCTACAAGTTGTTTCCATGGTCGAACTAGTCAAGCATGAAGTCTCAAGTTGTTACAGATTGTTTTCATTTTCGAATGAGCCAAGAATGATCCTACAAGAGTTTACAAGTTGTTTCCATGTTCAAACGACTCAAGAATGAAGCTACAAGTTGTTTCCAAGTTCGAACAAGTCAAGAATGATGTCTCAATTTGTTACGGATTGTTTTCATGTCCAAATAGGCCAAGAATGATCCTACAAGAGTTTCAATTGTTTCAATGTTTAAACAAGTAAATAATGAAGCGACAGGTTGTTTCCAAGTTCGAACGAGTAAAGAATAAAGTCTATAGTTATTATGGATTGTTGTCATGTTCAAATGAGCCAAAAATGATCCTACAAGAGTTTCAATTGTTTCAATGTTCAAACGAGTAAAAAATGAAGTATGAAGTTGTTACGGATTATTTCAATGTTCTAATGAGTCAAGAATGAAGTTATAAGTTGTTTCCAAGTTCGAAGAAGTCAAAAATGATGTCTCAAGTTATTAAAGATTATTTTCATGTCCAAATTGGCCAAGAATGATCCTACAAGAGTTTACAATTGTTTCAACGTTCAAACGAGTCAAGAATGATGCTAGAAGTTATTTCCAAGTTCGAACGAGTAAAGAATGAAGTCTGAAGTTGTTACGGATTGTTTTCATGTTCAAATGAGCAAAATATGATCCTACAAGAGTTTACAATTGTTTCAATGTTCAAACGAGTCAAGAATGGAGCTACAAGTTGTTTCCAAGTTACTCAAGTAAATATTAAAGTCTCAAGTTGTTACAGATTGTTTTCATGTTCAAATTAGCCAAGAATGATCCTACAAGAGTTTACAAGTTGTTTCCATGTTCAAATGAGTCAAGAATGAAGTTAAAAGTTATTTCCAAGTTCGAAGAAGTCAAGAATCATGTCTCTAGTTATTACGGATTGTTTATGTACAAACGAACCAAAAATGATCCTACAAGTGTTTACAATTGTTTCAATGTTCAAACCAGTCAATAATGAAGCGACAAGTTATTTCCAAGTTCGAACGAGTAAAGAATGAAGTCTAAAGTGGTTACGGATTATTGTCATGTTCAAATGAGCAAAAAATTATCCTACAAGAGTTTACAATTGTTTCAATGTTCAAACGAGCCAAGAATGGACTACAAGTTGTTTCCAAGTTCAAACGAGTAAAGAATAAAATCTCAACTTGTTACGGATTGTTTTCATGTTCAAATGAGCCAAGAATGATCTTACAAGGGTATATAAGTGTTTCAATGTTCAAATGAGTCAAGAATGTAGCTACAAGTTGTTTCCATGGTCGAACTAGTCAAGCATGAAGTCTCAAGTTGTTACAGATTGTTTTCATTTTCGAATGAGCCAAGAATGATCCTACAAGAGTTTACAAGTTGTTTCCATGTTCAAACGACTCAAGAATGAAGCTACAAGTTGTTTCCAAGTTCGAACAAGTCAAGAATGATGTCTCAATTTGTTACGGATTGTTTTCATGTCCAAATGAACCAAGAATGATCCTACAAGAGTTTCAATTGTTTCAATGTTCAAACGAGTCAATAACGAGACTACAAGTTATTTCAGAGTTCAAACGAGTAAAGAATGAGGTCTAAAGTTATTGTTGTCTTCTTCAAATGAGCAAAGAATGATCCTACAAGTGTTTACAATTGTTTCAACGTTCAAAAGAGTGAAGAATGATGCTACAAATTGTTTCCAAGTTCGAACGAGTAAAGAATGAAGTCTGAAGTTGTTACGGATTGTTTTCATGTTCAAATGAGCAAAATATGATCCTACAAGAGTTTACAATTGTTTCAATGTTCAAACGAGTCAAGAATGGAGCTACAAGTTGTTTCCAAGTTACTCAAGTAAATATTAAAGTCTCAAGTTGTTACAGATTGTTTTCATGTTCAAATTAGCCAAGAATGATCCTACAAGAGTTTACAAGTTATTTCCATGTTCAAACGAGTCAAGAATGAAGTTAAAAGTTATTTCCAAGTTCGAAGAAGTCAAGAATCATGTCTCTAGTTATTACGGATTGTTTTAATGTACAAACGAACCAAAAATGATCCTACAAGAGTTTACAATTGTTTCAATGTTCAAACCAGTCAATAATGAAGCGACAAGTTATTTCCAAGTTCGAACGAGTAAAGAATGAAGTCTAAAGTGGTTACGGATTATCGTCATGTTCAAATGAGCAAAAAATTATCCTACAAGAGTTTACAATTATTTCAATGTTCAAACGAGCCAAGAATGGAGCTACAAGTTGTTTCCAAGTTCAAACGAGTAAAGAATAAAATCTCAAGTTGTTACGGATTGTTTTCATGTTCAAATGAGCCAAGAATGATCTTACAAGGGTATATAAGTGTTTCAATGTTCAAATGAGTCAAGAATGTAGCTACAAGTTGTTTCCATGGTCGAACCAGTCAAGCATGAAGTCTCAAGTTGTTACAGATTGTTTTCATTTTCAAATGAGCCAAGAATGATCCTACAAGAGTTTACAAGTTGTTTCCATGTTCAAACGACTCAAGAATGAAGCTACAAGTTGTTTCCAAGTTCGAACAAGTCAAGAATGATGTCTCAATTTGTTACGGATTGTTTTCATGTCCAAATAGACCAAGAATGATCCTACAAGAGTTTCAATTGTTTCAATGTTTAAACAAGTAAATAATGAAGCGACATGTTGTTTCCAAGTTCGAACGAGTAAAGAATAAATTCTATAGTTATTATGGATTGTTGTCATGTTCAAATGAGCCAAGAATGATCCTACAAGAGTTTCAATTGTTTCAATGTTCAAACGAGTAAAAAATAAAGTATGAAGTTATTACGGATTATTTCAATGTTCTAATGAGTCAAGAATGAAGTTATAATTTGTTTCCAAGTTCGAAGAAGTCAAAAATGATGTCTCAAGTTATTAAAGATTATTTTCATGTCCAAATTGGCCAAGAATGATCCTACAAGAGTTTACAATTGTTTCAACGTTCAAACGAATCAAAATGATGCTAGAAGTTATTTCCAAGTTCGAACGAGTAAAGAATGAAGACTAAAGTTGTTACGGATTATTTTCATGTTCAAATGAGCCAAAAATGATCCTACAAGAGTTTACAATTGTTTCAATGTTCAAACGAGTCAAGAATGAAGCTACAAGTTGTTTCCAAGTTCGAACAAGTCAAGAATGATCTCTCAATTTGTTACGGATTGTTTTCATGTCCAAATGAACCAAGAATGATCCTACAAGAGTTTCAATTGTTTCAATGTTCAAACGAGTCAATAACGAGACTACAAGTTATTTCAGAGTTCAAACGAGTAAAGAATGAGGTCTAAAGTTATTACGGATTGTTGTCTTGTTCAAATGAGCAAAGAATGATCCTACAAGTGTTTACAATTGTTTCAACGTTCAAAAGAGTGAAGAATGATTCTACAAATTGTTTCCAAGTTCGAACGAGTAAAGAATGAAGTCTGAAGTTGTTACATATTTTTTTCATGTTCAAATGAGCCAAAAATGATCCTACAAGAGTTTACAATTGTTTCAATGTTCAAACGAGTCAAGAATGGAGCTACAAGTTGTTTCCAAGTTACTCAAGTAAATATTAAAGTCTCAAGTTGTTACAGATTGTTTTCATGTTCAAATTAGCCAAGAATGATCCTACAAGAGTATACAACTGTTTCAATGTTCAAACGCGTCAAGGATGAAGCAACAAGTTGTTTCCAAAATCGAACGATTCAAGAATGAAGTCTCAAGTTGTTACATATTGTTTTCATGTACAACTGAGCCAAGAATGATCCTACAAGAGTTTACAAGTTGTTTCCATGTTCAAACGAGTCAAGAATGAAGTTAAAAGTTGTTTCCAAGTTCGAAGAAGTCAAGAATCATGTCTCCAGTTATTACGGATTGTTTTTATGTACAAACGAACCAAAAATGATCCTATAAGAGTTTACAATTGTTTCAATGTTCAAACCAGTCAATAATGAAGCGACAAGTTATTTCCAAGTTCGAACGAGTAAAGAATGAAGTCTAAAGTGGTTACGGATTATCGTCATGTTCAAATGAGCAAAAAATTATCCTACAAGAGTTTACAATTGTTTCAATGTTCAAACGAGCCAAGAATGGAGCTACAAGTTGTTTCCAAGTTCAAACGAGTAAAGAATAAAATCTCAAGTTGTTACGGATTGTTTTCATGTTCAAATGAGGCAAGAAGGATCTTACAAGGGTATATAAGTGTTTCAATGTTGAAATGAGTCAAGAATGTAGCTAAAAGTTGTTTCCATGGTCGAACTAGTCAAGCATGAAGTCACAAGTTGTTACAGATTGTTTTCATTTTCAAATGAGCCAAGAATGATCCTACAAGAGTTTACAAGTTGTTTCCATGTTCAAACGACTCAAGAATGAAGCTACAAGTTGTTCCCATGTTCGAACAAGTCAAGAATGATGCCTCAATTTGTTACGGATTGTTTTCATGTCCAAATAGACCAAGAATGATCCTACAAGAGTTTCAATTGTTTCAATGTTTAAACAAGTAAATAATGAAACGACAGGTTGTTTCCAAGTTCGAACGAGTAAAGAATAAAGTCTATAGTTATTATGGATTGTTGTCATGTTCAAATGAGCCAAGAATGATCCTACAAGAGTTTCAATTGTTTCAATGTTCAAACGAGTAAAAAATTAAGTCTGAAGTTGTTACGTATTATTTCAATGTTCTAATGAGTCAAGAATGAAGTTATAAGTTGTTTCCAAGTTCGAAGATGTCAAAAATGATGTCTCAAGTTATTAAAGATTATTTTCATGTCCAAATTGGCCAAGAATGATCCTGCAAGAGTTTACAATTGTTTCAACGTTCAAACAAGTCAAGAATGATGCTAGAAGTTATTTCCAAGTTCGAACGAGTAAAGAATGAAGTCTAAAGTTGTTACGGATTATTTTCATGTTCAAATGAGCCAACAATGATCCTACAAGAGTTTACAATTGTTTCAATGTTCAAACGAGTCAAGAATGAAGCTACAAGTTGTTTCCAAGTTCGAACAAGTCAAGAATGATGTCTCAATTTGTTACGGATTGTTTTCATGTCCAAATGAACCAAGAATGATCCTACAAGAGTTTCAATTGTTTCAATGTTCAAACGAGTCAATAACGAGACTACAAGTTATTTCAGAGTTCAAACGAGTAAAGAATGAGGTCTAAAGTTATTACGGATTGTTGTCTTGTTCAAATGAGCAAAGAATGATCCTACAAGTGTTTACAATTGTTTCAACGTTCAAAAGAGTGAAGAATGATTCTACAAATTGTTTCCAAGTTCGAACGAGTAAAGAATGAAGTCTGAAGTTGTTACATATTTTTTTCATGTTCAAATGAGCCAAAAATGATCCTACAAGAGTTTACAATTGTTTCAATGTTCAAACGAGTCAAGAATGGAGCTACAAGTTGTTTCCAAGTTACTCAAGTAAATATTAAAGTCTCAAGTTGTTACAGATTGTTTTCATGTTCAAATTAGCCAAGAATGATCCTACAAGAGTATACAACTGTTTCAATGTTCAAACGCGTCAAGGATGAAGCAACAAGTTGTTTCCAAAATCGAACGATTCAAGAATGAAGTCTCAAGTTGTTACATATTGTTTTCATGTACAACTGAGCCAAGAATGATCCTACAAGAGTTTACAAGTTGTTTCCATGTTCAAACGAGTCAAGAATGAAGTTAAAAGTTGTTTCCAAGTTCGAAGAAGTCAAGAATCATGTCTCCAGTTATTACGGATTGTTTTTATGTACAAACGAACCAAAAATGATCCTATAAGAGTTTACAATTGTTTCAATGTTCAAACCAGTCAATAATGAAGCGACAAGTTATTTCCAAGTTCGAACGAGTAAAGAATGAAGTCTAAAGTGGTTAAGGATTATCGTCATGTTCAAATGAGCAAAAAATTATCCTACAAGAGTTTACAATTGTTTCAATGTTCAAACGAGCCAAGAATGGAGCTACAAGTTGTTTCCAAGTTCAAACGAGTAAAGAATAAAATCTCAAGTTGTTACGGATTGTTTTCATGTTCAAATGAGGCAAGAAGGATCTTACAAGGGTATATAAGTGTTTCAATGTTGAAATGAGTCAAGAATGTAGCTAAAAGTTGTTTCCATGGTCGAACTAGTCAAGCATGAAGTCACAAGTTGTTACAGATTGTTTTCATTTTCAAATGAGCCAAGAATGATCCTACAAGAGTTTACAAGTTGTTTCCATGTTCAAACGACTCAAGAATGAAGCTACAAGTTGTTCCCATGTTCGAACAAGTCAAGAATGATGCCTCAATTTGTTACGGATTGTTTTCATGTCCAAATAGACCAAGAATGATCCTACAAGAGTTTCAATTGTTTCAATGTTTAAACAAGTAAATAATGAAACGACAGGTTGTTTCCAAGTTCGAACGAGTAAAGAATAAAGTCTATAGTTATTATGGATTGTTGTCATGTTCAAATGAGCCAAGAATGATCCTACAAGAGTTTCAATTGTTTCAATGTTCAAACGAGTAAAAAATTAAGTCTGAAGTTGTTACGTATTATTTCAATGTTCTAATGAGTCAAGAATGAAGTTATAAGTTGTTTCCAAGTTCGAAGATGTCAAAAATGATGTCTCAAGTTATTAAAGATTATTTTCATGTCCAAATTGGCCAAGAATGATCCTGCAAGAGTTTACAATTGTTTCAACGTTCAAACAAGTCAAGAATGATGCTAGAAGTTATTTCCAAGTTCGAACGAGTAAAGAATGAAGTCTAAAGTTGTTACGGATTATTTTCATGTTCAAATGAGCCAACAATGATCCTACAAGAGTTTACAATTGTTTCAATGTTCAAACGAGTCAAGAATGAAGCTACAAGTTGTTTCCAAGTTCGAACAAGTCAAGAATGATGTCTCAATTTGTTACGGATTGTTTTCATGTCCAAATGAACCAAGAATGATCCTACAAGAGTTTCAATTGTTTCAATGTTCAAACGAGTCAATAACGAGACTACAAGTTATTTCAGAGTTCAAACGAGTAAAGAATGAGGTCTAAAGTTATTACGGATTGTTGTCTTGTTCAAATGAGCAAAGAATGATCCTACAAGTGTTTACAATTGTTTCAACGTTCAAAAGAGTGAAGAATGATGCTACAAATTGTTTCCAAGTTCGAACGAGTAAAGAATGAAGTCTGAAGTTGTTACGGATTGTTTTCATGTTCAAATGAGCCAAAAATGATCCTACAAGAGTTTACAATTGTTTCAATGTTCAAACGAGTCAAGAATGGAGCTACAAGTTGTTTCCAAGTTACTCAAGTAAATATTAAAGTCTCAAGTTGTTACAGATTGTTTTCATGTTCAAATTAGCCAAGAATGATCCTACAAGAGTTTACAAGTTTTTTCCATGTTCAAACGAGCCAAGAATGAAGTTAAAAGTTGTTTCCAAGTTCGAAGAAGTCAAGAATCATGTCTCTAGTTATTACGGATTGTTTTTATGTGCAAACGAACCAAAAATGATCCTACAAGAGTTTACAATTGTTTCAATGTTCAAACTAGTCAATAATGAAGCGACAAGTTATTTCCAAGTTCGAACGAGTAAAGAATGAAGTCTAAAGTGGTTACGGATTATCGTCATGTTCAAATGAGCAAAAAATTATCCTACAAGAGTTTACAATTGTTTCAATGTTCAAACGAGCCAAGAATGGAGCTACAAGTTGTTTCCAAGTTCAAACGAGTAAAGAATAAAATCTCAAGTTGTTACGGATTGTTTTCATGTTCAAATGAGCCAAGAAGGATCTTACAAGGGTATATAAGTGTTTCAATGTTCAAATGAGTCAAGAATGTAGCTACAAGTTGTTTCCATGGTCGAACTAGTCAAGCATGAAGTCTCAAGTTGTTACAGATTGTTTTAATTTTCAAATGAGCCAAGAATGATCCTACAAGGGTTTACAAGTTGTTTCCATGTTCAAACGACTCAAGAATGAAGCTACAAGTTGTTTCCAAGTTCGAACAAGTCAAGAATGATGCCTCAATTTGTTACGGATTGTTTTCATGTCCAAATAGACCAAGAATGATCCTACAAGAGTTTCAATTGTTTCAATGTTTAAACAAGTAAATAATGAAGCGACAGGTTGTTTCCAAGTTCGAACGAGTAAAGAATAAAGTCTATAGTTATTATGGATTGTTGTCATGTTCAAATGAGCCAAGAATGATCCTACAAGAGTTTCAATTGTTTCAATGTTCAAACGAGTAAAAAATGAAGTCTGAAGTTGGTACGTATTATTTCAATGTTCTAATGAGTCAAGAATGAAGTTATAAGTTGTTTCCAAGTTCGAAGATGTCAAAAATGATGTCTCAAGTTATTAAAGATTATTTTCATGTCCAAATTGGCCAAGAATGATCCTACAAGAGTTTACAATTGTTTCAACGTTCTAACGAGTCAAGAATGATGCTAGAAGTTATTTCCAAGTTCGAACGAGTAAAGAATGAAGTCTAAAGTTGTTACGGATTATTTTCATGTTCAAATGAGCCAAAAATGATCCTACAAGAGTTTACAATTGTTTCAATATTCAAACGAGTCAAGAATGAAGCTACAAGTTGTTTCCAAGTTCGAACAAGTCAAGAATGATGTCTCAATTTGTTAAGGATTGTTTTCATGTCCAAATGAACCAAGAATGATCCTACAAGAGTTTCAATTGTTTCAATGTTCAAACGAGTCAATAACGAGACTACAAGTTATTTCAAAGTTCAAACGAGTAAAGAATGAGGTCTAAAGTTATTACGGATTGTTGTCTTGTTCAAATTAGCAAAGAATGATCCTACAAGTGTTTACAATTGTTTCAACGTTCAAAAGAGTGAAGAATGATGCTACAAATTGGTTCCAAGTTCGGATGAGTAAAGAATGAAGTCTGAAGTTGTTACGGATTGTTTTCATATTCAAATGAGCCAAAAATGATCCTACAAGAGTTTACAATTGTTTCAATGTTCAAACGAGTCAAGAATGGAGCTACAAGTTGTTTCTGTTGGGACAATCGAATCATGATGCTGCGTTTTATGATATGAAAACGAACGAGTTTGAATAGAAAATTAACCTTAATCGCTACGGCGCAAGCGATTCAAATCCACGTCTTCTACTGTATTCCCGTATTCACCTTGAGCGAAGTGTGGCCTTCGATCCTCCCAAGGTTGCCTCCCTTCTAGCTTTGAGATCTTGGAACCCTAGTTCTTGGTTGCCTCCTTGAACGGCTGCTCACAAAAACCCTAGTATTTCCCACTCATAGCTAGAAGAGAATAAGATGAATATATAGGCTACAGTAGGGATCTTGGATAATTAGGTCGGGCCTTCCAATGACATTCTGGGTCAAGCCCAATGTCATTAAATATTAATTCAATCCACTAAAGAATTAATATTTACACTACCTCTCCTAATGCCGTAATTTAATTATTTAATTCGGCTCCAATATTATTTGCTTATTAAATTCCCCATGTTTAAGATATCGAATGTCCATTAATTAAATTAATTTCTGATAATTAATTTAATCAATATCTTTTATCCTTGATCATCCACTCAACCTTATAATTATGCAAGAACAAATCTGCCTGCAGGACTAAAGCATAATTATCTTTATGAGCTTTCAAGAGGACATCATCACCCGAATATTTTCGGACACGGTTTCCTTTTATAGTCAATATCCCACTCTGTATGCAATGTCATTGTCCAAAACATAATATTGTGATTAACAAAAAATCACATCACATATGAATCAAAACATGTGCATTGCATACAAGTGTCAATCACTGTATCCGGATTAAGAACCTAAGCAATAATAATATTATAGAATCTTAGTTCTTCTTTATTATCAGAATAGAAGAACAATTCTAATATTTTAATCCCGTTCAATATACACAAAGCATACAAGTATTATTCAATAATCAAGATAGATTATTTCCAAATAATACTTCAGTCATTCCAGTGGTTTGTTTAACTCCACTTAAACTGTGAACATTTATTATATTATATATAGACACTGACAATCTAATCTTCTGTTATCCCATTTGATACTAGATTATCCACAATATATAATATACAAACAGTGTTAAAATACGCATTCAAGATTCTCAATAAAAAAAGACAATGTCATATACTTCAAACGAATAGTTCAGTATACTCCCTAACAATCTCCCACTTATACTCAAGCTATTCTTTGAGTATATCAGTGTTATATTACAAGCAATCCACTACCAATTAAATAACTATTATGTGACCATACATCTGACTCCTATCGCCTCCACATGCTGCTCAAAAGCCTTAGCTGGTAAGCTCTTTGTGAAAGGATCTGCCCGGTTGTCCTTTGATGCTATATTAGTCACAATAATATCTCCTCGATTAACGAATTGTCGTATAAGGTGATACTTACGCTCGATGTGTTTTGCTGCCTTATGGTCTCGCGGTTCCTTTGCATTTGCCACAGCACCAGTGTTATCACAATACACTGTCAAGCTCCTAGGCAAATTAGGTACCACATCTATGTCCAAAAGAAAGTTTCTGAACCATATTGCCTCTTTGGCTGCCTCCGAAGCTGCCACATATTCGGCTTCCATGGTAGAGTCAGCAACGCATTTCTGCTTTACACTCCTCCATATTACAGCTCCACCTCCTAAGGTAAACACATATCCCGAGGTTGATTTCCTCTTATCTCTATCTGCTTGGAAATCTGAATCGGTATATCCTAGAGGTAACAAATCTGAGGCCTTGTAAATTAGCATATACTCCTTAGTCCTTCTCAGGTACTTGAGTATAGCCTTTACTGCACTCCAATGTTCCTGTCCTGGGTTTGACTGATATCTGCTAACCATGCCCACGGCAAAACAAATATCAGGTCTCGTACATAACATTGCATACATTAAGCTTCCGCATGCCAAAGCATAGGGAACCGCTTTCATGCTCTCTATCGCCTCTGGTGTCTTAGGACACTGTTTCTTTGATAGAGCAACTCCATGTTTATAAGGTAGGTTACCCTTCTTGGAGTCCTGCATGTTAAAACGAGCCAATACCTCATCAATATAGGGCTCTTGGGATAAAGCCAACATCCTTTTCTTGCGATCCCTTATAACTTTGATCCCAAGGATGTATGCCGCTTCACCTAAGTCCTTCATTTCGAACTGTTTGAACAACCATGCCTTTACCGCTGATAACATCCCTACATTGTTTCCAATGAGTAAAATATCATCTACGTATAGCACTAGAAAAGTCACTGAACTACCCTCACATTTCTTGTACACACACGACTCGCTTGGACATTGATCAAATCCGTATGTCTGGATTACCTGATCAAAGCGAATATTCCAATACCTAGAAGCTTGTTTAAGTCCATAAATGGACTTCTTAAGCTTACATACCAGATGCTCTTGGCCTTCCTTAATGTATCCTTCTGGTTGTTGCATATAGATGATCTCATCATCAAGACTCCCATTTAGGAAAGCTGTCTTGACATCCATTTGCCAAATCTCATAATCGAGATGAGCTGCTATAGATAAAAGAATCCGGATCGACTTTAGCATGACTACTGGCGAAAAGGTTTCCTCATAATCGATCCCTTCTTTCTGAGTATACCCTTTCGCAACAAGTCTTGCTTTCCAAGCTTTTACCTTTTTGTCAGATCCTCTTTTTCTCTTGTAGATCCACTTACATCCAATGGGTTTTACACCTTTGGGTGGTTCCACGAGCTCCCAGACTTGATTTGAATACATAGATTCCATCTCAGATTTCATTGCTTTTTGCCATAGATCTGCATCTTTGTCTTGCAGTGCTTCCTCGTATGTCATGGGATCCTCATCATGTTCCTCAGAGACCAAGTCCGAAGACTCTCCCAATAACATGAATCTGCTGGGTTTACGAATAACCCTCCCACTACGACGAGACACCGGTGTGGTATTAGTGATAGGTTGTGTGTTCTCTTGTGGCTGTTCTACTTGTACTATTGGCACTTGTTCATTATTTGTCTCTCCCACTAGTTCCTCTAAAACGACACTGCTCATGGGTTTATGGTTCATCATATAGTCCTCCTCTAGGAATCTAGCATTGGTACTAACAATGACATCCCGATCCTTAGGACTATAAAATAAATATCCTTTCGTTCCCATGGGATAGCCTACAAAAAGCCTTACTTCTGTACGATATTCTAACTTAGTCACGTTCTTGTTCAACACATGTGCTGGACAACCCCATATCCGAATATGTCTTAGACTAGGTTTTGAACCGGTCCACAATTCTTTTGGAGTCTTAGGAACTGACTTAGAAGGAACTAAATTCAAAAGATAAGCTGCTGTTTCTAAAGCATGTCCCCAAAACGACTTGGGTAATTCTGAATAACTCATCATCGATCTAACACTCTCCAAAAGAGTACGATTCCTTCTCTCCGCTACACCATTCTGTTGGGGTGTTCCAGGTGCAGTCAACTGAGACATGATCCCATTCTTTGATAAGTAATCCCTAAATTCTCCAAGCAAGTATTCGCCACCACGATCTGATCGTAGTGACTTGATACATTTTCCATGTCGCTTCTCCGTTACAGTTTTGTACTCCTTGAACTTGTCAAAGCACTCTGATTTACGGCGCAACAAATAAATGTATCCATATCTAGAATAATCATCAATAAAAGTGACAAAATATTCATAACCACCTCTTGCTTGAATATTCATGGGTCCACATAAATCAGTATGAACCAATTCTAACACTTCTTTGGCTCTATTTCCCTTTGCCTTAAAAGGCCTAGTGGTCATTTTACCTTCCAAACAGGATTCACAGACTGGAAATGGCTCCACTGCCAATGAGCTTAAAGGCCCATCTACTACCAGTCTTTGAATCCTCCTCAAGTTAATATGACCTAATCTTAAGTGCCAAAGATATGTTTGGTTCAAAGAAGAAGGTTCCTTTCTTTTAGTAGTGATAGAAGATGTGTTATTTAATACCCTATGTTGTAGTTGCAGTGCAGGTTGATTAGGAGTGATTATGTATAAATTGTCTTGCAATGTACCAGAACATATAACTAGTTTATTCCTCATAATTGAAACATTATGATCCAAACAAACATTATAACCAACCAAAGCAAGTTTAGAAACCGAAATTAAATTCCTTCTAAACGAAGGTACATAAAGACAATTGTTCAAAACCAAATTCCTATCATCACCAAAAGATAAATTAACATCTCCTACTGCAACTACTGCTACTTTCGTAGCATCTCCCATGAACACATATATCTCGCCATCTCTAAGCATTCTGGATTGCTGGAACCCCTGCATAGAATTACAAACATGATCAGTGGCTCCTGTATCTACACACCAAGTGCTCGTAGATATAGCCGCTATATATGTTTCTGTAACTAGAGAAAGAGACATACCAATATTGTTTTTCTTCTTAGGAAGAGGACAATCCTGTTTCCAGTGACCCGACTGCTTGCACCTGAAGCACTTGCCCTTGGGCTTTTTCACAACACCACCTTGAACTCTCACAGCTTTCACAACTTTCTGTGTCTGAGCCTTTTTCTTTTTCTTGGCTTTCGGCTTAGAAGAAGAAGGTTTCTCAGCCACATTGACTTGAACACTCTGCTGAAAAAGTCCTTCAGCTGCCTGAAGTTCTGTCAGAAGTTCCGCAAGACTATACATCCTTTTGTTCATGGTGTAATTCAAGCGGAACTGCTCAAAACTTTTGGGTAAACTCATAAGGATGATATCGATCTGGGTTTCCCCATCAACCTCAGCACCAAGGATCTCCATCTCATTCAGATGTGACATCATCCTGAGAACATGATCCCTTACAGGTGTCCCTTCAGCCATCTGAGTGTTCATTAAAGCTTTCATTGCTACTTGCCTTGCAGCCCTATTCTGATCTCCAAAAAGTTCTTTGAGATTAAAGAGCATATCTGAAGCAGTGGCCATAGCCTGATGCTGATGCTGCAAAACACCTGACATTGCTGCCAGAATGTAACATCGCGACATCTCATCAGCCTTAATCCACTTCTTATAATACTCCTTCTCAACTTCAGAAGCATTCTCAGCAGGCTCCTCTGGCTTGGGTTCATTAATGCAAAATTTGTACTCCTCAGCAGTCAACACAATGTCCAAATTACGTTTCCATTCAATATAGTTAGGTCCAGTAAGTTTGTTATCCTTAAGTATGGTAAAAAGTGGATTAAAGCCCATTATATCCTGAGAATCATAAATATAACACATAATTAAAGGGTGTTTAAAAAAATTGGTTCCTCTAACAATTATTTAAAATTAAAACACCAACACTTAAACACCATAGGTTTCCGGTATGCCACGTTGGGTGACTTATATACCACCTAAATTTATTTAAATGTTACTTCGGTCCTACTACTAAATAATTAGTCACGTTAGGGTGATCTATATTATTTTTCATAGCTAAGTGTATACCATTATTAAATCTTAAATTAATAATAATAATACCAGATGCGCCTTTTGACTATGATAAATTCTTGCTCCCAACAATAAGATACTACTAAAATTACAAATCTAAAGAGTATTTAGACTGACTGGCCAGGCCGGTAGAAGCATTGCCAAGAGGCTAACCACTTTTCTAGACACCAATCTAAATGGCCAGGTAAGCTGCACGCTTTCCTAGACACCAACGCAAGAATACTCAAAGATGTTTTATTTTAGATTCTCTTCCTAGTTGAGCGTGAAAGCTATCAAAAAATAGGGTATCCTTTTATTATTTGAATTCTATGAAACTTAGTACGCCACGTTGGGTGACATATGTACCTTCCAATATTCATAATTAATTTTAGAAGTTTGTTCTAGTAATTTCCATAACACTCTAGACACCATAAATTACATGCCACGATGGGTGACGTATACATAATTTATATTCGACTTAGTGTTAAATTACATACAAACAATAATGGAGACCATGGGATTTAATACCAAATTAATTCCCTCTCCCACTTAGTATTTTACTATGAGGATTTTATCTAGATGCATCGTCCTATGTTATTTTTTCGCAGTCCACATGTATCATAATAAATATACATATAACACATAACATAGCAACATACTCATGATGATTAAAGCATAATAAAACAGTTCTATGTTCATGTCGTTCTAGCATGCGAATGGTTAGTATCACATGGCATAACAAACAAACATGGAACACATAGTAGTAATAATCAAGATCAGTAAACATTATGTAAAACATAATAAAATACATCCACTATTATGGCCCCGAAGAATAATCTTCAAAATCATCCATCGATAAATTTTCGAAAATCTTCAGCCGCCTGTTTGACTGCCTAAACGATCTCAGAATGGCTTGAAAAATCTGGAGATGGTTTCCATCTCAGCCTGTAGGTCTCGTTCTGCCGTTTCCGAAAAGGTATTATTCGCCCCAATCGGATATCGTATGCAAAATCTGTAGCCAGAACAGCGAAGCAGCCACGAAAACAGCATATAGCAGCGGAAGAACTCTGTTTCTCGCATCTTCGTTGATCAAACAATTACATATGACAAATACAACAGAAAAATCTATTCTATTACATCAGATCATAATCTAAATTGAATACAATTCGAATTACAAGATTACAATCAAAATAGAAATCAAAAATTAAAACTAATCATGATCAACCCTCATGATTTAATTTACAACCACGATAAACCACGTGGGATCCAAAAACATAATTACAACCATGGCCATAATAGTGGATAACAACCTGCATCAAAAAAACAATACAAACCCACCACTATATACATACATAATTCCGACATGGACATCATATCATATAACGCAGAACCCTAGAACCTGGCTCTTGATGCCAATTGTTGGGACAATCGAATCATGATGCTGCATTTTATGATATGAAAACGAACGAGTTTGAATAGAAAATTAACCTTAATCGCTACGGCGCAAGCGATTCAAATCCACGTCTTCTACTGTATTCCCGTATTCACCTTGAGCGAAGTGTGGCCTTCGATCCTCCCAAGGTTGCCTCCCTTCTAGCTTTGAGATCTTGGAACCCTAGTTCTTGGTTGCCTCCTTGAACGGCTGCTCACAAAAACCCTAGTATTTCCCACTCATAGCTAGAAGAGAATAAGATGAATATATAGGCTACAGTAGGGATCTTGGATAATTAGGTCGGGCCTTCCAATGACATTCTGGGTCAAGCCCAATGTCATTAAATATTAATTCAATCCACTAAAGAATTAATATTTGCACTACCTCTCCTAATGCCGTAATTTAATTATTTAATTCGGCTCCAATATTATTTGCTTATTAAATTCCCCATGTTTAAGATATCGAATGTCCATTAATTAAATTAATTTCTGATAATTAATTTAATCAATATCTTTTATCCTTGATCATCCACTCAACCTTATAATTATGCAAGAACAAATCTGCCTGCAGGACTAAAGCATAATTATCTTTATGAGCTTTCAAGAGGACATCATCACCCGGATATTTTCGGACACGGTTTCCTTTTATAGTCAATATCCCACTCTGTATGCAATGTCATTGTCCAAAACATAATATTGTGATTAACAAAAAATCACATCACATATGAATCAAAACATGTGCATTGCATACAAGTGTCAATCACTGTATCCGGATTAAGAACCTAAGCAATAATAATATTATAGAATCTTAGTTCTTCTTTATTATCAAAATAGAAGAACAATTCTAATATTTTAATCCCGTTCAATATACACAAAGCATACAAGTATTATTCAATAATCAAGATAGATTATTTCCAAATAATACTTCAGTCATTCCAGTGGTTTGTTTAACTCCAGTTAAACTGTGAATATTTATTATATTATATATAGACACTGACAATCTAATCTTCTGTTATCCCATTTGATACTAGATTATCCACAATATATAATATACAAACAGTGTTAAAATACGCATTCAAGATTCTCAATAAAAAAAGACAATGTCATATACTTCAAACGAATAGTTCAGTATACTCCCTAACAGTTTCCAAGTTACTCAAGTAAATATTAAAGTCTCAAGTTGTTACAGATTGTTTTCATGTTCAAATTAGCCAAGAATGATCCTACAAGAGTTTACAAGTTTTTTCCATGTTCAAATGAGCCAAGAATGAAGTTAAAAGTTGTTTCCAAGTTCGAAGAAGTCAAGAATCATGTCTCTAGTTATTACGGATTGTTTTTATGTGCAAACGAACCAAAAATGATCCTACAAGAGTTTACAATTGTTTCAATGTTCAAACTAGTCAATAATGAAGCGACAAGTTATTTCCAAGTTCGAACGAGTAAAGAATGAAGTCTAAAGTGGTTACGGATTATCGTCATGTTCAAATGAGCAAAAAATTATCCTACAAGAGTTTACAATTGTTTCAATGTTCAAACGAGCCAAGAATGGAGCTACAAGTTGTTTCCAAGTTCAAACGAGTAAAGAATAAAATCTCAAGTTGTTACGGATTGTTTTCATGTTCAAATGAGCCAAGAAGGATCTTACAAGGGTATATAAGTGTTTCAATGTTCAAATGAGTCAAGAATGTAGCTACAAGTTGTTTCCATGGTCGAACTAGTCAAGCATGAAGTCTCAAGTTGTTACAGATTGTTTTCATTTTCAAATGTGCCAAGAATGATCCTACAAGAGTTTACAAGTTGTTTCCATGTTCAAACGACTCAAGAATGAAGCTACAAGTTGTTTCCAAGTTCGAACAAGTCAAGAATGATGCCTCAATTTGTTACGGATTGTTTTCATGTCCAAATAGACCAAGAATGATCCTACAAGAGTTTCAATTGTTTCAATGTTTAAACAAGTAAAT
Organism: Oenanthe sinensis; assembly: GCA_028671895.1. NCBI lineage: Eukaryota > Viridiplantae > Streptophyta > Magnoliopsida > Apiales > Apiaceae > Oenanthe > Oenanthe sinensis. Next base: position 16,100,066 of record CM053807.1, read on the forward strand.
AATGAAGCGACAGGTTGTTTCCAAGTTCGAACGAGTAAAGAATAAAGTCTATAGTTATTATGGATTGTTGTCATGTTCAAATGAGCCAAGAATGATCCTACAAGAGTTTCAATTGTTTCAATGTTCAAACGAGTAAAAAATGAAGTCTGAAGTTGTTACGTATTATTTCAATGTTCTAATGAGTCAAGAATGAAGTTATAAGTTGTTTCCAAGTTCGAAGATGTCAAAAATGATGTCTCAAGTTATTAAAGATTATTTTCATGTCCAAATTGGCCAAGAATGATCCTACAAGAGTTTACAATTGTTTCAACGTTCTAACGAGTCAAGAATGATGCTAGAAGTTATTTCCAAGTTCGAACGAGTAAAGAATGAAGTCTAAAGTTGTTACGGATTATTTTCATGTTCAAATGAGCCAAAAATGATCCTACAAGAGTTTACAATTGTTTCAATGTTCAAACGACTCAAGAATGAAGCTACAAGTTGTTTCCAAGTTCGAACAAGTCAAGAATGATGTCTCAATTTGTTACGGATTGTTTTCATGTCCAAATGAACCAAGAATGATCCTACAAGAGTTTCAATTGTTTCAATGTTCAAACGAGTCAATAACAAGACTACAAGTTATTTCAGAGTTCAAACGAGTAAAGAATGAGGTCTAAAGTTATTACGGATTGTTGTCTTGTTCAAATGAGCAAAGAATGATCCTACAAGTGTTTACAATTGTTTCAACGTTCAAAAGAGTGAAGAATGATGCTACAAATTGTTTCCAAGTTCGAACGAGTAAAGAATGAAGTCTGAAGTTGTTACGGATTGTTTTCATGTTCAAATGAGCCAAAAATGATCCTACAAGAGTTTACAATTGTTTCAATGTTCAAACGAGTCAAGAATGGAGCTACAAGTTATTTCCAAGTTACTCAAGTAAATATTAAAGTCTCAAGTTGTTACAGATTGTTTTCATGTTCAAATTAGCCAAGAATGATCCTACAAGAGTTTACAAGTTTTTTCCATGTTCAAACGAGCCAAAAATGAAGTTAAAAGTTGTTTCCAAGTTCGAAGAAGTCAAGAATCATGTCTCTAGTTATTACGGATTGTTTTTATGTGCAAACGAACCAAAAATGATCCTACAAGAGTTTACAATTGTTTCAATGTTCAAACCAGTCAATAATGAAGCGACAAGTTATTTCCAATTTCGAACGAGTAAAGAATGAAGTCTAAAGTGGTTACGGATTATCGTCATGTTCAAATGAGCAAAAAATTATCCTACAAGAGTTTACAATTGTTTCAATGTTCAAACGAGCCAAGATTGGAGCTACAAGTTGTTTCCAAGTTCAAAGGAGTAAAGAATAAAATCTCAAGTTGTTACGGATTGTTTTCATGTTTAAATGAGCCAAGAAGGATCTTACAAGGGTATATAAGTGTTTCAATGTTCAAATGAGTCAAGAATGTAGCTACAAGTTGTTTCCATGATCGAACTAGTCAAGCATGAAGTCTCAAGTTGTTACAGATTGTTTTCATTTTCAAATGAGCCAAGAATGATCCTACAAGAGTTTACAAGTTGTTTCCATGTTCAAACGACTCAAGAATGAAGCTACAAGTTGTTTCCAAGTTCGATCAAGTCAAGAATGATGCCTCAATTTGTTACGGATTGTTTTCATGTCCAAATAGACCAAGAATGATCCTACAAGAGTTTCAATTGTTTCAATGTTTAAACAAGTAAATAATGAAGCGACAGGTTGTTTCCAAGTTCGAACGAGAAAAGAATAAAGTCTATAGTTATTATGGATTGTTGTCATGTTCAAATGAACCAAGAATGATCCTACAAGAGTTTCAATTGTTTCAATGTTCAAACGAGTAAAAAATGAAGTCTGAAGTTGTTACGGATTATTTCAATGTTTTAATGAGTCAAGAATGAAGTTATAAGTTGTTTCCAAGTTCGAAGATGTAAAAAATGATGTCTCAAGTTATTAAAGATTATTTTCATGTCCAAATTGGCCAAGAATGATCCTACAAGAGTTTACAGTTGTTTCAACATTCAAACGAATCAAGAATGATGCTAGAAGTTATTTCCAAGTTCGAACGAGTAAAGAATGAAGTCTAAAGTTGTTACGGATTATTTTCATGTTCAAATGAGCCAAAAATGATCCTACAAGAGTTTACAATTGTTTCAATGTTCAAACGAGTCAAGAATGAAGCTACAAGTTGTTTGCAAGTTCGAACAAGTCAAGAATGATGTCTCAATTTGTTACGGATTTTTTTCATGTCCAAACGAACCAAGAATGATCCTACAAGAGTTTCAATTGTTTCAATGTTCAAACGAGTCAATAATGACACAGCAAGTTATTTCAGAGTTCAAACGAGTAAAGAATGTGGTCTAAAGTTATTACGGATTGTTGTCTTGTTCAAATGAGCAAAGAATGATCCTACAAGTGTTTACAATTGTTTCAACGTTCAAAAGAGTGAAAAATGATGCTACAAATTGTTTCCAAGTTCGAACGAGTAAAGAATGAAGTCTGAAGTTGTTACGGATTGTTTTCATGTTCAAATGAGCCAAAATAGATCCTACAAGAGTTTATAATTGTTTCAATGTTCAAACGAGTCAAGAATGGAGCTACAAGTTGTTTCCAAGTTACACAAGTAAATATTAAAGTCTCAAGTTGTTACAGATTGTTTTCATGTTCAAATTAGCCAAGAATGATCCTACAAGAGTATACAACTGTTTCAATGTTCAAACGAGTCAAGGATGAAGCAACAGGTTGTTTCCAAAATCGAACGATTCAAGAATGAAGTCTCAAGTTGTTACATATAGTTTTCATGTACAACTGACCCAAGAATGATCCTACAAGAGTTTACAAGTTGGTTCCATGTTCAAACGAGTCAAGAATGAAGTTAAAAGTTGTTTCCAAGTTTGAAGAAGTCAAGAATCATGTCTCTAGTTATTACGGATTGTTTTTATGTACAAACGAACCAAAAATGATCCTACAAGAGATTACAATTGTTTCAATGTTCAAACCAGTCAATAATGAAGCGACAAGTTATTTCCAAGTTCGAACGAGTAAAGAATGAAGTCTAAAGTGGCTACGGATTATTGTCATATTCAAATGAGCAAAAAATTATCCTACCAGAGTTTACAATTGTTTCAATGTTCAAACGAGCCAAGAATGGAGCTACAAGTTGTTTCTAAGTTCAAACGAGTAAAGAATAAAATCTCAAGTTGTTACGGATTGTTTTCATGTTCAAATGAGCCAAGAATGATCTTAGAAGGGTATATAAGTGTTTCAATGTTCAAATGTGTCAAGAATGTAGCTACAAGTTGTTTCCATGGTCGAACTAGTCAAGCATGAAGTCTCAAGTTGTTACAGATTGTTTTCATTTCCAAATGAGCCAAGAATGATCCTACAAGAGTTTCAATTGTTTCAATGACAACAAGTAAATAATGAAGAGACATGTTGTTTCTAAGTTCGAACGAGTAAAGAATAAAGTCTATAGTTATTATGTATTGTTGTCATGTTCAAATGAGCCAAGAATGATCCTACAAGAGTTTCAATTGTTTCAATGTTCAAACGAGTAAAAAATGAAGTCTGAAGTTGTTACGGATTATTTCAATGTTCTAATGAGTCAAGAATGAAGTTATAAGTTGTTTCCAAGTTCGAAGAAGTCAAAAATGATGTCTCAATTTGTTACGGATTGTTTTCATGTCCAAATGCACCAAGAATGATCCTACAAGAGTTTCAATTGTTTCAATGTTCAAACGAGTCAATAATGATACAACAAGTTATTTCAGAGTTCAAACGAATAAAAAATGAGGTCTAAAGTTATTACGGATTGTTGTCTTGTTCAAATGAGCCAAAAAAGATCCTACAAGAGTTTACAGTTGTTTCAATGTTCAAACGAGTCAAGAATGGAGCTACAACTTATTTCCAAGGTCGAACGAGTCAAGAGAGAAGTCTCAAGTTATTACGTATTGTTTTCATGTTCAAATGAACCAAAAATGATCCTACAAGAGTTTACAATTGTTTCAATGTTCAAACGAGTCAAGAATGGAGCTACAAGTTGTTTCCAAGTTCGAACAAGTCAAGAATGATGTCTCAAGTTATTATAGATTATTCTCATGTCCAAATTTGCCAAGAATGATCCTACAAGGGTTTACAATTGATTCAACGTACAAAAGAGTCAAGAATGATGCTATAAGTTGTTTTCAAGTTCGAACGAGTAAAGAATGAAGTCTGAAGTTGTTACGGATTGTTTTCATGTTCAAATGAGCCAAAAATGATCCTACAAGAGTTTACAATTGTTTCAATGTTCAAACGAGTCAAGAATGGAGCTACAAGTTGTTTCCAAGTTAAAAAAGTAAAGAATAAAGTCTCAAGTTGTTACAGATTGTTTTCATGTTCAAATTAGCCAAGAATAATCCTACAAGAGTATACAACTGTTTCAATGTTCAAACGAGTCAAGGATGAAGCAACAAGTTGTTTCCAAAATCGAACGATTCAAGAATGAAGTCTCAAGTTGTTACATATAGTTTTCATGTACAACTGAGCCAAGAATGATTCTACAAGAGTTTACAAGTTGGTTCCATGTTCAAACGAGTCAAGAATGAAGTTAAAAAGTTGTTTCGAAGTTCGAAGAAGTCAAGAATCATGTCTCTAGTCATTATGGATTGTTTTCATGTTTAAACGAACTAAGAATGATCCTACAAGAATTTACAATTGTTTCAATGTTCAAACCAGTCAATAATGAAGCGACAAGTTATTTCCAAGTTCGAACTAGTAAAGAATGAAGTCTAAAATTGTTATAGATTATTGTCATGTTCAAATGAGCAAAAAATTATCCTACAAGAGTTTACAATTGTTTCAATGTTCAAACAAGCCAATAATGGAGATAGAAGTTGTTTCCAAGTTCAAACGAGTAAGGAATAAAGTCTCAAGTTGTTACGGATTGTTTTCATGTTTAAATGAGCCAAGAATGATCCTACAAGAGTATACAAGTGTTTCAATGTTCAAACGAGTTAAGAATGAAGCTACAAGTTATTTCCAAGGTCGAACGAGTCAAGCATGAAGTATCAAGTTGTTACAGATTGTTTTCATGTTCAAATGAGCAAAGACTGATCCTACAAGAGTTTCCAAGTTGTTTTCATGTTCAAACGAGTCAAGAATGAAGCTATAAGTTGTTTCCAAGTTCGAACGAGTAAAGAATGAAGTCTGAAGTTGTTACGGAATGTTTTCATGTTCAAATGAGCCAAAAATGATCCTACAAGAGTTTACAATTGTTTCAATGTTCAAACTAGTCAAGAATGGAGCTACAAGTTGTTTCCAAGTTAAACAAGTAAAGAATAAAGTGTCAAGTTGTTACGGATTGTTTTCATGTTTAAATGAGCCAAGAATGAGCCTACAAGTGTATACAAGTGTTTCAATGTTCAAATGAGTTAAGAATGAAGCTACAAGTTATTTCCAAGGTCGAACGAGTCAAGCATGAAGTCTCAAGTTGTTACAGATTGTTTTCATGTTCAAATGAGCAAAGACTGATCCTACAAGAGTTTATAAGCTGGTTTCATGTTCAAACGAGTCATGAATGAAGCTACAAGTTGTTTCCAAGTTCAAACGAGTCAAGAATGATGACTCAATTTGTTAGGGATTGTTTTTATGTTCAAATGAGCCAAAAATGATCCAACAAGAGTTTACAATTATTTCAATGTTCAAACGAGTCAAAAATGAAGCTACAAGTTGTTTCCTAGTTCGAATGAGTAAAGAATGAAGTCGGAAGTTGTTACTGATTGTTTTCATGTTCAAATGATCAAAGACTGATCCTACAAGAGTTTACAAGTTATTTTCTTGTTCAAACGTGTCAAGAATGAAGCTATAAGTTGTTTCCAAGTTCGAACGAGTAAAGAATGAAGTCTGAAGTTGTTACGGAATGTTTTCATGTTCAAATAAGCCAAAAATGATCCTACAAGAGTTTACAACTGTTTCAATATTCAAACGAGTCAAGAATGAAGCTACAAGTTGTTTCCAAGTTCGAACGAGTAAAGAACGAAGTCTAACATTGTTACGGATTATTGTCCTGTTCAATTGAGCAAAAAATGATCCTACAAGAGTTTACAATTGTTTCAATATTCAAACGAGTCAAGAATAGAAGTACAAGTTGTTACAGATTGTTTTCATGTTCAAATGAGCCAACAATGATCCTACAGGAGTTTTCAAGTTGTTTCCATGTTCAAACGAGTCAAGAATGAAGCTAAAAGTTGTTTCCAAGTTTGAACAAGTCAAGAATGATGTCTCTGTTTGTTACGGATTGTTTTCATGTCCAAATTGGCCAAGAATGATCCTACAAGATTTTAAAATTGTTTCAACGTTCAAACGAGTCAAGAATCATGCTACAAGTTGTTTCCAATTTCGAATGAGTAATGAATGAAATCTAACGTTGTTACGGATTGTCGTCATGTTCAAATGAGCCTAAAATGATCCTATAAGAGTTTACAATTGTTTCCAAGTTCAAATGAGTAAGGAATAAAGTCTCAAGTTGTTATAGATTGTTTTAATGTTCAAATGAGCCAAAAATGATCCTACAAGAGTTTACAATTGTTTCAATGTTCCAACTAGTCAAGAATAGAGCTACAAGTTGTTTCCAAGTTAAACAAGTAAAGAATAAAGTCTCAAGTTGTTCCGGATTGTTTTCATGTGTAAATGAGCCAAGAATGATCCTACAAGAGTATACAAGTGTTTCAATGTTCAAACGAGTTAAGAATGAAGCTACAGGTTATTTCCAAGGTCGAACGAGTCAAGCATGAAGTATCAAGTTGTTACAGATTGTTTTCATGTTCAAATGAGCAAAGACAGATCCTACAAGAGTTTCCAAGTTGTTTTCATGTTCAAACGAGTCAAGAATGAAGCTATAAGTTGTTTCCAAGTTCGAATGAGTAAACAATGAAGTCTGAAGTTGTTACAGAATGTTTTCATGTTCAAATGAGCCAAAAATGATCCTACAAGAGTTTACAATTGTTTCAATGTTCAAACTAGTCAAGAATGGAGCTACAAGTTGTTTCCAAGTTAAACATGTAAAGAATAAAGTCTCAAGTTGTTACGGATTGTTTTCATGTCCAAATGAAACAAGAATGATCCTACAAGAGTTTCAATTGTTTCAATGTTCAAACGAGTGAATAATGAAACGACAAGTTGTTTTCAAGTTCGAACGAGTAAAGAATGAAGTCTAACATTGTTACGGATTGTTGTCATGTTCAAATGAGCCAAAAATGATCCTACAAGAGTTTACAATTGTTTCAATGTTCAAACGAGTCAAGAATGAAGCTCCAAGTTATTTCCATGTTCGAACGAGTAAAGAATGAAGTATGAAGTTGTTACGGAATGTTTTCATGTTCAAATGAGCCAAAAATGATCATACAAGACTTTGCAACTGTTTTAGTGTTTAAACGAGTCAAGAATGAAGCTACAAGTTGTTTCCATATTAGAACGAGTAAAGAATGAAGTCTAACGTTGTTACAGATTATTGTCATGTTCAAATGAGCCAAAAATGATCCTACAAGACTTTACAATTGTTTCAATGTTCAAATGAGTCAAGAATGGAGCTACAAGTTGTTTCCAAGTTCAAATGAGTAAAGAATAAAGTCTCAAGTTGTTGCAGATTGTTTTCATTTTCAAATGAGCCAAGAATGATCCTACAAGAGTTTACAAGTTGTTTCCATGTTCAAACGAGTCAAGAATGAAGTTATAAGTTATTTCCAAGTTCGAACAAGTCAAAAATGATGTCTCAAGTTATTAAAGATTATTTTCATGTCCAAATTGGCCAAGAATTATCCTACAAGAGTTTACAATTGTTTCAACGTTCAAACGAGTCAAGAATGATGCTACAAGTTGTTTCCAAGTTGGAATGGGTAAAGAGTGAAGTCTGAAGTTGTTACGGATTATTTTCATGTTCAAATGAGCCAAAAATGATCCTACAAGAGTTTACAATTGTTTCAATGTTCAAACGAGTCAAGAATGAAGCTACAAGTTGTTTCCAAGTTCGAACAAGTCATGAATGATGTCTCAATTTGTTTCGGATTGTTTTCATGTCCAAATGAACCAAGAATGATCCTACAAGAGTTTCAATTATTTCAATGTTCAAACGAGTCAATAATGAAACGACAAGTTGTTTCCATGTTTGAACGAGTAAAGAATGAAGTCTAACGTTGTTACGGATTGTGTCATGTTCAAATGAGCCGAAAATGATCCTACAAGAGTTTACAATTGTTTCAATGTTTAAACGAGTCAAGAATAGAGGTACAAGTTGTTTCCAAGTTCAAATGAGTAAAGAATAAAGTCTCAAGTTGTTACAAATTGTTTTCATGTTCAAATGAGTCAATAATGATCCTACAAGAGGTGTTTGATAATTTGCCCCAAACAAATTCTAGGTCTGTTGGTCAAGATTCGAGCAAGGAGATACTCAATGGGAAATTAACAACGGAAGGATTGCAGGTTCCAGGTGAAGCCCCCCTTGTGTTTGATGGAATGTCCAAGAAGAATGAAGATGCTCCTGCACTCAAAGGTATTTTAAAGAAGCCTGTTGAAGATAAGACGTCGTCCCAACAGTCTGCGGGTATAGAGAATAATAAGTCTTGGTCTGATATTTTGTATTCAAACCCTCCAGTCACACATAATGTTAGCTTTGATTACTGCCCCCCAGTGGAGGGATCGAATGTTGTTAACCCTCCTGATGAGGTTTTGTTAAAAGGTTTAGAGAAATTTAAAAATTGTGTTGTTGGGACGTTCTCTAAAGGCTACCTTCCATATAAATCTGTTGTTGAGTTTGCTATGAAATATTGGAAATCAAGGGGTCTAAGTCAGGTTTTTCAAAAGGACAGTCGAACGTTTGTTTTTAAATTTGGATCATTGTTGGAAGCTCAACATATCTTGGCAAAAGGTACTTGGTACATTGATCGCAAGCCTTTACTTTTGTCACCTTGGGGATGTAAACCAGGTGCAAACTCTGTTAAAACCATGCCGCTTTGGATCAAATTGGGTGATATACCAGATTGCTATTGGTCACGGGAAGGTTTAAGCCATATTGCAAGTGTTGTAGGCAAACCCATTTGTGTTGATGATCTTACTTCTCGCCTTGATCCTTTGCCTTTTGCGAAGATTTGTGTGCAATATGAAGTTGGTCAAGTTTTGCCATCCAAAATACCAGTTCGTGTAATAGATCCTGTCACCAAAGAAAAATATACCTCTGAGGTCATTGTTCAATATCCTACCAAGCCATTGTTTTGTAGTGGTTGCAATTCTCTTGGTCATGTGGTTGCGGCTTGTCCCTCTACGGTTCGCCAGTGGGTTCAGAAACAAGTTCAAGATGGTACCTCCTCTTTTCAATCGTCTGTGGTTACTGACACAACCAAAGATAAGTTAGCTGAAGGGGTAACTAAGCGTAAGATAAGCAAAAACGACAATGGTGACTCCAACTCAGTACCCTTGAATGTAGAACCTTCCTCTCCCCCCGGGAAAAAAGTGAAAGAAAAATCGCGTCTTGGCAACACTTCATCACCTGCCAATGTTGTTGAGGATTCTCCCTCTCTTGCCCAAAATTTCAAACATTTAAAGCAAGTTGATGAAGTTGAAAAGAAACTTGTGGTTGAAGTTGGTATTAGTGGAGTAGTTCTGTCGAGATCCCAGCGTAGAAGACTCAAGAAATCTCTTGGCTCTTCTTCCTCTCAATCCTCTTAATTTTATGAAGATTGATTTTTGTTCCTACAATTTGAGGGGCCTCAATAATAAAGTGTCCTTTGCGAAGGATTTTTTGTCAAATAATAATATTTCTTTGATGGCCCTTCTTGAAACTCATGTCAAACAGGAATTGTCTTTGCAGTTTTCTCGGCTAATCTCACCTCACTTTTCTTGGTCTTTTAACTATAATTCGCATGATAACGGGCGAATATGGTTAGGATGGGATCCTTGTATTTGGAAAGTCACGGTTCTTACTTCTTCTGCACAACAAATTTCATGTAAGATTTCTAAAGTGGGTTCTTCTCATGTTATATTAGTATCCTTTATTTATGGCTTGAACACTTATGTAGAGAGACGGGCTCTTTGGAATGAATTAGAAATTCTTTATTCGACCACTGATGCTTCTACTCCCTGATGCCTTCTAGGTGATTTCAATGCTTGTATTAAGCCTGAGGAAACTATGGGTGGTTTCACAGGTTGGACAAGAGGTATGATAGAATTTAGAAATTTTCTGACTGCCATAGGTCTCACAGACCTTCGTTTCACTGGTGCCATGTTTACTTGGTGGGACAGTTGTATTGCTAGCCCGAAGAGGCGTAAATTAGACCGAGTTCTGGTTAATGATGTTTGGTTGCAGGATTTTCCTTCTTCTCTGGCTTCTTTTCTGCCTAGAGGCCTCTCAGACCATAGCCCGGCCACTGTCAACCTGGGTACTTGGTCAGAAAAAATCCACAAGCCATTCCAATTCTATCATTTTCTTATTAATGATAAGAATTTTTTGAGGGAGGTAGCTTCAGCATGAAACATTGAGGTTCATGGGGATCCATGGTTTGTCCTCACCAGCAAATTGAAAGTGGTTAAAGCGGTAATGAGAAGGTTAAACAATTCTAATGGAAATGTCACGAATGCAGTATCCATTGCCAGGACTGCACTCACAGATTTTCAAGAAAACATGTCCTTGAGGCCTTCTACTCAACAGCTACGAGAAGAAAGTATCATCTGTGATGCTTATCATGTTGCTTTAAAAAAAGATGAACGTTTCCTTCGACAAAAATCTAAAGTCTATTGGTTGAAAAATGGTGATGGAAATAATAATTTTTTCTTCAACTCTTGTCGAGGTAGATGGAATAGAAACAAAATCTTCTCTATTGTTGATGGCAATGGTAAGGAACATACTTCTCACAAGGATATATCTCGAACTGCAGTGGAATACTTCACCAATCTCTTCAGTAATGCAACTCCCAATTGTAACTTTCCCGAGGGCCTTCAACTCTCTCCTCCAACAGAAATTTAGCAACAAGCTTTATCTGCCCCTTTCATAGCTGAAGATGTGTTTCTTACTCTGAAAAACATGGCTAAGAATAAGAGCCCGGGTCCGGATGGGTTCACTCCTGAATTTTTTGTTGCAACTTGGCCCATTGTTGGTTTGGATGTTACCAAAGCTATTCTACACTTCTTCACTACAGGTCATTTGCCAAAAATTATAAATGCTACGGCCATTGCACTTGTTCCAAAGTAGGATAACCCTTCTCAGATACAACATTTTCGACCTATAGCTTGCTGCAATGTTCTCTACAAATGTATAGTAAAATTGTTGGCTAGGCGTTTGAAGTGGGTTCTACCACACAGTCTCTTCTTCCCAATCAGCCTTTGTAACATCTAGGTGCATTGGCGATAACATCATGCTGGCACAATCGCTTTGTAAAGACTATCACCTTGATTTCGGGGTTCCAAGATGTTCTATAAAGTTAGACCTCCACAAAGCTTTTGATACTTTAGATTGGAACTTTTTGTTTGCAGTCTTAGAGCATACGCATTTTCCTTCTACGTTTATCAGATGGATTAAATGTTGTCTTACACTGTATATGATTTCTATCAAGATTAATGGGGCACTTGAGGGGGTTTTTAGAGCTAAATCTGGAGTCCGCCAAGGTGATCCTCTGTCTCCGGCTCTGTTTGTGTTAGCTATGGAAGTGTTCACTGCAACCTTAAAGCAAGCCACATCTTCTCATGCCTTCAAATTCCATTGGCGTACAAAACAAATTGAGCTCTCCCATTTACTTTTTACAGATGATATATTCTTGTTTTGTCATGGTGATGTAGGCTCCATAAGGATCATCCTAACAGCTGTCACAGAGTTTTCGAATCTCTCAAGTCTACGACCTAATCCTAGCAAATGATTGTGTTTCTTCGCAAATGTGCCTTTGGAAGTTAAAAACTTTGCGATCAAGTTCTCTAATTTTCAAATGGGGAGCTTGTCAGTTAAATATTTTAGGAAAACTGAACTCCTGGGATTGTCTTCCTCTGGTAACAAAGCTCTGTGGGAAAATCGATTTGTGGACCTGCAAATTTCTTAGTGCAGCTGGCCGATTACAACTTGTGAAATCAATATTGTTTAACATCCAAAGTTATTGGTCAACTTTTATTTTCCTGCCAAAATGTGTTCTAAAGAAGATTCAACCCATATTAGCAAGATTTTTATGGGGAGGCGGTACCAATGGCCCTTGCCAGTTCAAAGTTGCTTGGAGGGAGTGCCGTTTGCCAAAATTAGAGGGTGGATTAGGCCTTCGGGATCTTTTTGAATGGAATAAAGATGCTATTCTCTTTCAGGTTTGGCATATTATTCTTCCTGTCACCTCCTCTTTGTGGGTACAATGGATAAAAACTTGTTTTCTACGTGGTAAAGCGTTCCAGACTGCCAAAATTCCTAGTTTATCACCATGGTGTGCTCGCAAAATCCTGAAAGCACGTAGTGTTACTATGAACCATGTTTATTATAAAGTGGGCAGAGCTTCAAATTTCTCTCTTTGGAATGATCCTTGGGTTAGACATTGTCCATTACTTCATACATTCCCTGGAACCATTGTGTCTCATTCAGATTCAAACACTCTTGCACGAGTGGGAAACATAATTGCAAATGGAGCTTGGAATTTACCGGTTTCTAATCATTCAATGGTAAATGAGTTGCGAGGACTAGTGTCAACTGTTGCTATTTATGCAGAGGACAAGGTACTGTGGGATGATCAAAACTGCAGGGTCAATATTTCTTTTATTTGGGAATCTATTCGAGCCCGAGGCTTAGCCCCCCAATGGATCAACATTTTATGGAACCAGTTTCATATCCCGAAATACTCGTGGCTAGTGTGGTTGGCTTTTAAAAATAGACTGCTAACTCGTGACAGATTGCATTCCTTTGGGCTAAACGCACCAGATTTGAAATGTCTACTTTGTCAAAATGCTAATGAGAATGCTGAGCATATTTTTCATGATTGCTTCTTTACTAGGAAAATTATGTCTCTATGTCCAGTTCAAATTTCTGCAACATGGAATGAATTTCTTGAAGGCAATTTCTTCGCAGGACCCACTAACTCGATGTATACATCAGTTGCGTTCTTATACATATCTGTGGCTTTCTATAACATTTGGCAAGAAAGAAACATTCGATTGCATAATCCTGGAAAGCAACACAATGCAGTGTAACGATCGAGATAATTAATCTATTTGAATAATATGAGGTATATGATTTACATGTTTAATGTGTTAAGATATGATATGTGGTCATTTTATATGTCTAGTTGACTGCATGTTTGACCGCATTATGCTTAAGTGTTTTGATTGAGTGATTAATTGATTTTCCATGCTTAATCGAGTAAATGTTTGATTTTTATAAAATTATTGGTGTGTCCAATAATTATGAAATTTTATATGTAGCTTCCATGTGATTTTAGAGACTTTTTAAAAATGGTGATGTATTTAATTCTAGTCCCAGTGATTTTATATAAATCTTTCATTCCTGTTTTATTCTAGAGATATTACTCTTCTAAATTCCATATTTAATTATTGGAATGTCCAAAAATCATGAAACCTGTTCCAAAATGTTTCTTAAATATTTTGAGACTTTTGCAAAATAGAAGTTTATTTTATTTGAGCCCAAAATTATTTTTAATGATTTTTCTACCCTTATTTCTTATTTCTGCACTAAAACTTCAAAGATTTTTTATTAATTCTTTATTCATCAGAAAAATATTTTAAAAATATGGGTAAGCTTCTAAATTCATGATATTTATTTTAAAAATATAAAATTTATTTTTGAACCCTGTTTCTCTCAAAACTCGACTTTTAATTGTTTTAAATTCAGAAATTAGTAATTATGAAGTTACTAGAATGCCCTTGTCTTTGTTTTGTAAAAAGCCACCGCCCACTTTCTTCATTCTTGCTCTGTATCTTCGACTGCAGGTCGAGTTTCTCCTCTTTTCCTCAGGCGATTTCTCTTGTCTCCGTTCGATTTTTAAGAGATGCTAGTATTCTTCGATTTATGTTAATTAATCAAAGTCATATGTGTTTATAAAGATGTCTTCAAGCTTTGTACGTATGTATGTGTTCGGTTGAATGTATATATATGTGTTAGCTTACATGCAAAGCTTGGGTCTGATTTGTTCCATCTTATATAAGTCGTAGTAGTTGAATTATAGAGTCTAGCAGTTGTGGCTTTGAAATTGGACTCGATTGAGCCATTTTCGTGAGCTACCGTCCCTGGTGATGAGCTCCGGCGAGCCGGCGACCTTGCTTTGCGTTGATATGGATAGTATGTATGAGTATTGGTTGCTTTGAGTCTTTAATTTGGGTGGACGATTGTTGCATGCTAAGGTTTTAAGTTTCCGGCCATAAGTTTGTAAATTTTCGATCGACAGTTGAGGTGTACATGCATATGTGTGTGTTGAGCATTGCGAGTATATGAATGATTGGGTTCCCCTTTTATATAATGTTGTTTGTATAAATCGAAGCTTTACTGCATGTTTTTGTTTTCATTTTTCCCGACTGGATAATGTACTTTACTGCATGTACTAGTGTAACCTTGTATAGCTTCGTTTTATGTAATGTTGATGCTAGTTGCTGTGCAGTTGTTGATGGCATGTTAAATGATTAGTTTCGAATTCTATATATTTATAATCAATTTTCCGGCCAAATTGCTATTTGCCGATTAATAGTAAATGTATATATATGTTTAATTGCAAATGCTAAGCTTAGTTTTGAGATGAGAGCAAATTATGCAATTGAGTTAGGTAAATCGTTAGTTGCTATGATTCATTCGAATGCTATATGTGCACCTTGGAATCTACTTGTCTAGTTAAATGAGTTGAGTTGGAAATATCAATTATGTGATTTATGTGATGGATCGTGCTATTCGGAATTTGCAAGATATAGTAGCTAGTACATGGATTTCATGTGAGTAGGGTTAATTGTTAATTGCTATGTGCTACTCAAATGCTTTACGTATATTTTAAAAATTCAAGTTGCCTAGTTAAATGAATATTTCGAACTATAGCAATATAATGTATTAATTTTTGAATGTATGTACGTATAATAATTGAGTCTTGCAAGGTAATGTGAGTAGAGATGTGAAATTGAGAATATTATGGTTAGAACTGAGCATGTTATGTAATTGGTGTCAAGATAAAATTATATATATGTTTGTATGCATTCCTATTTGATTGGATGTTTGAGTGATTGTTTGGGTCGGTTGTATTCCGACAGGCAGCTCCAATTACAGAGGAGGTGCTGTCAAAATTATCTAAAACTAAAATGATTTTATAAAACATTATTGGCACACCACTTCTGTATAGGAAAGACTATCAGTCAAGAATACTGTGAATCAATATAAGTGTCTATGTGCTACTTGTCTGCTAGTGTGGAAGTGATTGAATAGTAGAGTATGTATACTATATATTATACTTATGTTAAGGGGTTACAGTTAACGAAAGGGTAGAGCAGTTAGACGTTAATGAGAACGTCGAGAGTATATAAGATACTGATATAGTACTATTTATGTGTAGCTACGAAGGACATTGAGGTGAAGGACAAAGGGAAAGCCAAAGTAGAGAGTTAGTAATTGGTGTAGGAGATCTACCTGTTCAGCAGCTGTAGCATTCCTTTTTAAGGCAAGTAACTACTGCCTAATCTCTTTTAACTTAAACACTATTTTATAAACTGCTTTATGACCCTGCAACTGTGTTATCTTATTTCAACTGTTTTAAGCTATAGCCTACCTTACTTTAACTGTTTACTTAAACTGCAACCTTATACCAGTTTTGATTGTACTTTAAACTTTTCAATCCCTGAACTGCTACTGACAGCTTATAAACTAGTTTTACAAATCTTAAATCAGTAACCTTGAACTATGACTTATGTTAACACCATTTCCTTAGTAATGTTTACTTGAACTTTAATTCTGAACTTACCCTGTTGCTTTTACCTAACTACTGTTACAATTAAATGCCTTACAATTGTTTTCAAAACATCTAGTTATACCTGTAAATTGACCCTGCAACCTGACTTTACTACTATAACTTGGTTTTGGATTCCCAGTTCATGATTTCAGCTTACCTTACTACGACAGAAACTTGTTTTGAGACATATCCTGGAATAAAATTTACCTCTGTCTAATGATCTTAAAAATGGATTTAAATATGGAATCCGACTTTCAGGAAGTCTTTTTCATCAAATGAATTGGTAACTTTAAAAAGAAAGGTTTTGGTTATTATAGGAATTCCGATCAAATATGGTTTCTGCGGATTCCTATAGGTTGGAGGCGTAAGAGGCCGAGTGACGCCGGTCCAGCACTTTTTATGTGAAGACTATAATGAGATAGTCAATGGCTATAATGAGATAGCCCAAGGCCAATGGCAATAAGTGCCTTTATGAGTACTTTTTATGTCCAGAGGGACGTTAGTCCGTTATGGGGACTTTACGTGGCTGATCACCCGTATTGTCTGGCGTTGTGAGAAAACTCCAATCAAAATGATTTGTTTCTAATCAGTAAAGGTCCTAATGAGAGGACAGTTTTTATAAATGATTTGAAAAGCAAGGTCCTAATGAGAGGACAGTTTTATAAAAATGTTTTGGAAGAATCAGTCCTAATGAAAGGACAGTTTTATACAAATGGACTTTGAAATGATTAGTAATGAATAATGAAATGCCTTGATTATAACCTGTCATATACAGCTTCAACTGTGAGATATACCTTGATTTGACTTGTTTCAATTGTTAGACATTACTTCCTGTTATCCATCTAACCCTGCAGATTACTCTTATACTTGCAATTGATTATTACTTTCCAGTCTCTTATTTACTTTGCACCAGTTATTGAAATTATTTAACCCTGCCAGTGGTTTTATAAAAGAAAGTTTTACGAGTAATGCATACCCTGACTAGAATTTTAATTACAATCTTGGGACAATGAGGTCCAGTAATGATTTTAAAGCATGGTTTTGAGAAAAGACTTTTTGAATTATATATAAGCCTGTAGAACTGTTTTTAACCTATATGGTTACTTGTTGAGCTTTTGTAGCTCATTCTTTTATTTTCTAACATCTACAGCTCTTGAGAATCATGGTCCGTATTAAGCAGACTGCCAGGAAGAATATGTCATACATGAACTTTGCTAGGCTGGCTGAGATTGAATAGGTAGGATCGAGGCAGAGTTGGAAGGAAAAGACTTTGTTTAGTCTTGTACTTTTATTAGTAGATTTTGAGATGTTTCAGGAATTGTAATATTATTTTGGTTACTGTAAATATAAATATAAATGAATGTAGTTGTGTGCTTGTTTCATACCATTACCTTGAAAGGTCCAGGCTAGTAGTCGGGGTCATATTTATGCGTATTTTCTATTATTGTTATTTAGGGTGCATGCATATAGAGTGTTAGTGACTCCCCGATCTAGACCCCGGATCGGGAGGGCGTCACATGCAGGCTATATTACAAAAGTAGTTAAAGACATGGTCCGAGGGAAGCTTTTTAGTTGTAAAAAATTCCAAAAATGGGCCAGCAAAGATTTTAATATTATATATCTCTTGTACTAATGTCAGTCACGGTTGTAATTCTTTGTGAACTACTTATTTTATATCTTTGTTATTCAAGTTGATTTAATTAATTGTCTTTTGGCTCTGTTGAAAATTGGAAACTTGTTCCACTTTGAGTCCTAGGGGATGCCCTAGTATTCTGTAACCTTTCTTCTTTTTTTTTTAATATAATTTTATTAATTAGCAAAAAAAAAAGAAGTTGTTTCCATGTTCAAACGAGTCAAGAATGAAGTTACAAGTTGTTTCCAAGTTCGAACGAGTAAAGAATGAAGTTTGAAGTTGTTACGGATTGTTTTCATGTTCAAATGAGCAAAAAATGATCCAACAAGAGTTTACAATTATTTTCTTGTTCAAACGAGTCAAGAATGAAGCTACAAGTTGTTTCCATGGTCGAAGGAGTCAAGCATGAAGTCTCAAGTTGTTACAGATTGTTTTCATTTTCAAATGAGCCAAGAATGATCCTACAAGAGTTTACAAGTTGTTTCTATGTTCAAACGAGTCAAGAATGGAGCTACAAGTTATTTCCAAGGTCGAACGAGTCAAGCATAAAGTCTCAAGTTGTTACAGATAGTTTTCATGTACAAATGAGCCAAGAATGATCCTACAAGAGTTTACAAGTTGTTTCCATGTTCAAACGAGTAAAGAATGAAGCTACAAGTTGTTTCTGTTTTCCCAGTCGTACAAGTAGAAGGGGGGGTTGAATACTTGTATGTCTTTTCTGCCCGATTTAAAATCAAATTAAGAACAAACTCAAACACAAAAATATGAATAAGTATTGTTTTGTATTATTGATTTGTGAATACAAAACTCTCCTAGGGTGTACACAAACCCTAGCAGCTTCTCTGTGTTTATCACAGCAACTCTCTCTATTTCTATGCTCTCACAAAATTTCACTCAGATGATTATGTTTCGACTTCCACACATTTACAATTAGGTTACATAGAGTTTATATAGAGAGAGTTGCCTATCAACTAATAACAGAAAGATAAATTACAATAGGAATAGAATTCCTAATTATTAGTTGACAGTTTCCTACTAGAATTCTCTTTCTTTCCCATAGCATATCTGCAATATATTTATCTTGATCTTCGAAGACTTTCCATTCCTGTGATCTTCTTCCAAATTTATCCTCAACTGTATAGACTCTGAAATCTTCAGACTCCGATGATCTTCAGACTCTGATCACATGTAGACTCTGATAGATCACAGACTCTGATAGTCTATAGACTCTGATCACCTTCCAGACTCTGATCTTCATGCAGACTCTGGTTTCACTTTCTACAGAAATTCTTCTAAGTACAAGTAACATGAATGTTGACCATCTAGACTCTGATTATTCATTTCAGAGACTAGAAAGACTTATTACAGATAAACTAATCTAGACCCTGTTCTAGTATTTTGTACATCATCAAATGAATATATCCCTAACAATCTCCCCATATTTATGCTTTATAAAATGTAAGCATAAATCAAGGTTTGATGATGTCAAAACTAAAGAATAAAACTAATAATCTAGAACAGTATAAAAGAATTAAAAAAGAAAAAGAATTACTTCTCATTTAATCTTCTCAAAGGTTGGATTGTTCTTCAAAAATGAGTTTAGCATATTTTCTTCCACAATTGCAAGAGCTTCACCAACAAACTTCTTTAATTTCTTCATTTCTTCATTTGAACATTTAATTTGACAGTAAGCTGCTCTCAGATCATTTGCACTGCTTTCTTGATCTTTTAAGTCCTTCAACATCAGAACACTAACTTTCCCACTCATAGGCTGAAACCCAAAGTAATGACCCACACCTTCTTGAAATTTAATCTGTTTTTCCTCCAATGGCATGACTTGATCATTTCCCTCAGTATCAACATATTTTAAAGAAAATTTGCCCATTTGTCGATTTGCCTGTCTGTGCAAAATCAGCTTCCTATCAATCTCCTTGAACCATTTGTGTGTGACAGCTTCTTTGCTCTTGTTAACTTCATAAGCAATTTGAAGTAGGAATCTAATATACTGTAGTTCCTCAGCCTGTTTGAAAAAAATAAAATTTGACTGACTAATCCATCTTACACTTCCACCTTCTAAGAAGTAAACCAGCATCTCATTCTTCACCTTTTCTGTACCTCCCTGACCTCCTTGTATCTTCGTTTCAAAAACATTATACACAATTTGAGCAGACACCACTTTATTTAAGTGCTTCTGAGTGATCTTCTCAAACTGCCTATCTGTCAAGGATTGAGGATCCCTGGTTAGAGTAGATGTTCTGTCAATGTCAGATTCTTCAAATCCTCCAAGACCTATCTTCTTTTTAGCTCTAAGTTGCAGATTTGATTGACTGCACTTACAGTATGAAGGTTCTTGAGTTTGATCAGAGTCTGACTTCTTTCTTTGCTTATCAGAGTCTGACTTAGACTCTGATTTCCCATGTCTAGTCCCTGACTGATGTGTTGGAGTTCTTACTACTCCAGATTGCTTTTGTTGCACACCATCAGGACCCTTAGAACCATGAGAACTATCTCCATCATCACCATCTCTCGTCCTTTTAACTCCCTTTGATTGATTCTTGCATCGCTCATCCTTATGTCTCCTGGAGGGTCTCCTGGAGGACTCACCTTGCTTCACCTTCTCCCCCTTTTTGACATCATCATTACTGGTGACAGCCAAAAGAATCTGCTCAAGAACAGTGGAGATATTGGCCTGGGCTGCAATAACTGAATCAACCTTAGTGGTCAAATCAGAAACTGTAGTTTGAAGAGAGGCTTGAGTGGTAGTGATAGCAGCTAGAGCATCTTTAAAAGCGACCTCTTTGGATAATTGAAGGGAGTGAATTTTGTCAAATCTTGTATTGAGCAGAGAAGTTGTATTATCAACACCAGTGAACTTTGTTTTAATATGAGAAATGTCATGGACCACACTGGATAATTGAGCAGCAACATCAGGCAGCTTAGCTTTAACAGCTCCATCTAAGACTTGATCTTCTTCACCAGGATAGTAACCATGTTCCTGTTGAAAAGATTTTTTCTGAAAAGCCTTAAGTCTCTCAGAAAGATGAATATCCAAAATACACTCAAAAGAATCTTTATCATTGATGCCTCGTTGCTGTGCAGACTCCCAAGACTGAGGAAACACCTGATCAAAATAGATAAAAGAAGGAGTAACAAGATCATCATCTGCAGAATTGCATTCCTCAGCAACAGGCTATGACTTTGTGAATGGAGGTGTAGACTCTGGTGGTGATGTAGACTCCGAAACTGCAAACGGGACTATAGACCCTGACTCCTCCTGAGAGTGATCAGAGACTGTAGACTCTGGAAGTCTAGCCCTTATAGGCATTATTAAAAGAGGTTCTTCTGACTTCAATGTTGCAGCCTCAGTGAAAATGACAGGGTTATCCACCAAAGCCTCCATGACTCTATCTGCTCTCCTTGCTAGAGAATCCAGCAGGTGAAGTTGGGGTCTCTGTGTAAATGATTTCTAAGCAGCAAGAGCCTCCTCCTGTTTGCCAATCTGCACAATCAGACATAGTGAATTGTCATCCATCCCCTGCTCCAACATATTGGACCAACTCTTTGGAAAATCTTGATCCCAATAAGTAAAGCTAGGTTCAGGATACCCTAATCTCTCATGCTCACAGTGGGGTTGGACACCCACTTTCTCAATCTCACTCAGGCTCTCTACAGCCTTATCTACCTCTCCTTTTGCCTGGTCCAGTGCCAGCCTCTCAGAAATTTTTTCACTCAATTTGGAGAGTGCACTCAATAAACCTACAGAAGAGGGGTTGAGAGATAAAAATGGTGCTTCAATACCTGAACCACCTTGATGGAGGGGAACCCCTTCAAATGTCTGAAGGCTAGGGGTTTCCACCAAGGGGTGAGCATCAACAGATTCTGAACCCTTACTAGCATCTTCTCTCTTTTCAGAGTCTGTTGGCTCCAGTATTCCAGTCTCAGGGTCTATTCTAGACTCTGACTGCTTCAGCATGACTTCATTAGAAGCCAGAGTCTGAGTGTCACCATCTTTGACTGTTTGTGCATGAGACTCCCCCTCAAGGTGGATAGACTCTGATAGAATAGATTGGGAAATTTCTTCATGAGCATCCATCAGAGTCTGTCCTCCCATATCACTGGGGTTCTCATCAGCTCTTTGGTGAGTTGTCAAGGAGGGCTCAACAGCATACTCCCCTGCCCCACTATCACCCAACCTCTGACTAGGTGGTTCTTGTGTGGGTGAGGCAGACTGAGCATCTCTATCACTAGTCACCACTGGTGCACTAGTCCCATCCTCCAACTGCCTTGCACCACTTGCTACCTCCTGTTGTTCTTCAAGAAGAAATACATCCAACTTGTGATGAAAGGCCCTGAGATAGATTGCATTGATTGCCTGGGCATCTGTGAGATTGAAGAGGTCCTGCAGTTCCCTTCTTACTCTTTGAAAATATGTGCCCTTAAATTGATCCAGTCTACTTTGGTAGGTTGGATAGATGTATTTGTTGGCAATTGTACCTATATTATGGACAAGATAGTCAGCCACCTGTCTTGACAGAGGTTGAATTTGAGAGATCCATTGAATGGCTGTCCTGTAGGTAACTCCATTATCCCAAATTGCTTCATAGTTAAAAACTGGTTGCTCAATCTCAGTTTCCAACTCAGTAACAGACTCTGATGCTCTCCTTTTGTGGACCTTAAGCTTTTTAGGCTTCTTTGTAATTTGCTGTTCAGAGTCTGGCACACCTAGTGCTTTGAGAACTTCATTAGTTCTGCCTTCTATGAGCCCAGCTGCTTGTTCTTGGAATGAAGAGTTGAATAGGTAGCTGTAAAGATTTTTGACCACATCCTGTGTAGAGATTTGTAGCTCCTGTTTCATTCTCTTCCTTAGGGCTTCATAGGTTGAAAGAAAATCAAAGACTTGAGATTTAGTCTGATATTGCTCTGGATCTTCAACTGATTCCACCAAAGGATATAAGAATATCAGTGCCTCATCACTTGGAGTAATGATCTCATCAATTAGGCATGAGGCTGCATCCAATGGCATTCCTTCCCAAAATGTGTCATGATCAGAGTCTAAAGGCAGTCTAGACTCTGACTCAACATTAGACTCTGGTTCAGGTGTTTTCTTGATTTCAGAGTCTGGCTCTACAGGAGCCTTGGGAGCATCTGTTTCCTACAAAACAGGATTAGTAATAATAACAGGCTTGTGTGTGTGTGCAGAATAAGCCTTCCTTAACCTTCTGTACTTCTTAGCAAAATATTTCTCGGGAGACTCAATGTGAGAATCCTGAGGTGCTTCCCTAGGTTTTTCAGAGTCTGTAGCCTTTTGAGAGTCTACAGACTTGGCTTGAAGGTTAGAATCAAGTGTATCATGACCTTCCTTTAGCAAAGAAAGTCCTTCAACAACTTGCTTCTCTAGTGGATTGAGCTCCTCATAACTGTGCTCATCTATAAGCCTAGATTGAATCAATTTTCTCCTCTTTACAACTGGTGCCTGTTGAGAGACACCAGAGGTTGGTTTCTTTTTGGATTTTGGTTTGGAAGATTGTATAATGGAAGGGGATTGGGTGACTTGGGTAGGTGCAGGGGGACTCTCCATTACTTGCTCATGCACCATTTCACCACCAAAAAATGAAGCATTGTAGATAGAAGGTTTGTAGGATGAGAGTTTTACCTGCATTACCTGTGGATATGTCATTGCAGGTAGACTCTTCTTTTTGTCATCAATTCTCTTAATGTCAGAGAATATCCTCCTTTGCTGTTTGTATGCATGCACACAGCAATCATCTGCCAACTTGGTTGACATGTCAGGAATGAAGTGATTGAGGAGAATCATAAGAAATCTATGATAGTAGACTTTCTTTCTCCCCTCATGCACATTATTTAATTTTGCTCCCATTTGAGTGAGCAACATATCACCAATGTTAATTATTCTATCAAATAGGAGACTATGACCAATTTGATAAGTAATAGCAGTAATAGCATCAAATCCACTACACTTACCAGTAAAACACTTAGCAATTTGATCGAAGAAAAATGACCATTCTTTCCTTAAGTAAGGCCTAGTTATCTTGCTCATGTTATCTAAGCTAGCAGAATAACCTATTTCCTTAAACATGCTTTTAATGTCATCATCAGATACAATTTCATCAAAAGTAGACTTAACAGGCAGTTTAAACACAGAATTAAGCACATATGCAGTGACATCAAATGTAGTTGAACCAAAGGTAAACATTATTTTACCTGGTTGATCCTGAGAAGGATCAACTACCTTTGCAGTGCTCCATGCTTGTGATACAGCATCCATGTGAATGACTGGTGATGCCTTGAGTATGTAGTGTAGCTCGGATTGTTCCAAGAAATCCATCACAGGGTAGTAGTCAGCGTCTACCCCTTTCTTATCTCCAAGAGCAGCAACATGATTTGTGGTCATGAACTCGAAATCCCCAAATGTGAACGCAATCGCCTTGGGTCCTCTCATGACAGTAGAAACGGCAGCCATTAAAGTTGTTGAGTTGAAAGTGATGGAGAAGCTTGAAGAATTTAGCTAGGGTTCGTAAAAAGCTCTGTGAATATTTTTGCCTTAGAAATCAATTGCAATAAACAAGTGAGTAAATTGTATGAAAAATTCTATTTTGTTCAAGTTGCATACAATACACACGAGTCTACAGCTTGTCGCTGGTAAAAAATTAACTGTTACCGCCTATTTCAAGTCATTTGCATCTTCTGTATTTGAGTGAAATTCAAATGAAGAGGCTCCCCCTAAATTGCTTGACTCTGACAAGAGTTTAGAGTTGCTTGATCCAGACCCTGATGAGTTAGACTCTATCTGTCTAGACTCTGTCTGGATAGACTCTGTCTGGGTAGACCCTGACCTGTTAGACTCTGAATTATTTGGAGTTGAATTTTCTGGCTCCCCCTCAGAATGTGCAGATTCCTGTGTTAGTTCAGGATTTATTCTAGGGTCTTCATCCTCTTCTTCTTCATTTATCTCAGAACTTTTTAGATTTTCAAATTCCAGTGTTGTAGACTCTGACTCATCCTGCAATTCTGTAAACTTTTTATCATCAAATGCAACATGAATAGATTCCATAACAATTTTGGTTCTGAGATTAAACACTCTGAATGCTTTTTTGTTCGATGCATATCCAAGAAAGATTGATTCATCTGCCTTGGCTTCGAATTTGCTTAGATTTTCAGGATGTACTTTCAGTACATAACACTTGCATCCAAATATGTGAAAGTGTTTTACACTTGGCTTCTTGTCCTTTATCATTTCATAGGGAGTCTTTCCATGTATGTTTATTAGAGTGCAGTTTTGAGTGAAACATGCTGTATTGACTGCCTCAGCCCAAAAATATACTGGCAGCTTAGACTCTACCAACATTGTTCTGGCAACTTCTTTGAGTGTCCTATTCTTTCTTTCCACAACTCCATTTTGTTGAGGAGTTCCTAGTGCAGAAAATTGTTGAGTAATTCCCTTTGATGCACAGTGGTTCTCCATGATTGAATTCTTGAATTCAGTACCATTGTCACTCCTCAGAATTCTTACTATTTTCTTTGATTTTCTTTCCAGAAAAGTGATATGATCTATTATGTGTTGAGAAGCTTCATCCTTTGAATGTAGAAAGAAAACCCATGTGAATCTTGTAAAATCATCTACAATAACAAGAGTATATTTATTTTTGTTAATTGACATAACATTTACTGGACCAAATAAATCAAGATGTAGTAAATAAAAGGGTTCAGAAATGGTATTTATTGTCTTGCTCTTGAAGGATGATTTCCTTTGTTTTGCAAGTTGACATGCTTCACAAAGTCCATCTTGTACAAAATCAACCTGTGGTAATCCTCTTACAAGATTCTGTTTAACCAACTTGTTGAGTGTTTTGAAGTTGATGTGTGACA
Organism: Oenanthe sinensis; assembly: GCA_028671895.1. NCBI lineage: Eukaryota > Viridiplantae > Streptophyta > Magnoliopsida > Apiales > Apiaceae > Oenanthe > Oenanthe sinensis. The sequence goes on from CM053807.1 coordinate 16,125,520, forward strand.
GTTTCTTGTGCCATTTCCAGCTTTCTTCAGTTGAGGCCTTGCTGTATAGACATGTGACTTCACTGTTTATGCAATCCTCCAAGCTGGCTTCATAAATGTTACCATGTCTGTGTCCTTTGAAAACCACAATGCCTATTTCTTTGTGAGTCACAAGACACTCTTTGTTGTCAAAGCCAGTATGGTAACCTTTGTCTCCAAGTTGACTTATGCTTATTAAATTGTGCCTTAAGCCATCAACTAGAGCTACTTGTTCAATGATGACATTCCCAAGTACAATCTTGCCATATCCCAGTGTTTGTCCTTTGTTGCCATCTCCAAAGGATACTTCTGGGCCAGCCATTTCCTCAAAGTCTGTAAGCAGGGATTTCTTTCCAGTCATATGTCCTGAGCATCCACTGTCCAGGATTAGGGTTACTTTCTTTACCCTAGTTCCCTGCATACATAAAGCAACTAGTTAGATGTTTTGAGGACCCAAATAGTTTTGGATCCTTTTCTACTAATTTTAGGAGAAATAGGCTTAATAATTTTCACATTTGGCTTACCTGTCTCTTTTGTTGCTCTAGACTGTGGTGGAGTCTTAACAGTGTCATACCAACTTTTATCAATAGAAGATTTTAGCTCATAAAAATTGTAATACAAATCATGATAGTCCCTACACATATATATAGAATGAAATATGCTACCACAGTGATAACATGGTTTCTGTGGTATGTAGTGACTTTTCAGAGTCTGAGAAGGACTAGACTCTGATTTCTTCTCAATTTTTGTTTTACAATCTATGGCTAAATGGTTTTGGTTGCCACATCTATAACACTTCTTTCTAGGAGCATTAGGATCTTTTTGATAATTATTAGCCTTATTGATGCCTTCCTTACCATTCCTATTTCTCCTAGTTTTGATGGACTCTGATAAGTTCTCTAGCCTTTCTTTCAACTTAGACTTAGACAAGTACCCTATGTTTATAATTTTCTTAGAGTTATTTGCCCCTGTTTCATCTGTCTTTTTGTCAACAACAGGGGGACTATTGACAGATGAGTTTGTGGGTTCAGTTTTTTCTTTAGGGATCACAAACTTAACAGGAACAAATGTACTTTTGTCTTTAGTCTTATTGATTTTGCTAGCTTCTTCATTGTTATTATTCTCAACAATAGATCTCTTGTCTTGACTCTTGTCATAGCCTAGACCAGCAGTTTGACACACGTTTTGATTATTGAGAATTTCTTGAACTTTTCTTCCAGAGTCTGTCCAAACTTTAAACTTAAACCTTTCTTCTTCTAGTTCTTTCCTGACATAGTCATAGGCTTTCAAAATTTCAGTGTAGTTATGACTATATTTCTCAGAATCCTTTTTGTATTGTTCCATTAATAATAACTCAGATTCTACATGACAATTCCTTTTAGTTAAGGTTAAATTTTCTTCTCTCAACCTTTCACTTTCACTAGTGAGAGACCTACATGTTGTCATTATTTTATTAACCTCACTTTTCACAATCTCTATGCCATCAGAGTCTAAATTAATTAAGGATTCAGGAGTAAAGATTGATACCTGAGTTTTAGGAGATGAGGGTTCTCTGGGAGACTGTGATTTTCTTGAGGAGGATGCCATTAGTGCTAGATTTTCATAATCAATTTCATCCTCTGAGCTTGAGTCTGTCCAGTCCTTTCCTGTTGATAGAAGTGCTTTTCCTTGACTTTTTGACTTTCTGCATTCACTGGCAAAGTGCCCCAATATTCCACAGTTGAAACATTTGACATTTGCTTTGTCAAGTTTGATAATTATACTCTTGCTCTTCTCAACCTTTTCATCTTCCTTCTTGAATGATGGCCTTTTGCTAAATTTGCCAGTTCTTTTGTTGAATTTCATTCTTTTGAAATTTTTAGCAAACATAGCCATTATTTGACTAAGATCAACCTCTTCATCAGAATCAGAGTCTGTGTCAGTAGACTCTGACTCCACAGCAGCTTTACCCTTCTTTCTTGAATCCTTGATTCTTGCTTCTGTGGATGGTTCCTGTTGTTCTTTCTCAGACTCCATCAAGAGTGCCACAGATTTTGTCTTTACAGACTTCTTATTCTTTCTCTGTTGCATCTCCAAATCATATGTCTTGAGTCTGCCATACAATTCTTCTAGAGTTAGTTCATCCAAATCTCTAGCTTCTCTTATGGCTGTAGTCTTATTGTCCCACTCTTCAGGAAGTGCTCTCAGAAACTTGGTATTCGTATCTTCAGAATCATAAACCTTACCAAGCATAGCCATCTCATTCAAGAGTTTTGTAAACCTATCATACATCTCAGTGATAGATTCTCCAGATTTTGCTTCAAAGTACTCATACTCTTGAATGAGCAAAGACCTAGCATTCTTCTTGACATCTTTAGTCCCTTGACAGTGCACCTCAAGTTTTGTCCACATCTCCTTAGCAGTCTTGCATGATATGACACAGTTAGTTAGAACAGAATCTAAACTGTTAAAGAGAATGTTCTTTACTTTTGCCTCCTTAAGGACATTTTTTTTGTCCTCTTTTGTCCATTCAGCCTTTGGTTTCTCAACGAGGTGTTCTTCATTTATTTTGCCTTCCTCATTGATTTGAGGCACAATTTTTAAGGGCACAAAGGGTCCTTCATTAATCCTGTCAAGATAGTCAGGGTCTGTTGCTTCCAGATGGTGCAGCATCTTAACCTTCCAGTGGGTGAACTCGTTTCTCTTAAGCATAGGAATCTTAGAATTGCCATCTTTGTTTCCAGACATCTTTGATCGATTTTAAACGTTAGGCTCTGATACCAATTGTTTTCCCAGTCGTACAAGTAGAAGGGGGGGTTGAATACTTGTATGTCTTTTCTGCCCGATTTAAAATCAAATTAAGAACAAACTCAAACACAAAAATATGAATAAGTACTGTTTTGTATTATTGATTTGTGAATACAAAACTCTCCTAGGGTGTACACAAACCCTAGCAGCTTCTCTGTGTTTATCACAGCAACTCTCTCTATTTCTATGCTCTCACAAAATTTCACTCAGATGATTATGTTTCGACTTCCACACATTTACAATTAGGTTACATAGAGTTTATATAGAGAGCTGCCTATCAACTAATAACAGAAAGATAAATTACAATAGGAATAGAATTCTTAATTATTAGTTGACAGTTTCCTACTAGAATTCTCTTTCTTTCCCATAGCATATCTGCAATATATTTATCTTGATCTTCGAAGACTTTCCATTCCTGTGATCTTCTTCCAAATTTATCCTCAACTGTATAGACTCTGAAATCTTCAGACTCCGATGATCTTCAGACTCTGATCACATGTAGACTCTGATAGATCACAGACTCTGATAGTCTATAGACTCTGATCACCTTCCAGACTCTGATCTTCATGCAGACTCTGGTTTCACTTTCTACAGAAATTCTTCTAAGTACAAGTAACATGAATGTTGACCATCTAGACTCTGATTATTCATTTTAGAGACTAGAAAGACTTATTACAGATAAACTAATCTAGACCCTGTTCTAGTATTTTGTACATCATCAAATGAATATATCCCTAACAGTTTCCATGTTCCAACGAGTAAAGAATGAAGTCTGAAGTTATTACGGATTGTTTTCATGTTCAAATGAAGAAAATATGACCCTACAAGAGTTTACAATTGTTTCAATGTTCAAATGAATCAAGAATGGAGCTACAAGTTTCCAAGTTAAAACAAGTAAAGAATTAAGTCTTAAGTTGTTAGGGATTGTTTTCATGTTTAAATGAGCCAAGAATGATCCTACAAGATTTAAGAATGAAGCTACAAGTTGTTTCCAAGGTTGAACGAGTCAAGCATGAAGTCTCCAGTTGTTAAAGATTGTTTTCATGTTCAAATGAGCCAAGAATGATCCTACAAGAGTTTACAAGTTGTTTTCACGTTCAAACGAGTCAAGAATGAAGCTATAAGTTGTTTCCAAGTTCGAACAAGTAAAGAATGAAGTCTGAGGTTGTTACGGATTGTTTTCATGTTCAAATGAGCCACAAATGATCCTACAAGAGTTTACAACTGTTTCAATATTTAAACGAGTCAAGAATAAAGCTACAAGTTGTTTCCAAGTTCGAACGAGTAAAGAATGAAGTCTAACATTGTTACGGATTGTTGTCATGTTCAAATGAGCAAAAAATGATCCAACAAGAGTTTACAATTATTTTATTGTTCAAACGAGTCAAGAATGAAGCTACAAGTTGTTTCCATGGTCGAATGAGTCAAGCATGAAGTCTCAAGTTGTTACAGATTGTTTTCATTTTTAAATGAGCCAAGAATGATCCTACAAGAGTTAAGAATAAAGCTACAAGTTGTTTCCAAGGTCGAACGAGTCAAGCATGAAGTCTCCAGTAGTTAAAGATTGGTTTCATGTTCAAATGAGCCAAAAATGATCCTACAAGGGTTTACAAGTTGTTTCCATGTTCAAACGAGTAAAGAATGAAGATACAAGTTGTTTCCATATTCGAACGTGTAAAGAATGAAGTCTGAAGTTATTACGGATTGTTTTCATGTTCAAATGAAGAAAAAATGATCCTACAAGAGTTTACAATTGTTTCAATGTTTAAACGAATCAAGAATGGAGCTACAAGTTTCCAAGTTCAAACAAGTAAAGAATTAAGTCTGAAGTTGTTACGGATTGTTTTCATGTTTAAATGAGCCAAGAATGATCCTACAAGAGTTAAGAATGAAGCTACAAGTTGTTTCCAAGGTCGAACGAGTCAAGCATGAAGTCTCCAGTTGTTAAAGATTGTTTTCAAGTTCAAATAAGCCAAGAATGATCCTACAAGAGTTTACAAGTTGTTTTCATGTTCAAACGAGTCAAGAATAAAGCTATAAGTTTTTTCCAAGTTCGAACAAGTAAAGAATGAAGTCTGAAGTTGTTACGGATTGTTTTCATGTTCAAATGAGCCACAAATGATCCTACAAGAGTTTACAACTGTTTCAATGTTCAAACGAGTCAAGAATGAAGCTACAAGTTATTTCCAAGTTTGAACGAGTAAAGAATGAAGTCTAACATTGTTACGGATTGTTGTCATGTTCAAATGAGCAAAAAATGATCCTACAAGAGTTTACAATTGTTTCAATGTTCAAACTAGTCAAGAATGAAGGTACAAGTTGTTTCCATGGTCGAATGAGTCAAGCATGAAGTCTCAAGTTGTTACAGATTGTTTTCATTTTGAAATGAGCCAAGAATGATCCTACAAGAGTTTACAAGTTGTTTTCATGTTCAAACGAGTCAAGAATGAAGCTACAAGTTGTTTCCAAGTTCGAATGAGTAAAGAATGAAATTTGAAGTTGTTATAGATGGTTTTCATGTTCAAATGAGCAAAAAATGATCCAACAAGAGTTTACAATTGTTTCAATGTTCAAACGAGCCAAGAATGGAGCTACAAGTTGTTTCCAAGTTCAAACGAGTAAAGAATAAAATATCAAGTTACGGATTGTTTTCATGTTCAACTGAGCCAAGAATGATCTTACAAGGGTAAACAAGTGTTTCAATGTGTAAATGAGTCAAGAATGAAGCTACAAGTTGTTTCCATGGTCGAACTAGTCAAGCATGAAGTCTCAAGTTGTTGCAGATTGTTTTCATTTTCAAATGAGCCAACAATGATCCTACAAGAGTTTACAAGTTGTTTCCATGTTCAAATGAGTCAAGAATGAAGCTACAAGTTATTTCCAAGTTCGAACAAGTCAAGAATGATGTCTCAATTTGTTACGGATTGTTTTCATGTCCAAATAAACCAAGAATGATCCTACAAGAGTTTCAATTGTTTCAATGTTCAAAGGAGTCAATAATGAAGCGACAAGTTGTTTCCCAGTTCGAATGAGTAAAGAATGAAATCTATGGTTATTACGGATTGTTGTCATGTTTAAATGAGCCAAAAATGATCCTACAGGAGTTTACAATTGTTTCAATGTCCAAACCAGTCAAGAATTGAGCTACAAGTTGTTTCCAAGTTCAAACGAGTAAAGAATAAAGTCTCAAATTGTTAAAGATTGTTTTCATGTTCAAATGAGCGAGGAATGATCCTACAAGAGTATGCAAGTGTTTCAATGTTCAAATGAGTCAAGAATGAAGCTACAAGTTGTTTCCATGGTCGAACGAGTTAAGCATGAAGTCTCAAGTTGTTGCAGATTGTTTTCATTTTCAAATGAACCAAGAATGATCCTGCCAGAGTTTACAAGTTGTTTCTATGTTCAAACGAGTCAAGAATGATGTCTCAAGTTATTACAGATTATTTTATGTCCAAATTGGCCAAGAATGATTCTACAAGAGTTTACAATTGTTTCAACATTCAAACGAGTGAAGAATCATGCTACAAGTTGTTTCCAAGTTCGAATGAGTAAAGAATGAAGTCTAACGTTGTTACGGATTGTTGTCATGTTCAAATGAGCCAAAAATGATCCTACAAGAGTTTACAATTGTTTTAATGTTCAAACGAGTCAAGAATGGAGCTACAAGTTGTTTCCAAGTTCAAATGAGTAAGGAATAAAGTCTCAAGTTGTTACAGATTGTTTTAATGTTCAAATGAGCCAAAAATGATCCTACAAGAGTTTACAATTATTTCAATGTTCAAACTAGTCAAGAATGTAGCTACAAGTTGTTTCCAAGTTAAACAAGTAAAGAATAAAGTCTCAAGTTGTTACGGATTGTTTTCATGTAAAATGAGCCGAGAATGATCCTACAAGAGTATACAAGTGTTTCAATGTTCAAACGAGTTGTTTCCAAGTTCAAATGAGTAAAGGATAAAGTCTCATGTTGTTACTACAAGTTGTTTCCAAGTTCAAATGAGTAAAGGATAAAGTCTCATGTTGTTACAGATTGTTTTCATGTTCAAATGAGCCAAGAATGATCCTACAAGAGTTTACAAGTTGTTTCCATGTTCAAATGAGTCAAGAATGAAGCTATAAGTTGTTTCTATGACGCCCCCAGATCCGGGGTCAGGAATCCAGGTTGTCACTATCCAATTTTCACCACAATAACATCACTCACCTGCTTTAACCATTATAATAACCAAACATAAAAGCAGTGACCCCAAACCAAATACACAACTCAAGTTATAGTCTCAGGAAACGAACTTAAAATAGTAATAGTTATTACAAACCAATGTATCCTCAGGATCTCACACTACTAATATAACTTCCACATGATGTTACATTAGAAGTAAACATTAATCCAAGATCTACTGTCACATTACATATTTTTCAATAACTCTAGGATTCTAATCTGGAATCCCGTCTTTCTTGCACCATTTATCGAAGTCCTGAACCTGACTAGCTCAAGCTCGAATATTCCTGTTCCTTAACATAATACTGGAGGTAGACAATTGATAGTCATCTCTTTCTGCAAGATATAAGATTTACAAAAAGCAAGAATGAGCCAAAGAATGCTCAGCAAGTTATTTATCAGAATATTTCAAGGAAAAGGTGATAGCCATAATTATCCCATCTGGATATTCAACAATAAAGTACATAACTAGCAATCTGATTGAAGATGTATAGCCGGTTATATCTCAACAATAAATGACTCAAGGTTCACGATACAAGAAGATATTCACAATAATAATGCAGTTCACATTACTGCAATACAACAATTTAAGTTCATGATTTTTTTGAAACTGACAATATCAATAACTTAGCACAATGATCTCAATCACCGAGTACCATTAGTTTGAGTATCAATAAGCAAGCAGTTCAATATATTGCGAAAAGAATGAATGAAAGTTCATCAATTCCCATTAACACTATCAGTAACTTAGCACCATGGCTTTCGTTATAGTGTAGGAACAGTGAAACTGATATATGCGAATAAAACAGTACTCAAAACAACCAACCAACTCAGAGTGGATTACATTCCCGTTGACACTATCGGTAACTCAGCACCTAGGCTTTCGTTACAGTGCAACATCAAATTCCAATTGGAAGAAACGGGATTAACTGGAGATTTTTCAACGCCTTATTGTACTCGATGATCAGTCGCATGTACAATCGACATTTCGTCATTTTCTCTACTAGTAGAAGGACAACCCCTTATCGGGACGTCACCCTAGGCAACTCATGGGCCTTTAATTACGGCTGGGTCGTGCGTCCCCGACCTCTTACGCAACTTTTACTCCAGTCCCTGATGAATACTTCAAAAATCATCAAACCTAGAAGGAAATTTAATCAAACCTTCTAGAATAACAACCATCCACTCTAGGATTTCAATCAACTGTTAAGGAAGGGAATTTAATACAACCTCCCAGAACAACACAACAATCCATCACAGGATTTCAATCAACAGATAAGGAAGGGAATTTAATACAACCTTCCAGAACAACACAACAATCCATCACAGGATTTCAATCAACAGATAAGGAAGGGAATTTAATACAACCTTCCAGAACAACACAACAATCCATCACAGGATTTCAATCAACAGATAAGGAAGGGAATTTAATACAACCTTCCAGAACAACAACAATCCATCACAGGATTTCAATCAACAGATAAGGAAGGGAATTTAATACAACCTTCCAGAACGACACAACAATCCATCACAGGATTTCAATCAACAGATAAGGAAGGGAATTTAATACAACCTTCCAGAACAACACAACAATCCATCACAGGATTTCAATCAACAGATAAGGAAGGGAATTTAATACAACCTCCCAGAACAACACAACAATCCATCACAGGATTTCAATCAACAGATAAGGAAGGGAATTTAATACAACCTCCCAGAACAACACACAACAATCATGTTGGGTTCCGAGGCATAAAACGTAGCGGATAAACGTAAATATAACGAAAATTTTCGGAACCCAAACGCAGGATCATGTATAAGAATTGACGGATTATGGTGATAAACGAATCATACCTATTAAGATCTTGAATGTAACGAACTCAACGGAGATCCTTGCTATCACGATTTGTGTCTTCCTCTCGAAAGCACCTCTATGGTATCCACACGAGCACCTTCAAGAGCGTCTCACGATCTTGATTACGGGATGGATGTACTAGCCTCCTTTGATGATTTCGAATGACTGTCTTTGCTGCCTCACTTGCTCTGCCTCTAGGGTTTTATCATATAAAAACGTGTGGCTCTTTTAACCTATCATTATCTATTTATAATGACTAGTTAAACGGGCCTAAGCAGTAAAACCTAACCCATATAGGTATAGGATTAAATAATAAAACATGTTTCTATTATTTAATTAATAATTAAGTCATACTTAATTATTATGGGCAGAAATCCTCTTCAACTTCGAATTTCTATTATTTCAATTAATTAAGTCTCACTTAATTAATATAATAAAATTCAAACAATCATCAATTAATTTAAATCTATAATTTAAATTAACTATTCCTCTAGATGCTCTATGTGTGTGACCCTATAGGCTATTATTTAATTAGCAATAATTTTATTCTCCAATAAAATTATAAACAATGAGCGGTATCTAGTAATACATCATTGCTACCCAATTAAACAATAATTAAATCGTGATTTGATAAAAAAAACCTTTCATGATTAATGTTTCCGTGTAATATAATCCCTTTAACCAAATATATTATAGATTAAACTCGAGGCATGTGTTTAGTCATCCTCTTCAACATTTAATCCGGGTTTACTTGATCCATGAGTAGACTATGAAAAACAAATCATTATTTGAGCACGGCCATGCATTTTATAGTCTCACTCAATCAAGAGGCCAATAATATCTCTCCTAATTATAGGAGGGTTAAATCCTTTATCTATCATTCATATTTCTCATACGACTCATGATATACCCGATGTCCACTTTTATCATCACCCGGTCAAAGGTAACTTTTAATGTAGTCAGAGTATATTAATCCTCGTATAGAAATATAATGATCTCAAGTCAGAGGATCATTACACCATTATCACTGTGAGTCTTTCTTATGACTTTATTAAACATGAAGAATCTCACTGTGGGTCTGTCCAGTACCATGTACTCCTACATGTACCTATGCATTGACTTTAGTATCCCCATACTTATAACCAATGAGATATGGTTATCTGTCAAACAACATACTAGTCTATTTATGTATTATTATTGTCCTATAATAATAATACTCGACTAAGGACATTTAAGAATATGATATATTATATAATCTCAAATTCAAGTCATGTACTTAAACTATATAACGTGTATCATGATTCTAAGGACATTTATTATGCTAACAAATATATCGCAGTAATTAAAGTCATAATAAATACATTTATTGAATAATCATATGACATAAAGGTTTATTTAAAAGAAACATTGTATTGCCTCTAGGGCACCTACACTAACAATCTCCCACTTGCACTAGAGCCAATCACCCATGTATCTAATACCCATGGAACTAGTGTGACCGTCGTGCTTCTTCTGCGACAAGCCTTTGGTCAGTGGGTCTGCAATGTTATCATTTGTGTGTACTTTACATATGTGTATGTCACCCCTTTCGTTAATCTCTCGAATGAGGTGATATCTTCTGAGTATATGTTTGGTTTGGGAGTGAGCTCTAGGTTCTTTAGCCTGTGCTATGGCTCCATTATTATCGCAGTATAGATCAATGGGATCTGCAATCGATGGAACCACTCCCAATTTAGTAATGAATTTTCGAATCCAAACCGCCTCCTTAGCCGCTTCACAAGCTGCAATGTACTCAGCCTCCATTGTAGAATCAGCTACTGTTTTTTGTTTTGAACTCTTCCAACTTACAGCACCTCCGTTTAGACAAAACACAAAACCAGACTGTGATACAGTATCATCCCTGTCTGTTTGGAAACTTGCATCGGTGTAACCTTTTACAACCAGTTTTTCCTCTCCTCCATACACCAAGAATGAATCTTTAGTCCTTTTCAAGTACTTTAGAATATTCTTGACAGCCGTCCAGTGACCTTCACCTGGATTAGATTGGTATCTGCTCGTCATGCTTAAAGCATACGAAACATCTGGGCGAGTACATACCTTTGCATACATGATAGATCCAATTGCTGAGGCATATGGAACCTTACTCATGCGGTCCTTGTCATCCAATGATTTCGGACACTGATCTTTAGAGATCGTTATCCCATGAGACACGGGGACATATCCCCTTTTTGCATTTTGCATACCAAAACGATGCAAAACCTTATCGATGTATGTACTCTGACTTAGACCGATCATCCTTCTAGATCTATCCCTATAGATCCTCATTCCTAGAATGTAGGATGCATCTCCTAAGTCTTTCATAGAGAAGTTGCTCCCTAACCAAATCTTAACAGCCTTGAGAGAAGGTATGTCATTCCCCATTAGTAGTATGTCATCAACATATAGTACTATGAATGCCACATGGCTCCCACTAACCTTCTTGTAAACACAAGGTTTATCATCATTTTGAACAAAGCCATACTCCTTGACTGTTTCATCAAAACGGATATTCCATCTCCTAGAGGCTTGCTTCAATCCATAAATGGATCGACGTAATTTACATACCTTGCTAACATTCCTTGGATCGACAAAACCTTCAGGTTGTGTCATGTACACATCCTCATCAAGGGTTCCATTAAGGAAAGCTGTTTTGACATCCATTTGCCAGATTTCATAATCATGGAATGCTGCAATAGCAAGCAAAATCCTTAAGGACTTGACCATAGCCACTGGTGAGAAAGTTTCATCATAGTCTATACCATGAATTTGTCTGAAACCTTTTGCAACCAGCCTTGCTTTATAGGTCTGAACATTTCCATCCATGTCAGTTTTCTTCTTGAAAACCCACTTGCACCCTATGGGTTTCACCCCTTCAGGTGGATCAACCAAAGTCCATACTTGGTTTTCATACATGGAATCCATCTCGGATTTCATGGCTTCTAGCCATCTCTTAGAGTCTGGACTGGTCATAGCATCTTGGTATGTGAGAGGCTCATCTTCATCTATGAGCATCAAATCACCACATTGAGTCAAGAGAAATCCATATCTCTCTGGCTCATGCCGAATTCTACCAGTTCTACGAACAACCTGTGTTTGTTGAGCATTGTCATTATCCCGCTCTTGTTCCATTTCAGGTTCAATGCTATTTTGTGGTTCTCGATCTTCATCGAGATCTATAGTTCTCCCACTGTTTCTTTTAGAAACAAAATCTCTTTCCATAAAAACAACATCTCGAGCAATAAACACTTTCTGCTCGGAAGGACTATAAAAATAATAGGCCTTTGTTTCTTTAAGGTATCCCACAAAATTGCACTCTTCAAATTTAGGTCCAAGCTTGTCAGATACTTGACGTTTCACAAACGCCTTGCATCCCCAAACTTTCATAAAGCTCATGCCTGACCGTTTCTCCTCCCATCTCTCATATGGAGTCTTTTGAACCTTCTTAGTAGGAACACGGTTAAGTGTAAAAGCCGCTGTTTCTAGAGCGTAACCCCAGAAACTAATTGGAAGATCTGCATGACTCATCATCGATCGCACCATGTCCAACAAGGTGCGATTTCTCCTCTCTGAAACTCCATTCCATTGAGGTGTACCTGGTGGAGTGAGTTGTGATACAATACCACACTCCTTTAAATAATCTTTAAATTCTGTGCTCAAGTATTCTCCTCCACGATCAGATCGTAAGACTTTAATACTTGCGCCTCCGCCAATTTGCTTCTCTACTTCAGCCTTGTATTCTTTGAACTTTTCAAAAGAATCAGATTTATTCTTCATAAGATATACATATCCATATCTACTGAAATCATCAGTAAATGTTATGAAGTAGTAGTAGTCTACTCTCGCCATTACACGCATTGGGCCACATACATCACTATGTATTAGCTCAAGTCGTTCAATGGCCCTTTTACCCTTACCAGTGAAAGGGGCTTTAGTCATTTTACCAAGCAAACAAGATTCGCATTCTTGGTATGATTCAAAATCAAACTTATCCAAGTATCCATCCTTATGTAATTTGGATATGCGTTTCTCGTTTATATGGCCTAGACGACAATGCCAGAGGTATGTTTGATTTGAGTCATTAACTTTAAGTCGTTTGTTTTCTATATTACAGACAGGAGTATCTAAGTCAAGAACATATAAACCATTAAACAAACGCGCAACACCATAGGTTAAATCATTCAAAACAAAAGAGCAACTGTTGTTCCTTATAGTAAACGAAAAACCTTTCTTGTCCAAACAAGAAACAGAAATAATGTTTCTGCGAATCGCAGGCACGTAATAACAATTTTCCAGTTCTAAAACAAGCCCAGAGGGCAAAGATAAATAATAAGTTCCTACAGCTAAAGCAGCAACTCTTGCTCCATTGCCAACTCGTAGGTCCATTTCTCCTTTAGCCAATGTCCTACTTCTCTGCATTTCCTGCACATTTATACAAATGTGAGCAGCACATCCAGTATCCAATACCCAAGATGTAGAAATAGACAGATTGACTTCTATAACATATATACCTGAATCAGAAGCTTGCTCAGCCCTCTTCTTCTTCAGATCCTCCAAATAAACTGAACAGTTTCTCTTCCAGTGACCAGTTTTCTTACAGTAGTGACATTCACCTTTAGCGACCCCACCTTTAGGCTTTAAAGCCTGTTTAGGACCTGACTTTGGCTTGGGTGTAGAATCAGATCCTGTCTTCTTCTTACCCTTCCACTTGCCTTTCCCTTTTGCCTTACCTTTATTGCCCACCATCAGTATGGGAGCAGGTTCAGCCGTCTTCATGTTGGTCTCATATGTTCTCAACATAGCCAACAATTCAGTAGGTGTTTTGTCAAACTCATTCATATTGTAGTTTATAACAAATTGAGTGAATTTGTTGTTCAAAGAATTCATGATTAGGTCAATACCAATTTCCTGAATTAACGGGAAACCCAAAGTTTCAAGGTACTCAATGTAACCAATCATCTTCAGAACATGTGGGCCAACTGGTTCACTTGCCCCTTGTTTGCAATTAAAGAGTGACTTACTCGTGTTGAACCTTTCTTGACGAGTTTGGCTTGCAAACATGCTTTGCAAGTGCTCATTGATAGTATATGCATCCATATGCACATGCTGTCTCTGGAGCTCAGCACTCATGGTTGCCAACATAAGACATGCAACATCAGTTGCATCATTCTCATCCTTTGTGTGGGCCGCTTGTTCCTCAACAGTGGCGCCCTCAGGAAGGGGACCTGCCGGAGGAATATCAATGACATGAAGCTTGCGCTCCTGTCTGAGGACAATCCTCAAATTCCTCTGCCAGTCTAGGAAGTTGTTTCCTCCTGTCAGCTTATCCTTCTCAAGGATTGATCGTACGGATAGTGTGTTTGTGTTGTTTGTCATTTCTTGGTATCTACAATGATTTAAAAGCACAAAATAAACATTAGATTGTCTGAGTTATTTATTATGTTCAAATGATTATGATATATTCATAATATATCTCCCACTATTTTTATGAAATTAATAGCCCTTACTATTAATTTGGAAAGTATATCCCATAATCCTTTCTAGTGAGCCAAGATCCATATTTCGTCATGTCTAAAGTCAACCACTGGAAGTCCTTAAAAATGATTATTTAGGTAGACAACAGTTGTCAATTATATCATATATAATTCTTGGATAGTTTGGTGAACAACGATTGATCTTATCTATCTAATAGACTTTTATCCAAACTCCATGCTTCTAAGTTCATAATAGTTGAATATAACCGTTTATTTTCACCTTATCATGACGACTTAGTTAAGTTAGACCCAATGATACAACGGCCGAATATAACCGTTTATATTCGTCGCATCTCACCACGATAGATAGGAGTCCCCTGCCACTGACAGTCTTTCCCCTAACCGATCTAGGATTCGATGAGTGTTCATTCATTGGAAAGCATCCGATTAAAACTTAATATTTTGTTAAGGGTTTTAGAAAATTTACGACGATCATGATCACATCATGAAGAGATCCTCAATTTTTCCTTGAACCAAATACTTCAAATTGTCATCTTAAATTGTTCATTTCCCAGGTAGATGGAGGATACCAGTGGTCACACTTAAAACCCATCAGCCTTACGAATACGCATATCCGCTTTTGTCAGAAAATCCCAATTATAGATATCAAAAATTCATATTCAATTCCGTGTTTTAAAAATCCATATTTTATAAACACAAGAATCTCATGATCGTTTGTTGATTTTAAAATCTTAAATCGTTACAGATTTTATCTTGTTTAGCATGACAATCATGGCATGGATGACGTATCTAATACATACATACATGATTAATCTAATTAAAGCATGCATCATTCATACATCAATATGTAAAGTGCAGTATGTAAACGTGCTTGGTTATGGCCCCTTTCCTATGTGATCCTTTCGAGCTAATGAAAGGATCAAAGTCAGTCTATGGTGGTGGTAATACATAAATACAATTACATGTCTTCATTCTTCTTGTATCCACTGGTGCCTTCTCCTCTTCCTGCATCATTCTTCAGTCTTCAAGAACATTACAAGAAAACCTAATCTAATATACTTACATAAGAAGACTCGAGTTACATTCGAGGTTAAACGATTACAAGAACGAAGAAAACGACATGCAAGTCGTATTTATAAAACCAAAACCAAAACCATTAATCTAGGGGTCTGAAGGCCATAACCAGCACCATGCTCACATAACAATTACTGACAACTCAGAATACTTAATCATATCATCATACATCACATATGCCATGATCACAAAATTTCATAAAATTTAAAATCATGATTTATAAACAGAAAATCGCATTTTTGAGGCCCTTAACGATCTCAAATGGCCAAAAAACACCATAGGTCACGGCAAAGCGGTGATTTTTGCTCGTGGCGATTTTCCCTTTCCAGAAAGAGTAAATTCGACCCATTCTGACTCCGTCGAAAAACACTATTCACTGCAGAATCACTATTCACAGCAAACCTACATCTTTATGCAGTTTTGTTTTAAACGCTTCAGAACGTTTCCGATGACCTTCGTATGACTGTATCTCGTATCATATACATACAGTGCATTACACACATCATGCCATAACAGTTTATGACATTGCAGCAACATGGCAGTAGCAAGGGCAGTAGCAAACAGGCATGGCATAATCATGGCAGTAGCATGGCATAATCATGGCAGTAGCAAAACAGGCACTTATGCATCATATACATAAAACACGTAACCAAATCAGTCCCTTATACACGTAGCTTTGATGCCATTGTTGGGTTCCGAGGCATAAAACGCAGCGGATAAACGTAAATATAACGAAAATTTTCGAAACCCAAACGCAGGATCATGTATAAGAATTGACGGATTATGGTGATAAACGAATCATACCTATTAAGATCTTGAATGTAACGAACTCAACGGAGATCCTTGCTATCACGATTTGTGTCTTCCTCTCGAAAGCACCTCTATGGTATCCACACGAGCACCTTCAAGAGCGTCTCACGATCTTGATTACGGGATGGATGTACTAGCCTCCTTTGATGATTTCGAATGACTGTCTTTGCTGCCTCACTTGCTCTGCCTCTAGGGTTTTATCATATAAAAACGTGTGGCTCTTTTAACCTATCATTATCTATTTATAATGACTGGTTAAACGGGCCTAAGCAGTAAAACCTAACCCATGTAGGTATAGGATTAAATAATAAAACATGTTTCTATTATTTAATTAATAATTAAGTCATACTTAATTATTATGGGCAGAAATCCTCTTCAACTTCGAATTTATATTATTTCAATTAATTAAGTCTCACTTAATTAATATAATAAAATTCAAACAATCATCAATTAATTTAAATCTATAATTTAAATTAACTATTCCTCTAGATGCTCTATGTGTGTGACCCTATAGGCTATTATTTAATTAGCAATAATTTTATTCTCCAATAAAATTATAAACAATGAGCGGTATCTAGTAATACATCATTGCTACCCAATTAAACAATAATTAAATCGTGATTTGATAAAAAAAAACCTTTCATGATTAATGTTTCCGTGTAATATAATCCCTTTAACCAAATATATTATAGATTAAACTCGAGGCATGTGTTTAGTCATCCTCTTCAACATTTAATCCGGGTTTACTTGATCCATGAGTAGACTATGAAAAACAAATCATTATTTGAGCACGGCCATGCATTTTATAGTCTCACTCAATCAAGAGGCCAATAATATCTCTCCTAATTATAGGAGGGTTAAATCCTTTATCTATCATTCATATTTCTCATACGACTCATGATATACCCGATGTCCACTTTTATCATCACCCGGTCAAAGGTAACTTTTAATGTAGTCAGAGTATATTAATCCTCGTATAGAAATATAATGATCTCAAGTCAGAGGATCATTACACCATTATCACTGTGAGTCTTTCTTATGACTTTATTAAACATGAAGAATCTCACTGTGGGTCTGTCCAGTACCATGTACTCCTACATGTACCTATGCATTGACTTTAGTATCCCCATACTTATAACCAATGAGATATGGTTATCTGTCAAACAACATACTAGTCTATTTATGTATTATTATTGTCCTATAATAATAATACTCGACTAGGGACATTTAAGAATATGATATATTATATAATCTCAAATTCAAGTCATGTACTTAAACTATATAACGTGTATCATGATTCTAAGGACATTTATTATGCTAACAAATATATCGCAGTAATTAAAGTCATAATAAATACGTTTATTGAATAATCATATGACATAAAGGTTTATTTAAAAGAAACATTGTATTGCCTCTAGGGCACCTACACTAACAAATCCATCACAGGATTTCAATCAACAGATAAGGAAGGAAATTTAATACAACCTTCCAGAACAACAACGACCTATTGTAAGATTTCAATATCTGACAATAGCTTGGCTCCCTAAACAGGATGGGAGTACTCTCGAAACATCTGGGTTGACTTTCAGTCAACGAATTTAACAAGACAGAAACCCTTGAATCAAGGAGACTCAAGGACGCGACCGGGGAGCCGCTAATACTGGTTGAAATAGACTCCACAAAATACTATATTTTTGGAGTGAGATAATGGGCCATAAAGGCACCAATACAACTGGGAGGAATATCGGAGCCGGACGTTACCTCCATAACCTGGAGTTATCGACTCAGAATAAATACAAAGTATCCGAGTCATCGCTCGCTATTTATTATTTTATGAAAATAATAATTTAGGAATTTTAGACAACTCCAGAATATTTTTAAAGAACAAATAAATATTTTATTAATATTTAGGAGGCCCAGAATAGTCCTCGAAAAATATTAAAAGAATTTAAAAGAATTAAAATATTTATTTCAAATATAATCAAGATTATTTAATATATAAATAATCTTAAATGATTCAACATATTTAAATAATATTTAATCAATATTAAATAATATTTAAATAATTTCAAATGCCCTGAAAGTATTTAATTAACCTTTAAACACTTTCTATATTCTTTAAATAATATTTAATAGACTAAATATTATTTAAAACATTGAACCTCGACTAACCGTCGAGACACGCTAAACTACTCCCGGTCGACCATCGAGCACCAAAAAGATATGCTCAACACCAGATTCAGTTATACAAAACTGAAGAATAAACGTCCTCTAACTTTTTAAGAAGTTCAGAGGCGCGAACACACAGTATATAGTTCCATCTGAATGGAACTTCAAACACCACAAATCTTTATAACCAATAAACCGTTATAAAGTCTAGAGTTTAGAAAGCTGCTATACGAACTCTGACTTTTCAAGAAGTTCAGAGTCGTCTCAGAATTAGGTTGAAAGAGATTCGAAACAACTCACGAAAAGCAATCTTAACAACCTATGCATACTCTTGTCATAAATCAGAATTAAAATGACAAAGCGTCGGATACTTGCATACTCTAACTTTTCGAGAAGTTCAGAGTAGCAGAAGAATCAAGTTATATATGAACAAGACAGTTCAAGGTGAAATGCCGACGTGCATTTCCAATAACAACAATGAGCTAAGTAGTCCCAAACACAACAAAAATGTATAATCAAAGAACTTATCATCAAGTCAAAGATTTCAAAAATTTTGGCATCACCATGAATCAATAATATTCTGATATGGAATAAAACGATAGAGTTGGAAACTTGCCTGTATGTTCCCGCGGAAGTAAGCTCCTTCCTGGCTTCGTCCGAGTATCTACGAATCGGAAACATAACACGTTTAGCTATACGAGCATATCTTAATCGCTCTATTAAACATACTCGTATAACTACCTTAACCTTTCCAAACAACACACAATAAACAAGTCCATTAGCTTATAGCATTCTTATGTCATCACATGACATCTATCGTTGAGGTTTCGTTTTCTAGTTTAGCCTCAAATGTCGTTTCATAAAGAGGAATAGCTAGGACTAAAACATTAGCATTTCCCTTAACTTTTCATTTGCACCACTTGGATTCAAACATTTTTCATAAATCAGGTTTTAGTCTTTTTAACCCAATTCTTCTTTCCAAGTCTTCACATATGTGCCTAATATTTAAAATAAAAGGTTCAAGATTTATGGATAGTTTAACTAGCATGATCACATCCTCCAAGTTAGGTGAAAACAGAGTTGCTGAGTTTTCTGTCCTCCTTTACCGTTTTGGCCATAACTTTTAGCTCATAACTCCGTTTGACGCAAAATTAGCGTGCAAACGATTTAGAGTCCATTATATATCTAACCATATAAAGAAATCATCAATCAAGGCAGGGTAGCCCCTTCGGGTGTTAGGACCAGTTGGGGGCAGAAACAAAAATGGGCATGGTCTCCTTTGTACGTTCATCGTTTTCCTCAATTTAATCTTTTCCAATCAACCAAACAACTTCCATAAATTTTATACCACTACTTGGGAATGTACTCAAGACATCCCAAGCCCAATCACAATTATCTCATACTCCAATTATTACCAATAATCCATAGAAATCAGCCAACACAATTTCATGTTCTTACAAGCTAGTGTTCAACTACTCATAACTCTTTCAATCAAAGCTCAAAAATTACTAAACTTTGCAAACTTCTAGTAAAGATATTTATGAACAACTTTCATCATTTGACCCACATCAAATAAGGTCTTTACCCTTTCCAAAACAATTCTCCAAAACAGGACAACCAATTCAAAAACATAAAACGTTACTGCGCACCCTTTACTCAAACATTTTTAATAAATAGAAACATAATCATTTTAATACCAAATTTTTCAGACATATTCTTGGATATCTGGCAAAGCTCTCATAAAAATTCCATCTCAAAATAATTTTATTCAAGCCAAAAACGAACTGAACAACTCTAAAAACCGAACACAGAAAACACTGCTCCGCGCTACCTTCGCTAAAACACTCATAACGTTTTACTCGTTTATCCAAACGACACAAGGTTTGCGCGTAAATAAACTAGAAACTAAATAGAACAACTTTCTTCAAGACATCAATCGAAGAAAATAATGAAACAGGTCCGAATCAGTGCTTCAAAACAGGGCAGTAGCTAGCTTAAACTGAAACCATAGTTGTAAGGAAAGAGTTTATACCTCTTTAGTCAAACCCATCAAGAATCAAGCAACCAAGCATTCTCTCCCTCCACTTTTCCTCTTCAATCAGCTGGAATGGAAAGGGAAAGTAGCTTGCTAACATCCTTTCTCTTCTTCCTCTTTCTTTCTTCATCTCTTCTCTCTTTGATTTCTAGACCATAACTTTCCAAAATCTGAAACTATCAGTTTATACAAATCAAGAAACGAACAAGAAACGATAGGAGGTGAGGAGAGTGATTACACTAGATGCATAGAGCTTGATATAAGCTTCGTTTTGAGTGGTAGAACGCGTAAAACCGTCAAGGCAATCTCAAGATACAAGCTTTTCTTCTTCTCCCTTTTTCATCTCTTTTCTACTCGGGATTTCATCCCCCAAATAAGGAGATGGAAGTGTTTTGGTGGAAATGGGTGCTGATGTGTGTATATGTATAATTAGTTATTTAGTCTTGGCTTTTAACAAGTAAAAAGGTCAAGTCAACATTGGCTTCTTTGACTTTGATCAATACTACTTGCTAGCTTTCTCTTTATATAACTAAGGCAAGTATTTCCATTCCTTTTCTTTTTAACAAAATCGGTTCCTATATATATATACATGGTAGTGTTTTGATCTTCGTCTCAGTAGCGATTCACGATAACGCAATTAACCGTTAACTCGTTCCGGGAGTTCTAATAAAATTATCCTCCACCAAAATCACTACTCACTAAATATTAGTCGATACGTACTATTTTATAAACTTTACCCTATTTATTCCAAGGGTTCGGATGCGACTCGCCGGATAAAATATTAAGAGAAAGTACTTCGTATTTTACGTATACTCACTTAAAAATACGAGCCATGAAATATTCTCAAATTACCCGTCTCTGGATTCTGACGAGTCCTACTACGATGATATATTCTCTAGGTTAATAACATAGCTTCGAAACTAATTTCTAAGGAAATAAATACTCCTTCACATTAAAATACGACTTCATATCTTAAGTTCCTTATGACAATATAACCATAAAATCGTTTATTCATAAAACGAAAAATTTTATCCAAAAATCTTAATAACCCCAAGTGTCAAAATTTCGGGTTATTACAGTCTCCCCTCCTTAAAAGGATTCCGTCCTCGGAATTCATACGAGAACAACCGCGGGTACTATTTTCACACCTCGCTTTCTCATTTCTAGGTTGAGACTCCGACCTTCTTGGTTTCGTACAACCTCCTCAGCATTATTACTTCACTTTTCACCATTTGCTTTATTCAGTCGATAATATCTATAATTTCGTATTTTAACGCATGCTTAAAGTCGACGCTATAATTTCATAGCACTCGTGTATGATACGCACGATTGATTCCTTAAAATTGGGGAAGAGCGCCACTTCATTTTCATATTCTGTCATAGTTGATTATTTCCAACACTATGACTTTATTCTCAATTCACTACTTTTGGGACAATCTTGGCAATTCCAATAGACTTTGATTCATGATCTGAAACACTCTTGTTTCAGGTCTAGAACTTTAACTACATCTGAATTTCCAGATACTTAGGAAACAGTTGCATAATACAAGAAATAGCTATGGCTAAAGAATTCTTTGTTCAACAAAGTTCATAAGAGTTCTTGCTGAATCAACGATCTTATTAGGCCTCGACCAAATATTTTTCAGAAATTTAGGATCATCACTGACTACTCGGACCGCTCTCTAGTCCGAAATCCCACTATTAAAACAAGTAACTTCATACCAGCATTCATGCCATATCTCATTTATTCTGGTTAATCTAACCACCGTATTTGCAATGTGGCGGTCACTTCTATCCCAAGGCTTACTTTAATCCAACATCCTTAATATATTCAAGAATTATATCAAGGGTGTATCTCATCTCTTTGTTGCGACTCTACATTGTATGCATACCATACATCATTTAAATTAAGGCTTTACTTTTTACTCTCAGAGAATCCTCAACAGAATCCTCAATATTACTCATATATAGATGGCTATATTCTTTAAGCCATACTACTCCATTTTACCCTGAAACATTCCATTTACACGTCCTCTTATTTCTAAATTTCATTAAACTAATGGGAATGTATTTTCCATAGAAAATTGGGCATGACCTATTCATATGTCGGACTATGCCCGGTGTAAAAACACCTCAATTATAATCCCAAAACATTCACAGTTCCCAAACATCAACATCTCATCAATCACTTATAACATAATGTATACCAAAAGGGGAAATAACTATGAGTCACTATATCTATATACCTAATCTCGAGTATCCACAAGTCAGTCAACACCAATATCAATGGTCACTATCACGGACCATCAATCACATTCGCTCCATAACATTAATAAGAGTTTGCTGAAATGCATACTATCTCTTTGGCTTATTGCCAATAGATGAAAGATTGGTGAAGATTTGACATGCCATCAATTTGAACATGGTCATCTTAACGATTGTGCCAAGAATAAAGTGGTTCTCTTCGCTCAGTAATGCTCCCCTCGTTCCTGGGGTACTAGCATACCTTGTGCTACCCTTATAGCATATCTGGCTCTTTTATAAGTGCTCCATAATTCTCAAGCTCTCATTCTCAATCATAAATCCTCTTACTCGGATGAGTCTCATCGGCTAGTGTTCGACATCCTTGTAAGGAAAGTTCTTATTATCTTTCCTAACTATCCTTATATGAGTATATTAGTCTCATAATATAAATCACCGCTACATCTGATAGCCCGATTATGAACTCGATCTGAGCTCACTCTTTCTTAATCTTATCCAACATAACTCTTAACTCTCTCGTTCCTGAGTACTATAACCTAGAGCTCTGATACCACTTCTGTGACGCCCCCAGATCCGGGGTCAGGAATCCAGGTTGTCACTATCCAATTTTCACCACAATAACATCATTCACCTGCTTTAACCATTATAATAACCAAACATAAAAGCAGTGACCCCAAACCAAATACACAACTCAAGTTATAGTCTCAGGAAACGAACTTAAAATAGTAATAGTTATTACAAACCAATGTATACTCAGGATCTCACACTACTAATATAACTTCCACATGATGTTACATTAGAAGTAAACATTAATCCAAGATCTACTGTCACATTACATATTTTTCAATAAGTCTAGGATTCTAATCTGGAATCCCGTCTTTCTTGCACCATTTATCGAAGTCCTGAACCTGACTAGCTCAAGCTCGAATCTTCCCGTTCCTTAACATAATACTGGAGGTAGACAATTCATAGTCATCTCTTTCTGCAAGATATAAGATTTACAAAAAGCAAGAATGAGCCAAAGAATGCTCAGCAAGTTATTTATCAGAATATTTCAAGGAAAAGGTGATAGCCATAATTATCCTAACTGGATATTCAACAATAAAGTACATAACTAGCAATCTGATTGAAGATGTATAGCCGGTTATATCTGAACAATAAATGACTCAAGGTTCACGATACAAGAAGATATTCACAATAATAATGCAGTTAACATTACTGCAATACAACAATTTAAGTTCATGATTTTTTTGAAACTGACAATATCAATAACTTAGCACAATGGTCTCAATCACCGAGTACCATTAGTTTGAGTATCAATAAGCAAGCAGTTCAATATACTGCGAAAAGAATGAATGAAAGTTCATCAATTCCCATTAACACTATCAGTAACTTAGCACCATGGCTTTCGTTATAGTGTAGGAACAGTGAAACTGATATATGCGAATAAAACAGTACTCAAAATAACCAACCAACTCAGAGTGAATTACATTCCCGTTGACACTATCGGTAACTCAGCACCTAGGCTGTAACGATCGAGATAATTAAATATATTTGAATAATATGGGGTATATGATTTATGTGTTTTAATGTGTTAAGATATGATATATGATCTTTTTATATGTCTGGTTGACTGCCCGTTTGACTGCATTATGCTTAAGTGTTTTAATTCAGTGATTAACTGATTTTATGTACTTAATTGAGTAACTGTTTGATTTTTATAAAATTATTGGTGTGTCCAATAATTATGAAATTTTATATGTAGCTTCTATGTGATTTTAGAGACTTTCTAAGAATGGTGATGTATTTAATTCTAGTCCCAGTGATTTTATATAAATCTTTCATTCCTGTTTTATCCTAGAGATATTAATCTTCTAAATTCCATATTTAATTATTGGAATGCCCAAAAATCATGAAACCTGTTCCAAAATGTTTCTTAAATATTTTGAGACTTGTGAAAAATAGAAGTTTATTTTATTCGAGCCCAAATGTATTTTTAAAGATTTTCCTACTCTTATTTCCTATTTCTGCACTAAAACTTCAAAGATTTTTAGTTAATTATTTATTTACCAGAAAAATATTTCAAAAATATGGGGAAGCTTCTAAATTCATGCTCTTAATTTTAAAAATATAAAACTTATTTTTGTACTTCAATTATATAAAAATTCGAATTGTTTAATGGTTTTATTCAGAAAATCAGCAATTGGGAAATGACGTTTTTGCCCTTGTCTCTACTTTTACCAAACCCACCGCCCACTAGCCATTTCACTTGCTCTGCATCAGCTGTGTTTAGGTCTCGTTTCTTGTCTCCATGGCGATTGTCTTGATGCCATTCGATTTATCCATAAATTACTCATGTCCTAGTCATGCTATGTTAATGATTTCTTATACTACTTGTAATCTTCGATGCTAGCTTTGTTTGGTGTATGTATGTGCGTATGCCGTGTGTATATGTGATCGGAGTTTGGTCTATACCTGCATGCAAGGGTTAAATTACTTTAACTTTGATAATCAGCACTAGTACGATGCTTGTGGAGTTGTTAATGAGTGAAAAACGAAGCTTTGGTGTCGAGAATTCGATGATCGGATTTTCCACCGAAGCTTGGCCGCCGGCGATGACTATTACGAGCTGGCAGGTCAACGGCGATGATGAAATGAGCCGGAACTACTATTTTTATTTATGTTAGACTAGTAATTCTTATTGCATGTTACGGTTTCCATTTTTCCGAGCAAGAATAGCATTTTTCCGATTGGTTATGGCTTAGCATGATTCCACGAAGTCTCGTTTTTGATTAATAGCAGTGCTAGTAGTTGCTTTACATCTGATTCATGGTGAATAAGGACTGCATGTTAGTATTGGTTCGAATTGGTGCATGTTCGACTCGAAAGCTTCATTTGGCTTCGGGATTAGTTGATTAAAATGTAACCTAATTAGTTTAGTGATTTTTTTAACTGCAAGAAGCTTTGATTGCTAGGAATTGATGTTTAACAACTATGTTTCTGTGTGGTGATGTTATGCTACGGCCAATCTTGTTAATTGCCGAGTTAATAGTAAGTAAATATGCTCAATTAAAATGTATGTCTAGCTTAAGTTGTTAATGAATTGTTAGATTTTACTAGTTGATTAAATTGTCTAGGTAAATTTTGTGACAATTCGACTAGCCATGCTCTATGTTCGGAAATTTTCTAATTAGTATAAGTTTTGGGATGCCATGTTGTTTAATTAAAAAGATTTACAAACATGCTAAATTATGGTGGCTTCTAACTAGTTGAATTTGAGTGAATGGTATATTTTGCATTCGAATTTCATATATTAATTGCTAATATAAGTTTTAATTTCTATGAATTAAGTGGACAGGAATTGTTATGATATAGAGTTAAGTTAAGAATTGAATTAATTATATAGCTAGGCCGTTGATACTTGGATTGCTTCAGTCATTTTGAATGACAATAGTATTGCATATTGTTTATAGCTATTGCTTGTTTGATATGGATTTGGTGCAAATGTGGTTGTATAATGGGATATGATTAGCATTTATGTTTGGTTGTGTCGGTTGTATTCCGACGGATAGCTCCAATTACAGGGGAAGTGCTGCCAAAATTTTCTAAAACTAAAACGACTTTGTAAAATACTATTGGCACACCACTTCTGTATAGGAAAGACTATCAGTCAGGAATACGGTGAATCAATATATGTGTCTATGTGCTATTTGCTTGCCAGTATAGAAGTGAGTATATAGCAGAGTATGTCTTTAGTGGATTATATATGTGTTAAAGGGTTACATTATCGAAAGGGTAGAATAGTTAGACGTTAATGAAAACGTCGAGAGTTTATGAGTTACTGAAATAGTATTATTTATGTGTAGCTACGAAGGACGTTGAGGTGAAGGATAAAGGGAAAGCTAAAGTAGAGAGTTAGTGTCTGGTGTAGGCGATCTACCTGTTCAACAGCTGTAGCATTCTGTTTAAGGCAAGTAACTACTGCCTAATCTCTTTTAACTTAAACACTGTTGTATGAACTGTTTTATGACCCCGTGATTATTTTACTTTATCTCAAACGTTTTAAGTTACAGCCTGCTTTACTTTAATTGCTTTATTTAAACTGCAACCTTATACCAGTTTTGATTATACTTTAAATTTTTCAATCCCTGAACTGCTATTGTCAGCTTTTAAACTAATTTTAAAGATCTTAAATCAGTAACCTTAAACTATGACTTATGTCTACACCATTTCTCCTTAACTATGTTTACTATGGCCTAACTACTGTTACAATTAAATGCCTTACAACTGTTTTCAAAACTCCTTGTTATACCTGTGAATTGACCCTGCAACCTGACTTCACAACTATAGCTTGGTTTTGATCCCTAGTTTATGATTTCAGCTTACCTTATTACAACAGAGACTTGTTTTGAGACTTACCCTGGAATAAACTTTACCTCTGTCTAATGATCTTTAAAAATTGATTTAAATATGAAATCCGACTTTCAAGAAGTCTTTTTCATCAAATGATTTGGTAATTTTAAAAAGAAAGGTTTTGGTTATTATAGGAATTCCGATCAAAAATGGTTTCTGCGGATTCCTATAGGTTGGAGGCGTTAGAGGCCGAGTGACGCCGGTCCAACACTTTTTATGTGAAGACTATAATGAGATAGTCAATGGCTATAATGAGATAGCCCAAGGCCAATGGCAATAAGTGCCTTTATGAGTACTCTTTATGTCCAGAGGGACTTTAGTCCGTTATGGGGACTTTACGTGGCTGATCACCCATATTGTCTGGCGTTGTGAGAAAACTTCAACCAAAATGAATTGTTTCTAAACAGTAAAGGTCCTAATGAGAGGACAGTTTTTATAAATGGTTTGAAAAGCAAGGTCCTAATGAGAGGACAGTTTTATGAAATGTTTTGAGAGAATTAGTCCTAATGAAAGGACAGTTTTATACAAATGGACTTTGAAATGATTAGTAATGAATAATGAAATGCCTTGTTATAACCTGTCATATACAACTTCAACTGTCAGATATACCTTGATTTGACTGGTTTCAACTGTTGTACATTACTTCCTGTTATCCATCTAACCCTGCAGATTACTCATATACTTGCAATTGATTATTACTTTTCAGTTTCTTATTTACCTTACACCAGTGATTGAAATTATTTAACCCTGCCAGTGGTTTTATAAAAGAATGTTTTGCGAGTAATGAATACCCTGATGAGAATTTTAATTACAACTTTGGGACAATGAGGTCCAGTAATGATTTAAAGCATGGTTTTGAGAAAAGATTTTGTTTAAATTATATATAAGCCTGTAGAACTGTTTTTAACCTATATGGTTACTTGCTGAGCTTTTGTAGCTCATTCTTTTATTTTTCTAACATCTACAGCTTCTGAGAATTATGGTCCGCCTTAAGCAGACTGCCAGGAAAAATATGTCATTCATGAACTATGTGAGGCTGGCTGAGATTGAACAGGTAGGATCGAGGCAGAGTTGGAAGGAAAAGACTTTGTTTAGTCTTGTATTTTATTAGTAGTTTTTTTTAGATGCTTCGGAAGTTGTAATATTATTTTGGTTGCTGTAAACGTAAATATAAATGGATATAGTTGTGTGCTTGTTTCATACCATTACCTTGAAAGATCCAGGTTAGTAGTCGGGGTCATATTTATGCGTATTTTCTATTATTGTTATTTAGGGTGCATGCATATAGAGTGTTAGTGACTCCCCGATCTAGACCCCGGGTCGGGAGGGCGTCACATAGGCTTTCGTTACAGTGCAACATCAAATTCCAATTGGAAGAAACGGGATTAACTGGAGATTTTTCAACGCCTTATTGTACTCGATGATCTGTCGGATGTACAATCGACATTTCGTCATTTTCTCTACTAGTAGAAGGACAACCCCTTATCGGGACGTCACCCTAGGCAACTCATGGGCCTTTAATTACGGCTGGGTCGTGCGTCCCCGACCTCTTACGCAACTTTTACTCCAGTCCCTGATGAATACTTCAAAAATCATCGAACCTAGAAGGAAATTTAATCAAACCTTCTAGAATAACAACCATCCATTCTAGGATTTCAATCAACTGTTAAGGAAGGGAATTTAATACAACCTCCCAGAACAACACAACAATCCATCACAGGATTTCAATCAACAGATAAGGAAGGGAATTTAATACAACCTTCCAGAACAACAAAACAATCCATCACAGGATTTCAATCAACAGATAAGGAAGAGAATTTAATACAACCTTCCAGAACAACACAACAATCCATCACAAGATTTCAATCAACAGATAAGGAAGGGAATTTAATACAACCTTCCAGAACAACAACAATCCATCACAGGATTTCAATCAACAGATAAGGAAAGGAATTTAATACAACCTTCCAGAACGACACAACAATCCATCACAGGATTTCAATCAACAGATAAGGAAGGGAATTTAATACAACCTTCCAGAACAACACAACAATCCATCACAGGATTTCAATCAACAGATAAGGAAGGGAATTTAATACAACCTCCCAGAACAACACAACAATCCATCACAGGATTTCAATCAACAGATAAGGAAGGGAATTTAATACAACCTCCCAGAACAACACACAACAATCCATCACAGGATTTCAATCAACAGATAAGGAAGGGAATTTAATACAACCTTCCAGAACAACAACGATCTATTGTAAGATTTCAATATCTGACAATAGCTTGGCTCCCTAAACAGGATGGGAGTACTCTCGAAACATCTGGGTTGACTCTCAGTCAACGAATTTAACAAGACAGAAACCCTTGAATCAAGGAGACTCAAGGACGCGACCGGGGAGCCGCTAATACTAGTTGAAATAGACTCCACAAAATACTATATTTTTGGAGTGAGATAATGGGCCATAAAGGCACCAATACAACTGGGAGGAATATCGGAGCCGGACGTTACCTCCATAACCTGGAGTTATCGACTCAGAATAAATACAAAGTATCCGAGTCATCGCTCGCTATTTATTATTTTATGAAAATAATAATTTAGGAATTTTAGACAACTCCAGAATATTTTTAAAGAACAAATAAATATTTTATTAATATTTAGGAGGCCCAGAATAGTCCTCGAAAAATATTAAAAGAATTTAAAAGAATTAAAATATTTATTTCAAATATAATCAAGATTATTTAATATATAAATAATCTTAAATGATTCAACATATTTAAATAATATTTAATCAATATTAAATAATATTTAAATAATTTCAAATACCCTGAAAGTATTTAATTAACCTTTAAACACTTTCTATATGCTTTAAATGATATTTAATAGACTAAATATTATTTAAAACATTGAACCTCGACTAACCGTCGAGACACGCTAAACTACTCCCGGTCGACCATCGAGCACCAAAACGATATGCTCAACACCAGATTCAGTTATACAAAACTGAAGAATAAACGTCCTCTAACTTTTTAAGAAGTTCAGAGGCGCGAACACACAGTATATAGTTCCATCTGAATGGAACTTCAAACACCACAAATCTTTATAACCAATAAACCGTTATAAAGTCTAGAGTTTAGAAAGCTGCTATACGAACTCTGACTTTTCAAGAAGTTCAGAGTCGTCTCAGAATTAGGTTGAAAGAGATTCGAAACAACTCACGAAAAGCAATCTTAACAACCTATGCATACTCTTGTCATAAATCAGAATTAAAATGACAAAGCGTCGGATACTTGCATACTCTAACTTTTCGAGAAGTTCAGAGTAGCAGAAGAATCAAGTTATATATGAACAAGACAGTTCAAGGTGAAATGCCGACGTGCATTTCCAATAACAACAATGAGCTAAGTAGTCCCAAACACAACAGAAATGTATAATCAAAGAACTTATCATCAAGTCAAAGATTTCAAAAATTTTGGCATCACCATGAATCAATAATATTCTGATATGGAATAAAACGATAGAGTTGGAAACTTGCCTATATGTTCCCGCGGAAGTAAACTCCTTCCTGGCTTCGTCCGAGTATCTACGAATCGGAAAAATAACACGTTTAGCTATACGAGCATATCTTAATCGCTCTATTAAACATACTCGTATAACTACCTTAACCTTTCCAAACAACACACAATAAACAAGTCCATTAGCTTATAGCATTTCTATGTCATCACATGACATCTATTGTTGAGGTTTCGTTTTCTAGTTTAGCCTCAAATGTCATTTCATAATAAGGAATAGCTAGGACTAAAACATTAGCATTTCCCTTAACTTTTCATTTGCACCACTTGGATTCAAACATTTTTCATAAATCAGGTTTTAGTCTTTTTAACCCAATTCTTCTTTCCAAGTCTTCACATATGTGCCTAATATTTAAAATAAAAGGCTCAAGATTTATGGAGTAGCTTAACCAGCATGATCACATCCTCCAAGTTAGGTGAAAACAGAGTTGCTGAGTTTTCTGCCCTCCTTTACCGTTTTGGCCATAACTTTTAGCTCATAACTCCGTTTGACGCAAAATTAGTGTGCAAACGATCTAGAGTCCATTATCTATCTAACCATATAAAGAAATCATCAATCAAGGCAGGGTAGCCCCTTAGGGTGTTAGGACCAGTTGGGGGCAGAAACAAAAACGGGCATAGTCTCCTTTGTACGTTCATCGTTTTCCTCAATTTAATCTTTTCCAATCAACCAAACAACTTCCATAAATTTTATACCACTACTTGGGAATGTACTCAAGACATCCCAAGCCCAATCACAATTATCTCATACTCCAATTATTACCAACAATCCATAGAAATCAGCCAACACAATTTCATGTTCTTACAAGCTAGTGTTCAACTACTCATAACTCTTTCAATCAAAGCTCAAAAATTACTAAACTTTGCAATCTTCTAGTAAAGAGATTTATGAACAACTTTCATCATTTGACCCACATCAAATAAGGTCTTTAACCTTTCCAAAACAATTCTCCAAAACAGGACAACCAATTCAAAAACATAAAACGTTACTGCGCACCCTTTACTCAAATATTTTTAATAAATAGAAACATAATCATTTTAATACCAAATTTTTCAGACATATTCTTGGATATCTGGCAAAGCTCTCATAAAAATCCCATCTCAAAATAATTTTATTCAAGCCAAAAACGAACTGAACAACTCGAAAAACCGAACACAGAAAACACTGCTCCGCGCTACCTTCGCTAAAACACTCATAACGTTTTACTCGTTTATCCAAACGACACAAGGTTTGCGCGTAAATAAACTAGAAACTAAATAGAACAACTTTTATCAAGACATCAATCGAAGAAAATAATGAAAAAGGTCCGAATCAGTGCTTCAAAACAGGGCAGTAGCTAGCTTAAACTGAAACCATAGTTATAAGGAAAGAGTTTATACCTCTTTAGTCAAACCCATCAAGAATCAAGCAACCAAGCATTCTCTCCCTCCACTTTTCCTCTTCAATCAGCTGGAATGGAAAGGCAAAGTAGCTTGCTAACATCCTTTCTCTTCTTCCTCTTTCTTTCTTCATCTCTTCTCTCTTTGATTTCTAGACCATAACTTTCCAAAATCTGAAACTATCAGTTTATACAAATCAAGAAACGAACTAGAAACGATAGGAGGTGAGGAGAGTGCTTACACTAGATGCATAAAGCTCGATATAAGCTTCGTTTTGAGTGGTAGAACGCGTAAAACCGCCAAGGCAATCTCAAGATACAAGCTTTTCTTCTTCTCCCTTTTTCATCTCTTTTCTACTCGGGATTTCATCCCCCAAATAAGGAGATGGAAGTGTTTTGGTGGAAATGGGTGCTGATGTGTGTATATGTATAATTAGTTATTTAGTCTTGGCTTTTAACAAGTAAAAAGGTCAAGTCAACATTGGCTTCTTTGACTTTGATCAATACTACTTGCTAGCTTTCTCTTTATATAACTAAGGCAAGTATTTCCATTCCTTTTCTTTTTAACAAAATCGGTTCCTATATATATATATACAAGGTAGTGTTTTGATCTTCGTCTCCGTAGCGATTCACGACAACGCAATTAACCGCTAACTCGTTCCGGGAGTTCTAATAAAATTATCCTCCACCAAAATCACTACTCACTAAATATTAGTCGATACGTACTATTTTATAAACTTTACCCTATTTATTCCAAGGGTTCGGATGCGACTCGCCGGATAAAATATTATGAGAAAGTACTTCGTATTTTACGTATACTCACTTAAAAATACGAGCCATGAAATATTCTCAAATTACCCGTCTCTGGATTCTGACGAGTCCTACTACGATGATATATTCTCTAGGTTAATAACATAGCTTCGAAACTAATTTCTAAGGAAATAAATACTCCTTCACATTAAAATACGACTTCATATCTTAAGTTCCTTATGACAATATAACCATAAAATCGTTTATTCATAAAACGAAAAATTTTATCCAAAAATCTTAATAACCCCAAGTGTCAAAATTTCGGGTTATTACAGTTTCGAAGTTCGAACAAGTAAAGAATGAAGTTGTTACGGATTGTTTTCATGTCAAATGAGCCAAAAATGATCCTACAAGAGTTTACAACTTTTTCAATGTTCAAACGAGTCAAGAATGAAGCTACAAGTTATTTCCAAGTTCGAACGAGTAAAGAATGAAGTCTAAGATTGTT
This sequence comes from Oenanthe sinensis, assembly GCA_028671895.1. Classification (NCBI taxonomy): domain Eukaryota; kingdom Viridiplantae; phylum Streptophyta; class Magnoliopsida; order Apiales; family Apiaceae; genus Oenanthe; species Oenanthe sinensis. The sequence goes on from CM053807.1 coordinate 16,158,903, forward strand.
ACGGATTGTTGTCATGTTCAAATTAGCCAAAAATGATCCGACAAGAGTTTATAATTGTTTCAATGTTCAAATGAGTCAAGAATGAACCTACAAGTTGTTTTCAAGTTCAAACGAGTAAAGAATAAAGTCTCAAGTTGTTACAGATTGTTTTCATGTTCAAATGAGCCAATAATGATCCTACAAGAGTTTACAAGTTGTTTCCATGTTCAAACGAGTCAAGAATGAAGCTACAAGTTGTTTCCAAGTTCGAACGAGTAAAGAATGAAGTTTGAAGTTGTTACAGATTGTTTTCATGTTCAAATGAGCCAAGAATGATCCTACAAGAGTTTACAAGTTGTTTTTATGTTCAAACGAGTCAAGAATGAAGCTACAAGTTGTTTCCAAGTTTGAACGAGTAAAGAATGAAGTTTGAAGTTATTACAGATTGTTTTCATGTTCAAATGAGCCAAAAATGATCCAACAAGAGTTTACAATTATTTTAATGTTCAAACGAGTCAAGAATGAAGCTACAAGTTATTTCCATGGTCGAACGAGTCAAGCATGAAGTCTCAAGTTGTTACAGATTGTTTTCATTTTCAAATGAGCCAAGAATGATCCTACAAGAGTTTACAAGTTGTTTCAATGTTCAAAGGAGTCAATAATGAAGCGACAAGTTGTTTCCAAGTTCGAATGAGTAAAGAATGAAATCTATAATTATTACGGATTGTTGTCATGTTTAAATGAGCCAAAAATGATCCTACACGAGTTTACAATTGTTTCAATGTCCAAACCAGTCAAGAATGGAGCTACAAGTTGTTTCCAAGTTCAAACGAGTAAAGAATAAAGTCTCAAGTTGTTACAGGTTGTTTTCATGTTCAAATGAGCCAAGAATGATCCTACAAGACTATACAAGTGTTTCAATGTTCAAATGAGTCAAGAATGAAGCTACAAGTTGTTTCCATGGTCGACCGAGTCAAGCACGAAGTCTCAAGTTGTTGAAGATTGTTTTCATTTTCAAAAGAGGCAAGAATGACCCTACAAGAGTTTACAAGTTGTTTCCATATTCAAACGAGTCAAGAATGAAGCTACAAGTTGTTTCCAAGTTCGAACAAGTCATTCATGTAGTTTCTTTTGTTTTACAAAAATCTTAATTTAACAAAAAAAAAGAGATTATTTTTATGTCCAAATTGGCCAGGAATGATTCTACAAGAGTTTACAATTGTTTCAACGTTCAAACGAGTCAAGAATGATGCTACAAGTTATTTCCTAGTTCGAACGAGTAAAGAATGAAGTCTGAAGTTGTTACGGAATGTTTTCATGTTGAAATGAGCCAAAAATGATCCTACAAGAGTTTACAATTGTTTCAATGTGAAAACTAGACAAGAATGGAGCTACAAGTTGTTTCCAAGTTAAACAAGTAAAGAATAAAGTCTCAAGTTGTTACGGATTGTTTTCATGTTTAAATGAGCCAAGAATGATCCTACAAGAGTATACAAGTGTTTCAATGTTCAAATGAGTCAAGAATGAAGCTACAAGTTGTTTCCATGGTCGAACGAGTCAAGCATGAAGTCTCAAGTTGTTGCAGATTGTTTTCATTTTCAAATGAGGCAAAAATGATCCTACAGGAATTTACAAGTTGTTTCCATATTCAAACGAGTCAAGAATGAAGCTACAAGTTGTTTCCAAGTTCGAACAAGTCAATAATGATGTCTTAAGTTATTACAGATTATTTTCATGTCCAAATTGGCCAAGAATGATCCTGCAAGAGTTTACAATTGTTTCAAGGTTCAAACGAGTCAAGAATCATGCTACAAGTTGTTTCCAAGTTCGAATGCGTAAAGAATGAAGTCTAACGTTGTTACGGATTGTTGTCATATTCAAATGAGCCAAAAATGATCCTAGAAGTGTTTATAATTGTTTTAATGTTCAAACTAGTCAAGAATGGATCTACAAGTTATTTCCAAGTTCGAATGAGTAAGGAATAAAGTCTCAAGTTGTTACAGATTGTTTTAATGCTCAAATGAGCCAAAAATGATCGTACAAGAGTTTACAATTGTTTCAATGTTCAAACTAGTCAGGAATGGAGCTACAAGTTGTTTCCAAGTTCGAACAAGTCAAGAATGATGTCTCAAGTTATTACAGATTATTTTCATGTCCAAATTGGCCAAGAATGATCCTACAAGAGTTTACAAGTGTTTCAATGTTCAAACGAGTCAAGAATGAAGTTACAAGTTATTTCCAAGGTCGAACGAGACAAGCATGAAGTCTCAAGTTGTTACAGATTGTTTTCATGTTCAAATGAGCAAAGACTGATCCTATAAGAGTTTACAAGTTGTTTTCAAGTTCGAACGAGTAAAGAATGAAGTCCGAAGTTGTTACAGAATGTTTTCATGTTCAAATGAGCCAAAAATGATCGTACCAGAGTTTACAATTGTTTCAATTTTCAAACTAGTCAAGAATAGAGCTACAAGTTGTTTCCAAGTTAAACAAGTAAAGAATAAAGTCTCAAGTTGTTACGGATTGTTTTCATGTTTAAATGAGCCAAGAATGATCCTACAAGAGTATACAAGTGTTTCAATGTTCAAACGAGTCAAGAATGAAGCTACAAGTTATTTCCAAGGTCGAACGAGTCAAGCATGACGTCTCAAGTTGTTACAGATTGTTTTCATGTTCAAATGAGCAAAGACTGATCCTAAAAGAGTTTACAAGTTATTTTCAAGTTCGAACGAGTAAAGAATGAAGTCTGAAGTTGTTACAGAATGTTTTCATGTTCAAATGAGCCAAAAATGATCATACAAGAGATTACAATTGTTTCAATGTTCAAACTAGACAAGAATGGAGCTACAAGTTGTTTCCAAGTTAAACAAGTAAAGAATAAAGTCTCAAGTTGTTACGGATTGTTTTCATGTTTAAATGGGGCAAGAATGATCCTACAAGAGTATACAAGTGTTTCAATGTTCAAACGAGTTAAGAATGAAGCTACAAGTTATTTCCAAGGTCGAACGAGTCAAGCATGAAGTCTCAAGTTGTTACAGATAGTTTTCATGTTCAAATGAGCAAAGACTGATCATTCAAGAGTTTACAAGTTGTTTCCAAGTTCAAACGAGTCAAGAATGAAGTTATAAATTGTTTCCAAGTTCGAACAAGTCATTCTTGTAGTTTCTTTTATTTTACAAAAATCTTAATTTATCCTACAAGAGTTTACAATTGTTTCAACGTTCAAACGAGTCAAGAATGATGCTACAAGTTGTTTCCAAGTTCGAACGAGTAAAGAATGAAGTCTGAAGTTGTTACGGAATGTTTTCATGTTAAAATGAGCCAAAAATGATCCTACAAGAGTTTACAATTGTTTCAATGTTCAAACTAGTCAAGAATGGAGCTACAAGTTGTTTCCAAGGTCGAACGAGTGAAGCATGAAGTCTAACGTTGTTTACAATTGTTTCACCGTTCAAATCAGTCAAGAATGATGCTACAAGTTGTTTCGAAGTTCGAACGAGTAAAGAATGAAGTCTGAAGTTGTTACGGATTATTTTCATGTTCAAATGAGCCAAAAATTATCTTACAAGAGTTTACAATTGTTTCAATGTTCAAACGAGTCAAGAATGGAACTACAAGTTATTTCCAAGGTCGAACGAGTCAAGCATGAAGTCTCAAGTTATTACGGATTGTTTTCATGTACAAACGAGTCAAAAATGATCCTATAAGAGTTTACAATTGTTTCAATGTTCAAACTAGTCAAGAATGGAGCTAAGAGTTTCCAAGTTCAAACAAGTAAAGAATTAAGTCTCAAGTTGTTACGAATTGTTTTCATGTTTAAATGAGCCAAGAATGATCCTACAAGTCTTAAGAATGAAGCTACAAGTTGTTTCCAAGGTCGACTGAGTCAAGCATGAAGTCTCCAGTTGTTAAAGATTGTTTTCATGTTCAAAGGAGCCAAAAATGATCCTACAAGAATTTATAAGTTGTTTTAATGTTCAAACGAATCAAGAATGAAGCTATAAGTTGTTTCCTAGTTCGAACAAGTAAAAAATGAAGCCTGAAGTTATTACGGATTTTTTTCATGTTCAAATGAGCCAAAAATGATCCTACAAGAGTTTACAACTATTTCAATGTTTAAACGAGTCAAGAATGATGCTAAAAGTTGTTTCCAAGTTCGAATGAGTAAAGAATGAAGTCTAACATTGTTACGGATTGTTGTCATTTTAAATGAGCCAAAAATGATCCTACAAGAGTTTACAATTGTTTCAATGTTCAAATGAGTCAAGAATAAAGCTATAAGTTGTTTCCAAGTTCAAATGAGTAAAGAATAAAGTCTCAAGTTATTACAGATTGTTTTCATGTTCAAATGAGCCAAGAATGATCCTACAAGAGTTTACAAGTTGTTTTTATGTTCAAACGAGTCAAGAATGAAGCTACAAGTTGTTTCCAAGTTTGAACGAGTAAAGAATGAAGTTTGAAGTTGTTACAGATTGTTTTCATGTTCAAATGAGCCAAAAATGATCCAACAAGAGTTTACAATTATTTTAATGTTCAAACGAGTCAAGAATGAAGCTACAAGTTGTTTCCATGGTCGAACGAGTCAAGCATGAAGTCTCAAGTTGTTACAGATTGTTTTCATTTTCAAATGAGCCAAGAATGATCCTACAAGAGTTTACAAGTTGTTTCCATGTTCAAACGAGTCAAGAATGAAGCTACAAGTTGTTTCCAAGTTCGAACGAGTCAAGAATGACGTCTCAAGTTATTACAGATTATTCTCATGTCCAAATTGGCCAAGAGCGATCCTAAAAGAGTTTACAATTGATTAAATGTTCAAAAGAGTCAAGAATGATGCAACAAGTTGTTTCCAAGTTCGAACGAGTAAAAAATGAAGTCTGAAGTTGCTACGGATTGTTTTAATGTTCAAATGAGCCAAAAATGATCCTACAAGAGTTTACAATTGTTTCAACGTTCAAACGAGTCAAGAATGATGCTATAAGTTGTTTCCAAGTTCGAACGAGTAAAGCATGAAGTCTGAAGTTGTTACGGAATGTTTTCATGTTAAAATGAGCCAAAAATGATCCTACAAGAGTTTACAATTGTTTCAATGTTCAAACTAGTCAAGAATGGAGCTACAAGTTGTTTCCAAGGTCGAACGAGTGAAGCATGAAGTCTAACGTTGTTTACAATTGTTTCACCGTTCAAATCAGTCAAGAATGATGCTACAAGTTGTTTCGAAGTTCGAACGAGTAAAGAATGAAGTCTGAAGTTGTTACGGATTATTTTCATGTTCAAATGAGCCAAAAATTATCTTACAAGAGTTTACAATTGTTTCAATGTTCAAACGAGTCAAGAATGGAACTACAAGTTATTTCCAAGGTTGAACGAGTCAAGCATGAAGTCTCAAGTTATTACCAATTGTTTTCATGTACAAACGAGCCAAAAATGATCCTATAAGAGTTTACAATTGTTTCAATGTTCAAACTAGTCAAGAATGGAGCTACAAGTTTCCAAGTTCAAACAAGTAAAGAATTAAGTCTCAAGTTGTTACGAATTGTTTTCATGTTTAAATGAGCCAAGAATGATCTTACAAGATTTAAGAATGAAGCTACAAGTTGTTTCCAAGGTCGAACGAGTCAAGCATGAAGTCTCCAGTTGTTAAAGATTGTTTTCATGTTCAAAGGAGCCAAAAATGATCCTACAAGAGTTTATAAGTTATTTTAATGTTCAAACGAATCAAGAATGAAGCTATAAGTTGTTTCCTAGTTCGAACAAGTAAAAAATGAAGCCTGAAGTTATTACGGATTATTTTCATGTTCAAATGAGCCAAAAATGATCCTACAAGAGTTTACAACTATTTCAATGTTTAAACGAGTCAAGAATGATGCTAAAAGTTGTTTCCAAGTTCGAATGAGTAAAGAATGAAGTCTAAAATTGTTACGGATTGTTGTCATTTTAAATGAGCCAAAACTGATCCTACAAGAGTTTACAATTGTTTCAAGGTTCAAATGAGTCAAGAATAAAGCTATAAGTTGTTTCCAAGTTCAAATGAGTAAAGAATAAAGTCTCAAGTTATTACAGATTGTTTTCATGTTCAAATGAGCCAAGAATAATCCTACAAGAGTTTACAAGTTGTTTTCATGTTCAAACGAGTCAAGAATGAAGCTACAAGTTGTTTCCAAGTTTGAACGAGTAAAGAATGAAGTTTGAAGTTGTTACAGATTGTTTTCATGTTCAAATGAGCCAAAAATGATCCAACAAGAGTTTACAATTATTTTAATGTTCAAACGAGTCAAGAATGAAGCTACAAGTTATTTCCATGGTCGAACGAGTCAAGCATGAAGTCTCAAGTTGTTACAGATTGTTTTCATTTTCAAATGAGCCAAGAATGATCCTACAAGAGTTTACAAGTTGTTTCCATGTTCAAACGAGTAAAGAATGAAGCTACAAGTTGTTTCCAAGTTCGAACAAGTCAAGAATGACGTCTAAAGTTATTACAGATTATTCTCATGTCCAAATTGGCCAAGAGTGATCCTACAAGAGTTTACAATTGATTAAATGTTCAAAAGAGTCAAGAATGATGCAACAAGTTGTTTCCAAGTTCGAACGAGTAAAAAATGAAGTCTGAAGTTGCTACGGATTGTTTTAATGTTCAAATGAGCCAAAAATGATCCTACAAGATTTTACAATTGTTTCAATGTTCAAACGAGTCAAGAATGGAGCTACAAGTTGTTTCCAAGTTAAACAAGTAAAGAATAAAGTCTCAAGTTGTTACGGATTTTTTCATGTTCAAATGAGCCAAGAATGATCCTACAAGAGTATACAAGTGTTTCCAAAATAGAACGATTCAAGAATGAAGTCTCAAGTTATTACATATTGTTTTCATGTACAAATGAGCAAAGACTGATCCTACAAGAGTGTACGAGTTGTTTTCATGTTCAAATGAGTCAAGAATGAAGCTATAAGTTATTTCCAAGTTCGAACGAGTAAAGAATGAAGTCCGAAGTTGTTACAGATTGTTTTCATGTTTAAATGAGCCAAAAATGATCCTACAATAGTTTGCAACTGTTTCAGTGTTTAAACGAGTTAAGAATGAAGCTACAAGTTCTTTCCAAATTAGAACGAGTCAAGAATAAAGTCTCAAGTTGTTACAGATTGTTTTCATTTTCAAATGAGCCAAAAATGATCCTACAAGAGTTTATAATTGTTTCAATGTTCAAACAACTCAAGAATGGACCTACAAGTTGTTTCCAAGCTAAACAAGTAAAGAATAAAGTCTCTAGTTGTTACAGATTGTTTTCGTGTTCAAATGAGCCAAGAATGATCCTACAAGAGTATACAAGTGTTTCAATGTTCAAATGAGTCAAGAATGAAGCAACAAGTTGTTTCCATGGTCGAACGAGTCAAGCATGAAGTCTCAAGTTGTTGCAGATTGTTTTCATTTTCAAATGAGTCAAGAATGATCCTACAAGAGTTTATAAGTTGTTTCTATGTTCAAACGAGTCAAGAATGAAGCTACAAGTTGTTTCCAAGTTCGAACCAGTCAAGAATGATGTCTCAAGTTATTACAGATTGTTTTCATGTCCAAATTGCCCAAGAATGATCCTACAAGATTTTACAATTGTTTCAACATTCAAACGAGTCAAGAATGATGCTAGAAGTTGTTTCCAAGTTCGAACGAGTAAATAATGAAGTCTAACGTTGTTACGGATTATTGTCATGTTCAAATGAACCAAAAATGATCCTACAAGAGTTTACAATTGTTTTAATGTTCAAACGAGTCAAGAATGGAGCTACAAGTTGTTTCCAAGTTCAAATGAGTAAAGAATAAAGTCTCAAGTTGTTACAGATTGTTTTCATTTTTGAATGTGCCAAAAATGATCCTACAAGAGTTTATAATTGTTTCAATGTTCAAATGAGTCAAGAATGGAGCTACAAGTTGTTTCCAAGTTAAACAAGTAAAGAATAATGTCTCAAGTTGTTACGAATTGTTTTCGTGTTCAAATGAGCCAAGAATGATCCTACAAGATGTTAGGAATATATTCATTTGATGATGTACAAAATAGTAGAACATGGTCTAGATTAGTGTATCTGTAATAAGTCTTTCTAGTCTCTGAAATGTATAATCAGAGTCTAGATAGTCAACATTCATGTTACTTGTACTTAGAAGAATTTCTGTAGAATGTGAAACTAGAGTCTGCATGAAGATCAGAGTCTGGAAGGTGATCAGAGTCTATAGACTATCAGAGTATGAAGATCATCAGAGTCTAAAGGATTCAGAGTCTATACAGTTAAAGTTAAATTTGGAGGAGGATCATGGGAATGGAAAGTCTTCAAAGATCAAGATAAATATATTGCAGATATGCTATGGGAAAGAAAGAGAATTCTAGAAGGAAACTGTCAACTAATAATTAGGAATTCTATTCATATTGTAATTTATCTTTCTGTTATTAGTTGATAGGCAGCTCTCTATATAAACTCTATGTAACCTAATTGTAAAAGTGTGGAAAAAAGTCGAAGCAAAATTTGTCTGAGTGAAATTTTGTGAGAGCATAGAGATAGAGAGAGTTGCTGTGATCCTACATGAGTATACAAGTGTTTCAATGTTCAAACGAGTCAAGAATGAAGCTACAAGTTGTTTCCAAGGTCGAACAACTCAAGCATGAAGTCTCAAGTTGTTACAGATTATTTTTATGTTCAAATGAGCCAAGAATGATCCTACAAGAGTTTACAATTGTTTCAATTTTCAAACGAGTCAAGAATGGAGCTACAAGTTGTTTCCAAGTTGAAATGAGAAAAATAAAGTCTCAAGTTATTACAGATTGTTTTGATGTTCAAATGAGCCAAGAATGATCCTACAAGAGTTTACAAGTTGTTTCAATGTTTAAACGAGTCAAGAATGAAGCTACAAGTTGTTTCCAAGTTCGAACGAGTAAAGAATAAATTTTAAAGTTGTTACGGATTCTTTTCATATTCAAATGATCCAAGAATGGTCCTACAAGAGTTTACAAGTTGTTTCCATGTTCAAACGAGTCAAGAATGAAGCTACAAGTTGTTTCCAAGTTCGAACAAGTCAAGAATGATGTCTCAAGTTATTACAGATTATTTTTATGTTCAAATGAGACAATAATGATCCTACAAGAGTATACAAGTGTTTCAATGTTCAAACGAGTCAAGTTTGAAGCTAAAAGTTGTTTCCAAGGTCGAACAACTCAAGCATGAAGTCTCAAGTTGTTACAGATTATTTTTATGATCAAATGAGCCAAGAATGATCCTACAAGAGTTTACAATTGTTTCAATTTTCAAACGAGTCAAGAATGGAGCTACAAGTTGTTTCCAAGTTCGAATGAGTAAGGAATAAAGTCTCAAGTTGTTACAGATTGTTTTAATGCTCAAATGAGCCAAAAATGATCGTACAAGAGTTTACAATTGTTTCAATGTTCAACCTAGTCAAGAATGGAGCTACAAGTTGTTTCCAAGTTCGAATGAGTAAGGAATAAAGTCTCAAGTTGTTACAGATTGTTTTCATGTACAAAAGAAGGGAGTTTACAATTGTTTCAATGTTCAATCGAGTCAAGATTGAAGCTACAAGTTGTTTCAAAGTTTGAACAAGTCAAGAATGATGTCTCAAGTTATTACAAATTATTTTTATGTTCAAATGAGCCAAGAATGATCCTACAAGAGTATACAAGTGTTTCAATATTCAAACGAGTCAAGAATGAAGCTACAAGTTGGTTCCAAGGTCGAACAACTCAAGCATGAAGTCTCAAGTTGTTACAGATTATTTTTATGTTCAAATGAGCCAAGAATGATCTTACAAGAGTTTATAATTGTTTCAATTTTCAAACGAGTCAAGAATGGAGCTACAAGTTGTTTCCAAGTTGAAATGAGAAAAATAAAGTCTCAAGTTGTTACAGATTGTTTTCATGTACAAAAGAGCCAAGAATGATCCTACAAGAGTTTACAAGTTGTTTCCATGTTCAAACGAGTCGAGAATGAAAAGCTACAAGTTATTTCCAAGTTCGAACGAGTAAAGAATGAAGTTTGAAGTTATTACGGATTGTTTTGATGTTTAAATGAGCCAAAAATGATCCAACAAGAGTTTACAATTGTTTCAATGTTCAAACGAGTCAAGAATGAAGCTAAAAGTTGTTTCCAAGTTCGAACGAGTAAAGAAAGAAGGCTAACATTGTTACGGATTGTTGTCATGTTCAAATGAGCCAATAATGATCGTAGAAGAGTTTACAATTGTTTCATTGTTCAAACGAGTCAAGAATGGAGCTACAAGTTATTTTCAAGTTCAAATGAGTAAAGAATAGAGTCTCAAGTAGTTACAGATGGTTTTCATGTTCAAATGAGGCAAAAATGATCCTACAAGAGTTTACAAGTTTTTTCCATGTTCAAATGAGTCAAGAATGAAGCTACAAGTTGTTTCCAAGTTCGAACGAGTAAAGAATGAAGTTTGAAGTTGTTATGGATTGTTTTCATGTTCAAATGAGCCAAGAATGATCCTACATGAGTTTACAAGTTGTTTCCATGATCAAAGAAGTCAAGAATGAAGCTACAAGTTGTTTCCAAGTTCAAACAAGTCAAGAATCATGTCTCAAGTTATTACAGATTATTTTTATGTTCAAATGAGCCAAGAATGATCCTACAAGTGTATAAAAGTGTTTCAATGTTCAAACGAGTCCAGAATGAAGCTACAAGTTGTTTCCAAGGTTGAACGACTCAAGCATGAAGTCTCAAGTTGTTACGGATTATTTTTATGTTCAAATGAGCCGAGAATGATCCTACAAGAGTTTACAATTGTTTCCATGTTCAAACGAGTCAAGAATGGAGCTACAAGTTGTTTCCAAGTTCAAATGAGCAAAGAATAAAGTCTCAAGTTTTACAGATTGTTTTCATGTTCAAATGAGTCAAGAATGATCCTACAAGAGTTTACAAGTTGTTTCCATGTTCAAACGAGTCGAGAATGAAGCTACAAGTTGTTTCCAAGTTCGAACAAGTCAAGAATGATGTCTCAAGTTATTACAGATTATTTTTATGTTCAAATGAGACAATAATGATCCTACAAGAGTATACAAGTGTTTCAATGTTCAAACGAGTCAAGTTTGAAGCTAAAAGTTGTTTCCAAGGTCGAACGACTCAAGCATGAAGTCTCAAGTTGTTACAGATTATTTTCATGTTCAAATGAGCCAAGAATCATTCTACATGAGTTTACAAGTTGTTTCCATGTTCAAACGAGTCAAGAATGAAGCTACAAGTTATTTACATGTTCGAACGAGTAAAGAATGAAGTATGAAGTTATTACGGATTATTTTCATATTCAAATGAGCCAAAAATGATCCAACAAGAGTTTACAATTGTTTCAATGTTTAAACGGGTCAAGAAGGGAGTTTACAATTGTTTCAATGTTCAAACGAGTCAAGATTGAAGCTACAAGTTGTTTCCAAGTTCGAACAAGTCAAGAATGATGTCTCAAGTTATTACAGATTATTTTTATGTTCAAATGAGCCAAGAATGATCCTACAAGAGTATACAAGTGTTTCAATGTTCAAAGGAGTCAAGAATGAAGCTACAAGTTGTTTTCAAGGTCGAACAACTCAAGCATGAAGTCTCAAGTTGTTACAGATTATTTTTATGTTCAAATGAGCCAAGAATAATCCTACATGAGTTTACAATTGTTTCAATTTTCAAACGAGTCAAGAATGGAGCTACAAGTTATTTCCAAGTTGAAATGAGAAAAATAAAGTCTCAAGTTATTACAGATTGTTTTCATGTACAAAAGAGCCAAGAATGATCCTACAAGAATTTACAAGTTGTTTCCATGTTCAAACGAGTTGAGAATGAAGCTACAAGTTATTTCCAAGTATGAACGAGTAAAGAATGAAGTTTGAAGTTATTACGGATTGTTTTCATGTTCAAATGAGCCAAAAATGATCCAACAAGTGTTTACAATTGTTTCAATGTTCAAACGAGTCAAGAATGAAGCTATAAGTTGTTTCCAAGTTAGAACGAGTAAAGAATGAAGTTTGAAGATGTTACAGATTGTTTTCATGTTCAAATGAGCCAAGAATGATCAACCAAGAGTTTACAAGTTATTTCCATGTTCAAACGAGTCAAGAATGGAGCTAAAAGTTGTTTCCAATTTCCAGCTGTTACGGATTGTTTTCATGTTTAAATGAGCCAGGAATGATCCTACATGAGTTTACAAGTTGGTTCCATGTTCAAAGGAGTTAAGAATGAAGCTACAAGTTGTTTCCAAGTTCGAACAAGTCAAGACTGATGTCTCAAGTTATTACAGATTATTTTTATGTTCAAATGAGCCAAGAATGATCATACAAGAGTATACAAGTGTTTCAATATTCAAACGAGTCCAGAATGAAGCTACAAGTTGTTTCCAAGGTCGAACGACTCAAGCATGAAGTCTCAAGTTGTTACAGATTATTTTTATGTTCAAATGAGCCAAGAATGTTCCTACAAGAGTTTACAATTGTTTCCATGTTCAAACGAGTCAAGAATGGAGCTACAAGTTGTTTCCAAGTTCAAACGAGTAAAGAATTAAGTCTCACGTTGTTACGGATTGTTGTCATGTTCAAATGATTCTACAAGAGTTTACAATTGTTTCAATGTTCAAACGAGTCAAGAATGGAGCGACAAGTTGTTTCCAAGTTCAAATGAGTAAAGAATAAATCTGAAGTTGTTACAGATTGTTTTCATGTTCAAATGAGCCAAGAATGATCCAAGAGTTTACAAGTTGTTTCGATGTTCAAACGAGTCAAGAATGAAGCTACAAATTGTTTCCAAGTTCAAACGAGTAAAGAATGAAGTTTTAAGTTATTACGGATTGTTTTCATGTTCAAATGAGCCAAAAATGATTCAACAAGAGTTTACAAATGTTTCAATGTTCAAACAAGTCATGAATGAAGTTATAAGTTGTTTCCAAGTGCGAACGAGTAGAGATTGAAGTTTAAAGTTGTTACGGATTGTTGTCATGTTCAAATGAGCCAAGAATGATCCTACAAGAGTTTACAATTGTTTCACTGTTCAAACGAGTCAAGAATGGAGCTACAAGTTGTTTCCAAGTTCAATTGTGTAAAGAATAAAGTCTCAAGTTGTTACCGATTGTTTTCATGTTCAAATGAGCCAAGAATGATCCTACAAGAGTTTACAAGTTGTTTCCTTGTTCAAACGAGTCAAGAATGAAGCTACAAGTTGTTTCCAAGTTCGAACGAGTAAAGAATGAAGTTTGAAGTTGTTATAGATTGTTTTCATGTTCAAATGAGCCAAGAATGATCCAACAAGAGTTTACAAGTTATTTTCATGTTCAAACGAGTCAAGAATGGAGCTAAAAGTTGTTTCCAATTTCAAACAAGTAATGAATTAAGTCACAAGTTGTTACCGATTATTTTCATGTTTAAATGAGCCAGGAATGATCCTACAAGAGTATACAAGTGTTTTAATGTTCAAACGAGTTAAGAATGAAGCTACAAGTTATTTCCAAGGTCGAACGAGTCAAATATGAAGTCTCAAGTTGTTACAGATTATTTTCATGTTCAAATGAGCAAAGAATGATCCTACAAGAGTTTACAAGTTGTTTCCATGTTCAAACGAGTGAAGAATGAAGCTACAAGTTGTTTCCAAGTTCGAACGAGTAAAGAATGAAGTTTGAAGTTGTTACGGATTGTTTTCATGTTCAAATGAGCCAAGAATGATCCTACTGTTGTCTCCATGTTCGAACGAGTCAAGAATGAAACTACAAGTTATTTCTAAGTTTGAACGAGTAAAAAATGAAATTTGAAGTTACGCATTGTTTTCACGTTCACATGAGCCAAAAATGATCCAACATGAGTTTACAATTGTTTCAATGTTCAAACGAGTCAAGAATGAAGCTACAAGTTGTTTCCAAGTTCGAACGAGTAAAGAATGAAGTCTAACATTGTTACAGATTGTTGTCATGTTCAAATGAGCCAAAAATGATCCTACAAGAGTTTACAATTGTTTCAATGTTCAAACGAGTCAAGAATGGAGCTACAAGTTATTTCCAAGTTCAAATGAGTAAAGAAAAAACTGAAGTTGTTACCGATTGTTTTATGTTCAAATGAGCCAAGTATAATCCTACAAGAGTTTAGAAGTTATTTCCATGTTCAAACGAGTTAAGAATGAAGCTACAAGTTGTTTCCAAGTTTGAACGAGTAAAGAATGAAGTTTCAAGTTACGGATTGTTTTCATGTTCAAATGAGCCAAAAATGATTCAACAAGAGTTTACAACTGTTTCAATGTTCAAACGAGTTAAGATTGAAGCTACAAGTTGTTTCCAAGTTCGAACGAGTAAGAATGAAGTCTAAAGTTGTTACGGATTGTCGTTATGTTCAAATGAGCCAAGAATGATCCTACAAGAGTTTACAAGTTATTTTCATGTTCAAATGTGCCAAAAATGATCCTACAAGAGTTTACAACTGTTTCGATATTCAAATGAGTCAAGAATGATGCTACAAGTTATTTCCAAGTTCGAACGAGTAAAGAATGAAGTCTCACATTGTTACGGATTGCTGTCATGTTCAAATGATCCTACAAGAGTTTACAATTGTTTCAATGTTCAAACGAGTCAAGAATGGAGCTACAAGTTGTTTCCAAGTTCGAACGAGTAAAGAATGAAGTCTCACATTGTTACGGATTGCTGTCATGTTCAAATGATCCTACAAGAGTTTACAATTGTTTCAATGTTCAAACGAGTCAAGAATGGAGCTACAAGTTGTTTCCAAGTTCAAATGAGTAAAGAATAAATCTGAAGTTGTTACAGATTGTTTTCATGTTCAAATGAGCCAAGAATGATCCAAGAGTTTACAAGTTGTTTCTATGTTCAAACGGGTCAAGAATGAAGCTACAAATTGTTTCCAAGTTCGAACGAGTAAAGAATGAAGTTTTAAGTTATTACGGATTATTTTCATGTTCAAATGAGCCAAAAATGATTCAACAAGAGTTTACAATTGTTTCAATGTTCAAACGATTCAAGAATGAAGCTATAAGTTGTTTCCAAGTGCGAACGAGTAAAGATTGAAGTCTAACGTTATTACGGATTGTTGTCATGTTCAAATGAGCCAAG
This sequence comes from Oenanthe sinensis, assembly GCA_028671895.1. Taxonomy (NCBI): domain Eukaryota; kingdom Viridiplantae; phylum Streptophyta; class Magnoliopsida; order Apiales; family Apiaceae; genus Oenanthe; species Oenanthe sinensis. Next base: position 16,173,964 of record CM053807.1, read on the forward strand.
AATGATCCTACAAGAATTTACAATTGTTTCACTATTCAAACGAGTCAAGAATGGAGCTACAAGTTGTTTCCAACTTCAAATGAGTAAAGAATAAAGTCTCAAGTTGTTACAGATTGTTTTCATGTTCAAATGAGCCAAGAATGATCCTACAAGAGTTTACAAGTTGTTTCCTTGTTTAAACGAGTCAAGAATGAAGCTACAAGTTGTTTCCAAGTTCGAACGAGTAAAGAATGAAGTTTGAAGTTGTTACAGATTGTTTTCATGTTCAAATGAGCCAAGAATGATCCAACAAGAGTTTACAAGTTATTTCCATGTTCAAACGAGTCAAGAATGGAGCTAAAAGTTGTTTCCAATTTCAAACAAGTAAAGAATTAAGTCACAAGTTGTTATAGATGGTTTTCATCTTTAAATGAGCCAGGAATGATCCTACAAGAGTATACAAGTGTTTCAATGTTCAAACGAGTTAAGAATGAAGCTACAAGTTATTTCGAAGGTCGAACGAGTCATACATGAAGTTTCAAGTTGTTACAGATTATTTTCATGTTCAAATGAGCAAAGAATGATCCTACAAGAGTTTACAAGTTGTTTCCATGTTCAAACGAGTCAAGAATGAAGCTACAAGTTGTTTCCATGTTCGAACGAGTAAAGAATGAAGTTTGAAGTTGTTACGGATTGTTTTCATGTTCAAATGAGCCAAGAATGATCCTACTGTTGTTTCCATGTTCGAACGAGTCATGAATGAAACTACAAGTTATTTCTAAGTTTGAACGAGTAAAGAATGAAATTTGAAGTTACGCATTGTTTTCACGTTCACATGAGCCAAAAATGATCCAACATGAGTTTACAATTGTTTCAATGTTCAAACGAGTCAAGAATGAAGCTACAAGTTCTTTCCAGGTTCGAACGAGTAAAGAATGAAGTCTAACGTTGTTACAGATTGTTGTCATGCTCAAATGAGTCAAAAATGATCCTACAAGAGTTTACAATTGATTCAATGTTCAAACGAGTCAAGAATGGAGCTACAAGTTGTTTCCAAGTTCAAATGAGTAAAGAAAAAACTCAAGTTGTTACCGATTGTTTTATGTTCAAATGAGCCAAGTATAATCCTACAAGAGTTTACAAGTTATTTCCATGTTCAAACTAGTCAAGAATGAAGACACAAGTTGTTTCCAAGTTTGAACGAGTAAAGAATGAAGTTTGAAGTTACGGATTGTTTTCATGTTCAAATGAGCCAAGAATGATTCAGCAAGAGTTTACAATTGTTTCAATTGTTTCAATGTTCAAACAAGTTCGAACGAGTAAGAATGAAGTCTAAAGTTGTTACGGATTGTCGTTATGTTCAAATGAGCCAAGAATGATCCTACAAGAGTTTACAAGTTGTTTTCATGTTCAAACGAGTCAAGAATGAAGCTATAACTTGTTTCCAAGTTCGAACGAGTAAAGAATGAAGTCTGAAGTTGTTATAGATTGTTTTCATGTTCAAATGAGCCAAAAATGATCCTACAAGAGTTTACAACTGTTTCGATGTTCAAACGAGTCAAGAATGAAGCTACAAGTTATTTCCAAGTTCGAACGAGTAAAGAATGAAGTCTCATATTGTTACGGATTGTTGTCATGTTCAAATGATCCTACAAGAGTTTACAATTGTTTCAATGTTCAAACTAGTCAAGAATGGAGCTACAAGTTGTTTCCAAGTCCAAATTAGTAAAGAATAAATCTGAAGTTGTTACAGATTGTTTTCATGTTCAAATGAGCCAAGAATGATCCTAAAAGAGTTAACAAGTTGTTTCCATGTTCAAACGAGTCTAGAATGAAGTTACAAGTTATTTCCAAGTTCGAACGAGCAAAGAATGAAGTTTGAAGTTATTACGAATTGTTTTCAGGGTCAAATGAGCCAAATACGATCCAACAAGAGTTTAAAATTGTTTCAATGTTCAAACGAGTAAAGAATGAAGCTATAAGTTGTTTCCAAGTTCAAACGAGTCTAGAATGAAGTTACAAGTTATTTCCAAGTTCGAACGAGTTAAGAATGAAGTTTGAAGTTATTACGGATTGTTTTAAGGTTCAAATGAGCCAAATATGATCCTACAAGAGTTTACAATTGTTTCAAAGTTTAAACAAGTCAAGAATGGAGCTACAAGTTGTTTCCCAGTTCAAATGAATAAAGAATAAAGTCTCAAGTTGTTACAGATTGTTTTCATGTTCAAATGAGCCAAGAATGATCCTACAAGTTGTTTCCTTGTTAAAACGAGTCAAGAATGAAGCTACAAGTTGTTTCCAAGTTCGAACGAGTAAAGAATGAAGTTTGAAGTTGTTACAGATTGTTTTCATGTTAAATGAGCCAAGAATGATCCAACAAGAGTTTACAAGTTATTTCCTTGTTCAAACGAGTCAAGAATGGAGCTAAAAGTTGTTTCCAATTTCAAACAAGTAAAGAATTAAGTCACAAGTTGTTACAGATTATTTTCATGTTTAAATGATCCAGGAATGATCCTACAAGAGTATACAAGTGTTTCAATGTTCAAACGAGTTAAGAATGAAGCTACAAGTTATTTCCAAGGTCGAACGAATCAAACATGAAGTCTCAAGTTGTTACAGATTATTTTCATGTTCAAATGAGCAAAGAATGATCATACAAGAGTTTACAAGTTGTTTCCATATTCAAACGAGTCAAGAATGAAGCTACAAGTTGTTTACAAGTTCGAACGAGTAAAGAATGAAGTTTGAAGTTGTTACGGATTGTTTTCATGTTCAAATGAGCCAAGAATGATCCTATTGTTGTTTCCATGTTTGAACGAGTCAAGAATGAAACTACAAGTTATTTCCAAGTTTGAACGAGTAAAGAATGAAATTTGAAGTTACGCATTGTTTTCACGTTCAAATGAGCCAAAAATGATCCAACATGAGTTTACAATTGTTTCAATGTTCAAACGAGTCAAGAATGAAGCTACAAGTTGTTTCCAGGTTCGAACGAGTAAAGAATGAAGTCTAACGTTGTTACAGATTGTTGTCATGTTCAAATGAGCCAAAAATGATCCTACAAGAGTTTACAATTGTTTCAATGTTCAAACGAGTCAAGAATGGAGCTACAAGTTGTTTCCAAGTTCAAATGAGTAAAGAAAAAACTCAAGTTGTTACCGATTGTTTTATGTTCAAATGAGCCAAGTATAATCCTACAAGAGTTTACAAGTTATTTCCATGTTCAAACGAGTCAAGAATGAAGCTACAAGTTGTTTCCGAGTTTGAACGAGTAAAGAACGAAGTTTGAAGTTACGGATTGTTTTCATGTTCAAATGAGCCAAAAATGATTCAACAAGAATTTACAATTGTTTCAATGTCGAAACGAGTTAAGAATGAAGCTACAAGTTGTTTCTAAGTTCGAACGAGTAAGAATGAAGTCTAAAGTTGTTACGGATTGTCGTTATGTTCAAATGAGCCAATAATGATCCTACAAGAGTTTACAAGTTGTTCGCATGTTCAAACGAGTCAAAAATGAAGCTATAAGTTGTTTCCAAGTTCGAACGAGTAAAGAATGAAGTTTGAAGTTGTTATAGATTGTTTTCATGTTCAAATGAGCCAAAAATGATCCTACAAGAGTTTACAACTGTTTCGATGTTCAAACGAGTCAAGAATGAAGCTACAAGTTGTTTCCAAGTTCGAACGAGTAAAGAATAAAGTCTCACATTGTTACGGATTGTTGTCTTGTTCAAATGATCCAAAAATGATCCTACAAGAGTTTACAATTGTTTCAATGTTCAAATGAGTCAAGAATGAAGCTACAAGTTGTTTCCAAGTTCGAACGAGTAAAGAATGAAGTTTGAAGTTGTTACGGATTCTTTTCATATTCAAATGATCCAAGAATGATCCTACAAGAGTTTACAAGTTGTTTCCATGTTCAAACGAGTCAAGAATGGAGCTACAAGTTGTTTCCAAGTTCCAATGAGTAAAAAATAAATCTCAAGTTGTTATAGATTGTTTTCATGTTCAAATGAGCCAAGAATGATCCTAAAAGAGTTAACAAGTTGTTTCCATGTTCAAACGAGTCTAGAATGAAGTTACAAGTTATTTCCAAGTTCGAACGAGTAAAGAATGAAGTTTGAAGTTATTACGGATTGTTTTAAGGTTCAAATGAGCCAAATATGATCCTACAAGAGTTTACAATTGTTTCAATGTTCAAACGAGTCAAGAATGGAGCTACAAGTCGTTTCCAAGTTCAAATGAGTAAAGAATAAAGTCTCAAGTTGTTACAGATTATTTTTATGTTCAAATGAGCCAAGAATGATCCTACAAGAGTTTACAATTGTTTCAATGTTCAAACGAGTCAAGAATGGAGTCACAAGTTGTTTCCAAGTTCGAACGAGTAAAGAATGAAGTTTGAAGTTGTTACGGATTCTTTTCATATTCAAATAATCCAAGAATGATCCTAAAAGAGTTTACAAGTTGTTTCCATGTTCAAACGAGTCAAGAATGGAGCTACAAGTTGGTTCCAAGTTCCAATGAGTCTTTATCTGAAGTTGTTAATGATTGTTTTCATGTTCAAATGAGCCAAGAATGATCCTAAAAGAGTTTATAAGTTGTTTCCATGTTCAAACGAGTCAAGAATGAAGTTACAAGTTGTTTCCAAGTTCGAACGAATAAAGAATAAAGTTTGAAGTTATTACGGATTGTTTTCATGTTCAAATGAGCCAAAAATGATCCAACAAGAGTTTACAATTGTTTCAATGTTCAAACGAGTCAAGAATGAAGCTATAAGTTGTTTCCAAGTTCGAACGAGTCAAGAATGAAGCTACAAGTTGTTTCCAAGTTCGAACGAGTCAAGAATGAAGTTTGAAGTTGTTACGGATTGTTTTCATGTTCAAAGGATCCAACAATGATCCTACAAGACTTTACAAGTTGTTTCCATGTTCAAACGAGTCAAGAATGAAGCTACAAGTTGTTTCCAAGTTCGAACAAGTCAAGAATGATGTCTCAAGTTATTACAGATTATTTTTATGTTCAAATGAGCCAAGAATGATCCTACAAGAGTATACAAGTGTTTCAATGTTCAAACGAGTCAAGAATGAAGCTATAAGTTGTTTACAAGTTCGAATGAGTAAAGAATGAAGTCTAACGTTGTTACGGATTGTTGTCATGTTCAAATGAGCCAAGAATGATCCTACAAGAGTTTACAATTGTTTCAATGTTCAAACGAGTCAAGAATGGAGCTACAAGTTGTTTCCAAGTTCAAATGAGTAAAGAATAAAGTCTCAAGTTGTTACAGATTGGTTTCATGTTAAAATGAGCCAAGCATGATTCTACAAGAGTTTACAAGTTGTTTCAATGTTTAAACCAGTCAAGAATGAAGCTACAAGTTGTTTCCAAGTTTGAACGAGTAAAGAATGAAGTTTGAAGTTGTTACGGATTCTTTTCATATTCAAATGATCCAAGAATGATCCTACAGGAGTTTACAAGTTGTTTTATTGTTCAAACGAGTTAAGAATGAAACTACAAGTTGTTTCCAAGTTCGAACAAGTCAAGAATGATGTCTCAAGTTATTACAGATTATTTTTATGCTCAAATGAGCCAAGAATGATCGTACAAGAGTATACAAGTGTTTCAATGTTCAAACGAGTCAAGAATGAAGCTATAAGTTGTTTACAAGTTGGAATGAGTAAAGAATGAAGTCTAACGTTGTCACGGATTGTGGTCATGTTCAAATGAGCCAAGAATAATCCTACAAGAGTATACAATTGTTTCAATGTTCAAACGAGTCAAGAATGGAGCTACAAGTTGTTTCCAAGTTCAAATGAGTAAAGAATAAAGTCTCAAGTTGTAACAGATTGTTTTCATGTTCAAATGAGCCAAGCATGATCCTACAAGAGTTTACAAGTTGTTTCAAAGTTCAAACGAGTCAAGAATGAAGCTATAAATTGTTTCCAAGGTCGAACGACTCAAGCATGAAGTCTCAAGTTGTCACAGATGGTTTTCAGGTACAAATGAGCCAAGAATGATCATATAAGAGTTTACAAGATGTTTCCATGTTCAAACGAGTGCAGAATGAAGCTACAACTTATTTCCATGTTCGAACGAGTAAAGAATGAAGTCTGAAGTTATTATGGATTGTTTTCATGTTCAAATGAGCCAAAAATGATTCAACAAGAATTTACAATTGTTTCAATGTCGAAACGAGTTAAGAATGAAGCTACAAGTTGTTTCTAAGTTCGAACGAGTAAGAATGAAGTCTAAAGTTGTTACGGATTGTCGTTATGTTCAAATGAGCCAATAATGATCCTACAAGAGTTTACAAGTTGTTTGCATGTTCAAACGAGTCAAAAATGAAGCTATAAGTTGTTTCCAAGTTCGAACGAGTAAAGAATGAAGTTTGAAGTTGTTATAGATTGTTTTCATGTTCAAATGAGCCAAAAATGATCCTACAAGAGTTTACAACTGTTTCGACGTTCAAACGAGTCAAGAATGAAGCTACAAGTTGTTTCCAAGTTCAAACGAGTAAAGAATAAAGTCTCACATTGTTACGGATTGTTGTCTTGTTCAAATGATCCAAAAATGATCCTACAAGAGTTTACAATTGTTTCAATGTTCAAATGAGTCAAGAATGAAGCTACATGTTGTTTCCAAGTTCGAACGAGTAAAGAATGAAGTTTGAAGTTGTTACGGATTCTTTTCATATTCAAATGATCCAAGAATGATCCTACAAGAGTTTACAAGTTGTTTCCATGTTCAAACGAGTCAAGAATGGAGCTACAAGTTGTTCCAAGTTCCAATGAGTAAAAAATAAATCTCAAGTTGTTACAGATTGTTTTCATGTTCAAATGAGCCAAGAATGATCCTAAAAGAGTTTACAAGTTGTTTCTATGTTCAAACGAGTCAAGAATGGAGCTACAAGTTGTTTCCAATTTCAGACAAGTAAAGAATTAAGTCTCAAGTTGTTACGGACTGTTTTCATGTTCAAATGATCTAAAAATGATCCTACAAGAGTTTACAATTGTTTTAATGTTCATACGAGTCAAGAATGGAGCTACAAGTTGTTTCCAAGTTCAAATGAGTAAAGAATAAATTTCAAGTTGTTACAGATTGTTTTCATGTTCAAATGAGCCAAGAATGATCCTAAAAGAGTTAACAAGTTGTTTCCATGTTCAAACGAGTCTAGAATGAAGTTACAAGTTATTTCCAAGTTCGAACGAGTAAAGAATGAAGTTTGAAGTTATTACGGATTGTTTTAAGGTTCAAATGAGCCAAATATGATCCTACAAGAGTTTACAATTGTTTCAATGTTCAAACGAGTCAAGAATGGAGCTACAAGTCGTTTCCAAGTTCAAATGAGTAAAGAATAAAGTCTCAAGTTGGTACAGATTATTTTTATGTTCAAATGAGCCAAGAATGATCCTACAAGAGTTTACAATTGTTTCAATGTTCAAACGAGTCAAGAATGGAGTCACAAGTTGTTTCCAAGTTCGAACGAGTAAAGAATGAAGTTTGAAGTTGTTACGGATTCTTTTCATATTCAAATAATCCAAGAATGATCCTACAAGAGTTTACAAGTTGTTTCCATGTTCAAACGAGTCAAGAATGGAGCTACAAGTTGGTTCCAAGTTCCAATGAGTCTTTATCTGAAGTTGTTAATGATTGTTTTCATGTTCAAATGAGCCAAGAATGATCCTAAAAGAGTTTATAAGTTGTTTCCATGTTCAAACGAGTCAAGAATGAAGTTACAAGTTGTTTCCAAGTTCGAACGAGTAAAGAATAAAGTTTGAAGTTATTACGGATTGTTTTCATGTTCAAATGAGCCAAAAATGATCCAATAAGAGTTTACAATTGTTTCAATGTTCAAACGACTCAAGAATGAAGCTATAAGTTGTTTCCAAGTTCGAACGAGTCAAGAATGAAGCTACAAGTTGTTTCCAAGTTCGAACGAGTCAAGAATGAAGTTTGAAGTTGTTACGGATTGTTTTCATGTTCAAAGGATCCAACAATGATCCTACAAGACTTTACAAGTTGTTTCCATGTTCAAACGAGTCAAGAATGAATCTACAAGTTGTTTCCAAGTTCGAACAAGTCAAGAATGATGTCTCAAGTTATTACAGATTATTTTTATGTTCAAATGAGCCAAGAATGATCCTACAAGAGTATACAAGTGTTTCAATGTTCAAACGAGTCAAGAATGAAGCTATAAGTTGTTTACAAGTTCGAATGAGTAAAGAATGAAGTCTAACGTTGTTACGGATTGTTGTCATGTTCAAATGAGCCAAGAATGATCCTACAAGAGTTTACAATTGTTTCAATGTTCAAACGAGTCAAGAATGGAGCTACAAGTTGTTTCCAAGTTCAAATGAGTAAAGAATAAAGTCTCAAGTTGTTACAGATTGGTTTCATGTTCAAATGAGCCAAGCATGATTCTACAAGAGTTTACAAGTTGTTTCAATGTTTAAACCAGTCAAGAATGAAGCTACAAGTTGTTTCCAAGTTTGAACGAGTAAAGAATGAAGTTTGAAGTTGTTACGGATTCTTTTCATATTCAAATGATCCAAGAATGATCCTACAGGAGTTTACAAGTTGTTTTATTGTTCAAACGAGTTAAGAATGAAACTACAAGTTGTTTCCAAGTTTGAACAAGTCAAGAATGATGTCTCAAGTTATTACAGATTATTTTTATGCTCAAATGAGCCAAGAATGATCCTACAAGAGTATACAAGTGTTTCAATGTTCAAACGAGTCAAGAATGAAGCTATAAGTTGTTTACAAGTTGGAATGAGTAAAGAATGAAGTCTAACGTTGTCACGGATTGTTGTCATGTTCAAATGAGCCAAGAATAATCCTACAAGAGTTTACAATTGTTTCAATGTTCAAACGAGTCAAGAATGGAGCTACAAGTTGTTTCCAAGTTCAAATGAGTAAAGAATAAAGTCTCAAGTTGTAACAGATTGTTTTCATGTTCAAATGAGCCAAGCATGATCCTACAAGAGTTTACAAGTTGTTTCAAAGTTCAAACGAGTCAAGAATGAAGCTATAAGTTGTTTCCAAGTTCGAATGAGTAAAGAATGAAGTCTAACGTTGTTACGGATTGTTGTCATATTCAAATGAGCCAAGGATGATCCTACAAGAGTTTACAATTGTTTCAATGTTCAAACGAGTCAGGAATGGAGCTACAAGTCGTTTCTAAGTTCAAATCAGTAAAGAATAAATTCTCAAGTTGTTACAGATTATTTTTATGTTCAAATGAGCCAAGAATGATCCTACAAGAGTTTAAAATTGTTTCAATGTTCAAACGAGTCAAGAATGGAGCTACAAGTTGTTTCCAAGTTCGAATGAGTAAAGAATAAATCTCAAGTTGTTACAGATTGTTTTCATGTTCAAATGAGCCAAGTATGATCCTACAAGAGTTTACAATTGTTTCAATGTTCAAACGAGTCAAGAATGGAGCTACAAGTTGTTTCCAAGTTCAAATGAGTAAAGAATTGTTAGGTCCAAAGTGTTGTAGAGGGGGGGGGGGTGAATACAACTGTTTAAAATTTATGAGAGAATAAACAATATGCAGGTAATAAATGATGACACAGAATTTCAAGAATATATCATTATATTCATTGATGGATTTGCTACAACATTCATAAAAGCATCATGATCAGTTGAACAATAAATACAGCAATTAAAGCTAGATTCAACTGATCCTCTCTCTCACTTTTTGTTTTACAGTAAATGCTCTCTCTTAAAAATTATCGTTGAAAAATACAGAGATAAAAGTCTATCTACTAAATAAAAACAAAGTGTTGCTTTTATAATGTCATGTAGTCTTGATCTTGTCCTTTTTGTGTACGTGGCCCAATCAGGACTTCGACAACAAAAAGTACTTTCCCAACAACTCTGGATCAACCGTTCACAATAAGCCACTTGTCCCTTGAACATTAAATGTTACATATCTACCCGCATCTCGATCTTCGCCTGGACCCATCTCGATCTCGATCTTCGCCTGGACCCATCTCGATCTCGATCTGTGTAAATCTCGATCTCGATCTGGGAGAATCTCGATCTCGATCTATGAAGATCTCGATCTCGATCTGGGAGGATCTCGATCTATGAAAATCTCGATCTCGATCTGGGAGAATCTCGATCTCGATCTACCGTGGATCGAGATTTGCCTTTGCAATGTTTTACTCTAATTGTAAATCTCGACCCGCATCTCGATCTGCTGTGGATCGACATTTGCCTTGGCAAATATGCACACATCCAATGTTGACTTTCTTTAGTGACTAATTGAGGATTAACCTATATGATCAAGTTTCCCTAGCTTCTTCAATTTCTTTTCCTCACTCAATTCAAATGAGATCTTCTATTACTGACATGAACTTACCTCCAATGTCCTGACACTTGATGCAATGGTCTGGTTCATAAGTGACTAGTCTTGTAGGGGTTCTTGCTTCTGAATGTCAGTTCTCATTTGTTGATTAACCTTTACATTATTCAGATGTTGATATACATTACATGAAATCACTTTGGTCTTCTTGATACTTCTTTGACATTAATTTGATTCTCCATTAGATAAGTTAGGGCATGAGCAATACTCAGATTGAACTTCTTCTCACTTATGCATCCTTGATTAACCAAATTAGTTACTTGTAGTTACCAAGTATCATTGCCATTTCTTCAGTTGATTGATTCCATGTGCTTCTTCAGTTTCTCTTGTTTTGCTGTTGTTTTATCTTTTACTTAGTTGAGTTACATAGTAATTAAGTGTTACAAGTTAGTACACCTATGCCTTTCAATCTCCCCCTATTTGATTGTCTAACAATGACAACCAAATTTACAATGAGGATAACTCAACTAAACAGGGACTGAAAAAGATAAAATAACATTCATAAAAGATCATGTCAACTTACATAATGCTTGGCTTGATTAATTAACTTCATGTCTATTACTGATACTTCAAGTGCCAAAATTGGACACCTGTTGGCTCGATCAAATGGCTTCATGCTCTTCTAGAGATTTTCTCTAAGTACTTTAAGAGCACGGTCCACTCAATCTTCAATTATCCTTCTGAAGTCCTTTTAGCAGTATTACCACCGCCGAACTTCGCGAAATAATTGACGCCTAATTTAAACCAGTTTTAAGACACTTAGCTAACTAACTTCTACCTTACACTACACAAGAAAACAGATAATATATTTTTACAATGCAGGAAAACAAGAAAACAAATTACAACGCAAAGAAACATTACAAGCATAATGCATTAAAACTTTGATTTCTTGCGCTCCTCTTCCTCACGAGCTTTCTTCGTGGCTGCTTTTTCTTTCTTCATGAACTCAGGGTTGCAGACTTCATCCAGTCTTTTCTTGAGAAGATTAAGTCCTTCTGCTTCCACATGATTTCTGATCTTGTAATTTCGAAACAACCTCAACCACCTTTCAACCATGATGCGAGTGGTAAGCTTCGTGGGAATGTCTTCAAACCTCAGCTTCGTGACTTTGTCAGGGTACCCCTTTTCCCCTTTCTTCCTTATAACCAGCTGCTTAGGGTATCCAATGACAATAGCGGTGGTGCATTGCTGTAGCCTCTGAATATCAAGCTGTTATCTTCTCTTACAGAAGTTATCAAACGTGACCCTTAGATAATCCTGATCAAACTCGTCAACATCATCCATCTCATCAATCAATTCCCTTATGATACACAGTGTTTCATGACTGTGTTCTGCAAAGATGTCGTACTTGATTTCAATGACGGTTTCCACCTGATACTTGTCTGTATAGATCAGCAGATCATTCTCATTCTCAGCTTTGCTCTTGACAAACTTGACATTTGCACTAACCACTGCACTAGCTTCCTTCCTTATTTCCCCTTCTTCTGGAATGTCTATCCTTGGATCTCCGTATCTTTGCACATGCTCTCTTATTGCCTCGTCTTGCAGCTCGAATGCATAGTCTTCAGGTTCCTTCTTAACCACTGGTAGTGTAGCTTCAGGCAACTTGTATCTAGCGTCTTGCCTTCTTATCAGCTTCTCCAAGTCCTTAGCCACCAGCTTCTTTTCCTTTGTTAGAAAACCCTTAGAGAGGACTAGCTTTGCAACTGCCTTCAACACATTTCCGCTCGGAGTTAGTTTCGAGTCATGCAGATTTACGATCCTCAAGACCTTGTCATGGACATATCTGATCTGGTAGGGATTTAGAATAATGTCAACCCCTCTGTCTTCAGCCATCTTCAACAATTTCTCCTTAAACAACACTCCAGTCTTGACAGAGGTGTCTACCTTGTGAGCGAATTCTACCAGTTCACTTGCACCCCTTTCATGGAAGAAAGCTTCATCGACCATACACGGCCCGATTTTTGTTATGGGTGTCCAAGTGATCATCAGATTCCATGCCTTCTCCTTGAATATGACTTGTACGGAGGTGCATCCCTGTCTTATACAATTTAGATAATTCAGCAGCCCAGGGTTTAGATTTTCTAGCTTATGAAGAAGAAAGCTCAATCTTTCTGAGTCATGAGCATAGGCTCTTGGTCCAGCTAAAGCTTCTCTAGCCTTGTCCCACTCGGGACCTTCCCTCCTTATGTCAGCCTGGACCTTAGGATCATTGATCTTTTTCATTTCAAACTCATGCTGAGTTTTCTGAGCCGCTCTCTTCTCCTTTGCCATTAGTTCTTTTTCAACTATCCCTTGTAGTACTTCTTCATTTACTCTTTCTCTGGCTTCCCTGAAAATCTCTCCTTGCATCTCCGCTTCATCAACTTCTTCTTCTGGGACATGCTCGTCAGCAGCCGAGTGGTCTCCTGCATCACCTGCAACTCCTGCGCCAGATCCGCCAGGATTTAGACCTCTTTCTTGTTCCCACTCTCTTGCCCGTTGCTCGAGTCTCGACCTCCTTGCCACTAAGGCTTCTACATCCATCTCGTCATCATCAGAATCTTCAATAAAGTCTCCCATAAATGCATCGACAAGAGGTGTTTCTTTCTCAGCTTCTTCTTCAACTACCATCTTCTGCTTGCCTTTGTCCTTAAGAGCCGGTTGAGCCTCCTCCACCTTTTCACCAGATTTGTTTGAGGACTCGATCACCGGATCCTTACTAGTCAGCTTTTTCAGACCCTGATCCTCCTTCTCCCCCTTAGGTGTGTTATCCTCATCAGGAGCATCATCACCATTATTATCGGCATCACCACCACCGGTTGAAGGACCAGGTCCAGCCCTGTTACGTCCAAAGACAGAATCAAGTAGTTCATTCAGCTTCGTCCAAACCTGAGACATGCCATAAGTGACATCATCTACTGATCTCCCAACCTCCACCTGTGCCAATCCAAGATTGTTTATCTTGTCAATCATTTGATTCTGGACGGCAATCAGGTTCTCCATGAACTGAGCTCCGACCTCCAATCTTCCTGAGTGAGAAGAGACAGCAGCAGTAACACTAGCAACTCCAGCCTCCAAAGCCTCCACTTTCTTCACTAGATCCTGCAATTTGGGGGACGGCGTTTGGCTTGGGTTAAACTGTTTACTCTCGCCGGGTTCTGTTTCACTCAAGATCCCTAAAAAGAAGGGATCTACTCTCCCTGTCTCTCCCTCGTGTTTAGAGCCTAACAGTACTAGAGCCTCATCCACTAATCGCTGGGGACTAGCGGTGAGTTGGTCGGCGATATCGGTCAGTGAGACTGAGCCTTTAAGCGATGTGTCTACGATAGGAGATGACGTTATGACCATGTCATCCCCTTGTTCACTTAGAACCTTTTCTGGTTCGCTGGGCTGTTCTGGAGGCGTAGACCCACCAGTCACCAGATGTCGTTGCTCTGCAAGCAACTTGTTTTCTGATTTAGATGAGGAAGCGTCATCCGTATGGATTCGACAGACTCTTCCTCATTAAAACTTCCTGAGATACTAGTATCAGAAGTGCTAGTCTCAGTTTGCCATTCCCCTTCCGAGAAATTGCTCAAAGAGCCCTGAGCGGACAACTCAGGGGAGGTAGGGCCAGCTCCTATTGGCTGTTGAGCTGGACCCCCTCCTTGACTCTCACCAACATGCCTAGGCGCGTGCGAATGTGTTGAAATGATTTGGAGAGGAGAGCCACCAGCGTGAGGTGTGGTGGCTGTGAGAGGTGAACTAGCCTTAACAGGTTGTGCAGTTGCCACTGGGTTTGAATCCACCTTTTGCTTCTTTGGAGGTGGCAGAGCTGCTGAAGTGACTACTCTCTCAACTCCTACACTCCCTCCACTCGAATCACTCGACTCAGATAAGCTTGCCTTCCTTTTATCACCAGTTTTAGGGCTGGCTGAACGTTTATGAACAGAAGGGCTTGCAGCCTGGGATAGAGCCTAGGGGTTTTCAGGCCCACGGCTGTAGAAAACAGGTTGAATTGATGATTGATCAAGATCAGCAAGAATAGGTACCTGACTAAGAAGATCGTCATCCTTGTCAGCTCCAGCTTCTGCAACATTTGCCTCGGCCATGTCAACATCTATACCTACTTCCTCCAAATTTCTATGCACTGGATCTCCACCTTCAGCTTCGTTACCGCTACTCTCAGCTTCTACTGCAGTAAACTGAGAAGCATGCCTCCTAGCATACTCATCTTGCAGATCCTGGAAGTACGGAGTCAGGCGCAACTCAAAAAGTCTTGACTTTTGCTGGGTTTCCATGGTGGAGATACTCTTTAGAGTCATATCAAAACATGTCATCCTTTCAGAGCCATGAAATACTCGTCTGTGTTCCTCTGAAAGGACGTCATCCAGAACCATCTGAAGAAATCTTGGCATCCAGCATTTGACTGGACCATCTTCCGGATTCCTTGATGCATTTTTCTCCAATGCCCACCTCTCATGCAACTGAATCAACAGATGTTTGCCCACATTCACTCTCCTGTTATTTGCCACTCCATATAGTATTACCCGGCAGCTGTTGTTCATTGGCCTGTAGTCTTTGTCCTTTGGGAACATGCAGCGCTGAATGGCCTGAACTACATAATCCCACTCAGCTGGTAGCATACCGGTGTTAACCTTTGTTACCTTGATAGGACCCGTGGGAGGGCGACAACCTATCTCCGTGAATAATTGCAACATATCCTCCATAGTGGGTTCCGGAGCATAATCTTCTGTAGGAAGCCCGAGTAACTCATTGAACTTCCGCAGACTGACTTCATATTTGACACCACCAATAGTAAAGGATAGGCCTGTTGGATTGGCTTTTCCACCCTGAATCTCTAGTGTAGAGTAAGCAGCTTGAAGGGCTTCGACATTCAGGATGGGAGAGGCAGTTAAAGCATGACTTATGATTGATGTGTTGTTGAGGGATTCAATCCAGAACTGATAGTGAATAAATCTACCAGTTGCTCGATCAGCAGAGAGATTAACAAAGTTGGTCTTGGGAATGGTGAAATTTGGGTTTGCCATTTTAAATTAGTGTTTGAGAAAAGAAATGTTCTAAAGTGGTTTTGCAATGGAATTTTTAGAGAACAAGTTCTAAATTTAAACAAAATAAAACGTACATGAACCCCACTAATTACCCCACGTAATAAGTGACACAAATTAAAACAAATTAACTGCCCACTAATGACCACTTAACTTCCCACTAATGATTGACGGTTGAGTTTTCGAAAATTTAAAGTGAACTGCCGTTACAAAATAAATTATTTTTCCAGAAAACCACAAACACGGCGGTAAAGTTACACTTTAAGGATTAACCAGTAGTACCCACAACTATTTTGCTCAAGAACACAAAAGAACTTAAGAATCAGAAAGCACGAAACGAAAACAAACTCAGTCGAATGAAAAGGAAAACTAAAGAACTAATTGCAAGAACAGTAATGACGTTAAAACAACACAAGAAGTTCAACAGTTTTAGACAAATTTTTAGCAGAGTTTCGTTTTAGTGATTAATGCTTTCACGTAACAGTTAGTGATTTTTGTTTAAGAAAATCACAAGAAAACTTGATGTAATGGCAGGGAAAAGAACTCTGGTAATGTTTGTATACGCGTGTGTATATGAAGAGCTTAAGCTTTTGAAAGAGAGAAAGAAAGTTAATGTAAATAATGAACAGCCTTTTTAATGCTATAATATATATTTGCACGCCTAAAAAAAAAAGCAACTGAAAAGACAGGTCACATCTCGATCTCGAGATCCGCATCTCGATCCTCCTCTAGATGTCGATCTGGATGTCGATCTCGATCCGCATCTCGATCTACATCTCGATGTCGATCTTGATGTCGATCTCGATCCGCATCTCGATCTACATCTCGATTTTGATCTCGATGTCGATCTCGATCTACATCTCGATGTCGATCTCGATGTGGATAGATCGAGATGTACCTTGACAGAGTTTAAGCAATTTTCTCAAGTCGATCTCGATCTCGATCCAGAACCAGATCGAGATTTGCCTTAGAAAATTTCTCATTACTTCATTTAGACACTAACCATAAAGATATACAGATCAGCACAAGATTAATATCATGAAACTTTCTAACCCCTTATGACATGCAACACATACATTTTTGAAATTAAGGACACATTATTAATTAAGAATATTCATGAACAACAATAATATGTACACAAACTGAATTCTAACAGATAGGTAGCAAAACTAACTGGTGTTAAGCATCCCTAATTCACCAACCAATCTAGAAAATGTTGATTCGTCTAGAGGTTTAGTGAATATATCTGCTATTTGACGTTCAGTAGACACAAAATGCAATTCTACAGTTCCATTTTCTACATGCTCTCTAATAAAGTGATACCTGATGTCAATGTGCTTGGTCCTGGAGTGATCCACAGGGTTGTTGGTCATTGCAATAGCACTTGTGTTGTCACACATGATAGGAATCTTAGATACTTCCACACCGTAGTCCTTGAGTTGGTTCTTCATCCACAGTATCTGGGCCACACAGCTTCCAGCAGCAATATATTCTGCTTCAGCTGTCGAGGTAGATACTGTGTGTTGTTTCTTGCTTTGCCAAGACACCAACCTTCTTCCAAGGAACTGACAGCTTCCTGAAGTGCTCTTCCTATCTATTCTACAACCTGCGTAATCTGAATTCGAATAGCCAACAAGATTAAACCCTGTATCTCTTGGGTACCAAATCCCGAGATTTGATGTTCCCTTGAGTTACCTAAAAATACGCTTTACGGCTATGAGATGTGACTCTCTAGGATCCGCTTGGAACCTTGCACATAAGCATGTAGAGAACATAATATCAGGTCTGCTAGCAGTTAAATACAAAAGTGAGCCGATCATACCTCGATAGCTTGAGATGTCTACAGGTTTACCCGATTTGTCCTCGTCAAGTTTCGTGACTGTTGCCATAGGAGTCTTAGCTTGTGATACATCTTGGAGACCATACTTCTTCAATAGATCATGAATGTACTTGGTCTGGCAGATAAATATCCCGTCCTTCTTCTGACTAACTTGAATGCCCAGAAAGAACGTCAGCTCTCCCATCATGCTCATCTCATACCTTGATTGCATTAACTTAGCGAATTTAGCACACAGCTTCTCATTTGCAGACCCAAAGATAATGTCATCCACATATACTTGCACCATTATTAGATCATCTTTGCATTTCTTGTAGAAAAGCGTCTTGTCGATTACTCCTCTTGTAAAACCACTTTCTAGTAAGAAGTCTGACAGAGTTTCATACCACTTCCGCGGAGACTGCTTAAGGCCATAAACTGATTTGAAGAGTCGATAAACATAATCACAATATTTGATATCGATAAACCCGGGAGGTTGCTCGACATACACCTCTTCATCCAGTTCACCGTTTAAGAATGCACTCTTGACATCCATTTGATAGACTTTAAAACCATGATGTGCTGCGAATGCCAAGAACATCCTCACTGCCTCTAGCCTTGCTACTGGTGCATAGGTTTCATCATAATCAATTCCTTCTCTTTGAGTATAACCCTTAGCAACCAGGCGAGCTTTATTTCGTGTTACACGTCCGTCTTCATCCAGCTTGTTTCTGAATACCCATTTTGTCCCAACAACAGATCTATTCTTTGGTCTGGGTACCAGCTTCCACACCTTCTGCCTTTCAAACTGATTGAGTTCCTCTTGCATAGCAATCACCCAATCAGCGTCATCTAGAGCTTCTTCCACCACTTTAGGTTCCATCTGGGAAAGGAACACTGAATATAGACATTCATTCTCAGTGGCAACTTCAGCTCTAGCTTTTCCTCTAGTAGTCACTCCGGCTTCTGGATCACCAATAATTAGCTCGAACGGATGGTCCTTGTTCCAAGTGCGATCCCTAGCAAATGTTCTTGATGATTCAGCTTGATCTTGTAAGTGAAGATGACTTAGTCTAGAAGCACTTTCACTAGCTTCTCTTGAGCTAGTACTAGCTCCCCCAGAGTGAGCTGCTCCCCCTGAGTGCATACTGACTCCCCCTGAGTTAGTGCCAGGTCTGACGGAAGGTGATCCCTCAGCCCTAGTGTTTTGAATTTGCGAAACACTAGACTCTTGATTAATTTCATTATTTATCGTTGGATCACTACCCTGCACTACAGACTCAGGAACTGTATCCACTTCATCAATATCCATATTCTCAAATCTTAGGGAAGTGGGCTCACTATCTTCTTTTTGTATAGAAGGGAGCTTTGAGTCGTCGAATGTGACATTAAGGCTTTCAACCACCTTGCGATCATTAAGCACAAACACCCTGTACGCTGCTACTACTTCAAGAGAATATCCAATGAAAACCCCTTCATCTGCTTTGGCTTCAAACTTTCCAAGATGTGCATTGTCTCTTAACACAAAGCATTTGGCACCAAATACGTGAAAGTACTTGATAGATGGTTTTCGTTTATTCATCATGTAATACGGCGTCTCATTATGGTCCTTTATAATCAGGGTTCTGTTCTGTGTATAACAAGCCGTGCTAACTGCTTCAGCCCAAAAATATAAAGGAAGTTTTGACTCATACAGCATTGTCCTAGCTGCTTCAACCAGTGTCCTGTTCTTCCTTTCTACCACCCCGTTCTGCTGCGGTGTTCTCGGTGCTGAATACTGTTGTCTGATCCCTTTAGATATGTAGAAATCCATTAACACTGAGTTCTTGAATTCTGTCCCATTGTCGGATCGGATAGTCTTCACAGTCAGACTTGCTACATTTTCAATTTCCAGTACATGTCTAATGATCTCATGTGGCACTTCATCTTTCGATGTCACAAACTTTACCCATGTGTATTTGGAAAAGTCATCGACAATTACCAGCGCATATCTTTTCCTTGACATTGACATAACATTAACAGGTCCAAACAAATCCATGTGAAGGAGTTGTAGGGGCTCGGTAATGCTATTCACTTGTTTATCCTTATGCGAGGCTCTTTTTGATTTTCCCATCTCACATGCTTCGCAGAGTCCATCTGGGGTGAACTCCATCTGCGGCAGCCCTCTCACCAATTCTCTCCTTACGAGATTATTCATTGCTTTAAAGTTCAGGTGAGATAATCTTTTATGCCATAGCCAACTCTCATCAGCAGAAGCCTTGCTGTAGAAACACGTGACTTCAGACTGATCAGCAGAATTCATGTCAGCTATGAACAAATTTGACTTCCTTACTCCTTTGAGAGCAAGGCTTCCATCCTTTTTGCTTCGAATCGAACAATCATGCTTCCCAAAGTTGACGTCAAAACCCCTGTCAGTGAACTGACTAACGCTGAGAAGATTATGTCGCAATCCTTCCACAAAAGATACGTCCTCAATGATAACATTTCCACAAACAATCTTGCCATATCCCCGAGTGTAACCTTTGCTGTTATCTCCAAAGGTAACCACGGAGCCGGCTCTCAACACCAAATCTGTTAGCAGGGACTTATTGCCGGTCATATGCCTCGATGCTCCACTGTCTAGCACCCATATGACTTTACTCTTTTCCTGTTCACTGCCCTGCAAATCCAGAAAGGTTAGGTGTTCTTCGGAACACAATGATGTTTGGGCCCGGCATCAATAATTTCCTTTTTCTTTTCAGATACAGAAGGCTTTGCCTTGTTGCCATCAGGGGCATCCATCTTGACTTTGTCTTTTCCCTTGTCAACCTTGACTGATTTGTCAGGTTTGGGAGCAGACTGGTCACTCCTAACTTTAGGAGGACTTGAAGTCTTAGCCTTTGACCCCGCATGCTTTTTCTTACTACTACTAGTTGTATGTTCAACAGATGCGCTAGCAGTATTCATTAAATTAAAATAAGCATGCATGATGTTTACAGCACATGGCATGCAATTTGGATTATTGCATTTGGCATGATTTGCATGCATGTTAGGCAAAACAGTAGTTGCAGGCATGGTATTACAACCAACAGATTTTTCTTCCTCTACATAGAACGGGCAATAATAAGACAAATGATCAGTTTGATTACAGATATAGCATGCCTTTCTAGCTCGTGTAGATGTAGATACAGATGCAGGTTCAGTTTTAACTGCCTTTACAGGTGCTTTCATTTGGTCTGACCCTGCTACCCATTGTTTATATGACACCGTCTTAGCCTCCTTGGTTCCTACACCTCTCTTAGCATAAGCAATCTTACTCGCTCTCTTAGAAGTTGTAGGTTCTACTACTTTTTCTTCTGAATCTCTTTCAATTTTAATTTCTTGTTCAATTTTAGTAGCAACAGGATCTATGGTCCTGGGCTCAAACTGCTTAAAGATAGGTTTTCTAACATCCATTAAAACCTCAGGCACATTTTCTTTGACTAACACTGGCTCTAACAACTCAGCAGCCCTATTTTTCTTGTTCTGTGTGTAGTCAAGTCCTATGTTTACTTTTTCATTTTTACTCTTGCCTGCCAGTTTCATGTACATGTCCCTTTCTACGAAAACTTTATTAGCGGCTTCTTCAAAAGATTGACATGTTATTTTAAGCTCAGCTAATTCATTTTTAAGTTCTTCGTTAAGGTCTTCCCTAATCTTAAGCTTGTGTTCTAAAACGTCTACCTGATTCATTAACTGCCTTTCTTTACTCTCTCCTGATTCTAATTCCTCTACCCTGGCCTCGAGAAGTCTATTCTTAAGGGAGAGTTTAGCATTTTCCTCATTAACAGCAATTAGATTTAGTTGGAGATTGTACATATCTTTAGTCATGGCAGCTAATTCATTTTGGTACTCAGGAATAGACATTTCATTTAAGGTTAGAATTGGTACCTCTGATTGTTCTGAAGATTTTGCCATTAAAGCGAAGTTGCATAGCTCCTGATCTTCATCTTCATCAGACTCGTCCCAACCCTTCCCTTCAGTCACAACATATGCCCGGCTTTCCTTCTGTTGCTTGCTAACCAAGGCATCATATTTCTTTTTCAGATCAGCATAGGATTCCTTGGGATGAACGTACTTGGGCTTCTTGCACTCTGTTGCGAAGTGCCCCAATTCATTGCAGTTGTAGCATCTGAACTTGTTCTTGTCTACCAGGTTAGGTCTGTAGCCACTACCGGATGTGCTACCTCGACCGCTGTAACTTCCCCGACCACTTACACTACTGCCTCTGCTGCCTCTTCGGCTGAAAGAACTACCAAATCGTCCTTTACCACTTCTTTGCTTCCTAAAGCTGATATGAGCAAATTCTCGAGCAATACAAGCATATGACTTGTCTTCTAATTTGTCCAGCTCTTCAAGGGTATAGTATTCATCCTCACTTTCTTCGGATGGATCTTCAATGTCTAATACCACTCTTTCAGGATTAGCAGTTTTCAATGAGACAGCTGCAAGTGCCTTTACAGCAGACTCTTCAGCTACAAGTCCAGACTCACTTACCGCTTTGTTTTCTCCACTATTGTAGGATCTTCTTCTGTCATTTTGTTCCTGCTCCAGCTCGTAGGTCTTCAAAACACCATACAGCTTTTCGAGAGAAGTATTTTTCAAGTCTCTTGACTCTCGAATGGCAGTGATCCTGTGTTCCAGATGTTTAGGCAAATTCAATAGAAACTTGATATTTGAATCTGCTAGTGGATAGACTTTATCTCTTATACTCAGCTCGATAAGCAATTTACTGTAACGTTTGTAAACATCCGCTACGCTTTCTCCTCGTTCGCATCTGAACGATTCATATTCAGATATCAGAATGCGTTTGTGATTATCTCTAACTTCCTCGGTCCCCTCCATCACCACAGCCAGTTTATCCCACATGGCTTTAGCTGTTTTTAATCCCTTTATTTGAACATAGTACTCTGAGTTTAGGGATTCAATTATGACGTTGCGTAACGACGCATCCATACCAACCAATTCTTTATCTGCGTCTGAAAACTCCATTTCCTCTTTAGGAACAGACCGGGATGGTATTAGTATCCCTCCTTCCATTCGCTCTGGCTCAATTCTCATGGGTATGTATGGACCGTTTTCCAATATTCTCAAGTATACCTTGTTTATTGATTCAAGGTAAGCTCTCATCCTTCCGGTCCATTCGTCATAATGTTGTGCATCAAACGGAGGTATCTTAAATCTGTGTGCGGCGGCCATTTTAATAAAATTTAAAATTAAGATAATACACTTTTCAAATTACAATAAATTGTATTTACTTGAAAAATTAATTATCTCACTTTAAATATCCAACACTCAATATCCAACGGATTTTGCCCTTAAGATTCAAGCAAGTTAGTTTTAATCACAGGAACAGTAGCAGGGTCCACAATTTTTCAAGTTCAAACAAAAAGGTGTCCACTTTCTAGTTGACAGAAGTTCGAAATTGTCCTTTTTGTTTAGTCAATCAGTTGATTCCAGTTTTGACCACAGAAAAATCCACAAAGCTCTAAAGTACAGTATTTTGGAATTTTGTACAAATATTCCTTACACCATGACTCAGAACTTTTTAGATCTACGACTTTTTCAAGAAGAAACAAATAAAAACTTTCGGCTCAAACTTCAAGAAAAAAAAAGATCTGGGATTTTCAAGAACCAACTCAAACAACACAATAGGATCTCTGTTAGATGTGTTTAACAGGTGCTCTGATACCAATTGTTAGGTCCAAAGTGTTGTAGAGGGGGGGGGGGTGAATACAACTGTTTAAAATTTATGAGAGAATAAACAATATGCAGGTAATAAATGATGACACAGAATTTCAAGAATATATCATTATATTCATTGATGGATTTGCTACAACATTCATAAAAGCATCATGATCAGTTGAACAATAAATACAGCAATTAAAGCTAGATTCAACTGATCCTCTCTCTCACTTTTTGTTTTACAGTAAATGCTCTCTCTTAAAAATTATCGTTGAAAAATACAGAGATAAAAGTCTATCTACTAAATAAAAACAAAGTGTTGCTTTTATAATGTCATGTAGTCTTGATCTTGTCCTTTTTGTGTACGTGGCTCAATCAGGACTTCGACAACAAAAAGTACTTTCCCAACAACTCTGGATCAACCGTTCACAATAAGCCACTTGTCCCTTGAACATTAAATGTTACATATCTACCCGCATCTCGATCTTCTCCAGGACCCATCTCGATCTCGATCTTCGCCTGGACCCATCTCGATCTCGATCTGTGTAAATCTCGATCTCGATCTGGGAGAATCTCGATCTGGGAGGATCTCGATCTATGAAAATCTCGATCTCGATCTGGGAGAATCTCGATCTCGATCTACCGTGGATCGAGATTTGCCTTTGCAATGTTTTACTCTAATTGTAAATCTCGACCCGCATCTCGATCTGCTGTGGATCGACATTTGCCTTGGCAAATATGCACACATCCAATGTTGACTTTCTTTAGTGACTAATTGAGGATTAACCTATATGAGCAAGTTTCCCTAGCTTCTTCAATTTCTTTTCCTCACTCAATTCAAATGAGATCTTCTATTACTGACATGAACTTACCTCCAATGTCCTGACACTTGATGCAATGGTCTGGTTCATAAGTGACTAGTCTTGTAGGGGTTCTTGCTTCTGAATGTCAGTTCTCATTTGTTGATTAACCTTTACATTATTCAGATGTTGATATACATTACATGAAATCACTTTGGTCTTCTTGATACTTCTTTGACATTAATTTGATTCTCCATTAGATAAGTTAGGGCATGAGCAATACTCAGATTGAACTTCTTCTCACTTATGCATCCTTGATTAACCAAATTAGTTACTTGTAGTTACCAAGTATCATTGCCATTTCTTCAGTTGATTGATTCCATGTGCTTCTTCAGTTTCTCTTGTTTTGCTGTTGTTTTATCTTTTACTTAGTTGAGTTACATAGTAATTAAGTGTTACAAGTTAGTACACCTATGCCTTTCAAGAATAAAGTCTCAAGTTGTAACAGATTGTTTTCATGTTCAAATGAGCCAAGCATGATCCTACAAGAGTTTACAGTTGTTTCAATGTTCAAACGAGTCAAGAATGAAGATATAAGTTGTTTCCAAGTTCGAACGAGTCAAGAATGAAGATATAAGTTGTTTCCAAGTTCGAACGAGTAAAGAATGAAGTTTGAAGTTGTTACGGATTCTTTTCATATTCAAATGATCCAACAATGATCCTACAAGAGTTTACAAGTTGTTTCCATGTTCAAACGAGTCAAGAATGAAGCTACAAGTTGTTTCCAAGTTCGAACAAGTCAAGAATGATGTCTCAAGTTATTACAGATTATTTTTATGTTCAAAAGAGCCAAGAATGATCCTACAAGAGTATACAAGTGTTTCAATGTTCAAACGAGTCAAGAATGAAGCTATAAGTTGTTTACAAGTTCGAATGAGTAAAGAATGAAGTCTAACGTTGTTACGGATTGTTGTCATATTCAAATGAGCCAAGGATGATCCTACAAGAGTTTACAATTGTTTCAATGTTCAAACGAGTCAGGAATGGAGCTACAAGTCGTTTCTAAGTTCAAATCAGTAAAGAATAAAGTCTCAAGTTGTTGCAGATTATTTTTATGTTCAAATGCGCCAAGAATGATCCTACAAGAGTTTAAAATTGTTTCAATGTTCAAACGAGTCAAGAATGGGGCTACAAGTTGTTTCCAAGTTCAGACAAGTAAAGAATTAAGTCTCAAGTTGTTACAGATTGGTTTCATGTTCAAATGAGCCAAGCATGATTCTACAAGAGTTTACAAGTTGTTTCAATGTTCAAACAAGTCAAGAATGAAGCTACAAGTTGTTTCCAAGTTTGAACGAGTAAAGAATGAAGTTTGAAGTTGTTACAGATTCTTTTCATATTCAAATGAGCCAAGAATGATCCTACAAGAGTTTACAAGTTATTTCCACATTCAAACGAGTCAAGAATGAAGCTACAAGTTGTTTCCATGTTCGAACAAGTCAAGAATGATGTCTCAAGTAATTACAGATTATTTTCATATTGAAATGAGCCAAGAATGATCCTACAAGAGTTTACAATTGTTTAAATGTTCAAACGAGTCAAGAATGGAGCTACAAGTTGTTTCCAAGTTCAGACAAGTAAAGAATTAAGTCTCAAGTTGTTACGGATTGTTTTTATGTTCAAATGATCCAAAAATGATCCTACAAGAGTTTACAATTGTTTTAATGTTTCCAAGTTCGAACAAGTCAAGAATGATGTCTCAAGTTATTACAGATTATTTTTATGTTCAAAAGAGCGTAGAATGATCCTACAAGAGTATAAAAGTGTTTCAATGTTCAAACGAGTCAAGATTGAAGCTATAAGTTGTTTACAAGTTCGAATGAGTAAAGAATGAAGTCTAACGTTGTTACGGATTGTTGTCATGTTCAAATGAGCAAAGAATGATCCTACAAGAGTTAACAAGTTGTTTCCATGTTCAACCGAGTCTACAATGAAGTTACAAGTTGTTTCCAAGTTTGAACGAGTAAAGAATGAAGTTTAAAGTTATTACGGATTGTTTTCAGGTTCAAATGAGCCAAATATGATCCAACAAGAGTTTACAATTGTTTCAATGTTCAAACGAGTCAAGAATGGAGCTACAAGTTGTTTCCAAGTTCAAATGAGTAAAGAATAAAGTCTCAAGTCGTTACAGATTGTTTTCATGTTCAAATGAGCCAAGCATGATCCTACAAGAGTTTACAAGTTGTTTCAATGTTCAAACGAACGAAGAATGAAGCTACAAGTTGTTTCCATGTTCAAACGAGTCAAGAATGAAGCTACAAGTTGTTTCCAAGTTCGAACAAGTCAAGAATGATGTCTCAAGTTATTATAGATTATTTTTATGTTCAAATGAGCCAAGAATGATCCTACAAGAGTTTATAATTGTTTCAATGTTCAAACGAGTCAAGAATGGAGCTACAAGTTGTTTCCAAGTTCAGACAAGTAAAGAATTAAGTCTCAAGTTGTTACGGATTGTTTTCATGTTCAAATGATCCAAAAATGATCCTACAAGAGTTTACAATTGTTTTAATGTTCATACGAGTCAAGAATGGAGCTACAAGTTGTTTCCAAGTTCAAATGAATAAAGAATAAATTTCAAGTTGTTATAGATTGTTTTCATGTTCAAATGAGCCAAGAATGATCCTAAAAGAGTTAACATGTTGTTTCCATGTTTAAACGAGTCTAGAATGAAGTTACAAGTTGTTTCCAAGTTCGAACGACTAAAGAATGAAGTTTGAAGTTATTACGGATTGTTTTCAGGGTCAAATGAGCCAAATATGATCCAACAAGAGTTTACAATTGTTTCAATGTTCAAAGGAGACAAGAATGAAGCTATAAGTTGTTTCCAAGTTTAAACGAGTCAAGGATGAAGCTACAAGTTGTTACCAAGTTCGAACGAGTAAAGAATGAAGTTTGAAGTTGTTACGGATTGTTTTCATGTTCAAAGGATCCAACAATGATCCTACAAGAGTTTACAAGTTGTTTCCGTGTTTTAATGAGTCAAGAATGAAGCTACAAGTTGTATCCAAGTTCGAACAAGTCAAGAACGATGTCTCAAGTTATTACAGATTATCTTTATGTTCAAATGAGCCAAGAATGATCCTACAAGAGTATACAATTGTTTCAATGTTCAAACGTGTCAAGAATGAAGCTATAAGTTGTTTACAAGTTCGAATGAGTAAAGAATGAAGTTTAACGTTGTTACGGATTGTTGTCATGTTCAAATGAGTCAAGAATGATCCTACAAGAGTTTACAATTGTTTTAATGTTCAAACGAGTCAAGAATGGAGCTACAAGTTGTTTCCAAGTTCAAATGAGTAAAGAATAAAGTCTCAAGTTGTTACAGATTGTTTTCATGTTCAAATGAGCCAAGCATGATTCTACAAGAGTTTACAAGTTGTTTCAATGTTCAAACGAGTCAAGAATGAAGCTACAAGTTGTTTCCAAGTTCGAACGAGTAAAGAATGAAGTTTGAAGTTGTTACGGATTCTTTTCATATTCAAATGATCCAAGAATGATCCTACAAGAGTTTACAAGTTGTTTCCATGTTCAAACGAGTCAAGAATGGAGCTACAAGTTGTTTCCAAGTTCCAATGAGTAAAAATAAATCTCAAGTTGTTAAAGATTGTTTTCATGTTCAAATGAGCCAAGAATGATCCTAAAAGAGTTTACAAGTTGTTTCCATGTTCAAACGAGTCAAGAATGAAGCTACAAGTTGTTTCCATGTTCAAACGAGTAAAGAATGAAGTTTGAAGTTGTTACGGATTCTTTTCATATTCAAATGATCCAAGAATGATCCTACAAGAGTTTACAAGTTGTTTCCATGTTCAAACGAGTCAAGAATGGAGCTACAAGTTGTTTCCAAGTTCTAATGAGTAAAGAATAAATCTCAAGTTGTTAAAGATTGTTTTCATGTTTAAATGAGCTAAGAATGATCCTAAAAGAGTTAACAAGTTGTTTCCATGTTCAAACGAGTCTAGAATGAAGTTATAAGTTGTTTCCAAGTCCGAGCGAGTAAAAATTGTAGTTTGAAGGTATTACGGATTGTTTTCAGGTTCAAATGAGCCAAATATGATCCAACAAGAGTTTACAATTGTGTCAATGTTCAAACGAGTCAAGAATGAAGCTATAAGTTGTTTCCAAGTTCGAACGAGTCAAGAATGAAGCTAAAAGTTGTTTCTAAGTTTGAACGAGTAAAGAATGAAGTTTAAAGTTGTTACAGATTGTTTTCATGTTCAAAGGATGCAACAATGATCCTACAAGAGTTTACAAGTTGTTTCCATGTTCAAACGAGTCAAGAATGAAGCTACATGTTGTTTCCAAGTTCGAACGAGTAAAGAATGAAGTTTGAAGTTGTTACGGATTCTTTTCATATTCAAATGATCCAAGAAAGATCCTACAAGAGCTTACAAGTTGTTTCCATGTTCAAACGAGTTAAGAATGAAGCTACAAGTTGTTTCCAAGTTCGAACAAGTTAAGAATGATGTCTCAAGTTATTACGGATTATTTTTATGTTCAAATGAGCCAAGAATGATCTTACAGGAGTATACAATTATTTCAATGTTCAAACGAGTCAAGAATGAAGCTATAAGTTGTTTCCAAGTTCGAATGAGTAAAGAATGAAGTCTAACGTTGTTACGGATTGTTGTCATATTCAAATGAGCCAAGAATGATCCTACAAGAGTTTACAATTATTTCAATGTTCAAATGAGTCAAAAATGGAGCTACAAGTCATTTTCAAGTTCAAATGAGTAAAGAAAAAATCTCAAGTTGTTACAGATTCTTTCCATGTTCAAACGAGTCTAGAATGCAGCTATAAGTTGTTTCCAATTTCGAACGAGTCAAGAATGAAGATACAAGTTGTTTACAAGTTCGAACGAGTAACGAATGAAGTTTGAAGTTGTTACGGATTATTTTCATGTTCAAAGGATCCAACAATGATCCTACAAGAGTTTACAAGTTGTTTCCATGTTCAAACGAATCAAGAATGAAGCTACAAGTTGTTTCCAAGTTCGAACAAGTCAAGAATGATGTCTCAAGTTATTACAGATTATTTTTATGTTCAAAAGAGCCTAGAATGATCCTACAAGAGTATACAAGTGTTTCAATGTTCAAACGAGTCAAGATTGAAGCTATAAGTTGTTTACAAGTTCGAATGAGTAAAGAATGAAGTCTAACGTTATTACGGATTTTTGTCATGTTCAAATGAGCCAAGAATGATCCTACAAGAGTTTACAATTGTTTCAATATTCAAACGAGTCAAGAATGGAGCTACAAGTTGTTTCCAAGTTCAAATGAGTAAAGAATAAAGTCTCAAGTCGTTACAGATTGTTTTCATGTTCAAATGAGCCAAGCATGATCCTACAAGAGTTTACAAGTTGTTTCAATGTTCAAACGAGTCAAGAATGAAGCTACAAGTTGTTTCCATGTTCAAACGAGTCAAGAATGAAGCTACAAGTTGTTTCCAAGTTCGAACAAGTCAAAAATGATGTCACCAGTTATTATAGATTATTTTTATGTTCAAATGAGCCAAGAATGATCCTACAAGAGTATACAAGTGTGTCAATGTTCAAACGAGTCAAGAATGGAGCTACAAGTTGTTTCCAAGTTCCAATGAGTCTTTATCTGAAGTTGTTAAAGATTGTTTTCATGTTCAAATGAGTCAAGAATGATCCTACAAGAGTAAACAAGTTGTTTCCATGTTCAAACGAGTCTACAATGAAGTTACAAGTTGTTTCCAAGTTCAAACGAGTAAAGAATGAAGTTTGAAGTTATTACGGATTGTTTTCATGTCCAAATGAGCCAAAAATGATCCAACAAGAGTTTACAATTATTTCAATGTTCAAACGAGTCAAGAATGAAGCTATAAGTTATTTCCAAGTTCGAACGAGTCAAGAATGAAGATACAAGTTGTTTCCAAGTTCGAACGAGTAAAGAATGAAGTTTGAAGTTGTTACGGATTCTTTTCATATTCAAATGATCCAACAATGATCCTACAAGAGTTTACAAGTTGTTTCCATGTTCAAACGAGTCAAGAATGAAGCTACAAGTTGTTTCCAAGTTCGAACAAGTCAAGAATGATGTCTCAAGTTATTACAGATTATTTTTATGTTCAAAAGAGCCAAGAATGATCCTACAAGAGTATACAAGTGTTTCAATGTTCAAACGAGTCAAGAATGAAGCTATAAGTTGTTTACAAGTTCGAATGAGTAAAGAATGAAGTCTAACGTTGTTACGGATTGTTGTCATATTCAAATGAGCCAAGAATGATCCTACAAGAGTTTACAATTTTTTCAATGTTCAAACGAGTCAAGAATGGAGCTACAAGTCGTTTCCAAGTTCAAATGAGTAAAGAATAAAGTCTCAAGTCGTTACAGATTATTTTTATGTTCAAATGAGCCAAGAATGTCCTACAAGAGTTTACAATTGTTTCAATGTTCACACGAGTCAAGAATGGAGTTACAAGTTGTTTCCAAGTTCGAACGAGTAAAGAATGAAGTTTGAAGTTGTTATGGATTGTTTTCATGTTCAAATGAGCCAAGAATGATCCTACAAGAGTTTACAAGTTGTTTCCATGTTCAAACGAGTCAGGAATGAAGCTACAAGTTGTTTCCAAGTTCGAACAAGTCAAGAATGATGTCTCAAGTAATTACAGATTATTTTCATATTGAAATGAGCCAAGAATGATCCTACAAGAGTTTACAATTCTTTCAATGTTCAAATGGGTCAAGAATGGAGCTACAAGTTGTTACAGATTATTTTTATGTTCAAATGATCCAAGAATGATCCTACAAGAGTTTACAATTGTTTCAATGTTCAAACGACTCAAGAATGGAGCTACAAGTTGTTTCCAAATTCAGACAAGTAAAGAATTAAGTCTCAAGTTGTTACGGATTGTTTTCATGTTCAAATGATCCAAAAATGATCCTACAAGAGTTTACAATTGTTTTACTATTCAAACGAGTCAAGAATGCAGCTACAAGTTGTTTCCAAGTTCAAATGAGTAAAGAATAAATTTCAAGTTGTTACAGATTGTTTTCATGTTCAAATGAGCTAAGAAAGATCCTAAAAAAGTTAACAAGTTGTTTCCATGTTCAAACGAGTCTAGAATGAAGTTACAAGTTGTTTCCAAGTTTGAACGAGTAAAGAATGAAGTTTGAAGTTATTACGGATTGTTTTCAGGTTCAAATGAGCCAAAAATGATCCAACAAGAGTTTACAATTGTTTCAATGTTCAAACGAGTCAAGAATGAAGCTATAACTTGTTTCCAAGTTCGAACGAGTCAGGAATGAAGATACAAGTTGTTTCCAAGTTCGAACGAGTAAAGAATGAAGTTTGAAGTTATTACGGTTTGTTTTCAGGTTCAAATGAGCCAAAAATGATCCAACAAGAGTTTACAATTGTTTCAATGTTCAAACGAGTCAAGAATGAAGCTATAAGTTGTTTCCAAGTTCGAACGAGTCAAGAATGAAGATACAAGTTGTTTACAAGTTCGAACGAGTAACGAATGAAGTTTGAAGTTGTTACTTATTGTTTTCATGTTCAAAGGATCCAACAATGATCCTACAAGAGTTTACAAGTTGTTTCCATGTTCAAACGAATCAAGAATGAAGCTACAAGTTGTTTCCAAGTTCGAACAAGTCAAGAATGATGTCTCAAGTTATTACAGATTATTTTTATGTTCAAAAGAGCCTAGAATGATCCTACAAGAGTATACAAGTGTTTCAATGTTCAAAGGAGTCAAGATTGAAGCTATAAGTTGTTTACAAGTTCGAATGAGTAAAGAATGAAGTCTAACGTTGTTACGGATTGTTGTCATGTTCAAATGAGCCAAGAATGATCCTACAAGAGTTTACAATTGTTTCAATGTTCAAACGAGTCAAGAATGGAGCTACAAGTTGTTTCCATGTTCAAATGAGTAAAGAATAAAGTCTCAAGTCGTTACAGATTCTTTTCATGTTCAAATGAGCCAAGCATGATTCTACAAGAGTTTACAAGTTGTTTCAATGTTCAAACGAGTCAAGAATGAAGCTACAAGTTGTTTCCATGTTCAAACGAGTCAAGAATGAAGCTACAAGTTGTTTCCAAGTTCGAACAAGTCAAAAATGATGTCACCAGTTATTATAGATTATTTTTATGTTCAAATGAGCCAAGAATGATCCTACAAGAGTATACAAGTGTGTCAATGTTCAAATGAGTCAAGAATGAAGCTATAAGTTGTTTACAAGTTCGAATGAGTAAAGAATGAAGTCTAACGTTGTTACGGATTGTTGTCATGTTCAAATGAGCAAAGAATGATCCTACAAGAGTTAACAAGTTGTTTCCATGTTCAAACGAGTCTACAATGAAGTTACAAGTTGTTTCCAAGTTTGAACAAGTAAAGAATGAAGTTTAAAGTTATTACGGATTGTTTTCAGGTTCAAATGAGCCAAAAATGATCCAACAAGAGTTTACAGTTGTTTCAATGTTCAAACGAGTCAAGAATGAAGATATAAGTTGTTTCCAAGTTCGAACGAGTCAAGAATGAAGATACAAGTTGTTTCCAAGTTCGAACGAGTAAAGAATGAAGTTTGAAGTTGTTACGGATTCTTTTCATATTCAAATGATCCAACAATGATCCTACAAGAGTTTACAAGTTGTTTCCATGTTCAAACGAGTCAAGAATGAAGCTACAAGTTGTTTCCAAGTTCGAACAAGTCAAGAATGATGTCTCAAGTTATTACAGATTATTTTTATGTTCAAAAGAGCCAAGAATGATCCTACAAGAGTATACAAGTGTTTCAATGTTCAAACGAGTCAAGAATGAAGCTATAAGTTGTTTACAAGTTCGAATGAGTAAAGAATGAAGTCTAACGTTGTTACGGATTGTTGTCATATTCAAATGAGCCAAGAATGATCCTACAAGAGTTTACAATTTTTTCAATGTTCAAACGAGTCAAGAATGGAGCTACAAGTCGTTTCCAAGTTCAAATGAGTAAAGAATAAAGTCTCAAGTCGTTACAGATTATTTTTATGTTCAAATGAGTCAAGAATGTCCTACAAGAGTTTACAATTGTTTCAATGTTCAAACGAGTCAAGAATGGAGTTACAAGTTGTTTCCAAGTTCGAACGAGTAAAGAATGAAGTTTGAAGTTGTTATGGATTGTTTTCATGTTCAAATGAGCCAAGAATGATCCTACAAGAGTTTACAAGTTGTTTCCATGTTCAAACGAGTCAGGAATGAAGCTACAAGTTGTTTCCAAGTTCGAACAAGTCAAGAATGATGTCTCAAGTAATTACAGATTATTTTCATATTGAAATGAGCCAAGAATGATCCTACAAGAGTTTACAATTCTTTCAATGTTCAAATGGGTCAA
This sequence comes from Oenanthe sinensis, assembly GCA_028671895.1. Taxonomy (NCBI): domain Eukaryota; kingdom Viridiplantae; phylum Streptophyta; class Magnoliopsida; order Apiales; family Apiaceae; genus Oenanthe; species Oenanthe sinensis. Next base: position 16,207,050 of record CM053807.1, read on the forward strand.
GAATGGAGCTACAAGTTGTTACAGATTATTTTTATGTTCAAATGATCCAAGAATGATCCTACAAGAGTTTACAATTGTTTCAATGTTCAAACGACTCAAGAATGGAGCTACAAGTTGTTTCCAAATTCAGACAAGTAAAGAATTAAGTCTCAAGTTGTTACGGATTGTTTTCATGTTCAAATGATCCAAAAATGATCCTACAAGAGTTTACAATTGTTTTACTATTCAAACGAGTCAAGAATGCAGCTACAAGTTGTTTCCAAGTTCAAATGAGTAAAGAATAAATTTCAAGTTGTTACAGATTGTTTTCATGTTCAAATGAGCTAAGAAAGATCCTAAAAAAGTTAACAAGTTGTTTCCATGTTCAAACGAGTCTAGAATGAAGTTACAAGTTGTTTCCAAGTTTGAACGAGTAAAGAATGAAGTTTGAAGTTATTACGGATTGTTTTCAGGTTCAAATGAGCCAAAAATGATCCAACAAGAGTTTACAATTGTTTCAATGTTCAAACGAGTCAAGAATGAAGCTATAACTTGTTTCCAAGTTCGAACGAGTCAGGAATGAAGATACAAGTTGTTTCCAAGTTCGAACGAGTAAAGAATGAAGTTTGAAGTTATTACGGTTTGTTTTCAGGTTCAAATGAGCCAAAAATGATCCAACAAGAGTTTACAATTGTTTCAATGTTCAAACGAGTCAAGAATGAAGCTATAAGTTGTTTCCAAGTTCGAACGAGTCAAGAATGAAGATACAAATTGTTTACATGTTCGAACGAGTAACGAATGAAGTTTGAAGTTGTTACGGATTGTTTTCATGTTCAAAGGATCCAACAATGATCCTACAAGAGTTTACAAGTTGTTTCCATGTTCAAACGAATCAAGAATGAAGCTACAAGTTGTTTCCAAGTTCGAACAAGTCAAAAATGATGTCTCAAGTTATTACAGATTATTTTTATGTTCAAAAGAGCCTAGAATGATCCTACAAGAGAATACAAGTGTTTCAATGTTCAAAGGAGTCAAGATTGAAGCTATAAGTTGTTTACAAGTTCGAATGAGTAAAGAATGAAGTCTAACGTTGTTACGGATTGTTGTCATGTTCAAATGAGCCAAGAATGATCCTACAAGAGTTTACAATTGTTTCAATGTTCAAACGAGTCAAGAATGGAGCTACAAGTTGTTTCCATGTTCAAATGAGTAAAGAATAAAGTCTCAAGTCGTTACAGATTCTTTTCATGTTCAAATGAGCCAAGCATGATTCTACAAGAGTTTACAAGTTGTTTCAATGTTCAAACGAGTCAAGAATGAAGCTACAAGTTGTTTCCATGTTCAAACGAGTCAAGAATGAAGCTACAAGTTGTTTCCAAGTTCGAACAAGTCAAAAATGATGTCACCAGTTATTATAGATTATTTTTATGTTCAAATGAGCCAAGAATGATCCTACAAGAGTATACAAGTGTGTCAATGTTCAAATGAGTCAAGAATGAAGCTATAAGTTGTTTACAAGTTCGAATGAGTAAAGAATGAAGTCTAACGTTGTTACGGATTGTTGTCATGTTCAAATGAGTAAAGAATGATCCTACAAGAGTTAACAAGTTGTTTCCATGTTCAAACGAGTCTACAATGAAGTTACAAGTTGTTTCCAAGTTTGAACAAGTAAAGAATGAAGTTTAAAGTTATTACGGATTGTTTTCAGGTTCAAATGAGCCAAAAATGATCCAACAAGAGTTTACAGTTGTTTCAATGTTCAAACGAGTCAAGAATGAAGATATAAGTTGTTTCCAAGTTCGAACGAGTCAAGAATGAAGATACAAGTTGTTTCCAAGTTCGAACGAGTAAAGAATGAAGTTTGAAGTTGTTACGGATTCTTTTCATATTCAAATGATCCAACAATGATCCTACAAGAGTTTACAAGTTGTTTCCATGTTCAAACGAGTCAAGAATGAAGCTACAAGTTGTTTCCAAGTTCGAACAAGTCAAGAATGATGTCTCAAGTTATTACAGATTATTTTTATGTTCAAAAGAGCCAAGAATGATCCTACAAGAGTTTACAATTCTTTCAATGTTCAAATGGGTCAAGAATGGAGCTACAAGTTGTTACAGATTATTTTTATGTTCAAATGATCCAAGAATGATCCTACAAGAGTTTACAATTGTTTCAATGTTCAAACGACTCAAGAATGGAGCTACAAGTTGTTTCCAAATTCAGACAAGTAAAGAATTAAGTCTCAAGTTGTTACGGATTGTTTTCATGTTCAAATGATCCAAAAATGATCCTACAAGAGTTTACAATTGTTTTACTATTCAAACGAGTCAAGAATGCAGCTACAAGTTGTTTCCAAGTTCAAATGAGTAAAGAATAAATTTCAAGTTGTTACATATTGTTTTCATGTTCAAATGAGCTAAGAATGATCCTAAAAAAGTTAACAAGTTGTTTCCATGTTCAAACGAGTCTAGAATGAAGTTACAAGTTGTTTCCAAGTTTGAACGAGTAAAGAATGAAGTTTGAAGTTATTACGGATTGTTTTCAGGTTCAAATGAGCCAAAAATGATACAACAAGAGTTTACAATTGTTTCAATGTTCAAACGAGTCAAGAATGAAGCTATAACTTGTTTCCAAGTTCGAACGAGTCAGGAATGAAGATACAAGTTGTTTTCAAGTTCGAACGAGTAAAGAATGAAGTTTGAAGTTATTACGGTTTGTTTTCAGGTTCAAATGAGCCAAAAATGATCCAACAAGAGTTTACAATTGTTTCAATGTTCAAACGAGTCAAGAATGAAGCTATAAGTTGTTTCCAAGTTCGAACGAGTCAAGAATGAAGATACAAGTTGTTTACAAGTTCGAACGAGTAACGAATGAAGTTTGAAGTTGTTACGGATTGTTTTCATGTTCAAAGGATCCAACAATGATCCTACAAGAGTTTACAAGTTGTTTCCATGTTCAAACGAATCAAGAATGAAGCTACAAGTTGTTTCCAAGTTCGAACAAGTCAAGAATGATGTCTCAAGTTATTATAGATTATATTTATGTTCAAAAGAGCCTAGAATGATCCTACAAGAGTATACAAGTGTTTCAATGTTCAAACGAGTCAAGATTGAAGCTATAAGTTGTTTACAAGTTCGAATGAGTAAAGAATGAAGTCTAACGTTGTTACGGATTGTTGTCATGTTCAAATGAGCCAAGAATGATCCTACAAGAGTTTACAATTGTTTCAATGTTCAAACGAGTCAAGAATGGAGCTACAAGTTGTTTCCAAGTTCAAATGAGTAAAGAATAAAGTCTCAAGTCGTTACAGATTCTCTTCATGTTCAAATGAGCCAAGCATGATCCTACAAGAGTTTACAAGTTGTTTCAATGTTCAAACGAGTCAAGAATGAAGCTACAAGTTGTTTCCAAGTTCGAACAAGTCAAAAATGATGTCTCCAGTTATTATAGATTATTTTTATGTTCAAATGAGCCAAGAATGATCCTACAAGAGTATACAAGTGTGTCAATGTTCAAACGAGTCAAGAATGAAGCTATAAGTTGTTTACAAGTTCGAATGAGTAAAGAATGAAGTCTAACGTTGTTACGGATTGTTGTCATGTTCAAATGAGCAAAGAATGATCCTACAAGAGTTAACAAGTTGTTTCCATGTTCAAACGAGTCTACAATGAAGTTACAAGTTGTTTCCAAGTTTGAACGAGTAAAGAATGAAGTTTAAAGTTATTACGGATTGTTTTCAGGTTCAAATGAGCCAAAAATGATCCAACAAGAGTTTACAGTTGTTTCAATGTTCAAACGAGTCAAGAATGAAGCTATAAGTTGTTTCCAAGTTTGAACGAGTCAAGAATGAAGATACAAGTTGTTTCCAAGTTCGAACGAGTAAAGAATGAAGTTTGAAGTTGTTACGGATTCTTTTCATATTCAAATGATCCAACAATGATCCTACAAGAGTTTACAAGTTGTTTCCATGTTCAAACGAGTCAAGAATGAAGCTACAAGTTGTTTCCAAGTTCGAACAAGTCAAGAATGATGTCTCAAGTTATTACAGATTATTTTTATGTTCAAAAGAGCCAAGAATGATCCTACAAGAGTATACAAGTGTTTCAATGTTCAAACGAGTCAAGAATGAAGCTATAAGTTGTTTACAAGTTCGAATGAGTAAAGAATGAAGTCTAACGTTGTTACGGATTGTTGTCATATTCAAATGAGCCAAGAATGATCCTACAAGAGTTTACAATTTTTTCAATGTTCAAACGAGTCAAGAATGGAGCTACAAGTCGTTTCCAAGTTCAAATTAGTAAAGAATAAAGTCTCAAGTCGTTACAGATTATTTTTATGTTCAAATGAGCCAAGAATGTCCTACAAGAGTTTACAATTGTTTTAATGTTCAAACGAGTCAAGAATGGAGTTACAAGTTGTTTACAAGTTCGAACGAGTAAAGAATGAAGTTTGAAGTTGTTATGGATTGTTTTCATGTTCAAATGAGCCAAGAATGATCCTACAAGAGTTTACAAGTTGTTTCCATGTTCAAACGAGTCAGGAATGAAGCTACAAGTTGTTTTCAAGTTCGAACAAGTCAAGAATGATGTCTCAAGTAATTACAGATTATTTTCATATTGAAATGAGCCAAGAATGATCCTACAAGAGTTTACAATTCTCTCAATGTTCAAATGGGTCAAGAATGGAGCTACAAGTTGTTACAGATTATTTTTATGTTCAAATGATCCAAGAATGATCCTACAAGAGTTTACAATTGTTTCAATGTTCAAACGACTCAAGAATGGAGCTATAACTTGTTTCCAAGTTCGAACGAGTCAGGAATGAAGATACAAGTTTTTTCCAAGTTCGAACGAGTAAAGAATGAAGTTTGAAGTTATTACGGATTGTTTTCAGGTTCAAATGAGCCAAAAATGATCCAACAAGAGTTTACAATTGTTTCAATGTTCAAACGAGTCAAGAATGAAGCTATAAGTTGTTTCCAAGTTCGAACGAGTCAAGAATGAAGATACAAGTTGTTTACAAGTTCGAACGAGTAACGAATGAAGTTTGAAGTTGTTACGGATTGTTTTCATGTTCAAAGGATCCAACAATGATCCTACAAGAGTTTACAAGTTGTTTCCATGTTCAAACGAATCAAGAATGAAGCTACAAGTTGTTTCCAAGTTCGAACAAGTCAAGAATGATGTCTCAAGTTATTACAGATTATTTTTATGTTCAAAAGAGCCTAGAATGATCCTACAAGAGTATAAAAGTGTTTCAATGTTCAAACGAGTCAAGATTGAAGCTATAAGTTGTTTACAAGTTCGAATGAGTAAAGAATGAAGTCTAACGTTGTTACGGATTGTTGTCATGTTCAAATGAGCCAAGAATGATCCTACAAGAGTTTAAAATTGTTTCAATGTTCAAACGAGTCAAGAATGGAGCTACAAGTTGTTTCCAAGTTCAAATTAGTAAAGAATAAAGTCTCAAGTCGTTACAGATTGTTTTCATGTTCAAATGAGCCAAGCATGATCCTACAAGAGTTTACAAGTTGTTTCAATGTTCAAACGAGTCAAGAATGAAGCTACAAGTTGTTTCCATGTTCAAACGAGTCAAGAATGAAGCTACAAGTTGTTTCCAAGTTCGAACAAGTCAAAAATAATGTCTCCAGTTATTATAGATTATTTTTATGTTCAAATGAGCCAAGAATGATCCTACAAGAGTATACAAGTGTGTCAATGTTCAAACGAGTCAAGAATGAAGCTATAAGTTGTTTACAAGTTCGAATGAGTAAAGAATGAAGTCTAACGTTGTTACGGATTGTTGTCATGTTCAAATGAGCAAAGAATGATCCTACAAGAGTTAACAAGTTGTTTCCATGTTCAAACGAGTCTACAATGAAGTTACAAGTTGTTTCCAAGTTTGAACGAGTAAAGAATGAAGTTTAAAGTTATTACGGATTGTTTTCAAGTTCAAATGAGCCAAAAATGATCCAACAAGAGTTTACAGTTGTTTCAATGTTGAAACGAGTCAAGAATGAAGCTATAAGTTGTTTCCAAGTTCGAACGAGTCAAGAATGAAGATACAAGTTGTTTCAAGTTCGAACGAGTAAAGAATGAAGTTTGAAGTTGTTACAGATTCTTTTCATATTCAAATGATCCAACAATGATCCTACAAGAGTTTACAAGTTGTTTCCATGTTCAAACGAGTCAAGAATGAAGCTACAAGTTGTTTCCAAGTTCGAACAAGTCAAGAATGATGTCTCAAGTTATTACAGATTATTTTTATGTTCAAAAGAGCCAAGAATGATCCTACAAGAGTATACAAGTGTTTCAATGTTCAAACGAGTCAAGAATGAAGCTATAAGTTGTTTACAAGTTCGAATGAGTAAAGAATGAAGTCTAACGTTGTTACGGATTGTTGTCATATTCAAATGAGCCAAGAATGATCCTACAAGAGTTTACAATTTTTTCAATGTTCAAACGAGTCAAGAATGGAGCTACAAGTCGTTTCCAAGTTCAAATGAGTAAAGAATAAAGTCTCAAGTTGTTACAGATTATTTTTATGTTCAAATGAGCCAAGAATTATCCTTCAAGAGTTTACAATTGTTTCAATGTTCAAACGAGTCAAGAATGGAGTTACAAGTTGTTTCCAAGTTCGAACGAGTAAAGAATGAAGTTTGAAGTTGTTATGGATTGTTTTCATGTTCAAATGAGCCAAGAATGATCCTACAAGAGTTTACAAGTTGTTTCCATGTTCAAACGAGTCAAGAATGAAGGTACAAGTTGTTTCCAAGTTCGAACAAGTCAAGAATGATGTCTCAAGTAATTACAGATTATTTTCATATTGAAATGAGCCAAGAATGATCCTACAAGAGTTTACAATTCTTTCAATGTTCAAACGGGTCAAGAATGGAGCTACAAGTTGTTTCCAAGTTCAGACAAGTAAAGAATTAAGTCTCAAGTTGTTACGGATTGTTGTCATGTTCAAATGATCCAAAAATGATCCTACAAGAGTTTACAATTGTTTTACTATTCAAACGACTCAAGAATGGAGCTACAAGTTGTTTCCAAGTTCAAATGAGTAAAGAATAAATTTCAAGTTGTTATAGATTGTTTTCATGTTCAAATGAGCTAAGAATGATCCTAAAAAAGTTAACACGTTGTTTCCATGTTCAAACGAGTCTAAAATGAAGTTACAAGTTGTTTCCAAGTTCGAACAAGTAAAGAATGAAGTTTGAAGTTATTTCGAATTGTTTTCAGGTTCAAATGAGCCAAAAATGATCCAACAAGAGTTTACAATTGTTTCAATGTTCAAACGAGTCAAGAAAGAAGCTATAACTTGTTTCCAAGTTCGAACGAGTCAAGAATAAAGATACAAGTTGTTTCCAAGTTCGAACGAGTAAAGAATGAAGTTTGAAGTTATTACGGATTGTTTTCAGGTTTAAATGAGCCAAAAATGATCCAACAAGAGTTTATAATTGTTTCAATGTTCAAACGAGTCAAGTATGAAGCTATAAGTTGTTTCCAAGTTCGAACGAGTCAAGAATGAAGATACAAGTTGTTTACAAGTTCGAACGAGTAACGAATGAAGTTTGAAGTTGTTACGGATTGTTTTCATGTTCAAAGGATCCAACAATGATCCTACAAGAGTTTACAAGTTGTTTCCATGTTCAAACGAATCAAGAATGAAGCTACAAGTTCTTTCCAAGTTCGAACAAGTTAAGAATGATGTCTCAAGTTATTACAGATTATTTTTATGTTCAAAAGAGCCTAGAATGATCCTACAAGAATATACGAGTGTTTCAATGTTCAAACGAGTCAAGAATGAAGCTATAAGTTGTTTACAAGTTCGAATGAGTAAAGAATGAAGTCTAACGTTGTTACGGATTGTTGTCATGTTCAAATGAGCCAAGAATGATCCTACAAGAGTTTACAATTGTTTCAATGTTCAAATGAGTCAAGAATGGAGCTACAAGTTGTTTCCAAGTTCAAATGAGTAAAGAATAAAGTCTCAAGTTGTTACAGATTGTTTTTATGTTCAAATGAGCCAAGCATGATCCAGCAAGAGTTTACAAGTTGTTTCAATGTTCAAACGAGTAAAGAATGGAGCTACAAGTTGTTTCCAAGTTCGAACGAGTAAAGAATGAAGTTTGAAGTTGTTACGGATTTGTTTCATGTTCAAATGAGTCAAGAATGATCCTACAAGAGTATACAAGTTGTTTCCATGTTCAAACGAGTCAAGAATGAAGCTACAAGTTGCTTCCAAGTTCGAACAAGTCAAGAATGATGTGTCAAGTAATTACAGATTATTTTCATATTGAAATGAGCCAAGAATGATCCTACAAGAGTTTACAATTGTTTCAATGGTCAAACGAGTCAAGAATGGAGCTACAAGTTGTTTCCAAGTTCAGACAAGTAAAGAATTAAGTCTCAAGTTGTTACGGATTGTTTTCATGTTCAAATGATCCAAAAATGATCCTACAAGAGTTTACAATTGTTTTACTGTTCAAACGAGTCAAGAATGGAGCTACAAGTTGTTTCCAAGTTCAAATGAGTAAAGAATAAATTTCAAGTTGTTACAGATTGTATTCATGTTCAAATGAGCCAAGAATGATTTAAAAGAGTTAACAAGTTGTTTCCATGTTCAAACGAGTCTAGAATGAAGGTACAAGTTGTATCCAAGTTCGAACGAGTAAAGAATGAAGTTTGAAGTTATTACGAATTATTTTCAGGTTCAAATGAGCCAAAAATGATCCAACAAGAGTTTACAATTGTTTCAATGTTCAAACGAGTCAAGAATGAAGCTATAAGTTGTTTCCAAGTTCGAACGAGTCAAGAATGAAGATACAAGTTGTTTCCAAGTTCGAACGAATAAAGAATGAAGTTTGAAGTTATTACGGATTGTTTTCAGGTTCAAATGAGCCAAAAATGATCCAACAAGAGTTTACAATTGTTTCAATGTTCAAACGAGTCAAGAATGAAGCTATAAGTTGTTTACAAGTTCGAATGAGTAAAGAATGAAGTCCAACGTTGTTACGGATTGTTGTCATGTTCAAATGAGCCAAGAATGATCCTACAAGAGTTTACAATTGTTTCAATGTTTAAACGAGTCAAGAATGGAGCTACAAGTTGTTTCCAAGTTCAAATGAGTAAAGAATAAAGTCTCAATTTGTTACAGATTGTTTTTATGTTCAAATGAGCCAAGCTTGATCCTACAAGAGTTTACAAGTTGTTTTAATGTTCAAACGAGTCAAGAATGAAGCTACAAGTTGTTTCCATGTTCAAACGAGTAAAGAATGAAGTTTGAAGTTGTTACGGATTCTTTTCATATTCAAATGATCCAAGAATGGTCCTACAAGAGTTTACAAGTTGTTTCCATGTTCGAATGAGTAAAGAATAAATCTCAAGTTGTTACAGATTGTTTTCATGTTCAAATGAGCCAAGTATGATCCTACAAGAGTCTACAAGTTGTTTCCATGTTCAAACGAGTCAAGAATGAAGCTATAAGTTGTTTCCAAGTTCGAATGAGTAAAGAATGAAGTCTAACGTTGCTACGGATTGTTGTCATGTTCAAATGAGCCAAGAATGATCCTACAAGAGTTTACAATTTTTTCAATGTTCAAACGAGTCAAGAATGGAGCTACAAGTCGTTTCTATGTTCAAATGATTAAAGAATAAATTCTCAAGTTGTTACAGATTATTTTTATGTTCAAATGATCCAAGAATGATCCTACAAGAGTTTACAATTGTTTCAATGTTCAAACGACTCAAGAATGGAGCTACAAGTTGTTTCCAAGTTCAGACAAGTAAAGAATTAAGTCTCAAGTTGTTACGGATTGTTTTCATGTTCAAATGATCCAAAAATGATCCTACAAGAGTTTACAATTGTTTTACTGTTCAAACGAGTCAAGAATGGAGCTACAAGTTGTTTCCAAGTTCAAATGAGTAAAGAATAAATTTCAAGTTGTTACAGATTGTCTTCATGTTCAAATGAGCCAAGAATGATCCTAAAAGAGTTAACAAGTTGTTTCCATGTTCAAACGTGTCTAGAATGAAGTTATAAGTTGTTTCCAAGTTCGAACGAGTAAAGAATGAAGTTTGAAGTTGTTACAGATTGTTTTCATGTTCAAATGAGCCAAGTATGATCCTACAAGAGTTTACAAGTTGTTTCCATGTTCAAACGAGTCAAGAATGAAGCTATAAGTTGTTTCCAAGTTCGAATGAGTAAAGAATGAAGTCTAACGTTGTTACGGATTGTTGTCATGTTCAAATGAGCCAAGAATGATCCTACAAGAGTTTACAATTTTTTCAATGTTCAAACGAGTCAAGAATGGAGCTAAAAGTCGTTTCCAAGTTCAAATGATTAAAGAATAAAGTCTCAAGTTGTTACAGTTTATTTTTATGTTCAAATGAGCCAAGAATGATCCTACAAGAGTTTACAATTGTTTCAATGTTCAAACGAGTCAAGAATGGAGCTACAAGTTGTTTCCAAGTTCGAACGAGTAAAGAATAAAGTTTGAAGTTGTTACGGATTGTTTTCATGTTCAAATGAGCCAAGAATCATCCTACAAGAGTTTACAAGTTGCTTCCATGTTCGAACGAGTCAAGAATGAAGCTACAAGTTGTTTCCAAGTTCGAACGAGTAAAGAATGAAGTTTGAAGTTGTTACAGATTATTTTTATGTTCAAATGATCCAAGAATGATCCTACAAGAGTTTACAATTGTTTCAATGTTCAAACGACTCAAGAATGGAGCTACAAGTTGTTTCCAAGTTCAGACAAGTAAAGAATTAAGTCTCAAGTTGTTACGGATTGTTTTCATGTTCAAATGATCCAAAAATGATCCTACAAGAGTTTACAATTGTTTTACTGTTCAAACGAGTCAAGAATGGAGCTACAAGTTGTTTCCAAGTTCAAATGAGTAAAGAATAAATTTCAAGTTGTTACAGATTGTCTTCATGTTCAAATGAGCCAAGAATGATCCTAAAAGAGTTAACAAGTTGTTTCCATGTTCAAACGTGTCTAGAATGAAGTTATAAGTTGTTTCCAAGTTCGAACGAGTAAAGAATGAAGTTTGAAGTTGTTACAGATTGTTTTCATGTTCAAATGAGCCAAGTATGATCCTACAAGAGTTTACAAGTTGTTTCCATGTTCAAACGAGTCAAGAATGAAGCTATAAGTTGTTTCCAAGTTCGAATGAGTAAAGAATGAAGTCTAACGTTGTTACGGATTGTTGTCATGTTCAAATGAGCCAAGAATGATCCTACAAGAGTTTACAATTTTTTCAATGTTCAAACGAGTCAAGAATGGAGCTAAAAGTCGTTTCCAAGTTCAAATGATTAAAGAATAAAGTCTCAAGTTGTTACAGTTTATTTTTATGTTCAAATGAGCCAAGAATGATCCTACAAGAGTTTACAATTGTTTCAATGTTCAAACGAGTCAAGAATGGAGCTACAAGTTGTTTCCAAGTTCGAACGAGTAAAGAATAAAGGTTGAAGTTGTTACGGATTGTTTTCATGTTCAAATGAGCCAAGAATCATCCTACAAGAGTTTACAAGTTGCTTCCATGTTCGAACGAGTCAAGAATGAAGCTACAAGTTGTTTCCAAGTTCGAACAAATCAAGAATGATGTCTCAAGTAATTACAGATTATTTTCATATTGAAATGAGCCAAGAATGATCCTACAAGAGTTTACAATTGTTTCAATGTTCAAACGAGTCAAGAATGGAGCTACAAGTTCTTTCCAAGTTCAGACAAATAAAGAATTAAGTCTCAAGTTATTACGGATTGTTTTCATGTTCAAATGATCCAAAAATGATCCTACAAGAGTTTACAATTGTTTTACTGTTCAAACGAGTCAAGAATGGAGCTACAAGTTGTTTCCAAGTTCAAATGAGTAAAGAATAAATTTCAAGTTGTTACAGATTATTTTCATGTTCAAATGAGCCAAGAATGATCCTAAAAGAGTTAACAAGTTGTTTCCATGTTCAAACGAGTCTAGAATGAAGTTACAAGTTGTATCCAAGTTCGAACGAGTAAAGAATGAAGTTTGAAGTTATTACGGATTGTTTTCAGGTTCAAATGAGCCAAAAATGATCCAACAAGAGTTTACAATTGTTTCAATGTTCAAACGAGTCAAGAATGAAGCTATAAGTTGTTTCCAAGTTCGAACGAGTCAAGAATGAAGATACAAGTTGTTTCCAAGTTCGAACGAGTAAAGAATGAAGTTTGAAATTATTACGGATTGTTTTCAGGTTCAAATGAGCCAAAAATGATCCAACAAGAGTTTACAATTGTTTCAATGTTCAAACGAGTCAAGAATGAAGCTATAAGTTGTTTCCAAGTTCGAACGAGTCAAGAATGAAGATACAAGTTGTTTACAAGTTCGAACGAGTAACGAATGAAGTTTGAAGTTGTTACGGATTGTTTTCATGTTCAAAGGATCCAACAATGATCCTACTAGAGTTTACAAGTTGTTTCCATGTTCAAACGAATCAAGAATGAAGCTACAAGTTGTTTCCAAGTTCGAACAAGTCAAGAATGATGTCTCAAGTTATTACAGATTATTTTTATGTTCAAAAGAGCCTAGAATGATCCTATAAGAGTATACAAGTGTTTCAATGTTCAAACGAGTCAAGAATGAAGCTATAAGTTGTTTACAAGTTCGAATGAGTAAAGAATGAAGTCTAATGTTGTTACGGATTGTTGTCATGTTCAAATGAGCCAAGAATGATCCTACAAGAGTTTACAATTGTTTCAATGTTCAAACGAGTCAAGAATGGAGCTACAAGTTGTTTCCAAGTTCAAATGAGTAAAGAATAAAGTCTCAAGTTGTTACAGATTGTTTTCATGTCCAAATGAGTCAAGCATGATCCTACAAGAGTTTACAAGTTGTTTCAATGTTAAAATGAGTCAAGAATGAAGCTACAAGTTGTTTCCATGTTCAAACGAGTAAAGAATGAAGTTTGAAGTTGTTACAGATTCTTTTCATATTCAAATGATCCAAGAATGGTCCTAAAAGAGTTTACAAGTTGTTTCCATGTTCAAACGAGTCAAGAATGGAGCTACAAGTTGTTTCCAAGTTCCAATGAGTAAAGAATAAATCTCAAGTTGTTACAGATTGTTTTCATGTTCAAATGAGCCAAGTATGATCCTACAAGAGTTTACAAGTTGTTTCAATGTTAAAATGAGTCAAGAATGAAGCTACAAGTTGTTTCCATGTTCAAACGAGTAAAGAATGAAGTTTGAAGTTGTTATAGATTCTTTTCATATTCAAATGATCCAAGAATGGTCCTACAAGAGTTTACAAGTTGTTTCCATGTTCAAACGAGTCAAGAATGGAGCTACAAGTTGTTTCAAAGTTCCTATGAGTAAAGAATAAATCTCAAGTTGTTACAGATTGTTTTCATGTTCAAATGAGCCAAGTATGATCCTACAAGAGTTTACAAGTTGTTTCAATGTTAAAACGAGTCAAGAATGAAGCTATAAGTTGTTTCCAAGTTCGAACGAGTCAAGAATGAAGATACAAGTTGTTTCCAAGTTCGAACGAGTAAAGAATGAAGTTTGAAATTATTACGGATTGTTTTCAGGTTCAAATGAGCCAAAAATGATCCAACAAGAGTTTACAATTGTTTCAATGTTCAAACGAGTCAAGAATGAAGCTATAAGTTGTTTCCAAGTTCGAACGAGTCAAGAATGAAGATACAAGTTGTTTACAAGTTCGAACGAGTAACGAATGAAGTTTGAAGTTGTTACGGATTGTTTTCATGTTCAAAGGATCCAACAATGATCCTACAAGAGTTTACAAGTTGTTTCCATGTTCAAACGAATCAAGAATGAAGCTACAAGTTGTTTCCAAGTTCGAACAAGTCAAGAATGATGTCTCAAGTTATTACAGATTATTTTTATGTTCAAAAGAGCCTAGAATGATCCTATAAGAGTATACAAGTGTTTCAATGTTCAAACGAGTCAAAAATGAAGCTATAAGTTGTTTACAAGTTCGAATGAGTAAAGAATGAAGTCTAACGTTGTTACGGATTGTTGTCATGTTCAAATGAGCCAAGAATGATCCTACAAGAGTTTACAATTGTTTCAATGTTCAAACGAGTCAAGAATGGAGCTACAAGTTGTTTCCAAGTTCAAATGAGTAAAGAATAAAGTCTCAAGTTGTTACAGATTGTTTTCATGTCCAAATGAGTCAAGCATGATCCTACAAGAGTTTACAAGTTGTTTCAATGTTAAAATGAGTCAAGAATGAAGCTACAAGTTGTTTCCATGTTCAAACGAGTAAAGAATGAAGTTTGAAGTTGTTACAGATTCTTTTCATATTCAAATGATCCAAGAATGGTCCTACAAGAGTTTACAAGTTGTTTCCATGTTCAAACGAGTCAAGAATGGAGCTACAAGTTATTTCCAAGTTCCAATGAGTAAAGAATAAATCTCAAGTTGTTACAGATTGTTTTCATGTTCAAATGAGCCAAGTATGATCCTACAAGAGTTTACAAGTTGTTTCAATGTTAAAATGAGTCAAGAATGAAGCTACAAGTTGTTTCCATGTTCAAACGAGTAAAGAATGAAGTTTGAAGTTGTTACAGATTCTTTTCATATTCAACTGATCCAAGAATGGTCCTACAAGAGTTTACAAGTTGTTTCCATGTTCAAACGAGTCAAGAATGGAGCTACAAGTTGTTTCCAAGTTCCAATGAGTAAAGAATAAATCTCAAGTTGTTACAGATTGTTTTCATGTTCAAATGAGCCAAGTATGATCCTACAAGAGTTTACAAGTTGTTTCCATGTTCAAACGAGTCAAGAATGAAACTATAAGTTGTTTCCAAGTTCGAATGAGTAAAGAATGAAGTCTAACGTTGTTACGGATTGTTGTCATGTTCAAATGAGCCAAGAATGATCCTACAAGAGTTTACAATTTTTTCAATGTTCAAACGAGTCAAGAATGGAGCTACAAGTCATTTCCAAGTTCAAATGATTAAAGAATAAAGTCTCAAGTTGTAACAGATTATTTTTATGTTCAAATGAGCCAAGAATGATCCTACAAGAGTTTACAATTGTTTCAATGTTCAAACGAGTCAAGAATGGAGCTACAAGTTGTTTCCAAGTTCGAACGAGTAAAGAATGAAGTTTGAAGTTGTTACGGATTGTTTTCATGTTCAAATGAGCCAAGAATGATCCTACAAGAGTTTACAAGTTGTTTCCATGTTCAAACGAGTCAAGAATGAAACTACAAGTTGTTTCCAAGTTCGAACGAGTAAAGAATGAAGTTTGAAGTTGTTACAGATTGTTTTCATGTTCAAATGAGCCAAGTATGATCCTACAAGAGTTTACAAGTTGTTTCCATGTTCAAACGAGTCAAGAATGGAGCTACAAGTTGTTTCTAAGTTCCAATGAGTAAAGAATAAATCTCAAGTTGTTACAGATTGTTTTCATGTTCAAATGAGCCAAGTATGATCCTACAAGAGTTTATAAGTTGTTTCAATGTTAAAATGAGTCAAGAATGAAGCTACAAGTTGTTCCATGTTCAAACGAGTAAAGAATGAAGTTTGAAGTTGTTACAGATTCTTTTCATATTCAAATGATCCAAGAATGGTCCTACAAGAGTTTACAAGTTGTTTCCATGTTCAAACGAGTCAAGAATGGAGCTACAAGTTGTTTCCAAGTTCCAATGAGTAAAGAATAAATCTCAAGTTGTTACAGATTGTTTTCATGTTCAAATGAGCCAAGTATGATCCTACAAGAGTTTACAAGTTGTTTCCATGTTCAAACGAGTCAAGAATGAAACTATAAGTTGTTTCCAAGTTCGAATGAGTAAAGAATGAAGTCTAACGTTGTTACGGATTGTTGTCATGTTCAAATGAGCCAAGAATGATCCTACAAGAGTTTACAATTTTTTCAATGTTCAAACGAGTCAAGAATGGAGCTACAAGTCGTTTCCAAGTTCAAATGATTAAAGAATAAAGTCTCAAGTTGTTACAGATTATTTTTATGTTCAAATGAGCCAAGAATGATCCTACAAGAGTTTACAATTGTTTCAATGTTCAAACGAGTCAAGAATGGAGCTACAAGTTGTTTCCAAGTTCGAACGAGTAAAGAATGAAGTTTGAAGTTGTTACGGATTGTTTTCATGTTCAAATGAGCCAAGAATGATCCTACAAGAGTTTACAAATTGTTTCCATGTTCAAACGAGTCAAGAATGAAACTACAAGTTGTTTCCAAGTTCGAACAAGTCAAGAATGATGTCTCAAGTAATTACAGATTATTTTCATATTGAAATGAGCCAAGAATGATCCTACAAGAGTTTACAATTGGTTCAATGTTCAAACGAGTCAAGAATGGAGCTACAAGTTGTTTCCAAGTTCAGACAAGTAAAGAATTAAGTCTCAAGTTGTTAAGGATTGGTTTCATGTTCAAATGAGCCAAGCATGATCCTAAAAGAGTTTACAAGTTGTTTCAATGTTTAAACGAGTCAAGAATGAAGCTACAAGTTGTTTCCAAGTTCGAACGAGTAAAGAATGAAGTTTGAAGTTGTTACGGATTCTTTTCATATTCAAATGATCCAAGAATGGTCCTACAAGAGTTTACAAGTTGTTTCCATGTTCAAACGAGTCAAGAATGGAGCTACAAGTTGTTTCCAAGTTCCAATGAGTAAGGAATAAATCTCAAGTTGTTACAGATTGTTTTCATGTTCAAATGAGCCAAGTATGATCCTACAAGAGTTTACAAGTTGTTTCCATGTTCAAACGAGTCAAGAATGAAGCTATAAGTTGTTTCCAAGTTCAAATGAGTAAAGAATGAAGTCTAATGATGTTACGGATTTTTGTCATGTTCAAATAAGCCAAGAATGATCCTACAAGAGTTTACAATTTTTTCAATGTTCAAACGAGTCAAGAATGGTGCTACAAAGTCGTTTCCAAGTTCAGATGATTAAAGAATAAAGTCTCAAGTTGTTACAGATTATTTTTATGTTCAAATGAGCCAAGAATGATCCTACAAGAGTTTACAATTGTTTCAATGTTCAAACGAGTCAAGAATGGAGCTACAAGTTGTTTCCAAGTTCGAACGAGTAAAGAATGAAGTTTGAAGTCGTTACGGATTGTTTTCATGTTCAAATGAGCCAAGAATGATCCTACAAGAGTTTACAAGTTATTACCATGTTCAAACGAGTCTAGAATGAAGTTACAAGTTGTTTCCAAGTTCGAACGAGTAAAGAATGAAGTTTGAAGTTATTACGGATTGTTTTCAGGTTCAATGAGCCAAAAATGATCCAACAAGAGTTTACAATTGTTTCAAAGTTCAAACGAGTCAAGAATGAAGCTATAAGTTGTTTCCAAGTTCGAACGAGTCAAGAATGAAGATACAAGTTGTTTACAAGTTCGAACGAGTAAAGAACGAAGTTTGAAGTTGTTACGGATTGTTTTCATGTTCAAAGGATCCAACAATGATCCTACAAGAGTTTACAAGTTGTTTCCATGTTCAAACGAGTCTAGAATGAAGCTACAAGTTGTTTCCAAGTTCGAACGAGTAAAGAATGAAGTTTGAAGTTGTTACAGATTCTTTTCATATTCAAATGATCCAAGAATGGTCCTACAAGAGTTTACAAGTTGTTTCCATGTTCAAACGAGTCAAGAATGGAGCTACAAGTTGTTTCCAAGTTCCAATGAGTAAGGAATAAATCTCAAGTTGTTACAGATTGTTTTCATGTTCAAATGAGCCAAGTATGATCCTACAAGAGTTTACAAGTTGTTTCCATGTTCAAACGAGTCATGAATGAAGCTATAAGTTGTTTCCAAGTTCAAATGAGTAAAGAATGAAGTCTAATGTTGTTACGGATTTTTGTCATGTTCAAATAAGCCAAGAATGATCCTACAAGAGTTTATAATTTTTTCAATGTTCAAACGAGTCAAGAATGGTGCTACAAAGTCGTTTCCAAGTTCAGATGATTAAAGAATAAAGTCTCAAGTTGTTACAGATTATTTTTATGTTCAAATGAGCCAAGAATGATCCTACAAGAGTTTACAAGTTGTTTCCATGTTCAAACGAGTCAAGAATGAAGCTAGAAGTTGTTTCCAAGTTCGAACAAGTCAAGAATGATGTATCTAGTAATTACAGATTATTTTCATATTGAAATGAGCCAAGAATGATCTTACAAGAGTTTACAATTGTTTCAATGTTCAAACGAGTCAAGAATGGAGCTACAAGTTGTTTCCAAGTTCAGACAAGTAAAGAATTAAGTCCAAAGTTGTTACGGATTGTTTTCATGTTCAAATGATCCAAAAATGATCCTACAAGAGTTTACAATTGTTTTACTGTTCAAACGAGTCAAGAATGGAGCTACAAGTTGTTTCCAAGTTCAAATGAGTAAAGAATAAATTTCAAGTTGTTACAGATTGTTTTCATGTTCAAATGAGCCAAGAATGATCCTAAAAGAGTTAACAATTTGTTTCCATGTTCAAACGAGTCTAGAATGAAGTTACAAGTTGTTTCGAAGTTCGAACGAGTAAAGAATGAAGTTTGAAGTTATTACGGATTGTTTTCAGGTTCAAAAGAGCCTAGAATGATCCTACAAGAGTATACAAGTGTTTCAATGTTCAAACGAGTCAAGAATGAAGCTATAAGTTGTTTATAAGTGCGAATGAGTAAAGAAATGAAGTCTAACGTTGTTACGGATTGTTGTCATGTTCAAATTAGCCAAGAATGATCCTACAAGAGTTTACAATTGTTTCAATGTTCAAACGAGTCAAGAATGGAGCTAGAAATTGTTTCCAAGTTCAAATGAGTAAAGAATAAAGTCTCAAGTTATTACAGATTGTTTTCATGTTCAAATGAGCCAAGCATGATCCTACAAGAGATTACAAGTTGTTTCAATGTTTAAACGAGTCAAGAATGAAGCTATAAGTTGTTTCCAAGTTCGAACGAGTAAAGAATGAAGTTTGAAGTTGTTACGGATTCTTTTCATATTCAAATGATCCAAGAATGGTCCTACAAGAGTTTACAAGTTGTTTCCATGTTCAAACGAGTCAAGAATGGAGCTACAAGTTGTTTCCAAGTTCCAATGAGTAAAGAATAAATCTCAAGTTGTTACAGATTGTTTTCATGTTCAAATGAGCCAAGTATGGTCCTACAAGAGTTTACAAGTTGTTTCCATGTTCAAACAAGTCAAGAATGGAGCTACAAGTTGTTTCCAAGTTCCAATGAGTAAAGAATAAATCTCAAGTTGTTTCAGATTGTTTTCATGTTCAAATGAGCCAAGAATGATCCTACAAGAGTTTACAAGTTGTTTCCATGTTCAAACGAGTCAAGAATGAAGCTATAAGTTGTTTCCAAGTTCGAATGAGTACAGAATGAAGTCTAATGTTGTTACGGATTGTTGTCATATTCAAATGAGCCAAAGATGATCCAACAAGAGTTTACATTTGTTTCAATGTTCAAACGAGTCAAGAATGGAGCTACAAGTCGTTTCCAAGTTCAAATGAGTAAAGAATAAAGTCTCAAGTTGTTACAGATTTTTTTATGTTCAAATGAGCCAAGAATGATCCTACAAGAGTTTACAATTGTTTCAATGTTCAAACGAGTCAAGAATGGAGCTACAAGTTATTTCCAAGTTCGAACGAGTAAAGACTGAAGTTTGAAGTTGTTACGGATTGTTTTCATGTTCAAATGAGCCAAGAATGATCCTACAAGAGTTTACAAGTTGTTTCCATGTTCAAACGAGTCAAGAATGAAGCTACAAGTTGTTTCCAAGTTCCAACAAGTCAAGAATGATTTCTCAAGTAATTACAGATTATTTTCATATTGAAATGAGCCAAGCATGATCCTACAAGAGTTTACAAGTTGTTTCATTGTTCAAACGAGTCAAGAATGAAGCTACAAGTTGTTTCCATGTTCAAACGAGTCAAGAACGAAGCTACAAGTTGTTTCCAAGTTCGAACAAGTCAAGAATGATGTCTCAAGTTATTACAGATTATTTTTATGTTCAAATGAGCCAAGAATGATCCTACAAGAGTATACAAGTGTTTCAATGTTCAAACGAGTCAAGAATGAAGCTATAAGTTGTTTACAAGTTCGAATGAGTAAAGAATGAAGTCTAACGTTGTTACGGATTGTTGTCATGTTCGAATGAGCCAAGAATGATCCTACAAGAGTTTACAATTGTTTCAATGTTCAAACGAGTCAAGAATGGAGCTACAAGTTGTTTCCAAGTTCAAATGAGTAAAGAATAAAGTCTCAAGTTGTTACAGATTGTTTTCATGTTTAAATGAGCCAAGCATGATCCTACAAGAGTTTACAAGTTGTTTCAATGATCAAACGAGTCAAGAATGAAGCTATGTTTTCCTAGTTGTACAAGTAGAAGGGGGGGTTGAATACTTGTATGTCTTTTCTGCCTGATTTAAAATCAAATTAAGAACAAACTCAAACACAAAAATATGAATAAGTACTGTTTTGTATTATTTATTTGTGAATACAAACCTCTCCTAGGGTGTACACAAACCCTAGCAGCTTCTCTATGTTTATCACAGCAAATCTCTCTATCTCTATGCTCTCACAAAATTTCACTCACACAATTATGCTTCGACTTCCACACCTTTACAATTAGGTTACATAGAGTTTATATAGAGAGCTGCCTATCAACTAATAACAGAAAGTAAAATTACAATAGGAATAAAATACCTAATTATTAGTTGACAGCTTCCTTCTATAATTCTCTTTCTTTCCCATTGCATATCTGCAATATATTTATCTTGATCTTCAAAGACTTTCCATTCCTGTGATCTTCTTCCAAATTTTTCCTCAACTGTATAGACTCTAAAATCTTCAGACTCTGATGATCTTCAGACTCTGATCACATGTAGACTCTGATAGATCATAGACTCTGATAGTCTATAGACTCTGATCACCTTCCAGACTCTGATCTTCATGCAGACTCTGGTTTCACTTTCTACAGAAATTCTTCTATGTACAAATAACATGAATGTTGACTATTTAGACTCTGATTATACATTTCAGAGACTAGAAAGACTTATTACAGATAAACTAATCTAGACCATGTTCTAGTATTTTGTACATCATCAAATGAATATATTCCTAACAATCTCCCATTATTTATGCTTTATAAAATGTAAGCATAAATCAAGGTTTGATGATGTCAAAACTAAAGAAAAAAACTATTAATCTAGAACAGTATAAAAGAATTATAAAGGAAAAAGAATTACTTCTTACTTAATATTCTCAAAGGCTGGATTATTCTTCAAAAATGAATTCAGCATATTTTCCTCCACAATTGCCAGAGTCTCACCAACAAATTTCTTCAATTTCTTCATTTCTTCACTTGAGCATTTAATTTGACAATAAGCTGCTCTAAGATCATTTGCACTGCTTTCTTGATCTTTTAAGTCCTTCAACATCAGAACACTAACTTTCTCACTCATAGGCTGAAACCCAAAGTAATGACCCACACCTTCTTGAAATTTAATCTGTTTTTCTTCCAATGGCATGACTTGATCATTTCCCTCAGTATCAACATTTTTTAAAGAAAATTTGCCCATTTGTCGATTTGCCTGTCTGTGAAAAATCAGCTTCCTATCAATCTTCTTAAACCATTTGTGTGTGACAGCTTCTTTGCTCTTGTTAACTTCATAAGCAATTTGAAGTAGGAATCTAATATACTGTAGTTCCTCAGCCTGTTTGAAAAAGATAAAATTTGACTGACTAATCCATCTTACACTTCTACCTTCTAAGAAGTAAACCAGCATCTCATTTTTCACCTTTTCTGTACCTCCCTGACCTCCTTGTATCTTTGTTTCAAAAACATTATAAACAATTTGAGCAGACACCACTTTATTTAAGTGCTTCTGAGTGATCTTCTCAAACTGCCTATCTGTCAAGGATTGAGGATCTCTGATTAGAGTAGATGTTCTGTCAATGTCAGATTCTTCAAATCCTCCAAGACCTATCTTCTTTTTAGCTCTAAGTTACAGATTTGATTGATTGCACTTCCAGTATGAAGGTTCTTGAGTTTGATCAGAGTCTGACTTCTTTCTTTGCTTATCAGAGTCTGACTTAGACTCTGATTTCCCATGTCTAGTCCTTGACTGATGTGTTTGAGTTCTTGCTACTCCAGATTGCTTTTGTTGCACATCATCAAGACCCCTAGGACCATGAGAACTATCACCATCATAACCATCTCTCCTCCTTTTAACTCCCCTTGATGTATCCTTGCATCCCTCATCCTTATGTCTCTTCCTGGAGGACTCACCTTGCTTCTCCTTCTCCCTCTTTTTGACATCATCATTACTGGTGACAGCCAAAAGAATCTGCTCAAGAACAGTGGAGATATTTGCCTGGGCTGCAATAACTGAATCAACCTTGGTGGTCAAATCAGAAACAGTAGTTTGAAGAGAGGCTTGAGTTGTAGTGATAGCAGCTAGAGTATCTTTAAAAGCTACTTCTTTGGATAATTGAAGGGAGTGAATTCTGTCAAATCTTGTATTGAGCAGAGAAGTTGTATTATCAACACCAGTGAGCTTGATTTTAATATGAGAAATGTCCTGGACCACACTGGATAATTGAACAGCAACATCAGGTAACTCAGCTTTAACAGCTCCATCTAAGAGTTGATCTTCTTCACCAGGATAGTAACCATGTTCCTGTTGAAAGGATTTTTTTTGAAAAGCTTTAAGTCTCTCAGAATGATGAATATCCAAAATACACTTGTTGGGAATATCCAGCATCTTCCTATTCGAACCGTGGCGCTGACTGTTCCCTTTAAGGGAATTAAGTAGCACCTAACCACAACTCCGGGGTTTTGGTGCAATGGTAAGCGCTGAGGTCCTAAGAAGTGGTATCAGAGCGGGCTTTCAACATACAGAAAGTTTAAAGATCAAGAACAGTCAATATGGGCCAGAAAGATTCAGGTGTGAAGATTCCAGTTTTAGAGAAAGATGAATATTTTCCATGGAAGGTCAAAATGCATTTGCATCTTCTTTCTCATGACCCTTCCTATGTTCACTGCATAGAGAAAGGTCCTCATGTTCCCATGAAGCTAGTCACAGGTGTAAACCCTGATGGAACTCCTGCACTTGACAGACATGTTCCAAAACTCATTTCTGAGTTCACAGAAGAGGATGAAAAAGAAGTACTCAAAGACAAGAAGGCTATGAACATTCTGTTTAATGGCCTAGATAAAGATATGTTTGACAATGTTATAAACTGTACTTCATCAAAAGAAGTATAGGATACACTTCAAACTCTGTGTGAAGGAACTGAACAAGTTAGGAAATATAAGATGCAACTCTTAATTCAAAAATATGAATCATTTCATTTTAAGAGTGGTGAAGCCATCAATGATACCTATAGCAGATTCCAAAAGTTGTTAAATGGACTGAAGCTATATGGTAGGGTTTATACAACTGATGATACAAATCTAAAATTTCTTAGATCTCTTCCAAAAGAATGGAAACCAATGACTGTTTCCATTAGACAATCTCAGGACTTCAAGGATTTTACACTAGAGAAACTTTATGGTATTCTCAAGACATATGAGTTGGAAATCCAACAAGATGAAGAGATTGAGAAGAATCAAAGAAAAGAGAAAACTGTGGCTTTGGTAGTCAAGGGAAATGAAGAGAAGAAAGAAAATGGCTATGAAGAAGAGTCTGTCATGATGGCTGGTGATGCTGTTGAAGAATCATTCAAGAGAAAAGGAAAGAGCAAGTGTGAAGAAGATGAAACATGCTCTCAGGATGATTTGGATGAGATTGATGAGCACCTTGCATTTCTATCAAGGAAATTTTCAAAGCTAAAATTCAAGAAGAATCCATATGCTCAAAGGCCTGGATCCCAGTTTAGAAGCAACAATCAAAATAAAAATTTGGTTGATAGATCTAAATTCAAATGTTTTAACTGTGGATTGGCTGGTCATTTCTCAAATGAGTGCAGAAAGCCAAAACAAGAAAAGGCAAAGTCATATGAGGGTATTGACTATAAGAAGAAATACTTTGACCTTTTAAAACAGAAAGAAAAGGATTTTGTCACTGAGGAGAAGGACTGGGCTGCTGAGGATAGTGATTCTGAAGAATATGTCAATCTTGCATTAATGGCCAACCATGAAGATGAAGAAGCTAGTTCAGCATCCAATCAGGTATTAGCTACAAACTTTTCTGAGCTTTCAGCTGATGAATGCAATAGTACTATTAATGAAATGTCCAATGAATTGTACAATTTACATGTCACTCTAAAATCTCTAAACAAAGAAAATCTCAAGTTAAAGAGCACCATTGATGCCTTAACTGAGAGGAATATTTTTCTTGAAAATGAACTTGTTTGTTTAGAAAGATTTAAGCAGGAAAGAAAGGATGCTAGGAATGAACTAGTAAACAGTTTGAAAAGAGAAGAATTGTTGAAAGAACAATTGGCTGAAGAAATTGAAACCATTAGCAAATGGAATAGGTCTGCTAAAACTGCCAAACAAATTATTGATGTTCAGGGTGTAGATACTCTAGGAGAACTCCCCAAATCAATAGGCAAGTCATTGGCTGATACTTCAATGGATAAAGATCAATCGACTGCTAATCCTTCATCAACTGATAAGGATTATCAATCGATTGATGCTGAATCAATCGATAAGCATCCATCGACAAGTAAATCATCAATGGCTAATAAAAAGAACAAATTTAGCACTCCTATTAAGTTTGTTAAGGAAACCAAAAATCAAGTTGAGGCTGAGGCTGAGAAAATCAACACAGGAAGCTTATCTAAGAAACAACTAAAAGAAAAATTAGAAAAGATAGCACCTCTGGAAATTACTCAACCTAAGTCTGAGAAAAAGAAAAAGAATAGGAATGGTAAAGTAGGCATAAATAAGCACAACAACTACACTCCTGATATGTATGCCCCTAGAAAGGTATGTGCTAAATGTGGTAGTGTAAATCATTTGTCCATGCAATGCAAGAATGAAAGGAAATCTATATCTGCAAATGATTTAAATATACATGCCATGACTGCAAATGCCATGTTTACCAATCCTATGCTCATGAATGCCATGTCTTCTAATTTGGTTGCACCTAATGTTCAAATGCCTTATGCACAAGTTCCATACATGTATAATCCCTTCTTTGCATATCCTAATATGAACATGCCTGGTATGCCATGGAACATGCCTAATGTAAATGATGAAATCCATAGAAATTCTGCCATGAGTTCTAAGGTGTCAAAGCCCCAAAAGTCAACTCCCAAAGATAAAGTAGATTTAAACCCACCAAAACAAAAGGAACCTAAGTTGACAACAGGGGCTCAGGCTGCAACTAATAAAAGAGGTCCCAAGGCAACTTGGGTACCAAAAGCAACTTGATTGTTTTATGTGTGTGCAGGGAAACAGGAAGAAAAATCTCTGGTATTTGGATAGTGGATGTTCAAGGCACATGACTGGAGATTTGTCCCTGCTCACAAAGTTTGTGTAAAAGGCTGGCCCAAGAGTTACTTTTGGAGATAACAACAAAGGTTTTACTCTGGGATATGGCTCAATTGCAAAAGAAAATGTTATTATTGAAACTGTAGCACTGGTTGATGGATTGAAGCACAATCTGCTCAGTATAAGTCAACTGTGTGATAATGGTAATGGTGTGTGATTTACAACTGAATCATGCATCATAGCCAACAAAGAATCTGGTGAAATTCTCTTAACGGGAGAAAGAAAAGGAAATGTCTATGTGGCTGATTTTCTCTCTGTAAAAGCAAATTCAATGACATGTCTACTTAGCAAAGCCAATACAGATGAAAGTTGGATTTGGCACAAGAAACTAGCCCACTTGAATTTCAAAGCCATGAATTTATTGGTTAGAAAGAATCTTGTTAGAGGCATTCCACAGATGGAATTCACCAAGGATGGACTATGTGATGCCTGTCAAAAGGGAAAACAAAGAAAAGCATCATTCAAGTCAAAGTCTGAATCATCAATTGATAAGCCTCTGGAATTACTGCACATGGACTTATTTGGACCAGTCAACATCATGTCAATTGCCAAAAAGAAATATGCCTTAGTAATTGTGGATGACTTCACAAGATTTTCATGGGTATATTTCTTACATTCTAAGGATGAGGCAAGCAAATTAATTATCAATCATGTGAAGAATGTTGACAATGGCACTGAATGGAAGGTCAAGAAATTTAGAAGTGATATTGGTACTGAATTCAAGAATTTAACCATGAGAGAATTCTGTGAAGAAAAAGGTATCACTCATCATTTCTCTGCTCCAAGAACTCCACAGCAAAATGGAGTAGTTGAAAGATAAAATAGGACCTTAATTGAAGCTGCTAGAACTATGTTAGAAGAAGCAAAACTTCCTACATACTTCTGGGCAGAAGCAATTAATACTGCTTGTTACACTCAAAATATTTCCATGGTAAATAAACTTCAAGGCAAAACACCATATCAATTGATGAAGAAAGACAAGAAGCCAACAGTTAATTTTCTTCATGTCTTTGGCTGCAAATGCTTTGTACTGAGAAATCATGGTGAAAATCTAGGAAAATTTGAAGCCAAAGCTGATGAAGCTATATTTGTTGGATATGGAATAATAACCAAAGCATACAGAGTCTACAATCTTAGATTACACATTGTTATGGAATCTATGCATGTAGTCTTTGATGACAAGAAAATTCAAGGGTTGTTTGATGAAGGATTTCATGATCTATTGCATTTTGAAAATGAATCCTCAAGTAATATTGAAGATAGTGATGATGAGGAGGAAATTACAAGTATACAAGTTCCTAGAATCCTCCCATCAATTGATGTCAATGCATCAACAGATAACTTATCAGTTGACAATCATCAATCGACTGATAATACATCAATTGATAATAATTCGATGGATATTAACTCTGCTCAACAATCTTCAAGAAGAGTGTCCATCTCAGGGGGAGGGTTCTCAAATGGTCAATCACATCACAATGATCATAACACTTCCAATGATCATGAAGCATCATCTTCAAGGACAAGTTTACCATCACAAAAGGAAATGGACAAAAAGCCATCCATTTGAATTAATAATTGGAGATGCAAATGATGGTGTCAAAACTAGAAGTGCAAATCAAAATGAATGCTTGTATAGTAGCTTCCTGTCTCAAGAAGAACCAAAAAGGATTGAAGAAGCCTTGAATGATCCTGATTGGATAATTGCTATGCAAGAAGAGTTGAATCAGTTTGAAAGAAACAAGGTATGGAAGCTGGTGCCCAAACCAAAGAACAAGTCTATCATTGGTACAAAATGGGTGTTCAGAAACAAAATGGATGAATCTGGTACAGTGACAAGAAATAAAGCAAGATTAGTGGCAAAGGGCTATTCACAAGAAGAAGGCATAGATTTTGATGAAACCTTTGCACCAGTTGCAAGGTTGGAAGCAATCAGAATCTTTCTAGCATATGCTGCTCATGCTAATTTCAAGGTGTATCAGATGGATGTGAAAAGTGCTTTTCTCAATGGAGAACTAGAAGAAGAAGTATATGTAGAACAACCTCCTGGTTTTATTGATCCTGTTCATCCTGGATTTGTATACTATCTTCTCAAGGCACTTTATGGATTGAAGCAAGCACCTAGAGCCTGGTATGACACATTATCTAAATTCTTGATTGAGAATCACTTCACAAGAGGTACTGTTGATAAAACTCTCTTTCATAGAAATGTAAATGGCTCTATGATTCTTGTTCAAATCTATGTAGATGACATTATCTTTGGCTCAACCAATGAAAAACTTTGTCAAAAGTTTGCTAAGTTGATGCAAAGTAAATATGAAATGAGCTTAATGGGAGAACTTACCTATTTTCTTGGTTTGCAAGTCAAGCAAGTCAAAAATGGTATTTTCATAAATCAAACCAAATATATTTCTGATTTATTAAAGAGATTTGATTTAAGTGAATGTTCTTCTGCTAAAACTCCCATGGCCACTGCAATTAAACTTGAATTGAACACTAAGGAAGCTATAGTGGACATTTCAAGTTATAGAGGTATGGTTGGCTCATTACTTTATTTAACTGCAAGTAGGCCAGACATAATGTTTGCTACATGTCTGTGTGCTAGGTTTCAAGCTGATCCTAGAGAATCTCATTTGATTGCAATAAAAAGAATATTCAGATATCTCAAAGGAACTCCAAATCTTGGAATTTGGTATCCTAGAGATTCTGGATTTGATCTAATTGGTTATTCAGATGCAGATTATGCAGGTTGCAGAATTGACAGAAAAAGCACAACAGGCTCCTGTCAATTTCTAGGAAATAAGCTTGTTTCATGGTTTAGCAAGAAGCAGAATTCAGTGTCTACATCTACTGCAGAGGCTGAATACATTGCAGCTGGAAGTTGCTGTGCACAAATATTATGGATGAGGAATCAACTACTTGACTATGGGTTCAACTTGAACAAGATTCCTATTTTCTGTGATAATACAAGTGCCATTGCTATAACAGAAAATCCTGTGCAACATTCCAGAACCAAGCACATTGATGTAAGGTATCACTTCATTAGGGAACATGTAATGAATGGTACAGTTGAATTACATTTTGTCCCTAGTGAAAGACAACTTGCAGACATTTTTACCAAACCATTAGATGAATCTACCTTCAATAGATTGATCTGTGATTTAGGAATGCTTAATTATATTTAACCCTTTAAATGTCTGTAACGCCCCCAAATTCGGGGTCTGGGATTTGAGTCGTCACGTCATCATCCAATCATTTAAAACCTGCAATACTCAACAATTCAACAAAAGCATATCATAGACCCCTCTCTCTCACACATACAAGTTATAGCCTTAGAAACGATATACAACAAGTACCATTAGTTAATACAAACCAAATGTACTTATCCAGGATCTCACACTATCAATGATAACCTCTACTTGAAGTGACATTAATAACTAGATCAATACTGAAACCTATCCACTTACTTTGGCAGAATAGTTCTGAACCGAACCATCTCCAAGGGTGAATCTCCTACTTTCCTTCCTCGAAGTATGGAGCCAATCCAAGGTGTGCTCGCTTTCTCTGAAAAATTTATTATAAAGCAAGGGTGAGCGAAAGAATGTTCAGCAAATTATCCACCCAATTATCTATGTGATTCTCATCCAAGAACATGATAATCACTACTATTTCAATAGTATATCATAAGGTTACCAATATATGGTAAGCATAGCAAAGTATCTCTCGACGATACATATAGTCAGAGTTTTCTGTTAAAATCATTTATACTCAACTTAGAGTTTAGAGGAATATAATCCGAACATTTTAGTTCATTATATAAAACAAGACACTATCGAATATAGTGTTACCACTCTTTCATATTTCCTCTGAAGCTTTTGAGATAAAACCCAATGAACTCATTATGTTCACCGTTTTGAGATAATCTTATCAGTAACTTAGAAAAATAGTCTCAACTATAGATTTGCTAGATTCCCATAAATATATTAAGTACCCATTTCCAGATACCGCAATAATAGTTGCTTCTTATCATAAGCAAATCAAACCCCTTTATACCATACCCCTTGTAAGGTTTGAAATCCAGTAAAACATTTTAAAGATTTATAATTTATTTGGTACATATCATATGTCCACTTAAATCTTTAAAATAAACCTTTCGTCAAAACCTCTTACGCAATTTCAGCATACTGTGGCTGTTCGGTGTACATCATGTACCCGCTTAAGATTTCAAAATAACTTTTCATCAAAATATCTCAACTGCTCTGTTGTGTTGTGATATATATATAAACAAAGTAAGACTGAGCAATATAGCCCAGCAAGAACATTTATCGCTGTAGATAAACTCTTTTAGTCATCGTCTAAAACTGCAATTTTATGCACACTTTACGTACTCTATGCATTTTACAAAATAACTTTATCAAAGTAGTTTAAATGAGTACGAAGATTTCAATACATCAACCACTGACAACACCCTCGGTAAATCAGCTCATAGGCTTTCATTACGATGTTGCAGCACAATTCCAATTGGAAGAAATAGGACTATGTGGAGATTTTTCAACGCCCTATTGTACGTGATGATCAGTCGCATTGTACAATAGAAGAACCAGTCACTTTCTCTACTAGTAGAAGGACAACCCCTTATCGGGACGTCACCCTAGGCAACACATGGGCCTTTAGTTTACGGCTGGGTCGTGCGTCACCGACCTCTTACGCAACTTTTACTCCAGTCCTTGAGGAATAATCTATAACCTGGAACTGGAACTTATTCCAAATTTCCCAAGTATATGATACTTGTTAATAGATTCATAACTCGGAATGGAACAATCTATAAACCTGGAACTGGAACTTAATCCAAATTCCCCAAGTGTATACTTGTTAATAGATTCATCTACCTAAACCTGGAACCAGAATTTACTCTTAGTTCCCCAAGTATATCATACTTGTTCATAGATTCATCTATCTAACCTGGAACCAGAATTTACTCTTAGTTCCCCAAGTATATCATACTTGTTAATAGATTCACCAAACTCTGAATGGGTACTGCCAGAATAATTGAGGCAGCCCTCTTCCCACAAATGTATATTGACCTCCGTCAACTGATGTCCTTTATTGAGGAAATAAAATCATTTTAATTTCACGACCTGGGAGTTAGTCGAAAAACTCACATGTTTTGATAACTTGAACACCCTACTATAGTAGGCCAGCGATGTCAAAACATAACTGTTTTTGAGAAAGTAAATCGTCTTTTACTTCCTACACCTGTTCCCTATTTTTGATAAGTCCGAGAATATTTTATTCTTATTAAAAGAATAAAATATTATATAAATAAATATTAGGGAACCCTTACTATTTTTAAATAATTTTTCCGAAGGTCAAAAATATTATTAATTAATTATTAAAGACCTCCACTAATTTTTAAATCAATATATAATATTTAATGAATATTCGAATAATATTTATTAAATAATTAAACAATTAATAACCCCCTTTTTAAATGAATATTCAAGAATAATATTCATTTAATAAATAAATATCCAAATAATATTTATTAATTGATAATCAATGAATAACTACTTTTAAATGAATATTCAAGAATAATATTCATTTCTTAAATAAATATCCAAATGATATTTATTAATTGATGAACAATTAATAACTTATATTTAAATGAATATTCAAGAATAATATTCATTTATTAGATAAATATCCAAATGATATTTATTAGTCTCATCTCATACCCTTGTCGTAAAATATTCTAATATTTATATACTAGGAATATTTACAACCCCTATTTTAAAATACTCCGTCTCCGGCTTCTCCCGGATTATAACAGTATTTAAAATAGTTTTTCCGACTCCCGGTCTACGTTTTGAAAATACGAATATCTGCTCTACTCCTAGAGCCTTTTTAAACACCGGCTTATATCTATAATACCTTATAGCATATAGCCAAACAATTACGAAAGATTTGAACAATTATTAAATCAATACGTAATTTCAAAAACAGTTCATATCACAACCACAACAGCAGTATATAAAAAGTACATTATGTACATGTTTCGAAAACTTGCATAAGCATAATTTAATTTCCTATACAACTCAAGAATATAACCTTTTGAAAATAAAAGTATAAGGTTATGAAAACTTGCATAAACATGCTTCACAATATTCTTATATAGAATAAAAGTACGGGGTTAGAAAACTTGCCTTTGGTCCTTAGCAACGAGCAGGCATTCCAATTAAGTCTCCTTTTCTCACGATATGGATATATCTTCTCTCGTTACTAGATGCCATAATGCTCCATCTTGATATCTTTCTAACATAACACGATATATATATCAGCTTGGTCTCATATGCCAAGCAAACACAACTCAACTACACATTTAGTTATTAACCAAAAATCAACCAAACGAACAAATCCCCCTTTTGGGAAACTCACCACTTCATATTACAACTATGCCTCAATATTATCACATACATAGATGGCCATATCCTTTAAGCCATGCTCCTTTATTTTATCCCGAAATATTTCATTTACACGTCGTCTCAATTCTAAAGTTTATTAAACTTAAGTAAAGATATTTTCTACAAAAAATCGGGCATGACCTATTCGTAAGTTAGACTATGCCCGGTGTAAAAACACCTCAATTACAACCTCAATTCATTCCCAAAATATTCACAAATAATCCACAATTCAATTCAATATCCAACATTTTCTCCAACAACAATTCATTTATCATTTTCAACTATTTCCTCTTTGAAATCATATGTTAAAATATTAACCACCAATTCAATCTGTACCATTCTTGGTATACAACTAGGCAAGATTAAAATTAACAACTTTCATCATTTGACTATCATCAAATAAGGTGTTTAACATTTTCAAAACAATTCGCCAAAATAGGGCAGACAATTCTGGAATTTCAAATGCTAGTTCACACCATTTACTCAAACATTTTTGATAAATCGAAATATAATCACTTTAATCCAAAATTTTGCAGACTGCTTCTTTAATATCCAATCAGTCTTGCATAAAAATTGCATCTCCAAAACATTTCATTTTGGCCAAAAACGAACTGAATCATCTCACAAACCAAACGCAGCGAATTCAGCTTTGCACGACCTTTATTAAAACTCGCATAACTTTTTACTCGTTAATCCAAACGACGCAAAATTAGTGTCCAAATAAACTAGAAAACATAAGGAATAAATTCATCACATATCCACTGCACAAAACAGTGCTCAAATATCCCAGTTTATTCGGCAAAACAGGGCAGTGCTGATTTCATGACAACCAAATATAATTTCTCATGTTCATTTCACTCCAACACCTTGTTTTCTAGAATTTTTAATAAATTGGAAATTACTCATTTTAACATAATTTCTTTTCTGAGGTCTTCTATGTCTGTCGAGGAATATTCCATAAAATGTTTCAGATTTTATTAAGCTCCGTAGCTAGTCCAATCATAGCCTCAAAGTTGGACAAAAACAGGATTTCCATTTCCTGCGCGACCGTTACTAAATCGGCCATAACTTTTGACTCATAACTCCGAATGACGCAAAATTAGCGCTCAAACGATCTAGAGACAATCTACTATCTAACCATATCAGCCATCAGCCAAGAACAGTGGCCAAATGTTCCCAGATTATTCCGGACAGTTGCAGCAGTTAGGTCACGAAAAAAATTGGCATGGTTACGTTTGTTTTCTCATCGTTTTCCATTTCTATTCTACTTCAATTCATCCAACAAACAATCCCAAACTCCTCAACCAACATCAACAATCCACATACTACCACCTCAAGCCATAAAAATCAATTTAGCTCAAGAATTAAGTTTTAGAAATCAAGTAAACAAGTAGATGTTTCCATGGCTAACCAAGCTTGTTCTAAGCTACCCATAACATATACATCACATAACAATCATCTAACAAGCCATAGGAACTCAAGAATCCAAGAAAACAAATTATTTATTTTCGGAGTTACTGTTCATTCGAATCTTCTATGGATCATAAGTGAAGATTTAGTGCAGGAATGATTAAAAGAATCAAGACAAAGCAAGGTGAGTATCATACCTTCGATTTAAGCTACTAAACTCGAAGATTGAGCAAGAAATGAGCAAGAAATGAGCATGAAATGAGCAAGCCAAGAGATTTTCTCCTCCCTCCCACCATGCTTCGGCTGTGCTTCTTCAAAAATGAAGAAATAAAAAAGTAAAAAGTGATTTTTGTGTGGTGGAAGCTAGTGTTTTAAAAGACTTGCGCGGTAGTCGCGTAATTTCCCGAAAATGTTTTAATCTCTCGTTCTCGTTCTCTTTTCTTTCGTCCCACTTAAGTTTTAAAAACTTAAAATCTCATATTATGATTCTAATATATTTTAGAATCATTAAATTAATACTCTTTAATTGTTTCGAGAATTTACGAAACAATTCTTCGAATAAATGCTATTCACGTACACCGTCTCTCAAACTCTGTTACGACTTTCATCCGGACTTCAAATTTATTTATTAGACTAAAAATAATTATTAGTCCTATTTTTATTACGTATGCTACCGTAACACCGATACGCATACTTTCGAATATCCCGTATATTAGTAATACGGCCTCCCATCTCAAATATCTTATGGAAAATAAATCCATAAAATCATTTATTCAAAAATGAAAAATTTTATCCAAAAATCTTAATAATCTCAAGCGTCAGAAATACGGGTTATTACAATGTCTGACAAGTTATGTAATTATATTGATTATAGCCATTGATTATGTTAATTTATTGATTCCTCAATAATCAACTGATAAATATTTTACATATCAATGGATATTATTGGAGTTGTCGACAGATAAATATATCAATTGATGATATATTTGTTTATCGATGGATAGGGGTAACTATCGACAGATAGATATATCAATCAATGATATATTTGTCTATCGATGGATAATTGTACCTGTCGATGGATAAGCTATTTATCAATCGATGACCTGGAATTTTAGTAGTCCAAGTCATCAATCGATCTGTACAAAATCTAGCCGTTGATTACTTATTTTATCAATTGATTAATACATACACTCTTGTATGTATATCAGTCGATTGCCAAAATTGGTAATTTTTTCTCTTAAATACTCTTCCAACGGTCAATTTTGTTCTATATTGAGTAAGTAATTGATTGAGAAATCAGTAAATATAAATAGTGAGATTAAAATATCTTTTAATTCTTACTTGCAATTTTTACTAACGACTTCTCTATCTCTTTCTCTTTATCAATCTTTGAACTTACTATGTATCTATCTCTTGCTAAGAACCCTAAACTGCTACTGTCTAATTATTGTTTCTGTTATAATTACTAACAAGTTTGCCAGTTAATTCTATTATAAATCTTCAAACTCGATTATGGCATCATCAAAGAAGGTCTCTCAATCAGGATTCTACTATGAGCTCAACAACTTCGTTGCTTGCACTATGGTGGAGGAAGCCCCAATAGAATTCCATCCTCTAATGGAATTTCTAAAGAATTCAAAAATTTCAAAGGCCCTCTCAAAAGCACCAAAAATAGTGTGCAATCTAGTTGAAGAATTCTGGACAATAGCAGAAGTAGCAGATGATTTATCTTCCATCTCCTTTGATTGCAAAGGACAAAGGTATATTCTAACCACTGTGGTCTTGGGTGAGTGTTTAAATATTCCGTCAAATAATACTGCAAATGCACCCACTGACACAGATATTAGAAACATGCTTAGGGAAATCAATTACCTTGCTCCTGATGCTAGTCTAAGTAGTATTGTTAGAAAGAATCTAAGAAAAGAATGATCATATTTCTTTGATGCTTTAATAAAGTGTTTTTCTGGTAAGGTTAGTAATTTTGATGCAATAACAACAAGTATGCAACAAGTAGGGTATAACATTTTATATGATAGATATCATAATTTAGGAAGCCTGTTACTCAATGAAATATCTGCCAAATTGGGGAATAAAATAAATAGATCTAATCATATTTATTATGCAAGATTTATTATGATTATTATTAACCACTTTGTCAAGGATATTGAGATTGACAGGAATACAGAAATTTTGGATTGCTGGACTCAAAACAAAAGGGTCTTTAAAGACTTGGTTAGGATCAATCTTCACAGCAATGTGGAATTGATCTATCCCCCTTTTGTTCAGGTATTTATCTCTACTCTAAACACTTCTCAACCTAACTCTTCTTTGCCTTCTGTGACTATGGAGGGTGGTAGTAATGACCCCAACCCTCCTACCCAAGTCACACAACCAATCTCTAAATCCAAATCTAAGAAACCAACCTCAACAGGTTCTCAAAAGCCTGCTGTTGTAAAAACCAAGAAAAGAAAATCAACTAGTATGGTAGATAGATTAGAGGAGGATGTAGGGGGTGAGGGAACTGGGGAACATCAAAGAACCCAGAAGGATAAGGAGAGTGAGGGTGTGCAATCTCAACCAAGCCACTCCATAGTCTCCAATATCATCTCAAACATAACTTCATAAATTATCTCAACTGTTTCTTCTCCATCAATTGATGTTCCTTCATCAATTGATATTCAGCCATCGACTGATAAGCCATCGATCGATACTCAAGATCAATCGATGGGTATGCATCAATTGATGGATATCCCAAACACCACTTCAACTGATAATGTCAATACATCAATTGATGCTCAATCAATTGATGTTGCACAAACACTCTTAGGATTGAGTGAGTTGAGTGAGAGGCAGGATTGTAACCTGGCAAAAGGAGAGGAAGTGAGTAAAAACATTCCTATTTCTTCCAGGAATGAGAGTGAAACACTTGAGGGCCCCACCTTAGTAGGTGCACAAGAAATGAGTGAGGGAGAGGTGAGATTCCAGGATGAGATCCTGATGCAAAATAGAGAGATGAGTGAAAGTGATAAAAACATTCTACTTTTTGCACATGAATTGGAAATTGAACTGATGGCAGAAGGAGTAAAGGAGATAGGGGAGCAAATAATACTGAAGCTAGTGGGAGTGGAATTGCTAAAGACTTTGAAGAGGAAATAGATGCTGGTGAATTGGATCCAAAGAATTTCATTCATCCTGATCCACAATATCAAGGGTTGGCTACTTCAAGTAACAGGAATGCAGAACAACTCTTGGGCATTGATCATACAGATCAAAGGACCAGGAATCTGAAGGAAAGCATTGCCAATACAACAGACACTTGTTATATGGCACCTGAAGAGTTGGAGAGTGATTCTGATGAAGAGCCAACCTTAGAAGCTGCTGAGACTGAAATTCTCTCTCAATATAGAAGAACAATGGTGGAAGGAGACATTGAAGATCCTACTCAAAGGAGAATTGCTCACTATATGAGAGAATCAATGAAAATTCAAAAGATGACAGTAACAGGAGTAAGGAGGGAACTGGAGAGGATTAAGGACTCTATCTCATCTAACAAGGATGCAATTGACAGGAGATTGGATGAGAAGCTACCATTCAACACCATGAATAGCATCAAAGACAAGCTTTTCAAAGAATCCAAAAATTTTACATCTTTGGAGACAAGATTAGGTTCTCTAGAAAAGAAGATGGATGATATTATCAGAGGTCAAAATCTTCATGCTTCCATTCTTCAAAAGTTTCTTGACAGACTTCCACCACCCCCTCCAATTGATGATAACAAAAAGGGGGAGAATACAAAGAAGAAGGATGATGGTGATGGTGGTGATGGTAAAGGTGGTTCTGGTATGGATAAGTCAAGTGGCATTGGTGGTTCTGCACCCAAAAGATATAAAAGCAGAAGTAACATGGATAATCAATCTTCAAAGAAATCTAAGTCATCTAATTCTCCAAAAGATGATTTAGAACAGAAAAAGAAAGAATACAAGAAGTTTGATGAAGATATTGAAGCTAGGAGAATTTCTAGGGAGAAAGAAACTCAATTAATGATTGAGAGGGAAAAGAAAAGAATTGAAGATCTAAGGAGAAGCACTGAGTTAGTAACAGAGGCAGTAGAAAAAGGAGACTTGGATGAGTTCATTGCTCAAACAAGAAAAATAAATGAAGATGCACAAAAGGCTGCCAAGGAAAGAAACTCAAATACAGAAGCTTTTCTTCAATTGGATATTGAAGCTCTTAAAGAAAAAAAGAAAGGGAAAGCAATAGTGATTGAAGAAGAGAAGAAGAAAGAGACTGAACCAGTAAGTCAAAAGCTACTTCAAGGAGCCATCACTATAGGAATCTCAGATGCCTCAAGGAGAGAAAGGGAGAATGAAGAGATTGCTAGACAGATGGAAATGCAATGGCATTTCGAAGAAGAGCTACAGGCAGAGCAGCCATTGAGAAAAAGGAGAAAAGTTACTATGGCCAAGAAAAGGTCAAGTTCTACTCAAGAAATAGTGGTTCAGGAAAACCTCCAGGGTCAACAAAAAGAAATCAAGGAGGAGGTCACAATTAAAGGATATGATTTGAAGGGAATACCAGTAATCAATGAAAAAGGATTAATTGGAGTAAGGACTCACCCTGCAACCTCTAACCATGAAGAATCAATGAGGTTGGAGTATGAAAATGGAGTGAAAACAATCTATTCATTGAAGGTGATAATGAAGCAAAGCTACAATGTTTTAAAGACTATTCTTCCTCTACTCAACAGAAAGTACAAACTCAACACAACAATTGCTCAGGAGATACAACAACAAATTTCAAAGTTAAGAAGATCCAAGGCAGAAGCTGAACCTGATTCACCTCTAAAGTTATGGAAGTCACAGGTCAAAAAGGTGGTGTTGGAGCCAAAGTATGCTATGATTTTTACAGATATAGAGGGCAATACAAAGTTCTTTGATATCTGTAAATATCTGGACAAAATCACAGATGAAGAAATACATTACCTTATGAGGCAACTTGGAGAAACTGACAGGGATGAAGCAATCTTGAGAAGTTCTTTCATGAGGCAACTAAAGGAAAATGCTGAGAAAAGGAGGAAGAGGAACTAATTTAAATCAAGAAGACATTGAAGCTGCTTGCAGGAGTTATCTATCAATCTGGTACTTCAAAATTAATGTGCCAATTAAATTTCTTGATTTTATCTGAATGTAAATTTTAAGGGTTTTTGTTATCATCAAGTAGATTTATGCCTGTTAAGAACACAGACACAAATAGGGGGAGATTGTTAGGAATCTACATGTGATTTGATGATAACATTAATCTTAGAATCATAGAAATTTTATTTGTTGTAACTGATCAATTGATATGAAAGTTATAAATATCAATTGATCAGGAAACCATTTATCAGTTGAAGTGTTTATATGAATCAACTGATAATTTGGATTGTAGCATAGGTGTACTTAGTCTATTTCAATCAATAAGGTGTAAATCAATTGATATTTTGTTCATCAATTGATGTTAGAGTCGATTGATATAGATCATCAATTGATGTGTAAATTAAACTGTTAAATTGTAAATATGTGAAGACAGGAAATTGCACAAGTGAAGGATGATCAATTGATATTGAAGCATCAATGGATGAAGGATCAATCGAAGAAGCCAAGCCAAGCATTGAAGACCATCAACTGATGTGAAGACCCATCGACTGATATATCGATTGATAACATTTGTCAATCGATAAGCCATCTTTTATCAATCGATGGATATAAAGATCAATCGAAGAAGTACATCAGTTGATGGATTAAAGAATGGATCAATTGATATGCTTAACAACAAATTATCAATTGAGTGTGACAACACAGAAAGAATATCTGTTGAAGATCAAGAGAACAAAAGCACACCTATGGAAGACAGTCTAGAGTGACTGTGAAGACTCAATTAGAAGCTGTCTTTCAAACCTTTTTGTAAAATAGAAAAAGGTAAAAGGAAGGCAGGTAGAAACAATCCTAGAATAGGTATTGTAAAAGTACACTTGTGATATATAAACAAGTGTAGTAGCATTATTAGAAAACATACAAGTTAGACATTATTTTACAATCAACTGTTCAAGCTTGAGAGCACATTTGTAAGAATAGTTGATTTGTTTTCTAATCTTGTAAAAACGAAGCTAGGTTTCTTCTAACCTAGGAGCATTGAGCAAAAATACATATTGATGGAAAAACCAATCCATCAATAATTTTAAATCTCTTTGTTCAGTTTTATTTTTCAGCATTAATTTGTTCGAACTTATTCTCTTATTCTATCAAACATCAAGAACAAATATTAGAACACACAAAAAGTTTTAATATTTGTATTCAACCCCCCCTTCTACAAATATTGACATTGTTCTAAGGAATAACAATTGGTATCAGAGCAGGTCGCGTGTTCGAGTCGCAACGTAAGGCATACTGTACAGCCATTGTCTCTTAACATGGACTTGTTAGTACTGGCTAATGCTGAGGGGGGGGGGATTGTTGGGAATATCCAGCATCTTCCTATTCGAACCGTGGCGCTGACTGTTCCCTTTAAGGGAATTAAGTAGCACCTAACCACAACTCCGGGGTTTTGGTGCAATGGTAAGCGCTGAGGTCCTAAGAACACTCAAAAGAATCTTTATCATTGATGCTTCTTTGTTGTGCAGACTCCCAAGACTGAGGAAACACCTGATCAAAATAGATAAAAGAAGGAGTAACATGATCATCATCTTCAGAGGTGCACTCCTCAGAAATAGGCTCTAGCTTTGTGAATGGAGGTGTAGACTCTGGTGGTGGTGTAGACTCCGAAACTGCAAACGGGACTATAGACCCTGACTCCTCCTGAGAGTGATCAGAGACTGTAGACTCTAGAAGTCTAGCCCTTATAGGCATGATTAAGAGTGGTTCTTCTGACTTCGAATATGCAGCCTCAGTTATAATTACAGGATTATCCACCAAACCCTCCATGACCCTATCTGCTCTCCTTGCTAGAGAATCCACCAGATGAAGATGTGGTCTCTGTGTAAATGATTTCTGAGCAGCAAGAGCCTCCTCCTGTTTGCCAATCTGCACAATCAGACATAGTGAATTGTCATCCATCCCCTGCTCCAACTCATTGGACCAACTCTTTGGAAAATCTTGATCCCAATAAGTAAAGCTAGGTTCAGGATACCCTAATATCTCATGCTCACAGTGGGGTTGGGCACCCACTTTCTCAATCTCACTCAGGCTCTCTACAGCCTTTTCTACCTCTCCTTTTGCCTGGTCCAGTGCCAGCCTCTCAGATATTTTGTCACTCAATGTGGAGGGTGCACTCAATAAACCTACAAAAGAGGGGTTGAGAGATAATAATGGTGCTTCAATACCTGAACCACCTTAATGGAGGGGAACCCCTTCAAATGTCTGAAGGCTAGGGGTTTCCACCAAGGGGTGAGCATCAACAGATTCTGAACCCTTACTAGCATCTTCTCTCTTTTCAGAGTCTGTTGGCTCCAGTATTCCAGTCTCAAGGTCTACTCTAGACTCTGACTGCTTCAATATGACTTCATTAGAAGTCAGAGTCTGAGTGTTACCATTTTTGACTGTTTGTGCATGAGACTCCACCTCAAGGTGGATAGACTCTGATAGAATAGATTGGGAAATTACTTCATGAGCATCCATCAGAGCCTGTCCTCCCATATCACTGGGGTTCTCATCAGCTCTTTGATGAGTTGTCAAGGAGGGCCCAACAGCATACTCCCCTGCCCCACTATCACCCAACCTCTGACTAGGTGGTTCTTGTGTGGGTGAGGCAGACTGAGCATCTTTATCACTGGTGCACTAGTCCCAACCTCCAACTGCCTTGCATCACCTGCTACCTCCTGTTGTTCTTCAAGAATAAATGCATCCAACTTGTGATGAAAGGCCCTGAGATGGATTGCATTGATTGTCTGGGAATCTGTGAGATTGAAGAGTTCCTGCAGTTCTGATGTATATTTTTCTCTGTAGATCAGATTCACAGCGGAATAGTAACTTTAGATTGCTTCTATAAAGAATTTAATCACCAAGAAACAAAACTAAAGGATCGATTTGCTTAGATTGCTTAAAGAAATTAATCACCCACAAACTAAACGAAATCTGGATAAAAAAGTATAAAGGAATTAACCACCAACTCTCTAGGGTTTTGCAAGTATAAAACTCACGATTTTATTTATCAAATTCTTCTCTCTTAAAAGATTACAATATATGGGTATATATAGGCAAGGAATATAACCTTAACCTAAAACAATTAGGATTCTCAATTAGATTCAAAATCAGCTAGGAATTTGCTAATACTTGAACCCAAATTGGAAACCAATCAAAAGCCCAATCCAAAAAGGAATTACATCAAAACCATATTCAACTAGAAAAATAAATCCCAAGTGCTTAAAACAAGAAAAACCCTTTCAAGTGAAAGGTAAAAACTTGCAAGCCAAAATTTACTTAATATAATTATCTAATAATAACCCCAACATAATAAATCAACCAATGTTGGTAATTAAGCTAATTATTGGCTTCACAATAGATTCCCATGAGATCAAATAGATCAGCCATAATGCTCCTGCATCATAGTCCTCTTCTTCGAAAATAATTGTCCTCAATTGTACAATAGATACATATGAATATCTTAATGTCATACTCCGCATCATTCTCCTCTCCTTTGAAAAAAACTCCTCCACGAGTTTTGTAGAATTTAAGAATCAACACACAATGAGATGATTTATCACAAAACTTGAGAACATCAAATTTCAGCCCCATGCAAAATACCTTTGGAAGCAACTTGAAGAGAAATTTTTTTGACGTTTTAGTAGTTCCCAACATGATGTCTATGCCTAGAAAATCAATGTGTCTCTTCTCTTGAACCAAAACAGCCCCAACACCATTAGCATCACACCCAACCTTAAAAGGATTAAAAAAATATGATAAATGTATTGTAGGATAAATCAACAAGTTATGATGATCCTCTTGTTCCAACTCCTTCCCAATATGCGTCTCATTCAAAAACAAATTCTCATTAGGTTCTTGAATTGTAGTTAACACTTGAATTTCAGGATCATTATCTTTTTCATGTTGTGCTTGCTCCTCTTCTTTATTGATTTCTATATCCTTGGAAGAATAAGTTGCCTCAATCTCCTGAATGTCAGGCAAATTCAACATTCGAATATTATTAAAGCAGCCCTCTTGTTCATGTTCATACCCTTCGCACTTGTCACAAATCTTCTTATCTTCCATAGTTGAAGGCGTTGAGTTATCAAATTTGGGAGTAATTTCGGCACATAATTCAGCCACGTTTAGTGCAAGTATTGTTTCTTCATCAAACCCAATTGTATACTCCTCATGAGATATTGTATCTTTCTCAAAACCCTTTAAATTCAGAAACATATATTGTTCAAAATCAGTAGGTAAAAAACTTTTTTTCATTCTCACCTTGAGTGCTTTCCAAGAATCAATACGTGTTTTGCCTTCATTTCTCCTTTTTGATTTCAGATTTTCATACCACAAATTTGCATAACCTTTAAGTTTCGATCTTGCCACTTTGAATCTCTTATGATCATCATATTCCTTGTAGTCAAAGATTCGTTCAATACGTTTCAACCATTGAATAAAATTTTCAGGATTTATATCACCATCGAAATCTGGGATATCCATACGAAAACCCCTTCTTTGATCCAATTTTGCTAAAACCCATTCAATTGCTCCCTTAATTCCTTGATTTCCCTATCCCTTCGCATGTTCTCAACTTGTTCTGGATTTAAACCACACATAACATTCAGTTCTTCATCACCAAATACATCAGCCATGTTGCCTACGTTTCTATGAAGAAAACCTTTGGAAGAAGTCACAAAACTGCCACCAAACAGATCAGCCATGTGTACCCACGTTTTTTTAAAGAAAACCCCCTCAAAGAAGTCGTCAAACCACCATGAAACACACCAGAATTGTTACCCACGTTTTTGAAGAAGATCTTCAAAACAAATCGCCAAACTGAGCTCTAGATAACAAGATGATGTATATTTTTCTCTGTAGATCAGATTCACAGCGGAAAAGTAACTTTAGATTGCTTCTATAAAGAATTTAATCACCAAGAAACAAAACTAAAGGATCGATTTGCTTAGATTGCTTAAAGAAATTAATCACCCACAAACTAAACGAAATCTGGATAAGAAAGTATAAAGAAATTAACCACCAACTCTCTAGGGTTTTGCAAGTATAAAACTCACGATTTTATTCATCAAATTCTTCTCTCTTAAAAGATTACAATATATGGGTATATATAGGCAAGGAATATAACCTTAACCTAAAACAATTAGGATTCTCAATTAGATTCAAAATCAGCTAGGAATTTGCTAATACTTGAACCCAAATTGCAAACCAATCAAAAGCCCAATCCAAATAGGAATTACATCAAAACCATATTCAACTAGAAAAATAAATCCTAAGTGCTTAAAACAAAAAAAACCCTTTCAAGTGAAAGGTAAAAACTTGCAAGCCAAAATTTACTTATTATAATTATCTAATAATAACCCCAACATAATAAATCAACCAATGTTGGTAATTAAGCTAATTATTGGCTTCACAATAGATTCTCATGAGATCAAATAGATCAGCCATAATGCTCCTTCATCATACTCCTCTTCTTCGAAAATAATTGTCCTCAATTGTACAATAGATACATATGAATATCTTAATGTCATACTCCGCATCATTATTTTTCTCTGTAGATCATATTCACAGCGGAAAAGTAACTTTATATTGCTTCTATAAAGAATTTAATCACCAAGAAACAAAACTAAAGGATCTATTTGCTTAGATTGCTTAAAGAAATTAATCACCCACAAACTAAACGAAATCTGGAAAAGAAAGTTTAAAGGAATTAACCACCAACTCTCTAGGGTTTTGCAAGTATAAAACTCACGATTTTATTCATCAAATTCTTCTCTCTTAAAAGATTACAATATATGGGTATATATAGGCAAGGAATATAACCTTAACCTAAAACAATTAGGATTCTCAATTAGATTCAAAATCAGCTAGGAATT
The DNA here is from genome assembly GCA_028671895.1 of Oenanthe sinensis. Lineage (NCBI taxonomy): Eukaryota > Viridiplantae > Streptophyta > Magnoliopsida > Apiales > Apiaceae > Oenanthe > Oenanthe sinensis. The sequence continues at coordinate 16,251,405 of CM053807.1, forward strand.
TGCTAATACTTGAATCCAAATTGGAAACCAATCAAAAGCCCAATCCAAATAGGAATTACATCAAAAAAATATTCAACTAGAAAAATAAATCCTAAGTGCTTAAAACAAGAAAAACCCTTGCAAGTGAAAGGTAAAAACTTGCAAGACAAAATTTACTTAATATAATTATCTAATAATAACCCCAACATAATAAATCAATCAATGTTGGTAATTAAGCTAATTATTGGCTTCACAATAGATTCCCATGAGATCAAATAGATCAGCCATAATGCTCCTGCATCATACTCCTCTTCTTCGAAACAATTGTCCTCAATTGTATAATAGATACATATGAATATCTTAATGTCATACTTCGCATCATTCTCCTCTCCTTTAAAAAAAACTCTTCTACGAGTTTTGTAGAATTTAAGAATCAACACACAATGAGATGATTTATCACAAAACTTGAGAACATCAAATTTCAGCCCCATGCAAAATACCTTTTGAAGGAACTTGAAGAGAAAGTTTTTTGACGTTTTAGTAGTTCCCAACATGATGTCTATGCCTAGAAAATCAATGTGTCTCTTCTCTTGAACCAAAACAGCCCCAACACCATTAGCATCACACCCAACCTTAAAAGGATTAAAAAAATATGATAAAGGTATTGTAGGATAAATCAACAAGTTATGATGATCCTCTTGTTCCAACTCCTTCCCAATATGCGTCTCATTCAAAAACAAATTCTCATTAGGTTCTTGAATTGTAGTTAACACTTGAATTTCAGGATCATTATCTTTTTCATGTTGTGCTTGCTCCTCTTCTTTATTGATTTCTATATCCTTGGAAGAATAAGTTGCCTCAATCTCCTGAATGTCAGGCAAATTCAACATTCGAATATTATTAAAGCAGCCCTCTTGTTCATGTTCATACCCTTCGCACTTGTCACAAATCTTCTTATCTTCCATAGTTGAAGGCGTTGAGTTATCAAATTTGGGAGTAATTTCGGCACATAATTCAGCCACGTTTAGTGCAAGTATTGTTTCTTCATCAAACCCAATTGTATACTCCTCATGAGATATTGTATCTTTCTCAAAACCCTTCAAATTCAGAAACATATATTGTTCAAAATCAGTAGGTAAAAAACATTTTTTCATTCTCACCTTGAGTGCTTTCCAAGAATCAATACGTGTTTTGCCTTCTTTTCTCCTCTTTGATTTCAGATTTTCATACCACAAATTTGCATAACCTTTAAGTTTCAATCTTGCCACTTTGAATCTCTTATGATCATCATATTCCTTGTAGTCAAAGATTCGTTCAATACGTTTCAACCATTGAATAAAATTTTTAGGATTTATATCACCATCGAAATCTGGGATATCCATACGAAAACCCCTTCTTTGATCCAATTTTGCTAAAACCTCATTCAATTGCTCCCTTAATTCCTTGATTTCCCTATCCCTTCTAATGCATGAGCATTATGGCTAATCTATTTGATCTCATGGGAATCTATTGTGAAGCCAATAATTAGCTTAATTACCAACATTGGTTGATTTATTATGTTGGGGTTATTATTAGATAATTATATTAAGTAAATTTTGGCTTGCAAGTTTTTACCTTTCACTTGAAAGGGTTTTTCTTGTTTTAAGCACTTGGGATTTATTTTTCTAGTTGAATATGGTTTTGATGTAATTCCTTTTTGGATTGGGCTTTTGATTGGTTTCCAATTTGGGTTCAAGTATTAGCAAATTCCTAGCTGATTTTGAATCTAATTGAGAATCCTAATTGTTTTAGGTTAAGGTTATATTCCTTGCCTATATATACCCATATATTGTAATCTTTTAAGAGAGAAGAATTTGATGAATAAAATCGTGAGTTTTATACTTGCAAAACCCTAGAGAGTTGGTGGTTAATTCCTTTAAACTTTATTTTCCAGATTTCGTTTAGTTTGTGGGTGATTAATTTCTTTAAGCAATCTAAGCAAATCGATCCTTTAGTTTTGTTTCTTGGTGATTAAATTCTTTATAGAAGCAATCTAAAGTTACTTTTCCGCTGTGAATCTGATCTACAGAGAAAAATATACATCATCTTGGTATTAACATAATACTCCTGTATCATACTCCTCTTCTTCGAAAATAATTGTCCTCAATTGTACAATAGATACATATGAATATCTGAATGTCATACTCCGCATCAAGTTCCCTTCTTACTCTTTGAAAATATGTTCCCTTGAATTGATCCAGTCTACTTTGGTAGGTTGGATAGATGTATTTGTTGGCAATTGTCCCTATATTATGGACACGATAGTCAGCCACCTGTCTTGACAGAGGTTGAACTTGAGAGATCCATTGAATGGTTGTCCTGTAGGTAACTCCATTATCCCAAATTGCTTCATGGTTAAAAACTGGTTGTTCAATTTCAGTTTCCAACTCAGCAACAGACTCTGATGCTCTCCTTTTGTGGACCTTAAGCTTTTTAGGCTTCTTTGTGATTTGCTGTTCAGAGTCTGGCACACCTAGTGCTTTGAGAACTTCATTTGTTCTGCCTTCTATGAGCCCAGCTTCTTGTACTTGGAATGAAGAGTTGAATAGGTAGCTGTAGAGATTTTTGACCACAACCTGTGCAGACATTTGTAGCTCCTGTTCCATTCTCTTCCTTAGGGCTTCATAGGTTGAAAGAAAATCCAAGACTTGAGATTTAGTCTGATATTGCCCTGGATCTTCAACTGATTCCACCAAAGGATATAAGAATAACAGTGCCTCATCACTTGGAGTAATGATCTCATCAATTAGACATGAGGCTGCATCCAATGGCATTCCTTCCCAAAATGTTTCATGATCAGAGTCTAAAGGCAGTCTAAACTCTGACTCAACATTAGACTCTGGTTCAGGTGTTTTCTTGATTTCAGAGTCTGGCTCTGCAGGAGCTTTGGGAGCATCTGTTTCCTGCAAAACAGGGTTAGTAATAATAACAGGCTTGTGTGTGTGTGCAGAATAAGCCTTCCTTAACCTTCTGTACTTCCGAGCAAAAGATTTCTCAGGAGACTCAATGTGAGAATCCTGAGGTGTTTCCCTAGGTTTTTCAGAGTCTGTAGCCTTTTCAGGGACTATAGACTTGGATGGAAGGTTAGAATCAAGTGTATCATGACCTTCTTTTAGCAGAGAAAGACCTTCAACAACTTGCTTCTCTAGAGGGTTGAGCTCCTCATCACTGTGCTCATCTATAAGCCTGGTTTGAACCAATTTTCTCCTCTTTACAACTGGTGTCTGTTGAGAGACACCAGAGGTTGGTTTCTTTTTGGATTTTAGTTTGGAAGATTGTGTAATTGAAGGGAATTTGGTGACTGGGGTAGGTGCAGGGGGACTCTCTAGTACTTGTTCCTGCACCATGTCACCACCAAAAAAAGAATCATTGTAGATAGAAGGTTTCTAGGTTGAGAGTTTTACCTGCATTACCTGTGGATAGTGCATGGCAGGTAGACTCTTCTTTTTGTCATCAATTCTCTTGATGTCAGAGAATATCCTCCTTTGTTGTTTGTAGGCCTGCACACAACAATCATCTGCCAACTTGGTTGACATGTCAGGAATGAAGTGATTAAGGAGAATCATAAGAAATCTATGATAGTAGATTTTCTTCCTCCCCTCATGCACATTATTGAATTTTGCTCCCATTTGAGTGAGCAACATATCACCAGTGTTGATTATTCTATCAAATAGAAGACTGTGACCAATTTGATAAGTAATAGCAGTAATAGCATCAAATTCACTGCACTTACCAATGAAACACTTAGCAATTTGATCAAAGAAAAATGACCATTCTTTTCTTAAGTAAGGCCTAGTTATCTTGCTCATGTTATCTAAGCTAGCAAAATAACCTATTGCCTTAAACATGTTTTTAATGTCATCATCAGATACAGTTTCATCAAAAGAAGATTTAACAGGCAATTTAAACACAGAATTAAGCACATCTGCAGTAACATCAAATGTAGTCGAGCCAAAGGTGAACATTATTTTACCTGGTTGATCCTGAGAAGGATCAACGACCTGTGCAGAACTCCAAGCTTTGGAGACAGCATCCATATGAATCACTGGAGATGCTTTCAGAATGTAACTGAGCTCAGATTGCTCCATGAAATCCATCATTGGGAAGTAGTCAGCATCTACTCCTTTCTTATCTCCAAGAGCAGCAACATGATTTGTAGTCATGAAATCAAAATCCCCAAATGTGAAAGAAATCGCCTTGGGTCCCCTCATGACAGTAGAAACATCAGCCATTAAAGTTGTTGAGTGGAAAGTGATGGAAAAGCTTGAAGAAATTAGCTAGGGTTCGTAAAAAGCTCTGTGAATATTTTTGCCTTAGAAAATAATTGCAATAAACAAGTGAGTAAATTGTATGAAAAATTCTATTTTGTTCAAGTTGCATACAATACACACGAGTCTACAGCTTGTCTCCAGTCAAAAGAAAACTGTTACCGCCTATTTCAAGTCATTTGAACATTTTAAATGCAATCAGAGTCTGCAGACACGAATTTTAACCGTTTCAGAGTCTAGGTGATAATTTTCTCAGAGTCTACAGACTCATCATAGTCTATAGACTCGCCAGAGTCTAAAAACTAGACTCTGTCAAGGTAAAATACCAAACAAAATATTGCAATAATAATTAATCACAGTGTGTTAAGACAGGGACTATAATTAAAGTACATACCTTGCTTTTTGTAATTTTTGATCACTTACATATTTAACATACCTAATTCACCTACCAGTCTGAGAAAGGTAGACTCATCAAGTGGTTTTGTCAAAATGTCTGCAATCTGTCTGTCAATTGGAACATAGTGAAGTGTCACAGTACCATTTTCAACATGTTCTCTAATAAAGTGATACTTGACATCAATGTGCTTTGTTCTGGAGTGTTGGACTGGATTCTCTGCAATTTTAATAGCACTAGTATTATCACAATACATAGGAATATTTGAGAATGTTAGTCCATAATCAAGTAATTGATTTCTCATCCACAAAATTTGAGCACAGCAACTTCCAGCTGCAATGTATTCAGCCTCAGCTGTTGAGGTTGATACAGTTTGTTGTTTCTTGCTAAACCAAGAAATTAATATGTTGCCAAGAAACTGGCATTGTCCTGTTGTGCTTTTCCTGTCTACTTTGCATCCTGCATAGCCAGAATCTGAATAGCCAATTAGTGAAAAATCTGACTCTCTAGGATACCAAAGTCCAAGAGTTTGTGCCCCCTTAAGATATCTAAAAATTCTTTTCACAGCTATTAAGTGTGATTCTCTAGGGTCAGCTTGAAATCTGGCACACAGACAAGTTGCAAACATTATATCTGGTCTACTAGCAGTTAAATATAACAATGAGCCAATCCTACCTCTGTAGCTAGTGTTGTCAACTTTCTTACCCTTTGGGTCAGAGTCTAGCTTAGTAGCTGTTGACATGGGAGTTTTAGCAGTTGCAGAATCTTGCATATCAAACTTCTTCAACAGTTCTTTTACATACTTTGTTTGATTGATGAAAATTCTATCATCATTCTGTTTGACTTGAAGCCCCCAAAAGAAGTTTAATTCTCCCATCATGCTCATTTCATAATTTGACTGCATTAGTTGACTAAACTTTTCACAGAGATTATCATTAGTAGATCCAAATATAATATCATCAACATAAATTTGGACAAGAAAAATATCACCTTTATATTTTCTACTAAAGAGAGTTTTGTCAATGGTACCTCTTGTGAATCCATTTTCAAGAAGAAATTTTGAAAGAGTTTCATATCATGCTCTAGATGCTTGCTTCAATCCATATAGTGCCTTGTCTAACCTGTAAACATGATCAGGAAACTTTGGATCAACAAATCCTGGTGGTTGCTCCACATAGACTTCTTCTTCCAATTCTCCATTTAAGAATGCACTTTTCACATCCATCTGATACACCTTAAATTTGGAATGAGCTGCAAAGGCCAGAAACATTCTGATAGCTTCCAATCTTGCTACTGGTGCAAAAGTTTCATCATAGTCAATTCCTTCCTCCTGTGAGTATCCTTTTGCAACTAGCCTTGCTTTGTTTCTGATTACAGTTCCATTTTCATCAAGTTTGTTTCTGTACACCCATTTTGCACCAACCACTGATCTATCTCTAGGTCTTGGTACAAGTTTCCACACTTTATTTCTCTCAAATTCATTCAATTCTTCTTGCATTGCAATAATCCAATCAGGATCTTGCAAGGCTTCCTCAATTTTCTTGGGTTCATTCTTTGAGAGGAAACAACTATAAAGACATTCATTTTGAGTGGTTGTTCTTGTTTGTACACCACTCTCAGGATCACCAATTATCAAGTCAGGAGTGTGATTCCTTTTCCATTTTCTAGCAGGTGGAAGATTGGTTCTTGAACTTGAAACTCCCCCTAAGTCATTTGCATCTTCTGTATTTGAGTGAAATTCAAATGAAGAGGCTCCCCCTAAATTGTTTGACTCTGACAAGAGTTCAGAGTTGCTTGATCCAGACCCTGATGAGTTAGACTCTGTCTGTCTAGACTCTGTCTGTCTAGACTCTGTCTGGATAGACTCTGTTTGGATAGACTCTGTCTAGGTAGACCCTGACCTGTTAGACTCTGAATTATTTGGAGTTGAATTTTCTGGCTCCCCCTCAGAGTGTGCAGGTTCCTGTGTTGGTTCAGGATTTATTTTAGGGTCTTCATCCTCTTCTTCTTCATTTATCTCAGAACTTTTTAGATTTTCAAATTCTAGTGTAGCAGACTCTGACTCATCCTGCAATCCTGTATACATTTTATCATCAAATGCAACATGAATAGATTCTATAACAATTTTGGTTCTGAGATTAAACACTCTGAATGCTTTTGTGTTCGATGCATATCCAAGAAAAATTGATTCATCTGCCTTGGCTTCAAATTTGCTTAGATTTTCAGGATGTACTTTCAGTACATAACACTTGCATGCAAAAATGTGAAAGTGTTTCACACTTGGCTTCTTGTCTTTTATCATTTCATAGGGAGTCTTTCCATGCATGTTTATTAGAGTGCAGTTTTGAGTGAAACATGCTGTATTGACTGCCTCAGTCTAAAAATATACTGGCAGCTTAGACTCTGCCAACATTGTTCTGGCAGCTTCTATGAGTGTCCTATTCTTTCTTTCCACAACTCCATTTTGTTGAGGAGTTCCTGGCGCAGAAAATTGTTGAGTAATTCCCTTTGATGCACAGTAGTCCTCCATGATTGAATTCTTGAATTCAGTACCATTGTCACTCCTCAGAATTCTTACTGTTTTCTTTGATTTTCTTTCCAGAAAAGTGATATGGTCTATTATGTATTGTGAAGCTTCATCCTTTGAATGTAGAAAGAAAACCCATGTGAATCTTGTAAAATCATCTACAATAACAAGAGTATATTTATTTTTGTTAATTGACATAACATTTACTGGACCAAATAAATCAAGATGCAATAAATAAAAGGGTTCAGAAATGGTGTTTATTGTCTTGCTCTTGAAGGATGATTTCCTTTGTTTTCCAAGTTGACATGCTTCACAAAGTCCATCTTGCACAAAATCAACCTGTGGTAATCCTCTTACAAGATTCTGTTTAACCAACTTGTTGAGTGTTTTGAAGTTGATGTGTGACAGTTTCTTGTGCTATTTCCAGCTTTCTTCAGTTGAGGCCTTGCTGTATAGGCATGTGACTTCATTGTTTATGCAATTCTTCAAGCTGGCTTCATAAATGTTACCATGTCTTTGTCCTTTGAAAACCACAATGCCTGTTTCTTTGTGAGTCACAAGACACTCTTTGTTGTCAAAGCCAGTATGGTAACCTTTATCTCCAAGTTGACTTATGCTTATTAAATTGTGCCTTAAGCCATCAACTAGAGCTACTTGTTCAATGATGACATTCCCCAGTACAATCTTTCCATATCCCAGTGTTTGTCCTTTGTTGCCATCTCCAAAGGATACTTCTGGGCCAGCCATTTCCTCAAAGTCTGTAAGCAGGGATTTCTTTCCAGTCATATGTCCTGAGCATCCACTGTCGAGGATTAGAGTTACTTTCTTTACCCTGGTTCCCTGCATACATAAAGCAACTAGTTAGATGTTTTGAGGACCCAAACAGTTTTGGATCTTTTTCTACTAATTTTAGGAGAAACAGGCTTAACAATTTTCACCTTTGGCTTACCTGTCTCTTTTGTTGCTCTAGACTCTAGTGGAGTCTTAACAGTGTCATACCAACTTTTATCAATAGAAGATTTTAGCTCATAAAAATTTTAATACAAATCATGATAGTCCCTACACATATAAATAGAATGAAATATGCTACCACAGTGATAACAAGGTTTCTGTGGTATGTAGTGACTTTTCAGAGTCTGAGAAGGACTAGATTCTGATTTTATCTCAATTTTTATTTTACAATCTATAGCTAAATGGTTGTGGTTGCCACATCTATAACACTTCTTTCTAGGAGCATTAGGTTCTTTTTGATAATTATTAGCCTTATTGATGCCTTCCTTACCATTCCTATTTCTCCTATTTTTGGTGGACTCTGATAAGTTCTCTAGCCTTTCTTTCAACTTAGACTTAGACAAGTACCCTATGTTTATATTTTTCTTAGAGTTATTTGCCCCTGTTTCATCTGTCTTTTTGTCAACAACAGGGGGACTATTGACAGATGAGTTTGTGGTTTCAGTTTTTTCTTTAGGGATCACAAACTTAACAAGAACAAATGTACTTTTGTCTTTAGTCTTATTAAATTTGCTAGCTTCTTCATTGTTATCATTCTCAACAATAGATCTTTTGCCTTGACTCTTGTCATAGCCTAGACCAGCAGTTTGACACACGTTTTGATTATTGAGAATTTCTTGAACTTTTCTTCCAGAGTCTGTCCAAACTTTAAAGTTAAGCCTTTCTTCTTCTAGTTCTTTCCTAACATAGTCATAGGCTTTCAAAATTTCAGTGTAGTTATGACTATATTTCTCAGAATCCTTTTTGTATTGTTCCATTAATAATAACGCAGACTCTAAATGACCATTCCTTTTAGTTAAGGTTAAATTTTCTTCTCTCAACCTTTCACTTTCACTAGTGAGAGACCTACATGTTGTCATTATTTTATTAACCTCACTTTTCACAATCTCTATGCCATCAGAGTCTAAATTACTTAAGGATTCAGGAGTAAAGATTGATACATGAGTTTTAGGAGATGAGGGCTCTTTGGGAGAGTGTGATTTTCTTGAGGAGGATGCCATCAATGCTAGATTTTCATAATCAATTTCATCCTCAGAGCTTGAGTCTGCCCAATCCTTTCCTGTTGATAGAAGTGTTTTTCCTTTTCCTTGACTTTTTGACTTTTTGCATTCACTGGCAAAGTGCCCCAATATTCCACAGTTGAAACATTTGACCTTTGCTTTGTCAAGTTTGATTATTGTACTCTTGCTCTTCTCAACCTTCTCATCTTCCTTCTTGAATGATGGCCTTTTGCTAAATTTGCCAGTTCTTTTGTTGAATTTCATTCTTTTAAAATTTTTAGCAAACATAGCCATCATTTGACTTAGATCAAACTCTTCATCAGAATCAGAGTCTGTGTCAGTAGACTCTGACTCCACAACAGCTTTACCCTTCTTTCTTAAATCCTTGATTCTTGCTTCTGTGGGTTGTTCCTGTTGTTCTTTCTCAGACTCCATCAAGAGTGCCACAGATTTTGTCTTCACAGACTTCTTATTCTTCCTCTGTTGCATCTCCAAATCATATGTCTTGAGTCTGCCATACAATTCTTCTAGAGTTAGTTCATCCAAATCTCTAGCTTCCCTTATGGTTGTAGTCTTATTGTCCCACTCTTCAGGAAGTGCTCTCAGAAACTTGGTGTTTGTATCTTCAGAATCATAAACCTTACCAAGCATAGCCATTTCAATCAAGAGTTTTGTAAACCTATCATACATCTCAGTGATAGATTCTCCAGATTTTGCTTCAAAGTACTCATACTCTTGAATTAGTAAAGACCTAGCATTCTTCTTGACATCTTTAGTCCCTTGACAGTGCACCTCAAGTTTTGTCCACATCTCCTTAGCAGTCTTGCATTATATGACACAGTTAGTTAGAACAGAATCCAAACTGTTGAAGAGAATGTTCTTTACTTTTGCCTCCTTAAGGACATTTTCCTTGTCCTCTTTTGTCCATTCAGCCTTTGGTTTCTCAACGAGGTGTTCTTCAGTTATTTTGCCTTCCTCGTTGATTTGAGGCACAATTTTTAAGGGCACAAAGGGTCTTTCATTAAACCTGTCAAGATAGTCAGGGTCTGTTGCTTCCAGATGGTGCAGCATCTTAACCTTCCAGTGGGTGAACTCGTTTCTCTTAAGCATAAGAATCTTAGAATTGCCATCTTTGTTTCCAGACATCTTTGATCGATTTTAAACGTTAGGCTCTGATACCAATTGTTTTCCCAGTTGTACAAGTAGAAGGGGGGACTGAATACTTGTATGTCTTTTCTACTTGATTTAAAATCAAATTAAGAACAAACTCAAACACAAAAATATGAATAAGTATTGTTTTGTATTATTTATTTGTGAATACAAAACTCTCCTAGGGTGTACACAAACCCTAGCAGCTTCTCTGTGTTTATCACAGCAACTCTCTCTATCTCTATGCTCTCACAAAATTTCACTCAGACAATTATACTTCGACTTCCACACCTTTACAATTAGGTTACATAGAGTTTATATAGAGAGCTGCCTATCAACTAATAACAGAAAGTAAAATTACAATAGGAATAAAATACCTAATTATTAGTTGACAGTTTCCTTCTAGAATTCTCTTTCTTTCCCATTGCATATCTGCAATATATTTATCTTGATCTTCGAAGAATTTCCATTCCGGTGATCTTCTTCCAAATTGATAATAGACTCTGAAATCTTCAGACTCTGATGATCTTGAGACTCTGATCACATGTAGACTATGATAGATCATAGACTCTGATAGTCTATAGACTCTGATCACCTTCCAGACTCTGATCTTCATGCAGACTCTGGTTTCACTTTCTACAGAAATTCTTCTAAGTACAAAAAACATGAATGTTGACTATCTAGACTCTGATTATACATTTCAGAGACTAGAAAGACTTATTACAGATAAACTAATCTAGACCCTGTTCTAGTATTTTATACATCATCAAATGAATATATTCCTAATACGCTACAAGTTGTTTCCAAGTTCGAACGAGTAAAGAATGAAATTTGAAGTTGTTACGGATTCCTTTCATATTCAAATGATCCTACAAGAGTTTACAAGTTGTTTCCATGTTCAAACGAGTCAAGAATGGAGCTACAAGTTGTATCCAAGTTCCAATGAGTAAAGAATAAATCTCAAGTTGTTACATATTATTTTCATGTTCAAATGAGCCAAGAATGATCCTACAAGACTTTACAAGTTGTTTCCATGTTCAAACGAGTCTAGAATGAAGTTATAAGTTGTTTTCAAGTTCGAATGAGTAAAGAATGAAGTCTAACGTTGTTACGGATTGTTGTCATATTCAAATGAGCCAAGAATGATCCTACAAGAGTTTACAATTGTTTCAATGTTCAAACGAGTCAAGAATTGAGCTACAAGTCGTTTCCAAGTTCAAATGAGTAAAGAATAAAGTCTCAAGTTGTTACAAATTATTTTTATGTTCAAATGAGCCAAGAATGATCCTACAAGAGTTTACAATTGTTTCAATGTTCAAACGAGTCAAGAATGGAGCTACAAGTTGTTTCCAAGTTCGAACGAGTAAAGAATGAAGTTTGAAGTTGTTACGGATTATTTTCATGTTCAAATGAGCCAAGAATGATCCTACAAGAGTTTACAAGTTGTTTCCATGTTCAAACGAGTCAAGAATGAAGCTACAAGTTGTTTCCAAGTTCGAACAAGTCAAGAATGATGTCTCAAGTAATTACATATTATTTTCATATTGAAATGAGCCAAGAATGATCCTACAAGAGTTTACAATTGTTTCAATGTTCAAACGAGTCAATAATGGAGCTACAAGTTGTTTCCAAGTTCAGACAAGTAAAGAATTAAGTCTCAAGTTGTTACGAATTGTTTTCATGTTCAAATGATCCATAAATGATCCTACAAGAGTTTATAATTTTTTTAATGTTCAAACGAGTCAAGAATGAAGCTACAAGTTGTTTCCAAGTTCAAATGAGTAAAGAATAAATTTCAAGTTGTTACAGATTGTTTTCATGTTCAAATGAGCCAAGAATGATCCTAAAAGAGTTAACAAGTTGTTTCCATGTTCAAACGAGTCTAGAATGAAGTTACAAGTTGTTTCCAAGTTTGAACGAGTAAAGAATGAAGTTTGAAGTTATTACGGATTGTTTTCAGGTTCAAATGAACCAAAAATGATCCAACAAGAGTTTACAATTGTTTCAATGTTCAAACGAGTCTAGAAGGAAGCTATAAGTTGGTTCCAAGTTCGAACGAGTCAAGAATGAAGCTACAAGTTGTTTCCAAGTTCGAACGAGTAAAGAATGAAGTGTAAAGTTGTTACAGATTGTTTTCAAGTTCAAAGGATCCAACATTGATCCTACAAGAGTTTACAAGTTGTTTCCATGTTCAAACGAGTCAAGAATGAAGCTACAAGTTATTTCCAAGTTCGAAAAAGTCAAGAATGATGTCTCAAGTTATTACAGTTTACTTTTATGTTCAAATAAGCCAAGAATGATCCTACAAGAGTATACAAGTGTTTCAATGTTCAAACGAGTCAAGAATGAAGCAATAAGTTGTTTACAAGTTCGAATGAGTAAATAATAAAGTCTAACGTTGTTACGGATTGTTGTCATGTTCAAATGAGCCAAGAATGATCCTACAAGAGTTTACAATTGTTTCAATGTTCAAACGAGTCAAAAATGGAGCTACAAGTTGTTTCCAAGTTCAAATGAGTAAAGAATAAAGTCTCAAGTTTTTACAGATTGTTTTCATGTTCAAATGAGCCAAGCATGATCCTACAAGAGTTTACAAGTTGTTTCAATGTTCAAACGAGTCAAGAATGAAGCTATGTTTTCCTAGTTGTACAAGTAGAAGGGGGGGTTGAATACTTGTATGTCTTTTCTGCCTGATTTAAAATCAAATTAAGAACAAACTCAAACACAAAAATATGAATAAGTACTGTTTTGTATTATTGATTTGTGAATACAAAACTCTCCTAGGGTGTACAGAAACCCTAGCAACTTCTCTGTGTTTATCACAGCAACTCTCTCTATCTCTATGCTCTCACAAAATTTCACTCAGACAATTATACTTCGACTTCCACACCTTTACAATTAGGTTACATAGAGTTTATATAGAGAGCTGCCTATCAACTAATAACAGAAAGTAAAATTACGATAGGAATAAAATACCTAATTATTAGTTGACAGTTTCCTTCTAGAATTCTCTTTCTTTCCCATTGCATATCTGTAATATATTTATCTTGATCTTCGAAGACTTTCCATTCCTGTGATCTTCTTCCAAATTTATCCTCAACTGTATAGACTCTGAAATCTTCAGACTCTGATGATCTTGAGACTCTAATCACATGTAGACTCTGATAGATCATAGACTCTGATAGTCTATAGACTCTGATCACCTACCAGACTCTGATCTTCATGCAGACTCTGGTTTCACTTTCTACAGAAATTCTTCTAAGTACAAATAACATGAATGTTGACTATCTAGACTCTGATTATACATTTCAGAGACTAGAAAGACTTATTACAGATAAACTAATCTAGACCCTATTCTAGTATTTTGTACATCAACAAATGAATATATTCCTAATAAGTTACAAGTTGTTTCCAAGTTCGAACGAGTAAAGAATGAAGTTTGAAGTTGTTACGGATTCTTTTAATATTCAAATGATCCTACAAGAGTTTACAAGTTATTTCCATGTTCAAACGAGTCAAGAATGGAGCTACAAGTTGTTTCTAAGTTCCAATGAGTAAAGAATAAATCTCAAGTTGTTACAGATTGTTTTCATGTTCAAATGAGCCAAGAATGATCCTACAAGAGTTTACAAGTTGTTTCCATGTTCAAACGAGTCAAGAATGAAACTATAAGTTGTTTCCAAGTTCGAATGAGTAAAGAATGAAGTCTAACGTTGTTACGGATTGTTGTCATATTCAAATGAGCCAAGAATGATCCTACAAGAGTTTACAATTGTTTCAATGTTCAAACGAGTCAAGAATGGAGCTACAAGTCGTTTCCAAGTTCAAATGAGTAAAGAATAAAGTCTCATGTTGTTACAGATTATTTTTATGTTCAAATCAGCCAAGAATGATCCTACAAGAGTTTACAATTGTTTCAATGTTCAAATGAGTCAAGAATGGAGCTACAAGTTGTTTCCAAGTTCGAACGAGTAAAGAATGAAGTTTGAAGTTGTTACGGATTATTTTCATGTTCAAATGAGCCAAGAATGATCCTACAAGAGTTTACAAGTTGTTTCCATGTTCAAACGAGTCAAGAATGAAGCTACAAGTTGTTTCCAAGTTCGAACAAGTCAAGAATGATGTCTCAAGTAATTACATATTATTTTCATATTGAAATGAGCCAAGAATGATCCTACAAGAGTTTACAATTGTTTCAATGTTCAAACGAGTCAAGAATGGAGCTACAAGTTGTTTCCAAGTTTAGACAAGTAAAGAATTAAGTCTCAAGTTGTTACGGATTGTTTTCATGTTCAAATGATCCAAAAATGATCCTACAAGAGTTTACAATTGTTTTAATGTTCAAACGAGTCAAGAATGGAGCTACAAGTTGTTTCCAAGTTTAAATGAGTAAAGAATAAAGTCTCAAGTTGTTACATATTGTTTTCATGTTCAAATGAGCCAAGCATGATCCTACAAGAGTTTACAAGTTGTTTCAATGTTCAAACGAGTCAAGAATGAAGCTACAAGTTGTTTCCAAGTTCGAACGAGTAAAGAATGAAGTTTGAAGTTGTTACGGATTCTTTTCATATTCAAATGATCCAAGAATGATCCTACAAGAGTTTACAAGTTGTTTCCATGTTCAAACGAGTCAAGAATGAAGCTACAATTTGTTTCCAAGTTTGAACAAGTCAAGAATGATGTCTCAAGTTATTACAGATTATTTTTATGTTCAAATGAGCCAAGAATGATCCTACAAGAGCATACAATTGTTTCAATATTCAAACGAGTCAAGAATGAAGCTATAAGTTGTTTCCAAGTTCGAATGAGTAAAGAATGAAGTCTAACGTTGTTACGGATTGTTGTCAGATTCAAATGAGCCAAGAATGATCCTACAAGAGTTTACAATTGTTTCAATGTTCAAACGAGTCAAGAATGGAGCTACAAGTCATTTCCAAGTTCAAATGAGTAAAGAATAAAGTCTCAAGTTGTTACAGATTATTTTTATGTTCAAATGAGCCAAGAATGATCCTACAAGAGTTTACAATTGTTTCATTGTTCAAACGAGTCAAGAATGGAGCTACAAGTTGTTTCCAAGTTTGAACGAGTAAAGAATGAAGTTTGAAGTTGTTACGGATTGTTGTCATGTTCAAATGAGCCAAGAATGATCCTACAAGAGTTTATAAGTTGTTTCCATGTTCAAACGTGTCAAGAATGAAGCTACAAGTTGTTTCGAAGTTCGAAAAAGTCAAGAATGATGTCTCAAGTAATTACAGATTATTTTCATATTGAAATGAGCCAAGAATGATCCTACAAGAGTTTACAATTGTTTCAATTTTCAAACGAGTCAAGAATGGAGCTACAAGTTGTTTCCAAGTTCAGAAAAGTAAAGAATTAAGTCTCAAGTTGTTACGGATTGTTTTCATATTCAAATGATCCAAAACTGATCCTACAAGAGTTTACAATTGTTTTAATGTTCAAACGAGTCAAGAATGGAGCTACAAGTTGTTTCCAAGTTCAAACGAGTAAAGAATGATCCTATAAGAGTTTACAAGTTGTTTCCATGTTCAAACGAGTCAAGAATGAAGCTACAAGTTATTTCCATGTTCGAACGAGTAAAGAATGAAGTTTGAAGTTATTATAGATTGTTTTCTTGTTCAAATGAGCCAAAAATTATCCTACAAGACTTTACAAGTTGTTTCCATGTTCAAACGAGTCAAGAATGTTAGGAATCTACATGTGATTTGATGATAACATTAATCTTAGAATCATAGAAATTTTATTTGTTGTAACTGATCAATTGATATGAAAGTTATAAATATCAATTGATCAGGAAACCATTTATCAGTTGAAATGTTTATATGAATCAACTGATAATTTGGATTGTAGCATAGGTGTACTTAGTCTATTTCAATTGATAAGGTGTAAATCAATTGATATTTTGTTCATCAATTGATGTTAGAGTCGATTGATATAGATCATCAATTGATGTGTAAATTAAACTGTTAAATTGTAATTATGAGAAGATAGGAAATTGCACAAGTGTAGGATGATCAATTGATATTGAAGCATCGATGGATGAAGGATCAATCGAAGAAGCCAAGCCAAGGATTGAAGACCATCAACTGATGTGAAGACCCATCGACTGATATATCGATTGATAACATCTATCAATCGATAAGACATCTTTTATCAATCGATGGATATAAAGATCAATCGAAGAAGTACATCAGTTGATGGATTAAAGAATGGATCAATTGATATGCTTAACAGCAAATTATCAATTGAGTGTGACAACACAGAAAGAATATCTGTTGAAGATCCAGAGAACAAAAGCACACCTATGGAAGACAGTCTAGAGTGACTGTGAAGACTCAATCAGAAGCTGTCTTTCAAACCTTTTTGAAAATAGAAAAAGGTAAAAGGAAGGCAGGTAGAAACAATCCTAGAATAGGTATTGTAAAAGTACACTTGTAATATATAAACAAGTGTAGTAGCATTATTAGAAAATATACAAGTTAGACATTATTTTACAATCAACTGTTCAAGCTTGAGAGCACATTTGTAAGAATAGTTGATTTATTTTCTAATCTTGTAAAAACGAAGCTAGGTTTCTTCTAACCTAGGAGCATTGAGCAAAAATACATATTGATGGAAAAACCAATCCATCAATAATTTTAAATCTCTTTGTTCAGTTTTATTTTTCAGCATTAATTTGTTCGAACTTATTCTCTTATTCTATCAAACATCAAGAACAAATATTAGAACACACAAAAAGTTTTAATATTTGTATTCAACCCCCCCTTCTACAAATATTGACATTGTTCTAAGGAATAACAATTAGTATCAGAGCAGGCTTTCAACATACAGAAAGTTTAAAGATCAAGAACAGTCAATATGGGCCAAAAAGATTCAGGTGTGAAGATTCCAGTTTTAGAGAAAGATGAATATTTTCCATGGAAGGTAAAAATGCATCTGCATCTTCTTTCTCTTGACCCTTCCTATGTTCACTGTATAGAGAAAGGTCCTCATGTTCCCATGAAGCTAGTCACAGGTGTAAACCCTGATGGAACTACTGCACTTGACAGACATGTTCCAAAACTCATTTCTGAGTTCACAGAAGAGGATGAAAAAGAAGTACTCAAAGACAAGAAGGCTATGAACATTCTGTTTAATGGCCTAGATAAAGATATGTTTGACAATGTTATAAACTGTACTTCATCAAAAGAAGTATGGGATACACTTCAAACTGTGTGAAGGAACTGAACAAGTAAGGAAAAACAAGATGCAACTCTTGATTCAAAAATATGAATCATTTCATTTCAAGAGTAGAGAATCTATCAATGACACCTATAGCAGATTTCAGAAGTTGTTAAATGGACTGAAGCTATATGGTAGGGTTTATGCAACTGAGGATACAAATCTAAAATTTCTTAGATCTCTTCCAAAAGAATGGAAACCAATGACTGTTTCCATTAGACAATCTCAGGACTTCAAGGATTTTACACTAGAGAAACTTTATGGTATTCTCAAGACATATGAGTTGGAAATCCAACAAGATGAAGAGATTGAGAAGAATCAAAGAAAAGAGAAAACTGTGGCTTTGGTAGTCAAGGGAAATGAAGAGAAGAAAGAAAATGGCTATGAAGAAGAGTCTGTCATGATGGCTAGTGATGCTGTTGAAGAATCATTCAAGAGAAAAGGAAAGAGCAAGTGTGAAGAAGATGAAACATGCTCTCAGGATGATTTGGATGAGATTGATGAGCACCTTGCATTTCTATCAAGGAAATTTTCAAAGCTAAAATTCAAGAAGAATCCATATGCTCAAAGGCCTGGATCCCAGTTTAGAAGAAACAATCAAAATAAAAATTTGGTTGATAGATCTAAATTCAAATGTTTTAACTGTGGATTGGCTGGTCATTTTTCAAATGAGTGCAGAAAGCCAAAACAAGAAAAGGCAAAGTCATATGAGGGTATTGACTATAAGAAGAAATACTTTGACCTTTTAAATCAGAAAGAAAAGGCTTTTGTCACTGAGGAGAAGGACTGGGCTGCTGAGGATAGTGATTCTGAAGAATATGTCAATCTTGCATTAATGGCCAACCATGAAGATGAAGAAGCTAGTTCAGCATCCAATCAGGTATTAACTACAAACTTTTCTGAGCTTTCAGCTGATGAATGCAATAGTACTATTAATGAAATGTCCAATGAATTGTACAATTTGCATGTCACTCTAAAATCTCTAAACAAAGAAAATCTCAAGTTAAAGAGCACCATTGATGCCTTAACTGAGAGGAATATTTTTCTTGAAAATGAACTTGTTTGTTTAGAAAGATTTAAGCAGGAAAGAAAGGATGCTAGGAATGAACTAGTAAACAGTTTGAAAAGAGAAGAATTGTTGAAAGAACAATTGGCTGAAGAAATTGAAACCATTAGCAAATGGAATAGGTCTGCTAAAACTGCCAAACAAATTATTGATGTTCAGGGTGTAGATACTCTAGGAGAACTCCCCAAATCAATAGGCAAGTCATTGGCTGATACTTCAATGGATAAAGATCAATCGACTGCTAATCCTTCATCAACTGATAAGGATTATCAATCGATTGATGCTGAATCAATCGATAAGCATCCATCGACAAGTAAATCATCAATGGCTAATAAAAAGAACAAATTTAGCACTCCTATTAAGTTTGTTAAGGAAACCAAAAATCAAGTTGAGGCTGAGGCTGAGAAAATCAACATAGGAAGCTTATCCAAGAAACAACTAAAAGAAAAATTAGAAAAGATAGCACTTGTGGAAATTACTCAACCTAAGTCTGAGAAAAAGAAAAAGAATAGGAATGGTAAAGTAGGCATAAATAAGCACAACAACTACACTCCTGATATTTATGCCCCTAGAAAGGTATGTGCTAAATGTGGTAGTGTAAATCATTTGTCCATGCAATGCAAGAATGAAAAGAAGTCTATATCTGCAAATGATTTAAATATACATGTCATGACTGCAAATGCCATGTTTACCAATCCTATGCTCATGAATGCCATGTCTTCTAATTTGGTTGCACCTAATGTTCATATGCCTTATGCACAAGTTCCATACATGTATAATCCCTTCTTTGCATATCCTAATATGAACATGCCTGGTATGCCATGGAACATGCCTAATGTAAATGATGAAATCCATGGAAATTCTGCCATGAGTTCTAAGGTGTCAAAGCCCCAAAAGTCAACTCCCAAAGATAAAGTAGATTTAAACCCACCAAAACAAAAGGAACCTAAGTTGACAACAGGGGCTCAGGCTGCAACTAATAAAAGAGGACCCAAGGCAACTTGGGTACCAAAAGCAACTTGATTGTTTTATGTGTGTGCAGGGAAACAGGAAGAAAAATCTCTGGTATTTGGATAGTGGATGTTCAAGGCACATGACTGGAGATTTGTCCCTGCTCACAAAGTTTGTGGAAAAGGCTGGCCCAGGAGTTACTTTTGGAGATAACAGCAAAGGTTTTACTCTGGGATATGACTCAATTGCAAAAGAAAATGTTATCATTGAAACTGTAGCACTGGTTGATGGATTGAAGCACAATCTGCTCAGTATAAGTCAACTGTGTGATAATGGTAATGGTGTGTGGTTTACAACTGAATCATGCATCATAGCCAACAAAGAATCTGGTGAAATTCTCTTAACGGGAGAAAGAAAGGGAAATGTCTATGTGGCTGATTTTCTCTCTGTAAAAGCAAATTCAATGACATGTCTACTTAGCAAAGTCAATACAGATGAAAGTTGGATTTGGCACAAGAAACTAGCCCACTTGAATTTCAAAGCCATGAATTTATTGGTTAGAAAGAATCTGGTTAGAGGCATTCCACAGATGGAATTCACCAAGGATGGACTATGTGATGCCTGTCAAAAGGGAAAACAAAGAAAAGCATCATTCAAGTCAAAGTCTGAATCATCAATTGATAAGCCTCTAGAATTACTGCACATGGACTTATTTGGACCAGTCAACATCATGTCAATTGCCAAAAAGAAATATGCCTTAGTAATTGTGGATGACTTCACAAGATTTTTATGGGTATATTTCTTACATTCTAAGGATGAGGCAAGCAAATTAATTATCAATCATGTGAAGAATGTTGACAATGGTACTGAATGGAAGGTCAAGAAATTTAGAAGTGATAATGGTACTGAATTCAAGTATTCAACCATGAGAGAATTCTGTGAAGAAAAAGGTATCACTCATCATTTCTCTGCTCCAAGAACTCCACAACAAAATGGAGTAGTTGAAAGGAAAAATAGGACCTTAATTGAAGCTGCTAGAACTATGTTAGAAGAAGCAAAACTACCTACATACTTCTGGGCAGAAGCAATTAATACTGCTTGTTACATTCAAAATATCTCCATGGTCAATAGATTTCAAGGCAAAACACCATATCAATTGATAAAGAAAGACAAGAAGCCAACAGTTAATTTTCTTCATGTCTTTGGCTGCAAATGCTTTGTACTGAGAAATCAAGGTGATAATCTAGGAAAATTTGAAGCCAAAGCTGATGAAGCTATATTTATTGGATATGGAATAACAACCAAAGCATACAGAGTCTACAATCTTAGATTACACATTGTTATGGAATCTATGCATGTAGTCTTTGATGACAAGAAAATTCAAGGGTTGTTTGATGAAGGATTTCATGATCTAAGACATTTTGAAAATGAATCCACAAGTAATATTGAAGATAGTGATGATGATGTGGAAAACACAAGAGTTCAAGTACCTAGAATCCTCCCATCAATTGATGTCAATGCATCAACAGATAACTTATCAGTTGACAATCATCAATCAACTGATAATACATCAATTGATAATCATTCGATAGATATCAACTCTGCTCAACAATCTTCAAGTAGAGTGTCCATCTCAGGGGGAGGGTTCTCAAATAGTCAATCACATCACAATGATCATAACACTTCTAATGATCATGAAGCATCATCTTCAAGGACAAATTTACCATCACAAAGGAAATGGACAAAAAGCCATCCCTTTGAATTAATAATTGGAGATGCAAATGATGGTGTCAAAACTAGAAGTGCAACTCAAAATGAATGCTTGTATAGTAGCTTCCTATCTCAAAAAGAACCAAAAAGGATTGAAGAAGCCTTGAATGATCCTGATTGGATAATTGCTATGCAAGAAGAGTTGAATCAATTCGAAAGAAACAAGGTATGGAAGCTGGTGCCCAAACCAAAGAACAAGTCTATCATTGGTACAAAATGGGTGTTCAGAAACAAAATGGATGAATCTGGTACAGTAACAAGAAATAAAGCAAGATTAGTGGCAAATGGCTATTCACAAGAAGAAGGCATAGATTTTGATGAAACCTTTGCACCTGTTGCAAGGTTGGAAGCAATCAGAATCTTCTTAGCATATGCTGCTCATGCAAATTTCAAGGTGTATCAGATGGATGTGAAAAGTGCTTTTCTCAATGGAGAACTAGAAGAAGAAGTATATGTAGAACAATCTCCTAGTTTTATTGATCCTATTCATCCTGGATTTGTATACTATCTTCTCAAGGCACTTTATGGATTAAAACAAGCACCTAGAGCCTGGTATGACACCTTGTCTAAATTCTTGATTGAGAATCACTTCACAAGAGGTACTGTTGATAAAACTCTCTTTCATAGAAATGTAAATGGCTCTATGATTCTTGTTCAAATCTATGTAGATGACATTATTTTTGGCTCAACTAATGAAAAACTTTGTAAAAAGTTTGCTAAGTTGATGCAGAGTAAATATGAAATGAGCATGATGGGAGAACTTACCTACTTTCTTGGCTTGCAAATCAAACAAGTCAAAAATGGTATTTTCATAAATCAAACCAAATATATTTCTGATTTATTAAAGAGATTTGATTTAAGTGAATGTTCTTCTGCTAAAACTCCCATGGCCACTGCAACTAAACTTGAATTAAACACTAAGGAAGCAATAGTGGACATTTCAAGTTATAGAGGCATGGTTGGCTCATTACTTTATTTAACTGCAAGTAGGCCAGATATAATGTTTACTACATGTCTTTGTGCTAGGTTTCAAGCTGATCCTAGAGAATCTCATTTGATTGCAATAAAAAGAATATTCAGATATCTCAAAGGAACTCCAAATCTTGGAATTTGGTATCCTAGAGATTCTGGATTTGATCTAATTGGCTATTCAGATGCAGATTATGCAGGTTGCAGAATTGACAGAAAAAGTACAACAGGCTCCTGTCAATTTCTAGGAAATAAGCTTTTTTTCATGGTTTAGCAAGAAGCAGAATTCAGTGTCTACATCTACTGCAGAGGCTGAATACATTGCAGCTGGAAGTTGTTGTGCACAAATATTATGGATGAGGAATCAACTACTTGACTATGGGTTCAACTTGAACAAGATTCCTATTTTCTGTGATAATACAAGTGCCATTGCTATAACAGAAAATCCTGTGCAACATTCCAGAACCAAGCACATTGATGTAAGGTATCACTTCATTAGGGAACATGTAATGAATGGTACAGTTGAATTACATTTTGTCCCTAGTGAAAGACAACTTGCAGATATTTTTACCAAACTATTAGATGAATCTACCTTCAATAGATTGATCTGTGATTTAGGAATGCTTAATTATATTTAATCCTTTAAATGTCTGACAAGTTATGAAATTATATTGATGGTAGCCATTGATTATGTTAAATTATTGATTCTTCAATAATCAACTGATAAATATTTTACATATCAATGGATATTATTGGAGCTGTCGACAGATAAATATATCAATTGATGATATATTTGTTTATCGATGGATAGGGGTAACTATCGACAGATAGATATATCAATCAATGATATATTTGTCTATCGATGGATAATTGTACCTATCGATGGATAAGAAATTTATCAATCGATGACCTGGAATTTTAATAGTCCAAGTCATCAATCGATCTGTACAAACTCTAGCCGTTGATTACTTATTTTATCAATTGATTAATACATACACTCCTGTATGTATATCAGTCGATTGCCAAAATTGGTAACTTTTACTCTTAAATACTCTTCCAACGGTCAATTTTGTTCTATTTTGAGTAAGTAATTGATTGAGAAATCAGTAAATATAAATAGTGAGATTAAAACATCTTTTAATTCTTACTTGCAATTTTTTTTTACTAACGACTTCTCTTTCTCTTTCTCTTTATCAATCTTTGAACTTACTCTGTATCTATCTCTTGCTAAGAACCCTAAACTGCTACTGTCTAATTATTGTTTCTGTTATAATTACTAACAAGTTTGCCAGTTAATTCTATTATAAATCTTCAAACTCGACAATGGCGTCTTCAAAGAAAGTCTCACAATCTAGATTCTACTATGAGCTCAACAACTTCGTTGCTTGCACTATGGTGGAGGAAGCCTGTTCGCACTTTATTCACGCAAGAGAACGTGGTCACAAGTAATACAGTAATAAGTAGGATTCGTTCCCACAGAGACTCGACTTGCTTACGTTTAGTTCACTTATACACCAGAGTATGATTAACTACCACTGCTAAGAAAATAACAATTGGAGTTTGATTAAACTAATGATTAAAACTTAAAGAATTACTTATATTAAATAAACATGGGATTTTAACTTCATTAACTATCTCATCTAGAATCTTATGCCTTTTCACCTAGCATGGGAAAGTGATGATAACTGATTAGACCCTCTAAACTGATAAACGCCAACTTTCGTTGCACGCATACCATCCTAATGAACATCCACAAAAGATAGAAGTCAAATAGTCAACCACTATACTTAGTCCCTATATGTCTATAGAGATTGAAAACATAATGGCTTAAGCACAAGGATCCATAAAATCACATAGTCAGTGCAAGACGGTTAGAATTACACCACAAATTAATACATGCTCTTAACATGCAAAAACCTATGCTAGCATGGCCTGTCTAAACCCTAGATCCACTTTCGCATTCACAAGGGTTCAATAAACAATCATTAATGTTCGCGACGCATTTACAACGAATAAGCTTAACCATACTAGGATATCCATAACAATCACATACGTGGCATAGAGACAATCAATATCTAGACTCGATAGAAAAATCCATTAAAACCCCATGACAGCGTTTAGCCCATAATTGGACTAGCCGACATCATGGGTTCAATTGAAAACATAGTAGATAAACAATTAAACATAAAAGACTGATATTAATTGCAAGAGTAAAAGAAACAACCGATAATCCACGTGATGAAAATTACAAAAGAAAAATAGCTTGACGGCTCACAAAGTACTCTGTCTTCTTGTCTGATAATGACCTAGATAATACTTAATTTCCTAGATAATGACAATAATAATAATCCTTATGTCTTATACTAGGCTACATAATAACAAAAATATTCATGGGCCTGCTTCTAACTGGGCCTTAAAAGCTACACAACTGCAAAATAGAAATTCTGATTTCGACAGGGCGCGGGCGCGCTTGAGGAAGGGCGGGCGCCCTTGAGCTTTCCTTGCTGCAGCGCGGGCGCGCTTGGCGGAGTGTGGGCGCCCCTGAAACTTCTGTCCAGCAACTGCTTTTCGTGTGCGTATGCTCTTTCAACGACTCGTCTTGCCCTCTCTTGATCTCAACTCAAGTCCTGATCTTCCTCCTTTGAAATCCCAGCTCATATTCCACCAAATTATGCAATTATTCAACAACTCTGCTACGAACGGCAATCTGCACACCAAAGACACAAAACACATCAAAAGACACTACATACTTGGGCACTAGCGATCAATTTAAGCTAAATTGAAACGTATATAGTGGACCAAAAAGTCCACTAACACACCCCCAAACTTAAACCGATGCTTGTCCCCAAGCATAAACAGACTCTAAACAATCTAAGGCAATGCAATGCATGAATGCAACTACTATGAAAATGCAAGGACCCCCTCGAACTCACCAAAACTAATCGATAAGCCAAGCCTCAAAGAGATGCAATACATCCAAACAGAGCTCGACCAAGCCCCCTTATACTGATACTACATGAACAGAACGTGAGTGTGTGCGATGCTCATCAAATATACTCTGACACTAGATCAAAATCATACCTATTTTTCACCAAGACAATCACCTGCTTATAAACAGAATGAGTGGTAAACACTCCATAACATACAAACACCGCCGTCATTCATTTGAGTTAGACAGGGAATCACACTTTATTGCTAAACCACCACTACGACACATAACACAATACATAGGCTTATTTAACCGTGCAATGGATGAGACCCCTAAAGGCTTATACAATAATACCCATGTAGCGAGCGTTAGGTTAGTGGATCTCAGACTATAAAAAGCCTTAGGTCACTAGGCACAAAGTCCCCTCGAACTTAATTGCCCGAGTATTAAAGAGCTCATCCTGGTTAATTTTGCTTCGAATTATTCACATGACTCTTTTTTTTTCTTTTTCTTTTTTTTTTCTTTTTTTTTCTTCTTCTTTTTTTTTTAAACAGAATCTGGAATGAGAATTCTCAATTCCAACCCTAGACTACTCATAAAAATATGAGCCGGCTACTAGCCATTTGACGCCTAGCCATACTTGACAATCATTAACAATTAGCATGAATCTTTGTTTTCCCCCAAACTTATACTTTGGTATTCTTACATTATCAAGGGAATAACAAACATTCTAGATATAAACATGCGATTAAATCTAAAACAACTAAACAGGCATGACTCAACCTAGCCCAAAAGCAACCGATGAGACTGTGTAAAAAAAAAATGCTTCTGAAACATGCAATTCAATTTCATAAGGACTGTAAATCATCCCTCTGCTCATCAATACCACACTCAAATTGACATCGACTTATCAATCAGAATTAGCTCGTCCTAAGGAATCATGAAATATGCATGCTATGAAATGCAACTAACATGGATTCATATGATAGCCAGAACAAAAATTTTCAAACAAAATGCTCTATATGGACAATTAAAACAAAATGCATTACAAAACTACAACTACATGTCCTATATGCATCTAACTACAATCTCCATTTCCCACCCCCAAACTTTAAAATATTCAATGTCCCCATTGAAGGCAAGAAACGAAGAAAGTGTACAGAAATACCTCAATCCTCAGCAGAGTCACCCTCCTCGGGTGAATCCGGTGGTGGATACACGGTGCCAGCCCCATAAACAGGCCAATCGACCTGTACACCTGTAGCCAGAAAAGCTGCACCAAGAGCCTGAGTCAGGTCAGCAGCAAAACGGCTCTGTCTATCATCAATTGCGTCCATCCGCCGAGCCAACCTCCTAAAATGAGCCTTACCCATACCAGCACTAGCCACAGCTGGCGGTGCCCTAGAAGATCCAGCCCTAGCCTCCCTCTGCTGTCTAGGTGGCACGTCACCACCCACAATATACCCTAAGCCTCGGGGATGCGGTACACCACCGTCCCATTCAGGGAGTCGAGCTATCGCCGCCGTATCAATGGCACTCGCAGGAAGTTGCAACTGTTCCTCCGCCGGCCAGTGAATACCCACATCAACACACAGACGAACAACCACTGAGCCATATGGAATCGCGCCAGTGGTACTCCCCTGCAAAAATCGGATCATGTGCCTGTGGATAAGGGAGCCTAGGTCGATGTATCGCCCGCTGAGAATACCCCACAACAAAATAGCCCGATCCACTGTCACCTCATGAGTGTGCGACGATGGCACAATGTTAGCACACAGAAACAGGTTCCAGGCCTTAGCATACGGGTTCAAAGCCATGGCGGAGAAGGTGACCGGCTCAGTAGAGCCTGCCCTGCGCTTCCAAGGAGTGCCTGGAACTGTCATATCCCGCAGAATGGTCTTCAACCCAAAATCTTCCACCCCCTCCTGCGGTGCAGGCAAATTCAAAACCCTAGTGATAGCGGCAGGAGTATAATCCACTACATACCCTCGGACTGCAGAATACCCATTCTTCTCTTGCTTGGCATTGGCATAGAACTCCCTAACGATACTCAATGGTATCGCCTCCGCAGCCTCACACACGGTCTCCCAACCGCGCTCACTAACCATCGCGATTAGAGACCCATCAAGAACACCCGGAATGAATCCCCTTTCCTTGACCACAGATTTGGTCATCAAGCGTGCAAACTCAATTTGGGCCTCCGGTGAATTGAATTGGGGCACAACTCCCCCACTCGAAGAAGAACTTGATGTCCCTGAGCGCCTAGATCTCTTGGGTGCCATTGATTGAGTGTAGATTTGTGAAGAGAGGAGATGAGGTGCGTGTATAGTTGTGTGTATATGTGAGAAGCAAGAAGTGAAGTAAGTAAGATGCTAGGGTTAGGTTATGTTAAAGCCTTTATTAACAAGTGAGATTGGGTTGGGTAGGGCCAAAAACTAATAAAAAGGTAAAAAAGATTCTTAATTTTTGATTTTCTGATTTTTAAACTAAAAAAAAAAAATTCTGGACCGCGCCCAGGCGCGCCCGTGCCCAGGCGCGCCCGCGCCTCTAGGAGCGCGCCCGCCCCGGGTGCTTCTGTCCATTTTCTGATTTTTCAATTTTTTTTGATTTTTTTTTTTTAATTTTTTTGTTTTTTGTTTTTTTATTTTTTTATTTTTATTGTTTTATGAGAATGAAAATTACCATTCAAGCCGTAGGTTGCCTCCCACGAGCGCTGTCGTTAACGTCATTTAGCCGGACGTTACTTCAGGTCCTCAATCCGAGGTTGACAGAATCTCTGACCATTGACTTTAAACGCTTGATCTGGGGTCTTTTCATAAATCTCCACAGCTCCGTGTGGATACACAGTCTTTACAACAAAGGGTCCTGACCACCTTGACTTGAGTTTTCCTGGAAACAATCGCAGACGAGAGTTAAATAATAAAACTAATTGACCAAGAGCCAATACCTTTGTTGTCAACCGCCGATCATGCCATCTTTTCACTTTTTCCTTGTAGAGCTTGTTATTCTCATAAGCTTGTAGACGAAATTCATCCATTTCATTGATTTGCACCATCCGCTTTTCCCCTGCGGCTTGATAATCAAAATTCAGTTTCTGCAATGCCCAATAAGCCTTGTGTTCTAGTTCCGCTGGTAGATGACAAGCTTTTCCATAGACTAGTTGATATGGTGACATCCCCAAAGGTGTTTTGAACGCAGTTCGGTAGGCCCACACAGCTTCATCCAGTTTTAAAGACCAATCTTTACGCGAAGGACTTACCACTTTTTCCAGAATGCGTTTGATCTCACGGTTTGATACTTCAGCTTGGCCATTGGTTTGAGGGTGGTATGCTGTCGCCACCCGATGGTTGATGTTGAATCTTGCCATCAGATTAGTGAACTTTCGATTGCAAAAGTGAGAACCCTCATCGCTGATAATGACCCTTGGAGTCCCAAATCTGGTGAAAATGTTCTTGTGAAGGAAGTTGAGCACTACATTGGCATCATTAGTTGGAAGTGCCTTGACCTCAACCCATTTGGAGACATAATCCACAGCTAGCAAGATGTATTGGTTATTGCAAGATGGAATGAACGGGCCCATGAAGTCGATCCCCCACACATCAAAAATTTCTACCTCTAGCATTACATTAAGGGGCATCTCATCCCTCTTTGAAATGTTGCCTACTCGCTGGCAACGATCACATCTGGTTACAAACTGATGAGCATCTTTGAATAGTGATGGCCAATAAAATCCTGCCTGTAGAATACGAGTAGCCACTACGCCATAAACGGCCTAATGCAATACTTTTAGAATGCAACACTCATTTTCCGTTACATTAGCCTACTTTTTTTGAGCAACTGCAACACTACAAACAAAGCGTTGCATTATATTAGAAAGTTGTGTTGCAGTTCAATTGTAGTGTTGCACCTTGCAACAGTAGGGGAAAAAGCGTTGCATTTGGTGAGCAATTAGGACAAGAAATGATGATGTGGCATGTGGGACCCACGTGTGGGACTCACATTTGCTGACGTGTCACTGCTGATGAGGCAGGTGGACCCACCTGTGCTGACGTGTTATGTGTGGGGCCCACGTGTGGGACCCACATTTTGCTGACGTGGCACTGCTGACGTGGCAAGAAAGCGTTGCATTTGGTCCTTCAATGTTGCATTTGCACTTGGTGTTGCATTTGAGTTTTTGTGGGACCCACATTTTGCTGACGGGCAGTGATGACGTCAGCATGTGGGACCCACTTCTGCTGACGTGTTATGTGTGGGACCCACGTGTGGGGCCCACATTTGGGGCCCACATTTTGCTGACGTGGCAAGAAAGCGTTGCATTTGGTCCTTCAGTGTTGCATTTGCACTTGGTGTTGCATTTGAGTTTTTGAGGGACCCACATTTTGCTGACGGGGCAGTGATGATGTCAGCATGTAGGACCCACTTCTGCTGACGTGTTATGTGTGGGACCCACGTGTGGGGCCCACAATTTGCTGACGTGGCAAGAAAGCGTTGCATTTGGTCCTTCAGTGTTGCATTTGCACTTGGTGTTGCATTTGAGTTATTAGTGCAAGTCAAATTAATAGTTGACTACAAAATGTACCATCTAAAGTAATTTTTTATTTTTTAAAATTTTGGGAATATCACTATATTAGATATATATTAACATTCGTACGGTTGGATCGTCAATAAGTATTTCTAAAAAAATAGAGACAACAATCTGGGATAAAGTACTAGTTAGTAGTACAAGTCGAATCAATAGTTGACTACAAAATGTACCATCTAAAATAATTTTTTATTTTTTAAAATTTTGGAAATATCAGTATATTAGATATATATTAACATCCGTACGGTTGGATCGTCGATAAGTATTTCTAAAAAAATAGAGACAACAATCTGGGATAAAGTACTAGTTAGTAGTCAAACCGGTGTATTTTCAAATTGCAAATTTATTCGGTGTATTTTTTTTAATAGTCAAACCGGTCAAAAGTACACATTCCCATTTATTTATACTATATTAATAATTTTTTTAAATTATATTTTCATTGAACCATATATTTTCTTAAGTGATTTACAATATTAATTAAAAATATTAAATTTTGTTATATTATATAAATTTAATTTTACAATAAAATAATCTTGAATTTTATCAATATTTTTAATAAAATCGAATAAAAAACATTATAGTCACTACACAGTACATAGTACTTGAGAAAAATTGGGCGGCATATTTCCCCCCAAACACTCATATATTCCTCTCTGCCTCAAACACACTCCTGATACTATTTTTATTACCCTCACATCGAAGATCTACCATCACAAATCGAAGATGTACTCTTCAAATCGAAGATCTACCCTCCAAATCGAAGACGTGCCCTTCAATCCGGGCATTAGATTCGTAAGTTTCAGTTAGGGTTTTGGTTAAATCGAAACTCATCTCCAGATCGGGTTATATCGAAGGAGCTTAAATCGGGTTTTGATATTTCTCAATATTTCTTGTTTATTTCTGAATTTGTACTCCGATTTTGTGCTCACATTTTTAGGGTTTTTTGGGGGTTTCGAGATTGCACTGCATAAGCTGAGAAATCTGTTCATCGAGATTGTTGTTCGACGATGCTAGGTACGCATTCATCGCCTCTGTTTCTGTATGTAATTGTGTCTATCTATGTGTTAGTGGTGTGTGAAGAAATAGAGATGGATTTGTTGATATATGTATAGATTTATATGTATGTAATTGTGTCTATCTATGTGTTAGTGATAGTTAGGGCTTTAAAATTGAGGTTTTCACTCTTTGTCTCTAATTATATTTTCCTTGCTCCAATTGATTGGCTCCTCACTAATTTCTATTATTTTGATTTCCAATTATATATCTATTGTTTTTGCCTAAAAAAGTGATACTGATCATATTTTTCAGTTGGAAGGTCTTATTTGTTTATCACTTTTCTCCAAGCACGGTTTTCCGTACATTTGATTTTAGCAACTAAAATTTTGCAGGATTTTATGAGTGGAAAAACCGTATTCAGGAATATCATGGGCATTCTTTTGCCAGGAGTGAATTCCATTATTACACAGCGCTCAACTCAAACTTATGGCCTACTTCTAGAGAAGGCTGTGCTTCTGTCTTTAGAAATTTTAAAACTTGTTTTGGAGAAGGATTTAATCGTTTCTGACTATTGGTGCCCTTTGTACCAGGTACCTGTTTCTATAATTTGGTATTGTTTTATAACTTTCCTTATGAGTTATTCTGGTATAGGCACTGCCAGCTATATTTACAATTTCTATAGAACATTTAATAAAGCTCTTTGCGAATAACCATATAATTTCTATAGTACATTTCTATGGTGGAGCAAGCACTACTTTGCTTCCAAATGGTCATGTTGGTTCATTTGATTACTCCTACATTCTGCCGAAACCTTATTCTTGACCAAGTAATTTTCAAAATTTGATTATATATACATTTATAAATGTGGCAAAACTCATCGGTTGCCTGAGTTTTTATTTGACAGTCTTGTAAAAAAGGAACTATCCCTATAGAATTACAGGCAGACAGTGTTACGCCAATCTTTTACTTATTTGGTGACCTGTTATTACCTCTCTTTTTTTAGAATCATATACATGTAAATGTTTGTGCCTAAATGTAAATGTTTGTTGCTTATATATATATGGTTATACCTTTGTGCACATGATTGCTTTTAAATTCAGAACCAGATCTGACCAAATATCAGTATTGATCTTGTTGTTTCCTGTTCTTTTTTGTTTGTTTGTAGGTATTGGAGTTGCTTGAGATTGTTCAGTTTAGATCTCCTGATACTACTGTGAAGTACTCACAAGCACTTTCCAATATGAAATATGGCTATCTTGTACGCTTCAAAAATCCTGTTAAAAAGGCTAATTCCATAACATTTTTTTTACCTTTTGTATTTGATATAGTATATTTTATAGGCTGAAGATGTACTTGGTAGTCCCGCAGCTTCTGAAAAGGGTGGTGTCTATTACTATTCAGAGCGTGGTGATCGCTTGATTGATCTGGCTGCATTACGTGACCAACTGTGGCATGTAGAATTTGTTGCCACACACACACACACACAAGAAGCAATTGATTAAAACCAATTTGTTTTTTTATAAATTGATTAATCGAATACACACACACACACACATTATGCCTTTGCAAGGCTTGAACCCTCTTAAAAGGATGAGTGCGGGTACCACTAAAGCAAGAACTCTCTAAAATTTAGAAGTACTATCACTTTTTAATGTAGTAAATATCATTTCTTAAATTTGGTCTGGATGCATTGTTTTGCTGAATTTGCTTTGTTTGGATTGTTTTTAGAAATGCAAATTTGATAGTCCCCAAATGAGCTCTTATGGTGGTAGTGAATTTGAGATCATCGAAGTCAGGGATACGATTCAGCAGCTGTTGCGATGGGCATGGAAGTACAATAAGAACCTTGAAGAACAAGCTGCACAGCTACATATGTTAACTGGCTGGTCTCAGATTGTTGAGGTTTCTCTAAATAATGTCCCACATTTTTAATAAACACACACACACGCACATATATAATATGTTCTGTTAATGTGATTTGTGGTGTACACTTTGACTTGAAATAGATGTTTTTGTTTCGATCACAGGTCTCCGCTTCTAGAAGGATATCATCCCTTGAAGCTCGCTCTGAAATAATGTTTCAGTATGTCGTATTAATATTTCACTACTTATCTTCTCATTTGCACGACGATCAAGTAATTGTGTTTCCTATTGTTCAGGTTGCTTGATGCTTCATTGACTGCTTCTGGTTCTCGAGATTGTTCACTTAAGATGGCATTTATATTGAGCCAGGTGAAGAACCCATATGCACAAATACGATTACTATATTGCTTTCAAACAACTTTCCATTGTTGATTAGTCTTTTGGTCTTACTTCTCATGAAATGTATCAAGGTTGCATTGACTTGCATGGCGAAACTATGCGATGAAAGGTTTGCATGCCAATAATACATGGTCAGATTTCCACATTAGAGACGGCATGAAAGATTCTTGGGGATCCTTAAAGCCTTTGTCAGTTGCCAGCGCTGTAAATGGGATTGGTGACGTGGTCTTATGCACATTCCTAGGCTATGGTATTGCAGGAACAGCATGGGCAACAATGGCATCACAAGTATGGTGATTAAGCATTGTGTTCCAGTTTTACAGTATTGAGCAATTGATGTTAACGCACACTCACTTAGACATTTCACTGCAAACTTTTTCTCCACTAATGTATTTACTTGAATATGATTTAGGTTATTGCAGCTTATATGATGGTTGTAAATATGGTGTAAATATGATTTTGGTGAAGTGGTGGGTTATTTGGTGATGTACATTTCTGAATTGGTGTTGGGATTTTGAATGGTTTGTTAGCAGGTTCAATTTAATGGGAATAACATATTTACAAATATTATATTGCAATTTTTTTTACTACTGTTACATTTGCTTCTAATATTAATGTTGCAAAATTCACACATTGTGTTGCATTATTCAAAATGTCTACTGTTACATTATAAGATAAAAGTGTTACATTTGACTATAAAAAGTGTTACTTTAAAGAAAAAAGACAGTGTTGCAATAGAGGAAATAGTGTTACATTAGAGTCAAGTATTGTGTTGCATTTGATAAGTGGGCCCCACAATCTCACTTGGTGGGGCCCATTGCTGACGTGGCAATTCTGATGTGTCACTGCTCAGTGGGGCCCACTGATGACGTGGTAGTGCTGATGTGGCACTGCTGACATGGATGTTGGGGCCCAGTTGCTGACATGGCAGTTGTGGGTCCCACCTTTTGACCCCATTTAATCAGTTTTTTTGAAAACTAATGCAACGCAATCTACTGTTACATTTGGCCAATAAAGCGTTGCATTAGGGCCTTAATGCAACACTTTTCCTACTGTTACATTTGAAAACTAAAGCGTTGCATTAGATAGCAAATGCAGCGCTCGCAGATGCAATGGCAAAATCGCGTTGCATTAGGCCTAATGCAACGTAAAATGGGTCAAATGTAACAGAATGACAGTGTTGCATCAGGCCATATATGGCGCAGTGAGCTGTCTTTTCACCTCCATAATGGCCTCCATAAGCTGTGGCATGATAATCCCTTAGAATGGCTTCAGTCTCACTATATGGTACACACCTTCTGATAATCTGATCAGCCCCTTGTTTAAACAGATATGGTTCATCCCAACGGAACCACTTGACGTCGTGCATGAATTTTTTCCTTTTAGCTGGCGACAACTCAGGTGGAACAATTTGACATACCAGATAATTCACAATATCAGCATACCATGGTTCTTTTTCTTGTATTCCAAACAGCTGTTCATCTGGAAAGGATTCATTGATGATGGTACTGTCTTGAGATGATTTACCAAGATCTTCCAATCGTGAAAGGTGATCAGCTACTTGATTTTCTGTCCCTTTTCTACCTTTGATTTCCACGTCGAATTCTTGAAGTAGGAGAATCCATCGAATCAGGCGGGGTTTAGAATCCTTCTTGGAGAGTAGATACCTAATCGCTGCGTGGTCAGTATACACCGTAACTTTCGTACCAAGCAAGTATGATCTGAATTTTTCAAAGCCATATACAATGGCTAACAGCTCCTTCTCTGTGGTTGTGTAATTCACTTGCGCATCATTGAGTGTCTTGCTTGCATAGTAGATAACATGAAAAATCTTGTCTTTCTTCTGACCAAGAACAGCCCCTACTGCAAAATCGCTAGCATCGCACATCATAGCAAAAGGTTCGTTCCAATCTGGGGCGATGATCACAGGTGCTGAAATCAGCTTCCTCTTCAATGTCTCAAAAGCTGTCAGACAATCATCATCGAATTTGAAGGGAATATCCTTCTCCAATAGCTTACACAACGGTTTGGAAATTTTGGAGAAGTCCTTTATGAATCTTCTGTAGAAACCTGCATGACCGAGGAAACTACGAATTCCTCTCACTGAATTGGGCGGTGGAAGATTTTCAATTGTCTCTATTTTTGCTTTATCCACTTCCAGGCCACGACGTGACACCTTGTGTCCAAGAATAGTTCCCTCTTGTACCATGAAATGGCATTTCTCCCAGTTGAGAACCAGATTAGTCTCCACGCATCTTTTCAGAACCATGCTAAGATTGTGTAGACATTCGTCAAAAGAATACCCAAATACTGAAAAATCATCCATGAATACTTCCACTGTCTTACCAATCATGTCTGAAAAAATTGCCATCATGCACCTCTGAAAAGTGCCAGGTGCACCACATAACCCAAAAGAAACCCTTCGAAAAGCGAAGGTACCGAACGGACATGTAAATGTTGTCTTCTCCTGATCCTCTGGAGCAATGCAGATCTGATTGTAACCCGAATATCCATCCAGCAGGCAATAGTACTCATGGCCGGCCAGTCGGTCTAGCATTTGATCGATGAAAGGAAGAGGGAAGTGATCCTTCCTAGTAGCTTTGTTCAGCTTCCTGTAATCCATGCAGATTCTCCAACCAGTGACTGTCCGCGTAGGAATGAGCTCGTTCTTTTCGTTAGTTACCACCGTCATGCCTCCTTTCTTTGGCACACATTGAACTGGACTCACCCAAGCACTGTCAGAAATAGGATAGATAATCCCTGCATCCAACCACTTGATAATTTCCTTCTTTACTACTTCCTTCATGAGTGGATTAAGCCTTCTCTGATGTTCCACTGTTGGCTTACTACCTTCTTCCAGCAAAATCTTATGCTGACAATAGGCAGGACTGATTCCTTTAATGTCTGCAATAGTCCAACCAATGGCTGATTTGAATTCCCTGAGAACCCTTAACAGATTTTCTTCTTCAGGACCTGTAAGGTTAGCAGTAATAATTATAGGTAAAGTAGATGATTCCCCAAGAGAAGCATACCTTAAGTGATCAGGCAATGGTTTGAGCTCTAGCTTTGGTGCTTCCTCGATAGATGGTTTCAACCGCTGATGTGATTCTCTCAATTTAGATAAACCCAACGATTCTGGTTTCTCAAACTTTTGTTGCCAAGGAGAAGCATTCAGAGACTGTACCTGTTCTTCAACCTCATCCTCTTCAATTGTAACGTCCCCACTTAAAGCCTTTTCCAGTGTATCATTCATAAGCATGTGTTCAATCTTTACTTGCACAGCAAATTCCACTACATCTACTTTAAAGCATTGATCTTCTTCTGTTGGAAATTGCATTGCTTTGAACACATTGAATGTGACATTCTGATCGTGCACTCTCATGGTGAGTTCTCCCTTCTGTACGTCAATCAATGTCTTTCCCGTTGCCAAGAATGGTCTATCAAGTATGATAGGGATTTTCTTGTCTTCTTCAAAATCAAGGATGACAAAATCTGCTGGAAAGATTAGTTTGTCGACTTTCACCAAAACATCTTCGACAATTCCTCACGGATAAGTGATTGAACGATCTGCCAACTGCAGTGACATGTTAGTCGGCTTTGGCTCAGGAAGACCAAGTTGTAAGAATATAGAGTATGGCATGAGGTTGATGCTCGCTCCCAAATCGCACAAACATTTGTCGAACGACAAATTCCCAATTATGCATGGTATAGTGAAACTACCAGGATCCTTCAACTTTGGTGGTAACTTCTGTTGCAATACTGCACTACACTCTTCCGTCAAGGCCACAGTGTTTAACTCTTCTAGCTTCAGTTTCCTAGATAGAATGCCTTTCATGAATTTGGCGTAGCTTGGCATTTGCTCCAGCGCTTCAGCAAAAGGTAAGTTGATGTGTAGTTTCTTAAAAACTTCCAAGAATTTAGCAAACTGTTTATCCGATTTCTGCTTCTGAAGCCTTTTAGGGAATGGTGGAGGAGGAAAGACTTCCTTGTGATCACTGTCTTTCTCTGAACTACTCTTCTCCTCTGAATCATTCATTTTTTTCTTAATCGGCTCCTCCTGCATATCTTTTTCTGCAGAAAATCCCCCTCCAGCAGTAAGGTGAGGCGCGCCCGCGCCTGAGGAAGCGCGCCCGCCCTGCACCTCTTGCCCAGAATGCTGACGTTCTTCGTTTTATGGAATTTCGACCTCCTGATTGTTCGTAACCTTTCCAGAACGCAATGTAATAGCGTGTATTTGTTCCTTGTTTTCTTTCTTGCCTGGGTTAGCCTCTGTGTCACTTGGTAATTGTCCTTGAGGTCTGTTTAGAAGAGCATTTGCTAGTTGACCAATTTGATTTTCCAATGTTTTCAGTGTCACAGCTTGACTCTTATACATCATTCTCAGTTCCTCCATCTCTGACTTTTCATTTGAGTGCCCTTGTCCTCCTTGAGGTTGTTGATGGAAACCAGGAGGGTTGTATGATTGTCTTGGTGCATAAGATTGTTGAGGAACAGAATTGTTGAAAGGCCTTGTTCCGAATTGCTGACCCTGCGATGGTTGTGGCATGGCATTCTGATTGTTGCTCCAACTGAAGTTAGGATGATTCCTGTTGTTGGGGTGATACGTATTAGGTGCCGGTTGTGTAGGCTTCTGGAAGTTGCTGACAAAATACGCTGAATCGCTAGAAATAGCACACTGAGTTGTATCATGAGCACCTGCACACATATCACAAACCATAGCAACTTGCTGAATTCCTGACTTGGACAATGCGTCTACCTTTATAGATAAAGCCTGTAGTTGAGCTGTTATAGCAGTGGCAGCGTCCACTTCAAAAATACCTGCCGTTTTATTCTGCGACAATCGCTG
The DNA here is from genome assembly GCA_028671895.1 of Oenanthe sinensis. Taxonomy (NCBI): domain Eukaryota; kingdom Viridiplantae; phylum Streptophyta; class Magnoliopsida; order Apiales; family Apiaceae; genus Oenanthe; species Oenanthe sinensis. Next base: position 16,289,383 of record CM053807.1, read on the forward strand.
AGTAGGATTCTGATACTCGTTGGCAGCCATCATTTCAATCAAGTCATAAGCTTCTTCATAGCTCTTGGTCCAAAGAGCTCCTCCAGATGCTGCATCAAGCATAGGTCGTGAATGATTCAACCCATTATAGAAACCGTTAATGACCATCCAATCGGGCATCCCATGATGGGGACACTTTCGAAGCATCTCTTTATACCTTTCCCAAGCTTCACACAACGTTTCTCCAGAATGTTGATTGAATTGTGTAACAGCATTCCTCATGGCTGCCGTCTTAGCCATAGGGAAGAATTTAGTCAGAAACTTTTGTGCGAGATCCTCCCAAGTAGTTATAGAACCTGCTGGCAGCGAATGCAACCAGCTCTTTGCCTTGTCTCGTAGAGAGAATGGAAACAGCCTCAGTTTTATAGCATCTTCAGAAACCCCGTTAGTTTTAAAGGTATCACAGATCTCGATGAAGTCTCTGATATGCATATTAGGGTCCTCAGCAGGTGAACCCCCAAACTGCACAGAATTCTGAACCATTTGAATTGTGCCCGGCTTGATTTCGAAATTATTAGCTGCAATAGCCGGCCTAACAATGCTTGACTGAATGTCATTGATCTTCGGTTGAGAGTAATCCTTAAGAGCTTTCACTGGATCCCCCATTACTATTTCTGGTTCAATTTCTGGAACTGCAATTCCCTCTTCTTCGTCTAAGTGTTCTTCCAGTTTTTCCTTACTCGATTGAGAACGAGTACGCATACACGATCAATTACCTGAATTCACGTAACAAACAAGAACGATTAGTAACAAATCTCAGTCAGTGATATCTAATGACCACTGATGATAAGCACATTAACTAAATAAAACAATGAACCGAGTCCCCGGCAGCGGCGCCAAAAACTTGTTCGCACTTTATTCACGCAAGAGAACGTGGTCACAAGTAATACAGTAATAAGTAGGATTCGTTCCCACAGAGACTCGACTTGCTTACGTTTAGTTCACTTATACACCAGAGTATGATTAACTACCACTGCTAAGAAAATAACAATTGGAGTTTGATTAAACTAATGATTAAAACTTAAAGAATTACTTATATTAAATAAACATGGGATTTTAACTTCATTAACTATCTCATCTAGAATCTTATGCCTTTTCACCTAGCATGGGAAAGTGATGATAACTGATTAGACCCTCTAAACTGATAAACGCCAACTTTCGTTGCACGCATACCATCCTAATGAACATCCACAAAAGATAGAAGTCAAATAGTCAACCACTATACTTAGTCCCTATATGTCTATAGAGATTGAAAACATAATTGCTTAAGCACAAGGATCCATAAAATCACATAGTCAGTGCAAGACGGTTAGAATTACACCACAAATTAATACATGCTCTTAACATGCAAAAACCTATGCTAGCATGGTCTGTCTAAACCCTAGATCCACTTTCGCATTCATAAGGGTTCAACAAACAATCATAAATGTTCGCGACGCATTTACAACGAATAAGCTTAACCATACTAGGATATCCATAACAATCACATACGTGGCATAGAGACAATCAATATCTAGACTCGATAGAAAAATCTATTAAAACCCCATGACAGCGTTTAGCCCATAATTGGACTAGCCGACATCATGGGTTCAATTGAAAACATAGTAGATAAACAATTAAACATAAAAGACTGATATTAATTGCAAGAGTAAAAGAAACAACCGATAATCCACGTGATGAAAATTACAAAAGAAAAATAGCTTGACGGCTCACAAAGTACTCTGTCTTCTTGTCTGATAATGACCTAGATAATACTTAATTTCCTAGATAATGACAATAATAATAATCTTTATGTCTTATACTAGGCTACATAACAACAAAAATATTCATGGGCCTGCTTCTAACTGGGCCTTAAAAGCTACACAACTGCAAAATAGAAATTCTGATTTCGACAGGGCGCGGGCGCGCTTGAGGAAGGGCGGGCGCCCTTGAGCTTTCCTTGCTGCAGCGCGGGCGCGCTTGGCGGAGTGTGGGCGCCCCTGAAGCTTCTGTCCAGCAACTGCTTTTCGTGTGCGTATGCTCTTTCAACGACTCGTCTTGCCCTCTCTTGATCTCAACTCAAGTCCTGATCTTCTTCCTTTGAAATCCCAGCTCATATTCCACCAAATTATGCAATTATTCAACAACTCTGCTACGAACGGCAATCTGCACACCAAAGACACAAAACACATCAAAAGACACTACGTACTTGGGCACTAGCGATCAATTTAAGCCAAATTGGAACGTATATAGTGGACCAAAAAGTCCATTAACAAAGCCCCAACAGAATTCCATCCTCTAATGGAATTTCTAAAGAATTCAAAAATTTCAAAGGCCCTCTCAGAAGCACCAAAAATAGTGTGCAATCTAGTTGAAGAATTCTGGACAACAGCAGAAGTAGCAGATGATTTTTCTACAATCTCCTTTGATTGCAAAGGACAAAGGTAAATTCTAACCACTGTTGTCTTGGGTGAGTGTTTAAATATTCCATCAAATAATTCTGAAAATGCACCCACGGACACAGATATTAGAAACATGCTTAGGAAAATCAATTATACTGCTCCTGGTGCTAGTCTAGGTAGTATTGTTAGAAAGAATCTAAAAAAAGAATGGTCATATTTCTTTGATGCTTTAATAAAGTGTTTTTCTGGTAAGGTTAGTAATTTTGATGCAATAACAACAAGTATGCAACAAGTAGGGTATAACATTTTATATGATAGATATCATAATTTAGGAAGCCTGTTACTCAATGAAATATCTGCCAAATTGGGGAATAAAATAAATAGATCTAATCATATTTATTATGCAAGATTTATTATGATTATTATTAACCACTTTGTCAAGGATATTGAGATTGACAGGAATACAGAAATTTTGGATTACTGGACTCAAAACAAAAGGGTCTTTAAAGACTTGGTTAGGATCAATCTTCACAGCAATGTGGAATTGATCTATCCCCCTTTTGTTCAGGTATTTATCTCTACTTTAAACTCTTCTCAACCTAATTCTTCTTTGCCTTCTGTGACTATGGAGGGTGGTAGTAATGACCCCATCCCTCCTACCCAAGCCACACAACCAATCTCTAAATCCAAATCTAAGAAACCAACCTCAACAGGTTCTCAAAAACCTGCTGTTGTAAAAACCAAGAAAAGAAAATCAACTATTGTGGTAGATAGATTAGAGGAGGATGTAGGTGGTGAGGGAACTGGGGAACATCAAAGAACCCAGAAGGATAAGGAGAATGAGGGTGTGCAACCTCAACCAAGCCACTCCATAGTCTCCCAAAAGACTGTGGATGTTAACATGGAAAAAACCACATCCCTATTGCCATTCTCTCAAAAGGATGATAATATTGAAAATAGCCCACAACCAGGGGCACATAATCAAATTGGGGACACAAAAGCCAAAACACTAACACCATACAAAAGAAGAGAAAAGAAAGTCACCTTTGCACTTAGGGAATCACACACTGCAAAACCACAGGAAACTGTGGAGGAGCCTTCACAAAGTCTGCTTGATGCATCTCATATAAATGATGAGATACAACCCCATTCTCTTTCAATTCCTATCTCTTCTATTCTTCTTTCCCCATCTCAAACTTCTTCAGAAAATGTTTTGATAGATTATCGAACATTTTCAGATTCTCCTTCTTTGTTTTTCAAGGAGAAGCCAACACTCTCTCCTGAATCTTCTTCTCAGAATTTTCAGGATTCTATTTCCCATATCATTTCAAACATTACTTCTCAAATTAATTCAACAGTTTCTACTCCATCAACTGATGTTCCTTCATCAATTGATATTCAACCATCGACTGATAAGCCATCGATCGATACTCAAGATCAATTGATGGGTATGCATCAATCGATGGATATCCCAAACACCACTTCAACTGATAATGTCAATACATCAATTGATGCTCAATCAATTGATGTTGCACAAACACTCTTAGGATTGAGTGAGTTGAGTGAGAGGCAGGATTGTAACCTGGCAAAAGGAGAGGAAGTGAGTAAAAACATTCCTATTTCTTCCAGGAATGAGAGTGAAACACTTGAGGGCCCCACCTTAGTAGGTGCACAAGAAATGAGTGAGGGAGAGGTGAGATTCCAGGATGAGATCCTGATGCAAAATAGAGAGATGAGTGAAAGTGATAAAAACGTTCTACTTTTTGCACATGAATTGGAAATTGAACTGATGGCAGAAGAAGGAGTAAAGGAGATAGGGGGAGCAAATAATGCTGAAGCTAGTGGGAGTGTAATTGCTAAAGACTTTGAAGAGGAAATAGATGCTGGTGAATTGGATCCAAAGAATTTCATTCATCCTGATCCACAATATCAAGGGTTGGCTACTTCAAGTAACAGGAATGCAGAACAACTCTTGGGCATTGATCATACAGATCAAAGGACCAGGAATCTGAAGGAAAGCATTGCCAATACAACAGACACTTGTTATATGGCACTTGAAGAGTTGGAGAGTGATTCTAATGAAGAGCCATGGATGAGCACTATTGATGGTTCCTTAGAAGCTGCTGAGACTGAGATTCTCTCTCAATATAGAAGAACAATAGTGGAAGGAGACATTGAAGATCCTACTCAAAGGAAAATTGCTCACTATATGAGAGAATCAATGAAAATTCAAAAGATGACAGTAACAGGAGTAAGGAGGGAACTGGAGAGGATCAAGGACTCTATCTCATCTAACAAGGATGCAATGGACAGAAGATTGGATGAGAAGCTACCATTCAACACCATGAATAGCATCAAAGACAAGCTTTTCAAAGAATCCAAAAATTTTACATCCTTGGAGACAAGAGTAGGTTCTCTAGAAAAGAAGATGGATGATATTATCAGAGGTCAAAATCTTCATGCTTCCATTCTTCAAACGTTTCTTGACAGACTTCCACCACCCCCTCCAATTGATGATAACAAAAAGGGGGAGAATACAAAGAAGAAGGATGATGGTGATGGTAAAGGTGGTTCTGGTATGGATAAGTCAAGTGGCATTGGTGGTTCTGCACCCAAAAGATATAAAAGCAGAAGTAACAGGGACAATCAATCTTCAAAGAAATCTAAGTCATCTAATTCTCCAAAAGATGATTTAGAACAGAAAAAGAAAGAATACAAGAAGTTTGATGAAAATATTGAAGCTAGGAGAATTTCTAGGGAGAAAGAAACTCAATTAATGATTGAGAGGGGAAAGAAAAGAATTGAAGATCTAAGGAGAAGCACTGAGTTAGTAACAGAGGCAGTAGAAAAAGGAGACTTGGATGAGTTCATTGCTCAAACAAGAAAAATAAATGAAGATGCACAAAAGGCTGCCAAGGAAAGAAACTCAAATACAGAAGCTTTTCTTCAATTGGATATTGAAGCTCTTAAAGAAAAGAAGAAAGGGAAAGCAATAGTGATTGAAGAAGAGAAGAAGAAAGAGACTGAACCAGTAAGTCAAAAGCTACTTCAAGTGATCTATAGGAATCTCAGATGCCTCAAGGAGAGAAAGGGAGAATGAAGAGATTACTAGACAGATGGAAATGCAATGGCATTTGGAAGAAGAGCTACAGGCAGAGCAACCATTGAGAAAAAGGAGAAAAGTTACTATGGCCAAGAAAAGGTCAAGTTCTACTCAAGAAATAGTGGTTCAGGAAAACATCCAGGGTCAACAAGAAGAAATCAAGGAGGAGGTCACAATTGAAGGATATGATTTGAAGGGAATACCAGTAATCAATGAAAAAGGATTAATTGGAGTAAGGACTCACCCTGCAACCTCTAACCATGAAGAATCAATGAGGTTGGAGTATGAAAATGGAGTGAAAACAATCTATTCATTGAAAGTGATAATGAAGCAAAGCTACAATGTTTTAAAGACTATTCTTCCTTTACTCAACAGAAGGTACAAACTCAACATTACAATTGCTCAGGAGATTCAACAGCAAATATCAAAGTTAAGGAGATCCAAGGCTGAAGCTGAACCTGATTCACCTCTAAAGCTATGGAAGTCACAGGTGAAAAAGGTGGTGTTGGAACCAAAGTATGCTATGATTTTTACAGATATAGAGGGCAATACAAAGTTCTTTGATATCTGCAAATATCTGGACAAAATCACAGATGAAGAAATACACTACCTTATGAGGCAACTTGGAGAAACTAACAGGGATGAAGCAATATTGAGAAGTTCTTTCATGAGGCAACTAAAGGAAAATGCTGAGAAAAGAAGGAAGAGGAACTAATTTAAATCATAAAGACATTGAAGCTGCTTGCAGTAGTTATCTATCAATCTGGTACTTCCAAAATAAATGTGCCAATTAAATTTCTTGATTTTATCTGAATGTAAATTTTTAAGGGTTTTTATTATCATCAAGTAGATTTATGCCTGTTAAGAACACAGACACAAATAGGGGGAGATTGTTAGGAATCTACATGTGATTTGATGATAACATTAATCTTAGAATCATAGAAATTTTATTTGTTGTAACTGATCAATTGATATGAAAGTTATAAATATCAATTGATCAGGAAACCATTTATCAGTTGAAATGTTTATATGAATCAACTGATAATTTGGATTGTAGCATAGGTGTACTTAGTCTATTTCAATCGATAAGGTGTAAATCAGTTGATATTTTGTTCATCAATTGATGTTAGAGTCGATTGATATAGATCATCAATTGATGTGTAAATTAAACTGTTAAATTGTAATTATGAGAAGACATGAAATTGCACAAGTGAAGGATGATCAATTAATATTGAAGCATCGATGGATGAAGGATCAATCGAAGAAGCCAAGCCAAGGATTGAAGACCATCAACTGATGTGAAGACCCATCGACTGATATATCGATTGATAACATCTATCAATCGATAAGACATCTGTTATCAATCGATGGATATAAAGATCAATCGAAGAAGTACATCAATTGATGGATTAAAGAATGGATCAATTGATATGCTTAACAGAAAATTATCAATTGAGTGTGACAACACAGAAAGAATATCTGTTGAAGATCCAGAGAACAAAAGCACACCTATGGAAGACAGTCTAGAGTGACTGTGAAGACTCAATCAGAAGCTGTCTTTCAAACCTTTTTGTAAAATAGAAAAAGGTAAAAGGAAGGCAGGTAGAAACAATCCTAGAATAGGTATTGTAAAAGTACACTTGTAATATATAAACAAGTGTAGTAGCATTATTAAAAAATATACAAGTTAGACATTATTTTACAATCAACTGTTCAAGCTTGAGAGCACATTTGTAAGAACAGTTGATTTGTTTTCTAATCTTGTAAAAACGAAGCTAGGTTTCTTCTAACCTAGGAGCATTGAGCAAAAATACATATTGATGGAAAAACCAATCCATCAATAATTTTAAATTTCTTTGTTCAGTTTTATTTTTCAGAATTAATTTGTTCGAACTTATTCTCTTATTCTATCAAACATCAAGAACAAATATTAGAACACACAAAAAGTTTTAATATTTGTATTCAACCCCCCCTTCTACAAATATTGACATTGTTCTAAGGAATAACAAAGAATGAAGCTACAAGTTGTTTCCAAGTTCGAACAAGTCAAGAATGATGTCTCAAGTTATTACAGATTATTTTTATGTTCAAATGAGCCAAGAATGATCCTACAAGAGTATACAAGTGTTTCAATGTTCAAACGAGTAAAGAATGAAGCTACAAATTGTTTCCAAGTTCAAACGAGTAAAGAATGATGTCTAACGTTGTTACGGATTGTTGTCATGTTCAAATGAGCCAAGAATGATCTTACAAGAGTTTACAATTGTTTCAATGTTCAAACGAGTCAAGAATGGAGCTACAAGTCGTTTCCAATTTCAAATGAGTAAATAATAAAGTCTCAAGTTATTATTACAAATTTTTTTATGGTCAAATGAGCCAAGAATGATCCTACAAGAGTTTACAAGTTGTTTCCATATTCAAACGATTCAAGAATGAAGCTAAGTGTTCTTTCCAAGTTCGAACGAGTAGAGAATGAAGTTTGAAGTTGTTACAGATTGTTTTCATGTTCAAATGAGCCAAGAATGATCCTAAAAGAGTTTACAAGTTGTTTCCATGTTCAAACGAGTCAAGAATGAAGCTACAAGTTGTTTCCAAGTTCAAACGAGTAAAGAATGAAGTCTAACGTTGTTACGGATTGTTGTGATGTTCAAATGAGCCAAGAACGATCCTACAGGAGTTTACAATTGTTTCAATGTTCAAACGAGTCAAGAATGGAGCTACAAGTTTATACAAAGTTCAAATGAGTAAAGAATAAAGTCTCAAGTTGTTACAGATTGTTTTCATGTTCAACTGAGCCAAGAATGATCCTACAAGAGTTTACAAGTTGTTTCCATGTTCAAACGAGTCAAGAATGAAGCTACAAGTTGTTTCTAAGTTCGAACGAGTAAAGAATAAAGTTTGAAGTTGTTACGGATTGTTTTCATGTTCAAATGAGCTAAGAATGATCCTACAAGAGTTTACAAGTTGTTTCCATGTTCAAACGAGTCAAGAATGAAGCTACAAGTTGTTTCCAAGTTCGAACAAGTCAAGAATGATGTCTCAAGTAATTATAGATTATTTTTATGTTCAAATGAGCCAAGAATGATCCTACAACAGTATACAAGTGTTTCAATGTTCAAACGAGTCAAGAATGAAGCTACAAGTTGTTTCCAAGTTCAAATGAGTAAAGAATGATCCTATAAGAGTTTACATGTTATTTCCATGTTCAAACGAGTCAAGAATGAAGCTACAAGTTATTTCCATGTTCGAACGAGTAAAGAATGAAGTCTGAAGTTATTATGAATTGTTTTCATATTCAAATGAGCCAAAAATGATCCAACAAGAGTTTACAATTGTTTCAATGTTCAAACGAGTCAAGAATGGAGTTACAAGTTGTTTCCAAGTTTAAACAAGTAAAGAATTAAGTCTCAAGTTGTTACGGATTGTTTTCAAGTTCAAATGATCCAAAAATGATCCTACAAGAGTTTACAATGGTTTTAATGTCCAAACGAGTCAAGAATGGAGCTACAAGTTGTTTCCAAGTTCAAATGAGTAAAGAATGATCCTATAAGAGTTTACAAGTTATTTCCATGTTCAAACGAGTCAAGAACGAAGCTACAAGTTATTTCCAAGTTCGAACGAGTAAAGAATGAAGTCTGAAGTTGTTACAGATTGTTTTCATGTTCAAATGAACCAAGAATGATCCTAAAAGAGTTTACAATTGTTTCAATGTTCAAACGAGTCAAGAATAAAGCTATAAGTTGTTTCCAAGTTCCAACGAGTAAAGAACGAAGTCTAACGTTGTTACTGATTGTTGTCATGTTCAAATGAGCCAAGAATGATCCTATAGGAGTTTACAATTGTTTCAATGTTCAAACTAGTCAAGAATGGAGCTACAAGTTGTTTCCAAGTTCAAATGAGTAAAGAATAAAGTCTCAAGTTGTTACAGATTGTTTTCATGTTCAACTGAGCCAAGAATGATCCTACAAGAGTTTACAAGTTGTTTCCATGTTTAAAGGAGTCAAGAATGAAGCTACAAGTTGTTTCCAAGTTCGAATGAGTAAAGAATGAAGTCTAACGTTGTTACGGATTGTTGTCATATTCAAACGAGTCAAGAATGGAGCTACAAGTTGTTTCCAAGTTCAAATGAGTAAAGAATAAAGTCTCAAGTTGTTACCTATTGTTTTCATGTTCAATTGAGCCAAGAATGATCCTAAAAGAGTTTACAAGTTGTTTCCATGTTCAAACGAGTCTGGAATGAAGTTACAAGTTGTTTCCAAGTTCGAACGAGTAAAGAATGAAGTTTGAAGTTATTACGGAATGTTTTCAAGTTCAAATGAGCCAAAACTGATCCAACAAGAGTTTACAATTGTTTCAATGTTCAAACGAGTCAAGAACGAAGCTATAAGTTGTTTCCAAGTTCGAACGAGTCAAGAATGAAGTTACGAGTTGTTTCCAAGTTGGAACGAGTAAAGAATGAAGTTTGAAGTTGTTACGGATTGTTTTCATGTTCAAAGGATCCAACAATGATCCTACAAGAGTTTACAAGATGTTTCCATGTTCAAACGAGTCAAGAAAGAAGCTACAAGTTATTACCAAGTTCAAACGAGTCAAGAATGAAGCTACAAGTTGTTTCCAAGTTCGAACGAGTAAAGAATGAAGTTTGAAGGTGTTACGGATTGTTTTCATGTTCAAAGGATCCAACAATGATCCTACAAGAGTTTACAAGATGTTTCCATGTTCAAACGAGTCAAGAATGAAGCTACAAGTTGTTTCCAAGTTCGAACAAGTCAAGAATGATGTCTCAAGTTATTACATATTATTTTTATGTTCAAATGAGCCAAGGATGACCCTACAAGAGTTTACAAGTTGTTTCCATGTTCAAACGAGTCAAGAATGAAGCTACAAGTTGTTTCCAAGTTCAAACGAGTAAAGAATGAAGTCTAACGTTGTTACGGATTGTTGTCATGTTCAAATGATCCAAGAATGTTCCTACAGGAGTTTATAATTGTTTCAATGTTCAAACGAGTCAAGAATGGAGCTACAAGTTGTTTCCAAGTTCAAATGAGTAAAGAATAAAGTCTCAAGTTGTTACAGATTGTTTTCATGTTCAACTGAGCCAAGAATGATCCTACAAGAGTTTACAAGTTGTTTCCATGTTCAAACGAGTCAAGAATGAAGCTACAAGTTGTTTCCAAGTTCGAACGAGTAAAGAATGAAGTTTGAAGTTGTTACAGATTATTTTCATGTTCAAAGGATCCAAGAATGATCCTACAAGAGTTTACAAGTTGTTTCCATGTTCAAACGAGTCAAGAATGAAGCTACAAGTTGTTTCCAAGTTCGAACAAGTAAAGAATGAAGTTTGAAGTTGTTACGGATTGTTTTCATGTTCAAATGAGCCAAGAATTATCCTACAAGAGTTTACAAGATGTTTCCATGTTCAAACGAGTCAAGAAAGAAGCTACAAGTTATTTCCAAGTTCAAACGAGTCAAGAATGAAGCTACAAGTTGTTTCCAAGTTCGAACGAGTAAAGAATGAAGTTTGAAGGTGTTACGGATTGTTTTCATGTTCAAAGGATCCAACAATGATCCTACAAGAGTTTACAAGATGTTTCCATGTTCAAACGAGTCAAGAATGAAGCTACAAGTTATTTCCAAGTTTGAACAAGTCAAGAATGATGTCTCAAGTTATTACATATTATTTTTATGTTCAAATGAGCCAAGAATGACCCTACAAGAGTATACAAGTGTTTCAATGTTCAAACGAGTCAAGAATGAAGCTATAAGTTGTTTCCATGTTCGAACAAGTAAAGAATGAAGTCTAACGTTGTTACGGATTGTTGTCATGTTCAAATGATCCAAGAATGTTCCTACAGGAGTTTATAATTGTTTCAAAGTTCAAACGAGTCAAGAATGGAGCTACAAGTTGTTTCCAAGTTCAAATGAGTAAAGAATAAAGTCTGAAGTTGTTACAGATTGTTTTCATGTTCAACTGAGCCAAGAATGATCCTACAAGAGTTTACAAGTTATTTCCATGTTCAAACGAGTCAAGAATGAAGCTATAAGTTGTTTCCAAGTTCGAACGAGTAAAGAATGAAGTTTGAAGTTGTTACGGATTGTTTTCATGTTCAAATGAGCCAAGAATTATCCTACAGGAGTTTACAAGTTGTTACCATGTTCAAACGAGTCAAGAATGAAGCTACAAGTTGTTTCCAAATTCGAACAAGTCAAGAATGATGTCTCAAGTAATTACATATTATTTTCATATTGAAATGAGACAAGAATGATCCTACAAGAGTTTACAATTGTTTCAATGTTCAATCGAGTCAAGAATGGAGCTACAAGTTGTTTCCAAGTTCAGACAAGTAAAGAATTAAGTCTAAAGTTGTTACGGATTGTTTTCATGTTCAAATGATCCAAAAATGATCCTACAAGAGTTTACAATTGTTTTAATGTTCAAACGAGTCAAGAATGGAGCTACAAGTTGTTTCCAAGTTCAAATGAGTAAAGAATAAATTTCAAGTTGTTACAGATTGTTTTCATGCTCAAATGAGCCAAGAATGATCCTAAAAGAGTTAACAAGTTGTTTCCATGTTCAAACGAGTATAGAATAAAGTTACAAGTTGTTTCCAAGTTCGAACGAGAAAAGAATGAAGTTTGAAGTTATTACGGATTGTTTTCAGGTTCAAATGAGCCAAAAATGATCCAACAAGAGTTTACAATTGTTTCAATGTTCAAACGAGTCAAGAATGAAGCTATAAGTTGTTTCCAAGTTCGAACGAGTCAAGAATGAAGCTACAAGTTCTTTCCAAGTTCGAACGAGTAAAGAATGAAGTTTGAAGTTGTTACAGATTGTTTTCATGTTCAAAGGATCCAACAATGATCCTACAAGAGTTTACAAGTTGTTTCCATGTTCAAACGAGTCAAGAATGAAGCTACAAGTTGTTTCCAAGTTCGAACTAGTAAAGAATAAAGTTTGAAGTTATTACGGATTGTTTTCATGTTCAAATGAGCCAAGAATGATCCTACAAGAGTTTACAAGTTGTTTCCATGTTCAAACGAGTCAAGAATGAAGCTACAAGTTGTTTCCAAGTTCGAACAAGTCAAAAATGATGTCTCAAGAAATTATAGATTATTTTTATGTTCAAATGAACCAAGAATGATCCTACAAGAGTTTACAATTGTTTCAATGTTCAAACGAGTCAAGAGTGGAGCTACATGTTGTTTCCAGGGTCAAATGAGTAAAAAATATAGTCTCAAGTTGTTACAGATTGTTTTCATGTGCAAATGAGCCAAGAATGATCCTACAAGAGCTTATAAGTTGTTTCCATATTCAAACGAGTCAAGAATGAAGCTACAAGTTGTTTCCAAGTTCGAACGAGTAAGGAATTAAGTTTGAAGTTGTTACAGATTGTTTTCAAGTTCAAATGATCCAAGAATGATCCTACAAGAGTTTACAAGTTGTTTCCATGTTCAAAAGAGTCAAGAATGAAGCTACAAGTTGTTTCCAAGTTCGAACAAGTCAAGAATGATGTCTCAAGTTATTACCGACTATTTTTATGTTCAAATGAGCCAAGAATGATCCTACAAGAGTATACAAGTGTTTCAATGTTCAAACTAGTCAAGAATGAAGCTACAAGTTGTTTCCAAGGTCGAACGACTCAAGCATGAAGTCTCAAGTTGTTACAGATGGTTTTCCTGTACAAATGAGCCAAGAATGATCCAAGAATGAAGTCTCAAGTTGTTACAGATGCTTTCAAGATGTTTCTATGTTCAAACGAGTCAAGAATGAAGCTACAAGTTATTTTGATGCGGAGTATGACATTAAGATATTCATATGTGTCTATTGTACAATTGAGGACAATTATTTTCGAAGAAGAGGAGTATGATGCAGGAGCATTATGGCTGATCTATTTGATCTCATGGGAATCTATTGTGAAGCCACTAATTAGATTAATTACCAACATTGGTTGATTTATTATGTTGGGGTTATTATTAGATAATTATATTAAGTAAATTTTGGCATGCAAGTTTTTACCTTTCACTTGAAAGGGTTTTTCTTGTTTGAAGCACTTAGGATTTATTTTTCTAGTTGAATATGGTTTTGATGTAATTCCTATTTGGATTGGGCTTTTGATTGGTTTCCAATTTGGGTTCAAGTATTAGCAAATTCCTAGCTGATTTTGAATCTAATTGAGAATCCTAATTGTTTTAGGTTAAGGTTATATTCCTTGCCTATATATACCCATATATTGTAATCTTTTAAGAGAGAATCCTAATTTGATGAATAAAATCGTGAGTTTTATACTTGAAAAACCCTAGAGAGTTGGTGGTTAATTCCTTTATACTTTCTTTTCCAGATTTCGTTTAGTTTGTGGGTGATTAATTTCTTTAAGCAATCAAAGAAAATCGATCCTTTAGTTTTGTTTCTTGGTGATTAAATTCTTTATAGAAGCAATCTAAAGTTACTTTTCCACTGTGAATCTGATCTACAGAGAAAAATATACATCATATTTCCATGTTCGAACGAGTAAAGAATGAAGTCTGAAGTTATTATGGATTGTTTTCATATTCAAATGAGCCAAAAATGATCCAACAAGAGTTTACAATTTTTTCAATGTTCAAACGAGTCAAGAATGGATCTACAAGATGTTTCCAAGTTTAGACAAGTAAAGAATAAATCTCAAGTTGTTACCGATTGTTTTCATGTTCAATTGAGCCAAGAATGATCCTAAAAGAGTTTACAAGTTGTTTCCATGTTCAAACGAGTCTATAATGAAGTTACAAGTTGTTTCCAAGTTCGAACGAGTAAAGAATGAAGTTTGAAGTTATTACGGAATGTTTTCAAGTTCAAATGAGCCAAAAATGATCCAACAAGAGTTTACAATTGTTTCAATGTTCAAACGAGTCAAGAACGAAGCTATAAGTTGTTTCCAAGTTCGAACGAGTCAAGAATGAAGTTACGAGTTGTTTCCAAGTTCGAACGAGTAAAGATTGAAGTTTGAAGTTGTTACGGATTGTTTTCATGTTCAAAGGATCCAACAATGATCCTACAAGAGTTTACAAGATGTTTCCATGTTCAAACGAGTCAAGAAAGAAGCTACAAGTTATTACCAAGTTCAAACGAGTCAAGAATGAAGCTACAAGTTGTTTCCAAGTTCGAACGAGTAAAGAATGAAGTTTGAAGGTGTTACGGATTGTTTTCATGTTCAAAGGATCCAACAATGATCCTACAAGAGTTTACAAGATGTTTCCATGTTCAAACGAGTCAAGAATGAAGCTACAAGTTGTTTCCAAGTTCGAACAAGTCAAGAATGATGTCTCAAGTTATTACATATTATTTTTATGTTCAAATGAGCCAAGGATGACCCTACAAGAGTTTACAAGTTGTTTCCATGTTCAAACGAGTCAAGAATGAAGCTACAAGTTGTTTCCAAGTTCAAACGAGTAAAGAATGAAGTCTAACGTTGTTACGGATTGTTGTCATGTTCAAATGATCCAAGAATGTTCCTACAGGAGTTTATAATTGTTTCAATGTTCAAACGAGTCAAGAATGGAGCTACAAGTTGTTTCCAAGTTCAAATGAGTAAAGAATAAAGTCTCAAGTTGTTACAGATTGTTTTCATGTTCAACTGAGCCAAGAATGATCCTACAAGAGTTTACAAGTTGTTTCCATGTTCAAACGAGTCAAGAATGAAGCTACAAGTTGTTTCCAAGTTCGAACGAGTAAAGAATGAAGTTTGAAGTTGTTACAGATTATTTTCATGTTCAAAGGATCCAAGAATGATCCTACAAGAGTTTACAAGTTGTTTCCATGTTCAAACGAGTCAAGAATGAAGCTACAAGTTGTTTCCAAGTTCGAACAAGTAAAGAATGAAGTTTGAAGTTGTTACGGATTGTTTTCATGTTCAAATGAGCCAAGAATTATCCTACAAGAGTTTACAAGATGTTTCCATGTTCAAACGAGTCAAGAAAGAAGCTACAAGTTATTTCCAAGTTCAAACGAGTCAAGAATGAAGCTACAAGTTGTTTCCAAGTTCGAACGAGTAAAGAATGAAGTTTGAAGGTGTTACGGATTGTTTTCATGTTCAAAGGATCCAATAATGATCCTACAAGAGTTTACAAGATGTTTCCATGTTCAAACGAGTCAAGAATGAAGCTACAAGTTATTTCCAAGTTTGAGCAAGTCAAGAATGATGTCTCAAGTTATTACATATTATTTTTATGTTCAAATGAGCCAAGAATGACCCTACAAGAGTATACAAGTGTTTCAATGTTCAAACGAGTCAAGAATGAAGCTATAAGTTGTTTCCATGTTCGAACAAGAAAAGAATGAAGTCTAACGTTGTTACGGATTGTTGTCATGTTCAAATGATCCAAGAATGTTCCTACAGGAGTTTATAATTGTTTCAAAGTTCAAACGAGTCAAGAATGGAGCTACAAGTTGTTTCCAAGTTCAAATGAGTAAAGAATAAAGTCTGAAGTTGTTACAGATTGTTTTCATGTTCAACTGAGCCAAGAATGATCCTACAAGAGTTTACAAGTTATTTCCATGTTCAAACGAGTCAAGAATGAAGCTATAAGTTGTTTCCAAGTTCGAACGAGTAAAGAATGAAGTTTGAAGTTGTTACGGATTGTTTTCATGTTCAAATGAGCCAAGAATTATCCTACAGGAGTTTACAAGTTGTTACCATGTTCAAACGAGTCAAGAATGAAGCTACAAGTTGTTTCCAAATTCGAACAAGTCAAGAATGATGTCTCAAGTAATTACATATTATTTTCATATTGAAATGAGACAAGAATGATCCTACAAGAGTTTACAATTGTTTCAATGTTCAATCGAGTCAAGAATGGAGCTACAAGTTGTTTCCAAGTTCAGACAAGTAAAGAATTAAGTCTAAAGTTGTTACGGATTGTTTTCATGTTCAAATGATCCAAAAATGATCCTACAAGAGTTTACAATTGTTTTAATGTTCAAACGAGTCAAGAATGGAGCTACAAGTTGTTTCCAAGTTCAAATGAGTAAAGAATAAATTTCAAGTTGTTACAGATTGTTTTCATGCTCAAATGAGCCAAGAATGATCCTAAAAGAGTTAACAAGTTGTTTCCATGTTCAAACGAGTATAGAATAAAGTTACAAGTTGTTTCCAAGTTCGAACGAGAAAAGAATGAAGTTTGAAGTTATTACGGATTGTTTTCAGGTTCAAATGAGCCAATAATGATCCAACAAGAGTTTACAATTGTTTCAATGTTCAAACGAGTCAAGAATGAAGCTATAAGTTGTTTCCAAGTTCGAACGAGTCAAGAATGAAGCTACAAGTTCTTTCCAAGTTCGAACGAGTAAAGAATGAAGTTTGAAGTTGTTACAGATTGTTTTCATGTTCAAAGGATCCAACAATGATCCTACAAGAGTTTACAAGTTGTTTCCATGTTCAAACGAGTCAAGAATGAAGCTACAAGTTGTTTCCAAGTTCGAACTAGTAAAGAATAAAGTTTGAAGTTATTACGGATTGTTTTCATGTTCAAATGAGCCAAGAATGATCCTACAAGAGTTTACAAGTTGTTTCCATGTTCAAACGAGTCAAGAATGAAGCTACAAGTTGTTTCCAAGTTCGAACAAGTCAAAAATGATGTCTCAAGAAATTATAGATTATTTTTATGTTCAAATGAACCAAGAATGATCCTACAAGAGTTTACAATTGTTTCAATGTTCAAACGAGTCAAGAGTGGAGCTACAAGTTGTTTCCAGGGTCAAATGAGTAAAAAATATAGTCTCAAGTTGTTACAGATTGTTTTCATGTGCAAATGAGCCAAGAATGATCATACAAGAGCTTATAAGTTGTTTTCATATTCAAACGAGTCAAGAATGAAGCTACAAGTTGGTTCCAAGTTCGAACGAGTAAGGAATTAAGTTTGAAGTTGTTACAGATTGTTTTCAAGTTCAAATGATCCAAGAATGATCCTACAAGAGTTTACAAGTTGTTTCCATGTTCAAAAGAGTCAAGAATGAAGCTACAAGTTGTTTCCAAGTTCGAACAAGTCAAGAATGATGTCTCAAGTTATTACCGACTATTTTTATGTTCAAATGAGCCAAGAATGATCCTACAAGAGTATACAAGTGTTTCAATGTTCAAACTAGTCAAGAATGAAGCTACAAGTTGTTTCCAAGGTCGAACGACTCAAGCATGAAGTCTCAAGTTGTTACAGATGGTTTTCCTGTACAAATGAGCCAAGAATGATCCAAGAATGAAGTCTCAAGTTGTTACAGATGCTTTCAAGATGTTTCTATGTTCAAACGAGTCAAGAATGAAGCTACAAGTTATTTTGATGCGGAGTATGACATTAAGATATTCATATGTGTCTATTGTACAATTGAGGACAATTATTTTCGAAGAAGAGGAGTATGATGCAGGAGCATTATGGCTGATCTATTTGATCTCATGGGAATCTATTGTGAAGCCACTAATTAGATTAATTACCAACATTGGTTGATTTATTATGTTGGGGTTATTATTAGATAATTATATTAAGTAAATTTTGGCATGCAAGTTTTTACCTTTCACTTGAAAGGGTTTTTCTTGTTTGAAGCACTTAGGATTTATTTTTCTAGTTGAATATGGTTTTGATGTAATTCCTATTTGGATTGGGCTTTTGATTGGTTTCCAATTTGGGTTCAAGTATTAGCAAATTCCTAGCTGATTTTGAATCTAATTGAGAATCCTAATTGTTTTAGGTTAAGGTTATATTCCTTGCCTATATATACCCATATATTGTAATCTTTTAAGAGAGAATCCTAATTTGATGAATAAAATCGTGAGTTTTATACTTGAAAAACCCTAGAGAGTTGGTGGTTAATTCCTTTATACTTTCTTTTCCAGATTTCGTTTAGTTTGTGGGTGATTAATTTCTTTAAGCAATCAAAGAAAATCGATCCTTTAGTTTTGTTTCTTGGTGATTAAATTCTTTATAGAAGCAATCTAAAGTTACTTTTCCACTGTGAATCTGATCTACAGAGAAAAATATACATCATATTTCCATGTTCGAACGAGTAAAGAATGAAGTCTGAAGTTATTATGGATTGTTTTCATATTCAAATGAGCCAAAAATGATCCAACAAGAGTTTACAATTTTTTCAATGTTCAAACGAGTCAAGAATGGATCTACAAGATGTTTCCAAGTTTAGACAAGTAAAGAATAAATCTCAAGTTGTTACCGATTGTTTTCATGTTCAATTGAGCCAAGAATGATCCTAAAAGAGTTTACAAGTTGTTTCCATGTTCAAACGAGTCTATAATGAAGTTACAAGTTGTTTCCAAGTTCGAACGAGTAAAGAATGAAGTTTGAAGTTATTACGGAATGTTTTCAAGTTCAAATGAGCCAAAAATGATCCAACAAGAGTTTACAATTGTTTCAATGTTCAAACGAGTCAAGAACGAAGCTATAAGTTGTTTCCAAGTTCGAACGAGTCAAGAATGAAGTTACGAGTTGTTTCCAAGTTCGAACGAGTAAAGAATGAAGTTTGAAGTTGTTACGGATTGTTTTCATGTTCAAAGGATCCAACAATGATCCTACAAGAGTTTACAAGATGTTTCCATGTTCAAACGAGTCAAGAAAGAAGCTACAAGTTATTTCCAAGTTCAAACGAGTCAAGAATGAAGCTACAAGTTGTTTCCAAGTTCGAACGAGTAAAGAATGAAGTTTAAAGGTGTTACGGATTGTTTTCATGTTCAAAGGATCCAACAATGATCCTACAAGAGTTTACAAGATGTTTCCATGTTCAAACGAGTCAAGAATGAAGCTACAAGTTGTTTTTAAGTTCGAACAAGTCAAGAATGATGTCTCAAGTTATTACATATTATTTTTATGTTCAAATGAGCCAAGAATGACCCTACAAGAGTATACAAGTGTTTCAATGTTCAAACGAGTCAAGAATGAAGCTATAAGTTGTTTCCAAGTTCGAACAAGTAAAGAATGAAGTCTAACGTTGTTACGGATTGTTGTCATGTTCAAATGATCCAAGAATGTTCCTACAGGAGTTTATAATTGTTTCAATGTTCAAACGAGTCAAGAATGGAGCTACAAGTTGTTTCCAAGTTCAAATGAGTAAAGAATAAAGTCTCAAGTTATTACAGATTGTTTTCATGTTCAACTGAGCGAAGAATGATCCTACAAGAGTTTACAAGTTGTTTCCATGTTCAAACGAGTCAAGAATGAAGCTACAAGTTGTTTCCAAGTTCGAACGAGTAAAGAATGAAGTTTGAAGTTGTTACAGATTATTTTCATGTTCAAAGGATCTAACAATGATCCTACAAGAGTTTACAAGTTGTTTTCATGTTCAAACGAGTCAAGAATGAAGCTACAAGTTGTTTCCAAGTTCGAACTAGTAAAGAATAAAGTTTGAAGTTATTACGGATTGTTTTCATGTTCAAATGAGCCAAGAATGATCCTACAAGAGTTTACAAGTTGTTTCCATGTCCAAACGAGTCAAGAATGAAGCTACAAATTGTTTCCAAGTTCGAACGAGTAAAGAATGAAGTTTGAAGTTGTTACGGATTGTTTTCATGTTCAAATGAGCCAAGAATTATCCTACAAGAGTTTACAAGTTGTTTCCATGTTCAAACGAGTCAAGAATGAAGCTACAAGTTGTTTCCAAATTCGAACAAAGTCAAGAATGATGTCTCAAGTAATTACATATTATTTTCATATTGAAATGAGCCAAGAATGATACTACAAGAGTTTATAATTGTTTCAATGTTCAAACGAGTCAAGAATGGAGCTACAAGTTGTTTCCAAGTTCAGACAAGTAAAGAATTAAGTCTAAAGTTGTTACGGATTGTTTTCATGTTCAAATGATCCAAAAATGATCCTACAAGAGTTTACAATTGTTTTAATGTTCAAACGAGTCAAGAATGGAGCTACAAGTTGTTTCCAAGTTCAAATGAGTAAAGAATAAATTTCAAGTTGTTACAGATTATTTTCATGCTCAAATGAGCCAAGAATGATCCTAAAAGAGTTAACAAGTTGTTTTCATGTTCAAACGAGTCTAGAATAAAGTTACAAGTTGTTTCCAAGTTCGAACGAGAAAAGAATGAAGTTTGAAGTTATTACGGATTGTTTTCAGGTTGAAATGAGCCAAAAATGATCCAACAAGAGTTTACAATTGTTTCAATGTTCAAACGAGTCAAGAATGAAGCTATAAGTTGTTTCCAAGTTCGAACGAGTCAAGAATGAAGCTACAAGTTCTTTCCAAGTTCGAACGAGTAAAGAATGAAGTTTGAAGTTGTTACAGATTATTTTCATGTTCAAAGGATCCAACAATGATCCTACAAGAGTTTACAAGTTGTTTCCATGTTCAAACGAGTCAAGAATGAAGCTACAAGTTGTTTCCAAGTTCGAACTAGTAAAGAATAAAGTTTGAAGTTATTACTGTAACGATCGAGATAATTAAATATATTTGATTAATACGAGGTATATTATTTATGTGTTTCAATGTGACAAGATATGATATGTGGTCATTTTATATGTCTAGTTGACTGCCCGTTTGACTACATTATGCTTAAGTGTTTTAATTAAGTAATTAATTGATTTTTTCCTTACTTAATTGAGTAACTGTTTGATTTTTATAAAATTATTGGTGTGTCCAATAATTATGAAATTTTATATGTAGCTTCTATGTGATTTTAGAGACTTTCTAAAAATGGTGATGTATTTAATTCTAGTCCCAGTGATTTTATATAAATCTTTCATTCCTGTTTTATTCTAGAGATATTACTCTTCTAAATTCCATATCTAATTATGGGAATGTCCAACAATCATGAAACCTTTTCCAAAATGTTCATTATTTATTCTAGGGCTGTTGAAAAATAAAATTTTATTTTATTTGAGCCCAAAATTATTTTTATGATTTTTCTATTCTTACTTTCTATTTCTGTGCTAAAATTTTAAAGCTTTTTATTTAAATATTTACTTACCAGAAAAATATTTCAAAAATATGGGTGAGCTTCTAAATTCATGCTATTTATTTTAAAAATATAAAACTTATTTTTGTACCCTGTTTCTCTCAAAATTCGATTTTAAATTGTTTTAAATCCAGAAACTAGCAGTTGTGAGTTTACCAAGCTACCCTTGCTGCTATAAAACTTTTCACAGCTCACATTCTTGCTTCTTTGCTCTGCAACTTTGTTGTCTAGGTTCCCGTGCTCTCTCTCTCCAGTACCTCTCGTTTTTCTTCGATTCTTGTAGCAAGGGGTAGTAAATTGTATAGTTTTCTTGATATATGTAAATGATCGAGCAATTTAATATGTGATTATGGTGTTTCTTGCTTTGCATGCGTGTATACATTCGGGTGTGTGTATATATGCAGAAATCGATTGCATGCAACTGAATTGAGTACTTGGTTTCTTGATTTAAGGTGTGATTACGCAATAATAGGTGGAAGGGGACAACTTTGGTGTAAGAACACCCATTAATGGGGTTCCACCGGAAGTTGTCACCACCGGCCGTGACCTACGGGGAGCCGGTGGTGTGGTTGCTGCCATGAGGGGTTGTTAAGATTAACAATGTAATCTAGTTGCTTGATTTGTTATCCACTTAGCTTGCATGTCGACTTAGATATCGTTTTGTGCATTTTCCGATTTAAACACTCATTTTCCAGCCAAGGCTTCATCATTCTCGATTTGTACTTGAATCTATGTGCTCGATTATATGTTGTCTTGCTGCTATGAGGACTAATTGTGGTACTGACTACCTTTGCATGATTAAGGTTTTGATGTTCCGGCAACTTTTGTTAAATTGCCGATTAATAGCAAAACATATATACGCTAAATTGTATGCTAAGCTCGGTTATGAGATATGTTGATGAGATAAATGTTTAATTCTTAATGTATGATGTCATGACTCATGGAAATTGGCAATTACATGTCACTATTTGGTGCTTATTCGGATTAAGTGATAATATAAGTTTTAATTTCCTGAAATGCTATAGCTAGATCGATTTGATATGTTATATGATTAATTCATATCCGGATTTAGATTGAATAAGCTAGTATATGAATTTTAAGTAAAGATTTTTATTGGCATTTATTGAATATACATGCTTTTTTGCAATTCCAAGTACAATGGTGTAATGGGTGCAAATTGATGACTCGAATCGGTTAATTGAGGTGTTTTGGATAATTGCAAGTGGTTGCTAAAGTAGTAATAGCAATTTTGAAAATATATGTGTATATTTGTGTTCGAAGTTTGGTGATTAAATGATATTATGATTTAAATCTTTATAATGTTGTAGATATAGCTTGGTATGATAAACATTTGGTGGCATGTATGAATAATTGTGTTCGAATAGAGCTAGTATGTAAATTTTAGTCCACATTGATGCTAAATGCCATGTCTACTTGAGACTTAATTCCTTTGTTAATTAAATATTCGAATGTATATGTGTATTTGTAAGAATGATGTGAGTTTATAGCTAGGAAATTATAAAGGCATTACTAATAAGGGTTATAATTTAAGTGATTAGTGACGTTAATTATATAAGGGTATAGACATTGCTTTATATGGCATAGATTTGAAACAATATGTGATTGGCCGTATATATATGTTTGAATGATTGTTTGGGTCGGTTGTATTCCGACAGGCAGTGTAATAACCCGTATTTTTGACGTATTTTTTTTTTATTTAATTATAAAAGACCTCGATAAATAGTGATTTTACGGATTATGAAAAACTTTTTAGCCACACTAAGTAAGTGTTGGAAAGATTGAAATCCGGAGATGTAATGTTTTTGTATGAAACAAATGAGTGAATGTAAAAGTTGTCAAAATCCGAGGATTTTCACTTTTACTATTTATTTCGTAATTTATGAGATATTGAGGAATAAGAGAATTAAGTTGTGATCAAGAGGATTATATTTTAGAAAGTTATGGTTATAATCGAATTGAAGTGTTTTGGAATATTAAGGATTTACGCTACGAAAATCCTACGAAGAGATGCTTTCGGAAATTAATCGAACTTACGTGGAGGATTAAGTGTTAAATGTTGGATAACAAGTAATTACACCAAAAAGCCATGCAACTAGAATACTTGGCAACCAAATGGGAGTAACCAAGCAAGGAACTAGCTAGTTAGAAACTAACCAAGCAACCAACTATACTTGGAGACATAGTTCCCTAAAACATGGAAAAGTAGGAAACCATATCCTTAATACATGGAACCTTGCTAGCACTTGCCTTGGACTGATTTACATCAGCACACACTTTTCAAGAAAGCTGAGAAAATAAGTCAAAGAAGCAAGAGAAAAGCTCTCTCCCCCATTTGTACCATTCGGCCATTTCAAGAAAGCAAGAGGAGAAAATTTTCAAACCCCCAGCTCCACTCATCCAAAAATCACCAAAATTTAACCAGAGCTTCTTCATGATATGTATAAGGTACGGATTAAAGTTCACAATTTTTTGAGGTGTTTTGGTTGGGTAAATAAAATGTAGAAAATGACTGTGAATAGTAACTGCGAAAACTGCTAACTTATTTCTTGATGTTCTCTTGCTAATTTAAGGGTGTTAAGCATGAATCAAAGCTTCCTTAAGGCTTACAAGCTCTTGTTAGTATGTTGGGGATTCAAGGAAGGTATAAACCCCATCCAACCTTTGATTTATTTTAAGTTATGAGCTTGAGTTTAAGATGTGTTTATGTATATGATGGTTTAAGGAGCTTGGATGTATATGATTGTTTATTGTTGGTTAAAAGTTTTGGATTGTTGATGGTAATAATTTTATGAAGTTTATCAACTGATGTTATAGTAAAGATTGTAGTGTTGATGATTGATGTTGGTTGTTAATGGATTCACGTTGGTTGAATCCGGAAAACGTTAAGTTTATAGCCGTCGTAATGCCCGTTTGCATATGGACTGTTTTAGCCAAGCATTTCGAACTGTCAAAACAATATTCTTGAACACCACTGCCCAGTAAATAGTAGAGCTTGTTGTGTAGATTGTTTTGGTATAAAAATGGAGTCGATACGATTTACGGTTTAAGAGAAAAGCTAGTTTTAGTGAAGGTGATGAAAATGAGCAAACTGCTGTCTTGTGCTCACTTTGGAAATATAAACAGACCCCTTACCAGTTTCCAAAAATCATGAAATTTGGAGGATATATATTTTGGACATTGATTAAGGCTCCTGTAAAATTTCATGCAAAGATGTTAAAATTTCGATTTTATAAAAATATTGAAACCAAAGTTGCGCGGTGACGCTGTTCGTAGGAGAAGCTACTGCCCTGTTTTGGACAGTTGAAAATGAGTCCCCTGTCCAGGGGTAATTTTTGATGGATTGTATTCTAGGTATTCTCTAGATCGTTTGCGCGCTAAGTTTGCGTCATTTGGAGTTACGAGTCAAAAGTTATGGTCGATTTAGTAACGGTAGCGCAGGAGATTGAAATCCTGTTTTTGTCCAACTTTGAGGCTATGATTGGACTAGCTACGGAGCTTAATAAAATCTGAAACTTTTATGAGATATTCCTTGAAAGTCATAGAAGACCTCAGAAAAGAAATCGTGTCAAATGGATTAATTTCCAATTTATTAAAAATGCTAGAAAACGGGGTGTTAAGTGAAATGAACGTGAGGAAAATGTTAAACCACCGTTTTGGGAGTCGAATTCGAGCAAGTTAGAGGACTTGTCTCGAGTCGACCAAGTAACGAAAGTTGTTAAGGAACATCATGATTATACGTAGATGCAAAGAACTTGATTAAAAATCATTGACAAGATAGTTTTGCGAGTAGCTAAAGTAGGCCCGAGGAGGTGAAATGTCGGGCAAAATAAGAGTTAATAAAATGACAAAGTGTCAATCGTAATGGTCACGATTGGACTCGAGATAGGTTGTGGAGTTAATATTGAGGCATAGTTGTAACAAGAAGTGGTGAGTTTCCCAAAAGGGGGATTTGTTCGTTTGGTTGATTTTGAGTTTAATAACTAAATGTGTAGTTGAGTTGTGTTTGCTTGAGATATGAGACCAAGCTGATATATATATATTGTTATATTAGAAAGATATCAAGATGGAGTATTATGACGTCTAAGTGACGAGAGAAGATGTATCCATACCTTGAGAAAAGGAGACTTAATTGGAATGCCTGCCCGTTGCTAAGGACCAAAGGCAAGTTCTCCTAACCTTATACTTTTATTTTCAAAAGATTATATTCTTGAGTTACATAGGAAATTAAATTATGTTTATGCAAGTTTTTGAAACATGTACTTGATATACTGATGTTGTGGTTGTGATATATATTATTTTTGAAATTACGTATTGATTTAATAACTGTTTGAACCTTTCGTAATTATTTGGCTATATGCTATAAGGTATTATAGATATAAGCCGGTGTTTATAAAGGCTCTAGGAGTAGAGCAGATATTCGTATTTTCAAACATAGACCGGGAGTTGGAAAGTTGTTTTAAAAACTGTTGTAATCCGGGAAACGCCGGAGGCAGATTATTTCAAAATAAAGGGTTTAAATATTCCAATAAATATATTTTGGATATTCTTTTAATAAAAGGATTAAATGGAGTTAATAAATATTATTTGAATATTTATTTTAATTAATGAATATTATTTTGAATATTCATTTAAAAAGGGTTTATTAATTGAATAATTATTTAATAAATATTATTTGAATATTTATTAAATATTCTAAATTGATTTCAAAATTAGTGGAGGTATTTGATAATTATTTAAAAATATTTCGACCTTCAGAAAAATTATTTAAAAATAGTGAGGGTTCCCTAATACTTATTTATATTTTATTTTATTCTTTTAATAAGAATAAAATATTTTCAGACTTATCAAAAATAGGGAACGAGGTCTAGAAAGAAAAAGGTGATTTATTTTTCAAAAGAGATTATGTTTTGGCATCACTGCCCTTCGGTGGTAGGGTTTTCAACTTATCAAAACATGAGAGGTTTTCCAACTAACTCCCGGGTCGTGGTTTTAAATGGTTTTCATCCCTTGATAGAGGACATTAGTTGACGGAGGTCAACACACATTTGTGGTGAAAGGACTGCCCCGAATATTCTGGCAGTACACATTCAGAGTTTTGTGAATCTATTAACAAGTATGATATACTTGGGGGACTAAGATTGAGTTCTAGTTCCAAGTTAGATAGATGAATCTATTAACAAGTATGATACACTTGGGGAATTAGGATTAAGTTCCAGTTCCAGGTTATAGATTATTCCAGTGGACTTGGAGATATAAAGTGTAAGAGGCTTGTGTGCGGCACAGTCCATCTAGCGTAAGAGGCCGAGTGACGCACGGTCCAGCATTTAAAGGCCCATGTGTTGCCTAGGGTGATGACCTGTTTTGGATCATCCTTCTACTAGTAGTAAAGGTTACTTAACTATTGTACTATACGACTGATCATCGTGTACAATAGGCGTGGTGGATGCTCCAGATAAAGTCCTGAAAGGGGAGATAGGAGTGAAGGGAAGTAACTCACTGCACTTTCATGTGTACTAGGAATGCTAAATGTAATCTCTATGTAATGGTTGATGATAACTCAACAATAGAACAGGACATGTAATAATATGCAGGTGCACAGAAATCTTGGATCACAGAGTTCAGTTAAGACAAAGTATCAAAGGATCATCTACAGACTTGAAGCCCATTGGAAGAAGTTCATTAACATGTTCATGCCTCAGTGGAGAATAAAAGATATTGATATCTATTCAAGGATGTGGAAACTATAGAAGATTGTCTTAGTCTATGAAGATTTTAGTGCATTATAATCGAAGCTACAAGTAAGGTTTGCAAAGAAGAATGT
Organism: Oenanthe sinensis; assembly: GCA_028671895.1. Taxonomy (NCBI): domain Eukaryota; kingdom Viridiplantae; phylum Streptophyta; class Magnoliopsida; order Apiales; family Apiaceae; genus Oenanthe; species Oenanthe sinensis. The sequence continues at coordinate 16,316,686 of CM053807.1, forward strand.
GGAATCATGTTCAGAATCAAGAGCCCCTATCAAGACTAGTTGAAAGGCATATGTCAAGGCCTATTTGTAATAAGTAGATGACAACTCAACTCAAGTAAGAAAATAAAGTAAGTAATAAATACTGAGGAAGGAATCAAGATGAAGACAGTCAACTAGACACAAAGAATTTTAATATCAGAAGTGTTCTAATGAAGCTGCTACTCTACACCGGAAGAAGTTCATTAATATGTTCAAGCGTCGGCGAAAAATAAAAGAGTAGTATTTCAGAAGAGTTCAGAAGATACAGAAGATTCCAAGTGCCTACTACAAAGAGATTCCAAGAAAAGAAATAGTGAAGACAAAGCTAGAAGCCAAGACAAGACACAAAGACCACTACAGTAGAAATGAGAATCGACATTGTAGTTAGTCATCCGTGAACCAGACCAGTGCACAGGGTGTCAACAGTGTCAGTGAAGATTCGTCATCAAAAAGTTCAAGTGGTTAAAAAGAATGACAGAAGAAAGAAGCTGGAAGCTCAAAGGGATACAGGTCTGTTTGGAATACAGTGTACAAGAGTTAGAATCCAAGATTGAATATTTGACTGAGTACATGCAGTGGTGAAAAGAAGTATTGTCTAGTTTAAAGAGTCAGAATATTTCAGTAACAGAGGTACTTCTAATTGCAACTGTAGAAACAGCCAAACATGCCTGACAGTACTGACTTTAAGACAAGACGGAAAAAGTATTGACACGGAAGAAATGCAGAGTCATATATTCGTAAAAATGGAACCCCAGTTGGAATTGATTTGTCATTTCCAAGTCAAAAGGAGTTCGGTTCCAGAACATCAGAAGACCGCAGCTTAGAGCGTAAGGATTTATTTAATTAATAAATATTTTATTTATTTAGTAAATTATATTTATAAATATCTAAATAATATTAGATATTTATTTTTATAATTTATGAATTAAATTTAGTATTTATTAATCAAAGATTATAAGCTGTGCGGGTCGAAAAGCATTTCTACGGAGCTGAATCACTACAGGACGAAATAAGCCCCTTTGAATTGCAAATTGAAATGGCAGGAGCTTTATTTCTAAAGGAGCCAATGAGAGCTTGCCAAGTGTCCAGACAAGTGGAAAGAAATGAAAAAAAGGCAGTGAATTCATATGTCATACCGAGAATTAAAGAAGTCATACTGAGAAAATCAAAAGTCATACCGAGCTTTGATTTAATAAGTCATACCGAGAATTTTCTTTTTAATATAAGTCATTCTGATTTATATTAATTAGGAAAATTCGAATATGACTTAAGAATAAGTCATACCGAATTTTCTTAGTTCAAAAGGTCATGCTGGAGCAAGTGGATTGATTTTTTATTTAATTAAAAAAAGTCATACCGATTTTTTTAATTAATAAAATAAGTCATACCGAATTTCTGTAAGTCATACCGAGTGAAAAAAAGTCATGCCCAGTTTTTATAAGTCATACAAGTGTTAAAATAAGTCATACAGACTTATTTTCTTGAAATTAAGTCATACGGAAAAAGGTCATAGCAGCCTTTTTCATTCTCTATAAATATGAGAATCAGCCTTCACTTTTCAGTTGTTCAGTTGTTGAGAAGTTAGAAAATCAGATCAAATTCAGTAATTTATCTGCATTGTAATATTCACAGATTTCTGTGCTGAGTTTGGAATATAATTGTTAAACACGAACACTTCATGTCGAATTCGTTCTAGACTTTTTATCAATTATATAACAGTTTTCTAAATATTAATTTTGTAATACTAATCAAGTTAAAATAATATCTTTCACTTGAACAGTATTTCATTCCAATTAATATTTCGCGAGTAATTAAAATAATATTTTTAATTCAAATTATTCCGCGATAATTTTCAGATATTGTATTCAACCCCCCTTCTACAATATCAGGGACCAACAATTGGCATCAGAGCCGGTTGATATATTTTCATATCAGATCCAAATCAAATTCCGCGAACTCATTCAGATCTCAAAAATTATTTTAAATTCGAAATAATTTTTTATTCGAAATAATTTTTTTCCCGAAAAATTATTTTTGATCAAAAATTATTTTAAGTCAAAAATTAAAATATTTTTTGAAACAATTAATTTTTAATCTTATTTAAAGATGAGTACTCAAAGAGTTAGTAGCATTAAAATTCCACAATTTGATAAAGAAAATTATAATCTTTGGAAGAGGAAGATGACCTTGTTTCTTCGAGCTGCAAACCCTAAGTACAAGGATATTTTGAAGACTGGTGTTGTTGCTCCTATAGTAATCGTTCCTGAGCATATGGAAGATGGTGTACTCATTCCACACAGGCAATATGATAAAGATATTAAGGAGTACACTGAAACAGAAAAGGAACTGGATTCTTTGGACACCAGCCTGCAGTTAATTTTAGTAGAATCTCTTGATCCCGGAATGTACAATCATGTTGTTAATTGCAAAAATGCTAAACACATCTGGGAAACGATAGAGATACTAAATGAAGGAACAGAAGAAGTAAGGGAGAATAGATTGGAAATCTTAACGTCTCAATATGAGCATTTTAGATCAAATCCTGGAGAAGGTATCTCTGAGGTTTTTGAGAGATACAACAAACTGATAAATGATCTAAATCTCAATGGCAAACACTATACGAACAAAGAGATCAGTAGGAAGTTTTTGCTGACAATGCCAGTACACTTGGAGCATAGGATTACTGCCATCAGGGAGTCAAGGGACATGAATGAAATTTCATTGGAAAGACTTTATGGCGTACTGAAGACCTATGAGCTAGAGCAGATTCAACAGAAAGAAATATATGGTACAGGCAAGGTGGTTAGCAAGTCTACAGCTCTTATAGCAGAAAAACCAGAATACAGAAAAGCTAAGACTGAATCTTCTTCAGTCAACATCATTGATCAGGGTATTGTTGCAGAAGTTGGTGCAACTCTAATGAATTCAGCTGATAGTGAATTCTACTCAATGGAAGAACTCGATCAACTTGAGGATGAATCTCTGGCTCTGATTGCTAGAAAATTTGGAAATACAAGATTCAGGAGGAATCCTAGTTTCAAATTCAAGCCTATGGCAAATAGATTTCAGACAAGTGGTTCTTCTAGCTCATCCAATACAAGAGGTGGATACAAGACAGGGATGGTAGACAGAAGCAAGATCCGTTGCTTCAACTGCAATGAAATGGGACACTTTGCTACTGATTGTAGAAAGCCCAGGCAGGAAAGAAAGAAGGATTCATATGACGAGCTCAAACAGAAATATGACGCTCTACTGAAGAAGCATCAGGGAAAATCATACTTAGCAGCAGGAAAAAGCTGGGATGATTCCGACAATGATGAAGAAGAACAAATGGGAAATCTTGCTCTAATGGCCTCTTCTTCTGAAGGATCACAATCTCCACCTCGACAAGGAATTGAGGTAAACCCTAGCTGTCCTAAAATGTTTAAATTGATAGGTGAGAATTTAACTGATGCTAGAGATCGAATAAAAGTCTTAATTCTCGAAAACAAAGTTTTATCAGAAGAGAATTATGAACTGAAAAAGCTGAAACTTATTAATGATAAATTAACTGAAGATGTTGCATTTCAAGTTAATAGAGTCAACTGCTATGTTCAGATTGAAGCTTTTTTAAGGAATAAAATTGAAGAAGAAAAGCAAAGGTGTCTAGCTTATAAAAATTCCTCTTATATTGTAAAGAACCTAGTTGACCAACAGGAAATAAACCGAAAAGTTGGAATAGGTTTCGAGTACAATAAATCTGTAGGAAAGCCAAGCAACATTACCCCGTTCAAGCAAAGCGCTGAAGAAAGGGGTATTCCTCATGTTGTTAAAGACGCACGCAAACCTCTTTTCATTACACCTGTAGCTGAACCCATCCTCGAGAGCTCTATACTGATCGCTTATGAGATGCAGTTAGAGGATGAAGAGGAAGAGAAGAAAAGAGGAGAACAAGCAAGGGACATAAAAGGAGTAAATGTCCAAGAAGAGAAAGTTACACCCAAGACACCAGTGAAAGTTGTAGGAACTTCTGATTTCCACAAACCTGGTATAGGTGCTAAAAACTTAAAGAATAAAATGAACAGACCTAACAACAATTTTGTTCGAAGTAGGGATAGTAACAATAGATGTCATTCTACTGAAAACTTTAAATCTGATGAAAAAGTTAAAGTAGAAACTATTAAAATGCCTACTGCTGTGAATAACATGCCTGCTATTGATGTATGCCATAAACCTTGTGGTATGTTAAATTGTATGTTATGTGCTTTTAATGCTATGACTGCTTATTTCAAACGCATGACTGCTAATAAAAAGAACATTACACCGAGACAACACATCAATAATAAATTTGCAAAATCCAAGACTGCTATTCCTTCACCTGTCAAGAAGGAAAAATATATTCCTAAGTCTAAACAAAAAGTTGTTAAGACTATTTATAGGAAAGTAAGTACAGTCAAGGAGGATGCGGCTGTTGTTCGAAAAGGATCTGTTGTCAAAGCTGACAAAGGTCAATTCTTTAAGTATGCCGGGCCCAATCAATTTTGGGCTCCGAAGTCGATCTAATCCGTTTGATATGTGCAGGGAGTTAAACAGGTAAACCGGGTTGTATGGATCCTAGACAGTGGATCGTCAAGGCATATGACCAGAGATAGAGCCCTGCTATCAGACGTGGTTGAAAGAGCTGGCCCAATCGTCACCTTTGGAGATAACAGCAAAGGAATGACTACGGGATATGGCAAGTTAGATACTGGAAATGTTATCATTGAAAACGTCTCTTTGGTAGAAGGACTTAAGCACAATCTACTCAGCGTCAGTCAATTCTGTGATAGAGGTTACTAAGTAAACTTTATCAAGGAGAAGTGCTTAATAGCTCATTCTAAAGAAGACAGACTAGCCTTGCGTGGAGTAAGGAAAGGAAACTTGTACGTAGCTGATTTCAACTCAGGACCTGAAGCTGAAGCAAACTGTTATTATTCAAAAGCTTCAACAGAAGAAAGTTGGCTATGGCACAAGAAACTCTCACATCTCAACTTCAAAACAATGAACTCTTTAGTCAAGAGGGATTTGGTGAGAGGACTGCCTCCGATGGAATTTACACAAGAAGGATTGTGTGAGGCATGTCAGAAAGGGAAGTCAAAGAAAGCAACTCACAGAGGCACAGACACTACAAATATTACTGAACCACTGCAGCTGCTTCATATGGATTTATTTGGTCCAGTCAATATCATGTCTATGTCAAGGAAGAAATATGCCTTAGTGATTATAGATGACTTCACAAAGTACACGTGGGTTTTATTCTTGAACTCTAAGGATGAAACTCCACAGTTGGTGATTGATCATGTAAAGTTGATTGAGTTAGATTCAAAGCTACCTGTCCGGGCAATCAGATCAGATAATGGAACAGAATTCAAGAATGAAATTCTGAATAGCTTCTGCTCAGACAAAGGGATAACAAGACAATTCTCAGCGCCAAGAACTCCGCAACAGAATGGAGTAGTAGAAAGGAAGAATCGAACCTTGATTGAAGCCGCAAGAACAATGTTAAGTGAATCAAGGTTGCCTATCTACTTCTGGGCTGAAGCAGTGAACACAGCTTGTTATACCCAGAATCGAACCTTAATCAACAAGGATCATATGAAGACACCCTACGAATTAATGGATGGCAAGAAACCAACACTCAAATACTTTCATGTATTTGGAGCCAAATGTTTTGTGCTAAAAGATGGAGATGAACATCGTGGCAAATTCGAGGCCAAGGCACATGAAGCAATTTTTGTCGGCTACTCAAAAAGAGCATATAGGGTGTACATAATTGATCAGCACCAAGTAAAAGAAAGTGTCAACGTAACATTTGATGACACTAAACTCCCGAGCATCCAAACTGAAGATCCTACTGAGTCATTAAAATTTGACAATCATCCAGACTCAGATTCGGATAATGAAGAAGAGCCTGAGGTTGCAACAGGAAATGATGATGACAATAATGATGGTAATGATCCAGGTAATAGTGGTGGAAACAATGGAAACACTGGAGATACTACTAATACCAGTGGTGGATCAACAAGTCATCCAGGCAGCAACTCAGGGGGAGATAAAGGATCAACTGGCACAACACAACATCACAATGAATATAGAGGCGAATCATCAAGATCAAACCTACCAAGGGAAAGGATATGGAGCAAAGATCATCCCTTTGAATTGATCATAGGTGATCCAGATGTTGGTGTTAGAACCAGAAGTGCAACTTCAAATGAATGTTTATTTTCGGTTTTTCTATCTCAAGAAGAACCAAAGAAAATTGAAGATGCTCTAACCGATCCAGATTGGGTTCTTGCCATGCAAGAAGAACTCAATCAGTTTGAAAGGCAAGAAGTATGGACACTGGTACCCAGGCCTAAAGATAGATCTGTTATTGGCACGAAATGGGTATACAGGAACAAGTTAGACGGTGATGGCATTATTACAAGGAACAAGGCCAGACTGGTTGCAAAGGGTTACTCCCAGGAAGAGGGAATTGATTATGACGAGACCTACGCACCAGTTGCAAGACTTGAAGCCATCAGGATATTTCTGGCATTCGCAGCACATTCCAATTTTAAAGTCTATCAAATGGATGTGAAGAGTGCATTTCTGAATGGAAAGTTAGAAGAGGAAGTATATGTGGAACAGCCTCCTGGCTTTGAAAATCCAGAGTTTGCTGATTTTGTATATTTCTTATTCAAAGCCCTCTATGGACTCAAGCAAGCACCGAGGACATGGTATGACACTCTCTCTCAGTTTTTACTTGAAAACGGTTTTAATAGAGGTGTCATAGATAAAACTCTCTTTTACAAATTATATGATAAAGATATGATATTTGTCCAAGTTTATGTTGACGATATTATATTTGGTTCTACTAACGAAAACTTGTGCAAGAGATTTGCTAAGTTAATGCAGAGTAGGTATGAAATGAGCATGATGGGTGAGCTGTCATTCTTCCTTGGTCTGCAAGTGAAGCAGATGGAAGATGGGATTTTTATTTGCCAATCAAAGTACATAAGGGATCTTCTAAGGAAATACAATCTAGAAGATTCTACATCGGCAAAAACCCCTATGCCAACAGCCACCAAGCTTGACAAAGATGAAACTGGTAAGAAAGTTGACATCACAAGCTATAGAGGTATGATAGGCTCTTTATTATATCTAACTGCTAGTAGACCCGATATAATGTTTGCAACATGCTTATGTGCAAGGTTTCAATCTGATCCTAGAGAATCTCATCTTATAGCTGTTAAAAGAATTTTTAGATATCTGAAGGGTACACCGAATCTTGGAATTTGGTACCCTAAAGGTACAGGTTTTGAACTAATAGGCTATACAGATTCAGATTATGCAGGATGCAGGATGGACAGGAAAAGTACATCTGGAAGTTGTCAGTCTCTAGGACGACGGTTGATTTCCTGGTACAGTAAGAAACAGCACTCAGTATCTACCTCGACAGCCGAAGCAGAATATATTGCGGCAGGTAGTTGTTGTGCACAAATCTTGTGGATAAGGAATCAGCTGAATGATTATGGACTTGCGCTATCTAAAATTCCAATACTTTGCGACAACACAAGTGCCATAGCTATTTCCAATAATCCTGTACAACATTCAAGGACCAAGCACATAGACATAAGGTATCATTTTATCCGAGAGCATGTCATGAACGGAACTGTGGTGTTACATTTTGTACCCACAGAAGATCAAATTGCTGACATCTTCACGAAACCACTTGATGAATCCATTTTCTCTAAGTTGGTTAGTGAGTTAGGGATGTTAAACATGAACTAATTATTGCATGATGTTTTAAATTGCATATTTATTTTCAAGCATTGTAAATACACTGTATATATTCCTTAAAATATTTCAAAAACAAACAAACAAATTGAAAAAGAAAACTCAAAAAGATTTTCCTTATTTTTGTACAGTTGTTATTTCATTGGCATCTTTACTGTAAATATATTTTATTTTATGTTTATTATTTCCAACAATTGGTATCAACAATTGTTTAGTATATATGTATGTATAGTTTTATTTGTTTTTCAACTTTGGCATCCTTATTTTTATTATTTTTATGTTTATTTCTATATAAATATAAGCTGATTATTCTCAAGTCTCTTTTGAGAAGTAGGAAAGATCTATGAGCTTGATCATCCAATAGTTTCTAAAAGTGAGATCCTAATCATTGGCATCAATCTCTAACCAAGATCTTAGAACCAAACACACAAACACTATCACATCCATCTCTCTAACCATTAAACAGAATACCTATTTGTTCAAAATGAGGGAGTCAATGCCTTGAGTGCATTTGATAAGGTTGGTAATGTAAGTGAACCAACAGCTCTGTCTCCAGAAAGGTGTTTCATATAAATAAACTGAGACAACTGTTAGCTCATCTGTGTTCTCTCAAAAGGATATAGACTTGGAAAAGGCAAAACTGTTACTAGGTTCATTCTCTCAACAGAGTGAGTCTATTGAATTCAGCCTGTCAGCCAAGGCTATCAGCAAAGAGTTAATTTCATCTGACATTTTTCAAGAAACCACAAATATTGTCTTATTTTTAGGGACCAACAATGGACCAATTCAATTGGCATTTTGGACCAACAAATTAAGGACATACTTGGGACCAAAAGGGACCAAGAGGGAGCAGTTGAAATGTCACAGGAAGGATGAATTGACGGAAGCAATTTTTTCTAAACTTCCATATCAAGGAAGGAAGAATAATTGATGATTCTGACTGAATCAACATGCCTTCACAGGCGTTAGGAGGAAACTTGGATCATGTGCTACATTTTAGATCCTTGTCTCCCTCCCCAGATGGAACATATCTGGATTCCTAATGGAATAGATCATCTTAGATGATCAGCAACTCATTGAATCTATTCCTGAAGCAATTCAGTTTTCAAATTAAACTATTTTAATAGATTCAGTTGAGGACGGGGATTTACGAAACCCCATTGCACCACCAGTGACCTCTCTTGAAGGGGCTATGGTGATCTTTCTTGCAGGTACAAAAGACTGAGTCATCCGTACTGAGAGAGATATAGTGATGTGAGAAAAGAGTGAAACACAAGGAAGAGTGAAAATATATATTCTATGAGTGAAACACTTAGAGAGTATATGAGCGAAACACTTGTGAGGAACACAAAGTAAAATCACACACTAACACACTTACCGAATCCCTTTCCCAATTCCCTGTTACAGATTTCAAATGTTACTCAACCAGGTGGAAATTTCTCCAGAAAAGGACTTTTAAATGAATAAGAGGATTACTCAACTAAGGGGGAGAATTATTAGGAGAATGGAGAATGAGAATTATTAAGAGGATTACTCCAAAGTGTTCAACTAAGGGGGAGTAGATCCAAAGGGGAGAATTGTTGAACAAGATCCAAAGGGGAAATAACAACATGCTTGGATTGGATCCATTTGATTTTAGAAAATTCTTGTATATAGGAATTAACCGGATTTTCTAAAATGCATAACATGTCATAGTTTGCATTTTTTATATTTGCGATGGTTTAATGCTGTATGTATGCCATGTCTGTTGTTACCTCTATTAAATTGGTTGGAGAATTCAAGTAAGGGGAGAATGAATTCACCTTGGAAGAGAAGTAAAGACAGAAGTTGAAGAAGAGGTTATATGGTAAGAAGAGAACAAGACTTCATCTCTGACATCCTAAGGGGGAGTAGTGATGAGTCTGAGAAATGAAGATAATACTACATGTATAATATGTTCAGTGCTAGAGGAACAAACATCTTTCATTTCAGTTACTCAAGAAATCTGGAAATGTATTATATGATCCAGAGAACAATTTATTTACTTACAGTTCTTAAATGTCATATTATTTTCTTAGTTGTTAGTTGAGTTATCCTCTAAGAATTTGTATGTTAAATGCTTAACAACAAATAGGGGGAGATTGAAAGGCATATGTCAAGGCCTATTTGTAATAAGTAGATGACAACTCAACTCAAGTAAGAAAATAAAGTAAGTAATAAATACTGAGGAAGGAATCAAGATGAAGACAGTCAACTAGACACAAAGAATTTTAATATCAGAAGTGTTCTAATGAAGCTGCTACTCTACACCGGAAGAAGTTCATTAATATGTTCAAGCGTCGGCGAAAAATAAAAGAGTAGTATTTCAGAAGAGTTCAGAAGATACAGAAGATTCCAAGTGCCTACTACAAAGAGATTCCAAGAAAAGAAATAGTGAAGACAAAGCTAGAAGCCAAGACAAGACACAAAGACCACTACAGTAGAAATGAGAATCGACATTGTAGTTAGTCATCCGTGAACCAGACCAGTGCACAGGGTGTCAACAGTGTCAGTGAAGATTCGTCATCAAAAAGTTCAAGTGGTTAAAAAGAATGACAGAAGAAAGAAGCTGGAAGCTCAAAGGGATACAGGTCTGTTTGGAATACAGTGTACAAGAGTTAGAATCCAAGATTGAATATTTGACTGAGTACATGCAGTGGTGAAAAGAAGTATTGTCTAGTTTAAAGAGTCAGAATATTTCAGTAACAGAGGTACTTCTAATTGCAACTGTAGAAACAGCCAAACATGCCTGACAGTACTGACTTTAAGACAAGACGGAAAAAGTATTGACACGGAAGAAATGCAGAGTCATATATTCGTAAAAATGGAACCCCAGTTGGAATTGATTTGTCATTTCCAAGTCAAAAGGAGTTCGGTTCCAGAACATCAGAAGACCGCAGCTTAGAGCGTAAGGATTTATTTAATTAATAAATATTTTATTTATTTAGTAAATTATATTTATAAATATCTAAATAATATTAGATATTTATTTTTATAATTTATGAATTAAATTTAGTATTTATTAATCAAAGATTATAAGCTGTGCGGGTCGAAAAGCATTTCTACGGAGCTGAATCACTACAGGACGAAATAAGCCCCTTTGAATTGCAAATTGAAATGGCAGGAGCTTTATTTCTAAAGGAGCCAATGAGAGCTTGCCAAGTGTCCAGACAAGTGGAAAGAAATGAAAAAAAGGCAGTGAATTCATATGTCATACCGAGAATTAAAGAAGTCATACTGAGAAAATCAAAAGTCATACCGAGCTTTGATTTAATAAGTCATACCGAGAATTTTCTTTTTAATATAAGTCATTCTGATTTATATTAATTAGGAAAATTCGAATATGACTTAAGAATAAGTCATACCGAATTTTCTTAGTTCAAAAGGTCATGCTGGAGCAAGTGGATTGATTTTTTATTTAATTAAAAAAAGTCATACCGATTTTTTTAATTAATAAAATAAGTCATACCGAATTTCTGTAAGTCATACCGAGTGAAAAAAAGTCATGCCCAGTTTTTATAAGTCATACAAGTGTTAAAATAAGTCATACAGACTTATTTTCTTGAAATTAAGTCATACGGAAAAAGGTCATAGCAGCCTTTTTCATTCTCTATAAATATGAGAATCAGCCTTCACTTTTCAGTTGTTCAGTTGTTGAGAAGTTAGAAAATCAGATCAAATTCAGTAATTTATCTGCATTGTAATATTCACAGATTTCTGTGCTGAGTTTGGAATATAATTGTTAAACACGAACACTTCATGTCGAATTCGTTCTAGACTTTTTATCAATTATATAACAGTTTTCTAAATATTAATTTTGTAATACTAATCAAGTTAAAATAATATCTTTCACTTGAACAGTATTTCATTCCAATTAATATTTCGCGAGTAATTAAAATAATATTTTTAATTCAAATTATTCCGCGATAATTTTCAGATATTGTATTCAACCCCCCTTCTACAATATCAGGGACCAACACTAGTCACTTATGAACCAGACCGTTGCATCAAGTGTCAGGACATTGGAGGCAAGCTCTCGTCGGTTAATATGGTTTTAATCATTCTAAAGTTGTTGGTTTTCTTGAGTCAAGTGGAGGATCAACAAAGGTGGTAAATCAGTGTTGGAGAAATGTCAGCCTAATGGATAAGGGACAGACGGCACAACCTGATTGGATCTTACTAAAGCTTCACAAATTAGAAGGCCAAATACTTGGACGTGGTGGAGTCACGTATACGGGGCCAAGTATTTGGATAAGGAAGTCTACACAAATTGAAGAGTGGAATGGAAATATTTAATTTAATTAAATAAAGTATTTATTTAATTATTTATATATTTTATAAATAAAGACACTCTTTATTTATATTATATATATTTATTTAAATATTACTTTTACATTAAATATTTCCAAAGGCATGCTTGGCACATGACTTTGAAGATATGATTTGAGTGGACAAAAGTAAAAGGTGGAAAAACAAAGAGTAACACCTTTTTCAATATATATAAAGAAGAAACCCAAGTCATCATTTTTAAGACGTAGTATTCGGATGAGAAAAGAAAAGGGAGAGAGAGAAAATTTTTTTCTCTCCCCCATGGCCGAACTCATACTTTAATATTATGGGGCCATGAATTTCTTTGTCATACCACTCATCTATCTTCTATTGTAAACATTGCTAAATCTTGTTTAGAAGATAGGTTTGATTTTTGTCTCCTAGATCTAGAATTTGTAATATTTTTAGAGGAGACAAAAATCACTTCTTTGTTGTGTTCTTGAGCTTTTGTTCTTGAACTTGTTGTAGCATCTACCCCACTTCAATGAATATAAAGTTATATTCTTGGATCTTGTTGTGTTGTGTGTTTTGGATGATTTACCGTTCATTATCTTGGTTATTTTAATGGTGTTCTTGAGGTTGAAGAAGATGATGAACAGTACCTGGGTTTGAACCAAAGTAATTTTTATGTTGTCCCAAAAATAAATAAAAGTCAGATTTTTATTTGGGAATCGTATTCACCCCCCCTCTACGATCTCCAGGACCTAACAATTGGTATCAGAGCTACTCGATTGACATACAAATCGATTGGATCTATTTTTGAGATTAAAGAGGGAACGAAAATTATTATTTATTTTGGTCCACTGGTCATCCAGAAAGGAAGCAGTAGGTGTTTCGTTAATTGTTGAAGCCCAGAATTTCTCTAAGTACTTACTAGGGTACTAGGGAACCTATGTAGAAATTCCTATTTAGAAATTCTAGATAAGTTTCTACTTAGAGCCAAGTAGAAATTCTGGAGCTGAAAACTTTTTCTAAGTACACAAGGAAGATCCTTATCTCGAATATTCGACTTGATGTTCGACTTGAGTCTATCTCGAACATTATCTCGAATATTCGACTTGATGTTCGACTTGAGTCTATCTCGAACATTATCTCGAATATTCGACTTGATGTTCGACTTGAGTCTATCTCGAACATTATCTCGAATATTCGACTTGATGTTCGACTTGAGTCTATCTCGAACATTATCTCGAATATTCGACTTGATGTTCGACTTGAGTCTATCTCGAACATTATCTCGAATATTCGACTTGATGTTCGACTTGAGTCTATCTCGAACATTATCTCGAATATTCAACTTGATGTTCGACTTGAGCCTATCTCGAACATTATCTCGAATATCGACTTGATGTAGAATTTCCTATGTAGAAGTTGTGCATAGAGAACAGTTTCAACATGACACATGTCATCATCTGGGTGGCTGTAATAACACACAAACTGGAGTTTATTGGTTTTGAATTGTTTTTCTTTTCTCAAATTGTTTTTAGTTTAATAATTAATTTAATAATTAAATTTGAATTTAATTATATAAAATATTTTGAAAATAATTTTTTAAATTTAAATAATTTATTTTTCAAGTTTATTTTACATCTTGGAAAATATTTTATTTTCTTTTAAATTTTAGAGTCAAATATTTTATATTTTTAATATTCTTAGTTAATAATTTTATTAATTTGAAAACTAAAATTAATTTTAAAATCCAATTTAATATCTTTTGAGTTTAATATTCTTAAAATTATTTTGAGAATTATTTTTGAGGTTTAATAATTTATTTTTCATAAAACTTTAATTACAAATTATATAAAACTCTTTGGAAAATATTTTTGGATTGAAATAATTTATTTTCATGAACATTTTAAATGTTTTGAGAATTTAGTATTTCTATTTCAAAATTATGTTTTCGAGTTGTTTTATTTTAATTCTAATTTAAGTTTGGAAGTTTTAATTATAAATCTCATAAAACTTTTTGGAAAATCATTTTGGTTGAAATAATTTATTTTCAAGAATATCTTAGATGACTTGAAAATTTATTATTTTTATATCAAACTTATATTTTCAATCTGTTTTATTTTAATTATAATTGAAACTATTTTGGATTATAAATTCTATAAAATTCTTTGGAAATTAATTTTGATTTGAAATAATTTCTTTTTCAGGATTATTTAATATACCTTGAAAATTTTGTTATCTCTATATCAAAACTTTCTTTTCGAATTTTATTTTATTTATAATTTGAAATTGAGAAATTTATTATTATTTATCAAAAATGCATTTTCAATTTATTTTGATTATTTAAATTCCTAAAAAAAAATTAAATACTTCTGTTTGAACAAAATGTTTTATTAAACGAAACAACAGGAGTTGATTCTTCGTTCGTTGAGGACAAACGAACTGACTGAAGAACATTCTAATGGAGTTGAGACCTGATCTTACCATTGGAGATGTATTTCTACATCGGTCTACTCAGTGGATCATTTGGTTATTGAAAGGGGATTAGTTCATTTAGGGAAGAGTCTTCGATCAGTGGTTTTCGAATCAATATATGAAGAATTTGGGATTTTGAAAAGGAATTCAGTTTATCGGTCAAAGAACCAAAACAACAATTGAAGATTTGGTTAAAGGACATCAGTGGCAGAAATACACAAGGTTTGATTATCACTGACATATGATAATCAAGGGGTTATTACTACACATACAAAGAAGAGTTATCTTTTCAAGCAGAACATGAGACATTCTATGTCGGGGTCTTTAAACAGAACAATCAGGTATCAGTTTGGGTTGAAGCATGAACATCATTGGTTATTGAGGTCAAATGCAAGGATACTTCCATGAGTGTCAGTAAAATGGAAATTGATTTGGATCAATTGATTATCACTCGAAATGGAATGCTAAGCATCGCTCAGGTATACTTTCTAACTAGTTTATACTTGTTTGATTCAATTATAGAGTATTAAGTGCTGAACTGCATTATATTATAAGTTTGATGTAATGCATGTCTCACCTTGATTTCTATATAAATTAGATAACTTATGCTAGTTTGTTAGTGTTGCTTGTTTATCAGTATTTGACTTCATGATTAGATCTTGTGTGATTTAATGCTTGCTTTACGAAAATTGATCATGTTAGCATATAGAGTCTTAGGTATTTGTAGGGGTACATTTACCGGAAAGAGTATTTGCTGCATGCTAAGTGCCTTGATGCTTACATTGTCTATAATCTGTTTATACTCGCATGGTTGTATTAAATGTTATATCTGATCATGTGCTTGTTAAGATGAGTTTGTTTCTAATTTGGGAATTGCCTAGGGGTCAGTATAATAAACCATGAATTAAATTTTTAAATCTAAATTGACTCAGGCAATTAGAGATAATATAATGTTAAAGTGAACAACAAAGGTGATTTAGAAGAATTAGGAATCTGAGTGATTGATTCTTCTATGACTACATATATGTACGACATGATTCTTATAGACTGCTAGTCCACCTTAAGTTAGGTTGGGATCACTGAGCTCATAGCCAAGACTACTTGTTGAGGCTGATATAGATGGGGAGTGATCAGTCAGATAAGAATGAGCATGTTGAGCATGTTGAACTTGAATGCTTTAGATAACTATGTTAACCTGATATACCATTACCTTGAAAGGTCCAGGCTAGTAGTCGGGGTCATATTTATGCGTATTTTCTATTATTGTTATTTAGGGTGCTTGCATATAGAGTGTTAGTGACTCCCCGATCTAGACCCCGGGTCGGGAGGGCGTCACAATTACGGATTGTTTTCATGTTCAAATGAGCCAAGAATGATCCTACAAGAGTTTACAAGTTGTTTCCATGTTCAAACGAGTCAAGAATGAAGCTACAAGTTGTTTCCAAGTTCGAACAAGTCAAGTATGATGTCTCAAGAAATTATAGATTATTTTTATATTCAAATGAGCCAAGAATGATCTTACAAGAGTATACAAGTGTTTCAATGTTCAAACGAATCAAGAATGAAGCTATAAGTTGTTTACAAGTTCGAATGAGTAAAGAATGAAGTCTAACGTTGTTACGGATTGTTGTCATGTTCAAATGAGCCAAGAATGATCCTACAAGAGTTTACAATTGTTTCAATGTTCAAACGAGTCAAGAATGGAGCTACAAGTTATTTCCAAGTTCAAACGAGTAAAGAATAAAGTCTCAAGTTGTTACATATTGTTTTCATGTTCAAATGAGGAAAGTATAATCCTACAAGAGTTTACAAGTTGTTTCCATTGTCAAACGAGTCAAGAATGAAGCTACAAGTTATTTCCAAGTTCGAACGTGTCAAAAATGATGTCTCAATTTGTTACGGATTGTTTTAATGTTCAAATGAGCCAAGAATGATCCTACAAGAGTTTACAAATTGTTTCAATGTTCAAACGAGTCAAGAATGAAGCTACAAGTTGTTTCCAAGTTCGAACAAGTCAAGAATCATGTCTCAAGTTATTACAGATTATTTTTATGTTCAAATGAGCCAAGAATGATCCTACAAGAGTTTACAATTGTTTCAATGTTCAAACGAGTCAAGAATGGAGCTACAAGTTGTTTCCAAGTTCAAATGAGTAAAGAATAAAGTCTCAAGTTGTTACAGATTGTTTTCATGTTCAAATGAGCCAAGCATGATCCTACAAGAGTTTACAAGTTGTTTCAATGTTCAAACGAGTCAAGAATGAAGCTACAAGTTGTTTCCAAGTTCGAACAAGTCAAGAATGATGTCTCAAGCTATTACAGATTATTTTTATGTTCAAATGAGCCAAGAATGATCCTACAAGAGTATACAAGTGTTTCAATGTTCAAACTAGTCAAGAATGAAGCTACAAGTTGTTTCCAAGGTCGAACGACTCAAGCATGAAGTCTTAAGTTGTTAAAGATGGTTTTCATGTACAAATGAGCCAAGAATGATCCTATAAGAGTTTATAAGATGTTTCCATGTTTAAACGAGTCAAGAATGAAGCTAAAAGTTATTTCCATGTTCGAACGAGTAAAGAATGAAGTCTGAAGTTATTATGGATTGTTTTCATATTCAAATGAGCCAAAAATGATCCAACAAGAGTTTACAATTGTTTCAATATTCAAACGAGTCAAGAATGGATCTACAAGATGTTTCCAAGTTCAGACAAGTAAAGAATTAAGTCTCAAGTTGTTACGGATTGTTTTCCTGTTCAAATGATCCAAAAATGATCCTACAAGAGTTTACAATTGTTTTAATGTTCAAACGAGTCAAGAATGGAGCTACAAGTTGTTTCCAAGTTTGAACAAGTCAAGAATGATGTCTCATGTAATTACATATTATTTTCATATTGAAATGAGCCAAGAATGATCCTACAAGAGTTTACAATTATTTCAATGTTCAAACGAGTCAAGAATGGAGCTACAAGTTTGAAAGGCATAGGTGTACTAACTTGTAACACTTAATTATTTTGTAACTCAACTAAGTAAAAGATAAAACAACAGCAAAACAAGAGAAACTGAAGAAGCACATGGAATCAATCAACTGAAGAAATGGTAATGATACTTGGTAACTACAAGTAACTAATTTGGTTAATCAAGGATGCATAAGTGAGAAGAAGTTCAATCTGAGTATTGCTCATGCCCTAACTTATCTAATGGAGAATCAAATTAATGTCAAGGAAGTATCAAGAAGGCCAAAGTGATTTCATGTAATGTATATCAACATCTGGATAATGTAAAGGTTAATCAACAAATGAGAACTGACATTCAGAAGCAAGAACCCCTACAAGACTAGTCACTTATGAACCAGACCATTGCATCAAGTGTCAGGACATTGGAGGCAAGTTCATGTCAGTAATAGAAGATCTCATTTGAATTGAGTGAGGAAAAGAAATTGAAGAAGCTAAGGAAACTTGCTCATAAAGGTTAATCCTCAATTAGTCACTAAAGAAGGTCAACATTGGATGTGTGCATATTTACTAAGGCAAATGTCGATCCACAGCAGATCGAGATGCGGGTCGAGATTTACAAGTGAAGTAAAACACTGCAAAGGCAAATCTCGATCCAGGCGATAGATCGAGATCGAGATTCTCCCAGATCGAGATCGAGATCTTCACAGATCGAGATCGAGATCTTCACAGATCGAGATCGAGATCTTCACAGATCGAGATCGAGATCCTCATAGATCGAGATCGAGATTCTCCCAGATCGAGATCGAGATTTTCACAGATCGAGATCGAGATGGGTCCAGGCGAAGATCGAGATGCGGGTAGAAATGTAACATTTAATGTTCAAGGGACAAGTGGCTTATTGTGAACGGTTGATCCAGAGTTGTTGGGAAAGTACTTTTTGTTGTCGAAGTCCTGATTGGGCCACGTACACAAAAAGGACAAGATCAAGACTACATGACATTATAAAAGCAACACTTTGTTTTTATTTTAGTAGTAACTTGTATCTCTGTATTTTCAACGATAATTTTTAAGAGAGAGCATTTACTGTAAAACAAAAAGTGAGAGAGAGAGGATCAGTTGAATCTAGCTTTAATTGCTGTATTTATTGTTCAACTGATCATGATGCTTTTATGAATGTTGTAGCAAATCCATCAATGAATATAATGATATATTCTTGAAATTCTGAGTCATCATTTATTACTTGCACATTGTTTATTCTCTCATAAATTTTAAACAGTTGTATTCACCCCCCCCCCCTCTACAACACTTTGGACCTAACAATTGGTATCAGAGCTTCTGTTAAACACATCTAACAGAGATCCTATTGTGTTGGTTGAGTTGGTTCTTGAAAATCCCAGATCCATTTTTTTCTTGAAGTTTGTGCCGAAAGTTTTTGTTTGTTTCTTCCTGGAAAAGTCATAGATCTAAAAAGTTCTAAGTAATGGTGTAAGGAATATTTGTACAAAATTCCAAAATATTGTACTTTAGAGCTTTGTGGATTTTCTTGTGGTCAAAGCTGGAATCAACTGATTGGCTAAACAAAAAGGACAATTTCGAACTTCTGTCAACTAGAAAGTGGACACCTTTTTGTTTGGACTTGAAAAATTGTGGACCCTGCTACTGTTCCTGTGATTAAAACTAACTTGCTTGAATCTTAAGTGTAAAATCCGTTGGATATTTAGTGTTGGACATTTAAAGTGAGATAATTAATTTTTCAAGTAAATACAATTTATTGTAATTTGAAAAGTGTATTATCTTAATTTTAAATTTCATTAAAATGGCCGCCGCACACAGATTTAAGATACCTCCATTTGATGCACAACATTATGACGAATGGACCGGAAGGATGAGAGCTTACCTTGAATCAATAAACAAGGTATACTTGAGAATATTGGAAAACGGTCCATACATACCCATGAGAATTGAGCCAGAGCGAATGGAAGGAGGGATACTAATTCCATCCCGGTCTGTTCCTAAAGAGGAAATGGAGTTTTCAGACGCAGATAAAGAATTGGTTGGTATGGATGCGTCTTTACGCAACGTCATAATTGAATCCCTAAACTCAGAGTACTATGTTCAAATAAAGGGATTAAAAACAGCTAAAGCCATGTGGGATAAACTGGCTGTGGTGATGGAGGGGACCGAGGAAGTTAGAGATAATCACAAACGCATTCTGATATCTGAATATGAATCGTTCAGATGCGAACGAGGAGAAAGCGTAGCGGATGTTTACAAACATTACAGTAAATTGCTTATCGAGCTGAGTATAAGAGATAAAGTCTATCCACTAGCAGATTCAAATATCAAGTTTCTATTGAATTTGCCTAAACATCTGGAACACAGGATCACTGCCATTCGAGAGTCAAGAGACTTGAAAAATACTTCTCTGGAAAAGCTGTATGGTGTTTTGAAGACCTACGAGCTGGAGCAGGAACAAAATGACAGAAGAAGATCCTACAATAGTGGAGAAAACAAAGCGGTAAGTGAGTCTGGACTTGTAGCTGAAGAGTCTGCTGTAAAGGCACTTGCAGTTGTCTCATTGAAAACTGCTAATCCTGAAAGGGTGGTATTAGACATTGAAGATCCATCCGAAGAAAGTGAGGATGAATACTATACCCTTGAAGAGCTGGACAAATTAGAAGACAAGTCATATGCTTGTATTGCTCGAGAATTTGCTCATATCAGCTTCAGGAAGCAAAGAAGTGGTAAAGGACGATTTGGTAGTTCTTTCAGCCGAAGAGGCAAGAGAGGCAGTAGTGTAAGTGGTAGTGGAAGTTACAGCGGTCGGAGTAGCACATCTGGTAGTGGCTACAGACCTAACCTGGTAGACAAGAACAAGTTCAGATGCTACAACTGCAATGAATTGGGGCACTTCGCAACAGAGTGCAAGAAGCCCAAGTACGTTCATCCCAAGGAATCCTATGCTGATTTGAAAAAGAAATATGATGCCTTGGTTAGCAAGCAACAGAAGGGAAGCCGGGCGTATGTTGTGACTGAAGGGAAGGGTTGGGACGAGTCTGATGAAGATGAAGATCAGGAGCTATGCAACTTCGCTTTAATGGCAAAATCTTCAGAACAATCAGAGGTACCAATTCTAACCGTAAATGAAATGTCTATTCCTGAGTACCAAAATGAATTAGCTGCCATGACTAAAGATATGTACAATCTCCAACTTAATCTAATTGTTGTTAATGAGGAAAATGCTAAACTCTCCCTTAAGAATAGACTTCTCGAGGCCAGGGTAGAGGAATTAGAATCAGGAAAAAGTAAGGAAAGGCAGTTAATGAATCAGGTAGATGTTTTAGAACACAAGCTTAAGATTAGGGAAGACCTTAACGAAGAACTTAAAAATGAATTAGCTGAGCTTAAAGTAACATGTAAATCTTTTGAAGAAGCCGCTAATAAAGTTTTCGTAGAAAGGGACATGTACATGAAACTGGCAGGCAAGAGTAAAAATGAAAAAGTAAACATAGGACTTGACTACACACAGAAAAAGAAAAATAGGGCTGCTGAATTGTTAGAGCCTGTGTTAGTCAAAGAAAATGTGCCTGAGGTTTTAATGGATGTTAGAAAACCTATCTTTAAGCATTTTGAGCCTAGGACCATAGATCCTGTTGCTACTAAAATTGAACATGAGATTAAAATTGAAAGAGATTCAGAAGAAAAAGTGGTAGAACCTACAACTTCTAAGAGAGCTAGTAAGATTGCTTATGCTAAGAGAGGTGTAGGAACCAAGGAGGCTAAGACGGTGTCATATAAACAATGGGTAGCAGGGTCAGACCAAATGAAAGCACCTGTAAAGGCAGTTAAAACTGAACATGCATCTGTATCTACATCTACACGAGCTAGAAAGGCATGCTATATCTGTAATCAAACTGATCACTTGTCTTACTATTGCCCGTTCTATGTAGAGGAAGAAAAATCTGTTGGTTGTAATACCATGCCTGCAAACTACTTCTTTGCCTAACATGCATGCAAATCATGCTAAATGCAATAATCCTAATTGTATGCCATGTGCTGTAAACATCATGCATGCTTATTTTAATTTAATGAATACTGCTAGTGCATCTGTTGAACATACATCTAGTAGTGTTAAGAAAAAGCATGCGGGGTCAAAGGCTAAGACTTCAAGTCCTCCTAAAGTTAGGAGTGACCAGTCTGCTCCCAAACCTGACAAATCAGTCAAGGTTGACAAGGGAAAAGACAAAGTCAAGATTGATGCCCCTGATGGCAACAAGGCAAAGCCTTCTGTATCTGAAAAGAAAAAGGAAATTATTGATGCCGGGCCCAAACATCATTGGGTTCCGAAGAACACCTAACCTTTATGGATTTGCAGGGCAGTGAACAGGAAAAGAGTAAAGTCATATGGGTGCTAGACAGTGGAGCATCGAGGCATATGACCGGCAATAAGTCCCTGCTAACAGATTTGGTGTTGAGAGCCGGCTCCGTGGTTTCTTTTGGAGATAACAGCAAAGGTTACACCAGGGGATATGGCAAGATCGTTTGTGGAAATGTTATCATTGAGGACGTGTCTTTTGTGGAAGGATTGCGACATAATCTTCTCAGCGTTAGTCAGTTCACCGACAGGGGTTTTGACGTCAACTTTGGGAAGCATGATTGTTCGATTCGAAGCAAAAAGGATGGAAGCCTTGCTCTCAAAGGAGTAAGGAAGTCAAATTTGTTCATAGCTGACATGAATTCTGCTGATCAGTCTGAAGTCACGTGTTTCTACAGCAAGGCTTCTGCTGATGAAAGTTGGCTATGGCATAAAAGATTATCTCACCTGAACTTTAAAGCAATGAATAATCTCGTAAGGAGAGAATTGGTGAGAGGGCTGCCGCAGATGGAGTTCACCCCAGATGGACTCTGCGAAGCATGTGAGATGGGAAAAATCAAAAAGAGCCTCGCATAAGGATAAACAAGTGAATAACATTACCGAGCCCCTACAACTCCTTCACATGGATTTGTTTGGACCTGTTAATGTTATGTCAATGTCAAGGAAAAGATATGCGCTGGTAATTGTCGATGACTTTTCCAAATACACATGGGTGAAGTTTGTGACATCGAAAGATGAAGTGCCACATGAGATCATTAGACACGTACTGGTAATTGAAAACGTAGCAAGTCTGACTGTGAAGACTATCCGATCCGACAATGGGACAGAATTCAAGAACTCAGTGTTAATGGATTTCTGTATATCTAAAGGGATCAGACGACAGTATTCAGCACCGAGAACACCACAGCAAAATGGGGTGGTAGAAAGGAAGAACAGGACACTGGTTGAAGCAGCTAGGACAATGCTGTATGAGTCAAAACTTCCTTTATATTTTTGGGCTGAAACAGTTAGCACGGCTTGTTATACACAGAACAGAACCCTGATTATAAAGGACCATAATGAGACGCCGTATTACATGATGAATAAACGAAAACCATCTATCAAGTACTTTCACGTATTTGGTGCAAAATGCTTTGTGTTAAGAGACAATGCACAACTTGGAAAGTTTGATGCCAAAGCAGATGAAGGGGTTTTCATTGGATATTCTCTTGAAGTAGTAGCAGCGTACAGGGTGTTTGTGCTTAATGATCGCAAGGTGGTTGAAAGCCTTAATGTCACATTCGACGACTCAAAGCTCCCCTCTATACAAAAAGAAGATAGTGAGCCCAACTCCCTAAGATTTGAAAATGTGGATATTGATGAAGTGGATACAGTTCCTGAGTCAGTAGTGCAGGGTAGTGATCCAACTATAAATAATGAAATTAATCAAGAGTCTAGTGTTTCGCAAACTCAAAACACTAGGGCTGAGGGATCACCTTCCGTCAGACCTGGTACTAACTCAGGGGGAGTCAGTATGCACTCAGGGGGAGCAGCTCACTCAGGGGGAGCCAGTACTAGCTCAAGGGAAGCTAGTGAAAGTGCTTCTAGACTAAGTCACCTTCACTTACAAGATCAAGCTGAATCATCAAGAACATTTGCTAGGGATCGCACTTGGAACAAGGACCATCCGTTCGAGCTAATTATTGGTGATCCAGAAGCCGGAGTGACTACTAGAGGAAAAGCTAGAGCTGCAATTGCCACTGAGAATGAATGTCTATATTCAGTGTTCCTTTCGCAGATGGAACCTAAAGTGGTGGAAGAAGCTCTAGATGACGCTGATTGGGTGATTGCTATGCAAGAGGAACTCAATCAGTTTGAAAGGCAGAAGGTGTGGAAGCTGGTACCCAGACCAAAGAATAGATCTGTCGTTGGGACAAAATGGGTATTCAGAAACAAGCTGGATGAAGACGGACGTGTAACACGAAATAAAGCTCGCCTGGTTGCTAAGGGTTATACTCAAAGAGAAGGAATTGATTATGATGAAACCTATGCACCAGTAGCAAGGCTAGAGGCAGTAAGGATGTTCTTGGCATTCGCAGCACATCATGGTTTTAAAGTCTATCAAATGGATGTCAAGAGTGCATTCTTAAACGGTGAACTGGATGAAGAGGTGTATGTCGAGCAACCTCCCGGGTTTATCGATATCAAATATTGTGATTATGTTTATCGACTCTTCAAATCAGTATATGGCCTTAAGCAGTCTCCGCGGAAGTGGTATGAAACGCTGTCAGACTTCTTACTAGAAAGTGGTTTTACAAGAGGAGTAATCGACAAGACGCTTTTCTACAAGAAATGCAAAGATGATCTAATGATGGTGCAAGTATATGTGGATGACATTATCTTTGGGTCTGCAAATGAGAAGCTGTGTGCTAAATTCGCAAAGTTAATGCAATCAAGGTATGAAATGAGCATGATGGGAGAGCTGACGTTCTTTCTGGGCATTCAAGTTAGTCAGAAGAAGGACGGGATATTTATCTGCCAGACCAAGTACATTCATGATCTATTGAAGAAGTATGGTCTCCAAGATGTATCACAAGCTAAGACTCCTATGGCAACAGCCACGAAACTTGACGAGGACAAATCGGGTAAACCTGTAGACATCTCAAGCTATCGAGGTATGATCGGCTCACTTTTGTATTTAACTGCTAGCAGACCTGATATTATGTTCTCTACATGCTTATGTGCAAGGTTCCAAGCGGATCCTAGAGAGTCACATCTCATAGCCGTAAAGCGTATTTTTAGGTATCTCAAGGGAACATCAAATCTCGGGATTTGGTACCCAAGAGATACAGGGTTTAATCTTGTTGGCTATTCGGATTCAGATTACGCAGGTTGTAGAATAGATAGGAAGAGCACTTCAGGAAGCTGTCAGTTCCTTGGAAGAAGGTTGGTGTCTTGGCAAAGCAAGAAACAACACACAGTATCTACCTCGACAGCTGAAGCAGAATATATTGCTGCTGGAAGCTGTGTGGCCCAGATACTGTGGATGAAGAACCAACTCAAGGACTACGGTGTGGAAGTATCTAAGATTCCTATCATGTGTGACAACACAAGTGCTATTGCAATGACCAACAATCCTGTGGATCACTCAAGGACCAAGCACATTGACATCAGGTATCATTTTATTAGAGAGCATGTAGAAAATGGAACTGTAGAGTTGCATTTTGTGTCTACTGAACGTCAAATAGCAGATATATTCACTAAACCTCTAGACGAATCAACATTTTCTAGATTGGTTGGTGAATTGGGGATGCTTAACACCTGTTAGTTTTGCTACCTATCTGTTATAATTCAGTTTGTGTACATATTATTGTTATTCATGAATATTCATAATTAATAATGTGTACTTAACCTCATTGTTAGGTCCAAATGTGTTGTAGAGGGGGGGGGGTGAATACAACTTTTTACGATTTAAGGAATATGAGAAGTAATGAGAAGCAATAAATATTATGTAATAAATCAACACAGAATTTCAAGAATATATCTTTATATTCATTGAAGGATTTGCTACAACATTCATTACAATAGTACAACAGAAGTAAAGAGAGAGGAGTAAATGATACTAAGCTCTGTGAATATACTCCCTCTCTATTACAAGTGTTTTTCTCAATATTGCTTTACATTGCGTTCTATGCTCTCTATTGAAATGTTACACAAGTACTTCTATTTATACTACTTTGTAATCTATGACTTGTAGACTTGATCTTGTCCTTTTTGTGTACGTGGCCTAATCAGGACTCGTTAACAAAAAGTACTTTCCCAACCACTCTGGATCAACCGTTCACAATAAGCCACTTGTCCCTTGAACATTAAATGCTACATATCGACCCGTATCTCGATCTAGGCCTGGACCCATCTCGATCTCGATCTTGGTTGACAATCTCGATCTCGATCTGCCGTGGACAGAGATTTGCCTTGCAATGTTTTACTTCAATTGTAAATCTCGACCCGCATCTCGATCTGCCGTGGATCGACATTTGCCTTGCAATGTTTTACCTTTAATAATCAATCTCGATCCGCATCTCGATCTGCTGTGGATCGACATTTGCCTTGGCAAATATGCACTCATCGAATGTTGACTTTCTTTAGTGACTAATTGTGGATTAACCTTTATGAGCAAGTTTCCCTAGCTTCTTCAATATTCTTCAACAAGCTCTTGAACATGGATCTCTACTACTGACATAAACTTGCTATCAATGTCCTGACACTTGATGCAACGGTCTGGTTCATAAGTGACTAGTCTTGATAGGGTACTTGCTTCTGAATAGATTACCATGTTCAATTGGTAATGTGGCTTCCCAATAAGTGGTTCGAACATTAACTGTTAATAAACAATGTAACTTCACTAGAATCTTTTCTGGTACTTCGACAACGTCTTCATTACTACTACAATCTTGAATACTTCATTCTCTGTTCTTCACTGATTGTCAGTGAGTATAACTTCAAGACTGTAGCTGTCTTCTTTAACCTTTGTCTTTACCATGTCTTCAATTCTTCTAGATTCCTATGCTTCAAACACTGTCTATCTTCAATCAATGCTGTTACACTGAAATCTTTTAGTGGCACTGCTATACTGAATCTTCAACACTTCTGAAACCCTGAAAGTCTTTAAACATTATTCTTCACTGAGGCATGAACATATAAATGAACTTCTTTCAGTGACCTGTAGTAGACTTCAAAACTTCTTCTAATGTCTTGATTAACTGTATTTGCCTTGTCTTCATGTCTTGCTGATTTCTGTGTAATCGTAGTATTATTTACTTGTCCTGTTCTAGTGTTGAGTTATCACGATTACTATTTATACAGCTTCGTCGTTTCCAACAATCTCCCCCTATTTGATTGTTAAACTTTTAGCAAACAAATAACCTAGGGAGGATAACTCAACTAACAACTAGAAAAAGAATGTCCGAGACTTGTAAATAATGCTACTGGTTTTTCTGGATCAAATATTGCATTTCCAGAATTCTTGTGTGACTGAAACGAAAGATGTTTGTTCCTCTGACGCTGAACTGATATTCAAATTGTATCATTTTCATTTCTGTCTGTTTGAGCTTTCTCCGTTTCAAAATCCTTCAGTTTGAACTTAAAGAACTTATCATGAACAGAGCTTCATAAGAATCATTATTCCTGGGAACATCTTCAATAGAACACAGAACATAGCTCATACTGTTCTCCCCCTAAGAATGTGATTCTCCTTCTTATTCTTCTTCTCCCTTTAGAAAATCCATGGAATAGTCAATTCTTTTCTGTTCTTCCCACTTGCATTAGGAATCTTCTTCTGACAACTCCTTTCAAGTCTAGGATACAGTTTCTTGATTCTCCCATCTTCTGTTGTTTCCCCTCAGGATCCGAAGATAAGATTTTCTTTTTCTAGTCTAAAATCTCCTCCTAAGGATACGAACCCCCTTTCTTCAAGGATCTTCCCTTAGAATCCTCCAATGGCCTCTTCCCTTAGAATCATGCGACTCCTTTAGGATATTAGCTTTTCCGAAGGTTATGAAGATAAGACTTTATTAACTTCTCCTTTTTCTTGTTATAACTATAACACTATAACTTCTCCCTGTTTATAAACTTGTTATAACTATAACTTTTTCTTACTATAACTTCTCCCCCTTAGTTGAGGAATCCTCCAAAGGCCCACTTTTGAAGATACCAATTGTTAATACCAATTGTTAGGTCCTCTTTTAGATGGTTTGTCTCCCAAAGAAGGTTCTCGTCTGTCGTTGATCGGGAAAAAAAATAGTAACTTTTCTTCCAGAAGTAGCAAGTAGCAAGGGTAAGTGTTTGGCTTATGGTTTCCTCACTTCTACTACGTTCTGTCGGTGTTTACACTTTAGCATAGAGCATTTTAAGTGTTTCTCTCTTTCTCTCCCTATCTCTCACTCAAGTGTATCTCTCCCTCACTTTCACTTAAGTGTTTCTCTCTCTCACTTTCACTCTGCATTCCAAATGTAGCCTTCTGTACCTGCAAGTGAAATCCGTCAATCCATACATATTCCCAACACCTGATTCATCAGAATGAACTGAATCACTATCAAGTGGAGAATTTGCCTCGTAGAGGTGTTCTTGATCTATCATGCATAAGCACTGTCTCACACCAGACTCAATAGCAATTGCTAAATCACTGTCTAGTGGAGCCTCACCTCTTTGAGATGGGTTATCCCAAGATTTTAAAATCTTTTTGGGAATCCTGCCTTGTTCTATCAAGGAGTTGCCTCACACCTTCTCCGTAAACGGGAGGTGGACATTCCTTTTCAGGATCTGGAAATGTTCCTTCCAGAAGGGGCGACGTAGTAGACAATGTAATGAATGGCAAATTAGAGTCTACGTTTCCCTCGTAACCCAATGACGGGTGTTTTGTTAACATGCCTATATCTCACACTGTGCACGTCTTGCAATGTGTCCCTAAAATATATCTGTTTAGGCTTACCATCAGCGTGAATGCCAGTGGTGTGCTTGACTCATTACAAGATGCTCTGGCTGACGAGCGAATTTCAATGGACTCACCCTGTTGAGAGAATGATTCCAGAGACAGTTTTATTGCCTTTTCAGCTCTGCATCTTTTTGAGAAAATACAGATGAGCTTACAGATACCTCAGTTTATATACTTCTTTACTTCGCTGGAGGTAGAGCTGTGGGTGCACTTCCGACTTCATCCTTATTTCTCCCTTATCAACCTCTAACAAACATATGTTCCTTATAACTCCAAGGGTTAATATATGGAAGTGGATGAAATGAGTGTTTGGTATTAAGGCCTGGGTCAGAGATTGATGGGTTTTCAACCTCCTGGCCAGCTTCTGTAGCCACTGGGGGCTAAACGGATAGAATCAATAAATGAGATAAAGAAATAATCACCTTAACATTCCAAAACATATTTTTCAACTCAAGGAGAAGGAAAAATATAATAAGGAATGGTAATGGATTGCATTAAAGCACTTTAATAAAAGAGTTTTGTCAGATCAAAAAAAATTTATCATTTAAGAGCATGACACCAATAGAAATTTCTTTCAGATGCTTATCCCATAATAAAACGCGGGAGTATCAGAGAAGAAGTTTCTATCTCTTATGAATTTCTTATAAGGCAAACTTCCCATAATAAAACGCGGGAATTTACACCAAAGAAGAAATTCAACTCTTCTACCAAATTATATCTCAATAAAATGATTCTTTTCCATTAAACCTAAGCACTGCATGTTTTGAAAACATTTTTGCAAATCATTCATATCAGATAGAAGACAATGATTTTCCGACTCATAATTCAATTATGATTTACATCATTTTCTTCTGCCTGATAATATCCCCGACTTTAAATAAAAACATGACAATTGGGGTTGAATGTATGCTTAACAATACAGTACAAGGCCTTCAAAGCAACAATCACTGTTTTGGTACTATGAATCAATGTGAAACATACATTGAAACAAGCTTTTGAAAACAAATCATTTTACAAGTGATTGGTACCTCGAAGTTAAAACACATTTTCAAAAGAGAGAAAAAGCTTTTAAAGATAAAACATTTAAAACAAGCTTTTGGGAGGGAATAAAGTTTCGATAGAATAGAAAGATTATCCTTAAGAAAATTTTTTCAAAAGAGAAGTTTTGAAAAAGAATTCTTAAGTTTTCTTAACTTAAACTGATAGACAAATGAATGTATCTTTGCATAAAATATTTTGAAAAAGAAATAGACAAAAATTTCTTTTAAATACATTCAGGATTGTAAACCAGTCAAAGAAAGAAAACTAAATATATTGATACCAATTGTTTCTAAAAATAAAAACTAAGTAAATCCATTAGTATCAATATATCACAATTATTTTGTAATAAAATATTATTCTATTATCACAAAGTAATAAAAGAAAATATTTATACTACTAATAATTATGCTTCGAATTTATTTTAATTTATTTAAATCATGGAACAGATATTTCATTGAATTGTTTTATATCATCATGATTTAAATAAACCAAAATAAATTAAATACTTATGTTGTACTAAGCAATTGCCAATCACATGCATTTATAAAAACTATACATGGCAATTATTCAGTAGAACAATAAGCATATCACAATTAATTGCACGCTGATACCAATTATTCGATATTTATCAATAATTTCAAGATGCAAGAAATTGTGCTTCTGTTATTTTATCAAATTAAAATTATGAAACTAATAACCATTGAATTGCTTCAATCCATAATTTCAATAAGATAAAATAAATTCGCTAAATACTAAAATATTCATTAGATTGAATATTAGCATTTAACTTCCTACGCCATATCTAATAATATTAGTGAGTTTTGAAATATGCATTAATTATTTAGAACAGAAATTCTAAATACCGTCACTAATATCAAAAGCATCACAATTACCTGTAATAAAATATTTTAAGACTCTTAGAGCAAAATATCAAAGCAATTAAGCAAGATATCATTGACTAATTCTTATCTAATATTTAATATACAAATAATTATGCTTCTAATTTATTTTAATTTACTTAAATCATGGAACAGATATTTTACTAAATGGTTTTATATATCATCATGATTTAAATAAATTAAAATAAATTAAATGCTTATGCTAAATAATTTAACTATCACTTATGCATAATACATTGCAAGCAAGATAATTAAACTAATAGCAAAAAGCATGAGGTACTGGATTTCAAATAAATTCACAAGTCTTTGAATATTGAAAATTTAATACTTGTGAACTTATTTAAGAATTCCTTGCATATGGGATTTCCAACAAATATGCATATAAGTAACATCCCAAATTTACTAACCACCTTAGATAAAATAAATTCACCAAGTTATTTAGCAAACATCTGCAAGTTATTCGACTAAGGACAACTCTCAAAAGAAATGATACCTGATGTCCATTAGCTTGTTCCTTCAGTGGTATGAAGAGTTCAACAGAGTTGCTGGAAATTGACAGCTTCTAGGAATGACTTCCCTGTCTTTCGTACAACCTGCATTATCTATATCTATATAGCCAATTAGGTTAAACCTATTATCTTAAGGGTCCCAGATTCCAAGAATTGGTGATCCCCTAAGATGTCTAACAATTCATAACTTAGCTATAAGATAAGATTCTCTAATTTCCACTTGTAAACTTGCACATAGGCATATCGAGAATAAAATATATGGTCTTTGTGCACTTGAATAAGTAATGAGCTTATCATACCTCTATAGCTTGTCACTTCAGTTCATATACCTGATTTGCCCTGATCAAGCTTAGTGGTCTGTTGGAAAGTAGTCTTGGCAGGTCTAGAATCTTCCAAATTGTGCATCTTCAAAAGATCCTTGACTTCCTTTAATTGCCATCATTCTTTCGAATTAATTATAATCCAGAAAGAATTGAAACTCTTCCAACATGCTCATTTTGTACCTACTCTGCATTAACTTAGCAAAAATATATCTTGCCAAATTTTCGTTAGTAGACCCACATATAATATACTCATGGTATACTTAGCACATATATAACATTGTGTGTGCCTTGCATTCTGGAGAGATATGTGTGTATAACTTACTCTACTGTAAAATCATATTAAAGTAATTAACAGTCAGAGTGTCATACCATGTCCTTGACGTTTTGCTTGAACCCCTATCTCCGTCATAGAAGAGCTTGCGAAGAGAATGATATACAAATTCCAATGGATCTGCAACTTCAAAGTCCAGGAAATGATGTACATCAACTTTAACTTCTAGCTCACCATTCAGGAGTGCACTTGTTCACATTCATCTGATAGATCTTCATGCTTGAATGCTCCACATGTGATAGGTCCTAATCGTTGAGTCCCTGAAAATTGTTAGGTCCCCATTGATGAGTCCCAAGGTATCAAGTCTTGTCACTGGTGCTTACTGCTTGATCTTGAAAGTCCCGAAGATTCCGTTTCCATCATCATCGATACCTTCTGCTTTAAAGTCCTGTAGCAACCAGTTTGGCTTTGCCCCTCATAGCAATGCCAAAAAGTCATCCAGTTTCTGAGAACCCTTACTGTACCAGATTCAGCTTCGACTTTAGTGGTCTGGGTTCCAGCTTCAATGGTTTCTGCCTTCTAACTGATTGAGATCATTTTGCTTTGCAATCACTCAATCTGGATCAATCTGTGCTTTTCTAATATTCTTTGGGATACCAATTGATGGGTGATACCAATTGTAAGTTGACAATTTCTTTTTCCCAACTTGGTCCCGAAAGATATATGATCATTTCGATTAGCACTTCTAGCCTCTACACAAGAATCCGAATCACTAAGAACGAGACTCCAGGATAGAATTTGACTTCAAACCTTTTGTCTTGGCAGAAATGTTCTTAATGAAATCCTTTGATCTTCATTGTTGAGCATGACTAGTAGATCCATCTTTTATTTGCTCCTCCTGAGTTGCTGCTAGGATGTGTTGAAGATCCTTCACCTTCTACAGTGGATTTCCACTAAGGATCTGAATCATCATCGTTGTCATTGATTCCTTCTGTAACCTCAGCTTCAACATCAGTATCTGAATTTGTCAATGATTCAGAATGGTCGTTCGATTGAATGCACTGGAGCTTGGTGTAGTTGGTCGTCACATTCAGACTTTTAATCACTTCTGAGTAGCCGAGGAGAATTGTTCCATGAGCCTTAACTTCTTGTCAAGATACTCAAATAAATCTTCATTAAAAATCAATTCCCTCCAAACACACGAAAGAGCTTCAGTGTTTGCTTCTGGTTGGCCATTAACTCAAATGATGTCTTTTCACGATCTTGTTGAATAAAGCAGCATGCTGTGTTAATTGCTTCAGCTTCAAAGTACCTTTTTCAGTGCAGACTTCACTTAGAACTTCACTCGCGAAATGCAGTTCCACTATCTGACTTCAAAGTTCTCACTGCTTACCAATTGTTTCCAACTTGATCTTCCTTATTTGATCAATCATCATTGTGACATTTTGTCTGTTGAATGCTTGAACATCACCAATTTGTAATTAGGGTTATCAATTTCAATCACCACTAAGCATATGACTTTCCTTCAATGTGATGTTTCCATTGACTTCCCTATGTGACATACTTCAAAATGTCCTTCTTGATAGAATTCCATATGAAGCAGTCCTCTCACCAATTTCATCTTTATCAGAGAATCTATTGCCTTGCAGACTAACAAGTGTGAGAGCTTCCTTTGCCATAGCTAACTCTTCATTGATAAAGCTTTACTGAAAAGTTCACTTCATCTTTACATCCAAATTTCATGTCAGCTACGAACAAACTTCCTCAACCGCAGCTGAGTGAGCATCCAACCTTCTTGTTTGAGATCAAACACTTCTCTAGAAAACCTTTGACAAAGAATTCCCTAGTGCCCTTTAGAAAGTGCTTAAGTCCTTCCACAAGAAAGATGCTTCCACTGATGACAGTTCTTAACTCATGATAGCCATATCCCTTGTACATCCTTTGCTGTCATCTCCAAAGGTTACCGTCGGGGAGGCCTTCTTAACCAACTGTGATAGAAGAGCTTTAATCTTGATCATGTGCCTTGAACAATAAATGTCACGAAGTCACATAATTTTTCGCTTTCATAACATACTCTGCGATCACAAAAGATTAAGCTTCTTGGTACTCAACTTCAATTGAGTCCAGATGGGTTAGAGATATTTTCAGAGGTAACAACAGCTTCAACCTTAATATGCACAAGCTAATCTTTGACTGATCACTTCTCATATACTGCAGCCTTGACAAAGTAGTCTTTAGGCTATGAGACTAGTGATTTCAACCTTACTTAAGGTGAACTAGCAGTCTTTACCCTACTGTGATTCTTACACATGCTTTGTCTAAAATTATGCAAGTCCTAAGATATGCATTTTCAAATTTAACTAAACAAGCATGGAAATAAGAACACATGGTAAATATTCAGCTTCACTGCATAAAAAGCACATGGATAGAAGAACTAACAAATTAATTAATAATTCTGTCTAATCCATTCTGTCGTTGTCTAACGTTTTTAACTATCTCTAATTACCTAAGTCAGTTTTAGATATAGCTTCGAATCTACATGACTTACTGACTACTTAGATAATTCTACCATCTTTTAACCAATTATCCCTAACAAGCAATACATGAACTGATATAGCATTTAAGTACAATTATGTGAGCAAAAGCAAATCATATGAAAATAAGCACATAAACAATTAACAAGTCATTTGCTATTAAGAACAAATAAAATCTGATCTATGACCTGTTTGTCTATTAGCAATTTTCACAACATTAGCAGAGGTATTAAATCATATCAGATTTAACTCAAGTTTCAGCAAATGTTTGGGAATACACTTAACCGTCTAGAACACCCTATCTAATTCTAGATATTCATTTTACTGCATATAAAATCAAGTATAAAATGTACTAATTAAACTCATGAAACCTAGCATGCAATCTTATTCTTAGCAATCAATTGAGCATTTAAGACCTAAGATGCTAAGATGCTATCATGAATATAATACATTTCAAAACTTAATAAACATGCAGTTCTGAATTAGA
This sequence comes from Oenanthe sinensis, assembly GCA_028671895.1. Lineage (NCBI taxonomy): Eukaryota > Viridiplantae > Streptophyta > Magnoliopsida > Apiales > Apiaceae > Oenanthe > Oenanthe sinensis. The sequence continues at coordinate 16,351,136 of CM053807.1, forward strand.
TAAACGTATACTAGTTAGAATGTATACCTGTGAAGTGCTTATTGATTCATCTTCAGTGTTGGTCATTGATGCCAGATATCCATTTGGTGCATCACTGTTAGAATCATCCTTGCATTTAACTTCACCAACAAATGCTCTCCCTTGCTGCATCGTCATTAATGCTTGAGATTCATACTTCAACCCAACATAGTGTCTTCATCTTTTGCTTGCTCCTTTTCTGATCTTGTAGGTGCTATACTTCATCTTGAGTAAAAGTGTTTTGTTCTGACCTCAGCTGTACCTTCCATGATGACCTCTATTTCTAGGTTTGTTGAACGAACGTATCGAAAGCTATTTTCTCCTTATTAGCAACTGAAAAGTCCATTCCCTTTTTAGGCTCAGACCGATGTGGTACAATCACATCTCCTTCCATATGCTCAGGAACAACAACCATCGTAACAAATTCATTATCAAAACCCATTCTTCATTGATCTCGGTCGAATACTGGAATCTTGAATTGATTTTAAGGTGCCATCTTAATATAGATTTAGAATAGAGATAATAAACTTTTCTTATTACTTGAGTAGTAATTAAAAGAAAATTGAATTATCTCCAAATAAATCAAAGCTCCAAAACTGGTCACCAAAAATAATTCTAAGTACCCGACACTAGGCTCTGTAGATAATCTATGTCGATCTCGATGTCGACAGGTCGAGATTTACCTTAGCATATTTTAAGCCATTTTCGCAAGTCGATCTCGATCTCGATCTACAAAACTTTTGCCTATGTCGAAATTTCACCAAGTCGAAATTCTCAAGTAGATATTCTTAAGTCGAACTTTTGTCTTTGGTCGAAATTTGCTGCCTGTCACTTTCACACTTTTTGACTTTTGTGTCTTTTCTCACCTAACTCACCTAACAACCACGTGCTAGGTACAGAGTCTTCTGATAATTACTTTTTGTGCAGTGAGTATGTCCAATCAAAAGCCAATAACACCTTTTTCACTTTATGTCTTTAGAAAAGGTAATCAAAAAGTTGTTGGGTTTATCTTCTTTACAAGAACAGCGATGAACACGTGAAGAACACCACAAACCAAAGTACCCAGTTTAATTCACAACAATTATCTAAAATACACCCAAGCTAAATAATTACACCTGGAGTATTTAAATAATTTTAGGACGAGTTTTCATTGTTTAATTAATTTAAGTACACTTTTCAAGAAAATCTTAAAAAGTAGATCTGGACTTGAAAACTCCCTAATCTTCTACCAAACACAAGGATCTATGTTTTGTATGTCAAACATTAAGCTCTGATACCAATTGTTAGGTCCAAATGTGTTGTAGAGGGGGGGTGAATACAACTTTTTACGATTTAAGGAATATGAGAAGCAATGAGAAGCAATAAATATTATGTAATAAATCAACACAGAATTTCAAGAATATATCTTTATATTCATTGAAGGATTTGCTACAACATTCATTACAATAGTACAACAGAAGTAAAGAGAGAGGAGTAAATGATACTAAGCTCTGTGAATATACTCCCTCTCTATTACAAGTGTTTTTCTCAATATTGCTTTACATTGCGTTCTATGCTCTCTATTGAAATGTTACACAAGTACTTCTATTTATACTACTTTGTAATCTATGACTTGTAGACTTGATCTTGTCCTTTTTGTGTACGTGGCCTAATCAGGACTCGTTAACAAAAAGTACTTTCCCAACCACTCTGGATCAACCGTTCACAATAAGCCACTTGTCCCTTGAACATTAAATGCTACATATCGACCCGTATCTCGATCTAGGCCTGGACCCATCTCGATCTCGATCTTGGTTGACAATCTCGATCTCGATCTCGATCTGTGAAAATCTCGATCTCGATCTATGAGAATCTCGATCTCGATCTGTGAGAATCTCGATCTCGATCTCGATCTGCCGTGGACAGAGATTTGCCTTGCAATGTTTTACTTCAATTGTAAATCTTGACCCGCATCTCGATCTGCCGTGGATCGACATTTGCCTTGCAATGTTTTACCTTTAATAATCAATCTCGATCCGCATCTCGATCTGCTGTGGATCGACATTTGCCTTGGCAAATATGCACTCATCGAATGTTGACTTTCTTTAGTGACTAATTGTGGATTAACCTTTATGAGCAAGTTTCCCTAGCTTCTTCAATATTCTTCAACAAGCTCTTGAACATGGATCTCTACTACTGACATAAACTTGCTATCAATGTCCTGACACTTGATGCAACGGTCTGGTTCATAAGTGACTAGTCTTGATAGGGTACTTGCTTCTGAATAGATTACCATGTTCAATTGGTAATGTGGCTTCCCAATAAGTGGTTCGAACATTAACTGTTAATAAACAATGTAACTTCACTAGAATCTTTTCTGGTACTTCGACAACGTCTTCATTACTACTACAATCTTGAATACTTCATTCTCTGTTCTTCACTGATTGTCAGTGAGTATAACTTCAAGACTGTAGCTGTCTTCTTTAACCTTTGTCTTTACCATGTCTTCAATTCTTCTAGATTCCTATGCTTCAAACACTGTCTATCTTCAATCAATGCTGTTACACTGAAATCTTTTAGTGGCACTGCTATACTGAATCTTCAACACTTCTGAAACCCTGAAAGTCTTTAAACATTATTCTTCACTGAGGCATGAACATATAAATGAACTTCTTTCAGTGACCTGTAGTAGACTTCAAAACTTCTTCTAATGTCTTGATTAACTGTATTTGCCTTGTCTTCATGTCTTGCTGATTTCTGTGTAATCGTAGTATTATTTACTTGTCCTGTTCTAGTGTTGAGTTATCACGATTACTATTTATACAGCTTCGTCGTTTCCAACACTCATAAATGTATGTGTTGCATATCATAAGGAGTTAGAAAGTTTCATGACATTAATCTTGTGCTGATCTGTATATCGTTATGGTTAGTGTCTAAATGAAGTAATGAGAAATTTTCTATGGCAAATCTCGATCTATCCACATCGAGATCGACATCGAGATGTAGATCGAGATGCGGATCGAGATCGACATCAAGATCGACATCGAGATGTAGATCGAGATGCGGATCGAGATCGACATCGAGATCGACATCAAGATCGACATTGAGATGTAGATCGAGATGCGGATCGAGATCGACATCTAGATCGACATCTAGATGAGGATCGAGATGCGGATCTCGAGATCGAGATGTGACGTGTCTTTTCAGTCACTTCTTTTTAGGCGTGCATGTATATATTATAGCATTAAAAAGGCTGTTCATTATTTACATTAACTTTCTTTCTCTCCAAAAGCTTAAGCTCTTCATATACACACGTGTATACATACATTACCAGAGTTCTTTTCCCTGCCATTACATCAAGTTTTCTTGTGATTTTCTTAAACAAAAATCACTAACTGTTACGTGAAAGCATTAATCACTAAAACGAAACTCTGCTAAAATTTTGTCCAAAACTGTTGAACTTCTTGTGTTGTTTTAACATCATTACTGTTCTTGCAATTAGTTCTTCAGTTTTCTTTTTCATTCGAGTGAGTTTGTTTTTGTTTCGTGCTTTCTTATTCTTAAGTACTTTTGTGTACTGGAGCAAAATAGTTGTGAGTACTACTGGTTAATCCTTAAAGTGCAACTTTACCGCCGTGTTTGTGGTTTTTCTGGAAAAATAATTTATTTTGTAACGGCTGTTCACTTTAATTTTCGAAAACTCAACCGTCAATCATTAGTGGGGAGTTAAGTGGTCATTAGTGGGCAGTTAATTTGTTTTAATTTGTGTCACTAATTACGTGGGGTAATTAGTGGGGTTCGTGTACGTTTTTTTTTGTTGTTTAAATTTAGAACTTGTTCTCTAAAAATTTCCATTGCCAAACCATTTCCGAACATTTCTTTTCTCAAACACAAATTTAAAATGGCAAACCCAAATTTCACAACTCCCAAGACCAACTTTGTTAATCTCTCTGCTGATCGAGCAACTGGTAGATTTATTCACTATCAGTTCTGGATTGAATCCCTCAACAACACATCAATCATAAGTCATGCCTTAACCGCCTCTCCCATCCTGAATGTCGAAGCCCTTCAAGCTGCTTACTCTACACTAGAGATTCAGGGTGGAAAAGCCAATCCAACAGGCCTATCCTTTACTATTGGTGGTGTCAAATATGAAGTCAGTCTGCGGAAGTTCAATGAGTTACTCGGGCTTCCTACAGAAGATTATGCTCCGGAACCCACTATGGAGAATATGTTGCAATTATTCACGGAGATAGGTTGTCGCCCTCCCACGGGTCCTATCAAGGTAACAAAGGTTAACACCGGTATGCTACCAGCTGAGTGGGATTATGTAGTTCAGGCCATTCAGCGCTGCATGTTCCCAAAAGACAAAGACTACAGGCCAATGAACAACAGCTGTCGGGTAATACTATATGGAGTGGCAAACAACAGGAGAGTGAATGTGGGCAAACATCTGTTGATTCAGTTGCATGAGAGGTGGGCATTGGAGAAAAATGCCTCAAGGAATCCAGAAGATGGTCCAGTCAAATGCTGGATGCCAAGATTTCTTCAGATGGTTCTGGATGACGTTCTTTCAGAGGAACACAGAAGAGTATTTCAAGGCTCTGAAAGGATGGCATGTTTTGATATGACTCTAAAGAGTATCTCCACCATGGAAACCCAGCAAAAGTCAAGACTTTTTGAGTTGCGCCTGACTCCGTACTTCCAGGATCTGCAAGATGAGTATGCTAGGAGGCATGCTTCTCAGTTTACTGCAGTAGAAGCTGAGAGTAGCGGTAACGAAGCTGAAGGTGGAGATCAAGTGCCTAGAAATTTGGAACAAGCAGGTATGGATGTTGACATGGCTGAGGCACATGTTGCAGAAGCTGGAGCTGACAAGGATGACGATCTTCTGAGTCAGGTACCTATTCTTGCTGATCTTGATCAATCATCAATTCAACCTGTTTTCTACAGCCGTGGGCCTGAACACCCCCAGGCTCTATCCCAGGCTGCAAGCCCTTCTGTTCATAAACGTTCAGCCAGCCCTAAAACTGGTGATAAAAGGAAGGCAAGCTTATCTGAGTCGAGTGATTCGAGTGGAGGGAGTGTAGGAGTTGAGAGAGTAGTCACTTCAGCAGCTCTGCCACCTTCAAAGAAGCAAAAGGTGGATTCAAACCCAGTGGCAACTGCACAACCTGTTAAGGCTAGTTCACCTCTCACAGCCACCACACCTCACGCTGGTGGCTCTCCTCTCCAAATCATTTCAACACATTCGCACTCGCCTAGGCATGTTGGTGAGAGTCAAGAAGGGGGTCCAGCTCAACAGCCAATAGGAGCTGGCCCTACCTTCCCTGAGTTGTCCGCTCAGGGCTCTTTGAGCAATTTCTCGGAAGGGGAATGGCAAACTGAGACTAGCACTTCTGATACTAGTATCTCAGGCAGTTTTAATGAGGAAGAGTCTGTCGAATCCAGTACGGATGACGCTTCCTCATCTAAATCAGACAACAAGTTGCTTGCAGAGCAACGACATCTGGTGACTGGTGGGTCTACGCCTCCAGAACAGCCCAGCGAACCAGAAAAGGTTCTAAGTGAACAAGGGGATGACATGGTCATAACGTCATCTCCCGTCGTAGACACAGCGCTTAAAGGCTCAGTCTCACTGACCGATATCGCCGACCAACTCACCGCTAGTCCCCAGCGATTAGTGGATGAGGCTCTAGTACTGTTAGGCTCTAAACACGAGGGAGAGACAGGGAGAGTAGATCCCTTCTTTTTAGGGATCTTGAGTGAAACAGAACCCGGCGAGAGTAAACAGTCTAACCCAAGCCAAACACCGTCCCCCAAATTGCAGGATCTAGTGAAGAAAGTGGAGGCTTTGGAGGCTGGAGTTGCTGGTGTTACTGCTGCTGTCTCTTCTCACTCTGGAAGATTGGAGGTTGGAGCTCAGTTCATGGAGAACCTCATTGCCGTCCAAAATCAAATGATTGATAAGATAAACAATCTCGGATTGGCACAGGTGGAGGTTGGAAGATCAGTAGATGATGTCACTTATGGCATGTCTCAAGTTTGGACGAAGCTGAATGAACTACTTGATGCTGTCTTTGGCCGTAACAGGGCTGAACCTGGTCCTTCAACCGGTGGTGGTGGTGACGATAATAATGATGATGATGCTCCTGATGAGGATAACACACCTAAGGGGGAGAAGGAGGATCAGGGTCTGAAAAAGCTGACTAGTAAGGGTCCGGTGATCGAGTCCTCAAACAAATCTGGTGAAAAGGTGGAGGAGGCTCAACCGGCTCTTAAGGACAAAGGCAAGCAGAAGATGGTAGTTGAAGAAGAAGCTGAGAAAGAAACACCTCTTGTTGGAGGTGTTGATGCATTAATGGGAGACTTTATTGAAGATTCTGATGATGACGAGATGGATGTAGAAGCCTTAGTGGCAAGGAGGTCGAGATTAGAGCAACGGGCAAGAGAATGGGAACAAGAAAGAGGTCTAAATCCTGGCGGATCTGGCGCAGGAGTTGCAGGTGATGCAGGAGACCACTCGGTTGCTGACGAGCATGTTCCAGAAGAAGAAGTTGATGAAGCGGAGATGCAAGGAGAGATTTTCAGGGAAGCCAGAGAAAGAGTAAATGAAGAAATTCTACAAGGGATAGTTGAAAAAGAACTAATGGCAAAGGAGAAGAGAGCGGCTCAGAAAACTCAGCATGAGTTTGAAATGAAAAAGATCAATGATCCTAAGGTCCAGGCTGACATAAGGAGGGAAGGTCCCGAGTGGGACAAGGCTAGAGAAGCCTTAGCTGGACCAAGAGCCTATGCTCATGACTCAGGAAGATTGAGGTTTCTTCTTCATAAGCTAGAAAATCTAAACCCTGGGCTGCTGAATTATCTAAATTGCATAAGACAGGGATGCACCTCCGTACAAGTCATATTCAAGGAGAAGGCATGGAATCTGATGATCACTTGGACCCCCATAACAAAAATCGGGCCGTGTATGGTCGATGAAGCTTTCTTTCATGAAAGGGGTGCAAGTGAACTGGTAGAATTCGCTCACAAGGTAGACACCTCTGTCAAGACTGGAGTGCTGTTTAAGGAGAAATTGTTGAAGATGGCTGAAGACAGAGGGGTTGACATTATTCTAAATCCCTACCAAATCAGATATGTCCATGACAAGGTCTTGAGGATCGTAAATCTGCATGACTCGAAACTAACTCCGAGCGGAAATGTGGTGAAGGCAGTTGCAAAGCTAGTCCTCTCTAAGGGTTTTCTAACGAAGGAAAAGAAGCTGGTGGCTAAGGACTTGGAGAAGCTGATAAGAAGGCAAGACGCTAGATACAAGTTGCCTGAAGCTACACTACCAGTGGTTAAGAAGGAACCTGAAGACTATGCATTCGAGCTGCAAAACGAGGCAATAAGAGAGCATGTGCAAAGATACGGAGATCCAAGGATAGACATTCCAGAAGAAGGGGAAATAAGGAAGGAAGCTGGTGCAGTGGCTGGTGCAAATGTCAGGTTTGTCAAGAGCAAAGCTGAGAATGAGAATGATCTGCTGATCTATACAGACAAGCATAAGGTGGAAACCATCATTGAAATCAAGTACGACATCTTTGCAGAACACAGTCATGAAACACTGTGTAGTATAAGAGAATTGATTGAGGAGATGGATGATATTGACGAGTTTGATCAGGATTATCTGAGGGTCACGTTTGATAACTTCTGTAAGAGAAGACAACAACTTGATATTCAGAGGCTACAGCAATGCACCACCGCTATTGTCATTGGATACCCTAAGCAGCTGGTCATACGGAAGAAAGGGGAAAAGGGGTACCCTGACAAAGTCACAAAGCTGAGGTTTGAAGACATTCCCACGAAGCTTACCACTCGCAGCATGGTTGAAAGGTGGTTGAGGTCGTTTCGAAATTACAAGATCAGAAATCATGTGGAAGCAGAAGGACTTAATCTTCTCAAGAAAAGAAAGGATGAAGTCTGCAACCCTGAGTTCATGAAGAAAGAAAAAGCAGCCAAGAAGAAAGCTCGTGAGGAAGAGGAGCGCAAGAAATAAAAGTTTTAATGTATCATGCTTGTAATGTTTCTTTGCGTTGTAATTTGTTTTCTTGTTTTCCTGCATTGTAAAAATATATTATCTGTTTTCTTGTGTAGTGTAAGGTAGAAGTTAGTTAGCTAAGTGTCTTGAAACTGGTTTATATTAGGCATCAATTATTTCGCGAAGTTCGGCGGTGGTAATACTGCTAAAAGGACTTCAGAAGGATAATTGAAGATTGAGTGGACCGTGCTCTTAAAGTACTTAGAGAAAATCTCTAGAAGAGCATGAAGCCATTTAATCGAGCCAACAGGTGTCCAATTTTGGCACTTGAAGTATCAGTAATAGACATGAAGTTAATTAATCAAGCCAAGCATTATGCAAGTTGACATGATCTTTTATGAATGTTATTTTATCTTTTTCAGTCCCTGTTTAGTTGAGTTATCCTCATTGTGAATTTGGTTGTCATTGTTAGACAATCAAATAGGGGGAGATTGAAAGGCATAGGTGTACTAACTTGTAACACTTAATTATTTTGTAACTCAACTAAGTAAAAGATAAAACAATAGCAAAACAAGAGAAACTGAAGAAGCACATGGAATCAATCAACTGAAGAAATGGTAATGATACTTGGTAACTACAAGTAACTAATTTGGTTAATCAAGGATGCATAAGTGAGAAGAAGTTCAATCTGAGTATTGCTCATGCCCTAACTTATCTAATGGAGAATCAAATTAATGTCAAGGAAGTATCAAGAAGGCCAAAGTGATTTCATGTAATGTATATCAACATCTGGATAATGTAAAGGTTAATCAACAAATGAGAACTGACATTCAGAAGCAAGAACCCCTACAAGACTAGTCACTTATGAACCAGACCATTGCATCAAGTGTCAGAACATTGGAGGCAAGTTCATGTCAGTAATAGAAGATCTCATTTGAATTGAGTGAGGAAAAGAAATTGAAGAAGCTAAGGAAACTTGCTCATAAAGGTTAATCCTCAATTAGTCACTAAAGAAGGTCAACATTGGATGTGTGCATATTTACTAAGGCAAATGTCGATCCACAGCAGATCGAGATGCGGGTCGAGATTTACAAGTGAAGTAAAACACTGCAAAGGCAAATCTCGATCCAGGCGATAGATCGAGATCGAGATTCTCCCAGATCGAGATCGAGATCTTCACAGATCGAGATCGAGATCTTCACAGATCGAGATCGAGATCCTCATAGATCGAGATCGAGATTCTCCCAGATCGAGATCGAGATTTTCACAGATCGAGATCGAGATGGGTCCAGGCGAAGATCGAGATGCGGGTAGAAATGTAACATTTAATGTTCAAGGGACAAGTGGCTTATTGTGAACGGTTGATCCAGAGTTGTTGGGAAAGTACTTTTTGTTGTCGAAGTCCTGATTGGGCCACGTACACAAAAAGGACAAGATCAAGACTACATGACATTATAAAAGCAGCACTTTGTTTTTATTTTAGTAGTAACTTGTATCTCTGTATTTTCAACGATAATTTTTAAGAGAGAGCATTTACTGTAAAACAAAAAGTGAGAGAGAGAGGATCAGTTGAATCTAGCTTTAATTGCTGTATTTATTGTTCAACTGATCATGATGCTTTTATGAATGTTGTAGCAAATCCATCAATGAATATAATGATATATTCTTGAAATTCTGAGTCATCATTTATTACTTGCACATTGTTTATTCTCTCATAAATTTTAAACAGTTGTATTCACCCCCCCCCCCTCTACAACACTTTGGACCTAACAAAGTTGTTTCCAAGTTCAGACAAGTAAAGAATTAAGTCTCAAGTTGTTACGGATTGTTTTCATGTTCAAATGATCCAAAAATGATCCTACAAGAGTTTATAATTGTTTTAATGTTCAAACGAGTCAAGAATGGAGCTACAAGTTGTTTCCAAGTTCAAATGAGTAAAGAATAAATTTTAAGTTGTTACAGATTGTTTTCATGCTCAAATGAGCCAAGAATGATCCTAAAAGAGTTAACAAGTTGTTTCCATGTTCAAACGAGTCTAGAATAAAGTTACAAGTTGTTTCCAAGTTCAAACGAGAAAAGAATGAAGTTTGAAGTTATTACGGATTGTTTTCAGGTTTAAATGAGTCAAAAATGATCCAACAAGAGTTTACAATTGTTTCAATGTTCAAACGAGTCAAGAATGAAGCTATAAGTTGTTTCCAAGTTCGAACGAGTCAAGAATGAAGCTAAAAGTTCTTTCCAAGTTCGAACGAGTAGAGAAGGAAGTTTGAAGTTGTTACAGATTGTTTTCATGATCAAATGATCCAACAATGATCCTACAAGAGTTTACAAGTTGTTTCCATGTTCAAACGAATCCAAAATGAAGCTACAAGTTGTTTCCAAGTTCGAACACGTCAAGAATGATGTCTCAAGTTATTACAGATTATTTTTATGTTCAAATGAGCCAAGAATGATCCTACAAGAGTATACAAGTGTTTCAATGTTCAAGCGAGTCAAGAATGAAGCTATAAGTTGTTTCCAAGTTCGAACGAGTCAAGAATGAAACTACAAGTTGTTTCCAAGTTCGAACATGTAAAGAATGAAGTTTGAAGTTGTTACGGATTGTTTTCATGTTCAAAGGATGCAACAATGATCCTACAAGAGTTTACAAGATGTTTCCATGTTCAAACGAGTCAAGAATGAAGCTACAAGTAGTTTCCAAGTTCGAATAAGTCAAGAATGATGTCTCAAGTTATAACATATTATTTTTATGTTCAAATGAGCCAAGAATGACCCTACAAGAGTATACAATTGTTTCACTGTTCAAACGAGTCAAGAATGAAGCTATAAGTTGTTTCCAAGTTCGAACGAGTCAAGAATGAAGCTACAAGTTCTTTCCAAGTTCGAACGAGTTGAGAAGGAAGTTTGAAGTTGTTACAGATTGTTTTCATGATCAAATGATCCAACAATGATCCTACAAGAGTTTACAAGTTGTTTCCATGTTCAAACGAATCCAAAATGAAGCTACAAGTTGTTTCCAAGTTCGAACACGTCAAGAATGATGTCTCAAGTTATTACAGATTATTTTTATGTTCAAATGAGCCAAGAATGATCCTACAAGAGTATACAAGTATTTCAATGTTCAAGCGAGTCAAGAATGAAGCTATAAGTTGTTTACAAGTTCGAATGAGTAAAGAATGAAGTCTAACGTTGTTACGGATTGTTGTCATGTTCAAATGAGCCAAGAATGATCCTACAAAAGTTTACAATTGTTTCAAGTTCGAACGAGTCAAGAATGAAACTACAAGTTGTTTCCAAGTTCGAACGAGTAAAGAATGAAGTTTGAAGTTGTTACAGATTGTTTTCATGTTCAAAGGATCCAACAATGATCCTACAAGAGTTTACAAGTTGTTTCCATGTTCAAACGAGTCAAGAATGAAGCTACAATTTGTTTCCAAGTTCGAACAAGTCAAGAATGATGTCTCAAGTTATTACAGATTTTTTTTATGTTCAACTGAGCCAAGAATGATCCTACAAGAGTATACAAGTGTTTCAATGTTCAAACGAGTCAAGAATGAAGCTTTAAATTGTTTACAAGTTCGAATGAGTAAAGAATGAAGTCTAACGTTGTTACGGATTGTTGTCATGTTCAAATGAGCCAAGAATGATCCTACAAGAGTTTACAATTGTTTCAATGTTCAAACGAGTCAAGAATGGAGCTACAATTTGTTTCCAAGTTCGAACAAGTCAAGAATGATGTCTCAAGCTATTACAGATTATTTTTAAGTTCAAATGAGCCAAGAATGATCCTACAAGAGTATACAAGTGTTTCAATGTTCAAACTAGTCAAGAATGAAGCTACAAGTTGTTTCCAAGGTCGAACGACTCAAGCATGAAGTCTCAAGTTGTTAAAGATGGTTTTCATTTACAAATGAGCCAAGAATGATCCTATAAGAGTTTACAAGATGTTTCCATGTTTAAATGAGCCAAAAATGATCCAAAAAGAGTTTACAATTGTTTCAATGTTCAAACGAGTCAAGAATGGATCTACAAGATGTTTCCAAGTTCAGACAAGTAAAGAATTAAGTCTCAAGTTGTTACGGATTGTTTTCATGTTCAAATGATCCAAAAATGATCCTACAAGAGTTTACAAGTTGTTTCCATGTTTAAACGAGTCAAGAATGAAGCTACAAGTTGTTTCCAAGTTCGAACAAGTAAAGAATGATGTCTCAAGTAATTACATATTATTTTCATATTGAAATGAGCCAAGAATGATCCTACAAGAGTTTATAATTGTTTCAATGTTCAAACGAGTCAAGAATGGAGCTACAAGTTATTTCCAAGGTCAGACAAGTAAACAATTAAGTCTCAAGTTGTTACGGATTGTTTTCATATTCAAATGATCCAAAAATGATCCTACAAGAGTTTACAATTGTTTTAATGTTCAAACGAGTCAAGAATGGAATTATAAGTTGTTACAGATTGTTTTCATGTTAAAATTTGCCAAGAATGATCCTGAAAGAGTTAACAAGTTGTTTCCATGTTCAAACGAGTCTAGAATGAAGTTACAAGTTGTTTCCAAGTTCGAACGAGTAAAGAATGAAGTTTGAAGTTATTACGGATTGTTTTCAGGTTCAAATGAGCCAAAAATAATCCAACAAGAGTTTACAATTGTTTTAATGTTCAAACGAGTCAAAAATGAAGCTATAAGTTGTTTCCAAGTTCGAACGAGTCAAGAATGAAACTACAAGTTGTTTCCAAGTTCGAACGAGTAAAGAATGAAGTTTGAAGTTGTTACGGATTGTTTTCATGTTCAAAGGATGCAACAATGATCCTACAAGAGTTTACAAGATGTTTCCATGTTCAAACGAGTCAAGAATGAAGCTACAAGTAGTTTCCAAGTTCGAATAAGTCAAGAATGATGTCTCAAGTTATAACATATTATTTTTTTGTTCAAATGAGCCAAGAATGACCCTACAAGAGTATACAACTGTTTCACTGTTCAAACGAGTCAAGAATGAAGCTATAAGTTGTTTCCAAGTTCGAACGAGTAAAGAATGAAGTCTAACGTTGTTACGGATTGTTGTCATGTTCAAATGATCCAAGAATGTTCCTACAGGAGTTTACAATTGTTTCAATGTTCAAACAAGTGAAGAATGGAGCTACAAGTTGTTTCCAAGTTCAAATGAGTAAAGAATAAAGTCTCAAGTTGTTACAAATTGTTTTCATGTTCAACTGAGCCAAGAATGATCCTACAAGAGTTTACAAGTTGTTTCCATGTTCAAACGAGCCAAGAATGAAGCTACAAGTTGTTTCCAAGTTCGAACAAGTAAAGAATGATGTCTCAAGTAATTACACATTATTTTCATATTGAAATGAGCCAAGAATGATCCTACAAGAGTTTATAATTGTTTCAATGTTCAAACGAGTCAAGAATTGAGCTACAAGTTGTTTCCAAGTTCAAACAAGTAAACAATTAAGTCTCAAGTTATTACGGATTGTTTTCATGTTCAAATGATCCAAAAATGATCCAACAAGAGTTAACAATTGTTTTAATGTTCAAACGAGTCAAGAATGGAGCTATAAGTTATTTCCAAGTTCAAATGAGTAAAGAATAAATCTCAAGTTGTTACAGATTGTTTTCATGTTCAATTGAGCAAAGAATGATCCTACAAGAGTTTACAAGTTGTTTCCATGTTCAAACGAGTCAAGAATGAAGCTACAAGTTATTTCCAAGTTCGAACAAGTAAAGAATGATGTCTCAAGTAATTACATATTATTTTCATATTGAAATGAGCCAAGAATGATCCTACAAGAGTTTATAATTGTTTCAATGTTCAAACGAGTCAAGAATTGAGCTACAAGTTGTTTCCAAGTTCAGACAAGTAAACAATTAAGTCTCAAGTTGTTACGGATTGTTTTCATGTTCAAATGATCCAAAAATGATCCAACAAGAGTTAACAATTGTTTTAATGTTCAAACGAGTCAAGAATGGAGCTATAAGTTGTTTCCAAGTTCAAATGAGTAAAGAATAAATCTCAAGTTGTTACAGATTGTTTTCATGTTCAATTGAGCCAAGAATGATCCTACAAGAGTTTACAAGTTGTTTCCATGTTCAAACGAGTCTAGAATGAAGTTACAAGTTGTTTCCAAGTTCGAACGAGTAAAGAATGAAGTTTGAAGTTATTACGGAATATTTTCATGTTCAAATGAGCCAAAAATGATCCAACAAGAGTTTACAATTGTTTCAATGTTCAAACGAGTCAAGAATGGAGCTACAAGTTATTTCCAAGTTCAAATGAGTAAAGAATAAATCTCAAGTTGTTACAGATTGTTTTCATGTTCAATTGAGCGAAGAATGATCCTAAAAGAGTTTACAAGTTGTTTCCATGTTCAAACGAGTCTAGAATGAAGTTACAAGTTGTTTCCAAGTTCGAACGAGTAAAGAATGAAGTTTGAAGGTATTACGGAATGTTTTCATGTTCAAATGAGCCAAAAATGATCCAACAAGAGTTTACAATTGTTTCAATGTTCAAACGAGTCAAGAACGAAGCTATAAGTTGTTTCCAAGTTCGAACGAGTCAAGAATGAAGCTACAAGTTGTTTCCAAGTTCGAACGAGTAAAGAATGAAGTTTGAAGTTGTTACGGATTGTTTTCATGTTCAAAGGATCCAACAATGATCCTACAAGAGTTTACAAGTTGTTTCCATGTTCAAACGAGTCAAGAATGAAGCTACAAGTTGTTTCGAAGTTCGAACAAGTAAAGAATGATGTCTCAAGTAATTACATATTATTTTCATATTGAAATGAGCCATGAATGATCCTACAAGAGTTTATAATTGTTTCAGTGTTCAAACAAGTCAAAAATGGAGCTACAAGTTGTTTCCAAGTTCAGACAAGTAAACAATTAAGTCTCAAGTTGTTACGGATTGTTTTCATGTTCAAATGATCCAAAAATGATCCAACAAGAGTTAACAATTGTTTTAATGTTCAAACGAGTCAAGAATGGAGCGACGAGTTGTTTCCAAGTTCAAATGAGTAAAGAATAAATCTCAAGTTGTTACAGATTGTTTTCATGTTCAAATGAGTCAAGAATGATCCTAAAAGAGTTAACATGTTGTTTCCATGTTCAAACAAGTCTAGAATGAAGTTACAAGTTGTTTCCAAGTTCGAACGAGTAAAGAATGAAGTTTGAAGTTATTACGGATTGTTTTCAGGTTCAAATGAGCCAAAAATGATCGAAAAAGAGTTTACAATTGTTTCAATGTTCAAACGAGTCAAGAATGAAGCTATAGGTTGTTTCCAAGTTCGAACGACTCAAGAATGACTCTACAAGTTGTTTCCAAGTTCGAACGAGTAAAGAATGAAGTTTGAAGTTGTTACGGATTGTTTTCATGTTCAAAGGATCCAACAATGATCCTACAAGAGTTTACAAGTTGTTTCCATGTTCAAACGAGTCAAGAATGAAGCTACAAGTTGTTTCTAAGTTTGAACGAGTAAAGAATGAAGTTTGAAGTTGTTACGGATTGTTTTCATGTTCAAATGAGCCAAGAATGATCCTACAAGAGTTTACAAGTTGTTTCCATGTTCAAACGAGCAAGAATGAAGCTACAAGTTATTTACAAGTTCGAACAAGTAAAGAATGATGTCTCAAGTAATTACATATTATTTTCATATTGAAATGAGCCAAGAATGATCTTACAAGAGTTTATAATTGTTTCAATGTTCAAACGAGTCAAGAATGGAGCTACAAGTTGTTTCCAAGTTCAGAGAAGTAAACAATTAAGTCTCAGGTTGTTACGGATTGTTTTCATGTTCAAATGATCCAAAAATGATCCTACAAGAGTTTACAATTGTTTTAATATTCAAACGAGTCAAGAATGGAACTACAAGTTGTTTCCAAGTTCAAATGAGTAAAGAATAATATCAAGTTGTTACAGATCGTTTTCATGTTCAATTGAGCCAAGAATGATCCTAAAAGAGTTTACAAGTTGTTTCCATGTTCAAACGAGTCTAGAATGAAGTTACAAGTTGTTTCCAAGTTCGAACGAGTAAAGAATGAAGTTTGAAGTTATTACGGATTGTTTTCAGGTTCAAATGAGCCAAAAATGATCCAACAAGAGTTTACAATTGTTTCAATGTTCAAACGAGTCAAGAATGAAGCTATAAGTTGTTTCCAAGTTCGAACGACTCAAGAATGAAACTACAAGTTGTTTCCAATTTCGAACGAGTAAAGAATGAAGTTTGAAGTTGTTACGGATTTTTTTCATGTTCAAAGGATCCAACAATGATCCTACAAGAGTTTACAAGTTGTTTCCATGTTCAAACGAGTCAAGAATGAAGCTACAAGTTGTTTCAAAGTTCGAACAAGTCAAGAATGATGTCTCAAGTTATTACAGATTATTTTTATGTTCAAATGAGCCAAGAATGATCCTACAAGAGTATACAAGTGTTTCAATGTTCAAACGAGTCAAGAATGAAGCTTTAAATTGTTTACAAGTTCGAATGAGTAAAGAATGAAGTCTAACGTTGTTACGGATTGTTGTCATGTTCAAATTAGCCAAGAATGATCCGACAAGAGTTTACAATTGTTTCTGTAGCGCCCTCCCGATCCGGGGTCTAGATCGGGGAGTCACTAACACTCTATATGCATGCACCCTAAATAACAATAATAGAAAATACGCATAAATATGACCCCGACTACTAACCTGGATCTTTCAAGGTAATGGTATGAAACAAGCACACAACTACATCCATTTATATTTACATTTACAGCAACCAAAATAATATTACAACTTACGAAACCTCTAAAAATCTACTAATAAAATACAAGACTAAACAAAGTCTTTTCCTTCCAACTCTGCCTCGATCCTACCTGTTCAATCTCAGCCAGCCTCACATAGTTCATGAATGACATATTTTTCCTGGCAGTCTGCTTAAGGCGGACCATGATTCTCAGAAGCTGTAGATGTTAGAAAAATAAAAGAATGAGCTACAAAAGCTCAGCAAGTAACCATATAGGTTAAAAACAGTTCTACAGGCTTATATATACTTTAAACAAAATCTTTTTCTCAAAACCATGCTTTAAATCATTACTGGACCTCATTGTCCCAAAGTTGTAATTAAAATTCTAGTCAGGGTATTCATTACTCGCAAAACTTTCTTTTATAAAACCACTGGCAGCGTTAAATAATGTCAATCACTGGTGCAAGGTAAATAAGAAACTGGAAAGTATTAATCAATTGCAAGTATATGAGTAATCTGCATGGTTAGATGGATAACAGGAAGTAATATAGCAATTGAAACAAAGTCAAGTCAAGATATGTCTGACAGTTTAAGCTGAAAAAGGGCATGATATAACAGGGCATTTCAATTTTCATTATTAATCATTTCAAAGTCCATTTGTATAAAACTGTCCTTTCATTAGGACTAAATCTCTCAAAACATTTCATAAAACTGTCATCTCATTAGGACCTTGCTTTTCAAACCATTTATAAAAACTGTCCTCTCATTAGGACCTTTACTGTTTAGAAACAATTCATTTTGGTTGAAGTTTTCTCACAACGCCAGACAATACGGGTGATCAGCCACGTAAAGTCCCCATAACGGACTAAAGTCCCTCTGGACATAAGGAGTACTCATAAAGGCACTTATTGCCATTAGCCTTGGGCTATCTCATTATAGCCATTGACTATCTCATTATAGTCTTCACATAAAAAGTGCTGGACCGGCGTCACTCGGCCTCTTACGCCTCCAACCTATAGGAATCCGCAGAAACCAATTTGATCGGAATTCCTATAGTCACCAAAACCTTTCTTTTTAAAATTACCAAATCATTTGATGAAAAAGACTTCTTGAAAGTCGGATTCCATATTTAAATCCATTTTTAAGATCATTAGACAGAGGTAAGGTTTATTCCAAGATATGTCTCAAAACAAGTTTCTGTTGTAGTAGGGTAAGCTGAAATCATGAACTGGGAATCCAAAACCGAGCTATAGTAGTAAAGTCAGGTTGCAGGGTCAATTCATAAGTATAACAGTTGTTTTTGAAAACAGTTGTAAGGCATTTAATTGTGTCAGTAGATAGGCCATAGCAACAGGGTAAGTTCAGAATTAAAGTTCAAGTAAACATAATTAGGGAAAAATGGTGTGGACATAAGTCTTAGTTCAAGGTTACTGATTTAAGACCTTTAAAATTAGTTTAAAAGTTGACAATAGCAGTTCAGGGATTGAAAAGTCTAAAGTATAATCAAAACTGGTATAAGGTTACAGTTTAAATAAAGCAATTAAAGTAAGGCAGGCTATAGCTTAAAACAGTTGAAATAAGGTAACACAGTTGCAGGGTCATAAAGCAATTTATAAAACAGTTCACTATGCAGTTCATAAAACAGTGTTTAAGTTGAAAGAGATTAGGTAGTAGTTACTTGCCTTAAATAGAATGCTACAGCTGTTGAACAGGTAGATCGCCTACACCAGACACTAACTCTCTACTTTAGCTTTCCCTCTGTCTTTCACTTCAATGTCCTTCGTAGCTACACATAAATAATACTATTTCAGTATCTTATAAACTCTCGACGTTCTCATTAACGTCTAACTATTCTACCCTTTCGTTAATGCAAGCCCTTAACATCAGTATAATATAGTATACATATTCCACTATTCAATCACTTTTATACTAGCAGATAAGTAGCACATAGACACATCTATTGTTTTACAACATTCCTGACTGACAGCCTTTCCTATACAGAAGTGATGTACCAATAATATTTTACAAAGTCGTTTTTGTTTTAGAAAATTTTGGCAGCACCTTCTCTGTAATTGGAAGCTGCCTGTCGGAATACAACCGACCCAAACAATCATTCAAACATATATATACGGCCAATCACATATTGTTTCAAATCTATGCCATATAAAGCAATGTTTATACCCTTATACAATTAACATCATTAATCACTTAAATTATAATCCTTATTAGTAATGCCTTTATAACTCCTAGCTATAAATTCACATCACTCTTACAAATACACATATGCATTCGAATGTTTAAGTAACAAAGGAATTAAGTCTCAATTAGACATGGCATTTAGCATTAATGTGGCAAAAATCTACATACTAGCTCTATTCGAACACAATTATTCATACATGCCACCAAATGTTTATCATACCAAGCTATATCTACAACACTATAAAGATTTAAATCATAATATCATTGAATCACCAAACTTCGAACACACATATACTCATATACATTTTCAATTTAAACTCATATGTACCCAAATAACTATTAATCATTATAATTAAGCATTCACATGGCTAGTAGTAGCAAAATTAGCAAAAATTCGAATTAAAGCACATAATTCGAACATAATTAGTCCATATAGTAAAAATTCCAAGTACCCAAGCCATTCTTAATTAACATCAAACCTCATATTATAATCCTATAAATTCTAATTTCGAATATAACATATGCATAATCATCATATATTCGGAAATTTCATAGCAATTGCAATTTGACATCTAAACGGATTTATATTAATGAATGCATCCCCACTAAAATTAATACCCTACAATTTAAACATAATGCATAGGATTTCTTGCCGGAAACATAAGTACACAATCGGCAAAATCAAGTTATAGCCGGAAATCTTTAAAAAAATCGACATGCAACACAACCAGTCAACTCGCACAGCCAGCTAGACATTTATATGATCTTAACAAGTCAATTTAAGGCTCAAAGGACATCATTGCCTAAACCACCGACTCACCGGAGCTCATAGTCGGCGGTGAGCTTCCGATGGAGTCCCGATTCTCGGTATCTCGACATCTAAGCTACAAGGATTGCATACCTAGCATTGTACCAGCATAAATCACAAGAATCAAATCATAGCAGCCATTGCATGCAACTCAAAACTCAAACCCCGATATATATATACACGGCATACGCACATACATACACCAAACACAGCTAGCTTCGAAGACTACAAGTAGTACAAGAAATCATTAACATAGCATAACTAGGACATGAGTAATTTATAGATAAATCGAAGGGCATCAAGAAAATCGCCATGGAGACAAGAAACGAGACCTAAACACAGCTGATGCAGAGCAAGTGAAATAGTTAGTGGGCGGTGGCTTTTTACAAAACAAAGACAAGGGCAAAACAGTAATTTCACAATTACTGTTTTTATGAATAAAACCATTAAATAATTCGAATTTTTATATAATTGAAGTACAAAAATAAGTTTTATATTTTTAAAATTAAGAGCATCAATTTAGAAGCTTCCCCATATTTTTAAAATATTTCTATGATGAATCAATAATTAATTAAAAATCTTTGAAGTTTTAGTGCATAAATAGGAAATAAGAGTAGAAAAATCATTAAAAATAATTTTGGGATCGAATAAAATAAACTTCTATTTTTCAAAAGACTCAGAATATATAAGGATCATTTTGGAAAAGATTTCATGATTTTTGGACATTCCATTAATTAAATATGGAATTTAGAAGAGTAATATCTCTAGAATAAAACAGGAATGAAAGATTTATATAAAATTACTGGGACTAGAATCAAATACACCACTATTTTTAGAAAGTCTCTAAAATCACATATAAGCTACATATAAAATTTCATAATTATTGGACACACGAATAATGTTATAAAAATCAAACAGTTACTCAATTAAGCATGAAAAATCAATTAATCACTTAATTAAAACACTTAAGCATAATATAGTCAAACGGGCAGTCAACTAGACATATAAAATGACCACCTATCATATCTTAACACATTAACTCACATAAATCATATTCCTCATATTATTCAAATAGATTTACTTACCTCGATCGTTACATTCTCCCCCCCTTAAAAAGATTCTGTCCCCAGAATCAGCCTAAGTAAACAAATAGGGATACTTCTCGAGCATTTCACTCTCAAGTTCCCAGGTGGATTCCTCAACTCGAGGATTTCTCCACAAAACCTTTACAAGCCTTACAGACTTATTCCTTAAAACTTTATCCTTACGATCCTGAATCTCTACAGGCTGTTCTACATAGGACAAGTCGGATTGAATCTCCAAGGGTTCATATTCTATCACATGACTCATGTCAGGATTATAATTTCTAAGCATAGATACGTGAAAAACATTGTGAATGTGTTGCATCTGTGGTGGTAAAGCTAATTCATATGCAACTTTCCCAACTTGCTTCAAAACTTCAAAAGGTCCTATATATCGTGGATTAAGTTTTCCTCTCTTGCCAAATCTACTAACACCTTTCCACAGAGAAATCTTTAGCAACACTTGGTCACCTTCTTCAAAATTCATATCCTTCCTTGACTGGTCAGCATACTTCTTTTGCCTATCTTGAGCAGCTAACAATCTCTTCTGAATCAACTCAATCTTTTCTTTAGTTTGCTGAACTAACTCTGGACCCAAAATCTTACGCTCACCAACTTCATTCCAACACACTGGTGATCTGCATTTTCTTCCATACAAAGCTTCATACGGGGGCATCCCAATACTGGCATGATAACTGTTGTTATAAGAAAACTCCACTAACGGTAAATGCTCATCCCAACTTCCTTCAAAATCCAAGGCACAAACTCTCAACATATCTTCAATAGTCTGAATTGTCCTTTCACTCTGTCCATCTGTCTGAGGATGATATGCAGTACTCATATTCAGCTTTGTTCCCAAACATTCTTGAAATTTCTTCCAAAATCTTGAATTGAATCTCGGGTCTCTGTCTGACACTATTGATACAGGAACACCATGTCGCATAACAATCTCTTTCAAGTACAAATGAACCAACTTGTCCAGTGAAAATCTTTCGTTGATCGGTAGAAAGTGCGCTGACTTGGTCAATCTGTCTATTATTACCCAGATAGCATCATGATTAGCTTTAGTCCTTGGCAGACCTACTACAAAATCCATAGCAAGATTCTCCCATTTCCATTCTGGAATCTCTAGTGGTTGCAACAATCCACTGGGTCTTTGATGTTCAGCTTTGACTCTCTGGCACGTATAACATTTACTGATCCATTCTGCCACATCTCTTTTCATGTTGGGCCACCAAAAATTTTCCTTCAAGTCTTTATACATCTTTGTGCTTCCTGGATGAATAGAGTATCTTGAACTATGTGCATCATGCAAAATTTCATTCTTGAGCTCTTGAACATTGGGGATCCAAATTCGTGAGGAAAACCTAAAGATTCCTTCACCGTCCTTCTGACTTCTTAACTCTTCTCCAGTCAACTTGGCTCTATCTTGACTCATCATCTGATCTTGACATCTCTTGATCTTTTCTAACAATTCTGGCTGAAAAGTCATTGTATACACCATCTCTTCCACTGAATCAGAATCACATACTTCTATTTTCAATTTCTCAAATTCTTTGATCAATTCTTCAGAGGAAACCAATATATTCAATCTTTCCTTTCTACTTAAAGCATCTGCTACAACATTTGCCTTGCCTGGATGATAGTTGATCGTGCAGTCGTAGTCTTTGATCAATTCTAACCATCTTCTTTGTCTCATGTTCAATTCTTTCTGAGTAAAGATATACTTCAAACTCTTGTGGTCAGTATAAATCTCACACTTTTCTCCGTACAAGTAGTGCCTCCATATCTTTAGTGCAAACACAATGGCAGCTAATTCCAGATCATGTGTAGGATATTTCAATTCATGAGGTCTTAACTGCCTGGAAGCATATGCAATAACTTTCCCATGTTGCATCAGAACACATCCCAAGCCTTTGTGAGAAGCGTCACTGTAGATGACAAAATTTCCTTGATCGTCAGGTAACACCAACACTGGGGCAGACACTAGTCTTTGCTTTAACTCTTCAAAACTTTCTTCACACTTCTCATTCCATACAAACTTTTCATTCTTCCTTGTCAACTTGGTCATAGGGGTAGCTATCTTTGAAAAATCTTGAACAAATCTTCGATAGTATCCCGCTAAACCCAGAAAACTTCTGACTTCTGTTGGAGTCCTTGGTCTTTCCCATTTCATCACTGCTTCTATCTTTGCCGGATCAACTTTGATGCCTTCTCTGCTGACAACATGACCTAAGAATTGTACTTCCTTCAACCAAAATTCACATTTTGAAAACTTCGCATACAGTTTTTCCTTTCGTAAAGTTTCTAAAGCAATTCTTAAATGATCTGCATGCTCTTCTTCTGACTTGGAATATATCAGGATGTCGTCGATGAAAACAATCACAAACTTGTCTAAATACTTCTTAAAGACTCTGTTCATCAGATCCATAAACGCTGCTGGGGCATTTGTCAATCCAAAAGCCATAACTAAAAATTCATAGTGTCCGTACCTTGTTCTGAATGCTGTTTTAGATACATCTTCAGGTTTGATCTTGAGTTGATGGTATCCGGACCTTAAATCAATTTTTTAGAACCATTCGGCTCCTTTCAGCTGGTCAAAAAGATCATCGATCCTTGGCAACGGGTACTTATTCTTGATGGTTAGCTTGTTTAATTCTCGGTAATCTATGCACAATCTCATGCTTCCATCTTTCTTCTTAACAAACAACACTGGTGCTCCCCAGGGGGACACACTAGGCCTTATAATTCCTTTATCCAAGAGATCTTGTATTTGACTCGCCAACTCTTTCATCTCAACTGGCGCCATTCTATACGGAGCTTTGGAAACTGGCTCAGTGCCGGGAGCTAAATCAATGGAGAATTCTATTTCCCTATCGGAAGGTAAGCCTGGCAATTCATCTGGAAATACATCGGGAAATTCATTGACTATAGGAACATCTTCCAATTGAACTGGCTCCTTCTCAGTGTCTACAACATAGGCTAGGTAAGCCTCACATCCTTGACGCAGAAATCTCTTTGCCTGAACGATATTCAAAAACTTCTTGACTTGCCGGGTACCTCGAAATTCAACTTCTTCTCCTTCTAGGGTTTTCACCTTTAATTTCTTATTCCTACAATCTATCTGAGCCTTGTATTCTGACAACCAATCCATCCCTAGAATTACATCAAATTCACCTAACTTAAAAGGTATCAAGTTAGCGAGAAAATGACCACTGCCTATTTCAATGTCACATCTAGGACAAACTTGGCTTACTGGAATCTTTGCCTGGTTAGCTACTTCTATAACTAAGGCTTGCTCCAAAGGTCGGACTTCACATTGCAATTTACCAAGAAAATCTTGAGATATAAAAGACTTAGTAGCTCCTGAATCAATCAATACACTAGCTTGCACTGAATTAACAGGAAGTGTACCTGATATCACATCCACATCCTGGATAGCCTCTTTCTGAGTCATGTTGAATGTTCTTGCTCTCGATTGAGGTGCTGAAGATTGTGACGGAGTTCCAGCTATCCTTAGAACATTGGTAGGCTGTGTAGGTTCCTTGCATTCCCTTGCCATATGACCTAGCTTGCCACACTTATAGCATTTGATCCCTGACTTTTGATTTTGATTCTGACTCTGACTGTTGCACTCTGCTGCATAATGTCCCTTCCTGTTGCATTTGAAGCAGGTAATATTGGGCTTATTACAAACTCCAGAGTGCTTCCTTCCACAAATCTTGCACTCAGGAACAAACTGTTTGACGACCTTTGGCTGGTCGAAACCTTGAGCTTTATTATTCTGTCTCCCTCTTCCATCATTACCATTCTTGATCTGCTGAAAATTACTTCTCTGACCTTCTGGCCTTCTATGAAACTTGTTTCTGAAATTACCATGTCCCTGACTGTCTTCCCTAGCTCCAAACTTTCTCTTTTTATTATCTTTCTCCTTCTGGGACATGTCACTTTCACCTTCTACGATCATTGCTTTCTGAACTATTGCAGTAAAGCTTTGCAGCTCAAAAACTGCCACCCTACTTCTAATCCATGGCCTTAGGCCTTGCTGAAACCTCTTAGCCTTCTTAACATCAGTGTTGACAAATTCTGGCACAAACCTGGCCATCTCAGAAAACTTGGCCTCGTACTCTGCCACACTCATACCTCCTTGCTTCAGTTCTAGAAATTTAATCTCCATCTGGTCCTTCATGAAACTAGGAAAGTACTTTTCTAAAAACAATTCTGTAAACTGACCCCAAGAAATCACACCTTCACCCTGAAGCATCTTCGTAGACTCCCACCAGTAACCGGCTTCCGTTTTAAGAAAATAACTAGCATACTCAGTCTTCTTATCTTCATCTACGTCTACCAACTGAAAAGCTTTTTCCATCTCCTTAAGCCATGTCTGGGCTTCTACTGGGTCTGTGGATCCTTTGAATTCAGGTGGTTTCACTGCTTGAAAAGATTTAAAAGTAACTGCTGAGGGTGCAGAAGGTCTTTGCTGTTGCTGGGTTAAAAGAGTTGTTTGCTGTTGTAGCAATTGAATGAGTTGGGCAACTGTAGGGTCTATGGGATTTTGATCTTGAGTATTATGGTTTTGAGACGAATTTGAGGTGTTTCTTTTCCTTGGCGGCATTTACTATAGGGAAACAAGCAACTTATTAAGCAATACACTACACCATATTGTAAACAGTTCAAATACTTTTAAAACCATTTTAGCATTAGAAACTCTATTTTAGAAATCAATCTTGTAGCATAATTACTACATAAGTTGCCTGTACAACAAGGATATAAAGGTTCTATCGAAAACAGGTTAGCACAACAGGTATAAATAAGGTACTGGTAAAGGTAAGAAACAGTTTATGGTCAAGTGTGCGAAAAAGTAAATGACAGATATATCGGAAGATACTGGAACTGAAAAACAAACATACATAGATACGAAAAGTACCAAAGTACAGGATAAGTTAAGGTACAAACACGAAACAAAAGTACTGAGAAGAAAACAGAAATAACATCTGGCCAAGTGTGCTAGAGGGCTCTAACAAATGTCCCTTCTAACACTCAAACATCCTGACATCTAATCACCCCTGTGATCCCTGTCTCTGGCGGCCCTGAGTCCAATCAGCAGTTCACTAAGCACCTGGGTCAACTCTCCTGCCCGCTCCGCCATATCATCTGGAAATGCTCTGGCCGCTATCTGCCTACGTCCCTCTTCCTCGACAGCCCTAATGCGATCCTCCCACCACTCGACAGGATGCTCGGGAACTCTCAGCTGGCCTAGGGTAACAGATGGCCTATAAACTCTACGGCGAACAGGGACACCAGCACTCCCTGAGGGTAGGTCAGGCTGAGCAGGGGGCTCAGGAATCAGCTCCTCCTCATCGCTCTCAGAACTAGATATAACTATCGCATCATCGTCAGTATCCGAAGAAAATTCAGAGGAACCAGGAGAGGGTGGTTGTTGTGAAACAATGCCACGAGCCTGCAATAATATAATATGCAAAGCAAAAGGGATAAGATCACCTTAAATCTATAGTTAAAATCCTAACGTCTATACACTCTTCGCTATCTAATCCTATCTTACCATTACTCTCTCTCCTTTTATTCAATGATCTACTTATTTAACTTAATCCTGGCTTGTTTCAGTGACCAAAACCTTAGCTCTGATACCAACCTGTAGCGCCCTCCCGATCCGGGGTCTAGATCGGGGAGTCACTAACACTCTATATGCATGCACCCTAAATAACAATAATAGAAAATACGCATAAATATGACCCCGACTACTAACCTGGATCTTTCAAGGTAATGGTATGAAACAAGCACACAACTACATCCATTTATATTTACATTTACAGCAACCAAAATAATATTACAACTTACGAAACCTCTAAAAATCTACTAATAAAATACAAGACTAAACAAAGTCTTTTCCTTCCAACTCTGCCTCGATCCTACCTGTTCAATCTCAGCCAGCCTCACATAGTTCATGAATGACATATTTTTCCTGGCAGTCTGCTTAAGGCGGACCATGATTCTCAGAAGCTGTAGATGTTAGAAAAATAAAAGAATGAGCTACAAAAGCTCAGCAAGTAACCATATAGGTTAAAAACAGTTCTACAGGCTTATATATACTTTAAACAAAATCTTTTTCTCAAAACCATGCTTTAAATCATAACTGGACCTCATTGTCCCAAAGTTGTAATTAAAATTCTAGTCAGGGTATTCATTACTCGCAAAACTTTCTTTTATAAAACCACTGGCAGGGTTAAATAATGTCAATCACTGGTGCAAGGTAAATAAGAAACTGGAAAGTATTAATCAATTGCAAGTATATGAGTAATCTGCATGGTTAGATGGATAACAGGAAGTAATATAGCAATTGAAACAAAGTCAAGTCAAGATATGTCTGACAGTTTAAGCTGAAAAAGGGCATGATATAACAGGGCATTTCAATTTTCATTATTAATCATTTCAAAGTCCATTTGTATAAAACTGTCCTTTCATTAGGACTAAATCTCTCAAAACATTTCATAAAACTGTCCTCTCATTAGGACCTTGCTTTTCAAACCATTTATAAAAACTGTCCTCTCATTAGGACCTTTACTGTTTAGAAACAATTCATTTTGGTTGAAGTTTTCTCACAACGCCAGACAATACGGGTGATCAGCCACGTAAAGTCCCCATAACGGACTAAAGTCCCTCTGGACATAAGGAGTACTCATAAAGGCACTTATTGCCATTAGCCTTGGGCTATCTCATTATAGCCATTGACTATCTCATTATAGTCTTCACATAAAAAGTGCTGGACCGGCGTCACTCGGCCTCTTACGCCTCCAACCTATAGGAATCCGCAGAAACCAATTTGATCGGAATTCCTATAGTCACCAAAACCTTTCTTTTTAAAATTACCAAATCATTTGATGAAAAAGACTTCTTGAAAGTCGGATTCCATATTTAAATCCATTTTTAAGATCATTAGACAGAGGTAAGGTTTATTCCAAGATATGTCTCAAAACAAGTTTCTGTTGTAGTAGGGTAAGCTGAAATCATGAACTGGGAATCCAAAACCGAGCTATAGTAGTAAAGTCAGGTTGCAGGGTCAATTCATAAGTATAACAGTTGTTTTTGAAAACAGTTGTAAGGCATTTAATTGTGTCAGTAGATAGGCCATAGCAACAGGGTAAGTTCAGAATTAAAGTTCAAGTAAACATAATTAGGGAAAAATGGTGTGGACATAAGTCTTAGTTCAAGGTTACTGATTTAAGACCTTTAAAATTAGTTTAAAAGTTGACAATAGCAGTTCAGGGATTGAAAAGTCTAAAGTATAATCAAAACTGGTATAAGGTTACAGTTTAAATAAAGCAATTAAAGTAAGGCAGGCTATAGCTTAAAACAGTTGAAATAAGGTAACACAGTTGCAGGGTCATAAAGCAATTTATAAAACAGTTCACTATGCAGTTCATAAAACAGTGTTTAAGTTGAAAGAGATTAGGTAGTAGTTACTTGCCTTAAATAGAATGCTACAGCTGTTGAACAGGTAGATCGCCTACACCAGACACTAACTCTCTACTTTAGCTTTCCCTCTGTCTTTCACTTCAATGTCCTTCGTAGCTACACATAAATAATACTATTTCAGTATCTTATAAACTCTCGACGTTCTCATTAACGTCTAACTATTCTACCCTTTCGTTAATGCAAGCCCTTAACATCAGTATAATATAGTATACATATTCCACTATTCAATCACTTTTATACTAGCAGATAAGTAGCACATAGACACATCTATTGTTTTACAACATTCCTGACTGACAGCCTTTCCTATACAGAAGTGATGTACCAATAATATTTTACAAAGTCGTTTTTGTTTTAGAAAATTTTGGCAGCACCTTCTCTGTAATTGGAAGCTGCCTGTCGGAATACAACCGACCCAAACAATCATTCAAACATATATATACGGCCAATCACATATTGTTTCAAATCTATGCCATATAAAGCAATGTTTATACCCTTATACAATTAACATCATTAATCACTTAAATTATAATCCTTATTAGTAATGCCTTTATAACTCCTAGCTATAAATTCACATCACTCTTACAAATACACATATGCATTCGAATGTTTAAGTAACAAAGGAATTAAGTCTCAATTAGACATGGCATTTAGCATTAATGTGGCAAAAATCTACATACTAGCTCTATTCGAACACAATTATTCATACATGCCACCAAATGTTTATCATACCAAGCTATATCTACAACACTATAAAGATTTAAATCATAATATCATTGAATCACCAAACTTCGAACACACATATACTCATATACATTTTCAATTTAAACTCATATGTACCCAAATAACTATTAATCATTATAATTAAGCATTCACATGGCTAGTAGTAGCAAAATTAGCAAAAATTCGAATTAAAGCACATAATTCGAACATAATTAGTCCATATAGTAAAAATTCCAAGTACCCAAGCCATTCTTAATTAACATCAAACCTCATATTATAATCCTATAAATTCTAATTTCGAATATAACATATGCATAATCATCATATATTCGGAAATTTCATAGCAATTGCAATTTGACATCTAAACGGATTTATATTAATGAATGCATCCCCACTAAAATTAATACCCTACAATTTAAACATAATGCATAGGATTTCTTGCCGGAAACATAAGTACACAATCGGCAAAATCAAGTTATAGCCGGAAATCTTTAAAAAAATCGACATGCAACACAACCAGTCAACTCGCACAGCCAGCTAGACATTTATATGATCTTAACAAGTCAATTTAAGGCTCAAAGGACATCATTGCCTAAACCACCGACTCACCGGAGCTCATAGTCGGCGGTGAGCTTCCGATGGAGTCCCGATTCTCGGTATCTCGACATCTAAGCTACAAGGATTGCATACCTAGCATTGTACCAGCATAAATCACAAGAATCAAATCATAGCAGCCATTGCATGCAACTCAAAACTCAAACCCCGATATATATATACACGGCATACGCACATACATACACCAAACACAGCTAGCTTCGAAGACTACAAGTAGTACAAGAAATCATTAACATAGCATAACTAGGACATGAGTAATTTATAGATAAATCGAAGGGCATCAAGAAAATCGCCATGGAGACAAGAAACGAGACCTAAACACAGCTGATGCAGAGCAAGTGAAATAGTTAGTGGGCGGTGGCTTTTTACAAAACAAAGACAAGGGCAAAACAGTAATTTCACAATTACTGTTTTTATGAATAAAACCATTAAACAATTCGAATTTTTATATAATTGAAGTACAAAAATAAGTTTTATATTTTTAAAATTAAGAGCATGAATTTAGAAGCTTCCCCATATTTTTAAAATAGTTCTCTGATGAATCAATAATTAATTAAAAATCTTTGAAGTTTTAGTGCATAAATAGGAAATAAGAGTAGAAAAATCATTAAAAATAATTTTGGGCTCGAATAAAATAAACTTCTATTTTTCAAAAGACTCAGAATATATAAGGATCATTTTGGAAAAGATTTCATGATTTTTGGACATTCCATTAATTAAATATGGAATTTAGAAGAGTAATATCTCTAGAATAAAACAGGAATGAAAGATTTATATAAAATTACTGGGACTAGAATCAAATACACCACTATTTTTAGAAAGTCTCTAAAATCACATATAAGCTACATATAAAATTTCATAATTATTGGACACACCAATAATTTTATAAAAATCAAACAGTTACTCAATTAAGCATGAAAAATCAATTAATCACTTAATTAAAATACTTAAGCATAATACAGTCAAACGGGCAGTCAACTAGACATATAAAATGACCACCTATCATATCTTAACACATTAACTCACATAAATCATATTCCTCATATTATTCAAATAGATTTACTTACCTCGATCGTTACAGTTTCAATGTTCAAACGAGTCAAGAATGGAGCTACAAGTTGTTTTCAAGTTCAAATGAGTAAAGAATAAAGTCTCAGGTTGTTACAGATTGTTTTCATGTTCAAATGAGCCAAGCATGATCCTACAAGAGTTTACAAGTTGTTTCCATGTTCAAACTAGTCAAGAATGAAGCTACAAGTTGGTTCCAAGTTCCTACGAGTAAAGAATGAAGTTTGAAGTTGTTACAGATTCTTTTCATATTCAAATGATCCAAGAATGATCCTACAAGTTGTTTCAATGTTCAAACGAGTCAAGAATGGACCTACAAGTTGTTTCCAAGTTCAAATGCGTAAAGAATAAAGTCTCAAGTTGTTACAGATTGTTTTCATGTTCAAATGAGCCAAGCATGATCCTACAAGAGTTTACAAGTTGTTTCAATGTCCAAACTAGTCAAGAATGAAGCTACAAGTTGGTTCCAAGTTCCTACGAGTGAAGAATGAAGTTTGAAGTTGTTACAGATTCTTTTCATATTCAAATGATCCAAGAATGATCCTACAAGTTGTTTCCATGTTCAAACGAGTCAAGAATGAAGCTACAAGTTGTTTCCAAGTTTGAACAAGTCAAGAATGAAGTCTCAAGTTATTACAGATTATTTTTATGTTCAAATGAGCCAAAAATGATCCAACAAGAGTTTACAATTGTTTCAATGTTCAAACGAGTCAAGAACGAAGCTATAAGTTGTTTCCAAGTTCGAACGAGTCAAGAATGAAGCTACAAGTTGTTTCCAAGTTCGAACGAGTAAAGGATGAAGTTTGAAGTTGTTACGGATTGTTTTCATGTTCAAAGGATCCAACAATGATCCTACAAGAGTTTACAAGATGTTTCCATGTTCAAACGAGTCAAGAAAGAAGCTATAAGTTGTTTCCAAGTTCGAACGAATCAAGAATGAAGCTACAAGTTGTTTCCAAGTTCGAACGAGTAAAGAATGAAGTTTGAAGTTGTTACGGATTGTTTTCATGTTCAAAGGATCCAACAATGATCCTACAAGAGTTTACAAGATGTTTCCATGTTCAAACGAGTCAAGAATGAAGCTACAAGTTGTTTGCAAGTTCGAACAAGTCAAGAATGATGTCTCAAGTTATTACATATTATTTTTAAGTTCAAATGAGCCAAGAATGACCTTACAAGAGTATAAAAGTGTTTGAATGTTCAAACGAGTGAAGAATGAAGCTATAAGTTGTTTACAAGTACGAATGTGTAAAGAATGAAGTCTAACGTTGTTACGGATTGTTGTCATGTTCAAATGAGCCAAGAATGATCCTACAAGAGTTTTTAAAATTGTTTCAATGTTCAAACAAGTCAAGAATGGAGCTGCAAGTTGTTTCCAAGTTCAAATGAGTAAAGAATAAAGTCTCAAGTTGTTACAGATTGTTTTCATGTTCAAATGAGCCAAGCATGATCCTACAAGAGTTTACAAGTTGTTTTAATGTTCAAACGAGTCAAGAATGAAGCTACAAGTTGTTTCAATGTTCAAACAAGTCAAGAATGATGTCTCAAGTTATTACAGATTATTTTTATGTTCAAATGAGCCAACAATGATCCTACAGGAGTATACAAGTGTTTCAATGTTCAAACTAGTTAAGAATGAAGCTACAAGTTATTTCCAAGGTCGAACGACTCAAGCATGAAGTCTCAAGTTGTTAAAGATGGTTTTCATGTACAAATGAGCCAAGAATGATCCTATAAGAGTTTACAAGATATTTCCATGTTCAAACGAGTCAAGAATGAAGCTACAAGTTATTTTCATGTTCGAACGAGTAAAGAATGAAGTCTGAAATTATTATGGATTGTTTTCATATTCAAATGAGCCAAAAATGATCCAACAAGAGTTTACAATTGTTTCAATGTTCAAACGAGTCAAGAATGGATCTACAAGATGTTTCCAAGTTCAGACAAGTAAAGAATTAAGTCTCAAGATGTTACGGATTGTTTTCATGTTCAAATGATCCAAAAATGATCCTACTAGAGTTTACAATTGTTTTAATGTTCAAACGAGTCAAGAATGGAGCTACAAGTTGTTTCCAAGTTCAAATGAGTAAAGAATAAAGTCTCAAGTTGTTACAGATTGTTTTCATGTTCAACTGAGCCAAGAATGATCCTACAAGAGTTTACAAGTTATTTCCATGTTCAAACGAGTCAAGAATGAAGCTACAAGTTGTTTCCAAGTTCGAACGAGTAAAGAATGAAGTTTGAAGTTGTTACGGATTGTTTTCATGTTCAAATGAGCCAAGAATGATCCTACAAGAGTTTACAAGTTGTTTCCATGTTCAAACTAGTCAAGAATGAAACTACAAGTTGTTTCTAAGTTCAAATGAGTAAAGATTAAGTCTCAAGTTGTTACATATTGTTTTCATGTTCAACTGAGCCAAAAATGATCCTACAAGAGTTTACAAATTGTTTCAATGTTCAAACGAGTCAAGAATGAAGCTACAAGTTGTTTCCAAGTTCGAACGAGTAAAGAATGAAGTTTAAAGTTGTTACGGATTGTTTTCATGTTCAAATGAGCCAAGAATGATCCTACAAGAGTTTACAAGTTGTTTCCATGTTCAAACGAGTCAAGAATGAAGCAACAAGTTGTTTCCAAGTTCGAACAAGTGAAGAATGATGTCTCAAGTAATTACATATTATTTTCATATTGAAATGAGCCAAGAATGATCCTACAAGAGTTTACAAGTTGTTTCAATGTTCAAACGAGTCAAGTATGAAGCTACAAGTTGTTTCCAAGTTCGAACGAGTAAAGAATGAAGTTTGAAGTTGTTACGGATTGTTTTCATGTTCAAATGAGCCAAGAATGATCCTACAAGAGTTTACAAGTTGTTTCCCTGTTCAAACGAGTCAAGAATGAAGCTACATGTTGTTTCCAAGTTCGAACAAGTCAAGAATGATGTCTATAGTTATTACAGATTATTTTTATGTTCAAATGAGCCAAGAATGATCCTACAGGAGTATACAATTGTTTCAATGTTCAAACGAGTCAAGAATGGAGCTACAAGTTGTTTCCAAGTTCAAATGAGTAAAGAATAAAGTCTCAAGTTGTTACAGATTGTTTTCATGTTCAAATGAGCCAAGCATGATCCTACAAGAGTTTACAAGTTGTTTCAATGTTCAAACGAGTCAAGAATGAAGCTACAAGTTGTTTCCAAGTTCGAACGAGTAAAGAATGAAGTTTGAAGTTGTTACGGATTGTTTTCATGTTCAAATGAGCCAAGAATGGTCCTACAAAGGTTTTCAAGTTGTTTCCATGTTCAAACGAGTCAAGAATGAAGCAACAAGTTGTTTCCAAATTCGAACAAGTGAAGAATGATGTCTCAAGTAATTACATATTATTTTCATATTGAAATGAGCCAAGAATGATCCTACAAGATTTTAAAATTGTTTCAAAGTTCAAACGAGTCAAGAATGGAGCTACAAGTCATTTCCAAGTTCAAATGAGTAAAGAATAAAGTCTCAAGTTGTTACAGATTATTTTTATGTTCAAATGAGCCAAGAATGATCCTACAAGAGTTTTCAATTATTTCAATGTTCAAACGAGTCTAGAATGGAGCTACAAGTTGTTTCCAAGTTCGAACGAGTAAAGAATGAAGTTTGAAGTTGTTACGGATTGTTTTCATGTTCAAATGAGCCAAGAATGATCCTACAAGAGTTAACAAGTGGTTTCCATGTTCAAACGACTCAAGAATGAAGCTACAAGTTGTTTCCAAGTTCGAACAAGTCAAGAATGATGTCTCAAGTTATTACAGATTATTTTTATGTTCAAATGAGCCAAGAATGATCCTACAGGAGTATACAATTGTTTCAATGTTCAAACGAGTCAAGAATGAAGCTAGAAGTTATTTACAAGTTCGAAAGAGTAAAGAATGAAGTCTAACGTTGTTACGGATTGTTGTCATTTTCAAATGAGCCAAGAATGATCCTACAAGAGTTTACAATTGTTTCAATGTTCAAACGAGCCAAGAATGGAGCTACAAGTTGTTTCCAAGTTCAAATGAGTAAAGAATAAAGTCTCAAGTTGTTACAGATTGTTTTCATGTTCAAATGAGCCAAGCATGATCCTACAAGAGTTTACAAGTTGTTTCAATGTTCAAACGAGTCAAGAATGAAGCTACAGGTTGTTTCCAAGTTCGAACGAGTAAAGAATGAAGTTTGAAGTTGTTACGGATTGTTTTCATGTTCAAATGAGCCAAGAATGGTCCTACAAGAGTTTTCAAGTTGTTTCCATGTTCAGACGAGTCAAGAATGAAGCAACAAGTTGTTTCCAACTTCGAACAAGTGAAGAATGATATCTCAAGTAATTACATATTATTTTCATATTGAAATGAGCCAAAAATGATCCTACAAGATTTTAAAATTGTTTCAATGTTCAAACGAGTCAAGAATGGAGCTACAAGTCATTTCCAAGTTCAAATGAGTAAAGAATAAAGTCTCAAGTTGTTACAGATTATATTTATGTTGAAATGAGCCAAGAATGATCCTATAAGAGTTTACAATTATTTCAATGTTCAAACGAGTCAAGAATGGAGCTACAAGTTGTTTCCAAGTTCGAACGAGTAAAGAATGAAGTTTGAAGTTGTTACGGATTGTTTTCATGTTCAAATGAGCCAAGAATGATCCTACAAGAGTTTACAAGTGGTTTCCATGTTCAAACGAGTCAAGAATGAAGCTACAAGTTGTTTCCAAGTTCGAACAAGTCAAGAATGATGTCTCAAGTTATTACAGATTATTTTTATGTTCAAATGAGCCAAGAATTATCCTACAGGAGTATACAATTGTTTCAATGTTCAAACGAGTCAAGAATGAAGCTAGAAGTTGTTTACAAGTTCGAAAGAGTAAAGAATGAAGTCTAACGTTGTTACGGATTGTTGTCATGTTCAAATGAGCCAAGAATGATCCTACAAGAGTTTAAAATTGTTTCAATGTTCAAACGAGTCAAGAATGGAGCTACAAGTTGTTTCCAAGTTCAAATGAGTAAAGAATAAAGTCTCAAGTTGTTACAGATTGTTTCATGTTCAAATGAGCCAAGCATGATCCTACAAGAGTTTAGAAGTTTTTTCAATGTTCAAACGAGTCAAGAATGAAGCTACAAGTTGTTTCCAAGTTCGAACAAGTCAAGAATGATGTCTCAAGTTATTACAGATTATTTTTATGTTCAAATGAGCCAGGAATGATCCTACAAGAGTATACAAGTCTTTCAATGTTCAAACTAGTCAAGAATGAAGCTACAAGTTGTTTCCAAGGTCGAACGACTCAAGCATGAATTCTCAAGTTGTTAAAGATGGTTTTCATGTACAAATGAGCCAAGAATGATCCTATAAGAGTTTACAAGATATTTCCATGTTCAAACGAGTAAAGAATGAAGCTACAAGTTATTTCCATGTTCGAACGAGTAAAGAATGAAGTCTGAAGTTATTATTGATTGTTTTCATATTCAAATGAGCCAAAAATGATCCAACAAGAGTTTATAATTGTTTCAATGTTCAAACGAGTCAAGAATTAATCTACAAGATGTTTCCAAGTTCAGACAAGTAAAGAATTAAGTCTCAAGTTGTTACGGATTGTTTTCATGTTCAAATGATCCAAAAATGATCCTACAAGAGTTTACAATTGTTTTAATGTTCAAACGAGTCAAGAATGGAGCTACAAGTTGTTTCCAAGTTCAAATGAGTAAAGAATAAAGTCTCAAGTTGTTACAGATTGTTTTCATGTTCAACTGAGCTAAGAATGATCCTACAAGAGTTTACAAGTTATTTCCATGTTCAAACGAGTCAAGAATGAAGCTACAAGTTGTTTCCAAGTTTGAACGAGTAAAGAATGAAGTTTGAAATTGTTACGGATTGTTTTCATGTTCAAATGAGCCAAGAATGATCCTACAAGATTTTACAAGTTGTTTCCATGTTCAAATGAGTCAAGAATGAAGCTACAAGTTGTTTCCAAGTTCAAACAAGTCAAGAATGATGTCTCAAGTAATTACATATTATTTTCGTATTGAAATGAGACAAGAATGATCCTACAAGAGTTTACAATTGTTTCAATGTTCAAACGAGTCAAGAATGGAGCTACAAGTTGTTTCCAAGTTCAGACGAGTAAAGAATTAAGTCTCAAGTTGTTACGGATTGTTGTCATGTTCAAATGAGCCAAAAATGATCCTACAAGAGTTTACAATTGTTTCAATGTTCAAACGAGCCAAGAATGGAGCTACAAGTTGTTTCCAAGTTCAAATGAGTAAAGAATAAAGTCTCAAGTTGTTACAGATTGTTTTCATGTTCAAATGAGCCAAGCATGATCCTACAAGAGTTTACAAGTTGTTTCAATGTTCAAACGAGTCAAGAATGAAGCTACAAGTTGTTTCCAAGTTCGAACGAGTAAAGAATGAAGTTTGAAGTTGTTACGGATTGTTTTCATGTTCAAATGAGCCAAGAATGGTCCTACAAAGGTTTTCAAGTTGTTTCCATGTTCAAACGAGTCAAGAATGAAGCAACAAGTTGTTTCCAAATTCGAACAAGTGAAGAATGATGTCTCAAGTAATTACATATTATTTTCATATTGAAATGAGCCAAGAATGATCCTACAAGATTTTAAAATTGTTTCAATGTTCAAACGAGTCAATAATGGAGCTACAAGTCATTTCCAAGTTCAAATGAGTAAAGAATAAAGTCTCAAGTTGTTACAGATTATTTTTATGTTCAAATTAGCCAAGAATGATCCTACAAGAGTTTACAATTATTTCAATGTTCAAACGAGTCTAGAATAGAGCTACAAGTTGTTTCCAAGGTCGAACGAGTAAAGAATGAAGTTTGAAGTTGTTACGGATTGTTTTCATGTTCAAATGAGCCAAGAATGATCCTACAAGAGTTAACAAGTGGTTTCCATGTTCAAACGAGTCAAGAATGAAGCTACAAGTTGTTTCCAAGTTCGAACAAGTCAAGAATGATGTCTCAAGTTATTACAGATTATTTTTTTGTTCAAATGAGCCAAGAATGATCCTACAGGAGTATACAATTGTTTCAATGTTCAAACGAGTCAAGAATGAAGCTAGAAGTTATTTACAAGTTCGAAAGAGTAAAGAATGAAGTCTAACGTTGTTACGGATTGTTGTCATGTTCAAATGAGCCAAGAATGATCCTACAAGAGTTTACAATTGTTTCAATGTTCAAACGAGCCAAGAATGGAGCTACAAGTTGTTTCCAAGTTCAAATGAGTAAAGAATAAAGTCTCAAGTTGTTACAGATTGTTTTCATGTTCAAATGAGCCAAGCATGATCCTACAAGAGTTTACAAGTTGTTTCAATGTTCAAACGAGTCAAGAATGAAGCTACAAGTTGTTTCCAAGTTCGAACGAGTAAAGAATGAAGTTTGAAGTTGTTACGGATTGTTTTCATGTTCAAATGAGCCAAGAATGGTCCTACAAGAGTTTTCAAGTTGTTTCCATGTTCAAACGAGTCAAGAATGAAGCAACAAGTTGTTTCCAAATTCGAACAAGTGAAGAATGATATCTCAAGTAATTACATATTATTTTCATATTGAAATGAGCCAAGAATGATCCTACAAGATTTTAAAATTGTTTCAATGTTCAAACGAGTCAAGAATGGAGCTACAAGTCATTTCCAAGTTCAAATGAGTAAAGAATAAAGTCTCAAGTTGTTACAGATTATTTTTATGTTCAAATGAGCCAAGAATGATCCTACAAGAGTTTACAATTATTTCAATGTTCAAACGAGTCAAGAATGGAGCTACAAGTTGTTTCCAAGTTCGAACGAGTAAAGAATGAAGTTTGAAGTTGTTATGGATTGTTTTCATGTTCAAATGAGCCAAGAATGATCCTACAAGAGTTTACAAGTGGTTTCCATGTTCAAACGAGTCAAGAATGAAGCTACAAGTTGTTTCCAAGTTCGAACAAGTCAAGAATGATGTCTCAAGTTATTACAGATTATTTTTATGTTCAAATGAGCCAAGAATGATCCTACAGGAGTATACAATTGTTTCAATGTTCAAACGAGTCAAGAATGAAGCTAGAAGTTGTTTACAAGTTCGAAAGAGTAAAGAATGAAGTCTAACGTTGTTACGGATTGTTGTCATGTTCAAATGAGCCAAGAATGATCCTACAAGAGTTTAAAATTGTTTCAATGTTCAAACGAGTCAAGAATGGAGCTACAAGTTGTTTCCAAGTTCAAATGAGTAAAGAATAAAGTCTCAAGTTGTTACAGATTGTTTCATGTTCAAATGAGCCAAGCATGATCCTACAAGAGTTTAGAAGTTGTTTCAATGTTAAAACGAGTCAAGAATGAAGCTACAAGTTGTTTCCATGTTCGAACGAGTAAAGAATGAAGTCTGAAGTTATTATTGATTGTTTTCATATTCAAATGAGCCAAAAATGATCCAACAAGAGTTTACAATTGTTTCAATGTTCAAACGAGTCAACAATTAATCTACAAGATGTTTCCAAGTTCAGACAAGTAAAGAATTAAGTCTCAAGTTGTTACGGATTGTTTTCATGTTCAAATGATCCAAAAATGATCCTACAAGAGTTTACAACTGTTTTAATGTTCAAACGAGTTAAGAATGGAGCTACAAGTTGTTTCCAAGTTCAAATGAGTAAAGAATAAAGTCTCAAGTTGTTACAGATTGTTTTCATGTTCAACTGAGCTAAGAATGATCCTACAAGAGTTTACAAGTTATTTCCATGTTCAAACGAGTCAAGAATGAAGCTACAAGTTGTTTCCAAGTTTGAACGAGTAAAGAATGAAGTTTGAAATTGTTACGGATTGTTTTCATGTTCAAATGAGCCAAGAATGATCCTACAAGATTTTACAAGTTATTTCCATGTTCAAATGAGTCAAGAATGAAGCTACAAGTTGTTTCCAAGTTCAAACAAGTCAAGAATGATGTCTCATGTAATTACATATTATTTTCGTATTGAAATGAGACAAGAATGATCCTACAAGAGTTTACAATTGTTTCAATGTTCAAACGAGTCAAGAATGGAGCTACAAGTTGTTTCCAAGTTCAGACGAGTAAAGAATTAAGTCTCAAGTTGTTACGGATTGTTGTCATGTTCAAATGAGCCAAAAATGATCCTACAAGAGTTTACAATTGTTTTAATGTTCAAACGAGCCAAGAATGGAGCTACAAGTTGTTTCCAAGTTCAAATGAGTAAAGAATAAAGTCTCAAGTTGTTATAGATTGTTTTCATGTTAAAATGAGCCAAGCATGATCCTACAAGAGTTTACAAGTTGTTTCCATGTTCAAACGAGTCAAGAATGAAGCTACAAGTTGTTTCCAAGTTCGAACGAGTAAAGAATGAAGTTTGAAGTTGTTACGGATTCTTTTCATATTCAAATGATCCAAGAATGATCCTACAAGAGTTTACAAGTTGTTTCCAAGTTCGAACGAGTCAAGAATGAAGGTACAAGTTGGTT
Organism: Oenanthe sinensis; assembly: GCA_028671895.1. Taxonomy (NCBI): domain Eukaryota; kingdom Viridiplantae; phylum Streptophyta; class Magnoliopsida; order Apiales; family Apiaceae; genus Oenanthe; species Oenanthe sinensis. Next base: position 16,391,329 of record CM053807.1, read on the forward strand.
CCAAGTTCGAACGAGTAAAGAATGAAGTTTGAAGTTATTACGGATTGTTTTCATGTTCAAAGGATCCAACAATGATCCTACAAGAGTTTACAAGTTGTTTCCATGTTCAAACGAGGCAAGAATGAAGCTACAAGCTATTTCCGAGTTCGAACGTGTCAAGAATGAAGCCTCAATTTTTTATGAATAGTTTTCATGTTTAAACAAGCCAATAATGCTCCTACAAGTGTTTACTAGTTGTTTCCATGTTCAAACGAGTCAAGAATGAAGCTACAAGTTGTTTCCATGTTCAAACGAGTCCAGAATGAAGCTACAAGTTGTTTCCAAGTTCAAACAAGTCAAGATTGATGTCTCAAGTTATTACAGATTATTTTTATGTTCAAATGAGCCAAGAATGATCCTACAAGAGTATACAAGTGTTTCAATGTTCAAACGAGTCAAGAATGAAGCTATAAGTTGTTTACAAGTTCGAATGAGTAAAGAATGAAGTCTAACGTTGTTACGGATTGTTGTCATGTTCAAATGAGCCAAGAATGATCCTACAAGAGTTTAAAATTGTTTCAATGTTCAAACGAGTCAAGAATGGAGCTACAAGTTGTTTCCAAGTTCAAATGAGTAAAGAATAAAGTCTCAAGTTGTTACAGATTGTTTTCATGTTCAAATGAGCCAAGCATGATCCTACAAGAGTTTACAAGTTGTTTCAATGTTCAAACAAGTCAAGAATGAAGCTACAAGTTGTTTCCAAGTTCGAACAAGTCAAGAATGATGTCTGAAGTAATTACATATTATTTTCATATTGAAATGAGCCAAGAATGATCCTACAAGAGTTTACAATTGTTTCAATGTTCAAACGAGTCAAGAATGGAGCTACAAGTTGTTTCCAAGTTCAGACGAGTAAAGAATTAAGTCTCAAGTTGTTACGGATTGTTGTCATGTTCAAATGAGCCAAGAATGATCCTACAAGAGTTTACAATTGTTTCAATGTTCAAACGAGCCAAGAATGGAGCTACAAGTTGTTTCCAAGTTTAAATGGTAAAGAATAAAGTCTTAAGTTGTTACATATTGTTTTCATGTTCAAATGAGCCAAGCATGATCCTACAAGAGTCTACAAGTTGTTTCAATGTTCAAACGAGTCAAGAATGAAGCTACAAGTTGTTTCCAAGTTCGAACGAGTAAAGAATGAAGTTTGAAGTTCTTACATATTCTTTTCATATTCAAATGATCCAAGAATGATCCTACAAGAGTTTACAAGTTGTTTCCATGTTCAAACGAGTCAAGAATGAAGCTACAAGTTGTTTCCAAGTTCGAACAAGTCAACAATGATGTCTCAAGTTATTACAGATTATTTTTATGTTCAAATGAGCCAAGAATGATCCTACAGGAGTATACAATTGTTTCAATGTTCAAACGAGTCAAGAATGAAGCTATAAGTTGTTTCCAAGTTCGAATGAGTAAAGAATGAAGTCTAACGTTGTTACAGATTGTTGTCATATTCAAATGAGCCAAGAATGATCCTACAAGAGTTTACAATTATTTCAATGTTCAAACGAGTCAAGAATGGAGCTACAAGTTGTTTCCAAGTTCGAACGAGTAAAGAATGAAGTTTGAAGTTGTTACGGATTGTTTTCATGTTCAAATGAGCCAAGAATGATCCTACAAGAGTTTACAAGTTGTTTCCATGTTCAAACGAGTCAAGAATGAAGCTACAAGTTGTTTCCAAGTTCGAACGAGTAAAGAATGAAGTTTGAAGTTGTTACAGATTGTTTTCATGTTCAAACGAGCCAAGAATGATCCTACAAGAGTTTACAAGTTGTTTCCATGTTCAAACGAGTCAAGAATGAAGCAACAAGTTGTTTCCAAGTTCGAACAAGTCAAGAATGATGTCTCAAGTAATTACATTATATTTTCATATTGAAATCAGCCAAGAATGATCCTACAAGAGTTTACAATTGTTTCAATGTTCAAACGAGTCAAGAATGGAGCTACAAGTTGTTTCCAAGTTCAGACATGTAAAGAATTAAATCTCAAGTTGTTACGGATTGTTTTCATGTTAAAATGATCCTACAAGAGTTTACAATTGTTTTAATGTTCAAACGAGTCAAGAATGGAGCTACAAGTAGTTTCCAAGTTCAAATGAGTAAAGAATAAATTTCACGTTGTTACAGATTATTTTCATGTTCAAATGAGCCAAGAATGATCCTAAAAGAGTTAACAAGTTGTTTTCATGTTCAAACGAGTCTAGAATGAAATTACAAGTTGTTTCCACGTTCGAACGAGTAAAGAATGAAGTTTGAAGTTATTACGAATTGTTTTCAGGTTCAAAAGAGCCAAGAATGATCCTACAAGAGTTTACAAGTTGTTTCCATGTTCAAACGAGTCAAGAATGAAGCTACAAGTTGTTTCCAAGTTCGAACAAGTCAACAATGATGTCTCAAGTTATTACAGATTATTTTTATGTTCAAATGAGCCAAGAATGATCCTAAAGGAGTATACAATTGTTTCAATGTTCAAACGAGTCAAGAATGAAGCTATAAGTTGTTTCCAAGTTCGAATGAGTAAAAAATGAAGTCTAACGTTGTTACGGATTGTTGTCATATTCAAATGAGCCAAGAATGATCCTACAAGAGTTTACAATTATTTCAATGTTCAAACGAGTCAAGAATGGAGCTACAAGTTGTTTCCAAGTTCGAACGAGTAAAGAATGAAGTTTGAAGTTGTTACGGATTGTTTTCATGTTCAAATGAGCCAAGCATGATCCTACAAGAGTTTACAAGCTGTTTCAATGTTCAAACGAGTCAAGAATGAAGCTACAAGTTGTTTCCAAGTTCGAACGAGTAAAGAATGAAGTTTGAAGTTGTTACAGATTGTTTTCATGTTCAAATGAGCCAAGAATGATCCTACAAGAGTTTACAAGTTGTTTCCATGTTCAAACGAGTCAAGAATGAAGCAACAAGTTGTTTCCAAGTTCGAACAAGTCAAGAATGATGTCTCAAGTAATTACATTTTATTTTCATATTGAAATGAGCCAAGAATGATCCTACAAGAGTTTACAATTGTTTCAATGTTCAAACGGGTCAAGAATGGAGCTACAAGTTGTTTCCAAGTTCAGACAAGTAAAGAATTAAATCTCAAGTTGTTACGGATTGTTTTCATGTTAAAATGATCCTACAAGAGTTTACAATTGTTTTAATGTTCAAACGAGTCAAGAATGGAGCTACAAGTAGTTTCCAAGTTCAAATGAGTAAAGAATAAATTTCACGTTGTTACAGATTGTTTTCATGTTCAAATGAGCCAAGAATGATCCTAAAAGAGTTAACAAGTTGTTTTCATGTTCAAACGAGTCTAGAATGAAATTACAAGTTGTTTCCACGTTCGAACGAGTAAAGAATGAAGTTTGAAGTTATTACGAATTGTTTTCAGGTTCAAATGAGCCAAAAATGATCCAACAAGAGTTTACAATTGCTTCAATGTTCAAACGAGTCAAGAATGAAGCTATAAGTTGTTTCCAAGTTTGAACGAGTCAAGAATGAAGCTACAATTTGTTTCCAAGTTCGAACGAGTAAAGAATGAAGTTTGAAGTTGTTACGGATTGTTTTCATGTTCAAAGGATCCAACAATGATCCTACAAGAGTTTACAAGTTGTTTCCATGTTCAAACGAGGCAAGAATGAAGCTACAAGCTGTTTCCGAGTTCGAACGTGTCAAGAATGAAGCCTCAATTTTTTATGAATAGTTTTCATGTTTAAACAAGCCAATAATGCTCCTACAAGTGTTTACTAGTTGTTTCCATGTTCAAACGAGTCAAGAATGAAGCTACAAGTTGTTTCCATGTTCAAACGAGTCCAGAATGAAGCTACAAGTTGTTTCCAAGTTCGAACAAGTCAAGAATGATGTCTCAAGTTATTACAGATTATTTTTATGTTCAAATGAGCCAAGAATGATCCTACAAGAGTATACTAGTGTTTCAATGTTCAAACGAGTCAAGAATGAAGCTATAAGTTGTTTACAAGTTCGAATGAGTAAAGAATGAAGTCTAACGTTGTTACGGATTGTTGTCATGTTCAAATGAGCCAAGAATGATCCTACAAGAGTTTAAAATTGTTTCAATGTTCAAACGAGTCAAGAATGGAGCTACAATTTGTTTCCAAGTTCAAATGAGTAAAGAATAAAGTCTCAAGTTGTTACAGATTATTTTCATGTTCAAATGAGCCAAGCATGATCCTACAAGAGTTTACAAGTTGTTTCAATGTTCAAACGAGTCAAGAATGAAGCTACAAGTTGTTTCCAAGTTCGAACAAGTCAAGAATGATGTCTCAAGTAATTACATATTATTTTCATATTGAAATGAGCCAAGAATGATCCTACAAGAGTTTACAATTGTTTCAATGTTCAAACGAGTCAAGAATGGAGCTACAAGTTGTTTCCAAGTTTAGACGAGTAAAGAATTAAGTCTCAAGTTGTTACGGATTGTTGTCATGTTCAAATGAGCCAAGAATGATCCTACAAGAGTTTACAATTGTTTCAATGTTCAAACGAGCCAAGAATGGAGCTACAAGTTGTTTCCAAGTTTAAATGAGTAAAGAATAAAGTCTCAAGTTGTTACAGATTGTTTTCATGTTCAAATGAGCCAAGCATGATCCTACAAGAGTCTACAAGTTGTTTCAATGTTCAAACGAGTCAAGAATGAAGCTACAAGTTGTTTCCAAGTTCGAACGAGTAAAGAATGAAGTTTGAAGTTCTTACAGATTCTTTTCATATTCAAATGATCTAAGAATGATCCTACAAGAGTTTACAAGTTGTTTCCATTTTCAAACGAGTCAAGAATGAAGCTACAAGTTGTTTCCAAGTTCGAACAAGTCAACAATGATGTCTCAAGTTATTACAGATTATTTTTATGTTCAAATGAGCCAAGAATGATCCTACAGGAGTATACAATTGTTACAATGTTCAAACGAGTCAAGAATGAAGCTATAAGTTGTTTCCAAGTTCGAATGAGTAAAGAATGAAGTCTAACGTTGTTACGGATTGTTGTCATATTCAAATGAGCCAAGAATGATCCTACAAGAGTTTACCATTATTTCAATGTTCAAACGAGTCAAGAATGGAGCTACAAGTTGTTTCCAAGTTCGAACGAGTAAAGAATGAAGTTTGAAGTTGTTACGGATTGTTTTCATGTTCAAATGAGCCAAGAATGATCCTACAAGAGTTTACAAGTTGTTTCCATGTTCAAACGAGTCAAGAATGAAGCTACAAGTTGTTTCCAAGTTCGAACGAGTAAAGAATGAAGTTTGAAGTTGTTACAGATTGTTTTCATGTTCAAATGAGCCAAGAATGATCTTACAAGAGTTTACAAGTTATTTCCATGTTCAAACGAGTCAAGAATGAAGCAACAAGTTGTTTCCAAATTCGAACAAGTGAAGAATGATGTCTCAAGTAATTACATATTATTTTCATATTGAAATGAGCCAAGAATGATCCTACAAGATTTTAAAATTGTTTCAATGTTCAAACGTGTAACGATCGAGATAATTATATCTATTTGAATAATATGAGGTATATGATTTATGTGTTTTAATGTGTTAAGATATGATATGTGGTCATTTTATATGCCTAGTTGACTGCCTGTGTGACTGCATTATGCTTAAGTGATTTAATTAAGTGTTTAATTGATTTTTATGCTTAATTCAGTAACTCTTTGATTTTTATAAAATTATTGGTGTGTCCAATAATTATGAAATTTTATATGTAGCTTCTATGTGATTTTAGAGATTTTCTAAAAATAGTAATGTATTTAATTCTAGTCCCAGTGATTTTATATAAATCTTTCATTCCTGTTTTATTCTAGAGATCTTACTCTTCTAAATTCCATATTTAATCATTGGAATGTCCAAAAATCATGAAATATTTTCCAAAATGATCCTTATATATTCTGAGACTTTTAAAAAATAGAAGTTTATTTTATTTGAGCCCAAAATAATTTTTAATGATTTTTCTACTCTTATTTCCTATTTCTGCACTAAAACTTCAAAGATTTTTAATTAAATATTTACTCATCAGAAAAATATTTTAAAAATATGGGCAAGCTTCTAAAATTGTGTTCGTTATTTTAAAAATATCAAACTTATTTTGTACCCCATTTGTATCAAAATTCGAATTATTTAAGGGTTTTAATCCAGAAACTAGCAGCTGTGAAATTACCAAACTGCCCTTGACTTTATAAAACACAGCATCACTTCTTTCTTCCCCATTTGCTCGATATTTCAGTTTGTAGGTCGGTAGTTGCTTCTCTCCTGGCGATTGCTATTGCTTCCTTCGATTTTCATGACTGTTACTAACATATACTTCGAGTTTACTAGCAATCGAGTCTCATATGTGCATAAAATCAGTTGTTCTTGAATTAGTATATATAAATATATATATGCCGTGTGTATATATGATCGGGGTTTGGTCTATACCTGCATGCAAGGGTTAAACTACTTTAATTTTGATAATCAACACTAGTACGATGCTTGTTGAGTTGTTAATGATTGAAAAACGAAGCTTTGGTGTCGAGAATCCGATGATCGGATTTTCCACCGGAGCTTGGCCGCCGGCGATGACTATTACGAGCTGGCAGGTCAACGGCGATGATGAAATGAGCCGGAACTACTACTTTCATTTATGTTAGACTAGTAAGTCTCATTGCATGTTACGGTTTCGATTTTTTCCGATTAAGGATGGCATTTTTCCGATTGTTTATGGCTTAGCATGATTCTACGAAGCCTCGTTTTTGCTTAGTATCAATGCTATTAGTTGCTTTACATTTGATTCATGGTAAATAAGGACTGCATGTTAATATTTTAATTTTCCGGCCATAAGCTTGCATTTTTCCGACCTAGTGTTCTTGAATGGCTTCGGCAGTTGAAGCATACATGTGTATATGTGTGTGTGTCGGCATTTTGAGTGTATACATGGTTGGGTTCCTCTTTTGATATAATGTTGTTTGTATTAATCAAATTTTATTGCATATATAGGTTCGAAAATGAATTGGTATATGGATATCTTAGTCCATGTTAACGCTAAATGCTATGTCTAAAATGGAATGCAATTGCTTTGTTTATTGAGACGTCGGAATGTATATGCATATTTGCAATAACAATGTGAGTTGTACTGGGAGTTTATAAAAGCATTACTTGGTAATATATATGTCTATGTGTCTAAGTGAAAATGTGAATTTATTATGTAATTGTTTGAGTGCTCAAGGGCTTTGAATTGCAGATCATAATTCGAATATATATATATATATATAATAATATATTCGGATTCTTGATTATATTCAAAGGGTAATAGTATTATTAATGATTATAAATGTTGCTTGATTGATATGGATTTGGTACTAAATATGATTGTATAATAGTGTACGATTGACATTGATGTTGGTTGTGTCGGTTGTATTCCGACGGATAGCTTCAATTACAGGGAAGTGCTGCCAAAATTTTCTAAAACTAAAACGACTTTGTAAAACATTAATGGCACACCACTTCTGTATAGAAAATGCTATCAGTCTGGAATGCCGTGAATGATATAATTGTCTATGTGCTACTTGTCTGCTAGTATAAAAGTGATTGAATAGTAGAATATGTATACTATATTATACTTGTGTTAAGAGGTTTCATTATCGAAAGGGTAGAATAGTTAGACGTTAAAGAGAACGTCGAGAGTGTATAAGATTCTGATATAGTATTATTTATGTGTAGCTACGAAGGACATTGAGGTGAAGGACAAAGGGAAAGCTAAAGTAGAGAGTTAGTGTCTGGTGTAGGTGATCTACCTGTTCAACAGCTGTAGCATTCTTTGTTAAGGCAAGTAACTACTGCCTAATCTCTTTTAACTTAAACCATGTTTTATGAACTGTGTAGTGAACTGTTTTATAAACTGCTTTATGACCCTGCAACTGTGTTATCTTATTTCAACTGTTTTAAGCTATAGCCTACCTTACTTTAACTGTTTACTTAAACTGCAACCTTATACCAGTTTTGATTGTACTTTAAACTTTTCAATCCCTGAACTGCTACTGTCAGCTTTTAAACTAATTTTAAAGGTCTTAAATCAGTAACCTTGAACTATGACTATTGTCGACACCATTTCCTAAGTAATGTTTACTTGAACTTAAATTCTGACCTTACCCTGTTGCTATGGCCTAACTACTATTACAATTAAATGCCTTACAACTGTTTTCAAAAACAACTGTTATACTTATGAATTGACCCTGCAACTTGACTTCACAACTTTAACTTGTTTTTGATTCCCAGTTCATGACTTCAGCTTACCCTATTACAAAAGAGACTTGTTTGAGATTTATCCTGGAATAAATTTTACCTCTGTCTAATGATCTTAAAAATGGATTTAAATATGGAATCCGACTTTCAAGAAGTCTTTTTCATCAAATGATTTGGTAACTTTAAAAAGAAAGGTTTTGGTTATTATAGGAATTCCGATCAAAATGGTTTCTGCGGATTCCTATAGGTTGGAGGCGTAAGAGGCCGAGTGACGCCGGTCCAACACTTTTTATGTGTAGACTATAATGAGATAGTCAATGGCTAGAATGAGATAGCCCAAGGCCAATGGCAATAAGTGCCTTTATGAGTACTCTTTATGTCCAGAGGGACTTTAGTCCGTTATGGGGACTTTACGTGGCTGATCACCCGTATTGTCTAGCGTTGTGAGAAAACTTCAACCAAAATGAATTGTTTCTAAACAGTAAAGGTCCTAATGAGAGGACAGTTTTATAAATGATTTGAAAAGCAAGGTCCTAATGAGAGGACAGTTTATAAAATGTTTTGAGAGAATCAGTCCTAATGAAAGGACAGTTTTATACAAATGGACTTTGAAATGATTAGTAATTAATAATGAAATGCCTTGTTATAACCTGTCATATACAGCTTCAATTATCAGATATACCTTGATTTGACTTGTTTCAATTGTTAGACATTACTTCCTGTTATCCATCTAACCCTGCAGATTACTCCTATACTTGCAATTGATTATTACTTTCCAGTTTCTTATTTACCCTGCACCAGTTATTGAAATTGTTTAACCCTGCCAGTGGTTTTATAAAAGAAAGTTTTACAAGTAATGAATCCCCTGACTAGGATTTTAATTACAACTTTGGGACAATGAGGTCCAGCAGTGATTTTAAAGCATGGTTTTAAGAAAAGACTTTTTAAATTATATATAAGCATGTAGAACTGTTTTTAACCTATATGGTTACTTGCTGAGATTTTGTAGCTCATTCTTTTATTTTCTAACCTCTACAGCTTCTGAGAATCATGGTCCGTATTAAGCAGACTGCCAGGAAAAATATGTCACACATGAACTATGTGAGGCTGGCTGAGATTGAACAGGTAGGATCGAGGCAGAGTTGGAAGGAAAAGATTTTGTTTAGTCTTGTATTTTATTAGTAGATTTTGAGATATTTCAGGAGTTGTAATATTATTTTGGTTACTGTAAATGTAAATATAAATGAATATAGTTGTGTGCTTGTTTCATACCATTACCTTGAAAGGTCCAGGCTAGTAGTCGGGGTCATATTTATGCGTATTTTCTATTATTGTTATTTAGGGTGCATGCATTTAGAGTTAGTGACTCCCCAATCTAGACCCCGGATCGGGAGGGCGTCACAGGTTGGTATCAGAGCTAAGGTTTTGGTCACTGAAACAAGCCAGGATTAAGTTAAACAAGTAGATCATTTAATAAAAGAAGAGAGAGTAATGGTAAGATAGGATTAGATAACGAAGAGTGGTATAGACGTTAGGATTTTAACTGTAGATTTAAGGTGATCTTATCTCCTTTAACTGGTGATTTAAGGTGATTTAAGAGTGGTATAGACGTTAGGATTTTAACTGTAGATAACGAAGAATAAAGGTTGAAGTATTCAAGGATGTGGAAGCAATGAAGCAGTTGTCAAAGTACCAGAAAGATTCTAGTGATCCAAATCTGCAATTTAGTCAAGCAATGAATTGCAGAGCTCAAGTACAGGAATCGATAAGATAGAATATAGGGCAAATACAAAGAATCAAAATATTAGATGGAATCTTGGAGTCTATTATAGATTGCTGGAGGAAGTTCATTCATATGTTCAGACTTCAGTGAAGAATAAAGTTCGAAGATGTTCAGGGTTTCAGATATGTTTATGGTTCAGCATAAGTGCCAGAGGATTCCAATGTACTTACAATAGAAGCACTTCTTAACATGATGGAACAGGTCAATTGTATAGCAAAGAAGATGTGAAGATCAAGTTCTTGCTAGTCGGTTGTGAACCAGACCAGTTGCACCAATCGACAGCACAAAAGAGTTTGAGAACTGCATCACTGATTCAGAAGAATTGACCAGATACTGAGATGAGTAACCTAAGTGGTATGTGATTAAGCCCAGAATAAATCAAGGTCGAATTAACAAGGAAATATTTAGTTGACTTGGTTGCAGTGGAAGAAAATATATTAAGGGCTTATCAGGCTTGAAATTGGCTAAGGAAAGAAGACTACAGAAGCTGTATCCAGAAGTCAACTAGTCAAGCTATTTCGTCTTATTCCTATTTTGTCTTATTCATCTATGGTTATTAACCATCGGGTGATTTAATCAACTTAACTAAAAATGGATGAACAAAGAAACAAGCCACTTCCCGATAGTTATTAACTATCGGGTAAAGGAAAGAAAAGAAAGCAACTTCCCGATAGTTATTAACTATCGGGTAAAGGAAAAACTAGAAGGAACTTTTAATGATTTACTAACCATCGGATAAAACAAATAAAAAGAAAATCTATTTATTCTGATAGTTAATAAATCAAGCAATAATTCCGATAGTTAATTTATTGGAGAATATTTCCGATAGTTAACATATCTCTGATAGTTGTTCAGCTTGAAGTAGTTAATTCTATTTCATGAATTGTTTTAAGTGTCCGATAGTTAATTTACAGACACATCGATACTTAACAATTACTCAGAAAATGTTCCCGATACTTATGAAGAAAAAGAAGCGAAGCTGCAACTTGTTTACTTGGACCAAAATGAGCCACGTATTCGAAGTTGAAAAAGACTACACAAATAGCAGCAAAGCATCGTCTTTGAAGATATTGATTCAGAAAAACAGACAGAGAGATACACAGAGCAATAACAGAGAGAAAACCCAGAGAGCATTCAAGAGTAAACACTGAAGCCATTAACTTTGTACCCAGCTGTTGTTACCCTTGTTGTTTTCAGTAAAGCTTGTAATCTAACTGTTGTACTAGTGAATCATTGTAACTAATCGAAAGATTAGATTTGTGGAGCACCTCAGGGTTTATATTAATAAAACGATATATTCCCCGAATGAACTGTTGTTGTGATTGCTTACCTTGTGTTTGATTATATAACTGTTCAAACTGTATTAAGTCCTAAAAGAACCATTCCGCGAATATTTAATAAATTGGACAATATCGTATTTTCTACGATATTTGGGACTAACAGGACTTTACGTGGCTGATCACCCGTATTGTCTGGCGTTGTGAGAAAACTTCAACCAAAATGAATTGTTTCTAAACAGTAAAGGTCCTAATGAGAGGACAGTTTTATAAATAATTTGAAAAGCAAGGTCCTAATGAGAGGACAGTTTATAAAATGTTTTGAGAGAATCAGTCCTAATGAAAGGACAGTTTTATACAAATGGACTTTGAAATGATTAGTAATGAATAATGAAATGCCTTGTTATAACCTGTCATATACAGCTTCAATTATCAGATATACCTTGATTTGACTTGTTTCAATTGTTAGACATTACTTCCTGTTATCCATCTAACCCTGCAGATTACTCCTATACTTGCAATTGATTATTACTTTCCAGTTTCTTATTTACCCTGCACCAGTTATTGAAATTGTTTAACCCTGCCAGTGGTTTTATAAAAGAAAGTTTTACAAGTAATGAATCCCCTGACTAGGATTTTAATTACAACTTTGGGACAATGAGGTCCAGCAGTGATTTTAAAGCATGGTTTTGAGAAAAGACTTTTTAAATTATATATAAGCCTGTAGAACTGTTTTTAACCTATATGGTTACTTGCTGAGCTTTTGTAGCTCATTCTTTTATTTTCTAACCTCTACAGCTTCTGAGAATCATGGTCCGTATTAAGCAGACTGCCAGGAAAAATATGTCACACATGAACTATGTGAGGCTGGCTGAGATTGAACAGGTAGGATCGAGGCAGAGTTGGAAGGAAAAGATTTTGTTTAGTCTTGTATTTTATTAGTAGATTTTGAGATATTTCAGGAGTTGTAATATTATTTTGGTTACTGTAAATGTAAATATAAATGAATATAGTTGTGTGCTTGTTTCATACCATTACCTTGAAAGGTCCAGGCTAGTAGTCGGGGGCATATTAATGCGTATTTTCTATTATTGTTATTTAGGGTGCATGCATTTAGGGTTAGTGACTCCCCGATCTAGACCCCGGATCGGGAGGGCGTCACAAAACGAGTCAAGAATGGAGCTACAAGTTGTTTCCAAGTTAAGACAAGTAAAGAATTAAATCTCAAGTTTTTACGGATTGTTTTCATGTTAAAATGATCCTACAAGAGTTTACAATTGTTTTAATGTTCAAACGAGTCAAGAATGGAGCTACAAGTAGTTTCCAAGTTCAAATGAGTAAAGAATAAATTTCACGTTGTTAAAGATTGTTTTCATGTTCAAATGAGCCAAGAATGATCCTAAAAGAGTCAACAAGTTGTTTCCATGTTCAAACGAGTCTAGAATGAAATTACAAGTTGTTTCCACGTTCGAACGAGTAAACAATGAAGTTTGAAGTTATTACAAATTGTTTTCAGGTTCAAAAGAGCCAAAAATGATCCAACAAGAGTTTACAATTGTTTCAATGTTCAAACGAGTCAAGAATGAAGCTATAAGTTGTTTCCAAGTTCGAACGAGTCAAGAATGAAGCTACAATTTGTTTCCAAGTTCGAACGAGTAAAGAATGAAGTTTGAAGTTGTTACGGATTCTTTTCATGTTCAAAGGATCCAACAATGATCCTACAAGAGTTTACAAGTTGTTTCCATGTTCAAACGAGGCAAGAATGAAGCTACAAGCTGTTTCCGAGTTCGAACGTGTCAAGAATGAAGCCTCAATTTTTTATGAATAGTTTTCATGTTTAAACAAGCCAATAATGCTCCTACAAGTGTTTACTAGTTGTTTCCATGTTCAAACGAGTCAAGAATGAAGCTACAAGTTGTTTCCATATTCAAACGAGTCCAGAATGAAGCTACAAGTTGTTTCCAAGTTCGAACAAGTCAAGAATGATGTCTCAAGTTATTACAGATTATTTTTATGTTCAAATGAGCCAAGAATGATCCTACAAGAGTATACAAGTGTTTCAATGTTCAAACGAGTCAAGAATGAAGCTATAAGTTGTTTACAAATTCGAATGAGTAAAGAATGAAGTCTAACGTTGTTACGGATTGTTGTCATGTTCAAATGAGCCAAGAATGATCCTACAAGAGTTTAAAATTGTTTCAATGTTCAAACGAGTCAAGAATGGAGCTACAAGTTGTTTTCAAGTTCAAATGAGAAAAGAATAAAGTCTCAAGTTGTTACAGATTGTTTTCATGTTCAAATGAGCCAAGCATGATCCTACAAGAGGTTACAAGTTGTTTCAATGTTCAAACGAGTCAAGAATGAAGCTACAAGTTGTTTCCAAGTTCGAACAAGTCAAGAATGATGTCTCAAGTTATTACAGATTATTTTTATGTTCAAATGAGCCAAGAATGATCCTACAAGAGTATACAAGTGTTTCAATGTTCAAACTAGTGAAGAATGAAGCTACAACTTGTTTCCAAGGTCGAACGACTCAAGCATGAAGTCTCAAGTTGTTAAAGATGGTTTTCATGTACAAATGAGCCAAGAATGATCCTATATGAGTTTACAAGATGTTTCCATGTTCAAACGAGTAAAGAATGAAGCTACAAGTTATTTCCAAGTTCGAACGAGTAAAGAATGAAGTTTGAAGTTGTTACGGATTGTTTTCATGTTCAAATGAGCCAAGAATGATCCTACAAGTTGTTTCCATGTTCAAATGAGTCAAGAATGAAGTTACAAGTTGTTTCCAAGTTTGAACAAGTCAAGAATGATGTCTCAAGTAATTACATATTATTTTCATATTGAAATGAGACAAGAATGATCCTACAAGAGTTTACAATTGTTTCAATGTTCAAACGACTCAAGAATGGAGCTACAAGTTGTTTCCAACTTCAGACGAGTAAAGAATTAAGTCTCAAGTTGTTACGGATTGGTGTCATGTTCAAATAAGCCAAAAATGATCCTACAAGAGTTTACAATTGTTTCAATGTTCAAACGAGCCAAGAATGGAGCTACAAGTTGTTTCCAAGTTCAAATGAGTAAAGAATAAAGTCTCAAGTTGATACAGATTGTTTTCATGTTCAAATGAGCCAAGCATGATCCTACAAGAGTTTACAAGTTGTTTCCATGTTCAAACGAGTCAAGAATGAAACTACAAGTTGTTTCCAAGTTCGAACGAGTAAAGAATGAAGTTTGAAGTTATTACAGATTCTTTTCATATTCAAATGATCCAAGAATGATCCTACAAGAGTTTACAAGTTGTTTCCATATTCAAACGAGTCAAGAATGAAGCTACAAGTTGTTTCCAAGTTCGAACGAGAAAAGAATGCAATTTGAAGTTGTTATGGACTGTTTTTATGTTCAAATGAGCCAAAAATGATCCTACAAGAGTTTACAAGTTGTTTCCATGTTCAAATGAGTCAAGAATGAAGCTACAAGTTGTTTCCAAGTTTGAACAAGTCAAGAATGATGTCTCAAGTTATTACAGATTATTTTTATGTTCAAATGAGCCAAGAATGATCCTACAGGAGTATACAATTGTTTCAATGTTCAAACGAGTCAAGAATGAAGCTATAAGTTGTTTCCAAGTTCGAATGAGTAAAGAATGAAGTCTAACGTTGTTACGGATTGTTGTCATATACAAATGAGCCAAGAATGATTCTACAAGAGTTTACAATTATTTCAATGTTCAAACGAGTCAAGAATGGAGCTACAAGTCATTTCCAAGTTCAAATGAGTAAAGAATAAAGTCTCAAGTTGTTACAGATTATTTTTATGTTCAAATGAGCCAAGAATGATCCTACAAGAGTTTACAATTATTTCAATGTTCAAACGAGTCAAGAATGGAGGTACAAGTTGTTTCCCAGTTCGAACGAGTAAAGAATGAAGTTTGAAGTTGTTACGGATTGTTTTCATGTTCAAATGAGCCAAGAATGATCCTACAAGAGTTTACAAGTGGTTTCCATGTTCAAACGAGTCAAGAATGAAGCTACAAGTTGTTTCCAAGTTCGAACAAGTCAAGAATGATGTCTCAAGTTATTACAGATTATTTTTATGTTCAAATGAGCCAAGAATGATCCTACAGGAGTATACAATTGTTTCAATGTTCAAACGAATCAAGAATGAAGCTAGAAGTTGTTTACAAGTTCGAAAGAGTAAAGAATGAAGTCTAACGTTTTTACGGATTGTTGTCATGTTCAAATGAGCCAAGAATGATCCTACAAGAGTTTAAAATTGTTTCAATGTTCAAACGAGTCAAGAATGGAGCTACAAGTTGTTTCCAAGTTCAAATGAGTAAAGAATAAAGTCTCAAGTTGTTACAGATTGTTTCATGTTCAAATGAGCCAAGCATGATCCTACAAGAGTTTACAAGTTGTTTCAATGTTCAAACGAGTCAAGAATGAAGCTACAAGTTGTTTCCAAGTTTGAACAAGTCAAGAATGATGTCTCAAGTAATTACATATTATTTTCATATTGAAATGAGACAAGAATGATCGTACAAGAGTTTACAATTGTTTCAATGTTCAAACGAGTCAAGAATGGAGCTACAACTTGTTTCCAAGTTCAGACGAGTAAAGAATTAAGTCTCAAGTTGTTACGGATTGTTGTCATGTTCAAATGAGCCAAGAATGATCCTACAAGAGTTTAAAATTGTTTCAATGTTCAAACGAGTCAAGAATGGAGATACAAGTTGTTTCCAAGTTCAAATGAGTAAAGAATAAAGTCTCAAGTTGTTACAGATTGTTTTCATGTTCAAATGAGTCAAGCATGATCCTACAAGAGGTTACAAGTTGTTTCAATGTTCAAACGAGTCAATAATGAAGCTACAAGTTGTTTCCAAGTTCGAACAAGTCAAGAATGATGTCTCAAGTTATTACAGATTATTTTTATGTTCAAATGAGCCAAGAATGATCCTATAAGAGTATACAAGTGTTTCAATGTTCAAACTAGTGAAGAATGAAGCTACAAGTTGTTTCCTAGGTCGAACGACTCAAGCATGAAGTCTCAAGTTGTTAAAGATGGTTTTCATGTACAAATGAGCCAAGAATGATCCTATATGAGTTTACAAGATGTTTCCATGTTCAAACGAGTCAAGAATGAAGCTACAAGTTGTTTCCAAGTTCGAACGACTAAAGAATGAAGTTTGAAGTTGTTACGGATTGTTTTCATGTTCAAATGAGCCAAGAATGATCCTACAAGAGTTTACAAGTTGTTTCCATGTTCAAATGAGTCAAGAATGAAGCTACAAGTTGTTTCCAAGTTGGAACAAGTCAAGAATGATGTCTCAAGTAATTACATATTATTTTCATATTGAAATGAGACATGAATGATCCTACAAGAGTTTACAATTGTTTCAATGTTCAAACGAGTCAAGAATGGAGCTACAAGTTGTTTCCAAGTTCAGACGAGTAAAGAATTAAGTCTCAAGTTGTTACGGATTGTTGTCATGTTCAAATGAGCCAAAAATGATCCTACAAGAGTTTACAATTGTTTCAATGTTCAAACGAGCCAAGAATGGAGCTACAAGTTGTTTCCAAGTTCAAATGAGTAAAGAATAAAGTCTCAAGTTGCTACAGATTGTTTTCATGTTCAAATGAGCCAAGCATGATCCTACAAGAGTTTACAAGTTGTTTCTAGGTTCAAACGAGTCAAGAATGAAGCTACAAGTTGTTACCAAGTTCGAACGAGTAAAGAATGAAGTTTGAAGTTGCTACGGATTCTTTTCATATTCAAATGATCCAAGAATGATCCTACAAGAGTTTACAAGTTGTTTCCATGTTCAAACGAGTCCAGAATGAAGTTACAAGTTGTTTCCAAGTTCGAACAAGTCAAGAATGATGTCTCAAGTTATTACAGATTATTTTTATGTTCAAATGAGCCAAGAATGATCCTACAAGAGTATACAAGTGTTTCAATGTTCAAACGAGTCAAGAATGAAGCTAT
This sequence comes from Oenanthe sinensis, assembly GCA_028671895.1. Classification (NCBI taxonomy): domain Eukaryota; kingdom Viridiplantae; phylum Streptophyta; class Magnoliopsida; order Apiales; family Apiaceae; genus Oenanthe; species Oenanthe sinensis. Next base: position 16,408,628 of record CM053807.1, read on the forward strand.
AAGTTGTTTAAAAGTTCGAAAGAGTAAAGAATGAAGTCTAACGTTGTTACGGATTGTTGTCATGTTCAAATGAGCCAAGAATGATCCTACAAGAGTTTAAAATTGTTTCAATGTTCAAACGAGTCAAGAATGGAGCTACAAGTTGTTTCCAAGTTCAAATGAGTAAAGAATAAAGTCTCAAGTTGTTACAGATTGTTTTCATGTTCAAATGAGCCAAGCATGATCCTACAGTAGTTTACAAGTTGTTTCAATGTTCAAACGAGTCAAGAATGAAGCTACAAGTTGTTTCCAAGTTCGAACAAGTCAAGAATGATGTCTCAAGTTATTACAAATTAATTTTATGTTCAAATGAGTCAAGAATGATCCTACAGGAGTATACAAGTGTTTCAATGTTCAAACTAGTGAAGAATGAAGCTACAAGTTGTTTCCAAGGTCGAACGACTCAAGCATGAAGTCTCAAGGTGTTAAAGATGGTTTTCATGTATAAATGAGCCAAGAATGATCCTATATGAGTTTACAAGATGTTTCCATGTTCAAACGAGTCAAGAATGAAGCTACAAGTTGTTTCCAAGTTCGAACAACTAAAGAATGAAGTTTGAAGTTGTTACGGATTGTTTTCATGTTCAAATGAGCCAAGATGAAGCTACAAGTTGTTTCCAAGTTTGAACAAGTCAAGAATGATGTCTCAAGTAATTACATATTATTTTCATATTGAAATGAGACAAGAATGATCCTACAAGAGTTTACAATTGTTTCAATATTCAAACGAGTCAAGAATGGAGCTACAAGTTGTTTCCAAGTTCAGACGAGTAAAGAATTAAGTCTCAAGTTGTTACGGATTGTTGTCATGTTCAAATGAGTCAAAAATGATCCTACAAGAGTTTACAATTGTTTCAATGTTCAAACGAGCCAAGAATGGAGCTACAAGTTGTTTCCAAGTTCAAATGAGTAAAGAATAAAGTCTCAAGTTGATACAGATTGTTTTCATGTTCAAATGAGCCAAGCATGATCCTACAAGAGTTTACAAGTTGTTTCCATGTTCAAACGAGTCAAGAATGAAGCTACAAGTTATTTCCAAGTTCGAACTAGTAAAGAATGAAGTTTGAAGTTGTTACGGATTCTTTTCATATTCAAATGATCCAAGAATGATCCTACAAGAGTTTACAAGTTGTTTCCTTGTTCAAACGAGTCAAGAATGAAGCTACAAGTTGTTTCCAAGTTCGAACAAGTCAAGAATGATGTCTCAAGTTATTACAGATTATTTTTATGTTCAAATGAGCCAAGAATGATCCTACAGGAGTATACAATTGTTTCAATGTTCAAACGAGTCAAGAATGAAGCTAGAAGTTGTTTCCAAGTTCGAATGAGTAAAGAATGAAGTCTAACGTTGTTACGGATTGTTGTCATGTTCAAATGAGCCAAGAATGATTCTACAAGAGTTTACAATTATTTCAATGTTCAAACGAGTCAAGAATGGTGCTACAAGTCATTTCCAAGTTCAAATGAGTAAAGAATAAAGTCTCAAGTTGTTACAGATTATTTTTATGTTCAAATGAGCCAAGAATGATCCTACAAGAGTTTACAATTATTTCAATGTTCAAACGAGTCAAGAATGGAGCTACAAGTTGTTTCCAAGTTCGAACGAGTAAAGTATGAAGTTTGAATTTGTTACGGATTGTTTTCATGTTCAAATGAGCCAAGAATGATCCTACAAGAGTTTACAAGTGGTTTTCATGTTCAAACGAGTCAAGAATGAAGCTACAAGTTGTTTCCAAGTTCGAACAAGTCAAGAATGATGTCTCAAGTTATTACAGATTATTTTTATGTTCAAATGAGCCAAGAATGATCCTACAGGAGTATACAATTGTTTCAATGTTCAAATGAATCAAGAATGAAGCTAGAAGTTGTTTACAAGTTCGAAAAAGTAAAGAATGAAGTCTAACGTTGTTACGGATTGTTGTCATGTTCAAATGAGCCAAGAATGATCCTACAAGAGTTTAAAATTGTTTCAATGTTCAAACGAGTCAAGAATGGAGCTACAAGTTGTTTCCAAGTTCAAATGAGTAAAGAATAAAGTCTCAAGTTGTTACAGATTGTTTCATGTTCAAATGAGCCAAGCATGATCCTACAAGAGTTTACAAGTTGTTTCAATGTTCAAACGTGATGTATATTTTCCTATGTAGATCAGATTTACAGCGGAAAAGTAACTTTAGATTGCTTCTATAAAGAATTTAATCACCAAGAAACAAAACTAAAGGATCGATTTGCTTAGATTGCTTAAAGAAATTAATCACCCACAAACTAAACGAAATCTGGATAAGAAAGTATAAAGGAATTAACCACCAACTTCCTAGGGTTTTGCAAGTATAAAAACTCACGATTTTATTTATCAAATTCTTGTCTCTTAAAAGATTACAATATATGGGTATATATAGGCAAGGAATATAACCTTAACCTAAAACAATTAGGATTCTCAATTAGATTCAAAATCAGCTAGGAATTTGCTAATACTTGAACCCAAATTGGAAACCAATCAAAAGCCCAATCCAAATAGGAATTACATCAAAACCATATTCAACTAGAAAAATAAATCCTAAGTGCTTAAAACAAAAGAAACCCTTTCAAGTGAAAGGTAAAAACTTGCAAGCTAAAATTTACTTAATATAATTATCTAATAATAACCCCAACATAATAAATCAGCCCATGTTGATAATTAAGCTGATTATCGACTTGATAATAGATTCCCATGAGATCAAACAGATCAGCCCTTAATGTTCATGCATCAAAACGAGTCAAGAATGAAGCTACAAGTTGTTTCCAAGTTCGAACAAGTCAAGAATGATGTCTCCAGTTATTACAGATTATTTTTCTGTTCAAATGAGCCAAGAATGATCCTACAAGAGTATACAAGTGTTTCAATGTTCAAACTAGTGAAGAATGAAGCTACAAGTTGTTTCCAAGGTCGAACGACTCAAGCATGAAGTCTCAAGTTGTTAAAGATGGTTTTCATGTACAAATGAGCCAAGAATGATCCTATATGAGTTTACAAGATGTTTCCATGTTTAAACGAGTCAAGAATGAAGCTACAAGTTATTTCCATGTTCGAACGAGTAAAGAATGAAGTCTGAAGTTATTAAGGATTGTTTTCATATTCAAATGAGCCAAAAATGATCCAATAAGAGTTTACAATTGTTACAATGTTCAAACGAGTCAAGAATGGATCTACAAGATGTTTCCAAGTTCAGACAAGTAAAGAATTAAGTCTCAAGTTGTTACGGATTGTTTTCATGTTCAAATGATCCAAAAATGATCCTACAAGAGTTTACAATTGTTTTAATGTTCAAACGAGTCAAGAATGGAGCTACAAGTTGTTTCCAAGTTCAAATGAGTAAAGAATAAAGTCTCAAGTTGTTACAGATTGTTTTCATGTTCAACAGAGCCAAGAATGATCCTACAAGAGTTTACAAGTTATTTCCAAGTTCAAACGAGTCAAGAATGAAGCTACAAGTTGTTTCCAAGTTCGAACGAGTAAAGAATGAAGTTTGAAGTTGTTACGGATTGTTTGCATGTTCAAATGAGCCAAGAATGATCCTACAAGAGTTTACAAGTTGTTTCCATGTTCAAATGAGTCAAGAATGAAGCTACAAGTTGTTTCCAAGTTCGAACAAGTCAAGAATGATGTCTCAAGTAATTACATATTATTTTCATATTGAAATGAGACAAGAATGATCCTACAAGAGTTTACAATTGTTTCAATGTTCAAACGAGTCAAGACTGGAGCTACAAGTTGTTTAAAAGTTCAGACAAGTAAAGAATTAAGTCTCAAGTTGTGACGGTTTGTTGTCATGTTCAAATGAGCCAAGAATGATCCTACAAGTGTTTACAATTGTTTCAATGTTCAAACGAGCCAAGAATGGAGCTACAAGTTGTTTCCAAGTTCAAATGAGTAAAGAATAAAGTCTCAAGTTGTTACAGATTGTTTTCATGTTCAAATGAGCCAAGCATGATCCTACAAGAGTTTACAAGTTGTTTCCATGTTCAAACGAGTCAAGAATGAAGCTACAAGTTGTTTCCAAGTTCGAACAAGTCAAGAATGATGTCTCAAGTTATTACAGATTATTTTTATGTTCAAATGAGCCAAGAATGATCCTGCAGGAGTATACAATTGTTTCAATGTTCAACCCAGTCAAGAATGAAGCTATAAGTTGTTTCCAAGTTCGAATGAGTAAAGAATGAAGTCTAACTATGTTACGGATTGTTGTCAAATTCAAATGAGCCAAGAATGATCCTACAAGAGTTTACAATTATTTCAATGTTCAAACGAGTCAAGAATGGAGCTACAAGTCATTTCCAAGTTCAAATGAGTAAAGAATAAAGTCTCAATTTGTTACAGATTATTTTTATGTTCAAATGAGCCAAGAATGATCCTACAAGAGTTTACAATTATTTCAATGTTCAAACGAGTCAAGAATGGAGCTACAAGTTGTTTCCAAGTTCGAACGAGTAAAGAATGAAGTTTGAAGTTATTACGGAGTATTTTCATGTTCAAATGAGCCAAGAATGATCCTACAAGAGTTTACAAGTTGTTTCCATGTTCAAACGAGTCAAAAATGAAGCTAAGAGTTGTTTCCAAGTTCGAACAAGTCAACAATGATGTCTCAAGTTATTACAGATTATTTTTATATTCAAATGAGCCAAGAATGATCCTGCAGGAGTATAAAATTGTTTCAATGTTCAAACGAGTCAAGAATGAAGCTAGAAGTTGTTTACAAGTTCGAAAGAGTAAAGAATGAAGTCTAACGTTGTTATGGATTGTTGTCATGTTCAAATGAGCCAAGAATGATCCTACAAGAGTTTAAAATTGTTTCAATGTTCAAACGAGTCAAGAATGGAGCTACAAGTTGTTTCCAAGTTCAAATGAGTAAAGAATAAAGTCTCAAGTTGTCACAGATTGTTTTCATGTTCAAATGAGCCAAGCATGATCCTAAAAGAGTTTACAAGTTGTTTCAATGTTCAAACGAGTCAAGAATGAAGCTACAAGTTGTTTCCAAGTTCGAACATGTCAAGAATGATGTCTCAAGTTATTACAGATTATTTTTTTGTTCAAATGAGCCAAGAATGATCCTACAAGAGTATACAAGTGTTTCAATGTTCAAACTAGTCAAGAATGAAGTTACAAGTTGTTTCCAAGGTCGAATGACTCAAGCATGAAGTCTCAAGTTGTTAAAGATAGTTTTCATGTACAAATGAGCCAAAAATGATCCTATAAGAGTTTACAAGATATTTCCATGTTCAAACGAGTCAAGAATGAAGCTACAAGTTATTTCCATGTTCGAACGAGTAAAGAATGAAGTCTGAAGTTATTATGGATTTTTTTCATATTCAAATGAGCCAAGAATGATCCTACAAGAGTTTACAATTATTTTAATGTTCAAACGAGTCAAGAATGAAGCTACAAGTTGTTTCCAAGTTCAAATGAGCCAAGAATGATCCTACAAGAGTTTACAAGTGTTTCAATGTTCAAACGAGTGAAGAATGAAGCTACAAGTAGTTTCCAAGTTCGAACGTGTAAAGAATGATGTCTAACGTTGTTACAGATTGTTGTCATGTTGAAATGAGACAAGAATGATCTTTTAAGAGTTTACAATTGTTTCAATGTTCAAACGAGTCAAGAATGGAGCTACAAGTCGTTTCCAATTTCAAATGAGTAAAGAATAAAGTCTCAAGTTGTTACAGATTATTTTTATGGTCAAATGAGCCAAGAATGATCCTACAAGAGTTTACAATTGTTTCAATGCTCAAACGAATCAAGAATGGAGCTACAAGTTGTTTCCAAGTTCAAATGAGTAAAATATATAGTCTCAAGTTGTTACATATTGTTTTCATGTACAAATGAGCCAAGAATGATCCTACAAGAGCTTACAAGTTGTTTCCATATTCAAACGAGTCAAGAATGAAGCTACAAGTTGTTTCCAAGTTAGAACGAGTAAGGAATGAAGTCTGAAGTTATTATGGATTGTTTTCATGTTCAAATGAGCCAAGAATGATCCAAAAAGAGTTTACAAGTTGTTTCCATGTTAAACGAGTCAAGAATGAAGCTACAAGTTGTTTCCAAGTTCGAACGAGTAAAGAATGAAGTTTAAGTTATTACGGATTGTTTTCATATTCAAATGAGCCAAAAATGATCCAACAAGAATTTACAATTGTTTCAATGTTCAAACGAGTCAAGAATGAAGCTATAAGTTGTTTCCAAGTTTGAACGAGTAAAGAATGAAGTCTAACGTTGTTACGGATTGTTGTCATGTTCAAATGAGCCAAGAATGATCCTACAAGAGTTTACAATTGTTTCAATGTTCAAACGATTCAAGAACGGAGCTACAAGTTGTTTCCAAGTTCGAACGAGTAAAGAATGAAGTTTGAAGTTGTTACAGATTGTTTTCAAGTTCAAATGATCCAAGAATGATCCTACAAGAGTTTACAAGTTATTTTCATGTTCAAACGAGTCAAGAATGAAGCTACAAGTTGTTTCCAAGTTCGAACAACTCAAGAATGATGTCTCAAGTAATTACAGATTATTTTTATGTTCAAATGAGCCAAGAATGATCCTACAAGAGTTTACAATTGTTTCAATGTTCAAACGAGTCAAGAATGGAGCTACAAGTTGTTTCCAAGGTCAAATTAGTAAAAAATATAGTCTCAATTTGTTACAGATTGTTTTCATGTACAAATGAGCCAAGAATGATCCTACAAGAGCTTAGAAGTTGTTTCCATATTCAAACGAGTCAAGAATGAAGCTACAAATTGTTTCCAAGTTCGAACGAGTAAAGAATGAAGTTTGAAGATGTTACAGATTGTTTTCAAGTTCAAATGATCCAAGAATGATCCTACAAGAGTTTACAAGTTGTTTCCATGTTTAAACGAGTCAAGAATGAAGCTACAAGATGTTTCCATGTTCAAACGAGTCCAGAATAAAGCTACAAGTTATTTCCATGTTCGAACGAGTAAACAATGAAGTCTGAAGTTACTAAGGATTGTTTTCATATTCAAATGAGACAAAAATGATCCAACAAGAGTTTACAATTGTTTCAATATTCAAACGAGTCAAGAATGGAGCTACAAGTTGTTTCCAAGTTCGAACGAGTAAAGAATGAGGTTTGAAGTTGTTACGGATTGTTTTCATGTTCAAATGAGCCAAGAACGATCCTACAAGAGTTTAGAAGTTGTTTCCATGTTCAAATGAGTCAAGAATGATGCTACAAGTTGTTTCCAAATTCGAACAAGTCAAGAATGATGTCTCAAGTAATTATAGATTATTTTTCTGTTCAAATGAGCCAAGAATGATCCTACAAGAGTTTACAATTGTTTCAATGTTCAAACGAGCCAAGAATGGAGCTACAAGTTGTTTCCAAGTTCAAATGAGTAAAGAATAAAGTCTCAAGTTGTTACAGATTGTTTTCATGTTCAAATGAGCCAAGCATGATCCTACAAGAGTTTACAAGTTGTTTCCATGTTCAAACGAGTCAAGAATGAAGCTACAAGTTGTTTCCAAGTTCGAACAAGTCAAGAATGATGTCTCAAGTTATTACAGATTATTTTTATGTTCAAATGACCCAAGAATGATCCTGCAGGAGTATACAATTGTTTCAATGTTCAACCGAGTCAAGAATGAAGCTATAAGTTGTTTCCAAGTTCGAATGAGTAAAGAATGAAGTCTAACTATGTTACGGATTGTTGTCAAATTCAAATGAGCCAAGAATGATCCTACAAGAGTTTACAATTATTTCAATGTTCAAACGAGTCAAGAATGGAGCTACAAGTCATTTCCAAGTTCAAATGAGTAAAGAATAAAGTCTCAATTTGTTACAGATTATTTTTATGTTCAAATGAGCCAAGAATGATCCTACAAGAGTTTACAATTATTTCAATGTTCAAGCGAGTCAAGAATGGATCTACAAGTTGTTTCCAAGTTCGAACGAGTAAAGAATGAAGTTTGAAGTTATTACGGAGTATTTTCATGTTCAAATGAGCCAAGAATGATCCTACAAGAGTTTACAAGTTGTTTCCATGTTCAAACGAGTCAAAAATGAAGCTAAGAGTTGTTTCCAAGTTCGAACAAGTCAACAATGATGTCTCAAGTTATTACAGATTATTTTTATGTTCAAATGAGCCAAGAATGATCCTGCAGGAGTATACAATTGTTTCAATGTTCAAACGAGTCAAGAATGAAGCTAGAAGTTGTTTACAAGTTTGAAAGAGTAAAGAATGAAGTCTAACGTTGTTATGGATTGTTGTCATGTTCAAATGAGCCAAGAATGATCCTACAAGAGTTTAAAATTGTTTCAATGTTCAAACGAGTCAAGAATGGAGCTACAAGTTATTTCCAAGTTCAAATGAGTAAGGAATAAAGTCTCAAGTTGTCACAGATTGTTTTCATGTTCAAATGAGCCAAGCATGATCCTAAAAGAGTTTACAAGTTGTTTCAATGTTCAAACGAGTCAAGAATGAAGCTACAAGTTGTTTCCAAGTTCGAACAAGTCAAGAATGATGTCTCAAGTTATTACAGATTATTTTTTTGTTCAAATGAGCCAAGAATAATCCTACAAGAGTATACAAGTGTTTCAATGTTCAAACTAGTCAAGAACGAAGCTACAAGTTGTTTCCAAGGTCGAATGACTCAAGCATGAAGTCTCAAGTTGTTAAAGATAGTTTTCATGTACAAATGAGCCAAGAATGATCCTATAAGAGTTTACAAGATATTTCCATGTTCAAACGAGTCAAGATTGAAGCTACAAGTTATTTCCATGTTCGAACGAGTAAAGAATGAAGTCTGAAGTTATTATGGATTTTTTTCATATTCAAATGAGCCAAGAATGATCCTACAAGTGTTTACAATTATTTTAATGTTCAAACGAGTCAAGAATGAAGCTACAAGTTGTTTCCAAGTTCAAATGAGCCAAGAATGATCCTACAAGAGTTTACAAGTGTTTCAATGTTCAAACGAGTGAAGAATGAAGCTACAAGTAGTTTCCAAGTTCGAACGTGTAAAGAATGATGTCTAACGTTGTTACAGATTGTTGTCATGTTGAAATGAGACAAGAATGATCTTATAAGAGTTTACATTTGTTTCAATGTTCAAACGAGTCAAGAATGGAGCTACAAGTCGTTTCCAATTTCAAATGAGTAAAGAATAAAGTCTCAAGTTGTTACAGATTATTTTTATGGTCAAATGAGCCAAGAATGATCCTACAAGAGTTTACAATTGTTTCAATGCTCAAACGAATCAAGAATGGAGCTACAAGTTATTTCCAAGTTCAAATGAGTAAAATATATAGTCTCAAGTTGTTACATATTGTTTTCATGTACAAATGAGCCAAGAATGATCCTACAAGAGCTTACAAGTTGTTTCCATATTCAAACGAGTCAAGAATGAAACTACAAGTTGTTTCCAAGTTAGAACGAGTAAGGAATGAAGTCTGAAGTTATTATGGATTGTTTTCATGTTCAAATGAGCCAAGAATGATCCAAAAAGAGTTTACAAGTTGTTTCCATGTTAAACGAGTCAAGAATGAAGCTACAAGTTGTTTCCAAGTTCGAACGAGTAAAGAATGAAGTTTAAGTTATTACGGATTGTTTTCATATTCAAATGAGCCAAAAATGATCCCACAAGAATTTACAATTGTTTCAATGTTCAAACGAGTCAAGAATGAAGCTATAAGTTGTTTCCAAGTTTGAACGAATAAAGAATGAAGTCTAACGTTGTTACGGATTGTTGTCATGTTCAAATGAGCCAAGAATGATCCTACAAGAGTTTACAATTGTTTCAATGTTCAAACGATTCAAGAACGGAGCTGCATGTTGTTTCCAAGGTCAAATGAGTAAAAAATATAGTCTCAAGTTGTTACAGATTGTTTTCATGTACAAATGAGCCAAGAAGGATCCTACAAGAGCTTCCAAGTTGTTTCCATATTCAAACGAGTCAAGAATGAAGCTATAAGTTGTTCCCAAGTTCGGACAAGTCAAGAATGATGTCTCAAGTTGTTACAGATTGTTTTCATGTACAAATGAGCCAAGAATGATCCTACAAGAGCTTATAAGTTGTTTCCATATTCAAACGAGTCAAGAATGAAGCTACAAATTGTTTCCAAGTTCGAACGAGTAAAGAATGAAGTTTGAAGTTGTTACAGATTGTTTTCAAGTTCAAATGATCTAAGAATGATCCTACAAGAGTTTACAAGTTATTTTCATGTTCAAACGAGTCAAGAATGAAGCTACAAGTTGTTTCCAAGTTCGAACAACTCAAGAATGATGTCTCAAGTAATTACAGATTATTTTTATGTTCAAATGAGCCAAGAATGATCCTACAAGAGTTTACAATTGTTTCAATGTTCAAACGAGTCAAGAATGGAGCTACAAGTTGTTTCCAAGGTCAAATTAGTAAAAAATATAGTCTCAATTTGCTACAGATTGTTTTCATGTACAAATGAGCCAAGAATGATCCTACAAGAGCTTAGAAGTTGTTTCCATATTCAAACGAGTCAAGAATGAAGCTACAAATTGTTTCCAAGTTCGAACGAGTAAAGAATGAAGTTTGAAGATGTTACAGATTGTTTTCAAGTTCAAATGATCCAAGAATGATCCTACAAGAGTTTACAAGTTGTTTCCATGTTTAAACGAGTCAAGAATGAAGCTACAAGATGTTTCCATGTTCAAACGAGTCCAGAATAAAGCAACAAGTTATTTCCATGTTCGAACGAGTAAACAATGAAGTCTGAAGTTATTAAGGATTGTTTTCATATTCAAATGAGACAAAAATGATCCAACAAGAGTTTACAATTGTTTCAATGTTCAAACGAGTCAAAAATGGAGCTACAAGTTGTTTCCAAGTTCGAACGAGTAAAGAATGAGGTTTGAAGTTGTTACGGATTGTTTTCATGTTCAAATGTGCCAAGAATGATCCTACAAGAGTTTAGAAGTTGTTTCCATGTTCAAATGAGTCAAGAATGATGCTACAAGTTGTTTCCAAATGCGAACAAGTCAAGAATGATGTCTCAAGTAATTATAGATTATTTTTCTGTTCAAATGAGCCAAGAATGATCCTACAAGAGTTTACAATTGTTTCAATGTTCAAACGAGCCAAGAATGGAGCTACAAGTTGTTTCCAAGTTCAAATGAGTAAAGAATAAAGTCTCAAGTTGTTACAGATTGTTTTCATGTTCAAATGAGCCAAGCATGATCCTACAAGAGTTTACAAGTTGTTTCCATGTTCAAACGAGTCAAGAATGAAGCTACAAGTTGTTTCCAAGTTCGAACAAGTCAAGAATGATGTCTCAAGTTATTACAGATTATTTTTATGTTCAAATGAGCCAAGAATGATCCTGCAGGAGTATACAATTGTTTCAATGTTCAACCGAGTCAAGAATGAAGCTATAAGTTGTTTCCAAGTTCGAATGAGTAAAGAATGAAGTCTAACTATGTTACGGATTGTTGTCAAATTCAAATGAGCCAAGAATGATCCTACAAGAGTTTACAATTATTTCAATGTTCAAACGAGTCAAGAATGGAGCTACAAGTCATTTCCAAGTTCAAATGAGTAAAGAATAAAGTCTCAATTTGTTACAGATTATTTTTATGTTCAAATGAGCCAAGAATGATCCTACAAGAGTTTACAATTATTTCAATGTTCAAACGAGTCAAGAATGGAGCTACAAGTTGTTTCCAAGTTCGAACGAGTAAAGAATGAAGTTTGAAGTTATTACGGAGTATTTTCATGTTCGAATGAGCCAAGAATGATCCTACAAGAGTTTACAAGTTGTTTCCATGTTCAAACGAGTCAAAAATGAAGCTAAGAGTTGTTTCCAAGTTCGAACAAGTCAACAATGATGTCTCAAGTTATTACAGATTATTTTTATGTTCAAATGAGCCAAGAATGATCCTGCAGGAGTATACAATTGTTTCAATGTTCAAACGAGTCAAGAATGAAGCTAGAAGTTGTTTACAAGTTCGAAAGAGTAAAGAATGAAGTCTAACGTTGTTATGGATTGTTGTCATGTTCAAATGAGCCAAGAATGATCCTACAAGAGTTTAAAATTGTTTCAATGTTCAAACGAGTCAAGAATGGAGCTACAAGTTGTTTCCAAGTTCAAATGAGTAAGGAATAAAGTCTCAAGTTGTCACAGATTGTTTTCATGTTCAAATGAGCCAAGCATGATCCTAAAAGAGTTTACAAGTTGTTTCAATGTTCAAACGAGTCAAGAATGAAGCTACAAGTTGTTTCCAAGTTCGAACAAGTCAAGAATGATGTCTCAAGTTATTACAGATTATTTTTTTGTTCAAATGAGCCAAGAATGATCCTACAAGAGTATACAAGTGTTTCAATGTTCAAACTAGTCAAGAATGAAGCTACAAGTTGTTTCCAAGGTCGAATGACTCAAGCATGAAGTCTCAAGTTGTTAAAGATGGTTTTCATGTACAAATGAGCCAAGAATGATCCTATAAGAGTTTACAAGATATTTCCATGTTCAAACGAGTCAAGAATGAAGCTACAAGTTATTTCCATGTTCGAACGAGTAAAGAATGAAGTCTGAAGTTATTATGGATTGTTTTCATATTCAAATGAGCCAAGAATGATCCTACAAGATTTTACAATTGTTTTAATGTTCAAACGAGTCAAGAATGAAGCTACAAGTTGTTTCCAAGTTCAAATGAGCCAAGAATGATCCTACAAGAGTTTACAAGTGTTTCAATGTTCAAACGAGTGAAGAATGAAGCTACAAGTAGTTTCCAAGTTCGAACGTGTAAAGAATGATGTCTAACGTTGTTACGGATTGTTGTCATGTTGAAATGAGACAAGAATGATCTTATAAGAGTTTACAATTGTTTCAATGTTCAAACGAGCCAAGAATGGAGCTACAAGTCGTTTCCAATTTCAAATGAGTAAAGAATAAAGTCTCAAGTTGTTACAGATTATTTTTATGGTCAAATGAGCCAAGAATGATCCTACAAGAGTTTACAATTGTTTCAATGCTCAAACGAATCAAGAATGGAGCTACAAGTTGTTTCCAAGTTCAAATGAGTAAAATATATAGTCTCAAGTTGTTACATATTGTTTTCATGTACAAATGAGCCAAGAATGATCCTACAAGAGCTTACAAGTTGTTTCCATATTCAAACGAGTCAAGAATGAAGCTACAAGTTGTTTCCAAGTTAGAACGAGTAAGGAATGAAGTCTGAAGTTATTATGGATTGTTTTCATGTTCAAATGAGCCAAGAATGATCCAAAAAGAGTTTACAAGTTGTTTCCATGTTAAACGAGTCAAGAATGAAGCTACAAGTTGTTTCCAAGTTCGAACGAGTAAAGAATGAAGTTTAAGTTATTACGGATTGTTTTCATATTCAAATGAGCCAAAAATGATCCAACCAGAATTTACAATTGTTTCAATGTTCAAACGAGTCAAGAATGAAGCTATAAGTTGTTTCCAAGTTTGAACGAGTAAAGAATGAAGTCTAACGTTGTTACGGATTGTTGTCATGTTCAAATGAGCCAAGAATGATCCTACAAGAGTTTACAATTGTTTCAATGTTCAAACGATTCAAGAATAGAGCTACAAGTTGTTTCCAAGGTCAAATGAGTAAAAAATATAGTCTAAAGTTGTTACAGATTGTTTTCATGTACAAATGAGCCAAGAAGGATCCTACAAGAGCTTCCAAGTTGTTTCCATATTCAAACGAGCCAAGAATGAAGCTACAAGTTGTATCCAAGTTCGAACAAGTCAAGAATGATGTCTCAAGTTGTTACAGATTGTTTTCATGTACAAATGAGCCAAGAATGATCCTACAAGAGCTTATAAGTTGTTTCCATATTCAAACGAGTCAAGAATGAAGCTACAAATTGTTTCCAAGTTCAAACGAGTAAATAATGAAGTTTGAAGTTGTTACAGATTGTTTTCAAGTTCAAATGATCCAAGAATGATCCTACAAGAGTTTACAAGTTATTTTCATGTTCAAACGAGTCAAGAATGAAGCTACAAGTTATTTCCAAGTTCGAACAACTCAAGAATGATGTCTCACGTAATTACAGATTATTTTTATGTTCAAATGAGCCAAGAATGATCCTACAAGAGTTTACAATTGTTTCAATGTTTAAACGAGTCAAGAATGGAGCTACAAGTTGTTTCCAAGGTCAAATTAGTAAAAAATATAGTCTGAATTTGTTACAGATTGTTTTCATGTACAAATGAGCCAAGAATGATCCTACAAGAGCTTAGAAGTTGTTTCCATATTCAAACGAGTCAAGAATGAAGCTACAAATTGTTTCCAAGTTCGAACGAGTAAAGAATGAAGTTTGAAGATGTTACAGATTGTTTTCAAGTTCAAATGATCCAAGAATGATCCTACAAGAGTTTACAAGTTGTTTCCATGTTCAAACGAGTCAAGAATGAAGCTACAAGATGTTTCCATGTTCAAACGAGTCAAGAATGGAGCTACAAGTCATTTCCAAGTTCAAATGAGTAAAGAATAAAGTCTCAATTTGTTACAGATTATTTTTATGTTCAAATGAGCCAAGAATGATCCTACAAGAGTTTACAATTATTTCAATGTTCAAACGAGTCAAGAATGGAGCTACAAGTTGTTTCCTAGTTCGAACGAGTAAAGAATGAAGTTTGAAGTTGTTACGGATTATTTTCATGTTCAAATGAGCCAAGAATGATCCTACAAGAGTTTACAAGTTGTTTCCATGTTCAAACGAGTCAAGAATGAAGCTAAGAGTTGTTTCCAAGTTCGAACAAGTCAACAATGATGTCTCAAGTTATTACAGATTATTTTTATGTTCAAATGAGCCAAGAATGATCCTACAGGAGTATACAATTGTTTCAATGTTCAAACGGGTCAAGAATGAAGCTAGAAGTTGTTTACAAGTTCGAAAGAGTAAAGAATGAAGTCTAACGTTGTTATGGATTGTTGTCATGTTCAAATGAGCAAAGAATGATCCTACAAGAGTTTAAAATTGTTTCAATGTTCAAACGAGTCAAGAATGGAGCTACAAGTTGTTTCCAAGTTCAAATGAGTAAAGAATAAAGTCTCAAGTTGTTACAGATTGTTTTCATGTTCAAATGAGCCAAGCATGATCCTAAAAGAGTTTACAAGTTGTTTCAATGTTCAAATGAGTCAAGAATGATGCTACAAGTTGTTTCCAAGTTCGAACAAGTCAACAATGATGTCTCAAGTAATTATAGATTATTTTTATTTTCAAATGAGCCAAGAATGATCCTACAAGAGTTTACAATTGTTTCAATGTTCAAACGAGTCGAGAATGGAGCTACTAGTTGTTTCCAAGGTCAAATTAGTAAAAAATATAGTCTCAAGTTGTTACAGATTGTTTTCATGTACAAATGAGCCAAGAATGATCCTACAAGAGCTTACAAGTTGTTTCCATATTCAAACGAATCAAGAATGAAGCTACAAGTTGTTTCCAAGTTCGAACAAGTAAAGAATGAAGTTTGAAGTTGTTACAGATTGTTTTCAAGTTCAAATGATCCAAGAATGATCCTACAAGAGTTTACAAGTTGTTTCAATGTTCAAACGAGTCAAGAATGAAGGTATAAGTGGTTTCCAAGTTTGAACGAGTAAAGAATGAAGTCTAACGATGTTACGGATTGTTGTCAAATTCAAATGAGCCAGGAATGATCCTACAAGAGTTTACAATTATTTCAATGTTCAAACGAGTCAATAATGGAGCTACAAGTCATTTCCAAGTTCAAATGAGTAAAGAATAAAGTCTCAATTTGTTACAGATTATTTTTATGTTCAAATGAGCCAAGAATGATCCTACAAGAGTTTACAATTATTTCAATGTTCAAACGAGTCAAGAATGGAGCTACAAGTTGTTTCCAAGTTCGAACGAGTAAAGAATGAAGTTTGAAGTTGTTACGGATTATTTTCATGTTCAAATGAGCCAAGAATGATCTTACAAGAGTTTACAAGTTGTTTCCATGTTCAAACGAGTCAAGAATGAAGCAAAGAGTTGTTTCCAAGTTCGAACAAGTCAACAATGATGTCTCAAGTTATTACAGATTATTTTTATGTTCAAATGAGCCAAGAATGATCCTACAGGAGTATACAATTGTTTCAATGTTCAAACGAGTCAAGAATGAAGCTAGAAGTTGTTTACAAGTTCGAAAGAGTAAAAAATGAAGTCTAACGTTGTTATGGATTGTTGTCATGTTCAAATGAGCCAAGAATGATCCTACAAGAGTTTACAATTGTTTCAATGTTCAAACGAGTCAAGAATGGAGATACAAGTTGTTTCCAAGGTCAAATGTGTAAAAAATATAGTCTCAAGTTGTTACAGATTGTTTTCATGTACAAATGAGCCAAGAAGGATCCTACAAGAGCTTCCAAGTTGTTTCCATATTCAAACGAGTCAAGAATGAAGCTACAAGTTGTTTCCAAGTTCGAACAAGTCAAGAATGATGTCTCAAGTTGTTACAGATTGTTTTCATGTACAAATGAGCCAAGAATGATCCTACAAGAGCTTATAAGTTGTTTCCATATTCAAACGAGTCAAGAATGAAGCTACAAATTGTTTCCAAGTTCGAACGAGTAAAGAATGAAGTTTGAAGTTGTTACAGATTGTTTTCAAGTTCAAATGATCCAAGAATGATCCTACAAGAGTTTACAAGTTATTTTCATTTTCAAACGAGTCAAGAATGAAGCTACAAGTTGTTTCCAAGTTCTAACAACTCAAGAATGATGTCTCAAGTAATTACAGATTATTTTTATGTTCAAATGAGCCAAGAATGATCCTACAAGAGTTTACAATTGTTTCAATGTTCAAACGAGTCAAGAATGGAGCTACAAGTTGTTTCCAAGGTCAAATTAGTAAAAATTATAGTCTCAAGTTGTTACAGATTGTTTTCATGTACAAATGAACCAAGAATGATCCTACAAGAGCTTAGAAGTTGTTTCCATATTCAAACGAGTCAAGAATGAAGCTACAAGTTGTTTCCAAGTTCGAACGAGTAAAGAATGAAGTTTGAAGTTGTTACAGATTGTTTTCAAGTTCAAATGATCCAAGAATGATCCTACAAGAGTTTACAAGTTGTTTCCATGTTCAAACGAGTCAAGAATGAAGCTACAAGATGTTTCCATGTTCAAACGAGTCCAGAATAAAGCTACAAGTTATTTCCATGTTCGAACGAGTAAAGAATGAAGTCTGAAGTTATTAAGGATTGTTTTCATATTCAAATGAGACAAAAATGATCCAACAAGAGTTTAAAATTGTTTCAATGTTCAAACGAGTCAAGAATGGAGCTACAAGTTGTTTCCAAGTTCGAACGAGTAAAGAATGAGGTTTGAAGTTGTTATGGATTGTTTTCATGTTCAAATGAGCCAAGAATGATCCTACAAGAGTTTAGAAGTTGTTTCCATGTTCAAATGAGTCAAGAATGATGCTACAAGTTGTTTCCAAATTCGAACAAGGCAAGAATGATGTCTCAAGTAATTATAGATTATTTTTCTGTTCAAATGAGCCAAGAATGATCCTACAAGAGTTTACAATTATTTCAATGTTCAAACGAGTCAAGAATGGAGCTACAAGTTGTTTCCAAGTTCAAATGAGTAAAAAATATAGTCTCAAGTTGTTACAGATTGTTTTCATGTAGAAATGAGCCAAGAATGATCCTATAAGAGTTTACAAGATGTTTCCATGTTCAAACGAGTCCAGAATGAAGCTACAAGTTATTTCCATGTTCGAACGAGTAAAGAATGAAGTCTGAAGTTATTATGGATTGTTTTCATATTCAAATGAGCCAAAAATGATCCAACAAGAGTTTAAATTGTTTCAATGTTCAAAGGAGTCAAGAATGGATCTACAAATTTTTTCCAAGTTCAGACAAGTAAAGAATTAAGTCTCAAGTTGTTACAGATTGTTTTCATGTTCAAATGATCCCATAATGATCCTACAAGAGTTTACAATTGTTTTACTATTCAAACGAGTCAAGAATGGAGCTACAAGTCGTTTCCAAGTTCAAATGAGTAAAGAATAAAGTCTCAAGTTGTTACAGATTGTTTTCATGTTCAAATGAGCCAAGCATGATCCTAAAAGAGTTTACAAGTTGTTTCAATGTTCAAATGAGTCAAGAATGAAGCTACAAGTTGTTTCCAAGTTCGAACAAGTCAAGAATGATGTCTCAAGTTATTACAGATTATTTTTTTGTTCAAATGAGCCAAGAATGATCCTACAAGAGTATACAAGTGTTTCAATGTTCAAACTAGTCAAGAATGAAGCTACAAGTTGTTTCCAAGGTCGAATGACTCAAGCATGAAGTCTCAAGTTGTTAAAGATGGTTTTCATGTAGAAATGAGCCAAGAATGATCCTATAAGAGTTTACAAGATATTTCCATGTTCAAACGAGTCAAGAATGAAGCTACATGTTATTTCCATGTTCGAACGAGTAAAGAATGAAGTCTGAAGTTATTATGGATTGTTTTCATATTCAAATGAGCCAAGAATGATTCTACAAGAGTTTACAATTGTTTTAATGTTCAAACGAGTCAAGAATGAAGCTACAAGTTGTTTCCAAGTTCAAATGAGCCAAGAATGATCCTACAAGAGTTTACAAGTGTTTCAATGTTCAAACGAGTCAAGAATGAAGCTACAAGTAGTTTCCAAGTTCGAACGTGTAAAGAATGATGTCTAACATTGTTGCGGATTGTTGTCATGTTGAAATGAGACAAGAATGATCTTATAAGAGTTTACAATTGTTTCAATGTTCAAACGAGTCAAGAATGGAGCTACAAGTCGTTTCCAATTTCAAATTAGTAAAGAATAAAGTCTCAAGTTGTTACAGATTATTTTTATGGTCAAATGAGCCAAGAATGATCCTACAAGAGTTTACAATTGTTTTAATGCTCAAACGAATCAAGAATGGAGCTACAAGTTGTTTCCAAGTTCAAATGAGTAAAATATATAGTCTCAAGTTGTTACATATTATTTTCATGTACAAATGAGCCAAGAATGATCCTACAAGAGCTTACAAGTTGTTTCCATATTCAAACGAGTCAAGAATGAAGCTACAAGTTGTTTCCAAGTTAGAACGAGTAAGGAATGAAGTCTGAAGTTATTATGGATTGTTTTCATGTTCAAATGAGCCAAGAATGATCCAAAAAGAGTTTACAAGTTGTTTCCATGTTAAACGAGTCAAAAATGAAGCTACAAGTTGTTTCCAAGTTCGAACGAGTAAGGAATGAAGTTTAAGTTATTACGGATTGTTTTCATATTCAAATGAGCCAAAAATGATCCAACAAGAATTTACAATTGTTTCAATGTTCAAACGAGTCAAGAATGAAGCTATAAGTTGTTTCCAAGTTTGAACGAGTAAAGAATGAAGTCTAACGTTGTTACGGATTGTTGTCATGTTCAAATGAGCCAAGAATGATCCTACAAGAGTTTACAATTGTTTCAATGTTCAAACAAGTCAAGAATGGAGCTACAAGTTATTTCCAAGGTCAAATGAGTAAAAAATATAGTCTCAAGTTTTTATAGATTGTTTTCATGTACAAATGAGCCAAGAAGGATCCTACAAGAGCTTCCAAGTTGTTTCCATATTCAAACGAGTCAAGAATGAAGCTACAAGTTGTTTCCAAGTTCGAACAAGTCAAGAATGATGTCTCAAGTTGTTACAGATTGTTTTCATGTACAAATGAGCCAAGAATGATCCTACAAGAGCTTATAAGTTGTTTCCATATTCAAACGAGTCAAGAATGAAGCTATAAATTGTTTCCAAGTTCGAACGAGTAAAGAATGAAGTTTGAAGTTGTTACAGATTGTTTTCAAGTTCAAATGATCCAAAAATGATCCAACAAGAGTTTACAAGTTATTTCCACGTTCAAACGAGTCAAGAATGAAGCTACAAGTTGTTTCCAAGTTCGAACGAGTAAAGAATGAAGTTTGAAGTTGTTACGGATTGTTTTCATGTTCAAATGAGCCAAGAATGATCCAACAAGAGTTTACAAGTTATTTCCACGTTCAAACGAGTCAAGAATGAAGCTACAAGTTGTTTCCAAGTTCGAACAACTCAAGAATGATGTCTCAAGTAATTACAGATTATTTTTATGTTCAAATGAGCCAAGAATGATCCTACAAGAGTTTACAATTGTTTCAATGCTCAAACGAATCAAGAATGGAGCTACAAGTTGTTTCCAAGTTCAAATGAGTAAAATATATAGTCTCAAGTTGTTACAGATTGTTTTCATGTACAAATGATCCAAGAATGATCCTAAAAGAGTTTACAAGTTGTTTCCAAGTTCAAACGAGTGTAGAATGAAGTTACAAGTTGTTTCCAAGTTCGAACGAGTAAAGAATGAAGTTTGAAGTTATTACGGAATGTTTTCATGTTCAAATGAGCCAAAAATGATCCAACAAGAGTTTACAATTGTTGCAATGTTCAAACGAGTCAAGAACGAAGCTATAAGTTGTTTTCAAGTTCGAACGAGTCAAGAATGAAGCTCCAAGTTGTTTCCAAGTTCGAACGAGTAAAGAATAAAGTTTGAAGTTGTTACGGATTGTTTTCATGTTCAAAGGATCCAACATTGATCCTATAAGAGTTTACAAGATGTTTACATGTTCAAACGAGTCAAGAATGAAGCTACAAGTTTTTTCCAAGTTCAAACAAGTCAAGAATGATGTCTCAAGTTATTACAAATTATTTTTAATTTCAAATGAGCCAAGAATGATCCTACAAGAGTATACAAGTGTTTTAATGTTCGAACTAGTCAAGAGTGAAACTATAAATTGTTTCCAAGGTCGAACGACTCAAGGATGAAGTCTCAAGTTGTCACAGATGGTTTTCAGGTACAAATGAGCCAAGAATGATCCTATAAGAGTTTACAAGATGTTTCCATGTTCAAACGAGTCCAGAATGAAGCTACAAGTTATTTCCATGTTCGAACGAGTAAAGAATGAAGTCTGAAGTTATTATGGATTGTTTTCATATTCAAATGAGGCAAAAATGATCCAACAAGAGTTTACAATTGTTTCAATGTTCAAACGAGTCAAGAATGGAGCTACAACTTGTTTCCGAGTTCGAACGAGTAAAGAATGAAGTATGAAGTTGTTACGGATTGTTTTCATGCTCAAATGAGCCAAGAATGATCGTACAAGAGTTTAGAAGTTGTTTCCATGTTCAAATGAGTCAAGAATGATGCTACAAGTTGTTTCCAAGTTCGAACAAGTCAAGAATGATGTCTCAAGTAATTATAGATTATTTTTATTTTCAAATGAGCCAAAAATGATCCTACAAGAGTTTACAATTATTTCAATGTTCAAACGAGTCAAGAATGGAGCTACTAGTTGTTTCCAAGGTCAAATTAGTAAAAAATATAGTCTCAAGTTGTTACGGATTGTTTTCATGTACAAATGAGCCAAGAATGATCCTACAAGAGCTTACAAGTTGTTTCCATATTCAAACGAATCAAGAATGAAGCTACAAGTTGTTTCCAAGTTCGAACGAGTAAAGAATGAAGTTTGAAGTTGTTACAGATTGTTTTCAAGTTCAAATGATCCAAGAATGATCCTACAAGAGTTTACAAGTTGTTTCAATGTTCAAACGAGTCAAGAATGAAGGTATAAGTGGTTTCGAAGTTTGAACGAGTAAAGAATGAAGTCTAACGTTGTTACGGATTGTTGTCATGTTCAAATGAGCCAAGAATGATCCTACAGGAGTTTACAATTGTTTCAATGTTCAAACGAGTCAAGAATGGAGATAAAAGTTGTTTCCAAGTTCAAATGAGTAAGGAATAAAGTCTCAAGTTGTTAAAGATTGTTTACATGTTCAACTGAGCCAAGAATGATCCTATAAGAGTTTACAAGTTGTTTCCATGTTCAAACGAGTCAAGAATGAAGCTACAAGTTATTTCCAAGTTCGAACGAGTAAAGAATGAAGTTTGAAGTTGTTACGGATTGTTTTCATGTTCAAATGAGCCAAGAATGATCCTACCAGGGTTTACAAGTTGTTTCCATGTTCAAACGAGTCAAGAATGAAGCTACAAGTTGTTTCCAAGTTTGAACGAGTAAAGAATGAAGTTTGAAGTTGTTACAGATTGTTTTCATGTTCAAATGAGCCAAGAATGATCCTACAAGAGTTTACAAGTTGTTTCCAT
This sequence comes from Oenanthe sinensis, assembly GCA_028671895.1. NCBI lineage: Eukaryota > Viridiplantae > Streptophyta > Magnoliopsida > Apiales > Apiaceae > Oenanthe > Oenanthe sinensis. The sequence goes on from CM053807.1 coordinate 16,430,786, forward strand.
GTTCAAACGAGTCAAGAATGAAGCTACAAGTTGTTTCCAAGTTCGAACGAGTAAAGAATGAAGTTTGAAGTTGTTACGGATTGTTTTCATGTTCAAATGAGCCAAGAATGATCCTACAAGAGTTTACAAGTTGTTTCCATGTTCAAACGAGTCAAGAATGAAGCTACAAGTTGTTTCCAAGTTCGAACAACTCAAGAATGATGTCTCAAGTAATTACAGATTATTTTTATGTTCAAATGAGCCAAGAATGATCCTACAAGAGTTTACAATTGTTTCAATGTTCAAACGAGTCAAGAATGGAGTTACAAGTTGTTTCCAAGTTCAAATGAGTAAAAAATATAGTCTCAATTTGTTACAGATTGTTTTCATCTACAAATGAGTCAAGAATGAAACAAGAGCTTACAAGTTGTTTCCATATTCAAACAAGTCAAGAATGAAGCTACAAGTTGTTTCAAAGTTGGAACGAGTAATGAATGAAGTTTGAAGTTGTTACAGATTGTTTTCAAGTTCAAATGATCCAAGAATGATCCTACAAGATTTTACAAGTTGTTTCCACGTTCAAACGAGTCAAAAATGAAGCTACAAGTTGTTTCGAAGTAAGAACAAGTCAAGAATGATGTCTCAAGTTATTACAGATTATTTTTATGTTCAAATGAGCCAAGAATGATCCTACAAGAATTTATAATTGTTTCAATGTTCAAACGAGTCAAGAATGGAGCTACAAGTTGTTTCCAAGTTCGAACGAGTAAAGAATGAAGTTTGAATTTGTTACGGACTGTTTTCATGTTCAAATGAGCCAAGAATGATCCTACAAGAGTTTAGAAGTTGTTTCCATGTTCAAATGAGTCAAGAATGAAGCTACAAGTTGTTTCCAAGTTCGAACAAGTCAAGAATGATGTCTCAAGTAATTATAGATTTTTTTTATGTTCAAATGATCCTACAAGAGTTTACAATTGTTTCAATGCTCAAACGAGTCAAGAATGGAGCTACAAGTTGTTTCCAAGGTCAAATTAGTAAAAAATATAGTCTCAAGTTGTTACAAAATTGTTTTCATGTACAAATGAGCCAAGAATGATCCTACAAGAGCTTACAAGTTGTTTCCATATTGAAACGAGTCAAGAATGGATCTACAATATGTTTCCAAGTTCAGACAAGTAAAGAATTAAGTGTCAAGTTGTTACAGATTGTTTTCATGTTCAAATGATCCAAAAATGATCCTACAATAGTTTACAATTGTTTTAATGTTCAAACGAGTCAAGAATGGAGCTACAAGTTGTTTCCAAGTTCAAATGAGTAAAGAATAAATCTCAAGTTGTTACAGATTATTTTCATGTTCAAATTAGCCAAGAATGATCCTAAAAGAGTTTACAAGTTGTTTCCATGTTCAAACGAGTCTAGCATGAAGTTACAAGTTGTTTCCAAGTTCGAACGAGTAAAGAATGAAGTTTGAAGTTATTACGGAAAGTTTTCATGTTCAAATGAGCCAAAAATGATCCAACAAGAGTTTACAATTGTTTCAATGTTCAATCGAGTCAAGAACGAAGCTATAAGTTGTTTCCAAGTTCGAACGAGTCAAGAATGAAGCTACAAGTTGTTTCCAAGTTCGAACGAGTAAAGAATGAAGTTTGAAGTTGTTACGGATTGTTTTCATGTTCAAATGAGACAAAAATGATCCAACAAGAGTTTACAAGATGTTTCAATGTTCAAAGGACTCAAGAATGGATCTACAAAAATTTTCCAAGTTCAGACAAGTCAAGAATGATGTCTCAAGTTGTTACAGATTGTTTTCATGTTCAAATGAGCCTAGAATGACCCTATAAGAGTATACAAGTGTTTTACTGTTCAAACGAGTCAAGAATGAAGGTATAAGTTGTTTCCAAGTTCAAACGAGTAAAGAATGAAGTCTAACGTTGTTACGGATTGTTGTCATGTTCAAATGAGCCAAGAATGATCCTACAGGAGTTTACAATTGTTTCAATGTTCAAACGAGTCAAGAATGGAGCTACAAGTTATTTCCAAGTTCAAATGAGTAAGGAATAAAGTCTCAAGTTGTTAAAGATTGTTTTCATGTTCAACTGAGCCAAGAATGATCCTACAAGAGTTTACAAGTTGTTTCCATGTTCAAACGAGTCAAAAATGAAGCTACAAGTTGTTTCCAAGTTCGAACGAGTAAAGAATGAAGTTTGAAATTGTTACGGATTGTTTTCATGTTCAAATGAGCCATGAATGATCCTACAAGAGTTTACAAGTTATTTCCATGTTCAAATGAGTCAAGAATGAAGCTACAAGTTATTTCCAAGTTCAAACGAGTAAAGAATGATGTCTCAAGTTGTTACGGATTATTTTTATGTTCAAATGAGCCAAGAATGATCCTACAAGAGTTTATAATTGTTTCAATGTTCAAACGAGTCAAGAATGGAGCTACAAGTTGTTTCCAAGTTCGAACGAGTAAAGAATGAAGTTTGAAGTTGTTACAGATTGTTTTCATGTTCAAATGAGCCAAGAATGATCCTACAAGAGTTTACAAGTTGTTTCCATGTTCAAACGAGTCAAGAATGAAGCTACAAGTTGTTTCCAAGTTCGAACGAGTAAAGAATGAAGTTTGAAGTTGTTACGGATTGTTTTCATGTTCAAATGAGCCCAGAATGATCCTACAAGAGTTTTTTTTTTTTTTGCTAAAATTAAAATATATTAAACAAGAAAGAGGCAAATACAGAATCTAGGGGCATACCCCGCGGAGATCCTACAAGAGTTTACAATTGTTTCAATGTTCAAACGAGTCAAGAATGGAGCTACAAGTTGTTTCCAAGGTCAAATTAGTAAAAAATATAGTCTTAAATTGTTACAGATTGTTTTCATGTACAAATGAGCCAAGAATGATCCTACAAGAGCTTACAAGTTATTTCCATATTCAAACGAGTCAAGAATGAAGCTACAAGTTGTTTCCAAGTTCGAACGAGTAAAGAATGAAGTTTGAAGTTGTTACAGATTGTTTTCAAGTTCAAATGATCCAAGAATGATCCTACAAGAGTATACAAGTTGTTTTTCTTGTTCAAACAAGTCAAGAATGAAGCTACAAGTTGTTTCCAAGTTTGAACGAGTAAAGAATGAAGTTTGAAGTTGTTACAGATTGTTTTCAAGTTCAAATGATCCAAGAATGATCCTACAAGAGTTTACAAGGTGTTTCCATGTTCAAACGAGTCAAGAATGAAGCTACAAGTTGTTTCCAAGTTCGAACAAGTCAAGAATGATGTCTCAAGTTATTACAGATTATTTTTATGTTCAAATGAGCCATGAATGATCCTACAAGAGTATACAAGTATTTCAATGTTCAAACTAGTCAAAAATGAAGCTACAAGTTGTTTCCAAGGTCGAATAATTCAAGCATGAAGTCTTAAGTTGTCACAGATGGTTTTCAGGTACAAATGAGCCAAGAATTATCCTATAAGAGTTTACAAGATGTTTCCATGTTCAAACGAGTCCAGAATGAAGCTACAAGTTATTTCCATGTTCGAACGAGTAAAGAATGAAGTCTGAAGTTATTATGGATTGTTTTCATATTCAAATGAGACAAAAATGATCCAACAAGAGTTTACAATTGTTTCAATGTTCAAAGGAGTCAAGAATGGATCTACAAAAATTTTCCAAGTTCAGACAAGTAAAGAATTAAGTCTCAAGTTGTTACAGATTGTTTTCATGTTCAAATGATCCTAAAATGATCCTACAAGAGTTTACAATTGTTTTACTGTTCAAACGAGTCAAGAAAGGAGCTACAAGTTGTTTCCAAGTTCAAATGAGTAAAGAATAAATCTCAAGTTGTTACATATTATTTTCATGTTCAAATGAGCCAAGAATGATCCTAAAAGAGTTTACAAGTTGTTTCCATGTTCAAACGAGTCTAGAATGAAGTTACAAGTTGTTTTCAAGTTCGAACGAGTAAAGAATGAAGTTTGAAGTTATTACGGAATGTTTTCATGTTCAAATGAGCCAAGAATGATCTTACAAGAGTATACAAGTGTTTAAATGTTCGAACTAGTCAAGAATGAAGCTATAAATTGTTTCCAAGGTCGAACGACTCAAGCATGAAGTCTCAAGTTGTCACAGATGGTTTTCAGGTACAAATGAGCCAAGAATGATCCTATAAGAGTTTACAAGATGTTTCCATGTTCAAACGAGTCCAGAATGAAGCTACAAGTTATTTCCATGTTCGAACGAGTAAAGAATGAAGTCTGAAGTTATTATGGATTGTTTTCATATTCAAATGAGCCAAAAATGATCCAACAAGAGTTTACAATTGTTTCAATGTTCAAACGAGTCAAGAATGGAGCTACAAGTTGTTTCCGAGTTCGAACGAGTAAAGAATGAAGTATGGAGTTGTTACGGATTGTTTTCATGTTCAAATGAGCCAAGAATGATCGTACAAGAGTTTAGAAGTTGTTTCCATGTTCAAATGAGTCAAGAATGATGCTACAAGTTGTTTCCAAGTTCGAACAAGTCAAGAATGATGTCTCAAGTAATTATAGATTATTTTTATTTTCAAATGAGCCAAGAATGATCCTACAAGAGTTTACAATTGTTTCAATGTTCAAACGAGTCAAGAATGGAACTACTAGTTGTTTCCAAGGTCAAATTAGTAAAAAATATAGTCTCAAGTTGTTACAGATTGTTTTCATGTACAAATGAGCCAAGAATGATCCTACAAGAGCTTACAAGTTGTTTCCATATTCAAACGAATCAAGAATGAAGCTACAAGTTGTTTCCAAGTTCGAACGAGTAAAGAATGAAGTTTGAAGTTGTTACAGATTGTTTTCAAGTTCAAATGATCCAAGAATGATCCTACAAGAGTTTACAAGTTGTTTCAATGTTCAAACGAGTCAAGAATGAAGGTATAAGTGGTTTCCAAGTTCGAACGAGTAAAGAATGAAGTCTAACGTTGTTACGGATTGTTGTCATGTTCAAATGAGCCAAGAATGATCCTACTGGAGTTTACAATTGTTTCAATGTTCAAACGAGTCAAGAATGGAGATATAAGTTATTTCCAAGTTCAAATGAGTAAGGAATAAAGTCTCAAGTTGTTAAAGATTGTTTACATGTTCAACTGAGCCAAGAATGATCCTATAAGAGTTTACAAGTTGTTTCCATGTTCAAACGAGTCAAGAATGAAGCTACAAGTTGTTTCCAAGTTCGAACGAGTAAAGAATGAAGTTTGAAGTTGTTACGGATTGTTTTCATGTTCAAATGAGCCAAGAATGATCCTACCAGAGTTTACAAGTTGTTTCCATGTTCAAACGAGTCAAGAATGAAGCTACAAGTTGTTTCCAAGTTCGAACGAGTAAAGAATGAAGTTTGAAGTTGTTACGGATTGTTTTCATGTTAAAATAAGCCAAGAATGATCCTACAAGAGTTTACAAGTTGTTTCCATGTTCAAACGAGTCAAGAATGAAGCTACAAGTTGTTTCCAAGTTCAAACGAGTAAAGAATGAAGTTTGAAGTTGTTACGGATTGTTTTCATGTTCAAATGAGCCAAGAATGATCCTACAAGAGTTTACAAGTTGTTTCCATGTTCAAACGAGTCAAGAATGAAGCTACAAGTTGTTTCCAAGTTCGAACAACTCAAGAATGATGTCTCAAGTAATTACAGATTATTTTTATGTTCAAATGAGCCAAGAATCATCCTACAAGAGTTTACAATTGTTTCAATGTTCAAACGAGTCAAGAATGGAGCTACAAGTTGTTTCCAAGTTCAAATGAGTAAAAAATATAGACTCAATTTGTTACAGATTGTTTTCATGTACAAATGAGTCAAGAATGAAACAAGAGCTTACAAGTTGTTTCCATATTCAAACAAGTCAAGAATGAAGCTACAAGTTGTTTCAAAGTTTGAATGAGTAATCAATGAAGTTTGAAGTTGTTACAGATTGTTTTCAAGTTCAAATGATCCAAGAATGATCCTACAAGATTTTACAAGTTATTTCCATGTTCAAACGAGTCAAAAATGAAGCTACAAGTTGTTTCGAAGTAAGAACAAGTCAAGAATGATGTCTCAAGTTATTACAGATTATTTTTATGTTCAAATGAGCCAAGAATGATCCTACAAGAGTTTATAATTGTTTCAATGTTCAAACGAGTCAAGAATGGAGCTACAAGTTGTTTGCAAGTTCGAACGAGTAAAGAACGAAGTTTGAAGTTGTTACAGAATGTTTTCATGTTCAAATGAGCCAAGAATGATCCTACAAGAGTTTACAAGTTGTTTCCATGTTCAAACGAGTCAAGAATGAAGCTACAAGTTGTTTCCAAGTTCGAACGAGTAAAGAATGAAGTTTGAAGTTATTACGGAATGTTTTCATGTTCAAATGAGCCAAGAATGATCTTACAAGAGTATACAAGTGTTTAAATGTTCGAACTAGTCAAGAATGAAGCTATAAATTGTTTCCAAGGTCGAACGACTCAAGCATGAAGTCTCAAGTTGTCACAGATGGTTTTCAGGTACAAATGAGCCAAGAATGATCCTATAAGAGTTTACAAGATGTTTCCATGTTCAAACGAGTCCAGAATGAAGCTACAAGTTATTTCCATGTTCGAACGAGTAAAGAATGAAGTCTGAAGTTATTATGGATTGTTTTCATATTCAAATGAGCCAAAAATGATCCAACAAGAGTTTACAATTGTTTCAATGTTCAAACGAGTCAAGAATGGAGCTACAAGTTGTTTCCGAGTTCGAACGAGTAAAGAATGAAGTATGAAGTTGTTACGGATTGTTTTCATGTTCAAATGAGCCAAGAATGATCGTACAAGAGTTTAGAAGTTGTTTCCATGTTCAAATGAGTCAAGAATGATGCTACAAGTTGTTTCCAAGTTCGAACAAGTCAAGAATGATGTCTCAAGTAATTATAGATTATTTTTATTTTCAAATGAGCCAAGAATGATCCTACAAGAGTTTACAATTGTTTCAATGTTCAAACGAGTCAAGAATGGAACTACTAGTTGTTTCCAAGGTCAAATTAGTAAAAAATATAGTCTCAAGTTGTTACAGATTGTTTTCATGTACAAATGAGCCAAGAATGATCCTACAAGAGCTTACAAGTTGTTTCCATATTCAAACGAATCAAGAATGAAGCTACAAGTTGTTTCCAAGTTCGAACGAGTAAAGAATGAAGTTTGAAGTTGTTACAGATTGTTTTCAAGTTCAAATGATCCAAGAATGATCCTACAAGAGTTTACAAGTTGTTTCAATGTTCAAACGAGTCAAGAATGAAGGTATAAGTGGTTTCCAAGTTCGAACGAGTAAAGAATGAAGTCTAACATTGTTACGGATTGTTGTCATGTTCAAATGAGCCAAGAATGATCCTACAGGAGTTTACAATTGTTTCAATGTTCAAACGAGTCAAGAATGGAGATATAAGTTATTTCCAAGTTCAAATGAGTAAGGAATAAAGTCTCAAGTTGTTAAAGATTGTTTACATGTTCAACTGAGCCAAGAACGATCCTATAAGAGTTTACAAGTTGTTTCCATGTTCAAACGAGTCAAGAATGAAGCTACAAGTTGTTTCCAAGTTCGAACGAGTAAAGAATGAAGTTTGAAGTTGTTACGGATTGTTTTCATGTTCAAATGAGCCAAGAATGATCCTACCAGAGTTTACAAGTTGTTTCCATGTTCAAACGAGTCAAGAATGAAGCTACAAGTTGTTTCCAAGTTCGAACGAGTAAAGAATGAAGTTTGAAGTTGTTACGGATTGTTTTCATGTTAAAATAAGCCAAGAATGATCCTACAAGAGTTTACAAGTTGTTTCCATGTTCAAACGAGTCAAGAATGAAGCTACAAGTTGTTTCCAAGTTCAAACGAGTAAAGAATGAAGTTTGAAGTTGTTACGGATTGTTTTCATGTTCAAATGAGCCAAGAATGATCCTACAAGAGTTTACAAGTTGTTTCCATGTTCAAACGAGTCAAGAATGAAGCTACAAGTTGTTTCCAAGTTCGAACAACTCAAGAATGATGTCTCAAGTAATTACAGATTATTTTTATGTTCAAATGAGCCAAGAATCATCCTACAAGAGTTTACAATTGTTTCAATGTTCAAACGAGTCAAGAATGGAGCTACAAGTTGTTTCCAAGTTCAAATGAGTAAAAAATATAGACTCAATTTGTTACAGATTGTTTTCATGTACAAATGAGTCAAGAATGAAACAAGAGCTTACAAGTTGTTTCCATATTCAAACAAGTCAAGAATGAAGCTACAAGTTGTTTCAAAGTTTGAATGAGTAATCAATGAAGTTTGAAGTTGTTACAGATTGTTTTCAAGTTCAAATGATCCAAGAATGATCCTACAAGATTTTACAAGTTATTTCCATGTTCAAACGAGTCAAAAATGAAGCTACAAGTTGTTTCGAAGTAAGAAAAGTCAAGAATGATGTCTCAAGTTATTACAGATTATTTTTATGTTCAAATGAGCCAAGAATGATCCTACAAGAGTTTATAATTGTTTCAATGTTCAAACGAGTCAAGAATGGAGCTACAAGTTGTTTGCAAGTTCGAACGAGTAAAGAATGAAGTTTGAAGTTGTTACGGAATGTTTTCATGTTCAAATGAGCCAAGAATGATCCTACAAGAGTTTACAAGTTGTTTCCATGTTCAAACGAGTCAAGAATGAAGCTACAAGTTGTTTCCAAGTTCGAACGAGTAAAGAATGAAGTTTGAAGTTGTTACGGATTGTTTTCATGTTCAAATGAGCCCAGAATGATCCTACAAGAGTTTATAATTGTTTCAATGTTCAAACGAGTCAAGAATGGAGCTACAAGTTGTTTCCAAGGTCAAATTAGTAAAAAATATAGTCTCAAGTTGTTACAGATTGTTTTCATGTACAAATGAGCCAAGAATGATCCTACAAGAGCTTACAAGTTATTTCCATATTCAAACGAGTCAAGAATGAAGCTACAAGTTGTTTCCAAGTTCGAACGAGTAAAGAATGAAGTTTGAAGTTGTTACAGATTGTTTTCAAGTTCAAATGATCCAAGAATGATCCTACAAGAGTATACAAGTTGTTTTTCTTGTTCAAACAAGTCGAGAATGAAGCTACAAGTTGTTTCCAAGTTTGAACGAGTAAAGAATGAAGTTTGAAGTTGTTACATATTGTTTTCAAGTTCAAATGATCCAAGAATGATCCTACAAGAGTTTACAAGTTGTTTCCATGTTCAAACGAGTCAAGAATGAAGCTACAAGTTGTTTCCAAGTTCGAACAAGTCAAGAATGATGTCTCAAGTTATTACAGATTATTTTTATGTTCAAATGAGCCATGAATGATCCTACAAGAGTATACAAGTATTTCAATGTTCAAACTAGTCAAAAATGAAGCTACAAGTTGTTTCCAAGGTCGAATGATTCAAGCATGAAGTCTCAAGTTGTCACAGATAGTTTTCAGGTACAAATGAGCCAAGAATTATCCTATAAGAGTTTACAAGATGTTTCCATGTTCAAACGAGTCCAGAATGAAGCTACAAGTTATTTCCATGTTCGAACGAGTAAAGAATGAAGTCTGAACTTATTATGGATTGTTTTCATATTCAAATGAGACAAAAATGATCCAACAAGAGTTTACAATTGTTTCAATGTTCAAAGGAGTCAAGAATGGATCTACAAAAATTTTCCAAGTTCAGACAAGTAAAGAATTAAGTCTCAAGTTGTTACAGATTGTTTTCATGTTCAAATGATCCTAAAATGATCCTACAAGAGTTTACAATTGTTTTACTGTTCAAACGAGTCAAGAAAGGAGCTACAAGTTGTTTCCAAGTTCAAATGAGTAAAGAATAAATCTCAAGTTGTTACATATTATTTTCATGTTCAAATGAGCCAAGAATGATCCTAAAAGAGTTTACAAGTTGTTTCCATGTTCAAACGAGTCTAGAATGAAGTTACAAGTTGTTTTCAAGTTCGAACGAGTAAAGAATGAAGTTTGAAGTTATTACGGAATGTTTTCGTGTTCAAATGAGCCAAGAATGATCTTACAAGAGTATACAAGTGTTTCAATGTTCGAACTAGTCAAGAATGAAGCTATAAATTATTTCCAAGGTCGAACGACTCAAGCATGAAGTCTCAAGTTGTCACAGATGGTTTTCAGGTACAAATGAGCCAAGAATGATCCTATAAGAGTTTACAAGATGTTTCCATGTTCAAACGAGTCCAGAATGAAGCTACAAGTTATTTCCTTGTTCGAACGAGTAAAGAATGAAGTCTGAAGTTATTATGGATTGTTTTCATATTCAAATGAGCCAAAAATGATCCAACAAGAGTTTACAATTGTTTCAATGTTCAAACGAGTCAAGAATGGAGCTACAAGTTGTTTCCGAGTTCGAACGAGTAAAGAATGAAGTATGAAGTTGTTACGGATTGTTTTCATGTTCAAATGAGCCAAGAATGATCGTACAAGAGTTTAGAAGTTGTTTCCATGTTCAAATGAGTCAAGAATGATGCTACAAGTTGTTTCCAAGTTGGAACAAGTCAAGAATGATGTCTCAAGTAATTATAGATTATTTTTATTTTCAAATGAGCCAAGAATGATCCTACAAGAGTTTACAATTGTTTCAATGTTCAAACGAGTCAAGAATGGAGCTACTAGTTGTTTCCAAGGTCAAATTAGTAAAAAATATAGTCTCAAGTTGTTACAGATTGTTTTCATGTACAAATGAGCCAAGAATGATCCTACAAGAGCTTACAAGTTGTTTCCATATTCAAACGAGTCAAGAATGAAGCTACAAGTTGTTTCCAAGTTCGAACGAGTAAAGAATGAAGTTTGAAGTTGTTACAGATTGTTTTCAAGTTCAAATGATCCAAGAATGATCCTACAAGAGTATACAAGTTGTTTTTCTTGTTCAAACAAGTCGAGAATGAAGCTACAAGTTGTTTCCAAGTTTGAACGAGTAAAGAATGAAGTTTGAAGTTGTTACAGATTGTTTTCATGTACAAATGAGCCAAGAATGATCCTACAAGAGCTTACAAGTTATTTCCATATTCAAACGAGTCAAGAATGAAGCTACAAGTTGTTTCCAAGTTCGAACGAGTAAAGGATGAAGTTTGAAGTTGTTACGGATTGTTTTCAAGTTCAAATGATCCAAGAATGATCCTACAAGAGTATACAAGTTGTTTTTCTTGTTCAAACAAGTCGAGAATAAAGCTACAAGTTGTTTCCAAGTTTGAACGAGTAAAGAATGAAGTTTGAAGTTGTTACAGATTGTTTTCAACTTCAAATGATCCAAGAATGATCCTAAGAGAGTTTACAAGTTGTTTCCATGTTCAAACGAGTCAAGAATGAAGCTACAAGTTGTTTCCAAGTTCGAACAAGTCAAGAATGATGTCTCAAGTTATTACAGATTATTTTTATGTTCAAATGAGCCATGAATGATCCTACAAGAGTATACAAGTATTTCAATGTTCAAACTAGTCAAAAATGAAGCTACAAGTTGTTTCCAAGGTCGAATGATTCAAGCATGAAGTCTCAAGTTGTCACAGATAGTTTTTACGTACAAATGAGCCAAGAATTATCCTATAAGAGTTTACAAGATGTTTCCATGTTCAAACGAGTCCAGAATGAAGCTACAAGTTATTTCCATGTTCGAACGAGTAAAGAATGAAGTTTGAAGTTGTTACGGATTGTTTTCATGTTCAAATGAGCCAAGAATGATCCTACAAGAGTTTACAAGTTGTTTCCATGTTCAAACGAGTCAAGAATGAAGCTACAAGTTGTTTCCAAGTTCGAACAACTCAAGAATGATGTCTCAAGTAATTACAGATTATTTTTATGTTCAAATGAGCCAAGAATCATCCTACAAGAGTTTACAATTGTTTCAATGTTCAAACGAGTCAAGAATGGAGCTACAAGTTATTTCCAAGTTCAAATGAGTAAAAAATATAGTCTCAATTTGTTACAGATTGTTTTCATGTACAAATGAGTCAAGAATGAAACAAGAGCTTACAAGTTGTTTCCATATTCAAACAAGTCAAGAATGAAGCTACAAGTTGTTTCAAAGTTTGAACGAGTAATCAATGAAGTTTGAAGTTGTTACAGATTGTTTTCAAGTTCAAATGATCCAAGAATGATCCTACAAGATTTTACAAGTTGTTTCCATGTTCAAACGAGTCAAAAATGAAGCTACAAGTTGTTTCGAAGTAAGAACAAGTCAAGAATGATGTCTCAAGTTATTACAGATTATTTTTATGTTCAAATGAGCCAAGAATGATCCTACAAGAGTTTATAATTGTTTCAATGTTCAAACGAGTCAAGAATGGAGCTACAAGTTATTTCCAAGTTCGAACGAGTAAAGAATGAAGTTTGAAGTTGTTACGGATTGTTTTCATGTTCAAATGAGCCAAGAATGATCCTACAAGAGTTTACAAGTTGTTTCCATGTTCAAACGAGTCAAGAATGAAGCTACAAGTTGTTTCCAAGTTCGAACGAGTAAAGAATGAAGTTTGAAGTTGTTACGGATTGTTTTCATGTTCAAATGAGCCCAGAATGATCCTACAAGAGTTTACAATTGTTTCAATGTTCAAACGAGTCAAGAATGGAGCTACAAGTTGTTTCCAAGGTCAAATTAGTAAAAAATATAGTCTCAAGTTGTTACAGATTGTTTTCATGTACAAATGAGCCAAGAATGATCCTACAAGAGCTTACAAGTTATTTCAATATTCAAACGAGTCAAGAATGAAGCTACAAGTTGTTTCCAAGTTCGAACGAGTAAAGAATGAAGTTTGAAGTTGTTACAGATTGTTTTCAAGTTCAAATGATCCAAGAATGATCCTACAAGAGTATACAAGTTGTTTTTCTTGTTCAAACGAGTCAAGAATGAAGCTACAAGTTGTTTCCAAGTTCAAATGAGTAAAGAATAAATCTCAAGTTGTTACATATTATTTTCATGTTCAAATGAGCCAAGAATGATCCTAAAAGAGTTTACAAGTTGTTTCCATGTTCAAACGAGTCTAGAATGAAGTTACAAGTTGTTTTCAAGTTCGAACAAGTAAAGAATGAAGTTTGAAGTTATTACGGAATGTTTTCGTGTTCAAATGAGCCAAGAATGATCTTACAAGAGTATACAAGTGTTTCAATGTTCGAACTAGTCAAGAATGAAGCTATAAATTGTTTCCAAGGTCGAACGACTCAAGCATGAAGTCTCAAGTTGTCACAGATGGTTTTCAGGTACAAATGAGCCAAGAATGATCCTATAAGAGTTTACAAGATGTTTCCATGTTCAAACGAGTCCAGAATGAAGCTACAAGTTATTTCCTTGTTCGAACGAGTAAAGAATGAAGTCTGAAGTTATTATGGATTGTTTTCATATTCAAATGAGCCAAAAATGATCCAACAAGAGTTTACAATTGTTTCAATGTTCAAACGAGTCAAGAATGGAGCTACAAGTTGTTTCCGAGTTCGAACGAGTAAAGAATGAAGTATGAAGTTGTTACGGATTGTTTTCATGTTCAAATGAGCCAAGAATGATCGTACAAGAGTTTAGAAGTTGTTTCCATGTTCAAATGAGTCAAGAATGATGCTACAAGTTGTTTCCAAGTTTGAACAAGTCAAGAATGATGTCTCAAGTAATTATAGATTATTTTTATTTTCAAATGAGCCAAGAATGATCCTACAAGAGTTTACAATTGTTTCAATGTTCAAACGAGTCAAGAATGGAGCTACTAGTTGTTTCCAAGGTCAAATTAGTAAAAAATATAGTCTCAAGTTGTTACAGATTGTTTTCATGTACAAATGAGCCAAGAATGATCCTACAAGAGCTTACAAGTTGTTTCCATATTCAAACGAGTCAAGAATGAAGCTACAAGTTGTTTCCAAGTTCGAACGAGTAAAGAATGAAGTTTGAAGTTGTTACAGATTGTTTTCAAGTTCAAATGATCCAAGAATGATCCTACAAGAGTATACAAGTTGTTTTTCTTGTTTAAACAAGTCGAGAATGAAGCTACAAGTTGTTTCCAAGTTTGAACGAGTAAAGAATGAAGTTTGAAGTTGTTACAGATTGTTTTCATGTACAAATGAGCCAAGAATGATCCTACAAGAGCTTACAAGTTATTTCCATATTCAAACGAGTCAAGAATGAAGCTACAAGTTGTTTCCAAGTTCGAACGAGTAAAGGATGAAGTTTGAAGTTGTTACGGATTGTTTTCAAGTTCAAATGATCCAAGAATGATCCTACAAGAGTATACAAGTTGTTTTTCTTGTTCAAACAAGTCGAGAATAAAGCTACAAGTTGTTTCCAAGTTTGAACGAGTAAAGAATGAAGTTTGAAGTTGTTACAGATTGTTTTCAAGTTCAAATGATCCAAGAATGATCCTAAGAGAGTTTACAAGTTGTTTCCATGTTCAAACGAGTCAAGAATGAAGCTACAAGTTGTTTCCAAGTTCGAACAAGTCAAGAATGATGTCTCAAGTTATTACAGATTATTTTTATGTTCAAATGAGCCATGAATGATCCTACAAGAGTATACAAGTATTTCAATGTTCAAACTAGTCAAAAATGAAGCTACAAGTTGTTTCCAAGGTCGAATGATTCAAGCATGAAGTCTCAAGTTGTCACAGATAGTTTTTACGTACAAATGAGCCAAGAATTATCCTATAAGAGTTTACAAGATGTTTCCATGTTCAAACGAGTCCAGAATGAAGCTACAAGTTATTTCCATGTTCGAACGAGTAAAGAATGAAGTTTGAAGTTGTTACGGATTGTTTTCATGTTCAAATGAGCCAAGAATGATCCTACAAGAGTTTACAAGTTGTTTCCATGTTCAAACGAGTCAAGAATGAAGCTACAAGTTGTTTCCAAGTTCGAACAACTCAAGAATGATGTCTCAAGTAATTACAGATTATTTTTATGTTCAAATGAGCCAAGAATCATCCTACAAGAGTTTACAATTGTTTCAATGTTCAAACGAGTCAAGAATGGAGCTACAAGTTGTTTCCAAGTTCAAATGAGTAAAAAATATAGTCTCAATTTGTTACAGATTGTTTTCATGTACAAATGAGTCAAGAATGAAACAAGAGCTTACAAGTTGTTTCCATATTCAAACAAGTCAAGAATGAAGCTACAAGTTGTTTCAAAGTTTGAACGAGTAATCAATGAAGTTTGAAGTTGTTACAGATTGTTTTCAAGTTCAAATGATCCAAGAATGATCCTACAAGATTTTACAAGTTGTTTCCATGTTCAAACGAGTCAAAAATGAAGCTACAAGTTGTTTCGAAGTAAGAACAAGTCAAGAATGATGTCTCAAGTTATTACAGATTATTTTTATGTTCAAATGAGCCAAGAATGATCCTACAAGAGTTTATAATTGTTTCAATGTTCAAACGAGTCAAGAATGGAGCTACAAGTTATTTCCAAGTTCGAACGAGTAAAGAATGAAGTTTGAAGTTGTTACGGATTGTTTTCATGTTCAAATGAACCAAGAATGATCCTACAAGAGTTTACAAGTTGTTTCCATGTTCAAACGAGTCAAGAATGAAGCTACAAGTTGTTTCCAAGTTCGAACGAGTAAAGAATGAAGTTTGAAGTTGTTACGGATTGTTTTCATGTTCAAATGAGCCCAGAATGATCCTACAAGAGTTTACAATTGTTTCAATGTTCAAACGAGTCAAGAATGGAGCTACAAGTTGTTTCCAAGGTCAAATTAGTAAAAAATATAGTCTCAAGTTGTTACAGATTGTTTTCATGTACAAATGAGCCAAGAATGATCCTACAAGAGCTTACAAGTTATTTCAATATTCAAACGAGTCAAGAATGAAGCTACAAGTTGTTTCCAAGTTCGAACAAGTCAAGAATGATGTCTCAAGTTATTACAGATTATTTTTATGTTCAAATGAGCCATGAATGATCCTACAAGAGTATACAAGTATTTCAATGTTCAAACTAGTCAAAAATGAAGTTACAAGTTATTTCCAAGGTCGAATGATTCAAGCGTGAAGTCTCAAGTTGTCACAGATAGTTTTCAGGTACAAATGAGCCAAGAATTATCCTATAAGAGTTTACAAGATGTTTCCATGTTCAAACGAGTCCAGAATGAAGCTACAAGTTATTTCCATGTTCGAACGAGTAAAGAATGAAGTCTGAAGTTATTATGGATTGTTTTCATATTCAAATGAGACAAAAATGATCCAACAAGAGTTTACAATTGTTTCAATGTTCAAAGGAGTCAAGAATGGATCTACAAAAATTTTCCAAGGTCAGACAAGTAAAGAATTAAGTCTCAAGTTGTTACAGATTGTTTTCATGTTCAAATGATCCTAAAATGATCCTACAAGAGTTTACAATTGTTTTACTGTTCAAACGAGTCAAGAAAGGAGCTACAAGTTGTTTCCAAGTTCAAATGAGTAAAGAATAAATCTCAAGTTGTTACATATTATTTTCATGTTCAAATGAGCCAAGAATGATCCTAAAAGAGTTTACAAGTTGTTTCCATGTTCAAACGAGTCTAGAATGAAGTTACAAGTTGTTTCCAAGTTCGAACGAGTAAAGAATGAAGTTTGAAGTTATTACGGAATGTTTTCATGTTCAAATGAGCCAAGAATGATCCTACAAGAGTATACAAGTGTTTCAATGTTCCAACTAGTCAAGAATGAAGCTATAAATTGTTTCCAAGGTCGAACGACTCAAGCATGAAGTCTCAAGTTGTCACATATGGTTTTCAGGTACAAATGAGCCAAGAATGATCCTATAAGAGTTTACAAGATGTTTCCATGTTCAAACGAGTCCAGAATGAAGCTACAAGTTATTTCCATGTTCGAACGAGTAAAGAATGAAGTCTGAAGTTATTATGGATTGTTTTCATATTCAAATGAGCCAAAAATGATTCAACAAGAGTTTACAATTGTTTCAATGTTCAAACGAGTCAAGAATGGAGCTACAAGTTGTTTCCGAGTTCGAACGAGTAAAGAATGAAGTATGAAGTTGTTACGGATTGTTTTCATGTTCAAATGAGTCAAGAATGATGCTACAAGTTGTTTCCAAGTTCGAACAAGTCAAGAATGATGTCTCAAGTAATTATAGATTATTTTTATTTTCAAATGAGCCAAGAATGATCCTACAAGAGTTTACAATTGTATCAATGTTCAAACGAGTCAAGAATGGAGCTACTAGTTGTTTCCAAGGTCAAGTTAGTAAAAAATATAGTCTCAAGTTGTTACAGATTGTTTTCATGTACAAATGAGCCAAGAATGATCCTACAAGAGCTTACAAGTTGTTTCCATATTCAAACGAATCAAGAATGAAGCTACAAGTTGTTTCCAAGTTCGAACGAGTAAAGAATGAAGTTTGAAGTTGTTACAGATTGTTTTCAAGTTCAAATGATCCAAGAATGATCCTACAAGAGTTTACAAGTTGTTTCAATGTTCAAACGAGTCAAGAATGAAGGTATAAGTGGTTTCCAAGTTCGAACGAGTAAAGAATGAAGTCTAACGTTGTTACGGATATTTGTCATGTTCAAATGAGCCAAGAATGATCCTACAGGAGTTTACAATTGTTTCAATGTTCAAACGAGCCAAGAATGGAGATATAAGTTGTTTCCCAGTTCAAATGAGTAAGGAATAAAGTCTCAAGTTGTTAAAGATTGTTTACGTGTTCAACTGAGCCAAGAATGATCCTATAAGAGTTTACATGTTGTTTCCATGTTCAAACGAGTCAAGAATGAAGCTACAAGTTGTTTCCAAGTTCGAACGAGTAAAGAATGGAGTTTGATGTTGTTACGGATTGTTTTCATGTTCAAATGAGCCAAGAATGATCCTACCAGAGTTTACAAGTTGTTTCCATGTTCAAACGAGTCAAGAATGAAGCTACAAGTTGTTTCCAAGTTCGAACGAGTAAAGAATGAAGTTTGAAGTTGTTACGGATTGTTTTCATGTTCAAATGAGCCAAGAATGATCCTACAAGAGTTTACAAGTTGTTTCCATGTTCAAACGAGTCAAGAATGAAGCTACAAGTTGTTTCCAAGTTCGAACGAGTAAAGAATGAAGTTTGAAGTTGTTACGGATTGTTTTCATGTTCAAATGTGCCAAGAATGATCCTACAAGAGTTTACAAGTTATTTCCATGTTCAAACGAGTCAAGAATGAAGCTACAAGTTGTTTCCAAGTTCGAACAACTCAAGAATGATGTCTCAAGTAATTACAGATTATTTTTATGTTCAAATGAGCCAAGAATCATCCTACAAGAGTTTACAATTGTTTCAATGTTCAAACGAGTCAAGAATGGAGCTACAAGTTGTTTCCAAGTTCAAATGAGTAAAAAATATAGTCTCAATTTGTTACAGATTGTTTTCATGTACAAATGAGTCAAGAATGAAACAAGAGCTTACAAGTTGTTTCCATATTCAAACATGTCAAGAATGAAGCTACAAGTTGTTTCAAAGTTTGAACGAGTAATGAATGAAGTTTGAAGTTGTTACAGATTGTTTTCAAATTCAAATGATCCAAGAATGATCCTACAAGATTTTACAAGTTGTTTCCATGTTCAAACGAGTCAAAAATGAAGCTACAAGTTGTTTCGAAGTAAGAACAAGTCAAGAATGATGTCTCAAGTTATTACAGATTACTTTTATGTTCAAATGAGCCAAGAATGATCCTACAAGAGTTTATAATTGTTTCAATGTTCAAACGAGTCAAGAATGGAGCTACATGTTGTTTCCAAGTTCGAACGAGTAAAGAATGAAGTTTGAATTTGTTACGGACTGTTTTCATGTTCAAATGAGCCAAGAATGATCCTACAAGAGTTTAGAAGTTGTTTCCATGTTCAAATGAGTCAAGAATGAAGCTACAAGTTTTTTCCAAGTTCGAACAAATCAAGAATGATGTCTCAAGTAATTATAGATTTTTTTTATGTTCAAATGAGCCAAGAATGATCCTACAAGAGTTTACAATTGTTTCAATGTTCAAACGAGTCAAGAATGGAGCTACAAGTTGTTTCCAAGGTCAAATTAGTAAACAATATAGTCTCAAGTTGTTACAAAATTGTTTTCATGTACAAATGAGCCAAGAATGATCCTACAAGAGCTTACAAGTTGTTTCCATATTCAAACGAGTCAAGAATGAAGCTACAAGTTGTTTCCAAGTTCGAACGAGTAAAGAATAAATCTCAAGTTGTTACAGATTGTTTTCAAGTTCAAATGATCCAAGAATGATCCTACAAGAGTATACAAGTTGTTTCCATGTTCAAACAAGTCGAGAATGAAGTTACAAGTTGTTTCCAAGTTCGAACGAGTAAAGAATGAAGTTTGAAGTTATTACGGAATGTTTTCATGTTCAAATGAACCAAAAATGATCCAACAAGAGTTTACAATTGTTTCAATGTTCAAACGAGTCAAGAACGAAGCTATAAGTTGTTTCCAAGTTCGAACGAGTCAAGAATGAAGCTACAAGTTGTTTCCAAGTTCGAACGAGTAAAGAATGAAGTTTGAAGTTGTTACGGATTGTTTTCATGTTCAAAGGATCCAACATTGATCCTACAAGAGTTTACAAGATGTTTACATGTTCAAACAAGTCAAGAATGAAGCTACAAGTTGTTTCCAAGTTCGAACAAGTCAAGAATGATGTCTCAAGTTATTACATATTATTTTTATGTTCAAATGAGCCTAGAATGACCCTACAAAAGTATACAAGTGTTTCAATGTTCAAACGAGTCAAGAATGAAGGTATAAGTTGTTTCCAAGTTCGAACGAGTAAAGAATGAAGTCTAACGTTGTTACGGATTGTTGTCATGTTCAAATGAGCCAAGAATGATCCTACAGGAGTTTACAATTGTTTCAATGTTAAAACGAGTCAAGAGTGGAGCTACAAGTTATTTCCAAGTTCAAATGAGTAAGGAATAAAGTCTCAAGTTGTTAAAGATTGTTTTCATGTTCAACTGAGCCAAGAATGATCCTACAAGAGTTTACAAGTTGTTTCCTTGTTCAAACGAGTCAAGAATGAAGCTACAAGTTGTTTCCAAGTTCGAACGAGTAAAGAATGAAGTTTAAAATTGTTACGGATTGTTTTCATGTTAAAATGAGCCAAGAATGATCCTAAAAGAGTTTACAAGTTGTTTCCATGTTCAAACGAGTCAAGAATGAAGCTACAAGTTGTTTCCAAGTTCGAACGAGTAAAGAATGATGTCTCAAGTTGTTACGGATTATTTTTATGTTCAAATGAGCCAAGAATGATCCTACAAGAGTTTATAATTGTTTCAATGTTCAAACGAGTCAAGAATGGCGCTACAAGTTGTTTCCAAGTTCGAACGAGTAAAGAATGAAGTTTGAAGTTGTTACGGATTGTTTTCATGTTCAAATGAGCCAAGAATGATCCTACAAGAGTTTACAAGTTGTTTCCATGTTCAAACGAGTCAAGAATGAAGCTACAAGTTGTTTCCAAGTTCGAACCAGTAAAGAATGAAGTTTTAAGTTGTTACGGATTGTTTTCATGTTCAA
This sequence comes from Oenanthe sinensis, assembly GCA_028671895.1. Taxonomy (NCBI): domain Eukaryota; kingdom Viridiplantae; phylum Streptophyta; class Magnoliopsida; order Apiales; family Apiaceae; genus Oenanthe; species Oenanthe sinensis. The sequence continues at coordinate 16,451,221 of CM053807.1, forward strand.
ATGAGCCCAGAATGATCCTACAAGAGTTTACAATTGTTTTAATGTTCAAACGAGTCAAGAATGGAGCTACAAGTTGTTTCCAAGTTCGAACAAGTCAAGAACGATGTCTCAAGTTATTACATATTATTTTTATGTTCAAATGAGCCTAGAATGACCCTACAAGAGTATACAAGTGTTTCAATGTTCAAACGAGTCAAGAATGAAGGTATAAGTTGTTTCCAAGTTCGAACGAGTAAAGAATGAAGTCTAACGTTGTTACGGATTGTTGTCATGTTCAAATGATCCAAGAATGATCCTACAAGAGTATACAAGTTGTTTTTCTTGTTCAAACAAGTCAAGAATGAAGCTACAAGTTGTTTTCAAGTTGGAACGAGTAAAGAATGAAGTTTGAAGTTGTTATAGATTGTTTTCAAGTTCAAATGATCCAAGAATGATCCTACAAGAGTTTACAAGTTGTTTCTATGTTCAAACGAGTCAAGAATGAAGCTACAAGTTATTTCCAAGTTCGAACAAGTCAAGAATGATGTCTCAAGTTATTACAGATTATTTTTATGTTCAAATGAGCCATGAATGATCCTACAAGAGTATACAAGTATTTCAATGTTCAAACTAGTCAAAAATGAAGCTACAAGTTGTTTCCAAGGTCGAATGATTCAAGCATGAAGTCTCAAGTTGTCACAGATGGTTTTCAGGTACAAATGAGCCAAGAATTATCCTATAAGAGTTTACAAGATGTTTCCATGTTCAAACGAGTCCAGAATGACGCTACAAGTTATTTCCATGTTCAAACGAGTAAAGAATGAAGTCTGAAGTTATTATGGATTGTTTTCATATTCAAATGAGACAAAAATGATCCAACAAGAGTTTACAATTGTTACAATGTTCAAAGGAGTCAAGAATGGATCTACAAAAATTTTCGAAGTTCAGACAAGTAAAGAATTAAGTCTCAAGTTGTTACAGATTATTTTCATGTTCAAATGATCCTACAAGAGTTTACAATTGTTTTACTGTTCAAACGAGTCAAGAATGGAGCTACAAGTTGTTTCCAAGTTCAAATGAGTAAAGAATAAATCTCAAGTTGTTACAGATTATTTGCATGTTCAAATGAGCCAAGAATGATCCTAAAAGAGTTTACAAGTTGTTTCCATGTTCAAACGAGTCTAGAATGAAGTTACAAGTTGTTTCCAAGTTCGAACGAGTAAAGAATGAAGTTTGAAGTTATTACGGAATGTTTTCATGTTCAAATGAGCCAAGAATGATCCTACAAGAGTATACAAGTGTTTCAATGTTCGAACGAGTCAAGAATGAAGCTATAAATTGTTTCCAAGGTCGAACGACTCAAGCATGAAGTCTCAAGTTGTCACAGATGGTTTTCAGGTACAAATGAGCCAAGAATGATCCTATAAGAGTTTACAAGATGTTTCCATGTTCAAACGAGTCCAAAATGAAGCTACAAGTTATTTCCATGTTCGAACGAGTAAAGAATGAAGTCTCTAGTTATTATGGATTGTTTTCATATTCAAATGAGCCAAAAATGATCCAACAAGAGTTTACAATTGTTTCAATATTCAAACGAGTGAAGAATGAAGCTATAAGTTGTTTCCGAGTTCGAACGAGTAAAGAATGAAGTATGAAGTTGTTACGGATTGTTGTCATGTTCAAATGAGCCAAGAATGATCCTACAAGAGATTACAATTGTTTCAATGTTAAAACGAGTCAAGAATGATGCTACAAGTTGTTTCCAAGTTCAAATGAGTAAAGAATAAAGTCTCAAGTTGTTACAGATTATTTTCATGTTCAACGGAGCCAAGAATGATCCTACAAGAGTTTACAAGTTGTTTCCATGTTCAAACGAGTGAAGAATGAAGCTGCAAGTTGTTTCCAAGTTCGAACTAGTAAAGAATGAAGTTTGAAGTTGTTACGGATTGTTTTCATGTTCAAATGATCGAAAAATGATCCAACAAGAGTTTACAATTGTTTCAATGTTCAAACGAGTCAAGAATGAAGCTATAAGTTGTTTCCAAGTTCGAACGCGTAAAGAATGAAGTCTAACGTTGTTACGGATTGTTGTCATGTTCAAATGAGCCAAGAATGATCCTACAAGAGTTTACAATTGTTTAAATGTTCAAACGAGTCAAGAATGGAGCTACAAGTTCTTTCCAAGTTCAAACGAGTAAAGAATGAAGTCTCAAGTTGTTACCGATTGTTTTCTTGTTCAAATGAGCCAAGAATGATCCTACAAGAGTTTACAAGTTGTTTCCATGTTCAAACGAGTCAAGAATGAAGGTATAATTTGTTTCCAAGTTCGAACGAGTAAAGAATGAAGTTTTAAAGTTGTTACGGCTTGTTTTCATGTTCAAATGAGCAAAAAATGATCCAACAAGATATTACAATTGTTTCAATGTTCAAACGAGTCAAGAATGATGCTACAAGTTGTTTCCAAGTTCGAATAAGCAAAGAATGAAGTCCAAAGTTATTACGGATTGTTGCTATGTTCAAATGAGCCAAGAATGATCCTACAAGAGTTTACAATTGTTTAAATGTTCAAATGAGTCAAGAATGGAGTTACAAGTTGTTTCCAAGTTCAAACAAGTAAAGAATTAAGTCTCAAGTTGTTACGGATTGTTTTCAAGTTCAACTGATCAAAAAATGATCCTACAAGAGTTTACAATTGTTTTAATGTTGAAACGAGTAAAGAATGGAGCTACAACTTGTTTCCAAGTTCAAATGAGTAAAGAATGATCCTATAAGAGTTTACAAGTTGTTTCCATGTTCAAACGAGTCAAGAATTAAGCTACAAGTTGTTTCCAAGTTCGAACGAGTAAAGAATGAAGTTTGAAGTTATTACGGATTGTTTTCATGTTCAAATGAACCAAGAATGATCCTAAAAGAGTTTACAAGTTGTTTCCATGTTCAAACGAGTCTAGAATGAAGTTACAAGTTGTTTCCAAGTTCGAACGACTTAAGAATGAAGGTTGAAGTTATTACGGATTGTTTTCATGTTCAAATGAGCCAAAAATGATCCTACAAGAGTTTACAATTGTTTCAATGTTCAAACGAGTCAAGAATGAAGCTATAAGTTGTTTCCAAGTTCGAACGAGTAAAGAATGAAGTATAACGTTGTTACGGATTGTTGTCATGTTCAAATGAGCCAAGAATGATCCTACAAGAGATTACAATTGTTTCAATGTTAAAACGAGTCAAGAATGTAGCTACAAGTTGTTTCCAAGTTCAAACGAGTAAAGAATGAAGTCTCAAGTTGTTACAGATTGTTTTCATGTTCAAATGAGCCAAGAATGATCCTACAAGAGTTTACAAATTTTTACAGATTGTTTCCATGTTCAAACGAGTCAAGAATGAAGGTACAAGTTGTTTCCAAGTTCGAACGAGTAAAGAATGAAGTTCGAACGAGTAAAGAATGAAGTTTGAAGTTGTTACGGATTGTTTTAATGTTCAACTGAGCCAAAAATGATCCAACAAGAGTTTACAATTGTTTCAATATTCAAACGAGTCAAGAATGGAGCTACAAGTTGTTTCCAAGGCCGAACGAGTAAAAAATGAAGTCTAACGTTGTTACGGATTGTTGTCATGTTCAAATGAGCCAAGAATGATCCTACAAGAGTTTACAATTGTTTCAATGTTCAAACGAGTTAAGAATGTAGCGACAAGTTGTTTCCAAGTTCAAACGAGTAAAGAATGAAGTTTCAAGTTGTTACAGATTGTTTTCATGTTCAAATGAGCCAAGAATGATCCTACAAGAGTTTACAAGTTGTTACAGATTGTTTCCATGTTCAAACGAGTCAAGAATGAAGCTACAAGTTGTTTCCAAGTTCGAACGAGTCAAGAATGATGTCTCAAGTTATTACAGATTATTTTCATGTTCAAATGCTCCAAAAATGATCTTACAAGAGTTTATAATTGTTTTAATGTTCAAACGAGTCAAGAATGGAGCTACAAGTTGTTTCCAAGTTCAAACAAGTAAAGAATAGTCTCAAGTTGGTACAGATTGTTTTCATGTTCAAATGATCCAAAAATGATCCTACAAGAGTTTATAATTGTTTTAATGTTCAAACGAGTCAAGAATGGAGCTACAAGTTGTTTCCAAGTTCAAATGAGTAAAGAATAAATCTCAAGTTGTTACAGATTGTTTTCATGTTCAAATGAACCAAGAATGATCCTAAAAGAGTTTACAAGTTGTTTCCATGTTCAAACGAGTCTAGAATGAAGTTACAAGTTTTTTCCAAGTTCGAATGAGTAAAGAATGATGTCTCAAGTTGTTACAGATTGTTTTCATGTTCAAATGAGCCAAGAATGATCTTACAAGAGTTTACAAGTTGTTACAGATTGTTTCCATGTTCAAACGAGTCAAGAATGAAGATACAAGTTGTTTCCAAGTTCGAACGAGTAAAGAATGAAGTTTGAAGTTGTTACGGATTGTTTTCATGTTCAAATGAGCCAAGAATGATCCTACAAGATTTTACAAGTTTCCATTGTCAAATGAGTCAAGAATGAAGCTACAAGTTGTTTCCAAATTCGAACAAGTCAAGAATGATGTCTCAAGTTATTACAGATTATTTTCATGTTCAAATGATCCAAAAATGATCTTACAAGAGTTTATAATTGTTTTAATGTTCAAACGAGTCAAGAATGGAGCTACAAGTTGTTTCCAAGTTCAAACAAGTAAAGAATAGTCTCAAGTTGGTACGGATTGTTTTCATGTTCAAATGATCCAAAAATGATCCTACAAGAGTTTATAATTGTTTTAATGTTCAAACGAGTCAAGAATGGAGCTACAACTTGTTTCCAAGTTCAAATGAGTAAAGAATAAATCTCAAGTTGTTACAGATTGTTTTCATGTTCAAATGAACCAAGAATGATCCTAAAAGAGTTTACAAGTTGTTTCCATGTTCAAACGACTCTAGAATGAAGTTACAAGTTGTTTCCAAGTTCGAACGAGTAAAGAATGAAGTCTCAAGTTGTTACAGATTGTTTTCATGTTCAAATGAGCCAAAAATGATCCAACAAGAGTTTACAGGTTGTTTCCATGTTCAAACGAGTCAAGAATGAAGCTACAAGTTGTTTCCAAGTTCGAACGAGTAAAAAATGAAGTCTAACGTTGTTACGGATTGTTGTCATGTTCAAATGAGCCAAGAATGATCCTACAATAGTTTACAATTGTTTCAATGTTCAAACGAGTTAAGAATGTAGCGACAAGTTGTTTCCAAGTTAAAACGAGTAAAGAATGAAGTCTCAAGTTGTTACAGATTGTTTTCATGTTCAAATGAGCCAAGAATGATCCTACAAGAGTTTACAAGTTGTTACAGATTGTTTCCATGTTCAAATGAGTCAAGAATGAAGCTACAAGTTGTTTCCAAGTTCGAACGAGTAAAGAATGAAGTTTGAAGTTGTTATGGATTGTTTTCATGTTCAAATGAGCCAAAAATGATCCAACAAGAGTTTACAATTGTTTCAATGTTCAAACGAGTCAAGAATGAAGCTATAAGTTATTTCCATGTTCGAACGAGTAAAGAATGAAGTCTAACGTTGTTACGGATTGTTGTCATGTTCAAATGAGCCAAGAATGATCCTACAAGAGTTTACAATTGTTTCAATGTTCCAACGAGTCAAGAATGTTGCTACAAGTTATTTCCAAGTTCAAACGAGTAAAGAATGAAGTCTCAAGTTGTTACAGATTGTTTTCATGTTCAAATGAGCCAAGAATGATCCTACAAGAGTTTACAAGTTGTTACAGATTGTTTCCATGTTCAAACGAGTCAAGAATGAAGCTACAAGTTGTTTCCAAGTTCGAACGAGTAAAGAATGAAGTTTGAAGTTGTTACGGATTGTTTTCATGTTCAAATGAGCCAAGAATGATCCTACAAGAGTTCACAAGTTGTTTCAATGTTCAAACGAGTCAAGAATGAAGCTACAAGTTGTTTCCATGTTCAAACGAGTCAAGAATTAAGCTACAAGTTGTTTCCAAATTCGAACAAGTCAAGAATGATGTCTCAAGTTATTACAGATTATTTTCATGTTCAAATGATCCAAAAATGATCTTACAAGAGTTTATAATTGTTTTAATGTTCAAACGAGTCAAGAATGGAGCTACAAGTTGTTTCCAAGTTCAAACAAGTAAAGAATAGTCTCAAGTTGGCACTAATTGTTTTCATGTTCAAATGATCCAAAAATGATCCTACAAGAGTTTATAATTGTTTTAATGTTCAAACGAGTCAAGAATGGAGATACAAGTTGTTTCCAAGTTCAAATGAGTAAAGAATAAATCTCAAGTTATTACAGATTGTTTTCATGTTCAAATGAACCAATAATGATCCTAAAAGAGTTTACAAGTTGTTTCCATGTTCAAACGAGTCTAGAATGAAGTTACAAGTTGTTTCCAAGTTCGAACGAGTAAAGAATGAAGTCTCAAGTTGTTACAGATTGTTTTCATGTTCAAATGAGCCAAAAATGATCCAACAAGGGTTTACAAGTTGTTTCCATGTTCAAACGAGTCAAGAATGAAGCTACAAGTTGTTTCCAAGTTCGAACGAGTAAAAAATGAAGTCTAACGTTGTTACGGATTGTTGTCATGTTCAAATGAGCCAAGAATGATCCTACAAGAGTTTACAATTGTTTCAATGTTCAAACGAGTTAAGAATGTAGCGACAAGTTGTTTCCAAGTTCAAACGAGTAAAGAATGAAGTCTCAAGTTGTTACAGATTGTTTTCATGTTCAAATGAGCCAAGAATGATCCTACAAGAGTTTACAAGTTGTTATAGATTGTTTCCATGTTCAAACGAGTCAAGAATGAAGCTACAAGTTGTTTCCAAGTTCGAACGAGTAAAGAATGAAGTTTGAAGTTGTTATGGATTGTTTTCATGTTCAAATGAGCCAAAAATGATCCAACAAGAGTTTACAATTGTTTCAATGTTCAAACGAGTCAAGAATGGAGCTACAAGTTATTTCCAAGTTCAAACGAGTAAAGAATAAAGTCTCAAGTTGTTACAGATTGTTTTCATATTCAAATGAGCCAAGAATGATCCTACAAGAGTTTACAAGTTGTTACAGATTGTTTCCATGTTCAAACGAGTCAAAAATGAAGCTACAAGTTGTTTCCAAGTTCGAACGAGTAAAGAATGAAGTTTGAAGTTGTTACGGATTGTTTTCATGTTCAAATGAGCCAAGAATGATCCTACAAGAGTTTACAAGTTGTTTCCATGTTCAAACGAGTCAAGAATGAAGCTACAAGTTGTTTCCAAATTCGAACAAGTCAAGAATGATGTCTCAAGTTATTACAGATTATTTTCATGTTCAAATGATCCAAAAAAGATCTTACAGGAGTTTATAATTGTTTTAATGTTCAAACGAGTCAAGAATGGAGCTACAAGTTGTTTCCAAGTTCAAACAAGTAAAGAATAGTCTCAAGTTGGTACGGATTGTTTTCATGTTCAAATGATCCAAAAATGATCCTACAAGAGTTTACAAGTTGTTTCCATGTTCAAATGAGTCAAGAATGAAGCTACAAGTTGTTTCCAAGTTTGAACAAGTCAAGAATGATTTCTCAAGTAATTACATATTATTTTCATATTGAAATGAGACAAGAATGATCCTACAAGAGTTTACAATTGTTTCAATGTTCAAACGAGTCAAGAATGGAGCTACAAGTTGTTTCCAAGTTCAGACGAGTAAAGAATTAAGTCTCAAGTTGTTACGGATTGTTGTCATGTTCAAATGAGCCAAAAATGATCCTACAAGAGTTTAGAATTGTTTCAATGTTCAAACGAGCCAAGAATGGAGCTACAAGTTGTTTCCAAGTTACACAAGTAAATATTAAAGTCTCAAGTTGTTACATATTGTTTTCATGTACAACTGAGCTAAGAATGATCCTACAAGAGTTTACATGTTGTTTCCATGTTCAAACGAGTCAAGAATTAAGTTAAAAGGTGTTTCCAAGTTCGAAGAAGTCAAGAATCATGATCCTACAAGAGTTTATAATTGTTTTAATGTTCAAACGAGTCAAGAATGGTGCTACAAGTTGTTTCCAAGTTCAAATGAGTAAAGAATAAATCTCAAGTTGTTACAGATTGTTTTCATGTTCTAATGAACCAAGAATGATCCTAAAAGAGTTTAAAAGTTGTTTCCATGTTCAAACGAGTCTAGAATGAAGTTACAAGTTGTTTCCAAGTTCGAACGAGTAAAGAATGAAGTCTCAAGTTGTTACAGATTGTTTTCATGTTCAAATGAGCCAAAAATGATCCAACAAGAGTTTACAAGTTGTTTCCATGTTCAAACGAGTCAAGAATGAAGCTACAAGTTGTTTCCAAGTTCGAACGAGTAAAAAATGAAGTCTAACGTTGTTACGGATTGTTGTCATGTTCAAATGAGCCAAGAATGATCCTACAAGAGTTTACAATTGTTTCAATGTTCAAACGAGTTAAGAATGTAGCGACAAGTTGTTTCCAAGTTCAAACGAGTAAAGAATGAAGTCTCAAGTTGTTACAGATTGTTTTCATGTTCAAATGAGCCAAGAATGATCCTACAAGAGTTTACAAGTTGTTACAGATTGTTTCCATGTTCAAACGAGTCAAGAATGAAGCTACAAGTTGTTTCCAAGTTCGAACGAGTAAAGAATGAAGTTTGAAGTTGTTACGGATTGTTTTCATGTTCAAATGAGCCAAAAATGATCCAACAAGAGTTTACAATTGTTTCAATGTTCAAACGAGTCAAGAATGAAGCTATAAGTTATTTCCATGTTCGAACGAGTAAGGAATGAAGTCTAACGTTGTTACGGATTGTTGTCATGTTCAAATGAGCCAAGAATGATCCTACAAGAGTTTAAAATTGTTTCAATGTTCAAACGAGTCAAGAATGGAGCTACAAGTTATTTCCAAGTTCAAATGAGTAAAGAATGAAGTCTCAAGTTGTTACAGATTGTTTTCATGTTCAAATGAGCCAAGAATGATCCTACAAGAGTTTACAAGTTGTTTCCATGTTCAAACGAGTCAAGAATGAAGCTACAAGTTGTTACCAAGTTCGAACGAGTGAAGAATGATGTCTCAAGTTATTTGAGATTATTTTCATGTTCAAATGATCCAAAAATGATCTTACAAGAGTTTATAATTGTTTTAATGTTCAAACGAGTCAAGAATGGAGCTACAAGTTGTTTCCAAGTTCAAACAAGTAAAGAATAGTCTCAAGTTGGTACGGATTGTTTTCATGTTCAAATGATCCAAAAATGATCCTACAAGAGTTTATAATTGTTTTAATGTTCAAACGAGTCAAGAATGGAGCTATAAGTTGTTTCCAAGTTCAAATGAGTAAAGAATAAATCTCAAGTTGTTACAGATTGTTTTCATGTTCAAATGAACCAAGAATGATCCTAAAAGAGTTTACAAGTTGTTTCCATGTTCAAACGAGTCTAGAATGAAGTTACAAGTTGTTTCCAAGTTCGAACGAGTAAAGAATGAAGTCTCAAGTTGTTACAGATTGTTTTCATGTTCAAATGAGCCAAAAATGATCTAACAAGAGTTTACAAGTTGTTTCCATGTTCAAACGAGTCAAGAATGAAGCTACAAGTTGTTTCCAAGTTCGAACGAGTAAAAAATGAAGTCTAACGTTGTTACGGATTGTTGTCATGTTCAAATGAGCCAAGAATGATCCTACAAGAGTTTACAATTGTTTCAATGTTCCAACGAGTCAAGAATGGAGCTACAAGTTATTTCCAAGTTCAAACGAGTAAAGAATGAAGTCTCAAGTTGTTACAGATTGTTTTCATGTTCAAATGAGCCAAGAATGATCCTACAAGAGTTTACAATTGTTTAAATGTTCAAATGAGTCAAGAATGGAGTTACAAGTTGTTTCCAAGTTCAAACAAGTAAAGAATTAAGTCTCAAGTTGTTACGGATTGTTTTCAAGTTCAAATGATCAAAAAATGATCCTACGAGAGTTTACAATTGTTTTAATGTTGAAACGAGTAAAGAATGGAGCTACAACTTGTTTCCAAGTTCAAATGAGTAAAGAATGATCCTATAAGAGTTTACAAGTTGTTTCCATGTTCAAACGAGTCAAGAATGAAGCTACAAGTTATTTCCATGTTCGAACGAGTAAAGAATGAAGTCTAAAGTTATTACGGATTGTTTTCATATTTAAATGAGCCAAAAATGATCCAATAAGAGTTTACAATTGTTTCAATGTTCAAACGAGTGAAGAATGGAGCTACAAGTTATTTCCAAGTTCAAATGAGTTAAGAATAAATCTCAAGTTGTTACAGATTGTTTCCATGTTCAAACGAGTCAAGAATGAAGCCACAAGTTGTTTCCAAGTTCGAACGAGTAAAGAATGAAGTTTGAAGTTATTACGGATTGTTTTCATGTTCAAATGAACCAAGAATGATCCTAAAAGAGTTTACAAGTTGTTTCCATGTTCAAACGAGTCTAGAATGAAGTTACAAGTTGTTTCCAAGTTCGAACGAGTAAAGAATGAAGTTTGAAGTTATTACGGATTATTTTCATATTCAAATGAGCCAAGAATAATCCTACAAGAGTTTACAATTGTTTCAATGTTCAAACGAGTCAAGAATGAAGCTATAAGTTATTTCCATGTTCAAACGAGTGAAGAATGAAGTCTAACGTTGTTACGGATTGTTGTCATGTTCAAATGAGCCCAGAATGATCCTACAAGAGTTTACAATTGTTTCAATGTTCAAACGAGTCTAGAATGAAGTTACAAGTTGTTTCCAAGTTCGAACGAGTAAAGAATGAAGTCTCAAGTTGTTACAGATTCTTTTCGTTTTCAAATGAGCCAAGAATGATCCTACAAGAGTTTACAAATTGTTACAGATTGTTTCCATGTTCAAACGAGTCAAGAATGAAGCTACAAGTTGTTTCCAAGTTCGAACGAGAAAAGAATGAAGTTTGAAGTTGTTACGGATTGTTTTCATGTTCAAATGAGCCAAAAATGATCCAACAAGAGTTTACAATTGTTTCAATGTTCAAACATGTCAAGAATGAAGCTATAAGTTATTTCCATGTTCGAACGAGTAAAGAATGAAGTCTAACGTTGTTACGGATTATTGTCATGTTCAAATGAGCCAAGAATGATCCTACAAGAGTTTACAAGTTGTTACAGATTGTTTCCATGTTCAAACGAGTCAAGAATAAAGCTACAAGTTGTTTCCAAGTTCGAACGAGTAAAGAATGAAGTTTGAAGTTGTTACGGATTGTTTTCATGTTCAAATGAGCCAAGAATGATCCTACAAGAGTTTACAAGTTGTTTCCATGTTCAACCGAGTCAAGAATGAAGCTACAAGTTGTTTCCAAATTCGAACAAGTCAAGAATGATGTCTCAAGTTATTACAGATTATTTTCATGTTCAAATGATCCAAAAATGATCCTACAAGAGTTTATAATTGTTTTAATGTTCAAACGAGTCAAGAATGGAGCTACAAGTTGTTTCCAAGTTCAAATGAGTAAAGAATAAATCTCAAGTTGTTACAGATTGTTTTCATGTTCAAATGAACCAAGAATGATCCTAAAAGAGTTTACAAGTTGTTTCCATGTTCAAACGAGTCTAGAATGAAGTTACAAGTTGTTTCCATGTTCGAACGAGTAAAGAATGAAGTCTCAAGTTGTTACAGATTGTTTTCATGTTCAAATGAGCCAAAAATGATCCAACAAGAGTTTACAAGTTGTTTCCATGTTCAAACGAATCAAAAATGAAGCTACAAGTTGTTTCCAAGTTTGAACGAGTAAAAATTGAAGTCTAACGTTGTTACGGATTGTTGTCATGTTCAAATGAGGCAAGAATGATCCTACAAGGGTTTACAAGTTATTTACATATTCAAACGAGTCAAGAATGAAGCTATAAGTTGTTTCCAAGTTTGAACGAGTCAAGAATGAAGCTACAAGTTGTTTCGAAGTTCGAACGAGTAAAGAATGAAGTTCGAAGTTGTTACGGATAGTTTTCATGTTCAAAGGATCCAACAATGATCCTACAAGAGTTTACAAGTTGTTTCCATGTTCAAACGAGTCAAGAATGAAGCTACAAGTTGTTTCCAAGTTCGAATAAGTAAAGAACGAAGTCCATAGTTGTTACGGATTGTTTTCATGTTGAAATGAGCCAAGAATGATCCTACAAGAGTTTACAAGTTGTTTCCATATTCAAACGAGTCAAGAATGAAGCTACAAGTTGTTTCCAAGTTGGAACAAGTCAAGAATGATGTCTCAAGTTATTACAGATTATTTTTATGTTCAAATGAGCCAAGAATATTCCTACATGAGTATACAATTGTTTCAATTTTCAAACGAGTCAGGAATGAAGCTATAAGTTGTTTCCAAGTTCGAACGAGTAAAGAATGAAGTCTAAAGTTATTACGGATTGTTTTCATATTTAAATGAGCCAAGAATGATCCTACAAGAGTTTACAAGTTGTTGCCATGTTCAAACGAGTCAAGAATGAAGCTACAAGTTGTTTCCAAGTTCGAACGAGTAAAGAATGAAGTCTGAAGTTGTTACAGATTATTTTCACGTTCAAATGAGCCAAAAATGATCCAACAAGAGTTTACAATTGTTTCAATGTTCAAACGAGTCAAGAATGAAGCTACAAGTTGTTTCCGAGTTCGAACATGTAAAGAATGAAGTCCAAAGTTGTTACGGATTGTTCAAATGAGCCAAGAATGATCCTACAAGAGTATACACGTGTTTCAATGTTCAAAGGGGTCAAGAATGAAGCTACAAGTTGTTTCCAAGTTCGAATAAGTAAAGAAAGAAGTCCATAGTTGTTACGGATTGTTTTCATGTTGAAATGAGCCAAGAATGATCCTACAAGAGTTTACAAGTTGTTTCCATATTCAAACGAGTCAAGAATGAAGCTACAAGTTGTTTCCAAGTTTGAACGAGTAAAGAATGAAGTTTGTAGTTGTTACGGATTGTTTTCATGTTTAAATGAGCCAAGAATGATCCTACAAGAGTTTACAAGTTGTTTCCATGTTCAAACGAGTCAAGAATGAAGCTACAAGTTGTTTCCAAGTTCGAACGAGTAAAGAATGAAGTCTGAAGTTGTTACGGATTATTTTCACGTTCAAATGAGCCAAAAATGATCCTACAAGAGTTTACAATTGTTTCAATGTTCAAACGAGTCAAGAATGAAGCTACAAGTTGTTTCCGAGTTCGAACATGTAAAGAATGAAGTCCAAAGTTGTTACGGATTGTTCAAATGAGCCAAAAATGATCCTACAAGAGTATACACGTGTTTCAATGTTCAAAGGGATCAAGAATGAAGCTACAAGTTATTTCCAAGGTCGAACGACTCAAGCATGAAGTCTCAAGTTGTTACAGACTGTTTTCATGTACAAATGAGCCAAGAATGATCCTACAAGAGTTTACAAGTTGTTTCCATGTTCAAACGAGTAAAGAATGAAGTTACAAGTTGTTTCCAAGTTCGAACGAGTAAAGAATGAAGTTTGAAGTTGTTACGGATTGTTTTCATGTTCAAATGATCCAACAATGATGCTACAAGAGTTTACAAGTTGATTCCATGTTCAAACGAGTCAAGAATGAAGCTACAAGTTGTTTCCAAGTTCGAACAAGTCAAGAATGATGTCTCAAGTTATTACAGATTATTTTTATGTTCAAATGAGCCAAGAATGTTCCTACATGAGTATACAATTGTTTCTATTTTCAAACGAGTCAAGAATGAAGCTATAAGTTGTTTCCAAGTTCGAACGAGTAAAGAATGAAGTCTAACGTTGTTACGGATTGTTTTCATGTTCAAATGAGCCAAGAATGATGCTACAAGAGTTTACAATTGTTTCAATGTTCAAACGAGTCAAGAATGGAGCTACAAGTTGTTTCCAAGTTCAAATGAGTAAAGAATAAAGTCTCAAGTTGTTACAAATTGTTTTCATGTTCAAATAATCCAACAATGATCCTACAAGAGTTTACAAGTTGTTTCCATGTTCAAACGAGTCAAGAAAGAAGCTTCAAGTTGTTTCCAAGTTCGAACGAGTAAAGAATGAAGTTTGAAGTTGTTACGGATTGTTTTCATGTTCGAATGAGCCAAGAATGATCCTACAATAGTTTACAAGTTGTTTCCATGTTCAAACGAGTCAAGAATGAAGCTACAAGTTGTTTCCAAGTTGGAACAAGTCAAGAATGATGTCTCAAGTTATTACAGATTATTTTTATGTTCAAATGAGCCAAGAATATTCCTACATGAGTATACAATTGTTTCAATTTTCAAACGAGTCAGGAATGAAGCTATAAGTTGTTTCCAAGTTCGAACGAGTAAAGAATGAAGTCTAAAGTTATTACGGATTGTTTTCATATTTAAATGAGCCAAAAATGATCCAATAAGAGTTTACAATTGTTTCAATGTTCAAACGAGTGAAGAATGGAGCTACAAGTTATTTCCAAGTTCAAATGAGTTAAGAATAAATCTCAAGTTGTTACGGATTGTTTCCATGTTCAAACGAGTCAAGAATGAAGCTACAAGTTGTTTCCAAGTTCGGACGAGTAAAGAATGAAGTTTGAAGTTGTTACGGATTGTTTTCATGTTCAAATGATCCAACAATGATGCTACAAGAGTTTACAAGTTGTTTCCATGTTCAAACGAGTCAAGAATGAAGCTACAAGTTATTTCCAAGTTCGAACAAGTAAAGAATGAAGTTTGAAGTTATTACGGATTATTTTCATATTCAAATGAGCCAAGAATAATCCTACAAGAGTTTACAATTGTTTCAATGTTCAAACGAGTCAAGAATGAAGCTAAAAGTTATTTCCATGTTCAAACGAGTCAAGAATGAAGTCTTACGTTGTTACGGATTGTTGTCATGTTCAAATGAGCCAAGAATGATCCTACAAGAGTTTACAATTGTTCCAATGTTCAAACGAGTCAAGAATGGAGCTACAAGTTGTTTCCAAGTTCAAACGAGTAAAGAAAGAAGTCTCAAGTTGTTACAGATTGTTTTCATGTTCAAATGAGCCAAGAATGATCCTACAAAAGTTTACAAGTTGTTACAGATTGTTTCCATGTTCAAAGGAGTCAAGAATGAAGCTACAAGTTGTTTCCAAGTTCGAACGAGAGAAGAATGAAGTTTGAAGTTGTTACGGATTGTTTTCATGTTCAAATGAGCCAAAAATGATCCAACAAGAGTTTACAATTGTTTCAATGTTCAAACGTGTCAAGAATGAAGCTATAAGTTATTTCCATGTTCGAACGAGTAAAGATTGAAGTCTAACGTTGTTACGGATTGTTGTCATGTTCAAATGAGCCAAGAATGATCCTAAAAGAGTTTACAATTGTTTCAATGTTCAAACGAGTCAAGAATGGAGCTACAAGTTGTTTCCAAGTTCAAACGAGTAAAGAATGAAGTCTCAAGTTGTTACAGATTGTTTTCATGTTCAAATGAGCCAAGAATGATCCTAAAAGATGTTACAAGTTGTTTCCATGTTCAAACGAGGCAAGAATTAAGCTACAAGTTATTTTGATTGTTCGAAGGAGTAAAGAATGATGTTTGAAGTTATTACGGATTATTTTCATATTCAAATGAGCCAAGAATAATCCTACAAGAGTTTACAATTGTTTCAATGTTCAAACGAGTCAAGAATGAAGCTATAAGTTATTTCCATGTTCGAACGAGTAAAGAATGAAGTCTAACGTTGTTACGGATTGTTGTCATGTTCAAATGAGCCAAGAATGATCCTACAAGAGTTTACAATTGTTTCAATGTTCAAACGAGTCAAGAATGGAGCTACAAGTTATTTCCAAGTTCAAACGAGTAAAGAATGAAGTCTCAAGTTGTTACTGTAAAGCATAATGTAACGTAGTATGTAATAGTGATAACGATAACTCAACTAAGAAACAAAGACAGATAAATAATACTAACTTGCAGCACAGAAATCCAGAAGGACATAATCAAGAAGATCATACATACATCATTGCTGAACATTCAAGATAGAAGAATTACTGAACGTCAGTGAGAGAAGTTCATTAATATGTTCAAGCCTTAGTGACAAATAAGAGTTCAGAAGACTTCATACTAAAGACAGAGCAGTGATTCATGTGTAATTGTCAAAGGGTTTCAGTGATCAGAAGCAATGCAAAAGTCCAGGGTTAATCAGCTGAAACAGAACAGAGATTAAGAGAATTCATTCAGTGTTAGTCGTTTGTGAACCAGACCAGTGCACTAAGCGTCAGCACAACAAGAAGAGAATTGTCTTAATTAATCAAAAGAAAATCAGTTGATCAAGCCAAGCCAAGAGAGTAAAATTCAAGTTGTAATTAATTCAAGAATTCAAGATAAATATGCTAAGGAAGGAATTACTACAATTGGTGGTTCATTACTCTTGAAGCAATGGGAAGGCGTAACATAAGTCTTACAGGTGCTAATCAAATTTTAAGTATGTGAGTGGCGCCTGTACAGGGAAGACACTGCACAGGCGCAACACACCTCTCAGGGGCAACTCAGCTACTCAATGGTTCTAAGTCAAGACAGTCTGTGAGTGGCGCCTACACAGTGCAACAACTGTATAGGCGCAACTCACATTCAAAGGCGCAACATGCAATGGAAATTCTAAGGCATGAGTGGCGCCTATACAGGGCAACCACTATATAGGCGCAACTCATATATTCAAGGCGCAACTCAGGACAACAAATGCAACATACTTCAAGTGGCGCCCCTACACCACTACCACTGTGCAGGCGCCACTCAGGACTTAGCATTGTGGAAAGCAAATTTCCAAGAAGTCTACAAATATATATGGGTTCAAATCAATTATTTTAGTTGGTCATCATCTTCAAGCATTCAACACACACAGCCGGGAAGCTCCATTAAAGCTAGACATTTATTTCACCCAACTGTATTGTGTTGTTATATTGTTTTGAACCCACTGCAGCTAATCATTTGATTAGATTTGTAGCACCACAGGGATTTAATAATAACTTGTTATTTCCTAGCTTTGTGTTTTATTAGCTGTCAAGTTCATTTCTTTAAAAACACAAACACTTCCGCAAATTAACTGAAATTCCTACCACATCATATTCAACCCCCCCTTCTATGATGATATTGGACCTAACAATTGGTATCATAGCTTGTTGATTGACTTTACAAATCAGATCCAAAAATAGTTTTTCTAAAAACTGCATTTTTAGATCTAGAAAAATTTATCTTGAATTTTCTTTTATTTTTAAAGAAAATTCAATTTCGAATTTTTCATTGATTTTAAACTCACTAAATTTTAAAAAGCTATCAATCATCAAGAATTCGAATTAAAAATTATTTTCACAATATTTAATTTTTATTCGAATTGATTTTAATTTTTGAGAAATTAATTATTTCTTAAGATTTAAAATTCTTAATAGCCATGAGTACCCAAAAGCTAAGCAGTATTAAAATTCCCACCTTCGACAAAAATGAATACATCTTGTGGAAAAAGAAGATGACCATTTTCATCAAGACTTGTAATTCTCAATATTTAGGAATTCTTGAAAATGGCCCCTATGTTCCTCAAAAGCTTACACCGGAAACAGTTTCAGAAGATGGCGTTCGGATTCCTCAAGGGTTTACCCCAAAGGAACCATCAGAGTTTACTGATACTGATAAAGAGAGAGTAGCATGGGACAATCATCTACAATGCATCTTGATGGATTCTTTGGACACAACAATGCTGAATCAGGTGATCAATTGCACAAGTGCCAAACAGATGTGGGACACAATAAATTTGCTAATGGAGGGTACAGCTGAAGTGAAAGAAAACAGGCTGGACATTCTTACCTCCCAATATGAAGCATTCAAGTCACTTCCTGGAGAAAGTATAACTCAAGTTTTTGAGAGATACAACAAATTGCTAAATGACTTGTCTCTACATGGGAAGGCTTACACGCGAAGGGAAATCAACAGAAAATTCATGTTGACGCTGCCAGCACACCTAGAGCACAAAATCTCTGCTATCAGAGAAAGAAGTGATATAAATGATATGTCAATTGAAATGCTATATGGAAAGCTCAAGACTCATGAGATGGAGCAAGAGCAGAGACAAATCATTTACGGCTCAAGTATAGTGGACAGTAAGAACACAGCACTGTTAAAGACGACAGCTCTTGTAGCCAGTGATATTGCTGTCAATGAGACTAACAAAGAAGCACCTATAGTTGAAAAGGAAGAAATTGTAGAAGCTGAACTATCAGAATCTAATCAACCGGGTGATGAAGACGACTTCTATTCATTAGAAGAACTTGAACAACTGGAAAACAAAACTATGGCCTACATGGCGGGAAAGTTCAAGAACCTGAGGTTTAGGAGGAACCCCAAGTACAAATTTAAGAGTAACTCGAGTTACAGTGGTTCCAGGGACAAAACCAACAACCGATGTAATTCGTCTTCAGGGTCTCACAGCAGAGGAGGCTATAAGACAGGGATGGTAGATAGAAGTAAGTTTAAATGCTACAATTGTGGAGAACCCGGTCATTTTGCAACAGAATGCCGGAAACCAAAACAAGGGAATGAAAGGAAGGAGTCCTACGATGAATTAAAGCAGAAGTATGATGCGCTGGTGAAGAAGCATCAAGGAAGAGCTTATATAGCTGAAGGAAAGAGCTGGGATGATTCAGATAATGATGAAGAGGAGGTTTATGGAAATCTTGCGTTAATGGCAGACTCTTCAGAGGCATCACCTCAATCATCCAAGGTATCATTTCTTTCTTCCGTTGAAATGTCTAATTCTGAGTATAAGAAAACTGTGGAAGATCTAAGCATAGAAATGTTTAATATTCATACAAGCATGCTAGCATCTGTAGAAGAAAATGCTAAACTAGTTCTTAAGAATAAACTGTTAGAAGCTAAAAACGAAGAACTAGAGCTTGCATGTGTTAATGTAGAAGATCTTAAACAGAAGATAGAATACTTTCAGAATAGAGATAAGTGCAACCAGGAAGTAGAAGCAGCTCTAAGAAGTAAAATTTCTGATTTAGAGTTAAAACTTCAAGCATATAAGAAGTCTGCGAATCTTGTAAAGGAGGCTATAGACAAACAAGTCATAGGTCAGAAAACAGGAATAGGTTTTGACTATGATAAGAAAGCAGGAAAAATGCATGTAGAATCTATTGCTGAGGAAAGTCCTATGAAGCAAGACATTCCACATGTATTGAAGGATGTAGCTAAGCCCCTTTATAAGAAGTTCGTCATAGAACCCCTAAATGAAGATGATCTCTTAATGAAAGAAGAACTCCTTGCTGAGGAGAAAGAGGAAAAGGTTGTAGATAAGAAGAACTTGCCTAAGAAATCTGTTAAGATTGAAGAACCTAAGAAACTGGTTAAAATTGAAATAGGCAATAAAAATGAAAACAAGAAAGCAAACAGAAATGGTAAGGTAGGTGCTAACAATTCTAGAAAAGTTTGTAATAATTGCAATTCTACTGGTCATCTTACGCATGCATGCAATAAGATAAAAGTAGTTAAAACAGAAACTTCTAGTATGCCTGCCATGTCTATTCCTCATCAACCATGCGGTAAAGTAGGATGCATGCCATGTGCTTTCAATATCATGTCTGCATACATAAACTTAATGATCTCTTCATCAAGTACTTGCATGAATACAGATGTGAACATGACTAGAAAGCATGTTAGGGCAAAGACTGCCAGTCCTTCTAAAGTTAGGAAGGAAACCCCTGTCCTTAAGCCTAAAGGCACTCCTGTCAAGGCTAAACCAAAGGGCAAGGGTGCAGTCGATGAGAAAGACAAGGACCAGAAAATTTCTGTAACTAAATCTTTTTACTTATCTAAATCTCTTGGACCCAATCAAGTTTGGGTACCAAAGAAAAAGTAATCAATCTGTGGATGCAGGGTACAGCGAAGAACAAACGTGTCATGTGGATACTTGACAGTGGATGTTCTAGGCACATGACTGGAGATAAAGCCCTGCTCATAGATGTGATTGAGAAAGCTGGCCCGATAGTGACCTTTGGAGATAACAGCAAGGGATTCACAACGGGATATGGCAATCTGAAAATCGGGAATGTTATCATTGAAAACATCTCTCTTGTGGACGGATTAAAGCACAACCTTCTGAGTATCAGTCAGTTCACTGACAAAGGATACAAGGTAACTTTTGAGAAAGAAAGATGTGCTATCCAAAGCAGAAAGGATATGAAGCTTGCTCTGCAGGGAGTGAGAAAGGGGAATCTCTTTGTAGCTGATTTGTTCTCTGCAAGCAAAGGCGAAGTTCAATGTTTTTACAGCAAAGCTTCAACAGAGGACAGTTGGTTGTGGCACAAGAAACTTTCTCACCTCAACTTCAAAACAATGAACTCTTTAGTAAAGAGGGAATTGGTTAGAGGATTGCCCGAGATGGAATTCTGTCAAGAAGGGTTATGCGAAGCATGTGAAAAGGGGAAGTCAAAGAAAGCATCTCACCGAAGCAAAGACTCAACCAACATTACTGAACCACTGCAACTACTGCATATGGATTTATTTGGTCCAGTCAACGTCATGTCTATGTCAAGGAAGAGATATGCACTTGAAATTGTTGATGACTACTCCAAGTACACGTGGGTGTTGTTTCTAGCCGCAAAGGATGAAGCCCCTCAAACAATTATCAATCACTTAAAGAAAATTGAGTTGGTAGCTGGTCTGCCTGTCAGGAAGATAAGGTCTGACAATGGAACAGAATTCAGAAATGCAATCCTGAATGAATTCTGTGTGGAAAAAGGAATATCAAGACAATTCTCAGCGCCCAGAACTCCACAACAAAATGGAGTGGTAGAGAGGAAGAACAGGACTTTGGTTGAAGCAGCAAGAACCATGCTGAATGAAGCAAAGTTGCCTCTATACTTTTGGGCTGAAGCAGTCAACACAGCTTGCTACACTCAAAATCGTACCCTGATTAATAAAGAACATGACAAGACTCCTTATGAAGTATTGGCCAACAAGAAACCAACACTGAAATACTTTCATGTGTTTGGAGCAAAGTGCTTTGTATAGAAAGACTAGGGCAAATCTGCCTAGACATAGGGTGTGGAGTAGAGCTCACCCCTTTGAGTTGATTCTTAGAGATCCAGATGCTGGAGTTCAAACAAGACGTGCTTCCCAAAATGAATGTTTATTCTCTGGTTTTCTCTCTGAAATAGAACCAAAGAAAGTGGAAGAAGCACTAGAAGATCCAGATTGGGTTCTTGCCATGCAAGAAGAACTCAATCAATTTGAGAGACAAAAGGTGTGGAAGCTGGTACCCAGGCCAAAGAACAAGTCTATTATTGGCACAAAGTGGGTATTCAGAAACAAGCTGGATGAAGATGGCATTGTTACGAGGAACAAGGCCAGACTGGTTGGTAAAGGTTATTCTCAGGAGGAAGGAATAGATTATGATGAAACATATGCACCAGTGGCCAGGCTTGAAGCTATCAGGATATTCTTGGCTTTTGCAGCACATTCCAACTTTAAGGTATATCAAATGGATGTGAAGAGTGCATTCCTGAATGGAGAGCTGGAAGAAGAAATATATGTGGAACAACCCCCAGGGTTTGAAGATCCAGAATTTGCAGATTTTGTGTACTTCCTCTTCAAAGCACTCTATGGCCTGAAGCAAGCCCCTCGAACATGGTATGACACTCTATCTATATTTTTACTTGAAAATGGTTTTACTAGAGGTGTCATAGATAAGACTCTTTTCCATAAAATGCATAAAAATGATATGATATTAGTGCAAGTCTATGTAGATGATATTATATTTGGTTCTACTAACGATCAGTTGTGTAGTAGATTTGCTAAGCTAATGCAGAATAGGTATGAAATGAGCATGATGGGAGAGCTGAACTATTTCCTTGGACTCCAAGTAAGTCAAAGGAAAGATGGAATCTTCATTTGCCAGACCAAGTACATCAAAGAACTTTTGAAAAAGTATGGTCTTGAAGATGTATCCACAGCCAAAACTCCAATGGCAACTGCCACTAAGCTTGATAAAGATGAGCCTGGTAAGAGGGTAGACATCACAAGCTACAGAGGTATGATCAGCTCATTACTTTACCTTACTGCAAGTAGGCCATATATAATGTTCTCTACATGCTTGTGTGCTAGGTTCCAATCAGATCCTAAAGAATCTCATCTTATAGCTGTTAAACGGATTTTTAGGTATCTTAAGGGAAGTCTGAATCTTGGAATTTGGTACCCTAAAGATACAGGTTTTGACCTTGTTGGCTATACCGATTCTGATTATGCAGGGTGTAGGATTGATAGAAAGAGTACATCAGGGAGTTGTCAATTCCTTGGTAGAAGGTTGGTGTCCTGGTATAGCAAGAAGCAGCACTCAGTTGCAATGTCGACAGCTGAAGCTGAGTATGTTGCTGCTGGGAGTTGCTGTGCACAAATTCTGTGGATAAGGAACCAACTTCAGGACTATGGACTGTTGCTGAGCAAAATTCCAATATTCTGTGACAACACAAGTGCCATAGCCATAACCGACAATCCTGTTCAACACTCAAGGACCAAGCACATTGATATCAGGTATCATTTCATTCGAGAGCATGTCATGAATGGTACTGTAGAGTTACATTTTGTACCTACAGAGCAACAAATTGCAGACATCTTCACTAAACCACTAGATGAAATCACTTTCACTAGACTGGTTTGTGAACTTGGGATGTTAAATTCTACTGACTAACAAGTTAGTAATCAAAAACTGCAATTTGAAGCTGATAAATTCACTAGTTGATTAATTTCAATATTTTTAAGACTTGTGAATTTATCTACCAAAAATTATTTTCCAGTTGTTAAGATTAAAGTTTAGATAAATACCTTGTGCATGCCTGCTTAATTTATTAGTCTGGTATTTATTTAATTTTTGATCTTAGAAAATATTTAAGTGCTTGTATTTAATTGATAAATTCTTGGCACTTATTTATTTAAATATTATTTGAAATTATTTTAAATAAAAAGAATGAATATTTATATTTATTCTCTTATTTAAAATAAAAGTAAAATAATTAGAAGCATAATTTATTTATAATGATAATTTTAACAATTAATGTTATTATTGTTATTAATAAATATTTTGTGAAATAATATTTGTGAGTAATTGATTATTAATTGATTAATTATTCGGATTATTCATGAATATTATTATTTATTAGTAACAAAATTTGGAACCACTTGAAAAACTGTCTAAGTACTGAGTGGCGCCTATACAGCATGCTCACTGTATAAGCGCAACTCATTCTCCAGTACTTAGTATTTTTAATGAAAAAGATCAAGTGGCGCCTCAAGTGTTGAGTGGCGCCAATACAGTGTATACACTATATAGGCGCAACTCACCACTTAAATTTTTTTGTTGCTAAGTAAACCTGTGTGGCGCCAATACAGTGCATTCACTGTACAGGCGCCACTCAGCACTTAAATAATTTTTTATTTCCTGAGCTGCGCCTATTAATAACTGAGCTAGGTTTTGTGTTGTCTTTTTGTTACTTACACGTTTATACACAGCGAAGGCGCAACTCGAACCAAACTCAGATCTAGTTTTTTTTTCCAGCCATAACTTGACCATTTCCTGTTCATTTTTAAAACTTAAATCAGTTTTGTGACCACCTTGAACTCAGCTTTCATTTGCAATAGGTTTCACTTAATTGGGTTCAGTTTTTAAAATTCACATTTTGTCAAAATTTTGAACAGTTTGGTCACTGTTTTATATTGTTATATTCGATTAAATTTTTTAATAAAATCAAAAGTGTGCATAGAATTACTAGGAATTAATCATATATTTATTTCAAGTCAATCCTAGTAATTTTGTAATTAGGGTTTAGTTCATTATTTACTAAAATAATTCGATTTTAATTAGTATTTTTAATTAGTAAAAATCACTTTTTATTTTAAATGGGGAGTCATTTTGAGATTAAAAAGACTAATTATTTATCCATTTTAGTAGATGATTGGACTGAAGCAGGAGAGTTAGGTTACTGGGCTAGGTTTTTAAATGAAAATTCAATAGTCCGGTATGCACTAACAACTTCTGTCCCTTTAAATAGAAATCTTCTAAGACAGGTATACAGGTCTGCTATGGACACGTCTGAAGATGGAATCTTGGCCTTCACCTGCAAAATTAAGAAGTAGAGAGTGCAAATCACTGAAAATGACATTAATAGAGCACTGCATATACCTTCTGAAGATTTTGAAGATGATCCTTCACCAGAAGTTTTGAACAACTTCTTCCTGTTCATCCACTGCACCAGGGAAAACTCCAATCTTCCAAGGAAGATCTACAAAAATCACCTGCCCAAGGAGTGGAATCTGTTCTTCAACATTTTGTCTCATGCCTTTGCACCAAAGACATGTGGATTTCATGGGATCACTCAATTCAATAAGGTGATAGGATATGCAGTGGAAACAGGCACCATAATTAACTTCGGCAAGTTGATCATGGCTGAGATCTTGAAGAATCAGGCCAAAATGGAGAACTTCTGCCTGTACCCAAGATTCTTGCAGCTGGTGTTGAATGAAGTTCTTGAAGCTGATCAACTCCGGATGTTTCAGAACAGTCAGTTGGATGAGTCACCTTCTCTACAGTTAAGAGCATTGGTGCTGCTCAATACTGAGACTGACTATCCAAATAGGTATGCTCCTGCACCTATGACTGAGCCCATAAGGGATTTTATTGCTCTTCTTAGACATGAAAGTGAAGAAGATCAAGAAGAAGAAGCATCAATCTCTGCAGAGGACAATGAAGCTGAAATTTCAAGTGATTCTGGAAGCTCAGCAGCAATAGAAAAAGAAGAAGTGGAAGAAGAACCAGGCACTGATAATGAAGATGAAGCTATGAGAGAAGCTGGTTCTGAAAATGAGCAAGACCAAATTCCTACAGAAGAACAAAGGAATAACCCTATAAATCCAACAGAGGAGATAGTGGTGGAGACAGAAGTAGAAGAACCTCAAGCTACAGATGTTTACATCCCTAGCATGTCTGATGAAGGTATGGCTTCTTTACTTTGATCTCTCTGCTTTTCTTTCAGATGAACATGACACAATATCTCCATCTGTACCTCAAACGGCAATGCACACACTAGAGCCCTCAGTGGCCGTCGAAGCTGGCAATGAACTTGGCAACCCACCAGTTCTAACCTCTGCCAGAGCTCAACAAACAGTTCCTTCATCTCCCCAAACCAGAAAAAGAACACTCCAAATAGATAATAGGACTGTTTCTATACCGGATCAGGAATTTATTCAAATATCCCCTACAGCTCTGCCTTCTCGAAAACATCGTAAAATGAATTTTAAACCAAAGGCAACTGTGAGCCAGGAACCTGATTCTCCAATCTCTGAAAACCTTCTTTTTCTTCGTAATCTAAATTCTGAAATTGTTAAAATCCTGAAAGGTTCGGAAATAGAAACAGAGGTTGCAACAACTTCCGCTACTTCAGTAGCTTGTACTGTTTTGGTTGATCCAATTCAGAACCTGTCTTCACAGACAGTAGGGGGCATCACTGACTCTCACGAGCCATTCATTACATTGTCAAATGTGGTGACCCCCCTGGACTTAAAATCTCCGGATCCTATTAAGGATGTTTTCCCTCCCCAAATGGGTGAAGTGGAAAGGCAACTCTCCCATAGAAGGGAAGAGGTCTCCATTCATGGAGTAGCTGTGTCAACAGCACCACCACTTCAAGTGGAAATGCCTTCACAGGCTTCACGGGGCACCACAGGCTCTAATTTGTCAATCTTTACATTGCCTGAGGTGGTGACCCCCCTGGAAATTCCAAGTCCAGCTCCTTTAACGGAGGTCCTCCCCGCCTTTTCAGGTCAGGTGGAGGGACAACACACCCATAGAAGGGATGTGGACTCTATTCATAGAGTATCTGCTGCTTCGGTAGTAGAACCTGTTCAGAGTGCCTCTGGACAGGTCATGCCTTCAATGGCTACAGCTGGCATCACTGATTCTTCTTTATTGCCAATCATTACAGAATCAATAGTTGTGACCACACTGGGTCTAAACTCCCCAGTTCCTGAAAAAGGAGTTCTCCCCACCCACAGTGGTCTGGCGGAGAGGCAACCTACCCATAGAAGGGATAGGGATTTTCTTGCAGGTCTTGAAGATATGGATGCTACAATGAGTGAAACATTTAATTTTAGTGATCTTCAATTCCCTGACCCCGATCAGCCGAGTGTGAGTGTTGAGGGTCGTGTTCAAACAGAAACAGTGAGAAGTGAGACACCCACCGACCAAACAAACACCCCACACGATACACACACTGCACATAGCCAAAGGATTATAAATCTAGAGGCCCAAGTCACTGAAATTCAATACTCATTACGGAAGATCTTGGAAGTGCAAGAGCAGCAGCAAGTTGAAATGAAAGAAATTAAAGATCTGGTTCAACAGCTGCTGGCTCAGAAAGTTCCTGTCTCTACTCAATCAACTCCAATAGCTTAGATTACTCCGATCAGAAGGGAGGATAACCCAACTGAGGGGGAGAGAATAGCACAAGAAAAAGAAGTTGGAGCTGAAATGATAATGGAGTATACAGCTCAGGGGGAGTCAGATTTCTTTTACAGGCCTGGAGCGAGGCAACTTGAAGAAGGAGAAATCTTTGAACCCTACGTGCCTATGGATATTCCTACAGAAATTGAGATAGAAAAGACAATACAGGCTGAAGGGATAGATATCGAAGAAGAATTTGCAGAAGAATATGCTTTTGATAATGACTGTCTTCTAGTTGGTGTAGATGAAGTTATTACTAAAGGTGTATCTGAGGCTCACGACTTAATGAAGAGGAAATGGAAGAGAGTACAACACGCAATAGAAAGGGAGGAACAGAATGAAGGACATAGAAACGAAAGTTGGCCCTGAATGGGATGAAGTAAGGTCTCTGCTAAAGAAAAAGGAGTTATCTCTTTTTCACAGGAAAGATAGAGAAGTCCTTGATCTCTTCAGGACCATGAAAGAAAAATTCGAAGATGTTCATGAGTTCTATTCTATGCTATCAGAAGAAATAACAAGCGTGTCAGTCAGTGCACTTAAAAATGGCTGGAAAATGTATATCAATTCAACATCACTGGGATCAAGGATATTGTCGACAAAGAGTTTTGAAAAGATGAACATAGTGGAGCTGTATGTGCTAAAAAGGAAAGTTATCTTTGGAGGGCACAAGACGAATGAGATACTGAGAGATCTAATTGAAAAGAAGATAATGGAGATCGGTGTCGAAGCGTTTGAAAAGCTTCCGGTTGTCAAGTATTACAAAGCAACAACACTTCACAACTTAACTTTGTCAGACGAATGTTTGGACTCAAGCCATATGTTGTTCATGCAGTATGTAGAAGGGAAACTCAGAAGCAAGAAGAACAGAACTCTAGAAGACTTAAATGCTGCTGAGTTGATCTATGCATTCAGGCTAAACAGAGCATTTGGTATGTCAGCAAGACAGCTGTTGGAGATGTCCAGATATTATCAGGAACCAGTTTATGTAAGAAGACCGGATGGCACTGAAGTACTCAAAGCCATTAAAGACTCGGTACCCTGCATTCAAACTGAACCAAATGGAACAAAATACTTTCTCTTCAAGAAAAACGGTGTGGACAAAAGGAAAGAACTTTCAAAGCTTGGGAGAAACAACTCTGAGATTATTCGAAAAGTCTTTTCAACGGTAAAAAGATCCACTGTCAAGTCAGACAAAAAGGCTTTGAGGATGATCGAAGATATTCTAAGGGAGAAATTGACAGAAGAGTCAATGCACAACACTGAAAGAGTAAAAGGCTTTCCAAAAAGGATAACAGTGTTTGTGTTTACAAAGAGACAATCTCTGGCCTTCGAGTCAATCTCCAAAACAAATTCAACGGCTTTTCTCTCTGAGGTTTTAAAGAAATTAGAAGATCCACCTCCGGTTAACACTCTTGAAGTAAAAGCAAGAGATTTGGTGAAGGCAAGGTTAGAGCAAAAGGAAGAAGAGCTGAGGAAGCACTACTCTGAAACGAGATCTAAAATCAAGCAAGACACAGTACAAGGAAGCAGAAGACCATAGAATTATTTGTTCAGGCTAAAGGAACAAACTTCTTTTGTACACAAAGAAATCTGGAAATGTAATATCTAATCCAGAATGTAATTAATATTATTTACTGTCTTTCTGCACTTTACTTTTTCTTGTAAGTATCAGTTGAGTTATCCTCTCACAGGATTTGCTTGTCAAACTCTAACAAACAAATAGGGGGAGATTGTAAAGCATAATGTAACGTAGTATGTAATAGTGATAACGATAACTCAACTAAGAAACAAAGACAGATAAATAATACTAACTTGCAGCACAGAAATCCAGAAGGACATAATCAAGAAGATCATACATACATCATTGCTGAACATTCAAGATAGAAGAATTACTGAACGTTAGTGAGAGAAGTTCATTAATATGTTCAAGCCTCAGTGACAAATAAGAGTTCAGAAGACTTCATACTAAAGACAGAGCAGTGATTCATGTGTAATTGTCAAAGGGTTTCAGTGATCAGAAGCAATGTAAAAGTCCAGGGTTAATCAGCTGAAACAGAATAGAGATTAAGAGAATTCATTCAGTGTTAGTCGTTTGTGAACCAGACCAGTGCACTAAGCGTCAGCACAACAAGAAGAGAATTGTCTTAATTAATCAAAAGAAAATCAGTTGATCAAGCCAAGCCAGGAGAGTAAAATTCAAGTTGTAATTAATTCAAGAATTCAAGATAAATATGTTAAGGAAGGAATTACTACAATTGGTGGTTCATTACTCTTGAAGCAATGGGAAGGCACAACATAAGTCTTACAGGTGCCAATCAAAGTTTAAGTATGTGAGTGGCGCCTGTACAGGGAAGACACTGCACAGGCGCAACACACCTCTCAGGGGCAACTCAGCTACTCAATGGTTCTAAGTCAAGACAGTCTGTGAGTGGCGCCTACACAGTGCAACAACTGTATAGGCGCAACTCACATTCAAAGGCGCAACATGCAATGGAAATTCTAAGGCATGAGTGACGCCTATACAGGGCAACCACTGTATAAGCGCAACTCATATATTCAAGGCGCAACTCAGGACAACAGATGCAACATACTTCAAGTGGCGCCCCTACACCACTACCACTGTGCAGGCGCCACTCAGGACTTAGCATTGTGCAAAGCAAATTTCCAAGAAGTCTACAAATATATATGGGTTCAAATCAATTATTTTAGTTGGTCATCATCTTCAAGCATTCAACACACACAGCCGGGAAGCTCCATTAAAGCTAGACATTTATTTCACCCAACTGTATTGTGTTGTTATATTGTTTTGAACCCACTGCAGCTAATCATTTGATTAGATTTGTAGCACCACAGGGATTTAATAATAACTTGTTATTTCCCAGCTTTGTGTTTTATTAGCTGTCAAGTTCATTTCTTTAAAAACACAAACACTTCCGCAAATTAACTGAAATTCCTACCACATCATATTCAACCCCCCCCTTCTATGATGATATTGGACCTAACAGTTACATATTGTTTTCATGTTCAAATGAGACAAGAGTTTACAAGTTGTTACAGATTGTTTCCATGTTCAAACGAGTCAAGAATGAAGCTACAAGTTGTTTCCAAGTTCAAACGAGTAAAGAATGAAGTCTCAAGTTGTTATAGATTGTTTTCAGGTTCAAATGAGCCAAGAATGATCCTACAAGAGTTTACAAGTTGTTACAGATTGTTTCCATGTTCAAACGAGTCAAGAATGAAGCTACAAGTTGTTTCCAAGTTCGAACGAGTAAAGAATGAAGTTTAAAGTTGTTACGGATTATTTTCATGTTCAAATGAGCCAAGAATGATACTACAAGAGTTTACAAGTTGTTTCCATGTTCAAACGAGTCAAGAATGAAGCTACAAGTTGTTTCCAAATTCGAACAAGTCAAGAATGATGTCTCAAGTTATTACAGATTATTTTCATGTTCAAATGATCCAAAAATAATCCTACAAGAGTTTATAATTGTTTTAATGTTCAAACGAGTCAAGAATGGAGCTACAAGTTGTTTCTATGTTCAAACAAGTAAAGAATAGTCTCAAGTTGGTACGGATTGTTTTCATGTTCAAATTATCCAAAAATGATCCTACAAGAGTGTATAATTGTTTTAATGTTCAAATGAGTCAAGAATGGAGCTACAAGTTGTTTCCAAGTTCAATTGAGTAAAGAATAAATCTCAAGTTGTTACAGATTGTTTTCATGATCAAATGAACCAAGAATGATCCTAAAAGAGTTTACAAGTTGTTTCCATGTTCAAACGAGTCTAGAATGAAGTTACAAGTTGTTTCCAAGTTCGAACGAGTAAAGAATGAAGTCTCAAGTTGTTACAGATTGTTTTCATGTTCAACTGAGCCAAAAATGATCCAACAAGAGTTTACAAGTTGTTTCCATGTTCAAACGAGTCAAGAATGAAGCTACAAGTTGTTTCCAAGTTCGAACGAGTAAAAAATGAAGTCTAACGTTGTTACGGATTGTTGTCATGTTCAAATGAGCCAAGAATGATCCTACAAGAGTTTATAAGTTATTTTCATATTCAAACGAGTCAAGAATGAAGCTATAAGTTGTTTCCAAGTTTGAACGAGTCAAGAATGAAGCTACAAGTTGTTTCAAAGTTCGAACGAGTAAAGAATGAAGTTCGAAGTTGTTACGGATAGTTTTCATGTTTAAAGGATCCAACAATGATCCTACAAGAGTATACAAGTTGTTTCCATGTTCAAACGAGTCAAGAATGATGCTACAAGTTGTTTCCAAGTTCGAATAAGTAAAGAATGAAGTCCATAGTTGTTACGGAATGTTTTCATGTTGAAATGAGCCAAGAATGATCCTACAAGAGCTCACAAGTTGTTTCCATATTCAAACGAGTCAAGAATGAAGCTACAAGTTGTTTCCAAGTTCGAACGAGTAAAGAATGAAGTTTGTAGTTGTTACGGATTGTTTTCATGTTTAAATGAGCCAAGAATGATCCTACAAGAGTTTACAAGTTGTTTCCATGTTGAAACGAGTCAAGAATGAAGCTACAAGTTGTTTTCAAGTTCGAACGAGTAAAGAATGAAGTCTGAAGTTGTTACGGATTATTTTCACGTTCAAATGAGCCAAAAATGATCCAACAAGAGTTTACAATTGTTTCAATGTTCAAACGAGTCAAGAATGAAGCTACAAGTTGTTTCCGAGTTCGAACATGTAAAAAATGAAGTCCAAAGTTGTTACGGATTGTTCAAATGAGCCAACAATGATCCTACAAGAGTATACACGTATTTCAATGTTCAAAGGGGTCAAGAATGAAGCTACAAGTTATTTCCAAGGTCGAACGACTCAAGTATGAAGTCTCAAGTTGTTACAGACTGTTTTCATTTACAAATGAGCCAAGAATGATCCTACAAGAGTTTACAAGTTGTTTCCATGTTCAAACGAGTCAAGAATGAAGCTACAAGTTGTTTCCAAGTTTGAACGAGTAAAGAATGAAGTTTGAAGTTGTTACGGATTGTTTTCATGTTCAAATTATCCAACAATGATGCTACAAGAGTTTACAAGTTGTTTCCATGTTCAAACGAGTCAAGAATGAAGCTACAAGTTGTTTCCAAGTTCGAACAAGTCAAGAATGATGTCTCAAGTTATTACAGATTATATTTATGTTCAAATGAGCCAAGAATGTTCCTACATGAGTATACAATTGTTTCAATTTTCAAACGAGTCAAGAATGAAGCTATAAGTTGTTTCCAAGTTCGAACGAGTAAAGAATGAAGTCTAACGTTGTTACGGATTGTTTTCATGTTCAAATGTGCCAAGAATGATGCTACAAGAGTTTACAATTGTTTCAATGTTCAAACGAGTCAAGAATGGAGCTACAAGTTGTTTCCAAGTTCAAATGAGTAAAGAATAAACTCTCAAGTTGCTACAAATTGTTTTCATGTTCAAATGAGCCAACAATGATCCTACAAGAGTTTACAAGTTGTTTCCATGTTCAAACGAGTCAAGAAAGAAGCTTCAAGTTGTTTCCAAGTTCGAACGAGTAAAGATTTGAAGTTGTTACGGATTGTTTACATGTTCGAATGAGCCAAGAATGATCCTACAAGAGTTTACAAGTTGTTTCCATGTTCAAACGAGTCAGGAATGAAGCTACAAGGTGTTTCCTAGTTCGAACAAGTCAAGAATGATGTCTCAAGTTAGTACAGATTATTTTTATGTTCAAATGAGCCAAGAATGATCCTACAAGTGTTTCAATGTTCAAACGAGTCAAGAATGAAGCCACAAGTCGTTTCCAAGGTCGAACGACTCAAGCATGAAGTCTCAAGTTGTTACAGATTGTTTTCATGTACAAATGAGCCAGGAATGATCCTACAAGAGTGTATAAGTTGCTTCTATGTTCAAACGAGTCAAGAATGTAGCTACAAGTTGTTTCCAAGTTTGAACGAGTAAAGAATGAAGTTTGAAGTTGTTACGGATTGTTTTTTTGTTCAAATGATCCAACAATGATCCTACAAGAGTTTACAAGTTGTTTCCATGTTCAAACGAGTCAAGAATGAAGCTACAAGGTTTTTCCTTGTTCGAACGAGTAAGGAATGAAGTTTGAAGTTGTTACGGATTATTTTCATGTTCAAATGAGCCAAGAATGATCCTAAAAGAGTTTACAAGTTGTTTCCTTGTTCAAACGAGTCAAGAATGAAGCTACAAGTTGTTTCCAAGTTCGAACGAGTAAAGAATGAAGTTTGAAGTTGTTACGGATTGTTTTCATGTCTAAATGAGCCAAGAATGATCCTACAAGAGTTTTCAAGTTATTTTCATATTTAAACGAGTCAAGAATGAAGCTATAAGTTGTTTCCATGTTCAAACGAGTCAAGAATGAAGCTACAAGTTGTTTCCAAGTTCGAATGAGTAAAGAATGAAGTCCATAGTTGTTACGGATTGTTTTCATGTTTAAATGAGCCAAGAATGATCCTACAAGAGTTTACAAGTTGTTTCCATATTCAAAAGAGTCAAGAATGAAGCTACAAGTTGTTTCCAAGTTCGAACGAGTAAAGAATGAAGTCTGAAGTTGTTACGGATTATTTTCACGTTCAAATGAGCCAAAAATGATCCAACAAGAGTTTACAATTGTTTCAATGTTCAAACGAGTCAAGAATGAAGCTACAAGTTGTTTCCGAGTTCGAACATGTAAAAAATGAAGTCCAAAGTTGTTACGGATTGTTCAAATGAGCCAACAATGATCCTACAAGAGTATACACGTATTTCAATGTTCAAAGGGGTCAAGAATGAAGCTACAAGTTATTTCCAAGGTCGAACGACTCAAGTATGAAGTCTCAAGTTGTTACAGACTGTTTTCATTTACAAATGAGCCAAGAATGATCCTACAAGAGTTTACAAGTTGTTTCCATGTTCAAACGAGTCAAGAATGAAGCTACAAGTTGTTTCCAAGTTTGAACGAGTAAAGAATGAAGTTTGAAGTTGTTACGGATTGTTTTCATGTTCAAATTATCCAACAATGATGCTACAAGAGTTTACAAGTTGTTTCCATGTTCAAACGAGTCAAGAATGAAGCTACAAGTTGTTTCCAAGTTCGAACAAGTCAAGAATGATGTCTCAAGTTATTACAGATTATATTTATGTTCAAATGAGCCAAGAATGTTCCTACATGAGTATACAATTGTTTCAATTTTCAAACGAGTCAAGAATGAAGCTATAAGTTGTTTCCAAGTTCGAACGAGTAAAGAATGAAGTCTAACGTTGTTACGGATTGTTTTCATGTTCAAATGTGCCAAGAATGATGCTACAAGAGTTTACAATTGTTTCAATGTTCAAACGAGTCAAGAATGGAGCTACAAGTTGTTTCCAAGTTCAAATGAGTAAAGAATAAACTCTCAAGTTGCTACAAATTGTTTTCATGTTCAAATGAGCCAACAATGATCCTACAAGAGTTTACAAGTTGTTTCCATGTTCAAACGAGTCAAGAAAGAAGCTTCAAGTTGTTTCCAAGTTCGAACGAGTAAAGATTTGAAGTTGTTACGGATTGTTTACATGTTCGAATGAGCCAAGAATGATCCTACAAGAGTTTACAAGTTGTTTCCATGTTCAAACGAGTCAGGAATGAAGCTACAAGGTGTTTCCTAGTTCGAACAAGTCAAGAATGATGTCTCAAGTTAGTACAGATTATTTTTATGTTCAAATGAGCCAAGAATGATCCTACAAGTGTTTCAATGTTCAAACGAGTCAAGAATGAAGCCACAAGTCGTTTCCAAGGTCGAACGACTCAAGCATGAAGTCTCAAGTTGTTACAGATTGTTTTCATGTACAAATGAGCCAGGAATGATCCTACAAGAGTGTATAAGTTGCTTCTATGTTCAAACGAGTCAAGAATGTAGCTACAAGTTGTTTCCAAGTTTGAACGAGTAAAGAATGAAGTTTGAAGTTGTTACGGATTGTTTTTTTGTTCAAATGATCCAACAATGATCCTACAAGAGTTTACAAGTTGTTTCCATGTTCAAACGAGTCAAGAATGAAGCTACAAGGTTTTTCCTTGTTCGAACGAGTAAGGAATGAAGTTTGAAGTTGTTACGGATTATTTTCATGTTCAAATGAGCCAAGAATGATCCTAAAAGAGTTTACAAGTTGTTTCCTTGTTCAAACGAGTCAAGAATGAAGCTACAAGTTGTTTCCAAGTTCGAACGAGTAAAGAATGAAGTTTGAAGTTGTTACGGATTGTTTTCATGTCTAAATGAGCCAAGAATGATCCTACAAGAGTTTTCAAGTTATTTTCATATTTAAACGAGTCAAGAATGAAGCTATAAGTTGTTTCCATGTTCAAACGAGTCAAGAATGAAGCTACAAGTTGTTTCCAAGTTCGAATGAGTAAAGAATGAAGTCCATAGTTGTTACGGATTGTTTTCATGTTTAAATGAGCCAAGAATGATCCTACAAGAGTTTACAAGTTGTTTCCATATTCAAAAGAGTCAAGAATGAAGCTACAAGTTGTTTCCAAGTTCGAACGAGTAAATAATGAAGTTTGTAGATGTTACGGATTGTTATCATATTTAAATGAGCCAAGAATGATCCTACAAGAGTTTACAAGTTGTTTCCATGTTCAAACGAGTCAAGAATGAAGCTATAAGTTGTTTCCAAGTTCGAACGAGTAAAGAATGAAGTCTGAAGTTGTTACGGATTATTTTCACGATCAAATGAGCCAAAAATGATCCAACAAGAGTTTATAATTGTTTCAATGTTCAAACGAGTCAAGAATGAAGCTACATGTTGTTTCCGAGTTCGAACATGTAAAGAATGAAGTCCAAAGTTGTTAAAGACTGTTTTCATGTACAAATGAGCCAAGAATGATCCTACAAGAGTTTACAAGTTGTTTCCATGTTCAAACGAGTCAAGAATGAAGCTACAAGTTGTTTCCGAGTTCGAACATGTAAAGAATGAAGTCCAAAGTTGTTACGGATTCTTCAAATGAGCCAAGAATGATCCTACAAGAGTATACACGTGTTTCAATGTTCAAAGGGGTCAAGAATGAAGCTACAAGTTATTTCCAAGGTCGAACGACTCAAGCATGAAGTCTCAAGTTGTTAAAGACTGTTTTCATGTACAAATGAGCCAAGAATGATCCTACAAGAGTTTACAAGTTGTTTCCATGTTCAAACGAGTCAAGAATGAAGCTACAAGTTGTTTCCAAGTTCGAACGAGTAAAGAATGAAGTTTGAAGTTGTTACGGATTGTTTTCAATGTTCAAATGATCCAACAATGATGTTACAAGAGTTTACAAGTTGTTTCCATGTTCAAACGAGTCAAGAATGAAGCTACAAGTTGTTTCCAAGTTCGAACAAGTCAAGAATGATGTCTCAAGTTATTACAGATTATTTTTATGTTCAAATGAGCCAAGAATGTTCCTACATGAGTATACAATTGTTTCAATTTTCAAACGAGTCAAGAATGAAGCTATAAGTTATTTCCAAGTTCGAACGAGGAAAGAATGAAGTCTAACGTTGTTACGGATTATTTTCACGTTCAAATGAGCCAAAAATGATCCAACAAGAGTTTACAATTGTTTCAATGTTCAAACGAGTCAAGAATGAAGTTACAAGTTGTTTCCGAGTTCAAATGAGCCAAGAATGATGCTACAAGAGTTTACAATTGTTTCAATGTTCAAACGAGTCAAGAATGGAGCTACAAGTTGTTTCCAAGTTCAAATGAGTAAAGAATAAAGTCTCAAGATGTTACAAATTGTTTTCATGTTCAAATGAGCCAACAATGATCCTACAAGAGTTTACAAGTTGTTTCCTAGTTCGAACAAGTCAAGAATGATGTCTCAAGTTATTACAGATTATTTTTATGTTCAAATGAGCCAAGAATGATCCTACAAGAGTATACAAGTATTTCAATGTTCAAACGAGTCAAGAATGAAGCCACAAGTCGTTTCCAAGGTCGAACGACTCAAGCATGAAGTCTCAAGTTGTTACAAATTGTTTTCATGTACAAATGAGCCAAGAATGATCCTACAAGAGTTTACAAGTTGTTTCCATGTTCAAACGAGTCAAGAATGTAGCTACAAGTTGTTTCCAAGTTCGAACGAGTAAAGAATGAAGTCTAACGTTGTTACGGATTGTTGTCATGTTCAAATGAGCAAAAGAACGATCCTACAAGAGTTTGCAATTGTTTCAATGTTCAAACGAGTCAAGAATGGAGCTACAAGTTGTTTCCAAGTTCAAATGAGTAAAGAATGAAGTTTGAAGTTGTTACGGATTATTTTCATGTTCAAATGAGCCAAGAATGATCCTAAAAGAGTTTACAAGTTGTTTCCTTGGTCAAAAGAGTCAAGAATGAAGCTACAAGTTGTTTCCAAGTTCGAACGAGTAAAGAATGAAGTTTGAAGTTGTTACGGATTGTTTTCATGTTCAAATTAGCCAAAAATTATCCAACAAGAGTTTACAATTGTTTCAATGTTCAAACGAGTCACGAATGAAGCTACAAGTTGTTTTCAAGTTCGAACAAGTAAAGAATGAAGTCCAAAGTTGTTACGGATTGTTTTCATGTTTAAATGAGCCAAGAATGATCCTACAAGAGTTTACAAGTTGTTTCCATGTTCAAACGAGTCAAGAATGAAGCTACAAGTTGTTTCCAAGTTCGAACGAGTAAAGAATGAAGTCTGAAGTTGTTACGGATTATTTTCACGTTCAAATGAGCCAAAAATGATCCAACAAAAGTTTACAATTGTTTCAATGTTCAAACGAGTCAAGAATGAAGCTACAAGTTATTTCCGAGTTCGAACATGTAAAGAATGAAGTCCAAGGTTGTTACGGATTGTTCAAATGAGCCAAGAATGATCCTACAAGAGTATACACGTGTTTCAATGTTCAAAGGGGTCAAGAATGTAACGATCGAGATAATTAAATTTATTTGAATAATATGAGGTATATGATTTATGTGTTTTAATGTGCTAAGATATGATATGTGGTCATTTGATATGTCTAGTTGACTGTCTGTTTGACCGTATAATCCTGACATGAGTCATGTGATAGAGTATGAACCCTTGGAGATTCAACCCGACTTATCCTATGTAGAACAGCCTGTAGAGATTCAGGATCGTAAAGATAAAGTTTTAAGAAATAAGTCTGTTAAGCTTGTAAAGGTTTTGTGGAGAAATCCTCGAGTTGAGGAATCCACCTGGGAACTTGAGAGTGAAATGCTCGAAAAGTATCCCTATTTGTTTACTTAGGCTGATTCTGAGGACAGAATCTTTTTAAGGGGGGGAGAATGTAACGATCGAGATAATTAAATCTATTTGAATAATATGAGGTATATGATTTATGTGTTTTAATGTGCTAAGATATGATATGTGGTCATTTGATATGTCTAGTTGACTGTCTGTTTGACCGTATTATGCTTAAGTGTTTTAATTAAGTGATTAATTGATTTTTCATACTTAATTGAGTGACCGTTTGATTTTTATAAAATTATTGGTGTGTCCAATAATTATGAAATTTTATATGTAGCTTCTATATGATTTTAGAGACTTTCTAAAAATGGGGATGTATTTAATTCTAGTCCCAGTGATTTTATATAAATTTTTCATTCTTGTTTTATTCTAGAGATATTACTCTTCTAAATTCCATATTTAATTATTGGAATGTCTAAAAATCATGAAACCTGTTTCAAAATGTTTCTTAAATATTCTGAGACTTTTGAAAAATAAAAGTTTATTTTATTTGAGCCCAAAAGTATTTTTATGATTTTTCTATCCTTATTTTCTATTTCTGTGCTAAAACTTCAAAGATTTTTAGTTAATTATTTATTTACCAGAAAAATATTTCAAAAATATGGGGAAGCTTCTAAATTCATGCTCTTAATTTTAAAAATATAAAACTTGTTTTTGTACCCATTTTCCATAAAAATTCGAATTACTATTTGATTTAATCCAGAATTCAGCAATTGTGAAATTACGAAAGTACCCCTGCCTTTTATTAAAACAGCAGCAGTCTTCTTTCTTCCCCATTCTGCAGTTTCTTGTCTAGGTTCGGTTTTCTCCCGTTCCTTAGGCGATTTATGCAGTTCCTCTCGTTTGTCATCATTTTGTTGCTAATTCTTGCTATAACTTCGATTATCATGCTAGTACTTGAGCTAATTTGGCTTGTATCTGTCGTTTTGAGCATTGCATGCATATATGTTTATGTGCCGTGTATGTATATATGGTTATAGTTGCATGCAGCAGCGATTACAAGTTAATCTTGATGTTTGAGGCTTGGTTATGATTTAATATGTGCTAGTTGAGAAGAATCGAGGCTCGGTGTTGAGGGTCCGTTGATCGGACTTCCGTCGAAGCCATGGCCGCCGGCAATGAAGCTCTCCGAGCTGGCAGGTCAACGGCGATGATGAAGTTGAGCCGGAAATGTTATGCTTTTACTCTGCATGTTAGATAGTTGCTGGGCAAGTGGTTGTTTTTATTTTTCCCGATTGTAGTTGCAATTTCCGATCGGTGGTATGCTTTTTGTTGTAGCTAATAACCCTTACATGATTGCAATGATTCTACATAGCTTGGTTTTGATTGGTGGCAGCTAATTATGATGATATGAACTCGAATTAGTAGTTAATAAGCCTTGCATGATTAATGATTATACTTTTCCGGCTATAAATTGATTTTTCCGATCGGTAGTAAATGGCACATGCTAGTTGCTTGTTGTGTGCATCCTTATATGATGAATTTGATTTAGTCAATTGTTAAATGAAAATGTTATAGCCCATTTGCTGCAATTTCTCTAGCATTAGTTAAAAATTCGAATATATGTATATATATTATGTTCGAAATGGAATTAATGGCAACATAAGCTTGAATTAATTGATGCTAATTTCCCTGCCTAGTTAGTGAACAAATTATTTGTGTAGTTTGTATGTAGTAATTCGAATGAGCTATGGAAGATTGTAAATATATTGCTTGGGGTAGTAACTATGCAATTAAGTTAATTGAGTTATGTTATGAACTAGGACTAATTGTATAGAGTCTCAATGTTGCATATTGGTCTTGAGTTCTCAATTGATTAATTTCGAATATTATGATTTTTGTTTAGTTGAAATTAGCTATATATGCATATAAGCTAGTACATGGATTACAATTGAGTTAAGTGAATTATTAATTGTTATGATTTATTCGAGTGCTATATGTGCATAAGGGAACCTACTTGTCTAGTTAAATGAGTTTGTAAATGTTAATTATGAGATTTATACGAGCATTTCTTTGGAAGGTATGGAATTGATATTATAAGGGACTAATCATATATGATTGAATGATTGTTTGGGTCGGTTGTATTCCGACAGGTAGCTCTAATTACAGGGGTAGTGCTGCCAAAATTTTCTAAAACCAAAACGAATTTATAAAGTACTATTGGCACCCCACTTCTGTATAGGAAAGGCTGTCAGTCAGGAATGTTGTGAATCAATATATGTGTCTATGTGCTATTTGCTTGCCAGTATAGAAGTGAGTATATAGCAGAGTATGTCTACAGTGGATTGTGCATATGTGTTAAAGGGTTACACTATCGAAAGGGTAGAATAGTTAGACGTTAATGAAAACGTCGAGAGTTTATGAGATACTGAAATAGTATTATTTATGTGTAGCTACGAAGGACGTTGAAGTGAAAGACAGAGGGAAAGCTAAAGTAGAGAATTAGTGTCTGGTGTAGGCGATCTACCTGTTCAACAGCTGTAGCATTCTATTTAAGGCAAGTAACTACTGCCTAACCTCTTTCAACTTAAACACTGTTTTATGAACTGCTTTATGACCCTGCAACTGTATTATCTTATCTCAACTGTTTTAAGTTACAGCCTGCTTTACTTTAATTGTTTTAATTAAACTGCAACCTTATACCAGTTTTGATTGTACTTTAAACTTTTCAATCCCTGAGCTGTTATTGTCAGCTTATAAACTAATTTTAAAGATCTTAAATCAGTAACCTTGAACTATGACTTATGTCTACACCATTTCTCCTTAACTATGTTTACTTGAACTTTAATTCTGAACTTACCCTGTTGCTATGGCCTAACTACTGTTACAATTAAATGCCTTACAACTATTTCCAAAAACAACTGTTATACCTATGGATTGACCCTGCACCTTGACTTCACAACTTTAACTTGTTTTTGATCCCCAGTTCATGATATCAGATTACCTTACTACAACAGAAGCTTGTTTTGAGACTTACCCTGAAATAAACTTTACTTCTGTCTAATGATCTTTAAAAATGGATTTAAATATGGAATCCGACTTTCAAGAAGTCTTTTTCATCAAATGATTTGGTAATTTTAAAAAGAAAGGTTTTGGTTATTATAGGAATTCCGATCAAAATGGTTTCTGCGGATTCCTATAGGTTGGAGGCGTAAGAGGCCGAGTGACGCCGGTCCAGCACTTTTTATGTAAAGACTATAATGAGATAGTCAATGGCTATAATGAGATAGCCCAAGGCCAATGACAATAAGTGCCTTTATGAGTACTCTTTATGTCCAGAGGGACTTTAGTCCGTTATGGGGACTTTACGTGGCTGATCACCCGTATTGTCTGGCGTTGTGAGAAAACTTCAACCAAAATGAATTGTTTCTAAACAGTAAAGGTCCTAATGAGAGGACAGTTTTATAGATGATTTGAAAAGAAAGGTCCTAATGAGAGGACAGTTTTATGAAATGTTTTGAAAGAATCAGTCCTAATGAAAGGACAGTTTTATACAAATGAACTTTGAAATGATTGGTAATGAATAATGAAATGCCTTGTTATAAACTGTCATATACAGCTTCAATTATCAGATATACCTTGATTTGACTTGTTTCAATTGTTAGACATTACTTCATGTTATCCATCTAACCCTGCAGATTACTCCTATACTTGCAACTGATTATTATTTTCCAGCTTCTTATGTACTTTGCACCAGTTATTGAAATTATTTAACCCTGCCAGTGGTTTATAAAAGAAAGTTTTACGAGTAATGAATACCCTGACGAGAATTTTTAACTACAATTATGGGACAATGAGGTCCAGCAATGATTTTAAAGTATGGTTTTGAGAAAAGACTTTCTTAATTATGTATATAAGCCTGTAGAATTGTTTTTAACCTATATGGTTACTTGCTGAGCTTTTGTAGCTCATTCTTTTATTTTTCTAACATCTACAGCTTCTGAGAATCATGGTCCGTATTAAGCAGACTGCCAGAAAGAATATGTCATACATGAACTATGCGAGGCTGGCTGAGATTGAACAGGTAGGATCGAGGCAGAGTTGGAAGGAAAAGACTTTGTTTAGTCTTGTACTTTTATTAGTAGTGTTTGAGATGTTTCAGGAATTGTAATATTATTTTGGTTACTGTAAATGTAAATATAAATGGATGTAGTTGCGTGCTTGTTTCATACCATTACCTTGAAAGGTCCAGGCTAGTAGTCGGGGTCATATTTCTGCTTATTCTCTATTATTGTGATTTAGGGTGCATGCATTTAGAGTTAGTGACTCCCCGATCTAGACCCCGGATCGGGAGGGCGTCACAAAGAATGAAGCTACAAGTTATTTCCAAGGTCGAACGACTCAAGCATGAAGTCTCAAGTTGTTACAGACTGTTTTCATGTACAAATGAGCCAAGACTGATCCTACAAGAGTTTACAAGTTGTTTCCATGTTCAAACGAGTTAAGAATGAAGCTACAAGTTGTTTCCAAGTTCGAACGAGTAAAGAATGAAGTTTGAAGTTATTACGGATTGTTTTCATGTTCAAATGAGCCAACAATGATCCTACAAGAGTTTACAAGTTATTTCCATGTTCAAACGAGTGAACAAAGAAGCTTCAAGTTGTTTCTAAGTTCGAACGAGTAAAGAATGAAGTTTGAAGTTGTTACGGATTGTTTTCATGTTCGAATGAGCCAAGAATGATCCTACAAGAGTTTACAAGTTGTTTCCATGTTCAAACGAGTCAAGAATGAAGCTACAAGTTGTTTCCAAGTTCGAACAAGTTAAGAATGATGTCTCAAGTTATTATAGATTATTTTTATGTTCAAATGAGCCAAGAATGTTCCTACATGAGTATACAATTGTTTCAATTTTCAAACTAGTCAAGAATGAAGCTATAAGTTGTTTCGAAGTTCGAACGAGTAAAGAATGAAGTCTAACGTTGTTACGGATTGTTTTCATGTTCAAATGAGCCAAGAATGATGCTACAAGAGTTTACAATTGTTTCAATGTTCAAACGAGTCAAGAATGGAACTACAAGTTGTTTCCAAGTTCAAATGAGTAAAGAATAAAGTCTCAAGTTGTTACAAATTATTTTCATGTTCAAATGAGCCAACAATGATCCTACAAGAGTTTACAAGTTGTTTCCTAGTTCGAACAAGTAAAGAATGATGTCTCAAGTTATTACAGATTATTTTTATGTTCAAATGAGCCAAGAATGATCCTACAAGAGTATACAAGTATTTCAATGTTCAAACGAGTCAAGAATAAAGCCACAAGTCGTTTCCAAGGTCGAACGACTCAAGCATGAAGTCTCAAGTTGTTACAGATTGTTTTCATGTACAAATGAGCCAAGAATGATCCTACAAGAGTTTACAAGTTGTTTCCATGTTCAAACGAGTCAAGAATATAGCTACAAGTTGGTTCCAAGTTCGAACGAGTAAAGAATGAAGTCTAACGTTGTTACGGATTGTTGTCATGTTCAAATGAGCAAAAGAACGATCCTACAAGAGTTTGCAATTGTTTCAATGTTCAAACGAGTCGAGAATGGAGCTACAAGTTGTTTCCAAGTTCGAACGAGTAAAGAATGAAGTTTGAAGTTGTTACGGATTGTTTTCATGTTCAAATGTGCCAAGAATGATCCTACAAGAGTTTACAAGTTATTTCCATGGTCAAACGAGTCAAGAATGAAGCTACAAGTTGTTTCCAAGTTCGAACGAGTAAAGAATGAAGTTTGAAGTTGTTACGGATTGTTTTCTTGTTCAAATTAGCCAAAAATTATCCAACAAGAGTTTACAATTGTTTCAATGTTCAAACGAGTCACGAATGAAGCTACAAGTTGTTTCCAAGTTCGAACAAGTAAAGAATGAAGTCCAAAGTTGTTACAGATTGTTTTCATGTTTAAATGAGCCAAAAATGATCCAACAAGAGTTTACAATTGTTTCAATGTTCAAACGAGTCAAGAATGAAGCTACAAGTTGTTTCCGAGTTCGAACATGTAAAGAATGAAGTCTGAAGTTGTTACGGATTATTTTCACGTTCAAATGAGCCAAAAATGATCCAACAAGAGTTTACAATTGTTTCAATGTTCAAACGAGTCAAGAATGAAGCTACAAGTTGTTTCCGAGTTCGAACATATAAAGAATGAAGTCTGAAGTTGTTACGGATTATTTTCACATTCAAATGAGCCAAAAATGATCCAACAAGAGTTTACAATTGTTTCAATGTTCAAACGAGTCAAGAATGAAGCTACAAGTTGTTTCCGAGTTCGAACATGTAAAGAATGAAGTCCAAGGTTGTTACGGATTGTTCAAATGAGCCAAGAATGATCCAACAAGAGTATACACGTGTTTCAATGTTCAAAGGGGTCAAGAATGAAGCTACAAGTTATTTCCACGGTCGAACGACTCAAGCATGAAGTCTCAAGTTGTTACAGACTGTTTTCATGTACAAATGAGCCAAGAATGATCCTACAAGAGTTTACAAGTTGTTTCCATGTTCAAACGAGTCAAGAATGAAGCTACAAGTTGTTTCCAAGTTCGAACGAGTAAAGAATGAAGTTTGAAGTTGTTACGGATTGTTTTCATGTTCAAATGAGCCAACAATGATCCTACAAGAGTTTACAAGTTGTTTCCATGTTCAAACGAGTCAAGAAAGAAGCTTCAAGTTGTTTCTAA
Organism: Oenanthe sinensis; assembly: GCA_028671895.1. Taxonomy (NCBI): domain Eukaryota; kingdom Viridiplantae; phylum Streptophyta; class Magnoliopsida; order Apiales; family Apiaceae; genus Oenanthe; species Oenanthe sinensis. The sequence goes on from CM053807.1 coordinate 16,495,550, forward strand.
GTTCGAACGAGTAAAGAATGAAGTTTGAAGTTGTTTCGGATTGTTTTCATGTTCGAATGAGCCAAGAATGATCCTACAAGAGTTTACAAGTTGTTTCCATGTTCAAACGAGTCAAGAATGAAGCTACAAGTTGTTTCCAAGTTCGAACAAGTCAAGAATGATGTCTCAAGTTATTACAGATTATTTTTATGTTCAAATGAGCCAAGAATTTTCCTACATGAGTATACAATTGTTTCAATTTTCAAACGAGTCAAGAATGAAGCTATAAGTTGTTTCGAAGTTCGAACGAGTAAAGAATGAAGTCTAACGTTGTTACGGATTGTTTTCATGTTCAAATGAGCCAAGAATGATGCTACAAGAGTTTTCAATTGTTTCAATGTTCAAATGAGTCAAGAATGGAGCTACATGTTGTTTCTAAGTTCAAATGAGTAAAGAATAAAGTCTCAAGTTGTTACAAATTGTTTTCATGTTCAAATGAGCCAACAATGATCCTACAAGAGTTTACAAGTTGTTTCCTAGTTCGAACAAGTCAAGAATGATGTCTCAAGTTATTACAGATTATTTTTATGTTCAAATGAGCCAAGAATTTTCCTACATGAGTATACAATTGTTTCAATTTTCAAACGAGTCAAGAATGAAGCTATAAGTTGTTTCGAAGTTCGAACGAGTAAAGAATGAAGTCTAACGTTGTTACGGATTGTTTTCATGTTCAAATGAGCCAAGAATGATGCTACAAGAGTTTTCAATTGTTTCAATGTTCAAATGAGTCAAGAATGGAGCTACATGTTGTTTCTAAGTTCAAATGAGTAAAGAATAAAGTCTCAAGTTGTTACAAATTGTTTTCATGTTCAAATGAGCCAACAATGATCCTACAAGAGTTTACAAGTTGTTTCCTAGTTCGAACAAGTCAAGAATGATGTCTCAAGTTATTACGGATTATTTTTATATTCAAATGAGCCAAGAATGATCCTACAAGAGTATACAAGTATTTCAATGTTCAAACGAGTCAAGAATGAAGCCACAAGTCGTTTCCAAGGTCGAACGACTCAAGCATGAAGTCTAAAGTTGTTACAGATTGTTTTCATGTACAAATGAGCCAAGAATGATCCTACAAGAGTTTACAAGTTGTTTCCATGTTCAAACAAGTCAAGAATGTAACTACAAGTTGTTTCCAAGTTTGAACGAGTAAAGAATGAAGTTTGAAGTTGTTACGGATTATTTTCATGTTCAAATGAGCCAAGAATGATCCTAAAAGAGTTTACAAGTTGTTTCCTTGGTCAAACGAGTCAAGAATGAAGCTACAAGTTGTTTCCAAGTTCGAACGAGTAAAGAATGAAGTTTGAAGTTGTTACGGATTGTTTTCTTGTGCAAATTAGCCAAAAATTATCCAACAAGAGTTTACAATTGTTTCAATGTTCAAACGAGTCACGAATGAAGCTACAAGTTGTTTCCAAGTTCGAACAAGTAAAGAATGAAGTCCAAAGTTGTTACAGATTGTTTTCATGTTTAAATGAGCCAAAAATGATCCAACAAGAGTTTACAATTGTTTCAATGTTCAAACGAGTCAAGAATGAAGCTACAAGTTGTTTCCGAGTTCGAACATGTAAAGAATGAAGTCTGAAGTTGTTACGGATTATTTTCACATTCAAATGAGCCAAAAATGATCCAACAAGAGTTTACAATTGTTTCAATGTTCAAACGAGTCAAGAATGAAGCTACAAGTTGTTTCCGAGTTCGAACATATAAAGAATGAAGTCTGAAGTTGTTACGGATTATTTTCACATTCAAATGAGCCAAAAATGATCCAACAAGAGTTTACAATTGTTTCAATGTTCAAACGAGTCAAGAATGAAGCTACAAGTTGTTTCCGAGTTCGAACATGTAAAGAATGAAGTCCAAGGTTGTTACGGATTGTTCAAATGAGCCAAGAATGATCCTACAAGAGTATACACGTGTTTCAATGTTCAAAGGGGTCAAGAATGAAGCTACAAGTTATTTCCAAGGTCGAACGACTCAAGCATGAAGTCTCAAGTTGTTACAGACTGTTTTCATGTACAAATGAGCCAAGAATGATCCTACAAGAGTTTACAAGTTGTTTCCATGTTCAAACGAGTCAAGAATGAAGCTACAAGTTGTTTCCAAGTTCGAACGAGTAAAGAATGAAGTTTGAAGTTGTTACGGATTGTTTTCATGTTCAAATGAGCCAACAATGATCCTACAAGAGTTTACAAGTTGTTTCCATGTTCAAACGAGTCAAGAAAGAAGCTTCAAGTTGTTTCTAAGTTCGAACGAGTAAAGAATGAAGTTTGAAGTTGTTACGGATTGTTTTCATGTTCGAATGAGCCAAGAATGATCCTACAAGAGTTTACAAGTTGTTTCCATGTTCAAACGAGTCAAGAATGAAGCTACAAGTTGTTTCCAAGTTCGAACAAGTCAAGAATGATGTCTCAAGTTATTACAGATTATTTTTATGTTCAAATAAGCCAAGAATGTTCCTACATGAGTATACAATTGTTTCAATTTTCAAACGAGTCAAGAATGAAGCTATAAGTTGTTTCGAAGTTCGAACGAGTAAAGAATGAAGTCTAACGTTGTTACGGATTGTTTTCATGTTCAAATGAGCCAAGAATGATGCTACAAGAGTTTACAATTGTTTCAATGTTCAAACGAGTCAAGAATGGAGCTACATGTTGTTTCTAAGTTCAAATGAGTAAAGAATAAAGTCTCAAGTTATTACAAATTGTTTTCATGTTCAAATGAGCCAACAATGATCCTACAAGAGTTTACAAGTTGTTTCCTAGTTCGAACAAGTCAAGAATGATGTCTCAAGTTATTACGGATTATTTTTATATTCAAATGAGCCAAGAATGATCCTACAAGAGTATACAAGTATTTCAATGTTCAAACGAGTCAAGAATGTAACTACAGTTGTTTCCAAGTTTGAACGAGTAAAGAATGAAGTTTGAAGTTGTTACGGATTGTTTTTATGTTCAAATGATCCAACAATGATCCTACAAGAGTTTACAAGTTGTTTCCATGTTCAAACAAGTCAAGAATGAAGCTACAAGGTTTTTCCATGTTCGAACGAGTAAAGAATGAAGTTTAAAGTTGTTACGGATTGTTTTCATGTTCAAGTGAGCCAAGAATGATACTACAAGATTTTACAAGTTGTTTCAATGTTCAAACGAGCAAGAATGAAGCTACAAGTTGTTTCCAAGGTCAAACGACTCAAGCAAAGAGTCTCAAGTTGTTACAGATTATTTTTATGTTCAAATGAGCCATGAATGATCCTACAAGAGTTTACAATTGTTTCAATGTTCAAACGAGTTATGAAAGGAGATACAAGTTGTTTCCAAGTTCAAATGAGTAAAAAATAAAGTCTCGAGTTGGTACAGATAGTTTTCATGTTCAAATGAGTCAAGAATGATCCTACAAGAGTTTACAATTGTTTCAATGTTCAAACGAGTCAAGAATGAAGTTATAAGTTGTTTCCAAGTTCGAACGAGTAAAGAATGAAGTCTAAGGTTGTTACGGATTGTTGTCATGTTCAAATGAGCAAAAGAACGATCCTACAAGAGTTTGCAATTGTTTCCTTGTTCAAACGAGTCAAGAATGAAGCTACAAGTTGTTTCCAAGGTCGAACGAGTAAAGAATGAAGTTTGAAGTTGTTACGGATTGTTTTCATGTTTAAATGAGCCAAGAATGATCCTACAAGAGTTTACAAGTTATTTTCATATTCAAACGAGTCAAGAATGAAGCTATAAGTTGTTTCCATGTTTGAACGAGTCAAGAATGAAGCTACAACTTGTTTCCAAGTTCGAACGAGTAAAGAATGAAGTTCGAAGTTGTTACGGATAGTTCTCATGTTCAAAGGATCCAACAATGATCCTACAAGAGTTTACAAGTTGTTTCCATGTTCAAACGAGTCAAGAATGAAGCTACAAGTTGTTTCCAAGGTCGAACGACTCAAGCAAGAAGTCTCAAGTTGTTACAGATTATTTTTATGTTCAAATGAGCCAAGAATGATCCTACAAGAGTTTACAATTGTTTCAATGTTCAAACGAGTCAAGAATGAAGCTATAAGTTGTTTCCAAGTTCGAACGAGTAAAGAATGAAGTCTAACGTTGTTACAGATTGTTGTCATGTTCAAATGAGCAAAGAACGATCCTACAAGAGTTTGCAATTGTTTCAATGTTCAAACGAGTCAAGAATGGAGCTACCAGTTGTTTCCAAGTTTAAATGACTAAAGAATGAAGTTTGAAGTTGTTACAAATTGTTTTCATGTTCAAATGAGACAAGAATGATCCTAAAAGAGTTTACAAGTTGTTTGCTTGTTCAAACGAGTCAAGAATGAAGCTACAAGTTATTTCCAAGTTCGAACGAGTAAAGAATGAAGTTTGAAGTTGTTACGGATTGTTTTCATGTTCAAATTAGCCAAAAATTATCCAACAAGAGTTTACAATTGTTTCAATGTTCAAACGAGTCACGAATGAAGCTACAAGTTGTTTCCAAGTTTGAACGAGTAAAGAATGAAGTTTGAAGTTGTTACGGATTGTTTTTATGTTCAGATGATCCAACAATGATCCTACAAGAGTTTACAAGTTGTTTCCATGTTCAAACGAGTCAAGAATGAAGCTACAAGGTTTTTCCATGTTCGAACGAGTAAAGAATGAAGTTTGAAGTTGTTACGGATTGTTTTCATATTCAAATGAGCCAAGAATGATCCTACAAGAGTTTACAAGTTCAAAAATGTTCAAACGAGTCAAGAATGAAGCTACAAGTTGTTTCTAAGGTCAAACGACTCAAGCAAAGAGTCTCAAGTTGTTACAGATTATTTTTATGTTCAAATGAGCCAATAATGATCCTACAACAGTTTACAATTGTTTCAATGTTCAAACGAGTTATGAATGGAGATACAAGTTGTTTCCAAGTTCAAATGAGTAAAAAATAAAGTCTCGAGTTGGTACAGATTGTTTTCATTTTCAAATGAGTCAAGAATGATCCTACAAGAGTTTACAAGTTATTTTCATATTCAAACGAGTCAAGAATGAAGCTATAAGTTGTTTCCGAGTTTGAACGAGTCAAGAATGAAGTTACAAGTTGTTTGGAAGTTCGAACGAGTAAAGAATGAAGTTCGAAGTTGTTACGGATAGTTTTCATGTTCAAAGGATCCAACAATGATCCTACAAGAGTTTACAAGTTGTTTCCATATTCAAACGAGTCAAGAATGAAGCTACAAGTTGTTTTGCAAGTTCGAACGAGTAAAGAATGAAGTTTGTAGTTGTTACGGATTGTTTTCATGTTTAAATGAGCCAAGAATGATCCTACAAGAGTTTACAAGTTGTTTCCATGTTCAAACGAGTCAAGAATGAAGCTACAAGTTGTTTCCAAGTTCGAACGAGTAAAGAATGAAGTTTGAAGTTGTTACGGATTGTTTTCATGTTTAAATGAGCCAAGAATGATCCTACAAGAGTTTACAAGTTATTTTCATATTCAAACGAGTCAAGAATGAAGCTATAAGTTGTTTCCAAGTTTGAACGAGTCAAGAATGAAGCTACAACTTGTTTCCAAGTTCGAACCACTAAAGAATGAAGTTCGAAGTTGTTACGGATAGTTCTCATGTTCAAAGGATCCAACAATGATCCTACAAGAGTTTACAAGTTGTTTCCATGTTCAAACGAGTCAAGAATGAAGCTACAAGTTGTTTCCAAGGTCGAACGACTCAAGCAAGAAGTCTCAAGTTGTTACAGATTATTTTTATGTTCAAATGAGCCAAGAATGATCCTACAAGAGTTTACAATTGTTTCAATGTTCAAACGAGTCAAGAATGAAGCTATAAGTTGTTTCCAAGTTCGAACGAGTAAAGAATGAAGTCTAACGTTGTTACAGATTGTTGTCATGTTCAAATGAGCAAAGAACGATCCTACAAGAGTTTGCAATTGTTTCAATGTTCAAACGAGTCAAGAATGGAGCTACCAGTTGTTTCCAAGTTTAAATGACTAAAGAATGAAGTTTGAAGTTGTTACAAATTGTTTTCATGTTCAAATGAGACAAGAATGATCCTAAAAGAGTTTACAAGTTGTTTGCTTGTTCAAACGAGTCAAGAATGAAGCTACAAGTTGTTTCCAAGTTCGAACGAGTAAAGAATGAAGTTCGAAGTTGTTACGGATAGTTTTCATGTTCAAAGGATCCAACAATGATCCTACAAGAGTTTACAAGTTGTTTCCATATTCAAACGAGTCAAGAATGAAGCTACAAGTTGTTTCCAAGTTCGAACGAGTAAAGAATGAAGTTTGTAGTTGTTACGGATTGTTTTCATGTTTAAATGAGCCAAGAATGATCCTACAAGAGTTTACAAGTTGTTTCCATGTTCAAACGAGTCAAGAATGAAGCTACAAGGTTTTTCCATGTTCGAACGAGTAAAGAATGAAGTCTGAAGTTGTTACGGATTATTTTCACGTTCAAATGAGCCAAGAATGATCCTACAAGAGTTTACAATTGTTTCAATGTTCAAACGAGTCAAGAATGAAGCTACAAGTTGTTTCCGAGTTCGAACATGTAAAGAATGAAGTCCAAGGTTGTTACGGATTGTTCAAATGAGCCAAGAATGATCCTACAAGAGTATACACGTGTTTCAATGTTCAAAGGGGTCAAGAATGAAGCTACAAGTTATTTCCAAGGTCGAACGACTCAAGCATGAAGTCTCAAGTTGTTACAGACTGTTTTCATGTACAAATGAGCCAAGAATGATCCTACAAGAGTTTACAAGTTGTTTCCATGTTCAAACGAGTGAAAAATGAAGCTACAAGTTGTTTCCAAGTTCGAACAAGTCAAGAATGATGTCTCAAGTTATTACAGATTATTTTTATGTTCAAATGAGCCAAGAATGATCCTACAAGAGTATACAAGTGTTTCAATGTTCAAACGAGTCAAGAATGAAGCCACAAGTCGTTTCCAAGGTCGAACGACTCAAGCATGAAGTCTCAAGTTGTTACAGATTGTTTTCATGTACATATGAGCCAAGAATGATCCTACAAGAGTTTACAAGTTGTTTCAATGTTTAAACGAGTCAAGAATGTAGCTACAAGTTGTTTCCAAGTTTGAACGAGTAAAGAATGAAGTTTGAAGTTGTTACGGATTGTTTTTATGTTCAAATGATCCAACAATGATCCTACAAGAGTTTACAAGTTGTTTCCATGTTCAAACGAGTCAAGAATGAAGCTACAAGGTTTTTCCATGTTCGAACGAGTAAAGAATGAAGTTTGAAGTTGTTACGGATTGTTTTCATGTTCAAATGAGCCAAGAATGATCCTAAAAGAGTTTACAAGTTGTTTCAATGTTCAAACGAGTCAAGAATGAAGCTACAAGTTGTTTCCAAGGTCAAACGACTCAAGCAAAGAGTCTCAAGTTGTTACAGATTATTTTTATGTTCAAATGAGCCAAGAATGATCCTACAAGAGTTTACAATTGTTTCTATGTTCAAACGAGTTATGAATGGAGATACAAGTTGTTTCCAAGTTCAAACGAGTAAAGAATGAAGTCTAACGTTGTTACGGATTGTTGTCATGTTCAAATTAGCCAAAAATTATCCAACAAGAGTTACAATTGTTTCAATGTTCAAACGAGTCACAAATGAAGCAATAAGTTGTTTCCAAGTTCGAACAAGTAAAGAATGAAGTCCAAAGTTGTTACAGATTGTTGTTATGTTCAAATGAGCCAAGAATGATCCTAAAAGAGTTTACAAGTTGTTTCCTTGTTCAAACGAGTCAAGAATGAAGCTACAAGTTGTTTTCATATTCAAACGAGTGAAGAATGGAGCTACAAGTTATTTCCAAGTTTGAACGAGTCAAGAATGAAGCTATAAGTTGTTTCCAAGTTCGAACGAGTAAAGAATGAAGTCTAACGTTGTTACGGATTGTTGTCATGTTCAAATGAGCAAAAGAACGATCCTACAAGAGTTTGCAATTGTTTCAATGTTCAAACGAGTCAAGAATGGAGCTACAAGTTGTTTCCAAGTTGAAATGAGTAAAGAATGAAGTTTGAAGTTGTTACGGATTATTTTCATGTTCAAATGAGCCAAGAATGATCCTAAAAGAGTTTAAAAGTTGTTTCCTTGTTCAAACGAGTCAAGAATGAAGCTACAAGTTGTTCCCAAGTTCGAACGAGTAAAGAGTGAAGTTTGAAGTTCTTACGGATTGTTTTCATGTTCAAATGAGCCAAAAATTATCCAACAAGAGTTTACAATTGTTTCAATGTTCAAACGAGTCAGGAATGAAGCTACAAGTTGTTTCCAAGTTCGAACAAGTAAAGAATGAAGTCCAAAGTTGTTACGGATTGTTGTTATGTTCAAATGAGCCAAGAATGATCCTACAAGAGTTTACAAATTATTTTCATATTCAAACGAGTCAAGAAATAATCTATAAGTTCTTTCCAACTTCGAACAAGTAAAGAATGAAGACTGAAGCTATTACGAATTGTTTTCATAAATGATCCAACAATAGTTTACAATTCTTTCAATGTTCAAACGAGTCAAGAATGGAGTTACAAGTTGTTTCCAAGTTTCAATAAGTAAAGAATTAAGTCTCAAGTTGTTACGGATTGTTTTAAAGTTCAAGTGATCCAAAAATGATCCTACAAGAGTTTACAATTGTTTTAATGTTCAAACGAGTCAAGAATTGAGCTACAAGTTGTTTCCAAGTTCAAATGAGTAAAGAATGATCCCACAAGAGTTTACAAGTTGTTTCCATGTTCAAACGAGGCAAGAATGAAGCTACAAGTTATTTCATTGTTCGAACGAGTAAAGAATGAAGTCTAACGTTGTTACGGATTGTTGTCATGTTCAAATGAGCAAAGAACGATCCTACAAGAGTTTTCAATTGTTTCAATGTTCAAACGAGTCAAGAATGAAGCTATAAGTTGTTTCCAAGTTCGAACGAGTCAAGAATGAAGCTACAAGTTGTTTCCAAGTTCGAACGAGTAAAGAATGAAGTTTGAAATTATTACAGATTGTTTTCATGTTCAAATGAGCCAAAAATGATCCAACAAGAGTTTTCAATTGTTTCAATGTTCAAACGAGTCAAGAATGAAGCTACAAGTTGTTTCCATGTTCGAACAAGTAAAGAATGAAGTCCAAAGTTGTTACGAATTGTTGTTATGTTCAAATGAGCCAAGAATGATCCAACAAGAGTTTTCAATTGTTTCAATGTTCAAACGAGTCAAGAATGAAGCTATAAGTTGTTTCCAAGTACGAACGAGTCAAGAATGAAGCTACAAGTTATTTCCATGTTCGAACGAGTAAGGAATGAAGTCTGAAGTTATTACGAATTGTTTTCATATTCAAATGTGCCAAAAATGATCCAATAAGAGTTTACAATTGTTTCAATGTTCAAACAAGTCAAGAATGAAGCAATAAGTTGTTTCCAAGTTCGAACGAGTAAAGAATGAAGTCTAACGTTGTTACGGATAATTGTCATGTTCAAATGAGCCAAGAATGATCCTACAAGAGTTTACAATTGTTTCAATGTTCAAACGAGTCAGAAATGAAGCTACAAGTTGTTTCCAAGTTCGAACAAGTAAAGAATGAAGTCCAAAGTTGTTACGGATTGTTGTTATGTTCAAATGAGCCAAGAATGATCCTACAAGAGTTTACAAGTTATTTTCATATTCAAACGAGTCAAGAATGAATCTATAAGTTCTTTCCAAGTTCGAACGAGTAAAGAATGAAGTCTAAAGCTATTACGGTTTGTTTTCATAAATGATCCAACAAGAGTTTATAATTGTTCCAATGTTCAAACGAGTCAAGAATGGAGTTACAAGTTGTTTCCAAGTTCCAACAAGTAAAGAATTAAGTCTCAAGTTGTTACGGATTGTTTTCAAGTTCAACTGATCCAAAAATGATCCTACAAGAGTTTACAATTGTTTTAATGTTCAAACGAGTCAAGAATTGTGCTACAAGTTGTTTCAAAGTTCAAATGAGTAAAGAATGATCCTATAAGAGTTTACAAGTTGTTTCCATGTTCAAACGAGGCAAGAATGTAGCTACAAGTTATTTCATTGTTCGAACGAGTAAAGAATGAATTCTGAAGTTATTACGGATTGTTTTCATATTCAAATGAGCCAAAAATGATCCAATAAGAGTTTACAATTGTTTCAATGTTCAAACGAGTGAAGAATGGAGCTACAAGTTATTTCCAAGTTCAAATGAGTAAAGAATAAATCTCAAGTTGTTACAGATTATTTTCATGTTCAAATGAGCAAAGAATGATCCTAAAAGAGTTTATAAGTTGGTTCCATGTTCAAACGAGTCAAGAATGAAGCTACAAGTTGTTTCCATGGTCGAACGACTCAAGCAAGAAGTCTCAAGTTGTTACAGATTATTTTTATGTTCAAACGAGTCAAGAATGAAGCTATAAGTTGTTTCCAAGTTCGAACGAGTAAAGAATGAAGTCTAACGTTGTTACGGATTGTTGTCATGTTCAAATGTGCCAGTAATGATCCTACAAGAGTTTACAATTGTTTCAATGTTCAAACGAGTCAAGAATGGAGCTACAAGTTGTTTCCAAGTTCAAATGAGTAAAGAATGATCCTATAAGAGTTTACAAGTTGTTTCCATGATCAAACGAGGCAAGAATGAAGCTACAAGTTATTTCATTGTTCGAACGAGTAAAGAATGAATTCTGAAGTTATTACGGATTGTTTTCATATTCAAATGAGCCAAAAATGATCCAATAAGAGTTTACAATTGTTTCAATGTTCAAACGAGTCAAGAATGAAGCTATAAGTTGTTTCCAAGTTCGAACGAGTCAAGAATGAAGCTACAAGTTGTTTCCAAGTTCAAACAAGTCAAGAATGATGTCTCAAGTTATTACAGATTATTTTTATATTCAAATGAGCCAAGAATGATCCTACAAGAGTATACACATGTTTCAATGTTCAAACGAGTCAAGAATGAAGCTACAAGTTATTTCCAAGGTTGAACGACTCAAGCATGAAGTCTGAAGTTGTTACAGATTGTTTTCATGTACAAATGAGCCAAAAATGATCCTACAAGTTGTTTCCATGTTCAAACGAGTCAAGAATGAAGCTTCAAGTTGTTTCCAAGTTCGAACGAGTAAAGAATGAAGTTTGAAGTTGTTACGGATTGTTTTCATGTTCAAATGAGCCAAGAATGACCCTACAAGAGTTTACATGTTGTTTCCATGTTCAAACGAGTCAAGAATGAAGCTACAAGGTGTTTCCTAGTTCGAACAAGTCAAGAATGATGTCTCAAGTTATTACAGATTATTTTTATGTTCGAATGAGCCAAGAATGACCCTACAAGAGTTTACAATTGTTTCAATGTTCAAACGAGTCAAGAATGAAGCAACAAGTTGTTTCCAAGTTCGAACTGTAAAGAATGAAGTCTAAAGTTGTTACGGATTGTTGTCATGTTCAAATGACCCAAAAATGATCCTACAAGAGTTTACAATTATTTCAATGTTCAAACGAGCCAAGAATGGAGCTACAAGTTGTTTCCAAGTACAAATGAGTAAAGAATAAATCTCAAGTTGTTACAGATAACTATTTTCTTGTTAAAATGAGCCAAAAACGATCTTACAAGAATTTACATTTTTTTCAATCTTCAAACGAGTCAAGAATGGAGCTACAAGTTGTTTCCAAGTTCAAATGAGTAAAGAATAAAGTCTCAAGTTGTTACCGATTGTTTTCATGCTCAAATGAGCAAAGAATGAACCTACAAGAGTTTACAAGTTGTTTTCATATTCAAACGAGTCAAGAATGAAGCTACAAGTTGTTTCCAAGTTCGAACGTGATACAGGAGCATTATGGCTGATCTATTTGATCTCATGGGAATCTATTATGAAGCCAATAATTAGCTTAATTACCAACATTGATTGAATTATTATGTTGGGGTTATTATTAGATAATTATATTAAGTAAATTTTGGCTTGCAAGTTTTTACCTTTCACTTGAAAGGGTTTTTCTTGTTTTAAGCACTTAGGATTTATTTTTCTAGTTGAATATGGTTTTGATGTAATTCCTATTTGGATTGGGCTTTTGATTGATTTCCAATTTGGGTTCAAGTATTAGCAAATTCCTAGCTGATTTTGAATCTAATTGAGAATCCTAATTGTTTTAGGTTAAGGTTATATTCCTTGCCTATATATACCCATATATTGTAATCTTTTAAGGGAGAAGATTTTGATGAATAAAATCGTGAGTTTTATACTTGCAAAACCCTAGAGAGTTGGTGGTTAATTCCTTTAAACTTTCTTATCCAGATTTCGTTTAGTTTGTGGGTGATTAATTTCTTTAAGCAATCTAAGCAAATCGATCCTTTAATTTTGTTTCTTGGTGATTAAATTCTTTATAGAAGCAATCTAAAGTTACTTTTCCGCTGTGAATCTGATCTACAGAGAAAAATATACATCATCTTGGTATCTAGAGCTCGGTTTGGCGATTTGTTTTGAAGATCTTCTTCAAAAACGTGGGCAACAATTCTGGTGTGTTTCGTGGTGGTTTGACGACTTCTTTGAGGGGGTTTTCTTTAAAAAACGTGGGTACACATGGCTGATCTGTTTGGTGGCAGTTTTGCGACTACTTCCAAAGGTTTTCTTCATAAAAACGTAGGCAACATGGCTAATGTATTTGGGGATGAAGAACTGAATGTTATGTCTGGTTTAAATCCAGAACAAGTTGAGAACATGCGAAGGGATAGGGAAATCAAAGAATTAAGGGAGCAATTGAAGGAGGTTTTAGCAAAATTGGATCAAAGAAGGGGTTTTCGTATGGATATCCCAGATTTCGATGGTGATATAAATCCTGAAAATTTTATTCAATGGTTGAAACGTATTGAACGAATCTTTGACTACAAGGATTATGATGATCACAAGAGATTCAAAGTGGCAAGATCGAAGCTTAAAGGTTATGCAAATTTGTGGTATGAAAATCTAAAATCAAAGAGGAGAAAAGAAGGCAAAGCACGTATTGATTCTTGGGAAGCACTCAGGGTGAGAATGAAAAAACGTTTTTTACCTACTGATTTTGAACAATATATGTTTATGAATTTGAAGGGTTTTGAGAAAGATACAATATCTCATGAGGAGTATACAATTGGGTTTGATGAAGAAACAATACTTGCACAAAACGTGGCTGAATTATGTGCCGAAATTACTCCCAAATTTGATAACTCAACGCCTTCAACTATGGAAGATAAGAAGATTTGTGACAAGTGCGAAGGGTATGAACATGAACAAGAGGGCTGCTTTAATAATATTCGAATGTTGAATTTTCCTGGCATTGAGGAGATTGATGCAACTTATTCTTCCAAGGATATAGAAATCAATAAAGAAGAGGAGCAAGGACAACATGAACAAGATAATGATTCTGAAATTGAAGTGTTAACTACAATTCAAGAACCTAATGAGAATTTGTTTTTGAATGAGACGCATATTGGGAAGGAGTTGGAACAAGAGGATCATCATAACTTGTTGATTTATCCAACAATACCTTTATCATATTTTTTTAATCCTTTTAAGGTTGATTGTGATGCTAATGGTGTTGGGGCTGTTTTGGTTCAAGAGAAGAGACACATTGATTTTCTAGGCATAGACATCATGTTGGGAACTACTAAAACGTCAAATTTTTTTCTCTTCAAGTTTCTTCCACAGGTATTTTGCAAGGGGCTGAAATTTGATGTTCTCAAGTTTTGTGATAAATCATCTCATTGTGTGTTGATTCTTAAATTCTACAAAACTCGTGGAAGAGTTTTTTTCAAAGGAGAGGAGAATGATGCGGAGTATGACATTACGATATTCATATGTATCTATTGTACAATTGAGGACAATTGTTTTCGAAGAAGAGGAGTATGATACAGGAGCATTATGGCTGATCTATTTGATCTCATGGGAATCTATTGTGAAGCCAATAATTAGCTTAATTACCAACATTGATTGAATTATTATGTTGGGGTTATTATTAGATAATTATATTAAGTAAATTTTGGCTTGCAAGTTTTTACCTTTCACTTGAAAGGGTTTTTCTTGTTTTAAGCACTTAGGATTTATTTTTCTAGTTGAATATGGTTTTGATGTAATTCCTATTTGGATTGGGCTTTTCATTGATTTCCAATTTGGGTTCAAGTATTAGCAAATTCCTAGCTGATTTTGAATCTAATTGAGAATCCTAATTGTTTTAGGTTAAGGTTATATTCCTTGCCTATATATACCCATATATTGTAATCTTTTAAGGGAGAAGATTTTGATGAATAAAATCGTGAGTTTTATACTTGCCAAACCCTAGAGAGTTGGTGGTTAATTCCTTTAAACTTTCTTATCCAGATTTCGTTTAGTTTGTGGGTGATTAATTTCTTTAAGCAATCTAAGCAAATCGATCCTTTAATTTTGTTTCTTGGTGATTAAATTCTTTATAGAAGCAATCTAAAGTTACTTTTCCGCTGTGAATCTGATCTACAGAGAAAAATATACATCAGAACGTGTAAAGAATGAAGTCCAACATTGTTACGGATTGTTGTCAGGTTCAAATGAGCCAAAAATGATCCTACAAGAGTTTACAATTGTTATAATGTTCAAACGAGTGAAGAATGGACCTACCAGTTGTTTCCAAGTTCAAATGAGTAAAGAATAAAGTCTCAAGTTGTTACAGATTGATTTAATGTTCAAATGAGAAAAGAATGATCCCACAAGAGTTTACAAGTTGTTTTCATGTTCAAACGAGTCAAGAATGAAGCTATAAGTTGTTTCCAAGTTTGAACGAATAAAGAATGAAGTCTGAATTTGTTACAGATTGTTTTCCTGTTCAAATGAGTAAAAAATGATCCTTCAAGAGTTTACAATTGTTACAATGTTCAAACGAGTCAAGAATGGAGCTACCAGTTGTTTCCATGTACAAATGAGTAAAGAATAAATGTTAAGTTGTTATAGATTGTTTTCATGTTCAAATGAGCCAAGAATGATCCTACAAGAGTTTACAAGTTGTTTCCATGTTCAAACGAGTCAAGAATGAAGCTACAAGTTGTTTCCAAGTTCGAACGAGTAAAGAATGAAGTTCGAAGCTGTTACGGATTGTTGTCATGTTCAAATGACCCAAAAATGATCCTACAAGAGTTTACAATTGTTTCAATGTTCAAACGAGTCAAGAATGGAGCTACAAGTTGTTTCGAAGTTCAAAAGATTAAAGAATAAAGTCTCAAGTTGTTACAGATTGTTTTCATGTTCAAATGAGCCAAAAATGATCTTACAAGAGTTTACAATTGTTTCAATGTTCAAACGAGCCAAGAATGGAGCTACAAGTTGTTTTTTTTGAATGGGAAGCTACAAGTTGTTTCCAAGTACAAATGAGTAAAGAATAAATCTCAAGTTGTTACAGATAACTATTTTCATGTTCAAATGAGCCAAAAATGATCCTACAAGAATTTACAATTGTTTCAATGTTCAAATGAGTCAAGAATGGAACTACAAGTTGTTTCCAAGTACAAATGAGTAAAGAATAAATCTCAAGTTGTTACAGATTGTTTTCATGTTTAAATGAGCCAAGAATGATCATACAAGAGTTTACAAGTTGTTTCCATGTTCAAACGAGTCAAGAATGAAGCTACAAGTTGTTTCCAAGTTCGAACGAGTAAAGAATGAAGTTTGAAGTTGTTATGGACTGTTTTTATGTTCAAATGAGCCAAAAAGGATCCAACAAGAGTTTACAATGGTTTTAATGTTCAAACGAGTCAAGAATGAAACTACAAGTTGTTTCCAATTTCGAACGAGTAAAGAATGAAGTCCAAAGTTGTTACAGATTGTTGTCATGTTCAAATGACCCAAAAATGATCCTACAAGAGTTTACAATTGTTTCAATGTTCAAACGAGCCAAGAATGGAGCTACAAGTTGTTTCCAAGTACAAATGAGTAAAGAATAAATCTCAAGTTGTTACAGATAACTATTTTCTTGTTAAAATGAGCCAAAAATGATCTTACAAGAATTTACAATTTTTTCAATCTTCAAACGAGTCAAGAGTGGAGCAACAAGTTGTTTCCAAGTTCAGATGAGTAAAGAATAAAGTCTCAAGTTGTTACCGATTGTTTTCATGCTCAAATGAGCAAAGAATGAACCTACAAGAGTTTACAAGTTGTTTTCATGTTCAAACGAGTCAAGAATGAAGCTACAAGTTGTTTCCATGTTCGAACGAGTAAAAAATGAGGTCCAACATTGTTACGGATTGTTGTCATGTTCAAATGAGCCAAAAATGATCCTACAAGAGTTTACAATTGTTACAATGTTCAAACGAGTGAAGAATGGAGCTACAAGTTGTTTCCAAGTTCAGATGAGTAAAGAATAAAGTCTCAAGTTGTTACCGATTGTTTTCATGCTCAAATGAGCAAAGAATGAACCTACAAGAGTTTACAAGTTGTTTTCATGTTCAAACGAGTCAAGAATGAAGCTACAAGTTGTTTCCAAGTTCGAACGAGTAAAGAATGAGGTCCAACATTGTTACGGATTGTTGTCATGTTCAAATGAGCCAAAAATGATCCTACAAGAGTTTACAATTGTTACAATGTTCAAACGAGTGAAGAATGGAGCTACCAGTTGTTTCCAAGTTCAAATGAGTAAAGAATAAAGTCTCAAGTTGTTAAAGATTGATTTAATGTTCAAATGAGCAAAGAATGATCCCACAAGAGTTTACAAGTTGTTTTCATGTTCAAACGAGTCAAGAATGAAGCTATAAGTTGTTTCCAAGTTCGAACGAATAAAGAATGAAGTCTGAATTTGTTACAGATTGTTTTCCTGTTCAAATGAGTAAAAAATGATCCTTCAAGAGTTTACAATTGTTACAATGTTCAAACGAGTCAAGAATGGAGCTACCAGTTATTTCCATGTACAAATGAGTAAAGAATAAGTGTTAAGTTGTTATAGATTGTTTTCATGTTCAAATGAGCCAAGAATGATCCTACAAGAGTTTACAAGTTGTTTCCATGTTCAAACAAGTCAAGAATGAAGCTACAAGTTGTTTCTAAGTTCGAACGAGTAAAGAATGAAGTTCGAAGCTGTTATGGACTGTTTTCAGGCTCAAATGAGCCAAAAATGATCCAACAAGAGTTTACAATGGTTTCAATGTTCAAACGAGTCAAGAATGAAACTAAATGTTGTTTCCAAGTTCGAACGAGTAAAGAATGAAGTCCAAAGTTGTTACGGATTGTTGTCATGTTCAAATGACCCAAAAATGATTCTACAAGAGTTTACAATTGTTTCAATGTTCAAACGAGTCAAGAATGGAGCTACAAGTTGTTTCCAAGTTCAAAAGATTAAAGAATAAAGTCTCAAGTTGCTACAGATTGTTTTCATGTTCAAGTGAGCCAAAAATGATCCTACCAGAGTTTACAAATGTTTCAATGTTCAAACGAGTCAAGAATGGAGCTATAAGTTATTTCGAAGTTCAAAAGATTAAAGAATAAAGTCTCAAGTTGTTACAGATTGTTTTCATGTTCAAATGAGCCAAAAATGATCCTACAAGAGTTTACAATTGTTTCAATGTTCAAACGAGCCAAGAATGGAGCTACAAGTTGTTGTTTTTTTTGAATGGGAAGCTACAAGTTATTTTCAAGTACAAATGAGTAAAGAATAAATCTCAAGTTGTTACAGATAACTATTTTCATGTTCAAATGAGCCAAAAATGATCCTACAAGAATTTACAATTGTTTCAATGTTCAAATGAGTCAAGAATGGAGCTACAAGTTGTTTCCAAGTACAAATGAGTAAAGAATAAATCTCAAGTTGTTACAGATTGTTTTCATGTTTAAATGACCCAAGAATGATCCTACAAGAGTTTACAAGTTGTTTTCATGTTCAAACGAGTCAAAAATGAAGCTACAAGTGGTTTCCAAGTTCGAACGAGTAAAGAATGCAATTTGATGTTGTTATGGACTGTTTTTATGTTCAAATGAGCCAAAAATGATCCAACAAGAGTTTACAATGGTTTTAATGTTCAAACATAGTCAAGAATGAAACTACAAGTTGTTTCCAATTTCGAACGAGTAAAGAATGAAGTCCAAAGTTGTTACGGATTGTTGTCATGTTCAAATGACCCAAAAATGATCCTACAAGAGTTTTCAATTGTTTCAATGTTCAAACGAGCCAAGAATGGAGCTACAAGTTGTTTCCAAGTACAAATGAGTAAAGAATAAATCTCAAGTTGTTACAGATAACTATTTTCTTGTTAAAATGAGCCAAAAATGATCTTACAAGAATTTACAATTGTTTCAATGTTCAAATGAGTCAAGAATGGAGCTACAAGTTGTTTCCAAGTACAAATGAGTAAAGAATAAATCTCAAGTTGTTACAGATAACAATTTTCATGTTCAAATGAGCCAAAAATGATCCTACAAGAATTTACAATTGTTTCAATGTTCAAACGAGTCAAGAATGGAGCTACAAGTTGTTTCAAAGTTCAAAAGATTAAAGAATAAAGTTTCAAGTTGTTACAGATTGTTTTCATGTTCAAATGAGCCAAAAATGATCCTACAAGAGTTCTCAATTGTTTCAATGTTCAAACGAGCCAAGAATGGAGCTACAAGTTGTTGTTTTTTTTGAATGGGAAGCTACAAGTTGTTTCCAAGTACAAATGAGTAAAGAATAAATCTCAAGTTGTTACAGATAACAATTTTCATGTTCAAATGAGCCAAAAATGATCCTACAAGAATTTATAATTGTTTCAATGTTCAAACGAGTCAAGAATGGAGCTACAAGTTGTTTCGAAGTTCAAAAGATTAAAGAATAAAGTCTCAAGTTGTTACAGATTGTTTTCATGTTCAATTGAGCCAAAAATGATCCTACAAGAGTTTACAATTGTTTCAATGTTCAAACGAGCTAAGAATGGAGCTACAAGTTGTTGTTTTTTTTGAATGGGAAGCTATAAGTTGTTTCCAAGTACAAATGAGTAATGAATAAATCTCAAGTTGTTACAGATAACTATTTTCATGTTCAAATGAGCCAAAAATGATCCTACAAGAATTTACAATTGTTTCAATGTTCAAACGAGTCAAGAATGGAGCTACAAGTTGTTTTGAAGTTCAAAAGATTAAAGAATAAAGTCTCAAGTTGTTACAGATTATTTTCATGTTCAAATGAGCCAAAAATGATCCTACAAGAATTTACAATTGTTTCAATGTTCAAATGAGTCAAGAATGGAGCTACAAGTTGTTTCCAAGTACAAATGAGTAAAGAATAAATCTCAAGTTGTTACAGATTGTTTTCATGTTTAAATGAGCCAAGAATGATCCTACAAGAGTTGACAAGTTGTTTTCATGTTCAAACGAGTCAAAAATGAAGCTACAAGTTGTTTCCAAGTTCGAACGAGTAAAGAATGAAGTTTGACGTTGTTATGGACTGTTTTTATGTTCAGATGAGCCAAAAATGATCCAACAAGAGTTTACAATGGTTTTAATGTTCAAACAAGTCAAGAATGAAACTACAAGTTGTTTCTAATTCCGAACGAGTAAAGAATGAAGTCCAAAGTTGTTACGGATTGTTGTCATGTTCAAATGAGCAAAAAATGATCCTACAAGAGTTTACAATTGTTTCAATGTTCAAACGAGCCAAGAATGGAGCTACAAGTTATTTCCAAGTTCAAATGAGTAAAGAATAAAGTCTCAAGTTGTTACCGATTGTTTTCATGCTCAAATGAGCAAAGAATGAACCTACAAGAGTTTACAAGTTGTTTTCATGTTCAAACGAGTCAAGAATGAAGCTACAAGTTGTTTCCAAGTTCGAACGAGTAAAGAATGAAGTCCAACGTTGTTACGGATTGTTATCATGTTCAAATGAGCCAAAAATGATCCTACAAGAGTTTACAATTGTTACAATGTTCAAACGAGTCAAGAATGGAGCTACCAGTTGTTTCCAAGTTCAAATGAGTAAAGAATAAAGTCTCAAGTTGTTATAGATTGATTTAATGTTCAAATGAGCAAAGAATGATCCCATAAGAGTTTACAAGTTGTTTTCATGTTCAAACGAGTCAAGAATGAAGCTATAAGTTGTTTCCAAGTTCGAACGAATAAAGAATGAAGTCTGAATTTGTTACAGATTGTTTTCCTGTTCAAATGAGTCAAAAATGATCCTTCAAGAGTTTACAATTGTTACAATGTTCAAACGAGTCAAGAATGGAGCTACGAGTTGTTTCCACGTACAAATGAGTAAAGAATAAATGTTAAGTTGTTATAGATAGTTTTCATGTTCAAATGAGCCAAGAATGATCCTACAAGAGTTTACAAGTTGTTTCCATGTTCGAACGAGTCAAGAATGAAGCTACAAGTTGTTTCCAAGTTCGAACGAGTAAAGAATGAAGTTCGAAGCTGTTATGGACTGTTTTCATGTTCAAATGAGCCAAAAATGATCCAACAAGAGTTTACAAGGGTTTCAATGTTCAAACGAATCAAAAATGAAACTAAAAGTTGTTTCCAAGTTCGAATGAGTAAAGAATGAAGTCCAAAGTTGTTACGGATTGTTGTCATGTTCAAATGACCCAAAAATGATCCTACAAGAGTTTACAATTGTTTCAATGTTCAAACGAGTCAAGAATGGAGCTACAAGTTGTTTCCAAGTTCGAATGAGTAAAGAATGAAGTCCAAAGTTGTTACGGATTGTTGTCATGTTCAAATGACCCAAAAATGATCCTACAAGAGTTTACAATTGTTTCAATGTTCAAACGAGTCAAGAATGGAGCTACATGTTGTTTCGAAGTTCAAAAGATTAAAGAATAAAGTCTCAAGTTGTTACAGATTGTTTTCATGTTCAAATGAGCCAAAAATGATCCTACAAGAGTTTACAATTGTTTCAATGTTCAAACGAGCCAAGAATGGAGCTACAAGTTGTTTTTTTTGAATGGGAAGCTACAAGTTGTTTCCAAGTACAAATGAGTAAAGAATAAATCTCAAGTTGTTACAGATAACTATTTTCATGTTCAAATGAGGCAAAAATGATCCTACAAGAATTTACAATTGTTTCAATGTTCAAAAGAGTCAAGAATGGAGCTACAAGTTGTTTCCAAGTACAAATGAGTAAAGAATAAATCTCAAGTTGTTACAGATTATTTTCATGTTTAAATGAGCCAAGAATGATCCTACAAGAGTTTACAAGTTGTTTTCAAGTTCGAACGAGTAAAGAATGAAGTTCGAAGCTGTTATGGACTGTTTTCATGTTCAAATGAGCCAAAAATGATCCAACAAGAGTTTACAATGGTTTCAATGTTCAAACGAGTCAAGAATGAAACTAAAAGTTGTTTCCAAGTTTGAACGAGTAAAGAATGAAGTCCAAAGTTGTTACGGATTGTTGTCATGTTCAAATGACCCAAAAATGATCCTACAAGAGTTTACAATTGTTTCAATGTTCAAACGAGTCACGAATGGAGCTACAAGTTGTTTCCAAGTTCAAAAGATTAAAGAATAAAGTCTCAAGTTGCTACAGATTGTTTTCATGTTCAAGTGAGCCAAAAATGATCCTACAAGAGTTTACAAGTTGTTTTCATGTTCAAACGAGTCAAAAATGAAGCTATAAGTTGTTTCCAAGTACAAATGAGTATAGAATAAATCTCAAGTTGTTATAGATTGTTTTCATGTTTAAATGAACCAAGAATGATCTTACAAGAGTTTAAAAGTTGTTTTCTTGTTCAAACGAGTCAAAAATGAAGCTACAAGTTGTTTCCAAGTTCGAACGAGTAAAGAATGAAGTTTGAAGTTGTTAAGGACTGTTTTTATGTTCAAATGAGCCAAAAATGATCCAACAAGAGTTTACAATGGTTTTAATGTTCAAACGAGTCAAGAATGAAACCACGGGTTGTTTCCAATTTCGAACGAGTAAAGAATGAAGTCCAAAGTTGTTACGGATTGTTGTCATGTTCAAATGACCCAAAAATAATCCTACAAGAGTTTACAATTGTTTCAATGTTCGAACGAGCCAAGAATGGAGCTACAAGTTGTTTCCAAGTACAAATGAGTAAAGAATAAATCTCAAGTTGTTACAGATAACTATTTTCTTGTTAAAATGAGTGAAAAATGATCTTACAAGAATTTACAATTATTTCAATGTTCAAATGAGTCAAGAATGGAGCTATAAGTTGTTACCAAGTACAAATGAGTAAAGAATAAATCTCAAGTTGTTTCAGATTGTTTTCATGCTCAAATGAGCAAAGAATGAACCTACAAGAGTTTACAAGTTGTTTTCATGTTCAAACGAGTCAAGAATGAAGCTACAAGTTGTTTCCAAGTTCGAACGAGTAAAGAATGAAGTCCAACGTTGTTACGGATTTTTGTCATGTTCAAATGAGCCAAAGATGATCCTACAAGAGTTTACAATTGTTACAATGTTCAAACGAGTCAAGAATAGAGCTACCAGTTGTTTCCAAGTTCAAATGAGTAAAGAATAAAGTCTCAAGTTGTTACAGATTGATTTAATGTTCAAATGAGCAAAGAATGATCCCACAAGAGTTTACAAGTTGTTTTCATGTTCAAACGAGTCAAGAATGAAGCTATAAGTTATTTCCAAGTTCGAACGAGTAAAGAATGAAGTCTGAATTTGTTACAGATTGTTTTCCTGTTCAAATGAGTAAAAAATGATCCTTCAAGAGTTCACAATTGTTACAATGTTCAAACGAGTCAAGAATGGAGCTACCAGTTGTTTCCATGTACAAATGAGTAAAGAATAAATGTTAACTTGTTATAGATTGTTTTAATGTTCAAATGAGCCAAGAATGATCCTACAAGAGTTTACAAGTTATTTCCATGTTCAAACGAGTCAAGAATGAAGCTACAAGTTGTTTCCAAGTTCGAACGAGTAAAGAATGAAGTTCGAAGCTGTTATGGACTGTTTTCATGTTCAAATGAGCGAAAAATGATCCAACAAGAGTTTACAATGGTTTCAATGTTCAAACGAGTCAAGAATGAGACTAAAAGTTGTTTCCAAGTTCGAACGAGTAAAGAATGAAGTCCAAAGTTGTTACGGATTGTTGTCATGTTCAAATGACCCAAAAATGATCCTACAAGAGTTTACAATTGTTTCAAAGTTCAAACGAGTCAAGAATGGAGCTACAAGTTGTTTCCAAGTTCAAAAGATTAAAGAATGAAGTCTCAAGTTGCTACAGATTGTTTTCATGTTCAAGGGAGCCAAAAATGATCCTACAAGAGTTTACAATTGTTTCAATGTTCAAACGAGTCAAGAATGGAGCTACAAGTTGTTTCGAAGTTCAAAAGATTAAAGAATAAAGTCTCAAGTTGTTACAGATTGTGTTCATGTTCAAATGAGCCAAAAATGATCCTACAAGAGTTTACAATTATTTCAATGTTCAAACGAGCCAAGAATGGAGCTACAAGTTGTTGTTTTTTTTTAATGGGAAGCTACAAGTTGTTTCCAAGTACAAATGAGTAAAGAATAAATCTCAAGTTGTTACAGATAACTATTTTCATGTTCAAATGAGCCAAAAATGATCCTACAAGAATTTACAATTGTTTCAATGTTCAAATGAGTCAAGAATGGAGCTACAAGTTGTTTCCAAGTACAAATGAGTAAAGAATAAATCTCAAGTTGTTACAGATTGTTTTCATGTTTAAATGAGCCAAGAATGATCCTACAAGAGTTTACAAGTTGTTTCCATGTTCAAACGAGTCAAGAATGAAGCTACTACAAGTTGTTTCCAAGTTCGAACGAGTAAAGAATGAAGTTTGAAGTTGTTATGTACTGTTTTTATGTTCAAATGAGCCAAAAATGATCCAACAAGAGTTTACAATGGTTTTAATGTTCAAACAAGTCAAGAATGAAACTACAAGTTGTTTCCAATTTCGAACGAGTAAAGAATGAAGTCCAAAGTTGTTACGGATTGTTGTCATGTTCAAATGACCCAAAAATGATCCTACAAGAGTTTACAATTGTTTCAATGTTCAAACGAGCCAAGAATGGAGCTACAAGTTGTTGTTTTTTTTTTAATGGGAAGCTACAAGTTGTTTCCAAGTACAAATGAGTAAAGAATAAACTCAAGTTGTTACAGATAACTATTTTCATGTTCAAATGAGCCAAAAATGATCCTACAAGAATTTACAATTGTTTCAATGTTCAAATGAGTCAAGAATGGAGCTACAAGTTGTTTCCAAGTACAAATGAGTAAAGAATAAATCTCAAGTTGTTACAGATTGTTTTCATGTTTAAATGAGCCAAGAATGATCCTACAAGAGTTTACAAGTTGTTTCCATGTTCAAACGAGTCAAGAATGAAGCTACTACAAGTTGTTTCCAAGTTCGAACGAGTAAAGAATGAAGTTTGAAGTTGTTATGGACTGTTTTTATGTTCAAATGAGCCAAAAATGATCCAACAAGAGTTTACAATGGTTTTAATGTTCAAACAAGTCAAGAATGAAACTACAAGTTGTTTCCAATTTCGAACGAGTAAAGAATGAAGTCCAAAGTTGTTACGGATTGTTGTCATGTTCAAATGACCCAAAAATGATCCTACAAGAGTTTACAATTGTTTCAATGTTCAAACGAGCCAAGAATGGAGCTACAAGTTGTTTCCAAGTACAAATGAGTAAAGAATAAATCTCAAGTTGTTACAGATAACTATTTTCTTGTTAAAATGAGCCAAAAATGATCTTACAAGAATTTATAATTGTTTCAATGTTCAAATGAGTCAAGAATGGAGTTACAAGTTGTTTCCAAGTACAAATGAGTAAAGAATAAATCTCAAGTTGTTACAGATTGTTTTCATGTTCAAATGAGCCAAGAATGATCCTACAAGAGTTTACAAGTTGTTTCTATGTTCAAACGAGTCAAGAATGAAACTACAAGTTGTTTCTAATTCCGAACGAGTAAAGAATGAAGTCCAAAGTTGTTACGGATTATTGTCATGTTCAAATGACCCAAAAATAATCCTACAAGAGTTTACAATTGTTTCAATGTTTAAACGAGCCAAGAATGGAGCTACAAGTTGTTTCCAAGTTCAAATGAGTAAAGAATAAAGTCTCAAGTTGTTACCGAATGTTTTCATGCTCAAATGAGCAAAGAATGAACCTACAAGAGTTTACAAGTTGTTTTCATGTTCAAACGAGTCAAGAATGAATCTACAAATTGTTTCCAAGTTCGAACGAGTAAAGAATGAGGTCCAACATTGTTACGGATTGTTTTCATGTCCAAATGAGGCAAGAATGATCCTGCAAGAGTTTACAATTGTTTCAATGTTCAAACGAGTCAAGAATGAAGCTATAAGTTGTTTCCAAGTTCGAACGAATAAAGAATGAAGTATGAATTTGTTACAGATTGTTTTCCTGTTCAAATGAGTAAAAAATGATCCTTCAAGAGTTTACAATTGTTACAATGTTCAAACGAGTCAAGAATGGGGCTACCAGTTGTTTCCAAGTACAAATGAGTAAAGAATATATCTTAAGTTGTTATAGATTGTTTTCATGTTCAAATGAGCCAAGAATGATCCTACAAGAGTTTCCAAGTTGTTTCCATGTTCAAACGAGTCAAGAATAAAGCTACAAGTTGTTTCCAAGTTCGAACGAGTAAAGAATGAAGTCCTAAGTTGTTACGGATTGTTGTCATGTTCAAATGACCCAAAAATGATCCTACAAGAGTTTACAATTGTTTCAATGTTCAAACGAGTCAAGAATGGAGCTACAAGTTGTTTCCAAGTTTAAAAGATTAAAGAATAAACTCTCAAGTTGCTACAGATTGTTTTCATGTTCAAATTAGCCAAAAATGATCCTACAAGAGTTTACAATTGTTTCAATGTTCAAACGAGTCAAGAATGGAGCTACAAGTTGTTTCGAAGTTCAAAAGATTAAAGAATAAAGTCTCAAGTTGTTACAGATTGTTTTCATGTTCAAATGAGCCAAAAATGATCCTACAAGAGTTTACAATTGTTTCAATGTTCAAACGAGCCAAGAATGGAGCTACAAGTTGTTGTTTTTTTTGAATGGGAAGCTACAAGTTGTTTCCAAGTACAAATGAGTAAAGAATAAATCTCAAGTTGTTACAGATAACTATTTTCATGTTCAAATGAGCCAAAAATGATCCTACAAGAATTTACAATTGTTTCAATGTTCAAATGAGTCAAGAATGGAGCTACAAGTTGTTTCCAAGTACAAATGAGTAAAGAATAAATCTCAAGTTGTTACAGATTGTTTTCATGTTTAAATGAGCCAAGAATGATCCTACAAGAGTTTACAAGTTGTTTCCATGTTCAAACGAGTCAAGAATGAAGCTACAAGTTGTTTCCAAGTTCGAATGAGTAAAGAATGAAGTTTGAAGTTGTTATGGACTGTTTTTATGTTCAAATGAGCCAAAAATGATCCAACAAGAGTTCACAATGTTTTTAATGTTCAAACGAGTCAAGAATGAAACTACAAGTTGTTTCCAATTTCGAACGAGTAAAGAATGAAGTCCAAAGTTGTTACGGATTGTTGTCATGTTCAAATGACCCAAAAATGATCCTACAAGAGTTTACAATTGTTTCAATGTTCAAACGAGCCAAGAATGGAGCTACAAGTTATTTCCAAGTACAAATGAGTAAAGAATAAATCTCAAGTTGTTACAGATAACCATTTTCTTGTTAAAATGAGCCAAAAATGATCTTACAAGAATTTACAATTGTTTCAATGTTCAAATGAGTCAAGAATGGAGCTACAAGTTGTTTAGTTTTCATGTCCAAATGAAGCAAGAATGATCCTACAACAGTTTACAATTGTTTCAATGTTCAAATGACTCAAGAATGAAACAACAAGTTGTTTCCAAGTTCGAACAGTAAAGAATGAAGTCTAAAGTTGTTATGGATTGTTGTCATGTTCAAATGAGCCAAAAATGATCCTACAAGAGTTTACAATTGTTTCAATGTTCAAACGAGTCAAAAATGATGTTTCACTTTGTTACGGATTGTTTTCATGTCCAAATGAAGCAAGAATGATCCTACAAGAGTTTACAATTGTTTCAATGTTCAAACGAGTCAAGAATGAAACTACAAGTTATTTCATAGTTGAAATGAGTAAAGAATAAAGTCTCAAGTTGTTATAGATTGCTTTCATGTTCAAATGAGCCAAGAATGATCCTACAAGAGTTTACAAGTTGTTTCAATTGTCAAACGAGTCAAGAATGAAGCTACAAGTTTTTTCCAAATTCGAACGAGTCAAGAATGATGTCTCAATTTGTTACGGATTGTTTTCATGTTCAAATGAGCCTAGAATGATCTCACAAGAGTTTACAAGTTGTTTCAATGTTCAAACGAGTCAAGAATGAAGCTACAAATTATTTCAAGTTGGAACGACTCATGAATGATGTCTCAATTTGTTACGTATTGTTTTCATGTCAAAATGAAGCAAGAATGATCCTACAAGAGTTTACAATTGTTTCAATGTTCAAACGAGTTAAGAATGAAGCTACAAGTTGTTTCCAAGTTCGAACGAGTCAAGAATGATGTCTCAATTTGTTACGGATTGTTTTCATGTTCAAATGAGCCAAGAATGATCTCACAAGAGTTTACAAGTTGTTTCAATGTTCAAACGAGTGAAGAATGAAGCTACAAATTGTTTCAAGTTCGAACGACTCAAGAATGATGTCTCAATTTGTTACGGATTGTTTTCATGTCCAAATGAAGCAAGAAATGATCCTACAAGAGTTTACAATTGTTTCAATGTTCAAACGAGTCAGGAATGAAGCAACAAGTTGTTTCCAAGTTCGAACAGTAAAGAATGAAGTCTAAAGTTGGTACGGATTGTTGTTATGTTCAAATGAGCCAAAAATGATCCTACAAGAGTGTACAATTGTTTCAATGTTCAAACGAGTCAAGAATGGAACTACAAGTTATTTCCAAGTTCAAACGAGTAAAGAATAAAGTCTCAAGTTGTTACAGATTTCTTTCATATTCAAATGAGCGAAAAATGATCCTACAAGAGTTTACAAGTAGTTTCCATTGTCAAATGAGTCAAGAATGAAGCTACAAGTTGTTTCCAAGTTCGAGTGAGTCAAGAATGATGTCTCAATTTGTTACAGATTGTTTTCATGATCAAATGAGCCAAGAATGATCCTACAAGAGTTTACAAGTTGTTTCTATGTTCAAACGAGTCAAGAATGAATCTACAAATTGTTTCCAAGTTCGAACGAGTCAAGAATGATGTCTCAATTTGTTAAGGATTGTTTTCATGTCCAAATGAAGCAAGAATGAAGAATGAAGCAACCAGTTGTTTCCAAGTTCGAACAGTAAATAATGAAGTCTAAAGTTGTTACGGATTGTTGTCATGTTCAAATGAGCCAAAAATGATCATACAAGAGTGTACAATTGTTTCAATGTTCAAACGAGTCAAGAATGGAGCTACAAGTTATTTCCAGGTTCAAACGAATAAAGAATAAAGTCTCAAGTTGTTACATATTGTTTTCATGTTCAAATGAGGCAAGAATGATCCTACAAGAGTTTACAAGTTGTTTCCATTGTCAAACGAGTTAAGAATGAAGCTACAAGTTGTTTCCAAGTTCGAACGAGTCAAGAATGATGTCTCAATTTGTTACGGATTGTTTTAATGTCCAAATGAAGCAAGAATGATCCTACAAGAGTTTACAATTGTTTCAAAGTTCAAACGAGTCAAGAATGAAGCAACAAGTTGTTTCCAAGTTCGAACAGTAAAGAATGAAGTCTAAAGTTGTTACGAATGGTTGTCATGTTCAAATGAGCCAAAAATGATCCTACAAGAGTTTACAATTGTTTCAATGTTCAAATGATTGTTGTCATGTTCAAATGACCCAAAAATGATCCTACAAGAGTTTACAATTGTTTCAATGTTCAAACGAGCCAAGAATGGAGCTACAAGTTGTTTCCAAGTTCAAATGAGTAAAGAATAAAGTCTCAAGTTGTTACCGAATGTTTTCATGCAAAAATGAGCAAAGAATGAACCTACAAGAGTTTACAAGTTGTTTTCATGTTCAAACGAGTCAAGAATGAAGCTATAAGTTGTTTCCAAGTTCGAACGAATAAAGAATGAAGTATGAATTTGTTACAGATTGTTTTCCTGTTCAAATGAGTAAAAAATGATCCTTCAAGAGTTTACAATTGTTACAATGTTCAAACGAGTCAAGAATGGGGCTACCAGTTGTTTCCAAGTACAAATGAGTAAAGAATATATCTTAAGTTGTTATAGATTGTTTTCATGTTCAAATGAGCCAAGAATGATCCTACAAGAGTTTACAAGTTGTTTCCATGTTCAAACGAGTCAAGAATAAAGCTACAAGTTGTTTCCAAGTTCGAACGAGTAAAGAATGAAGTCCTAAGTTGTTACGGATTGTTGTCATGTTCAAATGACCCAAAAATGATCCTACAAGAGTTTACAATTGTTTCAATGTTCAAACGAGTCAAGAATGGAGCTACAAGTTGTTTCCAAGTTTAAAAGATTAAAGAATAAACTCTCAAGTTGCTACAGATTGTTTTCATGTTCAAATTAGCCAAAAATGATCCTACAAGAGTTTACAATTGTTTCAATGTTCAAACGAGCCAAGAATGGAGCTACAAGTTGTTTCCAAGTATAAATGAGTAAAGAATAAATCTCAAGTTGTTACAGATAACTATTTTCTTGTTAAAATGAGCCAAAAATGATCTTACAAGAATTTACAATTGTTTCAATGTTCAAATGAGTCAAGAATGGAGCTACAAGTTGTTTAGTTTTCATGTCCAAATGAAGCAAGAATGATCCTACAACAGTTTACAATTGTTTCAATGTTCAAACGACTCAAGAATGAAACAACAAGTTGTTTCCAAGTTCGAACAGTAAAGAATGAAGTCTAAAGTTGTTATGGATTGTTGTCATGTTCAAATGAGCCAAAAATGATCCTACAAGAGTTTACAATTGTTTCAATGTTCAAACGAGTCAAGAATGATGTCGCACTTTGTTACGGATTGTTTTCATGTCCAAATGAAGCAAGAATGATCCTACAAGAGTTTACAATTGTTTCAATGTTCAAACGAGTCAAGAATGAAACTACAAGTTATTTCATAGTTGAAATGAGTAAAGAATAAAGTCTCAAGTTGTTATAGATTGCTTTCATGTTCAAATGAGCCAAGAATGATCCTACAAGAGTTTACAAGTTGTTTCAATTGTCAAACGAGTCAAGAATGAAGCTACAAGTTTTTTCCAAATTCGAACGAGTCAAGAATGATGTCTCAATTTGTTACGGATTGTTTTCATGTTCAAATGAGCCTAGAATGATCCTACAAGAGTTTACAAGTTGTTTCAATGTTCAAACGAGTCAAGAATGAAGCTACAAATTATTTCAAGTTGGAACGACTCATGAATGATGTCTCAATTTGTTACGGATTGTTTTCATGTCCAAATGAAGCAAGAATGATCCTACAAGAGTTTACAATTGTTTCAATGTTCAAACGAGTCAAGAATGAAGCTACAAGTTGTTTCCAAGTTCGAACGAGTCAAGAATGATGTCTCAATTTGTTACGGATTGTTTTCATGTTCAAATGAGCCAAGAATGATCTCACAAGAGTTTACAAGTTGTTTCAATGTTCAAACGAGTCAAGAATGAAGCTACAAATTGTTTCAAGTTCGAACGACTCAAGAATGATGTCTCAATTTGTTACGGATTGTTTTCACGTCCAAATGAAGCAAGAAATGATCCTACAAGAGTTTACAATTGTTTCAATGTTCAAACGAGTCAAGAATGAAGCAACAAGTTGTTTCCAAGTTCGAACAGTAAAGAATGAAGTCTAAAGTTGGTACGGATTGTTGTTATGTTCAAATGAGTTAAAAATGATCCTACAAGAGTGTACAATTGTTTCAATGTTCAAACGAGTCAAGAATGGAGCTACAAGTTATTTCCAAGTTCAAACGAGTAAAGAATAAAGTCTCAAGTTGTTACAGATTTCTTTCATATTCAAATGAGCCAAAAATGATCCTACAAGAGTTTACAAGTAGTTTCCATTGTCAAATGAGTCAAGAATGAAGCTACAA
The DNA here is from genome assembly GCA_028671895.1 of Oenanthe sinensis. Taxonomy (NCBI): domain Eukaryota; kingdom Viridiplantae; phylum Streptophyta; class Magnoliopsida; order Apiales; family Apiaceae; genus Oenanthe; species Oenanthe sinensis. The sequence goes on from CM053807.1 coordinate 16,526,532, forward strand.
GTTGTTTCCAAGTTCGAGTGAGTCAAGAATGATGTCTCAATTTGTTACAGATTGTTTTCATGATCAAATGAGCCAAGAATGATCCTACAAGAGTTTACAAGTTGTTTCCATGTTCAAACGAGTCAAGAATGAATCTACAAATTGTTTCCAAGTTCGAACGAGTCAAGAATGATGTCTCAATTTGTTACGGATTGTTTTAATGTCCAAATGAAGCAAGAATGATCCTACAAGAGTTTACAATTGTTTCAAAGTTCAAACGAGTCAAGAATGAAGCAACAAGTTGTTTCCAAGTTCGAACAGTAAAGAATGAAGTCTAAAGTTGTTACGGATCGTTGTCATGTTCAAATGAGCCAAAAATGATCCTACAAGAGTTTACAATTGTTTCAATGTTCAAATGATTGTTGTCATGTTCAAATGACCCAAAAATGATCCTACAAGAGTTTACAATTGTTTCAATGTTCAAACGAGCCAAGAATGGAGCTACAAGTTGTTTCCAAGTTCAAATGAGTAAAGAATAAAGTCTCAAGTTGTTACCGAATGTTTTCATGCTCAAATGAGCAAAGAATGAACCTACAAGAGTTTACAAGTTGTTTTCATGTTCAAACGAGTCAAGAATGAAGCTATAAGTTGTTTCCAAGTTCGAACGAATAAAGAATGAAGTATGAATTTGTTACAGATTGTTTTCCTGTTCAAATGAGTAAAAAATGATCCTTCAAGAGTTTACAATTGTCACAATGTTCAAACGAGTCAAGAATGGGGCTACCAGTTGTTTCCAAGTACAAATGAGTAAAGAATATATCTTAAGTTGTTATAGATTGTTTTCATGTTCAAATGAGCCAAGAATGATCCTACAAGAGTTTACAAGTTGTTTCCATGTTCAAACGAGTCAAGAATAAAGCTACAAGTTGTTTCCAAGTTCGAACGAGTAAAGAATGAAGTCCTAAGTTGTTACGGATTGTTGTCATGTTCAAATGACCCAAAAATGATCCTACAAGAGTTTACAATTGTTTCAATGTTCAAACAAGTCAAGAATGGAGCTACAAGTTGTTTCCAAGTTTAAAAGATTAAAGAATAAACTCTCAAGTTGCTACAGATTGTTTTCATGTTCAAATTAGCCAAAAATGATCCTACAAGAGTTTACAATTGTTTCAATGTTCAAACGAGCCAAGAATGGAGCTACAAGTTGTTTCCAAGTACAAATGAGTAAAGAATAAATCTCAAGTTGTTACAGATAACTATTTTCTTGTTAAAATGAGCCAAAAATGATCTTACAAGAATTTACAATTGTTTCAATGTTCAAATGAGTCAAGAATGGAGCTACAAGTTGTTTAGTTTTCATGTCCAAATGAAGCAAGAATGATCCTACAACAGTTTACAATTGTTTCAATGTTCAAACGACTCAAGAATGAAACAACAAGTTGTTTCCAAGTTCGAACAGTAAAGAATGAAGTCTAAAGTTGTTATGGATTGTTGTCATGTTCAAATGAGCCAAAAATGATCCTACAAGAGTTTACAATTGTTTCAATGTTCAAACGAGTCAAGAATGATGTCTCACTTTGTTACGGATTGTTTTCATGTCCAAATGAAGCAAGAATGATCCTATAAGAGTTTACAATTGTTTCAATGTTCAAACGAGTCAAGAATGAAACTACAAGTTATTTCATAGTTGAAATGAGTAAAGAATAAAGTCTAAAGTTGTTATAGATTGCTTTCATGTTCAAATGAGCCAAGAATGATCCTACAAGAGTTTACAAGTTGTTTCAATTGTCAAACGAGTCAAGAATGAAGCTACAAGTTTTTTCCAAATTCGAACGAGTCAAGAATGATGTCTCAATTTGTTACGGATTGTTTTCATGTTCAAATGAGCCTAGAATGATCCTACAAGAGTTTACAAGTTGTTTCAATGTTCAAACGAGTCAAGAATGAAGCTACAAATTGTTTCAAGTTCGAACGACTCAAGAATGATGTCTCAATTTGTTACGGATTGTTTTCATGTCCAAATGAAGCAAGAAATGATCCTACAAGAGTTTACAATTGTTTCAATGTTCAAACGAGTCAAGAATGAAGCAACAAGTTGTTTCCAAGTTCGAACAGTAAAGAATGAAGTCTAAAGTTGGTACGGATTGTTGTTATGTTCAAATGAGCCAAAAATGATCCTACAAGAGTGTACAATTGTTTCAATGTTCAAACGAGTCAAGAATGGAGCTACAAGTTATTTCCAGGTTCAAACGAGTAAAGAATAAAGTCTCAAGTTGTTACAGATTTCTTTCATATTCAAATGAGCCAAAAATGATCCTACAAGAGTTTACAAGTAGTTTCCATTGTCAAATGAGTCAAGAATGAAGCTACAAGTTGTTTCCAAGTTCGAGTGAGTCAAGAATGATGTCTCAATTTGTTACAGATTGTTTTCATGATCAAATGAGCCAAGAATGATCCTACAAGAGTTTACAAGTTGTTTCCATGTTCAAACGAGTCAAGAATGAATCTACAAATTGTTTCCAAGTTCGAACGAGTCAAGAATGATGTCTCAATTTGTTAAGGATTGTTTTCATGTCCAAATGAAGCAAGAATGAAGAATGAAGCAACCAGTTGTTTCCAAGTTCGAACAGTAAATAATGAAGTCTATAGTTGTTACGGATTGTTGTCATGTTCAAATGAGCCAAAAATGATCCTACAAGAGTTTACAATTGTTTCAATGTTCAAACGAGTCAAGAATGGAGCTACAAGTTATTTCCAAGTTCAAACGAATAAAGAATAAAGTCTCAAGTTGTTACATATTGTTTTCATGTTCAAATGAGGCAAGAATGATCCTACAAGAGTTTACAAGTTGTTTCCATTGTCAAACGAGTTAAGAATGAAGCTACAAATTGTTTCCAAGTTCGAACGAGTCAAGAATGATGTCTCAATTTGTTACGGATTGTTTTAATGTCCAAATGAAGCAAGAATGATCCTACAAGAGTTTACAATTGTTTCAAAGTTCAAACGAGTCAAGAATGAAGCAACAAGTTGTTTCCAAGTTCGAACAGTAAAGAATGAAGTCTAAAGTTGTTACGGATCGTTGTCATGTTCAAATGAGCCAAAAATGATCCTACAAGAGTTTACAATTGTTTCAATGTTCAAATGATTGTTGTCATGTTCAAATGACCCAAAAATGATCCTACAAGAGTTTACAATTGTTTCAATGTTCAAACGAGCCAAGAATGGAGCTACAAGTTGTTTCCAAGTTCAAATGAGTAAAGAATAAAGTCTCAAGTTGTTACCGAATGTTTTCATGCTCAAATGAGCAAAGAATGAACCTACAAGAGTTTACAAGTTGTTTTCATGTTCAAACGAGTCAAGAATGAAGCTATAAGTTGTTTCCAAGTTCGAACGAATAAAGAATGATGTATGAATTTGTTACAGATTGTTTTCCTGTTCAAATGAGTAAAAAATGATCCTTCAAGAGTTTACAATTGTTACAATGTTCAAACGAGTCAAGAATGGGGCTACCAGTTGTTTCCAAGTACAAATGAGTAAAGAATATATCTTAAGTTGTTATAGATTGTTTTCATGTTCAAATGAGCCAAGAATGATCCTACAAGAGTTTACAAGTTGTTTCCATGTTCAAACGAGTCAAGAATAAAGCTACAAGTTGTTTCCAAGTTCGAACGAGTAAAGAATGAAGTCCTAAGTTGTTACGGATTGTTGTCATGTTCAAATGACCCAAAAATGATCCTACAAGAGTTTACAATTGTTTCAATGTTCAAACGAGTCAAGAATGGAGCTACAAGTTGTTTCCAAGTTTAAAAGATTAAAGAATAAACTCTCAAGTTGCTACAGATTGTTTTCATGTTCAAATTAGCCAAAAATGATCCTACAAGAGTTTACAATTGTTTCAATGTTCAAACGAGCCAAGAATGGAGCTACAAGTTGTTTCCAAGTACAAATGAGTAAAGAATAAATCTCAAGTTGTTACAGATAACTATTTTCTTGTTAAAATGAGCCAAAAATGATCTTACAAGAATTTACAATTGTTTCAATGTTCAAATGAGTCAAGAATGGAGCTACAAGTTGTTTAGTTTTCATGTCCAAATGAAGCAAGAATGATCCTACAACAGTTTACAATTGTTTCAATGTTCAAACGACTCAAGAATGAAACAACAAGTTGTTTCCAAGTTCGAACAGTAAAGAATGAAGTCTAAAGTTGTTATGGATTGTTGTCATGTTCAAATGAGCTAAAAATGATCCTACAAGAGTTTACAATTGTTTCAATGTTCAAACGAGTCAAGAATGATGTCTCACTTTGTTACGGATTGTTTTCATGTCCAAATGAAGCAAGAATGATCCTACAAGAGTTTACAATTGTTTCAATGTTCAAACGAGTCAAGAATGAAACTACAAGTTATTTCATAGTTGAAATGAGTAAAGAATAAAGTCTAAAGTTGTTATAGATTGCTTTCATGTTCAAATGAGCCAAGAATGATCCTACAAGAGTTTACAAGTTGTTTCAATTGTCAAACGAGTCAAGAATGAAGCTACAAGTTTTTTCCAAATTCGAACGAGTCAAGAATGATGTCTCAATTTGTTACGGATTGTTTTCATGTTCAAATGAGCCTAGAATGATCCTACAAGAGTTTACAAGTTGTTTCAATGTTCAAACGAGTCAAGAATGAAGCTACAAATTATTTCAAGTTGGAACGACTCATGAATGATGTCTCAATTTGTTACGGATTGTTTTCATGTCCAAATGAAGCAAGAATGATCCTACAAGAGTTTACAATTGTTTCAATGTTCAAACGAGTCAAGAATGAAGCTACAAGTTGTTTCCAAGTTCGAACGAGTCAAGAATGATGTCTCAATTTGTTACGGATTGTTTTCATGTTCAAATGAGCCAAGAATGATCTCACAAGAGTTTACAAGTTGTTTCAATGTTCAAACGAGTCAAGAATGAAGCTACAAATTGTTTCAAGTTCGAACGACTCAAGAATGATGTCTCAATTTGTTACGGATTGTTTTCATGTCCAAATGAAGCAAGAAATGATCCTACAAGAGTTTACAATTGTTTCAATGTTCAAACGAGTCAAGAGTGAAGCAACAAGTTGTTTCCAAGTTCGAACAGTAAAGAATGAAGTCTAAAGTTGGTACGGATTGTTGTTATGTTCAAATGAGCCAAAAATGATCCTACAAGAGTGTACAATTGTTTCAATGTTCAAACGAGTCAAGAATGGAGCTACAAGTTATTTCCAGGTTCAAACGAGTAAAGAATAAAGTCTCAAGTTGTTACAGATTTCTTTCATATTCAAATGAGCCAAAAATGATCCTACAAGAGTTTACAAGTAGTTTCCATTGTCAAATGAGTCAAGAATGAAGCTACAAGTTGTTTCCAAGTTCGAGTGAGTCAAGAATGATGTCTCAATTTGTTACAGATTGTTTTCATGATCAAATGAGCCAAGAATGATCCTACAAGAGTTTACAAGTTGTTTCCATGTTCAAATGAGTCAAGAATGAATCTACAAATTGTTTCCAAGTTCGAACGAGTCAAGAATGATGTCTCAATTTGTTAAGGATTGTTTTCATGTCCAAATGAAGCAAGAATGAAGAATGAAGCAACCAGTTGTTTCCAAGTTCGAACAGTAAATAATGAAGTCTAAAGTTGTTACGGATTGTTGTCATGTTCAAATGAGCCAAAAATGATCCTACAAGAGTTTACAATTGTTTCAATGTTCAAACGAGTCAAGAATGGAGCTACAAGTTATTTCCAAGTTCAAACGAATAAAGAATAAAGTCTCAAGTTGTTACATATTGTTTTCATGTTCAAATGAGGCAAGAATGATCCTACAAGAGTTTACAAGTTGTTTCCATTGTCAAACGAGTTAAGAATGAAGCTACAAATTGTTTCCAAGTTCGAACGAGTCAAGAATGATGTCTCAATTTGTTACGGATTGTTTTAATGTCCAAATGAAGCAAGAATGATCCTACAAGAGTTTACAATTGTTTCAAAGTTCAAACGAGTCAAGAATGAAGCAACAAGTTGTTTCCAAGTTCGAACAGTAAAGAATGAAGTCTAAAATTGTTACGGATCGTTGTCATGTTCAAATGAGCCAAAAATGATCCTACAAGAGTTTACAATTGTTTCAATGTTCAAACGAGCGAAGAATGGAGCTACAAGTTGTTTCCAAGTTCAAATGAGTAAAGAATAAAGTCTCAAGTTGTTACCGAATGTTTTCATGCTCAAATGAGCAAAGAATGAACCTACAAGAGTTTACAAGTTGTTTTCATGTTCAAACGAGTCAAGAATGAAGCTATAAGTTGTTTCCAAGTTCGAACGAATAAAGAATGAAGTATGAATTTGTTACAGATTGTTTTCCTGTTCAAATGAGTAAAAAATGATCCTTCAAGAGTTTACAATTGTTACAATGATCACACGAGTCAAGAATGGAGCTACCAGTTGTTTCCAAGTACAAATGAGTAAAGAATATATCTTAAGTTGTTATAGATTGTTTTCATGTTCAAATGAGCCAAGAATGATCCTACAAGAGTTTACAAGTTGTTTCCATGTTCAAACGAGCAAGAATAAAGCTACAACTTGTTTCCAAGTTCGAACGAGTAAAGAATGAAGTCCTAAGTTGTTACGGATTGTTGTCATGTTCAAATGACCCAAAAATGATCCTACAAGAGTTTACAATTGTTTCAATGTTCAAACGAGTTAAGAATGGAGCTACAAGTTGTTTCCAAGTTTAAAAGATTAAAGAATAAACTCTCAAGTTGCTACAGATTGTTTTCATGTTCAAATTAGCCAAAAATGATCCTACAAGAGTTTACAAGTATTTCAATGTTCAAACGAGTCAAGAATGGAGCTACAAGTTGTTTCGAAGTTCAAAAGATTAAAGAATAAAGTCTCAAGTTGTTACAGATTGTTTTCATGTTCAAATGAGCCAAAAATGATCCTACAAGAGTTTACAATTGTTTCAATGTTCAAACGAGCCAAGAATGGAGCTACAAGTTGTTTTTTTTTTGAATGGGAAGCTACAAGTTGTTTCCAAGTACAAATGAGTGAAGAATAAATCTCAAGTTGTTACAGATAACTATTTTCATGTTCAAATGAGCCAAAAATGATCCTACAAGAATTTACAATTGTTTCAATGTTCAAACGAGTCAAGAATGAAGCTACAAGTTGTTTCCAAGTTCGAACGAGTAAAGAATGAAGTTTGAAGTTGTTATGGACTGTTTTTATGTTCAAATGAGCCAAAAATGATCCAACAAGAGTTTACAATGGTTTTAATGTTCAAACGAGTCAAGAATGAAACTACAAGTTGTTTCCAATTTCGAACGAGTAAAGAATGAAGTCCAAAGTTGTTACGGATTGTTGTCATGTTCAAATGACCCAAAAATGATCCTACAAGAGTTTACAATTGTTTCAATGTTCAAACGAGTCAAGAATGAAACTACAAGTTATTTCATAGTTCAAATGAGTAAAGAATAAAGTCTCAAGTTGTTATAGATTGCTTTCATGTTCAAATGAGCCAAGAATGATCCTACAAGAGTTTACAAGTTGTTTCAATTGTCAAACGAGTCAAGAATGAAGCTACAAGTTTTTTCCAAATTCGAACGAGTCAAGAATGATGTCTCAATTTGTTACGGATTGTTTTCATGTTCAAATGAGCCAAGAATGATCTCACAAGAGTTTACAAGTTGTTTCAATGTTCAAACGAGTCAAGAATGAAGGTACAAATTGTTTCAAGTTCGAACGACTCAAGAATGATGTCTCAATTTGTTACGGATTGTTTTCATGTCCAAATGAAGCAAGAATGATCCTACAAGAGTTTACAATTGTTTCAATGTTCAAATGAGTCAAGAATGAAGCAACAAGTTGTTTCCAACTTCGAACAGTAAAGAATGAAGTCTAAAGTTGGTACGGATTGTTGTTATGTTCAAATGAGCCAAAAATGATCCTACAAGAGTGTACAATTGTTTCAATGTTCAAACGAGTCAAGAATGGAGCTACAAGTTATTTCCAAGTTCAAACGAGTAAAGAATAAAGTCTCAAGTTGTTACAGATTTCTTTCATATTCAAATGAGCCAAAAATGATCCTACAAGAGTTTACAAGTAGTTTCCATTGTCAAATGAGTCAAGAATGAAGCTACAAGTTGTTTCCAAGTTCGAGTGAGTCAAGAATGATGTCTCAATTTGTTACAGATTGTTTTCATGATCAAATGAGCCAAGAATGATCCTACAAGAGTTTACAAGTTGTTTCCATGTTCAAACGAGTCAAGAATGAATCTACAAATTGTTTCCAAGTTCGAACGAGTCAAGAATGATGTCTCAATTTGTTAAGGATTGTTTTCATGTCCAAATGAAGCAAGAATGAAGAATGAAGCAACCAGTTGTTTCCAAGTTCGAACAGTAAATAATGAAGTCCAAAGTTGTTACGGATTGTTGTCATGTTCAAATGAGCCAAAAATGATCCTACAAGAGTTTACAATTGTTTCAATGTTCAAACGAGTCAAGAATGGAGCTACAAGTTATTTCCAAGTTCAAACGAATAAAGAATAAAGTCTCAAGTTGTTACATATTGTTTTCATGTTCAAATGAGGCAAGAATGATCCTACAAGAGTTTACAAGTTGTTTCCATTGTCAAACGAGTTAAGAATGAAGCTACAAGTTGTTTCCAAGTTCGAACGAGTCAAGAATGATGTCTCAATTTGTTACGGATTGTTTTAATGTCCAAATGAAGCAAGAATGATCCTACAAGAGTTTACAATTGTTTCAAAGTTCAAACGAGTCAAGAATGAAGCAACAAGTTGTTTCCAAGTTCGAACAGTAAAGAATGAAGTCTAAAGTTGTTACGGATTGTTGTCATGTTCAAATGAGCCAAAAATGATCCTACAAGAGTTTACATTTGTTTCAATGTTCAAATGATTCAAGAATGGAGCTACAAGTTATTTCCAAGTTCAAATGAGTAAAGAATAAAGTCTCAAGTTGTTATAGATTGCTTTCATGTTCAAATGAGCCAAGAATGATCCTACAAGAGTTTATAAGTTGTTTCAATTGTCAAACGAGTCAAGAATGAAGCAACAAGTTGTTTCCAAATTCGAACGAGTCAAGAATGATGTCTCAATTTGTTACGGATTGTTTTCATGTTCAAATGAGCCTAGAATGATCCTACAAGAGTTTACAAGTTGTTTCAATGTTCAAACGAGTCAAGAATGAAGCTACAAATTGTTTCAAGTTCGAACGACTCATGAATAATGTCTCAATTTGTTACGAATTGTTTTCATGTCCAAATGAAGCAAGAATGATCCTACAAGAGTTTACAATTGTTTCAATGTTCAAACGAGTCAAGAATGAAGCTACAAGTTGTTTCCAAGATCGAACGAGTCAAGAATGAAGTCTCAATTTGTTACGGATTGTTTTCATGTTCAAATGAGCCAAGAATGATTTAAAAGAGTTTACAAGTTGTTTCAATGTTCAAACGAGTCAAGAATGAAGCTACAAATTGTTTCAAGTTCGAACGGCTCAAGAATGATGTCTCAATTTGTTACGGATTGTTTTCATGTCCAAATGAAGCAAGAATGATCCTACAAGAATTTACAATTGTTTCAAAGTTCAAACGAGTCAAGAATGAAGCAACAAGTTGTTTCCAATTTCGAACAGTAAAGAATGAAGTCTAAAGTTTTTACGGATTGTTGTCATGTTCAAGTGAGCCAAAAATGATCCTACAAGAGTTTACAATTGTTTCAATGTTCAAACGATTCAAGAATGGAGCTACAAGTTATTTCCAAGTTCAAACGAGTAAAGAATAAAGCCTCAAGTTGTTACAGATTGCTTTCATATTCAAATGAGCCAAAAATGATCCTACAAGAGTTTACAAGTTGTTTCCATTGTCAAATGAGTAAAGAATGAAGCTACAAGTTGTTTCCAAGTTCGAGCGAGTCAAGAATGATGTCTCAATTTGTTACATATTGTTTTCATGTTCAAATGAGCCAAGAATGATCCTACAAGAGTTTACAAGTTGTTTCCATGTTCAAACGAGTCAAGAATGAAGCTACAAATTGTTTCCAAGTTCGAACGAGTCAAGAATGATGTCTCAATTTGTTACGGATTGTTTTCATGTCCAAATGAAGCAAGAATGATCCTACAAGAGTTTTCAAGTTGTTTCCATGTTCAAACAAGTCAAGAATGATGCTACAAATTGTTTCCAAGTTCGAACGAGTCAAGAATGATGTCTCAATTTGTTACGGATTGTTTTCATGTCCCAATGAAGCAAGAATGATCCTACAAGAGTTTACAATTGTTTCAAAGTTCAAACGAGTCAAGAATTAAGCTACAAATTGTTTCAAGTTCGAACGAGTCAAGAATGATGTCTCAATTTGTTACGGATTGTTTTCATGTCCCAATGAGCCAAGAATGATCCTACAAGAGTTTACAAGTTGTTTCAATGTTCAAACGAGTCAAGAATTAAGCTACAAATTGTTTCAAGTTCGAACGAGTCAAGAATGCTGTCTCAATTTGTTACGGATTGTTTTCATGTCGAAATGAAGTAAGAATGATCCTACAACAGTTTACAATTATTTCAATGTTCAAATGAGTCAAGAATGAAGCAACAAGTTGTTTCGAAGTTCGAACTGTAAAGAATGAAGTCTAAAGTTGTTACGGATTGTTGTCAGGTTCAAATGAGCCAAAAATGATCCTACAAGAGTTTACAATTGTTTCAATGTTCAAACGAGTCAAGAATGGAGCTACAAGTTATTTACAAGTTCAAACGAGTAAAGAATAAAGCCTCAAGTTGTTACAGATTGCTTTCATATTCAAATGAGCCAAAAATGATCCTACAAGAGTTTACAAGTTGTTTCCATTGTGTAATGAGTCAAGAATGAAGCTACAAGTTGTTTCCAAGTTCGAGCGAGTCAAGAATGATGTCTCAATTTGTTACAGATTGTTTTCATGTTAAAATGAGCCAAGAATGATCCTACAAGAGTTTACAAGTTGTTTCCATTGTCAAACGAGTTAAGAATGAAGCTACAAGTTCTTTCCAAGTTCGAACGAGTCAAGAATGATGTCTCAATTTGTTACGGATTGTTTTCATGTTCAAATGAGCCAAGAATGATCCTACAAGAGTTTACAAGTTGGTTCAATGTCCAAACGAGTCAAGAATGAAGGTACAAATTGTATCCAAGTTCGAACAGTAAAAAATGAAGTCTAACGTTGTTACGGATTGTTGACATGTTCAAATGAGCCAAAAATGATCCTACAAGAGTTTACAATTGTTTCAATGTTTAAACGAGTCAAGAATGGAGCTAAACGTTATTTCCAAGTTCATACGAGTAAAGAACAAAGTCTCAAGTTGTTACAGATTGCTTTCATTTTCAAATGAGCCAAAAATGATCCTACAAGAGTTTACAATTGTTTCAATGTTCAAACGAGTCAAGAATGGAGCTACAAGTTATTTACAAGTTCAAACGAGTAAAGAATAAAGCCTCAAGTTGTTACAGATTGCTTTCATATTCAAATGAGCCAAAAATGATCCTACAAGAGTTTACAAGTTGTTTCCATTGTAAAATGAGTCAAGAATGAAGCTACAAGTTGTTTCCAAGTTCGAGCGAGTCAAGAATGATGTCTCAATTTGTTACAGATTGTTTTTATGTTTAAATGAGCCAAGAATGATCCTACAAGAGTTTACAAGTTGTTTCCATGTTCAAACGAGTCAAGAATGAAGTTACAAATTGTTTCCAAGTTCGAACGAGTCAAGAATGATGTCTCAATTTGTTACAGATTGTTTTCATGTTCAAATGAGCCAAGAATGATCCTACAAGAGTTTACAAGTTGTTTCCATTGTCAAACGAGTTAAGAATGAAGCTACAACTTCTCTCCAAGTTCGAACGAGTCAAGAATGATGTCTCAATTTGTTACGGATTGTTTTCATGTTCAAATGAGCCAAGAATGATCCTACAAGAGTTTACAAGTTGGTTCAATGTCCAAACGAGTCAAGAATGAAGCTACAAATTGTATCCAAGTTCGAACAGTAAAAACTGAAGTCTAGCGTTGTTACGGATTGTTGACATGTTCAAATGAGCCAAAAATGATCCTACAAGAGTTTACAATTGTTTCAATGTTTAAACGAGTCAAGAATGGAGCTAAACGTTATTTCCAAGTTCAAACGAGTAAAGAATAAAGTCTCAAGTTGTTACAGATTGCTTTCATTTTCAAATGAGCCAAAAATGATCCTACAAGAGTTTACAATTGTTTCAATGTTCAAACGAGTCAAGAATGGAGCTACAAGTTATTTACAAGTTCAAACGAGTAAAGAATAAATTCTCAAGTTGTTACAGATTGCTTTCATATTCAAATGAGCCAAAAATGATCCTACAAGAGTTTACAAGTTGTTTCCATTCTCAAATGAGTCAAGAATGATGCTACAAGTTGTTTCCAAGTTCGAGCGAGTCAAGAATGATGTCTCAATTTGTTACAGATTGTTTTCATGTTCAAATGAGCCAAGAATGATCCTACAAGAGTTTACAAGTTGTTTCCATGTTCAAACGAGTCGAGAATGAAACTACAAATTGTTTCCAAGTTCGAACGAGTCAAGAATGATGTCTCAATTTGTTACAGATTGTTTTCATGTTCAAATGAGCCAAGAATGATCCTACAAGAGTTTACAAGTTGTTTCCATTGTCAAACGAGTTAAGAATGAAGCTACAAGTTCTTTCCAAGTTCGAACGAGTCAAGAATGACGTCTCAATTTGTTACGGATTGTTTTCATGTTCAAATGAGCCAAGAATGATGCTACAAGAGTTTACAAGTTGGTTCAATGTTCAAACGAGTCAAGAATGAAGCTACAAATTGTATCCAAGTTCAAACAGTAAAAAATGAAGTCTAACGTTGTTACGGATTGTTGACATGTTCAAATGAGCCAGAAATGATCCTACAAGAGTTTACCATTGTTTCAATGTTTAAACGAGTCAAGAATGTAGCTAAACGTTATTTCCAAGTTCAAACGAGTAAAGAATAAAGTCTCAAGTTGTTACAGATTGCTTTCATTTTCAAATGAGCCAAAAATGATCCTACAAGAGTTTACAATTGTTTCAATGTTCAAACGAGTCAAGAATGGAGATACAAGTTATTTACAAGTTCAAACGAGTAAAGAATAAAGCCTCAAGTTGTTACAGATTGCTTTCATATTCAAATGAGCCAAAAATGATCCTACAAGAGTTTACAAGTTGTTTCCATTGTCAAATGAGTCAAGAATGAAGCTACAAGTTGTTTCCAAGTTCGAGCGAGTCAAGAATGATGTCTCAATTTGTTACAGATTGTTTTTATGTTCAAATGAGCCAAGAATGATCCTACAAGAGTTTACAAGTTGTTTCCATGTTCAAACGAGTCAAGAATGAAGTTACAAATTGTTTCCAAGTTCGAACGAGTCAAGAATGATGTCTCAATTTGTTACAGATTGTTTTCATGTTCAAATGAGCCAAGAATGATCCTACAAGAGTTTACAAGTTGTTTCCATTGTCAAACGAGTTAAGAATGAAGCTACAAGTTCTTTCCAAGTTCGAACGAGTCAAGAATGATGTCTCAATTTGTTACGGATTGTTTTCATGTTCAAATGAGCCAAGAATGATCCTAAAAGAGTTTACAAGTTGGTTCAATGTCCAAACGAGTCAAGAATGAAGCTACAAATTGTATCCAAGTTCGAACAGTAAAAAATGAAGTCTAACGTTGTTACGGATTGTTGACATGTTCAAATGAGCCAAAAATGATCCTACAAGAGTTTACAATTGTTTCAATGTTTAAACGAGTCAAGAATGGATCTAAACGTTATTTCCAAGTTCAAACGAGTAAAGAATAAAGTCTCACGTTGTTACAGATTGCTTTCATTTTCAAATGAGCCAAAAATGATCCTACAAGAGTTTACAATTGTTTCAATGTTCAAACGAGTCAAGAATGGAGCTACAAGTTATTTACAAGTTCAAACGAGTAAAGAATAAAGCCTCAAGTTGTTACAGATTGCTTTCATATTCAAATGAGCCAAAAATGATCCTACAAGAGTTTACAAGTTGTTTCCATTGTCAAATGAGTCAAGAATGATGCTACAAGTTGTTTCAAAGTTCGAGCGAGTCAAGAATGATGTCTCAATTTGTTACAGATTGTTTTCATGTTCAAATGAGCCAAGAATGATCCTACAAGAGTTTACAAGTTGTTTCCATGTTCAAACGAGTCAAGAATGAAACTACAAATTGTTTCCAAGTTCGAACGAGTCAAGAATGATGTCTCAATTTGTTACAGATTGTTTTCATGTTCAAATGAGCCAAGAATGATCCTACAAGAGTTTACAAGTTGTTTCCATTGTCAAACGAGTTAAGAATGAAGCTACAAGTTCTTTCCTAGTTCGAACGAGTCAAGAATGACGTCTCAATTTGTTACGGATTGTTTTCATGTTCAAATGAGCCAAGAATGATGCTACAAGAGTTTACAAGTTGGTTCAATGTTCAAACGAGTCAAGAATGAAGCTACAAATTGTATCCAAGTTCAAACAGTAAAAAATGAAGTCTAACGTTGTTACGGATTGTTGACATGTTCAAATGAGCCAAAAATGATCCTACAAGAGTTTACAATTGTTTCAATGTTTAAACGAGTCAAGAATGTAGCTAAACGTTATTTCCAAGTTCAAACGAGTAAAGAATAAAGTCTCAAGTTGTTACAGATTGCTTTCATTTTCAAATGAGCAAAAAATGATCCTACAAGAGTTTACAATTGTTTCAATGTTCAAACGAGTCAAGAATGGAGCTACAAGTTATTTACAAGTTCAAACGAGTAAAGAATAAAGCCTCAAGTTGTTACAAATTGCTTTCATATTCAAATGAGCCAAAAATGATCCTACAAGAGTTTACAAGTTGTTTCCATTGTCAAATGAGTCAAGAATGAAGCTACAAGTTGTTTCCAAGTTCGAGCGAGTCAAGAATGATGTCTCAATCTGTTGCAGATTGTTTTCATGTTCAAATGAGCCAAGAATGATCCTACAAGAGTTTACAAGTTGTTTCCATGTTCAAACGAGTCAAGAATGAAGCTACAAATTGTTTCCAAGTTCGAACGAGTCAAGAATGATGTCTCAATTTGTTACAGATTGTTTTCATGTTCAAATGAGCCAAGAATGATCCTACAAGAGTTTACAAGTTGTTTCCATTGTCAAACGAGTTAAGAATGAAGCTACAAGTTCTTTCCAAGTTCGAACGAGTCAAGAATGACGTCTCAATTTGTTACGGATTGTTTTCATGTTCAAATGAGCCAAGAATGATGCTACAAGAGTTTATAAGTTGGTTCAATGTTCAAACGAGTCAAGAATGAAGCTACAAATTGTATCCAAGTTCGAACAGTAAAAAATGAAGTCTAACGTTGTTACGGATTGTTGACATGTTCAAATGAGCCAAAAATGATCCTACAAGAGTTTACAATTGTTTCAATGTTTAAACGAGTCAAGAATGGAGCTAAACGTTATTTCCAAGTTCAAACGAGTAAAGAATAAAGTCTCAAGTTGTTACAGATTTCTTTCATTTTCAAATGAGCCAAAAATGATCCTACAAGAGTTTACAATTGTTTCAATGTTCAAACGAGTCAAGAATGGAGCTACAAGTTATTTACAAGTTCAAACGAGTAAAGAATAAAGCCTCAAGTTGTTACAAATTGCTTTCATATTCAAATGAGCCAAAAATGATCCTACAAGAGTTTACAAGTTGTTTCCATTGTCAAATGAGTCAAGAATGAAGCTACAAGTTGTTTCCAAGTTCGAGCGAGTCAAGAATGATGTCTCAATCTGTTACAGATTGTTTTCATGTTCAAATGAGCCAAGAATGATCCTACAAGAGTTTACAAGTTGTTTCCATGTTCAAACGAGTCAAGAATGAAGAACAAATTGTTTCCAAGTTCGAACGAGTCAAGAATGATGTCTCAATTTGTTACAAATTGTTTTCATGTTCAAATGAGCCAAGAATGATCCTACAAGAGTTTACAAGTTGTTTCCATTGTCAAATGAGTCAAGAATGAAGCTACAAGTTGTTTCCAAGTTCGAGCGAGTCAAGAATGATGTCTCAATTTCTTACAGATTGTTTTCATGTTCAAATGAGCCAAGAATGATCCTACAAGAGTTTACAAGTTGTTTCCATGATCAAACGAGTCAAGAATGAAGCTACAAATTGTTTCCAAGTTCGAACGAGTCAAGAATGATGTCTCAATTTGTTACGGATTGTTTTCATGTCCAAATGAAGCAAGAATGATCCTACAAGAGTTTACAAGTTGTTTCATTGTTCAAACGAGTCAAGAATGAAGTTACAAATTGTTTCAAGTTCGAACGAGTCAAGAATGCTGTCTCAATTTGTTACGGATTGTTTTCATTTCGAAATGAAGTAAGAATGATCCTACAACAGTTTACAATTGTTTCAATGTTCAAATGAGTTAAGAATGAAGCAACAAGTTGTTTCCAAGTTCGAACTGTAAAGAATGAAGTCTAAAGTTGTTACGGATTGTTGTCAGGTTCAAATGAGCCAAAAATGATCCTACAAGAGTTTACAATTGTTTCAATGTTCAAACGAGTCAAGAATGGAGCTACAAGTTATTTCCAAGTTTAAACGAGTAAAGAATAAAGCCTCAAGTTGTTACAGATTGCTTTCATATTCAAATGAGCCAAAAATGATCCTACAAGAGTTTACAAGTTGTTTCCGTTGTCAAATGAGTCAAGAATGAAGCTATAAGTTGTTTCCAAGTTCGAGCGAGTCAAGAATGATGTCTCAATTTGTTACAGATTGTTTTCATGTTCAAACGAGTCAAGAATGAAGCTACAAATTGTTTCCAAGTTCGAACGAGTCAAGAATGATGTCTCAATTTGTTACAGATTGTTTTCATGTTCAAATGAGCCAAGAATGATCCTACAAGAGTTTACAAGTTGTTTCCATTGTCAAACGAGTTAAGAATGAAGCTACAAGTTCTTTCCAAGTTCGAACGAGTAAAGAATGATGTCTCAATTTGTTACGGATTGTTTTCATGTTCAAATGAGCCAAGAATGATCCTACAAGAGTTTACAAGTTGGTTCAATGTTCAAACGAGTCAAGAATGAAGCTACAAATTGTATCCAAGTTCGAACAGTAAAAAATGAAGTCTAACGTTGTTACGGATTGTTGACATGTTCAAATGAGCCAAAAATGATCCTACAAGAGTTTACAATTGTTTCAATGTTTAAACGAGTCAAGAATGGAGCTAAACGTTATTTCCAAGTTCAAACGAGTAAAGAATAAAGTCTCAAGTTGTTACAGATTGCTTTCATTTTCAAATGAGCCAAAAATGATCCTACAAGAGTTTACAATTGTTTCAATGTTCAAACGAGTCAAGAATGGAGCTACAAGTTATTTACAAGTTCAAACGAGTAAAGAATAAAGCCTCAAGTTGTTACAGATTGCTTTCATATTCAAATGAGCCAAAAATGATCCTACAAGAGTTTACAAGTTGTTTCCATTGTCAAATGAGTCAACAATGAAGCTACAAGTTGTTTCCAAGTTCGAGCGAGTCAAGAATGATGTCTCAATCTGTTACAGATTGTTTTCATGTTCAAATGAGCCAAGAATGATCCTACAAGAGTTTACAAGTTGTTTCCATTGTCAAATGAGTCAAGAATGAAGCTACAAGTTGTTTCCAAGTTCGAGCGAGTCAAGAATGATGTCTCAATCTGTTACAGATTGTTTTCATGTTCAAATGAGCCAAGAATGATCCTACAAGAGTTTACAAGTTGTTTCCATGTTCAAACGAGTCAAGAATGAGGAACAAATTGTTTCCAAGTTCGAACGAGTCAAGAATGATGTCTCAATTTGTTACAAATTGTTTTCATGTTCAAATGAGCCAAGAATCATCCTACAAGAGTTTACAAGTTGTTTCCATGATCAAACGAGTCAAGAATGAAGCTACAAATTGTTTCCAAGTTCGAACGAGTCAAGAATGATGTCTCAATTTGTTACGGATTGTTTTCATGTCCCAATGAAGCAAGAATGATCCTACAAGAGTTTACAAGTTGTTTCATTGTTCAAACGAGTCAAGAATGAAGTTACAAATTGTTTCAAGTTCGAACGAGTCAAGAATGCTGTCTCAATTTGTTACGGATTGTTTTCATGTCGAAATGAAGTAAGAATGATCCTACAACAGTTTACAATTGTTTCAATGTTCAAATGAGTTAAGAATGAAGCAACAAGTTGTTTCCAAGTTCGAACTGTAAAGAATGAAGTCTAAAGTTGTTACGGATTGTTGTCAGGTTCAAATGAGCCAAAAATGATCCTACAGGAGTTTACAATTGTTTCAATGTTCAAACGAGTCAAGAATGGAGCTACAAGTTATTTCCAAGTTTAAACGAGTAAAGAATAAAGCCTCAAGTTGTTACAGATTGCTTTCATATTCAAATGAGCCAAAAATGATCCTACAAGAGTTTACAAGTTGTTTCCGTTGTCAAATGAGTCAAGAATGAAGCTATAAGTTGTTTCCAAGTTCGAGCGAGTCTAGAATGATGTCTCAATTTGTTACAGATTGTTTTCATGTTCAAATGAGCCAAGAATGATCCTACAAGAGTTTACAAGTTGTTTCCATGTTCAAACGAGTCAAGAATGAAGCTACAAATTGTTTCCAAGTTCGAACGAGTCAAGAATGATGTCTCAATTTGTTACAGATTGTTTTCATGTTCAAATGAGCCAAGAATGATCCTACAAGAGTTTACAAGTTGTTTCCATTGTCAAACGAGTTAAGAATGAAGCTACAAGTTCTTTCCAAGTTCGAACGAGTAAAGAATGATGTCTCAATTTGTTACGGATTGTTTTCATGTTCAAATGAGCCAAGAATGATCCTACAAGAGTTTACAAGTTGGTTCAATGTTCAAACGAGTCAAGAATGAAGCTACAAATTGTATCCAAGTTCGAACAGTAAAAAATGAAGTCTAACGTTGTTACGGATTGTTGACATGTTCAAATGAGCCAAAAATGATCCTACAAGAGTTTACAATTGTTTCAATGTTTAAACGAGTCAAGAATGGAGCTAAACGTTATTTCCAAGTTCAAACGAGTAAAGAATAAAGTCTCAAGTTGTTACAGATTGCTTTCATTTTCAAATGAGCCAAAAATGATCCTACAAGAGTTTACAATTGTTTCAATGTTCAAACGAGTCAAGAATGGAGCTACAAGTTATTTACAAGTTCAAACGAGTAAAGAATAAAGCCTCAAGTTGTTACAGATTGCTTTCATATTCAAATGAGCCAAAAATGATCCTACAAGAGTTTACAAGTTGTTTCCATTGTCAAATGAGTCAACAATGAAGCTACAAGTTGTTTCCAAGTTCGAGCGAGTCAAGAATGATGTCTCAATCTGTTACAGATTGTTTTCATGTTCAAATGAGCCAAGAATGATCCTACAAGAGTTTACAAGTTGTTTCCATTGTCAAATGAGTCAAGAATGAAGCTACAAGTTGTTTCCAAGTTCGAGCGAGTCAAGAATGATGTCTCAATCTGTTACAGATTGTTTTCATGTTCAAATGAGCCAAGAATGATCCTACAAGAGTTTACAAGTTGTTTCCATGTTCAAACGAGTCAAGAATGAGGAACAAATTGTTTCCAAGTTCGAACGAGTCAAGAATGATGTCTCAATTTGTTACAAATTGTTTTCATGTTCAAATGAGCCAAGAATCATCCTACAAGAGTTTACAAGTTGTTTCCATGATCAAACGAGTCAAGAATGAAGCTACAAATTGTTTCCAAGTTCGAACGAGTCAAGAATGATGTCTCAATTTGTTACGGATTGTTTTCATGTCCCAATGAAGCAAGAATGATCCTACAAGAGTTTACAAGTTGTTTCATTGTTCAAACGAGTCAAGAATGAAGTTACAAATTGTTTCAAGTTCGAACGAGTCAAGAATGCTGTCTCAATTTGTTACGGATTGTTTTCATGTCGAAATGAAGTAAGAATGATCCTACAACAGTTTACAATTGTTTCAATGTTCAAATGAGTTAAGAATGAAGCAACAAGTTGTTTCCAAGTTCGAACTGTAAAGAATGAAGTCTAAAGTTGTTACGGATTGTTGTCAGGTTCAAATGAGCCAAAAATGATCCTACAGGAGTTTACAATTGTTTCAATGTTCAAACGAGTCAAGAATGGAGCTACAAGTTATTTCCAAGTTTAAACGAGTAAAGAATAAAGCCTCAAGTTGTTACAGATTGCTTTCATATTCAAATGAGCCAAAAATGATCCTACAAGAGTTTACAAGTTGTTTCCGTTGTCAAATGAGTCAAGAATGAAGCTATAAGTTGTTTCCAAGTTCGAGCGAGTCTAGAATGATGTCTCAATATGTTACAGATTGTTTTCATGTTCAAATGAGCCAAGAATGATCCTACAAGAGTTTACAAGTTGTTTCCATGTTCAAACGAGTCAAGAATGAAGCTACAAATTGTTTCCAAGTTCGAACGAGTCAAGAATGATGTCTCAATTTGTTACAGATTGTTTTCATGTTCAAATGAGCCAAGAATGATCCTACAAGAGTTTACAAGTTGTTTCCATTGTCAAACGAGTTAAGAATGAAGCTACAAGTTCTTTCCAAGTTCGAACGAGTCAAGAATGACGTCTCAATTTGTTACGGATTGTTTTCATGTTCAAATGAGCCAAGAATGATCCTACAAGAGTTTACAAGTTGGTTCAATGTTCAAACGAGTCAAGAATGAAGCTACAAATTGTATCCAAGTTCGAACAGTAAAAAATGAAGTCTAACGTTGTTACGGATTGTTGACATGTTCAAATGAGCCAAAAATGATCCTACAAGAGTTTACAATTGTTTCAATGTTTAAACGAGTCAAGAATGGAGCTAAACGTTATTTCCAAGTTCATACGAGTAAAGAACAAAGTCTCAAGTTGTTACAGATTGCTTTCATTTTCAAATGAGCCAAAAATGATCCTACAAGAGTTTACAATTGTTTCAATGTTCAAACGAGTCAAGAATGGAGCTACAAGTTATTTACAAGTTCAAACGAGTAAAGAATAAAGCCTCAAGTTGTTACAAATTGCTTTCATATTCAAATGAGCCAAAAATGATCCTACAAGAGTTTACAAGTTGTTTCCATTGTCAAATGAGTCAAGAATGAAGCTACAAGTTGTTTCCAAGTTCGAGCGAGTCAAGAATGATGTCTCAATCTGTTACAGATTGTTTTCATGTTCAAATGAGCCAAGAATGATCCTACAAGAGTTTACAAGTTGTTTCCATTGTCAAATGAGTCAAGAATGAAGCTACAAGTTGTTTCCAAGTTCGAGCGAGTCAAGAATGATGTCTCAATCTGTTACAGATTGTTTTCATGTTCAAATGAGCCAAGAATGATCCTACAAGAGTTTACAAGTTGTTTCCATTGTCAAATGAGTCAAGAATGAAGCTACAAGTTGTTTCCAAGTTCGAGCGAGTCAAGAATGATGTCTCAATTTCTTACAGATTGTTTTCATGTTCAAATGAGCCAAGAATGATCCTACAAGAGTTTACAAGTTGTTTCCATGATCAAACGAGTCAAGAATGAAGCTACAAATTGTTTCCAAGTTCGAACGAGTCAAGAATGATGTCTCAATTTGTTACGGATTGTTTTCATGTCCAAATGAAGCAAGAATGATCCTACAAGAGTTTACAAGTTGTTTCATTGTTCAAACGAGTCAAGAATGAAGTTACAAATTGTTTCAAGTTCGAACGAGTCAAGAATGCTGTCTCAATTTGTTACGGATTGTTTTCATGTCGAAATGAAGTAAGAATGATCCTACAACAGTTTACAATTGTTTCAATGTTCAAATGAGTTAAGAATGAAGCAACAAGTTGTTTCCAAGTTCGAACTGTAAAGAATGAAGTCTAAAGTTGTTACAGATTGTTGTCAGGTTCAAATGAGCCAAAAATGATCCTACAAGAGTTTACAATTGTTTCAATGTTCAAACGAGTCAAGAATGGAGCTACAAGTTATTTCCAAGTTTAAACGAGTAAAGAATAAAGCCTCAAGTTGTTACAGATTGCTTTCATATTCAAATGAGCCAAAAATGATCCTACAAGAGTTTACAAGTTGTTTCCGTTGTCAAATGAGTCAAGAATGAAGCTATAAGTTGTTTCCAAGTTCGAGCGAGTCAAGAATGATGTCTCAATTTGTTACAGATTGTTTTCATGTTCAAACGAGTCAAGAATGAAGCTACAAATTGTTTCCAAGTTCGAACGAGTCAAGAATGATGTCTCAATTTGTTACAGATTGTTTTCATGTTCAAATGAGCCAAGAATGATCCTACAAGAGTTTACAAGTTGTTTCCATTGTCAAACGAGTTAAGAATGAAGCTACAAGTTCTTTCCAAGTTCGAACGAGTAAAGAATGATGTCTCAATTTGTTACGGATTGTTTTCATGTTCAAATGAGCCAAGAATGATCCTACAAGAGTTTATAAGTTGGTTCAATGTTCAAACGAGTCAAGAATGAAGCTACAAATTGTATCCAAGTTCGAACAGTAAAAAATGAAGTCTAACGTTGTTACGGATTGTTGACATGTTCAAATGAGCCAAAAATGATCCTACAAGAGTTTACAATTGTTTCAATGTTTAAACGAGTTAAGAATGGAGCTAAACGTTATTTCCAAGTTCAAACGAGTAAAGAATAAAGTCTCAAGTTGTTACAGATTGCTTTCATTTTCAAATGAGCCAAAAATGATCCTACAAGAGTTTACAATTGTTTCAATGTTCAAACGAGTCAAGAATGGAGCTACAAGTTATTTACAAGTTCAAACGAGTAAAGAATAAAGCCTCAAGTTGTTACAGATTGCTTTCATATTCAAATGAGCCAAAAATGATCCTACAAGAGTTTACAAGTTGTTTCCATTGTCAAATGAGTCAAGAATGAAGCTACAAGTTGTTTCCAAGTTCGAGCGAGTCAAGAATGATGTCTCAATCTGTTACAGATTGTTTTCATGTTCAAATGAGCCAAGAATGATCCTACAAGAGTTTACAAGTTGTTTCCATTGTCAAATGAGTCAAGAATGAAGCTACAAGTTGTTTCCAAGTTCGAGCGAGTCAAGAATGATGTCTCAATCTGTTACAGATTGTTTTCATGTTCAAATGAGCCAAGAATGATCCTACAAGAGTTTACAAGTTGTTTCCATGTTCAAACGAGTCAAGAATGAGGAACAAATTGTTTCCAAGTTCGAACGAGTCAAGAATGATGTCTCAATTTGTTACAAATTGTTTTCATGTTCAAATGAGCCAAGAATCATCCTACAAGAGTTTACAAGTTGTTTCCATGATCAAACGAGTCAAGAATGAAGCTACAAATTGTTTCCAAGTTCGAACGAGTCAAGAATGATGTCTCAATTTGTTACGGATTGTTTTCATGTCCCAATGAAGCAAGAATGATCCTACAAGAGTTTACAAGTTATTTCATTGTTCAAACGAGTCAAGAATGAAGTTACAAATTGTTTCAAGTTCGAACGAGTCAAGAATGCTGTCTCAATTTGTTACGGATTGTTTTCATGTCGAAATGAAGTAAGAATGATCCTACAACAGTTTACAATTGTTTCAATGTTCAAATGAGTTAAGAATGAAGCAACAAGTTGTTTCCAAGTTCGAACTGTAAAGAATGAAGTCTAAAGTTGTTACGGATTGTTGTCAGGTTCAAATGAGCCAAAAATGATCCTACAAGAGTTTACAATTGTTTCAATGTTCAAACGAGTCAAGAATGGAGCTACAAGTTATTTCCAAGTTTAAACGAGTAAAGAATAAAGCCTCAAGTTGTTACAGATTGCTTTCATATTCAAATGAGCCAAAAATGATCCTACAAGAGTTTACAAGTTGTTTCCGTTGTCAAATGAGTCAAGAATGAAGCTATAAGTTGTTTCCAAGTTCGAGCGAGTCTAGAATGATGTCTCAATTTGTTACAGATTGTTTTCATGTTCAAATGAGCCAAGAATGATCCTACAAGAGTTTACAAGTTGTTTCCATGTTCAAACGAGTCAAGAATGAAGCTACAAATTGTTTCCAAGTTCGAACGAGTCAAGAATGATGTCTCAATTTGTTACAGATTGTTTTCATGTTCAAATGAGCCAAGAATGATCCTACAAGAGTTTACAAGTTGTTTCCATTGTCAAACGAGTTAAGAATGAAGCTACAAGTTCTTTCCAAGTTCGAATGAGTAAAGAATGATGTCTCAATTTGTTACGGATTGTTTTCATGTTCAAATGAGCCAAGAATGATCCTACAAGAGTTTACAAGTTGGTTCAATGTTCAAACGAGTCAAGAATGAAGCTACAAATTGTATCCAAGTTCGAACAGTAAAAAATGAAGTCTAACGTTGTTACGGATTGTTGACATGTTCAAATGAGCCAAAAATGATCCTACAAGAGTTTACAATTGTTTCAATGTTTAAACGAGTCAAGAATGGAGCTAAACGTTATTTCCAAGTTCAAACGAGTAAAGAATAAAGTCTCAAGTTGTTACAGATTGCTTTCATTTTCAAATGAGCAAAAAATGATCCTACAAGAGTTTACAATTGTTTCAATGTTCAAACGAGTCAAGAATGGAGCTACAAGTTATTTACAAGTTCAAACGAGTAAAGAATAAAGCCTCAAGTTGTTACAGATTGCTTTCATATTCAAATGAGCCAAAAATGATCCTACAAGAGTTTACAAGTTGTTTCCATTGTCAAATGAGTCAAGAATGAAGCTACAAGTTGTTTCCAAGTTCGAGCGAGTCAAGAATGATATCTCAATCTGTTACAGATTGTTTTCCTGTTCAAATGAGCCAAGAATGATCCTACAAGAGTTTACAAGTTGTTTCCATTGTCAAATGAGTCAAGAATGAAGCTACAAGTTGTTTCCAAGTGCGAGCGAGTCAAGAATGATGTCTCAATCTGTTACAGATTGTTTTCATGTTCAAATGAGCCAAGAATGATCCTACAAGAGTTTACAAGTTGTTTCCATTGTCAAATGAGTCAAGAATGAAGCTACAAGTTGTTTCCAAGTTCGAGCGAGCCAAGAATGATGTTTCAATCTGTTACAGATTGTTTTCATGTTCAAATGAGCCAAGAATGATCCTACAAGAGTTTACAAGTTGTTTCCATTGTCAAATGAGTCAAGAATGAATCTACAAGTTGTTTCCAAGTTCGAGCGAGTCAAGAATGATGTCTCAATCTGTTACAGATTGTTTTCATGTTCAAATGAGCCAAGAATGATCCTACAAGAGTTTACAAGTTGTTTCCATGTTCAAACGAGTCAAGAATGAAGATACAAATTGTTTCCAAGTTCGAACGAGTCAAGAATGATGTCTCAATTTGTTACAGATTGTTTTCATGTTCAAATGAGCCAAGAATGATCCTACAAGAGTTTACAAGTTGTTTCCATGTTCAAACGAGTCAAGAATGAAACTACAAATTGTTTCCAAGTTCGAACGAGTCAAGAATGATGTCTCAATTTGTTACAGATTGTTTTCATGTTCAAATGAGCCAAGAATGATCCTACAAGAGTTTACAAGTTGTTTCCATTGTCAAACGAGTTAAGAATGAAGCTACAAGTTCTTTCCAAGTTCGAACGAGTCAAGAATGACGTCTCAATTTGTTACGGATTGTTTTCATGTTCAAATGAGCCAAGAATGATGCTACAAGAGTTTACAAGTTGGTTCAATGTTCAAACGAGTCAAGAATGAAGCTACAAATTGTATCCAAGTTCAAACAGTAAAAAATGAAGTCTAACGTTGTTACGGATTGTTGACATGTTCAAATGAGCCAAAACTGATCCTACAAGAGTTTACAATTGTTTCAATGTTTAAACGAGTCAAGAATGTAGCTAAACGTTATTTCCAAGTTCAAACGAGTAAAGAATAAAGTCTCAAGTTGTTACAGATTGCTTTCATTTTCAAATGAGCCAAAAATGATCCTACAAGAGTTTACAATTGTTTCAATGTTCAAACGGGTCAAGAATGGAGCTACAAGTTATTTACAAGTTCAAACGAGTAAAGAATAAAGCCTCAAGTTGTTACAAATTGCTTTCATATTCAAATGAGCCAAAAATGATCCTACAAGAGTTTACAAGTTGTTTCCATTGTCAAATGAGTCAAGAATGAAGCTACAAGTTGTTTCCAAGTTCGAGCGAGTCAAGAATGATGTCTCAATCTGTTGCAGATTGTTTTCATGTTCAAATGAGCCAAGAATGATCCTACAAGAGTTTACAAGTTGTTTCCATGTTCAAACGAGTCAAGAATGAAGCTACAAATTGTTTCCAAGTTCGAACGAGTCAAGAATGATGTCTCAATTTGTTACAGATTGTTTTCATGTTCAAATGAGCCAAGAATGATCCTACAAGAGTTTACAAGTTGTTTCCATTGTCAAACGAGTTAAGAATGAAGCTACAAGTTCTTTCCAAGTTCGAACGAGTCAAGAATGACGTCTCAATTTGTTACGGATTGTTTTCATGTTCAAATGAGCCAAGAATGATGCTACAAGAGTTTATAAGTTGGTTCAATGTTCAAACGAGTCAAGAATGAAGCTACAAATTGTATCCAAGTTTGAACAGTAAAAAATGAAGTCTAACGTTGTTACGGATTGTTGACATGTTCAAATGAGCCAAAAATGATCCTACAAGAGTTTACAATTGTTTCAATGTTTAAACGAGTCAAGAATGGAGCTAAACGTTATTTCCAAGTTCAAACGAGTAAAGAATAAAGTCTCAAGTTGTTACAGATTGCTTTCATTTTCAAATGAGCCAAAAATGATCCTACAAGAGTTTACAATTGTTTCAATGTTCAAACGAGTCAAGAATGGAGCTACAAGTTATTTACAAGTTCAAACGAGTAAAGAATAAAGCCTCAAGTTGTTACAAATTGCTTTCATATTCAAATGAGCCAAAAATGATCCTACAAGAGTTTACAAGTTGTTTCCATTGTCAAATGAGTCAAGAATGAAGCTACAAGTTGTTTCCAAGTTCGAGCGAGTCAAGAATGATGTCTCAATCTGTTACAGATTGTTTTCATGTTCAAATGAGCCAAGAATGATCCTACAAGAGTTTACAAGTTGTTTCCATGTTCAAACGAGTCAAGAATGAAGAACAAATTCTTTCCAAGTTCGAACGAGTCAAGAATGATGTCTCAATTCGTTACAAATTGTTTTCATGTTCAAATGAGCCAAGAATGATCCTACAAGAGTTTACAAGTTGTTTCCATTGTCAAATGAGTCAAGAATGAAGCTACAAGTTGTTTCCAAGTTCGAGCGAGTCAAGAATGATGTCTCAATTTCTTACAGATTGTTTTCATGTTCAAATGAGCCAAGAATGATCCTACAAGAGTTTACAAGTTGTTTCCATGATCAAACGAGTCAAGAATGAAGCTACAAATTGTTTCCAAGTTCGAACGAGTCAAGAATGATGTCTCAATTTGTTACGGATTGTTTTCATGTCCAAATGAAGCAAGAATGATCCTACAAGAGTTTACAATTTGTTTCATTGTTCAAACGAGTCAAGAATGAAGTTACAAATTGTTTCAAGTTCGAACGAGTCAAGAATGCTGTCTCAATTTGTTACGGATTGTTTTCATGTCGAAATGAAGTAAGAATGATCCTACAACAGTTTACAATTGTTTCAATGTTCAAATGAGTTAAGAATGAAGCAAAAAGTATTTCCAAGTTCGAACTGTAAAGAATGAAGTCTAAAGTTGTTACGAATTGTTGTCAGGTTCAAATGAGCCAAAAATGATCCTACAAGAGTTTACAATTGTTTCAATGTTCAAACGAGTCAAGAATGGAGCTACAAGTTATTTCCAAGTTTAAACGAGTAAAGAATAAAGCCTCAAGTTGTTACAGATTGCTTTCATATTCAAATGAGCCAAAAATGATCCTACAAGAGTTTACAAGTTGTTTCCGTTGTCAAATGAGTCAAGAATGAAGCTATAAGTTGTTTCCAAGTTCGAGCGAGTCAAGAATGATGTCTCAATTTGTTACAGATTATTTTCATGTTCAAATGAGCCAAGAATGATCCTACAAGAGTTTACAAGTTGTTTCCATGTTCAAACGAGTCAAGAATGAAGCTACAAATTGTTTCCAAGTTCGAACGAGTCAAGAATGATGTCTCAATTTGTTACAGATTGTTTTCATGTTCAAATGAGCCAAGAATGATCCTACAAGAGTTTACAAGTTGTTTCCATTGTCAAACGAGTTAAGAATGAAGCTACAAGTTCTTTCCAAGTTCGAATGAGTAAAGAATGATGTCTCAATTTGTTACGGATTGTTTTCATGTTCAAATGAGCCAAGAATGATCCTACAAGAGTTTACAAGTTGGTTCAATGTTCAAACGAGTCAAGAATGAAGCTACAAATTGTATCCAAGTTCGAACAGTAAAAAATGAAGTCTAACGTTGTTACGGATTGTTGACATGTTCAAATGAGCCAAAAATGATCCTACAAGAGTTTACAATTGTTTCAATGTTTAAACGAGTCAAGAATGGAGCTAAACGTTATTTCCAAGTTCAAACGAGTAAAGAATAAAGTCTCAAGTTGTTACAGATTGCTTTCATTTTCAAATGAGCAAAAAATGATCCTACAAGAGTTTACAATTGTTTCAATGTTCAAACGAGTCAAGAATGGAGCTACAAGTTATTTACAAGTTCAAACGAGTAAAGAATAAAGCCTCAAGTTGTTACAGATTGCTTTCATATTCAAATGAGCCAAAAATGATCCTACAAGAGTTTACAAGTTGTTTCCATTGTCAAATGAGTCAAGAATGAAGCTACAAGTTGTTTCCAAGTTCGAGCGAGTCAAGAATGATGTCTCAATCTGTTACAGATTGTTTTCCTGTTCAAATGAGCCAAGAATGATCCTACAAGAGTTTACAAGTTGTTTCCATTGTCAAATGAGTCAAGAATGAAGCTACAAGTTGTTTCCAAGTGCGAGCGAGTCAAGAATGATGTCTCAATCTGTTACAGATTGTTTTCATGTTCAAATGAGCCAAGAATGATCCTACAAGAGTTTACAAGTTGTTTCCATTGTCAAATGAGTCAAGAATGAAGCTACAAGTTGTTTCCAAGTTCGAGCGAGCCAAGAATGATGTTTCAATCTGTTACAGATTGTTTTCATGTTCAAATGAGCCAAGAATGATCCTACAAGAGTTTACAAGTTGTTTCCATTGTCAAATGAGTCAAGAATGAATCTACAAGTTGTTTCCAAGTTCGAGCGAGTCAAGAATGATGTCTCAATCTGTTACAGATTGTTTTCATGTTCAAATGAGCCAAGAATGATCCTACAAGAGTTTACAAGTTGTTTCCATGTTCAAACGAGTCAAGAATGAAGATACAAATTGTTTCCAAGTTCGAACGAGTCAAGAATGATGTCTCAATTTGTTACAGATTGTTTTCATGTTCAAATGAGCCAAGAATGATCCTACAAGAGTTTACAAGTTGTTTCCATGTTCAAACGAGTCAAGAATGAAACTACAAATTGTTTCCAAGTTCGAACGAGTCAAGAATGATGTCTCAATTTGTTACAGATTGTTTTCATGTTCAAATGAGCCAAGAATGATCCTACAAGAGTTTACAAGTTGTTTCCATTGTCAAACGAGTTAAGAATGAAGCTACAAGTTCTTTCCAAGTTCGAACGAGTCAAGAATGACGTCTCAATTTGTTACGGATTGTTTTCATGTTCAAATGAGCCAAGAATGATGCTACAAGAGTTTACAAGTTGGTTCAATGTTCAAACGAGTCAAGAATGAAGCTACAAATTGTATCCAAGTTCAAACAGTAAAAAATGAAGTCTAACGTTGTTACGGATTGTTGACATGTTCAAATGAGCCAAAACTGATCCTACAAGAGTTTACAATTGTTTCAATGTTTAAACGAGTCAAGAATGTAGCTAAACGTTATTTCCAAGTTCAAACGAGTAAAGAATAAAGTCTCAAGTTGTTACAGATTGCTTTCATTTTCAAATGAGCCAAAAATGATCCTACAAGAGTTTACAATTGTTTCAATGTTCAAACGGGTCAAGAATGGAGCTACAAGTTATTTACAAGTTCAAACGAGTAAAGAATAAAGCCTCAAGTTGTTACAAATTGCTTTCATATTCAAATGAGCCAAAAATGATCCTACAAGAGTTTACAAGTTGTGTCCATTGTCAAATGAGTCAAGAATGAAGCTACAAGTTGTTTCCAAGTTCGAGCGAGTCAAGAATGATGTCTCAATCTGTTGCAGATTGTTTTCATGTTCAAATGAGCCAAGAATGATCCTACAAGAGTTTACAAGTTGTTTCCATGTTCAAACGAGTCAAGAATGAAGCTACAAATTGTTTCCAAGTTCGAACGAGTCAAGAATGATGTCTCAATTTGTTACAGATTGTTTTCATGTTCAAATGAGCCAAGAATGATCCTACAAGAGTTTACAAGTTGTTTCCATTGTCAAACGAGTTAAGAATGAAGCTACAAGTTCTTTCCAAGTTCGAACGAGTCAAGAATGACGTCTCAATTTGTTACGGATTGTTTTCATGTTCAAATGAGCCAAGAATGATGCTACAAGAGTTTATAAGTTGGTTCAATGTTCAAACGAGTCAAGAATGAAGCTACAAATTGTATCCAAGTTTGAACAGTAAAAAATGAAGTCTAACGTTGTTACGGATTGTTGACATGTTCAAATGAGCCAAAAATGATCCTACAAGAGTTTACAATTGTTTCAATGTTTAAACGAGTCAAGAATGGAGCTAAACGTTATTTCCAAGTTCAAACGAGTAAAGAATAAAGTCTCAAGTTGTTACAGATTGCTTTCATTTTCAAATGAGCCAAAAATGATCCTACAAGAGTTTACAATTGTTTCAATGTTCAAACGAGTCAAGAATGGAGCTACAAGTTATTTACAAGTTCAAACGAGTAAAGAATAAAGCCTCAAGTTGTTACAAATTGCTTTCATATTCAAATGAGCCAAAAATGATCCTACAAGAGTTTACAAGTTGTTTCCATTGTCAAATGAGTCAAGAATGAAGCTACAAGTTGTTTCCAAGTTCGAGCGAGTCAAGAATGATGTCTCAATCTGTTACAGATTGTTTTCATGTTCAAATGAGCCAAGAATGATCCTACAAGAGTTTACAAGTTGTTTCCATGTTCAAACGAGTCAAGAATGAAGAACAAATTCTTTCCAAGTTCGAACGAGTCAAGAATGATGTCTCAATTCGTTACAAATTGTTTTCATGTTCAAATGAGCCAAGAATGATCCTACAAGAGTTTACAAGTTGTTTCCATTGTCAAATGAGTCAAGAATGAAGCTACAAGTTGTTTCCAAGTTCGAGCGAGTCAAGAATGATGTCTCAATTTCTTACAGATTGTTTTCATGTTCAAATGAGCCAAGAATGATCCTACAAGAGTTTACAAGTTGTTTCCATGATCAAACGAGTCAAGAATGAAGCTACAAATTGTTTCCAAGTTCGAACGAGTCAAGAATGATGTCTCAATTTGTTACGGATTGTTTTCATGTCCAAATGAAGCAAGAATGATCCTACAAGAGTTTACAATTTGTTTCATTGTTCAAACGAGTCAAGAATGAAGTTACAAATTGTTTCAAGTTCGAACGAGTCAAGAATGCTGTCTCAATTTGTTACGGATTGTTTTCATGTCGAAATGAAGTAAGAATGATCCTACAACAGTTTACAATTGTTTCAATGTTCAAATGAGTTAAGAATGAAGCAAAAAGTATTTCCAAGTTCGAACTGTAAAGAATGAAGTCTAAAGTTGTTACGAATTGTTGTCAGGTTCAAATGAGCCAAAAATGATCCTACAAGAGTTTACAATTGTTTCAATGTTCAAACGAGTCAAGAATGGAGCTACAAGTTATTTCCAAGTTTAAACGAGTAAAGAATAAAGCCTCAAGTTGTTACAGATTGCTTTCATATTCAAATGAGCCAAAAATGATCCTACAAGAGTTTACAAGTTGTTTCCGTTGTCAAATGAGTCAAGAATGAAGCTATAAGTTGTTTCCAAGTTCGAGCGAGTCAAGAATGATGTCTCAATTTGTTACAGATTATTTTCATGTTCAAATGAGCCAAGAATGATCCTACAAGAGTTTACAAGTTGTTTCCATGTTCAAACGAGTCAAGAATGAAGCTACAAATTGTTTCCAAGTTCGAACGAGTCAAGAATGATGTCTCAATTTGTTACAGATTGTTTTCATGTTCAAATGAGCCAAGAATGATCCTACAAGAGTTTACAAGTTATTTCCATTGTCAAACGAGTTAAGAATGAAGCTACAAGTTCTTTCCAAGTTCGAACGAGTCAAGAATGACGTCTCAATTTGTTACAGATTGTTTTCATGTTCAAATGAGCCAAGAATGATGCTACAAGAGTTTATAAGTTGGTTCAATGTTCAAACGAGTCAAGAATGAAGCTACAAATTGTATCCAAGTTCTAACAGTAAAAAATGAAGTCTAACGTTGTTACGGATTGTTGACATGTTCAAATGAGCCAAAAATGATCCTACAAGAGTTTACAATTGTTTCAATGTTTAAACGAGTCAAGAATGGAGCTAAACGTTATTTCCAAGTTCAAACGAGTAAAGAATAAAGTCTCAAGTTGTTACAGATTTCTTTCATTTTCAAATGAGCCAAAAATGATCCTACAAGAGTTTACAATTGTTTCAATGTTCAAACGAGTCAAGAATGGAGCTACAAGTTATTTACAAGTTCAAACGAGTAAAGAATAAAGCCTCAAGTTGTTACAAATTGCTTTCATATTCAAATGAGCCAAAAATGATCCTACAAGAGTTTACAAGTTGTTTCCATTGTCAAATGAGTCAAGAATGAAGCTACAAGTTGTTTCCAAGTTCGAGCGAGTCAAGAATGATGTCTCAATCTGTTACAGATTGTTTTCATGTTCAAATGAGCCAAGAATGATCCTACAAGAGTTTACAAGTTGTTTCCATGTTCAAACGAGTCAAGAATGAAGAACAAATTGTTTCCAAGTTCGAACGAGTCAAGAATGATGTCTCAATTTGTTACAAATTGTTTTCATGTTCAAATGAGCCAAGAATGATCCTACAAGAGTTTACAAGTTGTTTCCATTGTCAAATGAGTCAAGAATGAAGCTACAAGTTGTTTCCAAGTTCGAGCGAGTCAAGAATGATGTCTCAATTTCTTACAGATTGTTTTCATGTTCAAATGAGCCAAGAATGATCCTACAAGAGTTTACAAGTTGTTTCCATGATCAAACGAGTCAAGAATGAAGCTACAAATTGTTTCCAAGTTCGAACGAGTCAAGAATGATGTCTCAATTTGTTACGGATTGTTTTCATGTTCAAATGAGCCAAGAATGATCCTACAAGAGTTTACAAGTTGTTTCCATGTTCAAACGAGTCAAGAATGAAGCTACAAATTGTTTCCAAGTTCGAACGAGTCAAGAATGATGTCTCAATTTGTTACAGATTGTTTTCATGTTCAAATGAGCCAAGAATGATCCTACAAGAGTTTACAAGTTGTTTCCATTGTCAAACGAGTTAAGAATGAAGCTACAAGTTCTTTCCAAGTTCGAACGAGTAAAGAATGATGTCTCAATTTGTTACAGATTGTTTTCATGTTCAAATGAGCCAAGAATGATCCTACAAGAGTTTACAAGTTGGTTCAATGTTCAAACGAGTCAAGAATGAAGCTACAAATTGTATCGAAGTTCGAACAGTAAAAAATGAAGTCTAACGTTGTTACGGATTGTTGACATGTTCAAATGAGCCAAAAATGATCCTACAAGAGTTTACAATTGTTTCAATGTTTAAACGAGTCAAGAATGGAGCTAAACGTTATTTCCAAGTTCAAACGAGTAAAGAATAAAGGCTCAAGTTGTTACAGATTGCTTTCATTTTCAAATGAGCCAAAAATGATCCTACAAGAGTTTACAATTGTTTCAATGTTCAAACGAGTCAAGAATGGAGCTACAAGTTATTTACAAGTTCAAACGAGTAAAGAATAAAGCCTCAAGTTGTTACAGATTGCTTTCATATTCAAATGAGCCAAAAATGATCCTACAAGAGTTTACAAGTTGTTTCCATTGTCAAATGAGTCAAGAATGAAGCTACAAGTTGTTTCCAAGTTCGAGCGAGTCAAGAATGATGTCTCAATCTGTTACAGACTGTTTTCATGTTCAAATGAGCCAAGAATGATCCTACAAGAGTTTACAAGTTGTTTCCATTGTCAAATGAGTCAAGAATGAAGCTACAAGTTGTTTCCAAGTTCGAGCGAGTTAAGAATGATGTCTCAATCTGTTACAGATTGTTTTCATGTTCAAATGAGCCAAGAATGATCCTACAAGAGTTTACAAGTTGTTTCCATGTTCAAACGAGTCAAGAATGAGGAACAAATTGTTTCCAAGTTCGAACGAATCAAGAATGATGTCTCAATTTGTTACAAATTGTTTTCATGTTCAAATGAGCCAAGAATGATCCTACAAGAGTTTACAAGTTGTTTCCATGATCAAACGAGTCAAGAATGAAGCTACAAATTGTTTCCAAGTTCGAACGAGTCAAGAATGATGTCTCAATTTGTTACGGATTGTTTTCATGTCCCAATGAAGCAAGAATGATCCTACAAGAGTTTACAAGTTGTTTCATTGTTCAAACGAGTCAAGAATGAAGTTACAAATTGTTTCAAGTTCGAACGAGTCAAGAATGCTGTCTCAATTTGTTACGGATTGTTTTCATGTCGAAATGAAGTAAGAATGATCCTACAACAGTTTACAATTGTTTCAATGTTCAAATGAGTTAAGAATGAAGCAACAAGTTGTTTCCAAGTTCGAACTGTAAAGAATGAAGTCTAAAGTTGTTACGGATTGTTGTCAGGTTCAAATGAGCCAAAAATGATCCTACAAGAGTTTACAATTGTTTCAATGTTCAAACGAGTAAAGAATAAAGCCTCAAGTTGTTACAGATTGCTTTCATATTCAAATGAGCCAAAAATGATCCTACAAGAGTTTACAAGTTGTTTCCGTTGTCAAATGAGTCAAGAATGAAGCTATAAGTTGTTTCCAAGTTCGAGCGAGTCTAGAATGATGTCTCAATTTGTTACAGATTGTTTTCATGTTCAAATGAGCCAAGAATGATCCTACAAGAGTTTACAAGTTGTTTCCATGTTCAAACGAGTCAAGAATGAAGCTACAAATTGTTTCCAAGTTCGAACGAGTCAAGAATGATGTCTCAATTTGTTACAGATTGTTTTCATGTTCAAATGAGCCAAGAATGATCCTACAAGAGTTTACAAGTTGTTTCCATTGTCAAACGAGTTAAGAATGAAGCTACAAGTTCTTTCCAAGTTCGAACGAGTAAAGAATGATGTCTCAATTTGTTACGGATTGTTTTCATGTTCAAATGAGCCAAGAATGATCCTACAAGAGTTTACAAGTTGGTTCAATGTTCAAACGAGTCAAGAATGAAGCTACAAATTGTATCCAAGTTCGAACAGTAAAAAATGAAGTCTAACGTTGTTACGGATTGTTGACATGTTCAAATGAGCCAAAAATGATCCTACAAGAGTTTACAATTGTTTCAATGTTTAAACGAGTCAAGAATGGAGCTAAACGTTATTTCCAAGTTCAAACGAGTAAAGAATAAAGTCTCAAGTTGTTACAGATTGCTTTCATTTTCAAATGAGCCAAAAATGATCCTACAAGAGTTTACAATTGTTTCAATGTTCAAACGAGTCAAGAATGGAGCTACAAGTTATTTACAAGTTCAAACGAGTAAAGAATAAAGCCTCAAGTTGTTACAGATTGCTTTCATATTCAAATGAGCCAAAAATGATCCTACAAGAGTTTACAAGTTGTTTCCATTGTCAAATGAGTCAAGAATGAAGCTACAAGTTGTTTCCAAGTTCGAGCGAGTCAAGAATGATGTCTCAATCTGTTACAGATTGTTTTCATGTTCAAATGAGCCAAGAATGATCCTACAAGAGTTTACAAGTTGTTTCCAATGTCAAATGAGTCAAGAATGAAGCTACAAGTTGTTTCCAAGTTCGAGCGAGTCAAGAATGATGTCTCAATCTGTTACAGATTGTTTTCCTGTTCAAATGAGCCAAGAATGATCCTACAAGAGTTTACAAGTTGTTTCCATTGTCAAATGAGTCAAGAATGAAGCTACAAGTTGTTTCCAAGTTCGGGCGAGTCAAGAATGATGTCTCAATCTGTTACAGATTGTTTTCCTGTTCAAATGAGCCAAGAATGATCCTACAAGAGTTTACAAGTTGTTTCCATTGTCAAATGAGTCAAGAATGAAGCTACAAGTTGTTTCCAAGTGCGAGCGAGTCAAGAATGATGTCTCAATCTGTTACAGATTGTTTTCATGTTCAAATGAGCCAAGAATGATCCTACAAGAGTTTACAAGTTGTTTCCATTGTCAAATGAGTCAAGAATGAAGCTACAAGTTGTTTCCAAGTTCGAGCGAGCCAAGAATGATGTCTCAATCTGTTACAGATTGTTTTCATGTTCAAATGAGCCAAGAATGATCCTACAAGAGTTTACAAGTTGTTTCCATTGTCAAACGAGTTAAGAATGAAGCTACAAGTTCTTTCCAAGTTCGAATGAGTCAAGAATGATGTCTCAATTTGTTACGGATTGTTTTCATGTTCAAATGAGCCAAGAATGATCCTACAAGAGTTGACAAGTTGGTTCAATGTCCAAACGAGTCAAGAATGAAGCTACAAATTGTATCCAAGTTCGAACAGTAAAAAATGAAGTCTAACGTTGTTACGGATTGTTGACATGTTCAAATGAGCCAAAAATGATCCTACAAGAGTTTACAATTGTTTCAATGTTTAAACGAGTCAAGAATGGAGCTAAACGTTATTTCCAAGTTCAAACGAGTAAAGAATAAAGTCTCAAGTTGTTACAGATTGCTTTCATTTTCAAATGAGCCAAAAATGATCCTACAAGAGTTTACAATTGTTTCAATGTTCAAACGAGTCAAGAATGGAGCTACAAGTTATTTACAAGTTCGAACGAGTCAAGAATGATGTCTCAATTTGTTACAAATTGTTTTCATGTTCAAATGAGCCAAGAATGATCCTACAAGAGTTTACAAGTTGTTTCCATTGTCAAATGAGTCAAGAATGAAGCTACAAGTTGTTTCCAAGTTCGAGCGAGCCAAGAACGATGTCTCAATCTGTTACAGATTGTTTTCATGTTCAAATGAGCCAAGAATGATCCTACAAGAGTTTACAAGTTGTTTCCATTGTCAAATGAGTCAAGAATGAAGCTACAAGTTGTTTCCAAGTTCGGGCGAGTCAAGAATGATGTCTCAATCTGTTACAGATTGTTTTCATGTTCAAATGAGCCAAGAATGATCCTACAAGAGTTTACAAGTTGTTTCCATGTTCAAACGAGTCAAGAATGAAGCTACAAATTGTTTCCAAGTTCGAACGAGTCAAGAATGATGTCTCAATTTGTTACAGATTGTTTTCATGTTCAAATGAGCCAAGAATGATCCTACAAGAGTTTACAAGTTGTTTCCATTGTCAAACGAGTTAAGAATGAAGCTACAAGTTCTTTCCAAGTTCGAACGAGTCAAGAATGATGTCTCAATTTGTTACGGATTGTTTTCATGTTCAAATGAGCCAAGAATGATCCTACAAGAGTTTACAAGTTGGTTCAATGTCCAAACGAGTCAAGAATGAAGCTACAAATTGTATCCAAGTTCGAACAGTAAAAAATGAAGTCTAACGTTGTTACGGATTGTTGACATGTTCAAATGAGCCAAAAATGATCCTACAAGAGTTTACAATTGTTTCAATGTTTAAACGAGTCAAGAATGGAGCTAAACGTTATTTCCAAGTTCAAACGAGTAAAGAATAAAGTCTCAAGTTGTTACAGATTGCTTTCATTTTCAAATGAGCCAAAAATGATCCTACAAGAGTTTACAATTGTTTCAATGTTCAAACGAGTCAAGAATGGAGCTATAAATTGTTTCCAAGTTCGAACGAGTCAAGAATGATGTCTCAATTTGTTACGGATTTTTTTCATGTCCAAATGAAGCAAGAATGATCCTACAAGAGTTTACAAGTTGTTTCAATGTTCAAACGAGTCAAGAATGAAGTTACAAATTGTTTCAAGTTCGAACGAGTCAAGAATGCTTGCTCAATTTGTTACGGATTGTTTTCATGTCCAAATGAAGCAAGAATGATCCTACAAGAGTTTACAATTGTTTCAAAGTTCAAACGAGTCAAGAATGAAGCAACAAGTTGTTTCCAAGTTCGAACAGTAAAGAACGAAGTCTAAAGTTTTAACGGATTGTTGTCAGGTTCAAATGAGCCAAAAATGATCCTACAAGAGTTTACAATTGTTTCAATGTTCAAACGAGTCAAGAATGGAGTTACAAGTTATTTCCAAGTTTAAACGAGTAAAGAATAACGCCTCAAGTTGTTTCCAAGTTCGAGCGAGTCAAGAATGATGTCTCAATTTCTTACAGATTGTTTTCATGTTCAAATGAGCCAAGAATAATCCTACAAGAGTTTACAAGTTGTTTCCATGTTCAAATGAGTCAAGAATGAAGCTACAAGTTGTTTCCAAGTTCGAGCGAGTCAAGAATGATGTCTCAATCTGTTACAGATTGTTTTCATGTTCAAATGAGCCAAGAATGATCCTACAAGAGTTTACAAGTTGTTTCCATGTTCAAACGAGTCAAGAATGAAGCTACAAATTGTTTCCAAGTTCGAACGAGTCAAGAATGATGTCTCAATTTGTTACAGATTGTTTTCATGTTCAAATGAGCCAAGAATGATCCTACAAGAGTTTACAAGTTGTTTCCATTGTCCAACGAGTTAAGAATGAAGCTACAAGTTCTTTCCAAGTTCGAACGAGTCAAGAATGATGTCTCAATTTGTTACGGATTGTTTTCAT
Organism: Oenanthe sinensis; assembly: GCA_028671895.1. Classification (NCBI taxonomy): domain Eukaryota; kingdom Viridiplantae; phylum Streptophyta; class Magnoliopsida; order Apiales; family Apiaceae; genus Oenanthe; species Oenanthe sinensis. Next base: position 16,565,389 of record CM053807.1, read on the forward strand.
GTTCAAATGAGCCAAGAATGATCCTACAAGAGTTTACAAGTTGGTTCAATGTCCAAACGAGTCAAGAATGAAGCTACAAATTGTATCCAAGTTCGAACAGTAAAAAATGAAGTCTAACGTTGTTACGGATTGTTGACATGTTCAAATGAGCCAAAAATGATCCTACAAGAGTTTACAATTGTTTCAATGTTTAAACGAGTCAAGAATGGAGCTAAACGTTATTTCCAAGTTCAAACGAGTAAAGAATAAAGTCTCAAGTTGTTACAGATTGCTTTCATTTTCAAATGAGCCAAAAATGATCCTACAAGAGTTTACAATTGTTTCAATGTTCAAACGAGTCAAGAATGGAGCTACAAGTTATTTACAAGTTCGAACGAGTCAAGAATGATGTCTAAATTTGTTACAAATTGTTTTCATGTTCAAATGAGCCAAGAATGATCCTACAAGAGTTTACAAGTTGTTTCCATTGGCAAATGAGTCAAGAATGAAGCTACAAGTTGTTTCCAAGTTCGAGCGAGTCAAGAATGATGTCTCAATTTCTTACAGATTGTTTTCATGTTCAAATGAGCCAAGAATAATCCTACAAGAGTTTACAAGTTGTTTCCATGTTCAAATGAGTCAAGAATGAAGCTATAAATTGTTTCCAAGTTCGAACGAGTCAAGAATGATGTCTCAATTTGTTACGGATTTTTTTCATGTCCAAATGAAGCAAGAATGATCCTACAAGAGTTTACAAGTTGTTTCAATGTTCAAACGAGTCAAGAATGAAGTTACAAATTGTTTCAAGTTCGATCGAGTCAAGAATGCTTGCTCAATTTGTTACGGATTGTTTTCATGTCCAAATGAAGCAAGAATGATCCTACAAGAGTTTACAATTGTTTCAAAGTTCAAACGAGTCAAGAATGAAGCAACAAGTTGTTTCCAAGTTCGAACAGTAAAGAACGAAGTCTAAAGTTTTAACGGATTGTTGTCAGGTTCAAATGAGCCAAAAATGATCCTACAAGAGTTTACAATTGTTTCAATGTTCAAACGAGTCAAGAATGGAGCTACAAGTTATTTCCAAGTTTAAACGAGTAAAGAATAACGCCTCAAGTTGTTACAGATTGCTTTCATATTCAAATGAGCCAAAAATGATCCTACAAGAGTTTACAAGTTGTTTCCATTGTCAAATGAGTCAAGAATGAAGCTACAAGTTGTTTCCAAGTTCGAGCGAGTCAAGAATGATGTCTCAATCTGTTACAGATTGTTTTCCTGTTCAAATGAGCCAAGAATGATCCTACAAGAGTTTACAAGTTGTTTCCATTGTCAAATGAGTCAAGAATGAAGCTACAAGTTGTTTCCAAGTTCGAGCGAGTCAAGAATGATGTCTCAATCTGTTACAGATTGTTTTCATGTTCAAATGAGCCAAGAATGATCCTACAAGAGTTTACAAGTTGTTTCCATTGTCAAATGAGTCAAGAATGAAGCTACAAGTTGTTTCCAAGTTCGAGCGAGCCAAGAATGATGTCTCAATCTGTTACAGATTGTTTTCATGTTCAAATGAGCCAAGAATGATCCTACAAGAGTTTACAAGTTGTTTCCATTGTCAAATGAGTCAAGAATGAAGCTACAAGTTGTTTCCAAGTTCGAGCGAGTCAAGAATGATGTCTCAATCTGTTACAGACTATTTTCATGTTCAAATGAGCCAAGAATGATCCTACAGGAGTTTACAAGTTGTTTCCATGTTCAAACGAGTCAAGAATGAAGCTACAAATTGTTTCCAAGTTCGAACGAGTCAAGAATGATGTCTCAATTTGTTACAGATTGTTTTCATGTTCAAATGAGCCAAGAATGATCCTACAAGAGTTTACAAGTTGTTTCCATTGTCAAACGAGTCAAGAATGAAGCTACAAGTTCTTTCCAAGTTCGAACGAGTCAAGAATGATGTCTCAATTTGTTACGGATTGTTTTCATGTTCAAATGAGCCAAGAATGATCCTACAAGAGTTTACAAGTTGGTTCAATGTCCAAACGAGTCAAGAATGAAGCTACAAATTGTATCCAAGTTCGAACAATAAAAAATGAAGTCTAACGTTGTTACGGATTGTTGACATGTTCAAATGAGCCAAAAATGATCCTACAAGAGTTTACAATTGTTTCAATGTTTAAACGAGTCAAGAATGGAGCTAAACGTTATTTCCAAGTTCAAACGAGTAAAGAATAAAGTCTCAAGTTGTTACAGATTGCTTTCATTTTCAAATGAGCCAAAAATGATCCTACAAGAGTTTACAATTGTTTCAATGTTCAAACGAGTCAAGAATGGAGCTACAAGTTATTTACAAGTTCGAACGAGTCAAGAATGATGTCTCAATTTGTTACAAATTGTTTTCATGTTCAAATGAGCCAAGAATGATCCTACAAGAGTTTACAAGTTGTTTCCATTGTCAAATGAGTGAAGAATGAAGCTACAAGTTGTTTCCAAGTTCGAGCGAGTCAAGAATGATGTCTCAATCTGTTACAGATTGTTTTCATGTTCAAATGAGCCAAGAATGATCCTACAAGAGTTTACAAGTTGTTTCCATGTTCAAACGAGTCAAGAATGAAGCTACAAATTGTTTCCAAGTTCGAACGAGTCAAGAATGATGTCTCAATTTGTTACAGATTGTTTTCATGTTCAAATGAGCCAAGAATGATCCTACAAGAGTTTACAAGTTGTTTCCATTGTCAAAGGAGTTAAGAATGAAGCTACAAGTTCTTTCCAAGTTCGAACGAGTCAAGAATGATGTCTCAATTTGTTACAGATTGTTTTCATGTTCAAATGAGCCAAGAATGATCCTACAAGAGTTTACAAGTTGGTTCAATGTCCAAACGAGTCAAGAATGAAGCTACAAATTGTATCCAAGTTCGAACAGTAAAAAATGAAGTCTAACGTTGTTACGGATTGTTGACATGTTCAAATGAGCCAAAAATGATCCTACAAGAGTTTACAATTGTTTCAATGTTTAAACGAGTCAAGAATGGAGCTAAACGTTATTTCCAAGTTCAAACGAGTAAAGAATAAAGTCTCAAGTTGTTACAGATTGCTTTCATTTTCAAATGAGCCAAAAATGATCCTACAAGAGTTTACAATTGTTTCAATGTTCAAACGAGTCAAGAATGGAGCTACAAGTTATTTACAAGTTCGAACGAGTCAAGAATGACGTCTCAATTTGTTACAAATTGTTTTCATGTTCAAATGAGCCAAGAATGATCCTACAAGAGTTTACAAGTTGTTTCCATTATCAAATGAGTCAAGAATGAAGTTACAAGTTGTTTCCAAGTTCGAGCGAGTCAAGAATGATGTCTCAATTTCTTACAGATTGTTTTCATGTTCAAATGAGCCAAGAATAATCCTACAAGAGTTTACAAATTGTTTCCATGTTCAAATGAGTCAAGAATGAAGCTATAAATTGTTTCCAAGTTCGAACGAGTCAAGAATGATGTCTCAATTTGTTACGGATTGTTTTCATGTCCAAATGAAGCAAGAATGATCCTACAAGAGTTTACAAGTTGTTTCAATGTTCAAACGAGTCAAGAATGAAGTTACAAATTGTTTCAAGTTCGAACGAGTCAAGAATGCTTGCTCAATTTGTTACGGATTGTTTTCATGTCCAAATGAAGCAAGAATGATCCTACAAGAGTTTACAATTGTTTCAAAGTTCGAACGAGTCAAGAATGGAGCTACAAGTTATTTCCAAGTTTAAACGAGTAAAGAATAACGCCTCAAGTTGTTACAGATTGCTTTCATATTCAAATGAGCCAAAAATGATCCTACAAGAGTTTACAAGTTGTTTCCATTGTCAAATGAGTCAAGAATGAAGCTACAAGTTGTTTCCAAGTTCGAGCGAGTCAAGAATGATGTCTCAATTTGTTACAGATTGTTTTCATGTTCAAATGAGCCAAGAATGATCCTACAAGAGTTTACAAGTTGTTTCCATGTTCAAACGAGTCAAGAATGAAGCTACAAATTGTTTCCAAGTTCGAACGAGTCAAGAATGATGTCTCAATTTGTTACAGATTGTTTTCATGTTCAAATGTGCCAAGAATGATCCTACAAGAGTTTACAAGTTGGTTCAATGTTCAAACGAGTCAAGAATGAAGCTACAAATTGTATCCAAGTTCGAACAGTAAAAAATGAAGTCTAACATTGTTACGGATTGTTGACATGTTCAAATGAGCCAAAAATGATCCTACAAGAGTTTACAATTGTTTCAATGTTTAAACGAGTCAAGAATGGAGCTAAACGTTATTTCCAAGTTCAAACGAGTAAAGAATAAAGTCTCAAGTTGTTACAGATTGCTTTCATTTTCAAATGAGCCAAAAATGATCCTACAAGAGTTTACAATTGTTTCAATGTTCAAACGAGTCAAGAATGGAGCTACAAGTTATTTACAAGTTCAAACGAGTAAAGAATAAAGCCTCAAGTTGTTACAGATTGCTTTCATATTCAAATGAGCCAAAAATGATCCTACAAGTGTTTACAAGTTGTTTCCATTGTCAAATGAGTCAAGAATGAAGCTACAAGTTGTATCCAAGTTCGAGCGAGTCAAGAATGATGTCTCAATTTGTTACAGATTGTTTTCATGTTCAAATGAGCCAAGAATGATCCTACAAGAGTTTACAAGTTGTTTCCATTGTCAAATGAGTCAAGAATGCAGCTACAAGTTGTTTCCAAGTTCGAGCGAGTCAAGAATGATGTCTCAATCTGTTACAGATTGTTTTCATGTTCAAATGAGCCAAGAATGATCCTACAAGAGTTTACAAGTTGTTTCCATTGTCAAATGAGTCAAGAATGAAGCTACAAGTTGTTTCCAAGTTCGAGCGAGTCAAGAATGATGTCTCAATCTGTTACAGATTGTTTTCATGTTCAAATGAGCCAAGAATGATCCTACAAGAGTTTACAAGTTGTTTCCATTGTCAAATGAGTCAAGAATGAAGCTACAAGTTGTTTCCAAGTTCGAGCGAGTCAAGAATGATGTCTCAATCTGTTACAGATTGTTTTCATGTTCAAATGAGCCAAGAATGATCCTACAAGAGTTTACATTTGTTTCAATGTTTAAACGAGTCAAGAATGGAGCTAAACGTTATTTCCAAGTTCAAACGAGTAAAGAATAAAGTCTCAAGTTGTTACAGATTGCTTTCATTTTCAAATGAGCCAAAAATGATCCTACAAGAGTTTACAATTGTTTCAATGTTCAAACGAGTCAAGAATGGAGCTACAAGTTATTTACAAGTTCAAACGAGTAAAGAATAAAGCCTCAAGTTGTTACAGATTGCTTTCATATTCAAATGAGCCAAAAATGATCCTACAAGAGTTTGCAAGTTGTTTCCATTGTCAAATGAGTCAAGAATGAAGCTACAAGTTGTTTCCAAGTTCGAGCGAGTCAAGACTGATGTCTCAATTTGTTACAGATTGTTTTCATGTTCAAATGAGCCAAGAATGATCCTACAAGAGTTTACAAGTTGTTTCCATGTTCAAACGAGTCAAGAATGAAGCTACAAATTGTTTCCAAGTTCGAACGAGTCAAGAATGATGTCTCAATTTGTTACGGATTGTTTTCATGTCCAAATGAAGCAAGAATGATCCTACAAGAGTTTAGAAGTTGTTTCAATGTTCAAACAAGTCAAGAATGAAGTTACAAATTGTTTCAAGTTCGAACGAGTCAAGAATGATGTCTCAATTTGTTACACATTGTTTTCATGTTCAAATGAGCCAAGAATGATCCTACAAGAGTTTACAAGTTGTTTCCATTGTCAAACGAGTTAAGAATGAAGCTACAAGTTCTTTCCAAGTTCGAACGAGTCAAGAATGATGTCTCAATTTGTTACGGATTGTTTTCATGTTCAAATGAGCCAAGAATGATCCTACAAGAGTTTACAAGTTGGTTCAATGTCCAAACGAGTCACGAATGAAGCTACAAATTGTATCCAAGTTCGAACAGTAAAAAATGAAGTCTAACGTTGTTACGGATTGTTGACATGTTCAAATGAGCCAAAAATGATCCTACAAGAGTTTACAATTGTTTCAATGTTTAAACGAGTCAAGAATGGAGCTAAACGTTATTTCCAAGTTCAAACGAGTAAAGAATAATGTCTCAAGTTGTTACAGATTGCTTTCATTTTCAAAATGAGCCAAAAATGATCCTACAAGAGTTTACAGTTATTTACAAGTTCAAACGAGTAAAGAATAAATTCTCAAGTTGTTACATATTGCTTTCATGTTCAAATGAGGCAAGAATGATCATACAAGAGTTTACAAGTTGTTTCCATTGTCAAACGAGTTAAGAATGAAGCTACAAGTTCTTTCCAAGTTCGAACGAGTCAAGAATGATGTCTCAATTTGTTACAGATTGTTTTCATGTTCAAATGTGCCAAGAATGATCCTACAAGAATTTACAAGTTGTTTCAATGTTCAAACGAGTCAAGAATTAAGCTACAAATTGTTTCAAGTTCGAACGAGTCAAGAATGATGTCTCAATTTGTTACGGATTGTTTTCATCTTCAAATGAGCCAAGAATGATCCTACAAGAGTTTACAAGTTGGTTCAATGTTTAAACGAGTCAAGAATGGAGCTAAACGTTATTTCCAAGTTCAAACGAGTAAAGAATAAAGTCTCAAGTTGTTACAGATTGCTTTCATTTTCAAATGAGCCAAAAATGATCCTACAAGAGTTTACAATTGTTTCAATGTTCAAACGAGTCAAGAATGGAGCTACAAGTTATTTACAAGTTCAAACGAGTAAAGAATAAATTCTCAAGTTGTTACATATTGCTTTCATGTTCAAATGAGGCAAGAATGATCATACAAGTGTTTACAAGTTGTTTCCATTGTCAAACGAGTTAAGAATGAAGCTACAAGTTCTTTCCAAGTTCGAACGAGTCAAGAATGATGTCTCAATTTGTTACGGATTGTTTTCATGTTCAAATGAGCCAAGAATGATCCTACAAGAATTTACAAGTTGTTTCAATGTTCAAACGAGTCAAGAATTAAGCTACAAATTGTTTCAAGTTCGAACGAGTCAAGAATGATGTCTCAATTTGTTACGGATTGTTTTCATGTTCAAATGAGCCAAGAATGATCCTACAAGAGTTTACAAGTTGTTTCCATTGTCAAATGAGTCAAGAATGAAGCTACAAGTTCTTTCCAAGTTCGAACGAGTCAAGAATGACGTCTCAATTTGTTACGGATTGTTTTCATGTTCAAATGAGCCAAGAATGATGCTACAAGAGTTTACAAGTTGGTTCAATGTTCAAACGAGTCAAGAATGAAGCTATAAATTGTATCCAAGTTCGAACAGTAAAAAATGAAGTCTAACGTTGTTACGGATTGTTGTCATGTTCAAATGAGCCAAGAATGATCCTACAAGAGTTTACAAGTTGTTTCCATGTTCAAACGAGTCAAGAATGAAGCTACAAATTGTTTCCAAGTTCGAACGAGTCAAGAATGATGTCTCAATTTGTTACAGATTGTTTTCATGTTCAAATGAGCCAAGAATGATCCTACAAGAGTTTACAAGTTGGTTCAATGTTCAAACGAGTCAAGAATGAAGCTACAAATTGTATCCAAGTTCGAACAGTAAAAAATGAAGTCTAACATTGTTACGGATTGTTGACATGTTCAAATGAGCCAAAAATGATCCTACAAGAGTTTACAATTGTTTCAATGTTTAAACGAGTCAAGAATGGAGCTAAAGGTTATTTCCAAGTTCAAACGAGTAAAGAATAAAGTCTCAAGTTGTTACAGATTGCTTTCATTTTCAAATGAGCCAAAAATGATCCTACAAGAGTTTACAATTGTTTCAATGTTCAAACGAGTCAAGAATGGAGCTACAAGTTATTTACAAGTTCAAACGAGTAAAGAATAAAGCCTCAAGTTGTTACAGATTGCTTTCATATTCAAATGAGCCAAAAATGATCCTACAAGTGTTTACAAGTTGTTTCCATTGTCAAATGAGTCAAGAATGAAGCTACAAGTTGTTTCCAAGTTCGAGCGAGTCAAGAATGATGTCTCAATTTGTTACAGATTGTTTTCATGTTCAAATGAGCCAAGAATGATCCTACAAGAGTTTACAAGTTGTTTCCATTGTCAAATGAGTCAAGAATGCAGCTACAAGTTGTTTCCAAGTTCGAGCGAGTCAAGAATGATGTCTCAATCTGTTGCAGATTGTTTTCATGTTCAAATGAGCCAAGAATGATCCTACAAGAGTTTACAAGTTGTTTCCATTGTCAAATGAGTCAAGAATGAAGCTACAAGTTGTTTCCAAGTTCGAGCGAGTCAAGAATGATGTCTCAATCTGTTACAGATTGTTTTCATGTTCAAATGAGCCAAGAATGATCCTACAAGAGTTTACAAGTTGTTTCCATTGTCAAATGAGTCAAGAATGAAGCTACAAGTTGTTTCCAAGTTCGAGCGAGTCAAGAATGATGTCTCAATCTGTTACAGATTGTTTTCATGTTCAAATGAGCCAAGAATGATCCTACAAGAGTTTACATTTGTTTCAATGTTTAAACGAGTCAAGAATGGAGCTAAACGTTATTTCCAAGTTCAAACGAGTAAAGAATAAAGTCTCAAGTTGTTACAGATTGCTTTCATTTTCAAATGAGCCAAAAATGATCCTACAAGAGTTTACAATTGTTTCAATGTTCAAACGAGTCAAGAATGGAGCTACAAGTTATTTACAATTTCAAACGAGTAAAGAATAAAGCCTCAAGTTGTTACAGATTGCTTTCATATTCAAATGAGCCAAAAATGATCCTACAAGAGTTTGCAAGTTGTTTCCATTGTCAAATGAGTCAAGAATCAAGCTACAAGTTGTTTCCAAGTTCGAGCGAGTCAAGAATGATGTCTCAATTTGTTACAGATTGTTTTCATGTTCAAATGAGCCAAGAATGATCCTACAAGAGTTTACAAGTTGTTTCCATGTTCAAACGAGTCAAGAATGAAGCTACAAATTGTTTCCAAGTTCGAACGAGTCAAGAATGATGTCTCAATTTGTTACGGATTGTTTTCATGTCCAAATGAAGCAAGAATGATCCTACAAGAGTTTAGAAGTTGTTTCAATGTTCAAACAAGTCAAGAATGAAGTTACAAATTGTTTCAAGTTCGAACGAGTCAAGAATGATGTCTCAATCTGTTACAGATTGTTTTCCTGTTCAAATGAGCCAAGAATGATCCTACAAGAGTTTACAAGTTGTTTCCATTGTCAAATGAGTCAAGAATGAAGCTACAAGTTGTTTCCAAGTTCGAGCGAGTCAAGAATGATGTCTCAATCTGTTACAGATTGTTTTCATGTTCAAATGAGCCAAGAATGATCCTACAAGAGTTTACAAGTTGTTTCCATTGTCAAATGAGTCAAGAATGAAGCTACAAATTGTTTCCAAGTTCGGGCGAGCCAAGAATGATGTCTCAATCTGTTACAGATTGTTTTCATGTTCAAATGAGCCAAGAATGATCCTACAAGAGTTTACAAGTTGTTTCCATTGTCAAATGAGTCAAGAATGAAGCTACAAGTTGTTTCCAAGTTCGAGCGAGTCAAGAATGATGTCTCAATTTCTTACAGATTGTTTTCATGTTCAAATGAGCCAAGAATAATCCTACAAGAGTTTACAAGTTGTTTCCATGTTCAAATGAGTCAAGAATGAAGCTATAAATTGTTTCCAAGTTCGAACAGTAAAAAATGAAGTCTAACGTTGTTACGGATTGTCGACATGTTCAAATGAGCCAAAAATGATCCTACAAGAGTTTACAATTGTTTCAATGTTTAAACGAGTCAAGAATTGAGCTAAACGTTATTTCCAAGTTCAAACGAGTAAAGAATAAAGTCTCAAGTTGTTACAGATTGCTTTCATTTTCAAATGAGCCAAAAATGATCCTACAAGAGTTTACAATTGTTTCAATGTTCAAACGAGTCAAGAATGGAGCTACAAGTTATTTACAAGTTCGAACGGGTCAAGAATGATGTCTCAATTTGTTACAAATTGTTTTCATGTTCAAATGAGCCAAGAATGATCCTACAAGAGTTTACAAGTTGTTTCCATTGTCAAATGAGTCAAGAATGAAGCTACAAGTTGTTTCCAAGTTCGAGCGAGTCAAGAATGATGTCTCAATTTCTTACAGATTGTTTTCATGTTCAAATGAGCCAAGAATAATCCTACAAGAGTTTACAAGTTGTTTCCATGTTCAAATGAGTCAAGAATGAAGCTATAAATTGTTTCCAAGTTCGAACGAGTCAAGAATGATGTCTCAATTTGTTACGGATTTTTTTCATGTCCAAATGAAGCAAGAATGATCCTACAAGAGTTTACAAGTTGTTTCAATGTTCAAACGAGTCAAGAATGAAGTTACAAATTGTTTCAAGTTCGAACGAGTCAAGAATGCTTGCTCAATTTGTTACGGATTGTTTTCATGTCCAAATGAAGCAAGAATGATCCTACAAGAGTTTACAATTGTTTCAAAGTTCAAACGAGTCAAGAATGAAGCAACAAGTTGTTTCCAAGTTCGAACAGTAAAGAACGAAGTCTAAAGTTTTAACGGATTGTTGTCAGGTTCAAATGAGCCAAAAATGATCCTACAAGAGTTTACAATTGTTTCAATGTTCAAACGAGTCAAGAATGGAGCTACAAGTTATTTCCAAGTTTAAACGAGTAAAGAATAACGCCTCAAGTTGTTACAGATTGCTTTCATATTCAAATGAGCCAAAAATGATCCTACAAGAGTTTACAAGTTGTTTCCATTGTCAAATGAGTCAAGAATGAAGCTACAAGTTGTTTCCAAGTTCGAGCGAGTCAAGAATGATGTCTCAATCTGTTACAGATTGTTTTCCTGTTCAAATGAGCCAAGAATGATCCTACAAGAGTTTTCAAGTTGTTTCCATTGTCAAATGAGTCAAGAATGAAGCTACAAGTTGTTTCCAAGTTCGAGCGAGTCAAGAATGATGTCTCAATCTGTTACAGATTGTTTTCATGTTCAAATGAGCCAAGAATGATCCTACAAGAGTTTACAAGTTGTTTCCATTGTCAAATGAGTCAAGAATGAAGCTACAAGTTGTTTCCAAGTTCGAGCGAGCCAAGAATGATGTCTCAATCTGTTACAGATTGTTTTCATGTTCAAATGAGCCAAGAATGATCCTACAAGAGTTTACAAGTTGTTTCCATTGTCAAATGAGTCAAGAATGAAGCTACAAGTTGTTTCCAAGTTCGAGCGAGTCAAGAATGATGTCTCAATCTGTTACAGATTGTTTTCATGTTCAAATGAGCCAAGAATGATCCTACAAGAGTTTACAAGTTGTTTCCATGTTCAAACGAGTCAAGAATGAAGCTACAAATTGTTTCCAAGTTCGAACGAGTCAAGAATGATGTCTCAATTTGTTACAGATTGTTTTCATGTTCAAATGAGTCAAGAATGATCCTACAAGAGTTTACAAGTTGTTTCCATTGTCCAACGAGTTAAGAATGAAGCTACAAGTTCTTTCCAAGTTCGAACGAGTCAAGAATGATGTCTCAATTTGTTACGGATTGTTTTCATGTTCAAATGAGCCAAGAATGATCCTACAAGAGTTTACAAGTTGGTTCAATGTCCAAACGAGTCAAGAATGAAGCTACAAATTGTATCCAAGTTCGAACAGTAAAAAATGAAGTCTAACGTTGTTACGGATTGTTGACATGTTCAAATGAGCCAAAAATGATCCTACAAGAGTTTACAATTGTTTCAATGTTTAAACGAGTCAAGAATGGAGCTAAACGTTATTTTCAAGTTCAAACGAGTAAAGAATAAAGTCTCAAGTTGTTACAGATTGCTTTCATTTTCAAATGAGCCAAAAATGATCCTACAAGAGTTTACAATTGTTTCAATGTTCAAACGAGTCAAGAATGGAGCTACAAGTTATTTACAAGTTCGAACGAGTCAAGAATGATGTCTAAATTTGTTACAAATTGTTTTCATGTTCAAATGAGCCAAGAATGATCCTACAAGAGTTTACAAGTTGTTTCCATTGGCAAATGAGTCAAGAATGAAGCTACAAGTTGTTTCCAAGTTCGAGCGAGTCAAGAATGATGTCTCAATTTCTTACAGATTGTTTTCATGTTCAAATGAGCCAAGAATAATCCTACAAGAGTTTACAAGTTGTTTCCATGTTCAAATGAGTCAAGAATGAAGCTATAAATTGTTTCCAAGTTCGAACGAGTCAAGAATGATGTCTCAATTTGTTACGGATTTTTTTCATGTCCAAATGAAGCAAGAATGATCCTACAAGAGTTTACAAGTTATTTCAATGTTCAAACGAGTCAAGAATGAAGTTACAAATTGTTTCAAGTTCGATCGAGTCAAGAATGCTTGCTCAATTTGTTACGGATTGTTTTCATGTCCAAATGAAGCAAGAATGATCCTACAAGAGTTTACAATTGTTTCAAAGTTCAAACGAGTCAAGAATGAAGCAACAAGTTGTTTCCAAGTTCGAACAGTAAAGAACGAAGTCTAAAGTTTTAACGGATTGTTGTCAGGTTCAAATGAGCCAAAAATGATCCTACAAGAGTTTACAATTGTTTCAATGTTCAAACGAGTCAAGAATGGAGCTACAAGTTATTTCCAAGTTTAAACGAGTAAAGAATAACGCCTCAAGTTGTTACAGATTGCTTTCATATTCAAATGAGCCAAAAATGATCCTACAAGAGTTTACAAGTTGTTTCCATTGTCAAATGAGTCAAGAATGAAGCTACAAGTTGTTTCCAAGTTCGAGCGAGTCAAGAATGATGTCTCAATCTGTTACAGATTGTTTTCCTGTTCAAATGAGCCAAGAATGATCCTACAAGAGTTTACAAGTTGTTTCCATTGTCAAATGAGTCAAGAATGAAGCTACAAGTTGTTTCCAAGTTCGAGCGAGTCAAGAATGATGTCTCAATCTGTTACAGATTGTTTTCATGTTCAAATGAGCCAAGAATGATCCTACAAGAGTTTACAAGTTGTTTCCATTGTCAAATGAGTCAAGAATGAAGCTACAAGTTGTTTCCAAGTTCGAGCGAGCCAAGAATGATGTCTCAATCTGTTACAGATTGTTTTCATGTTCAAATGAGCCAAGAATGATCCTACAAGAGTTTACAAGTTGTTTCCATTGTCAAATGAGTCAAGAATGAAGCTACAAGTTGTTTCCAAGTTCGAGCGAGTCAAGAATGATGTCTCAATCTGTTACAGATTGTTTTCATGTTCAAATGAGCCAAGAATGATCCTACAGGAGTTTACAAGTTGTTTCCATGTTCAAACGAGTCAAGAATGAAGCTACAAATTGTTTCCAAGTTCGAACGAGTCAAGAATGATGTCTCAATTTGTTACAGATTGTTTTCATGTTCAAATGAGCCAAGAATGATCCTACAAGAGTTTACAAGTTGTTTCCATTGTCAAACGAGTTAAGAATGAAGCTACAAGTTCTTTCCAAGTTCGAACGAGTCAAGAATGATGTCTCAATTTGTTACGGATTGTTTTCATGTTCAAATGAGCCAAGAATGATCCTACAAGAGTTTACAAGTTGGTTCAATGTCCAAACGAGTCAAGAATGAAGCTACAAATTGTATCCAAGTTCGAACAGTAAAAAATGAAGTCTAACGTTGTTACGGATTGTTGACATGTTCAAATGAGCCAAAAATGATCCTACAAGAGTTTACAATTGTTTCAATGTTTAAACGAGTCAAGAATGGAGCTAAACGTTATTTCCAAGTTCAAACGAGTAAAGAATAAAGTCTCAAGTTGTTACAGATTGCTTTCATTTTCAAATGAGCCAAAAATGATCCTACAAGAGTTTACAATTGTTTCAATGTTCAAACGAGTCAAGAATGGAGCTACAAGTTATTTACAAGTTCGAACGAGTCAAGAATGATGTCTCAATTTGTTACAAATTGTTTTCATGTTCAAATGAGCCAAGAATGATCCTACAAGAGTTTACAAGTTGTTTCCATTGTCAAATGAGTGAAGAATGAAGCTACAAGTTGTTTCCAAGTTCGAGCGAGTCAAGAATGATGTCTCAATCTGTTACAGATTGTTTTCATGTTCAAATGAGCCAAGAATGATCCTACAAGAGTTTACAAGTTGTTTCCATGTTCAAACGAGTCAAGAATGAAGCTACAAATTGTTTCCAAGTTCGAACGAGTCAAGAATGATGTCTCAATTTGTTACAGATTGTTTTCATGTTCAAATGAGCCAAGAATGATCCTACAAGAGTTTACAAGTTGTTTCCATTGTCAAAGGAGTTAAGAATGAAGCTACAAGTTCTTTCCAAGTTCGAACGAGTCAAGAATGATGTCTCAATTTGTTACAGATTGTTTTCATGTTCAAATGAGCCAAGAATGATCCTACAAGAGTTTACAAGTTGGTTCAATGTCCAAACGAGTCAAGAATGAAGCTACAAATTGTATCCAAGTTCGAACAGTAAAAAATGAAGTCTAACGTTGTTACGGATTGTTGACATGTTCAAATGAGCCAAAAATGATCCTACAAGAGTTTACAATTGTTTCAATGTTTAAACGAGTCAAGAATGGAGCTAAACGTTATTTCCAAGTTCAAACGAGTAAAGAATAAAGTCTCAAGTTGTTACAGATTGCTTTCATTTTCAAATGAGCCAAAAATGATCCTACAAGAGTTTACAATTGTTTCAATGTTCAAACGAGTCAAGAATGGAGCTACAAGTTATTTACAAGTTCGAACGAGTCAAGAATGACGTCTCAATTTGTTACAAATTGTTTTCATGTTCAAATGAGCCAAGAATGATCCTACAAGAGTTTACAAGTTGTTTCCATTATCAAATGAGTCAAGAATGAAGTTACAAGTTGTTTCCAAGTTCGAGCGAGTCAAGAATGATGTCTCAATTTCTTACAGATTGTTTTCATGTTCAAATGAGCCAAGAATAATCCTACAAGAGTTTACAAATTGTTTCCATGTTCAAATGAGTCAAGAATGAAGCTATAAATTGTTTCCAAGTTCGAACGAGTCAAGAATGATGTCTCAATTTGTTACGGATTGTTTTCATGTCCAAATGAAGCAAGAATGATCCTACAAGAGTTTACAAGTTGTTTCAATGTTCAAACGAGTCAAGAATGAAGTTACAAATTGTTTCAAGTTCGAACGAGTCAAGAATGCTTGCTCAATTTGTTACGGATTGTTTTCATGTCCAAATGAAGCAAGAATGATCCTACAAGAGTTTACAATTGTTTCAAAGTTCGAACGAGTCAAGAATGGAGCTACAAGTTATTTCCAAGTTTAAACGAGTAAAGAATAACGCCTCAAGTTGTTACAGATTGCTTTCATATTCAAATGAGCCAAAAATGATCCTACAAGAGTTTACAAGTTGTTTCCATTGTCAAATGAGTCAAGAATGAAGCTACAAGTTGTTTCCAAGTTCGAGCGAGTCAAGAATGATGTCTCAATTTGTTACAGATTGTTTTCATGTTCAAATGAGCCAAGAATGATCCTACAAGAGTTTACAAGTTGTTTCCATGTTCAAACGAGTCAAGAATGAAGCTACAAATTGTTTCCAAGTTCGAACGAGTCAAGAATGATGTCTCAATTTGTTACAGATTGTTTTCATGTTCAAATGAGCCAAGAATGATCCTACAAGAGTTTACAAGTTGGTTCAATGTTCAAACGAGTCAAGAATGAAGCTACAAATTGTATCCAAGTTCGAACAGTAAAAAATGAAGTCTAACATTGTTACGGATTGTTGACATGTTCAAATGAGCCAAAAATGATCCTACAAGAGTTTACAATTGTTTCAATGTTTAAACGAGTCAAGAATGGAGCTAAACGTTATTTCCAAGTTCAAACGAGTAAAGAATAAAGTCTCAAGTTGTTACAGATTGCTTTCATTTTCAAATGAGCCAAAAATGATCCTACAAGAGTTTACAATTGTTTCAATGTTCAAACGAGTCAAGAATGGAGCTACAAGTTATTTACAAGTTCAAACGAGTAAAGAATAAAGCCTCAAGTTGTTACAGATTGCTTTCATATTCAAATGAGCCAAAAATGATCCTACAAGTGTTTACAAGTTGTTTCCATTGTCAAATGAGTCAAGAATGAAGCTACAAGTTGTTTCCAAGTTCGAGCGAGTCAAGAATGATGTCTCAATTTGTTACAGATTGTTTTCATGTTCAAATGAGCCAAGAATGATCCTACAAGAGTTTACAAGTTGTTTCCATTGTCAAATGAGTCAAGAATGCAGCTACAAGTTGTTTCCAAGTTCGAGCGAGTCAAGAATGATGTCTCAATCTGTTACAGATTGTTTTCATGTTCAAATGAGCCAAGAATGATCCTACAAGAGTTTACAAGTTGTTTCCATTGTCAAATGAGTCAAGAATGAAGCTACAAGTTGTTTCCAAGTTCGAGCGAGTCAAGAATGATGTCTCAATCTGTTACAGATTGTTTTCATGTTCAAATGAGCCAAGAATGATCCTACAGGAGTTTACAAGTTGTTTCCATTGTCAAATGAGTCAAGAATGAAGCTACAAGTTGTTTCCAAGTTCGAGCGAGTCAAGAATGATGTCTCAATCTGTTACAGATTGTTTTCATGTTCAAATGAGCCAAGAATGATCCTACAAGAGTTTACATTTGTTTCAATGTTTAAACGAGTCAAGAATGGAGCTAAACGTTATTTCCAAGTTCAAACGAGTAAAGAATAAAGTCTCAAGTTGTTACAGATTGCTTTCATTTTCAAATGAGCCAAAAATGATCCTACAAGAGTTTACAATTGTTTCAATGTTCAAACGAGTCAAGAATGGAGCTACAAGTTATTTACAAGTTCAAACGAGTAAAGAATAAAGTCTCAAGTTGTTACAGATTGCTTTCATATTCAAATGAGCCAAAAATGATCCTACAAGAGTTTGCAAGTTGTTTCCATTGTCAAATGAGTCAAGAATGAAGCTACAAGTTGTTTCCAAGTTCGAGCGAGTCAAGAATGATGTCTCAATTTGTTACAGATTGTTTTCATGTTCAAATGAGCCAAGAATGATCCTACAAGAGTTTACAAGTTGTTTCCATGTTCAAACGAGTCAAGAATGAAGCTACAAATTGTTTCCAAGTTCGAACGAGTCAAGAATGATGTCTCAATTTGTTACGGATTGTTTTCATGTCCAAATGAAGCAAGAATGATCCTACAAGAGTTTAGAAGTTGTTTCAATGTTCAAACAAGTCAAGAATGAAGTTACAAATTGTTTCAAGTTCGAACGAGTCAAGAATGATGTCTCAATTTGTTACAGATTGTTTTCATGTTCAAATGAGCCAAGAATGATCCTACAAGAGTTTACAAGTTGTTTCCATTGTCAAACGAGTTAAGAATGAAGCTACAAGTTCTTTCCAAGTTCGAACGAGTCAAGAATGATGTCTCAATTTGTTACGGATTGTTTTCATGTTCAAATGAGCCAAGAATGATCCTACAAGAGTTTACAAGTTGGTTCAATGTCCAAACGAGTCACGAATGAAGCTACAAATTGTATCCAAGTTCGAACAGTAAAAAATGAAGTCTAACGTTGTTACGGATTGTTGACATGTTCAAATGAGCCAAAAATGATCCTACAAGAGTTTACAATTGTTTCAATGTTTAAACGAGTCAAGAATGGAGCTAAACGTTATTTCCAAGTTCAAACGAGTAAAGAATAAAGTCTCAAGTTGTTACAGATTGCTTTCATTTTCAAAATGAGCCAAAAATGATCCTACAAGAGTTTACAGTTATTTACAAGTTCAAACGAGTAAAGAATAAATTCTCAAGTTGTTACATATTGCTTTCATGTTCAAATGAGGCAAGAATGATCATACAAGAGTTTACAAGTTGTTTCCATTGTCAAACGAGTTAAGAATGAAGCTACAAGTTCTTTCCAAGTTCGAACGAGTCAAGAATGATGTCTCAATTTGTTACAGATTGTTTTCATGTTCAAATGTGCCAAGAATGATCCTACAAGAATTTACAAGTTGTTTCAATGTTCAAACGAGTCAAGAATTAAGCTACAAATTGTTTCAAGTTCGAACGAGTCAAGAATGATGTCTCAATTTGTTACGGATTGTTTTCATCTTCAAATGAGCCAAGAATGATCCTACAAGAGTTTACAAGTTGGTTCAATGTTTAAACGAGTCAAGAATGGAGCTAAACGTTATTTCCAAGTTCAAACGAGTAAAGAATAAAGTCTCAAGTTGTTACAGATTGCTTTCATTTTCAAATGAGCCAAAAATGATCCTACAAGAGTTTACAATTGTTTCAATGTTCAAACGAGTCAAGAATGGAGCTACAAGTTATTTACAAGTTCAAACGAGTAAAGAATAAATTCTCAAGTTGTTACATATTGCTTTCATGTTCAAATGAGGCAAGAATGATCATACAAGTGTTTACAAGTTGTTTCCATTGTCAAACGAGTTAAGAATGAAGCTACAAGTTCTTTCCAAGTTCGAACGAGTCAAGAATGATGTCTCAATTTGTTACGGATTGTTTTCATGTTCAAATGAGCCAAGAATGATCCTACAAGAATTTACAAGTTGTTTTAATGTTCAAACGAGTCAAGAATTAAGCTACAAATTGTTTCAAGTTCGAACGAGTCAAGAATGATGTCTCAATTTGTTACGGATTGTTTTCATGTTCAAATGAGCCAAGAATGATCCTACAAGAGTTTACAAGTTGTTTCCATTGTCAAATGAGTCAAGAATGAAGCTACAAGTTCTTTCCAAGTTCGAACGAGTCAAGAATGACGTCTCAATTTGTTACGGATTGTTTTCATGTTCAAATGAGCCAAGAATGATGCTACAAGAGTTTACAAGTTGGTTCAATGTTCAAACGAGTCAAGAATGAAGCTATAAATTGTATCCAAGTTCGAACAGTAAAAAATGAAGTCTAACGTTGTTACGGATTGTTGTCATGTTCAAATGAGCCAAAAATGATCCTACAAGAGTTTACAATTGTTTCAATGTTCAAACGAGTCAAGAATGGAGCTAAACGTTATTTCCAAGTTCAAACGAGTAAAGAATAAAGTCTCAAGTTGTTACATATTGTTTTCATGTTCAAATGAGGCAAGAATGATCCTACAAGAGTTTACAAGTTGTTTCCATTGTCAAATGAGTTAAGAATGAAGCTACAAGTTGTTCCAAAGTTCGTACGAGTCAAGAATGATGTCTCAATTTGTTACAGATTGTTTTCATGTTCAAATGAGCCAAGAATGATCCTACAAGAGTTTACAAGTTGTTTCCATTGTCAAACGAGTTAAGAATGAAGTTACAAGTTATTTCCAAGTTCGAACGAGTAAAGAATAAAGTCTCAAGTTGTTACATATTGTTTTCATGTTCAAATGAGCCAAGAATGATCCTACAAGAGTTTACAAGTTGTTTCCATTGTCAAACGAGTTAAGAATGAAGCTACAAGTTCTTTCCAAGTTCGAACGAGTCAAGAATGATGTCTCAATTTGTTACGGATTGTTTTCATGTCCAAATGAAGCAAGAATGATCCTACAAGAGTTTACAAGTTGTTTCAATGTTCAAACGAGTCAAGAATGAAGTTACAAATTGTTTCAAGTTCGAACGAGTCAAGAATGCTTGCTCAATTTGTTACGGATTGTTTTCATGTCCAAATGAAGCAAGAATGATCCTACAAGAGTTTACAATTGTTTCAAAGTTCGAACGAGTCAAGAATGGAGCTACAAGTTATTTCCAAGTTTAAACGAGTAACGAATAACGCCTCAAGTTGTTACAGATTGCTTTCATATTCAAATGAGCCAAAAATGATCCTACAAGAGTTTACAAGTTGTTTCCATTGTCAAATGAGTCAAGAATGAAGCAACAAGTTGTTTCCAAGTTCGAGCGAGTCAAGAATGATGTCTCAATTTGTTACAGATTGTTTTCATGTTCAAATGAGCCAAGAATGATCCTACAAGAGTTTACAAGTTGTTTCCATGTTCAAACGAGTCAAGAATGAAGCTACAAATTGTTTCCAAGTTCGAACGAGTCAAGAATGATGTCTCAATTTGTTACAGATTGTTTTCATGTTCAAATGAGCCAAGAATGATCCTACAAGAGTTTACAAGTTAGTTCAATGTTCAAACGAGTCAAGAATGAAGCTACAAATTGTATCCAAGTTCGAACAGTAAAAAATGAAGTCTAACATTGTTACGGATTGTTGACATGTTCAAATGAGCCAAAAATGATCCTACAAGAGTTTACAATTGTTTCAATGTTTAAACGAGTCAAGAATGGAGCTAAAGGTTATTTCCAAGTTCAAACGAGTAAAGAATAAAGTCTCAAGTTGTTACAGATTGCTTTCATTTTCAAATGAGCCAAAAATGATCCTACAAGAGTTTACAATTGTTTCAATGTTCAAACGAGTCAAGAATGGAGCTACAAGTTATTTACAAGTTCAAACGAGTAAAGAATAAAGCCTCAAGTTGTTACAGATTGCTTTCATATTCAAATGAGCCAAAAATGATCCTACAAGTGTTTACAAGTTGTTTCCATTGTCAAATGAGTCAAGAATGAAGCTACAAGTTGTTTCCAAGTTCGAGCGAGTCAAGAATGATGTCTCAATTTGTTACAGATTGTTTTCATGTTCAAATGAGCCAAGAATGATCCTACCAGAGTTTACAAGTTGTTTCCATTGTCAAATGAGTCAAGAATGCAGCTACAAGTTGTTTCCAAGTTCGAGCGAGTCAAGAATGATGTCTCAATCTGTTACAGATTGTTTTCATGTTCAAATGAGCCAAGAATGATCCTACAAGAGTTTACAAGTTGTTTCCATTGTCAAATGAGTCAAGAATGAAGCTACAAGTTGTTTCCAAGTTCGAGCGAGTCAAGAATGATGTCTCAATCTGTTACAGATTGTTTTCATGTTCAAATGAGCCAAGAATGATCCTACAAGAGTTTACAAGTTGTTTCCATTGTCAAATGAGTCAAGAATGAAGCTACAAGTTGTTTCCAAGTTCGAGCGAGTCAAGAATGATGTCTCAATCTGTTACAGATTGTTTTCATGTTCAAATGAGCCAAGAATGATCCTACAAGAGTTTACATTTGTTTCAATGTTTAAACGAGTCAAGAATGGAGCTAAACGTTATTTCCAAGTTCAAACGAGTAAAGAATAAAGTCTCAAGTTGTTACAGATTGCTTTCATTTTCAAATGAGCCAAAAATGATCCTACAAGAGTTTACAATTGTTTCAATGTTCAAACGAGTCAAGAATGGAGCTACAAGTTATTTACAAGTTCAAACGAGTAAAGAATAAAGCCTCAAGTTGTTACAGATTGCTTTCATATTCAAATGAGCCAAAAATGATCCTACAAGAGTTTGCAAGTTGTTTCCATTGTCAAATGAGTCAAGAATGAAGCTACAAGTTGTTTCCAAGTTCGAGCGAGTCAAGAATGATGTCTCAATTTGTTACAGATTGTTTTCATGTTCAAATGAGCCAAGAATGATCCTACAAGAGTTTACAAGTTGTTTCCATGTTCAAACGAGTCAAGAAAAGCTACAAATTGTTTCCAAGTTCGAACGAGTCAAGAATGATGTCTCAATTTGTTACGGATTGTTTTCATGTCCAAATGAAGCAAGAATGATCCTACAAGAGTTTACAAGTTGTTTCAATGTTCAAACAAGTCAAGAATGAAGTTACAAATTGTTTCAAGTTCGAACGAGTCAAGAATGATGTCTCAATTTGTTACAGATTGTTTTCATGTTCAAATGAGCCAAGAATGATCCTACAAGAGTTTACAAGTTGTTTCCATTGTCAAACGAGTTAAGAATGAAGCTACAAGTTCTTTCAAGTTCGAACGAGTCAAGAATGATGTCTCAATTTGTTACGGATTGTTTTCATGTTCAAATGAGCCAAGAATGATCCTACAAGAGTTTACAAGTTGGTTCAATGTCCAAACGAGTCACGAATGAAGCTACAAATTGTATCCAAGTTCGAACAGTAAAAAATGAAGTCTAACGTTGTTACGGATTGTTGACATGTTCAAATGAGCCAAAAATGATCCTACAAGAGTTTACAATTGTTTCAATGTTTAAACGAGTCAAGAATGGAGCTAAACGTTATTTCCAAGTTCAAACGAGTAAAGAATAAAGTCTCAAGTTGTTACAGATTGCTTTCATTTTCAAAATGAGCCAAAAATGATCCTACAAGAGTTTACAGTTATTTACAAGTTCAAACGAGTAAAGAATAAATTCTCAAGTTGTTACATATTGCTTTCATGTTCAAATGAGGCAAGAATGATCATACAAGAGTTTACAAGTTGTTTCCATTGTCAAACGAGTTAAGAATGAAGCTACAAGTTCTTTCCAAGTTCGAACGAGTCAAGAATGATGTCTCAATTTGTTACAGATTGTTTTCATGTTCAAATGAGCCAAGAATGATCCTACAAGAATTTACAAGTTGTTTCAATGTTCAAACGAGTCAAGAATTAAGCTACAAATTGTTTCAAGTTCGAACGAGTCAAGAATGATGTCTCAATTTGTTACGGATTGTTTTCATCTTCAAATGAGCCAAGAATGATCCTACAAGAGTTTACAAGTTGGTTCAATGTTTAAACGAGTCAAGAATGGAGCTAAACGTTATTTCCAAGTTCAAACGAGTAAAGAATAAAGTCTCAAGTTGTTACAGATTGCTTTCATTTTCAAATGAGCCAAAAATGATCCTACAAGAGTTTACAATTGTTTCAATGTTCAAACGAGTCAAGAATGGAGCTACAAGTTATTTACAAGTTCAAACGAGTAAAGAATAAATTCTCAAGTTGTTACATATTGCTTTCATGTTCAAATGAGGCAAGAATGATCATACAAGAGTTTACAAGTTGTTTCCATTGTCAAACGAGTTAAGAATGAAGCTACAAGTTCTTTCCAAGTTCGAACGAGTCAAGAATGATGTCTCAATTTGTTACGGATTGTTTTCATGTTCAAATGAGCCAAGAATGATCCTACAAGAATTTACAAGTTGTTTCAATGTTCAAACGAGTCAAGAATTAAGCTACAAATTGTTTCAAGTTCGAACGAGTCAAGAATGATGTCTCAATTTGTTACGGATTGTTTTCATGTTCAAATGAGCCAAGAATGATCCTACAAGAGTTTACAAGTTGTTTCCATTGTCAAATGAGTCAAGAATGAAGCTACAAGTTCTTTCCAAGTTCGAACGAGTCAAGAATGACGTCTCAATTTGTTACGGATTGTTTTCATGTTCAAATGAGCCAAGAATGATGCTACAAGAGTTTACAAGTTGGTTCAATGTTCAAACGAGTCAAGAATGAAGCTATAAATTGTATCCAAGTTCGAACAGTAAAAAATGAAGTCTAACGTTGTTACGGATTGTTGTCATGTTCAAATGAGCCAAAAATGATCCTACAAGAGTTTACAATTGTTTCAATGTTCAAACGAGTCAAGAATGGAGCTAAACGTTATTTCCAAGTTCAAACGAGTAAAGAATAAAATCTCAAGTTGTTACATATTGTTTTCATGTTCAAATGAGGCAAGAATGATCCTACAAGAGTTTACAAGTTGTTTCCATTGTCAAATGAGTTAAGAATGAAGCTACAAGTTGTTCCAAAGTTCGTACGAGTCAAGAACGATGTCTCAATTTGTTACAGATTGTTTTCATGTTCAAATGAGCCAAGAATGATCCTACAAGAGTTTACAAGTTGTTTCCATTGTCAAACGAGTTAAGAATGAAGTTACAAGTTATTTCCAAGTTCGAACGAGTAAAGAATAAAGTCTCAAGTTGTTACATATTGTTTTCATGTTCAAATGAGCCAAGAATGATCCTACAAGAGTTTACAAGTTGTTTCCATTGTCAAATGAGTCAAGAATGAAGCTACAAGTTGTTTCCAAGTTCGAGCGAGTCAAGAATGATGTCTCAATCTGTTACAGATTGTTTTCATGTTCAAATGAGCCAAGAATGATCCTACAAGAGTTTACATTTGTTTCAATGTTTAAACGAGTCAAGAATGGAGCTAAACGTTATTTCCAAGTTCAAACGAGTAAAGAATAAAGTCTCAAGTTGTTACAGATTGCTTTCATTTTCAAATGAGCCAAAAATGATCCTACAAGAGTTTACAATTGTTTCAATGTTCAAACGAGTTAAGAATGGAGCTACAAGTTATTTACAAGTTCAAACGAGTAAAGAATAAAGCCTCAAGTTGTTACAGATTGCTTTCATATTCAAATGAGCCAAAAATGATCCTACAAGAGTTTGCAAGTTGTTTCCATTGTCAAATGAGTCAAGAATGAAGCTACAAGTTGTTTCCAAGTTCGAGCGAGTCAAGAATGATGTCTCAATTTGTTACAGATTGTTTTCATGTTCAAATGAGCCAAGAATGATCCTACAAGAGTTTACAAGTTGTTTCCATGTTCAAACGAGTCAAGAATGAAGCTACAAATTGTTTCCAAGTTCGAACGAGTCAAGAATGATGTCTCAATTTGTTACGGATTGTTTTCATGTCCAAATGAAGCAAGAATGATCCTACAAGAGTTTACAAGTTGTTTCAATGTTCAAACAAGTCAAGAATGAAGTTACAAATTGTTTCAAGTTCGAACGAGTCAAGAATGATGTCTCAATTTGTTACAGATTGTTTTCATGTTCAAATGAGACAAGAATGATCCTACAAGAGTTTACAAGTTGTTTCCATTGTCAAACGAGTTAAGAATGAAGCTACAAGTTCTTTCCAAGTTCGAACGAGTCAAGAATGATGTCTCAATTTGTTACGGATTGTTTTCATGTTCAAATGAGCCAAGAATGATCCTACAAGAGTTTACAAGTTGTTTCAATGTCCAAACGAGTCAAGAATGAAGCTACAAATTGTATCCAAGTTCGAACAGTAAAAAATGAAGTCTAACGTTGTTACGGATTGTTGACATGTTCAAATGAGCCAAAAATGATCCTACAAGAGTTTACAATTGTTTCAATGTTTAAACGAGTCAAGAATGGAGCTAAACGTTATTTCCAAGTTCAAACGAGTAAAGAATAAAGTCTCAAGTTGTTACAGATTGCTTGTCAGGTTCAAATGAGCCAAAAATGATCCTACAAGAGTTTACAATTGTTTCAATGTTCAAACGAGTCAAGAATGGAGCTACAAGTTATTTACAAGTTCAAACGAGTAAAGAATAAAGCCTCAAGTTGTTACAGATTGCTTTCATATTCAAATGAGCCAAAAATGATCCTACAAGAGTTTGCAAGTTGTTTCCATTGTCAAATGAGTCAAGAATGAAGCTACAAGTTGTTTCCAAGTTCGAGCGAGTCAAGAATGATGTCTCAATTTGTTACAGATTGTTTTCATGTTCAAATGAGCCAGGAATGATCCTACAAGAGTTTACAAGTTGTTTCCATGTTCAAACGAGTCAAGAATGAAGCTACAAATTGTTTCCAAGTTCGAAATAGTCAAGAATGATGTCTCAATTTGTTACAGATTGTTTTCATGTTCAAATGAGCCAAGAATGATCCTACAAGAGTTTACAAGTTGTTTCCATTGTTAAACGAGTTAAGAATGAAGCTACAAGTTCTTTCCAAGTTCGAACGAGTCAAGAATGACGTCTCAATTTGTTACGGATTGTTTTCATGTTCAAATGAGCCAAGAATGATGCTACAAGAGTTTACAAGTTGGTTCAATGTTCAAACGAATCAAGAATGAAGCTACAAATTGTATCCAAGTTCGAACAGCAAAAAATGAAGTCTAACGTTGTTACGGATTGTTGACATGTTCAAATGAGCCAAAAATGATCCTGCAAGAGTTTACAATTGTTTCAATGTTTAAACGAGTCAAGAATGGAGCTAAATGTTATTTCCAAGTTCAAACGAGTAAAGAATAAAGTCTCAAGTTGTTACAGATTGCTTTCATTTTCAAATGAGCCAAAAATGATCCTACAAGAGTTTACAATTGTTTCAATGTTCAAACGAGTCAAGAATGGAGCTACAAGTTATTTACAAGTTCAAACGAGTAAAGAATAAATCCTCAAGTTGTTACAGATTGCTTTCATATTCAAATGAGCCAAAAATGATCCTACAAGAGTTTACAAGTTGTTTCCATTGTCAAATGAGTCAAGAATGAAGCTACAAGTTGTTTCCAAGTTCGAGCGAGTCAAGAATGATGTCTTAATTTGTTACAGATTGTTTTCATGTTCAAATGAGCCAAGAATGATCCTACAAGAGTTTACAAGTTGTTTCCATGTTCAAACGAGTCAAGAATGAAGCTACAAATTGTTTCCAAGTTCGAACGAGTCAAGAATGATGTCTCAATTTGTTACAGATTGTTTTCATGTTCAAATGAGCCAAGAATGATCCTACAAGAGTTTACAAGTTGTTTCCATTATCAAACGAGTTAAGAATGAAGCTACAAGTTCTTTCCAAGTTCGAACGAGTCAAGAATGACGTCTCAATTTGTTACGGATTGTTTTCATGTTCAAATGAGCCAAGAATGATGCTACAAGAGTTTACAAGTTGGTTCAATGTTCAAACGAGTCAAGAATGAAGCTACAAATTGTATCCAAGTTCGAACAGTAAAAAATGAAGTCTAACGTTGTTACGGATTGTTGACATGTTCAAATGAGCCAAAAATGATCCTACAAGAGTTTACAATTGTTTCAATGTTTAAACGAGTCAAGAATGGAGCTAAACGTTATTTCCAAGTTCAAACGAGTAAAGAATAAAGTCTCAAGTTGTTACAGATTGCTTTCATTTTCAAAATGAGCCAAAAATGATCCTACAAGAGTTTACAGTTATTTACAAGTTCAAACGAGTAAAGAATAAATTCTCAAGTTGTTACATATTGCTTTCATGTTCAAATGAGGCAAGAATGATCATACAAGAGTTTACAAGTTGTTTCCATTGTCAAACGAGTTAAGAATGAAGCTACAAGTTCTTTCCAAGTTCGAACGAGTCAAGAATGATGTCTCAATTTGTTACAGATTGTTTTCATGTTCAAATGAGCCAAGAATGATCCTACAAGAATTTACAAGTTGTTTCAATGTTCAAACGAGTCAAGAATTAAGCTACAAATTGTTTCAAGTTCGAACGAGTCAAGAATGATGTCTCAATTTGTTACGGATTGTTTTCATCTTCAAATGAGCCAAGAATGATCCTACAAGAGTTTACAAGTTGGTTCAATGTTTAAACGAGTCAAGAATGGAGCTAAACGTTATTTCCAAGTTCAAACGAGTAAAGAATAAAGTCTCAAGTTGTTACAGATTGCTTTCATTTTCAAATGAGCCAAAAATGATCCTACAAGAGTTTACAATTGTTTCAATGTTCAAACGAGTCAAGAATGGAGCTACAAGTTATTTACAAGTTCAAACGAGTAAAGAATAAATTCTCAAGTTGTTACATATTGCTTTCATGTTCAAATGAGGCAAGAATGATCATACAAGAGTTTACAAGTTGTTTCCATTGTCAAACGAGTTAAGAATGAAGCTACAAGTTCTTTCCAAGTTCGAACGAGTCAAGAATGATGTCTCAATTTGTTACGGATTGTTTTCATGTTCAAATGAGACAAGAATGATCCTACAAGAATTTACAAGTTGTTTCAATGTTCAAACGAGTCAAGAATTAAGCTACAAATTGTTTCAAGTTCGAACGAGTCAAGAATGATGTCTCAATTTGTTACGGATTGTTTTCATGTTCAAATGAGCCAAGAATGATCCTACAAGAGTTTACAAGTTGTTTCCATTGTCAAATGAGTCAAGAATGAAGCTACAAGTTCTTTCCAAGTTCGAACGAGTCAATAATGACGTCTCAATTTGTTACGGATTGTTTTCATGTTCAAATGAGCCAAGAATGATGCTACAAGAGTTTACAAGTTGGTTCAATGTTCAAACGAGTCAAGAATGAAGCTATAAATTGTATCCAAGTTCGAACAGTAAAAAATGAAGTCTAACGTTGTTACGGATTGTTGTCATGTTCAAATGAGCCAAAAATGATCCTACAAGAGTTTACAATTGTTTCAATGTTCAAACGAGTCAAGAATGGAGCTAAACGTTATTTCCAAGTTCAAACGAGTAAAGAATAAAGTCTCAAGTTGTTACATATTGTTTTCATGTTCAAATGAGGCAAGAATGATCCTACAACAGTTTACAAGTTGTTTCCATTGTCAAACGAGTTAAGAATGAAGCTACAAGTTGTTCCAAAGTTCGTACGAGTCAAGAATGATGTCTCAATTTGTTACAGATTGTTTTCATGTTCAAATGAGCCAAGAATGATCCTACAAGAGTTTACAAGTTGTTTCCATTGTCAAACGAGTTAAGAATGAAGTTACAAGTTATTTCCAAGTTCGAACGAGTAAAGAATAAAGTCTCAAGTTGTTACATATTGTTTTCATGTTCAAATGAGCCAAGAATGATCCTACAAGAGTTTACAAGTTGTTTCCATTGTCAAACGAGTTAAGAATGAAGCTACAAGTTGTTTCCATGTTCGAACGAGTCAAGAATGATGTCTCAAGTTGTTACAGATTGTTTTCATGTTCAAATGAGGCAAGAATGATCCTACAAGAGTTTACAAGTTGTTTCCATTGTCAAACGAGTTAAGAATGAAGCTACAAGTTCTTTCCAAGTTCGAACGAGTCAAGAATGATGTCTCAATTTGTTACGGATTGTTTTCATGTTCAAATGAGCCAAGAATGATCCTACAAGAGTTTACAAGTTGTTTCAATGTTCAAACGAGTCAAGAATTAAGCTACAAATTGTTTCAAGTTCGAACGAGTCAAGAATGATGTCTCAATTTGTTACGGATTATTTTAATGTCCAAATGAAGCAAGAATGATCCTACAAGAGTTTACAATTGTTTTAAAGTTCAAACGAGTCAAGAATGAAGCAACAAGTTGTTTCCAAGTTCGAACAGTAAAGAATGAAGTCTAAAGTTTTAACGGATTGTTGTCAGGTTCAAATGAGCCAAAAATGATCCTACAAGAGTTTACAATTGTTTCAATGTTCAAACGAGTCAAGAATGGAGCTACAAGTTATTTCCAAGTTCAAACGAGTAAAGAATAAAGCCTCAAGTTGTTACAGATTGCTTTCATATTCAAATGAGCCAAAAATGATCCTACAAGAGTTTACAAGTTGTTTCCATTGTCAAATGAGTCAGGAATGAAGCTACAAGTTGTTTCCAAGTTCGAGCGAGTCAAGAATGATGTCTCAATTTCTTACAGATTGTTTTCATGTTCAAATGAGCCAAGAATGATCCTACAAGAGTTTACAAGTTGTTTCCATGTTCAAACGAGTCAAGAATGAAGCTACAAATTGTTTCCAAGTTCGAACGAGTCAAGAATGATGTCTCAATTTGTTACGGATTGTTTTCATGTCCCAATGAAGCAAGAATGATCCTACAAGAGTTTACAATTGTTTCAATGTTCAAACGAGTCAAGAATGAAGCAACAAGTTGTTTCCAAGTTCGAACTGTAAAGATTGAAGTCTAAAGTTGTTATGGATTGTTGTCAGGTTCAAATGAGCCAAAAATGATCCTACAAGAGTTTACAATTGTTTCAATGTTCAAACGAGTCAAGAATGGAGCTACAAGTTATTTCCAAGTTCAAACGAGTAAAGAATAAAGTCTCAAGTTCTTACATATTGTTTTTATGTTCAAATGAGGCAAGAATGATATTTAGCAAAAAAAAAAAAATGAGGCAAGAATGATCCTACAAGAGTTTACAAGTTGTTTCCATTGTCAAATGAGTCAAGAATGAAGCTACAAGTTATTTACAAGTTCAAACGAGTAAAGAATAAAGTCTCAAGTTGTTATATATTGTTTTCATGTTCAAATGAGGCAAGAATGATTCCACAAGAGTTTACAAGTTGTTTCCATTGGCAAACGAGTGAAGAATGAAGCTACAAGTTCTTTCCAAGTTCGAACGAGTCAAGAATGATGTCTCAATTTGTTACGGATTGTTTTCATGTTCAAATGAGCCAAGAATGATCCTACAAGAGTTTACAAGTTGTTTCAATGTTCAAACGAGTCAAGAATGAAGCTACAAATTGTTTCAAGTTCGAACGAGTCAAGAATGATGTCTCAATTTGTTACGGATTGTTTTAATGTCCAAATGAAGCAAGAATGATCCTACAAGAGTTTATAATTGTTTCAAAGTTCAAACGAGTCAAGAATGAAGCAACAAGTTGTTTCCAATTTCGAACAGTAAAGAATGAAGTCTAAAGTTTTTACGGATTGTTGTCATGTTCAAATGAGCCAAAAATGATCCTACAAGAGTTTACAATTGTTTCAATGTTCAAATGAGTCAAGAATGGAGCTACAAGTTATTTCAAAGTTCAAACGAGTAAAGAATAAAGCATCAAGTTGTTACAGTTTGCTTTCATATTCAAATGAGCCAAAAATGATCCTACAAGAGTTTACAAGTTGTTTCCATTGTCAAATGAGTCAAGAATGAAGCTACAAGTTGTTTCCAAGTTCGAGCGAGTCAAGAATGATGTCTCAATTTGTTACAGATTGTTTTCATGTTCAAATGAGCCAAGAATGATCCTACAAGAGTTTACAAGTTGTTTCCATGTTCAAACGAGTCAAGAATGAAGCTACAAATTGTTTCCATGTTCGAACGAGTCAAGAATGATGTCTCAATTTGTTACGGATTGTTTTCATGTCCAAATGAAGCAAGAATGATCCTACAAGAGTTTACAAGTTGTTTCAATGTTCAAACGAGTCAAGAATGAAGGTACAAATTGTTTCAATTTCGAACGAGTCAAGAATGATGTCTCAATTTGTTACGGATTGTTTTCATGTCCCAATGAAGCAAGAGTGATCCTACAAGAGTTTACAATTGTTTCAATGTTCAAACGAGTCAAGAATGAAGCAGCAAGTTGTTTCCAAGTTCGAACTGTAAAGAATGAAGTCTAAAGTTGTTACGGATTGTTGTCATGTTCAAATGAGCCAAAAATGATCCTACAAGAGTTTACAATTGTTTCAATGTTCAAACTAGTCAAGAATGGAGCTAAACGTTATTTCCAAGTTCAAACGATTAAAGAATAAAGTCTCAAGTTGTTATAGATTGCTTTCATGTTCAAATGAGCCAAGAATGATCCTACAAGAGTTTACAAGTTGTTTCCATTGTCAAACGAGTCAAGAATGAAGCTACAAGTTGTTTCCAAGTTCGAACGAGTCAAGATTGATGTCTCAATTTGTTACGGATTGTTTTCATGTTCAAATGAGCCAAGAATGATCCTACAAGAGTTTACAAGTTGTTTCAATGTTCAAACGAGTCAAGAATGAAGCTATAAATTGTTTCAAGTTCGAACGAGTCAAAATGCCGTCTCAATTTGTTACTGATTATTTTCATGTCTAAATGAAGCAAGAATGATCCTACAAGAGTTTACAATTGTTTCAATGTTCAAACGAGTCAAGAATGCAGCTACAAATTGTTTCCAAGTTCGAACGAGTCAAGAATGATGTCTCAATTTGGTACGGATTATTTTCATGTCCAAATGAAGCAAGAATGATCCTACAAGAGTTTTCAAGTTGTTTCCATGTTCAAACAAGTCAAGAATGATGCTACAAATTGTTTCCAAGTTCGAACGAGTCAAGAATGATGTCTCAATTTGGTACGGATTGTTTTCATGTCCAAATGAAGCAAGAATGATCCTACAAGAGTTTACAATTGTTTCAATATTCAAACGAGTAAAGAATAAGCCAAGAATGATCCTACAAGAGTTTTCAAGTTGTTTCCATGTTCAAACTAGTCAAGAATGATGCTACAAATTGTTTCCAAGTTCGAACGAGTCAAGAATGATGTCTCAATTTGTTACGGATTGTTTTCATGTTCAAATGAGCCAAGAATGATCCTACAAGAGTTTACAAGTTGTTTCCATTGTCAAACGAGTCAAGAATGAAGATACAAGTTGTTTCCAAGTTCGAACGAGTCAAAAATGATGTCTCAATTTGTTACGGATTGTTTTCATGTTCAAATGAGCCAAGAATGATCCTACAAGAGTTTACAAGATTTTTCAATGTTGAAATGAGTCAAGAATGAAGCTACAAATTGTTCAAGTTCGAACGAGTCAAGAATGTTGTCTCAATTTGTTATGGATTGTTTTCATGTCCAAATGAAGCAAGAATGATCCTACAAGAGTTTTCAAGTTGTTTCCATGTTCAAACGAGTCAAGAATGATGCTACAAATTGTTTCCAAGTTCGAACGAGTCAAGAATGATGTCTCAATTTGTTACGGATTGTTTTCATGTCCCAATGAAGCAAGAATGATCTTAAAAGAGTTTACAATTGTTTCAATGTTCAAACGAGTCAAGAATGAAGCAACAAGTTGTTTCCAAGTTCGAACTGTAAAGAATGAAGTTTAAAGTTGTTACGGATTCTTGTCATGTTCAAATGAGCCAAAAATGATCCTACAAGAGTTTACAATTGTTTCAATGTTCAAACTAGTCAAGAATGGAGCTAAATGTTATTTCCAAGTTCGAACGAGTAAAGAATAAAGTCTCAAGTTGTTACAGATTGCTTTCATATTCAAATGAGCCAAAAATGATCCTACAAGAGTTTACAAGTTGTTTCCATTGTCAAACGAGTCAAGAATGGAGCTACAAGTTATTTACAAGTTCAAACGAGTAAAGAATAAAGTCTCAAGTTGTTACATATTGTTTTCATGTTCAAATGAGGCAAGAATGATCCTACAAGAGTTTACAAGTTGTTTCCATTGGCAAACGAGTGAAGAATGAAGCTACAAGTTCTTTCCAAGTTCGAACGAGTCAAGAATGATGTCTCAATTTGTTACGGATTGTTTTCATGTTCAAATGAGCCAAGAATGATCCTACAAGAGTTTACAAGTTGTTTCAATGTTCAAACGAGTCAAGAATGAAGCTACAAATTGTTTCAAGTTCGAACGAGTCAAGAATGATGTCTCAATTTGTTACGGATTGTTTTAATGTCCAAATGAAGCAAGAATGATCCTACAAGAGTTTACAATTGTTTCAAAGTTCAAACGAGTCAAGAATGAAGCAACAAGTTGTTTCCAATTTCGAACAGTAAAGAATGAAGTCTAAAGTTTTTACGGATTGTTGTCATGTTCAAATGAGCCAAAAATGATCCTACAAGAGTTTACAATTGTTTCAATGTTCAAACGAGTCAAGAATGGAGCTACAAGTTATTTCCAAGTTCAAACGAGTAAAGAATAAATTCTCAAGTTGTTACATATTGTTTTCATGTTCAAATGAGCCAAGAATGATCCTACAAGAGTTTACAAGTTGTTTCCATTGTCAAACGAGTTAAGAATGAAGCTACAAGTTATTTCCAAGTTCGAACGAGTAAAGAATAAAGTTTCAAGTTGTTACATATTGTTTTCATGTTCAAATGAGCGAAGAATGATCCTACAAGAGTTTACAAGTAGTTTCCATTGTCAAACGAGTTAAGAATGAAGCTACAAGTTGTTTCCAAGTTCGAACGAGTCAAGAATGATGTCTCAAGTTGTTACATATTGTTTTCATGTTCAAATGAGCCAAGAATGATCCTACAAGAGTTTACAAGTTGTTTCCATTGTCAAACGAGTTAAGAATGAAGCTACAAGTTATTTCCAAGTTCGAACGAGTAAAGAATAAAGTCTCAAGTTGTTAATATTGTTTTCATGTTCAAATGAGCCAAGAATGATCCTACAAGAGTTTACAAGTTGTTTCCATTGTCAAACGAGTTAAGAATGAAGCTACAAGTTGTTTCCAAGTTCGAACGAGTCAAGAATGATGTCTCAAGTTCTTTCCAAGTTCGAAAGAGTCAAGAATGATGTCTCAATTTGTTACGGATTGTTTTCATGTTCAAATGAGCCAAGAATGATCCTACAAGAGTTTACAAGTTGTTTCAATGTTAAAACGAGTCAAGAATTAAGCTACAAATTGTTTCAAGTTCGAACGAGTCAAGAATGATGTCTCAATTTGTTACGGATTATTTTAATGTCCAAATGAAGCAAGAATGATCCTACAAGAGTTTACAATTGTTTCAAAGTTCAAACGAGTCAAGAATGAAGCAACAAGTTGTTTCCAAGTTCGAACAGTAAAGAATGAAGTCTAAAGTTTTAACGGATTGTTGTCATGTTCAAATGAGCCAAAAATGATCCTACAAGAGTTTACAATTGTTTCAATGTTCAAACGAGTCAAGAATGGAGCTACAAGTTATTTCCAAGTTCAAACGAGTAAAGAATAAAGCCTCAAGTTGTTACAGATTGCTTTCATATTCAAATGAGCCAAAAATGATCCTACAAGAGTTTACAAGTTGTTTCCATGTTCAAACGAGTCAAGAATGAAGCTACAAATTGTTTCAAGTTCGAACGAGTCAAGAATGCCGTCTCAATTTGTTACGGATTGTTTTCATGTCCAAATGAAGCAAGAATGATCCTACAAGAGTTTACAGTTGTTTCAATGTTCAAACGAGTCAAGAATGAAGCTACAAATTGTTTCAATGTTCAAACGAGTCAAGAATGAAGCTACAAATTATTTCCAAGTTCGAACGAGTCAAGAATGATGTCTCAATTTGGTACGGATTGTTTTCATGTCCAAATGAAGCAAGAATGATCCTACAAGAGTTTTCAAGTTGTTTCCATGTTCAAACCAGTCAAGAATGATGCTACAAATTATTTCCAAGTTCGAACGAGTCAAGAATGATGTCTCAATTTGTTAAGGATTGTTTTCATGTCCAAATGAAGTAAGAATGATCCTACAAGAGTTTACAATTGTTTCAATGTTCAAACGAGTCAAGAATGGAGCTACAAGTTATTTACAAGTTCAAACGAGTAAAGAATAAATTCTCAAGTTGTTACATATTGTTTTCATGTTCAAATGAGCCAAGAATGATCCTACAAGAGTTTACAAGTTGTTTCCATTGTCAAACGAGTTAAGAATGAAGCTACAAGTTATTTCCAAGTTCGAACGAGTAAAGAATAAAGTCTCAAGTTGTTACACATTGTTTTCATGTTCAAATGAGCCAAGAATGATCCTACAAGAGTTTACAAGTTGTTTCCATTGTCAAACGAGTTAAGAATGAAGCTACAAGTTATTTCCAAGTTCGAACGAGTAAAGAATAAAGTCTCAAGTTGTTCATATTGTTTTCATGTTCAAATGAGCCAAGAATGATCCTACAAGAGTTTACAAGTTGTTTCCATTGTCAAACGAGTTAAGAATGAAGCTACAAGTTGTTTCCAAGTTCGAACGAGTCAAGAATGATGTCTCAAGTACTTTCCAAGTTCGAAAGAGTCAAGAATGATGTCTCAATTTGTTACGGATTGTTTTCATGTTCAAATGAGCCAAGAATGATCCTACAAGAGTTTACAAGTTGTTTCAATGTTAAAACGAGTCAAGAATTAAGCTACAAATTGTTTCAAGTTCGAACGAGTCAAGAATGATGTCTCAATTTGTTACGGATTATTTTAATGTCCAAATGAAGCAAGAATGATCCTACAAGAGTTTACAATTGTTTCAAAGTTCAAACGAGTCAAGAATGAAGCAACAAGTTGTTTCCAAGTTCGAACAGTAAAGAATGAAGTCTAAAGTTTTAACGGATTGTTGTCATGTTCAAATGAGCCAAAAATGATCCTACAAGAGTTTACAATTGTTTCAATGTTCAAACGAGTCAAGAAAGGAGCTACAAGTTATTTCCAAGTTCAAACGAGTAAAGAATAAAGCCTCAAGTTGTTACAGATTGCTTTCATATTCAAATGAGCCAAAAATGATCCTACAAGAGTTTACAAGTTGTTTCCATGTTCAAACGAGTCAAGAATGAAGCTACAAATTGTTTCAAGTTCGAACGAGTCAAGAATGCCGTCTCAATTTGTTACGGATTGTTTTCATGTCCAAATGAAGCAAGAATGATCCTACAAGAGTTTACAGTTGTTTCAATGTTCAAACGAGTCAAGAATGAAGCTACAAATTGTTTCAATGTTCAAACGAGTCAAGAATGAAGCTACAAATTGTTTCCAAGTTCGAACGAGTCAAGAATGATGTCTCAATTTGGTACGGATTGTTTTCATGTCCAAATGAAGCAAGAATGATCCTACAAGAGTTTTCAAGTTGTTTCCATGTTCAAACCAGTCAAGAATGATGCTACAAATTGTTTCCAAGTTCGAACGAGTCAAGAATAATGTCTCAATTTGTTAAGGATTGTTTTCATGTCCAAATGAAGTAAGAATGATCCTACAAGAGTTTACAATTGTTTCAATGTTCAAACGAGTCAAGAATGGAGCTACAAGTTATTTACAAGTTCAAACGAGTAAAGAATAAATTCTCAAGTTGTTACATATTGTTTTCATGTTCAAATGAGCCAAGAATGATCCTACAAGAGTTTACAAGTTATTTCCATTGTCAAACGAGTTAAGAATGAAGCTACAAGTTATTTCCAAGTTCGAACGAGTAAAGAATAAAGTCTCAAGTTGTTACACATTGTTTTCATGTTCAAATGAGCCAAGAATGATCCTACAAGAGTTTACAAGTTGTTTCCATTGTCAAACGAGTTAAGAATGAAGCTACAAGTTGTTTTCAAGTTCGAACGAGTCAAGAATGATGTCTCAAGTTGTTACATATTGTTTTCATGTTCAAATGAGGCAAGAATGATTCCACAAGAGTTTACAAGTTGTTTCCATTGTCAAATGAGTCAAGAATGAAGCTACGAGTTGTTTCCAAGTTCGAGCGAGTCAAGAATGATGTCTCAATTTGTTACAGATTGTTTTCATGTTCAAATGAGCCAAGAATGATCCTACAAAAGTTTACAAGTTGTTTCCACGTTCAAACGAGTCAAGAATGAAGCTACAAATTGTTTCCAAGTTCGAACGAGTCAAGAATGATGTCTCAATTTGTTACGGATTGTTTTCATGTCCAAATGAAGCAAGAATGATCCTACAAGAGTTTACAAGTTGTTTCAATGTTCAAACGAGTCAAGAATGAAGGTACAAATTGTTTCAAGTTCGAACGAGTCAAGAATGCTGTCTCAATTTGTTACGGATTGTTTTCTTGTCGAAATGAAGCAAGAATGATCCCACAACAGTTCACAATTGTTTCAATGTTCAAATGAGTCAATAATGAAGCAACAAGTTGTATCCAAGTTCGAACAGTAAAGAATGAAGTGTAAAGTTGTTACGGATTGTTGTCATGTTCAAATGAGCCAAAAATGATCCTACAAGAGTTTACAATTGTTTCAATGTTCAAACGAGTCAAGAATGGAGCTACAAGTTATTTCCAAGTTCAAACGAGTAAAGAATAAAGTCTCAAGTTGTTATAGTTTGCTTTCATGTTCAAATGAGCCAAGAATGATCCTACAAGAGTTTACAAGTTGTTTCCATTGTCAAACGAGTCAAGAATGGAGCTACAAGTTATTTACAAGTTCAAACGAGTAAAGAATAAAGTCTCAAGTTGTTACATATTGTTTTCATGTTCAAATGAGGCAAGAATGATCCTACAAGAGTTTACAAGTTGTTTCCATTGGCAAACGAGTGAAGAATGAAGCTACAAGTTCTTTCCAAGTTCGAACGAGTCAAGAATGATGTCTCAATTTGTTACGGATTGTTTTCATGTTCAAATGAGCCAAGAATGATCCTACAAGAGTTTACAAGTTGTTTCAATGTTCAAACGAGTCAAGAATGAAGCTACAAATTGTTTCAAGTTCGAACGAGTCAAGAATGATGTCTCAATTTGTTACGGATTGTTTTAATGTCCAAATGAAGCAAGAATGATCCTACAAGAGTTTACAATTGTTTCAAAGTTCAAACGAGTCAAGAATGAAGCAACAAGTTATTTCCAATTTCGAACAGTAAAGAATGAAGTCTAAAGTTTTTACGGATTGTTGTCATGTTCAAATGAGCCAAAAATGATCCTACAAGAGTTTACATGTGGCGCCCTCCCGACCCGGGGTCTAGATCGGGGCGTCACTGACATTCTATATGCAT
Source organism: Oenanthe sinensis (assembly GCA_028671895.1). Classification (NCBI taxonomy): domain Eukaryota; kingdom Viridiplantae; phylum Streptophyta; class Magnoliopsida; order Apiales; family Apiaceae; genus Oenanthe; species Oenanthe sinensis. The sequence goes on from CM053807.1 coordinate 16,603,229, forward strand.
GCACCCTAAATAACAGTAATAGAAAATACGCATAAATATGACCCCGACTACTCGCCTGGACCTTTCAAGGTAATGGTATGAAACAAGCACACTACTACATTCATTTATATTTAAATTTACAACAACGAAATAATATTACAACTCCTGAAACATCTCAAGATCTACTAACAAAAGTACAAGACTAAACAAAGTCTTTTCCTTCCAACTCTGCCTCGATCCTACCTGTTCCCTCTCAGCCAGCCTAGCAAAGTTCATGTAAGACATGTTCTTCCGAGCAGTCTGCTTAATACGGACCATGATTCTCAAAAGCTGTAGATGTTAGAAAAATAAAAGAATGAGCTACAAAAGCTCAGCAAGTAACCATACTGGTTAAAAACAGTTCTACAGGCTTATATATAATTTAAACAAAATCTTTTGCTCAAAACCATGCTTTAAATCATTACTGGACCTCATTGTCCCAAAATTGTAATTAACATACTAGTCAGGGTAATCATTACTCGCAAAACTTTCTTTTATAAAACTGCTTACAGGGTTAAACAATTTCAATAGCTGGTACAAAATAAACAAGAAGCTGGAAAGTAATAACCAGGTGTAAGTATAAGAGTAATCTGCAGGGTTAGATGGATAACAGGAAATAATGTATAACAATTGAAATAAAGTGAAGTCAAGATATGACTGACAGTTTAAGCTAAAAAGGGAATGATATAACGGGGCATTTCAATTTTCATTATTAATAATCTCAAAGTTCATTTGCATAAAACTGTCCTTTCATTAGGACTGATTCTTTCAAAACATTTTATCAAACTGTCCTCTCATTAGGACCTTTACTTTTCAAATCATTTATAAAACTGTCCTCTCATTAGGACCTTTTCTGTTTAAAACAATCATTTTGGTTGAAGTTTTCTCACAACGCCAGACAATACGGGTGATCAGCCACGTAAAGTCCCCATAACGGACTAAAGTCCCTCTGGACATAAGGAGTACTCATAAAGGCACTTATTGCCGTTGGCCTTGGGCTATCTCATTATAGCCATTGACTATCTCATTATAGTCTACACATAAAAAGTGCTGGACCGGCGTCACTCGGCCTCTTACGCCTCCAACCTATAGGAATCCGCAGAAACCATTTTGATCGGAATTCCTATAATAATAATCAAAACCTTTCTTTTTAAAGTTACCAAATCATTTGATGAAAAAGACTTCTTGAAAGTCGGATTCCATATTTAAATCCATTTTTAATATCATTGAACAGAGGTAAAATTTATTCCAGGATAATTCTCAAAACAAGTTTCTGTTATAGTAAGGTAAGCTGGAATCATGAATTGGGAATTCAAAACCAAGCTAAGTTGTAAAGTTAGGTTGCAAGGTCAATTCACAGGATAGTAAAGTGTTTTGAAAACAGTTGCAAGGCATTTATTCATGACAGTAGTTAGGCAATAGTAAAATGGTAAGTTCAGAATTAAAGTTTAAGGAAACGTAGTTAAGGAAAATGGTAACAGCTTAAATCACAGTTCAATGTCACTGGTTTAAGATTTTTAAGACTAGTTTATAAGTTGTAGATAACAGTTCAGGGATTGAAAAGTTTAAAGTGCAATTGAATCTGACATAAGGTTGCAGTTTAAATAAAGCAATTAAAGTAGGACATGATATAGTTTAAAACAGTTGAAACAAGGTATTATAGTTGCAGGGTCATAAAGTAGTTTATAAAACAGTTCACTATGCAGTTCATAAAACAGTGTTTAAGTTGAAAGAGATTAGGCAGTAGTTACTTGCCTCAAATAAGGAATGCTACAGCTGTGGAACAGGTAGATCGCCTATACCAGACACTAACTCTCTACTTTAGCCTTTCCTTTGTCCTTCACCTCAATATCCTTCGTAGCTACACAAAAAAATAATACTATTTCAGAATCTTATAAACTCTCGACGTTCTCTATAACGTCTAACTATTCTACCCTTTCGATAATGCAATCCTTAAACACATATATCATCCACTATAGACATATTCTACTAAAATCACTTCTACACTGGCAAACAAGTAGCACATAGACAATTATATCATTCACAGCATTCCTGACTGATAGCCTTTCTTATACAGAAGTGGTGTGCCAATCATATTTTACAAAGTCATTCTAGTTTTTAGAAATTTTGGCAGCACCTCCCCTGTAATTGGAGCTATCCGTCGGAATACAACCGACACAACCAAACATTCAATGTCAATTATATCCTATTATACAACCATGTTTGCACCAAATCCATATCAAACAAGCAATAGTTATAATTAATATACAATACTATTATCATTCAGAATAACCGAAACAACTCAGGTATCAACGGCTTAACTATATAATCAATTCAATTCTTAACTCAACTCTATATTATACATTATTCAAATAGCTTCTATTACAATTAATCATTAATTCCACACTAATCCTTATGTAGTAATTCATTTCCAAACATAATTACGCATATATAGTTCGAAAAATTTATTATAGTACAAAGTCGATGCATTCAACTATCGACCACTAGAATTAACACATATCAATTAACCTCAATTCAAGCTAATGCCCTGCTATTATCACAATACACAATTTACTCAAATTTAACTAAGTAGGAGCCACCATATTTTACCATGTTTGTAAATCTTTTTAATTAAACAACATGGCATCCCAAAACTTATACTAATTAGAAAATTTCCAAACATAGAGCATGGCTAGTCGAATTGTCCCAAAGTTTACATCAACAATTTAATTCACTAATAAAATCTAATAATTCATTAACAACTTATGCTAGACATACATTTCAATTAAACCTATTTACTTGATATTAACTCGGCAATAACAAGATTGGCCGTAGTATAACATCACCACACAGAAACATAATTGTTAAATATCAATTCCTAGCAATCAAGACTTCTAGTAGTTAAAATGTCATTAAACTAACTAGGTTACATTTTAATCAATTAATCCCGAAGCCAAATGAAGCTTTCGAGTCGAACATGCATCAATTCGAACCAATACTATCATGCAGTCCTTAACCACCATGAATCAATTGTAAAGCAAGTACTAGCATTGTTACTAAGCAAGAACAAGACTTCGTGGAATCATACTAAGTCATAACAAATCGGAAAATGCCATCTTTAATCGGAAAAATCAAAACTGTAACATGCAATGAGAATTACTAGCCTAACATAAATGAAAGTAATATTTCCGGCTCATTTCATCATCGCCGTTGACCGGCCAACTCATTGAACTCATCGTCGGCGGCCAAAGATCCGGTGGAGTTCCGGTTACCGGATTCTCAACACCAAATCCCCTGTAATTTAATTATTAACAACATGGCAACATTAAACAAGTGTCGATTGCTACAATCAACAAGTCTCAGCCTTTGCATGCAAGTCCAGTTCAAACTCAAGCATATATACATACGGCATATACACATCTTTACACATAAAGCTAGAACAAAAGCTACAAAGATTTTTAGCTTGATTACTAGCAAGGAATAAACACCCAATTACATAGAATCGAACAAAGCATGCAAAGTGACTCGAAATCGCAGGACAATAGAGAGAAGAACTCAACCTCAATACAAATGTGCAGAACAAGGAAATGAAAGTGGGCGGTGGCTTTTTACAAAACAAAGACAAGGGTATTCTAGTAATTTCACATATGCTATTTTCTGAATTTAAGTCAAATTTAAAATCGAATTTTGGTAGAAACAGGGTACAAAAATAACTTTTATATTTTTAAAATAAAGATCATGAATTTAGAAGCCTCCCCATATTTTTAAAATATTTTTCGGATGAATAACGAATTAATTAAAAATCTTTGAAGTTTTAGTACATAAATAGGAAATAAGAGGAGAAAAATCATAAAAACAATTTTGAGCTCAAATAAAATAAACTTTTATTTTTCCAAAGTCCTAGAATAAATAAGGAACATTTTGGAAAAGGTTTCATGATTTTTGGACATTCCAATAATTAAATATGGAATTTAGAAGAGTAATATCTCTAGAATAAAACAGGAATGAAAGATTTATATAAAATCACTGAAACTAGAATTAAATACATCACCATTTTTAGAAAGTCTCTAAAATCACATAGGAACTACATATAAAATTTCTTAATTATTGGACACACCAATAATTTTATAAAAATCAAACAGTTACTCAATTAAGCATGAAAAATCAATTAATCACTTGATTAAAATACTTAAGCATAATACAGTCAAACGAGCAGTCAACTGGACATAACAAATGACCACATATCATATCTTAACACATTAAAACACATAAATCATATACTCCATATTATTCAAATAGATTTAATTACCTCGATCGTTACATTCTCCCCCCCTTAAAAAGATTCTGTCCCCAGAATCAGCCTAAGTAAACAAATAGGGATACTTCTCGAGCATTTCACTCTCAAGTTCCCAGGTGGATTCCTCAACTCGAGGATTTCTCCACAAAACCTTTACAAGCTTAACAGACTTATTCCTCAAAACTTTATCCTTACGATCCTGAATTTCTACAGGCTGTTCTACATAGGACAAGTCGGGTTGAATCTCCAAGGGTTCATATTCTATCACATGACAGCATAGACACGTGAAAAACATTGTGAATGTGCTGCATCTGCGGTGGTAAAGCCAATTCATATGCAACTTTCCCAACTTGCTTCAGAACTTCAAAAGGTCCTATATATCGTGGATTAAGCTTTCCTCTCTTGCCAAATCTACTCACACCTTTCCATGGAGAAATCTTTAACAACACTTGGTCACCTTCTTCAAAATTCATATCTTTCCTTAACTGGTCAGCATACTTCTTTTGTCTATCTTGAGCAGCTAACAATCTCTTCTGAATCAACTCAATCTTTTCTTTAGTTTGCTGAACTAACTCTGGACCCAAAATTTTACGCTCACCGACTTCATTCCAACACACTGGTGACCTGCATTTTCTTCCATATAAAGCTTCATACGGGGGCATCCCAATACTAGCATGATAACTGTTATTATATGAAAACTCCACCAACGGTAGATGCTCGTCCCAACTTCCTTCAAAATCTAAGGCACAAACTCTTAACATATCTTCAATGGTTTGGATTGTCCTTTCACTCTGGCCATCGGTCTGAGGATGATACGCAGTACTCATATTCAGCTTTGTTCCCAAACATTCTTGAAATTTCTTCCAAAATCTTGAATTGAATCTCGGGTCTCTGTCAGACACTATTGATACAGGAACACCATGTCGCATCACAATCTCTTTCAGATACAAATGAACCAACCTGTCCAGTGAAAATCTTTCGTTGATCGGTAGAAAGTGCGCTGACTTGGTCAATCTGTCTATTATTACCCAGATAGCATCATGATTAGCTTTAGTCCTTGGTAGACCTACTACAAAATCCATAGCAAGATTCTCCCATTTCCATTCCGGAATCTCTAGTGGTTGCAACAATCCGCTGGGCCTCTGGTGTTCAGCTTTGACTCTCTGGCATGTATAACATTTACTGATCCACTCTGCTACATTTCTTTTCATGTTGGGCCACCAAAAATTTTCCTTCAAGTCTTTATACATCTTTGTGCTTCCTGGATGAATAGAGTATCTTGAACTATGTGCATCATGCAAAATTTCATTCTTGAGCTCTTGAACATTGGGGATCCAAATTCGTGAGGAAAACCTAAAGATTCCTTTACCGTCCTTCTGACTTTTTAACTCTTCTCCAGTCAACTTGGTTCTGTCTTGACTCATCATCTGTTCTTGACATCTCTTGATCTTTTCTAACAATTCTGGCTGAAAAGTCATTGTATACACCATCTCTTCCACTGAATCCGAATCACATACCTCTATTTCCAATTTCTCAAACTCTTTGATCAATTCTTCAGACGAAACCATTATATTCAATCTTTCTTTTCTACTTAAAGCATCTGCTACAACATTCGCCTTGCCTGGATGATAGTTGATTGTGCAGTCATAGTCCTTGATCAATTCCAACCATCTTCTCTGTCTCATATTCAATTCTTTCTGAGTAAAGATATACTTCAAACTCTTATGGTCAGTAAAAATCTCACACTTTTCTCCGTACAAATAGTGCCTCCAAATCTTCAATGCAAATACGATGGCAGCTAATTCCAGATCATGTGTAGGATACTTCAATTCGTGAGGTCTTAACTGCCTAGAAGCATATGCAATAACTTTCCCATGTTGCATCAGAACACATCCCAAACCTTTGAGTGAAGCGTCACTGTAGATGACAAAATTTCCTTGATCGTCTGGTAACACCAATACTGGGGCAGACACTAGTCTCCTCTTTAACTCTTCAAAACTTTCTTCACACTTCTCATTCCATACAAACTTTTCATTCTTCCTTGTCAATTTGGTCATAGGGGTAGCTATCTTTGAAAAATCTTGAACAAATCTACGATAGTACCCTGCTAAACCCAGAAAACTTCTGACTTCTGTTGGAGTCCGTGGCCTTTCCCATTTCATCACTGCTTCTATCTTCGCCGGATCAACTTTGATACCTTCTCTGCTAACAACATGACCTAAGAATTGTACCTCCTTCAACCAAAATTCACATTTCGAAAACTTCGCATACAGCTTTTCCTTTCGTAAAGTTTCTAAAGCAATTCTCAAATGATCTGCATGCTCTTCTTCTGACTTGGAATATATCAGGATATCGTCGATGAAAACAATCACAAACTTGTCTAAATATTTCTTAAAGACTCTGTTCATTAGATCCATAAACGCTGCTGGGGCATTTGTCAATCCAAAAGCCATAACTAAAAATTCATAGTGTCCGTACCTTGTTCTGAATGCTGTTTTAGATACATCTTCAGGTTTGATCTTGAGTTGATGGTATCCGGACCTTAAATCAATTTTTGAGAACCATTCGGCTCCTTTCAGCTGGTCAAAAAGATCATCGATCCTCGGCAACGGGTACTTATTCTTGATAGTTAGCTTGTTTAATTCTCGGTAATCTATGCACAACCTCATGCTTCCATCTTTCTTCTTAACAAACAACACTGGTGCTCCCCAGGGGGACACACTAGGCCTTATAATTCCTTTATCCAAGAGATCTTGTATTTGACTCGCCAATTCTTTCATCTCAACTGGCGCCATTCTATACGGAGCTTTGGAAACTGGCTCAGTGCCTGGAGCTAAATCAATGGAGAATTCTATTTCCCTATCGGAAGGTAAGCCTGGCAATTCATCTGGAAACACATCGGGAAATTCATTGACGATAGGAACATCTTCTAACTGAACTGACTTCTTCTCAGTGTCTACAACATAGGCTAGGTAAGCCTCACATCCTTGACGCAGAAATCTCTTTGCCTGAGCAATATTCAAAAACTTCTTGACTTGTCGGGTACCTCGGAATTCAACTTCTTCTCCTTCTAGGGTTTTCAACTTTAACCTCTTATTCCTACAATCTATTTGAGCCTTGTATTCGGACAACCAATCCATCCCTAGAATTACATCAAATTCACCTAACTTAAAAGGTATTAAGTTAGCAAGAAAATGACAACTGCCTATTTCAATGTCACAACTAGGACAAACTTGGCTTACTGGAATCGTTGCCTGGTTAGCTACTTCTATAACTAAGGCTTGATCCAAAGGTCGGACTTCACATTGCAATTTACCAAGAAAATCTCGAGATACAAAAGACTTAGTAGCTCCTGAATCAATCAATACATTAGCTTGCACTGAGTTAATAGGAAGTGTACCTGATATCACATCCACGTCCTGAATAGCTTCTTTCTGAGTCATGTTGAATGTTCTTGCTCTAGATTGATGTGCTGAAGATTGAGACGGAGTTCCAGCTATTCGGAGAACATTGGTGGGCTGTGTAGGTTCCTAGCATTCCCTTGCCATGTGACCTAGCTTGCCACACTTATAGCATTTGATCCCTGACTTTTGATTTTGATTCTGACTCTGGCTGTTGCATTCTGCTGCATAATGTCCTTTCCTGTTACATTTGAAGCAGGTGATATTGGGCTTATTACAAACTCCAGAGTGCTTCCTTCCACAAATTTTGCATTCAGGAACAAACTGTCTGATGGCCTTCGGCTGGTTGAAACTTTGAGATTTATTGTTTTGTCTTCCTCTTCCATCATTATCATTCTTGATCTGCTGGGAATCACTTCTCTGACCTTCTGGCCTTCTATGAAACTTGTTTCTAAAATTACCATGTCCCTGACTGTCTTCCCTAGCACCAAACTTTCTTTTTCTGTTATCCTTCTCCTTCTGGGACATGTCACTCTCTCCTTCCACGATCATTGCTTTTTGAACTATTGCAGTAAAGCTTTGCAACTCAAAAACTGCTACCCTACTTCTAATCCATGGCTTTAGGCCTTGCTGAAACCTCTTGGCCTTTTTGACGTCAGTGTTGACAAATTCTGGCACAAATCTGGCCATCTCAGAAAACTTGGCCTCGTACTCTGCTACACTCATACCTCCTTGCTTCAATTCTAAAAATTTAATTTCCATCTGGTCCTTCATGAAACTAGGAAAGTACTTTTCTAAAAACAATTCTGTAAACCGATCCCAAGAAATTACACCTTCACCCTGAAGCATCTTCGTAGACTCCCACCAGTATCCGGCTTCAGCTTTAAGAAAGTAACTAGCATACTCAGTCTTCTTATCTTCATCTACGTCTACTAACTGAAAAGCTTTTTCCATTTCCTTAAGCCAAGTCTGGGCTTCTACTGGGTTTGTGGATCCTTTAAATTCAGGTGGTTTCACGGCTTGAAAAGATTTAAAAGTAACTGCTGGGGGTGCAGAAGGTCTTTGCTGTTGCTGAGTTAAAAGAGCTGTCTGCTGTTGTAGCAGCTGAATGAGTTGGGCAACGGTAGGGTCCATAGGATTTTGATCTTGAGTATTTTGGTTCTGAGACGAATTTGAGGTGTTTCTTTTTCTTGGCGGCATTTACTATAGGGAAACAAGCAACTTATTAAGCAATACACTACACCATATTGTAAACAGTTCAAATACTTTTAAAACCATTTGAGCATTAAAACTTTACTTTAGAAATCAATCTTGTAGCATCATTACTACATAAGTTGCCTGTACAACAAGGATATAAAGATTCTATCGAAAACAGGTTAGCACAACAGGTATAAATAAGGTACTGGTAAAGGTAAGGAACAGTTTATGGTCAAATGTGTGAAAAAGTAAATGACAGATATATCGGAAGATACTGGAACTGAAAAGCAAACATACATAGATACGAAAGGTACCAAAGTGCAAGATAGTTAAAGTACAAACACGGAATAAAAGTACTAGGAAGAAAACAGAAATAACATCTGGCAAGGGTGCTAGAGGGCTCTAACAAATGTCCCTTCTAACACTCAAACATCCTGACATCTAATCACCCCTGTGATCCCTGTCTCTGGCTGCCCTGAGTCCAATCAGCAGTCTACTAAGCACACGGGTTAACTCTCCTGCCCGCTCCGCCACATCGTCTGGAAATGCCCTAGCCGCAATCTGCCTACGTCCCTCCTCCTCAACAGCTCTAATTCGATCCTCCCACCACTCGACAGGATGCTCGGGAACTCTCAGCTGGCCTCGGGTAATAGCTGGCCTATAAACTCTACGGCGAATAGGGGCACAAGCACTCCCTGAGGGTAGGTCAGGCTGAGCAACGGGCTCAGGAATCAACTCCTCCTCGCTCTCAGAACTGGATATGACTATAACATCATCGTCAGAATCCGAAGAAGAAGAATCAGAGGAACTAGGAGAGGGTGGTGGTTGTGAAACAATACCACGAGCCTGCAATAATATAATATGTAAAGCAAAAGGGATAAGATCACCTTAAATCTACAGTTAAAATCCTAACGTCTATATCACTCTTCGTTATCTAATCCTATCTTACCATTACTCTCCCTTCTTTTATTAAATGATCTACTTGTTTAACTTAGTCCTGGCTTGTTTCAGTGACCAAAACCTTAGCTCTGATACCAACCTGTGGCGCCCTCCCGACCTGGGGTCTAGATCGGGGCATCACTGACATTCTATATGCATGCACCCTAAATAACAGTAATAGAAAATACGCATAAATATGACCCCGACTACTCGCCTGGACCTTTCAAGGTAATGGTATGAAACAAGCACACTACTACATTCATTTATATTTAAATTTACAACAACGAAATAATATTACAACTCCTGAAACATCTCAAGATCTACTAACAAAAGTACAAGACTAAACAAAGTCTTTTCCTTCCAACTCTGCCTCGATCCTACCTGTTCCCTCTCAGCCAGCCTAGCAAAGTTCATGTAAGACATGTTCTTCCGAGCAGTCTGCTTAATACGGACCATGATTCTCAAAAGCTGTAGATGTTAGAAAAATAAAAGAATGAGCTACAAAAGCTCAGCAAGTAACCATACTGGTTAAAAACAGTTCTACAGGCTTATATATAATTTAAACAAAATCTTTTGCTCAAAACCATGCTTTAAATCATTACTGGACCTCATTGTCCCAAAATTGTAATTAACATACTAGTCAGGGTAATCATTACTCGCAAAACTTTCTTTTATAAAACTGCTTACAGGGTTAAACAATTTCAATAGCTGGTACAAAATAAACAAGAAGCTGGAAAGTAATAACCAGGTGTAAGTATAAGAGTAATCTGCAGGGTTAGATGGATAACAGGAAATAATGTATAACAATTGAAATAAAGTGAAGTCAAGATATGACTGACAGTTTAAGCTAAAAAGGGAATGATATAACGGGGCATTTCAATTTTCATTATTAATAATCTCAAAGTTCATTTGCATAAAACTGTCCTTTCATTAGGACTGATTCTTTCAAAACATTTTATCAAACTGTCCTCTCATTAGGACCTTTACTTTTCAAATCATTTATAAAACTGTCCTCTCATTAGGACCTTTTCTGTTTAAAACAATCATTTTGGTTGAAGTTTTCTCACAACGCCAGACAATACGGGTGATCAGCCACGTAAAGTCCCCATAACGGACTAAAGTCCCTCTGGACATAAGGAGTACTCATAAAGGCACTTATTGCCGTTGGCCTTGGGCTATCTCATTATAGCCATTGACTATCTCATTATAGTCTACACATAAAAAGTGCTGGACCGGCGTCACTCGGCCTCTTACGCCTCCAACCTATAGGAATCCGCAGAAACCATTTTGATCGGAATTCCTATAATAATAATCAAAACCTTTCTTTTTAAAGTTACCAAATCATTTGATGAAAAAGACTTCTTGAAAGTCGGATTCCATATTTAAATCCATTTTTAATATCATTGAACAGAGGTAAAATTTATTCCAGGATAATTCTCAAAACAAGTTTCTGTTATAGTAAGGTAAGCTGGAATCATGAATTGGGAATTCAAAACCAAGCTAAGTTGTAAAGTTAGGTTGCAAGGTCAATTCACAGGATAGTAAAGTGTTTTGAAAACAGTTGCAAGGCATTTATTCATGACAGTAGTTAGGCAATAGTAAAATGGTAAGTTCAGAATTAAAGTTTAAGGAAACGTAGTTAAGGAAAATGGTAACAGCTTAAATCACAGTTCAATGTCACTGGTTTAAGATTTTTAAGACTAGTTTATAAGTTGTAGATAACAGTTCAGGGATTGAAAAGTTTAAAGTGCAATTGAATCTGACATAAGGTTGCAGTTTAAATAAAGCAATTAAAGTAGGACATGATATAGTTTAAAACAGTTGAAACAAGGTATTATAGTTGCAGGGTCATAAAGTAGTTTATAAAACAGTTCACTATGCAGTTCATAAAACAGTGTTTAAGTTGAAAGAGATTAGGCAGTAGTTACTTGCCTCAAATAAGGAATGCTACAGCTGTGGAACAGGTAGATCGCCTATACCAGACACTAACTCTCTACTTTAGCCTTTCCTTTGTCCTTCACCTCAATATCCTTCGTAGCTACACAAAAAAATAATACTATTTCAGAATCTTATAAACTCTCGACGTTCTCTATAACGTCTAACTATTCTACCCTTTCGATAATGCAATCCTTAAACACATATATCATCCACTATAGACATATTCTACTAAAATCACTTCTACACTGGCAAACAAGTAGCACATAGACAATTATATCATTCACAGCATTCCTGACTGATAGCCTTTCTTATACAGAAGTGGTGTGCCAATCATATTTTACAAAGTCATTCTAGTTTTTAGAAATTTTGGCAGCACCTCCCCTGTAATTGGAGCTATCCGTCGGAATACAACCGACACAACCAAACATTCAATGTCAATTATATCCTATTATACAACCATGTTTGCACCAAATCCATATCAAACAAGCAATAGTTATAATTAATATACAATACTATTATCATTCAGAATAACCGAAACAACTCAGGTATCAACGGCTTAACTATATAATCAATTCAATTCTTAACTCAACTCTATATTATACATTATTCAAATAGCTTCTATTACAATTAATCATTAATTCCACACTAATCCTTATGTAGTAATTCATTTCCAAACATAATTACGCATATATAGTTCGAAAAATTTATTATAGTACAAAGTCGATGCATTCAACTATCGACCACTAGAATTAACACATATCAATTAACCTCAATTCAAGCTAATGCCCTGCTATTATCACAATACACAATTTACTCAAATTTAACTAAGTAGGAGCCACCATATTTTACCATGTTTGTAAATCTTTTTAATTAAACAACATGGCATCCCAAAACTTATACTAATTAGAAAATTTCCAAACATAGAGCATGGCTAGTCGAATTGTCCCAAAGTTTACATCAACAATTTAATTCACTAATAAAATCTAATAATTCATTAACAACTTATGCTAGACATACATTTCAATTAAACCTATTTACTTGATATTAACTCGGCAATTAACAAGATTGGCCGTAGTATAACATCACCACACAGAAACATAATTGTTAAATATCAATTCCTAGCAATCAAGACTTCTAGTAGTTAAAATGTCATTAAACTAACTAGGTTACATTTTAATCAATTAATCCCGAAGCCAAATGAAGCTTTCGAGTCGAACATGCATCAATTCGAACCAATACTATCATGCAGTCCTTAACCATCATGAATCAATTGTAAAGCAAGTACTAGCATTGTTACTAAGCAAGAACAAGACTTCGTGGAATCATACTAAGTCATAACAAATCGGAAAATGCCATCTTTAATCGGAAAAATCAAAACTGTAACATGCAATGAGAATTACTAGCCTAACATAAATGAAAGTAATATTTCCGGCTCATTTCATCATCGCCGTTGACCGGCCAACTCATTGAACTCATCGTCGGCGGCCAAAGATCCGGTGGAGTTCCGGTTACCGGATTCTCAACACCAAATCCCCTGTAATTTAATTATTAACAACATGGCAACATTAAACAAGTGTCGATTGCTACAATCAACAAGTCTCAGCCTTTGCATGCAAGTCCAGTTCAAACTCAAGCATATATACATACGGCATATACACATCTTTACACATAAAGCTAGAACAAAAGCTACAAAGATTTTTAGCTTGATTACTAGCAAGGAATAAACACCCAATTACATAGAATCGAACAAAGCATGCAAAGTGACTCGAAATCGCAGGACAATAGAGAGAAGAACTCGACCTCAATACAAATGTGCAGAACAAGGAAATGAAAGTGGGCGGTGGCTTTTTACAAAACAAAGACAAGGGTATTCTAGTAATTTCACATATGCTATTTTCTGAATTTAAGTCAAATTTAAAATCGAATTTTGGTAGAAACAGGGTACAAAAATAACTTTTATATTTTTAAAATAAAGATCATGAATTTAGAAGCCTCCCCATATTTTTAAAATATTTTTCGGATGAATAACGAATTAATTAAAAATCTTTGAAGTTTTAGTACATAAATAGGAAATAAGAGGAGAAAAATCATAAAAACAATTTTGAGCTCAAATAAAATAAACTTTTATTTTTCCAAAGTCCTAGAATAAATAAGGAACATTTTGGAAAAGGTTTCATGATTTTTGGACATTCCAATAATTAAATATGGAATTTAGAAGAGTAATATCTCTAGAATAAAACAGGAATGAAAGATTTATATAAAATCACTGAAACTAGAATTAAATACATCACCATTTTTAGAAAGTCTCTAAAATCACATAGGAACTACATATAAAATTTCTTAATTATTGGACACACCAATAAGTTTATAAAAATCAAACAGTTACTCAATTAAGCATGAAAAATCAATTAATCACTTGATTAAAATACTTAAGCATAATACAGTCAAACGAGCAGTCAACTGGACATAACAAATGACCACATATCATATCTTAACACATTAAAACACATAAATCATATACTCCATATTATTCAAATAGATTTAATTACCTCGATCGTTACATTACAATTGTTTCAATGTTCAAACGAGTCAAGAATGGAGCTACAAGTTATTTCCAAGTTCAAACGAGTAAAGAATAAATTCTCAAGTTGTTACATATTGTTTTCATGTTCAAATGAGCCAAGAATGATCCTACAAGAGTTTACAAGTTGTTTCCATTGTCAAACGAGTTAAGAATGAAGCTACAAGTTATTTCCAAGTTCGAACGAGTAAAGAATAAAGTTTCAAGTTGTTACATATTGTTTTCATGTTCAAATGAGCGAAGAATGATCCTACAAGAGTTTACAAGTAGTTTCCATTGTCAAACGAGTTAAGAAAGAAGCTACAAGTTGTTTCCAAGTTCGAACGAGTCAAGAATGATGTCTCAAGTTGTTACATATTGTTTTCATGTTCAAATGAGCCAAGAATGATCCTACAAGAGTTTACAAGTTGTTTCCATTGTCAAACGAGTTAAGAATGAAGCTACAAGTTATTTCCAAGTTCGAACGAGTAAAGAATAAAGTCTCAAGTTGTTCATATTGTTTTCATGTTCAAATGAGCCAAGAATGATCCTACAAGAGTTTACAAGTTGTTTCCATTGTCAAACGAGTTAAGAATGAAGCTACAAGTTGTTTCCAAGTTCGAACGAGTCAAGAATGATGTCTCAAGTTCTTTCCAAGTTCGAAAGAGTCAAGAATGATGTCTCAATTTGTTACGGATTGTTTTCATGTTCAAATGAGCCAAGAATGATCCTACAAGAGTTTACAAGTTGTTTCAATGTTAAAACGAGTCAAGAATTAAGCTACAAATTGTTTCAAGTTCGAACGAGTCAAGAATGATGTCTCAATTTGTTACGGATTATTTTAATGTCCAAATGAAGCAAGAATGATCCTACAAGAGTTTACAATTGTTTCAAAGTTCAAACGAGTCAAGAATGAAGCAACAAGTTGTTTCCAAGTTCGAACAGTAAAGAATGAAGTCTAAAGTTTTAACGGATTGTTGTCATGTTCAAATGAGCCAAAAATGATCCTACAAGAGTTTACAATTGTTTCAATGTTCAAACGAGTCAAGAATGGAGCTACAAGTTATTTCCAAGTTCAAACGAGTAAAGAATAAAGCCTCAAGTTGTTACAGATTGCTTTCATATTCAAATGAGCCAAAAATGATCCTACAAGAGTTTACAAGTTGTTTCCATGTTCAAACGAGTCAAGAATGAAGCTACAAATTGTTTCAAGTTCGAACGAGTCAAGAATGCCGTCTCAATTTGTTACGGATTGTTTTCATGTCCAAATGAAGCAAGAATGATCCTACAAGAGTTTACAGTTGTTTCAATGTTCAAACGAGTCAAGAATGAAGCTACAAATTGTTTCAATGTTCAAACGAGTCAAGAATGAAGCTACAAATTGTTTCCAAGTTCGAACGAGTCAAGAATGATGTCTCAATTTGGTACGGATTGTTTTCATGTCCAAATGAAGCAAGAATGATCCTACAAGAGTTTTCAAGTTGTTTCCATGTTCAAACCAGTCAAGAATGATGCTACAAATTGTTTCCAAGTTCGAACGAGTCAAGAATGATGTCTCAATTTGTTAAGGATTGTTTTCATGTCCAAATGAAGTAAGAATGATCCTACAAGAGTTTACAATTGTTTCAATGTTCAAACGAGTCAAGAATGGAGCTACAAGTTATTTACAAGTTCAAACGAGTAAAGAATAAATTCTCAAGTTGTTACATATTGTTTTCATGTTCAAATGAGCCAAGAATGATCCTACAAGAGTTTACAAGTTGTTTCCATTGTCAAACGAGTTAAGAATGAAGCTACAAGTTATTTCCAAGTTCGAACGAGTAAAGAATAAAGTCTCAAGTTGTTACACATTGTTTTCATGTTCAAATGAGCCAAGAATGATCCTACAAGAGTTTACAAGTTGTTTCCATTGTCAAACGAGTTAAGAATGAAGCTACAAGTTGTTTTCAAGTTCGAACGAGTCAAGAATGATGTCTCAAGTTGTTACATATTGTTTTCATGTTCAAATGAGGCAAGAATGATTCCACAAGAGTTTACAAGTTGTTTCCATTGTCAAATGAGTCAAGAATGAAGCTACGAGTTGTTTCCAAGTTCGAGCGAGTCAAGAATGATGTCTCAATTTGTTACAGATTGTTTTCATGTTCAAATGAGCCAAGAATGATCCTACAAAAGTTTACAAGTTGTTTCCACGTTCAAACGAGTCAAGAATGAAGCTACAAATTGTTTCCAAGTTCGAACGAGTCAAGAATGATGTCTCAATTTGTTACGGATTGTTTTCATGTCCAAATGAAGCAAGAATGATCCTACAAGAGTTTACAAGTTGTTTCAATGTTCAAACGAGTCAAGAATGAAGGTACAAATTGTTTCAAGTTCGAACGAGTCAAGAATGCTGTCTCAATTTGTTACGGATTGTTTTCTTGTCGAAATGAAGCAAGAATGATCCCACAACAGTTCACAATTGTTTCAATGTTCAAATGAGTCAAGAATGAAGCAACAAGTTTTATCCAAGTTCGAACAGTAAAGAATGAAGTGTAAAGTTGTTACGGATTGTTGTCATGTTCAAATGAGCCAAAAATGATCCTACAAGAGTTTACAATTGTTTCAATGTTCAAACGAGTCAAGAATGGAGCTACAAGTTATTTCCAAGTTCAAACGAGTAAAGAATAAAGTCTCAAGTTGTTATAGATTGCTTTCATGTTCAAATGAGCCAAGAATGATCCTACAAGAGTTTACAAGTTGTTTCCATTGTCAAACGAGTCAAGAATGAAGCTACAAGTTGTTTCCAAGTTTGAACGAGTCAAGAATGATGTCTCAATTTGGTACGGATTGTTTTCATGTCCAAATGAAGTAAGAATGATCCTACAAGAGTTTACAGTTGTTTCAATGTTCAAACGAGTCAAGAATGAAGCTACAAATTGTTTCCAAGTTCGAACGAGTCAAGAATGATGTCTCAATTTGGTACGGATTGATTTCATGTCCAAATGAAGCAAGAATGATCCTACAAGAGTTTTCAAGTTGTTTCCATGTTCAAACAAGTCAAGAATGATGCTACAAATTGTTTCCAAGTTCGAACGAGTCAAGAATGATGTCTCAATTTGTTAAGGATTGTTTTCATGTCCAAATGAAGTAAGAATGATCCTACAAGAGTTTACAATGGTTTCAATGTTCAAACGAGTCAAGAATGGAGCTACAAGTTATTTACAAGTTCAAACGAGTAAAGAATAAATTCTCAAGTTGTTTCCATTGTCAAACGAGTCAAGAATGAAGCTACAAGTTGTTTCCAAGTTCGAACGAGTCAAGAATGATGTCTCAATTTGTTACATATTGTTTTCATGTTCAAATGAGCCAAGAATGATCCTACAAGAGTTTACAAGTTGTTTCCATGTTCAAACGAGTCAAGAATGAAGCTACAAATTGTTTCAAGTTCGAACGAGTCAAGAATGCCGTCTCAATTTGTTACGGATTGTTTTCATGTCCAAATGAAGCAAGAATGATCCTACAAGAGTTTACAATTGTTTCAATGTTCAAACGAGTCAAGAATGAAGCTACAAATTGTTTCAATGTTCAAACGAGTCAAGAATGAAGCTACAAATTGTTTCCAAGTTCGAACTAGTCAAGAATGATGTCTCCATTTGGTACGGATTGTTTTCATGTCCAAATGAAGCAAGAATGATCCTACAAGAGTTTTCAAGTTGTTTCCATGTTCAAACAAGTCAAGAATGATGCTACAAATTGTTTCCAAGTTCGAACGAGTCAAGAATGATGTCTCAATTTGTTAAGGATTGTTTTCATGTCCAAATGAAGTAAGAATGATCCTACAAGAGTTTACAATTGTTTCAATGTTCAAACGAGTCAAGAATGGAGCTACAAGTTATTTACAAGTTCAAACGAGTAAAGAATAAATTCTCAAGTTGTTACATATTGTTTTCATGTTCAAATGAGCCAAGAATGATCCTACAAGAGTTTACAAGTTGTTTCCATTGTCAAACGAGTTAAGAATGAAGCTACAAGTTATTTCCAAGTTCGAACGAGTAAAGAATAAAGCTCAAGTTGTTACGTATTGTTTTCATGTTCAAATGAGCCAAGAATGATCCTACAAGAGTTTACAAGTTGTTTCCATTGTCAAACGAGTTAAGAATGAAGCTACAAGTTGTTTCCAAGTTCGAACGAGTCAAGAATGATGTCTCAAGTTGTTACATATTGTTTTCATGTTCAAATGAGGCAAGAATGATCCTACAAGAGTTTACAAGTTGTTTCCATTGTCAAACGAGTTAAGAATGAAGCTACAAGTTCTTTCCAAGTTCGAAAGAGTCAAGAATGATGTCTCAATTTGTTACGGATTGTTTTCATGTTCAAATGAGCCAAGAATGATCCTATAAGAGTTTACAAGTTGTTTCAATGTTCAAATGAGTCAAGAATTAAGCTACAAATTGTTTCAAGTTCGAACGAGTCAAGAATGATGTCTCAATTTGTTACGGATTATTTTAATGTCCAAATGAAGCAAGAATGATCCTACAAGAGTTTACAATTGTTTCAAAGTTCAAACTAGTCAAGAATGAAGCAACAAGTTGTTTCCAAGTTCGAACAGTAAAGAATGAAGTCTAAAGTTTTAACGGATTGTTGTCATGTTCAAATGAGCCAAAAATGATCCTACAAGAGTTTACAATTGTTTCAATGTTCAAACGAGTCAAGAATGGAGCTACAAGTTATTTCCAAGTTCAAACGAGTAAAGAATAAAGCCTCAAGTTGTTACAGATTGCTTTCATATTCAAATGACCCAAAAATGATCCTACAAGAGTTTACAAGTTATTTCCATTATCAAATGAGTCAAGAATGAAGCTACAAGTTGTTTCCAAGTTCGAGCGAGTCAAGAATGATGTCTCAATTTCTTACAGATTGTTTTCATGTTCAAATGAGCCAAGAATGATCCTACAAGAGTTTACAAGTTGTTTCCATGTTCAAACGAGTCAAGAATGAAGCTACAAATTGTTTCCATGTTCGAACGAGTCAAGAATGATGTCTCAATTTTTTACGGATTGTTTTCATGTCCAAATGAAGCAAGAATGATCCTACAAGAGTTTTCAAGTTGTTTCCATGTTCAAACAAGTCAAGAATGATGCTACAAATTGTTTCCAAGTTCGAACGAGTCAAGAATGATGTCTCAATTTGTTACGGATTGTTTTCATGTCCCAATGAAGCAAGAATGATCCTACAAGAGTTTACAATTGTTTCAATGTTCAAACGAGTCAAGAATGAAGCAACAAGTTTTTTCCAAGTTCGAACTGTAAAGAATGAAGTCTAAAGTTGTTACGGATTGTTGTCAGGTTCAAATGAGCCAAAAATTATCCTACAAGAGTTTACAATTGTTTCAATGTTCAAACGAGTCAAGAATGGAGCTACAAGTTATTTCCAAGTTCAAACGAGTAAAGAATAAAGTCTCAAGTTGTTACATATTGTTTTCATGTTCAAATGAGGCAAGAATGATCCTACAAGAGTTTACAAGTTGTTTCCATTGTCAAACGAGTTAAGAATAAAGCTACAAGTTGTTTCCAAGTTTGAACGAGTCAAGAATGATGTCTCAATTTGTTACGGATTGTTTTCATGTTCAAATGAGCCAAGAATGATCCTACAAGAGTTTACAAGTTGTTTCAATGTTCTAACGAGTCAAGAATGAAGCTACAAATAGTTTCAAGTTCGAACGAGTCAAGTATGATGTCTCAATTTGTTACGGATTGTTTTAATGTCCAAATGAAGCAAGAATGATCCAACAAGAGTTTACAATTGTTTCAATGTTCAAACTAGTCAAGAATGAAGCAACAAGTTATTTCCAAGTTCGAACAGTAAAGAATGAAGTCTAAAGTTGTTACGGATTGTTGTCATGTTCAAATGAGCCAAAAATGATCCTACAAGAGTTTACAATTGTTTCAATGTTCAAACTAGTCAAGAATGGAGCTAAACGTTATTTCCAAGTTCAAACGAGTAAAGAATAAAGTCTCAAGTTGTTACAGATTGCTTTCATATTCAAATGAGCCAAAAATGATCCTACAAGAGTTTACAAGTTGTTTCCATTGTCAAACGAGTCAAGAATGGAGCTACAAGTTATTTACAAGTTCAAACGAGTAAAGAATAAAGTCTCAAGTTGTTACATATTGTTTTCATGTTCAAATGAGGCAAGAATGATCCCACAAGAGTTTACAAGTTGTTTCCATTGGCAAACGAGTGAAGAATGAAGCTACAAGTTCTTTCCAAGTTCGAACGAGTCAAGAATGATGTCTCAATTTGTTACGGATTGTTTTCATGTTCAAATGAGCCAAGAATGATCCTACAAGAGTTTACAAGTTGTTTCCATGTTCAAACGAGTCAAGAATGAATCTACAAATTGTTTCCAAGTTCGAACGAGTCAAGAATGATGTCTCAATTTGTTACGGATTGTTTTCATGTCCAAATGAAGCAAAAATGATCCTACAAGAGTTTACAAGTTGTTTCAATGTTCAAACGAGTCAAGAATGAAGCTACAAATTGTTTCAAGTTCGAACGAGTCAAGAATGATGTCTCAATTTGTTACGGATTGTTTTAATGTCCAATGAAGCAAGAATGATCCTACAAGAGTTTACAATTGTTTCAAAGTTCAAATGAGTCAAGAATGAAGCAACAAGTTGTTTCCAATTTCGAACAGTAAAGAATGAAGTCTAAAGTTTTTACGGATTGTTGTCATGTTAAAATGAGCCAAAAATGATCCTACAAGAGTTTACAATTGTTTCAATGTTCAAACGAGTCAAGAATGGAGCTACAAGTTATTTCCAAGTTCAAACGAGTAAAGAATAAAGCCTCAAGTTGTTACAGATTGCTTTCATATTCAAATGAGCCAAAAATGATCCTACAAGAGTTTACAAGTTGTTTCCATTGTCAAATGAGTCAAGAATGAAGCTACAAATTGTTTCAATATTCAAACGAGTCAAGAATGAAGCTATAAATTGTTTCCAAGTTCGAACGAGTCAAGAATGATGTCTCAATTTGTTACGGATTGTTTTCATGTTCAAATGAGCCAAGAATGATCCTACAAGAGTTTACAAGTTGTTTCAATGTTCAAACGAGTCAAGAATGAAGGTACAAATTGTTTCAAGTTCGAACGAGTCAAGAATGCTGTCTCAATTTGTTACGGATTGTTTTCATGTCGAAATGAAGCAAGAATGATCCTACAACAGTTTACAATTGTGTCAATGTTCAAATGAGTCAAGAATGAAGCAACAAGTTGTATCCAAGTTCGAACAGTAAAGAATGAAGTGTAAAGTTGTTACGGATTGTTGTCATGTTCAAATGAGCCAAAAATGATCCTACAAGAGTTTACAATTGTTTCAATGTTCAAACGAGTCAAGAATGGAGCTACAAGTTATTTCCAAGTTCAAACGAGTAAAGAATAAAGTCTCAAGTTGTTATAGATTGCTTTCATGTTCAAATGAGCCAAGAATGATCCTACAAGAGTTTACAAGTTATTTCCATTGTCAAACGAGTCAAGAATGAAGCTACAAGTTGTTTCCAAGTTCGAACGAGTCAAGATTGATGTCTCAATTTGTTACGGATTGTTTTCATGTCCCAATGAAGCAAGAATGATCCTACAAGAGTTTACAATTGTTTCAATGTTCAAACGAGTCAAGAATGAAGCAACAAGTTTTTTCCAAGTTCGAACTGTAAAGAATGAAGTCTAAAGTTGTTACGGATTGTTGTCAGGTTCAAATGAGCCAAAAATGATCCTACAAGAGTTTACAATTGTTTCAATGTTCAAACGAGTCAAGAATGGAGCTACAAGTTATTTCCAAGTTCAAACGAGTAAAGAATAAAGTCTCAAGTTGTTACATATTGTTTTCATGTTCAAATGAGGCAAGAATGATCCTACAAGAGTTTACAAGTTGTTTCCATTGTCAAACGAGTTAAGAATAAAGCTACAAGTTGTTTCCAAGTTTGAACGAGTCAAGAATGATGTCTCAATTTGTTACGGATTGTTTTCATGTTCAAATGAGCCAAGAATGATCCTACAAGAGTTTACAAGTTGTTTCAATGTTCAAACGAGTCAAGAATGAAGCTACAAATAGTTTCAAGTTCGAACGAGTCAAGTATGATGTCTCAATTTGTTACGGATTGTTTTAATGTCCAAATGAAGCAAGAATGATCCAACAAGAGTTTACAATTGTTTCAATGTTCAAACTAGTCAAGAATGAAGCAACAAGTTGTTTCCAAGTTCGAACAGTAAAGAATGAAGTCTAAAGTTGTTACGGATTGTTGTCATGTTCAAATGAGCCAAAAATGATCCTACAAGAGTTTACAATTGTTTCAATGTTCAAACTAGTCAAGAATGGAGCTAAACGTTATTTCCAAGTTCAAACGAGTAAAGAATAAAGTCTCAAGTTGTTACAGATTGCTTTCATATTCAAATGAGCCAAAAATGATCCTACAAGAGTTTACAAGTTGTTTCCATTGTCAAACGAGTCAAGAATGGAGCTACAAGTTATTTACAAGTTCAAACGAGTAAAGAATAAAGTCTCAAGTTGTTACATATTGTTTTCATGTTCAAATGAGGCAAGAATGATCCCACAAGAGTTTACAAGTTGTTTCCATTGGCAAACGAGTGAAGAATGAAGCTACAAGTTCTTTCCAAGTTCGAACGAGTCAAGAATGATGTCTCAATTTGTTACGGATTGTTTTCATGTTCAAATGAGCCAAGAATGATCCTACAAGAGTTTACAAGTTGTTTCCATGTTCAAACGAGTCAAGAATGAATCTACAAATTGTTTCCAAGTTCGAACGAGTCAAGAATGATGTCTCAATTTGTTACGGATTGTTTTCATGTCCAAATGAAGCAAAAATGATCCTACAAGAGTTTACAAGTTGTTTCAATGTTCAAACGAGTCAAGAATGAAGCTACAAATTGTTTCAAGTTCGAACGAGTCAAGAATGATGTCTCAATTTGTTACGGATTGTTTTAATGTCCAATGAAGCAAGAATGATCCTACAAGAGTTTACAATTGTTTCAAAGTTCAAATGAGTCAAGAATGAAGCAACAAGTTGTTTCCAATTTCGAACAGTAAAGAATGAAGTCTAAAGTTTTTACGGATTGTTGTTATGTTCAAATGAGCCAAAAATGATCCTACAAGAGTTTACAATTGTTTCAATGTTCAAACGAGTCAAGAATGGAGCTACAAGTTATTTCCAAGTTCAAACGAGTAAAGAATAAAGCCTCAAGTTGTTACAGATTGCTTTCATATTCAAATGAGCCAAAAATGATCCTACAAGAGTTTACAAGTTGTTTCCATTGTCAAATGAGTCAAGAATGAAGCTACAAATTGTTTCAATGTTCAAACGAGTCAAGAATGAAGCTACAAATTGTTTCCAAGTTCGAACGAGTCAAGAATGATGTCTCAATTTGTTACGGATTGTTTTCATGTTCAAATGAGCCAAGAATGATCCTACAAGAGTTTACAAGTTGTTTCAATGTTCAAACGAGTCAAGAATGAAGGTACAAATTGTTTCAAGTTCGAACGAGTCAAGAATGCTGTCTCAATTTGTTACGGATTGTTTTCATGTCGAAATGAAGCAAGAATGATCCTACAACAGTTTACAATTGTTTCAATGTTCAAATGAGTCAAGAAAGAAGCAACAAGTTGTATCCAAGTTCGAACAGTAAAGAATGAAGTGTAAAGTTGTTACGGATTGTTGTCATGTTCAAATGAGCCAAAAATGATCCTACAAGAGTTTACAATTGTTTCAATGTTCAAACGAGTCAAGAATGGAGCTACAAGTTATTTCCAAGTTCAAACGAGTAAAGAATAAAGTCTCAAGTTGTTATAGATTGCTTTCATGTTCAAATGAGCCAAGAATGATCCTACAAGAGTTTACAAGTTATTTCCATTGTCAAACGAGTCAAGAATGAAGCTACAAGTTGTTTCCAAGTTCGAACGAGTCAAGATTGATGTCTCAATTTGTTACGGATTGTTTTCATGTCCAAATGAAGCAAGAATGATCCTACAAGAGTTTACAATTGTTTCAATGTTCAAACGAGTGAAGAATGAAGCAACAAGTTGTTTCCAAGTTCGAACAGTAAAGAATGAAGTCTAAAGTTGTTAAGGATTGTTGTCATGTTCAAATGTGCCAAAAATGATCCTACAAGAGTTTACTATTTTTTCAATGTTCTAACGAGTCAAGAATGGAGCTACAAGTTATTTCCAAGTTCAAACGAGTAAAGAATAAAGTCTCAAGTTGTTATAGATTGCTTTCATGTTCAAATGAGCCAAGAATGATCCTACAAGAGTTTACAAGTTGTTTCCATTGTCAAACGAGTCAAGAATGAAGCTACAAGTTGTTTCCAAGTTCGAACGAGTCAAAAATGATGTCTCAATTTGTTACGGATTGTTTTCATGTTCAAATGAGCCAAGAATGATCCTACAAGAGTTTACAAGATTTTTCAATGTTGAAATGTGTCAAGAATGAAGCTACAAATTGTTTCAAGTTCGAACGAGTCAAGAATGCTGCCTCAATTTGTTACGGATTGTTTTCATGTCCAAATGAAGCAAGAATGATCCTACAAGAGTTTTCAAGTTGTTTCCATGTTCAAACAAGTCAAGAATGATGCTACAAATTGTTTCCAAGTTCGAACGAGTCAAGAATGATGTCTCAATTTGTTACGGATTGTTTTCATGTCCCAATGAAGCAAGAATGATCCTACAAGAGTTTACAATTGTTTCAATGTTCAAACGAGTCAAGAATGAAGCAACAAGTTGTTTCCAAGTTCGAACTGTAAAGAATGAAGTCTAAAGTTGTTACGGATTGTTGTCATGTTCAAATAAGCCAAAAATGATCCTACAAGAGTTTACAATTGTTTCAATGTTCAAACTAGTCAAGAATGGAGCTAAGCGTTATTTCCAAGTTCAAACGAGTAAAGAATAAAGTCTCAAGTTGTTACAGATTGCTTTCATATTCAAATGAGCCAAAAATGATCCTACAAGAGTTTACAAGTTGTTTCCATTGTCAAACGAGTCAAGAATGGAGCTACAAGTTATTTACAAGTTCAAACGAGTAAAGAATAATGTCTTTACTCGTTGGCAAACGAGTGAAGAATGAAGCTACAAGTTCTTTCCAAGTTCGAACGAGTCAAGAATGATGTCTCAATTTGTTACGGATTGTTTTCATGTTCAAATGAGCCAAGAATGATCCTACAAGAGTTTACAAGTTGTTTCAATGTTCAAACGAGTAAAGAATGAAGCTACAAATTGTTTCATGTTCGAACGAGTCAAGAATGATGTCTCAATTTGTTACGGATTGTTTTAATTTCTAAATGAAGCAAGAATGATCCTACAAGAGTTTACAATTGTTTCAAAGTTCAAACGAGTCAAGAATGAAGCAACAAGTTGTTTCCAATTTCGAATAGTAAAGAATGAAGTCTAAAGTTTTTACGGATTGTTGTCATGTTCAAATGAGCCAAAAATGATCCTACAAGAGTTTACAATTGTTTCAATGTTCAAATGAGTCAAGAATGGAGCTACAAGTTATTTCCAAGTTCAAACGAGTAAAGAATAAAGCCTCAAGTTGTTACAGATTGCTTTCATATTCAAATGAGCCAAAAATTATCCTACAAGAGTTTACAAGTTGTTTCCATTGTCAAATGAATCAAGAATGAAGCTACAAGTTGTTTCCAAGTTCGAGCGAGTCAAGAATGATGTCTCAATTTGTTACAGATTGTTTTCATGTTCAAATGAGCCAAGAATGATCCTACAAAAGTTTACAAGTTGTTTCCATGTTCAAACGAGTCAAGAATGAAGCTACAAATTGTTTCCAAGTTCGAACGAGTCAAGAATGATGTCTCAATTTGGTACGGATTGTTTTCATGTCCAAATGAAGCAAGAATGATCCTACAAGAGTTTACAAGTTGTTTCAATGTTCAAACGAGTCAAGAATGGAGGTACAAATTGTTTCAAGTTCGAACGAGTCAAGAATGCTGTCTCAATTTGTTACGGATTGTTTTCTTGTCGAAATGAAGCAAGAATGATCCTACAACAGTTTACAATTGTTTCAATGTTCAAATGAGTCAAGAATGAAGCAACAAGTTGTATCCAAGTTCGAACAGTAAAGAATGAAGTGTAAAGTTGTTACGGATTGTTGTCATGTTCAAATGAGCCAAAAATGATCCTACAAGTGTTTACAATTGTTTCAATGTTCAAACGAGTCAAGAATGGAGCTACAAGTTATTTCCAAGTTCAAACGAGTAAAGAATAAAGTCTCAAGTTGTTATAGATTGCTTTCATGTTCAAATGAGCCAAGAATGATCCTACAAGAGTTTACAAGTTGTTTCCATTGTCAAACGAGTCAAGAATGATGTCTCAATTTGTTACGGATTGTTTTCATGTTCAAATGAGCCAAGAATGATCCTACAAGAGTTTACAAGTTGTTTCAATGTTCAAACGAGTCAAGAATGAAGCTACAAATTGTTTCAAGTTCGAACGAGTCAAGAATGCCGTCTCAATTTGTTACGGATTGTTTTCATGTCCAAATGAAGCAAGAATGATCCTACAAGAGTTTACAATTGTTTCAATGTTCAAACGAGTCAAGAATGAAGCTACAAATTGTTTCAATGTTCAAACGAGTCAAGAATGAAGCTACAAATTGTTTCCAAGTTCGAACGAGTCAAGAATGATGTCTCAATTTGGTAGGGATTGTTTTCATGTCCAAATGAAGCAAGAATGATCCTACAAGAGTTTTCAAGTTGTTTCCATGTTCAAACAAGTCAAGAATGATGCTACAAATTGTTTCCAAGTTCGAACGAGTCAAGAATGATGTCTCAATTTGTTACGGATTATTTTCATGTCCAAATGAAGTAAGAATGATCCTACAAGAGTTTACAATTGTTTCATTGTTCAAACGAGTCAAGAATGAAGCAACAAGATGTTTCCAAATTCGAACAGTAAAGAATGAAGTCTAAAGTTGTTAAGGATTGTTGTCATGTTCAAATGTGCCAAAAATGATCCTACAAGAGTTTACAATTTTTTCAATGTTCAAACGAGTCAAGAATGGAGCTACAAGTTATTTCCAAGTTCAAACGAGTAAAGAATAAAGTCTCAAGTTGTTATAGATTGCTTTCATGTTCAAATGAGCCAAGAATGATCCTACAAGAGTTTACAAGTTGTTTCCATTGTCAAACGAGTCAAGAATGAAGCTATAAGTTGTTTCCAAGTTCGAACGAGTCAAGAATGATGTCTCAATTTATTACGGATTGTTTTCATGTTCAAATGAGCCAAGAATGATCCTACAAGAGTTTACAAGTTGTTTCAATGTTCAAACGAGTCAAGAATGAAGCTACAAATTGTTTCAAGTTCGAACGAGTCAAGAATGCCGTCTCAATTTGTTACGGATTGTTTTCATGTCCAAATGAAGCAAGAATGATCCTACAAGAGTTTACAATTGTTTCAATGTTCAAACGAGTCAAGAATGAAGCTACAAATTGTTTCAATGTTCAAACGAGTGAAGAATGAAGCTACAAATTGTTTCAATGTTCAAACGAGTCAAGAATGAAGTTACAAATTGTTTCCAAGTTCGAACGAGTCAAGAATGCTGTCTCAATTTGTTACGGATTATTTTCATGTCCAAATGAAGCAAGAATGATCCTACAACAGTTTACAATTGTTTCAATGTTCAAACGAGTCAAGAATGAAACAACAAGTTGTTTCCAAGTTCGAACAGTAAAGAATGAAGTCTAAAGTTGTTACGGATTGTTGTCATGTTCAAATGAGGCAAGAATGATCCTACAAGAGTTTACAATTGTTTCAATGTTCAAACGAGTCAAGAATGAAGCAACAAGTTGTTTCCAAGTTCGAACTGTAAAGAATGAAGTCTAAAGTTGTTACGGATTGTTGTCATGTTCAAATGAGGCAAGAATGATCCTACAAGAGTTTACAATTGTTTCAATGTTCAAACGAGTCAAGAATGAAGCAACAAGTTGTTTCCAAGTTCGAACTGTAAAGAATGAAGTCTAAAGTTGTTACGGATTGTTGTCGGGTTCAAATGAGCCAAAAATCATCCTACAAGAGTTTACAATTGTTTCAATGTTCAAACGAGTCAAGAATGGAGCTACAAGTTATTTACAAGTTCAAACGAGTAAAGAATAAAGTCTCAAGTTGTTATAGATTGCTTTCATGTTCAAATGAGCCAAGAATGATCCTACAAGAGTTTACAAGTTGTTTCCATTGTCAAACGAGTCAAGAATGAAGCTACAAGTTGTTTCCAAGTTCGAACGAGTCAAGAATGATGTCTCAATTTGTTACGGATTCTTTTCATGTTCAATTGAGCCAAGAATGATCCTACAAGAGTTTACAAGTTGTTTCAATGTTCAAACGAGTCAAGAATGAAGCTACAAAATTTTTCAAGTTCAAACGAGTCAAGAATACTGTCTCAAATTGTTACGGATTGTTTTCATGTCCAAATGAAGCAAGAATGATCCTACAAGAGTTTACAATTGTTTCAATGTTCAAACGAGTCAAGAATGAAGCTACAGGTTGTTTCCAAGTTCGAACGAGTCAAGAATGATGTCTCAATTTGTTACGGATTGTTTTCATGTCCAAATGAAGCAAGAATGATCCTACAAGAGTTTACAATTGTTTCAAAGTTCCAACGAGTCAAGAATGAAGCAACAAGTTGTTTCCAAGTTCGAACAGTAAAGAATGAAGTCTAAAGTTGTTACGGATTGTTGTCATATTCAAATGAGCCAAAAATGATCCTACAAGAGTTTACAATTGTTTCAATGTTCAAACGAGTCAAGAATGGAGCTACAAGTTATTTCCAAGTTCAAATGAGTAAAGAATAAAGTCTCAAGTTGTTATAGATTGCTTTCATGTTCAAATGAGCCAAGAATGATCCTACAAGAGTTTACAAGTTGTTTCAATTGTCAAACGAGTCAAGAATGGAGCTACAAGTTATTTCCAAGTTCAAATGAGTAAAGAATAAAGTCTCAAGTTGTTATAGATTGCTTTCATGTTCAAATGAGCCAAGAATGATCCTACAGGAGTTTACAAGTTGTTTCCATTGTCAAATGAGTTAAGAATGAAGCTACAAGTTCTTTCCAAGTTCGAACGAGTCAAGAATGATGTCTCAATTTGTTACGGATTCTTTTCATGTTCAAATGAGCCTAGAATGATCCTACAAGAGTTTACAAATTGTTTCAAGTTCGAACGACTCATGAATGATGTCTCAATTTGTTACGGATTGTTTTCATGTCCAAATGAAGCAAGAATGATCCTACAAGAGTTTACAATTGTTTCAATGTTCAAACGAGTCAAGAATGAAGCTACAAGTTGTTTTCAAGTTCGAACGAGTCAAGAATGATGTCTCAATTTGTTACGGATTGTTTTCTTGTTCAAATGAGCCAAGAATGATCCCACAAGAGTTTACAAGTTGTTTCAATGTTCAAACGAGTCAAGAATGAAGCTACAAATTGTTTGAAGTTCGAACGACTCAAGAATGTTGTCTCAATTAGTTACGGATTATTTTCATGTCCAAATGAGGCAAGAATGATCCTACATGAGTTTACAATTGTTTCAATGTTCAAACGAGTCAAGAATGAAGCAACAAGTTGTTTCCAAGTTCGAACAGTAAAGAATGAAGTCTATAGTTGGTACGGATTGTTGTCATGTTCAAATGAGCCAAAAATGATCCTACAAGAGTTTACAATTGTTTCAATGTTCAAACGAGTCAAGAATGGAGCTTCAAGTTATTTCCAAGTTCAAACGAGTAAAGAATAAAGTCTCAAGTTGTTACAGATTTCTTTCATATTCAAATGAGCCAAAAATGATCCTACAAGAGTTTACAAGTTGTTTCCATTGCCAAATGAGTCAAGAATGAAGCTACAAGTTGTTTCCAAGTTCGAGCGAGTCAAGAATGATGTCTCAATTTGTTACAGACTGTTTTCATGTTCAAATGAGCCAAGAATGATCCTACAAGAGTTTACAAGTTGTTTCCATGTTCAAACGAGTCAAGAATGAATCTACAAATTGTTTCCAAGTTCGAACGAGTCAAGAATGATGTCTCAATTTGTTAAGGATTGTTTTCATGTCCAAATGAAGCAAGAATGATCCTACAACAGTTTACAATTGTTTCAATGTTCAAACGAGTCAAGAATGAAACAACAAGTTGTTTCCAAGTTCGAACAGTAAAGAATGAAGTCTAAAGTTGTTACGGATTGTTGTCATGTTCAAATGAGGAAAGAATGATCCACAAAGAGTTTACAATTGTTTCAATGTTCAAACGAGTCAAGAATGAAGCAACAAGTTGTTTCCAAGTTCGAACTGTAAAGAATGAAGTCTAAAGTTGTTACGGATTGTTGTCATGTTCAAATGAGGCAAGAATGATCCTACAAGAGTTTACAATTGTTTCAATGTTCAAACGAGTCAAGAATGAAGCAACAAGTTGTTTCCAAGTTCGAACTGTAAAGAATGAAGTCTAAAGTTGTTACGGATTGTTGTCGGGTTCAAATGAGCCAAAAATCATCCTACAAGAGTTTACAATTGTTTCAATGTTCAAACGAGTCAAGAATGGAGCTACAAGTTATTTACAAGTTCAAACGAGTAAAGAATAAAGTCTCAAGTTGTTATAGATTGCTTTCATGTTCAAATGAGCCAAGAATGATCCTACAAGAGTTTACAAGTTGTTTCCATTGTCAAACGAGTCAAGAATGAAGCTACAAGTTGTTTCCAAGTTCGAACGAGTCAAGAATGATGTCTCAATTTGTTACGGATTCTTTTCATGTTCAATTGAGCCAAGAATGATCCTACAAGAGTTTACAAGTTGTTTCAATGTTCAAACGAGTCAAGAATGAAGCTACAAAATTTTTCAAGTTCAAACGAGTCAAGAATACTGTCTCAAATTGTTACGGATTGTTTTCATGTCCAAATGAAGCAAGAATGATCCTACAAGAGTTTACAATTGTTTCAATGTTCAAACGAGTCAAGAATGAAGCTACAGGTTGTTTCCAAGTTCGAACGAGTCAAGAATGATGTCTCAATTTGTTACGGATTGTTTTCATGTCCAAATGAAGCAAGAATGATCCTACAAGAGTTTACAATTGTTTCAAAGTTCCAACGAGTCAAGAATGAAGCAACAAGTTGTTTCCAAGTTCGAACAGTAAAGAATGAAGTCTAAAGTTGTTACGGATTGTTGTCATATTCAAATGAGCCAAAAATGATCCTACAAGAGTTTACAATTGTTTCAATGTTCAAACGAGTCAAGAATGGAGCTACAAGTTATTTCCAACTTCAAATGAGTAAAGAATAAAGTCTCAAGTTGTTATAGATTGCTTTCATGTTCAAATGAGCCAAGAATGATCCTACAAGAGTTTACAAGTTGTTTCAATTGTCAAACGAGTCAAGAATGGAGCTACAAGTTATTTCCAAGTTCAAATGAGTAAAGAATAAAGTCTCAAGTTGTTATAGATTGCTTTCATGTTCAAATGAGCCAAGAATGATCCTACAGGAGTTTACAAGTTGTTTCCATTGTCAAATGAGTTAAGAATGAAGCTACAAGTTCTTTCCAAGTTCGAACGAGTCAAGAATGATGTCTCAATTTATTACGGATTCTTTTCATGTTCAAATGAGCCTAGAATGATCCTACAAGAGTTTACAAATTGTTTCAAGTTCGAACGACTCATGAATGATGTCTCAATTTGTTACGGATTGTTTTCATGTCCAAATGAAGCAAGAATGATCCTACAAGAGTTTACAATTGTTTCAATGTTCAAACGAGTCAAGAATGAAGCTACAAGTTGTTTTCAAGTTCGAACGAGTCAAGAATGATGTCTCAATTTGTTACGGATTGTTTTCTTGTTCAAATGAGCCAAGAATGATCCCACAAGAGTTTACAAGTTGTTTCAATGTTCAAACGAGTCAAGAATGAAGCTACAAATTGTTTGAAGTTCGAACGACTCAAGAATGTTGTCTCAATTTGTTACGGATTATTTTCATGTCCAAATGAGGCAAGAATGATCCTACATGAGTTTACAATTGTTTCAATGTTCAAACGAGTCAAGAATGAAGCAACAAGTTGTTTCCAAGTTCGAACAGTAAAGAATGAAGTCTATAGTTGGTACGGATTGTTGTCATGTTCAAATGAGCCAAAAATGATCCTACAAGAGTTTACAATTGTTTCAATGTTCAAACGAGTCAAGAATGGAGCTTCAAGTTATTTCCAAGTTCAAACGAGTAAAGAATAAAGTCTCAAGTTGTTACAGATTTCTTTCATATTCAAATGAGCCAAAAATGATCCTACAAGAGTTTACAAGTTGTTTCCATTGCCAAATTAGTCAAGAATGAAGCTACAAGTTGTTTCCAAGTTCGAGCGAGTCAAGAATGATGTCTCAATTTGTTACAGACTGTTTTCATGTTCAAATGAGCCAAGAATGATCCTACAAGAGTTTACAAGTTGTTTCCATGTTCAAACGAGTCAAGAATGAATCTACAAATTGTTTCCAAGTTCGAACGAGTCAAGAATGATGTCTCAATTTGTTAAGGATTGTTTTCATGTCCAAATGAAGCAAGAATGATCCTACAAGAGTTTTCAAGTTGTTTCCATGTTCAAACAAGTCAAGAATGATGCTAAAAATTGTTTCCAAGTTCGAACGAGTCAAGAATGATGTCTTAATTTGTTACGGATTGTTTTCATGTCCAAATGAAGCAAGAATGATCCTACAAGAGTTTACAATTATTTCAATGTTCAAACGAGTGAAGAATGAAACAACAAGTTGTTTCCAAGTTCGAACAGTAAAGAATGAAGTCTAAAGTTGTTACGGATTGTTGTCATGTTCAAATGAGCCATAAATGATCCTACAAGAGTTTACAATTGTTTCAATGTTCAAACGAGTCAAGAATGGAGCTACAAGTTATTTACAAGTTCAAACGAGTAAAGAATAAAGTCTCAAGTTGTTATAGATTGCTTTCATGTTCAAATGAGCCAAGAATGATCCTACAAGAGTTTACAAGTTGTTTCCATTGTCAAACGAGTCAAGAATGAAGCTACAAGTTGTTTCCAAGTTCGAACGAGTCAAGAATGATGTCTCAATTTGTTACGGATTGTTTTCATGTTCAATTGAGCCAAGAATGATCCTACAAGAGTTTACAAGTTGTTTCAATGTTCAAACGAGTCAAGAATGAAGCTACAAAATTTTTCAAGTTCAAACGAGTCAAGAATACTGTCTCAAATTGTTACGGATTGTTTTCATGTCCAAATGAAGCAAGAATGATCCTACAAGAGTTTACAATTGTTTCAATTTTCAAACGAGTCAAGAATGAAGCTACAGGTTGTTTCCAAGTTCGAACGAGTCAAGAATGATGTCTCAATTTGTTACGGATTGTTTTCATATTCAAATGAGCCAAGAATGATCCTACAAGAGTTTACAGTTGTTTCAATGTTTAAACAAGTCAAGAATGGAGTTACAAGTTATTTCCATGTTCAAACGAGTAAAGAATAAAGTCTCAAGTTGTCATAGATTGCTTTCATGTTCAAATGAGCCAAGAATGATCCTACAAGAGTTTACAAGTTGTTTCCATTGTCAAACGAGTCAAGAATGAAGCTACAAGTTGTTTCCAAGTTCGAACGAGTCAAGAATGATGTCTCAATCTGTTACGGATTGTTTTCATGTCCAAATGAAGCAAGAATGATCCTACAAGAGTTTTCAAGTTGTTTCCATGTTCAAACAAGTCAAGAATGATGCTACAAATTGTTTCCAAGTTCGAACGAGTCAAGAATGATGTCTCAATTTGTTACGGATTGTTTTCATGTCCAAATGAAGCAAGAATGATCTTACAACAGTTTACAATTGTTTCAATGTTCAAACGAGTGAAGAATGAAGCAACAAGTTGTTTGCAAGTTCGAACTGTAAAGAATGAAGTCTAAAGTTGTTACGGATTGTTGTCAGGTTCAAATGAACCAAAAATCATCCTACAAGAGTTTACAATTGTTTCAATGTTCAAACGAGTCAAGAATGGAGCTACAAGTTATTTCCAAGTTCAAACGAGTAAAGAATAAAGTCTCAATTTGTTACAGACTGTTTTCATGTTCAAATGAGCCAAGAATGATCCTACAAGAGTTTACAAGTTGTTTCCATTGTCAAACGAGTTAAGAATGAAGCTACAAGTTCTTTCCAAGTTCAAACGAGTCAAGAATGATGTCTCAATTTGTTACGGATTCTTTTCATGTTCAAATGAGCCTAGAATGATCCTACAAGAATTTACAAATTGTTTAAAGTTCGAACGACTCATGAATGATGTCTCAATTTGTTACGGATTGTTTTCATGTCCAAATGAAGCAAGAATGATCCTACAAGAGTTTACAATTGTTTCAATGTTCAAACGAGTCAAGAATGAAGCTACAAGTTGTTTCCAAGTTCGAACGAGTCAAGAATGATGTCTCAATTTGTTACGGATTGTTTTCTTGTTCAAATGAGCCAAGAATGATCCCACAAGAGTTTACAAGTTGGTTCAATGTTCAAATGAGTCAAGAATGAAGCTACAAATTGTTTGAAGTTCGAACGACTCAAGAATGTTGTCTCAATTTGTTGCGGATTATTTTCATGTCCAAATGAGGCAAGAATGATCCTACATGAGTTTACAATTGTTTCAATGTTCAAACGAGTCAAGAATGAAGCAACAAGTTGTTTCCAAGTTCGAACAGTAAAGAATGAAGTCTATAGTTGGTACGGATTGTTGTCATGTTCAAATGAGCCAAAAATGATCCTACAAGAGTTTACAATTGTTTCAATGTTCAAACGAGTCAAGAATGGAGCTTCAAGTTATTTCCAAGTTCAAACGAGTAAAGAATAAAGTCTCAAGTTGTTACAGATTTCTTTCATATTCAAATGAGCCAAAAATGATCCTACAAGAGTTTACAAGTTGTTTCCATGTTCAAACGAGTCAAGAATGAATCTACAAATTGTTTCCAAGTTCGAACGAGTCAAGAATGATGTCTCAATTTGTTACGGATTGTTTTCATGTCCAAATGAAGCAAGAATGATCCTACAAGAGTTTACAAGTTGTTTCCATTGTCAAACGAGTCAAGAATGAAGCTACAAGTTGTTTCCAAGTTCGAACAAGTCAAGAATGATGTCTCAATTTGTTACGGATTGTTTTCATGTTCAAATGAGCCAAGAATGATCCTACAAGAGTTTACAAGTTGTTTCAATGTTCAAACGAGTCAAGAATGAAGCTACAAATTGTTTCAAGTTCGAACGAGTCAAGAATGTTGTCTCAATTTGTTACAGATTGTTTTCATGTCCAAATGAAGCAAGAATGATCCTACAACAGTTTACAATTGTTTCAATGTTCAAACAAGTCAAGAATGAAGCAACAAGTTGTTTCTAAGTTTGAACAGTAAAGAATTAAGTCTAAAGTTGGTACGGATTGTTGTCATGTTCAAATGAGCCAAAAATGATCCTACAAGAGTTTACAGTTGTTTCAATGTTTAAACAAGTCAAGAATGGAGTTACAAGTTATTTCCATGTTCAAACGAGTAAAGAATAAAGTCTCAAGTTGTCATAGATTGCTTTCATGTTCAAATGAGCCAAGAATGATCCTACAAGAGTTTACAAGTTGTTTCCATTGTCAAACGAGTCAAGAATGAAGCTACAAGTTGTTTCCAAGTTCGAACGAGACAAGAATGATGTCTCAATCTGTTACGGATTGTTTTCATGTCCAAATGAAGCAAGAATGATCCTACAAGAGTTTTCAAGTTGTTTCCATGTTCAAACAAGTCAAGAATGATGCTACAAATTGTTTCCAAGTTCGAACGAGTCAAGAATGATGTCTCAATTTGTTACGGATTGTGTTCATGTCCAAATGAAGCAAGAATGATCCTACAAGAGTTTACAATTGTTTCAATGTTCAAACGAGTGAAGAATGAAGCAACAAGTTGTTTGCAAGTTCGAACTGTAAAGAATGAAGTCTAAAATTGTTACGGATTGTTGTCAGGTTCAAATGAGCCAAAAATCATCCTACAAGAGTTTACAATTGTTTCAATGTTCAAACGAGTCAAGAATGGAGCTACAAGTTATTTCCAAGTTCAAACGAGTAAAGAATAAAGTCTCAATTTGTTACAGACTGTTTTCATGTTCAAATGAGCCAAGAATGATCCTACAAGAGTTTACAAGTTGTTTCCATTGTCAAACGAGTTAAGAATGAAGCTACAAGTTCTTTCCAAGTTCGAACGAGTCAAGAATGATGTCTCAATTTGTTACGGATTCTTTTCATGTTCAAATGAGCCTAGAATGATCCTACAAGAGTTTACAAATTGTTTCAAGTTCGAACGACTCATGAATGATGTCTCAATTTGTTACGGATTGTTTTCATGTCCAAATGAAGCAAGAATGATCCTACAAGAGTTTACAATTGTTTCAATGTTCAAACGAGTCAAGAATGAAGCTACAAGTTGTTTCCAAGTTCGAACGAGTCAAGAATGATGTCTCAATTTGTTACGGATTGTTTTCTTGTTCAAATGAGCCAAGAATGATCCCACAAGAGTTTACAAGTTGTTTCAATGTTCAAACGAGTCAAGAATGAAGCTACAAATTGTTTGAAGTTCGAACGACTCAAGAATGTTGTCTCAATTTGTTACGGATTATTTTCATGTCCAAATGAGGCAAGAATGATCCTACAAGAGTTTACAATTGTTTCAATGTTCAAACGAGTCAAGAATGAAGCAACAAGTTGTTTCCAAGTTCGAACAGTAAAGAATGAAGTGTATAGTTGGTACGGATTGTTGTCATGTTCAAATGAGCAAAAAATGATCCTACAAGAGTTTACAATTGTTTCAATGTTCAAACGAGTCAAGAATGCAGCTTCAAGTTATTTCCAAGTTCAAACGAGTAAAAAATAAAGTCTCAAGTTGTTACAGATTTCTTTCATATTCAAATGAGCCAAAAATGATCCTACAAGAGTTTACAAGTTGTTTCCATTGCCAAATGAGTCAAGAATGAAGCTACAAGTTGTTTCCAAGTTCGAGCGAGTCAAGAATGATGTCTCAATTTGTTACAGACTGTTTTCATGTTCAAATGAGCCCAGAATGATCCTACAAGAGTTTACAAGTTGTTTCCATGTTCAAACGAGTCAAGAATGAATCTACAAATTGTTTCCAAGTTCGAACGAGTCAAGAATGATGTCTCAATTTGTTAAGGATTGTTTTCATGTCCAAATGAAGCAAGAATGATCCTACAAGAGTTTTCAAGTTGTTTCCATGTTCAAACAAGTCAAGAATGATGCTACAAATTGTTTCCAAGTTCGAACGAGTCAAGAATGATGTCTCAATTTGTTACGGATTGTTTTCATGTCCAAATGAAGCAGGAATGATCTTACAAGAGTTTACAATTGTTTCAATGTTCAAACGAGTCAAGAATGAAGCAACAAGTTGTTTGCAAGTTCGAACTGTAAAGAATGAAGTCTAAAGTTGTTACGGATTGTTGTCAGGTTCAAATGAGCCAAAAATCATCCTACAAGAGTTTACAATTGTTTCAATGTTCAAACGAGTCAAGAATGGAGCTACAAGTTATTTCCAAGTTCAAACGAGTAAAGAATAAAGTCTCAATTTGTTACAGACTGTTTTCATGTTCAAATGAGCCAAGAATGATCCTACAAGAGTTTACAAGTTGTTTCCATTGTCAAACGAGTTAAGAATGAAGCTACAAGTTCTTTCCAAGTTCGAACGAGTCAAGAATGATGTCTCAATTTGTTACGGATTCTTTTCATGTTCAAATGAGCCTAGAATGATCCTACAAGAGTTTACAAATTGTTTCAAGTTCGAACGACTCATGAATGATGTCTCAATTTGTTACGGATTGTTTTCATGTCCAAATGAAGCAAGAATGATCCTACAAGAGTTTACAATTGTTTCAATGTTCAAACGAGTCAAGAATGAAGCTACAAGTTGTTTCCAAGTTCGAACGAGTCAAGAATGATGTCTCAATTTGTTACGGATTGTTTTCTTGTTCAAATGAGCCAAGAATGATCCCACAAGAGTTTACAAGTTGTTTCAATGTTCAAACGAGTCAAGAATGAAGCTACAAATTGTTTGAAGTTCGAACGACTCAAGAATGTTGTCTCAATTTGTTACGGATTATTTTCATGTCCAAATGAGGCAAGAATGATCCTACAAGAGTTTACAATTGTTTCAATGTTCAAACGAGTCAAGAATGAAGCAACAAGTTGTTTCCAAGTTCGAACAGTAAAGAATGAAGTCTATAGTTGGTACGGATTGTTGTCATGTTCAAATGAGCCAAAAATGAACCTACAAGAGTTTACAATTGTTTCAATGTTCAAACGAGTCAAGAATGGAGCTTCAAGTTATTTCCAAGTTCAAACGAGTAAAGAATAAAGTCTCAAGTTGTTACAGATTTCTTTCATATTCAAATGAGCCAAAAATGATCCTACAAGAGTTTACAAGTTGTTTCCATTGCCAAATGAGTCAAGAATGAAGCTACAAGTTGTTTCCAAGTTCGAGCGAGTCAAGAATGATGTCTCAATTTGTTACAGACTGTTTTCATGTTCAAATGAGCCAAGAATGATCCTACAAGAGTTTACAAGTTGTTTCCATGTTCAAACGAGTCAAGAATGAATCTACAAATTGTTTCCAAGTTCGAACGAGTCAAGAATGATGTCTCAATTTGTTAAGGATTGTTTTCATGTCCAAATGAAGCAAGAATGATCCTACAAGAGTTTTCAAGTTGTTTCCATGTTCAAACAAGTCAAGAATGATGCTAAAAATTGTTTCCAAGTTCGAACGAGTCAAGAATGATGTCTCAATTTGTTACGGATTGTTTTCATGTCCAAATGAAGCAAAAATGATCCTACAAGAGTTTACAATTGTTTCAATGTTCAAACGAGTCAAGAATGAAGCAACAAGTTGTTTGCAAGTTCGAACTGTAAAGAATGAAGTCTAAAGTTGTTACGGATTGTTGTCAGGTTCAAATGAGCCAAAAATCATCCTACAAGAGTTTACAATTGTTTCAATGTTCAAACGAGTCAAGAATGGAGCTACAAGTTATTTCCAAGTTCAAACGAGTAAAGAATAAAGTCTCAATTTGTTACAGACTGTTTTCATGTTCAAATGAGCCAAGAATGATCCTACAAGAGTTTACAAGTTGTTTCCATTGTCAAACGAGTTAAGAATGAAGCTACAAGTTCTTTCCAAGTTCGAACGAGTCAAGAATGATGTCTCAATTTGTTACGGATTCTTTTCATGTTCAAATGAGCCTAGAATGATCCTACAAGAGTTTACAAATTGTTTCAAGTTCGAACGACTCATGAATGATGTCTCAATTTGTTACGGATTGTTTTCATGTCAAATGAAGCAAGAATGATCCTACAAGAGTTTACAATTGTTTCAATGTTCAAACGAGTCAAGAATGAAGCTACAAGTTGTTTCCAAGTTCGAACGAGTCAAGAATGATGTCTCAATTTGTTACGGATTGTTTTCTTGTTCAAATGAGCCAAGAATGATCCCACAAGAGTTTACAAGTTGTTTCAATGTTCAAACGAGTCAAGAATGAAGCTACAAATTGTTTGAAGTTCGAACGACTCAAGAATGTTGTCTCAATTTGTTACGGATTATTTTCATGTCCAAATGAGGCAAGAATGATCCTACAAGAGTTTACAATTGTTTCAATGTTCAATCGAGTCAAGAATGAAGCAACAAGTTGTTTCCAAGTTCGAACAGTAAAGAATGAAGTCTATAGTTGGTACGGATTGTTGTCATGTTCAAATGAGCCAAAAATGATCCTACAAGAGTTTACAATTGTTTCAATGTTCAAACGAGTCAAGAATGGAGCTTCAAGTTATTTCCAAGTTCAAACGAGTAAAGAATAAAGTCTCAAGTTGTTACAGATTTCTTTCATATTCAAATGAGCCAAAAATGATCCTACAAGAGTTTACAAGTTGTTTCCATTGCCAAATGAGTCAAGAATGAAGCTACAAGTTGTTTCCAAGTTCGAGCGAGTCAAGAATGATGTCTCAATTTGTTACAGACTGTTTTCATGTTCAAATGAGCCAAGAATGATCCTACAAGAGTTTACAAGTTGTTTCCATGTTCAAACGAGTCAAGAATGAATCTACAAATTGTTTCCAAGTTCGAACGAGTCAAGAATGATGTCTCAATTTGTTAAGGATTGTTTTCATGTCCAAATGAAGCAAGAATGATCCTACAAGAGTTTTCAAGTTGTTTCCATGTTCAAACAAGTCAAGAATGATGCTAAAAATTGTTTCCAAGTTCGAACGAGTCAAGAATGATGTCTCAATTTGTTACGGATTGTTTTCATGTCCAAATGAAGCAAGAATGATCCTACAAGAGTTTACAATTGTTTCAATGTTCAAACGAGTGAAGAATGAAGCAACAAGTTGTTTGCAAGTTCGAACTGTAAAGAATGAAGTCTAAAGTTGTTACGGATTGTTGTTAGGTTCAAATGAGCCAAAAATCATCCAACAAGAGTTTACAATTGTTTCAATGTTCAAACGAGTCAAGAATGGAGCTACTAGTTATTTCCAAGTTCAAACGAGTAAAGAATAAAGTCTCAAGTTGTCATAGATTGCTTTCATGTTCAAATGAGCCAATAATGATCCTACAAGAGTTTACAAGTTGTTTACATTGTCGAACGAGTCAAGAATGAAGCTACAAGTTCTTTCCAAGTTCGAACGAGTCAAGAATGATGTCTCAATTTGTTACGGATTCTTTTCATGTTCAAATGAGCCTAGAATGATCCTACAAGAGTTTACAAATTGTTTCAAGTTCGAACGACTCATGAATGATGTCTCAATTTGTTACGGATTGTTTTCATGTCCAAATGAAGCAAGAATGATCCTACAAGAGTTTACAATTGTTTCAATGTTCAAACGAGTCAAGAATGAAGCTACAAGTTGTTTCCAAGTTCGAACGAGTCAAGAATGATGTCTCAATTTGTTACGGATTGTTTTCTTGTTCAAATGAGCCAAGAATGATCCCACAAGAGTTTACAAGTTGTTTCAATGTTCAAACGAGTCAAGAATGAAGCTACAAATTGTTTGAAGTTCGAACGACTCAAGAATGTTGTCTCAATTTGTTACGGATTATTTTCATGTCCAAATGAGGCAAGAATGATCCTACAAGAGTTTACAATTGTTTCAATGTTCAAACGAGTCAAGAATGAAGCAACAAGTTGTTTCCAAGTTCGAACAGTAAAGAATGAAGTCTATAGTTGGTACGGATTGTTGTCATGTTCAAATGAGCCAAAAATGATCCTACAAGAGTTTACAATTGTTTCAATGTTCAAACGAGTCAAGAATGGAGCTTCAAGTTATTTCCAAGTTCAAACGAGTAAAGAATAAAGTCTCAAGTTGTTACAGATTTCTTTCATATTCAAATGAGCCAAAAATGATCCTACAAGAGTTTACAAGTTGTTTCCATTGCCAAATGAGTCAAGAATGAAGCTACAAGTTGTTTCCAAGTTCGAGCGAGTCAAGAATGATGTCTCAATTTGTTACAGACTGTTTTCATGTTCAAATGAGCCAAGAATGATCCTACAAGAGTTTACAAGTTGTTTCCATGTTCAAACGAGTCAAGAATGAATCTACAAATTGTTTCCAAGTTCGAACGAGTCAAGAATGATGTCTCAATTTGTTAAGGATTGTTTTCATGTCCAAATGAAGCAAGAATGATCCTACAAGAGTTTTCAAGTTGTTTCCATGTTCAAACAAGTCAAGAATGATGCTAAAAATTGTTTCCAAGTTCGAACGAGTCAAGAATGATGTCTCAATTTGTTACGGATTGTTTTCATGTCCAAATGAAGCAAAAATGATCCTACAAGAGTTTACAATTGTTTCAATGTTCAAACGAGTCAAGAATGAAGCAACAAGTTGTTTG
Source organism: Oenanthe sinensis (assembly GCA_028671895.1). Classification (NCBI taxonomy): domain Eukaryota; kingdom Viridiplantae; phylum Streptophyta; class Magnoliopsida; order Apiales; family Apiaceae; genus Oenanthe; species Oenanthe sinensis. The sequence continues at coordinate 16,645,479 of CM053807.1, forward strand.
CAAGTTCGAACTGTAAAGAATGAAGTCTAAAGTTATTACAGATTGTTGTCAGGTTCAAATGAGCTAAAAATCATCCTACAAGAGTTTACAATTGTTTCAATGTTCAAATGAGTCAAGAATGGAGCTACAAGTTATTTCCAAGTTCCAACGAGTAAAGAATAAAGTCTCAAGTTGTTATAGATTGCTTTCATGTTCAAATGAGCCAAGAATGACCGTACAAGAGTTTACAAGTTGTTTCCATTGTCAAATGAGTCAAGAATGAAGCTACAAGTTGTTTCCAAGTTCGAACAAGTCAAGAATGATGTCTCAATTTGTTACGGATTGTTTTCATGTTCAAATGAGCCAAGAATGATCCTACAAGAGTTTACAAGTTGTTTCAATGTTCAAACGAGTCAAGAATGAAGCTACAAATTGTTTCAAGTTCGAACGAGTCAAGAATGTTGTCTCAATTTGTTACAGATTGTTTTCATGTCCAAATGAAGCAAGATTGATCCTACAACAGTTTACAATTGTTTCAATGTTCAAACAAGTCAAGAATGAAGCAACAAGTTGTTTCTAAGTTCGAACAGTAAAGAATTAAGTCTAAAGTTGGTACGGATTGTTGTCATGTTCAAATGAGCCAAAAATGATCCTACAAGAGTTTACAGTTGTTTCAATGTTTAAACAAGTCAAGAATGGAGTTACAAGTTATTTCCATGTTCAAACGAGTAAAGAATAAAGTCTCAAGTTGTCATAGATTGCTTTCATGTTCAAATGAGCCAAGAATGATCCTACAAGAGTTTACAAGTTGTTTCCATTGTCAAACGAGTCAAGAATGAAGCTACAAGTTGTTTTCAAGTTCGAACGAGTCAAGAATGATGTCTCAATTTGTTACGGATTGTTTTCATGTCCAAATGAAGCAAGAATGATCCTACAAGAGTTTTCAAGTTGTTTCCATGTTCAAACAAGTCAAGAATGATGCTACAAATTGTTTTCAAGTTCGAACGAGTCAAGAATGATGTCTCAATTTGTTACGGATTGTGTTCATGTCCAAATGAAGCAAGAATGATCCTACAAGAGTTTACAATTGTTTCAATGTTCAAACGAGTGAAGAATGAAGCAACAAGTTGTTTGCAAGTTCGAACTGTAAAGAATGAAGTCTAAAGTTGTTACGGATTGTTGTTAGGTTCAAATGAGCCAAAAATCATCCAACAAGAGTTTACAATTGTTTCAATGTTCAAACGAGTCAAGAATGGAGCTACTAGTTATTTCCAAGTTCAAACGAGTAAAGAATAAAGTCTCAAGTTGTCATAGATTGCTTTCATGTTCAAATGAGCCAATAATGATCCTACAAGAGTTTACAAGTTGTTTACATTGTCGAACGAGTCAAGAATGAAGCTACAAGTTGTTTCCAAGTTCGAACGAGTCAAGAATGATGTCTCAATTTGTTACAGACTGTTTTCATGTTCAAATGAGCCAAGAATGATCCTACAAGAGTTTACAAATTGTTTCCATTGTCAAACGAGTTAAGAATGAAGCTACAAGTTCTTTCCAAGTTCGAACGAGTCAAGAATGATGTCTCAATTTGTTACGGATTGTTTTCATGTTCAAATGAGCCTAGAATGATCCTACAAGAGTTTTCAAATTGTTTCAAATTCGAACGACTCATGAATGATGTCTCAATTTGTTACGGATTGTTTTCATGTCCAAATGAAGCAAGAATGATCCTACAAGAGTTTACAAGTTGTTTACATTGTCAAACGAGTCAAGAATGAAGCTACAATTTGTTTCCAAGTTCGAACGAGTCAAGAATGATGTCTCAATTTGTTACGGATTGTTGTCATGTTCAAATGAGCCAAAAATGATCCTACAAGAGTTTACAATTGTTTCAATGTTTAAACGAGTCAGGAATGGAGCTACAAGTTATTTCCAAGTTCAAACGAGTAAAGAATAAAGTCTCAAGTTGTTACAGATTTCTTTCATATTCAAATGAGCCAAAAATGATCCTACAAGAGTTTACAAGTTGTTTCCATTGCCAAATGAGTCAAGAATGAAGCTACAAGTTGTTTCCAAGTTCGAGCGAGTCAAGAATGATGTCTCAATTTGTTACAGACTGTTTTCATGTTCAAATGAGCCAAGAATGATCCTACAAGAGTTTACAAGTTGTTTTAATGTTCAAACGAGTCAAGAATGAATCTACAAATTGTTTCCAAGTTCGAACGAGTCAAGAATGATGTCTCAATTTGTTAAGGATTGTTTTCATGTCCAAATGAAGCAAGAATGATCCTACAAGAGTTTTCAAGTTGTTTCCATGTTCAAACAAGTCAAGAATGATGCTACAAATTGTTTCCAAGTTCGAACGAGTCAAGAATGTCTCAATTTGTTACGGATTGTTTTCATGTCCAAATGAAGCAAGAATGATCTTACAAGAGTTTACAATTGTTTCAATGTTCAAACGAGTCAAGAATGAAGCAACAAGTTGTTTGCAAGTTCGAACTGTAAAGAATGAAGTCTAAAGTTGTTACGGATTGTTGTCAGGTTCAAATGAGCCAAAAATCATCCTACAAGAGTTTACAATTGTTTCAATGTTCAAACGAGTCAAGAATGGAGCTACAAGTTATTTCCAAGTTCAAACGAGTAAAGAATAAAGTCTCAATTTGTTACAGACTGTTTTCATGTTCAAATGAGCCAAGAATGATCCTACAAGAGTTTACAAGTTGTTTCCATTGTCAAACGAGTTAAGAATGAAGCTACAAGTTCTTTCCAAGTTCGAACGAGTCAAGAATGATGTCTCAATTTGTTACGGATTCTTTTCATGTTCAAATGAGCCTAGAATGATCCTACAAGAGTTTACAAATTGTTTCAAGTTCGAACGACTCATGAATGATGTCTCAATTTGTTACGGATTGTTTTCATGTCCAAATGAAGCAAGAATGATCCTACAAGAGTTTACAATTGTTTCAATGTTCAAACGAGTCAAGAATGAAGCTACAAGTTGTTTCCAAGTTCGAACGAGTCAAGAATGATGTTTCAATTTGTTACGGATTGTTTTTCTTGTTCAAATGAGCCAAGAATGATCCCACAAGAGTTTACAAGTTGTTTCAATGTTCAAACGAGTCAAGAATGAAGCTACAAATTGTTTGAAGTTCGAACGACTCAAGAATGTTGTCTCAATTTGTTACGGATTATTTTCATGTCCAAATGAGGCAAGAATGATCCTACAAGAGTTTACAATTGTTTCAATGTTCAAACGAGTCAAGAATGAAGCAACAAGTTGTTTCCAAGTTCGAACAGTAAAGAATGAAGTCTATAGTTGGTACGGATTGTTGTCATGTTCAAATGAACAAAAAATGATCCTACAAGAGTTTACAATTGTTTCAATGTTCAAACGAGTCAAGAATGCAGCTTCAAGTTATTTCCAAGTTCAAACGAGTAAAAAATAAAGTCTCAAGTTGTTACAGATTTCTTTCATATTCAAATGAGCCAAAAATGATCCTACAAGAGTTTACAAGTTGTTTCCATTGCCAAATGAGTCAAGAATGAAGCTACAAGTTGTTTCCAAGTTCGAGCGAGTCAAGAATGATGTCTCAATTTGTTACAGACTGTTTTCATGTTCAAATGAGCCAAGAATGATCCTACAAGAGTTTACAAGTTGTTTCCATGTTCAAACGAGTCAAGAATGAATCTACAAATTGTTTCCAAGTTCGAACGAGTCAAGAATGATGTCTCAATTTGTTAAGGATTGTTTTCATGTCCAAATGAAGCAAGAATGATCCTACAAGAGTTTTCAAGTTGTTTCCATGTTCAAACAAGTCAAGAATGATGCTACAAATTGTTTCCAAGTTCGAACGAGTCAAGAATGATGTCTCAATTTGTTACGGATTGTTTTCATGTCCAAATGAAGCAAGAATGATCTTACAAGAGTTTACAATTGTTTCAATGTTCAAACGAGTCAAGAATGAAGCAACAAGTTGTTTGCAAGTTCCAACTGTAAAGAATGAAGTCTAAAGTTGTTACGGATTGCTGTCAGGTTCAAATGAGCCAAAAATCATCCTACAAGAGTTTACAATTGTTTCAATGTTCAAACGAGTCAAGAATGGAGCTACAAGTTATTTCCAAGTTCAAACGAGTAAAGAATAAAGTCTCAATTTGTTACAGACTGTTTTCATGTTCAAATGAGCCAAGAATGATCCTACAAGAGTTTACAAGTTGTTTCCATTGTCAAACGAGTTAAGAATGAAGCTACAAGTTCTTTCCAAGTTCGAACGAGTCAAGAATGATGTCTCAATTTGTTACGGATTCTTTTCATGTTCAAATGAGCCTAGAATGATCCTACAAGAGTTTACAAATTGTTTCAAGTTCGAACGACTCATGAATGATGTCTCAATTTGTTACGGATTGTTTTCATGTCCAAATGAAGCAAGAATGATCCTACAAGAGTTTACAATTGTTTCAATGTTCAAACGAGTCAAGAATGAAGCTACAAGTTGTTTCCAAGTTCGAACGAGTCAAGAATGATGTCTCAATTTGTTACGGATTGTTTTCTTGTTCAAATGAGCCAAGAATGATCTCACAAGAGTTTACAAGTTGTTTCAATGTTCAAACGAGTCAAGAATGAAGCTACAAATTGTTTGAAGTTCGAACGACTCAAGAATGTTGTCTCAATTTGTTACGGATTATTTTCATGTCCAAATGAGGCAAGAATGATCCTACAAGAGTTTACAATTGTTTCAATGTTCAAACGAGTCAAGAATGAAGCAACAAGTTGTTTCCAAGTTCGAACAGTAAAGAATGAAGTCTATAGTTGGTACGGATTGTTGTCATGTTCAAATGAGCCAAAAATGATCCTACAAGAGTTTACAATTGTTTCAATGTTCAAACGAGTCAAGAATGGAGCTTCAAGTTATTTCCAAGTTCAAACGAGTAAAGAATAAAGTCTCAAGTTGATACAGATTTCTTTCATATTCAAATGAGCCAAAAATGATCCTACAAGAGTTTACAAGTTGTTTCCATTGCCAAATGAGTCAAGAATGAAGCTACAAGTTGTTTCCAAGTTCGAGCGAGTCAAGAATGATGTCTCAATTTGTTACAGACTGTTTTCATGTTCAAATGAGCCAAGAATGATCCTACAAGAGTTTACAAGTTGTTTTCATGTTCAAACGAGTCAAGAATGAATCTACAAATTGTTTCCAAGTTCGAACGAGTCAAGAATGATGTCTCAATTTGTTAAGGATTGTTTTCATGTCCAAATGAAGCAAGAATGATCCTACAAGAGTTTTCAAGTTGTTTCCATGTTCAAACAAGTCAAGAATGATGCTAAAAATTGTTTCCAAGTTCGAACGAGTCAAGAATGATGTCTTAATTTGTTACGGATTGTTTTCATGTCCAAATGAAGCAAGAATGATCCTACAAGAGTTTACAATTGTTTCAATGTTCAAACGAGTCAAGAATGAAACAACAAGTTGTTTCCAAGTTCGAACTGTAAAGAATGAAGTCTAAAGTTATTACAGATTGTTGTCAGGTTCAAATGAGCTAAAAATCATCCTACAAGAGTTTACAATTGTTTCAATGTTCAAATGAGTCAAGAATGGAGCTACAAGTTATTTCCAAGTTCCAACGAGTAAAGAATAAAGTCTCAAGTTGTTATAGATTGCTTTCATGTTCAAATGAGCCAAGAACGACCCTACAAGAGTTTACAAGTTGTTTCCATTGTCAAATGAGTCAAGAATGAAGCTACAAGTTGTTTCCAAGTTCGAACAAGTCAAGAATGATGTCTCAATTTGTTACGGATTGTTTTCATGTTCAAATGAGCCAAGAATGATCCTACAAGAGTTTACAAGTTGTTTCAATGTTCAAACGAGTCAAGAATGAAGCTACAAATTGTTTCAAGTTCGAACGAGTCAAGAATGTTGTCTCAATTTGTTACAGATTGTTTTCATGTCCAAATGAAGCAAGATTGATCCTACAACAGTTTACAATTGTTTCAATGTTCAAACAAGTCAAGAATGAAGCAACAAGTTGTTTCTAAGTTCGAACAGTAAAGAATTAAGTCTAAAGTTGGTACGGATTGTTGTCATGTTCAAATGAGCCAAAAATGATCCTACAAGAGTTTACAGTTGTTTCAATGTTTAAACAAGTCAAGAATGGAGTTACAAGTTATTTCCATGTTCAAACGAGTAAAGAATAAAGTCTCAAGTTGTCATAGATTGCTTTCATGTTCAAATGAGCCAAGAATGATCCTACAAGAGTTTACAAGTTGTTTCCATTGTCAAACGAGTCAAGAATGAAGCTACAAGTTGTTTTCAAGTTCGAACGAGTCAAGAATGATGTCTCAATTTGTTACGGATTGTTTTCATGTCCAAATGAAGCAAGAATGATCCTACAAGAGTTTTCAAGTTGTTTCCATGTTCAAACAAGTCAAGAATGATGCTACAAATTGTTTCCAAGTTCGAACGAGTCAAGAATGATGTCTCAATTTGTTACAGATTGTGTTCATGTCCAAATGAAGCAAGAATGATCCTACAAGAGTTTACAATTGTTTCAATGTTCAAACGAGTGAAGAATGAAGCAACAAGTTGTTTGCAAGTTCGAACTGTAAAGAATGAAGTCTAAAGTTGTTACGGATTGTTGTCAGGTTCAAATGAGCCAAAAATCATCCTACAAGAGTTTACAATTGTTTCAATGTTCAAACGAGTCAAGAATGGAGCTACCAGTTATTTCCAAGTTCAAACGAGTAAAGAATAAAGTCTCAAGTTGTCATAGATTGCTTTCATGTTCAAATGAGCCAATAATGATCCTACAAGAGTTTACAAGTTGTTTACATTGTCGAACGAGTCAAGAATGAAGCTACAAGTTGTTTCCAAGTTCGAACGAGTCAAGAATGATGTCTCAATTTGTTACAGACTGTTTTCATGTTCAAATGAGCCAAGAATGATCCTACAAGAGTTTATAAATTGTTTCCATTGTCAAACGAGTTAAGAATGAAGCTACAAGTTCTTTCCAAGTTCGAACGAGTCAAGAATGATGTCTCAATTTGTTACGGATTGTTTTCATGTTCAAATGAGCCTAGAATGATCCTACAAGAGTTTTCAAATTGTTTCAAATTCGAACGACTCATGAATGATGTCTCAATTTGTTACGGATTGTTTTCATGTCCAAATGAAGCAAGAATGATCCTACAAGAGTTTACAAGTTGTTTACATTGTCAAACGAGTCAAGAATGAAGCTACAATTTGTTTCCAAGTTCGAACGAGTCAAGAATGATGTCTCAATTTGTTACGGATTGTTGTCATGTTCAAATGAGCCAAAAATGATCCTACAAGAGTTTACAATTGTTTCAATGTTTAAACGAGTCAGGAATGGAGCTACAAGTTATTTCCAAGTTCAAACGAGTAAAGAATAAAGTCTCAAGTTGTTATAGATTGCTTTCATGTTCAAATGAGCCAAGAATGATCCTACAAGAGTTTACAAGTTGTTTCCATTATCAAACGAGTCAAGAATGAAGCTACAAGTTGTCTCCAAGTTCGAACAAGTCAAGAATGATGTCTCAATTTGTTACGGATTGTTTTCATGTTCAAATGAGCCAAGAATGATCCTACAAGAGTTTACAAGTTGTTTTAATGTTCAAACGAGTCAAGAATGAAGCTACAAATTGTTTCAAGTTCGAACGAGTCAAGAATGTTGTCTCAATTTGTTACAGATTGTTTTCATGTCCAAATGAAGCAAGAATGATCCTACAACAGTTTACAATTGTTTCAATGTTCAAACAAGTCAAGAATGAAGCAACAAGTTGTTTCCAAGTTCGAACAGTAAAGAATTAAGTCTAAAGTTGGTACGGATTGTTGTCATGTTCAAATGAGCCAAAAATGATCCTACAAGAGTTTACAATTGTTTCAATGTTTAAAAAAGTCAAGAATGGAGTTACAAGTTATTTCCATGTTCAAACGAGTAAAGAATAAAGTCTCAAGTTGTCATAGATTGCTTTCATGTTCAAATGAGCCAATAATGATCCTACAAGAGTTTACAAGTTGTTTACATTGTCAAACGAGTTAAGAATGAAGCTACAAGTTGATTCCAAGTTCGAACGAGTCAAGAATGATGTCTCAATTTGTTACGGATTGTTTTCATGTCCAAATGAAGCAAGAATGATCCTACAAGAGTTTTCAAGTTGTTTCCATGTTCAAACAAGTCAAGAATGATGCTACAAATTGTTTCCAAGTTCGAACGAGTCAAGAATGATGTCTCAATTTGTTACGGATTGTTTTCATGTCCAAATGAAGCAAGAATGATCTTACAAGAGTTTACAATTGTTTCAATGTTCAAACGAGTCAAGAATGAAGCAACAAGTTGTTTGCAAGTTCGAACTGTAAAGAATGAAGTCTAAAGTTGTTACGGATTGTTGTCAGGTTCAAATGAGCCAAAAATCTCCTACAAGAGTTTACAATTGTTTCAATGTTCAAACGAGTCAAGAATGGAGCTACAAGTTATTTCAAAGTTCAAACGGGTAAAGAATAAAGTCTCAAGTTGTCATAGATTGCTTTCATGTTCAAATGAGCCAAGAATGATCCTACAAGAGTTTACAAGTTGTTTCAATTGTCAAACGAGTCAAGAATGGAGCTACAAGTTATTTCCAAGTTCAAATGAGTAAAGAATAAAGTCTCAAGTTGTTACAGACTGTTTTCATGTTCAAATGAGCCAAGAATGATCCTACAAGAGTTTACAAGTTGTTTCCATTGTCAAACGAGTTAAGAATGAAGCTACAAGTTCTTTCCAAGTTCGAACGAGTCAAGAATGATGTCTCAATTTGTTACGGATTCTTTTCATGTTCAAATGAGCCTAGAATGATCCTACAAGAGTTTACAAATTGTTTCAAGTTCGAACGACTCATGAATGATGTCTCAATTTGTTACGGATTGTTTTCATGTCCAAATGAAGCAAGAATGATCCTACAAGAGTTTACAATTGTTTCAATGTTCAAACGAGTCAAGAATGAAGCTACAAGTTGTTTCCAAGTTCGAACGAGTCAAGAATGATGTCTCAATTTGTTACGGATTGTTTTCTTGTTCAAATGAGCCAAGAATGATCCCACAAGAGTTTACAAGTTGTTTCAATGTTCAAACGAGTCAAGAATGAAGCTACAAATTGTTTGAAGTTCGAACGACTCAAGAATGTTGTCTCAATTTGTTACGGATTATTTTCATGTCCAAATGAGGCAAGAATGATCCTACAAGTGTTTACAATTGTTTCAATGTTCAAACGAGTCAAGAATGAAGCAACAAGTTGTTTCCAAGTTCGAACAGTAAAGAATGAAGTCTATAGTTGGTACGGATTGTTGTCATGTTCAAATGAGCCAAAAATGATCCTACAAGAGTTTACAATTGTTTCATTGTTCAAACGAGTCAAGAATGGAGCTTCAAGTTATTTCCAAGTTCAAACGAGTAAAGAATAAAGTCTCAAGTTGTTACAGATTTCTTTCATATTCAAATGAGCCAAAAATGATCCTACAAGAGTTTACAAGTTGTTTCCATTGCCAAATGAGTCAAGAATGAAGCTACAAGTTGTTTCCAAGTTCGAGCGAGTCAAGAATGATGTCTCAATTTGTTACAGACTGTTTTCATGTTCAAATGAGCCAAGAATGATCCTACAAGAGTTTACAAGTTGTTTCCATGTTCAAACGAGTCAAGAATGAATCTACAAATTGTTTCCAAGTTCGAACGAGTCAAGAATGATGTCTCAATTTGTTAAGGATTGTTTTCATGTCCAAATGAAGCAAGAATGATCCTACAAGAGTTTTCAAGTTGTTTCCATGTTCAAACAAGTCAAGATTGATGCTAAAAATTGTTTCCAAGTTCGAACGAGTCAAGAATGATGTCTTAATTTGTTACGGATTGTTTTCATGTCCAAATGAAGCAAGAATGATCCTACAAGAGTTTACAATTGTTTCAATGTTCAAACGAGTCAAGAATGAAACAACAAGTTGTTTCCAAATTCGAACTGTAAAGAATGAAGTCTAAAGTTAATACAGATTGTTGTCAGGTTCAAATGAGCTAAAAATCATCCTACAAGAGTTTACAATTGTTTCAATGTTCAAATGAGTCAAGAATGGAGCTACAAGTTATTTTCAAGTTCCAACGAGTGAAGAATAAAGTCTCAAGTTGTTATAGATTGCTTTCATGTTCAAATGAGCCAAGAATGATCCTACAAGAGTTTACAAGTTGTTTCCATTGTCAAACGAGTCAAGAATGAAGCTACAAGTTGTTTCCAAGTTCGAACAAGTCAAGAATGATGTCTCAATTTGTTACGGATTGTTTTCATGTTCAAATGAGCCAAGAATGATCCTACAAGAGTTTACAAGTTGTTTCAATGTTCAAACGAGTCAAGAATGAAGCTACAAATTGTTTCAAGTTCGATCGAGTCAAGAATGTTGTCTCAATTTGTTACAGATTGTTTTCATGTCCAAATGAAGCAAGAATGATCCTACAACAGTTTACAATTGTTTCAATGTTCAAACAAGTCAAGAATGAAGCAACAAGTTGTTTCTAAGTTCGAACAGTAAAGAATTAAGTCTAAAGTTGGTACGGATTGTTGTCATGTTCAAATGAGCCAAAAATGATCCTACAAGAGTTTACAGTTGTTTCAATGTTTAAACAAGTCAAGAATGGAGTTACAAGTTATTTCCATGTTCAAACGAGTAAAGAATAAAGTCTCAAGTTGTCATAGATTGCTTTCATGTTCAAATGAGCCAAGAATGATCCTACAAGAGTTTACAAGTTGTTTCCATTGTCAAACGAGTCAAGAATGAAGCTACAAGTTGTTTCCAAGTTCGAACGAGTCAAGAATGATGTCTCAATCTGTTACGGATTGTTTTCATGTCCAAATGAAGCAAGAATGATCCTACAAGAGTTTTCAAGTTGTTTCCATGTTCAAACAAGTCAAGAATGATGCTACAAATTGTTTCCAAGTTCGAACGAGTCAAGAATGATGTCTCAATTTGTTACGGATTGTGTTCATGTCCAAATGAAGCAAGAATGATCCTACAAGAGTTTACAATTGTTTCAATGTTCAAACGAGTGAAGAATGAAGCAACAAGTTGTTTGCAAGTTCGAACTGTAAAGAATGAAGTCTAAAGTTGTTACGGATTGTTGTCAGGTTCAAATGAGCCAAAAATCATCCTACAAGAGTTTACAATTGTTTCAATGTTCAAACGAGTCAAGAATGGAGCTACAAGTTATTTCCAAGTTCAAACGAGTAAAGAATAAAGTCTCAAGTTGTCATAGATTGCATTCATGTTCAAATGAGCCAATAATGATCCTACAAGAGTTTACAAGTTGTTTACATTGTCAAACGAGTCAAGAATGAAGCTACAAGTTGATTCCAAGTTCGAACGAGTCAAGAATGATGTCTCAATTTGTTACGGATTGTTTTCATGGCCAAATGAAGCAAGAATGATCCTACAAGAGTTTTCAAGTTGTTTCCATGTTCAAACAAGTAAAGAATGATGCTACAAATTGTTTCCAAGTTCGAACGAGGCAAGAATGATGTCTCAATTTGTTACGGATTGTTTTCATGTCCAAATGAAGCAAGAATGATCTTACAAGAGTTTACAATTGTTTCAATGTTCAAACGAGTCAAGAATGAAGCAACAAGTTGTTTGCAAGTTCGAACTGTAAAGAATGAAGTCTAAAGTTGTTACGGATTGTTGTCAGGTTCAAATGAGCCAAAAATCATCCTACAAGAGTTTACAATTGTTTCAATGTTCAAACGAGTCAAGAATGGAGCTACAAGTTATTTCCAAGTTCAAAGGAGTAAAGAATAAAGTCTCAATTTGTTACAGACTGTTTTCATGTTCAAATGAGCCAAGAATGATCCTACAAGAGTTTACAAGTTGTTTCCATTGTCAAACGAGTTAAGAATGAAGCTACAAGTTCTTTCCAAGTTCGAACGAGTCAAGAATGATGTCTCAATTTGTTACGGATTCTTTTCATGTTCAAATGAGCCTAGAATGATCCTACAAGAGTTTACAAATTGTTTCAAGTTCGAACGACTCATGAATGATGTCTCAATTTGTTACGGATTTTTTTCATGTCCAAATGAAGCAAGAATGATCCTACAAGTGTTTACAATTGTTTCAATGTTCAAACGAGTCAAGAATGAAGCTACAAGTTGTTTCCAAGTTCGAACGAGTCAAGAATGATGTCTCAATTTGTTACGGATTATTTTCTTGTTCAAATGAGCCAAGAATGATCCCACAAGAGTTTACAAGTTGTTTCAATGTTCAAACGAGTCAAGAATGAAGCTATAAATTGTTTGAAGTTCGAACGACTCAAGAATGTTGTCTCAATTTGTTACGGATTATTTTCATGTCCAAATGAGGCAAGAATGATCCTACAAGAGTTTACAATTGTTTCAATGTTCAAACGAGTCAAGAATGAAGCAACAAGTTGTTTCCAAGTTCGAACAGTAAAGAATGAAGTCTATAGTTGGTACGGATTGTTGTCATGTTCAAATGAGCCAAAAATGATCCTACAAGAGTTTACAATTGTTTCAATGTTCAGACGAGTCAAGAATGGAGCTTCAAGTTATTTCCAAGTTCAAACGAGTAAAGAATAAAGTCTCAAGTTGTTACAGATTTCTTTCATATTCAAATGAGCCAAAAATGATCCTACAAGAGTTTACAAGTTGTTTCCATTGCCAAATGAGTCAAGAATGAAGCTACAAGTTGTTTCCAAGTTCGAGCGAGTCAAGAATGATGTCTCAATTTGTTACAGACTGTTTTCATGTTCAAATGAGCCAAGAATGATCCTACAAGAGTTTACAAGTTGTTTCCATGTTTAAACGAGTCAAGAATGAATCTACAAATTGTTTCCAAGTTCAAACGAGTCAAGAATGATGTCTCAATTTGTTAAGGATTGTTTTCATGTCCAAATGAAGCAAGAATGATCCTACAAGAGTTTTCAAGTTGTTTCCATGTTCAAACAAGTCAAGAATGATGCTAAAAATTGTTTCCAAGTTCGAACGAGTCAAGAATGATGTCTTAATTTGTTACGGATTGTTTTCATGTCCAAATGAAGCAAGAATGATCCTACAAGAGTTTACAATTGTTTCAATGTTCAAACGAGTCAAGAATGAAACAACAAGTTGTTTCCAAGTTCGAACTGTAAAGAATGAAGTCTAAAGTTATTACAGATTGTTGTAAGGTTCAAATGAGCTAAAAATCATCCTACAAGAGTTTACAATTGTTTCAATGTTCAAATGAGTCAAGAATGGAGCTACAAGTTATTTCCAAGTTCCAACGAGTAAAGAATAAAGTCTCAAGTTGTTATAGATTGCTTTCATGTTCAAATGAGCCAAGAATGATCCTACAAGAGTTTACAAGTTGTTTTCATTGTCAAACGAGTCAAGAATGAAGCTACAAGTTGTTTCCAAGTTCGAACAAGTCAAGAATGATGTCTCAATTTGTTACGGATTGTTTTCATGTTCAAATGAGCCAAGAATGATCCTTCAAGAGTTTACAAGTTGTTTCAATGTTCAAACGAGTCAAGAATGAAGCTACAAATTGTTTCAAGTTCGAACGAGTCAAGAATGTTGTCTCAATTTGTTACAGATTGTTTTCATGTCCAAATGAAGCAAGAATGATCCTACAACAGTTTACAATTGTTTCAATGTTCAAACAAGTCAAGAATGAAGCAACAAGTTGTTTCTAAGTTCGAACAGTAAAGAATTAAGTCTAAAGTTGGTACGGATTGTTGTCATGTTGAAATGAGCCAAAAATGATCCTACAAGAGTTTACAGTTGTTTCAATGTTTAAACAAGTCAAGAATGGAGTTACAAGTTATTTCCATGTTTAAACGAGTAAAGAATAAAGTCTCAAGTTGTCATAGATTGCTTTCATGTTCAAATGAGCCAAGAATGATCCTACAAGAGTTTACAAGTTGTTTCCATTGTCAAACGAGTCAAGAATGAAGCTACAAGTTGTTTCCAAGTTCGAACGAGTCAAGAATGATGTCTCAATCTGTTACGGATTGTTTTCATGTCCAAATGAAGCAAGAATGATCCTACAAGAGTTTTCAAGTTGTTTCCATGTTCAAAAAGTCAAGAATGATGCTACAAATTGTTTCCAAGTTCGAACGAGTCAAGAATGATGTCTCAATTTGTTACGGATTGTGTTCATGTCCAAATGAAGCAAGAATGATCCTACAAGAGTTTACAATTGTTTCAATGTTCAAACGAGTGAAGAATGAAGCAACAAGTTGTTTGCAAGTTCGAACTGTAAAGAATGAAGTCTAAAGTTGTTACGGATTGTTGTCAGGTTCAAATGAGCCAAAAATCATCCTACGAGAGTTTACAATTGTTTCAATGTTCAAACGAGTCAAGAATGGAGCTACAAGTTATTTCCAAGTTCAAACGAGTAAAGAATAAAGTCTCAAGTTGTTATAGATTTCTTTCATGTTCAAATGAGCCAAGAATGATCCTACAAGAGTTTACAAGTTGTTTACATTGTCAAACGAGTGAAGAATGAAGCTACAAGTTGTTTCCAAGTTCGAACGAATCAAGAATGATGTCTCAATTTGTTACGGACTGTTTTCATGTTCAAATGAGCCAAGAATGATCCTACAAGAGTATACAAGTTGTTTCCATTGTCAAACGAGTTAAGAATGAAGCTTCAAGTTCTTTCCAAGTTCGAACGAGTTAAGAATGATGTCTCAATTTGTTACGGATTGTTTTCATGTTCAAATGAGCCTAGAATGATCCTACAAGAGTTTACAAATTGTTTCAAGTTCGAACGACTCATGAATGATGTCTCAATTTGTTACGGATTGTTTTCATGTCCAAATGAAGCAAGAATGATCCTACAAGAGTTTACAATTGTTTCAATGTTCAAACGAGTCTAGAATGAAGCTACAAGTTGTTTCCAAGTTCGAACGAGTCAAGAATGATGTCTCAATTTGTTACGGATTGTTTTGTTGTTCAAATGAGCCAAGAATGATCCCACAAGAGTTTACAAGTTGTTTCAATGTTCAAACGAGTCAAGAATGAAGCTACAAATTGTTTGAAGTTCGAACGACTCAAGAATGTTGTCTCAATTTGTTACGGATTGTTTTCATGGCCAAATGAAGCAAGAATGATCCTACAAGAGTTTTCAAGTTGTTTCCATGTTCAAACAAGTCAAGAATGATGCTACAAATTGTTTCCAAGTTCGAACGAGGCAAGAATGATGTCTCAATTTGTTACGGATTGTTGTCAGGTTCAAATGAGCCAAAAATCATCCTACAAGAGTTTACAATTGTTTCAATGTTCAAACGAGTCAAGAATGGAGCTACAAGTTATCTCTTAGCTATGCTGCTGGAAAAACGATGTCCTTCTTACAAATATAACTTAGCCTTTTATAGATCAAGGACTAAGGGTCTTGCATTATTAAAGTAGAAGATGCCTTCTGCTTTACGTAAAGTAGATGCTCTCTGTCTTCTGCTTTTGCTTTTCATAAAGCTGCCGTCTGCTTTTTGCTTTTCATAAAGCTGCCGTCTGCTTTTGCTTTTCATAAAGTAGATGCTTCTGCTTTTTCTAAAGTAGATGCTTCTTGCTTTTCTTTGTTAGTGGCGGGACCACAGATTTGGCATTTTCCTTCTATACCAAATTTCTTTAGCTCCTTCATCTTCTTCTGACAAAAGGACTCGCTGTGCTTTCCTAGTGCATACGTATGTGTAATGCATACCTTGAATGCTTCAATTTTTTCCCAATCTGACTGACTTAATCCTTTGTGTGAATAAGACGTCATAAGGCAGTATGTGGTAGCCAAGTTGACATTGAGTTTGTCATCTGATTTTACACTAAAGATTTTGTTAATTAAATTAATTAACTTAACCTCAGCAAGTTTCCTAAGATCTTCTTTGTCGAGCTTTGCTTCCATGGCTTGACTTGGAAAATAGATCTTTTCATTTACAGCTCCAATCTGTACATAATGATATGGCTGAACAGCCATCCCAAAATCTTCATCAGCTTCTTGTTCCCAGTGTATGATGGTGCTGGTGAACTTGAGGTAGATTTCTTTATCAGAATTTTTAAGACACTTTTTCCTAAAATTCTTGACTGCTTCCTTAAACTCCGGCGAAAATTTGGAGATTTCTAACAAGTTGCTGGATGGATAAATCTGAAAAATTAATCCATATTGATAGGCTTCATGGACCATTTCTGGGTGAGACCTAGGATAGAAATTGAAGTAGGACACATTCTTCTTATCTGTGGTGAAGTAATGTTCTTCTGCAAATTCATTTTCTGTAGCTTGTCTTCCGAGTTGGAATAAATAGCTGAATCCTGAATACTCTGTATCAAGAACATCCTCGTCTGTATCCGTCAGTAGTTGCTGACTTTTTGGAATGGTTCCAAGGATATTTTTTGTAGTTGCCTCCTTTGTAAGCATTTTTGAGTAGCTCGGCTTGATTGCTTCTGCTGAACAGATTAATTCAAGGGGTGCTCTAAAATTAGTATTGGTAAAGACTCTTGATGCAGCCTGGGCTTCTTCGAAAGTCTTGTACTTTTTGTGCTTAATTCCAGAAAAACCTTTTATCGCTTGTTCTGCAATGTTCCAGGTAGTATATATTCCTGCATGAGGACCATTGAATACTACGTAGTAAGATTTGTTAGCTTTATACCCTGTTGGGATCACCGAAGGGACTGCTGAAGTTTGATCTTCAGTCTTTGTTGGGATTTGAATTCCCCCATTGGGTCTCAAGTTTAAACTTGAGGTAGAACCCGATGTTGTGGAGGTCTGAACCTCAGTCTGAATTTTTACCAAATTCACAGGTTTCAACGGATTTGTTGATTCTTTACCAGGAGCCGTTTGCTCTGGAATAGCCTCATCTTTGTCCATTTCTGAAGAAGGTGATGAAATAACCTTTTGAGTTGTGGAGGTCTGTACCTCAGTCTGAATTTTTACCAAATTCACAGGTTTCAACGGATTTGTTGATTCTTTACCAGGAGCCGTTTGCTCTGGAATAGCCTCATCTTTGTCCATTTCTGAAGAAGGTGATGAAATAACCTTTTGATGTTCAGGAAGAGAGTACTTCCTTACATAACAAATTTCTGCACGAACAATAAGGAGTTCTTCTTGGAGTAGATGAATTTTCTTCATCAGAATAGTCTCCCTAAGGGCTAATTGTTCACAAGTGTTTTCCATGGAAGTGTCCATAGTTTTATAGGATCTCAAAGAAAGAGATTTTACTACTAAGCAGAGAAGCTTTTGCTATTGAGAGGAAGATATAGAGAATTGTTTGTGTGTTTGCATCTCATAACTCTCAGTATTTATAGGCCTTTAGTGCCTTGGATTCCTGCAAAAGTAAGCAAACGATGCATCGAATGATGTCATTAGTATAATTATTGCTGGTATTCCCTTGTTAAAAAATCTGCTAAACAGTTTTTGACTCCTTCAATGTGCTCGCGGCATCAAAGCTGTATCTGCTTAACCATTGTTGCCAACGGACAAGTCTTCCTTGCTTATTGTCTCCCTGTAACTTAATACGAAGAAAATAAGTAAAGTTTCTATTATCAGTTCTAACCAAAAATTTTGTTGGAGTTAGATAAATAGAAAATTTATTAATAACTCTAATTACTGCAAGATATTCCTTCTCGTTAGAGTGGTAATTTCTTTCAGCATCTTTAAAGCTACCTGACGCATACCTGCAGATTAATTCTTTATCGGAACTTACTGCTTTAAGAACCCCTCCCCAGTATTCTCCTGAAGCATCAGTCTCAATGATGAGCTTGTCACTAGGATCTGGATGGTAGAGTTTTGGAAAACCCTTAAGATTCTTTTTTATCTTACAGATATAGTCTGTATCAGATTCTTTCCATTCCCATGGAATGTCCTTTTTGAGCTTGACCTGTAATGGCGCACGAATAGCTGCAAGTTTTGGAATATAATCAGAAGCATATGTTAGTATGCCTAGAAATCTCTGTAATTGTTTTTTTGTCTTCAATCCTGTCTGGAAATTTCTTAATATGCTCCAGAATGTGGCCTTGCGGACAATGAGTTCCTTGATCAATTTCCAATCCTAAGAAATTAATCTTTGTCTTGAAGAGTTGTGCCTTCTTCTTAGATAGAATTATTCCAAGATATTGACATTTCTTCAGAACTGCTGCTAAATGTCTTAAATGATCCTGTTCATTATCGCTAAAGATAAGAATATCATCAACATATACACAACAAAATGTTTCAAAGGACCTAAATGCGTTTTGCATGTGTCTTTGAAAGATGGATGGAGCCTGTTTGAGTCCAAATGGAACGACGATCCATTGATAATGTCCTTGAGGACATGTGAATGCTGTCAATAGCTGTGATTCTTCGTCTAGCAGTACCTGCCAAAAACCTGATTTACAGTCTAAAGAACTAAACATTTTCTTACCTCGGATAAGGGTGAGAAGTTCATCCTTATTGGGTAAATTATGGCTATCTCCTATTGTGGCTTCATTAACTGCCTTATAGTTGACTACCATTCTTTTCTTTCCTCTTCTCTTCTCTGCTTCATTTTCAACAAGGAAGGCTGGAGACATGTGAGGTGATTTGCTAGGTATGATGATCTTCATATCTAGAAGCTCTTGAATCTGTTTGCCAAATTCTTCTCGATCTAACGGACTGTATTTCATTGGTTTTACCTTGATTACAGTTTTAGGATCTCTGAGCTTGATCGTTGCTTTCATCCATTTCTTTGTCTTTGTTGGATCCAATGGATTTTCTGAGCAGACTGAATCTAATAATCTTTCGATTATCGCTTTTCTTTCTGTTTCAAGAATCAAATTATTACAAGCATCTTTTAATTCTCTAAATTTTTTAATACTATCCTTCCCCTTCTGAAAAAGAAATATTTTATTAGGGCTAATGTTGATAGCATCAGGTTGTCTGATTTTTGAATTTTTCTTCATTGATTCAAGAAATCCTGCAACTCCAACTCTACGAGCTGTTGTTATCTTTCTGATATATACTTCTTGTCCTGCAAGTGTTAGTATAATCATTTTTGTATATTGGATAAATGGTTCATATAATTGACAAAAATTATTACCAATTATAAAATCTATTCCTGATTCTTGCTGATAAACAGTAGGAATATGAAATATTTCACCTGCTATCAATATATTAAGGTTTTTACATACCTTGTTGATTGTAATGGTACTTCCATTAGCGATCTTTACCTGTATAGGTCTTTCCGCGTTAACCCAATGTTCTGGCGGTATTACAAATTTACTTGCAATGCAGAGGCTAGCACCTGTATCTACATAACAATGTAATTCTATCTGTTTATATCCTGCAAATTTTAATTTTCCTAAGATATAAATAGAGTTTGGATTAGTGATGTTGGTCATCACTACTTCTTCTTCAATCAGATTCTGATCTTGAGGAAGACGAATCATTAGAATCTGACTCTTCTGGTCCGGGGTCAATTTCTTCAATCGAGTATACTTCTTCCGTATCCTCATATGGTTCTTCTATAGGAGTATATCCCAGAGAATAAACTTGTTCAAGCATTTGTACCTTTCTGTCATGCTTTTTCCTATTGGGGCACTCGTTCGCATAGTGTCCTTCTTCATTACAGATCCAACACCTGCAATTTTTCTTGCCTTTTGGGCAAAACTTTTGTTTTTCGTTAGAGAATTTCTTAAAAGTTCTCTTTTTAACGTATTTTCCTGGTTTAAAAGGTTTCCTTTTCTTTGTAAACCTATATCTCTTCGTATGTTTATACGATTTCTTTTTATAATTCTTCTTATAGGAAGACTTCCTACATCCATACTCAAATGGTTCTTCAATAATCCTGTCGCAACATCGCTTACTGAAGGATTTTAATTGCTTCTGCTTTCTTGCGAGATCACAGACTTTAGCAATTTCTTCTTTGACTATCCTTTGTGCGTAGGCTAAGCTATATTCTGCCGGGCCTGTTGCTTTTAGGTTAAATCTTTCTAAGGCTTTTAATCCTACCAAGGGGATCTTTAAAAGATAATCCATGACATATTTCACATATTCTGTTTGATCATTTAATTGATAAAGATATTTTTCATAATCTCCATAAAATTGATCAAGAAAACATATGTCGCAAAGCTGCATGTTGGTGAGCATGGTATTTGCATTAATTTTTATCCTTAATAACTCTTGAAGTTTATTAGAGGACTGATTTATGCCTAAAAACATAGTGTATATTGCATCTAAAATGTTTTCGAAGGCTGTAACTGGACTCATAGTTGGTTCCCAATTAGTGTTCTTAATAAAAGAATTAATGACACCTAAAGTCTTATGTTCAACTAGAAGCAAAACAGTGCTTTGGTCATCATAAGCTTCTTTGTTAGTCTGAATAATCAAACTAATTTCCTTAGCCCATATATCTATGAGTTCTTTCCTATTTGACTTATTGTCAATGTTTAGGATGTTACTACCAAATATATTAGTAGTCTCTTTACTAGGATTGAAGGGATAGAAATTTCCTTTTCTTTTCCTATTTTCTTCAGGTTTTGACGTTTCTCCTTTTTCTCTTTTAAGAGGAGTTGCGTCCTGATTGGTAGTTCTGAGATTTTCTATTTCTTCATTCTCTGAACTGTTCATATCTGTATTATCTTGGAATTCTTCTTGTTCTTCTGAACTGAATTCTTCAATAGTATTTAGAAAGTCATAATCTTTGATTCCAAAAAGGGATCTTAGATCTTTATTGTCTTTTATTTCCTGGTTGGCTATAGATTCATCATCTATTTCCATTAATCTAATTGCTTGTTCGAGGACCTCAAAGTTGTCGTCGTTAACTTGCAATTCTCCTTCTTTTAGATTACCCCAGAAGATATCTTCTACGATTCTTAGGTAATTCATGTTGATTTTTTGTCAACACCAAAAGGCCAGGTCAGGCTACCAAGGTTTTTTCCTGTTCCTAATTCTTCGTTTCCAACATTGTCGTTTGGATAACTATATTTTCTTATCTTAGAGGTTTCCTCTGTTAGGTCAATTTCTTTGTGCTGTCTTCTGTTGAGAGCATAAAGAATTTCCTTATTACACGGGCAATCCTGAATTGCTAATTTTAATTCAGTGATTATCTTTGCCGCTGCAGCTTCAATGTTATTGGTAACATTTTCCGCTTGCTGAGTCTTAAGCAACTCAAGAATTTCTCTTATTTGTGGCTTAATGTTCGTTTCAAATTCCTCTAGTAAATTTTTAAGACTCATCCTAAAATTTTCTTGAGGTATTCTTCTATTTCATTAAGCTTTAACTTAAGAGCTTCATTATCACACTTATGATTCCTAAGTTGTGAGATTTGTCCTTCTAATCCTTCGATCTTAGTATTTTGCTTGATTAGAAGCTTTTTAATATCCCTTAGGATTTCTATTTCTAGGTCACTCCCTTTTTTATAAATGTGTGGGTACATTTTTGTGGGATTATCTATAATAACCTCTATAGAAGTTCCAGTTTTTGACATAATTCATCCACTCTCCTGGAGACACTATGAAGTAATTTTTCCTGAGAAGATTCACCAACCTCTAAGGTGTTTCTTCTGAAACTCTTTCTAGGCTTTTGTCCTAGTATGGGTTTATTCTTTGCAATGTCTATTGCCCAAGAGTTATCTAGTGGACTAATTTCTGAGAATTGCTTCTCTTCTATCGATCCTATTTCTGAGAATACATCGTCTAATTCGATATATTCATTCTTCCTATAGTCTATGCTATGATGACTATTGGTTAAGGCGTAGGCAACAACATAGGTTATGCTAAATACCTTATCTCCTGTATTCATCAGATCATGTCTTTCAAAGTCATGGACAAAAGATAATATCTGATCTATGTTTCTTGTATCTAAGCTAAATCCAAATTTAGGATAGACAGTGAACATAAATTTTTGATAAGCAAGATTGCCTCTAGCTGCTCCTAGAATACAGTCTCTTCGGTCGTTGATTCTATTGTCTATTAAAGCCATCTTAATAGGAGAATCTATACCTTCCTGAAATTCTGCTTTGAGCAGAATCTTTATAGCTCCTAAGTGAACTACGCTAAGGGTAGATCTTATCTTAGAGTCTATTTTCAACAGATTTTTGTTTATCTCTTCCTTAGTGATTAAGGGTAAGTAAACTAATCCTGTAGTATCTTTTATATCTACGTGCATTTCCTTGGTAGAGATATAATAAAATATATTATTTTTTCTTTTAAATCGATTTAACATAGATATGTTAAATATTTTTTCTTTCTTTAGATCAAGTTTGCTATTTTTAATTTTAGAGGGAATCTCCCTATTAACTAAGAAGCTGGATTGAAATCCTTTGTCACTCTCTAGAAACTCTATTTCTAGATTGTTTTTGTCTTGAATCTCTTCGAGAGTTTCTTCTTCCTTTAAAAAACTCATTGATTTTCTATAAAACTCTTAATATGAATTTTTAAAGAGTCAATTTCTTGACTATTTCTGACGTAGAACTTACCTTGTTGTTCATACAGCATTTCTAGACTTTTATAGATTTCTATAAGACGGTCTAAATTATTTCTTTCTAAATCTAAACAAGCTAGATCTCGAATTCTAGAGAAGAAATCTTCATCTCCTAATTGGATGGTGTTTCCATTTTCTACTAGATTCCACAGGAGCCTAGATGTAGGGTTATAGCTAATCATAATCAACAATTGATTTTAAAAGATTTGTATAATATGAATTTATGAAACGGAATCTTAAGCAAATATGTACCAAAATCAAGCTTATAAACAAATTAATACTTCTTTCAAGATTTCGACAAACCTGATTGATGTAAGCAATGTTTTCTTCAAGAGTGCGACTAGCTCTTCCTAAATGGCCACCTGCCTAACGGATCTGCATACCATCGACTTACCTCCTCCAGAATAAAAACATGGCTGTTGATACCAAGTCGAAACGCGGACAACCACCAGGGCAGAAATCATATGAAAAGAAAATATTTATTTATTTATAACAAGCCGATTGGCCATTACATTGCTTAAAACCCCGTAGGGTTACTACTCACACATTACAATATTGATGGACTCTAGAATCTCTTAGCTATGCTGCTGGAAAAACGATGTCCTTCTTACAAATATAACTTAGCCTTTTATAGATCAAGGACTAAGGGTCTTGCATTATTAAAGTAGAAGATGCCTTCTGCTTTACGTAAAGTAGATGCTCTCTGTCTTCTGCTTTTGCTTTTCATAAAGCTGCCGTCTGCTTTTTACTTTTCATAAAGCTGCCGTCTGCTTTTGCTTTTCATAAAGTAGATGCTTCTGCTTTTTCTAAAGTAGATGCTTCTTGCTTTTCTTTGTTAGTGGCGGGACCACAGATTTGGCATTTTCCTTCTATACCAAATTTCTTTAGCTCCTTCATCTTCTTCTGACAAAAAGACTCGCTGTGCTTTCCTAGTGCATACGTATGTGTAATGCATACCTTGAATGCTTCAATTTTTTCCCAATCTGACTGACTTAATCCTTTGTGTGAATAAGACGTCATAAGGCAGTATGTGGTAGCCAAGTTGACCTTGAGTTTGTCATCTGATTTTACACTAAAGATTTTGTTAATTAAATTAATTAACTTAACCTCAGCAAGTTTCCTAAGATCTTCTTTGTCGAGCTTTGCTTCCATGGCTTGACTTGGAAAATAGATCTTTTCATTTACAGCTCCAATCTGTACATAATGATATGGCTGAACAGCCATCCCAAAATCTTCATCAGCTTCTTGTTCCCAGTGTATGATGGTGCTGGTGAACTTGAGGTAGATTTCTTTATCAGAATTTTTAAGACACTTTTTCCTAAAATTCTTGACTACTTCCTTAAACTCCGGCGAAAATTTGGAGATTTCTAACAAGTTGCTGGATGGATAAATCTGAAAAATTAATCCATATTGATAGGCTTCATGGACCATTTCTGGGTGAGACCTAGGATAGAAATTGAAGTAGGACACATTCTTCTTATCTGTGGTGAAGTAATGTTCTTCTGCAAATTCATTTTCTGTAGCTTGTCTTCCGAGTTGGAATAAATAGCTGAATCCTGAATACTCTGTATCAAGAACATCCTCGTCTGTATCCGTCAGTAGTTGCTGACTTTTTGGAATGGTTCCAAGGATATTTTTTGTAGTTGCCTCCTTTGTAAGCATTTTTGAGTAGCTCGGCTTGATTGCTTCTGCTGAACAGATTAATTCAAGGGGTGCTCTAAAATTAGTATTGGTAAAGACTCTTGATGCAGCCTGGGCTTCTTCGAAAGTCTTGTACTTTTTGTGCTTAATTCCAGAAAAACCTTTTATCGCTTGTTCTGCAATGTTCCAGGTAGTATATATTCCTGCATGAGGACCATTGAATACTACGTAGTAAGATTTGTTAGCTTTATACCCTGTTGGGATCACCGAAGGGACTGCTGAAGTTTGATCTTCAGTCTTTGTTGGGATTTGAATTCCCCCATTGGGTCTCAAGTTTAAACTTGAGGTAGAACCCGATGTTGTGGAGGTCTGAACCTCAGTCTGAATTTTTACCAAATTCACAGGTTTCAACGGATTTGTTGATTCTTTACCAGGAGCCGTTTGCTCTGGAATAGCCTCATCTTTGTCCATTTCTGAAGAAGGTGATGAAATAACCTTTTGAGTTGTGGAGGTCTGTACCTCAGTCTGAATTTTTACCAAATTCACAGGTTTCAACGGATTTGTTGATTCTTTACCAGGAGCCGTTTGCTCTGGAATAGCCTCATCTTTGTCCATTTCTGAAGAAGGTGATGAAATAACCTTTTGATGTTCAGGAAGAGAGTACTTCCTTACATAACAAATTTCTGCACGAACAATAAGGAGTTCTTCTTGGAGTAGATGAATTTTCTTCATCAGAATAGTCTCCCTAAGGGCTAATTGTTCACAAGTGTTTTCCATGGAAGTGTCCATAGTTTTATAGGATCTCAAAGAAAGAGATTTTACTACTAAGCAGAGAAGCTTTTGCTATTGAGAGGAAGATATAGAGAATTGTTTGTGTGTTTGCATCTCATAACTCTCAGTATTTATAGGCCTTTAGTGCCTTGGATTCCTGCAAAAGTAAGCAAACGATGCATCGAATGATGTCATTAGTATAATTATTGCTGGTATTCCCTTGTTAAAAAATTTGCTAAACAGTTTTTGACTCCTTCAATGTGCTCGACATCAAAGCTGTATCTGCTTAACCATTGTTGCCAACGGACAAGTCTTCCTTGCTTATTGTCTCCCTGTAACTTAATACGAAGAAAATAAGTAAAGTTTCTATTATCAGTTCTAACCAAAAATTTTGTTGGAGTTAGATAAATAGAAAATTTATTAATAACTCTAATTACTGCAAGATATTCCTTCTCGTTAGAGTGGTAATTTCTTTCAGCATCTTTAAAGCTACCTGACGCATACCTGCAGATTAATTCTTTATCGGAACTTACTGCTTTAAGAACCCCTCCCCAGTATTCTCCTGAAGCATCAGTCTCAATGATGAGCTTGTCACTAGGATCTGGATGGTAGAGTTTTGGAAAACCCTTAAGATTCTTTTTTATCTTACAGATATAGTCTGTATCAGATTCTTTCCATTCCCATGGAATGTCTTTTTTGAGCTTGACCTGTAATGGCGCACGAATAGCTGCAAGTTTTGGAATATAATCAGAAGCATATGTTAGTATGCCTAGAAATCTCTGTAATTGTTTTTTGTCTTCAATCCTGTCTGGAAATTTCTTAATATGCTCCAGAATGTGGCCTTGCGGACAATGAGTTCCTTGATCAATTTCCAATCCTAAGAAATTAATCTTTGTCTTGAAGAGTTGTGCCTTCTTCTTAGATAGAATTATTCCAAGATATTGACATTTCTTCAGAACTGCTGCTAAATGTCTTAAATGATCCTGTTCATTATCGCTAAAGATAAGAATATCATCAACATATACACAACAAAATGTTTCAAAGGACCTAAATGCGTTTTGCATGTGTCTTTGAAAGATGGATGGAGCCTGTTTGAGTCCAAATGGAACGACGATCCATTGATAATGTCCTTGAGGACATGTGAATGCTGTCAATAGCTGTGATTCTTCGTCTAGCAGTACCTGCCAAAAACCTGATTTACAGTCTAAAGAACTAAACATTTTCTTACCTCGGATAAGGGTGAGAAGTTCATCCTTATTGGGTAAATTATGGCTATCTCCTATTGTGGCTTCATTAACTGCCTTATAGTTGACTACCATTCTTTTCTTTCCTCTTCTCTTCTCTGCTTCATTTTCAACAAGGAAGGCTGGAGACATGTGAGGTGATTTGCTAGGTATGATGATCTTCATATCTAGAAGCTCTTGAATCTGTTTGCCAAATTCTTCTCGATCTAACGGACTGTATTTCATTGGTTTTACCTTGATTACAGTTTTAGGATCTCTGAGCTTGATCGTTGCTTTCATCCATTTCTTTGTCTTTGTTGGATCCAATGGATTTTCTGAGCAGACTGAATCTAATAATCTTTCGATTATCGCTTTTCTTTCTGTTTCAAGAATCAAATTATTACAAGAATCTTTTAATTCTCTAAATTTTTTAATACTATCCTTCCCCTTCTGAAAAAGAAATATTTTATTAGGGCTAATGTTGATAGCATCAGGTTGTCTGATTTTTGAATTTTTCTTCATTGATTCAAGAAATCCTGCAACTCCAACTCTACGAGCTGTTGTTATCTTTCTGATATATACTTCTTGTCCTGCAAGTGTTAGTATAATCATTTTTGTATATTGGATAAATGGTTCATATAATTGACAAAAATTATTACCAATTATAAAATCTATTCCTGATTCTTGCTGATAAACAGTAGGAATATGAAATATTTCACCTGCTATCAATATATTAAGGTTTTTACATACCTTGTTGATTGTAATGGTACTTCCATTAGCGATCTTTACCTGTATAGGTCTTTCCGCGTTAACCCAATGTTCTGGCGGTATTACAAATTTACTTGCAATGCAGAGGCTAGCACCTGTATCTATATAACAATGTAATTCTATCTGTTTATATCCTGCAAATTTTAATTTTCCTAAGATATAAATAGAGTTTGGATTAGTGATGTTTGGTCATCACTACTTCTTCTTCAATCAGATTCTGATCTTGAGGAAGACGAATCATTAGAATCTGACTCTTCTGGTCCGGGGTCAATTTCTTCAATCGAGTATACTTCTTCCGTATCCTCATATGGTTCTTCTATAGGAGTATATCCCAGAGAATAAACTTGTTCAAGCATTTGTACCTTTCTGTCATGCTTTTTCCTATTGGGGCACTCGTTCGCATAGTGTCCTTTCATTATAGATCCAACACCTGCAATTTTTCTTGCCTTTTGGGCAAAACTTTTGTTTTTCGTTAGAGAATTTCTTAAAAGTTCTCTTTTTAACGTATTTTCCTGGTTTAAAAGGTTTCCTTTTCTTTGTAAACCTATATCTCTTCGTATGTTTATACGATTTCTTTTTATAATTCTTCTTATAGGAAGACTTCCTACATCCATACTCAAATGGTTCTTCAATAATCCTGTCGCAACATCGCTTACTGAAGGATTTTAATTGCTTCTGCTTTCTTGCGAGATCACAGACTTTAGCAATTTCTTCTTTGACTATCCTTTGTGCGTAGGCTAAGCTATATTCTGCCGGGCCTGTTGCTTCTAGGTTAAATCTTTCTAAGGCTTTTAATCCTACCAAGG
Source organism: Oenanthe sinensis (assembly GCA_028671895.1). Taxonomy (NCBI): domain Eukaryota; kingdom Viridiplantae; phylum Streptophyta; class Magnoliopsida; order Apiales; family Apiaceae; genus Oenanthe; species Oenanthe sinensis. Next base: position 16,673,102 of record CM053807.1, read on the forward strand.
GGATCTTTAAAAGATAATCCTTGACATATTTCACATATTCTGTTTGATCATTTAATTGATAAAGATATTTTTCATAATCTCCATAAAATTGATCAAGAAAACATATGTCGCAAAGCTGCATGTTGGTGAGCATGGTTTTTGCATTAATTTTTATCCTTAATAACTCTTGAAGTTTATTAGAGGACTGATTTATGCCTAAAAACATAGTGTATATTGCATCTAAAATGTTTTCGAAGGCTGTAACTGGACTCATAGTTGGTTCCCAATTAGTGTTCTTAATAAAAGAATTAATGACACCTAAAGTCTTATGTTCAACTAGAAGCAAAACAGTGCTTTGGTCATCATAAGCTTCTTTGTTAGTCTGAATAATCAAACTAATTTCCTTAGCCCATATATCTATGAGTTCTTTCCTATTTAACTTATTGTCAATGTTTAGGATGTTACTACCAAATATATTAGTAGTCTCTTTACTAGGATTGAAGGGATAGAAATTTCCTTTTCTTTTCCTATTTTCTTCAGGTTTTGACGTTTCTCCTTTTTCTCTTTTAAGAGGAGTTGCGTCCTGATTGGTAGTTCTGAGATTTTCTATTTCTTCATTCTCTGAACTGTCCATATCTGTATTATCTTGGAATTCTTCTTATTCTTCTGAACTGAATTCTTCAATAGTATTTAGAAAGTCATAATCTTTGATTCCAAAAAGGGATCTTAGATCTTTATTGTCTTTTATTTCCTGGTTGGCTATAGATTCATCATCTATTTCCATTAATCTAATTGCTTGTTCGAGGACCTCAAAGTTGTCGTCGTTAACTTGCAATTCTCCTTCTTTTAGATTACCCCAGAAGATATCTTCTACGATTCTTAGGTAATTCATGTTGATTTTTTGTCAACACCAAAAGGCCAGGTCAGGCTACCAAGGTTTTTTCCTGTTCCTAATTCTTCGTTTCCAACATTGTCGTTTGGATAACTATATTTTCTTATCTTAGAGGTTTCCTCTGTTAGGTCAATTTCTTTGTGCTGTCTTCTGTTGAGAGCATAAAGAATTTCCTTATTACACGGGCAATCCTGAATTGCTAATTTTAATTCAGTGATTATCTTTGCCGCTGCAGCTTCAATGTTATTGGTAACATTTTCCGCTTGCTGAGTCTTAAGCAACTCAAGAATTTCTCTTATTTGTGGCTTAATGTTCGTTTCAAATTCCTCTAGTAAATCTTTAAGACTCATCCTAAAATTTTCTTGAGGTATTCTTCTATTTCATTAAGCTTTAACTTAAGAGCTTCATTATCACACTTATGATTCCTAAGTTGTGAGATTTGTCCTTCTAATCCTTCGATCTTAGTATTTTGCTTGATTAGAAGCTTTTTAATATCCCTTAGGATTTCTATTTCTAGGTCACTCCCTTTTTTAACAAAGGAATAGTATCTGTTATGGATACTAGGTGATTTAGAGAGTTTTTCACTCGGGTCTTTACTAAGCCCAAAAAATGACAGTAGGTTGTAAATTCCTAACAAGCATCTTCCTGAAATCTGATTAAGATTATTGGTAGATGAAACAATAGTGTTTAAACTATTACTTCCTTTTACGCCACTAAAGACGTAATTTCTAGGTTCTAGGTCTACTCCTTCATTTAATTTCTTAAATTCCAGAACCTTTCCTTTTTTATAAATGTGTGGGTACATTTTTGTGGGATTATCTATAATAACCTCTATAGAAGTTCCAGTTTTTGACATAATTCATCCACTCTCCTGGAGACACTATGAAGTAATTTTTCCTGAGAAGATTCACCAACCTCTAAGGTGTTTCTTCTGAAACTCTTTCTAGGCTTTTGTCCTAGTATGGGTTTATTCTTTGCAATGTCTATTGCCCAAGAGTTATCTAGTGGACTAATTTCTGAGAATTGCTTCTCTTCTATCGATCCTATTTCTGAGAATACATCGTCTAATTCGATATATTCATTCTTCCTATAGTCTATGCTATGATGACTATTGGTTAAGGCGTAGGCAACAACATAGGTTATGCTAAATACCTTATCTCCTGTATTCATCAGATCATGTCTTTCAAAGTCATGGACAAAAGATAATATCTGATCTATGTTTCTTGTATCTAAGCTAAATCCAAATTTAGGATAGACAGTGAACATAAATTTTTGATAAGCAAGATTGCCTCTAGCTGCTCCTAGAATACAGTCTCTTCGGTCGTTGATTCTATTGTCTATTAAAGCCATCTTAATAGGAGAATCTATACCTTCCTGAAATTCTGCTTTGAGCAGAATCTTTATAGCTCCTAAGTGAACTACGCTAAGGGTAGATCTTATCTTAGAGTCTATTTTCAACAGATTTTTGTTTATCTCTTCCTTAGTGATTAAGGGTAAGTAAACTAATCCTGTAGTATCTTTTATATCTACGTGCATTTCCTTGGTAGAGATATAATAAAAGATATTATTTTTTCTTTTAAATCGATTTAACATAGATATGTTAAATATTTTTTCTTTCTTTAGATCAAGTTTGCTATTTTTAATTTTAGAGAGAATCTCCCTATTAACTAAGAAGCTGGACTGAAATCCTTTGTCACTCTCTAGAAACTCTATTTCTAGATTGTTTTTGTCTTGAATCTCTTCGAGAGTTTCTTCTTCCTTTAAAAAACTCATTGATTTTCTATAAAACTCTTAATATGAATTTTTAAAGAGTCAATTTCTTGACTATTTCTGACGTAGAACTTACCTTGTTGTTCATACAGCATTTCTAGACTTTTATAGATTTCTATAAGACGGTCTAAATTATTTCTTTCTAAATCTAAACAAGCTAGATCTCGAATTCTAGAGAAGAAATCTTCATCTCCTAATTGGATGGTGTTTCCATTTTCTACTAGATTCCACGGGAGCCTAGATGTAGGGTTATAGCTAATCATAATCAACAATTGATTTTAAAAGATTTGTATAATATGAATTTATGAAACGGAATCTTAAGCAAATATGTACCAAAATCAAGCTTATAAACAAATTAATACTTCTTTCAAGATTTCGACAAACCTGATTGATGTAAGCAATGTTTTCTTCAAGAGTGCGACTAGCTCTTCCTAAATGGCCACCTGCCTAACGGATCTGCATACCATCGACTTACCTCCTCCAGAATAAAAACATGGCTCTGATACCAAGTCGAAACGCGGACAACCACCAGGGCAGAAATCATATGAAAAGAAAATATTTATTTATTTATAACAAGCCGATTGGCCATTACATTGCTTAAAACCCCGTAGGGTTACTACTCACACATTACAATATTGATGGACTCTAGAATCTCTTAGCTATGCTGCTGGAAAAACGATGTCCTTCTTACAAATATAACTTAGCCTTTTATAGATCAAGGACTAAGGGTCTTGCATTATTAAAGTAGAAGATGCCTTCTGCTTTACGTAAAGTAGATGCTCTCTGTCTTCTGCTTTTGCTTTTCATAAAGCTGCCGTCTGCTTTTTGCTTTTCATAAAGCTGCCGTCTGCTTTTGCTTTTCATAAAGTAGATGCTTCTGCTTTTTCTAAAGTAGATGCTTCTTGCTTTTCTTTGTTAGTGGCGGGACCACAGATTTGGCATTTTCCTTCTATACCAAATTTCTTTAGCTCCTTCATCTTCTTCTGACAAAGAGACTCGCTGTGCTTTCCTAGTGCATACGTATGTGTAATGCATACCTTGAATGCTTCAATTTTTTCCCAATCTGACTGACTTAATCCTTTGTGTGAATAAGACGTCATAAGGCAGTATGTGGTAGCCAAGTTGACCTTGAGTTTGTCATCTGATTTTACACTAAAGATTTTGTTAATTAAATTAATTAACTTAACCTCAGCAAGTTTCCTAAGATCTTCTTTGTCGAGCTTTGCTTCCATGGCTTGACTTGGAAAATAGATCTTTTCATTTACAGCTCCAATCTGTACATAATGATATGGCTGAACAGCCATCCCAAAATCTTCATCAGCTTCTTGTTCCCAGTGTATGATGGTGCTGGTGAACTTGAGGTAGATTTCTTTATCAGAATTTTTAAGACACTTTTTCCTAAAATTCTTGACTGCTTCCTTAAACTCCGGCGAAAATTTGGAGATTTCTAACAAGTTGCTGGATGGATAAATCTGAAAAATTAATCCATATTGATAGGCTTCATGGACCATTTCTGGGTGATACCTAGGATAGAAATTGAAGTAGGACACATTCTTCTTATCTGTGGTGAAGTAATGTTCTTCTGCAAATTCATTTTCTGTAGCTTGTCTTCCGAGTTGGAATAAATAGCTGAATCCTGAATACTCTGTATCAAGAACATCCTCGTCTGTATCCGTCAGTAGTTGCTGACTTTTTGGAATGGTTCCAAGGATATTTTTTGTAGTTGCCTCCTTTGTAAGCATTTTTGAGTAGCTCGGCTTGATTGCTTCTGCTGAACAGATTAATTCAAGGGGTGCTCTAAAATTAGTATTGGTAAAGACTCTTGATGCAGCCTGGGCTTCTTCGAAAGTCTTGTACTTTTTGTGCTTAATTCCAGAAAAACCTTTTATCGCTTGTTCTGCAATGTTCCAGGTAGTATATATTCCTGCATGAGGACCATTGAATACTACGTAGTAAGATTTGTTAGCTTTATACCCTGTTGGGATCACCGAAGGGACTGCTGAAGTTTGATCTTCAGTCTTTGTTGGGATTTGAATTCCCCCATTAGGTCTCAAGTTTAAACTTGAGGTAGAACCCGATGTTGTGGAGGTCTGAACCTCAGTCTGAATTTTTACCAAATTCACAGGTTTCAACGGATTTGTTGATTCTTTACCAGGAGCCGTTTGCTCTGGAATAGCCTCATCTTTGTCCATTTCTGAAGAAGGTGATGAAATAACCTTTTGAGTTGTGGAGGTCTGTACCTCAGTCTGAATTTTTACCAAATTCACAGGTTTCAACGGATTTGTTGATTCTTTACCAGGAGCCGTTTGCTCTGGAATAGCCTCATCTTTGTCCATTTCTGAAGAAGGTGATGAAATAACCTTTTGATGTTCAGGAAGAGAGTACTTCCTTACATAACAAATTTCTGCACGAACAATAAGGAGTTCTTCTTGGAGTAGATGAATTTTCTTCATCAGAATAGTCTCCCTAAGGGCTAATTGTTCACAAGTGTTTTCCATGGAAGTGTCCATAGTTTTATAGGATCTCAAAGAAAGAGATTTTACTACTAAGCAGAGAAGCTTTTGCTATTGAGAGGAAGATATAGAGAATTGTTTGTGTGTTTGCATCTCATAACTCTCAGTATTTATAGGCCTTTAGTGCCTTGGATTCCTGCAAAAGTAAGCAAACGATGCATCGAATGATGTCATTAGTATAATTATTGCTAGTATTCCCTTGTTAAAAAATTTGCTAAACAGTTTTTGACTCCTTCAATGTGCTCGACATCAAAGCTGTATCTGCTTAACCATTGTTGCCAACGGACAAGTCTTCCTTGCTTATTGTCTCCCTGTAACTTAATACGAAGAAAATAAGTAAAGTTTCTATTATCAGTTCTAACCAAAAATTTTGTTGGAGTTAGATAAATAGAAAATTTATTAATAACTCTAATTACTGCAAGATATTCCTTCTCGTTAGAGTGGTAATTTCTTTCAGCATCTTTAAAGCAACCTGACGCATACCTGCAGATTAATTCTTTATCGGAACTTACTGCTTTAAGAACCCCTCCCCAGTATTCTCCTGAAGCATCAGTCTCAATGATGAGCTTGTCACTAGGATCTGGATGGTAGAGTTTTGGAAAACCCTTAAGATTCTTTTTTATCTTACAGATATAGTCTGTATCAGATTCTTTCCATTCCCATGGAATGTCCTTTTTGAGCTTGACCTGTAATGGCGCACGAATAGCTGCAAGTTTTGGAATATAATCAGAAGCATATGTTAGTATGCCTAGAAATCTCTGTAATTGTTTTTTGTCTTCAATCCTGTCTGGAAATTTCTTAATATGCTCCAGAATGTGGCCTTGCGGACAATGAGTTCCTTGATCAATTTCCAATCCTAAGAAATTAATCTTTGTCTTGAAGAGTTGTGCCTTCTTCTTAGATAGAATTATTCCAAGATATTGACATTTCTTCAGAACTGCTGCTAAATGTCTTAAATGATCCTGTTCATTATCGCTAAAGATAAGAATATCATCAACATATACACAACAAAATGTTTCAAAGGACCTAAATGCGTTTTGCATGTGTCTTTGAAAGATGGATGGAGCCTGTTTGAGTCCAAATGGAACGACGATCCATTGATAATGTCCTTGAGGACATGTGAATGCTGTCAATAGCTGTGATTCTTCGTCTAGCAGTACCTGCCAAAAACCTGATTTACAGTCTAAAGAACTAAACATTTTCTTACCTCGGATAAGGGTGAGAAGTTCATCCTTATTGGGTAAATTATGGTTATCTCCTTTTGTGGCTTCATTAACTGCCTTATAGTTGACTACCATTCTTTTCTTTCCTCTTCTCTTCTCTGCTTCATTTTCAACAAGGAAGGCTGGAGACATGTGAGGTGATTTGCTAGGTATGATGATCTTCATATCTAGAAGCTCTTGAATCTGTTTGCCAAATTCTTCTCGATCTAACGGACTGTATTTCATTGGTTTTACCTTGATTACAGTTTTAGGATCTCTGAGCTTGATCGTTGCTTTCATCCATTTCTTTGTCTTTGTTGGATCCAATGGATTTTCTGAGCAGACTGAATCTAATAATCTTTCGATTATCGCTTTTCTTTCTGTTTCAAGAATCAAATTATTACAAGCATCTTTTAATTCTCTAAATTTTTTAATACTATCCTTCCCCTTCTGAAAAAGAAATATTTTATTAGGGCTAATGTTGATAGCATCAGGTTGTCTGATTTTTGAATTTTTCTTCATTGATTCAAGAAATCCTGCAACTCCAACTCTACGAGCTGTTGTTATCTTTCTGATATATACTTCTTGTCCTGCAAGTGTTAGTATAATCATTTTTGTATATTGGATAAATGGTTCATATAATTGACAAAAATTATTACCAATTATAAAATCTATTCCTGATTCTTGCTGATAAACAGTAGGAATATGAAATATTTCACCTGCTATCAATATATTAAGGTTTTTACATACCTTGTTGATTGTAATGGTACTTCCATTAGCGATCTTTACCTGTATAGGTCTTTCCGCGTTAACCCAATGTTCTGGCGGTATTACAAATTTACTTGCAATGCAGAGGCTAGCACCTGTATCTACATAACAATGTAATTCTATCTGTTTATATCCTGCAAATTTTAATTTTCCTAAGATATAAATAGAGTTTGGATTAGTGATGTTTGGTCATCACTACTTCTTCTTCAATCAGATTCTGATCTTGAGGAAGACGAATCATTAGAATCTGACTCTTCTGGTCCGGGGTCAATTTCTTCAATCGAGTATACTTCTTCCGTATCCTCATATGGTTCTTCTATAGGAGTATATCCCAGAGAATAAACTTGTTCAAGCATTTGTACCTTTCTGTCATGCTTTTTCCTATTGGGGCACTCGTTCGCATAGTGTCCTTCTTCATTACAGATCCAACACCTGCAATTTTTCTTGCCTTTTGGGCAAAACTTTTGTTTTTCGTTAGAGAATTTCTTAAAAGTTCTCTTTTTAACGTATTTTCCTGGTTTAAAAGGTTTCCTTTTCTTTGTAAACCTATATCTCTTCGTATGTTTATACGATTTCTTTTTATAATTCTTCTTATAGGAAGACTTCCTACATCCATACTCAAATGGTTCTTCAATAATCCTGTCGCAACATCGCTTACTGAAGGATTTTAATTGCTTCTGCTTTCTTGCGAGATCACAGACTTTAGCAATTTCTTCTTTGACTATCCTTTGTGCGTAGGCTAAGCTATATTCTGCCGGGCCTGTTGCTTCTAGGTTAAATCTTTCTAAGGCTTTTAATCCTACCAAGGGGATCTTTAAAAGATAATCCTTGACATATTTCACATATTCTGTTTGATCATTTAATTGATAAAGATATTTTTCATAATCTCCATAAAATTGATCAAGAAAACATATGTCGCAAAGCTGCATGTTGGTGAGCATGGTTTTTGCATTAATTTTTATCCTTAATAACTCTTGAAGTTTATTAGAGGACTGATTTATGCCTAAAAACATAGTGTATATTGCATCTAAAATGTTTTCGAAGGCTGTAACTGGACTCATAGTTGGTTCCCAATTAGTGTTCTTAATAAAAGAATTAATGACACCTAAAGTCTTATGTTCAACTAGAAGCAAAACAGTGCTTTGGTCATCATAAGCTTCTTTGTTAGTCTGAATAATCAAACTAATTTCCTTAGCCCATATATCTATGAGTTCTTTCCTATTTGACTTATTGTCAATGTTTAGGATGTTACTACCAAATATATTAGTAGTCTCTTTACTAGGATTGAAGGGATAGAAATTTCCTTTTCTTTTCCTATTTTCTTCAGGTTTTGACGTTTCTCCTTTTTCTCTTTTAAGAGGAGTTGCGTCCTGATTGGTAGTTCTGAGATTTTCTATTTCTTCATTCTCTGAACTGTCCATATCTGTATTATCTTGGAATTCTTCTTGTTCTTCTGAACTGAATTCTTCAATAGTATTTAGAAAGTCATAATCTTTGATTCCAAAAAGGGATCTTAGATCTTTATTGTCTTTTATTTCCTGGTTGGCTATAGATTCATCATCTATTTCCATTAATCTAATTGCTTGTTCGAGGACCTCAAAGTTGTCGTCGTTAACTTGCAATTCTCCTTCTTTTAGATTACCCCAGAAGATATCTTCTACGATTCTTAGGTAATTCATGTTGATTTTTTGTCAACACCAAAAGGCCAGGTCAGGCTACCAAGGTTTTTTCCTGTTCCTAATTCTTCGTTTCCAACATTGTCGTTTGGATAACTATATTTTCTTATCTTAGAGGTTTCCTCTGTTAGGTCAATTTCTTTGTGCTGTCTTCTGTTGAGAGCATAAAGAATTTCCTTATTACACGGGCAATCCTGAATTGCTAATTTTAATTCAGTGATTATCTTTGCCACTGCAGCTTCAATGTTATTGGTAACATTTTCCGCTTGCTGAGTCTTAAGCAACTCAAGAATTTCTCTTATTTGTGGCTTAATGTTCGTTTCAAATTCCTCTAGTAAATCTTTAAGACTCATCCTAAAATTTTCTTGAGGTATTCTTCTATTTCATTAAGCTTTAACTTAAGAGCTTCATTATCACACTTATGATTCCTAAGTTGTGAGATTTGTCCTTCTAATCCTTCGATCTTAGTATTTTGCTTGATTAGAAGCTTTTTAATATCCCTTAGGATTTCTATTTCTAGGTCACTCCCTTTTTTAACAAAGGAATAGTATCTGTTATGGATACTAGGTGATTTAGAGAGTTTTTCACTCGGGTCTTTACTAAGCCCAAAAAATGACAGTAGGTTGTAAATTCCTAACAAGCATCTTCCTGAAATCTGATTAAGATTATTGGTAGATGAAACAATAGTGTTTAAACTATTACTTCCTTTTACGCCACTAAAGACGTAATTTCTAGGTTCTAGGTCTACTCCTTCATTTAATTTCTTAAATTCCAGAACCTTTCCTTTTTTATAAATGTGTGGGTACATTTTTGTGGGATTATCTATAATAACCTCTATAGAAGTTCCAGTTTTTGACATAATTCATCCACTCTCCTGGAGACACTATGAAGTAATTTTTCCTGAGAAGATTCACCAACCTCTAAGGTGTTTCTTCTGAAACTCTTTCTAGGCTTTTGTCCTAGTATGGGTTTATTCTTTGCAATGTCTATTGCCCAAGAGTTATCTAGTGGACTAATTTCTGAGAATTGCTTCTCTTCTATCGATCCTATTTCTGAGAATACATCGTCTAATTCGATATATTCATTCTTCCTATAGTCTATGCTATGATGACTATTGGTTAAGGCGTAGGCAACAACATAGGTTATGCTAAATACCTTATCTCCTGTATTCATCAGATCATGTCTTTCAAAGTTATGGACAAAAGATAATATCTGATCTATGTTTCTTGTATCTAAGCTAAATCCAAATTTAGGATAAACAGTGAACATAAATTTTTGATAAGTAAGATTGCCTCTAGCTGCTCCTAGAATACAGTCTCTTCGGTCGTTGATTCTATTGTCTATTAAAGCCATCTTAATAGGAGAATCTATACCTTCCTGAAATTCTGCTTTGAGCAGAATCTTTATAGCTCCTAAGTGAACTACGCTAAGGGTAGATCTTATCTTAGAGTCTATTTTCAACAGATTTTTGTTTATCTCTTCCTTAGTGATTAAGGGTAAGTAAACTAATCCTGTAGTATCTTTTATATCTACGTGCATTTCCTTGGTAGAGATATAATAAAAGATATTATTTTTTCTTTTAAATCGATTTAACATAGATATGTTAAATATTTTTTCTTTCTTTAGATCAAGTTTGCTATTTTTAATTTTAGAGAGAATCTCCCTATTAACTAAGAAGCTGGACTGAAATCCTTTGTCACTCTCTAGAAACTCTATTTCTAGATTGTTTTTGTCTTGAATCTCTTCGAGAGTTTCTTCTTCCTTTAAAAAACTCATTGATTTTCTATAAAACTCTTAATATGAATTTTTAAAGAGTCAATTTCTTGACTATTTCTGACGTAGAACTTACCTTGTTGTTCATACAGCATTTCTAGACTTTTATAGATTTCTATAAGACGGTCTAAATTATTTCTTTCTAAATCTAAACAAGCTAGATCTCGAATTCTAGAGAAGAAATCTTCATCTCCTAATTGGATGGTGTTTCCATTTTCTACTAGATTCCACGGGAGCCTAGATGTAGGGTTATAGCTAATCATAATCAACAATTGATTTTAAAAGATTTGTATAATATGAATTTATGAAACGGAATCTTAAGCAAATATGTACCAAAATCAAGCTTATAAACAAATTAATACTTCTTTCAAGATTTCGACAAACCTGATTGATGTAAGCAATGTTTTCTTCAAGAGTGCGACTAGCTCTTCCTAAATGGCCACCTGCCTAACGGATCTGCATACCATCGACTTACCTCCTCCAGAATAAAAACATGGCTCTGATACCGTCGAAACGAGTTTACAAGTTGTTTACATTGTCAAACGAGTCAAGAATGAAGCTACAAGTTGATTCCAAGTTCGAACGAGTCAAGAATGATGTCTCAATTTGTTACGGATTGTTTTCATGGCCAAATGAAGCAAGAATGATCCTACAAGAGTTTTCAAGTTGTTTCCATGTTCAAACAAGTCAAGAATGATGCTACAAATTGTTTCCAAGTTCGAACGAGGCAAGAATGATGTCTCAATTTGTTACGGATTGTTTTCATGTCCAAATGAAGTAAGAATGATCTTACAAGAGTTTACAATTGTTTCAATGTTCAAACGAGTCAAGAATGAAGCAACAAGTTGTTTGCAAGTTCGAACTGTAAAGAATGAAGTCTAAAGTTGTTACGGATTGTTGTCAGGTTCAAATGAGTCAAAAATCATCCTACAAGAGTTTACAATTGTTTCAATGTTCAAACGAGTCAAGAATGGAGCTACAAGTTATTTCCAAGTTCAAAGGAGTAAAGAATAAAGTCTCAATTTGTTACAGACTGTTTTCATGTTCAAATGAGCCAAGAATGATCCTACAAGAGTTTACAAGTTGTTTCCATTGTCAAACGAGTTAAGAATGAAGCTACAAGTTCTTTCCAAGTTCGAACGAGTCAAGAATGATGTCTCAATTTGTTACGGATTCTTTTCATGTTCAAATGAGCCTAGAATGATCCTACAAGAGTTTACAAATTGTTTCAAGTTCGAACGACTCATGAATGATGTCTCAATTTGTTACGGATTTTTTTCATGTCCAAATGAAGCAAGAATGATCCTACAAGTGTTTACAATTGTTTCAATGTTCAAACGAGTCAAGAATGAAGCTACAAGTTGTTTCCAAGTTCGAACGAGTCAAGAATGATGTCTCAATTTGTTACGGATTGTTTTCTTGTTCAAATGAGCCAAGAATGATCCCACAAGAGTTTACAAGTTGTTTCAATGTTCAAACGAGTCAAGAATGAAGCTACAAATTGTTTGAAGTTCGAACGACTCAAGAATGTTGTCTCAATTTGTTACGGATTATTTTCATGTCCAAATGAGGCAAGAATGATCCTACAAGAGTTTACAATTGTTTCAATGTTCAAACGAGTCAAGAATGAAGCAACAAGTTGTTTCCAAGTTCGAACAGTAAAGAATGAAGTCTATAGTTGGTACGGATTGTTGTCATGTTCAAATGAGCCAAAAATGATCCTACAAGAGTTTACAAATGTTTCAATGTTCAAACGAGTCAAGAATGGAGCTTCAAGTTATTTCCAAGTTCAAACGAGTAAAGAATAATAAAGTCTCAAGTTGTTACAGATTTCTTTCATATTCAAATGAGCCAAAAATGATCCTACAAGAGTTTACAAGTTGTTTCCATTGCCAAATGAGTCAAGAATGAAGCTACAAGTTGTTTCTAAGTTCGAGCGAGTCAAGAATGATGTCTCAATTTGTTACAGACTGTTTTCATGTTCAAATGAGCCAAGAATGATCCTACAAGAGTTTACAAGTTGTTTCCATGTTTAAACGAGTCAAGAATGAATCTACAAATTGTTTCCAAGTTCAAACGAGTCAAGAATGATGTCTCAATTTGTTAAGGATTGTTTTCATGTCCAAATGAAGCAAGAATGATCCTACAAGAGTTTTCAAGTTGTTTCCATGTTCAAACAAGTCAAGAATGATGCTAAAAATTGTTTCCAAGTTTGAACGAGTCAAGAATGATGTCTTAATTTGTTACGGATTGTTTTCATGTCCAAATGAAGCAAGAATGATCCTACAAGAGTTTACAATTGTTTCAATGTTCAAACGAGTCAAGAATGAAACAACAAGTTGTTTCCAAGTTCGAACTGTAAAGAATGAAGTCTAAAGTTATTACAGATTGTTGTCAGGTTCAAATGAGCTAAAAATCATCCTACAAGAGTTTACAATTGTTTCAATGTTCAAATGAGTCAAAAATGGAGCTACAAGTTATTTCCAAGTTCCAACGAGTAAAGAATAAAGTCTCAAGTTGTTATAGATTGCTTTCATGTTCAAATGAGCCAAGAATGATCCTACAAGAGTTTACAAGTTGTTTCCATTGTCAAACGAGTCAAGAATGAAGCTACAAGTTGTTTCCAGGTTCGAACAAGTCAAGAATGATGTCTCAATTTGTTACGGATTGTTTTCATGTTCAAATGAGCCAAGAATGATCCTACAAGAGTTTACAAGTTGTTTCAATGTTCAAACGAGTCAAGAATGAAGCTACAAATTGTTTCAAGTTCGAACGAGTCAAGAATGTTGTCTCAATTTGTTACAGATTGTTTTCATGTCCAAATGAAGCAAGAATGATCCTACAACAGTTTACAATTGTTTCAATGTTCAAACAAGTCAAGAATGAAGCAACAAGTTGTTTCTAAGTTCGAACAGTAAAGAATTAAGTCTAAAGTTGGTACGGATTGTTGTCATGTTCAAATGAGCCAAAAATGATCCTACAAGAGTTTACAGTTGTTTCAATGTTTAAACAAGTCAAGAATGGAGTTACAAGTTATTTCCATGTTTAAACGAGTAAAGAATAAAGTCTCAAGTTGTCATAGATTGCTTTCATGTTCAAATGAGCCAAGAATGATCCTACAAGAGTTTACAAGTTGTTTCCATTGTCAAACGAGTCAAGAATGAAGCTACAAGTTGTTTCCAAGTTCGAACGAGTCAAGAATGATGTCTCAATCTGTTACGGATTGTTTTCATGTCCAAATGAAGCAAGAATGATCCTACAAGAGTTTTCAAGTTGTTTCCATGTTCAAACAAGTCAAGAATGATGCTACAAATTGTTTCCAAGTTCGAACGAGTCAAGAATGATGTCTCAATTTGTTACGGATTGTGTTCATGTCCAAATGAAGCAAGAATGATCCTATAAGAGTTTACAATTGTTTCAATGTTCAAACGAGTGAAGAATGAAGCAACAAGTTGTTTGCAAGTTCGAACTGTAAAGAATGAAGTCTAAAGTTGTTACGGATTGTTGTCAGGTAAAAATGAGCCAAAAATCATCCTACAAGAGTTTACAATTGTTTCAATGTTCAAACGAGTCAAGAATGGAGCTACAAGTTATTTCCAAGTTCAAACGAGTAAAGAATAAAGTCTCAAGTTGTTATAGATTGCTTTCATGTTCAAATGAGCCAAGAATGATCCTACAAGAGTTTACAAGTTGTTTACATTGTCAAACGAGTCAAGAATGAAGCTACAAGTTGTTTCCAAGTTCGAACGAATCAAGAATGATGTCTCAATTTGTTACGGACTGTTTTCATGTTCAAATGAGCCAAGAATGATCCTACAAGAGTTTACAAGTTGTTTCCATTGTCAAACGAGTTAAGAATGAAGCTTCAAGTTCTTTCCAAGTTCGAACGAGTCAAGAATGATGTCTCAATTTGTTACGGATTGTTTTCATGTTCAAATGAGCCTAGAATGATCCTACAAGAGTTTACAAATTGTTTCAAGTTCGAACGACTCATGAATGATGTCTCAATTTGTTACGGATTGTTTTCATGTCCAAATGAAGCAAGAATGATCCTACAAGAGTTTACAATTGTTTCAATGTTCAAACGAGTCAAGAATGAAGCTACAAGTTGTTTCCAAGTTCGAACGAGTCAAGAATGATGTCTCAATTTGTTACGGATTGTTTTGTTGTTCAAATGAGCCAAGAATGATCCCACAAGAGTTTACAAGTTGTTTCAATGTTCAAACGAGTCAAGAATGAAGCTACAAATTGTTTGAAGTTCGAACGACTCAAGAATGTTGTCTCAATTTGTTACGGATTGTTTTCATGTCCAAATGAAGCAAGAATGATCCTACAAGAGTTTACAATTGTTTCAATGTTCAAACGAGTCAAGAATGAAGCAACCAGTTGTTTCCAAGTTCAAACAGTAAAGAATGAAGTCTATAGTTGGTACGGATTGTTGTCATGTTCAAATGAGCCAAAAATGATCCTACAAGAGTTTACAATTGTTTCAATGTTCAAACGAGTCAAGAATGGAGCTTCAAGTTATTTCCAAGTTCAAACGAGTAAAGAATAAAGTCTCAAGTTGTTACAGATTTCTTTCATATTCAAATGAGCCAAAAATGATCCTACAAGAGTTTACAAGTTGTTTCCATTGCCAAATGAGTCAAGAATGAAGCTACAAGTTGTTTCCAAGTTCGAGCGAGTCAAGAATGATGTCTCAATTTGTTACAGATTGTTTTCATGTTCAAATGAGCCAAGAATGATCCTACAAGAGTTTACAAGTTGTTTCCATGTTAAAACGAGTCAAGAATGAATCTACAAATTGTTTCCAAGTTCGAACGAGTCAAGAATGATGTCTCAATTTGTTAAGGATTGTTTTCATGTCTAAATGAAGCAAGAATGATCCTACAAGAGTTTTCAAGTTGTTTCCATGTTCAAACAAGTCAAGAATGATGCTAAAAATTGTTTCCAAGTTCGAACGAGTCAAGAATGATGTCTCAATTTGTTACGGATTGTTTTCATGTCCAAATGAAGCAAGAATGATCCTACAAGAGTTTACAATTGTTTCAATGTTCAAACGAGTCAAAAATGAAACAACAAGTTGTTTCCAAGTTCGAACTGTAAAGAATGAAGTCTAAAGTTATTACAGATTGTTGTCAGGTTCAAATGAGCTAAAAATCATCCTACAAGAGTTTACAATTGTTTCAATGTTCAAATGAGTCAAGAATGGAGCTACAAGTTATTTCCAAGTTCAAACGAGTAAAGAATAAAATGAGCCAAGAATGATCCTACAAGAGTTTACAAGTTGTTATAGATTGCTTTCATGTTCAAATGAGCCAAGAATGATCCTACAAGAGTTTACAAGTTGTTTACATTGTCAAACGAGTCAAGAATAAAGCTACAAGTTGTTTCCAAGTTCGAACGAGTCAAGAATGATGTCTCAATTTGTTGCGGATTGTTGTCATGTTCAAATGAGCCAAAAATGATCCTACAAGAGTTTACAATTGTTTCAATGTTCAAACGAGTCAAGAATGAAGCAACAAGTTGTTTCCAAGTTCGAACAGTAAAGAATGAAGTCTAAAGTTGGTACGGATTTTTGTCATGTTCAAATGAGCCAAAAATGATTCTACAAGAGTTTACAATTGTTTCAATGTTTAAACGAGTCAAGAATGGACCTACAAGTTATTTCCAAGTTCAAACGAGTAAAGAATAAAGTCTCAAGTTGTTATAAATTGCTTTCATGTTCAAATGAGCCAAGAATGATCCTACAAGAGTTTACAAGTTGTTTCCATTGTCAAACGAGTCAAGAATGAAGCTACAAGTTGTTCCCAAGTTCGAACAAGTCAAGAATGATGTCTCAATTTGTTACTGATTGTTTTCATGTTCAAATGAGCCAAGAATCATCCTACAAGAGTTTCCAAGTTGTTTCCATGTTCAAACGAGTCAAGAATGAATCTACAAATTGTTTCCAAGTTCGAACGAGTCAAGAATGATGTCTCAATTTGTTACGGATTGTTTTCATGTTCAAATGAGCCTAGAATGATCCTACAAGAGTTTACAAATTGTTTCAAGTTCGAACGACTCATGAATGATGTCTCAATTTGTTACGGATTGTTTTCATGTCCAAATGAAGCAAGAATGATCCTACAAGAGTTTACAATTGTTTCAATGTTCAAACGAGTCAAGAATGAAGCTAAAAGTTGTTTCCAAGTTCGAACGAGTCAAGAATGATGTCTCAATTTGTTACGGATTGTTTTGTTGTTCAAATGAGCCAAGAATGATCCCACAAGAGTTTACAAGTTGTTTCAATGTTCAAACGAGTCAAGAATGAAGCTACAAATTGTTTGAAGTTCGAACGACTCAAGAATGTTGTCTCAATTTGTTACGGATTGTTTTCATGTCCAAATGAAGCAAGAATGATCCTACAAGAGTTTACAATTGTTTCAATGTTCAAACGAGTCAAGAATGAAGCAACAAGTTGTTTCCAAGTTCGAACAGTAAAGAATGAAGTCTATAGTTGGTACGGATTGTTGTCATGTTCAAATGAGCCAAAAATGATCCTACAAGAGTTTACAATTGTTTCAATGTTCAAACGAGTCAAGAATGGAGCTTCAAGTTATTTCCAAGTTCAAACGAGTAAAGAATAAAGTCTCAAGTTGTTACAGATTTCTTTCATATTCAAATGAGCCAAAAATGATCCTACAAGAGTTTACAAGTTGTTTCCATTGCCAAATGAGTCAAGAATGAAGCTACAAGTTGTTTCCAAGTTCGAGCGAGTCAAGAATGATGTCTCAATTTGTTACAGATTGTTTTCATGTTCAAATGAGCCAAGAATGATCCTACAAGAGTTTACAAGTTGTTTCCATGTTCAAACGAGTCAAGAATGAAGCTACAAATTGTTTCAAGTTCGAACGAGTCAAGAATGATGTCTCAATTTGTTAAGGATTGTTTTCTTGTCAAAATGAAGCAAGAATGATCCTACAACAGTTTACAATTGTTTCAATGTTCAAACAAGTCAAGAATGATGCTACAAATTGTTTCCAAGTTCGAACGAGTCAAGAATGATATCTCAATTTGTTACGGATTGTGTTCATGTCCAAATGAAGCAAGAATGATCCTACAAGAGTTTATAATTGTTTCAATGTTCAAACGAGTCAAGAATGAAGCAACAAGTTGTTTGCAAGTTCGAACTGTAAAGAATGAAGTCTAAAGTTGTTACGGATTGTTGTCAGGTTCAAATGAGCCAAAAATGATCCTACAAGAGTTTACAATTGTTTCAATGTTTAAACAAGTCAAGAATGGAGTTACAAGTTATTTCCATGTTCAAACGAGTAAAGAATAAAGTCTCAAGTTGTCATATATTGCTTTCATGTTCAAATGAGCCAATAATGATCCTACAAGAGTTTACAAGTTGTTTCCATTGTCAAACGAGTCAAGAATGAAGCTACAAGTTGTTTCCAAGTTCGAACGAGTCAAGAATGATGTCTCAATTTGTTACGGATTGTTTTCATGTCCAAATGAAGCAAGAATGATCCTACAAGAGTTTTCAAGTTGTTTCCATGTTCAAACAAGTCAAGAATGATGCTACAAATTATTTCCAAGTTCGAACGAGTCAAGAATGATGTCTCAATTTGTTAAGGATTGTTTTCATGTCCAAATGAAGCAAGAATGATCTTACAAGAGTTTACAATTATTTCAATGTTCAAACGAGTCAAGAATGAAGCAACAAGTTGTTTGCAAGTTCGAACTGTAAAGAATGAAGTCTAAAGTTGTTACGGATTGTTGTCAGGTTCAAATGAGCCAAAAATCATCCTACAAGAGTTTACAATTGTTTCATTGTTCAAACGAGTCAAGAATGGAGCTACAAGTTATTTCCAAGTTCAAACGAGTAAAGAATAAAGTCTCAAGTTGTTATAGATTGCTTTCATGTTCAAATGGGCCAAGAATGATCCTACAAGAGTTTACAAGTTGTTTACATTGTCAAACGAGTCAAGAATGAAGCTACAAGTTGTTTCCAAGTTCGAACGAGTCAAGAATGATGTCTCAATTTGTTACATACTATTTTCATGTTCAAATGAGCCAAGAATGATCCTACAAGAGTTTACAAGTTGTTTCCATTGTCAAACGAGTTAAGAATGAAGCTACAAGTTCTTTCCAAGTTCGAACGAGTCAAGAATGATGTCTCAATTTGTTACAGATTGTTTTCATGCTCAAATGAGCCTAGAATGATCCTACAAGAGTTTACAAATTGTTTCAAGTTTGAACGACTCATGAATGATGTCTCAATTTGTTACGGATTGTTTTCATGTCCAAATGAAGCAAGAATGATCCTACAAGAGTTTACAAGTTGTTTACATTGTCAAACGAGTCAAGAATGAAGCTACAAGTTGTTTCCAAGTTCGAACGAGTCAAGAATGATGTCTCAATTTGTTACGGATTGTTGTCATGTTCAAATGAGCCAAAAATGATCCTACAAGAGTTTACAATTGTTTCAATGTTCAAAGAGTCAAGAATGAAGCAACAAGTTATTTCCAAGTTCGAACAGTAAAGAATGAAGTCTAAAGTTGGTACGGATTTTTGTCATGTTCAAATGAGCCAAAAATGATCCTACAAGAGTTTACAATTGTTTCAATGTTTAAACGAGTCAGGATTGGAGCTACAAGTTATTTCCAAGTTCAAACGAGTAAAGAATAAAGTCTCAAGTTGTTATAGATTGCTTTCATGTTCAAATGAGCCAAGAATGATCCTACAAGAGTTTACAAGTTGTTTCCATGTTCAAACGAGTCAAGAATGAAGCTACAAGTTGTTTCCAAGTTCGAACAAGTCAAGAATGATGTCTCAATTTGTTACAGATTGTTTTCATGTTCAAATGAGCCAAGAATGATCCTACAAGAGTTTACAAGTTGTTTCAATGTTCAAACGAGTCAAGAATGAAACTACAAATTGTTTCAAGTTCGAACTAGTCAAGAATGTTGTCTCAATTTGTTACAGATTGTTTTCATGTCCAAATGAAGCAAGAATGATCCTACAACAGTTTACAATTGTTTCAATGTTCAAACAAGTCAAGAATGAAGCAACAAGTTGTTTCCAAGTTCGAACAGTAAAGAATTAAGTCTAAAGTTGGTACGGATTATTGTCATGTTCAAATGAGCCAAAAATGATCCTACAAGAGTTTACAATTGTTTCAATGTTTAAACAAGTCAAGAATGGAGTTACAAGTTATTTCCATGTTCAAACGAGTAAAGAATAAAGTCTCAAGTTGTCATATATTGCTTTCATGTTCAAATGAGCCAATAATGATCCTACAAGAGTTTACAAGTTGTTTCCATTGTCAAACGAGTCAAGAATGAAGCTACAAGTTGTTTCCAAGTTCGAACGAGTCAAGAATGATGTCTCAATTTGTTACGGATTGTTTTCATGTCCAAATGAAGCAAGAATGATCCTACAAGAGTTTTCAAGTTGTTTCCATGTTCAAACAAGTCAAGAATGATGCTACAAATTGTTTCCAAGTTCGAACGAGTCAAGAATGATGTCTCAATTTGTTAAGGATTGTTTTCATGTCCAAATGAAGCAAGAATGATCTTACAAGAGTTTACAATTGTTTCAATGTTCAAACGAGTCAAGAATGAAGCAACAAGTTGTTTGCAAGTTCGAACTGTAAAGAATGAAGTCTAAAGTTGTTACGGATTGTTGTCAGGTTCAAATGAGCCAAAAATCATCCTACAAGAGTTTACAATTGTTTCAATGTTCAAACGAGTCAAGAATGGAGCTACAAGTTATTTCCAAGTTCAAACGAGTAAAGAATAAAGTCTCAAGTTGTTATAGATTGCTTTCATGTTCAAATTGGCCAAGAATGATCCTACAAGAGTTTACAAGTTGTTTACATTGTCAAACGAGTCAAGAATGAAGCTACAAGTTGTTTCCAAGTTTGAACGAGTCAAGAATGATGTCTCAATTTGTTACATACTGTTTTCATGTTCAAATGAGCCAAGAATGATCCTACAAGAGTTTACAAGTTGTTTCCATTGTCAAACGAGTTAAGAATGAAGCTACAAGTTTTTTCCAAGTTTGAACGAGTCAAGAATGATGTCTCAATTTGTTACGGATTCTTTTCATGTTCAAATGAGCCTAGAATGATCCTACAAGAGTTTACAAATTGTTTCAAGTTCGAACGACTCATGAATGATGTCTCAATTTGTTACGGATTGTTTTCATGTCCAAATGAAGCAAGAATGATCCTACAAGAGTTTACAATTGTTTCAATGTTCAAACGAGTCAAGAATGAAGCTACAAGTTGTTTCCAAGTTCGAACGAGTCAAGAATGATGTCTGAATTTGTTACGGATTGTTTTCATGTTCAAATGAGCCAAGAATGATCCTACAAGAGTTTACAAGTTGTTTCAATGTTCAAACGAGTCAAGAATGAAGCTACAAATTGTTTCAAGTTCGAACGACTCAAGATTGATGTCTCAATTTGTTACGGATTGTTTTCATGTCCAAATGAGGCACGAATGATCCTACAAGAGTTTACAATTGTTTCAATGTTCAAACGAGTCAAGAATGAAGCAACAAGTTGTTTCCAAGTTCGAACAGTAAAGAATTAAGTCTAAAGTTGGTACGGATTGTTGTCATGTTCAAATGAGCCAAAAATGATCCTACAAGAGTTTACACTTGTTTCAATGTTTAAACGAGTCAAGAACGGAGCTACAAGTTATTTCCATGTTCAAACGAGTAAAGAATAAAGTCTCAAGTTGTCATAGATTGCTTTCATGTTCAAATGAGCCAAGAATGATCGAGTCAAGAATGATGTCTCAATTTGTTACGGATTCTTTTCATGTTCAAATGAGCCTAGAATGATCCTACAAGAGTTTACAAATTGTTTTAAGTTCGAACGACTCATGAATGATGTCTCAATTTGTTACGGATTGTTTTCATGTCCAAATGAAGCAAGAGTGATCCTACAAGAGTTTACAATTGTTTCAATGTTCAAACGAGTCAAGAATGAAGCTACAAGTTGTTTCCAAGTTCGAACGAGTCAAGAATGATGTCTGAATTTGTTACGGATTGTTTTCATGTTCAAATGAGCCAAGAATGATCCTACAAGAGTTTACAAGTTGTTTCAATGTTCAAACGAGTCAAGAATGAAGCTACAAATTGTTTCAAGTTCGAACGACTCAAGATTGATGTCTCAATTTGTTACGGATTGTTTTCATGTCCAAATGAGGCAAGAATGATCCTACAAGAGTTTACAATTGTTTCAATGTTCAAACGAGTCAAGAATGAAGCAACAAGTTGTTTCCAAGTTCGAACAGTAAAGAATTAAGTCTAAAGTTGGTACGGATTGTTGTCATGTTCAAATGAGCCAAAAATGATCCTACAAGAGTTTACACTTGTTTCAATGTTTAAACGAGTCAAGAACGGAGCTACAAGTTATTTCCAAGTTCAAACGAGTAAAGAATAAAGTCTCAAGTTGTTATAAATTGCTTTCATGTTCAAATGAGCCAAGAATGATCCTACAAGAGTTTACAAGTTGTTTCCATTGTCAAACGAGTGAAGAATGATGCTACAAATTGTTTCCAAGTTCGAACAAGTCTAGAATGATGTCTCAATTTGTTACGGATTGTTTTCATGTCCAAATGAAGCAAGAATGATCCTACAAGAGTTTACAATTGTTTCAATGTTCAAACGAGTCAAGAATGAAGCAACAAGTTGTTTGCAAGTTCGAACTGTAAAGAATGAAGTCTAAAGTTGTTACGGATTGTTGTCAGGTTCAAATGAGCCAAAAATCATCCTACAAGAGTTTACAATTGTTTCAATGTTCAAACGAGTCAAGAATGGAGCTACAAGTTATTTCCAAGTTCAAACGAGTAAAGAATAAAGTCTCAAGTTGTTATAGATTGCTTTCATGTTCAAATGAGCCAAGAATGATCCTACAAGAGTTTACAAGTTGTTTACATTGTCAAACGAGTCAAGAATGAAGCTACAAGTTGTTTCCAAGTTCGAACGAGTCAAGAATGATGTCTCAATTTGTTACAGACTGTTTTCATGTTCAAATGAGCCAATAATGATCCTACAAGAGTTTACAAGTTGTTTCCATTGTCAAACGAGTTAAGAATGAAGCTACAAGTTCTTTCCAAGTTCGAACGAGTCAAGAATGATGTCTCAATTTGTTACGGATTGTTTTCATGTTCAAATGAGCCTAGAATGATCCTACAAGAGTTTACAAATTGTTTCAAGTTCGAACGACTCATGAATGATGTCTCAATTTGTTACGGATTGTTTTCATGTCCAAATGAAGGAAGAATGATCCTACAAGAGTTTACAAGTTGTTTACATTGTCAAACGAGTCAAGAATGAAGCTACAAGTTGTTTCCAAGTTCGAATGAGTCAAGAATGATGTCTCAATTTGTTACGAATTGTTGTCATGTTCAAATGAGCCAAAAATGATCCTACAAGAGTTTACAATTGTTTCAATGTTCAAACGAGTCAAGAATGAAGAGACAAGTTGTTTCCATGTTTGAACAGTAAAGAATGAAGTCTAAAGTTGGTACGGATTGTTGTCATGTTCAAATGAGCCAAAAATGATCCTACAAGAGTTTACAATTATTTCAATGTTTAAACGAGTCAAGAACGGAACTCCAAGTTATTTCCATGTTCAAACGAGTAAAGAATAGAGTCTCAAGTTGTCATAGATTGCTTTCATGTTCAAATGAGCCAAGAATGATCCTACAAGAGTTTACAAGTTGTTTCCATTGTCAAACGAGTCAAGAATGAAGCTACAAGTTGTTTCCAAGTTCGAACGAGTCAAGAATGATGTCTCAATTTGTTACGGATTGTTTTCATGTCCAAATGAAGCAAGAATGATCCTACAAGAGTTTTCAAGTTGTTTCCATGTTCAAACAAGTCAAGAATGATGCTACAAATTGTTTCCAAGTTCGAACAAGTCAAGAATGATGTCTCAATTTGTTACGGTTTGTTTTCATGTCCAAATGAAGCAAGAATGATCCTACAAGAGTTTACAATTGTTACAATGTTCAAACGAGTCAAGAATGAAGCAACAAGTTGTTTGCAAGTTCGAACTATAAAGAATGAAGTCTAAAGTTGTTACGGATTGTTGTCAGGTTCAAATGAGCCAAAAATCATCCTACAAGAGTTTACAATTGTTTCAATGTTCAAACGAGTCAAGAATGGAGCTACAAGTTATTTCCAAGTTCAAACGAGTAAAGAATAAAGTCTCAAGTTGTTATAGATTGTTTTCATGTTCAAATGAGCCAAGAATGATCCTACAAGAGTTTACAAGTTATTTACATTGTCAAACGAGTCAAGAATGAAGCTACAAGTTGTTTCCAAGTTCGAACGAGTCAAGAATGATGTCTCAATTTGTTACAGACTGTTTTCATGTTCAAATGAGCCAAGAATGATCCTACAAGAGTTTACAAGTTGTTTCCATTGTCAAACGAGTTAAGAATGAAGCTACAAGTTCTTTCCAAGTTCGAACGAGTCAAGATTGATGTCTTAATTTGTTACGGATTCTTTTCATGTTCAAATGAGCCTAGAATGATCCTACAAGAGTTTACAAATTGTTTCAAGTTCGAACGACTCATGAATGATGTCTCAATTTGTTACGGATTGTTTTCATGTCCAAATGAAGCAGGAATGATCCTACAAGAGTTTACAATTGTTTCAATGTTCAAACGAGTCAAGAATGAAGCTACAAGTTGTTTCCAAGTTCGAACTAGTCAAGAATGATGTCTCAATTTGTTACGGATTGTTTTCATGTCCAAATGAAGCAAGAATGATCCTACAAGAGTTTACAATTGTTTCAATGTTCAAACGAGTCAAGAATGAAGCTACAAGTTGTTTCCAAGTTCGAACGAGTCAAGAATGATGTCTGAATTTGTTACGGATTGTTTTCATGTTCAAATGAGCCAAGAATGATCCTACAAGAGTTTACAAGTTGTTTCAATGTTCAAACGAGTCAAGAATGAAGCTACAAATTGTTTCAAGTTCGAACGACTCAAGATTGATGTCTCAATTTGTTACGGATTGTTTTCATGTCCAAATGAGGCACGAATGATCCTACAAGAGTTTACAATTGTTTCAATGTTCAAACGAGTCAAGAATGAAGCTACAAATTGTTTCAAGTTCGAACGACTCAAGATTGATGTCTCAATTTGTTACGGATTGTTTTCATGTCCAAATGAGGCACGAATGATCCTACAAGAGTTTACAATTGTTTCAATGTTCAAACGAGTCAAGAATGAAGCAACAAGTTGTTTCCAAGTTCGAACAGTAAAGAATTAAGTCTAAAGTTGGTACGGATTGTTGTCATGTTCAAATGAGCCAAAAATGATCCTACAAGAGTTTACACTTGTTTCAATGTTTAAACGAGTCAAGAACGGAGCTACAAGTTATTTTCATGTTCAAACGAGTAAAGAATAAAGTCTCAAGTTGTCATAGATTGCTTTCATGTTCAAATGAGCCAAGAATGATCCTACAAGAGTTTACAAGTTGTTTCCATTGTCAAACGAGTTAAGAATGAAGCTACATGTTCTTTCCAAGTTCGAACGAGTCAAGAATGATGTCTCAATTTGTTACGGATTCTTTTCATGTTCAAATGAGCCTAGAATGATCCTACAAGAGTTTACAAATTGTTTCAAGTTCGAACGACTCATGAATGATGTCTCAATTTGTTACGGATTGTTTTCATGTCCAAATGAAGCAAGAATGATCCTACAAGAGTTTACAATTGTTTCAATGTTCAAACGAGTCAAGAATGAAGCTACAAGTTGTTTCCAAGTTCGAACGAGTCAAGAATGATGTCTGAATTTGTTACGGATTGTTTTCATGTTCAAATGAGCCAAGAATGATCCTACAAGAGTTTACAAGTTGTTTCAATGTTCAAACGAGTCAAGAATGAAGCTACAAATTGTTTCAAGTTCGAACGACTCAAGATTGATGTCTCAATTTGTTACGGATTGTTTTCATGTCCAAATGAGGCAAGAATGATCCTACAAGAGTTTACAATTGTTTCAATGTTCAAACGAGTCAAGAATGAAGCAACAAGTTGTTTCCAAGTTCGAACAGTAAAGAATTAAGTCTAAAGTTGGTACGGATTGTTGTCATGTTCAAATGAGCCAAAAATGATCCTACAAGAGTTTACACTTGTTTCAATGTTTAAACGAGTCAAGAACGGAGCTACAAGTTATTTCCATGTTCAAACGAGTAAAGAATAAAGTCTCAAGTTGTCATAGATTGCTTTCATGTTCAAATGAGCCAAGAATGATCCTACAAGAGTTTACAAGTTGTTTCCATTGTCAAACGAGTCAAGAATGAAGCTACAAGTTGTTTCCAAGTTCGAACGAGTCAAGAATGATGTCTCAATTTGTTACGGATTGTTTTCATGTCCAAATGAAGCAAGAATGATCCTACAAGAGTTTTCAAGTTGTTTCCATGTTCAAACAAGTCAAGAATGATGCTACAAATTGTTTCCAAGTTCGAACAAATCTAGAATGATGTCTCAATTTGTTACGGATTGTTTTCATGTCCAAATGAAGCAAGAATGATCCTACAAGAGTTTACAATTGTTTCAATGTTCAAACGAGTCAAGAATGAAGCAACAAGTTGTTTGCAAGTTCGAACTGTAAAGAATGAAGTCTAAAGTTGTTACGGATTGTTGTCAGGTTCAAATGAGCCAAAAATCATCCTACAAGAGTTTACAATTGTTTCAATGTTCAAACGAGTCAAGAATGGAGCTACAAGTTATTTCCAAGTTCAAACGAGTAAAGAATAAAGTCTCAAGTTGTTATAGATTGCTTTCATGTTCAAATGAGCCAAGAATGATCCTACAAGAGTTTACAAGTTGTTTACATTGTCAAACGAGTCAAGAATGAAGCTACAAGTTGTTTCCAAGTTCGAACGAGTCAAGAATGATGTCTCAATTTGTTACAGACTGTTTTCATGTTCAAATGAGCCAATAATGATCCTACAAGAGTTTACAAGTTGTTTCCATTGTCAAACGAGTTAAGAATGAAGCTACAAGTTGTTTCCAAGTTCGAACTAGTCAAGAATGATGTCTCAATTTGTTACGGATTGTTTTCATGTTCAAATGAGCCAAGAATGATCCTACAAGAGTTTACAAGTTGTTTCCATTGTCAAACGAGTCAAGAATGAAGCTACAAGTTGTTTCCAAGTTCGAACGAGTCAAGAATGATGTCTCAATTTGTTACGGATTGTTTTCATGTTCAAATGAGCCAAGAATGATCCTACAAGAGTTTACAAGTTGTTTCAATGTTCAAACGAGTCAAGAATGAAGCTACAAATTGTTTCAAGTTCGAACGAGTCAAGAATGTTGTCTCAATTTGTTACAGATTGTTTTCATGTCCAAATGAAGCAAGAATGATCCTACAACAGTTTACAATTGTTTCAATGTTGAAACAAGTCAAGAATGAAGCAACAAGTTGTTTCCAAGTTCGAACAGTAAATAATTAAGTCTAAAGTTGGTACGGATTGTTGTCATGTTCAAATGAGCCAAAAATGATCCTACAAGAGTTTACAATTATTTCAATGTTTAAACAAGTCAAGAATGGAGTTACAAGTTATTTCCATGTTCAAACGAGTAAAGAATAAAGTCTCAAGTTGTCATAGATTGCTTTCATGTTCAAATGGGCCAATAATGATCCTACAAGAGTTTACAAGTTGTTTCCATTGTCAAACGAGTCAAGAATGAAGCTACAAGTTGTTTCCAAGTTCGAACGAGTCAAGAATGATGTCTCAATTTGTTACGGATTGTTTTCATGTCCAAATGAAGCAAGAATGATCCTACAAGAGTTTTCAAGTTGTTTCCATGTTCAAACAAGTCAAGAAGGATGCTACAAATTGTTTCCAAGTTCGAACGAGTCAAGAATGATGTCTCAATTTGTTACGGATTGTTTTCATGTCCAAATGAAGCAAGAATGATCTTACAAGTGTTTACAATTGTTTCAATGTTCAAACGAGTCAAGAATGAAGCAACATGTTGTTTGCAAGTTCGAACTGTAAAGAATGAAGTCTAAAGTTGTTACGGATTGTTGTCAGGTTCAAATGAGCCAAAAATCATCCTACAAGAGTTTACAATTGTTTCAATGTTCAAACGAGTCTAGAATGGAGCTACAAGTTATTTCCAAGTTCAAACGAGTAAAGAATAAAGTCTCAAGTTGTTATAGATTGCTTTCATGTTCAAATGAGCCAAGAATGATCCTACAAGAGTTTACAATTGTTTACATTGTCAAACGAGTCAAGAATGAAGCTACAAGTTGTTTCCAAGTTCGAACGAGTCAAGAATGATGTCTCAATTTGTTACGGATTGTTTTCATGTTCAAATGAGCCTAGAATGATCCTACAAGAGTTTACAAATTGTTTCAAGTTCGAACGACTCATGAATGATGTCTTAATTTGTTACGGATTGTTTTCATGTCCAAATGAAGCAAGAATGATCCTACAAGAGTTTACAATTGTTTCAATGTTCAAACGAGTCAAGAATGAAGTTACAAGTTGTTTCCAAGTTCGAATGAGTCAAGAATGATGTCTCAATTTGTTACGGATTGTTTTCATATTCAAATGAGCCAAGAATGATCCTACAAGAGTTTACAAGTTGTTTCAATGTTCAAACGAGTCAAGAATGAAGCTACAAATTGTTTCAAGTTCGAACGACTCAAGATTGATGTCTCAATTTGTTACGGATTGTTTTCATGTCCAAATGAGGCAAGAATGATCCTACAAGAGTTTACAATTGTTTCAATGTTCAAACGAGTCAAGAATGAAGCAATAAGTTGTTTCCAAGTTCGAACAGTAAAGAATTAAGTCTAAGGTTGGTACGGATTGTTGTCATGTTCAAATGAGCCAAAAATGATCCTACAAGAGTTTACAATTGTTTCAATGTTTAAACAAGTCAAGAACGGAGCTACATGTTCAAACGAGTAAAGAATAAAGTCTCAAGTTGTCATAGATTGCTTTAATGTTCGAATGAGCCAAGAATGATCCTACAAGAGTTTACAAGTTGTTTCCATTGTCAAACGAGTCAAGAATGAAGCTACAAGTTGTTTCCAAGTTCGAACGAGTCAAGAATGATGTCTCAATTTGTTACGGATTGTTTTCATGTCCAAATGAAGCAAGAATGATCCTACAAGAGTTTTCAAGTTGTTCCCATGTTCAAACAAGTCAAGAATGATGCTACAAATTGTTTCCAAGTTCGAACGAGTCAAGAATGATGTCTCAATTTGTTACGGATTGTTTTCATGTCCAAATGAAGCAAGAATGATCCTACAAGAGTTTACAATTGTTTCAATGTTCAAAAGAGTCAAGAATGAAGCAACAAGTTGTTTGCAAGTTCGAACTGTAAAGAATGAAGTCTAAAGTTGTTACGGATTGTTGTCAGGTTCAAATGAGCCAAAAATCATCCTACAAGAGTTTACAATTGTTTCAATGTTCAAACGAGTCAAGAATGGAGCTACAAGTTATTTCCAAGTTCAAACGAGTAAAGAATAAAGTCTCAAGTTGTTATAGATTGCTTTCATGTTCAAATGAGCCAAGAATGATCCTACAAGAGTTTACAAGTTGTTTACATTGTTAAACGAGTCAAGAATGAAGCTACAAGTTGTTTCCAAGTTCGAACGAGTCAAGAATGACGTCTCAATTTGTTACGGAGTGTTTTCATGTTCAAATGAGCCAAGAATGATCCTACAAGAGTTTTCAAGTTGTTTCCATGTTCAAACAAGTCAAGAATGATGCTACAAATTGTTTCCAAGTTCGAACGAGTCAAGAATGATGTCTCAATTTGTTATAGACTATTTTCAAGTTCAAATGAGCCAAGAATGATCCTACAAGAGTTTACAAGTTGTTTCCATTGTCAAACGAGTTAAGAATGAAGCTACAAGTTCTTTCCAAGTTCGAACGAGTCAAGAAAGATGTCTCAATTTGTTACGGATTGTTTTCATTTTCAAATGAGCCTAGAATGATCCTACAAGAGTTTACAAATTGTTTCAAGTTCGAACGACTCATGAATGATGTCTCAATTTGTTACGGATTGTTTTCATGTCCAAATGAAGCAAGAATGATCCTACAAGAGTTTACAATTGTTTCAATGTTCAAACGAGTCAAGAATGAAGCTACAAGTTGTTTCCAAATTCGAATGAGTCAAGAATGATGTCTCAATTTGTTACGGATTGTTTTCATGTTCAAATGAGCCAAGAATGATCCTACAAGAGTTTACAAGTTGTTTCAATGTTCAAACGAGTCAAGAATGAAGCTACAAGTTGTTTCCAAGTTCGAACGAGTCAAGAATGATGTCTCAATTTGTTACGGATTGTTTTCATGTCCAAATGAAGCAAGAATAATCCTACAAGAGTTTTCAAGTTGTTTGCATGTTCAAACAAGTCAAGAAGGATGCTACAAATTGTTTCCAAGTTCGAACGAGTCAAGAATGATGTCTCAATTTGTTACGGATTGTTTTCATGTCCAAATGAAGCAAGAATGATCCTACAAGAGTTTACAATTGTTTCAATGTTCAAACGAGTCAAGAATGAAGCAACAAGTTGTTTGCAAGTTCGAACTGTAAAGAATGAAGTCTAAAGTTGTTACGGATTGTTGTCAGGTTCAAATGAGCCAAAAAGTATCCTACAAGAGTTTACAATTGTTTTAATGTTCAAACGAGTCAAGAATGGAGCTACAAGTTATTTTCAAGTTCAAACGAGTAAAGAATAAA
Source organism: Oenanthe sinensis (assembly GCA_028671895.1). NCBI lineage: Eukaryota > Viridiplantae > Streptophyta > Magnoliopsida > Apiales > Apiaceae > Oenanthe > Oenanthe sinensis. The sequence continues at coordinate 16,703,397 of CM053807.1, forward strand.
GTCTCAAGTTGTTATAGATTGCTTTCATGTTCAAATGAGCCAAGAATGATCCTACAAGAGTTTACAAGTTGTTTACATTGTCAAACGAGTCAAGAATGAAGCTACAAGTTGTTTCCAAGTTCGAACGAGTCAAGAATGATGTCTCAATTTGTTACGGAGTGTTTTCATGTTCAAATGAGTCAAGAATGATCCTACAAGAGTTTACAAGTTGTTTCAATGTTCAAACGAGTTAAGAATGAAGCTACAAATTGTTTCAAGTTCGAACGACTCAAGATTGATGTCTCAATTTGTTACGGATTGTTTTCATGTCCAAATGAGGCAAGAATGATCCTACAAGAGTTTACAATTGTTTCAATGTTCAAACGAGTCAAGAATGAAGCAACAAGTTGTTTCCAAGTTCGAACAGTAAAGAATTAAGTCTAAAGTTGGTACGGATTGTTGTCATGTTCAAATGAGCCAAAAATGATCCTACAAGAGTTTACAATTTTTTCAATGTTTAAACAAGTCAAGAACGGAGCTACAAGTTATTTCCATGTTCAAACGAGTAAAGAATAAAGTCTCAAGTTGTCATAGATTGCTTTCATGTTCAAATGAGCCAAGAATGATCCTACAAGAGTTTACAAGTTGTTTCCATTGTCAAACGAGTCAAGAATGAAGCTACAAGTTGTTTCCAAGTTCGAACGAGTCAAGAATGATGTCTCAATTTGTTACGGATTGTTTTCATGTCCAAATAAAGCAAGAATGATCCTACAAGAGTTTTCAAGTTGTTTCCATGTTCAAACAAGTCAAGAATGATGCTACAAATTGTTTCCAAGTTCGAACGAGTCAAGAATGATGTCTCAATTTGTTACGGATTGTTTTCATGTCCAAATGAAGCAAGAATGATCCTACAAGAGTTTTCAAGTCGTTTCCATGTTCAAACAAGTCAAGAATGATGCTACAAATTGTTTCCAAGTTGGAACGAGTCAAGAATGATGTCTCAATTTGTTACGGATTGTTTTCATGTCCAAATGAAGCAAGAATGATCCTACAAGAGTTTACAATTGTTTCAATGTTCAAACGAGTCAAGAATGAAGCAACAAGTTGTTTGCAAGTTCGAACTGTAAAGAATGAAGTCTAAAGTTGTTACGGATTGTTGTCATGTTCAAATGAGCCAAAAATGATCCTACAAGAGTTTACAATTGCTTCAATGTTTAAACGAGTCAAGAATGGAGCTACAGGTTATTTCCAAGTTCAAACGAGTAAAGAATAAAGTCTCAAGTTGTTATAGATTGCTTTCATGTTCAAATGAGCCAAGAATGATCCTACAAGAGTTTACAAGTTGTTTCCATTGTTAAACGAGTCAAGAATGAAGCTACAAGTTCTTTCCAAGTTCGAACAAGTCAAGAATGATGTCCCAATTTGTTATGGATTGTTTTCATATTCAAATGAGCCAAGAATGATCCTACAATAGTTTACAAGTTGTTTCAATGTTCAAACGAGTCAAGAATGAAGCTACAAATTGTTTCATGTTCGAACGAGTCAAGAACGTTGTCTGAATTTGTTACAGATTGTTTTAATGTCCAAATGAAGCAAGAATGATCCTATAACAGTTTACAATTGTTTCAATGTTCAAACGAGTCAAGAATGAAGCAACAAGTTGTTTCCAAGTTCGAACAGTAAAGAATTAAGTCTAAAGTTGGTACGGATTGTTGTCATGTTCACATGAGCCAAAAATGATCCTACAAGAGTTTACAATTGTTTCAATGTTTAAACAAGTCAAGAATGGAGCTACAAGTTATTTCCATGTTCAAACGAGTAAAGAATAAAGTCTCAAGTTGTCATAGATTGCTTTCATGTTCAAATGAGCCAAGAATGATCCTACAAGAGTTTACAAGTTGTTTCCATTGTCAAACGAGTCAAGAATGAAGCTACAAGTTGTTTCCAAGTTCGAACGAGTCAAGAATGATGTCTCAATTTGTTAAAGACTATTTTCAAGTTCAAATGAGCCAAGAATGATCCTACAAGAGTTTACAAGTTGTTTCCATTGTCAAACGAGTTAAGAATGAAGCTACAAGTTCTTTCCAAGTTCGAACGAGTCAAGAATGATGTCTCAATTTGTTACGGATTGTTTTCATGTTCAAATGAGCCTAGAATGATCCTACAAGAGTTTACAAATTGTTTCAAGTTCGAACGACTCATGAATGATGTCTCAATTTGTTACGGATTGTTTTCATGTCCAAATGAAGCAAGAATGATCCTACAAGAGTTTACAATTGTTTCAATGTTCAAACGAGTCAAGAATGAAGCTACAAGTTGTTTCCAAATTCGAATGAGTCAAGAATGATGTCTCAATTTGTTACGGATTGTTTTCATGTTCAAATGAGCCAAGAATGATCCTACAAGAGTTTACAAGTTGTTTCAATGTTCAAACGAGTCAAGAATGAAGCTACAAATTGTTTCAAGTTCGAACGACTCAAGATTGATGTCTCAATTTGTTACGGATTGTTTTCATGTCCAAATGAGGCAAGAATGATCCTACAAGAGTTTACAATTGTTTCAATGTTCAAACGAGTCAAGAATGAAGCAACAAGTTGTTTCCAAGTTCGAACAGTAAAGAATTAAGTCTAAAGTTGTTACGGATTGTTGTCATGTTCAAATGAGCCAAAAATGATCCTACAAGAGTTTACAATTGCTTCAATGTTTAAACGAGTCAAGAATGGAGCTACAGGTTATTTCCAAGTTCAAACGAGTAAAGAATAAAGTCTCAAGTTGTTATAGATTGCTTTCATGTTCAAATGAGCCAAGAATGATCCTACAAGAGTTTACAAGTTGTTTCCATTGTTAAACGAGTCAAGAATGAAGCTACAAGTTCTTTCCAAGTTCGAACAAGTCAAGAATGATGTCCCAATTTGTTATGGATTGTTTTCATATTCAAATGAGCCAAGAATGATCCTACAATAGTTTACAAGTTGTTTCAATGTTCAAACGAGGCAAGAATGAAGCTACAAATTGTTTCAAGTTCGAACGAGTCAAGAACGTTGTCTGAATTTGTTACAGATTGTTTTAATGTCCAAATGAAGCAAGAATGATCCTATAACAGTTTACAATTGTTTCAATGTTCAAACGAGTCAAGAATGAAGCAACAAGTTGTTTCCAAGTTCGAACTGTAAAGAATGAAGTCTAAAGTTGTTACGGATTGTTGTCATGTTCAAATGAGCCAAAAATGATCCTACAAGAGTTTACAATTGCTTCAATGTTTAAACGAGTCAAGAATGGAGCTACAGGTTATTTCCAAGTTCAAACGAGTAAAGAATAAAGTCTCAAGTTGTTATAGATTGCTTTCATGTTCAAATGAGCCAAGAATGATCCTACAAGAGTTTACAAGTTGTTTCCATTGTTAAACGAGTCAAGAATGAAGCTACAAGTTCTTTCCAAGTTCGAACAAGTCAAGAATGATGTCCCAATTTGTTATGGATTGTTTTCATATTCAAATGAGCCAAGAATGATCCTACAATAGTTTACAAGTTGTTTCAATGTTCAAACGAGTCAAGAATGAAGCTACAAATTGTTTCAAGTTCGAACGAGTCAAGAACGTTGTCTGAATTTGTTACAGATTGTTTTAATGTCCAAATGAAGCAAGAATGATCCTATAACAGTTTACAATTGTTTCAATGTTCAAACGAGTCAAGAATGAAGCAACAAGTTGTTTCCAAGTTCGAACAGTAAAGAATTAAGTCTAAAGTTGGTACGGATTGTTGTCATGTTCACATGAGCCAAAAATGATCCTACAAGAGTTTACAATTGTTTCAATGTTTAAACAAGTCAAGAATGGAGCTACAAGTTATTTCCATGTTCAAACGAGTAAAGAATAAAGTCTCAAGTTGTCATAGATTGCTTTCATGTTCAAATGAGCCAAGAATGATCCTACAAGAGTTTACAAGTTGTTTCCATTGTCAAACGAGTCAAGAATGAAGCTACAAGTTGTTTCCAAGTTCGAACGAGTCAAGAATGATGTCTCAATTTGTTAAAGACTATTTTCAAGTTCAAATGAGCCAAGAATGATCCTACAAGAGTTTACAAGTTGTTTCCATTGTCAAACGAGTTAAGAATGAAGCTACAAGTTCTTTCCAAGTTCGAACGAGTCAAGAATGATGTCTCAATTTGTTACGGATTGTTTTCATGTTCAAATGAGCCTAGAATGATCCTACAAGAGTTTACAAATTGTTTCAAGTTCGAACGACTCATGAATGATGTCTCAATTTGTTACGGATTGTTTTCATGTCCAAATGAAGCAAGAATGATCCTACAAGAGTTTACAATTGTTTCAATGTTCAAACGAGTCAAGAATGAAGCTACAAGTTGTTTCCAAATTCGAATGAGTCAAGAATGATGTCTCAATTTGTTACGGATTGTTTTCATGTTCAAATGAGCCAAGAATGATCCTACAAGAGTTTACAAGTTGTTTCAATGTTCAAACGAGTCAAGAATGAAGCTACAAATTGTTTCAAGTTCGAACGACTCAAGATTGATATCTCAATTTGTTACGAATTGTTTTCATGTCCAAATGAGGCAAGAATGATCCTACAAGAGTTTACAATTGTTTCAATGTTCAAACGAGTCAAGAATGAAGCAACAAGTTGTTTCCAAGTTCGAACAGTAAAGAATTAAGTCTAAAGTTGGTACGGATTGTTGTCATGTTCAAATGAGCCAAAAATGATCCTACAAGAATTTACAATTGTTTCAATGTTTAAACAAGTCAAGAACGGAGCTACAAGTTATTTCCATGTTCAAACGAGTAAAGAATAAAGTCTCAAGTTGTCATAGATTGCTTGCATGTTCAAATAAGCCAAGAATGATCCTACAAGAGTTTACAAGTTGTTTCCATTATCAAACGAGTCAAGAATGAAGCTACAAGTTGTTTCCAAGTTCGAACGAGTCAAGAATGATGTCTCAATTTGTTACGGATTGTTTTCATGTCCAAATGAAGCAAGAATGATCCTACAAGAGTTTACAAGTTGTTTCCATTGTCAAACGAGTTAAGAATGAAGCTACAAGTTCTTTCCAAGTTCGAACGAGTCAAGAATGATGTCTCAATTTGTTACGGATTGTTTTCATGTTCAAATGACCCTAGAATGATCCTAGAAGAGTTTACAAATTGTTTCAAGTTTGAACGACTCATGAATGATGTCTCAATTTGTTACGGATTGTTTTCATGTCCAAATGAAGCAAGAATGATCCTACAAGAGTTTACAATTGTTTCAATGTTCAAACGAGTCAAGAATGAAGCTACAAGTTGTTTCCAAGTTCGAATGAGTCAAGAATGATGTCTCAATTTGTTACGGATTGTTTTCATGTTCAAATGAGCCAAGAATGATCCTACAAGAGTTTACAAGTTGTTTCAATGTTCAAACGAGTCAAGAATGAAGCTACAAATTGTTTCAAGTTCGAACGACTCAAGATTGATGTCTCAATTTGTTACGGATTGTTTTCATGTTCAAATGAGGCAAGAATGATCCTACAAGAATTTACAATTGTTTCAATGTTCAAACGAGTCAAGAATGAAGCAACAAGTTGTTTCCAAGTTCGAACAGTAAAGAATTAAGTCTAAAGTTGGTACGGATTGTTGTCATGTTCAAATGAGCCAAAAATGATCCTACAAGAGTTTACAATTGTTTCAATGTTTAAACAAGTCAAGAACGGAGCTACAAGTTATTTCCATGTTCAAACGAGTAAAGAATAAAGTCTCAAGTTGTCATAGATTGCTTTCATGTTCAAATGAGCCAAGAATGATCCTACAAGAGTTTACAAGTTGTTTCCATTGTCAAACGAGTCAAGAATGAAGCTACAAGTTGTTTCCAAGTTCGAACGAGTCAAGAATGATGTCTCAATTTGTTACGGATTGTTTTCATGTCCAAATGAAGCAAGAATGATCCTACCAGAGTTTTCAAGTTGTTTCCATGTTCAAACAAGTCAAGAATGATGCTACTAATTGTTTCCAAGTTCGAACGAGTCAAGAATGATGTCTCAATTTGTTACGGATTGTTTTCATGTCCAAATGAAGCAAGAATGATCCTACAAGAGTTTACAATTGTTTCAATGTTCAAACGAGTCAAGAATGAAGCAACAAATAGTTTGCAAGTTCGAACTGTAAAGAATGAAGTCTAAAGTTGTTACGGATTGTTGTCAGGTTCAAATGAGCCAAAAATCATCCTACAAGAGTTTACAATTGTTTCAATGTTCAAACGAGTCAAGAATGGAGCTACAAGTTATTTCCAAGTTCAAACGAGTAAAGAATAAAGTCTCAAGTTGTTATAGATTGCTTTCATGTTCAAATGAGCCGAGAATGATCCTACAAGAGTTTATAAGTTGTTTACATTGTCAAACGAGTGAAGAATGAATCTACAAGTTGTTTCCAAGTTCGAACGAGTCAAGAATGATGTCTCAATTTGTTACGGAGTGTTTTCATGTTCAAATGAGCCAAGAATGATCCTACAAGAGTTTTCAAGTTGTTTCCATGTTCAAACGAGGCAAGAATGAAGCAACAAGTTGTTTGCAAGTTCGAACTGTAAAGAAAGAAGTCTAAAGTTGTTACGGATTGTTGTCAGGTTCAAATGAGCCAAAAATTATCCTACAAGAGTTTACAATTGTTTCAATGTTCAAACGAGTCAAGAATGGAGCTACAAGTTATTTTCAAGTTCAAACGAGTAAAGAATAAAGTCTCAAGTTGTTATAGATTGCTTTCATGTTCAAATGAGCTAAGAATGATCCTACAAGAGTTTACAAGTTGTTTACATTGTCAAACGAGTCAAGAATGAAGCTACAAGTTGTTTCCAAGTTTGAACGAGTCAAGAATGATGTCTCAATTTGTTACGGAGTGTTTTCATGTTCAAATGAGCCAAGAATGATCCTACAAGAGTTTACAAGTTGTTTCCATGTTCAAACGAGGCAAGAATGAAGCAACAAGTTGTTTGCAAGTTCGAACTGTAAAGAATGAAGTCTAAAGTTGTTACGGATTGTTGTCAGGTTCAAATGAGCCAAAAATTATCCTACAAGAGTTTACAATTGTTTCAATGTTCAAACGAGTCAAGAATGGAGCTACAAGTTATTTTCAAGTTCAAACGAGTAAAGAATAAAGTCTCAAGTTGTTATAGATTGCTTTCATGTTCAAATGAGCTAAGAATGATCCTACAAGAGTTTACAAGTTGTTTACATTGTCAAACGAGTCAAGAATGAAGCTACAAGTTGTTTCCAAGTTTGAACGAGTCAAGAATGATGTCTCAATTTGTTACGGAGTGTTTTCATGTTCAAATGAGCCAAGAATGATCCTACAAGAGTTTACAAGTTGTTTCAATGTTCAAACGAGTTAAGAATGAAGCTACAAATTGTTTCAAGTTCGAACGACTCATGAATGATGTCTCAATTTGTTACGGATTGTTTTCATGTCCAAATGAAGCAAGAATGATCCTACAAGAGTTTACAATTGTTTCAATGTTCAAACGAGTCAAGAATGAAGCTACAAGTTGTTTCCAAGTTCGAAGAGTCAAGAATGATGTCTCAATTTGTTACGGATTGTTTTCATGTCCAAATGAAGCAAGAATGATCCTACAAGAGTTTACAATTGTTTCAATGTTCAAACGAGTCAAGAATGAAGCAACAAATAGTTTGCAAGTTCGAACTGTAAAGAATGAAGTCTAAAGTTGTTACGGATTGTTGTCAGGTTCAAATGAGCCAAAAATCATCCTACAAGAGTTTACAATTGTTTCAATGTTCAAACGAGTCAAGAATGGAGCTACAAGTTATTTCCAAGTTCAAACGAGTAAAGAATAAAGTCTCAAGTTGTTATAGATTGCTTTCATGTTCAAATGAGCCGAGAATGATCCTACAAGAGTTTATAAGTTGTTTACATTGTCAAACGAGTCAAGAATGAATCTACAAGTTGTTTCCAAGTTCGAACGAGTCAAGAATGATGTCTCAATTTGTTACGGAGTGTTTTCATGTTCAAATGAGCCAAGAATGATCCTACAAGAGTTTTCAAGTTGTTTCCATGTTCAAACGAGGCAAGAATGAAGCAACAAGTTGTTTGCAAGTTCGAACTGTAAAGAATGAAGTCTAAAGTTGTTACGGATTGTTGTCAGGTTCAAATGAGCCAAAAATTATCCTACAAGAGTTTACAATTGTTTCAATGTTCAAACGAGTCAAGAATGGAGCTACAAGTTATTTTCAAGTTCAAACGAGTAAAGAATAAAGTCTCAAGTTGTTATAGATTGCTTTCATGTTCAAATGAGCTAAGAATGATCCTACAAGAGTTTACAAGTTGTTTACATTGTCAAACGAGTCAAGAATGAAGCTACAAGTTGTTTCCAAGTTTGAACGAGTCAAGAATGATGTCTCAATTTGTTACGGAGTGTTTTCATGTTCAAATGAGCCAAGAATGATCCTACAAGAGTTTACAAGTTGTTTCAATGTTCAAACGAGTTAAGAATGAAGCTACAAATTGTTTCAAGTTCGAACGACTCATGAATGATGTCTCAATTTGTTACGGATTGTTTTCATGTCCAAATGAAGCAAGAATGATCCTACAAGAGTTTACAATTGTTTCAATGTTCAAACGAGTCAAGAATGAAGCTACAAGTTGTTTCCAAGTTCGAAGAGTCAAGAATGATGTCTCAATTTGTTACGGATTGTTTTCATGTCCAAATGAGGCAAGAATGATCCTACAAGAGTTTACAATTGTTTCAATGTTCAAACGAGTCAAGAATGAAGCAACAAGTTGTTTCCAAGTTCGAACAGTAAAGAATTAAGTCTAAAGTTGGTACGGATTGTTGTCATGTTCAAATGAGCCAAAAATGATCCTACAAGAGTTTACAATTGTTTCAATGTTTAAACAAGTCAAGAACGGAGCTACAAGTTATTTCCATGTTCAAACTAGTAAAGAATAAAGTCTCAAGTTGTCATAGATTGCTTTCATGTTCAAATGAGCCAAGAATGATCCTACAAGAGTTTACAAGTTGTTTCCATTGTCAAACGAGTTAAGAATGAAGCTACAAGTTCTTTCCAAGTTCGAACGAGTCAAGAATGATGTCTCAATTTGTTACGGAGTGTTTTCATGTTCAAATGAGCCAAGAATGATCCTACAAGAGTTTTCAAGTTGTTTCCATGTTCAAACGAGGCAAGAATGAAGCAACAAGTTGTTTGCAAGTTCGAACTGTAAAGAATGAAGTCTAAAGTTGTTACGGATTGTTGTCAGGTTCAAATGAGCCAAAAATTATCCTACAAGAGTTTACAATTGTTTCAATGTTCAAACGAGTCAAGAATGGAGCTACAAGTTATTTTCAAGTTCAAACGAGTAAAGAATAAAGTCTCAAGTTGTTATAGATTGCTTTCATGTTCAAATGAGCTAAGAATGATCCTACAAGAGTTTACAAGTTGTTTACATTGTCAAACGAGTCAAGAATGAAGCTACAAGTTGTTTCCAAGTTTGAACGAGTCAAGAATGATGTCTCAATTTGTTACGGAGTGTTTTCATGTTCAAATGAGCCAAGAATGATCCTACAAGAGTTTACAAGTTGTTTCAATGTTCAAACGAGTTAAGAATGAAGCTACAAATTGTTTCAAGTTCGAACGACTCATGAATGATGTCTCAATTTGTTACGGATTGTTTTCATGTCCAAATGAAGCAAGAATGATCCTACAAGAGTTTACAATTGTTTCAATGTTCAAACGAGTCAAGAATGAAGCTACAAGTTGTTTCCAAGTTCGAAGAGTCAAGAATGATGTCTCAATTTGTTACGGATTGTTTTCATGTTCAAATGAGCCAAGAATGATCCTACAAGAGTTTACAAGTTGTTTCAATCTTCAAACGAGTCAAGAATGAAGCTACAAATTGTTTCAAGTTCGAACGACTCAAGATTGATGTCTCAATTTGTTACGGATTGTTTTCATGTCCAAATGAGGCAAGAATGATCCTACAAGAGTTTACAATTGTTTCAATGTTCAAACGAGTCAAGAATGAAGCAACAAGTTGTTTCCATGTTCGAACAGTAAAGAATTAAGTCTAAAGTTGGTACGGATTGTTGTCATGTTCAAATGAGCCAAAAATGATCCTACAAGAGTTTACAATTGTTTCAATGTTTAAACAAGTCAAGAACGGAGCTACAAGTTATTTCCATGTTCAAACGAGTAAAGAATAAAGTCTCAAGTTGTCATAGATTGCTTTCATGTTCAAATGAGCCAAGAATGATCCTACAAGAGTTTACAAGTTGTTTCCATTGTCAAACGAGTTAAGAATGAAGCTACAAGTTCTTTCCAAGTTCTAACGAGTCAAGAATGATGTCTCAATTTGTTACGGATTGTTTTCATGTTCAAATGACCCTAGAATGATCCTAGAAGAGTTTACAAATTGTTTCAAGTTCGAACGACTCATGAATGATGTCTCAATTTGTTACGGATTGTTTTCATGTCCAAATGAAGCAAGAATGATCCTACAAGAGTTTACAATTGTTTCAATGTTCAAACGAGTCAAGAATGAAGCTACAAGTTGTTTCCAAGTTCGAATGAGTCAAGAATGATGTCTCAATTTGTTACGGATTGTTTTCATGTTCAAATGAGCCAAGAATGATCCTACAAGAGTTTACAAGTTGTTTCAATGTTCAAACGAGTCAAGAATGAAGCTACAAATTGTTTCAAGTTCGAACGACTCAAGATTGATGTCTCAATTTGTTACGGATTGTTTTCATGTTCAAATGAGGCAAGAATGATCCTACAAGAGTTTACAATTGTTTCAATGTTCAAACGAGTCAAGAATGAAGCAACAAGTTGTTTCCAAGTTCGAACAGTAAAGAATTAAGTCTAAAGTTGGTACGGATTGTTGTCATGTTCAAATGAGCCAAAAATGATCCTACAAGAGTTTACAATTGTTTCAATGTTTAAACAAGTCAAGAACGGAGCTACAAGTTATTTCCATGTTCAAACGAGTAAAGAATAAAGTCTCAAGTTGTCATAGATTGCTTTCATGTTCAAATGAGCCAAGAATGATCCTACAAGAGTTTACAAGTTGTTTCCATTGTCAAACGAGTCAAGAATGAAGCTACAAGTTGTTTCCATGTTCGAACGAGTCAAGAATGATGTCTCAATTTGTTACGGATTGTTTTCATGTCCAAATGAAGCAAGAATGATCCTACCAGAGTTTTCAAGTTGTTTCCATGTTCAAACAAGTCAAGAATGATGCTACTAATTGTTTCCAAGTTGAACGAGTCAAGAATGATGTCTCAATTTGTTACGGATTGTTTTCATGTCCAAATGAAGCAAGAATGATCCTACAAGAGTTTACAATTGTTTCAATGTTCAAACGAGTCAAGAATGAAGCAACAAATAGTTTGCAAGTTCGAACTGTAAAGAATGAAGTCTAAAGTTGTTACGGATTGTTGTCAGGTTCAAATGAGCCAAAAATCATCCTACAAGAGTTTACAATTGTTTCAATGTTCAAACGAGTCAAGAATGGAGCTACAAGTTATTTCCAAGTTCAAACGAGTAAAGAATAAAGTCTCAAGTTGTTATAGATTGCTTTCATGTTCAAATGAGCCGAGAATGATCCTACAAGAGTTTATAAGTTGTTTACATTGTCAAACGAGTCAAGAATGAATCTACAAGTTGTTTCCAAGTTCGAACGAGTCAAGAATGATGTCTCAATTTGTTACGGAGTGTTTTCATGTTCAAATGAGCCAAGAATGATCCTACAAGAGTTTTCAAGTTGTTTCCATGTTCAAACGAGGCAAGAATGAAGCAACAAGTTGTTTGCAAGTTCGAACTGTAAAGAATGAAGTCTAAAGTTGTTACGGATTGTTGTCAAGTTCAAATGAGCCAAAAATTATCCTACAAGAGTTCACAATTGTTTCAATGTTCAAACGAGTCAAGAATGGAGCTACAAGTTATTTTCAAGTTCAAACGAGTAAAGAATAAAGTCTCAAGTTGTTATAGATTGCTTTCATGTTCAAATGAGCCAAGAATGATCCTACAAGAGTTTACAAGTTGTTTACATTGTCAAACGAGTCAAGAATGAAGCTACAAGTTGTTTCCAAGTTTGAACGAGTCAAGAATGATGTCTCAATTTGTTATGGAGTGTTTTCATGTTCAAATGAGCCAAGAATGATCCTACAAGAGTTTACAAGTTGTTTCAATGTTCAAACGAGTTAAGAATGAAGCTACAAATTGTTTCAAGTTCGAACGACTCATGAATGATGTCTCAATTTGTTACGGATTGTTTTCATGTCCAAATGAAGCAAGAATGATCCTACAAGAGTTTACAATTGTTTCAATGTTCAAACGAGTCAAGAATGAAGCTACAAGTTGTTTCCAAGTTCGAATGAGTCAAGAATGATGTCTCAATTTGTTACGGATTGTTTTCATGTTCAAATGAGCCAAGAATGATCCTACAAGAGTTTACAAGTTGTTTCAATGTTCAAACGAGTCAAGAATGAAGCTACAAATTGTTTCAAGTTCGAACGACTCAAGATTGATGTCTCAATTTGTTACGGATTGTTTTCATGTCCAAATGAGGGAAGAATGATCCTACAAGAGTTTACAATTGTTTCAATGTTCAAACGAGTCAAGAATGAAGCAACAAGTTGTTTCCAAGTTCGAACAGTAAAGAATTAAGTCTAAAGTTGGTACGGATTGTTGTCATGTTCAAATGAGCCAAAAATGATCCTACAAAAGTTTACAATTAAACAATGTTTAAACAAGTCAAGAACGGAGCTACAAGTTATTTCCATGTTCAAACGAGTAAAGAATAAAGTCTCAAGTTGTCATAGATTGCTTTCATGTTCAAATGAGCCAAGAATGATCCTACAAGAGTTTACAAGTTGTTTCCATTGTCAAACGAGTCAAGAATGAAGCTACAAGTTGTTTCCAAGTTCGAACGAGTCAAGAATGATGTCTCAATTTGTTACGAATTGTTTTCATGTCCAAATGAAGCAAGAATGATCCTACCAGAGTTTTCAAGTTGTTTCCATGTTCAAACAAGTCAAGAATGATGCTACTAATTGTTTCCAAGTTCGAACGAGTCAAGAATGATGTCTCAATTTGTTACGGATTGTTTTCATGTCCAAATGAAGCAAGAATGATCCTACAAGAGTTTACAATTGTTTCAATGTTCAAACGAGTCAAGAATGAAGCAACAAATAGTTTGCAAGTTCGAACTGTAAAGAATGAAGTCTAAAGTTGTTACGGATTGTTGTCAGGTTCAAATGAGCCAAAAATCATCCTACAAGATTTTACAATTGTTTCAATGTTCAAACGAGTCAAGAATGGAGCTACAAGTTATTTCCAAGTTCAAACGAGTAAAGAATAAAGTCTCAAGTTGTTATAGATTGCTTTCATGTTCAAATGAGCCGAGAATGATCCTACAAGAGTTTATAAGTTGTTTACATTGTCAAACGAGTCAAGAATGAATCTACAAGTTGTTTCCAAGTTCGAACGAGTCAAGAATGATGTCTCAATTTGTTACGGAGTGTTTTCATGTTCAAATGAGCCAAGAATGATCCTACAAGAGTTTTCAAGTTGTTTCCATGTTCAAACGAGGCAAGAATGAAGCAACAAGTTGTTTGCAAGTTCGAACTGTAAAGAATGAAGTCTAAAGTTGTTACGGATTGTTGTCAAGTTCAAATGAGCCAAAAATTATCCTACAAGAGTTTACAATTGTTTCAATGTTCAAACGAGTCAAGAATGGAGCTACAAGTTATTTTCAAGTTCAAATGAGTAAAGAGTAAAGTCTCAAGTTGTTATAGATTGCTTTCATGTTCAAATGAGCCAAGAATGATCCTACAAGAGTTTACAAGTTGTTTACATTGTCAAACGAGTCAAGAATGAAGCTACAAGTTGTTTCCAAGTTTGAACGAGTCAAGAATGATGTCTCAATTTGTTACGGAGTGTTTTCATGTTCAAATGAGCCAAGAATGATCCTACAAGAGTTTACAAGTTGTTTCAATGTTCAAACGAGTTAAGAATGAAGCTACAAATTGTTTCAAGTTCGAACGACTCATGAATGATGTCTCAATTTGTTACGGATTGTTTTCATGTCCAAATGAAGCAAGAATGATCCTACAAGAGTTTACAATTGTTTCAATGTTCAAACGAGTCAAGAATGAAGCTACAAGTTGTTTCCAAGTTCGAATGAGTCAAGAATGATGTCTCAATTTGTTACGGATTGTTTTCATGTTCAAATGAGCCAAGAATGATCCTACAAGAGTTTACAAGTTGTTTCAATGTTCAAACGAGTCAAGAATGAAGCTACAAATTGTTATAAGTTCGAACGACTCAAGATTGATGTCTCAATTTGTTACGGATTGTTTTCATGTCCAAATGAGGCAAGAATGATCCTACAAGAGTTTACAATTGTTTCAATGTTCAAACGAGTCAAGAATGAAGCAACAAGTTGTTTCCAAGTTCGAACAGTAAAGAATTAAGTCTAAAGTTGGTACGGATTGTTGTCATGTTCAAATGAGCCAAAAATGATCCTACAAGAGTTTACAATTGTTTCAATGTTTAAACAAGTCAAGAACGGAGCTACAAGTTATTTCCATGTTTAAACGAGTAAAGAATAAAGTCTCAAGTTGTCATAGATTGCTTTCATGTTCAAATGAGCCAAGAATGATCCTACAAGAGTTTACAAGTTGTTTCCATTGTCAAACGAGTCAAGAATGAAGCTACAAGTTGTTTCCAAGTTCGAACGAGTCAAGAATGATGTCTCAATTTGTTACGGATTGTTTTCATGTCCAAATGAAGCAAGAATGATCCTACAAGAGTTTTCAAGTTGTTTCCATGTTCAAGCAAGTCAAGAATGATGCTACTAATTGTTTCCAAGTTCGAACGAGTCAAGAATGATGTCTCAATTTGTTACGGATTGTTTTCATGTCCAAATGAAGCAAGAATGATCCTACAAGAGTTTACAATTGTTTCAATGTTCAAACGAGTCAAGAATGAAGCAACAAATTGTTTGCAAGTTCGAACTGTAAAGAATGAAGTCTAAAGTTGTTACGGATTGTTGTCAGGTTCAAATGAGCCAAAAATCATCCTACAAGAGTTTACAATTGTTTCAATGTTCAAACGAGTCAAGAATGGAGCTACAAGTTATTTCCAAGTTCAAACGAGTAAAGAATAAAGTCTCAAGTTGTCATAGATTGCTTTCATGTTCAAATGAGCCAAGAATGATCCTACAAGAGTTTACAAGTTGTTTCCATTGTCTAACGAGTCAAGAATGAAGCTACAAGTTGTTTCCAAGTTCGAACGAGTCAAGAATGATGTCTCAATTTGTTAAAGACTGTTTTCAAGTTCAAATGAGCCAAGAATGATCCTACAAGAGTTTACAAGTTGTTTCCATTGTCAAACGAGTTAAGAATGAAGCTACAAGTTCTTTCCAAGTTCGAACGAGTCAAGAATGATGTCTCAATTTGTTACGGACTATTTTCATGTTCAAATGAGCCTAGAATGATCCTACAAGAGTTTACAAATTGTTTCAAGTTCGAACGACTCATGAATGATGTCTCAATTTGTTACGGATTGTTTTTATGTCCAAATGAAGCAAGAATGATCCTACAAGAGTTTACAATTGTTTCAATGTTCAAACGAGTCAAGAATGAAGCTACAAGTTGTTTCCAAGTTCGAATGAGTCAAGAATGATGTCTCAATTTGTTACGGATTGTTTTCATGTTCAAATGAGCCAAGAATGAACCTACAAGAGTTTACAAGTTGTTTCAATGTTCAAACGAGTCAAGAATGAAGCTACAAATTGTTTCAAGTTCGAACGACTCAAGATTGATGTCTCAATTTGTTACGGATTGTTTTCATGTCCAAATGAGGCAAGAATGATCCTACAAGAGTTTACAATTGTTTCAATGTTCAAACGAGTCAAGAATGAAGCAACAAGTTGTTTCCAAGTTCGAACAGTAAAGAATTAAGTCTAAAGTTGGTACGGATTGTTGTCATGTTCAAATGAGCCAAAAATGATCCTACAAGAGTTTACAATTGTTTCAATGTTTAAACAAGTCAAGAACGGAGCTACAAGTTATTTCCATGTTCAAACGAGTAAAGAATAAAGTCTCAAGTTGTCATAGATTGCTTTCATGTTCAAATGAGCCAAGAATGATCCTACAAGAGTTTACAAGTTGTTTCCATTGTCAAACGAGTCAAGAATGATGCTACTAATTGTTTCCAAGTTCGAACGAGTCAAGAATGATGTCTCAATTTGTTACGGATTCTTTTCATGTCCAAATGAAGCAAGAATGATCCTACAAGAGTTTACAATTGTTTCAATGTTCAAACGAGTTAAGAATGAAGCAACAAATTGTTTGCAAGTTCGAACTGTAAAGAATGAAGTCTAAAGTTGTTACGGATTGTTGTCAGGTTCAAATGAGCCAAAAATCATCCTACAAGAGTTTACAATTGTTTCAATGTTCAAACGAGTCAAGAATGGAGTTACAAGTTATTTCCAAGTTCAAACGAGTAAAGAATAAAGTCTCAAGTTGTCATAGATTGCTTTCATGTTCAAATGAGCCAAGAATGATCCTACAAGAGTTTACAAGTTGTTTCCATTGTCTAACGAGTCAAGAATGAAGCTACAAGTTGTTTCCAAGTTCGAACGAGTCAAGAATGATGTCTCAATTTGTTAAAGACTGTTTTCAAGTTCAAATGAGCCAAGAATGATCCTACAAGAGTTTACAAGTTGTTTACATTGTCAAACGAGTCAAGAATGAATCTACAAGTTGTTTCCAAGTTCGAACGAGTCAAGAATGATGTCTCAATTTGTTACGGAGTGTTTTCATGTTCAAATGAGCCAAGAATGATCCTACAAGAGTTTTCAAGTTGTTTCCATGTTCAAACGAGGCAAGAATGAAGCAACAAGTTGTTTCCAAGTTCGAACAGTAAAGAATTAAGTCTAAAGTTGGTACGGATTGTTGTCATGTTCAAATGAGCCAAAAATGATCCTACAAGAGTTTACAATTGTTTCAATGTTTAAACAAGTCAAGAACGGAGCTACAAGTTATTTCCATGTTCAAACGAGTAAAGAATAAAGTCTCAAGTTGTCATAGATTGCTTTCATGTTCAAATGAGCCAAGAATGATCCTACAAGAGTTTACAAGTTGTTTCCATTGTCAAACGAGTCAAGAATGAAGCTACAAGTTGTTTCCAAGTTCGAACGAGTCAAGAATGATGTCTCAATTTGTTACGGATTGTTTTCATGTCCAAATGAAGCAAGAATGATCCTACCAGAGTTTTCAAGTTGTTTCCATGTTCAAACAAGTCAAGAATGATGCTACTAATTGTTTCCAAGTTCGAACGAGTCAAGAATGATGTCTCAATTTGTTACGGATTGTTTTCATGTCCAAATGAAGCAAGAATGATCCTACAAAAGTTTACAATTGTTTCTATGTTCAAACGAGTCAAGAATGAAGCAACAAATAGTTTGCAAGTTCGAACTGTAAAGAATGAAGTCTAAAGTTGTTACGGATTGTTGTAAGGTTCAAATGAGCCAAAAATCATCCTACAAGAGTTTACAATTGTTTCAATGTTCAAACGAGTCAAGAATGGAGCTACAAGTTATTTCCAAGTTCAAACGAGTAAAGAATAAAGTCTCAAGTTGTTATAGATTGCTTTCATGTTCAAATGAGCCGAGAATGATCCTACAAGAGTTTATAAGTTGTTTACATTGTCAAACGAGTCAAGAATGAATCTACAAGTTGTTTCCAAGTTCGAACGAGTCAAGAATGATGTCTCAATTTGTTACGGAGTGTTTTCATGTTCAAATGAGCCAAGAATGATCCTACAAGAGTTTTCAAGTTGTTTCCATGTTCAAACGAGGCAAGAATGAAGCAACAAGTTGTTTGCAAGTTCGAACTGTAAAGAATGAAGTCTAAAGTTGTTACGGATTGTTGTCAGGTTCAAATGAGCCAAAAATTATCCTACAAGAGTTTACAATTGTTTCAATGTTCAAACGAGTCAAGAATGGAGCTACAAGTTATTTTCAAGTTCAAATGAGTAAAGAGTAAAGTCTCAAGTTGTTATAGATTGCTTTCATGTTCAAATGAGCCAAGAATGATCCTACAAGAGTTTACAAGTTGTTTACATTGTCAAACGAGTCAAGAATGAAGCTACAAGTTGTTTCCAAGTTTGAACGAGTCAAGAATGATGTCTCAATTTGTTACGGAGTGTTTTCATGTTCAAATGAGCCAAGAATGATCCTACAAGAGTTTACAAGTTGTTTCAATGTTCAAACGAGTTAAGAATGAAGCTACAAATTGTTTCAAGTTCGAACGACTCATGAATGATGTCTCAATTTGTTACGGATTGTTTTCATGTCCAAATGAAGCAAGAATGATCCTACAAGAGTTTACAATTGTTTCAATGTTCAAACGAGTCAAGAATGAAGCTACAAGTTGTTTCCAAGTTCGAATGAGTCAAGAATGATGTCTCAATTTGTTACGGATTGTTTTCATGTTCAAATGAGCCAAGAATGATCCTACAAGAGTTTACAAGTTGTTTCAATGTTCAAACGAGTCAAGAATGAAGCTACAAATTGTTATAAGTTCGAACGACTCAAGATTGATGTCTCAATTTGTTACGGATTGTTTTCATGTCCAAATGAGGCAAGAATGATCCTACAAGAGTTTACAATTGTTTCAATGTTCAAACGAGTCAAGAATGAAGCAACAAGTTGTTTCCAAGTTCGAACAGTAAAGAATTAAGTCTAAAGTTGGTACGGATTGTTGTCATGTTCAAATGAGCCAAAAATGATCCTACAAGAGTTTACAATTGTTTCAATGTTTAAACAAGTCAAGAACGGAGCTACAAGTTATTTCCATGTTTAAACGAGTAAAGAATAAAGTCTCAAGTTGTCATAGATTGCTTTCATGTTCAAATGAGCCAAGAATGATCCTACAAGAGTTTACAAGTTGTTTCCATTGTCAAACGAGTCAAGAATGAAGCTACAAGTTGTTTCCAAGTTCGAACGAGTCAAGAATGATGTCTCAATTTGTTACGGATTGTTTTCATGTCCAAATGAAGCAAGAATGATCCTACAAGAGTTTTCAAGTTGTTTCCATGTTCAAGCAAGTCAAGAATGATGCTACTAATTGTTTCCAAGTTCGAACGAGTCAAGAATGATGTCTCAATTTGTTACGGATTGTTTTCATGTCCAAATGAAGCAAGAATGATCCTACAAGAGTTTACAATTGTTTCAATGTTCAAACGAGTCAAGAATGAAGCAACAAATTGTTTGCAAGTTCGAACTGTAAAGAATGAAGTCTAAAGTTGTTACGGATTGTTGTCAGGTTCAAATGAGCCAAAAATCATCCTACAAGAGTTTACAATTGTTTCAATGTTCAAACGAGTCAAGAATGGAGCTACAAGTTATTTCCAAGTTCAAACGAGTAAAGAATAAAGTCTCAAGTTGTCATAGATTGCTTTCATGTTCAAATGAGCCAAGAATGATCCTACAAGAGTTTACAAGTTGTTTCCATTGTCTAACGAGTCAAGAATGAAGCTACAAGTTGTTTCCAAGTTCGAACGAGTCAAGAATGATGTCTCAATTTGTTAAAGACTGTTTTCAAGTTCAAATGAGCCAAGAATGATCCTACAAGAGTTTACAAGTTGTTTCCATTGTCAAACGAGTTAAGAATGAAGCTACAAGTTCTTTCCAAGTTCGAACGAGTCAAGAATGATGTCTCAATTTGTTACGGACTATTTTCATGTTCAAATGAGCCTAGAATGATCCTACAAGAGTTTACAAATTGTTTCAAGTTCGAACGACTCATGAATGATGTCTCAATTTGTTACGGATTGTTTTTATGTCCAAATGAAGCAAGAATGATCCTACAAGAGTTTACAATTGTTTCAATGTTCAAACGAGTCAAGAATGAAGCTACAAGTTGTTTCCAAGTTCGAATGAGTCAAGAATGATGTCTCAATTTGTTACGGATTGTTTTCATGTTCAAATGAGCCAAGAATGAACCTACAAGAGTTTACAAGTTGTTTCAATGTTCAAACGAGTCAAGAATGAAGCTACAAATTGTTTCAAGTTCGAACGACTCAAGATTGATGTCTCAATTTGTTACGGATTGTTTTCATGTCCAAATGAGGCAAGAATGATCCTACAAGAGTTTACAATTGTTTCAATGTTCAAACGAGTCAAGAATGAAGCAACAAGTTGTTTCCAAGTTCGAACAGTAAAGAATTAAGTCTAAAGTTGGTACGGATTGTTGTCATGTTCAAATGAGCCAAAAATGATCCTACAAGAGTTTACAATTGTTTCAATGTTTAAACAAGTCAAGAACGGAGCTACAAGTTATTTCCATGTTCAAACGAGTAAAGAATAAAGTCTCAAGTTGTCATAGATTGCTTTCATGTTCAAATGAGCCAAGAATGATCCTACAAGAGTTTACAAGTTGTTTCCATTGTCAAACGAGTCAAGAATGAAGCTACAAGTTGTTTCCAAGTTCGAACGAGTCAAGAATTATGTCTCAATTTGTTACGGATTGTTTTCATGTCCAACTGAAGCAAGAATGATCCTACAAGAGTTTTCAAGTTGTTTCCATGTTCAAACAAGTCAAGAATGATGCTACTAATTGTTTCCAAGTTCGAACGAGTCAAGAATGATGTCTCAATTTGTTACGGATTCTTTTCATGTCCAAATGAAGCAAGAATGATCCTACAAGAGTTTACAATTGTTTCAATGTTCAAACGAGTTAAGAATGAAGCAACAAATTGTTTGCAAGTTCGAACTGTAAAGAATGAAGTCTAAAGTTGTTACGGATTGTTGTCAGGTTCAAATGAGCCAAAAATCATCCTACAAGAGTTTACAATTGTTTCAATGTTCAAACGAGTCAAGAATGGAGTTACAAGTTATTTCCAAGTTCAAACGAGTAAAGAATAAAGTCTCAAGTTGTCATAGATTGCTTTCATGTTCAAATGAGCCAAGAATGATCCTACAAGAGTTTACAAGTTGTTTCCATTGTCTAACGAGTCAAGAATGAAGCTACAAGTTGTTTCCAAGTTCGAACGAGTCAAGAATGATGTCTCAATTTGTTAAAGACTGTTTTCAAGTTCAAATGAGCCAAGAATGATCCTACAAGAGTTTACAAGTTGTTTACATTGTCAAACGAGTCAAGAATGAATCTACAAGTTGTTTCCAAGTTCGAACGAGTCAAGAATGATGTCTCAATTTGTTACGGAGTGTTTTCATGTTCAAATGAGCCAAGAATGATCCTACAAGAGTTTTCAAGTTGTTTCCATGTTCAAACGAGGCAAGAATGAAGCAACAAGTTGTTTCCAAGTTCGAACAGTAAAGAATTAAGTCTAAAGTTGGTACGGATTGTTGTCATGTTCAAATGAGCCAAAAATGATCCTACAAGAGTTTACAATTGTTTCAATGTTTAAACAAGTCAAGAACGGAGCTACAAGTTATTTCCATGTTCAAACGAGTAAAGAATAAAGTCTCAAGTTGTCATAGATTGCTTTCATGTTCAAATGAGCCAAGAATGATCCTACAAGAGTTTACAAGTTGTTTCCATTGTCAAACGAGTCAAGAATGAAGCTACAAGTTGTTTCCAAGTTCGAACGAGTCAAGAATGATGTCTCAATTTGTTACGGATTGTTTTCATGTCCAAATGAAGCAAGAATGATCCTACCAGAGTTTTCAAGTTGTTTCCATGTTCAAACAAGTCAAGAATGATGCTACTAATTGTTTCCAAGTTCGAACGAGTCAAGAATGATGTCTCAATTTGTTACGGATTGTTTTCATGTCCAAATGAAGCAAGAATGATCCTACAAAAGTTTACAATTGTTTCTATGTTCAAACGAGTCAAGAATGAAGCAACAAATAGTTTGCAAGTTCGAACTGTAAAGAATGAAGTCTAAAGTTGTTACGGATTGTTGTAAGGTTCAAATGAGCCAAAAATCATCCTACAAGAGTTTACAATTGTTTCAATGTTCAAACGAGTCAAGAATGGAGCTACAAGTTATTTCCAAGTTCAAACGAGTAAAGAATAAAGTCTCAAGTTGTTATAGATTGCTTTCATGTTCAAATGAGCCGAGAATGATCCTACAAGAGTTTATAAGTTGTTTACATTGTCAAACGAGTCAAGAATGAATCTACAAGTTGTTTCCAAGTTCGAACGAGTCAAGAATGATGTCTCAATTTGTTACGGAGTGTTTTCATGTTCAAATGAGCCAAGAATGATCCTACAAGAGTTTTCAAGTTGTTTCCATGTTCAAACGAGGCAAGAATGAAGCAACAAGTTGTTTGCAAGTTCGAACTGTAAAGAATGAAGTCTAAAGTTGTTACGGATTGTTGTCAGGTTCAAATGAGCCAAAAATTATCCTACAAGAGTTTACAATTGTTTCAATGTTCAAACGAGTCAAGAATGGAGCTACAAGTTATTTTCAAGTTCAAACGAGTAAAGAGTAAAGTCTCAAGTTGTTATAGATTGCTTTCATGTTCAAATGAGCCAAGAATGATCCTACAAGAGTTTACAAGTTGTTTACATTGTCAAACGAGTCAAGAATGAAGCTACAAGTTGTTTCCAAGTTTGAACGAGTCAAGAATGATGTCTCAATTTGTTACGGAGTGTTTTCATGTTCAAATGAGCCAAGAATGATCCTACAAGAGTTTACAAGTTGTTTCAATGTTCAAACGAGTTAAGAATGAAGCTACAAATTGTTTCAAGTTCGAACGACTCATGAATGATGTCTCAATTTGTTACGGATTGTTTTCATGTCCAAATGAAGCAAGAATGATCCTACAAGAGTTTACAATTGTTTCAATGTTCAAACGAGTCAAGAATGAAGCTACAAGTTGTTTCCAAGTTCGAATGAGTCAAGAATGATGTCTCAATTTGTTACGGATTGTTTTCATGTTCAAATGAGCCAAGAATGATCCTACAAGAGTTTACAAGTTGTTTCAATGTTCAAACGAGTCAGGAATGAAGCTACAAATTGTTTCAAGTTCGAACGACTCAAGATTGATGTCTCAATTTGTTACGGATTGTTTTCATGTCCAAATGAGGCAAGAATGATCCTACAAGAGTTTACAATTGTTTCAATGTTCAAACGAGTCAAGAATGAAGCAACAAGTTGTTTCCAAGTTCGAACAGTAAAGAATTAAGTCTAAAGTTGGTACGGATTGTTGTCATGTTCAAATGAGCCAAAAATGATCCTACAAGAGTTTACAATTGTTTCAATGTTTAAACAAGTCAAGAACGGAGCTACAAGTTATTTCCATGTTCAAACGAGTAAAGAATAAAGTCTCAAGTTGTCATAGATTGCTTTCATGTTCAAATGAGCCAAGAATGATCCTACCAGAGTTTACAAGTTGTTTCCATTGTCAAACGAGTCAAGAATGAAGCTACAAGTTGTTTCCAAGTTCGAACGAGTCAAGAATGATGTCTCAATTTGTTACGGATTGTTTTCATGTCCAAATGAAGCAAGAATGATCCTACAAGAGTTTTCAAGTTGTTTCCATGTTCAAACAAGTCAAGAATGATGCTACTAATTGTTTCCAAGTTCGAACGAGTCAAGAATGATGTCTCAATTTGTTACGGATTGTTTTCATGTCCAAATGAAGCAAGAATGATCCTACAAGAGTTTACAATTGTTTCAATGTTCAAACGAGTCAAGAATGAAGCAACAAATTGTTTGCAAGTTCGAACTGTAAAGAATGAAGTCTAAAGTTGTTACGGATTGTTGTCAGGTTCAAATGAGCCAAAAATCATCCTACAAGAGTTTACAATTGTTTCAATGTTCAAACGAGTCAAGAATGGAGCTACAAGTTATTTCCAAGTTCAAACGAGTAAAGAATAAAGTCTCAAGTTGTCATAGATTGCTTTCATGTTCAAATGAGCCAAGAATGATCCTACAAGAGTTTACAAGTTGTTTCCATTGTCTAACGAGTCAAGAATGAAGCTACAAGTTGTTTCCAAGTTCGAACGAGTCAAGAATGATGTCTCAATTTGTTAAAGACTGTTTTCAAGTTCAAATGAGCCAAGAATGATCCTACAAGAGTTTACAAGTTGTTTCCATTGTCAAACGAGTTAAGAATGAAGCTACAAGTTCTTTCCAAGTTCGAACGAGTCAAGAATGATGTCTCAATTTGTTACGGATTGTTTTCATGTTCAAATGAGCCTAGAATGATCCTACAAGAGTTTACAAATTGTTTCAAGTTCGAACGACTCATGAATGATGTCTCAATTTGTTACGGATTGTTTTTATGTCCAAATGAAGCAAGAATGATCCTACAAGAGTTTACAATTGTTTCAATGTTCAAACGAGTCAAGAATGAAGCTACAAGTTGTTTCCAAGTTCGAATGAGTCAAGAATGATGTCTCAATTTGTTACGGATTGTTTTCATGTTCAAATGAGCCAAGAATGAACCTACAAGAGTTTACAAGTTGTTTCAATGTTCAAACGAGTCAAGAATGAAGCTACAAATTGTTTCAAGTTCGAACGACTCAAGATTGATGTCTCAATTTGTTACGGATTGTTTTCATGTCCAAATGAGGCAAGAATGATCCTACAAGAGTTTACAATTGTTTCAATGTTCAAACGAGTCAAGAATGAAGCAACAAGTTGTTTCCAAGTTCGAACAGTAAAGAATTAAGTCTAAAGTTGGTACGGATTGTTGTCATGTTCAAATGAGCCAAAAATGATCTTACAAGAGTTTACAATTGTTTCAATGTTTAAACAAGTCAAGAACGGAGCTACAAGTTATTTCCATGTTCAAACGAGTAAAGAATAAAGTCTCAAGTTGTCATAGATTGCTTTCATGTTCAAATGAGCCAAGAATGATCCTACAAGAGTTTACAAGTTGTTTCCATTGTCAAACGAGTCAAGAATGAAGCTACAAGTTGTTTCCAAGTTCGAACGAGTCAAGAATTATGTCTCAATTTGTTACGGATTGTTTTCATGTCCAACTGAAGCAAGAATGATCCTACAAGAGTTTTCAAGTTGTTTCCATGTTCAAACAAGTCAAGAATGATGCTACTAATTGTTTCCACGTTCGAACGAGTCAAGAATGATGTCTCAATTTGTTACGGATTCTTTTCATGTCCAAATGAAGCAAGAATGATCCTACAAGAGTTTACAATTGTTTCAATGTTCAAACGAGTTAAGAATGAAGCAACAAATTGTTTGCAAGTTCGAACTGTAAAGAATGAAGTCTAAAGTTGTTACGGATTGTTGTCAGGTTCAAATGAGCCAAAAATCATCCTACAAGAGTTTACAATTGTTTCAATGTTCAAACGAGTCAAGAATGGAGTTACAAGTTATTTCCAAGTTCAAACGAGTAAAGAATAAAGTCTCAAGTTGTCATAGATTGCTTTCATGTTCAAATGAGCCAAGAATGATCCTACAAGAGTTTACAAGTTGTTTCCATTGTCTAACGAGTCAAGAATGAAGCTACAAGTTGTTTCCAAGTTCGAACGAGTCAAGAATGATGTCTCAATTTGTTACGGAGTGTTTTCATGTTCAAATGAGCCAAGAATGATCCTACAAGAGTTTTCAAGTTGTTTCCATGTTCAAACAAGTCAAGAATGATGCTACAAATTGTTTCCAAGTTCGAACGAGTCAAGAATGATGTCTCAATTTGTTACGGATTGTTTTCATGTCCAAATGAAGCAAGAATGATCCTACAAGTGTTTACAATTGTTTCAATGTTCAAACGAGTCAAGAATGAAGCAACAAGTTGTGTGCAAGTTCGAACTGTAAAGAATGAAGTCTAAAGTTGTTACGGATTGTTGTCAGGTTCAAATGAGCCAAAAATCATCCTACAAGAGTTTACAATTGTTTCAATATTCAAACGAGTCAAGAATGGAGCTACAAGTTATTTTCAAGTTCAAACGAGTAAAGAATAAAGTCTCAAGTTGTTATAGATTGCTTTCATGTTCAAATGAGCCAAGAATGATCCTACAAGAGTTTACAAGTTGTTTACATTGTCAAATGAGTCAAGAATGAAGCTACAAGTTGTTGCCAAGTTCGAACGAGTCAAGAATGATGTCTCAATTTGTTACGGAGTGTTTTCATGTTCAAACGAGCCAAGAATGATCCTACAAGAGTTTACAAGTTGTTTCAATGTTCAAACGAGTTAAGAATGAAGCTACAAATTGTTTCAAGTTCGAACGACTCAAGATTGATGTCTCAATTTGTTACGGATTGTTTTCATGTCCAAATGAGGCAAGAATGATCCTACAAGAGTTTACAATTGTTTCAATGTTCAAACGAGTCAAGAATGAAGCAACAAGTTGTTTCCAAGTTCGAACAGTAACGAATGAAGTCTAAAGTTGGTACGGATTTTTGTCATGTTCAAATGAGCCAAAAATGATCCTACAAGAGTTTACAATTGCTTCAATGTTTAAACGAGTCAAGAATGGAGCTACAGGTTATTTCCAAGTTCAAACGAGTAAAGAATAAAGTCTCAAGTTGTTATAGATTGCTTTCATGTTCAAATGAGCCAAGAATGATCCTACAAGAGTTTACAAGTTCTTTCCAGTGTCAAACGAGTTAAGAATGAAGCTACAAGTTATTTCCAAGTTCGAACAAGTCAAGAATGATGTCTCAATTTGTTACGGATTGTTTTCATGTTCAAATGAGCCAAGAATGGTCCTACAATAGTTTACAAGTTGTTTCAATGTTCAAACGAGTCAAGAATGAAGCTAAAAATTGTTTCAAGTTCGAACGAGTCAAGAACGTTGTCTCAATTTGTTACAGATTGTTTTAATGTCCAAATGAAGCAAGAATGATTCTATAACAGTTTACAATTGTTTCAATGTTCAAACGAGTCAAGAATGAAGCAACAAGTTGTTTCCAAGTTCGAACAGTAAAGAATTAAGTCTAAAGTTGGTACGGATTGTTGTCATGTTCACATGAGCCAAAAATGATCCTACAAGAGTTTACAATTGTTTCAATGTTTAAACAAGTCAAGAATGGAGTTACAAGTTATTTCCATGTTCAAACGAGTAAAGAATAAAGTCTCAAGTTGTCATAGATTGCTTTCATGTTCAAATGAGCCAAGAATGATCCTACAAGAGTTTACAAGTTGTTTCCATTGTCTAACGAGTCAAGAATGAAGCTACAAGTTGTTTCCAAGTTCGAACGAGTCAAGAATGATGTCTCAATTTGTTAAAGACTGTTTTCAATTTCAAATGAGCCAAGAATGATCCTACAAGAGTTTACAAGTTGTTTCCATTGTCAAACGAGTTAAGAATGAAGCTACAAGTTCTTTCCAAGTTCGAACGAGTCAAGAATGATGTCTCAATTTGTTACGGATTGTTTTCATGTTCAAATGAGCCTAGAATGATCCTACAAGAGTTTACAAATTGTTTCAAGTTCGAACGAGTCATGAATGATGTCTCAATTTGTTACGGATTGTTTTCATGTCCAAATGAAGCAAGAATGATCCTACAAGAGTTTACAATTGTTTCAATGTTCAAACGAGTCAAGAATGAAGCTACAAGTTGTTTCCAAGTTCGAATGATGTCTCAATTTGTTACGGATTGTTTTCATGTTCAAATGAGCCAAAAATGATCCTACAAGAGTTTACAAGTTGTTTCAATGTTCAAACGAGTCAAGAATGAAGCTACAAATTGTTTCAAGTTCGAACGACTCAAGATTGATGTCTCAATTTGGTACGGATTGTTTTCATGTCCAAATGAGGCAAGAATGATCCTACAAGAGTTTACAATTGTTTCAATGTTCAAACGAGTCAAGAATGAAGCAACAAGTTGTTTCCAGGTTCGAACAGTAAAGAATTAAGTCTAAAGTTGGTACGGATTGTTGTCATGTTCACATGAGCCAAAAATGATCCTACAAGAGTTTACAATTGTTTCAATGTTTAAACAAGTCAAGAACGGAGCTACAAGTTATTTCCATGTTCAAACGAGTAAAGAATAAAGTCTCAAGTTGTTATAGATTGCTTTCATGTTCAAATGAGCCAAGAATGATCCTACAAGAGTTTACAAGTTGTTTCCATTGTCAAACGAGTCAAGAATGAAGCTACAAGTTGTTTCCAAGTTCGAACGAGTCAAGAATGATGTCTCAATTTGTTACGGATTGTTTTCATGTCCAAATGAAGCAAGAATGATCCTACAAGAGTTTTCAAGTTGTTTCCATGTTCAAACAAGTCAAGAATGATGCTACAAATTGTTTCCAAGTTCGAACGAGTCAAGAATGATGTCTCAATTTGTTACGGATTGTTTTCATGTCCAAATAAAGCAAGAATGATCCTACAAGAGTTTACAATTGTTTCAATGTTCAAACGAGTCAAGAATGAAGCAACAAGTTGTTTACAAGTTCGAACTGTAAAGAATGAAGTCTAAAGTTGTTACGGATTGTTGTCAGGTTCAAATGAGCCAAAAATCATCCTACAAGAGTTTACAATTGTTTCAATGTTCAAACGAGTCAAGAATGGAGCTACAAGTTATTTCCAAGTTCAAACGAGTAAAGAATAAAGTCTCAAGTTGTTATAGATTGCTTTCATGTTCAAATGAGCCAAGAATGATCCTACAAGAGTTTACAAGTTGTTTACATTGTCAAACGAGTCAAGAATGAAGCTACAAGTTGTTTCCAAGTTCGAACGAGTCAAGAATGATGTCTCAATTTGTTACGGAGTGTTTTCATGTTCAAATGAGCCAAGAATGATCCTACAAGAGTTTTCAAGTTGTTTCCATGTTCAAACAAGTCAAGAATGATGCTACAAATTGTTTCCAAGTTCGAACGAGTCAAGAATGATGTCTCAATTTGTTACGGATTGTTTTCATGTCCAAATGAAGCAAGAATGATCCTACAAGAGTTTACAATTGTTTCAATGTTCAAACGAGTCAAGAATGAAGCAACAAGTTGTGTGCAAGTTCGAACTGTAAAGAATGAAGTCTAAAGTTGTTACGGATTGTTGTCAGGTTCAAATGAGCCAAAAATCATCCTACAAGAGTTTACAATTGTTTCAATGTTCAAACGAGTCAAGAATGGAGCTACAAGTTATTTTCAAGTTCAAACGAGTAAAGAATAAAGTCTCAAGTTGTTATATATTGCTTTCATGTTCAAATGAGCCAAGAATGATCCTACAAGAGTTTACAAGTTGTTTACATTGTCAAATGAGTCAAGAATGAAGCTACAAGTTGTTGCCAAGTTCGAACGAGTCAAGAATGATGTCTCAATTTGTTACGGAGTGTTTTCATGTTCAAATGAGCCAAGAATGATCCTACAAGAGTTTACAAGTTGTTTCAATGTTCAAACGAGTTAAGAATGAAGCTAGAAATTGTTTCAAGTTCGAACGACTCAAGATTGATGTCTCAATTTGTTACGGATTGTTTTCATGTCCAAATGAGGCAAGAATGATCCTACAAGAGTTTACAATTGTTTCAATGTTCAAACGAGTCAAGAATGAAGCAACAAGTTGTTTCCAAGTTCGAACAGTAACGAATGAAGTCTAAAGTTGGTACGGATTTTTGTCATGTTCAAATGAGCCAAAAATGATCCTACAAGAGTTTACAATTGCTTCAATGTTTAAACGAGTCAAGAATGGAGCTACAGGTTATTTCCAAGTTCAAACGAGTAAAGAATAAAGTCTCAAGTTGTTATAGATTGCTTTCATGTTCAAATGAGCCAAGAATGATCCTACAAGAGTTTACAAGTTGTTTCCAGTGTCAAACGAGTCAAGAATGAAGCTACAAGTTGTTTCCAAGTTCGAACAAGTCAAGAATGATATCTCAATTTGTTACGGATTGTTTTCATGTTCAAATGAGCCAAGAATGGTCCTACAATAGTTTACAAGTTGTTTCAATGTTCAAACGAGTCAAGAATGAAGCTACAAATTGTTTCAAGTTCGAACGAGTCAAGAACGTTGTCTCAATTTGTTACAGATTGTTTTAATGTCCAAATGAAGCAAGAATGATTCTATAACAGTTTACAATTGTTTCAATGTTCAAACGAGTCAAGAATGAAGCAACAAGTTGTTTCCAAGTTCGAACAGTAAAGAATTAAGTCTAAAGTTGGTACGGATTGTTGTCATGTTCACATGAGCCAAAAATGATCCTACAAGAGTTTACAATTGTTTCAATGTTTAAACAAGTCAAGAATGGAGTTACAAGTTATTTCCATGTTCAAACGAGTAAAGAATAAAGTCTCAAGTTGTCATAGATTGCTTTCATGTTCAAATGAGCCAAGAATGATCCTACAAGAGTTTACAAGTTGTTTCCATTGTCTAACGAGTCAAGAATGAAGCTACAAGTTGTTTCCAAGTTCGAACGAGTCAAGAATGATGTCTCAATTTGTTACGGATTGTTTTCATGTCCAAATGAAGCAAGAATGATCCTACAAGAGTTTACAATTGTTTCAATGTTCAAACGAGTCAAGAATGAAGCAACAAGTTGTGTGCAAGTTCGAACTGTAAAGAATGAAGTCTAAAGTTGTTACGGATTGTTGTCAGGTTCAAATGAGCCAAAAATCATCCTACAAGAGTTTACAATTATTTCAATGTTCAAACGAGTCAAGAATGGAGCTACAAGTTATTTTCAAGTTCAAACGAGTAAAGAATAAAGTCTCAAGTTGTTATATATTGCTTTCATGTTCAAATGAGCCAAGAATGATCCTACAAGAGTTTACAAGTTGTTTACATTGTCAAATGAGTCAAGAATGAAGCTACAAGTTGTTGCCAAGTTCGAACGAGTCAAGAATGATGTCTCAATTTGTTACGGAGTGTTTTCATGTTCAAATGAGCCAAGAATGATCCTACAAGAGTTTACAAGTTGTTTCAATGTTCAAACGAGTTAAGAATGAAGCTACAAATTGTTTCAAGTTCGAACGACTCAAGATTGATGTCTCAATTTGTTACGGATTGTTTTCATGTCCAAATGAGGCAAGAATGATCCTACAAGAGTTTACAATTGTTTCAATGTTCAAACGAGTCAAGAATGAAGCAACAAGTTGTTTCCAAGTTCGAACAGTAACGAATGAAGTCTAAAGTTGGTACGGATTTTTGTCATGTTCAAATGAGCCAAAAATGATCCTACAAGAGTTTACAATTGCTTCAATGTTTAAACGAGTCAAGAATGGAGCTACAGGTTATTTCCAAGTTCAAACGAGTAAAGAATAAAGTCTCAAGTTGTTATAGATTGCTTTCATGTTCAAATGAGCCAAGAATGATCCTACAAGAGTTTACAAGTTGTTTCCAGTGTCTAACGAGTCAAGAATGAAGCTACAAGTTGTTTCCAAGTTCGAACGAGTCAAAAATGATGTCTCAATTTGTTAAAGACTGTTTTCAATTTCAAATGAGCCAAGAATGATCCTACAAGAGTTTACAAGTTGTTTCCATTGTCAAACGAGTTAAGAATGAAGCTACAAGTTCTTTCCAAGTTCGAACGAGTCAAGAATGATGTCTCAATTTGTTACGGATTGTTTTCATGTTCAAATGAGCCTAGAATGATCCTACAAGAGTTTACAAATTGTTTCAAGTTCGAACGAGTCATGAATGATGTCTCAATTTGTTACGGATTGTTTTCATGTCCAAATGAAGCAAGAATGATCCTACAAGAGTTTACAATTGTTTCAATGTTCAAACGAGTCAAGAATGAAGCTACAAGTTGTTTCCAAGTTCGAATGATGTCTCAATTTGTTACGGATTGTTTTCATGTTCAAATGAGCCAAAAATGATCCTACAAGAGTTTACAAGTTGTTTCAATGTTCAAACGAGTCAAGAATGAAGCTACAAATTGTTTCAAGTTCGAACGACTCAAGATTGATGTCTCAATTTGGTACGGATTGTTTTCATGTCCAAATGAGGCAAGAATGATCCTACAAGAGTTTACAATTGTTTCAATGTTCAAACGAGTGAAGAATGAAGCAACAAGTTGTTTCCAAGTTCGAACAGTAAAGAATTAAGTCTAAAGTTGGTACGGATTGTTGTCATGTTCACATGAGCCAAAAATGATCCTACAAGAGTTTACAATTGTTTCAATGTTTAAACAAGTCAAGAACGGAGCTACAAGTTATTTCCATGTTCAAACGAGTAAAGAATAAAGTCTCAAGTTGTCATAGATTGCTTTCATGTTCAAATGAGCCAAGAATGATCCTACAAGAGTTTACAAGTTGTTTCCATTGTCAAACGAGTCAAGAATGAAGCTACAAGTTGTTTCCAAGTTCGAACGAGTCAAGAATGATGTCTAAATTTGTTACGGATTATTTTCATGTCCAAATGAAGCAAGAATGATCCTACAAGAGTTTTCAAGTTGTTTCCATGTTCAAACAAGTAAAGAATGATGCCACAAATTGTTTCCAAGTTCGAACGAGTCAAGAATGATGTCTCAATTTGTTACGGATTGTTTTCATGTCCAAATGAAGCAAGAATGATCCTACAAGAGTTTACAATTGTTTCAATGTTCAAACGAGTCAAGAATGAAGCAACAAGTTGTTTGCAAGTTCGAACTGTAAAGAATGAAGTCTAAAGTGGTTACGGATTGTTGTCAGGTTCAAATGAGCCAAAAATTATCCTACAAGAGTTTACAATTGTTTCAATGTTCAAACGAGTCAAGAATGGAGCTACAAGTTATTTCCAAGTTCAAACGAGTAAAGAATAAAGTCTCAAGTTGTTATAGATTGCTTTCATGTTCAAATGAGCCAAGAATGATCCTACAAGAGTTTACAAGTTGTTTACATTGTCAAACGAGTCAAGAATGAAGCTACAAGTTGTTTCCAAGTTCGAACGAGTCAAGAATGATGTCTCAATTTGTTACGGATTGTTTTCATGTCCAAATGAAGCAAGAATGATCCTACAAGAGTTTTCAAGTTGTTTCCATGTTCAAACAAGTCAAGAATGATGTCTCAATTTGTTACGGATTGTTTTCATGTTCAAATGAGCCAAGAATCATCCTACAAGAGTTTACAAGTTGTTTCAATGTTCAAACGAGTTAAGCATGAAGCTACAAATTGTTTCAAGTTTGAACGACTCAAGATTGATGTCTCAATTTGTTACGGATTGTTTTCATGTCCAAATGAGGCAAGAATGATCCTACAAGAGTTTACAATTGTTTCAATGTTCAAACGAGTCAAGAATGAAGGAACAAGTTGTTTCCAAGTTCGAACAGTAAAGAATGAAGTCTAAAGTTGTTACGGATTGTTGTCAGGTTCAAATGAGCCAAAAATCATCCTACAAGAGTTTACAATTGTTTCAATGTTCAAACGAGTCAAGAATGGAGCTACAAGTTATTTCCAAGTTCAAACGAGTAAAGAATAAAGTCTCAAGTTGTTATAGATTGCTTTCATGTTCAAATGAGCCGAGAATGATCCTACAAGAGTTTACAAGTTGTTTACATTGTCAAACGAGTCAAGAATGAATCTACAAGTTGTTTCCAAGTTCGAACGAGTCAATAATGATGTCTCAATTTGTTACGGAGTGTTTTCATGTTCAAATGAGCCAAGAATGATCCTACAAGAGTTTTCAAGTTGTTTCCATGTTCAAACGAGGCAAGAATGAAGCAACAAGTTGTTTCCAAGTTCGAACAGTAAAGAATTAAGTCTAAAGTTGGTACGGATTGTTGTCATGTTCAAATGAGCCAAAAACCATCCTACAAGAGTTTACAATTGTTTCAATGTTCAAACGAGTCAAGAATGGAGCTACAAGTTATTTTCAAGTTCAAACGAGTAAAGAATAAAGTCTCAAGTTGTTATAGATTGCTTTCATGTTCAAATGAGCCAAGAATGATCCTACAAGAGTTTACAAATTGTTTACATTGTCAAATGAATCAAGAATGAATCTACAAGTTGTTGCCAAGTTCGAACGAGTCAAGAATGATGTCTCAATTTGTTACGGAGTGTTTTCATGTTCAAATGAGCCAAGAATGATCCTACAAGAGTTTACAAGTTGTTTCAATGTTCAAACGAGTTAAGAATGAAGCTACAAATTGTTTCAAGTTCGAACGACTCAAGATTGATGTCTCAATTTGTTACGGATTGTTTTCATGTCCAAATGAGACAAGAATGATCCTACAAGAGTTTACAATTGTTTCAATGTTCAAACGAGTCAAGAATGAAGCAACAAGTTGTTTCCAAGTTCGAACAGTAACGAATGAAGTCTAAAGTTGGTACGGATTTTTGTCATGTTCAAATGAGCCAAAAATGATCCTACAAGAGTTTACAATTGCTTCAATGTTTAAACGAGTCAAGAACGGAGCTACAGGTTATTTCCAAGTTCAAACAAGTAAAGAATAAAGTCTCAAGTTGTTATAGATTGCTTTCATGTTCAAATGAGCCAAGAATGATCCTACAAGAGTTTACAAGTTGTTTCCATTGTCAAACGAGTCAAGAATGAAGCTACAAGTTGTTTCCAAGTTCGAACAAGTCAAGAATGATGTCTCAATTTGTTACGGATTGTTTTCATGTTCAAATGAGCCAAGAATGATCCTACAATAGTTTACAAGTTGTTTCAATGTTCAAACGAGTTAAGAATGAAGCTACAAATTGTTTCAAGTTCGAACGACTCAAGATTGATGTCTCAATTTGTTACAAATTGTTTTAATGTCCAAATGAAGCAAGAATGATTCTATAACAGTTTACAATTGTTTCAATGTTCAAACGAGTCAAGAATGAAGCAACAAGTTGTTTCCAAGTTCGAACAGTAAAGAATTAAGTCTAAAGTTGGTACGGATTGTTGTCATGTTCACATGAGCCAAAAATGATCCTACAAGTGTTTACAATTGTTTCAATGTTTAAACAAGTCAAGAATGGAGTTACAAGTTATTTCCATGTTCAAACGAGTAAAGAATAAAGTCTCAAGTTGTCATAGATTGCTTTCATGTTCAAATGAGCCAAGAATGATCCTACAAGAGTTTGCAAGTTGTTTCCATTGTCTAACGAGTCAAGAATGAAGCTACAAGTTGTTTCCAAGTTCAAACGAGTCAAGAATGATGTCTCAATTTGTTAAAGACTGTTTTCAAGTTCAAATGAGCCAAGAATGATCCTACAAGAGTTTACAAGTTGTTTCCATTGTCAAACGAGTTAAGAATGAAGCTACAAGTTCTTTCCAAGTTCGAACGAGTCAAGAATGATGTCTCAATTTGTTACGGATTGTTTTCATGTCAAATGAGCCTAGAATGATCCTACAAGAGTTTACAAATTGTTTCAAGTTCGAACGACTCATGAATGATGTCTCAATTTGTTACGGATTATTTTCATGTCCAAATGAAGCAAGAATGATCCTACAAGAGTTTACAATTGTTTCAATGTTCAAACGAGTCAAGAATGAAGCTACAAGTTGTTTCCAAGTTCGAATGATGTCTCAATTTGTTACGGATTGTTTTCATGTTCAAATGAGCCAAAAATGATCCTACAAGAGTTTACAAGTTGTTTCAATGTTCAAACGAGTCAAGAATGAAGCTACAAATTGTTTCAAGTTCGAACGACTCAAGATTGATGTCTCAATTTGTTACGGATTGTTTTCATGTCCAAATGAGGCAAGAATGATCCTACAAGAGTTTACAATTGTTTCAATGTTCAAAGGAGTCAAGAATGAAGCAA
The DNA here is from genome assembly GCA_028671895.1 of Oenanthe sinensis. Classification (NCBI taxonomy): domain Eukaryota; kingdom Viridiplantae; phylum Streptophyta; class Magnoliopsida; order Apiales; family Apiaceae; genus Oenanthe; species Oenanthe sinensis. The sequence continues at coordinate 16,738,923 of CM053807.1, forward strand.
CAAGTTGTTTCCAAGTTCGAACAGTAAAGAATTAAGTCTAAAGTTGGTACGGATTGTTGTCATGTTCACATGAGCCAAAAATGATCCTACAAGAGTTTACAATTGTTTCAATGTTTAAACAAGTCAAGAACGGAGCTACAAGTTATTTCCATGTTCAAACGAGTAAAGAATAAAGTCTCAAGTTGTCATAGATTGCTTTCATGTTCAAATGAGCCAAGAATGATCCTACAAGAGTTTACAAGTTGTTTCCATTGTCAAACGAGTCAAGAATGAAGCTACAAGTTGTTTCCAAGTTCGTACGAGTCAAGAATGATGTCTCAATTTGTTACGGATTGTTTTCTTGTCCAAATGAAGCAAGAAATGATCCTACAAGAGTTTTCAAGTTGTTTCCATGTTCAAACAAGTAAAGAATGATGCTACAAATTGTTTCCAAGTTCGAACGAGTCAAGAATGATGTCTCAATTTGTTACGGATTGTTTTCATGTCCAAATGAAGCAAGAATGATCCTACAAGAGTTTACAATTGTTTCAATGTTCAAACGAGTCAAGAATGGAGCTACAAGATATTTCCAAGTTCAAACGAGTAAAGAATAAAGTCTCAAGTTGTTATAGATTGCTTTCATGTTCAAATGAGCCAAGAATGATCCTACAAGAATTTACAAGTTGTTTACATTGTCAAACGAGTCAAGAATGAAGCTACAAGTTGTTTCCAAGTTCGAACGACTCAAGAATGATGTCTCAATTTGTTACGGATTGTTTTCATGTCCAAATGAAGCAAGAATGATCCTACAAGAGTTTTCAAGTTGTTTCCATGTTCAAACAAGTCAAGAATGATGTCTCAATTTGTTACGGATTGTTTTCATGTTCAAATGAGCCAAGAATGATCCTACAAGAGTTTACAAGTTGTTTCAATGTTCAAACGAGTTAAGCATGAAGCTACAAATTGTTTCAAGTTCGAACGACTCAAGATTGATGTCTCAATTTGTTACGGATTGTTTTCATGTCCAAATGAGGCAAGAATGATCCTACAAGAGTTTACAATTGTTTCAATGTTCAAACGAGTCAAGAATGAAGCAACAAGTTGTTTCCAAGTTCGAACAGTAACGAATGAAGTCTAAAGTTGGTACGGATTTTTGCCATGTTCAAATGAGCCAAAAATGATCCTACAAGAGTTTACAATTGCTTCAATGTTTAAACGAGTCAAGAATGGAGCTGTAGGTTATTTCCAAGTTCAAACGAGTAAAGAATAAAGTCTCAAGTTGTTATAGATTGCTTTCATGTTCAAATGAGCCAAGAACGATCCTACAAGAGTTTACAAGTTGTTTCCATTGTCAAACGAGTCAAGAATGAAGCTACAAGTTGTTTCCAAGTTCGAACAAGTCAAGAATGATGTCTCAATTTGTTACGGATTGTTTTCATGTTCAAATGAGCCAAGAATGATCCTACAATAGTTTACAAGTTGTTTCAATGTTCAAACGAGTCAAGAATGAAGCTACAAATTGTTTCAAGTTCGAACGAGTCAAGAACGTTGTCTCAATTTGTTACAGATTGTTTTAATGTCCAAATGAAGCAAGAATGATTCTATAACAGTTTACAATTGTTTCAATGTTCAAACGAGTCAAGAATGAAGCAACAAGTTGTTTCCAAGTTCGAACAGTAAAGAATTAAGTCTAAAGTTGGTACGGATTGTTGTCATGTTCACATGAGCCAAAAATGATCCTACAAGAGTTTACAATTGTTTCAATGTTTAAACAAGTCAAGAATGGAGTTACAAGTTATTTCCATGTTCAAACGAGTAAAGAATAAAGTCTCAAGTTGTCATAGATTGCTTTCATGTTCAAATGAGCCAAGAATGATCCTACAAGAGTTTACAAGTTGTTTCCATTGTCTAACGAGTCAAGAATGAAGCTACAAGTTGTTTCCAAGTTCGAACGAGTCAAGAATGATGTCTCAATTTGTTAAAGATTGTTTTCAAGTTCAAATGAGCCAAGAATGATCCTACAAGAGTTTACAAGTTGTTTCCATTGTCAAACGAGTTAAGAATGAAGCTACAAGTTCTTTCCAAGTTCGAACGAGTCAAGAATGATGTCTCAATTTGTTACGGATTGTTTTCATGTTCAAATGAGCCTAGAATGATCCTACAAGAGTTTAAAAATTGTTTCAAGTTCGAACGACTCATGAATGATGTCTCAATTTGTTACGGATTGTTTTCATGTCCAAATGAAGCAAGAATGATCCTACAAGAGTTTACAATTGTTTCAATGTTCAAACGAGTCAAGAATGAAGCTACAAGTTGTTTCCAAGTTCGAATGATGTCTCAATTTGTTACGGATTGTTTTCATGTTCAAATGAGCCAAAAATGATCCTACAAGAGTTTACAAGTTTTTTCAATGTTCAAACGAGTCAAGAATGAAGCTACAAGTTGTTTCCATTGTCAAACGAGTCAAGAATGAAGCTACAAGTTGTTTCCAAGTTCGAACGAGTCAAGAATGATGTCTCAATTTGTTACGGATTGTTTTCATGTCCAAATGAATCAAGAATGATCCTACAAGAGTTTTCAAGTTGTTTCCATGTTCAAACAAGTCAAGAATGATGCTACAAATTGTTTCCAAGTTCGAACGAGTCAAGAATGATGTCTCAATTTGTTACGGATTGTTTTCATGTCCAAATGAAGCAAGGATGATCCTACAAGAGTTTACAAATGTTTCAATGTTCAAACGAGTCAAGAATGAAGCAACAAGTTGTTTGCAAGTTCAAACTGTAAAGAATGAAGTCTAAAGTTGTTACGGATTGTTGTCAGGTTCAAATGAGCCAAAAATCATCCTACAAGAGTTTACAAATGTTTCAATGTTCAAACGAGTCAAGAATGGAGCTACAAGTTATTTCCAAGTTCAAACGAGTAAAGAATAAAGTCTCAAGTTGTTATAGATTGCTTTAATGTTCAAATGAGCCAAGAATGATCCTACAAGAGTTTACAAGTTGTTTACATTGTCAAACGAGTCAAGAATGAAGCTACAAGTTGTTTCCAAGTTCGAACGAGTCAAGAATGATGTCTCAATTTGTTACGGATTGTTTTCATGTCCAAATCAAGCAAGAATGATCCTACAAGAGTTTTCAAGTTGTTTCCATGTTCAAACAAGTCAAGAATGATGTCTCAATTTGTTACGGATTGTTTTCATGTTCAAATGAGCCAAGAATGATCCTACAATAGTTTACAAGTTGTTTCAATGTTCAAACGAGTCAAGAATGAAGCTACAAATTGTTTCAAGTTCGAACGAGTCAAGAACGTTGTCTCAATTTGTTACAGATTGTTTTAATGTCCAAATGAAGCAAGAATGATCCTATAACAGTTTACAATTGTTTCAATGTTCAAACGAGTCAAGAATGTAGCAACAAGTTGTTTCCATGTTCGAACAGTAACGAATGAAGTCTAAAGTTGGTACGGATTTTTGTCATGTTCAAATGAGCCAAAAATGATCCTACATGAGTTTACAATTGCTTCAATGTTTAAACGAGTCAAGAATGGAGCTACAGGTTATTTCCAAGTTCAAACGAGTAAAGAATAAAGTCTCAAGTTGTTATAGATTGCTTTCATGTTCAAATGAGCAAAGAATGATCCTACAAGAGTTTACAAGTTGTTTACATTGTCAAATGAGTCAAGAATGAAGCTACAAGTTGTTTCCAAGTTTGAACGAGTCAAGAATGATGTCTCAATTTGTTACGGAGTGTTTTCATGTTCAAATGAGCCAAGAATGGTCCTACAATAGTTTACAAGTTGTTTCAATGTTCAAACGAGTTAAGAATGAAGCTACAAATTGTTTCAAGTTCGAACGACTCAAGATTGATGTCTCAATTTGTTACGGATTGTTTTCATGTCCAAATGAGGCAAGAATGATCCTACAAGAGTTTACAATTGTTTCAATGTTCAAACGAGTCAAGAATGAAGCAACAAGTTGTTTCCAAGTTCGAACAGCAACGAATGAAGTCTAAAGTTGGTACGGATTTTTGTCATGTTCAAATGAGCCAAAAATGATCCTACAAGAGTTTACAATTGCTTCAATGTTTAAACGAGTCAAGAATGGAGCTACAGGTTATTTCCAAGTTCAAACGAGTAAAGAATAAAGTCTCAAGTTGTTATAGATTTCTTTCATGTTCAAATGAGCCAAGAATGATCCTACAAGAGTTTACAAGTTGTTTCCATTGTCAAACGAGTCAAGAATGAAGCTACAAGTTGTTTCCAAGTTCGAACCAGTCACGAATGATGTCTCAATTTGTTACGGATTGTTTTCATGTTCAAATGAGCCAAGAATGATCCTACAATAGTTTACAAGTTGTTTCAATGTTCAAACGAGTCAAGAATGAAGCTACAAATTGTTTCAAGTTCGAACGAGTCAAGAACGTTGTCTCAATTTGTTACGGATTGTTTTAATGTCCAAATGAAGCAAGAATGATTCTATAACATTTTACAATTGTTTCAATGTTCAAACGAGTCAAGAATGAAGCAACAAGTTGTTTCCAAGTTCGAACAGTAAAGAATTAAGTCTAAAGTTGGTACAGATTGTTGTCATGTTCACATGAGCCAAAAAAGATCCTACAAGAGTTTACAATTGTTTCAATGTTTAAACAAGTCAAGAATGGAGCTACAGGTTATTTCCATGTTCAAACGAGTAAAGAATAAAGTCTCAAGTTGTCATAGATTGCTTTCATGTTCAAATGAGCCAAGAATGATCCTACAAGAGTTTACAAGTTGTTTCCATTGTCTAACGAGTCAAGAATGAAGCTATAAGTTGTTTCCAAGTTCGAACGAGTCAAGAATGATGTCTCAATTTGTTAAAGACTGTTTTCAAGTTCAAATGAGCCAAGAATGATCCTACAAGGGTTTACAAGTTGTTTCCATTGTCAAACGAGTTAAGAATGAAGCTACAAGTTCTTTCCAAGTTCGAACGAGTCAAGAATGATGTCTCAATTTGTTACGGATTGTTTTCATGTTCAAATGATCCTAGAATGATCCTACAAGAGTTTACAAATTGTTTCAAGTTCGAACGACTCATGAATGATGTCTCAATTTGTTACGGATTGTTTTCATGTCCAAATGAAGCAAGAATGATCCTACAAGAGTTTACAATTGTTTCAATGTTCAAACGAGTCAAGAATGAAGCTACAAGTTGTTTCCAAGTTCGAATGATGTCTCAATTTGTTACGGATTGTTTTCATGTTCAAATGAGCCAAAAATGATCCTACAAGAGTTTACAAGTTGTTTCAATGTTCAAACGAGTCAAGAATGAAGCTACAAATTGTTTCAAGTTCGAACTACTCAAGATTGATGTCTCAATTTGTTACGGATTGTTTTCATGTCCAAATGAGGCAAGAATGATCCTACAAGAGTTTACAATTGTTTCAATGTTCAAACGAGTCAAGAATGAAGCAACAAGTTGTTTCCAAGTTCGAACAGTAAAGAATTAAGTCTAAAGTTGGTACGGATTGTTGTCATTTTCAAATGAGCCAAAAATGATCCTACAAGAGTTTACAATTGTTTCAATGTTTAAACAAGTCAAGAACGGAGCTACAAGTTATTTCCATGTTCAAACGAGTAAAGAATAAAGTCTCAAGTTGTCATAGATTGCTTTCATGTTCAAATGAGCCAAGAATGATCCTACAAAAGTTTACAAGTTGTTTCCATTGTCAAACGAGTCAAGAATGAAGCTACAAGTTGTTTCCAAGTTCGAACGAGTCAAGAATGATGTCTCAATTTGTTACGGATTGTTTTCATGTCCAAATGAAGCAAGAATGATCCTACAAGAGTTTTCAAGTTGTTTCCATGTTCAAACAAGTCAAGAATGATGCTACAAATTGTTTCCAAGTTCGAACGAGTCAAGAATGATGTCTCAATTTGTTACGGATTGTTTTCATGTCCAAATGAAGCAAGAATGATCCTACAAGAGTTTACAATTGTTTCAATGTTCAAACGAGTCAAGAATGAAGCAACAAGTTGTTTGCAAGTTCGAACTGTAAAGAATGAAGTCTAAAGTTGTTACGGATTGTTGTCAGGTTCAAATGAGCCAAAAATCATCCTACAAGAGTTTACAATTGTTTCAATGTTCAAACGAGTCAAGAATGGAGCTACAAGTTATTTCCAAGTTCAAACGAGTAAAGAATAAAGTCTCAAGTTGTTATAGATTGCTTTCACGTTCAAATGAGCCAAGAATGATCCTACAAGAGTTTACAAGTTGTTTACATTGTCAAACGAGTCAAGAATGAAGCTACAAGTTGTTTCCAAGTTCGAACGAGTCAAGAATGATGTCTCAATTTGTTACGGATTGTTTTCATGTCCAAATGAAGCAAGAATGATCCTACAAGAGTTTTCAAGTTGTTTCCATGTTCAAACAAGTCAAGAATGATGTCTCAATTTGTTACGGATTGTTTTCATGTTCAAATGAGCCAAGAATGATCCTACAAGAGTTTTCAAGTTGTTTCCATGTTCAAACAAGTCAAGAATGATGTCTCAATTTGTTACGGATTGTTTTCATGTTCAAATGAGCCAAGAATGATCCTACAAGAGTTTACAAGTTGTTTCAATGTTCAAACGAGTTAAGCATGAAGCTACAAATTGTTTCAAGTTCGAACGGCTCAAGATTGATGTCTCAATTTGTTACGGATTGTTTTCATGTCCAAATGAGGCAAGAATGATCCTACAAGAGTTTACAATTGTTTCAATGTTCAAACGAGTCAAGAATGAAGCAACAAGTTGTTTCCAAGTTCGAACAGTAAAGAATGAAGTCTAAAGTTGGTACGGATTTTTGTCATGTTCAAATGAGCCAAAAATGATCCTACAAGAGTTTACAATTGTTTCAATGTTTAAACGAGTCAAGAATGGAGCTACAGGTTATTTCCAAGTTCAAACGAGTAAAGAATAAAGTCTCAAGTTGTTATAGATTGCTTTCATGTTCAAATGAGCCAAGAATGATCCTACAAGAGTTTACAAGTTGTTTACATTGTCAAACGAGTCAAGAATGAAGCTACAAGTTGTTTCCAAGTTCGAACGAGTTAAGAATGATGTCTCAATTTGTTATGGAGTGTTTTCATGTTCAAATGAGCCAAGAATGATCCTACAATAGTTTACAAGTTGTTTCAATGTTCAAACGAGTCAAGAATGAAGCTACAAATTGTTTCAAGTTCGAACGAGTCAAGAACGTTGTCTCAATTTGTTACAGATTGTTTTAATGTCCAAATGAAGCCTATAACAGTTTACAATTGTTTCAATGTTCAAACGAGTCAAGAATGAAGCAACAAGTTGTTTCCAAGTTCGAACAGTAACGAATGAAGTCTAAAGTTGGTACGGATTTTTGTCATGTTCAAATGAGCCAAAAATGATCCTACATGAGTTTACAATTGCTTCAATGTTTAAACGAGTCAAGAATGGAGCTACAGGTTATTTCCAAGTTCAAACGAGTAAAGAATAAAGTCTCAAGTTGTTATAGATTGCTTTCATGTTCAAATGAGCCAAGAATGATCCTACAAGAGTTTACAAGTTGTTTCCATTGTCAAACGAGTCAAGAATGAAGCTACAAGTTGTTTCCAAGTTCGAACCAGTCAAGAATGATGTCTCAATTTGTTACGGATTGTTTTCATGTTCAAATGAGCCAAGAATGATCCTACAATAGTTTACAAGTTGTTTCAATGTTCAAACGAGTCAAGAATGAAGCTACAAATTGTTTCAAGTTCGAACGAGTCAAGAACGTTGTCTCAATTTGTTACGGATTGTTTTAATGTCCAAATGAAGCAAGAATGATTCTATAACAGTTTACAATTGTTTCAATGTTCAAACGAGTCAAGAATGAAGCAACAAGTTGTTTCCAAGTTCGAACAGTAAAGAATTAAGTCTAAAGTTGGTACGGATTGTTGTCATGTTCACATGAGCCAAAAATGATCATACAAGAGTTTACAATTGTTTCAATGTTTAAACAAGTCAAGAAAGGAGCTACAAGTTATTTCCATGTTCAAACGAGTAAAGAATAAAGTCTCAAGTTGTCATAGATTGCTTTCATGTTCAAATGAGCCAAGAATGATCCTACAAGAGTTTACAAGTTGTTTCCATTGTCTAACGAGTCAAGAATGAAGCTACAAGTTGTTTCCAAGTTCGAACGAGTCAAGAATGATGTCTCAATTTGTTAAAGACTGTTTTCAAGTTCAAATGAGCCAAGAATGATCCTACAAGAGTTTACAAGTTGTTTCCATTGTCAAACGAGTTAAGAATGAAGCTACAAGTTCTTTCCAAGTTCGAACGAGTCAACAATGATGTCTCAATTTGTTACGGATTGTTTTCATGTTCAAATGAGCCTAGAATGATCCTACAAGAGTTTACAAATTGTTTCAAGTTCGAACGACTCATGAATGATGTCTCAATTTGTTACGGATTGTTTTCATGTCCAAATGAAGCAAGAATGATCCTACAAGAGTTTACAATTGTTTCAATGTTCAAACGAGTCAAGAATGAAGCTACAAGTTGTTTCCAAGTTCGAATGATGTCTCAATTTGTTACGGATTGTTTTCATGTTCAAATGAGCCAAAAATGATCCTACAAGAGTTTACAAGTTGTTTCAATGTTCAAACGAGTCAAGAATGAAGCTACAAATTGTTTCAAGTTCGAACGACTCAAGATTGATGTCTCAATTTGTTACGGATTGTTTTCATGTCCAAATGAGGCAAGAATGATCCTACAAGAGTTTACAATTGTTTCAATGTTCAAACGAGTCAAGAATGAAGCAACAAGTTGTTTCCAAGTTTTAACAGTAAAGAATTAAGTCTAAAGTTGGTACGGATTGTTGTCATGTTCAAATGAGCCAAAAATGATCCTACAAGAGTTTACAATTGTTTCAATGTTTAAACAAGTCAAGAACGGAGCTACAAGTTATTTCCATGTTCAAACGAGTAAAGAATAAAGTCTCAAGTTGTCATAGATTGCTTTCATGTTCAAATGAGCCAAGAATGATCCTACAAGAGTTTACAAGTTGTTTCCATTGTCAAACGAGTCAAGAATGAAGCTACAAGTTGTTTCCAAGTTCGAACGAGTCAAGAATGATGTCTCAATTTGTTACGGATTGTTTTCATGTCCAAATGAAGCAAGAATGATCCTACAAGAGTTTTCAAGTTGTTTCCATGTTCAAACAAGTCAAGAATGATGCTACAAATTGTTTCCAAGTTCGAACGAGTCAAGAATGATGTCTCAATTGTTACGGATTGTTTTCATGTCCAAATGAAGCAAGAATGATCCTACAAGAGTTTACAATTGTTTCAATGTTCAAACGAGTCAAGAATGAAGCAACAAGTTGTTTGCAAGTTCGAACTGTAAAGAATGAAGTCTAAAGTTGTTACGGATTGTTGTCAAGTTCAAATGAGCCAAAAATCATCCTACAAGAGTTTACAATTGTTTCAATGTTCAAACGAGTCAAGAATGGAGCTACAAGTTATTTCCAAGTTCAAACGAGTAAAGAATAAAGTCTCAAGTTGTTATAGATTGCTTTCATGTTCAAATGAGCCAAGAATGATCCTACAAGAGTTTACAAGTTGTTTACATTGTCAAACGAGTCAAGAATGAAGCTACAAGTTGTTTCCAAGTTCGAACGAGTCAAGAATGATGTCTCAATTTGTTACGGATTGTTTTCATGTCCAAATGAAGCAAGAATGATCCTACAAGAGTTTTCAAGTTGTTTCCATGTTCAAACAAGTCAAGAATGATGTCTCAATTTGTTACGGATTGTTTTCATGTTCAAATGAGCCAAGAATGATCCTACAAAAGTTTACAAGTTGTTTCAATGTTCAAACGAGTTAAGCATGAAGCTACAAATTGTTTCAAGTTCGAACGACTCAAGATTGATGTCTCAATTTGTTACGGATTGTTTTCATGTCCAAATGAGGCAAGAATGATCCTACAAGAGTTTACAATTGTTTCAATGTTCAAACGAGTCAAGAATGAAGCAACAAGTTGTTTCCAAGTTCGAAGAGTAACGAATGAAGTCTAAAGTTGGTACGGATTTTTGTCATGTTCAAATGAGCCAAAAATGATCCTACAAGAGTTTACAATTGCTTCAATGTTTAAACGAGTCAAGAATGGAGCTACAGGTTATTTCCAAGTTCAAACGAGTAAAGAATAAAGTCTCAAGTTGTTATAGATTGCTTTCATGTTCAAATGAGCCAAGAACGATCCTACAAGAGTTTACAAGTTGTTTCCATTGTAAAACGAGTCAAGAATGAAGCTACAAGTTGTTTCCAAGTTTGAACAAGTCAAGAATGATGTCTCAATTTGTTACGGATTGTTTTCATGTTCAAATGAGCCAAGAATGATCCTACAATAGTTTACAAGTTGTTTCAATGTTCAAACGAGTCAAGAATGAAGCTACAAATTGTTTCAAGTTCGAACGAGTGAAGAACGTTGTCTCAATTTGTTACAGATTGTTTTAATGTCCAAATGAAGCAAGAATGATTCTATAACAGTTTACAATTGTTTCAATGTTCAAACGAGTCAAGAATGAAGCAACAAGTTGTTTCCAAGTTCGAACAGTAAAGAATTAAGTCTAAAGTTGGTACGGATTGTTGTCATGTTCACATGAGCCAAAAATGATCCTACAAGAGTTTACAATTGTTTCAATGTTTAAACAAGTCAAGAATGGAGTTACAAGTTATTTCCATGTTCAAACGAGTAAAGAATAAAGTCTCAAGTTGTCATAGATTGCTTTCATGTTCAAATGAGCCAAGAATGATCCTACAAGAGTTTACAAGTTGTTTCCATTGTCTAACGAGTCAAGAATGAAGCTACAAGTTGTTTCCAAGTTCGAACGAGTCAAGAATGATGTCTCAATTTGTTAAAGACTGTTTTCAAGTTCAAATGAGCCAAGAATGATCCTACAAGAGTTTACAAGTTGTTTCCATTGTCAAACGAGTTAAGAATGAAGCTACAAGTTCTTTCCAAGTTCGAACGAGTCAAGAATGATGTCTCAATTTGTTACGGATTGTTTTCATGTTCAAATGAGCCTAGAATGATCCTACAAGAGTTTACAAATTGTTTCAAGTTCGAACGACTCATGAATGATGTCTCAATTTGTTACGGATTGTTTTCATGTCCAAATGAAGCAAGAATGATCCTACAAGAGTTTACAATTGTTTCAATGTTCAAACGAGTCAAGAATGAAGCTACAAGTTGTTTCCAAGTTCGAATGATGTCTCAATTTGTTACGGATTGTTTTCATGTTCAAATGAGCCAAAAATGATCCTACAAGAGTTTACAAGTTGTTTCAATGTTCAAACGAGTCAAGAATGAAGCTACAAATTGTTTCAAGTTCGAACGACTCAAGATTGATGTCTCAATTTGTTACGGATTGTTTTCATGTCCAAATGAGGCAAGAATGATCCTACAAGAGTTTACAATTGTTTCAATGTTCAAACGAGTCAAGAATGAAGCAACAAGTTGTTTCCAAGTTCGAACAGTAAAGAATTAAGTCTAAAGTTGGTACGGATTGTTGTCATGTTCAAATGAGCCAAAAATGATCCTACAAGAGTTTACAATTGTTTCAATGTTTAAACAAGTCAAGAACGGAGCTACAAGTTATTTCCATGTTCAAACGAGTAAAGAATAAAGTCTCAAGTTGTCATAGATTGCTTTCATGTTCAAATGAGCCAAGAATGATCCTACAAGAGTTTACAAGTTGTTTCCATTGTCAAACGAGTCAAGAATGAAGCTACAAGTTGTTTCCATTGTCAAACGAGTCAAGAATGAAGCTACAAGTTGTTTCCAAGTTCGAACGAGTCAAGAATGATGTCTCAATTTGTTACGGATTGTTTTCATGTCCAAATGAAGCAAGAATGATCCTACAAGAGTTTTCAAGTTGTTTCCATGTTCAAACAAGTCAAGAATGATGCTACAAATTGTTTCCAAGTTCGAACGAGTCAAGAATGATGTCTCAATTTATTACGGATTGTTTACATGTCCAAATGAAGCAAGAATGATCCTACAAGAGTTTACAAATGTTTCAATGTTCAAACGAGTCAAGAATGAAGCAACAAGTTGTTTGCAAGTTCGAACTGTAAAGAATGAAGTCTAAAGTTGTTACGGATTGTTGTCAGGTTCAAATGAGCCAAAAATCATCCTACAAGAGTTTACAAATGTTTCAATGTTCAAACGAGTCAAGAATGGAGCTACAAGTTATTTCCAAGTTCAAACGAGTAAAGAATAAAGTCTCAAGTTGTTATAGATTGCTTTCATGTTCAAATGAGCCAAGAATGATCCTACAAGAGTTTACAAGTTGTTTACATTGTCAAACGAGTCAAGAATGAAGCTACAAGTTGTTTCCAAGTTCGAACGAGTCAAGAATGATGTCTCAATTTGTTACGGATTGTTTTCATGTCCAAATGAAGCAAGAATGATCCTACAAGAGTTTTCAAGTTGTTTCCATGTTCAAACAAGTCAAGAATGATGTCTCAATTTGTTACAGATTGTTTTCATGTTCAAATGAGCCAAGAATGATCCTACAAGAGTTTACAAGTTGTTTCAATGTTCAAACGAGTTAAGCATGAAGCTACAAATTGTTTCAAGTTCGAACGACTCAAGATTGATGTCTCAATTTGTTACGGATTGTTTTCATGTCCAAATGAGGCAAGAATGATCCTACAAGAGTTTACAATTGTTTCAATGTTCAAACGAGTCAAGAATGAAGCAACAAGTTGTTTCCAAGTTCGAAGAGTAACGAATGAAGTCTAAAGTTGGTACGGATTTTTGTCATGTTCAAATGAGCCAAAAATGATCCTACAAGAGTTTACAATTGCTTCAATGTTTAAACGAGTCAAGAATGGAGCTACAGGTTATTTCCAAGTTCAAACGAGTAAAGAATAAAGTCTCAAGTTGTTATAGATTGCTTTCATGTTCAAATGAGCCAAGAACGATCCTACAAGAGTTTACAAGTTGTTTCCATTGTCAAACGAGTCAAGAATGAAGCTACAAGTTGTTTCCAAGTTCGAACAAGTCAAGAATGATGTCTCAATTTGTTACGGATTGTTTTCATGTTCAAATGAGCCAAGAATGATCCTACAATAGTTTACAAGTTGTTTCAATGTTCAAACGAGTCAAGAATGAAGCTACAAATTGTTTCAAGTTCGAACGAGTGAAGAACGTTGTCTCAATTTGTTACAGATTGTTTTAATGTCCAAATGAAGCAAGAATGATTCTATAACAGTTTACAATTGTTTCAATGTTCAAACGAGTCAAGAATGAAGCAACAAGTTGTTTCCAAGTTCGAACAGTAAAGAATTAAGTCTAAAGTTGGTACGGATTGTTGTCATGTTCACATGAGCCAAAAATGATCCTACAAGAGTTTACAATTGTTTCAATGTTTAAACAAGTCAAGAATGGAGTTACAAGTTATTTCCATGTTCAAACGAGTAAAGAATAAAGTCTCAAGTTGTCATAGATTGCTTTCATGTTCAAATGAGCCAAGAATGATCCTACAAGAGTTTACAAGTTGTTTCCATTGTCTAACGAGTCAAGAATGAAGCTACAAGTTGTTTCCAAGTTCGAACGAGTCAAGAATGATGTCTCAATTTGTTAAAGACTGTTTTCAAGTTCAAATGAGCCAAGAATGATCCTACAAGAGTTTACAAGTTGTTTCCATTGTCAAACGAGTTAAGAATGAAGCTACAAGTTCTTTCCAAGTTCGAACGAGTCAAGAATGATGTCTCAATTTGTTACGGATTGTTTTCATGTTCAAATGAGCCTAGAATGATCCTACAAGAGTTTACAAATTGTTTCAAGTTCGAACGACTCATGAATGATGTCTCAATTTGTTACGGATTGTTTTCATGTCCAAATGAAGCAAGAATGATCCTACAAGAGTTTACAATTGTTTCAATGTTCAAACGAGTCAAGAATGAAGCTACAAGTTGTTTCCAAGTTCGAATGATGTCTCAATTTGTTACGGATTGTTTTCATGTTCAAATGAGCCAAAAATGATCCTACAAAGTTTACAAGTTGTTTCAATGTTCAAACGAGTCAAGAATGAAGCTACAAATTGTTTCAAGTTCGAACGACTCAAGATTGATGTCTCAATTTGTTACGGATTGTTTTCATGTCCAAATGAGGCAAGAATGATCCTACAAGAGTTTACAATTGTTTCAATGTTCAAACGAGTCAAGAATGAAGCAACAAGTTGTTTCCAAGTTCGAACAGTAAAGAATTAAGTCTAAAGTTGGTACGGATTGTTGTCATGTTCAAATGAGCCAAAAATGATCCTACAAGAGTTTACAATTGTTTCAATGTTTAAACATGTCAAGAACGGAGCTACAAGTTATTTCCATGTTCAAACGAGTAAAGAATAAAGTCTCAAGTTGTCATAGATTGCTTTCATATTCAAATGAATCAAGAATGATCCTACAAGAGTTTACAAGTTGTTTCCATTGTCAAACGAGTCAAGAATGAAGCTACAAGTTGTTTCCATTGTCAAACGAGTCAAGAATGAAGCTACAAGTTGTTTCCAAGTTCGAACGAGTCAAGAATGATGTCTTAATTTGTTACGGATTGTTTTCATGTCCAAATGAAGCAAGAATGATCCTACAAGAGTTTTCAAGTTGTTTCCATGTTCAAACAAGTCAAGAATGATGCTACAAATTGTTTCCAAGTTCGAACGAGTCAAGAATGATGTCTCAATTTGTTACGGATTGTTTACATGTCCAAATGAAGCAAGAATGATCCTACAAGAGTTTACAAATGTTTTAATGTTCAAACGAGTCAAGAATGAAGCAACAAGTTGTTTGCAAGTTCGAACTGTAAAGAATGAAGTCTAAAGTTGTTACGGATTGTTGTCAGGTTCAAATGAGCCAAAAATCATCCTACAAGAGTTTACAAATGTTTCAATGTTCAAACGAGTCAAGAATGGAGCTACAAGTTATTTCCAAGTTCAAACGAGTAAAGAATAAAGTCTCAAGTTGTTATAGATTGCTTTCATGTTCAAATGAGCCAAGAATGATCCTACAAGAGTTTACAAGTTGTTTACATTGTCAAACGAGTCAAGAATGAAGCTACAAGTTGTTTCTAAGTTCGAACGAGTCAAGAATGATGTCTCAATTTGTTACGGATTGTTTTCATGTCCAAATGAAGCAAGAATGATCCTACAAGAGTTTTCAAGTTGTTTCCATGTTCAAACAAGTCAAGAATGATGTCTCAATTTGTTACGGATTGTTTTCATGTTCAAATGAGCCAAGAATGATCCTACAAGAGTTTACAAGTTGTTTCAATGTTCAAACGAGTTAAGCATGAAGCTACAAATTGTTTCAAGTTCGAACGACTCAAGATTGATGTCTCAATTTGTTACGGATTGTTTTCATGTCCAAATGAGGCAAGAATGATCCTACAAGAGTTTACAATTGTTTCAATGTTCAAACGAGTCAAGAATGAAGCAACAAGTTGTTTCCAAGTTCGAACAGTAAAGAATGAAGTCTAAAGTTGGTACGGATTTTTGTCATGTTCAAATGAGCCAAAAATGATCCTACAAGAGTTTACAATTGTTTCAATGTTTAAACGAGTCAAGAATGGAGCTACAGGTTATTTCCAAGTTCAAACGAGTAAAGAATAAAGTCTCAAGTTGTTATAGATTGCTTTCATGTTCAAATGAGCCAAGAATGATCCTACAAGAGTTTACAAGTTGTTTACATTGTCAAACGAGTCAAGAATGAAGCTACAAGTTGTTTCCAAGTTCGAACGAGTTAAGAATGATGTCTCAATTTGTTACGGAGTGTTTTCATGTTCAAATGAGCCAAGAATGATCCTACAATAGTTTACAAGTTGTTTCAATGTTCAAACGAGTCAAGAATGAAGCTACAAATTCTTTCAAGTTCGAACGAGTCAAGAACGTTGTCTCAATTTGTTACAGATTGTTTTAATGTCCAAATGAAGCAAGAATGATCCTATAACAGTTTACAATTGTTTCAATGTTCAAACGAGTCAAGAATGTAGCAACAAGTTGTTTCCAAGTTCGAACAGTAACGAATGAAGTCTAAAGTTGGTACGGATTTTTGTCATGTTCAAATGAGCCAAAAATGATCCTACATGAGTTTACAATTGCTTCAATGTTTAAACGAGTCAAGAATGGAGCTACAGGTTATTTCCAAGTTCAAACGAGTAAAGAATAAAGTCTCAAGTTGTTATAGATTGCTTTCATGTTCAAATGAGCCAAGAATGATCCTACAAGAGTTTACAAGTTGTTTCCATTGTCAAACGAGTCAAGAATGAAGCTACAAGTTGTTTCCAAGTTCGAACCAGTCACGAATGATGTCTCAATTTGTTACGGATTGTTTTCATGTTCAAATGAGCCAAGAATGATCCTACAATAGTTTACAAGTTGTTTCAATGTTCAAACGAGTCAAGAATGAAGCTACAAATTGTTTCAAGTTCGAACGAGTCAAGAACGTTGTCTCAATTTGTTACGGATTGTTTTAATGTCCAAATGAAGCAAGAATGATTCTATAACAGTTTACAATTGTTTCAATGTTCAAACGAGTCAAGAATGAAGCAACAAGTTGTTTCCAAGTTCGAACAGTAAAGAATTAAGTCTAAAGTTGGTACAGATTGTTGTCATGTTCACATGAGCCAAAAATGATCCTACAAGAGTTTACAATTGTTTCAATGTTTAAACAAGTCAAGAATGGAGCTACAAGTTATTTCCATGTTCAAACGAGTAAAGAATAAAGTCTCAAGTTGTCATAGATTGCTTTCATGTTCAAATGAGCCAAGAATGATCCTACAGGAGTTTACAAGTTGTTTCCATTGTCTAACGAGTCAAGAATGAAGCTACAAGTTGTTTCCAAGTTCGAACGAGTCAAGAATGATGTCTCAATTTGTTAAAGACTGTTTTCAAGTTCAAATGAGCCAAGAATGATCCTACAAGAGTTTACAAGTTGTTTCCATTGTCAAACGAGTTAAGAATGAAGCTACAAGTTCTTTCCAAGTTCGAACGAGTCAAGAATGATGTCTCAATTTGTTACGGATTGTTTTCATGTTCAAATGAGCCTAGAATGATCCTACAAGAGTTTACAAATTGTTTCAAGTTCGAACGACTCATGAATGATGTCTCAATTTGTTACGGATTGTTTTCATGTCCAAATGAAGCAAGAATGATCCTACAAGAGTTTACAATTGTTTCAATGTTCAAACGAGTCAAGAATGAAGCTACAAGTTGTTTCCAAGTTCGAATGATGTCTCAATTTGTTACGGATTGTTTTCATGTTCAAATGAGCCAAAAATGATCCTACAAGAGTTTACAAGTTGTTTCAATGTTCAAACGAGTCAAGAATGAAGCTACAAATTGTTTCAAGTTCGAACGACTCAAGATTGATGTCTCAATTTGTTACGGATTGTTTTCATGTCCAAATGAGGCAAGAATGATCCTACAAGAGTTTACAATTGTTTCAATGTTCAAACGAGTCAAGAATGAAGCAACAAGTTGTTTCCAAGTTCGAACAGTAAAGAATTAAGTCTAAAGTTGGTAAGGATTGTTGTCATTTTCAAATGAGCCAAAAATGATCCTACAAGAGTTTACAATTGTTTCAATGTTTAAACAAGTCAAGAACGGAGCTACAAGTTATTTCCATGTTCAAACGAGTAAAGAATAAAGTCTCAAGTTGTCATAGATTGCTTTCATGTTCAAATGAGCCAAGAATGATCCTACAAGAGTTTACAAGTTGTTTCCATTGTCAAACGAGTCAAGAATGAAGCTACAAGTTGTTTCCAAGTTCGAACGAGTCAAGAATGATGTCTCAATTTGTTACGGATTGTTTTCATGTCCAAATGAAGCAAGAATGATCCTACAAGAGTTTTCAAGTTGTTTCCATGTTCAAACAAGTCAAGAATGATGCTACAAATTGTTTCCAAGTTCGAACGAGTCAAGAATGATGTCTCAATTTGTTACGGATTGTTTTCATGTCCAAATGAAGCAAGAATGATCCTACAAGAGTTTTCAAGTTGTTTCAATGTTCAAACGAGTCAAGAATGAAGCTACAAATTGTTTCAAGTTCGAACGAGTCAGGAACGTTGTCTCAATTTGTTACGGATTGTTTTAATGTCCAAATGAAGCAAGAATGATTCTATAACAGTTTACAATTGTTTCAATGTTCAAACGAGTCAAGAATGAAGCAACAAGTTGTTTCCAAGTTCGAACAGTAAAGAATTAAGTCTAAAGTTGGTACAGATTGTTGTCATGTTCACATGAGCCAAAAATGATCCTACAAGAGTTTACAATTGTTTCAATGTTTAAACAAGTCAAGAATGGAGCTACAAGTTATTTCCATGTTCAAACGAGTAAAGAATAAAGTCTCAAGTTGTCATAGATTGCTTTCATGTTCAAATGAGCCAAGAATGATCCTACAGGAGTTTACAAGTTGTTTCCATTGTCTAACGAGTCAAGAATGAAGCTACAAGTTGTTTCCAAGTTCGAACGAGTCAAGAATGATGTCTCAATTTGTTAAAGACTGTTTTCAAGTTCAAATGAGCCAAGAATGATCCTACAAGAGTTTACAAGTTGTTTCCATTGTCAAACGAGTTAAGAATGAAGCTACAAGTTCTTTCCAAGTTCGAACGAGTCAAGAATGATGTCTCAATTTGTTACGGATTGTTTTCATGTTCAAATGAGCCTAGAATGATCCTACAAGAGTTTACAAATTGTTTCAAGTTCGAACGACTCATGAATGATGTCTCAATTTGTTACGGATTGTTTTCATGTCCAAATGAAGCAAGAATGATCCTACAAGAGTTTACAATTGTTTCAATGTTCAAACGAGTCAAGAATGAAGCTACAAGTTGTTTCCAAGTTCGAATGATGTCTCAATTTGTTACGGATTGTTTTCATGTTCAAATGAGCCAAAAATGATCCTACAAGAGTTTACAAGTTGTTTCAATGTTCAAACGAGTCAAGAATGAAGTTACAAATTGTTTCAAGTTCGAACGACTCAAGATTGATGTCTCAATTTGTTACGGATTGTTTTCATGTCCAAATGAGGTAAGAATGATCCTACAAGAGTTTACAATTGTTTCAATGTTCAAACGAGTCAAGAATGAAGCAACAAGTTGTTTCCAAGTTCGAACAGTAAAGAATTAAGTCTAAAGTTGGTAAGGATTGTTGTCATTTTCAAATGAGCCAAAAATGATCCTACAAGAGTTTACAATTGTTTCAATGTTTAAACAAGTCAAGAACGGAGCTACAAGTTATTTCCATGTTCAAACGAGTAAAGAATAAAGTCTCAAGTTGTCATAGATTACTTTCATGTTCAAATGAGCCAAGAATGATCCTACAAGAGTTTACAAGTTGTTTCCATTGTCAAACGAGTCAAGAATGAAGCTACAAGTTGTTTCCAAGTTCGAACGAGTCAAGAATGATGTCTCAATTTGTTACGGATTGTTTTCATGTCCAAATGAAGCAAGAATGATCCTACAAGAGTTTTCAAGTTGTTTCCATGTTCAAACAAGTCAAGAATGATGCTACAAATTGTTTCCAAGTTCGAACGAGTCAAGAATGATGTCTCAATTTGTTACGGATTGTTTTCATGTCCAAATGAAGCAAGAATGATCCTACAAGAGTTTACAATTGTTTCAATGTTCAAACGAGTCAAGAATGAAGCAACAAGTTGTTTGCAAGTTCGAACTGTAAAGAATGAAGTCTAAAGTTGTTACGGATTGTTGTCAGGTTCAAATGAGCCAAAAATCATCCTACAAGAGTTTACAATTGTTTCAATGTTCAAACGAGTCAAGAATGGAGCTACAAGTTATTTCCAAGTTCAAACGAGTAAAGAATAAAGTCTCAAGTTGTTATAGATTGCTTTCACGTTCAAATGAGCCAAGAATGATCCTACAAGAGTTTACAAGTTGTTTACATTGTCAAACGAGTGAAGAATGAAGCTACAAGTTGTTTCCAAGTTCGAACGAGTCAAGAATGATGTCTCAATTTGTTACGGATTGTTTTCATGTCCAAATGAAGCAAGAATGATCCTACAAGAGTTTTCAAGTTGTTTCCATGTTCAAACAAGTCAAGAATGATGTCTCAATTTGTTACGGATTGTTTTCATGTTCAAATGAGCCAAGAATGATCCTACAAGAGTTTTCAAGTTGTTTCCATGTTCAAACAAGTCAAGAATGATGTCTCAATTTGTTACGGATTGTTTTCATGTTCAAATGAGCCAAGAATGATCCTACAAGAGTTTACAAGTTGTTTCAATGTTCAAACGAGTTAAGCATGAAGCTACAAATTGTTTCAAGTTCGAACGAGTCAAGAACGTTGTCTCAATTTGTTACAGATTGTTTTAATGTCCAAATGAAGCCTATAACAGTTTACAATTGTTTCAATGTTCAAACGAGTCAAGAATGAAGCAACAAGTTGTTTCCAAGTTCGAACAGTAACGAATGAAGTCTAAAGTTGGTACGGATTTTTGTCATGTTCAAATGAGCCAAAAATGATCCTACATGAGTTTACAATTGCTTCAATGTTTAAACGAGTCAAGAATGGAGCTACAGGTTATTTCCAAGTTCAAACGAGTAAAGAATAAAGTCTCAAGTTGTTATAGATTGCTTTCATGTTCAAATGAGCCAAGAATGATCCTACAAGAGTTTACAAGTTGTTTCCATTGTCAAACGAGTCAAGAATGAAGCTACAAGTTGTTTCCAAGTTCGAACCAGTCAAGAATGATGTCTCAATTTGTTACGGATTGTTTTCATGTTCAAATGAGCCAAGAATGATCCTACAATAGTTTACAAGTTGTTTCAATGTTCAAACGAGTCAAGAATGAAGCTACAAATTGTTTCAAGTTCGAACGAGTCAAGAACGTTGTCTCAATTTGTTACGGATTGTTTTAATGTCCAAATGAAGCAAGAATGATTCTATAACAGTTTAGAATTGTTTCAATGTTCAAACGAGTCAAGAATGAAGCAACAAGTTGTTTCCAAGTTCGAACAGTAAAGAATTAAGTCTAAAGTTGGTACGGATTGTTGTCATGTTCACATGAGCCAAAAATGATCCTACAAGAGTTTACAATTGTTTCAATGTTTAAACAAGTCAAGAATGGAGCTACAAGTTATTTCCATGTTCAAACGAGTAAAGAATAAAGTCTCAAGTTGTCATAGATTGCTTTCATGTTCAAATGAGCCAAGAATGATCCTACAAGAGTTATCAAGTTGTTTCCATTGTCTAACGAGTCAAGAATGAAGCTACAAGTTGTTTCCAAGTTCGAACGAGTCAAGAATGATGTCTCAATTTGTTAAAGACTGTTTTCAAGTTCAAATGAGCCAAGAATGATCCTACAAGAGTTTACAAGTTGTTTCCATTGTCAAACGAGTTAAGAATGAAGCTACAAGTTCTTTCCAAGTTCGAACGAGTCAAGAATGATGTCTCAATTTGTTACGGATTGTTTTCATGTTCAAATGAGCCTAGAATGATCCTACAAGAGTTTACAAATTGTTTCAAGTTCGAACGACTCATGAATGATGTCTCAATTTGTTACGGATTGTTTTCATGTCCAAATGAAGCAAGAATGATCCTACAAGAGTTTACAATTGTTTCAATGTTCAAACGAGTCAAGAATGAAGCTACAAGTTGTTTCCAAGTTCGAATGATGTCTCAATTTGTTACGGATTGTTTTCATGTTCAAATGAGCCAAAAATGATCCTACAAGAGTTTACAAGTTGTTTCAATGTTCAAACGAGTCAAGAATGAAGCTACAAATTGTTTCAAGTTCGAACGACTCAAGATTGATGTCTCAATTTGTTACGGATTGTTTTCATGTCCAAATGAGGCAAGAATGATCCTACAAGAGTTTACAATTGTTTCAATGTTCAAACGAGTCAAGAATGAAGCAACAAGTTGTTTCCAAGTTCGAACAGTAAAGAATTAAGTCTAAAGTTGGTACGGATTGTTGTCATGTTCAAATGAGCCAAAAATGATCCTACAAGAGTTTACAATTGTTTCAATGTTTAAACAAGTCAAGAACGGAGCTACAAGTTATTTCCATGTTCAAACGAGTAAAGAATAAAGTCTCAAGTTGTCATAGATTGCTTTCATGTTCAAATGAGCCAAGAATGATCCTACAAGAGTTTACAAGTTGTTTCCATTGTCAAACGAGTCAAGAATGAAGCTACAAGTTGTTTCCAAGTTCGAACGAGTCAAGAATGATGTCTCAATTTGTTACGGATTGTTTTCATGTCCAAATGAAGCAAGAATGATCCTACAAGAGTTTTCAAGTTGTTTCCATGTTCAAACAAGTCAAGAATGATGCTACAAATTGTTTCCAAGTTCGAACGAGTCAAGAATGATGTCTCAATTGTTACGGATTGTTTTCATGTCCAAATGAAGCAAGAATGATCCTACAAGAGTTTACAATTGTTTCAATGTTCAAACGAGTCAAGAATGAAGCAACAAGTTGTTTGCAAGTTCGAACTGTAAAGAATGAAGTCTAAAGTTGTTACGGATTGTTGTCAGGTTCAAATGAGCAAAAAATCATCCTACAAGAGTTTACAATTGTTTCAATGTTCAAACGAGTCAAGAATGGAGCTACAAGTTATTTCCAAGTTCAAACGAGTAAAGAATAAAGTCTCAAGTTGTTATAGATTGCTTTCACGTTCAAATGAGCCAAGAATGATCCTACAAGAGTTTACAAGTTGTTTACATTGTCAAACGAGTCAAGAATGAAGCTACAAGTTGTTTCCAAGTTCGAACGAGTCAAGAATGATGTCTCAATTTGTTACGGATTGTTTTCATGTCCAAATGAAGCAAGAATGATCCTACAAGAGTTTTCAAGTTGTTTCCATGTTCAAACAAGTCAAGAATGATGTCTCAATTTGTTACGGATTGTTTTCATGTTCAAATGAGCCAAGAATGATCCTACAAGAGTTTACAAGTTGTTTCCAATGTCAAACGAGTCAAGAATGAAGCTACAAGTTGTTTCCAAGTTCGAACGAGTCAAGAATGATGTCTCAATTTGTTACGGATTGTTTTCATGTCCAAATGAAGCAAGAATGATCCTACAAGAGTTTTCAAGTTGTTTCCATGTTCAAACAAGTCAAGAATGATGTTACAAATTGTTTTCAAGTTCGAACGAGTCAAGAATGCTGTCTCAATTTGTTACGGATTGTTTTCATGTCCAAATGAAGCAAGAATGATCCTACAACAGTTTACAATTGTTTCAATGTTCAAAGAGTCAAGAATGAAGTCTAAAGTTGTTACGGATTGTTGTCATGTTCAAATGAGCCAAAAATGATCTTACAAGAGTTTACAATTGTTTCAACGTTCAAACTAGTCAAGAATGGAACTACAAGTTATTTCCAAGTTCAAACGAGTAAATAATAAAGTCTCAAGTTGTTACAGATTGCTTTCATATTCAAATGAGCCAAAAATGATCCTACAAGAGCAATACGAAACGCGGACAACCACCAGGGCAGAAATCATATGAAAAGAAAATATTTATTTATTTATAACAAGCCGATTGGCCATTACATTGCTTAAAACCCCGTAGGGTTACTACTCACAAATTACAATATTGATGGACTCTAGAATTTCTTAGCTATGCTGCTGGAAAAACGATGTCCTTCTTACAAATATAACTTAGCCTTTTATAGATCAAGGACTAAGGGTCTTGCATTATTAAAGTAGAAGATGCCTCTGCTTTACATAAAGTAGATGCTCTTTGTCTTCTGCTTTTGCTTTTCATAAAGCTGCCGTCTGCTTTTGCTTTTCATAAAGCTGCTTTTCTAAAGTAGATGCTTCTGTTTTTTCTAAAGTAGATGCTTCTTGCTTTTCTTTGTTGGTGGCGGGACCACAGATTTGGCATTTTCCTTCTATACCAAATTTCTTTAGCTCCTTCATCTTCTTCTGACAAAAAGACTCGCTGTGCTTTCCTAGTGCATACGTATGTGTAATGCATACCTTGAATGCTTCGATTTTTTCCCAATCTGACTGACTTAATCCTTTGTGTGAATAAGACGTCATAAGGCAGTATGTGGTAGCCAAGTTGACCTTGAGCTTGTCATCTGGTTTTACACTAAAGATTTTGTTAATTAAATTAATTAACTTAACCTCAGCAAGTTTCCTAAGATCTTCTTTGTCGAGCTTTGCTTCCATGGCTTGACTTGGAAAATAGATCTTTTCATTTACAGCTCCAATCTGTACATAATGATATGGCTGAACAGCCATCCCAAAATCTTCATCAGCTTCTTGTTCCCAGTGTATGATGGTGCTGGTGAACTTGAGGTAGATTTCTTTATCAGAATTTTTAAGACACTTTTTCCTAAAATTATTGACTGCTTCCTTAAACTCCGGCGAAAATTT
This sequence comes from Oenanthe sinensis, assembly GCA_028671895.1. Classification (NCBI taxonomy): domain Eukaryota; kingdom Viridiplantae; phylum Streptophyta; class Magnoliopsida; order Apiales; family Apiaceae; genus Oenanthe; species Oenanthe sinensis. The sequence goes on from CM053807.1 coordinate 16,763,263, forward strand.
GGAGATTTCTAACAAGTTGCTGGATGGATAAATCTGAAAAATTAATCCATATTGATAGGCTTCATGGACCATTTCTGGGTGAGACCTAGGATAGAAATTGAAGTAGGACACATTCTTCTTATCTGTGGTGAAGTAATGTTCTTCTGCAAATTCATTTTCTGTAGCTTGTCTTCCGAGTTGGAATAAATAGCTGAATCCTGAATACTCTGTATCAAGAACATCCTCGTCTGTATCCGTCAGTAGTTGCTGACTTTTTGGAATGGTTCCAATGATATTTTTTGTAGTTGCCTCCTTTGTAAGCATTTTTGAGTAGCTGGCTTGATTGCTTCTGCTGAACAGATTAATTCAAGGGTTGCTTTAGTATTAGTAAAGACCCTTGATGCAGCCTGGGCTTCTTCGAAAGTCTTGTACTTTTTGTGCTTAATTCCAGAAAAACCTTTTATCGCTTGTTCTGCAATGTTCCAGGTAGTATATATTCCTGCATGAGGACCATTGAATACTATGTAGTAAGATTTTTTAGCCTTATACCCTGTTGGGATCACCGAAGGGACTGCTGAAGTTTGATCTTCAGTCTTTGTTGGGATTTGAATTCCCCCATTGGGTCTCAAGTTTAAATTTGAGGTAGAACCCGATGTTGTGGAGGTCTGAACCTCAGTCTGAATTTTTACCAAATTCACAGGTTTCAACGGATTTGTTGATTCTTTACCAGGAGCCGTTTGCTCTGGAATAGCCTCATCTTTGTCCATTTCTGAAGAAGGTGATGAAATAACCTTTTGAGTTGTGGAGGTCTGAACCTCAGTCTGAATTTTTACCAAATTCACAGGTTTCAACGGATTTGTTGATTCTTTACCAGGAGCCGTTTGCTCTGGAATAGCCTCATCTTTGTCCATTTCTGAAGAAGGTGATGAAATAACCTTTTGATGTTCAGGAAGAGAGTACTTCCTTACATAACAAATTTCTGCTCGAACAATAAGGAGTTCTTCTTGGAGTAGATGAATTTTCTTCATCAGAATAGTCTCCCTAAGGGCTAATTGTTCACAAGTGTTTTCCATGGAAGTGTCCATAGTTTTATAGGATCTCAAAGAAAGAGATTTTACTACTAAGCAGAGAAGCTTTTGCTATTGAGAGGAAGATATAGAGAATTGTTTGTGTGTTTGCATCTCATAACTCTCAGTATTTATAGGCCTTTAGTGCCTTGGATTCCTGTAAAAGTAAGCAAGCGATGCATCGAATGATGTCATTAGTATAATTATTGCTGGTATTCCCTTGTTAAAAAATCTGCTAAACAGTTTTTGACTCCTTCAATGTGCTCGACATCAAAGCTGTATCTGCTTAACCACTGTTGCCAACGGACAAGTCTTCCTTGTTTATTGTCTCCCTGTAACTTAATACGAAGAAAATAAGTAAAGTTTCTATTATCAGTTCTAACCAAAAATTTTGTTGGAGTTATAAATAGAAAATTTATTAATAACTCTAATTACTGCAAGATATTCCTTCTCGTTAGAGTGGTAATTTCTTTCAGCATCTTTAAAGCTACCTGACGCATACCTGCAGATTAATTCATTATCGGAACTTACTGCTTTAAGAACCCCTCCCCAGTATTCTCCTAAAGCATCAGTCTCAATGATGAGCTTGTCACTAGGATCTGGATGGTAGAGTTTTGGAAAACCCTTAAGATTCTTTTTTATCTTACAGATATAGTCTGTATCAGATTCTTTCCATTCCCATGGAATGTCCTTTTTGAGCTTGACCTGCAATGGCGCACGAATAGCTGCAAGTTTTGGAATATAATCAGAAGCATATGTTAGTATGCCTAGAAATCTCTGTAATTGTTTTTTGTCTTCAATCCTGTCTGGAAATTTCTTAATATGCTCCAGAATGTGGCCTTGCGGACAATGAGTTCCTTGATCAATTTCCAATCCTAAGAAATTAATCTTTGTCTTGAAGAGTTGTGCCTTCTTCTTGGATAGAATTATTCCAAGATATTGACATTTCTTCAGAACTGCTGCTAAATGTCTTAAATGATCCTGTTCATTATCGCTAAAGATAAGAATATCATCAACATATACACAACAAAATGTTTCAAAGGACCTAAATGCGTTTTGCATGTGTCTTTGAAAGATAGATGGAGCCTGTTTGAGTCCAAATGGAACGACGATCCATTGATAATGTCCTTGAGGACATGTGAATGCTGTCAATAGCTGTGATTCTTCGTCTAGCAGTACCTGCCAAAAACATGATTTACAGTCTAAAGAACTAAACATTTTCTTACCTCGGATAAGGGTGAGAAGTTCATCCTTATTGGGTAAATTATGGCTATCTCCTATTGTGGCTTCATTAACTGCCTTATAGTTGACTACCATTCTTTTCTTTCCTCTTCTCTTCTCTGCTTCATTTTCAACAAGGAAGGCTGGAGACATGTGAGGTGATTTGCTAGGTATGATGATCTTCATATCTAGAAGCTCTTGAATCTGTTTGCCAAATTCTTCTCGATCTAACGGACTGTATTTCATTGGTTTTACCTTGATTACAGTTTTAGGATCTCTGAGCTTGATCGTTGCTTTCATCCATTTCTTGGTCTTTGTTGGATCCAATGGATTTTCTGAGCAGACTGAATCTAATAATCTTTCGATTATCGCTTTTCTTTCTGTTTCAAGAATCAAATTATTACAAGCATCTTTTAATTCTCTAAATTTTTTAATACTATCCTTCCCCTTCTGAAAAAGAAATATTTTATTAGGGCTAATGTTGATAGCATCAGGTTGTCTGATTTTTGAATTTTTCTTCATTGATTCAAGAAATCCTGCAACTCCAATTCTACGAGCTGTTGTTATCTTTCTGATATATACTTCTTGTCCTGTAAGTGTTAGTATAATCATTTTTGTATATTGGATAAATGGTTCATATAATTGACAAAAATTATTACCAATTATAAAATCTATTCCTGATTCTTGCTGATAAACAGTAGGAATATGAAATATTTCGCCTGCTATTAATATATTAAGGTTTTTACATACCTTGTTGATTGTAATGGTACTTCCATTAGCGATCTTTACCAGTATAGGTCTTTCCGCGTTAACCCAATGTTCTGGCGGTATTACAAATTTACTTGCAATGCAGAGGCTGGCACCTGTATCTACATAACAATGTAATTCTATCTGTTTATATCCTGCAAATTTTAATTTTCCTAAGATATAAATAGAGTTTGGATTAGTGATGTTGGTCATCACTACTTCTTCTTCAATCAGATTCTGATCTTGAGGAAGACGAATCATTAGAATCTGACTCTTCTGGTCCGGGGTCAATTTCTTCGATCGAGTATACTTCTTCCGTATCCTCATATGGTTCTTCTATAGGAGTATATCCCAGAGAATAAACTTGTTCAAGCATTTGTACCTTTCTGTCATGCTTTTTCCTATTGGGGCACTCGTTCGCATAGTGTCCTTCTTCATTACAGATCCAACACCTGCAATTTTTCTTGCTTTTTGGGCAAAACTTTTGTTTTTCGTTAGAGAATTTCTTAAAAGTTCTCTTTTTAACGTATTTTCCTGGTTTAAAAGGTTTCCTTTTCTTTGTAAACCTATATCTCTTCGTATGTTTATACGATTTCTTTTTATAATTCTTCTTATAGGAAGACTTCCTACATCCATACTCAAATGGTTCTTCAATAATCCTGTCGCAACATCGCTTACTGAAGGATTTTAATTGCTTCTGCTTTCTTGCGAGATCACAGACTTTAGCAATTTCTTCTTTGACTATCCTTTGTGCGTAGGCTAAGCTATATTCTGTCGGGCCTGTTGCTTCTAGGTTAAATCTTTCTAAGGCTTTTAATCCTACCAAGGGGATCTTTAAAAGATAATCCTTGACATATTTCACATATTCTGTTTGATCATTTAATTGATAAAGATATTTTTCATAATCTCCGTAAAATTGATCAAGAAAACATATGTCGCAAAGCTGCATGTTGGTGAGCATGGTTTTTGCATTAATTTTTATCCTTAATAACTCTTGAAGTTTATTAGAGGACTGATTTATGCCTAAAAACATAGTGTATATTGCATCTAAAATGTTTTCGAAGGCTGTAACTGGACTCATAGTTGGTTCCCAATTAGTGTTCTTAATAAAAGAATTAATAACACCTAAAGTCTTATGTTCAACTAGAAGCAAAACAGTGCTTTGGTCATCATAAGCTTCTTTGTTAGTCTGAATAATCAAACTAATTTCCTTAGCCCATATATCTATGAGTTCTTTCCTATTTGACTTATTGTCAATGTTTAGGATGTTACTACCAAATATATTAGTAGTCTCTTTACTAGGATTGAAGGGATAGAAATTTCCTTTTCTTTTCCTATTTTCTTCAGGTTTTGACGTTTCTCCTTTTTCTCTTTTAAGAGGAGTTGCGTCCTGATTGGTAGTTCTGAGATTTTCTATTTCTTCATTCTCTGAACTGTCCATATCTGTATTATCTTGGAATTCTTCTTGTTCTTCTGAACTGAATTCTTCAATAGTATTTAGAAAGTCATAATCTTTGATTCCAAAAAGGGATCTTAGATCTTTATTGTCTTTTATTTCCTGGTTGGCTATAGATTCATCATCTATTTCCATTAATCTAATTGCTTGTTCGAGGACCTCAAAGTTGTCGTCGTTAACTTGCAATTCTCCTTCTTTTAGATTACCCCAGAAGATATCTTCTACGATTCTTAGGTAATTCATGTTGATTTTTTGTCAACACCAAAAGGCCAGGTCAGGCTACCAAGGTTTTTCCCTGTTCCTAATTCTTCGTTTCCAACATTGTCGTTTGGATAACTATATTTTCTTATCTTAGAGGTTTCCTCTGTTAGGTCAATTTCTTTGTGCTGTCTTCTGTTGAGAGCATAAAGAATTTCCTTATTACACGGGCAATCCTGAATTGCTAATTTTAATTCAGTGATTATCTTTGCCGATGCAGCTTCAATGTTATTGGTAACATTTTCCGCTTGCTGAGTCTTAAGCAACTCAAGAATTTCTCTTATTTGTGGCTTAATGTTCGTTTCAAATTCCTCTAGTAAATCTTTAAGACTCATCCTAAAATTTTCTTGAGGTATTCTTCTATTTCATTAAGCTTTAACTTAAGAGCTTCATTATCACACTTATGATTCCTAAGTTGTGAGATTTGTCCTTCTAATCCTTCGATCTTAGTATTTTGCTTGATTAGAAGCTTTTTAATATCCCTTAGGATTTCTATTTCTAGGTCACTCCTTCATTTAATTTCTTAAATTCCAGAACCTTTCCTTTTTTATAAATGTGTGGGTACATTTTTGTGGGATTATCTATAATAACCTCTATAGAAGTTCCAGTTTTTGACATAATTCATCCACTCTCCTGGAGACACTATGAAGTAATTTTTCCTGAGAAGATTCACCAACCTCTAAGGTGTTTCTTCTGAAACTCTTTCTAGGCTTTTGTCCTAGTATGGGTTTATTCTTTGCAATGTCTATTGCCCAAGAGTTATCTAGTGGACTAATTTCTGAGAATTGCTTCTCTTCTATCGATCCTATTTCTGAGAATACATCGTCTAATTCGATATATTCATTCTTCCTATAGTCTATGCTATGATGACTATTGGTTAAGGCGTAGGCAACAACATAGGTTATGCTAAATACCTTATCTCCTGTATTCATCAGATCATGTCTTTCAAAGTCATGGACAAAAGATAATATCTGATCTATGTTTCTTGTATCTAAGCTAAATCCAAATTTAGGATAGACAGTGAACATAAATTTTTGATAAGCAAGATTGCCTCTAGCTGCTCCTAGAATACAGTCTCTTCGGTCGTTGATTCTATTGTCTATTAAAGCCATTTTAATAGGAGAATCTATACCTTCCTGAAATTCTGCTTTGAGCAGAATCTTTATAGCTCCTAAGTGAACTACGCTAAGGGTAGATCTTATCTTAGAGTCTATTTTCAACAAATTTTTGTTTATCTCTTCCTTAGTGATTAAGGGTAAGTAAACTAATCCTGTAGTATCTTTTATATCTACGTGCATTTCCTTGGTAGAGATATAATAAAAGATATTATTTTTCTTTTAAATCGATTTAACATAGATATGTTAAATATTTTTTCTTTCTTTAGATCAAGTTTGCTATTTTTAATTTTAGAGAGAATCTCCCTATTAACTAAAAAGCTGGACTGAAATCCTTTGTCACTCTCTAGAAACTCTATTTCTAGATTGTTTTTGTCTTGAATCTCTTCGAGAGTTTCTTCTTCCTTTAAAAAACTCATTGATTTTCTGAGTCTATAAAACTCTTAATATGAATTTTTAAAGAGTCAATTTCTTGACTATTTCTGACGTAGAACTTACTTTGTTGTTCATACAGCATTTCTAGACTTTTATAGAATTCTATAAGACGGTCTAATTTATTTCTTTCTAAATCTAAACAAGCTAGATCTCGAATTCTAGAGAAGAAATCTTCATCTCCTAATTGGATGGTGTTTCCATTTTCTACTAGATTCCACGGGAGCCTAGATGTAGGGTTATAGCTAATCATAATCAACAATTGATTTTAAAAGATTTGTATAATATGAATTTATGAAACGGAATCTTAAGCAAATATGTACCAAAATCAAGCTTATAAACAAATTAATACTTCTTTCAAGATTTGGACAAACCAGATTGATGTAAGCAATGTTTTCTTCAAGAGTGCGACTAGCTCTTCCTAAACGGCCACCTGCCTAACGGATCTGCATACCATCGACTTACCTCCTCCAGAATAAAAACATGGCTCTGATACCAATACGAAACGCGGACAACCACCAGGGCAGAAATCATATGAAAAGAAAATATTTATTTATTTATAACAAGCCGATTGGCCATTCTCAATTTGTTATGGATTGTTTTCATGTTCAAATGAACCAAGTATGATCGTACAAGAGGTTACAAGTTTTCATGTACAAACGAGTCAAAAATAAAGCTACAAGTTATTTCTAAGTTCGAATGAGTCAAGAATAACGTCTCAATATGTTACAGATTGTTTTCATGTTCAAATGAACCAAGAATGATCCTACAAGAGGCTACAATTGTTTCAATGTTCAAACGAGTAAAGAATGAAGAGACAAGTTGTTTCCAAGTTTGAACAGTAAAGAATGAAGTCTAAAGTTGTTACAGATTATTGTCATGTTCAAATGAGCGAAAAATGATCCTACAAGAGTTTACAATTGTTTCAATGTTCAAACGAGTCAAGAATGGAGCTACAAGTTGTTTCCGAGTTCAAACGACTAAAGAATAAAGTCTAAAGTTGGTACAGATTGTTTTCATGTTCAAATGAGCCAAGATTGATCCTACAAGAGTTTACAAGTTGTTTTCATGTTCAAACGAGTCAAGAATGAAGCAACAAGTTATTTCCAAATTCGAATGAGTCAAGAATGATGTCTCAATTTTGTTAGGGATTGTTTTCATGTTCAAATGGACCAAGAATGATCTTACAAGAGTTTACAATTGTTTCAATGTTCAAACGAGTCAAGAATGAAGAGAGAAGTTGTTTCCAAGTTTGAACAGTAAAGAATGAATCTAAAGTTGTTACGGATTATTGTCATGTTCACATGAGCCAAAAATGATCCTACAACAGTTTACATTTGTTTCAATGTTCAACCGAGTCAAGAATGGAGCTACAAGTTGTTTCCAAGTTTAAACGAGTAAAGAATAAAGTCTCAAGTTGTAACAGATTGTTTTCATGTTCAAATAAGCTAAGAATGATCCTACCAGAGTTTAGCAGTTGTTTCCATGTTCAAACGAGTCAAGAATGAAGCTACAAGTCGTTTCCAAGTTTGAACGAGTCAAGAATGATGTCTCAATTTGTTAGGGATTGTTTTCATGTTCAAATGAACCCAGAACGATCCTACAAGAGGTTACAATTGTTTCAATGTTCAAACAAGTCAAGAATGAAGAGACAAGTTGTTTCCAAGTTTGAACAGTAAAGAATGAAGTCTAAAGTTGTTACGGATTATTGTCATGTACAAATGAGCCAAAAATGATCCTACAAGAGTTTACAATTGTTTCAATGTTCAAATGAGTCAAGAATGGAGCTACAAGTTGTTTCCAAGTTCAAACGATTAAAGAATAAAATCTCAAGTTGTTACAGATTGTTTTCATGTTCAAATGAGCCAAGAATGACCCTACAAGAGTTTACAAGTTGTTTCCATTGTCAAACGAGTCAATAATGAAGCTACAAGTTGTTTCCAAGTTCGAACGAGTCAAGAATAATGTCTCAATTTGTTATGGATTGTTTTCATGTTCAAATGAACCAAGTATGATCGTACAAGAGGTTACAAGTTTTCATGTGCAAACGAGTCAAAAATAAAGCTACAAGTTATTTCTAAGTTCGAATGAGTCAAGAATAACGTCTCAATATGTTACAGATTGTTTTCATGTTCAAATGAACCAAGAATGATCCTACAAGAGGCTACAATTGTTTCAATGTTCAAATGAGTAAAGAATGAAGAGACAAGTTGTTTCCAAGTTTGAACAGTAAAGAATGAAGTCTAAAGTTGTTACGGATTATTGTCATGTTCAAATGAGTGAAAAATGATCCTACAAGAGTTTACAATTGTTTCAATGTTCAAACGAGTCAAGAATGGAGCTACAAGTTGTTTCCGAGTTCAAACGACTAAAGAATAAAGTCTAAAGTTGGTACAGATTGTTTTCATGTTCAAATGAGCCAAGAATGATCCTACAAGAGTTTACAAGTTGTTTCCATGTTCAAACGAGTCAAGAATGAAGCAACAAGTTATTTCCAAGTTCGAACGAGTCAAGAATGATGTCTCAATTTTGTTGCGGATTGTTTTCATGTTCAAATGGACCAAGAATGATCTTACAAGAGTTTACAATTGTTTCAATGTTCAAACGAGTCAAGAATGAAGAGAGAAGTTGTTTCCAAGTTTGAACAGTAAAGAATGAATCTAAAGTTGTTACGGATTATTGTCATGTTCAGATGAGCCAAAAATGATCCTACAACAGTTTACATTTGTTTCAATGTTCAACCGAGTCAAGAATGGAGCTACAAGTTGTTTCCAAGTTTAAACGAGTAAAGAATAAAGTCTCAAGTTGTTACAGATTGTTTTCAAGCAGTGAAACCACCTGAATTCAAAGGATCCACAGACCCAGTAGAAGCCCAGACATGGCTTAAAGAGATGGAAAAAGCTTTTCAGCTGGTAGACGTAAGTGAAGATAAAAAGACTGAGTATGCTAGTTATTTTCTTAAAGCTGAAGCCGGTTACTGGTGGGAGTCTACGAAGATGCTTCAGGGTGAAGGTGTGATTTCTTGGGATCAGTTTACAGAATTGTTTTTAGAAAAGTACTTTCCTAGTTTCATGAAGGACCAGATGGAGATTAAATTTCTAGAACTGAAGCAAGGAGGTATGAGTGTGGCAGAATACGAGGCCAAGTTTTCTGAGATGGCCAGGTTTGTGCCAGAATTTGTCAATACTGATGTTAAGAAGGCTAAGAGGTTTCAGCAAGGCCTAAGGCCATGGATTAGAAGTAGGGTGGCAGTTTTTGAGCTGCAAAGCTTTACTGCAATAGTTCAGAAAGCAATGATCGTGGAAGGTGAAAGTGATATGTCCTAGAAGGAGAAGGATAACAAAAAGAGAAAGTTTGGAGCTAGGGAAGACAGTCAGGGACATAATAATTTCAGAAACAAGTTTCATAGAAGGCCAGAAGGTCAGAGAAGTGATTTCCAGCAGATCAAGAATGGTAATGATGGAAGAGGGAGACAGAACAATAAAGCTCAAGGTTTCAACCAGCCAAAGGCCATCAGATAGTTTGTTCCTGAGTGCAAGATTTGTGAAAGGAAGCACTCTGGAGTTTGTAATAAGCCCAATGTTACCTGCTTCAAATGCAACAGGAAGGGACATTACGCAGCGGAATGCAACAGTCAAATTCAGAATTCAAATCAAAAGTCTGGGATCAAATGCTACAAGTGTGGCAAGCTAGGCCACATGGCAAGGGAATGCAAGGAACCTACACAGCCTACCAATGTTCTCAGGATAGCTGGAACTCCGTCACAATCTTCAGCACATCAATCTAGAGCAAGAACCTTCAACATGACTCAGAAAGAGGCTATCCAGGATGTGGATGTGATATCAGGTACACTTCCTGTTAATTCAGTCCAAGCTAGTGTATTGATTGATTCTGGAGCTACTAAGTCTTTTATATCTCAAGATTGTCTTGGTAAATTGCAATGTGAAGTCCGACCTTTGGAGCAAGCCTTAGTTATAGAAGTAGCTAACCAGGTAAAGATTCCAGTAAGCCAAGTTTGTCCTAGATGTGACATTGAAATAGGCAGTTGTCATTTTCTCGCTAACTTGATACCTTTTAAGTTAGGTGAATTTGATGTAATTCTAGGGATGGATTGGTTGTCAGAATACAAGGCTCAGATAGATTGTAGGAATAAGAAGTTACAGGTGAAAACCCTAGAAGGAGAAGAAGTTGAATTTCGAGGTACCCGGCAAGTTAAGAAGTTTTTGAATATCGTTCAGGCAAAGAGATTTCTGCGTCAAGGATGTGAGGCTTACCTAGCCTATGTTGTAGATACTGAAAAGAAGTCAGTTCAATTAGAAGATGTTCCTATAGTCAATGAATTTTCCGACGTGTTTCCAGATGAATTGCCAGGTTTACCTTCCGATAGGGAAATAGAATTCTCTATTGATTTAGCTCCCGGCACTGAGCCAGTTTCCAAAGCTCCATATAGAATGACGCCAGTTGCGATGAAAGAGTTGGCGAGTCAAATACAAGATCTCTTGGATAAAGGAATTATAAGGCCTAGTGTGTCCCCCTGGGGAGCACCAGTTTTGTTTGTTAAGAAGAAGGATGGAAGCATGAGATTGTGCATAGATTACCGAGAGTTAAACAAGCTAACCATCAAGAACAAGTACCCGTTGCCGAGGATCGACGATCTTTTTGACCAGCTGAAAGGAGCCGAATGTTTCTCAAAAATTGACTTAAGGTCCGGATACCATCAACTCAAGATCAAACCTGAAGATGTATCTAAAACATCATTCAGAACAAGGTACGGACACTATGAATTTTTAGTTATGGCTTTTGGATTGACAAATGCCCCAGCAGCGTTTATGGATCTGATGAACAGAGTCTTTAAGAAGTATTTAGACAAGTTTGTGATTGTTTTCATCGACGACATCCTGATATATTCCAAGTCAGAAGAAGAGCATGCAGATCACTTGAGAATTGCTTTAGAGACTTTAAGAAAGGAGAAGTTGTATGCGAAGTTTTCAAAATGTGAATTTTGGTTGAAAGAAGTACAATTCTTAGGTCATGTTGTCAGCAGAGAAGGTATCAAAGTTGATCCGGCAAAGATAGAAGCAGTGATGAAATGGGAAAGACCAAGGACTCCAACAGAAATCAGAAGTTTTCTGGGATTAGCGGGATACTATCGAAGATTTGTTCAAGATTTTTCAAAGATAGCTACCCCTATGACCAAGTTGACCAGGAAGAATGAAAAGTTTGTATGGAATGAAAAGTGTGAAGAAAGTTTTGAAGAGCTAAAGCGAAGACTAGTGTCTGCCCCAGTGTTGGTATTACCTGACGATCAAGGAAATTTTGTTATCTACAGTGACGCTTCTCATAAAGGCTTGGGATGTGTTCTGATGCAACATGGAAAAGTAATTGCATATGCTTCCAGGCAGTTAAGACCTCATGAATTGAAATATCCTACACATGATCTGGAATTAGTTGCCATTGTGTTTGCACTGAAGATATGGAGGCACTACTTGTACGGAGAAAAGTGTGAGATTTATACAGACCACAAGAGTTTGAAGTATATCTTTACTCAGAAAGAATTGAACATGAGACAGAGAAGATGGTTGGAATTGATCAAAGACTACGACTGTACGATTAACTATCATCCAGGCAAGGCGAATGTTGTAGCAGATGCTTTAAGTAGAAAGGAAAGATTGAATATAATGGTTTCATCTGAAGAATTGATCAAAGAGTTTGAGAAATTGGAAATAGAAGTATGTTGTTCTGATTCAGTGGAAGAGATGGTGTATACAATGACTTTTCAGCCAGAATTGTTAGAAAAGATCAAGAGATGTCAAGAACAGATGATGAGTCAAGACAGAGCCAAGTTGACTGGAGAAGAGTTAAGAAGTCAGAAGGACGGTAAAGGAATCTTTAGGTTTTCCTCACGAATTTGGATCCCTAATGTTCAAGAGCTCAAGAATGAAATTTTACATGATGCACATAGTTCAAGATACTATATTCATCCAGGAAGCACAAAGATGTATAAAGACTTGAAGGAAATTTTTTGGTGGCCCAACATGAAAAGAAATGTGGCAGAGTGGATCAGTAAATGTTATACGTGCCAGAGAGTCAAAGCTGAACATCAGAGACCCAGTGGATTGTTGCAACCACTAGAGATTCCAGAATGGAAATGGGAGAATCTTGCTATGGATTTTGTAGTAGGACTGCCAAGGACTAAGGCTAATCATGATGCTATCTGGGTAATAATAGACAGATTGACCAAGTCAGCGCACTTTCTACCGATCAACGAAAGATTTTCACTGGACAGGTTGGTTCATTTGTACCTGAAAGAGATTGTTATGCGACATGGTGTTCCTGTATCAATAGTGTCTGACAGAGACCCGAGATTTAATTCAAGATTTTGGAAGAAGTTTCAAGAGTGTTTGGGAACCAAGCTGAATATGAGTACTGCGTATCATCCTCAGACAGACGGCCAGAGTGAAAGGACAATTCAGACTATTGAAGACATGTTAAGAGTTTGTGCCTTGGATTTTGAAGGAAGTTGGGACGAGCATCTACCGTTAGTGGAGTTTTCATATAACAACAGCTATCATGCCAGTATTGGGATGCCCCCGTATGAAGCTCTATATGGAAGAAAGTGCAGATCACCAGTGTGTTGGAATGAAGTTGGTGAGCGTAAGATTTTGGGTCTAGAGTTAGTTCAACAAACTAAAGAAAAGATTGAGTTGATTCAGAAGAGATTGCTAGCTGCTCAAGATAGGCAAAAGAAGTATGCTGACCAGTCAAGGAAGGATATGAATTTTGAAGAAGGTGACCAAGTGTTACTAAAGATTTCTCCGTGGAAAGGTGTTAGTAGATTTGGCAAGAAAGGAAAGCTTAATCCAAGATATATAGGACCTTTTGAAGTTTTGAAGCAAGTTGGGAGAGTTGCATATGAATTGGCTCTACCACCGCAGATGCAGCACATTCACAATGTTTTTCACGTATCTATGCTTAGAAAGTATAATCCTGATATAAGTCATGTAATAGAATATGAACCCCTAGAGATTCAACCCGATTTGTCCTATGTAGAACAACCTGTAGAGATTCAGGATCATAAGGATAAGGTTTTAAGGAATAAGTCTGTTAGGCTTGTTAAGGTTTTGTGGAGAAATCCTCGAGTTGAGGAATCCACCTGGGAACTTGAGAGTGAAATGCTCGAAAAGTATCCCTATTTGTTTACTTAGGCTGATTCTGGGGACAGAATCTTTTTAAGGGGGGGAGAATGTAACGATCGAGATAATTAAATCTATTTGATTAATATGAGTTATAGTATTTATGTGTTCCAATGTGGCAAGATATGATATATGATCTTTTTATATGTCTAGTTGACTGCCTGTTTGACCGCATTATGCTTAAGTGTTTTAATTAAGTGATTAATTGATTTTCCATGCTTAATTGAGTAACTGTTTGATTTTTATAAAATTATTGGTGTGTCCAATAATTATGAAATTTTATATGTAGCTTCTATGTGATTTTAGAGACTTTCTAAAAATGGTGATGTATTTAATTCTAGTCCCAGTGATTTTATATAAATCTTTTACTCTAGATATATTACTCTTTTAAATTCTATATTTAATTATTGGAATGTCCAAAAATCATGAAACCTTTTCCCAAATGTTCTTTATATATTCTGAGACTTTTGAAAAATAAAAGTTTATTTTATTTGAGCCCCAAAATATTTTTAAGGATTTTCTACTCTTATTTCTATTTAAAGTGCCTAAACTTCCCCGATTTTTATTTAATTATTTATTCATCAGAAAAATATTTTAAAAATATGGGTGAGCTTCTAAATTCATTATCTTTATTTGAAAAATATAAAACTTATTTTTATAACCATTTTTCTTCAAAATTCGATTTATTAAAGGATTTAATTTCAGAAATTAGCAAATGTGAAATTACTATTTTACCCTTGCTTTTGTTATAACCTGCAGCACCCATTTCTTTTTCCCTTGCTCGGCATTTTCATTGTCCAGGTCTTGTTCTTGCTTTCTCCTGCGATTCTCTGCCTCCGTATATGCTATGTGCGTGTGTGTGTGTTAATGTCGTGTTTGATTCATAGTTTCGATTTCATTAACAACGAGTACTGTGGCTTGATCAAAATTTATGCAAGTTATGTATGTATGTGTACTGCCGTGTGTGTATAGCCAAGATGAGTTGCATGCAAAGTGTAACGATTGAGGTAATTAAATCTATTTGGATAATATGAGGTATATGATTTATGTGTTTTAATGTGTTAAGATATGATATGTGGTGATTTTATATGTCCAGTTGACTGTCTGTTTGACTGTATTATGCTTAAATGATTTAATTAAGTGATTAACTGACTTTTCATGCTTAATTGAGTAACTGTTTGATTTTTATAAAATTATTGGTGTGTCCAATAATTATGAAATTTTATATGTAGTTCCTATGTGATTTTAGAGACTTTCTAAAAATGGTGATGTATTTAATTCTAGTCTCAGTGATTTTATATAAATCTTTCATTTCTGTTTTATTCTAGAGATATTACTCTTCTAAATTCCATATTTAATTATTGCAATGTCCAAAAATCATGAAACCTGTACCAAAATGTTTCATAAATATTCTGAGACTTTTGAAAAATAGAAGTTTATTTTATTTGAGCCCAAAATTATTTTAATGATTTTTCTACTCTTATTTTCTATTTCTGCACTAAAACTTCAAAGATTTTTAATTAATTCGTTATTCATCAGAAAAATATTTCAAAAATATGGGTGAGCTTCTAAATTCGTATTCTTTATTTTAAAAATATAAAACTCATTTTGTACCCATTTATATCGTAAATTCGATTTATTAAATGATTTAATTTCGGAAAATAGCAAATGTGAAATTACTATTTTACCCTTGCTTTTGTTATAACCTGCAACACCCACCCATTTCTCCCCTTGCTCTGCAACTAGTGTACCAGGTCGACTCTCTCTCTCTAGAACTACTGCGTGCGTGAGTGTGTGTGAGTAAATCGACTCGATGTTGTAGATTATTGAGTAGTTTAATGCTAGCAATGTTACTATGATGATTTGATTTCATTTTGTTGCAAAACTTATAAATGTTTGTATGTAGCCGTATGTATATTAATTTCTAGGGTTGCATGCAAGCTCCATTAGTACCTTGATTGCAGTTATAGTGTCTTTATTTAGCTATACTCGAAGATTGAAGGTAGATGGAAGCAAAAAGAACCCGAAACGGGTCTTTGTTCTTCATCGCCGTCGCCGGCGATGAACTCCGGTGAGTCGGCGACTCAACTAGCTTCATTTAGCTTCGATTTTAATAGTAATGATTAGTATGAGTATTAATCTAAGGGCTTCTATGATTGCATGTTTGTTTATTGAGTTTTCCGATTTATGATCAAATTTCCGGCCACGTTTTGCAATTTTCCGATCATGGCCTCAAGTGCAGCTCGAGATTTGAGCTTTGGGTGGAATAAATAGCTGCAATATAGTGGTTAGATGATTAATTAAGGATTGCATGTGATTAATTGCAATTAGTTCGAAAATTTTGAATTAATTGAATAATTTTATATTCGATTTTTATGTAAATGTTATAATTAATTTGGGATCTTGTTCGATTTAAAAGAAATGTAGTAATTTGTAAATATTTCATATGTATAAGTTAAGTATAGGGCTGATTTTCTGATTCTACATATATAGTATATATGTTTTCGAATTAATAAGCATTTTATAATGCTAATTCTTGCAATTGATTGATTTAAAATCGTCATGGTCATATTCTCTATTTAACTTTATTACCGTGTATGATCACAAAAGTTGAAAGCAGGAATTCATAGTATATAGTTAAATGTACTATTAAAATGGATTAGTAATTGCATTATGATTAAACAATTATGTTCAAATTGTATAATTGGAGATGAGTAGGTTCTTCGGATTTTACTGCCATTGGTTGCTTATATGTATATAAATATACATGTCTACGTGTCTAAGTGTTATATAGAAATTGATTATGTGATTGTTTGAGTGATCAAGGGCTTTGAATTGCAGGATTATAATTCGAATATATATATATAATATATTCGAATTCTTGATTATATTGAAATGGTAATGGTATTATTATTGATTATAGATGTTGCTTGATTGATATGGAATTGGTACTAAATATGATTATATAATGGTATATGATTGACATTAATGTTTGGTTGTGTCGGTTGTATTCCGACGGATAGCTCCAATTACAAAGGAAGTGCTGCCAAATTTTCTAAAAACTAAAATGATTTTGTAAAACATTATTGGCACACCACTTCTGTATAAGAAAGGCTATCAGTCAGGAATGCTGTGAATGATATAATTGTCTATGTGCTACTCGTTTGCCAGTGTAAAAGTGATTTTAGTAGAATATGTCTATAGTGGATGATATATGTGTTTAAGGGTTGCATTATCGAAAGGGTAGAATAGTTAGACGTTAAAGAGAACGTCGAGAGTTTATAAGATTCTGAAAATAGTATTATTTTTGTGTAGCTACGAAGGATATTGAGGTGAAGGACAAAGGAAAGGCTAAAGTAGAGAGTTAGTGTCTGGTGTAGGCGATCTACCTGTTCCACAGCTGTAGCATTCCTTATTTGAGGCAAGTAACTACTGCCTAACCTCTTTCAACTTAAACACTGTTTTATGAACTGCTTTATGACCCTGCAACTGTATTACCTTGTTTCAACTGTTTTAAACTATATCATGTCCTACTTTAATTGCTTTATTAAACTGCAACCTTATATCAGATTCAATTGCACTTTAAACTTTTCAATCCCTGAACTGTTATCGACAACTTATAAACTAGTTTTAAAAATCTTACACCAGTGATCTTGAGATGTGACTTGTGCTACCACCACTTCTTAACAATAATTGCTTAAACCTAAACCTTAAAAGAACCCTGTTATTTAGGCCTAACTACTGTTCTGATTAAATGTTTTACAACTGTTTTCAAAAACAACTGTTATACTTGTGGATTGACCCTGCACCTTGACTTCATAACTTTAACTTGTTTTAAATTTCCAGTTCATGATTTCAGCTTACCTTACTACAACAGAAGCTTGTTTTGAGACTTACCCTGAAATAAACTTTACTTCTGTCTAATGATCTTAAAAATGGATTTAAATATGGAATCCGACTTTCAAGAAGTCTTTTTCATCAAATGATTTGGTAACTTTAAAAAGAAAGGTTTTGATTATTATAGGAATTCCGATCAAAATGGTTTCTGCGGATTCCTATAGGTTGGAGGCGTAAGAGGCCGAGTGACGCCGGTCCAGCACTTTTTATGTGAAGACTATAATGAGATAGTCAATGGCTATAATGAGATAGCCCAAGGCCAATGGCAATAAGTGCCTTTATGAGTACTCCTTATGTCCAGAGGGACTTTAGTCCGTTATGGGGACTTTACGTGGCTGATCACCCGTATTGTCTGGCGTTGTGAGAAAACTTCAACCAAAATGATTGTTTTAAACAGAAAAGGTCCTAATGAGAGGACAGTTTTATAAATGATTTGAAAAGTAAAGGTCCTAATGAAAGGACAATTTTATAGATGATTTTAAAAGCAAGGTCCTAATGAGAGGACAGTTTTAAAAATGTTTTGAAAGAATCAGTCCTAATGAAAGGACAGTTTTATACAAATGGACTTTGAAATGATTAGTAATGAATAATGAAATGCCTTGTTATAACCTGTCATACAGCTTCAATTATCAGACATATCTTGGGTTGACCTTGTTTCAATTGTTATACATTATTTTCCTGTTATCCATCTAACCCTGCAAATTACTCTTATACTTACACTTGGTTATTGCTTTCCAGTTTCTTGTTTACTCTGTACCAGTTATTGAAATTGTTTAACCCTGCCAGCAGTTTTATAAAAGAAGGTTTTGCGAGTAATGATTACCCTGACTAGTATGTTAATTTCAATTTTGGGACAATGAGGTCCAGCAATAATTTTAAAGCATGGTTTTGCGAAAAGACTTTTAAATTATATGTATAAGCCTGTAGAACTGTTTTCAACCAGTATGGTTACTTGCTGAGCTTTTGTAGCTCATCCTTTTATTTTCTAACATCTACAGCTTTTGAGAATCATGGTCCGTATTAAGCAGACTGCTCGGAAGAACATGTCTTACATGAACTTTGCTAGGCTGGCTGAGAGGGAACAGGTAGGATCGAGGCAGAGTTGGAAGGAAAAGACTTTGTTTAGTCTTGTACTTTTATTAGTAGATCTTGAGATGTTTCAGGAGTTGTAATATTATTTCGTTGTTGTAAATTTAAATATAAATGAATGTAGTAGTGTGCTTGTTTCATACCATTACCTTGAAAGGTCCAGGCGAGTAGTCGGGGTCATATTTATGCGTATTTTCTATTACTGTTATTTAGGGTGCATGCATATAGAGTGTCAGTGACGCCCCGATCTAGACCCCGGGTCGGGAGGGCGCCACAGGTTGGTATCAGAGCTAAGGTTTTGGTCACTGAAACAAGCCAGGACTAAGTTAAACAAGTAGATCATTTAATAACAGAGGATAGAGTAATGGTAAGATAGGATTAGATATCGAAAAGTAGTATAGACGTTAGGATTTTAACTGTAGATTTAAGGTGATCTTATCCCTTTTGCTTTACATATTATATTATTGCAGGCTCGTGGTATTGTTTCACAACCACCACCCTCTCCTAGTTCCTCTGATTCTTCTTCTTCGGATTCTGACGATGATGTTATAGTCATATCCAGTTCTGAGAGCGAGGAGGAGTTGATTCCTGAGCCCGTTGCTCAGCCTGATCTACCCTCAGGGAGTGCTTGTGCCCCTATTCGCCGTAGAGTTTATAGGCCAGCTATTACCCGAGGCCAGCTGAGAGTTCCCGAGCATCCTGTCGAGTGGTGGGAGGATCGCATTAGAGCTGTTGAGGAGGAGGGACGTAGGCAGATTGCGGCTAGGGCATTTCCAGACGATGTGGCGGAGCGGGCAGGAGAGTTAACCCGTGTGCTTAGTAGACTGCTGATTGGACTCAGGGCAGCCAGAGACAGGGATCACAGGGGTGATTAGATGTCAGGATGTTTGAGTGTTAGAAGGGACATTTGTTAGAGCCCTCTAGCACCCTTGCCTAGATGTTATTTCTGTTTTCTTCCCAGTACTTTTATTCCGTGTTTGTACTTTAACTATCTTGCACTTTGGTACCTTTCGTATCTATGTATGTTTGCTTTTCAGTTCCAGTATCTTTCGATATATCTGTCATTTACTTTTTCGCACATTTGACCATAAACTGTTCCTTACCTGTACCAGTACCTTATTTATACCTGTTGTGCTAACCTGTTTTCGATGGAACCTTTATATCCTTGTTGTACAGGCAACTTATGTAGTAATGATGCTACAAGATTGATTTCTAAAATAGAGTTTTAATGCTCAAATGGTTTTAAAAGTATTTGAACTGTTTACAATATGGTGTAGTGTATTGCTTAATAAGTTGCTTGTTTCCCTATAGTAAATGCCGCCAAGAAAGAGAAACACCTCAAATTCGTCTCAGAACCAAAATACTCAAGATCAAAATCCTATGGACCCTACAGTTGCCCAACTCATTCAGCTGCTACAACAGCAGACAGCTCTTTTAACTCAGCAACAGCAAAGACCTTCTGCACCCCCAGCAGTTACTTTTAAATCTTTTCAAGCCGTGAAACCACCTGAATTTAAAGGATCCACAAACCCAGTAGAAGCCCAAACTTGGCTTAAGGAAATGGAAAAAGCTTTTCAGTTAGTAGACGTAGATGAAGATAAGAAGACTGAGTATGCTAGTTACTTTCTTAAAGCTGAAGCCGGTTACTGGTGGGAGTCTACGAAAATGCTTCAGGGTGAAGGTGTGATTTCTTGGGATCAGTTTACAGAATTGTTTTTAGAAAAGTACTTTCCTAGTTTCATGAAGGACCAGATGGAGATTAAATTTCTAGAATTGAAGCAAGGAGGTATGAGTGTAGCAGAGTACGAGGCCAAGTTTTCTGAGATGGCCAGATTTGTGCCAGAATTTGTCAACACTGACGTCAAAAAGGCCAAGAGGTTTCAGCAAGGCCTAAGGCCATGGATTAGAAGTAGGGTAGCAGTTTTTGAGCTGCAAAGCTTTACTGCAATAGTTCAAAAAGCAATGATCGTGGAAGGAGAAAGTGACATGTCCCAGAAAGAGAAGGATAACAGAAAAAGAAAGTTTGGTGCTAGGGAAGACAGTCAAGGACATGGTAATTTTAGAAACAAGTTTCATAGAAGGCCAGAAGGTCAGAGAAGTGATTCCCAGCAGATCAAGAATGATAATGATGGAAGAGGAAGACAAAACAATAAAGCTCAAGGTTTCGACCAGCCAAAGGCCATCAGACAGTTTGTTCCTGAATGTAAAATTTGTGGAAGGAAGCACTCTGGAGTTTGTAATAAGCCCAATACCACCTGCTTCAAATGCAACAGGAAAGGACATTATGCAGCAGAATGCAACAGTCAGAGTCAGAGTCAAAATCAAAAGTCAGGGATCAAATGCTATAAGTGTGGCAAGCTAGGTCACATGGCAAGGGAATGCAAGGAACCTACACAGCCTACCAATGTTCTTCGAATAGCTGGAACTCCGTCTCAATCTTCAGCACATCAATCTAGAGCAAGAACATTCAACATGACTCAGAAAGAAGCTATTCAGGACGTGGATGTGATATCAGGTACACTTCCTGTTAACTCAGTGCAAGCTAGTGTATTGATTGATTCAGGAGCTACTAAGTCTTTTGTATCTCAAGATTTTCTTGGTAAATTGCAATGTGAAGTCCGACCTTTGGATCAAGCCTTAGTTATAGAAGTAGCTAACCAGGCAACGATTCCAGTAAGCCAAGTTTGTCCTAGTTGTGACATTGAAATAGGCAGTTGTCATTTTCTTGCTAACTTAATACCTTTTAAGTTAGGTGAATTTGATGTGATTCTAGGGATGGATTGGTTGTCAGAATACAAGGCTCAAATAGATTGTAGGAATAAGAGGTTAAAGTTGAAAACCCTAGAAGGAGAAGAAGTTGAATTCCGAGGTACCCGTCAAGTTAAGAAGTTTTTGAATATTGCTCAGGCAAAGAGATTTCTGCGTCAAGGATGTGAGGCTTACCTAGCCTATGTTGTAGACACTGAGAAGAAGTCAGTTCAGTTAGAAGATGTTCCTATTGTCAACGAATTTCCCGACGTATTTCCAGAAGAATTACCAGGCTTACCTTCCGATAGGGAAATAGAATTCTCCATTGATTTAGCTCCAGGCACTGAGCCAGTTTCCAAAGCTCCGTATAGAATGGCGCCAGTTGAGATGAAAGAATTGGCGAGTCAAATACAAGATCTCTTGGACAAAGGAATTATAAGACCTAGTGTGTCTCCTTGGGGAGCACCAGTGTTGTTTGTTAAGAAGAAGGATGGAAGCATGAGGTTGTGCATAGATTACCGAGAATTAAATAAGCTAACCATCAAGAATAAGTACCCGTTGCCGAGGATAGATGATCTTTTCGACCAGCTGAAAGGAGCCGAATGGTTCTCAAAAATTGATTTAAGGTCCGGATACCATCAACTCAAGATCAAACCTGAAGATGTATCTAAAACAGCATTCAGAACAAGGTACGGACACTATGAATTTTTAGTTATGGCTTTTGGATTGACAAATGCCCCAGCAGCGTTTATGGATCTAATGAACAGAGTCTTTAAGAAATATTTAGACAAGTTTGTGATTGTTTTCATCGACGATATCCTGATATATTCTAAGTCAGAAGAAGAGCATGCAGATCATTTGAGAATTGCTTTAGAAACTTTACGAAAGGAAAAGCTGTATGCGAAGTTTTCGAAATGTGAATTTTGGTTGAAGGAGGTACAATTTTTAGGTCATGTTGTTAGCAGAGAAGGCATCAAAGTTGATCCGACAAAGATAGAAGCAGTGATGAAATGGGAAAGGCCACGGACTCCAACAGAAGTCAGAAGTTTTCTGGGTTTAGCGGGATACTATCGAAGATTTGTTCAAGATTTCTCTAAGATAGCTACCCCTATGACCAAATTGACAAGGAAGAACGAAAAATTTGTATGGAATGAGAAGTGTGAAGAAAGTTTTGAAGAGTTAAAGAGGAGACTAGTGTCTGCCCCAGTATTGGTGTTACCAGACGATCAAGGAAATTTTGTCATCTACAGTGACGCTTCACTCAAAGGCTTGGGATGTGTTCTGATGCAACATGGGAAAGTTATTGCATATGCTTCCAGGCAGTTAAGATCTCATGAATTGAAGTATCCTACACATGATCTGGAATTAGCTGCCATTGTATTTGCATTGAAGATTTGGAGGCACTACTTGTACGGAGAAAAGTGTGAGATTTTTACTGACCATAAGAGTTTGAAGTATATCTTTACTCAGAAAGAGTTGAATATGAGACAGAGAAGATGGTTGGAGTTGATCAAGGACTATGACTGCACAATCAACTATCATCCAGGCAAAGCGAATGTCGTAGCAGATGCTTTAAGCAGAAAAGAAAGATTGAATATAATGGTTTCGTCTGAAGAATTGATCAAAGAGTTTGAGAAATTGGAAATAGAGGTATGTGATTCGGATTCAGTGGAAGAAATGGTGTATACAATGACTTTTCAGCCAGAATTGTTAGAAAAGATCAAGAGATGTCAAGAACAGATGATGAGTCAAGACAGAACCAAGTTGACTGGAGAAGAGTTAAAAAGTCAGAAGGACGATAAAGGAATCTTTAGGTTTTCCTCACGAATTTGGATCCCCAATGATCAAGAGCTCAAGAATGAAATTTTGCATGATGCACATAGTTCAAGATACTCTATTCATCCAGGAAGCACAAAGATGTATAAAGACTTGAAGGAAAATTTTTGGTGGCCCAACATGAAAAGAAATGTAGCAGAGTGGATCAGTAAATGTTATACATGCCAGAGAGTCAAAGCTGAACACCAGAGGCCCAGCGGATTGTTGCAACCACTAGAGATTCCAGAATGGAAATGGGAGAATCTTGCTATGGATTTTGTAGTAGGTCTACCAAGGACTAAAGCTAATCATGATGCTATCTGGGTAATAATAGACAGGTTGACCAAGTCAGCGCACTTTCTACCTATCAACGAAAGATTTTCACTGGACAAGTTGGTTCATTTGTATCTGAAAGAGATTGTGATGCGACATGGTGTTCCTGTATCAATAGTGTCTGACAGAGACCCGAGATTCAATTCAAGATTTTGGAAGAAATTTCAAGAATGTTTGGGAACAAAGCTGAATATGAGTACTGCATATCATCCTCAGACAGACGGCCAAAGTGAAAGGACAATCCAAACCATTGAAGATATGTTAAGAGTTTGTGCCTTAGATTTTGAAGGAAGTTGGGACGAGCATCTACCGTTAGTGGAATTTTCATATAATAACAGTTATCATGCTAGTATTGGGATGCCCCCGTATGAAGCTTTATATGGAAGAAAATGCAGATCACCAGTGTGTTGGAATGAAGTTGGTGAGCGTAAGATTTTGGGTCCAGAGTTGGTTCAACAAACTAAAGAAAAGATTGAGTTGATTCAGAAGAGATTGTTAGCTGCTCAGGATAGGCAAAAGAAGTATGCTGACCAGTCAAGGAAAGATATGAATTTTGAAGAAGGTGACCAAGTGTTGTTAAAGATTTCTCCGTGGAAAGGTGTTAGTAGATTTGGCAAGAGAGGAAAGCTTAATCCACGATATATAGGACCTTTTGAAGTTCTGAAACAAGTTGGGAAAGTTGCATATGAATTAGCTCTACCACCGCAGATGCAGCACATTCACAATGTTTTTCACGTGTCTATGCTTCGAAAGTATAATCCTGATATGAACCATGTGATAGAATATGAACCCTTGGAGATTCAACCCGACTTGTCCTATGTAGAACAGCCTGTAGAGATTCAGGATCGTAAGGATAAAGTTTTGAGGAATAAGTCTGTTAAGCTTGTAAAGGTTTTGTGGAGAAATCCTCGAGTTGAGGAATCCACCTGGGAACTTGAGAGTGAAATGCTCGAGAAGTATCCCTATTTGTTTACTTAGGCTGATTCTGAGGACAGAATCTTTTTAAGGGGGGGAGAATGTAACGATTGAGGTAATTAAATCTATTTGGATAATATGAGGTATATGATTTATGTGTTTTAATGTGTTAAGATATGATATGTGGTGATTTTATATGTCCAGTTGACTGTCTGTTTGACTGTATTATGCTTAAATGATTTAATTAAGTGATTAACTGACTTTTCATGCTTAATTGAGTAACTGTTTGATTTTTATAAAATTATTGGTGTGTCCAATAATTATGAAATTTTATATGTAGTTCCTATGTGATTTTAGAGACTTTCTAAAAATGGTGATGTATTTAATTCTAGTCTCAGTGATTTTATATAAATCTTTCATTTCTGTTTTATTCTAGAGATATTACTCTTCTAAATTCCATATTTAATTATTGCAATGTCCAAAAATCATGAAACCTGTACCAAAATGTTTCATAAATATTCTGAGACTTTTGAAAAATAGAAGTTTATTTTATTTGAGCCCAAAATTATTTTAATGATTTTTCTACTCTTATTTTCTATTTCTGCACTAAAACTTCAAAGATTTTTAATTAATTCGTTATTCATCAGAAAAATATTTCAAAAATATGGGTGAGCTTCTAAATTCGTATTCTTTATTTTAAAAATATAAAACTCATTTTGTACCCATTTATATCGTAAATTCGATTTATTAAATGATTTAATTTCGGAAAATAGCAAATGTGAAATTACTATTTTACCCTTGCTTTTGTTATAACCTGCAACACCCACCCATTTCTCCCCTTGCTCTGCAACTAGTGTACCAGGTCGACTCTCTCTCTCTAGAACTACTGCGTGCGTGAGTGTGTGTGAGTAAATCGACTCGATGTTGTAGATTATTGAGTAGTTTAATGCTAGCAATGTTACTATGATGATTTGATTTCATTTTGTTGCAAAACTTATAAATGTTTGTATGTAGCCGTATGTATATTAATTTCTAGGGTTGCATGCAAGCTCCATTAGTACCTTGATTGCAGTTATAGTGTCTTTATTTAGCTATACTCGAAGATTGAAGGTAGATGGAAGCAAAAAGAACCCGAAACGGGTCTTTGTTCTTCATCGCCGTCGCCGGCGATGAACTCCGGTGAGTCGGCGACTCAACTAGCTTCATTTAGCTTCGATTTTAATAGTAATGATTAGTATGAGTATTAATCTAAGGGCTTCTATGATTGCATGTTTGTTTATTGAGTTTTCCGATTTATGATCAAATTTCCGGCCACGTTTTGCAATTTTCCGATCATGGCCTCAAGTGCAGCTCGAGATTTGAGCTTTGGGTGGAATAAATAGCTGCAATATAGTGGTTAGATGATTAATTAAGGATTGCATGTGATTAATTGCAATTAGTTCGAAAATTTTGAATTAATTGAATAATTTTATATTCGATTTTTATGTAAATGTTATAATTAATTTGGGATCTTGTTCGATTTAAAAGAAATGTAGTAATTTGTAAATATTTCATATGTATAAGTTAAGTATAGGGCTGATTTTCTGATTCTACATATATAGTATATATGTTTTCGAATTAATAAGCATTTTATAATGCTAATTCTTGCAATTGATTGATTTAAAATCGTCATGGTCATATTCTCTATTTAACTTTATTACCGTGTATGATCACAAAAGTTGAAAGCAGGAATTCATAGTATATAGTTAAATGTACTATTAAAATGGATTAGTAATTGCATTATGATTAAACAATTATGTTCAAATTGTATAATTGGAGATGAGTAGGTTCTTCGGATTTTACTGCCATTGGTTGCTTATATGTATATAAATATACATGTCTACGTGTCTAAGTGTTATATAGAAATTGATTATGTGATTGTTTGAGTGATCAAGGGCTTTGAATTGCAGGATTATAATTCGAATATATATATATAATATATTCGAATTCTTGATTATATTGAAATGGTAATGGTATTATTATTGATTATAGATGTTGCTTGATTGATATGGAATTGGTACTAAATATGATTATATAATGGTATATGATTGACATTAATGTTTGGTTGTGTCGGTTGTATTCCGACGGATAGCTCCAATTACAAAGGAAGTGCTGCCAAATTTTCTAAAAACTAAAATGATTTTGTAAAACATTATTGGCACACCACTTCTGTATAAGAAAGGCTATCAGTCAGGAATGCTGTGAATGATATAATTGTCTATGTGCTACTCGTTTGCCAGTGTAAAAGTGATTTTAGTAGAATATGTCTATAGTGGATGATATATGTGTTTAAGGGTTGCATTATCGAAAGGGTAGAATAGTTAGACGTTAAAGAGAACGTCGAGAGTTTATAAGATTCTGAAAATAGTATTATTTTTGTGTAGCTACGAAGGATATTGAGGTGAAGGACAAAGGAAAGGCTAAAGTAGAGAGTTAGTGTCTGGTGTAGGCGATCTACCTGTTCCACAGCTGTAGCATTCCTTATTTGAGGCAAGTAACTACTGCCTAACCTCTTTCAACTTAAACACTGTTTTATGAACTGCTTTATGACCCTGCAACTGTATTACCTTGTTTCAACTGTTTTAAACTATATCATGTCCTACTTTAATTGCTTTATTAAACTGCAACCTTATATCAGATTCAATTGCACTTTAAACTTTTCAATCCCTGAACTGTTATCGACAACTTATAAACTAGTTTTAAAAATCTTACACCAGTGATCTTGAGATGTGACTTGTGCTACCACCACTTCTTAACAATAATTGCTTAAACCTAAACCTTAAAAGAACCCTGTTATTTAGGCCTAACTACTGTTCTGATTAAATGTTTTACAACTGTTTTCAAAAACAACTGTTATACTTGTGGATTGACCCTGCACCTTGACTTCATAACTTTAACTTGTTTTAAATTTCCAGTTCATGATTTCAGCTTACCTTACTACAACAGAAGCTTGTTTTGAGACTTACCCTGAAATAAACTTTACTTCTGTCTAATGATCTTAAAAATGGATTTAAATATGGAATCCGACTTTCAAGAAGTCTTTTTCATCAAATGATTTGGTAACTTTAAAAAGAAAGGTTTTGATTATTATAGGAATTCCGATCAAAATGGTTTCTGCGGATTCCTATAGGTTGGAGGCGTAAGAGGCCGAGTGACGCCGGTCCAGCACTTTTTATGTGAAGACTATAATGAGATAGTCAATGGCTATAATGAGATAGCCCAAGGCCAATGGCAATAAGTGCCTTTATGAGTACTCCTTATGTCCAGAGGGACTTTAGTCCGTTATGGGGACTTTACGTGGCTGATCACCCGTATTGTCTGGCGTTGTGAGAAAACTTCAACCAAAATGATTGTTTTAAACAAAAAAGGTCCTAATGAGAGGACAGTTTTATAAATGATTTGAAAAGTAAAGGTCCTAATGAAAGGACAATTTTATAGATGATTTTAAAAGCAAGGTCCTAATGAGAGGACAGTTTTAAAAATGTTTTGAAAGAATCAGTCCTAATGAAAGGACAGTTTTATACAAATGGACTTTGAAATGATTAGTAATGAATAATGAAATGCCTTGTTATAACCTGTCATACAGCTTCAATTATCAGACATATCTTGGGTTGACCTTGTTTCAATTGTTATACATTATTTTCCTGTTATCCATCTAACCCTGCAAATTACTCTTATACTTACACTTGGTTATTGCTTTCCAGTTTCTTGTTTACTCTGTACCAGTTATTGAAATTGTTTAACCCTGCCAGCAGTTTTATAAAAGAAGGTTTTGCGAGTAATGATTACCCTGACTAGTATGTTAATTTCAATTTTGGGACAATGAGGTCCAGCAATAATTTTAAAGCATGGTTTTGCGAAAAGACTTTTAAATTATATGTATAAGCCTGTAGAACTGTTTTCAACCAGTATGGTTACTTGCTGAGCTTTTGTAGCTCATCCTTTTATTTTCTAACATCTACAGCTTTTGAGAATCATGGTCCGTATTAAGCAGACTGCTCGGAAGAACATGTCTTACATGAACTTTGCTAGGCTGGCTGAGAGGGAACAGGTAGGATCGAGGCAGAGTTGGAAGGAAAAGACTTTGTTTAGTCTTGTACTTTTATTAGTAGATCTTGAGATGTTTCAGGAGTTGTAATATTATTTCGTTGTTGTAAATTTAAATATAAATGAATGTAGTAGTGTGCTTGTTTCATACCATTACCTTGAAAGGTCCAGGCGAGTAGTCGGGGTCATATTTATGCGTATTTTCTATTACTGTTATTTAGGGTGCATGCATATAGAGTGTCAGTGACGCCCCGATCTAGACCCCGGGTCGGGAGGGCGCCACACAAAGCTTAAATATGATTTGTTTCATCTCGTATATGTTGTAGTAGTTGATTTACGGAGTCTAGCAGCTGTAGCCATAGAAATTGGACTCGATTGAGCCATTTTTGAGCTACCATCGCCGGCGATGAGCTCTGGCGAGCCGGCGACTGGAATGGAACTATTGTGCCTCGTTTTTGTGTGATAGCTCTGCTAGCAACTGCTATGTACATGAATTATAGCATATTGTGGACTGCATGTCAATTTTTATCATTTTCCCGGCTATGACTTTGAATTTTCCGATTAGTAGTTAAAAATCGATAGTCGTTTACATGTTGCCGAGTATGTATGATTTGTAAATGATGTTAACCAAGAGGGTTAAGATGCTATGCAACTAATTATGTGATTAACTAGGCTTGCATGATATTTTCCCGGCTAGTGCTTTGATTTTTCCGATTGTCAAGTAATTCAAGCATGCGTATATGTGTGTGGTTGGGCATTTCGAGTACATACAAGTTGGGGTTGTCTTGGTATCTGGATTGTTATTATTCTTAATATGATTTAGTTGCTAGTCGAACTAATACAATCGTGTTATTATAATTTAATTAATTATTGGATTAGCTAGTACAAGTTTGATAATTATATGAGTAATTCTATTCGAATTGGAGGTAATCAAATGGATACATGAATTGTGTTAATTGCTATGTGATTATGACTATTCAATTGAACAATTGCATTATAGTAATCGAATTGCTTGATTAATTGGCATCTTTGAATTATAAGTATTATAATTGGACATTGGTTGTTATAATATAGAATTGAGTCAGGAACTGTATTGACTATATAAATAGACAGTTGATACTGGATCGTTTCAGTCGTTTATTGAATGACAATAGTAGTGCATAATGTTTATAGCTAATGCTTGTTTGATATGGATTTAGTGCAAAAATATGATTGTATTATCATGTATGATTGACTCTAATATTTGGTTGTGTCGGTTGTATTCCGACGGGTAGCTCCAATTACAGGGGAGGTGCTGCCAAAATTTTCTAAAAACTAAAACGATTTTGAAAAGCATTATTGGCACACCACTTCTGTATAAGAAAAGCTATCAGTCAGGAATACTGTAGACCATATAATTGCCTATGTGCTACTTGCTTGCCAGTGTAGAAGTGATTATATAATAGAGTATGTCTACTGTACATTATATATGTGTTAAGGGGTTACAGTTAACGAAAGGGTAGAATAGTTAGACGTTAATGAGAACGTCGAGAGTGTATGAGATTCTGAAATAGTATTATTTATGTGTAGCTACGAAGGACATTGAGGTGAAAGACAAAGGGAAAGCTAAAGTAGAGAGTTAGTGTCTGGTGTAGGCGATCTACCTGTTCAGCAGCTGTAGCATTCCTTTTTAAGGCAAGTAACTACTGCCTAATCTCTTTTAACTTAAGCACTGTTTTATGAACTGTATAGCGAACTGTTTTAAGACCCTGCAACTATGTTACCTTATCCCAACTATTCTAAGCTACAGCCTGTCTTACTTTAATTGTTTTACTTAAACTGCAACCTTATACCAGTTTTAATTGCACTTTAAACTTTTCAATCCCTGAACTGTTACTGACAGCTTATAAACTAGTTTTACAAATCTTAAACCAGTGACCTTAAAATGTGACCTATGCTATCACCATTTTCTTAACTATGTTTACCTGAACTTTAATTCTGAACTTACCCTGTTGCTATTGTCTAACTACTGTTACAATTAAATGCCTTACCACTGCTTTCAAAACATCTTGTTATACCTGTGAATTGACCCTGCAACCCGACTTTACAACTATAGCTTGGTTTTGGATTCCCAGTTCATGATTTCAGCTTACCTTACTACAACAGAAACTTGTTTTGAGACTTATCCTGGAATAAAATTTACCTCTGTCTAATGATCTTAAAAATGGATTTAAATATGGAATCCGACTTTCAAGAAGTCTTTTTCATCAAATGATTTGGTAACTTTAAAAAGAAAGGTTTTGGTTATTATAGGAATTCCGATCAAAATGGTTTCTACGGATTCCTATAGTTTGGAGGCGTAAGAGGCCGAGTGACGCCGGTCCAGCACTTTTTATGTGAAGACTATAATGAGATAGTCAATGGCTATAATGAGATAGCCCAAGGCCAATGGCAATAAGTGCCTTTATGAGTACTCTTTATGTCCAGAGGGACTTTAGTCCGTTATGGGGACTTTACGTGGCTGATCACCCGTATTGTCTGGCGTTGTGAGAAAACTTCAACCAAAATGAATTGTTTCTAATCAGTAAAGGTCCTAATGAGAGGACAGTTTTTATAAATGATTTGAAAAGCAAGGTCCTAATGAGAGGACAGTTTTATAAAATGTTTTGAAAGAATCAGTCTTAATGAAAGGACAGTTTTATACAAATGGACTTTGAAATGATTAGTAATGAATAATGAAATGCCTTGTTATAACCTGTCATATACAGCTTCAACTGTTAGATATACCTTGATTTGACTTGTTTCAATTGTTAGACATTACTTCCTGTTATCCATCTAACCCTGCAGACTACTCCTATATTTACAATTGATTATTACTTTCCAGCTTCTTATTTACTTTGCACCAGTTATTGAAATTATTTAACCTTGCCAGTGGTTTTATAAAAGAAAGTTTTGCGAGTAATGCATACCCTGACTAGAGTTTTAATTACAATTTTGGGACAATGAGGTCCAGCAATGATTTTATAGCATGGTTTTGAGAAAAGACTTTTTAAATTATATAAGCCTGTAAAACTGTTTTTAACCTATATGGTTACTTGCTGAGCTTTTGTAGCTCATTCTTTTATTTTCTAACATCTACAGCTTTTGAGAATCATGGTCCGTATTAAGCAGACTGCCAGGAAGAATATGTCATACATGAGCTATGCTAGGCTGGCTGAGAGGGAACAGGTAGGATCGAGGCAGAGTTGGAAGGAAAAGACTTTGTTTAGTCTTGTATTTTTATTAGTAGATTTTGAGATGTTTCAGAAGTTGTAATATTATTTCGTTGCAGTAAATGTAAATATAAATGGATGTAGTTGTGTGCTTATTTCATACCATTACCTTGAAAGGTCCAGGCTAGTAGTCGGGGTCATATTTATGCGTATTTTCTATTATTGTTATTTAGGGTGCATGCATATAGAGTGTTAGTGATTCCCCGATCTAGACCCCGGGTCGGGAGGGCGTCACAATGCATATGTTTATATTCGAAATTAGAATTATATGATTATAATATGAGGTTTGATGTTAATTAAGAATTGCTTGGGTACTTGGAATTTTTACTATATGGACTAATTATGTTCGAATTGATGTGCTTTAATTCGAATTTTGCTAGTTTTGCTACTACTAGCCATGTTGAATGCTTAATTATAATCATTAATAGTTACTTGGGTACATATGAATTTTAAATTGAAATTTCGAAGTATATATATGCCTAGTTTAGTTCAACGACAAGTTGGTTCATGTAAATTAGTTAAGTTGATACGATTGCTAAGTTTAACTGCGTGGTATATAAATTGATATGTGTAGTATAATTCGATTTAATGCTACTCGAGTTCAATGTTTCTATGCATTCTTAAATCTAAATATATGTAAGTACTTGAGTATGTGATAGGAAGTTAAGTGTAATGATTAACTACTTGGGTCACTGCAATGTCTTCTAGAAATACAATTGTTAGTAATTAAGTTGTTGATCAAGTATTATTATGAATTGGATGCCAAAGCAATAAGATGTTAACTTATGTCCATATGTGATATTGCCTGCTAGAGTAACTTAATTGAGATACATTGTAGTGTAAAGGCTATTTGTAACTAATGTCATGATTTGTATGCAATGAGCTCATAGATGCTTGCATGGTTGATTACTTAATTGTGTCGGTTGTATTCCGACGGATAGCTCCAATTACAGGGGAGGTGCTGCCAAAATTTTCTAAAACTAAACTGACTTTTATAAAACACTATTGGCACACCAATTCTGTATAGGAAAGACTATCAGTCAGGAATACTGTAGATCATATAATTGATTATGTACTACTTGCTTGCCAGTGTAGAAGTGATTATATAGTATAATATGTCTACAGTGGATTATATATGTGTTAAGGGGTTTTAGTTAACGAAAGGGTAGAATAGTTAGACGTTAATGAGAACGTCGAGAGTTTATAAGATACTGAAATAGTATTATTTATGTGTAGCTACGAAGGACATTGAGGTGAAAGACAAAGGGAAAGCCAAAGTAGAGAGTTAGTAATTGGTGTAGGAGATCTACCTGTTCAGCAGCTGTAGCATTCCTGTTTGAGGCAAGTAAGTACTGCCTGATCTCTTTTAACTTAAGCACTGTTTTATAAACTGCTTTATGACCCTGCAACTATGATATCTTATTTCAACTGTTTTAAGCTATAGCCTACCTTATTTTAACTGTTTTACTTAAACTGCAACCTTGTATCAGTTTTTAATTGCACTTTAACCTTTCCAATCCCGGAACTGTAATTGATAACTTATAAACTAATTTTAAAGATCTTAAATCAGTAACCTTGAACTATGACTTATGTCTACACCATTTTTCCTTAATTATGTTTACTTAAACTTTAACCTGAAAGTACCCTGTTACTATTGCCTAATTACTGTTACAATTAAATGCCTTACAACTGTTTTCAAAACTTCTTGTTATACTTGTGAATTGACCCTGCAACCTGACTTTACTACTATACTTGGTTTTGGTCCCTAATTCAAGATTTCTGCTTACCTTATTACAACAAAGACTTGTTTTGAGATTATCCTGGAATAAACTTTACCTCTGTCTAATGATCTTAAAAATGGATTTAAATATGGAATCCGACTTTCAAGAAGTCTTTTTCATCAAAAGATTTGGTAACTTTAAAAAGAAAGGTTTCGGTTATTATAGGAATTCCGATCAAAATGGTTTCTGCGGATTCCTATAGGTTGGAGGCGTAAGAGGCCGAGTGACGCCGGTCCAGCACTTTTTATGGGAAGACTATAATGAGATAGTCAATGGCTATAATGAGATAACCCAAGGCCAATGGCAATAAGTGACTTTATGAGTACTCTTTATGTCCAGAGGGACTTTAGTCCGTTATGGGGACTTTACGTGGCTGATCACCCGTATTGTCTAGCGTTGTGAGAAAACTTCAACCAAAATAATTGTTTTTAAACAGTAAAGGTCCTAATGAGAGGACAGTTTTATAAATGATTTGAAAAGCAAGGTCCTAATGAGAGGACAGTTTCATAAAATGTTTTGAAAGAATCAGTCCTAATGAAAGGACAGTTTTATACAAATGGACTTTGAAATGATTAGTAATGAAAAATGAAATGCCTTGTTATAACCTGTCATATACAGCTTCAACTGTCAGATATATCTTGAGTTGACTTTTTTTCAATTGTTATACATTACTTCTTGTTATCCATCTAACCCTGCAGATTACTCCTATAATTGAAAATGATGATTACTTTCCACTTTCTTAAATACCTTGTACCAGTTATTAAAATCATTTAACCCTGCCAGTGGATTTATAAAAGAAAGTTTTGTGAGTAATGCATACCCTGACTAGAATTTTAATTACAATTTTGGGACAATGAGGTCCAGCAATGATTTTAAAACATAGTTTTGAGAAAAGACTTTTTAAATCATATATAAGCCTGTAGAACTATTTTTAACCTATATGGTTACTTGCTGAGCTTTTTTAGCTTATTCTTTTATTTTCTAACATCTACAGCTTTTGAGAATCATGGTCCGTATTAAGCAGACTGCCAGGAAGAATATGTCTTTCATGAACTATGCTAGGCTGGCTGAGAGGGAACAGGTAGGATCGAGGCAGAGTTGGAAGGAAAAGACTTTGTTTAGTCTTGTATTTTGTTATTAGATTTTGAGATGTTACAGGAGTTGTAATAATATTATTTTGTTTCTGTAAATGTAAATATAAATGAATGTAGTTGTGTGCTTGTTTCATACCATTACCTTGAAAGGTCCAGGCTAGTAGTCGGGGTCATATTTATGCGTATTTTCTATTATTGTTATTTAGGGTGCATGCATGTAGAGTGGTAGTGACTCCCCGATCTAGACCCCAGGTCGGGAGGGCGCCACAGTTTACAATTGTTTCAATGTTCAAACGAGTCAAGAATGAAGCAACAAGTTGTTTCCATGTTCGAACAGTAAAGAATGAAGTCTAAAGTCAGTACGGATTGTTGTCATGTTCAAATGAGCCAAAAATGATCCTACAAGAGTTTACAATTGTTTCAATGTTCAAACGAGTCAAGAATGGAGCATCAAGTTATTTCGAAGTTCAACCGAGTAAAGAATAAAGTCTCAAGTTGTTACATATTGTTTGCATGTTCAAATGAGGCAAGAATAATTCTACAAGAGTTTACAAGTTGTTTCCATTGTCAAACGAGTCAAGAATGAAGCTACAAGTTGTTTCCAAGTACGAACGAGTCAAGAATGATGTCTCAATTTGTTTCGGATTGTTTTCATGTCCAAATGAACCAAGAAAGATCTTAAAAGAGTTTAAATTTGTTTCAATGTTCAAACGAGTCAAGAATGAAGCAACAAGTTGTTTCCAAGTTCGAACAGTAAAGAATGAAGTCTAAAAATGTTACGGATTGTATTCATGTTCAAATGAACCAAGAATGATCCTACAAGAGGTTACAATTGTTTCAATGTTCAAACGAGTCAAGAATGAAGAGACAAGTTGTTTCCAAGTTTGAACAGTACAGAATGAAGTCTAAAGTAGTTACGGATTGTTGTCATGTTCAAATGAGCCAAAAATTATCCTACAAGAGTTTACAATTGTTTCAAAGTTCAAACGAGTCAAGAATGGAGCTACAAGTTATTTCAAAGTTCAAACGAGTAAAGAATAAAGTCTCAAGTTGGTACATATTGTTTTCATGTTCAAATGAGGCAAGAATAATCCTACAAGAGTTTACAAGTTGTTTCAATTGTCAAACGAGTCAAGAATGAAGCTACAAGTTGTTTCAATTGTCGAACGAGTCAAGAATTATGTCTCAATTTGTTACGAATTGTTTTCATGTTCAAATGAGCCAAGAATGATCCTACAAGAGTTTACAAGTTGTTTCAATGTTCAAACGAGTCAAGAATGAAGCTACAAATTGTTTCCAAGTTCGAACGAGTCAAGAATGATGTCTCAATTTGTTACGGATTGTTTTCATATCCAAAAGAAACAAGAATGATCCTACAAGAGTTTACAATTGTTTCAATGTTAAAACGAGTCAAGAATGAAGCAACAAGTTGTTTCCAAGTTCGAACAGTATAAAATGAAGTCTAAAGTTGTTACAGATTGCTTTCATGTTCAAATGAGCCAAGAATGATCCTACAAGATTTTACAAGTTGTTTCCATTGTCAAATGAGTCAAGAATGAAGCTACAAGTTGTTTCCAAGTTCGAACGAGTCAAGAATGATGTCTCAATTTGTTACAGATTGTTTTCACGTTCAAATGAGCATAGAATGATTCTACAAGAGTTTACAAGTTGTTTCCATGTTCAAACGAGTCAAGAATGAAGCTACAAATTGTTTCCAAGTTCGAACGAGTCAAGAATGATGTCTCAATTTGTTACGGATTGTTTTCATGTCCAAATGAACCAAGAAAGATCTTACAAGAGTTTACAATTGTTTCAATGGTCAAACGAGTCAAGAATGAAGCTACAAGTTGTTTCCAAGTTCGAACGAGTCAAGAATGATGTCTCATTTCGTTACGGATTGTTTTCATGTCCAGATGAAGCAAGAATGATCCTACAAGAGTTTACAATTGTTTCAATGTTCAAACGAGTCAAGAATGAAGCAACAAGTTGTTTCCATGTTCGAACAGTAAAGAATGAAGTCTAAAGTCAGTACGGATTGTTGTCATGTCCAAATGAGCCAAAAATGATCCTACAAGAGTTTACAATTGTTGCAATGTTCAAACGAGTCAAGAATGGAGCATCAAGTTATTTCGAAGTTTAAACGAGTAAAGAATAAAGTCTCAAGTTGTTACATATTGTTTTCATGTTCAAATGAGGCAAGAATAATCCTATAAGAGTTTACAAGTTGTTTCCATTGTCAAACGAGTCAAGAATGAAGCTACAAGTTGTTTCCAAGTTCGAACGGGTCAAGAATGATGTCTCAATTTGTTACGGATTGTTTTCATGTTCAACTGAGCCAAGAATGATCCTACAAGAGTTTACAAGTTGTTTCCATGTTCAAACGAGTCAAGAATGAAGCAACAAGTTGTTTCCAAGTTCGAACGAGTCAAGAATGATGTCTCAATTTGTTTCGGATTGTTTTCATGTCTAAATGAACCAAGAAAGATCTTACAAGAGTTTACAATTGTTTCAATGTTCAAACGAGTCAAGAATGAAACAACAAGTTGTTTCCAAGTTCGAACAGTAAAGAATGAAGTCTAAAGTTGTTAAGGATTGTTTTCATGTTCAAATGAACCAAGAATGATCCTACAAGAAGTTACAATTGTTTCAATGTTCAAACGAGTCAAGAATGAAGAGACAAGTTGGTTCCAAGTTTGAACAGTACAGAATGAAGTCTAAAGTTGTTACGGATTATTGTCAAGTTCAAATGAGCCAAAAATGATCTTACAAGAGTTTACAATTGTTTCTATGTTTAACCGAGTAGAGAATGGAGCTACAAGTTGTTTCCAAGTTCAAACGAGTAAAGAATAAAGTCTCAAGTTGTTACAGATTGTTTTCATGTTCAAATGAGCCAATAATGATCCTACAAGAGTTTAAGAGTTTTTTCCATGTTCAAACGAGTCAAGAATGATGCTACCAGTTGTTTCCAAGTTCGAACGAGTCAAGAATGATGTCTCAATTTGTTACGAATTGTTTCCATGTTCAAATGAGCCAAGAATGATCCTACAAGAGTTTTCAAGTTGTTTTCATGTCCAAATGAAGCAAGAATGATCCTACAAGAGTTTTCAAGTTGTTTTCATGTCCAAATGAAGCAAGAATGATCCTACAAGAGTTTACAATTGTTTCAATGTTCAAACGAGTCAAGAATGAAGCTACAAGTTGTTTCCAAGTTCGAATAGTAAACAATGAAGTCTAAAGTTGTTACGGATTGTTTTCATGTTCAAATGAACCAAGAATGATCCTACAAGAGGTTACAAATGTTTCAATGTTCAAACGAGTCAAGAATGAAGAGATGAGTTGTTTCCAAGTTTGAACAGTACAGAATGAAGTCTAGAGTTGTTACGGATTGTTGTCATGTTCAAATGAGCCAAAA
This sequence comes from Oenanthe sinensis, assembly GCA_028671895.1. Classification (NCBI taxonomy): domain Eukaryota; kingdom Viridiplantae; phylum Streptophyta; class Magnoliopsida; order Apiales; family Apiaceae; genus Oenanthe; species Oenanthe sinensis. Next base: position 16,801,152 of record CM053807.1, read on the forward strand.
ATTATCCTACAAGAGTTTACAATTGTTTCAATGTTCAAACGAGTCAAGAATGGAGCTACAAGTTATTTCCAAGTTCAAACGAGTAAAGAATAAAGTCTCAAGTTGTTACAGATTGCTTTCATGTTCAAATGAGCCAAGAATGATCCTACAAGTGTATACGAGTCAGGAATGAAGCTACAAGTTGTTTCCAAGTTCGAACGAGTCAAGAATTATGTCTCAATTTGTTACGGATTGTTTTCATGTTCAAATGAGCCAAGAATGATCCTACAAGAGTTTACAAGTTATTTCAATGTTCAAACGAGTCAAGAATGAAGCTACAAATTGTTTCCAAGTTCGAACGAGTCAAGAATGATGTCTGAATTTGTTACGGATTGTTTTCATGTCCAAAAGAAGCTAGAATGATCCTACAAGAGTTTACAATTATTTCAATGTTCAAACGAGTCAAGAATGAAGCAACAAGTTCTTTCCAAGTTTGAACAGTAAAGAATGAAGTCTAAAGTTGTTACTGATTGCTTTCATGTTCAAATGAGCCAAGAATGATCCTACAAGATTTTACAAGTTTCCATTGTCAAATGAGTCAAGAATGAAGCTACAAGTTGTTTCCAAGTTCGAACGAGTCAAGAATGATGTCTCAATTTGTTACGGATTGTTTTCATGTCCAAATGAAGCAAGAATGATCCTATAAGAGTTTTCAAGTTGTTTACATGTTCAAACAAGTCAAGAATGATGCTACAAATTGTTTCCAAGTTCGAACGAGTCAAGAATGATGTCTCAATTTGTTACGGATTGTTTTCATGTCCAAAAGAAGCAAGAATGATCCTACAAGAGTTTACAATTGTTTCAATGTTCAAACGAGTCAAGAATGAAGCAACAGGTTGTTTCCAAGTTCGAACAGTAAAGAATGAAGTCTAAATTTGTTACGGATTGTTGTCATGTTCAAATGAGCCAAAAATGATCCTACAATAGTTTACAATTGTTTCAATGTTCAAACGAGTCAAGAATGGAGCTACAAGTTATTTCCAAGTTCAAACGAGTAAAGAATAAGGTCTCAAGTTCTTACAGATTGCTTTCATGTTCAAATGAGCCAAGAATGATCCTACAAGATTTGACAAGTTGTTTCCATTGTCAAATGAGTCAAGAATGAAGCTACATGTTGTTTCCCAGTTCGAACGAGTCAAGAATGATGTCTCAATTTGGTACGGATTATTTTCATGTTCAACTGAGCCAAGAATGATCCTAGAAGAGTTTACAAGTTGTTTCCATGTTCAAACGAGTCAAGAATGAAGCTATAAGATGTTTCCAATTTCGAACGAGTCAAGAATGATGTCTCAATTTGTTTCGGATTGTTTTCATGTCCAAATGAACCAAGAAAGATCTTACAAGAGTTTAAATTTGTTTCAATGTTGAAACGAGTCAAGAATGAAGCAACAAGTTGTTTCCAAGTTCGAACAGTAAATAATGAAGTCTAAAGTTGTTACGGATTGTTTTCATGTTCAAATGAAGCAAGAATGATCCTACAAGAGGTTACAATTGTTTCAATGTTCAAACGAGTCAAGAATGAAGAGACAAGTTGTTTCCAAGTTTGAACAGTACAGAATGAAGTCTAAAGTTGTTACGGATTGTTGTCAAGTTCAAATGAGCCAAAAATGATCCTACAAGAGTTTACAATTGTTTCAATGTTCAAACGAGTCAAGAATGGAGCTACAAGTTATTTTCAAGTTCAAACGAGTAAAGAATAAAGTCTCAAGTTGTTACAGATTGCTTTCATGTTTAAATGAACCAAGAATGATCCTACAATATTTTACAAGTTGTTTCCATTGTCAAACGAGTCAAGAATAAAGCTACAAGTTGTTTCCAAGTTCGAACGAGTCAAGAATGATGTCTCAATTTGTTACGGATTGTTTTCATGTTCAAATGAGGCAAGAATAATCCTACAAGAGTTTACAAGTTGTTTCCATTGTCAAACGAGTCAAGAATGAAGCTACAAGTTGTTTCCAAGTTCAAACGAGTCAAGAATGATGTCTCAATTTGTTACGGATTGTTTTCATGTTCAAATGAGCCAAGAATGATCCTACAAGAGTTTACAAGTTGTTTCCATGTTCAAACGAGTCAAGAATGAAGCTACAAATTGTTTCCAAGTTCGAACGAGTCAAGAATGATGTCTCAATTTGTTACGGATTGTTTTCATGTCCAAAAGAAGCAAGAATAATCCTACAAGAGTTTACAATTATTTCAATGTTCAAACGAGTCAAGAATGAAGCAATAAGTTGTTTCCAAGTTCGAACAGTAAAGAATGAAGTCTAAAGTTCTTACGGATTGTTGTCATGTTCAAATGAGCCAAAATTGATCCTACAATAGTTTACAATTGTTTCAATGTTCAAACGAGTCAAGAATGGAGCTACAAGTTATTTCCAAGTTCAAACGAGTAAAGAATAAGGTCTCAAGTTCTTACAGATTGCTTTCATGTTGAAATGAGCCAAGAATGATCTTACAAGATTTCACAAGTTGTTTCCATTGTCAAATGAGTCAAGAATGAAGCTACAAGTTGTTTCCAAGTTCGAACGAGTCAAGAATGATGTCTCAATTTGTTACGGATTATTTTCATGTTCAACTGAGCCAAGAATGATCCTAGAAGAGTTTACAAGTTGTTTCCATGTTCAAACGAGTCAAGAATGAAGCTACAAGTTGTTTCCAAGTTCGAACGAGTCAAGAATGATGTCTCAATTTGTTTCGGATTGTTTTCATGTCCAAATGAACCAAGAAAGATCTTACAAGAGTCTAAATTTGTTTCAATGTTCAAACGAGTCAAGAATGAAGAGACAAGCTGTTTCCAAGTTTGAACAGTAAAGAATGAAGTCTAAAGTTGTTACGGATTGTTTTCATGTTCAAATGAACCAAGAATGATCCTACAAGAGGTTACAATTGTTTCAATGTTCAAACGAGTCAAGAATGAAGAGACAAGTTGTTTCCAAGTTTGAACAGTACAGAATGAAGTCTATAGTTGTTACGGATTGTTGTCATGTTCAAATGAGCCAAAAATTATCCTACAAGAGCTTACAATTGTTTCAATGTTCAAACGAGTCAAGAATGGAGCTACAAGTTATTTCCAAGTTCAAACGAGTAAAGAATAAAGTCTCAAGTTCTTACAGATTGCTTTCATGTTCAAATGAGCCAAGAATGATCCTACAAGATTTCACAAGTTGTTTCCATTGTCAAATGAGTCAAGAATGAAGCTACAAGTTGTTTCCAAGTTCGAACGAGTCAAGAATTAAGTCTCAATTTGTTACGGATTTTTTTCATGTTCAAATGAGCAAAGAATGATCCTACAAGAGTTTACAAGTTGTTTCAATGTTCAAACGAGTCAAGAATGAAGCAACAAGTTATTTCCAAGTTCGAAAAGCAAAGAATGAAGTCTAAAGTTGTTACAGATTGCTTTCATGTTCAAATGAGCCAAGAATGATCCTACAAGATTTTACAAGTTGTTTCCATTATCAAATGAGTCAAGAATGAAGCTACAAGTTATTTCCAAGTTCGAACGAGTCAAGAATGATGTCTCAATATGTTACGGATTGTTTTCCTGTCCAAATGAAGCAGGAATGATCCTATAAGAGTTTTCAAGTTCTTTACATGTTCAAACGAGTCAAGAATGATGCTACAAATTATTTCCAAGTTCGAACGAGTCAAGAATGATGTCTCAATTTGTTACGGATTGTTTTCATTTCCAAATGAAGCAAGAATGATCCTACAAGAATTTATAATTGTTTCAATGTTCAAACGAGTCAAGAATGAAGCAATAAATTGTTTCCAAGTTCGAACAGTAAAGAATGAAGTCTAAAGTTGTTACGGACTGTTGTCATGTTCAAATGAGCCAAAAATGATCATACAATAGTTTACAATTTTTTCAATGTTCAAACGAGTCAAGAATGGAGCTACAAGTAAATTCCAAGTTCAAACGAGTAAAGAATAAGGTCTCAAGTTCTTACAGATTGCTTTCATGTTCAAATGAGCCAAGAATGATCCTACAAGATTTTACAAGTTGTTTACATTGTGTCAAATGAGTCAAGAATGAAGCTACAAGTTGTTTCCAAGTTCGAACGAGTCAAGAATGATGTCTCAATTTGTTACGGATTGTTGTCAAGTTCAAATGAGCCAAAAATGATCCTACAAGAGTTTACAATTGTTTCAATGTTCAAACGACTCAAGAATGGAGCTACAAGTTATTTCCAAGTTCAAACGAGTAAAGAATAAAGTCTCAAGTTGTTACAGATTGCTTTCATGTTCAAATGAGCCAAGAATGATCCTACTAGATTTTACAAGTTGTTTCCATTGTCAAATGAGTCAAGAATGAAGCTACAAGTTCTTTCCAAGTTCGAACAAGTCAAGAATGATGTCTCAATTTGTTACAGATTGTTTTCAGGTTCAAATGAGCCAAGAATGATCCTACAAGAGTTTACAAGTTGTTTCCATGTTCAAACGAGTCAAGAATGAAGATACAAATTGTTTCCAAGTTCGAACGAGTCAAGAATGATGTCTCAATTTGTTACGGATTGTTTTCATGTCCAAATGAAGCAAGAATGATCCTATAAAAGTTTTCAAGTTGTTTACATATTCAAAGAAGTCAAGAATGATGCTACAAATTATTTCCAAGTTTCAACGAGTCAAGAATGATGTCTCAATTTGTTACGGATTGTTTTCATGTCCAAATGAAGCAAGAATGATCCTACAAGAGTTTATAATTGTTTCAATGTTCAAACAAGTCAAGAATGAAGCAACAAGTTGTTTCCAAGTTCGAACAGTACAGAATGAAGTCTAAAGTTGTTACGGATTTTTGTCAAGTTCAAATGAGCCAAAAATGATCCTACAAGAGTTTACAATTGTTTCAATGTTCAAACGACTCAAGAATGGAGCTACAAGTTATTTCCAAGTTCAAACGAGTAAAGATTAAAGTCTCAAGTTGTTACATATTGTTTTCATGTTCAAATGAGGCAAGAATAATCCTACAAGAGTTTACAAGTTGTTTCCATTGTCAAACGAGTCAAGAATAAAGCTACAAGTTGTTTCCAAGTTCGAACGAGTCAAGAATGATGTCTCAATTTGTTACGGATTGTTTTCATGTTCAAATGAGCCAAGAATGATCCTACAAGAGTTTACAACTTGTTTCCATGTTCAAACGAGTCAAGAATGAAGCTACAAATTGTTTCCAAGTTCGAACGAGTCAAGAATGATGTCTCAATTTGTTACGGATTGTTTTCATGTCCAAAAGAAGCAAGAATGATCCTACAAGAGTTTACAATTGTTTCAATGTTCAAACGAGTCAAGAATGAAGAGACAAGTTGTTTCCAAGTTCGAACGAGTAAAGAATGAAGTCTGAAGTTGTAACGGATTGTTTTCATGTTCAAATGAGCCAAAAATGTTCCTACAAGAGTTTACAATTATTTCAATGTTTAAACGAGTCAAGAATAAAGCTGTTATTTCCAAGTTCGAACGAGTAAAGAATGAAGTCTAAAGTTGTTACGGATTATTGTCATGTTCAAATGAGCCAAAAATGATCCTACAAGAGTTTACAATTGTTTCAATGTTCAAACGTGTCAATAATGGAGCTACAAGTTGTTTCCAAGTTCGAACGAGTCAAGAATGATGTCTCAAGTTGTTACAGATTGTTTTCATGTTCAAATGAACCAAGAATCATCCTACAAGAGTTTACAAGTTGTTTCAATGTTCAAACGAGTCAAGAATGAAGCTACAAATTGTTTCCAAGTTCGAACGAGTCAAGAATGATGTCTGAATTTGTTACGGATTGTTTTCATGTCCAAAAGAAGCTAGAATGATCCTACAAGAGTTTACAATTATTTCAATGTTCAAACGAGTCAAGAATGAAGCAACAAGTTCTTTCCAAGTTTGAACAGTAAAGAATGAAGTCTAAAGTTGTTACTGATTGCTTTCATGTTCAAATGAGCCAAGAATGATCCTACAAGATTTTACAAGTTTCCATTGTCAAATGAGTCAAGAATGAAGCTACAAGTTGTTTCCAAGTTCGAACGAGTCAAGAATGATGTCTCAATTTGTTACGGATTGTTTTCATGTCCAAATGAAGCAAGAATGATCCTACAAGAGTTTACAATTGTTTCAATGTTCAAACGAGTCAAGAATGAAGCAACAGGTTGTTTCCAAGTTCGAACAGTAAAGAATGAAGTCTAAATTTGTTACGGATTGTTGTCATGTTCAAATGAGCCAAAAATGATCCTACAATAGTTTACAATTGTTTCAATGTTCAAACGAGTCAAGAATGGAGCTACAAGTTATTTCCAAGTTCAAACGAGTAAAGAATAAGGTCTCAAGTTCTTACAGATTGCTTTCATGTTCAAATGAGCCAAGAATGATCCTACAAGATTTGACAAGTTGTTTCCATTGTCAAATGAGTCAAGAATGAAGCTACATGTTGTTTCCCAGTTCGAACGAGTCAAGAATGATGTCTCAATTTGTTACGGATTATTTTCATGTTCAACTGAGCCAAGAATGATCCTAGAAGAGTTTACAAGTTGTTTCCATGTTCAAACGAGTCAAGAATGATGCTATAAGATGTTTCCAATTTCGAACGAGTCAAGAATGATGTCTCAATTTGTTTCGGATTGTTTTCATGTCCAAATGAACCAAGAAAGATCTTACAAGAGTTTAAATTTGTTTCAATGTTGAAACGAGTCAAGAATGAAGCAACAAGTGGTTTCCAAGTTCGAACAGTAAATAATGAAGTCTAAAGTTGTTACGGATTGTTTTCATGTTCAAATGAAGCAAGAATGATCCTACAAGAGGTTACAATTGTTTCAATGTTCAAACGAGTCAAGAATGAAGAGACAAGTTTTTTCCAAGTTTGAACAGTACAGAATGAAGTCTAAAGTTGTTACGGATTGTTGTCAAGTTCAAATGAGCCAAAAATGATCCTACAAGAGTTTACAATTGTTTCAATGTTCAAACGAGTCAAGAATGGAGCTACAAGTTATTTTCAAGTTCAAACGAGTAAAGAATAAAGTCTCAAGTTGTTACAGATTGCTTTCATGTTTAAATGAGCCAAGAATGATCCTACAATATTTTACAAGTTGTTTCCATTGTCAAACGAGTCAAGAATAAAGCTACAAGTTGTTTCCAAGTTCGAACGAGTCAAGAATGATGTCTCAATTTGTTACGGATTGTTTTCATGTTCAAATGAGGCAAGAATAATCCTACAAGAGTTTACAAGTTGTTTCCATTGTCAAACGAGTCAAGAATGAAGCTACAAGTTGTTTCCAAGTTCAAACGAGTCAAGAATGATGTCTCAATTTGTTACGGATTGTTTTCATGTTCAAATAAGCCAAGAATGATCCTACAAGAGTTTACAAGTTGTTTCCATGTTCAAACGAGTCAAGAATGAAGCTACAAATTGTTTCCAAGTTCGAACGAGTCAAGAATGATGTCTCAATTTGTTACGGATTGTTTTCATGTCCAAAAGAAGCAAGAATAATCCTACAAGAGTTTACAATTATTTCAATGTTCAAACGAGTCAAGAATGAAGCAATAAGTTGTTTCCAAGTTCGAACAGTAAAGAATGAAGTCTAAAGTTCTTACGGATTGTTGTCATGTTCAAATGAGCCAAAATTGATCCTACAATAGTTTACAATTGTTTCAATGTTCAAACGAGTCAAGAATGGAGCTACAAGTTATTTCCAAGTTCAAACGAGTAAAGAATAAGGTCTCAAGTTCTTACAGATTGCTTTCATGTTCAAATGAGCCAAGAATGATCTTACAAGATTTCACAAGTTGTTTCCATTGTCAAATGAGTCAAGAATGAAGCTACAAGTTGTTTCCAAGTTCGAACGAGTCAAGAATGATGTCTCAATTTGTTACGGATTATTTTCATGTTCAACTGAGCCAAGAATGATCCTAGAAGAGTTTACAAGTTGTTTCCATGTTCAAACGAGTCAAGAATGAAGCTACAAGTTGTTTCCAAGTTCGAACGAGTCAAGAATGATGTCTCAATTTGTTTCGGATTGTTTTCATGTCCAAATGAACCAAGAAAGATCTTACAAGAGTCTAAATTTGTTTCAATGTTCAAACGAGTCAAGAATGAAGAGACAAGCTGTTTCCAAGTTTGAACAGTAAAGAATGAAGTCTAAAGTTGTTACGGATTGTTTTCATGTTCAAATGAACCGAGAATGATCCTACAAGAGGTTACAATTGTTTCAATGTTCAAACGAGTAAAGAATGAAGAGACAAGTTGTTTCTAAGTTTGAACAGTACAGAATGAAGTCTATAGTTGTTACGGATTGTTGTCATGTTCAAATGAGCCAAAAATTATCCTACAAGAGTTTACAATTGTTTCAATGTTCAAACGAGTCAAGAATGGAGCTACAAGTTATTTCCAAGTTCAAACGAGTAAAGAATAAAGTCTCAAGTTCTTACAGATTGCTTTCATGTTCAAATGAGCCAAGAATGATCCTACAAGATTTCACAAGTTGTTTCCATTGTCAAATGAGTCAAGAATGAAGCTACAAGTTGTTTCCAAGTTCGAACGAGTCAAGAATTAAGTCTCAATTTGTTACGGATTTTTTTCATGTTCAAATGAGCAAAGAATGATCCTACAAGAGTTTACAAGTTGTTTCAATGTTCAAACGAGTCAAGAATGAAGCTACAAATTGTTTCCAAGTTCGAACGAGTCAAGAATGATGTCTCAATTTGTTACGGATTGTTTTAATGTCCAAAAGAAGCAAGAATGATCCTACAAGAGTTTACAATTGTTTCAATGTTCAAACGAGTCAAGAATGAAGCAACAAGTTATTTCCAAGTTCGAAAAGCAAAGAATGAAGTCTAAAGTTATTACAGATTGCTTTCATGTTCAAATGAGCCAAGAATGATCCTACAGGATTTTACAAGTTGTTTCCATTATCAAATGAGTCAAGAATGAAGCTACAAGTTATTTCCAAGTTCGAACGAGTCAAGAATGATGTCTCAATATGTTACGGATTGTTTTCATGTCCAAATGAAGCAGGAATGATCCTATAAGAGTTTTCAAGTTCTTTACATGTTCAAACGAGTCAAGAATGATGCTACAAATTATTTCCAAGTTCGAACGAGTCAAGAATGATGTCTCAATTTGTTACGGATTGTTTTCATGTCCAAATGAAGCAAGAATGATCCTACAAGAATTTATAATTGTTTCAAAGTTCAAACGAGTCAAGAATGAAGCAATAAATTGTTTCCAAGTTCGAACAGTAAAGAATGAAGTCTAAAGTTGTTACGGACTGTTGTCATGTTCAAATGAGCCAAAAATGATCATACAATAGTTTACAATTTTTTCAATGTTCAAACGAGTCAAGAATGGAGCTACAAGTAAATTCCAAGTTCAAACGAGTAAAGAATAAGGTCTCAAGTTCTTACAGATTGCTTTCATGTTCAAATGAGCCAAGAATGATCCTACAAGATTTTACAAGTTGTTTACATTGTGTCAAATGAGTCAAGAATGAAGCTACAAGTTGTTTCCAAGTTCGAACGAGTCAAGAATGATGTCTCAATTTGTTACGGATTGTTGTCAAGTTCAAATGAGCCAAAAATGATCCTACAAGAGTTTACAATTGTTTCAATGTTCAAACGACTCAAGAATGGAGCTACAAGTTATTTCCAAGTTCAAACGAGTAAAGAATAAAGTCTCAAGTTGTTACAGATTGCTTTCATGTTCAAATGAGCCAAGAATGATCCTACTAGATTTTACAAGTTGTTTCCATTGTCAAATGAGTCAAGAATGAAGATACAAATTGTTTCCAAGTTCGAACGAGTCAAGAATGATGTCTCAATTTGTTACGGATTGTTTTCATGTCCAAATGAAGCAAGAATGATCCTATAAGAGTTTTCAAGTTGTTTACATGTTCAAAGAAGTCAAGAATGATGCTACAAATTATTTCCAAGTTTCAACGAGTCAAGAATGATGTCTCAATTTGTTACGGATTGTTTTCATGTCCAAATGAAGCAAGAATGATCCTACAAGAGTATATAATTGTTTCAATGTTCAAACAAGTCAAGAATGAAGCAACAAGTTGTTTCCAAGTTCGAACAGTACAGAATGAAGTCTAAAGTTGTTACGGATTTTTGTCAAGTTCAAATGAGCCAAAAATGATCCTACAAGAGTTTACAATTGTTTCAATGTTCAAACGACTCAAGAATGGAGCTACAAGTTATTTCCAAGTTCAAACGAGTAAAGATTAAAGTCTCAAGTTGTTACATATTGTTTTCATGTTCAAATGAGGCAAGAATAATCCTACAAGAGTTTACAAGTTGTTTCCATTGTCAAACGAGTCAAGAATAAAGCTACAAGTTGTTTCCAAGTTCGAACGAGTCAAGAATGATGTCTCAATTTGTTACGGATTGTTTTCATGTTCAAATGAGCCAAGAATGATCCTACAAGAGTTTACAACTTGTTTCCATGTTCAAACGAGTCAAGAATGAAGCTACAAATTGTTTCCAAGTTCGAACGAGTCAAGAATGATGTCTCAATTTGTTACGGATTGTTTTCATGTCCAAAAGAAGCAAGAATGATCCTACAAGAGTTTACAATTGTTTCAATGTTCAAACGAGTCAAGAATGAAGAGACAAGTTGTTTCCAAGTTCGAACGAGTAAAGAATGAAGTCTGAAGTTGTAACGGATTGTTTTCATGTTCAAATGAGCCAAAAATGTTCCTACAAGAGTTTACAATTATTTCAATGATTAAACGAGTCAAGAATAAAGCTGTTATTTCCAAGTTCGAACGAGTAAAGAATGAAGTCTAAAGTTGTTACGGATTATTGTCATGTTCAAATGAGCCAAAAATGATCCTACAAGAGTTTACAATTGTTTCAATGTTCAAACGTGTCAATAATGGAGCTACAAGTTGTTTCCAAGTTCGAACGAGTCAAGAATGATGTCTCAAGTTGTTACAGATTGTTTTCATGTTCAAATGAACCAAGAATCATCCTACAAGAGTTTACAAGTTGTTTTCATGTTCAAACGAGTCAAGAATGAAACAACAAGTTATTTCCAAGTTCGAACGAGTCAAGAATGATGTCTCAATTTGTTACGAATTGTTTTCATGTCCAAAAGAAGCAAGAATGATTCTACAAGAGTTTGCAATTGTTCCAATGTTCAAACAAGTCAAGAATTAAGCAACAAGTTGTTTCCAAGTTCGAACAGTAAAGAATGAAGTCTAAAGTTGTTACGGATTGTTGTCAAGTTCAAATGAGCCAAAAATGATCCTACAAGAGTTTACAACTGTTTCAATGTTCAAACGACTCAAGAATGGAGCTACAAGTTATTTCCAAGTTCAAACGAGTAAAGAATAAAGTCTCAAGTTGTTACAGATTGCTTTCATGTTCAAATGAGCCAAGAATGATCCTACAAGATTTTACAAGTTGTTTCCATTGTCAAATGAGTCAAGAATGAAGCTACAAGTTCTTTCCAAGTTCGAACGAGTCAAGAATGATGTCTCAATTTGTTACAGATTGTTTTCAGGTTCAAATGAGCCAAGAATGATCCTACAAGAGTTTACAAGTTGTTTCCATGTTCAAACGAGTCAAGAATGAAGATACAAATTGTTTCCAAGTTTGAACGAGTCAAGAATGATGTCTCAATTTGTTACGGATTGTTTTCATGTCCAAATGAAGCAAGAATGATCCTATAAGAGTTTTCAAGTTGTTTACATGTTCAAAGAAGTCAAGAATGATGCTACAAATTATTTCCAAGTTCGAACGAGTCATGAATGATGTCTCAATTTGTTACGGATTGTTTTCATGTCCAAATGAAGCAAGAATGATCCTACAAGAGTTTATAATTATTTCAATGTTCAAACAAGTCAAGAATGAAGCAACAAGTTGTTTCCAAGTTCGAACAGTACAGAATGAAGTCTAAAGTTGTTACGGATTGTGGTCAAGTTCAAATGAGCCAAAAATGATCCTACAAGAGTTTACAATTGTTTCAATGTTCAAACGTGTCAAGAATGGAGCTACAAGTTATTTCCAAGTTCAAACGAGTAAAGATTAAAGTCTCAAGTTGTTACATATTGTTTTCATGTTCAAATGAGCCAAGAATGATCCTACAAGAGTTTACAAGTTGTTTCCATGTTCAAACGAGTCAAGAATGAAGATACAAATTGTTTCCAAGTTTAAACGAGTCAAGAATGATGTCTCAATTTGTTACGGATTGGTTACTTGTTCAAATGAGCCAAGAATGATCCTACAAGAGTTTACAAGTTGTTTCCATGTTTAAACGAGTCAAGAATGAAGCTACAAATTGTTTCCAAGTTCGAACGAGTCAAGAATGATGTCTCAATTTGTTACGGATTGTTTTCATGTCCAAAAGAAGCAAGAATAATCCTACAAGAGTTTACAATTATTTCAATGTTCAAACGAGTCAAGAATGAAGCAATAAGTTGTTTCCAAGTTCGAACAGTAAAGAATGAAGTGTAAAGTTGTTACGGATTGTTGTCATGTTCAAATGAGCCAAAAATGATCCTACAATTGTTTCAATGTTCAAACGAGTCAAGAATGGAGCTACAAGTTATTTCCAAGTTCAAACGAGTAAAGAATAAGGTTTCAAGTTCTTACAGATTGCTTTCATGTTCAAATGAGCCAAGAATGATCCTACAAGATTTTACAAGTTGTTTCCATTGTCAAATGAGTCAAGAATGAAGCTACAAGTTGTTTCCAAGTTCGAACGAGTCAAGAATGATGTCTCAATTTGTTACGGATTGTTTTCATGTTCAACTGACCCAAGAATGATCCTAGAAGAGTTTACAAGTTGTTTCCATGTTCAAACGAGTCAAGAATGAAGCTACAAGTTGTTTCCAAGTTCGAACGAGTCAAGAATGATGTCTCAATTTGTTTCGGATTGTTTTCATGTCCAAATGAACCAAGAAAGATCTTACAAGAGTTTAAATTTGTTTCAATGTTCAAACGAGTCAAGAATGAAGAGATAAGTTGTTTCCAAGTTTGAACAGTAAAGAATGAAGTCTAAAGTTGTTACGGATTGTTTTCATGTTCAAATGAACCAAGAATGATCCTACAAGAGGTTACAATTGTTTCAATGTTCAAACGAGTCAAGAATGAAGAGACAAGTTGTTTCCAAGTTTGAACAGTACAGAATGAAGTCTATAGTTGTTACGGATTGTTGTCATGTTCAAATGAGCCAAAAATTATCCTACAAGAGTTTACAATTGTTTCAATGTTCAAACGAGTCAAGAATGGAGCTACAAGTTATTTCCAAGTTCAAACGAGTAAAGAATAAAGTCTCAAGTTGTTACATATTGTTTTCATGTTCAAATGAGGCAAGAGAATGAAGCTACAAGTTCTTTCGAAGTTCGAACGAGTCAAGAATGATGTCTCAATTTGTTACAGATTGTTTTCAGGTTCAAATGAGCCAAGAATGATCCTACAAGAGTTTACAAGTTGTTTCCATGTTCAAACGAGTCAAGAATGAAGATACAAATTGTTTCCAAGTTCGAACGAGTCAAGAATGATGTCTCAATTTGTTACGGATTGTTTTCATGTCCAAAAGAAGCAAGAATGATCCTACAAGAGTTTACAATTGTTTCAATGTTCAAACGAGTCAAGAATGAAGCAACAAGTTGTTTCCAAGTTCGAATAGTAAAGAATGAAGTCTAAAGTTGTTACAGATTGCTTTCATGTTCAAATGAGCCAAGAATGATCCTGCAAGATTTTACAAGTTGTTTCCATTGTCAAATGAGTCAAGAATGAAGCTACAAGTTCTTTCCAAGTTCGAACGAGTCAAGAATGATGTCTCAATTTGTTACAGATTGTTTTCAGGTTCAAATGAGCCAAGAATGATCCTACAAGAGTTTACAAGTTGTTGCCATGTTCAAACGAGTCAAGAATGATCCTTCAAGAGTTTATAATTGTTTCAATGTTCAAACTAGTCAAGAATGAAGCAACAAGTTGTTTCCAAGTTCGAACAGTACAGAATGAAGTCTAAAGTTGTTACGGATTGTTGTCAAGTTCAAATGAGCCAAAAATGATACTACAAGAGTTTACAATTGTTTCAATGTTCAAACGACTCAAGAATGGAGCTACAAGTTATTTCCAAGTTCAAACGAGTAAAGATTAAAGTCTCAAGTTGTTACATATTGTTTTCATGTTCAAATGAGGCAAGAATAATCCTACAAGAGTTTACAAGTTGTTTCCATTTTCAAACGAGTCAAGAATAAAGCTACAAGTTGTTTCCAAGTTCGAACGAGTCAAGAATGATGTCTCAATTTGTTACGGATTGTTTTCATGTTCAAATGAGCCAAGAATGATCCTACAAGAGTTTACAAGTTGTTTCCATGTTCAAACGAGTCAAGAATAAAGCTACAAATTGTTTCGAAGTTCGAACGAGTCAAGAATGATGTCTCAATTTGTTACGGATTGTTTTCATGTCCAAAAGAAGCAAGAATGATCCTACAAGAGTTTACAATTGTTTCAATGTTCAAACGAGTCAAGAATGAAGAGACAAGTTGTTTCCAAGTTCGAACGAGTAAAGAATGAAGTCTGAAGTTGTAACGGATTGTTTTCATGTTCAAATGAGCCAAAAATGTTCCTACAAGAGTTTACAATTATTTCAATGTTTAAACGAGTCAAGAATAAAGCTGTTATTTCCAAGTTCGAACGAGTAAAGAATGAAGTCTAAAGTTGTTACGGATTATTGTCATGTTCAAATGAGCCAAAAATGATCCTACAAGAGTTTACAATTGTTTCAATGTTCAAACGTGTCAATAATGGAGCTACAAGTTGTTTCCAAGTTCGAACGAGTCAAGAATGATGTCTCAAGTTGTTACAGATTGTTTTCATGTTCAAATGAACCAAGAATCATCCTACAAGAGTTTACAAGTTGTTTTCATGTTCAAACGAGTCAAAAATGAAACAACAAGTTATTTCCAAGTTCGAACGAGTCAAGAATGATGTCTCAATTTGTTACGGATTGTTTTCATGTTCAAATGAACCAAGAAAGATCTTACAGGAGTTTACAAATGTTTCAATATTCAACCGAGTCAAGAATGGAGCTACAAGTTGTTTCCAAGTTCGAACGAGTCAACAATAAAGTCTCAAGTTGTTACAGATTGTTTTCATGTTCAAATGAGCCAAGAATGATCCTACAAGAGTTTATAAGTTGTTTCCATGTTCAAACGAGTCAAGAATGAAGCTACAAGTTGTTTCTAAGTTCGAACGAGTCAAGAATAATGTCTCAATTTATTACAGATTGTTTTCTTGTTCGAATGAACCAAGAATGATCCTACAAGAGCTTACAATTGTTTCAATGTTCAAACGAGTCAAGAATGAATAGACAAGTTGTTTCCAAGTGCGAACGAGTAAAGAATGAAGTTGTAACGGATTGTTTTCATGTTCAAATGAGCCAAAAATGATCCTACAACAGTTTATAATTATTTCAATGTTTAAACAAGTCAAGAATGAAGCTGTTATTTCCAAGTTCGAACGAGTAAAGAATGAAGTCTAAAGTTGTTACGGATTGTTGTCATGTTCAAATGAACCAAAACTGATCCTACAAGAGTTTACAATTGTTTCAATGTTCAAACGAGTCAAGAATGGAGCTACAAGTTGTTTCCAAGTTCAAACGAGTAAAGAATAAAGTCTCAAGTTGTTACGGATTGTTTTCATGTTCAAATGAGCCAAGAATGATCCTACAAGAGTTTACAAGTTGTTTCCATTGTCAAACGAGTCAAGAATGAAGCTACAAGTTTTTTTCCAAGTTCGAACGAGTTAAGAATGCTGTCTCAATTTGTTACAGATTGTTTTCATGTTCAAATGAGCCAAGAATGATCCTACAAGAGGTTACAATTGTTTCAATGTTCAAACGAGTCAAGAATGAAGAGACAAGTTGTTTCCAAGTTTGAACAGTAAAGAATGAAGTCTAAAGTTGTTACGGATTATTGTTATGTTCAAATGAGCCAAAAATTATCCTACAAGAGTTTACAATTGTTTCAATGTTCAAACGAGTCAAGAATGGAGCTACAAGTTGTTTCCAAGTTTAAACGAGTAAAGAATAAAGTCTCCAGTTGTTACAGATTGTTTTCATGTTCAAATGAGCCAAGAATGATCCTACAAGAGTTTACAAGTTGTTTCCATTTTCAAACGAGTCAAGAATGAAGCAACAAGTTGTTTCCAAGTTTGAACGAGTCAAGAATGATGTCTCAATTTGTTATGGATTGTTTTCATGTTCAAATGAACCAAGAATGATCGTACAAGAGTTTACAATTGTTTCAATGATCAAACAAGTCAAGAATAAAGCTACAAGTTGTTTCCAAGTTCGAACAGTAAAGAATGAAGTCTAAAGTTGCTACGGATTGTTTTCATGTTCAAATGAACCAAGAATGATCCTACAAGAGGTTACAATTGTTTCAATGTTTAAACGAGTCAAGAATGAAGAGACAAGTTATTTCCAAGTTTGAACAGTACATAATGAAGTCTAAAGTTGTTACGGATTGTTGTCAAGTTCAAATGAGCCAAAAATGATCCTACAAGAGTTTACAAGTTGTTTCCATGTTCAAACGAGTCAAGAATGAAGCTACAAATTGTTTCCAAGTTCGAACGAGTCAAGAATGATGTCTCAATTTGTTACGGATTGTTTTCATGTCCAAATGAAGCAAGAATGATCCTATAAGAGTTTTCAAGTTGTTTACATGTTCAAACAAGTCAAGAATGATGCTACAAATTATTTCCAAGTTCGAACGAGTCAAGAATGATGTCTCAATTTATTATGGATTGTTTTCATGTCCAAATGAAGCAAGAATGATCCTATAAGAGTTTTCAAGTTGTTTACATGTTCAAACAAGTCAAGAATGATGCTACAAATTATTTCCAAGTTCGAACTAGTCAAGAATGATGTCTCAATTTGATACGGATTGTTTTCATGTCCAAATGAAGCAAGAATGATCCTACAAGAGTTTATAATTGTTTCAATGTTCAAACGAGTCAAGAATGAAGCGACAAGTTGTTTCCAAGTTCGAACAGTAAAGAATGAAGTCTAAAGTTGTTACGGATTGTTGTCAAGTTCAAATGATCCAAAAATGATCCTACAAAAGTTTACAATTGTTTCAATGTTCAAACGAGTCAAGAATGGAGCTACAAGTTGTTTCCAAGTTCAAACGAGTAAAGAATAAAGTCTCAAGTTGTTACGGATTGTTTTCATGTTCAAATGAGCCAAGAATGATCCTACAAGAGTTTACAAGTTGTTTCCATTGTCAAACGAGTCAAGAATGAAGCTACAAGTTTTTTTCCAAGTTCGAACGAGTTAAGAATGCTGTCTCAATTTGTTACAGATTGTTTTCATGTTCAAATGAGCCAAGAATGATCCTACAAGAGTTTATAATTGTTTCAATGTTCAAACGAGTCAAGAATGAAGCGACAAGTTGTTTCCAAGTTCGAACAGTAAAGAATGAAGTCTAAAGTTGTTACGGATTGTTGTCAAGTTCAAATGATCCAAAAATGATCCTACAAAAGTTTACAATTGTTTCAATGTTCAAACGAGTCAAGAATGGAGCTACAAGTTATTTCCAAGTTCAAACGAGTAAAGAATAAAGTCTCAAGTTGTTACATATTGTTTTCATGTTCAAATGAGGCAAGAACAATGCAACAAGAGTTTACAAGTTGTTTCCATTGTCAAACGAGTCAAGAATAAAGCTAAAAGTTGTTTCCAAGTTCGAACGAGTCAAGAATGATGTCTCAATTTGTTACGGATTGTTTTCATGTTCAAATGAGCCAAGAATGATCCTAGAAGAGTTTACAAGTTGTTTCCATGTTCAAACGAGTCAAGAATGAAGCTACAAGTTGTTTCCAAGTTCGAAC
Organism: Oenanthe sinensis; assembly: GCA_028671895.1. Classification (NCBI taxonomy): domain Eukaryota; kingdom Viridiplantae; phylum Streptophyta; class Magnoliopsida; order Apiales; family Apiaceae; genus Oenanthe; species Oenanthe sinensis. Next base: position 16,819,002 of record CM053807.1, read on the forward strand.
GAGTCAAGAATGATGTCTCAATTTGTTTCGGATTGTTTTCATGTCCAAATGAACCAAGAAAGATCTTACAAGAGTTTAAATTTGTTTCAATGTTCAAACGAGTCAAGAATGAAGAGATAAGTTGTTTCCAAGTTTGAACAGTAAAGAATGAAGTCTAAAGTTGTTACGGATTGTTTTCATGTTCAAATGAACCAAGAATGATCCTACAAGAGGTTACAATTGTTTCAATGTTCAAACGAGTCAAGAATGAAGAGACAAGTTGTTTCCAAGTTTGAACAGTACAGAATGAAGTCTATAGTTGTTACGGATTGTTGTCATGTTCAAATGAGCCAAAAATTATCCTACAAGAGTTTACAATTGTTTCAATGTTCAAACGAGTCAAGAATGGAGCTACAAGTTATTTCCAAGTTCAAACGAGTAAAGAATAAAGTCTCAAGTTGTTACATATTGTTTTCATGTTCAAATGAGGCAAGAGAATGAAGCTACAAGTTATTTCCAAGTTCGAACGAGTCAAGAATGATGTCTCAATTTGTTACAGATTGTTTTCAGGTTCAAATGAGCCAAGAATGATCCTACAAGAGTTTACAAGTTGTTTCCATGTTCAAACGAGTCAAGAATGAAGGTACAAATTGTTTCCAAGTTCGAACGAGTCAAGAATGATGTCTCAATTTGTTACGGATTGTTTTCATGTCCAAAAGAAGCAAGAATGATCCTACAAGAGTTTACAATTGTTTCAATGTTCAAACGAGTCAAGAATGAAGCAACAAGTTGTTTCCAAGTTCGAATAGTAAAGAATGAAGTCTAAAGTTGTTACAGATTGCTTTCATGTTCAAATGAGCCAAGAATGATCCTGCAAGATTTTACAAGTTGTTTCCATTGTCAAATGAGTCAAGAATGAAGCTACAAGTTCTTTCCAAGTTCGAACGAGTCAAGAATGATGTCTCAATTTGTTACAGATTGTTTTCAGGTTCAAATGAGCCAAGAATGATCCTACAAGAGTTTACAAGTTGTTGCCATGTTCAAACGAGTCAAGAATGATCCTTCAAGAGTTTATAATTGTTTCAATGTTCAAACTAGTCAAGAATGAAGCAACAAGTTGTTTCCAAGTTCGAACAGTACAGAATGAAGTCTAAAGTTGTTACGGATTGTTGTCAAGTTCAAATGAGCCAAAAATGATACTACAAGAGTTTACAATTGTTTCAATGTTCAAACGACTCAAGAATGGAGCTACAAGTTATTTCCAAGTTCAAACGAGTAAAGATTAAAGTCTCAAGTTGTTACATATTGTTTTCATGTTCAAATGAGGCAAGAATAATCCTACAAGAGTTTACAAGTTGTTTCCATTTTCAAACGAGTCAAGAATAAAGCTACAAGTTGTTTCCAAGTTCGAACGAGTCAAGAATGATGTCTCAATTTGTTACGGATTGTTTTCATGTTCAAATGAGCCAAGAATGATCCTACAAGAGTTTACAAGTTGTTTCCATGTTCAAACGAGTCAAGAATAAAGCTACAAATTGTTTCCAAGTTCGAACGAGTCAAGAATGATATCTCAATTTGTTACGGATTGTTTTCATGTCCAAAAGAAGCAAGAATGATCCTACAAGAGTTTACAATTGTTTCAATGTTCAAACGAGTCAAGAATGAAGAGACAAGTTGTTTCCAAGTTCGAACGAGTAAAGAATGAAGTCTGAAGTTGTAACGGATTGTTTTCATGTTCAAATGAGCCAAAAATGTTCCTACAAGAGTTTACAATTATTTCAATGTTTAAACGAGTCAAGAATAAAGCTGTTATTTCCAAGTTCGAACGAGTAAAGAATGAAGTCTAAAGTTGTTACGGATTATTGTCATTTTCAAATGAGCCAAAAATGATCCTACAAGAGTTTACAATTGTTTCAATGTTCAAACGTGTCAATAATGGAGCTACAAGTTGTTTCCAAGTTCGAACGAGTCAAGAATGATGTCTCAAGTTGTTACAGATTGTTTTCATGTTCAAATGAACCAAGAATCATCCTACAAGAGTTTACAAGTTGTTTTCATGTTCAAACGAGTCAAAAATGAAACAACAAGTTATTTCCAAGTTCGAACGAGTCAAGAATGATGTCTCAATTTGTTACGGATTGTTTTCATGTTCAAATGAACCAAGAAAGATCTTACAGGAGTTTACAAATGTTTCAATGTTCAACCGAGTCAAGAATGGAGCTACAAGTTGTTTCCAAGTTCGAACGAGTCAACAATAAAGTCTCAAGTTGTTACAGATTGTTTTCATGTTCAAATGAGCCAAGAATGATCCTACAAGAGTTTATAAGTTGTTTCCATGTTCAAACGAGTCAAGAATGAAGCTACAAGTTGTTTCCAAGTTCGAACGAGTCAAGAATAATGTCTCAATTTATTACAGATTGTTTTCTTGTTCGAATGAACCAAGAATGATCCTACAAGAGGTTACAATTGTTTCAATGTTCAAACGAGTCAAGAATGAATAGACAAGTTGTTTCCAAGTGCGAATGAGTAAAGAATGAAGTTGTAACGGATTGTTTTCATGTTCAAATGAGCCAAAAATGATCCTACAACAGTTTATAATTATTTCAATGTTTAAACAAGTCAAGAATGAAGCTGTTATTTCCAAGTTCGAACGAGTAAAGAATGAAGTCTAAAGTTGTTACGGATTGTTGTCATGTTCAAATGGACCAAGAATGATCTTACATGAGTTTACAATTGTTTCAATGTTCAAACGAGTCAAGAATGAAGAGACAAGTTGTTTCCAAGTTTGAACAGTAAAGAATGAAGTCTAAATTTGTTACGGATTATTGTCATGTTCAAATGAGCCAAAAATTATCCTACAAGAGTTTACAATTGTTTCAATGTTCAAACGAGTCAAGAATGGAGCTACAAGTTGTTTCCAAGTTCAAACGAGTAAAGAATAAAGTCTCAAGTTGTTACGGATTGTTTTCATGTTCAAATGAGCCAAGAATGATCCTACAAGAGTTTAGAAGTTGTTTCCATTGTCAAACGAGTCAAGAATGAAGCTACAAGTTTTTTTCCAAGTTCGAACGAGTCAAGAATGCTGTCTCAATTTGTTACAGATTGTTTTCATGTTTAAATGAACCAAGAATGATCCTACAAGAGGTTACAATTGTTTCAAAGTTCAAACGAGTCAAGAATGAAGAGACAAGTTGTTTCCAAGTTCGACCGAATAAAGAATGAAGTCTGAAGTTGAAACGGATTGTTTTCATGTTCAAATGAGCCAAAAATGATCCTACAAGAGTTTACAATTATTTCAATGTTTAAACGAGTCAAGAATCAAGCTGTTATTTCCAAGTTCGAACGAGTAAATAATGAAGTCTAAAGTTGTTACGGATTGTTGTCATGTTCAAATGAACCAAAACTGATCCTACAAGAGTTTACAATTGTTTCAATGTTCAAACGAGTCAAGAATGGAGCTACAAGTTGTTTCCAAGTTCAAACGAGAAAAGAATAAAGTCTCAAGTTGTTACGGATTGTTTTCATGTTCAAATGAGCCAAGAATGATCCTACAAGAGTTTACAAGTTGTTTTCATTGTCAAACGAGTCAAGAATGAAGCTACAAGTTTTTTTCCAAGTTCGAACGAGTTAAGAATGCTGTCTCAATTTGTTACAGATTGTTTTCATGTTCAAATGAGCCAAGAATGATCCTACAAGAGGTTACAATTGTTTCAATGTTCAAACGAGTCAAGAATGAAGAGACAAGTTGTTTCCAAGTTTGAACAGTAAAGAATGAAGTCTAAAGTTGTTACGGATTATTGTTATGTTCAAATGAGCCAAAAATTATCCTACAAGAGTTTACAATTGTTTCAATGTCCAAACGAGTCAAGAATGGAGCTACAAGTTGTTTCCAAGTTTAAACGAGTAAAGAATAAAGTCTCCAGTTGTTACAGATTGTTTTCATGTTCAAATGAGCCAAGAATGATCCTACAAGAGTTTACAAGTTGTTTCCATTTTCAAACGAGTCAAGAATGAAGCAACAAGTTGTTTCCAAGTTTGAACGAGTCAAGAATGATGTCTCAATTTGTTATGGATTGTTTTCATGTTCAAATGAACCAAGAATGATCGTACAAGAGTTTACAATTGTTTCAATGATCAAACAAGTCAAGAATAAAGCTACAAGTTGTTTCCAAGTTCGAACAGTAAAGAATGAAGTCTAAAGTTGCTACGGATTGTTTTCATGTTCAAATGAACCAAGAATGATCCTACAAGAGGTTACAATTGTTTCAATGTTTAAACGAGTCAAGAATGAAGAGACAAGTTATTTCCAAGTTTGAACAGTACAGAATGAAGTCTAAAGTTGTTACGGATTGTTGTCAAGTTCAAATGAGCCAAAAATGATCCTACAAGAGTTTACAAGTTGTTTCCATGTTCAAACGAGTCAAGAATGAAGCTACAAATTGTTTCCAAGTTCGAACGAGTCAAGAATGATGTCTCAATTTGTTACGGATTGTTTTCATGTCCAAATGAAGCAAGAATGATCCTATAAGAGTTTTCAAGTTGTTTACATGTTCAAACAAGTCAAGAATGATGCTACAAATTATTTCCAAGTTCGAACGAGTCAAGAATGATGTCTCAATTTATTACGGATTGTTTTCATGTCCAAATGAAGCAAGAATGATCCTATAAGAGTTTTCAAGTTGTTTACATGTTCAAACAAGTCAAGAATGATGCTACAAATTATTTCCAAGTTCGAACTAGTCAAGAATGATGTCTCAATTTGATACGGATTGTTTTCATGTCCAAATGAAGCAAGAATGATCCTACAAGAGTTTATAATTGTTTCAATGTTCAAACGAGTCAAGAATGAAGCGACAAGTTGTTTCCAAGTTCGAACAGTAAAGAATGAAGTCTAAAGTTGTTACGGATTGTTGTCAAGTTCAAATGATCCAAAAATGATCCTACAAAAGTTTACAATTGTTTCAATGTTCAAACGAGTCAAGAATGGAGCTACAAGTTATTTCCAAGTTCAAACGAGTAAAGAATAAAGTCTCAAGTTGTTACATATTGTTTTCATGTTCAAATGAGGCAAGAACAATCCAACAAGAGTTTACAAGTTGTTTCCATTGTCAAACGAGTCAAGAATAAAGCTAAAAGCTGTTTCCAAGTTCGAACGAGTCAAGAATGATGTCTCAATTTGTTACGGATTGTTTTCATGTTCAAATGAGGCAAGAATAATCCTACAAGAGTTTACAAGTTGTTTCCATTTTCAAACGAGTCAAGAATAAAGCTAAAAGTTGTTTCCAAGTTCGAACGAGTCAAGAATGATGTCTCAATTTGTTACGGATTGTTTTCATGTTCAAATGAGCCAAGAATGATCCTACAAGAGTTTACAAGTTGTTTCCATGTTCAAACGAGTCAAGAATAAAGCTACAAATTGTTTCCAAGTTCGAACGAGTCAAGAATGATGTCTCAATTTGTTACGGATTGTTTTCATGTCCAAAAGAAGCAAGAATGATCCTACAAGAGTTTACAATTGTTTCAATGTTCAAACGAGTCAAGAATGAAGAGACAAGTTGTTTCCAAGTTCGAACGAGTAAAGAATGAAGTCTGAAGTTGTAACGGATTGTTTTCATGTTCAAATGAGCCAAAAATGTTCCTACAAGAGTTTACAATTATTTCAATGTTTAAACGAGTCAAGAATAAAGCTGTTATTTCCAAGTTCGAACGAGTAAAGAATGAAGTCTAAAGTTGTTACGGATTATTGTCATGTTCAAATGAGCCGAAAATGATCCTACAAGAGTTTACAATTGTTTCAATGTTCAAACGTGTCAATAATGGAGCTACAAGTTGTTTCCAAGTTCGAACGAGTCAAGAATGATGTCTCAAGTTGTTACAGATTGTTTTCATGTTCAAATGAACCAAGAATCATCCTACAAGAGTTTACAAGTTGTTTTCATGTTCAAACGAGTCAAAAATGAAACAACAAGTTATTTCCAAGTTCGAACGAGTCAAGAATGATGTCTCAATTTGTTACGGATTGTTTTCATGTTCAAATGAACCAAGAAAGATCTTACAGGAGTTTACAAATGTTTCAATGTTCAACCGAGTCAAGAATGGAGCTACAAGTTGTTTCCAAGTTCGAACGAGTCAACAATAAAGTCTCAAGTTGTTACAGATTGTTTTCATGTTCAAATGAGCCAAGAATGATCCTACAAGAGTTTATAAGTTGTTTCCATGTTCAAACGAGTCAAGAATGAAGCTACAAGTTGTTTCCAAGTTCGAACGAGTCAAGAATAATGTCTCAATTTATTACAGATTGTTTTCTTGTTCGAATGAACCAAGAATGATCCTACAAGAGGTTACAATTGTTTCAATGTTCAAACGAGTCAAGAATGAATCGACAAGTTGTTTCCAAGTGCGAACGAGTAAAGAATGAAGTTGTAACGGATTGTTTTCATGTTCAAATGAGCCAAAAATGATCCTACAACAGTTTATAATTATTTCAATGTTTAAACAAGTCAAGAATGAAGCTGTTATTTCCAAGTTCGAACGAGTAAAGAATGAAGTCTAAAGTTGTTACGGATTGTTGTCATGTTCAAATGAACCAAAACTGATCCTACAAGAATTTACAATTGTTTCAATGTTCAAACGAGTCAAGAATGGAGCTACAAGTTGTTTCCAAGTTCAAACGAGTAAAGAATAAAGTCTCAAGTTGTTACAGATTGTTTTCATGTTCAAATGAGCCAAGAATGATCCTACAAGAGTTTACAAGTTGTTTCCATTGTCAAACGAGTCAAGAATGAAGCTACAAGTTTTTTTCCAAGTTCGAACGAGTCAAGAATGCTGTCTCAATTTGTTACAGATTGTTTTCATGTTTAAATGAACCAAGAATGATCCTACAAGAGGTTACAATTGTTTCAATGTTCAAACGAGTCAAGAATGAAGAGACAAGTTGTTTCCAAGTTCGACCGAGTAAAGAATGAAGTCTGAAGTTTAAACGGATTGTTTTCATGTTCAAATGAGCCAAAAATGATCCTACAAGAGTTTACAATTATTTCAATGTTTAAACGAGTCAAGAATCAAGCTGTTATTTCCAAGTTCGAACGAGTAAAGAATGAAGTCTAAAGTTGTTACGGATTGTTGTCATGTTCAAATGAACCAAAACTGATCCTACAAGAGTTGACAATTGTTTCAATGTTCAAACGAGTCAAGAATGGAGCTACAAGTTGTTTCCAAGTTCAAACGAGTAAAGAATAAAGTCTCAAATTGTTACGGATTGTTTTCATGTTCAAATGAGCCAAGAATGATCCTACAAGAGTTTACAAGTTGTTTCCATTGTCAAACGAGTCAAGAATGAAGCTACAAGTTTTTTTCCAAGTTCGAACGAGTTAAGAATGCTGTCTCAATTTGTTACAGATTGTTTTCATGTTCAAATGAGCCAAGAATGATCCTACAAGAGGTTACAATTGTTTCAATGTTCAAACGAGTCAAGAATGAAGAGACAAGTTGTTTCCAAGTTTGAACAGTAAAGAATGAAGTCTAAAGTTGTTACGGATTATTGTTATGTTCAAATGAGCCAAAAATTATCCTACAAGAGTTTACAATTGTTTCAATGTTCAAACGAGTCAAGAATGGAGCTACAAGTTGTTTCCAAGTTTAAACGAGTAAAGAATAAAGTCTCCAGTTGTTACAGATTGTTTTCATGTTCAAATGAGCCAAGAATGATCCTACAAGAGTTTACAAGTTGTTTCCATTTTCAAACGAGTCAAGAATGAAGCAACAAGTTGTTTCCAAGTTTGAACGAGTCAAGAATGAAGTCTCAATTTGTTACGGATTGTTTTCATGTCCAAATGAAGCAAGAATGATCCTACAAGAGTTTATAATTGTTTCAATGTTCAAACGAGTCAAGAATGAAGAGACAAGTTGTTTCCAAGTTCGAACAGTACAGAATGAAGTCTAAAGTTGTTACGGATTGTTTTCATGTTCAAATGAACCAAGAATGATCCTACAAGAGGTTACAATTGTTTCAATGTTCAAACGAGTCAAGAATGAAGAGACAAGTTATTTCCAAGTTTGAACAGTACAGAATGAAGTCTAAAGTTGTTACGGATTGTTGTCAAGTTCAAATGAGCCAAAAATGATCCTACAAGAGTTTACAAGTTGTTTCCATGTTCAAACGAGTCAAGAATGAAGCTACAAATTGTTTCCAAGTTCGAACGAGTCAAGAATGATGTCTCAATTTGTTACGGATTGTTTTCGTGTCCAAATGAAGCAAGAATGATCCTACAAGAGTTTACAATTGTTTCAATGTTCAAACGAGTCAAGAATGAAGAGACAAGTTGTTTCCAAGTTCGAACAAGTAAAGAATTAAGTCTGAAGCTGTAACGGATTGTTTTCATGTTCAAATGTTCCTACAAGAGTTTACAATTATTTCAATGTTTAAACGAGTCAAGAATAAAGCTGTTATTTCCAAGTTCGAACGAGTAAAGAATGAAGTCTAAAGTTGTTACGGATTATTGTCATGTTCAAATGAGCCAAAAATGATCCTACAAGAGTTTACAGTTATTTCAATGTTCAAACGTGTCGATAATGGAGCTACAAGTTGTTTCCAAGTTCGAACGAGTCAAGAATGATGTCTCAAGTTGTTACAGATTATTTTCATGTTCAAACGAGTCAAGAATGAAACAACAAGTTATTTCCAAGTTCGAACGAGTCAAGAATGATGTCTCAATTTGTTACGGATTGTTTTCATGTTCAAATGAACCAAGAAAGATCTTACAGGAGTTTACAAATGTTTCAATGTTCAACCGAGTCAAGAATGGAGCTACAAGTTGTTTCCAAGTTCGAACGAGTCAACAATAAAGTCTCAAGTTGTTACAGATTGTTTTCATGTTCAAATGAGCCAAGAATGATCCTACAAGAGTTTATAAGTTGTTTCCATGTTCAAACGAGTCAAGAATGAAGCTACAAGTTGTTTCCAATTTCGAACGAGTCAAGAATAATGTCTCAATTTATTACAGATTGTTTTCTTGTTCAAATGAACCAAGAATGATCCTACAAGAGGTTACAATTGTTTCAATGTTCAAACGAGTCAAGAATGAATAGACAAGTTGTTTCCAAGTGCTAACGAGTAAAGAACGAAGTTGTAACGGATTGTTTTCATGTTCAAATGAGCCAAAAATGATCCTACAACAGTTTATAATTATTTCAATGTTTAAACAAGTCAAGAATGAAGCTGTTATTTCCAAGTTCGAACGAGTAAAGAATGAAGTCTAAAGTTGTTACGGATTGTTGTCATGTTCAAATGAACCAAAACTGATCCTACAAGAGTTTACAATTGTTTCAATGTTCAAACGAGTCAAGAATGGAGCTACAAGTTGTTTCCAAGTTCAAACGAGTAAAGAATAAAGTCTCAAGTTGTTACGGATTGTTTTCATATTCAAATGAGCCAAGAATGATCCTACAAGAGTTTACAAGTTGTTTCCATTGTCAAACGAGTCAAGAATGAAGCTACAAGTTTTTTTCCAAGTTCGAACGAGTCAAGAATGCTGTCTCAATTTTTTACAGATTGTTTTCATGTTTAAATGAACCAAGAATGATCCTACAAGAGGTTACAATTGTTTCAATGTTCAAACGAGTCAAGAATGAAGAGACAAGTTGTTTCCAAGTTCGACCGAGTAAAGAATGAAGTCTGAAGTTGAAACGAATTGTTTTCATGTTCAAATGAGCCAAAAATGATCCTACAAGAGTTTACAATTATTTCAATGTTTAAACGAGTCAAGAATCAAGCTGTTATTTCCAAGTTCGAACGAGTAAAGAATCAAGTCTAAAGTTGTTACGGATTGTTGTCATGTTCAAATGAACCAAAACTGATCCTACAAGAGTTTACAATTGTTTCAATGTTCAAACGAGTCAAGAATGGAGCTACAAGTTGTTTCCAAGTTCAAACGAGTAAAGAATAAAGTCTCAAATTGTTACGGATTGTTTTCATGTTCAAATGAGCCAAGAATGATCCTACAAGAGTTTACAAGTTGTTTCCATTGTCAAACGAGTCAAGAATGAAGCTACAAGTTTTTTTCCAAGTTCGAACGAGTCAAGAATGCTGTCTCAATTTGTTACAGATTGTTTTCATGTTCAAATGAGCCAAGAATGATCCTACAAGAGATTACAATTGTTTCAATGTTCAAACGAGTCAAGAATGAAGAGACAAGTTGTTTCCAAGTTTGAACAGTAAAGAATGAAGTCTAAAGTTGTTACGGATTATTGTCATGTTCAAATGAGCCAAAAATTATCCTACAAGAGTTTACAATTGTTTCAATGTTCAAACGAGTCAAGAATGGAGCTACAAGTTGTTTCCAAGTTTAAACGAGTAAAGAATAAAGTCTCCAGTTGTTACAGATTGTTTTCATGTTCAAATGAGCTAAGAATGATCCTACAAGAGTTTACAAGTTGTTTCCATTTTCAAACGAGTCAAGAATGAAGCAACAAGTTGTTTCCAAGTTGGAACGAGTCAAGAATGATGTCTCAATTTGTTACGGATTGTTTTCATGTCCAAATGAAGCAAGAATGATCCTATAAGAGTTTTCAAGTTGTTTACATGTTCAAACAAGTCAAGAATGATGCTACAAATTATTTCCATGTTCGAACGAGTCAAGAATGATGTCTCAATTTGTTACGGATTGTTTTCATGTCCAAATGAAGCAAGAATGATCCTACAAGAGTTTATAATTGTTTCAATGTTCAAACGAGTCAAGAATGAAGCAACAAGTTGTTTCCAAGTTCGAACAGTACAGAATGAAGTCTAAAGTTGTTACGGATTGTTGTCAAGTTCAAATGAGCCAAAAATGATCCTACAAGAGTTTACAATTGTTTCAATGTTCAAACGACTCAAGAATGGAGCTAGAAGTTATTTCCAAGTTCAAACGAGTAAAGAATAAAGTCTCAAGTTGTTACATATTGTTTTCATGTTCAAATGAGGCAAGAATAATCCAACAAGAGTTTACAAGTTGTTTCCATTGTCAAACGAGTCAAGAATAAAGCTACAAGTTGTTTCCAAATTCGAACGAGTCAAGAATGATGTCTCAATTTGTTACGGATTGTTTTCATGTTCAATTGAGGCAAGAATAATCCTACAAGAGTTTACAAGTTGTTTCCATTGTCAAACGAGTCATGAATGAAGCTACAAGTTGTTTCCAAGTTCAAACGAGTCAAGAATGATGTCTCAATTTGTTACGGATTGTTTTCATGTTCGAATGAGCCAAGAATGATCATACAAGAGTTTACAAGTTGTTTCCATGTTCAAACGAGTCAAGAATGAAGCTACAAATTGTTTCCAATTTAGAACGAGTCAAGAATGATGTCTCAATTTGTTACGGATTGTTTTCATGTCCAAAAGAAGCAAGAATAATCCTACAAGAGTTTACAATTGTTTCAATGTTTAAACGAGTCAAGAATGAAGCAATAAGTTGTTTACAAGTTCGAACAGTAAAGAATGAAGTCTAAAGTTGTTACGTTGTCATGTTCAAATGAGCCAAGAATGATCCTACAAGATTTTACAATTTGTTTCCATTGTCAAATGAGTCAAGAATGAAGCTACAAGTTGTTTCCAAGTTCGAACGAGTCAAGAATGATGTCTCAATATGTGACGGATTGTTTTCATGTCCAAATGAAGCAAGAATGATCCTATAAGAGTTTTCAAGTTGTTTACATGTTCAAACAAGTCAAGAATGATGCTACAAATTATTTCCAAGTTCGAACGAGTCAAGAATGATGTCTCAATTTGTTACGGTTTGTATTCATGTCCAAATGAAGCAAGAATGATCCTACAAGAGTTTATAATTGTTTCAATGTTCAAAAAAGTCAAGAATGAAGCAACAAGTTGTTTCCAAGTTCGAACAGTAAAGAATAAAGTCTAAAGTTGTTACGGATTGTGAAGTTCAAATGAGCCAAAAATGATCCTACAAGAGTTTACAATTGTTTCAATGTTCAAACAACTCAAGAATGGAGCTACAAGTTATTTCCAAGTTCAAACAAGTAAAGAATAAAGTCTCAAGTTGTTACAGATTGCTTTCATGTTCAAATGAGCCAAGAATGATCCTACAAGATTTTACAAGTTGTTTCCATTGTCAAATGAGTCAAGAATGAAGCTACAAGTTGTTTCCATGTTCGAACGAGTCAAGAATGATGTCTCAATTTGTTACAGATTGTTTTCATGTTCAAATGAGTCAAGAATGATCCTACAACAGTTTACAAGTTGTTTCCATGTTCAAACGAGTCAAGAATGAAGCTACAAATTGTTTCCAAGTTCGAACGAGTCAAGAATGATGTCTCAATTTGTTACGGATTGTTTTCATGTCCAAATGAAGCAAGAATGATCCTATAAGAGTTTTCAAGTTGTTTACATGTTCAAACAAGTCAAGAATGATGCTACAAATTATTTCCAAGTTCGAACGAGACAAGAATGATGTCTCAATTTGTTACGGATTGTTTTCATGTCCAAATGAAGCAAGAATGATCCTATAAGAGTTTATAATGGTTTCAATGTTCAAACGAGTCAAGAATGAAGCAACAAGTTGTTTCCAAGTTCGAACAGTACAGAATGAAGTCTAAAGTTGTTACGGATTGTTGTGAAGTTCAAATGAGCCAAAAATGATCCTATAAGAGTTTACAATTGTTTCAATGTTCAAACGACTCAAGAATGGAGCTACAAGTTATTTCCAAGTTCAAACGAGTAAAGAATAAAGTCTCAAGTTGTTACATATTATTTTCATGTTCAAATGAGGCAAGAATAATCCTACAAGAGTTTACAAGTTGTTTCCATTGTCAAACGAGTCAAGAATAAAGCTACAAGTTGTTTCCAAGTTCGAACGAGTCAAGAATGATGTCTCAATTTGTTTCGGATTGTTTTCATGTCCAAAGGAACCAAGAAAGATCTTACAAGAGATTAAATTTGTTTCAATGTTCAAATGAGTCAAGAATGAAGCAACAAGTTGTTTCCAAGTTCGAACAGTAAAGAATGAAGTCTAAAGTTGTTACGGATTGTTTTCATGTTCAAATGAACCAAGAATGATCCTACAAGAGGTTACAATTGTTTCAATGTTCAAACGAGTCAAGAATGTAGAGACAAGTTGTTTCCAAGTTTGAACAGTACAAAATGAAGAGACAAGTTGTTTCCATTGTCAAACGAGTCAAGAATAAAGCTACAAGTTGTTTCCAAATTCGAACGAGTCAAGAATGATGTCTCAATATGTTACGGAATGTTTTCATTTCCAAATGAAGCAAGAATGATCCTATAAGAGTTTTCAAGTTGTTTACATGTTCAAACAAGTTAAGAATGATGCTACAAATTATTTCCAAGTTCGAACGAGTCAAGAATGATGTCTTAATTTGGTACGGATTGTTTTCATGTCCAAATGAAGCAAGAATGATCCTACAAGAGTTTATATTTGTTTCAATGTTCAAACGAGTCAAGAATGACGAGACAAGTTGTTTCCAAGTTTGAACAGTAAAGAATGAATCTAAAGTTGTTACGGATTATTGTCATGTTCAAATGAGCGAAAAATGATCCTACAAGAGTTTACAATTGTTTCAATGTTAAAACTAGTCAAGAATGGAGCTACAAGTTGTTTCCAAGTTCAAACGAGTAAAGAATAAAGTCTAAAGTTGGTATAGTTTGTTTTCATGTTCAAATGAGCCAAGAATGATCCTACAAGAGTTTACAAGTTGTTTCCATGTTCAAACGAGTCAAGAATGAAGCAACAACTTATTTCCAAGTTCGAACGAGTCAAGAATGATGTCTCAATTTATTACGGATTGTTTTCATGTTCAAATGGACCAAGAATGATCTTACAAGAGTTTACAATTGTTTCAATGTTCAAACGAGTCAAGAATGAAGAGACAAGTTGTTTCCAAGTTTGAACAGTAAAGAATGAAGTCTAAAGTTGTTACGGATTGTTTTCATGTTCAAATGAGCCAAGAATGATCCTACAAGAGTTTACAAGTTGTTTCCATTGTCAAATGAGTCAAGAATGAAGCTACATGTTGTTTCCATGTTCGAACGAGTCAAGAATGATGTCTCAATTTGTTACAGATTGTTTTCATGTTCAAATGAGTCAAGAATGATCCTACAACAGTTTACAAGTTGTTTCCATGTTCAAACGAGTCAAGAATGAAGCTACAAATTGTTTCCAAGTTCGAACGAGTCAAGAATGATGTCTCAATTTGTTACGGATTGTTTTCATGTCCAAATGAAGCAAGAATGATCTTATAAGAGTTTTCAAGTTGTTTACATGTTCAAACAAGTCAAGAATGATGCTACAAATTATTTCCAAGTTCGAACGAGTCAAGAATGATGTCTCAATTTGTTACGGATTGTTTTCATGTCCAAATGAAGCAAGAATGATCCTATAAGAGTTTATAATTGTTTCAATGTTCAAACGAGTCAAGAATGAAGCAACAAGTTGTTTCCAAGTTCGAACAGTACAGAATGAAGTCTAAAGTTGTTACGGATTATTGTCATGTTCAAATGAGCCAAAAATTATCCTACAAGAGTTTACAATTGTTTCAATGTTCAAACGAGTCAAGAATGGAGCTACAAGTTGTTTCCAAGTTTAAACGAGTAAAGAATAAAGTCTCCAGTTGTTACAGATTGTTTTCATGTTCAAATGAGCTAAGAATGATCCTACAAGAGTTTACAAGTTGTTTCCATTTTCAAACGAGTCAAGAATGAAGCAACAAGTTGTTTCCAAGTTGGAACGAGTCAAGAATGATGTCTCAATTTGTTACGGATTGTTTTCATGTCCAAATGAAGCAAGAATGATCCTATAAGAGTTTTCAAGTTGTTTACATGTTCAAACAAGTCAAGAATGTTGCTACAAATTATTTCCATGTTCGAACGAGTCAAGAATGATGTCTCAATTTGTTACGGATTGTTTTCATGTCCAAATGAAGCAAGAATGATCCTACAAGAGTTTATAATTGTTTCAATGTTCAAACGAGTCAAGAATGAAGCAACAAGTTGTTTCCAAGTTCGAACAGTACAGAATGAAGTCTAAAGTTGTTACGGATTGTTGTCAAGTTCAAATGAGCCAAAAATGATCCTACAAGAGTTTACAATTGTTTCAATGTTCAAACGACTCAAGAATGGAGCTAGAAGTTATTTCCAAGTTCAAACGAGTAAAGAATAAAGTCTCAAGTTGTTACATATTGTTTTCATGTTCAAATGAGGCAAGAATAATCCAACAAGAGTTTACAAGTTGTTTCCATTGTCAAACGAGTCAAGAATAAAGCTACAAGTTGTTTCCAAATTCGAACGAGTCAAGAATGATGTCTCAATTTGTTACGGATTGTTTTCATGTTCAATTGAGGCAAGAATAATCCTACAAGAGTTTACAAGTTGTTTCCATTGTCAAACGAGTCATGAATGAAGCTACAAGTTATTTCCAAGTTCAAACGAGTCAAGAATGATGTCTCAATTTGTTACGGATTGTTTTCATGTTCGAATGAGCCAAGAATGATCATACAAGAGTTTACAAGTTGTTTCCATGTTCAAACGAGTCAAGAATGAAGCTACAAATTGTTTCCAATTTAGAACGAGTCAAGAATGATGTCTCAATTTGTTACGGATTGTTTTCATGTCCAAAAGAAGCAAGAATAATCCTACAAGAGTTTACAATTGTTTCAATGTTTAAACGAGTCAAGAATGAAGCAATAAGTTGTTTACAAGTTCGAACAGTAAAGAATGAAGTCTAAAGTTGTTACGTTGTCATGTTCAAATGAGCCAAGAATGATCCTACAAGATTTTACAATTTGTTTCCATTGTCAAATGAGTCAAGAATGAAGCTACAAGTTGTTTCCAAGTTCGAACGAGTCAAGAATGATGTCTCAATATGTGACGGATTGTTTTCATGTCCAAATGAAGCAAGAATGATCCTATAAGAGTTTTCAAGTTGTTTACATGTTCAAACAAGTCAAGAATGATGCTACAAATTATTTCCAAGTTCGAACGAGTCAAGAATGATGTCTCAATTTGTTACGGTTTGTATTCATGTCCAAATGAAGCAAGAATGATCCTACAAGAGTTTATAATTGTTTCAATGTTCAAAAAAGTCAAGAATGAAGCAACAAGTTGTTTCCAAGTTCGAACAGTAAAGAATAAAGTCTAAAGTTGTTACGGATTGTGAAGTTCAAATGAGCCAAAAATGATCCTACAAGAGTTTACAATTGTTTCAATGTTCAAACAACTCAAGAATGGAGCTACAAGTTATTTCCAAGTTCAAACAAGTAAAGAATAAAGTCTCAAGTTGTTACAGATTGCTTTCATGTTCAAATGAGCCAAGAATGATCCTACAAGATTTTACAAGTTGTTTCCATTGTCAAATGAGTCAAGAATGAAGCTACAAGTTGTTTCCATGTTCGAACGAGTCAAGAATGATGTCTCAATTTGTTACAGATTGTTTTCATGTTCAAATGAGTCAAGAATGATCCTACAACAGTTTACAAGTTGTTTCCATGTTCAAACGAGTCAAGAATGAAGCTACAAATTGTTTCCAAGTTCGAACGAGTCAAGAATGATGTCTCAATTTGTTACGGATTGTTTTCATGTCCAAATGAAGCAAGAATGATCCTATAAGAGTTTTCAAGTTGTTTACATGTTCAAACAAGTCAAGAATGATGCTACAAATTATTTCCAAGTTCGAACGAGACAAGAATGATGTCTCAATTTGTTACGGATTGTTTTCATGTCCAAATGAAGCAAGAATGATCCTATAAGAGTTTATAATTGTTTCAATGTTCAAACGAGTCAAGAATGAAGCAACAAGTTGTTTCCAAGTTCGAACAGTACAGAATGAAGTCTAAAGTTGTTACGGATTGTTGTGAAGTTCAAATGAGCCAAAAATGATCCTACAAGAGTTTACAATTGTTTCAATGTTCAAACGACTCAAGAATGGAGCTACAAGTTATTTCCAAGTTCAAACGAGTAAAGAATAAAGTCTCAAGTTGTTACATATTATTTTCATGTTCAAATGAGGCAAGAATAATCCTACAAGAGTTTACAAGTTGTTTCCATTGTCAAACGAGTCAAGAATAAAGCTACAAGTTGTTTCCAAGTTCGAACGAGTCAAGAATGATGTCTCAATTTGTTTCGGATTGTTTTCATGTCCAAAGGAACCAAGAAAGATCTTACAAGAGATTAAATTTGTTTCAATGTTCAAATGAGTCAAGAATGAAGCAACAAGTTGTTTCCAAGTTCGAACAGTAAAGAATGAAGTCTAAAGTTGTTACGGATTGTTTTCATGTTCAAATGAACCAAGAATGATCCTACAAGAGGTTACAATTGTTTCAATGTTCAAACGAGTCAAGAATGTAGAGACAAGTTGTTTCCAAGTTTGAACAGTACAGAATGAAGAGACAAGTTGTTTCCATTGTCAAACGAGTCAAGAATAAAGCTACAAGTTGTTTCCAAATTCGAACGAGTCAAGAATGATGTCTCAATATGTTACGGAATGTTTTCATTTCCAAATGAAGCAAGAATGATCCTATAAGAGTTTTCAAGTTGTTTACATGTTCAAACAAGTTAAGAATGATGCTACAAATTATTTCCAAGTTCGAACGAGTCAAGAATGATGTCTTAATTTGGTACGGATTGTTTTCATGTCCAAATGAAGCAAGAATGATCCTACAAGAGTTTATATTTGTTTCAATGTTCAAACGAGTCAAGAATGACGAGACAAGTTGTTTCCAAGTTTGAACAGTAAAGAATGAATCTAAAGTTGTTACGGATTATTGTCATGTTCAAATGAGCGAAAAATGATCCTACAAGAGTTTACAATTGTTTCAATGTTAAAACTAGTCAAGAATGGAGCTACAAGTTGTTTCCAAGTTCAAACGAGTAAAGAATAAAGTCTAAAGTTGGTATAGTTTGTTTTCATGTTCAAATGAGCCAAGAATGATCCTACAAGAGTTTACAAGTTGTTTCCATGTTCAAACGAGTCAAGAATGAAGCAACAACTTATTTCCAAGTTCGAACGAGTCAAGAATGATGTCTCAATTTATTACGGATTGTTTTCATGTTCAAATGGACCAAGAATGATCTTACAAGAGTTTACAATTGTTTCAATGTTCAAACGAGTCAAGAATGAAGAGACAAGTTGTTTCCAAGTTTGAACAGTAAAGAATGAAGTCTAAAGTTGTTACGGATTGTTTTCATGTTCAAATGAGCCAAGAATGATCCTACAAGAGTTTACAAGTTGTTTCCATTGTCAAATGAGTCAAGAATGAAGCTACAAGTTGTTTCCATGTTCGAACGAGTCAAGAATGATGTCTCAATTTGTTACAGATTGTTTTCATGTTCAAATGAGTCAAGAATGATCCTACAACAGTTTACAAGTTGTTTCCATGTTCAAACGAGTCAAGAATGAAGCTACAAATTGTTTCCAAGTTCGAACGAGTCAAGAATGATGTCTCAATTTGTTACGGATTGTTTTCATGTCCAAATGAAGCAAGAATGATCCTATAAGAGTTTTCAAGTTGTTTACATGTTCAAACAAGTCAAGAATGATGCTACAAATTATTTCCAAGTTCGAACGAGTCAAGAATGATGTCTCAATTTGTTACGGATTGTTTTCATGTCCAAATGAAGCAAGAATGATCCTATAAGAGTTTATAATTGTTTCAATGTTCAAACGAGTCAAGAATGAAGCAACAAGTTGTTTCCAAGTTCGAACAGTACAGAATGAAGTCTAAAGTTGTTACGGATTGTTGTGAAGTTCAAATGAGCCAAAAATGATCCTACAAGAGTTTACAATTGTTTCAATGTTCAAACGACTCAAGAATGGAGCTACAAGTTATTTCCAAGTTCAAACGAGTAAAGAATAAAGTCTCAAGTTGTTACATATTATTTTCATGTTCAAATGAGGCAAGAATAATCCTACAAGAGTTTACAAGTTGTTTCCATTGTCAAACGAGTCAAGAATAAAGCTACAAGTTGTTTCCAAGTTCGAACGAGTCAAGAATGATGTCTCAATTTGTTTCGGATTGTTTTCATGTCCAAAGGAACCAAGAAAGATCTTACAAGAGATTAAATTTGTTTCAATGTTCAAATGAGTCAAGAATGAAGCAACAAGTTGTTTCCAAGTTCGAACAGTAAAGAATGAAGTCTAAAGTTGTTACGGATTGTTTTCATGTTCAAATGAACCAAGAATGATCCTACAAGAGGTTACAATTGTTTCAATGTTCAAACGAGTCAAGAATGTAGAGACAAGTTGTTTCCAAGTTTGAACAGTACAGAATGAAGAGACAAGTTGTTTCCATTGTCAAACGAGTCAAGAATAAAGCTACAAGTTGTTTCCAAATTCGAACGAGTCAAGAATGATGTCTCAATATGTTACGGAATGTTTTCATTTCCAAATGAAGCAAGAATGATCCTATAAGAGTTTTCAAGTTGTTTACATGTTCAAACAAGTTAAGAATGATGCTACAAATTATTTCCAAGTTCGAACGAGTCAAGAATGATGTCTTAATTTGGTACGGATTGTTTTCATGTCCAAATGAAGCAAGAATGATCCTACAAGAGTTTATATTTGTTTCAATGTTCAAACGAGTCAAGAATGACGAGACAAGTTGTTTCCAAGTTTGAACAGTAAAGAATGAATCTAAAGTTGTTACGGATTATTGTCATGTTCAAATGAGCGAAAAATGATCCTACAAGAGTTTACAATTGTTTCAATGTTAAAACTAGTCAAGAATGGAGCTACAAGTTGTTTCCAAGTTCAAACGAGTAAAGAATAAAGTCTAAAGTTGGTATAGTTTGTTTTCATGTTCAAATGAGCCAAGAATGATCCTACAAGAGTTTACAAGTTGTTTCCATGTTCAAACGAGTCAAGAATGAAGCAACAACTTATTTCCAAGTTCGAACGAGTCAAGAATGATGTCTCAATTTATTACGGATTGTTTTCATGTTCAAATGGACCAAGAATGATCTTACAAGAGTTTACAATTGTTTCAATGTTCAAACGAGTCAAGAATGAAGAGACAAGTTGTTTCCAAGTTTGAACAGTAAAGAATGAAGTCTAAAGTTGTTACGGATTGTTTTCATGTTCAAATGAGCCAAGAATGATCCTACAAGAGTTTACAAGTTGTTTCCATTGTCAAATGAGTCAAGAATGAAGCTACAAGTTGTTTCCATGTTCGAACGAGTCAAGAATGATGTCTCAATTTGTTACAGATTGTTTTCATGTTCAAATGAGTCAAGAATGATCCTACAACAGTTTACAAGTTGTTTCCATGTTCAAACGAGTCAAGAATGAAGCTACAAATTGTTTCCAAGTTCGAACGAATCAAGAATGATGTCTCAATTTGTTACGGATTGTTTTCATGTCCAAATGAAGCAAGAATGATCCTATAAGAGTTTTCAAGTTGTTTACATGTTCAAACAAGTCAAGAATGATGCTACAAATTATTTCCAAGTTCGAACGAGTCAAGAATGATGTCTCAATTTGTTACGGATTGTTTTCATGTCCAAATGAAGCAAGAATGATCCTATAAGAGTTTATAATTGTTTCAATGTTCAAACGAGTCAAGAATGAAGCAACAAGTTGTTTCCAAGTTCGAACAGTACAGAATGAAGTCTAAAGTTGTTACGGATTATTGTCATGTTCAAATGAGCCAAAAATTATCCTACAAGAGTTTACAATTGTTTCAATGTTCAAACGAGTCAAGAATGGAGCTACAAGTTGTTTCCAAGTTTAAACGAGTAAAGAATAAAGTCTCCAGTTGTTACAGATTGTTTTCATGTTCAAATGAGCTAAGAATGATCCTACAAGAGTTTACAAGTTGTTTCCATTTTCAAACGAGTCAAGAATGAAGCAACAAGTTGTTTCCAAGTTGGAACGAGTCAAGAATGATGTCTCAATTTGTTACGGATTGTTTTCATGTCCAAATGAAGCAAGAATGATCCTATAAGAGTTTTCAAGTTGTTTACATGTTCAAACAAGTCAAGAATGATGCTACAAATTATTTCCATGTTCGAACGAGTCAAGAATGATGTCTCAATTTGTTACGGATTGTTTTCATGTCCAAATGAAGCAAGAATGATCCTACAAGAGTTTATAATTGTTTCAATGTTCAAACGAGTCAAGAATGAAGCAACAAGTTGTTTCCAAGTTCGAACAGTACAGAATGAAGTCTAAAGTTGTTACGGATTGTTGTCAAGTTCAAATGAGCCAAAAATGATCCTACAAGAGTTTACAATTGTTTCAATGTTCAAACGACTCAAGAATGGAGCTAGAAGTTATTTCCAAGTTCAAACGAGTAAAGAATAAAGTCTCAAGTTGTTACATATTGTTTTCATGTTCAAATGAGGCAAGAATAATCCAACAAGAGTTTACAAGTTGTTTCCATTGTCAAACGAGTCAAGAATAAAGCTACAAGTTGTTTCCAAATTCGAACGAGTCAAGAATGATGTCTCAATTTGTTACGGATTGTTTTCATGTTCAATTGAGGCAAGAATAATCCTACAAGAGTTTACAAGTTGTTTCCATTGTCAAACGAGTCATGAATGAAGCTACAAGTTGTTTCCAAGTTCAAACGAGTCAAGAATGATGTCTCAATTTGTTACGGATTGTTTTCATGTTCGAATGAGCCAAGAATGATCATACAAGAGTTTACAAGTTGTTTCCATGTTCAAACGAGTCAAGAATGAAGCTACAAATTGTTTCCAATTTAGAACGAGTCAAGAATGATGTCTCAATTTGTTACGGATTGTTTTCATGTCCAAAAGAAGCAAGAATAATCCTACAAGAGTTTACAATTGTTTCAATGTTTAAACGAGTCAAGAATGAAGCAATAAGTTGTTTACAAGTTCGAACAGTAAAGAATGAAGTCTAAAGTTGTTACGTTGTCATGTTCAAATGAGCCAAGAATGATCCTACAAGATTTTACAATTTGTTTCCATTGTCAAATGAGTCAAGAATGAAGCTACAAGTTGTTTCCAAGTTCGAACGAGTCAAGAATGATGTCTCAATATGTGACGGATTGTTTTCATGTCCAAATGAAGCAAGAATGATCCTATAAGAGTTTTCAAGTTGTTTACATGTTCAAACAAGTCAAGAATGATGCTACAAATTATTTCCAAGTTCGAACGAGTCAAGAATGATGTCTCAATTTGTTACGGTTTGTATTCATGTCCAAATGAAGCAAGAATGATCCTACAAGAGTTTATAATTGTTTCAATGTTCAAAAAAGTCAAGAATGAAGCAACAAGTTGTTTCCAAGTTCGAACAGTAAAGAATAAAGTCTAAAGTTGTTACGGATTGTGAAGTTCAAATGAGCCAAAAATGATCCTACAAGAGTTTACAATTGTTTCAATGTTCAAACAACTCAAGAATGGAGCTACAAGTTATTTCCAAGTTCAAACAAGTAAAGAATAAAGTCTCAAGTTGTTACAGATTGCTTTCATGTTCAAATGAGCCAAGAATGATCCTACAAGATTTTACAAGTTGTTTCCATTGTCAAATGAGTCAAGAATGAAGCTACAAGTTGTTTCCATGTTCGAACGAGTCAAGAATGATGTCTCAATTTGTTACAGATTGTTTTCATGTTCAAATGAGTCAAGAATGATCCTACAACAGTTTACAAGTTGTTTCCATGTTCAAACGAGTCAAGAATGAAGCTACAAATTGTTTCCAAGTTCGAACGAGTCAAGAATGATGTCTCAATTTGTTACGGATTGTTTTCATGTCCAAATGAAGCAAGAATGATCCTATAAGAGTTTTCAAGTTGTTTACATGTTCAAACAAGTCAAGAATGATGCTACAAATTATTTCCAAGTTCGAACGAGACAAGAATGATGTCTCAATTTGTTACGGATTGTTTTCATGTCCAAATGAAGCAAGAATGATCCTATAAGAGTTTATAATTGTTTCAATGTTCAAACGAGTCAAGAATGAAGCAACAAGTTGTTTCCAAGTTCGAACAGTACAGAATGAAGTCTAAAGTTGTTACGGATTGTTGTGAAGTTCAAATGAGCCAAAAATGATCCTACAAGAGTTTACAATTGTTTCAATGTTCAAACGACTCAAGAATGGAGCTACAAGTTATTTCCAAGTTCAAACGAGTAAAGAATAAAGTCTCAAGTTGTTACATATTATTTTCATGTTCAAATGAGGCAAGAATAATCCTACAAGAGTTTACAAGTTGTTTCCATTGTCAAACGAGTCAAGAATAAAGCTACAAGTTGTTTCCAAGTTCGAACGAGTCAAGAATGATGTCTCAATTTGTTTCGGATTGTTTTCATGTCCAAAGGAACCAAGAAAGATCTTACAAGAGATTAAATTTGTTTCAATGTTCAAATGAGTCAAGAATGAAGCAACAAGTTGTTTCCAAGTTCGAACAGTAAAGAATGAAGTCTAAAGTTGTTACGGATTGTTTTCATGTTCAAATGAACCAAGAATGATCCTACAAGAGGTTACAATTGTTTCAATGTTCAAACGAGTCAAGAATGTAGAGACAAGTTGTTTCCAAGTTTGAACAGTACAGAATGAAGAGACAAGTTGTTTCCATTGTCAAACGAGTCAAGAATAAAGCTACAAGTTGTTTCCAAATTCGAACGAGTCAAGAATGATGTCTCAATATGTTACGGAATGTTTTCATTTCCAAATGAAGCAAGAATGATCCTATAAGAGTTTTCAAGTTGTTTACATGTTCAAACAAGTTAAGAATGATGCTACAAATTATTTCCAAGTTCGAACGAGTCAAGAATGATGTCTTAATTTGGTACGGATTGTTTTCATGTCCAAATGAAGCAAGAATGATCCTACAAGAGTTTATATTTGTTTCAATGTTCAAACGAGTCAAGAATGACGAGACAAGTTGTTTCCAAGTTTGAACAGTAAAGAATGAATCTAAAGTTGTTACGGATTATTGTCATGTTCAAATGAGCGAAAAATGATCCTACAAGAGTTTACAATTGTTTCAATGTTAAAACTAGTCAAGAATGGAGCTACAAGTTGTTTCCAAGTTCAAACGAGTAAAGAATAAAGTCTAAAGTTGGTATAGTTTGTTTTCATGTTCAAATGAGCCAAGAATGATCCTACAAGAGTTTACAAGTTGTTTCCATGTTCAAACGAGTCAAGAATGAAGCAACAACTTATTTCCAAGTTCGAACGAGTCAAGAATGATGTCTCAATTTATTACGGATTGTTTTCATGTTCAAATGGACCAAGAATGATCTTACAAGAGTTTACAATTGTTTCAATGTTCAAACGAGTCAAGAATGAAGAGACAAGTTATTTCCAAGTTTGAACAGTAAAGAATGAAGTCTAAAGTTGTTACGGATTGTTTTCATGTTCAAATGAGCCAAGAATGATCCTACAAGAGTTTACAAGTTGTTTCCATTGTCAAATGAGTCAAGAATGAAGCTACAAGTTGTTTCCATGTTCGAACGAGTCAAGAATGATGTCTCAATTTGTTACAGATTGTTTTCATGTTCAAATGAGTCAAGAATGATCCTACAACAGTTTACAAGTTGTTTCCATGTTCAAACGAGTCAAGAATGAAGCTACAAATTGTTTCCAAGTTCGAACGAGTCAAGAATGATGTCTCAATTTGTTACGGATTGTTTTCATGTCCAAATGAAGCAAGAATGATCCTATAAGAGTTTTCAAGTTGTTTACATGTTCAAACAAGTCAAGAATGATGCTACAAATTATTTCCAAGTTCGAACGAGTCAAGAATGATGTCTCAATTTGTTACGGATTGTTTTCATGTCCAAATGAAGCAAGAATGATCCTATAAGAGTTTATAATTGTTTCAATGTTCAAACGAGTCAAGAATGAAGCAACAAGTTGTTTCCAAGTTCGAACAGTACAGAATGAAGTCTAAAGTTGTTACGGATTGTTGTGAAGTTCAAATGAGCCAAAAATGATCCTACAAGAGTTTACAATTGTTTCAATGTTCAAACGACTCAAGAATGGAGCTACAAGTTATTTCCAAGTTCAAACGAGTAAAGAATAAAGTCTCAAGTTGTTACATATTATTTTCATGTTCAAATGAGGCAAGAATAATCCTATAAGAGTTTACAAGTTGTTTCCATTGTCAAACGAGTCAAGAATAAAGCTACAAGTTGTTTCCAAGTTCGAACGAGTCAAGAATGATGTCTCAATTTGTTTCGGATTGTTTTCATGTCCAAAGGAACCAAGAAAGATCTTACAAGAGATTAAATTTGTTTCAATGTTCAAATGAGTCAAGAATGAAGCAACAAGTTGTTTCCAAGTTCGAACAGTAAAGAATGAAGTCTAAAGTTGTTACGGATTGTTTTCATGTTCAAATGAACCAAGAATGATCCTACAAGAGGTTACAATTGTTTCAATGTTCAAACGAGTCAAGAATGTAGAGACAAGTTGTTTCCAAGTTTGAACAGTACAGAATGAAGAGACAAGTTGTTTCCATTGTCAAACGAGTCAAGAATAAAGCTACAAGTTGTTTCCAAATTCGAACGAGTCAAGAATGATGTCTCAATATGTTACGGAATGTTTTCATGTCCAAATGAAGCAAGAATGATCCTATAAGAGTTTTCAAGTTGTTTACATGTTCAAACAAGTTAAGAATGATGCTACAAATTATTTCCAAGTTCGAACGAGTCAAGAATGATGTCTTAATTTGGTACGGATTGTTTTCATGTCCAAATGAAGCAAGAATGATCCTACAAGAGTTTATATTTGTTTCAATGTTCAAACGAGTCAAGAATGACGAGACAAGTTGTTTCCAAGTTTGAACAGTAAAGAATGAATCTAAAGTTGTTACGGATTATTGTCATGTTCAAATGAGCGAAAAATGATCCTACAAGAGTTTACAATTGTTTCAATGTTAAAACTAGTCAAGAATGGAGCTACAAGTTGTTTCCAAGTTCAAACGAGTAAAGAATAAAGTCTAAAGTTGGTATAGTTTGTTTTCATGTTCAAATGAGCCAAGAATGATCCTACAAGAGTTTACAAGTTGTTTCCATGTTCAAACGAGTCAAGAATGAAGCAACAACTTATTTCCAAGTTCGAACGAGTCAAGAATGATGTCTCAATTTATTACGGATTGTTTTCATGTTCAAATGGACCGAGAATGATCTTACAAGAGTTTACAATTGTTTCAATGTTCAAACGAGTCAAGAATGAAGAGACAAGTTGTTTCCAAGTTTGAACAGTAAAGAATGAAGTCTAAAGTTGTTACGGATTGTTTTCATGTTCAAATGAGCCAAGAATGATCCTACAAGAGTTTACAAGTTGTTTCCATGTTCAAACGAGTCAAGAATAAAGCTACAAGTTGTTTCCAAGTTCGAACGAGTCAAGAATGATGTCTCAATTTGTTTCGGATTGTTTTCATGTCCAAAGGAACCAAGAAAGATCTTACAAGAGATTAAATTTGTTTCAATGTTCAAATGAGTCAAGAATGAAGCAACAAGTTGTTTCCAAGTTCGAACAGTAAAGAATGAAGTCTAAAGTTGTTACGGATTGTTTTCATGTTCAAATGAACCAAGAATGATCCTACAAGAGGTTACAATTGTTTCAATGTTCAAACGAGTCAAGAATGTAGAGACAAGTTGTTTCCAAGTTTGAACAGTACAGAATGAAGAGACAAGTTGTTTCCATTGTCAAACGAGTCAAGAATAAAGCTACAAGTTGTTTCCAAATTCGAACGAGTCAAGAATGATGTCTCAATATGTTACGGAATGTTTTCATGTCCAAATGAAGCAAGAATGATCCTATAAGAGTTTTCAAGTTGTTTACATGTTCAAACAAGTTAAGAATGATGCTACAAATTATTTCCAAGTTCGAACGAGTCAAGAATGATGTCTTAATTTGGTACGGATTGTTTTCATGTCCAAATGAAGCAAGAATGATCCTACAAGAGTTTATATTTGTTTCAATGTTCAAACTAGTCAAGAATGACGAGACAAGTTGTTTCCAAGTTTGAACAGTAAAGAATGAATCTAAAGTTGTTACGGATTATTGTCATGTTCAAATGAGCGAAAAATGATCCTACAAGAGTTTACAATTGTTTCAATGTTAAAACTAGTCAAGAATGGAGCTACAAGTTGTTTCCAAGTTCAAACGAGTAAAGAATAAAGTCTAAAGTTGGTATAGTTTGTTTTCATGTTCAAATGAGCCAAGAATGATCCTACAAGAGTTTACAAGTTGTTTCCATGTTCAAACGAGTCAAGAATGAAGCAACAACTTATTTCCAAGTTCGAACGAGTCAAGAATGATGTCTCAATTTATTACGGATTGTTTTCATGTTCAAATGGACCAAGAATGATCTTACATGAGTTTACAATTGTTTCAATGTTCAAACGAGTCAAGAATGAAGAGACAAGTTGTTTCCAAGTTTGAACAGTAAAGAATGAAGTCTAAATTTGTTACGGATTATTGTCATGTTCAAATGAGCCAAAAATTATCCTACAAGAGTTTACAATTGTTTCAATGTTCAAACGAGTCAAGAATGGAGCTACAAGTTGTTTCCAAGTTTAAACGAGTAAAGAATAAAGTCTCCAGTTGTTACAGATTGTTTTCTTGTTCAAATGAGCCTAGAATGATCCTACAAGAGTTTACAAGTTGTTTCCATTTTCAAACGAGTCAAGAATGAAGCAACAAGTTGTTTCCAAGTTTGAACGAGTCAAGAATGATGTCTCAATTTGTTATGGATTGTTTTCATGTTCAAATGAACAAAGAATGATCGTACAAGAGTTTACAATTGTTTAAATGATCAAACAAGCCAAGAATAAAGCTACAAGTTGTTTCCAAGTTCGAACAGTAAAGAATGAAGTCTAAAGTTGTTACGGATTGTTTTCATGTTCAAATGAACCAAGAATGATCCTACAAGAGGTTACAATTGTTTCAATGTTCAAACGAGTCAAGAATGAAGAGACAAGTTATTTCCAAGTTTGAACAGTACAGAATGAAGTCTAAAGTTGTTACGGATTGTTGTCAAGTTCAAATGAGCCAAAAATGATCCTACAAGAGTTTACAAGTTGTTTCCATGTTCAAACGAGTCAAGAATGAAGCTACAAATTGTTTCCAAGTTTGAACGAGTGAAGAATGATGTCTCAATTTGTTACGGATTGTTTTCATGTCCAAATGAAGCAAGAATGAACCTACAAGAGTTTACAATTGTTTCAATGTTCAAACGAGTCAAGAATGAAGAGACAAGTTATTTCCAAGTTCGAACGAGTCAAGAATGATGTCTCAATTTGTTACGGATTGTTTTCATGTTCAAATGAGGCAAGAATAATCCTACAAGAGTTTACAAGTTGTTTACATTGTCAAACGAGTCAAGAATAAAGCTACAAGCTGTTTCCAAGTTCGAACGAGTCAAGAATGATGTCTCAATTTGTTACGGATTGTTTTCATGTTCAAATGAGGCAAGAATAATCCTACAAGAGTTTACAAGTTGTTTCCATTGTCAAACGAGTCACGAATGAAGCTACAAGTTGTTTCCAAGTTCAAACGAGTCAAGAATGATGTCTCAATTTTTTACGGATTGTTTTCATGTTCAAATGAGCCAAAAATGTTCCTACAAGAGTTTACAATTATTTCAATGTTTAAACGAGTCAAGAATAAAGCTGTTATTTCCAAGTTCGAACGAGTAAAGAATGAAGTCTAAAGTTGTTACGGATTATTGTCATGTTCAAATGAGCCAAAAATGATCCTACAAGAGTTTACAGTTATTTCAATGTTCAAACGTGTCAATAATGGAGCTACAAGTTGTTTCCAAGTTCGAACGAGTCAAGAATGATGTCTCAAGTTGTTACAGATTATTTTCATGTTCAAACGAGTCAAGAATGAAACAACAAGTTATTTCCAAGTTCGAACGAGTCAAGAATGATGTCTCAATTTGTTACGGATTGTTTTCATGTTCAAATGAACCAAGAAAGATCTTACAGGAGTTTACAAATGTTTCAATGTTCAACCGAGTCAAGAATGGAGCTACAAGTTGTTTCCAAGTTCGAACGAGTCAACAATAAAGTCTCAAGTTGTTACAGATTGTTTTCATGTTCAAATGAGCCAAGAATGATCCTACAAGAGTTTATAAGTTGTTTCCATGTTCAAACGAGTCAAGAATGAAGCTACAAGTTGTTTCCAATTTCGAACGAGTCAAGAATAATGTCTCAATTTATTACAGATTGTTTTCTTGTTCAAATGAACCAAGAATGATCCTACAAGAGGTTACAATTGTTTCAATGTTCAAACGAGTCAAGAATGAATAGACAAGTTGTTTCCAAGTGCGAACGAGTAAAGAACGAAGTTGTAACGGATTGTTTTCATGTTCAAATGAGCCAAAAATGATCCTACAACAGTTTATAATTATTTCAATGTTTAAACAAGTCAAGAATGAAGCTGTTATTTCCGAGTTCGAACGAGTAAAGAATGAAGTCTAAAGTTGTTACGGATTGTTGTCATGTTCAAATGAACCAAAACTGATCCTACAAGAGTTTACAATTGTTTCAATGTTCAAACGAGTCAAGAATGGAGCTACAAGTTGTTTCCAAGTTCAAACGAGTAAAGAATAAAGTCTCAAGTTGTTACGGATTGTTTTCATGTTCAAATGAGCCAAGAATGATCCTACAAGAGTTTACAAGTTGTTTCCATTGTCAAACGAGTCAAGAATGAAGCTACAAGTTTTTTTCCAAGTTCGAACGAGTCAAGAATGCTGTCTCAATTTTTTACAGATTGTTTTCATGTTTAAATGAACCAAGAATGATCCTACAAGAGGTTACAATTGTTTCAATGTTCAAACGAGTCAAGAATGAAGAGACAAGTTGTTTCCAAGTTCGACCGAGTAAAGAATGAAGTCTGAAGTTGAAACGAATTGTTTTCATGTTCAAATGAGCCAAAAATGATCCTACAAGAGTTTACAATTATTTCAATGTTTAAACGAGTCAAGAATCAAGCTGTTATTTCCAAGTTCGAACGAGTAAAGAATGAAGTCTAAAGTTGTTACGGATTGTTGTCATGTTCAAATGAACCAAAACTGATCCTACAAGAGTTTACAATTGTTTCAATGTTCAAACGAGTCAAGAATGGAGCTACAAATTGTTTCCAAGTTCAAACGAGTAAAGAATAAAGTCTCAAATTGTTACGGATTGTTTTCATGTTCAAATGAGCCAAGAATGATCCTACAAGAGTTTACAAGTTGTTTCCATTGTCAAACGAGTCAAGAATGAAGCTACAAGTTTTTTTCCAAGTTCGAACGAGTCAAGAATGCTGTCTCAATTTGTTACAGATTGTTTTCATGTTCAAATGAGCCAAGAATGATCCTACAAGAGGTTACAATTGTTTCAATGTTCAAACGAGTCAAGAATGAAGAGACAAGTTGTTTCCAAGTTTGAACAGTAAAGAATGAAGTCTAAAGTTGTTACGGATTATTGTCATGTTCAAATGAGCCAAAAATTATCCTACAAGATTTTACAAGTTGTTTCCTTTGTCAAATGAGTCAAGAATGGAGCTACAAGTTGTTTCCAAGTTTAAACGAGTAAAGAATAAAGTCTCCAGTTGTTACAGATTGTTTTCATGTTCAAATGAGCTAAGAATGATCCTACAAGAGTTTACAAGTTGTTTCCATTTTCAAACGAGTCAAGAATGAAGCAACAAGTTGTTTCCAAGTTGGAACGAGTCAAGAATGATGTCTCAATTTGTTACGGATTGTTTTCATGTCCAAATGAAGCAAGAATGATCCTATAAGAGTTTTCAAGTTGTTTACATGTTCAAACAAGTCAAGAATGATGCTACAAATTATTTCCAAGTTCGAACGAGTCAAGAATGATGTCTCAATTTGTTACGGATTGTTTTCATGTCCAAATGAAGATGGGATTATCCTACAAGAGTTTACAATTGTTTCAATGTTCAAACGAGTCAAGAATGAAGCAACAAGTTGTTTCAAGTTCGAACAGTACAGAATGAAGTCTAAAGTTGTTACGGATTGTTGTCAAGTTCAAATGAGCCAAAAATGATCCTACAAGAGTTTACAAGTTGTTTCCATGTTCAAACGAGTCAAGAATGAAGCTACAAATTGTTTCCAAGTTCGAACGAGTCAAGAATGATGTCTCAATTTGTTACGGATTGTTTTCATGTCCAAATGAAGCAAGAATGATCCTATAAGAGTTTTCAAGTTGTTTACATGTTCAAACAAGTCAAGAATGATGCTACAAATTATTTCCAAGTTCGAACGAGTCAAGAATGATGTCTCAATTTACTACGGATTGTTTTCATGTCCAAATGAAGCAAGAATGATCCTATAAGAGTTTTCAAGTTGTTTACATGTTCAAACAAGTCAATAATGATGCTACAAATTATTTCCAAGTTCGAACGAGTCAAGAATGATGTCTCCATTTGATACGGATTGTTTTCATGTTCAAATGAAGCAAGAATGATCCTACAAGAGTTTATAATTGTTTCAATGTTCAAACGAGTCAAGAATGAAGCAACAAGTTGTTTCCAAGTTCGAACAGTAAATAATGAAGTCTAAAGTTGTTACGGATTGTTGTCAAGTTCAAATGAGCCAAAAATGATCCTACAAGAGTTTACAATTGTTTCAATGTTCAAACGAGTCAAGAATGGAGCTAGAAGTTATTTCCAAGTTCAAACGAGTAAAGAATAAAGTCTCAAGTTGTTACATATTGTTTTC
Source organism: Oenanthe sinensis (assembly GCA_028671895.1). Lineage (NCBI taxonomy): Eukaryota > Viridiplantae > Streptophyta > Magnoliopsida > Apiales > Apiaceae > Oenanthe > Oenanthe sinensis. Next base: position 16,850,631 of record CM053807.1, read on the forward strand.
ATGTTCAAATGAGGCAAGAATAATCCAACAAGAGTTTACAAGTTGTTTCCATTGTCAAACGAGTCAAGAATAAAGCTACAAGTTGTTTCCAAATTCGAACGAGTCAAGAATGATGTCTCAATTTGTTACGGATTGTTTTCATGTTCAATTGAGGCAAGAATAATCCTACAAGAGTTTACAAGTTGTTTCCATTGTCAAACGAGTCATGAATGAAGCTACAAGTTGTTTCCAAGTTCAAACGAGTCAAGAATGATGTCTCAATTTGTTACGGATTGTTTTCATGTTCGAATGAGCCAAAAATGATCATACAAGAGTTTACAAGTTGTTTCCATGTTCAAACGAGTCAAGAATGAAGCTACAAATTGTTTCCAATTTCGAACGAGTCAAGAATGATGTCTCAATTTGTTACCGATTGTTTTCATGTCCAAAAGAAGCAAGAATAATCCTACAAGAGTTTACAATTGTTTCAATGTTTAAACGAGTCAAGAATGAAGCAATAAGTTGTTTACAAGTTCGAACAGTAAAGAATGAAGTCTAAAGTTGTTACGTTGTCATGTTCAAATGAGCCAAGAATGATCCTACAAGATTTTACAATTTGTTTCCATTGTCAAATGAGTCAAGAATGAAGCTACAAGTTGTTTCCAAGTTCGAACGAGTCAAGAATGATGTCTCAATATGTTACGGATTGTTTTCATGTCCAAATGAAGCAAGAATGATCCTATAAGAGTTTTCAAGTTGTTTACATGTTCAAACAAGTCAAGAATGATGCTACAAATTATTTCCAAGTTCGAACGAGTCAAGAATGATGTCTCAATTTGTTACGGTTTGTATTCATGTCCAAATGAAGCAAGAATGATCCTACAAGAGTTTATAATTGTTTCAATGTTCAAAAAAGTCAAGAATGAAGCAACAAGTTGTTTCCAAGTTCGAAAAGTAAAGAATGAAGTCTAAAGTTGTTACGGATTGTGAAGTTCAAATGAGCCAAAAATGATCCTACAAGAGTTTACAATTGTTTCAATGTTCAAACAACTCAAGAATGGAGCTACAAGTTATTTCCAAGTTCAAACAAGTAAAGAATAAAGTCTCAAGTTGTTACAGATTGCTTTCATGTTCAAATGAGCCAAGAATGATCCTACAAGATTTTACAAGTTGTTTCCATTGTCAAATGAGTCAAGAATGAAGCTACAAGTTGTTTCCATGTTCGAACGAGTCAAGAATGATGTCTCAATTTGTTACAGATTGTTTTCATGTTCAAATGAGTCAAGAATGATCCTACAACAGTTTACAAGTTGTTTCCATGTTCAAACGAGTCAAGAATGAAGCTACAAATTGTTTCCAAGTTCGAACGAGTCAAGAATGATGTCTCAATTTGTTACGGATTGTTTTCATGTCCAAATGAAGCAAGAATGATCCTATAAGAGTTTTCAAGTTGTTTACATGTTCAAACAAGTCAAGAATGATGCTACAAATTATTTCCAAGTTCGAACGAGTCAAGAATGATGTCTCAATTTGTTACGGATTGTTTTCATGTCCAAATGAAGCAAGAATGATCCTATAAGAGTTTATAATTGTTTCAATGTTCAAACGAGTCAAGAATGAAGCAACAAGTTGTTTCCAAGTTCGAACAGTACAGAATGAAGTCTAAAGTTGTTACGGATTGTTGTGAAGTTCAAATGAGCCAAAAATGATCCTACACGAGTTTACAATTGTTTCAATGTTCAAACGACTCAAGAATGGAGCTACAAGTTATTTCCAAGTTCAAACGAGTAAAGAATAAAGTCTCAAGTTGTTACATATTATTTTCATGTTCAAATGAGGCAAGAATAATCCTACAAGAGTTTACAAGTTGTTTCCATTGTCAAACGAGTCAAGAATAAAGCTACAAGTTGTTTCCAAGTTCGAACGAGTCAAGAATGATGTCTCAATTTGTTTCGGATTGTTTTCATGTCCAAAGGAACCAAGAAAGATCTTACAAGAGATTAAATTTGTTTCAATGTTCAAACGAGTCAAGAATGAAGCAACAAGTTGTTTCCCAGTTCGAACAGTAAAGAATGAAGTCTAAAGTTGTTACGGATTGTTTTCATGTTTAAATGAACCAAGAATGATCCTACAAGAGGTTACAATTGTTTCAATGTTCAAACGAGTCAAGAATGTAGAGACAAGTTGTTTCCAAGTTTGAACAGTACAGAATGAAGAGACAAGTTGTTTCCATTGTCAAACGAGTCAAGAATAAAGCTACAAGTTGTTTCCAAATTCGAACGAGTCAAGAATGTAGAGACAAGTTGTTTCCAAGTTTGAACAGTACAGAATGAAAAGACAAGTTGTTTCCATTGTCAAACGAGTCAAGAATAAAGCTACAAGTTGTTTCCAAATTCGAACGAGTCAAGAATGATGTCTCAATATGTTACGGAATGTTTTCATGTCCAAATGAAGCAAGAATGATCCTATAAGAGTTTTCAAGTTGTTTACATGTTCAAACAAGTTAAGAATGATGCTACAAATTATTTCCAAGTTCGAACGAGTCAAGAATGATGTCTTAATTTGGTACGGATTGTTTTCATGTCCAAATGAAGCAAGAATGATCCTACAAGAGTTTATATTTGTTTCAATGTTCAAACTAGTCAAGAATGACGAGACAAGTTGTTTCCAAGTTTGAACAGTAAAGAATGAATCTAAAGTTGTTACGGATTATTGTCATGTTCAAATGAGCGAAAAATAATCCTACAAGAGTTTACAATTGTTTCAATGTTAAAACTAGTCAAGAATGGAGCTACAAGTTGTTTCCAAGTTCAAACGAGTAAAGAATAAAGTCTAAAGTTGGTATAGTTTGTTTTCATGTTCAAATGAGCCAAGAATGATCCTACAAGAGTTTACAAGTTGTTTCCATGTTCAAACGAGTCAAGAATGAAGCAACAACTTATTTCCAAGTTCGAACGAGTCAAGAATGATGTCTCAATTTATTACGGATTGTTTTCATGTTCAAATGGACCCAGAATGATCTTACAAGAGTTTACAATTGTTTCAATGTTCAAACGAGTCAAGAATGAAGAGACAAGTTGTTTCCAAGTTTGAACAGTAAAGAATGAAGTCTAAATTTGTTACGGATTATTGTCATGTTCAAATGAGCCAAAAATTATCCTACAAGAGTTTACAATTGTTTCAATGTTCAAACGAGTCAAGAATGGAGCTACAAGTTGTTTCCAAGTTTAAACGAGTAAAGAATAAAGTCTCCAGTTGTTACAGATTGTTTTCATGTTCAAATGAGCCTAGAATGATCCTACAAGAGTTTACAAGTTGTTTCCATTTTCAAACGAGTCAAGAATGAAGCAACAAGTTGTTTCCAAGTTTGAACGAGTCAAGAATGATGTCTCAATTTGTTATGGATTGTTTTCATGTTCAAATGAACCAAGAATGATCGTACAAGAGTTTACAATTGTTTAAATGATCAAACAAGCCAAGAATAAAGCTACAAGTTGTTTCCAAGTTCGAACAGTAAAGAATGAAGTCTAAAGTTGTTACGGATTGTTTTCATGTTCAAATGAACCAAGAATGATCCTACAAGAGGTTACAATTGTTTCAATGTTCAAACGAGTCAAGAATGAAGAGACAAGTTATTTCCAAGTTTGAACAGTACAGAATGAAGTCTAAAGTTGTTACGGATTGTTGTCAAGTTCAAATGAGCCAAAAATGATCCTACAAGAGTTTACAAGTTGTTTCCATGTTCAAACGAGTCAAGAATGAAGCTACAAATTGTTTCCAAGTTTGAACGAGTGAAGAATGATGTCTCAATTTGTTACGGATTGTTTTCATGTCCAAATGAAGCAAGAATGAACCTACAAGAGTTTACAATTGTTTCAATGTTCAAACGAGTCAAGAATGAAGAGACAAGTTATTTCCAAGTTCGAACGAGTCAAGAATGATGTCTCAATTTGTTACGGATTGTTTTCATGTTCAAATGAGGCAAGAATAATCCTACAAGAGTTTACAAGTTGTTTACATTGTCAAACGAGTCAAGAATAAAGCTACAAGCGGTTTCCAAGTTCGAACGAGTCAAGAATGATGTCTCAATTTGTTACGGATTGTTTTCATGTTCAAATGAAGCAAGAATAATCCTACAAGAGTTTACAAGTTGTTTCCATTGTCAAACGAGTCACGAATGAAGCTACAAGTTGTTTCCAAGTTCAAACGAGTCAAGAATGATGTCTCAATTTTTTACGGATTGTTTTCATGTTCAAATGAGCCAAAAATGTTCCTACAAGAGTTTACAATTATTTCAATGTTTAAACGAGTCAAGAATAAAGCTGTTATTTCCAAGTTCGAACGAGTAAAGAATGAAGTCTAAAGTTGTTACGGATTATTGTCATGTTCAAATGAGCCAAAAATGATCCTACAAGAGTTTACAGTTATTTCAATGTTCAAACGTGTCAATAATGGAGCTACAAGTTGTTTCCAAGTTCGAACGAGTCAAGAATGATGTCTCAAGTTGTTACAGATTATTTTCATGTTCAAACGAGTCAAGAATGAAACAACAAGTTATTTCCAAGTTCGAACGAGTCAAGAATGATGTCTCAATTTGTTACGGATTGTTTTCATGTTCAAATGAACCAAGAAAGATCTTACAGGAGTTTACAAATGTTTCAATGTTCAACCGAGTCAAGAATGGAGCTACAAGTTGTTTCCAAGTTCGAACGAGTCAACAATAAAGTCTCAAGTTGTTACAGATTGTTTTCATGTTCAAATGAGCCAAGAATGATCCTACAAGAGTTTATAAGTTGTTTCCATGTTCAAACGAGTCAAGAATGAAGCTACAAGTTGTTTCCAATTTCGAACGAGTCAAGAATAATGTCTCAATTTATTACAGATTGTTTTCTTGTTCAAATGAACCAAGAATGATCCTACAAGAGGTTACAATTGTTTCAATGTTCAAACGAGTCAAGAATGAATAGACAAGTTGTTTCCAAGTGCGAACGAGTAAAGAACGAAGTTGTAACGGATTGTTTTCATGTTCAAATGAGCCAAAAATGATCCTACAACAGTTTATAATTATTTCAATGTTTAAACAAGTCAAGAATGAAGCTGTTATTTCCGAGTTCGAACGAGTAAAGAATGAAGTCTAAAGTTGTTACGGATTGTTGTCATGTTCAAATGAACCAAAACTGATCCTACAAGAGTTTACAATTGTTTCAATGTTCAAACGAGTCAAGAATGGAGCTACAAGTTGTTTCCAAGTTCAAACGAGTAAAGAATAAAGTCTCAAGTTGTTACGGATTGTTTTCATGTTCAAATGAGCCAAGAATGATCCTACAAGAGTTTACAAGTTGTTTCCATTGTCAAACGAGTCAAGAATGAAGCTACAAGTTTTTTTCCAAGTTCGAACGAGTCAAGAATGCTGTCTCAATTTTTTACAGATTGTTTTCATGTTTAAATGAACCAAGAATGATCCTACAAGAGGTTACAATTGTTTCAATGTTCAAACGAGTCAAGAATGAAGAGACAAGTTGTTTCCAAGTTCGACCGAGTAAAGAATGAAGTCTGAAGTTGAAACGAATTGTTTTCATGTTCAAATGAGCCAAAAATGATCCTACAAGAGTTTACAATTATTTCAATGTTTAAACGAGTCAAGAATCAAGCTGTTATTTCCAAGTTCGAACGAGTAAAGAATGAAGTCTAAAGTTGTTACGGATTGTTGTCATGTTCAAATGAACCAAAACTGATCCTACAAGAGTTTACAATTGTTTCAATGTTCAAACGAGTCAAGAATGGAGCTACAAATTGTTTCCAAGTTCAAACGAGTAAAGAATAAAGTCTCAAATTGTTACGGATTGTTTTCATGTTCAAATGAGCCAAGAATGATCCTACAAGAGTTTACAAGTTGTTTCCATTGTCAAACGAGTCAAGAATGAAGCTACAAGTTTTTTTCCAAGTTCGAACGAGTCAAGAATGCTGTCTCAATTTGTTACAGATTGTTTTCATGTTCAAATGAGCCAAGAATGATCCTACAAGAGGTTACAATTGTTTCAATGTTCAAACGAGTCAAGAATGAAGAGACAAGTTGTTTCCAAGTTTGAACAGTAAAGAATGAAGTCTAAAGTTGTTACGGATTATTGTCATGTTCAAATGAGCCAAAAATTATCCTACAAGATTTTACAAGTTGTTTCCTTTGTCAAATGAGTCAAGAATGGAGCTACAAGTTGTTTCCAAGTTTAAACGAGTAAAGAATAAAGTCTCCAGTTGTTACAGATTGTTTTCATGTTCAAATGAGCTAAGAATGATCCTACAAGAGTTTACAAGTTGTTTCCATTTTCAAACGAGTCAAGAATGAAGCAACAAGTTGTTTCCAAGTTGGAACGAGTCAAGAATGATGTCTCAATTTGTTACGGATTGTTTTCATGTCCAAATGAAGCAAGAATGATCCTATAAGAGTTTTCAAGTTGTTTACATGTTCAAACAAGTCAAGAATGATGCTACAAATTATTTCCAAGTTCGAACGAGTCAAGAATGATGTCTCAATTTGTTACGGATTGTTTTCATGTCCAAATGAAGCAAGAATGATCCTACAAGAGTTTACAATTGTTTCAATGTTCAAACGAGTCAAGAATGAAGCAACAAGTTGTTTCAAGTTCGAACAGTACAGAATGAAGTCTAAAGTTGTTACGGATTGTTTTCATGTTCAAATGAACCAAGAATGATCCTACGAGAGGTTACAATTGTTTCAATGTTCAAACGAGTCAAGAATGAAGAGACAAGTTATTTCCAAGTTTGAACAGTACAGAATGAAGTCTAAAGTTGTTACGGATTGTTTTCAAGTTCAAATGAGCCAAAAATGATCCTACAAGAGTTTACAAGTTCTTTCCATGTTCAAACGAGTCAAGAATGAAGCTACAAATTGTTTCCAAGTTCGAACGAGTCAAGAATGATGTCTCAATTTGTTACGGATTGTTTTCATGTCCAAATGAAGCAAGAATGATCCTATAAGAGTTTTCAAGTTGTTTACATGTTCAAACAAGTCAAGAATGATGCTACAAATTATTTCCAAGTTCGAACGAGTCAAGAATGATGTCTCAATTTACTACGGATTGTTTTCATGTCCAAATGAAGCAAGAATGATCCTATAAGAGTTTTCAAGTTGTTTACATGTTCAAACAAGTCAATAATGATGCTACAAATTATTTCCAAGTTCGAACGAGTCAAGAATGATGTCTCAATTTGATACGGATTGTTTTCATGTTCAAATGAAGCAAGAATGATCCTACAAGAGTTTATAATTGTTTCAATGTTCAAACGAGTCAAGAATGAAGCAACAAGTTGTTTCCAAGTTCGAACAGTAAATAATGAAGTCTAAAGTTGTTACGGATTGTTGTCAAGTTCAAATGAGCCAAAAATGATCCTACAAGAGTTTACAATTGTTTCAATGTTCAAACGAGTCAAGAATGGAGCTAGAAGTTATTTCCAAGTTCAAACGAGTAAAGAATAAAGTCTCAAGTTGTTACATATTGTTTTCATGTTCAAATGAGGCAAGAATAATCCAACAAGAGTTTACAAGTTGTTTCCATTGTCAAACGAGTCAAGAATAAAGCTACAAGTTGTTTCCAAATTCGAACGAGTCAAGAATGATGTCTCAATTTGTTACGGATTGTTTTCATGTTCAATTGAGGCAAGAATAATCCTACAAGAGTTTACAAGTTGTTTCCATTGTCAAACGAGTCATGAATGAAGCTACAAGTTGTTTCCAAGTTCAAACGAGTCAAGAATGATGTCTCAATTTGTTACGGATTGTTTTCATGTTCGAATGAGCCAAAAATGATCATACAAGAGTTTACAAGTTGTTTCCATGTTCAAACGAGTCAAGAATGAAGCTACAAATTGTTTCCAATTTCGAACGAGTCAAGAATGATGTCTCAATTTGTTACGGATTGTTTTCATGTCCAAAAGAAGCAAGAATAATCCTACAAGAGTTTACAATTGTTTCAATGTTTAAACGAGTCAAGAATGAAGCAATAAGTTGTTTACAAGTTCGAACAGTAAAGAATGAAGTCTAAAGTTGTTACGTTGTCATGTTCAAATGAGCCAAGAATGATCCTACAAGATTTTACAATTTGTTTCCATTGTCAAATGAGTCAAGAATGAAGCTACAAGTTGTTTCCAAGTTCGAACGAGTCAAGAATGATGTCTCAATATGTTACGGATTGTTTTCATGTCCAAATGAAGCAAGAATGATCCTATAAGAGTTTTCAAGTTGTTTACATGTTCAAACAAGTCAAGAATGATGCTACAAATTATTTCCAAGTTCGAACGAGTCAAGAATGATGTCTCAATTTGTTACGGTTTGTATTCATGTCCAAATGAAGCAAGAATGATCCTACAAGAGTTTATAATTGTTTCAATGTTCAAAAAAGTCAAGAATGAAGCAACAAGTTGTTTCCAAGTTCGAAAAGTAAAGAATGAAGTCTAAAGTTGTTACGGATTGTGAAGTTCAAATGAGCCAAAAATGATCCTACAAGAGTTTACAATTGTTTCAATGTTCAAACAACTCAAGAATGGAGCTACAAGTTATTTCCAAGTTCAAACAAGTAAAGAATAAAGTCTCAAGTTGTTACAGATTGCTTTCATGTTCAAATGAGCCAAGAATGATCCTACAAGATTTTACAAGTTGTTTCCATTGTCAAATGAGTCAAGAATGAAGCTACAAGTTGTTTCCATGTTCGAACGAGTCAAGAATGATGTCTCAATTTGTTACAGATTGTTTTCATGTTCAAATGAGTCAAGAATGATCCTACAACAGTTTACAAGTTGTTTCCATGTTCAAACGAGTCAAGAATGAAGCTACAAATTGTTTCCAAGTTCGAACGAGTCAAGAATGATGTCTCAATTTGTTACGGATTGTTTTCATGTCCAAATGAAGCAAGAATGATCCTATAAGAGTTTTCAAGTTGTTTACATGTTCAAACAAGTCAAGAATGGTGCTACAAATTATTTCCAAGTTCGAACGAGTCAAGAATGATGTCTCAATTTGTTACGGATTGTTTTCATGTCCAAATGAAGCAAGAATGATCCTATAAGAGTTTATAATTGTTTCAATGTTCAAACGAGTCAAGAATGAAGCAACAAGTTGTTTCCAAGTTCGAACAGTACAGAATGAAGTCTAAAGTTGTTACGGATTGTTGTGAAGTTCAAATGAGCCAAAAATGATCCTACACGAGTTTACAATTGTTTCAATGTTCAAACGACTCAAGAATGGAGCTACAAGTTATTTCCAAGTTCAAACGAGTAAAGAATAAAGTCTCAAGTTGTTACATATTATTTTCATGTTCAAATGAGGCAAGAATAATCCTACAAGAGTTTACAAGTTGTTTCCATTGTCAAACGAGTCAAGAATAAAGCTACAAGTTGTTTCCAAGTTCGAACGAGTCAAGAATGATGTCTCAATTTGTTTCGGATTGTTTTCATGTCCAAAGGAACCAAGAAAGATCTTACAAGAGATTAAATTTGTTTCAATGTTCAAACGAGTCAAGAATGAAGCAACAAGTTGTTTCCCAGTTCGAACAGTAAAGAATGAAGTCTAAAGTTGTTACGGATTGTTTTCATGTTTAAATGAACCAAGAATGATCCTACAAGAGGTTACAATTGTTTCAATGTTCAAACGAGTCAAGAATGTAGAGACAAGTTGTTTCCAAGTTTGAACAGTACAGAATGAAGAGACAAGTTGTTTCCATTGTCAAACGAGTCAAGAATAAAGCTACAAGTTGTTTCCAAATTCGAACGAGTCAAGAATGATGTCTCAATATGTTACGGAATGTTTTCATGTCCAAATGAAGCAAGAATGATCCTATAAGAGTTTTCAAGTTGTTTACATGTTCAAACAAGTTAAGAATGATGCTACAAATTATTTCCAAGTTCGAACGAGTCAAGAATGATGTCTTAATTTGGTACGGATTGTTTTCATGTCCAAATGAAGCAAGAATGATCCTACAAGAGTTTATATTTGTTTCAATGTTCAAACGAGTCAAGAATGACGAGACAAGTTGTTTCCAAGTTTGAACAGTAAAGAATGAATCTAAAGTTGTTACGGATTATTGTCATGTTCAAATGAGCGAAAAATGATCCTACAAGAGTTTACAATTGTTTCAATGTTAAAACTAGTCAAGAATGGAGCTACAAGTTGTTTCCAAGTTCAAACGAGTAAAGAATAAAGTCTAAAGTTGGTATAGTTTATTTTCATGTTCAAATGAGCCAAGAATGATCCTACAAGAGTTTACAAGTTGTTTCCATGTTCAAACGAGTCAAGAATGAAGCAACAACTTATTTCCAAGTTCGAACGAGTCAAGAATGATGTCTCAATTTATTACGGATTGTTTTCATGTTCAAATGGACCAAGAATGATCTTACAAGAGTTTACAATTGTTTCAATGTTCAAACGAGTCAAGAATGAAGAGACAAGTTGTTTCCAAGTTTGAACAGTTAAGAATGAAGTCTAAATTTGTTACGGATTATTGTCATGTTCAAATGAGCCAAAAATTATCCTACAAGAGTTTACAATTGTTTCAATGTTCAAACGAGTCAAGAATGGAGCTACAAGTTGTTTCCAAGTTTAAACGAGTAAAGAATAAAGTCTCCAGTTGTTACAGATTGTTTTCATGTTCAAATGAGCCTAGAATGATCCTACAAGAGTTTACAAGTTGTTTCCATTTTCAAACGAGTCAAGAATGAAGCAACAAGTTGTTTCCAAGTTTGAACGAGTCAAGAATGATGTCTCAATTTGTTATGGATTGTTTTCATGTTCAAATGAACCAAGAATGATCGTACAAGAGTTTACAATTGTTTAAATGATCAAACAAGCCAAGAATAAAGCTACAAGTTGTTTCCAAGTTCGAACAGTAAAGAATGAAGTCTAAAGTTGTTACGGATTGTTTTCATGTTCAAATGAACCAAGAATGATCCTACAAGAGGTTACAATTGTTTCAATGTTCAAACGAGTCAAGAATGAAGAGACAAGTTATTTCCAAGTTTGAACAGTACAGAATGAAGTCTAAAGTTGTTACGGATTGTTGTCAAGTTCAAATGAGCCAAAAATGATCCTACAAGAGTTTACAAGTTGTTTCCATGTTCAAACGAGTCAAGAATGAAGCTACAAATTGTTTCCAAGTTAGAACGAGTCAAGAATGATGTCTCAATTTGTTACGGATTGTTTTCATGTCCAAATGAAGCAAGAATGAACCTACAAGAGTTTATAATTGTTTCAATGTTCAAACGAGTCAAGAATGAAGCAACAAGTTGTTTCCAAGTTCGAACAGTAAAGAATGAAGTCTAAAGTTGTTACGGATTGTTGTCAAGTTCAAATGAGCCAAAAATGATCCTACAAGAGTTTACAATTGTTTCAATGTTCAAACGAGTCAAGAATGAAGAGACAAGTTATTTCCAAGTTCAAACGAGTAAAGAATAAAGTCTCAAGTTGTTACATATTGTTTTCATGTTCAAATGAGGCAAGAACAATCCAACAAGAGTTTACAAGTTGTTTACATTGTCAAACGAGTCAAGAATAAAGCTACAAGCTGTTTCCAAGTTCGAACGAGTCAAGAATGATGTCTCAATTTGTTACGGATTGTTTTCATGTTCAAATGAGGCAAGAATAATCCTACAAGAGTTTACAAGTTGTTTCCATTGTCAAACGAGTCAAGAATGAAGCTACAAGTTGTTTCCAAGTTCAAACGAGTCAAGAATGATGTCTCAATTTTTTACGGATTGTTTTCATGTTCAAATGAGCCAAGAATGATCCTACAAGAGTTTACAAGTTGTTTCCATGTTCAAACGAGTCAAGAATGAAGCTACAAATTGTTTCCAAGTTCGAACGAGTCAAGAATGATGTCTCAATTTGTTACGGATTGTTTTCATGTCCAAATGAAGCAAGAATGATCCTATAAGAGTTTTCAAGTTGTTTACATGTTCAAACAAGTCAAGAATGATGCTACAAATTATTTCCAAGTTCGAACGAGTCAAGAATGATGTCTCAATTTGTTACGGATTGTTTTCATGTCCAAATGAAGCAAGAATGAACCTACAAGAGTTTATAATTGTTTCAATGTTCAAACGAGTCAAGAATGAAGCAACAAGTTGTTTCCAAGTTCGAACAGTAAAGAATGAAGTCTAAAGTTGTTACGGATTGTTGTCAAGTTCAAATGAGCCAAAAATGATCCTACAAGAGTTTACAATTGTTTCAATGTTCAAACGAGTCAAGAATGGAGCTAGAAGTTATTTCCAAGTTCAAACGAGTAAAGAATAAAGTCTCAAGTTGTTACATATTGTTTTCATGTTCAAATGAGGCAAGAATAATCCAACAAGAGTTTACAAGTTGTTTCCATTGTTAAACGAGTCAAGAATAAAGCTACAAGTTGTTTCCAAGTTCAAACGAGTCAAGAATGATGTCTCAATTTTTTACGGATTGTTTTCATGTTCAAATGAGCCAAGAATGATCCTACAAGAGTTTACAAGTTGTTTCCATGTTCAAACGAGTCAAGAATGAAGCTACAAATTATTTCCAAGTTCGAACGAGTCAAGAATGATGTCTCAATTTGTTACAGATTGTTTTCATGTCCAAAAGAAGCAAGAATAGTCCTACAAGAGTTTACAATTGTTTCAATGTTCAAACGAGTCAAGAATGAAGCAATAAGTTGTTTCCAAGTTCGAACAGTAAAGAATGAAGTCTAAAGTTGTTACGGATTGTTGACATGTTCAAATGAGCCAAGAATGATCCTACAAGATTTTACAAGTTTTTTCCTTTGTCAAATGAGTCAAGAATGAAGCTACAAGTTGTTTCCAAGTTCGAACGAGTCAAGAATGATGTCTCAATATGTTACGGATTGTTTTCATGTCCAAATGAAGCAAGAATGATCCTATAAGAGTTTTCAAGTTGTTTACATGTTCAAACAAGTCAAGAATGATGCTACAAATTATTTCCAAGTTCGAACGAGTCAAGAATGATGTCTCAAATTGTTACGGATTGTATTCATGTCCAAATAAAGCAAGAATGATCCTACAAGAGTTTATAATTGTTTCAATGTTCAAAAAAGTCAAGAATGAAGCAACAAGTTGTTTCCAAGTTCGAACAGTAAAGAATGAAGTCTAAAGTTGTTACGGATTGTTGTCAAATTCAAATGAGCCAAAAATGATCCTACAAGATTTTACAAGTTGTTTCCATTGTCAAATGAGTCAAGAATGAAGCTACAAGTTGTTTCCAAGTTCAAACGAGTCAAGAATGATGTCTCAATTTATTACGGATTGTTTTCATGTTCAAATGAGACAAGAATGATCCAACAAGAGTTTACAAGTTGTTTCCATGTTCAAAAAAGTCAAGAATGAAGCAACAAGTTGTTTCCAAGTTTGAACAGTAAAGAATGAATCTAAAGTTGTTACGGATTATTGTCATGTTCAAATGAGCGAAAAATGATCCTACAAGAGTTTACAATTGTTTCAATGTTCAAACTAGTCAAGAATGGAGCTACAAGTTGTTTCCAAGTTCAAACGAGTAAAGAATAAAGTCTAAAGTTGGTATAGTTTGTTTTCATGTTCAAATGAGCCAAGAATGATCCTACAAGAGTTTACAAGTTGTTTACATGTTCAAACGAGTCAAGAATGAAGCAACAATTATTTCCAAGTTCGAACGAGTCAAGAATGATGTCTCAATTTGTTACGGATTGTTTTCATGTTCAAATGAGGCAAGAATAATCCTACAAGAGTTTACAAGTTGTTTCCATTGTGAAACGAGTCAAGAATGAAGCTACAAGTTGTTTCCAAGTTCAAACGAGTCAAGAATGATGTCTCAATTTATTACGGATTGTTTTTCATGTTCAAATGAGACAAGAATGATCTTACAAGAGTTTACAATTGTTTCAATGTTCAAACGAGTCAAGAATAAAGTCTCAAGTTGTTATAAATTGCTTTCATGTTCAAATGAGCCAAGAATGATCCTACAAGAGTTTACAAGTTGTATCCATTGTCAAACGAGTCAAGAATGAAGCTACAAGTTGTTTCCAAGTTCAAACGAGTCAAGAATGATGTCTCAATTTATTACGGATTGTTTTCATGTTCAAATGAGACAAGAATGATCCTACAAGAGTTTACAAGTTGTTTCCATTTTCAAACGAGTCAAGAATGAAGCAACAAGTTGTTTCCAAGTTTGAACGAGTCAAGAATGATGTCTCAATTTGTTATGGATTGTTTTCATGTTCAAATGAACCAAGAATGATCGTACAAGAGTTTACAATTGTTTAAATGATCAAACAAGCCAAGAATAAAGCTACAAGTTGTTTCCAAGTTCGAACAGTAAAGAATGAAGTCTAAAGTTGTTACGGATTGTTTTCATGTTCAAATGAACCAAGAATGATCCTACAAGAGGTTACAATTGTTTCAATGTTCAAACGAGTCAAGAATGAAGAGACAAGTTATTTCCAAGTTTGAACAGTACAGAATGAAGTCTAAAGTTGTTACGGATTGTTGTCAAGTTCAAATGAGCCAAAAATGATCCTACAAGAGTTTACAAGTTGTTTCCATGTTCAAACGAGTCAAGAATGAAGCTACAAATTGTTTCTAAGTTAGAACGAGTCAAGAATGATGTCTCAATTTGTTACAGATTGTTTTCATGTCCAAAAGAAGCAAGAATAGTCCTACAAGAGTTTACAATTGTTTCAATGTTCAAACGAGTCAAGAATGGAGCTACAAGTTGTTTCCAAGTTTAAACGAGTAAAGAATAAAGTCTCCAGTTGTTACAGATTGTTTTCATGTTCAAATGAGCCTAGAATGATCCTACAAGAGTTTACAAGTTGTTTCCATTTTCAAACGAGTCAAGAATGAAGCAACAAGTTGTTTCCAAGTTTGAACGAGTCAAGAATGATGTCTCAATTTGTTATGGATTGTTTTCATGTTCAAATGAACCAAGAATGATCGTACAAGAGTTTACAATTGTTTAAATGATCAAACAAGCCAAGAATAAAGCTACAAGTTGTTTCCAAGTTCGAACAGTAAAGAATGAAGTGTAAAGTTGTTACGGATTGTTTTCATGTTCAAATGAACCAAGAATGATCCTACAAGAGGTTACAATTGTTTCAATGTTCAAACGAGTCAAGAATGAAGAGACAAGTTATTTCCAAGTTTGAACAGTACAGAATGAAGTCTAAAGTTGTTACGGATTGTTGTCAAGTTCAAATGAGCCAAAAATGATCCTACAAGAGTTTACAAGTTGTTTCCATGTTCAAACGAGTCAAGAATGAAGCTACAAATTGTTTCCAAGTTAGAACGAGTCAAGAATGATGTCTCAATTTGTTACGGATTGTTTTCATGTCCAAATGAAGCAAGAATGAACCTACAAGAGTTTATAATTGTTTCAATGTTCAAACGAGTCAAGAATGAAGCAACAAGTTGTTTCCAAGTTCGAACAGTAAAGAATGAAGTCTAAAGTTGTTACGGATTGTTGTCAAGTTCAAATGAGCCAAAAATGATCCTACAAGAGTTTACAATTGTTTCAATGTTCAAACGAGTCAAGAATGAAGAGACAAGTTATTTCCAAGTTCAAACGAGTAAAGAATAAAGTCTCAAGTTGTTACATATTGTTTTCATGTTCAAATGAGGCAAGAACAATCCAACAAGAGTTTACAAGTTGTTTACATTGTCAAACGAGTCAAGAATAAAGCTACAAGCTGTTTCCAAGTTCGAACGAGTCAAGAATGATGTCTCAATTTGTTACGGATTGTTTTCATGTTCAAATGAGGCAAGAATAATCCTACAAGAGTTTACAAGTTGTTTCCATTGTCAAACGAGTCAAGAATGAAGCTACAAGTTGTTTCCAAGTTCAAACGAGTCAAGAATGATGTCTCAATTTTTTACGGATTGTTTTCATGTTCAAATGAGCCAAGAATGATCCTACAAGAGTTTACAAGTTGTTTCCATGTTCAAACGAGTCAAGAATGAAGCTACAAATTGTTTCCAAGTTCGAACGAGTCAAGAATGATGTCTCAATTTGTTACGGATTGTTTTCATGTCCAAATGAAGCAAGAATGATCCTATAAGAGTTTTCAAGTTGTTTACATGTTCAAACAAGTCAAGAATGATGCTACAAATTATTTCCAAGTTCGAACGAGTCAAGAATGATGTCTCAATTTGTTACGGATTGTTTTCATGTCCAAATGAAGCAAGAATGAACCTACAAGAGTTTATAATTGTTTCAATGTTCAAACGAGTCAAGAATGAAGCAACAAGTTGTTTCCAAGTTCGAACAGTAAAGAATGAAGTCTAAAGTTGTTACGGATTGTTGTCAAGTTCAAATGAGCCAAAAATGATCCTACAAGAGTTTACAATTGTTTCAATGTTCAAACGAGTCAAGAATGGAGCTAGAAGTTATTTCCAAGTTCAAACGAGTAAAGAATAAAGTCTCAAGTTGTTACATATTGTTTTCATGTTCAAATGAGGCAAGAATAATCCAACAAGAGTTTACAAGTTGTTTCCATTGTTAAACGAGTCAAGAATAAAGCTACAAGTTGTTTCCAAGTTCAAACGAGTCAAGAATGATGTCTCAATTTTTTACGGATTGTTTTCATGTTCAAATGAGCCAAGAATGATCCTACAAGAGTTTACAAGTTGTTTCCATGTTCAAACGAGTCAAGAATGAAGCTACAAATTATTTCCAAGTTCGAACGAGTCAAGAATGATGTCTCAATTTGTTACAGATTGTTTTCATGTCCAAAAGAAGCAAGAATAGTCCTACAAGAGTTTACAATTGTTTCAATGTTCAAACGAGTCAAGAATGAAGCAATAAGTTGTTTCCAAGTTCGAACAGTAAAGAATGAAGTCTAAAGTTGTTACGGATTGTTGACATGTTCAAATGAGCCAAGAATGATCCTAGAAGATTTTACAAGTTGTTTCCTTTGTCAAATGAGTCAAGAATGAAGCTACAAGTTGTTTCCAAGTTCGAACGAGTCAAGAATGATGTCTCAATATGTTACGGATTGTTTTCATGTCCAAATGAAGCAAGAATGATCCTATAAGAGTTTTCAAGTTGTTTACATGTTCAAACAAGTCAAGAATGATGCTACAAATTATTTCCAAGTTCGAACGAGTCAAGAATGATGTCTCAAATTGTTACGGATTGTATTCATGTCCAAATAAAGCAAGAATGATCCTACAAGAGTTTATAATTGTTTCAATGTTCAAAAAAGTCAAGAATGAAGCAACAAGTTGTTTCCAAGTTCGAACAGTAAAGAATGAAGTCTAAAGTTGTTACGGATTGTTGTCAAGTTCAAATGAGCCAAAAATGATCCTACAAGATTTTACAAGTTGTTTCCATTGTCAAATGAGTCAAGAATGAAGCTACAAGTTGTTTCCAAGTTCAAACGAGTCAAGAATGATGTCTCAATTTATTACGGATTGTTTTCATGTTCAAATGAGACAAGAATGATCCAACAAGAGTTTACAAGTTGTTTCCATGTTCAAAAAAGTCAAGAATGAAGCAACAAGTTGTTTCCAAGTTTGAACAGTAAAGAATGAATCTAAAGTTGTTACGGATTATTGTCATGTTCAAATGAGCGAAAAATGATCCTACAAGAGTTTACAATTGTTTCAATGTTCAAACTAGTCAAGAATGGAGCTACAAGTTGTTTCCAAGTTCAAACGAGTAAAGAATAAAGTCTAAAGTTGGTATAGTTTGTTTTCATGTTCAAATGAGCCAAGAATGATCCTACAAGAGTTTACAAGTTGTTTACATGTTCAAACGAGTCAAGAATGAAGCAACAATTATTTCCAAGTTCGAACGAGTCAAGAATGATGTCTCAATTTGTTACGGATTGTTTTCATGTTCAAATGAGGCAAGAATAATCCTACAAGAGTTTACAAGTTGTTTCCATTGTGAAACGAGTCAAGAATGAAGCTACAAGTTGTTTCCAAGTTCAAACGAGTCAAGAATGATGTCTCAATTTATTACGGATTGTTTTTCATGTTCAAATGAGACAAGAATGATCTTACAAGAGTTTACAATTGTTTCAATGTTCAAACGAGTCAAGAATAAAGTCTCAAGTTGTTATAAATTGCTTTCATGTTCAAATGAGCCAAGAATGATCCTACAAGAGTTTACAAGTTGTATCCATTGTCAAACGAGTCAAGAATGAAGCTACAAGTTGTTTCCAAGTTCAAACGAGTCAAGAATGATGTCTCAATTTATTACGGATTGTTTTCATGTTCAAATGAGACAAGAATGATCCTATAAGAGTTTACAAGTTGTTTCCATTTTCAAACGAGTCAAGAATGAAGCAACAAGTTGTTTCCAAGTTTGAACGAGTCAAGAATGATGTCTCAATTTGTTATGGATTGTTTTCATGTTCAAATGAACCAAGAATGATCGTACAAGAGTTTACAATTGTTTAAATGATCAAACAAGCCAAGAATAAAGCTACAAGTTGTTTCCAAGTTCGAACAGTAAAGAATGAAGTCTAAAGTTGTTACGGATTGTTTTCATGTTCAAATGAACCAAGAATGATCCTACAAGAGGTTACAATTGTTTCAATGTTCAAACGAGTCAAGAATGAAGAGACAAGTTATTTCCAAGTTTGAACAGTACAGAATGAAGTCTAAAGTTGTTACGGATTGTTGTCAAGTTCAAATGAGCCAAAAATGATCCTACAAGAGTTTACAAGTTGTTTTCATGTTCAAACAAGTCAAGAATGATGCTACAAATTATTTCCAAGTTCGAACGAGTCAAGAATGATGTCTCAAATTGTTACGGATTGTATTCATGTCCAAATAAAGCAAGAATGATCCTACAAGAGTTTATAATTGTTTCAATGTTCAAAAAAGTCAAGAATGAAGCAACAAGTTGTTTCCAAGTTCGAACAGTAAAGAATGAAGTCTAAAGTTGTTACGGATTGTTGTCAAGTTCAAATGAGCCAAAAATGATCCTACAAGATTTTACAAGTTGTTTCCATTGTCAAATGAGTCAAGAATGAAGCTACAAGTTGTTTCCAAGTTCAAACGAGTCAAGAATGATGTCTCAATTTATTACGGATTGTTTTCATGTTCAAATGAGACAAGAATGATCCAACAAGAGTTTACAAGTTGTTTCCATGTTCAAAAAAGTCAAGAATGAAGCAACAAGTTGTTTCCAAGTTTGAACAGTAAAGAATGAATCTAAAGTTGTTACGGATTATTGTCATGTTCAAATGAGCGAAAAATGATCCTACAAGAGTTTACAATTGTTTCAATGTTCAAACTAGTCAAGAATGGAGCTACAAGTTGTTTCCAAGTTCAAACGAGTAAAGAATAAAGTCTAAAGTTGGTATAGTTTGTTTTCATGTTCAAATGAGCCAAGAATGATCCTACAAGAGTTTACAAGTTGTTTACATGTTCAAACGAGTCAAGAATGAAGCAACAATTATTTCCAAGTTCGAACGAGTCAAGAATGATGTCTCAATTTGTTACGGATTGTTTTCATGTTCAAATGAGGCAAGAATAATCCTACAAGAGTTTACAAGTTGTTTCCATTGTGAAACGAGTCAAGAATGAAGCTACAAGTTGTTTCCAAGTTCAAACGAGTCAAGAATGATGTCTCAATTTATTACGGATTGTTTTTCATGTTCAAATGAGACAAGAATGATCTTACAAGAGTTTACAATTGTTTCAATGTTCAAACGAGTCAAGAATAAAGTCTCAAGTTGTTATAAATTGCTTTCATGTTCAAATGAGCCAAGAATGATCCTACAAGAGTTTACAAGTTGTATCCATTGTCAAACGAGTCAAGAATGAAGCTACAAGTTGTTTCCAAGTTCAAACGAGTCAAGAATGATGTCTCAATTTATTACGGATTGTTTTCATGTTCAAATGAGACAAGAATGATCCTATAAGAGTTTACAAGTTGTTTCCATTTTCAAACGAGTCAAGAATGAAGCAACAAGTTGTTTCCAAGTTTGAACGAGTCAAGAATGATGTCTCAATTTGTTATGGATTGTTTTCATGTTCAAATGAACCAAGAATGATCGTACAAGAGTTTACAATTGTTTAAATGATCAAACAAGCCAAGAATAAAGCTACAAGTTGTTTCCAAGTTCGAACAGTAAAGAATGAAGTCTAAAGTTGTTACGGATTGTTTTCATGTTCAAATGAACCAAGAATGATCCTACAAGAGGTTACAATTGTTTCAATGTTCAAACGAGTCAAGAATGAAGAGACAAGTTATTTCCAAGTTTGAACAGTACAGAATGAAGTCTAAAGTTGTTACGGATTGTTGTCAAGTTCAAATGAGCCAAAAATGATCCTACAAGAGTTTACAAGTTGTTTTCATGTTCAAACAAGTCAAGAATGATGCTACAAATTATTTCCAAGTTCGAACGAGTCAAGAATGATGTCTCAAATTGTTACGGATTGTATTCATGTCCAAATAAAGCAAGAATGATCCTACAAGAGTTTATAATTGTTTCAATGTTCAAAAAAGTCAAGAATGAAGCAACAAGTTGTTTCCAAGTTCGAACAGTAAAGAATGAAGTCTAAAGTTGTTACGGATTGTTGTCAAGTTCAAATGAGCCAAAAATGATCCTACAAGATTTTACAAGTTGTTTCCATTGTCAAATGAGTCAAGAATGAAGCTACAAGTTGTTTCCAAGTTCAAACGAGTCAAGAATGATGTCTCAATTTATTACGGATTGTTTTCATGTTCAAATGAGACAAGAATGATCCAACAAGAGTTTACAAGTTGTTTCCATGTTCAAAAAAGTCAAGAATGAAGCAACAAGTTGTTTCCAAGTTTGAACAGTAAAGAATGAATCTAAAGTTGTTACGGATTATTGTCATGTTCAAATGAGCGAAAAATGATCCTACAAGAGTTTACAATTGTTTCAATGTTCAAACTAGTCAAGAATGGAGCTACAAGTTGTTTCCAAGTTCAAACGAGTAAAGAATAAAGTCTAAAGTTGGTATAGTTTGTTTTCATGTTCAAATGAGCCAAGAATGATCCTACAAGAGTTTACAAGTTGTTTACATGTTCAAACGAGTCAAGAATGAAGCAACAATTATTTCCAAGTTCGAACGAGTCAAGAATGATGTCTCAATTTGTTACGGATTGTTTTCATGTTCAAATGAGGCAAGAATAATCCTACAAGAGTTTACAAGTTGTTTCCATTGTGAAACGAGTCAAGAATGAAGCTACAAGTTGTTTCCAAGTTCAAACGAGTCAAGAATGATGTCTCAATTTATTACGGATTGTTTTTCATGTTCAAATGAGACAAGAATGATCTTACAAGAGTTTACAATTGTTTCAATGTTCAAACGAGTCAAGAATAAAGTCTCAAGTTGTTATAAATTGCTTTCATGTTCAAATGAGCCAAGAATGATCCTACAAGAGTTTACAAGTTGTATCCATTGTCAAACGAGTCAAGAATGAAGCTACAAGTTGTTTCCAAGTTCAAACGAGTCAAGAATGATGTCTCAATTTATTACGGATTGTTTTCATGTTCAAATGAGACAAGAATGATCCTACAAGAGTTTACAAGTTGTTTCCATGTTCAAACGAGTCAAGAATGAAGCTACAAATTATTTCCAAGTTCGAACGAGTCAAGAATGATGTCTCAATTTGTTACGGCTCGTATTCATGTCCAAATGAAGCAAGAATGATCCTACAAGAGTTTATAATTGTTTCAATGTTCAAAAAAGTCAAGAATGAAGCAACAAGTTGTTTCCAAGTTTGAACAGTAAAGAATGAATCTAAAGTTGTTACGGATTATTGTCATGTTCAAATGAGCGAAAAATGATCCTACAAGAGTTTACAATTGTTTCAATGTTCAAACTAGTCAAGAATGGAGCTACAAGTTGTTTCCAAGTTCAAACGAGTAAAGAATAAAGTCTAAAGTTGGTATAGTTTGTTTTCATGTTCAAATGAGCCAAGAATGATCCTACAAGAGTTTACAAGTTGTTTCCATGTTCAAACGAGTCAAGAATGAAGCAACAACTTATTTCCAAGTTCGAACGAGTCAAGAATGATGTCTCAATTTATTACGGATTGTTTTCATGTTCAAATGGACCAAGAATGATCTTACAAGAGTTTACAATTGTTTCAATGTTCAAACGAGTCAAGAATGAAGAGACAAGTTGTTTCCAAGTTTGAACAGTAAAGAATGAGTCTAAATTTGTTACGGATTATCCTACAAGAGTTTACAATTGTTTCAATGTTCAAACGAGTCAAGAATGGAGCTACAAGTTGTTTCCAAGTTTAAACGAGTAAAGAATAAAAAGTCTCCAGTTGTTACAGATTGTTTTCATGTTCAAATGAGCCTAGAATGATCCTACAAGAGTTTACAAGTTGTTTCCATTTTCAAACGAGTCAAGAATGAAGCAACAAGTTGTTTCCAAGTTTGAACGAGTCAAGAATGATGTCTCAATTTGTTATGGATTATTTTCATGTTCAAATGAACCAAGAATGATCGTACAAGAGTTTACAATTGTTTCAATGATCAAACAAGCCAAGAATAAAGCTACAAGTTGTTTCCAAGTTCGAACAGTAAAGAATGAAGTCTAAAGTTGTTACGGATTGTTTTCATGTTCAAATGAACCAAGAATGATCCTACAAAAGGTTACAATTGTTTCAATGTTCAAACGAGTCAAGAATGAAGAGACAAGTTATTTCCAAGTTCAAACGAGTAAAGAATAAAGTCTCAAGTTGTTACATATTGTTTTCATGTTCAAATGAGGCAAGAACAATCCAACAAGAGTTTACAAGTTGTTTCCATTGTCAAACGAGTCAAGAATAAACTACAAGCTGTTTCCAAGTTCGAACGAGTCAAGAATGATGTCTCAATTTGTTACGGATTGTTTTCATGTTCAAATGAGGCAAGAATAATCCTACAAGAGTTTACAAGTTGTTTCCATTGTCAAACGAGTCAAGAATGAAGCTATAAGTTGTTTCCAAGTTCAAACGAGTCAAGAATGATGTCTCAATTTATTACGGATTGTTTTCATGTTCAAATGAGACAAGAATGATCCTACAAGAGTTTACAAGTTGTTTCCATGTTCAAACGAGTCAAGAATGAAGCTACAAATTATTTCCAAGTTCGAACGAGTCAAGAATGATGTCTCAATTTGTTACGGATTGTTTTCATGTCCAAATGAAGCAAGAATGAACCTACAAGAGTTTATAATTGTTTCAATGTTCAAACGAGTCAAGAATGAAGCAACAAGTTGTTTTCAAGTTCGAACAGTAAAGAATGAAGTCTAAAGTTGTTACGGATTGTTGTCAAGTTCAAATGAGCCAAAAATGATCCTACAAGAGTTTACAATTGTTTCAATGTTCAAACGAGTCAAGAATGGAGCTAGAAGTTATTTCCAAGTTCAAACGAGTAAAGAATAAAGTCTCAGGTTGTTACATATTGTTTTCATGTTCAAATGAAGCAAGAATAATCCAACAAGAGTTTACAAGTTGTTTCCATTGTCAAACGATTCAAGAATAAAGCTACAAGTTGTTTCCAAGTTCAAACGAGTCAAGAATGATGTCTCAATTTTTTACGGATTGTTTTCATGTTCAAATGAGCCAAGAATGATCCTACAAGAGTTTACAAGTTGTTTCCATGTTCAAACGAGTCAAGAATGAAGCTACAAATTATTTCCAAGTTCGAACGAGTCAAGAATGATGTCTCAATTTGTTACGGATTGTTTTCATGTCCAAAAGAAGCAAGAATAGTCCTACAAGAGTTTACAATTGTTTCAATGTTCAAACGAGTCAAGAATGAAGCAATAAGTTGTTTCCAAGTTCGAACAGTAAAGAATGAAGTCTAAAGTTTTTATTTTGTTGGGTTTATAAAATTATTACTTAACAAAAAAAAAAAAAAAAGTTGTTACGGATTGTTGTCATGTTCAAATGAGCCAAGAATGATCCTACAAGATTTTACAAGTTGTTTCCATTGTCAAATGAGTCAAGAATGAACCTACAAGTTGTTTCCAAGTTCGAACGAGTCAAGAATGATGTCTCAATATGTTACGGATTGTTTTCATGTCCAAATGAAGCAAGAATGATCCTATAAGAGTTTTCAAGTTGTTTACATGTTCAAACAAGTCAAGAATGATGCTACAAATTATTTCCAAGTTCGAACGAGTCAAGAATGATGTCTCAATTTGTTACGGATTGTATTCATGTCCAAATGAAGCAAGAATGATCCTACAAGAGTTTATAATTGTTTCAATGTTCAAAAAAGTCAAGAATGAAGCAACAAGTTGTTTCCAAGTTCGAACAGTAAAGAATGAAGTCTAAAGTTGTTACGGATTGTTGTCAAGTTCAAATGAGCCAAAAATGATCCTACAAGAGTTTACAATTGTTTCAATGTTCAAACAACTCAAGAATGGAGCTACAAGTTATTTCCAAGTTCAAACAAGTAAAGAATAAAGTCTCAAGTTGTTACAGATTGCTTTCATGTTCAAATGAGCCAAGAATGATCCTACAAGATTTTACAAGTTGTTTCCATTGTCAAATGAGTCAAGAATGAAGCTACAAGTTGTTTCCAAGTTCGAACGAGTCAAGAATGATGTCTCAATTTGTTACAGATTGTTTTCATGTTCAAATGAGTCAAGAATGATCCTACAAGAGTTTACAAGTTGTTTCCATGTTCAAACGAGTCAAGAATGAAGCTACAAATTGTTTCCAAGTTCGAACGAGTCAAGAATGATGTCTCAATTTGTTACGGATTGTTTTCATGTCCAAAATGAAGCAAGAATGATCCTATAAGAGTTTTCAAGTTGTTTACATGTTCAAACAAGTCAAGAATGATGCTACAAATTATTTCCAAGTTCGAACGAGTCAAGAATGATGTCTCAATTTGTTACGGATTGTTTTCATGTCCAAATGAAGCAAGAATGATCCTACATGAGTTTATAATTGTTTCAATGTTCAAACGAGTCAAGAATGAAGCAACAAGTTGTTTCCAAGTTCGAACAGTACAGAATGAAGTCTAAAGTTGTTACGGATTGTTGTCAAGTTCAAATGAGCCAAAAATGATCCTACAAGAGTTTACAATTGTTTCAATGTTCAAACGACTCAAGAATGGAGCTACAAGTTATTTCCAAGTTCAAACGAGTAAAGAATAAAGTCTCAAGTTGTTACATATTATTTTCATGTTCAAATGAGGCAAGAATAATCCTACAAGAGTTTACAAGTTGTTTCCATTGTCAAACGAGTCAAGAATAAAGCTACAAGTTGTTTCCAAGTTCGAACGAGTCAAGAATGATGTCTCAATTTGTTTCGGATTGTTTTCATGTCCAAAGGAACCAAGAAAGATCTTACAAGAGTTTACAATTGTTTCAATGATCAAACAAGCCAAGAATAAAGCTACAAGTTGTTTCCAAGTTCGAACAGTAAAGAATGAAGTCTAAAGTTGTTACGGATTGTTTTCATGTTCAAATGAACCAAGAATGATCCTACAAGAGGTTACAATTGTTTCAATGTTCAAACGAGTCAAGAATGAACAGACAAGTTATTTCCAAGTTTGAACAGTATAGAATGAAGTCTAAAGTTGTTACGGATTGTTGTCAAGTTCAAATGAGCCAAAAATGATCCTAAAAGAGTTTACAAGTTGTTTCCATGTTCAAACGAGTCAAGAATGAAGCTACAAATTGTTTCCAAGTTCGAACGAGTCAAGAATGATGTGTCAATTTGTTACGGATTGTTTTCATGTCCAAATGAAGCAAGAATGATCCTATAAGAGTTTTCAAGTTGTTTACATGTTCAAACAAGTCAAGAATGATGCTACAAATTATTTCCAAGTTCGAACGAGTCAAGAAAGATGTCTCAATTTGTTACGGATTGTTTTCATGTCCAAATGAAGCAAGAATGATCCTACAAGAGTTTATAATTGTTTCAATGTTCAAACGAGTCAAGAATGAAGAAACAAGTTGTTTCCAAGTTCGAACAGTACAGAATGAAGTCTAAAGTTGTTACGGATTGTTGTCAAGTTCAAATGAGCCAAAAATGATCCTACAAGAGTTTACAATTGTTTCAATGTTCAAACGACTCAAGAATGGAGCTACAAGTTATTTCCAAGTTCAAACGAGTAAAGAATAAAGTCTCAAGTTGTTACATATTGTTTTCATGTTCAAATGAGGCAAGAATATTCCTACAAGAGTTTACAAATTGTTTCCATTGTTTTAGCAAAAAAAAAAAAAAAATTGTTTCCATTGTCAAACGAGTCAAGAATAAAGCTACAAGTTGTTTCCAAGTTCGAACGAGTCAAGAATGATGTCTCAATTTGTTTCGGATTGTTTTCATGTCCAAAGGAACCAAGAAAGATCTTACAAGAGTTTACAATTGTTTCAATGATCAAACAAGCCAAGAATAAAGCTACAAGTTGTTTCCAAGTTCGAACAGTAAAGAATGAAGTCTAAAGTGGTTACGGATTGTTTTCATGTTCAAATGAACCAAGAATGATCCTACAAGAGGTTACAATTGTTTCAATGTTCAAACGAGTCAAGAACGAAGAGACAAGTTATTTCCAAGTTTGAACAGTACAGAATGAAGTCTAAAGTTGTTACGGATTGTTGTCAAGTTCAAAAGAGCCAAAAATGATCCTACAAGAGTTTACAAGTTGTTTCCATGTTCAAACGACTCAAGAATGGAGCTACAAGTTATTTCCAAGTTCAAACGAGTAAAGAATAAAGTCTCAAGTTGTTACATATTATTTTCATGTTCAAATGAGGCAAGAATAATCCTACAAGAGTTTACAAGTTGTTTCCATTGTCAAACGAGTCAAGAATAAAGCTACAAGTTGTTTCCAAGTTCGAACGAGTCAAGAATGATGTCTCAATTTGTTTCGGATTGTTTTCATGTCCAAAGGAACCAAGAAAGATCTTACAAGAGTTTACAATTGTTTCAATGATCAAACAAGCCAAGAATAAAGCTACAAGTTGTTTCCAAGTTCGAACAGTAAAGAATGAAGTCTAAAGTGGTTACGGATTGTTTTCATGTTCAAATGAACCAAGAATGATCCTACAAGAGGTTACAATTGTTTCAATGTTCAAACGAGTCAAGAACGAAGAGACAAGTTATTTCCAAGTTTGAACAGTACAGAATGAAGTCTAAAGTTGTTACGGATTGTTGTCAAGTTCAAAAGAGCCAAAAATGATCCTACAAGAGTTTACAAGTTGTTTCAATGTTCAAACGACTCAAGAATGGAGCTACAAGTTATTTCCAAGTTCAAACGAGTAAAGAATAAAGTCTCAAGTTGTTACATATTATTTTCATGTTCAAATGAGGCAAGAATAATCCTACAAGAGTTTACAAGTTGTTTCCATTGTCAAACGAGTCAAGAATAAAGCTACAAGTTGTTTCCAAGTTCGAACGAGTCAAGAATGATGTCTCAATTTGTTTCGGATTGTTTTCATGTCCAAAGGAACCAAGAAAGATCTTACAAGAGTTTACAATTGTTTCAATGATCAAACAAGCCAAGAATAAAGCTACAAGTTGTTTCCAAGTTCGAACAGTAAAGAATGAAGTCTAAAGTTATTACGGATTGTTTTCATGTTCAAATGAACCAAGAATGATCCTACAAGAGGTTACAATTGTTTCAATGATCAAACGAGTCAAGAATGAACAGACAAGTTATTTCCAAGTTTGAACAGTACAAAATGAAGTCTAAAGTTGTTACGGATTGTTGTCAAGTTCAAATGAGCCAAAAATGATCCTAAAAGAGTTTACAAGTTGTTTTCATGTTCAAACGAGTCAAGAATGAAGCTACAAATTGTTTCCAAGTTCGAACGAGTCAAGAATGATGTCTCAATTTGTTACGGATTGTTTTCATGTCCAAATGAAGCAAGAATGATCCTATAAGAGTTTTCAAGTTGTTTACATGTTCAAACAGGTCAAGAATGATGCTACAAATTATTTCCAAGTTCAAACGAGTCAAGAATGATGTCTCAATTTGTTACGGATTGTTTTCATGTCCAAATGAAGCAAGAATGATCCTACAAGAGTTTATAATTGTTTCAATGTTCAAACGAGTCAAGAATGAAGCAACAAGTTGTTTCCAAGTTCGAACAGTACAGAATGAAGTCTAAAGTTGTTACGGATTGTTGTCAAGTTCAAATGAGCCAAAAATGATCCTACAAGAGTTTACAATTGTTTCAATGTTCAAACGACTCAAGAATGGAGCTACAAGTTATTTCCAAGTTCAAACGAGTAAAGAATAAAGTCTCAAGTTGTTACATATTGTTTTCATGTTCAAATGAGGCAAGAATATTCCTACAAGAGTTTACAAATTGTTTCCATTGTCAAACGAGTCAAGAATAAAGCTACAAGTTGTTTCCAAGTTCGAACGAGTCATGAATGATGTCTCAATTTGTTTCGGATTGTTTTCATGTCCAATGGAACCAAGAAAGATCTTACAAGAGTTTAAATTTTTTTCAATGTTCAAACGAGTCAATAAAGAAGCAACAAGTTGTTTCCAAGTTCGAACAGTAAAGAATGAAGTCTAAAGTTGTTACGGATTGTTTTCATGTTCAAATGAACCAAGAATGATCCTACAAGAGGTTACAATTGTTTCAATGTTCAAACGAGTCAAGAATGAAGAGACAAGTTGTTTCCAAGTTTGAACAGTACAGAATGAAGTCTATAGTTGTTACGGATTGTTGTCATGTTCAAATGAGCCAAAAATTATCCTACAAGATTTTACAATTGTTTCAATGTTCAAACGAGTCAAGAATGGAGCTACAAGTTATTTCCAAGTTCAAACGAGTAAAGAATAAGTCTCAAGTTGTTACATATTGTTTTCATGTTCAAATGAGACAAGAATAATCCTACAAGAGTTTACAAGTTGTTTCCATTGTCAAACGAGTCAAGAATGAAGCTACAAGTTGTTTCCAAGTTCGAATCAGTCAAGAATTAAGTCTCAATTTGTTACGGATTGTTTTCATGTTCAAATGAGCCAAGAATGATCCTACAAGAGTTTACAAGTTGTTTCAATGTTCAAACGAGTCAAGAATGAAGCTACAAATTGTTTCCAAGTTAGAACGAGTCAAGAATGATGTCTCAATTTGTTACAGATTGTTTTCATGTCCAAAAGAAGCAAGAATGATCCTACAAAAGTTTACAACTGTTTCAATGTTCAAACGAGTCAAGAATGAAGCAACAAGTTGTTTCCAAGTTCGAATAGTAAAGAATGAAGTCTAAAGTTGTTACAGATTGCTTTCATGTTCAAATGAGCCAAGAATGATCCTACAAGATTTTACAAGTTGTTTCCATTGTCAAATGAGTCAAGAATGAAGCTACAAGTTGTTTCCAAGTTCGAACGAGTCAAGAATGATGTCTCAATATGTTACGGAATGTTTTCATGTCCAAATGAAGCAAGAATGATCCTATAAGAGTTTTCAAGTTGTTTACATGTTCAAACAAGTCAAGAATGATGCTACAAATTATTTCCAAGTTCGAACGAGTCAAGAATGATGTCTCAATTTGTTACGGATTGTTTTCATGTCCAAATGAAGCAAGAATGATCCTACAAGAGTTTATAATTGTTTCAATGTTCAAACGAGTCAAGAATGAAGAGACAAGTTGTTTCCAAGTTTGAACAGTAAAGAATGAATCTAAAGTTGTTACGGATTATTGTCATGTTCAAATGAGCGAAAAATGATCCTACAAGAGTTTACAATTGTTTCAATGTTCAAACTAGTCAAGAATGGAGCTACAAGTTGTTTCCAAGTTCAAACGAGTAAAGAATAAAGTCTAAAGTTGGTACACTTTGTTTTCATGTTCAAATGAGCCAAGAATGATCCTACAAGAGTTTACAAGTTGTTTCCATGTTCAAACGAGTCAAGAATGAAGCAACAAGTTATTTCCAAGTTCGAACGAGTCAAGAATGATGTCTCAATTTATTACGGATTGTTTTCATGTTCAAATGGACCAAGAATGATCTTACAAGAGTTTACAATTGTTTCAATGTTCAAACGAGTCAAGAATGAAGAGACAAGTTGTTTCCAAGTTTGAACAGTAAAGAATGAAGTCTAAAGTTGTTACGGATTATTGTCATGTTCAAATGAGCCAAAAATTATCCTACAAGAGTTTACAATTGTTTCAATGTTCAAACGAGTCAAGAATGGAGCTACAAGTTGTTTCCAAGTTTAAACGATTTAAGAATAAAGTCTCCAGTTGTTACAGATTGTTTTCATGTTCAAATGAGCCAAGAATGATCCTACAACAGTTTACAAGTTGTTTCCATTTTCAAACGAGTCAAGAATGAAGCAACAAGTTGTTTCCAAGTTTGAACGAGTCAAGAATGATGTCTCAATAGGTTATGGATTGTTTTCATGTTCAAATGAACAAAGAATGATCGTACAAGAGTTTACAATTATTTCAATGATCAAACAAGCCAAGAATAAAGCTACAAGTTGTTTCCAAGTTCGAACAGTAAAGAATGAAGTCTAAAGTGGTTACGGATTGTTTTCATGTTCAAATGAAGCAAGAATGATCCTACAAGAGTTTATAATTGTTTCAATGTTCAAACGAGTCAAGAATGAAGAGACAAGTTGTTTCCAAGTTTGAACAGTAAAGAATGAATCTAAAGTTGTTACGGATTATTGTCATGTTCAAATGAGCGAAAAATGATCCTACAAGAGTTTACAATTGTTTCAATGTTCAAACTAGTCAAGAATGGAGCTACAAGTTGTTTCCAAGTTCAAACGAGTAAAGAATAAAGTCTAAAGTTGGTACACTTTGTTTTCATGTTCAAATGAGCCAAGAATGATCCTACAAGAGTTTACAAGTTGTTTCCATGTTCAAACGAGTCAAGAATGAAGCAACAAGTTATTTCCAAGTTCGAACGAGTCAAGAATGATGTCTCAATTTATTACGGATTGTTTTCATGTTCAAATGGACCAAGAATGATCTTACAAGAGTTTACAATTGTTTCAATGTTCAAACGAGTCAAGAATGAAGAGACAAGTTGTTTCCAAGTTTGAACAGTAAAGAATGAAGTCTAAAGTTGTTACGGATTATTGTCATGTTCAAATGAGCCAAAAATTATCCTACAAGAGTTTACAATTGTTTCAATGTTCAAACGAGTCAAGAATGGAGCTACAAGTTGTTTCCAAGTTTAAACGATTTAAGAATAAAGTCTCCAGTTGTTACAGATTGTTTTCATGTTCAAATGAGCCAAGAATGATCCTACAACAGTTTACAAGTTGTTTCCATTTTCAAACGAGTCAAGAATGAAGCAACAAGTTGTTTCCAAGTTTGAACGAGTCAAGAATGATGTCTCAATAGGTTATGGATTGTTTTCATGTTCAAATGAACAAAGAATGATCGTACAAGAGTTTACAATTATTTCAATGATCAAACAAGCCAAGAATAAAGCTACAAGTTGTTTCCAAGTTCGAACAGTAAAGAATGAAGTCTAAAGTGGTTACGGATTGTTTTCATGTTCAAATGAACCAAGAATGATCCTACAAGAGGTTACAATTGTTTCAATGTTCAAACGAGTCAAGAACGAAGAGACAAGTTATTTCCAAGTTTGAACAGTACAGAATGAAGTCTAAAGTTGTTACGGATTGTTGTCAAGTTCAAAAGAGCCAAAAATGATCCTACAAGAGTTTACAAGTTGTTTCCATGTTCAAACGAGTCAAGAATGAAGCAACAAGTTATTTCCAAGTTCGAACGAGTCAAGAATGATGTCTCAATTTATTACGGATTGTTTTCATGTTCAAATGGACCAAGAATGATCTTACAAGAGTTTACAATTGTTTCAATGTTCAAACGAGTCAAGAATGAAGAGACAAGTTGTTTCCAAGTTTGAACAGTAAAGAATGAAGTCTAAAGTTGTTACGGATTATTGTCATGTTCAAATGAGCCAAAAATTATCCTACAAGAGTTTACAATTGTTTCAATGTTCAAACGAGTCAAGAATGGAGCTACAAGTTGTTTCCAAGTTTAAACGATTTAAGAATAAAGTCTCCAGTTGTTACAGATTGTTTTCATGTTCAAATGAGCCAAGAATGATCCTACAACAGTTTACAAGTTGTTTCCATTTTCAAACGAGTCAAGAATGAAGCAACAAGTTGTTTCCAAGTTTGAACGAGTCAAGAATGATGTCTCAATAGGTTATGGATTGTTTTCATGTTCAAATGAACAAAGAATGATCGTACAAGAGTTTACAATTATTTCAATGATCAAACAAGCCAAGAATAAAGCTACAAGTTGTTTCCAAGTTCGAACAGTAAAGAATGAAGTCTAAAGTGGTTACGGATTGTTTTCATGTTCAAATGAACCAAGAATGATCCTACAAGAGGTTACAATTGTTTCAATGTTCAAACGAGTCAAGAACGAAGAGACAAGTTATTTCCAAGTTTGAACAGTACAGAATGAAGTCTAAAGTTGTTACGGATTGTTGTCAAGTTCAAAAGAGCCAAAAATGATCCTACAAGAGTTTACAAGTTGTTTCCATGTTCAAACGAGTCAAGAATGAAGCTACAAATTGTTTCCAAGTTCGAACGAGTCAAGAATGATGTCTCAATTTGTTACGGATTGTTTTCATGTCCAAATGAAGCAAGAATGGTCCCATAAGAGTTTTCAAGTTGTTTACATGTTCAAACAAGTCAAGAATGATGCTACAAATTATTTCCAAGTTCGAACGAGTCAAGAATGATGTCTCAATTTATTACGGATTGTTTTCATGATCAAATGAAGCAAGAATGATCCTATAAGAAAGTTGTTTACATGTTCAAACAAGTCAAGAATGATGCTACAAATTATTTCCAAGTTCGAACGAGTCAAGAATGATGTCTCAATTTGATACGGATTGTTTTCATGTCCAAATGAAGCAAGAATGATCCTACAAGAGTTTATAATTGTTTCAATGTTCAAACGAGTCAAGAATGAAGCAACAAGTTGTTTCCAAGTTCGATCAGTAAAGAATGAAGTCTAAAGTTGTTACGGATTGTTGTCAAGTTCAAATGAGCCAAGAACGATCCTACAAGAGTTTACAAGTTGTTTCCATGTTCAAACGAGTCAAGAATGAAGCTACAAATTGTTTCCAAGTTCGAACGAGTCAAGAATGATGTCTCAATTTGTTACAGATTGTTTTCATGTTCAAATGAGCCAAGAATGATCCTACAAGAGTTTACAAGTTGTTTCCATGTTCAAACGAGTCAAGAATGAAGCTACAAATTGTTTCCAAGTTCGAACGAGTCAAGAATGATGTCTCAATTTGCTACGGATTGTTTTCATGTCCAAATGAAGCAAGAATGATCCTATAAGAGTTTTCAAGTTGTTTACATGTTCAAACAAGTCAAGAATGATGCTACAAATTATTTCCAAGTTCGAACGAGTCAAGAATGATGTCTCAATTTGTTATGGATTGTTTTCATGTCCAAATGAAGCAAGAATGATCCTACAAGAGTTTATAATTGTTTCAATGTTCAAACGAGTCAAGAATGAAGCAACAAGTTGTTTCCAAGTTCGAACAGTACAGAATGAAGTCTAAAGTTGTTACGGATTGTTGTCAAGTTCAAATGAGCCAAAAATGATCCTACAAGAGTTTACAATTGTTTCAATGTTCAAACGACTCAAGAATGGAGCTACAAGTTATTTCCAAGTTCAAACGAGTAAGGAATAAAGTCTCAAGTTGTTACATATTGTTTTCATGTTCAAATGTGGCAAGAATAATCCTACAAGAGTTTACAAGTTGTTTCCATTGTCAAACGAGTCAAGAATAAAGCTACAAGTTGTTTCCAAGTTCGAACGAGTCAAGAATGATGTCTCAATTTATTACGGATTGTTTTCATGTTCAAATGAGACAAGAATGATCCTACAAGAGTTTACAAGTTGTTTCCATGTTCAAACGAGTCAAGAATGAAGCTACAAATTATTTCCAAGTTCGAACGAGTCAAGAATGAAGTCTAAAGTTGTTACGGATTGTTTTCATGTTCAAATGAACCAAGAATGATCCTACAAGAGGTTACAATTGTTTCAATGTTCAAACGAGTCAAGAATGAACAAGTTTGAACAGTACAGAATGAAGTCTATAGTTGCTACGGATTGTTGTCATGTTCAAATGAGCCAAAAATTATCCTACAAGAGTTTACAATTGTTTCAATGTTCAAACGAGTCAAGAATGGAGCTACAAGTTATTTCCAAGTTCGAACGAGTAAAGAATGAAGTCTAAAGTTGTTACGGATTATTGTCATGTTCAAATGAGCCAAAAATGATCCTACAAGAGTTTACAATTGTTTCAATGTTCAAACGTGTCAATAATGGAGCTACAAGTTGTTTCCAAGAATGATGTCTCAAGTTGTTACAGATTGTTTTCATGTTCAAATGAACCAAGAATCATCCTACAAGAGTTTACAAGTTGTTTCCATGTTCAAACGAGTCAAGAATGAAACAACAAGTTATCAAGTTCAAATGAACCAAGAAAGATCTTACAGGAGTTTACAAATGTTTCAATGTTCAACTGAGTCAGGAATGGAGCTACAAGTTGTTTCAAAGTTCGAACGAGTCAACAATAAAGTCTCAAGTTGTTACAAATTGTTTTCATGTTCAAATGAGCCAAGAATGATCCTACAAGAGTTTATAAGTTGTTTCCATGTTCAAACGAGTTAAGAAAGATGCTACAAGTTGTTTCCAAGTTCGAACGAGTCTAGAATAATGTCTCAATTTGTTACAGATTGTTTTCTTGTTCAAATGAACCAAGAATGATCCTACAAGAGGTTACAATTGTTTCAATGTTCAAACGAGTCATGAATGAATAGACAAGATGTTTCCAAGTGCGAACGAGTAAAGAATGAAGTTGTAACGGATTGTTTTCATGTTCAAATGAGCTAAAAATGATCCTACAACAGTTTATAATTATTTCAATGTTTAAACAAGTCAAGAATGAAGCTGTTATTTCCAAGTTCGAACGAGTAAAGAATGAAGTCTAAAGTTGTTACGGATTGTTGTCATGTTCAAATGAACCAAAACTGATCCTACAAGAGTTTACAATTGTTTCAATGTTCAAACGAGTCAAGAATGGAGCTACCAGTTGTTTCCAAGTTCAAACGAGTAAAGAATAAAGTCTCAAGTTGTTACGGATTGTTTTCATGTTCAAATGAGCCAAGAATGATCCTACAAGAGTTTACAAGTTGTTTCCATTGTCAAACGAGTCAAGAATGAAGCTACAAGTTTTTTTCCAAGTTCGAACGAGTCAAGAATGTTGTCTCAATTTGTTACAGATTGTTTTCATATTTAAATGAACCAAGAATGATCCTACAAGAGGTTACAATTGTTTCAATGTTCAAACGAGTCAAGAATGAAGAGACAAGTTGTTTCCAAGTTCGACCGAGTAAAGAATGAAGTCTGAAGTTGAAGCGGATTGTTTTCATGTTCAAATGAATCAAGAATGATCGTACAAGAGGTTACAAATTGTTTTCTTGTTTAAACGATTAAAAAATAAAGTTACATGTTGTTTCTAAGTTCGAATGAGTCAAGAATGACGTCTCAATTTGTTACGGATTCTTTTCATGTTCAAATGAGCCAAGAATGATCGTACAAGAGTTTACAAGTAATTTCCATTTTCAAACGAGTCAAGAATGAAGCTACAAGTTGTTTCCAAGTTCGAAAGAGTCAAGAATGATTTCTCAATTTGCTACGGACTGTTTCATGTCCAAATGAACCATGAAAGATCTTAAAAGAGTTTACAATTGTTTCAATGGTCAAACGAGTCAAGAATGAAGCTACAAGTTGTTTCCAAGTTCGAACGTGTCAAGAATGATGTCTCAATTTGCTACGTATTGTTTTAATGTCCAAATGAACCAAGAAAGATCTTACAAGAGTTTACAATTGTTTCAATGGTCAAGCGAGTCAAGAATGAAGCTAAAAGTTGTTTCCAAGTTCGAACGAGTCAAGAATGATGTCTCAATTTGTTACAGATTGTTTTCATGATGTATATTTTTCTATGTAGATCAGATTCACAGCGGAAAAATAACTTTTGATTGCTTCTATAAAGAATTTAATCACCAAGAAACAAAACTAAAGGATCGATTTGCTTAGATTGCTTAAAGAAATTAATCACCCACAAACTAAACGAAATCTGGATAAGAAAGTATAAAGGAATTAACCACCAACTTCCTAGGGTTTTGCAAGTATAAAACTCACAATTTTATTCATCAAATTCTTGTCTCTTAAAAGATTACAATATATGGGTATATATAGGCAAGGAATATAACCTTAACCTAAAATAATTAGGATTCTCAATTAGATTCAAAATCAGCTAGGAATTTGCTAATACTTGAACCCAAATTGGAAACCAATCAAAAGCCCAATCCAAATAGGAATTACATCAAAACCATATTCAACTAGAAAAATAAATCCTAAGTGCTTAAAACAAGAAAAACCCTTTCAAGTGAAAGGTAAAAACTTGCAAGCCAAAATTTACTTAATATAAATATCTAATAATAACCCCAACATAATAAATCAGCCCATGTTGGTAATTAAGCTGACTATTAGCTTCACAATAGATTCCCATGAGATCAAATAGATCAGCCATAATGCTCCTGCATCATACTCCTCTTCTTCGAAAACAATTGTCCTCAATTGCACAATAGATACATATGAATATCTTAATGTCATACTCCGCATCATTTCATGTTCAAATGAACCAAGAATTATCCTACAAGAGGTTACAATTGTTTCAATGTTCCAGCGAGTCAAGAATGAAGAGACAAGTTGTTTCCAAGTTTGAACAGTAAAGAATGAAGTCTAAAGTTGTTACGGATTATTGTCATGTTCAAATGAGCCAAAAATGATCCTACAAGAGTTTACTATTGTATCAATGTTCAAACGAGTCAAGAATGGAGCTACAAGTTGTTTCCAAGTTCAAACGAGTAAAGAATAAAGTCTCAAGTTGTTACAGATTGTTTTCATGTTCAAATGAGCCAAGAATCATCCTACAAGAGTTTACAAGTTGTTTCCATATTCAAACGAGTCAAGAATGAAGCAACAAGTTATTTCCAAGTTCGAACAAGTCAAGAATGATGTTTCAATTTGTTACGGATTGATTTCATGTTCAAATGAACCAAGAAAGATCTTACAGGAGTTTACAATTGTTTCAATGCTCAAAGGAGTCAAGAATGGAGCTACAAGTTGTTTCCAAGTTCAAACGAGTAAAGAATAAAGTCTCAAGTTGTTACAGATTGTTTTCATATTCAAATGAGCCAAGAATGATCCTACAAGAGTTTACAAGTTGTTTCCATGTTCAAACGAGTCAAGAATGAAGCTACAAGTTGTTTCCAAGTTCGAACGAGTCAAGAATGATGTCTCAATTTGTTACAGATTGTTTTCATGTCCAAAAGAAGCAAGAATGATCCTACAAGAGTTTACAATTGTTTCAATGTTCAAACGAGTCAAGAATGAAGCAACAAGTTGTTTCCAAGTTCGAATAGTAAAGAATGAAGTCTAAAGTTGTTACAGATTGCTTTCATGTTCAAATGAGCCAAGAATGATCCTACAAGATTTTACAAGTTGTTTCCATTGTCAAATGAGTCAAGAATGAAGGTACAAGTTGTTTCCAAGTTTGAACGAGTCAAGAATGATGTCTCAATATGTTACGGATTGTTTTCATGTCCAAATGAAACAAGAATGATCCTATAAGAGTTTTCAAGTTGTTTACATGTTCAAACAAGTCAAGAATGATGCTACAAATTATTTCCAAGTTTGAACGAGTCAAGAATGATGTCTCAATTTGTTACGGATTGTTTTCATGTCCAAATGAAGCAAGAATGATCCTACAAGAGTTTATAATTGTTTCAATGTTCAAACAAGTCAAGAATGAAGCAACAAGTTGTTTCCAAGTTCGAACAGTAAAGAATGAAGTCTAAACTTGTTACGGATTGTTGTCAAGTTCAATTGAGCCAAAAATGATCCTACAAGAGTTTACAATTGTTTCAATGTTCAAACGAGTCAAGAATGGAGCTACAAGTTGTTTCCAATTTTAAACGAGTAAAGAATAAAGTCTCAAGTTGTTATGGATTGTTTTCATGTTCAAATGAGCCAAGAATGATCCTACAAGAGTTTACAAGTTGTTTCCATTGTCAAACGAGTCAAGAATGATGTCTCAATTTGTTACGGATTGTTTTCATGTCCAAATGAAGCAAGAATGAACCTACAAGAGTTTACAATTGTTTCAATGTTCAAACGAGTCAAGAATGAAGCAACAAGTTGTTTCCAAGTTCGAATAGTAAAGAATGAAGTCTAAAGTTGTTACAGATTGCTTTCATGTTCAAATGAGCCAAGAATGATCCTACAAGATTTTACAAGTTGTTTCCATTGTCAAATGAGTCAAGAATGAAGGTACAAGTTGTTTCCAAGT
The DNA here is from genome assembly GCA_028671895.1 of Oenanthe sinensis. Taxonomy (NCBI): domain Eukaryota; kingdom Viridiplantae; phylum Streptophyta; class Magnoliopsida; order Apiales; family Apiaceae; genus Oenanthe; species Oenanthe sinensis. The sequence goes on from CM053807.1 coordinate 16,888,961, forward strand.
TTGAACGAGTCAAGAATGATGTCTCAATATGTTACGGATTGTTTTCATGTCCAAATGAAACAAGAATGATCCTATAAGAGTTTTCAAGTTGTTTACATGTTCAAACAAGTCAAGAATGATGCTACAAATTATTTCCAAGTTTGAACGAGTCAAAAATGATGTCTCAATTTGTTACGGATTGTTTTCATGTCCAAATGAAGCAAGAATGATCCTACAAGAGTTTATAATTGTTTCAATGTTCAAACAAGTCAAGAATGAAGCAACAAGTTGTTTCCAAGTTCGAACAGTAAAGAATGAAGTCTAAACTTGTTACGGATTGTTGTCAAGTTCAATTGAGCCAAAAATGATCCTACAAGAGTTTACAATTGTTTCAATGTTCAAACGAGTCAAGAATGGAGCTACAAGTTGTTTCCAATTTTAAACGAGTAAAGAATAAAGTCTCAAGTTGTTATGGATTGTTTTCATGTTCAAATGAGCCAAGAATGATCCTACAAGAGTTTACAAGTTGTTTCCATTGTCAAACGAGTCAAGAATGAAGCAACAAGTTATTTCCAAGTTTGAACGAGTCAAGAATGATATCTCAATTTGTTACGGATTGTTTTCATGTTCAAATGAGCCAAGAATGAACCATGAAAGATCTTACAAGAGTTTACAATTGTTTCAATATTCAAACGAGTCAAGAATGGAGCTTCAAGTTGTTTACAAGTTGATGCATAAACATTAAGGGCTGATCTGTTTGATCTCATGGGAATCTATTATCAAGCCAATAATCAGCTTAATTATCAACATGGGATGATTTATTATGTTGGGGTTATTATTAGATAATTATATTAAGTAAATTTTAGCTTGCAAGTTTTTACCTTTCACTTGAAAGGGTTTTTCTTGTTTTAAGCACTTAGGATTTATTTTTCTAGTTGAATATGGTTTTGATGTAATTCCTATTTGGATTAGGATTTTGATTGGTTTCCAATTTGGGTTCAAGTATTAGCAAATTCCTAGCTGATTTTGAATCTAATTGAGAATCCTAATTGTTTTAGGTTAAGGTTATATTCCTTGCCTATATATACCCATATTTTGTAATCTCTTAAGGGAGAAGATTTTGATGAATAAAATCATGAATACTTGCAAAACCCTAGAGAGTTGGTGGTTAATTCCTTTAAACTTTCTTATCCAGATTTCGTTTAGTTTGTGGGTGATTAATTTCTTTAAGCAATCTAAGCAAATCGATCCTTTAGTTTTGTTTCTTGGTGATTAAATTCTTTATAGAAGCAATCTAAAGTTACTTTTCCGCTGTAAATCTGATCTACATAGGAAAATATACATCATCTTGGTATCAGAGCCAGGTTTGGCGATTTGTTTTGAAGATCTTCTTCAAAAACGTGGGTAACAATTCTGGTGTGTTTCGTGGTGGTTTGACGACTTCTTTGAGGGGTTTTTCTTTAAAAAAACGTGGGTACACAAGGCTGATATGTTTGGTGGCAGTTTTGCGACTTCTTCCAAGGGTTTTCTTCATAAAAACGTAGGCAACAACATGGCTGATGTGTTTGGTGATGAAGAACTGAATGTTATGTGTGGTTTAAAGCTAGAACAAGTTGAGAACACACGAAGGGATAGGGAAATCAAAGAATTAAAGGAGCTATTGAAGGAGGTTTCAGCAAAATTGGATCAAAGAAGGAGTTTTCGTATGGATATTCCAGATTTTGATGGTGGTATAAATCCTGAAATTTTTATTGAATGGTTGAATCGTATTGAACGAATCTTTTATTATAAGGATTATGATGATCATAAGAGATTCAAAGTTGCAAGATCGAAACTTAAGGGGTATGCAAATTTGTGGTATGAAAATCTGAAATCAAAGAGGAGAAAAGAAGGCAAAACACGTATTGACTCTTGGGAAGCACTCAAGGTGAGAATGAAAAAAAGTTTTTTACCTACTGATTTTGAACCATATATGTTTCTGAATTTGAAGAGTTTTGAGAAAGATTCAATCTCACATAAGGAGTGTACAATTGGTTTGATGAGGAAACAATTCTTGGAAAAAAAGGTGTAACGATTGAGGTAATTAAATCTATTTGAATAATATGGAGTATATGATTTATGTGTTTTAATGTGTTAAGATGTGATATGTGGTCATTTGATATGTCCAGTTGACTGCTCGTTTGACTGCATTATGTTTAAATGATTTAATTAAGTGATTAATTGATTTTTCATGTTTAATTGAGTAATTGTTTGATTTTTATAAAATTATTGGTGTGTCCAATAATTATGAAATTTTATATGTAGCTTCTATGTGATTTTAGAGACTTTCTAAAAATGGTGATGTATTCAATGCCAGTCCTAGTGATTTTATATAAATCTTTTATTCATGTTTTATTCTAGAGATATTACTCTTCTAAATTCCATATTTAATTATTGGAATGCCCAAAAATCATGAAACCTGTTTCAAAATGTTTCTTAAATATTTTGAGACTTGTGAAAAATAGAAGTTTATTTTATTTGAGCCCAAAATTATTTTTAATGATTTTTCTACTCTTATTTTCTATTTCTGCACTAAAACTTCAAAGATTTTTAATTAATTCGTTATTCATCAGAAAAATATTTCAAAATTATGGGGAAGCTTCTAAATTCATGATCTTTATTTTAAAAATATAAAAATTGTTTTTGTACTCATTTTCCATGAAAATTCGAATTTCTAATTGATTTAATCCAGAATTCAGCAATTGTGAAATTACGAAAGTACCCCTGCCTTTTATTAAAACAACAACAATCTTCTTTCTTCCCCATTCTGCAGTTTCTTGTTTAGGTTCGGCTTTCTCTCGTTCCTTAGGCGATTTATGCAGCTCTTCTCGTTTGTCATCATTTTGTTGCTAATTCTTGCTATAACTTCGATTATCGTGCTAGTACTTGAACTAGTTGGCTTGAATTGGTCATTTTAAGCTTTGCATGCATATATGTTTATGTGCCGTGTATGTATATATAGTTATGGTTGCATGCAGCAGCGATTACCAGTTAATCTTGATGTTGAAGGTTTGGTTATGATTTAATATGTGCTAGTTGAGAAGAATCGAGGCTAGGCGTTGAAGGTCCGTTGATCGGACTTCCGCCGAAGCCATGGCCGCCGGCAATGAGCTATACGAGCCGGCCGGTCAACGGCAATGATGATGATTGAGCCGGAATTACTATTCTTTTACATTGCATGTTAGTTAATCACTTGGCAAGTTTTCGTTTTTATTTTTCCGGCCATAGCTACGACTTCCGATTGGTGAATTGCTTGTTGTTAACTAAATTTATAAACCTTACTTGATTGCAATGACTCTACATGGCTTGGTGTTGATTGGTGACAGCTAATTAGGGTAATATGAACTCGAAATTCTGGTTAATTAGCCTTGCATGATTAATGATAATATTTTCCGGCCGTAGTTTGATTTGTTCGATTAGTATAGCATTTTCTGATCATTAACGACTTGGCTAGGCTGTATTGCTATTTTGTCGAATGTGTTTAAGTTATAAATGTGATTAATAAGGGGATTATGATGCTATATGGGAGTAATTAATTATGCATGTCAAAATTTTATATTTTCCGGCTAGTGCTTTGATCTTGCCGATTGTCAAGTAATTCAAGCATGCGTAGGTGTGTTTGGTTGAGCATTTTGAGTATATACATCATTGGGTTTCTCTTTTGATGCAATATTGTTTGTGTTAATCAAATTTTATTGCATATATAGGTTCGAAAATGAATTGATATATGGAAACTTGCTTGTCTAATTAAATGAGTTTGGTAATGTCAAGTATGTGATATATGTGAGCTAAAACATGAGTTGATATTGAATTAAGATTTATGGATTAATTTCAAATGTGATGAGTTTTGTTGAGTCGAAGTTATCTATATATAAATAAGCTAGTACAAGGATTGCAAGTTAGTCTGGAAAATTGTTAGTTGTCATGATTTATTCGAATACTATTTGTGCACATTTACTTGTCTAGTTAAAGTGGTTTGGGATTGATTATGTATGATTGAATGATTGTTTGTATCGGTTGTATTCCGATGGATAGCTTCATATACAGAGGAAGTGCTGCCAAAATTTTCTAAAAATAAAACGATCTTATACAACACTATTGGCACACCACTTCTGTATAGGAAATGCTATCAGTCAGGAATATTGTAGATGATCTAATTGTCTATGTGATACTTGTTGCCAGTGTAGAAGTGATTTTAGTAGAATATGTCTATAGTGGATGATATATATGTTTAAGGGTTGCATTATCGAAAGGGTAGAATAGTTAGACGTTAATGAGAACGTCGAGAGTTTATAAGATACTGAAATAGTATTATTTATGTGTAGCTACGAAGGATATTGAGGTGAAGGACAAAGGGAAGGCTAAAGTAGAGAGTTAGTGTCTGGTGTAGACGATCTACCTGTTCCACAGCTGTAGCATTCCTTGTTTGAGGCAAGTAACTACTGCCTAACCTCTTTCAACTTAAACACTGTTTTGTAAACTGCTTTATGACCCTGCAATTGTATTATCTTATCTCAACTGTATTACCTTGTGTCAACTGTTTTAAACTATATCATGTCCTACTTTAATTGCTTTATTTAAACTGCAACCTTATATCAGATTCAATTGCACTTTAAACTTTTAAATCCCTGAACTGTTATCTATAACTTATAAACTAGTCTTAAAAATCTTAACCCAGTGACATTGAACTGTGACTTAAGCTGTTACCATTTTCCTTAACTACGTTTCCTTAAACTTTAATCCTGAACTTACCATTTTACTATTGCCTAACTACTGTCATGAATAAATGCCTTGCAACTGTTTTCAAAACACTTTACTATCCTGTGAATTAATCTTGCAACCTTGACTTCACAACTTAACTTGTTTTTGATTCCCAGTTTATGATCTCAGCTTACCTTACTACAACAGCAACTTGTTTTGAGACATATCTTGAAATAAACTTTACCTCTGTCTTATGATCTTTAAAAAGAGATTTAAATATGAAATCCGACTTTCAAGAAGTCTTTTTCATCAAATGATTTGGTAACTTTAAAAAGAAAGGTTTTGGTTATTATAGGAATTCCGATCAAATTGGTTTCTGCGGATTCCTATAGGTTGGAGGCGTAAGAGGCCGAGTGACGCCGGTCCAGCACTTTTTATGTGTAGACTATAATGAGATAGTCAATGGCTATAATGAGATAGCCCAAGGCCAATGGCAATAAGTGCCTTTATGAGTACTCCTTATGTCCAGAGGGACTTTAGTCCGTTATGGGGACTTTACGTGGCTGATCACCCGTATTGTCTGGCGTTGTGAGAAAACTTCAACCAAAATGATTGTTTTAAACAGAAAAGGTCCTAATGAGAGGACAGTTTTATAAATGATTTGAAAAGAAAGGTCCTAATGAGAGGACAATTTTATGAAATGTTTTGAAAGAATCAGTCCTAATGAAAGGACAATTTTATACAAATGAACTTTGAAATAATTGGTAATGAATAATGTAATGTCTTGTTATAAACTGTCATATACAGCCTCAATTATCAGATATACCTTGATTTGACTTGTTTCAATTGTTATACATTATTTTCCTGTTATCCATCTAACCCTGCAGATTACTCTGATACTTACACCTGGTTATTGCTTTCCAGTTTCTTGTTTATTTTGTACCAGTTATTGAAATTGTTTAACCCTGTAAGCAGTTTTATAAAAGAAAGTTTTGCGAGTAATGATTACCCTGACTAGTATGTTAATTACAACTTTGGGACAATGAGGTCCAGAAATGATTTAAAGCATGGTTTTGAGAAAAGTCTTTTAAATTATATGTAAGCCTGTAGAACTGTTTTTTTAACCAGTATGGTTACTTGCTGAGCTTTTGTAGCTCATCCTTTTATTTTCTAACATCTACAGCTTTTGAGAATCATGGTCCGTATTAAGCAGACTGCTCGGAAGAACATGTCTTACATGAACTTTGCTAGGCTGGCTGAGAGGGAACAGGTAGGATCGAGGCAGAGTTGGAAGGAAAAGACTTTGTTTAGTCTTGTACTTTTATTAGTAGATCTTGAGATGTTTCAGGAGTTGTAATATTATTTCGTGGTTGTAAATTTAAATATAAATGAATGTAGTAGTGTGCTTGTTTCATACCATTACCTTGAAAGGTCCAGGCGAGTAGTCGGGGTCATATTTATGCGTATTTTCTATTACTGTTATTTAGGGTGCATGCATATAGAGTGTCAGTGACGCCCCGATCTAGACCCCGGGTCGGGAGGGCGCCACAGGTTGGTATCAGAGCGAAGGTTTTGGTCACTGAAACAAGCCAGGATTAAGTTAAACAAGTAGATCATTTAATAACAGAAGAGAGAGTAGTGGTAAGACAGGGTTAGATATTGAAAAGTAGTATAGATGTTAGGATTTTAACTGTAGATTTAAGGTGATCTTATCCCTTTTTGCTTTACATATTATATTATTGCAGGCTCGTGGTATTGTTTCACAACCACCACCCTCTCCTAGTTCCTCTGATTCTTCTTCTTCGGATTCTGACGATGATGTTATAGTCATATCCAGTTCTGAGAGCGAGGAGGAGTTGATTCCTGAGCCCGTTGCTCAGCCTGACCTACCCTCAGGGAGTGCTTGTGCCCCTATTCGCCGTAGAGTTTATAGGCCAGCTATTACCCGAGGCCAGCTGAGAGTTCCCGAGCATCCTGTCGAGTGGTGGGAGGATCGCATTAGAGCTGTTGAGGAGGAGGGACGTAGGCAGATTGCGGCTAGGGCATTTCCAGACGATGTGGCGGAGCGGGCAGGAGAGTTAACCCGTGTGCTTAGTAGACTGCTGATTGGACTCAGGGCAGCCAGAGACAGGGATCACAGGGGTGATTAGATGTCAGGATGTTTGAGTGTTAGAAGGGACATTTGTTAGAGCCCTCTAGCACCCTTGCCAGATGTTATTTCTGTTTTCTTCCTAGTACTTTTATTCCGTGTTTGTACTTTAACTATCTTGCACTTTGGTACCTTTCGTATCTATGTATGTTTGCTTTTCAGTTCCAGTATCTTCCGATATCTCTGTCATTTACTTTTTCGCACATTTGACCATAAACTGTTCCTTACCTTTACCAGTACCTTATTTATACCTGTTGTGCTAACCTGTTTTCGATAGAACCTTTATTTATCCTTGTTGTACAGGCAACTTATGTAGTAATGATGCTACAAGATTGATTTCTAAAATAGAGTTTTAATGCTCAAATGGTTTTAAAAGTATTTGAACTGTTTACAATATGGTGTAGTGTATTGCTTAATAAGTTGCTTGTTTCCCTATAGTAAATGCCGCCAAGAAAAAGAAACACTTCAAATTCGTCTCAGAACCAAAATACTCAAGATCAAAATCCTATGGACCCTACAGTTGCCCAACTCATTCAGCTGCTACAACAGCAGACAGCTCTTTTAACTCAGCAACAGCAAAGACCTTCTGCACCCCCAGCAGTTACTTTTAAATCTTTTCAAGCCGTGAAACCACCTGAATTTAAAGGATCCACAAACCCAGTAGAAGCCCAAACTTGGCTTAAGGAAATGGAAAAAGCTTTTCAGTTAGTAGACGTAGATGAAGATAAGAAGACTGAGTATGCTAGTTACTTTCTTAAAGCTGAAGCCGGTTACTGGTGGGAGTCTACGAAGATGCTTCAGGGTGAAGGTGTAATTTCTTGGGATCGGTTTACAGAATTGTTTTTAGAAAAGTACTTTCCTAGTTTCATGAAGGACCAGATGGAAATTAAATTTTTGGAATTGAAGCAAGGAGGTATGAGTGTAGCAGAGTACGAGGCCAAGTTTTCTGAGATGGCCAGATTTGTGCCAGAATTTGTCAACACTGATGTCAAGAAGGCCAAGAGGTTTCAGCAAGGCCTAAGGCCATGGATTAGAAGTAGGGTAGCAGTTTTTGAGTTGCAAAGCTTTACTGCCATAGTTCAAAAAGCAATGATCGTGGAAGGAGAAAGTGACATGTCCCAGAAAGAGAAGGATAACAGAAAAAGAAAGTTTGGTGCTAGGGAAGACAGTCAGGGACATGGTAATTTTAGAAATAAGTTTCATAGAAGGCCAGAAGGTCAGAGAAGTGATTCCCAGCAGATCAAGAATGATAATGATGGAAGAGGAAGACAAAACAATAAAGCTCAAGGTTTCAACCAGCCAAAGGCCATCAGACAGTTTGTTCCTGAATGCAAAATTTGTGGAAGGAAGCACTCTGGAGTTTGTAATAAGCCCAATATCACCTGCTTCAAATGCAACAGGAAAGGACATTATGCAGCAGAATGCAACAGTCAGAGTCAGAATCAAAATCAAAAGTCAGGGATCAAATGCTATAAGTGTGGCAAGCTAGGTCACATGGCAAGGGAATGCAAGGAACCTACACAGCCTACCAATGTTCTTCGTATAGCTGGAACTCCGTCTCAATCTTCAGCACATCAATCTAGAGCAAGAACATTCAACATGACTCAGAAAGAAGCTATTCAGGACGTGGATGTGATATCAGGTACACTTCCTGTTAACTCAGTGCAAGCTAGTGTATTGATTGATTCAGGAGCTACTAAGTCTTTTGTATCTCAAGATTTCCTTGGTAAATTGCAATGTGAAGTCCGACCTTTGGATCAAGCCTTAGTAATAGAAGTAGCTAACCAGGCAACGATTCCAGTAAGCCAAGTTTGTCCTAGTTGTGACATTGAAATAGGCAGTTGTCATTTTCTTGCTAACTTAATACCTTTTAAGTTAGGTGAATTTGATGTAATTCTAGGGATGGATTGGTTGTCAGAATACAAAGCTCAAATAGATTGTAGGAATAAGAAGTTAAAGTTGAAAACCCTAGAAGGAGAAGAAGTTGAATTTCGAGGTACCCGACAAGTCAAGAAGTTTTTGAATATTGCTCAGGCAAAGAGATTTCTGCGTCAAGGATGTGAGGCTTACCTAGCCTATGTTGTAGACACTGAGAAGAAGTCAGTTCAGTTAGAAGATGTTCCTATCGTCAACGAATTTCCCGATGTGTTTCCAGAAGAATTACCAGGCTTACCTTCCGATAGGGAAATAGAATTCTCCATTGATTTAGCTCCAGGCACTGAGCCAGTTTCCAAAGCTCCGTACAGAATGGCGCCAGTTGAGATGAAAGAGTTGGCGAGTCAAATACAAGATCTCTTGGATAAAGGAATTATAAGGCCTAGTGTGTCCCCTTGGGGAGCACCAGTGTTGTTTGTTAAGAAGAAGGATGGAAGCATGAGGTTGTGCATAGATTACCGAGAATTAAATAAGCTAACCATCAAGAACAAGTACCCGTTACCGAGAATAGATGATCTTTTCGACCAGCTGAAAGGAGCCGAATGGTTCTCAAAAATTGATTTAAGGTCCGGATACCATCAACTCAAGATCAAACCTGAAGATGTATCTAAAACAGCATTCAGAACAAGGTACGGACACTATGAATTTTTAGTCATGGCTTTTGGATTGACAAATGCCCCAGCAGCGTTTATGGATCTAATGAACAGAGTCTTTAAGAAATATTTAGACAAGTTTGTGATTGTTTTCATCGACGATATCCTGATATATTCCAAGTCAGAAGAAGAGCATGCAGATCATTTGAGAATTGCTTTAGAAACTTTACGAAAGGAAAAGCTGTATGCAAAGTTTTCGAAATGTGAATTTTGGTTGAAGGAGGTACAATTCTTAGGTCATGTTGTCAGTAGAGAAGGTATCAAAGTTGATCCGGCGAAGATAGAAGCAGTGATGAAATGGGAAAGGCCACGGACTCCAACAGAAGTCAGAAGTTTTCTGGGTTTAGCGGGATACTATCGAAGATTTGTTCAAGATTTCTCTAAGATAGCTACCCCTATGACCAAGTTGACAAGGAAGAACGAAAAGTTTGTATGGAATGAGAAGTGTGAAGAAAGTTTTGAAGAGTTAAAACGAAGACTAGTGTCTGCCCCAGTGTTGGTGTTACCAGACGATCAAGGAAATTTTGTCATCTACAGTGACGCTTCACTCAAAGGCTTGGGATGTGTTCTGATGCAACATGGGAAAGTTATTGCATATGCTTCCAGGCAGTTAAGACCTCATGAATTGAAGTATCCTACTCATGATCTGGAGTTAGCTGCCATCGTATTTGCATTGAAGATTTGGAGGCACTATTTGTACGGGGAAAAGTGTGAGATTTTTACTGACCATAAGAGTTTGAAGTATATCTTTACACAGAAAGAATTGAATATGAGACAGAGAAGATGGTTGGAGTTGATCAAGGACTATGACTGCACAATCAACTATCATCCAGGCAAGGCGAATGTTGTAGCAGATGCTTTAAGTAGAAAAGAAAGATTGAATATAATGGTTTCGTCTGAAGAATTGATCAAAGAGTTTGAGAAATTGGAAATAGAGGTATGTGATTCGGATTCAGTGGAAGAGATGGTGTATACAATGACTTTTCAGCCAGAAGTGTTAGAAAAGATCAAGAGATGTCAAGAACAGATGATGAGTCAAGACAGAACCAAGTTGACTGGAGAAGAGTTAAAAAGTCAGAAGGACGATAAAGGAATCTTTAGGTTTTCCTCACGAATTTGGATCCCCAATGTTCAAGAGCTCAAGAATGAAATTTTGCATGATGCACATAGTTCAAGATACTCTATTCATCCAGGAAGCACAAAGATGTATAAAGACTTGAAGGAAAATTTTTGGTGGCCCAACATGAAAAGAAATGTAGCAGAGTGGATCAGTAAATGTTATACATGCCAGAGAGTCAAAGCTGAACACCAGAGGCCCAGCGGATTGTTGCAACCACTGGAGATTCCAGAATGGAAATGGGAGAATCTTGCTATGGATTTTGTAGTAGGTCTACCAAGGACTAAAGCTAATCATGATGCTATCTGGGTAATAATAGACAGATTGACCAAGTCAGCGCACTTTCTACCGATCAACGAAAGATTTCCACTGGACAAGTTGGTTCATTTGTATCTGAAAGAGATTGTGATGCGACATGGTGTTCCTGTATCAATAGTGTCAGACAGAGACCCGAGATTCAATTCAAGATTTTGGAAGAAATTTCAAGAATGTTTGGGAACAAAGCTGAATATGAGTACTGCATATCATCCTCAGACAGATGGCCAAAGTGAAAGGACAATCCAAACCATTGAAGATATGTTAAGAGTTTGTGCCTTAGATTTTGAAGGAAGTTGGGACGAGCATCTACCATTGGTGGAATTTTCTTATAATAACAGTTATCATGCTAGTATTGGGATGCCCCCGTATGAAGCTTTGTATGGAAGAAAATACAGATCACCAGTGTGTTGGAATGAAGTTGGTGAGCGTAAGATTTTGGGTCCAGAGTTGGTTCAACAAACTAAAGAAAAGATTGAGTTGATTCAGAAGAGATTGTTAGCTGCTCAAGATAGACAAAAGAAGTATGCTGACCAGTCAAGGAAAGATATGAATTTTGAAGAAGGTGACCAAGTGTTGTTAAAGATTTCTCCATGGAAAGGTGTTAGTAGATTTGGCAAGAGAGGAAAGCTTAATCCACGATATATAGGACCTTTTGAAGTTCTGAAGCAAATTGGGAAAGTTGCATATGAATTGGCTCTACCACCGCAGATGCAGCACATTCACAATGTTTTTCACGTGTCTATGCTTCGAAAGTATAATCCTGATATGAGCCATGTGATAGAATATGAACCCTTGGAGATTCAACCCGACTTGTCCTATGTAGAACAGCCTGTAGAAATTCAGGATCGTAAGGATAAAATTTTGAGGAATAAGTCTGTTAAGCTTGTAAAGGTTTTGTGGAGAAATCCTCGAGTTGAGGAATCCACCTGGGAACTTGAGAGTGAAATGCTCGAGAAGTATCCCTATTTGTTTACTTAGGCTGATTCTGGGGACAGAATCTTTTTAAGGGGGGGAGAATGTAACGATTGAGGTAATTAAATCTATTTGAATAATATGGAGTATATGATTTATGTGTTTTAATGTGTTAAGATGTGATATGTGGTCATTTGATATGTCCAGTTGACTGCTCGTTTGACTGCATTATGTTTAAATGATTTAATTAAGTGATTAATTGATTTTTCATGTTTAATTGAGTAATTGTTTGATTTTTATAAAATTATTGGTGTGTCCAATAATTATGAAATTTTATATGTAGCTTCTATGTGATTTTAGAGACTTTCTAAAAATGGTGATGTATTCAATGCCAGTCCTAGTGATTTTATATAAATCTTTTATTCATGTTTTATTCTAGAGATATTACTCTTCTAAATTCCATATTTAATTATTGGAATGCCCAAAAATCATGAAACCTGTTTCAAAATGTTTCTTAAATATTTTGAGACTTGTGAAAAATAGAAGTTTATTTTATTTGAGCCCAAAATTATTTTTAATGATTTTTCTACTCTTATTTTCTATTTCTGCACTAAAACTTCAAAGATTTTTAATTAATTCGTTATTCATCAGAAAAATATTTCAAAATTATGGGGAAGCTTCTAAATTCATGATCTTTATTTTAAAAATATAAAAATTGTTTTTGTACTCATTTTCCATGAAAATTCGAATTTCTAATTGATTTAATCCAGAATTCAGCAATTGTGAAATTACGAAAGTACCCCTGCCTTTTATTAAAACAACAACAGTCTTCTTTCTTCCCCATTCTGCAGTTTCTTGTTTAGGTTCGGCTTTCTCTCGTTCCTTAGGCGATTTATGCAGCTCTTCTCGTTTGTCATCATTTTGTTGCTAATTCTTGCTATAACTTCGATTATCGTGCTAGTACTTGAACTAGTTGGCTTGAATTGGTCATTTTAAGCTTTGCATGCATATATGTTTATGTGCCGTGTATGTATATATAGTTATGGTTGCATGCAGCAGCGATTACCAGTTAATCTTGATGTTGAAGGTTTGGTTATGATTTAATATGTGCTAGTTGAGAAGAATCGAGGCTAGGCGTTGAAGGTCCGTTGATCGGACTTCCGCCGAAGCCATGGCCGCCGGCAATGAGCTATACGAGCCGGCCGGTCAACGGCAATGATGATGATTGAGCCGGAATTACTATTCTTTTACATTGCATGTTAGTTAATCACTTGGCAAGTTTTCGTTTTTATTTTTCCGGCCATAGCTACGACTTCCGATTGGTGAATTGCTTGTTGTTAACTAAATTTATAAACCTTACTTGATTGCAATGACTCTACATGGCTTGGTGTTGATTGGTGACAGCTAATTAGGGTAATATGAACTCGAAATTCTGGTTAATTAGCCTTGCATGATTAATGATAATATTTTCCGGCCGTAGTTTGATTTGTTCGATTAGTATAGCATTTTCTGATCATTAACGACTTGGCTAGGCTGTATTGCTATTTTGTCGAATGTGTTTAAGTTATAAATGTGATTAATAAGGGGATTATGATGCTATATGGGAGTAATTAATTATGCATGTCAAAATTTTATATTTTCCGGCTAGTGCTTTGATCTTGCCGATTGTCAAGTAATTCAAGCATGCGTAGGTGTGTTTGGTTGAGCATTTTGAGTATATACATCATTGGGTTTCTCTTTTGATGCAATATTGTTTGTGTTAATCAAATTTTATTGCATATATAGGTTCGAAAATGAATTGATATATGGAAACTTGCTTGTCTAATTAAATGAGTTTGGTAATGTCAAGTATGTGATATATGTGAGCTAAAACATGAGTTGATATTGAATTAAGATTTATGGATTAATTTCAAATGTGATGAGTTTTGTTGAGTCGAAGTTATCTATATATAAATAAGCTAGTACAAGGATTGCAAGTTAGTCTGGAAAATTGTTAGTTGTCATGATTTATTCGAATACTATTTGTGCACATTTACTTGTCTAGTTAAAGTGGTTTGGGATTGATTATGTATGATTGAATGATTGTTTGTATCGGTTGTATTCCGATGGATAGCTTCATATACAGAGGAAGTGCTGCCAAAATTTTCTAAAAATAAAACGATCTTATACAACACTATTGGCACACCACTTCTGTATAGGAAATGCTATCAGTCAGGAATATTGTAGATGATCTAATTGTCTATGTGATACTTGTTGCCAGTGTAGAAGTGATTTTAGTAGAATATGTCTATAGTGGATGATATATATGTTTAAGGGTTGCATTATCGAAAGGGTAGAATAGTTAGACGTTAATGAGAACGTCGAGAGTTTATAAGATACTGAAATAGTATTATTTATGTGTAGCTACGAAGGATATTGAGGTGAAGGACAAAGGGAAGGCTAAAGTAGAGAGTTAGTGTCTGGTGTAGACGATCTACCTGTTCCACAGCTGTAGCATTCCTTGTTTGAGGCAAGTAACTACTGCCTAACCTCTTTCAACTTAAACACTGTTTTGTAAACTGCTTTATGACCCTGCAATTGTATTATCTTATCTCAACTGTATTACCTTGTGTCAACTGTTTTAAACTATATCATGTCCTACTTTAATTGCTTTATTTAAACTGCAACCTTATATCAGATTCAATTGCACTTTAAACTTTTAAATCCCTGAACTGTTATCTATAACTTATAAACTAGTCTTAAAAATCTTAACCCAGTGACATTGAACTGTGACTTAAGCTGTTACCATTTTCCTTAACTACGTTTCCTTAAACTTTAATCCTGAACTTACCATTTTACTATTGCCTAACTACTGTCATGAATAAATGCCTTGCAACTGTTTTCAAAACACTTTACTATCCTGTGAATTAATCTTGCAACCTTGACTTCACAACTTAACTTGTTTTTGATTCCCAGTTTATGATCTCAGCTTACCTTACTACAACAGCAACTTGTTTTGAGACATATCTTGAAATAAACTTTACCTCTGTCTTATGATCTTTAAAAAGAGATTTAAATATGAAATCCGACTTTCAAGAAGTCTTTTTCATCAAATGATTTGGTAACTTTAAAAAGAAAGGTTTTGGTTATTATAGGAATTCCGATCAAATTGGTTTCTGCGGATTCCTATAGGTTGGAGGCGTAAGAGGCCGAGTGACGCCGGTCCAGCACTTTTTATGTGTAGACTATAATGAGATAGTCAATGGCTATAATGAGATAGCCCAAGGCCAATGGCAATAAGTGCCTTTATGAGTACTCCTTATGTCCAGAGGGACTTTAGTCCGTTATGGGGACTTTACGTGGCTGATCACCCGTATTGTCTGGCGTTGTGAGAAAACTTCAACCAAAATGATTGTTTTAAACAGAAAAGGTCCTAATGAGAGGACAGTTTTATAAATGATTTGAAAAGAAAGGTCCTAATGAGAGGACAGTTTTATGAAATGTTTTGAAAGAATCAGTCCTAATGAAAGGACAATTTTATACAAATGAACTTTGAAATAATTGGTAATGAATAATGTAATGTCTTGTTATAAACTGTCATATACAGCCTCAATTATCAGATATACCTTGATTTGACTTGTTTCAATTGTTATACATTATTTTCCTGTTATCCATCTAACCCTGCAGATTACTCTGATACTTACACCTGGTTATTGCTTTCCAGTTTCTTGTTTATTTTGTACCAGTTATTGAAATTGTTTAACCCTGTAAGCAGTTTTATAAAAGAAAGTTTTGCGAGTAATGATTACCCTGACTAGTATGTTAATTACAACTTTGGGACAATGAGGTCCAGAAATGATTTAAAGCATGGTTTTGAGAAAAGTCTTTTAAATTATATGTAAGCCTGTAGAACTGTTTTTTTAACCAGTATGGTTACTTGCTGAGCTTTTGTAGCTCATCCTTTTATTTTCTAACATCTACAGCTTTTGAGAATCATGGTCCGTATTAAGCAGACTGCTCGGAAGAACATGTCTTACATGAACTTTGCTAGGCTGGCTGAGAGGGAACAGGTAGGATCGAGGCAGAGTTGGAAGGAAAAGACTTTGTTTAGTCTTGTACTTTTATTAGTAGATCTTGAGATGTTTCAGGAGTTGTAATATTATTTCGTGGTTGTAAATTTAAATATAAATGAATGTAGTAGTGTGCTTGTTTCATACCATTACCTTGAAAGGTCCAGGCGAGTAGTCGGGGTCATATTTATGCGTATTTTCTATTACTGTTATTTAGGGTGCATGCATATAGAGTGTCAGTGACGCCCCGATCTAGACCCCGGGTCGGGAGGGCGCCACAAAAGGGGCTGAATTATGTGCTGAAATTACTCCAAGATTTGATAACTCAACGCCATCAACTATGGACGATAAGAAGATTTCTGGCGAGTGCAAGGGGTATGGACATATACAAAAGGGTTGCTCTAATATTCGAATGCTGAATTTCTGTGATATTGAGGAGATTGAGGCACCTTATTCTCTCAAGGAGATAGAAATCAACAAAGAAGAGGAGCAAGCACAACATGAACAAGATCATGATTCTGAAATTGAAGCGTTAACTGTAATTCAAGAACCTAATGAGAATTTGTTTTTGAATGAGAAGCGTATTGGGAATGAGTTGGAACAAGAGGATCATCATAACTTGTTGATTTATCCTACACTACCTTTATCAGATTTTTTTAATCCTTTCAAGGTTGAGTGTGATGCTAATGGTGTTGGGGCTGTTTTGATTCAAGAGAAGAGACACATTGATTTTCTAGGCATAGACATCATGTTGGGAACTACTAAAACGTCAAAAAAATTTCTCTTCAAGTTTCTTCCAAAGGTATTTTGCATGGGGCTGAAATTTGATGTTCTCAAGTTTTGTGATAAATCATCTCATTGTGTGTTGATTCTTAAATTCTACAAAACTCGTGGAAGAGTTTTTTTCAAAGGAGAGGAGAATGATGCGGAGTATGACATTAATCTATTCATATGTATCTATTGTACAATTGAGGACAATTGTTTTCGAACAAGAGGAGTATGATGCATGAACATTAAGGGCTGATCTGTTTGATCTCATGGGAATCTATTATCAAGCCAATAATCAGCTTAATTATCAACATGGGCTGATTTATTATGTTGGGGTTATTATTAGATAATTATATTAAGTAAATTTTAGCTTGCAAGTTTTTACCTTTCACTTGAAAGGGTTTTTCTTGTTTTAAGCACTTAGGATTTATTTTTCTAGTTGAATATGGTTTTGATGTAATTCCTATTTGGATTGGGATTTTGATTGGTTTCCAATTTGGGTTCAAGTATTAGCAAATTCCTAGCTAATTTTGAATCTAATTGAGAATCCTAATTGTTTTAGGTTAAGGTTATATTCCTTGCCTATATATACCCATATTTTGTAATCTTTTAAGGGAGAAGATTTTGATGAATAAAATCGTGAGTTTTATACTTGCAAAACCCTAGAGAGTTGGTGGTTAATTCCTTTAAACTTTCTTATCCAGATTTCGTTTAGTTTGTGGATGATTAATTTCTTTAAGCAATCTAAGCAAATCGATCCTTTAGTTTTGTTTCTTGGTGATTAAATTCTTTATAGAAGCAATCTAAAGTTACTTTTCCGCTGTAAATCTGATCTACATAGGAAAATATACATCATCTTGACCAATCAAAATCCCAATCCAAATAGGAATTACATCAAAACCATATTCAACTAGAAAAATAAATCCTAAGTGCTTAAAACAAGAAAAACCCTTTCAAGTGAAAGGTAAAAACTTGCAAGCTAAAATTTACTTAATATAATTATCTAATAATAACCCCAACATAATAAATCAGCCCATGTTGATAATTAAGCTGATTATTGGCTTGATAATAGATTCCCATGAGATCAAACAGATCAGCCCTTAATGTTCATGCATCATACTCCTCTTGTTCGAAAACAATTGTCCTCAATTGTACAATAGATACATATGAATAGATTAATGTCATACTCCGCATCACAAGTTCAAATGAGTAAAGAATAAAGTCTCAAGTTGTTACAGATTGTTTTCATGTTCAAATGAGCCAAGAATGATCCTACAAGAGTTTACAAGTTGTTTCCATTGTCAAATGAGTCAAGAATGAAGCTACAAGTTGTTTCCATGTTCGAACGAGTCAAGAATGATGTCTCAATTTGTTATGGATTGTTTTCATGTTCAAATGAACCAAGAATGATCGTACAAGAGGTTACAAGTTGTTTTCATGTGCAAACGAGTCAAAAATAAAGCTACAAGTTGTTTCTAAGTTCGAACGAGTCAAGAATGACGTCTCAATACGTTATAGATTGTTTTCATGTTCAAATGAACCAAGAATGATCCTACAAGAGGTTTCAATTGTTTCAATATTCAAACGAGTCAAGAATGAAGAGACAAGTTGTTTCCAAGTTTGAACAGTAAAGAATGAAGTCTAAAGTTGTTACGGATTATTGTCATGTTCAAATGAGCGAAAAATGATCCTACAAGAGTTTACAATTGTTTCAATGTTCAAACGAGTCAAGAATGGAGCTACAATTTGTTTCCATGTTCAAACGAGTAAAGAATAAAGTCTCAAGTTGTTACAGATTGTTTTCATGTTCAAATGAGCCAAGAATCATCGTACAAGAGTTTACAAGTTGTTTCCATGTTCAAACGAGTCAAGAATAAAGAAACAAATTATTTCCAAGTTCGAATGAGTCAAGAATGATATCTCAATTTTGTTAAGGATTATTTTCATGTTCAAATTGACCAAGAAAGATCTTACAAGAGTTTACAATTGTTTCAATGGTCAAACGAGTTAAGAATGAAGCTACTAGTTGTTTCCAAGTTCGAACGAGTCAAGAATCATGTCTCAATTTGTTAAGAATGGAGCTACAAGTTGTTTCCAAGTTCAAACGAGTAAAGAATAAAGTCTCAAGTTGTTACAGATTGTTTTCATATTCAAATGAGCTAAGAATGATCCTACAAGAGTTTACAAGTTGTTTCCATGTTCAAACGAGTCAAGAATGAAGCTACAAGTTGTTTCCATGTTCGAACAAGTCAAGAATGATGTCTCAATTTGTTACAGATTGTTATGATGTTCAAATGAACCAAGAATGATCCTACAAGAGGTTACAATTGTTTCAATGTTCTAATGAGTCAAGAATGAAGAGACAAGTTGTTTCCAAGTTCGAACGAGTAAAGAATGAAGTCTAAAGTTGTTACGGATTGTTGTCATGTTCAAATGAGCCAAAAATGATCTTACAAGAGTTTACAATTGTTTCAATGTTCAAACGAGTCAAGAATGGAGCTACAAGTTGTTTTTTTTTTTTTTGCTAAGTACTAAATTTTATAGAGCCAACAAGAAAAGAAACAAAATACTAGGGCATACCCTAGGCCACAAAGAAAAGGAACAGCCTCCAAATCTTTAAAACTCGGCTAGTCAAAGAAAATACCTAAAGAACTTTAAGAATTTTCATTGAATTACAGCCCACACGGTTAATACAATAATAAAACTAAAGATCTGTGTTGCTGAATTTTCCTTCGAAATGTAGCACATGTGAATAATTTTTCCCTCACCATTTGCTTTATAGCTTTGTGCATTCGCAATAAACTAATGGTATGGCTTGGATTGTGCAGTTTAGAATTTCGTTCCCTCCAAATAACATAAACTGTAGTAGCTAGATAAAGATATACAATTAATCTTTGCAATTGAGATGTAGGCCCCGGAGTAAAACGGCCAGCTAGAAAATCTTCCCAATTTGTAAGCATTTGAATGGGACATTCTTGTAAGAGAATCTTTGCATAATTACATTCTGAGAAAAGGTGCTTCACTGATTCTGCATTAGTTTGACATAGAACACAAGTGATGTCTACATGCATATTGAATCTTTGCATTCGATCAAAGGTTAGCAATCTGTTTTGAAAAGCCAACCATAAGAAAACCGAACACCTGGGTATTGCATAAGTGTGCCAAACTGCTGAGAGCCATGGTTGGGAGGTAGCATTTTGCCTAATCGAGTTCCAAAAATATCAGTGAGTTTTAAAGAGGAGAAGGTCTGTCCATCCCAGAGAATGTCGTCCCTAGCGTAAATTCGCTGTTGGAAAATCTCTCTACGAAGATCAATGGCCAAGACATGAGTAGAAGGATGCGGATCCCAGACACCATTCCGAATAAAAGAAGAAACTACAGCCAAATTTGATGATTCCATTGTCGAAACAATACTTGGGTGGAATCTGTTAATCAACGGTTCTCTACGTAACCATGGATCATGCCAAAGTAAGAAATTTGATTCCCTCCCCACTTGAAAATGGAGATGTTGCGGGGCTTGAGGCCTAGCATTGAGTAGTTTTCTAACACACCATGGACAAGCTGAGGGCATTGCTGATGTCCAGAACGATTTATTTCGGAAGAGAGCTTGATGGAGCCATAAAATCCATAAAGATGATGCATCAGGTTGGATGATACGCCATACCTGATACAAAATGGCAGCACGATTCCATTCAACTGGGTCTCTAATCCCAAGTCCCCCCTCAGCTTTAGGAAGACAACATTGTCGCCAAGACACTTTGTAGTGACAAGAAGTGGTTGATGTGCCTCCCCAAAGAAATTTAGAGAACATAGAAACCAGCTTTTTAAGCACCTGTTTGGGTAAGAACAAATACAAAGACCAATAGTTTTGTATGCCGAACAAAATAGCTTTGATAAGTTGTAAGCGCCCAGCAAAACTCAAGAAGCGACAAGTCCATTTTCCCACTTTTGCACCCAATCTTTGAATGTGGCAAACAATCACGAGCTGAGAGTTTACTGGTTAGAAGTGGCAGCCCCAAGTATTTTATGGGAAGAAAACCCCTCTGAAACCCAGTCAAGTTTAGGGAATAATCAACTAGACTTTGTTGAACACTGCTGAAAAAACATCGACTCTTTGCAGAGTTTGGACGAAGGCCAGAAGCATTTGCAAATTCATAAACTCCTTCAAATAGCAATTTAATAGATTCTTCTTCTCCCTTACAAAACATGAGAATGTCATATGCAAAAATTAGATGAGTAATGCCGACTGGTTTTGCTCTCCAATGAAAGCCAAAATCTGGTTGAGATGTCGTTTTACGAATGCAAGCAGAAAAAACCTCCATAGCAATCACGAAAAGGGCTGGAGACAAAGGGTCTCCTTGTCGAAGACCTGATTTTGCAGCAAAATAACCCTCTAAAGCTCCGTTAATCTTTATAGAAATCATAGCTGATGAGATACAAGTTTTCAACCAAAGAAGAAAAACCTGAGGAAACTCCATTAATTCCAAAGCTTTGAAGAGGAAATTCCAATTTAGGGAGTCGAATGCCTTGTGTATATCAAGCTTAAAAGTGCATCTGGGAGGACCTGTTTGTAAGTGATAATCTCTGCATAAAGATTGTGCCAACATTATATTGTCACCAATACATCTATGGGGAATGAATGCAGATTGACTAGAAGAAATAATGCTACTCAGAATCGGTTTTAGCCGTGAGGCTAACATTTTTGCTATGCATTTGTAAAGGACATTGCAACATGAGATAGGTCTGAAATGCGACATATGAGAAGAGTTTTCTTGTTTTGGAATCAATGCAATGGCTGTGGAGTTTACAATTCTGGGCAGTTTATAATGAGTAAAAAAGTACAAGATACCATTCACTACATCTTTAGTTCTTGAAGATGATCTTGGTTTCTCCCACACTAGTCACCAGAATATTTCTAGTACGGCTGTTCAGTACTTTGAAAAAAAAAATTCCAAGGTCAAACGAGTAAAGAATATACTCTCAAGTTGTTACAGATTGTTTTCATGTTCAAATGAGCTAAGAATGATCCTACAAGAGTTTACAAGTTGTTTCCATGTTCAAACGAGTCAAGAATGAAGTTACAAGTTGTTTCCAAGTTCGAAAAAGTCAAGAATGATGTCTCAATTTGTCACAGATTGTTATCATGTTCAAATGAACCAAGAATGATCCTACAAGAGGTTACAATTGTTTCAATGTTCAAATGAGTCAAGAATGAAGAGACAAGTTGTTTACAAGTTCGAACGAGTAAAGAATGAAGTCTGAGCAAAGAATGAAGTCTAAAGTTGTTACGGGTTGTTTTCATGTTCAAATGAACCAAGAAAGATCTTACAAGAGTTTACAATAGTTTCAATGTTCAAACGAGTCAAGAATGGAGCTACAAGTTATTTTCAAGTTCAAATGATTAAAGAATAAAGTCTCAAGTTGTTACAGATTGTTTTCATGTTCAAATGAGCCAAGAATGACCCTACAAGAGTTTACAAGTTGTTTCCATTGTCAAACGAGTCAAGAATGAAGCTACAAGTTGTTTCCAAGTTCGAACGAGTCAAGAATGATGTCTCAATTTGTTATGGATTGTTTTCATGTTCCAATGAACCAAGAATGATCGTACAAGAGGTTACAAGTTTTCTTGTGCAAAGGAGTCAAAAATAAAGCTACAAGTTATTTCTAAGTTCGAACGAGTCAAGAATAACGTCTCAATATGTTACAGATTGTTTTCATGTTCAAATGAACCAAGAATGATCCTACAAGAGGCTACAATTGTTTCAATGTTCAAACAAGTAAAGAATGAAGAGACAAGTTGTTTCCAAGTTTCAACAGTAAAGAATGAAGTCAAAAGTTGTTACGGATTATTATCATGTTCAAATGAGCAAAAAATTATCCTACAAGAGTTTACAATTGTTTCAATGTTCAAACGAGTCAAGAATGGAGCTACAAGTTGTTTCCAAGTTCAAACGATTAAAGAATAAAGTCTCAAATTGTTACAGATTGTTTTCATGTTCAAATGAGCTAAGAATGATCCTACCATAGTTTACAAGTTGTTTCCATGTTCAAACGAGTCAAGAATGGAGCTACAAGTTGTTTCCAAGTTCAAACGATTAAAGAATAAAGTCTCAAGTTGTTACAGATTGTTTTCATGTTCAAATGAGCCAAGAATGACCCTACAAGAGTTTACAAGTTGTTTCCATTGTCAAACGAGTCAAGAATGAAGCTACAAGTTGTTTCCAATTTCGAACGAGTCAAGAATGATGTCTCAATTTGTTATGGATTGTTTTCATGTTCAAATGAACCAAGAATGATCGTACCAGAGGTTACAAGTTGTTTTCATGTTCAAACGAGTCAAGAATGAAGAGGCAAGTTGTTTCCAAGTTCGAACGAGTAAAGAATGAAGTCTGAAGTTGTAACAGATTGTTTTCATGTTCAAATGAGCCAAAAATGATCCTACAAGAGTTTGCAAGTTGTTTCCATGTTCAAACGAGTTAAGAATGAAGCAATAAGTTATTTCCAAGTTCGAACGAGTCAAGAATGATGTCTCAATTTGTTACGGATTGTTTTCATGTTCAAATGAACCAAGAATGATCCTACAAGAGGTTACAATTGTTTCAATTTTCAAACGAGTCAAGAATGGAGCTACAGGTTGTTTCCAAGTTCGAGCGAGTCAAGAATGATGTCTTAATTTGTTACAGATTATTTTCATGTTCAAATGAACCAAGAATGATCCTACAAGAGGTTACAATTGTTTCAATGTTCAAACGAGTCAAGAATGAAGAGGCAAGTTGTTTCCAAGTTCGAACGAGTAAAGAATGAAGTCTGAAGTTGTAACTGATTGTTTTCATGTTCAAATGAGCCAAAAATGATCCTACAAGAGTTTGCAAGTTGTTTCCATGTTCAAACGAGTTAAGAATGAAGCAACAAGTTATTTCCAAGTTCGAACGAGTCAAGAATGATGTCTCAATTTGTTACGGATTGTTTTCATGTTCAAATGAACCAAGAAAGATCTTACATGAGTTTACAATTGTTTTAATGTTCAAACGAGTCAAGAATGGAGCTACAAGTTGTTTCCAAGTTCAAACGAGTAAAGAATAAAGTCTCATGTTGTTACAGATTGTTTTCATGTTCAAATGAGCCAAGAATAATCCAACAAAAGTTTATAAGTTGCTTCCATTGTCAAACGAGTCAAGAATGAAGCTACAAGTTGTTTCCAAGTTCAAACGAGTCAAGAATGATGTCTCAATTTGTTATGGATTGTTTTCATGTTCAAATGAACCAAGAATGATCGTACAAAAGGTTACAAGTTGTTTTCATGTTCAAACGAGTCAAGAATAAAGCTACAAGTTGTTTCTAAGTTCGAACGAGTCAAGAATGACGTCTCAATTTGTTACAGATTGTTTTCATGTTCAAATGAAATAAGAATGATCCTACAAGAGGTTACAATTGTTTCAATGTTTAAACGAGTCAAGAATGAAGTGACAAGTTGTTTCCAAGTTTGAACAGTAAAGAATGAATCCAAAGTTGTTACGGATTATTGTCATGTTCAAATGAGCCAAAAATGATCCTACAAGAGTTTACAATTGTTTCAATGTTCAAACGAGTCAAGAACGGAGCTACAAGTTGTTTCCAAGTTCAAACAAGTAAAGAATAAAGTCTCAAGTTGTTACAGATTGTTTTCATGTTCAAATGGGCCAAGAATGACCCTACAAGAGTTTACAAGTTGTTTCCATTGTCAAACGAGTCAAGAATGCAGCTACAAGTTGTTTCCAAGTTCGAACGAGTCAAGAATCATGTCTCAATTTGTTACTGATTGTTTTCATGTTGAAATAAGCCAAGAATCATCCTACAAGTGTTTTCAAGTTGTTTCCATGTTCAAACGAGTCAAAAATGAAGCAACAAGTTATTTCCAAGTTCGAACGAGTCAAGAATGATGTCTCAATTTGTTACGGATTGTTTTCATGTTAAAATGAACCATGAAAGATCTTACAAGAGTTTATAATTGTTTCAATGTTTAAACGAGTCAAGAATGGAGCTACAAGTTGTTTCCAAGTTCAAATGATTAAAGAATAAAGTCTCAAGTTGTTACAGATTGTTTTCATGTTCAAATGAGCCAAGAATGACCCTACAAGAGTTTACAAGTTGTTTCCATTGTCAAACGAGTCAAGAATGCAGCTACAAGTTGTTTCCAAGTTCGAACGAGTCAAGAATCATGTCTCAATTTGTTACAGATTGTTTTCATGTTGAAATAAGCCAAGAATCATCCTACAAGTGTTTTCAAGTTGTTTCCATGTTCAAACGAGTCAAAAATGAAGCAACAAGTTATTTCCAAGTTCGAACGAGTCAAGAATGATGTCTCAATTTGTTACGGATTGTTTTCATGTTAAAATGAACCATGAAAGATCTTACAAGAGTTTACAATTGTTTCAATGTTTAAACGAGTCAAGAATGGAGCTACAAGTTGTTTCCAAGTTCAAATGATTAAAGAATAAAGTCTCAAGTTGTTACAGATTGTTTTCATGTTCAAATGAGCCAAGAATGACCCTACAAGAGTTTACAAGTTGTTTCCATTGTCAAACGAGTCAAGAATGCAGCTACAAGTTGTTTCCAAGTTCGAACGAGTCAAGAATCATGTCTCAATTTGTTACAGATTGTTTTCATGTTGAAATAAGACAAGAATCATCCTACAAGTGTTTTCAAGTTGTTTCCATGTTCAAACGAGTCAAAAATGAAGCAACAAGTTATTTCCAAGTTCGAACTAGTCAAGAATGATGTCTCAATTTGTTACGGATTGTTTTCATGTTAAAATGAACCATGAAAGATCTTACAAGAGTTTACAATTGTTTCAATGTTTAAACGAGTCAAGAATGGAGCTACAAGTTGTTTCCAAGTTCAAATGATTAAAGAATAAAGTCTCAAGTTGTTACAGATTGTTTTCATGTTCAAATGAGCCAAGAATGACCCTACAAGAGTTTACAAGTTGTTTCCATTGTCAAACGAGTCAAGAATGAAGCTACAAGTTGTTTCCAAGTTCGAACGAGTCAAGAATGATGTCTCAATTTGTTACGGATTGTTTTCATGTTCAAATGAACCAAGAATGATCGTACAAAAGGTTACAATTTGTTTTCATGTTCAAACGAGTCAAGAATAAAGCTACAAGTTGTTTCGAAGTTCGAACGAGTCAAGAATGACGTCTCAATTTGTTACAGATTGTTTTCATGTTCAAATGAAATAAGAATGATCCTACAAGAGGTTACAATTGTTTCAATGTTTAAACGAGTCAAGAATGAAGAGACAAGTTGTTTCCAAGTTTGAACAGTAAAGAATGAATCCAAAGTTGTTACGGATTATTGTCATGTTCAAATGAGCCAAAAATGATCCTACAAGAGTTTACAATTGTTTCAATGTTCAAACGAGCCAAGAACGGAGCTACAAGTTGTTTCCAAGTTTAAACGAGTAATGAATAAAGTCTCAAGTTGTTACAGATTGTTTTCATGTTCAAATGAGCCAAGAATGATCCTACAAGAGTTTACAAGTTGTTTCCAAGTCCGAACGAGTCAAGAATGATGTCTCAATTTGTTACAGATTGTTTTAATGTTCAAATGAACCAAGAATGATCGTACCAGAGGTTACAAGTTGTTTTCATGTGCAAACGAGTCAAGAATAAAGCTACAAGTTGTTTCTAAGTTCGAACGAGTCAAGAATGATGTCTCAATTTGTTACAGATTGTTTTAATGTTCAAATGAACCAAGAATGATCGTACCAGAGGTTACAAGTTGTTTTCATGTGCAAACGAGTCAAGAATGAAGCTACAAGTTGTTTCCAAGTTCGAACGAGTCAAGAATCATGTCTCAATTTGTACATATTGTTTTCATGTTCAAATGAACCAAGAATGATCCTACAAGAGGTTACAATTGTTTCAATGTTCAAACGAATCAAGAATGAAGAGACAAGTTGTTTCCAAGTTCGAACGAGTAAAGAATGAACTCTGAAGTTGTAACGGATTGTTTTCATGTTCAAATATGCCAAAAATGATCCTACAAGAGTTTACAACTTGTTTCCATGTTCAAACGAGTCAAGAATGAAACAACAAGTTATTTCCAAGTTCGAACGAGTCAAGAATGATGTCTCAATTTTTTACGGATTGTTTTCATGTTCAAATGAACCATGAAAGATCTTACAAGTTGTTTCCAAGTTTCAATGTTCAAACGAGTCAAGAACAGAGCTACAAGTTGTTTCCAAGTTTAAACGAGTAATGAATAAAGTCTCAAGTTGTTACAGATTGTTTTCATGTTCAAATGAGCCAAGAATGATCCTACAAGAGTTTACAAGTTGTTTCCATTGTCAAACGAGTCAAGAATGAAGCTACAAGTTGTTTCCATTTGAACGAGTCAAGAATCATGTCTCAATTTGTTACAGATTGTTTTCATGTTGAAATAAGCCAAGAATCATCCTACAAGTGTTTACAAGTTGTTTCCATGTTCAAACGAGTCAAGAATGAAGACACAAGTTATTTTCATGTTCGAACGAGTCAAGAATGATGTCTCAATTTGTTACGGATTGTTTTCATGTTAAAATGAACCATGAAAGATCTTACAAGAGTTTACAATTGTTTCAATGTTCAAACGAGTCAAGAATGGAGCTACAAGTTGTTTCCAAGTTCAAATGATTAAAGAATAAAGTCTCAAGTTGTTACAGATTGTTTTCATGTTCAAATGAGCCAAGAATGACCCTACAAGAGTTTACAAGTTGTTTCCATTGTCAAACGAGTCAAGAATGAAGCTACAAGTTGTTTCCAAGTTCAAACGAGTCAAGAATGAAGCTACAAGTTGTTTCCATGTTCGAACGAGTCAAGAATGATGT
Source organism: Oenanthe sinensis (assembly GCA_028671895.1). Classification (NCBI taxonomy): domain Eukaryota; kingdom Viridiplantae; phylum Streptophyta; class Magnoliopsida; order Apiales; family Apiaceae; genus Oenanthe; species Oenanthe sinensis. Next base: position 16,916,429 of record CM053807.1, read on the forward strand.
CTCAATTTGTTATGGATTGTTTTCATGTTCAAATGAACCAAGAATGATCGTACAAGAGGTTACAAGTTTTCATGTGCAAAGGAGTCAAAAATAAAGCTACAAGTTATTCAAACGAGTCAAGAATAACGTCTTAATATGTTACAGATTGTTTTCATGTTCAAATGAACCAAGAATGATCCTACAAGAGGCTACAATTGTTTCAATGTTCAAACAAGTAAAGAATGAAGAGACAAGTTGTTTCCAAGTTTCAACAGTAAAGAACGAAGTCAAAAGTTGTTACGGATTATTATCATGTTCAAATGAGCGAAATATTATCCTACAAGAGTTTACAATTGTTTCAATATTCAAACGAGTCAAGAATGGAGCTACAAGTTGTTTCCAAGTTCAAACGATTAAAGAATAAAGTCTCAAGTTGTTACAGATTGTTTTCATGTTCAAATGAGCTAAGAATGATCCTACCAGAGTTTACAAGTTGTTTCCATGTTCAAACGAGTCAAGAATGGAGCTACAAGTTGTTTCCAAGTTCAAACGATTAAAGAATAAAGTCTCAAGTTGTTACAGATTGTTTTCATGTTCAAATGAGCCAAGAATGACCCTACTAGAGTTTACAAGTTGTTTCCATTGTCAAACGAGTCAAGAATGAAGCTACAAGTTGTTTCCAATTTCGAACGAGTCAAGAATGATGTCTCAATTTGTTATGGATTGTTTTCATGTTCAAATGAACCAAGAATGATCGTACCAGAGGTTACAAGTTGTTTTCATGTGCAAACAAGTCAAGAATAAAGCTACAAGTTGTTTCTAAGTTCAAACGAGTCAAGAATGACGTCTCAATTTGTTACGGATTGTTTTCATGTTCAAATGAACCAAGAATGATCCTACAAGAGGTTACAATTGTTTCAATGTTCAAACGAGTCAAAAATGAATAGACAAGTTGTTTCCAAGTTCGAACGATTAAAGAATAAAGTCTCAAGTTGTTACAGATTGTTTTCATGTTCAAATGAGCCAAGAATGACCCTACTAGAGTTTACAAGTTGTTTCCATTGTCAAACGAGTCAAGAATGAAGCTACAAGTTGTTTCCAATTTCGAACGAGTCAAGAATGATGTCTCAATTTGTTATGGATTGTTTTCATGTTCAAATGAGCCAAGAATGACCCTACTAGAGTTTACAAGTTGTTTCCATTGTCAAACGAGTCAAGAATGAAGCTACAAGTTGTTTCCAATTTCGAACGAGTCAAGAATGATGTCTCAATTTGTTATGGATTGTTTTCATGTTCAAATGAACCAAGAATGATCCTACAAGAGGTTACAATTGTTTCAATGTTCAAACGAGTCAAGAATGAAGAGACAAGTTGTTTCCAAGTTCGAACGAGTAAAGAATGAAGTCTGAAGTTGTAACAGATTGTTTTCATGTTCAAATGAGCCAAAAATGATTCTACAAGAGTTTGCAAGTTGTTTCTGTGTTCAAACGAGTTAAGAATGAAGCAACAAGTTATTTCCAAGTTCGAACGAGTCAAGAATGATGTCTCAATTTGTTACGGATTGTTTTCATGTTCAAATGAACCAAGAAAGATCTTACATGAGTTTACAATTGTTTTAATGTTCAAACGAGTCAAGAATGGAGCTACAAGTTGTTTCCAAGTTCAAACGAGTAAAGAATAAAGTCTCATGTTGTTACAGATTGTTTTCATGTTCAAATGAGCCAAAAATGATTCTACAAGAGTTTGCAAGTTGTTTCTGTGTTCAAACGAGTCAAGAATGAAACAACAAGTTATTTCCAAGTTCGAACGAGTCAAGAATGATGTCTCAATTTTTTACGGATTGTTTTCATTTCCAAATGAACCATGAAAGATCTTACAAGTTGTTTCCAAGTTTCAATGTTCAAACGAGTCAAGAATAGAGCTACAAGTTGTTTCCAAGTTTAAACGAGTAATGAATAAAGTCTCAAGTTGTTACAGATTGTTTTCATGTTCAAATGAGCCAAGAATGATCCTACAAGAGTTTACAAGTTGTTTCCAAGTCCGAACGAGTCAAGAATGATGTCTCAATTTGTTACAGATTGTTTTAATGTTCAAATGAACCAAGAATGATCGTACCAGAGGTTACAAGTTGTTTTCATGTGCAAACGAGTCAAGAATAAAGCTACAAGTTGTTTCTAAGTTCAAACGAGTCAAGAATGACGTCTTAATATGTTACAGATTGTTTTCATGTTCAAATGAACCAAGAATGATCCTACAAGAGGTTACAATTGTTTCAATGTTCAAACGAGTCAAGAATGAAGAGACAAGTTGTTTCCAACTTCGAACGAGTAAAGAATGAAGTCTGAAGTTGTAACGGATTGTTTTCATGTTCAAATATGCCAAAAATGATCCTACAAGAGTTTACAACTTGTTTCCATGTTCAAACGAGTCAAGAATGAAGCAACAAGTTATTTTCAATTTCGAACGAGTCAAGAATGATGTCCCAATTTGTTACGGATTGTTTTCATGTTCAAATGAACCATGAAAGATCTTACAAGAGTTTACAATTGTTTCAATGTTCAAACGAGTCAAGAATGGAGCTACAAGTTGTTTCCAAGTTCAAACGAGTTAAGAATAAAGTCTCAAGTTGTTACAGATTGTTTTCATGTTCAAATGAGCCAAGAATGATCCTACAAGAGTTTACAAGTTGTTTCCATTGTCAAACGAGTCAAGAATGAAGCTACAAGTTTTTTCCAATTACGAACGAATCAAGAATGATGTCTCAATTTGTTATGGATTGTTTTCATGTTCAAATGAACCAAGAATGATCGTACCAGAGGTTACAAGTTGTTTTCATGTGCAAACAAGTCAAGAATAAAGTTACAAGTTGTTTCTAAGTTCGAACGAGTCAAGAATGACGTCTCAATTTGTTACAGATTGTTTTCATATTCAAATGAAAGAAGAATGATCCTACAAGAGGTTACAATTGTTTCAATGTTTAAACGAGTCAAGGATGAAGAGACAAGTTGTTTCCAAGTTTGAACAGTAAAGAATAAATCCAAAGTTGTTACGGATTATTGTCATGTTCAAATGAGCCAAAAATGATCCTACAAGAGTTTACAATTGTTTCAATGTTCAAACGAGTCATGAACGGAGCTACAAGTTGTTTCCAAGTTTAAACGAGTAATGAATAAAGTCTCAAGTTGTTACAGATTGTTTTCATGTTCAAATGAGCCAAGAATGATCCTACAAGAGTTTACAAGTTGTTTCCAAGTCCGAACGAGTCAAGAATGATGTCTCAATTTGTTACAGATTGTTTTAATGTTCAAATGAATCAAGAATGATCGTACCAGAGGTTACAAGTTGTTTTCATGTGCAAACGAGTCAAGAATAAAGCTACAAGTTGTTTCTAAGTTCAAACGAGTCAAGAATGACGTCTTAATATGTTACAGATTGTTTTCATGTTCAAATGAACCAAGAATGATCCTACAAGAGGTTACAATTGTTTCAATGTTCAAACGAGTCAAGAATGAAGAGACAAGTTGTTTCCAACTTCGAACGAGTAAAGAATGAAGTCTGAAGTTGTAACGGATTGTTTTCATGTTCAAATATGCCAAAAATGATCCTACAAGAGTTTACAACTTGTTTCCATGTTCAAACGAGTCAAGAATGAAGCAACAAGTTATTTTCAATTTCGAACGAGTCAAGAATGATGTCCCAATTTGTTACGGATTGTTTTCATGTTCAAATGAACCATGAAAGATCTTACAAGAGTTTACAATTGTTTCAATGTTCAAACGAGTCAAGAATGGAGCTACAAGTTGTTTCCAAGTTCAAACGAGTTAAGAATAAAGTCTCAAGTTGTTACAGATTGTTTTCATGTTCAAATGAGCCAAGAATGATCCTACAAGAGTTTACAAGTTGTTTCCATTGTCAAACGAGTCAAGAATGAAGCTACAAGTTGTTTCCAATTTCGAACGAATAAAGAATGATGTCTCAATTTGTTATGGATTGTTTTCATGTTCAAATGAACCAATATTGATCGTACCAGAGGTTACAAGTTGTTTTCATGTGCAAACAAGTCAAGAATAAAGTTACAAGTTGTTTCTAAGTTCGAACGAGTCAAGAATGACGTCTCAATTTGTTACAGATTGTTTTCATATTCAAATGAAAGAAGAATGATCCTACAAGAGGTTACAATTGTTTCAATGTTTAAACGAGTCAAGGATGAAGAGACAAGTTGTTTCCAAGTTTGAACAGTAAAGAATAAATCCAAAGTTGTTACGGATTATTGTCATGTTCAAATGAGCCAAAAATGATCCTGCAAGAGTTTACAATTGTTTCAATGTTCAAACGAGTCATGAACGGAGCTACAAGTTGTTTCCAAGTTTAAACGAGTAATGAATAAAGTCTCAAGTTGTTACAGATTGTTTTCATGTTCAAATGAGCCAAGAATGATCCTACAAGAGTTTACAAGTTGTTTCCAAGTCCGAACGAGTCAAGAATGATGTCTCAATTTGTTACAGATTGTTTTAATGTTCAAATGAACCAAGAATGATCGTACCAGAGGTTACAAGTTGTTTTCATGTGCAAACGAGTCAAGAATAAAGCTACAAGTTGTTTCTAAGTTCAAACGAGTCAAGAATGACGTCTTAATATGTTACAGATTGTTTTCATGTTCAAATGAACCAAGAATGATCCTACAAGAGGTTACAATTGTTTCAATGTTCAAACGAGTCAAGAATGAAGAGACAAGTTGTTTCCAACTTCGAACGAGTAAAGAATGAAGTCTGAAGTTGTAACGGATTGTTTTCATGTTCAAATATGCCAAAAATGATCCTACAAGAGTTTACAACTTGTTTCCATGTTCAAACGAGTCAAGAATGAAGCAACAAGTTATTTTCAATTTCGAACGAGTCAAGAATGATGTCCCAATTTGTTACGGATTGTTTTCAAGTTCAAATGAACCATGAAAGATCTTACAAGAGTTTATAATTGTTTCAATGTTCAAACGAGTCAAGAATGGAGCTACAAGTTGTTTCCAAGTTCAAACGAGTAAAGAATAAAGTCTCAAGTTGTTACAGATTGTTTTCATGTTCAAATGAGCCAAGAATGATCCTATAAGAGTTTACAAGTTGTTTCCATTGTCAAACGAGTCAAGAATGAAGCTACAAGTTGTTTCCAATTTCGAACGAATCAAGAATGATGTCTCAATTTGTTATGGATTGTTTTCATGTTCAAATGAACCAAGAATGATCGTACCAGAGGTTACAAGTTGTTTTCATGTGCAAACAAGTCAAGAATAAAGTTACAAGTTGTTTCTAAGTTCGAACGAGTCAAGAATGACGTCTCAATTTGTTACAGATTGTTTTCATATTCAAATGAAAGAAGAATGATCCTACAAGAGGTTACAATTGTTTCAATGTTTAAACGAGTCAAGAATGAAGAGACAAGTTGTTTCCAAGTTTGAACAGTAAAGAATAAATCCAAAGTTGTTACGGATTATTGTCATGTTCAAATGAGCCAAAAATGATCCTACAAGAGTTTACAATTGTTTCAATGTTCAAACGAGTCATGAACGGAGCTACAAGTTGTTTCCAAGTTTAAACGAGTAATGAATAAAGTCTCAAGTTGTTACAGATTGTTTTCATGTTCAAATGAGCCAAGAATGATCCTACAAGAGTTTACAAGTTGTTTCCAAGTTCGAACGAGTCAAGAATGATGTCTCAATTTGTTACAGATTGTTTTAATGTTCAAATGAACCAAGAATGATTGTACCAGAGGTTACAAGTTGTTTTCATGTGCAAACGAGTCAAGAATGAAGCTACAAGTTGTTTCCAAGTTCGAACGAGTCAAGAATCATGTCTCAATTTGTTACATATTGTTTTCATGTTCAAATGAACCAAGAATGATCCTACAAGAGGTTACAATTGTTTCAATGTTCAAACGAATCAAGAATGAAGAGACAAGTTGTTTCCAAGTTCGAACGAGTAAAGAATGAAGTCTGAAGTTGTAACGGATTGTTTTCATGTTCAAATATGCCAAAAATGATCCTACAAGAGTTTACAACTTGTTTCCATGTTCAAACGAGTCAAGAATGAAACAACAAGTTATTTCCAAGTTCGAACGAGTCAAGAATGATGTCTCAATTTTTTACGGATTATTTTCATTTTCAAATGAACCATGAAAGATCTTACAAGTTGTTTCCAAGTTTCAATGTTCAAACGAGTCAAGAACAGAGCTACAAGTTGTTTCCAAGTTTAAACGAGTAATGAATAAAGTCTCAAGTAGTTACATATTGTTTTCATGTTCAAATGAGCCAAGAATGATCCTACATGAGTTTACAAGTTGTTTCCAAGTTCGAACGAGTCAAGAATGATGTCTCAATTTGTTACAGATTGTTTCAATGTTCAAATGAACCAAGAACGATCGTACCAGAGGTTACAAGTTGTTTTCATGTGCAAACGAGTCAAGAATAAAGCTACAAGTTGTTTCTAAGTTCAGACGAGTCAAGAATGACGTCTCAATATGTTACAGATTGTTTTCATGTTCAAATGAACCAAGAATGATCCTACAAGAGGTTACAATTGTTTCAATGTTCAAACGAGTCAATAATGAAGAGATAAGTTGTTTCCAAGTTTGAACAGCAAAGAATGAAGTCTAAAGTTGTTACGGATTATTATCATGTTCAAATGAGCCAAAAATGATCCTACAAGAGTTTACAATTGTTTCAATTTTCAAACGAGTCAAGAAAGGAGCTACAAGTTGTTTCCAAGTTCAAGCGAGTCAAGAATGTTGTCTCAATTTGTTACAGATTATTTTCATGTTCAAATGGACCAAGAATGATCCTACAAGAGGTTACAATAATTTCAATGTTCAAACGAGTCAAGAATGAAGAGTCAAGTTGTTTCCAAGTTCGAACGAGTAAAGAATGAAGTCTGAAGTTGTAACAGATTGTTTTCATGTTCAAATGAGGTAAAAATGATCCTACAAAAGTTTGCAAGTTGTTTCCATGTTCAAACGAGTTAAGAATGAAGCAACAAGTTATTTCCAAGTTTGAACGAGTCAAGAATGATGTCTCAATTTGTTACGGATTGTTTTCATGTTCAAATGAACCAAGAAAGATCTTACATGAGTTTACAATTGTTTTAATGGTGAAACGAGTCAAGAATGAAGCTACAAATTGTTTCCAAGTTCGAACGAGTCAAGAATCATGTCTCAATTTGTTACAGATTGTTTTCAAGTTCCAAAGAACCAAGAATGATCCTACAAGAGGTTACAATTGTTTCAATGTTCAAACGAGTCAAGAATGAAGAGACAAGTTGTTTCCAATTTCGAACGAGTCAAGAATAATGTCTCAATTTGTTATGGATTGTTTTCATGTTCAAATGAACCAAGAATGATCGTACCAGATGTTACAAGTTGTTTTCATGTGCAAACGAGTCAAGAATAAAGCTACAAGTTGTTTCTAAGTTCAAACGAGTCAAGAATGACGTCTCAATATGTTACAGATTGTTTTCATGTTCAAATGAACCAAGAATGATCCTACAAGAGGTTACAATTGTTTCAATGTTCAAACGAGTCAAGAATGAAGAGACAAGTTGTTTCCAACTTCGAACGAGTAAAGAATGAAGTCTGAAGTTGTAACGGATTGTTTTCATGTTCAAATATGCCAAAAATGATCCTACAAGAGTTTACAACTTGTTTCCATGTTCAAACGAGTCAAGAATGAAGCAACAAGTTATTTTCAATTTCGAACGAGTCAAGAATGATGTCCCAATTTGTTACGGATTGTTTTCATGTTCAAGTGAACCATGAAAGATCTTACAAGAGTTTATAATTGTTTCAATGTTCAAACGAGTCAAGAATGGAGCCACAAGTTGTTTCCAAGTTTTAAACAGTCAAGAATGATGTCTCAATTTGGTACAGATTATTTTCATGTTCAAATGAACCAAGAAAGATCTTACAAAAGTTTACAATTGTTTCAATGGTCAAACGAGTCAAGAATGAAGCTACAAGTTGTTTCCAAGTTCGAATGAGTCAAGAATCATGTCTCAATTTGTTAAAGATTGTTTTCATTTTCAAAAGAACCTAGAATGATCCTACAAGAGGTTACAAGTTATTTCCAAGTTTGAACGAGTAAAGAATGAAGTCTGAAGTTGTAACGGATTGTTTTCATGTTCAAATATGCCAAAAATGATCCTACAAGAGTTTACAACTTGTTTCCATGTTCAAACGAGTCATGAATGATGCAACAAGTTATTTCCAAGTTCGAACGAGTCAAGAATGATGTCTCAATTTGTTACGGATTGTTTTCATGTTCAAATGAACCATGAAAGATCTTACAAGAGGTTACAATTGTTTCAATGTTCAAACGAGTCAAGAATGAAGAGACAAGTTGTTTCCAAGTCCGAACGAGTAAAGAATGAAGTCTGAAGTTGTAACGGATTGTTTTCATGTTCAAAGGAGACAAAAATGATCCTACAAGAGTTTACAAGTTGTTTCCATGTTCAAACGAGTTAAGAATGAAGCAACAAGTTATTTCCAAGTCCGAACGAGTCAAGAATGATGTCTCAATTTATTACGGATTGTTTTCATGTTCAAATGAACCAAGAAAGATCTTACAAGAGTTTACAATTGTTTCCATGTTCAAACGAGTCATGAATGGAGCTACAAGTTGTTTCCAAGTTCGAACGAGTCAAGAATGATGTCTCAATTTGTTACAGATTGTTTTAATGTTCAAATGAACCAAGAATGATCCTACAAGAGTTTACAAGTTGTTTCCATTGTCAAACGAGTCAAGAATGAAGCTACAAGTTGTTTCCAATTTCGAACGAATCAAGAATGATGTCTCAATTTGTTATGGATTGTTTTCATGTTCAAATGAACCAAGAATGATCGTACCAGAGGTTACCTATTGTTTTCATGTGCAAACAAATCAAGAATAAAGCTACAAGTTGTTTCTAAGTTCGAACGAGTCAAGAATGACGTCTCAATTTGTAACAGATTGTTTTCATATTCAAATGAAAGAAGAATGATCCTACAAGAGGTTACAATTGTTTCAATGTTTAAACGAGTCAAGAATGAAGAGACAAGTTGTTTCCAAGTTTGAACAGTAAAGAATGAATCCAAAGTTGTTACGGATTATTGTCATGTTCAAATGAGCCAAAAATGATCCTACAAGAGTTTACAACTGTTTCAATGTTCAAACGAGTCATGAACGGAGCTACAAGTTGTTTCCAAGTTTAAACGAGTAATGAATAAAGTCTCAAGTTGTTACAGATTGTTTTCATGTTCAAATGAGCCAAGAATGATCCTACAAGAGTTTACAAGTTGTTTCCAAGTTCGAACGAGTCAAGAATGATGTCTCAATTTGTTACAGATTGTTTTAATGTTCAAATGAACCAAGAATGATCGTACCAGAGGTTACAAGTTGTTTTCATGTGCAAACGAGTCAAGAATGAAGCTACAAGTTGTTTCCAAGTTCGAACGAGTCAAGAATCATGTCTCAATTTGTTACATATTGTTTTCATGGTCAAATGAACCAAGAATGATCCTACAAAAGGTTACAATTGTTTCAATGTTCAAACGAGTCAATAATGAAGAGATAAGTTGTTTCCAAGTTTGAACAGTAAAGAATGAAGTCTAAAGTTGTTACGGATTATTATCATGTTCAAATGAGCCAAAAATGATCCTACAAGAGTTTACAATTGTTTCAATTTTCAAACGAGTCAAGAATGGAGCTACAAGTTGTTTCCATGTTCAAGCGAGTCAAGAATGATGTCTCAATTTGTTACAGATTATTTTCATGTTCAAATGGACCAAGAATGATCCTACAAGAGGTTACAATTATTTTAATGTTCAAACGAGTCAAGAATGAAGAGTCAAGTTGTTTCCAAGTTCGAACGAGTAAAGAATGAAGTCTGAAGTTGTAACAGATTGTTTTCATGTTCAAATGAGGTAGAAATGATCCTACAAGAGTTTGCAAGTTGTTTCCATGTTCAAACGAGTTAAGAATGAAGCAACAAGTTATTTCCAAGTTCGAACGAGTCAAGAATGATGTCTCAATTTGTTACGGATTGTTTTCATGTTCAAATGATCCAAGAAAGATCTTACATGAGTTTACAATTGTTTTAATGTTCAAACGAGTCAAGAATGGAGCTACAAGTTGTTTCCAAGTTCAAACGAGTAAAGAATAAATTCTCATGTTGTTACAGATTGTTTTCATGTTCATATGAGCCAAGAATAATCCAACAAAAGTTTATAAGTTGTTTCCATTGTCAAACGAGTCAAGATTGAAGTTACAAGTTGTTTCCAAGTTCGAACGAGCAAGAATGATGTCTTAATTTGTTATGGATTGTTTTCATGTTCAAATGAACCAAGAATGATCGAACAAAAGGTTACAAGTTGTTTTCATGTTCAAACGAGTCAAGAATAAAGCTACAAGTTGTTTCTAAGTTCAAACGAGTCAAGAATGACGACTCAATGTGTTACGGATTGTTTTCATGTTCAAATGAGCCAAGAATGATCCTACAAGAGTTTACAAGTTATTTCCATGTTCAAACGAGTCAAGAATGAAGAGATAAGTTGTTTCCAAGTTTGAACAGTAAAGAATGAAGTCTAAAGTTGTTACGGATTATTGTCATGTTCAAATGAGTCAAAAATGATCCTACAAGAGTTTATAATTGTTTCAATGTTCAAACGAGTCAAGAATGGAGCTACAAGTTGTTTCCAAGTTCTAACGAGTCAAGAATGATGTCTCAATTTGGTACAGATTATTTTCATGTTCAAATGAACCAAGAAAGATCTTACAAGAGTTTACAATTGTTTCAATGGTCAAACGAGTCAAGAATGAAGCTACAAATTGTTTCCAAGTTCGAACGAGTCAAGAATCATGTCTCAATTTGTTACAGATTGTTTTCATGTTCCAAAGAACCAAGAATGATCCTACAAGAGGTTACAATTGTTTCAATGTTCAAACGAGTCAAGAATGAAGAGACAAGTTGTTTCCAATTTCGAACGAGTCAAGAATAATGTCCCAATTTGTTATGGATTGTTTTCATGTTCAAATGAACCAAGAATGATCGTACCAGAGGTTACAAGTTGTTTTCATGTGCAAACGAGTCAAGAATAAAGCTACAAGTTGTTTCTAAGTTCAAACAAGTCAAGAATGACGTCTCAATATGTTACAGATAGTTCAAATGAACCAAGAATGATCCTACAAGAGGTTACAATTGTTTCAATGTTCAAACGAGTCAATAATGAAGAGATAAGTTGTTTCCAAATTTAAACCGTAAAGGATGAAGTCTAAAGTTGTTACGGATTATTGTCATGTTCAAAAGAGCGAAAAATGATCTTACAAGAGTTTACAATTGTTTCAATATTCAAACGAGTCAAGAATGGAGCTACAAGTTGTTTCCAAGTTTTAAACAATCAAGAATGATGGCTCAATTTGGTACAGATTATTTTCATGTTCAAATGAACCAAGAAAGATCTTACAAGAGTTTACAATTGTTTCAATGGTCAAACGAGTCAAGAATGAAGCTACAAGTTGTTTCCAAGTTCGAATGAGTCAAGAATCATGTCTCAATTTGTTACAGATTGTTTTCATTTTCAAAAGAACCAAGAATGATCCTACAAGAGGTTACAACTTATTTCCAAGTTTGAACGAGTAAAGAATGAAGTCTGAAGTTGTAACGGATTGTTTTCATGTTCAAATATGCCAAAAATGATCCTACAAGAGTTTACAACTTGTTTCCATGTTCAAACGAGTCATGAATGATGCAACAAGTTATTTCCAAGTTCGAACGAGTCAAGAATGATGTCTCAATTTGTTACGGATTGTTTTCATGTTCAAATGAACCACGAAAGATCTTACAAGAGGTTACAATTGTTTCAATGTTCAAACGAGTCAAGAATGAAGAAACAAGTTGTTTCCAAGTCCGAACGAGTAAAGAATGAAGTCTGAAGTTGTAACGGATTATTTTCATGTTCAAAGGAGACAAAAATGATCCTACAAGAGTTTACAAGTTGTTTCCATGTTCAAACGAGTTAAGAATGAAGCAACAAGTTATTTCCAAGTCCGAACGAGTCAAGAATGATGTCTCAATTTATTACGGATTGTTTTCATGTTCAAATGAACCAAGAAAGATCTTACAAGAGTTTACAATTGTTTCAATGTTCAAACGAGTCATGAATGGAACTACAAGTTGTTTCCAAGTTCGAACGAGTCAAGAATGATGTCTCAATTTGTTACAGATTGTTTTAATGTTCAAATGAACCAAGAATGAGGACAAAAGGTTACAATTGTTTCAATGTTCAAACGAGTCAAGAATGAAGCTACATGTTGTTTCCAAGTTTGAACGAGTAAAGAATGAAGTCTGAAGTTGTAACGGATTGTTTTCATGTTCAAATAAGCCAAAAATGATGTTACAAGAGTTTACAATTATTTCAATGTTTAAACGAGTCAAGAATGAAGCTGTTATTTCCAAGTTCGAACGAGTAAATAACGAAGTCTAAAGTTGTTACGGATTGTTGTCATATTCATATGAGTAAAAAATTATCCTACAAGAGTTTACAATTGTTTCAATGTTCAAAAGAGTCAAGAATGGAATTACTAGTTGTTTCCAAGTTCAAACGAGTAAAGAATCAAGTCTCAAGTAGTTACTGATTATTTTCATGTTCAAATGAGCCAAGAATTATCCTACAAGAGTTTACAACTTGCTTCCATGTTCAAACAAGTCAAGAATGAAGCAACAAGTTATTTCCAAGTTCGAACGAGTCAAGAATGATATCTCAATTTGTTACGGATTGTTTTCATGTTCAAATGAGCCAAGAATGAACCATGAAAGATCTTACAAGAGTTTACAATTGTTTCAATGTTCAAACGAGTCAAGAATGGAGCTACAAGTTGTTTACAAGTTCAAATGAGTAAAGAATAAAGTCTCAAGTTGTTACAGATTGTTTTCATGTTCAAATGAGCCAAGAATGATCCTACAAGAGTTTACAAGATGTTTCCATTGTCAAACGAGTCAAGAATGAAGCTACAAGTTGTTTCCATGTTCGAACGAGTCAAGAATGATGTCTCAATTTGTTATGGATTGTTTTCATGTTCAAATGAACCAAGAATGATCGTACAAGAGGTTACAAGTTGTTTTCATGTGCAAACGAGTCAAAAATAAAGCTACAAGTTGTTTCTAAGTTCGAACGAGTCAAGAATGACGTCTCAATATGTTATAGATTGTTTTCATGTTCAAATGAACCAAGAATGATCCTACAAGAGGTTACAATTGTTTCAATGTTCAAACGAGTCAAGAATGAAGAGACAAGTTGTTTCCAAGTTTGAACAGTAAAGAATGAAGTCTAAAGTTGTTACGGATTATTGTCATGTTCAAATGAACCAAGAAAGATCTTACATGAGTTTACAATTGTTTTAATGTTCAAACGAGTCAAGAATGGAGCTACAAGTTGTTTACAAGTTCAAATGAGTAAAGAATAAAGTCTCAAGTTGTTACAGATTGTTTTCATGTTCAAATGAGCCAAGAATGATCCTACAAGAGTTTACAAGATGTTTCCATTGTCAAACGAGTCAAGAATGAAGCTACAAGTTGTTTCCATGTTCGAACGAGTCAAGAATGATGTCTCAATTTGTTATGGATTGTTTTCATGTTCAAATGAACCAAGAATGATCGTACAAGAGGTTACAAGTTGTTTTCATGTGCAAACGAGTCAAAAATAAAGCTACAAGTTGTTTCTAAGTTCGAACGAGTCAAGAATGACGTCTCAATATGTTATAGATTGTTTTCATGTTCAAATGAACCAAGAATGATCCTACAAGAGGTTACAATTGTTTCAATGTTCAAACGAGTCAAGAATGAAGAGACAAGTTGTTTCCAAGTTTGAACAGTAAAGAATGAAGTCTAAAGTTGTTACGGATTATTGTCATGTTCAAATGAACCAAGAAAGATCTTACATGAGTTTACAATTGTTTTAATGTTCAAACGAGTCAAGAATGGAGCTACAAGTTGTTTCCAAGTTCAAACGAGTAAAGAATAAAGTCTCATGTTGTTACAGATTGTTTTCATGTTCAAATGAGCCAAGAATAATCCAACAAAAGTTTATAAGTTGTTTCCATTGTCAAACGAGTCAAGAATGAAGCTACAAGTTGTTTCCAAGTTCGAACGAGTCAAGACTGATGTCTCAATTTGTTATGGATTGTTTTTTTTTTTTTTTTTTTTTTTTTGCTAAGTACTAAATTTTATAGAGCCAACAAGAAAAGAAACAAAATACTAGGGCATACCCTAGGCCACAAAGAAAAGGAACAGCCTCCAAATCTTTAAAACTCGGCTAGTCAAAGAAAATACCTAAAGAACTTTAAGAATTTTCATTGAATTACAGCCCACACGGTTAATACAATAATAAAACTAAAGATCTGTGTTGCTGAATTTTCCTTCGAAATGTAGCACATGTGAATAATTTTTCCCTCACCATTTGCTTTATAGCTTTGTGCATTCGCAATAAACTAATGGTATGGCTTGGATTGTGCAGTTTAGAATTTCGTTCCCTCCAAATAACATAAACTGTAGTAGCTAGATAAAGATATACAATTAATCTTTGCAATTGAGATGTAGGCCCCGGAGTAAAACGGCCAGCTAGAAAATCTTCCCAATTTGTAAGCATTTGAATGGGACATTCTTGTAAGAGAATCTTTACATAATTACATTCTGAGAAAAGGTGCTTCACTGATTCTGCATTAGTTTGACATAAAACACAAGTGATGTCTACATGCATATTGAATCTTTGCATTCGATCAAAGGTTAGCAATCTGTTTTGAAAAGCCAACCATAAGAAAACCGAACACCTGGGTATTGCATAAGTGTGCCAAACTGCTGAGAGCCATGGTTGGGAGGTAGCATTTTGCCTAATCGAGTTCCAAATATCAGTGAGTTTTAAAGAGGAGAAGGTCTGTCCATCCCAGAGAATGTCGTCCCTAGCGTAAATTCGCTGTTGGAAAATCTCTCTACGAAGATCAATGGCCAAGACATGAGTAGAAGGATGCGGATCCCAGGCACCATTCCGAATAAAAGAAGAAACTACAGCCAAATTTGATGATTCCATTGTCGAAACAATACTTGGGTGGAATCTGTTAATCAACGGTTCTCTACGTAACCATGGATCATGCCAAAGTAAGAAATTTGATTCCCTCCCCACTTGAAAATGGAGATGTTGCAGGGCTTGAGGCCTAGCATTGAGTAGTTTTCTAACACACCATGGACAAGCTGAGGGCATTGCTGATGTCCAGAACGATTTATTTCGGAAGAGAGCTTGATGGAGCCATAAAATCCATAAAGATGATGCATCAGGTTGGATGATACGCCATACCTGATACAAAATGGCAGCACGATTCCATTCAACTGGGTCTCTAATCCCAAGTCCCCCCTCAGCTTTAGGAAGACAACATTGTCGCCAAGACATTTTGTAGTGACAAGAAGTGGTTGATGTGCCTCCCCAAAGAAATTTAGAGAACATAGAAACCAGCTTTTTAAGCACCTGTTTGGGTAAGAACAAATACAAAGACCAATAGTTTTGTATGCCGAACAAAATAGCTTTGATAAGTTGTAAGCGCCCAGCAAAACTCAAGAAGCGACAGGTCCATTTTCCCACTTTTGCACCCAATCTTTGAATTAGTGGAAAACAATCACGAGCTGAGAGTTTACTGGTTAGAAGTGGCAGCCCCAAGTATTTTATGGGAAGAAAACCCCTCTGAAACCCAGTCAAGTTTAGGGAATAATCAACTAGACTTTGTTGAACACTGCTGAAAAAACATCGACTCTTTGCAGAGTTTGGACGAAGGCCAGAAGCATTTGCAAATTCATAAACTCCTTCAAATAGCAATTTAATAGATTCTTCTTCTCCCTTACAAAACATGAGAATGTCATCTGCAAAAATTAGATGAGTAATGCCGACTGGTTTTGCTCTCCAATGAAAGCCAAAATCTGGTTGAGATGTCGTTTTACGAATGCAAGCAGAAAAAACCTCCATAGCAATCACGAAAAGGGCTGGAGACAAAGGGTCTCCTTGTCGAAGACCTGATTTTGCAGCAAAATAACCCTCTAAAGCTCCGTTAATCTTTATAGAAATCATAGCTGATGAGATACAAGTTTTCAACCAAAGAAGAAAAACCTGAGGAAACTCCATTAATTCCAAAGCTTTGAAGAGGAAATTCCAATTTAGGGAGTCGAATGCCTTGTGTATATCAAGCTTAAAAGTGCATCTGGGAGGACCTGTTTGTAAGTGATAATCTCTGCATAAAGATTGTGCCAACATTATATTGTCACCAATACATCTATGGGGAATGAATGCAGATTGACTAGAAGAAATAATGCTACTCAGAATCGGTTTTAGCCGTGAGGCTAACATTTTTGCTATGCATTTGTAAAGGACATTGCAACATGAGATAGGTCTGAAATGCGACATATGAGAAGAGTTTTCTTGTTTTGGAATCAATGCAATGGCTGTGGAGTTTACAATTCTGGGCAGTTTATAATGAGTAAAAAAGTACAAGATACCATTCACTACATCTGGACCCGTGATATGCCATGTGCCAGTGAAAAATTCAGGAGTGAAGCCATCCGGACCCGGACTTTTATTCTTTGCCATTCTCTTGAGAGTTGTAAACACTTCATCAGCTGTAAAAGGTTGAATAAGGCTTTCTTTTTGTTCATCTGTGAGGCTTGGGAGATGCAGATTAGAAGGGAAGGCATGGACTTCCTCTTCTCTTCCTAATAAATTTTCAAAGTACTGAACAGCCGTACTAGAAATATTCTGGTGACTAGTGTGGGAGAAACCAAGATCATCTTCAAGAACTAAAATTTTATTTTGATTCCAGTTTCCTCTGCAACTATTGAAGAAGTACTTGTTATTTTTATCACCTTTGTCCAACCACTTAATACGTGATTTTTGTCGAAGAAATTGTTCTTCTGCAGATAAGGCTTTATGAAGAACATAGCAAAGACGTTCTTCTTCCATAAACTGAGCTATTGAGGGATTTATTGGCAAATTAGCTTGAAAACCCAGAAGAGAAGTTCGAGCCTCCGTTACAGCACTATGAAGATTCCCCACCTCATGATTCATACGTTTTAGAGCACCCTTCAACAACTTCAATTTTCCTGTTAGAATAAACCATGGGTCACCTTGTATATTCACATTCCAAGAGTTGCTAACTGTACTCATAAAAGCAGGCTCTTCAAAAAGATGTTGGAAGAATTGAAAAGGTTTCTTGATTTGGACATAGGGGATGCCCATATCTACCACAGCCGGGCTATGATCAGATAAGCCTCTAGGTAAGAAACAAGCCAGGGATAAAGAGAATTTCCGCAACCAAATATCATTAACCATTATTCGATCCAATTTCCTCTGAAGAGGGTAGTGACAACTACTATCCCACCAGGTATAGAATTGCCCATGATGCCGCAAATCAGATAAACCCAAGTCTGTAATGAAGTCTCGAAACTCCAACATTCCAGCATTAAAACTAGTCACCCTATTAGATTCATCCAGCTTCAAACATACATTAAAATCGCCCAACAAACACCATGGGTGCAAAAAATTTCCATTTGAGTCTGAAATATCTGCTGAAAAAGATTTTAAATCAGACCAAAGGGCTCGTCTTTCACTATATGTGTTAAAACCATACACAAAAGATATAGCAAAAGAAACATTAGTCGCAATCCTGGTAACAATACAAGAAATGTGCTGAGCTGAGATTGCAGAAAAATGCACTTTCCAAATGTTAGCATCCCAACCTACCCAAATACGTCCATTATTATGATAATCGTAGTTAAACTGCCAGGAGAGACGACTAGACAAAGAACTAGATACTCTAGAAGAGGATTCCTGTTTGACATGAGTTTCAAGGAGAGCAAAAAAAGATACATTATTCATGCTCAAAAAATCCTTGACGAAGCCCAATTTAGTGTTGAGGCCTCGTATATTGTAGGAACAAAAATCAACCAACATTAAAATTAATTTGGCTGAGGGGATAGGTTCCCCAAAGATTTCCGTAGCTTCTTCCGTTGCGATTTGGACAAAGTTGGAACAGTTGAAGTACCACCCTTTTTTTTTTTCAATTTCATCCACAGCACGGAGAGATTTAAACACATTCACTGGAGGGGGAGAGGCATCAGCTGAAGATGCAGAAACAGGGCTGAAACCTCTCTTGTGAGTTACTGTTTTCCATTGAGAATCAGTGGTGGGTGTTGTTTGTCCAGGGCCAATCGGTTCATCCAATCTCACTCCTAGGCCTGTTTGATTCTGAGGGACAGAAGCTTCTTTATTGCAGAGTGGATCAGTCTGTAACTTTTGCTTTACAACCCAAACACGCTTGACTTTAGAGCAAGTTGCAGTAGAGTGCCCCAGTGAGTTACAACTCGAACAGAAAAGAGGCTTTATAGGGTAAGATATTAAAACTTCTTCAACTGATTTTTCTTCTGATACAGGATCCATAACTTGAACTTTCATTGATTTTGGCAGAGGATCCCCCAGTTTATATTCTACACAAATTTTTGCAAAAGGCAACAATTCAAGCTTCGACGTGAGAGCATCAGCACAAATCGGTTTGCCAACAGAACTTGCAATACGACTTAGGCCTTGACCTGTCCAATAGCAATCAGGAATCTTACTGATTTTTATCCAAAGAGGCATAGAAGTGATCGGTTTACTACAAACAGCACCTCCCCAGGCACAAACCAACATTGGCCTTCTTTCAACATACCATGTACCTTTAGAGAGCACTTCATTCATACCAATTTCTGAAATAAACTTAAAAACAAACACATTTGTGTCTTTTTGATACACCTTGCAGAGACCTTTTCTTTCCCATAGCCTATGAGCAAAATCGACCACTTGCTTGTACGAAGCAATTCCTTTCGTGAACGTGCCAACCACACAAAATTTGAATTTTTCATTGCCTTCTCTCAAGACCTCATCAGGTGGCTCAATGATATTCGAACCAGAAGGAAGGGGGTGATACTCGAACTTGAGGTTAGAAGCACTTACAGGGTTTGATTGAAGAACATTAGACCAGGATTTCTGTCCTTTCTCTGCTACTGGAGTTGTTGTAGGCTTTTCCTCAAACACTTTGTCCGCATTGGTCTGCAAACCATCATCACTCTCATTTGGCTTAAGCTTTCCCAATAAATCTTTTAATCCAGAGGTAGCTTCCCCCTTTTTTCTGAATATTGGAAGCCCAAACTCATCTCTACCAGTAACAATATTGTGTAACCCAGTGTTACCCATACCGGCATTAAAAACCTCATCATCATTCAGCGTCAAAGAGTCATAATCTGCCATGGAGATACCTTTCTTCTTTAGAAAATCCTCTAAAAACAACAACTTTTTCCTAGCAATAGCAAGCTCCTCTCGTTCCGTTTTGTTTATTGCAAACGCAGCTCTTGCAACTGGGTTAGTGGTATGTTTCTCTAGGAATTTGACCTCGTCCTCAAACAGAGCTCTGTCTTCATCCGAGCTACTACCATCCTCTATGACAACTTTCTCTAAAGGTATTCCACCTGAGCTACTTTTCAAGACCTTCGAAGCAGATTTAGAGCTAGTCTCACCCATGGCTTCCGAGAAAGAAGTAGCACCTCCACTAGATTTAAAGTCACCTGAGTGAGCTTTATATGAAATAGTCCCATCATTGTTTACCACAACAGCATACCCTGGCCTCACCGGAATCGAGCCATCCATGACATCTGATAATTGGTGTCTCTCCAGAAGACGAGGTCCTCCTATCTCCAAGCTGTTACCATCATGGTCCAAAGGTTCACCATTAGAGTTTACATTCGAAATCTGACTTACCATTATAAAGAAATATAGATATAAGAAATATAGTGTATAGGTGTATGAAGAGAGAGGGTGGATTCGCGAAGGTAGATAATGTGATAATGGTTAGGGTTTGGAAAGAGGCGGCTAGAAAAGAAGTTTAACCTAGAGAGAAGGGAGAGGAAATAGTAAGAGAGAGAAACATCTTCTTACAAATTAAATGAGTTTTATGGATTGTTTTCATGTTCAAATGAACCTAGAATGATCGTACAAAAGGTTACAAGGTGTTTTCATGTTCAAACGAGTCAAGAATAAAGCTACAAGTTGTTTATAAGTTCGAACGAGTCAAGAATGACGTCTCAATATGTTATAGATTGTTTTCATGTTCAAATGAACCAAGAATGATCCTACAAGAGGTTACAATTGTTTCAATGTTCAAACGAGTCAAGAATGAAGAGACAAGTTGTTTCCAAGTTTGAACAGTAAAGAATGAAGTCTAAAGTTGTTACGGATTATTGTCATGTTCAAATGAGCGAAAAATGATCCTACAAGAGTTTACAATTGTTTCAATGTTCAAACGAGTCAAGAATGGAGCTACAATTTGTTTCCATGTTCAAACGAGTAAAGAATAAAGTCTCAAGTTGTTACAGATTGTTTTCATGTTCAAATGAGCCAAGAATCATCCTACAAGAGTTTACAAGTTGTTTCCATGTTCAAACGAGTCAAGAATGAAGCAACAAATTATTTCCAAGTTCGAATGAGTCAAGAATGATATCTCAATTTTATTAAGGATTATTTTCATGTTCAAACGAGTCAAGAATGAAGCTACAATTTTGACCAAGAAAGATCTTACAAGAGTTTACAATTGTTTCAATGGTCAAACGAGTTAAGAATGAAGCTACTAGTTGTTTCCAAGTTCGAACGAGTCAAGAATCATGTCTCAATTTGTTAAGAATGGAGCTACAAGTTGTTTCCAAGTTCAAACGAGTAAAGAATAAAGTCTCAAGTTGTTACAGATTGTTTTCATATTCAAATGAGCTAAGAATGATCCTACAAGAGTTTACAAGTTGTTTCCATGTTCAAACGAGTCAAGAATGAAGCTACAAGTTGTTTCCAAGTTCGAACAAGTCAAGAATGATGTCTCAATTTGTTACAGATTGTTATGATGTTCAAATGAACCAAGAATGATCCTACAAGAGGTTACAATTGTTTCAATGTTCTAATGAGTCAAGAATGAAGAGACAAGTTGTTTCCAAGTTCGAACGAGTAAAGAATGAAGTCTGAGTAAAGAATGAAGTCTAAAGTTGTTACGGATTGTTGTCATGTTCAAATGAGCCAAAAATGATCCTACAAGAGTTTACAATTGTTTAAATGTTCAAATGAGTCAAGAATGGAGCTACAAGTTGTTTCCAAGGTCAAACGAGTAAAGAATATACTCTCAAGTTGTTACAGATTGTTTTCATGTTCAAATGAGCTAAGAATGATCCTACAAGAGTTTACAAGTTGTTTCCATGTTCAAACGAGTCAAGAATGAAGTTACAAGTTGTTTCCAAGTTCGAAAAAGTCAAGAATGATGTCTCAATTTGTCACAGATTGTTATCATGTTCAAATGAACCAAGAATGATCCTACAAGAGGTTACAATTGTTTCAATGTTCAAATGAGTCAAGAATGAAGAGACAAGTTGTTTACAAGTTCGAACGAGTAAAGAATGAAGTCTGAGTAAAGAATGAAGTCTAAAGTTGTTACGGATTGTTGTCATGTTCAAATGAGCAAAAAATGATCCTACAAGAGTTTACAATTGTTTCAATGTTCAAACGAGTCAAGAATGGAGCTACAAGTTATTTTCAGGTTCAAACGAGTAAAGAATAAAGTCTCAAGTTGTTACAGATTATTTTCATGTTGAAATGGGACAAGAATCTTCCTACAAGAGTATACAAGTTGTTTCCATGTTCAAACGAGTCAAGAATGAAGCAACAAGTTATTTCCAAGTTCGAACGAGTCAAGAATGATGTCTCAATTTGTTACGGATTGTTTTCATGTTCAAATGAACCATGAAAGATCTTACAAGAGTTTACAATTGTTTCAATGTTCAAACGAGTCAAGAATGGAGCTACCAGTTGTTTCCAAGTTCAAACGAGTAAAGAATAAAGTCTCAAGTTGTTACAGATTGTTTTCATGTTCAAATGAGCTAAGAATGATCCTACCAGAGTTTACAAGTTGTTTCCATGTTCAAACGAGTCAAGAATGGAGCTACAAGTTGTTTCCAAGTTTGAACGATTAAAGAATAAAGTCTCAAGTTGTTACAGATTGTTTTCATGTTCAAATGAGCCAAGAATGACCCTACAAGAGTTTACAAGTTGTTTCCATTGTCAAACGAGTCAAGAATGAAGCTACAAGTTGTTTCCAAGTTCGAACGAGTCAAGAATGATGTCTCAATTTGTTATGGATTGTTTTCATGTTCAAATGAACCAAGAATGATCGTACAAAAGGTTACAAGTTGTTTTCATGTTCAAACGAGTCAAGAATAAAGCTACAAGTTGTTTATAAGTTCGAACGAGTCAAGAATGACGTCTCAATAAGTTATAGATTGTTTTCATGTTCAAATGAACCAAGAATGATCCTACAAGAGGTTACAATTGTTTCAATGTTCAAACGAGTCAAGAATGAAGAGACAAGTTGTTTCCAAGTTTGAACAGTAAAGAATGAAGTCTAAAGTTGTTACGGATTATTGTCATGTTCAAATGAGCGAAAAATGATCCTACAAGAGTTTACAATTGTTTCAATGTTCAAACGAGTCAAGAATGGAGCTACTAGTTGGTTCCAATTTCAAACGTGTAAAGAATAAAGTCTCAAGTTGTTACAGATTGTTTTCATGTTCAAATGAGCCAAGAATCATCCTACAAGAGTTTACAAGTTGTTTCCATGTTCAAACGAGTCAAGAATGAAGCAACAAATTATTTCCAAGTTCGAATGAGTCAACAATGATATCTCAATTTTGTTAAGGATTATTTTCATGTTCAAACGAGTCAAGAATGAAGCTACAATTTTGACCAAGAAAGATCTTACAAGAGTTTACAATTGTTTCAATGGTCAAACGAGTTAAGAATGAAGCTACTAGTTGTTTCCAAGTTCGAACGAGTCAAGAATCATGTCTCAATTTGTTAAGAATGGAGCTACAAGTTGTTTCCAAGTTCAAACGAGTAAAGAATAAAGTCTCAAGTTGTTACAGATTGTTTTCATATTCAAATGAGCTAAGAATGATCCTACAAGAGTTTACAAGTTGTTTCCATGTTCAAACGAGTCAAGAATGAAGCTACAAGTTGTTTCCAAGTTCGAACAAGTCAAGAATGATGTCTCAATTTGTTACAGATTGTTATGATGTTCAAATGAACCAAGAATGATCCTACAAGAGGTTACAATTGTTTCAATGTTCTAATGAGTCAAGAATGAAGAGACAAGTTGTTTCCAAGTTCGAACGAGTAAAGAATGAAGTCTGAGTAAAGAATGAAGTCTAAAGTTGTTACGGATTGTTGTCATGTTCAAATGAGCCAAAAATGATCCTACAAGAGTTTACAATTGTTTAAATGTTCAAATGAGTCAAGAATGGAGCTACAAGTTGTTTCCAAGGTCAAACGAGTAAAGAATATACTCTCAAGTTGTTACAGATTGTTTTCATGTTCAAATGAGCTAAGAATGATCCTACAAGAGTTTACAAGTTGTTTCCATGTTCAAACGAGTCAAGAATGAAGTTACAAGTTGTTTCCAAGTTCGAAAAAGTCAAGAATGATGTCTCAATTTGTCACAGATTGTTATCATGTTCAAATGAACCAAGAATGATCCTACAAGAGGTTACAATTGTTTCAATGTTCAAATGAGTCAAGAATGAAGAGACAAGTTGTTTACAAGTTCGAACGAGTAAAGAATGAAGTCTGAGTAAAGAATGAAGTCTAAAGTTGTTACGGATTGTTGTCATGTTCAAATGAGCAAAAAATGATCCTACAAGAGTTTACAATTGTTTCAATGTTCAAACGAGTCAAGAATGGAGCTACAAGTTATTTTCAGGTTCAAACGAGTAAAGAATAAAGTCTCAAGTTGTTACAGATTATTTTCATGTTGAAATGGGACAAGAATCTTCCTACAAGAGTATACAAGTTGTTTCCATGTTCAAACGAGTCAAGAATGAAGCAACAAGTTATTTCCAAGTTCGAACGAGTCAAGAATGATGTCTCAATTTGTTACGGATTGTTTTCATGTTCAAATGAACCATGAAAGATCTTACAAGAGTTTACAATTGTTTCAATGTTCAAACGAGTCAAGAATGGAGCTACCAGTTGTTTCCAAGTTCAAACGAGTAAAGAATAAAGTCTCAAGTTGTTACAGATTGTTTTCATGTTCAAATGAGCTAAGAATGATCCTACCAGAGTTTACAAGTTGTTTCCATGTTCAAACGAGTCAAGAATGGAGCTACAAGTTGTTTCCAAGTTTGAACGATTAAAGAATAAAGTCTCAAGTTGTTACAGATTGTTTTCATGTTCAAATGAGCCAAGAATGACCCTACAAGAGTTTACAAGTTGTTTCCATTGTCAAACGAGTCAAGAATGAAGCTACAAGTTGTTTCCAAGTTCGAACGAGTCAAGAATGATGTCTCAATTTGTTATGGATTGTTTTCATGTTCAAATGAACCAAGAATGATCGTACAAAAGGTTACAAGTTGTTTTCATGTTCAAACGAGTCAAGAATAAAGCTACAAGTTGTTTATAAGTTCGAACGAGTCAAGAATGACGTCTCAATAAGTTATAGATTGTTTTCATGTTCAAATGAACCAAGAATGATCCTACAAGAGGTTACAATTGTTTCAATGTTCAAACGAGTCAAGAATGAAGAGACAAGTTGTTTCCAAGTTTGAACAGTAAAGAATGAAGTCTAAAGTTGTTACGGATTATTGTCATGTTCAAATGAGCGAAAAATGATCCTACAAGAGTTTACAATTGTTTCAATGTTCAAACGAGTCAAGAATGGAGCTACTAGTTGGTTCCAATTTCAAACGTGTAAAGAATAAAGTCTCAAGTTGTTACAGATTGTTTTCATGTTCAAATGAGCCAAGAATCATCCTACAAGAGTTTACAAGTTGTTTCCATGTTCAAACGAGTCAAGAATGAAGCAACAAATTATTTCCAAGTTCGAATGAGTCAACAATGATATCTCAATTTTGTTAAGGATTATTTTCATGTTCAAACGAGTCAAGAATGAAGCTACAATTTTGACCAAGAAAGATCTTACAAGAGTTTACAATTGTTTCAATGGTCAAACGAGTTAAGAATGAAGCTACTAGTTGTTTCCAAGTTCGAACGAGTCAAGAATCATGTCTCAATTTGTTAAGAATGGAGCTACAAGTTGTTTCCAAGTTCAAACGAGTAAAGAATAAAGTCTCAAGTTGTTACAGATTGTTTTCATATTCAAATGAGCTAAGAATGATCCTACAAGAGTTTACAAGTTGTTTCCATGTTCAAACGAGTCAAGAATGAAGCTACAAGTTGTTTCCAAGTTCGAACAAGTCAAGAATGATGTCTCAATTTGTTACAGATTGTTATGATGTTCAAATGAACCAAGAATGATCCTACAAGAGGTTACAATTGTTTCAATGTTCTAATGAGTCAAGAATGAAGAGACAAGTTGTTTCCAAGTTCGAACGAGTAAAGAATGAAGTCTGAGTAAAGAATGAAGTCTAAAGTTGTTACGGATTGTTGTCATGTTCAAATGAGCCAAAAATGATCCTACAAGAGTTTACAATTGTTTAAATGTTCAAATGAGTCAAGAATGGAGCTACAAGTTGTTTCCAAGGTCAAACGAGTAAAGAATATACTCTCAAGTTGTTACAGATTGTTTTCATGTTCAAATGAGCTAAGAATGATCCTACAAGAGTTTACAAGTTGTTTCCATGTTCAAACGAGTCAAGAATGAAGTTACAAGTTGTTTCCAAGTTCGAAAAAGTCAAGAATGATGTCTCAATTTGTCACAGATTGTTATCATGTTCAAATGAACCAAGAATGATCCTACAAGAGGTTACAATTGTTTCAATGTTCAAATGAGTCAAGAATGAAGAGACAAGTTGTTTACAAGTTCGAACGAGTAAAGAATGAAGTCTGAGTAAAGAATGAAGTCTAAAGTTGTTACGGATTGTTGTCATGTTCAAATGAGCAAAAAATGATCCTACAAGAGTTTACAATTGTTTCAATGTTCAAACGAGTCAAGAATGGAGCTACAAGTTATTTTCAGGTTCAAACGAGTAAAGAATAAAGTCTCAAGTTGTTACAGATTATTTTCATGTTGAAATGGGACAAGAATCTTCCTACAAGAGTATACAAGTTGTTTCCATGTTCAAACGAGTCAAGAATGAAGCAACAAGTTATTTCCAAGTTCGAACGAGTCAAGAATGATGTCTCAATTTGTTACGGATTGTTTTCATGTTCAAATGAACCATGAAAGATCTTACAAGAGTTTACAATTGTTTCAATGTTCAAACGAGTCAAGAATGGAGCTACCAGTTGTTTCCAAGTTCAAACGAGTAAAGAATAAAGTCTCAAGTTGTTACAGATTGTTTTCATGTTCAAATGAGCTAAGAATGATCCTACCAGAGTTTACAAGTTGTTTCCATGTTCAAACGAGTCAAGAATGGAGCTACAAGTTGTTTCCAAGTTTGAACGATTAAAGAATAAAGTCTCAAGTTGTTACAGATTGTTTTCATGTTCAAATGAGCCAAGAATGACCCTACAAGAGTTTACAAGTTGTTTCCATTGTCAAACGAGTCAAGAATGAAGCTACAAGTTGTTTCCAAGTTCGAACGAGTCAAGAATGATGTCTCAATTTGTTATGGATTGTTTTCATGTTCAAATGAACCAAGAATGATCGTACAAAAGGTTACAAGTTGTTTTCATGTTCAAACGAGTCAAGAATAAAGCTACAAGTTGTTTATAAGTTCGAACGAGTCAAGAATGACGTCTCAATAAGTTATAGATTGTTTTCATGTTCAAATGAACCAAGAATGATCCTACAAGAGGTTACAATTGTTTCAATGTTCAAACGAGTCAAGAATGAAGAGACAAGTTGTTTCCAAGTTTGAACAGTAAAGAATGAAGTCTAAAGTTGTTACGGATTATTGTCATGTTCAAATGAGCGAAAAATGATCCTACAAGAGTTTACAATTGTTTCAATGTTCAAACGAGTCAAGAATGGAGCTACAATTTGTTTCCATGTTCAAACGAGTAAAGAATAAAGTCTCAAGTTGTTACAGATTGTTTTCATGTTCAAATGAGCCAAGAATCATCCTACAAGAGTTTACAAGTTGTTTCCATGTTCAAACGAGTCAAGAATGAAGCAACAAATTATTTCCAAGTTCGAATGAGTCAACAATGATATCTCAATTTTGTTAAGGATTATTTTCATGTTCAAACGAGTCAAGAATGAAGCTACAATTTTGACCAAGAAAGATCTTACAAGAGTTTACAATTGTTTCAATGGTCAAACGAGTTAAGAATGAAGCTACTAGTTGTTTCCAAGTTCGAACGAGTCAAGAATCATGTCTCAATTTGTTAAGAATGGAGCTACAAGTTGTTTCCAAGTTCAAACGAGTAAAGAATAAAGTCTCAAGTTGTTACAGATTGTTTTCATATTCAAATGAGCTAAGAATGATCCTACAAGAGTTTACAAGTTGTTTCCATGTTCAAACGAGTCAAGAATGAAGCTACAAGTTGTTTCCAAGTTCGAACAAGTCAAGAATGATGTCTCAATTTGTTACAGATTGTTATGATGTTCAAATGAACCAAGAATGATCCTACAAGAGGTTACAATTGTTTCAATGTTCTAATGAGTCAAGAATGAAGAGACAAGTTGTTTCCAAGTTCGAACGAGTAAAGAATGAAGTCTGAGTAAAGAATGAAGTCTAAAGTTGTTACGGATTGTTGTCATGTTCAAATGAGCCAAAAATGATCCTACAAGAGTTTACAATTGTTTCAATGTTCAAACGAGTCAAGAATGGAGCTAGAAGTTGTTTCCAAGGTCAAACGAGTAAAGAATATACTCTCAAGTTGTTACAGATTGTTTTCATGTTCAAATGAGCTAAGAATGATCCTACAAGAGTTTACAAGTTGTTTCCATGTTCAAACGAGTCAAGAATGAAGTTACAAGTTGTTTCCAAGTTCGAAAAAGTCAAGAATGATGTCTCAATTTGTCACAGATTGTTATCATGTTCAAATGAACCAAGAATGATCCTACAAGAGGTTACAATTGTTTCAATGTTCAAATGAGTCAAGAATGAAGAGACAAGTTGTTTACAAGTTCGAACGAGTAAAGAATGAAGTCTGAGTAAAGAATGAAGTCTAAAGTTGTTACGGATTGTTGTCATGTTCAAATGAGCAAAAAATGATCCTACAAGAGTTTACAATTGTTTCAATGTTCAAACGAGTCAAGAATGAAGTTACAAGTTATTTTCAGGTTCAAACGAGTAAAGAATATATTCTCAAGTTGTTACAGATTATTTTCATGTTGAAATGAGACAAGAATCATCCTACAAGAGTATACAAGTTGTTTCCATGTTCAAACGAGTCAAGAATGAAGCAACAAGTTATTTCCAAGTTCGAACGAGTCAAGAATGATGTCTCAATTTGTTACGGATTGTTTTCATGTTCAAATGAACCATGAAAGATCTTACAAGAGTTTACAATTGTTTCAATGTTCAAACGAGTCAAGAATGGAGCTACAAGTTGTTTCCAAGTTCAAACGAGTAAAGAATAAAGTCTCAAGTTGTTACAGATTGTTTTCATGTTCAAATGAGCCAAGAATGACCCTATAAGAGTTTACAAGTTGTTTCCATTGTCAAACGAGTCAAGAATGAAGCTACAAGTTGTTTCCAAGTTCGAACGAGTCAAGAATGATGTCTCAATTTGTTATGGATTGTTTTCATGTTCAAATGAACCAAGAATGATCGTACAAGAGGTTATAAGTTTTCATGTGCAAACGAGTCAAAAATAAAGCTACAAGTTATTTCTAAGTTCGAATGAGTCAAGAATAACGTCTCAATATGTTACAGATTGTTTTCATGTTCAAATGAACCAAGAATAATCCTACAAGAGGCTACAATTGTTTAAATGTTCAAACGAGTAAAGAATGAAGAGACAAGTTGTTTCCAAGTTTGAACAGTAAAGAATGAAGTCTAAAGTTGTTACGGATTATTGTCATGTTCAAATGAGCGAAAAATGATCCTACAAGAGTTTACAATTGTTTCAATGTTCAAACGAGTCAAGAATGGAGCTACAAGTTGTTTCCAAGTTCAAACGAGTAAAGAATAAAGTCTAAAGTTGGTACAGATTGTTTTCATGTTCAAATGAGCCAAGAATGATCCTACAAGAGTTTACAAGTTGTTTCCATGTTCAAACGAGTCAAGAATGAAGCAACAAGTTATTTCCAAGTTCGAACGAGTCAAGAATATTGTCTCAATTTTGTTACGGATTGTTTTAATGTTCAAATGGACCAAGAATGATCTTACAAGAGTTTACAATTGTTTCAATGTTCAAACGAGTCAAGAATGAAGAGACCAGTTGTTTCCAAGTTTGAACAGTAAAGAATGAATCTAAAGTTGTTACGGATTATTGTCATGTTCAGATGAGCCAAAAATGATCCTACAACAGTTTACATTTGTTTCAATGTTCAACCGAGTCAAGAATGGAGCTACAAGTTGTTTCCAAGTTTAAACGAGTAAAGAATAAAGTCTCAAGTTGTTACAGATTGTTTTCATGTTCAAATGAGCTAAGAATGATCCTACCAGAGTTTACAAGTTGTTTCCATGTTCAAACGAGTCAAGAATGAAGCTACAAGTTGTTTCCAAGTTCGAACGAGTCAAGAATGATGTCTCAATTTGTTAGGGATTGTTTTCATGTTCAAATGAACCAAGAACGATACTACAAGAGGTTACAATTGTTTCAATGTTAAAACGAGTCAAGAATGAAGAGACAAGTTGTTTCCAAGTTTGAACAGTAAAGAATGAAGTCTAAAGTTGTTACGGATTATTGTCATGTTCAAATGAGCCAAAAATGATCCTACAAGAGTTTACAATTGTTTCAATGTTCAAACGAGTCAAGAATGGAGCTACCAGTTGGTTCCAAGTTCAAAGGAGTAAAGAATAAAGTCTCAAGTTGTTACAGATTGTTTTCATGTTCAAATGAGCCAAGAATGATCCTACAAGAGTTTACAAGTTGTTTCCCTGTTCAAACGAGTCAAGAATGGAGCTACAAGTTATTTTCAAGTTCGAACGAGTCAAGAATGATGATCTGTTTTCATGTTCAAATGAACCATGAAAGATCTTACAAGAGTTTACAATTGTTTCAATGTTCAAACGAGTCAAGAATGGAGCTACAAGTTGTTTCCAAGTTCAAACGAGTAGAGAATAAAGTCTCAAGTTGTTACAGATTGTTTTCATGTTCAAATGAGCTAAGAATGATCCTACCAGAGTTTACAAGTTGTTTCCATGTTCAAACGAGTCAAGAATGGAGCTACAAGTTGTTTCCAAGTTTGAACGATTAAAGAATAAAGTCTCAAGTTGTTACAAATTGTTTTCATGTTCAAATGAGCCAAGAATGACCCTACAAGAGTTTACAAGTTGTTTCCTTTGTCAAACGAGTCAAGAATGAAGCTACAAGTTGTTTCCAAGTTCGAACGAGTCAAGAATGATGTCTCAATTTGTTATGGATTGTTTTCATGTTCAAATGAACCAAGTATGATCGTACAAGAGGTTACAAGTTTTCATGTGCAAACGATTCAAAAATAAAGCTACAAGTTATTTCTAAGTTCGAATGAGTCAAGAATAACGTCTCAATATGTTACAGATTGTTTTCATGTTCAAATGAACCAAGAATGATCCTACAAGAGGCTAAAATTGTTTCAATGTTCAAACGAGTAAAGAATGAAGAGACAAGTTGTTTCCAAGTTTGAACAGTAAAGAATGAAGTCTAAAGTTGTTACGGATTATTGTCATGTTCAAATGAGCGAAAAATGATCCTACAAGAGTTTACAATTATTTCAATGTTCAAACGAGTCAAGAATGGAGCTACAAGTTGTTTCCAAGTTCAAACGAGTAAAGAATAAAGTCTAAAGTTGGTACAGATTGTTTTCATGTACAAATGAGCCAAGAATCATCCTACAAGAGTTTACAAGTTGTTTCCATGTTCAAACGAGTCAAGAATGAAGCAACAAGTTATTTCCAAGTTCGAACTAGTCAAGAATGATGTCTCAATTTTGTTAAGGATTGTTTTCAAGTTCAAATGGACCATGAATGATCTTACAAGAGTTTACAATTGTTTCAATGTTCAAACGAGTCAAGAATGAAGAGACAAGTTGTTTCCAAGTTTGAACAGAAAAGAATGAATCTAAAATTGTTACGGATTATTGTCATGTTCAGATGAGCCAAAAATGATCCTACAACAGTTTACATTTGTTTCAATGTTCAAACGAGTCAAGAATGGAGCTACAAGTAGTTTCCAAGTTTAAACGAGTAAAGAATAAAGTCTCAAGTTGTTACAGATTGTTTTCTTGTTCAAATGAGCTAAGAATGATCCTACCAGAGTTTACAAGTTGTTTCCATGTTCAAACGAGTCAAGAATGGAGCTACAAGTTGTTTCCAAGTTCAAACGATTAAAGAATAAAGTCTCAAGTTGTTATAGATTGGTTCCATGTTCAAACGAGTCAAGAATGAAGTAACAAGTTGTTTCCAAGTTCGAACGAGTCAAGAATGATGTCTCAATTTGTTACGGATTGTTTTCATGTTCAAATGAACCATGAAAGATCTTACAAGAGTTTACAATTGTTTCAATGTTCAAACGAGTCAAGAATGGAGCTACAAGTTGTTTCCAAGTTCAAATGATTAAAGAATAAAGTCTCAAGTTATTACAGATTGTTTTCATGTTCAAATGAGCCAAGAATGACCCTACATTACAAGTTGTTTTCATTGTCAAACGAGTCAAGAATGAAGTTACAAGTTGTTTCCAAGTTCGAACGAGTCAAGAATGATGTCTCAATTTGTTATGGATTGTTTTCATGTTCAAATGAACCAAGAATGATCGTACAAGAGGTTACAAGTTTTCATGTGCAAAGGAGTCAAAAATAAAGCTACAAGTTATATCTAAGTTCGAACGAGTCAAGAATAACGTCTCAATATGTTACAGATTGTTTTCATGTTCAAATGATCAAGAATGATCCTACAAGAGGCTACAATTGTTTCAATGTTCAAACAAGTAAAGAATGAAGAGACAAGTTGTTTCCAAGTTTGAACAGTAAAGAATGAAGTCAAAAGTTGTTACGGATTATTATCATGTTTAAATGAGCGAAAAATTATCCTACAAGAGTTTATAATTGTTTCAATGTTCAAACGACTCAAGAATGGAGCTACAAGTTGTTTCCAAGTTCAAACGATTAAAGAATAAAGTCTCAAGTTGTTACAGATTGTTTTCATGTTCAAATGAGCTAAAAATGATCCTACAAGAGTTTACAATTGTTTCAATGTTCAAACGAGTCAAGAATGGAGCTACAAGTTGTTTCCGAGTTCAAACGAGTAAAGAATAAAGTCTAAAGTTGGTACAGATTGTTTTCATGTTTAAATGAGCCAAGAATGATCTTACCAGAGTTTACAAGTTATTTCCATGTTCAAACGAGTCAAGAATGAAGCTACAAGTTGTTTCCAAGTTCGAACGAGTCAAGAATGATGTCTCAATTTGTTAGGAATTGTTTTCATGTTCAAATGAACCAAGAACGATCCTACAAGAGGTTACAATTGTTTCAATGTTAAAATGAGTCAAGAATGAAGAGACAAGTTGTTTCCAAGTTTGAACAGTAAAGAATGAAGTCTAAAGTTGTTACGGATTATTGTCATGTTAAAATGAGCCGAAAATGATCCTACAAGAGTTTACAATTGTTTCAATGTTCAAACGAGTCAAGAATGGAGCTACCAGTTGGTTCCAAGTTCAAACGAGTAAAGAATAAAGTCTCAAGTTGTTACAGATTGTTTTCATGTTCAAATGAGCCAAGAATGATCCTACAAGAGTTTACAAGTTATTTCCCTGTTCAAACGAGTCAAGAATGGAGCTACAAGTTATTTCCAAGTTCGAACGAGTCAAGAATGATGTCTCAATTTGTTACGGATTATTTTCATGTTCAAATGAACCATGAAAGATCTTACAAGAGTTTACAATTGTTTCAATGTTCAAACGAGTCAATAATGGAGCTACAAGTTGTTTCCAAGTTCAAACGAGGAAGAATAAAGTCTCAAGTTGTTACAGATTGTTTTCATGTTCAAATGAGCCAAGAATGATCCTACAAGAGTTTACAAGTTGTTTCCATTGTCACACGAGTCAAGAATGAAGCTACAAGTTGTTTCCATGTTCGAACGAGTCAAGAATGATGTCTCAATTTGTTATGGATTGTTTTCATGTTCAAATGAACCAAGAATGATCGTACAAGAGGTTACAAGTTTTCAAGTGCAAACGAGTCAAAAATAAAGCTACAAGTTGTTTCTAAGTTCGAACGAGTAAAGAATGACGTCTCAATATGTTACAGATTGTTTTCATGTTCAAATGAATCAAGAATGATCCTACAAAAGGTTACAATTGTTTCAATGTTCAAACGAGTCAAGAATGAAGAGACAAGTTGTTTCCAAGTTTGAACAGTAAAGAATGAAGTCTAAAGTTGTTACGGATTATTGTCATGTTCAAATGAGCGAAAAATGACCCTACAAGAGTTTACAATTGTTTCAATGTTCAAACGAGTCAAGAATGGAGCTACAAGTTGTTTCCAAGTTCAAACGAGTAAAGAATAAAGTCTAAAGTTGGTACAGATTGTTTTCCTGTTCAAATGAGCTAAGAATGATCCTACCATAGTTTACAAGTTATTTTCATGTTCAAAAGAGTCAAGAATGGAGCTACAAGTTGTTTCCAAGTTCAAACGATTAAAGAATAAAGTCTCAAGTTGTTACGGATTGTTTTCATGTTCAAATGAGCCAAGAATGACCCTACAAGACTTTACAATTGTTTCAATGTTCAAACGAGTCAAGAATGAAGAGACAAGTTGTTTCGAAGTTTGAACAGTAAAGAATGAATCTAAAGTTGTTACGGATTATTGTCATGTTCAGATGAGCCAAAAATGATCCTACAACAGTTTACATTTGTTTCAATGTTCAACCGAGTCAAGAATGGAGCTACAAGTTGTTTCCAAGTTTAAACGAGTAAAGAATAAAGTCTCAAGTTGGTACAGATTGTTTTCATGTTTAAATGAGCCAAGAATGATCCTACAAGAGTTTACAAGTTGTTTCCATGTTCAAACGAGTCAAGAATGAAGCAACAAGTTATTTCCAAGTTCGAACGAGTCAAGAATGATGTCTCAATTTTGTTACGGATTGTTTTCATGTTCAAATGGACCAAGAATGATCTTACAAGAGTTTACAATTGTTTCAATGTTCAAACGAGTCAAGAATGAAGAGACAAGTTGTTTCCAAGTTTGAACAGTAAAGAATGAATCTAAAGTTGTTACGGATTATTGTCATGTTCAGATGAGCTAAAAATGATCCTACAACAGTTTACATTTGTTTCAATATTCAATCGAGTCAAGAATGGAGCTACAAGTTGTTTCCAAGTTGAAACGAGTAAAGAATAAAGTCTCAAGTTGTTTCTAAGTTCGAACGAGTAAAGAATGATGTCTCAATTTGTTACAGATTGTTTTCATGTTCAAATGAGCTAAGAATGATCGTACTAGAGTTTACAAGTTATTTCCATGTTCAAACGAGTCAAGAATGAAGCTACAAGTTGTTTCCAAGTTCGAACGAGTCAAGAATGATGTCTCAATTTGTTAGGAATTGTTTTCATGTTTAAATGAACCAAGAACGATCCTACAAGAGGTTACAATTGTTTCAATGTTAAAATGAGTCAAGAATGAAGAGACAAGTTGTTTCCAAGTTTGAACAGTAAAGAATGAAGTCTAAAGTTGTTACGGATTATTGTCATGTTAAAATGAGCCGAAAATGATCCTACAAGAGTTTACAATTGTTTCAATGTTCAAACGAGTCAAGAATGGAGCTACCAGTTGGTTCCAAGTTCAAACTAGTAAAGAATAAAGTCTCAAGTTGTTACAGATTGTTTTCATGTTCAAATGAGCCAAGAATGATCCTACTCTTACAAGTTGTTTCCCTGTTCAAACGAGTCAAGAATGGAGCTACAAGTTATTTCCAAGTTCGAACGAGTCAAGAATGATGTCTCAATTTGTTACGGATTATTTTCATGTTCAAATGAACCATGAAAGATCTTACAAGAGTTTACAAGTTGTTTCCAAGTTCAAATGAGTAAAGAATAAAGTCTCAAGTTGTTACAGATTGTTTTCATGTTCAAATGAGCCAAGAATGATCCTACAAGAGTTTACAAGTTGTTTCCATTATCACACGAGTCAAGAATGAAGCTACAAGTTGTTTCCAAGTTCGAACGAGTCAAGAATGATGTCTCAATTTGTTATGGATTGTTTTCATGTTCAAATGAACCAAGAATGATCGTACAAGAGGTTACAAGTTTTCAAGTGCAAACGAGTCAAAAATAAAGCTACAAGTTGTTTCTAAGTTCGAACGAGTAAAGAATGACGTCTCAATATGTTACAGATTGTTTTCATGTTCAAATGAATCAAGAATGATCCTACAAAAGGTTACAATTGTTTCAATGTTCAAACGAGTCAAGAATGAAGAGACAAGTTGTTCCCAAGTTTGAACAGTAAAGAATGAAGTCTAAAGTTGTTACGGATTATTGTCATGTTCAAATGAGCGAAAAATGACCCTACAAGAGTTTACAATTGTTTCAATGTTCAAACGAGTCAAGAATGGAGCTACAAGTTGTTTCCAAGTTCAAACGAGTAAAGAATAAAGTCTAAAGTTGGTACAGATTGTTTTCCTGTTCAAATGAGCTAAGAATGATCCTACCATAGTTTACAAGTTATTTCCATGTTCAAAAGAGTTAAGAATGGAGCTACAAGTTGTTTTGCAAGTTCAAACGATTAAAGAATAAAGTCTCAAGTTGTTACGGATTGTTTTCATGTTCAAATGAGCCAAGAATGACCCTACAAGAGTTTACAATTGTTTCAATGTTCAAACGAGTCAAGAATGAAGAGACAAGTTGTTTCGAAGTTTGAACAGTAAAGAATGAATCTAAAGTTGTTACGGATTATTGTCATGTTCAGATGAGCCAAAAATGATCCTACAACAGTTTACATTTGTTTCAATGTTCAACCGAGTCAAGAATGGAGCTACAAGTTGTTTCCAAGTTTAAACGAGTAAAGAATAAAGTCTCAAGTTGTTACAGATTGTTTTCATGTTCAAATGAGCTAAGAATGATCCTACCAGAGTTTACAACTTGTTTCCATGTTCAAACGAGTCAAGAATGAAGGTACAAGTTGTTTCCAAGTTCGAACGAGTCAAGAATGATGTCTCAATTTGTTATGGATTGTTTTCATGTTCAAATGAACCAAGTATGATCGTACAAGAAGTTACAAGTTTTCATGTGCAAACGAGTCAAAATTAAAGCTACAAGTTATTTCTAAGTTCGAATGAGTCAAGAATAACGTCTCAATATGTTACAGATTGTTTTCATGTTCAAATGAACCATGAAAGATCTTACAAGAGTTTACAATTGTTTCAATGTTCAAACGAGTCAAGAATGGAGCTACACGTTGTTTCCAAGTTCAAACGAGTAAAGAATAAAGTCTCAAGTTGTTACAGATTGTTTTCATGTTCAAATGAGCCAAGAATGATCCTACAAGAGT
The DNA here is from genome assembly GCA_028671895.1 of Oenanthe sinensis. Taxonomy (NCBI): domain Eukaryota; kingdom Viridiplantae; phylum Streptophyta; class Magnoliopsida; order Apiales; family Apiaceae; genus Oenanthe; species Oenanthe sinensis. The sequence goes on from CM053807.1 coordinate 16,953,042, forward strand.
TTACAAGTTGTTTCCATTGTCACACGAGTCAAGAATGAAGCTACAAGTTGTTTCCAAGTTCGAACGAGTCAAGAATGATGTCTCAATTTGTTATGGATTGTTTTCATGTTCAAATGAACCAAGAATGATCGTACAAGAGGTTACAAGTTTTCAAGTGCAAACGAGTCAAAAATAAAGCTACAAGTTGTTTCTAAGTTCGAACGAGTAAAGAATGACGTCTCAGTATGTTACAGATTGTTTTCATGTTCAAATGAACCATGAATGATCCTACAAAAGGTTACAATTATTTCAATGTTCAAACGAGTCAAGAATGAAGAGACAAGTTGTTTCCAAGTTTGAACAGTAAAGAATGAAGTCTAAAGTTGTTACGGATTATTGTCATGTTCAAATGAGCGAAAAATGATCCTACAAGAGTTTACAATTGTTTCAATGTTCAAACGAGTCAAGAATGGAGCTACAAGTTGTTTCCAAGTTCAAACGAGTAAAGAATAAAGTCTAAAGTTGGTACAGATTGTTTTCATGTTCAAATGAGTCAAGAATGATCCTACAAGAGTTTACAAGTTGTTTCCATGTTCAAACGAGTCAAGAATGAAGCAACAAGTTATTTCCATGTTCGAACGAGTCAAGAATGATGTCTCAATTTTGTTACGGATTGTTTTCATGTTCAAATGGACCAAGAATGATCTTACAAGAGTTTACAATTGTTTCAATGTTCAAACGAGTCAAGAATGAAGAGACAAGTTGTTTCCAAGTTTGAACAGAAAAGAATGAATCTAAAGTTGTTACAGATTATTGTCATGTTCAGATGAGCCAAAAATGATTCTACAACAGTTTACATTTGTGTCAATGTTCAACCGAATCAAGAATGGAGCTACAAGTTGTTTCCAAGTTTAAACGAGTAAAGAATAAAGTCTCAAGTTGTTACAGATTGTTTTCATGTTCAAATGAGCTAAGAATGATCCTACCAGAGTTTACAAGTTGTTTCTATGTTCAAACGAGTCAAGAATGAAGCTACAAGTTGTTTCCAAGTTCGAACGAGTCAAGAATGATGTCTCAATTTGTTAGGGATTGTTTTCATGTTCAAATGAACCAAGAACGATCCTACAAGAGGTTACAATTGTTTCAATGTTAAAACGAGTCAAGAATGAAGAGACAAGTTGTTTCCAAGTTTGAACAGTAAAGAATGAAGTCTAAAGTTGTTACGGATTATTGTCATGTTCAAATGAGCCAAAAATGATCCTACAAGAGTTTACAATTGTTTCAATGTTCAAACGAGTCAAGAATGGAGCTACCAGTTGGTTCCAAGTTCAAACGAGTAAAGAATAAAGTCTCAAGTTGTTACAGATTGTTTTCATGTTCAAATGAGCCAAGAATGATCCTACAAGAGATTACAAGTTGTTTCCCTGTTCAAACGAGTCAAGAATGGAGCTACAAGTTATTTCCAAGTTCGAACGAGTCAAGAATGATGTCTCAATTTGTTACGGATTATTTTCATGTTCAAATGAACCATGAAAGATCTTACAAGAGTTTACAATTATTTCAATGTTCAAACGAGTCAATAATGGAGCTACAAGTTGTTTCCAAGTTCAAATGAGTAAAGAATAAAGTCTCAAGTTGTTACAGATTGTTTTCATGTTCAAATGAGCCAAGAATGATCCTACAAGAGTTTACAAGTTGTTTCCATTGTCACACGAGTCAAGAATGAAGCTACAAGTTGTTTCCAAGTTCGAACGAGTCAAGAATGATGACTCAATTTGTTATGGATTGTTTTCATGTTCAAATGAACCAAGAATGATCGTACAAGAGGTTACAAGTTTTCAAGTGCAAACGAGTCAAAAATAAAGCTACAAGTTGTTTCTAAGTTCGAACGAGTAAAGAATGACGTCTCAATATGTTACAGATTGTTTTCATGTTCAAATGAATCAAGAATGATCCTACAAAAGGTTACAATTGTTTCAATGTTCAAACGAGTCAAGAATGAAGAGACAAGTTGTTTCCAAGTTTGAACAGTAAAGAATGAAGTCTAAAGTTGTTACGGATTATTGTCATGTTCAAATGAGCGAAAAATGACCCTACAAGAGTTTACAATTGTTTCAATGTTCAAACGAGTCAAGAATGGAGCTACAAGTTGTTTCCAAGTTCAAACGAGTAAAGAATAAAGTCTAAAGTTGGTACAGATTGTTTTCCTGTTCAAATGAGCTAAGAATGATCCTACCATAGTTTACAAGTTATTTCCATGTTCAAAAGAGTCAAGAATGGAGCTACAAGTTGTTTTGCAAGTTCAAACGATTAAAGAATAAAGTCTCAAGTTGTTACGGATTGTTTTCATGTTCAAATGAGCCAAGAATGACCCTACAAGAGTTTACAATTGTTTCAATGTTCAAACGAGTCAAGAATGAAGAGACAAGTTGTTTCGAAGTTTGAACAGTAAAGAATGAATCTAAAGTTGTTACGGATTATTGTCATGTTCAGATGAGCCAAAAATGATCCTACAACAGTTTACATTTGTTTCAATGTTCAACCGAGTCAAGAATGGAGCTACAAGTTGTTTCCAAGTTTAAACGAGTAAAGAATAAAGTCTCAAGTTGTTACAGATTGTTTTCATGTTCAAATGAGCTAAGAATGATCCTACCAGAGTTTACAAGTTGTTTCCATGTTCAAACGAGTCAAGAATGAAGGTACAAGTTGTTTCCAAGTTCGAACGAGTCAAGAATGATGTCTCAATTTGTTATGGATTGTTTTCATGTTCAAATGAACCAAGTATGATCGTACAAGAAGTTACAAGTTTTCATGTGCAAACGAGTCAAAATTAAAGCTACAAGTTATTTCTAAGTTCGAATGAGTCAAGAATAACGTCTCAATATGTTACAGATTGTTTTCATGTTCAAATGAACCATGAAAGATCTTATAAGAGTTTACAATTGTTTCAATGTTCAAACGAGTCAAGAATGGAGCTACACGTTGTTTCCAAGTTCAAACGAGTAAAGAATAAAGTCTCAAGTTGTTACAGATTGTTTTCATGTTCAAATGAGCCAAGAATGATCCTACAAGAGTTTACAAGTTGTTTCCATTGTCACACGAGTCAAGAATGAAGCTACAAGTTGTTTCCAAGTTCGAACGAGTCAAGAATGATGTCTCAATTTGTTATGGATTGTTTTCATGTTCAAATGAACCAAGAATGATCGTACAAGAGGTTACAAGTTTTCAAGTGCAAACGAGTCAAAAATAAAGCTACAAGTTGTTTCTAAGTTCGAACGAGTAAAGAATGACGTCTCAGTATGTTACAGATTGTTTTCATGTTCAAATGAACCATGAATGATCCTACAAAAGGTTACAATTATTTCAATGTTCAAACGAGTCAAGAATGAAGAGACAAGTTGTTTCCAAGTTTGAACAGTAAAGAATGAAGTCTAAAGTTGTTACGGATTATTGTCATGTTCAAATGAGCGAAAAATGATCCTACAAGAGTTTACAATTGTTTCAATGTTCAAACGAGTCAAGAATGGAGCTACAAGTTGTTTCCAAGTTCAAACGAGTAAAGAATAAAGTCTAAAGTTGGTACAGATTGTTTTCATGTTCAAATGAGTCAAGAATGATCCTACAAGAGTTTACAAGTTGTTTCCATGTTCAAACGAGTCAAGAATGAAGCAACAAGTTATTTCCATGTTCGAACGAGTCAAGAATGATGTCTCAATTTTGTTACGGATTGTTTTCATGTTCAAATGGACCAAGAATGATCTTACAAGAGTTTACAATTGTTTCAATGTTCAAACGAGTCAAGAATGAAGAGACAAGTTGTTTCCAAGTTTGAACAGAAAAGAATGAATCTAAAGTTGTTACGGATTATTGTCATGTTCAGATGAGCCAAAAATGATTCTACAACAGTTTACATTTGTGTCAATGTTCAACCGAATCAAGAATGGAGCTACAAGTTGTTTCCAAGTTTAAACGAGTAAAGAATAAAGTCTCAAGTTGTTACAGATTGTTTTCATGTTCAAATGAGCTAAGAATGATCCTACCAGAGTTTACAAGTTGTTTCTATGTTCAAACGAGTCAAGAATGAAGCTACAAGTTGTTTCCAAGTTCGAACGAGTCAAGAATGATGTCTCAATTTGTTAGGGATTGTTTTCATGTTCAAATGAACCAAGAACGATCCTACAAGAGGTTACAATTGTTTCAATGTTAAAACGAGTCAAGAATGAAGAGACAAGTTGTTTCCAAGTTTGAACAGTAAAGAATGAAGTCTAAAGTTGTTACGGATTATTGTCATGTTCAAATGAGCCAAAAATGATCCTACAAGAGTTTACAATTGTTTCAATGTTCAAACGAGTCAAGAATGGAGCTACCAGTTGGTTCCAAGTTCAAACGAGTAAAGAATAAAGTCTCAAGTTGTTACAGATTGTTTTCATGTTCAAATGAGCCAAGAATGATCCTACAAGAGTTTACAAGTTGTTTCCCTGTTCAAACGAGTCAAGAATGGAGCTACAAGTTATTTCCAAGTTCGAACGAGTCAAGAATGATGTCTCAATTTGTTACGGATTATTTTCATGTTCAAATGAACCATGAAAGATCTTACAAGAGTTTACAATTATTTCAATGTTCAAACGAGTCAATAATGGAGCTACAAGTTGTTTCAAAGTTCAAATGAGTAAAGAATAAAGTCTCAAGTTGTTACAGATTGTTTTCATGTTCAAATGAGCCAAGAATGATCCTACAAGAGTTTACAAGTTGTTTCCATTGTCACACGAGTCAAGAATGAAGCTACAAGTTGTTTCCAAGTTCGAACGAGTCAAGAATGATGTCTCAATTTGTTATGGATTGTTTTCATGTTCAAATGAACCAAGAATGATCGTACAAGAGGTTACAAGTTTTCAAGTGCAAACGAGTCAAAAATAAAGCTACAAGTTGTTTCTAAGTTCGAACGAGTAAAGAATGACTTTTCAATATGTTACAGATTGTTTTCATGTTCAAATGAATCAAGAATGATCCTACAAAAGGTTACAATTGTTTCAATGTTCAAACGAGTCAAGAATGAAGAGACAAGTTGTTTCCAAGTTTGAACAGTAAAGAATGAAGTCTAAAGTTGTTACGGATTATTGTCATGTTCAAATGAGCGAAAAATGACCCTACAAGAGTTTACAATTGTTTCAATGTTCAAACGAGTCAAGAATGGAGCTACAAGTTGTTTCCAAGTTCAAACGAGTAAAGAATAAAGTCTAAAGTTGGTACAGATTGTTTTCCTGTTCAAATGAGCTAAGAATGATCCTACCATAGTTTACAAGTTATTTCCATGTTCAAAAGAGTCAAGAATGGAGCTACAAGTTGTTTCCAAGTTCAAACGATTAAAGAATAAAGTCTCAAGTTGTTACGGATTGTTTTCATGTTCAAATGAGCCAAGAATGACCCTACAAGAGTTTACAATTGTTTCAATGTTCAAACGAGTCAAGAATGAAGAGACAAGTTGTTTCGAAGTTTGAACAGTAAAGAATGAATCTAAAGTTGTTACGGATTATTGTCATGTTCAGATGAGCCAAAAATGATCCTACAACAGTTTACATTTGTTTCAATGTTCAACCGAGTCAAGAATGGAGCTACAAGTTGTTTCCAAGTTTAAACGAGTAAAGAATAAAGTCTCAAGTTGTTACAGATTGTTTTCATGTTCAAATGAGCTAAGAATGATCCTACCAGAGTTTACAAGTTGTTTCCATGTTCAAATGAGTCAAGAATGAAGGTACAAGTTGTTTCCAAGTTCGAACGAGTCAAGAATGATGTCTTAATTTGTTATGGATTGTTTTCATGTTCAAATGAACCAAGTATGATCGTACAAGAAGTTACAAGTTTTCATGTGCAAACGAGTCAAAAATAAAGCTACAAGTTATTTCTAAGTTCGAATGAGTCAAGAATAACGTCTCAATATGTTACAGATTGTTTTCATGTTCAAATGAACCATGAAAGATCTTACAAGAGTTTACAATTGTTTCAATGTTCAAACGAGTCAAGAATGGAGCTACACGTTGTTTCCAAGTTCAAACGAGTAAAGAATAAAGTCTCAAGTTGTTACAGATTGTTTTCATGTTCAAATGAGCCAAGAATGATCCTACAAGAGTTTACAAGTTGTTTCCATTGTCACACGAGTCAAGAATGAAGCTACAAGTTGTTTCCAAGTTCGAACGAGTCAAGAATGATGTCTCAATTTGTTATGGATTGTTTTCATGTTCAAATGAACCAAGAATGATCGTACAAGAGGTTACAAGTTTTCAAGTGCAAACGAGTCAAAAATAAAGCTACAAGTTGTTTCTAAGTTCGAACGAGTAAAGAATGACGTCTCAGTATGTTACAGATTGTTTTCATGTTCAAATGAACCAAGAATGATCCTACAAAAGGTTACAATTATTTCAATGTTCAAACGAGTCAAGAATGAAGAGACAAGTTGTTTCCAAGTTTGAACAGTAAAGAATGAAGTCTAAAGTTGTTACGGATTATTGTCATGTTCAAATGAGCGAAAAATGATCCTACAAGAGTTTACAATTGTTTCAATGTTCAAACGAGTCAAGAATGGAGCTACAAGTTGTTTCCAAGTTCAAACGAGTAAAGAATAAAGTCTAAAGTTGGTACAGATTGTTTTCATGTTCAAATGAGTCAAGAATGATCCTACAAGAGTTTACAAGTTGTTTCCATGTTCAAACGAGTCAAGAATGAAGCAACAAGTTATTTCCATGTTCGAACGAGTCAAGAATGATGTCTCAATTTTGTTACGGATTGTTTTCATGTTCAAATGGACCAAGAATGATCTTACAAGAGTTTACAATTGTTTCAATGTTCAAACGAGTCAAGAATGAAGAGACAAGTTGTTTCCAAGTTTGAACAGTAAAGAATGAATCTAAAGTTGTTACGGATTATTGTCATGTTCAGATGAGCCAAAAATGATTCTACAACAGTTTACATTTGTGTCAATGTTTAACCGAATCAAGAATGGAGCTACAAGTTGTTTCCAAGTTTAAACGAGTAAAGAATAAAGTCTCAAGTTGTTACAGATTGTTTTCATGTTCAAATGAGCTAAGAATGATCCTACCAGAGTTTACAAGTTGTTTCTATGTTCAAACGAGTCAAGAATGAAGCTACAAGTTGTTTCCAAGTTCGAACGAGTCAAGAATGATGTCTCATTTTGTTAGGGATTGTTTTCATGTTCAAATGAACCAAGAACGATCCTACAAGAGGTTACAATTGTTTCAATGTTAAAACGAGTCAAGAATGAAGAGACAAGTTGTTTCCAAGTTTGAACAGTAAAGAATGAAGTCTAAAGTTGTTACGGATTATTGTCATGTTCAAATGAGCCAAAAATGATCCTACAAGAGTTTACAATTGTTTCAATGTTCAAACGAGTCAAGAATGGAGCTACCAGTTGGTTCCAAGTTCAAACGAGTAAAGAATAAAGTCTCAAGTTGTTACAGATTGTTTTCATGTTCAAATGAGCCAAGAATGATCCTACAAGAGTTTACAAGTTGTTTCCCTGTTCAAACGAGTCAAGAATGGAGCTACAAGTTATTTCCAAGTTCGAACGAGTCAAGAATGATGTCTCAATTTGTTACGGATTATTTTCATGTTCAAATGAACCATGAAAGATCTTACAAGAGTTTACAATTATTTCAATGTTCAAACGAGTCAATAATGGAGCTACAAGTTGTTTCCAAGTTCAAATGAGTAAAGAATAAAGTCTCAAGTTGTTACAGATTGTTTTCATGTTCAAATGAGCCAAGAATGATCCTACAAGAGTTTATAAGTTGTTTCCATTGTCACACGAGTCAAGAATGAAGCTACAAGTTGTTTCCAAGTTCGAACGAGTCAAGAATGATGTCTCAATTTGTTATGGATTGTTTTCATGTTCAAATGAACCAAGAATGATCGTACAAGAGGTTACAAGTTTTCAAGTGCAAACGAGTCAAAAATAAAGCTACAAGTTATTTCTAAGTTCGAACGAGTAAAGAATGACTTTTCAATATGTTACAGATTGTTTTCATGTTCAAATGAATCAAGAATGATCCTACAAAAGGTTACAATTGTTTCAATGTTCAAACGAGTCAAGAATGAAGAGACAAGTTGTTTCCAAGTTTGAACAGTAAAGAATGAAGTCTAAAGTTGTTACGGATTATTGTCATGTTCAAATGAGCGAAAAATGACCCTACAAGAGTTTACAATTGTTTCAATGTTCAAACGAGTCAAGAATGGAGCTACAAGTTGTTTTCAAGTTCAAACGAGTAAAGAATAAAGTCTAAAGTTGGTACAGATTGTTTTCCTGTTCAAATGAGCTAAGAATGATCCTACCATAGTTTACAAGTTATTTCCATGTTCAAAAGAGTCAAGAATGGAGCTACAAGTTGTTTCCAAGTTCAAACGATTAAAGAATAAAGTCTCAAGTTGTTACGGATTGTTTTCATGTTCAAATGAGCCAAGAATGACCCTACAAGAGTTTACAATTGTTTCAATGTTCAAACGAGTCAAGAATGAAGAGACAAGTTTTTTTTTTGTTAAGTAATAATTTTATAAACCCAACAAAATAAAAACACAATACTAGGGCATCCCCTAGGCCACTAAGAGGTGGAACATGCTCCACAACTAAAACCAAAAGTGGCTAAATAATTAACCAACCTCATACTTCTGCTAACATCAGTATAACTATCAAAGAACAATTAGTACAACAAACTAATTAATCTATAGTCCTGGTGCACTAAAGCCTTGAAATTTTTATTTGAGAAAACTCTTTCTCTAATAGCTTGCTTCACATGTTTACATAGTTGACCAACTGGAGTCCCTGGTTCTGTATCATGTATGCGTTTGTTTCTTTCCCTCCATGTGTAATACACTGTTGCCGCCATAAATAAATAATTAATTTGAGTCTTCAAATCATTTGAATTTCCTGCAAGATATTGATCCCAATTTCCCACTATTTGAAGAGGACTTTGACTATAAATGCCTTTGATATACGAACATTCCCCAAACAAATGCTGAGCAGACTCCATACCATTAGAACAAAGCACACATGCCGGCTGAACTTGAATACCAAACTGAATCATTCTGTCCCTTGTGAGCAATCTGTTGCGCAAAGCAAGCCAAAGAATAAAAGAGTAGCGTGGGACATGAATTTTGTGCCAAAGAGCCCTGAACCAATGAGAACTATTACCCCGATTTCGAATAGATTCATAAACATCTGCCAGCTTCACATTTTTCTCCTCAATACCATCCCAACTTACCCTGTCTTCTGCTGAAATAGTGACTGAATTTAACAGATGACGAAGCTCAATCATGTCCACATGATTCGAGGGAGAAATATTCCAGCTACCATTTTCAAGTAAAGAACTAACCCTTGCCCGAGGTGAAGATTCTGCAATACTGATTATATTCTCGTGAAATTGAGATCTTAGAGGCAGCCTATTAAACCAAGGATCATTCCACATCTCTATTTTATCCCCTCGTCCCTTCATAAAGAGACAAGTTGTTTCGAAGTTTGAACAGTAAAGAATGAATCTAAAGTTGTTACGGATTATTGTCATGTTCAGATGAGCCAAAAATGATCCTACAACAGTTTACATTTGTTTCAATGTTCAACCGAGTCAAGAATGGAGCTACAAGTTGTTTCCAAGTTTAAACGAGTAAAGAATAAAGTCTCAAGTTGTTACAGATTGTTTTCATGTTCAAATGAGCTAAGAATGATCCTACCAGAGTTTACAAGTTGTTTCCATGTTCAAACGAGTCAAGAATGAAGGTACAAGTTGTTTCCAAGTTCGAACGAGTCAAGAATGATGTCTCAATTTGTTATGGATTGTTTTCATGTTCAAATGAACCAAGTATGATCGTACAAGAAGTTACAAGTTTTCATGTGCAAACGAGTCAAAAATAAAGCTACAAGTTATTTCTAAGTTCGAATGAGTCAAGAATAACGTCTCAATATGTTACAGATTGTTTTCATGTTCAAATGAACCATGAAAGATCTTACAAGAGTTTACAATTGTTTCAATGTTCAAACGAGTCAAGAATGGAGCTACACGTTGTTTCCAAGTTCAAACGAGTAAAGAATAAAGTCTCAAGTTGTTACAGATTGTTTTCATGTTCAAATGAGCCAAGAATGATCCTACAAGAGTTTACAAGTTGTTTCCATTGTCACACGAGTCAAGAATGAAGCTACAAGTTGTTTCCAAGTTCGAACGAGTCAAGAATGATGTCTCAATTTGTTATGGATTGTTTTCATGTTCAAATGAACCAAGAATGATCGTACAAGAGGTTACAAGTTTTCAAGTGCAAACGAGTCAAAAATAAAGCTACAAGTTGTTTCTAAGTTCGAACGAGTAAAGAATGACGTCTCAGTATGTTACAGATTGTTTTCATGTTCAAATGAACCAAGAATGATCCTACAAAAGGTTACAATTATTTCAATGTTAAAACGAGTCAAGAATGAAGAGACAAGTTGTTTCCAAGTTTGAACAGTAAAGAATGAAGTCTAAAGTTGTTACGGATTATTGTCATGTTCAAATGAGCCAAAAATGATCCTACAAGAGTTTACAATTGTTTCAATGTTCAAACGAGTCAAGAATGGAGCTACAAGTTGTTTCCAAGTTCAAACGAGTAAAGAATAAAGTCTAAAGTTGGTACAGATTGTTTTCATGTTCAAATGAGTCAAGAATGATCCTACAAGAGTTTACAAGTTGTTTCCATGTTCAAACGAGTCAAGAATGAAGCAACAAGTTATTTCCATGTTCGAACGAGTCAAGAATGATGTCTCAATTTTGTTACGAATTGTTTTCATGTTCAAATGGACCAAGAATGATCTTACAAGAGTTTACAATTGTTTCAATGTTCAAACGAGTCAAGAATGAAGAGACAAGTTGTTTCCAAGTTTGAACAGTAAAGAGTGAATCTAAAGTTGTTACGGATTATTGTCATGTTCAGATGAGCCAAAAATGATCCTACAACAGTTTACATTTGTGTCAATGTTCAACCGAGTCAAGAATGGAGCTACAAGTTGTTTCCAAGTTTAAACGAGTAAACAATAAAGTCTCAAGTTGTTACAGATTGTTTTCATGTTCAAATGAGCTAAGATTGATCCTACCAGAGTTTACAAGTTGTTTCCATGTTCAAACGAGTCAAGAATGAAGTTACAAGTTGTTTCCAAGTTCGAAAAAGTCAAGAATGATGTCTCTATTTGTCACAGATTGTTTTCATGTTCAAATGGACCAAGAATGATCTTACAAGAGTTTACAATTGTTTCAATGTTCAAACGAGTCAATAATGAAGAGACAAGTTGTTTCCAAGTTTGAACAGTAAAGAATGAATCTAAAGTTGTTACGGATTATTGTCATGTTCAGATGAGCCAAAAATGATTCTACAACAGTTTACATTTGTGTCAATGTTCAACCGAGTCAAGAATGGAGCTACAAGTTGTTTCCAAGTTTAAACGAGTAAAGAATAAAGTCTCAAGTTGTTACAGATTGTTTTCATGTTCAAATGAGCTAAGAATGATCCTACCAGAGTTTACAAGTTGTTTCTATGTTCAAACGAGTCAAGAATGAAGCTACAAGTTGTTTCCAAGTTCGAACGAGTCAAGATTGATGTCTCAATTTGTTAGGGATTGTTTTCATGTTCAAATGAACCAAGAACGATCCTACAAGAGGTTACAATTGTTTCAATGTTAAAACGAGTCAAGAATGAAGAGACAAGTTGTTTCCAAGTTTGAACAGTAAAGAATGAAGTCTAAAGTTGTTACGGATTATTGTCATGTTCAAATGAGCCAAAAATGATCCTACAAGAGTTTACAATTGTTTCAATGTTCAAACGAGTCAAGAATGGAGCTACCAGTTGGTTCCAAGTTCAAACGAGTAAAGAATAAAGTCTCAAGTTGTTACAGATTGTTTTCATGTTCAAATGAGCCAAGAATGATCCTACAAGAGTTTACAAGTTGTGTCCCTGTTCAAACGAGTCAGGAATGGTGCTACAAGTTATTTTCAAGTTCAAACGAGTAAAGAATAAAGTCTCAAGTTGTTACAGATTCTTTTCATGTTGAAATAAGCCAAGAATCATCCTACAAGAGTTTACAAGTTGTTTCCATGTTCAAACGAGTCAAGAATGAAGCAACAAGTTATTTCCAAGTTCGAACGAGTCAAGAATGATGTCTCAATTTGTTACGGATTAATTTCATGTTCAAATGAACCATGAAAGATCTTACAAGAGTTTACAATTGTTTCAATGTTCAAACGAGTGAAGAATGGAGCTACAAGTTGTTTCCAAGTTTAAACGAGTAAAGAATAAAGTCTCAAGTTGTTACAGATTGTTTTCATGTTCAAATGAGCTAAGAATGATCCTACCAGAGTTTACAAGTTGTTTCCATGTTCAAACGAGTCAAGAATGAAGGTACAAGTTATTTCCAAGTTCGAACGAGTCAAGAATGATGTCTCAATTTGTTATGGATTGTTTTCATGTTCAAATGAACCAAGTATGATCGTACAAGAAGTTACAAGTTTTCATGTGCAAACGAGTCAAAAATAAAGCTACAAGTTATTTCTAAGTTCGAATGAGTCAAGAATAACGTCTCAATATGTTACAGATTGTTTTCATGTTCAAATGAACCATGAAAGATCTTACAAGAGTTTACAATTGTTTCAATGTTCAAACGAGTCAAGAATGGAGCTACAAGTTGTTTCCAAGTTCGAACGAGTCAAGAATGATGTCTCAATTTGTTAGGGATTGTTTTCATGTTCAAATGAACCAAGAACGATCCTACAAGAGGTTACAATTGTTTCAATGTTAAAACGAGTCAAGAATGAAGAGACAAGTTGTTTCCAAGTTTGAACAGTAAAGAATGAAGTCTAAAGTTGTTACGGATTATTGTCATGTTCAAATGAGCCAAAAATGATCCTACAAGAGTTTACAATTGTTTCAATGTTCAAACGAGTCAAGAATGGAGCTACCAGTTGGTTCCAAGTTCAAACGAGTAAAGAATAAAGTCTCAAGTTGTTATAGATTGTTTTCATGTTCAAATGGGCCAAGAATGATCCTACAAGAGTTTACAAGTTGTTTCCCTGTTCAAACGAGTCAAGAATGGAGCTACAAGTTATTTCCAAGTTCGAACGAGTCAAGAATGATGTCTCAAGTTACAGATTGTTTTCATGTTCAAATGAGCCAAGAATGATCCTACAAGAGTTTACAAGTTGTTTCCATTGTCACACGAGTCAAGAATGAAGCTACAAGTTGTTTCCAAGTTCGAACGAGTCAAGAATGATGTCTCAATTTGTTATGGATTGTTTTCATGTTCAAATGAACCAAGAATGATCGTACAAGAGGTTACAAGTTTTCAAGTGCAAACGAGTCAAAAATAAAGCTACAAGTTGTTTCTAAGTTCGAACGAGTAAAGAATGACTTTTCAATATGTTACAGATTGTTTTCATGTTCAAATGAATCAAGAATGATCCTACAAAAGGTTACAATTGTTTCAATGTTCAAACGAGTCAAGAATGAAGAGACAAGTTGTTTCCAAGTTTGAACAGTAAAGAATGAAGTCTAAAGTTGTTACGGATTATTGTCATGTTCAAATGAGCGAAAAATGACCCTACAAGAGTTTACAATTGTTTCAATGTTCAAACGAGTCAAGAATGGAGCTACAAGTTGTTTCCAAGTTCAAACGAGTAAAGAATAAAGTCTAAAGTTGGTACAGATTGTTTTCCTGTTCAAATGAGCTAAGAATGATCCTACCATAGTTTACAAGTTATTTCCATGTTCAAAAGAGTCAAGAATGGAGCTACAAGTTGTTTCCAAGTTCAAACGATTAAAGAATAAAGTCTCAAGTTGTTACGGATTGTTTTCATGTTCAAATGAGCCAAGAATGACCCTACAAGAGTTTACAATTGTTTCAATGTTCAAACGAGTCAAGAATGAAGAGACAAGTTGTTTCGAAGTTTGAACAGTAAAGAATGAATCTAAAGTTGTTACGGATTATTGTCATGTTCAGGTGAGCCAAAAATGATCCTACAACAGTTTACATTTGTTTCAATGTTCAACCGAGTCAAGAATGGAGCTACAAGTTGTTTCCAAGTTTAAACGAGTAAAGAATAAAGTCTCAAGTTGTTACAGATTGTTTTCATGTTCAAATGAGCTAAGAATGATCCTACCAGAGTTTACAAGTTGTTTCCATGTTCAAACGAGTCAAGAATGAAGGTACAAGTTGTTTCCAAGTTCGAACGAGTCAAGAATGATGTCTCAATTTGTTATGGATTGTTTTCATGTTCAAATGAACCAAGTATGATCGTACAAGAAGTTACAAGTTTTCATGTGCAAACGAGTCAAAAATAAAGCTACAAGTTATTTCTAAGTTCGAATGAGTCAAGAATAACGTCTCAATATGTTACAGATTGTTTTCATGTTCAAATGAACCATGAAAGATCTTACAAGAGTTTACAATTGTTTCAATGTTCAAACGAGTCAAGAATGGAGCTACACGTTGTTTCCAAGTTCAAACGAGTAAAGAATAAAGTCTCAAGTTGTTACAGATTGTTTTCATGTTCAAATGAGCCAAGAATGATCCTACAAGAGTTTACAAGTTGTTTCCATTGTCACACGAGTCAAGAATGAAGCTACAAGTTGTTTCCAAGTTCGAACGAGTCAAGAATGATGTCTCAATTTGTTATGGATTGTTTTCATGTTCAAATGAACCAAGAATGATCGTACAAGAGGTTACAAGTTTTCAAGTGCAAACGAGTCAAAAATAAAGCTACAAGTTGTTTCTAAGTTCGAACGAGTAAAGAATGACGTCTCAGTATGTTACAGATTGTTTTCATGTTCAAATGAACCAAGAATGATCCTACAAAAGGTTACAATTATTTCAATGTTAAAACGAGTCAAGAATGAAGAGACAAGTTGTTTCCAAGTTTGAACAGTAAAGAATGAAGTCTAAAGTTGTTACGGATTATTGTCATGTTCAAATGAGCCAAAAATGATCCTACAAGAGTTTACAATTGTTTCAATGTTCAAACGAGTCAAGAATGGAGCTACAAGTTGTTTCCAAGTTCAAACGAGTAAAGAATAAAGTCTAAAGTTGGTACAGATTGTTTTCATGTTCAAATGAGTCAAGAATGATCCTACAAGAGTTTACAAGTTGTTTCCATGTTCAAACGAGTCAAGAATGAAGCAACAAGTTATTTCCATGTTCGAACGAGTCAAGAATGATGTCTCAATTTTGTTACGAATTGTTTTCATGTTCAAATGGACCAAGAATGATCTTACAAGAGTTTACAATTGTTTCAATGTTCAAACGAGTCAAGAATGAAGAGACAAGTTGTTTCCAAGTTTGAACAGTAAAGAGTGAATCTAAAGTTGTTACGGATTATTGTCATGTTCAGATGAGCCAAAAATGATCCTACAACAGTTTACATTTGTGTCAATGTTCAACCGAGTCAAGAATGGAGCTACAAGTTGTTTCCAAGTTTAAACGAGTAAACAATAAAGTCTCAAGTTGTTACAGATTGTTTTCATGTTCAAATGAGCTAAGATTGATCCTACCAGAGTTTACAAGTTGTTTCCATGTTCAAACGAGTCAAGAATGAAGTTACAAGTTGTTTCCAAGTTCGAAAAAGTCAAGAATGATGTCTCTATTTGTCACAGATTGTTTTCATGTTCAAATGGACCAAGAATGATCTTACAAGAGTTTACAATTGTTTCAATGTTCAAACGAGTCAATAATGAAGAGACAAGTTGTTTCCAAGTTTGAACAGTAAAGAATGAATCTAAAGTTGTTACGGATTATTGTCATGTTCAGATGAGCCAAAAATGATTCTACAACAGTTTACATTTGTGTCAATGTTCAACCGAGTCAAGAATGGAGCTACAAGTTGTTTCCAAGTTTAAACGAGTAAAGAATAAAGTCTCAAGTTGTTACAGATTGTTTTCATGTTCAAATGAGCTAAGAATGATCCTACCAGAGTTTACAAGTTGTTTCTATGTTCAAACGAGTCAAGAATGAAGCTACAAGTTGTTTCCAAGTTCGAACGAGTCAAGATTGATGTCTCAATTTGTTAGGGATTGTTTTCATGTTCAAATGAACCAAGAACGATCCTACAAGAGGTTACAATTGTTTCAATGTTAAAACGAGTCAAGAATGAAGAGACAAGTTGTTTCCAAGTTTGAACAGTAAAGAATGAAGTCTAAAGTTGTTACGGATTATTGTCATGTTCAAATGAGCCAAAAATGATCCTACAAGAGTTTACAATTGTTTCAATGTTCAAACGAGTCAAGAATGGAGCTACCAGTTGGTTCCAAGTTCAAACGAGTAAAGAATAAAGTCTCAAGTTGTTACAGATTGTTTTCATGTTCAAATGAGCCAAGAATGATCCTACAAGAGTTTACAAGTTGTGTCCCTGTTCAAACGAGTCAGGAATGGTGCTACAAGTTATTTTCAAGTTCAAACGAGTAAAGAATAAAGTCTCAAGTTGTTACAGATTCTTTTCATGTTGAAATAAGCCAAGAATCATCCTACAAGAGTTTACAAGTTGTTTCCATGTTCAAACGAGTCAAGAATGAAGCAACAAGTTATTTCCAAGTTCGAACGAGTCAAGAATGATGTCTCAATTTGTTACGGATTAATTTCATGTTCAAATGAACCATGAAAGATCTTACAAGAGTTTACAATTGTTTCAATGTTCAAACGAGTGAAGAATGGAGCTACAAGTTGTTTCCAAGTTTAGACGAGTAAAGAATAAAGTCTCAAGTTGTTACAGATTGTTTTCATGTTCAAATGAGCTAAGAATGATCCTACCAGAGTTTACAAGTTGTTTCCATGTTCAAACGAGTCAAGAATGAAGGTACAAGTTATTTCCAAGTTCGAACGAGTCAAGAATGATGTCTCAATTTGTTATGGATTGTTTTCATGTTCAAATGAACCAAGTATGATCGTACAAGAAGTTACAAGTTTTCATGTGCAAACGAGTCAAAAATAAAGCTACAAGTTATTTCTAAGTTCGAATGAGTCAAGAATAACGTCTCAATATGTTACAGATTGTTTTCATGTTCAAATGAACCATGAAAGATCTTACAAGAGTTTACAATTGTTTCAATGTTCAAACGAGTCAAGAATGGAGCTACAAGTTGTTTCCAAGTTCGAACGAGTCAAGAATGATGTCTCAATTTGTTAGGGATTGTTTTCATGTTCAAATGAACCAAGAACGATCCTACAAGAGGTTACAATTGTTTCAATGTTAAAACGAGTCAAGAATGAAGAGACAAGTTGTTTCCAAGTTTGAACAGTAAAGAATGAAGTCTAAAGTTGTTACGGATTATTGTCATGTTCAAATGAGCCAAAAATGATCCTACAAGAGTTTACAATTGTTTCAATGTTCAAACGAGTCAAGAATGGAGCTACCAGTTGGTTCCAAGTTCAAACGAGTAAAGAATAAAGTCTCAAGTTGTTATAGATTGTTTTCATGTTCAAATGGGCCAAGAATGATCCTACAAGAGTTTACAAGTTGTTTCCCTGTTCAAACGAGTCAAGAATGGAGCTACAAGTTATTTCCAAGTTCGAACGAGTCAAGAATGATGTCTCAAGTTGTTACAGATTGTTTTCATGTTCAAATGAGCCAAGAATGATCCTACAAGAGTTTACAAGTTGTTTCCATTGTCACACGAGTCAAGAATGAAGCTACAAGTTGTTTCCAAGTTCGAACGAGTCAAGAATGATGTCTCAATTTGTTATGGATTGTTTTCATGTTCAAATGAACCAAGAATGATCGTACAAGAGGTTACAAGTTTTCAAGTGCAAACGAGTCAAAAATAAAGCTACAAGTTGTTTCTAAGTTCGAACGAGTAAAGAATGACTTTTCAATATGTTACAGATTGTTTTCATGTTCAAATGAATCAAGAATGATCCTACAAAAGGTTACAATTGTTTCAATGTTCAAACGAGTCAAGAATGAAGAGACAAGTTGTTTCCAAGTTTGAACAGTAAAGAATGAAGTCTAAAGTTGTTACGGATTATTGTCATGTTCAAATGAGCGAAAAATGACCCTACAAGAGTTTACAATTGTTTCAATGTTCAAACGAGTCAAGAATGGAGCTACAAGTTGTTTCCAAGTTCAAACGAGTAAAGAATAAAGTCTAAAGTTGGTACAGATTGTTTTCCTGTTCAAATGAGCTAAGAATGATCCTACCATAGTTTACAAGTTATTTCCATGTTCAAAAGAGTCAAGAATGGAGCTACAAGTTGTTTCCAAGTTCAAACGATTAAAGAATAAAGTCTCAAGTTGTTACGGATTGTTTTCATGTTCAAATGAGCCAAGAATGACCCTACAAGAGTTTACAATTGTTTCAATGTTCAAACGAGTCAAGAATGAAGAGACAAGTTGTTTCGAAGTTTGAACAGTAAAGAATGAATCTAAAGTTGTTACGGATTATTGTCATGTTCAGGTGAGCCAAAAATGATCCTACAACAGTTTACATTTGTTTCAATGTTCAACCGAGTCAAGAATGGAGCTACAAGTTGTTTCCAAGTTTAAACGAGTAAAGAATAAAGTCTCAAGTTGTTACAGATTGTTTTCATGTTCAAATGAGCTAAGAATGATCCTACCAGAGTTTACAAGTTGTTTCCATGTTCAAACGAGTCAAGAATGAAGGTACAAGTTGTTTCCAAGTTCGAACGAGTCAAGAATGATGTCTCAATTTGTTATGGATTGTTTTCATGTTCAAATGAACCAAGTATGATCGTACAAGAAGTTACAAGTTTTCATGTGCAAACGAGTCAAAAATAAAGCTACAAGTTATTTCTAAGTTCGAATGAGTCAAGAATAACGTCTCAATATGTTACAGATTGTTTTCATGTTCAAATGAACCATGAAAGATCTTACAAGAGTTTACAATTGTTTCAATGTTCAAACGAGTCAAGAATGGAGCTACACGTTGTTTCCAAGTTCAAACGAGTAAAGAATAAAGTCTCAAGTTGTTACAGATTGTTTTCATGTTCAAATGAGCCAAGAATGATCCTACAAGAGTTTACAAGTTGTTTCCATTGTCACACGAGTCAAGAATGAAGCTACAAGTTGTTTCCAAGTTCGAACGAGTCAAGAATGATGTCTCAATTTGTTACAGATTGTTTTCATGTTCAAATGAACCAAGAACGATCCTACAAGAGGTTACAATTGTTTCAATGTTCAAACGAGTCAAGAATGAAGAGACAAGTTGTTTCCAAGTTTGAACAGTAAAGAATGAATCTAAAGTTGTTACGGATTATTGTCATGTTCAAATGAGCGAAAAATGATCCTACAAGAGTTTACAATTGTTTCAATGTTCAAACGAGTCAAGAATGGAGCTACAAGTTGTTTCCAAGTTCAAACGAGTAAAGAATAAAGTCTAAAGTTGGTACAGATTGTTTTCATGTTCAAATGAGTCAAGAATGATCCTACAAGAGTTTACAAGTTGTTTCCATGTTCAAACGAGTCAAGAATGAAGCAACAAGTTATTTCCATGTTCGAACGAGTCAAGAATGATGTCTCAATTTTGTTACGGATTGTTTTCATGTTCAAATGGACCAAGAATGATCTTACAAGAGTTTACAATTGTTTCAATGTTCAAACGAGTCAAGAATGAAGAGACAAGTTGTTTCCAAGTTTGAACAGTAAAGAGTGAATCTAAAGTTGTTACGGATTATTGTCATGTTCAGATGAGCCAAAAATGATCCTACAACAGTTTACATTTGTTTCAATGTTCAACCGAGTCAAGAATGGAGCTACAAGTTGTTTCCAAGTTTAAACGAGTAAACAATAAAGTCTCAAGTTGTTACAGATTGTTTTCATGTTCAAATGAGCTAAGATTGATCCTACCAGAGTTTACAAGTTGTTTCCATGTTCAAACGAGTCAAGAATGAAGTTACAAGTTGTTTCCAAGTTCGAAAAAGTCAAGAATGATGTCTCAATTTGTCACGGATTGTTTTCATGTTCAAATGGACCAAGAATGATCTTACAAGAGTTTACAATTGTTTCAATGTTCAAACGAGTCAATAATGAAGAGACAAGTTGTTTCCAAGTTTGAACAGTAAAGAATGAATCTAAAGTTGTTACGGATTATTGTCATGTTCAGATGAGCCAAAAATGATATTACAACAGTTTACATTTGTGTCAATGTTCAACCGAGTCAAGAATGGAGCTACAAGTTGTTTCCAAGTTCAAACGAGTAAAGAATAAAGTCTAAAGTTGGTACAGATTGTTTTCATGTACAAATGAGCCAAGAATCATCTACAAGAGTTTACAAGTTGTTTCCATGTTCAAACGAGTCAAGAATGAAGCAACAAGTTATTTCCAAGTTCGAACTAGTCAAGAATGATGTCTCAATTTTGTTAAGGATTGTTTTCAAGTTCAAATGGACCATGAATGATCTTACAAGAGTTTACAATTGTTTCAATGTTCAAACGAGTCAAGAATGAAGAGACAAGTTGTTTCCAAGTTTGAACAGTAAAGAATGAATCTAAAGTTGTTACGGATTATTGTCATGTTCAGATGAGCCAAAAATGATCCTACAACAGTTTACATTTGTGTCAATGTTCAACCGACTCAAGAATGGAGCTACAAGTTGTTTCCAAGTTTAAACGAGTAAACAATAAAGTCTCAAGTTGTTACAGATTGTTTTCATGTTCAAATGAGCTAAGATTGATCCTACCAGAGTTTACAAGTTGTTTCCATGTTCAAACGAGTCAAGAATGAAGTTACAAGTTGTTTCCAAGTTCGAAAAAGTCAAGAATGATGTCTCAATTTGTCACGGATTGTTTTCATGTTCAAATGGACCAAGAATGATCTTACAAGAGTTTACAATTGTTTCAATGTTCAAACGAGTCAATAATGAAGAGACAAGTTGTTTCCAAGTTTGAACAGTAAAGAATGAATCTAAAGTTGTTACGGATTATTGTCATGTTCAGATGAGCCAAAAATGATTCTACAACAGTTTACATTTGTGTCAATGTTCAACCGAGTCAAGAATGGAGCTACAAGTTGTTTCCAAGTTCAAACGAGTAAAGAATAAAGTCTAAAGTTGGTACAGATTGTTTTCATGTACAAATGAGCCAAGAATCATCCTACAAGAGTTTACAAGTTGTTTCCATGTTCAAACGAGTCAAGAATGAAGCAACAAGTTATTTCCAAGTTCGAACTAGTCAAGAATGATGTCTCAATTTTGTTAAGGATTGTTTTCAAGTTCAAATGGACCATGAATGATCTTACAAGAGTTTACAATTGTTTCAATGTTCAAACGAGTCAAGAATGAAGAGACAAGTTGTTTCCAAGTTTGAACAGTAAAGAATGAATCTAAAGTTGTTACGGATTATTGTCATGTTCAGATGAGCCAAAAATGATCCTACAACAGTTTACATTTGTGTCAATGTTCAACCGACTCGAGAATGGAGCTACAAGTTGTTTCCAAGTTTAAACGAGTAAACAATAAAGTCTCAAGTTGTTACAGATTGTTTTCATGTTCAAATGAGCTAAGATTGATCCTACCAGAGTTTACAAGTTGTTTCCATGTTCAAACGAGTCAAGAATGAAGTTACAAGTTGTTTCCAAGTTCGAAAAAGTCAAGAATGATGTCTGAATTTGTCACGGATTGTTTTCATGTTCAAATGGACCAAGAATGATCTTACAAGAGTTTACAATTGTTTCAATGTTCAAACGAGTCAATAATGAAGAGACAAGTTGTTTCCAAGTTTGAACAGTAAAGAATGAATCTAAAGTTGTTACGGATTATTGTCATGTTCAGATGAGCCAAAAATGATTCTACAACAGTTTACATTTGTGTCAATGTTCAACCGAGTCAAGAATGGAGCTACAAGTTGTTTCCAAGTTTAAACGAGTAAACAATAAAGTCTCAAGTTGTTACAGATTGTTTTCATGTTCAAATGAGCTAAGAATGATCCTACCAGAGTTTACAAGTTGTTTCTATGTTCAAACGAGTCAAGAATGAAGCTACAAGTTGTTTCCAAGTTCGAACGAGTCAAGAATGATGTCTCAATTTGTTAGGGATTGTTTTCTTGTTCAAATGAACCAAGAACGATCCTACAAGAGGTTACAATTGTTTCAATGTTAAAACGAGTCAAGAATGAAGAGACAAGTTGTTTCCAAGTTTGAACAGTAAAGAATGAAGTCTAAAGTTGTTACGGATTATTGTCATGTTCAAATGAGCCAAAAATGATCCTACAAGAGTTTACAATTGTTTCAATGTTCAAACGAGTCAAGAATGGAGCTACCAGTTGGTTCCAAGTTCAAACGAGTAAAGAATAAAGTCTCAAGTTGTTACAGATTGTTTTCATGTTCAAATGAGCCAAGAATGATCCTACAAGAGTTTACAAGTTGTGTCCCTGTCCAAACGAGTCAGGAATGGATCTACAAGTTACTTTCAAGTTCAAACGAGTAAAGAATAAAGTCTCAAGTTGTTACAGATTCTTTTCATGTTGAAATAAGCCAAGAATCATCCTACAAGAGTTTACAAGTTGTTTCCATGTTCAAACGAGTCAAGAATGAAGCAACAAGTTATTTCCAAGTTCGAACGAGTCAAGAATGATGTCTCAATTTGTTACGGATTAATTTCATGTTCAAATGAACCATGAAAGATCTTACAAGAGTTTACAATTGTTTCAATGTTCAAACGAGTGAAGAATGGAGCTACAAGTTGTTTCCAAGTTTAAACGAGTAAAGAATAAAGTCTCAAGTTGTTATAGATTGTTTTCATGTTCAAATGAGCTAAGAATGATCCTACCAGAGTTTACAAGTTGTTTCCATGTTCAAACGAGTCAAGAATGAAGGTACAAGTTGTTTCCAAGTTCGAACGAGTCAAGAATGATGTCTCAATTTGTTATGGATTGTTTTCATGTTCAAATGAACCAAGTATGATCGTACAAGAAGTTACAAGTTTTCATGTGCAAACGAGTAAAAAATAAAGCTACAAGTTATTTCTAAGTTCGAATGAGTCAAGAATAACGTTTCAATATGTTACAGATTGTTTTCATGTTCAAATGAACCATGAAAGATCTTACAAGAGTTTACAATTGTTTCAATGTTCAAACGAGTCAAGAATGGAGCTACAAGTTGTTTCCAAGTTCAAACGAGTAAAGAATAAAGTCTCAAGTTGTTACAGATTGTTTTCATGTTCAAATGAGCCAAGAATGATCCTACAAGAGTTTACAAGTTGTTTCCATTGTCACACGAGTCAAGAATGAAGCTACAAGTTGTTTCCAAGTTCGAACGAGTCAAGAATGATGTCTCAATTTGTTATGGATTGTTTTCATGTTCAAATGAACCAAGAATGATCGTACAAGAGGTTACAAGTTTTCAAGTGCAAACGTGTCAAAAATAAAGCTACAAGTTGTTTCTAAGTTCGAACGAGTAAAGAATGACGTCTCAGTATGTTACAGATTGTTTTCATGTTCAAATGAACCAAGAATGATCCTACAAAAGGTTACAATTGTTTCAATGTTCAAACGAGTCAAGAATGAAGAGACAAGTTGTTTCCAAGTTTGAACAGTAAAGAATGAAGTCTAAAGTTGTTATGGATTATTGTCATGTTCAAATGAGCGAAAAATGATCCTACAAGAGTTTACAATTGTTTCAATGTTCAAACGAGTCAAGAATGGAGCTACAAGTTGTTTCCAAGTTCAAACGAGTAAAGAATAAAGTCTAAAGTTGGTACAGATTGTTTTCATGTTCAAATGAGTCAAGAATGATCCTACAAGAGTTTACAAGTTGTTTCCATGTTCAAACGAGTCAAGAATGAAGCAACAAGTTATTTCCATGTTCGAACGAGTCAAGAATGATGTCTCAATTTTGTTACGGATTGTTTTCATGTTCAAATGGACCAAGAATGATCTTACAAGAGTTTACAATTGTTTCAATGTTCAAACGAGTCAAGAATGAAGAGACAAGTTGTTTCCAAGTTTGAACAGTAAAGAATGAATCTAAAGTTGTTACGGATTGTTGTCATGTTCAGATGAGCCAAAAATGATCCTACAACAGTTTACATTTGTTTCAATGTTCAACCGAGTCAAGAATGGAGCTACAAGTTGTTTCCAAGTTTAAACGAGTAAAGAATAAAGTCTCAAGTTGTTACAGATTATTTTCATGTTCAAATGAGCTAAGAATGATCCCACCAGAGTTTACAAGTTGTTTCCATGTTCAAACGAGTCAAGAATGAAGCTACAAGTTGTTTCCAAGTTCGAACGAGTCAAGAATAATGTCTCAATTTGTTATGGATTGTTTTCATGTTGAAATAAACCAAGAACGATCCTACAAGAGGTTACAATTGTTTCAATGTTAAAACGAGTCAAGAATGAAGAGACAAGTTGTTTCCAAGTTTGAACAGTAAAGAATGAAGTCTAAAGTTGTTACGGATTATTGTCATGTTCAAATGAGCGAAAAATGATCCTACAAGAGTTTACAATTGTTTCAATGTTCAAACGAGTCAAGAATGGAGGTACCAGTTGGTTCCAAGTTCAAACGAGTAAAGAATAAAGTCTAAAGTTGGTACAGATTGTTTTCATGTTCAAATGAGCCAAGAATGATCCTACAAGAGTTTACAAGTTGTTTCCATTGTCACATGAGTCAAGAATGAAGCTACAAGTTGTTTCCAAGTTCGAACGAGTAAAGAATGACGTCTCAATATGTTACAGATTGTTTTCATGTTCAAATGAACCAAGAATGATCCTACAAAAGGTTACAATTGTTTCAATGTTCAAACGAGTCAAGAATGAAGAGACAAGTTGTTTCCAAGTTTGAACAGTAAAGAATGAAGTCTAAAGTTGTTACGGATTATTGTCATGTTCAGATGAGCCAAAAATGATCCTACAACAGTTTACATTTGTGTCAATGTTCAACCGAGTCAAGAATGGAGCTACAAGTTGTTTCGAAGTTTAAACGAGTAAACAATAAAGTCTCAAGTTGTTACAGATTGTTTTCATGTTCAAATGAGCTAAGATTGATCCTACCAGAGTTTACAAGTTGTTTCCATGTTCAAACGAGTCAAGAATGAAGTTACAAGTTGTTTCCAAGTTCGAAAAAGTCAAGAATGATGTCTCAATTTGTCACAGATTGTTTTCATGTTCAAATGGACCAAGAATGATCTTACAAGAGTTTACAATTGTTTCAATGTTCAAACGAGTCAAGAATGAAGAGACAAGTTGTTTCCAAGTTTGAACAGTAAAGAATGAATCTAAAGTTGTTACGGATTATTGTCATGTTCAGATGAGCCAAAAATGATTCTACAACAGTTTACATTTGTGTCAATGTTCAACCGAGTCAAGAATGGAGCTACAAGTTGTTTCCAAGTTTAAACGAGTAAAGAATAAAGTCTCAAGTTGTTACAGATTGTTTTCATGTTCAAATGAGCTAAGAATGATCCTACCAGAGTTTACAAGTTGTTTCTATGTTCAAACGAGTCAAGAATGAAGCTACAAGTTGTTTCCAAGTTCGAACGAGTCAAGAATGATGTCTCAATTTGTTAGGGATTGTTTTCATGTTCAAATGAACCAAGAACGATCCTACAAGAGGTTACAATTGTTTCAATGTTAAAACGAGTCAAGAATGAAGAGACAAGTTGTTTCCAAGTTTTAACAGTAAAGAATGAAGTCTAAAGTTGTTACGGATTATTGTCATGTTCAAATGAGCGAAAAATGATCCTACAAGAGTTTACAATTGTTTCAATGTTCAAACGAGTCAAGAATGGAGCTACCAGTTGGTTCCAAGTTCAAACGAGTAAAGAATAAAGTCTCAAGTTGTTACAGATTGTTTTCATGTTCAAATGAGCCAAGAATGATCCTACAATAGTTTACAAGTTGTTTCCCTGTTCAAACGAGTCAAGAATGGAGCTACAAGTTATTTTCAAGTTCAAACGAGTAAAGAATGAAGTCTCAAGTTGTTATAGATTATTTTCATGTTGAAATAAGCCAAGAATCATCCTACAAGAGTTTACAAGTTGTTTCCATGTTCAAACGAGTCAAGAATGAAGCAACAAGTTATTTCCAAGTTCGAACGAGTCAAGAATGATGTCTCAATTTGTTACGGATTGTTTTCATGTTCAAATGAACCCTGAAAGATCTTACAAGAGTTTACAATTGTTTCAATGTTCAAACGAGTCAAGAATGGAGCTACAAGTTGTTTCCAAGTTCAAACGAGTAAAGAATAAAGTCTCAAGTTGTTACAGATTGTTTTCATGTTCAAATGAGCAAAGAATGATCCTACAAGAGTTTACAAGTTGTTTCCATTGTCACACGAGTCAAGAATGAAGCTACAAGTTGTTTCCAAGTTCGAACGAGTCAAGAATTATGTCTCAATTTGTTATGGATTGTTTTCATGTTCAAATGAACCAAGAATGATCGTACAAGAGGTTACAAGTTTTCATGTGCAAACGAGTTAAAAATAAAGCTACAACTTGTTTCTAAGTTCGAACGAGTAAAGAATGACGTCTCAATATGTTACAGATTGTTTTCATGTTCAAATGAACCAAGAATGATCCTACAAAAGGTTACAATTGTTTCAATGTTCAAACGAGTGAAGAATGAATAGACAAGTTGTTTCCAAGTTTGAACAGTAAAGAATAATGTCTAAAGTTGGTACAGATTGTTTTCATGTTCAAATGAGCCAAGAATGATCCTACAAGAGTTTACAAGTTGTTTCCATGTTCAAACGAGTCAAGAATGAAGCAACAAGTTATTTCCAAGTTCGAACGAGTCAAGAATGATGTCTCAATTTGTTATGGATTGTTTTCATGTTCAAATGAGCCAAGAATGATCCTACAAGAGTTTACAAGTTGTTTCCATGTTCAAACGAGTCAAGAATGATGCAACAAGTTATATCCAAGTTCGAACGAGTCAAGAATGATGTCTCAATTTTGTTACGGATTGTTTTCATGATCAAATGGACCAAGAATGATCTTACAAGAGTTTACAATTGTTTCAATGTTCAAACGAGTCAAGAATGAAGAGACAAGTTGTTTCCAAGTTTGAACAGTAAAGAATGAATCTAAAGTTGTTACGGATTATTGTCATGTTCAGATGAGCCAAAAATGATCCTACAACAGTTTACATTTGTTTCAATGTTCAAACGAGTCAAGAATGGAGCTACAAGTTGTTTCCAAGTTCAGACGAGTAAAGAATAAAGTCTAAAGTTGGTACAGATTGTTTTCATGTTCAAATGAGCCAAGAATGATCCTACAAGAGTTTAAAGTTGTTTCCATGTTCAAACGAGTCAAGAATGAAGCAACAAGTTATTTCCAAGTTCGAACGAGTCAAGAATGATGTCTCAATTTTGTTACGGATTGTTTTCGTGTTCAAATGGACCAAGAATGATCTTACAAGAGTTTACAATTGTTTCAATGTTCAAACGAGTCAAGAATGAAGAGACAAGTTGTTTCCAAGTTTGAACAGTAAAGAATGAATCTAAAGTTGTTACGGATTGTTGTCATGTTCAGATGAGCCAAAAATGATCCTACAACAGTTTACATTTGTTTCAATGTTCAACCGAGTCAAGAATGGAGCTACAAGTTGTTTCCAAGTTTAAACGAGTAAAGAATAAAGTCTCAAGTTGTTACAGATTGTTTTCATGTTCAAATGAGCTAAGAATGATCCCACCAGAGTTTACAAGTTGTTTCCATGTTCAAACGAGTCAAGAATGAAGCTACAAGTTGTTTCCAAGTTCGAACGAGTCAAGAATGATGTCTCAATTTGTTATGGATTGTTTTCATGTTCAAATAAACCAAGAACGATCCTACAAGAGGTTACAATTGTTTCAATGTTAAAACGAGTCAAGAATGAAGAGACAAGTTGTTTCCAAGTTTGAACAGTAAAGAATGAAGTCTAAAGTTGTTACGGATTATTGTCATGTTCAAATGAGCGAAAAATGATCCTACAAGAGTTTACAATTGTTTCAATGTTCAAACGAGTCAAGAATGGAGCTACCAGTTGGTTCCAAGTTCAAACGAGTAAAGAATAAAGTCTAAAGTTGGTACAGATTGTTTTCATGTTCAAATGAGCCAAGAATGATCCTACAAGAGTTTACAAGTTGTTTCCATTGTCACATGAGTCAAGAATGAAGCTACAAGTTGTTTCCAAGTTCGAACGAGTAAAGAATGACGTCTCAATATGTTACAGATTGTTTTCATGTTCAAATGAACCAAGAATGATCCTACAAAAGGTTACAATTGTTTCAATGTTCAAACGAGTCAAGAATGAAGAGACAAGTTGTTTCCAAGTTTGAACAGTAAAGAATGAAGTCTAAAGTTGTTACGGATTATTGTCATGTTCAGATGAGCCAAAAATGATCCTACAACAGTTTACATTTGTGTCAATGTTCAACCGAGTCAAGAATGGAGCTACAAGTTGTTTCCAAGTTTAAACGAGTAAACAATAAAGTCTCAAGTTGTTACAGATTGTTTTCATGTTCAAATGAGCTAAGATTGATCCTACCAGAGTTTACAAGTTGTTTCCATGTTCAAACGAGTCAAGAATGAAGTTACAAGTTGTTTCCAAGTTCGAAAAAGTCAAGAATGATGTCTCAATTTGTCACAGATTGTTTTCATGTTCAAATGGACCAAGAATGATCTTACAAGAGTTTACAATTGTTTCAATGTTCAAACGAGTCAAGAATGAAGAGACAAGTTGTTTCCAAGTTTGAACAGTAAAGAATGAATCTAAAGTTGTTACGGATTATTGTCATGTTCAGATGAGCCAAAAATGATTCTACAACAGTTTACATTTGTGTCAATGTTCAACCGAGTCAAGAATGGAGCTACAAGTTGTTTCCAAGTTTAAACGAGTAAGGAATAAAGTCTCAAGTTGTTACAGATTGTTTTCATGTTCAAATGAGCTAAGAATGATCCTACCAGAGTTTACAAGTTGTTTCTATGTTCAAACGAGTCAAGAATGAAGCTACAAGTTGTTTCCAAGTTCGAACGAGTCAAGAATGATGTCTCAATTTGTTAGGGATTGTTTTCATGTTCAAATGAACCAAGAACGATCCTACAAGAGGTTACAATTGTTTCAATGTTAAAACGAGTCAAGAATGAAGAGACAAGTTGTTTCCAAGTTTTAACAGTAAAGAATGAAGTCTAAAGTTGTTACGGATTATTGTCATGTTCAAATGAGCGAAAAATGATCCTACAAGAGTTTACAATTGTTTCAATGTTCAAACGAGTCAAGAATGGAGCTACCAGTTGGTTCCAAGTTCAAACGAGTAAAGAATAAAGTCTCAAGTTGTTACAGATTGTTTTCATGTTCAAATGAGCCAAGAATGATCCTACAATAGTTTACAAGTTGTTTCCCTGTTCAAACGAGTCAAGAATGGAGCTACAAGTTATTTTCAAGTTCAAACGAGTAAAGAATGAAGTCTCAAGTTGTTATAGATTATTTTCATGTTGAAATAAGCCAAGAATGATCCTACAAGAGTTTACAAGTTGTTTCCATGTTCAAACGAGTCAAGAATGAAGCAACAAGTTATTTCCAAGTTCGAACGAGTCAAGAATGATGTCTCAATTTGTCACAGATTGTTTTCATGTTCAAATGGACCAAGAATGATCTTACAAGAGTTTACAATTGTTTCAATGTTCAAACGAGTCAAGAATGAAGAGACAAGTTGTTTCCAAGTTTGAACAGTAAAGAATGAATCTAAAGTTGTTACGGATTATTGTCATGTTCAGATGAGCCAAAAATGATTCTACAACAGTTTACATTTGTGTCAATGTTCAACCGAGTCAAGAATGGAGCTACAAGTTGTTTCCAAGTTTAAACGAGTAAGGAATAAAGTCTCAAGTTGTTACAGATTGTTTTCATGTTCAAATGAGCTAAGAATGATCCTACCAGAGTTTACAAGTTGTTTCTATGTTCAAACGAGTCAAGAATGAAGCTACAAGTTGTTTCCAAGTTCGAACGAGTCAAGAATGATGTCTCAATTTGTTAGGGATTGTTTTCATGTTCAAATGAACCAAGAACGATCCTACAAGAGGTTACAATTGTTTCAATGTTAAAACGAGTCAAGAATGAAGAGACAAGTTGTTTCCAAGTTTTAACAGTAAAGAATGAAGTCTAAAGTTGTTACGGATTATTGTCATGTTCAAATGAGCGAAAAATGATCCTACAAGAGTTTACAATTGTTTCAATGTTCAAACGAGTCAAGAATGGAGCTACCAGTTGGTTCCAAGTTCAAACGAGTAAAGAATAAAGTCTCAAGTTGTTACAGATTGTTTTCATGTTCAAATGAGCCAAGAATGATCCTACAATAGTTTACAAGTTGTTTCCCTGTTCAAACGAGTCAAGAATGGAGCTACAAGTTATTTTCAAGTTCAAACGAGTAAAGAATGAAGTCTCAAGTTGTTATAGATTATTTTCATGTTGAAATAAGCCAAGTATGATCCTACAAGAGTTTACAAGTTGTTTCCATGTTCAAACGAGTCAAGAATGAAGCAACAAGTTATTTCCAAGTTCGAACGAGTCAAGAATGATGTCTCAATTTTGTTACGGATTGTTTTCATGATCAAATGGACCAAGAATGATCTTACAAGAGTTTACAATTGTTTCAATGTTCAAACGAGTCAAGAATGAAGAGACAAGTTGTTTCCAAGTTTGAACAGTAAAGAATGAATCTAAAGTTGTTACGGATTATTGTCATGTTCAGATGAGCCAAAAATGATCCTACAACAGTTTACATTTGTTTCAATGTTCAAACGAGTCAAGAATGGAGCTACAAGTTGTTTCCAAGTTCAAACGAGTAAAGAATAAAGTCTAAAGTTGGTACAGATTGTTTTCATGTTCAAATGAGCCAAGAATGATCCTACAAGAGTTTACAAGTTATTTCCATGTTCAAACGAGTCAAGAATGAAGCTACAAGTTGTTTCCAAGTTCGAACGAGTCAAGAATGATGTCTCAATTTGTTAAGGATTGTTTTCATGTTCAAATGAACCAAGAACGATCCTACAAGAGGTTACAATTGTTTCAATGTTCAAACGAGTCAAGCATGAAGAGACAAGTTGTTTCCAAGTTTGAACAGTAAAGAATGAAGTCTAAAGTTGTTACGGATTATTGTCATGTTCAAATGAGCGAAAAATGATCCTACAAGAGTTTACAATTGTTTCAATGTTCAAACGAGTCTAGAATGGAGCTACAAGTTTTTCCAAGTTCAAACGAGTAAAGAATAAAGTCTAAAGTTGGTATAGATTGTTTTCATGTTCAAATGAGCCAAGAATGATTATACAAGAGTTTACAAGTTGTTTCCATGTTCAAACGAGTCAAGAATGAAGCAACAAGTTATTTCCAAGTTCGAACGAGTCAAGAATGATGTCTCAATTTTCTTACGGATTGTTTTCATGATCAAATGGACCAAGAATGATCTTACAAGAGTTTACAATTGTTTCAATGTTCAAACGAGTCAAGAATGAAGAGACAAGTTGTTTCCAAGTTTGAACAGTAAAGAATGAATCTAAAGTTGTTACGGATTATTGTCATGTTCAGATGAGCCAAAAATGATCCTACAACAGTTTACATTTGTTTCAATGTTCAACCGAGTCAAGAATGGAGCTAAAAGTTGTTTCCAAGTTCAAACGAGTAAAGAATAAAGTCTAAAGTTGGTACAGATTGTTTTCATGTTCAAATGAGCCAAGAATGATCCTACAAGAGTTTACAAGTTGTTTCCATTGTCACACGAGTCAAGAATGGAGCTATAAGTTGTTTCCGAGTTCAAACGAGTAAAGAATGATGTCTAAATTTGTTATGGATTGTTTTCATGTTCAAATGAACCAAGTATGATCGTACAAGAGGTTACAAGTTTTCATGTGCAAACGAGTCAAAAATAAAGCTACAAGTTATTTCTAAGTTCGAATGAGTCAAGAATAACGTCTCAATATGTTACAGATTGTTTTCATGTTCAAATGAACCAAGAATGATCCTACAAGAGGCTACAATTGTTTCAATGTTCAAACGAGTAAAGAAAGAAGAGACAAGTTGTTTCCAAGTTTGAACAGTAAAGAATGAAGTCTAAAGTTGTTACGGTTTATTGTCATGTTCAAATGAGCAAAAAATGTTCCTACAAGAGATTACAATTGTTTCAATGTTCAAACGAGTCAAGAATGGAGCTACAAGTTGTTTCCGAGTTCCAACGAGTAAAGAATAAAGTCTAAAGTTGGTACAGATTGTTTTCATGTTCAAATGAGCTAAGAATGATCCTACCAGAGTTTACAAGTTGTTTCCATGTTCAAACGAGTCAAGAATGAAGCTACAAGTTGTTTCCAAGTTCGAACGAGTCAAGAATGATGTCTCAATTTGTTAGGGATTGTTTTCATGTTCAAATGAACCAAGAACGATCCTACAAGAGGTTACAATTGTTTCAATGTTCAAACGAGTCAAGCATGAATGTGGCGCCCTCCCGACCCGGGGTCTAGATCGGGGCGTCACTGACACTCTATATGCATGCACCCTAAATAACAATAATAGAAAATACGCATAAATATGACCCCGACTACTCGCCTGGACCTTTCAAGGTAATGGTATGAAACAAGCACACAACTACATTCATTTATATTTAAATTTACAGCAACGAAATAATATTACAACTCCTGAAACATCTCAAGATCTACTAATAAAAGTACAAGACTAAACAAAGTCTTTTCCTTCCAACTCTGTCTCGATCCTACCTGTTCCCTTTCAGCCAGCCTAGCAAAGTTCATGTAAGACATGTTCTTCCGGGCAGTCTGCTTAATACGGACCATGATTCTCAAAAGCTGTAGATGTTAGAAAATAAAAGAATGAGCTACAAAAGCTCAGCAAGTAACCATACTGGTTAAAAACAGTTCTACAGGCTTAAACATATAATTTAAGAGTCTTTTCGCAAAACCATGCTTTAAAATCATTGCTGGACCTCATTGTCCCAAAATTGTAATTAACATACTAGTCAGGGTAATCATTACTCGCAAAACTTTCTTTTATAAAACCGCTGGCAGGGTTA
The DNA here is from genome assembly GCA_028671895.1 of Oenanthe sinensis. Lineage (NCBI taxonomy): Eukaryota > Viridiplantae > Streptophyta > Magnoliopsida > Apiales > Apiaceae > Oenanthe > Oenanthe sinensis. Next base: position 16,986,023 of record CM053807.1, read on the forward strand.
AACAATTTCAATAACTGGTACAGAGTAAACAAGAAACTGGAAAGTAATAACCAGGTGTAAGTATAAGAGTAATCTGCAGGGTTAGATGGATAACAGGAAATAATGTATAACAATTGAAACAAGGTGAAGTCAAGATATGACTGACAGTTTAAGCTGAAACGAAGGGCATGATATAACAGGGCATTTCAATTTTCATTATTAAACATTTCAAAGTCCATTTATATAAAACTATCCTTTCCTTAGGATTGATTCTTTCAAAACATTTTATAAAACTGTCCTCTCATTAGGACCTTGCTTTTAAAATCATCTATAAAATTGTCCTTTCATTAGGATCTTTACTTTTCAAATCATTTATAAAACTGTCCTCTCATTAGGACTTTTACTGTTTAAAACAATCATTTTGGTTGAAGTTTTCTCACAACGCCAGACAATACGGGTGATCAGCCACGTAAAGTCCCCATAACGGACTAAAGTCCCTCTGGACATAAGGAGTACTCATAAAGGCACTTATTGCCATTGGCCTTGGGCTATCTCATTATAGCCATTGACTATCTCATTATAGTCTACACATAAAAAGTGCTGGACCGGCGTCACTCGGCCTCTTACGCCTCCAACCTATAGGAATCCGCAGAAACCAATTTGATCGGAATTCCTATAATAACCAAAACCTTTCTTTTTAAAGTTACCATATCATTTGATGAAAAAGACTTCTTGAAAGTCGGATTTCATATTTAAATCTCTTTTTAAATATCATTAGACAGAGGTAAAGTTTATTCCAGGGTAAATCTCAAAACAAGTCTTTGTTGTAATAAAGTAGGCAGAAATCATGAACTGGGAATCAAAAACAAGTTAAAGTTGTGAAGTCAAGGTGCAGGGTCAATTCATAGGTATAACAGTTGTTTTTGAAAACAGTTGTAAAACATTTAATCAGAACAGTAGTTAGGCCTAAATAACAGGGTTCTTTTAAGGTTTAAGTTTAAGCAATTATTGATAAGAAAGTGGTGGTAGCATAAGTCACAGCTCAAGATCACTAGTTTAAGATTTGTAGAACTCATTTATAAGTTGTCAATAGTAGTTCAGGGATTTAAAAGTTTAAAGTGCAATTAACACTGGTATAAGGTTGCAGTTTAAGTAAAGCAATTAGAATAAAGCAAGTCGTAACTTAAAACAGTTGAGATAAGATAATACAGTTGCAGGGTCATAAAGCAGTTCATAAAACAGTGTTTAAGTTGAAAGAGGTTAGGCAGTAGTTACTTGCCTCAAACAAGGAATGCTACAGCTGTGGAACAGGTAGATCGCCTACACCAGACACTAACTCTCTACTTTAGCTTTCCCTTTGTTCTTCACCTCAATGTCCTTCGTAGCTACACATAAATAATACTATTTCAGAATCTTATAAACTCTCGACGTTTTCATTAACGTCTAACTATTCTACCCTTTCGTTAACCACAAACCCTTAACACATAATAAGCCACTGTAGACATACTCTACTATATAATCACTTCTACACTGACAAGCAAGTAGCACATAAACATTTATATTATCTACAATATTCCTGACTGATAGTCTTTCCTATACAGAATTGGTGTGCCAATAGTGTTTTATAAAAGTCAGTTTAGTTTTAGAAAATTTTGGCAGCACTTCCCCTGTAATTAGAGCTATCCGTCGGAATACAACCGACACAATCAAGAAATCAACCATGCAAGCATCTATAAGCTCATTACATACAAATCATGACATTAGTTACAACTGGCCTTTACACTACAATGTATCTCAATTAAGTTACTCTAGCAGGCAATATCACATAGGGACATAAGTTAACATCTTATTGCTTTGGCATCCAATTCATAATAATACTTGATCAACAACTTAATTACTAACAATTGTATTTCTAGAAGACATTGCAGTGACCCAAGTAGTAAATCATTACACTTAACTTCCTATCACATACTCAAGTACTTACATGTATTTAAATTTAAGAATGCATAGAAACATTGAACTCAAGTAGCATTAAATCGAATTATACTACACATATCAATTTATATATCACGCAGTTAAACTCAGCAATCGTATCAACTTAACTAATTTACATGTACCAATTTGTCGTTGAATTAAACTAGGCCTATATATACTTTGAAATCTCAATTCAAAACTCCTATGTGCCCAAGTACTATTAATGATTATAATTAAGCATTCAACATGGCTAGTAGTAGTAACGCTAGAAAAATTCGAATTAAATCATATCAATTCGAACATAATTAGTTCATATAAGTTAAAATTCCAAGTACCCAAGCAATTCTTAATTAACATCAAACCTCATATTATTATTATATAATTCTAATTACGAATATATGATAATTATGCAATTATCATATATTCGGAAATTTCATAAAATTTGCAATTGACATTAATACGGAGCTATACCAACGAATGCATCTCCACCAAATTTAATGTCCTATAATTTAAGCATAATGCATATGACTTCTTGCCGGAAAATATGAATACACAATCGGCAAAAAAATCAAGTTATAGCCGGAAATGTTTCAAAATCGACATGCATTGCAAACTAATAGCAAACAATTGACATGCAAACCTCATACGCTATAAATCATTACTATACACTACTAGTAGCAACTGCAATAATCAAAAACAAGACCCATTCGGATAATTTGGTTCGGGAAAAATAAGGAAATGAACCAAAAATTCACATGCAACTCGATTTAAGCTAACTAGCAGCATAACTATAACATTAACATAGCAATTAAGGTGAGGTAGGCTCAGGTTTGCCATCATAGCCCGCCACCGGCTCGCCGGAGGCTCACCGCCGGTGGGGTAAAAATCGGAGATGCTCGGTTTCGAGTTTTCCTCAACGATCTTCACCTATTTCTTTGTTTACAACTCAGATTAACCTCTAAGAACATGAATATGACTCTACAATTCATTGCATGTAACTATCCCGATCAAACACACACATGCCGCACACACATATATACACACACTGTTGCATGCAAGGCTCGAGAGGAAGTCCTATGCAAGATTACAAGTCGTAATCAAAGCATGAATTAGCAATTCACATAGCAACAATGGGACAGGGGAAAAATCGCCTGAGGAAGAGAGAAAACCGAACCTAGACAAGAAACTGCAGAATGGGGAAGAAAGGGAGGCTGTTGTAGTTTTGATAAAAGCAGGGGTACAATTGTAATTTCACCTTTGCTGTTTTATGTATTTAAATCAATTAATAAATCGAATTTTGGGTATAAATGGGTACAAAAATGAGTTTTATATTTTTAAAATTCAGATCATAAATTTAGAAGCTTCCCCATATTTTTGAAATATTTTTCTGATGAATAACGAATTAATTAAAAATCTTTGAAGTTTTAGTGCATAAATAGGAAATAAGAGTAGAAAAATCATAAAAAATAATTTTGAGCTCAAATAAAATAAACTTCTATTTTTAAAAAGTCTCAGAATATACTAGGAACATTTTGGAAAAGATTTCACAATTTTTTGGATATTCCAATAATTAAATATGGAATTTAGAAGAGTAATATCTCTAGAATAAAACAGGATTAAAAGATTTATGTAAAATCACTGGGACTAGAATTAAATACATCACCATTTTTAGAAAGTCTCTAAAATCACATAGGAGCTACATATAAAATTTCATAATTATTGGACACACCAATAATTTTGTAAAAATCAAACAGTTACTCAATTAAGCATGAAAAATCAATTAATCACTTAATTAAAACATGTAAGCATAATACAGTCAAACGGGCAGTCAACCGGACATATAAAATCACCACATATCATATCTTAACACATTAAAACACATAAATCATATACCTCATATTATTCAAATAGATTTAATTACCTCGATCGTTACATTCTCCCCCCCTTAAAAAGATTCTGTCCTCAGAATCAGCCTAAGTAAACAAATAGGGATACTTCTCGAGCATTTCACTCTCAAGTTCCCAGGTAGATTCCTCCACTCGAGGATTCCTCCATAAAACCTTTACAAGCTTAACAGACTTATTCCTTAAAACTTTATCCTTACGATCCTGAATCTCTACAGGCTGTTCTACATAGGACAAGTCGGGTTGAATCTCCAAGGGTTCATATTCTATCACATGGCTCATATCAGGATTATACTTTCGAAGCATAGACACGTGAAAAACATTGTGAATGTGCTGCATTTGCGGTGGTAGAGCTAATTCATATGCAACTTTCCCAACTTGCTTCAAAACTTCAAAAGGTCCTATATATCGTGGATTAAGCTTTCCTCTCTTGCCAAATCTACTAACACCTTTCCACGGAGAAATCTTTAACAACACTTGGTCACCTTCTTCAAAATTCATATCCTTCCTTGACTGGTCAGCATACTTCTTTTGCCTATCTTGAGCAGCTAGCAATCTCTTCTGAATCAACTCAATCTTTTCTTTAGTTTGTTGAACCAACTCTGGACCCAAAATCTTACGTTCACCAACTTCATTCCAACACACTGGTGATCTGCATTTTCTTCCATACAAAGCTTCATACGGGGGCATCCCAATACTAGCATGATAGCTGTTATTATATGAAAACTCCACTAAAGGTAGATGCTCGTCCCAGCTTCCTTCAAAATCTAAGGCACAAACTCTTAACATATCTTCAATGGTTTGAATGGTCCTTTCACTCTGGCCATCTGTCTGAGGATGATATGCAGTACTCATATTCAGCTTTGTTCCCAAACATTCTTGAAATTTCTTCCAAAATCTTGAATTGAATCTCGGGTCTCTGTCTGACACTATTGATACGGGAACACCATGTCTCATAACAATCTCTTTCAAGTACAAATGAACCAACTTGTCCAGTGAAAATCTTTCGTTGATAGGTAGAAAGTGCGCTGACTTGGTCAATCTGTCTATTATTACCCAGATAGCATCATGATTAGCTTTAGTCCTTGGCAGACCTACTACAAAATCCATAGCAAGATTCTCCCATTTCCATTCTGGAATCTCCAGTGGTTGCAACAATCCACTGGGTCTCTGATGTTCAGCTTTGACTCTCTGGCACGTATAACATTTACTGATCCACTCTGCTACATCTCTTTTCATGTTGGGCCACCAAAAATTTTCCTTCAAGTCTTTATACATCTTTGTGCTTCCTGGATGAATAGAGTATCTTGAACTATGTGCATCATGCAAAATTTCATTCTTGAGCTCTTGAACATTGGGGATCCAAATTCGTGAGGAAAACCTAAAGATTCCTTCACTGTCCTTCTGACTTCTCCACTCTTCTCCAGTCAACTTGGTCCTGTCTTGACTCATCATCTGTTCTTGACATCTCTTGATCTTTTCTAACAATTCTGGCTGAAAAGTCATTGTATACACCATTTCTTCCACTGAATCCGAATCACATACCTCTATTTCCAATTTCTCAAACTCTTTGATCAATTCTCCAGACGAAACCATTATATTCAATCTTTCTTTTCTACTTAAAGCATCTGCTACAACATTCGCCTTGCCTGGATGGTAGTTAATCGTGCAGTCATAGTCTTTGATCAATTCCAACCATCTTCTCTGTCTCATATTCAATTCTTTCTGAGTAAAGATATACTTCAAACTCTTATGGTTAGTAAAAATCTCACACTTTTCTCCGTACAAATAGTGCCTCCAAATCTTCAATGCAAATACGATGGCAGCTAATTCCAGATCATGTGTAGGATACTTCAATTCATGAAGTCTTAACTGCCTGGAAGCATATGCAATAACTTTCCCATGTTGCATCAGAACACATCCCAAGCCTTTGAGTGAAGCGTCACTGTAGATGACAAAATTTCCTTGATCGTCTGGTAACACCAATACTGGGGCAGACACTAGTCTCCGCTTTAACTCTTCAAAACTTTCTTCACACTTTTCATTCCATACAAACTTTTCATTCTTCCTTGTCAATTTGGTCATAGGGGTAGCTATCTTTGAAAAATCTTGAACAAATCTTCGATAGTACCCTGCTAAACCCAGAAAACTTCTGACTTCTGTTGGAGTTCTTGGTCTTTCCCATTTCATCACTGCTTCTATCTTTGCCGGATCAACTTTGATACCTTCCCTGCTGACAACATGACCTAAAAATTGTACCTCCTTCAACCAAAATTCACATTTTGAAAACTTCGCATACAGCTTCTCCTTCCTTAAAATCTCTAAAGCAATTCTCAAGTGATCTGCATGCTCTTCTTCTGACTTGGAATATATCAGGATGTCGTCGATGAAAACAATCACAAACTTGTCTAAATATTTCTTAAAGACTCTGTTCATCAGGTCCATAAATGCTGCTGGGGCATTTGTCAATCCAAAAGCCATAACTAAAAATTCATAGTGTCCGTACCTTGTTCTGAATGCTGTTTTAGATACATCTTCAGGTTTGATCTTGAGTTGATGGTATCCGGACCTTAAATCAATTTTTGAGAACCATTCGGCTCCTTTCAACTGGTCGAAAAGATCATCTATCCTCGGCAACGGGTACTTGTTCTTGATAGTTAGCTTGTTTAACTCTCGGTAATCTATGCACAACCTCATGCTTCCATCCTTCTTTTTAACAAATAAAACTGGTGCTCCCCAAGGGGACACACTAGGTCTTATAATTCCTTTATCCAAGAGATCTTGTATTTGACTCGCCAACTCTTTCATCTCCACTGGCGCCATTCTATACGGGGCTTTGGAAACTGGCTCAGTGCCTGGAGCTAAATCAATGGAGAATTCTATTTCCCTATCGGAAGGTAAGCCTGGCAATTCATCTGGAAACACATCGGGAAATTCATTGACGATAGGAACATCTTCTAACTGAACTGACTTCTTCTCAGTGTCTACAACATAGGCTAGGTAAGCCTCACATCCTTGACGCAGAAATCTCTTTGCCTGAGCAATATTCAAAAACTTCTTGACTTGTCGGGTACCTCGAAATTCAACTTCTTCTCCTTCTAGGGTTTTCACCTTTAACTTCTTATTCCTACAATCTATTTGAGCCTTGTATTCTGACAACCAATCCATCCCTAGAATTACATCAAATTCACCTAACTTAAAAGGTATTAAGTTAGCAAGAAAATGACAACTGCCTATTTCAATGTCACAACTAGGACAAATTTGGCTTACTGGAATCTTTGCCTGGTTAGCTACTTCTATAACTAAGACTTGCTCCAAAGGTCGGACTTCACATTGCAATTTACCAAGGAAATCTTGGGATACAAAAGACTTAGTAGCTCCTGAATCAATCATATGTGCCCAAGTACTATTAATGATTATAATTAAGCATTCAACATGGCTAGTAGTAGTAACGCTAGAAAAATTCGAATTAAATCATATCAATTCGAACATAATTAGTTCATATAAGTTAAAATTCCAAGTACCCAAGCAATTCTTAATTAACATCAAACCTCATATTATTATTATATAATTCTAATTACGAATATATGATAATTATGCAATTATCATATATTCGGAAATTTCATAAAATTTGCAATTGACATTAATACGGAGCTATACCAACGAATGCATCTCCACCAAATTTAATGTCCTATAATTTAAGCATAATGCATATGACTTCTTGCCGGAAAATATGAATACACAATCGGCAAAAAAATCAAGTTATAGCCGGAAATGTTTCAAAATCGACATGCATTGCAAACTAATAGCAAACAATTGACATGCAAACCTCATACGCTATAAATCATTACTATACACTACTAGTAGCAACTGCAATAATCAAAAACAAGACCCATTCGGATAATTTGGTTCGGGAAAAATAAGGAAATGAACCAAAAATTCACATGCAACTCGATTTAAGCTAACTAGCAGCATAACTATAACATTAACATAGCAATTAAGGTGAGGTAGGCTCAGGTTTGCCATCATAGCCCGCCACCGGCTCGCCGGAGGCTCACCGCCGGTGGGGTAAAAATCAGAGATGCTCGGTTTCGAGTTTTCCTCAACGATCTTCACCTATTTCTTTGTTTACAACTCAGATTAACCTCTAGGAACATGAATATGACTCTACAATTCATTGCATGTAACTATCCCGATCAAACACACACATGCCGCACACACATATATACACACACTGTTGCATGCAAGGCTCGAGAGGAAGTCCTATGCAAGATTACAAGTCGAAATCAAAGCATGAATTAGCAATTCACATAGCAACAATGGGACAGGGGAAAAATCGCCTGAGGAAGAGAGAAAACCGAACCTAGACAAGAAACTGCAGAATGGGGAAGAAAGGGAGGCTGTTGTAGTTTTGATAAAAGCAGGGGTACAATTGTAATTTCACCTTTGCTGTTTTATGTATTTAAATCAATTAATAAATCGAATTTTGGGTATAAATGGGTACAAAAATGAGTTTTATATTTTTAAAATTCAGATCATGAATTTAGAAGCTTCCCCATATTTTTGAAATATTTTTCTGATGAATAACGAATTAATTAAAAATCTTTGAAGTTTTAGTGCATAAATAGGAAATAAGAGTAGAAAAATCATAAAAAATAATTTTGAGCTCAAATAAAATAAACTTCTATTTTTAAAAAGTCTCAGAATATACTAGGAACATTTTGGAAAAGATTTCACAATTTTTTGGATATTCCAATAATTAAATATGGAATTTAGAAGAGTAATATCTCTAGAATAAAACAGGATTAAAAGATTTATATAAAATCACTGGGACTAGAATTAAATACATCACCATTTTTAGAAAGTCTCTAAAATCACATAGGAGCTACATATAAAATTTCATAATTATTGGACACACCAATAATTTTGTAAAAATCAAACAGTTACTCAATTAAGCATGAAAAATCAATTAATCACTTAATTAAAACATGTAAGCATAATACAGTCAAACGGGCAGTCAACCGGACATATAAAATCACCACATATCATATCTTAACACATTAAAACACATAAATCATATACCTCATATTATTCAAATAGATTTAATTACCTCGATCGTTACAATGAAGAGACAAGTTGTTTCCAAGTTTGAACAATAAAGAATGAAGTCTAAAGTTGTTACGGATTATTGTCATGTTCAAATGAGCGAAAAATGATCCTACAAGAGTTTACAATTGTTTCAATGTTCAAACGAGTCAAGAATGGAGCTACAAGTTGTTTCCAAGTTCAAACGAGTAAAGAATAAAGTCTAAAGTTGGTATAGATTGTTTTCATGTTCAAATGAGCCAGGAATGATCCTACAAGAGTTTACAAGTTGTTTCCATGTTCAAACGAGTCAAGAATGAAGCAACAAGTTATTTCCAAATTCGAACGAGTCAAGAATGATGTCTCAATTTTGTTACGGATTGTTTTCATGTTCAAATGGACCAAGAATGATCTTACAAGAGTTTACAATTGTTTCAATGTTCAAACGAGTCAAGAATGAAGAGACAAGTTGTTTCCAAGTTTGAACAGTAAAGAATGAATCTAAAGTTGTTACGGATTATTGTCATGTTCAGATGAGCCAAAAATGATCCTACAACAGTTTACATTTGTTTCAATGTTCAAACTTGTCAAGAATGGAGCTACAAGTTGTTTCCAAGTTTAAACGAGTAAAGTATAAAGTCTCAAGTTGTTACAGATTCTTTTCAGGTTCAAATGAGCTAAGAATGATCCTACCAGAGTTTACAAGTTGTTTCCATGTTCAAACGAGTCAAGAATGGAGCTACAAGTTGTTTCCAAGTTCAAACGATTAAAGAATAAAGTCTCAAGTTGTTACAGATTGTTTTCATGTTCAAATGAGCCAAGAATGACCCTACAAGAGTTTACAAGTTATTTTCATATTCAAACGAGTCAAGAATGAAGCTACAAGTTGTTTCCAAGTTCGAACGAGTCAAGAATGATGTCTCAATTTGTTAGGGATTGTTTTCATGTTCAAATGAACCAAGAACGATCCTACAAGAGGTTACAATTGTTTCAATGTTCAAACGAGTCAAGCATGAAGAGACAAGTTGTTTCCAAGTTTGAACAATAAAGAATGAAGTCTAAAGTTGTTACGGATTATTGTAATGTTCAAATGAGCGAAAAATGATCCTACAAGAGTTTACAATTGTTTCAATATTCAAATGAGTCAAGAATGGAGCTACAAGTTGTTTCCAAGTTCAAACGAGTAAAGAATAAAGTCTAAAGTTGGTACAGATTGTTTTCATGTTCAAATGACCCAAGAATGATCCTACAAGAGTTTACAAGTTGTTTCCATGTTCAAACGAGTCAAGAATGAAGCAAAAAGTTATTTCCAAATTCGAACGAGTCAAGAATGATGTCTCAATTTTGTTACGGATTGTTTTCATGTTCAAATGGACCAAGAATGATCTTACAAGAGTTTACAATTGTTTCAATGTTCAAACGAGTCAAGAATGAAGAGACAAGTTGTTTCCAAGTTTGAACAGTAAAGAATGAATCTAAAGTTGTTACGGATTATTATCATGTTCAGATGAGCCAAAAATGATCCTACAACAGTTTACATTTGTTTCAATGTTCAAACGAGTCAAGAATGGAGCTACAAGTTGTTTCCAAGTTTAAACGAGCAAAGTATAAAGTCTCAAGTTGTTACAGATTCTTTTCATGTTCAAATGAGCTAAGAATGATCCTACCAGAGTTTATAAGTTGTTTCCATGTTCAAACGAGTCAAGAATGGAGCTACAAGTTGTTTCCAAGTTTAAACGAGTAAAGTATAAAGTCTCAAGTTGTTACAGATTCTTTTCATGTTCAAATGAGCTAAGAATGATCCTACCAGAGTTTATAAGTTGTTTCCATGTTCAAACGAGTCAAGAATGGAGCTACAAGTTGTTTCCAAGTTCAAACGATTATAGAATAAAGTCTCAAGTTGTTACAGATTGTTTTCATGTTCAAATGAGCCAAGAATAACCCTACAAGAGTTTACAAGTTGTTTCCATGTTCAAAAGAGTCAAGAATGAAGCAACAAGTTATTTCCAAGTTCGAACGAGTCAAGAATGATGTCTCAATTTGTTACGGATTGTTTTCATGTTCAAATGAACCATGAAAGATCTTACAAGAATTTACAATTGTTTCAATGTTCAAACGAGTCAAGAATGGAGCTAAAAGTTGTTTCCAAGTTCAAACGAGTAAAGAATAAAGTCTCAAGTTGTTACAGATTGTTTTCATGTTCAAATGAGCCAGGAATGATCCTACAAGAGTTTACAAGTTGTTTCCATTGTCACACGAGTCAAGAATGAAGCTACAAGTTGTTTCCAAGTTCGAACGAGTCAAGAATGATGTCTCAATTTGTTATGGATTGTTTTCATGTTCAAATGAACCAAGAATGATCGCACAAGAGGTTACAAATTTTCATGTGCAAACGAGTCAAAAATAAAGCTACAAGTTGTTTCTAAGTTCGAACGAGTAAAGAATGACGTCTCAGTATGTTACGGATTGTTTTCATGTTCAAATGAACCAAGAATGATCCTACAAAAGGTTACAATTGTTTCAATGTTCAAACGAGTCAAGAATGAAGAGACAAGTTGTTTCCAAGTTTGAACAGTAAAGAATGAAGTCTAAAGTTGTTACGGATTATTGTCATGTTCAAATCAGCGAAAAATGATCCTACAAGAGTTTACAATTGTTTCAATGTTCAAACTAGTCAAGAATGGAGCTACAAGTTGTTTCCAAGTTCAAACGAGTAAAGAATAAAGTCTAAAGTTGGTACAGATTGTTTTCATGTTCAAATGAGCCAAGAATGATCCTACAAGAGTTTACAAATTGTTTCCATGTTCAAACGAGTCAAGAATGAAGCAACAAGTTATTTTCAAGTTCGAACGAGTCAAGAATGATGTCTCAATTTTGGTACGGATTGTTTTCATGATCAAATGGACCAAGAATGATCTTACAAGAGTTTACAATTGTTTCAATGTTCAAACGAGTCAAGAATGAAGAGACAAGTTTTTTCCAAGTTTGAACAGTAAAGAATGAATCTAAAGTTGTTACGGATTATTGTCATGTTCAGATGAGCAAAAAATGATCCTACAACAGTTTACATTTGTTTCAATGTTCAAACGAGTCAGGAATGGAGCTACAAGTTGTTTCCAAGTTTAAACGATTAAAGTATAAAGTCTCAAGTTGTTACAGATTCTTTTCATGTTCAAATGAGCTAAGAATGATCCTACCAGAGTTTACAAGTTGTTTCCATGTTTAAACGAGTCAAGAATGGAGCTACAAGTTGTTTCCAAGTTCAAACGATTAAAGAATAAAGTCTCAAGTTGTTACAGATTGTTTTCATGTTTAAATGAGCCAAGAATGACCCTACAAGAGTTTACAAGTTGTTTCCATGTTCAAACGAGTCAAGAATGAAGCAACAAGTTATTTCCAAGTTCGAACGAGTCAAGAATGATGTCTCAATTTGTTACGGATTTTTTTCATGTTAAAATGAACCATGAAAGATCTTACAAGAGTTTACAATTGTTTCAATGTTCAAACGAGTCAAGAATGGAGCTAAAAGTTGTTTCCAAGTTCAAACGAGTAAAGAATAAAGTCTCAAGTTGTTACAGATTGTTTTCATGTTCAAATGAGCCAAGAATGATCCTACAAGAGTTTACAAATTGTTTCCATGTTCAAACGAGTCAAGAATGAAGCAACAAGTTATTTTCAAGTTCGAACGAGTCAAGAATGATGTCTCAATTTTGGTACGGATTGTTTTCATGATCAAATGGACCAAGAATGATCTTACAAGAGTTTACAATTGTTTCAATGTTCAAACGAGTCAAGAATGAAGAGACAAGTTTTTTCCAAGTTTGAACAGTAAAGAATGAATCTAAAGTTGTTACGGATTATTGTCATGTTCAGATGAGCCAAAAATGATCCTACAACAGTTTACATTTGTTTCAATGTTCAAACGAGTCAGGAATGGAGCTACAAGTTGTTTCCAAGTTTAAACGATTAAAGTATAAAGTCTCAAGTTGTTACAGATTCTTTTCATGTTCAAATGAGCTAAGAATGATCCTACCAGAGTTTACAAGTTGTTTCCATGTTTAAACGAGTCAAGAATGGAGCTACAAGTTGTTTCCAAGTTCAAACGATTAAAGAATAAAGTCTCAAGTTGTTACAGATTGTTTTCATGTTTAAATGAGCCAAGAATGACCCTACAAGAGTTTACAAGTTGTTTCCATGTTCAAACGAGTCAAGAATGAAGCAACAAGTTATTTCCAAGTTCGAACGAGTCAAGAATGATGTCTCAATTTGTTACGGATTGTTTTCATGTTAAAATGAACCATGAAAGATCTTACAAGAGTTTACAATTGTTTCAATGTTCAAACGAGTCAAGAATGGAGCTAAAAGTTGTTTCCAAGTTCAAATGAGTAAAGAATAAAGTCTCAAGTTGTTACAGATTGTTTTCATGTTCAAATGAGCCAAGAATGATCCTACAAGAGTTTACAAGTTGTTTCCATGTTCAAACGAGTCAAGAATGAAGCAACAAGTTATTTCCAAGTTCGAACGAGTCAAGAATGATGTCTCAATTTTGGTACGGATTGTTTTCATGATCAAATGGACCAAGAATGATCTTACAAGAGTTTACAATTGTTTCAATGTTCAAACGAGTCAAGAATGAAGAGACAAGTTTTTTCCAAGTTTGAACAGTAAAGAATGAATCTAAAGTTGTTACGGATTATTGTCATGTTCAGATGAGCCAAAAATGATCCTACAACAGTTTACATTTGTTTCAATGTTCAAACGAGTCAAGAATGGAGCTACAAGTTGTTTCCAAGTTCAAACGAGTAAAGAATAAAGTCTAAAGTTGGTACAGATTGTTTTCATGTTCAAATGACCCAAGAATGATCCTACAAGAGTTTACAAGTTGTTTCCATGTTCAAACGAGTCAAGAATGAAGCAAAAAGTTATTTCCAAATTCGAACGACTCAAGAATGATGTCTCAATTTTGTTACGGATTGTTTTCATGTTCAAATGGACCAAGAATGATCTTACAAGAGTTTACAATTGTTTCAATGTTCAAACGAGTCAAGAATGAAGAGACAAGTTGTTTCCAAGTGTGAACAGTAAAGAATGAATCTAAAGTTGTTACGGATTATTATCATGTTCAGATGAGCCAAAAATGATCCTACAACAGTTTACATTTGTTTCAATGTTCAAACGAGTCAAGAATGGAGCTACAAGTTGTTTCCAAGTTTAAACGAGCAAAGTATAAAGTCTCAAGTTGTTACAGATTCTTTTCATGTTCAAATGAGCTAAGAATGATCCTACCAGAGTTTATAAGTTGTTTCCATGTTCAAACGAGTCAAGAATGGAGCTACAAGTTGTTTCCAAGTTTAAACGAGTAAAGTATAAAGTCTCAAGTTGTTACAGATTCTTTTCATGTTCAAATGAGCTAAGAATGATCCTACCAGAGTTTATAAGTTGTTTCCATGTTCAAACGAGTCAAGAATGGAGCTACAAGTTGTTTCCAAGTTCAAACGATTATAGAATAAAGTCTCAAGTTGTTACAGATTGTTTTCATGTTCAAATGAGCCAAGAATAACCCTACAAGAGTTTACAAGTTGTTTCCATGTTCAAAAGAGTCAAGAATGAAGCAACAAGTTATTTCCAAGTTCGAACGAGTCAAGAATGATGTCTCAATTTGTTACGGATTGTTTTCATGTTCAAATGAACCATGAAAGATCTTACAAGAATTTACAATTGTTTCAATGTTAAAACGAGTCAAGAATGGAGCTAAAAGTTGTTTCCAACTTCAAACGAGTAAAGAATAAAGTCTCAAGTTGTTACAGATTGTTTTCATGTTCAAATGAGCCAGGAATGATCCTACAAGAGTTTACAAGTTGTTTCCATTGTCACACGAGTCAAGAATGAAGCTACAAGTTGTTTCCAAGTTCGAACGAGTCAAGAATGATGTCTTAATTTGTTATGGATTGTTTTCATGTTCAAATGAACCAAGAATGATCGCACAAGAGGTTACAAATTTTCATGTGCAAACGAGTCAAAAATAAAGCTACAAGTTGTTTCTAAGTTCGAACGAGTAAAGAATGACGTCTCAGTATGTTACAGATTGTTTTCATGTTCAAATGAACCAAGAATGATCCTACAAAAGGTTACAATTGTTTCAATGTTCAAACGAGTCAAGAATGAAGAGACAAGTTGTTTCCAAGTTTGAACAGTAAAGAATGAAGTCTAAAGTTGTTACGGATTATTGTCATGTTCAAATGAGCGAAAAATTATCCTACAAGAGTTTACAATTGTTTCAATGTTCAAACTAGTCAAGAATGGAGCTACAAGTTGTTTCCAAGTTCAAACGAGTAAAGAATAAAGTCTAAAGTTGGTACAGATTGTTTTCATGTTCAAATGAGCCAAGAATGATCCTACAAGAGTTTACAAGTTGTTTCCATGTTCAAACGAGTCAAGAATGAAGCAACAAGTTATTTTCAAGTTCGAACGAGTCAAGAATGATGTCTCAATTTTGGTACGGATTGTTTTCATGATCAAATGGACCAAGAATGATCTTACAAGAGTTTACAATTGTTTCAATGTTCAAACGAGTCAAGAATGAAGAGACAAGTTTTTTCCAAGTTTGAACAGTAAAGAATGAATCTAAAGTTGTTACGGATTATTGTCATGTTCAGATGAGCCAAAAATGATCCTACAACAGTTTACATTTGTTTCAATGTTCAAACGAGTCAGGAATGGAGCTACAAGTTGTTTCCAAGTTTAAACGATTAAAGTATAAAGTCTCAAGTTGTTACAGATTCTTTTCATGTTCAAATGAGCTAAGAATGATCCTACCAGAGTTTACAAGTTGTTTCCATGTTTAAACGAGTCAAGAATGGAGCTACAAGTTGTTTCCAAGTTCAAACGATTAAAGAATAAAGTCTTAAGTTGTTACAGATTGTTTTCATGTTTAAATGAGCCAAGAATGACCCTACAAGAGTTTACAAGTTGTTTCCATGTTCAAACGAGTCAAGAATGAAGCAACAAGTTATTTTCAAGTTCGAACGAGTCAAGAATGATGTCTCAATTTTGGTACGGATTGTTTTCATGATCAAATGGACCAAGAATGATCTTACAAGAGTTTACAATTGTTTCAATGTTCAAACGAGTCAAGAATGAAGAGACAAGTTTTTTCCAAGTTTGAACAGTAAAGAATGAATCTAAAGTTGTTACGGATTATTGTCATGTTCAGATGAGCCAAAAATGATCCTACAACAGTTTACATTTGTTTCAATGTTCAAACGAGTCAGGAATGGAGCTACAAGTTGTTTCCAAGTTTAAACGATTAAAGTATAAAGTCTCAAGTTGTTACAGATTCTTTTCATGTTCAAATGAGCTAAGAATGATCCTACCAGAGTTTACAAGTTGTTTCCATGTTTAAACGAGTCAAGAATGGAGCTACAAGTTGTTTCCAAGTTCAAACGATTAAAGAATAAAGTCTCAAGTTGTTACAGATTGTTTTCATGTTTAAATGAGCCAAGAATGACCCTACAAGAGTTTACAAGTTGTTTCCATGTTCAAACGAGTCAAGAATGAAGCAACAAGTTATTTCCAAGTTCGAACGAGTCAAGAATGATGTCTCAATTTGTTACGGATTGTTTTCATGTTAAAATGAACCATGAAAGATCTTACAAGAGTTTACAATTGTTTCAATGTTCAAACGAGTCAAGAATGGAGCTAAAAGTTGTTTCCAAGTTCAAACGAGTAAAGAATAAAGTCTCAAGTTGTTACAGATTGTTTTCATGTTCAAATGAGCCAAGAATGATCCTACAAGAGTTTACAAGTTGTTTCCATGTTCAAACGAGTCAAGAATGAAGCAACAAGTTATTTCCAAGTTCGAACGAGTCAAGAATGATGTCTCAATTTTGGTACGGATTGTTTTCATGATCAAATGGACCAAGAATGATCTTACAAGAGTTTACAATTGTTTCAATGTTCAAACGAGTCAAGAATGAAGAGACAAGTTTTTTTCAAGTTTGAACAGTAAAGAATGAATCTAAAGTTGTTACGGATTATTGTCATGTTCAGATGAGCCAAAAATGATCCTACAACAGTTTACATTTGTTTCAATGTTCAAACGAGTCAAGAATGGAGCTACAAGTTGTTTCCAAGTTTAAACGAGTAAAGTATAAAGTCTCAAGTTGTTACAGATTCTTTTCATGTTCAAATGAGCTAAGAATGATCCTACCAGAGTTTACAAGTTGTTTCCATGTTTAAACGAGTCAAGAATGGAGCTACAAGTTGTTTCCAAGTTCAAACGATTAAAGAATAAAGTCTCAAGTTGTTACAGATTGTTTTCATGTTCAAATGAGCCAAGAATAACCCTACAAGAGTTTACAAGTTGTTTCCATGTTCAAAAGAGTCAAGAATGAAGCAACAAGTTATTTCCAAGTTCGAACGAGTCAAGAATGATGTCTCAATTTGTTACGGATTGTTTTCATGTTCAAATGAACCATGAAAGATCTTACAAGAATTTACAATTGTTTCAATGTTAAAACGAGTCAAGAATGGAGCTAAAAGTTGTTTCCAACTTCAAACGAGTAAAGAATAAAGTCTCAAGTTGTTACAGATTGTTTTCATGTTCAAATGAGCCAGGAATGATCCTACAAGAGTTTACAAGTTGTTTCCATTGTCACACGAGTCAAGAATGAAGCTACAAGTTGTTTCCAAGTTCGAACGAGTCAAGAATGATGTCTTAATTTGTTATGGATTGTTTTCATGTTCAAATGAACCAAGAATGATCGCACAAGAGGTTACAAATTTTCATGTGCAAACGAGTCAAAAATAAAGCTACAAGTTGTTTCTAAGTTCGAACGAGTAAAGAATGACGTCTCAGTATGTTACAGATTGTTTTCATGTTCAAATGAACCAAGAATGATCCTACAAAAGGTTACAATTGTTTCAATGTTCAAACGAGTCAAGAATGAAGAGACAAGTTGTTTCCAAGTTTGAACAGTAAAGAATGAAGTCTAAAGTTGTTACGGATTATTGTCATGTTCAAATGAGCGAAAAATTATCCTACAAGAGTTTACAATTGTTTCAATGTTCAAACTAGTCAAGAATGGAGCTACAAGTTGTTTCCAAGTTCAAACGAGTAAAGAATAAAGTCTAAAGTTGGTACAGATTGTTTTCATGTTCAAATGAGCCAAGAATGATCCTACAAGAGTTTACAAGTTGTTTCCATGTTCAAACGAGTCAAGAATGAAGCAACAAGTTATTTTCAAGTTCGAACGAGTCAAGAATGATGTCTCAATTTTGGTACGGATTGTTTTCATGATCAAATGGACCAAGAATGATCTTACAAGAGTTTACAATTGTTTCAATGTTCAAACGAGTCAAGAATGAAGAGACAAGTTTTTTCCAAGTTTGAACAGTAAAGAATGAATCTAAAGTTGTTACGGATTATTGTCATGTTCAGATGAGCCAAAAATGATCCTACAACAGTTTACATTTGTTTCAATGTTCAAACGAGTCAGGAATGGAGCTACAAGTTGTTTCCAAGTTTAAACGATTAAAGTATAAAGTCTCAAGTTGTTACAGATTCTTTTCATGTTCAAATGAGCTAAGAATGATCCTACCAGAGTTTACAAGTTGTTTCCATGTTTAAACGAGTCAAGAATGGAGCTACAAGTTGTTTCCAAGTTCAAACGATTAAAGAATAAAGTCTCAAGTTGTTACAGATTGTTTTCATGTTTAAATGAGCCAAGAATGACCCTACAAGAGTTTACAAGTTGTTTCCATGTTCAAACGAGTCAAGAATGAAGCAACAAGTTATTTTCAAGTTCGAACGAGTCAAGAATGATGTCTCAATTTTGGTACGGATTGTTTTCATGATCAAATGGTCCAAGAATGATCTTACAAGAGTTTACAATTGTTTCAATGTTCAAACGAGTCAAGAATGAAGAGACAAGTTTTTTCCAAGTTTGAACAGTAAAGAATGAATCTAAAGTTGTTACGGATTATTGTCATGTTCAGATGAGCCAAAAATGATCCTACAACAGTTTACATTTGTTTCAATGTTCAAACGAGTCAGGAATGGAGCTACAAGTTGTTTCCAAGTTTAAACGATTAAAGTATAAAGTCTCAAGTTGTTACAGATTCTTTTCATGTTCAAATGAGCTAAGAATGATCCTACCAGAGTTTACAAGTTGTTTCCATGTTTAAACGAGTCAAGAATGGAGCTACAAGTTGTTTCCAAGTTCAAACGATTAAAGAATAAAGTCTCAAGTTGTTACAGATTGTTTTCATGTTTAAATGAGCCAAGAATGACCCTACAAGAGTTTACAAGTTGTTTCCATGTTCAAACGAGTCAAGAATGAAGCAACAAGTTATTTCCAAGTTCGAACGAGTCAAGAATGATGTCTCAATTTGTTACGGATTGTTTTCATGTTAAAATGAACCATGAAAGATATTACAAGAGTTTACAATTGTTTCAATGTTCAAACGAGTCAAGAATGGAGCTAAAAGTTGTTTCCAAGTTCAAACGAGTAAAGAATAAAGTCTCAAGTTGTTACAGATTGTTTTCATGTTCAAATGAGCCAAGAATGATCCTACAAGAGTTTACAAGTTGTTTCCATGTTCAAACGAGTCAAGAATGAAGCAACAAGTTATTTCCAAGTTCGAACGAGTCAAGAATGATGTCTCAATTTTGGTACGGATTGTTTTCATGATCAAATGGACCAAGAATGATCTTACAAGAGTTTACAATTGTTTCAATGTTCAAACGAGTCAAGAATGAAGAGACAAGTTTTTTTCAAGTTTGAACAGTAAAGAATGAATCTAAAGTTGTTACGGATTATTGTCATGTTCAGATGAGCCAAAAATGATCCTACAACAGTTTACATTTGTTTCAATGTTCAAACGAGTCAAGAATGGAGCTACAAGTTGTTTCCAAGTTTAAACGAGTAAAGTATAAAGTCTCAAGTTGTTACAGATTCTTTTCATGTTCAAATGAGCTAAGAATGATCCTACCAGAGTTTACAAGTTGTTTCCATGTTTAAACGAGTCAAGAATGGAGCTACAAGTTGTTTCCAAGTTCAAACGATTAAAGAATAAAGTCTCAAGTTGTTACAGATTGTTTTCATGTTCAAATGAGCCAAGAATGACCCTACAAGAGTTTACAAGTTGTTTCCATGTTCAAACGAGTCAAGAATGAAGCAACAAGTTATTTCCAAGTTCGAACGAGTCAAGAATGATGTCTCAATTTGTTACGGATTGTTTTCATGTTCAAATGAACCATGAAAGATCTTACAAGAGTTTACAATTGTTTCAATGTTCAAACGAGTCAAGAATGGAGCTAAAAGTTGTTTCCAAGTTCAAACGAGTAAAGAATAAAGTCTCAAGTTGTTACAGATTGTTTTCATGTTCAAATGAGCCAAGAATGATCCTACAAGAGTTTACAAGTTGTTTCCATTGTCACACGAGTCAAGAATGAAGCTACAAGTTGTTTCCAAGTTCGAACGAGTCAAGAATGATGTCTCAATTTGTTATGGATTGTTTTCATGTTCAAATGAACCAAGAATGATCGCACAAGAGGTTACAAGTTTTCATGTGCAAACGAGTCAAAAATAAAGCTACAAGTTGTTTCTAAGTTCGAACGAGTAAAGAATGACGTCTCAATATGTTACAGATTGTTTTCATGTTCAAATGAACCAAGAATGATCCTACAAAAGGTTACAATTGTTTCAATGTTCAAACGAGTCAAGAATGAAGAGACAAGTTGTTTCCAAGTTTGAACAGTAAAGAATGAAGTCTAAAGTTGTTACGGATTATTGTCATGTTCAAATGAGCGAAAAATGATCCTACAAGAGTTTACAATTGTTTCAATGTTCAAACGAGTCAGGAATGGAGCTACAAGTTGTTTTCAAGTTCAAACGAGTAAAGAATAAAGTCTAAGTTGGTACAGATTGTTTTCATGTTCAAATGAGCCAAGAATGATCCTACAAGAGTTTACAAGTTGTTTCCATGTTCAAACGAGTCAAGAATGAAGCAACAAGTTATTTCCAAGTTCGAACGAGTCAAGAATGATGTCTCAATTTTGTTACGGATTGTTTTCGTGATCAAATGGACCAAGAATGATCTTACAAGAGTTTACAATTGTTTCAATGTTCAAACGAGTCAAGAATGAAGAGACAAGTTGTTTCCAAGTTTGAACAGTAAAGAATGAATCTAAAGTTGTTACGGATTATTGTCATGTTCAGATGAGCCAAAAATGATCCTACAACAGTTTACATTTGTTTCAATGTTCAAACGAGTCAAGAATGGAGCTACAAGTTGTTTCCAAGTTTAAACGAGTAAAGTATAAAGTCTCAAGTTGTTACAGATTCTTTTCATGTTCAAATGAGCTAAGAATGATCCTACCAGAGTTTACAAGCTGTTTCCCTGTTCAAACGAGTCAAGAATGGAGCTACAAGTTGTTTCCAAGTTCAAACGATTAAAGAATAAAGTCTCAAGTTGTTACAAATTGTTTTCTTGTTCAAATGAGCCAAGAATGATCCTACAAGAGTTTACAAGTTGTTTCCATTGTCACACGAGTCAAGAATGAAGCTACAAGTTGTTTCCAAGTTCGAACGAGTCAAGAATGATGTCTCAATTTGTTATGGATTGTTTTCATGTTCAAATGAACCATGAAAGATCTTACAAGAGTTTACAATTGTTTCAATGTTCAAACGAGTCAAGAATGGAGCTACAAGTTGTTTCTAAGTTCGAACGAGTAAAGAATGACGTCTCAATATGTTACAGATTGTTTTCATATTCAAATGAACCAAGAATGATCCTACAAAAGGTTACAATTGTTTCAATGTTCAAACGAATCAAGAATGAAGTGACAAGTTGTTTCCAAGTTCGAACGAGTCAAGAATGATGTCTCAATTTGTTATGGATTGTTTTCATGTTCAAATGAACCAAGAATGATCGCACAAGAGGTTACAAGTTTTCATGTTCAAACGAGTCAAAAATAAAGCTACAAGTTGTTTCTAAGTTCAAACGAGTAAAGAATAAAGTCTAAGAACGGAGCTACAAGTTGTTTCCAAGTTTAAACGAGTAATGAGTAAAGTCTCAAGTTGTTACAGATTGTTTTCATGTTTAAATGAGCCAAGAATGATCCTACAAGAGTTTACAAGTTGTTTCCAAGTTCGAACGAGTCAAGAATGATGTCTCAATTTGTTACAGATTGTTTTAATGTTCAAATGAACCAAGAATGATCGTACCAGAGGTTACAATTTGTTTTCATGTGCAAACGAGTCAAGAATGAAGCTACAAGTTGTTTCCAAGTTTGAATGAGTCAAGAATCATGTCTCAATTTGTTACATATTGTTTTCATGTTCAAATGAACCAAGAATGATCCTACAAGAGGTTACAATTGTTTCAATGTTCAAACGAATCAAGAATGAAGAGACAAGTTGTTTCCAAGTTCGAACGAGTAAAGAATGAAGTCTGAAGTTGTAACGGATTGTTTTCATGTTCAAATATGCCACAAATGATCCACAAGAGTTTACAACTTGTTTCCAGGTTCAAACGAGTCAAGAATGAAACAACAAGTTATTTCCAAGTTCGAACGAGTCAAGAATGATGTCTCAATTTTTTACGGATTGATTTCATGTTCAAATGAACCATGAAAGATCTTACAAGTTGTTTCCAAGTTTCAATGTTCAAACGAGTCAAGAACGGAGCTACAAGTTGTTTCCAAGTTTAAACGAGTAATGAATAAAGTCTCAAGTTGTTACAGATTGTTTTCATGTTCAAATGAGCCAAGAATGATCCTACAAGAGTTTACAAGTTGTTTCCAAGTTCGAACGAGTCAAGAATGATGTCTCAATTTGTTACAGATTGTTTTAATGTTCAAATGAACCAAGAATGATCGTACCAGAGGTTACAAGTTGTTTTCATGTGCAAACGGGTCAAGAATGAAGCTACAAGTTGTTTCCAAGTTCGAACGAGTCAAGAATCATGTCTCAATTTGTTACATATTGTTTTCATGTTCAAATGAACCAAGAATGATCCTACAAGAGGTTACAATTGTTTCAATGTTCAAACGAATCAAGAATGAAGAGACAAGTTGTTTCCAAGTTCGAACGAGTAAAGAAAGAAGTCTGAAGTTGTAACGGATTGTTTTCATGTTCAAATATGCCAAAAATGATCTTACAAGAGTTTATAACTTGTTTCCAGGTTCAAACGAGTCAAGAATGAAACAACAAGTTATTTCCAAGTTCGAACGAGTCAAGAATGATGTCTCAATTTTTTACAGATTGATTTCATGTTCAAATGAACCATGAAAGATCTTACAAGTTGTTTCCAAGTTTCAATGTTCAAACGAGTCAAGAACGGAGCTACAAGTTGTTTCCAAGTTTAAACGAGTAATGAATAAAGTCTCAAGTTGTTACAGATTGTTTTCATGTTCAAATGAGCCAAGAATGATCCTACAAGAGTTTACAAGTTGTTTCCAAGTTCGAACGAGTCAAGAATGATGTCTCAATTTGTTACAGATTGTTTTAATGTTCAAATGAACCAAGAATGATCGTACCAGAGGTTACAAGTTGTTTTCATGTGCAAACGAGTCAAGAATGAAGCTACAAGTTGTTTCCAAGTTCGAACGAGTCAAGAATCATGTCTCAATTTGTTACATATTGTTTTCATGTTCAAATGAACCAAGAATGATCCTACAAGAGGTTACAATTGTTTCAATGTTCAAACGAATCAAGAATGAAAAGACAAGTTGTTTCCAAGTTCGAACGAGTAAAGAATGAAGTCTGAAGTTGTAACGGATTGTTTTCATGTTCAAATATGCCAAAAATGATCCTACAAGAGTTTACAACTTGTTTCCAGGTTCAAACGAGTCAAGAATGAAACAACAAGTTATTTCCAAGTTCGAACGAGTCAAGAATGGTGTCTCAATTTTTTACGGATTGATTTCATGTTCAAATGAACCATGAAAGATCTTACAAGTTGTTTCCAAGTTTCAATGTTCAAACGAGTCAAGAACGGAGCTACAAGTTGTTTCCAAGTTTAAACGAGTAATGAATAAAGTCTCAAGTTGTTACAGATTGTTTTCATGTTCAAATGAGCCAAGAATGATCCTACAAGAGTTTACAAGTTCGAACGAGTCAAGAATGATGTCTCAATTTGTTACAGATTGTTTTAATGTTCAAATGAACCAAGAATGATCGTACCAGAGGTTACAAGTTGTTTTCATGTGCAAACGAGTCAAGAATGAAGCTACAAGTTGTTTCCAAGTTCGAACGAGTCAAGAATCATGTCTCAATTTGTTACATATTGTTTTCATGTTCAAATGAACCAAGAATGGTCCTACAAGAGGTTACAATTGTTTCAATGTTCAAACGAGTCAAGAGTGAAGAGATAAGTTGTTTCCAAGTTTGAACAGTAAAGAATGAAGTCTAAAGTTGTTACGGATTATTGTCATGTTCAAATGAGCCAAAAATTATCCTACAAGAGCTTACAAATGTTTCAATTTTCAAAGAGTGAAGAATGAAGCTACAAGTTGTTTCCAAGTTCGAACGAGTCAAGAATGATGTCTCAATTTGTTACATATTATTTTCATGTTCAAATGAACCAAGAATGATCCTACAAGAGGTTACAAGTTGTTTCCATGTTCAAACGAGTCAAGAATGATGTCTCTATTTGTTACAAATTGTTTTAATGTTCAAATGAACCAAGAATGATCCTACAAGAGGTTACAATTGTTTCAATGTTCAAACGAGTCAAGAATGAAGCTACAAGTTGTTTCCAAGTTTGAACGAGTCAAGAATCATGTCTCAATTTGTTACATATTGTTTTCATGTTCAAATGAACCAAGAATGATCCTACAAGAGGTTACAATTGTTTCAATGTTCAAACGAATCAAGAATGAAGAGACAAGTTGTTTCCAAGTTCGAACGAGTAAAGAATGAAGTCTGAAGTTGTAACGGATTGTTTTCATGTTCAAATATGCCAAAAATGATCCTACAAGAGTTTACAACTTGTTTCCATGTTCAAACGAATCAAGAATGAAACAACAAGTTATTTCCAAGTTCGAACGAGTCAAGAATGATGTCTCAATTTTTTACGGATTGTTTTCATGTTCAAATGAACCATGAAAGATCTTACAAGAGTTTACAATTGTTTCAATGTTCAAACGAGTCAAGAATGGAGCTACAAGTTGTTTCCAAGTTCAAACGAGTAAAGAATAAAGTCTCAAGTTGTTATAGATTGTTTTCATGTTCAAATAAGCCAAGAATGATCATACAAGAGTTTACAAGTTGTTTCCATTGTCAAATGAGTCAAGAATGAAGCTACAAGTTGTTTCCAACTTCGAACGAGTCAAGAATGATGTCTCAATTTGTTATGGATTGTTTTCATGTTCAAATGAACCAAAATGATCGTACCAGAGGTTACAAGTTGTTTTCATGTGCAAACGTGTCAAGAATAAAGCTACAAGTTGTTTCTAAGTTCAAACGAGTCAAGAATGACGTCTCAATATGTTACAGATTGTTTTCATGTTCAAATGAACCTAGAATGATCCTACAAGAGGTTACAATTGTTTCAATGTTCAAACGAGTCAAGAATGAAGAGATAAGTTGTTTCCAAGTTTGAACGGTAAAGAATGAAGTCTAAAGTTGTTATGGATTATTGTCATGTTCAAATGAGCCAAAAATGATCCTACAAGAGTTTACAATTGTTTCAATTTTCAAACGAGTCAAGAATGGAGCTACAAGTTGTTTCCAAGTTCGAGCGAGTCAACAATGATGTTTCAATTTGTTACAGATTATTTTCATGTTCAAATGAACCAAGAATGATCCTACAAGAGGTTACAATTGTTTCAATGTTCAAACGAGTCAAGAATGAAGAGACAAGTTGTTTCCAAGTTCGAACGAGTAAAGAATGAAGTCTGAAGTTGTAACAGATTGTTTTCATGTTCAAATGAGCCAAAAATGATCCTACAAGAGTTTGCAAGTTGTTTTCATGTTCAAACGAGTTAAGAATGAAGCAACAAGTTATTTCCAAGTTCGAACGAGTCAAGAATGATGTCTCAATTTGTTACAGATTGTTTTCATGTTCAAATGAACCAAGAAAGATCTTACATGACTTTACAATTGTTTTAATGTTCAAACGAGTCAGGAATGGAGCTACAAGTTGTTTCCAAGTTCAAACGAGTAAAGAATAATCCAACAAAAGTTTACAAGTTGTTTCCAAGTTCGAACGAGTCAAGAATGATGTCTCATTTTGTTATGGATTGTTTTCATGTTCAAATGAACCAAGAATGATCGTACCAGAGGTTACAAGTTGTTTTCATGTGCAAACGAGTCAAGAATGAAGCTACAAGTTGTTTCCAAGTTCGAACGAGTCAAGAATCATGTCTCAATTTGTTACATATTGTTTTCATGTTCAAATGAACCAAGAATGATCCTACAAGAGGTTACAATTGTTTCAATGTTCAAACGAATCAAGAATGAAGAGACAAGTTGTTTCCAAGTTCGAACGAGTAAAGAATGAAGTCTGAAGTTGTAACGGATTGTTTTCATGTTCAAATATGCCAAAAATGATCCTACAAGAGTTTACAACTTGTTTTCAGGTTCAAACGAGTCAAGAATGAAACAACAAGTTATTTCCAAGTTCGAACGAGTCAAGAATGATGTCTCAATTTTTTACGGATTGATTTCATGTTCAAATGAACCATGAAAGATCTTACAAGTTGTTTCCAAGTTTCAATGTTCAAACGAGTCAAGAACGGAGCTAAAAGTTGTTTCTTAGTTTAAACGAGTAATGAATAAAGTCTCAAGTTGTTACAGATTGTTTTCATGTTCAAATGAGCCAAGAATGATCCTACAAGAGTTTACAAGTTGTTTCCAAGTTCGAACGAGTCAAGAATGATGTCTCAATTTGTTACAGATTGTTTTAATGTTCAAATGAACCAAGAATGATCGTACCAGAGGTTACAAGTTGTTTTCATGTGCAAACGAGTCAAGAATGAAGCTACAAGTTGTTTCCAAGTTCGAACGAGTCAAGAATCATGTCTCAATTTGTTACATATTGTTTTCATGTTCAAATGAACCAAGAATGATCCTACAAGAGGTTACAATTGTTTCAATGTTCAAACGAATCAAGAATGAAGAGACAAGTTGTTTCCAAGTTCGAACGAGTAAAGAATGAAGTGTGAAGTTGTAACGGATTGTTTTCATGTTCAAATATGCCAAAAATGATCCTACAAGAGTTTACAACTTGTTTTCAGGTTCAAACGAGTCAAGAATGAAACAACAAGTTATTTCCAAGTTCGAACGAGTCAAGAATGATGTCTCAATTTTTTACAGATTGATTTCATGTTCAAATGAACTGTGAAAGATCTTACAAGTTGTTTCCAAGTTTCAATGTTCAAACGAGTCAAGAACGGAGCTACAAGTTGTTTCCAAGTTTAAACGAGTAATGAATAAAGTCTCAAGTTGTTACAGATTGTTTTCATGTTCAAATGAGCCAAGAATGATCCTACAAGAGTTTACAAGTTGTTTCCAAGTTCGAACGAGTCAAGAATGATGTCTCAATTTGTTACATATTGTTTTCATGTTCAAATGAACCATGAAAGATCTTACAAGAGTTTACAATTGTTTCAATGTTCAAACTAGTCAAGAATGAAGCTACAAGTTGTTTCCAATTTCGAACGAGTCAAGAATGATGTCTCAATTTGTTATGGATTGTTTTCATGTTCAAATGAACCAAGAATGATCGTACCAGAGGTTACAAGTTGTTTTCATGTGCAAACAAGTCAAGAATAAGGCTACAAGTTGTTTCTAAGTTCAAACGAGTCAAGAATGACGTCTCAATGTGTTACGGATTGTTTTCATGTTCAAATGAACCAAGAATGATCCTACAAGAGGTTACAATTGTTTCAATGTTCAAACGAGTCAAGAATGAAGAGATAAGTTGTTTCCAAGTTTGAACAGTAAAGAATGAAGTCTAAAGTTGTTACGGAATATTGTCATGTTCAAATGAGCGAAAAATGATCCTACGAGAGTTTACAATTGTTTCAATTTTCAAACGAGTCAAGAATGGAGCTACAAGTTGTTTCCAAGTTCGAGCGAGTCAAGAATAAAGTCTAAAGTTGGTACAGATTGTTTTCATGTTCTAATGAGCCAAGAATCATCCTACAAGAGTTTACAAGTTGTTTCCATATTCAAACGAGTCAAGAATGAAGCAACAAGTTATTTCCAAGTTCGAACGAGTCAAGAATGATGTCTCAATTTTGTTACGGATTGTTTTCATGTTCAAATGGACCAAGAATGATCTTACAAGAGTTTACAATTGTTTCAATGTTCAAACGAGTCAAGAATGAAGAGACAAGTTGTTTCCAAGTTTGAACAGTAAAGAATGAATCTAAAGTTGTTACGGATTATTGTCATGTTCAGATGAGCCAAAAATGATCCTACAACAGTTTACATTTGTTTCAATGTTCAAACGAGTCAAGAATGGAGCTACAAGTTGTTTCCAAGTTTAAACGAGTAAAGAATAAAGTCTCAAGTTGTTATAGATTGTTTTCATGTTCAAATGAGCTAAGAATGATCCTACCAGAGTTTACAAGTTGTTTCCATGTTCAAACGAGTCAAGAATGAAGCTACAAGTTGTTCTCAAGTTCAAACGAGTCAAGAATGATGTCTCAATTTGTTAGGGATTGTTTTCATGTTCAAATGAACCAAGAACGATCCTACAAGAGGTTACAATTGTTTCAATGTTAAAACGAGTCAAGAATGAAGAGACAAGTTGTTTCCAAGTTTGAACAGTAAAGAATGAAGTCTAAAGTTGTTACGGATTATTGTCATGTTCAAATGAGCCAAAAATGATCCTACAAGAGTTTACAATTGTTTTAATGTTCAAACGAGTCAAGAATGGAGCTACTAGTTGGTTCCAAGTTCAAACCAGTAAAGAATAAAGTCTCAAGTTGTTACAGATTGTTTTCATGTTCAAATGAGCCAAGAATGATCCTACAAGAGTTTACAAGTTGTTTCCCTGTTCAAACGAGTCAAGAATGGAGCTACAAGTTATTTTCAAGTTCAAACGAGTAAAGAATAAAGTCTCAAGTTGTTACAGATTATTTTCATGTTGAAATAAGCCAAGAATCATCCTACAAGAGTTTACAAGTTGTTTCCATGTTCAAACGAGTCAAGAATGAAGCAACAAGTTATTTCCAAGTTCGAACGTGTCAAGAATGATGTCACAATTTGTTACGGATTGTTTTCATGTTCAAATGAACCGTGAAAGATCTTACAAGAGTTTACAATTGTTTCAATGTTCAAACGAGTCAAGAATGGAGCTACAAGTTGTTTCCAAGTTCAAACGAGTAAAGAATAAAGTCTCAAGTTGTTACAGATTGTTTTCATGTTCAAATGAGCCAAGAATGATCCTACAAGAGTTTACAAGTTGTTTCCATTGTCAAACGAGTCAAGAATGAAGCTACAAGTTGTTTCAAATTTCGAACGAGTCAAGAATGATGTCTCAATTTGTTATGGATTGTTTTCATGTTCAAATGAACCAAGAATGATCGTACCAGAGGTTACAAGTTGTTTTCATGTGCAAACAAGTCAAGAATAAAGCTACAAGTTGTTTCTAAGTTCAAACGAGTCAAGAATGACGTCTCAATGTGTTACGGATTGTTTTCATGTTCAAATGAACCAAGAATGATCCTACAAGATGTTACAATTGTTTCAATGTTAAAACGAGTCAAGAATGAAGAGACAAGTTGTTTCCAAGTTTGAACAGTAAAGAATGAAGTCTAAAGTTGTTACGGATTATTGTCATGTTCAGATGAGCCAAAAATGATCCTACAATAGTTTACATTTGTTTCAATGTTCAAACGAGTCAAGAATGGAGCTACAAGTTGTTTCCAAGTTTAAACGAGTAAAGAATAAAGTCCCAAGTTGTTACAGATTGTTTTCATGTTCGAATGAGCTAAGAATGATCCTACCAGAGTTTACAAGTTGTTTCCATGTTCAAACGAGTCAAGAATGGAGCTACAAGTTATTTTCAAGTTTAAACGAGTAAAGAATAAAGTCTCAAGTTGTTACAGATTGTTTTCATGTTCAAATGAGCCAAGAATCATCCTACAAGAGTTTACAAGTTGTTTCCATGTTCAAACGAGTCAAGAATGAAGCAACAAGTTATTTCCAAGTTCGAACGAGTCAAGAATGATGTCTCAATTTTGTTACGGATTGTTTTCATGTTCAAATGGACCAAGAATGATCTTACAAGAGTTTACAATTGTTTCAATGTTCAAACGAGTCAAGAATGAAGAGACAAGTTGTTTCCAAGTTTGAACAGTAAAGAATGAATCTAAAGTTGTTACGGATTATTGTCATGTTCAGATGAGCCAAAAATGATCCTACAACAGTTTACATTTGTTTCAATGTTCAAACGAGTCAAGAATGGAGCTACAAGTTGTTTCCAAGTTTAAACGAGTAAAAAATAAAGTCTCAAGTTGTTAAAGATTGTTTTCATGTTCAAATGAGCTAAGAATGATCCTACCAGACTTTACAAGTTGTTTCCATGTTCAAACGAGTCAAGAATGAAGCTACAAGTTGTTTCCAAGATCAAACGAGTCAAGAATGATGTCTCAATTTGTTAGGGATTGTTTTCATGTTCAAATGAACCAAGAACGATCCTACAAGAAGTTACAATTTTTTCAATGTTAAAACGAGTCAGGAATGAAGAGACAAGTTGTTTCCAAGTTTGAATAGTAAAGAATGAAGTCTAAAGTTGTTACGGATTATTGTCATGTTCAAATGAGCCAAAAATGTTCCTACAAGAGTTTACAATTGTTTCAATTTTCAAACGAGTCAAGAATGGAGCTACTAGTTGGTTCCAAGTTCAAACGAGTAAAGAATAAAGTCTCAAGTTGTTACAGATTGTTTTCATGTTCAAATGAGCCAAGAATGATCCTACAAGAGTTTACAAGTTGTTTCCCTGTTCAAACGAGTCAAGAATGGAGCTACAAGTTATTTTCAAGTTCAAACGAGTAAAGAATAAAGTCTCAAGTTGTTACAGATTATTTTCATGTTGAAATAAGCCAAGAATCATCCTACAAGAGTTTACAAGTTGTTTCCATGTTCAAACGAGTCAAGAATGAAGCAACAAGTTATTTCCAAGTTCGAACGAGTCAAGAATGATGTCTCAATTTGTTACGGATTGTTTTCATGTTCAAATGAACCATGAAAGATCTTACAAGAGTTTACAATTGTTTCAATGTTCAAACGAGTCAAGAATGGAGCTACAAGTTGTTTCCAAGTTTAAACGAGTAAAGAATAAAGTCTCAAGTTGTTACAGATTGTTTTCATGTTCAAATGAGCTAAGAATGATCCTACCAGAGTTTACAAGTTGTTTCCATGTTCAAACGAGTCAAGAATGAAGCTACAAGTTGTTTCCAAGATCAAACGAGTCAAGAATGATGTCTCAATTTGTTAGGGATTGTTTTCATGTTCAAATGAACCAAGAACGATCCTACAAGAGGTTACAATTTTTTCAATGTTAAAACGAGTCAAGAATGAAGAGACAAGTTGTTTCCAAGTTTGAACAGTAAAGAATGAAGTCTAAAGTTGTTACGAATTATTGTCATGTTCAAATGAGCCAAAAATGTTCCTACAAGAGTTTACAATTGTTTCAATTTTCAAACGAGTCAAGAATGGAGCTACTAGTTGGTTCCAAGTTCAAACGAGTAAAGAATAAAGTCTCAAGTTGTTACAGATTGTTTTCATGTTCAAATGATCCAAGAATGATCCTACAAGAGTTTACAGGATGTTTCCCTGTTCAAACGAGTCAAGAATGAAGCAACAAGTTATTTCCAAGTTCGAACGAGTCAAGAATGATGTCTCAATTTTGTTACGGATTGTTTTCATGTTCAAATGGACCAAGAATGATCTTACAAGAGTTTACAATTGTTTCAATGTTCAAACGAGTCAAGAATGAAGAGACAAGTTGTTTCCAAGTTTGAACAGTAAAGAATGAATCTAAAGTTGTTACGGATTATTGTCATGTTCAGATGAGCCAAAAATGATCCTACAACAGTTTACATTTGTTTCAATGTTCAAACGAGTCAAGAATGGAGCTACAAGTTGTTTCCAAGTTTAAACGAGTAAAAAATAAAGTCTCAAGTTGTTAAAGATTGTTTTCATGTTCAAATGAGCTAAGAATGATCCTACCAGACTTTACAAGTTGTTTCCATGTTCAAACGAGTCAAGAATGAAGCTACAAGTTGTTTCCAAGATCAAACGAGTCAAGAATGATGTCTCAATTTGTTAGGGATTGTTTTCATGTTCAAATGAACCAAGAACG
This sequence comes from Oenanthe sinensis, assembly GCA_028671895.1. Classification (NCBI taxonomy): domain Eukaryota; kingdom Viridiplantae; phylum Streptophyta; class Magnoliopsida; order Apiales; family Apiaceae; genus Oenanthe; species Oenanthe sinensis. Next base: position 17,018,290 of record CM053807.1, read on the forward strand.
ATCCTACAAGAAGTTACAATTTTTTCAATGTTAAAACGAGTCAGGAATGAAGAGACAAGTTGTTTCCAAGTTTGAATAGTAAAGAATGAAGTCTAAAGTTGTTACGGATTATTGTCATGTTCAAATGAGCCAAAAATGTTCCTACAAGAGTTTACAATTGTTTCAATTTTCAAACGAGTCAAGAATGGAGCTACTAGTTGGTTCCAAGTTCAAACGAGTAAAGAATAAAGTCTCAAGTTGTTACAGATTGTTTTCATGTTCAAATGAGCCAAGAATGATCCTACAAGAGTTTACAAGTTGTTTCCCTGTTCAAACGAGTCAAGAATGGAGCTACAAGTTATTTTCAAGTTCAAACGAGTAAAGAATAAAGTCTCAAGTTGTTACAGATTATTTTCATGTTGAAATAAGCCAAGAATCATCCTACAAGAGTTTACAAGTTGTTTCCATGTTCAAACGAGTCAAGAATGAAGCAACAAGTTATTTCCAAGTTCGAACGAGTCAAGAATGATGTCTCAATTTGTTACGGATTGTTTTCATGTTCAAATGAACCATGAAAGATCTTACAAGAGTTTACAATTGTTTCAATGTTCAAACGAGTCAAGAATGGAGCTACAAGTTGTTTCCAAGTTTAAACGAGTAAAGAATAAAGTCTCAAGTTGTTACAGATTGTTTTCATGTTCAAATGAGCTAAGAATGATCCTACCAGAGTTTACAAGTTGTTTCCATGTTCAAACGAGTCAAGAATGAAGCTACAAGTTGTTTCCAAGATCAAACGAGTCAAGAATGATGTCTCAATTTGTTAGGGATTGTTTTCATGTTCAAATGAACCAAGAACGATCCTACAAGAGGTTACAATTTTTTCAATGTTAAAACGAGTCAAGAATGAAGAGACAAGTTGTTTCCAAGTTTGAACAGTAAAGAATGAAGTCTAAAGTTGTTACGAATTATTGTCATGTTCAAATGAGCCAAAAATGTTCCTACAAGAGTTTACAATTGTTTCAATTTTCAAACGAGTCAAGAATGGAGCTACTAGTTGGTTCCAAGTTCAAACGAGTAAAGAATAAAGTCTCAAGTTGTTACAGATTGTTTTCATGTTCAAATGATCCAAGAATGATTCTACAAGAGTTTACAGGATGTTTCCCTGTTCAAACGAGTCAAGAATGGAGCTACAAGTTATTTTCAAGTTCAAACGAGTAAAGAATAAAGTCTCAAGTTGTTACAGATTGTTTTCATGTTCAAATGAGCTAAGAATGATCCTACCAGAGTTTACAAGTTGTTTCCATGTTCAAACGAGTCAAGAATGAAGCTACAAGTTGTTTCCAAGTTTGAACAGTAAAGAATGAATCTAAAGTTGTTACGGATTATTGTCATGTTCAGATGAGCCAAAAATGATCCTACAACAGTTTACATTTGTTTCAATGTTCAAACGAGTCAAGAATGGAGCTACAAGTTGTTTCCAAGTTCAAACGAGTAAAGAATAAAGTCTCAAGTTGTTTCAGATTGTTTTCATGTTCAAATGAGCTAAGAATGATCCTACCAGAGTTTACAAGTTGTTTCCATGTTCAAACGAGTCAAGAATGAAGCTACAAGTTGTTTCCAAGATCAAACGAGTCAAGAATGATGTCTCAATTTGTTAGGGATTGTTTTCATGTTCAAATGAACCAAGAACGATCCTACAAGAGGTTACAATTTTTTCAATGTTAAAACGAGTCAAGAATGAAGAGACAAGTTGTTTCCAAGTTTGAACAGTAAAGAATGAAGTCTAAAGTTGTTACGGATTGTTTTCATGTTGAAATGAACCAAGAATGATCCTACAAGATGTTAAAATTGTTTCAATGTTAAAACGAGTCAAGAATGAAGAGACAAGTTGTTTCCAAGTTGGAACAGTAAAGAATGAAGTCTAAAGTTGTTACGGATTATTGTCAAGTTCAGATGAGCCAAAAATGATCCTACAATAGTTTACATTTGTTTCAATGTTCAAACGAGTCAAGAATGGAGCTACAAGTTGTTTCCAAGTTTAAACGAGTAAAAAATAAAGTCTCAAGTTGTTACAGATTGTTTTCATGTTCAAATGAGCTAAGAATGATCCTACCAGACTTTACAAGTTGTTTCCATGTTCAAACGAGTCAAGAATGAAGCTACAAGTTGTTTCCAAGATCAAACGAGTCAAGAATGATGTCTCAATTTGTTAGGGATTGTTTTCATGTTCAAATGAACCAAGAACGATCCTACAAGAGGTTACAATTTTTTCAATGTTAAAACGAGTCAAGAATGAAGAGACAAGTTGTTTCCAAGTTTGAACAGTAAAGAATGAAGTCTAAAGTTGTTACGAATTATTGTCATGTTCAAATGAGCCAAAAATGTTCCTACAAGAGTTTACAATTGTTTCAATTTTCAAACGAGTCAAGAATGGAGCTACTAGTTGGTTCCAAGTTCAAACGAGTAAAGAATAAAGTCTCAAGTTGTTACAGATTGTTTTCATGTTCAAATGAGCCAAGAATGATCCTACAAGAGTTTACAGGATGTTTCCCTGTTCAAACGAGTCAAGAATGGAGCTACAAGTTATTTTCAAGTTCAAACGAGTAAAGAATAAAGTCTCAAGTTGTTACAGATTGTTTTCATGTTCAAATGAGCTAAGAATGATCCTACCAGAGTTTACAAGTTGTTTCCATGTTCAAACGAGTCAAGAATGAAGCTACAAGTTGTTTCCAAGTTTGAACAGTAAAGAATGAATCTAAAGTTGTTACGGATTATTGTCATGTTCAGATGAGCCAAAAATGATCCTACAACAGTTTACATTTGTTTCAATGTTCAAACGAGTCAAGAATGGAGCTACAAGTTGTTTCCAAGTTCAAACGAGTAAAGAATAAAGTCTCAAGTTGTTTCAGATTGTTTTCATGTTCAAATGAGCTAAGAATGATCCTACCAGAGTTTACAAGTTGTTTCCATGTTCAAACGAGTCAAGAATGAAGCTACAAGTTGTTTCCAAGATCAAACGAGTCAAGAATGATGTCTCAATTTGTTAGGGATTGTTTTCATGTTCAAATGAACCAAGAACGATCCTACAAGAGGTTACAATTTTTTCAATGTTAAAACGAGTCAAGAATGAAGAGACAAGTTGTTTCCAAGTTTGAACAGTAAAGAATGAAGTCTAAAGTTGTTACGGATTGTTTTCATGTTGAAATGAACCAAGAATGATCCTACAAGATGTTAAAATTGTTTCAATGTTAAAACGAGTCAAGAATGAAGAGACAAGTTGTTTCCAAGTTGGAACAGTAAAGAATGAAGTCTAAAGTTGTTACGGATTATTGTCATGTTCAGATGAGCCAAAAATGATCCTACAATAGTTTACATTTGTTTCAATGTTCAAACGAGTCAAGAATGGAGCTACAAGTTGTTTCCAAGTTTAAACGAGTAAAGAATAAAGTCCCAAGTTGTTACAGATTGTTTTCATGTTCGAATGAGCTAAGAATGATCCTACCAGAGTTTACAAGTTGTTTCCATGTTCAAACGAGTCAAGAATGGAGCTACAAGTTATTTTCAAGTTCAAACGAGTAAAGAATAAAGTCTCAAGTTGTTACAGATTGTTTTCATGTTCAAATGAGCCAAGAATCATCCTACAAGAGTTTACAAGTTGTTTCCATGTTCAAACGAGTCAAGAATGAAGCAACAAGTTATTTCCAAGTTCGAACGAGTCAAGAATGATGTCTCAATTTTGTTACGGATTGTTTTCATGTTCAAATGGACCAAGAATGATCTTACAAGAGTTTACAATTGTTTCAATGTTCAAACGAGTCAAGAATGAAGAGACAAGTTGTTTCGAAGTTTGAACAGTAAAGAATGAATCTAAAGTTGTTACGGATTATTGTCATGTTCAGATTAGCCAAAAATGATCCTATAACAGTTTACATTTGCTTCAATGTTCAAACGAGTCAAGAATGGAGCTACAAGTTGTTTCCAAGTTTAAACGAGTAAAAAATAAAGTCTCAAGTTGTTACAGATTGTTTTCATGTTCAAATGAGCTAAGAATGATCCTACCAGACTTTACAAGTTGTTTCCATGTTCAAACGAGTCAAGAATGAAGCTACAAGTTGTTTCCAAGATCAAACGAGTCAAGAATGATGTCTCAATTTGTACAAGTTGTTTTCATGTTCAAATGAACCAAGAACGATCCTACAAGAGGTTACAATTTTTTCAATGTTAAAACGAGTCAAGAATGAAGAGACAAGTTGTTTCCAAGTTTGAATAGTAAAGAATGAAGTCTAAAGTTGTTACGGATTATTGTCATGTTCAAATGAGCCAAAAATGATCCTACAAGAGTTTACAATTGTTTCAATTTTCAAACGAGTCAAGAATGGAGCTACTAGTTGGTTCCAAGTTCAAACGAGTAAAGAATAAAGTCTCAAGTTGTTACAGATTGTTTTCATGTTCAAATGAGCCAAGAATGATCCTACAAGAGTTCACAAGTTGTTTCCCTGTTCAAACGAGTCAAGAATGGAGCTACAAGTTATTTTCAAGTTCAAACGAGTAAAGAATAAAGTCTCAAGTTGTTACAGATTATTTTCATGTTGAAATAAGCCAAGAATCATCCTACAAGAGTTTACAAGTTGTTTCCATGTTCAAACGAGTCAAGAATGAAGCAACAAGTTATTTCCAAGTTCGAACGAGTCAAGAATGATGTCTCAATTTGTTACGGATTGTTTTCATGTTCAAATGAACCATGAAAGATCTTACAAGAGTTTACAATTGTTTCAATGTTCAAACGAGTCAAGAATGGAGCTACAAGTTGTTTCCAAGTTTAAACGAGTAAAGAATAAAGTCTCAAGTTGTTACAGATTGTTTTCATGTTCAAATGAGCTAAGAATGATCCTACCAGAGTTTACAAGTTGTTTCCATGTTCAAACGAGTCAAGAATGAAGCTACAAGTTGTTTCCAAGATCAAACGAGTCAAGAATGATGTCTCAATTTGTTAGGGATTGTTTTCATGTTCAAATTAACCAAGAACGATCCTACAAGAGGTTACAATTTTTTCAATGTTAAAACGAGTCAAGAATGAAGAGACAAGTTGTTTCCAAGTTTGAACAGTAAAGAATGAAGTCTAAAGTTGTTACGGATTATTGTCAGGTTCAAATGAGCCAAAAATGATCCTACAAGAGTTTACAATTGTTTCAATTTTCAAACGAGTCAGGAATGGAGCTACTAGTTGGTTCCAAGTTCAAACGAGTAAAGAATAAAGTCTCAAGTTGTTACAGATTGTTTTCATGTTCAAATGAGCCAAGAATGATCCTACAAGAGTTTACAGGATGTTTCCCTGTTCAAACGAGTCAAGAATGGAGCTACAAGTTATTTTCAAGTTCAAACGAGTAAAGAATAAAGTCTCAAGTTGTTACAGATTATTTTCATGTTGAAATAAGCCAAGAATCATCCTACAAGAGTTTACAAGTTGTTTCCATGTTCAAACGAGTCAAGAATGAAGCAACAAGTTATTTCCAAGTTCGAACGAGTCAAGAATGATGTCTCAATTTGTTACGGATTGTTTTCATGTTCAAATGAACCATGAAAGATCTTACAAGAGTTTACAATTGTTTCAATGTTCAAACGAGTCAAGAATGGAGCTACAAGTTGTTTCCAAGTTCAAACGAGTAAAGAATAAAGTCTCAATTTGTTACAGATTGTTTTCATGTTCAAATGAGCCAAGAATGATCCTACAAGAGTTTACAAGTTGTTTCCATTGTCAAACGAGTCAAGAATGAAGCTACAAGTTGTTTCAAATTTCGAACGAGTCAAGAATGATGTCTCAATTTGTTATGGATTGTTTTCATGTTCAAATGAACCAAGAATGATCGTACCAGAGGTTACAAGTTGTTTTCATGTGCAAACAAGTCAAGAATAATGCTACAAGTTGTTTCTAAGTTCAAACAAGTCAAGAATGACGTCTCAATGTGTTACGGATTGTTTTCATGTTCAAATGAACCAAGAATGATCCTACAAGATGTTACAATTGTTTCAATGTTAAAACGAGTCAAGAATGAAGAGACAAGTTGTTTCCAAGTTTGAACAGTAAAGAATGAAGTCTAAAGTTGTTACGGATTATTGTCATGTTAAGATGAGCCAAAAATGATCCTACAATAGTTTACATTTGTTTCAATGTTCAAACGAGTCAAGAATGGAGCTACAAGTTGTTTCCAAGTTTAAACGAGTAAAGAATAAAGTCCAAAGTTGTTACAGATTGTTTTCATGTTCAAATGAGCTAAGAATGATCCTACCAGAGTTTACAAGTTGTTTCCATGTTCAAACGAGTCAAGAATGGAGTTACAAGTTATTTTCAAGTTCAAACGAGTAAAGAATAAAGTCTCAAGTTGTTACAGATTGTTTTCATGTTCCAATTAGCCAAGAATCATCCTACAAGAGTTTACAAGTTGTTTCCATGTTCAAACGAGTCAAAAGAATGATCTTACAAGAGTTTACAATTGTTTCAATGTTCAAACGAGTCAAGAATGAAGAGACAAGTTGTTTCCAAGTTTGAACAGTAAAGAATGAATCTAAATTGTTACGGATTATTGTCATGTTCAGATGAGCCAAAATTGATCCTACAACAGTTTACATTTGTTTCAATGTTCAAACGAGTCAAGAATGGAGCTACAAGTTGTTTCCAAGTTTAAACGAGTAAAGAATAAAGTCGCAAGTTGTTACAGATTGTTTTCATGTTCAAATGAGCTAAGAATGATCCTACCAGACTTTACAAGTTGTTTCCATGTTCAAACGAGTCAAGAATGAAGCTACAAGTTGTTTCCAAGATCAAACGAGTCAAGAATGATGATAAGTTGTTTCCAAGTTTGAACAGTAAAGAATGAAGTCTAAAGTTGTTACGGATTATAGTCATGTTCAAATGAGCGAAAAATGATCCTACAAGAGTTTACAATTGTTTCAATTTTCAAACGAGTCAAGAATGGAGCTACAAGTTGTTTCCAAGTTCGAGCGAGTCAAGAATAAAGTCTAAAGTTGGTACAGATTGTTTTCATGTTCAAATGAGCCAAGAATCATCCTTCAAGAGTTTACAAGTTGTTTCCATGTTCAAACGAGTCAAGAATGAAGCTACAAGTTGTTTCCAAGTTCAAACGAGTCAAGAATGACGTCTCAAATTGTTAGGGATTGTTTTCATGTTCAAATGAACCAAGAACGGTCCTACAAGAGGTTACAATTGTTTCAATGTTAAAACGAGTCAAGAATGAAGAGACAAGTTGTTTCCATGTTCAAACGAGTCAAGAATGAAGCAACAAGTTATTTCCAAGTTCGAACGAGTCAAGAATGATGTCTCAATTTGTTACGGATTGTTTTCATGTTCAAATGAACCATGAAAGATCTTACAAGAGTTTACAATTGTTTCAATGTTCAAACGAGTCAAGAATGGAGCTACAAGTTGTTTCCAAGTTCAAACGAGTAAAGAATAAAGTCTCAATTTGTTACAGATTGTTTTCATGTTCAAATGAGCCAAGAATGATCCTACAAGAGTTTACAAGTTGTTTCCATTGTCAAACGAGTCAAGAATGAAGCTACAAGTTGTTTCAAATTTCGAACGAGTCAAGAATGATGTCTCAATTTGTTATGGATTGTTTTCATGTTCAAATGAACCAAGAATGATCGTACCAGAGGTTACAAGTTGTTTTCATGTGCAAACAAGTCAAGAATAATGCTACAAGTTGTTTCTAAGTTCAAACAAGTCAAGAATGACGTCTCAATGTGTTACGGATTGTTTTCATGTTCAAATGAACCAAGAATGATCCTACAAGATGTTACAATTGTTTCAATGTTAAAACGAGTCAAGAATGAAGAGACAAGTTGTTTCCAAGTTTGAACAGTAAAGAATGAAGTCTAAAGTTGTTACGGATTATTGTCATGTTAAGATGAGCCAAAAATGATCCTACAATAGTTTACATTTGTTTCAATGTTCAAACGAGTCAAGAATGGAGCTACAAGTTGTTTCCAAGTTTAAACGAGTAAAGAATAAAGTCCAAAGTTGTTACAGATTGTTTTCATGTTCAAATGAGCTAAGAATGATCCTACCAGAGTTTACAAGTTGTTTCCATGTTCAAACGAGTCAAGAATGGAGTTACAAGTTATTTTCAAGTTCAAACGAGTAAAGAATAAAGTCTCAAGTTGTTACAGATTGTTTTCATGTTCCAATTAGCCAAGAATCATCCTACAAGAGTTTACAAGTTGTTTCCATGTTCAAACGAGTCAAAAGAATGATCTTACAAGAGTTTACAATTGTTTCAATGTTCAAACGAGTCAAGAATGAAGAGACAAGTTGTTTCCAAGTTTGAACAGTAAAGAATGAATCTAAATTGTTACGGATTATTGTCATGTTCAGATGAGCCAAAATTGATCCTACAACAGTTTACATTTGTTTCAATGTTCAAACGAGTCAAGAATGGAGCTACAAGTTGTTTCCAAGTTTAAACGAGTAAAGAATAAAGTCGCAAGTTGTTACAGATTGTTTTCATGTTCAAATGAGCTAAGAATGATCCTACCAGACTTTACAAGTTGTTTCCATGTTCAAACGAGTCAAGAATGAAGCTACAAGTTGTTTCCAAGATCAAACGAGTCAAGAATGATGATAAGTTGTTTCCAAGTTTGAACAGTAAAGAATGAAGTCTAAAGTTGTTACGGATTATAGTCATGTTCAAATGAGCGAAAAATGATCCTACAAGAGTTTACAATTGTTTCAATTTTCAAACGAGTCAAGAATGGAGCTACAAGTTGTTTCCAAGTTCGAGCGAGTCAAGAATAAAGTCTAAAGTTGGTACAGATTGTTTTCATGTTCAAATGAGCCAAGAATCATCCTTCAAGAGTTTACAAGTTGTTTCCATGTTCAAACGAGTCAAGAATGAAGCTACAAGTTGTTTCCAAGTTCAAACGAGTCAAGAATGACGTCTCAAATTGTTAGGGATTGTTTTCATGTTCAAATGAACCAAGAACGGTCCTACAAGAGGTTACAATTGTTTCAATGTTAAAACGAGTCAAGAATGAAGAGACAAGTTGTTTCCATGTTCAAACGAGTCAAGAATGAAGCAACAAGTTATTTCCAAGTTCGAACGAGTCAAGAATGATGTCTCAATTTGTTACGGATTGTTTTCATGTTCAAATGAACCATTAAAGATCTTACAAGAGTTTACAATTGTTTCAATGTGCAAACGAGTCAAGAATGGAGCTACAAGTTGTTTCCAAGTTCAAACGAGTAAAGAATAAAGTCTCAAGTTGTTACAGATTGTTTTCATGTTCAATTGAGTCAAGAATGATCCTACAAGAGTTTACAAGTTGTTTCCATTGTTAAACGAGTCAAGAATGAAGCTACAAGTTGTTTCCAATTTCGAACGAGTCAAGAATGATGTCTCAATTTGTTATGGATTGTTTTCATGTTCAAATGAACCAAGAATGATCGTACCAGAGGTTACAAGTTGTTTTTATGTGCAAACAAGTCAAGAATAAAGCTACAAGTTGTTTCTAAGTCCAAACGAGTCAAGAATGACGTCTCAATGTGTTACGGATTGTTTTCATGTTCAAATGAACCAAGAATGATCCTACAAGATGTTAAAATTGTTTTAATGTTCAAACGAGTCAAGAATGAAGAGATAAGTTGTTTCCAAGTTTGAACAGTAAAGAATGAAGTCTAAAGTTGTTACGGATTATAGTCATGTTCAAATGAGCGAAAAATGATCCAACAAGAGTTTACAATTGTTTCAATTTTCAAACGAGTCAAGAATGGAGCTACAAGTTGTTTCCAAGTTCGAGCGAGTCAAGAATAAAGTCTAAAGTTGGTACAGATTGTTTTCATGTTCAAATGAGCCAAGAATCATCCTACAAGAGTATACAAGTTGTTTCCATGTTCAAACGAGTCAAGAATGAAGCAACAAGTTATTTCCAAGTTCGAACGAGTCAAGAATGATGTCTCAATTTTGTTACGGATTGTTTTCATGTTCAAATGGACCAAGAATGATCTTACAAGAGTTTACAATTATTTCAATGTTCAAACGAGTCAAGAATGAAGAGACAAGTTGTTTCCAAGTTTGAACAGTAAAGAATGAATCTAAAGTTGTTACGAATTATTGTCATGTTCAGATGAGCCAAAAATGATCCTACAACAGTTTACATTTGTTTCAATGTTCAAACGAGTCAAGAATGGAGCTACAAGTTGTTTCCAAGTTTAAACGAGTAAAGAATAAAGTCTCAATTTGTTACAGATTGTTTACATGTTCAAATGAGCTAAGAATGATCCTACCAGAGTTTACAAGTTGTTTCCATGTTCAAACGAGTCAAGAATGGAGCTACAAGTTATTTTCAAGTTCAAACGAGTAAAGAATAAAGTCTCAAGTTGTTACAGATTATTTTCATGTTGAAATAAGCCAAGAATCATCCTACAAGAGTTTACAAGTTGTTTCCATGTTCAAACGAGTCAAGAATGAAGCAACAAGTTATTTCCAAGTTCGAACGAGTCAAGAATGATGTCTCAATTTGTTACAGATTGTTTTCATGTTCAAATGAACCATGAAAGATCTTACAAGAGTTTACAATTGTTTTAATGTTCAAACGAGTCAAGAATGGAGCTACAAGTTGTTTCCAAGTTCAAACGAGTAAAGAATAAAGTCTCAAGTTGTTACAGATTGTTTTCATGTTCAAATGAGCCAAGAATGATCCTACAAGAGTTTACAAGTTGTTTCCCTGTTTAAACGAGTCAAGAATGGAGCTACAAGTTATTTTCAAGTTCAAACGAGTAAAGAATAAAGTCTCAAGTTGTTTCCATTGTCACACGAGTCAAGAATGAAGCAACAAGTTATTTCCAAGTTTGAACGAGTCAAGAATGATGTCTCAACTCGTTACGGATTGTTTTCATGTTCAAATGGACCAAGAATGATCTTACAAGAGTTTACAATTGTTTCAAAGTTAAAACGAGTCAAGAATGAAGAGACAAGTTGTTTCCAAGTTTGAACAGTAAAGAATGAAGTCTAAAGTTGTTACGGATTATTGTCATGTTCAAATGAGCCAAAAATGATCCTACAAGAGTTTACAATTGTTTCAATGTTCAAACGAGTCAAGAATGGAGCTACTAGTTGGTTCCAAGTTCAAACGAGTAAAGAATAAAGTCTCAAGTTGTTACAGATTGTTTTCATGTTCAAATGAGCCAAGAATGATCCTACAAGAGTTTACAAGTTGTTTCCCTGTTCAAACGAGTCAAGAATGGAGCTACAAGTTATTTTCAAGTTCAAACGAGTAAAGAATAAAGTCTCAAGTTGTTACAGATTATTTTCATGTTGAAATAAGCCAAGAATCATCCTACAAGAGTTTACAAGTTGTTTCCATGTTCAAACGAGTCAAGAATGAAGCAACAAGTTATTTCCAAGTTCGAACGAGTCAAGAATGATGTCTCAATTTGTTACGGATTGTTTTCATGTTCAAATGAACCATGAAAGATCTTACAAGAGTTTACAATTGTTTCAATGTTCAAACGAGTCAAGAATGGAGCTACAAGTTGTTTCCAAGTTCAAACGAGTAAAGAATAAAGTCTCAAGTTGTTACAGATTGTTTTCATGTTCAAATGAGCCAAGAATGATCCTACAAGAGTTTACAAGTTGTTTCCATTGTCACACGAGTCAAGAATGAAGCAACAAGTTATTTTCAAGTTCGAACGAGTCAAGAATGATGTCTCTATTTGTTACGGATTGTTTTCATGTTCAAATGGACCAAGAATGATCTTACAAGAGTTTACAATTGTTTCAATGTTCAAACGAGTCAAGAATGAAGAGACAAGTTGTTTCAAAGTTTGAACAGTAAAGAATGAATCTAAAGTTGTTACGGATTATTATCATGTTCAGATGAGCCAAAAATGATCCTACAACAGTTTACATTTGTTTCAATGTTCAAACGAGTCAAGAATGGAGCTACAAGTTGTTTCCAAGTTTAAACGAGTAAAGAATAAAGTCTCAAGTTGTTACAGATTGTTTTCATGTTCAAATGAGCTAAGAATGATCCTACCAGAGTTTACAAGTTGTTTCCATGTTCAAACGAGTCAAGAATGAAGCTACAAGTTGTTTCCAAGTTCAAACGAGTCAAGAATGATGTCTCAATTTGTTAGGGATTGTTTTCATGTTCAAATGAACCAAGAACGATCCTACAAGAGGTTACAATTGTTTCAATGTTAAAACGAGTCAAGAATGAAGAGACAAGTTGTTTCCAAGTTTGAACAGTAAAGAATGAAGTCTAAAGTTGTTACGGAATATTGTCATGTTCAAATGAGCCAAAAATGATCCTACAAGAGTTTACAATTGTTTCAATGTTCAAACGAGTCAAGAATGGAGCTACTAGTTGGTTCCAATTTCAAACGTGTAAAGAATAAAGTCTCAAGTTGTTACAGATTGTTTTCATGTTCAAATGAGCCAAGAATGATCCTACAAGAGTTTACAAGTTGTTTCCCTGTTCAAACGAGTCAAGAATGGAGCTACAAGTTATTTTCAAGTTCAAACGAGTAAAGAATAAAGTCTCAAGTTGTTACAGATTATTTTCATGTTGAAATAAGCCAAGAATCATCCTACAAGAGTTTACAAGTTGTTTCCATGTTCAAACGAGTCAAGAATGAAGCAACAAGTTATTTCCAAGTTCGAACGAGTCAAGAATGATGTCTCAATTTGTTCAAGATTGTTTTCATGTTCAAATGAACCATGAAAGATCTTACAAGAGTTTACAATTGTTTTAATGTTCAAACGAGTCAAGAATGGAGCTACAAGTTGTTTCCAATTTCGAACGAGTCAAGAATGATGTCTCAATTTGTTATGGATTGTTTTCATGTTCAAATGAACCAAGAATGATCGTACCAGAGGTTACAAGTTGTTTTCATGTGCAAACATGTCAAGAATAAAGCTATAAGTTGTTTCTAAGTCCAAACGAGTCAAGAATGACGTCTCAATGTGTTACGGATTGTTTTCATGTTCAAATGAATCAAGAATGATCCTACAAGATGTTAAAATTGTTTCAATGTTCAAACGAGTCAAGAATGAAGAGATAAGTTGTTTCCAAGTTTGAACAGTAAAGAATGAAGTCTAAAGTTGTTACGGATTATAGTCATGTTCAAATGAGCGAAAAATGATCCTACAAGAGTTTACAATTGTTTCAATTTTCAAACGAGTCAAGAATGGAGCTACAAGTTGTTTCCAAGTTCGAGCCAGTCAAGAATAAAGTCTAAAGTTGGTACAGATTGTTTTCATGTTCAAATGAGCCAAGAATCATCCTACAAGAGTTTACAAGTTGTTTCCATGTTCAAACGAGTCAAGAATGAAGCAACAACTTATTTCCAAGTTCGAACGAGTCAAGAATGATGTCTCAAATTTGTTACGGATTGTTTTCATGTTCAAATGGACCAAGAATGATCTTACAAGAGTTTACAATTGTTTCAATGTTCAAACGAGTCAAGAATGAAGAGACAAGTTGTTTCCAAGTTTGAACAGTAAAGAATGAATCTAAAGTTGTTACGGATTATTGTCATGTTCAGATGAGCCAAAAATGATCCTACAACAGTTTACATTTGTTTCAATGTTCAAACGAGTCAATAATGGAGCTACAAGTTGTTTCCAAGTTTAAACGAGTAAAGAATAAAGTCTCAAGTTGTTACAGATTGTTTTCATGTTCAAATGAGCTGAGAATGATCCTACCAGAGTTTACAAGTTGTTTCCATGTTCAAACGAGTCAAGAATGAAGCTACAAGTTGTTTCCAAGTTCAAACGAGTCAAGAATGATGTCTCAATTTGTTAGGGATTGTTTTCATGTTCAAATGAACCAAGAACGATCCTACAAGAGGTTACAATTGTTTCAATGTTAAAACGAGTCAAGAATGAAGACACAAGTTGTTTCCAAATTTGAACAGTAAAGATTGAAGTCTAAAGTTGTTACGGATTATTGTCATGTTTAAATGAGCCAAAATTGATCCTACAAGAGTTTACAATTGTTTCAATGTTCAAACGAGTCAAGAATGGAGCTACTAGTTGGTTCCAAGTTCAAACGAGTAAAGAATAAAGTCTCAAGTTGTTACAGATTGTTTTCATGTTCAAATGAGCCAAGAATGATCCTACAAGAGTTTATAAGTTGTTTCCCTGTTCAAACGAGTCAAGAATGGAGCTACAAGTTATTTTCAAGTTCAAACGAGTAAAGAATAAAGTCTCAAGTTGTTACAGATTATTTTCATGTTGAAATAAGCCAAGAATCATCCTACAAGAGTTTACAAGTTGTTTCCATGTTCAAACGAGTCAAGAATGAAGCAACAAGTTATTTCCAAGTTCGAACGAGTCAAGAATGATGTCTCAATTTGTTACGGATTGTTTTCATGTTCAAATGAACCATGAAAGATCTTACAAGAGTTTACAATTGTTTCAATGTTCAAACGAGTCAAGAATGGAGCTACAAGTTGTTTCCAAGTTCAAACGAGTAAAGAATAAAGTCCCAAGTTGTTACAGATTGTTTTCTTGTTCAAATGAGCCAAGAATGATCCTACAAGAGTTTACAAGTTGTTTCCATTGTCAAACGAGTCAAGAATGAAGCTACAAGTTGTTTCCAATTTCGAACGAGTCAAGAATGATGTCTCAATTTGTTATGGATTGTTTTCATGTTCAAATGAACCAAGAATGATGGTACCAGAGGTTACAAGTTGTTTTCATGTGCAAACAAGTCAAGAATAAAGCTACAAGTTGTTTCTAAGTTCAAACGAGTCAAGAATGACGTCTCAATGTGTTACGGATTGTTTTCATGTTCAAATGAACCAAGAATGATCCTACAAGAGGTTACAATTGTTTCAATGTTCAAACGAGTCAAGAATAAAGAGATAAGTTGTTTCCAAGTTTGAACAGTAAAGAATGAATTCTAAAGTTGTTACGGATTATTGTCATGTTCAAATGAGCGAAAAATGATCCTACAAGAGTTTACAATTGTTTCAATTTTCAAACGAGTCAAGAATGGAGCTACAAGTTGTTTCCAAGTTCGAGCGAGTCAAGAATAAAGTCTAAAGTTGGTACAGATTGTTTTCTTGTTCAAATGAGCCAAGAATCATCCTACAAGAGTTTACAAGTTGTTTCCATTTTCAAACGTGTCAAGAATGAAGCAACAAGTTATTTTCAAGTTCGAACGAGTCAAGAATGATGTCTCATTTTTGTTACGGATTGTTTTCATGTTCAAATGGACCAAGAATGATCTTACAAGAGTTTACAATTGTTTCAATGTTCAAACGAGTTAAGAATGAAGAGACAAGTTGTTTCCAAGTTTGAACAGTAAAGAATGAATCTAAAGTTGTTACGGATTATTGTCATGTTCAGATGAGCCAAAAATGATCCTACAACAGTTTACATTTGTTTCAATGTTCAAACGAGTCAATAATGGAGCTACAAGTTGTTTCCAAGTTTAAACGAGTAAAGAATAAAGTCTCAAGTTGTTACAGATTGTTTTCATGTTCAAATGAGCTGAGAATGATCCTACAAGAGTTTACAAGTTGTTTCCATGTTCAAACGAGTCAAGAATGAAGCTACAAGTTGTCTCCAAGTTCAAACGAGTCAAGAATGATGTCTCAATTTGTTAGGGATTGTTTTCATGTTCAAATGAACCAAGAATGATCCTACAAGAGGTTACAATTGTTTCAATGTTCAAACGAGTCAAGAATGAAGAAACAAGTTGTTTCCAAGTTTGAACAGTAAAGAATGAAGTCTAAAGTTGTTACGGATTATTGTCATGTTCAAATGAGCGAAAAATGATCCTACAAGAGTTTACAATTGTTTCAATTTTCAAACGAGTCAAGAATGGAGCAACAAGTTATTTCCAAGTTCGAACGAGTCAAGAATGATGTCTCAATTTGTTACGGATTGTTTTCAGGTTCAAATGGACCAAGAATGATCCTACAAGAGTTTACAAGTTGTTTCCCTGTTCAAACGAGTCAAGAATGAAGAGACAAGTTGTTTCCAAGTTTGAACAGTAAAGAATGAATCTAAAGTTGTTACGGATTATTGTCATGTTCAGATGAGCCAAAAATGATCCTACAATAGTTTACATTTGTTTCAATGTTCAAACGAGTCAAGAATGGAGCTACAAATTGTTTCCAAGTTTAAACGAGTAAAGAATAAAGTCTCAAGTTGTTACAGATTGTTTTCATGTTCAAATGAGCTAAGAATGATCCTACCAGAGTTTACAAGTTGTTTCCATGTTCAAACGAGTCAAGAATGAACCTACAAGTTGTCTCCAAGTTCAAACGAGTCAAGAATGATGTCTCAATTTGTTAGGGATTGTTTTCATGTTCAAATGAACCAAGAACGATCCTACAAGAGGTTACAATTGTTTCAATGTTAAAACGAGTCAAGAATGAAGAGACAAGTTGTTTCCAAGTTTGAACAGTAAAGAATGAAGTCTAAAGTTGTTACGGATTATTGTCATGTTCAAATGAGCGAAAAATGATCCTACAAGAGTTTACAATTGTTTCAATTTTCAAACGAGTCAAGAATGGAGCTACAAGTTGTTTCCAAGTTCGAGCGAGTCAAGAATAAAGTCTAAAGTTGGTACAGATTGTTTTCTTGTTCAAATGAGCCAAGAATCATCCTACAAGAGTTTACAAGTTGTTTCCATTTTCAAACGTGTCAAGAATGAAGCAACAAGTTATTTTCAAGTTCGACCGAGTCAAGAATGATGTCTCAATTTTGTTACGGATTGTTTTCATGTTCAAATGGACCAAGAATGATCTTACAAGAGTTTACAATTGTTTCAATGTTCAAACGAGTCAAGAATGAAGAGACAAGTTGTTTCCAAGTTTGAACAGTAAAGAATGAATCTAAAGTTGTTACGGATTATTGTCATGTTCAGATGAGCCAAAAATGATCCTATAACAGTTTACATTTGTTTCAATGATCAAACGAGTCAAGAATGGAGCTACAAGTTGTTTCCAAGTTTAAACGAGTAAAGAATAAAGTCTCAAGTTGTTACAGATTGTTTTCATGTGCAAATGAGCTGAGAATGATCCTACCAGAGTTTACAAGTTGTTTCCATGTTCAAACGAGTCAAGAATGAAGCTACAAGTTGTTTCCAAGTTCAAACGAGTCAAGAATGATGACTCAATTTGTTAGGGATTGTTTTCATGTTCAAATGAACCAAGAACGATCCTACAAGAGGTTACAATTGTTTCAATGTTAAAACGAGTCAAGAATGAAGAGACAAGTTGTTTCCAAGTTTGAACAGTAAAGAATGAAGTCTAAAGTTGTTACGGATTATTGTCATGTTCAAATGAGCCAAAAATGATCCTACAAGAGTTTACAATTGTTTCAATGTTCAAACGAGTCAAGAATGGAGCTACTAGTTGGTTCCAAATTCAAACGAGTAAAGAATAAAGTCTCAAGTTGTTACAGATTGTTTTCATGTTCAAATGAGCCAAGAATGATCCTACAAGAGTTTACAAGTTGTTTTCCTGTTCAAACGAGTCAAGAATGGAGCTACAAGTTATTTTCAAATTCAAACGAGTAAAGAATAAAGTCTTAAGTTTTTACAGATTATTTTCATGTTGAAATTAGCCAAGAATCATCCCACAAGAGTTTACAAGTTGTTTCCATGTTCAAACGAGTCAAGAATGAAACAACAAGTTATTTCCAAGTTCAAACGAGTCAAGAATGATGCCTCAATTTGTTACGGATTGTTTTCATGTTCAAATGAACCATGAAAGATCTTACAAGAGTTTACAATTGTTTCAATGTTCAAACGAGTCAAGAATGGAGCTACAAGTTGTTTCCAAGTTCAAACGAGTAAAGAATAAAGTCTCAAGTTGTTACAGATTGTTTTCTTGTTCAAATGAGCCAAGAATGATCCTACAAGAGTTTACAAGTTGTTTCCATTGTCAAACGAGTCAAGAATGAAGCTACAAGTTGTTTCCAATTTCGAACGAGTCAAGAATGATGTCTCAATTTGTTATGGATTGTTTTCATGTTTAAATGAACCAAGAATGATCGTACCAGAGGTTACAAGTTGTTTTCATGTGCAAACAAGTCAAGAATAAAGCTACAAGTTGTTTCTAAGTTCAAACGAGTCAAGAATGACGTCTCAAAGTGTTACGGATTGTTTTCATGTTCAAATGAACCAAGAATCATCCTACAAGAGGTTACAATTGTTTCAATGTTCAAACGAGTCAAGAATGAAGAGACAAGTTGTTTCCAAGTTTGAACAGTAAAGAATGAAATCTAAAGTTGTTACGGATTATTGTCATGTTCAAATGAGCGAAAAATGATCCTACAAGAGTTTACAATTGTTTCAATTTTCAAACGAGTCAAGAATGGAGCTACAAGTTGTTTCCAAGTTCGAGCGAGTCAAGAATAAAGTCTAAAGTTGGTACAGATTATTTTCATGTTGAAATTAGCCAAGAATCATCCCACAAGAGTTTACAAGTTGTTTCCATGTTCAAACGAGTCAAGAATGAAGCAACAAGTTATTTCCAAGTTCGAACGAGTCAAGAATAATGTCTCAATTTGTTACGGATTGTTTTCATGTTCAAATGAACCATGAAAGATCTTACAAGAGTTTACAATTGTTTCAATGTTCAAACGAGTCAAGAATGGAGCTACAAGTTGTTTCCAAGTTTAAACGAGTCAAGAATGGAGCTACAAGTTGTTACAGATTGTTTTCATGTTCAAATGAGTCAAGAATGATCCTACAAGAGTTTACAAGTTGTTTCCATTGTCACACGAGTCAAGAATGAAGCTACAAGTTGTTTCCAATTTCGAACGAGTCAAGAATGATGTCTCAATTTGTTATGGATTGTTTTCATGTTCAAATGAACCAAGAATGATCGTACCAGAGGTTACAAGTTGTTTTCATGTGCAAACAAGTCAAGAATAAAGCTACAAGTTGTTTCTAAGTTCAAACGAGTCAAGAATGACGTCTCAATGTGTTACGGATTGTTTTCATGTTCAAATGAACCAAGAATGATCCTACAAGAGGTTACAATTGTTTCAAAGTTCAAACGAGTCAAGAATGAAGAGATAAGTTGTTTCCAAGTTTGAACAGTAAAGAATGAAGTCTAAAGTTGTTACGGATTATTGTCATGTTCAAATGAGCGAAAAATGATCCTACAAGAGTTTATAATTGTTTCAATTTTCAAACGAGTCAAGAATGGAGCTACAAGTTGTTTCCAAGTTCGAGCGAGTCAAGAATAAAGTCTAAAGTTGGTACAGATTGTTTTCATGTTCAAATGAGCCAAGAATCATCCTACAAGAGTTTACAAGTTGTTTCCATGTTCAAACGAGTCAAGAATGAAGCAACAAGTTATTTCCAAGTTCGAACGAGTCAAGAATGATGTCTCAATTTTGTTTCGGATTGTTTTCAAGTTCAAATGGACCAAGAATGATCTTACAAGAGTTTACAATTGTTTCAATGTTCAAACGAGTCAAGAATGAAGACACAAGTTGTTTCCAAGTTTGAACAGTAAAGAATGAATCTAAAGTTGTTACGGATTATTGTCATGTTCAGATGAGCCAAAAATGATCCTACAACAGTTTACATTTGTTTCAATGTTCAAACGAGTCAAGAATGGAGCTACAAGTTGTTTCCAAGTTTAAACGAGTAAAGAATAAAGTCTCAAGTTGTTACAGATTGTTTTCATGTTCAAATGAGCTAAGAATGATCCTACCAGAGTTTACAAGTTGTTTCCATGTTCAAACGAGACAAGAATGAAGCTACAAGTTGTTTCCAAGTTCAAACGAGTCAAGAATGATGACTCAATTTGTTAGGGATTGTTTTCATGTTCAAATGAACCAAGAACGATCCTACAAGAGGTTACAATTGTTTCAATGTTAAAACGAGTCAAGAATGAAGAGACAAGTTGTTTCCAAGTTTGAACAGTAAAGAATGAAGTCTAAAGTTGTTACGGATTATTGTCATGTTCAAATGAGCCAAAAATGATCCTACAAGAGTTTACAATTGTTTCAATGTTCAAACGAGTCAAGAATGGAGCTTCTAGTTGGTTGCAAGTTCAAACGAGTAAAGAAAAAAGTCTCAAGTTGTTACAGATTGTTTTCATGTTCAAATGAGCCAAGAATGATCCTACAAGAGTTTACAAGTTGTTTCTCTGTTCAAACGAGTCAAGAATGGAGCTACAAGTTATTTTCAAGTTCAAACGAGTAAAGAATAAAGTCTCAAGTTGTTACAGATTATTTTCATGTTGAAATAAGCCAAGAATCATCCTACAAGAGTTTACAAGTTGTTTCCATGTTCAAACGAGTCAAGAATGAAGCAACAAGTTATTTCTAAGTTCGAACGAGTCAAGAATGATGTCTCAATTTGTTACGGATTGTTTTCATGTTCAAATGAACCATGAAAGATCTTACAAGAGTTTACAATTATTTCAATGTTCAAACGAGTCAAGAATGGAGCTACAAGTTGTTTCCAAGTTCAAACGAGTAAAGAATAAAGTCTCAAGTTGTTACAGATTATTTTCATGTTGAAATAAGCCAAGAATCATCCTACAAGAGTTTACAAGTTGTTTCCATGTTCAAACGAGTCAAGAATGAAGCAACAAGTTATTTCCAAGTTCGAACGAGTCAAGAATGATATCTCAATTTGTTACGGATTGTTTTCATGTTCAAATGAACCATGAAAGATCTTACAAGAGTTTACAATTGTTTCAATGTTCAAACGAGTCAAGAATGGAGCTACAAGTTGTTTCCAAGTTCAAACGAGTAAAGAATAAAGTCTCAAGTTGTTACAGATTGTTTTCTTGTTCAAATGTGCCAAGAATGATCCTACAAGAGTTTACAAGTTGTTTCCATTGTCAAACGAGTCAAGAATGAAGCTACAAGTTGTTTCCAATTTCGAACGAGTCAAGAATGATGTCTCAATTTGTTATGGATTTTTTCATGTTCAAATGAACCAAGAATGATCGTACCAGAGGTTACAAGTTGTTTTCATGTGCAAACAAGTCAAGAATAAAGCTACAAGTTGTTTCTATGTTCAAACGAGTCAAGAATGACGTCTCAATGTATTACGGATTGTTTTCATGTTCAAATGAACCAAGAATGATCCTACAAGAGGTTACATTTGTTTCAATGTTCAAACGAGTCAAGAATGGAGCTTCTAGTTGGTTGCATGTTCAAACGAGTAAAGAATAAAGTCTCAAGTTGTTACAGATTGTTTTCATGTTCAAATGAGCCAAGAATGATCCTACAAGAGTTTACAAGTTGTTTCCCTGTTCAAACGAGTCAAGAATGGAGCTACAAGTTATTTTCAAGTTCAAACGAGTAAAGAATAAAGTCTCAAGTTGTTACAGATTATTTTCATGTTGAAATAAGCCAAGAATCATCCTACAAGAGTTTACAAGTTGTTTCCATGTTCAAACGAGTCAAGAATGAAGCAACAAGTTATTTCCAAGTTCGAACGAGTCAAGAATGATGTCTCAATTTGTTACGGATTGTTTTCATGTTCAAATGAACCATGAAAGATCTTACAAGAGTTTACAATTGTTTCAATGTTCAAACGAGTCAAGAATGGAGCTACAAGTTGTTTCCAAGTTCAAACGAGTAAAGAATAAAGTCTCAAGTTGTTACAGATTGTTTTCTTGTTCAAATGAGCCAAGAATGATCCTACAAGAGTTTACAAGTTGTTTCCATTGTCAAACGAGTCAAGAATGAAGCTACAAGTTGTTTCCAATTTCGAACGAGTCAAGAATGATGTCTCAATTTGTTATGGATTTTTTCATGTTCAAATGAACCAAGAATGATCGTACCAGAGGTTACAAGTTGTTTTCATGTGCAAACAAGTCAAGAATAAAGCTACAAGTTGTTTCTATGTTCAAACGAGTCAAGAATGACGTCTCAATGTTTTACGGATTGCTTTCATGTTCAAATGAACCAAGAATGATCCTACAAGAGGTTACAATTGTTTCAATGTTCAAACGAGTCAAGAATGAAGAGACAAGTTGTTCCCAAGTTTGAACAGTAAAGAATGAAGTCTAAAGTTGTTACGGATTATTGTCATGTTCAAATGAGCGAAAAATGATCCTACAAGAGTTTACAATTGTTTCAATGTTCAAACAAGTCAAGAATGGAGCTACAAGTTGTTTCCAAGTTCAAACGAGTAAAGAATAAAGTCTAAAGTTGGTACAGATTGTTTTCATGTTCAAATGAGTCAAGAATGATCCTACAAGAGTTTACAAGTTGTTTCCATGTTCAAACGAGTCAAGAATGAAGCAACAAGTTATTTCCAAGTTCGAACGAGTCAAGAATGATGTCTCAATTTGTTAGGGATTGTTTTCATGTTCAAATGAACCAAGAACGATCCTACAAGAGGTTACAATTGTTTCAATGTTAAAACGAGTCAAGAATGAAGAGACAAGTTGTTTCCAAGTTTGAACAGTAAAGAATGAAGTCTAAAGTTGTTACGGATTATTGTCATGTTCAAATGAGCCAAAAATGATCCTACAAGAGTTTACAATTGTTTCAATGTTCAAACGAGTCAAGAATGGAGCTTCTAGTTGGTTACAAGTTCAAACGAGTAAAGAAAAAAGTCTCAAGTTGTTACAGATTGTTTTCATGTTCAAATGAGCCAAGAATGATCCTACAAGAGTTTACAAGTTGTTTCTCTGTTCAAACGAGTCAAGAATGGAGCTACAAGTTATTTTCAAGTTCAAACGAGTAAAGAATAAAGTCTCAAGTTGTTACAGATTATTTTCATGTTGAAATAAGCCAAGAATCATCCTACAAGAGTTTACAAGTTGTTTCCATGTTCAAACGAGTCAAGAATGAAGCAACAAGTTATTTCTAAGTTCGAACGAGTCAAGAATGATGTCTCAATTTGTTACGGATTGTTTTCATGTTCAAATGAACCATGAAAGATCTTACAAGAGTTTACAATTATTTCAATGTTCAAACGAGTCAAGAATGGAGCTACAAGTTGTTTCCAAGTTCAAACGAGTAAAGAATAAAGTCTCAAGTTGTTACAGATTATTTTCATGTTGAAATAAGCCAAGAATCATCCTACAAGAGTTTACAAGTTGTTTCCATGTTCAAACGAGTCAAGAATGAAGCAACAAGTTATTTCCAAGTTCGAACGAGTCAAGAATGATATCTCAATTTGTTACGGATTGTTTTCATGTTCAAATGAACCATGAAAGATCTTACAAGAGTTTACAATTGTTTCAATGTTCAAACGAGTCAAGAATGGAGCTACAAGTTGTTTCCAAGTTCAAACGAGTAAAGAATAAAGTCTCAAGTTGTTACAGATTGTTTTCTTGTTCAAATGTGCCAAGAATGATCCTACAAGAGTTTACAAGTTGTTTCCATTGTCAAACGAGTCAAGAATGAAGCTACAAGTTGTTTCCAATTTCGAACGAGTCATGAATGATGTCTCAATTTGTTATGGATTTTTTCATGTTCAAATGAACCAAGAATGATCGTACCAGAGGTTACAAGTTGTTTTCATGTGCAAACAAGTCAAGAATAAAGCTACAAGTTGTTTCTATGTTCAAACGAGTCAAGAATGACGTCTCAATGTATTACGGATTGTTTTCATGTTCAAATGAACCAAGAATGATCCTACAAGAGGTTACATTTGTTTCAATGTTCAAACGAGTCAAGAATGGAGCTTCTAGTTGGTTGCAAGTTCAAACGAGTAAAGAATAAAGTCTCAAGTTGTTACAGATTGTTTTCATGTTCAAATGAGCCAAGAATGATCCTACAAGAGTTTACAAGTTGTTTCCCTGTTCAAACGAGTCAAGAATGGAGCTACAAGTTATTTTCAAGTTCAAACGAGTAAAGAATAAAGTCTCAAGTTGTTACAGATTATTTTCATGTTGAAATAAGCCAAGAATCATCCTACAAGAGTTTACAAGTTGTTTCCATGTTCAAACGAGTCAAGAATGAAGCAACAAGTTATTTCCAAGTTCGAACGAGTCAAGAATGATGTCTCAATTTGTTACGGATTGTTTTCATGTTCAAATGAACCATGAAAGATCTTACAAGAGTTTACAATTGTTTCAATGTTCAAACGAGTCAAGAATGGAGCTACAAGTTGTTTCCAAGTTCAAACGAGTAAAGAATAAAGTCTCAAGTTGTTACAGATTGTTTTCTTGTTCAAATGAGCCAAGAATGATCCTACAAGAGTTCACAAGTTGTTTCCATTGTCAAACGAGTCAAGAATGAAGCTACAAGTTGTTTCCAATTTCGAACGAGTCAAGAATGATGTCTCAATTTGTTATGGATTTTTTCATGTTCAAATGAACCAAGAATGATCGTACCAGAGGTTACAAGTTGTTTTCATGTGCAAACAAGTCAAGAATAAAGCTACAAGTTGTTTCTATGTTCAAACGAGTCAAGAATGACGTCTCAATGTTTTACGGATTGCTTTCATGTTCAAATGAACCAAGAATGATCCTACAAGAGGTTACAATTGTTTCAATGTTCAAACGAGTCAAGAATGAAGAGACAAGTTGTTCCCAAGTTTGAACAGTAAAGAATGAAGTCTAAAGTTGTTACGGATTATTGTCATGTTCAAATGAGCGAAAAATGATCCTACAAGAGTTTACAATTGTTTCAATGTTCAAACAAGTCAAGAATGGAGCTACAAGTTGTTTCCAAGTTCAAACGAGTAAAGAATAAAGTCTAAAGTTGGTACAGATTGTTTTCATGTTCAAATGAGTCAAGAATGATCCTACAAGAGTTTACAAGTTGTTTCCATGTTCAAACGAGTCAAGAATGAAGCAACAAGTTATTTCCAAGTTCGAACGAGTCAAGAATGATGTCTCAATTTGTTAGGGATTGTTTTCATGTTCAAATGAACCAAGAACGATCCTACAAGAGGTTACAATTGTTTCAATGTTAAAACGAGTCAAGAATGAAGAGACAAGTTGTTTCCAAGTTTGAACAGTAAAGAATGAAGTCTAAAGTTGTTACGGATTATTGTCATGTTCAAATGAGCCAAAAATGATCCTACAAGAGTTTACAATTGTTTCAATGTTCAAACGAGTCAAGAATGGAGCTTCTAGTTGGTTGCAAGTTCAAACGAGTAAAGAAAAAAGTCTCAAGTTGTTACAGATTGTTTTCATGTTCAAATGAGCCAAGAATGATCCTACAAGAGTTTACAAGTTGTTTCTCTGTTCAAACGAGTCAAGAATGGAGCTACAAGTTATTTTCAAGTTCAAACGAGTAAAGAATAAAGTCTCAAGTTGTTACAGATTATTTTCATGTTGAAATAAGCCAAGAATCATCCTACAAGAGTTTACAAGTTGTTTCCATGTTCAAACGAGTCAAGAATGAAGCAACAAGTTATTTCTAAGTTCGAACGAGTCAAGAATGATGTCTCAATTTGTTACGGATTGTTTTCATGTTCAAATGAACCATGAAAGATCTTACAAGAGTTTACAATTATTTCAATGCTCAAACGAGTCAAGAATGGAGCTACAAGTTGTTTCCAAGTTCAAACGAGTAAAGAATAAAGTCTCAAGTTGTTACAGATTATTTTCATGTTGAAATAAGCCAAGAATCATCCTACAAGAGTTTACAAGTTGTTTCCATGTTCAAACGAGTCAAGAATGAAGCAACAAGTTATTTCCAAGTTCGAACGAGTCAAGAATGATATCTCAATTTGTTACGGATTGTTTTCATGTTCAAATGAACTATGAAAGATCTTACAAGAGTTTACAATTATTTCAATGTTCAAACGAGTCAAGAATGGAGCTACAAGTTGTTTCCAAGTTCAAACGAGTAAAGAATAAAGTCTCAAGTTCTTACAGATTGTTTTCTTGTTCAAATGTGCCAAGAATGATCCTACAAGAGTTTACAAGTTGTTTCCATTGTCAAACGAGTCAAGAATGAAGCTACAAGTTGTTTCCAATTTCGAACGAGTCAAGAATGATGTCTCAATTTGTTATGGATTTTTTCATGTTCAAATGAACCAAGAATGATCGTACCAGAGGTTACAAGTTGTTTTCATGTGCAAACAAGTCAAGAATAAAGCTACAAGTTGTTTCTATGTTCAAACGAGTCAAGAATGACGTCTCAATGTATTACGGATTGTTTTCATGTTCAAATGAACCAAGAATGATCCTACAAGAGGTTACATTTGTTTCAATGTTCAAACGAGTCAAGAATGGAGCTTCTAGTTGGTTGCAAGTTCAAACGAGTAAAGAATAAAGTCTCAAGTTGTTACAGATTGTTTTCATGTTCAAATGAGCCAAGAATGATCCTACAAGAGTTTACAAGTTGTTTCCCTGTTCAAACGAGTCAAGAATGGAGCT
Source organism: Oenanthe sinensis (assembly GCA_028671895.1). Classification (NCBI taxonomy): domain Eukaryota; kingdom Viridiplantae; phylum Streptophyta; class Magnoliopsida; order Apiales; family Apiaceae; genus Oenanthe; species Oenanthe sinensis. The sequence continues at coordinate 17,044,571 of CM053807.1, forward strand.
ACAAGTTATTTTCAAGTTCAAACGAGTAAAGAATAAAGTCTCAAGTTGTTACAGATTATTTTCATTTTGAAATAAGCCAAGAATCATCCTACAAGAGTTTACAAGTTGTTTCCATGTTCAAACGAGTCAAGAATGAAGCAACAAGTTATTTCCAAGTTCGAACGAGTCAAGAATGATGTCTCAATTTGTTACGGATTGTTTTCATGTTCAAATGAACCATGAAAGATCTTACAAGAGTTTACAATTGTTTCAATGTTCAAACGAGTCAAGAATGGAGCTACAAGTTGTTTCCAAGTTCAAACGAGTAAAGAATAAAGTCTCAAGTTGTTACAGATTGTTTTCTTGTTCAAATGTGCCAAGAATGATCCTACAAGAGTTTACAAGTTGTTTCCATTGTCAAACGAGTCAAGAATGAAGCAACAAGTTATTTCCAAGTTCGAACGAGTCAAGAATGATATCTCAATTTGTTACGGATTGTTTTCATGTTCAAATGAACCATGAAAGATCTTACAAGAGTTTACAATTGTTTCAATGTTCAAACGAGTCAAGAATGGAGCTACAAGTTGTTTCCAAGTTCAAACGAGTAAAGAATAAAGTCTCAAGTTGTTACAGATTGTTTTCTTGTTCAAATGTGCCAAGAATGATCCTACAAGAGTTTACAAGTTGTTTCCATTGTCAAACGAGTCAAGAATGAAGCTACAAGTTGTTTCCAATTTCGAACGAGTCATGAATGATGTCTCAATTTGTTATGGATTTTTTCATGTTCAAATGAACCAAGAATGATCGTACCAGAGGTTACAAGTTGTTTTCATGTGCAAACAAGTCAAGAATAAAGCTACAAGTTGTTTCTATGTTCAAACGAGTCAAGAATGACGTCTCAATGTATTACGGATTGTTTTCATGTTCAAATGAACCAAGAATGATCCTACAAGAGGTTACATTTGTTTCAATGTTCAAACGAGTCAAGAATGGAGCTTCTAGTTGGTTGCAAGTTCAAACGAGTAAAGAATAAAGTCTCAAGTTGTTACAGATTGTTTTCATGTTCAAATGAGTCAAGAATGATCCTACAAGAGTTTACAAGTTGTTTCCCTGTTCAAACGAGTCAAGAATGGAGCTACAAGTTATTTTCAAGTTCAAACGAGTAAAGAATAAAGTCTCAAGTTGTTACAGATTATTTTCATGTTGAAATAAGCCAAGAATCATCCTACAAGAGTTTACAAGTTGTTTCCATGTTCAAACGAGTCAAGAATGAAGCAACAAGTTATTTCCAAGTTCGAACGAGTCAAGAATGATGTCTCAATTTGTTACGGATTGTTTTCATGTTCAAATGAACCATGAAAGATCTTACAAGAGTTTACAATTGTTTCAATGTTCAAACGAGTCAAGAATGGAGCTACAAGTTGTTTCCAAGTTCAAACGAGTAAAGAATAAAGTCTCAAGTTGTTACAGATTGTTTTCTTGTTCAAATGAGCCAAGAATGATCCTACAAGAGTTTACAAGTTGTTTCCATTGTCAAACGAGTCAAGAATGAAGCTACAAGTTGTTTCCAATTTCGAACGAGTCAAGAATGATGTCTCAATTTGTTATGGATTTTTTCATGTTCAAATGAACCAAGAATGATCGTACCAGAGGTTACAAGTTGTTTTCATGTGCAAACAAGTCAAGAATAAAGCTACAAGTTGTTTCTATGTTCAAACGAGTCAAGAATGACGTCTCAATGTTTTACGGATTGCTTTCATGTTCAAATGAACCAAGAATGATCCTACAAGAGGTTACAATTGTTTCAATGTTCAAACGAGTCAAGAATGAAGAGACAAGTTGTTCCCAAGTTTGAACAGTAAAGAATGAAGTCTAAAGTTGTTACGGATTATTGTCATGTTCAAATGAGCGAAAAATGATCCTACAAGAGTTTACAATTGTTTCAATGTTCAAACAAGTCAAGAATGGAGCTACAAGTTGTTTCCAAGTTCAAACGAGTAAAGAATAAAGTCTAAAGTTGGTACAGATTGTTTTCATGTTCAAATGAGTCAAGAATGATCCTACAAGAGTTTACAAGTTGTTTCCATGTTCAAACGAGTCAAGAATCAAGCAATAAGTTATTTCCAAGTTCGAACGAGTCAAGAATGATGTCTCAATTTGTTAGGGATTGTTTTCATGTTCAAATGAACCAAGAACGATCCTACAAGAGGTTACAATTGTTTCAATGTTAAAACGAGTCAAGAATGAAGAGACAAGTTGTTTCCAAGTTTGAACAGTAAAGAATGAAGTCTAAAGTTGTTACGGATTATTGTCATGTTCAAATGAGCCAAAAATGATCCTACAAGAGTTTACAATTGTTTCAATGTTCAAACGAGTCAAGAATGGAGCTTCTAGTTGGTTGCAAGTTCAAACGAGTAAAGAAAAAAGTCTCAAGTTGTTACAGATTGTTTTCATGTTCAAATGAGCCAAGAATGATCCTACAAGAGTTTACAAGTTGTTTCTCTGTTCAAACGAGTCAAGAATGGAGCTACAAGTTATTTTCAAGTTCAAACGAGTAAAGAATAAAGTCTCAAGTTGTTACAGATTATTTTCATGTTGAAATAAGCCAAGAATCATCCTACAAGAGTTTACAAGTTGTTTCCATGTTCAAACGAGTCAAGAATGAAGCAACAAGTTATTTCTAAGTTCGAACGAGTCAAGAATGATGTCTCAATTTGTTACGGATTGTTTTCATGTTCAAATGAACCATGAAAGATCTTACAAGAGTTTACAATTATTTCAATGCTCAAACGAGTCAAGAATGGAGCTACAAGTTGTTTCCAAGTTCAAACGAGTAAAGAATAAAGTCTCAAGTTGTTACAGATTATTTTCATGTTGAAATAAGCCAAGAATCATCCTACAAGAGTTTACAAGTTGTTTCCATGTTCAAACGAGTCAAGAATGAAGCAACAAGTTATTTCCAAGTTCGAACGAGTCAAGAATGATATCTCAATTTGTTACGGATTGTTTTCATGTTCAAATGAACTATGAAAGATCTTACAAGAGTTTACAATTATTTCAATGTTCAAACGAGTCAAGAATGGAGCTACAAGTTGTTTCCAAGTTCAAACGAGTAAAGAATAAAGTCTCAAGTTCTTACAGATTGTTTTCTTGTTCAAATGTGCCAAGAATGATCCTACAAGAGTTTACAAGTTGTTTCCATTGTCAAACGAGTCAAGAATGAAGCTACAAGTTGTTTCCAATTTCGAACGAGTCAAGAATGATGTCTCAATTTGTTATGGATTTTTTCATGTTCAAATGAACCAAGAATGATCGTACCAGAGGTTACAAGTTGTTTTCATGTGCAAACAAGTCAAGAATAAAGCTACAAGTTGTTTCTATGTTCAAACGAGTCAAGAATGACGTCTCAATGTATTACGGATTGTTTTCATGTTCAAATGAACCAAGAATGATCCTACAAGAGGTTACATTTGTTTCAATGTTCAAACGAGTCAAGAATGGAGCTTCTAGTTGGTTGCAAGTTCAAACGAGTAAAGAATAAAGTCTCAAGTTGTTACAGATTGTTTTCATGTTCAAATGAGCCAAGAATGATCCTACAAGAGTTTACAAGTTGTTTCCCTGTTCAAACGAGTCAAGAATGGAGCTACAAGTTATTTTCAAGTTCAAACGAGTAAAGAATAAAGTCTCAAGTTGTTACAGATTATTTTCATTTTGAAATAAGCCAAGAATCATCCTACAAGAGTTTACAAGTTGTTTCCATGTTCAAACGAGTCAAGAATGAAGCAACAAGTTATTTCCAAGTTCGAACGAGTCAAGAATGATGTCTCAATTTGTTACGGATTGTTTTCATGTTCAAATGAACCATGAAAGATCTTACAAGAGTTTACAATTGTTTCAATGTTCAAACGAGTCAAGAATGGAGCTACAAGTTGTTTCCAAGTTCAAACGAGTAAAGAATAAAGTCTCAAGTTGTTACAGATTGTTTTCTTGTTCAAATGAGCCAAGAATGATCCTACAAGAGTTTACAAGTTGTTTCCATTGTCAAACGAGTCAAGAATGAAGCTACAAGTTGTTTCCAATTTCGAACGAGTCAAGAATGATGTCTCAATTTGTTATGGATTTTTTCATGTTCAAATGAACCAAGAATGATCGTACCAGAGGTTACAAGTTGTTTTCATGTGCAAACAAGTCAAGAATAAAGCTACAAGTTGTTTCTATGTTCAAACGAGTCAAGAATGACGTCTCAATGTTTTACGGATTGCTTTCATGTTCAAATGAACCAAGAATGATCCTATAAGAGGTTACAATTGTTTCAATGTTCAAACGAGTCAAGAATGAAGAGACAAGTTGTTCCCAAGTTTGAACAGTAAAGAATGAAGTCTAAAGTTGTTACGGATTATTGTCATGTTCAAATGAGCGAAAAATGATCCTACAAGAGTTTACAATTGTTTCAATGTTCAAACAAGTCAAGAATGGAGCTACAAGTTGTTTCCAAGTTCAAACGAGTAAAGAATAAAGTCTAAAGTTGGTACAGATTGTTTTCATGTTCAAATGAGTCAAGAATGATCCTACAAGAGTTTACAAGTTGTTTCCATGTTCAAACGAGTCAAGAATGAAGCAACAAGTTATTTCCAAGTTCGAACGAGTCAAGAATGATGTCTCAATTTGATACGGATTGTTTTCATGTCCAAATGAAGCAAGAATGATCCTACAAGAGTTTATAATTGTTTCAATGTTCAAACGAGTCAAGAATGAAGAGACAAGTTGTTTCCAAGTTTGAACAGTAAAGAATGAATCTAAAGTTGTTACGGATTATTGTCATGTTTAGATGAGCCAAAAATGATCCTACAACAGTTTACATTTGTTTCAATGTTCAACCGAGTCAAGAATGGAGCTACAAGTTGTTTCCAAGTTTAAACGAGTAAAGAATAAAGTCTCAAGTTGTTACAGATTGTTTTCATGTTCAAATGAGCTAAGAATGATCCTACCAGAGTTTACAAGTTGTTTCCATGTTCAAACGAGTCAAGAATGAAGCTACAAGTTGTTTCCAAGTTCGAACGAGTCAAGAATGATGTCTCAATTTGTTATGGATTGTTTTCATGTTCAAATGAACCAAGTATGATCGTACAAGAGGTTACAAGTTTTCATGTGCAAACGAGTCAAAAATAAAGCTACAAGTTATTTCTAAGTTCGAATGAGTCAAGAATAACGTCTCAATATGTTACAGATTGTTTTCATGTTCAAATGAACCATGAAAGATCTTACAACAGTTTACAATTGTTTCAGTGTTCGAACGAGTCAAGAATGGAGCTACAAGTTGTTTCAATGTTCAAACGAGTCAAGAATGGAGCTACAAGTTGTTACAGATTGTTTTCATGTTCAAATGAGCCAAGAATGATCCTACAAGAGTTTACAAGTTGTTTCCATTGTCACACGAGTCAAGAATGAAGCTACAAGTTGTTTCCAAGTTCGAACGAGTCAAGAATGATGTCTCAATTTGTTATGGATTGTTTTCATGTTCAAATGAACCAAGAATGATCGTACAAGAGGTTACAAGTTTTCATGTGCAAACGAGTCAAAATTAAAGCTACAAGTTGTTTCTAAGTTCGAACGTGTAAAGAATGACGTCTCAATATGTTACAGATTGTTTTCATGTTCAAATGAACCAAGAATGATCCTACAAAAGGTTACAATTGTTTCAATGTTCAAACGAGTCAAGAATGAAGAGACAAGTTGTTTCCAAGTTTGAACAGTAAAGAATGAAGTCTAAAGTTGTTACGGATTATTGTCATGTTCAAATGAGCGAAAAATGATCCTACAAGAGTTTACAATTGTTTCAATGTTCAAACGAGTCAAGAATGGAGCTACAAGTTGTTTCCAAGTTCAAACGAGTAAAGAATAAAGTCTAAAGTTGGTACAGATTGTTTTCATGTTCAAATGAGTCAAGAATGATCCTACAAGAGTTTACATTGATGTAAGCAATGTTTTCTTCAAGAGTGAGACTAGCTCTTCCTAAACGGCCACCTGCCTAACGGATCTGCATACCATCGACTTACCTCCTCCAGAATAAAAACATGGCTCTGATACAAATACGAAACACGGACAACCACCAGGGCAGAAATCATATGAAAAGAAAATATTTATTTATTTATAACAAGTCGATTGGCCATTACATTGCTTAAAACCCCGTAGGGTTACTACTCACACATTACAATATTGATGGACTCTAGAATTTCTTAGCTATGCTGCTTGAAAAACGATGTCCTTCTTACAAATATAACTTAGCCTTTTATAGATCAAGGACTAAGGGTCTTGCATTATTAAAGTAGAAGATGCCTTCTGCTTTACATAAAGTAGATGCTCTTTGTCTTCTGCTTTTGCTTTTCATAAAGCTGCCGTCTGCTTTTGCTTTTCATAAAGTAGATGCTTCTGCTTTTTCTAAAGTAGATGCTTCTTGCTTTTCTTTGTTAATGGCGGGACCACAGATTTGGCATTTTCCTTCTATACCAAATTTCTTTAGCTCCTTCATCTTCTTCTGACAAAAAGACTCGCTGTGCTTTCTTAGTGCATACGTATGTGTAATGCATACCTTGAATGCTTCAATTTTTTCCCAATCTGACTGACTTAATCCTTTGTGTGAATAAGACGTCATAAGGCAGTATATGGTAGCCAAGTTGACCTTGAGCTTGTCATCTGGTTTTACACTAAAGATTTTGTTAATTAAATTGATTAACTTAACCTCAGCAAGTTTCCTAAGATCTTCTTTGTCGAGCTTTGCTTCCATGGCTTGACTTGGAAAATAGATCTTTTCATTTACAGCTCCAATCTGTACATAATGATATGGCTGAATAGCCATCCCAAAATCTTCATCAGCTTCTTGTTCCCAGTGTATGATGGTGCTGGTGAACTTGAGGTAGATTTCTTTATCAGAATTTTTAAGACACTTTTTCCTAAAATTCTTGACTGCTTCCTTAAACTCCGGCGAAAATTTGGAGATTTCTAACAAGTTGTTGGATGGATAAATCTGAAAAATTAATCCATATTGATAGGCTTCATGGACCATTTCTGGGTGAGACCTAGGATAGAAATTGAAGTAGGACACATTCTTCTTATCTGTGGTGAAGTAATGTTCTTCTGCAAATTCATTTTCTGTAGCTTGTCTTCCGAGTTGGAATAAATAGCTGAATCCTGAATACTCTGTATCAAGAACATCCTCGTCTGTATCCGTCAGTAGTTGCTGACTTTTTGGAATGGTTCCAAGGATATTTTTTGTAGTTGCCTCCTTTGTAAGCATTTTTGAGTAGCTCGGCTTGATTGCTTCTGCTGAACAGATTAATTCAAGGGGTGCTCTAAAATTAGTATTGGTAAAGACTCTTGATGCAGCCTGGGCTTCTTCGAAAGTCTTGTACTTTTTGTGCTTAATTCCAGAAAAACCTTTTATCGCTTGTTCTGCAATGTTCCAGGTAGTATATATTCCTGCATGAGGACCATTGAATACTACGTAATAAGATTTTTTAGCTTTATACCCTGTTGGGATCACCGAAGGGACTGCTGAAGTTTGATCTTCAGTCTTTGTTGGGATTTGAATTCCCCCATTGGGTCTCAAGTTTAAACTTGAGGTAGAACCCGATGTTGTGGAGGTCTGAACCTCAGTCTGAATTTTTACCAAATTCACAGGTTTCAACGGATTTATTGATTCTTTACCAGGAGCCGTTTGCTCTGGAATAGCCTCATCTTTGTCCATTTCTGAAGAAGGTGATGAAATAACCTTTTGAGTTGTGGAGGTCTGAACCTCAGTCAGAATTTTTACCAAATTCACAGGTTTCAACGGATTTGTTGATTCTTTACCAGGAGCCGTTTGCTCTGGAATAGCCTCATCTTTGTTCATTTCTGAAGAAGGTTACCTTTTGATGTTCAAGAAGAGAGTACTTCCTTACATAACAAATTTCTGCTCGAACAATAAGGAGTTCTTCTTGGAGTAGATGAATTTTCTTCATCAGAATAGTCTCCCTAAGGGCTAATTGTTCACAAGTGTTTTCCATGGAAGTGTCCATAGTTTTATAGGATCTCAAAGAAAGAGATTTTACTACTAAGCAGAGAAGCTTTTGCTATTGAGAGGAAGATATAGAGAATTGTTTGTGTGTTTGCATCTCATAACTCTCAGTATTTATAGGCCTTTAGTGCCTTGGATTCCTGCAAAAGTAAGCAAACGATGCATCGAATGATGTCATTAGTATAATTATTGCTGGTATTCCCTTGTTAAAAAATCTGCTAAACAGTTTTTGACTCCTTCAATGTGCTCGACATCAAAGCTGTATCTGCTTAACCATTGTTGCCAACGGACAAGTCTTCCTTGCTTATTATCTCCCTGTAACTTAATACGAAGAAAATAAGTAAAGTTTCTATTATCAGTTCTAACCAAAAATTTTGTTGGAGTTAGATAAATAGAAAATTTATTAATAACTCTAATTACTGCAAGATATTCCTTCTCGTTAGAGTGGTAATTTCTTTCAGCATCTTTAAAGCTACCTGACGCATACCTGCAGATTAATTCTTTATCGGAACTTACTGCTTTAAGAACCCCTCCCCAGTATTCTCCTGAAGCATCAGTCTCAATGATGAGCTTGTCACTAGGATCTGGATGGTAGAGTTTTGGAAAACCCTTAAGATTCTTTTTTATCTTACAGATATAGTCTGTATCAGATTCTTTCCATTCCCATGGAAGTTCCTTTTTGAGCTTGACCTGCAATGGCGCACGAATAGCTGCAAGTTTTGGAATATAATCAGAAGCATATGTTAGTATGCCTAGAAATCTCTGTAATTGTTTTTTGTCTTCGATCCGGTCTGGAAATTTCTTAATATGCTCCAGAATGTGGCCTTGCGGACAATGAGTTCCTTGATCAATTTCCAATCCTAAGAAATTAATCTTTGTCTTGAAGAGTTGTGCCTTTTTCTTAGATAGAATTATTCCAAGATATTGACATTTCTTCAGAACTGCTGCTAAATGTCTTAAATGATCCTGTTCATTATCGCTAAAGATAAGAATATCATCAACATATACACAACAAAATGTTTCAAAAGACCTAAATGCGTTTTGCATGTGTCTTTGAAAGATGGATGGAGCCTGTTTGAGTCCAAATGGAACGACGATCCATTGATAATGTCCTTGAGGACATGTGAATGCTGTCAATAGCTGTGATTCTTCGTCTAGCAGTACCTGCCAAAAACCTGATTTACAGTCTAAAGAACTAAACATTTTCTTACCTCGGATAAGGGTGAGAAGTTCATCCTTATTGGGTAAATTATAGCTATCTCCTATTGTGGCTTCATTAACTGCCTTATAGTTGACTACCATTCTTTTCTTTCCTCTTCTCTTCTCTGCTTCATTTTCAAAAAGGAAGGCTGGAGACATGTGAGGTGATTTGCTAGGTATGATGATCTTCATATCTAGAAGCTCTTGAATCTGTTTGCCAAATTCTTCTCGATCTAACGGACTGTATTTCATTGGTTTTACCTTGATTACAGTTTTAGGATCTCTGAGCTTGATCGTTGCTTTCATCCATTTCTTGGTCTTTGTTGGATCCAATGGATTTTCTGAGCAGACTGAATCTAATAATCTTTCGATTATCGCTTTTCTTTCTATTTCAAGAATCAAATTATTACAAGCATCTTTTAATTCTCTAAATTTTTTAATACTATCCTTCCCCTTCTGAAAAAGAAATATTTTATTAGGGCTAGTGTTGATAGCATCCGGTTGTCTGATTTTTGAATTTTTCTTCATTGATTCAAGAAATCCTGCAACTCCAACTCTACGAGCTGTTGTTATCTTTCTGATATATACTTCTTGTCCTGCAAGTGTTAGTATAATCATTTTTGTATATTGGATAAATGGTTCATATAATTGACAAAAATTATTACCAATTATAAAATCTATTCCGGATTCTTGCTGATAAACAGTAGGAATATGAAATATTTCACCTGCTATCAATATATTAAGGTTTTTACATACCTTGTTGATTGTAATGGTACTTTCATTAGCGATCTTTACCTGTATAGGTCTTTCCGCGTTAACCCAATGTTCTGGCGGTATTACAAATTTACTTGCAATGCAGAGGCTGGCACCTGTATCTACATAACAATGTAATTCTATTTGTTTATATCCTGCAAATTTTAATTTTCCTAAGATATAAATAGAGTTTGGATTAGTGATGTTGGTCATCACTACTTCTTCTTCAATCAGATTCTGATCTTGAGGAAGACGAATCATTAGAATCTGACTCTTCTGGTCCGGGGTCAATTTCTTCAATCGAGTATACTTCTTCCGTACTCTCATATGGTTCTTCTATAGAAGTATATCCCAGAGAATAAACTTGTTCAAGCATTTGTACCTTTCTGTCATGCTTTTTCCTATTGGGGCACTCGTTCGCATAGTGTCCTTCTTCATTACAGATCCAACACCTGCAATTTTTCTTGCCTTTTGGGCAAAACTTTTGTTTTTCGTTAGAGAATTTCTTAAAAGTTCTCTTTTTAACGTATTTTCCTGGTTTAAAAGGTTTCCTTTTCTTTGTAAACCTATATCTCTTCGTATGTTTATACGATTTCTTTTTATAATTCTTCTTTTAGAAAGACTTTCTACATCCATACTCAAATGGTTCTTCAATAATCCTATCGCAACATCGCTTACTGAAGGATTTTAATTGCTTCTGCTTTCTTGCGAGATCACAGACTTTAGCAATTTCTTCTTTGACTATCCTTTGTGCGTAGGCTAAGCTATATTCTGCCGGGCCTGTTGCTTCTAGGTTAAATCTTTCTAAGGCTTTTAATCCTACCAAGGGGATCTTTAAAAGTTAATCCTTGACATATTTCACATATTCTGTTTGATCATTTAATTGATAAAGATATTTTTCATAATCTCCATAAAATTGATCAAGAAAACATATGTCGCAAAGCTGCATGTTGGTGAGCATGGTTTTTGCATTAATTTTTATCCTTAATAACTCTTGAAGTTTATTAGAGGACTGATTTATGCCTAAAAACATAGTGTATATTGCATCTAAAATGTTTTCGAAGGCTGTAACTGGACTCATAGTTGGTTCCCAATTAGTGTTCTTGATAAAAGAATTAATAACACCTAAAGTCTTATGTTCAACTAGAAGCAAAACAGTGCTTTGGTCATCATAAGCTTCTTTGTTAGTCTGAATAATCAAACTAATTTCCTTAGCCCATATATCTATGAGTTCTTTCCTATTTGACTTATTGTCAATGTTTAGGATGTTACTACCAAATATATTAGTAGTCTCTTTACTAGGATTGAAGGGATAGAAATTTCCTTTTCTTTTCCTATTTTCTTCAAGTTTTGACGTTTCTCCTTTTTCTCTTTTAAGATGAGTTGCGTCCTGATTGGTAGTTCTGAGATTTTCTATTTCTTCATTCTCTGAACTGTCCATATCTGTATTATCTTGGAATTCTTCTTGTTCTTCTGAACTGAATTCTTCAATAGTATTTAGAAAGTCATAATCTTTGATTCCAAAAAGGGATCTTAGATCTTTATTGTCTTTTATTTCCTGGTTGGCTATAGATTCATCATCTATTTCCATTAATCTAATTGCTTGTTCGAGGACCTCAAAGTTGTCGTCGTTAACTTGCAATTCTCCTTCTTTTAGATTACCCCAGAAGATATCTTCTACGATTCTTAGGTAATTCATGTTGATTTTTTGTCAACACCAAAAGGCCAGGTCAGGCTACCAAGATTTTTCCCTGTTCCTAATTCTTCGTTTCCAACATTGTCGTTTGGATAACTATATTTTCTTATCTTAGAGTTTTCCTCTGTTAGGTCAATTTCTTTGTGCTGTCTTCTGTTGAGAGCATAAAGAATTTCCTTATTACATGGGCAATCCTGAATTGCTAATTTTAATTCAGTGATTATCTTTGCCGCTGCAGCTTCAATGTTATTGGTAACAATTTCCGCTTGCTGAGTCTTAAGCAACTCAAGAATTTCTCTTATTTGTGGCTTAATGTTCGTTTCAAATTCCTCTAGTAAATCTTTAAGACTCATCCTAAAATTTTCTTGAGGTATTCTTCTATTTCATTAAGCTTTAACTTAAGAGCTTCATTATCACACTTATGATTCCTAAGTTGTGAGATTTGTCCTTCTAATCCTTCGATCTTAGTATTTTGCTTGATTAGAAGCTTTTTAATATCCCTTAGGATTTCTATTTCTAGGTCACTCCCCTTTTTAACAAAGGAATAGTATCTGTTATGGATACTAGGTGATTTAGAGAGTTTTTCACTCGGGTCTTTACTAAGCCCAAAAAATGACAGTAGGTTGTAAATTCCTAACAGGCATCTTCCTGAAATCTGATTAAGATTATTGGTAGATGAAACAATAGTGTTTAAACTATTACTTCCTTTTACGCTACTAAAGACGTAATTTCTAGGTTCTAGGTCTACTCCTTCATTTAATTTCTTAAATTCCAGAACCTTTCCTTTTTTATAAATGTGTGGGTACATTTTTGTGGGATTATCTATAATAACCTCTATAGAAGTTCCAGTTTTTGACATAAGTCATCCACTCTCCTGGAGACACTATGAAGTAATTTTTCCTGAGAAGATTCACCAACCTCTAAGGTGTTTCTTCTGAAACTCTTTCTAGGCTTCTGTCCTAGTATGGGTTTATTCTTTGCAATGTCTATTGCCCAAGAGTTATCTAGTGGACTAATTTCTGAGAATTGCTTCTCTTTTATCGATCCTATTTCTGAGAATACATTGTCTATGCTATGATGACTATTGGTTAAGGCGTAGGCAACAACATAGGTTATGCTAAATACCTTATCTCCTGTATTCATCAGATCATGTCTTTCAAAGTCATGGACAAAAGATAATATCTGATCTATGTTTCTTGTATCTAAGCTAAATCCAAATTTAGGATAGACAGTGAACATAAATTTTTGGTAAGCAAGATTGCCTCTAGCTGCTCCTAGAATACAGTCTCTTCGGTCGTTGATTCTATTGTCTATTAAAGCCATTTTAATAGGAGAATCTATACCTTCCTGAAATTCTGCTTTGAGCAGAATCTTTATAGCTCCTAAGTGAACTACGCTAAGGGTAGATCTTATCTTAGAGTCTATTTTCAACAGATTTTTGTTTATCTCTTCCTTAGTGATTAAGGGTAAGTAAACTAATCCTGTAGTATCTTTTATATCTACGTGCATTTCCTTGGTAGAGATATAATAAAAGATATTATTTTTTCTTTTAAATCGATTTAACATAGGTATGTTAAATATTTTTTCTTTCTTTAGATCAAGTTTGCTATTTTTAATTTTAGAGAGAACCTATTAACTAAAAAGCTGGCCTGAAATCCTTTGTCACTCTCTAGAAACTCTATTTCTAGATTGTTTTTGTCTTGAATCTCTTCGAGAGTTTCTTCTTCCTTTGAAAAACTCATTGATTTTCTGAGTCTATAAAACTCTTAATATGAATTTTTAAAGAGTCAATTTCTTGACTATTTCTGACGTAGAACTTACCTTGTTGTTCATACAGCATTTCTAGACTTTTATAGATTTCTATAAGACGGTCTAATTTATTTATTTCTAAATCTAAACAAGCTAGATCTCGAATTCTAGAGAAGAATTCTTCATCTCCTAATTGGATGGTGTTTCCATTTTCTACTAGATTCCACGGGAGCCTAAATGTAGGGTTATAGCTAATCATAATCAACAATTGATTTTAAAAGATTTGTATAATATGAATTTATGAAACGGAATCTTAAGCCAATATGTACCAAAATCAAGCTTATAAACAAATTAATACTTCTTTCAAGATTTCAACAAACCTGATTGATGTAAGCAATGTTTTCTTCAAGAGTGAGACTAGCTCTTCCTAAACGGCCACCTGCCTAACGGATCTGCATACCATCGACTTACCTCCTCCAGAATAAAAACATGGCTCTGATACAAATACGAAACACGGACAACCACCAGGGCAGAAATCATATGAAAAGAAAATATTTATTTATTTATAACAAGTCGATTGGCCATTACATTGCTTAAAACCCCGTAGGGTTACTACTCACACATTACAATATTGATGGACTCTAGAATTTCTTAGCTATGCTGCTTGAAAAACGATGTCCTTCTTACAAATATAACTTAGCCTTTTATAGATCAAGGACTAAGGGTCTTGCATTATTAAAGTAGAAGATGCCTTCTGCTTTACATAAAGTAGATGCTCTTTGTCTTCTGCTTTTGCTTTTCATAAAGCTGCCGTCTGCTTTTGCTTTTCATAAAGTAGATGCTTCTGCTTTTTCTAAAGTAGATGCTTCTTGCTTTTCTTTGTTAATGGCGGGACCACAGATTTGGCATTTTCCTTCTATACCAAATTTCTTTAGCTCCTTCATCTTCTTCTGACAAAAAGACTCGCTGTGCTTTCTTAGTGCATACGTATGTGTAATGCATACCTTGAATGCTTCAATTTTTTCCCAATCTGACTGACTTAATCCTTTGTGTGAATAAGACGTCATAAGGCAGTATATGGTAGCCAAGTTGACCTTGAGCTTGTCATCTGGTTTTACACTAAAGATTTTGTTAATTAAATTGATTAACTTAACCTCAGCAAGTTTCCTAAGATCTTCTTTGTCGAGCTTTGCTTCCATGGCTTGACTTGGAAAATAGATCTTTTCATTTACAGCTCCAATCTGTACATAATGATATGGCTGAATAGCCATCCCAAAATCTTCATCAGCTTCTTGTTCCCAGTGTATGATGGTGCTGGTGAACTTGAGGTAGATTTCTTTATCAGAATTTTTAAGACACTTTTTCCTAAAATTCTTGACTGCTTCCTTAAACTCCGGCGAAAATTTGGAGATTTCTAACAAGTTGTTGGATGGATAAATCTGAAAAATTAATCCATATTGATAGGCTTCATGGACCATTTCTGGGTGAGACCTAGGATAGAAATTGAAGTAGGACACATTCTTCTTATCTGTGGTGAAGTAATGTTCTTCTGCAAATTCATTTTCTGTAGCTTGTCTTCCGAGTTGGAATAAATAGCTGAATCCTGAATACTCTGTATCAAGAACATCCTCGTCTGTATCCGTCAGTAGTTGCTGACTTTTTGGAATGGTTCCAAGGATATTTTTTGTAGTTGCCTCCTTTGTAAGCATTTTTGAGTAGCTCGGCTTGATTGCTTCTGCTGAACAGATTAATTCAAGGGGTGCTCTAAAATTAGTATTGGTAAAGACTCTTGATGCAGCCTGGGCTTCTTCGAAAGTCTTGTACTTTTTGTGCTTAATTCCAGAAAAACCTTTTATCGCTTGTTCTGCAATGTTCCAGGTAGTATATATTCCTGCATGAGGACCATTGAATACTACGTAATAAGATTTTTTAGCTTTATACCCTGTTGGGATCACCGAAGGGACTGCTGAAGTTTGATCTTCAGTCTTTGTTGGGATTTGAATTCCCCCATTGGGTCTCAAGTTTAAACTTGAGGTAGAACCCGATGTTGTGGAGGTCTGAACCTCAGTCTGAATTTTTACCAAATTCACAGGTTTCAACGGATTTATTGATTCTTTACCAGGAGCCGTTTGCTCTGGAATAGCCTCATCTTTGTCCATTTCTGAAGAAGGTGATGAAATAACCTTTTGAGTTGTGGAGGTCTGAACCTCAGTCAGAATTTTTACCAAATTCACAGGTTTCAACGGATTTGTTGATTCTTTACCAGGAGCCGTTTGCTCTGGAATAGCCTCATCTTTGTTCATTTCTGAAGAAGGTTACCTTTTGATGTTCAAGAAGAGAGTACTTCCTTACATAACAAATTTCTGCTCGAACAATAAGGAGTTCTTCTTGGAGTAGATGAATTTTCTTCATCAGAATAGTCTCCCTAAGGGCTAATTGTTCACAAGTGTTTTCCATGGAAGTGTCCATAGTTTTATAGGATCTCAAAGAAAGAGATTTTACTACTAAGCAGAGAAGCTTTTGCTATTGAGAGGAAGATATAGAGAATTGTTTGTGTGTTTGCATCTCATAACTCTCAGTATTTATAGGCCTTTAGTGCCTTGGATTCCTGCAAAAGTAAGCAAACGATGCATCGAATGATGTCATTAGTATAATTATTGCTGGTATTCCCTTGTTAAAAAATCTGCTAAACAGTTTTTGACTCCTTCAATGTGCTCGACATCAAAGCTGTATCTGCTTAACCATTGTTGCCAACGGACAAGTCTTCCTTGCTTATTGTCTCCCTGTAACTTAATACGAAGAAAATAAGTAAAGTTTCTATTATCAGTTCTAACCAAAATTTTTGTTGGAGTTAGATAAATAGAAAATTTATTAATAACTCTAATTACTGCAAGATATTCCTTCTCGTTAGAGTGGTAATTTCTTTCAGCATCTTTAAAGCTACCTGACGCATACCTGCAGATTAATTCTTTATCGGAACTTACTGCTTTAAGAACCCCTCCCCAGTATTCTCCTGAAGCATCAGTCTCAATGATGAGCTTGTCACTAGGATCTGGATGGTAGAGTTTTGGAAAACCCTTAAGATTCTTTTTTATCTTACAGATATAGTCTGTATCAGATTCTTTCCATTCCCATGGAAGTTCCTTTTTGAGCTTGACCTGCAATGGCGCACGAATAGCTGCAAGTTTTGGAATATAATCAGAAGCATATGTTAGTATGCCTAGAAATCTCTGTAATTGTTTTTTGTCTTCGATCCGGTCTGGAAATTTCTTAATATGCTCCAGAATGTGGCCTTGCGGACAATGAGTTCCTTGATCAATTTCCAATCCTAAGAAATTAATCTTTGTCTTGAAGAGTTGTGCCTTTTTCTTAGATAGAATTATTCCAAGATATTGACATTTCTTCAGAACTGCTGCTAAATGTCTTAAATGATCCTGTTCATTATCGCTAAAGATAAGAATATCATCAACATATACACAACAAAATGTTTCAAAAGACCTAAATGCGTTTTGCATGTGTCTTTGAAAGATGGATGGAGCCTGTTTGAGTCCAAATGGAACGACGATCCATTGATAATGTCCTTGAGGACATGTGAATGCTGTCAATAGCTGTGATTCTTCGTCTAGCAGTACCTGCCAAAAACCTGATTTACAGTCTAAAGAACTAAACATTTTCTTACCTCGGATAAGGGTGAGAAGTTCATCCTTATTGGGTAAATTATAGCTATCTCCTATTGTGGCTTCATTAACTGCCTTATAGTTGACTACCATTCTTTTCTTTCCTCTTCTCTTCTCTGCTTCATTTTCAAAAAGGAAGGCTGGAGACATGTGAGGTGATTTGCTAGGTATGATGATCTTCATATCTAGAAGCTCTTGAATCTGTTTGCCAAATTCTTCTCGATCTAACGGACTGTATTTCATTGGTTTTACCTTGATTACAGTTTTAGGATCTCTGAGCTTGATCGTTGCTTTCATCCATTTCTTGGTCTTTGTTGGATCCAATGGATTTTCTGAGCAGACTGAATCTAATAATCTTTCGATTATCGCTTTTCTTTCTATTTCAAGAATCAAATTATTACAAGCATCTTTTAATTCTCTAAATTTTTTAATACTATCCTTCCCCTTCTGAAAAAGAAATATTTTATTAGGGCTAGTGTTGATAGCATCCGGTTGTCTGATTTTTGAATTTTTCTTCATTGATTCAAGAAATCCTGCAACTCCAACTCTACGAGCTGTTGTTATCTTTCTGATATATACTTCTTGTCCTGCAAGTGTTAGTATAATCATTTTTGTATATTGGATAAATGGTTCATATAATTGACAAAAATTATTACCAATTATAAAATCTATTCCGGATTCTTGCTGATAAACAGTAGGAATATGAAATATTTCACCTGCTATCAATATATTAAGGTTTTTACATACCTTGTTGATTGTAATGGTACTTTCATTAGCGATCTTTACCTGTATAGGTCTTTCCGCGTTAACCCAATGTTCTGGCGGTATTACAAATTTACTTGCAATGCAGAGGCTGGCACCTGTATCTACATAACAATGTAATTCTATTTGTTTATATCCTGCAAATTTTAATTTTCCTAAGATATAAATAGAGTTTGGATTAGTGATGTTGGTCATCACTACTTCTTCTTCAATCAGATTCTGATCTTGAGGAAGACGAATCATTAGAATCTGACTCTTCTGGTCCGGGGTCAATTTCTTCAATCGAGTATACTTCTTCCGTACTCTCATATGGTTCTTCTATAGGAGTATATCCCAGAGAATAAACTTGTTCAAGCATTTGTACCTTTCTGTCATGCTTTTTCCTATTGGGGCACTCGTTCGCATAGTGTCCTTCTTCATTACAGATCCAACACCTGCAATTTTTCTTGCCTTTTGGGCAAAACTTTTGTTTTTCGTTAGAGAATTTCTTAAAAGTTCTCTTTTTAACGTATTTTCCTGGTTTAAAAGGTTTCCTTTTCTTTGTAAACCTATATCTCTTCGTATGTTTATACGATTTCTTTTTATAATTCTTCTTTTAGAAAGACTTTCTACATCCATACTCAAATGGTTCTTCAATAATCCTATCGCAACATCGCTTACTGAAGGATTTTAATTGCTTCTGCTTTCTTGCGAGATCACAGACTTTAGCAATTTCTTCTTTGACTATCCTTTGTGCGTAGGCTAAGCTATATTCTGCCGGGCCTGTTGCTTCTAGGTTAAATCTTTCTAAGGCTTTTAATCCTACCAAGGGGATCTTTAAAAGTTAATCCTTGACATATTTCACATATTCTGTTTGATCATTTAATTGATAAAGATATTTTTCATAATCTCCATAAAATTGATCAAGAAAACATATGTCGCAAAGCTGCATGTTGGTGAGCATGGTTTTTGCATTAATTTTTATCCTTAATAACTCTTGAAGTTTATTAGAGGACTGATTTATGCCTAAAAACATAGTGTATATTGCATCTAAAATGTTTTCGAAGGCTGTAACTGGACTCATAGTTGGTTCCCAATTAGTGTTCTTGATAAAAGAATTAATAACACCTAAAGTCTTATGTTCAACTAGAAGCAAAACAGTGCTTTGGTCATCATAAGCTTCTTTGTTAGTCTGAATAATCAAACTAATTTCCTTAGCCCATATATCTATGAGTTCTTTCCTATTTGACTTATTGTCAATGTTTAGGATGTTACTACCAAATATATTAGTAGTCTCTTTACTAGGATTGAAGGGATAGAAATTTCCTTTTCTTTTCCTATTTTCTTCAAGTTTTGACGTTTCTCCTTTTTCTCTTTTAAGATGAGTTGCGTTCTGATTGGTAGTTCTGAGATTTTCTATTTCTTCATTCTCTGAACTGTCCATATCTGTATTATCTTGGAATTCTTCTTGTTCTTCTGAACTGAATTCTTCAATAGTATTTAGAAAGTCATAATCTTTGATTCCAAAAAGGGATCTTAGATCTTTATTGTCTTTTATTTCCTGGTTGGCTATAGATTCATCATCTATTTCCATTAATCTAATTGCTTGTTCGAGGACCTCAAAGTTGTCGTCGTTAACTTGCAATTCTCCTTCTTTTAGATTACCCCAGAAGATATCTTCTACGATTCTTAGGTAATTCATGTTGATTTTTTGTCAACACCAAAAGGCCAGGTCAGGCTACCAAGATTTTTCCCTGTTCCTAATTCTTCGTTTCCAACATTGTCGTTTGGATAACTATATTTTCTTATCTTAGAGTTTTCCTCTGTTAGGTCAATTTCTTTGTGCTGTCTTCTGTTGAGAGCATAAAGAATTTCCTTATTACATGGGCAATCCTGAATTGCTAATTTTAATTCAGTGATTATCTTTGCCGCTGCAGCTTCAATGTTATTGGTAACAATTTCCGCTTGCTGAGTCTTAAGCAACTCAAGAATTTCTCTTATTTGTGGCTTAATGTTCGTTTCAAATTCCTCTAGTAAATCTTTAAGACTCATCCTAAAATTTTCTTGAGGTATTCTTCTATTTCATTAAGCTTTAACTTAAGAGCTTCATTATCACACTTATGATTCCTAAGTTGTGAGATTTGTCCTTCTAATCCTTCGATCTTAGTATTTTGCTTGATTAGAAGCTTTTTAATATCCCTTAGGATTTCTATTTCTAGGTCACTCCCCTTTTTAACAAAGGAATAGTATCTGTTATGGATACTAGGTGATTTAGAGAGTTTTTCACTCGGGTCTTTACTAAGCCCAAAAAATGACAGTAGGTTGTAAATTCCTAACAGGCATCTTCCTGAAATCTGATTAAGATTATTGGTAGATGAAACAATAGTGTTTAAACTATTACTTCCTTTTACGCTACTAAAGACGTAATTTCTAGGTTCTAGGTCTACTCCTTCATTTAATTTCTTAAATTCCAGAACCTTTCCTTTTTTATAAATGTGTGGGTACATTTTTGTGGGATTATCTATAATAACCTCTATAGAAGTTCCAGTTTTTGACATAAGTCATCCACTCTCCTGGAGACACTATGAAGTAATTTTTCCTGAGAAGATTCACCAACCTCTAAGGTGTTTCTTCTGAAACTCTTTCTAGGCTTCTGTCCTAGTATGGGTTTATTCTTTGCAATGTCTATTGCCCAAGAGTTATCTAGTGGACTAATTTCTGAGAATTGCTTCTCTTTTATCGATCCTATTTCTGAGAATACATTGTCTATGCTATGATGACTATTGGTTAAGGCGTAGGCAACAACATAGGTTATGCTAAATACCTTATCTCCTGTATTCATCAGATCATGTCTTTCAAAGTCATGGACAAAAGATAATATCTGATCTATGTTTCTTGTATCTAAGCTAAATCCAAATTTAGGATAGACAGTGAACATAAATTTTTGGTAAGCAAGATTGCCTCTAGCTGCTCCTAGAATACAGTCTCTTCGGTCGTTGATTCTATTGTCTATTAAAGCCATTTTAATAGGAGAATCTATACCTTCCTGAAATTCTGCTTTGAGCAGAATCTTTATAGCTCCTAAGTGAACTACGCTAAGGGTAGATCTTATCTTAGAGTCTATTTTCAACAGATTTTTGTTTATCTCTTCCTTAGTGATTAAGGGTAAGTAAACTAATCCTGTAGTATCTTTTATATCTACGTGCATTTCCTTGGTAGAGATATAATAAAAGATATTATTTTTTCTTTTAAATCGATTTAACATAGGTATGTTAAATATTTTTTCTTTCTTTAGATCAAGTTTGCTATTTTTAATTTTAGAGAGAACCTATTAACTAAAAAGCTGGCCTGAAATCCTTTGTCACTCTCTAGAAACTCTATTTCTAGATTGTTTTTGTCTTGAATCTCTTCGAGAGTTTCTTCTTCCTTTGAAAAACTCATTGATTTTCTGAGTCTATAAAACTCTTAATATGAATTTTTAAAGAGTCAATTTCTTGACTATTTCTGACGTAGAACTTACCTTGTTGTTCATACAGCATTTCTAGACTTTTATAGATTTCTATAAGACGGTCTAATTTATTTATTTCTAAATCTAAACAAGCTAGATCTCGAATTCTAGAGAAGAATTCTTCATCTCCTAATTGGATGGTGTTTCCATTTTCTACTAGATTCCACGGGAGCCTAAATGTAGGGTTATAGCTAATCATAATCAACAATTGATTTTAAAAGATTTGTATAATATGAATTTATGAAACGGAATCTTAAGCCAATATGTACCAAAATCAAGCTTATAAACAAATTAATACTTCTTTCAAGATTTCAACAAACCTGATTGATGTAAGCAATGTTTTCTTCAAGAGTGCGACTAGCTCTTCCTAAACGGCCACCTGCCTAACGGATCTGCATACCATCGACTTACCTCCTCCAGAATAAAAACATGGCTCTGATACCAATACGAAACGAGTCAAGAATGATGTCTCAATTTTGTTACGGATTGTTTTCATGTTCAAATGGACCAAGAATGATCTTACAAGAGTTTACAATTGTTTCAATGTTCAAACGAGTCAAGAATGAAGAGACAAGTTGTTTCCAAGTTTGAACAGTAAAGAATGAATCTAAAGTTGTTACGGATTATTGTCATGTTCAGATGAGCCAAAAATGATCCTACAACAGTTTACATTTGTTTCAATGTTCAACCGAGTCAAGAATGGAGCTACAAGTTGTTTCCAAGTTTAAACGAGTAAAGAATAAAGTCTCAAGTTGTTACAGATTGTTTTCATGTTCAAATGAGCTAAGAATGATCCTACCAGAGTTTACAAGTTGTTTCCATGTTCAAACGAGTCAAGAATGAAGCTACAAGTTGTTTCCAAGTTCGAACGAGTCAAGAATGATGTCTCAATTTGTTAGGGATTGTTTTCATGTTCAAATGAACCAAGAACGATACTACAAGAGGTTACAATTATTTCAATGTTAAAACGAGTCAAGCATGAAGAGACAAGTTGTTTCCAAGTTCGAACGAGTCAAGAATGATGTCTCAATTTGTTACGGATTATTGTCATGTTCAACCGAGTCAAGAATGGAGCTACAAGTTGTTTCCAAATTTAAACGAGTAAAGAATAAAGTCTCAAGTTGTTACAGATTGTTTTCTTGTTCAAATGAGCTAAGAATGATCCTACCAGAGTTTACAAGTTGTTTCCATGTTCAAACGAGTCAAGAAAGAAGCTACAAGTTGTTTCCAAGTTCGAACGAGTCAAGAATGATGTCTCAATTTGTTAGGGATTGTTTTCATGTTCAAATGAACCAAGTATGATCGTACAAGAGGTTACAAGTTTTAATGTGCAAACGAGTCAAAAATAAAGCTACAAGTTGTTTCTAAGTTCGAACGAGTAAAGAATGACGTCTCAATATGTTACAGATTGTTTTCATGTTCAAATGAACCAAGAATGATTCTACAAAAGGTTATAATTGTTTCAATGTTCAAACGAGTCAAGAATGGAGCTACAAGTTTTTTCCAAGTTTAAACGAGTAAAGTATAAAGTCTCAAGTTGTTACAGATTCTTTTCATGTTCAAATGAGCTAAGAATGATCCTACCAGAGTTTACAAGTTGTTTCCATGTTCAAACGAGTCAAGCATGGAGCTATAAGTTGTTTCCAAGTTCAAACGATTAAAGAATAAAGTCTCATGTTGTTACAGATTGTTTTCATGTTCAAATGAGCCAAGAATGACCCTACAAGGGTTTACAAGTTGTTTCCATGTTCAAACGAGTCAAGAATGAAGCAATAAGTTATTTCCAAGTTCGAACGAGAAAAGAATGATGTCTCAATTTGTGACGGATTGTTTTCATGTTCAAATGAACCATGAAAGATCTTACAAGAGTTTACAATTGTTTCAATGTTCAAACGAGTCAAGAATGAAGCTACAAGTTGTTTCCAAGTTCGAACGAGTCAAGAATGATGTCTCAATTTGTTAGGGATTGTTTTCATGTTCAAATGAACCAAGAACGATCCTACAAGAGGTTACAATTATTTCAATGTTAAAACGAGTCAAGAATGAAGAGACAAGTTGTTTCCAAGTTCGAACGAGTCAAGAATGATGTCTCAATTTGTTACGGATTATTGTCATGTTCAACCGAGTCAAGAATGGAGCTACAAGTTGTTTCCAAATTTAAACGAGTAAAGAATAAAGTCTCAAGTTGTTACAGATTGTTTTCTTGTTCAAATGAGTTAAGAATGATCCTACCAGAGTTTACAAGTTGTTTCCATGTTCAAACGAGTCAAGAAAGAAGCTACAAGTTGTTTCCAAGTTCGAACGAGTCAAGAATGATGTCTCAATTTGTTAGGGATTGTTTTCATGTTCAAATGAACCAAGTATGATCGTACAAGAGGTTACAAGTTTTAATGTGCAAACGAGTCAAAAAAAAAGCTACAAGTTGTTTCTAAGTTCGAACGAGTAAAGAATGACGTCTCAATATGTTACAGATTGTTTTCATGTTCAAATGAACCAAGAATGATTCTACAAAAGGTTATAATTGTTTCAATGTTCAAACGAGTCAAGAATGGAGCTACAAGTTTTTTCCATGTTTAAACAAGTAAAGTATAAAGTCTCAAGTTGTTACAGATTCTTTTCATGTTCAAATGAGCTAAGAATGATCCTACCAGAGTTTACAAGTTGTTTCCATGTTCAAACGAGTCAAGCATGGAGCTATAAGTTGTTTCCAAGTTCAAACGATTAAAGAATAAAGTCTCATGTTGTTACAGATTGTTTTCATGTTCAAATGAGCCTAGAATGACCCTACAAGGGTTTACAAGTTGTTTCCATGTTCAAACGAGTCAAGAATGAAGCAATAAGTTATTTCCAAGTTCGAACGAGAAAAGAATGATGTCTCAATTTGTGACGGATTGTTTTCATGTTCAAATGAACCATGAAAGATCTTACAAGAGTTTACAATTGTTTCAATGTTCAAACGAGTCAAGAATGGAGCTAAAAGTTGTTTCCAAGTTCAAACGAGTAAAGAATAAAGTCTCAAGTTGTTAAATTGTTTTCATGTTCAAATGAGCCAAGAATGATCCTACAAGAGTTTACAAGTTATTTCCATTGTCACACGAGTCAAGAATGAAGCTACAAGTTGTTTCCAAGTTCGAACGAGGTAAGAATGATGTCTCAATTTGTTATGGATTGTTTTCATGTTCAAATGAACCAAAAATGATCGTACAAGAGGTTACAAGTTTTCGTGTGCAAACGAGTCAAAAATAAAGCTACAAGTTGTTTCTAAGTTCGAACGAGTAAAGAATGACGTCTCAATATGTTACAGATTGTTTTCATGTTCAAATGAACCAAGAATGATCATACAAAAGGTTACAATTGTTTCAATGTTCAAACGAGTCAAGAATGAAGAGACAAGTTGTTTGCAAGTTTGAACAGTAAAGAATGAAGTCTAAAGTTGTTACGGATTATAGTCATGTTCAAATGAGCGAAAAATGATCCTACAAGAGTTTACAATTGTTTCAATGTTCAAACGAGTCAAGAATGGAGCTACAAGTTGTTTCCAAGTTCAAAAGAGTAAAGAATAAAGTCTAAAGTTGGTACAGATTGTTTTCATGTTCAAATGAGCCAAGAATGATCCTACAAGAGTTTACAAGTTGTTTCCATGTTCAAACGAGTCAAGAATGAAGCAACAAGTTATTTCCAAGTTCGGACGAGTCAAGAATGATGTCTCAATTTTGTTACGGATTGTTTTCATGTTCAAATGGACCAAGAATGTTCTTACAAAAGTTTACAATTGTTTCAATGTTCAAACGAGTCAAGAATGGAGCTACAAGTTGTTTCTAAGTTTAAACGAGTAAAGTATAAAGTCTCAAGTTGTTACGGATTGTTTTCAGGTTCAAATGGACCAAGAATGATCCTACAAGAGTTTACAAGTTGTTTCCCTGTTCAAACGAGTCAAGAATGAAGAGACAAGTTGTTTCCAAGTTTGAACAGTAAAGAATGAATCTAAAGTTGTTACGGATTATTGTCATGTTCAGATGAGCCAAAAATGATCCTACAACAGTTTACATTTGTTTCAATGTTCAAACGAGTCAAGAATGGAGCTACAAGTTGTTTCCAAGTTCAAACGAGTAAAGAATAAAGTCTAAAGTTGGTACAGATTGTTTTCATGTTCAAATGAGCCAAGAATGATCCTACAAGAGTTTACAAGTTGTTTCCATGTTCAAACGAGTCAAGAATGAAGCAACAAGTTATTTCCAAGTTCGGACGAGTCAAGAATGATGTCTCAATTTTGTTACGGATTGTTTTCATGTTCAAATGGACCAAGAATGTTCTTACAAAAGTTCACAATTGTTTCAATGTTCAAACGAGTCAAGAATGGAGCTACAAGTTGTTTCTAAGTTTAAACGAGTAAAGTATAAAGTCTCAAGTTGTTACAGATTGTTTTCATGTTCAAATGAGCCAAGAATGACCCTACAAGAGTTTACAAGTTGTTTCCATGTTCAAACGAGTCAAGAATGAAGCAACAAGTTATTTCCAAGTTCGAACGAGTCAAGAATGATGTCTCAATTTGTTATGGATTGTTTTCATGTTCAAATGAACCAAGTATGATCGTACAAGAGGTTACAAGTTTCCATGTTCAAACGAGTCAAGAATGAAGTTACAAGTTGTTTCCATGTTCAAACGAGTCAAGAATGATGTCTCAATTTGTTACAGATTGTTTTCATGTTCAAGTGATCCAAGAATGATCCTACAAGAGTTTACAAGTTGTTTCCATGTTCAAACGAGTCAAGAATGAAGCAACAAGTTATTTCCAAGTTCGAACGAGTCAAGAATGATGTCTCAATTTGTCATGGATTGTTTTCATGTTCAAATGAACCAAGTATGATCGTACAAGAGGTTACAAGTTTCCATGTTCAAACGAGTCAAGAATGAAGTTACAAGTTGTTTCCATGTTCGAACGAGTCAAGAATGATGTCTCAATTTGTTATGGATTGTTTTCATGTTCAATTGAACCAAGTATGATCGTACAAGAGGTTACAAGTTTCCATGTTCAAACGAGTCAAGAATGAAGCTACAAGTTGTTTCCAAGTTCGAACGAGTCAAGAATGATGTCTCAATTTGTTAGGGATTGTTTTCATGTTCAAATGAACCAAGAACGATCCTATAAGAGGTTACAATTGTTTCAATGTTCAAACGAGTCAAGAATGAAGAGACAAGTTGTTTCCAAGTTTGAACAGTAAAGAATGAAGTCTAAAGTTGTTACGGATTATTGTCATGTTCAAATGAGCAAAAAATGATCCTACAAGAGTTTACAATTGTTTCAATGTTCAAACGAGTCAAGAATGGAGCTACAAGTTGTTTCCAAGTTCAAACGAGTAAAGAATAAAGTCTAAAGTTGGTACAGATTGTTTTCATGTTCAAATGTGCTAAGAATGATCCTACCAGAGTTTACAAGTTGTTTCCATGTTCAAATGAGTCAAGAATGGAGCTACAAGTTGTTTCCAAGTTCAAACGATTAAAGAATAAAGTCTCAAGTTGTTACGGATTGTTTTCATGTTCAAATGAGCCAAGAATCACCTTTCAAGAGTTTACAAGTTGTTTCCATGTTCAAACGAGTCAAGAATGAAGCAACAAGTTATTTCCAAGTTCGGACGAGTCAAGAATGATGTCTCAATTTTGTTACGGATTGTTTTCATGTTCAAATGGACCAAGAATGTTCTTACAAAAGTTTACAATTGTTTCAATGTTCAAACGAGTCAAGAATGGAGCTACAAGTTGTTTCTAAGTTTAAACGAGTAAAGTATAAAGTCTCAAGTTGTTACGGATTGTTTTCAGGTTCAAATGGACCAAGAATGATCCTACAAGAGTTTACAAGTTGTTTCCCTGTTCAAACGAGTCAAGAATGAAGAGACAAGTTGTTTCCAAGTTTGAACAGTAAAGAATGAATCTAAAGTTGTTACGGATTATTGTCATGTTCAGATGAGCCAAAAATGATCCTACAACAGTTTACATTTGTTTCAATGTTCAAACGAGTCAAGAATGGAGCTACAAGTTGTTTCCAAGTTCAAACGAGTAAAGAATAAAGTCTAAAGTTGGTACAGATTGTTTTCATGTTCAAATGAGCCAAGAATGATCCTACAAGAGTTTACAAGTTGTTTCCATGTTCAAACGAGTCAAGAATGAAGCAACAAGTTATTTCCAAGTTCGGACGAGTCAAGAATGATGTCTCAATTTTGTTACGGATTGTTTTCATGTTCAAATGGACCAAGAATGTTCTTACAAAAGTTTACAATTGTTTCAATGTTCAAACGAGTCAAGAATGGAGCTACAAGTTGTTTCTAAGTTTAAACGAGTAAAGTATAAAGTCTCAAGTTGTTACAGATTGTTTTCATGTTCAAATGAGCCAAGAATGACCCTACAAGAGTTTACAAGTTGTTTCCATGTTCAAACGAGTCAAGAATGAAGCAACAAGTTATTTCCAAGTTCGAACGAGTCAAGAATGATGTCTCAATTTGTTATGGATTGTTTTCATGTTCAAATGAACCAAGTATGATCGTACAAGAGGTTACAAGTTTCCATGTTCAAACGAGTCAAGAATGAAGTTACAAGTTGTTTCCATGTTCAAACGAGTCAAGAATGATGTCTCAATTTGTTACAGATTGTTTTCATGTTCAAGTGATCCAAGAATGATCCTACAAGAGTTTACAAGTTGTTTCCATGTTCAAACGAGTCAAGAATGAAGCAACAAGTTATTTCCAAGTTCGAACGAGTCAAGAATGATGTCTCAATTTGTCATGGATTGTTTTCATGTTCAAATGAACCAAGTATGATCGTACAAGAGGTTACAAGTTTCCATGTTCAAACGAGTCAAGAATGAAGTTACAAGTTGTTTCCATGTTCGAACGAGTCAAGAATGATGTCTCAATTTGTTATGGATTGTTTTCATGTTCAATTGAACCAAGTATGATCGTACAAGAGGTTACAAGTTTCCATGTTCAAACGAGTCAAGAATGAAGCTACAAGTTGTTTCCAAGTTCGAACGAGTCAAGAATGATGTCTCAATTTGTTAGGGATTGTTTTCATGTTCAAATGAACCAAGAACGATCCTATAAGAGGTTACAATTGTTTCAATGTTCAAACGAGTCAAGAATGAAGAGACAAGTTGTTTCCAAGTTTGAACAGTAAAGAATGAAGTCTAAAGTTGTTACGGATTATTGTCATGTTCAAATGAGCGAAAAATGATCCTACAAGAGTTTACAATTGTTTCAATGTTCAAACGAGTCAAGAATGGAGCTACAAGTTGTTTCCAAGTTCAAACGAGTAAAGAATAAAGTCTAAAGTTGGTACAGATTGTTTTCATGTTCAAATGTGCTAAGAATGATCCTACCAGAGTTTACAAGTTGTTTCCATGTTCAAATGAGTCAAGAATGGAGCTACAAGTTGTTTCCAAGTTCAAACGATTAAAGAATAAAGTCTCAAGTTGTTACGGATTGTTTTCATGTTCAAATGAGCCAAGAATCACCTTTCAAGAGTTTACAAGTTGTTTGCATTGTCAAACGAGTCAAGAATGAAGCTACAAGTTGTTTCCAAGTTCGAACGAGTCAAGAATGATGTCTCAATTTGTTATGGATTGTTTTCATGTTCAAATGAACCAAGTATGATCGTACAAGAGGTTACAAGTTTTCATGTGCAAACGAGTCAAAAATAAAGCTACAAGTTATTTCTAAGTTCGAATGAGTCAAGATTACGTCTCAATATGTTACAGATTGTTTTCATGTTCAAATGAACCAAGAATGATCCTACAAGAGGCTACAATTGTTTCAATGTTCAAACGAGTAAAGAATGAAGAGACAAGTTGTTTCCAAGTTTGAACAGTAAAGAATGAAGTCTAAAGTTGTTACGGATTATTGTCATGTTCAAATGAGCGAAAAATGATCCTACAAGAGTTTACAATTGTTTCAATGTTCAAACGAGTCAAGAATGGAGCTACAAGTTGTTTCCGAGTTCAAACGAGTAAAGAATAAAGTCTAAAGTTGGTCCAGATTGTTTTCATGTTCAAATGAGCCAATAATGATCCTACAAGAGTTTACAAGTTGTTTCCATGTTCAAACGAGTCAAGCATGAAGCAACAAATTATTTCCAAGTTCGAACGAGTCAAGAATGATGTCTCAATTTTGTTACGGATTGTTTTCATGTTCAAATGAACCAAGAATGATCTTACAAGAGTTTGCAATTGTTTCAATGTTCAAACGAGTCAAGAATGAAGAGAGAAGTTGTTTCCAAGTTTGAACAGTAAAGAATGAATCTAAAGTTGTTACGGATTATTGTCATGTTCGGATGAGCCAAAAATGATCCTACAACAGTTTACATTTGTTTCAATGTTCAACCGAGTCAAGAATGGAGCTACAAGTTGTTTCCAAGTTCAAACGAGTAAAGAATAAAGTCTAAAGTTGGTACAGATTGTTTTCATGTTCAAATGTGCTAAGAATGATCCTACCAGAGTTTACAAGTTATTTCCATGTTCAAATGAGTCAAGAATGGAGCTACAAGTTGTTTCCAAGTTCAAACGATTAAAGAATAAAGTCTCAAGTTGTTACGGATTGTTTTCATGTTCAAATGAGCCAGGAATGACCCTACAAGTGTTTACAATTGTTTCAATGTTCAAACGAGTCAAGAATGATGAGACAAGTTGTTTCCAAGTTTGAACAGTAAAGAATGAATCTAAAGTTGTTACGGATTATTGACATGTTCAAATGAGCGAAAAATGATCCTACAAGAGTTTACAATTGTTTCAATGTTCAAACGAGTCAAGAATGAAGAGACAAGTTGTTTCCAAGTTTGAACAGTAAAGAATGAAGTCTAAAGTTGTTACGGATTATTGTCATGTTCAAATGAGCCAAAAATGATCCTACAAGAGGTTACATTTGTTTCAATGTTCAAACGAGTCAAGAATGGAGCTACAAGTTGTTTCCAAGTTTAAACGAGTAAAGAATAAAGTCTCAAGTTATTACAGATTGTTTTCATGTTCAAATGAGCTAAGAATGATCCTACCAAAGTTTACAAGTTGTTTCCATGTTCAAATGAGTCAAGAATGGAGCTACAAGTTGTTTCCAAGTTCGAAGGATTAAAGAATAAAGTCTCAAGTTGTTACAGATTGTTTCCATTGTCAAATGAGTCAAGAATGAAGCTACAAGTTGTTTCCAAGTTCAAATGAGTCAAGAATGATGTCTCAATTTGTTATTGACTGTTTTCATGTTCAAATGAACCGAGAATGATCGTACAAGAGGTTACAAGTTTTCATGTGCAAACGAGTCAAAAATAAAGCTACAAGTTATTTCTAAGTTCGAATGAGTCAAGAATAACGTCTCAATATGTTACAGATTGTTTTCATGTTCAAATGAACCAAGAATAATCCTACAAGAGGCTACAATTGTTTCAATGTTCAAACGAGTAAAGAATGAAGAGACAAGTTGTTTCCAAGTTTGAACAGTAAAGAATGAAGTCTAAAGTTGTTACGGATTATTGTCATGTTCAAATGAGTGAAAAATGATCCTACAAGAGTTTACAATTGTTTCAATGTTCAAACGAGTCAAGAATGGAGCTACAAGTTGTTTCCAAGTTCAAACGAGTAAAGAATAAAGTCTAAAGTTGGTACAGATTGTTTTCATGTTCAAATGAGCCAAGAATCATCCTACAAGAGTTTACAAGTTGTTTCCATGTTCAAACGAGTCAAGAATGAAGCAACAAGTTATTTCCAAGTTCGAACGAGTCAAGAATGATGTCTCAATTTTGTTACGGATTGTTTTCATGTTCAAATGGACCAAGAAAGATCTTACAAGAGTTTACAATTGTTTCAATGTTCAAACGAGTCAAGAATGAAGAGACAAGTTGTTTCCAAGTTTGAACATTAAAGAATGAATCTAAAGTTGTTACGGATTATTGTCATGTTCCGATGATCCAAAAATGATCCTACAACAGTTTACATTTGTTTCAATGTTCAAACGAGTCAAGAATGGAGCTACAAGTTGTTTCCAAGTTTAAACGAGTAAAGAATAAAGTCTCTAGTTGTTACAGATTATTTTCATGTTGAAATAAGCCAAGAATCATCCTACAAGAGTTTACAAGTTGTTTCCATGTTCAAACGAGTCAAGAATGAAGCAACAAGTTATTTCCAAGTTCGAACGACTCAAGAATGATGTCTCAATTTTTTTAGGGATTGTTTTCATGTTCAAATGAACCAAGAACGATCCTACAAGAGGTTACAATTGTTTCAATGTTCAAACGAGTCAAGAATGAAGACACAAGTTGTTTCCAAATTTGAACAGTAAAGAATGAAGTCTAAAGTTGTTACGGATTATTGTCATGTTCAAATGAGCCAAAAATGATCCTACAAGAGTTTACAATTGTTTCAATGTTCAAACGAGTCAAGAATGGAGCTACCAGTTGGTTCCAAGTTCAATCGAGTAAAGAATAAAGTCTCAAGTTGTTACAGATTATTTTCATGTTGAAATGAGCCACGAATGATCCTACAAGAGTTTACAAGTTGTTTCCATGTTCAAATGAGTCAAGAATGAAGCAACAAGTTATTTCCAAGTTCGAACGAGTCAAGAATGATGTTTCAATTTGTTACGGATTGTTTTCATGTTCAAATGAACCAAGAATGACCCTACAAGAGTTTACAATTGTTTCAATGTTCAAACGAGTCAAGAATGGAGCTACAGGTTGTTTCCAAGTTCAAACGAGTAAAGAATAAAGTCTAAAGTTGGTACAGATTGTTTTCAAGTTCAAATGAGCCAAGAATGATCCTACAAGAGTTTACAAGTTGTTTCCATGTTCAAACGAGTCAAGAATGAAGCAACAAGTTATTTCCAAGTTCGAACGAGTCAAGAATGATGTCTCAATTTACTACGGATTGTTTTCATGTTCAAATGGACCAAGAATGATCTTACAAGAGTTTACAATTGTTTCAATGTTCAAACGAGTCAAGAATGAAGAGACAAGTTGTTTACAAGTTTGAACAGTAAAGAATGAAGTCTAAAGTTGTTACGGATTATTGTCATGTTCAAATGAGCCAAAAATGATCCTACAACAGTTTACATTTGTTTCAATGTTCAAACGAGTCAAGAATGGAGCTACAAGTTGTTTCCAAGTTTAAACGAGTAAAGAATAAAGTCTCAAGTTATTACAGATTGTTTTCATGTTCAAATGAGCTAAGAATGATCCTACCAGAGTTTACAAGTTGTTTCCATGTTCAAATGAGTCAAGAATGGAGCTACAAGTTGTTTCCAAGTTCGAACGATTAAAGAATAAAGTCTCAAGTTGTTACAGATTGTTTCCATTGTCAAACGAGTCAAGAATGAAGCTACAAGTTGGTTCCAAGTTCGAACGAGTCAAGAATGATATCTCAATTTGTTATGGACTGTTTTCATGTTCAAATGAACCAAGAATGATCGTACAAGAGGTTACAAGTTTTCATGTGCAAACGAGTCAAAAATAAAGCTACAAGTTATTTCTAAGTTCGAATGAGTCAAGAATAACGTCTCAATATGTTACAGATTGTTTTCATGTTCAAATGAACCAAGAATAATCCTACAAGAGGCTACAATTGTTTCAATGTTCAAACGAGTAAAGAATGAAGAGACAAGTTGTTTCCAAGTTTGAACAGTAAAGAATGAATCTAAAGTTGTTACGGATTATTGTCATGTTCAGATGAGGCAAAAATGATCCTACAAGAGTTTACAATTGTTTCAATGTTCAAACGAGTCAAGAATGGAGCTACAAGTTGTTTCCGAGTTCAAACGAGTAAAGAATAAAGTCTCAAGTTGTTACAGATTGTTTTCATGTTCAAATGAGCTAAGAATGATCCTACCAGAGTTTACAAGTTGTTTCCATGTTCAAACGATTAAAGAATAAAGTCTCAAGTTGTTACGGATTGTTTTCATGTTCAAATGAGCCAAGAATGACCCTACAAGAGTTTACAATTGTTTCAATGTTCAAACGAGTCAAGAATGAAGAGACAAGTTGTTTCCAAGTTTGAACAGTAAAGAATGAATCTAAAGTTGTTACGGATTATTGTCATGTTCAAATGAGCGAAAAATGATCCTACAAGAGTTGACAATTGTTTCAATGTTCAAACGAGTCAAGAATGGAGCTACAAGTTGTTTCCAAGTTCAAACGAGTAAAGAATAAAGTCTAAAGTTGGTACAGATTGTTTTCATGTTCAAATGAGCCAAGAATCATCCTACAAGAGTTTACAAGTTGTTTCCATGTTCAAACGAGTCAAGAATGAAGCAACAAGTTATTTCCAAGTTCGAACGAGTCAAGAATGATGTCTCAATTTATTACGGATTGTTTTCATGTTCAAATGGACCAAGAATGATCTTACAAGAGTTTACAATTGTTTCAATGTTCAAACGAGTCAAGAATGAAGAGACAAGTTGTTTCCAAGTTTGAACAGTAAAGAATGAAGTCTAAAGTTGTTACGGATTATTGTCATGTTCAAATGAGCCAAAAATGATCCTACAACAGTTTACATTTGTTTCAATGTTCAAACGAGTCAAGAATGGAGCTGCAAGTTGTTTCCAAGTTTAAACGATTAAAGAATAAAGTCTCAAGTTGTTACAGATTGTTTTCATGTTCAAATGAGCCAAGAATGACCCTACAAGAGTTTACAAGTTGCTTCCATTGTCAAACGAGTCAAGAATGAAGCTACAAGTTGTTTCCAAGTTCGAACGAGTCAAGAATGATGTCTCACTTTGTTATTTATGGATTATTTTCATGTTCAAATGAACCAAGTATGATCGTACAAGAGGTTACAAGTTTTCATGTGCAAACGAGTCAAAAATAAAGCTACAAGTTATTTCTAAGTTCGAATGAGTCAAGAATAACGTCTCAATATGTTACAGATTGTTTTCATGTTCAAATGAACCAAGAATGATCCTACAAGAGGCTACAATTGTTTCAATGTTCAAACGAGTAAAGAATGAAGAGACAAGTTGTTTCCAAGTTTGAACAGTAAAGAATGAAGTCTAAAGTTGTTACGGATTATTGTCATGTTCAAATGAGCGAAAAATGATCCTACAAGAGTTTACAATTGTTTCAATGTTCAAACGAGTCAAGAATGGAGCTACAAGTTGTTTCCTAGTTCAAACGAGTAAAGAATAAAGTCTAAAGTTGGTAGAGATTGTTTTCATGTTCAAATGAGCCAAGAATGATCCTACAAGAGTTTACAAGTTGTTTCCATGTTCAAACGAGTCAAGAATGAAGCAACAAGTTATTTCCAAGTTCGAACGAGTCAAGAATGATGTCTCAATTTTGTTACGGATTGTTTTCATGTTCAAATGGACCAAGAATGATCTTACAAGAGTTTACAATTGTTTCAATGTTCAAACGAGTCAAGAATGAAGAGAGAAGTTGTTTCCAAGTTTGAACAGTAAAGAATGAATCTAAAGTTGTTACGGATTATTGTCATGTTCAGATGAGCCAAAAATGATCCTACAACAGTTTACATTTGTTTCAATGCTCAACCGAGTCAAGAATGGAGCTACAAGTTGTTTCCAAGTTTAAACGAGTAAAGAATAAAGTCTCAAGTTGTTACAGATTGTTTTCATGTTCAAATGAGCTAAGAATGATCCTACCAGAGTTTACAAGTTGTTTCCATGTTCAAACGAGTCAAAAATGAAGCTACAAGTTGTTTCCAAGTTTGAACGAGTCAAGAATGATGTCTCAATTTGTTATGGATTGTTTTCATGTTCAAATGAACCAAGTATGATCGTACAAGAGGTTACAAGTTTTCATGTGCAAACGAGTCAAAAATAAAGCTACAAGTTATTTCTAAGTTCGAATGAGTCAAGAATAACGTTTCAATATGTTACAGATTGTTTTCATGTTCAAATGAACCAAGAATGATCCTACAAGAGGCTACAATTGTTTCAATGTTCAAACGAGTCAAGAATGAAGAGACAAGTTGTTTCCAAGTTTGAACAGTAAAGAATGAAGTCTAAAGTTGTTACAGATTATTGTCATGTTCAAATGAGCCAAAAATGATCCTACAGGAGTTTACAATTATTTCAATGTTCAAACGAGTCAAGAATGGAGCTACAAGTTGTTTCCAAGTTCAAACGATTAAAGAATAAAGTCTCAAGTTGTTACAGATTGTTTTCATGTTCAAATGAGCCAAGAATGACCCTACAAGAGTTTACAAGAGTTTACAAGTTGTTTCCATTGTCAAACGAGTCAAGAATGAAGCTACAAGTTGTTTCCAAGTTCGAACGAGTCAAGAATGATGTCTCAATTTGTTATGGATTGTTTTCATGTTCAAATGAACCAAGAATGATCGTACAAGAGGTTACAAGTTTTCATGTGCAAACGAGTCAAAAATAAAGCTACAAGTTATTTCTAAGTTCGAATGAGTCAAGAATAACTTCTCAATATGTTACAGATTGTTTTTATGTTCAAATGAACCAAGAATAATCCTACAAGAGGCTATAATTGTTTCAATGTTCAAACGAGTAAAGAATGAAGAGACAAGTTGTTTCCAAGTTTGAACAGTAAAGAATGAAGTCTAAAGTTGTTACGGATTATTGTCATGTTCAAATGAGCGAAAAATGATCCTACAAGAGTTTACAATTGTTTCAATGTTCAAACGAGTCAAGAATGGAGCTACAAGTTGTTTCCAAGTTCAAATTAGTAAAGAATAAAGTCTAAAGTTGGTAGAGATTGTTTTCATGTTCAAATGAGCCAAGAATCATCCTACAAGAATTTACAAGTTGTTTCCATGTTCAAACGAGTCAAGAATGAAGCAACAAGTTATTTCCAAGTTCGAACGAGTCAAGAATGATGTCTCAATTTTGTTACGGATTGTTTTCATGTTCAAATGGACCAAGAAAGATCTTACAAGAGTTTACAATTGTTTCAATGTTCAAAAGAGTCAAGAATAAAGACACAACTTGTTTCCAAGTTTGAACATTAAAGAATGAATCTAAAGTTGTTACGGATTATTGTCATGTTCAGATGAGCCAAAAATGATCCTACAACAGTTTACATTTGTTTCAATGTTCAAACGAGTCAAGAATGGAGCTACAAGTTGTTTCCAAGTTTAAACGAGTAAAGAATAAAGTCACTAGTTGTTACAGATTATTTTCATGTTGAAATAAGCCAAGAATCATCCTACAAGAGTTTACAAGTTGTTTCCATGTTCAAACGAGTCAAGAATGAAGCAACAAGTTATTTCCAAGTTCGAACGAGTCAAGAATGATGTCTCAGTTTGTTAGGGATTGTTTTCATGTTCAAATGAACCAAGAACGATCCTACAAGAGGTTACAATTGTTTCAATGTTCAAACGAGTCAAGAATGAAGACACAACTTGTTTCCAAGTTTGAACAGTAAAGAATGAAGTCTAAAGTTGTTACGGATTATTGTCATGTTCAAATGAGCAAAAAATGATCCTACAAGAGTTTACAATTGTTTCAATGTTCAAACGAGTCAAGAATGGAGCTACCAGTTGGTTCCAAGTTCAATCGAGTAAAGAATAAAGTCTCAAGTTGTTACAGATTGTTTTCATGTTCAAATGAGCCAAGAATAATCCTGTAAGAGTTTACAAGTTGTTTCCA
Organism: Oenanthe sinensis; assembly: GCA_028671895.1. Taxonomy (NCBI): domain Eukaryota; kingdom Viridiplantae; phylum Streptophyta; class Magnoliopsida; order Apiales; family Apiaceae; genus Oenanthe; species Oenanthe sinensis. Next base: position 17,081,520 of record CM053807.1, read on the forward strand.
TGTTCAAACGAGTCAAGAATGAAGCAACAAGTTATTTCCAAGTTCGAACGAGTCAAGAATGATGTCTCAATTTGTTACAGATTGTTTTCATGTTCAAGTGAACCAAGAATGATCCTAAAAGAGGTTACAATTGTTTCAATGTTCAAAAGAGTCAAGAATGAAGCGACAAGTTGTTTCCAAGTTTAAACGAGTAAAGAATAAAGTCTGAAGTTGTTACGGATTGTTGTCATGTTCAAATGAGCCAAAACTGATCCTACAAGAGTTTACAATTGTTTTAATTTTCAAACGAGTCAAGAAATTAACTACAAGTTGTTTCCAAGTTCAAACGAGTAAAGAATAAAGTCTCAAGTTGTTACAGATTGTTTTCATGTTCAAATGAGCCAAGAATAATCCTGTAAGAGTTTACAAGTTGTTTCCATGTTCAAACGAGTCAAGAATGAAGCAACAAGTTATTTCCAAGTTCGAACGAGTCAAGAATGATGTCTCAATTTGTTACGGATTGTTTTCATGTTCAAATGGACCAAGAAAGATCCTACAAGAGGTTACAATTGTTTCAATGTTCAAACGAGTCAAGACAGAAGAGACAAGTTGTTTCCAAGTTCGAACGATTAAAGAATGAAGTCTGAGTAAAGAATGAAGTCTAAAGTTGTTACGGATTGTTGTCATGTTCAAATGAGCCAAAAATGATCCTACAAGAGTTTACAATTGTTTCAATGTTCAAACGAGTCAAGAAATTAGCTACAAGTTGTTTCCAAGTTCAAACGAGTAAAGAATAAAGTCTCAAGTTGTTACAGATTGTTTTCATGTTCAAATGATCCAAGAATAATCCTGCAAGAGTTTACAAGTTGTTTCCATGTTCAAACGAGTCAAAAATGAAGCTACAAGTTGTTTCTAGGTTCAAACGGGTCAAGAATGACGTCTCAATATGTTACAGATTGTTTTCATGTTCAAATGAACCAAGAATGATCCTACAATAGGTTACAATTGTTTCAATGTTCAAACGAGTTAATAATGAAGAGGCAAATTGTTTTCAAGTTTGAACAGTAAAGAATGAAGTCTAAAGTTGTTACAGATTATTGTCATGTTCAAATGAGCGAAAAATAATATTACAAGAGTTTACAATTGTTTCAATGTTCAAACGAGTCAAGAATGGAGCTACAAGTTGTTTCCAAGTTCAAACGAGTAAAGAATAAAGTCTCAAGTTGTTACAGATTGTTTTCATGTTCAAATGAGCCAAGAATCATCCTACAAGAGTTTACAAGTTGTTTCCATGTTCAAACAAGTCAAGAATAAAGCAACAAGTTATTTCCAAGTTCGAACGAGTCAAGAATGATGTCTTAATTTGTTACGGATTGTTTTCATGTTCAAATGAACCAAGAAAGATCTTACAAGAGTTTACAATTGTTTCAATGTTCAAACAAGTCAAGAATGGAGCTACAAGTTGTTTCCAAGTTCAAACGAGTATAGAATAAAGTCTCAAGTTGTTACAGATTGTTTTCATGATCAAATGAGCTAAGAATGATCCTACAAGAGTTTATAAGTTGTTTCCATTGTCAAACGAGTCAAGAATGAAACTACAAGTTGTTTCCAAGTTCGAACGAGTCAAGAATGATGTCTCAATTTGTTATGGATTGTTTTCATGTTCAAATGAACCAAGAATGATCGTACAAAAGGTTACAAGTTGTTTTCATGTTCAAACGAGTCAAGAATGAAGCAACAAGTTATTTCCAAGTTCGAACGAGTCAAGAATGATGTCTCAATTTGTTACGGATTGTTTTCATGTTCAAGTGAACCAAGAATGATCCTAAAAGAGGTTACAATTGTTTCAATGTTCAAAAGAGTCAAGAATGAAGCGACAAGTTGTTTCCAAGTTTAAACGAGTAAAGAATAAAGTCTGAAGTTGTTACGGATTGTTGTCATGTTCAAATGAGCCAAAACTGATCCTACAAGAGTTTACAATTGTTTTAATTTTCAAACGAGTCAAGAAATTAACTACAAGTTGTTTCCAAGTTCAAACGAGTAAAGAATAAAGTCTCAAGTTGTTACAGATTGTTTTCATGTTCAAATGAGCCAAGAATAATCCTGTAAGAGTTTACAAGTTGTTTCCATGTTCAAACGAGTCAAGAATGAAGCAACAAGTTATTTCCAAGTTCGAACGAGTCAAGAATGATGTCTCAATTTGTTACGGATTGTTTTCATGTTCAAATGGACCAAGAAAGATCCTACAAGAGGTTACAATTGTTTCAATGTTCAAACGAGTCAAGACAGAAGAGACAAGTTGTTTCCAAGTTCGAACGATTAAAGAATGAAGTCTGAGTAAAGAATGAAGTCTAAAGTTGTTACGGATTGTTGTCATGTTCAAATGAGCCAAAAATGATCCTACAAGAGTTTACAATTGTTTCAATGTTCAAACGAGTCAAGAAATTAGCTACAAGTTGTTTCCAAGTTCAAACGAGTAAAGAATAAAGTCTCAAGTTGTTACAGATTGTTTTCATGTTCAAATGAGCCAAGAATAATCCTGCAAGAGTTTACAAGTTGTTTCCATGTTCAAACGAGTCAAAAATGAAGCTACAAGTTGTTTCTAGGTTCAAACGGGTCAAGAATGACGTCTCAATATGTTACAGATTGTTTTCATGTTCAAATGAACCAAGAATGATCCTACAATAGGTTACAATTGTTTCAATGTTCAAACGAGTCAATAATGAAGAGACAAATTGTTTTCAAGTTTGAACAGTAAAGAATGAAGTCTAAAGTTGTTACAGATTATTGTCATGTTCAAATGAGCGAAAAATAATATTACAAGAGTTTACAATTGTTTCAATGTTCAAACGAGTCAAGAATGGAGCTACAAGTTGTTTCCAAGTTCAAACGAGTAAAGAATAAAGTCTCAAGTTGTTACAGATTGTTTTCATGTTCAAATGAGCCAAGAATCATCCTACAAGAGTTTACAAGTTGTTTCCATGTTCAAACAAGTCAAGAATGAAGCAACAAGTTATTTCCAAGTTCGAACGAGTCAAGAATGATGTCTTAATTTGTTACGGATTGTTTTCATGTTCAAATGAACCAAGAAAGATCTTACAAGAGTTTACAATTGTTTCAATGTTCAAACAAGTCAAGAATGGAGCTACAAGTTGTTTCCAAGTTCAAACGAGTATAGAATAAAGTCTCAAGTTGTTACAGATTGTTTTCATGATCAAATGAGCTAAGAATGATCCTACAAGAGTTTATAAGTTGTTTCCATTGTCAAACGAGTCAAGAATGAAACTACAAGTTGTTTCCAAGTTCGAACGAGTCAAGAATGATGTCTCAATTTGTTATGGATTGTTTTCATGTTCAAATGAACCAAGAATGATCGTACAAAAGGTTACAAGTTGTTTTCATGTTCAAACGAGTCAAGAATAAAGCTACAAGTTGTTTCTAAGTTCGAACGACTCAAGAATGACGTCTCAATTTGTTACAGATTGTTTTCATGTTCAAATGAACCAAGAACGATCCTACAAGAGGTTACAATTGTTTCAATGTTCAAACGAGTCAAGAATGAAGAGACAAGTTATTTCCAAGTTTGAACAGAAAAGAATGAAGTCTAAAGTTGTTATGGATTATTGTCATGTTCAAATGAGCCAAAAATGATCCTACAAGAGTTTACAATTGTTTCAATGTTCAAACGAGTCAAGAATGGAGCTACAAGTTGTTTCCAAGTTCAAACGAGTAAAGAATAAAGTCTCAAGTTGTTACAGATTGTTTGTAACGATTGAGGTATTTATATATATTTAATTAATATGAGATGTATTATTTTTGTGCTCCAATATGATAAGATGTGGTATGTAGTCATTTTATATGTCTAGTTGACTGCCTGTTTGACCACAATGTGTTCAAGTGATTTATTAAAGTGATTAATTGACTTTTTATGCTAAATTGATGCACTGTTTGATTTTTATAAAATTATTGGTGTCCAATAATTATGAAATTTTAGATGTGGCTTCTATGTGATTTTAGAGACTTTCTAAAAATGGTTGTGTGATTTAATTCAGTCTCAATATTGTTATATGATTTTCTCAGTCCTATTTTATCCTGAAAATATTTCTCTTCTAAACTCCATATTTAATTATGGGGATGTCCAAAAATCATGAAATCTTTTCCAAAATGTTCTTTATATATTCTGAGACGTTGGAAAAATAAAATTTTATTTTATTTGAGCCCCGAAATATTTTTAAAGAATTTTAAACTCTTATTTCTATTTAAAGTGCTGAAACTTCTCCGATTTGTATTTAATTATTTATTCATCAGAAAAATATTTTAAAAATATGGGGGAGCTTATAAATTTATGTTCTTCAGTTTAAAAATATAAAAATTATTTTTACCCTGTATCTCCCAAAATTCGAATTATTAGTTGATTTTTAAAACAGAAAGCAGCATTGTGAAATTACCATCCTGCCCCTGCCATTATAAACACCCACCAGCCCTCTTTCTTCCCCATTCTGCATCTTTGTTCTGTTCTAAGTCGGTGGTGAGTCTCCTCTTGCATTTTCTCGATGTTCTTGGCATAGTCCATGATTTGTACATATTTTAGCTAGTATTAGTGTGAATAATCTCATCTTCTATTACTTTGTTACAATTTGTATATATATGTGCGCATGCCTTGTATGTATGTTTGTCAAAGACCTGTATGCAACTGATTTGGGGACTTGATTTCTTGATTTAAGATATGACTATGCTATAATAGGAGTAAAGGAATGATTGGGTGTTGATAGAACCACCATCGGTTCTCCACCGGATCATCACCATCGGCGATGACCTCCGAGGAGCCTACGGTGTGAGTTTGCTTGTAATCTTGCCGTAGAAATGATGATCTTGTCAATTATATTCTGTTCTTGTTAACAAGAGGAATTTCATGTTGGCTATGGTACCATTTTGCACATGTCCGAATTAGTTGTATCAAAATATTTGGGTTCTAGTCTATGTTCGGCTTATTCGAGTCATGTAGACTTTGTAACTATGATATGATGATTTGGTAGCTTGATTGTAGTCACTAGATGCTTCGAATTTGATGATAACTGCAAGTACTTGTTGATAATTAAAGGTAGATTGATTTATAAGAATTAGAAATAGATTTTGGGCAAAGAAACTGCCATGTTCTGTTCTGTTAATTAGGGACTGATTGTGCCCTGCTCTAGGCAGTGACTAGGTGTAGAACATGTTGCTTATTATTTCAAGTTTAATTGGGCACTAATTTTACATTATTTGGACAAGCGAGGAAAAAGTTATGGTCATTTTAGTAAACACCGCGCAGTGCTGAAAATTGCTGTTACGGTTTCTGATTTCAAATAATTCGTTTTTAGTCTTTTCTAAATTATTTACAACTGAAACTTTTATATGATTTTGGTTTAGTATTCAAGTATGTACCTGCAAAATTTGGTGTCAAAATGATTATTTTTCAATTTATGAAAAATGTTTTACCATAGCCTGCGCAATGAGGTTTTCAGTTACTCACTTATTTTAAAAGATTGATTTCTTTATATGGGTAACCATGAATCATATAAAGTTTTGATACTAGCACTAGTATGTTAAATTGGTTCGTTTACCTTGTTTGGAGTTTAGTATTTGATTAGATTCAATAATGGTTGGTTGAATAATTTTAATACTATGATTCAAATTACATGTTTAAGTGTATATTCGACTATAAAGGTACGAATTGATATAATTGCTAATATCTGAATATGAGAAGTGAATTGAGTTTTATGATTTATGTGGATATTGCTTTGTAGGGGATGGATTTTGTATTATATAAGACTGATTATATATAATTGTAATTAGTGGTTGGTTGTGTCGGTTGAATTCCGACGGGTAACTCTATTTACAGGAGAGATGCTGCCGAAATTTTTCTAAAACTGAATGATCTTTTTTAAAACATTATTGGCACACCACTTCTGTATAGGAAAGACTATCAGTCAGGAATACTGTAGAAAAATATGATTATATGCTATGTGCTATATGCCTGTCGGTGTATGCCTGCTCAGTGATTCTTTTGATAGTGTCAATGTATGATATGAGATACATGGGTTGCTAGCCAGTGGATATTTGAGTAGTTGTACAAGATTGATGGATTTATAATATGTGTTATATGCTTGTCAATGTATACTTGTTATGTGATATACATTATTATTATACTGGTCAAGGGATTTCAGTAACGAAAGGGTAGAGTGAGTTAGACGTTAAAGATAACGTCGAGTATGAATGAGATACTGAAATAGTATTATTTATGTGTAGCTACGAAGGACGTTGAGGTGAAGAACAAAGGGAAAACTAAAGTAGAGAGTTAGTATTGGTGTAGGAGATCTACCTGTTCAGCAGCTGTAGCATTCCTTTTTGAGGCAAGTAACTACTGCCTAATCTCTTTAAACTTAAGAAGTGTTTTATGAACTGTTTTATGACCCTGCGACTATTTTATTTTATCTCAACTGTTTTAAGTTATAGCCTACCTTACTTTAACTACTTACTTAAACTACAACCTTGTACCAGTTTTTAATTGCACTTTAAACTCTTCAATCCCTGAACTGCTACTGACAGCGTATAAACCAGATTTAAAAATCTTAAACCAGTGACCTTGAACTGTGACTTATGCTATCACCATTTTCTTAACTATGTTTACTTGAATTTTAATTCTGAACTTACCCTGTTGCTATTGCCTAACTACTGCTACAATTAAATGCCTTACAACTGTTTTCAAAACATCTTGTTATACCTATGAATTGACCCTGTAACCTGACTTCACAACTATAGCTTGGTTTTGATCCCCAGTTTATGATTTCAGCTTACTTTATTACAACAGAGACTTGTTTTGAGACTTATCCTGGAATAAAAATCTACTCTCTCTAATGAACTTTAAAAATGGATTTAAATATGAAATCCGACTTTCAAGAAGTCTTTTTCATCAAATGATTTGGTAATTTTATAAAGGAAAGGTTTTGGTTATTATAGGAATTCCGATCAAATATGGTTTCTGCGGATTCCTATAGGTTGGAGGCGTAAGAGGCCGAGTGACGCCGGTCCAGCACTTTTTATGTGAAGACTATAATGAGATAGTCAATGGCTATAATGAGATAGCCCAAGGCCAATGGCAATAAGTGCCTTTATGAGTACTCCTTATGTCCAGAGGGACTTTAGTCCGTTATGGGGACTTTACGTGGCTGATCACCCGTATTGTCTGGCGTTGTGAGAAAACTTCAACCAAAATAATTGTTTTTAAACAGTAAAGGTCCTAATGAGAGGACAGTTTTATAAATGATTTGAATAGTAAAGGTCCTAATGAGAGGACAGTTTTATAAATAATTTGAATAGTAAAGGTCCTAATGAGAGGACAGTTTTATAAATGATTTGAATAGTAAAGGTCCTAATGAGAGGACAGTTTTATAAATGATTTGAAAAGCAAGGTCCTAATGAGAGGACAGTTTTATAAATGATTTGAAAAGCAAGGTCCTAATGAGAGGACAGTTTTATACAACTGATCTTTGAAATGATTAATAATGAAAATTGAAATGCCCTGTTATATCATGCCCTTTACAGCTTAAACTGTCAGATATATCTTGACTTGACTTTGTTTCAATTGCTATATATTACTTCCTGTTATCCATCTAACCCTGCAGATTACTCCTATACTTGCAACTGATTATTATTTTCCAGCTTCTTATGTACTTTGCACCAGTTATTGAAATTATTTAACCCTGCCAGTGGTTTATAAAAGAAAGTTTTACGAGTAATGAATACCCTGACGAGAATTTTTAATTACAATTATGGGACAATGAGGTCCAGCAATGATTTTAAAGCATGGTTTTGAGAAAAGACTTTCTTAATTATGTATATAAGCCTGTAGAACTGTTTTTAACCAGTATGGTTACTTGCTGAGCTTTTGTGGCTCATTCTTTTATTTTCTAACCTCTACAGCTTTTGAGAATCATGGAACGTATTAAGCAGACTGCGAGGAAGAATACCTCTTTTCTTAATTATGCTAGGCTGGCTGAGATTGAACAGGTAGGATCGAGGCTGAGTTAGAAGGAAAAGACTTTGTTAAGTCTTAAGTGTTCATGTTGATAGACTTTTGTCAGATGATTCAGAGTTGTAATAATATTTATTCTGGTTATGTAATTAATGAATTTAGAGTTGTGCTTGTTTCATACCATTACCTGTTAAAGGTCCAGGGTAATAGTTGGGGTCATCTATATCTATATTTGTGATTGTTTATATTTATATAGGATGTATGCATATAGAGTATTAGTGACTCCCCGATCTAGACCCCGGATTGGGAGGGCGTCACAGGTTGGTATCAGAGCTACAGGTTTTGGTCACTGAAACAAGCCAGGAGTATATTAATAAGATAAGAGGATATAGGTTCTAGGATTTACATACTTATAGACATTGGATAAGTGTAAGATTTAAACCCTTAAAGATATAAGATAGGATCACTCAATATAGGAACTTAGAGTTTTGAGTCGAGATATTCAGATAGAGTCTCGATGGTTAAAAATGTTAAGATATAATGACGTTAGACTTAAGATAACTTCAACTTGGTTTATCCATCGGTATACCACTATAAAATTACAGATACCATCGAATAGTGATAAGGATCCTCATTTACCATTCCCCTCCATTCTTCAATACTTCTTTTGGCACCACTCCACACGAGTCTTACTTTGAGCCTAGTATGGATTCTGGATCGGACGTGGAGGTTATGGATTGTATCCCTGAGTATATGGTAGCACCTACTAGTGAGGCACCCGTTCTACCTGTATTGCTTGTGTCTGAGCCTGCATCTGTTCGTGCTGAGATTTTTGCACCACCTAGGATTGTATTTGTTATGTGTGTTAGATTTCAAGCCCCGTTAGGAAATCGATTCTCTATTTGTGACTTGAGAGAGATATTTTCTACAATTGACCTTACTCGCTCTAATTTCCAGAGTCATGTGTATTCTGTTTACCCAAACTCTCTATTCGTTCTATTGAAACTATTTTTATTGATTCAGATATTTTATTAATAAGCCTTGAATTGATTCTTGAAATTTTGAATATTATGTATCATATTAATTCTTTGTACTCTTCTGGGATGAACAACCCTATATAAAGGGGATACCAAGGTGGGACGCCACTGTTGGTAAGTTGCATGTCATGAAAGTGCTAAGGTTGGCCACCTTATGTACTACGGAGGTTCTCCTAAGTGGCATATGTAACGTAATGGAAGTTCGAAGATCATAGTGATCTCCCAGTTATTTCTTCTTGAATATGATATCCATTCTTTGCAAAGTCCCATATTTTAAACTCTAATGGTTCTCTAACCAGTAAAAGTTGAGATTTCTTTTGAACTTATTGTTTCAAAGAATCTTGGTCCATGTTTTATACTTTTGTTTGAATATCAAATCTGAGCTTTGCTTTTGATTCCTTCGATTAGTAATTGTTCGACCTTGTAACGAATTGTGATGCTGAGATTGTTAGTGTTCAGAAGAATATGAAACATTATAAGTCGTTTATACAGAAAGAAGAAGCGATTTAGCAGGAAGCTAAAGTGAAATTGAATGGAGCTGTTGTATTTCTTTATATTAGATTTATTGAGTTATTTCTAGAAAAGTATATGGGAAAATTTGACCGAATAAAAGTTTTCAGAGTCGAAATAAAGAAATATGTTGAGTATAAAGATAATATACCGAGTTAGAAATGAAAAGAAAGTGGGAAGGGCAAAATAAAGCCTGAAAGTTTGAAAGAAGATAATAGTGTGATTTCATTTAAGAAGAAAATGAGAATCACCAGAATTAGAATCATAGTTTTCAACAGAACAGTAGTACAGAAGGCCAAAAGATTTCAACAAGGCTTGAGGCCATGGATTCGAAGCAGAGTGGCAGTTTTTGAGCTACAGAGCTTTGCCGCAATGGTTCAGAAGGCAATGATTGTGGAAAATAAAAGTGAGATGTCTCAGAGGGAGAAAGATAATAAGAAGAGGAAATTTGGGGCCAGAGAAGAAGGCCAAGGTCAAGGAAGTTTCAGAACCAAATTTAATAGAAGACAAGATGGTCAGAAAGGAGATTGTCATAATGGTAACGCAGATCAATGAGGACCAAATAGATTGTAAGGAAAAGAAGTTAAAAGTGAAGACAACAGAAGGTGAGGAAGTTGAATTCCGAGTTACCAGGATTACCTCTAGACAGGGAAACTGAGTTTTCTATTGATTTAGCTCCCGGTACTGAATCAGTTTCTAAGGCTCCGTACAGAATGACACCTGTTGAGATGAAGGAATTGGCGAGTCAAATACAAGATCTTTTGGATAAAGGAGTGATAAGGCCTAGTGTGTCCCCCTGGGGAGCACCAGTACTGTTTGTGAAGAAGAAGGATGGAAGAATGAGATTGTGCATAGATTACCGAGAGTTGAACAAGTTGACTATCAAGAATAAGTACCCGTTGTCGAAGATCGACGATCTTTTTGACCAGCTGAAAGGAGCCGAATGTTTTTCCAAAATTGACTTAAGGTCCGGATACCATCAACTCAAGATCAAACCTGAAGATGTATCTAAAACAGCGTTCAGAACAAGGTACGAACACTATGAATTTTTGGTTATGGCTTTTGGATTGACAAATGCCCCAGCAGCGTTTATGGATCTAATGAACAGAGTCTTTAAGAAGTATTTCGACAAATTTGTGATTGTATTTATTGACGACATCTTGATATATTCAAAGTCGGAGGAAGAACATGTTGATCATTTGAGAGTTGCTTTAGAGATTTTAAGAAAGGAGAAGTTGTATGCGAAGTTTTCTAAATGTGAATTTTGGCTGAAGGAAATACAATTCTTAGGACATGTTGTCAGTAAAGAAGGCATCAAAGTTGATCCGGCAAAGATAGAAGCAGTGATGAAATGGGAAAGACCAAGGACTCCAACAGAAGTAAGAAGTTTTCTGGGATTAGCGGGATACTATCGAAGATTTGTTCAAGATTTTTCAAAGATAGTTACCCCTATGACCAAGTTGACCAGGAAGAATGAAAAGTTTGTATGGAATGAAAAGTGTGAAGAAAGTTTTGAAGAGCTAAAGCGAAGACTAGTGTCTGCACCAGTGTTGGTATTACCTGACGATCAAGGGAATTTCGTTATCTACAGTGATGCTTCTCACAAAGGCTTGGGATGTGTTTTGATGCAACACGGAAAGGTAATTGTATATGCTTCCAGGCAGTTAAGACCTCATGAATTGAAGTATGCATGATCTAGAATTAGCTGCTATTGTGTTTGCACTGAAGATATGGAGGCACTACTTGTATGGAGAAAAGTGTGAGATTTACACGGATCACAAAAGTTTGAGTATATCTTTACTTAGAAAGAGCTGAACATGAGATAGAGAAGATGGTTGGAATTGATTAAATACTAAAACTGTACGATTAACTATCATCCAGGCAAAGCGAATGTTGTAGCAAATGTTTTAAGTAGAAATGAAAGATTGAATATAATGGTTTCATCTGAAAAATTGATCAAGGAGATTGAAAAAAAATAATTGGAAATAGAAGTATATGGTTCTGATTCAGTAGAAGAGATGGTGTATACAATGACTTTTCAGCCAGAGTTGTTAGAAAAGATCAAGAGATGTCAAGAACAGATGGTGAGTCAAGACAGAGCCAAGTTGACCGGAGAAGAGTTAAGAGGTCAGAAGGACGATAAAGGAATCTTTAGGTATTCCTCACGAATTTGGATCCCTAATGTCCAAGAGCTCAAGAATAAAATTTTGCATGATGCACATAGTTCAAGATACTCTATTCACCCGGGAAGCACAAAGATGTATAAAGACTTGAAAGAAAATTTTTGGTGGCCCAACATGAAAAGAGATGTGGCAGATTGGATCAGTAAATGTTATACGTGCCAGAGAGTCAAAGCTGAACATCAGAGACCCAGTGGATTGTTGCAACCACTAGAGATTCTAGAATGGAAATGGGAGAATCTTGCTATGGATTTTGTAGTAGGATTACCAAGGACAAAGGCTAATCATGATGCTATTTGGGTGATAATAGACAGATTAACTAAGTCAGCGCACTTTCTACCGATCAACGAAAGATTTTCACTGGACAGGTTGGTTCATTTGTACCTGAAAGAGATTGTTATGCGGCATGGTGTTCCTGTATCAATAGTATCTGACAGAGACCCGAGATTTAATTCTAGATTCTGGAAGAAATTTCAAGAGTGTTGGGAATGAAGTTGAATATGAGTACTGCATATCATCCTCAGACAGATGGCCAGAGTGAAAGGACAATTCAGACCATTGAAGACATGTTGAGAGTTTGTGCCTTGGATTTTGAAGGAAGAATGATGTCTCAATTTGTTATGGATTGTTTTCATGTTCAAATGAACCAAGTATGATCGTACAAGAGGTTACAAGTTTCCATGTTCAAACGAGTCAAGAATGAAGCTACAAGTAGTTTCCAAGTTCGAACGAGTCAAGAATGATGTCTCAATTTGTTAGGGATTGTTTTCATGTTCAAATGAACCAAGAATGATCCTACAAGAGGCTACAATTGTTTCAATGTTCAAACGAGTAAAGAATGAAGAGACAAGTTGTTTCCAAGTTTGAACAGTAAAGAATGAAGTCTAAAGTTGTTACGGATTATTGTCATGTTCAAATGAGCGAAAAATGATCCTACAAGAGTTTACAATTGTTTCAATGTTCAAACGAGTCAAGAATGAAGAGAGAAGTTGTTTCCAAGTTTGAACAGTAAAGAATGAAGTCTAAAGTTGTTACGGATTATTGTCATGTTCAAATGAGCGAAAAATGATCCTACAAGAGATTACAATTGTTTCAATGTTCAAACGAGTCAAGAATGAAGAGACAAGTTGTTTCCAAGTTTGAACAGTAAAGAATGAAGTCTAAAGTTGTTACGGATTATTGTCATGTTCAAATGAGCGAAAAATGATCCTACAAGAGATTACAATTGTTTCAATGTTCAAACGAGTCAAGAATGAAGAGACAAGTTGTTTCCAAGTTTGAACAGTAAAGAACGAAGTCTAAAGTTGTTACGGATTATTGTCATGTTCAAATGAGCGAAAAATGATCCTACAAGAGTTTACAATTGTTTCAATGTTCAAACGAGTCAAGAATGGAGCTACAAGTTGTTTCCAAGTTTAAACGAGTAAAGTATAAAGTCTCAAGTTGTTAAAGTATAAAGTCTCAAGTTGTTACAGATTGTTTTCAAGTTCAAATGAGCCAAGAATGACCCTACAAGAGTTTACAAGTTATTTCCATATTCAAACGAGTCAAGAATGAAGCAACAAGTTATTTCCAAGTTCGAACGAGTCAAGAATGATGTCTCAATTTGTTATGGATTGTTTTCATGTTCAAATGAACCAAGTATGATCGTACAAGAGGTTACAAGTTTTCATGTTCAAACGAGTCAAGAATGAAGCTACAAGTAGTTTCCAAGTTCGAACGAGTCAAGAATGATGTCTCAATTTGTTAGGGATTGTTTTCATGTTCAAATGAACCAAGAATGATCCTACAAGAGGCTACAATTGTTTCAATGTTCAAACGAGTAAAGAATGAAGAGACAAGTTGTTTCCAAGTTTGAACAGTAAAGAATGAAGTCTAAAGTTGTTACGGATTATTGTCATGTTCAAATGAGCGAAAAATGATCCTACAAGAGTTTACAATTGTTTCAATGTTCAAACGAGTCAAGAATGGAGCTACAAGTTGTTTCCGAGTTCAAACGAGTAAAGAATAAAGTCTAAATTTGGTACAGATTGTTTTCATGTTCAAATGAGCCATGAATGATCCTACAAGAGTTTACAAGTTGTTTCCATGTTCAAACGAGTCAAGAATGAAGCTACAAGTTGTTTCCAAGTTCGAACGAGTCAAGAATGATGTCTCAATTTGTTAGGGATTGTTTTCATGTTCAAATGAACCAAGAATGATCCTACAAGAGGTTACAATTGTTTCAATGTTCAAACGAGTCAAGAATGGAGCTACAAGTTGTTTCCGAGTTCAAACGAGTAAAGAATAAAGTCTAAAGTTGGTACAAATTATTTTCATGTTCAAATGAGCTAAGAATGATCCTACCAGAGTTTACAAGTTGTTTCCATGTTCAAATGAGTCAAGAATGGAGCTACAAGTTGTTTCCAAGTTCGAACGAGTCAAGAATGATGTCTCAATTTGTTAGGGATTGTTTCATGTTCAAATGAACCAAGAACTATCCTACAAGAGGTTACAATTGTTTCAATGTTCAAACGAGTCAAGAATGAAGAGACAAGTTGTTTCCATGTTTGAACAGTAAAGAATGAAGTCTAAAGTTGTTACGGATTTTTGTCATGTTCAAATGAGCGAAAAAAGATCCTACAAGAGTTTACAATTGTTTCAATTTTCAAACGAGTCAAGAATGGAGCTACAAGTTGTTTCCAAGTTCAAACGAGTAAAGAATAAAGTCTAAAGTTGGTACAAATTATTTTCATGTTCAAATGAGCTAAGAATGATCCTACCAGAGTTTACAAGTTGTTTCCATGTTCAAATGAGTCAAGAATGGAGCTACAAGTTGTTTCCAAGTTCAAACGATTAAAGAATAAAGTCTCAAGTTGTTACGGATTGTTTTCATGTTCAAATGAGCCAAGAATTACTCTACAAGAGTTTACAATTGTTTCAATGTTCAAACGAGTCAAGAATGAAGAGACAAGTTGTTTCCAAGTTTGAACAGTAAAGAATGAATCTAAAGTTGTTACGGATTATTGTCATGTTCAGATGAGCCAAAAATGATCCTACAACAGTTTACATTTGTTTCAATGTTCAAACGAGTCAAGAATGGAGCTACAAGTTGTTTCCATGTTTAAACGAGTAAAGAATAAAGTCTCAAGTTGTTACAGATTGTTTTCATGTTCAAATGAGCTAAGAATGATCCTACCAGAGTTTACAAGTTGTTTCTATGTTCAAATGAGTCAAGAATGGAGCTACAAGTTGTTTCCAAGTTCAAACGATTAAAGAATAAAGTCTCAAGTTGTTACAGATTGTTTTCATGTTCAAATGAGCCAAGAATCACCCTACAAGAGTTTACAAGTTGTTTCCATTGTCAAACGAGTCAAGAATGAAGCTACAAGTTTTTTCCAAGTTCGAACGAGTCAAGAATGATGTCTCAATTTGTTATGGATTGTTTTCATGTTCAAATGAACCAAGTATGATCGTACAAGAGGTTACAAGTTTTCATGTGCAAACGAGTCAAAAATAAAGCTACAAGTTATTTCTAAGTTCGAATGAGTCAAGAATAACGTCTCAATATGTTACAGATTGTTTTCATGTTCAAATGAACCAAGAATGATCCTACAAGAGGCTACAATTGTTTCAATGTTCAAACGAGTAAAGAATGAAGAGACAAGTTGTTTCCAAGTTTGAACAGTAAAGAATGAAGTCTAAAGTTGTTACGGATTATTGTCATGTTCAAATGAGCGAAAAATGATCCTACAAGAGTTTGCAATTGTTTCAATGTTCAAATGAGTCAAGAATGGAGCTACAAGTTGTTTCCGAGTTCAAACGAGTAAAGAATAAAGTCTAAAGTTGGTACATATTGTTTTCATGTTCAAATGAGCCATGAATGATCCTACAAGAGTTTACAAGTTGTTTCCATGTTCAAACGAGTCAAGAATTAAGCAACAAGTTATTTCTAAGTTCGAACGAGTCAAGAATGATGTCTCAATTTTGTTACGGATTGTTTTCATGTTCAAATGGACCAAGAATGATCTTACAAGAGTTTACAATTGTTTTAATGTTCAAACGAGTCAAGAATGAAGAGAGAAGTTGTTTCCAAGTTTGAACAGTAAAGAATGAATCTAAAGTTGTTACGGATTATTGTCATGTTCGGATGAGCCAAAAATGATCCTACAACAGTTTACATTTGTTTCAATGCTCAACCGAGTCAAGAATGGAGCTACAAGTTGTTTCCAAGTTTAAACGAGTAAAGAATAAAGTCTCAAGTTGTTACAGATTGTTTTCATGTTCAAATGAGCTAAGAATGATCCTACCAGAGTTTATAAGTTGTTTCCATGTTCAAACGAGTCAAGAATGAAGCTACAAGTTATTTCCAAGTTCGAACGAGTCAAGAATGATGTGTCAATTTGTTAGGGATTGTTTTCATGTTTAAATGAACCAAGAACGATCCTACAAGAGGTTACAATTGTTTCAATGTTCAAACGAGTCAAGAATGAAGAGACAAGTTGTTTCCAAGTTTGAACAGTAAAGAATGAATCTAAAGTTGTTACGGATTATTGTCATGTTCGGATGAGCCAAAAATGATCCTACAACAGTTTACATTTGTTTCAATGTTCAACCGAGTCAAGAATGGAGCTACAAGTTGTTTCCAAGTTTAAACGAGTCAAGAATGATGTCTCAATTTGTTATGGATTGTTTTCATGTTCAAATGAACCAAGAATGATCGTACCAGAGGTTACAAGTTGTTTTCATGTGCAAACAAGTCAAGAATAAAGCTACAAGTTGTTTCTAAGTTCAAATGAGTCAAGAATGATGTCTCAATTTGTTATGGATTGTTTTCATGTTCAAATGAACCAAGAACGATCCTACAAGAGGTTACAATTGTTTCAATGTTAAAACGAGTCAAGAATGAAGAGACAAGTTGTTTATAAGTTTGAACAGTAAAGAATGAAGTCTAAAGTTGTTACGGATTATTGTCATGTTCAAATGAGCGAAAAATGATCCTACAAGAGATTACAATTGTTTCAATGTTCAAACGAGTCAAGAATGGAGCTACAAGTTGTTTCCGAGTTCAAACGAGTAAAGAATAAAGTCTAAAGTTGGTACAGATTGTTTTCATGTTCAAATGAGCTAAGAATGATCCTACCAGAGTTTACAAGTTGTTTCCATGTTCAAACGAGTCAAGAATGAAGCTACAAGTTGTTTCCAAGTTCGAACGAGTCAAGAATGATGTCTCAATTTGTTAGGGATTGTTTTCATGTTCAAATGAACCAAGAACGATCCTACAAGAGGTTACAATTGTTTCAATGTTCAAACGAGTCAAGCATGAAGAGACAAGTTATTTCCAAGTTTGAACAGTAAAGAATGAAGTCTAAAGTTGTTACGGATTATTGTCATGTTCAAATGAGCGAAAAATGATCCTACAAGAGTTTACAATTGTTTCAATGTTCAAACGAGTCAAGAATGGAGCTACAAGTTGTTTCCTAGTTTAAACGAGTAAAGTATAAAGTCTCAAGTTGTTACAGATTGTTTTCATGTTCAAATGAGCCAAGAATGACCCTACAAGAGTTTACAAGTTGTTTCCATGTTCAAACGAGTCAAGAATGAAGCAACAAGTTATTTCCAAGTTCGAACGAGTCAAGAATGATGTCTCAATTTGTTATGGATTGTTTTCATGTTCAAATGAACCAAGTATGATCGTACAAGAGGTTACAAGTTTCCATGTTCAAACGAGTCATGAATGAAGTTACAAGTTGTTTCCATGTTCGAACGAGTCAAGAATGATGTCTCAATTTGTTATGGATTGTTTTCATGTTCAATTGAACCAAGTATAATCGTACAAGAGGTTACAAGTTTCCATGTTCAAACGAGTCAAGAATGAAGCTACAAGTTGTTTCCAAGTTCGAACGAGTCAAGAATGATGTCTCAATTTGTTAGGGATTGTTTTCATGTTCAAATGAACCAAGAACAATCCTATAAGAGGTTACAATTGTTTTAATGTTCAAACGAGTCAAGAATGAAGAGACAAGTTGTTTCCAAGTTTGAACAGTAAAGAATGAAGTCTAAAGTTGTTACGGATTATTGTCATGTTCAAATGAGCGAAAAATGATCCTACAAGAGTTTACAATTGTTTCAATGTTCAAACGAGTCAAGAATGGAGCTACAAGTTGTTTCCAAGTTCAAACGAGTAAAGAATAAAGTCTAAAGTTGGTACAGATTGTTTTCATGTTCAAATGTGCTAAGAATGATCCTACCAGAGTTTACAAGTTGTTTCCATGTTCAAATGAGTCAAGAATGGAGCTACAAGTTGTTTCCAAGTTCAAACGATTAAAGAATAAAGTCTCAAGTTGTTACGGATTGTTTTCAAGTTCAAATGAGCCAAGAATGACCCTACAAGAGTTTACAATTGTTTTAATGTTCAAACGAGTCAAGAATGAAGAGACAAGTTGTTTCCAAGTTTGAACAGGAAAGAATGAATCTAAAGTTGTTACGGATTATTATCATGTTCAGATGAGCCAAAAATGATCCTACAACAGTTTACATTTGTTTCAATGTTCAAACGAGTCAAGAATGGAGCTACAAGCTGTTTCCATGTTTAAACGAGTAAAGAATAAAGTCTCAAGTTGTTACAGATTGTTTTCATGTTCAAATGAGCTAAGAATGATCCTACCAGAGTTTACAATTGTTTCAATGTTCAAACGAGTCAAGAATGGAGCTACAAGTTGTTTCCAAGTTCAAACGAGTAAAGAATATAGTCTAAAGTTGGCACAGATTGTTTTCATGTTCAAATGTGCTAAGAATGATCCTACCAGAGTTTACAAGTTGTTTCCATGTTCAAATGAGTCAAGAATGGAGCTACAAGTTGTTTCCAAGTTCAAACGATTAAAGAATAAAGTCTCAAGTTGTTACGGATTGTTTTCATGTTCAAATGAGCCAAGAATGACCCTACAAGAGTTTACAATTGTTTTAATGTTCAAACGAGTCAAGAATGAAGAGACAAGTTGTTTCCAAGTTTGAACAGTAAAGAATGAATCTAAAGTTGTTACGGATTATTGTCATGTTCAGATGAGCCAAAAATGATCCTACAACAGTTTACATTTGTTTCAATGTTCAAACGAGTCAAGAATGGAGCTACAAGCTGTTTCCATGTTTAAACGAGTAAAGAATAAAGTCTCAAGTTGTTACAGATTGTTTTCATGTTCAAATGAGCTAAGAATGATCCTACCAGAGTTTACAAGTTGTTTCCATGTTCAAATGAGTCAAGAATGGAGCTACAAGTTGTTTCCAAGTTCAAACGATTAAAGAATAAAGTCTCAAGTTGTTACAGATTGTTTTCATGTTCAAATGAGCCAAGAATCACCTTTCAAGAGTTTACAAGTTGTTTGCATTGTCAAACGAGTCAAGAATGATGTCTCAATTTGTTATGGATTGTTTTCATGTTCAAATGAACCAAGTATGATCGTACAAGAGGTTACAAGTTTTCATGTGCAAACGAGTCAAAAATAAAGCTACAAGTTATTTCTAAGTTCGAAGAGTCAAGATTACATCTCAATATGTTACAGATTGTTTTCATGTTCAAATGAACCAAGAACGATCCTACAAGAGGTTACAATTGTTTCAATGTTCAAACGAGTCAAGAATGAAGAGACAAGTTGTTTCGAAGTTTGAACAGTAAAGAATGAAGTCTAAAGTTGTTACGGATTATTGTCATGTTCAAATGAGCCAAAAATGATCCTACAAGAGTTTACAATTGTTTCAATGTTCAAACGAGTCAAGAATGGAGCTACAAGTTGTTTCCGAGTTCAAACGAGTAAAGAATAAAGTCTAAAGTTGGTCCAGATTGTTTTCATGTTCAAATGAGCCAATAATGATCCTACAAGAGTTTACAAGTTGTTTCCATGTTCAAACGAGTCAAGAATGAAGCAACAAGTTATTTCCAAGTTCGAACGAGTCAAGAATGATGTCTCAATTTTGTTACGGATTGTTTTGATGTTCAAATGGACCAAGAATGATCTTACAAGAGTTTACAATTGTTTCAATGTTCAAACGAGTCAAGAATGAAGAGAGAAGTTGTTTCCAAGTTTGAACAGTAAAGAATGAATTTAAAGTTGTTACGGATTATTGTCATGTTCGGATGAGCCAAAAATGATCCTACAACAGTTTACATTTGTTTCAATGTTCAACCGAGTCAAGAATGGAGCTACAAGTTGTTTTCATGTTTAAACGAGTAAAGAATAAAGTCTCAAGTTGTTACAGATTGTTTTCATGTTCAAATGAGCTAAGAATGATCCTACCAGAGTTTACAAGTTGTTTCCATGTTCAAATGAGTCAAGAATGGAGCTATAAGTTGTTTCCAAGTTCAAAAGATTAAAGAATAAATCTCAAGTTGTTACAGATTGTTTTCATGTTCAAATGAGCCAAGAATCACCCTACAAGAGTTTACAAGTTGTTTCCATTGTCAAACGAGTCAAGAATGAAGCTAGAAGTTGTTTCCAAGTTCGAACGAGTCAAGAATGATGTCTCAATTTGTTATGGATTGTTTTCATGTTCAAATGAACCAAGTATGATCGTACAAGAGGTTACAAGTTTTCATGTGCAAACGAGTCAAAAATAAAGCTACAAGTTATCTCTAAGTTCGAAAGAGTCAAGAATAACGTCTCAATATGTTACAGATTGTTTTCATGTTCAAATAAACCAAGAATGATCCTACAAGAGGCTACAATTGTTTCAATGTTCAAACGAGTAAAGAATGAAGAGACAAGTTGTTTCCAAGTTTGAACAGTAAAGAATGAAGTCTAAAGTTGTTACGGATTATTGTCATGTTCAAATGAGCGAAAAATGATCCTACAAGAGTTTACAATTGTTTCAATGTTCAAACGAGTCAAGAATGGAGCTACAAGTTGTTTCCGAGTTCAAACGAGTAAAGAATAAAATCTAAATTTGGTACAGATTGTTTTCATGTTCAAATGAGCCATGAATGATCCTACAAGAGTTTACAAGTTGTTTCCATGTTTAAACGAGTCAAGAATGAAGCTACAAGTTGTTTCCAAGTTCGAACGAGTCGAGAATGATGTCTCAATTTGTTAGGGATTGTTTTCATGTTCAAATGAACCAAGAATGATCCTACAAGAGGTTACAATTGTTTCAATGTTCAAACGAGTCAAGAATGGAGCTACAAGTTGTTTCCGAGTTCAAACGAGTAAAGAATAAAGTCTAAAGTTGGTCCAGATTGTTTTCATATTCAAATGAGCTAAGAATGACCCTACAAGAGTTTACAAGTTGTTTCCATGTTCAAACGAGTCAAGAATGAAGCTACAAGTTGTTTCCAAGTTCGAACGAGTCAAGAATGATGTCTCAATTTGTTAGGGATTGTTTTCATGTTCAAATGAACCAAGAACGATCCTACAAGAGGTTACAATTGTTTCAATGTTCAAACGAGTCAAGAATGAAGAGACAAGTTGTTTCCAAGTTTGAACAGTAAATATGAAGTCTAAAGTTGTTACGGATTATTGTCATGTTCAAATGAGCGAAAAATGATCCTACAAGAGTTTACAATTGTTTCAATGTTCAAACGAGTCAAGAATGAAGAGACAAGTTGTTTCCAAGTTTGAACAGTAAAGAATGAATCTAAAGTTGTTACGGATTATTGTCATGTTCAGATGAGCCAAAAATGATCCTACAACAGTTTACATTTGTTTCATTGTTCAAACGAGTCAAAAATGGAGCTACAAGTTGTTTTCATGTTTAAACGAGTAAAGAATAAAGTCTCAAGTTGTTACAGATTGTTTTCATGTTCAAATGAGCTAAGAATGATCCTACCAGAGTTTACAAGTTGTTTCCATGTTCAAATGAGTCAAGAATGGAGCTACAAGTTGTTTCCAAGTTCAAAAGATTAAA
The DNA here is from genome assembly GCA_028671895.1 of Oenanthe sinensis. Classification (NCBI taxonomy): domain Eukaryota; kingdom Viridiplantae; phylum Streptophyta; class Magnoliopsida; order Apiales; family Apiaceae; genus Oenanthe; species Oenanthe sinensis. The sequence goes on from CM053807.1 coordinate 17,103,113, forward strand.
GAATAAATCTCAAGTTGTTACAGATTGTTTTCATGTTCAAATGAGCCAAGAATCACCCTACAAGAGTTTACAAGTTGTTTCCATTGTCAAACGAGTCAAGAATGAAGCTAGAAGTTGTTTCCAAGTTCGAACGAGTCAAGAATGATGTCTCAATTTGTTATGGATTGTTTTCATGTTCAAATGAACCAAGTATGATCGTACAAGAGGTTACAAGTTTTCATGTGCAAACGAGTCAAAAATAAAGCTACAAGTTATCTCTAAGTTCGAAAGAGTCAAGAATAACGTCTCAATATGTTACAGATTGTTTTCATGTTCAAATGAACCAAGAATGATCCTACAAGAGGCTACAATTGTTTCAATGTTCAAACGAGTAAAGAATGAAGAGACAAGTTATTTCCAAGTTTGAACAGTAAAGAATGAAGTCTAAAGTTGTTACGGATTATTGTCATGTTCAAATGAGCGAAAAATGATCCTACAAGAGTTTACAATTGTTTCAATGTTCAAACGAGTCAAGAATGGAGCTACAAGTTGTTTCCGAGTTCAAACGAGTAAAGAATAAAGTCTAAATTTGGTACAGATTGTTTTCATGTTCAAATGAGCCATGAATGATCCTACAAGAGTTTACAAGTTGTTTCCATGTTCAAACGAGTCAAGAATGAAGCAACAAGTTATTTCTAAGTTCGAACGAGTCAAGAATGATGTCTCAATTTGTTAGGGATTGTTTTCATGTTCAAATGAACCAAGAATGATCCTACAAGAGGTTACAATTGTTTCAATGTTCAAACGAGTCAAGAATGGAGCTACAAGTTGTTTCCGAGTTCAAACGAGTAAAGAATAAAGTCTAAAGTTGGTCCAGATTGTTTTCATGTTCAAATGAGCTAAGAATGACCCTACAAGAGTTTACAAGTTGTTTCCATGTTCAAACGAGTCAAGAATGAAGCTACAAGTTATTTCCAAGTTCGAACGAGTCAAGAATGATGTCTCAATTTGTTAGGGATTGTTTTCATGTTCAAATGAACCAAGAACGATCCTACAAGAGGTTACAATTGTTTCAATGTTCAAACGAGTCAAGAATGAAGAGACAAGTTGCTTCCAAGTTTGAACGGTAAAGAATGAATCTAAAGTTGTTACGGATTATTGTCATGTTCGGATGAGCCAAAAATGATCCTACAACAGTTTACATTTGTTTCAATGTTCAACCGAGTCAAGAATGGAGCTACAAGTTGTTTCCAAGTTTAAACGAGTAAAGAATAAAGTCTCAAGTTGTTACAGATTGTTTTCATGTTCAAATGAGCTAAGAATGATCCTACCAGAGTTTATAAGTTGTTTCCATGTTCAAACGAGTCAAGAATGAAGCTACAAGTTGTTTCCAAGTTCGAACGAGTCACGAATGATGTCTCAATTTGTTAGGGATTGTTTTCATGTTCAAATGAACCAAGAACGATCCTACAAGAGGTTACAATTGTTTCAATGTTCAAACGAGTCAAGAATGAAGAGACAAGTTGTTTCCAAGTTTGAACAGTAAAGAATGAAGTCTAAAGTTGTTACGGATTATTGTCATGTTCAAATGAGCCAAAAATGATCCTACAAGAGTTTACAATTGGTTCAATGTTCAAACGAGTCAAGAATGGAGCTACAAGTTGTTTCCAAGTTTAAACGATTAAAGAATAAAGTCTCAAGTTGGTACAGATTGTTTTCATGTTCAAATGAGCTAAGAATGACCCTACAAGAGTTTACAAGTTGTTTCCATGTTCAAACGAGTCAAGAATGAAGCTACAAGTTGTTTCCAAGTTCGAACGAGTCAAGAATGATGTCTCAATTTGTTAGGGATTGTTTTCATGTTCAAATGAACCAAGAACGATCCTACAAGAGGTTACAATTGTTTCAATGTTCAAACGAGTCAAGAATGAAGATACAAGTTGTTTCCAAGTTTGAACAGTAAATATGAAGTCTAAAGTTGTTACGGATTATTGTCATGTTCAAATGATCCCATAATGATCCTACAAGAGTTTACAATTGTTTTACTATTCAAACGAGTCAAGAATGGAGCTACAAGTCGTTTCCAAGTTCAAATGAGTAAAGAATAAAGTCTCAAGTTGTTACAGATTGTTTTCATGTTCAAATGAGCCAAGCATGATCCTAAAAGAGTTTACAAGTTGTTTCAATGTTCAAACGAGTCAAGAATGAAGCTACAAGTTGTTTCCAAGTTCGAACGAGTCAAGAATGATGTCTCAATTTGTTAGGGATTGTTTTCATGTTCAAATGAACCAAGAACGATCCTACAAGAGGTTACAATTGTTTCAATGTTCAAACGAGTCAAGAATGAAGAGACAAGTTGTTTCCAAGTTTGAACAGTAAAGAATGAAGTCTAAAGTTGTTACGGATTATTGTCATGTTCAAATGAGCCAAAAATGATCCTACAAGAGTTTACAATTGGTTCAATGTTCAAACGAGTCAAGAATGGAGCTACAAGTTGTTTCCAAGTTTAAACGATTAAAGAATAAAGTCTAAAGTTGGTACAGATTGTTTTCATGTTCAAATGAGCTAAGAATGATCCTACCAGAGTTTACAAGTTGTTTCCATGTTCAAATGAGTCAAGAATGGAGCTACAAGTTGTTTCCAAGTTCAAACGATTAAAGAATAAAGTCTCAAGTTGTTACGGACTGTTTTCATGTTCAAATGAGCCAAGAATGACCCTACAAGAGGTTACAATTGTTTCAATGTTCAAACGAGTCAAGAATGAAGAGACAAGTTGTTTCCAAGTTTGAACAGTAAATATGAAGTCTAAAGTTGTTACGGATTATTGTCATGTTCAAATGAGCCAAAAATGATCCTACAACAGTTTACATTTGTTTCATTGTTCAAACGAGTCAAGAATGGAGCTACAAGTTGTTTCCAAGTTCAAAAGATTAAAGAATAAATCTCAAGTTGTTACAGATTGTTTTCATGTTCAAATGAGCCAAGAATCACCCTACAAGATTTTACAAGTTGTTTCCATTGTGAAACGAGTCAAGAATGAAGCTAGAAGTTGTTTCCAAGTTCGAACGAGTCAAGAATGATGTCTCAATTTGTTATGGATTGTTTTCATGTTCAAATGAACCAAGTATGATCGTACAAGAGGTTACAAGTTTTCATGTGCAAACGAGTCAAAAATAAAGCTACAAGTTATCTCTAAGTTCGAAAGAGTCAAGAATAACGTCTCAATATGTTACAGATTGTTTTCATGTTCAAATGAACCAAGAATGATCCTACAAGAGGCTACAATTGTTTCAATGTTCAAACGAGTAAAGAATGAAGAGACAAGTTGTTTCCAAGTTTGAACAGTAAAGAATGAAGTCTAAAGTTGTTACGGATTATTGTCATGTTCAAATGAGCCAAAAATGATCCTACAAGAGTTTACAATTGTTTCAATGTTCAAACGAGTCAAGAATGGAGCTACAAGTTGTTTCCAAGTTTAAACGATTAAAGAATAAAGTCTCAAGTTGGTACAGATTGTTTTCATGTTCAAATGAGCTAAGAATGACCCTACAAGAGTTTACAAGTTGTTTCCATGTTCAAACGAGTCAAGAATGGAGCTACAAGTTGTTTCCAAGTTCGAACGAGTCAAGAATGATGTCTCAATTTGTAAGGGATTGTTTTCATGTTCAAATGAACCAAGAACGATCTTACAAGAGGTTACAATTGTTTCAATGTTCAAACGAGTCAAGAATGAAACTACAAGTTGTTTCCAAGTTCGAACGTGTCAAGAATGATGTCTCAATTTGTTAGGGATTGTTTTCATGTTCAAATGAACCAAGAACGATCCTACAAGAGGTTACAATTGTTTCAATGTTCAAACGAGTCAAGAATGAAGAGACAAGTTGTTTCCAAGTTTGAACAGTAAAGAATGAAGTCTAAAGTTGTTACGGATTATTGTCATGTTCAAATGAGCGAAAAATGATCCTACAAGAGTTTACAATTGTTTCAATGTTCAAACGAGTCAAGAATGAAGAGACAAGTTGTTTCCAAGTTTGAACAGTAAAGAATGAATCTAAAGTTGTTACGGATTATTGTCATGTTCACATGAGCCAAAAATAATCCTACAACAGTTTACATTTGTTTCATTGTTCAAACGAGTCAAGAATGGAGCTACAAGTTGTTTTCATGTTTAAACGAGTAAAGAATAAAGTCTCAAGTTGTTACAGATTGTTTTCATGTTCAAATGAGCTAAGAATGATCCTACCAGAGTTTACAAGTTGTTTCCATGTTCAAATGAGTCAAGAATGGAGCTACAAGTTGTTTCCAAGTTCAAAAGATTAAAGAATAAATCTCAAGTTGTTACAGATTGTTTTCATGTTCAAATGAGCCAAGAATCACCCTACAAGAGTTTACAAGTTGTTTCCATTGTCAAACGAGTCAAGAATGAAGCTAGAAGTTGTTTCCAAGTTCGAACGAGTCAAGAATGATGTCTCAATTTGTTATGGATTGTTTTCATGTTCAAATGAACCAAGTATGATCGTACAAGAGGTTACAAGTTTTCATGTGCAAACGAGTCAAAAATAAAGCTACAAGTTATCTCTAAGTTCGAAAGAGTCAAGAATAACGTCTCAATATGTTACAGATTGTTTTCATGTTCAAATGAACCAAGAATGATCCTACAAGAGGCTACAATTGTTTCAATGTTCAAACGAGTAAAGAATGAAGAGACAAGTTGTTTCCAAGTTTGAACAGTAAAGAATGAAGTCTAAAGTTGTTACGGATTATTGTCATGTTCAAATGAGCCAAAAATGATCCTACAAGAGTTTACAATTGTTTCAATGTTCAAACGAGTCAAGAATGGAGCTACAAGTTGTTTCCAAGTTTAAACGATTAAAGAATAAAGTCTCAAGTTGGTACAGATTGTTTTCATGTTCAAATGAGCTAAGAATGACCCTACAAGAGTTTACAAGTTGTTTCCATGTTCAAACGAGTCAAGAATGGAGCTACAAGTTGTTTCCAAGTTCGAACGAGTCAAGAATGATGTCTCAATTTGTTAGGGATTGTTTTCATGTTCAAATGAACCAAGAACGATCTTACAAGAGGTTACAATTGTTTCAATGTTCAAACGAGTCAAGAATGAAACTACAAGTGGTTTCCAAGTTCGAACGTGTCAAGAATGATGTCTCAATTTGTTAGGGATTGTTTTCATGTTCAAATGAACCAAGAACGATCCTACAAGAGGTTACAATTGTTTCAATGTTCAAACGAGTCAAGAATGAAGAGACAAGTTGTTTCCAAGTTTGAACAGTAAAGAATGAAGTCTAAAGTTGTTACGGATTATTGTCATGTTCAAATGAGCCAAAAATGATCCTACAAGAGTTTACAATTGTTTCAATGTTCAAACGAGTCAAGAATGGAGCTACAAGTTGTTTCCAAGTTTAAACGATTAAAGAATAAAGTCTCAAGTTGGTACAGATTGTTTTCATGTTCAAATGAGCTAAGAATGACCCTACAAGAGTTTACAAGTTGTTTCCATGTTCAAACGAGTCAAGAATGAAGCTACAAGTTGTTTCCAAGTTCGAACGAGTCAAGAATGATGTCTCAATTTGTTAGGGATTGTTTTCATGTTCAAATGAACCAAGAACGATCCTACAAGAGGTTACAATTGTTTCAATGTTCAAACGAGTCAAGAATGAAGAGACAAGTTGTTTCCAAGTTTGAACAGTAAAGAATGAATCTAAAGTTGTTACGGATTATTGTCATGTTCGGATGAGCCAAAAATGATCCTACAACAGTTTGCATTTGTTTCAATGTTCAACCGAGTCAAGAATGGAGTTACAAGTTGTTTCCAAGTTTAAACGAGTAAAGAATAAAGTCTCAAGTTGTTACAGATTGTTTTCATGTTCAAATGAGCTAAGAATGATCCTACCAGAGTTTATAAGTTGTTTCCATGTTCAAACGAGTCAAGAATGAAGCTACAAGTTGTTTCCAAGTTCGAACGAGTCAAGAATGATGTCTCAATTTGTTAGGGATTGTTTTCATGTTCAAATGAACCAAGAACGATCCTACAAGAGGTTACAATTGTTTCAATGTTCAAACGAGTCAAGAATGAAGAGACAAGTTGTTTCCAAGTTTGAACAGTAAAGAATGAAGTCTAAAGTTGTTACGGATTATTGTCATGTTCAAATGAGCCAAAAATGATCCTACAAGAGTTTACAATTGTTTCAATGTTCAAACGAGTCAAGAATGGAGCTACAAGTTGTTTCCAAGTTTAAACGATTAAAGAATAAAGTCTCAAGTTGGTACAGATTGTTTTCATGTTCAAATGAGCTAAGAATGACCCTACAAGAGTTTACAAGTTGTTTCCATGTTCAAACGAGTCAAGAATGGAGCTACAAGTTGTTTCCAAGTTCGAATGAGTCAAGAATGATGTCTCAATTTGTTAGGGATTGTTTTCATGTTCAAATGAACCAAGAACGATCCTACAAGAGGTTACAATTGTTTCAATGTTCAAACGAGTCAAGAATGAAGCTACAAGTTGTTTCCAAGTTCGAACGAGTCAAGAATGATGTCCCAATTTGTTAGGGATTGTTTTCATGTTCAAATGAGCCAAGAACGATCCTACAAGAGGTTACAATTGTTTCAATGTTCAAACGAGTCAAGAATGAAGAGACAAGTTGTTTCCAAGTTTGAACAGTAAAGAATGAAGTCTAAAGTTGTTACGGATTATTGTCATGTTCAAATGAGCGAAAAATGATCCTACAAGAGTTTACAATTGTTTCAATGTTCAAACGAGTCAAGAATGAAGAGACAAGTTGTTTCCAAGTTTGAACAGTAAAGAATGAATCTAAAGTTGTTACGGATTATTGTCATGTTCACATGAGCCAAAAATGATCCTACAACAGTTTACATTTGTTTCATTGTTCAAACGAGTCAAGAATGGAGCTACAAGTTGTTTTCATGTTTAAACGAGTAAAGAATAAAGTCTCAAGTTGTTACAGATTGTTTTCATGTTCAAATGAGCTAAGAATGATCCTACCAGAGTTTACAAGTTGTTTCCATGTTCAAATGAGTCAAGAATGGAGCTACAAGTTGTTTCCAAGTTCAAAAGATTAAAGAATAAATCTCTCAAGTTGTTACAGATTGTTTTCATGTTCAAATGAGCCAAGAATCACCCTACAAGAGTTTACAAGTTGTTTCCATTGTCAAACGAGTCAAGAATGAAGCTAGAAGTTGTTTCCAAGTTCGAACGAGTCAAGAATGATGTCTCAATTTGTTATGGATTGTTTTCATGTTCAAATGAACCAAGTATGATCGTACAAGAGGTTACAAGTTTTCATGTGCAAACGAGTCAAAAATAAAGCTACAAGTTATCTCTAAGTTCGAAAGAGTCAAGAATAACGTCTCAATATGTTACAGATTGTTTTCATGTTCAAATGAACCAAGAATGATCCTACAAGAGGCTACAATTGTTTCAATGTTCAAACGAGTAAAGAATGAAGAGACAAGTTGTTTCCAAGTTTGAACAGTAAAGAATGAAGTCTAAAGTTGTTACGGATTATTGTCATGTTCAAATGAGCCAAAAATGATCCTACAAGAGTTTACAATTGTTTCAATGTTCAAACGAGTCAAGAATGGAGCTACAAGTTGTTTCCAAGTTTAAACGATTAAAGAATAAAGTCTCAAGTTGGTACAGATTGTTTTCATGTTCAAATGAGCTAAGAATGACTCTACAAGAGTTTACAAGTTGTTTCCATGTTCAAACGAGTCAAGAATGGAGCTACAAGTTGTTTCCAAGTTCGAACGAGTCAAGAATGATGTCTCAATTTGTTAGGGATTGTTTTCATGTTCAAATGAACCAAGAACGATCTTACAAGAGGTTACAATTGTTTCAATGTTCAAACGAGTCAAGAATGAAACTACAAGTTGTTTCCAAGTTCGAACGTGTCAAGAATGATGTCTCAATTTGTTAGGGATTGTTTTCATGTTCAAATGAACCAAGAACGATCCTACAAGAGGTTACAATTCTTTCAATGTTCAAACGAGTCAAGAATGAAGAGACAAGTTGTTTCCAAGTTTGAACAGTAAAGAATGAAGTCTAAAGTTGTTACGGATTATTGTCATGTTCAAATGAGCCAAAAATGATCCTACAAGAGTTTACAATTGTTTCAATGTTCAAACGAGTCAAGAATGGAGCTACAAGTTGTTTCCAAGTTTAAACGATTAAAGAATAAAGTCTCAAGTTGGTACAGATTGTTTTCATGTTCAAATGAGCTAAGAATGACCCTACAAGAGTTTACAAGTTGTTTCCATGTTCAAACGAGTCAAGAATGAAGCTACAAGTTGTTTCCAAGTTCGAACGAGTCAAGAATGATGTCTCAATTTGTTAGGGATTGTTTTAATGTTCAAATGAACCAAGAACGATCCTACAAGAGGTTACAATTGTTTCAATGTTCAAACGAGTCAAGAATGAAGAGACAAGTTGTTTCCAAGTTTGAACAGTAAAGAATGAATCTAAAGTTGTTACGGATTATTGTCATGTTCGGATGAGCCAAAAATGATCCTACAACAGTTTGCATTTGTTTCAATGTTCAACCGAGTCAAGAATGGAGTTACAAGTTGTTTCCAAGTTTAAACGAGTAAAGAATAAAGTCTCAAGTTGTTACAGATTGTTTTCATGTTCAAATGAGCTAAGAATGATCCTACCAGAGTTTATAAGTTGTTTCCATGTTCAAACGAGTCAAGAATGAAGCTACAAGTTGTTTCCAAGTTCGAACGAGTCAAGAATGATGTCTCAATTTGTTAGGGATTGTTTTCATGTTCAAATGAACCAAGAACGATCCTACAAGAGGTTACAATTGTTTCAATGTTCAAACGAGTCAAGAATGAAGAGACAAGTTGTTTCCAAGTTTGAACAGTAAAGAATGAAGTCTAAAGTTGTTACGGATTATTGTCATGTTCAAATGAGCCAAAAATGATCCTACAAGAGTTTACAATTGTTTCAATGTTCAAACGAGTCAAGAATGGAGCTACAAGTTGTTTCCAAGTTTAAACGATTAAAGAATAAAGTCTCAAGTTGGTACAGATTGTTTTCATGTTCAAATGAGCTAAGAATGACCCTACAAGAGTTTACAAGTTGTTTCCATGTTCAAACGAGTCAAGAATGGAGCTACAAGTTGTTTCCAAGTTCGAACGAGTCAAGAATGATGTCTCAATTTGTTAGGGATTGTTTTCATGTTCAAATGAACCAAGAACGATCCTACAAGAGGTTACAATTGTTTCAATGTTCAAACGAGTCAAGAATGAAGCTACAAGTTGTTTCCAAGTTCGAACGAGTCAAGAATGATGTCCCAATTTGTTAGGGATTGTTTTCATGTTCAAATGAGCCAAGAACGATCCTACAAGAGGTTACAATTGTTTCAATGTTCAAACGAGTCAAGAATGAAGAGACAAGTTGTTTCCAAGTTTGAACAGTAAAGAATGAAGTCTAAAGTTGTTACGGATTATTGTCATGTTCAAATGAGCCAAAAATGATCCTACAAGAGTTTACAATTGTTTCAATGTTCAAACGAGTCAAGAATGGAGCTACAAGTTGTTTCCAAGTTTAAACGATTAAAGAATAAAGTCTCAAGTTGGTACAGATTGTTTTCATGTTCAAATGAGCTAAGAATGACCCTACAAGAGTTTACAAGTTGTTTCCATGTTCAAACGAGTCAAGAATGAAGCTACAAGTTGTTTCCAAGTTCGAACGAGTCAAGAATGATGTCTCAATTTGTTAGGGATTGTTTTCATGTTCAAATGAACCAAGAACGATCCTACAAGAGGTTACAATTGTTTCAATGTTCAAACGAGTCAAGAATGAAGAGACAAGTTATTTCCAAGTTTGAACAGTAAGGAATGAATCTAAAGTTGTTACGGATTATTGTCATGTTCGGATGAGCCAAAAATGATCCTACAACAGTTTACATTTGTTTCAATGTTCAACCGAGTCAAGAATGGAGCTACAAGTTGTTTCCAAGTTTAAACGAGTAAAGAATAAAGTCTCAAGTTGTTACAGATTGTTTTCATGTTCAAATGAGCTAAGAATGATCCTACCAGAGTTTATAAGTTGTTTCCATGTTCAAACGAGTAAAGAATGAAGAGACAAGTTGTTTCCAAGTTTGAACAGTAAAGAATGAAGTCTAAAGTTGTTACGGATTATTGTCATGTTCAAATGAGCCAAAAATGATCCTACAAGAGTTTACAATTGTTTCAATGTTCAAACGAGTCAAGAATGAAGCTACAAGTTGGTTCCAAGTTCGAACGAGTCAAGAATGATGTCTCAATTTGTTAGGGATTGTTTTCATGTTCAAATGAACCAAGAACGATCCTACAAGAGGTTACAATTGTTTCAATGTTCAAACTAGTCAAGAATGAAGAGACAAGTTGTTTCCAAGTTTGAACAGTAAAGAATGAAGTCTAAAGTTGTTACGGATTATTGTCATGTTCAAATGAGCCAAAAATGATCCTACAAGAGTTTACAATTGTTTCAATGTTCAAACGAGTCAAGAATGGAGCTACAAGTTGTTTCCAAGTTTAAACGATTGAAGAATAAAGTCTCAAGTTGGTACAGATTGTTTTCATGTTCAAATGAGCTAAGAATGACCCTACAAGAGTTTACAAGTTATTTCCATGTTCAAACTAGTCAAGAATGAAGCTACAAGTTGTTTCCAAGTTCGAACGAGTCAAGAATGATGTCTCAATTTGTTAGGGATTGTTTTCATGTTCAAATGAACCAAGAACGATCCTACAAGAGGTTACAATTGTTTCAATGTTCAAACGAGTCAAGAATGAAGAGACAAGTTGTTTCCAAGTTTGAACAGTAAAGAATGAATCTAAAGTTGTTGCGGATTATTGTCATGTTCGGATGAGCCAAAAATGATCCTACAACAGTTTACATTTGTTTCAATGTTCAACCGAGTCAAGAATGGAGTTACAAGTTGTTTCCAAGTTTAAACGAGTAAAGAATAAAGTCTCAAGTTGTTACAGATTGTTTTCATGTTCAAATGAGCTAAGAATGATCCTACCAGAGTTTATAAGTTGTTTCCATGTTCAAACGAGTCAAGAATGAAGCTACAAGTTGTTTCCAAGTTCGAACGAGTCAAGAATGATGTCTCAATTTGTTAGGGATTGTTTTCATGTTCAAATGATCCAAGAACGATCCTACAAGAGGTTACAATTGTTTCAATGTTCAAACGAGTCAAGAATGGAGCTACAAGTTGTTTCCAAGTTCAAACAGTAAAGAATGAAGTCTAAAGTTGTTACGGATTATTGTCATGTTCAAATGAGCCAAAAATGATCCTACAAGAGTTTACAATTGTTTCAATGTTCAAACGAGTCAAGAATGGAGCTACAAGTTGTTTCCAAGTTTAAACGATTAAAGAATAAAGTCTCAAGTTGGTACAGATTGTTTTCATGTTCAAATGAGCTAAGAATGACCCTACAAGAGTATACAAGTTGTTTCCATGTTCAAACGAGTCAAGAATGAAGCTACAAGTTGTTTCCAAGTTCGAACGAGTCAAGAATGATGTCTCAATTTGTTAGGGATTGTTTTCATGTTCAAATGAACCAAGAACGATCCTACAAGAGGTTACAATTGTTTCAATGTTCAAACGAGTCAAGAATGAAGAGACAAGTTGTTTCCAAGTTTGAACAGTAAAGAATGAATCTAAAGTTGTTGCGGATTATTGTCATGTTCGGATGAGCCAAAAATGATCCTACAACAGTTTACATTTGTTTCAATGTTCAACCGAGTCAAGAATGGAGTTACAAGTTGTTTCCAGGTTTAAACGAGTAAAGAATAAAGTCTCAAGTTGTTACAGATTGTTTTCATGTTCAAATGAGCTAAGAATGATCCTACCAGAGTTTATAAGTTGTTTCCATGTTCAAACGAGTCAAGAATGAAGCTACAAGTTGTTTCCAAGTTCGAACGAGTCAAGAATGATGTCTCAATTTGTTAGGGATTGTTTTCATGTTCAAATGAACCAAGAACGATCCTACAAGAGGTTACAATTGTTTCAATGTTCAAACGAGTCAAGAATGAAGAGACAAGTTGTTTCCAAGTTTGAACAGTAAAGAATGAAGTCTAAAGTTGTTACGGATTATTGTCATGTTCAAATGAGCCAAAAATGATCCTACAAGAGTTTACAATTGTTTCAATGTTCAAACGAGTCAAGAATGGAGCTACAAGTTGTTTTCAAGTTTAAACGATTAAAGAATAAAGTCTCAAGTTGGTACAGATTGTTTTCATGTTCAAATGAGCTAAGAATGACCCTACAAGAGTTTACAAGTTGTTTCCATGTTCAAACGAGTCAAGAATGGAGCTACAAGTTGTTTCCAAGTTCGAACGAGTAAAGAATAAAGTCTAAAGTTGGAACAGATTGTTTTCATTTTCAAATGAGCTAAGAATTATCCTACCAGAGTTTACAAGTTGTTTTCATGTTCAAATGAGCCAAGAACGATCCTACAAGAGGTTACAATTGTTTCAATGTTCAAACGAGTCAAGAATGAAGAGACAAGTTGTTTCCAAGTTTGAACAGTAAAGAATGAAGTCTAAAGTTGTTACGGATTATTGTCATGTTCAAATGAGCCAAAAATGATCCTACAAGAGTTTACAATTGTTTCAATGTTCAAACGAGTCAAGAATGGAGCTACAAGTTGTTTTCAAGTTTAAACGATTAAAGAATAAAGTCTCAAGTTGGTACAGATTGTTTTCATGTTCAAATGAGCTAAGAATGACCCTACAAGAGTTTACAAGTTGTTTCCATGTTCAAACGAGTCAAGAATGGAGCTACAAGTTGTTTCCAAGTTCGAACGAGTCAAGAATGATGTCTCAATTTGTTAGGGATTGTTTTCATGTTCAAATGAACCAAGAACGATCCTACAAGAGGTTACAATTGTTTCAATGTTCAAACGAGTCAAGAATGAAGCTACAAGTTGTTTCCAAGTTCGAACGAGTCAAGAATGATGTCTCAATTTGTTAGGGATTGTTTTCATGTTCAAATGAGCCAAGAACGATCCTACAAGAGGTTACAATTGTTTCAATGTTCAAACGAGTCAAGAATGAAGAGACAAGTTGTTTCCAAGTTTGAACAGTAAAGAATGAAGTCTAAAGTTGTTACGGATTATTGTCATGTTCAAATGAGCCAAAAATGATCCTACAAGAGTTTACAATTGTTTCAATGTTCAAACGAGTCAAGAATGGAGCTACAAGTTGTTTCCAAGTTTAAACGATTAAAGAATAAAGTCTCAAGTTGGTACAGATTGTTTTCATGTTGAAATGAGCTAAGAATGACCCTACAAGAGTTTACAAGTTGTTTCCATGTTCAAACGAGTCAAGAATGGAGCTACAAGTTGTTTCCAAGTTCGAACGAGTCAAGAATGATGTCTCAATTTGTTAGGGATTGTTTTCATGTTCAAATGAACCAAGAACGATCCTACAAGAGGTTACAATTGTTTCAATGTTCAAACGAGTCAAGAATGAAGCTACAAGTTGTTTCCAAGTTCGAACGAGTCAAGAATGATGTCTCAATTTGTTAGGGATTGTTTTCATGTTCAAATGAACCAAGAACGATCCTACAAGAGGTTACAATTGTTTCAATGTTCAAACGAGTCAAGAATGAAGAGACAAGTTGTTTCCAAGTTTGAACAGTAAAGAATGAAGTCTAAAGTTGTTACGGATTATTGTCATGTTCAAATGAGCCAAAAATGATCCTACAAGAGTTTACAATTGTTTCAATGTTCAAACGAGTCAAGAATGGAGCTACAAGTTGTTTCCAAGTTTAAACGATTAAAGAATAAAGTCTCAAGTTGGTACAGATTGTTTTCATGTTCAAATGAGCTAAGAATGACCCTACAAGAGTTTACAAGTTGTTTCCATGTTCAAACGAGTCAAGAATGAAGCTACAAGTTGTTTCCAAGTTCGAACGAGTCAAGAATGATGTCTCAATTTGTTAGGGATTGTTTTCATGTTCAAATGAACCAAGAACGTTCCTACAAGAGGTTACAATTGTTTCAATGTTCAAACGAGTCAAGAATGAAGAGACAAGTTGTTTCCAAGTTTGAACAGTAAGGAATGAATCTAAAGTTGTTACGGATTATTGTCATGTTCGGATGAGCCAAAAATGATCCTACAACAGTTTACATTTGTTTCAATGTTCAACCGAGTCAAGAATGGAGCTACAAGTTGTTTCCAAGTTTAAACGAGTAAAGAATAAAGTCTCAAGTTGTTACAGATTGTTTTCATGTTCAAATGAGCTAAGAATGATCCTACCAGAGTTTATAAGTTGTTTCCATGTTCAAACGAGTCAAGAATGAAGCTACAAGTTGTTTCCAAGTTCGAACGAGTCAAGAATGATGTCTCAATTTGTTAGGGATTGTTTTCATGTTCAAATGAACCAAGAACGATCCTACAAGAGGTTACAATTGTTTCAATGTTCAAACGAGTGAAGAATGAAGAGACAAGTTGTTTCCAAGTTTGAACAGTAAAGAATGAAGTCTAAAGTTGTTACGGATTATTGTCATGTTCAAATGAGCCAAAAATGATCCTACAAGAGTTTACAATTGTTTCAATGTTCAAACGAGTCAAGAATGGAGCTACAAGTTGTTTCCAAGTTTAAACGATTGAAGAATAAAGTCTCAAGTTGGTACAGATTGTTTTTTTTTTTTTTTTTTGCTAAGTAAAATATTATAAATCAAAAAGATATACAAAAAGCAAGGGGCATTCCCCGGGAAACTTCCTCAGAACAAGCTCTAAAGAAGCCTAAGAAGGCTACTACAAGGAGGAAAAAATCAAACTGCTAAAACAACCATAAAAACTACATCAGTACAAAAGATAACTAATGGTGGGATCTTTCCCTACATTCTTCTGAAAAATAGTAGAAGAAAAAACCCGATCCCGAACCATGCGCTTGGTGATAACTAGAAGCTGTTGAGCAGTCCTGCTATTTGCATTTTGGTGAACTCTGTTATTCCGTTCTTGCCAGACATTATAAATCACAACTGAAAGGAATAGGTAAGCCAAACTGTTGCGAATAGTAGAGCTAGGCAGAAGAAGCAATCGACCATTAATCCAGTCCTCCCAAGAGCAAGAAACATCCAAGGGGCAGCCATGAAGAATAACTGAAGTACAAGGACATGAGAAGAAAATATGTTCCGAAGAGTTTACAATGAGCTAAGAATGACCCTACAAGAGTTTACAAGTTGTTTCCATGTTCAAACGAGTCAAGAATGAAGCTACAAGTTGTTTCCAAGTTCGAACGAGTCAAGAATGATGTCTCAATTTGTTACGGATTGTTTTCATGTTCAAATGAACCAAGAACGATCCTACAAGAGGTTACAATTGTTTCAATGTTCAAACGAGTCAAGAATGAAGAGACAAGTTGTTTCCAAGTTTGAACAGTAAATATGAAGTCTAAAGTTGTTACGGATTATTGTCATGTTCAAATGAGCGAAAAATGATCCTACAAGAGTTTACAATTGTTTCAATGTTCAAACGAGTCAAGAATGAAGAGACAAGTTGTTTCCAAGTTTGAACAGTAAAGAATGAATCTAAAGTTGTTACGGATTATTGTCATGTTCAGAAGAGCCAAAAATGATCCTACAACAGTTTACAATTGTTTCAATGTTCAAACGAGTCAAGAATGGAGCTACAAGTTGTTTCCATGTTTAAACGAGTAAAGAATAAAGTCTCAAGTTGTTACAGATTGTTTTCATGTTCAAATGAGCTAAGAATGATCCTACCAGAGTTTACAAGTTGTTTCCATGTTCAAATGAGTCAAGAATGGAGCTACAAGTTGTTTCCAAGTTCAAAAGATTAAAGAATAAAGTCTCAAGTTGTTACAGATTGTTTTCATGTTCAAATGAGCCAAGAATCACCCTACAAGAGTTTACAAGTTGTTTCCATTGTCAAAAGAGTCAAGAATGAAGCTACAAGTTGTTTCCAAGTTCGAACGAGTCAAGAATGATGTCTCAATTTGTTATGGATTGTTTTCATGTTCAAATGAACCAAGTATGATCGTACAAGAGGTTACAAGTTTTCATGTGCAAACGAGTCAAAAATAAAGCTACAAGTTATCTCTAAGTTCGAATGAGTCAAGAATAACGTCTCAATATGTTACAGATTGTTTTCATGTTCAAATGAACCAAGAATGATCCTACAAGAGGCTACAATTGTTTCAATGTTCAAACGAGTAAAGAATGAAGAGACAAGTTGTTTCCAAGTTTGAACAGTAAAGAATGATGTCTAAAGTTGTTACGGATTATTGTCATGTTCAAATGAGCGAAAAATGATCCTACAAGAGTTTACAATTGTTTCAATGTTCAAACGAGTCAAGAATGGAGCTACAAGTTGTTTCCAAGTTCGAACGAGTCAAGAATGATGTCTCAATTTGTTAGGTATTGTTTTCATGTTCAAATGAGCCAAGAACGATCCTACAAGAGGTTACAATTGTTTCAATGTTCAAACGAGTCAAGAATGAAGAGACAAGTTGTTTCCAAGTTTGAACAGTAAAGAATGAAGTCTAAAGTTGTTACGGATTATTGTCATGTTCAAATGAGCCAAAAATGATCCTACAAGAGTTTACAATTGTTTCAATGTTCAAACGAGTCAAGAATGGAGCTACAAGTTGTTTCCAAGTTCAAACGAGTAAAGAATAAAGTCTAAAGTTGGTACAGATTGTTTTCATTTTCAAATGAGCTAAGAATGATCCTACCAGAGTTTACAAGTTGTTTCCATGTTCAAATGAGTCAAGAATGGAGCTACAAGTTGTTTCCAAGTTCAAACGATTAAAGAATAAAGTCTCAAGTTGGTACAGATTGTTTTCATGTTCAAATGAGCTAAGAATGACCCTACAAGAGTTTACAAGTTGTTTCCATGTTCAAACGAGTCAAGAATGAAGCTACAAGTTGTTTCCAAGTTCGAACGAGTCAAGAATGATGTCTCAATTTGTTAGGGATTGTTTTCATGTTCAAATGAACCAAGAACGATCCTACAAGAGGTTACAATTGTTTCAATGTTCAAACGAGTCAAGAATGAAGAGACAAGTTGTTTCCAAGTTTGAACAGTAAATATGAAGTCTAAAGTTGTTACGGATTATTGTCATGTTCAAATGAGCGAAAAATGATCCTACAAGAGTTTACAATTGTTTCAATGTTCAAACGAGTCAAGAATGGAGCTACAAGTTGTTTCCAAGTTTAAACGATTAAAGAATAAAGTCTCAAGTTGGTACAGATTGTTTTCATGTTCAAATGAGCTAAGAATGACCCTACAAGAGTTTACAAGTTGTTTCCATGTTCAAACGAGTCAAGAATGAAGCTACAAGTTGTTTCCAAGTTCGAACGAGTCAAGAATGATGTCTCAATTTGTTAGGGATTGTTTTCATGTTCAAATGAACCAAGAACGATCCTACAAGAGGTTACAATTGTTTCAATGTTCAAACGAGTCAAGAATGAAGAGACAAGTTGTTTCCAAGTTTGAACAGTAAATATGAAGTCTAAAGTTGTTACGGATTATTGTCATGTTCAAATGAGCGAAAAATGATCCTACAAGAGTTTACAATTGTTTCAATGTTCAAACGAGTCAAGAATGGAGCTACAAGTTGTTTCCAAGTTCAAACGAGTAAAGAATAAAGTCTAAAGTTGGAACAGATTGTTTTCATTTTCAAATGAGCTAAGAATTATCCTACCAGAGTTTACAAGTTGTTTCCATGTTCAAATGAGTCAAGAATGGAGCTACAAGTTGTTTCCAAGTTCAAACGATTAAAGAATAAAGTCTCAAGTTGGTACAGATTGTTTTCATGTTCAAATGAGCTAAGAATGACCCTACAAGAGTTTACAAGTTGTTTCCATGTTCAAACGAGTCAAGAATGAAGCTACAAGTTGTTTCCAAGTTCGAACGAGTCAAGAATGATGTCTCAATTTGTTAGGGATTGTTTTCATGTTCAAATGAACCAAGAACGATCCTACAAGAGGTTACAATTGTTTCAATGTTCAAACGAGTCAAGAATGAAGAGACAAGTTGTTTCCAAGTTTGAACAGTAAATATGAAGTCTAAAGTTGTTACGGATTATTGTCATGTTCAAATGAGCGAAAAATGATCCTACAAGAGTTTACAATTGTTTCAATGTTCAAACAAGTCAAGAATGGAGCTACAAGTTGTTTCCAAGTTTAAACGATTAAAGAATAAAGTCTCAAGTTGGTACAGATTGTTTTCATGTTCAAATGAGCTAAGAATGACCCTACAAGAGTTTACAAGTTGTTTCCATGTTCAAACGAGTCAAGAATGAAGCTACAAGTTGTTTCCAAGTTCGAACGAGTCAAGAATGATGTCTCAATTTGTTAGGGATTGTTTTCATGTTCAAATGAACCAAGAACGATCCTACAAGAGGTTACAATTGTTTCAATGTTCAAACGAGTCAAGAATGAAGAGACAAGTTGTTTCCAAGTTTGAACAGTAAATATGAAGTCTAAAGTTGTTACGGATTATTGTCATGTTCAAATGAGCGAAAAATGATCCTACAAGAGTTTACAATTGTTTCAATGTTCAAACGAGTCAAGAATGGAGCTACAAGTTGTTTCCAAGTTCAAACGAGTAAAGAATAAAGTCTAAAGTTGGAACAGATTGTTTTCATTTTCAAATGAGCTAAGAATTATCCTACCAGAGTTTACAAGTTGTTTCCATGTTCAAATGAGTCAAGAATGGAGCTACAAGTTGTTTCCAAGTTCAAACGATTAAAGAATAAAGTCTCAAGTTGGTACAGATTGTTTTCATGTTCAAATGAGCTAAGAATGACCCTACAAGAGTTTACAAGTTGTTTCCATGTTCAAACGAGTCAAGAATGAAGCTACAAGTTGTTTCCAAGTTCGAACGAGTCAAGAATGATGTCCCAATTTGTTAGGGATTGTTTTCATGTTCAAATGAACCAAAAACGATCCTACAAGAGGTTACAATTGTTTCAATGTTCAAACGAGTCAAGAATGAAGAGACAAGTTGTTTCCAAGTTTGAACAGTAAATATGAAGTCTAAAGTTGTTACGGATTATTGTCATGTTCAAATGAGCGAAAAATGATCCTACAAGAGTTTACAATTGTTTCAATGTTCAAACGAGTCAAGAATGGAGCTACAAGTTGTTTCCAAGTTTAAACGATTAAAGAATAAAGTCTCAAGTTGGTACAGATTGTTTTCATGTTCAAATGAGCTAAGAATGACCCTACAAGAGTTTACAAGTTGTTTCCATGTTCAAACGAGTCAAGAATGAAGCTACAAGTTGTTTCCAAGTTCGAACGAGTCAAGAATGATGTCTCAATTTGTTAGGGATTGTTTTCATGTTCAAATGAACCAAGAACGATCCTACAAGAGGTTACAATTGTTTCAATGTTCAAACGAGTCAAGAATGAAGAGACAAGTTGTTTCCAAGTTTGAACAGTAAATATGAAGTCTAAAGTTGTTACGGATTATTGTCATGTTCAAATGAGCGAAAAATGATCCTACAAGAGTTTACAATTGTTTCAATGTTCAAACGAGTCAAGAATGGAGCTACAAGTTGTTTCCAAGTTCAAACGAGTAAAGAATAAAGTCTAAAGTTGGAACAGATTGTTTTCATTTTCAAATGAGCTAAGAATTATCCTACCAGAGTTTACAAGTTGTTTCCATGTTCAAATGAGTCAAGAATGGAGCTACAAGTTGTTTCCAAGTTCAAACGATTAAAGAATAAAGTCTCAAGTTGGTACAGATTGTTTTCATGTTCAAATGAGCTAAGAATGACCCTACAAGAGTTTACAAGTTGTTTCCATGTTCAAACGAGTCAAGAATGAAGCTACAAGTTGTTTCCAAGTTCGAACGAGTCAAGAATGATGTCTCAATTTGTTAGGGATTGTTTTCATGTTCAAATGAACCAAGAACGATCCTACAAGAGGTTACAATTGTTTCAATGTTCAAACGAGTCAAGAATGAAGAGACAAGTTGTTTCCAAGTTTGAACAGTAAATATGAAGTCTAAAGTTGTTACGGATTATTGTCATGTTCAAATGAGCGAAAAATGATCCTACAAGAGTTTACAATTGTTTCAATGTTCAAACGAGTCAAGAATGGAGCTACAAGTTGTTTCCAAGTTTAAACGATTAAAGAATAAAGTCTCAAGTTGGTACAGATTGTTTTCATGTTCAAATGAGCTAAGAATGACCCTACAAGAGTTTACAAGTTGTTTCCATGTTCAAACGAGTCAAGAATGAAGCTACAAGTTGTTTCCAAGTTCGAACGAGTCAAGAATGATGTCTCAATTTGTTAGGGATTGTTTTCATGTTCAAATGAACCAAGAACGATCCTACAAGAGGTTACAATTGTTTCAATGTTCAAACGAGTCAAGAATGAAGAGACAAGTTGTTTCCAAGTTTGAACAGTAAATATGAAGTCTAAAGTTGTTACGGATTATTGTCATGTTCAAATGAGCGAAAAATGATCCTACAAGAGTTTACAATTGTTTCAATGTTCAAACGAGTCAAGAATGGAGCTACAAGTTGTTTCCAAGTTCAAACGAGTAAAGAATAAAGTCTAAAGTTGGAACAGATTGTTTTCATTTTCAAATGAGCTAAGAATTATCCTACCAGAGTTTACAAGTTGTTTCCATGTTCAAATGAGTCAAGAATGGAGCTACAAGTTGTTTCCAAGTTCAAACGATTAAAGAATAAAGTCTCAAGTTGGTACAGATTGTTTTCATGTTCAAATGAGCTAAGAATGACCCTACAAGAGTTTACAAGTTGTTTCCATGTTCAAACGAGTCAAGAATGAAGCTACAAGTTGTTTCCAAGTTCGAACGAGTCAAGAATGATGTCTCAATTTGTTAGGGATTGTTTTCATGTTCAAATGAACCAAGAACGATCCTACAAGAGGTTACAATTGTTTCAATGTTCAAACGAGTCAAGAATGAAGAGACAAGTTGTTTCCAAGTTTGAACAGTAAATATGAAGTCTAAAGTTGTTACGGATTATTGTCATGTTCAAATGAGCGAAAAATGATCCTACAAGAGTTTACAATTGTTTCAATGTTCAAACGAGTCAAGAATGGAGCTACAAGTTGTTTCCAAGTTTAAACGATTAAAGAATAAAGTCTCAAGTTGGTACAGATTGTTTTCATGTTCAAATGAGCTAAGAATGACCCTACAAGAGTTTACAAGTTGTTTCCATGTTCAAACGAGTCAAGAATGAAGCTACAAGTTGTTTCCAAGTTCGAACGAGTCAAGAATGATGTCTCAATTTGTTAGGGATTGTTTTCATGTTCAAATGAACCAAGAACGATCCTACAAGAGGTTACAATTGTTTCAATGTTCAAACGAGTCAAGAATGAAGAGACAAGTTGTTTCCAAGTTTGAACAGTAAATATGAAGTCTAAAGTTGTTACGGATTATTGTCATGTTCAAATGAGCGAAAAATGATCCTACAAGAGTTTACAATTGTTTCAATGTTCAAACGAGTCAAGAATGGAGCTACAAGTTGTTTCCAAGTTCAAACGAGTAAAGAATAAAGTCTAAAGTTGGAACAGATTGTTTTCATTTTCAAATGAGCTAAGAATTATCCTACCAGAGTTTACAAGTTGTTTCCATGTTCAAATGAGTCAAGAATGGAGCTACAAGTTGTTTCCAAGTTCAAACGATTAAAGAATAAAGTCTCAAGTTGGTACAGATTGTTTTCATGTTCAAATGAGCTAAGAATGACCCTACAAGAGTTTACAAGTTGTTTCCATGTTCAAACGAGTCAAGAATGAAGCTACAAGTTGTTTCCAAGTTCGAACGAGTCAAGAATGATGTCTCAATTTGTTAGGGATTGTTTTCATGTTCAAATGAACCAAGAACGATCCTACAAGAGGTTACAATTGTTTCAATGTTCAAACGAGTCAAGAATGAAGAGACAAGTTGTTTCCAAGTTTGAACAGTAAATATGAAGTCTAAAGTTGTTACGGATTATTGTCATGTTCAAATGAGCGAAAAATGATCCTACAAGAGTTTACAATTGTTTCAATGTTCAAACGAGTCAAGAATGGAGCTACAAGTTGTTTCCAAGTTTAAACGATTAAAGAATAAAGTCTCAAGTTGGTACAGATTGTTTTCATGTTCAAATGAGCTAAGAATGACCCTACAAGAGTTTACAAGTTGTTTCCATGTTCAAACGAGTCAAGAATGAAGCTACAAGTTGTTTCCAAGTTCGAACGAGTCAAGAATGATGTCTCAATTTGTTAGGGATTGTTTTCATGTTCAAATGAACCAAGAACGATCCTACAAGAGGTTACAATTGTTTCAATGTTCAAACGAGTCAAGAATGAAGAGACAAGTTGTTTCCAAGTTTGAACAGTAAATATGAAGTCTAAAGTTGTTACGGATTATTGTCATGTTCAAATGAGCGAAAAATGATCCTACAAGAGTTTACAATTGTTTCAATGTTCAAACGAGTCAAGAATGGAGCTACAAGTTGTTTCCAAGTTCAAACGAGTAAAGAATAAAGTCTAAAGTTGGAACAGATTGTTTTCATTTTCAAATGAGCTAAGAATTATCCTACCAGAGTTTACAAGTTGTTTCCATGTTCAAATGAGTCAAGAATGGAGCTACAAGTTGTTTCCAAGTTCAAACGATTAAAGAATAAAGTCTCAAGTTGTTACAGATTGTTTTCATGTTCAAATGAGCCAAGAATCACCCTACAAGAGTTTACAAGTTGTTTCCATTGTCAAACGAGTCAAGAATGAAGCTACAAGTTGTTTCCAAGTTCGAACGAGTCAAGAATGATGTCTCAATTTGTTATGGATTGTTTTCATGTTCAAATGAACCAAGTATGATCGTACAAGAGGTTACAAGTTTTCATGTGCAAACGAGTCAAAAATAACGCTACAAGTTATCTCTAAGTTCGAATGAGTCAAGAATAACGTCTCCATATGTTACAGATTGTTTTCATGTTCAAATGAACCAAGAATGATCCTACAAGAGGCTACAATTGTTTCAATGTTCAAACGAGTAAAGAATGAAGAGACAAGTTGTTTCCAAGTTTGAACAGTAAAGAATGAAGTCTAAAGTTGTTACGGATTATTGTCATGTTCAAATGAGCGAAAAATGATCCTACAAGAGTTTACAATTGTTTCAATGTTCAAACGAGTCAAGAATGGAGCTACAAGTTGTTTCCAAGTTCGAACGAGTCAAGAATGATGTCTCAATTTGTTAGGTATTGTTTTCATGTTCAAATGAGCCAAGAACGATCCTACAAGAGGTTACAATTGTTTCAATGTTCAAACGAGTCAAGAATGAAGAGACAAGTTGTTTCCAAGTTTGAACAGTAAAGAATGAAGTCTAAAGTTGTTACGGATTATTGTCATGTTCAAATGAGCCAAAAATGATCCTACAAGAGTTTACAATTGTTTCAATGTTCAAACGAGTCAAGAATGGAGCTACAAGTTGTTTCCAAGTTTAAACGATTAAAAAATAAAGTCTCAAGTTGGTACAGATTGTTTTCATGTTCAAATGAGCTAAGAATGACCCTACAAGAGTTTACAAGTTGTTTCCATGTTCAAACGAGTCAAGAATGAAGCTACAAGTTGTTTCCAAGTTCGAACGAGTCAAGAATGATGTCTCAATTTGTTAGGGATTGTTTTCATGTTCAAATGAACCAAGAACGATCCTACAAGAGGTTACAATTGTTTCAATGTTCAAACGAGTCAAGAATGAAGAGACAAGTTGTTTCCAAGTTTGAACAGTAAATATGAAGTCTAAAGTTGTTACGGATTATTGTCATGTTCAAATGAGCGAAAAATGATCCTACAAGAGTTTACAATTGTTTCAATGTTCAAACGAGTCAAGAATGAAGCTACAAGTTGTTTCCAAGTTCGAACGAGTCAAGAATGATGTCTCAATTTGTTAGGGATTGTTTTCATGTTCAAATGAACCAAGAACGATCCTACAAGAGGTTACAATTTTTTCAATGTTCAAACGAGTCAAGAATGAAGAGACAAGTTGTTTCCAAGTTTGAACAGTAAATATGAAGTCTAAAGTTGTTACAGATTGTTTTCATGTTCAAATGAGCTAAGAATGATCCTACCAGAGTTTACAAGTTGTTTCCATGTTCAAATGAGTCAAGAATGGAGCTACAAGTTGTTTCCAAGTTCAAAAGATTAAAGAATAAAGTCTCAAGTTGTTACAGATTGTTTTCATGTTCAAATGAGCCAAGAATCACCCTACAAGAGTTTACAAGTTGTTTCCATTGTCAAACGAGTCAAGAATGAAGCTACAAGTTGTTTCCAAGTTCGAACGAGTCAAGAATGATTTCTCAATTTGTTATGGATTGTTTTCATGTTCAAATGAACCAAGTATGATCGTACAAGAGGTTACAAGTTTTCATGTGCAAACGAGTCAAAAATAAAGCTACAAGTTATCTCTAAGTTCGAATGAGTCAAGAATAACGTCTCAATATGTTACAGATTGTTTTCATGTTCAAATGAACCAAGAATGATCCTACAAGAGGCTACAATTGTTTCAATGTTCAAACGAGTAAAGAATGAAGAGACAAGTTGTTTCCAAGTTTGAACAGTAAAGAATGAAGTCTAAAGTTGTTACGGATTATTGTCATGTTCAAATGAGCCAAAAATGATCCTACAAGAGTTTACAATTGTTTCAATGTTCAAACGAGTCAAGAATGGAGCTACAAGTTGTTTCCAAGTTCGAACGAGTCAAGAATGATGTCTCAATTTGTTAGGTATTGTTTTCATGTTCAAATGAGCCAAGAACGATCCTACAAGAGGTTACAATTGTTTCAATGTTCAAACGAGTCAAGAATGAAGAGACAAGTTGTTTCCAAGTTTGAACAGTAAATATGAAGTCTAAAGTTGTTACGGATTATTGTCATGTTCAAATGAGCGAAAAATGATCCTACAAGAGTTTACAATTGTTTCAATGTTCAAACGAGTCAAGAATGGAGCTACAAGTTGTTTCCAAGTTTAAACGATTAAAGAATAAAGTCTCAAGTTGGTACAGATTGTTTTCATGTTCAAATGAGCTAAGAATGACCCTACAAGAGTTTACAAGTTGTTTCCATGTTCAAACGAGTCAAGAATGAAGCTACAAGTTGTTTCCAAGTTCGAACGAGTCAAGAATGATGTCTCAATTTGTTAGGGATTGTTTTCATGTTCAAATGAACCAAGAACGATCCTACAAGAGGTTACAATTGTTTCAATGTTCAAACGAGTCAAGAATGAAGAGACAAGTTGTTTCCAAGTTTGAACAGTAAATATGAAGTCTAAAGTTGTTACGGATTATTGTCATGTTCAAATGAGCGAAAAATGATCCTACAAGAGTTTACAATTGTTTCAATGTTCAAACGAGTCAAGAATGGAGCTACAAGTTGTTTCCAAGTTCAAACGAGTAAAGAATAAAGTCTAAAGTTGGAACAGATTGTTTTCATTTTCAAATGAGCTAAGAATTATCCTACCAGAGTTTACAAGTTGTTTCCATGTTCAAATGAGTCAAGAATGGAGCTACAAGTTGTTTCCAAGTTCAAACGATTAAAGAATAAAGTCTCAAGTTGTTACAGATTGTTTTCATGTTCAAATGAGCCAAGAATCACCCTACAAGAGTTTACAAGTTGTTTCCATTGTCAAACGAGTCAAGAATGAAGCTACAAGTTGTTTCCAAGTTCGAACGAGTCAAGAATGATGTCTCAATTTGTTATGGATTGTTTTCATGTTCAAATGAACCAAGTATGATCGTACAAGAGGTTACAAGTTTTCATGTGCAAACGAGTCAAAAATAAAGCTACAAGTTATCTCTAAGTTCGAATGAGTCAAGAATAACGTCTCAATATGTTACAGATTGTTTTCATGTTCAAATGAACCAAGAATGATCCTACAAGAGGCTACAATTGTTTCAATGTTCAAACGAGTAAAGAATGAAGAGACAAGTTGTTTCCAAGTTTGAACAGTAAGAATGATGTCTAAAGTTGTTACGGATTATTGTCATGTTCAAATGAGCGAAAAATGATCCTACAAGAGTTTACAATTGTTTCAATGTTCAAACGAGTCAAGAATGGAGCTACAAGTTGTTTCCAAGTTCGAACGAGTCAAGAATGATGTCTCAATTTGTTAGGTATTGTTTTCATGTTCAAATGAGCCAAGAACGATCCTACAAGAGGTTACAATTGTTTCAATGTTCAAACGAGTCAAGAATGAAGAGACAAGTTGTTTCCAAGTTTGAACAGTAAAGAATGAAGTCTAAAGTTGTTACGGATTATTGTCATGTTCAAATGAGCCAAAAATGATCCTACAAGAGTTTACAATTGTTTCAATGTTCAAACGAGTCAAGAATGGAGCTACAAGTTGTTTCCAAGTTCAAACGAGTAAAGAATAAAGTCTAAAGTTGGTACAGATTGTTTTCATTTTCAAATGAGCTAAGAATGATCCTACCAGAGTTTACAAGTTGTTTCCATGTTCAAATGAGTCAAGAATGGAGCTACAAGTTGTTTCCAAGTTCAAACGATTAAAGAATAAAGTCTCAAGTTGGTACAGATTGTTTTCATGTTCAAATGAGCTAAGAATGACCCTACAAGAGTTTACAAGTTGTTTCCATGTTCAAACGAGTCAAGAATGAAGCTACAAGTTGTTTCCAAGTTCGAACGAGTCAAGAATGATGTCTCAATTTGTTAGGGATTGTTTTCATGTTCAAATGAACCAAGAACGATCCTACAAGAGGTTACAATTGTTTCAATGTTCAAACGAGTCAAGAATGAAGAGACAAGTTGTTTCCAAGTTTGAACAGTAAATATGAAGTCTAAAGTTGTTACTGATTATTGTCATGTTCAAATGAGCGAAAAATGATCCTACAAGAGTTTACAATTGTTTCAATGTTCAAACGAGTCAAGAATGGAGCTACAAGTTGTTTCCAAGTTTAAACGATTAAAGAATAAAGTCTCAAGTTGGTACAGATTGTTTTCATGTTCAAATGAGCTAAGAATGACCCTACAAGAGTTTACAAGTTGTTTCCATGTTCAAACGAGTCAAGAATGAAGCTACAAGTTGTTTCCAAGTTCGAACGAGTCAAGAATGATGTCTCAATTTGTTAGGGATTGTTTTCATGTTCAAATGAACCAAGAACGATCCTACAAGAGGTTACAATTGTTTCAATGTTCAAACGAGTCAAGAATGAAGAGACAAGTTGTTTCCAAGTTTGAACAGTAAATATGAAGTCTAAAGTTGTTACGGATTATTGTCATGTTCAAATGAGCGAAAAATGATCCTACAAGAGTTTACAATTGTTTCAATGTTCAAACGAGTCAAGAATGGAGCTACAAGTTGTTTCCAAGTTCAAACGAGTAAAGAATAAAGTCTAAAGTTGGAACAGATTGTTTTCATTTTCAAATGAGCTAAGAATTATCCTACCAGAGTTTACAAGTTGTTTCCATGTTCAAATGAGTCAAGAATGGAGCTACAAGTTGTTTCCAAGTTCAAACGATTAAAGAATAAAGTCTCAAGTTGGTACAGATTGTTTTCATGTTCAAATGAGCTAAGAATGACCCTACAAGAGTTTACAAGTTGTTTCCATGTTTAAACGAGTCAAGAATGAAGCTACAAGTTGTTTCCAAGTTCGAACGAGTCAAGAATGATGTCTCAATTTGTTAGGGATTGTTTTCATGTTCAAATGAACCAAGAACGATCCTACAAGAGGTTACAATTGTTTCAATGTTCAAACGAGTCAAGAATGAAGAGACAAGTTGTTTCCAAGTTTGAACAGTAAATATGAAGTCTAAAGTTGTTACGGATTATTGTCATGTTCAAATGAGCGAAAAATGATCCTACAAGAGTTTACAATTGTTTCAATGTTCAAACGAGTCAAGAATGGAGCTACAAGTTGTTTCCAAGTTTAAACGATTAAAGAATAAAGTCTCAAGTTGGTACAGATTGTTTTCATGTTCAAATGAGCTAAGAATGACCCTACAAGAGTTTACAAGTTGTTTCCATGTTCAAACGAGTCAAGAATGAAGCTACAAGTTGTTTCCAAGTTCGAACGAGTCAAGAATGATGTCTCAATTTGTTAGGGATTGTTTTCATGTTCAAATGAACCAAGAACGATCCTACAAGAGGTTACAATTGTTTCAATGTTCAAACGAGTCAAGAATGAAGAGACAAGTTGTTTCCAAGTTTGAACAGTAAATATGAAGTCTAAAGTTGTTACGGATTATTGTCATGTTCAAATGAGCGAAAAATGATCCTACAAGAGTTTACAATTGTTTCAATGTTCAAACGAGTCAAGAATGGAGCTACAAGTTGTTTCCAAGTTTAAACGATTAAAGAATAAAGTCTCAAGTTGGTACAGATTGTTTTCATGTTCAAATGAGCTAAGAATGACCCTACAAGAGTTTACAAGTTGTTTCCATGTTCAAACGAGTCAAGAATGAAGCTACAAGTTGTTTCCAAGTTCGAACGAGTCAAGAATGATGTCTCAATTTGTTAGGGATTGTTTTCATGTTCAAATGAACCAAGAACGATCCTACAAGAGGTTACAATTGTTTCAATGTTCAAACGAGTCAAGAATGAAGAGACAAGTTGTTTCCAAGTTTGAACAGTAAATATGAAGTCTAAAGTTGTTACGGATTATTGTCATGTTCAAATGAGCGAAAAATGATCCTACAAGAGTTTACAATTGTTTCAATGTTCAAACGAGTCAAGAATGGAGCTACAAGTTGTTTCCAAGTTCAAACGAGTAAAGAATAAAGTCTAAAGTTGGAACAGATTGTTTTCATTTTCAAATGAGCTAAGAATTATCCTACCAGAGTTTACAAGTTGTTTCCATGTTCAAATGAGTCAAGAATGGAGCTACAAGTTGTTTCCAAGTTCAAACGATTAAAGAATAAAGTCTCAAGTTGGTACAGATTGTTTTCATGTTCAAATGAGCTAAGAATGACCCTACAAGAGTTTACAAGTTGTTTCCATGTTTAAACGAGTCAAGAATGAAGCTACAAGTTGTTTCCAAGTTCGAACGAGTCAAGAATGATGTCTCAATTTGTTAGGGATTGTTTTCATGTTCAAATGAACCAAGAACGATCCTACAAGAGGTTACAATTGTTTCAATGTTCAAACGAGTCAAGAATGAAGAGACAAGTTGTTTCCAAGTTTGAACAGTAAATATGAAGTCTAAAGTTGTTACGGATTATTGTCATGTTCAAATGAGCGAAAAATGATCCTACAAGAGTTTACAATTGTTTCAATGTTCAAACGAGTCAAGAATGGAGCTACAAGTTGTTTCCAAGTTTAAACGATTAAAGAATAAAGTCTCAAGTTGGTACAGATTGTTTTCATGTTCAAATGAGCTAAGAATGACCCTACAAGAGTTTACAAGTTGTTTCCATGTTCAAACGAGTCAAGAATGAAGCTACAAGTTGTTTCCAAGTTCGAACGAGTCAAGAATGATGTCTCAATTTGTTAGGGATTGTTTTCATGTTCAAATGAACCAAGAACGATCCTACAAGAGGTTACAATTGTTTCAATGTTCAAACGAGTCAAGAATGAAGAGACAAGTTGTTTCCAAGTTTGAACAGTAAATATGAAGTCTAAAGTTGTTACGGATTATTGTCATGTTCAAATGAGCGAAAAATGATCCTACAAGAGTTTACAATTGTTTCAATGTTCAAACGAGTCAAGAATGGAGCTACAAGTTGTTTCCAAGTTCAAACGAGTAAAGAATAAAGTCTAAAGTTGGAACAGATTGTTTTCATTTTCAAATGAGCTAAGAATTATCCTACCAGAGTTTACAAGTTGTTTCCATGTTCAAATGAGTCAAGAATGGAGCTACAAGTTGTTTCCAAGTTCAAACGATTAAAGAATAAAGTCTCAAGTTGGTACAGATTGTTTTCATGTTCAAATGAGCTAAGAATGACCCTACAAGAGTTTACAAGTTGTTTCCATGTTCAAACGAGTCAAGAATGAAGCTACAAGTTGTTTCCAAGTTCGAACGAGTCAAGAATGATGTCTCAATTTGTTAGGGATTGTTTTCATGTTCAAATGAACCAAGAACGATCCTACAAGAGGTTACAATTGTTTCAATGTTCAAACGAGTCAAGAATGAAGAGACAAGTTGTTTCCAAGTTTGAACAGTAAATATGAAGTCTAAAGTTGTTACGGATTATTGTCATGTTCAAATGAGCGAAAAATGATCCTACAAGAGTTTACAATTGTTTCAATGTTCAAACGAGTCAAGAATGGAGCTACAAGTTGTTTCCAAGTTCAAACGAGTAAAGAATAAAGTCTAAAGTTGGAACAGATTGTTTTCATTTTCAAATGAGCTAAGAATTATCCTACCAGAGTTTACAAGTTGTTTCCATGTTCAAATGAGTCAAGAATGGAGCTACAAGTTGTTTCCAAGTTCAAACGATTAAAGAATAAAGTCTCAAGTTGGTACAGATTGTTTTCATGTTCAAATGAGCTAAGAATGACCCTACAAGAGTTTACAAGTTGTTTCCATGTTCAAACGAGTCAAGAATGAAGCTACAAGTTGTTTCCAAGTTCGAACGAGTCAAGAATGATGTCTCAATTTGTTAGGGATTGTTTTCATGTTCAAATGAACCAAGAACGATCCTACAAGAGGTTACAATTGTTTCAATGTTCAAACGAGTCAAGAATGAAGAGACAAGTTGTTTCCAAGTTTGAACAGTAAATATGAAGTCTAAAGTTGTTACGGATTATTGTCATGTTCAAATGAGCGAAAAATGATCCTACAAGAGTTTACAATTGTTTCAATGTTCAAACGAGTCAAGAATGGAGCTACAAGTTGTTTCCAAGTTTAAACGATTAAAGAATAAAGTCTCAAGTTGGTACAGATTGTTTTCATGTTCAAATGAGCTAAGAATGACCCTACAAGAGTTTACAAGTTGTTTCCATGTTCAAACGAGTCAAGAATGAAGCTACAAGTTGTTTCCAAGTTCGAACGAGTCAAGAATGATGTCTCAATTTGTTAGGGATTGTTTTCATGTTCAAATGAACCAAGAACGATCCTACAAGAGGTTACAATTGTTTCAATGTTCAAACGAGTCAAGAATGAAGAGACAAGTTGTTTCCAAGTTTGAACAGTAAATATGAAGTCTAAAGTTGTTACGGATTATTGTCATGTTCAAATGAGCGAAAAATGATCCTACAAGAGTTTACAATTGTTTCAATGTTCAAACGAGTCAAGAATGGAGCTACAAGTTGTTTCCAAGTTCAAACGAGTAAAGAATAAAGTCTAAAGTTGGAACAGATTGTTTTCATTTTCAAATGAGCTAAGAATTATCCTACCAGAGTTTACAAGTTGTTTCCATGTTCAAATGAGTCAAGAATGGAGCTACAAGTTGTTTCCAAGTTCAAACGATTAAAGAATAAAGTCTCAAGTTGTTACAGATTGTTTTCATGTTCAAATGAGCCAAGAATCACCCTACAAGAGTTTACAAGTTGTTTCCATTGTCAAACGAGTCAAGAATGAAGCTACAAGTTGTTTCCAAGTTCGAACGAGTCAAGAATGATGTCTCAATTTGTTATGGATTGTTTTCATGTTCAAATGAACCAAGTATGATCGTACAAGAGGTTACAAGTTTTCATGTGCAAACGAGTCAAAAATAACGCTACAAGTTATCTCTAAGTTCGAATGAGTCAAGAATAACGTCTCCATATGTTACAGATTGTTTTCATGTTCAAATGAACCAAGAATGATCCTACAAGAGGCTACAATTGTTTCAATGTTCAAACGAGTAAAGAATGAAGAGACAAGTTGTTTCCAAGTTTGAACAGTAAAGAATGAAGTCTAAAGTTGTTACGGA
Organism: Oenanthe sinensis; assembly: GCA_028671895.1. Classification (NCBI taxonomy): domain Eukaryota; kingdom Viridiplantae; phylum Streptophyta; class Magnoliopsida; order Apiales; family Apiaceae; genus Oenanthe; species Oenanthe sinensis. The sequence continues at coordinate 17,134,912 of CM053807.1, forward strand.
TTATTGTCATGTTCAAATGAGCGAAAAATGATCCTACAAGAGTTTACAATTGTTTCAATGTTCAAACGAGTCAAGAATGGAGCTACAAGTTGTTTCCAAGTTCGAACGAGTCAAGAATGATGTCTCAATTTGTTAGGTATTGTTTTCATGTTCAAATGAGCCAAGAACGATCCTACAAGAGGTTACAATTGTTTCAATGTTCAAACGAGTCAAGAATGAAGAGACAAGTTGTTTCCAAGTTTGAACAGTAAAGAATGAAGTCTAAAGTTGTTACGGATTATTGTCATGTTCAAATGAGCCAAAAATGATCCTACAAGAGTTTACAATTGTTTCAATGTTCAAACGAGTCAAGAATGGAGCTACAAGTTGTTTCCAAGTTTAAACGATTAAAAAATAAAGTCTCAAGTTGGTACAGATTGTTTTCATGTTCAAATGAGCTAAGAATGACCCTACAAGAGTTTACAAGTTGTTTCCATGTTCAAACGAGTCAAGAATGAAGCTACAAGTTGTTTCCAAGTTCGAACGAGTCAAGAATGATGTCTCAATTTGTTAGGGATTGTTTTCATGTTCAAATGAACCAAGAACGATCCTACAAGAGGTTACAATTGTTTCAATGTTCAAACGAGTCAAGAATGAAGAGACAAGTTGTTTCCAAGTTTGAACAGTAAATATGAAGTCTAAAGTTGTTACGGATTATTGTCATGTTCAAATGAGCGAAAAATGATCCTACAAGAGTTTACAATTGTTTCAATGTTCAAACGAGTCAAGAATGAAGCTACAAGTTGTTTCCAAGTTCGAACGAGTCAAGAATGATGTCTCAATTTGTTAGGGATTGTTTTCATGTTCAAATGAACCAAGAACGATCCTACAAGAGGTTACAATTTTTTCAATGTTCAAACGAGTCAAGAATGAAGAGACAAGTTGTTTCCAAGTTTGAACAGTAAATATGAAGTCTAAAGTTGTTACAGATTGTTTTCATGTTCAAATGAGCTAAGAATGATCCTACCAGAGTTTACAAGTTGTTTCCATGTTCAAATGAGTCAAGAATGGAGCTACAAGTTGTTTCCAAGTTCAAAAGATTAAAGAATAAAGTCTCAAGTTGTTACAGATTGTTTTCATGTTCAAATGAGCCAAGAATCACCCTACAAGAGTTTACAAGTTGTTTCCATTGTCAAACGAGTCAAGAATGAAGCTACAAGTTGTTTCCAAGTTCGAACGAGTCAAGAATGATTTCTCAATTTGTTATGGATTGTTTTCATGTTCAAATGAACCAAGTATGATCGTACAAGAGGTTACAAGTTTTCATGTGCAAACGAGTCAAAAATAAAGCTACAAGTTATCTCTAAGTTCGAATGAGTCAAGAATAACGTCTCAATATGTTACAGATTGTTTTCATGTTCAAATGAACCAAGAATGATCCTACAAGAGGCTACAATTGTTTCAATGTTCAAACGAGTAAAGAATGAAGAGACAAGTTGTTTCCAAGTTTGAACAGTAAAGAATGAAGTCTAAAGTTGTTACGGATTATTGTCATGTTCAAATGAGCCAAAAATGATCCTACAAGAGTTTACAATTGTTTCAATGTTCAAACGAGTCAAGAATGGAGCTACAAGTTGTTTCCAAGTTCGAACGAGTCAAGAATGATGTCTCAATTTGTTAGGTATTGTTTTCATGTTCAAATGAGCCAAGAACGATCCTACAAGAGGTTACAATTGTTTCAATGTTCAAACGAGTCAAGAATGAAGAGACAAGTTGTTTCCAAGTTTGAACAGTAAATATGAAGTCTAAAGTTGTTACGGATTATTGTCATGTTCAAATGAGCGAAAAATGATCCTACAAGAGTTTACAATTGTTTCAATGTTCAAACGAGTCAAGAATGGAGCTACAAGTTGTTTCCAAGTTTAAACGATTAAAGAATAAAGTCTCAAGTTGGTACAGATTGTTTTCATGTTCAAATGAGCTAAGAATGACCCTACAAGAGTTTACAAGTTGTTTCCATGTTCAAACGAGTCAAGAATGAAGCTACAAGTTGTTTCCAAGTTCGAACGAGTCAAGAATGATGTCTCAATTTGTTAGGGATTGTTTTCATGTTCAAATGAACCAAGAACGATCCTACAAGAGGTTACAATTGTTTCAATGTTTAAACGAGTCAAGAATGAAGAGACAAGTTGTTTCCAAGTTTGAACAGTAAATATGAAGTCTAAAGTTGTTACGGATTATTGTCATGTTCAAATGAGCGAAAAATGATCCTACAAGAGTTTACAATTGTTTCAATGTTCAAACGAGTCAAGAATGGAGCTACAAGTTGTTTCCAAGTTCAAACGAGTAAAGAATAAAGTCTAAAGTTGGAACAGATTGTTTTCATTTTCAAATGAGCTAAGAATTATCCTACCAGAGTTTACAAGTTGTTTCCATGTTCAAATGAGTCAAGAATGGAGCTACAAGTTGTTTCCAAGTTCAAACGATTAAAGAATAAAGTCTCAAGTTGTTACAGATTGTTTTCATGTTCAAATGAGCCAAGAATCACCCTACAAGAGTTTACAAGTTGTTTCCATTGTCAAACGAGTCAAGAATGAAGCTACAAGTTGTTTCCAAGTTCGAACGAGTCAAGAATGATGTCTCAATTTGTTATGGATTGTTTTCATGTTCAAATGAACCAAGTATGATCGTACAAGAGGTTACAAGTTTTCATGTGCAAACGAGTCAAAAATAACGCTACAAGTTATCTCTAAGTTCGAATGAGTCAAGAATAACGTCTCCATATGTTACAGATTGTTTTCATGTTCAAATGAACCAAGAATGATCCTACAAGAGGCTACAATTGTTTCAATGTTCAAACGAGTAAAGAATGAAGAGACAAGTTGTTTCCAAGTTTGAACAGTAAAGAATGAAGTCTAAAGTTGTTACGGATTATTGTCATGTTCAAATGAGCGAAAAATGATCCTACAAGAGTTTACAATTGTTTCAATGTTCAAACGAGTCAAGAATGGAGCTACAAGTTGTTTCCAAGTTCGAACGAGTCAAGAATGATGTCTCAATTTGTTAGGTATTGTTTTCATGTTCAAATGAGCCAAGAACGATCCTACAAGAGGTTACAATTGTTTCAATGTTCAAACGAGTCAAGAATGAAGAGACAAGTTGTTTCCAAGTTTGAACAGTAAAGAATGAAGTCTAAAGTTGTTACGGATTATTGTCATGTTCAAATGAGCCAAAAATGATCCTACAAGAGTTTACAATTGTTTCAATGTTCAAACGAGTCAAGAATGGAGCTACAAGTTGTTTCCAAGTTTAAACGATTAAAAAATAAAGTCTCAAGTTGGTACAGATTGTTTTCATGTTCAAATGAGCTAAGAATGACCCTACAAGAGTTTACAAGTTGTTTCCATGTTCAAACGAGTCAAGAATGAAGCTACAAGTTGTTTCCAAGTTCGAACGAGTCAAGAATGATGTCTCAATTTGTTAGGGATTGTTTTCATGTTCAAATGAACCAAGAACGATCCTACAAGAGGTTACAATTGTTTCAATGTTCAAACGAGTCAAGAATGAAGAGACAAGTTGTTTCCAAGTTTGAACAGTAAATATGAAGTCTAAAGTTGTTACGGATTATTGTCATGTTCAAATGAGCGAAAAATGATCCTACAAGAGTTTACAATTGTTTCAATGTTCAAACGAGTCAAGAATGAAGCTACAAGTTGTTTCCAAGTTCGAACGAGTCAAGAATGATGTCTCAATTTGTTAGGGATTGTTTTCATGTTCAAATGAACCAAGAACGATCCTACAAGAGGTTACAATTTTTTCAATGTTCAAACGAGTCAAGAATGAAGAGACAAGTTGTTTCCAAGTTTGAACAGTAAATATGAAGTCTAAAGTTGTTACAGATTGTTTTCATGTTCAAATGAGCTAAGAATGATCCTACCAGAGTTTACAAGTTGTTTCCATGTTCAAATGAGTCAAGAATGGAGCTACAAGTTGTTTCCAAGTTCAAAAGATTAAAGAATAAAGTCTCAAGTTGTTACAGATTGTTTTCATGTTCAAATGAGCCAAGAATCACCCTACAAGAGTTTACAAGTTGTTTCCATTGTCAAACGAGTCAAGAATGAAGCTACAAGTTGTTTCCAAGTTCGAACGAGTCAAGAATGATTTCTCAATTTGTTATGGATTGTTTTCATGTTCAAATGAACCAAGTATGATCGTACAAGAGGTTACAAGTTTTCATGTGCAAACGAGTCAAAAATAAAGCTACAAGTTATCTCTAAGTTCGAATGAGTCAAGAATAACGTCTCAATATGTTACAGATTGTTTTCATGTTCAAATGAACCAAGAATGATCCTACAAGAGGCTACAATTGTTTCAATGTTCAAACGAGTAAAGAATGAAGAGACAAGTTGTTTCCAAGTTTGAACAGTAAAGAATGAAGTCTAAAGTTGTTACGGATTATTGTCATGTTCAAATGATCCAAAAATGATCCTACAAGAGTTTACAATTGTTTCAATGTTCAAACGAGTCAAGAATGGAGCTACAAGTTGTTTCCAAGTTCGAACGAGTCAAGAATGATGTCTCAATTTGTTAGGTATTGTTTTCATGTTCAAATGAGCCAAGAACGATCCTACAAGAGGTTACAATTGTTTCAATGTTCAAACGAGTCAAGAATGAAGAGACAAGTTGTTTCCAAGTTTGAACAGTAAAGAATGAAGTCTAAAGTTGTTACGGATTATTGTCATGTTCAAATGAGCCAAAAATGATCCTACAAGAGTTTACAATTGTTTCAATGTTCAAACGAGTCAAGAATGGAGCTACAAGTTGTTTCCAAGTTCGAACGAGTCAAGAATGATGTCTCAAGTTGGTACAGATTGTTTTCATGTTCAAATGAGCTAAGAATGACCCTACAAGAGTTTACAAGTTGTTTCCATGTTCAAACGAGTCAAGAATGAAGCTACAAGTTGTTTCCAAGTTCGAACGAGTCAAGAATGATGTCTCAATTTGTTAGGGATTGTTTTCATGTTCAAATGAACCAAGAACGATCCTACAAGAGGTTACAATTTTTTCAATGTTCAAACGAGTCAAGAATGAAGAGACAAGTTGTTTCCAAGTTTGAACAGTAAATATGAAGTCTAAAGTTGTTACGGATTATTGTCATGTTCAAATGAGCGAAAAATGATCCTACAAGAGTTTACAATTGTTTCAATGTTCAAACGAGTCAAGAATGGAGCTACAAGTTGTTTCCAAGTTCAAACGAGTAAAGAATAAAGTCTAAAGTTGGTACAGATTGTTTTCATTTTCAAATGAGCTAAGAATGATCCTACCAGAGTTTACAAGTTGTTTCCATGTTCAAATGAGTCAAGAATGGAGCTACAAGTTGTTTCCAAGTTCGAACGAGTCAAGAATGATGTCTCAATTTGTTAGGGATTGTTTTCATGTTCAAATGAACCAAGAACGATCCTACAAGAGGTTACAATTTTTTCAATGTTCAAACGAGTCAAGAATGAAGAGACAAGTTGTTTCCAAGTTTGAACAGTAAATATGAAGTCTAAAGTTGTTACAGATTGTTTTCATGTTCAAATGAGCTAAGAATGATCCTACCAGAGTTTACAAGTTGTTTCCATGTTCAAATGAGTCAAGAATGGAGCTACAAGTTGTTTCCAAGTTCAAAAGATTAAAGAATAAAGTCTCAAGTTGTTACAGATTATTGTCATGTTAAAATGAGCGAAAAATGATCCTACAAGAGTTTACAATTGTTTCAATGTTCAAACGAGTCAAGAATGGAGCTACAAGTTGTTTCCAAGTTCGAACGAGTCAAGAATGATGTCTCAATTTGTTAGGGATTGTTTTCATGTTCAAATGAGCCAAGAACGATCCTACAAGAGGTTACAATTGTTTCAATGTTCAAACGAGTCAAGAATGAAGAGACAAGTTGTTTCCAAGTTTGAACAGTAAAGAATGAAGTCTAAAGTTGTTACGGATTATTGTCATGTTCAAATGAGCCAAAAATGATCCTACAAGAGTTTACAATTGTTTCAATGTTCAAACGAGTCAAGAATGGAACTACAAGTTGTTTCCAAGTTTAAACGATTAAAGAATAAAGTCTCAAGTTGGTACAGATTGTTTTCATGTTCAAATGAACTATGAATGACCCTACAAGAGTTTACAAGTTGTTTCCATGTTCAAACGAGTCAAGAATGGAGCTACAAGTTGTTTCCAAGTTCAAACGATTAAAGAATAAAGTCTCAAGTTGTTACAGATTGTTTTCATGTTCAAATGAACCAAGAACGATCCTACAAGAGGTTACAATTGTTTCAATGTTCAAACGAGTCAAGAATGAAGCTACAAGTTATTTCCAAGTTTGAAAAGTAAATATGAAGTCTAAAGTTGTTACGAATTATTGTCATGTTCAAATGAGCGAAAAATGATCCTACAAGAGTTTACAATTGTTTCAATGTTCAAACGAGTCAAGAATGGAGCTACAAGTTGTTTCCAAGTTCAAACGAGTAAAGAATAAAGTCTAAAGTTGGTACAGATTGTTTTCATGTTCAAATGAGCTAAGAATGATCCTACCAGAGTTTACAAGTTGTTTCCATGTTCAAATGAGTCAAGAATGGAGCTACAAGTTGTTTCCAAGTTCAAACGATTAAAGAATAAAGTCTCAAGTTGTTACGGACTGTTTTCATGTTCAAATGAGCCAAGAATGACCCTACAAGAGTTTACAATTATTTCAATGTTCAAACGAGTCAAGAATGAAGAGACAAGTTGTTTCCAAGTTTGAACAGTAAAGAATGAATCTAAAGTTGTTACGGATTATTGTCATGTTCAGATGAGCCAAAAATGATCCTACAACAGTTTACATTTGTTTCAATGTTCAAACGAGTCAAGAATGGAGCTACAAGTTGTTTCCATGTTTAAACGAGTAAAGAATAAAGTCTCAAGTTGTTACAGATTGTTTTCATGTTCAAATGAGCTAAGAATGATCCTACCAGAGTTTACAAGTTGTTTCCATGTTCAAATGAGTCAGGAATGGAGCTACAAGTTGTTTCCAAGTTCAAACGATTAAAGAATAAAGTCTCAAGTTGTTACAGATTGTTTTCATGTTCAAATGAGCCAAGAATCACCCTACAAGAGTTTACAAGTTGTTTCCATTGTCAAACGAGTCAAGAATGAAGCTACAAGTTGTTTCCAAGTTCGAACGAGTCAAGAATGATGTCTCAATTTGTTATGGATTGTTTTCATGTTCAAATGAACCAAGTATGATCGTACAAGAGGTTACAAGTTTTCATGTGCAAACGAGTCAAAAATAAAGCTACAAGTTATTTCTAAGTTCGAATGAGTCAAGAATAACGTCTCAATATGTTACAGATTGTTTTCATGTTCAAATTAACCAAGAATGATCCTACAAGAGGCTACAATTGTTTCAATGTTCAAACGAGTAAAGAATGAAGAGACAAGTTGTTTCCAAGTTTGAACAGTAAAGAATGAAGTCTAAAGTTGTTACGGATTATTGTCATGTTCAAATGAGCGAAAAATGATCCTACAAGAGTTTACAATTGTTTCAATGTTCAAACGAGTCAAGAATGGAGCTACAAGATGTTTCCGAGTTCAAACGAGTAAAGAATAAAGTCTAAAGTTGGTACAGATTGTTTTCATGTTCAAATGAGCCAAGAATGATCCTACAAGAGTTTACAAGTTGTTTCCATGTTCAAACGAGTCAAGAATGAAGCAACAAGTTATTTCCAAGTTCGAACGAGTCAAGAATGATGTCTCAATTTTGTTACGGATTGTTTTCATGTTCAAATGGACCAAGAATGATCTTACAAGAGTTTACAATTGTTTCAATGTTCAAACGAGTCAAGAATGAAGAGAGAAGTTGTTTCCAAGTTTGAACAGTAAAGAATGAATCTAAAGTTATTACAGATTATTGTCATGTTCGGATGAGCCAAAAATGATCCTACAACAGTTTACATTTGTTTCAATGTTCAACCGAGTCAAGAATGGAGCTACAAGTTGTTTCCAAGTTTAAACGAGTGAAGAAAAAGTCTCAAGTTGTTACAGATTGTTTTCATGTTCAAATGAGCTAAGAATGATCCTACCAGAGTTTACAAGTTGTTTCCATGTTCAAACGAGTCAAGAATGAAGCTACAAGTTGTTTCCAAGTTCGAACGAGTCAAGAATGATGTCTCAATTTGTTAGGGATTGTTTTCATGTTCAAATGAACCAAGAACGATCCTACAAGAGGTTACAATTGTTTCAATGTTCAAACGAGTCAAGAATGAAGAGACAAGTTGTTTCCAAGTTTGAACAGTAAAGAATGAAGTCTAAAGTTGTTACGGATTATTGTCATGTTCAAATGAGCCAAAAATGATCCTACAAGAGTTTACAATTGTTTCAATGTTCAAACGAGTCAAGAATGGAGCTACAAGTTGTTTCCAAGTTTAAACGAGTAAAGAATAAAGTCTCAAGTTGTTACAGATTGTTTTCATGTTCAAATGAGCCAAGAATAACCCTACAAGAGTTTACAAGTTGTTTCCATTGTCAAACGAGTCAAGAATGAAGCTACAAGTTGTTTCCAAGTTCGAACGAGTCAAGAATGATGTCTCAATTTGTTATGGATTGTTTTCATGTTCAAATGAACCAAGTATGATCGTACAAGAGGTTACAAGTTTTCATGTGCAAACGAGTCAAAAATAAAGCTACAAGTTATTTCTAAGTTCGAATGAGTCAAGAATAACGTCTCAATATGTTACAGATTGTTTTCATGTTCAAATGAACCAAGAATGTTCCTACAAGAGGCTACAATTGTTTCAATGTTCAAACGAGTAAAGAATGAAGAGACAAGTTGTTTCCAAGTTTGAACAGTAAAGAATGAAGTCTAAAGTTGTTACGGATTATTGTCATGTTCAAATGAGCGAAAAATGATCCTACAAGAGTTTACAATTGTTTCAATGTTCAAACGAGTCAAGAATGGAGCTACAAGTTGTTTCCGAGTTCAAACGAGTAAAGAATAAAGTCTAAAGTTGGTACAGATTGTTTTCATGTTCAAATGAGCCAAGAACGATCCTACAAGAGGTTACAATTGTTTCAATGTTCAAACGAGTCAAGAATGAAGAGACAAGTTGTTTCCAAGTTTGAACAGTAAAGAATGAAGTCTAAAGTTGTTACGGATTATTGTCATGTTCAAATGAGCCAAAAATGATCCTACAAGAGTTTACAATTGTTTCAATGTTCAAACGAGTCAAGAATGGAGCTACAAGTTGTTTCCAAGTTCAAACGATTAAAGAATAAAGTCTCAAGTTGTTACAGATTGTTTTCATGTTCAAATGAGCCAAGAATCACCCTACAAGAGTTTACAAGTTGTTTCCATTGTCAAACGTGTCAAGAATGAAGCTACAAGTTGTTTCCAAGTTCGAACGAGTCAAGAATGATGTCTCAATTTGTTATGGATTGTTTTCATGTTCAAATGAACCAAGTATGATCGTACAAGAGGTTACAAGTTTTCATGTGCAAACGAGTCAAAAATAAAGCTACAAGTTATTTCTAAGTTCGAATGAGTCAAGAATAACGTCTCAATATGTTACAGATTGTTTTCATGTTCAAATTAACCAAGAATGATCCTACAAGAGGCTACAATTGTTTCAATGTTCAAACGAGTAAAGAATGAAGAGACAAGTTGTTTCCAAGTTTGAACAGTAAAGAATGAAGTCTAAAGTTGTTACGGATTATTGTCATGTTTAAATGAGCGAAAAATGATCCTACAAGAGTTTACAATTGTTTCAATGTTCAAACGAGTCAAGAATGGAGCTACAAGATGTTTCCGAGTTCAAACGAGTAAAGAATAAAATCTAAAGTTGGTACAGATTGTTTTCATGTTCAAATGAGCCAAGAATGATCCTACAAGAGTTTACAAGTTGTTTCCATGTTCAAACGAGTCAAGAATGAAGCAACAAGTTATTTCCAAGTTCGAACGAGTCAAGAATGATGTCTCAATTTTGTTACGGATTGTTTTCATGTTCAAATGGACCAAGAATGATCTTACAAGAGTTTACAATTGTTTCAATGTTCTAACGAGTCAAGAATGAAGAGAGAAGTTGTTTCCAAGTTTGAACAGTAAAGAATGAATCTAAAGTTGTTACAGATTATTGTCATGTTCGGATGAGCCAAAAATGATCCTACAACAGTTTACATTTGTTTCAATGTTCAACCGAGTCAAGAATGGAGCTACAAGTTGTTTCCAAGTTTAAACGAGTAAAGAATAAAGTCTTAACTTGTTACAGATTGTTTTCATGTTCAAATGAGCCAAGAATAATCCTACCAGAGTTTACAAGTTGTTTCCATGTTCAAACGAGTCAAGAATGAAGCTACAAGTTGTTTCCAAGTTCGAACGAGTCAAGAATGATGTCTCAATTTGTTAGGGATTGTTTTCATGTTCAAATGAACCAAGAACGATCCTACAAGAGGTTACAATTGTTTCAATGTTCAAACGAGTCAAGAATGAAGAGACAAGTTGTTTCCAAGTTTGAACAGTAAAGAATGAAGTCTAAAGTTGTTACGGATTATTGTCATGTTCAAATGAGCCAAAAATGATCCTACAAGAGTTTACAATTGTTTCAATGTTCAAACGAGTCAAGAATGGAGCTGCAAGTTGTTTCCGAGTTCAAACGAGTAAAGAATAAAGTCTAAAGTTGGTACAGATTGTTTTCATGTTCAAATGAGCCAAGAATAATCCTACCAGAGTTTACAAGTTGTTTCCATGTTCAAACGAGTCAAGAATGAAGCTACAAGTTGTTTCCAAGTTCGAACGAGTCAAGAATGATGTCTCAATTTGTTAGGGATTGCTTTCATGTTCAAATGAACCAAGAACGATCCTACAAGAGGTTACAATTGTTTCAATGTTCAAACGAGTCAAGAATGAAGAGACAAGTTGTTTCCAAGTTTGAACAGTAAAGAATGAAGTCTAAAGTTGTTACGGATTATTGTCATGTTCAAATGAGCCAAAAATGATCCTATAAGAGTTTACAATTGTTTCAATGTTCAAACGAGTCAAGAATGGAGCTGCAAGTTGTTTCCGAGTTCAAACGAGTAAAGAATAAAGTCTAAAGTTGGTACAGATTGTTTTCATGTTCAAATGAGCCAAGAATAATCCTACCAGAGTTTACAAGTTGTTTCCATGTTCAAACGAGTCAAGAATGAAGCTACAAGTTATTTCCAAGTTCGAACGAGTCAAGAATGATGTCTCAATTTGTTAGGGATTGTTTTCATGTTCAAATGAACCAAGAACGATCCTACAAGAGGTTACAATTGTTTCAATGTTCAAACGAGTCAAGAATGAAGAGACAAGTTGTTTCCAAGTTTGAACAGTAAAGAATGAAGTCTAAAGTTGTTACGGATTATTGTCATGTTCAAATGAGCCAAAAATGATCCTACAAGAGTTTACAATTGTTTCAATGTTCAAACGAGTCAAGAATGGAGCTGCAAGTTGTTTCCGAGTTCAAACGAGTAAAGAATAAAGTCTAAAGTTGGTACAGATTGTTTTCATGTTCAAATGAGCCAAAAATAATCCTACAAGAGTTTACAAGTTGTTTCCATGTTCAAACGAGTCAAGAATGAAGCTACAAGTTGTTTCCAAGTTCGAACGAGTCAAGAATGATGTCTCAATTTGTTAGGGATTGTTTTCATGTTCAAATGAACCAAGAACGATCCTACAAGAGGTTACAATTGTTTCAATGTTCAAACGAGTCAAGAATGAAGAGACAAGTTGTTTCCAAGTTTGAACAGTAAAGAATGAAGTCTAAAGTTGTTACGGATTATTGTCATGTTCAAATGAGCCAAAAATGATCCTACAAAAGTTTACAATTGTTTCAATGTTCAAACGAGTCAAGAATGGAGCTACAAGTTGTTTCCAAGTTTAAATGATTAAAGAATAAAGTCTCATGTTGTTACAGATTGTTTTCATGTTCAAATGAGCCAAGAATGACCCTACAAGAGTTTACAAGTTGTTTCCATTGTCAAACGAGTCAAGAATGAAGCTACAAGTTGTTTCCAAGTTCGAACGAGTCAAGAATGATGTCTCAATTTGTTATGGATTGTTTTCATGTTCAAATGAACCAAGTATGATCGTACAAGAGGTTACAAGTTTTCATGTGCAAACGAGTCAAAAATAAAGCTACAAGTTATTTCTAAGTTCGAATGAGTCAAGAATAACGTCTCAATATGTTACAGATTGTTTTCATGTTCAAATGAACCAAGAATGATCTTACAAGAGGCTACAATTGTTTCAATGTTCAAACGAGTAAAGAATGAAGAGACAAGTTGTTTCCAAGTTTGAACAGTAAAGAATGAAGTCTAAAGTTGTTACGGATTATTGTCATGTTCAAATGTGCGAAAAATGATCCTACAAGAGTTTACAATTGTTTCAATGTTCAAACGAGTCAAGAATGGAGCTACAAGTTGTTTCCGAGTTCAAACGAGTAAAGAATAAAGTCTAAAGTTGGTACAGATTGTTTTCATGTTCAAATGAGCCAAGAATGATCCTACAAGAGTTTACAAGTTGTTTCCATGTTCAAACGAGTCAAGAATGAAGCAACAAGTTATTTCCAAGTTTGAAAGAGTCAAGAATGATGTCTCAATTTGTTAGGGATTGTTTTCATGTTCAAATGAACCAAGAACGATCCTACAAGAGGTTACAATTGTTTCAATGTTCTAACGAGTCAAGAATGAAGAGACAAGTTGTTTCAAAGTTCGAACAGTAAAGAATGAAGTCTAAAGTTGTTACGGATTATTGTCATGTTCAAATGAGCAAAAAATGATCCTACAAGAGTTTACAATTGTTTCAATGTTCAAACGAGTCAAGAATGGAGCTGCAAGTTGTTTCCGAGTTCAAACGAGTAAAGAATAAAGTCTAAAGTTGGTACAGATTGTTTTCATGTTCAAATGAGCCAAGAATAATCCTACAAGAGTTTACAAGTTGTTTCCATTGTCAAACGAGTCAAGAATGAAGCTACAAGTTGTTTCCAAGTTCGAACGAGTCAAGAATGATGTCTCAATTTGTTATGGATTGTTTTCATGTTCAAATGAACCAAGTATGATCGTACAAGAGGTTACAAGTTTTCATGTGCAAACGAGTCAAAAATAAAGCTACAAGTTATTTCTAAGTTCGAATGAGTCAAGAATAACGTCTCAATATGTTACAGATTGTTTTCATGTTCAAATGAACCAAGAATGTTCCTACAAGAGGCTACAATTGTTTCAATGTTCAAACGAGTAAAGAATGAAGAGACAAGTTGTTTCCAAGTTTGAACAGTAAAGAATGAAGTCTAAAGTTGTTACGGATTAATGTCATGTTCAAATGAGCGAAAAATGATCCTACAAGAGTTTACAATTGTTTCAATGTTCAAACGAGTCAAGAATGGAGCTACAAGTTGTTTCCAAGTTCCAACGAGTCAAGAATGATGTCTCAATTTGTAAGGGATTGTTTTCATGTTCAAATAAGCCAAGAACGATCCTACAAGAGGTTACAATTGTTTCAATGTTCAAACGAGTCAAGAATGAAGAGACAAGTTGTTTCCAAGTTTGAACAGTAAAGAATGAAGTCTAAAGTTGTTACGGATTATTGTCATGTTCAAATGAGCCAAAAATGATCCTACAAAAGTTTACAATTGTTTCATTGTTCAAACGAGTCAAGAATGGAGCTACAAGTTGTTTCCAAGTTTAAATGATTAAAGAATAAAGTCTCAAGTTGTTACAGATTGTTTTCATGTTCAAATGAGCCAAGAATGATCCTACAAGAGGCTACAATTGTTTCAATGTTCAAACGAGTAAAGAATGAAGAGACAAGTTGTTTCCAAGTTTGAACAGTAAAGAATGAAGTCTAAAGTTGTTACGGATTATTGTCATGTTCAAATGAGCGAAAAATGATCCTACAAGAGTTTACAATTGTTTCAATGTTCAAACGAGTCAAGAATGGAGCTACAAGATGTTTCCGAGTTCAAACGAGTAAAGAATAAAGTCTAAAGTTGGTACAGATTGTTTTCATGTTCAAATGAGCTAAGAATGATCCTACCAGAGTTTACAAGTTGTTTTCATGTTCAAACGAGTCAAGAATGAAGCTACAAGTTGTTTCCAAGTTCGAACGAGTCAAGAATGATGTCTCAATTTGTTAGGGATTGTTTTCATGTTCAAATGAACCAAGAACGATCCTACAAGAGGTTACAATTGTTTCAATGTTCAAACGAGTCAAGAATGAAGAGACAAGTTGTTTCCAAGTTTGAACAGTAAAGAATGAAGTCTAAAGTTGTTACGGATTATTGTCATGTTCAAATGAGCCAAAAATGATCCTACAAGAGTTTACAATTGTTTCAATGTTCAAACGAGTCAAGAATGGAGCTGCAAGTTGTTTCCGAGTTCAAACGAGTAAAGAATAAAGTCTAAAGTTGGTACAGATTGTTTTCATGTTCAAATGAGCCAAGAATAATCCTACAAGAGTTTACAAGTTGTTTCCATGTTCAAACGAGTCAAGAATGAAGCTACAAGTTGTTTCCAAGTTCGAACGAGTCAAGAATGATGTCTCAATTTGTTAGGGATTGTTTTCATGTTCAAATGAACCAAGAACGATCCTACAAGAGGTTACAATTGTTTCAATGTTCAAACGAGTCAAGAATGAAGAGACAAGTTGTTTCCAAGTTTGAACAGTAAAGAATGAAGTCTAAAGTTGTTACGGATTATTGTCATGTTCGGATGAGCCAAAAATGATCCTACAACAGTTTACATTTGTTTCAATGTTCAACCGAGTCAAGAATGGAGCTACAAGTTGTTTCCAGGTTTAAACGAGTAAAGAATAAAGTCTCAAGTTGTTACAGATTGTTTTCATGTTCAAATGAGCTAAGAATGATCCTACCAGAGTTTACAAGTTGTTTCCATGTTCAAACGAGTCAAGAATGAAGCTAAAAGTTGTTTCCAAGTTCGAACGAGTCAAGAATGATGTCTCAATTTGTTAGGGATTGTTTTCATGTTCAAATGAACCAAGAACGATCCTACAAGAGGTTACAATTGTTTCAATGTTCAAACGAGTCAAGAATGAAGAGACAAGTTGTTTCCAAGTTTGAACAGTAAAGAATGAAGTCTAAAGTTGTTACGGATTATTGTCATGTTCAAATGAGCCAAAAATGATCCTACAAGAGTTTACAATTGTTTCAATGTTCAAACGAGTCAAGAATGGAGCTGCAAGTTGTTTCCGAGTTCAAACGAGTAAAGAATAAAGTCTAAAGTTGGTACAGATTGTTTTCATGTTCAAATGAGCCAAGAATAATCCTACAAGAGTTTACAAGTTGTTTCCATGTTCAAACGAGTCAAGAATGAAGCTACAAGTTGTTTCCAAGTTCGAACGAGTCAAGAATGATGTCTCAATTTGTTAGGGATTGTTTTCATGTTCAAATGAACCAAGAACGATCCTACAAGAGGTTACAATTGTTTCAATGTTCAAACGAGTCAAGAATGAAGAGACAAGTTGTTTCCAAGTTTGAACAGTAAAGAATGAAGTCTAAAGTTGTTACGGATTATTGTCATGTTCAAATGAGCCAAAAATGATCCTACAAGAGTTTACAATTGTTTCAATGTTCAAACGAGTCAAGAATGGAGCTGCAAGTTGTTTCCGAGTTCAAACGAGTAAAGAATAAAGTCTAAAGTTGGTACAGATTGTTTTCATGTTCAAATGAGCCAAGAATAATCCTACAAGAGTTTACAAGTTGTTTCCATGTTCAAACGAGTCAAGAATGAAGCTACAAGTTGTTTCCAAGTTCGAACGAGTCAAGAATGATGTCTCAATTTGTTAGGGATTGTTTTCATGTTCAAATGAACCAAGAACGATCCTACAAGAGGTTACAATTGTTTCAATGTTCAAACGAGTCAAGAATGAAGAGACAAGTTGTTTCCAAGTTTGAACAGTAAAGAATGAAGTCTAAAGTTGTTACGGATTATTGTCATGTTCGGATGAGCCAAAAATGATCCTACAACAGTTTACATTTGTTTCAATGTTCAACCGAGTCAAGAATGGAGCTACAAGTTGTTTCCAGGTTTAAACGAGTAAAGAATAAAGTCTCAAGTTGTTACAGATTGTTTTCATGTTCAAATGAGCTAAGAATGATCCTACCAGAGTTTACAAGTTGTTTCCATGTTCAAACGAGTCAAGAATGAAGCTACAAGTTGTTTCCAAGTTCGAACGAGTCAAGAATGATGTCTCAATTTGTTAGGGATTGTTTTCATGTTCAAATGAACCAAGAACGATCCTACAAGAGGTTACAATTGTTTCAATGTTCAAACGAGTCAAGAATGAAGAGACAAGTTGTTTCCAAGTTTGAACAGTAAAGAATGAAGTCTAAAGTTGTTACGGATTATTGTCATGTTCGGATGAGCCAAAAATGATCCTACAACAGTTTACATTTGTTTCAATGTTCAACCGAGTCAAGAATGGAGCTACAAGTTGTTTCCAGGTTTAAACGAGTAAAGAATAAAGTCTCAAGTTGTTACAGATTGTTTTCATGTTCAAATGAGCTAAGAATGATCCTACCAGAGTTTACAAGTTGTTTCCATGTTCAAACGAGTCAAGAATGAAGCTACAAGTTGTTTCCAAGTTCGAACGAGTCAAGAATGATGTCTCAATTTGTTAGGGATTGTTTTCATGTTCAAATGAACCAAGAACGATCCTACAAGAGGTTACAATTGTTTCAATGTTCAAACGAGTCAAGAATGAAGAGACAAGTTGTTTCCAAGTTTGAACAGTAAAGAATGAAGTCTAAAGTTGTTACGGATTATTGTCATGTTCAAATGAGCCAAAAATGATCCTACAAGAGTTTACAATTGTTTCAATGTTCAAACGAGTCAAGAATGGAGCTGCAAGTTGTTTCCGAGTTCAAACGAGTAAAGAATAAAGTCTAAAGTTGGTACAGATTGTTTTCATGTTCAAATGAGCCAAGAATAATCCTACAAGAGTTTACAAGTTGTTTCCATGTTCAAACGAGTCAAGAATGAAGCTACAAGTTGTTTCCAAGTTCGAACGAGTCAAGAATGATGTCTCAATTTGTTAGGGATTGTTTTCATGTTCAAATGAACCAAGAACGATCCTACAAGAGGTTACAATTGTTTCAATGTTCAAACGAGTCAAGAATGAAGAGACAAGTTGTTTCCAAGGTTGAACAGTAAAGAATGAAGTCTAAAGTTGTTACGGATTATTGTCATGTTCAAATGAGCCAAAAATGATCCTACAAAAGTTTACAATTGTTTCAATGTTCAAACAAGTCAAGAATGGAGCTACAAGTTGTTTCCAAGTTTAAATGATTAAAGAATAAAGTCTCAAGTTGTTACAGATTGTTTTCATGTTCAAATGAGCCAAGAATGACCCTACAAGAGTTTACAAGTTGTTTCCATTGTCAAACGAGTCAAGAATGAAGCTACAAGTTGTTTCCAAGTTCGAACGAGTCAAGAATGATGTCTCAATTTGTTATGGATTGTTTTCATGTTCAAATGAACCAAGTATGATCGTACAAGAGGTTACAAGTTTTCATGTGCAAACGAGTCAAAAATAAAGCTACAAGTTATTTCTAAGTTCGAATGAGTCAAGAATAACGTCTCAATATGTTACAGATTGTTTTCATGTTCAAATGAACCAAGAATGATCTTACAAGAGGCTACAATTGTTTCAATGTTCAAACGAGTAAAGAATGAAGAGACAAGTTGTTTCCAAGTTTGAACAGTAAAGAATGAAGTCTAAAGTTGTTACGGATTATTGTCATGTTCAAATGTGCGAAAAATGATCCTACAAGAGTTTACAATTGTTTCAATGTTCAAACGAGTCAAGAATGGAGCTACAAGTTATTTCCGAGTTCAAACGAGTAAAGAATAAAGTCTAAAGTTGGTACAGATTGTTTTCATGTTCAAATGAGCCAAGAATGATCCTACAAGAGTTTACAAGTTGTTTCCATGTTCAAACGAGTCAAGAATGAAGCAACAAGTTATTTCCAAGTTCGAAAGAGTCAAGAATGATGTCTCAATTTGTTAGGGATTGTTTTCATGTTCAAATGAACCAAGAACGATCCTACAAGAGGTTACAATTGTTTCAATGTTCAAACGAGTCAAGAATGAAGAGACAAGTTGTTTCAAAGTTCGAACAGTAAAGAATGAAGTCTAAAGTTGTTACGGATTATTGTCATGTTCAAATGAGCAAAAAATGATCCTACAAGAGTTTACAATTGTTTCAATGTTCAAACGAGTCAAGAATGGAGCTGCAAGTTGTTTCCGAGTTCAAACGAGTAAAGAATAAAGTCTAAAGTTGGTACAGATTGTTTTCATGTTCAAATGAGCCAAGAATAATCCTACAAGAGTTAACAAGTTGTTTCCATTGTCAAACGAGTCAAGAATGAAGCTACAAGTTGTTTCCAAGTTCGAACGAGTCAAGAATGATGTCTCAATTTGTTATGGATTGTTTTCATGTTCAAATGAACCAAGTATGATCGTACAAGAGGTTACAAGTTTTCATGTGCAAACGAGTCAAAAATAAAGCTACAAGTTATTTCTAAGTTCGAATGAGTCAAGAATAACGTCTCAATATGTTACAGATTGTTTTCATGTTCAAATGAACCAAGAATGTTCCTACAAGAGGCTACAATTGTTTCAATGTTCAAACGAGTAAAGAATGAAGAGACAAGTTGTTTCCAAGTTTGAACAGTAAAGAATGAAGTCTAAAGTTGTTACGGATTATTGTCATGTTCAAATGAGCGAAAAATGATCCTACAAGAGTTTACAATTGTTTCAATGTTCAAACGAGTCAAGAATGGAGCTACAAGTTGTTTCCAAGTTCCAACGAGTCAAGAATGATGTCTCAATTTGTAAGGGATTGTTTTCATGTTCAAATAAGCCAAGAACGATCCTACAAGAGGTTACAATTGTTTCAATGTTCAAACGAGTCAAGAATGAAGAGACAAGTTGTTTCCAAGTTTGAACAGTAAAGAATGAAGTCTAAAGTTGTTACGGATTATTGTCATGTTCAAATGAGCGAAAAATGATCCTACAAGAGTTTACAATTGTTTCAATGTTCAAACGAGTCAAGAATGGAGCTACAAGATGTTTCCGAGTTCAAACGAGTAAAGAATAAAGTCTAAAGTTGGTACAGATTGTTTTCATGTTCAAATGAGCTAAGAATGATCCTACCAGAGTTTACAAGTTGTTTCCATGTTCAAACGAGTCAAGAATGAAGCTACAAGTTGTTTCCAAGTTCGAACGAGTCAAGAATGATGTCTCAATTTGTTAGGGATTGTTTTCATGTTCAAATGAACCAAGAACGATCCTACAAGAGGTTACAATTGTTTCAATGTTCAAATGAGTCAAGAATGAAGAGACAAGTTGTTTCCAAGTTTGAACAGTAAAGAATGAAGTCTAAAGTTGTTACGGATTATTGTCATGTTCAAATGAGCCAAAAATGATCCTACAAGAGTTTACAATTGTTTCAATGTTCAAACGAGTCAAGAATGGAGCTGCAAGTTGTTTCCGAGTTCAAACGAGTAAAGAATAAAGTCTAAAGTTGGTACAGATTGTTTTCATGTTCAAATGAGCCAAGAATAATCCTACAAGAGTTTACAAGTTGTTTCCATGTTCAAACGAGTCAAGAATGAAGCTACAAGTTGTTTCCAAGTTCGAACGAGTCAAGAATGATGTCTCAATTTGTTAGGGATTGTTTTCATGTTCAAATGAACCAAGAACGATCCTACAAGAGGTTACAATTGTTTCAATGTTCAAACGAGTCAAGAATGAAGAGACAAGTTGTTTCCAAGTTTGAACAGTAAAGAATGAAGTCTAAAGTTGTTACGGATTATTGTCATGTTCAAATGAGCCAAAAATGATCCTACAAAAGTTTACAATTGTTTCAATGTTCAAACGAGTCAAGAATGGAGCTGCAAGTTGTTTCCAAGTTTAAATGATTAAAGAATAAAGTCTCAAGTTGTTACAGATTGTTTTCATGTTCAAATGAGCCAAGAATGACCCTACAAGAGTTTACAAGTTGTTTCCATTGTCAAACGAGTCAAGAATGAAGCTACAAGTTGTTTCCAAGTTCGAACGAGTCAAGAATGATGTCTCAATTTGTTATGGATTGTTTTCATGTTCAAATGAACCAAGTATGATCGTACAAGAGGTTCCAAGTTTTCATGTGCAAACGAGTCAAAAATAAAGCTACAAGTTATTTCTAGGTTCGAATGAGTCAAGAATAACGTCTCAATATGTTACAGATTGTTTTCATGTTCAAATGAACCAAGAATGATCTTACAAGTGGCTACAATTGTTTCAATGTTCAAACGAGTAAAGAATGAAGAGACAAGTTGTTTCCAAATTTGAACAGTAAAGAATGAAGTCTAAAGTTCTTACGGATTATTGTCATGTTCAAATGAGCGAAAAATGATCCTACAAGAGTTTACAATTGTTTCAATGTTCAAACGAGTCAAGAATGGAGCTACAAGTTGTTTCCAAGTTCAAACGAGTAAAGAATAAAGTCTAAAGTTGGTACAGATTGTTTTCATGTTCAAATGAGCCAAGAATGATCCTACAAGAGTTTACAAGTTGTTTCCATGTTCAAACGAGTCAAGAATGAAGCAACAAGTTATTTCCAAGTTCGAACGAGTCAAGAATGATGTCTCAATTTTGTTACGGATTGTTTTCATGTTCAAATGGACCAAGAATGATCTTACAAGAGTTTACAATTGTTTCAATGTTCAAACGAGTCAAGAATGAAGAGAGAAGTTGTTTCCAAGTTTGAACAGTAAAGAATGAATCTAAAGTTGTTACGGATTATTGTCATGTTCGGATGAGCCAAAAATGATCCTACAACAGTTTACATTTGTTTCAATGTTCAACCGAGTCAAGAATGGAGCTACAAGTTGTTTCCAAGTTTAAACGAGTAAAGAATAAAGTCTCAAGTTGTTACAGATTGTTTTCATGTTCAAATGAGCTAAGAATGATCCTACCAGAGTTTACAAGTTGTTTCCATGTTCAAACGAGTCAAGAATGAAGCTACAAGTTGTTTCCAAGTTCGAACGAGTCAAGAATGATGTCTCAATTTGTTAGGGATTGTTTTCATGTTCAAATGAACCAAGAACGATCCTACAAGAGGTTACAATTGTTTCAATGTTCAAACGAGTCAAGAATGAAGAGACAAGTTGTTTCAAAGTTTGAACAGTAAAGAATGAAGTCTAAAGTTGTTACGGATTATTGTCATGTTCAAATGAGCAAAAAATGATCCTACAAGAGTTTACAATTGTTTCAATGTTCAAACGAGTCAAGAATGGAGCTGCAAGTTGTTTCCGAGTTCAAACGAGTAAAGAATAAAGTATAAAGTTGGTACAGATTGTTTTCATGTTCAAATGAGCCAAGAATAATCCTACAAGAGTTTACAAGTTGTTTCCATTGTCAAACGAGTCAAGAATGAAGCTACAAGTTGTTTCCAAGTTCGAACGAGTCAAGAATGATGTCTCAATTTGTTATGGATTGTTTTCATGTTCAAATGAACCAAGTATGATCGTACAAGAGGTTACAAGTTTTCATGTGCAAACGAGTCAAAAATAAAGCTACAAGTTATTTCTAAGTTCGAATGAGTCAAGAATAACGTCTCAATATGTTACAGATTGTTTTCATGTTCAAATGAACCAAGAATGTTCCTACAAGAGGCTACAATTGTTTCAATGTTCAAACGAGTAAAGAATGAAGAGACAAGTTGTTTCCAAGTTTGAACAGTAAAGAATGAAGTCTAAAGTTGTTACGGATTATTGTCATGTTCAAATGAGCGAAAAATGATCCTACAAGAGTTTACAATTGTTTCAATGTTCAAACGAGTCAAGAATGGAGCTACAAGTTGTTTCCAAGTTCCAACGAGTCAAGAATGATGTCTCAATTTGTAAGGGATTGTTTTCATGTTCAAATAAGCCAAGAACGATCCTACAAGAGGTTACAATTGTTTCAATGTTCAAACGAGTCAAGAATGAAGAGACAAGTTGTTTCCAAGTTTGAACAGTAAAGAATGAAGTCTAAAGTTGTTACGGATTATTGTCATGTTCAAATGAGCCAAAAATGATCCTACAAAAGTTTACAATTGTTTCAATGTTCAAACGAGTCAAGAATGGAGCTACAAGTTGTTTCCAAGTTTAAATGATTAAAGAATAAAGTCTCAAGTTGTTACAGATTGTTTTCATATTCAAATGAGCCAAGAATGACCCTACAAGAGTTTACAAGTTGTTTCCATTGTCAAACGAGTCAAGAATGAAGCTACAAGTTGTTTCCAAGTTCGAACGAGTCAAGAATGATGTCTCAATTTGTTATGGATTGTTTTCATGTTCAAATGAACCAAGTATGATCGTACAAGAGGTTACAAGTTTTCATGTGCAAACGAGTCAAAAATAAAGCTACAAGTTATTTCTAAGTTCGAATGAGTCAAGAATAACGTCTCAATATGTTACAGATTGTTTTCATGTTCAAATTAACCAAGAATGATCCTACAAGAGGCTACAATTGTTTCAATGTTCAAACGAGTAAAGAATGAAGAGACAAGTTGTTTCCAAGTTTGAACAGTAAAGAATGAAGTCTAAAGTTGTTACGGATTATTGTCATGTTCAAATGAGCGAAAAATGATCCTACAAGAGTTTACAATTGTTTCAATGTTCAACCGAGTCAAGAATGGAGCTACAAGATGTTTCCGAGTTCAAACGAGTAAAGAATAAAGTTTAAAGTTGGTACAGATTGTTTTCATGTTCAAATGAGCCAAGAATGATCCTACAAGAGTTTACAAGTTGTTTCCATGTTCAAACCAGTCAAGAATGAAGCAACAAGTTATTTCCAAGTTCGAACGAGTCAAGAATGATGTCTCAATTTTGTTACGGATTGTTTTCATGTTCAAATGGACCAAGAATGATCTTACAAGAGTTTACAATTGTTTCAATGTTCAAACGAGTCAAGAATGAAGAGAGAAGTTGTTTCCAAGTTTGAACAGTAAAGAATGAATCTAAAGTTGTTACAGATTATTGTCATGTTCGGATGAGCCAAAAATGATCCTACAACAGTTTACATTTGTTTCAATGTTCAACCGAGTCAAGAATGGAGCTACAAGTTGTTTCCTAGTTTAAACGAGTAAAGAATAAAGTCTCAAGTTGTTACAGATTGTTTTCATGTTCAAATGAGCTAAGAATGATCCTACCAGAGTTTACAAGTTGTTTCCATGTTCAAACGAGTCAAGAATGAAGCTACAAGTTGTTTCCAAGTTCGAACGAGTCAAGAATGATGTCTCAATTTGTAAGGGATTGTTTTCATGTTCAAATAAGCCAAGAACGATCCTACAAGAGGTTACAATTGTTTCAATGTTCAAACGAGTCAAGAATGAAGAGACAAGTTGTTTCCAAGTTTGAACAGTAAAGAATGAAGTCTAAAGTTGTTACGGATTATTGTCATGTTCAAATGAGCCAAAAATGATCCTACAAAAGTTTACAATTGTTTCAATGTTCAAACGAGTCAAGAATGGAGCTACAAGTTGTTTCCAAGTTTAAATGATTAAAGAATAAAGTCTCAAGTTGTTACAGATTGTTTTCATATTCAAATGAGCCAAGAATGACCCTACAAGAGTTTACAAGTTGTTTCCATTGTCAAACGAGTCAAGAATGAAGCTACAAGTTGTTTCCAAGTTCGAACGAGTCAAGAATGATGTCTCAATTTGTTATGGATTGTTTTCATGTTCAAATGAACCAAGTATGATCGTACAAGAGGTTACAAGTTTTCATGTGCAAACGAGTCAAAAATAAAGCTACAAGTTATTTCTAAGTTCGAATGAGTCAAGAATAACGTCTCAATATGTTACAGATTGTTTTCATGTTCAAATTAACCAAGAATGATCCTACAAGAGGCTACAATTGTTTCAATGTTCAAACGAGTAAAGAATGAAGAGACAAGTTGTTTCCAAGTTTGAACAGTAAAGAATGAAGTCTAAAGTTGTTACGGATTATTGTCATGTTCAAATGAGCGAAAAATGATCCTACAAGAGTTTACAATTGTTTCAATGTTCAACCGAGTCAAGAATGGAGCTACAAGATGTTTCCGAGTTCAAACGAGTAAAGAATAAAGTTTAAAGTTGGTACAGATTGTTTTCATGTTCAAATGAGCCAAGAATGATCCTACAAGAGTTTACAAGTTGTTTCCATGTTCAAACCAGTCAAGAATGAAGCAACAAGTTATTTCCAAGTTCGAACGAGTCAAGAATGATGTCTCAATTTTGTTACGGATTGTTTTCATGTTCAAATGGACCAAGAATGATCTTACAAGAGTTTACAATTGTTTCAATGTTCAAACGAGTCAAGAATGAAGAGAGAAGTTGTTTCCAAGTTTGAACAGTAAAGAATGAATCTAAAGTTGTTACAGATTATTGTCATGTTCGGATGAGCCAAAAATGATCCTACAACAGTTTACATTTGTTTCAATGTTCAACCGAGTCAAGAATGGAGCTACAAGTTGTTTCCTAGTTTAAACGAGTAAAGAATAAAGTCTCAAGTTGTTACAGATTGTTTTCATGTTCAAATGAGCTAAGAATGATCCTACCAGAGTTTACAAGTTGTTTCCATGTTCAAACGAGTCAAGAATGAAGCTACAAGTTGTTTCCAAGTTCGAACGAGTCAAGAATGATGTCTCAATTTGTTAGGGATTGTTTTCATGTTCAAATGAACCAAGACCGATCCTACAAGGGGTTACAATTGTTTCAATGTTCAAACGAGTCAAGAATGAAGAGACAAGTTGTTTCCAAGTTTGAACAGTAAAGAATGAAGTCTAAAGTTGTTACGGATTATTGTATGTTCAAATGAGCCAAAAATGATCCTACAAGAGTTTACAATTGTTTCAATGTTCAAACGAGTCAAGAATGGAGCTGCAAGTTGTTTCCGAGTTCAAACGAGTAAAGAATAAAGTCTAAAGTTGGTACAGATTGTTTTCATGTTCAAATGAGCCAAGATTAATCCTACAAGAGTTTACAAGTTGTTTCCATGTTCAAACGAGTCAAGAATGAAGCTACAAGTTGTTTCCAAGTTCGAACGAGTCAAGAATGATGTCTCAATTTGTTAGGGATTGTTTTCATGTTCAAATGAACCAAGAACGATCCTACAAGAGGTTACAATTGTTTCAATGTTCAAACGAGTCAAGAATGAAGAGACAAGTTGTTTCCAAGTTTGAACAGTAAAGAATGAAGTCTAAAGTTGTTACGGATTATTGTCATGTTCAAATGAGCAAAAAATGATCCTACAAGAGTTTACAATTGTTTCAATGTTCAAACGAGTCAAGAATGGAGCTGCAAGTTGTTTCCGAGTTCAAACGAGTAAAGAATAAAGTATAAAGTTGGTACAGATTGTTTTCATGTTCAAATGAGCCAAGAATAATCCTACAAGAGTTTACAAGTTGTTTCCATTGTCAAACGAGTCAAGAATGAAGCTACAAGTTGTTTCCAAGTTCGAACGAGTCAAGAATGATGTCTCAATTTGTTATGGATTGTTTTCATGTTCAAATGAACCAAGTATGATCGTACAAGAGGTTACAAGTTTTCATGTGCAAACGAGTCAAAAATAAAGCTACAAGTTATTTCTAAGTTCGAATGAGTCAAGAATAACGTCTCAATATGTTACAGATTGTTTTCATGTTCAAATGAACCAAGAATGTTCCTACAAGAGGCTACAATTGTTTCAATGTTCAAACGAGTAAAGAATGAAGAGACAAGTTGTTTCCAAGTTTGAACAGTAAAGAATGAAGTCTAAAGTTGTTACGGATTATTGTCATGTTCAAATGAGCGAAAAATGATCCTACAAGAGTTTACAATTGTTTCAATGTTCAAACGAGTCAAGAATGGAGCTACAAGTTGTTTCCAAGTTCCAACGAGTCAAGAATGATGTCTCAATTTGTAAGGGATTGTTTTCATGTTCAAATAAGCCAAGAACGATCCTACAAGAGGTTACAATTGTTTCAATGTTCAAACGAGTCAAGAATGAAGAGACAAGTTGTTTCCAAGTTTGAACAGTAAAGAATGAAGTCTAAAGTTGTTACGGATTATTGTCATGTTCAAATGAGCCAAAAATGATCCTACAAAAGTTTACAATTGTTTCAATGTTCAAACGAGTCAAGAATGGAGCTACAAGTTGTTTCCAAGTTTAAATGATTAAAGAATAAAGTCTCAAGTTGTTACAGATTGTTTTCTTGTTCAAATGAGCCAAGAATGACCCTACAAGAGTTTACAAGTTGTTTCCATTGTCAAACGAGTCAAGAATGAAGCTACAAGTTGTTTCCAAGTTCGAACGAGTCAAGAATGATGTCTCAATTTGTTATGGATTGTTTTCATGTTCAAATGAACCAAGTATGATCGTACAAGAGGTTACAAGTTTTCATGCGCAAACGAGTCAAAAATAAAGCTACAAGTTATTTCTAAGTTCGAATGAGTCAAGAATAACGTCTCAATATGTTACAGATTGTTTTCATGTTCAAATTAACCAAGAATGATCCTACAAGAGGCTACAATTGTTTCAATGTTCAAACGAGTAAAGAATGAAGAGACAAGTTGTTTCCAAGTTTGAACAGTAAAGAATGAAGTCTAAAGTTGTTACGGATTATTGTCATGTTCAAATGAGCGAAAAATGATCCTACAAGAGTTTACAATTGTTTCAATGTCCAAACGAGTCAAGAATGGAGCTACAAGATGTTTCCGAGTTCAAACGAGTAAAGAATAAAGTCTAAAGTTGGTACAGATTGTTTTCATGTTCAAATGAGCCAAGAATGATCCTACAAGAGTTTACAAGTTGTTTCCATGTTCAAACGAGTCAAGAATGAAGCAACAAGTTATTTCCAAGTTCGAACGAGTCAAGAATGATGTCTCAATTTTGTTACGGATTGTTTTCATGTTCAAATGGACCAAGAATGATCTTACAAGAGTTTACAATTGTTTCAATGTTCAAACGAGTCAAGAATGAAGAGAGAAGTTGTTTCCAAGTTTGAACAGTAAAGAATGAATCTAAAGTTGTTACAGATTATTGTCATGTTCGGATGAGCCAAAAATGATCCTACAACAGTTTACATTTGTTTCAATGTTCAACCGAGTCAAGAATGGAGCTACAAGTTGTTTCCAAGTTTAAACGAGTAAAGAATAAAGTCTCAAGTTGTTACAGATTGTTTTCATGTTCAAATGAGCTAAGAATGATCCTACCAGAGTTTACAAGTTGTTTCCATGTTCAAACGAGTCAAGAATGAAGCTACAAGTTGTTTCCAAGTTCGAACGAGTCAAGAATGATGTCTCAATTTGTTAGGGATTGTTTTCATGTTCAAATGAACCAAGACCGATCCTACAAGGGGTTACAATTGTTTCAATGTTCAAACGAGTCAAGAATGAAGAGACAAGTTGTTTCCAAGTTTGAACAGTAAAGAATGAAGTCTAAAGTTGTTACGGATTATTGTATGTTCAAATGAGCCAAAAATGATCCTACAAGAGTTTACAATTGTTTCAATGTTCAAACGAGTCAAGAATGGAGCTGCAAGTTGTTTCCGAGTTCAAACGAGTAAAGAATAAAGTCTAAAGTTGGTACAGATTGTTTTCATGTTCAAATGAGCCAAGAATAATCCTACAAGAGTTTACAAGTTGTTTCCATGTTCAAACGAGTCAAGAATGAAGCTACAAGTTGTTTCCAAGTTCGAACGAGTCAAGAATGATGTCTCAATTTGTTAGGGATTGTTTTCATGTTCAAATGAACCAAGAACGATCCTACAAGAGGTTACAATTGTTTTTTTTTTTTTTTTTTTTTTTTTTGCTAAAATTAAAATATATTAAACAAGAAAGAGGCAAATACAGAATCTAGGGGCATACCCCGCGGAAAAGAAAATTTGGGTCCATAACTGGCCACAACAACAACGGAAACATCTAAAATGTACCAACATTACATTATGGTAATACAATTTAGAATAGAAACTGGTGGAGAAAAACTTAACTGCGAAACTGCTAAAATGCTAAAGAGCTAGTACAATAATAAAATAAGGGAATTGTCTTTGGCTGCTGCTTTTTGAAAACAAAGACTGGTAGACACTTTCTCACGCACCATTCTTTTAATCAACTGCTGGAGTTGCAAAGCTGTCCTGCTACGGCCTGAGCTATGAATGCGGTCATTTCTTTCTTGCCATATGAAGTACACGGCTACAGCTAAGAACAAGTATGCTAGTAACTGTTTTAAGCGAGAGGTAATGCCAATAGTGAACTGCCCGTTGAGATAACTAGTCCAGTTACAAGTAAAGTTAAAACCGGCAAAGTTCATAACACATTCAGTATAGGTGCATGAACTAAAAAGGTGAGCATTAGTTTCAATGGCGTTATCACAAAGAACACATCTTAAATCAGAATTCATTCCAAAGAGACACATGCGGTGTTTAGTGAGCAACCTATCCTTGAGAGCAAGCCAAAGAGTGAAAGAGCATTTGGGGACTGAAAAACGATGCCAAACAGCTTTAATCCATGCTGGAGAAGGATGTGTTTGTCTGAGAGAATGCCAAATAGCAGTAGTCGATACATGATGTGGCATCAAACCATTCCAAGTGATCACATCCTGGTTGCCAATTTGAATACCTGCCACCCTGCGACGAAGATCAATCAACCAAGTATGATTCGAAGCAGGAAGAGACCAAGTATGGTTATGAATGTACTGCCCCACAGTAGACACATTAGTAGAACCAGCTAACATAATAGTGGAATGAGGGAAGAGGTGTAATAAAGAAGAACCATTGACCCATAGGTCCTGCCAGAACAGAAATTGGCTGTTGAAGCCCACCTGGTACCTTACAAATTGCAAAGCTGTAGATCTTTGGTGAGGAATTTTCCGAATACACCAGGAGGCTTTAGCCGGTACATTCATCAACCACAAAGATTTGTTTTTAACAATAGTACTTTTAAACCATTCTATCCACAAGGATTGACCTGAGGGTTGCAAAATTCTCCACAAGTGGTGAAGAAACGCAGCAGAGCTCCATTGACTAAGATCGCGAAGACCCAAACCACCCTCCTCCTTGAGTTTACAACACTTTGTCCAGGACACTTTGACTTGTTTCGTGCTAGATACAGAACCACCCCAAAGAAATTTACTAAACAATGACTGTAACCTCTTTAAAACTGA
Source organism: Oenanthe sinensis (assembly GCA_028671895.1). Classification (NCBI taxonomy): domain Eukaryota; kingdom Viridiplantae; phylum Streptophyta; class Magnoliopsida; order Apiales; family Apiaceae; genus Oenanthe; species Oenanthe sinensis. The sequence goes on from CM053807.1 coordinate 17,164,089, forward strand.
TTTTGGCAGAAAGAGATGAGATGACCAATAATTCTGCATACCAAATAAGATCACCCTAAGTAATTGTAACCTTCCAGCATGGTTTAGAAACCTACTCGTCCAACTATCAATACGGCCACAAATTCTTGTTATCAAAGAATGACAGTCCTTGTAAGTCAGCCTTGAAGAGATAAGTGGAAGACCCAGGTATCTAATAGGCAGAGTACCGCTTTGATACCCAGTTTTAGCAAGAATGTATTGTTTAGTAGCTCCGTCCACATTAGCAAAGAAACAGGAGCTCTTGGCAGGATTCGGATGTAACCCAGACATAGAAGTGAAATTTGCCACCCCTAGTAATAAACAATCAACCGAAGTTTGATCTCCATGAGAGAAAAGTAACACATCATCCGCAAAAATTAAGTGTGAGATAGCAAGTGGCTTAGTGCGCCAATGATGCTTAAACAAAGAGGGTGAGGCTGTTGACTTGTGAAGACAAACAGTGAGAGCTTCCATGGCTAGAACAAAGAGGTATGGGGACAGGGGGTCCCCTTGTCGTAAGCCAGACTTTGCCCCAAAATACCCTTCAAGAGATCCATTCACTTTCACCGATAGCATACAAGAACGGATACAAACACTAATCCAATCAATGAACACTGTAGGCAGGCCCATTCTATGCAACAAAGACAAAAGAAAATGCCAATTTAAAGTATCAAACGCCTTCTTAATGTCCAATTTGATGGTACAACGAGGCTGCCCAGAATTCAAATGGTACTTTGTGCATAAAGATTGTGCCAAGAGAATGTTATCACCTATAAGCCGACGAGGAACAAAGGCTGATTGGTAAGGGGAGATCAAAGTGGGCATAATCTTCTTTAGTCTGGAAGCAAGCATCTTGGTGATGCACTTATAAAGAACATTACAACATGCAATGGGACGGAAATCAGACATCAAAGTGGCTGGCTGTTGCTTGGGAACCAAAGCTATTGCAGTGGAATTTATAATTCTGGGGAGATGCTTCTCTTGAAAGAAATAAAGAATAGCTGCAGTGACTTCAGTCCCTAAAATCTCCCATGTAGAGATATAAAATTCAACCGTGAAACCATCCGGCCCAGGGCATTTATTCCTGGCCATTCCGTTAATAGTGCACCTAACATCTTCAGCATTAAACGGTTGCTGCAGGTCTGCAAACTGGGACTCAGAGATACAAGGAAAAGCAAAATCCTCAGGAATATCAGCAACTATGCTTTCCTGCCCCAAAAGAGAGGCATAAAAATTCACAGCAACATTCGAGATACTTGTATGAGTAGAGTGTGTATTACCGAACTCATCATCAATGGAAAGAATCTTGTTTTGATTCCATCTACTTTTGCAGGAGTTAAAAAAGAACTTCGAATTAGCATCCCCATGCTTTAACCAATTCACTCTAGATTTTTGCTTCAAGAAAATTTCTTCCAGATTTATGGAGGTGTTGAGGGCTGTGATTAACTTGGCTTCTTCCTCAAATTGCTCAATAGAAGGCTGGATTGGCATGGCAGCTTGAAAACTCAACAAGGCAGACCTAGCTTCTACCACACCAAAGTGCAGATTACCATTCGCAGCATTAAGTCGTCTCATAGAGTCTTTTACTCTCTTCAATTTGGTGGTCACAATAAACCAAGGATCACCAACAATATCCACCTGCCAAGCACGACGAACTTCATCTAGAAAGTTTGGGGCCTGAATCAAGTGATTGAAAAACTGAAAAGGACGTAAAATTCTTTCTTGAATCAGACCAAGAGAAATAGTAACAGGACAATGGTCTGAAATACCCCTGGGAAGTATGCTAGCTGAAGCTTCAGTAAAATTACGCAGCCAAGCACCATTAACTAAACATCGATCCAACTTTTTGTAGGTGGGGGAGGAGATATTGCTATCCCACCACGTAAAGACAGGTCCCATACACCTTAAATCAGTAACACCAACTTGAGATACAAACTCTTTAAATTCAAGCATACAAGGTGCCCAAATGACTCTATTATTAGTCTCATGTGGCCCCAAACAAACATTAAAATCCCCCAATAAGCACCAAGCTGTGTCATCATCCAGTGATCTCTGAATATTAATCAATTCTTCCCACAAAATACGTCTTTCCACGGTAGTGTTGAAACCATAAATAAAAGAAACCACAAAAAATTCATGAGTTGAGATCCTCTGCACAGAACAAGTTATTTGTTGAGCTGAAAAAGTCATGATATCTACCTTCCAAATATTGGGGTCCCAGCCCACCCATATACGTCCATTGAGATGAGCATCATAGTTAAAAAACCAGGAGAAATGGGGGCAAATATGATTAGAGATCAAAAATGCAAAATCTTTCTTAACATGGGTTTCAACAAGTGAAAACAACGTAACTTTATTCATCCTAAGAAAGTCTTTGACAAAAGTCTGCTTATTATTAAGACCCCTAATATTGTAGGTACAAAAATCAACTACCATTTAAAACTTACGATAGTTGAGGTGGGGGACTCTTCCCCGAAGCTTTCCTGAGTCGCTTACGCTGCGATTTAGACAACTGGGCAAGGTTAGTAGAAGTTGTCGCAGCTCTTTTGGCATCGATTTCATCCACTCGCTTCAGATTTTTGAAATTACAGCCAGGGGATGGAGATTCTTCTATATTGTCTGAGCTAAAACCATGTAACTTGCCCGGAGTGACTTGCTTGGAGCTTGACTCAACATTAGAGTTCAATGGAGCTTTTGTTGACAAATCCACCTTATCCACTATAGGTACCTCTGTAGAAACTTTAGTATATAACTCATTCACATCCTTAAGATCCTCCTGTGCTGTAGGTTCCACCTGAGCCTTTTCTTTTTGGACCCAAACACGCTTGGTTATGGGGCACGCTCCTACTAGATGCCCTAAGGAGTGACAAGCTGAACAAAGCAGGGGTTTAGAGGGGTATGAAACCAAGACCTCCGTAATAAATTTCCCTCCAGAAACTGGGTCTAAAGCCTCAACTTCGATTTTTCCTGGTAGGTCATCACCAATTTTATACTCAACACACATCTTGGCAAAAGGTAGAATTTCAAGCTTCGATGTGAGTTCATCCGCACAAAGTGGCCTGCCAATGACACTACCCAGCCAACTTAATCCCTTTCTAGTCCAATAGCAGTCTGGAACCTGACTAAACTTTACCCATAACGGGATACACTCGACATTATCAGCCTTCGCGGATAACTCCCAGGCTTTCACCAACATTGGCTTACGCTCAACATACCAAGTTCCTCGGGATAACACATTGTTCATAGCAGCAACCGAATTAAATTTAAAGAAAAATATATGACTATCCTTTTGGGCCACATTCACCAAACCACGATTACCCCACATCTTACGAGCAAATTCAACAACTGTTCTATACGAGAGAGAACCCTTAGAGAAAGTACCCACAATACAAAGCTTAAATTTATCATTACCTTCTTTTAGAACTTCCTCAGGTGGAGAAACAACAGAAACACCAGCCGGCATAGGACAGTAGTCAAAAACTACATCATTGACAACAGGAGGTGGATTCTTCACAACATTAGACCAAAGTGGTTTAACAGCAGGCTTGAGCACATCAGATTTAAGAGGAACTTCACTTTCACTGGGCAAGGACATACTGGCCTTTGGAGAATCATTACTATTAGGACGAGATAAAGGCGGGAACTCAGTATCCATCTTACCTTTAAGCTTGTCACGACTCAAATCAGCTAAAAGAACATCATTCGCCTTAGAGGAGCTTGGTTTAGGTAAAGACTCAAACACCTTGTCACTATTGAACTTACCCCCCGAACCCACCTGTTTCGTCATAGATGTAAATCTAGGCAGGCCAAAATCATCACGCCCATCAATAAATTTAGAGTCATTTGCCAAACCCAGTCCACCATTAGTAATATCTGTAGCAGCCACACTATGAGTTCGAACATCTGCCATAGAAAGCCCTTTCTCTGATATGAAAGTTTGAAGTTGCTGAATGAGATGTCTAGCTTGAATAAGTTCTTCTCGTTCTCGCTTAGAGACGGAGAAAGCAGCTTTTACAGCATTCGACACATAGCCTTCTCTATCAAAACCCTCATCTTCAAGAGGAATGCCCCCAGAAGAACTTTGCACCACAGTAGGAGCATCCAGATCTTTGAAAACCTCCTTCGAAACAGAACGTTTAGGAACTGCAAGCAACCCATCAAAAAGGTCAGCTTCAAGATGGGATGGCTCCTCTCCTTTCGGGGGACTCGAAATTATCTCACGAAAAACAGCCCCAGAAACAGCAAAAGGTCCTGAGAGGAACTCATTAAACTCAGCAAAATCCTCCATTCTATTACCAAGATGGTCCACAAGGCACCCATCAGAGTCACAATTAGAAGCTTGACTAACCATGGCTAGACAACAAAGAAAAGATATATATAGATATAAGAAATTTAGTGTATAGGCGAAAGAAGAGAAGGGATGGATACACGAAGGTAGATTTGATGTTCAGCAGATTACAATTGTTTCAATGTTCAAACGAGTCAAGAATGAAGAGACAAGTTGTTTCCAAGTTTGAACAGTAAAGAATGAAGTCTAAAGTTGTTACGGATTATTGTCATGTTCAAATGAGCAAAAAATGATCCTACAAGAGTTTACAATTGTTTCAATGTTCAAACGAGTCAAGAATGGAGCTGCAAGTTGTTTCCGAGTTCAAACGAGTAAAGAATAAAGTATAAAGTTGGTACAGATTGTTTTCATGTTCAAATGAGCCAAGAATAATCCTACAAGAGTTTACAAGTTGTTTCCATTGTCAAACGAGTCAAGAATGAAGCTACAAGTTGTTTCCAAGTTCGAACGAGTCAAGAATGATGTCTCAATTTGTTATGGATTGTTTTCATGTTCAAATGAACCAAGTATGATCGTACAAGAGGTTACAAGTTTTCATGTGCAAACGAGTCAAAAATAAAGCTACAAGTTATTTCTAAGTTCGAATGAGTCAAGAATAACGTCTCAATATGTTACAGATTGTTTTCATGTTCAAATTAACCAAGAATGATCCTACAAGAGGCTACAATTGTTTCAATGTTCAAACGAGTAAAGAATGAAGAGACAAGTTGTTTCCAAGTTTGAACAGTAAAGAATGAAGTCTAAAGTTGTTACGGATTATTGTCATGTTCAAATGAGCGAAAAATGATCCTACAAGAGTTTACAATTGTTTCAATGTTCAAACGAGTCAAGAATGGAGCTACAAGTTGTTTCCAAGTTCCAACGAGTCAAGAATGATGTCTCAATTTGTAAGGGATTGTTTTCATGTTCAAATAAGCCAAGAACGATCCTACAAGAGGTTACAATTGTTTCAATGTTCAAACGAGTCAAGAATGAAGAGACAAGTTGTTTCCAAGTTTGAACAGTAAAGAATGAAGTCTAAAGTTGTTACGGATTATTGTCATGTTCAAATGAGCCAAAAATGATCCTACAAAAGTTTACAATTGTTTCAATGTTCAAACGAGTCAAGAATGGAGCTACAAGTTGTTTCCAAGTTTAAATGATTAAAGAATAAAGTCTCAAGTTGTTACAGATTGTTTTCTTGTTCAAATGAGCCAAGAATGACCCTACAAGAGTTTACAAGTTGTTTCCATTGTCAAACGAGTCAAGAATGAAGCTACAAGTTGTTTCCAAGTTCGAACGAGTCAAGAATGATGTCTCAATTTGTTATGGATTGTTTTCATGTTCAAATGAACCAAGTATGATCGTACAAGAGGTTACAAGTTTTCATGTGCAAACGATTCAAAAATAAAGCTACAAGTTATTTCTAAGTTCGAATGAGTCAAGAATAACGTCTCAATATGTTACAGATTGTTTTCATGTTCAAATGAACCAAGAATGATCCTACAAGAGGCTAAAATTGTTTCAATGTTCAAACGAGTAAAGAATGAAGAGACAAGTTGTTTCCAAGTTTGAACAGTAAAGAATGAAGTCTAAAGTTGTTACGGATTATTGTCATGTTCAAATGAGCGAAAAATGATCCTACAAGAGTTTACAATTGTTTCAATGTTCAAACGAGTCAAGAATGGAGCTACAAGATGTTTCCGAGTTCAAACGAGTAAAGAATAAAGTCTAAAGTTGGTACAGATTGTTTTCATGTTCAAATGAGCCAAGAATGATCCTACAAGAGTTTACAAGTTGTTTCCATGTTCAAACGAGTCAAGAATGAAGCAACAAGTTATTTCCAAGTTCGAACGAGTCAAGAATGATGTCTCAATTTTGTTACGGATTGTTTTCATGTTCAAATGGACCAAGAATGATCTTACAAGAGTTTACAATTGTTTCAATGTTCAAACGAGTCAAGAATGAAGAGAGAAGTTGTTTCCAAGTTTGAACAGTAAAGAATGAATCTAAAGTTGTTACAGATTATTGTCATGTTCGGATGAGCCAAAAATGATCCTACAACAGTTTACATTTGTTTCAATGTTCAACCGAGTCAAGAATGGAGCTACAAGTTGTTTCCAAGTTTAAACGAGTAAAGAATAAAGTCTCAAGTTGGTACAGATTGTTTTCATGTTCAAATGAGCCAAGAATAATCCTACAAGAGTTTACAAGTTGTTTCCATGTTCAAACGAGTCAAGAATGAAGCTACAAGTTGTTTCCAAGTTCGAACGAGTCAAGAATGATGTCTCAATTTGTTAGGGATTGTTTTCATGTTCAAATGAACCAAGAACGATCCTACAAGAGGTTACAATTGTTTCAATGTTCAAACGAGTCAAGAATGAAGAGACAAGTTGTTTCCAAGTTTGAACAGTAAAGAATGAAGTCTAAAGTTGTGACGGATTATTGTCATGTTCAAATGAGCCAAAAATGATCCTACAAGAGTTTACAATTGTTTCAATGTTCAAACGAGTCAAGAATGGAGCTACAAGTTGTTTCCAAGTTTAAATGATTAAAGAATAAAGTCTCAAGTTGTTACAGATTGTTTTCATGTTCAAATGAGCCAAGAATGACCCTACAAGAGTTTACAAGTTGTTTCCATTGTCAAACGAGTCAAGAATGAAGCTACAAGTTGTTTCCAAGTTCGAACGAGTCAAGAATGATGTCTCAATTTGTTATGGATTGTTTTCATGTTCAAATGAACCAAGTATGATCGTACAAGAGGTTACAAGTTTTCATGTGCAAACGAGTCAAAAATAAAGCTACAAGTTATTTCTAAGTTCGAATGAGTCAAGAATAACGTCTCAATATGTTACAGATTGTTTTCATGTTCAAATGAACCAAGAATGATCTTACAAGAGGCTACAATTGTTTCAATGTTCAAACGAGTAAAGAATGAAGAGACAAGTTGTTTCCAAGTTTGAACAGTAAAGAATGAAGTCTAAAGTTGTTACGGATTATTGTCATGTTCAAATGAGCGAAAAATGATCCTACAAGAGTTTACAATTGTTTCAATGTTCAAACGAGTCAAGAATGGAGCTACAAGTTGTTTCCGAGTTCAAACGAGTAAAGAATAAAGTCTAAAGTTGGTACAGATTGTTTTCATGTTCAAATGAGCCAAGAATGATCCTACAAAAGTTTACAAGTTGTTTCCGTGTTCAAACGAGTCAAGAATGAAGCAACAAGTTATTTCCAAGTTCGAACGAGTCAAGAATGATGTCTCAATTTTGTTACGGATTGTTTTCATGTTCAAATGGACCAAGAATGATCTTACAAGAGTTTACAATTGTTTCAATGTTCAAACGAGTCAAGAATGAAGAGAGAAGTTGTTTCCAAGTTTGAACAGTAAAGAATGAATCTAAAGTTGTTACGGATTATTGTCATGTTCGGATGAGCCAAAAATGATCCTACAACAGTTTACATTTGTTTCAATGTTCAACCGAGTCAAGAATGGAGCTACAACTTGTTTCCCAGTTTAAACGAGTAAAGAATAAAGTCTCAAGTTGTTACAGATTGTTTTCATGTTCAAATGAGCTAAGAATGATCCTACCAGAGTTTACAAGTTGTTTCCATGTTCAAACGAGTCAAGAATGAAGCTACAAGTTGTTTCCAAGTTCGAACGATACAAGAATGATGTCTCAATTTGTTAGGGATTGTTTTCATGTTCAAATGAACCAAGAACGATCCTACAAGAGGTTACAATTGTTTCAATGTTCAAACGAGTCAAGAATGACGAGACAAGTTGTTTCCAAGTTTGAACAGTAAAGAATGAAGTCTAAAGTTGTTACGGATTATTGTCATGTTCAAATGAGCCAAAAATGATCCTACAAGAGTTTACAATTGTTTCAATGTTCAAACGAGTCAAGAATGGAGCTGCAAGTTGTTTCCAAGTTTAAACGATTAAAGACTAAAGTCTCAAGTTGTTACAGATTGTTTTCATGTTCAAATGAGCCAAGAATGACCCTACAAGAGTTTACAAGTTGTTTCCATTGTCAAACGAGTCAAGAATGAAGCTACAAGTTGTTTCCAAGTTCGAACGAGTCAAGAATGATGTCTCAATTTGTTATGGATTGTTTTCATGTTCAAATGAACCAAGTATGATCGTACAAGAGGTTACAAGTTTTCATGTGCAAACGAGTCAAAAATAAAGCTACAAGTTATTTCTAAGTTCGAATGAGTCAAGAATAACGTCTCAATATGTTACAGATTGTTTTCATGTTCAAATGAACCAAGAAAGATCTTACAAGAGGCTACAATTGTTTCAATGTTCAAACGAGTAAAGAATGAAGAGACAAGTTGTTTCCAAGTTTGAACAGTAAAGAATGAAGTCTAAAGTTGTTACGGATTATTGTCATGTTCAAATGAGCGAAAAATGATCCTACAAGAGTTTACAATTGTTTCAATGTTCAAACGAGTCAAGAATGGAGCTACAAGTTGTTTCCGAGTTCAAACGAGTAAAGAATAAAGTCTAAAGTTGGTACAGATTGTTTTCATGTTCAAATGAGCCAAGAATGATCCTACAAGAGTTTACAAGTTGTTTCCATGTTCAAACGAGTCAAGAATGAAGCAACAAGTTATTTCCAAGTTCGAACGAGTCAAGAATGATGTCTCAATTTTGTTACGGATTGTTTTCATGTTCAAATGGACCAAGAATGATCTTACAAGAGTTTACAATTGTTTCAATGTTCAAACGAGTCAAGAATGAAGAGAGAAGTTGTTTCCAAGTTTGAACAGTAAAGAATTAATCTAAAGTTGTTACGGATTATTGTCATGTTCGGATGAGCCAAAAATGATCCTACAACAGTTTACATTTGTTTCAATGTTCAACCGAGTCAAGAATGGAGCTACAAGTTGTTTCCAAGTTTAAACGAGTAAAGAATAAAGTCTCAAGTTGTTACAGATTGTTTTCATGTTCAAATGAGCTAAGAATGATCCTACCAGAGTTTACAAGTTGTTTCCACGTTCAAACGAGTCAAGAATGAAGCTACAAGTTGTTTCCAAGTTCGAACGATACAAGAATGATGTCTCAATTTGTTAGGGATTGTTTTCATGTTCAAATGAACCAAGAACGATCCTACAAGAGGTTACAATTGTTTCAATGTTCAAACGAGTCAAGAATGAAGAGACAAGTTGTTTCCAAGTTTGAACAGTAAAGAATGAAGTCTAAAGTTGTTACGGATTATTGTCATGTTCAAATGAGCCAAAAATGATCCTACAAAAGTTTACAATTGTTTCAATGTTCAAACGAGTCAAGAATGGAGCTACAAGTTGTTTCCAAGTTTAAACGATTAAAGACTAAAGTCTCAAGTTGTTACAGATTGTTTTCATGTTCAAATGAGCCAAGAATGACCCTACAAGAGTTTACAAGTTGTTTCCATTGTCAAACGAGTCAACAATGAAGGTACAAGTTGTTTCCAAGTTCGAACGAGTCAAGAATGATGTCTCAATTTGTTATGGATTGTTTTCATGTTCAAATGAACCAAGTATGATCGTACAAGAGGTTACAAGTTTTCATGTGCAAACGAGTCAAAAATAAAGCTACAAGTTATTTCTAAGTTCGAATGAGTCAAGAATAACGTCTCAATATGTTACAGATTGTTTTCATGTTCAAATGAACCAAGAATGATCTTACAAGAGGCTACAATTGTTTCAATGTTCAAACAAGTAAAGAATGAAGAGACAAGTTGTTTCCAAGTTTGAACAGTAAAGAATGAAGTCTAAAGTTGTTGCGGATTATTGTCATGTTCAAATGAGCGAAAAATGATCCTACAAGAGTTTACAATTGTTTCAATGTTCAAACGAGTCAAGAATGGAGCTACAAGTTGTTTCCAAGTTCGAACGAGTCAAGAATGATGTCTCAATTTGTAAGGGATTGTTTTCATGTTCAAATAAGCCAAGAACGATCCTACAAGAGGTTACAATTGTTTCAATGTTCAAACGAGTCAAGAATGAAGAGACAAGTTGTTTCCAAGTTTGAACAGTAAAGAATGAAGTCTAAAGTTGTTACGGATTATTGTCATGTTCAAATGAGCCAAAAATGATCCTACAAGAGTTTACAATTGTTTCAATGTTCAAACGAGTCAAGAATGGAGCTGCAAGTTGTTTCCGAGTTCAAACGAGTAAAGAATAAAGTCTAAAGTTGGTACAGATTGTTTTCATGTTCAAATGAGCCAAGAATAATCCTACAAGAGTTTACAAGTTGTTTCCATGTTCAAACGAGTCAAGAATGAAGCTACAAGTTGTTTCCAAGTTCGAACGAGTCAAGAATGATGTCTCAATTTGTTAGGGATTGTTTTCTTGTTCAAATGAACCAAGAACGATCCTACAAGAGGTTACAATTGTTTCAATGTTCAAACGAGTCAAGAATGAAGAGACAAGTTGTTTCCAAGTTTGAACAGTAAAGAATGAAGTCTAAAGTTGTTACGGATTATTGTCATGTTCAAATGAGCCAAAAATGATCCTACAAGAGTTTACAATTGTTTCAATGTTCAAACGAGTCAAGAATGGAGCTACAAGTTGTTTCCAAGTTTAAATGATTAAAGAATAAAGTCTCAAGTTGTTACAGATTGTTTTCATGTTCAAATGAGCCAAGAATGACCCTACAAGAGTTTACAAGTTGTTTCCATTGTCAAACGAGTCAAGAATGAAGCTACAAGTTGTTTCCAAGTTCGAACGAGTCAAGAATGATGTCTCAATTTGTTATGGATTGTTTTCATGTTCAAATGAACCAAGTATGATCGTACAAGAGGTTACAAGTTTTCATGTGCAAACGAGTCAAAAATAAAGCTACAAGTTATTTCTAAGTTCGAATGAGTCAAGAATAACGTCTCAATATGTTACAGATTGTTTTCATGTTCAAATGAACCAAGAATGTTCCTACAAGAGGCTACAATTGTTTCAATGTTCAAACGAGTAAAGAATGAAGAGACAAGTTGTTTCCAAGTTTGAACAGTAAAGAATGAAGTCTAAAGTTGTTACGGATTATTGTCATGTTCAAATGAGCGAAAAATGATCCTACAAGAGTTTACAATTGTTTCAATGTTCAAACGAGTCAAGAATGGAGCTACAAGTTGTTTCCAAGTTCGAACGAGTCAAGAATGATGTCTCAATTTATAAGGGATTGTTTTCATGTTCAAATAAGCCAAGAACGATCCTACAAGAGGTTACAATTGTTTCAATGTTCAAACGAGTCAAGAATGAAGAGACAAGTTGTTTCCAAGTTTGAACAGTAAAGAATGAAGTCTAAAGTTGTTACGGATTATTGTCATGTTCAAATGAGCCAAAAATGATCCTACAAGAGTTTACAATTGTTTCAATGTTCAAACGAGTCAAGAATGGAGCTACAAGTTGTTTCCAAGTTCAAACGATTAAAGAATAAAGTCTCAAGTTGTTACAGATTGTTTTCATGTTCAAATGAGCCAAGAATCACCCTACAAGAGTTTACAAGTTGTTTCCATTGTCAAACGTGTCAAGAATGAAGCTACAAGTTGTTTCCAAGTTCGAACGAGTCAAGAATGATGTCTCAATTTGTTATGGATTGTTTTCATGTTCAAATGAACCAAGTATGATCGTACAAGAGGTTACAAGTTTTCATGTGCAAACGAGTCAAAAATAAAGCTACAAGTTATTTCTAAGTTCGAATGAGTCAAGAATAACGTCTCAATATGTTACAGATTGTTTTCATGTTCAAATTAACCAAGAATGATCCTACAAGAGGCTACAATTGTTTCAATGTTCAAACGAGTAAAGAATGAAGAGACAAGTTGTTTCCAAGTTTGAACAGTAAAGAATGAAGTCTAAAGTTGTTACGGATTATTGTCATGTTCAAATGAGCGAAAAATGATCCTACAAGAGTTTACAATTGTTTCAATGTTCAAACGAGTCAAGAATGGAGCTACAAGATGTTTCCGAGTTCAAACGAGTAAAGAATAAAGTCTAAAGTTGGTACAGATTGTTTTCATGTTCAAATGAGCCAAGAATGATCCTACAAGAGTTTACAAGTTGTTTCCATGTTCAAACGAGTCAAGAATGAAGCAACAAGTTATTTCCAAGTTCGAACGAGTCAAGAATGATGTCTCAATTTTGTTACGGATTGTTTTCATGTTCAAATGGACCAAGAATGATCTTACAAGAGTTTACAATTGTTTCAATGTTCAAACGAGTCAAGAATGAAGAGAGAAGTTGTTTCCAAGTTTGAACAGTAAAGAATGAATCTAAAGTTGTTACAGATTATTGTCATGTTCGGATGAGCCAAAAATGATCCTACAACAGTTTACATTTGTTTCAATGTTCAACCGAGTCAAGAATGGAGCTACAAGTTGTTTCCAAGTTTAAACGAGTAAAGAATAAAGTCTCAAGTTGTTACAGATTGTTTTCATGTTCAAATGAGCTAAGAATGATCCTACCAGAGTTTACAAGTTGTTTCCATGTTCAAACGAGTCAAGAATGAAGCTACAAGTTGTTTCCAAGTTCGAACGATACAAGAATGATGTCTCAATTTGTTAGGGATTGTTTTCATGTTCAAATGAACCAAGAACGATCCTACAAGAGGTTACAATTGTTTCAATGTTCAAACGAGTCAAGAATGAAGAGACAAGTTGTTTCCAAGTTTGAACAGTAAAGAATGAAGTCTAAAGTTGTTACGGATTATTGTCATGTTCAAATGAGCCAAAAATGATCCTACAAGAGTTTACAATTGTTTCAATGTTCAAACGAGTCAAGAATGGAGCTACAAGTTGTTTCCAAGTTTAAATGATTAAAGAATAAAGTCTCAAGTTGTTACAGATTGTTTTCATGTTCAAATGAGCCAAGAATGACCCTACAAGAGTTTACAAGTTGTTTCCATTGTCAAACGAGTCAACAATGAAGGTACAAGTTGTTTCCAAGTTCGAACGAGTCAAGAATGATGTCTCAATTTGTTATGGATTGTTTTCATGTTCAAATGAACCAAGTATGATCGTACAAGAGGTTACAAGTTTTCATGTGCAAACGAGTCAAAAATAAAGCTACAAGTTATTTCTAAGTTCGAATGAGTCAAGAATAACGTCTCAATATGTTACAGATTGTTTTCATGTTCAAATGAACCAAGAATGATCTTACAAGAGGCTACAATTGTTTCAATGTTCAAACAAGTAAAGAATGAAGAGACAAGTTGTTTCCAAGTTTGAACAGTAAAGAATGAAGTCTAAAGTTGTTACGGATTATTGTCATGTTCAAATGAGCGAAAAATGATCCTACAAGAGTTTACAATTGTTTCAATGTTCAAACGAGTCAAGAATGGAGCTACAAGTTGTTTCCAAGTTCGAACGAGTCAAGAATGATGTCTCAATTTGTAAGGGATTGTTTTCATGTTCAAATAAGCCAAGAACGATCCTACAAGAGGTTACAATTGTTTCAATGTTCAAACGAGTCAAGAATGAAGAGACAAGTTGTTTCCAAGTTTGAACAGTAAAGAATGAAGTCTAAAGTTGTTACGGATTATTGTCATGTTCAAATGAGCCAAAAATGATCCTACAAGAGTTTACAATTGTTTCAATGTTCAAACGAGTCAAGAATGGAGCTGCAAGTTGTTTCCGAGTTCAAACGAGTAAAGAATAAAGTCTAAAGTTGGTACAGATTGTTTTCATGTTCAAATGAGCCAAGAATAATCCTACAAGAGTGTACAAGTTGTTTCCATGTTCAAACGAGTCAAGAATGAAGCTACAAGTTGTTTCCAAGTTCGAACGAGTCAAGAATGATGTCTCAATTTGTTAGGGATTGTTTTCATGTTCAAATGAACCAAGAACGATCCTACAAGAGGTTACAATTGTTTCAATGTTCAAACGAGTCAAGAATGAAGAGACAAGTTGTTTCCAAGTTTGAACAGTAAAGAATGAAGTCTAAAGTTGTTACGGATTATTGTCATGTTCAAATGAGCCAAAAATGATCCTACAAGAGTTTACAATTGTTTCAATGTTCAAACGAGTCAAGAATGGAGCTACAAGTTGTTTCCAAGTTTAAATGATTAAAGAATAAAGTCTCAAGTTGTTACAGATTGTTTTCATGTTCAAATGAGCCAAGAATGACCCTACAAGAGTTTACAAGTTGTTTCCATTGTCAAACGAGTCAAGAATGAAGCTACAAGTTGTTTCCAAGTTCGAACGAGTCAAGAATGATGTCTCAATTTGTTATGGATTGTTTTCATGTTCAAATGAACCAAGTATGATCGTACAAGAGGTTACAAGTTTTCATGTGCAAACGAGTCAAAAATAAAGCTACAAGTTATTTCTAAGTTCGAATGAGTCAAGAATAACGTCTCAATATGTTACAGATTGTTTTCATGTTCAAATGAACCAAGAATGTTCCTACAAGAGGCTACAATTGTTTCAATGTTCAAACGAGTAAAGAATGAAGAGACAAGTTGTTTCCAAGTTTGAACAGTAAAGAATGAAGTCTAAAGTTGTTACGGATTATTGTCATGTTCAAATGAGCGAAAAATGATCCTACAAGAGTTTACAATTGTTTCAATGTTCAAACGAGTCAAGAATGGAGCTACAAGTTGTTTCCAAGTTCGAACGAGTCAAGAATGATGTCTCAATTTGTAAGGGATTGTTTTCATGTTCAAATAAGCCAAGAACGATCCTACAAGAGGTTACAATTGTTTCAATGTTCAAACGAGTCAAGAATGAAGAGACAAGTTGTTTCCAAGTTTGAACAGTAAAGAATGAAGTCTAAAGTTGTTACGGATTATTGTCATGTTCAAATGAGCCAAAAATGATCCTACAAGAGTTTACAATTGTTTCAATGTTCAAACGAGTCAAGAATGGAGCTACAAGTTGTTTCCAAGTTCAAACGATTAAAGAATAAAGTCTCAAGTTGTTACAGATTGTTTTCATGTTCAAATGAGCCAAGAATCACCCTACAAGAGTTTACAAGTTGTTTCCATTGTCAAACGTGTCAAGAATGAAGCTACAAGTTGTTTCCAAGTTCGAACGAGTCAAGAATGATGTCTCAATTTGTTATGGATTGTTTTCATGTTCAAATGAACCAAGTATGATCGTACAAGAGGTTACAAGTTTTCATGTGCAAACGAGTCAAAAATAAAGCTACAAGTTATTTCTAAGTTCGAATGAGTCAAGAATAACGTCTCAATATGTTACAGATTGTTTTCATGTTCAAATTAACCAAGAATGATCCTACAAGAGGCTACAATTGTTTCAATGTTCAAACGAGTAAAGAATGAAGAGACAAGTTGTTTCCAAGTTTGAACAGTAAAGAATGAAGTCTAAAGTTGTTACGGATTATTGTCATGTTCAAATGAGCGAAAAATGATCCTACAAGAGTTTACAATTGTTTCAATGTTCAAACGAGTCAAGAATGGAGCTACAAGATGTTTCCGAGTTCAAACGAGTAAAGAATAAAGTCTAAAGTTGGTACAGATTGTTTTCATGTTCAAATGAGCCAAGAATGATCCTACAAGAGTTTACAAGTTGTTTCCATGTTCAAACGAGTCAAGAATGAAGCAACAAGTTATTTCCAAGTTCGAACGAGTCAAGAATGATGTCTCAATTTTGTTACGGATTGTTTTCATGTTCAAATGGACCAAGAATGATCTTACAAGAGTTTACAATTGTTTCAATGTTCAAACGAGTCAAGAATGAAGAGAGAAGTTGTTTCCAAGTTTGAACAGTAAAGAATGAATCTAAAGTTGTTACAGATTATTGTCATGTTCGGATGAGCCAAAAATGATCCTACAACAGTTTACATTTGTTTCAATGTTCAACCGAGTCAAGAATGGAGCTACAAGTTGTTTCCAAGTTTAAACGAGTAAAGAATAAAGTCTCAAGTTGTTACAGATTGTTTTCATGTTCAAATGAGCTAAGAATGATCCTACCAGAGTTTACAAGTTGTTTCCATGTTCAAACGAGTCAAGAATGAAGCTACAAGTTGTTTCCAAGTTCGAACGAGTCAAGAATGATGTCTCAATTTGTTAGGGATTGTTTTCATGTTCAAATGAACCAAGAATGATCCTACAAGAGGTTACAATTGTTTCAATGTTCAAACGAGTCAAGAATGAAGAGACAAGTTGTTTCCAAGTTTGAACAGTAAAGAATGAAGTCTAAAGTTGTTACGGATTATTGTATGTTCAAATGAGCCAAAAATGATCCTACAAGAGTTTACAATTGTTTCAATGTTCAAACGAGTCAAGAATGGAGCTGCAAGTTGTTTCCGAGTTCAAACGAGTAAAGAATAAAGTCTAAAGTTGGTACAGATTGTTTTCATGTTCAAATGAGCCAAGAATAATCCTACAAGAGTTTACAAGTTGTTTCCATGTTCAAACGAGTCAAGAATGAAGCTACAAGTTGTTTCCAAGTTCGAACGAGTCAAGAATGATGTCTCAATTTGTTAGGGATTGTTTTCATGTTCAAATGAACCAAGAACGATCCTACAAGAGGTTACAATTGTTTCAATGTTCAAACGAGTCAAGAATGAAGAGACAAGTTGTTTCCAAGTTTGAACAGTAAAGAATGAAGTCTAAAGTTGTTACGGATTATTGTCATGTTCAAATGAGCCAAAAATGATCCTACAAGAGTTTACAATTGTTTCAATGTTCAAACGAGTCAAGAATGGAGCTACAAGTTGTTTCCAAGTTTAAATGATTAAAGAATAAAGTCTCAAGTTGTTACAGATTGTTTCATGTTCAAATGAGCCAAGAATGACCCTACAAGAGTTTACAAGTTGTTTCCATTGTCAAACGAGTCAAGAATGAAGCTACAAGTTGTTTCCAAGTTCGAACGAGTCAAGAATGATGTCTCAATTTGTAAGGGATTGTTTTCATGTTCAAATAAGCCAAGAACGATCCTACAAGAGGTTACAATTGTTTCAATGTTCAAACGAGTCAAGAATGAAGAGACAAGTTGTTTCCAAGTTTGAACAGTAAAGAATGAAGTCTAAAGTTGTTACGGATTATTGTCATGTTCAAATGAGCCAAAAATGATCCTACAAGAGTTTACAATTGTTTCAATGTTCAAACGAGTCAAGAATGGAGCTACAAGTTGTTTCCAAGTTCAAACGATTAAAGAATAAAGTCTCAAGTTGTTACAGATTGTTTTCATGTTCAAATGAGCCAAGAATCACCCTACAAGAGTTTACAAGTTGTTTCCATTGTCAAACGTGTCAAGAATGAAGCTACAAGTTGTTTCCAAGTTCGAACGAGTCAAGAATGATGTCTCAATTTGTTATGGATTGTTTTCATGTTCAAATGAACCAAGTATGATCGTACAAGAGGTTACAAGTTTTCATGTGCAAACGAGTCAAAAATAAAGCTACAAGTTATTTCTAAGTTCGAATGAGTCAAGAATAACGTCTCAATATGTTACAGATTGTTTTCATGTTCAAATTAACCAAGAATGATCCTACAAGAGGCTACAATTGTTTCAATGTTCAAACGAGTAAAGAATGAAGAGACAAGTTGTTTCCAAGTTTGAACAGTAAAGAATGAAGTCTAAAGTTGTTACGGATTATTGTCATGTTCAAATGAGCCAAAAATGATCCTACAAGAGTTTACAATTGTTTCAATGTTCAAACGAGTCAAGAATGGAGCTGCAAGTTGTTTCCGAGTTCAAACGAGTAAAGAATAAAGTCTAAAGTTGGTACAGATTGTTTTCATGTTCAAATGAGCCAAGAATAATCCTACAAGAGTTTACAAGTTGTTTCCATGTTCAAACGAGTCAAGAATGAAGCTACAAGTTGTTTCCAAGTTCGAACGAGTCAAGAATGATGTCTCAATTTGTTAGGGATTGTTTTCATGTTCAAATGAACCAAGAACGATCCTACAAGAGGTTACAATTGTTTCAATGTTCAAACGAGTCAAGAATGAAGAGACAAGTTGTTTCCAAGTTTGAACAGTAAAGAATGAAGTCTAAAGTTGTTACGGATTATTGTCATGTTCAAATGAGCCAAAAATGATCCTACAAGAGTTTACAATTGTTTCAATGTTCAAACGAGTCAAGAATGGAGCTACAAGTTGTTTCCAAGTTTAAATGATTAAAGAATAAAGTCTCAAGTTGTTACAGATTGTTTTCATGTTCAAATGAGCCAAGAATGACCCTACAAGAGTTTACAAGTTGTTTCCATTGTCAAACGAGTCAAGAATGAAGCTACAAGTTGTTTCCAAGTTCGAACGAGTCAAGAATGATGTCTCAATTTGTTATGGATTGTTTTCATGTTCAAATGAACCAAGTATGATCGTACAAGAGGTTACAAGTTTTCATGTGCAAACGAGTCAAAAATAAAGCTACAAGTTATTTCTAAGTTCGAATGAGTCAAGAATAACGTCTCAATATGTTACAGATTGTTTTCATGTTCAAATGAACCAAGAATGTTCCTACAAGAGGCTACAATTGTTTCAATGTTCAAACGAGTAAAGAATGAAGAGACAAGTTGTTTCCAAGTTTGAACAGTAAAGAATGAAGTCTAAAGTTGTTACGGATTATTGTCATGTTCAAATGAGCCAAAAATGATCCTACAAGAGTTTACAATTGTTTCAATGTTCAAACGAGTCAAGAATGGAGCTACAAGTTGTTTCCAAGTTCAAACGATTAAAGAATAAAGTCTCAAGTTGTTACAGATTGTTTTCATGTTCAAATGAGCCAAGAATCACCCTACAAGAGTTTACAAGTTGTTTCCATTGTCAAACGTGTCAAGAATGAAGCTACAAGTTGTTTCCAAGTTCGAACGAGTCAAGAATGATGTCTCAATTTGTTATGGATTGTTTTCATGTTCAAATGAACCAAGTATGATCGTACAAGAGGTTACAAGTTTTCATGTGCAAACGAGTCAAAAATAAAGCTACAAGTTATTTCTAAGTTCGAATGAGTCAAGAATAACGTCTCAATATGTTACAGATTGTTTTCATGTTCAAATTAACCAAGAATGATCCTACAAGAGGCTACAATTGTTTCAATGTTCAAACGAGTAAAGAATGAAGAGACAAGTTGTTTCCAAGTTTGAACAGTAAAGAATGAAGTCTAAAGTTGTTACGGATTATTGTCATGTTCAAATGAGCGAAAAATGATCCTACAAGAGTTTACAATTGTTTCAATGTTCAAACGAGTCAAGAATGGAGCTACAAGATGTTTCCGAGTTCAAACGAGTAAAGAATAAAGTCTAAAGTTGGTACAGATTGTTTTCATGTTCAAATGAGCCAAGAATGATCCTACAAGAGTTTACAAGTTGTTTCCATGTTCAAACGAGTCAAGAATGAAGCAACAAGTTATTTCCAAGTTCGAACGAGTCAAGAATGATGTCTCAATTTTGTTACGGATTGTTTTCATGTTCAAATGGACCAAGAATGATCTTACAAGAGTTTACAATTGTTTCAATGTTCAAACGAGTCAAGAATGAAGAGAGAAGTTGTTTCCAAGTTTGAACAGTAAAGAATGAATCTAAAGTTGTTACAGATTATTGTCATGTTCGGATGAGCCAAAAATGATCCTACAACAGTTTACATTTGTTTCAATGTTCAACCGAGTCAAGAATGGAGCTACAAGTTGTTTCCAAGTTTAAACGAGTAAAGAATAAAGTCTCAAGTTGTTACAGATTGTTTTCATGTTCAAATGAGCTAAGAATGATCCTACCAGAGTTTACAAGTTGTTTCCATGTTCAAACGAGTCAAGAATGAAGCTACAAGTTGTTTCCAAGTTCGAACGAGTCAAGAATGATGTCTCAATTTGTTAGGGATTGTTTTCATGTTCAAATGAACCAAGAATGATCCTACAAGAGGTTACAATTGTTTCAATGTTCAAACGAGTCAAGAATGAAGAGACAAGTTGTTTCCAAGTTTGAACAGTAAAGAATGAAGTCTAAAGTTGTTACGGATTATTGTATGTTCAAATGAGCCAAAAATGATCCTACAAGAGTTTACAATTGTTTCAATGTTCAAACGAGTCAAGAATGGAGCTGCAAGTTGTTTCCGAGTTCAAACGAGTAAAGAATAAAGTCTAAAGTTGGTACAGATTGTTTTCATGTTCAAATGAGCCAAGAATAATCCTACAAGAGTTTACAAGTTGTTTCCATGTTCAAACGAGTCAAGAATGAAGCTACAAGTTGTTTCCAAGTTCGAACGAGTCAAGAATGATGTCTCAATTTGTTAGGGATTGTTTTCATGTTCAAATGAACCAAGAACGATCCTACAAGAGGTTACAATTGTTTCAATGTTCAAACGAGTCAAGAATGAAGAGACAAGTTGTTTCCAAGTTTGAACAGTAAAGAATGAAGTCTAAAGTTGTTACGGATTATTGTCATGTTCAAATGAGCCAAAAATGATCCTACAAGAGTTTACAATTGTTTCAATGTTCAAACGAGTCAAGAATGGAGCTACAAGTTGTTTCCAAGTTTAAATGATTAAAGAATAAAGTCTCAAGTTGTTACAGATTGTTTTCATGTTCAAATGAGCCAAGAATGACCCTACAAGAGTTTACAAGTTGTTTCCATTGTCAAACGAGTCAAGAATGAAGCTACAAGTTGTTTCCAAGTTCGAACGAGTCAAGAATGATGTCTCAATTTGTAAGGGATTGTTTTCATGTTCAAATAAGCCAAGAACGATCCTACAAGAGGTTACAATTGTTTCAATGTTCAAACGAGTCAAGAATGAAGAGACAAGTTGTTTCCAAGTTTGAACAGTAAAGAATGAAGTCTAAAGTTGTTACGGATTATTGTCATGTTCAAATGAGCCAAAAATGATCCTACAAGAGTTTACAATTGTTTCAATGTTCAAACGAGTCAAGAATGGAGCTACAAGTTGTTTCCAAGTTCAAACGATTAAAGAATAAAGTCTCAAGTTGTTACAGATTGTTTTCATGTTCAAATGAGCCAAGAATCACCCTACAAGAGTTTACAAGTTGTTTCCATTGTCAAACGTGTCAAGAATGAAGCTACAAGTTGTTTCCAAGTTCGAACGAGTCAAGAATGATGTCTCAATTTGTTATGGATTGTTTTCATGTTCAAATGAACCAAGTATGATCGTACAAGAGGTTACAAGTTTTCATGTGCAAACGAGTCAAAAATAAAGCTACAAGTTATTTCTAAGTTCGAATGAGTCAAGAATAACGTCTCAATATGTTACAGATTGTTTTCATGTTCAAATTAACCAAGAATGATCCTACAAGAGGCTACAATTGTTTCAATGTTCAAACGAGTAAAGAATGAAGAGACAAGTTGTTTCCAAGTTTGAACAGTAAAGAATGAAGTCTAAAGTTGTTACGGATTATTGTCATGTTCAAATGAGCGAAAAATGATCCTACAAGAGTTTACAATTGTTTCAATGTTCAAACGAGTCAAGAATGGAGCTACAAGATGTTTCCGAGTTCAAACGAGTAAAGAATAAAGTCTAAAGTTGGTACAGATTGTTTTCATGTTCAAATGAGCCAAGAATGATCCTACAAGAGTTTACAAGTTGTTTCCATGTTCAAACGAGTCAAGAATGAAGCAACAAGTTATTTCCAAGTTCGAACGAGTCAAGAATGATGTCTCAATTTTGTTACGGATTGTTTTCATGTTCAAATGGACCAAGAATGATCTTACAAGAGTTTACAATTGTTTCAATGTTCAAACGAGTCAAGAATGAAGAGAGAAGTTGTTTCCAAGTTTGAACAGTAAAGAATGAATCTAAAGTTGTTACAGATTATTGTCATGTTCGGATGAGCCAAAAATGATCCTACAACAGTTTACATTTGTTTCAATGTTCAACCGAGTCAAGAATGGAGCTACAAGTTGTTTCCAAGTTTAAACGAGTAAAGAATAAAGTCTCAAGTTTTTACAGATTGTTTTCATGTTCAAATGAGCTAAGAATGATCCTACCAGAGTTTACAAGTTGTTTCCATGTTCAAACGAGTCAAGAATGAAGCTACAAGTTGTTTCCAAGTTCGAACGAGTCAAGAATGATGTCTCAATTTGTTAGGGATTGTTTTCATGTTCAAATGAACCAAGAATGATCCTACAAGAGGTTACAATTGTTTCAATGTTCAAACGAGTCAAGAATGAAGAGACAAGTTGTTTCCAAGTTTGAACAGTAAAGAATGAAGTCTAAAGTTGTTACGGATTATTGTATGTTCAAATGAGCCAAAAATGATCCTACAAGAGTTTACAATTGTTTCAATGTTCAAACGAGTCAAGAATGGAGCTGCAAGTTGTTTCCGAGTTCAAACGAGTAAAGAATAAAGTCTAAAGTTGGTACAGATTGTTTTCATGTTCAAATGAGCCAAGAATAATCCTACAAGAGTTTACAAGTTGTTTCCATGTTCAAACGAGTCAAGAATGAAGCTACAAGTTGTTTCCAAGTTCGAACGAGTCAAGAATGATGTCTCAATTTGTTAGGGATTGTTTTCATGTTCAAATGAACCAAGAACGATCCTACAAGAGGTTACAATTGTTTCAATGTTCAAACGAGTCAAGAATGAAGAGACAAGTTGTTTCCAAGTTTGAACAGTAAAGAATGAAGTCTAAAGTTGTTACGGATTATTGTCATGTTCAAATGAGCCAAAAATGATCCTACAAGAGTTTACAATTGTTTCAATGTTCAAACGAGTCAAGAATGGAGCTACAAGTTGTTTCCAAGTTTAAATGATTAAAGAATAAAGTCTCAAGTTGTTACAGATTGTTTTCATGTTCAAATGAGCCAAGAATGACCCTACAAGAGTTTACAAGTTGTTTCCATTGTCAAACGAGTCAAGAATGAAGCTACAAGTTGTTTCCAAGTTCGAACGAGTCAAGAATGATGTCTCAATTTGTTATGGATTGTTTTCATGTTCAAATGAACCAAGTATGATCGTACAAGAGGTTACAAGTTTTCATGTGCAAACGAGTCAAAAATAAAGCTACAAGTTATTTCTAAGTTCGAATGAGTCAAGAATAACGTCTCAATATGTTACAGATTGTTTTCATGTTCAAATGAACCAAGAATGATCATACAAGAGGCTTCAATTGTTTCAATGTTCAAACGAGTAAAGAATGAAGAGACAAGTTGTTTCCAAGTTTGAACAGTAAAGAATGAAGTCTAAAGTTGTTACGGATTATTGTCATGTTCAAATGAGCGAAAAATAATCCTACAAGAGTTTACAATTGTTTCAATGTTCAAACGAGTCAAGAATGGAGCTACAAGTTGTTTCCGAGTTCAAACGAGTAAAGAATAAAGTCTAAAGTTGGTACAGATTGTTTTCATGTTCAAATGAGCCAAGAATGATCCTACAAGAGTTTACAAGTTGTTTCCATGTTCAAACGAGTCAAGAATGAAGCAACAAGTTATTTCCAAGTTCGAACGAGTCAAGAATGATGTCTCAATTTTGTTACGGATTGTTTTCATGTTCAAATGGACCAAGAATGATCTTACAAGAGTTTACAATTGTTTCAATGTTCAAACGAGTCAAGAATGAAGAGAGAAGTTGTTTCCAAGTTTGAACAGTAAAGAATGAATCTAAAGTTGTTACGGATTATTGTCATGTTCGGATGAGCCAAAAATGATCCTTCAACAGTTTACATTTGTTTCAATGTTCAACCGAGTCAAGAATGGAGCTACAAGTTGTTTCCAAGTTTAAACGAGTAAAGAATAAAGTCTCAAGTTGTTACAGATTGTTTTCATGTTCAAATGAGCTAAGAATGATCCTACCAGAGTTTACAAGTTGTTTCCATGTTCAAACGAGTCAAGAATGAAGCTACAAGTTGTTTCCAAGTTCGAACGATACAAGAATGATGTCTCAATTTGTTAGGGATTGTTTTCATGTTCAAATGAACCAAGAACGATCCTACAAGAGGTTACAACTGTTTCAATGTTCAAACGAGTCAAGAATGAAGAAACAAGTTGTTTCCAAGTTTGAACAGTAAAGAATGAAGTATAAAGTTGTTACGGATTATTGTCATGTTCAAATGAGCCAAAAATGATCGTACAAGAGTTTACAATTGTTTCAATGTTCAAACGAGTCAAGAATGGAGCTGCAAGTTGTTTCCAAGTTTAAACGATTAAAGACTAAAGTCTCAAGTTGTTACAGATTGTTTTCATGTTCAAATGAGCCAAGAATGACCCTACAAGAGTTTACAAGTTGTTTCCATTGTCAAACGAGTCAAGAATGAAGCTACAAGTTGTTTCCAAGTTCGAACGAGTCAAGAATGATGTCTCAATTTGTTATGGATTGTTTTCATGTTCAAATGAACCAAGTATGATCGTACAAGAGGTTACAAGTTTTCATGTGCAAACGAGTCAAAAATAAAGCTACAAGTTATTTCTAAGTTCGAATGAGTCAAGAATAACGTCTCAATATGTTACAGATTGTTTTCATGTTCAAATGAACCAAGAATGATCTTACAAGAGGCTACAATTGTTTCAATGTTCAAACGAGTAAAGAATGAAGAGACAAGTTGTTTCCAAGTTTGAACAGTAAAGAATGAAGTCTAAAGTTGTTACGGATTATTGTCATGTTCAAATGAGCGAAAAATGATCCTACAAGAGTTTACAATTGTTTCAATGTTCAAACGAGTCAAGAATGGAGCTACAAGTTGTTTCCGAGTTCAAACGAGTAAAGAATAAAGTCTAAAGTTGGTACAGATTGTTTTCATGTTCAAATGAGCCAAGAATGATCCTACAAGAGTTTACAAGTTGTTTCCATGTTCAAACGAGTCAAGAATGAAGCAACAAGTTATTTCCAAGTTCGAACGAGTCAAGAATGATGTCTCAATTTTGTTACGGATTGTTTTCATGTTCAAATGGACCAAGAATGATCTTACAAGAGTTTACAATTGTTTCAATGTTCAAACGAGTCAAGAATGAAGAGATAAGTTGTTTCCAAGTTTGAACAGTAAAGAATGAATCTAAAGTTGTTACGGATTATTGTCATGTTCGGATGAACAAAAATGATCCTACAACAGTTTACATTTGTTTCAATGTTCAACCGAGTCAAGAATTGAGCTACAAGTTGTTTCCAAGTTTAAACGAGTAAAGAATAAAGTCTCAAGTTGTTACAGATTGTTTTCATGTTCAAATGAGCTAAGAATGATCCTACCAGAGTTTACAAGTTGTTTCCATGGTCAAACGAGTCAAGAATGAAGCTACAAGTTGTTTCCAAGTTCGAACGATACAAGAATGATGTCTCAATTTGTTAGGGATTGTTTTCATGTTCAAATGAACCAAGAACGATCCTACAAGAGGTTACAATTGTTTCAATGTTCAAACGAGTCAAGAATGAAGAGACAAGTTGTTTCCAAGTTTGAACAGTAAAGAATGAAGTCTAAAGTTGTTACGGATTATTGTCATGTTCAAATGAGCCAAAAATGATCCTACAAGGGTTTACAATTGTTTCAATGTTCAAACGAGTCAAGAATGGAGCTGCAAGTTGTTTCCAAGTTTAAACGATTAAAGACTAAAGTCTCAAGTTGTTACAGATTGTTTTCATGTTCAAATGAGCCAAGAATGACCCTACAAGAGTTTACAAGTTGTTTCCATTGTCAAACGAGTCAAGAATGAAGCTACAAGTTGTTTCCATGTTCGAACGAGTCAAGAATGATGTCTCAATTTGTTATGGATTGTTTTCATGTTCAAATGAACCAAGTATGATCGTACAAGAGGTTACAAGTTTTCATGTGCAAACGAGTCAAAAATAAAGCTACAAGTTATATCTAAGTTCGAATGAGTCAAGAATAACGTCTCAATATGTTACAGATTGTTTTCATGTTCAAATGAACCAAGAATGATCCTACAAGAGGCTACAATTGTTTCAATGTTCAAACGAGTAAAGAATGAAGAGACAAGTTGTTTCCAAGTTTGAACAGTAAAGAATGAAGTCTAAAGTTGTTACGGATTATTGTCATGTTGAAATGAGCGAAAATGATCCCACAAGAGTTTACAATTGTTTCAATGTTCAAACGAGTCAAGAATGGAGCTACAAGTTGTTTCAGAGTTCAAACGAGTAAAGAATAAAGTCTAAAGTTGGTACAGATTGTTTTCATGTTCAAATGAGCCAAGAATGACCCTACAAGAGTTTACAAGTTGTTTCCATTGTCAAACGAGTCAAGAATGAAGCTACAAGTTGTTTCCAAGTTCGAACGAGTCAAGAATGATGTCTCAATTTTTATGGATTGTTTTCATGTTCAAATGAACCAAGTATGATCGTACAAGAGGTTACAAGTTTTCATGTGCAAACGAGTCAAAAATAAAGCTACAAGTTATTTCTAAGTTCGAATGAGTCAAGAATAACGTCTCAATATGTTACAGATTGTTTTCATGTTCAAATGAACCAAGAATGATCTTACAAGAGGCTACAATTGTTTCAATGTTCAAACGAGTAAAGAATGAAGAGACAAGTTGTTTCCAAGTTTGAACAGTAAAGAATGAAGTCTAAAGGTTTTACGGATTATTGTCATGTTCAAATGAGCGAAAAATGATCCTACAAGAGTTTACAATTGTTTCAATGTTCAAACGAGTCAAGAATAGAGCTACAAGTTATTTCCGAGTTCAAACGAGTAAAGAATAAAGTCTAAAGTTGGTACAGATTGTTTTCATGTTCAAATGAGCCAAGAATGACCCTACAAGAGTTTACAAGTTGTTTCCATTGTCAAACGAGTCAAGAATGAAGCTACAAGTTGTTTCCAAGTTCGAACGAGTCAAGAATGATGTCTCAATTTGTTATGGATTGTTTTCATGGTCAAATGAAGTATGATCGTACAAGAGGTTACAAGTTTTCATGTGCAAACGAGTCAAAAATAAAGCTACAAGTTATTTCTAAGTTTGAATGAGTCAAGAA
Source organism: Oenanthe sinensis (assembly GCA_028671895.1). Classification (NCBI taxonomy): domain Eukaryota; kingdom Viridiplantae; phylum Streptophyta; class Magnoliopsida; order Apiales; family Apiaceae; genus Oenanthe; species Oenanthe sinensis. The sequence goes on from CM053807.1 coordinate 17,191,239, forward strand.
TAACGTCTCAATATGTTACAGATTGTTTTCATGTTCAAATGAACCAAGAATGATCCTACAAGAGGCTACAATTGTTTCAATGTTCAAACGAGTAAAGAATGAAGAGACAAGTTGTTTCCAAGTTTGAACAGTAAAGAATGAAGTCTAAAGTTGTTACGGATTATTGTCATGTTCAAATGAGCGAAAAATGATCCTACAAGAGTTTACAATTGTTTCAATGTTCAAACGAGTCAAGAATGGAGCTACAAGTTGTTTCCGAGTTCAAACGAGTAAAGAATAAAGTCTAAAGTTGGTACAGATTGTTTTCATGTTCAAATGAGCCAAGAATGATCCTACAAGAGTTTACAAGTTGTTTCCATGTTCAAACGAGTCAAGAATGAAGCAACAAGTTATTTCCAAGTTCGAACGAGTCAAGAATGATGTCTCAATTTTGTTACGGATTGTTTTCATGTTCAAATGGACCAAGAATGATCTTACAAGAGTTTACAATTGTTTCAATGTTCAAACGAGTCAAGAATGAAGAGAGAAGTTGTTTCCAAGTTTGAACAGTAAAGAATGAATCTAAAGTTGTTACGGATTATTGTCATGTTCGGATGAGCCAAAAATGATCCTACAACAGTTTACATTTGTTTCAATGTTCAACCGAGTCAAGAATGGAGCTACAAGTTGTTTCCAAGTTTAAACGAGTAAAGAATAAAGTCTCAAGTTGTTACAGATTGTTTTCATGTTCAAATGAGCTAAGAATGATCCTACCAGAGTTTACAAGTTGTTTCCATGTTCAAACGAGTCAAGAATGAAGCTACAAGTTGTTTCCAAGTTCGAACGATACAAGAATGATGTCTCGATTTGTTAGGGATTGTTTTCATGTTCAAATGAACCAAGAACGATCCTACAAGAGGTTACAATTGTTTCAATGTTCAAACGAGTCAAGAATGGAGCTGCAAGTTGTTTCCAAGTTTAAACGATTAAAGACTAAAGTCTCAAGTTGTTACAGATTGTTTTCATGTTCAAATGAGCCAAGAATGACCCTACAAGAGTTTACAAGTTGTTTCCATTGTCAAACGAGTCAAGAATGAAGCTACAAGTTGTTTCCATGTTCGAACGAGTCAAGAATGATGTCTCAATTTGTTATGGATTGTTTTCATGTTCAAATGAACCAAGTATGATCGTACAAGAGGTTACAAGTTTTCAATGTTCAAACGAGTCAAGAATGGAGCTACAAGTTGTTTCCGAGTTCAAACGAGTAAAGAATAAAGTCTAAAGTTGGTACAGATTGTTTTCATGTTCAAATGAGCCAAGAATGATCCTACAAGAGTTTACAAGTTGTTTCCATGTTCAAACGAGTCAAGAATGAAGCAACAAGTTATTTCCAAGTTCGAACGAGTCAAGAATGATGTCTCAATTTTGTTACGGATTGTTTTCATGTTCAAATGGACCAAGAATGATCTTACAAGAGTTTACAATTGTTTCAATGTTCAAACGAGTCAAGAATGAAGAGAGAAGTTGTTTCCAAGTTTGAACAGTAAAGAATGAATCTAAAGTTGTTACGGATTATTGTCATGTTCGGATGAACAAAAATGATCCTACAACAGTTTACATTTGTTTCAATGTTCAACCGAGTCAAGAATGGAGCTACAAGTTGTTTCCAAGTTCGAACGAGTCAAGAATGATGTCTCAATTTGTTATGGATTGTTTTCATGTTCAAATGAACCAAGTATGATCGTACAAGAGGTTACAAGTTTTCATGTGCAAACGAGTCAAAAATAAAGCTACAAGTTATTTCTAAGTTCGAATGAGTCAAGAATAACGTCTCAATATGTTACAGATTGTTTTCATGTTCAAATGAACCAAGAATGATCTTACAAGAGGCTACAATTGTTTCAATGTTCAAACGAGTAAAGAATGAAGAGACAAGTTGTTTCCAAGTTTGAACAGTAAAGAATGAAGTCTAAAGGTTTTACGGATTATTGTCATGTTCAAATGAGCGAAAAATGATCCTACAAGAGTTTACAATTGTTTCAATGTTCAAACGAGTCAAGAATAGAGCTACAAGTTATTTCCGAGTTCAAACGAGTAAAGAATAAAGTCTAAAGTTGGTACAGATTGTTTTCATGTTCAAATGAGCCAAGAATGACCCTACAAGAGTTTACAAGTTGTTTCCATTGTCAAACGAGTCAAGAATGAAGCTACAAGTTGTTTCCAAGTTCGAACGAGTCAAGAATGATGTCTCAATTTGTTATGGATTGTTTTCATGTTCAAATGAAGTATGATCGTACAAGAGGTTACAAGTTTTCATGTGCAAACGAGTCAAAAATAAAGCTACAAGTTATTTCTAAGTTTGAATGAGTCAAGAATAACGTCTCAATATGTTACAGATTGTTTTCATGTTCAAATGAACCAAGAATGATCCTACAAGAGGCTACAATTGTTTCAATGTTCAAACGAGTAAAGAATGAAGAGACAAGTTGTTTCCAAGTTTGAACAGTAAAGAATGAAGTCTAAAGTTGTTACGGATTATTGTCATGTTCAAATGAGCGAAAAATGATCCTACAAGAGTTTACAATTGTTTCAATGTTCAAACGAGTCAAGAATGGAGCTACAAGTTGTTTCCGAGTTCAAACGAGTAAAGAATAAAGTCTAAAGTTGGTACAGATTGTTTTCATGTTCAAATGAGCCAAGAATGATCCTACAAGAGTTTACAAGTTGTTTCCATGTTCAAACGAGTCAAGAATGAAGCAACAAGTTATTTCCAAGTTCGAACGAGTCAAGAATGATGTCTCAATTTTGTTACGGATTGTTTTCATGTTCAAATGGACCAAGAATGATCTTACAAGAGTTTACAATTGTTTCAATGTTCAAACGAGTCAAGAATGAAGAGAGAAGTTGTTTCCAAGTTTGAACAGTAAAGAATGAATCTAAAGTTGTTACGGATTATTGTCATGTTCGGATGAGCCAAAAATGATCCTACAACAGTTTACATTTGTTTCAATGTTCAACCGAGTCAAGAATGGAGCTACAAGTTGTTTCCAAGTTTAAACGAGTAAAGAATAAAGTCTCAAGTTGTTACAGATTGTTTTCATGTTCAAATGAGCTAAGAATGATCCTACCAGAGTTTACAAGTTGTTTCCATGTTCAAACGAGTCAAGAATGAAGCTACAAGTTGTTTCCAAGTTCGAACGATACAAGAATGATGTCTCAATTTGTTAGGGATTGTTTTCATGTTCAAATGAACCAAGAACGATCCTACAAGAGGTTACAATTGTTTCAATGTTCAAACGAGTCAAGAATGGAGCTGCAAGTTGTTTCCAAGTTTAAACGATTAAAGGCTAAAGTCTCAAGTTGTTACAGATTGTTTTCATGTTCAAATGAGCCAAGAATGACCCTACAAGAGTTTACAAGTTGTTTCCATTGTCAAACGAGTCAAGAATGAAGCTACAAGTTGTTTCCATGTTCGAACGAGTCAAGAATGATGTCTCAATTTGTTATGGATTGTTTTCATGTTCAAATGAACCAAGTATGATCGTACAAGAGGTTACAAGTTTTCAATGTTCAAACGAGTCAAGAATGGAGCTACAAGTTGTTTCCGAGTTCAAACGAGTAAAGAATAAAGTCTAAAGTTGGTACAGATTGTTTTCATGTTCAAATGAGCCAAGAATGATCCTACAAGAGTTTACAAGTTGTTTCCATGTTCAAACGAGTCAAGAATGAAGCAACAAGTTATTTCCAAGTTCGAACGAGTCAAGAATGATGTCTCAATTTTGTTACGGATTGTTTTCATGTTCAAATGGACCAAGAATGATCTTACAAGAGTTTACAATTGTTTCAATGTTCAAACGAGTCAAGAATGAAGAGAGAAGTTGTTTCCAAGTTTGAACAGTAAAGAATGAATCTAAAGTTGTTACGGATTATTGTCATGTTCGGATGAACAAAAATGATCCTACAACAGTTTACATTTGTTTCAATGTTCAACCGAGTCAAGAATGGAGCTACAAATTGTTTCCAAGTTTAAACGAGTAAAGAATAAAGTCTCAAGTTGTTACAGATTGTTTTCATGTTCAAATGAGCTAAGAATGATCCTACCAGAGTTTACAAGTTGTTTCCATGTTCAAACGAGTCAAGAATGAAGCTACAAGTTGTTTTCATGTTCAAATGAACCAAGAACGATCCTACAAGAGGTTACAATTGTTTCAATGTTCAAACGAGTCAAGAATGAAGAGACAAGTTGTTTCCAAGTTTGAACAGTAAAGAATGAAGTCTAAAGTTGTTACGGATTATTGTCATGTTCAAATGAGCCAAAAATGATCCTACAAGGGTTTACAATTGTTTCAATGTTCAAACGAGTCAAGAATGGAGCTGCAAGTTGTTTACAAGTTTAAACGATTAAAGACTAAAGTCTCAAGTTGTTACAGATTGTTTTCATGTTCAAATGAGCCAAGAATGACCCTACAAGAGTTTACAAGTTGTTTCCATTGTCAAACGAGTCAAGAATGAAGCTACAAGTTGTTTCCATGTTCGAACGAGTCAAGAATGATGTCTCAATTTGTTATGGATTGTTTTCATGTTCAAATGAACCAAGTATGATCGTACAAGAGGTTACAAGTTTTCATGTGCAAACGAGTCAAAAATAAAGCTACAAGTTATATCTAAGTTCGAATGAGTCAAGAATAACGTCTCAATATGTTACAGATTGTTTTCATGTTCAAATGAACCAAGAATGATCCTACAAGAGGCTACAATTGTTTCAATGTTCAAACGAGTAAAGAATGAAGAGACAAGTTGTTTCCAAGTTTGAACAGTAAAGAATGAAGTCTAAAGTTGTTACGGATTATTGTCATGTTCAAATGAGCGAAAAATGATCCTACAAGAGTTTACAATTGTTTCAATGTTCAAACGAGTCAAGAATGGAGCTACAAGTTGTTTCCGAGTTCAAACGAGTAAAGCATAAAGTCTAAAGTTGGTACAAATTGTTTTCATGTTCAAATGAGCCAAGAATGATCCTACAAGAGTTTACAAGTTGTTTCCATGTTCAAACGAGTCAAGAATGAAGCAACAAGTTATTTCCAAGTTCGAACGAGTCAAGAATGATGTCTCAATTTTGTTACGGATTGTTTTCATGTTCAAATGGACCAAGAATGATCTTACAAGAGTTTACAATTGTTTCAATGTTCAAACGAGTCAAGAATGAAGAGAGAAGTTGTTTCCAAGTTTGAACAGTAAAGAATGAATCTAAAGTTGTTACGGATTATTGTCATGTTCGGATGAGCCAAAAATGATCCTACAACAGTTTACATTTGTTTCAATGTTCAACCGAGTCAAGAATGGAGCTACAAGTTGTTTCCAAGTTTAAACGAGTAAAGAATAAAGTCTCAAGTTGTTACAGATTGTTTTCATGTTCAAATGAGCTAAGAATGATCCTACCAGAGTTTACAAGTTGTTTCCATGTTCAAACGAGTCAAGAATGAAGCTACAAGTTGTTTCCAAGTTCGAACGATACAAGAATGATGTCTCAATTTGTTAGGGATTGTTTTCATGTTCAAATGAACCAAGAACGATCCTACAAGAGGTTACAATTGTTTCAATGTTCAAACGAGTCAAGAATGGAGCTGCAAGTTGTTTCCAAGTTTAAACGATTAAAGACTAAAGTCTCAAGTTGTTACAGATTGTTTTCATGTTCAAATGAGCCAAGAATGACCCTACAAGAGTTTACAAGTTGTTTCCATTGTCAAACGAGTCAAGAATGAAGCTACAAGTTGTTTCCAAGTTCGAACGAGTCAAGAATGATGTCTCAATTTGTTATGGATTGTTTTCATGTTCAAATGAACCAAGTATGATCGTACAACAGGTTACAAGTTTTCATGTGCAAACGAGTCAAAAATAAAGCTACAAGTTATTTCTAAGTTCGAATGAGTCAAGAATAACGTCTCAATATGTTACAGATTGTTTTCATGTTCAAATGAACCAATAATAATGATCCTACAAGAGGCTACAATTGTTTCAATGTTCAAACGAGTAAAGAATGAAGAGACAAGTTGTTTCCAAGTTTGAACAGTAAAGAATGAAGTCTAAAGTTGTTACGGATTATTGTCATGTTCAAATGAGCGAAAAATGATCCCACAAGAGTTTACAATTGTTTCAATGTTCAAACGAGTCAAGAATGGAGCTACAAGTTGTTTCCGAGTTCAAACGAGTAAAGAATAAAGTCTAAAGTTGGTACAGATTGTTTTCATGTTCAAATGAGCCAAGAATGACCCTACAAGAGTTTACAAGTTGTTTCCATTGTCAAACGAGTCAAGAATGAAGCTACAAGTTGTTTCCAAGTTCGAACGAGTCAAGAATGATGTCTCAATTTGTTATGGATTGTTTTCATGTTCAAATGAACCAAGTATGATCGTACAAGAGGTTACAAGTTTTCATGTGCAAACGAGTCAAAAATAAAGCTACAAGTTATTTCTAAGTTCGAATGAGTCAAGAATAACGTCTCAATATGTTACAGATTGTTTTCATGTTCAAATGAACCAAGAATGATCTTACAAGAGGCTACAATTGTTTCAATGTTCAAACGAGTAAAGAATGAAGAGACAAGTTGTTTCCAAGTTTGAACAGTAAAGAATGAAGTCTAAAGTTGTTACGGATTATTGTCATGTTCAAATGAGCGAAAAATGATCCTACAAGAGTTTACAATTGTTTCAATGTTCAAACGAGTCAAGAATGGAGCTACAAGTTGTTTCCGAGTTCAAACGAGTAAAGAATAAAGTCTAAAGTTGGTACAGATTGTTTTCATGTTCAAATGTGCCAAGAATGATCCTACAAGAGTTTACAAGTTGTTTCCATGTTCAAACGAGTCAAGAATGAAGCAACAAGTTATTTCCAAGTTCGAACGAGTCAAGAATGATGTCTCAATTTTGTTACGGATTGTTTTCATGTTCAAATGGACCAAGAATGATCATACAAGAGTTTACAGTTGTTTCAGTGTTCAAACGAGTCAAGAATGAAGAGAGAAGTTGTTTCCAAGTTTGAACAGTAAAGAATGAATCTAAAGTTGTTACGGATTATTGTCATGTTCGGATGAGCCAAAAATGATCCTACAACAGTTTACATATGTTTCAATGTTCAACCGAGTCAAGAATGGAGCTACAAGTTGTTTCCAAGTTTAAATGAGTAAAGAATAAAGTCTCAAGTTGTTACAGATTGTTTTCATGTTCAAATGAGCTAAGAATGATCCTACCAGAGTTTACAAGTTGTTTCCATGTTCAAACGAGTCAAGAATGAAGCTACAAGTTGTTTCCAAGTTCGAACAATACAAGAATGATGTCTCAATTTGTTAGGGATTGTTTTCATGTTCAAATGAACCAAGAACGATCCTACAAGAGGTTACAATTGTTTCAATGTTCAAACGAGTCAAGAATGAAGAGACAAGTTGTTTCCAAGTTCGAACGAGTAAAGAATGAAGTCTCAGGTTGTTACGGATTATTTTCATGTTTAAATGAGCCAAAAATGATCCTATAAGAGTTTAAAATTATTTCAATGTTCAAACGAGTCAAGAATGAAGCAACAAGTTGTTTCCAAGTTCGAACGAGGAAAGGATGAAGTCTAAAGTTGTTACGGATTGTTGTCATGTTCAAATGAGCCGAGAATGACCCTACAAGAGTTTACAAGTTGTTTCCATTGTCAAACGAGTCAAGAATGAAGCTACAAGTTGTTTCCATGTTCGAACGAGTCAAGAATGATGTCTCAATTTGTTATGGATTGTTTTCATGTTCAAATGGACCAAGATTGATCTTACAAGAGTTTACAAGTTTTCATGTGCAAACGAGTCAAAAATAAAGCTACAAGTTATATCTAAGTTCGAATGAGTCAAGAATAACGTCTCAATATGTTACAGATTGTTTTCATGTTCAAATGAACCAAGAATGATCCTACAAGAGGCTACAATTGTTACAATGTTCAAACGAGTAAAGAATGAAGAGACAAGTTGTTTCCAAGTTTGAACAGTAAAGAATGAAGTCTAAAGTTGTTACGGATTATTGTCATGTTCAAATGAGCGAAAAATGATCCCACAAGAGTTTACAATTGTTTCAATGTTCAAACGAGTCAAGAATGGAGCTACAAGTTGTTTCCGAGTTCAAACGAGTAAAGAATAAAGTCTAAAGTTGGTACAGATTGTTTTCATGTTCAAATGAGCCAAGAATGATCCTACAAGAGTTTACAAGTTGTTTCCATGTTCAAACGAGTCAAGAATGAAGCAACAAGTTATTTCCAAGTTCGAACGAGTCAAGAATGATGTCTCAATTTTGTACGGATTGTTTTCATGTTCAAATGGACCAAGAATGATCTTATAAGAGTTTACAATTGTTTCAATGTTCAAACGAGTCAAGAATGAAGAGAGAAGTTGTTTCCAAGTTTGAACAGTAAAGAATGAATCTAAAGTTGTTACGGATTATTGTCATGTTCGGATGAGCCAAAAATGATCCTACAACAGTTTACATTTGTTTCAATGTCCAACCGAGTCAAGAATGGAGCTACAAGTTGTTTCCAAGTTTAAACGAGTAAAGAATAAAGTCTCAAGTTGTTACAGATTGTTTTCATGTTCAAATGAGCTAAGAATGATCCTACCAGAGTTTACAAGTTGTTTCCATGTTCAAACGAGTCAAGAATGAAGCTACAAGTTGTTTCCAAGTTCGAACGAGTCAAGAATGATGTCTCAACTTGTTAGGGATTGTTTTCATGTTCAAATGAACCAAGAACGATCCTACAAGAGGTTACAATTGTTTCAATGTTCAAACGAGTCAAGAATGAAGAGACAAGTTGTTTCCAAGTTTGAACAGTAAAGAATGAAGTCTAAAGTTGTTACGGATTATTGTCATGTTCAAATGAGCCAAAAATGATCCTACAAGAGTTTACAATTGTTTCAATGTTCAAACGAGTCAAGAATGGAGCTGCAAGTTGTTTCCAAGTTTAAACGATTAAAGACTAAAGTCTCAAGTTGTTACAGATTGTTTTCATGTTCAAATGAGCCAAGAATGACCCTACAAGAGTTTACAAGTTGTTTCCATTGTCAAACGAGTCAAGAATGAAGCTACAAGTTGTTTCCATGTTCGAACGAGTCAAGAATGATGTCTCAATTTGTTATGGATTGTTTTCATGTTCAAATGAACCAAGTATGATCGTACAAGAGGTTACAAGTTTTCATGTGCAAACGAGTCAAAAATAAAGCTACAAGTTATATCTAAGTTCGAATGAGTCAAGAATAACGTCTCAATATGTTACAGATTGTTTTCATGTTCAAATGAACCAAGAATGATCCTACAAGAGGCTACAATTGTTTCAATGTTCAAACGAGTAAAGAATGAAGAGACAAGTTGTTTCCAAGTTTGAACAGTAAAGAATGAAGTCTAAAGTTGTTACGGATTATTGTCATGTTCAAATGAGCGAAAAATGATCCCACAAGAGTTTACAATTGTTTCAATGTTCAAACGAGTCAAGAATGGAGCTACAAGTTGTTTCCGAGTTCAAACGAGTAAAGAATAAAGTCTAAAGTTGGTACAGATTGTTTTCATGTTCAAATGAGCCAAGAATGATCCTACAAGAGTTTACAAGTTGTTTCCATGTTCAAACGAGTCAAGAATGAAGCAACAAGTTATTTCCAAGTTCGAACGAGTCAAGAATGATGTCTCAATTTTGTTACGGATTGTTTTCATGTTCAAATGGACCAAGAATGATCTTATAAGAGTTTACAATTGTTTCAATGTTCAAACGAGTCAAGAATGAAGAGAGAAGTTGTTTCCAAGTTTGAACAGTAAAGAATGAATCTAAAGTTGTTACGGATTATTGTCATGTTCGGATGAGCCAAAAATGATCCTACAACAGTTTACATTTGTTTCAATGTCCAACCGAGTCAAGAATGGAGCTACAAGTTGTTTCCAAGTATAAACGAGTAAAGAATAAAGTCTCAAGTTGTTACAGATTGTTTTCATGTTCAAATGAGCTAAGAATGATCCTACCAGAGTTTACAAGTTGTTTCCATGTTCAAACGAGTCAAGAATGAAGCTACAAGTTGTTTCCAAGTTCGAACGAGTCAAGAATGATGTCTCAATTTGTTAGGGATTGTTTTCATGTTCAAATGAACCAAGAACAATCCTACAAGAGGTTACAATTGTTTCAATGTTCAAACGAGTCAAGAATGAAGAGACAAGTTCTTTCCAAGTTTGAACAGTAAAGAATGAAGTCTAAAGTTGTTACGGATTATTGTCATGTTCAAATGAGCGAAAAATGATCCCACAAGAGTTTACAATTGTTTCAATGTTCAAACGAGTCAAGAATGGAGCTACAAGTTGTTTCCGAGTTCAAACGAGTAAAGAATAAAGTCTAAAGTTGGTACAGATTGTTTTCATGTTCAAATGAGCCGAGAATGATCCTACAAGAGTTTACAAGTTGTTTCCATGTTCAAACGAGTCAAGAATGAAGCAACAAGTTATTTCCAAGTTCGAACGAGTCAAGAATGGTGTCTCAATTTTGTTACGGATTGTTTTCATGTTCAAATGGACCAAGAATGATCTTACAAGAGTTTACAATTGTTTCAATGTTCAAACGAGTCAAGAATGAAGAGAGAAGTTGTTTCCAAGTTTGAACGGTAAAGAATGAATCTAAAGTTGTTACGGATTATTGTCATGTTCGGATGAGCCAAAAATGATCCTACAACAGTTTACATTTGTTTCAATGTTCAACCGAGTCAAGAATGGAGCTACAAGTTGTTTCCAAGTTTAAACGAGTAAAGAATAAAGTCTCAAGTTGTTGCAGATTGTTTTCATGTTCAAATGAGCTAAGAATGATCCTACCAGAGTTTACAAGTTTTTTCCATGTTCAAACGAGTCAAGAATGAAGCTACAAGTTGTTTCAAAGTTCGAACGAGTCAAGAATGATGTCTCAATTTGTTAGGGATTGTTTTCATGTTCAAATGAACCAAGAACGATCCTACAAGAGGTTACAATTGTTTCAATGTTCAAACGAGTCAAGAATGAAGAGACAAGTTGTTTCCAAGTTTGAACAGTAAAGAATGAAGTCTAAAGTTGTTACGGATTATTGTCATGTTCAAATGAGCGAAAAATGATCCCACAAGAGTTTACAATTGTTTCAATGTTCAAACGAGTTAAGAATGGAGCTACAAGTTGTTTCTAAGTTCGAATGAGTCAAGAATAACGTCTCAATATGTTACAGATTGTTTTCATGTTCAAATGAACCAAGAATGATCCTACAAGAGGCTACAATTGTTTCAATGTTCAAACGAGTAAAGAATGAAGAGACAAGTTGTTTCCAAGTTTGAACAGTAAAGAATGAAGTCTAAAGTTGTTACGGATTATTGTCATGTTCAAATGAGCGAAAAATGATCCCACAAGAGTTTACAATTGTTTCAATGTTCAAACGAGTTAAGAATGGAGCTACAAGTTGTTTCCGAGTTCAAACGAGTAAAGAATAAAGTCTAAAGTTGGTACAGATTGTTTTCATGTTCAAATGAGCCAAGAATGACCCTACAAGAGTTTACAAGTTGTTTCCATTGTCAAACGAGTCAAGAATGAAGCTACAAGTTGTTTCCAAGTTCGAACGAGTCAAGAATGATGTCTCAATTTGTTATGGATTGTTTTCATGTTCAAATGAACCATGTATGATCGTACAAGAGTTTACAAGTTTTCATGTGCAAACGAGTCAAAAATAAAGCTACAAGTTATTTCTAAGTTCGAATGAGTCAAGAATAACGTCTCAATATGTTACAGATTGTTTTCATGTTCAAATGAACCAAGAATGATCCTACAAGAGGCTACAATTGTTTCAATGTTCAAACGAGTAAAGAATGAAGAGACAAGTTGTTTCCAAGTTTGAACAGTAAAGAATGAAGTCTAAAGTTGTTACGGATTATTGTCATGTTCAAATGAGCGAAAAATGATCCCACAAGAGTTTACAATTGTTTCAATATTCAAAAGAGTCAAGAATGGAGCTACAAGTTGTTTCCGAGTTCAAACGAGTAAAGAATAAAGTCTAAAGTTGGTACAGATTGTTTTCATGTTCAAATGAGCCAAGAATGATCCTACAAGAGTTTACAAGTTGTTTCCATGTTCAAACGAGTCAAGAATGAAGCAACAAGTTATTTCCAAGTTCGAACGAGTCAAGAATGATGTCTCAATTTTGTTACGGATTGTTTTCATGTTCAAATGGACCAAGAATGATCTTATAAGAGTTTACAATTGTTTCAATGTTCAAACGAGTCAAGAATGAAGAGAGAAGTTGTTTCCAATTTTGAACAGTAAAGAATGAATCTAAAGTTGTTACGGATTATTGTCATGTTCGGATGAGCCAAAAATGATCCTACAACAGTTTACATTTGTTTCAATGTCCAACCGAGTCAAGAATGGAGCTACAAGTTGTTTCCAAGTTTAAACGAGTAAAGAATAAAGTCTCAAGTTGTTACAGATTGTTTTCATGTTCAAATGAGCTAAGAATGATCCTACCAGAGTTTACAAGTTGTTTCCATGTTCAAACGAGTCAAGAATGAAGCTACAAGTTGTTTCCAAGTTCGAACGAGTCAAGAATGATGTCTCAATTTGTTAGGGATTGTTTTCATGTACAAATGAACCAAAAACAATCCTACAAGAGGTTACAATTGTTTCAATGTTCAAACGAGTCAAGAATGAAGAGACAAGTTGTTTCCAAGTTTGAACAGTAAAGAATGAAGTCTAAAGTTGTTACGGATTATTGTCATGTTCAAATGAGCGAAAAATGATCCCACAAGAGTTTACAATTGTTTCAATGTTCAAACGAGTCAAGAATGGAGCTACAAGTTGTTTCCGAGTTCAAACGAGTAAAGAATAAAGTCTAAAGTTGGTACAGATTGTTTTCATGTTCAAATGAGCCGAGAATGACCCTACAAGAGTTTACAAGTTGTTTCCATTGTCAAACGAGTCAAGAATGAAGCTACAAGTTGTTTCCATGTTCGAACGAGTCAAGAATGATGTCTCAATTTGTTATGGATTGTTTTCATGTTCAAATGAACCAAGTATGATCGTACAAGAGGTTACAAGTTTTCATGTGCAAACGAGTCAAAAATAAAGCTACAAGTTATATCTAAGTTCGAATGAGTCAAGAATAACGTCTCAAAATGTTACAGATTGTTTTCATGTTCAAATGAACCAAGAATGATCCTACAAGAGGCTACAATTGTTTCAATGTTCAAACGAGTAAAGAATGAAGAGACAAGTTGTTTCCAAGTTTGAACAGTAAAGAATGAAGTCTAAAGTTGTTACGGATTATTGTCATGTTCAAATGAGCGAAAAATGATCCCACAAGAGTTTACAATTGTTTCAATGTTCAAAAGAGTCAAGAATGGAGCTACAAGTTGTTTCCGAGTTCAAACGAGTAAAGAATAAAGTCTAAAGTTGGTACAGATTGTTTTCATGTTCAAATGAGCCAAGAATGATCCTACAAGAGTTTACAAGTTGTTTCCATGTTCAAACGAGTCAAGAATGAAGCAACAAGTTATTTCAAAGTTCGAACGAGTCAAGAATGATGTCTCAATTTTGTACGGATTGTTTTCATGTTCAAATGGACCAAGAATGATCTTATAAGAGTTTACAATTGTTTCAATGTTCAAACGAGTCAAGAATGAAGAGAGAAGTTGTTTCCAAGTTTGAACGGTAAAGAATGAATCTAAAGTTGTTACGGATTATTGTCATGTTCGGATGAGCCAAAAATGATCCTACAACAGTTTACATTTGTTTCAATGTTCAACCGAGTCAAGAATGGAGCTACAAGTTGTTTCCAAGTTTAAACGAGTAAAGAATAAAGTCTCAAGTTGTTGCAGATTGTTTTCATGTTCAAATGAGCTAAGAATGATCCTACCAGAGTTTACAAGTTTTTTCCATGTTCAAACGAGTCAAGAATGAAGCTACAAGTTGTTTCAAAGTTCGAACGAGTCAAGAATGATGTCTCAATTTGTTAGGGATTGTTTTCATGTTCAAATGAACCAAGAACGATCCTACAAGAGGTTACAATTGTTTCAATGTTCAAACGAGTCAAGAATGAAGAGACAAGTTGTTTCCAAGTTTGAACAGTAAAGAATGAAGTCTAAAGTTGTTACGGATTATTGTCATGTTCAAATGAGCGAAAAATGATCCCACAAGAGTTTACAATTGTTTCAATGTTCAAACGAGTTAAGAATGGAGCTACAAGTTGTTTCTAAGTTCGAATGAGTCAAGAATAACGTCTCAATATGTTACAGATTGTTTTCATGTTCAAATGAACCAAGAATGATCCTACAAGAGGCTACAATTGTTTCAATGTTCAAACGAGTAAAGAATGAAGAGACAAGTTGTTTCCAAGTTTGAACAGTAAAGAATGAAGTCTAAAGTTGTTACGGATTATTGTCATGTTCAAATGAGCGAAAAATGATCCCACAAGAGTTTACAATTGTTTCAATGTTCAAACGAGTTAAGAATGGAGCTACAAGTTGTTTCCGAGTTCAAACGAGTAAAGAATAAAGTCTAAAGTTGGTACAGATTGTTTTCATGTTCAAATGAGCCAAGAATGACCCTACAAGAGTTTACAAGTTGTTTCCATTGTCAAACGAGTCAAGAATGAAGCTACAAGTTGTTTCCAAGTTCGAACGAGTCAAGAATGATGTCTCAATTTGTTATGGATTGTTTTCATGTTCAAATGAACCATGTATGATCGTACAAGAGTTTACAAGTTTTCATGTGCAAACGAGTCAAAAATAAAGCTACAAGTTATTTCTAAGTTCGAATGAGTCAAGAATAACGTCTCAATATGTTACAGATTGTTTTCATGTTCAAATGAACCAAGAATGATCCTACAAGAGGCTACAATTGTTTCAATGTTCAAACGAGTAAAGAATGAAGAGACAAGTTGTTTCCAAGTTTGAACAGTAAAGAATGAAGTCTAAAGTTGTTACGGATTATTGTCATGTTCAAATGAGCGAAAAATGATCCCACAAGAGTTTACAATTGTTTCAATATTCAAAAGAGTCAAGAATGGAGCTACAAGTTGTTTCCGAGTTCAAACGAGTAAAGAATAAAGTCTAAAGTTGGTACAGATTGTTTTCATGTTCAAATGAGCCAAGAATGATCCTACAAGAGTTTACAAGTTGTTTCCATGTTCAAACGAGTCAAGAATGAAGCAACAAGTTATTTCCAAGTTCGAACGAGTCAAGAATGATGTCTCAATTTTGTTACGGATTGTTTTCATGTTCAAATGGACCAAGAATGATCTTATAAGAGTTTACAATTGTTTCAATGTTCAAACGAGTCAAGAATGAAGAGAGAAGTTGTTTCCAATTTTGAACAGTAAAGAATGAATCTAAAGTTGTTATGGATTATTGTCATGTTCGGATGAGCCAAAAATGATCCTACAACAGTTTACATTTGTTTCAATGTCCAACCGAGTCAAGAATGGAGCTACAAGTTGTTTCCAAGTTTAAACGAGTAAAGAATAAAGTCTCAAGTTGTTACAGATTGTTTTCATGTTCAAATGAGCTAAGAATGATCCTACCAGAGTTTACAAGTTGTTTCCATGTTCAAACGAGTCAAGAATGAAGCTACAAGTTGTTTCCAAGTTCGAACGAGTCAAGAATGATGTCTCAATTTGTTAGGGATTGTTTTCATGTACAAATGAACCAAGAACAATCCTACAAGAGGTTACAATTGTTTCAATGTTCAAACGAGTCAAGAATGAAGAGACAAGTTGTTTCCAAGTTTGAACAGTAAAGAATGAAGTCTAAAGTTGTTACGGATTATTGTCATGTTCAAATGAGCGAAAAATGATCCCACAAGAGTTTACAATTGTTTCAATGTTCAAACGAGTCAAGAATGGAGCTACAAGTTGTTTCCGAGTTCAAACGAGTAAAGAATAAAGTCTAAAGTTGGTACAGATTGTTTTCATGTTCAAATGAGCCGAGAATGACCCTACAAGAGTTTACAAGTTGTTTCCATTGTCAAACGAGTCAAGAATGAAGCTACAAGTTGTTTCCATGTTCGAACGAGTCAAGAATGATGTCTCAATTTGTTATGGATTGTTTTCATGTTCAAATGAACCAAGTATGATCGTACAAGAGGTTACAAGTTTTCATGTGCAAACGAGTCAAAAATAAAGCTACAAGTTATATCTAAGTTCGAATGAGTCAAGAATAACGTCTCAAAATGTTACAGATTGTTTTCATGTTCAAATGAACCAAGAATGATCCTACAAGAGGCTACAATTGTTTCAATGTTCAAACGAGTAAAGAATGAAGAGACAAGTTGTTTCCAAGTTTGAACAGTAAAGAATGAAGTCTAAAGTTGTTACGGATTATTGTCATGTTCAAATGAGCGAAAAATGATCCCACAAGAGTTTACAATTGTTTCAATGTTCAAAAGAGTCAAGAATGGAGCTACAAGTTGTTTCCGAGTTCAAACGAGTAAAGAATAAAGTCTAAAGTTGGTACAGATTGTTTTCATGTTCAAATGAGCCAAGAATGATCCTACAAGAGTTTACAAGTTGTTTCCATGTTCAAACGAGTCAAGAATGAAGCAACAAGTTATTTCCAAGTTCGAACGAGTCAAGAATGATGTCTCAATTTTGTACGGATTGTTTTCATGTTCAAATGGACCAAGAATGATCTTATAAGAGTTTACAATTGTTTCAATGTTCAAACGAGTCAAGAATGAAGAGAGAAGTTGTTTCCAAGTTTGAACAGTAAAGAATGAATCTAAAGTTGTTACGGATTATTGTCATGTTCGGATGAGCCAAAAATGATCCTACAACAGTTTACATTTGTTTCAATGTCCAACCGAGTCAAGAATGGAGCTACAAGTTGTTTTCAAGTTTAAACGAGTAAAGAATAAAGTCTCAAGTTGTTACAGATTGTTTTCATGTTCAAATGAGCTAAGAATGATCCTACCAGAGTTTACAAGTTGTTTCCATGTTCAAACGAGTCAAGAATGAAGCTACAAGTTGTTTCCAAGTTCGAACGAGTCAAGAATGATGTCTCAATTTGTTAGGGATTGTTTTCATGTTCAAATGAACCAAGAACAATCCTACAAGAGGTTACAATTGTTTCAATGTTCAAACGAGTCAATAATGAAGAGACAAGTTGTTTCCAAGTTTGAACAGTAAAGAATGAAGTCTAAAGTTGTTACGGATTATTGTCATGTTCAAATGAGCGAAAAATGATCCCACAAGAGTTTACAATTGTTTCAATGTTCAAACGAGTCAAGAATGGAGCTACAAGTTGTTTCCGAGTTCAAACGAGTAAAGAATAAAGTCTAAAGTTGGTACAGATTGTTTTCATGTTCAAATGAGCCGAGAATGAACCTACAAGAGTTTACAAGTTGTTTCCATGTTCAAACGAGTCAAGAATGAAGCAACAAGTTATTTCCAAGTTCGAACGAGTCAAGAATGGTGTCTCAATTTTGTTACGGATTGTTTTCATGTTCAAATGGACCAAGAATGATCTTACAAGAGTTTACAATTGTTTCAATGTTCAAACGAGTCAAGAATGAAGAGAGAAGTTGTTTCCAAGTTTGAACGGTAAAGAATGTATCTAAAGTTGTTACGGATTATTGTCATGTTCGGATGAGCCAAAAATGATCCTACAACAGTTTACATTTGTTTCAATGTTCAACCGAGTCAAGAATGGAGCTACAAGTTGTTTCCAAGTTTAAACGAGTAAAGAATAAAGTCTCAAGTTGTTGCAGATTGTTTTCATGTTCAAATGAGCTAAGAATGATCCTACCAGAGTTTACAAGTTTTTTCCATGTTCAAACGAGTCAAGAATGAAGCTACAAGTTGTTTCAAAGTTCGAACGAGTCAAGAATGATGTCTCAATTTGTTAGGGATTGTTTTCATGTTCAAATGAACCAAGAACGATCCTACAAGAGGTTACAATTGTTTCAATGTTCAAACGAGTCAAGAATGAAGAGACAAGTTGTTTCCAAGTTTGAACAGTAAAGAATGAAGTCTAAAGTTGTTACGGATTATTGTCATGTTCAAATGAGCCAAAAATGATCCTACAAGAGTTTACAATTGTTTCAATGTTCAAACGAGTCAAGAATGGAGCTACAAGTTGTTTCCAAGTTTAAACGATTAAAGAATAAAGTCTCAAGTTGTTACAGATAGTTTTCATGTTCAAATGAGCCAAGAATGACCCTACAAGAGTTTACAAGTTGTTTCCATTGTCAAACGAGTCAAGAATGAAGAGACAAGTTGTTTCCAAGTTTGAACAGTAAAGAATGAAGTCTAAAGTTGTTACGGATTATTGTCATGTTCAAATGAGCCAAAAATGATCCTACAAGAGTTTACAATTGTTTCAATGTTCAAACGAGTCAAGAATGGAGCTACAAGTTATTTCCAAGTTTAAACGATTAAAGAATAAAGTCTCAAGTTGTTTCAGATTGTTTTCATGTTCAAATGAGCCAAGAATGACCCTACAAGAGTTTACAAGTTGTTTCCATTGTCAAACGAGTCAAGAATGAAGAGACAAGTTGTTTCCAAGTTTGAACAGTAAAGAATGAAGTCCAAAGTTGTTACGGATTATTGGCATGTTCAAATGAGCGAAAAATGATCCTACAAGAGTTTACAATTGTTTCAATGTTCAAACGAGTCAAGAATGGAGCTACAAGTTGTTTCCAAGTTTAAACGAGTAAAGAATAAAGTCTCAAGTTGTTACAGATTGTTTTCATGTTCAAATGAGCTAAGAATGATCCTACCAGAGTTTACAAGTTGTTTCCATGTTCAAACGAGTCAAGAATGAAGCTACAAGTTGTTTCCAAGTTTGAACGAGTCAAGAATGATGTCTGAATTTGTTAGGGATTGTTTTCATGTTCAAATGAACCAAGAACGACCCTATAAGAGGTTACAATTGTTTCAATGTTCAAACGAGTCAAGAATGAAGAGACAAGTTGTTTCCAAGTTTGAACAATAAAGAATGAACTCTAAAGTTGTTACGGATTATTGTCATGTTCAAATGAGCCAAAAATGATCCTACAACAGTTTACATTTGTTTCAATGTTCAAACGAGTCAAGAATGGAGCTACAAGTTGTTTCCAAGTTTAAACGATTAAAGAATAAAGTCTCAAGTTGTTACAGATAGTTTTCATGTTCAAATGAGCCAAGAATGACCCTACAAGAGTTTACAAGTTGTTTCCATTGTCAAACGAGTCAAGAATGAAGAGACAAGTTGTTTCCAAGTTTGAACAGTAAAGAATGAAGTCTAAAGTTGTTACGGATTATTGTCATGTTCAAATGAGCCAAAAATGATCCTACAAGAGTTTACAATTGTTTCAATGTTCAAACGAGTCAAGAATGGAGCTACAAGTTGTTTCCAAGTTTAAACGATTAAAGAATAAAGTCTCAAGTTGTTACAGATAGTTTTCATGTTCAAATGAGCCAAGAATGACCCTACAAGAGTTTACAAGTTGTTTCCATTGTCAAACGAGTCAAGAATGAAGAGACAAGTTGTTTCCAAGTTTGAACAGTAAAGAATGAAGTCTAAAGTTGTTACGGATTATTGTCATGTTCAAATGAGCCAAAAATGATCCTACAAGAGTTTACAATTGTTTCAATGTTCAAACGAGTCAAGAATGGAGCTACAAGTTGTTTCCAAGTTTAAACGATTAAAGAATAAAGTCTCAAGTTGTTTCAGATTGTTTTCATGTTCAAATGAGCCAAGAATGACCCTACAAGAGTTTACAAGTTGTTTCCATTGTCAAACGAGTCAAGAATGAAGAGACAAGTTGTTTCCAAGTTTGAACAGTAAAGAATGAAGTCCAAAGTTGTTACGGATTATTGGCATGTTCAAATGAGCGAAAAATGATCCTACAAGAGTTTACAATTGTTTCAATGTTCAAACGAGTCAAGAATGGAGCTACAAGTTGTTTCCAAGTTTAAACGAGTAAAGAATAAAGTCTCAAGTTGTTACAGATTGTTTTCATGTTCAAATGAGCTAAGAATGATCCTACCAGAGTTTACAAGTTGTTTCCATGTTCAAACGAGTCAAGAATGAAGCTACAAGTTGTTTCCAAGTTTGAACGAGTCAAGAATGATGTCTGAATTTGTTAGGGATTGTTTTCATGTTCAAATGAACCAAGAACGACCCTATAAGAGGTTACAATTGTTTCAATGTTCAAACGAGTCAAGAATGAAGAGACAAGTTGTTTCCAAGTTTGAACAATAAAGAATGAACTCTAAAGTTGTTACGGATTTTTGTCATGTTCAAATGAGCCAAAAATGATCCTACAACAGTTTACATTTGTTTCAATGTTCAAACGAGTCAAGAATGGAGCTACAAGTTGTTTCCATGTTAAAACGAGTAAAGAATAAAGTCTCAAGTTGTTACAGATTGTTTTCATGTTCAAATGAGCTAAGAATGATCCTACCAGAGTTTACAAGTTGTTTCCATGTTCAAATGAGTCAAGAATGGAGCTACAAGTTGTTTCCAAGTTCAAACGATTAAAGAATAAAGTCTCAAGTTGTTACAGATTGTTTTCATGTTCAAATGAGCCAAGAATGACCCTACAAGAGTTTACAAGTTGTTTCCATTGTCAAACGAGTCAAGAATGAAGCTACAAGTTGTTTCCAAGTTCGAACGAGTCAAGAATGATGTCTCAATTTGTTATGGACTGTTTTCATGTTCAAATGAACCAAGAATAATCGTACAAGAGGTTACAAGTTTTCATGTGCAAACGAGTCAAAAATAAAGCTACAAGTTATTTCTAAGTTCGAATGAGTCAAGAATAACGTCTCAATATGTTACAGATTGTTTTCATGTTCAAATGAACCAAGAATAATCCTACAAGAGGCTACAATTGTTTCAATATTCAAACGAGTAAAGAATGAAGAGACAAGTTGTTTCCAAGTTTGAACAGTAAAGAATGAAGTCTAAAGTTGTTACGGATTATTGTCATGTTCAAATGAGCGAAAAATGATCCTACAAGAGTTTACAATTGTTTCAATGTTCAAACGAGTCAAGAATGGAGCTACAAGTTGTTTCCAAGTTCAAACGAGTAAAGAATAAAGTCTAAAGTTGGTACAGATTGTTTTCATGTTCAAATGAGCCAAGAATCATCCTACAAGAGTTTACAAGTTGTTTCCATGTTCAAACGAGTCAGGAATGAAGAGACAAGTTGTTTCCAAGTTTGAACAGTAAAGAATGATGTCTCAATTTTGTGACGGATTGTTTTCATGTTCAAATGGACCAAGAAAGATCTTACAAGAGTTTACAATTGTTTCAATGTTCAAACGAGTCAAGAATGAAGAGACAAGTTGTTTCCAAGTTTGAACATTAAAGAATGAATCTAAAGTTGTTACGGATTATTGTCATGTTCAGATGATCCAAAAATGATCCTACAACAGTTTACATTTGTTTCAATGTTCAAATGAGTCAAGGATGGAGCTACAAGTTGTTTCCAAGTTTAAACGAGTAAAGAATAAAGTCTCTAGTTGTTACAGATTATTTTCATGTTGAAATAAGCCAAGAATCATCCTACAAGAGTTTACAAGTTGTTTCCATGTTCAAACGAGTCAAGAATGAAGCAACAAGTTATTTCCAAGTTCGAAAGAGTCAAGAATGATGTCTCAATTTGTTACGGATTGTTTTCATGTTCAAATGAACCAAGAATGACCCTACAAGAGTTTACAGTTGTTTCAATGTTCAAACCAGTCAAGAATGAAGAGAGAAGTTGTTTCCAAGTTCAAAAGAGTAAAGACTAAAGTCTAAAGTTGGTACAGATTGTTTTCATGTTCAAATGAGCGAAGAATGATCCTACCAGAGTTTACAAGTTGTTTCCATGTTCAAATGAGTCAAGAATGGAGCTACAAGTTGTTTCCAAGTTCAAACGATTAAAGAATAAAGTCTCAAGTTGTTACGGATTGTTTTCATGTTCAAATGAGCCAAGAATGACCCTACAAGAGTTTACAAGTGTTTCAATGTTCAAACGAGTCAAGAATGATGAGACAAGTTGTTTCCAAGTTTGAACAGTAAAGAATGAATCTAAAGTTGTTACGGATTATTGACATGTTCAAATGAGCGAAAAATGATCCTACAAGAGTTTACAATTGTTTCAATGTTCAAACGAGTCAAGAATCAAGAGACAAGTTGTTTCCAAGTTTGAACAGTAAAGAATGAAGTCTAAAGTTGTTACAGATTATTGTCATGTTCAAATGAGCCAAAAATGATCCTACAAGAGGTTACATTTGTTTCAATGTTCAAACGAGTCAAGAATGGAGCTACAAGTTGTTTCCAAGTTTAAACGAGTAAAGAATAAAGTCTCAAGTTATTACAGATTGTTTTCATGTTCAAATGAGCTAAGAATGATCCTACCAGAGTTTACAAGTTGTTTCCATGTTCAAATGAGTCAAGAATGGAGCTACAAGTTGTTTCCAAGTTCGAAGGATTAAAGAATAAAGTCTCAAGTTGTTACAGATTGTTTCCATTGTCAAACGAGTCAAGAATGAAGCTACAAGTTGTTTCCAAGTTCAAATGAGTCAAGAATGATGTCTCAATTTGTTATGGACTGTTTTCATGTTCAAATGAACCAAGAATGATCGTACAAGAGGTTACAAGTTTTCATGTGCAAACGAGTCAAAAATAAAGCTACAAGTTATTTCTAAGTTCGAATGAGTCAAGAATAACGTCTCAATATGTTACAGATTGTTTTCATGTTCAAATGAACCAAGAATAATCCTACAAGAGGCTACAATTGTTTCAATGTTCAAACGAGTAAAGAATGAAGAGACAAGTTGTTTCCAAGTTTGAACAGTAAAGAATGAAGTCTAAAGTTGTTACGGATTATTGTCATGTTCAAATGAGCGAAAAATGATCCTACAAGAGTTTACAATTATTTCAATGTTCAAACGAGTCAAGAATGGAGCTACAAGTTGTTTCCAAGTTCAAACGAGTAAAGAATAAAGTCTAAAGTTGGTACAGATTGTTTTCATGTTCAAATGAGCCAAGAATCATCCTACAAGAGTTTACAAGTTGTTTCCATGTTCAAACGAGTCAAGAATGAAGCAACAAGTTATTTCCAAGTTCGAACGAGTCAAGAATGGTGTCTCAATTTTGTTACGGATTGTTTTCATGTTCAAATGGACCAAGAATGATCTTACAAGAGTTTACAATTGTTTCAATGTTCAAACGAGTCAAGAATGAAGAGAGAAGTTGTTTCCAAGTTTGAACGGTAAAGAATGAATCTAAAGTTGTTACGGATTATTGTCATGTTCGGATGAGCCAAAAATGATCCTACAACAGTTTACATTTGTTTCAATGTTCAACCGAGTCAAGAATGGAGCTACAAGTTGTTTCCAAGTTTAAACGAGTAAAGAATAAAGTCTCAAGTTGTTGCAGATTGTTTTCATGTTCAAATGAGCTAAGAATGATCCTACCAGAGTTTACAAGTTTTTTCCATGTTCAAACGAGTCAAGAATGAAGCTACAAGTTGTTTCAAAGTTCGAACGAGTCAAGAATGATGTCTCAATTTGTTAGGGATTGTTTTCATGTTCAAATGAACCAAGAACGATCCTACAAGAGGTTACAATTGTTTCAATGTTCAAACGAGTCAATAATGAAGAGACAAGTTGTTTCCAAGTTTGAACAGTAAAGAATGAAGTCTAAAGTTGTTACGGATTATTGTCATGTTCAAATGAGCCAAAAATGATCCTACAAGAGTTTACAATTGTTTCAATGTTCAAACGAGTCAAGAATGGAGCTACAAGTTGTTTCCAAGTTTAAACGATTAAAGAATAAAGTCTCAAGTTGTTTCAGATTGTTTTCATGTTCAAATGAGCCAAGAATGACCCTACAAGAGTTTACAAGTTGTTTCCATTGTCAAACGAGTCAAGAATGAAGAGACAAGTTGTTTCCAAGTTTGAACAGTAAAGAATGAAGTCCAAAGTTGTTACGGATTATTGGCATGTTCAAATGAGCGAAAAATGATCCTACAAGAGTTTACAATTGTTTCAATGTTCAAACGAGTCAAGAATGGAGCTACAAGTTGTTTCCAAGTTTAAACGAGTAAAGAATAAAGTCTCAAGTTGTTACAGATTGTTTTCATGTTCAAATGAGCTAAGAATGATCCTACCAGAGTTTACAAGTTGTTTCCATGTTCAAACGAGTCAAGAATGAAGCTACAAGTTGTTTCCAAGTTTGAACGAGTCAAGAATGATGTCTGAATTTGTTAGGGATTGTTTTCATGTTCAAATGAACCAAGAACGACCCTATAAGAGGTTACAATTGTTTCAATGTTCAAACGAGTCAAGAATGAAGAGACAAGTTGTTTCCAAGTTTGAACAGTAAAGAATGAACTCTAAAGTTGTTACGGATTATTGTCATGTTCAAATGAGCCAAAAATGATCCTACAACAGTTTACATTTGTTTCAATGTTCAAACGAGTCAAGAATGGAGCTACAAGTTGTTTCCATGTTAAAACGAGTAAAGAATAAAGTCTCAAGTTGTTACAGATTGTTTTCATGTTCAAATGAGCTAAGAATGATCCTACCAGAGTTTACAAGTTGTTTCCATGTTCAAATGAGTCAAGAATGGAGCTACAAGTTGTTTCCAAGTTTAAACGATTAAACAATAAAGTCTCAAGTTGTTACAGATTGTTTTCATGTTCAAATGAGCCAAGAATGACCCTACAAGAGTTTACAAGTTGTTTCCATTGTCAAACGAGTCAAGAATGAAGCTACAAGTTGTTTCCAAGTTCGAACGAGTCAAGAATGATGTCTCAATTTGTTATGGACTGTTTTCATGTTCAAATGAACCAAGAATAATCGTACAAGAGGTTACAAGTTTTCATGTGCAAACGAGTCAAAAATAAAGCTACAAGTTATTTCTAAGTTCGAATGAGTCAAGAATAACGTCTCAATATGTTACAGATTGTTTTCATGTTCAAATGAATCAAGAATAATCCTACAAGAGGCTACAATTGTTTCAATATTCAAACGAGTAAAGAATGAAGAGACAAGTTGTTTCCAAGTTTGAACAGTAAAGAATGAAGTCTAAAGTTGTTACGGATTATTGTCATGTTCAAATGAGCGAAAAATGATCCTACAAGAGTTTACAATTGTTTCAATGTTCAAACGAGTCAAGAATGGAGCTACAAGTTGTTTCCAAGTTCAAACGAGTAAAGAATAAAGTCTAAAGTTGGTACAGATTGTTTTCATGTTCAAATGAGCCAAGAATCATCCTACAAGAGTTTACAAGTTGTTTCCATGTTCAAACGAGTCAGGAATGAAGCAACAAGTTATTTCCAAGTTCGAACGAGTCAAGAATGATGTCTCAATTTTGTGACGGATTGTTTTCATGTTCAAATGGACCAAGAAAGATCTTACAAGAGTTTACAATTGTTTCAATGTTCAAACGAGTCAAGAATGAAGAGACAAGTTGTTTCCAAGTTTGAACATTAAAGAATGAATCTAAAGTTGTTACGGATTATTGTCATGTTCAGATGATCCAAAAATGATCCTACAACAGTTTACATTTGTTTCAATGTTCAAATGAGTCAAGGATGGAGCTACAAGTTGTTTCCAAGTTTAAACGAGTAAAGAATAAAGTCTCTAGTTGTTACAGATTATTTTCATGTTGAAATAAGCCAAGAATCATCCTACAAGAGTTTACAAGTTGTTTCCATGTTCAAACGAGTCAAGAATGAAGCAACAAGTTATTTCCAAGTTCGAAAGAGTCAAGAATGATGTCTCAATTTGTTACGGATTGTTTTCATGTTCAAATGAACCAAGAATGACCCTACAAGAGTTATAGTTGTTTCAATGTTCAAACCAGTCAAGAATGAAGAGAGAAGTTGTTTCCAAGTTCAAACGAGTAAAGACTAAAGTCTAAAGTTGGTACAGATTGTTTTCATGTTCAAATGAGCGAAGAATGATCCTACCAGAGTTTACAAGTTGTTTCCATGTTCAAATGAGTCAAGAATGGAGCTACAAGTTGTTTCCAAGTTCAAACGATTAAAGAATAAAGTCTCAAGTTGTTACGGATTGTTTTCATGTTCAAATGAGCCAAGAATGACCCTACAAGAGTTTACAATTGTTTCAATGTTCAAACGAGTCAAGAATGATGAGACAAGTTGTTTCCAAGTTTGAACAGTAAAGAATGAATCTAAAGTTGTTACGGATTATTGACATGTTCAAATGAGCGAAAAATGATCCTACAAGAGTTTACAATTGTTTCAATGTTCAAACGAGTCAAGAATCAAGAGACAAGTTGTTTCCAAGTTTGAACAGTAAAGAATGAAGTCTAAAGTTGTTACAGATTATTGTCATGTTCAAATGAGCCAAAAATGATCCTACAAGAGGTTACATTTGTTTCAATGTTCAAACGAGTCAAGAATGGAGCTACAAGTTGTTTCCAAGTTTAAACGAGTAAAGAATAAAGTCTCA
This sequence comes from Oenanthe sinensis, assembly GCA_028671895.1. Classification (NCBI taxonomy): domain Eukaryota; kingdom Viridiplantae; phylum Streptophyta; class Magnoliopsida; order Apiales; family Apiaceae; genus Oenanthe; species Oenanthe sinensis. Next base: position 17,217,663 of record CM053807.1, read on the forward strand.
AGTTATTACAGATTGTTTTCATGTTCAAATGAGCTAAGAATGATCCTACCAGAGTTTACAAGTTGTTTCCATGTTCAAATGAGTCAAGAATGGAGCTACAAGTTGTTTCCAAGTTCGAAGGATTAAAGAATAAAGTCTCAAGTTGTTACAGATTGTTTCCATTGTCAAACGAGTCAAGAATGAAGCTACAAGGTGTTTCCAAGTTCGAACGAGTCAAGAATGATGTCTCAATTTGTTATGGACTGTTTTCAAGTTCAAATGAACCAAGAATGATCGTACAAGAGGTTACAAGTTTTCATGTGCAAACGAGTCAAAAATAAAGCTACAAGTTATTTCTAAGTTCGAATGAGTCAAGAATAACGTCTCAATATGTTACAGATTGTTTTCATGTTCAAATGAACCAAGAATAATCCTACAAGAGGCTACAATTGTTTCAATGTTCAAACGAGTAAAGAATGAAGAGACAAGTTGTTTCCAAGTTTGAACAGTAAAGAATGAAGTCTAAAGTTGTTACGGATTATTGTCATGTTCAAATGAGCGAAAAATGATCCTACAAGAGTTTACAATTGTTTCAATGTTCAAACGAGTCAAGAATGGAGCTACAAGTTGTTTCCAAGTTCAAACGAGTAAAGAATAAAGTCTAAAGTTGGTACAGATTGTTTTCATGTTCAAATGAGCCAAGAATCATCCTACAAGAGTTTACAAGTTGTTTCCATGTTCAAACGAGTCAAGAATGAGGCAACAAGTTATTTCCAAGTTCGAACGAGTCAAGAATGATGTCTCAATTTTGTTACGGATTGTTTTCATGTTCAAATGGACCAAGAAAGATCTTACAAGAGTTTACAATTGTTTCAATGTTCAAACGAGTCAAGAATGAAGAGACAAGTTGTTTCCAAGTTTGAACATTAAAGAATGAATCTAAAGTTGTTACGGATTATTGTCATGTTCAGATGATCCAAAAATGATCCTAAAACAGTTTACATTTGTTTCAATGTTCAAACGAGTCAAGAATGGAGCTACAAGTTGTTTCCAAGTTTAAACGAGTAAACAATAAAGTCTCTAGTTGTTACAGATTATTTTCATGTTGAAATAAGCCAAGAATCATCCTACAAGAGTTTACAAGTTGTTTCCATGTTCAAACGAGTCAAGAATGAAGCAACAAGTTATTTCCAAGTTCGAACGAGTCAAGAATGATGTCTCAATTTTTTTAGGGATTGTTTTCATGTTCAAATGAACCAAGAACGATCCTACAAGAGGTTACAATTGTTTCAATGTTCAAACGAGTCAAGAATGAAGACACAAGTTGTTTCCAAGTTTGAACAGTAAAGAATGAAGTCTAAAGTTGTTACGGATTATTGTCATGTCCAAATGAGCCAAAAATGATCCTACAAGAGTTTACAATTGTTTCAATGTTCAAACGAGTCAAGAATGGAGCTACCAGTTGGTTCCAAGTTCAATCGAGTAAAGAATAAAGTCTCAAGTTGTTACAGATTATTTTCATGTTGAAATGAGCCACGAATGATCCTACAAGAGTTTACAAGTTGGTTCCATGTTCAAACGAGTCAAGAATGAAGCAACAAGTTATTTCCAAGTTCGAACGAGTCAAGAATGATGTCTCAATTTGTTACGGAGTGTTTTCATGTTCAAATGAACCAAGAATGACCCTACAAGAGTTTACAGTTGTTTCAATGTTCAAACGAGTCAAGAATGAAGAGAGAAGTTGTTTCCAAGTTCAAACGAGTAAAGAATAAAGTCTAAAGTTGGTACAGATTGTTTTCATGTTCAAATGAGCGAAGAATGATCCTACCAGAGTTTACAAGTTGTTTCCATGTTCAAATGAGTCAAGAATGGAGCTACAAGTTGTTTCCAAGTTCGAACGATTAAAGAATAAAGTCTCAAGTTGTTACAGATTGTTTCCATTGTCAAACGAGTCAAGAATGAAGCTACAAGTTGTTTCCAAGTTCGAACGAGTCAAGAATGATGTCTCAATTTGTTACGGATTGTTTTCATGTTCAAATGAACCAAGAATGACCCTACAAGAGTTTACAGTTGTTTCAATGTTCAAACGAGTCAAGAATGAAGAGAGAAGTTGTTTCCAAGTTCAAACGAGTAAAGAATAAAGTCTAAAGTTGGTACAGATTGTTTTCATGTTCAAATGAGCGAAGAATGATCCTACCAGAGTTTACAAGTTGTTTCCATGTTCAAATGAGTCAAGAATGGAGCTACAAGTTGTTTCCAAGTTCAAACGATTAAAGAATAAAGTCTCAAGTTGTTACGGATAAATGAGCCAAGAATGACCCTACAAGAGTTTACAATTGTTTCAATGTTCAAACGAGTCAAGAATGATGAGACATGTTGTTTCCAAGTTTGAACAGTAAAGAATGAATCTAAAGTTGTTACGGATTATTGACATGTTCAAATGAGCGAAAAATGATCCTACAAGAGTTTACAATTGTTTCAATGTTCAAACGAGTCAAGAATGAAGAGACAAGTTGTTTCCAAGTTTGAATAGTAAAGAATGAAGTCTAAAGTTGTTACGGATTATTGTCATGTTCAATGAGCCAAAAATGATCCTACAACAGTTTACATTTGTTTCAATGTTCAAACGAGTCAAGAATGGAGCTACAAGTTGTTTCCAAGTTTAAACGAGTAAAGAATAAAGTCTTAAGTTATTACATATTGTTTTCACGTTCAAATGAGCTAAGAATGATCCTACCAGAGTTTACAAGTTGTTTCCATGTTCAAATGAGTCAAGAATGGAGCTACAAGTTGTTTCCAAGTTCGAACGATTAAAGAATAAAGTCTCAAGTTGTTACAGATTGTTTCCATTGTCAAACGAGTCAAGAATGAAGCTACAAGTTGTTTCCAAGTTCGAACGAGTCAAGAATGATGTCTCAATTTGTTATGGACTGTTTTCATGTTCAAATGAACCAAGAATGATCGTACAAGAGGTTACAAGTTTTCATGTGCAAACGAGTCAAAAATAAAGCTACAAGTTATTTCTAAGTTCGAATGAGTCAAGAATAACGTCTCAATATGTTACAGATTGTTTTCATGTTCAAATGAACCAAGAATAATCCTACAAGAGGCTACAATTGTTTCAATGTTCAAACGAGTAAAGAATGAAGAGACAAGTTGTTTCCAAGTTTGAACAGTAAAGAATGAAGTCTAAAGTTGTTACGGATTATTGTCATGTTCAAATGAGCGAAAAATGATCCTACAAGAGTTTACAATTGTTTCAATGTTCAAACGAGTCAAGAATGGAGCTACAAGTTGTTTCCAAGTTCAAACGAGTAAAGAATAAAGTCTAAAGTTGGTACAGATTGTTTTCATGTTCAAATGAGCCAAGAATCATCCTACAAGAGTTTACAAGTTGTTTCCATGTTCAAACGAGTCAAGAATGAAGCAACAAGTTATTTCCAAGTTCGAACGAGTCAAGAATGATGTCTCAATTTACTACGGATTGTTTTCATGTTCAAATGGACCAAGAATGATCTTACAAGAGTTTACAATTGTTTCAATGTTCAAACGAGTCAAGAATGAAGAGACAAGTTGTTTACAAGTTTGAACAGTAAAGAATGAAGTCTAAAGTTGTTACGGATTATTGTCATGTTCAAATGAGCCAAAAATGATCCTACAACAGTTTACATTTGTTTCAATGTTCAAACGAGTCAAGAATGGAGCTACAAGTTGTTTCCAAGTTTAAACGAGTAAAGAATAAAGTCTCAAGTTATTACAGATTGTTTTCATGTTCAAATGAGCTAAGAATGATCCTACCAGAGTTTACAAGTTGTTTCCATGTTCAAATGAGTCAAGAATGGAGCTACAAGTTGTTTCCAAGTTCGAACGATTAAAGAATAAAGTCTCAAGTTGTTACAGATTGTTTCCATTGTCAAACGAGTCAAGAATGAAGCTACAAGTTGTTTCCAAGTTCGAACGAGTCAAGAATGATGTCTCAATTTGTTAAGGACTGTTTTCATGTTCAAATGAACCAAGAATGATCGTACAAGAGGTTACAAGTTTTCATGTGCAAACGAGTCAAAAATAAAGCTACAAGTTATTTCTAAGTTCAAACGAGTAAAGAATAAAGTCTAAAGTTGGTACAGATTGTTTTCATGTTCAAATGAGCGAAGAATGATCCTACCAGAGTTTACAAGTTGTTTCAATGTTCAAACGAGTAAAGAATGAAGAGACAAGTTGTTTCCAAGTTTGAACAGTAAAGAATGAAGTCTAAAGTTGTTACGGATTATTGTCATGTTCAAATGAGCGAAAAATGATCCTACAAGAGTTTACAATTGTTTCAATGTTCAAACGAGTCAAGAATGGAGCTACAAGTTGTTTCCAAGTTCAAACGAGTAAAGAATAAAGTCTAAAGTTGGTACAGATTGTTTTCATATTCAAATGAGCCAAGAATCATCCTACAAGAGTTTACAAGTTATTTCCATGTTCAAACGAGTCAAGAATGAAGCAACAAGTTATTTCCAAGTTCGAACGAGTCAAGAATGATGTCTCAATTTTGTTACGGATTGTTTTCATGTTCAAATGGACCAAGAAAGATCTTACAAGAGTTTACAATTGTTTCAATGTTCAAACGAGTCAAGAATGAAGAGACAAGTTGTTTCCAAGTTTGAACATTAAAGAATGAATCTAAAGTTGTTACGGATTATTGTCATGTTCCGATGATCCAAAAATGATCCTACAACAGTTTACATTTGTTTCAATGTTCAAACGAGTCAAGAATGGAGCTACAAGTTGTTTCCAAGTTTAAACGAGTAAAGAATAAAGTCTCTAGTTGTTACAGATTATTTTCATGTTGAAATAAGCCAAGAATCATCCTACAAGAGTTTACAAGTTGTTTCCATGTTCAAACGAGTCAAGAATGAAGCAACAAGTTATTTCCAAGTTCGAACGACTCAAGAATGATGTCTCAATTTTTTTAGGGATTGTTTTCATGTTCAAATGAACCAAGAACGATCCTACAAGAGGTTACAATTGTTTCAATGTTCAAACGAGTCAAGAATGAAGACACAAGTTGTTTCCAAGTTTGAACAGTAAAGAATGAAGTCTAAAGTTGTTACGGATTATTGTCATGTTCAAATGAGCCAAAAATGATCCTACAAGAGTTTACAATTGTTTCAATGTTCAAACGAGTCAAGAATGGAGCTACCAGTTGGTTCCAAGTTCAATCGAGTAAAGAATAAAGTCTCAAGTTGTTACAGATTATTTTCATGTTGAAATGAGCCACGAATGATCCTACAAGAGTTTACAAGTTGTTTCCAAGTTCAAACGAGTCAAGAATGAAGCAACAAGTTATTTCCAAGTTCGAACGAGTCAAGAATGATGTTTCAATTTGTTACGGATTGTTTTCATGTTCAAATGAACCAAGAATGACCCTACAAGAGTTTACAATTGTTTCAATGTTCAAACGAGTCAAGAATGGAGCTACAGGTTGTTTCCAAGTTCAAACGAGTAAAGAATAAAGTCTCAAGTTGGTACAGATTGTTTTCATGTTCAAATGAGCCAAGAATGATCCTACAAGAGTTTATAAGTTGTTTCCATGTTCAAACGAGTCAAGAATGAAGCAACAAGTTATTTCAAAGTTCGAACGAGTCAAGAATGATGTCTCAATTTATTACGGATTGTTTTCATGTTCAAATGGACCAAGAATGATCTTACAAGAGTTTACAATTGTTTCAATGTTCAAACGAGTCAAGAATGAAGAGACAAGTTGTTTCCAAGTTTGAACAGTAAAGAATGAAGTCTAAAGTTGTTATGGATTATTGTCATGTTCAAATGAGCCAAAAATGATCCTACAACAGTTTACATTTGTTTCAATGTTCAAACGAGTCAAGAATGGAGCTACAAGTTGTTTCCAAGTTTAAACGAGTAAAGAATAAAGTCTCAAGTTATTACAGATTGTTTTCATGTTCAAATGAGCTAAGAATGATCCTACAAGAGTTTACAAGTTGTTTCCATGTTCAAATGAGTCAAGAATGGAGCTACAAGTTGTTTCCAAGTTCGAACGATTAAAGAATAAAGTCTCAAGTTGTTACAGATTGTTTTCATGTTCAAATGAGCCAAGAATGACCCTACAAGAGTTTACAAGTTGTTTCCATTGTCAAACGAGTCAAGAATGAAGCTACAAGGTGTTTCCAAGTTCGAACGAGTCAAGAATGATGTCTCAATTTGTTATGGACTGTTTTCATGTTCAAATGAACCAAGAATGATCGTACAAGAGGTTACAAGTTTTCATGTGCAAACGAGTCAAAAATAAAGCTACAAGTTATTTCTAAGTTCGAATGAGTCAAGAATAACGTCTCAATATGTTACAGATTGTTTTCATGTTCAAATGAACCAAGAATAATCCTACAAGAGGCTACAATTGTTTCAATGTTCAAACGAGTAAAGAATGAAGAGACAAGTTGTTTCCAAGTTTGAACAGTAAAGAATGAAGTCTAAAGTTGTTACGGATTATTGTCATGTTCAAATGAGCCAAAAATGATCCTACAAGAGTTTACAATTGTTTCAATGTTCAAACGAGTCAAGAATGGAGCTACAAGTTGTTTCCAAGTTCAAACGAGTAAAGAATAAAGTCTAAAGTTGGTACAGATTGTTTTCATGTTCAAATGAGCCAAGAATCATCCTACAAGAGTTTACAAGTTGTTTCCATGTTCAAACGAGTCAAGAATGAAGCAACAAGTTATTTCCAAGTTCGAACGAGTCAAGAATGATGTCTCAATTTTGTTACGGATTGTTTTCATGTTCAAATGAACCAAGAACGATCCTACAAGAGGTTACAATTGTTTCAATGTTCAAACGAGTCAAGAATGAAGACACAAGTTATTTCCAAGTTTGAGCAGTAAAGAATGAAGTCTAAAGTTGTTACGGATTATTGTCATGTTCAAATGAGCCAAAAATGATCCTACAAGAGTTTACAATTGTTTCAATGTTCAAATGAGTCAAGAATGGAGCTACCAGTTCGTTCAAAGTTCAATCGAGTAAAGAATAAAGTCTCAAGTTGTTACAGATTATTTTCATGTTGAAATGAGCCACGAATGATCCTACAAGAGTTTACAAGTTGTTTCCATGTTCAAACGAGTCAAGAATGAAGCAACAAGTTATTTCCAAGTTCGAACGAGTCAAGAATGATGTCTCAATTTGTTACGGATTGTTTTCATGTTCAAATGAACCAAGAATGACCCTACAAGAGTTTACAATTGTTTCAATGTTCAAACGAGTCAAGAATGGAGCTACAAGTTGTTTCCAAGTTCAAACGAGTAAAGAATAAAGTCTAAAGTTGGTAGTTGGTACAGATTGTTTTCATGTTCAAATGAGCGAAGAATGATCCTACCAGAGTTTACAAGTTGTTTCCATGTTCAAACGAGTCAAGAATGAAGCAACAAGTTATTTCCAAGTTCGAACGAGTCAAGAATGATGTCTCAATTTGTTACGGATTGTTTTCATGTTCAAATGAACCAAGAATGACCCTACAAGAGTTTACAATTGTTTCAATGTTCAAACGAGTCAAGAATGGACCTACAAGTTGTTTCCAAGTTTAAACGAGTAAAGAATAAAGTCTCTAGTTGTTACAGATTATTTTCATGTTGAAATAAGCCAAGAATCATCCTACAAAAGTTTACAAGTTGTTTCCATGTTCAAACGAGTCAAGAATGAAGCAACAAGTTATTTCCAAGTTCGAACGAGTCAAGAATGATGTCTCAATTTTTTTAGGGATTGTTTTCATGTTCAAATGAACCAAGAACGATCCTACAAGAGGTTACAATTGTTTCAATGTTCAAACGAGTCAAGAATGAAGACACAAGTTGTTTCCAAGTTTGAACAGTAAAGAATGAAGTCTAAAGTTGTTACGGATTATTGTCATGTTCAAATGAGCCAAAAATGATCCTACAAGAGTTTACAATTGTTTCAATGTTCAAACGAGTCAAGAATGGAGCTACCAGTTGGTTCCAAGTTCAATCGAGTAAAGAATAAAGTCTCAAGTTGTTACAGATTATTTTCATGTTGAAATGAGCCACGAATGATCCTACAAGAGTTTACAAGTTGTTTCCATGTTCAAACGAGTCAAGAATGAAGCAACAAGTTATTTCCAAGTTCGAACGACTCAAGAATGATGTCTCAATTTGTTACGGATTGTTTTCATGTTCAAATGAACCAAGAATGACCCTACAAGAGTTTACAATTGTTTCAATGTTCAAACGAGTCAAGAATGGAGCTACAAGTTGTTTCCAAGTTCAAACGAGTAAAGAATAAAGTCTAAAGTTGGTACAGATTGTTTTCATGTTCAAATGAGCGAAGAATGATCCTACCAGAGTTTACAAGTTGTTTCCATGTTCAAACGAGTCAAGAATGAAGCAACAAGTTATTTCCAAGTTCGAACGAGTCAAGAATGATGTCTCAATTTGTTACGGATTTTTTTCATGTTCAAATGAACCAAGAATGACCCTACAAGAGTTTACAATTGTTTCAATGTTCAAACGAGTCAAGAATGGAGCTACAAGTTGTTTCCAAGTTCAAACGTGTAAAGAATAAAGTCTAAAGTTGGTACAGATTGTTTTCATGTTCAAATGAGCGAAGAATGATCCTACCAGAGTTTACAAGTTGTTTCCATGTTCAAATGAGTCAAGAATGGAGCTACAAGTTGTTTCCAAGTTCAAACGATTAAAGAACAAAGTCTGAAGTTGTTACGGATTGTTTTCATGTTCAAATGAGCCAAGAATGCCCCTACAAGAGTTTACAATTATTTCAATGTTCAAACGAGTCAAGAATGAAGAGACAAGTTGTTTCCAAGTTTGAACAGTAAAGAATGAATCTAAAGTTGTTACGGATTATTGTCATGTTCAAATGAGCGAAAAATGATCCTACAAGAGTTTACAATTGTTTCAATGTTCAAACTAGTCAAGAATGGAGCTACAAGTTGTTTCCAAGTTCAAACGAGTAAAGAATAAAGTCTAAAGTTGGTACAGTTTGTTTTCATGTTCAAATGAGCCAAGAATGATCCTACAAGAGTTTACAAGTTGTTTCCATGTTCAAACGAGTCAAGAATGAAGCAACAAGTTATTTCCAAGTTCGAACGAGTCAAGAATGATGTCTCAATTTATTACGGATTGTTTTCATGTTCAAATGGACCAAGAATGATCTTACAAGAGTTTACAATTGTTTCAATGTTCAAACGAGTCAAGAATGAAGAGACATGTTGTTTCCAAGTTTGAACAGTAAAGAATGAAGTCTAAAGTTGTTACGGATTATTGTCATGTTCAAATGAGCCAAAAATGATCCTACAACAGTTTACATTTGTTTCAATGTTCAAACGAGTCAAGAATGGAGCTACAAGTTGTTTCCAAGTTCAAACGATTAAAGAATAAAGCCTCACTAGTAGGTGCTACCATATACTCAGGGATACAATCCATAACCTCCACGTCCGATCCAGAATCCATACTAGGCTCAAAGTAAGACTCGTGTGGAGTGGTGCCAAAAGAAGTATTGAAGAATGGAGGGGAATGGTAAATGAGGATCCTTATCACTATTCGATGGTATCTGTAATTTTACAGTGGTATACCGATGGATAAACCAAGTTGAAGTTATCTTAAGTCTAACGTCATTATATCTTAACATTTTTAACCATCGAGACTCTATCTGAATATCTCGACTCAAAACTCTAAGTTCCTATATTGAGTGATCCTATCTTATATCTTTAAGGGTTTAAATCTTACACTTATCCAATGTCTATAAGTATGTAAATCCTAGAACCTATATCCTCTTATCTTATTAATATACTCCTGGCTTGTTTCAGTGACCAAAACCTGTAGCTCTGATACCAACCTGTGACGCCCTCCCAATCCGGGGTCTAGATCGGGGAGTCACTAATACTCTATATGCATACATCCTATATAAATATAAACAATCACAAATATAGATATACATGACCCCAACTATTACCCTGGACCTTTAACAGGTAATGGTATGAAACAAGCACAACTCTAAATTCATTAATTACATAACCAGAATAAATATTATTACAACTCTGAATCATCTGACAAAAGTCTATCAACATGAACACTTAAGACTTAACAAAGTCTTTTCCTTCTAACTCAGCCTCGATCCTACCTGTTCAATCTCAGCCAGCCTAGCATAATTAAGAAAAGAGGTATTCTTCCTCGCAGTCTGCTTAATACGTTCCATGATTCTCAAAAGCTGTAGAGGTTAGAAAATAAAAGAATGAGCCACAAAAGCTCAGCAAGTAACCATACTGGTTAAAAACAGTTCTACAGGCTTATATACATAATTAAGAAAGTCTTTTCTCAAAACCATGCTTTAAAATCATTGTTGGACCTCATTGTCCCATAATTGTAATTAAAAATTCTCGTCAGGGTATTCATTACTCGTAAAACTTTCTTTTATAAACCACTGGCAGGGTTAAATAATTTCAATAACTGGTGCAAAGTACATAAGAAGCTGGAAAATAATAATCAGTTGCAAGTATAGGAGTAATCTGCAGGGTTAGATGGATAACAGGAAGTAATATATAGCAATTGAAACAAAGTCAAGTCAAGATATGTCTGACAGTTTAAGCTGTAAAGGGCATGATATAATAGGGCATTTCAATTTTCATTATTAATCATTTCAAAGATCAGTTGTATAAAACTGTCCTCTCATTAGGACCTTGCTTTTCAAATCATTTATAAAACTGTCCTCTCATTAGGACCTTGCTTTTCAAATCATTTATAAAACTGTCCTCTCATTAGGACCTTTACTATTCAAATCATTTATAAAACTGTCCTCTCATTAGGACCTTTACTATTCAAATTATTTATAAAACTGTCCTCTCATTAGGACCTTTACTATTCAAATCATTTATAAAACTGTCCTCTCATTAGGACCTTTACTGTTTAAAAACAATTATTTTGGTTGAAGTTTTCTCACAACGCCAGACAATACGGGTGATCAGCCACGTAAAGTCCCCATAACGGACTAAAGTCCCTCTGGACATAAGGAGTACTCATAAAGGCACTTATTGCCATTGGCCTTGGGCTATCTCATTATAGCCATTGACTATCTCATTATAGTCTTCACATAAAAAGTGCTGGACCGGCGTCACTCGGCCTCTTACGCCTCCAACCTATAGGAATCCGCAGAAACCATATTTGATCGGAATTCCTATAATAACCAAAACCTTTCCTTTTTAAAATTACCAAATCATTTGATGAAAAAGACTTCTTGAAAGTCGGATTTCATATTTAAATCCATTTTTAAAGATCATTAGACATAGTAGATTTTTATTCCAGGATAAGTCTCAAAACAAGTCTCTGTTGTAATAAAGTAAGCTGAAATCATAAACTGGGGATCAAAACCAAGCTATAATTGTGAAGTCAGGTTACAGGGTCAATTCATAGGTATAACAAGATGTTTTGAAAACAGTTGTAAGGCATTTAATTGTAGCAGTAGTTAGGCAATAGCAACAGGGTAAGTTCAGAATTAAAATTCAAGTAAACATAGTTAAGAAAATGGTGATAGCATAAGTCACAGTTCAAGGTCACTGGTTTAAGATTTTTAAATCTGGTTTATACGCTGTCAGTAGCAGTTCAGGGATTGAAGAGTTTAAAGTGCAATTAAAAACTGGTACAAGGTTGTAGTTTAAGTAAGCAGTTAAAGTAAGGCAGGCTATAACTTAAAACAGTTGAGATAAAATAAAATAGTCGCAGGGTCATAAAACAGTTCATAAAACACTTCTTAAGTTTAAAGAGATTAGGCAGTAGTTACTTGCCTCAAAAAGGAATGCTACAGCTGCTGAACAGGTAGATCTCCTACACCAATACTAACTCTCTACTTTAGTTTTCCCTTTGTTCTTCACCTCAACGTCCTTCGTAGCTACACATAAATAATACTATTTCAGTATCTCATTCATACTCGACGTTATCTTTAACGTCTAACTCACTCTACCCTTTCGTTACTGAAATCCCTTGACCAGTATAATAATAATGTATATCACATAACAAGTATACATTGACAAGCATATAACACATATTATAAATCCATCAATCTTGTACAACTACTCAAATATCCACTGGCTAGCAACCCATGTATCTCATATCATACATTGACACTATCAAAAGAATCACTGAGCAGGCATACACCGACAGGCATATAGCACATAGCATATAATCATATTTTTCTACAGTATTCCTGACTGATAGCCTTTCCTATACAGAAGTGGTGTGCCAATAATGTTTTAAAAAGATCATTCAGTTTTAGAAAAATTTCGGCAGCATCTCTCCTGTAAATAGAGTTACCCGTCGGAATTCAACCGACACAACCAACCACTAATTACAATTATATATAATCAGTCTTATATAATACAAAATCCATCCCCTACAAAGCAATATCCACATAAATCATAAAACTCAATTCACTTCTCATATTCAGATATTAGCAATTATATCAATTCGTACCTTTATAGTCGAATATACACTTAAACATGTAATTTGAATCATAGTATTAAAATTATTCAACCAACCATTATTGAATCTAATCAAATACTAAACTCCAAACAAGGTAAACGAACCAATTTAACATACTAGTGCTAGTATCAAAACTTTATATGATTCATGGTTACCCATATAAAGAAATCAATCTTTTAAAATAAGTGAGTAACTGAAAACCTCATTGCGCAGGCTATGGTAAAACATTTTTCATAAATTGAAAAATAATCATTTTGACACCAAATTTTGCAGGTACATACTTGAATACTAAACCAAAATCATATAAAAGTTTCAGTTGTAAATAATTTAGAAAAGACTAAAAACGAATTATTTGAAATCAGAAACCGTAACAGCAATTTTCAGCACTGCGCGGTGTTTACTAAAATGACCATAACTTTTTCCTCGCTTGTCCAAATAATGTAAAATTAGTGCCCAATTAAACTTGAAATAATAAGCAACATGTTCTACACCTAGTCACTGCCTAGAGCAGGGCACAATCAGTCCCTAATTAACAGAACAGAACATGGCAGTTTCTTTGCCCAAAATCTATTTCTAATTCTTATAAATCAATCTACCTTTAATTATCAACAAGTACTTGCAGTTATCATCAAATTCGAAGCATCTAGTGACTACAATCAAGCTACCAAATCATCATATCATAGTTACAAAGTCTACATGACTCGAATAAGCCGAACATAGACTAGAACCCAAATAATTTGATACAACTAATTCGGACATGTGCAAAATGGTACCATAGCCAACATGAAATTCCTCTTGTTAACAAGAACAAAATATAATTGACAAGATCATCATTTCTACGGCAAGATTACAAGCAAACTCACACCGTAGGCTCCTCGGAGGTCATCGCCGACGGTGATGATCCGGTGGAGAACCGATGGTGGTTCTATCAACACCCAATCATTCCTTTACTCCTATTATAGCATAGTCATATCTTAAATCAAGAAATCAAGTCCCCAAATCAGTTGCATACAGGTCTTTGACATACATACATACAAGGCATGCGCACATATATATACAAATTGTAACAAAGTAATAGAAGATGAGATTATTCACACTAATACTAGCTAAAATATGTACAAATCATGGACTATGCCAAGAACATCGAGAAAATGCAAGAGGAGACTCACCACCGACTTAGAACAGAACAAAGATGCAGAATGGGGAAGAAAGAGGGCTGGTGGGTGTTTATAATGGCAGGGGCAGGATGGTAATTTCACAATGCTGCTTTCTGTTTTAAAAATTAACTAATAATTCGAATTTTGGGAGATACAGGGTACAAAAATAATTTTTATATTTTTAAACTGAAGAACATAAATTTATAAGCTCCCCCATATTTTTAAAATATTTTTCTGATGAATAAATAATTAAATACAAATCGGAGAAGTTTCAGCACTTTAAATAGAAATAAGAGTTTAAAATTCTTTAAAAATATCTTGGGGCTCAAATAAAATAAAATTTTATTTTTCCAACGTCTCAGAATATATAAAGAACATTTTGGAAAAGATTTCATGATTTTTGGACATCCCCATAATTAAATATGGAATTTAGAAGAGAAATATTTTCAGGATAAAATAGGACTGAGAAAATCATATAACAATATTGAGACTGAATTAAATCACACAACCATTTTTAGAAAGTCTCTAAAATCACATAGAAGCCACATCTAAAATTTCATAATTATTGGACACACCAATAATTTTATAAAAATCAAACAGTGCATCAATTTAGCATAAAAAGTCAATTAATCACTTTAATAAATCACTTGAACACATTGTGGTCAAACAGGCAGTCAACTAGACATATAAAATGACTACATACCACATCTTATCATATTGGAGCACAAAAATAATACATCTCATATTAATTAAATATATATAAATACCTCAATCGTTACAAACAATCTGTAACAACTTGAGACTTTATTCTTTACTCGTTTGAACTTGGAAACAACTTGTAGCTCCATTCTTGACTCGTTTGAACATTGAAACAATTGTAAACTCTTGTAGGATCATTTTTGGCTCATTTGATCATGACAATAATCCATAACAACTTTAGACTTCATTCTTTACTGTTCAAACTTGGAAATAACTTGTCTCTTCATTCTTGACTCGTTTGAACATTGAAACAATTGTAACCTCTTGTAGGATCGTTCTTGGTTCATTTGAACATGAAAACAATCTGTAACAAATTGAGACGTCATTCTTGAGTCGTTCGAATTTAGAAACAACTTGTAGCTTTATTCTTGACTCGTTTGAACATGAAAACAACTTGTAACCTTTTGTACGATCATTCTTGGTTCATTTGAACATGAAAACAATCCATAACAAATTGAGACATCATTCTTGACTCGTTCGAACTTGGAAACAACTTGTAGTTTCATTCTTGACTCGTTTGACAATGGAAACAACTTATAAACCCTTGTAGGATCATTCTTAGCTCATTTGATCATGAAAACAATCTGTAACAACTTGAGACTTTATTCTATACTCGTTTGAACTTGGAAACAACTTGTAGCTCCATTCTTGACTTGTTTGAACATTGAAATAATTGTAAACTCTTGTAAGATCTTTCTTGGTTCATTTGAACATGAAAACAATCCGTAACAAATTAAGACATCATTCTTGACTCGTTCGAACTTGGAAATAACTTGTTGCTTCATTCTTGACTTGTTTGAACATGGAAACAACTTGTAAACTCTTGTAGGATGATTCTTGGCTCATTTGAACATGAAAACAATCTGTAACAACTTGAGACTTTATTCTTTACTCGTTTGAACTTGGAAACAACTTGTAGCTCCATTCTTGACTCGTTTGAACATTGAAACAATTGTAAACTCTTGTAATATTATTTTTCGCTCATTTGAACATGACAATAATCTGTAACAACTTTAGACTTCATTCTTTACTGTTCAAACTTGAAAACAATTTGTCTCTTCATTATTGACTCGTTTGAACATTGAAACAATTGTAACCTATTGTAGGATCATTCTTGGTTCATTTGAACATGAAAACAATCTGTAACATATTGAGACGTCATTCTTGACCCGTTTGAACCTAGAAACAACTTGTAGCTTCATTTTTGACTCGTTTGAACATGGAAACAACTTGTAAACTCTTGCAGGATTATTCTTGGCTCATTTGAACATGAAAACAATCTGTAACAACTTGAGACTTTATTCTTTACTCGTTTGAACTTGGAAACAACTTGTAGCTAATTTCTTGACTCGTTTGAACATTGAAACAATTGTAAACTCTTGTAGGATTATTTTTGGCTCATTTGAACATGACAACAATCCGTAACAACTTTAGACTTCATTCTTTACTCAGACTTCATTCTTTAATCGTTCGAACTTGGAAACAACTTGTCTCTTCTGTCTTGACTCGTTTGAACATTGAAACAATTGTAACCTCTTGTAGGATCTTTCTTGGTCCATTTGAACATGAAAACAATCCGTAACAAATTGAGACATCATTCTTGACTCGTTCGAACTTGGAAATAACTTGTTGCTTCATTCTTGACTCGTTTGAACATGGAAACAACTTGTAAACTCTTACAGGATTATTCTTGGCTCATTTGAACATGAAAACAATCTGTAACAACTTGAGACTTTATTCTTTACTCGTTTGAACTTGGAAACAACTTGTAGTTAATTTCTTGACTCGTTTGAAAATTAAAACAATTGTAAACTCTTGTAGGATCAGTTTTGGCTCATTTGAACATGACAACAATCCGTAATAACTTCAGACTTTATTCTTTACTCGTTTAAACTTGGAAACAACTTGTCGCTTCATTCTTGACTCTTTTGAACATTGAAACAATTGTAACCTCTTTTAGGATCATTCTTGGTTCACTTGAACATGAAAACAATCCGTAACAAATTGAGACATCATTCTTGACTCGTTCGAACTTGGAAATAACTTGTTGCTTCATTCTTGACTCGTTTGAATATGGAAACAACTTGTAAACTCTTGTAGGATCATTCTTGGCTCATTTGAACATGAAAATAATCTGTAACAACTTGAGACTTTATTCTTTACTCGATTGAACTTGGAACCAACTAGTAGCTCCATTCTTGACTCGTTTGAACATTGAAACAATTGTAAACTCTTGTAGGATCATTTTTTGCTCATTTGAACATGACAATAATCCGTAACAACTTTAGACTTCATTCTTTACTGTTCAAACTTGGAAACAAGTTGTGTCTTCATTCTTGACTCGTTTGAACATTGAAACAATTGTAACCTCTTGTAGGATCGTTCTTGGTTCATTTGAACATGAAAACAATCCCTAACAAATTGAGACATCATTCTTGACTCGTTCGAACTTAGAAATAACTTGTTGCTTCATTCTTGACTCGTTTGAACATGGAAACAACTTGTAAACTCTTGTAGGATGATTCTTGGCTTATTTCAACATGAAAATAATCTGTAACAACTAGTGACTTTATTCTTTACTCGTTTAAACTTGGAAACAACTTGTAGCTCCATTCTTGACTCGTTTGAACATTGAAACAAATGTAAACTGTTGTAGGATCATTTTTGGCTCATCTGAACATGACAATAATCCGTAACAACTTTAGATTCATTCTTTAATGTTCAAACTTGGAAACAACTTGTCTCTTCATTCTTGACTCTTTTGAACATTGAAACAATTGTAAACTCTTGTAAGATCTTTCTTGGTCCATTTGAACATGAAAACAATCCGTAACAAAATTGAGACATCATTCTTGACTCGTTCGAACTTGGAAATAACTTGTTGCTTCATTCTTGACTCGTTTGAACATGGAAACAACTTATAAACTCTTGTAGGATGATTCTTGGCTCATTTGAACATGAAAACAATCTCTACCAACTTTAGACTTTATTCTTTACTCGTTTGAACTTGGAAACATCTTGTAGCTCCATTCTTGACTCGTTTGAACATTGAAACAATTGTAAACTCTTATAGGATCATTTTTCTCTCATTTGAACATGACAATAATCCGTAACAACTTTAGACTTCATTCTTTACTGTTCAAACTTGGAAACAACTTGTCTCTTCATTCTTTACTCGTTTAAACATTGAAACAATTATAGCCTCTTGTAGGATTATTCTTGGTTCATTTGAACATAAAAACAATCTGTAACATATTGAGACGTTATTCTTGACTCATTCGAACTTAGAAATAACTTGTAGCTTTAATTTTGACTCGTTTGCACATGAAAACTTGTAACCTCTTGTACGATCATTCTTGGTTCATTTGAACATGAAAACAATCCATAACAAATTGAGACATCATTCTTGACTCGTTCGAACTTGGAAACAACTTGTAGCTTCATTCTTGACTCGTTTGACAATGGAAACAACTTGTAAACTCTTGTAAACTCTTGTAGGGTCATTCTTGGCTCATTTGAACATGAAAACAATCTGTAACAACTTGAGACTGTATTCTTTAATCGTTTGAACTTGGAAACAACTTGTAGCTCCATTCTTGACTCGTTTGAACATTGAAACAATTGTAAACTCCTGTAGGATCATTTTTGGCTCATTTGAACATGACAATAATCTGTAACAACTTTAGACTTCATTCTTTACTGTTCAAACTTGGAAACAACTTGTCTCTTCATTCTTGACTCGTTTGAACATTGAAACAATTGTAGCCTCTTGTAGGATCATTCTTCGTTCATTTGAACATGAAAACAATCTGTAACATATTGAGACGTTATTCTTGACTCATTCGAACTTAGAAATAACTTGTAGCTTTATTTTTGACTCGTTTGCACATAAAAACTTGTAACCTCTTGTACGATCATACTTGGTTCATTTGAACATGAAAACAATCCATAACAAATTGAGACATCATTCTTGACTCGTTCAAACTTGGAAACAACTTGTAGCTTCATTTTTGACTCGTTTGAACATGGAAACAACTTGTAAACTCTGGTAGGATCATTCTTAGCTCATTTGAACATGAAAACAATCTGTAACAACTTGAGACTTTATTCTTTACTCGTTTAAACTTGGAAACAACTTGTAGCTCCATTCTTGACTCGGTTGAGCATTGAAACAAATGTAAACTGTTGTAGGATCATTTTTGGCTCATCTGAACATGACAATAATCCGTAACAACTTTAGATTCATTCTTTACTGTTCAAACTTGGAAACAACTTCTCTCTTCATTCTTGACTCGATGGAACATTGAAACAATTGTAAACTCTTGTAAGATCATTCTTGGTCCATTTGAACATGAAAACAATCCGTAATAAATTGAGACATCATTCTTGACTCGTTCGAACTTGGAAATAACTTGTTGCTTCATTCTTGACTCGTTTGAACATGGAAACAACTTGTAAACTCTTGTAGGATCATTCTTGGCTCATTTGAACATGAAAACAAACTGTACCAACTTTAGACTTTATTCTTTACTCGTTTGAACTTGGAAACAACTTGTAGCTCCATTCTTGACTAGTTTGAACATTGAAACAATTGTAAACTCTTGTAGGATCATTTTTCGCTCATTTGAACATGACAATAATCCGTAACAACTTTAGATTCATTCTTTACTGTTCAAACTTGGAAACAACTTATCTCTTCATTCTTGACTCGTTTGAACATTGAAACAATTGTAAACTCTTGTAGGGTCATTCTTGGCTCATTTGAACATGAAAACAATCCGTAACAACTTGAGACTTTATTCTTTAATCGTTTGAACATGGAAACAACTTGTAAACTCTGGTAGGATCATTCTTAGCTCATTTGAACATGAAAACAATCTGTAACAACTTGAGACTTTATTCTTTACTCGTTTGAACTCGGAAACAACTTTTAGCTCCATTCTTGACTCGTTTGAACATTGAAACAATTGTAAACTCTTGTAGGATCATTTTTGCCTCATCTGAACATGACAATAATCCGTAACAACTTTAGATTCATTCTTTACTGTTCAAACTTGGAAACAACTTGTCTCTTCATTCTTTACTCGTTTGAACATTGAAACAATTGTAGCCTCTTGTTGTAACGATTGAGGTATTTATATATATTTAATTAATATGAGATGTATTATTTTTGTGCTCCAATATGATAAGATGTGGTATGTAGTCATTTTATATGTCTAGTTGACTGCCTGTTTGACCACAATGTGTTCAAGTGATTTATTAAAGTGATTAATTGACTTTTTATGCTAAATTGATGCACTGTTTGATTTTTATAAAATTATTGGTGTGTCCAATAATTATGAAATTTTAGATGTGGCTTCTATGTGATTTTAGAGACTTTCTAAAAATGGTTGTGTGATTTAATTCAGTCTCAATATTGTTATATGATTTTCTCAGTCCTATTTTATCCTGAAAATATTTCTCTTCTAAATTCCATATTTAATTATGGGGATGTCCAAAAATCATGAAATCTTTTCCAAAATGTTCTTTATATATTCTGAGACGTTGGAAAAATAAAATTTTATTTTATTTGAGCCCCGAAATATTTTTAAAGAATTTTATACTCTTATTTCTATTTAAAGTGCTGAAACTTCTCCGATTTGTATTTAATTATTTATTCATCAAAAAAATATTTTAAAAATATGGGGGAGCTTATAAATTTATGTTCTTAAGTTTAAAAATATAAAAATTATTTTTGTACCCTGTATCTCCCAAAATTCGAATTATTAGTTGATTTTTAAAACAGAAAGCAGCATTGTGAAATTACCATCCTGCCCCTGCCATTATAAACACCCACCAGCCCTCTTTCTTCCCCATTCTGCATCTTTGTTCTGTTCTAAGTCGGTGGTGAGTCTCCTCTTGCATTTTCTCGATGTTCTTGGCATAGTCCATGATTTGTACATATTTTAGCTAGTATTAGTGTGAATAATCTCATCTTCTATTACTTTGTTACAATTTGTATATATATGTGCGCATGCCTTGTATGTATGTATGTCAAAGACCTGTATGCAACTGATTTGGGGACTTGATTTCTTGATTTAAGATATGACTATGCTATAATAGGAGTAAAGGAATGATTGGGTGTTGATAGAACCACCATCGGTTCTCCACCGGATCATCACCGTCGGCGATGACCTCCGAGGAGCCTACGGTGTGAGTTTGCTTGTAATCTTGCCGTAGAAATGATGATCTTGTCAATTATATTCTGTTCTTGTTAACAAGAGGAATTTCATGTTGGCTATGGTACCATTTTGCACATGTCCGAATTAGTTGTATCAAATTATTTGGGTTCTAGTCTATGTTCGGCTTATTCGAGTCATGTAGACTTTGTAACTATGATATGATGATTTGGTAGCTTGATTGTAGTCACTAGATGCTTCGAATTTGATGATAACTGCAAGTACTTGTTGATAATTAAAGGTAGATTGATTTATAAGAATTAGAAATAGATTTTGGGCAAAGAAACTGCCATGTTCTGTTCTTTTAATTAGGGACTGATTGTGCCCTGCTCTAGGCAGTGACTAGGTGTAGAACATGTTGCTTATTATTTCAAGTTTAATTGGGCACTAATTTTACATTATTTGGACAAGCGAGGAAAAAGTTATGGTCATTTTAGTAAACACCGCGCAGTGCTGAAAATTGCTGTTACGGTTTCTGATTTCAAATAATTCGTTTTTAGTCTTTTCTAAATTATTTACAACTGAAACTTTTATATGATTTTGGTTAGTATTCAAGTATGTACCTGCAAAATTTGGTGTCAAAATGATTATTTTTCAATTTATGAAAAATGTTTTACCATAGCCTGCGCAATGAGGTTTTCAGTTACTCACTTATTTTAAAAGATTGATTTCTTTATATGGGTAACCATGAATCATATAAAGTTTTGATACTAGCACTAGTATGTTAAATTGGTTCGTTTACCTTGTTTGGAGTTTAGTATTTGATTAGATTCAATAATGGTTGGTTGAATAATTTTAATATTATGATTCAAATTACATGTTTAAGTGTATATTCGACTATAAAGGTACGAATTGATATAATTGCTAATATCTGAATATGAGAAGTGAATTGAGTTTTATGATTTATGTGGATATTGCTTTGTAGGGGATGGATTTTGTATTATATAAGACTGATTATATATAATTGTAATTAGTGGTTGGTTGTGTCGGTTGAATTCCGACGGGTAACTCTATTTACAGGAGAGATGCTGCCGAAATTTTTCTAAAACTGAATGATCTTTTTAAAACATTATTGGCACACCACTTCTGTATAGGAAAGGCTATCAGTCAGGAATACTGTAGAAAAATATGATTATATGCTATGTGCTATATGCCTGTCGGTGTATGCCTGCTCAGTGATTCTTTTGATAGTGTCAATGTATGATATGAGATACATGGGTTGCTAGCCAGTGGATATTTGAGTAGTTGTACAAGATTGATGGATTTATAATATGTGTTATATGCTTGTCAATGTATACTTGTTATGTGATATACATTATTATTATACTGGTCAAGGGATTTCAGTAACGAAAGGGTAGAGTGAGTTAGACGTTAAAGATAACGTCGAGTATGAATGAGATACTGAAATAGTATTATTTATGTGTAGCTACGAAGGACGTTGAGGTGAAGAACAAAGGGAAAACTAAAGTAGAGAGTTAGTATTGGTGTAGGAGATCTACCTGTTCAGCAGCTGTAGCATTCCTTTTTGAGGCAAGTAACTACTGCCTAATCTCTTTAAACTTAAGAAGTGTTTTATGAACTGTTTTATGACCCTGCGACTATTTTATTTTATCTCAACTGTTTTAAGTTATAGCCTGCCTTACTTTAACTGCTTACTTAAACTACAACCTTGTACCAGTTTTTAATTGCACTTTAAACTCTTCAATCCCTGAACTGCTACTGACAGCGTATAAACCAGATTTAAAAATCTTAAACCAGTGACCTTGAACTGTGACTTATGCTATCACCATTTTCTTAACTATGTTTACTTGAATTTTAATTCTGAACTTACCCTGTTGCTATTGCCTAACTACTGCTACAATTAAATGCCTTACAACTGTTTTCAAAACATCTTGTTATACCTATGAATTGACCCTGTAACCTGACTTCACAACTATAGCTTGGTTTTGATCCCCAGTTTATGATTTCAGCTTACTTTATTACAACAGAGACTTGTTTTGAGACTTATCCTGGAATAAAAATCTACTCTGTCTAATGATCTTTAAAAATGGATTTAAATATGAAATCCGACTTTCAAGAAGTCTTTTTCATCAAATGATTTGGTAATTTTAAAAAGGAAAGGTTTTGGTTATTATAGGAATTCCGATCAAATATGGTTTCTGCGGATTCCTATAGGTTGGAGGCGTAAGAGGCCGAGTGACGCTGGTCCAGCACTTTTTATGTGAAGACTATAATGAGATAGTCAATGGCTATAATGAGATAGCCCAAGGCCAATGGCAATAAGTGCCTTTATGAGTACTCCTTATGTCCAGAGGGACTTTAGTCCGTTATGGGGACTTTACGTGGCTGATCACCCGTATTGTCTGGCGTTGTGAGAAAACTTCAACCAAAATAATTGTTTTTAAACAGTAAAAGTCCTAATGAGAGGAAAGTTTTATAAATGATTTGAATAGTAAAGGTCCTAATGAGAGGACAGTTTTATAAATAATTTGAATAGTAAAGGTCCTAATGAGAGGACAGTTTTATAAATGATTTGAATAGTAAAGGTCCTAATGAGAGGACAGTTTTATAAATGATTTGAAAAGCAAGGTCCTAATGAGAGGACAGTTTTATAAATGATTTGAAAAGCAAAGTCCTAATGAGAGGACAGTTTTATACAACTGATCTTTGAAATGATTAATAATGAAAATTGAAATGCCCTGTTATATCATGCCCTTTACAGCTTAAACTGTCAGACATATCTTGACTTGACTTTGTTTCAATTGCTATATATTACTTCCTGTTATCCATCTAACCCTGCAGATTACTCCTATACTTGCAACTGATTATTATTTTCCAGCTTCTTATGTACTTTGCACCAGTTATTGAAATTATTTAACCCTGCCAGTGGTTTATAAAAGAAAGTTTTACGAGTAATGAATACCCTGACGAGAATTTTTAATTACAATTATGGGACAATGAGGTCCAGCAATGATTTTAAAGCATGGTTTTGAGAAAAGACTTTCTTAATTATGTATATAAGCCTGTAGAACTGTTTTTAACCAGTATGGTTACTTGCTGAGCTTTTGTGGCTCATTCTTTTATTTTCTAACCTCTACAGCTTTTGAGAATCATGGAACGTATTAAGCAGACTGCGAGGAAGAATACCTCTTTTCTTAATTATGCTAGGCTGGCTGAGATTGAACAGGTAGGATCGAGGCTGAGTTAGAAGGAAAAGACTTTGTTAAGTCTTAAGTGTTCATGTTGATAGACTTTTGTCAGATGATTCAGAGTTGTAATAATATTTATTCTGGTTATGTAATTAATGAATTTAGAGTTGTGCTTGTTTCATACCATTACCTGTTAAAGGTCCAGGGTAATAGTTGGGGTCATCTATATCTATATTTGTGATTGTTTATATTTATATAGGATGTATGCATATAGAGTATTAGTGACTCCCCGATCTAGACCCCGGATTGGGAGGGCGTCACAGGTTGGTATCAGAGCTACAGGTTTTGGTCACTGAAACAAGCCAGGAGTATATTAATAAGATAAGAGGATATAGGTTCTAGGATTTACATACTTATAGACATTGGATAAGTGTAAGATTTAAACCCTTAAAGATATAAGATAGGATCACTCAATATAGGAACTTAGAGTTTTGAGTCGAGATATTCAGATAGAGTCTCGATGGTTAAAAATGTTAAGATATAATGACGTTAGACTTAAGATAACTTCAACTTGGTTTATCCATCGGTATACCACTGTAAAATTACAGATACCATCGAATAGTGATAAGGATCCTCATTTACCATTCCCCTCCATTCTTCAATACTTCTTTTGGCACCACTCCACACGAGTCTTACTTTGAGCCTAGTATGGATTCTGGATCGGACGTGGAGGTTATGGATTGTATCCCTGAGTATATGGTAGCACCTACTAGTGAGGCACCCGTTCTACCTGTATTGCTTGTGTCTGAGCCTGCATCTGTTCGTGCTGAGATTTTTGCAGCACCTAGGATTGTATTTGTTATGTGTGTTAGATTTCAAGCCCCGTTAGGAAATCGATTCTCTATTTGTGACTTGAGAGAGATATTTTCTACAATTGACCTTACTCGCTCTAATTTCCAGAGTCATGTGTATTCTGTTTACCCAAACTCTCTATTCGTTCTATTGAAACTATTTTTATTGATTCAGATATTTTATTAATAAGCCTTGAATTGATTCTTGAAATTTTGAATATTATGTATCATATTAATTCTTTGTACTCTTCTGGGATGAACAACCCTATATAAAGGGGATACCAAGGTGGGACGCCACTGTTGGTAAGTTGCATGTCATAAAAGTGCTAAGGTTGGCCACCTTATGTACTACGGAGGTTCTCCTAAGTGGCATATGTAACGTAATGGAAGTTCGAAGATCATAGTGATCTCCCAGTTATTTCTTCTTGAATATGATATCCATTCTTTGCAAAGTCCCATATTTTAAACTCTAATGGTTCTCTAACCAGTAAAAGTTGAGATTTCTTTTGAACTTATTGTTTCAAAGAATCTTGGTCCATGTTTTATACTTTTGTTTGAATATCAAATCTGAGCTTTGCTTTTGATTCCTTCGATTAGTAATTGTTCGACCTTGTAACGAATTGTGATGCTGAGATTGTTAGTGTTCAGAAGAATATGAAACATTACAAGTCGTTTATACAGAAAGAAGAAGCGATTTAGCAGGAAGCTAAAGTGAAATTGAATGGAGCTGTTGTATTTCTTTATATTAGATTTATTGAGTTATTTCTAGAAAAGTATATGGGAAAATTTGACCGAATAAAAGTTTTCAGAGTCGAAATAAAGAAATATGTTGAGTATAAAGATAATATACCGAGTTAGAAATGAAAAGAAAGTGGGAAGGGCAAAATAAAGCCTGAAAGTTTGAAAGAAGATAATAGTGTGATTTCATTTAAGAAGAAAATGAGAATCACCAGAATTAGAGTCATAGTTTTCAACAGAACAGTAGTACAGAAGGCCAAAAGATTTCAACAAGGCTTGAGTCCATGGATTCGAAGCAGAGTGGCAGTTTTTGAGCTACAGAGCTTTGCCGCAATGGTTCAGAAGGCAATGATTGAGGAAAATGAAAGTGAGATGTCTCAGAGGGAGAAAGATAATAAGAAGAGGAAATTTGGGGCCAGAGAAGAAGGCCAAGGTCAAGGAAGTTTCAGAACCAAATTTAATAGAAGACAAGATGGTCAGAAAGGAGATTGTCATAATGGTAACGCAGATCAATGAGGACCAAATAGATTGTAAGGAAAAGAAGTTAAAAGTGAAGACAACAGAAGGTGAGGAAGTTGAATTCCGAGTTACCAGGATTACCTCTAGACAGGGAAACTGAGTTTTCTATTGATTTAGCTCCCGGTACTGAATCAGTTTCTAAGGCTCCGTACAGAATGACACCTGTTGAGATGAAGGAATTGGCGAGTCAAATACAAGATCTTTTGGATAAAGGAGTGATAAGGCCTAGTGTGTCCCCCTAGGGAGCACCAGTACTGTTTGTGAAGAAGAAGGATGGAAGAATGAGATTGTGCATAGATTACCGAGAGTTGAACAAGTTGACTATCAAGAATAAGTACCCGTTGTCGAAGATCGACGATCTTTTTGACCAGCTGAAAGGAGCCGAATGTTTTTCCAAAATTGACTTAAGGTCCGGATACCATCAACTCAAGATCAAACCTGAAGATGTATCTAAAACAGCGTTCAGAACAAGGTACGAACACTATGAATTTTTGGTTATGGCTTTTGGATTGACAAATGCCCCAGCAGCGTTTATGGATCTAATGAACAGAGTCTTTAAGAAGTATTTCGACAAATTTGTGATTGTATTTATTGACGACATCTTGATATATTCAAAGTCGGAGGAAGAACATGTTGATCATTTGAGAGTTGCTTTAGAGATTTTAAGAAAGGAGAAGTTGTATGCGAAGTTTTCTAAATGTGAATTTTGGCTGAAGGAAATACAATTCTTAGGACATGTTGTCAGTAAAGAAGGCATCAAAGTTGATCCGGCAAAGATAGAAGCAGTGATGAAATGGGAAAGACCAAGGACTCCAACAGAAGTAAGAAGTTTTCTGGGATTAGCGGGATACTATCGAAGATTTGTTCAAGATTTTTCAAAGATAGTTACCCCTATGACCAAGTTGACCAGGAAGAATGAAAAGTTTGTATGGAATGAAAAGTGTGAAGAAAGTTTTGAAGAGCTAAAGCGAAGACTAGTGTCTGCACCAGTGTTGGTATTACCTGACGATCAAGGGAATTTCGTTATCTACAGTGATGCTTCTCACAAAGGCTTGGGATGTGTTTTGATGCAACACGGAAAGGTAATTGTATATGCTTCCAGGCAGTTAAGACCTCATGAATTGAAGTATGCATGATCTAGAATTAGCTGCTATTGTGTTTGCACTGAAGATATGGAGGCACTACTTGTATGGAGAAAAGTGTGAGATTTACACGGATCACAAAAGTTTGAGTATATCTTTACTTAGAAAGAGCTGAACATGAGATAGAGAAGATGGTTGGAATTGATTAAATACTAAAACTGTACGATTAAATATCATCCAGGCAAAGCGAATGTTGTAGCAAATGTTTTAAGTAGAAATGAAAGATTGAATATAATGGTTTCATCTGAAAAATTGATCAAGGAGATTGAAAAAAAAATTGGAAATAGAAGTATATGGTTCTGATTCAGTAGAAGAGATGGTGTATACAATGACTTTTCAGCCAGAGTTGTTAGAAAAGATCAAGAGATGTCAAGAACAGATGATGAGTCAAGACAGAGCCAAGTTGACCGGAGAAGAGTTAAGAGGTCAGAAGGACGATAAAGAAATCTTTAGGTATTCCTCACGAATTTGGATCCCTAATGTCCAAGAGCTCAAGAATAAAATTTTGCATGATGCACATAGTTCAAGATACTCTATTCACCCGGGAAGCACAAAGATGTATAAAGACTTGAAAGAAAATTTTTGGTGGCCCAACATGAAAAGAGATGTGGCAGATTGGATCAGTAAATGTTATACGTGCCAGAGAGTCAAAGCTGAACATCAGAGACCCAGTGGATTTTTGCAACCACTAGAGATTCTAGAATGGAAATGGGAGAATCTTGCTATGGATTTTGTAGTAGGATTACCAAGGACAAAGGCTAATCATGATGCTATTTGGGTGATAATAGACAGATTAACTAAGTCAGCGCACTTTCTACCGATCAACGAAAGATTTTCACTGGACAGGTTGGTTCATTTGTACCTGAAAGAGATTGTTATGCGGCATGGTGTTCCTGTATCAATAGTATCTGACAGAGACCCGAGATTTAATTCTAGATTCTAGAAGAAATTTCAAGAGTGTTGGGAATGAAGTTGAATATGAGTACTGCATATCATCCTCAGACAGATGGCCAGAGTGAAAGGACAATTCAGACCATTGAAGACATGTTGAGAGTTTGTGCCTTGGATTTTGAAGGAAGTTGGGACGAGCATCTACCGTTAGTGGAGTTTTCATATAACAACAGCTATCATGCCAGTATTGGAATGCCCCCGTATGAAGCCTTGTATGGAAGGAAGTGAAGATCACCAGTGTGTTGGAATGAAGTTGGTGAACGTAAGATTTTGGGTCCAGAGTTAGTTCAACAAACTAAAGAAAAGATTGAGTTGATTCAGAAGAGATTGCTAGCTGCTCAAGATAGGCAAAAGAAGTATGCTGACCAGTCAAGGAAAGATATGAGTTTTGAATAAGGTGACCAAGTGTTGCTAAAGATTTCTCCATGGAAAGGTGTTAGTAGATTTGGCAAGAAAGGAAAGCTTAGTCCAAGATATATAGGACCTTTTGAAGTTTTGAAGCGAGTTGGGGAAGTTGCGTATGAATTGGCTCTACCGCCGCAGATGCAGCATATCCACAATATTTTTCACATATCTATGCTTAGAAAGTATAATCCTGATATGAGTCATGTAATAGAATATGAACCTCTGGAGATTCAAACCGATTTGTCCTACATAGAACAGCCTGTAGCGATTCAGGACCGTAAGGATAAGGTTTTAAGAAATAAGTCTGTTAGGCTTGTAAAGGTTTTGTGGAGAAATTCTCGAGTTGAGGAATCCACATGGGAACTTGAGAGTGAAATACTTGAAAAGTATCCCTACTTGTTTGCTTAGGCTGATTCTGGGGACATAATCCTTATAAAGGGGGGGAGAATGTAACGATTGAGGTATTTATATATATTTAATTAATATGAGATGTATTATTTTTGTGCTCCAATATGATAAGATGTGGTATGTAGTCATTTTATATGTCTAGTTGACTGCCTGTTTGACCACAATGTGTTCAAGTGATTTATTAAAGTGATTAATTGACTTTTTATGCTAAATTGATGCACTGTTTGATTTTTATAAAATTATTGGTGTGTCCAATAATTATGAAATTTTAGATGTGGCTTCTATGTGATTTTAGAGACTTTCTAAAAATGGTTGTGTGATTTAATTCAGTCTCAATATTGTTATATGATTTTCTCAGTCCTATTTTATCCTGAAAATATTTCTCTTCTAAATTCCATATTTAATTATGGGGATGTCCAAAAATCATGAAATCTTTTCCAAAATGTTCTTTATATATTCTGAGACGTTGGAAAAATAAAATTTTATTTTATTTGAGCCCTGAAATATTTTTAAAGAATTTTATACTCTTATTTCTATTTAAAGTGCTGAAACTTCTCCGATTTGTATTTAATTATTTATTCATCAGAAAAATATTTTAAAAATATGGGGGAGCTTATAAATTTATGTTCTTAAGTTTAAAAATATAAAAATTATTTTTGTACCCTGTATCTCCTAAAATTCGAATTATTAGTTGATTTTTAAAACAGAAAGCAGCATTGTGAAATTACCATCCTGCCCCTGCCATTATAAACACCCACCAGCCCTCTTTCTTCCCCATTCTGCATCTTTGTTCTGTTCTAAGTCGGTGGTGAGTCTCCTCTTGCATTTTCTCGATGTTCTTGGCATAGTCCATGATTTGTACATATTTTAGCTAGTATTAGTGTGAATAATCTCATCTTCTATTACTTTGTTACAATTTGTATATATATGTGCGCATGCCTTGTATGTATGTATGTCAAAGACCTGTATGCAACTGATTTGGGGACTTGATTTCTTGATTTAAGATATGACTATGCTATAATAGGAGTAAAGGAATGATTGGGTGTTGATAGAACCACCATCGGTTCTCCACCGGATCATCACCGTCGGCGATGACCTCCGAGGAGCCTACGGTGTGAGTTTGCTTGTAATCTTGCCGTAGAAATGATGATCTTGTCAATTATATTCTGTTCTTGTTAACAAGAGGAATTTCATGTTGGCTATGGTACCATTTTGCACATGTCCGAATTAGTTGTATCAAATTATTTGGGTTCTAGTCTATGTTCGGCTTATTCGAGTCATGTAGACTTTGTAACTATGATATGATGATTTGGTAGCTTGATTGTAGTCACTAGATGCTTCGAATTTGATGATAACTGCAAGTACTTGTTGATAATTAAAGGTAGATTGATTTATAAGAATTAGAAATAGATTTTGGGCAAAGAAACTGCCATGTTCTGTTCTGTTAATTAGGGACTGATTGTGCCCTGCTCTAGGCAGTGACTAGGTGTAGAACATGTTGCTGATTATTTCAAGTTTAATTGGGCACTAATTTTACATTATTTGGACAAGCGAGGAAAAAGTTATGGTCATTTTAGTAAACACCGCGCAGTGCTGAAAATTGCTGTTACGGTTTCTGATTTCAAATAATTCGTTTTTAGTCTTTTCTAAATTATTTACAACTGAAACTTTTATATGATTTTGGTTTAGTATTCAAGTATGTACCTGCAAAATTTGGTGTCAAAATGATTATTTTTCGTTTTATGAAAAATGTTTTACCATAGCCTGCGCAATGAGGTTTTCAGTTACTCACTTATTTTAAAAGATTGATTTCTTTATATGGGTAACCATGAATCATATAAAGTTTTGATACTAGCACTAGTATGTTAAATTGGTTCGTTTACCTTGTTTGGAGTTTAGTATTTGATTAGATTCAATAATGGTTGGTTGAATAATTTTAATA
Source organism: Oenanthe sinensis (assembly GCA_028671895.1). Lineage (NCBI taxonomy): Eukaryota > Viridiplantae > Streptophyta > Magnoliopsida > Apiales > Apiaceae > Oenanthe > Oenanthe sinensis. Next base: position 17,248,378 of record CM053807.1, read on the forward strand.
CTATGATTCAAATTACATGTTTAAGTGTATATTCGACTATAAAGGTACGAATTGATATAATTGCTAATATCTGAATATGAGAAGTGAATTGAGTTTTATGATTTATGTGGATATTGCTTTGTAGGGGATGGATTTTGTATTATATAAGACTGATTATATATAATTGTAATTAGTGGTTGGTTGTGTCGGTTGAATTCCGACGGGTAACTCTATTTACAGGAGAGATGCTGCCGAAATTTTTCTAAAACTGAATGATCTTTTTAAAACATTATTGGCACACCACTTCTGTATAGGAAAGGCTATCAGTCAGGAATACTGTAGAAAAATATGATTATATGCTATGTGCTATATGCCTGTCGGTGTATGCCTGCTCAGTGATTCTTTTGATAGTGTCAATGTATGATATGAGATACATGGGTTGCTAGCCAGTGGATATTTGAGTAGTTGTACAAGATTGATGGATTTATAATATGTGTTATATGCTTGTCAATGTATACTTGTTATGTGATATACATTATTATTATACTGGTCAAGGGATTTCAGTAACGAAAGGGTAGAGTGAGTTAGACGTTAAAGATAACGTCGAGTATGAATGAGATACTGAAATAGTATTATTTATGTGTAGCTACGAAGGACGTTGAGGTGAAGAACAAAGGGAAAACTAAAGTAGAGAGTTAGTATTGGTGTAGGAGATCTACCTGTTCAGCAGCTGTAGCATTCCTTTTTGAGGCAAGTAACTACTGCCTAATCTCTTTAAACTTAAGAAGTGTTTTATGAACTGTTTTATGACCCTGCGACTATTTTATTTTATCTCAACTGTTTTAAGTTATAGCCTGCCTTACTTTAACTGCTTACTTAAACTACAACCTTGTACCAGTTTTTAATTGCACTTTAAACTCTTCAATCCCTGAACTGCTACTGACAGCGTATAAACCAGATTTAAAAATCTTAAACCAGTGACCTTGAACTGTGACTTATGCTATCACCATTTTCTTAACTATGTTTACTTGAATTTTAATTCTGAACTTACCCTGTTGCTATTGCCTAACTACTGCTACAATTAAATGCCTTACAACTGTTTTCAAAACATCTTGTTATACCTATGAATTGACCCTGTAACCTGACTTCACAACTATAGCTTGGTTTTGATCCCCAGTTTATGATTTCAGCTTACTTTATTACAACAGAGACTTGTTTTGAGACTTATCCTGGAATAAAAATCTACTCTGTCTAATGATCTTTAAAAATGGATTTAAATATGAAATCCGACTTTCAAGAAGTCTTTTTCATCAAATGATTTGGTAATTTTAAAAAGGAAAGGTTTTGGTTATTATAGGAATTCCGATCAAATATGGTTTCTGCGGATTCCTATAGGTTGGAGGCGTAAGAGGCCGAGTGACGCCGGTCCAGCACTTTTTATGTGAAGACTATAATGAGATAGTCAATGGCTATAATGAGATAGCCCAAGGCCAATGGCAATAAGTGCCTTTATGAGTACTCCTTATGTCCAGAGGGACTTTAGTCCGTTATGGGGACTTTACGTGGCTGATCACCCGTATTGTCTGGCGTTGTGAGAAAACTTCAACCAAAATATTTTTTTTTAAACAGTAAAGGTCCTAATGAGAGGACAGTTTTATAAATGATTTGAATAGTAAAGGTCCTAATAAGAGGACAGTTTTATAAATAATTTGAATAGTAAAGGTCCTAATGAGAGGACAGTTTTATAAATGATTTGAATAGTAAAGGTCCTAATGAGAGGACAGTTTTATAAATGATTTGAAAAGCAAGGTCCTAATGAGAGGACAGTTTTATAAATAATTTGAAAAGCAAGGTCCTAATGAGAGGACAGTTTTATACAACTGATCTTTGAAATGATTAATAATGAAAATTGAAATGCCCTGTTATATCATGCCCTTTACAGCTTAAACTGTCAGACATATCTTGACTTGACTTTGTTTCAATTGCTATATATTACTTCCTGTTATCCATCTAACCCTGCAGATTATTCCTATACTTGCAACTGATTATTATTTTCCAGCTTCTTATGTACTTTGCACCAGTTATTGAAATTATTTAACCCTGCCAGTGGTTTATAAAAGAAAGTTTTACGAGTAATGAATACCCTGACGAGAATTTTTAATTACAATTATGGGACAATGAGGTCCAGCAATGATTTTAAAGCATGGTTTTGAGAAAAGACTTTCTTAATTATGTATATAAGCCTGTAGAACTGTTTTTAACCAGTATGGTTACTTGCTGAGCTTTTGTGGCTCATTCTTTTATTTTCTAACCTCTACAGCTTTTGAGAATCATGGAACGTATTAAGCAGACTGCGAGGAAGAAAACCTCTTTTCTTAATTATGCTAGGCTGGCTGAGATTGAACAGGTAGGATCGAGGCTGAGTTAGAAGGAAAAGACTTTGTTAAGTCTTAAGTGTTCATGTTGATAGACTTTTGTCAGATGATTCAGAGTTGTAATAATATTTATTTTGGTTATGTAATTAATGAATTTAGAGTTGTGCTTGTTTCATACCATTACCTGTTAAAGGTCCAGGGTAATAGTTGGGGTCATGTATATCTATATTTGTGATTGTTTATATTTATATAGGATATATGCATATAGAGTATTAGTGACTCCCCGATCTAGACCCCGGATTGGGAGGGCGTCACATTGTTTTCATGTTCAAATGAGCCAAGAATGATCCTACAAGAGTTTACAAGTTGTTTCCATGTTCAAACGAGTCAGGAATGAAGCTACAAGTTGTTTCCAAGTTCGAACGAGTCAAGAATGAAGTCTGACTAAAGAATGAAGTCTCAATTTGTTACAGATTGTTATCATGTTCAAATGAACCAAAAATGATCCTACAAGAGGTTACAACTGTTTCAATGTTCAAACGAGTCAAGAATGAAGAGACAAGTTGTTTCGAAGTTCGAACGAGTAAAGAATGAAGTCTGAGTAAAGAATGAAGTCTAAAGTTGTTACGGATTGTTGTCATGTTCAAATGAGCCAAAAATGATCCTACTAGAGTTTACAATTGTTTCAATGTTCAAACGAGTCAAGAATGGAGCTACAAGTTATTTTCAAGTTCAAACGAGTAAAGAATAAAATCTCAAGTTGTTGCAAATTATTTTCATGTTGAAATGAGCCAAGAATCATCCTACAAGAGGTTACAACTTGTTTTCATGTTCAAACGAGTCAAGAATAAAACTACAAGTTGGTTCCATGTTCAAATGAACCAAGAATGATCCTACAAGAGGTTACAATTGTTTCAATGTTCAAACGAGTCAAGACTGAAGAGACAAGTTGTTTCCAAGTTCGAACGAGTAAAGAATGAAGTCTGAGTAAAGAATGAAGTCCAAAGTTGTTACGGATTGTTGTCATGTTCAAATGAGCCAAAAATGATCCTACAAGAGTTTATAATTGTTTCAATGTTCAAACGAGTCAAGAATGGAGCGACAAGTTATTTTCAAGTTCAAACGAGTATAGAATAAAGTCTCAAGTTGTTACAGATTATTTTCATGTTGAAATGAGCCAATAATCATCCTACAAGAGTTTACAAGTTGTTTTCATGTTCAAACGAGTCAAGAATGAAGCAACAAGTTATTTTCAAGTTCGAACGAGTCATGAATGATGTCTCAATTTGTTACGGATTGTTTTCATGTTCAAATGAACCATGAAAGATCTTACAAGAGTTTACAATTGTTTCAATGTTCAAACGAGTCAAGAGTGGAGCTACAAGTTGTTTCCAAGTTCAAACGAGTAAAGAATAAAGTCTCAAGTTGTTACAGATTGTTTTCATGTTCAAATTAGCCAAGAATGATCCTACAAGAGTTTACAAGTTATTTCCATTGTCAAACGAGTCAAGAACGAAGCTACAAGTTGTTTCCAAGTTCAAACGAGTAAAGAATAAAGTCTCAAGTTGTTACAGATTGTTTTCATGTTCAAATGAGCCAAGAATAACCCTGCAAGAGTTTACAAGTTGTTTCCATGTTCAAACGAGTCAAAAATGAAGCTACAAGTTGTTTCTAGGTTCAAACGGGTCAAGAATGACGTCTCAATATGTTACAGATTGTTTTCATGTTCAAATGAACCAAGAATGATCCTACAATAGGTTATAATTGTTTCAATGTTCAAACGAGTCAAGAATGAAGAGACAAATTGTTTCCAAGTTTGAACAGTAAAGAATGAAGTCTAAAGTTGTTACAGATTATTGTCATGTTCAAATGAGCGAAAAATGATATTACAAGAGTTTACAATTGTTTCAATGTTCAAACGAGTCAAGAATGGAGCTACAAGTTGTTTCCAAGTTCAAACGAGTAAAGAATAAAGTCTCAAGTTGTTACAGATTGTTTTCATGTTCAAATGAGCCAAGAATCATCCTACAAGAGTTTACAAGTTGTTTCCATGTTCAAACAAGTCAAGAATGAAGCAACAAGTTATTTCCAAGTTCGAACGAGTCAAGAATGATGTCTTAATTTGTTACGGATTGTTTTCATGTTCAAATGAACCAAGAAAGATCTTACAAGAGTTTACAATTGTTTCAATGTTCAAACAAGTCAAGAATGGAGGTACAAGTTGTTTCCAAGTTCAAACGAGTATAGAATAAAGTCTCAAGTTGTTACAGATTGTTTTCATGTTCAAATGAGCTAAGAATGATCCTACAAGAGTTTATAAGTTGTTTCCATTGTCAAACGAGTCAAGAATGAAACTACAAGTTGTTTCCAAGTTCGAACGAGTCAAGAATGATGTCTCAATTTGTTATGGATTGTTTTCATGTTCAAATGAACCAAGAATGATCGTACAAAAGGTTACAAGTTGTTTTCATGTTCAAACGAGTCTGAATAAAGCTACAAGTTGTTTCTAAGTTCGAACGACTCAAGAATGACGTCTCAATTTGTTACAGATTGTTTTCATGTTCAAATGAACCAAGAACGATCCTACAAGAGGTTACAATTGTTTCAATGTTCAAACGAGTCAAGAATGGAGCTACAAGTTGTTTCCAAGTTCAAACGAGTAAAGAATAAAGTCTCAAGTTGTTACAGATTGTTTTCATGTTCAAATGAGCCAAGAATGATCCTACAAGAGTTTACAAGTTGTTTCCATGTTCAAACGAGTCAGGAATGAAGCTACAAGTTGTTTCCAAGTTCGAACGAGTCAAGAATGAAGTCTGACGGTGGTTGTCTGTATTTCGTATTTGGTATCAAAGCCATGTTTTTATTCTGGAGGAGGTAAGTCGATGGTATGCAGATCCGTTAGGCAGGTGGCCGTTTAGGAAGAGCTAGTCGCACTCTTGAAGAAAACATTGCTTACATCAATCAGGTTTGTTTCAATCTTGAAAGAAGTATTAATTTGTTTATAAGCTTGATTTTGGTACATATTTGCTTAAGATTCCGTTTCATAAATTCATATTATACAAATCTTTTAAAATCAATTGTTGATTATGATTAGCTATAACCCTACATCTAGGCTCCCGTGGAATCTAGTAGAAAATGGAAACACCATCCAATTAGGAGATGAAGATTTCTTCTCTAGAATTCGAGATCTAGCTTGTTTAGATTTAGAAAGAAATAAATTAGACCGTCTTATAGATATCTATAAAAGTCTAGAGATGTTGTATGAACAACAAGGTAAGTTCTACGTCAGAAATAGTCAAGAAATTGACTCTTTAAAAATTCATATTAAGAGTTTTATAGACTCAGAAAATCAATGAGTTTTTTAAAGGAAGAAGAAACTCTCGAAGAGATTCAAGACAAAAACAATCTAGAAATAGAGTTTCTAGAGAGTGACAAAGAATTTCAGGAAGGTATAGATTCTCCTATTAAAATGGCTTTAATAGACAATAGAATCAACGACCGAAGAGACTGTATTCTAGGAGCGGCTAGAGGCAATCTTGCTTATCAAAAATTTATGTTCACTGTCTATCCTAAATTTGGATTTAGCTTAGATACAAGAAACATAGATCAGATATTATCTTTTGTCCATGACTTTGAAAGACATGATCTGATGAATACAGGAGATAAGGTATTTAGCATAACCTATGTTGTTGCCTACGCCTTAACCAATAGTCATCATAGCATAGACTATAGGAAGAATGAATATATCGAATTAGACGATGTATTCTCAGAAATAGGATCGATAGAAGAGAAGCATTTCTCAGAAATTAGTCCACTAGATAACTCTTGGGCAATAGACATTGCAAAGAATAAACCCATACTAGGACAGAAGCCTAGAAAGAGTTTCAGAAGAAACACCTTAGAGGTTGGTGAATCTTCTCAGGAAAAATTACTTCATAGTGTCTCCAGGAGAGTGGATGACTTATGTCAAAAACTGGATCTTCTATAGGGGTTATTATAGATAATCCCACAAAAATGTACCCACACATTTATAAAAAAGGAAAGGTTCTGGAATTTAAGAAATTAAATGAAGGAGTAGACCTAGAACCTAGAAATTACGTCTTTAGTGGCGTAAAAGGAAGTAATAGTTTAAACACTATTGTTTCATCTACCAATAATCTTAATCAGATTTCAGGAAGATGCCTGTTAGGAATTTACAACCTACTGTCATTTTTTGGGCTTAGTAAAGACCCGAGTGAAAAACTCTCTAAATCACCTAGTATCCATAACAGATACTATTCCTTTGTTAAAAAGGGGAGTGACCTAGAAATAGAAATCCTAAGGGATATTAAAAAGCTTCTAATCAAGCAAAATACTAAGATCGAAGGATTAGAAGGACAAATCTCACAACTTAGGAATCATAAGTGTGATAATGAAGCTCTTAAGTTAAAGCTTAATGAAATAGAAGAATACCTCAAGAAAATTTTAGGATGAGTCTTAAAGATTTACTAGAGGAATTTGAAACGAACATTAAGCCACAAATAAGAGAAATTCTTGAGTTGCTTAAGACTCAGCAAGCGGAAAATGTTACCAATAACATTGAAGCTGTAGCGGCAAAGATAATCACTGAATTAAAATTAGCAATTCAGGATTGCCCGTGTAATAAGGAAATTCTTTATGCTCTCAACAGAAGACAGCACAAAGAAATTGACCTAACAGAGGAAACTTCTAAGATAAGAAAATATAGTTATCCAAACGACAATGTTGGAAACGAAGAATTAGGAACAGGGAAAAACCTTGGTAGCCTGACCTAGCCTTTTGGTGTTGACAAAAAATCAACATGAATTACCTAAGAATCGTAGAAGATATCTTCTGGGGTAATCTAAAAGAAGGAGAATTGCAAGTTAACGACGACAACTTTGAGGTCCTCGAACAAGCAATTAGATTAATGGAAATAGATGATGAATCTATAGCCAACCAGGAAATAAAAGACAATAAAAATCTAAGATCCCTTTTTGGAATCAAAGATTATGACTTTCTAAATACTATTGAAGAATTCAGTTCAGAAGAACAAGAAGAATTCCAAGATAATACAGATATGGACAGTTCAGAGAATGAAGAAATAGAAAATCTCAGAACTACCAATCAAGACGCAACTCCTCTTAAAAGAGAAAAAGGAGAAACGTCAAAACCTGAAGAAAATAGGAAAAGAAAAGGAAATTTCTATCCCTTCAATCCTAGTAAAGAGACTACTAATATATTTGGTAGTAACATCCTAAACATTGACAATAAGTCAAATAGGAAAGAACTCATAGATATATGGGCTAAGGAAATTAGTTTGATTATTCAGACTAACAAAGAAGCTTATGATGACCAAAGCACTGTTTTGCTTCTAGTTGAACATAAGACTTTAGGTGTTATTAATTCTTTTATTAAGAACACTAATTGGGAACCAACTATGAGTCCAGTTACAGCCTTCGAAAACATTTTAGATGCAATATACACTATGTTTTTAGGCATAAATCAGTCCTCTAATAAACTTCAAGAGTTATTAAGGATAAAAATTAATGCAAAAACCATGCTCACCAACATGCAGCTTTGCGACATATGTTTTCTTGATCAATTTTATGGAGATTATGAAAAATATCTTTATCAATTAAATGATCAAACAGAATATGTGAAATATGTCAAGGATTATCTTTTAAAGATCCCCTTGGTAGGATTAAAAGCCTTAGAAAGATTTAACCTAGAAGCAACAGGCCCGACAGAATATAGCTTAGCCTACGCGCAAAGGATAGTCAAAGAAGAAATTGCTAAAGTCTGTGATCTCGCAAGAAAGCAGAAGCAATTAAAATCCTTCAGTAAGCAATGTTGCGACAGGATTGTTGAAAGACCATTTGAGTATGGATGTAGGAAGTCTTCCTACAAAAAGAATTATAAAAAGAAATCGTATAAACATACGAAGAGATATAGGTTTACAAAGAAAAGGAAACCTTTTAAACCAGGAAAATACGTTAAAAAGAGAACTTTTAAGAAATTCTCTAACGAAAAACAAAAGTTTTGCCCAAAAGGCAAGAAAAATTGCTGGTGTTGGATCTGTAATGAAGAAGGACACTATGCGAACGAGTGCCCCAATAGGAAAAAGCATGACAGAAAGGTACAAATGCTTGAACAAGTTTATTCTCTGGGATATACTCCTATAGAAGAACCATATGAGAATACGGAAGAAGTATACTCGATTGAAGAAATTGACCCCGGACCAGAAGAGTCAGATTCTAATGATTCGTCTTCCTCAAGATCAGAATCTGATTGAAGAAGAAGTAGTGATGACCAACATCACTAATCCAAACTCTATTTATATCTTAGGAAAATTAAAATTTGCAGGATATAAACAAATAGAATTACATTGTTATGTAGATACAGGTGCCAGCCTCTGCATTGCAAGTAAATTTGTAATACCGCCAGAACATTGGGTTAACGCGGAAAGACCTATACAGGTAAAGATCGCTAATGAAAGTACCATTACAATCAACAAGGTATGTAAAAACCTTAATATATTGATAGCAGGTGAAATATTTCATATTCCTACTGTTTATCAGCAAGAATCCGGAATAGATTTTATAATTGGTAATAATTTTTGTCAATTATATGAACCATTTATCCAATATACAAAAATGATTATACTAACACTTGCAGGACAAGAAGTATATATCAGAAAGATAACAACAGCTCGTAGAGTTGGAGTTGCAGGATTTCTTGAATCAATGAAGAAAAATTCAAAAATCAGACAACCGGATGCTATCAACATTAGCCCTAATAAAATATTTCTTTTTCAGAAGGGGAAGGATAGTATTAAAAAATTTAGAGAATTAAAAGATGCTTGTAATAATTTGATTCTTGAAACAGAAAGAAAAGCGATAATCGAAAGATTATTAGATTCAGTCTGCTCAGAAAATCCATTGGATCCAACAAAGACCAAGAAATGGATGAAAGCAACGATCAAGCTCAGAGATCCTAAAACTGTAATCAAGGTAAAACCAATGAAATACAGTCCGTTAGATCGAGAAGAATTTGGCAAACAGATTCAAGAGCTTCTAGATATGAAGATCATCATACCTAGCAAATCACCTCACAGGTCTCCAGCCTTCCTTGTTGAAAATGAAGCAGAGAAGAGAAGAGGAAAGAAAAGAATGGTAGTCAACTATAAGGCAGTTAATGAAGCCACAATAGGAGATAGCCATAATTTACCCAATAAGGATGAACTTCTCACCCTTATCCGAGGTAAGAAAATGTTTAGTTCTTTAGACTGTAAATCAGGTTTTTGGCAGGTACTGCTAGACGAAGAATCACAGCTATTGACAGCATTCACATGTCTTCAAGGACATTATCAATGGATCGTCGTTCCATTTGGACTCAAACAGGCTCCATCCATCTTTCAAAGACACATGCAAAATGCATTTAGGTCTTTTGAAACATTTTGTTGTGTATATGTTGATGATATTCTTATCTTTAGCGATAATGAACAGGATCATTTAAGACATTTAGCAGCAGTTCTGAAGAAATGTCAATATCTTGGAATAATTCTATCTAAGAAAAAGGCACAACTCTTCAAGACAAAGATTAATTTCTTAGGATTGGAAATTGATCAAGGAACTCATTGTCCGCAAGGCCACATTCTGGAGCATATTAAGAAATTTCCAGACAGGATTGAAGACAAAAAGCAATTACAGAGATTTCTAGGCATACTAACATATGCTTCTGATTATATTCCAAAACTTGCAGTTATTCGTGCGCCATTGCAGGTCAAGCTCAAAAAGGAGATTCCATGGGAATGGAAAGAATCTGATACAGACTATATCTGTAAGATAAAAAAGAATCTTAAGGGTTTTCCAAAACTCTACCATCCAGATCCTAGTGACAAGCTCATCATTGAGATTGATGCTTCAGGAGAATACTAGGGAGGGGTTCTTAAAGCAGTAAGTTCCGATAAAGAATTAATCTGCAGGTATGCGTCAGGTAGCTTTAAAGATGCTGAAAGAAATTACCACTCTAACGAGAAGGAATATCTTGCAGTAATTAGAGTTATTAATAAATTTTCTATTTATCTAACTCCAACAAAATTTTTGGTTAGAACTGATAATAGAAACTTTACTTATTTTCTTCGTATTAAGTTACAGGGAGACTACTTGTCCGTTGGCAACAATGGTTAAGCAGATACAGCTTTGATGTCGAGCACATTGAAGGAGTCAAAAACTGTTTAGCAGATTTTTTAACAAGGGAATACCAACAATAATTATACTAATGACATCATTCGATGCATCGTTTGCTTACTTTTGCAGGAATCCAAGGCACTAAAGGCCTATAAATACTGAGAGTTATGAGATGCAAACACACAAACAATTCTCTATATCTTCCTCTCAATAGCAAAAGCTTCTCTGCTTAGTAGTAAAATCTCTTTCTTTGAGATCCTATAAAACTATGGACACTTCCATGGAAAACACTTGTGAACAATTAGCCCTTAGGGAGACTATTCTGATGAAGAAAATTCATCTACTCCAAGAAGAACTCCTTATTGTTCGAGCAGAAATTTGTTATATAAGGAAGTACTCTCTTCCTGAACATCAAAAGGTTATTTCATCACCTTCTTCAGAAATGGACAAAGATGAGGCTATTCCAGAGCAAACGGCTCCTGGTAAAGAATCAACAAATCCGTTGAAACCTGTGAATTTGGTAAAAATTCAGACTGAGGTTCAGACCTCCACAACATCGGGTTCTACCTCAAGTTTAAACTTGAGACCCAATGGGGGAATTCAAATCCCAACAAAGACTGAAGATCAAACTTCAGCAGTCCCTTCGGTGATCCCAACAGGGTATAAAGCTAAAAAATCTTACTACGAAGTATTCAATGGGCCTCATGCAGGAATATATACTACCTGGAACATTGCAGAACAAGCAATAAAAGGTTTTTCTGGAATTAAGCACAAAAAATACAAGACTTTCGAAGAAGCCCAGGCTGCATCAAGAGTCTTTACCAATACTAATTTTAGAGCACCCCTTGAATTAATCTGTTCAGCAGAAGCAATCAAGCCGAGCTACTCAAAAATGCTTACAAAGGAGGCAACTATAAAAAATATCCTTGGAACCATTCCAAAAAGTCAGCAACTACTGACAGATACAGACGAGGATGTTCTTGATACAGAGTATTCAGGATTCAGCTATTTATTCCAACTCGGAAGACAAGCTACAGAAAATGAATTTGCAGAAGAACATTACTTCACCACAGATAAGAAGAATGTGTCCTACTTCAATTTCTATCCTAGGTCTCACCCAGAAATGGTCCATGAAGCCTATCAATATGGATTAATTTTTCAGATTTATCCATCCAGCAACTTGTTAGAAATCTCCAAATTTTCGCCGGAGTTTAAGGAAGCAGTCAAGAATTTTAGGAAAAAGTGTCTTAAAAATTCTGATAAAGAAATCTACCTCAAGTTCACCAGCACCATCATACACTGGGAACAAGAAGCTGATGAAGATTTTGGGATGGCTATTCAGCCATATCATTATGTACAGATTGGAGCTGTAAATGAAAAGATCTATTTTCCAAGTCAAGCCATGGAAGCAAAGCTCGACAAAGAAGATCTTAGGAAACTTGCTGAGGTTAAGTTAATCAATTTAATTAACAAAATCTTTAGTGTAAAACCAGATGACAAGCTCAAGGTCAACTTGGCTACCACATACAGCCTTATGACGTCCTATTCACACAAAGGATTAAGTCAGTCAGATTGGGAAAAAATTGAAGCATTCAAGGTATGCATTACACATACGTATGCACTAGGAAAGCACAACGAGTCTTTTTGTCAGAAGAAGATGAAGGAGCTAAAGAAATTTGGTATAGAAGGAAAATGCCAAATCTGTGGTCCCGCCACTAACAAAGAAAAGCAAGAAGCATCTACTTTAGAAAAAGCAGAAGCAATTAAAATCCTACAGATTGTTATCATGTTCAAATGAACCAAAAATGATCCTACAAGAGGTTACAACTGTTTCAATGTTCAAACGAGTCAAGAATGAAGAGACAAGTTGTTTCGAAGTTCGAACGAGTAAAGAATGAAGTCTGAGTAAAGAATGAAGTCTAAAGTTGTTACGGATTATTGTCATGTTCAAATGAGCCAAAAATGATCCTACTAGAGTTTACAATTGTTTCAATGTTCAAACGAGTCAAGAATGGAGCTACAAGTTATTTTCAAGTTCAAACGAGTAAAGAATAAAATCTCAAGTTGTTGCAAATTATTTTCATGTTGAAATGAGCCAAGAATCATCCTACAAGAGGTTACAACTTGTTTTCATGTTCAAACGAGTCAAGAATAAAGCTACAAGTTGTTTCCATGTTCAAAGGAACCAAGAATGATCCTACAAGAGGTTACAATTGTTTCAATGTTCAAACGAGTCAAGACTGAAGAGACAAGTTGTTTCCAAGTTCGAACGAGTAAGGAATGAAGTCTGAGTAAAGAATGAAGTCCAAAGTTGTTACGGATTGTTGTCATGTTCAAATGAGCCAAAAATGATCCTACAAGAGTTTACAATTGTTTCAATGTTCAAACGAGTCAAGAATGGAGCGACAAGTTATTTTCAAGTTCAAACGAGTATAGAATAAAGTCTCAAGTTGTTACAGATTATTTTCATGTTGAAATGAGCCAATAATCATCTTACAAGAGTTTACAAGTTGTTTCCATGTTCAAACGAGTCAAGAATGAAGCAACAAGTTATTTTCAAGTTCGAACGAGTCATGAATGATGTCTCAATTTGTTACGGATTGTTTTCATGTTCAAAGGAACCATGAAAGATCCTACAAGAGTTTACAATTGTTTCAATGTTCAAACGAGTCAAGAATGGAGCTACAAGTTGTTTCCAAGTTCAAACGAGTAAAGAATAAAGTCTCAAGTTGTTACAGATTGTTTTCATGTTCAAATTAGCCAAGAATGATCCTACAAGAGTTTACAAGTTGTTTCCATTGTCAAACGAGTCAAGAATGAAGCTACAAGTTGTTTCCAAGTTCAAACGAGTAAAGAATAAAGTCTCAAGTTGTTACAGATTGTTTTCATGTTCAAATGAGCCAAGAATAATCCTGCAAGAGTTTACAAGTTGTTTCCATGTTCAAACGAGTCAAAAATGAAGCTACAAGTTGTTTCTAGGTTCAAACGGGTCAAGAATGACGTCTCAATATGTTATAGATTGTTTTCATGTTCAAATGAACCAAGAATGATCCTACAATAGGTTACAATTATTTCAATTTTCAAACGAGTCAAGAATGAAGAGACAAATTGTTTCCAAGTTTGAACAGTAAAGAATGAAGTCTAAAGTTGTTACAGATTATTGTCATGTTCAAATGAGCGAAAAATGATATTACAAGAGTTTACAATTGTTTCAATGTTCAAACGTGTCAAGAATGGAGCTACAAGTTGTTTCCAAGTTCAAACGAGTATAGAATAAAGTCTCAAGTTGTTACAGATTGTTTTCATGTTCAAATGAGCTAAGAATGATCCTACAAGAGTTTACAAGTTGTTTCCATGTTCAAACGAGTCAGGAATGAAGCTATAAGTTGTTTCCAAGTTCGAACGGGTCAAGAATGAAGTGTGACTAAAGAATGAAGTCTCAATTTGTTACAGATTGTTATCATGTTCAAATGAACTAAAAATGATCCTACAAGAGGTTACAACTGTTTCAATGTTCAAACGAGTCAAGAATGAAGAGACAAGTTGTTTCGAAGTTCGAACGAGTAAAGAATGAATTCTGAGTAAAGAATGAAGTCTAAAGTTGTTACGGATTATTGTCATGTTCAAATGAGCCAAAAATGATCCTACTAGAGTTTACAATTGTTTCAATGTTCAAACGAGTCAAGAATGGAGCTACAAGTTATTTTCAAGTTCAAACGAGTAAAGAATAAAATCTCAAGTTGTTGCAAATTATTTTCATGTTGAAATGAGCCAAGAATCATCCTACAAGAGGTTACAACTTGTTTTCATGTTCAAACGAGTCAAGAATAAAGCTACAAGTTGTTTCCATGTTCCAATGAACCAAGAATGATCCTACAAGAGGTTACAATTGTTTCAATGTTCAAACGAGTCAAGACTGAAGAGACAAGTTGTTTCCAAGTTCGAACGAGTAAGGAATGAAGTCTGAGTAAAGAATGAAGTCCAAAGTTGTTACGGATTGTTGTCATGTTTAAATGAGCCAAAAATGATCCTACAAGAGTTTACAATTGTTTCAATGTTCAAACGAGTCAAGAATGGAGCGACAAGTTATTTTCAAGTTCAAACGAGTATAGAATAAAGTCTCAAGTTGTTACAGATTATTTTCATGTTGAAATGAGCCAATAATCATCCTACAAGAGTTTACAAGTTGTTTCCATGTTCAAACGAGTCAAGAATGAAGCAACAAGTTATTTTCAAGTTCGAACGAGTCATGAATGATGTCTCAATTTGTTACGGATTGTTTTCATGTTCAAAGGAACCATGAAAGATCCTACAAGAGTTTACAATTGTTTCAATGTTCAAACGAGTCAAGAATGGAGCTACAAGTTGGTTCCAAGTTCAAACGAGTAAAGAATAAAGTCTCAAGTTGTTACAGATTGTTTTCATGTTCAAATTAGCAAAGAATGATCCTACAAGAGTTTACAAGTTGTTTCCATTGTCAAACGAGTCAAGAATGAAGCTACAAGTTGTTTCCAAGTTCAAACGAGTAAAGAATAAAGTCTCAAGTTGTTACAGATTGTTTTCATGTTCAAATGAGCCAAGAATAATCCTGCAAGAGTTTACAAGTTGTTTCCATGTTCAAACGAGTCAAAAATGAAGCTACAAGTTGTTTCTAGGTTCAAACGGGTCAAGAATGACGTCTCAATATGTTACAGATTGTTTTCATGTTCAAATGAACCAAGAATGATCCTACAATAGGTTACAATTGTTTCAATGTTCAAACGAGTCAAGAATGGAGCTACAAGTTGTTTCCAAGTTCAAACGAGTAAAGAATAAAGACTCAAGTTGTTACAGATTGTTTTCATGTTCAAATGAGCCATGAATGATCCTACAAGAGTTTACAAGTTGTTTCCATGTTCAAACGAGTCAGGAATGAAGCTACAAGTTGTTTCCAAGTTCGAACGAGTCAAGAATGAAGTCTGACTAAAGAATGAAGTCTCAATTTGTTACAGATTGTTATCATGTTCAAATGAACCAAAAATGATCCTACAAGAGGTTACAACTGTTTCAATGTTCAAACGAGTCAAGAATGAAGAGAAAAGTTGTTTCGAAGTTCGAACGAGTAAAGAATGAAGTCTGAGTAAAGAATGAAGTCTAAAGTTGTTACGGATTATTGTCATGTTCAAATGAGCCAAAAATGATCCTACTAGAGTTTACAATTGTTTCAATGTTCAAACGAGTCAAGAATGGAGCTACAAGTTATTTTCAAGTTCAAACGAGTAAAGAATAAAATCTCAAGTTGTTGCAAATTATTTTCATGTTGAAATGAGCCAAGAATTATCCAACAAGAGGTTACAACTTGTTTTCATGTTCAAACGAGTCAAGAATAAAGCTACAAGTTGTTTCCATGTTCAAATGAACTAAGAATGATCCTACAAGAGGTTACAATTGTTTCAATGTTCAAACGAGTCAAGACTGAAGAGACAAGTTGTTTCCAAGTTCGAACGAGTAAAGAATGAAGTCTGAGTAAAGAATGAAGTCCAAAGTTGTTACGGATTGTTGTCATGTTCAAATGAGCCAAAAATGATCCTACAAGAGTTTACAATTGTTTCAATGTTCAAACGAGTCAAGAATGGAGCGAAAAGTTATTTTCAAGTTCAAACGAGTATAGAATAAAGTCTCAAGTTGTTACATATTATTTTCATGTTGAAATGAGCCAATAATCATCCTACAAGAGTTTACAAGTTGTTTCCATGTTCGAACGAGTCAAGAATGAAGCAACAAGTTATTTTCAAGTTCGAACGAGTCATGAATGATGTCTCAATTTGTTACAGATTGTTTTCATGTTCAAATGAACCATGAAAGATCTTACAAAGAGTTTACAATTGTTTCAATGTTCAAACGAGTCATGAATGGAGCTACAAGTTGGTTCCAAGTTCAAACGAGTAAAGAATAAAGTCTCAAGTTGTTACAGATTGTTTTCATGTTCAAATGAGCCAAGAATAATCCTGCAAGAGTTTACAAGTTGTTTCCATGTTCAAACGAGTCAAAAATGAAGCTACAAGTTGTTTCTAGGTTCAAACGGGTCAAGAATGACGTCTCAATATGTTACAGATTGTTTTCATGTTCAAATGAACCAAGAATGATCCTACAATAGGTTACAATTGTTTCAATGTTCAAACGAGTCAAGAATGGAGCTACAAGTTGTTTCCAAGTTCAAACGAGTAAAGAATAAAGACTCAAGTTGTTACAGATTGTTTTCATGTTCAAATGAGCCATGAATGATCCTACAAGAGTTTACAAGTTGTTTCCATGTTCAAACGAGTCAGGAATGAAGCTACAAGTTGTTTCCAAGTTCGAACGAGTCAAGAATGAAGTCTGACTAAAGAATGAAGTCTCAATTTGTTACAGATTGTTATCATGTTCAAATGAACCAAAAATGATCCTACAAGAGGTTACAACTGTTTCAATGTTCAAACGAGTCAAGAATGAAGAGAAAAGTTGTTTCGAAGTTCGAACGAGTAAAGAATGAAGTCTGAGTAAAGAATGAAGTCTAAAGTTGTTACGGATTATTGTCATGTTCAAATGAGCCAAAAATGATCCTACTAGAGTTTACAATTGTTTCAATGTTCAAACGAGTCAAGAATGGAGCTACAAGTTATTTTCAAGTTCAAACGAGTAAAGAATAAAATCTCAAGTTGTTGCAAATTATTTTCATGTTGAAATGAGCCAAGAATTATCCAACAAGAGGTTACAACTTGTTTTCATGTTCAAACGAGTCAAGAATAAAGCTACAAGTTGTTTCCATGTTCAAATGAACTAAGAATGATCCTACAAGAGGTTACAATTGTTTCAATGTTCAAACGAGTCAAGACTGAAGAGACAAGTTGTTTCCAAGTTCGAACGAGTAAAGAATGAAGTCTGAGTAAAGAATGAAGTCCAAAGTTGTTACGGATTGTTGTCATGTTCAAATGAGCCAAAAATGATCCTACAAGAGTTTACAATTGTTTCAATGTTCAAACGAGTCAAGAATGGAGCGAAAAGTTATTTTCAAGTTCAAACGAGTATAGAATAAAGTCTCAAGTTGTTACAGATTATTTTCATGTTGAAATGAGCCAATAATCATCCTACAAGAGTTTACAAGTTGTTTCCATGTTCGAACGAGTCAAGAATGAAGCAACAAGTTATTTTCAAGTTCGAACGAGTCATGAATGATGTCTCAATTTGTTACGGATTGTTTTCATGTTCAAATGAACCATGAAAGATCTTACAAAGAGTTTACAATTGTTTCAATGTTCAAACGAGTCATGAATGGAGCTACAAGTTGTTTCCAAGTTCAAACGAGTAAAGAATAAAGTCTCAAGTTGTTACAGATTGTTTTCATGTTCAAATTAGCCAAGAATGATCCTACAAGAGTTTACAAGTTGTTTCCATTGTCAAACGAGTCAAGAATGAAGCTACAAGTTGTTTCCAAGTATGAACGAGTCAAGAATGATGTCTCAATTTGTTAAAGATTGTTTTCATGTCCAAATGAACCAATAAAGATCTTACACGAGTTTACAATTGTTTCAATGGTCAAACGAGTCAAGAATGAAGCTACAAGTTGTTTCCAAGTTCGAACGAGTCAAGAATGATGTCTCATTTCGTTACGGATTGTTTCCACGTCCAGATGAAGCAAGAATGATCCTACAAGAGGTTACAATTGTTTCAATGTTCAAACGAGTCAAGAATGAAGAGACAAGTTGTTTCCAAGTTTGAACAGTAAAGAATGAAGTCTAAAGTTGTTACAAATTATTGTCATGTTCAAATGAGCGAAAAATGATATTACAAGAGTTTACAATTGTTTCAATGTTCAAACGAGTCAAGAATGGAGCTACAAGTTGTTTGCAAGTTCAAAAGAGTAAAGAATAAAGTCTCAAGTTGTTACAGATTGTTTTCATGTTCAAATGAGCCAAGAATCATCCTACAAGAGTTTACAAGTTGTTTCTATGTTCAAACAAGTCAAGAATGAAGCAACAAGTTATTTCCAAGTTCGAACGAGTCAAGAATGATGTCTCAATTTGTAATGGATTGTTTTCATGTTCAAATGAACCAAGAATGATCGTACAAAAGGTTACAAGTTGTTTTCAAGTTCAAACGAGTCAAGAATAAAGCTACAAGTTGTTTCTAAGTTCGAACGACTCAAGAATGACGTCTCAATTTTTTACAGATTGTTTTCATGTTCAAATGAACCAAGAACGATCCTACAAGAGGTTACAATTGTTTCAATGTTCAAACGAGTCAAGAATGAAGAGACAAGTTGTTTCCAAGTTTGAACAGTAAAGAATGAAGTCTAAAGTTGTTATGGATTATTGTCATGTTCAAATGAGCCAAAAATGATCCTACAAGAGTTTACAATTGTTTCAATGTTCAAACGAGTCAAGAATGGAGCTACAAGTTGGTTCCAAGTTCAAACGAGTAAAGAATAAAGTCTCAAGTTGTTACAGATTGTTTTCATGTTCAAATTAGCCAAGAATGATCCTACAAGAGTTTACAAGTTGTTTCCATTGTCAAACGAGTCAAGAATGAAGCTACAAGTTGTTTCCAAGTTCAAACGAGTAAAGAATAAAGTCTCAAGTTGTTACAGATTGTTTTCATGTTCAAATGAGCCAAGAATAATCCTGCAAGAGTTTACAAGTTGTTTCCATGTTCAAACGAGTCAAAAATGAAGCTACAAGTTGTTTCTAGGTTCAAACGGGTCAAGAATGACGTCTCAATATGTTACAGATTGTTTTCATGTTCAAATGAACCAAGAATGATCCTACAATAGGTTACAATTGTTTCAATGTTCAAACGAGTCAAGAATGGAGCTACAAGTTGTTTCCAAGTTCAAACGAGTAAAGAATAAAGACTCAAGTTGTTACAGATTGTTTTCATGTTCAAATGAGCCATGAATGATCCTACAAGAGTTTACAAGTTGTTTCCATGTTCAAACGAGTCAGGAATGAAGCTACAAGTTGTTTCCAAGTTCGAACGAGTCAAGAATGAAGTCTGACTAAAGAATGAAGTCTCAATTTGTTACAGATTGTTATCATGTTCAAATGAACCAAAAATGATCCTACAAGAGGTTACAACTGTTTCAATGTTCAAACGAGTCAAGAATGAAGAGACAAGTTGTTTCGAAGTTCGAACGAGTAAAGAATGAAGTCTGAGTAAAGAATGAAGTCTAAAGTTGTTACGGATTATTGTCATGTTCAAATGAGCCAAAAATGATCCTACTAGAGTTTACAATTGTTTCAATGTTCAAACGAGTCAAGAATGGAGCTACAAGTTATTTTCAAGTTCAAACGAGTAAAGAATAAAATCTCAAGTTGTTGCAAATTATTTTCATGTTGAAATGAGCCAAGAATCATCCAACAAGAGGTTACAACTTGTTTTCATGTTCAAACGAGTCAAGAATAAAGCTACAAGTTGTTTCCATGTTCAAATGAACCAAGAATGATCCTACAAGAGGTTACAATTGTTTCAATGTTCAAACGAGTCAAGACTGAAGAGACAAGTTGTTTCCAAGTTCGAACGAGTAAAGAATGAAGTCTGAGTAAAGAATGAAGTCCAAAGTTGTTACGGATTGTTGTCATGTTCAAATGAGCCAAAAATGATCCTACAAGAGTTTACAATTGTTTCAATGTTCAAACGAGTCAAGAATGGAGCGACAAGTTATTTTCAAGTTCAAACGAGTATAGAATAAAGTCTCAAGTTGTTACAGATTATTTTCATGTTGAAATGAGCCAATAATCATCCTACAAGAGTTTACAAGTTGTTTCCATGTTCGAACGAGTCAAGAATGAAGCAACAAGTTATTTTCAAGTTCGAACGAGTCATGAATGATGTCTCAATTTGTTACGGATTGTTTTCATGTTCAAACGAACCATGAAAGATCTTATAAGAGTTTACAATTGTTTCAATGTTCAAACGAGTCAAGAATGGAGCTACAAGTTGTTTCCAAGTTCAAACGAGTAAAGAATAAAGTCTCAAGTTGTTACAGATTGTTTTCATGTTCAAATTAGCCAAGAATGATCCTACAAGAGTTTACAAGTTGTTTCCATTGTCAAACGAGTCAAGAACGAAGCTACAAGTTGTTTCCAAGTATGAACGAGTCAAGAATGATGTCTCAATTTGTTAAAGATTGTTTTCATGTCCAAATGAACCAAGAAAGATCTTACACGAGTTTACAATTGTTTCAATGGTCAAACGAGTCAAGAATGAAGCTACAAGTTGTTTCCAAGTTCGAACGAGTCAAGAATGATGTCTCATTTCGTTACGGATTGTTTCCACGTCCAGATGAAGCAAGAATGATCCTACAAGAGGTTACAATTGTTTCAATGTTCAAACGAGTCAAGAATGAAGAGACAAGTTGTTTCCAAGTTTGAACAGTAAAGAATGAAGTCTAAAGTTGTTACAAATTATTGTCATGTTCAAATGAGCGAAAAATGATATTACAAGAGTTTACAATTGTTTCAATGTTCAAACGAGTCAAGAATGGAGCTACAAGTTGTTTGCAAGTTCAAACGAGTAAAGAATAAAGTCTCAAGTTGTTACAGATTGTTTTCATGTTCAAATGAGCCAAGAATCATCCTACAAGAGTTTACAAGTTGTTTCCATGTTCAAACAAGTCAAGAATGAAGCAACAAGTTATTTCCAAGTTCGAACGAGTCAAGAATGATGTCTCAATTTGTAATGGATTGTTTTCATGTTCAAATGAACCAAGAATGATCGTACAAAAGGTTACAAGTTGTTTTCAAGTTCAAACGAGTCAAGAATAAAGCTACAAGTTGTTTCTAAGTTCGAACGACTCAAGAATGACGTCTCAATTTTTTACAGATTGTTTTCATGTTCAAATGAACCAAGAACGATCCTACAAGAGGTTACAATTGTTTCAATGTTCAAACGAGTCAAGAATGAAGAGACAAGTTGTTTCCAAGTTTGAACAGTAAAGAATGAAGTCTAAAGTTGTTATGGATTATTGTCATGTTCAAATGAGCCAAAAATGATCCTACAAGAGTTTACAATTGTTTCAATGTTCAAACGAGTCAAGAATGGAGCTACAAGTTGTTTCCAAGTTCAAACGAGTAAAGAATAAAGTCTCAAGTTGTTACAGATTGTTTTCATGTTCAAATGAGCCAAGAATGATCCTACAAGAGTTTACAAGTTGTTTCCATGTTCAAACGAGTCAGGAATGAAGCTACAAGTTGTTTCCAAGTTTTTAGCAAAAAAAAAAAAAAAAAAAGGTGTTTCCAAGTTCGAACGAGTCAAGAATGATGTCACAATTTGTTACAGATTGTTTTCATGTTCAAATGAGTCAAAAATGATCCTACAAGAGTTTACAATTATTTCAATGTTTAAACGAGTCAAGAATGAAGCTGTTATTTCCAAGTTCGAACGAGTAAATAATGAAGTCTAAAGTTGTTACGGATTGTTGTCATGTTCAAATGAGCAAAAAATGATCCTACAAGAGTTTACAATTGTTTCAATGTTCAAACGAGTCAAGAATGGAGCTACTAGTTGTTTCCAAGTTCATACGAGTAAAGAATAAAGTCAAGAATGGAGCTACTAGTTGTTACAGATTGTTTTCATGTTCAAATGAGCCAAGAATCATCCTACAAGAGTTTACAAGTTATTTCCAAGTTCGAACGAGTCAAGAATGAAGCAACAAGTTATTTCCAAGTTCGAACGAGTCAAGAATGATGTCTCAATTTTGTTACGGATTGTTTTCATGTTCAAATGGACCGAGAAAGATCTTACAAGAGTTTACAATTGCTTCAATGGTCAAACGAGTTAAGAATGAAGCTACAAGTTGTTTCCAAGTTCGAACGAGTCAAGAATGATGTCTCAATTTGTTACAGATTGTTTTCATGTTCAAATGAACCAAGAATGATCCTACAAGAGGTTACTATTGTTTCAATGTTCAAAAGAGTCAAGAATGAAGAGACAAGTTGTTTCCAAGTTCGAACGAGTAAATAATGAAGTCTGAAGTTGTAACGGATTGTTTTCATGTTCAAATGAGCCAAAAATGATCCTACAAGAGTTTACAATTGTTTCAATGTTCAAACGAGTCAAGAATAGAGCTTCAAGTTGTTTCCAAGTTAAAACGAGTAAAGAATAGAGTCTCAAGTTGTTACAGATTGTTTTCATGTTCAAATGAGCCAAGAATCATCCTACAAGAGTTTACAAGTTGTTTCCATGTTCAAACGAGTCAAGAATGAAGCAACAAGTTATTTCCAAGTTCGAACGAGTCAAGAATGATGTCTTAATTTGTTACGGATTGTTTTCATGTTCAAATGAACCAAAAATGATCCTAAAAGAGGTTACAATTGTTTCAATGTTCAAAAGAGTCAAGAATGAAGCGACAAGTTGTTTCCAAGTTTAAACGAGTAAAGAATAAAGTCTGAAGTTGTTACGGATTGTTGTCATGTTCAAATGAGCCAAAACTGATCCTACAAAAGTTTACAATTGTTTTAATGTTCAAACAAGTCAAGAAATTAGCTACAAGTTGTTTCCAAGTTCAAACGAGTAAAGAATAAAGTCTAAAGTTATTACAGATTGTTTTCATGTTCAAATGAGCCAAGAATAATCCTCCAAGAGTTTACAAGTTGTTTCCATGTTCAATCGAGTCAAGAATGAAGCAACAAGTTATTTCTAGGTTCGAACGAGTCAAGAATGATGTCTCAATTTGTTACGGATTGTTTTCATGTTCAAATGAACCAAAAATGATCTTAAAAGAGGTTACAATTGTTTCAATGTTCAAAAGAGTCAAGAATGAAGCGACAAGTTGTTTCCAAGTTTAAATGAGTAAAGAATAAAGTCTGAAGTTGTTACGGATTGTTGTCATGTTCAAATGAGCCAAAACTGATCCTACAAGAGTTTACAATTGTTATAATGTTCAAACGAGTCAAGAAATTAGCTACAAGTTGTTTCCAAGTTCAAACGAGTAAAGAATAAAGTCTCAAGTTATTACAGATTGTTTTCATGTTCAAATGAGCCAAGAATAATCCTACAAGAGTTTACAAGTTGTTTCCATGTTCAAACGAGTCAAGAATGAAGCTACAAGTTGTTTCCAAGTTCGAACGAGTCAAGAATGATGTCTCAATTTGTTACAGATTGTTTTCATGTTCAAATGAGCCAAGAATGATCCTACAAGAGTTTACAAGTTGTTTCCATGTTCAAACGAGTCAAGAAGGAAGCTACAAGTTGTTTCCAAGTTCGAACGAGTCAAGAATGATGTCTCAATTTGTTACGGATTGTTTTCATGTCCAAATGAAGCAAGAATGATCCTACAAGAGTTTACAATTGTATCAATGTTCAAACGAGTCAAGAATGAAGCATCAAGTTGTTTCCAAGTTCGAATAGTAAAGAATGAATTCTAAAGCTGTTACAGGTTGTTTTTATGTTCAAATGAACCAAGAATTATCCTACAAGAGGCCACAATTTTTTCAATGTTCAAACGAGTCAAGAATGAAGAGACAAGTTATTTCCAAGTTCAAACGAGTAAATAATAAAGTCTCAAGTTGTTACAGATTGTTTTCAAGTTCAAATGAGCCAAGAATGATCCTACAAGAGTTTACAAGACGTTTCCATTGTCAAACGAGTCAAGAATAAAACTACAAGTTGTTTCCTAGTTCGAACGATTTAAGAATGATGTCTCAATTTGTTACGGATTGTTTTCATGTTCAAATGAACCAAGAATGATCGTACAAGAGGTTACAACTTGTTTTCATGTTCAAACGAGTCAAGAATAAAGCTACAAGTTGTTTCTAAGTTCGAACGAGTCAAGAATGATGTCTCAATTTGTTACGGATTGTTTTCATGTCCAAATGAAGCAAGAATGATCCTACAAAAGTTTACAATTGTTTCAATGTTCAAACGAGTCAAGAATGAAGCAACAAGTTGTTTCCAAGTTCGAATAGTAAAGAATGAAGTCTAAAGTTGTTACGGATTGTTGTCATGTTCAAATGAGCCAAAAATGATCCTACCAGAGTTTACAATTGTTTCAATGTTCAGTCAAGAATGAAGCAACAAGTTGTTTCCAAGTTCGAACGAGTCAAGAATGATGTCTCAATTTGTTAGAGGTTGTTTTCATGTTCAAATGAACCAAGAATTATCCTTACAAGAGGCCACAATTGTTTCAATGTTCAAACGAATCAAGAATGAAGAGACAAGTTATTTCTAAGTTCAAACGAGTAAATAATAAAGTCTCAAGTTGTTACATATTGTTTTCAAGTTCAAATGAGCCAAGAATATTCGTACAAGAGTTTACAAGTTGTTTCCATCGTCAAACGAGTCAAGAATGAAACTTGTTTCAAATTTTGAACGAGTCAAGAATGATGTCTCAATTTGTTACAGATTGTTTTCTAGTTCAAATGAACCAAGAATGATCCTACAAGAGGTTACAATTGTTTCAATGTTCAAACGAGTCAAGAATGAAGAGACAAGTTGTTTTCAAGTTTGAACATTATAGAATGAAGCCTAAAGTTGTTACGGATTATTGTCATGTTTAAATGAGCCAAAAATGATCCTACAAGAGTTTACAATTGTTTCAATGTTCAAACGAGTGAAGAATGGAGCTACAAGTTGTTTCCAAGTTCAAACGAGTAAAGAATAAAGTCTCAACATGTTACAGATTGTTTTCATGTTCAAATGAGCAAAGAATGATCCTACAAGAGTTTACAAGTTGTTTGCATTGTCAAACGAGTCAAGAATAAAACTACAAGTTGTTTCCAAGTTCGAACGATTCAAGAATGATGTCTCAATTTGTTACGGATTGTTTTCATGTTCAAATGATCCAAGAATGATCCTACAAGAGTTTACAAGTTGTTTCCATTTTCAAACGAGTCAAGAATGAATCTACAAGTTGTTTCCAAGTTCGAACGAGTCAAGAAAGATGTCTCAATGTGTTACGGATTGTTTTCATGTTCAAATGAGCCAAGAATGATCCTACAAGAGTTTACAAGTTGTTTGCATGTTCAAACGAGTCAAGAATGATGTCTCAATTTGTTACGGATTGTTTTCATGTCCAAATGAAGCAAGAATGATCCTACAAGAGTTTACAATTGTTTCAATGTTCAAACGAGTCAAGAATGGAGCTACAAGTTGTTTCCAAGTTCAAACGAGTAAAGAATAAAGTCTCAAGTTGTTACAGATTGTTTTCAAGTTCAAATGAGCCAAGAATATTCGTACAAGGGTTTACAAGTTGTTTCCATTGTCAAACGAGTCAAGAATGAAGCTACAAGTTGTTTCAAATTTCGAACGAGTCAAGAATGATGTCTCAATTTGTTACAGATTGTTTTCATGTTCAAATGAACCAAGAATGATCCTACAAGAGGTTACAATTGTTTCAATGTTCAAACGAGTCAAGAATAAAGCTACAAGTTGTTTCTTAGTTCGAACGAGTCAAGAATGATGTCTCAATTTGTTATGGATTGTTTTCATTTTCATATGATCCAAGAATGATCGTACAAGAGTTTACAAGTTGTTTTCATTTTCAAACGAGTCAAGAATGAATCTACAAGTTGTTTCCAAGTTCGAACGAGTCAAGAAAGATGTCTCAATGTGTTACGGATTGTTTTCATGTTCAAATGAGCCAAGAATGATCCTACAAGAGTTTACAAGTTGTTTGCATGTTCAAACGAGTCAAGAATGATGTCTCAATTTGTTACGGATTGTTTTCATGTCCAAATGAAGCAAGAATGATCCTACAAGAGTTTACAATTGTTTCAATGTTCAAACGAGTCAAGAATGGAGCTACAAGTTGTTTCCAAGTTCAAACGAGTAAAGAATAAAGTCTCAAGTTGTTACAGATTGTTTTCAAGTTCAAATGAACCAAGAATATTCGTACAAGGGTTTACAAGTTGTTTCCATTGTCAAACGAGTCAAGAATGAAGCTACAAGTTGTTTCAAATTTCGAACGAGTCAAGAATGATGTCTCAATTTGTTACAGATTGTTTTCATGTTCAAATGAACCAAGAATGATCCTACAAGACGTTACAATTGTTTTAATGTTCAAACGAGTCAAGAATAAGGCTACAAGTTGTTTCTTAGTTCGAACGAGTCAAGAATGATGTCTCAATTTGTTATGGATTGTTTTCATTTTCATATGATCCAAGAATGATCGTACAAGAGTTTACAAGTTGTTTTCATTTTCAAACGAGTCAAGAATGAATCTACAAGTTGTTTCCAAGTTCGAACGAGTCAAGAAAGATGTCTCAATGTGTTACGGATTGTTTTCATTTTCAAATGAGCCAAGAATGATCCTACAAAAGTTTACAAGTTGTTTCCATGTTCAAACGAGTCAAGAATTAAGCTAAAAATTGTTTCCAAGTTCGAACGAGTCAAGAATGATGTCTCAATTTGTTACAGATTCTTTTCATGTCCAAATGAAGCAAGAATGATCCTACAAGAGTTTACAATTGTTTCAATGTTCAAACGAGTCAAGAATGAAGCAACAAGTTGTTTCCAAGTTCGAATAGTAAAGAATGAAGTCTAAAGTTGTTACGGATTGTTGTCATGTTCAAATGAGCCAAAAATGATCCTACAAGAGTTTACAATTGTTTCAATGTTCAAACGAGTCAAGAATGAAGCAATGGTTGTTTCCAAGTTCGAACGAGTCAAGAATGATGTCTCAATTTGTTACAGGTTGTTTTCATGTTCAAATGAACCAAGAATTATCCTACAAGAGGTAACAATTGTTTCAATGTTCAAACGAGTCAAGAATGAAGAGACAAGTTATTTCCAAGTTCAAACAAGTAAATAATAAAGTCTCAAGTTGTTACAGATTGTTTTCAAGTTCAAATGAGCCAAGAATATTCGTACAATAGTTT
The DNA here is from genome assembly GCA_028671895.1 of Oenanthe sinensis. Lineage (NCBI taxonomy): Eukaryota > Viridiplantae > Streptophyta > Magnoliopsida > Apiales > Apiaceae > Oenanthe > Oenanthe sinensis. Next base: position 17,275,753 of record CM053807.1, read on the forward strand.
ACAAGTTGTTTCCATTGTCAAACGAGTCAAGAATGATGCTACAAGTTGTTTCAAATTTCGAACGAGTCAAGAATGATGTCTCAATTTGTTACAGATTGTTTTCATGTTCAAATGAACCAAGAATGATCCTACAAGAGGTTACAATTGTTTCAATGTTCAAACGAGTCAAGAATGAAGAGACAAGTTGTTTTCAAGTTTGAACAGTAAAGAATGAAGCCTAAAGTTGTTACGGATTATTGTCATGTTCAAATGAGCCAAAAATGATCCTAAATGAGTTTCCAATTGTTTCAATGTTCAAACGAGTCAAGAATGGAGCTACAAGTTGTTTCCAAATTCAAACGAGTAAAGAATAAAGTCTCACGTTGTTATAGATTGTTTTCATGTTCAAATGAGCCAAGAATGATCCTACAAGAGTTTACAAGTTGTTTCCATTGTCAAACGAGTCAAGAATACAACTACAAGTTGTTTCCAAGTTCGAACGATTCAAGAATGATGTCTCAATTTGTTACGGATTGTTTTCATGTTCAAATGAACCAAGAATGATCGTACAAGAGGTTACAACTTGTTTTCATGTTCAAACGAGTCAAGAATAAACCTACAAGTTGTTTCTAAGTTCGAACGAGTCAAGAATGATGTCTCAATTTGTTATGGATTGTTTCATGTTCATATGATCCAAGAATGATCCTACAAGAGTTTACAAGTTATTTCCATTTTCAAACGAGTCAAGAATGAATCTACAAGTTGTTTCCAAGTTCGAACGAGTCAAGAAAGATGTCTCAATGTGTTACGGATTGTTTTCATGTTCAAATGAGCCAAGAATGATCCTACAAGAGTTTACAAGTTGTTTGCATGTTCAAACGAGTCAAGAATGATGTCTCAATTTGTTACGGATTGTTTTCATGTCCAAATGAAGCAAGAATGATCCTACAAGAGTTTACAATTGTTTCAATGTTCAAACGAGTCAAGAATGGAGCTACAAGTTGTTTCCAAGTTCAAACGAGTAAAGAATAAAGTCTCAAGTTGTTACAGATTGTTTTCAAGTTCAAATGAGCCAAGAATATTCGTACAAGGGTTTACAAGTTGTTTCCATTGTCAAACGAGTCAAGAATGAAGCTACAAGTTGATTCAAATTTCGAACGAGTCAAGAATGATGTCTCAATTTGTTACAGATTGTTTTCATGTTCAAATGAACCAAGAATGATCCTACAAGAGGTTACAATTGTTTCAATGTTCAAACGAGTCAAGAATAAAGCTACAAGTTGTTTCTTAGTTCGAACGAGTCAAGAATGATGTCTCAATTTGTTATGGATTGTTTTCATTTTCATATGATCCAAGAATGATCGTACAAGAGTTTACAAGTTGTTTTCATTTTCAAACGAGTCAAGAATGAATCTACAAGTTGTTTCCAAGTTCGAACGAGTCAAGAAAGATGTCTCAATGTGTTACGGATTGTTTTCATGTTCAAATGAGCCAAGAATGATCCTACAAGAGTTTACAAGTTGTTTGCATGTTCAAACGAGTCAAGAATGATGTCTCAATTTGTTACGGATTGTTTTCATGTCCAAATGAAGCAAGAATGATCCTACAAGAGTTTACAATTGTTTCAATGTTCAAACGAGTCAAGAATGGAGCTACAAGTTGTTTCCAAGTTCAAACGAGTAAAGAATAAAGTCTCAAGTTGTTACAGATTGTTTTCAAGTTCAAATGAGCCAAGAATATTCGTACAAGGGTTTACAAGTTGTTTCCATTGTCAAACGAGTCAAGAATGAAGCTACAAGTTGTTTCAAATTTCGAACGAGTCAAGAATGATGTCTCAATTTGTTACAGATTGTTTTCATGTTCAAATGAACCAAGAATGATCCTACAAGAGGTTACAATTGTTTCAATGTTCAAACGAGTCAAGAATGATGCTACAAGTTGTTTCAAATTTCGAACGAGTCAAGAATGATGTCTCAATTTGTTACAGATTGTTTTCATGTTCAAATGAACCAAGAATGATCCTACAAGAGGTTACAATTGTTTCAATGTTCAAACGAGTCAAGAATGAAGAGACAAGTTGTTTTCAAGTTTGAACAGTAAAGAATGAAGCCTAAAGTTGTTACGGATTATTGTCATGTTCAAATGAGCCAAAAATGATCCTAAATGAGTTTCCAATTGTTTCAATGTTCAAACGAGTCAAGAATGGAGCTACAAGTTGTTTCCAAATTCAAACGAGTAAAGAATAAAGTCTCACGTTGTTATAGATTGTTTTCATGTTCAAATGAGCCAAGAATGATCCTACAAGAGTTTACAAGTTGTTTCCATTGTCAAACGAGTCAAGAATACAACTACAAGTTGTTTCCAAGTTCGAACGATTCAAGAATGATGTCTCAATTTGTTACGGATTGTTTTCATGTTCAAATGAACCAAGAATGATCGTACAAGAGGTTACAACTTGTTTTCATGTTCAAACGAGTCAAGAATAAACCTACAAGTTGTTTCTAAGTTCGAACGAGTCAAGAATGATGTCTCAATTTGTTATGGATTGTTTCATGTTCATATGATCCAAGAATGATCCTACAAGAGTTTACAAGTTATTTCCATTTTCAAACGAGTCAAGAATGAATCTACAAGTTGTTTCCAAGTTCGAACGAGTCAAGAAAGATGTCTCAATGTGTTACGGATTGTTTTCATGTTCAAATGAGCCAAGAATGATCCTACAAGAGTTTACAAGTTGTTTGCATGTTCAAACGAGTCAAGAATGATGTCTCAATTTGTTACGGATTGTTTTCATGTCCAAATGAAGCAAGAATGATCCTACAAGAGTTTACAATTGTTTCAATGTTCAAACGAGTCAAGAATGGAGCTACAAGTTGTTTCCAAGTTCAAACGAGTAAAGAATAAAGTCTCAAGTTGTTACAGATTGTTTTCAAGTTCAAATGAGCCAAGAATATTCGTACAAGGGTTTACAAGTTGTTTCCATTGTCAAACGAGTCAAGAATGAAGCTACAAGTTGATTCAAATTTCGAACGAGTCAAGAATGATGTCTCAATTTGTTACAGATTGTTTTCATGTTCAAATGAACCAAGAATGATCCTACAAGAGGTTACAATTGTTTCAATGTTCAAACGAGTCAAGAATAAAGCTACAAGTTGTTTCTTAGTTCGAACGAGTCAAGAATGATGTCTCAATTTGTTATGGATTGTTTTCATTTTCATATGATCCAAGAATGATCGTACAAGAGTTTACAAGTTGTTTTCATTTTCAAACGAGTCAAGAATGAATCTACAAGTTGTTTCCAAGTTCGAACGAGTCAAGAAAGATGTCTCAATGTGTTACGGATTGTTTTCATGTTCAAATGAGCCAAGAATGATCCTACAAGAGTTTACAAGTTGTTTGCATGTTCAAACGAGTCAAGAATGATGTCTCAATTTGTTACGGATTGTTTTCATGTCCAAATGAAGCAAGAATGATCCTACAAGAGTTTACAATTGTTTCAATGTTCAAACGAGTCAAGAATGGAGCTACAAGTTGTTTCCAAGTTCAAACGAGTAAAGAATAAAGTCTCAAGTTGTTACAGATTGTTTTCAAGTTCAAATGAGCCAAGAATATTCGTACAAGGGTTTACAAGTTGTTTCCATTGTCAAACGAGTCAAGAATGAAGCTACAAGTTGTTTCAAATTTCGAACGAGTCAAGAATGATGTCTCAATTTGTTACAGATTGTTTTCATGTTCAAATGAACCAAGAATGATCCTACAAGAGGTTACAATTGTTTCAATGTTCAAACGAGTCAAGAATAAAGCTACAAGTTGTTTCTTAGTTCGAACGAGTCAAGAATGATGTCTCAATTTGTTATGGATTGTTTTCATTTTCATATGATCCAAGAATGATCGTACAAGAGTTTACAAGTTGTTTTCATTTTCAAACGAGTCAAGAATGAATCTACAAGTTGTTTCCAAGTTCGAACGAGTCAAGAAAGATGTCTCAATGTGTTACGGATTGTTTTCATTTTCAAATGAGCCAAGAATGATCCTACAAAAGTTTACAAGTTGTTTCCATGTTCAAACGAGTCAAGAATTAAGCTAAAAATTGTTTCCAAGTTCGAACGAGTCAAGAATGATGTCTCAATTTGTTACAGATTCTTTTCATGTCCAAATGAAGCAAGAATGATCCTACAAGAGTTTACAATTGTTTCAATGTTCAAACGAGTCAAGAATGAAGCAACAAGTTGTTTCCAAGTTCGAATAGTAAAGAATGAAGTCTAAAGTTGTTACGGATTGTTGTCATGTTCAAATGAGCCAAAAATGATCCTACAAGAGTTTACAATTGTTTCAATGTTCAAACGAGTCAAGAATGAAGCAATGGTTGTTTCCAAGTTCGAACGAGTCAAGAATGATGTCTCAATTTGTTACAGGTTGTTTTCATGTTCAAATGAACCAAGAATTATCCTACAAGAGGTAACAATTGTTTCAATGTTCAAACGAGTCAAGAATGAAGAGACAAGTTATTTCCAAGTTCAAACAAGTAAATAATAAAGTCTCAAGTTGTTACAGATTGTTTTCAAGTTCAAATGAGCCAAGAATATTCGTACAATAGTTTACAAGTTGTTTCCATTGTCAAACGAGTCAAGAATGATGCTACAAGTTGTTTCAAATTTCGAACGAGTCAAGAATGATGTCTCAATTTGTTACAGATTGTTTTCATGTTCAAATGAACCAAGAATGATCCTACAAGAGGTTACAATTGTTTCAATGTTCAAACGAGTCAAGAATGAAGAGACAAGTTGTTTTCAAGTTTGAACAGTAAAGAATGAAGCCTAAAGTTGTTACGGATTATTGTCATGTTCAAATGAGCCAAAAATGATCCTAAATGAGTTTCCAATTGTTTCAATGTTCAAACGAGTCAAGAATGGAGCTACAAGTTGTTTCCAAATTCAAACGAGTAAAGAATAAAGTCTCACGTTGTTATAGATTGTTTTCATGTTCAAATGAGCCAAGAATGATCCTACAAGAGTTTACAAGTTGTTTCCATTGTCAAACGAGTCAAGAATACAACTACAAGTTGTTTCCAAGTTCGAACGATTCAAGAATGATGTCTCAATTTGTTACGGATTGTTTTCATGTTCAAATGAACCAAGAATGATCGTACAAGAGGTTACAACTTGTTTTCATGTTCAAACGAGTCAAGAATAAACCTACAAGTTGTTTCTAAGTTCGAACGAGTCAAGAATGATGTCTCAATTTGTTATGGATTGTTTCATGTTCATATGATCCAAGAATGATCCTACAAGAGTTTACAAGTTATTTCCATTTTCAAACGAGTCAAGAATGAATCTACAAGTTGTTTCCAAGTTCGAACGAGTCAAGAAAGATGTCTCAATGTGTTACGGATTGTTTTCATGTTCAAATGAGCCAAGAATGATCCTACAAGAGTTTACAAGTTGTTTGCATGTTCAAACGAGTCAAGAATGATGTCTCAATTTGTTACGGATTGTTTTCATGTCCAAATGAAGCAAGAATGATCCTACAAGAGTTTACAATTGTTTCAATGTTCAAACGAGTCAAGAATGGAGCTACAAGTTGTTTCCAAGTTCAAACGAGTAAAGAATAAAGTCTCAAGTTGTTACAGATTGTTTTCAAGTTCAAATGAGCCAAGAATATTCGTACAAGGGTTTACAAGTTGTTTCCATTGTCAAACGAGTCAAGAATGAAGCTACAAGTTGATTCAAATTTCGAACGAGTCAAGAATGATGTCTCAATTTGTTACAGATTGTTTTCATGTTCAAATGAACCAAGAATGATCCTACAAGAGGTTACAATTGTTTCAATGTTCAAACGAGTCAAGAATAAAGCTACAAGTTGTTTCTTAGTTCGAACGAGTCAAGAATGATGTCTCAATTTGTTATGGATTGTTTTCATTTTCATATGATCCAAGAATGATCGTATAAGAGTTTACAAGTTGTTTTCATTTTCAAACGAGTCAAGAATGAATCTACAAGTTGTTTCCAAGTTCGAACGAGTCAAGAAAGATGTCTCAATGTGTTACGGATTGTTTTCATTTTCAAATGAGCCAAGAATGATCCTACAAAAGTTTACAAGTTGTTTCCATGTTCAAACGAGTCAAGAATTAAGCTAAAAATTGTTTCCAAGTTCGAACGAGTCAAGAATGATGTCTCAATTTGTTACAGATTCTTTTCATGTCCAAATGAAGCAAGAATGATCCTACAAGAGTTTACAATTGTTTCAATGTTCAAACGAGTCAAGAATGAAGCAACAAGTTGTTTCCAAGTTCGAATAGTAAAGAATGAAGTCTAAAGTTGTTACGGATTGTTGTCATGTTCAAATGAGCCAAAAATGATCCTACAAGAGTTTACAATTGTTTCAATGTTCAAACGAGTCAAGAATGAAGCAATGGTTGTTTCCAAGTTCGAACGAGTCAAGAATGATGTCTCAATTTGTTACAGGTTGTTTTCATGTTCAAATGAACCAAGAATTATCCTACAAGAGGTAACAATTGTTTCAATGTTCAAACGAGTCAAGAATGAAGAGACAAGTTATTTCCAAGTTCAAACAAGTAAATAATAAAGTCTCAAGTTGTTACAGATTGTTTTCAAGTTCAAATGAGCCAAGAATATTCGTACAATAGTTTACAAGTTGTTTCCATTGTCAAACGAGTCAAGAATGATGCTACAAGTTGTTTCAAATTTCGAACGAGTCAAGAATGATGTCTCAATTTGTTACAGATTGTTTTCATGTTCAAATGAACCAAGAATGATCCTACAAGAGGTTACAATTGTTTCAATGTTCAAACGAGTCAAGAATGAAGAGACAAGTTGTTTTCAAGTTTGAACAGTAAAGAATGAAGCCTAAAGTTGTTACGGATTATTGTCATGTTCAAATGAGCCAAAAATGATCCTAAATGAGTTTCCAATTGTTTCAATGTTCAAACGAGTCAAGAATGGAGCTACAAGTTGTTTCCAAATTCAAACGAGTAAAGAATAAAGTCTCACGTTGTTATAGATTGTTTTCATGTTCAAATGAGCCAAGAATGATCCTACAAGAGTTTACAAGTTGTTTCCATTGTCAAACGAGTCAAGAATACAACTACAAGTTGTTTCCAAGTTCGAACGATTCAAGAATGATGTCTCAATTTGTTACGGATTGTTTTCATGTTCAAATGAACCAAGAATGATCGTACAAGAGGTTACAACTTGTTTTCATGTTCAAACGAGTCAAGAATAAACCTACAAGTTGTTTCTAAGTTCGAACGAGTCAAGAATGATGTCTCAATTTGTTATGGATTGTTTCATGTTCATATGATCCAAGAATGATCCTACAAGAGTTTACAAGTTATTTCCATTTTCAAACGAGTCAAGAATGAATCTACAAGTTGTTTCCAAGTTCGAACGAGTCAAGAAAGATGTCTCAATGTGTTACGGATTGTTTTCATGTTCAAATGAGCCAAGAATGATCCTACAAGAGTTTACAAGTTGTTTGCATGTTCAAACGAGTCAAGAATGATGTCTCAATTTGTTACGGATTGTTTTCATGTCCAAATGAAGCAAGAATGATCCTACAAGAGTTTACAATTGTTTCAATGTTCAAACGAGTCAAGAATGGAGCTACAAGTTGTTTCCAAGTTCAAACGAGTAAAGAATAAAGTCTCAAGTTGTTACAGATTGTTTTCAAGTTCAAATGAGCCAAGAATATTCGTACAAGGGTTTACAAGTTGTTTCCATTGTCAAACGAGTCAAGAATGAAGCTACAAGTTGATTCAAATTTCGAACGAGTCAAGAATGATGTCTCAATTTGTTACAGATTGTTTTCATGTTCAAATGAACCAAGAATGATCCTACAAGAGGTTACAATTGTTTCAATGTTCAAACGAGTCAAGAATAAAGCTACAAGTTGTTTCTTAGTTCGAACGAGTCAAGAATGATGTCTCAATTTGTTATGGATTGTTTTCATTTTCATATGATCCAAGAATGATCGTATAAGAGTTTACAAGTTGTTTTCATTTTCAAACGAGTCAAGAATGAATCTACAAGTTGTTTCCAAGTTCGAACGAGTCAAGAAAGATGTCTCAATGTGTTACGGATTGTTTTCATTTTCAAATGAGCCAAGAATGATCCTACAAAAGTTTACAAGTTGTTTCCATGTTCAAACGAGTCAAGAATTAAGCTAAAAATTGTTTCCAAGTTCGAACGAGTCAAGAATGATGTCTCAATTTGTTACAGATTCTTTTCATGTCCAAATGAAGCAAGAATGATCCTACAAGAGTTTACAATTGTTTCAATGTTCAAACGAGTCAAGAATGAAGCAACAAGTTGTTTCCAAGTTCGAATAGTAAAGAATGAAGTCTAAAGTTGTTACGGATTGTTGTCATGTTCAAATGAGCCAAAAATGATCCTACAAGAGTTTACAATTGTTTCAATGTTCAAACGAGTCAAGAATGAAGCAATGGTTGTTTCCAAGTTCGAACGAGTCAAGAATGATGTCTCAATTTGTTACAGGTTGTTTTCATGTTCAAATGAACCAAGAATTATCCTACAAGAGGTCACAATTGTTTCAATGTTCAAACGAGTCAAGAATGAAGAGACAAGTTATTTCCAAGTTCAAACGAGTAAATAATAAAGTCTCAAGTTGTTACAGATTGTTTTCAAGTTCAAATGAGCCAAGAATATTCGTACAATAGTTTACAAGTTGTTTCCATTGTCAAACGAGTCAAGAATGATGCTACAAGTTGTTTCAAATTTCGAACGAGTCAAGAATGATGTCTCAATTTGTTACAGATTGTTTTCATGTTCAAATGAACCAAGAATGATCCTACAAGAGGTTACAATTGTTTCAATGTTCAAACGAGTCAAGAATGAAGAGACAAGTTGTTTTCAAGTTTGAACAGTAAAGAATGAAGCCTAAAGTTGTTACGGATTATTGTCATGTTCAAATGAGCCAAAAATGATCCTAAATGAGTTTCCAATTGTTTCAATGTTCAAACGAGTCAAGAATGGAGCTACAAGTTGTTTCCAAATTCAAACGAGTAAAGAATAAAGTCTCACGTTGTTATAGATTGTTTTCATGTTCAAATGAGCCAAGAATGATCCTACAAGAGTTTACAAGTTGTTTCCATTGTCAAACGAGTCAAGAATACAACTACAAGTTGTTTCCAAGTTCGAACGATTCAAGAATGATGTCTCAATTTGTTACGGATTGTTTTCATGTTCAAAAATGAACCAAGAATGATCGTACAAGAGGTTACAACTTGTTTTCATGTTCAAACGAGTCAAGAATAAACCTACAAGTTGTTTCTAAGTTCGAACGAGTCAAGAATGATGTCTCAATTTGTTATGGATTGATTCATGTTCATATGATCCAAGAATGATCCTACAAGAGTTTACAAGTTATTTCCATTTTCAAACGAGTCAAGAATGAATCTACAAGTTGTTTCCAAGTTCGAACGAGTCAAGAAAGATGTCTCAATGTGTTACGGATTGTTTTCATGTTCAAATGAGCCAAGAATGATCCTACAAGAGTTTACAAGTTGTTTGCATGTTCAAACGAGTCAAGAATGATGTCTCAATTTGTTACGGATTGTTTTCATGTCCAAATGAAGCAAGAATGATCCTACAAGAGTTTACAATTGTTTCAATGTTCAAACGAGTCAAGAATGGAGCTACAAGTTGTTTCCAAGTTCAAACGAGTAAAGAATAAAGTCTCAAGTTGTTACAGATTGTTTTCAAGTTCAAATGAGCCAAGAATATTCGTACAAGGGTTTACAAGTTTTTTCAATTGTCAAACGAGTCAAGAATGAAGCTACAAGTTGTTTCAAATTTCGAACGAGTCAAGAATGATGTCTCAATTTGTTACAGATTGTTTTCATGTTCAAATGAACCAAGAATGATCCTACAAGAGGTTACAATTGTTTCAATGTTCAAACGAGTCAAGAATAAAGCTACAAGTTGTTTCTTAGTTCGAACGAGTCAAGAATGATGTCTCAATTTGTTATGGATTGTTTTCATTTTCATATGATCCAAGAATGATCGTACAAGAGTTTACAAGTTGTTTTCATTTTCAAACGAGTCAAGAATGAATCTACAAGTTGTTTCCAAGTTCGAACGAGTCAAGAAAGATGTCTCAATGTGTTACGGATTGTTTTCATTTTCAAATGAGCCAAGAATGATCCTACAAAAGTTTACAAGTTGTTTCCATGTTCAAACGAGTCAAGAATTAAGCTAAAAATTGTTTCCAAGTTCGAACGAGTCAAGAATGATGTCTCAATTTGTTACAGATTCTTTTCATGTCCAAATGAAGCAAGAATGATCCTACAAGAGTTTACAATTATTGCAATGTTCAAACGAGTCAAGAATGAAGCAACAAGTTGTTTCCAAGTTCGAATAGTAAAGAATGAAGTCTAAAGTTGTTACGGATTGTTGTCATGTTCAAATGAGCCAAAAATGATCCTACAAGAGTTTACAATTGTTTCAATGTTCAAACGAGTCAAGAATGAAGCAATGGTTGTTTCCAAGTTCGAACGAGTCAAGAATGATGTCTCAATTTGTTACAGGTTGTTTTCATGTTCAAATGAACCAAGAATTATCCTACAAGAGGTCACAATTGTTTCAATGTTCAAACGAGTCAAGAATGAAGAGACAAGTTATTTCCAAGTTCAAACGAGTAAATAATAAAGTCTCAAGTTGTTACAGATTGTTTTCAAGTTCAAATGAGCCAAGAATATTCGTACAATAGTTTACAAGTTGTTTCCATTGTCAAACGAGTCAAGAATGATGCTACAAGTTGTTTCAAATTTCGAACGAGTCAAGAATGATGTCTCAATTTGTTACAGATTGTTTTCATGTTCAAATGAACCAAGAATGATCCTACAAGAGGTTACAATTGTTTCAATGTTCAAACGAGTCAAGAATGAAGAGACAAGTTGTTTTCAAGTTTGAACAGTAAAGAATGAAGCCTAAAGTTGTTACGGATTATTGTCATGTTCAAATGAGCCAAAAATGATCCTAAATGAGTTTCCAATTGTTTCAATGTTCAAACGAGTCAAGAATGGAGCTACAAGTTGTTTCCAAATTCAAACGAGTAAAGAATAAAGTCTCACGTTGTTATAGATTGTTTTCATGTTCAAATGAGCCAAGAATGATCCTACAAGAGTTTACAAGTTGTTTCCATTGTCAAACGAGTCAAGAATACAACTACAAGTTGTTTCCAAGTTCGAACGATTCAAGAATGATGTCTCAATTTGTTACGGATTGTTTTCATGTTCAAATGAACCAAGAATGATCGTACAAGAGGTTACAACTTGTTTTCATGTTCAAACGAGTCAAGAATAAACCTACAAGTTGTTTCTAAGTTTGAACGAGTCAAGAATGATGTCTCAATTTGTTATGGATTGTTTCATGTTCATATGATCCAAGAATGATCCTACAAGAGTTTACAAGTTATTTCCATTTTCAAACGAGTCAAGAATGAATCTACAAGTTGTTTCCAAGTTCGAACGAGTCAAGAAAGATGTCTCAATGTGTTACGGATTGTTTTCATGTTCAAATGAGCCAAGAATGATCCTACAAGAGTTTACAAGTTGTTTGCATGTTCAAACGAGTCAAGAATGATGTCTCAATTTGTTACGGATTGTTTTCATGTCCAAATGAAGCAAGAATGATCCTACAAGAGTTTACAATTGTTTCAATGTTCAAACGAGTCAAGAATGGAGCTACAAGTTGTTTCCAAGTTCAAACGAGTAAAGAATAAAGTCTCAAGTTGTTACAGATTGTTTTCAAGTTCAAATGAGCCAAGAATATTCGTACAAGGGTTTACAAGTTGTTTCCATTGTCAAACGAGTCAAGAATGAAGCTACAAGTTGATTCAAATTTCGAACGAGTCAAGAATGATGTCTCAATTTGTTACAGATTGTTTTCATGTTCAAATGAACCAAGAATGATCCTACAAGAGGTTACAATTGTTTCAATGTTCAAACGAGTCAAGAATAAAGCTACAAGTTGTTTCTTAGTTCGAACGAGTCAAGAATGATGTCTCAATTTGTTATGGATTGTTTTCATTTTCATATGATCCAAGAATGATCGTATAAGAGTTTACAAGTTGTTTTCATTTTCAAACGAGTCAAGAATGAATCTACAAGTTGTTTCCAAGTTCGAACGAGTCAAGAAAGATGTCTCAATGTGTTACGGATTGTTTTCATTTTCAAATGAGCCAAGAATGATCCTACAAAAGTTTACAAGTTGTTTCCATGTTCAAACGAGTCAAGAATTAAGCTAAAAATTGTTTCCAAGTTCGAACGAGTCAAGAATGATGTCTCAATTTGTTACAGATTCTTTTCATGTCCAAATGAAGCAAGAATGATCCTACAAGAGTTTACAATTGTTTCAATGTTCAAACGAGTCAAGAATGAAGCAACAAGTTGTTTCCAAGTTCGAATAGTAAAGAATGAAGTCTAAAGTTGTTACGGATTGTTGTCATGTTCAAATGAGCCAAAAATGATCCTACAAGAGTTTACAATTGTTTCAATGTTCAAACGAGTCAAGAATGAAGCAATGGTTGTTTCCAAGTTCGAACGAGTCAAGAATGATGTCTCAATTTGTTACAGGTTGTTTTCATGTTCAAATGAACCAAGAATTATCCTACAAGAGGTCACAATTGTTTCAATGTTCAAACGAGTCAAGAATGAAGAGACAAGTTATTTCCAAGTTCAAACGAGTAAATAATAAAGTCTCAAGTTGTTACAGATTGTTTTCAAGTTCAAATGAGCCAAGAATATTCGTACAATAGTTTACAAGTTGTTTCCATTGTCAAACGAGTCAAGAATGATGCTACAAGTTGTTTCAAATTTCGAACGAGTCAAGAATGATGTCTCAATTTGTTACAGATTGTTTTCATGTTCAAATGAACCAAGAATGATCCTACAAGAGGTTACAATTGTTTCAATGTTCAAACGAGTCAAGAATGAAGAGACAAGTTGTTTTCAAGTTTGAACAGTAAAGAATGAAGCCTAAAGTTGTTACGGATTATTGTCATGTTCAAATGAGCCAAAAATGATCCTAAATGAGTTTCCAATTGTTTCAATGTTCAAACGAGTCAAGAATGGAGCTACAAGTTGTTTCCAAATTCAAACGAGTAAAGAATAAAGTCTCACGTTGTTATAGATTGTTTTCATGTTCAAATGAGCCAAGAATGATCCTACAAGAGTTTACAAGTTGTTTCCATTGTCAAACGAGTCAAGAATACAACTACAAGTTGTTTCCAAGTTCGAACGATTCAAGAATGATGTCTCAATTTGTTACGGATTGTTTTCATGTTCAAATGAACCAAGAATGATCGTACAAGAGGTTACAACTTGTTTTCATGTTCAAACGAGTCAAGAATAAACCTACAAGTTGTTTCTAAGTTCGAACGAGTCAAGAATGATGTCTCAATTTGTTATGGATTGTTTCATGTTCATATGATCCAAGAATGATCCTACAAGAGTTTACAAGTTATTTCCATTTTCAAACGAGTCAAGAATGAATCTACAAGTTGTTTCCAAGTTCGAACGAGTCAAGAAAGATGTCTCAATGTGTTATGGATTGTTTTCATGTTCAAATGAGCCAAGAATGATCCTACAAGAGTTTACAAGTTGTTTTCATGTTCAAACGAGTCAAGAATGATGTCTCAATTTGTTACGGATTGTTTTCATGTCCAAATGAAGCAAGAATGATCCTACAAGAGTTTACAATTGTTTCAATGTTCAAACGAGTCAAGAATGGAGCTACAAGTTGTTTTCAAGTTCAAACGAGTAAAGAATAAAGTCTCAAGTTGTTACAGATTGTTTTCAAGTTCAAATGAGCCAAGAATATTCGTACAAGGGTTTACAAGTTGTTTCCATTGTCAAACGAGTCAAGAATGAAGCTACAAGTTGTTTCAAATTTCGAACGAGTCAAGAATGATGTCTCAATTTGTTACATATTGTTTTCATGTTCAAATGAACCAAGAATGATCCTACAAGAGGTTACAATTGTTTCAATGTTCAAACTAGTCAAGAATAAAGCTACAAGTTGTTTCTTAGATCGAACGAGTCAAGAATGATGTCTCAATTTGTTATGGATTGTTTTCATTTTCATATGATCCAAGAATGATCGTACAAGAGTTTACAAGTTGTTTTCATTTTCAAACGAGTCAAGAATGAATCTACAAGTTGTTTCCAAGTTCGAACGAGTCAAGAAAGATGTCTCAATGTGTTATGGATTGTTTTCATTTTCAAATGAGCCAAGAATGATCCTACAAAAGTTTACAAGTTGTTTCCATGTTCAAACGAGTCAAGAATTAAGCTACAAATTGTTTCCCAGTTCGAACGAGTCAAGAATGATGTCTCAATTTGTTACGGATTGTTTTCATGTCCAAATGAAGCAAGAATGATCCTACAAGAGTTTATAATTTTTTCAATGTTCAAACGAGTCAAGAATGAAGCAACAAGTTATTTCCAAGTTCGAATAGTAAAGAATGAAGTCTAAAGTTGTTACGGATTGTTGTCATGTTCAAATGAGCCAAAAATGATCCTACAAGAGTTTACAATTGTTTCAATGTTCAAACGAGTCAAGAATGAAGCAATGGTTGTTTCCAAGTTCGAACGAGTCAAGAATGATGTCTCAATTTGTTACAGGTTGTTTTCATGTTCAAATGAACCAAGAATTATCCTACAAGAGGTCACAATTGTTTCAATGTTCAAACGAGTCAAGAATGAAGAGACAAGTTATTTCCAAGTTCAAACGAGTAAATAATAAAGTCTCAAGTTGTTACAGATTGTTTTCAAGTTGAAATGAGCCAAGAATATTCGTACAATAGTTTACAAGTTGTTTCCATTGTCAAACGAGTCAAGAATGATGCTACAAGTTGTTTCAAATTTCGAACGAGTCAAGAATGATGTCTCAATTTGTTACAGATTGTTTTCATGTTCAAATGAACCAAGAATGATCCTACAAGAGGTTACAATTGTTTCAATGTTCAAACGAGTCAAGAATGAAGAGACAAGTTGTTTTCAAGTTTGAACAGTAAAGAATGAAGCCTAAAGTTGTTACGGATTATTGTCATGTTCAAATGAGCCAAAAATGATCCTAAATGAGTTTCCAATTGTTTCAATGTTCAAACGAGTCAAGAATGGAGCTACAAGTTGTTTCCAAATTCAAACAAGTAAAGAATAAAGTCTCACGTTGTTATAGATTGTTTTCATGTTCAAATGAGCCAAGAATGATCCTACAAGAGTTTACAAGTTGTTTCCATTGTCAAACGAGTCAAGAATAAAACTACAAGTTGTTTCCAAGTTCGAACGATTCAAGAATGATGTCTCAATTTGTTACGGATTGTTTTCATGTTCAAATGAACCAAGAATGATCGTACAAGAGGTTACAACTTGTTTTCATGTTCAAACGAGTCAAGAATAAACCTACAAGTTGTTTCTAAGTTCGAACGAGTCAAGAATGATGTCTCAATTTGTTATGGATTGTTTCATGTTCATATGATCCAAGAATGATCCTACAAGAGTTTACAAGTTGTTTCCATTTTCAAACGAGTCAAGAATGAATCTACAAGTTGTTTCCAAGTTCGAACGAGTCAAGAAAGATGTCTCAATGTGTTACGGATTGTTTTCATGTTCAAATGAGCCAAGAATGATCCTACAAGAGTTTACAAGTTGTTTACATGTTCAAACGAGTCAAGAATGATGTCGCAATTTGTTACGGATTGTTTTCATGTCCAAATGAAGCAAGAATGATCCTACAAGAGTTTACAATTGTTTCAATGTTCAAACGAGTCAAGAATGGAGCTACAAGTTGTTTCCAAGTTCAAACGAGTAAAGAATAAAGTCTCAAGTTGTTACAGATTGTTTTCAAGTTCAAATGAGCCAAGAATATTCGTACAAGGGTTTACAAGTTGTTTCCATTGTCAAACGAGTCAAGAATGAAGCTACAAGTTGTTTCAAATTTCGAACGAGTCAAGAATGATGTCGCAATTTGTTACAGATTGTTTTCATGTTCAAATGAACCAAGAATGATCCTACAAGAGGTTACAATTGTTTCAATGTTCAAACGAGTCAAGAATAAAGCTACAAGTTGTTTCTTAGTTCGAACGAGTCAAGAATGATGTCTCAATTTGTTATGGATTGTTTTCATTTTCATATGATCCAAGAATGATCGTACAAGAGTTTACAAGTTGTTTTCATTTTCAAACGAGTCAAGAATGAATCTACATGTTGTTTCCAAGTTCGAACGAGTCAAGAAAGATGTCTCAATGTGTTACGGATTGTTTTCATTTTCAAATGAGCCAAGAATGATCCTACAAAAGTTTACAAGTTGTTTCCATGTTCAAACGAGTCAAGAATTAAGCTACAAATTGTTTCCAAGTTCGAACGAGTCAAGAATGATGTCTCAATTTGTTACGGATTGTTTTCATGTCCAAATGAAGCAAGAATGATCCTACAAGAGTTTACAATTGTTTCAATGTTCAAACGAGTCAAGAATGAAGCAACAAGTTGTTTCCAAGTTCGAATAGTAAAGAATGAAGTCTAAAGTTGTTACGGATTGTTGTCATGTTCAAATGAGCCAAAAATGATCCTACAAGAGTTTACAATTGTTTCAATGTTCAAACGAGTCTAGAATGAAGCAATGGTTGTTTCCAAGTTCGAACGAGTCAAGAATGATGTCTCAATTTGTTACAGGTTGTTTTCATGTTCAAATGAACCAAGAATTATCCTACAAGAGGTCACAATTGTTTCAATGTTCAAACGAGTCAAGAATGAAGAGACAAGTTATTTCCAAGTTCAAACGAGTAAATAATAAAGTCTCAAGTTGTTACAGATTGTTTTCAAGTTCAAATGAGCCAAGAATATTCGTACAATAGTTTACAAGTTGTTTCCATTGTCAAACGAGTCAAGAATGATGCTACAAGTTGTTTCAAATTTCGAACGAGTCAAGAATGATGTCTCAATTTGTTACAGATTGTTTTCATGTTCAAATGAACCAAGAATGATCCTACAAGAGGTTACAATTGTTTCAATGTTCAAACGAGTCAAGAATGAAGAGACAAGTTGTTTTCAAGTTTGAACAGTAAAGAATGAAGCCTAAAGTTGTTACGGATTATTGTCATGTTCAAATGAGCCAAAAATGATCCTAAATGAGTTTCCAATTGTTTCAATGTTCAAACGAGTCAAGAATGGAGCTACAAGTTGTTTCCAAATTCAAACGAGTAAAGAATAAAGTCTCACGTTGTTATAGTTTGTTTTCATGTTCAAATGAGCCAAGAATGATCCTACAAGAGTTTACAAGTTGTTTCCATTGTCAAACGAGTCAAGAATAAAACTACAAGTTGTTTCCAAGTTCGAACGATTCAAGAATGATGTCTCAATTTGTTACGGATTGTTTTCATGTTCAAATGAACCAAGAATGATCGTACAAGAGGTTACAACTTGTTTTCATGTTCAAACGAGTCAAGAATAAACCTACAAGTTGTTTCTAAGTTCGAACGAGTAATGAATGAAGTCTATTGTTGTTACGGATTGTTGTCATGTTCAAATGAGCCAAAAATGATCCTACAAGAGTTTACAATTGTTTCAATGTTCAAACGAGTCAAGAATGGAGCTACAAGTTGTTTCCAAGTTCAAACGAGTTAAGCATAAAGTCTCAAGTTGTTACAGATTGTTTTCATGTTCAAATGAGCCAAGAATCATCCTACAAGAGTTTTCAAGTTGTTTCCATGTTTAAACGAGTCAAGAATGAAGCAACAAGTTATTTCCACATTCGAACGAGTCAAGAATGTTGTCTCAATTTGTTACGGATTGTTTTCATGTTCAAATGAACCAAGAATTATCTTAAAAGAGGTTACAATTGTTTCAATATTCAAACGAGTCAAGAATGAAGCGACAATTTTATTTCCAAGTTCGAACGAGTAAAGAATGAAGTTTGAGTAAAGAATAAAGTCTGAAGTTGTTACGTATTGTTGTCATGTTCAAATGAGCCAAAACGGATCCTACAAGAGTTTACAATTGTTTCAATGTTCAAACGAGTCAAGAAATTAGCTACAAGTTGTTTCCAAGTTCAAACGAGTAAAGAATAAAGTCTCAAGTTGTTACAGATTGTTTTCATGTTTAAATGAGCCAAGAATGATCCTACAAGAGTTTACAAGTTGTTTCCATGTTCAAACGAGTCAAGAATGAAGCTACAAGTTATTTCCAATTTTGAACGAGTCAAGAATGATGTCTCCATTTGTTACAGATTGTTTTCATGTTCAAATGAGCAAAGAATGAATCTACAAGAGTTTACAAGTTGTTTCCATATTCAAACGAGTTAAGAATGAAGCTACAAGTTGTTTCTAAGTTCGAACGAGTCAAGAATGACGTCTCAATTTGTTACATATTTTTTCATGTTCAAATGAACCAAGAATGATCCTACAAGAGATTACAATTGTTTAAATATGAAAACAATCCGTAACAACTTGAGACTTCATTCTTTACTCGTTCGAACTTGGAAACAACTTATCGCTTCTTTCTTGACTCGTTTGAACATTGAAACAATTGTAACCTCTTGTAGGATCATTCTTGGTTCATTTGGACATGAAAACAATCAGTAACAAATTGAGACATCATTCTTGACTCGTTCGAACTTGGAAACAACTTGTAGCTTCATTCTTGACTCGTTTGAACATGGAAACAACTTGTAAACTCTTGTAGATTCATTATTGGCTCATTTGAACATGAAAACAATCTGTAACAAATTGAGACATCATTCTTGACTCGTTCAAACTTGGAAACAACTTGTAGCTTCATTCTTGATTCGTTTGAACATGGAAACAACTTGTAAACTCTTGTAGGATCATTCTTCGCTCATTTGAACATGAAAACAATCTATAACAACTTGAGATTTTATTCTTTACTCGTTTGAACTTGGAAACAACTTGTCGCTTCATTCTTGGCTCGTTTGAACATTGAAAAAATTGTAACCTCTTGTAGGATCATTCTTGGTTCATTTGGACATGAAAATATCCGCAACAAATTGAGACATCATTCTTGACTCGTTCGAACTTGGAAACAACTTGTAGCTTCATTCTTGACTCGTTTGAACATGGAAACAACTTGTAAACTCTTGTAGATTCATTCTTGGCTCATTTGAACATGAAAACAATCTGTAACAAATGGAGACATCATTCTTGACTCGTTCGAACTTGGAAACAATTTTTAGCTTCTTTCTTGACTCGTTTGAACATGGAAATAACTAGTAAACTGTTGTAGGATCATTCTTGGCTCATTTGAACTTGAAAACAATCTGTAACAAATTGAGACATCATTCTTGAGTCGTTCGAACTTGGAAACAACTTGTAGCTTCATTCTTGACTCGTTTGAACATAGAAACAACTTGTAAACTCATGTAGGATCATTCTTGGCTCATTTGAACATAAAAACAATCTGTAACAAATTGAGACATCATTCTTGACTCGTTCGAACTTGGAAACAACTTGTAGCTTCATTCTTGACTCGTTTGAACATGGAAACAACTTGTAAACTCTTGTAGTATCATTCTTGGCTCATTTGAACATGAAATCAATCTGTAACAACTTGAGACTTTATTCTTGACTCGTTCGAACTTGGAAACAACTTGTAGCTTCATTCTTGACTCGTTTGAACATGGAAACAACTTGTAAACTCTTGTAGGATCATTCTTGGCTCATTTGAACATGAAGATAATCCGTAACAACTTGAGACTTTATTTTTACTTTTTTAACCTGGAAATAACTTGTAGCTCCATTCTTGACTCGTTTGAACATTGAAACAATTGTAACCTCTTGTAGGATCATTCTTGATTCATTTGAACATGAAAATATCTGTAACAAATTGGGACATCATTCTTTACTCGTTCGAGCTTGGAAACAACTTGTTGCTTCATTCTTGACTCATTTGAACATTGAAATAATTTTAAACTCTTATAGGATCATTTTTGACTCATTTGAACATGAAAACAATCCGTAACAACTTGAGACTTCATTCTTTACTCGTTCGAACTTGGAAACAACATGTCGCTTCTTTCTTGACTCGTTTGAACATTGAAACAATTGTAACCTCTTGTAGGATCATTCTTGGTTCATTTGGACATGAAAACAATATGTAACAAATTGAGACATCATTCTCGACTCGTTCGAACTTGGAAACAACTTGTAGCTTCATTCTTGACTCGTTTGAACATGGAAACAACTTGTAAACTCTTGTAGGATCAATCTTGGCTCATTTGAACTTGAAAACAATCTGTAACAAATTGAGACGTCATTCTTGACTCGTTTGAACTTGGAAACAACTTGTAGCTCCATTCTTGACTCGTTTGAACATTGAAACAATTGTAAACTCTTGTAGTATCATTTTTTGCTCATTTTAACATGACAACAATCCGTAACAACTTTAGACTGCATCCTTTCCTCGTTCGAACTTGGAAACAACTTGTTGCTTCATTCTTGACTCGTTTGGACATTGAAATAATTTTAAACTCTTATAGGATCATTTTTGACTCATTTGAACATGAAAACAATCCGTAACAACTTGAGACTTTATTCTTTACTCGTTCGAACTTGGAAACAACATGTCGCTTCTTTCTTGACTCGTTTGAACATTGAAACAATTGTAACCTCTTGTAGGATCATTCTTGGTTCATTTGGACATGAAAACAATCTGTAACAAATTGAGACATCATTCTTGACTCGTTCGAACTTGGAAACAACTTGTAGCTTCATTCTTGACTCATTTGAACATGGAAACAACTTGTAAACTCTTGTAGATTCATTCTTGGCTCATTTGAACATGAAAACAATCAGTAACAAATGGAGACATCATTCTTGACTCGTTCAAACTTGGAAACAACTTGTAGCTTCATTCTTGATTCGTTTGAACATTGAAAAACTTGTAACCTGTTGTAGGATCATTCTTGGTTCAGTTGTACATGAAAACAATCCGTAACAAATTGAGACATCATTCTTGACTCGTTCGAACATTGAAACAATTGTAAACTCTTGTAGGATCATTTTTGGCTCATTTTAACATGACAACAATCCGTAACAACTTTAGACTTCATCCTTTCCTCGTTCGAACTTGGAAACAACTTGTTGCTTCATTCTTGACTCGTTTGAACATTGAAATAATTTTAAACTCTTATAGGATCATTTTTGGCTCATTTAAACATGAAAATAATCCGTAACAACCTGAGACTTCATTCTTTACTCGTTCGAACTTGGAAACAACTTGTCGCTTCTTTCTTGACTCATTTAAACATTGAAACAATTGTAACCTCTTGTAGGATCATTCTTGGTTCATTTGGACATGAAAACAATCTGTAACAAATTGAGACATCATTCTTGACTCGTTCGAACTTGGAAACAACTTGTAGCTTCATTCTTGACTCGTTTGAACATGGAAACAACTTGTAAACTCTTGTAGATTCATTCTTGGCTCATTTGAACATGAAAATAATCAGTAACAAATGGAGACATCATTCTTGACTCGTTCGAACTTGGAAACAATTTTTAGCTTCTTTCTTGACTCGTTTGAACATGGAAAAAACTAGTAAACTCTTGTAGGATCATTCTTGGCTCATTTGGACATGAAAATATCCGCAACAAATTGAGACATCATTCTTGACTCGTTCGAACTTGGAAACAACTTGTAGCTTCATTCTTGACTCGTTTGAACATGGAAACAACTTGTAAACTCTTGTAGGATCATTCTTGGCTCATTTGAACTTGAAAACAATCTGTAACAAATTGAGACATCATTCTTGACTCGTTCGAACTTGGAAACAACTTGTAGCTTCATTCTTGACTCGTTTGAACATGGAAACAACTTGTAAACTCTTGTAGATTCATTGTTGGCTCATTTGAACATGAAAACAATCTGTAACAAATGGAGACATCATTCTTGACTCGTTCGAACTTGGAAACAATTTTTAGCTTCTTTCTTGACTCGTTTGAACATGGAAATAACTAGTAAACTGTTGTAGGATCATTCTTGGCTCATTTGAACTTGAAAACAATCTGTAACAAATTGAGACATCATTCTTGACTCGTTCGAACTTGGAAACAACTTGTAGCTTCATTCTTGACTCGTTTGAACATGGAAACAACTTGTAAACTCATGTAGGATCATTCTTGGCTCATTTGAACATGAAAACAATCTGTAACAAATTGAGACATCATTCTTGACTCGTTCGAACTTGGAAACAACTTGTAGCTTCATTCTTGACTCGTTTGAACATGGAAACAACTTGTAAACTCTTGTAGTATCATTCTTGGCTCATTTGAACATGAAATCAATCTGTAACAACTTGAGGCTTTATTCTTTACTCGTTTGAACTTGGAAACAACTTGTAGCTCCATTCTTCACTCGTTTGAACATTGAAACACTTGTATACTCTTGTAGGATCATTCTTGGCTCATTTGAACATGAAGATAATCCGTAACAACTTGTAGCTCCATTCTTGACTCGTTTGAACATTGAAACAATTGTAACCTCTTGTAGGATCATTCTTGGTTCATTTGAACATGAAAATATCTGTAACAAATTGGGACATCATTCTTTACTCGTTCGAGCTTGGAAACAACTTGTTGCTTCATTCTTGACTCATTTGAACATTGAAATAATTTTAAACTCTTATAGGATCATTTTTGACTCATTTGAACATGAAAACAATCCGTAACAACTTGAGACTTCATTCTTTACTCGTTCGAACTTGGAAACAACATGTCGCTTCTTTCTTGACTCGTTTGAACATTGAAACAATTGTAACCTCTTGTAGGATCATTCTTGGTTCATTTGGACATGAAAACAATCTGTAACAAATTGAGACATCATTCTCGACTCGTTCGAACTTGGAAACAACTTGTAGCTTCATTCTTGACTCGTTTGAACATGGAAACAACTTGTAAACTCTTGTAGGATCAATCTTGGCTCATTTGAACTTGAAAACAATCTGTAACAAATTGAGACGTCATTCTTGACTCGTTCGAACTTGGAAACAACTTGTAGCTTCATTCTTGACTCGTTTGAACATTGAAACAACTTGTAAACTCTTGTAGTATCATTCTTGGCTCATTTGAACATGAAATCAATCTGTAACAACTTGAGACTTTATTCTTTACTCGTTTGAACTTGGAAACAACTTGTAGCTCCATTCTTGACTCGTTTGAACATTGAAACAATTGTAAACTCTTGTAGTATCATTTTTGGCTCATTTTAACATGACAACAATCCGTAACAACTTTAGACTGCATCCTTTCCTCGTTCGAACTTGGAAACAACTTGTTGCTTCATTCTTGACTCGTTTGGACATTGAAATAATTTTAAACTCTTATAGGATCATTTTTGACTCATTTGAACATGAAAACAATCCGTAACAACTTGAGACTTTATTCTTTACTCGTTCGAACTTGGAAACAACATGTCGCTTCTTTCTTGACTCGTTTGAACATTGAAACAATTGTAACCTCTTGTAGGATCATTCTTGGTTCATTTGGACATGAAAACAATCTGTAACAAATTGAGACATCATTCTTGACTCGTTCGAACTTGGAAACAACTTGTAGCTTCATTCTTGACTCATTTGAACATGGAAACAACTTGTAAACTCTTGTAGATTCATTCTTGGCTCATTTGAACATGAAAACAATCAGTAACAAATGGAGACATCATTCTTGACTCGTTCAAACTTGGAAACAACTTGTAGCTTCATTCTTGATTCGTTTGAACATTGAAAAACTTGTAACCTGTTGTAGGATCATTCTTGGTTCAGTTGTACATGAAAACAATCCGTAACAAATTGAGACATCATTCTTGACTCGTTCGAACATTGAAACAATTGTAAACACTTGTAGGATCATTTTTGGCTCATTTTAACATGACAACAATCCGTAACAACTTTAGACTTCATCCTTTCCTCGTTCGAACTTGGAAACAACTTGTTGCTTCATTCTTGACTCGTTTGAACATTGAAATAATTTTAAACTCTTATAGGATCATTTTTGGCTCATTTAAACATGAAAATAATCCGTAACAACTTGAGACTTCATTCTTTACTCGTTCGAACTTGGAAACAACTTGTCGCTTCTTTCTTGACTCGTTTGAACATTGAAACAATTGTAACCTCTTGTAGGATCATTCTTGGTTCATTTGGACATGAAAAAAATCTGTAACAAATTGAGACATCATTCTTGACTCGTTCGGACTTGGAAACAACTTGTAGCTTCATTCTTGACTCGTTTGAACATGGAAACAATCTGTAACAAATTGAGACATCATTCTTGACTCGTTCGAACTTGGAAACAACTTGTAGCTTCATTCTTGACTCGTTTGAACATGGAAACAACTTGTAAACTCTTGTAGGATCATTCTTGGCTCATTTGAACATGAAAACAATCTATAACAACTTGAGATTTTATTCTTTACTCGTTTGAACTTGGAAACAACTTGTCGCTTCATTCTTGGCTCGTTTGAACATTGAAAAAATTGTAACCTCTTGTAGGATCATTCTTGGTTCATTTGGACATGAAAATATCCGCAACAAATTGAGACATCATTCTTGACTCGTTCGAACTTGGAAACAACTTATAGCTTCATTCTTGACTCGTTTGAACATGGAAACAACTTGTAAACTCTTGTAGATTCATTCTTGGCTCATTTGAACATGAAAACAATCTGTAACAAATGGAGACATCATTCTTGACTCGTTCGAACTTGGAAACAATTTTTAGCTTCTTTCTTGACTCGTTTGAACAAGGAAATAACTAGTAAACTGTTGTAGGATCATTCTTGGCTCATTTGAACTTGAAAACAATCTGTAACAAATTGAGACATCATTCTTGACTCGTTCGAACTTGGAAACAACTTGTAGCTTCATTCTTGACTCGTTTGAACATGGAAACAACTTGTAAACTCATGTAGGATCATTCTTGGCTCATTTGAACATGAAAACAATCTGTAACAAATTGAGACATCATTCTTGACTCGTTCGAACTTGGAAACAACTTGTAGCTTCATTCTTGACTCGTTTGAACATGGAAACAACTTGTAAACTCTTGTAGTATCATTCTTGGCTCATTTGAACATGAAATCAATCTGTAACAACTTGAGACTTTATTCTTTACTCGTTTGAACTTGGAAACAACTTGTAGCTCCATTCTTGACTCGTTTGAACATTGAAACACTTGTATACTCTTGTAGGATCATTCTTGGCTCATTTGAACATGAAGATAATCCGTAACAACTTGAGACTTTATTTTTACTTTTTTAACCTGGAAATAACTTGTAGCTCCATTCTTGACTCGTTTGAACATTGAAACAATTGTAACCTCTTGTAGGATCATTCTTGGTTCATTTGAACATGAAAATATCTGTAACAAATTGGGACATCATTCTTTACTCGTTCGAGCTTGGAAACAACTTGTTGCTTCATTCTTGACTCATTTGAACATTGAAATAATTTTAAACTCTTATAGGATCATTTTTGACTCATTTGAACATGAAAACAATCTGTAACAACTTGAGACTTCATTCTTTACTCGTTCGAACTTGGAAACAACATGTCGCTTCTTTCTTGACTCGTTTGAACATTGAAACAATTGTAACCTCTTGTAGGATCATTCTTGGTTCATTTGGACATGAAAACAATCTGTAACAAATTGAGACATCATTCTCGACTCGTTCGAACTTGGAAACAACTTGTAGCTTCATTCTTGACTCGTTTGAACATGGAAACAACTTGTAAACTCTTGTAGGATCAATCTTGGCTCATTTGAACTTGAAAACAATCTGTAACAAATTGAGACGTCATTCTTGACTCGTTCGAACTTGGAAACAACTTGTAGCTTCATTCTTGACTCGTTTGAACATTGAAACAACTTGTAAACTCTTGTAGTATCATTCTTGGCTCATTTGAACATGAAATCAATCTGTAACAACTTGAGACTTTATTCTTTACTCGTTGGAACTTGGAAACAACTTGTAGCTCCATTCTTGACTCGTTTGAACATTGAAACACTTGTATACTCTTGTAGGATCATTCTTGGTTCATTTGGACATGAAAACAATCTGTAACAAATTGAGACTTCATTCTTTACTCGTTCGAACTTGGAAACAACTTGTAGCTTCATTCTTGACTCGTTTGAACATGGAAACAACTTGTAAACTCTTGTAGATTCATTCTTGGCTCATTTGAACATGAAAATAATCAGTAACAAATGGAGACATCATTCTTGACTCGTTCGAACTTGGAAACAATTTTTAGCTTCTTTCTTGACTCGTTTGAACATGGAAAAAACTAGTAAACTCTTGTAGGATCATTCTTGGCTCATTTGGACATGAAAATATCCGCAACAAATTGAGACATCATTCTTGACTCGTTCGAACTTGGAAACAACTTGTAGCTTCATTCTTGACTCGTTTGAACATGGAAACAACTTGTAAACTCTTGTAGGATCATTCTTGGCTCATTTGAACTTGAAAACAATCTGTAACAAATTGAGACATCATTCTTGACTCGTTCGAACTTGGAAACAACTTGTAGCTTCATTCTTGACTCGTTTGAACATGGAAACAAATTGTAAACTCTTGTAGATTCATTCTTGGCTCATTTGAACATGAAAACAATCAGTAACAAATGGAGACATCATTCCTGACTCGTTCAAACTTGGAAACAACTTGTAGCTTCATTCTTGATTCGTTTGAACATTGAAAAACTTGTAACCTGTTGTAGGATCATTCTTGGTTCACTTGTACATGAAAACAATCCGTAACAAATTGAGACATCATTCTTGACTCGTTCGAACATTGAAACAATTGTAAACACTTGTAGGATCATTTTTGGCTCATTTTAACATGACAACAATCCGTAACAACTTTAGACTTCATCCTTTCCTCGTTCGAACTTGGAAACAACTTGTTGCTTCATTCTTGACTCGTTTGAACATTGAAATAATTTTAAACTCTTATAGGATCATTTTTGGCTCATTTAAACATGAAAATAATCCGTAACAACTTGAGACTTCATTCTTTACTCGTTCGAACTTGGAAACAACTTGTCGCTTCTTTCTTGACTCGTTTGAACATTGAAACAATTGTAACCTCTTGTAGGATCATTCTTGGTTCATTTGGACATGAAAAAAATCTGTAACAAATTGAGACATCATTCTTGACTCGTTCGGACTTGGAAACAACTTGTAGCTTCATTCTTGACTCGTTTGAACATGGAAACAATCTGTAACAAATTGAGACATCATTCTTGACTCGTTCGAACTTGGAAACAACTTGTAGCTTCATTCTTGACTCGTTTGAACATGGAAACAACTTGTAAACTCTTGTAGGATCATTCTTGGCTCATTTGAACATGAAAACAATCTATAACAACTTGAGATTTTATTCTTTACTCGTTTGAACTTGGAAACAACTTGTCGCTTCATTCTTGGCTCGTTTGAACATTGAAAAAATTGTAACCTCTTGTAGGATCATTCTTGGTTCATTTGGACATGAAAATATCCGCAACAAATTGAGACATCATTCTTGACTCGTTCGAACTTGGAAACAACTTTTAGCTTCTTTCTTGACTCGTTTGAACATGGAAATAACTAGTAAACTGTTGTAGGATCATTCTTGGCTCATTTGAACTTGAAAACAATCTGTAACAAATTGAGACATCATTCTTGACTCGTTCGAACTTGGAAACAACTTGTAGCTTCATTCTTGACTCGTTTGAACATGGAAACAACTTGTAAACTCATGTAGGATCATTCTTGGCTCATTTGAACATGAAAACAATCTGTAACAAATTGAGACATCATTTTTGACTCGTTCGAACTTGGAAACAACTTGTAGCTTCATTCTTGACTCGTTTGAACATGGAAACAACTTGTAAACTCTTGTAGTATCATTCTTGGCTCATTTGAACATGAAATCAATCTGTAACAACTTGAGACTTTATTCTTTACTCGTTTGAACTTGGAAACAACTTGTAGCTCCATTCTTGACTCGTTTGAACATTGAAACACTTGTATACTCTTGTAGGATCATTCTTGGCTCATTTGAACATGAAGATAATCCGTAACAACTTGAGACTTTATTTTTACTTTTTTAACCTGGAAATAACTTGTAGCTCCATTCTTGACTCGTTTGAACATTGAAACAATTGTAACCTCTTGTAGGATCATTCTTGGTTCATTTGAACATGAAAATATCTGTAACAAATTGGGACATCATTCTTTACTCGTTCGAGCTTGGAAACAACTTGTTGCTTCATTCTTGACTCATTTGAACATTGAAATAATTTTAAACTCTTATAGGATCATTTTTGACTCATTTGAACTTGGAAACAACTTGTAGCTCCATTCTTGACTCGTTTGAACATTGAAACAATTGTAAACTCTTGTAGTATCATTTTTGGCTCATTTTAACATGACAACAATCCGTAACAACTTTAGACTGCATCCTTTCCTCGTTCGAACTTGGAAACAACTTGTTGCTTCATTCTTGACTCGTTTGGACATTGAAATAATTTTAAACTCTTATAGGATCATTTTTGACTCATTTGAACATGAAAACAATCCGTAACAACTTGAGACTTTATTCTTTACTCGTTCGAACTTGGAAACAACATGTCGCTTCTTTCTTGACTCGTTTGAACATTGAAACAATTGTAACCTCTTGTAGGATCATTCTTGGTTCATTTGGACATGAAAACAATCTGTAACAAATTGAGACATCATTCTTGACTCGTTCGAACTTGGAAACAACTTGTAGCTTCATTCTTGACTCATTTGAACATGGAAACAACTTGTAAACTCTTGTAGATTCATTCTTGGCTCATTTGAACATGAAAACAATCAGTAACAAATGGAGACATCATTCTTGACTCGTTCAAACTTGGAAACAACTTGTAGCTTCATTCTTGATTCGTTTGAACATTGAAAAACTTGTAACCTGTTGTAGGATCATTCTTGGTTCAGTTGTACATGAAAACAATCCGTAACAAATTGAGACATCATTCTTGACTCGTTCGAACATTGAAACAATTGTAAACTCTTGTAGGATCATTTTTGGCTCATTTTAACATGACAACAATCCGTAACAACTTTAGACTTCATCCTTTCCTCGTTCGAACTTGGAAACAACTTGTTGCTTCATTCTGGACTCGTTTGAACATTGAAATAATTTTAAACTCTTATAGGATCATTTTTGGCTCATTTAAACATGAAAATAATCCGTAACAACTTGAGACTTCATTCTTTACTCGTTCGAACTTGGAAACAACTTGTCGCTTCTTTCTTGACTCATTTAAACATTGAAACAATTATAACCTCTTGTAGGATCATTCTTGGTTCATTTGGACATGAAAACAATCTGTAACAAATTGAGACATCATTCTTGACTCGTTCGAACTTGGAAACAACTTGTAGCTTCATTCTTGACTCGTTTGAACATGGAAACAACTTGTAAACTCTTGTAGATTCATTCTTGGCTCATTTGAACATGAAAATAATCAGTAACAAATGGAGACATCATTCTTGACTCGTTCGAACTTGGAAACAATTTTTAGCTTCTTTCTTGACTCGTTTGAACATGGAAATAACTAGTAAACTGTTGTAGGATCATTCTTGGTTCATTTGGACATGAAAATATCCGCAACAAATTGAGACATCATTCTTGACTCGTTCGAACTTGGAAACAACTTGTAGCTTCATTCTTGACTCGTTTGAACA
Organism: Oenanthe sinensis; assembly: GCA_028671895.1. NCBI lineage: Eukaryota > Viridiplantae > Streptophyta > Magnoliopsida > Apiales > Apiaceae > Oenanthe > Oenanthe sinensis. The sequence goes on from CM053807.1 coordinate 17,305,495, forward strand.
TGGAAACAACTTGTAAACTCTTGTAGGATCATTCTTGGCTCATTTGAACTTGAAAACAATCTGTAACAAATTGAGACATCATTCTTGACTCGTTCGAACTTGGAAACAACTTGTAGCTTCATTCTTGACTCGTTTGAACATGGAAACAAATTGTAAACTCTTGTAGATTCATTCTTGGCTCATTTGAACATGAAAACAATCAGTAAAAAATGGAGACATCATTCTTGACTCGTTCAAACTTGGAAACAACTTGTAGCTTCATTCTTGATTCGTTTGAACATTGAAAAACTTGTAACCTGTTGTAGGATCATTCTTGGTTCAGTTGTACATGAAAACAATCCGTAACAAATTGAGACATCATTCTTGACTCGTTCGAACATTGAAACAATTGTAAACACTTGTAGGATCATTTTTGGCTCATTTTAACATGACAACAATCCGTAACTCGTTCGAACTTGGAAACAACTTGTTGCTTCATTCTTGACTCGTTTGAACATTGAAATAATTTTAAACTCTTATAGGATCATTTTTGGCTCATTTAAACATGAAAATAATCCGTAACAACTTGAGACTTCATTCTTTACTCGTTCGAACTTGGAAACAACTTGTCGCTTCTTTCTTGACTCGTTTGAACATTGAAACAATTGTAACCTCTTGTAGGATCATTCTTGGTTCATTTGGACATGAAAAAAATCTGTAACAAATTGAGACATCATTCTTGACTCGTTCGAACTTGCAAACAACTTGTAGCTTCATTCTTGACTCGTTTGAACATGGAAACAACTTGTAAACTCTTGTAGATTCATTCTTGGCTCATTTGAACATGAAAACAATCAGTAACAAATGGAGACATCATTCTTGACTCGTTCGAACTTGGAAACAATTTTTAGCTTCTTTCTTGACTCGTTTGAACATGGAAAAAACTAGTAAACTCTTGTAGGATCATTCTTGGCTCATTTGAACATGAAAACAATCTGTAACAAATTGAGACATCATTCTTGACTCTTTCGAACTTGGAAACAACTTGTAGCTTCATTCTTGACTCGTTTGAACATGGAAACAACTTGTAAACTCTTGTAGGATCATTCTTGGCTCATTTGAACATGAAAACAATCTATAACAACTTGAGATTTTATTCTTTACTCGTTTGAACTTGGAAACAACTTGTCGCTTCATTCTTGGCTCGTTTGAACATTGAAACAATTGTAACCTCTTGTAGGATCATTCTTGGTTCATTTGGACATGAAAATATCCGCAACGAATTGAGCCATCATTCTTGACTCGTTCGAACTTGGAAACAATTTGTAGCTTCATTTTTGACTCGTTTGAACATGGAAATAACTTGTAAACTCTTGTAGGATCAATCTTGGCTCATTTGAACTTGAAAACAATCTGTAACAAATTGAGACATCATTCTTGACTCGTTCGAACTTGGAAACAACTTGTAGCTTCATTCTTGACTCGTTTGAACATTGAAACAACTTGTAAACTCTTGTAGTATCATTCTTGGCTCATTTGAACATGAAATCAATCTGTAACAACTTGAGACTTTATTCTTTACTCGTTTGAACTTGGAAACAACTTGTAGCTCCATTCTTGACTCGTTTGAACATTGAAACAATTGTAAACTCTTGTAGGATCATTTTTGGCTCATTTTAACATGACAACAATCCGTAACAACTTTAGACTTCATCCTTTCCTCGTTCGAACTTGGAAACAACTTGTTGCTTCATTCTTGACTCGTTTGAACATTGAAATAATTTTAAACTCTTATAGGATCATTTTTGACTCATTTGAACATGAAAACAATCCGTAACAACTTGAGACTTCATTCTTTACTCGTTCGAACTTGGAAACAACATGTCGCTTCTTTCTTGACTCGTTTGAACATTGAAACAATTGTAACCTCTTGTAGGATCATTCTTGGTTCATTTGGACATGAAAACAATCTGTAACAAATTGAGACATCATTCTTGACTCGTTCGAAGTTGGAAACAACTTGTAGCTTCATTCTTGACTCGTTTGAACATGGAAACAACTTGTAAACTCTTGTAGATTCATTCTTGGCTCATTTGAACATGAAAAAAATCAGTAACAAATGGAGACATCATTCTTGACTCGTTCAAACTTGGAAACAATTTTTAGCTTCTTTCTTGACTCGTTTGAACATGGAAAAAACTACTAAACTCTTGTACGATCATTCTTGGCTCATTTGAACATGAAAACAATCTGTAACAAATTGAGACATTATTCTTGACTCGTTCGAACTTGGAAACAACTTGTAGCTTCATTCTTGACTCGTTTGAACATGGAAACAACTTGTAAACTCTTGTAGGATCATTCTTGGCTCATTTGAACATGAAAACAATCTATAACAACTTGAGATTTTATTCTTTACTCGTTTGAACTTGGAAACAACTTGTCACTTCATTCTTGGCTCGTTTGAACATTGAAACAATTGTAACCTCTTGTAGGATCATTCTTGGTTCATTTGGACATGAAAATATCCGCAACAAATTGAGACATCATTCTTGACTCGTTCGAACATGGAAACAATTTGTAGCTTCATTCTTGACTCGTTTGAACATGGAAATAACTTGTAAACTCTTGTAGGATCATTCTTGGCTCATTTGAACTTGAAAACAATCTGTAACAAATTGAGACATCATTCTTGACTCGTTCGAACTTGGAAACAACTTGTAGCTTCATTCTTGACTCGTTTGAACATGGAAACAACTTGTAAACTCTTGTAGTATCATTCTTGGCTCATTTGAACATGAAATCAATCTGTAACAACTTGAGACTTTATTCTTTACTCATTTGAACTTGGAAACGTAGCTCCATTCTTGACTCGTTTGAACATTGAAACAATTGTAAACTCTTGTAGGATCATTTTTGGCTCATTTTAACATGACAACAATCCGTAACAACTTTATACTTCATCCTTTCCTCGTTCGAACTTGGAAACAACTTGTTGCTTCATTCTTGACTCGTTTGAACATTGAAATAATTTTAAACTCTTATAGGATCATTTTTGACTCATTTGAACATGAAAACAATCCGTAACAACTTGAGACTTCATTCTTTACTCGTTCGAACTTGGAAACAACATGTCGCTTCTTTCTTGACTCGTTTGAACATTGAAACAATTGTAACCTCTTGTAGGATTATTCTTGGTTCATTTGGACATGAAAACAATCTGTAACAAATTGAGACATCATTCTTGACTCGTTCGAACTTGGAAACAACTTGTAGCTTCATTCTTGACTCGTTTGAACATGGAAACAACTTGTAAACTCTTGTAGATTCATTCTAGGCTCATTTGAACATGAAAACAATCAGTAACAAATGGAGACATCATTCTTGACTCGTTCGAACTTGGAAACAATTTTTAGCTTCTTTCTTGACTCGTTTGAACATGGAAATAACTAGTAAACTCTTGTAGGATCATTCTTGGCTCATTTGAACATGAAAACAATCTGTAACAAATTGAGACATCATTCTTGACTCGTTCGAACTTGGAAACAACTTGTAGCTTGATTCTTGACTCGTTTGAACATGGAAACAACTTGTAAACTCTTGTAGGATCATTCTTGGCTCATTTGAACATGAAAACAATCTATAACAACTTGAGATTTTATTCTTTACTCGTTTGAACTTGGAAACAACTTGTCACTTCATTCTTGGCTCGTTTGAACATTGAAACAATTGTAACCTCTTGTAGGATCATTCTTGGTTCATTTGGACATGAAAATATCCGCAACAAATTGAGACATCATTCTTGACTCGTTCGAACATGGAAACAATTTGTAGCTTCATTCTTGACTCGTTTGAACATGGAAATAACTTGTAAACTCTTGTAGGATCATTCTTGGCTCATTTGAACTTGAAAACAATCTGTAACAAATTGAGACATCATTCTTGACTCGTTCGAACTTGGAAACAACTTGTAGCTTCATTCTTGACTCGTTTGAACATGGAAACAACTTGTAAACTCTTGTAGTATCATTCTTGGCTCATTTGAACATGAAATCAATCTGTAACAACTTGAGACTTTATTCTTTACTCATTTGAACTTGGAAACGTAGCTCCATTCTTGACTCGTTTGAACATTGAAACAATTGTAAACTCTTGTAGGATCATTTTTGGCTCATTTTAACATGACAACAATCCGTAACAACTTTATACTTCATCCTTTCCTCGTTCGAACTTGGAAACAACTTGTTGCTTCATTCTTGACTCGTTTGAACATTGAAATAATTTTAAACTCTTATAGGATCATTTTTGACTCATTTGAACATGAAAACAATCCGTAACAACTTGAGACTTCATTCTTTACTCGTTCGAACTTGGAAACAACATGTCGCTTCTTTCTTGACTCGTTTGAACATTGAAACAATTGTAACCTCTTGTAGGATTATTCTTGGTTCATTTGGACATGAAAACAATCTGTAACAAATTGAGACATCATTCTTGACTCGTTCGAACTTGGAAACAACTTGTAGCTTCATTCTTGACTCGTTTGAACATGGAAACAACTTGTAAACTCTTGTAGATTCATTCTAGGCTCATTTGAACATGAAAACAATCAGTAACAAATGGAGACATCATTCTTGACTCGTTCGAACTTGGAAACAATTTTTAGCTTCTTTCTTGACTCGTTTGAACATGGAAATAACTAGTAAACTCTTGTAGGATCATTCTTGGCTCATTTGAACATGAAAACAATCTGTAACAAATTGAGACATCATTCTTGACTCGTTCGAACTTGGAAACAACTTGTAGCTTGATTCTTGACTCGTTTGAACATGGAAACAACTTGTAAACTCTTGTAGGATCATTCTTGGCTCATTTGAACATGAAAACAATCTATAACAACTGGAGATTTTATTCTTTACTCGTTTGAACTTGGAAACAACTTGTCGCTTCATTCTTGGCTCGTTTGAACATTGAAACAATTGTAACCTCTTGTAGGATCATTCTTGGTTCATTTGGACATGAAAATATCCGCAACAAATTGAGACATCATACTTGACTCGTTCGAACTTGGAAACCATTTGTAGCTTCATTCTTGACTCGTTTGAACATGGAAATAACTTGTAAACTCTTGTAGGATCATTCTTGGCTCATTTGAACTTGAAAACAATCTGTAACAAATTGAGACATCATTCTTGACTCGTTCGAACTTGGAAACAACTTGTAGCTTCATTCTTGACTCGGTTGAACATGGAAACAACTTGTAAACTCTTTTAGGATCATTCTTGGCTCATTTGAACATGAAAATAATTTGTAACAACTTGAGATTTTATTCTTTACTCGTTTGAACTTGGAAACAACTTGTCGCTTCATTCTTGGCTCGTTTGAACATTGAAACAATTGTAACCTCTTGTAGGATCATTCTTGGTTCATTTGCACATGAAAATATCTGTAACAAATTGGGACATCATTCTTGACTCGTTCGAACTTGGAAACAATTTGTAGCTTCATTCTTGACACGTTTGAACATGGAAATAACTTGTAAACTCTTGTAGAATCATTCTTGGCTCATTTGAACATGAAAACAATCTGTAACAAATTGAGACATCATTCTTGACTTGTTCGAACTTGGAAACAACTTGTAGCTTCATTCTTGACTCGTTTGAACATGGAAACAACTTGTAAACTCTTGTAGGATCATTCTTGGCTCATTTGAACATGAAAACAAATTGTAGCTTCATTCTTGACTCGTTTGAACATGGAAACAACTTGTAATCTCTTGTAGTATCATTCTTGGCTCATTTGAACATGAAATCAATCTGTAAAAACTTGAGACTTTATTCTTTACTCGTTTGAACTTGGAAACAACTTGTAGCGCCATTCTTGACTCGTTTGAACATTGAAACAATTGTAAACTCTTGTAGGATCATTTTTGGCTCATTTTAACATGACAACAATCCGTAACAACTTTAGACTTCATCCTTTCCTCGTTCTTACTTGGAAACAACTTGTTGCTTCATTCTTGACTCGTTTGAACATTGAAATAATTTTAAACTCTTATAGGATCATTTTTGACTCATTTGAACATGAAAACAATCCGTAACAACTTGTGACTTCATTCTTTACTCGTTCGAACTTGGAAACAACTTGTCGCTTCTTTCTTGACTCGTTTGAACATTGAAACAATTGTAACCTCTTGTAGGATCATTCTTGGTTCATTTGGACATGAAAACAATCTGTAACAAATTGAGACATCATTCTTGACTCGTTCGAACTTGGAAACAACTTGTAGCTTCATTCTTGAATCGTTTGAACATGGAAACAACTTGTAAATTCTTGTAGATTCATTCTTGGCTCATTTGAACATGAAAACAATCAGTAACAAATGGAGACATCATTCTTGACTCGTTCAAACTTGGAAACAATTTGTAGCTTCATTCTTGACTCGTTTGAACATTGAAACAACTTGTAAACTCTTGTAGTATCATTCTTGGCTCATTTGAACATGAAATCAATCTGTAACAACTTGAGACTTTATTCTTTACTCGTTTGAACTTGGAAACAACTTGTAGCTCCATTCTTGACTCGTTTGAACATTGAAACAATTGTAAACTCTTGTAGGATCATTTTTGGCTCATTTTAACATGACAACAATCCGTAACAACTTTAGACTTCATCCTTTCCTCGTTCGAACTTGGAAACAACTTGTTGCTTCATTCTTGACTCGTTTGAACATTGAAATAATTTTAAACTCTTATAGGATCATTTTTGACTCATTTGAACATGAAAACAATCCGTAACAACTTGAGACTTCATTCTTTACTCGTTCGAACTTGGAAACAACATGTCGCTTCTTTCTTGACTCGTTTGAACATTGAAACAATTGTAACCTCTTGTAGGATCATTCTTGGTTCATTTGGACATGAAAACAATCTGTAACAAATTGAGACATCATTCTTGACTCGTTCGAAGTTGGAAACAACTTGTAGCTTCATTCTTGACTCGTTTGAACATGGAAACAACTTGTAAACTCTTGTAGATTCATTCTTGGCTCATTTGAACATGAAAAAAATCAGTAACAAATGGAGACATCATTCTTGACTCGTTCAAACTTGGAAACAATTTTTAGCTTCTTTCTTGACTCGTTTGAACATGGAAAAAACTACTAAACTCTTGTACGATCATTCTTGGCTCATTTGAACATGAAAACAATCTGTAACAAATTGAGACATTATTCTTGACTCGTTCGAACTTGGAAACAACTTGTAGCTTCATTCTTGACTCGTTTGAACATGGAAACAACTTGTAAACTCTTGTAGGATCATTCTTGGCTCATTTGAACATGAAAACAATCTATAACAACTTGAGATTTTATTCTTTACTCGTTTGAACTTGGAAACAACTTGTCACTTCATTCTTGGCTCGTTTGAACATTGAAACAATTGTAACCTCTTGTAGGATCATTCTTGGTTCATTTGGACATGAAAATATCCGCAACAAATTGAGACATCATTCTTGACTCGTTCGAACATGGAAACAATTTGTAGCTTCATTCTTGACTCGTTTGAACATGGAAATAACTTGTAAACTCTTGTAGGATCATTCTTGGCTCATTTGAACTTGAAAACAATCTGTAACAAATTGAGACATCATTCTTGACTCGTTCGAACTTGGAAACAACTTGTAGCTTCATTCTTGACTCGTTTGAACATGGAAACAACTTGTAAACTCTTGTAGTATCATTCTTGGCTCATTTGAACATGAAATCAATCTGTAACAACTTGAGACTTTATTCTTTACTCATTTGAACTTGGAAACGTAGCTCCATTCTTGACTCGTTTGAACATTGAAACAATTGTAAACTCTTGTAGGATCATTTTTGGCTCATTTTAACATGACAACAATCCGTAACAACTTTATACTTCATCCTTTCCTCGTTCGAACTTGGAAACAACTTGTTGCTTCATTCTTGACTCGTTTGAACATTGAAATAATTTTAAACTCTTATAGGATCATTTTTGACTCATTTGAACATGAAAACAATCCGTAACAACTTGAGACTTCATTCTTTACTCGTTCGAACTTGGAAACAACATGTCGCTTCTTTCTTGACTCGTTTGAACATTGAAACAATTGTAACCTCTTGTAGGATTATTCTTGGTTCATTTGGACATGAAAACAATCTGTAACAAATTGAGACATCATTCTTGACTCGTTCGAACTTGGAAACAACTTGTAGCTTCATTCTTGACTCGTTTGAACATGGAAACAACTTGTAAACTCTTGTAGATTCATTCTAGGCTCATTTGAACATGAAAACAATCAGTAACAAATGGAGACATCATTCTTGACTCGTTCGAACTTGGAAACAATTTTTAGCTTCTTTCTTGACTCGTTTGAACATGGAAATAACTAGTAAACTCTTGTAGGATCATTCTTGGCTCATTTGAACATGAAAACAATCTGTAACAAATTGAGACATCATTCTTGACTCGTTCGAACTTGGAAACAACTTGTAGCTTGATTCTTGACTCGTTTGAACATGGAAACAACTTGTAAACTCTTGTAGGATCATTCTTGGCTCATTTGAACATGAAAACAATCTATAACAACTTGAGATTTTATTCTTTACTCGTTTGAACTTGGAAACAACTTGTCACTTCATTCTTGGCTCGTTTGAACATTGAAACAATTGTAACCTCTTGTAGGATCATTCTTGGTTCATTTGGACATGAAAATATCCGCAACAAATTGAGACATCATTCTTGACTCGTTCGAACATGGAAACAATTTGTAGCTTCATTCTTGACTCGTTTGAACATGGAAATAACTTGTAAACTCTTGTAGGATCATTCTTGGCTCATTTGAACTTGAAAACAATCTGTAACAAATTGAGACATCATTCTTGACTCGTTCGAACTTGGAAACAACTTGTAGCTTCATTCTTGACTCGTTTGAACATGGAAACAACTTGTAAACTCTTGTAGTATCATTCTTGGCTCATTTGAACATGAAATCAATCTGTAACAACTTGAGACTTTATTCTTTACTCATTTGAACTTGGAAACGTAGCTCCATTCTTGACTCGTTTGAACATTGAAACAATTGTAAACTCTTGTAGGATCATTTTTGGCTCATTTTAACATGACAACAATCCGTAACAACTTTATACTTCATCCTTTCCTCGTTCGAACTTGGAAACAACTTGTTGCTTCATTCTTGACTCGTTTGAACATTGAAATAATTTTAAACTCTTATAGGATCATTTTTGACTCATTTGAACATGAAAACAATCCGTAACAACTTGAGACTTCATTCTTTACTCGTTCGAACTTGGAAACAACATGTCGCTTCTTTCTTGACTCGTTTGAACATTGAAACAATTGTAACCTCTTGTAGGATTATTCTTGGTTCATTTGGACATGAAAACAATCTGTAACAAATTGAGACATCATTCTTGACTCGTTCGAACTTGGAAACAACTTGTAGCTTCATTCTTGACTCGTTTGAACATGGAAACAACTTGTAAACTCTTGTAGATTCATTCTAGGCTCATTTGAACATGAAAACAATCAGTAACAAATGGAGACATCATTCTTGACTCGTTCGAACTTGGAAACAATTTTTAGCTTCTTTCTTGACTCGTTTGAACATGGAAATAACTAGTAAACTCTTGTAGGATCATTCTTGGCTCATTTGAACATGAAAACAATCTGTAACAAATTGAGACATCATTCTTGACTCGTTCGAACTTGGAAACAACTTGTAGCTTGATTCTTGACTCGTTTGAACATGGAAACAACTTGTAAACTCTTGTAGGATCATTCTTGGCTCATTTGAACATGAAAACAATCTATAACAACTGGAGATTTTATTCTTTACTCGTTTGAACTTGGAAACAACTTGTCGCTTCATTCTTGGCTCGTTTGAACATTGAAACAATTGTAACCTCTTGTAGGATCATTCTTGGTTCATTTGGACATGAAAATATCCGCAACAAATTGAGACATCATACTTGACTCGTTCGAACTTGGAAACCATTTGTAGCTTCATTCTTGACTCGTTTGAACATGGAAATAACTTGTAAACTCTTGTAGGATCATTCTTGGCTCATTTGAACTTGAAAACAATCTGTAACAAATTGAGACATCATTCTTGACTCGTTCGAACTTGGAAACAACTTGTAGCTTCATTCTTGACTCGGTTGAACATGGAAACAACTTGTAAACTCTTTTAGGATCATTCTTGGCTCATTTGAACATGAAAATAATTTGTAACAACTTGAGATTTTATTCTTTACTCGTTTGAACTTGGAAACAACTTGTCGCTTCATTCTTGGCTCGTTTGAACATTGAAACAATTGTAACCTCTTGTAGGATCATTCTTGGTTCATTTGCACATGAAAATATCTGTAACAAATTGGGACATCATTCTTGACTCGTTCGAACTTGGAAACAATTTGTAGCTTCATTCTTGACACGTTTGAACATGGAAATAACTTGTAAACTCTTGTAGAATCATTCTTGGCTCATTTGAACATGAAAACAATCTGTAACAAATTGAGACATCATTCTTGACTTGTTCGAACTTGGAAACAACTTGTAGCTTCATTCTTGACTCGTTTGAACATGGAAACAACTTGTAAACTCTTGTAGGATCATTCTTGGCTCATTTGAACATGAAAACAAATTGTAGCTTCATTCTTGACTCGTTTGAACATGGAAACAACTTGTAATCTCTTGTAGTATCATTCTTGGCTCATTTGAACATGAAATCAATCTGTAAAAACTTGAGACTTTATTCTTTACTCGTTTGAACTTGGAAACAACTTGTAGCGCCATTCTTGACTCGTTTGAACATTGAAACAATTGTAAACTCTTGTAGGATCATTTTTGGCTCATTTTAACATGACAACAATCCGTAACAACTTTAGACTTCATCCTTTCCTCGTTCTTACTTGGAAACAACTTGTTGCTTCATTCTTGACTCGTTTGAACATTGAAATAATTTTAAACTCTTATAGGATCATTTTTGACTCATTTGAACATGAAAACAATCCGTAACAACTTGTGACTTCATTCTTTACTCGTTCGAACTTGGAAACAACTTGTCGCTTCTTTCTTGACTCGTTTGAACATTGAAACAATTGTAACCTCTTGTAGGATCATTCTTGGTTCATTTGGACATGAAAACAATCTGTAACAAATTGAGACATCATTCTTGACTCGTTCGAACTTGGAAACAACTTGTAGCTTCATTCTTGAATCGTTTGAACATGGAAACAACTTGTAAATTCTTGTAGATTCATTCTTGGCTCATTTGAACATGAAAACAATCAGTAACAAATGGAGACATCATTCTTGACTCGTTCAAACTTGGAAACAATTTGTAGCTTCATTCTTGACTCGTTTGAACATGGAAATAACTTGTAAACTCTTGTAGGATCAATCTTGGCTCATTTGAACTTGAAAACAATCTGTAACAAATTGAGACATCATTCTTGACTCGTTCGAACTTGGAAACAACTTGTAGCTTCATTCTTGACTCGTTTGAACATTGAAACAACTTGTAAACTCTTGTAGTATCATTCTTGGCTCATTTGAACATGAAATCAATCTGTAACAACTTGAGACTTTATTCTTTACTCGTTTGAACTTGGAAACAACTTGTAGCTCCATTCTTGACTCGTTTGAACATTGAAACAATTGTAAACTCTTGTAGGATCATTTTTGGCTCATTTTAACATGACAACAATCCGTAACAACTTTAGACTTCATCCTTTCCTCGTTCGAACTTGGAAACAACTTGTTGCTTCATTCTTGACTCGTTTGAACATTGAAATAATTTTAAACTCTTATAGGATCATTTTTGACTCATTTGAACATGAAAACAATCCGTAACAACTTGAGACTTCATTCTTTACTCGTTCGAACTTGGAAACAACATGTCGCTTCTTTCTTGACTCGTTTGAACATTGAAACAATTGTAACCTCTTGTAGGATCATTCTTGGTTCATTTGGACATGAAAACAATCTGTAACAAATTGAGACATCATTCTTGACTCGTTCGAAGTTGGAAACAACTTGTAGCTTCATTCTTGACTCGTTTGAACATGGAAACAACTTGTAAACTCTTGTAGATTCATTCTTGGCTCATTTGAACATGAAAACAATCAGTAACAAATGGAGACATCATTCTTGACTCGTTCAAACTTGGAAACAATTTTTAGCTTCTTTCTTGACTCGTTTGAACATGGAAAAAACTACTAAACTCTTGTAGGATCATTCTTGGCTCATTTAAACATGAAAACAATCTGTAACAAATTGAGACATTATTCTTGACTCGTTCGAACTTGGAAACAACTTGTAGCTTCATTCTTGACTCGTTTGAACATGGAAACAACTTGTAAACTCTTGTAGGATCATTCTTGGCTCATTTGAACATGAAAACAATCTATAACAACTTGAGATTTTATTCTTTACTCGTTTGAACTTGGAAACAACTTGTCGCTTCATTCTTGGCTCGTTTGAACATTGAAACAATTGTAACCTCTTGTAGGATCATTCTTGGTTCATTTGGACATGAAAATATCCGCAACAAATTGAGACATCATTCTTGACTCGTTCGAACATGGAAACAATTTGTAGCTTCATTCTTGACTCGTTTGAACATGGAAATAACTTGTAAACTCTTGTAGGATCATTCTTGGCTCATTTGAACTTGAAAACAATCTGTAACAAATTGAGACATCATTCTTGACTCGTTCGAACTTGGAAACAACTTGTAGCTTCATTCTTGACTCGTTTGAACATGGAAACAACTTGTAAACTCTTGTAGTATCATTCTTGGCTCATTTGAACATGAAATCAATCTGTAACAACTTGAGACTTTATTCTTTACTCATTTGAACTTGGAAACGTAGCTCCATTCTTGACTCGTTTGAACATTGAAACAATTGTAAACTCTTGTAGGATCATTTTTGGCTCATTTTAACATGACAACAATCCGTAACAACTTTATACTTCATCCTTTCCTCGTTCGAACTTGGAAACAACTTGTTGCTTCATTCTTGACTCGTTTGAACATTGAAATAATTTTAAACTCTTATAGGATCATTTTTGACTCATTTGAACATGAAAACAATCCGTAACAACTTGAGACTTCATTCTTTACTCGTTCGAACTTGGAAACAACATGTCGCTTCTTTCTTGACTCGTTTGAACATTGAAACAATTGTAACCTCTTGTAGGATTATTCTTGGTTCATTTGGACATGAAAACAATCTGTAACAAATTGAGACATCATTCTTGACTCGTTCGAACTTGGAAACAACTTGTAGCTTCATTCTTGACTCATTTGAACATGGAAACAACTTGTAAACTCTTGTAGATTCATTCTTGGCTCATTTGAACATGAAAAGAATCAGTAACAAATGGAGACATCATTCTTGACTCGTTCAAACTTGGAAACAACTTGTAGCTTCATTCTTGATTCGTTTGAACATTGAAAAACTTGTAACCTGTTGTAGGATCATTCTTGGTTCAGTTGTACATGAAAACAATCCGTAACAAATTGAGACATCATTCTTGACTCGTTCGAACATTGAAACAATTGTAAACTCTTGTATGATCATTTTTGGCTCATTTTAACATGACAACAATCCGTAACAACTTTAGACTTCATCCTTTCCTCGTTCGAACTTGGAAACAACTTGTTGCTTCATTCTTGACTCGTTTGAACATTGAAATAATTTTAAACTCTTATAGGATCATTTTTGGCTCATTTAAACATGAAAACAATCCGTAACAACTTGAGACTTCATTCTTTACTCGTTCGAACTTGGAAACAACTTGTCGCTTCTTTCTTGACTCGTTTGAACATTGAAACAATTGTAACCTCTTGTAGGATCATTCTTGGTTCATTTGGACATGAAAACAATCTGTAACAAATTGAGACATCATTCTTGACTCGTTCGAACTTGGAAACAACTTGTAGCTTCATTCTTGACTCGTTTGAACATGGAAACAACTTGTAAACTCTTGTAGATTCATTCTTGGCTCATTTGAACATGAAAACAATCAGTAACAAATGGAGACATCATTCTTGACTCGTTCGAACTTGGAAACAATTTTTAGCTTCTTTCTTGACTCGTTTGAACATGGAAATAACTAGTAAACTCTTGTAGGATCATTCTTGGCTCATTTGAACATGAAAACAATCTGTAACAAATTGAGACATCATTCTTGACTCGTTCGAACTTGGAAACAACTTGTAGCTTGATTCTTGACTCGTTTGAACATGGAAACAACTTGTAAACTCTTGTAGGATCATTCTTGGCTCATTTGAACATGAAAACAATCTATAACAACTGGAGATTTTATTCTTTACTCGTTTGAACTTGGAAACAACTTGTCGCTTCATTCTTGGCTCGTTTGAACATTGAAACAATTGTAATCTCTTGTAGGATCATTCTTGGTTCATTTGGACATGAAAATATCCGCAACAAATTGAGACATCATACTTGACTCGTTCGAACTTGGAAACAATTTGTAGCTTCATTCTTGACTCGTTTGAACATGGAAATAACTTGTAAACTCTTGTAGGATCATTCTTGGCTCATTTGAACTTGAAAACAATCTGTAACAAATTGAGACATCATTCTTGACTCGTTCGAACTTGGAAACAACTTGTAGCTTCATTCTTGACTCGGTTGAACATGGAAACAACTTGTAAACTCTTTTAGGATCATTCTTGGCTCATTTGAACATGAAAATAATTTGTAACAACTTGAGATTTTATTCTTTACTCGTTTGAACTTGGAAACAACTTGTCGCTTCATTCTTGGCTCGTTTGAACATTGAAACAATTGTAACCTCTTGTAGGATCATTCTTGGTTCATTTGCACATGAAAATATCTGTAACAAATTGGGACATCATTCTTGACTCGTTCGAACTTGGAAACAATTTGTAGCTTCATTCTTGACACGTTTGAACATGGAAATAACTTGTAAACTCTTGTAGAATCATTCTTGGCTCATTTGAACATGAAAACAATCTGTAACAAATTGAGACATCATTCTTGACTTGTTCGAACTTGGAAACAACTTGTAGCTTCATTCTTGACTCGTTTGAACATGGAAACAACTTGTAAACTCTTGTAGGATCATTCTTGGCTCATTTGAACATGAAAACAAATTGTAGCTTCATTCTTGACTCGTTTGAACATGGAAACAACTTGTAATCTCTTGTAGTATCATTCTTGGCTCATTTGAACATGAAATCAATCTGTAAAAACTTGAGACTTTATTCTTTACTCGTTTGAACTTGGAAACAACTTGTAGCGCCATTCTTGACTCGTTTGAACATTGAAACAATTGTAAACTCTTGTAGGATCATTTTTGGCTCATTTTAACATGACAACAATCCGTAACAACTTTAGACTTCATCCTTTCCTCGTTCGAACTTGGAAACAACTTGTTGCTTCATTCTTGACTCGTTTGAACATTGAAATAATTTTAAACTCTTATAGGATCATTTTTGACTCATTTGAACATGAAAACAATCCGTAACAACTTGTGACTTCATTCTTTACTCGTTCGAACTTGAAAACAACTTGTCGCTTCTTTCTTGACTCGTTTGAACATTGAAACAATTGTAACCTCTTGTAGGATCATTCTTGGTTCATTTGGACATGAAAATATCCGTAACAAATTGAGACATCATTCTTGACTCGTTCGAACTTGGAAACAACTTGTAGCTTCATTCTTGACTCGTTTGAACATTGAAACAACTTGTAAACTCTTGTAGTATCATTCTTGGCTCATTTGAACATGAAATCAATCTGTAACAACTTGAGACTTTATTCTTTACTCGTTTGAACTTGGAAACAACTTGTAGCTCCATTCTTGACTCGTTTGAACATTGAAACAATTGTAAACTCTTGTAGGATCATTTTTGGCTCATTTTAACATGACAACAATCCGTAACAACTTTAGACTTCATCCTTTCCTTGTTCGAACTTGGAAACAACTTGTTGCTTCATTCTTGACTCGTTTGAACATTGAAATAATTTTAAACTCTTATAGGATCATTTTTGACTCATTTGAACATGAAAACAATCCGTAACAACTTGAGACTTCATTCTTTACTCGTTCGAACTTGGAAACAACATGTCGCTTCTTTCTTGACTCGTTTGAACATTGAAACAATTGTAACCTCTTGTAGGATCATTCTTGGTTCATTTGGACATGAAAACAATCTGTAACAAATTGAGACATCATTCTTGACTCGTTCGAAGTTGGAAACAACTTGTAGCTTCATTCTTGACTCGTTTGAACATGGAAACAACTTGTAAACTCTTGTAGATTCATTCTTGGCTCATTTGAACATGAAAAAAATCAGTAACAAATGGAGACATCATTCTTGACTCGTTCAAACTTGGAAACAATTTTTAGCTTCTTTCTTGACTCGTTTGAACATGGAAAAAACTACTAAACTCTTGTACGATCATTCTTGGCTCATTTGAACATGAAAACAATCTGTAACAAATTGAGACATCATTCTTGACTCGTTCAAACTTGGAAACAACTTGTAGCTTCATTCTTGTCTCGTTTGAACATGGAAACAACTTGTAAACTCTTGTAGGATCATTCTTGGCTCATTTGAACATGAAAACAATCTGTAACAACTTGAGATTTTATTCTTTACTCGTTTGAACTTGGAAACAACTTGTCGCTTCATTCTTGGCTCGTTTGAACATTGAAACAGTTGTAACCTCTTGTAGGATCATTCGTGGTTCATTTGAACATGAAAATATCCGTAACAAATTGAGACATCATTCTTGACTCATTCGAACTTAGAAACAATTTATAGCTTCATTCTTGACTCGTTTGAACATGGAAATTACTTGTAAACTCTTGTAGGATCATTCTTGGCTCATTTGAACATGAAAACAATCTGTAACAAATTGAGACATCATTCTTGACTCGTTCGAACTTGGAAACAACTTGTAGCTTCATTCTTGACTCGTTTGAACATGGAAACAACTTGTAAACTCTTGTAGGATCATTCTTGGCTCATTTGAACATGAAATAAATCTGTAACAACTTGAGACTTTATTCTTTACTCGTTTGAACTTGGAAACAACTTGTCGCTTCATTCTTGGCTCGTTTGAACATTGAAACAATTGTAACCTCTTGTAGGATCATTCTTGGTTCATTTGAACATGAAAATATCCGTAACAAATTGAGACATCATTCTTGACTCGTTCGAACTTGGAAATAATTTATAGCTTCATTCTTGACTCGTTTGAACATGGAAATAACTTGTAAACTCTTGTAGGATCATTCTTAGCTCATTTGAACATGAAAACAATCTGTAATAAATTGAGACATCATTCTTGACTCGTTCGAACTTGGAAATAACTTGTAGCTTCATTCTTGACTCGTTTGAACATGGAAACAACTTGTAAACTCTTGTAGGATCATTCTTGGCTCATTTGAACATGAAAACAATCTGTAACAACTTGAGATTTTATTGTTTACTCATTTGAACTCGGAAATAACTTGTCGCTTCATTCATGGCTCGTTTGAACATTGAAACAATTGTAACCTCTTGTAGGATCATTCTTGGTTCATTTGAACATGAAAATATCCGTAACAAATTGAGACATCATTCTTGACTCGTTTGAACTTGGAAACAATTTATAGCTTCATTCTTGACTCGTTTGAACATGGAAATAACTTGTAAACTCTTGTAGGATCATTCTTGGCTCATTTGAACATGAAAACATTCTGTAATAAATTGAGACATCATTCTTGACTCGTTCGAACTTGGAAAAACTTGTAGCTTCATTCTTGACTCGTTTGAACATGGAAACAACTTGTAAACTCTTGTAGGATCATTCTTGGCTCATTTGAACATGAAAACAATTTGTAACAACTTGAGATTTTATTCTTTACTCGTTTGAACTTGGAAACAACTTGTCGCTTCATTCTTGGCTCGTTTGAACATTGAAACAATTGTAACCTCTTGTAGGATCATTCGTGGTTCATTTGAACATGAAAATATCCGTAACAAATTGAGACATCATTCTTGACTCATTCGAACTTAGAAACAATTTGTAGCTTCATTCTTGACTCGTTTGAACATGGAAATAACTTGTAAACTGTTGTACGATCATTCTTGGCTCATTTGAACATGAAAACATTCTGTAACAAATTGAGACATCATTCTTGACTCGTTCTAACTTGGAAACAACTTGTAGCTTAATTCTTGACTCGTTTGAACATGGAAACAACTTGTAAACTCTTGTAGGATCATTCTTGGCTCATTTGAACATGAAATCAATCTGTAACAACTTGAGACTTTATTCTTTACTCGTTTGAACTTGGAAACAACTTGTAGCTCCATTCTTGACTCTTTTGAACATTGAAACAATTGTAAACTCTTGTACGATCATTTTTGGCTCATTTTAACATGACAACAATCCGTAACAACTTTAGACTTCATCCTTTCCTAGTTCGAACTTGGAAACAACTTGTTGCTTCATTCTTGACTCGTTTGAACATTGAAATAATTTTAAACTCTTATAGGATCATTTTTGGCTCATTTGAACATCAAAACAATCTGTAACAACTTGAGACTTCATTCTTTAGTCGTTCGAACTTGGAAACAACTTGTCGCTTCTTTCTTGACTCGTTTGAACATTGAAACAATTGTAACCTCTTGTAGGATCATTCTTGGTTCATTTGGACATGAAAACAATCTGTAACAAATTGAGACATCATTCTTGACTCGTTCGAACTTGGAAACAATTTGTAGCTTCATTCTTGACTCGTTTGAACATGGAAAAAACTTGTAAACTCTTGTAGGATCATTCTTGGCTCATTTGAACATGAAATCAATCTGTAACAACTTGAGACTTTATTCTTTACTCGTTTGAACTTGGAAACAACTTGTAGCTCCATTCTTGACTCTTTTGAACATTGAAACAATTGTAAACTCTTGTACGATCATTTTTGGCTCATTTTAACATGACAACAATCCGTAACAACTTTAGACTTCATCCTTTCCTAGTTCGAACTTGGAAACAACTTGTTGCTTCATTCTTGACTCGTTTGAACATTGAAATAATTTTAAACTCTTATAGGATCATTTTTGGCTCATTTGAACATCAAAACAATCTGTAACAACTTGAGACTTCATTCTTTAGTCGTTCGAACTTGGAAACAACTTGTCGCTTCTTTCTTGACTCGTTTGAACATTGAAACAATTGTAACCTCTTGTAGGATCATTCTTGGTTCATTTGGACATGAAAACAATCTGTAACAAATTGAGACATCATTCTTGACTCGTTCGAACTTGGAAACAATTTGTAGCTTCATTCTTGACTCGTTTGAACATGGAAAAAACTTGTAAACTCTTGTAGGATCATTCTTGGCTCATTTGAACATGAAATAAATCTGTAACAACTTGAGACTTTATTCTTTACTCGTTTGAACTTGGAAACAACTTGTCGCTTCATTCTTGGCTCGTTTGAACATTGAAACAATTGTAACCTCTTGTAGGATCATTCTTGGTTCATTTGAACATGAAAATATCCGTAACAAATTGAGACATCATTCTTGACTCGTTCGAACTTGGAAATAATTTATAGCTTCATTCTTGACTCGTTTGAACATGGAAATAACTTGTAAACTCTTGTAGGATCATTCTTAGCTCATTTGAACATGAAAACAATCTGTAATAAATTGAGACATCATTCTTGACTCGTTCGAACTTGGAAATAACTTGTAGCTTCATTCTTGACTCGTTTGAACATGGAAACAACTTGTAAACTCTTGTAGGATCATTCTTGGCTCATTTGAACATGAAAACAATCTGTAACAACTTGAGATTTTATTCTTTACTCATTTGAACTCGGAAATAACTTGTCGCTTCATTCATGGCTCGTTTGAACATTGAAACAATTGTAACCTCTTGTAGGATCATTCTTGGTTCATTTGAACATGAAAATATCCGTAACAAATTGAGACATCATTCTTGACTCGTTTGAACTTGGAAACAATTTATAGCTTCATTCTTGACTCGTTTGAACATGGAAATAACTTGTAAACTCTTGTAGGATCATTCTTGGCTCATTTGAACATGAAAACATTCTGTAATAAATTGAGACATCATTCTTGACTCGTTCGAACTTGGAAAAACTTGTAGCTTCATTCTTGACTCGTTTGAACATGGAAACAACTTGTAAACTCTTGTAGGATCATTCTTGGCTCATTTGAACATGAAAACAATTTGTAACAACTTGAGATTTTATTCTTTACTCGTTTGAACTTGGAAACAACTTGTCGCTTCATTCTTGGCTCGTTTGAACATTGAAACAATTGTAACCTCTTGTAGGATCATTCGTGGTTCATTTGAACATGAAAATATCCGTAACAAATTGAGACATCATTCTTGACTCATTCGAACTTAGAAACAATTTGTAGCTTCATTCTTGACTCGTTTGAACATGGAAATAACTTGTAAACTGTTGTACGATCATTCTTGGCTCATTTGAACATGAAAACATTCTGTAACAAATTGAGACATCATTCTTGACTCGTTCTAACTTGGAAACAACTTGTAGCTTAATTCTTGACTCGTTTGAACATGGAAACAACTTGTAAACTCTTGTAGGATCATTCTTGGCTCATTTGAACATGAAATCAATCTGTAACAACTTGAGACTTTATTCTTTACTCGTTTGAACTTGGAAACAACTTGTAGCTCCATTCTTGACTCTTTTGAACATTGAAACAATTGTAAACTCTTGTACGATCATTTTTGGCTCATTTTAACATGACAACAATCCGTAACAACTTTAGACTTCATCCTTTCCTAGTTCGAACTTGGAAACAACTTGTTGCTTCATTCTTGACTCGTTTGAACATTGAAATAATTTTAAACTCTTATAGGATCATTTTTGGCTCATTTGAACATCAAAACAATCTGTAACAACTTGAGACTTCATTCTTTAGTCGTTCGAACTTGGAAACAACTTGTCGCTTCTTTCTTGACTCGTTTGAACATTGAAACAATTGTAACCTCTTGTAGGATCATTCTTGGTTCATTTGGACATGAAAACAATCTGTAACAAATTGAGACATCATTCTTGACTCGTTCGAACTTGGAAACAATTTGTAGCTTCATTCTTGACTCGTTTGAACATGGAAATAACTTGTAAACTCTTGTAGGATCATTCTTGGCTCATTTGAACATGAAAACAATCTATAACAAATTGAGACATCATTCTTGACACGTTCAAACTTGGAAACAACTTGTAGCTTCATTCTTGTCTCGTTTGAACATGGAAACAACTTGTAAACTCTTGTAGGATCATTCTTGGCTCATTTGAACAAGAAAACAATCTGTAACAACTTGAGATTTTATTCTTTACTCGTTTGAACTTGGAAACAACTTGTCGCTTCATTCTTGGCTCGTTTGAACATTGAAACAATTGTAACCTCTTGTAGGATCATTCTTGGTTCATTTGAACATGAAAATATCCGTAACAAATTGAGACATCATTCTTGACTCGTTCGAACTTGGAAATAATTTGTAGCTTCATTCTTGACTCGTTTGAACATGGAAATAACTTGTAAACTGTTGTAGGATCATTCTTGGCTCATATGAACATGAAAACAATCTGTAACAAATTGAGACATCATTCTTGACACGTTCAAACTTGGAAACAACTTGTAGCTTCATTCTTGTCTCGTTTGAACATGGAAACAACTTGTAAACTCTTGTAGGATCATTCTTGGCTCATTTGAACAAGAAAACCATCTGTAACAACTTGAGATTTTATTCTTTACTCGTTTGAACTTGGAAACAAATTGTCGCTTCATTCTTGGCTCGTTTGAACATTGAAACAATTGTAACCTCTTGTAGGATCATTCTTGGTTCATTTGAACATGAAAATATCCGTAACAAATTGAGACATCATTCTTGACTCGTTCGAACTTGGAGACAACTGGTAGCTTCATTCTTGACTCGTTTGAACATGGAAACAACTTGTAAACTCTTGTAGGATCATTCTTGGCTCATTTGAACGTGAAAACAATCAGTAACAAATGGAGACATCATTCTTGACTCGTTCAAACTTGGAAACAACTTGTAGCTTCATTCTTGATTCGTTTGAACATTGAAAAACTTGTAACCTATTGTAGGATCATTCTTGGTTCAGTTGTACATGAAAACAATCCGTAACAAATTGAGACATCATTCTTGACTCATTCGAACTTGGAAACAATTTGTAGCTTCATTCTTGACTCGTTTGAACATGGAAAAAACTTGTAAACTCTTGTAGGATCATTCTTGGCTCATTTGAACATGAAAACAATCTGTAACAAATTGAGACATCATTCTTGACTCGTTCGAACTTGGAAACAACTTGTAAACTCTTGTAGGATCATTCTTGGCTCATTTGAACATGAAAACAATCTGTAACAACTTGAGACTTTATTCTTTACTCGTTTGAACTTGTAAACAACTTGTCGCTTCATTCTTGGCTCGTTTGAACATTGAAACAATTGTAACCTCTTGTAGGATCATTCTTAGTTCACTTGAACATGAAAAAAATCCATAACAAATTGAGACATCATTCTTGACTCGTTTGAACATGGAAACAATTTTTAGCTTCATTCTTGACTCGTTTGAACGTGGAAATAACTTGTAAACTCTTCTAGGATCATTCATGGCTCATTTGAACTTGAAAACAATCTGTAACAAATTGAGACATCATTCTTGACTCGTTCGAACTTGGAAACAACTTGTAGCATCATTCTTGACTCGTTTGAACATGGAAACAACTTGTAAACCCTTGTAGGATTATTCTTGGCTCATTTGAACATGAAAACAATCTGTAACAACTTGAGATTTTATTCTTTACTCGTTTGAACTTGGAAATAACTTGTCGCTTCATTCTTGGCTCGTTTGAACATTGAAACAATTGTAACCTCTTGTAGGATCATTCGTGGTTCATTTGAACATGAAAATATCCGTAACAAATTGAGACATCATTCTTGACTCATTCGAACTTGGAAACAATTTGTAGCTTCATTCTTGACTCGTTTGAACATGGAAATAACTTGTAAACTCTTGTAGGATCATTCTTGGCTCAGTTGAACATGAAAACAATCTGTAACAAATTGAGACATCATTCTTGACTCGTTCGAACTTGGAAAGAACTTGTAGCTTCATTCTTGACTCGTTTGAACATGGAAACAACTTGTAAACTCTTGTAGGATCATTCTTGGCTCATTTGAACATGAAATCAATCTGTAACAACTTGAGACTTTATTCTTTACTCGTTTGAACTTGGAAACAACTTGTAGCTCCATTCTTGACTCGTTTGAACATTGAAACAATTGTAAACTCTTGTAGGATCATTTTTGGCTCATTTTAACATGACAACAATCCGTAACAACTTTAGACTTCATCCTTTCCTCGTTCGAACTTGGAAACAAGTTGTTGCTTCATTCTTAACTCGTTTGAACATTGAAATAATTTTAAACTCTTATAGGATCATTTGAACATGAAAACAATCCGTAACAACTTGATACTTCATTCTTTACTCGTTCGAACTTGGAAACAACTTGTCGCTTCTTTCTTGACTCGTTTGAACATTGAAACAATTGTAACCTCTTGTAGGAACATTCTTCGTTCATTTGAACATGAAAACAATCCATAACAAATTGAGACATCATTCTTGACTCGTTCAAACTTCGAAACAACTTGTAGCTTCATTCTTGACTCGTTTGAACATGGAAACAACTTGTAAACTGTTGTAGGATCATTCTTGGCTCATTTGAACATGAAAACAATTTGAAACAACTTGAGACTTTACTCGTTTAAACTTGGATACAAGTTGTAGCTCCATTTTTGACTCGTTTGAACATTGAAACAATTTTAAACTCTTGTAGGATCATTTTTGGCTCATTTGAACATGACAACAATCCGTAACAACATTAGACTTCATTATTTACTCGTTCGAACTTGGAAACAACTTGTAGCTTCATTCTTGACTCGTTTGAACATTGAAACAATTGTAAACTCTTGTAGTATCATTCTTGGTTCATTTGGACTTGAAAACAATCCGTAACAAATTGAGACATCATTCTTGACTCGTTCGAACTTGGAGACAACTTGTAGCTTCATTCTTGACTCGTTTGAACATGGAAACAACTTGTAAACTCTTATAGATTCATTCTTGGCTCATTTGAACATGAAAACAATCCGTAACAAATGGAGACATCATTCTTGACTCGTTCAAACTTGGAAACAACTTGTAGCTTCATTCTTGATTCGTTTGAACATGGAAACAACTTGTAAACTCTTGTAGGATCATTCTTGGCTCATTTGAACATGAAAACAATCTTTAACAACTTGAGACTTTATTCTTTACTCGTTTGAACTTGGAAACAACTTGTAGCTCCATTCTTGACTCGTTTGAACTTTGAAACAATTGTAAACTCTTGTAGGATCATTTTTGGCTCATTTCAACGTGACAACAATCCGTAAGAACTTTAGACTTCATTCTTTACTCGTTCGAACTTGGAAACAACTTGTGGCTTCATTCTTGACTCACTTGAACATTGAAATAATTTTAAACTCTTGTAGGATCATTTTTGGCTCATTTGAACATGAAAACAATCCGTACAAACTTGATACATCATTCTTTACACGTTCGAACTTGGAAACAACTTGTCGCTTCTTTCTTGACTCATTTGAACATTGAAATAAGTGTAACCTCTTGTTGGATCATTCTTCGTTCATTTGAACATTGAAATAATTGTAACCTCTTGTTGGATCATTCTTCGTTCATTTGAACATGAAAACCATCCATAACAAATTGAGACATCATTCTTGACTCGTTCGAACTTGGAAACAACTTGTAGCTTCATTCTTGACTCGTTTGAACATGGAAACAACTTGTAAACTCTTGTAGGATCATTCTTGGCTCATTTGAACATGAAAACAATCTGTAACAACTTGAGACTTTATTCTTTACTCGTTTAAACTTTGAGACAACTTGTAGCTTCATTCTTGACTCGTTTGAACATTGAAACAATTTTAAACTCTTGTAGGATCATTTTTGGCTCATTTGAACATGACAACAATCCGTAACAACATTAGACTTTATTCTTTACTCGTTCGAACTTGGAAACAACTTGTAGCTTCATTCTTTACTCGTTTGAACATTGAAACAATTGTAAACTCTTGTAGGATCATTCTTGGTTCATTTGGACATGAAAAAAATCCGTACCAAATTGAGACATCATTCTTGACTCGTTCGAACTTGGAAATAACTTGTAGCTTCATTCTTGACTCGTTTGAACATGGAAACAACTTGTAAACTCTTATAGATTCATTCTTGGCTCATTTGAACATGAATTCTTACCCTTCCATCACCTCTACCCCTCTTATCACGTATCCATCTTCTCGTTCTCACCTACCTCTTCCCCTTTTTTTTCCCTGCGTTGTTTTTCTTTCTCTTTCCATGGTGAGTCAAGGTTCTAGGTGCGATTCAGATGGGGTTCCTGATTTTTTGAATGATGTTGATCTCTAAAGTAAGTTAGAAGATGGGTTTTCTTTGCCTGAAGCAGGAGCTGGTCTTGGAGTCTATAGCACAACTTTTGATAAAGGTGATGTAGATGATTGTAAGTTTAGCTCTGTTGCAGGAGGGTTTGTGGTTGGTAGTAGCTCAGGAGGTATTCCGGTGGTGAAAGATGCTGATTCGATGAGCTCAGATGATACTCTTAGTCCCCAAGCTACCAGGAACTAGGTTAGGGAACATGTAAAGAGTCATGGATTTGTAGCACTTTCTCATCTCGAAAGGTTTTACTTTGGAGGATGTAGACAAATCGATACAATTGAATGATGTTGGGTATTTTGATGCTCCCTAAGGCGAGATGATGATTGGCTCCCTGTGTTAAGTAACTCTCGGCAAGGTGTTAAGGCTTCTAAGTTCCAGATTTTCCATGATGAGGAGTCAAGGAAAACTGCTAACAAGGTGTTTGATGAAATGTCACAAAAGGAGAAGACTGGTCAAGATATTACTAATGGAAAAAGTGGTGTTGGTCTACACAAATCAGAGCATGAGATAGCAGAGGATCAGGTAATAGGTGACGCAGGGAAGAAATCTTGGGCTAACATTGTAAAATCTGCTCCTTCAACTGGTTGTGATGTTGTTTTCGATTATATGCCGATGCCTGCTGGTTGTCAAATTATTTCACCACCAGATGAAGTGCTAAAAAAAGGTATAGAGAAATTCAAGCGTTGCGTAGTTGGTTCATTCACTAAGGGTACTCTCTCTTTTCAAACAGTAATGGATATTGCTCATAAAATCTGGGACTCTAAAGGGCTTGTTAATGTTTTCCAAAAGAATAATAGCACCTTCATTTTTAAATTTGTGTCAGTTGCAGCTAAGAATGTGATTTTAGCCAGGGGGACCTGGTATTTTGACCGCAGACCTTTGGTTGTCACCGATTGGGGGGCAGATGTTTCTACTTCTCCAGTTTCGCATATGCCGATTTGGGTTAAGCTTACTAATTTACCAAACTGCTATTGGACAAGGGAGGGGCTTAGTTGTATTGAAAGTGCAATAGGGGAACCGTTGTGTGCAGATAAACTTACATCTCAGCTTAATGTGTTAACATTTGCTCGTATGTGTGTTAATTATAAAGTTGGGGACCCTCTCCCGGACAAGCTTCTAGTATCAGACATGAATCCCATAACAGGTGAGAAGGAAACAGTGGAGGTCTTAGTTATTTACCAGCAAAAACCATTGATTTGTAAGGGATGTAAGTCGTTGGGTCATTTAATCTCAGCATGCCCTGTTACTCGTCGAGTGTGGGTTCAAAAATCTACTCCTCCAGTTAAGCAACCATCAAAAGATGATAGTGTTAATGTTAACCCAGCTGTGAAGGCCAATTCTTCTGGTGTTAGTGGTAAAATCTCAACTAAACATGTGAAAAGTACCGTCAACTTGGAAATGAGTACACCTCTTGCTCCTATTACAGACAAAGGGAAGAATGTTACCTCAAGCACTACTAATGATCAGGACTGGAACACTGTTGCTCGAAAGGAAAAATTCAAAGTTGTGCATACTCCAGATGAAGCCTCTCTTTCACCTCTTAATACCTTCAGATATCTCTCTAATGTGGATGAAGTTGAAGCAAAGTGGAAACAACAACAAGTGCAGAATCCAGAGTCTAAATCAGCTAGAAAGAGGCATAAAAAAGCTCTGTCTTTCGGGAAATCCCCACCCCCTTCATGTTAATTTTATGATTGATTTTTGTTCTTTTAATGTTCGGGATTTGAATAATAAGATCTCCTACATTAAAGACTTTATTATTAGTAATAAAATTAGTCTTGTTGGCTTGTTAGAAACTAGAGTTGATAATAATTTGGCTTCTACCATCTCTAATAAAGTTGCTAGAAATTTTACTCGGTTTTTTAACTATGATATGCACCCTAATGGTCGAATTTGGTTAGGATGGGATGTAGATATTTGTAACATCACTGTGGTCGATCATTCAGCTCAAGCTATTCATTGCTCTGTTGCAAGATGGGAATGCCCAGGGGATGTTTTTATGGTGTCATTCATTTATGCTTATAACACAAGTGAAGAACGAAGAAGTTTATGGAGAGAGTTAAATTCTTTTTCCAGGTTGTATTCTCTTCCGTGGTGTGTTTGTGGTGATTTCAACACTTATATAGACTTGAATGAGAATCTTGGTGGAAGGGAGGGATGGAATAGCGGTATGTTGAATTTCAAAGAATGTATTGCAGACATTGGTTTGGTTGATCTAAAAAGCTTGGGCGCTCATCTTACTTGGTGGAATAGCTCTATTAATGACCCCACCTTTAGAAAGCTAGACCGAGTTCTTGTCAACGGAGATTGGCTTCAAAAATTCCCTATGGCATTTGCTAATTTTTTGTCTCGTGGTCTTTCAGATCACTCGCCTGCTGCTATTGCTTTGGGTATATCCTGGAAAAGAACTTTCAAGCCGTTTCAATTTTTTAATCACTTGATAGATAAACCGGAGTTTTTGCCAGAGGTCAAGAAGGCTTGGGTTTTTTCTGTAAGGGGTGATCCTTGGTTTACTCTCACTGCTAAGCTTAAGTGAGTCAAAGAAGCCATGATCAAGCTTAACAAGGAATCTGGAAATTTACATCATAATGTTGAAATTAGAAGGCTGCTTCTCCTGAATTTTCAAGCAAACATGCCTTCCTTTCCGTCAACTGCAGATTTCTTGGAAGAAAATCGGTTATCTAATCTTTATACTACTGCTCTTCTAGAGGAAGAAAAGTTTTTGCAGCAAAAGTCGCGTGTGACATGGATTAATAGTGGAGATGGCAATAATTCACATTTCTTTAATCACTGTAGAGGTAGATGGAATTCTAATAAAGTTTTAGCTTTAAGGGGTGATACTGGTGAGCTTCAATACGGGCATGAAAAAGTTTCCTCCATAGCAGTTGATTACTACCAGAATTTGTTAGGTGCTCAGGTGGAGGTGGAGGAGTTTCCTCCTTTTCTCTCTTTACCCAGAATCTCGAATGAACAATCTACTGAGCTTCTAGCCCCTGTGACGACTTTAGAAATTTTGGAAACTTTTAAACACATGGCTAAGCGAAAGAGCCCAGGACCAGATGGGTTCACTGCATAATTTTTTATAGCATCTTGGAGTATTATTGGGGAGGATGTCACGAAGGGAATTCTTTATTTCTTCGACACTTGTAACCTGCCCAGGATTATAAACACTGCTGCAATTGCTTTAATCCCGAAAGTGGTGGGGGCTTCTAGTATGAACCAATTTAGACCAATATCTTGCTGCAACACTATCTACAAGTGTATCACAAAGATTCTTTCTAAGAGGTTAAAGAGTGTTCATCCAAGTTTAATTTCTTTAAACCAAGCGGCGTTTGTCCCAGGCCGAGACATTGGTGATAATGTGCTTCTTGTTCAAGCATTATGCAGAAACTATCATTTGGATCAGGATCAACCAAGATGTGCCATTAAATTACACCTTAGAAAGGCGTTTGACTCCCTCAATTGGAACTTTCTTTTTACGGCTTTGGAGAGAATGGGATTCCCAGCTTTGTTTCTTCGTTGGCTTAAAAGTTGTGTTTGCACAACCATGTTTCTATTAAAGTGAATGGATCGCTTGAAGGATTTTTTCCAGGAAAATCGGGGCTCCGACAAGGAGACCCCATCTCTCCATACTTGTTCACTTTAGCCATGGAGGTGTTTACGGCTTGTATCAACCATATTACTTCCAGTCAAAACTTTAATTATCATTGGAAGACTGAAGCTACTAAAACTTCGTCTCTTTTCTTCGATGATGATGTAATTCTATTTGGCAGCGGGGATAAGCACTCTATTAAGCTTCTTCTTGAGGGAGTTCATCGTTTTTCGAGCATCTCAGGTCTGCATCCTAACCCGGAGAAGTGCTCGTGTTTTTTCAGTAATGTTCCGTTGCAGACAATTAATAGAATTTCGACTTTGACTGGTTTTTCTTGGGGTGAGCTCCCTGTGAAGTATCTTGGTCTTCCTCTTATTACTAAATCTCTATCTCGGGCTGACTATCTTCCTCTGGTTATGAAGCTTTCTCAGAAGTTGCAACACTGGACAAATATTTACCTCAGTTTTGCAGGGAGATTGCAGTTAATCAAGACGGTTTTGCATGGGATTTTTAACTTTTGGTCATCTCATATTCTGCTTCCTACTTCGGGTTTAAAGGTAATGCAATCTAAATGTGCTAAATTTCTCTGGGGAGGTTATAATTCAGCTAATTGCCAGTATAAAGTAGCTTGGAAAGAGTGTTGCCTCCCGAAAACTGAAGGTGGGCTGGGTATAAAAGATCTTCGTGAGTGGAACAAGGCAGCTGCCCTGTGGCAATTATGGAAGCTTATTCATACTGCTTCGAAATCTCTTTGGGTTCAGTGGGTTAGATTGAATATTCTGAGAAATAGGGGGGTCTGGACGTTTGTTAACAACTCTAAACTTCCTTGGAGCCTGAGAAATATTTTTCAATCTAGAAGCACTGCTCTTAATTTTCTGAGATATCAAATAGGTGGTAACTCCTCTTTTCTTCTCTGGCATGACCCTTGGATTAATAACTTGCCATTGACGGAGCGATTTGGTACTGATATAATTTCCTTGACTGAATCTTTCGACCTGGCCCCAATCAGCTCTATCCAGTACAATGGAACTTGGGCTTTACCAGTTTCTAACCATGTTAGTGTTATTGACCTGCGACATCAGATTTCCAATGTTACTATTGCTAACCGTGATACAATTTTATGGGATGGTCTTTCGGGACTAAAGATTAAGCTTTCAGCTTTTTGGACCTCTATAAGAAGAACTGGTGTTCCTCCCCGTTGGTTACCTGTTGTGTGGCATTATCTTCACATTCCAAAATGTTCTTTTGTGTTATGGCTAGCCCTAAAAAATAGATTGCTTACGAAGGACCGTATGATTCTTTTTGGGATGGGAGTGGACCCTACTTGTACTCTATGTAGCTCATCGATTGAAACTTCTGAGCATATTCTTGTGGAATGCCCCTGGGTGTAGCAAATTTTGTCTAGTAGTCCTCTTCCCTTAGCTCAAAATTGGATTGCTTCTATTCATGGGGTGAAGAAAGACATAAAAAGGCAGATTCTTTATCTTTATGTTGCTGTTGCTATTTACCATGCATGGGTTGAAAGAAACAGTAGAATTCATACAAATACCCGTAAGCCGGTTCAGGTTCTTCTTCGTCAAGTGAAACAAATGGCGCGAGATAAAGTTCATAGTTGTAAAAAATTTCAGGATATGGTTACTAATGACCCATCTATTATTAGCTTGCTGTATTGATTTTATTGTTGTTACTTGGCTTTTATTTTATAGTAGTCGTGTTGCATATTTTAGTTAGGGGGCTGTCCCTTTCTAAAATCCTGGGGTATGCCCTAGGTTTCTTGGTGTAATTTTTATTCTTGTTAATATATTTTATTTAGCAAAAAAAAAACCATCTGTAACAAATGGAGACATCATTCTTGACTCGTTCAAACTTGGAAATAACTTGTAGCTTCATTCTTGATTCGTTTGAACATGGAAACAACTTGTAAACTCTTGTAGGATCATTCTTGGCTCGTTTGAACATGAAAACAATCTGTAACAAATTGAGACATCATTCTTGACTCGTTCGAACTTGGAAACAACTTGTAACTTCATTCTTGACTCGTTTGAACATGGAAACAACTTGTAAACTCTTGTAGGATCATTCTTGGCTCATTTGAACATGAAAACAATCCGTAACAACTTCAGAAGAAACATACGAAATACAGACAACCACCAGGGCAGAAATCATATGAAAAGAAAATATTTATTTATTTATAACAAGCCGATGGGCCATTACATTGCTTAAAACCCCGTAGGGTTACTACTCACACATTACAATATTGATGGACTCTAGAATTTCTTAGCTATGCTGCTGGAAAAATGATGTCCTTCTTACAAATATAACTTAGCCTTTTATAGATCAAGGACTAAGGGTCTTGCATTATTAAAGTAGAAGATGCCTTCTGCTTTACATAAAGTAGATGCTCTTTGTCTTCTGCTTTTGCTTTTCATAAAGCTGCCGTCTGCTCTTGCTTTTCATAAAGTAGATGCTTCTGCTTTTTCTAAAGTAGATGCTTCTTGCTTTTCTTTGTTAGTGGCGGGACCACAGATTTGGCATTTTCCTTCTATACCAAATTTCTTTAGCTCCTTCATCTTCTTCTGACAAAAAGACTCGTTGTGCTTTCCTAGTGCATACGTATGTGTAATGCATACCTTGAATGCTTCAATTTTTTCCCAATCTGACTGACTTAATCCTTTGTGTGAATAGGACGTCATAAGGCAGTATGTGGTAGCCAAGTTGACCTTGAGCTTGTCATCTGGTTTTACACTAAAGATTTTGTTAATTAAATTGATTAACTTAACCTCAGCAAGTTTCCTAAGATCTTCTTTGTCGAGCTTTGCTTCCATGGCTTGACTTGGAAAATAGATCTTTTCATTTACAGTTCTAATCTGTACATAATGATATGGCTGAATAGCCATCCCAAAGGGCTAATTGTTCACAAGTGTTTTCCATGGAAGTGTCCATAGTTTTATAGGATCTCAAAGAAAGAGATTTTACTACTAAGCAGAGAAGCTTTTTCTATTGAGAGGAAGATATAGAGAATTGTTTGTGTGTTTGCATCTCATAACTCTCAGTATTTATAGGCCTTTAGTGCCTTGGATTCCTGCAAAAGTAAGCAAACGATGCATCGAATGATGTCATTAGTATAATTATTGCTGGTATTCCCTTGTTAAAAAATCTGCTAAACAGTTTTTGACTCCTTCAATGTGCTCGACATCAAAGCTGTATCTGCTTAACCATTGTTGCCAACGGACAAGTCTTCCTTGCTTATTGTCTCCCTGTAACTTAATACGAAGAAAATAAGTAAAGTTTCTATTATCAGTTCTAACCAAAAATTTTGTTGGAGTTAGATAAATAGAAAATTTATTAATAACTCTAATTACTGCAAGATATTCCTTCTCGTTAGAGTGGTAATTTCTTTCAGCATCTTTAAAGCTACCTGACGCATACCTGCAGATTAATTCTTTATCGGAACTTACTGCTTTAAGAACCCCTCCCCAGTATTCTCCTGAAGCATCAGTCTCAATGATGAGCTTGTCACTAGGATCTGGATGGTAGAGTTTTGGAAAACCCTTAAGATTCTTTTTTATCTTACAGATATAGTCTGTATCAGATTCTTTCCATTCCCATGGAATGTCCTTTTTGAGCTTGACCTGCAATGGCGCACGAATAACTGCAAGTTTTGGAATATAATCAGAAGCATATGTTAGTATGCCTAGAAATCTCTGTAATTGCTTTTTGTCTTCAATCCTGTCTGGAAATTTCTTAATATGCTCCAGAATGTGGCCTTGCGGACAATGAGTTCCTTGATCAATTTCCAATCCTTAGAAATTAATCTTTGTCTTGAAGAGTTGTGCCTTTTTCTTAGATAGAATTATTCCAAGATATTGACATTTCTTCAGAACTGCTGCTAAATGTCTTAAATGATCCTGTTCATTATCGCTAAAGATAAGAATATCATCAACATATACACAACAAAATATTTCAAAAGACCTAAATGCGTTTTGCATGTGTCTTTGAAAGATGGATGGAGCCTGTTTGAGTCCAAATGGAACGACGATCCATTGATAATGTCCTTGAGGACATGTGAATGCTGTCAATAGCTGTGATTCTTCGTCTAGCAGTACCTGCCAAAAACCTGATTTACAGTCTAAAGAACTAAACATTTTCTTACCTCGGATAAGGGTGAGAAGTTCATCCTTATTGGGTAAATTATGGCTATCTCCTATTGTGGCTTCATTAACTGCCTTATAGTTGACTACCATTCTTTTCTTTCCTCTTCTCTTCTCTGCTTCATTTTCAACAAGGAAGGCTGGAGACATGTGAGGTGATTTGCTAGGTATGATGATCTTCATATCTAGAAGCTCTTGAATCTGTTTGCCAAATTCTTCTCGATCTAACGGACTGTATTTCATTGGTTTTACCTTGATTACAGTTTTAGGATCTCTGAGCTTGATCGTTGCTTTCATCCATTTCTTGGTCTTTGTTGGATCCAATGGATTTTCTGAGCAGACTGAATCTAATAATCTTTCGATTATCGCTTTTCTTTCTGTTTCAAGAATCAAATTATTACAAGCATCTTTTAATTCTCTAAATTTTTTAATACTATCCTTCCCCTTCTGAAAAAGAAATATTTTATTAGGGCTAATGTTGATAGCATCCGGTTGTCTGATTTTTGAATTTTTCTTCATTGATTCAAGAAATCCTGCAACTCTAACTCTACGAGCTGTTGTTATCTTTCTGATATATACTTCTTGTCCTGCAAGTGTTAGTATAATCATTTTTGTATATTGGATAAATGGTTCATATAATTGACAAAAATTATTACCAATTATAAAATCTATTCCGGATTCTTGCTGATAAACAGTAGGAATATGAAATATTTCACCTGCTATCAATATATTAAGGTTTTTACATACCTTGTTGATTGTAATGGTACTTCCATTAGTGATCTTTACCTGTATAGGTCTTTCCGCGTTAACCCAATATTCTGGCGGTATTACAAATTTACTTGCAATGCAGAGGCTGGCACTTGTATCTACATAACAATGTAATTCTATTTGTTTATATCCTGCAAATTTTAATTTTCCTAAGATATAAATAGAGTTTGGATTAGTGATGTTGGTCATCACTACTTCTTCTTCAATCAGATTATGATCTTGAGGAAGACGAATCATTAGAATCTGACTCTTCTGGTCCGGGGTCAATTTCTTCAATCGAGTATACTTCTTCCGTATTCTCATATGGTTCTTCTATAGGAGTATATCCCAGAGAATAAACTTGTTCAAGCATTTGTACCTTTCTGTCATGCTTTTTCCTATTGGGGCACTCGTTCGCATAGTGTCCTTCTTCATTACAGATCCAACACCTGCAATTTTTCTTGCCTTTTGGGCAAAACTTTTGTTTTTCGTTAGAGAATTTCTTAAAAGTTCTCTTTTTAACGTATTTTCCTGGTTTAAAAGGTTTCCTTTTCTTTGTAAACCTATATCTCTTCGTATGTTTATACGATTTCTTTTTATAATTCT
The DNA here is from genome assembly GCA_028671895.1 of Oenanthe sinensis. NCBI lineage: Eukaryota > Viridiplantae > Streptophyta > Magnoliopsida > Apiales > Apiaceae > Oenanthe > Oenanthe sinensis. The sequence continues at coordinate 17,340,209 of CM053807.1, forward strand.
TTTTGTAGGAAGACTTCCTACATCCATACTCAAATGGTCTTTCAACAATCCTGTCGCAACATTGCTTACTGAAGGATTTTAATTGCTTCTGCTTTCTTGCGAGATCACAGACTTTAGCAATTTCTTCTTTGACTATCCTTTGCGCGTTGGCTAAGCTATATTCTGCCGGGCCTGTTGCTTCTAGGTTAAATCTTTCTAAGGCTTTTAATCCTACCAAGGGGATCTTTAAAAGATAATCCTTGACATATTTCACATATTCTGTTTGATCATTTAATTGATAAAGATATTTTTCATAATCTCCATAAAATTGATCAAGAAAACATATGTCGCAAAGCTGCATGTTGGTGAGCATGGTTTTTGCATTAATTTTTATCCTTAATAACTCTTGAAGTTTATTAGAGGACTGATTTATGCCTAAAAACATAGTGTATATTGCATCTAAAATGTTTTCGAAGGCTGTAACTGGACTCATAGTTGGTTCCCAATTAGTGTTCTTAATAAAAGAATTAATAACACCTAAAGTCTTATGTTCAACTAGAAGCAAAACAGTGCTTTGGTCATCATAAGCTTCTTTGTTAGTCTGAATAATCAAACTAATTTCCTTAGCCCATATATCTATGAGTTCTTTCCTATTTGACTTATTGTCAATGTTTAGGATGTTACTACCAAATATATTAGTAGTCTCTTTACTAGGATTGAAGGGATAGAAATTTCCTTTTCTTTTCCTATTTTCTTCAGGTTTTGACGTTTCTCCTTTTTCTCTTTTAAGAGGAGTTGCGTCTTGATTGGTAGTTGTGAGATTTTCTATTTCTTCATTGTCTGAACTGTCCATATCTGTATTATCTTGGAATTCTTCTTGTTCTTCTGAACTGAATTCTTCAATAGTATTTAGAAAGTCATAATCTTTGATTCCAAAAAGGGATCTTAGATTTTTATTGTCTTTTATTTCCTGGTTGGCTATAGATTCATCATCTATTTCCATTAATCTAATTGCTTGTTCGAGGACCTCAAAGTTGTCGTCGTTAACTTGCAATTCTCCTTCTTTTAGATTACCCCAGAAGATATCTTCTACGATTCTTAGGTAATTCATGTTGATTTTTTGTCAACACCAAAAGGCCAGGTCAGGCTACCAAGGTTTTTCCCTGTTCCTAATTCTTCGTTTCCAACATTGTCGTTTGGATAACTATATTTTCTTATCTTAGAAGTTTCCTCTGTTAGGTCAATTTCTTTGTGCTGTCTTCTGTTGAGAGCATAAAGAATTTCCTTATTACACGGGCAATCCTGAATTGCTAATTTTAATTCAGTGATTATCTTTGCCGCTACAGCTTCAATGTTATTGGTAACATTTTCCGCTTGCTGAGTCTTAAGCAACTCAGGAATTTCTCTTATTTGTGGCTTAATGTTCGTTTCAAATTCCTCTAGTAAATCTTTAAGACTCATCCTAAAATTTTCTTGAGGTATTCTTCTATTTCATTAAGCTTTAACTTAAGAGCTTCATTATCACACTTATGATTCCTAAGTTGTGAGATTTGTCCTTCTAATCCTTCGATCTTAGTATTTTGCTTGATTAGAAGTTTTTGAATATCCCTTAGGATTTCTATTTCTAGGTCACTCCCCTTTTTAACAAAGGAATAGTATCTGTTATGGATACTAGGTGATTTAGAGAGTTTTTCACTCGGGTCTTTACTAAGCCCAAAAAATGACAGTAGGTTGTAAATTCCTAACAGGCATCTTCCTGAAATCTGATTAAGATTATTGGTAGATGAAACAATAGTGTTTAAACTATTACTTCCTTTTACGCCACTAAAGACGTAATTTCTAGGTTCTAGGTCTACTCCTTCATTTAATTTCTTAAATTCCAGAACCTTTCCTTTTTTATAAATGTGTGGGTACATTTTTGTGGGATTATCTATAATAACCTCTATAGAAGATCCAGTTTTTGACATAAGTCATCCACTCTCCTGGAGACACTATGAAGTAATTTTTCCTGAGAAGATTCACCAACCTCTAAGGTGTTTCTTCTGAAACTCTTTCTAGGCTTCTGTCCTAGTATGGGTTTATTCTTTGCAATGTCTATTGCCCAAGAGTTATCTAGTGGACTAATTTCTGAGAAATGCTTCTCTTCTATCGATCCTATTTCTGAGAATACATCGTCTAATTCGATATATTCATTCTTCCTATAGTCTATGCTATGATGACTATTGGTTAAGGCGTAGGCAACAACATAGGTTATGCTAAATACCTTATCTCCTGTATTCATCAGATCATGTCTTTCAAAGTCATGGACAAAAGATAATATCTGATCTATGTTTCTTGTATCTAAGCTAAATCCAAATTTAGGATAGACAGTGAACATAAATTTTTGATAAGCAAGATTGCCTCTAGCTGCTCCTAGAATACAGTCTCTTCAGTCGTTGATTCTATTGTCTATTAAAGCCATTTTAATAGGAGAATCTATACCTTCCTGAAATTCTGCTTTGAGCAGAATCTTTATAGCTCCTAAGTGAACTACGCTAAGGGTAGATCTTATCTTAGAGTCTATTTTCAACAGATTTTTGTTTATCTCTTCCTTAGTGATTAAGGGTAAGTAAACTAATCCTGTAGTATCTTTTATATCTACGTGCATTTCCTTGGTAGAGATATAATAAAAGATATTATTTTTTCTTTTAAATCGATTTAACATAGATATGTTAAATATTTTTTCTTTCTTTAGATCAAGTTTGCTATTTTTAATTTTAGAGAGAATCTCCCTATTAACTAAAAAGCTGGCCTGAAATCCTTTGTCACTCTCCAGAAACTCTATTTCTAGATTGTTTTTGTCTTGAATCTCTTCGAGAGTTTCTTCTTCCTTTAAAAAACTCATTGATTTTCTGAGTCTATAAAACTCTTAATATGAATTTTTAAAGAGTCAATTTCTTGACTATTTCTGACGTAGAACTTACCTTGTTGTTCATACAACATTTCTAGACTTTTATAGATTTCAATAAGACGGTCTAATTTATTTCTTTCTAAATCTAAACAAGCTAGATCTCGAATTCTAGAGAAGAAATCTTCATCTACTAATTGGATGGTGTTTCCATTTTCTACTAGATTCCACGGGAGTCTAGATGTAGGGTTATAGCTAATCATAATCAACAATTGATTTTAAAAGATTTGTATAATATGAATTTATGAAACGGAATCTTAAGCAAATATGTACCAAAATCAAGCTTATAAACAAATTAATACTTCTTTCAAGATTTCAACAAACCTGATTGATGTAAGCAATGTTTTCTTCAAGAGTGCGACTAGCTCTTCCTAAACGGCCACCTGCCTAACGGATCTGCATACCATCGACTTACCTCCTCCAGAATAAAAACATGGCTCTGATACCAAATACGAAATACAGACAACCACCAGGGCAGAAATCATATGAAAAGAAAATATTTATTTATTTATAACAAGCCGATGGGCCATTACATTGCTTAAAACCCCGTAGGGTTACTACTCACACATTACAATATTGATGGACTCTAGAATTTCTTAGCTATGCTGCTGGAAAAACGATGTCCTTCTTACAAATATAACTTAGCCTTTTATAGATCAAGGACTAAGGGTCTTGCATTATTAAAGTAGAAGATGCCTTCTGCTTTACATAAAGTAGATGCTCTTTGTCTTCTGCTTTTGCTTTTCATAAAGCTGCCGTCTGCTCTTGCTTTTCATAAAGTAGATGCTTCTGCTTTTTCTAAAGTAGATGCTTCTTGCTTTTCTTTGTTAGTGGCGGGACCACAGATTTGGCATTTTCCTTCTATACCAAATTTCTTTAGCTCCTTCATCTTCTTCTGACAAAAAGACTCGCTGTGCTTTCCTAGTGCATACGTATGTGTAATGCGTACCTTGAATGCTTCATTTTTTTCCCAATCTGACTGACTTAATCCTTTGTGTGAATAGGACGTCATAAGGCAGTATGTGGTAGCCAAGTTGACCTTGAGCTTGTCATCTGGTTTTACACTAAAGATTTTGTTAATTAAATTGATTAACTTAACCTCAACAAGTTTCCTAAGATCTTCTTTGTCGAGCTTTGCTTCCATGGCTTGACTTGGAAAATAGATCTTTTCATTTACAGCTCCAATCTGTACATAATGATATGGCTGAATAGCCATCCCAAAATCTTCATCAGCTTCTTGTTCCCAGTGTATGATGGTGCTGGTGAACTTGAGGTAGATTTCTTTATCAGAATTTTTAAGACACTTTTTCCTAAAATTCTTGACTGCTTCCTTAAACTCCGGCGAAAATTTGGAGATTTCTAACAAGTTGCTGGATGGATAAATCTGAAAAATTAATCCATATTGATAGGCTTCATGGACCATTTCTGGGTGAGACCTAGGATAGAAATTGAAGTAGGACACATTCTTCTTATCTGTGGTGAAGTAATGTTCTTCTGCAAATTCATTTTCTGTAGCTTGTCTTCCGAGTTGGAATAAATAGCTGAATCCTGAATACTCTGTATCAAGAACATCCTCGTCTGTATCCGTCAGTAGTTGCTGACTTTTTGGAATGGTTCCAAGGATATTTTTTGTAGTTGCCTCCTTTGTAAGCATTTTTGAGTAGCTCGGTTTGATTGCTTCTGCTGAACAGATTAATTCAAGGGGTGCTCTAAAATTAGTATTGGTAAAGACTCTTGATGCAGCCTGGGCTTCTTCGAAAGTCTTGTACTTTTTGTGCTTAATTCCAGAAAAACCTTTTATTGCTTGTTCTGCAATGTTCCAGGTAGTATATATTCCTGCATGAGGACCATTGAATACTACGCAGTAAGATTTTTTAGCTTTATACCCTGTTGGGATCACCGAAGGGACTGCTGAAGTTTGATCTTCAGTCTTTGTTGGGATTTGAATTCCCCCATTGGGTCTCAAGTTTAAACTTGAGGTAGAACCCGATGTTGTGGAGGTCTGAACCTCAGTCTGAATTTTTACCAAATTCACAGGTTTCAACGGATTTGTTGATTCTTTACCAGGAGCCGTTTGCTCTGGAATAGCCTCATCTTTGTCCATTTCTGAAGAAGGTGATGAAATAACCTTTTGAGTTGTGGAGGTCTGAACATCAGTCTGAATTTTTACCAAATTCACAGGTTTCAACGGATTTGTTGATTCTTTACCAGGAGCCGTTTGCTCTGGAATAGCCTCATCTTTGTTCATTTCTGAAGAAGGTGATGAAATAACCTTTTGATGTTCAGGAAGAGAGTACTTCCTTATATAACAAATTTCTGCTCGAACAATAAGGAGTTCTTCTTGGAGTAGATGAATTTTCTTCATCAGAATAGTCTCCCTAAGGGCTAATTGTTCACAAGTGTTTTCCATGGAAGTGTCCATAGTTTTATAGGATCTCAAAGAAAGAGATTTTACTACTAAGCAGAGAAGCTTTTGCTATTGAGAGGAAGATATAGAGAATTGTTTGTTTGTTTGCATCTCATAACTCTCAGTATTTATAGGCCTTTAGTGCCTTGGATTCCTGCAAAAGTAAGCAAACGATGCATCGAATGATGTCATTAGTATAATTATTGCTGGTATTCCCTTGTTAAAAAATCTGCTAAACAGTTTTTGACTCCTTCAATGTGCTCGACATCAAAGCTGTATTTGCTTAACCATTGTTGCCAACGGACAAGTCTTCCTTGCTTATTGTCTTCCTATAACTTAATACGAAGAAAATAAGTAAAGTTTCTATTATCAGTTCTAACCAAAAATTTTATTGGAGTTAGATAAATAGAAAATTTATTAATAACTCTAATTACTGCAAGATATTCCTTCTCGTTAGAGTGGTAATTTCTTTCAGCATCTTTAAAGCTACCTGACGCATACCTGCATATTAATTCTTTATCGGAACTTACTGCTTTAAGAACCCCTCCCCAGTATTCTCCTGAAGCATCAGTCTCAATGATGAGCTTGTCACTAGGATCTGGATGGTAGAGTTTTGGAAAACCCTTAAGATTCTTTTTTATCTTACAGATATAGTCTGTATCAGATTCTTTCCATTCCCATGGAATGTCCTTTTTGAGCTTGACCTGCAATGGCGCACGAATAACTGCAAGTTTTGGAATATAATCAGAAGCATATGTTAGAATGCCTAGAAATCTCTGTAATTGCTTTTTGTCTTCAATCCTGTCTGGAAATTTCTTAATATGCTCCAGAATGTGGCCTTGCGGACAATGAGTTCCTTGATCAATTTCCAATCCTAAGAAATTAATCTTTGTCTTGAAGAGTTGTGCCTTTTTCTTAGATAGAATTATTCCAAGATATTGACATTTCTTCAGAACTGCTGCTAAATGTCTTAAATGATCCTGTTCATTATCGCTAAAGATAAGAATATCATCAACATATACACAACAAAATGTTTCAAAAGACCTAAATGTGTTTTGCATGTGTCTTTGAAAGATGGATGGAACCTGTTTGAGTCCAAATGGAACGACGATCCATTGATAATGTCCTTAAGGACATGTGAATGCTGTCAATAGCTGTGATTCTTCGTCTAGCAGTACCTGCCAAAAACCTGATTTACAGTCTAAAGAACTAAACATTTTCTTACCTCGGATAAGGGTGAGAAGTTCATCCTTATTGGGTAAATTATGGCTATCTCCTATTGTGGCTTCATTAACTGCCTTATAGTTGACTACCATTCTTTTCTTTCCTCTTCTCTTCTCTGCTTCATTTTCAACAAGGAAGGCTGGAGACATGTGAGGTGATTTGCTAGGTATGATGATCTTCATATCTAGAAGCTCTTGAATCTGTTTGTCAAATTCTTCTCGATCTAACGGACTGTATTTCATTGGTTTTACCTTGATTACAGTTTTAGGATCTCTGAGCTTGATCGTTGCTTTCATCCATTTCTAGGTCTTTGTTGGATCCAATGGATTTTCTGAGCAGACTGAATCTAATAATCTTTCGATTATCGCTTTTCTTTCTGTTTCAAGAATCAAATTATTACAAGCATCTTTTAATTCTCTAAATTTTTTAATACTATCCTTCCCCTTCTGAAAAAGAAATATTTTATTAGGGCTAATGTTGATAGCATCCGGTTGTCTGATTTTTGAATTTTTCTTCATTGATTCAAGAAATCCTGCAACTCCAACTCTACGAGCTGTTGTTATCTTTCTGATATATACTTCTTGTCCTGCAAGTGTTAGTATAATCATTTTTGTATATTGGATAAATGGTTCATATAATTGACAAAAATTATTACCAATTATAAAATCTATTCCGGATTCTTGCTGATAAACAGTAGGAATATGAAATATTTCACCTGCTATCAATATATTAAGGTTTTTACATACCTTGTCGATTGTAATGGTACTTCCATTAGCGATCTTTACCTGTATAGGTCTTTCCGCGTTAACCCAATGTTCTGGCGGTATTACAAATTTACTTGCAATGCAGAGGCTGGCACCTGTATCTACATAACAATGTAATTCTATTTGTTTATATCCTGCAAATTTTAATTTTCCTAAGATATAAATAGAGTTTGGATTAGTGATGTTGGTCATCACTACTTCTTCTTCAATCAGATTCTGATCTTGAGGAAGACGAATCATTAGAATCTGACTCTTCTGGTCCGGGGTCAATTTCTTCAATCGAGTATACTTCTTCCGTATTCTCATATGGTTCTTCTATAGGAGTATATCCCAGAGAATAAACTTGTTCAAGCATTTGTACCTTTCTGTCATGCTTTTTCCAATTGGGGCACTCGTTCGCATAGTGTCCTTCTTCATTACAGATCCAACACCTGCAATTTTTCTTGCCTTTTGGGCAAAACTTTTGTTTTTCGTTAGAGAATTTCTTAAAAGTTCTCTTTTTAACGTATTTTCCTGGTTTAAAAGGTTTCCTTTTCTTTGTAAACCTTTATCTCTTCGTATGTTTATACGATTTCTTTTTATGATTCTTTTTGTAGGAAGACTTCCTACATCCATACTCAAATGGTCTTTCAACAATCCTGTCGCAACATTGCTTACTGAAGGATTTTAATTGCTTCTGCTTTCTTGCGAGATCACAGACTTTAGCAATTTCTTCTTTGACTATCCTTTGCGCGTAGGCTAAGCTATATTCTGCCGGGCCTGTTGCTTCTAGGTTAAATCTTTCTAAGGCTTTTAATCCTACCAAGGGGATCTTTAAAAGATAATCCTTGACATATTTCACATATTTTGTTTGATCATTTAATTGATAAAGATATTTTTCATAATCTCCATAAAATTGATCAAGAAAACATATGTCGCAAAGCTGCATGTTGGTGAGCATGGTTTTTGCATTAATTTTTATCCTTAATAACTCTTGAAGTTTATTAGAGGACTGATTTATGCCTAAAAACATAGTGTATATTGCATCTAAAATGTTTTCGAAGGCTGTAACTGGACTCATAGTTGGTTCCCAATTAGTGTTCTTAATAAAAGAATTAATAACACCTAAAGTCTTATGTTCAACTAGAAGCAAAACAGTGCTTTGGTCATCATAAGCTTCTTTGTTAGTCTGAATAATCAAACTAATTTCCTTAGCCCATATATCTATGAGTTCTTTCCTATTTGACTTATTGTCAATGTTTAGGATGTTACTACCAAATATATTAGTAGTCTCTTTACTAGGATTGAAGGGATAGAAATTTCCTTTTCTTTTCCTATTTTCTTCAGGTTTTGACGTTTCTCCTTTTTCTCTTTTAAGAGGAGTTGCGTCTTGATTGGTAGTTCTGAGATTTTCTATTTCTTCATTCTCTGAACTGTCCATATCTGTATTATCTTGGAATTCTTCTGGTTCTTCTGAACTGAATTCTTCAATAGTATTTAGAAAGTCATAATCTTTGATTCCAAAAAGGGATCTTAGATTTTTATTGTCTTTTATTTCCTGGTTGGCTATAGATTCATCATCTATTTCCATTAATCTAATTGCTTGTTCGAGGACCTCAAAGTTGTCGTCGTTAACTTGCAATTCTCCTTCTTTTAGATTACCCCAGAAGATATCTTCTACGATTCTTAGATAATTCATGTTGATTTTTTGTCAACACCAAAAGGCCAGGTCAGGCTACCAAGGTTTTTCCCTGTTCCTAATTCTTCGTTTCCAACATTGTCGTTTGGATAACTATATTTTCTTATCTTAGAAGTTTCCTCTGTTAGGTCAATTTCTTTGTGCTGTCTTCTGTTGAGAGCATAAAGAATTTCCTTATTACACGGGCAATCCTGAATTGCTAATTTTAATTCAGTGATTATCTTTGCCGCTACAGCTTCAATGTTATTGGTAACATTTTCCGCTTGCTGAGTCTTAAGCAACTCAGGAATTTCTCTTATTTGTGGCTTAATGTTCGTTTCAAATTCCTCTAGTAAATCTTTAAGACTCATCCTAAAATTTTCTTGAGGTATTCTTCTATTTCATTAAGCTTTAACTTAAGAGCTTCATTATCACACTTATGATTCCTAAGTTGTGAGATTTGTCCTTCTAATCCTTCGATCTTAGTATTTTGCTTGATTAGAAGCTTTTTAATATCCCTTAGGATTTCTATTTCTAGGTCACTCCCCTTTTTAATAAAGGAATAGTATCTGTTATGGATACTAGGTGATTTAGAGAGTTTTTCACTCGGGTCTTTACTAAGCCCAAAAAATGACAGTAGGTTGTAAATTCCTAACAGGCATCTTCCTGAAATCTGATTAAGATTATTGGTAGATGAAACAATAGTGTTTAAACTATTACTTCCTTTTACGCCACTAAAGACGTAATTTCTAGGTTCTAGGTCTACTCCTTCATTTAATTTCTTAAATTCCAGAACCTTTCCTTTTTTATAAATGTGTGGGTACATTTTTGTGGGATTATCTATAATAACCTCTATAGAAGATCCAGTTTTTGACATAAGTCATCCACTCTCCTGGAGACACTATGAAGTAATTTTTCCTGAGAATATTCACCAACCTCTAAGGTGTTTCTTCTGAAACTCTTTCTAGGCTTCTGTCCTAGTATGGGTTTATTCTTTGCAATGTCTATTGCCCAAGAGTTATCTAGTGGACTAATTTCTGAGAAATGCTTCTCTTCTATCGATCCTATTTCTGAGAATACATCGTCTAATTCGATATATTCATTCTTCCTATAGTCTATGCTATGATGACTATTGGTTAAGGCGTAGGCAACAACATAGGTTATGCTAAATACCTTATCTCCTGTATTCATCAGATCATGTCTTTCAAAGTCATGGACAAAAGATAATATCTGATCTATGTTTCTTGTATCTAAGCTAAATCCAAATTTAGGATAGACAGTGAACATAAATTTTTGATAAGCAAGATTGCCTCTAGCTGCTCCTAGAATACAGTCTCTTCGGTCGTTGATTCTATTGTCTATTAAAGCCATTTTAATAGGAGAATCTATACCTTCCTGAAATTCTGCTTTGAGCAGAATCTTTATAGCTCCTAAGTGAACTACGCTAAGGGTAGATCTTATCTTAGAGTCTATTTTCAACATATTTTTGTTTATCTCTTCCTTAGTGATTAAGGGTAAGTAAACTAATCCTGTAGTATCTTTTATATCTACGTGCATTTCCTTGGTAGAGATATAATAAAAGATATTATTTTTTCTTTTAAATCGATTTAACATAGATATGTTAAATATTTTTTCTTTCTTTAGATCAAGTTTGCTATTTTTAATTTTAGAGAGAATCTCCCTATTAACTAAAAAGCTGGCCTGAAATCCTTTGTCACTCTCTAGAAACTCTATTTCTAGATTGTTTTTGTCTTGAATCTCTTCGAGAGTTTCTTCTTCCTTTAAAAAACTCATTGATTTTCTGAGTCTATAAAACTCTTAATATGAATTTTTAAAGAGTCAATTTCTTGACTATTTCTGACGTAGAACTTACCTTGTTGTTCATACAACATTTCTAGACTTTTATAGATTTCTATAAGACGGTCTAATTTATTTCTTTCTAAATCTAAACAAGCTAGATCTCGAATTCTAGAGAAGAAATCTTCATCTCCTAATTGGATGGTGTTTCCATTTTCTACTAGATTCCACGAGAGCCTAGATGTAGGGTTATAGCTAATCATAATCAACAATTGATTTTAAAAGATTTGTATAATATGAATTTATGAAACGGAATCTTAAGCAAATATGTACCAAAATCAAGCTTATAAACAAATTAATACTTCTTTCAAGATTTCAACAAACCTGATTGATGTAAGCAATGTTTTCTTCAAGAGTGCGACTAGCTCTTCCTAAACGGCCACCTGCCTAACGGATCTGCATACCATCGACTTACCTCCTCCAGACTAAAAACATGGCTCTGATACCAAATACGAAATACAGACAACCACCAGGACAGAAATCATATGAAAAGAAAATATTTATTTATTTATAACAAGCCGATGGGCCATTACATTGCTTAAAACCCCGTAGGGTTACTACTCACACATTACAATATTGATGGACTCTAGAATTTCTTAGCTATGCTGCTGGAAAAATGATGTCCTTCTTACAAATATAACTTAGCCTTTTATAGATCAAGGACTAAGGGTCTTGCATTATTAAAGTAGAAGATGCCTTCTGCTTTACATAAAGTAGATGCTCTTTGTCTTCTGCTTTTGCTTTTCATAAAGCTGCCGTCTGCTCTTGCTTTTCATAAAGTAGATGCTTCTGCTTTTTCTAAAGTAGATGCTTCTTGCTTTTCTTTGTTAGTGGCGGGACCACAGATTTGGCATTTTCCTTCTATACCAAATTTCTTTAGCTCCTTCATCTTCTTCTGACAAAAAGACTCGCTGTGCTTTCCTAGTGCATACGTATGTGTAATGCATACCTTGAATGCTTCAATTTTTTCCCAATCTGACTGACTTAATCCTTTGTGTGAATAGGACGTCATAAGGCAGTATGTGGTAGCCAAGTTGACCTTGAGCTTGTCATCTGGTTTTACACTAAAGATTTTGTTAATTAAATTGATTAACTTAACCTCAGCAAGTTTCCTAAGATCTTCTTTGTCGAGCTTTGCTTCCATGGCTTGACTTGGAAAATAGATCTTTTCATTTATAGCTCCAATCTGTACATAATGATATGGCTGAATAGCCATCCCAAAATCTTCATCAGCTTCTTGTTCCCAGTGTATGATGGTGCTGGTGAACTTGAGGTAGATTTCTTTATCATAATTTTTAAGACACTTTTTCCTAAAATTCTTGACTGCTTCCTTAAACTCCGGCGAAAATTTGGAGATTTCTAACAAGTTGCTGGATGGATAAATCTGAAAAATTAATCCATATTGATAGGCTTCATGGACCATTTCTGGGTGAGACCTAGGATAGAAATTGAAGTAGGACACATTCTTCTTATCTGTGGTGAAGTAATGTTCTTCTGCAAATTCATTTTCTGTAGCTTGTCTTCCGAGTTGGAATAAATAGCTGAATCCTGAATACTCTGTATCAAGAACATCCTCGTCTGTATCCGTCAGTAGTTGCTGACTTTTTGGAATGGTTCCAAGGATATTTTTTGTAGTTGCCTCCTTTGTAAGCATTTTTGAGTAGCTCGGCTTGATTGCTTCTGCTGAACAGATTAATTCAAGGGGTGCTCTAAAATTAGTATTGGTAAAAACTCTTGATGCAGCCTGGGCTTCTTCGAAAGTCTTGTACTTTTTGTGCTTAATTCCAGAAAAACCTTTTATTGCTTGTTCTGCAATGTTCCAGGTAGTATATATTCCTGCATGAGGACCATTGAATACTACGTAGTAAGATTTTTTAGCTTTATACCCTGTAGGGATCACCGAAGGGACTGCTGAAGTTTGATCTTCAGTCTTTGTTGGGATTTGAATTCCCCCATTGGGTCTCAAGTTTAAACTTGAGGTAGAACCCGATGTTGTGGAGGTCTGAACCTCAGTCCGAATTTTTACCAAATTCACAAGTTTCAACGGATTTGTTGATTCTTTACCAGGAGCCGTTTGCTCTGGAATAGCCTCATCTTTGTCCATTTCTGAAGAAGGTGATGAAATAACCTTTTGAGTTGTGGAGGTCTGAACCTCAGTCTGAATTTTTACCAAATTCACAGGTTTCAACGGATTTGTTGATTCTTTACCAGGAGCCGTTTGCTCTGGAATAGCCTCATCTTTGTTCATTTCTGAAGAAGGTGATGAAATAACCTTTTGATGTTCAGGAAGAGAGTACTTCCTTACATAACAAATTTCTGCTCGAACAATAAGGAGTTCTTCTTGGAGTAGATGAATTTTCTTCATCAGAATAGTCTCCCTAAGGGCTAATTGTTCACAAGTGTTTTCCATGGAAGTGTCCATAGTTTTATAGGATCTCAAAGAAAGAGATTTTACTACTAAGCAGAGAAGCTTTTGCTATTGAGAGGAAGATATAGAGAATTGTTTGTGTATTTGCATCTCATAACTCTCAGTATTTATAGGCCTTTAGTGCCTTGGATTCCTGCAAAAGTAAGCAAACGATGCATCGAATGATGTCATTAGTATAATTATTGCTGGTATTCTCTTGTTAAAAAATCTGCTAAACAGTTTTTGACTCCTTCAATGTGCTCGACATCAAAGCTGTATCTGCTTAACCATGTTGCCAACGGACAAGTCTTCCTTGCTTATTGTCTCCCTGTAACTTAATACGAAGAAAATATGTAAAGTTTCTATTATCAGTTCTAACCAAAAATTTTGTTGGAGTTAGATAAATAGAAAATTTATTAATAACTCTAATTACTGCAAGATATTCCTTCTCGTTAGAGTGGTAATTTCTTTCAGCATCTTTAAAGCTACCTGACGCATACCTGCAGATTAATTCTTTATCGGAACTTACTGCTTTAAGAACCCCTCCCCAGTATTCTCCTGAAGCATCAGTCTCAATGATGAGCTTGTCACTAGGATCTGGATGGTAGAGTTTTGGAAAACCCTTAAGATTCTTTTTTATCTTACAGATATAGTCTGTATCAGATTCTTTCCATTCCCATGGAATGTCCTTTTTGAGCTTGACCTGCAATGGCGCACGAATAACTGCAAGTTTTGGAATATAATCAGAAGCATATGTTAGTATGCCTAGAAATCTCTGTAATTGCTTTTTGTCTTCAATCCTGTCTGGAAATTTCTTAATATGCTCCAGAATGTGGCCTTGCGGACAATGAGTTCCTTGATCAATTTCCAATCCTAAGAAATTAATCTTTGTCTTGAAGAGTTGTGCCTTTTTCTTAGATAGAATTATTCCAAGATATTGACATTTCTTCAGAACTGCTGCTAAATGTCTTAAATGATCCTGTTCATTATCGCTAAAGATAAGAATATCATCAACATATACACAACAAAATGTTTCAAAAGACGTAAATGCGTTTTGCATGTGTCTTTGAAAGATGGATGGAGCCTGTTTGAGTCCAAATGGAACGACGATCCATTGATAATGTCCTTGAGGACATGTGAATGCTGTCAATAGCTGTGATTCTTCGTCTAGCAGTACCTGCCAAAAACCTGATTTACAGTCTAAAGAACTAAACATTTTCTTACCTCGGATAAGGGTGAGAAGTTCATCCTTATTGGGTAAATTATGGCTATCTCCTATTGTGGCTTCATTAACTGCCTTATAGTTGACTACCATTCTTTTCTTTCCTCTTCTCTTCTCTGCTTCATTTTCAACAAGGAAGGCTGGAGACATGTGAGGTGATTTGCTAGGTATGATGATCTTCATATCTAGAAGCTCTTGAATCTGTTTGTCAAATTCTTCTCGATCTAACGGACTGTATTTCATTGGTTTTACCTTGATTACAGTTTTAGGATCTCTGAGCTTGATCGTTGCTTTCATCCATTTCTTGGTCTTTGTTGGATCCAATGGATTTTCTGAGCAGACTGAATCTAATAATCTTTCGATTATCGCTTTTCTTTCTGTTTCAAGAATCAAATTATTACAAGCATCTTTTAATTCTCTAAATTTTTTAATACTATCCTTCCCCTTCTGAAAAAGAAATATTTTATTAGGGCTAATGTTGATAGCATCCGGTTGTCTGATTTTTGAATTTTTCTTCATTGATTCAAGAAATACTGCAACTCCAACTCTACGAGCTGTTGTTATCTTTCTGATATATACTTCTTGTCCTGCAAGTGTTAGTATAATCATTTTTGTATATTGGATAAATGGTTCATATAATTGACAAAAATTATTACCAATTATAAAATCTATTCCGGATTCTTGCTGATAAACAGTAGGAATATGAAATATTTCACCTGCTATCAATATATTAAGGTTTTTAAATACCTTGTCGATTGTAATGGTACTTCCATTAGCAATCTTTACCTGTATAGGTCTTTCCGCGTTAACCCAATGTTCTGGCGGTATTACAAATTTACTTGCAATGCAGAGGCTGGCACCTGTATCTACATAACAATGTAATTCTATTTGTTTATATCCTGCAAATTTTAATTTTCCTAAGATATAAATAGAGTTTGGATTAGTGATGTTGGTCATCACTACTTCTTCTTCAATCAGATTATGATCTTGAGGAAGACGAATCATTAGAATCTGACTCTTCTGGTCCGGGGTCAATTTCTTCAATCGAGTATACTTCTTCCGTATTCTCATATGGTTCTTCTATAGGAGTATATCCCAGAGAATAAACTTGTTCAAGCATTTGTACCTTTCTGTCATGCTTTTTCCTATTGGGGCACTCGTTCGCATAGTGTCCTTCTTCATTACAGATCCAACACCTGCAATTTTTCTTGCCTTTTGGGCAAAACTTTTGTTTTTCATTAGAGAATTTCTTAAAAGTTCTCTTTTTAACGTATTTTCCTGGTTTAAAAGGTTTCCTTTTCTTTGTAAACCTATATCTCTTCGTATGTTTATACGATTTCTTTTTATAATTCTTTTTGTAGGAAGACTTCCTACATCCATACTCAAATGGTCTTTCAACAATCCTGTCGCAACATTGCTTACTGAAGGATTTTAATTGCTTCTGCTTTCTTGCGAGATCACAGACTTTAGCAATTTCTTCTTTGACTATCCTTTGCGCGTAGGCTAAGCTATATTCTGCCGGGCCTGTTGCTTCTAGGTTAAATCTTTCTAAGGCTTTTAATCCTACCAAGGGGATCTTTAAAAGATAATCCTTGACATATTTCACATATTCTGTTTGATCATTTAATTGATAAAGATATTTTTCATAATCTCCATAAAATTGATCAAGAAAACATATGTCGCAAAGCTGCATGTTGGTGAGCATGGTTTTTGCATTAATTTTTATCCTTAATAACTCTTGAAGTTTATTAGAGGACTGATTTATGCCTAAAAACATAGTGTATATTGCATCTAAAATGTTTTCGAAGGCTGTAACTGGACTCATAGTTGGTTCCCAATTAGTGTTCTTAATAAAAGAATTAATAACACCTAAAGTCTTATGTTCAACTAGAAGCAAAACAGTGCTTTGGTCATCATAAGCTTCTTTGTTAGTCTGAATAATCAAACTAATTTCCTTAGCCCATATATCTATGAGTTCTTTCCTATTTGACTTATTGTCAATGTTTAGGATGTTACTACCAAATATATTAGTAGTCTCTTTACTAGGATTGAAGGGATAGAAATTTCCTTTTCTTTTCCTATTTTCTTCAGGTTTTGACGTTTCTCCTTTTTCTCTTTTAAGAGGAGTTGCGTCTTGATTGGTAGTTGTGAGATTTTCTATTTCTTCATTGTCTGAACTGTCCATATCTGTATTATCTTGGAATTCTTCTTGTTCTTCTGAACTGAATTCTTCAATAGTATTTAGAAAGTCATAATCTTTGATTCCAAAAAGGGATCTTAGATTTTTATTGTCTTTTATTTCCTGGTTGGCTATAGATTCATCATCTATTTCCATTAATCTAATTGCTTGTTCGAGGACCTCAAAGTTGTCGTCGTTAACTTGCAATTCTCCTTCTTTTAGATTACCCCAGAAGATATCTTTTACGATTCTTAGGTAATTCATGTTGATTTTTTGTCAACACCAAAAGGCCAGGTCAGGCTACCAAGGTTTTTCCCTGTTCCTAATTCTTCGTTTCCAACATTGTCGTTTGGATAACTATATTTTCTTATCTTAGAAGTTTCCTCTGTTAGGTCAATTTCTTTGTGCTGTCTTCTGTTGAGAGCATAAAGAATTTCCTTATTACACAGGCAATCCTGAATTGCTAATTTTAATTCAGTGATTATCTTTGCCGCTACAGCTTCAATGTTATTGGTAACATTTTCCGCTTGCTGAGTCTTAAGCAACTCAAGAATTTCTCTTATTTGTGGCTTAATGTTCGTTTCAAATTCCTCTAGTAAATCTTTAAGACTCATCCTAAAATTTTCTTGAGGTATTCTTCTATTTCATTAAGCTTTAACTTAAGAGCTTCATTATCACACTTATGATTCCTAAGTTGTGAGATTTGTCCTTCTAATCCTTCGATCTTAGTATTTTGCTTGATTAGAAGCTTTTTAATATCCCTTAGGATTTCTATTTCTAGGTCACTCCCCTTTTTAACAAAGGAATAGTATCTGTTATGGATACTAGGTGATTTAGAGAGTTTTTCACTCGGGTCTTTACTAAGCCCAAAAAATGACAGTAGGTTACAAATTCCTAACAGGCATCTTCCTGAAATCTGATTAAGATTATTGGTAGATGAAACAATAGTGTTTAAACTATTACTTCCTTTTACGCCACTAAAGACGTAATTTCTAGGTTCTAGGTCTACTCCTTCATTTAATTTCTTAAATTCCAGAACCTTTCCTTTTTTATAAATGTGTGGGTACATTTTTGTGGGATTATCTATAATAACCTCTATAGAAGATCCAGTTTTTGACATAAGTCATCCACTCTCCTGGAGACACTATGAAGTAATTTTTCCTGAGAAGATTCACCAACCTCTAAAGTGTTTCTTCTGAAACTCTTTCTAGGCTTCTGTCCTAGTATGGGTTTATTCTTTGCAATGTCTATTGCCCAAGAGTTATCTAGTGGACTAATTTCTGAGAAATGCTTATCTTCTATCGATCCTATTTCTGAGAATACATCGTCTAATTCGATATATTCATTCTTCCTATAGTCTATGCTATGATGACTATTGGTTAAGGCGTAGGCAACAACATAGGTTATGCTAAATACCTTATCTCCTGTATTCATCAGATCATGTCTTTCAAAGTCATGGACAAAAGATAAAATCTGATCTATGTTTCTTGTATCTAAGCTAAATCCAAATTTAGGATAGACAGTGAACATAAATTTTTGATAAGCAAGATTGCCTCTAGCTGCTCCTAGAATACAGTCTCTTCGGTCGTTGATTCTATTGTCTATTAAAGCCATTTTAATAGGAGAATCTATACCTTCCTGAAATTCTGCTTTGAGCAGAATCTTTATAGCTCCTAAGTGAACTACGCTAAGGGTAGATCTTATCTTAGAGTCTATTTTCAACAGATTTTTGTTTATCTCTTCCTTAGTGGTTAAGGGTAAGTAAACTAATCCTGTAATATCTTTTATATCTACGTGCATTTCCTTGGTAGAGATATAATAAAAGATATTATTTTTTCTTTTAAATCGATTTAACATAGATATGTTAAATATTTTTTCTTTCTTTAGATCAAGTTTGCTATTTTTAATTTTAGAGAGAATCTCCCTGTTAACTAAAAAGTTGGCCTGAAATCCTTTGTCACTCTCTAGAAACTCTATTTCTAGATTGTTTTTGTCTTGAATCTCTTCGAGAGTTTCTTCTTCCTTTAAAAAACTCATTGATTTTCTGAGTCTATAAAACTCTTAATATGAATTTTTAAAGAGTCAATTTCTTGACTATTTCTGACGTAGAACTTACCAAATTATTTCAACTTGTATTCATGTTCAAATAGCAAAAATATTTCGTATTTGGTATCAGAGCCATGTTTTTATTCTGGAGGAGGTAAGTCGATGGTATGCAGATCCGTTAGGCAGGTGGCCGTTTAGGAAGAGCTAGTCGCACTCTTGAAGAAAACATTGCTTACATCAATCAGTTTTGTTGAAATCTTGAAAGAAGTATTAATTTGTTTATAAGCTTGATTTTGGTACATATTTGCTTAAGATTCCGTTTCATAAATTCATATTATACAAATCTTTTAAAATCAATTGTTGATTATGATTAGCTATAACCCTACATCTAGGCTCCCGTGGAATCTAGTAGAAAATGGAAACACCATCCAATTAGGAGATGAATATTTCTTCTCTAGAATTCGAGATCTAGCTTGTTTAGATTTAGAAAGAAATAAATTAGACCGTCTTATAGAAATCTATAAAAGTCTAGAAATGTTGTATGAACAACAAGGTAAGTTCTACGTTAGAAATAGTCAAGAAATTGACTCATTAAAAATTCATATTAAGAGTTTTATAGACTCAGAAAATCAATGAGTTTTTTAAAGGAAGAAGAAACTCTCGAAGAGATTCAAGACAAATTGAGACATCATTCTTGACTCGTTCGAACTTGGAAACAACTTGTAGCTTCATTCTTGACTCGTTTGAACAAGGAAACAACTTGTATACTCTAGTAGGATCATTCTTGGCTCATTTGAACACGAAAACAAACTGTAACAACTTGAGACTTTATTCTTTACTCGTTTGAACATGGAAACAACCTGTAGCTTCATTTTTGACCCGTTTAAACATTGAAACAATTGTAACTTCTTGTAGGATAATTTTTGGCTCATTTGAAAATGATAACAATCCGTAACACCTTTAGACTTCATTCTTTACTGTTCAAAATAACTTGTCGCTTCATTCTTGACTCGTTTGAACATTGAAACAATTGTAAACTCTTGTAGGATCATTCTTGGTTAATTTGGACGTGAAAACAATCCGTAACAAATTGGGACATCATTCTTGATTCGTTCGAACTTGGAAAATACTTGTAGCTTCATTCTTGACTCGTTTGAACATGAAAACAACTCGTAAACTCTTTTAGGATAATTCTTGGCTTATTTCTACATGAAAACAATCTATAACAACTTGAGACTTCATGCTTGACTCGTTCGACCTTGGAAACAACTTGTAGCTTCAATCTTGACTCGTTTGAACATGGAAACAACTCGTAAACTCTTTTAGGATCATTCTTGGCTAATTTCTACATGAAAACAATCTATAACAACATGAGACTTTATTCTTTCTTTGTTTAACTTGGAAACAACTTGTAGCTCCATTCTTGACTTGTTTGAACATTGAAACAATTGTAAACTCTTGTAGGATCATTTTTGGCTCATTTGAACATGACAACAATCTGTAACAACTTTAGACTTCATTCTTTACTTTTTGAACTTTGAAACAACTTGTCGTTCCATTTTTGACTCGTTTAGACATTGAAACAATTGTAAACTCTTGTAGCATCATTCTTGGTTCATTTGGACATGAAAAGAATCCGTAACAAATTGGGACATCTTCCTTGACTCGTTCGAACTTGGAAACACCTTGTAGCTTTATTTTTGACTCGTTTGAACATGGAAACAATTGTAAACCCTTGTAGGATCATTTTTGGCTCATTTGAACATGAAAACAATCTGTAACAACTTGAGACTTTATTCTTTACTCGTTTGAACTTGGAAACAACTTGTAGCTTCATTTTTGACTCGTTTGAACATTGAAACAATTGTAACTTCTTGTAGGATCATTTTTGGCTCATTTGAAAATAATAACAATCCGTAACACCTTTAGACTTCATTCTTTACGGTTCAAAATAACTTGTCGCTTCATTCTTGACTCGTTTGAACATTGAAACAATTGTAAACTCTTGTAGGATCATTCTTGGTTAATTTGGACGTGAAAACAATCCGTAACAAATTGGGACATCATTCTTGATTCGTTCGAACATGGAAACAACTTGTAGCTTCATTCTTGACTCGTTTGACAATGGAAACAACTTGTAAACTCTCGTAGGATCATTCTTGGCTCATTTGAACACGAAAACAAACTGTAACAACTTGAGACTTTATTCTTTACTCGTTTGAACTTGGAAACAACTTGTCTTTTCTTTCTTGACTCGTTTGAACATTGAAACAATTGTAACCTCTTGTAGGATCATTTTTCGTTCATCTGATCATGAAAACAATCCATAAAAAATTGAGACATCATTCTTCACTCGTTCGAACTTGGAAACAACTTGTAGCTTCATTCTTGACTCGTTTGAACATGGAAACAATTGTAAACCCATGTAGGATCATTTTTGGCTCATTTGAACATGAAAATAATCCGTAACAACTTCAAACTTCATTCTTTACTCCGTCGAACTTGGAAACAACTTGTAGCTTCATTCTTGACTCGTTTGAACATGGAAACAACATGTATACTCTTGTACGATCATTCTTGGCTCATTTGAACATGAAAACAATCTATAACAACTTGAGACTTTATTCTTTACACGTTTGAACTTGGAAACAACTTATAGCTTCATTGTTGACTCGTTTGAACATTGAAACAATTGTAACTTCTTGTAGGATCGTTTTTGGCTCATTTGAAAATGATAACAATCCGTAACACCTTTAGACTTCATTCTTTACTGTTCAAAATAACTTGTCGCTTCATTCTTGACTCGTTTGAACATTGAAACAATTGTAAACTCTTGTAGGATCATTCTTCGTTAATTTGGACGTGAAAACAATCCGTAACAAATTGGGACATCATTCTTGATTCGTTCGAACATGGAAACAACTTGTAGCTTCATTCTTGACTCGTTTGACAATGGAAACAACTTGTAAACTCTCGTAGGATCATTCTTGGCTCATTTGAACATGAAAACAATCCGTAACAAATTGAGACATCATTCTTGACTCGTCTGAACTTGGAAATAACTTGTAGCTTCATTCTTGGCTCGTTTGAACATTGAAACAATTGTAACCTCTTGTAGGACCATTCTTGGTTCATTTGAACATGAAAAAAATCCATTACAAATTGAGACATCATTCTTGACTCGTTCGAAATTGAAAACAATTTGTAGCTTCATTCTTGACTCGTTTGAACATGGAAATAACTTGTAAACTCTTGTAGGCTCATTCTTGGCTCATTTGAACATGAAAATAATCTGTAACAAATTGAGACATCATTCTTGGCTCGTTCGAACTTGGAAACAACTTGTAGCTTCATTCTTGGCTAGTTTGAACATGGAAACAACTTGTAAACTCTTGTAGGATCATTCTTTGCTCATTTGAACATGAAAACAATCTGTAACAACTTGAGACTTTATTCTTTACTCGTTTGAACTTGGAAACAACTTGTAGCTTCTTTCTTGGCTCGTTTGAACATTGAAACAATTGTAACCTCTTGTAGGATCATTATTGGTTCATTTGAACATTAAAAAAATCCATTACAAATTGAGACATCATTCTTGACTCGTTCGAACTTGGAAATAATTTGTAGCTTCATTCTTAACTCGTTTGAACATGGAAATAACTTGTAAACTCTTGTAGAATCTTTCTTGGCTCATTTGAACATGACAACAATCCGTACCAACATTATACGTCATTCTTTACTTTTCGAACTTGGAAATAATTTGTCGCTTCATTCTTGACTCGTTTGAACATTGAAATAATTGTAAACTCTTGTAGGATCATTCCTTGTTCATTTGGAGATGAAAACAATCTGTAACAAATTGAGACATCATTCTTGACTCGTTCGAACTTGGAAACAACTTGTGGCTTCATTCTTGACTCGTTTGAACATGTAAATAACTTGTAAACTCTTGTAGAATCATTCTTGGCTCATTTGAACATGAAAACAATCTCTAACAATTTGAGACATTATTCTTGACTCATTCGAACTTGGAAACCACTTGTAGCTTCATTCTTGACTCGTTTGAACATGGAAACAACTTGTAAACTCTTGTAGGATCATTTTTGGCTCATTTGAACATGGAAACAATCTGTAACAACTTTAGACTTTATTCTTTACTCGTTTAAACTTGGAAACAACTTGTAGCTCCATTCTAGACTCGTTGGAACATTGAAACAATTGTAAACTCTTGTAGGATAATTTTTGGCTCGTTTCAACATGACAACAATCCGTAACAACTTAAGACTTCATTCTTTACTCGTTCGAACTTGGAAACAACTTGTTGCTTCATTCTTGACTCGTTTGAACATTAAAATAATTTTAAACTCTTGTAGGATCATTTTTGGCTCATTTGAACATGAAAACAATCCGTAACAACTTGAGACTTCATTCTTTACTCGTTCGAACTTGGAAACAACTTGTCGCTTCTTTCTTGACTCGTTTGAACATTGAAACAATTGTAACCTCTTGTAGGATCATTTTTCGTTCATCTGATCATGAAAACAATCCATAACAAATTGAGACATCATTCTTCACTCGTTCGAACTTGGAAACAACTTGTAGCTTCATTCTTGACTCGTTTGAACATGGAAACAACTTGTAAACTCTTGTAGGATCATTCTTGGCTCATTTGAACATGAAAAGAATCTGTGACAACTTGAGACGTCATTCTTTACTCGTTCGAACTTGGAAACAACTTGTAGCTTCATTCTTGACTCGTTTGAACATGGAAACAACTTGTAAACTCTTGTAGATTCATTCTTGGCTCATTTGAACATGAAAAAAATCCGTAACAAATGGAGACATCATTCTTGACTCGTTCAAACTTGGAAAAAACTTGTAGCTTCATTCTTGATTCGTTTGAACATTGAAACAATTGTAACCTCTTGTAGGATCATTCATGGTTTAGTTGAACATGAAAACAATCTGTAACAAATTGAGACACCATTCTTGACTCGTTCGAATTTGGAAACAATTTGTAGCTTCATTCTTGACTCGTTTGAACATGGAAATAACTTGTAAACTCTTGTAGGATCATTCTTGGCTCATTTCAACATGAAAACAAAATGTAACAAATTGAGACACCATTCTTGACTCGTTCGAACTTGGAAACAACTTGTAGCTTCATTCTTGACTCGTTTGAACATGGAAATAACTTGTAAACTCTTGTAGGATCATTCTTGGCTCATTTGAACATGAAAACAAAATGTAACAAATTGAGACACCATTCTTGACTCGTTCGAACTTGGAAACAACTTGTAGCTTCATTCTTGACTCGTTTGAACATGGAAACAACTTGTAAACTCTTGTAGGATCATTTTTGGCTCATTTGACCATGAAAACAACCCGTAACAAATGGAGACATCATTCTTGACTCGTTCAAACTTGGAAACAACTTGTAGCTTCATTCTTGATTCGTTTGAACATTCAAATAATTGTAACCTCTTGTAGGATCATTCTTGGTTCAGTTGAACATGAAAACAATCCGTAACAATTGAGACATCATTCTTGACTCGTTCGAACTTGGAAACAATTTGTAGCTTCATTCTTGACTCGTTTGATCTTGGAAATAACTTGTAAACTCTTGTAGGATCATTCTTGGCTCATTTGAACATGAAAACAATCTGTAACAAATTGAGACATCATTCTTGACTCGTTCGAACTTGGAAATAACTTGTAGCTTCATTCTTGACTCGTTCGAACATTGAAACAATTGTAACTCTTGTAGGATCATTCTTGGTTCATTTGGACATGAAAACAATCCATAACAAATTGAGACATCATCTTGACTCGTTCGAACTTGGAAACAACTTGTAGCTTCATTCTTGACTCGTTTGAACATGGAAACAACTTGTAAACTCTTTTAGATTCATTCTTGGCTCATTTGAACATGAAAACACTCCGTAACAAATGGAGACATCATTCTTGACTCGTTCAAACTTGGAAAAAACTTGTAGCTTCATTCTTGATTCATTTGAACATTGAAACAATTGTAACCTCTTGTAGGATCATTCTTGGTTCATTTGGACATGAAAACAATCTGTAACAAATGGAGACATCATTCTTGACTCGTTCGAATTTGGAAACAATTTGTAGCTTCATTCTTGACTCGTTTGAACATGGAAATAACTTGTAAACTCTTGTAGGATCATTCTTGGCTCATTTGAACATGAAAATAAAATGTAACAAATTGAGACACCATTCTTGACTCGTTCGAACTTGGAAACAACTTGTAGCTTCATTCTTGACTCGTTTGAACATGGAAATAACTTGTAAACTCTTGTAGGATCATTCTTGGCTCATTTGAACATGAAAACAAAATGTAACAAATTGAGACACCATTCTTGACTCGTTCGAACTTGGAAACAACTTGTAGCTGCATTCTTGACTCGTTTGAACATGGAAACAACTTGTAAACTCTTGTAGGATCATTTTTGGCTCATTTGAACATGAAAACAATCCGGAACAAATGGAGACATCATTCTTGACTCGTTCAAACTTGGAAACAACTTGTAGCTTCATTCTTGATTCATTTGAACATTGAAACAATTGTAACCTCTTGTAGGATCAGTTTTGGCTCATTTGAACATGAAAACAATCTGTAACAACTTGAGACTTTATTCTTGACTCGTTTGAACTTGGAAACAACTTGTAGCTTCATTCTTGACTCGTTTGAACATGGAAACAACTTGTAAACTCTTGTAGATTCATTCTTGGCTCATTTGAACATGAAAAAAATCCGTAACAAATGGAGACATCATTCTTGACTCGTTCAAACTTGGAAACAACTTGTAGCTTCATTCTTGACTCGTTTGAACATGGAAACAACTTGTAAACTCTTGTAGGATCATTTTTGGCTCATTTTAACATGAAAACAATCCGTAACAAATGGAGACATCATTCTTGACTCGTTCAAACTTGGAAACAACTTGTAGCTTCATTCTTGATTCATTTGAACATTGGAACAATTGTAACCTCTTGCAGGATCATTCATGGTTTAGTTGAACATGAAAACAATCTGTAACAAATTGAGACACCATTCTTGACTCGTTCGAATTTGGAAACAATTTGTAGCTTCATTCTTGACTCGTTTGAACATGGAAATAACTTGTAAACTCTTGTAGGATCATTCTTGGCTCATTTCAACATGAAAACAAAATGTAACAAATTGAGACACCATTCTTGACTCGTTCGAACTTGGAAACAACTTGTAGCTTCATTCTTGACTCGTTTGAACATGGAAACAACTTGTAAACTCTTGTAGGATCATTTTTGGCTCATTTTAACATGAAAACAATCCGTAACAAATGGAGACATCATTCTTGACTCGTTCAAACTTGGAAACAACTTGTAGCTTCATTCTTGATTCATTTGAACATTGGAACAATTGTAACCTCTTGCAGGATCATTCATGGTTTAGTTGAACATGAAAACAATCTGTAACAAATTGAGACATCATTCTTGACTCGTTCGAATTTGGAAACAATTTGTAGCTTCATTCTTGACTCGTTTGAACATGGAAATAACTTGTAAACTCTTGTAGGATCATTCTTGGCTCATTTCAACATGAAAACAAAATGTAACAAATTGAGACACCATTCTTGACTCGTTCGAACTTGGAAACAACTTGTAGCTTCATTCTTGACTCGTTTGAACATGGAAATAACTTGTAAACTCTTGTAGGATCATTCTTGGCTCATTTGAACATGAAAACAAAATGTAACAAATTGAGACACCATTCTTGACTCGTTCGAACTTGGAAACAACTTGTAGCTTCATTCTTGACTCGTTTGAACATGGAAAAAACTTGTAAACTCTTGTAGGATCATTTTTGGTTCATTTGACCATGAAAACAATCCGTAACAAATGGAGACATCATTCTTGACTCGTTCAAACTTGGAAACAACTTGTAGCTTCATTCTTGATTCGTTTGAACATTCAAATAATTGTAACCTCTTGTAGGATCATTCTTGGTTCAGTTGAACATGAAAACAATCCGTAACAATTGAGACATCATTCTTGACTCGTTCGAACTTGGAAACAATTTGTAGCTTCATTCTGGACTCGTTTGATCTTGGAAATAACTTGTAAACTCTTGTAGGATCATTCTTGGCTCATTTGAACATGAAAACAATCTGTAACAAATTGAGACATCATTCTTGACTCGTTCGAACTTGGAAATAACTTGTAGCTTCATTCTTGACTCGTTTGAACATTGAAACAATTGTAACTCTTGTAGGATCATTCTTGGTTCATTTGGACATGAAAACAATCCTTAACAAATTGAGACATCATCTTGACTCGTTCGAACTTGGAAACAACTTGTAGCTTCATTCTTGACTCGTTTGAACATGGAAACAACTTGTAAACTCTTGTAGATTCATTCTTGGCTCATTTGAACATGAAAACACTCCGTAACAAATGGAGACATCATTCTTGACTCGTTCAAACTTGGAAAAAACTTGTAGCTTCATTCTTGATTCGTTTGAACATTGAAACAATTGTAACCTCTTGTAGGATCATTCATGGTTTAGTTGAACATGAAAACAATCTGTAACAAATTGAGACACCATTCCTGACTCGTTCGAATTTGGAAACAATTTGTAGCTTCATTCTTGACTCGTTTGAACATGGAAATAACTTGTAAACTCTTGTAGGATCATTCTTGGCTCATTTCAACATGAAAACAAAATGTAACAAATTGAGACACCATTCTTGACTCGTTCGAACTTGGAAACAACTTGTAGCTTCATTCTTGACTCGTTTGAACATGGAAATAACTTGTAAACTCTTGTAGGATCATTCTTGGCTCATTTGAACATGAAAACAAAATGTAACAAATTGAGACACCATTCTTGACTAGTTCGAACTTGGAAACAACTTGTAGCTGCATTCTTGACTCGTTTGAACATGGAAACAACTTGTAAACTCTTGTAGGATCATTTTTGGCTCATTTGAACATGAAAACAATCCGTAACAAATGGAGACATCATTCTTGACTCGTTCAAACTTGGAAACAACTTGTAGCTTCATTCTTGATTCATTTGAACATTGAAACAATTGTAACCTCTTGCAGGATCATTCATGGTTTAGTTGAACATGAAAACAATCTGTAACAAATTGAGACACCATTCTTGACTCGTTCGAATTTGGAAACAATTTGTAGCTTCATTCTTGACTCGTTTGAACATGGAAATAACTTGTAAACTCTTGTAGGATCATTCTTGGCTCATTTCAACATGAAAACAAAATGTAACAAATTGAGACACCATTCTTGACTCGTTCGAACTTGGAAACAACTTGTAGCTTCATTCTTGACTCGTTTGAACATGGAAATAACTTGTAAACTCTTGTAGGATCATTCTTGGCTCATTTGAACATGAAAACAAAATGTAACAAATTGAGACACCATTCTTGACTCGTTCGAACTTGGAAACAACTTGTAGCTTCATTCTTGACTCGTTTGAACATGGAAACAACTTGTAAACTCTTGTAGGATCATTCTTGGCTCATTTGACCATGAAAACAATCCGTAACAAATGGAGACATCATTCTTGACTCGTTCAAACTTGGAAACAACTTGTAGCTTCATTCTTGATTTGTTTGAACATTGAAACAATTGTAACTCTTGTAGGATCATTCTTGGTTCATTTGGACATGAAAACAATCCATAACAAATTGAGACATCATCTTGACTCGTTCAAACTTGGAAACAACTTGTAGCTTCATTCTTGACTCGTTTGAACATGGAAACAACTTGTAAACTCTTGTAGATTCATTCTTGGCTCATTTGAACATGAAAACACTCCGTAACAAATGGAGACATCATTCTTGACTCGTTCAAACTTGGAAAAAACTTGTAGCTTCATTCTTGATTCGTTTGAACATTGAAACAATTGTAACCTCTTGTAGGATCATTCATGGTTTAGTTGAACATGAAAACAATCTGTAACAAATTGAGACATCATTCTTGACTCGTTCGAATTTGGAAACAATTTGTAGCTTCATTCTTGACTCGTTTGAACATGGAAATAACTTGTAAACTCTTGTAGGATCATTCTTGGCTCATTTGAACATGAAAACAAAATGTAACAAATTGAGACACCATTCTTGACTCGTTCGAACTTGGAAACAACTTGTAGCTGCATTCTTGAGTCGTTTGAACATGGAAACAACTTGTAAACTCTTGTAGGATCATTTTTGGCTCATTTGAACATGAAAACAATCCGGAACAAATGGAGACATCATTCTTGACTCGTTCAAACTTGGAAACAACTTGTAGCTTCATTCTTGATTCATTTGAACATTGAAACAATTGTAACCTCTTGTAGGATCAGTTTTGGCTCATTTGAACATAAAAACAATCTGTAACAACTTAAGACTTTATTCTTGACTCGTTTGAACTTGGAAACAACTTGTAGCTTCATTCTTGACTCGTTTGAACATGGAAACAACTTGTAAACTCTTGTAGATTCATTCTTGGCTCATTTGAATATGAAAAAAATCCGTAACAAATGGAGACATCATTCTTGACTCGTTCAAACTTGGAAAAAACTTGTAGCTTCATTCTTGATTCGTTTGAACATTGAAACAATTGTAACCTCTTGTAGGATCATTCATGGTTTAGTTGAACATGAAAACAATCTGTAACAAATTGAGACACCATTCTTGACTCGTTCAAACTTGGAAACAACTTGTAGCTTCATTCTTCATTCATTTGAACATTGAAACAATTGTAACCTCTTGTAGGATCAGTTTTGGCTCATTTGAACATGAAAACAATCTGTAACAACTTGAGACTTTATTCTTGACTCGTTTGAACTTGGAAACAACTTGTAGCTTCATTCTTGACTCGTTTGAACATGGAAACAACTTGTAAACTCTTGTAGATTCATTCTTGGCTTATTTGAACATGAAAAAAATCCGTAACAAATGGAGACATCATTCTTGACTCGTTCAAACTTGGAAAAAACTTGTAGCTTCATTCTTGATTCGTTTGAACATTGAAACAATTGTAACCTCTTGTAGGATCATTCATGGTTTAGTTGAACATGAAAACAATCTGTAACAAATTGAGACACCATTCTTGACTCGTTCGATTTGGAAACAATTTGTAGCTTCATTCTTGACTCGTTTGAACATGGAAATAACTTGTAAACTCTTGTAGGATCATTCTTGGCTCATTTCAACATGAAAACAAAATGTAACAAATTGAGACACCATTCTTGACTCGTTCGAACTTGGAAACAACTTGTAGCTTCATTCTTGACTCGTTTGAACATGGAAATAACTTGTAAACTCTTGTAGGATCATTCTTGGCTCATTTGAACATGAAAACAAAATGTAACAAATTGAGACACCATTCTTGACTCGTTCGAACTTGGAAACAACTTGTAGCTGCATTCTTGACTCGTTTGAACATCGAAACAACTTGTAAACTCTTGTAGGATCATTTTTGGCTCATTTGAACATGAAAACAATCCGTAACAAATGGAGACATCATTCTTGACTCGTTCAAACTTGGAAACAACTTGTAGCTTCATTCTTGATTCATTTGAACATTGAAACAATTGTAACCTCTTGCAGGATCATTCATGGTTTAGTTGAACATGAAAACAATCTGTAACAAATTGAGACACCATTCTTGACTCGTTCTAATTTGGAAACAATTTGTAGCTTCATTCTTGACTCGTTTGAACATGGAAATAACTTGTAAACTCTTGTAGGATCATTCTTGGCTCATTTCAACATGAAAACAAAATGTAACAAATTGAGACACCATTCTTGACTCGTTCGAACTTGGAAACAACTTGTAGCTTCATTCTTGACTCGTTTGAACATGGAAATAACTTGTAAACTCTTGTAGGATCATTCTTGGCTCATTTGAACATGAAAACAAAATGTAACAAATTGAGACACCATTCTTGACTCGTTCGAACTTGGAAACAACTTGTAGCTTCATTCTTGACTCGTTTGAACATGGAAAAAACTTGTAAACTCTTGTAGGATCATTTTTGGTTCATTTGACCATGAAAACAATCCGTAACAAATGGAGACATCATTCTTGACTCGTTCAAACTTGGAAACAACTTGTAGCTTCATTCTTGATTCGTTTGAACATTCAAATAATTGTAACCTCTTGTAGGATCATTCTTGGTTCAGTTGAACATGAAAACAATCCGTAACAATTGAGACATCATTCTTGACTCGTTCGAACTTGGAAACAATTTGTAGCTTCATTCTGGACTCGTTTGATCTTGGAAATAACTTGTAAACTCTTGTAGGATCATTCTTGGCTCATTTGAACATGAAAACAATCTGTAACAAATTGAGACATCATTCTTGACTCGTTCGAACTTGGAAATAACTTGTAGCTTCATTCTTGACTCGTTTGAACATTGAAACAATTGTAACTCTTGTAGGATCATTCTTGGTTCATTTGGACATGAAAACAATCCTTAACAAATTGAGACATCATCTTGACTCGTTCGAACTTGGAAACAACTTGTAACTTCATTCTTGACTCGTTTGAACATGGAAACAACTTGTAAACTCTTGTAGATTCATTCTTGGCTCATTTGAACATGAAAACACTCCGTAACAAATGGAGACATCATTCTTGACTCGTTCAAACTTGGAAAAAACTTGTAGCTTCATTCTTGATTCGTTTGAACATTGAAACAATTGTAACCTCTTGTAGGATCATTCATGGTTTAGTTGAACATGAAAACAATCTGTAACAAATTGAGACACCATTCCTGACTCGTTCGAATTTGGAAACAATTTGTAGCTTCATTCTTGACTCGTTTGAACATGGAAATAACTTGTAAACTCTTGTAGGATCATTCTTGGCTCATTTCAACATGAAAACAAAATGTAACAAATTGAGACACCATTCTTGACTCGTTCGAACTTGGAAACAACTTGTAGCTTCATTCTTGACTCGTTTGAACATGGAAATAACTTGTAAACTCTTGTAGGATCATTCTTGGCTCATTTGAACATGAAAACAAAATGTAACAAATTGAGACACCATTCTTGACTCGTTCGAACTTGGAAACAACTTGTAGCTGCATTCTTGACTCGTTTGAACATGGAAACAACTTGTAAACTCTTGTAGGATCATTTTTGGCTCATTTGAACATGAAAACAATCCGTAACAAATGGAGACATCATTCATGACTCGTTCAAACTTGGAAACAACTTGTAGCTTCATTCTTGATTCATTTGAACATTGAAACAATTGTAACCTCTTGCAGGATCATTCATGGTTTAGTTGAACATGAAAACAATCTGTAACAAATTGAGACACCATTCTTGACTCGTTCGAATTTGGAAACAATTTGTAGCTTCATTCTTGACTCGTTTGAACATGGAAATAACTTGTAAACTCTTGTAGGATCATTCTTGGCTCATTTCAACATGAAAACAAAATGTAACAAATTGAGACACCATTCTTGACTCGTTCGAACTTGGAAACAACTTGTAGCTTCATTCTTGACTCGTTTGAACATGGAAATAACTTGTAAACTCTTGTAGGATCATTCTTGGCTCATCTGAACATGAAAACAAAATGTAACAAATTGAGACACCATTCTTGACTCGTTCGAACTTGGAAACAACTTGTAGCTTCATTCTTGACTCGTTTGAACATGGAAACAACTTGTAAACTCTTGT
The DNA here is from genome assembly GCA_028671895.1 of Oenanthe sinensis. Taxonomy (NCBI): domain Eukaryota; kingdom Viridiplantae; phylum Streptophyta; class Magnoliopsida; order Apiales; family Apiaceae; genus Oenanthe; species Oenanthe sinensis. The sequence continues at coordinate 17,372,614 of CM053807.1, forward strand.
AGGATCATTCTTGGCTCATTTGACCATGAAAACAATCCGTAACAAATGGAGACATCATTCTTGACTCGTTCAAACTTGGAAACAACTTGTAGCTTCATTCTTGATTCATTTGAACATTGAAACAATTGTAACTCTTGTAGGATCATTCTTGGTTCATTTGGACATGAAAACAATCCATAACAAATTGAGACATCATCTTGACTCGTTCAAACTTGTAAACAACTTGTAGCTTCATTCTTGACTCGTTTGAACATGGAAACAACTTGTAAACTCTTGTAGATTCATTCTTGGCTCATTTGAACATGAAAACACTCCGTAACAAATGGAGACATCATTCTTGACTCGTTCAAACTTGGAAAAAACTTGTAGCTTCATTCTTGATTCGTTTGAACATTGAAACAATTGTAACCTCTTGTAGGATCATTCATGGTTTAGTTGAACATGAAAACAATCTGTAACAAATTGAGACATCATTCTTGACTCGTTCGAATTTGGAAACAATTTGTAGCTTCATTCTTGACTCGTTTGAACATGGAAATAACTTGTAAACTCTTGTAGGATCATTCTTGGCTCATTTGAACATGAAAACAAAATGTAACAAATTGAGACACCATTCTTGACTCGTTCGAACTTGGAAACAACTTGTAGCTGCATTCTTGAGTCGTTTGAACATGGAAACAACTTGTAAACTCTTGTAGGATCATTTTTGGCTCATTTGAACATGAAAACAATCCGGAACAAATGGAGACATCATTCTTGACTCGTTCAAACTTGGAAACAACTTGTAGCTTCATTCTTGATTCATTTGAACATTGAAACAATTGTAACCTCTTGTAGGATCAGTTTTGGCTCATTTGAACATAAAAACAATCTGTAACAACTTGAGACTTTATTCTTGACTCGTTTGAACTTGGAAACAACTTGTAGCTTCATTCTTGACTCGTTTGAACATGGAAACAACTTGTAAACTCTTGTAGATTCATTCTTGGCTCATTTGAATATGAAAAAAATCCGTAACAAATGGAGACATCATTCTTGACTCGTTCAAACTTGGAAAAAACTTGTAGCTTCATTCTTGATTCGTTTGAACATTGAAACAATTGTAACCTCTTGTAGGATCATTCATGGTTTAGTTGAACATGAAAACAATCTGTAACAAATTGAGACACCATTCTTGACTCGTTCAAACTTGGAAACAACTTGTAGCTTCATTCTTGATTCATTTGAACATTGAAACAATTGTAACCTCTTGTAGGATCAGTTTTGGCTCATTTGAACATGAAAACAATCTGTAACAACTTGAGACTTTATTCTTGACTCGTTTGAACTTGGAAACAACTTGTAGCTTCATTCTTGACTCGTTTGAACATGGAAACAACTTGTAAACTCTTGTAGATTCATTCTTGGCTTATTTGAACATGAAAAAAATCCGTAACAAATGGAGACATCATTCTTGACTCGTTCAAACTTGGAAAAAACTTGTAGCTTCATTCTTGATTCGTTTGAACATTGAAACAATTGTAACCTCTTGTAGGATCATTCATGGTTTAGTTGAACATGAAAACAATCTGTAACAAATTGAGACACCATTCTTGACTCGTTCGATTTGGAAACAATTTGTAGCTTCATTCTTGACTCGTTTGAACATGGAAATAACTTGTAAACTCTTGTAGGATCATTCTTGGCTCATTTCAACATGAAAACAAAATGTAACAAATTGAGACACCATTCTTGACTCGTTCGAACTTGGAAACAACTTGTAGCTTCATTCTTGACTCGTTTGAACATGGAAATAACTTGTAAACTCTTGTAGGATCATTCTTGGCTCATTTGAACATGAAAACAAAATGTAACAAATTGAGACACCATTCTTGACTCGTTCGAACTTGGAAACAACTTGTAGCTGCATTCTTGACTCGTTTGAACATCGAAACAACTTGTAAACTCTTGTAGGATCATTTTTGGCTCATTTGAACATGAAAACAATCCGTAACAAATGGAGACATCATTCTTGACTCGTTCAAACTTGGAAACAACTTGTAGCTTCATTCTTGATTCATTTGAACATTGAAACAATTGTAACCTCTTGCAGGATCATTCATGGTTTAGTTGAACATGAAAACAATCTGTAACAAATTGAGACACCATTCTTGACTCGTTCTAATTTGGAAACAATTTGTAGCTTCATTCTTGACTCGTTTGAACATGGAAATAACTTGTAAACTCTTGTAGGATCATTCTTGGCTCATTTCAACATGAAAACAAAATGTAACAAATTGAGACACCATTCTTGACTCGTTCGAACTTGGAAACAACTTGTAGCTTCATTCTTGACTCGTTTGAACATGGAAATAACTTGTAAACTCTTGTAGGATCATTCTTGGCTCATTTGAACATGAAAACAAAATGTAACAAATTGAGACACCATTCTTGACTCGTTCGAACTTGGAAACAACTTGTAGCTTCATTCTTGACTCGTTTGAACATGGAAACAACTTGTAAACTCTTGTAGGATCATTTTTGGCTCATTTGACCATGAAAACAATCCGTAACAAATGGAGACATCATTCTTGACTCGTTCAAACTTGGAAACAACTTAAAGCTTCATTCTTGATTCGTTTGAACATTCAAATAATTGTAACCTCTTGTAGGATCATTCTTGGTTCAGTTGAACATGAAAACAATCCGTAACAATTGAGACATCATTCTTGACTCGTTCGAACTTGGAAACAATTTGTAGCTTCATTCTTGACTCGTTTGATCTTGGAAATAACTTGTAAACTTTTGTAGGATCATTCTTGGCTCATTTGAACATGAAAACAATCTGTAACAAATTGAGACATCATTCTTGACTCGTTCGAACTTGGAAATAACTTGTAGCTTCATTCTAGACTCGTTTGATCTTGGAAATAACTTGTAAACTCTTGTAGGATCATTCTTGGCTCATTTGAACATGAAAACAATCTGTAACAAATTGAGACATCATTCTTGACTCGTTCGAACTTGGAAATAACTTGTAGCTTCATTCTTGACTCGTTTGAACATTGAAACAATTGTAACTCTTGTAGTATCATTCTTGGTTCATTTGGACATGAAAACAATCCATAACAAATTGAGACATCATCTTGACTCGTTCGAACTTGGAAACAACTTGTAGCTTCATTCTTGACTCGTTTGAACATGGAAACAACTTGTAAACTCTTGTAGATTCATTCTTGGCTCATTTGAACATGAAAACACTCCGTAACAAATGGAGACATCATTCTTGACTCGTTCAAACTTGGAAAAAACTTGTAGCTTCATTCTTGATTCGTTTGAACATTGAAACAATTGTAACCTCTTGTAGGATCATTCATGGTTTAGTTGAACATGAAAACAATCTGTAACAAATTGAGACACCATTCTTGACTCGTTCGAATTTGGAAACAATTTGTAGCTTCATTCTTGACTCGTTTGAACATGGAAATAACTTGTAAACTCTTGTAGGATCATTCTTGGCTCATTTCAACATGAAAACAAAATGTAACAAATTGAGACACCATTCTTGACTCGTTCGAACTTGGAAACAACTTGTAGCTTCATTCTTGACTCGTTTGAACATGGAAATAACTTGTAAACTCTTGTAGGATCATTCTTGGCTCATTTGAACATGAAAACAAAATGTAACAAATTGAGACACCATTCTTGACTCGTTCGAACTTGGAAACAACTTGTAGCTGCATTCTTGACTCGTTCGAACATCGAAACAACTTGTAAACTCTTGTAGGATCATTTTTGGCTCATTTGAACATGAAAACAATCCGTAACAAATGGAGACATCATTCTTGACTCGTTCAAACTTGGAAACAACTTGTAGCTTCATTCTTGATTCATTTGAACATTGAAACAATTGTAACCTCTTGCAGGATCATTCATGGTTTAGTTGACCATGAAAACAATCTGTAACAAATTGAGACACCATTCTTGACTCGTTCTAATTTGGAAACAATTTGTAGCTTCATTCTTGACTCGTTTGAACATGGAAATAACTTGTAAACTCTTGTAGGATCATTCTTGGCTCATTTCAACATGAAAACAAAATGTAACAAATTGAGACACCATTCTTGACTCGTTCGAACTTGGAAACAACTTGTAGCTTCATTCTTGACTCGTTTGAACATGGAAATAACTTGTAAACTCTTGTAGGATCATTCTTGGCTCATTTGAACATGAAAACAAAATGTAACAAATTGAGACACCATTCTTGACTCGTTCAAACTTGGAAACAACTTGTAGCTTCATTCTTGACTCGTTTGAACATGGAAACAACTTGTAAACTCTTGTAGGATCATTTTTGGCTCATTTGACCATGAAAACAATCCGTAACAAATGGAGACATCATTCTTGACTCGTTCAAACTTGGAAACAACTTGTAGCTTCATTCTTGATTCGTTTGAACATTCAAATAATTGTAACCTCTTGTAGGATCATTCTTGGTTCAGTTGAACATGAAAACAATCCGTAACAATTGAGACATCATTCTTGACACGTTCGAACTTGGAAACAATTTGTAGCTTCATTCTTGACTCGTTTGATCTTGGAAATAACTTGTAAACTCTTGTAGGATCATTCTTGGCTCATTTGAACATGAAAACAATCTGTAACAAATTGAGACATCATTCTTGACTCGTTCGAACTTGGAAATAACTTGTAGCTTCATTCTTGACTCGTTTGAACATTGAAACAATTGTAACTCTTGTAGGATCATTCTTGGTTCATTTGGACATGAAAACAATCCATAACAAATTGAGACATCATCTTGACTCGTTCGAACTTGGAAACAACTTGTAGCTTCATTCTTGACTCGTTTGAACATGGAAACAACTTGTAAACTCTTGTAGATTCATTCTTGGCTCATTTGAACATGAAAACACTCCGTAACAAATGGAGACATCATTCTTGACTCGTTCAAACTTGGAAAAAACTTGTAGCTTCATTCTTGATTCGTTTGAACATTGAAACAATTGTAACCTCTTGTAGGATCATTCATGGTTTAGTTGAACATGAAAACAATCTGTAACAAATTGAGACATCATTCTTGACTCGTTCGAATTTGGAAACAATTTGTAGCTTCATTCTTGACTCGTTTGAACATGGAAATAACTTGTAAACTCTTGTAGGATCATTCTTGGCTCATTTGAACATGAAAACAAAATGTAACAAATTGAGACACCATTCTTGACTCGTTCGAACTTGGAAACAACTTGTAGCTTCATTCTTGACTCGTTTGAACATGGAAATAACTTGTAAACTCTTGTAGGATCATTCTTGGCTCATTTGAACATGAAAACAAAATGTAACAAATTGAGACACCATTCTTGACTCGTTCGAACTTGGAAACAACTTGTAGCTGCATTCTTGACTCGTTTGAACATGGAAACAACTTGTAAACTCTTGTAGGATCATTTTTGGCTCATTTGAACATGAAAACAATCCGGAACAAATGGAGACATCATTCTTGACTCGTTCAAACTTGGAAACAACTTGTAGCTTCATTCTTGATTCATTTGAACATTGAAACAATTGTAACCTCTTGTAGGATCAGTTTTGGCTCATTTGAACATGAAAACAATCTGTAACAACTTGAGACTTTATTCTTGACTCGTTTGAACTTGGAAACAACTTGTAGCTTCATTCTTGACTCGTTTGAACATGGAAACAACTTGTAAATTCTTGTAGATTCATTCTTGGCTCATTTGAATATGAAAAAAATCCGTAACAAATGGAGACATCATTCTTGACTCGTTCAAACTTGGAAAAAACTTGTAGCTTCATTCTTGATTCGTTTGAACATTGAAACAATTGTAACCTCTTGTAGGATCATTCATGGTTTAGTTGAACATGAAAACAATCTGTAACAAATTGAGACACCATTCTTGACTCGTTCAAACTTGGAAACAACTTGTAGCTTCATTCTTGATTCATTTGAACATTGAAACAATTGTAACCTCTTGTAGGATCAGTTTTGGCTCATTTGAACATGAAAACAATCTGTAACAACTTGAGACTTTATTCTTGACTCGTTTGAACTTGGAAACAACTTGTAGCTTCATTCTTGACTCGTTTGAACATGGAAACAACTTGTAAACTCTTGTAGATTCATTCTTGGCTTATTTGAACATGAAAAAAATCCGTAACAAATGGAGACATCATTCTTGACTCGTTCAAACTTGGAAAAAACTTGTAGCTTCATTCTTGATTCGTTTGAACATTGAAACAATTGTAACCTCTTGTAGGATCATTCATGGTTTAGTTGAACATGAAAACAATCTGTAACAAATTGAGACACCATTCTTGACTCGTTCGAATTTGGAAACAATTTGTAGCTTCATTCTTGACTCGTTTGAACATGGAAATAACTTGTAAACTCTTGTAGGATCATTCTTGGCTCATTTCAACATGAAAACAAAATGTAACAAATTGAGACACCATTCTTGACTCGTTCGAACTTGGAAACAACTTGTAGCTTCATTCTTGACTCGTTTGAACATGGAAATAACTTGTAAAATCTTGTAGGATCATTCTTGGCTCATTTGAACATGAAAACAAAATGTAACAAATTGAGACACCATTCTTGACTCGTTCGAACTTGGAAACAACTTGTAGCTTCATTCTTGACTCGTTTGAACATGGAAACAACTTGTAAACTCTTGTAGGATCATTTTTGGCGCATTTGACCATGAAAACAATCCGTAACAAATGGAGACATCATTCTTGACTCGTTCAAACTTGGAAACAACTTGTAGCTTCATTCTTGATTCGTTTGAATATTCAAATAATTGTAACCTCTTGTAGGATCATTCTTGGTTCAGTTGAACATGAAAACAATCCGTAACAATTGAGACATCATTCTTGACTCGTTCGAACTTGGAAACAATTTGTAGCTTCATTCTTGACTCGTTTGATCTTGGAAATAACTTGTAAACTCTTGTAGGATCATTCTTGGCTCATTTGAACATGAAAACAATCTGTAACAAATTGAGACATCATTCTTGACTCGTTCGAACTTGGAAATAACTTGTAGCTTCATTCTTGACTCGTTTGAACATTGAAACAATTGTAACTCTTGTAGGATCATTCTTGGTTCATTTGGACATGAAAACAATCCATAACAAATTGAGACATCATCTTGACTCGTTCGAACTTGGAAACAACTTGTAGCTTCATTCTTGACTCGTTTGAACATGGAAACAACTTGTAAACTCTTGTAGATTCATTCTTGGCTCATTTGAACATGAAAACACTCCGTAACAAATGGAGACATCATTCTTGACTCGTTCAAACTTGGAAAAAACTTGTAGCTTCATTCTTGATTCGTTTGAACATTGAAACAATTGTAACCTCTTGTAGGATCATTCATGGTTTAGTTGAACATGAAAACAATCTGTAACAAATTGAGACATCATTCTTGACTCGTTCGAATTTGGAAACAATTTGTAGCTTCATTCTTGACTCGTTTGAACATGGAAATAACTTGTAAACTCTTGTAGGATCATTCTTGGCTCATTTGAACATGAAAACAAAATGTAACAAATTGAGACACCATTCTTGACTCGTTCGAACTTGGAAACAACTTGTAGCTTCATTCTTGACTCGTTTGAACATGGAAATAACTTGTAAACTCTTGTAGGATCATTCTTGGCTCATTTGAACATGAAAACAAAATGTAACAAATTGAGACACCATTCTTGACTCGTTCGAACTTGGAAACAACTTGTAGCTGCATTCTTGACTCGTTTGAACATGGAAACAACTTGTAAACTCTTGTAGATTCATTCTTGGCTCATTTGAATATGAAAAAAATCCGTAACAAATGGAGACATCATTCTTGACTCGTTCAAACTTGGAAAAAACTTGTAGCTTCATTCTTGATTCGTTTGAACATTGAAACAATTGTAACCTCTTGTAGGATCATTCATGGTTTAGTTGAACATGAAAACAATCTGTAACAAATTGAGACACCATTCTTGACTCGTTCAAACTTGGAAACAACTTGTAGCTTCATTCTTGATTCATTTGAACATTGAAACAATTGTAACCTCTTGTAGGATCAGTTTTGGCTCATTTGAACATGAAAACAATCTGTAACAACTTGAGACTTTATTCTTGACTCGTTTGAACTTGGAAACAACTTGTAGCTTCATTCTTGACTCGTTTGAACATGGAAACAACTTGTAAACTCTTGTAGATTCATTCTTGGCTTATTTGAACATGAAAAAAATCCGTAACAAATGGAGACATCATTCTTGACTCGTTCAAACTTGGAAAAAACTTGTAGCTTCATTCTTGATTCGTTTGAACATTGAAACAATTGTAACCTCTTGTAGGATCATTCATGGTTTAGTTGAACATGAAAACAATCTGTAACAAATTGAGACACCATTCTTGACTCGTTCGAATTTGGAAACAATTTGTAGCTTCATTCTTGACTCGTTTGAACATGGAAATAACTTGTAAACTCTTGTAGGATCATTCTTGGCTCATTTCAACATGAAAACAAAATGTAACAAATTGAGACACCATTCTTGACTCGTTCGAACTTGGAAACAACTTGTAGCTTCATTCTTGACTCGTTTGAACATGGAAATAACTTGTAAAATCTTGTAGGATCATTCTTGGCTCATTTGAACATGAAAACAAAATGTAACAAATTGAGACACCATTCTTGACTCGTTCGAACTTGGAAACAACTTGTAGCTTCATTCTTGACTCGTTTGAACATGGAAACAACTTGTAAACTCTTGTAGGATCATTTTTGGCGCATTTGACCATGAAAACAATCCGTAACAAATGGAGACATCATTCTTGACTCGTTCAAACTTGGAAACAACTTGTAGCTTCATTCTTGATTCGTTTGAATATTCAAATAATTGTAACCTCTTGTAGGATCATTCTTGGTTCAGTTGAACATGAAAACAATCCGTAACAATTGAGACATCATTCTTGACTCGTTCGAACTTGGAAACAATTTGTAGCTTCATTCTTGACTCGTTTGATCTTGGAAATAACTTGTAAACTCTTGTAGGATCATTCTTGGCTCATTTGAACATGAAAACAATCTGTAACAAATTGAGACATCATTCTTGACTCGTTCGAACTTGGAAATAACTTGTAGCTTCATTCTTGACTCGTTTGAACATTGAAACAATTGTAACTCTTGTAGGATCATTCTTGGTTCATTTGGACATGAAAACAATCCATAACAAATTGAGACATCATCTTGACTCGTTCGAACTTGGAAACAACTTGTAGCTTCATTCTTGACTCGTTTGAACATGGAAACAACTTGTAAACTCTTGTAGATTCATTCTTGGCTCATTTGAACATGAAAACACTCCGTAACAAATGGAGACATCATTCTTGACTCGTTCAAACTTGGAAAAAACTTGTAGCTTCATTCTTGATTCGTTTGAACATTGAAACAATTGTAACCTCTTGTAGGATCATTCATGGTTTAGTTGAACATGAAAACAATCTGTAACAAATTGAGACATCATTCTTGACTCGTTCGAATTTGGAAACAATTTGTAGCTTCATTCTTGACTCGTTTGAACATGGAAATAACTTGTAAACTCTTGTAGGATCATTCTTGGCTCATTTGAACATGAAAACAAAATGTAACAAATTGAGACACCATTCTTGACTCGTTCGAACTTGGAAACAACTTGTAGCTTCATTCTTGACTCGTTTGAACATGGAAATAACTTGTAAACTCTTGTAGGATCATTCTTGGCTCATTTGAACATGAAAACAAAATGTAACAAATTGAGACACCATTCTTGACTCGTTCGAACTTGGAAACAACTTGTAGCTTCATTCTTGACTCGTTTGAACATGGAAACAACTTGTAAACTCTTGTAGGATCATTTTTGGCGCATTTGACCATGAAAACAATCCGTAACAAATGGAGACATCATTCTTGACTCGTTCAAACTTGGAAACAACTTGTAGCTTCATTCTTGATTCGTTTGAATATTCAAATAATTGTAACCTCTTGTAGGATCATTCTTGGTTCAGTTGAACATGAAAACAATCCGTAACAATTGAGACATCATTCTTGACTCGTTCGAACTTGGAAACAATTTGTAGCTTCATTCTTGACTCGTTTGATCTTGGAAATAACTTGTAAACTCTTGTAGGATCATTCTTGGCTCATTTGAACATGAAAACAATCTGTAACAAATTGAGACATCATTCTTGACTCGTTCGAACTTGGAAATAACTTGTAGCTTCATTCTTGACTCGTTTGAACATTGAAACAATTGTAACTCTTGTAGGATCATTCTTGGTTCATTTGGACATGAAAACAATCCATAACAAATTGAGACATCATCTTGACTCGTTCGAACTTGGAAACAACTTGTAGCTTCATTCTTGACTCGTTTGAACATGGAAACAACTTGTAAACTCTTGTAGATTCATTCTTGGCTCATTTGAACATGAAAACACTCCGTAACAAATGGAGACATCATTCTTGACTCGTTCAAACTTGGAAAAAACTTGTAGCTTCATTCTTGATTCGTTTGAACATTGAAACAATTGTAACCTCTTGTAGGATCATTCATGGTTTAGTTGAACATGAAAACAATCTGTAACAAATTGAGACATCATTCTTGACTCGTTCGAATTTGGAAACAATTTGTAGCTTCATTCTTGACTCGTTTGAACATGGAAATAACTTGTAAACTCTTGTAGGATCATTCTTGGCTCATTTGAACATGAAAACAAAATGTAACAAATTGAGACACCATTCTTGACTCGTTCGAACTTGGAAACAACTTGTAGCTTCATTCTTGACTCGTTTGAACATGGAAATAACTTGTAAACTCTTGTAGGATCATTCTTGGCTCATTTGAACATGAAAACAAAATGTAACAAATTGAGACACCATTCTTGACTCGTTCGAACTTGGAAACAACTTGTAGCTGCATTCTTGACTCGTTTGAACATGGAAACAACTTGTAAACTCTTGTAGGATCATTTTTGGCTCATTTGAACATGAAAACAATCCGGAACAAATGGAGACATCATTCTGGACTCGTTCAAACTTGGAAACAACTTGTAGCTTCATTCTTGATTCATTTGAACATTGAAACAATTGTAACCTCTTGTAGGATCAGTTTTGGCTCATTTGAACATGAAAACAATCGGTAACAACTTGAGACTTTATTCTTGACTCGTTTGAACTTGGAAACAACTTGTAGCTTCATTCTTGACTCGTTTGAACATGGAAACAACTTGTAAATTCTTGTAGATTCATTCTTGGCTCATTTGAATATGAAAAAAATCCGTAACAAATGGAGACATCATTCTTGACTCGTTCAAACTTGGAAAAAACTTGTAGCTTCATTCTTGATTCGTTTGAACATTGAAACAATTGTAACCTCTTGTAGGATCATTCATGGTTTAGTTGAACATGAAAACAATCTGTAACAAATTGAGACACCATTCTTGACTCGTTCAAACTTGGAAACAACTTGTAGCTTCATTCTTGATTCATTTGAACATTGAAACAATTGTAACCTCTTGTAGGATCAGTTTTGGCTCATTTGAACATGAAAACAATCTGTAACAACTTGAGACTTTATTCTTGACTCGTTTGAACTTGGAAACAACTTGTAGCTTCATTCTTGACTCGTTTGAACATGGAAACAACTTGTAAACTCTTGTAGATTCATTCTTGGCATATTTGAACATGAAAAAATCCGTAACAAATGGAGACATCATTCTTGACTCGTTCAAACTTGGAAAAAACTTGTAGCTTCATTCTTGATTCGTTTGAACATTGAAACAATTGTAACCTCTTGTAGGATCATTCATGGTTTAGTTGAACATGAAAACAATCTGTAACAAATTGAGACACCATTCTTGACTCGTTCGAATTTGGAAACAATTTGTAGCTTCATTCTTGACTCGTTTGAACATGGAAATAACTTGTAAACTCTTGTAGGATCATTCTTGGCTCATTTCAACATGAAAACAAAATGTAACAAATTGAGACACCATTCTTGACTCGTTCGAACTTGGAAACAACTTGTAGCTTCATTCTTGACTCGTTTGAACATGGAAATAACTTGTAAACTCTTGTAGGATCATTCTTGGCTCATTTGAACATGAAAACAAAATGTAACAAATTGAGACACCATTCTTGACTCGTTCGAACTTGGAAACAACTTGTAGCTTCATTCTTGACTCATTTGAACATGGAAACAACTTGTAAACTCTTGTAGGATCATTTTTGGCTCATTTGACCATGAAAACAATCCGTAACAAATGGAGACATCATTCTTGACTCGTTCAAACTTGGAAACAACTTGTAGCTTCATTCTTGATTCGTTTGAACATTCAAATAATTGTAACCTCTTGTAGGATCATTCTTGGTTCAGTTGAACATGAAAACAATCCGTAACAATTGAGACATCATTCTTGACTCGTTCGAACTTGGAAACAATTTGTAGCTTCATTCTTGACTCGTTTGATCTTGGAAATAACTTGTAAACTCTTGTAGGATCATTCTTGGCTCATTTGAACATGAAAACAATCTGTAACAAATTGAGACATCATTCTTGACTCGTTCGAACTTGGAAATAACTTGTAGCTTCATTCTTGACTCGTTTGAACATTGAAACAATTGTAACTCTTGTAGGATCATTCTTGGTTCATTTGGACATGAAAACAATCCATAACAAATTGAGACATCATCTTGACTCGTTCGAACTTGGAAACAACTTGTAGCTTCATTCTTGACTCGTTTGAACATGGAAACAACTTGTAAACTCTTGTAGATTCATTCTTGGCTCATTTGAACATGAAAACACTCCGTAACAAATGGAGACATCATTCTTGACTCGTTCAAACTTGGAAAAAACTTGTAGCTTCATTCTTGATTCGTTTGAACATTGAAACAATTGTAACCTCTTGTAGGATCATTCATGGTTTAGTTGAACATGAAAACAATCTGTAACAAATTGAGACATCATTCTTGACTCGTTCGAATTTGGAAACAATTTGTAGCTTCATTCTTGACTCGTTTGAACATGGAAATAACTTGTAAACTCTTGTAGGATCATTCTTGGCTCATTTGAACATGAAAACAAAATGTAACAAATTGAGACACCATTCTTGACTCGTTCGAACTTGGAAACAACTTGTAGCTTCATTCTTGACTCGTTTGAACATGGAAATAACTTGTAAACTCTTGTAGGATCATTCTTGGCTCATTTGAACATGAAAACAAAATGTAACAAATTGAGACACCATTCTTGACTCGTTCGAACTTGGAAACAACTTGTAGCTGCATTCTTGACTCGTTTGAACATGGAAACAACTTGTAAACTCTTGTAGGATCATTTTTGGCTCATTTGAACATGAAAACAATCCGGAACAAATGGAGACATCATTCTTGACTCGTTCAAACTTGGAAACAACTTGTAGCTTCATTCTTGATTCATTTGAACATTGAAACAATTGTAACCTCTTGTAGGATCAGTTTTGGCTCATTTGAACATGAAAACAATCTGTAACAACTTGAGACTTTATTCTTGACTCGTTTGAACTTGGAAACAACTTGTAGCTTCATTCTTGACTCGTTTGAACATGGAAACAACTTGTAAATTCTTGTAGATTCATTCTTGGCTCATTTGAATATGAAAAAAATCCGTAACAAATGGAGACATCATTCTTGACTCGTTCAAACTTGGAAAAAACTTGTAGCTTCATTCTTGATTCGTTTGAACATTGAAACAATTGTAACCTCTTGTAGGATCATTCATGGTTTAGTTGAACATGAAAACAATCTGTAACAAATTGAGACACCATTCTTGACTCGTTCAAACTTGGAAACAACTTGTAGCTTCATTCTTGATTCATTTGAACATTGAAACAATTGTAACCTCTTGTAGGATCAGTTTTGGCTCATTTGAACATGAAAACAATCTGTAACAACTTGAGACTTTATTCTTGACTCGTTTGAACTTGGAAACAACTTGTAGCTTCATTCTTGACTCGTTTGAACATGGAAACAACTTGTAAACTCTTGTAGATTCATTCTTGGCTTATTTGAACATGAAAAAAATCCGTAACAAATGGAGACATCATTCTTGACTCGTTCAAACTTGGAAAAAACTTGTAGCTTCATTCTTGATTCGTTTGAACATTGAAACAATTGTAACCTCTTGTAGGATCATTCATGGTTTAGTTGAACATGAAAACAATCTGTAACAAATTGAGACACCATTCTTGACTCGTTCGAATTTGGAAACAATTTGTAGCTTCATTCTTGACTCGTTTGAACATGGAAATAACTTGTAAACTCTTGTAGGATCATTCTTGGCTCATTTCAACATGAAAACAAAATGTAACAAATTGAGACACCATTCTTGACTCGTTCGAAATTGGAAACAACTTGTAGCTTCATTCTTGACTCGTTTGAACATGGAAATAACTTGTAAACTCTTGTAGGATCATTCTTGGCTCATTTGAACATGAAAACAAAATGTAACAAATTGAGACACCATTCTTGACTCGTTCGAACTTGGAAACAACTTGTAGCTTCATTCTTGACTCGTTTGAACATAGAAACAACTTGTAAACTCTTGTAGGATCATTTTTGGCTCATTTGACCATGAAAACAATCCGTAACAAATGGAGACATCATTCTTGACTCGTTCAAACTTGGAAACAACTTGTAGCTTCATTCTTGATTCGTTTGAACATTCAAATAATTGTAACCTCTTGTAGGATCATTCTTGGTTCAGTTGAACATGAAAACAATCCGTAACAATTGAGACATCATTCTTGACTCGTTCGAACTTGAAACAATTTGTAGCTTCATTCTTGACTCGTTTGATCTTGGAAATAACTTGTAAACTCTTGTAGGATCATTCTTGGCTCATTTGAACATGAAAACAATCTGTAACAAATTGAGACATCATTCTTGACTCGTTCGAACTTGGAAATAACTTGTAGCTTCATTCTTGACTCGTTTGAACATTGAAACAATTGTAACTCTTGTAGGATCATTCTTGGTTCTTTTGGACATGAAAACAATCCATAACAAATTGAGACATCATCTTGACTCGTTCGAACTTGGAAACAACTTGTAGCTTCATTCTTGACTCGTTTGAACATTGAAACAATTGTAACCTCTTGTAGGATCAGTTTTGGCTCATTTGAACATGAAAACAATCTGTAACAACTTGAGACTTTATTCTTGACTCGTTTGAACTTGGAAACAACTTGTAGCTTCATTCTTGACTCGTTTGAACATGGAAACAACTTGTAAATTCTTGTAGATTCATTCTTGGCTCATTTGAATATGAAAAAAATCCGTAACAAATGGAGACATCATTCTTGACTCGTTCAAACTTGGAAAAAACTTGTAGCTTCATTCTTGATTCGTTTGAACATTGAAACAATTGTAACCTCTTGTAGGATCATTCATGGTTTAGTTGAACATGAAAACAATCTCTAACAAATTGAGACACCATTCTTGACTCGTTCAAACTTGGAAACAACTTGTAGCTTCATTCTTGATTCATTTGAACATTGAAACAATTGTAACCTCTTGTAGGATCAGTTTTGGCTCATTTGAACATGAAAACAATCTGTAACAACTTGAGACTTTATTCTTGACTCGTTTGAACTTGGAAACAACTTGTAGCTTCATTCTTGACTCGTTTGAACATGGAAACAACTTGTAAACTCTTGTAGATTCATTCTTGGCTTATTTGAACATGAAAAAAATCCGTAACAAATGGAGACATCATTCTTGACTCGTTCAAACTTGGAAAAAACTTGTAGCTTCATTCTTGATTCGTTTGAACATTGAAACAATTGTAACCTCTTGTAGGATCATTCATGGTTTAGTTGAACATGAAAACAATCTGTAACAAATTGAGACACCATTCTTGACTCGTTCGAATTTGGAAACAATTTGTAGCTTCATTCTTGACTCGTTTGAACATGGAAATAACTTGTAAACTCTTGTAGGATCATTCTTGGCTCATTTCAACATGAAAACAAAATGTAACAAATTGAGACACCATTCTTGACTCGTTCGAACTTGGAAACAACTTGTAGCTTCATTCTTGACTCGTTTGAACATGGAAATAACTTGTAAACTCTTGTAGGATCATTCTTGGCTCATTTGAACATGAAAACAAAATGTAACAAATTGAGACACCATTCTTGACTCGTTCGAACTTGGAAACAACTTGTAGCTTCATTCTTGACTCGTTTGAACATAGAAACAACTTGTAAACTCTTGTAGGATCATTTTTGGCTCATTTGACCATGAAAACAATCCGTAACAAATGGAGACATCATTCTTGACTCGTTCAAACTTGGAAACAACTTGTAGCTTCATTCTTGATTCGTTTGAACATTCAAATAATTGTAACCTCTTGTAGGATCATTCTTGGTTCAGTTGAACATGAAAACAATCCGTAACAATTGAGACATCATTCTTGACTCGTTCGAACTTGAAACAATTTGTAGCTTCATTCTTGACTCGTTTGATCTTGGAAATAACTTGTAAACTCTTGTAGGATCATTCTTGGCTCATTTGAACATGAAAACAATCTGTAACAAATTGAGACATCATTCTTGACTCGTTCGAACTTGGAAATAACTTGTAGCTTCATTCTTGACTCGTTTGAACATTGAAACAATTGTAACTCTTGTAGGATCATTCTTGGTTCTTTTGGACATGAAAACAATCCATAACAAATTGAGACATCATCTTGACTCGTTCGAACTTGGAAACAACTTGTAGCTTCATTCTTGACTCGTTTGAACATTGAAACAATTGTAACCTCTTGTAGGATCAGTTTTGGCTCATTTGAACATGAAAACAATCTGTAACAACTTGAGACTTTATTCTTGACTCGTTTGAACTTGGAAACAACTTGTAGCTTCATTCTTGACTCGTTTGAACATGGAAACAACTTGTAAATTCTTGTAGATTCATTCTTGGCTCATTTGAATATGAAAAAAATCCGTAACAAATGGAGACATCATTCTTGACTCGTTCAAACTTGGAAAAAACTTGTAGCTTCATTCTTGATTCGTTTGAACATTGAAACAATTGTAACCTCTTGTAGGATCATTCATGGTTTAGTTGAACATGAAAACAATCTCTAACAAATTGAGACACCATTCTTGACTCGTTCAAACTTGGAAACAACTTGTAGCTTCATTCTTGATTCATTTGAACATTGAAACAATTGTAACCTCTTGTAGGATCAGTTTTGGCTCATTTGAACATGAAAACAATCTGTAACAACTTGAGACTTTATTCTTGACTCGTTTGAACTTGGA
This sequence comes from Oenanthe sinensis, assembly GCA_028671895.1. NCBI lineage: Eukaryota > Viridiplantae > Streptophyta > Magnoliopsida > Apiales > Apiaceae > Oenanthe > Oenanthe sinensis. Next base: position 17,389,972 of record CM053807.1, read on the forward strand.
AACAACTTGTAGCTTCATTCTTGACTCGTTTGAACATGGAAACAACTTGTAAACTCTTGTAGATTCATTCTTGGCTTATTTGAACATGAAAAAAATCCGTAACAAATGGAGACATCATTCTTGACTCGTTCAAACTTGGAAAAAACTTGTAGCTTCATTCTTGATTCGTTTGAACATTGAAACAATTGTAACCTCTTGTAGGATCATTCATGGTTTAGTTGAACATGAAAACAATCTGTAACAAATTGAGACACCATTCTTGACTCGTTCGAATTTGGAAACAATTTGTAGCTTCATTCTTGACTCGTTTGAACATGGAAATAACTTGTAAACTCTTGTAGGATCATTCTTGGCTCATTTCAACATGAAAACAAAATGTAACAAATTGAGACACCATTCTTGACTCGTTCGAACTTGGAAACAACTTGTAGCTTCATTCTTGACTCGTTTGAACATGGAAATAACTTGTAAACTCTTGTAGGATCATTCTTGGCTCATTTGAACATGAAAACAAAATGTAACAAATTGAGACACCATTCTTGACTCGTTCGAACTTGGAAACAACTTGTAGCTTCATTCTTGACTCGTTTGAACATAGAAACAACTTGTAAACTCTTGTAGGATCATTTTTGGCTCATTTGACCATGAAAACAATCCGTAACAAATGGAGACATCATTCTTGACTCGTTCAAACTTGGAAACAACTTGTAGCTTCATTCTTGATTCGTTTGAACATTCAAATAATTGTAACCTCTTGTAGGATCATTCTTGGTTCAGTTGAACATGAAAACAATCCGTAACAATTGAGACATCATTCTTGACTCGTTCGAACTTGGAAACAATTTGTAGCTTCATTCTTGACTCGTTTGATCTTGGAAATAACTTGTAAACTCTTGTAGGATCATTCTTGGCTCATTTGAACATGAAAACAATCTGTAACAAATTGAGACATCATTCTTGACTCGTTCGAACTTGGAAATAACTTGTAGCTTCATTCTTGACTCGTTTGAACATTGAAACAATTGTAACTCTTGTAGGATCATTCTTGGTTCTTTTGGACATGAAAACAATCCATAACAAATTGAGACATCATCTTGACTCGTTCGAACTTGGAAACAACTTGTAGCTTCATTCTTGACTCGTTTGAACATGGAAACAACTTGTAAACTCTTGTAGATTCATTCTTGGCTCATTTGAACATGAAAACACTCTGTAACAAATGGAGACATCATTCTTGACTCGTTCAAACTTGGAAAAAACTTGTAGCTTCATTCTTGATTCGTTTGAACATTGAAACAATTGTAACCTCTTGTAGGATCATTCATGGTTTAGTTGAACATGAAAACAATCTGTAACAAATTGAGACATCATTCTTGACTCGTTCGAATTTGGAAACAATTTGTAGCTTCATTCTTGACTCGTTTGAACATGGAAATAACTTGTAAACTCTTGTAGGATCATTCTTGGCTCATTTGAACATGAAAACAAAATGTAACAAATTGAGACACCATTCTTGACTCGTTCGAACTTGGAAACAACTTGTAGCTTCATTCTTGACTCGTTTGAACATGAAAATAACTTGTAAACTCTTGTAGGATCATTCTTGGCTCATTTGAACATGAAAACAAAATGTAACAAATTGAGACACCATTCTTGACTCGTTCGAACTTGGAAACAACTTGTAGCTGCATTCTTGACTCGTTTGAACATGGAAACAACTTGTAAACTCTTGTAGGATCATTTTTGGCTCATTTGAACATGAAAACAATCCGGAACAAATGGAGACATCATTCTTGACTCGTTCAAACTTGGAAACAACTTGTAGCTTCATTCTTGATTCATTTGAACATTGAAACAATTGTAACCTCTTGTAGGATCAGTTTTGGCTCATTTGAACATGAAAACAATCTGTAACAACTTGAGACTTTATTCTTGACTCGTTTGAACTTGGAAACAACTTGTAGCTTCATTCTTGACTCGTTTGAACATGGAAACAACTTGTAAATTCTTGTAGATTCATTCTTGGCTCATTTGAATATGAAAAAAATCCGTAACAAATGGAGACATCATTCTTGACTCGTTCAAACTTGGAAAAAACTTGTAGCTTCATTCTTGATTCGTTTGAACATTGAAACAATTGTAACCTCTTGTAGGATCATTCATGGTTTAGTTGAACATGAAAACAATCTGTAACAAATTGAGACACCATTCTTGACTCATTCGAATTTGGAAACAATTTGTAGCTTCATTCTTGACTCGTTTGAACATGGAAATAACTTGTAAACTCTTGTAGGATCATTCTTGGCTCATTTCAACATGAAAACAAAATGTAACAAATTGAGACACCATTCTTGACTCGTTCGAACTTGGAAACAACTTGTAGCTTCATTCTTGACTCGTTTGAACATGGAAATAACTTGTAAACTCTTGTAGGATCATTCTTGGCTCATTTGAACATGAAAACAAAATGTAACAAATTGAGACACCATTCTTGACTCGTTCGAACTTGGAAACAACTTGTAGCTGCATTCTTGACTCGTTTGAACATGGAAACAACTTGTAAACTCTTGTAGGATCATTTTTGGCTCATTTGAACATGAAAACAATCCGTAACAAATGGAGACACCATTCTTGACTCGTTCAAACTTGGAAACAACTTGTAGCTTCATTCTTGATTCATTTGAACATTGAAACAATTGTAACCTCTTGTAGGATCAGTTTTGGCTCATTTGAACATGAAAACAATCTGTAACAACTTGAGACTTTATTCTTGACTCATTTGAACTTGGAAACAACTTGTAGCTTCATTCTTGACTCGTTTGAACATGGAAACAACTTGTAAACTCTTGTAGATTCATTCTTGGCTTATTTGAACATGAAAAAAATCCGTAACAAATGGAGACATCATTCTTGACTCGTTCAAACTTGGAAAAAACTTGTAGCTTCATTCTTGATTCGTTTGAACATTGAAACAATTGTAACCTCTTGTAGGATCATTCATGGTTTAGTTGAACATGAAAACAATCTGTAACAAATTGAGACACCATTCTTGACTCGTTCGAACTTGGAAACAACTTGTAGCTGCATTCTTGACTCGTTTGAACATGGAAACAACTTGTAAACTCTTGTAGGATCATTTTTGGCTCATTTGAACATGAAAACAATCCGGAACAAATGGAGACATCATTCTTGACTCGTTCAAACTTGGAAACAACTTGTAGCTTCATTCTTGATTCATTTGAACATTGAAACAATTGTAACCTCTTGTAGGATCAGTTTTGGCTCATTTGAACATGAAAACAATCTGTAACAACTTGAGACTTTATTCTTGACTCGTTTGAACTTGGAAAGAACTTGTAGCTTCATTCTTGACTCGTTTGAACATGGAAACAACTTGTAAATTCTTGTAGATTCATTCTTGGCTCATTTGAATATGAAAAAAATCCGTAACAAATGGAGACATCATTCTTGACTCGTTCAAACTTGGAAAAAACTTGTAGCTTCATTCTTGATTCGTTTGAACATTGAAACAATTGTAACCTCTTGTAGGATCATTCATGGTTTAGTTGAACATGAAAACAATCTGTAACAAATTGAGACACCATTCTTGACTCGTTCAAACTTGGAAACAACTTGTAGCATCATTCTTGATTCATTTGAACATTGAAACAATTGTAACCTCTTGTAGGATCAGTTTTGGCTCATTTGAACATGAAAACAATCTGTAACAACTTGAGACTTTATTCTTGACTCGTTTGAACTTGGAAACAACTTGTAGCTTCATTCTTGACTCGTTTGAACATGGAAACAACTTGTAAACTCTTGTAGATTCATTCTTGGCTTATTTGAACATGAAAATTATCCGTAACAAATGGAGACATCATTCTTGACTCGTTCAAACTTGGAAAAAACTTGTAGCTTCATTCTTGATTCGTTTGAACATTGAAACAATTGTAACCTCTTGTAGGATCATTCATGGTTTAGTTGAACATGAAAACAATCTGTAACAAATTGAGACACCATTCTTGACTCGTTCGAATTTGGAAACAATTTGTAGCTTCATTCTTGACTCGTTTGAACATGGAAATAACTTGTAAACTCTTGTAGGATCATTCTTGGCTCATTTCAACATGAAAACAAAATGTAACAAATTGAGACACCATTCTTGACTCGTTCGAACTTGGAAACAACTTGTAGCTTCATTCTTGACTCGTTTGAACATGGAAATAACTTGTAAACTCTTGTAGGATCATTCTTGGCTCATTTGAACATGAAAACAAAATGTAACAAATTGAGACACCATTCTTGACTCGTTCGAACTTGGAAACAACTTGTAGCTGCATTCTTGACTCGTTTGAACATGGAAACAACTTGTAAACTCTTGTAGGATCATTTTTGGCTCATTTGACCATGAAAACAATCCGTAACAAATGGAGACATCATTCTTGACTCGTTCAAACTTGGAAACAACTTGTAGCTTCATTCTTGATTCGTTTGAACATTCAAATAATTGTAACCTCTTGTAGGATCATTCTTGGTTCAGTTGAACATGAAAACAATCCGTAACAATTGAGACATCATTCTTGACTCGTTCGAACTTGGAAACAATTTGTAGCTTCATTCTTGACTCGTTTGATCTTGGAAATAACTTGTAAACTCTTGTAGGATCATTCTTGGCTCATTTGAACATGAAAACAATCTGTAACAAATTGAGACATCATTCTTGACTCGTTCGAACTTGGAAATAACTTGTAGCTTCATTCTTGACCCGTTTGAACATTGAAACAATTGTAACTCTTGTAGGATCATTCTTGGTTAATTTGGACATAAAAACAATCCATAACGAATTGAGACATCATCTTGACTCGTTCGAACTTGGAAACAACTTGTAGCTTCATTCTTGACTCGTTTGAACATGGAAACAACTTGTAAACTCTTGAAGATTCATTCTTGGCTCATTTGAACATGAAAACAATCCGTAACAAATGGAGACATCATTCTTGACTCGTTCAAACTTGGAAAAAACTTGTAGCTTCATTCTTGATTCGTTTGAACATTGAAACAATTGTAACCTCTTGTAGGATCATTCATGGTTTAGTTGAACATGAAAACAATCTGTAACAAATTGAGACATCATTCTTGACTCGTTCGAATTTGGAAACAATTTGTAACTTCATTCTTCACTCGTTTGAACATGGAAATAACTTGTAAACTCTTGTAGGATCATTCTTGGCTCATTTGAACATGAAAACAAAATGTAACAAATTGAGACACCATTCTTGACTCGTTCGAACTTGGAAACAACTTGTAGCTTCATTCTTGACTCGTTTGAACATGGAAATAACTTGTAAACTCTTGTAGGATCATTCTTGGCTCATTTGAACATGAAAACAAAATGTAACAAATTGAGACACCATTCTTGACTCGTTCGAACTTGGAAACAACTTGTAGCTGCATTCTTGACTCGTTTGAACATGGAAACAGCTTGTAAACTCTTGTAGGATCATTTTTGGCTCATTTGAACATGAAAACAATCCGGAACAAATGGAGACATCATTCTTGACTCGTTCAAACTTGGAAACAACTTGTAACTTCATTCTTGATTCATTTGAACATTGAAACAATTGTAACCTCTTGTAGGATGAGTTTTGGCTCATTTGAACATAAAACAATCCATAACAAATTGAGACATCATCTTGACTCGTTCGAACTTGGAAACAACTTGTAGCTTCATTCTTGACTCGTTTGAACATGGAAACAACTTGTAAACTCTTGAAGATTCATTCTTGGCTCATTTGAACATGAAAACAATCCGTAACAAATGGAGACATCATTCTTGACTCGTTCAAACTTGGAAAAAACTTGTAGCTTCATTCTTGATTCGTTTGAACATTGAAACAATTGTAACCTCTTGTAGGATCATTCATGGTTTAGTTGAACATGAAAACAATCTGTAACAAATTGAGACATCATTCTTGACTCGTTCGAATTTGGAAACAATTTGTAACTTCATTCTTGACTCGTTTGAACATGGAAATAACTTGTAAACTCTTGTAGGATCATTCTTGGCTCATTTGAACATGAAAACAAAATGTAACAAATTGAGACACCATTCTTGACTCGTTCGAACTTGGAAACAACTTGTAGCTGCATTCTTGACTCGTTTGAACATGGAAACAGCTTGTAAACTCTTGTAGGATCATTTTTGGCTCATTTGAACATGAAAACAATCCGGAACAAATGGAGACATCATTCTTGACTCGTTCAAACTTGGAAACAACTTGTAGCTTCATTCTTGATTCATTTGAACATTGAAACAATTGTAACCTCTTGTAGGATCAGTTTTGGCTCATTTGAACATGAAAACAATCTGTAACAACTTGAGACTTTATTCTTGACTCGTTTGAACTTGGAAACAACTTGTAGCTTCATTCTTGACTCGTTTCAACATGGAAACAACTTGTAGCTTCATTCTTGATTCTTTTGAACATTGAAACAATTGTAACCTCTTGCAGGATCATTCATGGTTTAGTTGAACATGAAAACAATCTGTAACAAATTGAGACACCATTCTTGACTCGTTCGAATTTGGAAACAATTTGTAGCTTCATTCTTGACTCGTTTGAACATGGAAATAACTTGTAAACTCTTGTAGGATCATTCTTGGCTCATTTCAACATGAAAACAAAATGTAACAAATTGAGACACCATTCTTGACTCGTTCGAACTTGGAAACAACTTGTAGCTTCATTCTTGACTCGTTTGAACATGGAAATAACTTGTAAACTCTTGTAGGATCATTCTTGGCTCATTTGAACATGAAAACAATCCGGAACAAATGGAGACATCATTCTTGACTCGTTCAAACTTGGAAACAACTTGTAGCTTCATTCTTGATTCATTTGAACATTGAAACAATTGTAACCTCTTGTAGGATCAGTTTTGGCTCATTTGAACATGAAAACAATCTGTAACAACTTGAGACTTTATTCTTGACTCGTTTGAACTTGGAAACAACTTGTAGCTTCATTCTTGACTCGTTTCAACATGGAAACAACTTGTAGCTTCATTCTTGATTCTTTTGAACATTGAAACAATTGTAACCTCTTGCAGGATCATTCATGGTTTAGTTGAACATGAAAACAATCTGTAACAAATTGAGACACCATTCTTGACTCGTTCGAATTTGGAAACAATTTGTAGCTTCATTCTTGACTCGTTTGAACATGGAAATAACTTGTAAACTCTTGTAGGATCATTCTTGGCTCATTTGAACATGAAAACAAAATGTAACAAATTGAGACACCATTCTTGACTCGTTCGAACTTGGAAACAACTTGTAGCTTCATTCTTGACTCGTTTGAACATGGAAATAACTTGTAAACTCTTGTAGGATCATTCTTGGCTCATTTCAACATGAAAACAAAATGTAACAAATTGAGACACCATTCTTGACTCGTTCGAACTTGGAAACAACTTGTAGCTTCATTCTTGACTCGTTTGAACATGGAAATAACTTGTAAACTCTTGTAGGATCATTCTTGGCTCATTTGAACATGAAAACAAAATGTAACAAATTGAGACACCATTCTTGACTCGTTCGAACTTGGAAACAACTTGTAGCTTCATTCTTGACTCGTTTGAACATGGAAACAACTTGTAAACTCTTGTAGGATCATTTTTGGCTCATTTGACTATGAAAACAATCCGTAACAAATGGAGACGTCATTCTTGACTCGTTCAAACTTGGAAACAACTTGTAGCTTCATTCTTGATTCGTTTGAACATTCAAATAATTGTAACCTCTTGTAGGATCATTCTTGGTTCAGTTGAACATGAAAACAATCCGTAACAATTGAGACATCATTCTTGACTCGTTCGAACTTGGAAACAATTTGTAGCTTCATTCTTGACTCGTTTGATCTTGGAAATAACTTGTAAACTCTTGTAGGATCATTCTTGGCTCATTTGAACATGAAAACAATCTGTAACAAATTGAGACATCATTCTTGACTCGTTCGAACTTGGAAATAACTTGTAGCTTCATTCTTGACCCGTTTGAACATTGAAACAATTGTAACTCTTGTAGGATCATTCTTGGTTAATTTGGACATAAAAACAATCCATAACGAATTGAGACATCATCTTGACTCGTTCGAACTTGGAAACAACTTGTAGCTTCATTCTTGACTCGTTTGAACATGGAAACAACTTGTAAACTCTTGAAGATTCATTCTTGGCTCATTTGAACATGAAAACAATCCGTAACAAATGGAGACATCATTCTTGACTCGTTCAAACTTGGAAAAAACTTGTAGCTTCATTCTTGATTCGTTTGAACATTGAAACAATTGTAACCTCTTGTAGGATCATTCATGGTTTAGTTGAACATGAAAACAATCTGTAACAAATTGAGACATCATTCTTGACTCGTTCGAATTTGGAAACAATTTGTAACTTCATTCTTCACTCGTTTGAACATGGAAATAACTTGTAAACTCTTGTAGGATCATTCTTGGCTCATTTGAACATGAAAACAAAATGTAACAAATTGAGACACCATTCTTGACTCGTTCGAACTTGGAAACAACTTGTAGCTTCATTCTTGACTCGTTTGAACATGGAAATAACTTGTAAACTCTTGTAGGATCATTCTTGGCTCATTTGAACATGAAAACAAAATGTAACAAATTGAGACACCATTCTTGACTCGTTCGAACTTGGAAACAACTTGTAGCTGCATTCTTGACTCGTTTGAACATGGAAACAGCTTGTAAACTCTTGTAGGATCATTTTTGGCTCATTTGAACATGAAAACAATCCGGAACAAATGGAGACATCATTCTTGACTCGTTCAAACTTGGAAACAACTTGTAACTTCATTCTTGATTCATTTGAACATTGAAACAATTGTAACCTCTTGTAGGATGAGTTTTGGCTCATTTGAACATAAAACAATCCATAACAAATTGAGACATCATCTTGACTCGTTCGAACTTGGAAACAACTTGTAGCTTCATTCTTGACTCGTTTGAACATGGAAACAACTTGTAAACTCTTGAAGATTCATTCTTGGCTCATTTGAACATGAAAACAATCCGTAACAAATGGAGACATCATTCTTGACTCGTTCAAATTTGGAAAAAACTTGTAGCTTCATTCTTGATTCGTTTGAACATTGAAACAATTGTAACCTCTTGTAGGATCATTCATGGTTTAGTTGAACATGAAAACAATCTGTAACAAATTGAGACATCATTCTTGACTCGTTCGAATTTGGAAACAATTTGTAGCTTCATTCTTGACTCGTTTGAACATGGAAATAACTTGTAAACTCTTGTAGGATCATTCTTGGCTCATTTGAACATGAAAACAAAATGTAACAAATTGAGACACCATTCTTGACTCGTTCGAACTTGGAAACAACTTGTAGCTGCATTCTTGACTCGTTTGAACATGGAAACAGCTTGTAAACTCTTGTAGGATCATTTTTGGCTCATTTGAACATGAAAACAATCCGGAACAAATGGAGACATCATTCTTGACTCGTTCAAACTTGGAAACAACTTGTAGCTTCATTCTTGATTCATTTGAACATTGAAACAATTGTAACCTCTTGTAGGATCAGTTTTGGCTCATTTGAACATGAAAACAATCTGTAACAACTTGAGACTTTATTCTTGACTCGTTTGAACTTGGAAACAACTTGTAGCTTCATTCTTGACTCGTTTCAACATGGAAACAACTTGTAGCTTCATTCTTGATTCTTTTGAACATTGAAACAATTGTAACCTCTTGCAGGATCATTCATGGTTTAGTTGAACATGAAAACAATCTGTAACAAATTGAGACACCATTCTTGACTCGTTCGAATTTGGAAACAATTTGTAGCTTCATTCTTGACTCGTTTGAACATGGAAATAACTTGTAAACTCTTGTAGGATCATTCTTGGCTCATTTCAACATGAAAACAAAATGTAACAAATTGAGACACCATTCTTGACTCGTTCGAACTTGGAAACAACTTGTAGCTTCATTCTTGACTCGTTTGAACATGGAAATAACTTGTAAACTCTTGTAGGATCATTCTTGGCTCATTTGAACATGAAAACAAAATGTAACAAATTGAGACACCATTCTTGACTCGTTCGAACTTGGAAACAACTTGTAGCTTCATTCTTGACTCGTTTGAACATGGAAACAACTTGTAAACTCTTGTAGGATCATTTTTGGCTCATTTGACCATGAAAACAATCCGTAACAAATGGAGACGTCATTCTTGACTCGTTCAAACTTGGAAACAACTTGTAGCTTCATTCTTGATTCGTTTGAACATTGAAACAATTGTAACCTCTTGTAGGATCATTCATGGTTTAGTTGAACATGAAAACAATCTGTAACAAATTGAGACATCATTCTTGACTCGTTCGAATTTGGAAACAATTTGTAGCTTCATTCTTGACTCGTTTGAACATGGAAATAACTTGTAAACTCTTGTAGGATCATTCTTGGCTCATTTGAACATGAAAACAAAATGTAACAAATTGAGACACCATTCTTGACTCGTTCGAACTTGGAAACAACTTGTAGCTTCATTCTTGACTCGTTTGAACATGGAAATAACTTGTAAACTCTTGTAGGATCATTTTTGGCTCATTTGAACATGAAAACAATCCGTAACAAATGGAGACATCATTCTTGACTCGTTCGAACTTGGAAACAACTTGTAGCTTCATTCTTGATTCATTTGAACATTGAAACAATTGTAACCTCTTGTAGGATCAGTTTTGGCTCATTTGAACATGAAAACAATCTGTAACAACTTGAGACTTTATTCTTGACTCGTTTGAACTTGGAAACAACTTGTAGCTTCATTCTTGACTCGTTTCAACATGGAAACAACTTGTAAACTCTTGTAGATTCATTCTTGGCTCATTTGAACATGAAAAAAATCCGTAACAAATGGAGACATCATTCTTGACTCGTTCAAACTTGGAAAAAACTTGTAGCTTCATTCTTGATTCGTTTGAACATTGAAACAATTGTAACCTCTTGTAGGATCATTCATGGTTTAGTTTAACATGAAAACAATCTGTAACAAATTGAGACACCATTCTTGACTCTTTCGAATTTGGAAACAATTTGTAGCTTCATTCTTGACTCGTTTGAACATGGAAATAACTTGTAAACTCTTGTAGGATCATTCTTGGCTCATTTCAACATGAAAACAAAATGTAACAAATTGAGACACCATTCTTGACTCGTTCGAACTTGGAAACAACTTGTAGCTTCATTCTTGACTCGTTTGAACATGGAAATAACTTGTAAACTCTTGTAGGATCATTCTTGGCTCATTTGAACATGAAAACAAAATGTAACAAATTGAGACACCATTCTTGACTCGTTCGAACTTGGAAACAACTTGTAGCTGCATTCTTGACTCGTTTGAACATGGAAACAACTTGTAAACTCTTGTAGGATTATTTTTGGCTCATTTGAACATGAAAACAATCCGTAACAAATGGAGACATCATTCTTGACTCGTTCAAACTTGGAAACAACTGGTAGCTTCATTCTTGATTCATTTGAACATTGAAACAATTGTAACCTCTTGTAGGATCATTCATGGTTTAGTTGAACATGAAAACAATCTGTAACAAATTGAGACACCATTCTTGACTCGTTCGAACTTGGAAACAACTTGTAGCTTCATTCTTGACTCGTTTGAACATGGAAATAACTTGTAAACTCTTGTAGGATCATTCTTGGCTCATTTGAACATGAAAACAAAATGTAACAAATTGAGACACCATTCTTGACTCGTTCGAACTTGGAAACAATTTGTAGCTTCATTCTTGACTCGTTTGATCTTGGAAATAACTTGTAAACTCTTGTAGGATCATTCTTGGCTCATTTGAACAAGAAAACAATCTGTAACAAATTGAGACATCATTCTTGACTCGTTCGAACTTGGAAATAACTTGTAGCTTCATTCTTGACTCGTTTGAACATTGAAACAATTGTAACTCTTGTAGGATCATTCTTGGTTAATTTGGACATGAAAACAATCCATAACAAATTGAGACATCATCTTGACTCGTTCGAACTTGGAAACAACTTGTAGCTTCATTCTTGACTCGTTTGAACATGGAAACAACTTGTAAACTCTTGAAGATTCATTCTTGGCTCATTTGAACATGAAAACAATCCGTAACAAATGGAGACATCATTCTTGACTCGTTCAAACTTGGAAAAAACTTGTAGCTTCATTCTTGATTCGTTTGAACATTGAAACAATTGTAACCTCTTGTAGGATCATTCATGGTTTAGTTGAACATGAAAACAATCTGTAGCAAATTGAGACATCATTCTTGACTCGTTCGAATTTGGAAACAATTTGTAGCTTCATTCTTGTCTCGTTTGAACATGGAAATAACTTGTAAACTCTTGTAGGATCATTCTTGGCTCATTTGAACATGAAAACAAAATGTAACAAATTGAGACACCATTCTTGACTCGTTCGAACTTGGAAACAACTTGTAGCTTCATTCTTGACTCGTTTGAACATGGAAATAACTTGTAAACTCTTGTAGGATCATTCTTGGCTCATCTGAACATGAAAACAAAATGTAACAAATTGAGACACCATTCTTGACTCGTTCGAACTTGGAAACAACTTGTAGCTGCATTCTTGACTCGTTTGAACATGGAAACAACTTGTAAACTCTTGTAGGATCATTTTTGGCTCATTTGAACATGAAAACAATCCGTAACAAATGGAGACATCATTCTTGACTCGTTCGAACTTGGAAACAACTTGTAGCTTCATTCTTGATTCATTTGAACATTGAAACAATTGTAACCTCTTGTAGGATCAGTTTTGGCTCATTTGAACATGAAAACAATCTGTAACAACTTGAGACTTTATTCTTGACTCGTTTGAACTTGGAAACAACTTGTAGCTTCATTCTTGACTCGTTTCAACATGGAAACAACTTGTAAACTCTTGTAGATTCATTCTTGGCTCATTTGAACATGAAAAAAATCCGTAACAAATGGAGACATCATTCTTGACTCGTTCAAACTTGGAAACAACTGGTAGCTTCATTCTTGATTCATTTGAACATTGAAACAATTGTAACCTCTTGTAGGATCATTCATGGTTTAGTTGAACATGAAAACAATCTGTAACAAATTGAGACACCATTCTTGACTCGTTCGAATTTGGAAACAATTTGTAGCTTCATTCTTGACTCGTTTGAACATGGAAATAACTTGTAAACTCTTGTAGGATCATTCTTGGCTCATCTGAACATGAAAACAAAATGTAACAAATTGAGACACCATTCTTGACTCGTTCGAACTTGGAAACAACTTGTAGCTGCATTCTTGACTCGTTTGAACATGGAAACAGCTTGTAAACTCTTGTAGGATCATTTTTGGCTCATTTGAACATGAAAACAATCCGGAACAAATGGAGACATCATTCTTGACTCGTTCAAACTTGGAAACAACTTGTAGCTTCATTCTTGATTCATTTGAACATTGAAACAATTGTAACCTCTTGTAGGATCAGTTTTGGCTCATTTGAACATGAAAACAATCTGTAACAACTTGAGACTTTATTCTTGACTCGTTTGAACTTGGAAACAACTTGTAGCTTCATTCTTGACTCGTTTCAACATGGAAACAACTTGTAGCTTCATTCTTGATTCTTTTGAACATTGAAACAATTGTAACCTCTTGCAGGATCATTCATGGTTTAGTTGAACATGAAAACAATCTGTAACAAATTGAGACACCATTCTTGACTCGTTCGAATTTGGAAACAATTTGTAGCTTCATTCTTGACTCGTTTGAACATGGAAATAACTTGTAAACTCTTGTAGGTTCATTCTTGGCTCATTTCAACATGAAAACAAAATGTAACAAATTGAGACACCATTCTTGACTCGTTCGAACTTGGAAACAACTTGTAGCTTCATTCTTGACTCGTTTGAACATGGAAATAACTTGTAAACTCTTGTAGGATCATTCTTGGATCATTTGAACATGAAAACAAAATGTAACAAATTGAGACACCATTCTTGACTCGTTCGAACTTGGAAACAACTTGTAGCTTCATTCTTGACTCGTTTGAACATGGAAACAACTTGTAAACTCTTGTAGGATCATTTTTGGCTCATTTGACCATGAAAACAATCCGTAACAAATGGAGACGTCATTCTTGACTCGTTCAAACTTGGAAACAACTTGTAGCTTCATTCTTGATTCGTTTGAACATTCAAATAATTGTAACCTCTTGTAGGATCATTCTTGGTTCAGTTGAACATGAAAACAATCCGTAACAATTGAGACATCATTCTTGACTCGTTCGAACTTGGAAACAATTTGTAGCTTCATTCTTGACTCGTTTGATCTTGGAAATAACTTGTAAACTCTTGTAGGATCATTCTTGGCTCATTTGAACAAGAAAACAATCTGTAACAAATTGAGACATCATTCTTGACTCGTTCGAACTTGGAAATAACTTGTAGCTTCATTCTTGACTCGTTTGAACATTGAAACAATTGTAACTCTTGTAGGATCATTCTTGGTTAATTTGGACATGAAAACAATCCATAACAAATTGAGACATCATCTTGACTCGTTCGAACTTGGAAACAACTTGTAGCTTCATTCTTGACTCGTTTGAACATGGAAACAACTTGTAAACTCTTGAAGATTCATTCTTGGCTCATTTGAACATGAAAACAATCCGTAACAAATGGAGACATCATTCTTGACTCGTTCAAACTTGGAAAAAACTTGTAGCTTCATTCTTGATTCGTTTGAACATTGAAACAATTGTAACAACCTCTTGTAGGATCATTCATGGTTTAGTTGAACATGAAAACAATCTGTAGCAAATTGAGACATCATTCTTGACTCGTTCGAATTTGGAAACAATTTGTAGCTTCATTCTTGTCTCGTTTGAACATGGAAATAACTTGTAAACTCTTGTAGGATCATTCTTGGCTCATTTGAACATGAAAACAAAATGTAACAAATTGAGACACCATTCTTGACTCGTTCGAACTTGGAAACAACTTGTAGCTTCATTCTTGACTCGTTTGAACATGGAAATAACTTGTAAACTCTTGTAGGATCATTCTTGGCTCATCTGAACATGAAAACAAAATGTAACAAATTGAGACACCATTCTTGACTCGTTCGAACTTGGAAACAACTTGTAGCTGCATTCTTGACTCGTTTGAACATGGAAACAACTTGTAAACTCTTGTAGGATCATTTTTGGCTCATTTGAACATGAAAACAATCCGTAACAAATGGAGACATCATTCTTGACTCGTTCGAACTTGGAAACAACTTGTAGCTTCATTCTTGATTCATTTGAACATTGAAACAATTGTAACCTCTTGTAGGATCAGTTTTGGCTCATTTGAACATGAAAACAATCTGTAACAACTTGAGACTTTATTCTTGACTCGTTTGAACTTGGAAACAACTTGTAGCTTCATTCTTGACTCGTTTCAACATGGAAACAACTTGTAAACTCTTGTAGATTCATTCTTGGCTCATTTGAACATGAAAAAAATCCGTAACAAATGGAGACATCATTCTTGACTCGTTCAAACTTGGAAACAACTGGTAGCTTCATTCTTGATTCATTTGAACATTGAAACAATTGTAACCTCTTGTAGGATCATTCATGGTTTAGTTGAACATGAAAACAATCTGTAACAAATTGAGACACCATTCTTGACTCGTTCGAATTTGGAAACAATTTGTAGCTTCATTCTTGACTCGTTTGAACATGGAAATAACTTGTAAACTCTTGTAGGATCATTCTTGGCTCATCTGAACATGAAAACAAAATGTAACAAATTGAGACACCATTCTTGACTCGTTCGAACTTGGAAACAACTTGTAGCTGCATTCTTGACTCGTTTGAACATGGAAACAGCTTGTAAACTCTTGTAGGATCATTTTTGGCTCATTTGAACATGAAAACAATCCGGAACAAATGGAGACATCATTCTTGACTCGTTCAAACTTGGAAACAACTTGTAGCTTCATTCTTGATTCATTTGAACATTGAAACAATTGTAACCTCTTGTAGGATCAGTTTTGGCTCATTTGAACATGAAAACAATCTGTAACAACTTGAGACTTTATTCTTGACTCGTTTGAACTTGGAAACAACTTGTAGCTTCATTCTTGACTCGTTTCAACATGGAAACAACTTGTAGCTTCATTCTTGATTCTTTTGAACATTGAAACAATTGTAACCTCTTGCAGGATCATTCATGGTTTAGTTGAACATGAAAACAATCTGTAACAAATTGAGACACCATTCTTGACTCGTTCGAATTTGGAAACAATTTGTAGCTTCATTCTTGACTCGTTTGAACATGGAAATAACTTGTAAACTCTTGTAGGTTCATTCTTGGCTCATTTCAACATGAAAACAAAATGTAACAAATTGAGACACCATTCTTGACTCGTTCGAACTTGGAAACAACTTGTAGCTTCATTCTTGACTCGTTTGAACATGGAAATAACTTGTAAACTCTTGTAGGATCATTCTTGGATCATTTGAACATGAAAACAAAATGTAACAAATTGAGACACCATTCTTGACTCGTTCGAACTTGGAAACAACTTGTAGCTGCATTCTTGACTCGTTTGAACATGGAAACAACTTGTAAACTCTTGTAGGATCATTTTTGGCTCATTTGAACATGAAAACAATCCGTAACAAATGGAGACATCATTCTTGACTCGTTCAAACTTGGAAACAACTGGTAGCTTCATTCTTGATTCATTTGAACATTGAAACAATTGTAACCTCTTGTAGGATCATTCATGGTTTAGTTGAACATGAAAACAATCTGTAACAAATTGAGACACCATTCTTGACTCGTTCGAATTTGGAAACAATTTGTAGCTTCATTCTTGACTCGTTTGAACATGGAAATAACTTGTAAACTCTTGTAGGATCATTCTTGGCTCATTTCAACATGAAAACAAAATGTAACAAATTGAGACACCATTCTTGACTCGTTCGAACTTGGAAACAACTTGTAGCTTCATTCTTGACTCGTTTGAACATGGAAATAACTTGTAAACTCTTGTAGGATCATTCTTGGCTCATTTGAACATGAAAACAAAATGTAACAAATTGAGACACCATTCTTGACTCGTTCGAACTTGGAAACAACTTGTAGCTGCATTCTTGACTCGTTTGAACATGGAAACAACTTGTAAACTCTTGTAGGATCATTTTTGGCTCATTTGAACATGAAAACAATCCGTAACAAATGGAGACACCATTCTTGACTCGTTCAAACTTGGAAACAACTGGTAGCTTCATTCTTGATTCATTTGAACATTGAAACAATTGTAACCTCTTGTAGGATCATTCATGGTTTAGTTGAACATGAAAACAATCTGTAACAAATTGAGACACCATTCTTGACTCGTTCGAATTTGGAAACAATTTGTAGCTTCATTCTTGACTCGTTTGAACATGGAAATAACTTGTAAACTCTTGTAGGATCATTCTTGGCTCATTTCAACATGAAAACAAAATGTAACAAATTGAGACACCATTCTTGACTCGTTCGAACTTGGAAACAACTTGTAGCTTCATTCTTGACTCGTTTGAACATGGAAATAACTTGTAAACTCTTGTAGGATCATTCTTGGCTCATTTGAACATGAAAACAAAATGTAACAAATTGAGACACCATTCTTGACTCGTTCGAACTTGGAAACAACTTGTAGCTGCATTCTTGACTCGTTTGAACATGGAAACAACTTGTAAACTTTTGTAGGATCATTCTTTGCTCATTTGAACATGAAAAAAATCCGTAGTAAATGGAGACATCATTCTTGACTCGTTCAAACTTGGAAAGAACTTGTAGCTTCATTCTTGATTCATTTGAACATTGAAATAATTGTAACCTCTTGTAGGATCAGTTTTGGCTCATTTGAACATGAAAACAATCTGTAACAACTTGAGACTTTATTCTTGACTCGTTTGAACTTGGAAACAACTTGTAGCTTCATTCTTGACTCGTTTGAACATGGAAACAACTTGTAAACTCTTGTAGATTCATTCTTGGCTCATTTGAACATGAAAAAAATCCGTAACAAATGGAGACATCATTCTTGACTCGTTTGAACATGGAAATAACTTGTAAACTCTTGTAGGATCATTCTTGGCTCATTTGAACATGAAAACAAAATGTAACAAATTGAGACACCATTCTTGACTCGTTCGAACTTGGAAACAACTTGTAGCTGCATTCTTGACTCGTTTGAACATGGAAACAACTTGTAAACTCTTGTAGGATCATTTTTGGCTCATTTGAACATGAAAACAATCCGTAACAAATGGAGACATCATTCTTGACTCGTTCAAACTTGGAAACAGCTGGTAGCTTCATTCTTGATTCATTTGAACATTGAAACAATTGTAACCTCTTGTAGGATCATTCATGGTTTAGTTGAACATGAAAACAATCTGTAACAAATTGAGACACCATTCTTGACTCGTTCGAATTTGGAAACAATTTGTAGCTTCATTCTTGACTCGTTTGAACATGGAAATAACTTGTAAACTCTTGTAGGATCATTCTTGGCTCATTTCAACATGAAAACAAAATGTAACAAATTGAGACACCATTCTTGACTCGTTCGAACTTGGAAACAACTTGTAGCTTCATTCTTGACTCGTTTGAACATGGAAATAACTTGTAAACTCTTGTAGGATCATTCTTGGCTCATTTGAACATGAAAACAAAATGTAACAAATTGAGACACCATTCTTGACTCGTTCGAACTTGGAAACAACTTGTAGCTGCATTCTTGACTCGTTTGAACATGGAAACAACTTGTAAACTCTTGTAGGATCATTTTTGGCTCATTTGAACATGAAAACAATCCGTAACAAATGGAGACATCATTCTTGACTCGTTCAAACTTGGAAACAACTGGTAGCTTCATTCTTGATTCATTTGAACATTGAAACAATTGTAACCTCTTGTAGGATCATTCATGGTTTAGTTGAACATGAAAACAATCTGTAACAAATTGAGACACCATTCTTGACTCGTTCGAATTTGGAAACAATTTGTAGCTTCATTCTTGACTCGTTTGAACATGGAAATAACTTGTAAACTCTTGTAGGATCATTCTTGGCTCATTTCAACATGAAAACAAAATGTAACAAATTGAGACACCATTCTTGACTCGTTCGAACTTGGAAACAACTTGTAGCTTCATTCTTGACTCGTTTGAACATGGAAATAACTTGTAAACTCTTGTAGGATCATTCTTGGCTCATTTGAACATGAAAACAAAATGTAACAAATTGAGACACCATTCTTGACTCGTTCGAACTTGGAAACAACTTGTAGCTGCATTCTTGACTCGTTTGAACATGGAAACAACTTGTAAACTTTTGTAGGATCATTCTTGGCTCATTTCAACATGAAAACAAAATGTAACAAATTGAGACACCATTCTTGACTCGTTCGAACTTGGAAACAACTTGTAGCTTCATTCTTGACTCGTTTGAACATGGAAATAGTAGTAAACTCTTGTAGGATCATTCTTGGCTCATTTGAACATGAAAACAAAATGTAACAAATTGAGACACCATTCTTGACTCGTTCGAACTTGGAAACAACTTGTAGCTGCATTCTTGACTCGTTTGAACATGGAAACAACTTGTAAACTCTTGTAGGATCATTCTTGGCTCATTTGAACATGAAAAAAATCCGTAATAAATGGAGACATCATTCTTGACTCGTTCAAACTTGGAAAGAACTTGTAGCTTCATTCTTGATTCATTTGAACATTGAAACAATTGTAACCTCTTGTAGGATCAGTTTTGGCTCATTTGAACATGAAAACAATCTGTAACAACTTGAGACTTTATTCTTGACTCGTTTGAACTTGGAAACAACTTGTAGCTTCATTCTTGACTCGTTTGAACATGGAAACAACATGTAAACTCTTGTAGATTCATTCTTGGCTCATTTGAACATGAAAAAAATCCGTAACAAATGGAGACATCATTCTTGACTCGTTCAAACTTGGAAAAAACTTGTAGCTTCATTCTTGATTCGTTTGAACATTGAAACAATTGTAACCTCTTGTAGGATCATTCATGGTTTAGTTGAACATGAAAACAATCTGTAACAAATTGAGACACCATTCTTGACTCGTTCGAATTTGGAAACAATTTGTAGCTTCATTCTTGACTCGTTTGAACATGGAAATAACTTGTAAACTCTTGTAGGATCATTCTTGGCTCATTTCAACATGAAAACAAAATGTAACAAATTGAGACACCATTCTTGACTCGTTCGAACTTGGAAACAACTTGTAGCTTCATTCTTGACTCGTTTGAACATGGAAATAACTTGTAAACTCTTGTAGCATCATTCTTGGCTCATTTGAACATGAAAACAAAATGTAACAAATTGAGACACCATTCTTGACTCGTTCGAACTTGGAAACAACTTGTAGCTTCATTCTTGACTCGTTTGAACATGGAAATAACTTGTAAACTCTTGTAGGATCATTCTTGGCTCATTTGAACATGAAAACAAAATGTAACAAATTGAGACACCATTCTTGACTCGTTCGAACTTGGAAACAACTTGTAGCTGCATTCTTGACTCGTTTGAACATGGAAACAACTTGTAAACTTTTGTAGGATCATTCTTTGCTCATTTGAACATGAAAAAAATCCGTAGTAAATGGAGACATCATTCTTGACTCGTTCAAACTTGGAAAGAACTTGTAGCTTCATTCTTGATTCATTTGAACATTGAAATAATTGTAACCTCTTGTAGGATCAGTTTTGGCTCATTTGAACATGAAAACAATCTGTAACAACTTGAGACTTTATTCTTGACTCGTTTGAACTTGGAAACAACTTGTAGCTTCATTCTTGACTCGTTTGAACATGGAAACAACTTGTAAACTCTTGTAGATTCATTCATGGCTCATTTGAACATGAAAAAATTCCGTAACAAATGGAGACATCATTCTTGACTCGTTCAAACTTGGAAAAAACTTGTAGCTTCATTCTTGTTTCGTTTGAACATTGAAACAATTGTAACCTCTTGTAGGATCATTCATGGTTTAGTTGAACATGAAAACAATCTGTAACAAATTGAGACACCATTCTTGACTCGTTCGAATTTGGAAACAATTTGTAGCTTCATTCTTGACTCGTTTGAACATGGAAATAACTTGTAAACTCTTGTAGGATCATTCTTGGCTCATTTCAACATGAAAACAAAATGTAACAAATTGAGACACCATTCTTGACTCGTTCGAACTTGGAAACAACTTGTAGCTTCATTCTTGACTCGTTTGAACATGGAAATAACTTGTAAACTCTTGTAGGATCATTCTTGGCTCATTTGAACATGAAAACAAAATGTAACAAATTGAGACACCATTCTTGACTCGTTCGAACTTGGAAACAACTTGTAGCTGCATTCTTGACTCGTTTGAACATGGAAACAACTTG
The DNA here is from genome assembly GCA_028671895.1 of Oenanthe sinensis. NCBI lineage: Eukaryota > Viridiplantae > Streptophyta > Magnoliopsida > Apiales > Apiaceae > Oenanthe > Oenanthe sinensis. The sequence goes on from CM053807.1 coordinate 17,411,531, forward strand.
TAAACTTTTGTAGGATCATTCTTTGCTCATTTGAACATGAAAAAAATCCGTAGTAAATGGAGACATCATTCTTGACTCGTTCAAACTTGGAAAGAACTTGTAGCTTCATTCTTGATTCATTTGAACATTGAAATAATTGTAACCTCTTGTAGGATCAGTTTTGGCTCATTTGAACATGAAAACAATCTGTAACAACTTGAGACTTTATTCTTGACTCGTTTGAACTTGGAAACAACTTGTAGCTTCATTCTTGACTCGTTTGAACATGGAAACAACTTGTAAACTCTTGTAGATTCATTCATGGCTCATTTGAACATGAAAAAATTCCGTAACAAATGGAGACATCATTCTTGACTCGTTCAAACTTGGAAAAAACTTGTAGCTTCATTCTTGTTTCGTTTGAACATTGAAACAATTGTAACCTCTTGTAGGATCATTCATGGTTTAGTTGAACATGAAAACAATCTGTAACAAATTGAGACACCATTCTTGACTCGTTCGAATTTGGAAACAATTTGTAGCTTCATTCTTGACTCGTTTGAACATGGAAATAACTTGTAAACTCTTGTAGGATCATTCTTGGCTCATTTGAACATGAAAACAAAATGTAACAAATTGAGACACCATTCTTGACTCGTTCGAACTTGGAAACAACTTGTAGCTGCATTCTTGACTCGTTTGAACATGGAAACAACTTGTAAACTTTTGTAGGATCATTCTTTGCTCATTTGAACATGAAAAAAATCCGTAGTAAATGGAGACATCATTCTTGACTCGTTCAAACTTGGAAAGAACTTGTAGCTTCATTCTTGATTCATTTGAACATTGAAATAATTGTAACCTCTTGTAGGATCAGTTTTGGCTCATTTGAACATGAAAACAATCTGTAACAACTTGAGACTTTATTCTTGACTCGTTTGAACTTGGAAACAACTTGTAGCTTCATTCTTGACTCGTTTGAACATGGAAACAACTTGTAAACTCTTGTAGATTCATTCATGGCTCATTTGAACATGAAAAAATTCCGTAACAAATGGAGACATCATTCTTGACTCGTTCAAACTTGGAAAAAACTTGTAGCTTCATTCTTGTTTCGTTTGAACATTGAAACAATTGTAACCTCTTGTAGGATCATTCATGGTTTAGTTGAACATGAAAACAATCTGTAACAAATTGAGACACCATTCTTGACTCGTTCGAATTTGGAAACAATTTGTAGCTTCATTCTTGACTCGTTTGAACATGGAAATAACTTGTAAACTCTTGTAGGATCATTCTTGGCTCATTTCAACATGAAAACAAAATGTAACAAATTGAGACACCATTCTTGACTCGTTCGAACTTGGAAACAACTTGTAGCTTCATTCTTGACTCGTTTGAACATGGAAATAACTTGTAAACTCTTGTAGGATCATTCTTGGCTCATTTGAACATGAAAACAAAATGTAACAAATTGAGACACCATTCTTGACTCGTTCAAACTTGGAAACAACTTGTAGCTGCATTCTTGACTCGTTTGAACATGGAAACAACTTGTAAACTTTTGTAGGATCATTCTTTGCTCATTTGAACATGAAAAAAATCCGTAGTAAATGGAGACATCATTCTTGACTCGTTCAAACTTGGAAAGAACTTGTAGCTTCATTCTTGATTCATTTGAACATTGAAATAATTGTAACCTCTTGTAGGATCAGTTTTGGCTCATTTGAACATGAAAACAATCTGTAACAACTTGAGACTTTATTCTTGACTCGTTTGAACTTGGAAACAACTTGTAGCTTCATTCTTGACTCGTTTGAACATGGAAACAACTTGTAAACTCTTGTAGATTCATTCATGGCTCATTTGAACATGAAAAAATTCCGTAACAAATGGAGACATCATTCTTGACTCGTTCAAACTTGGAAAAAACTTGTAGCTTCATTCTTGTTTCGTTTGAACATTGAAACAATTGTAACCTCTTGTAGGATCATTCATGGTTTAGTTGAACATGAAAACAATCTGTAACAAATTGAGACACCATTCTTGACTCGTTCGAATTTGGAAACAATTTGTAGCTTCATTCTTGACTCGTTTGAACATGGAAATAACTTGTAAACTCTTGTAGGATCATTCTTGGCTCATTTCAACATGAAAACAAAATGTAACAAATTGAGACACCATTCTTGACTCGTTCGAACTTGGAAACAACTTGTAGCTTCATTCTTGACTCGTTTGAACATGGAAATAACTTGTAAACTCTTGTAGGATCATTCTTGGCTCATTTGAACATGAAAACAAAATGTAACAAATTGAGACACCATTCTTGACTCGTTCGAACTTGGAAACAACTTGTAGCTGCATTCTTGACTCGTTTGAACATGGAAACAACTTGTAAACTTTTGTAGGATCATTCTTTGCTCATTTGAACATGAAAAAAATCCGTAGTAAATGGAGACATCATTCTTGACTCGTTCAAACTTGGAAAGAACTTGTAGCTTCATTCTTGATTCATTTGAACATTGAAATAATTGTAACCTCTTGTAGGATCAGTTTTGGCTCATTTGAACATGAAAACAATCTGTAATAACTTGAGACTTTATTCTTGACTCGTTTGAACTTGGAAACAACTTGTAGCTTCATTCTTGACTCGTTTGAACATGGAAACAACTTGTAAACTCTTGTAGATTCATTCATGGCTCATTTGAACATGAAAAAATTCCGTAACAAATGGAGACATCATTCTTGACTCGTTCAAACTTGGAAAAAACTTGTAGCTTCATTCTTGTTTCGTTTGAACATTGAAACAATTGTAACCTCTTGTAGGATCATTCATGGTTTAGTTGAACATGAAAACAATCTGTAACAAATTGAGACACCATTCTTGACTCGTTCGAATTTGGAAACAATTTGTAGCTTCATTCTTGACTCGTTTGAACATGGAAATAACTTGTAAACTCTTGTAGGATCATTCTTGGCTCATTTCAACATGAAAACAAAATGTAACAAATTGAGACACCATTCTTGACTCGTTCGAACTTGGAAACAACTTGTAGCTTCATTCTTGACTCGTTTGAACATGGAAATAACTTGTAAACTCTTGTAGGATCATTCTTGGCTCATTTGAACATGAAAACAAAATGTAACAAATTGAGACACCATTCTTGACTCGTTCGAACTTGGAAACAACTTGTAGCTGCATTCTTGACTCGTTTGAACATGGAAACAACTTGTAAACTCTTGTAGGATCATTCTTGGCTCATTTGAACATGAAAAAAATCCGTAATAAATGGAGACATCATTCTTGACTCGTTCAAACTTGGAAACAACTTGTAGCTTCATTCTTGATTCATTTGAACATTGAAACAATTGTAACCTCTTGTAGGATCAGTTTTGGCTCATTTGAACATGAAAACAATCTGTAACAACTTGAGACTTTATTCTTGACTCGTTTGAACTTGGAAACAACTTGTAGCTTCATTCTTGACTCGTTTGAACATGGAAACAACTTGTAAACTCTTGTAGATTCATTCTTGGCTCATTTGAACATGAAAAAAATCCGTAACAAATGGAGACATCATTCTTGACTCGTTCAAACTTGGAAAAAACTTGTAGCTTCATTCTTGATTCGTTTGAACATTGAAACAATTGTAACCTCTTGTAGGATCATTCATGGTTTAGTTGAACATGAAAACAATCTGTAACAAATTGAGACACCATTCTTGACTCGTTCGAATTTGGAAATAATTTGTAGCTTCATTCTTGACTCGTTTGAACATGGAAATAACTTGTAAACTCTTGTAGGATCATTCTTGGCTCATTTCAACATGAAAACAAAATGTAACAAATTGAGACACCATTCTTGACTCGTTCGAACTTGGAAACAACTTGTAGCTTCATTCTTGACTCGTTTGAACATGGAAATAACTTGTAAACTCTTGTAGCATCATTCTTGGCTCATTTGAACATGAAAACAAAATGTAACAAATTGAGACACCATTCTTGACTCGTTCGAACTTGGAAACAACTTGTAGCTGCATTCTTGACTCGTTTGAACATGGAAACAACTTGTAAACTCTTGTAGGATCATTTTTGGCTCATTTGAACATGAAAACAATCCGTAACAAATGGAGACATCATTCTTGACTCGTTCAAACTTGGAAACAACTGGTAGCTTCATTCTTGATTCATTTGAACATTGAAACAATTGTAACCTCTTGTAGGATCATTCATGGTTTAGTTGAACATGAAAACAATCTGTAACAAATTGAGACACCATTCTTGACTCGTTCGAATTTGGAAACAATTTGTAGCTTCATTCTTGACTCGTTTGAACATGGAAATAACTTGTAAACTCTTGTAGGATCATTCTTGGCTCATTTCAACATGAAAACAAAATGTAACAAATTGAGACACCATTCTTGACTCGTTCGAACTTGGAAACAACTTGTAGCTTCATTCTTGACTCGTTTGAACATGGAAATAACTTGTAAACTCTTGTAGGATCATTCTTGGCTCATTTGAACATGAAAACAAAATGTAACAAATTGAGACACCATTCTTGACTCGTTCGAACTTGGAAACAACTTATAGCTGCATTCTTGACTCGTTTGAACATGGAAACAACTTGTAAACTTTTGTAGGATCATTCTTTGCTCATTTGAACATGAAAAAAATCCGTAATAAATGGAGACATCATTCTTGACTCGTTCAAACTTGGAAAGAACTTGTAGCTTCATTCTTGATTCATTTGAACATTGAAACAATTGTAACCTCTTGTAGGATCAGTTTTGGCTCATTTGAACATGAAAACAATCTGTAACAACTTGAGACTTTATTCTTGACTCGTTTGAACTTGGAAACAACTTGTAGCTTCATTCTTGACTCGTTTGAACATGGAAACAACTTGTAAACTCTTGTAGATTCATTCTTGGCTCATTTGAACATGAAAAAAATCCGTAACAAATGGAGACATCATTCTTGACTCGTTCAAACTTGGAAAAAACTTGTAGCTTCATTCTTGTTTCGTTTGAACATTGAAACAATTGTAACCTCTTGTAGGATCATTCATGGTTTAGTTGAACATGAAAACAATCTGTAACAAATTGAGACACCATTCTTGACTCGTTCGAATTTGGAAACAATTTGTAGCTTCATTCTTGACTCGTTTGAACATGGAAATAACTTGTAAACTCTTGTAGGATCATTCTTGGCTCATTTCAACATGAAAACAAAATGTAACAAATTGAGACACCATTCTTGACTCGTTCGAACTTGGAAACAACTTGTAGCTTCATTCTTGACTCGTTTGAACATGGAAATAACTTGTAAACTCTTGTAGGATCATTCTTGGCTCATTTGAACATGAAAACAAAATGTAACAAATTGAGACACCATTCTTGACTCGTTCGAACTTGGAAACAACTTGTAGCTGCATTCTTGACTCGTTTGAACATGGAAACAACTTGTAAACTCTTGTAGGATCATTCTTGGCTCATTTGAACATGAAAAAAATCCGTAATAAATGGAGACATCATTCTTGACTCGTTCAAACTTGGAAACAACTTGTAGCTTCATTCTTGATTCATTTGAACATTGAAACAATTGTAACCTCTTGTAGGATCAGTTTTGGCTCATTTGAACATGAAAACAATCTGTAACAACTTGAGACTTTATTCTTGACTCGTTTGAACTTGGAAACAACTTGTAGCTTCATTCTTGACTCGTTTGAACATGGAAACAACTTGTAAACTCTTGTAGATTCATTCTTGGCTCATTTGAACATGAAAAAAATCCGTAACAAATGGAGACATCATTCTTGACTCGTTCAAACTTGGAAAAAACTTGTAGCTTCATTCTTGATTCGTTTGAACATTGAAACAATTGTAACCTCTTGTAGGATCATTCATGGTTTAGTTGAACATGAAAACAATCTGTAACAAATTGAGACACCATTCTTGACTCGTTCGAATTTGGAAACAATTTGTAGCTTCATTCTTGACTCGTTTGAACATGGAAATAACTTGTAAACTCTTGTAGGATCATTCTTGGCTCATTTCAACATGAAAACAAAATGTAACAAATTGAGACCCCATTCTTGACTCGTTCGAACTTGGAAACAACTTGTAGCTTCATTCTTGACTCGTTTGAACATGGAAATAACTTGTAAACTCTTGTAGGATCATTCTTGGCTCATTTGAACATGAAAACAAAATGTAACAAATTGAGACACCATTCTTGACTCGTTCGAACTTGGAAACAACTTGTAGCTGCATTCTTGACTCGTTTGAACATGGAAACAACTTGTAAACTCTTGTAGGATCATTTTTGGCTCATTTGAACATGAAAACAATCCGTAACAAATGGAGACATCATTCTTGACTCGTTCAAACTTGGAAACAACTTGTAGCTTCATTCTTGATTCATTTGAACATTGAAACAATTGTAACCTCTTGTAGGATCATTCATGGTTTAGTTGAACATGAAAACAATCTGTAACAAATTGAGACACCATTCTTGACTCGTTCGAATTTGGAAACAATTTGTAGCTTCATTCTTGACTCGTTTGAACATGGAAATAACTTGTAAACTCTTGTAGGATCATTCTTGGCTCATTTCAACATGAAAACAAAATGTAACAAATTGAGACACTATTCTTGACTCATTCGAACTTGGAAACAACTTGTAGCTTCATTCTTGACTCGTTTGAACATGGAAATAACTTGTAAACTATTGTAGGATCATTCTTGGCTCATTTGAACATGAAAACAAAATGTAACAAATTGAGACACCATTCTTGACTCGTTCGAACTTGGAAACAACTTGTAGCTTCATTCTTGACTCGTTTGAACATGGAAACAACTTGTAAACTCTTGTAGGATCATATTTGGCTCATTTGACCACGAAAACAATCCGTAACAAATGGAGACATCATTCTTGACTCGTTCAAACTTGGAAACAACTTGTAGCTTCATTCTTGATTCGTTTGAAAATGGAAATAACTTGTAAACTCTTGTAGGATCATTCTTGGCTCATTTGAACATGAAAACAAAATGTAACAAATTGAGACACCATTCTTGACTCGTTCGAACTTGGAAACAACTTGTAGCTTCATTCTTGACTCGTTTGAACATTGAAACAATTGTATCTCTTGTAGGATCATTCTTGGTTCAATTGGACATGAAAACAATCCATAATAAATTGAGACATCATCTTGACTCGTTCGAACTTGGAAACAACTTGTAGCTTCATTCTTGACTCGTTTGAACATGGAAACAACTTGTAAACTCTTGTCGATTCATTCTTGGCTCATTTGAACATGAAAACAATCCGTAACAAATGGAGACATCATTCTTGACTCGTTCAAACTTGGAAAAAACTTGTAGCTTCATTCTTGATTCGTTTGAACATTGAAACAATTGTAACCTCTTGTAGGATCATTCATGGTTTAGTTGAACATGAAAACAATCTGTAACAAATTGAGACACCATTCTTGACTCGTTCGAATTTGGAAACAATTTGTAGCTTCATTCTTGACTCGTTTGAACATGGAAATAACTTGTAAACTCTTGTAGGATCATTCTTGGCTCATTTCAACATGAAAACAAAATGTAACAAATTGAGACACCATTCTTGACTCGTTCGAACTTGGAAACAACTTGTAGCTTCATTCTTGACTCGTTTGAACATGGAAATAACTTGTAAACTCTTGTAGGATCATTCTTGGCTCATTTGAACATGAAAACAAAATGTAACAAATTGAGACACCATTCTTGACTCGTTCGAACTTGGAAACAACTTATAGCTGCATTCTTGACTCGTTTGAACATGGAAACAACTTGTAAACTTTTGTAGGATCATTCTTTGCTCATTTGAACATGAAAAAAATCCGTAATAAATGGAGACATCATTCTTGACTCGTTCAAACTTGGAAAGAACTTGTAGCTTCATTCTTGATTCATTTGAACATTGAAACAATTGTAACCTCTTGTAGGATCAGTTTTGGCTCATTTGAACATGAAAACAATCTGTAACAACTTGAGACTTTATTCTTGACTCGTTTGAACTTGGAAACAACTTGTAGCTTCATTCTTGACTCGTTTGAACATGGAAACAACTTGTAAACTCTTGTAGATTCATTCTTGGCTCATTTGAACATGAAAAAAATCCGTAACAAATGGAGACATCATTCTTGACTCGTTCAAACTTGGAAAAAACTTGTAGCTTCATTCTTGTTTCGTTTGAACATTGAAACAATTGTAACCTCTTGTAGGATCATTCATGGTTTAGTTGAACATGAAAACAATCTGTAACAAATTGAGACACCATTCTTGACTCGTTCGAATTTGGAAACAATTTGTAGCTTCATTCTTGACTCGTTTGAACATGGAAATAACTTGTAAACTCTTGTAGGATCATTCTTGGCTCATTTCAACATGAAAACAAAATGTAACAAATTGAGACACCATTCTTGACTCGTTCGAACTTGGAAACAACTTGTAGCTTCATTCTTGACTCGTTTGAACATGGAAATAACTTGTAAACTCTTGTAGGATCATTCTTGGCTCATTTGAACATGAAAACAAAATGTAACAAATTGAGACACCATTCTTGACTCGTTCGAACTTGGAAACAACTTGTAGCTGCATTCTTGACTCGTTTGAACATGGAAACAACTTGTAAACTCTTGTAGGATCATTCTTGGCTCATTTGAACATGAAAAAAATCCGTAATAAATGGAGACATCATTCTTGACTCGTTCAAACTTGGAAACAACTTGTAGCTTCATTCTTGATTCATTTGAACATTGAAACAATTGTAACCTCTTGTAGGATCAGTTTTGGCTCATTTGAACATGAAAACAATCTGTAACAACTTGAGACTTTATTCTTGACTCGTTTGAACTTGGAAACAACTTGTAGCTTCATTCTTGACTCGTTTGAACATGGAAACAACTTGTAAACTCTTGTAGATTCATTCTTGGCTCATTTGAACATGAAAAAAATCCGTAACAAATGGAGACATCATTCTTGACTCGTTCAAACTTGGAAAAAACTTGTAGCTTCATTCTTGATTCGTTTGAACATTGAAACAATTGTAACCTCTTGTAGGATCATTCATGGTTTAGTTGAACATGAAAACAATCTGTAACAAATTGAGACACCATTCTTGACTCGTTCGAATTTGGAAACAATTTGTAGCTTCATTCTTGACTCGTTTGAACATGGAAATAACTTGTAAACTCTTGTAGGATCATTCTTGGCTCATTTCAACATGAAAACAAAATGTAACAAATTGAGACCCCATTCTTGACTCGTTCGAACTTGGAAACAACTTGTAGCTTCATTCTTGACTCGTTTGAACATGGAAATAACTTGTAAACTCTTGTAGGATCATTCTTGGCTCATTTGAACATGAAAACAAAATGTAACAAATTGAGACACCATTCTTGACTCGTTCGAACTTGGAAACAACTTGTAGCTGCATTCTTGACTCGTTTGAACATGGAAACAACTTGTAAACTCTTGTAGGATCATTTTTGGCTCATTTGAACATGAAAACAATCCGTAACAAATGGAGACATCATTCTTGACTCGTTCAAACTTGGAAACAACTTGTAGCTTCATTCTTGATTCATTTGAACATTGAAACAATTGTAACCTCTTGTAGGATCATTCATGGTTTAGTTGAACATGAAAACAATCTGTAACAAATTGAGACACCATTCTTGACTCGTTCGAATTTGGAAACAATTTGTAGCTTCATTCTTGACTCGTTTGAACATGGAAATAACTTGTAAACTCTTGTAGGATCATTCTTGGCTCATTTCAACATGAAAACAAAATGTAACAAATTGAGACACCATTCTTGACTCGTTCGAACTTGGAAACAACTTGTAGCTTCATTCTTGACTCGTTTGAACATGGAAATAACTTGTAAACTCTTGTAGGATCATTCTTGGCTCATTTGAACATGAAAACAAAATGTAACAAATTGAGACACCATTCTTGACTCGTTCGAACTTGGAAACAACTTGTAGCTTCATTCTTGACTCGTTTGAACATGGAAACAACTTGTAAACTCTTGTAGGATCATATTTGGCTCATTTGACCACGAAAACAATCCGTAACAAATGGAGACATCATTCTTGACTCGTTCAAACTTGGAAACAACTTGTAGCTTCATTCTTGATTCGTTTGAAAATGGAAATAACTTGTAAACTCTTGTAGGATCATTCTTGGCTCATTTGAACATGAAAACAAAATGTAACAAATTGAGACACCATTCTTGACTCGTTCGAACTTGGAAACAACTTGTAGCTTCATTCTTGACTCGTTTGAACATTGAAACAATTGTATCTCTTGTAGGATCATTCTTGGTTCAATTGGACATGAAAACAATCCATAATAAATTGAGACATCATCTTGACTCGTTCGAACTTGGAAACAACTTGTAGCTTCATTCTTGACTCGTTTGAACATGGAAACAACTTGTAAACTCTTGTCGATTCATTCTTGGCTCATTTGAACATGAAAACAATCCGTAACAAATGGAGACATCATTCTTGACTCGTTCAAACTTGGAAAAAACTTGTAGCTTCATTCTTGATTCGTTTGAACATTGAAACAATTGTAACCTCTTGTAGGATCATTCATGGTTTAGTTGAACATGAAAACAATCTGTAACAAATTGAGACACCATTCTTGACTCGTTCGAATTTGGAAACAATTTGTAGCTTCATTCTTGACTCGTTTGAACATGGAAATAACTTGTAAACTCTTGTAGGATCATTCTTGGCTCATTTCAACATGAAAACAAAATGTAACAAATTGAGACACCATTCTTGACTCGTTCGAACTTGGAAACAACTTGTAGCTGCATTCTTGACTCGTTTGAACATGGAAACAACTTGTAAACTCTTGTAGGATCATTTTTGGCTCATTTGAACATGAAAACAATCCGTAACAAATGGAGACATCATTCTTGACTCGTTCGAACTTGGAAACAACTTGTAGCTTCATTCTTGACTCGTTTGAACATTGAAACAATTGTAACCTCTTGTAGGATCAGTTTTGGCTCATTTGAACATGAAAACAATCTGTAACAACTTGAGACTTTATTCTTGACTCGTTTGAACTTGGAAACAACTTGTAGCTTCATTCTTGACTCGTTTGAACATGGAAACAACTTGTAAATTCTTGTAGATTCATTCTTGGCTCATTTGAATATGAAAAAAATCCGTAACAAATGGAGACATCATTCTTGACTCGTTCAAACTTGGAAAAAACTTGTAGCTTCATTCTTGATTCGTTTGAACATTGAAACAATTGTAACCTCTTGTAGGATCATTCATGGTTTAGTTGAACATGAAAACAATCTGTAACAAATTGAGACACCATTCCTGACTCGTTCGAATTTGGAAACAATTTGTAGCTTCATTCTTGACTCGTTTGAACATGGAAATAACTTGTAAACTCTTGTAGGATCATTCTTGGCTCATTTCAACATGAAAACAAAATGTAACAAATTGAGACACCATTCTTGACTCGTTCGAACTTGGAAACAACTTGTAGCTTCATTCTTGACTCGTTTGAACATGGAAATAACTTGTAAACTCTTGTAGGATCATTCTTGGCTCATTTGAACATGAAAACAAAATGTAACAAATTGAGACACCATTCTTGACTCGTTCGAACTTGGAAACAACTTGTAGCTGCATTCTTGACTCGTTTGAACATGGAAACAACTTGTAAACTCTTGTAGGATCATTTTTTGGCTCATTTGAACATGAAAACAATCCGTAACAAATGGAGACATCATTCTTGACTCGTTCAAACTTGGAAAAAACTTGTAGCTTCATTCTTGATTCGTTTGAACATTGAAACAATTGTAACCTCTTGTAGGATCATTCATGGTTTAGTTGAACATGAAAACAATCTGTAACAAATTGAGACACCATTCTTGACTCGTTCGAATTTGGAAACAATTTGTAGCTTCATTCTTGACTCGTTTGAACATGGAAATAACTTGTAAACTCTTGTAGGATCATTCTTGGCTCATTTCAACATGAAAACAAAATGTAACAAATTGAGACACCATTCTTGACTCGTTCGAACTTGGAAACAACTTGTAGCTTCATTCTTGACTCGTTTGAACATGGAAATAACTTGTAAACTCTTGTAGGATCATTCTTGGCTCATTTGAACATGAAAACAAAATGTAACAAATTGAGACACCATTCTTGACTCGTTCGAACTTGGAAACAACTTGTAGCTGCTTTCTTGACTCGTTTGAACATGGAAACAACTTGTAAACTCTTGTAGGATCATTTTTGGCTCATTTGAACATGAAAACAATCCGTAACAAATGGAGACATCATTCTTGACTCGTTCAAACTTGGAAACAACTTGTAGCTTCATTCTTGATTCATTTGAACATTGAAACAATTGTAACCTCTTGTAGGATCATTCATGGTTTAGTTGAACATGAAAACAATCTGTAACAAATTGAGACACCATTCTTGACTCGTTCGAATTTGGAAACAATTTGTAGCTTCATTCTTGACTCGTTTGAACATGGAAATAACTTGTAAACTCTTGTAGGATCATTCTTGGCTCATTTCAACATGAAAACAAAATGTAACAAATTGAGACACCATTCTTGACTCGTTCGAACTTGGAAACAACTTGTAGCTTCATTCTTGACTCGTTTGAACATGGAAATAACTTGTAAACTCTTGTAGGATCATTCTTGGCTCATTTCAACATGAAAACAAAATGTAACAAATTGAGACACCATTCTTGACTCGTTCGAACTTGGAAACAACTTGTAGCTTCATTCTTGACTCGTTTGAACATGGAAACAACTTGTAAACTCTTGTAGGATCATATTTGGCTCATTTGACCATGAAAACAATCCGTAACAAATGGAGACATCATTCTTGACTCGTTCAAACTTGGAAAAAACTTGTAGCTTCATTCTTGATTCGTTTGAACATTGAAACAATTGTAACCTCTTGTAGGATCATTCATGGTTTAGTTGAACATGAAAACAATCTGTAACAAATTGAGACACCATTCTTGACTCGTTCGAATTTGGAAACAATTTGTAGCTTCATTCTTGACTCGTTTGAACATGGAAATAACTTGTAAACTCTTGTAGGATCATTCTTGGCTCATTTCAACATGAAAACAAAATGTAACAAATTGAGACACCATTCTTGACTCGTTCGAACTTGGAAACAACTTGTAGCTTCATTCTTGACTCGTTTGAACATGGAAATAACTTGTAAACTCTTGTAGGATCATTCTTGGCTCATTTGAACATGAAAACAAAATGTAACAAATTGAGACACCATTCTTGACTCGTTCGAACTTGGAAACAACTTGTAGCTGCATTCTTGACTCGTTTGAACATGGAAACAACTTGTAAACTCTTGTAGGATCATTTTTGGCTCATTTGAACATGAAAACAATCCGTAACAAATGGAGACATCATTCTTGACTCGTTCAAACTTGGAAACAACTTGTAGCTTCATTCTTGATTCATTTGAACATTGAAACAATTGTAACCTCTTGTAGGATCATTCATGGTTTAGTTGAACATGAAAACAATCTGTAACAAATTGAGACACCATTCTTGACTCGTTCGAATTTGGAAACAATTTGTAGCTTCATTCTTGACTCGTTTGAACATGGAAATAACTTGTAAACTCTTGTAGGATCATTCTTGGCTCATTTCAACATGAAAACAAAATGTAACAAATTGAGACACCATTCTTGACTCGTTCGAACTTGGAAACAACTTGTAGCTTCATTCTTGACTCGTTTGAACATGGAAATAACTTGTAAACTCTTGTAGGATCATTCTTGGCTCATTTGAACATGAAAACAAAATGTAACAAATTGAGACACCATTCTTGACTCGTTCGAACTTGGAAACAACTTGTAGCTGCATTCTTGACTCGTTTGAACATGGAAACAACTTGTAAACTCTTGTAGGATCATTCTTGGCTCATTTGAACATGAAAAAAAATCCGTAATAAATGGAGACATCATTCTTGACTCGTTCAAACTTGGAAACAACTTGTAGCTTCATTCTTGATTCATTTGAACATTGAAACAATTGTAACCTCTTGTAGGATCAGTTTTTGCTCATTTGAACATGAAAACAATCTGTAACAACTTGAGACTTTATTCTTGACTCGTTTGAACTTGGAAACAACTTGTAGCTTCATTCTTGACTCGTTTGAACATGGAAACAACTTGTAAACTCTTGTAGATTCATTCTTGGCTCATTTGAACATGAAAAAAATCCGTAACAAATGGAGACATCATTCTTGACTCGTTCAAACTTGGAAAAAACTTGTAGCTTCATTCTTGATTCGTTTGAACATTGAAACAATTGTAACCTCTTGTAGGATCATTCATGGTTTAGTTGAACATGAAAACAATCTGTAACAAATTGAGACACCATTCTTGACTCGTTCGAATTTGGAAACAATTTGTAGCTTCATTCTTGACTCGTTTGAACATGGAAATAACTTGTAAACTCTTGTAGGATCATATTTGGCTCATTTGACCATGAAAACAATCCGTAACAAATGGAGACATCATTCTTGACTCGTTCAAACTTGGAAACAACTTGTAGCTTCATTCTTGATTCGTTTGAAAATGGAAATAACTTGTAAACTCTTGTAGGATCATTCTTGGCTCATTTGAACATGAAAACAAAATGTAACAAATGGAGACATCATTCTTGACTCGTTCAAACTTGGAAAAAACTTGTAGCTTCATTCTTGATTCGTTTGAACATTGAAACAATTGTAACCTCTTGTAGGATCATTCATGGTTTAGTTGAACATGAAAACAATCTGTAACAAATTGAGACACCATTCTTGACTCGTTCGAATTTGGAAACAATTTGTAGCTTCATTCTTGACTCGTTTGAACATGGAAATAACTTGTAAACTCTTGTAGGATCATTCTTGGCTCATTTCAACATGAAAACAAAATGTAACAAATTGAGACACCATTCTTGACTCGTTCGAACTTGGAAACAACTTGTAGCTTCATTCTTGACTCGTTTGAACATGGAAATAACTTGTAAACTCTTGTAGGATCATTCTTGGCTCATTTCAACATGAAAACAAAATGTAACAAATTGAGACACCATTCTTGACTCGTTCGAACTTGGAAACAACTTGTAGCTTCATTCTTGACTCGTTTGAACATGGAAATAACTTGTAAACTCTTGTAGGATCATATTTGGGTCATTTGACCATGAAAACAATCCGTAACAAATGGAGACATCATTCTTGACTCGTTCACACTTGGAAACAACTTGTAGCTTCATTCTTGATTCGTTTGAAAATGGAAATAACTTGTAAACTCTTGTAGGATCATTCTTGGCTCATTTGAACATGAAAACAAAATGTAACAAATGGAGACATCATTCTTGACTCGTTCAAACTTGGAAAAAACTTGTAGCTTCATTCTTGATTCGTTTAAACATTGAAACAATTGTAACCTCTTGTAGGATCATTCATGGTTTAGTTGAACATGAAAACAATCTGTAACAAATTGAGACACCATTCTTGACTCGTTCGAATTTGGAAACAATTTGTAGCTTCATTCTTGACTCGTTTGAACATGGAAATAACTTGTAAACTCTTGTAGGATCATTCTTGGCTCATTTCAACATGAAAACAAAATGTAACAAATTGAGACACCATTCTTGACTCGTTCGAACTTGGAAACAACTTGTAGCTTCATTCTTGACTCGTTTGAACATGGAAATAACTTGTAAACTCTTGTAGGATCATTCTTGGCTCATTTGAACATGAAAACAAAATGTAACAAATTGAGACACCATTCTTGACTCGTTCGAACTTGGAAACAACTTGTAGCTGCTTTCTTGACTCGTTTGAACATGGAAACAACTTGTAAACTCTTGTAGGATCATTTTTGGCTCATTTGAACATGAAAACAATCCGTAACAAATGGAGACATCATTCTTGACTCGTTCAAACTTGGAAACAACTTGTAGCTTCATTCTTGATTCATTTGAACATTGAAACAATTGTAACCTCTTGTAGGATCATTCATGGTTTAGTTGAACATGAAAACAATCTGTAACAAATTGAGACACCATTCTTGACTCGTTCGAATTTGGAAACAATTTGTAGCTTCATTCTTGACTCGTTTGAACATGGAAATAACTTGTAAACTCTTGTAGGATCATTCTTGGCTCATTTCAACATGAAAACAAAATGTAACAAATTGAGACACCATTCTTGACTCGTTCGAACTTGGAAACAACTTGTAGCTTCATTCTTGACTCGTTTGAACATGGAAATAACTTGTAAACTCTTGTAGGATCATTCTTGGCTCATTTGAACATGAAAACAAAATGTAACAAATTGAGACACCATTCTTGACTCGTTCGAATTTGGAAACAATTTGTAGCTTCATTCTTGACTCGTTTGAACATGGAAATAACTTGTAAACTCTTGTAGGATCATTCTTGGCTCATTTCAACATGAAAACAAAATGTAACAAATTGAGACACCATTCTTGACTCGTTCGAACTTGGAAACAACTTGTAGCTTCATTCTTGACTCGTTTGAACATGGAAATAACTTGTAAACTCTTGTAGGATCATTCTTGGCTCATTTGAACATGAAAACAAAATGTAACAAATTGAGACACCATTCTTGACTCGTTCGAACTTGGAAACAACTTGTAGCTGCTTTCTTGACTCGTTTGAACATGGAAACAACTTGTAAACTCTTGTAGGATCATTTTTGGCTCATTTGAACATGAAAACAATCCGTAACAAATGGAGACATCATTCTTGACTCGTTCAAACTTGGAAACAACTTGTAGCTTCATTCTTGATTCATTTGAACATTGAAACAATTGTAACCTCTTGTAGGATCATTCATGGTTTAGTTGAACATGAAAACAATCTGTAACAAATTGAGACACCATTCTTGACTCGTTCGAATTTGGAAACAATTTGTAGCTTCATTCTTGACTCGTTTGAACATGGAAATAACTTGTAAACTCTTGTAGGATCATTCTTGGCTCATTTCAACATGAAAACAAAATGTAACAAATTGAGACACCATTCTTGACTCGTTCGAACTTGGAAACAACTTGTAGCTTCATTCTTGACTCGTTTGAACATGGAAATAACTTGTAAACTCTTGTAGGATCATTCTTGGCTCATTTGAACATGAAAACAAAATGTAACAAATTGAGACACCATTCTTGACTCGTTCGAACTTGGAAACAACTTGTAGCTTCATTCTTGACTCGTTTGAACATGGAAACAACTTGTAAACTCTTGTAGGATCATATTTGGCTCATTTGACCATGAAAACAATCCGTAACAAATGGAGACATCATTCTTGACTCGTTCAAACTTGGAAACAACTTGTAGCTTCATTCTTGACTCGTTTGAACATGGAAACAACTTGTAAACTCTTGTAGATTCATTCTTGGCTCATTTGAACATGAAAACAATCCGTAACAAATGGAGACATCATTCTTGACTCGTTCAAACTTGGAAAAAACTTGTAGCTTCATTCTTGATTCGTTTGAACATTGAAACAATTGTAACCTCTTGTAGGATCATTCATGGTTTAGTTGAACATGAAAACAATCTGTAACAAATTGAGACACCATTCTTGACTCGTTCGAACTTGGAAACAACTTGTAGCTTCATTCTTGACTCGTTTGAACATGGAAATAACTTGTAAACTCTTGTAGGATCATTCTTGGCTCATTTCAACATGAAAACAAAATGTAACAAATTGAGACACCATTCTTGACTCGTTCGAACTTGGAAACAACTTGTAGCTTCATTCTTGACTCGTTTGAACATGGAAATAACTTGTAAACTCTTGTAGGATCATTCTTGGCTCATTTGAACATGAAAACAAAATGTAACAAATTGAGACACCATTCTTGACTCGTTCGAACTTGGAAACAACTTGTAGCTGCTTTCTTGACTCGTTTGAACATGGAAACAACTTGTAAACTCTTGTAGGATCATTTTTGGCTCATTTGAACATGAAAACAATCCGTAACAAATGGAGACATCATTCTTGACTCGTTCAAACTTGGAAACAACTTGTAGCTTCATTCTTGATTCATTTGAACATTGAAACAATTGTAACCTCTTGTAGGATCATTCATGGTTTAGTTGAACATGAAAACAATCTGTAACAAATTGAGACACCATTCTTGACTCGTTCGAATTTGGAAACAATTTGTAGCTTCATTCTTGACTCGTTTGAACATGGAAATAACTTGTAAACTCTTGTAGGATCATTCTTGGCTCATTTCAACATGAAAACAAAATGTAACAAATTGAGACACCATTCTTGACTCGTTCGAACTTGGAAACAACTTGTAGCTTCATTCTTGACTCGTTTGAACATGGAAATAACTTGTAAACTCTTGTAGGATCATTCTTGGCTCATTTGAACATGAAAACAAAATGTAACAAATTGAGACACCATTCTTGACTCGTTCGAACTTGGAAACAACTTGTAGCTTCATTCTTGAATCGTTTGAACATGGAAACAACTTGTAAACTCTTGTAGGATCATATTTGGCTCATTTGACCATGAAAACAATCCGTAACAAATGGAGACATCATTCTTGACTCGTTCAAACTTGGAAACAACTTGTAGCTTCATTCTTGATTCGTTTGAAAATGGAAATAACTTGTAAACTCTTGTAGGATCATTCTTGGCTCATTTGAACATGAAAACAAAATGTAACAAATGGAGACATCATTCTTGACTCGTTCAAACTTGGAAAAAACTTGTAGCTTCATTCTTGATTCGTTTGAACATTGAAACAATTGTAACCTCTTGTAGGATCATTCATGGTTTAGTTGAACATGAAAACAATCTGTAACAAATTGAGACACCATTCTTGACTCGTTCGAATTTGGAAACAATTTGTAGCTTCATTCTTGACTCGTTTGAACATGGAAATAACTTGTAAACTCTTGTAGGATCATTCTTGGCTCATTTCAACATGAAAACAAAATGTAACAAATTGAGACACCATTCTTGACTCGTTCGAACTTGGAAACAACTTGTAGCTTCATTCTTGACTCGTTTGAACATGGAAATAACTTGTAAACTCTTGTAGGATCATTCTTGGCTCATTTGAACATGAAAACAATCTGTAACAAATTGAGACATCATTCTTGACTCGTTCGAACTTGGAAATAACTTGTAGCTTCATTCTTGACTCGTTTGAACATTGAAACAATTGTAACTCTTGTAGGATCATTCTTGGTTCATTTGGACATGAAAACAATCCATAACAAATTGAGACATCATCTTGACTCGTTCGAACTTGGAAACAACTTGTAGCTTCATTCTTGACTCGTTTGAACATGGAAACAACTTGTAAACTCTTGTAGATTCATTCTTGGCTCATTTGAACATGAAAACAATCCGTAACAAATGGAGACATCATTCTTGACTCGTTCAAACTTGGAAAAAACTTGTAGCTTCATTCTTGATTCGTTTGAACATTGAAACAATTGTAACCTCTTGTAGGATCATTCATGGTTTAGTTGAACATGAAAACAATCTGTAACAAATTGAGACACCATTCTTGACTCGTTCGAACTTGGAAACAACTTGTAGCTTCATTCTTGACTCGTTTGAACATGGAAATAACTTGTAAACTCTTGTAGGATCATTCTTGGCTCATTTCAACATGAAAACAAAATGTAACAAATTGAGACACCATTCTTGACTCGTTCGAACTTGGAAACAACTTGTAGCTTCATTCTTGACTCGTTTGAACATGGAAATAACTTGTAAACTCTTGTAGGATCATTCTTGGCTCATTTGAACATGAAAACAAAATGTAACAAATTGAGACACCATTCTTGACTCGTTCGAACTTGGAAACAACTTGTAGCTGCTTTCTTGACTCGTTTGAACATGGAAACAACTTGTAAACTCTTGTAGGATCATTTTTGGCTCATTTGAACATGAAAACAATCCGTAACAAATGGAGACATCATTCTTGACTCGTTCAAACTTGGAAACAACTTGTAGCTTCATTCTTGATTCATTTGAACATTGAAACAATTGTAACCTCTTGTAGGATCATTCATGGTTTAGTTGAACATGAAAACAATCTGTAACAAATTGAGACACCATTCTTGACTCGTTCGAATTTGGAAACAATTTGTAGCTTCATTCTTGACTCGTTTGAACATGGAAATAACTTGTAAACTTTTGTAGGATCATTCTTGGCTCATTTCAACATGAAAACAAAATGTAACAAATTGAGACACCATTCTTGACTCGTTCGAACTTGGAAACAACTTGTAGCTGCATTCTTGACTCGTTTGAACATGGAAACAACTTGTAAACTCTTGTAGGATCATTTTTGGCTCATTTGAACATGAAAACAATCCGTAACAAATGGAGACATCATTCTTGACTCGTTCAAACTTGGAAACAACTTGTAGCTTCATTCTTGATTCATTTGAACATTGAAACAATTGTAACCTCTTGTAGGATCATTCATGGTTTAGTTGAACATGAAAACAATCTGTAACAAATTGTGACACCATTCTTGACTCGTTCGAATTTGGAAACAATTTGTAGCTTCATTCTTGACTCGTTTGAACATGGAAATAACTTGTAAACTCTTGTAGGATCATTCTTGGCTCATTTCAACATGAAAACAAAATGTAACAAATTGAGACACCATTCTTGACTCGTTCGAACTTGGAAACAACTTGTAGCTTCATTCTTGACTCGTTTGAACATGGAAATAACTTGTAAACTCTTGTAGGATCATTCTTGGCTCATTTGAACATGAAAACAAAATGTAACAAATTGAGACACCATTCTTGACTCGTTCGAACTTGGAAACAACTTGTAGCTTCATTCTTGACTCGTTTGAACATGGAAACAACTTGTAAACTCTTGTAGGATCATATTTGGCTCATTTGACCATGAAAACAATCCGTAACAAATGGAGACATCATTCTTGACTCGTTCAAACTTGGAAACAACTTGTAGCTTCATTCTTGATTCGTTTGAAAATGGAAATAACTTGTAAACTCTTGTAGGATCATTCTTGGCTCATTTGAACATGAAAACAAAATGTAACAAATGGAGACATCATTCTTGACTCGTTCAAACTTGGAAAAAACTTGTAGCTTCATTCTTGATTCGTTTGAACATTGAAACAATTGTAACCTCTTGTAGGATCATTCATGGTTTAGTTGAACATGAAAACAATCTGTAACAAATTGAGACACCATTCTTGACTCGTTCGAATTTGGAAACAATTTGTAGCTTCATTCTTGACTCGTTTGAACATGGAAATAACTTGTAAACTCTTGTAGGATCATTCTTGGCTCATTTCAACATGAAAACAAAATGTAACAAATTGAGACACCATTCTTGACTCGTTCGAACTTGGAAACAACTTGTAGCTTCATTCTTGACTCGTTTGAACATGGAAATAACTTGTAAACTCTTGTAGGATCATTCTTGGCTCATTTCAACATGAAAACAAAATGTAACAAATTGAGACACCATTCTTGACTCGTTCGAACTTGGAAACAACTTGTAGCTTCATTCTTGACTCGTTTGAACATGGAAATAACTTGTAAACTCTTGTAGGATCATTCTTGGCTCATTTGAACATGAAAACAATCTGTAACAAATTGAGACATCATTCTTGACTCGTTCGAACTTGGAAATAACTTGTAGCTTCATTCTTGACTCGTTTGAACATTGAAACAATTGTAACTCTTGTAGGATCATTCTTGGTTCATTTGGACATGAAAACAATCCATAACAAATTGAGACATCATCTTGACTCGTTCGAACTTGGAAACAACTTGTAGCTTCATTCTTGACTCGTTTGAACATGGAAACAACTTGTAAACTCTTGTAGATTCATTCTTGGCTCATTTGAACATGAAAACAATCCGTAACAAATGGAGACATCATTCTTGACTCGTTCAAACTTGGAAAAAACTTGTAGCTTCATTCTTGATTCGTTTGAACATTGAAACAATTGTAACCTCTTGTAGGATCATTCATGGTTTAGTTGAACATGAAAACAATCTGTAACAAATTGAGACACCATTCTTGACTCGTTCGAACTTGGAAACAACTTGTAGCTTCATTCTTGACTCGTTTGAACATGGAAATAACTTGTAAACTCTTGTAGGATCATTCTTGGCTCATTTGAACATGAAAACAAAATGTAACAAATTGAGACACCATTCTTGACTCGTTCGAACTTGGAAACAACTTGTAGCTGCATTCTTGACTCGTTTGAACATGGAAACAACTTGTAAACTCTTGTAGGATCATTTTTGGCTCATTTGAACATGAAAACAATCCGTAACAAATGGAGACATCATTCTTGACTCGTTCAAACTTGGAAACAACTTGTTGCTTCATTCTTGATTCATTTGAACATTGAAACAATTGTAACCTCTTGTAGGATCAGTTTTGGCTCATTTGAACATGAAAACAATCTGTAACAACTTGAGACTTTATTCTTGACTCGTTTGAACTTGGAAACAACTTGTAGCTTCATTCTTGACTCGTTTGAACATGGAAACAACTTGTAAACTCTTGTAGATTCATTCTTGGCTCATTTGAACATGAAAAAAATCCGTAACAAATGGAGACATCATTCTTGACTCGTTCAAACTTGGAAAAAACTTGTAGCTTCATTCTTGATTCGTTTGAACATTGAAACAATTGTAACCTCTTGTAGGATCATTCATGGTTTAGTTGAACATGAAAACAATCTGTAACAAATTGAGACACCATTCTTGACTCGTTCGAATTTGGAAACAATTTGTAGCTTCATTCTTGACTCGTTTGAACATGGAAATAACTTGTAAACTCTTGTAGGATCATTCTTGGCTCATTTCAACATGAAAACAAAATGTAACAAATTGAGACACCATTCTTGACTCGTTCGAACTTGGAAACAACTTGTAGCTTCATTCTTGACTCGTTTGAACATGGAAATAACTTGTAAACTCTTGTAGGATCATTCTTGGCTCATTTGAACATGAAAACAAAATGTAACAAATTGAGACACCATTCTTGACTCGTTCGAACTTGGAAACAACTTGTAGCTTCATTCTTGACTCGTTTGAACATGGAAACAACTTGTAAACTCTTGTAGGATCATTTTTGGCTCATTTGACCATGAAAACAATCCGTAACAAATGGAGACATCATTCTTGATTCGTTCAAACTTGGAAACAACTTGTAGCTTCATTCTTGATTCGTTTGAACATTCAAATAATTGTAACCTCTTGTAGGATCATTCTTGGTTCAGTTGAACATGAAAACAATCCGTAACAATTGAGACATCATTCTTGACTCGTTCGAACTTGGAAACAATTTGTAGCTTCATTCTTGACTCGTTTGATCTTGGAAATAACTTGTAAACTCTTGTAGGATCATTCTTGGCTCATTTGAACATGAAAACAATCCGTAACAAATGAAGACATCATTCTTGACTCGTTCAAACTTGGAAAAAACTTGTAGCTTCATTCTTGACTCGTTCGAACTTGGAAATAACTTGTAGCTTCATTCTTGACTCGTTTGAACATTGAAACAATTGTAACTCTTGTAGGATCATTCTTGGTTAATTTGGACATGAAAACAATCCATAACAAATTGAGACATCATCTTGACTCGTTCGAACTTGAAAACAACTTGTAGCTTCATTCTTGACTCGTTTGAACATGGAAACAACTTGTAAACTCTTGTAGATTCATTCTTGGCTCATTTGAACATGAAAACAATCCGTAACAAATGGAGACATCATTCTTGACTCGTTCAAACTTGGAAAAAACTTGTAGCTTCATTCTTGATTCGTTTGAACATTGAAACAATTGTAACCTCTTGTAGGATCATTAATGGTTTAGTTGAACATGAAAACAATCTGTAACAAATTGAGACACCATTCTTGACTCATTCGAATTTGGAAACAATTTGTAGCTTCATTCTTGACTCGTTTGAACATGGAAATAACTTGTAAACTCTTGTAGGATCATTCTAGGCTCATTTGAACATGAAAACAATCTGTAACAAATGGAGACATCATTCTTGACTCGTTCGAACTTGGAAATAACTTGTAGCTTCATTCTTGACTCGTTTGAACATTGAAACAATTGTAACTCTTGTAGGATCATTCTTGGTTCATTTGGACATGAAAACAATCCATAACAAATTGAGACATCATCTTGACTCGTTCGAACTTGGAAACATCTTGTAGCTTCATTCTTGACTCGTTTGAACATGGAAACAACTTGTAAACTCTTGTAGATTCATTCTTGGCTCATTTGAACATGAAAACAATCCGTAACAAATGGAGACATCATTCTTGACTCGTTCAAACTTGGAAAAAACTTGTAGCTTCATTCTTGATTCGTTTGAACATTGAAACAATTGTAACCTCTTGTAGGATCATTCATGGTTTAGTTGAACATGAAAACAATCTGTAACAAATTGAGACACCATTCTTGACTCGTTCGAATTTGGAAACAATTTGTAGCTTCATTCTTGACTCGTTTGAACATGGAAATAACTTGTAAACTCTTGTAGGATCATTTTTGGCTCATTTGAACATGAAAACAATCCGTAACAAATGGAGACATCATTCTTGACTCGTTCAAACTTGGAAACAACTTGTAGCTTCATTCTTGATTCATTTGAACATTGAAACAATTGTAACCTCTTGTAGGATCAGTTTTGGCTCATTTGAACATGAAAACAATCTGTAACAACTTGAGACTTTATTCTTGACTCGTTTGAACTTGGAAACAACTTGTAGCTTCATTCTTGACTCGTTTGAACATGGAAACAACTTGTAAACTCTTGTAGATTCATTCTTGGCTCATTTGAACATGAAAAAAATCCGTAACAAATGGAGACATCATTCTTGACTCGTTCAAACTTGGAAAAAACTTGTAGCTTCATTCTTGATTCGCTTGAACATTGAAACAATTGTAACCTCTTGTAGGATCATTAATGGTTTAGTTGAACATGAAAACAATCTGTAACAAATTGAGACACCATTCTTGACTCATTCGAATTTGGAAACAATTTGTAGCTTCATTCTTGACTCGTTTGAACATGGAAATAACTTGTAAACTCTTGTAGGATCATTCTTGGCTCATTTGAACATGAAAACAAAATGTAACAAATTGAGACACCATTCTTGACTCGTTCGAACTTGGAAACAACTTGTAGCTTCATTCTTGACTCGTTTGAACATGGAAACAACTTGTAAACTCTTGTAGGATCATTTTTGGCTCATTTGACCATGAAAACAATCCGTAACAAATGGAGACATCATTCTTGACTCGTTCAAACTTGGAAACAACTTGTAGCTTCATTCTTGATTCGTCTGAACATTCAAATAATTGTAACCTCTTGTAGGATCATTCTTGGTTCAGTTGAACATGAAAACAATCCGTAACAATTGAGACATCATTCTTGACTCGTTCGAACTTGGAAACAATTTGTAGCTTCATTCTTGACTCGTTTGATCTTGGAAATAACTTGTAAACTCTTGTAGGATCATTCTTGGCTCATTTGAACATGAAAACAATCCGTAACAAATGAAGACATCATTCTTGACTCGTTCAAACTTGGAAAAAACTTGTAGCTTCATTCTTGACTCGTTCGAACTTGGAAATAACTTGTAGCTTCATTCTTGACTCGTTTGAACATTGAAACAATTGTAACTCTTGTAGGATCATTCTTGGTTAATTTGGACATGAAAACAATCCATAACAAATTGAGACATCATCTTGACTCGTTCGAACTTGGAAACAATTTGTAGCTTCATTCTTGACTCGTTTGAACATGGAAACAACTTGTAAACTCTTGTAGATTCATTCTTGGCTCATTTGAACATGAAAACAATCCGTAACAAATGGAGACATCATTCTTGACTCGTTCAAACTTGGAAAAAACTTGTAGCTTCATTCTTGATTCGTTTGAACATTGAAACAATTGTAACCTCTTGTAGGATCATTAATGGTTTAGTTGAACATGAAAACAATCTGTAACAAATTGAGACACCATTCTTGACTCATTCGAATTTGGAAACAATTTGTAGCTTCATTCTTGACTCGTTTGAACATGGAAATAACTTGTAAACTCTTGTAGGATCATTCTAGGCTCATTTGAACATGAAAACAATCTGTAACAAATGGAGACATCATTCTTGACTCGTTCGAACTTGGAAATAACTTGTAGCTTCATTCTTGACTCGTTTGAACATTGAAACAATTGTAACTCTTGTAGGATCATTCTTGGTTCATTTGGACATGAAAACAATCCATAACAAATTGAGACATCATCTTGACTCGTTCGAACTTGGAAACATCTTGTAGCTTCATTCTTGACTCGTTTGAACATGGAAACAACTTGTAAACTCTTGTAGATTCATTCTTGGCTCATTTGACATGAAAACAATCCGTAACAAATGGAGACATCATTCTTGACTCGTTCAAACTTGGAAAAAACTTGTAGCTTCATTCTTGATTCGTTTGAACATTGAAACAATTGTAACCTCTTGTAGGATCATTCATGGTTTAGTTGAACATGAAAACAATCTGTAACAAATTGAGACACCATTCTTGACTCGTTCGAATTTGGAAACAATTTGTAGCTTCATTCTTGACTCGTTTGAACATGGAAATAACTTGTAAACTCTTGTAGGATCATTTTTGGCTCATTTGAACATGAAAACAATCCGTAACAAATGGAGACATCATTCTTGACTCGTTCAAACTTGGAAACAACTTGTAGCTTCATTCTTGATTCATTTGAACATTGAAACAATTGTAACCTCTTGTAGGATCAGTTTTGGCTCATTTGAACATGAAAACAATCTGTAACAACTTGAGACTTTATTCTTGACTCGTTTGAACTTGGAAACAACTTGTAGCTTCATTCTTGACTCGTTTGAACATGGAAACAACTTGTAAACTCTTGTAGATTCATTCTTGGCTCATTTGAACATGAAAAAAATCCGTAACAAATGGAGACATCATTCTTGACTCGTTCAAACTTGGAAAAAACTTGTAGCTTCATTCTTGATTCGTTTGAACATTGAAACAATTGTAACCTCTTGTAGGATCATTCATGGTTTAGTTGAACATGAAAACAATCTGTAACAAATTGAGACACCATTCTTGACTCGTTCGAATTTGGAAACAATTTGTAGCTTCATTCTTGACTCGTTTGAACATGGAAATAACTTGTAAACTCTTGTAGGATCATTCTTGGCTCATTTCAACATGAAAACAAAATGTAACAAATTGAGACACCATTCTTGACTCGTTCGAACTTGGAAACAACTTGTAGCTTCATTCTTGACTCGTTTGAACATGGAAATAACTTGTAAACTCTTGTAGGATCATTCTTGGCTCATTTGAACATGAAAACAAAATGTAACAAATTGAGACACCATTCTTGACTCGTTCGAACTTGGAAACAACTTGTAGCTTCATTCTTGACTCGTTTGAACATGGAAACAACTTGTAAACTCTTGTAGGATCATTTTTGGCTCATTTGACCATGAAAACAATCCGTAACAAATGGAGACATCATTCTTGACTCGTTCAAACTTGGAAACAACTTGTAGCTTCATTCTTGATTCGTTTGAACATTCAAATAATTGTAACCTCTTGTAGGATCATTCTTGGTTCAGTTGAACATGAAAACAATCCGTAACAATTGAGACATCATTCTTGACTCGTTCGAACTTGGAAACAATTTGTAGCTTCATTCTTGACTCGTTTGATCTTGGAAATAACTTGTAAACTCTTGTAGGATCATTCTTGGCTCATTTGAACATGAAAACAATCCGTAACAAATGAAGACATCATTCTTGACTCGTTCAAACTTGGAAAAAACTTGTAGCTTCATTTTTGACTCGTTCGAACTTGGAAATAACTTGTAGCTTCATTCTTGACTCGTTTGAACATTGAAACAATTGTAACTCTTGTAGGATCATTCTTGGTTAATTTGGACATGAAAACAATCCATAACAAATTGAGACATCATCTTGACTCGTTCGAACTTGGAAACATCTTGTAGCTTCATTCTTGACTCGTTTGAACATGGAAACAACTTGTAAACTCTTGTAGATTCATTCTTGGCTCATTTGAACATGAAAACAATCCGTAACAAATGGAGACATCATTCTTGACTCGTTCAAACTTGGAAAAAACTTGTAGCTTCATTCTTGATTCGTTTGAACATTGAAACAATTGTAACCTCTTGTAGGATCATTCATGGTTTAGTTGAACATGAAAACAATCTGTAACAAATTGAGACACCATTCTTGACTCGTTCGAATTTGGAAACAATTTGTAGCTTCATTCTTGACTCGTTTGAACATGGAAATAACTTGTAAACTCTTGTAGGATCATTTTTGGCTCATTTGAACATGAAAACAATCCGTAACAAATGGAGACATCATTCTTGACTCGTTCAAACTTGGAAACAACTTGTAGCTTCATTCTTGATTCATTTGAACATTGAAACAATTGTAACCTCTTGTAGGATCAGTTTTGGCTCATTTGAACATGAAAACAATCTGTAACAACTTGAGACTTTATTCTTGACTCGTTTGAACTTGGAAACAACTTGTAGCTTCATTCTTGACTCGTTTGAACATGGAAACAACTTGTAAACTCTTGTAGATTCATTCTTGGCTCATTTGAACATGAAAAAAATCCGTAACAAATGGAGACATCATTCTTGACTCGTTCAAACTTGGAAAAAACTTGTAGCTTCATTCTTGATTCGTTTGAACATTGAAACAATTGTAACCTCTTGTAGGATCATTCATGGTTTAGTTGAACATGAAAACAATCTGTAACAAATTGAGACACCATTCTTGACTCGTTCGAATTTGGAAACAATTTGTAGCTTCATTCTTGACTCGTTTGAACATGGAAATAACTTGTAAACTCTTGTAGGATCATTCTTGGCTCATTTCAACATGAAAACAAAATGTAACAAATTGAGACACCATTCTTGACTCGTTCGAACTTGGAAACAACTTGTAGCTTCATTCTTGACTCGTTTGAACATGGAAATAACTTGTAAACTCTTATAGGATCATTCTTGGCTCATTTGAACATGAAAACAAAATGTAACAAATTGAGACACCATTCTTGACTCGTTCGAACTTGGAAACAACTTGTAGCTTCATTCTTGACTCGTTTGAACATGGAAACAACTTGTAAACTCTTGTAGGATCATTTTTGGCTCATTTGACCATGAAAACAATCCGTAACAAATGGAGACATCATTCTTGACTCGTTCAAACTTGGAAACAACTTGTAGCTTCATTCTTGATTCGTTTGAACATTCAAATAATTGTAACCTCTTGTAGGATCATTCTTGGTTCAGTTGAACATGAAAACAATCCGTAACAATTGAGACATCATTCTTGACTCGTTCGAACTTGGAAACAATTTGTAGCTTCATTCTTGACTCGTTTGATCTTGGAAATAACTTGTAAACTCTTGTAGGATCATTCTTGGCTCATTTGAACATGAAAACAATCCGTAACAAATGAAGACATCATTCTTGACTCGTTCAAACTTGGAAAAAACTTGTAGCTTCATTTTTGACTCGTTCGAACTTGGAAATAACTTGTAGCTTCATTCTTGACTCGTTTGAACATTGAAACAATTGTAACTCTTGTAGGATCATTCTTGGTTAATTTGGACATGAAAACAATCCATAACAAATTGAGACATCATCTTGACTCGTTCGAACTTGGAAACAACTTGTAGCTTCATTCTTGACTCGTTTGAACATGGAAACAACTTGTAAACTCTTGTAGATTCATTCTTGGCTCATTTGAACATGAAAACAATCCGTAACAAATGGAGACATCATTCTTGACTCGTTCAAACTTGGAAAAAACTTGTAGCTTCATTCTTGATTCGTTTGAACATTGAAACAATTGTAACCTCTTGTAGGATCATTAATGGTTTAGTTGAACATGAAAACAATCTGTAACAAATTGAGACACCATTCTTGACTCATTCGAATTTGGAAACAATTTGTAGCTTCATTCTTGACTCGTTTGAACATGGAAATAACTTGTAAACTCTTGTAGGATCATTCTAGGCTCATTTGAACATGAAAACAATCTGTAACAAATTGAGACATCATTCTTGACTCGTTCGAACTTGGAAATAACTTGTAGCTTCATTCTTGACTCGTTTGAACATTGAAACAATTGTAACTCTTGTAGGATCATTCTTGGTTCATTTGGACATGAAAACAATCCATAACAAATTGAGACATCATCTTGACTCGTTCGAACTTGGAAACATCTTGTAGCTTCATTCTTGACTCGTTTGAACATGGAAACAACTTGTAAACTCTTGTAGATTCATTCTTGGCTCATTTGAACATGAAAACAATCCGTAACAAATGGAGACATCATTCTTGACTCGTTCAAACTTGGAAAAAACTTGTAGCTTCATTCTTGATTCGTTTGAACATTGAAACAATTGTAACCTCTTGTAGGATCATTCATGGTTTAGTTGAACATGAAAACAATCTGTAACAAATTGAGACACCATTCTTGACTCGTTCGAATTTGGAAACAATTTGTAGCTTCATTCTTGACTCGTTTGAACATGGAAATAACTTGTAAACTCTTGTAGGATCATTCTTGGCTCATTTCAACAAGAAAACAAAATGTAACAAATTGAGACACCATTCCTGACTCGTTCGAACTTGGAAACAACTTGTAGCTTCATTCTTGACTCGTTTGAACATGGAAATAAGTTGTAAACTCTTGTAGGATCATTCTTGGCTCATTTGAACATGAAAACAAAATGTAACAAATTGAGACACCATTCTTGACTCGTTCGAACTTGGAAATAACTTGTAGCTGCATTCTTGACTCGTTTGAACATGGAAACAACTTGTAAACTCTTGTAGGATCATTCTTGGCTCATTTGAACATGAAAAAAATCCGTAATAAATGGAGACATCATTCTTGACTCGTTCAAACTTGGAAACAACTTGTAGCTTCATTCTTGATTCATTTGAACATTGAAACAATTGTAACCTCTTGTAGGATCAGTTTTGGCTCATTTAAACATGAAAACAATCTGTAACAACTTGAGACTTTATTCTTGACTCGTTTGAACTTGGAAACAACTTGTAGCTTCATTCTTGACTCGTTTGAACATGGAAACAACTTGTAAACTCTTGTAGATTCATTCTTGGCTCATTTGAACATGAAAAAAATCCGTAACAAATGGAGACATCATTCTTGACTCGTTCAAACTTGGAAAAAACTTGTAGCTTCATTCTTGATTCGTTTGAACATTGAAACAATTGTAACCTCTTGTAGGATCATTCATGGTTTAGTTGAACATGAAAACAATCTGTAACAAATTGAGACACCATTCTTGACTCGTTCGAATTTGGAAACAATTTGTAGCTTCATTCTTGACTCGTTTGAACATGGAAATAACTTGTAAACTCTTGTAGGATCATTCTTGGCTCATTTCAACATGAAAACAAAATGTAAAAAAATTGAGACACCATTCTTGACTCGTTCGAACTTGGAAACAACTTGTAGCTTCATTCTTGACTCGTTTGAACATGGAAATAACTTGTAAACTCTTGTAGGATCATTCTTGGCTCATTTGAACATGAAAACAAAATGTAACAAATTGAGACACCGTTCTTGACTCGTTCGAACTTGGAAACAACTTGTAGCTGCATTCTTGACTCGTTTGAACATGGAAACAACTTGTAAACTCTTGTAGGATCATTTTTGGCTCATTTGAACATGAAAACAATCCGTAACAAATGGAGACATCATTCTTGACTCGTTCAAACTTGGAAATAACTTGTAGCTTCATTCTTGATTCATTTGAACATTGAAACAATTGTAACCTCTTGTAGGATCAGTTTTGGCTCATTTGAACATGAAAACAATCTGTAACAACTTGAGACTTTATTCTTGACTCGTTTGAACTTGGAAACAACTTGTAACTTCATTCTTGACTCGTTTGAACATGGAAACAACTTGTAAACTCTTGTAGATTCATTCTTGGCTCATTTGAACATGAAAATAATCCGTAACAAATGGAGACATCATTCTTGACTCGTTCAAACTTGGAAAAAACTTGTAGCTTCATTCTTGATTCGTTTGAACATTGAAACAATTGTAACCTCTTGTAGGATCATTCATGGTTTAGTTGAACATGAAAACAATCTGTAACAAATTGAGACACCATTCTTGACTCATTCGAATTTGGAAACAATTTGTAGCTTCATTCTTGACTCGTTTGAACATGGAAATAACTTGTAAATTCTTGTAGGATCATTCTTGGCTCATTTCAACATGAAAACAAAATGTAACAAATTGAGACACCATTCTTGACTCGTTCGAACTTGGAAACAACTTGTAGCTTCATTCTTGACTCGTTTGAACATGGAAATAACTTGTAAACTCTTGTAGGATCATTCTTGGCTCATTTGAACATGAAAACAAAATGTAACAAATTGAGACACCATTCTTGACTCGTTCGAACTTGTAAACAACTTGTAGCTTCATTCTTGACTCGTTTGAAAATGGAAACAACTTGTAAACTCTTGTAGGATCATTTTTGGCTCATTTAACCATGAAAACAATCCGTAACAAATGGAGACATCATTCTTGACTCTATCAAACTTGGAAACAACTTGTAGCTTCATTCTTGATTCGTTTGAACATTGAAACAATTGTAACCTCTTGTAGGATCATTCTTGGTTCAGTTGAACATGAAAACAATCCGTAACAATTGAGACATCATTCTTGACTCGTTCGAACTTGAAAACAATTTGTAGCTTCATTTTTGACTCGTTTGATCTTGGAAATAACTTGTAAACTCTTGTAGGATCATTCTTGGCTCATTTGAACATGAAAACAATCTGTAATAAATTGAGACATCATTCTTGACTCGTTCGAACTTGGAAATAACTTGTAGCTTCATTCTTGATTCATTTGAACATGGAAACAACTTGTAAACTCTTGTAGGATCAGTTTTGGCTCATTTGAACATGAAAACAATCTGTAACAACTTGAGACTTTATTCTTTACTCGTTTGAACTTGGAAACAACTTGTAAACTCTTGTAGATTCATTCTTGGCTCATTTGAAAATGAAAAAAATCCGTAACAAATGGAGACATCATTCTTGACTCGTTCAAACTTGGAAAAAACTTGTAGCTTCATTCTTGATTCGTTTGAACATTGAAACAATTGTAAACTCTTGTAGGATCATTCATGGTTTAGTTGAACATGAAAACAATCTGTAACAAATTGAGACATCATTCTTGACTCGTTCGAATTTGGAAACAATTTGTAGCTTCATTCTTGACTCGTTTGAACATGGAAACAACTTGTAAACTCTTGTAGTATCATTCTTGGCTCATTTGAACATGAAAACAAAATGTAACAAATTGAGACACCATTCTTGACTCGTTCGAACTTGGAAACAACTTGTAGCTTCATTCTTGACTCGTTTGAACATGGAAACAACTTATAAACTCTTGTAGGATCATTTTTGGCTCATTTGAACATGAAAACAATCTGTAACAACTTGAGACTTTATTCTTTACTCGTTTGAACTTGGAAACAACTTGTAGCTCCATTCTTGACTCGTTTGAACATTGAAACAATTGTAAACTCTTGTAGGATCATTCTTGGCTCATTTGAACATGAAAACAAAATGTAACAAATTGAGACACCATTCTTGACTCGTTCGAACTTGGAAACAACTTGTAGCTTCATTCTTGACTCGTTTGAACATGGAAACAACTTGTAAACTCTTTTAGGATCATTTTTGGCTCATTTGAACATGAAAACAATCTGTAACAACTTGAGACTTTATTCTTTACTCGTTTGAACTTGGAAACAACTTGTAGCTCCATTCTTGACTCGTTTGAACATTGAAATAATTGTAAACTCTTGTAGGATCATTCTTGGCTCATTTGAACATGAAAACAATCTGTAACAACTTGAAACTTTATTCTTTACTCGTTTGAACTTGGAAACCACTTGTAAACTCTTGTAGATTCATTCTTGTCTCATTTGAAAATGAAAAAAATCCGTAACAAATGGAGACATCATTCTTGACTCGTTCAAACTTGGAAAAAACTTGTAGCTTCATTCTTGATTCGTTTGAACATTGAAACAATTGTAACCTCTTGTAGGATCATTCATGGTTTAGTTGAACATGAAAACAATCTGTAACAAATTGAGACATCATTCTTGACTCGTTCGAATTTGGAAACAATTTGTAGCTTCATTCTTGACTCGTTTGAACATGGAAATAACTTGTAAACTCTTGTAGGATCATTCTTGGCTCATTTGAACATGAAAACAAAATGTAACAAATTGAGACACCATTCTTGACTCGTTCGAACTTGGAAACAACTTGTAGCTTCATTCTTGACTCGTTTGAACATGGAAATAACTTGTAAACTCTTGTAGGATCATTCTTGGCTCATTTGAACATGAAAACAAAATGTAACAAATTGAGACACCGTTCTTGACTCGTTCGAACTTGGAAACAACTTGTAGCTGCATTCTTGACTCGTTTGAACATGGAAACAACTTGTAAACTCTTGTAGGATCATTTTTGGCTCATTTGAACATGAAAACAATCCGTAACAAATGGAGACATCATTCTTGACTCGTTCAAACTTGGAAATAACTTGTAGCTTCATTCTTGATTCATTTGAACATTGAAACAATTGTAACCTCTTGTAGGATCAGTTTTGGCTCATTTGAACATGAAAACAATCTGTAACAACTTGAGACTTTATTCTTGACTCGTTTGAACTTGGAAACAACTTGTAACTTCATTCTTGACTCGTTTGAACATGGAAACAACTTGTAAACTCTTGTAGATTCATTCTTGGCTCATTTGAACATGAAAATAATCCGTAACAAATGGAGACATCATTCTTGACTCGTTCAAACTTGGAAAAAACTTGTAGCTTCATTCTTGATTCGTTTGAACATTGAAACAATTGTAACCTCTTGTAGGATCATTCATGGTTTAGTTGAACATGAAAACAATCTGTAACAAATTGAGACACCATTCTTGACTCATTCGAATTTGGAAACAATTTGTAGCTTCATTCTTGACTCGTTTGAACATGGAAATAACTTGTAAATTCTTGTAGGATCATTCTTGGCTCATTTCAACATGAAAACAAAATGTAACAAATTGAGACACCATTCTTGACTCGTTCGAACTTGGAAACAACTTGTAGCTTCATTCTTGACTCGTTTGAACATGGAAATAACTTGTAAACTCTTGTAGGATCATTCTTGGCTCATTTGAACATGAAAACAAAATGTAACAAATTGAGACACCATTCTTGACTCGTTCGAACTTGTAAACAACTTGTAGCTTCATTCTTGACTCGTTTGAAAATGGAAACAACTTGTAAACTCTTGTAGGATCATTTTTGGCTCATTTAACCATGAAAACAATCCGTAACAAATGGAGACATCATTCTTGACTCGTTCAAACTTGGAAACAACTTGTAGCTTCATTCTTGATTCGTTTGAACATTGAAACAATTGTAACCTCTTGTAGGATCATTCTTGGTTCAGTTGAACATGAAAACAATCCGTAACAATTGAGACATCATTCTTGACTCGTTCGAACTTGAAAACAATTTGTAGCTTCATTTTTGACTCGTTTGATCTTGGAAATAACTTGTAAACTCTTGTAGGATCATTCTTGGCTCATTTGAACATGAAAACAATCTGTAATAAATTGAGACATCATTCTTGACTCGTTCGAACTTGGAAATAACTTGTAGCTTCATTCTTGATTCATTTGAACATGGAAACAACTTGTAAACTCTTGTAGGATCAGTTTTGGCTCATTTGAACATGAAAACAATCTGTAACAACTTGAGACTTTATTCTTTACTCGTTTGAACTTGGAAACAACTTGTAAACTCTTGTAGATTCATTCTTGGCTCATTTGAAAATGAAAAAAATCCGTAACAAATGGAGACATCATTCTTGACTCGTTCAAACTTGGAAAAAACTTGTAGCTTCATTCTTGATTCGTTTGAACATTGAAACAATTGTAAACTCTTGTAGGATCATTCATGGTTTAGTTGAACATGAAAACAATCTGTAACAAATTGAGACATCATTCTTGACTCGTTCGAATTTGGAAACAATTTGTAGCTTCATTCTTGACTCGTTTGAACATGGAAACAACTTGTAAACTCTTGTAGTATCATTCTTGGCTCATTTGAACATGAAAACAAAATGTAACAAATTGAGACACCATTCTTGACTCGTTCGAACTTGGAAACAACTTGTAGCTTCATTCTTGACTCGTTTGAACATGGAAACAACTTATAAACTCTTGTAGGATCATTTTTGGCTCATTTGAACATGAAAACAATCTGTAACAACTTGAGACTTTATTCTTTACTCGTTTGAACTTGGAAACAACTTGTAGCTCCATTCTTGACTCGTTTGAACATTGAAACAATTGTAAACTCTTGTAGGATCATTCTTGGCTCATTTGAACATGAAAACAAAATGTAACAAATTGAGACACCATTCTTGACTCGTTCGAACTTGGAAACAACTTGTAGCTTCATTCTTGACTCGTTTGAACATGGAAACAACTTGTAAACTCTTTTAGGATCATTTTTGGCTCATTTGAACATGAAAACAATCTGTAACAACTTGAGACTTTATTCTTTACTCGTTTGAACTTGGAAACAACTTGTAGCTCCATTCTTGACTCGTTTGAACATTGAAATAATTGTAAACTCTTGTAGGATCATTCTTGGCTCATTTGAACATGAAAACAATCTGTAACAACTTGAAACTTTATTCTTTACTCGTTTGAACTTGGAAACCACTTGTAAACTCTTGTAGATTCATTCTTGTCTCATTTGAAAATGAAAAAAATCCGTAACAAATGGAGACATCATTCTTGACTCGTTCAAACTTGGAAAAAACTTGTAGCTTCATTCTTGATTCGTTTGAACATTGAAACAATTGTAACCTCTTGTAGGATCATTCATGGTTTAGTTGAACATGAAAACAATCTGTAACAAATTGAGACATCATTCTTGACTCGTTCGAATTTGGAAACAATTTGTAGCTTCATTCTTGACTCGTTTGAACATGGAAATAACTTGTAAACTCTTGTAGGATCATTCTTGGCTCATTTGAACATGAAAACAAAATGTAACAAATTGAGACACCATTCTTGACTCGTTCGAACTTGGAAACAACTTGTAGCTGCATTCTTGACTCGTTTGAACATGGAAATAACTTGTAAACTCTTGTAGGATCATTCTTGGCTCATTTGAACATGAAAACAAAATGTAACAAATTGAGACACCATTCTTGACTCGTTCGAACTTGGAAACAACTTGTAGCTTCATTCTTGACTCGTTTGAACATGGAAACAACTTATAAACTCTTGTAGGATCATTTTTGGCTCATTTGAACATGAAAACAATCTGTAACAACTTGAGACTTTATTCTTTACTCGTTTGAACTTGGAAACAACTTGTAGCTCCATTCTTGACTCGTTTGAACATTGAAACAATTGTAAACTCTTGTAGGATCATTCTTGGCTCATTTGAACATGAAAACAAAATGTAACAAATTGAGACACCATTCTTGACTCGTTCGAACTTGGAAACAACTTGTAGCTTCATTCTTGACTCGTTTGAACATGGAAACAACTTGTAAACTCTTGTAGGATCATTTTTGGTTCATTTGAACATGAAAACAATCTGTAACAAATTGAGATATCATTCTTGACTCGTTCGAACTTGGAAATAACTTGTAGCTTCATTCTTGACTCGTTTGAACATTGAAACAATTGTAACTCTTGTAGGATCATTCTTGGTTCATTTGGACATGAAAACAATCCATAACAAATTGAGACATCATCTTGACTCGTTCGAACTTGGAAACAACTTGTAGCTTCATTCTTGACTCGTTTGAACATGGAAATAACTTGTAAACTCTTGTAGGATCATTCTTGGCTCATTTGAACATGAAAACAAAATGTAACAAATTGAGACACCGTTCTTGACTCGTTCGAACTTGGAAACAACTTGTAGCTGCATTCTTGACTCGTTTGAACATGGAAACAACTTGTAAACTCTTGTAGGATCATTTTTGGCTCATTTGAACATGAAAACAATCCGTAACAAATGGAGACATCATTCTTGACTCGTTCAAACTTGGAAATAACTTGTAGCTTCATTCTTGATTCATTTGAACATTGAAACAATTGTAACCTCTTGTAGGATCAGTTTTGGCTCATTTGAACATGAAAACAATCTGTAACAACTTGAGACTTTATTCTTGACTCGTTTGAACTTGGAAACAACTTGTAACTTCATTCTTGACTCGTTTGAACATGGAAACAACTTGTAAACTCTTGTAGATTCATTCTTGGCTCATTTGAACATGAAAATAATCCGTAACAAATGGAGACATCATTCTTGACTCGTTCAAACTTGGAAAAAACTTGTAGCTTCATTCTTGATTCGTTTGAACATTGAAACAATTGTAACCTCTTGTAGGATCATTCATGGTTTAGTTGAACATGAAAACAATCTGTAACAAATTGAGACACCATTCTTGACTCATTCGAATTTGGAAACAATTTGTAGCTTCATTCTTGACTCGTTTGAACATGGAAATAACTTGTAAATTCTTGTAGGATCATTCTTGGCTCATTTCAACATGAAAACAAAATGTAACAAATTGAGACACCATTCTTGACTCGTTCGAACTTGGAAACAACTTGTAGCTTCATTCTTGACTCGTTTGAACATGGAAATAACTTGTAAACTCTTGTAGGATCATTCTTGGCTCATTTGAACATGAAAACAAAATGTAACAAATTGAGACACCATTCTTGACTCGTTCGAACTTGTAAACAACTTGTAGCTTCATTCTTGACTCGTTTGAAAATGGAAACAACTTGTAAACTCTTGTAGGATCATTTTTGGCTCATTTAACCATGAAAACAATCCGTAACAAATGGAGACATCATTCTTGACTCGTTCAAACTTGGAAACAACTTGTAGCTTCATTCTTGATTCGTTTGAACATTGAAACAATTGTAACCTCTTGTAGGATCATTCTTGGTTCAGTTGAACATGAAAACAATCCGTAACAATTGAGACATCATTCTTGACTCGTTCGAACTTGAAAACAATTTGTAGCTTCATTTTTGACTCGTTTGATCTTGGAAATAACTTGTAAACTCTTGTAGGATCATTCTTGGCTCATTTGAACATGAAAACAATCTGTAATAAATTGAGACATCATTCTTGACTCGTTCGAACTTGGAAATAACTTGTAGCTTCATTCTTGATTCATTTGAACATGGAAACAACTTGTAAACTCTTGTAGGATCAGTTTTGGCTCATTTGAACATGAAAACAATCTGTAACAACTTGAGACTTTATTCTTTACTCGTTTGAACTTGGAAACAACTTGTAAACTCTTGTAGATTCATTCTTGGCTCATTTGAAAATGAAAAAAATCCGTAACAAATGGAGACATCATTCTTGACTCGTTCAAACTTGGAAAAAACTTGTAGCTTCATTCTTGATTCGTTTGAACATTGAAACAATTGTAAACTCTTGTAGGATCATTCATGGTTTAGTTGAACATGAAAACAATCTGTAACAAATTGAGACATCATTCTTGACTCGTTCGAATTTGGAAACAATTTGTAGCTTCATTCTTGACTCGTTTGAACATGGAAACAACTTGTAAACTCTTGTAGTATCATTCTTGGCTCATTTGAACATGAAAACAAAATGTAACAAATTGAGACACCATTCTTGACTCGTTCGAACTTGGAAACAACTTGTAGCTTCATTCTTGACTCGTTTGAACATGGAAACAACTTATAAACTCTTGTAGGATCATTTTTGGCTCATTTGAACATGAAAACAATCTGTAACAACTTGAGACTTTATTCTTTACTCGTTTGAACTTGGAAACAACTTGTAGCTCCATTCTTGACTCGTTTGAACATTGAAACAATTGTAAACTCTTGTAGGATCATTCTTGGCTCATTTGAACATGAAAACAAAATGTAACAAATTGAGACACCATTCTTGACTCGTTCGAACTTGGAAACAACTTGTAGCTTCATTCTTGACTCGTTTGAACATGGAAACAACTTGTAAACTCTTTTAGGATCATTTTTGGCTCATTTGAACATGAAAACAATCTGTAACAACTTGAGACTTTATTCTTTACTCGTTTGAACTTGGAAACAACTTGTAGCTCCATTCTTGACTCGTTTGAACATTGAAATAATTGTAAACTCTTGTAGGATCATTCTTGGCTCATTTGAACATGAAAACAATCTGTAACAACTTGAAACTTTATTCTTTACTCGTTTGAACTTGGAAACCACTTGTAAACTCTTGTAGATTCATTCTTGTCTCATTTGAAAATGAAAAAAATCCGTAACAAATGGAGACATCATTCTTGACTCGTTCAAACTTGGAAAAAACTTGTAGCTTCATTCTTGATTCGTTTGAACATTGAAACAATTGTAACCTCTTGTAGGATCATTCATGGTTTAGTTGAACATGAAAACAATCTGTAACAAATTGAGACATCATTCTTGACTCGTTCGAATTTGGAAACAATTTGTAGCTTCATTCTTGACTCGTTTGAACATGGAAATAACTTGTAAACTCTTGTAGGATCATTCTTGGCTCATTTGAACATGAAAACAAAATGTAACAAATTGAGACACCATTCTTGACTCGTTCGAACTTGGAAACAACTTGTAGCTGCATTCTTGACTCGTTTGAACATGGAAATAACTTGTAAACTCTTGTAGGATCATTCTTGGCTCATTTGAACATGAAAACAAAATGTAACAAATTGAGACACCATTCTTGACTCGTTCGAACTTGGAAACAACTTGTAGCTTCATTCTTGACTCGTTTGAACATGGAAACAACTTATAAACTCTTGTAGGATCATTTTTGGCTCATTTGAACATGAAAACAATCTGTAACAACTTGAGACTTTATTCTTTACTCGTTTGAACTTGGAAACAACTTGTAGCTCCATTCTTGACTCGTTTGAACATTGAAACAATTGTAAACTCTTGTAGGATCATTCTTGGCTCATTTGAACATGAAAACAAAATGTAACAAATTGAGACACCATTCTTGACTCGTTCGAACTTGGAAACAACTTGTAGCTTCATTCTTGACTCGTTTGAACATGGAAACAACTTGTAAACTCTTGTAGGATCATTTTTGGCTCATTTGAACATGAAAACAATCTGTAACAACTTGAGACTTTATTCTTTACTCGTTTGAACTTGGAAACAACTTGTAGCTCCATTCTTGACTCGTTTGAACATTGAAATAATTGTAAACTCTTGTAGGATCATTCTTGGCTCATTTGAACATGAAAACAATCTGTAACAACTTGAGACTTTATTCTTTACTCGTTTGAACTTGGAAACAACTTGTAAACTCTTGTAGATTCATTCTTGTCTCATTTGAAAATGAAAAAAATCCGTAACAAATGGAGACATCATTCTTGACTCGTTCAAACTTGGAAAAAACTTGTAGCTTCATT
Organism: Oenanthe sinensis; assembly: GCA_028671895.1. Taxonomy (NCBI): domain Eukaryota; kingdom Viridiplantae; phylum Streptophyta; class Magnoliopsida; order Apiales; family Apiaceae; genus Oenanthe; species Oenanthe sinensis. The sequence goes on from CM053807.1 coordinate 17,453,252, forward strand.
CTTGATTCGTTTGAACATTGAAACAATTGTAACCTCTTGTAGGATCATTCATGGTTTAGTTGAACATGAAAACAATCTGTAACAAATTGAGACATCATTCTTGACTCGTTCGAATTTGGAAACAATTTGTAGCTTCATTCTTGACTCGTTTGAACATGGAAATAACTTGTAAACTCTTGTAGGATCATTCTTGGCTCATTTGAACATGAAAACAAAATGTAACAAATTGAGACACCATTCTTGACTCGTTCGAACTTGGAAACAACTTGTAGCTGCATTCTTGACTCGTTTGAACATGGAAATAACTTGTAAACTCTTGTAGGATCATTCTTGGCTCATTTGAACATGAAAACAAAATGTAACAAATTGAGACACCATTCTTGACTCGTTCGAACTTGGAAACAACTTGTAGCTTCATTCTTGACTCGTTTGAACATGGAAACAACTTATAAACTCTTGTAGGATCATTTTTGGCTCATTTGAACATGAAAACAATCTGTAACAACTTGAGACTTTATTCTTTACTCGTTTGAACTTGGAAACAACTTGTAGCTCCATTCTTGACTCGTTTGAACATTGAAACAATTGTAAACTCTTGTAGGATCATTCTTGGCTCATTTGAACATGAAAACAAAATGTAACAAATTGAGACACCATTCTTGACTCGTTCGAACTTGGAAACAACTTGTAGCTTCATTCTTGACTCGTTTGAACATGGAAACAACTTGTAAACTCTTGTAGGATCATTTTTGGCTCATTTGAACATGAAAACAATCTGTAACAACTTGAGACTTTATTCTTTACTCGTTTGAACTTGGAAACAACTTGTAGCTCCATTCTTGACTCGTTTGAACATTGAAATAATTGTAAACTCTTGTAGGATCATTCTTGGCTCATTTGAACATGAAAACAATCTGTAACAACTTGAGACTTTATTCTTTACTCGTTTGAACTTGGAAACAACTTGTAAACTCTTGTAGATTCATTCTTGTCTCATTTGAAAATGAAAAAAATCCGTAACAAATGGAGACATCATTCTTGACTCGTTCAAACTTGGAAAAAACTTGTAGCTTCATTCTTGATTCGTTTGAACATTGAAACAATTGTAACCTCTTGTAGGATCATTCATGGTTTAGTTGAACATGAAAACAATCTGTAACAAATTGAGACATCATTCTTGACTCGTTCGAATTTGGAAACAATTTGTAGCTTCATTCTTGACTCGTTTGAACATGGAAATAACTTGTAAACTCTTGTAGGATCATTCTTGGCTCATTTGAACATGAAAACAAAATGTAACAAATTGAGACACCATTCTTGACTCGTTCGAACTTGGAAACAACTTGTAGCTGCATTCTTGACTCGTTTGAACATGGAAATAACTTGTAAACTCTTGTAGGATCATTCTTGGCTCATTTGAACATGAAAACAAAATGTAACAAATTGAGACACCATTCTTGACTCGTTCGAACTTGGAAACAACTTGTAGCTTCATTCTTGACTCGTTTGAACATGGAAACAACTTATAAACTCTTGTAGGATCATTTTTGGCTCATTTGAACATGAAAACAATCTGTAACAACTTGAGACTTTATTCTTTACTCGTTTGAACTTGGAAACAACTTGTAGCTCCATTCTTGACTCGTTTGAACATTGAAACAATTGTAAACTCTTGTAGGATCATTCTTGGCTCATTTGAACATGAAAACAAAACGTAACAAATTGAGACACCATTCTTGACTCGTTCGAACTTGGAAACAACTTGTAGCTTCATTCTTGACTCGTTTGAACATGGAAACAACTTGTAAACTCTTGTAGGATCATTTTTGGCTCATTTGAACATGAAAACAATCTGTAACAACTTGAGACTTTATTCTTTACTCGTTTGAACTTGGAAACAACTTGTAGCTCCATTCTTGACTCGTTTGAACATTGAAACAATTGTAAACTCTTGTAGGATCATTCTTGGCTCATTTGAACATGAAAACAAAATGTAACAAATTGAGACACCATTCTTGACTCGTTCGAACTTGGAAACAACTTGTAGCTTCATTCTTGACTCGTTTGAACATGGAAATAACTTGTAAACTCTTGTAGGATCATTCTTGGCTCATTTGAACATGAAAACAAAATGTAACAAATTGAGACACCATTCTTGACTCGTTCGAACTTGGAAACAACTTGTAGCTTCATTCTTGACTCGTTTGAACATGGAAACAACTTGTAAACTCTTGTAGGATCATTTTTGGCTCATTTGACCATGAAAACAATCCGTAACAAATGGAGACATCATTCTTGACTCGTTCAAACTTGGAAACAACTTGTAGCTTCATTCTTGATTCGTTTGAACATTGAAACAATTGTAACCTCTTGTAGGATCATTCTTGGTTCAGTTGAACATGAAAACAATCCGTAACAATTGAGACATCATTCTTGACTCGTTCGAACTTGGAAACAATTTGTAGCTTCTGATACAGGGGCTGATGTGCTTGTTCTCATGGACAAAAATGTGGCTTTGGACTTCTTCTCATGCGATTCTATACATGGAAATTGGTTGGGCAATGTTTCAAGTCCAATAGTCAGCTTAATTACCAACATGGGCTGATTTATTATGTTGGGGTTATTATTAGATATTTATATTAAGTAAATTTTGGCTTGCAAGTTTTTACCTTTCACTTGAAAGGGTTTTTCTTGTTTTAAGCACTTAGGATTTATTTTTCTAGTTGAATATGGTTTTGATGTAATTCCTATTTGGATTGGGCTTTTGATTGGTTTCCAATTTGGGTTCAAGTATTAGCAAATTCCTAGCTGATTTTGAATCTAATTGAGAATCCTAATTGTTTTAGGTTAAGGTTATATTCCTTGCCTATATATACCCATATATTGTAATCTTTTAAGAGACAAGAATTTGATAAATAAAATCGTGAGTTTTTATACTTGCAAAACCCTAGGAAGTTGGTGGTTAATTCCTTTATACTTTCTTATCCAGATTTCGTTTAGTTTGTTGGTGATTAATTTCTTTAAGCAATCTAAGCAAATCGATCCTTTAGTTTTGTTTCTTGGTGATTAAATTCTTTATAGAAGCAATCTAAAGTTACTTTTCCGCTGTAAATCTGATCTACATTGGGAAATATACATCATCTTGGTATCAAAGCTCGGTTTGGCGATTTTTTTTGAAGATCTTCTTCAAAAACGTGGGCAACATGGCTGGTGTGTCTAATGAGGAAGAATTGAAGGTTTCACGAGGTTTAACGTTGGATCAAGCTCATAATATGCGAAGGGATAGGGAAATTAATGAATTAAGGGAGCAATTGAAGGAGGTGTTAGCAAATTGGATCGAAGAGGTTCATCTCATAGTCCACATAGAAGTGAAAAATCTGCACACATATCAGATTTAGAAGATGAAGAGGATTCAAGACGTAAGATCCAAAAAGCTAAGGATGATGATAGTGGTTTGCGTTTGGATATTCCTGAATTTGATGGTAGCATAAAGCCGGAGAAATTTCTTGAATGGTTGCAACGTATCGAGCGAATCTTTGATTACAAAGATTATGATGATCGCAAGAGGTTTAAAGTGGCAGCATTAAAACTTACGGGTTATGCCAATTTGTGGTATGAAAATCTGAAATCAAAGAGAAGAAAGGAAGGCAAGGCGAAAATTGATTCATGGGAATCCCTTAAGGTGAGGATGAAAAAACGGTTTTTACCTACTGATTACGTGCAAGATATATTCCTGAAATTGCAAGGTTTCAAGCAAGATGCACTCTCGGTTGAGGAGTATAATACTGAATTTGAAAGATTAACTATGTTATGTGATTTAGAAGAGAGAGTGGAACATAAAATTGCTCGTTTTTTGGCTGGTCTAAATCTGAATATTGCTGAAAAAGTGGATCTACAACCTTATTGGTCTTTTGAAGAAGTGTGTAAAGTGGCTCTACGAGCGGAGAAGCATGCAAGGACTAAGAAATCTGCCTATGTGAAGCCCTATCAAGAGAAAAATAAATTTCAGGCTAGAAACGTGGCACAATCTGGTGCTAAAAGCCCTCCCAAATTTGACAATTTCAAGAAGGATAAAGAGAAGAGAACTCAACGCCTTTGGCAACAGAAGATAAAAAGATTTGCTTCAAGTGCAAGGGTTATGGACACATGATGCGGGACTGCCCTAGTAACCGTGTAATGACTTTGCATGATATTGAGGAGATTGATGAAATTTATTCTTCGAAGGATATTGAATTCAATGAAGAAAAGGAGGAGTTTCAATGTGAAGAAGACTATGATTCTGAAGTGGAACCTGAAACACGTGGCTCAAATCTGATTGCTAGAAGAATTTTGCAAGCAAAGCCAAGTCCGGTTGAGGGTGATCAGAGGGAAAAAATATTTATGACAAGAGTTCTAGTGAGAGACAAGTTATGCAACATGATCATAGACACGGGTAGCTGCACCAATGTAGTTTCCACAACTTTGATTGAGAAGCTTAATTGACCTACAAAATCACATCCAAAACCCTACAAATTGCATTGGCTAAGTGATGGAAGTGACGTGAAGGTAACCAAACAAGCACTTATTTCTTTTGAAATTGGTCAATTTAAAGATGAAGTTTTGTGTGATGTTTGTGATATGGATGCATGTCATATTTTATTGGGTAGACCTTGGCAGTATGATAGATTTGTTAAATTTGATGGGAGAACAAATGTTTATATTGCTAAAGTGGGAAGCAAGAGAACAACTTTAAAACCTATAGTTACGCATCAAGCACCAAAGGAGAACTTGTTCTTGAATGAGAAGCAAATTGGGCGTGAATTAGAGCAAGAGGGTCGTGGTTATTTGTTGTTTGCTAGTAAGATTCCATCTGAACAATCTTTTAGTCCCCCTGAAATTTTGGATAGTGTGCTTAATGAGTTTATGGATGTTTTTCCTGAAAATTTACCCCCTGGTTTGCCACCTATTCGCGGGATTGAACATCAAATTGATCTAATTCCCGGTGCTCCATTACCAAATAAAGCGGCTTATAGGTGTAATCCTCAAGAGGCTAAAGAGCTCCAAAGGCAGATTGAAGAATTGCTTGAAAGGGGTTATGTGAGGGAGAGCATGAGTCCTTGTGCCGTTCCTATTTTGGTGGTACCTAAAAAGGATGGAACTTGGCGCATGTGCGTTGATAGTAGAGCAGTGAATAACATCACCATTAAGTATAGATTTCCAATTCCCAGATTAGATGATTTACTAGATGAATTACATGGCTCTACATTGTTTTCAAAAATTGATCTTCGAAGTGGATATCATCAAATCAGAATGAGAGAAGGTGATGAGTGGAAAACAGCTTTCAAGACTAAATACGGGTTGTATGAGTGGCTGGTCATGCCCTTTGGTCTTACTAATGCTCCTAGCACATTCATGAGACTTATGAACGAGGTACTCAAGCCTTTCCTTGGTAAATTTGTTGTGGTTTATTTGGATGATATTCTGATTTATAGTAAGAATGTTGATGATCATATTGTGCACTTAAGATCTGTTTGTGAGGTATTGAGGAAACAAAAACTTTATGCTAAATTAGAGAAGTGCTATTTCTTGGTCCCCAGTGTGACCTTTCTTGGTTATATAGTCTCAAAAGAAGGAATTTCGGTGGATCCTTCAAAGGTTGAAGCAATCAAGTCATGGCCGATCCCCACTAATGTTTCAGAAGTCAGGTCTTTTCATGATCTTGCTTCATTCTATACGCGATTTGTGAAGAATTTTAGTAGTGTTGTGGCACCTCTAACTGAATGCATCAAGAAGGGAAGATTCGAGTGGACTGGGGCTGCTCAAAGGGCTTTTGAATGTATAAAAAAATTGTGTGAAACTCCTATCCTTGCTTTGCCAGATTTTGCTAGTCCATTTGAAGTGGAATGTGATGCTAGTGGTGTTGGAATTGGGGCTGTTTTGGTGCAAAAGAAGAGACCCATTGCTTATTTCAGTGAGAAGTTGGGGGAAGCAAAACTTAATTATTCTACCTACGATAAGGAGTTTTATGCCCTTGTGCGCGCACTTGATCATTGGAGTCATTATTTGAGGCCTAATCACTTTATCTTACATTCAGATCATGAGGCTTTAAAATACATTCATGGGCAACAAAAGCTTAATCCACGACATGCGAAGTGGGTAGAATTCCTTCAATCTTTCAATTTTTCTTCCAAGTATAAACAAGGTAAGGATAACGTGGTTGCTGATGCTTTGTCTAGAAGATATGCTTTGCTTGGTGTTCTTAATTTCAGGTTGCTTGGATTTGAATTGATTAAAGAATACTACAATCAAGATGTGGATTTTCAGCCTATAATGGAAGAATGTTCCAAGGGTTCTATACGGACTTATGTACTTCAAGATGGTTTTCTATTCAAGGGGAATCGTTTATGCATTCCTATGTGTTCTATTCGAGAGCTTTTGGTGAGGGAAGCTCATGGGGGAGGTATTGCTGGACACTTTGGTATTAATAAAACTTTGGCTATTCTTCAAGAGCACTTTTTCTGGCCAAATATGTTGGGTGATGTCCAAGGCGTGATTGTTCGTTGTGCAACTTGCCAAAAGGCAAAGAGTACTTTTCATCAAGGATTGTACACGCCTCTACCTGTTCCAGAATATCCGTGGGAGGATGTTTCTATGGATTTTATAGTTGGTTTACCTCGTACACAAAGAGGTAATGATTCGATATTTGTTGTTGTGGATAGGTTCTCTAAGATGGCACATTTTATACCATGCCATAAAACTGATGATGCACTAAAGGTAGCTGATTTGTACTTCAAAGAAGTAGTGCGTCTACATGGTGTCCCAAAGACTATTGTGAGTGATCGAGACACTAAGTTCATGAGCTATTTCTGGAAAACATTGTGGAAGCTACTAGGTACGAAGTTGTGTTTTAGCACTTCACACCATCCACAAACTGATGGGCAAACAGAAGTTACCAACCGAACTCTTGGAGTTTTGCTTCGTGGCTTGGTAAGTAAGACGATTAAGGATTGGGATGTGAAGCTTTCGCATGCAGAATTTGCTTATAATTGTTCACCTACATATGCGACCAAACACTCTCCTTTTGAGGTTGTTTATGGCCTGAATCCAAGGCTTCCTATTGACCTGATTCCTTTGCCTAAAGAAGAATATGTGCATGTTGATGCTAAGACAAAGGCTGAAGCAATGTTAAAATTGCATTCCCAAGTATGGGCGAGGATCGAAAAAGTAAATGAAGCATAACTTCAAGGTGGGTGACCTAGTGTGGCTCCATTTGCGAAAGGAACGGTTCCCTAATTTGCGAAAGAATAAGCTTATGCCTAGGTCTGAAGGTCCGTTTAAAATTCTGGAGAAGGTCAATGACAATGCATTCAGATTGGAACTACCGGGAGAGTTTGGTGTCAGTGCAACATTCAATGTTGGGGACTTGGCTCCTTATATTCATGATGATGATATTGCTCAATTGAGGAAAATTGTTTTCGAAGAAGAGGAGGATGATACAGGGGCTGATATGCTTGTTCTCATGGACAAAAATGTGGCTTTGGACTTCTTCTCATGCGATTCTATACATGGAAATTGGTTGGGCAATGTTTCAAGTCCAATAGTCAGCTTAATTACCAACATGGGCTGATTTATTATGTTGGGGTTATTATTAGATATTTATATTAAGTAAATTTTGGCTTGCAAGTTTTTACCTTTCACTTGAAAGGGTTTTTCTTGTTTTAAGCACTTAGGATTTATTTTTCTAGTTGAATATGGTTTTGATGTAATTCCTATTTGGATTGGGCTTTTGATTGGTTTCCAATTTGGGTTCAAATATTAGCAAATTCCTAGCTGATTTTTGAATCTAATTGAGAATCCTAATTGTTTTAGGTTAAGGTTATATTCCTTGCCTATATATACCCATATATTGTAATCTTTTAAGAGACAAGAATTTGATAAATAAAATCGTGAGTTTTTATACTTGCAAAACCCTAGGAAGTTGGTGGTTAATTCCTTTATACTTTCTTATCCAGATTTCGTTTACTTTGTGGGTGATTAATTTCTTTAAGCAATCTAAGCAAATCGATCCTTTAGTTTTGTTTCTTGGTGATTAAATTCTTTATAGAAGCAATCTAAAGTTACTTTTCCGCTGTAAATCTGATCTACATAGGAAAATATACATCAGCTTCATTCTTGACTCGTTTGATCTTGGAAATAACTTGTAAACTCTTGTAGGATCATTCTTGGCTCATTTGAACATGAAAACAATCTGTAACAAATTGAGACATCATTGTTGACTCGTTCGAACTTGGAAATAACTTGTAGCTTTCATTCTTGACTCGTTTGAACATTGAAACAATTATAACTCTTGTAGGATCATTCTTGGTTCATTTGGACATGAAAACAATCCATAACAAATTGAGACATCATCTTGACTCGTTCGAACTTGGAAACAACTTGTAGCTTCATTCTTGACTCGTTTGAACATGGAAACAACTTGTAAACTCTTGTAGATTCATTTTTGGCTCATTTGAACATGAAAACAATCCTTAACAAATGGAGACATCATTCTTGACTCGTTCAAACTTGGAAAAAACTTGTAGCTTCATTCTTGATTCGTTTGAACATTGAAACAATTGTAACCTCTTGTAGGATCATTCATGGTTTAGTTGAACATGAAAACAATCTGTAACAAATTGAGACGTCATTCTTGACTCGTTCGAATTTGGAAACAATTTGTAGCTTCATTCTTGACTCGTTTGAACATGGAAATAACTTGTAAACTCTTGTAAGATCATTCTTGGCTCATTTGAACATGAAAACAAAATGTAACAAATTGAGACAACATTCTTGACTCGTTCGAACTTGGAAACAACTTGTAGCTTCATTCTTGACTCGTTTGAACATGGAAATAACTTGTAAACTCTTGTAGGATCATTCTTGGCTCATTTGAACATGAAAACAAAATGTAACAAATTGAGACACCATTCTTGACTCGTTCGAACTTGGAAACAACTTGTAACTGCATTCTTGACTCGTTTGAACATGGAAACAACTTGTAAACTCTTGTAGGATCATTTTTGGCTCATTTGAACATGAAAACAATCCGTAACAAATGGAGACATCATTCTTGACTCGTTCAAACTTGGAAACAACTTGTAGCTTCATTCTTGATTCATTTGAACATTGTAACAATTGTAACCTCTTGTAGGATCAGTTTTGGCTCATTTCAACATGAAAACAATCTGTAACAACTTGAGACTTTATTCTTGACTCTTTTGAACTTGGAAACAACTTGTAGCTTCATTCTTGACTCGTTTGAACATGGAAACAACTTGTAAACTCTTGTAGATTCATTCTTGGCTCATTTGAACATGAAAACAATCCGTAACAAATGAAGACATCATTCTTGACTCGTTCAAACTTGGAAAAAACTTGTAGCTTCATTCTTGATTCGTTTGAACATTGAAACAATTGTAACCTCTTGTAGGATCATTCATGGTTTAATTGAACATGAAAACAATCTGTAACAAATTGAGACATCATTCTTGACTCGTTCGAATTTGGAAACAATTTGTAGCTTCATTCATGACTCGTTTGAACATGGAAATAACTTGTAAACTCTTGTAGGATCATTCTAGGCTCATTTGAACATGAAAACAAAATGTAACAAATTGAGACACCATTCTTGACTCGTTCGAACTTGGAAACAACTTGTAGCTTCATTCTTGACTCGTTTGAACATGGAAACAACTTGTAAACTCTTGTAGGATCATTTTTGGCTCATTTGACCATGAAAACAATCCGTAACAAATGGAGACATCATTCTTGACTCGTTCAAACTTGGAAACAACTTGTAGCTTCATTCTTGATTCGTTTGAACATTGAAACAATTGTAACCTCTTGTAGGATCATTCTTGGTTCAGTTGAACATGAAAACAATCCGTAACAATTGAGACATCATTCTTGACTCGTTCGAACTTGGAAACAATTTGTAGCTTCATTCTTGACTCGTTTGATCTTGGAAATAACTTGTAAACTCTTGTAGGATCATTCTTGGTTCATTTGAACATGAAAACAATCTGTAACAAATTGAGACATCATTCTTGACTCGTTCGAACTTGGAAATAACTTGTAGCTTCATTCTTGACTCGTTTGAACATTGAAACAATTGTAACTCTTGTAGGATCATTCTTGGTTCATTTGGACATGAAAACAATCCATAACAAATTGAGACATCATCTTGACTCGTTCGAACTTGGAAACAACTTGTAGCTTCATTCTCGACTCGTTTGAACATGGAAATAACTTGTAAACTCTTGTAGGATCATTCTTGGCTCATTTGAACATGAAAACAAAATGTAACAAATTGAGACACCATTCTTGACTCGTTCGAACTTGGAAACAACTTGTAGCTGCATTCTTGACTCGTTTGAACATGGAAACAACTTGTAAACTCTTGTAGGATCATTTTTGGCTCATTTGAACATGAAAACAATCCGTAACAAATGGAGACATCATTCTTGACTCGTTCAAACTTGGAAACAACTTGTAGCTTGATTCTTGATTCATTTGAACATTGAAACAATTGTAACCTCTTGTAGGATCAGTTTTGGCTCATTTGAACATGAAAACAATCTGTAACAACTTGAGACTTTATTCTTGACTCGTTTGAACTTGGAAACAACTTGTAGCTTCATTCTTGACTCGTTTGAACATGGAAACAACTTGTAAACTCTTGTAGATTCATTCTTGGCTCATTTGAACATGAAAACAATCCGTAACAAATGAAGACATCATTCATGACTCGTTCAAACTTGGAAAAAACTTGTAGCTTCATTCTTGATTCGTTTGAACATTGAAACAATTGTAACCTCTTGTAGGATCATTCATGGTTTAGTTGAACATGAAAACAATCTGTAACAAATTGAGACATCATTCTTGACTCGTTCGAATTTGGAAAAAATTTGTAGCTTCATTCTTGACTCGTTTGAACATGGAAATAACTTGTAAACTCTTGTAGGATCATTCTTGGCTCATTTGAACATGAAAACAAAATGTAACAAATTGAGACACCATTCTTGACTCGTTCGAACTTGGAAACAACTTGTAGCTTCATTCTTGACTCGTTTGAACATGGAAATAACTTGTAAACTCTTGTAGGATCATTCTTGGCTCATTTAAACATGAAAACAAAATGTAACAAATTGAGACACCATTCTTGACTCGTTCGAACTTGGAAACAACTTGTAGCTTCATTCTTGACTCGTTTGAACATGGAAACAACTTGTAAACTCTTGTAGGATCATTTTTGGCTCATTTGAACATGAAAACAAAATGTAACAAATTGAGACACCATTCTTAACTCGTTCGAACTTGGAAACAACTTGTAGCTTCATTCTTGACTCGTTTGAAAATGGAAATAACTTGTAAACTCTTGTAGATCATTCTTGGCTCATTTGAACATGAAAACAAAATGTAACAAATTGAGACACCATTCTTGACTCGTTCGAACTTGGAAACAACTTGTAGCTGCATTCTTGACTCGTTTGAACGTGGAAACAACTTGTAAACTCTTGTAGGATCATTTTTGGCTCATTTGAACATGAAAAAATCCGTAACAAATGGAGACATCATTCTTGACTCGTTCCAACTTGGAAACAACTTGTAGCTTCATTCTTGACTCGTTTGAACATGGAAACAACTTGTAAACTCTTGTAGATTCATTCTTGGCTCATTTGAACATGAAAACAATCCGTAACAAATGAAGACATCATTCTTGACTCGTTCAAACTTGGAAAAAACTTGTAGCTTCATTCTTGATTCATTTGAACATTGAAATAATTGTAACCTCTTGTAGGATCATTCATGGTTTAGTTGAACATGAAAACAATCTGTAACAAATTGAGACATCATTCTTGACTCGTTCGAATTTGGAAACAATTTGTAGCTTCATTCATGACTCGTTTGAACATGGAAATAACTTGTAAACTCTTGTAGGATCATTCTTGGCTCATTTGAACATGAAAACAAAATGTAACAAATTGAGACACCATTCTTGACTCGTTCGAACTTGGAAACAACTTGTAGCTTCATTCTTGATTCCTTTGAACATTGAAACAATTGTAACCTCTTGTAGGATCATTCATGGTTTAGTTGAACATGAAAACAATCTGTAACAAATTGAGACATCATTCTTGACTCGTTCGAATTTGGAAAAAATTTGTAGCTTCATTCTTGACTCGTTTGAACATGGAAATAACTTGTAAACTCTTGTAGGATCATTCTTGGCTCATTTGAACATGAAAACAAAATGTAACAAATTGAGACACCATTCTTGACTCGTTCGAACTTGGAAACAACTTGTAGCTGCATTCTTGACTCGTTTGAACATGGAAACAACTTGTAAACTCTTGTAGGATCATTTTTGGCTCATTTGAACATGAAAAAATCCGTAACAAATGGAGACATCATTCTTGACTCGTTCCAACTTGGAAATAACTTGTAACTTCATTCTTGATTCATTTGAACATTGAAATAATTGTAACCTCTTGTAGGATCATTCATGGTTTAATTGAACATGAAAACAATCTGTAACAAATTGAGACATCATTCTTGACTCGTTCGAATTTGGAAACAATTTGTAGCTTCATTCATGACTCGTTTGAACATGGAAATAACTTGTAAACTCTTGTAGGATCATTCTAGGCTCATTTGAACATGAAAACAAAATGTAACAAATTGAGACACCATTCTTGACTCGTTCGAACTTGGAAACAACTTGTAGCTTCATTCTTGACTCGTTTGAACATGGAAACAACTTGTAAACTCTTGTAGGATCATTTTTGGCTCATTTGACCATGAAAACAATCCGTAACAAATGGAGACATCATTCTTGACTCGTTCAAACTTGGAAACAACTTGTAGCTTCATTCTTGATTCGTTTGAACATTGAAACAATTGTAACCTCTTGTAGGATCATTCTTGGTTCAGTTGAACATGAAAACAATCCGTAACAATTGAGACATCATTCTTGACTCGTTCGAACTTGGAAACAATTTGTAGCTTCATTCTTGACTCGTTTGATCTTGGAAATAACTTGTAAACTCTTGTAGGATCATTCTTGGTTCATTTGAACATGAAAACAATCTGTAACAAATTGAGACATCATTCTTGACTCGTTCGAACTTGGAAATAACTTGTAGCTTCATTCTTGACTCGTTTGAACATTGAAACAATTGTAACTCTTGTAGGATCATTCTTGGTTCATTTGGACATGAAAACAATCCATAACAAATTGAGACATCATCTTGACTCGTTCGAACTTGGAAACAACTTGTAGCTTCATTCTCGACTCGTTTGAACATGGAAATAACTTGTAAACTCTTGTAGGATCATTCTTGGCTCATTTGAACATGAAAACAAAATGTAACAAATTGAGACACCATTCTTGACTCGTTCGAACTTGGAAACAACTTGTAGCTGCATTCTTGACTCGTTTGAACATGGAAACAACTTGTAAACTCTTGTAGGATCATTTTTGGCTCATTTGAACATGAAAACAATCCGTAACAAATGGAGACATCATTCTTGACTCGTTCAAACTTGGAAACAACTTGTAGCTTCATTCTTGATTCATTTGAACATTGAAACAATTGTAACCTCTTGTAGGATCAGTTTTGGCTCATTTGAACATGAAAACAATCTGTAACAACTTGAGACTTTATTCTTGACTCGTTTGAACTTGGAAACAACTTGTAGCTTCATTCTTGACTCGTTTGAACATGGAAACAACTTGTAAACTCTTGTAGATTCATTCTTGGCTCATTTGAACATGAAAACAATCCGTAACAAATGAAGACATCATTCATGACTCGTTCAAACTTGGAAAAAACTTGTAGCTTCATTCTTGATTCGTTTGAACATTGAAACAATTGTAACCTCTTGTAGGATCATTCATGGTTTAGTTGAACATGAAAACAATCTGTAACAAATTGAGACATCATTCTTGACTCGTTCGAATTTGGAAACAATTTGTAGCTTCATTCATGACTCGTTTGAACATGGAAATAACTTGTAAACTCTTGTAGGATCATTCTTGGCTCATTTGAACATGAAAACAAAATGTAACAAATTGAGACACCATTCTTGACTTGTTCGAACTTGGAAACAACTTGTAGCTTCATTCTTGACTCGTTTGAACATGGAAACAACTTGTAAACTCTTGTAGGATCATTTTTGGCTCATTTGACCATGAAATCAATCCGTAACAAATGGAGACATCATTCTTGACTCGTTCAAACTTGGAAACAACTTGTAGCTTCATTCTTGATTCGTTTGAACATTGAAACAATTGTAACCTCTTGTAGGATCATTCTTGGTTCAGTTGAACATGAAAACAATCCGTAACAATTGAGACATCATTCTTGACTCGTTCGAACTTGGAAACAATTTGTAGCTTCATTCTTGACTCGTTTGATCTTGGAAATAACTTGTAAACTCTTGTAGGATCATTCTTGGTTCATTTGAACATGAAAACAATCTGTAACAAATTGAGATATCATTCTTGACTCGTTCGAACTTGGAAATAACTTGTAGCTTCATTCTTGACTCGTTTGAACATTGAAACAATTGTAACTCTTGTAGGATCATTCTTGGTTCATTTGGACATGAAAACAATCCATAACAAATTGAGACATCATCTTGACTCGTTCGAACTTGGAAACAACTTGTAGCTTCATTCTCGACTCGTTTGAACATGGAAATAACTTGTAAACTCTTGTAGGATCATTCTTCGCTCATTTGAACATGAAAACAAAATGTAACAAATTGAGACATCATTCTTGACTCGTTCGAAGTTGGAAACAACTTGTAGCTGCATTCTTGACTCGTTTGAACATGGAAACAACTTGTAAACTCTTGTAGGATCATTTTTGGCTCATTTGAACATGAAAACAATCCGTAACAAATGGAGACATCATTCTTGACTCGTTCAAACTTGGAAACAACTTGTAGCTTGATTCTTGATTCATTTGAACATTGAAACAATTGTAACCTCTTGTAGGATCAGTTTTGGCTCATTTGAACATGAAAACAATCTGTAACAACTTGAGACTTTATTTTTGACTCGTTTGAACTTGGAAACAACTTGTAGCTTCATTCTTGACTCGTTTGAACATGGAAACAACTTGTAAACTCTTGTAGATTCATTCTTGGCTCATTTGAACATGAAAACAATCCGTAACAAATGAAGACATCATTCTTGACTCGTTCAAACTTGGAAAAAACTTGTAGCTTCATTCTTGATTCGTTTGAACATTGAAACAATTGTAACCTCTTGTAGGATCATTCATGGTTTAGTTGAACATGAAAACAATCTGTAACAAATTGAGACATCATTCTTGACTCGTTCGAATTTGGAAAAAATTTGTAGCTTCATTCTTGACTCGTTTGAACATGGAAATAACTTGTAAACTCTTGTAGGATCATTCTTGGCTCATTTGAACATGAAAACAAAATGTAACAAATTGAGACACCATTCTTGACTCGTTCGAACTTGGAAACAACTTGTAGCTTCATTCTTGACTCGTTTGAACATGGAAATAACTTGTAAACTCTTGTAGGATCATTCTTGGCTCATTTAAACATGAAAACAAAATGTAACAAATTGAGACACCATTCTTGACTCGTTCGAACTTGGAAACAACTTGTAGCTTCATTCTTGACTCGTTTGAACATGGAAACAACTTGTAAACTCTTGTAGGATCATTTTTGGCTCATTTGAACATGAAAACAAAATGTAACAAATTGAGACACCATTCTTGACTCGTTCGAACTTGGAAACAACTTGTAGCTTCATTCTTGACTCGTTTGAAAATGGAAATAACTTGTAAACTCTTGTAGGATCATTCTTGGCTCATTTGAACATGAAAACAAAATGTAACAAATTGAGACACCATTCTTGACTCGTTCGAACTTGGAAACAACTTGTAGCTGCATTCTTGACTCGTTTGAACGTGGAAACAACTTGTAAACTCTTGTAGGATCATTTTTGGCTCATTTGAACATGAACAAATCCGTAACAAATGGAGACATCATTCTTGACTCGTTCCAACTTGGAAACAACTTGTAGCTTCATTCTTGACTCGTTTGAACATGGAAACAACTTGTAAACTCTTGTAGATTCATTCTTGGCTCATTTGAACATGAAAACAATCCGTAACAAATGAAGACATCATTCTTGACTCGTTCAAACTTGGAAAAAACTTGTAGCTTCATTCTTGATTCATTTGAACATTGAAATAATTGTAACCTCTTGTAGGATCATTCATGGTTTAGTTGAACATGAAAACAATCTGTAACAAATTGAGACATCATTCTTGACTCGTTCGAATTTGGAAACAATTTGTAGCTTCATTCATGACTCGTTTGAACATGGAAATAACTTGTAAACTCTTGTAGGATCATTCTTGGCTCATTTGAACATGAAAACAAAATGTAACAAATTGAGACACCATTCTTGACTCGTTCGAACTTGGAAACAACTTGTAGCTTCATTCTTGATTCCTTTGAACATTGAAACAATTGTAACCTCTTGTAGGATCATTCATGGTTTAGTTGAACATGAAAACAATCTGTAACAAATTGAGACATCATTCTTGACTCGTTCGAATTTGGAAAAAATTTGTAGCTTCATTCTTGACTCGTTTGAACATGGAAATAACTTGTAAACTCTTGTAGGATCATTCTTGGCTCATTTGAACATGAAAACAAAATGTAACAAATTGAGACACCATTCTTGACTCGTTCGAACTTGGAAACAACTTGTAGCTGCATTCTTGACTCGTTTGAACATGGAAACAACTTGTAAACTCTTGTAGGATCATTTTTGGCTCATTTGAACATGAAAAAATCCGTAACAAATGGAGACATCATTCTTGACTCGTTCCAACTTGGAAATAACTTGTAACTTCATTCTTGATTCATTTGAACATTGAAATAATTGTAACCTCTTGTAGGATCATTCATGGTTTAGTTGAACATGAAAACAATTTGTAACAAATTGAGACATCATTCTTGACTCGTTCGAATTTGGAAACAATTTGTAGCTTCATTCATGACTCGTTTGAACATGGAAATAACTTTTAAACTCTTGTAGGATCATTCTTGGCTCATTTGAACATGAAAACAAAATGTAACAAATTGAGACACCATTCTTGACTCGTTCGAACTTGGAAACAACTTGTAGCTTCATTCTTGACTCGTTTGAACATGGAAATAACTTGTAAACTCTTGTAGGATCATTCTTGGCTCATTTGAACATTAAAACAAAATGTAACAAATTGAGACACCATTCTTGACTCGTTCGAACTTGGAAACAACTTGTAGCTTCATTCTTGACTCGTTTGAACATGGAAACAACTTGTAAACTCTTGTAGGATCATTTTTGGCTCATTTGACCATGAAAACAATCCGTAACAAATGGAGACATCATTCTTGACTCGTTCAAACTTGGAAACAACTTGTAGCTTCATTCTTGATTCGTTTGAACATTGAAACAATTGTAACCTCTTGTAGGATCATTCTTGGTTCAGTTGAACATGAAAACAATCCGTAACAATTGAGACATCATTCTTGACTCGTTCGAACTTGGAAACAATTTGTTGCTTCATTCTTGACTCGTTTGATCTTGGAAATAACTTGTAAACTCTTGTAGGATCATTCTTGGTTCATTTGAACATGAAAACAATCTGTAACAAATTGAGACATCATTCTTGACTCGTTCGAACTTGGTAATAACTTGTAGCTTCATTCTTGACTCGTTTGAACATTGAAACAATTGTAACTCCTGTAGGATCATTCTTGGTTCATTTGGACATGAAAACAATCCATAACAAATTGAGACATCATCTTGACTCGTTCGAACTTGGAAACAACTTGTAGCTTCATTCTTGACTCGTTTGAACATGGAAATAACTTGTAAACTCTTGTAGGATCATTCTTGGCTCATTTGAACATGAAAACAAAATGTAACAAATTGAGACACCATTCTTGACTCGTTCGAACTTGGAAACAACTTGTAGCTGCATTCTTGACTCGTTTGAACATGGAAACAACTTGTAAACTCTTGTAGGATCATTTTTGGCTCATTTGAACATGAAAAAATCCGTAACAAATGGAGACATCATTCTTGACTCGTTCCAACTTGGAAACAACTTGTAGCTTCATTCTTGACTCGTTTGAACATGGAAACAACTTGTAAACTCTTGTAGATTCATTCTTGGCTCATTTGAACATGAAAACAATCCGTAACAAATGAAGACATCATTCTTGACTCGTTCAAACTTGGAAAAAACTTGTAACTTCATTCTTGATTCATTTGAACATTGAAATAATTGTAACCTCTTGTAGGATCATTCATGGTTTAGTTGAACATGAAAACAATCTGTAACAAATTGAGACATCATTCTTGACTCGTTCGAATTTGGAAACAATTTGTAGCTTCATTCATGACTCGTTTGAACATGGAAATAACTTGTAAACTCTTGTAGGATCATTCTTGGCTCATTTGAACATGAAAACAAAATGTAACAAATTGAGACACCATTCTTGACTCGTTCGAACTTGGAAACAACTTGTAGCTTCATTCTTGACTCGTTTGAACATGGAAATAACTTGTAAACTCTTGTAGGATCATTCTTGGCTCATTTGAACATGAAAACAAAATGTAACAAATTTAGACACCATTCTTGACTCGTTCGAACTTGGAAACAACTTGTAGCTGCATTCTTGACTCGTTTAAACATGGAAACAACTTGTAAACTCTTGTAGGATCATTTTTGGCTCATTTGAACATGAAAACAATCCGTAACAAATGGAGACATCATTCTTGACTCGTTCAAACTTGGAAACAACTTGTAGCTTCATTCTTGATTCATTTGAACATTGAAACAATTGTAACCTCTTGTAGGATCAGTTTTGGCTCATTTGAACATGAAAACAATCTGTAACCTCTTGAGACTTTATTTTTGACTCGTTTGAACTTGGAAACAACTTGTAGCTTCATTCTTGACTCGTTTGAACATGGAAACAACTTGTAAACTCTTGTAGATTCATTCTTGGCTCATTTGAACATGAAAACAATCCGTAACAAATGGAGACATCATTCTTGACTCGTTCCAACTTGGAAATAACTTGTAACTTCATTCTTGATTCATTTGAACATTGAAATAATTGTAACCTCTTGTAGGATCATTCATGGTTTAGTTGAACATGAAAACAATTTGTAACAAATTGAGACATCATTCTTGACTCGTTCGAATTTGGAAACAACTTGTAGCTTCATTCTTGACTCGTTTGAACATGGAAACAACTTGTAAACTCTTGTAGATTCATTCTTGGCTCATTTGAACATGAAAACAATCCGTAACAAATGAAGACATCATTCTTGACTCGTTCAAACTTGGAAACAACTTGTAGCTTCATTCTTGACTCGTTTGAACATGGAAATACTTGTAAACTCTTGTAGGATCATTCTTGGCTCATTTGAACATGAAAACAAAATGTAACAAATTGAGACACCATTCTTGACTCGTTCGAACTTGGAAACAATTTGTAGCTTCATTCATGACTCGTTTGAACATGGAAATAACTTTTAAACTCTTGTAGGATCATTCTTGGCTCATTTGAACATGAAAACAAAATGTAACAAATTGAGACACCATTCTTGACTCGTTCGAACTTGGAAACAACTTGTAGCTTCATTCTTGACTCGTTTGAACATGGAAATAACTTGTAAACTCTTGCAGGATCATTCTTGGCTCATTTGAACATTAAAACAAAATGTAACAAATTGAGACACCATTCTTGACTCGTTCGAACTTGGAAACAACTTGTAGCTTCATTCTTGACTCGTTTGAACATGGAAACAACTTGTAAACTCTTGTAGGATCATTTTTGGCTCATTTGACCATGAAAACAATCCGTAACAAATGGAGACATCATTCTTGACTCATTCAAACTTGGAAACAACTTGTAGCTTCATTCTTGATTCGTTTGAACATTGAAACAATTGTAACCTCTTGTAGGATCAATCTTGGTTCAGTTGAACATGAAAACAATCCGTAACAATTGAGACATCATTCTTGACTCGTTCGAATTTGGAAACAACTTGTAGCTTCATTCTTGACTCGTTTGAACATGGAAACAACTTGTAAACTCTTGTAGATTCATTCTTGGCTCATTTGAACATGAAAACAATCCGTAACAAATGAAGACATCATTCTTGACTCGTTCAAACTTGGAAACAACTTGTAGCTTCATTCTTGACTCGTTTGAACATGGAAATACTTGTAAACTCTTGTAGGATCATTCTTGGCTCATTTGAACATGAAAACAAAATGTAACAAATTGAGACACCATTCTTGACTCGTTCGAACTTGGAAACAATTTGTAGCTTCATTCATGACTCGTTTGAACATGGAAATAACTTTTAAACTCTTGTAGGATCATTCTTGGCTCATTTGAACATGAAAACAAAATGTAACAAATTGAGACACCATTCTTGACTCGTTCGAACTTGGAAACAACTTGTAGCTTCATTCTTGACTCGTTTGAACATGGAAATAACTTGTAAACTCTTGTAGGATCATTCTTGGCTCATTTGAACATTAAAACAAAATGTAACAAATTGAGACACCATTCTTGACTCGTTCGAACTTGGAAACAACTTGTAGCTTCATTCTTGACTCGTTTGAACATGGAAACAACTTGTAAACTCTTGTAGGATCATTTTTGGCTCATTTGACCATGAAAACAATCCGTAACAAATGGAGACATCATTCTTGACTCGTTCAAACTTGGAAACAACTTGTAGCTTCATTCTTGATTCGTTTGAACATTGAAACAATTGTAACCTCTTGTAGGATCAATCTTGGTTCAGTTGAACATGAAAACAATCCGTAACAATTGAGACATCATTCTTGACTCGTTCGAACTTGGAAACAATTTGTAGCTTCATTCTTGACTCGTTTGATCTTGGAAATAACTTGTAAACTCTTGTAGGATCATTCTTGGTTCATTTGAACATGAAAACAATCTGTAACAAATTGAGACATCATTCTTGACTCGTTCGAACTTGGAAATAACTTGTAGCTTCATTCTTGACTCGTTTGAACATTGAAACAATTGTAACTCCTGTAGGATCATTCTTGGTTCATTTGGACATGAAAACAATCCATAACAAATTGAGACATCATCTTGACTCGTTCGAACTTGGAAACAACTTGTAGCTTCATTCTTGACTCGTTTGAACATGGAAATAACTTGTAAACTCTTGTAGGATCATTCTTGGCTCATTTGAACATGAAAACAAAATGTAACAAATTGAGACACCATTCTTGACTCGTTCGAACTTGGAAACAACTTGTAGCTGCATTCTTGACTCGTTTGAACATGGAAACAACTTGTAAACTCTTGTAGGATCATTTTTGGCTCATTTGAACATGAAAAAATCCGTAACAAATGGAGACATCATTCTTGACTCGTTCCAACTTGGAAACAACTTGTAGCTTCATTCTTGACTCGTTTGAACATGGAAATAACTTGTAAACTCTTGTAGGATCATTCTTGGCTCATTTGAACATGAAAACAAAATGTAACAAATTGAGACACCATTCTTGACTCGTTCGAACTTGGAAACAACTTGTAGCTTCATTCTTGACTCGTTTGAACATGGAAATAACTTGTAAACTCTTGTAGGATCATTCTTGGCTCATTTGAACATGAAAACAAAATGTAACAAATTGAGACACCATTCTTGACTCGTTCGAACTTGGAAACAACTTGTAGCTGCATTCTTGACTCGTTTAAACATGGAAACAACTTGTAAACTCTTGTAGGATCATTTTTGGCTCATTTGAACATGAAAACAATCCGTAACAAATGGAGACATCATTCTTGACTCGTTCAAACTTGGAAACAACTTGTAGCTTCATTCTTGATTCATTTGAACATTGAAACAATTGTAACCTCTTGTAGGATCAGTTTTGGCTCATTTGAACATGAAAACAATCTGTAACCTCTTGAGACTTTATTTTTGACTCGTTTGAACTTGGAAACAACTTGTAGCTTCATTCTTGACTCGTTTGAACATGGAAACAACTTGTAAACTCTTGTAGATTCATTCTTGGCTCATTTGAACATGAAAACAATCCGTAACAAATGAAGACATCATTCTTGACTCGTTCAAACTTAGAAAAAACTTGTAGCTTCATTCTTGATTCGTTTGAACATTGAAACAATTGTAACCTCTTGTAGGATCATTCATGGTTTAGTTGAACATGAAAACAATCTGTAACAAATTGAGACATCATTCTTGACTCGTTCGAATTTGGAAAAAATTTGTAGCTTCATTCTTGACTCGTTTGAACATGGAAATAACTTGTAAACTCTTGTAGGATCATTCTTGGCTCATTTGAACATGAAAACAAAATGTAACAAATTGAGACACCATTCTTGACTCGTTCGAACTTGGAAACAACTTGTAGCTTCATTCTTGACTCGTTTGAACATGGAAATAACTTGTAAACTCTTGTAGGATCATTCTTGGCTCATTTGGACATGAAAACAATCCATAACAAATTGAGACATCATCTTGACTCGTTCGAACTTGGAAACAACTTGTAGCTTCATTCTTGACTCGTTTGAACATGGAAATACTTGTAAACTCTTGTAGGATCATTCTTGGCTCATTTGAACATGAAAACAAAATGTAACAAATTGAGACACCATTCTTGACTCGTTCGAACTTGGAAACAATTTGTAGCTTCATTCATGACTCGTTTGAACATGGAAATAACTTTTAAACTCTTGTAGGATCATTCTTGGCTCATTTGAACATGAAAACAAAATGTAACAAATTGAGACACCATTCTTGACTCGTTCGAACTTGGAAACAACTTGTAGCTTCATTCTTGACTCGTTTGAACATGGAAATAACTTGTAAACTCTTGTAGGATCATTCTTGGCTCATTTGAACATTAAAACAAAATGTAACAAATTGAGACACCATTCTTGACTCGTTCGAACTTGGAAACAACTTGTAGCTTCATTCTTGACTCGTTTGAACATGGAAACAACTTGTAAACTCTTGTAGGATCATTTTTGGCTCATTTGACCATGAAAACAATCCGTAACAAATGGAGACATCATTCTTGACTCGTTCAAACTTGGAAACAACTTGTAGCTTCATTCTTGATTCGTTTGAACATTGAAACAACTTGTAAACTCTTGTAGATTCATTCTTGGCTCATTTGAACATGAAAACAATCCGTAACAAATGAAGACATCATTCTTGACTCGTTCAAACTTAGAAAAAACTTGTAGCTTCATTCTTGATTCGTTTGAACATTGAAACAATTGTAACCTCTTGTAGGATCATTCATGGTTTAGTTGAACATGAAAACAATCTGTAACAAATTGAGACATCATTCTTGACTCGTTCGAATTTGGAAAAAATTTGTAGCTTCATTCTTGACTCGTTTGAACATGGAAATAACTTGTAAACTCTTGTAGGATCATTCTTGGCTCATTTGAACATGAAAACAAAATGTAACAAATTGAGACACCATTCTTGACTCGTTCGAACTTGGAAACAACTTGTAGCTTCATTCTTGACTCGTTTGAACATGGAAATAACTTGTAAACTCTTGTAGGATCATTCTTGGCTCATTTGAACATGAAAACAAAATGTAACAAATTGAGACACCATTCTTGACTCGTTCGAACTTGGAAACAACTTGTAGCTGCATTCTTGACTCGTTTGAACATGGAAACAACTTGTAAACTCTTGTAGGATCATTTTTGGCTCATTTGAACATGAAAAAATCCGTAACAAATGGAGACATCATTCTTGACTCGTTCCAACTTGGAAACAACTTGTAGCTTCATTCTTGACTCGTTTGAACATGGAAATAACTTGTAAACTCTTGTAGGATCATTCTTGGCTCATTTAAACATGAAAACAAAATGTAACAAATTGAGACACCATTCT
Organism: Oenanthe sinensis; assembly: GCA_028671895.1. Taxonomy (NCBI): domain Eukaryota; kingdom Viridiplantae; phylum Streptophyta; class Magnoliopsida; order Apiales; family Apiaceae; genus Oenanthe; species Oenanthe sinensis. The sequence goes on from CM053807.1 coordinate 17,477,262, forward strand.
TGACTCGTTCGAACTTGGAAGCAACTTGTAGCTTCATTCTTGACTCGTTTGAACATGGAAACAACTTGTAAACTCTTGTAGGATCATTTTTGGCTCATTTGAACATGAAAACAAAATGTAACAAATTGAGACACCATTCTTGACTCGTTCGAACTTGGAAACAACTTGTAGCTTCATTCTTGACTCGTTTGAAAATGGAAATAACTTGTAAACTCTTGTAGGATCATTCTTGGCTCATTTGAACATGAAAACAAAATGTAACAAATTGAGACACCATTCTTGACTCGTTCGAACTTGGAAACAACTTGTAGCTGCATTCTTGACTCGTTTGAACATGGAAACAACTTGTAAACTCTTGTAGGATCATTTTTGGCTCATTTGAACATGAAAAAATCCGTAACAAATGGAGACATCATTCTTGACTCGTTCCAACTTGGAAACAACTTGTAGCTTCATTCTTGACTCGTTTGAACATGGAAACAACTTGTAAACTCTTGTAGATTCATTCTTGGCTCATTTGAACATGAAAACAATCCGTAACAAATGAAGACATCATTCTTGACTCGTTCAAACTTGGAAAAAACTTGTAGCTTCATTCTTGATTCTTTTGAACATTGAAATAATTGTAACCTCTTGTAGGATCATTCATGGTTTAGTTGAACATGAAAACAATCTGTAACAAATTGAGACATCATTCTTGACTCGTTCGAATTTGGAAACAATTTGTAGCTTCATTCATGACTCGTTTGAACATGGAAATAACTTGTAAACTCTTGTAGGATCATTCTTGGCTCATTTGAACATGAAAACAAAATGTAACAAATTGAGACACCATTCTTGACTCGTTCGAACTTGGAAACAACTTGTAGCTTCATTCTTGATTCGTTTGAACATTGAAACAATTGTAACCTCTTGTAGGATCATTCATGGTTTAGTTGAACATGAAAACAATCTGTAACAAATTGAGACATCATTCTTGACTCGTTCGAATTTGGAAAAAATTTGTAGCTTCATTCTTGACTCGTTTGAACATGGAAATAACTTGTAAACTCTTGTAGGATCATTCTTGGCTCATTTGAACATGAAAACAAAATGTAACAAATTGAGACACCATTCTTGACTCGTTCGAACTTGGAAACAACTTGTAGCTGCATTCTTGACTCGTTTGAACATGGAAACAACTTGTAAACTCTTGTAGGATCATTTTTGGCTCATTTGAACATGAAAAAATCCGTAACAAATGGAGACATCATTCTTGACTCGTTCCAACTTGGAAACAACTTGTAACTTCATTCTTGATTCATTTGAACATTGAAATAATTGTAACCTCTTGTAGGATCATTCATGGTTTAGTTGAACATGAAAACAATCTGTAACAAATTGAGACATCATTCTTGACTCGTTCGAATTTGGAAACAATTTGTAGCTTCATTCATGACTCGTTTGAACATGGAAATAACTTGTAAACTCTTGTAGGATCATTCTTGGCTCATTTGAACATGAAAACAAAATGTAACAAATTGAGACACCATTCTTGACTCGTTCGAACTTGGAAACAACTTGTAGCTTCATTCTTGACTCGTTTGAACATGGAAATAACTTGTAAACTCTTGTAGGATCATTCTTGGCCCATTTGAACATTAAAACAAAATGTAACAAATTGAGACACCATTCTTGACTCGTTCAAACTTGGAAACAACTTGTAGCTTCATTCTTGATTCGTTTGAACATTGAAACAATTGTAACCTCTTGTAGGATCAATCTTGGTTCAGTTGAACATGAAAACAATCCGTAACAATTGAGACATCATTCTTGACTCGTTCGAACTTGGAAACAATTTGTAGCTTCATTCTTGACTCGTTTGATCTTGGAAATAACTTGTAAACTCTTGTAGGATCATTCTTGGTTCATTTGAACATGAAAACAATCTGTAACAAATTGAGACATCATTCTTGACTCGTTCGAACTTGGAAATAACTTGTAGCTTCATTCTTGACTCGTTTGAACATTGAAACAATTGTAACTCCTGTAGGATCATTCTTGGTTCATTTGGACATGAAAACAATCCATAACAAATTGAGACATCATCTTGACTCGTTCGAACTTGGAAACAACTTGTAGCTTCATTCTTGACTCGTTTGAACATGGAAATAACTTGTAAACTCTTGTAGGATCATTCTTGGCTCATTTGAACATGAAAACAAAATGTAACAAATTGAGACACCATTCTTGACTCGTTCGAACTTGGAAACAACTTGTAGCTGCATTCTTGACTCGTTTGAACATGGAAACAACTTGTAAACTCTTGTAGGATCATTTTTGGCTCATTTGAACATGAAAAAATCCGTAACAAATGGAGACATCATTCTTGACTCGTTCCAACTTGGAAACAACTTGTAGCTTCATTCTTGACTCGTTTGAACATGGAAATAACTTGTAAACTCTTGTAGGATCATTCTTGGCTCATTTGAACATGAAAACAAAATGTAACAAATTGAGACACCATTCTTGACTCGTTCGAACTTGGAAACAACTTGTAGCTTCATTCTTGACTCGTTTGAACATGGAAATAACTTGTAAACTCTTGTAGGATCATTCTTGGCTCATTTGAACATGAAAACAAAATGTAACAAATTGAGACACCATTCTTGACTCGTTCGAACTTGGAAACAACTTGTAGCTGCATTCTTGACTCGTTTAAACATGGAAACAACTTGTAAACTCTTGTAGGATCATTTTTGGCTCATTTGAACATGAAAACAATCCGTAACAAATGGAGACATCATTCTTGACTCGTTCAAACTTGGAAACAACTTGTAGCTTCATTCTTGATTCATTTGAACATTGAAACAATTGTAACCTCTTGTAGGATCAGTTTTGGCTCATTTGAACATGAAAACAATCTGTAACCTCTTGAGACTTTATTTTTGACTCGTTTGAACTTGGAAACAACTTGTAGCTTCATTCTTGACTCGTTTGAACATGGAAACAACTTGTAAACTCTTGTAGATTCATTCTTGGCTCATTTGAACATGAAAACAATCCGTAACAAATGAAGACATCATTCTTGACTCGTTCAAACTTAGAAAAAACTTGTAGCTTCATTCTTGATTCGTTTGAACATTGAAACAATTGTAACCTCTTGTAGGATCATTCATGGTTTAGTTGAACATGAAAACAATCTGTAACAAATTGAGACATCATTCTTGACTCGTTCGAATTTGGAAAAAATTTGTAGCTTCATTCTTGACTCGTTTGAACATGGAAATAACTTGTAAACTCTTGTAGGATCATTCTTGGCTCATTTGAACATGAAAACAAAATGTAACAAATTGAGACACCATTCTTGACTCGTTCGAACTTGGAAACAACTTGTAGCTTCATTCTTGACTCGTTTGAACATGGAAATAACTTGTAAACTCTTGTAGGATCATTCTTGGCTCATTTGGACATGAAAACAATCCATAACAAATTGAGACATCATCTTGACTCGTTCGAACTTGGAAACAACTTGTAGCTTCATTCTTGACTCGTTTGAACATGGAAATACTTGTAAACTCTTGTAGGATCATTCTTGGCTCATTTGAACATGAAAACAAAATGTAACAAATTGAGACACCATTCTTGACTCGTTCGAACTTGGAAACAATTTGTAGCTTCATTCATGACTCGTTTGAACATGGAAATAACTTTTAAACTCTTGTAGGATCATTCTTGGCTCATTTGAACATGAAAACAAAATGTAACAAATTGAGACACCATTCTTGACTCGTTCGAACTTGGAAACAACTTGTAGCTTCATTCTTGACTCGTTTGAACATGGAAATAACTTGTAAACTCTTGTAGGATCATTCTTGGCTCATTTGAACATTAAAACAAAATGTAACAAATTGAGACACCATTCTTGACTCGTTCGAACTTGGAAACAACTTGTAGCTTCATTCTTGACTCGTTTGAACATGGAAACAACTTGTAAACTCTTGTAGGATCATTTTTGGCTCATTTGACCATGAAAACAATCCGTAACAAATGGAGACATCATTCTTGACTCGTTCAAACTTGGAAACAACTTGTAGCTTCATTCTTGATTCGTTTGAACATTGAAACAACTTGTAAACTCTTGTAGATTCATTCTTGGCTCATTTGAACATGAAAACAATCCGTAACAAATGAAGACATCATTCTTGACTCGTTCAAACTTAGAAAAAACTTGTAGCTTCATTCTTGATTCGTTTGAACATTGAAACAATTGTAACCTCTTGTAGGATCATTCATGGTTTAGTTGAACATGAAAACAATCTGTAACAAATTGAGACATCATTCTTGACTCGTTCGAATTTGGAAAAAATTTGTAGCTTCATTCTTGACTCGTTTGAACATGGAAATAACTTGTAAACTCTTGTAGGATCATTCTTGGCTCATTTGAACATGAAAACAAAATGTAACAAATTGAGACACCATTCTTGACTCGTTCGAACTTGGAAACAACTTGTAGCTTCATTCTTGACTCGTTTGAACATGGAAATAACTTGTAAACTCTTGTAGGATCATTCTTGGCTCATTTGAACATGAAAACAAAATGTAACAAATTGAGACACCATTCTTGACTCGTTCGAACTTGGAAACAACTTGTAGCTGCATTCTTGACTCGTTTGAACATGGAAACAACTTGTAAACTCTTGTAGGATCATTTTTGGCTCATTTGAACATGAAAAAATCCGTAACAAATGGAGACATCATTCTTGACTCGTTCCAACTTGGAAACAACTTGTAGCTTCATTCTTGACTCGTTTGAACATGGAAATAACTTGTAAACTCTTGTAGGATCATTCTTGGCTCATTTAAACATGAAAACAAAATGTAACAAATTGAGACACCATTCTTGACTCGTTCGAACTTGGAAGCAACTTGTAGCTTCATTCTTGACTCGTTTGAACATGGAAACAACTTGTAAACTCTTGTAGGATCATTTTTGGCTCATTTGAACATGAAAACAAAATGTAACAAATTGAGACACCATTCTTGACTCGTTCGAACTTGGAAACAACTTGTAGCTTCATTCTTGACTCGTTTGAAAATGGAAATAACTTGTAAACTCTTGTAGGATCATTCTTGGCTCATTTGAACATGAAAACAAAATGTAACAAATTGAGACACCATTCTTGACTCGTTCGAACTTGGAAACAACTTGTAGCTGCATTCTTGACTCGTTTGAACATGGAAACAACTTGTAAACTCTTGTAGGATCATTTTTGGCTCATTTGAACATGAAAAAATCCGTAACAAATGGAGACATCATTCTTGACTCGTTCCAACTTGGAAACAACTTGTAGCTTCATTCTTGACTCGTTTGAACATGGAAACAACTTGTAAACTCTTGTAGATTCATTCTTGGCTCATTTGAACATGAAAACAATCCGTAACAAATGAAGACATCATTCTTGACTCGTTCAAACTTGGAAAAAACTTGTAGCTTCATTCTTGATTCTTTTGAACATTGAAATAATTGTAACCTCTTGTAGGATCATTCATGGTTTAGTTGAACATGAAAACAATCTGTAACAAATTGAGACATCATTCTTGACTCGTTCGAATTTGGAAACAATTTGTAGCTTCATTCATGACTCGTTTGAACATGGAAATAACTTGTAAACTCTTGTAGGATCATTCTTGGCTCATTTGAACATGAAAACAAAATGTAACAAATTGAGACACCATTCTTGACTCGTTCGAACTTGGAAACAACTTGTAGCTTCATTCTTGATTCGTTTGAACATTGAAACAATTGTAACCTCTTGTAGGATCATTCATGGTTTAGTTGAACATGAAAACAATCTGTAACAAATTGAGACATCATTCTTGACTCGTTCGAATTTGGAAAAAATTTGTAGCTTCATTCTTGACTCGTTTGAACATGGAAATAACTTGTAAACTCTTGTAGGATCATTCTTGGCTCATTTGAACATGAAAACAAAATGTAACAAATTGAGACACCATTCTTGACTCGTTCGAACTTGGAAACAACTTGTAGCTGCATTCTTGACTCGTTTGAACATGGAAACAACTTGTAAACTCTTGTAGGATCATTTTTGGCTCATTTGAACATGAAAAAATCCGTAACAAATGGAGACATCATTCTTGACTCGTTCCAACTTGGAAACAACTTGTAACTTCATTCTTGATTCATTTGAACATTGAAATAATTGTAACCTCTTGTAGGATCATTCATGGTTTAGTTGAACATGAAAACAATCTGTAACAAATTGAGACATCATTCTTGACTCGTTCGAATTTGGAAACAATTTGTAGCTTCATTCATGACTCGTTTGAACATGGAAATAACTTGTAAACTCTTGTAGGATCATTCTTGGCTCATTTGAACATGAAAACAAAATGTAACAAATTGAGACACCATTCTTGACTCGTTCGAACTTGGAAACAACTTGTAGCTTCATTCTTGACTCGTTTGAACATGGAAATAACTTGTAAACTCTTGTAGGATCATTCTTGGCTCATTTGAACATTAAAACAAAATGTAACAAATTGAGACACCATTCTTGACTCGTTCGAACTTGGAAACAACTTGTAGCTTCATTCTTGACTCGTTTGAACATGGAAACAACTTGTAAACTCCTATAGGATCATTTTTGGCTCATTTGACCATGAAAACAATCCGTAACAAATGGAGACATCATTCTTGACTCGTTCAAACTTGGAAACAACATTCATTCTTGATTCGTTTGAACATTGAAACAATTGTAACCTCTTGTAGGATCATTCTTGGTTCAGTTGAACATGAAAACAATCCGTAACAATTGAGACATCATTCTTGACTCGTTCGAACTTGGAAACAATTTGTAGCTTCATTCTTGACTCGTTTGATCTTGGAAATAACTTTTAAACTCTTGTAGGATCATTCTTGGTTCATTTGAACATGAAAACAATCTGTAACAAATTGAGACATCATTCTTGACTCGTTCGAACTTGGAAATAACTTGTAGCTTCATTCTTGACTCGTTTGAACATTGAAACAATTGTAACTCCTGTAGGATCATTCTTGGTTCATTTGGACATGAAAACAATCCATAACAAATTGAGACATCATCTTGACTCGTTCGAACTTGGAAACAACTTGTAGCTTCATTCTTGACTCGTTTGAACATGGAAATAACTTGTAAACTCTTGTAGGATCATTCTTGGCTCATTTGAACATGAAAACAAAATGTAACAAATTGAGACACCATTCTTGACTCGTTCGAAGTTGGAAACAATTTGTAGCTGCATTCTTGACTCGTTTGAACATGGAAACAACTTGTAAACTCTTGTAGGATCATTTTTGGCTCATTTGAACATGAAAAAATCCGTAACAAATGGAGACATCATTCTTGACTCGTTCCAACTTGGAAACAACTTGTAGCTTCATTCTTGACTCGTTTGAACATGGAAACAACTTGTAAACTCTTGTAGATTCATTCTTCGCTCATTTGAACATGAAAACAATCCGTAACAAATGAAGACATCATTCTTGACTCGTTCAAACTTGGAAAAAACTTGTAGCTTCATTCTTGATTCATTTGAACATTGAAATAATTGTAACCTCTTGTAGGATCATTCATGGTTTAGTTGAACATGAAAACAATCTGTAACAAATTGAGACATCATTCTTGACTCGTTCGAATTTGGAAACAATTTGTAGCTTCATTCATGACTCGTTTGAACATGGAAATAACTTGTAAACTCTTGTAGGATCATTCTTGGCTCATTTGAACATGAAAACAAAATGTAACAAATTGAGACACCATTCTTGACTCGTTCGAACTTGGAAACAACTTGTAGCTTCATTCTTGACTCGTTTGAACATGGAAATAACTTGTAAACTCTTGTAGGATCATTCTTGGCTCATTTGAACATGAAAACAAAATGTAACAAATTGAGACACCATTCTTGACTCGTTCGAATTTGGAAACAATTTGTAGCTTCATTCATGACTCGTTTGAACATGGAAATAACTTGTAAACTCTTGTAGGATCATTCTTGGCTCATTTGAACATGAAAACAAAATGTAACAAATTGAGACACCATTCTTGACTCGTTCGAACTTTGAAACAACTTGTAGCTTCATTCTTGACTCGTTTGAACATGGAAATAACTTGTAAACTCTTGTAGGATCATTCTTGGCTCATTTGAACATTAAAACAAAATGTAACAAATTGAGACACCATTCTTGACTCGTTCGAACTTGGAAACAACTTGTAGCTTCATTCTTGACTCGTTTGAACATGGAAACAACTTGTAAACTCTTGTAGGATCATTTTTGGCTCATTTGACCATGAAAACAATCCGTAACAAATGGAGACATCATTCTTGACTCGTTCAAACTTGGAAACAACTTGTAGCTTCATTCTTGATTCGTTTGAACATTGAAACAATTGTAACCTCTTGTAGGATCATTCTTGGTTCAGTTGAACATGAAAACAATCCGTAACAATTGAGACATCATTCTTGACTCGTTCGAACTTGGAAACAATTTGTAGCTTCATTCTTGACTCGTTTGATCTTGGAAATAACTTGTAAACTCTTGTAGGATCATTCTTGGTTCATTTGAACATGAAAACAATCTGTAACAAATTGAGACATCATTCTTGACTCGTTCGAACTTGGAAATAACTTGTAGCTTCATTCTTGACTCGTTTGAACATTGAAACAATTGTAACTCCTGTAGGATCATTCTTGGTTCATTTGGACATGAAAACAATCCATAACAAATTGAGACATCATCTTGACTCGTTCGAACTTGGAAACAACTTGTAGCTTCATTCTTGACTCGTTTGAACATGGAAATAACTTGTAAACTCTTGTAGGATCATTCTTGGCTCATTTGAACATGAAAACAAAATGTAACAAATTGAGACACCATTCTTGACTCGTTCGAACTTGGAAACAACTTGTAGCTGCATTCTTGACTCGTTTGAACATGGAAACAACTTGTAAACTCTTGTAGGATCATTTTTGGCTCATTTGAACATGAAAAAATCCGTAACAAATGGAGACATCATTCTTGACTCGTTCCAACTTGGAAACAACTTGTAGCTTCATTCTTGACTCGTTTGAACATGGAAACAACTTGTAAACTCTTGTAGATTCATTCTTGGCTCATTTGAACATGAAAACAATCCGTAACAAATGAAGACATCATTCTTGACTCGTTCAAACTTGGAAAAAACTTGTAGCTTCATTCTTGATTCATTTGAACATTGAAATAATTGTAACCTCTTGTAGGATCATTCATGGTTTAGTTGAACATGAAAACAATCTGTAACAAATTGAGACATCATTCTTGACTCGTTCGAATTTGGAAACAATTTGTAGCTTCATTCATGACTCGTTTGAACATGGAAATAACTTGTAAACTCTTGTAGGATCATTCTTGGCTCATATGAACATGAAAACAAAATGTAACAAATTGAGACACCATTCTTGACTCGTTCGAACTTGGAAACAACTTGTAGCTGCATTCTTGACTCGTTTGAACATGGAAACAACTTGTAAACTCTTGTAGGATCATTCTTGGCTCATTTGAACATGAAAACAAAATGTAACAAATTGAGACACCATTCTTGACTCGTTCGAACTTGGAAACAACTTGTAGCTGCATTCTTGACTCGTTTGAACATGGAAACAACTTGTAAACTCTTGTAGGATCATTTTTGGCTCATTTGAACATGAAAACAATCCGTAACAAATGGAGACATCATTCTTGACTCGTTCAAACTTGGAAACAACTTGTAGCTTCATTCTTGATTCATTTGAACATTGAAACAATTGTAACCTCTTGTAGGATCAGTTTTGGCTTATTTGAACATGAAAACAATCTGTAACAACTTGAGACTTTATTTTTGACTCGTTTGAACTTGGAAACAACTTGTAGCTTCATTCTTGACTCGTTTGAACATGGAAACAACTTGTAAACTCTTGTAGATTCATTCTTGGCTCATTTGAACATGAAAACAATCCGTAACAAATGAAGACATCATTCTTGACTCGTTCAAACTTGGAAAAAACTTGTAGCTTCATTCTTGATTCTTTTGAACATTGAAATAATTGTAACCTCTTGTAGGATCATTCATGGTTTAGTTGAACATGAAAACAATCTGTAACAAATTGAGACATCATTCTTGACTCGTTCGAATTTGGAAACAATTTGTAGCTTCATTCATGACTCGTTCGAACATGGAAATAACTTGTAAACTCTTGTAGGATCATTCTTGGCTCATTTGAACATGAAAACAAAATGTAACAAATTGAGACACCATTCTTGACTCGTTCGAACTTGGAAACAACTTGTAGCTGCATTCTTGACTCGTTTGAACATGGAAACAACTTGTAAACTCTTGTAGGATCATTTTTGGCTCATTTGAACATGAAAAAATCCGTAACAAATGGAGACATCATTCTTGACTCGTTCCAACTTGGAAACAACTTGTAGCTTCATTCTTGACTCGTTTGAACATGGAAACAACTTGTAAACTCTTGTAGATTCATTCTTGGCTCATTTGAACATGAAAACAATCCGTAACAAATGAAGACATCATTCTTGACTCGTTCAAACTTGGAAAAAACTTGTAGCTTCATTCTTGATTCTTTTGAACATTGAAATAATTGTAACCTCTTGTAGGATCATTCATGGTTTAGTTGAACATGAAAACAATCTGTAACAAATTGAGACATCATTCTTGACTCGTTCAAATTTGGAAACAATTTATAGCTTCATTCATGACTCGTTTGAACATGGAAATAACTTGTAAACTCTTGTAGGATCATTCTTGGCTCATTTGAACATGAAAACAAAATGTAACAAATTGAGACACCATTCTTGACTCGTTTGAACTTGGAAACAACTTGTAGCTTCATTCTTGATTCGTTTGAACATTGAAACAATTGTAACCTCTTGTAGGATCATTCATGGTTTAGTTGAACATGAAAACAATCTGTAACAAATTGAGACATCATTCTTGACTCGTTCGAATTTGGAAAAAATTTGTAGCTTCATTCTTGACTCGTTTGAACATGGAAATAACTTGTAAACTCTTGTAGGATCATTCTTGGCTCATTTGAACATGAAAACAAAATGTAACAAATTGAGACACCATTCTTGACTCGTTCGAACTTGGAAACAACTTGTAGCTGCATTCTTGACTCGTTTGAACATGGAAACAACTTGTAAACTCTTGTAGGATCATTTTTGGCTCATTTGAACATGAAAAAATCCGTAACAAATGGAGACATCATTCTTGACTCGTTCCAACTTGGAAACAACTTGTAACTTCATTCTTGATTCATTTGAACATTGAAATAATTGTAACCTCTTGTAGGATCATTCATGGTTTAGTTGAACATGAAAACAATCTGTAACAAATTGAGACATCATTCTTGACTCGTTCGAATTTGGAAACAATTTGTAGCTTCATTCATGACTCGTTTGAACATGGAAATAACTTGTAAACTCTTGTAGGATCATTCTTGGCTCATTTGAACATGAAAACAAAATGTAACAAATTGAGACACCATTCTTGACTCGTTCGAACTTGGAAACAACTTGTAGCTTCATTCTTGACTCGTTTGAACATGGAAATAACTTGTAAACTCTTGTAGGATCATTCTTGGCTCATTTGAACATTAAAACAAAATGTAACAAATTGAGACACCATTCTTGACTAGTTCGAACTTGGAAACAACTTGTAGCTTCATTCTTGACTCGTTTGAACATGGAAACAACTTGTAAACTCTTGTAGGATCATTTTTGGCTCATTTGACCATGAAAACAATCCGTAACAAATGGAGACATCATTCTTGACTCGTTCAAACTTGGAAACAACTTGTAGCTTCATTCTTGATTCGTTTGAACATTGAAACAATTGTAACCTCTTGTAGGATCATTCTTGGTTCAGTTGAACATGAAAACAATCCGTAACAATTGAGACATCATTCTTGACTCGTTCGAACTTGGAAACAATTTGTAGCTTCATTCTTGACTCGTTTGATCTTGGAAATAACTTGTAAACTCTTGTAGGATCATTCTTGGTTCATTTGAACATGAAAACAATCTGTAACAAATTGAGACATCATTCTTGACTCGTTCGAACTTGGAAATAACTTGTAGCTTCATTCTTGACTCGTTTGAACATTGAAACAATTGTAACTCCTGTAGGATCATTCTTGGTTCATTTGGACATGAAAACAATCCATAACAAATTGAGACATCATCTTGACTCGTTCGAACTTGGAAACAACTTGTAGCTTCATTCTTGACTCGTTTGAACATGGAAATAACTTGTAAACTCTTGTAGGATCATTCTTGGCTCATTTGAACATGAAAACAAAATGTAACAAATTGAGACACCATTCTTGACTCGTTCGAACTTGGAAACAATTTGTAGCTGCATTCTTGACTCGTTTGAACATGGAAACAACTTGTAAACTCTTGTAGGATCATTTTTGGCTCATTTGAACATGAAAAAATCCGTAACAAATGGAGACATCATTCTTGACTCGTTCCAACTTGGAAACAACTTGTAGCTTCATTCTTGACTCGTTTGAACATGGAAACAACTTGTAAACTCTTGTAGATTCATTCTTGGCTCATTTGAACATGAAAACAATCCGTAACAAATGAAGACATCATTCTTGACTCATTCAAACTTGGAAAAAACTTGTAGCTTCACTCTTGATTCATTTGAACATTGAAATAATTGTAACCTCTTGTAGGATCATTCATGGTTTAGTTGAACATGAAAACAATCTGTAACAAATTGAGACATCATTCTTGACTCGTTCGAATTTGGAAACAATTTGTAGCTTCATTCAAGACTCGTTTGAACATGGAAATAACTTGTAAACTCTTGTAGGATCATTCTTGGCTCATTTGAACATGAAAACAAAATGTAACAAATTGAGACACCATTCTTGACTCGTTCGAACTTGGAAACAACTTGTAGCTTCATTCTTGACTCGTTTGAACATGGAAATAACTTGTAAACTCTTGTAGGATCATTCTTGGCTCATTTGAACATGAAAACAAAATGTAACAAATTGAGACACCATTCTTGACTCGTTCGAACTTGGAAACAACTTGTAGCTTCATTCTTGATTCGTTTGAACATTGAAACAATTGTAACCTCTTGTAGGATCATTCATGGTTTAGTTGAACATGAAAACAATCTGTAACAAATTGAGACATCATTCTTGACTCGTTCGAATTTGGAAAAAATTTGTAGCTTCATTCTTGACTCGTTTGAACATGGAAATAACTTGTAAACTCTTGTAGGATCATTCTTGGCTCATTTGAACATGAAAACAAAATGTAACAAATTGAGACACCATTCTTGACTTGTTCGAACTTGGAAACAACTTGTAGCTGCATTCTTGACTCGTTTGAACATGGAAACAACTTGTAAACTCTTGTAGATTCATTCTTGGCTCATTTAAACATGAAAACAATCCGTAACAAATGAAGACATCATTCTTGACTCGTTCAAACTTGGAAAAAACTTGTAGCTTCATTCTTGATTCATTTGAACATTGAAATAATTGTAACCTCTTGTAGGATCATTCATGGTTTAGTTGAACATGAAAACAATCTGTAACAAATTGAGACATCATTCTTGACTCGTTCGAATTTGGAAAAAATTTGTAGCTTCATTCTTGACTCGTTTGAACATGGAAATAACTTGTAAACTCTTGTAGGATCATTCTTGGCTCATTTGAACATGAAAACAAAATGTAACAAATTGAGACACCATTCTTGACTCGTTCGAACTTGGAAACAACTTGTAGCTGCATTCTTGACTCGTTTGAACATGAAAACAACTTGTAAACTCTTGTAGGATCATTTTTGGTTCATTTGAACATGAAAACAATCTGTAACAAATTGAGACATCATTCTTGACTCGTTCGAACTTGGAAATAACTTGTAGCTTCATTCTTGACTCGTTTGAACATTGAAACAATTGTAACTCCTGTAGGATCATTCTTGGTTCATTTGGACATGAAAACAATCCATAACAAATTGAGACATCATCTTGACTCGTTCGAACTTGGAAACAACTTGTAGCTTCATTCTTGACTCGTTTGAACATGGAAATAACTTGTAAACTCTTGTAGGATCATTCTTGGCTCATTTGAACATGAAAAGAAAATGTAACAAATTGAGACACCATTCTTGACTCGTTCGAACTTGGAAACAACTTGTAGCTGCATTCTTGACTCGTTTAAACATGGAAACAACTTGTAAACTCTTGTAGGATCATTTTTGGCTCATTTGAACATGAAAAAATCCGTAACAAATGGAGACATCATTCTTGACTCGTTCCAACTTGGAAACAACTTGTAGCTTCATTCTTGACTCGTTTGAACATGGAAACAACTTGTAAACTCTTGTAGATTCATTCTTGGCTCATTTGAACATGAAAACAATCCGTAACAAATGAAGACATCATTCTTGACTCGTTCAAACTTGGAAAAAACTTGTAGCTTCATTCTTGATTCATTTGAACATTGAAATAATTGTAACCTCTTGTAGGATCATTCATGGTTTAGTTGAACATGAAAACAATCTGTAACAAATTGAGACATCATTCTTGACTCGTTCGAATTTGGAAACAATTTGTAGCTTCATTCAAGACTCGTTTGAACATGGAAATAACTTGTAAACTCTTGTAGGATCATTCTTGGCTCATTTGAACATGAAAACAAAATGTAACAAATTGAGACACCATTCTTGACTCGTTCGAACTTGGAAACAACTTGTAGCTTCATTCTTGACTCGTTTGAACATGGAAATAACTTGTAAACTCTTGTAGGATCATTCTTGGCTCATTTGAACATGAAAACAAAATGTAACAAATTGAGACACCATTCTTGACTCGTTCGAACTTGGAAACAACTTGTAGCTTCATTCTTGACTCGTTTGAACATGGAAATAACTTGTAAACTCTTGTAGGATCATTCTTGGCCCATTTGAACATTAAAACAAAATGTAACAAATTGAGACACCATTCTTGACTCGTTCAAACTTGGAAACAACTTGTAGCTTCATTCTTGACTCGTTTGAACATGGAAACAACTTGTAAACTCTTGTAGGATCATTTTTGACTCATTTGACCATGAAAACAATCCGTAACAAATGGAGACATCATTCTTGACTCGTTCAAACTTGGAAATAACTTGTAGCTTCATTCTTGATTCGTTTGAACATTGAAACAATTGTAACCTCTTGTAGGATCATTCTTGGTTCAGTTGAACATGAAAACAATCCGTAACAAATTGAGACATCATCTTGACTCGTTCGAACTTGGAAACAACTTGTAGCTTCATTCTTGACTCGTTTGAACATGGAAATAACTTGTAAACTCTTGTAGGATCATTCTTTGCTCATTTGAACATGAAAACAAAATGTAACAAATTGAGACACCATTCTTGACTCGTTCGAACTTGGAAACAACTTGTAGCTGCATTCTTGACTCGTTTAAACATGGAAACAACTTGTAAACTCTTGTAGGATCATTTTTGGCTCATTTGAACATGAAAAAATCCGTAACAAATGGAGACATCATTCTTGACTCGTTCCAACTTGGAAACAAGTTGTAGCTTCATTCTTGACTCGTTTGAACATGGAAACAACTTGTAAACTCTTGTAGATTCATTCTTGGCTCATTTGAACATGAAAACAATCCGTAACAAATGAAGACATCATTCTTGACTCGTTCAAACTTGGAAAAAACTTGTAGCTTCATTCTTGATTCATTTGAACATTGAAATAATTGTAACCTCTTGTAGGATCATTCATGGTTTAGTTGAACATGAAAACAATCTGTAACAAATTGAGACATCATTCTTGACTCGTTCGAATTTGGAAACAATTTGTAGCTTCATTCAAGACTCGTTTGAACATGGAAATAACTTGTAAACTCTTGTAGGATCATTCTTGGCTCATTTGAACATGAAAACAAAATGTAACAAATTGAGACACCATTCTTGACTCGTTCGAACTTGGAAACAACTTGTAGCTTCATTCTTGACTCGTTTGAACATGGAAATAACTTGTAAACTCTTGTAGGATCATTCTTGGCCCATTTGAACATTAAAACAAAATGTAACAAATTGAGACACCATTCTTGACTCGTTCAAACTTGGAAACAACTTGTAGCTTCATTCTTGACTCGTTTGAACATGGAAACAACTTGTAAACTCTTGTAGGATCATTTTTGGCTCATTTGACCATGAAAACAATCCGTAACAAATGGAGACATCATTCTTGACTCGTTCAAACTTGGAAATAACTTGTAGCTTCATTCTTGATTCGTTTGAACATTGAAACAATTGTAACCTCTTGTAGGATCATTCTTGGTTCAGTTGAACATGAAAACAATCCGTAACAATTGAGACATCATTCTTGACTCGTTCGAACTTGGAAACAATTTGTAGCTTCATTCTTGACTCGTTTGATCTTGGAAATAACTTGTAAACTCTTGTAGGATCATTCTTGGTTCATTTGAACATGAAAACAATCTGTAACAAATTGAGACATCATTCTTGACTCGTTCGAACTTGGAAATAACTTGTAGCTTCATTCTTGACTCGTTTGAACATTGAAACAATTGTAACTCCTGTAGGATCATTCTTGGTTCATTTGGACATGAAAACAATCCATAACAAATTGAGACATCATCTTGACTCGTTCGAACTTGGAAACAACTTGTAGCTTCATTCTTGACTCGTTTGAACATGGAAATAACTTGTAAACTCTTGTAGGATCATTCTTGGCTCATTTGAACATGAAAACAAAATGTAACAAATTGAGACACCATTCTTGACTCGTTCGAACTTGGAAACAACTTGTAGCTGCATTCTTGACTCGTTTAAACATGGAAACAACTTGTAAACTCTTGTAGGATCATTTTTGGCTCATTTGAACATGAAAAAATCCGTAACAAATGGAGACATCATTCTTGACTCGTTCCAACTTGGAAACAACTTGTAGCTTCATTCTTGACTCGTTTGAACATGGAAACAACTTGTAAACTCTTGTAGATTCATTCTTGGCTCATTTGAACATGAAAACAATCCGTAACAAATGAAGACATCATTCTTGGCTCATTTGAACATGAAAACAATCCGTAACAAATGAAGACATCATTCTTGACTCGTTCAAACTTGGAAAAAACTTGTAGCTTCATTCTTGATTCATTTGAACATTGAAATAATTGTAACCTCTTGTAGGATCATTCATGGTTTAGTTGAACATGAAAACAATCTGTAACAAATTGAGACATCATTCTTGACTCGTTCGAATTTGGAAACAATTTGTAGCTTCATTCAAGACTCGTTTGAACATGGAAATAACTTGTAAACTCTTGTAGGATCATTCTTGGCTCATTTGAACATGAAAACAAAATGTAACAAATTGAGACACCATTCTTGACTCGTTCGAACTTGGAAACAACTTGTAGCTTCATTCTTGACTCGTTTGAACATGGAAATAACTTGTAAACTCTTGTAGGATCATTCTTGGCCCATTTGAACATTAAAACAAAATGTAACAAATTGAGACACCATTCTTGACTCGTTCAAACTTGGAAACAACTTGTAGCTTCATTCTTGACTCGTTTGAACATGGAAACAACTTGTAAACTCTTGTAGGATCATTTTTGGCTCATTTGACCATGAAAACAATCCGTAACAAATGGAGACATCATTCTTGACTCGTTCAAACTTGGAAATAACTTGTAGCTTCATTCTTGATTCGTTTGAACATTGAAACAATTGTAACCTCTTGTAGGATCATTCTTGGTTCAGTTGAACATGAAAACAATCCGTAACAATTGAGACATCATTCTTGACTCGTTCGAACTTGGAAACAATTTGTAGCTTCATTCTTGACTCGTTTGATCTTGGAAATAACTTGTAAACTCTTGTAGGATCATTCTTGGTTCATTTGAACATGAAAACAATCTGTAACAAATTGAGACATCATTCTTGACTCGTTCGAACTTGGAAATAACTTGTAGCTTCATTCTTGACTCGTTTGAACATTGAAACAATTGTAACTCCTGTAGGATCATTCTTGGTTCATTTGGACATGAAAACAATCCATAACAAATTGAGACATCATCTTGACTCGTTCGAACTTGGAAACAACTTGTAGCTTCATTCTTGACTCGTTTGAACATGGAAATAACTTGTAAACTCTTGTAGGATCATTCTTGGCTCATTTGAACATGAAAACAAAATGTAACAAATTGAGACACCATTCTTGACTCGTTCGAACTTGGAAACAACTTGTAGCTGCATTCTTGACTCGTTTAAACATGGAAACAACTTGTAAACTCTTGTAGGATCATTTTTGGCTCATTTGAACATGAAAAAATCCGTAACAAATGGAGACATCATTCTTGACTCGTTCCAACTTGGAAACAACTTGTAGCTTCATTCTTGACTCGTTTGAACATGGAAACAACTTGTAAACTCTTGTAGATTCATTCTTGGCTCATTTGAACATGAAAACAATCCGTAACAAATGAAGACATCATTCTTGACTCGTTCAAACTTGGAAAAAACTTGTAGCTTCATTCTTGATTCATTTGAACATTGAAATAATTGTAACCTCTTGTAGGATCATTCATGGTTTAGTTGAACATGAAAACAATCTGTAACAAATTGAGACATCATTCTTGACTCGTTCGAATTTGGAAACAATTTGTAGCTTCATTCAAGACTCGTTTGAACATGGAAATAACTTGTAAACTCTTGTAGGATCATTCTTGGCTCATTTGAACATGAAAACAAAATGTAACAAATTGAGACACCATTCTTGACTCGTTCGAACTTGGAAACAACTTGTAGCTTCATTCTTGACTCGTTTGAACATGGAAATAACTTGTAAACTCTTGTAGGATCATTCTTGGCTCATTTGAACATGAAAACAAAATGTAACAAATTGAGACACCATTCTTGACTCGTTCGAACTTGGAAACAACTTGTAGCTTCATTCTTGACTCGTTTGAACATGGAAACAACTTGTAAACTCTTGTAGATTCATTCTTGGCTCATTTGAACATGAAAACAATCCGTAACAAATGAAGACATCATTCTTGACTCGTTCAAACTTGGAAAAAACTTGTAGCTTCATTCTTGATTCGTTTGAAAATTGAAACAATTGTAACCTCTTGTAGGATCATTCATGGTTTAGTTGAACATGAAAACAATCTGTAACAAATTGAGACATCATTCTTGACTCGTTCGAATTTGGAAAAAATTTGTAGCTTCATTCTTGACTCGTTTGAACATGGAAATAACTTGTAAACTCTTGTAGGATCATTCTTGGCTCATTTGAACATGAAAACAAAATGTAACAAATTGAGACACCATTCTTGACTCGTTCGAACTTGGAAACAACTTGTAGCTTCATTCTTGACTCGTTTGAACATGGAAATAACTTGTAAACTCTTGTAGGATCATTCTTGGCTCATTTGAACATGAAAACAAAATGTAACAAATTGAGACAACATTCTTGACTCGTTCGAACTTGGAAACAACTTGTAGCTGCATTCTTGACTCGTTTGAACATGGAAACAACTTGTAAACTCTTGTAGGATCATTTTTGGCTCATTTGAACATGAAAACAATCCGTAACAAATGGAGACATCATTCTTGACTCGTTCAAACTTCGAAACAACTTGTAGCTTCATTCTTGATTCATTTGAACATTGAAACAATTGTAACCTCTTGTAGGATCAGTTTTGGCTTATTTGAACATGAAAACAATCTGTAACAACTTGAGACTTTATTTTTGACTCGTTTGAACTTGGAAACAACTTGTAGCTTCATTCTTGACTCGTTTGAACATGGAAACAACTTGTAAACTCTTGTAGATTCATTCTTGGCTCATTTGAACATGAAAACAATCCGTAACAAATGAAGACATCATTCTTGACTCGTTCAAACTTGGAAAAAACTTGTAGCTTCATTCTTGATTCGTTTGAACATTGAAACAATTGTAACCTCTTGTAGGATCATTCATGGTTTAGTTCAACATGAAAACAATCTGTAACAAATTGAGACATCATTCTTGACTCGTTCGAATTTGGAAAAAATTTGTAGCTTCATTCTTGACTCGTTTGAACATGGAAATAACTTGTAAACTCTTGTAGGATCATTCTTGGCTCATTTGAACATGAAAACAAAATGTAACAAATTGAGACACCATTCTTGACTCGTTCGAACTTGGAAACAACTTGTAGCTTCATTCTTGACTCGTTTGAACATGGAAATAACTTGTAAACTCTTGTAGGATCATTCTTGGCTCATTTAAACATGAAAACAAAATGTAACAAATTGAGACACCATTCTTGACTCGTTCGAACTTGGAAACAACTTGTAGCTTCATTCTTGACTCGTTTGAACATGGAAACAACTTGTAAACTCTTGTAGATTCATTCTTGGCTCATTTGAACATGAAAACAATCCGTAACAAATGAAGACATCATTCTTGACTCGTTCAAACTTGGAAAAAACTTGTAGCTTCATTCTTGATTCGTTTGAAAATTGAAACAATTGTAACCTCTTGTAGGATCATTCATGGTTTAGTTGAACATGAAAACAATCTGTAACAAATTGAGACATCATTCTTGACTCGTTCGAATTTGGAAAAAATTTGTAGCTTCATTCTTGACTCGTTTGAACATGGAAATAACTTGTAAACTCTTGTAGGATCATTCTTGGCTCATTTGAACATGAAAACAAAATGTAACAAATTGAGACACCATTCTTGACTCGTTCGAACTTGGAAACAACTTGTAGCTTCATTCTTGACTCGTTTGAACATGGAAATAACTTGTAAACTCTTGTAGGATCATTCTTGGCTCATTTGAACATGAAAACAAAATGTAACAAATTGAGACACCATTCTTGACTCGTTCGAACTTGGAAACAACTTGTAGCTGCATTCTTGACTCGTTTGAACATGGAAACAACTTGTAAACTCTTGTAGGATCATTTTTGGCTCATTTGAACATGAAAACAATCCGTAACAAATGGAGACATCATTCTTGACTCGTTCAAACTTCGAAACAACTTGTAGCTTCATTCTTGATTCATTTGAACATTGAAACAATTGTAACCTCTTGTAGGATCAGTTTTGGCTTATTTGAACATGAAAACAATCTGTAACAACTTGAGACTTTATTTTTGACTCGTTTGAACTTGGAAACAACTTGTAGCTTCATTCTTGACTCGTTTGAACATGGAAACAACTTGTAAACTCTTGTAGATTCATTCTTGGCTCATTTGAACATGAAAACAATCCGTAACAAATGAAGACATCATTCTTGACTCGTTCAAACTTGGAAAAAACTTGTAGCTTCATTCTTGATTCGTTTGAACATTGAAACAATTGTAACCTCTTGTAGGATCATTCATGGTTTAGTTCAACATGAAAACAATCTGTAACAAATTGAGACATCATTCTTGACTCGTTCGAATTTGGAAAAAATTTGTAGCTTCATTCTTGACTCGTTTGAACATGGAAATAACTTGTAAACTCTTGTAGGATCATTCTTGGCTCATTTGAACATGAAAACAAAATGTAACAAATTGAGACACCATTCTTGACTCGTTCGAACTTGGAAACAACTTGTAGCTTCATTCTTGACTCGTTTGAACATGGAAATAACTTGTAAACTCTTGTAGGATCATTCTTGGCTCATTTAAACATGAAAACAAAATGTAACAAATTGAGACACCATTCTTGACTCGTTCGAACTTGGAAACAACTTGTAGCTTCATTCTTGACTCGTTTGAACATGGAAACAACTTGTAAACTCTTGTAGATTCATTCTTGGCTCATTTGAACATGAAAACAATCCGTAACAAATGAAGACATCATTCTTGACTCGTTCAAACTTGGAAAAAACTTGTAGCTTCATTCTTGATTCGTTTGAAAATTGAAACAATTGTAACCTCTTGTAGGATCATTCATGGTTTAGTTGAACATGAAAACAATCTGTAACAAATTGAGACATCATTCTTGACTCGTTCGAATTTGGAAAAAATTTGTAGCTTCATTCTTGACTCGTTTGAACATGGAAATAACTTGTAAACTCTTGTAGGATCATTCTTGGCTCATTTGAACATGAAAACAAAATGTAACAAATTGAGACACCATTCTTGACTCGTTCGAACTTGGAAACAACTTGTAGCTTCATTCTTGACTCGTTTGAACATGGAAATAACTTGTAAACTCTTGTAGGATCATTCTTGGCTCATTTGAACATGAAAACAAAATGTAACAAATTGAGACACCATTCTTGACTCGTTCGAACTTGGAAACAACTTGTAGCTGCATTCTTGACTCGTTTGAACATGGAAACAACTTGTAAACTCTTGTAGGATCATTTTTGGCTCATTTGAACATGAAAACAATCCGTAACAAATGGAGACATCATTCTTGACTCGTTCAAACTTCGAAACAACTTGTAGCTTCATTCTTGATTCATTTGAACATTGAAACAATTGTAACCTCTTGTAGGATCAGTTTTGGCTTATTTGAACATGAAAACAATCTGTAACAACTTGAGACTTTATTTTTGACTCGTTTGAACTTGGAAACAACTTGTAGCTTCATTCTTGACTCGTTTGAACATGGAAACAACTTGTAAACTCTTGTAGATTCATTCTTGGCTCATTTGAACATGAAAACAATCCGTAACAAATGAAGACATCATTCTTGACTCGTTCAAACTTGGAAAAAACTTGTAGCTTCATTCTTGATTCGTTTGAACATTGAAACAATTGTAACCTCTTGTAGGATCATTCATGGTTTAGTTCAACATGAAAACAATCTGTAACAAATTGAGACATCATTCTTGACTCGTTCGAATTTGGAAAAAATTTGTAGCTTCATTCTTGACTCGTTTGAACATGGAAATAACTTGTAAACTCTTGTAGGATCATTCTTGGCTCATTTGAACATGAAAACAAAATGTAACAAATTGAGACACCATTCTTGACTCGTTCGAACTTGGAAACAACTTGTAGCTTCATTCTTGACTCGTTTGAACATGGAAATAACTTGTAAACTCTTGTAGGATCATTCTTGGCTCATTTAAACATGAAAACAAAATGTAACAAATTGAGACACCATTCTTGACTCGTTCGAACTTGGAAACAACTTGTAGCTTCATTCTTGACTCGTTTGAACATGGAAACAACTTGTAAACTCTTGTAGGATCATTTTTGGCTCATTTGAACATGAAAACAAAATGTAACAAATTGAGACACCATTCTTGACTCGTTCGAACTTGGAAACAACTTGTAGCTTCATTCTTGACTCGTTTGAAAATGGAAATAACTTGTAAACTCTTGTAGGATCATTCTTGGCTCATTTGAACATGAAAACAAAATGTAAGAAATTGAGACACCATTCTTGACTCGTTCGAACTTGGAAACAACTTGTAGCTGCATTCTTGACTCGTTTGAACATGGAAACAACTTGTAAACTCTTGTAGGATCATTTTTGGCTCATTTGAACATGAAAAAATCCGTAACAAATGGAGACATCATTCTTGACTCGTTCCAACTTGGAAACAACTTGTAGCTTCATTCTTGACTCGTTTGAACATGGAAACAACTTGTAAACTCTTGTAGATTCATTCTTGGCTCATTTGAACATGAAAACAATCCGTAACAAATGAAGACATCATTCTTGACTCGTTCAAACTTGGAAAAAACTTGTAGCTTCATTCTTGATTCATTTGAACATTGAAATAATTGTAACCTCTTGTAGGATCATTCATGGTTTAGTTGAACATGAAAACAATCTGTAACAAATTGAGACATCATTCTTGATTCGTTCGAATTTGGAAACAATTTGTAGCTTCATTCATGACTCGTTTGAACATGGAAATAACTTGTAAACTCTTGTAGGATCATTCTTGGCTCATTTGAACATGAAAACAAAATGTAACAAATTGAGACACCATTCTTGACTCGTTCGAACTTGGAAACAACTTGTAGCTTCATTCTTGATTCGTTTGAACATTGAAACAATTGTAACCTCTTGTAGAATCATTCATGGTTTAGTTGAACATGAAAACAATCTGTAACAAATTGAGACATCATTCTTGACTCGTTCGAATTTGGAAAAAATTTGTAGCTTCATTCTTGACTCGTTTGAACATGGAAATAACTTGTAAACTCTTGTAGGATCATTCTTGGCTCATTTGAACATGAAAACAAAATGTAACAAATTGAGACACCATTCTTGACTCGTTCGAACTTGGAAACAACTTGTAGCTGCATTCTTGACTCGTTTGAACATGGAAACAACTTGTAAACTCTTTTAGATTCATTCTTGGCTCATTTAAACATGAAAACAATCCGTAACAAATGAAGACATCATTCTTGACTCGTTCAAACTTGGAAAAAACTTGTAGCTTCATTCTTGATTCATTTGAACATTGAAATAATTGTAACCTCTTGTAGGATCATTCATGGTTTAGTTGAACATGAAAACAATCTGTAACAAATTGAGACATCATTCTTGACTCGTTCGAATTTGGAAAAAATTTGTAGCTTCATTCTTGACTCGTTTGAAAATGGAAATAACTTGTAAACTCTTGTAGGATCATTCTTGGCTCATTTGAACATGAAAACAAAATGTAACAAATTGAGACACCATTCTTGACTCGTTCGAACTTGGAAACAACTTGTAGCTGCATTGTTGACTCGTTTGAACATGGAAACAACTTGTAAACTCTTGTAGGATCATTTTTGGTTCATTTGAACATGAAAACAATCCGTAACAAATGAAGACATCATTCTTGACTCGTTCGAACTTGGAAATAACTTGTAGCTTCATTCTTGACTCGTTTGAACATTGAAACAATTGTAACTCCTGTAGGATCATTCTTGGTTCATTTGGACATGAAAACAATCCATAACAAATTGAGACATCATCTTGACTCGTTCGAACTTGGAAACAACTTGTAGCTTCATTCTTGACTCGTTTGAACATGGAAATAACTTGTAAACTCTTGTAGGATCATTCTTGGCTCATTTGAACATGAAAACAAAATGTAACAAATTGAGACACCATTCTTGACTCGTTCGAACTTGGAAACAACTTGTAGCTGCATTCTTGACTCGTTTAAACATGGAAACAACTTGTAAACTCTTGTAGGATCATTTTTGGCTCATTTGAACATGAAAAAATCCGTAACAAATGGAGACATCATTCTTGACTCGTTCCAACTTGGAAACAACTTGTAGCTTCATTCTTGACTCGTTTGAACATGGAAACAACTTGTAAACTCTTGTAGATTCATTCTTGGCTCATTTGAACATGAAAACAATCCGTAACAAATGAAGACATCATTCTTGACTCGTTCAAACTTGGAAAAAACTTGTAGCTTCATTCTTGATTCGTTTGAAAATTGAAACAATTGTAACCTCTTGTAGGATCATTCATGGTTTAGTTGAACATGAAAACAATCTGTAACAAATTGAGACATCATTCTTGACTCGTTCGAATTTGGAAAAAATTTGTAGCTTCATTCTTGACTCGTTTGAACATGGAAATAACTTGTAAACTCTTGTAGGATCATTCTTGGCTCATTTGAACATGAAAACAAAATGTAACAAATTGAGACACCATTCTTGACTCGTTCGAACTTGGAAACAACTTGTAGCTTCATTCTTGACTCGTTTGAACATGGAAATAACTTGTAAACTCTTGTAGGATCATTCTTGGCTCATTTGAACATGAAAACAAAATGTAACAAATTGAGACACCATTCTTGACTCGTTCGAACTTGGAAACAACTTGTAGCTGCATTCTTGACTCGTTTGAACATGGAAACAACTTGTAAACTCTTGTAGGATCATTTTTGGCTCATTTGAACATGAAAACAATCCGTAACAAATGGAGACATCATTCTTGACTCGTTCAAACTTCGAAACAACTTGTAGCTTCATTCTTGATTCATTTGAACATTGAAACAATTGTAACCTCTTGTAGGATCAGTTTTGGCTTATTTGAACATGAAAACAATCTGTAACAACTTGAGACTTTATTTTTGACTCGTTTGAACTTGGAAACAACTTGTAGCTTCATTCTTGACTCGTTTGAACATGGAAACAACTTGTAAACTCTTGTAGATTCATTCTTGGCTCATTTGAACATGAAAACAATCCGTAACAAATGAAGACATCATTCTTGACTCGTTCAAACTTGGAAAAAACTTGTAGCTTCATTCTTGATTCGTTTGAACATTGAAACAATTGTAACCTCTTGTAGGATCATTCATGGTTTAGTTCAACATGAAAACAATCTGTAACAAATTGAGACATCATTCTTGACTCGTTCGAATTTGGAAAAAATTTGTAGCTTCATTCTTGACTCGTTTGAACATGGAAATAACTTGTAAACTCTTGTAGGATCATTCTTGGCTCATTTGAACATGAAAACAAAATGTAACAAATTGAGACACCATTCTTGACTCGTTCGAACTTGGAAACAACTTGTAGCTTCATTCTTGACTCGTTTGAACATGGAAATAACTTGTAAACTCTTGTAGGATCATTCTTGGCTCATTTAAACATGAAAACAAAATGTAACAAATTGAGACACCATTCTTGACTCGTTCGAACTTGGAAACAACTTGTAGCTTCATTCTTGACTCGTTTGAACATGGAAACAACTTGTAAACTCTTGTAGATTCATTCTTGGCTCATTTGAACATGAAAACAATCCGTAACAAATGAAGACATCATTCTTGACTCGTTCAAACTTGGAAAAAACTTGTAGCTTCATTCTTGATTCGTTTGAAAATTGAAACAATTGTAACCTCTTGTAGGATCATTCATGGTTTAGTTGAACATGAAAACAATCTGTAACAAATTGAGACATCATTCTTGACTCGTTCGAATTTGGAAAAAATTTGTAGCTTCATTCTTGACTCGTTTGAACATGGAAATAACTTGTAAACTCTTGTAGGATCATTCTTGGCTCATTTGAACATGAAAACAAAATGTAACAAATTGAGACACCATTCTTGACTCGTTCGAACTTGGAAACAACTTGTAGCTTCATTCTTGACTCGTTTGAACATGGAAATAACTTGTAAACTCTTGTAGGATCATTCTTGGCTCATTTGAACATGAAAACAAAATGTAACAAATTGAGACACCATTCTTGACTCGTTCGAACTTGGAAACAACTTGTAGCTGCATTCTTGACTCGTTTGAACATGGAAACAACTTGTAAACTCTTGTAGGATCATTTTTGGCTCATTTGAACATGAAAACAATCCGTAACAAATGGAGACATCATTCTTGACTCGTTCAAACTTCGAAACAACTTGTAGCTTCATTCTTGATTCATTTGAACATTGAAACAATTGTAACCTCTTGTAGGATCAGTTTTGGCTTATTTGAACATGAAAACAATCTGTAACAACTTGAGACTTTATTTTTGACTCGTTTGAACTTGGAAACAACTTGTAGCTTCATTCTTGACTCGTTTGAACATGGAAACAACTTGTAAACTCTTGTAGATTCATTCTTGGCTCATTTGAACATGAAAACAATCCGTAACAAATGAAGACATCATTCTTGACTCGTTCAAACTTGGAAAAAACTTGTAGCTTCATTCTTGATTCGTTTGAACATTGAAACAATTGTAACCTCTTGTAGGATCATTCATGGTTTAGTTCAACATGAAAACAATCTGTAACAAATTGAGACATCATTCTTGACTCGTTCGAATTTGGAAAAAATTTGTAGCTTCATTCTTGACTCGTTTGAACATGGAAATAACTTGTAAACTCTTGTAGGATCATTCTTGGCTCATTTGAACATGAAAACAAAATGTAACAAATTGAGACACCATTCTTGACTCGTTCGAACTTGGAAACAACTTGTAGCTTCATTCTTGACTCGTTTGAACATGGAAATAACTTGTAAACTCTTGTAGGATCATTCTTGGCTCATTTAAACATGAAAACAAAATGTAACAAATTGAGACACCATTCTTGACTCGTTCGAACTTGGAAACAACTTGTAGCTTCATTCTTGACTCGTTTGAACATGGAAACAACTTGTAAACTCTTGTAGATTCATTCTTGGCTCATTTGAACATGAAAACAATCCGTAACAAATGAAGACATCATTCTTGACTCGTTCAAACTTGGAAAAAACTTGTAGCTTCATTCTTGATTCGTTTGAAAATTGAAACAATTGTAACCTCTTGTAGGATCATTCATGGTTTAGTTGAACATGAAAACAATCTGTAACAAATTGAGACATCATTCTTGACTCGTTCGAATTTGGAAAAAATTTGTAGCTTCATTCTTGACTCGTTTGAACATGGAAATAACTTGTAAACTCTTGTAGGATCATTCTTGGCTCATTTGAACATGAAAACAAAATGTAACAAATTGAGACACCATTCTTGACTCGTTCGAACTTGGAAACAACTTGTAGCTTCATTCTTGACTCGTTTGAACATGGAAATAACTTGTAAACTCTTGTAGGATCATTCTTGGCTCATTTGAACATGAAAACAAAATGTAACAAATTGAGACACCATTCTTGACTCGTTCGAACTTGGAAACAACTTGTAGCTGCATTCTTGACTCGTTTGAACATGGAAACAACTTGTAAACTCTTGTAGGATCATTTTTGGCTCATTTGAACATGAAAACAATCCGTAACAAATGGAGACATCATTCTTGACTCGTTCAAACTTCGAAACAACTTGTAGCTTCATTCTTGATTCATTTGAACATTGAAACAATTGTAACCTCTTGTAGGATCAGTTTTGGCTTATTTGAACATGAAAACAATCTGTAACAACTTGAGACTTTATTTTTGACTCGTTTGAACTTGGAAACAACTTGTAGCTTCATTCTTGACTCGTTTGAACATGGAAACAACTTGTAAACTCTTGTAGATTCATTCTTGGCTCATTTGAACATGAAAACAATCCGTAACAAATGAAGACATCATTCTTGACTCGTTCAAACTTGGAAAAAACTTGTAGCTTCATTCTTGATTCGTTTGAACATTGAAACAATTGTAACCTCTTGTAGGATCATTCATGGTTTAGTTCAACATGAAAACAATCTGTAACAAATTGAGACATCATTCTTGACTCGTTCGAATTTGGAAAAAATTTGTAGCTTCATTCTTGACTCGTTTGAACATGGAAATAACTTGTAAACTCTTGTAGGATCATTCTTGGCTCATTTGAACATGAAAACAAAATGTAACAAATTGAGACACCATTCTTGACTCGTTCGAACTTGGAAACAACTTGTAGCTTCATTCTTGACTCGTTTGAACATGGAAATAACTTGTAAACTCTTGTAGGATCATTCTTGGCTCATTTAAACATGAAAACAAAATGTAACAAATTGAGACACCATTCTTGACTCGTTCGAACTTGGAAACAACTTGTAGCTTCATTCTTGACTCGTTTGAACATGGAAACAACTTGTAAACTCTTGTAGGATCATTTTTGGCTCATTTGAACATGAAAACAAAATGTAACAAATTGAGACACCATTCTTGACTCGTTCGAACTTGGAAACAACTTGTAGCTTCATTCTTGACTCGTTTGAAAATGGAAATAACTTGTAAACTCTTGTAGGATCATTCTTGGCTCATTTGAACATGAAAACAAAATGTAAGAAATTGAGACACCATTCTTGACTCGTTCGAACTTGGAAACAACTTGTAGCTGCATTCTTGACTCGTTTGAACATGGAAACAACTTGTAAACTCTTGTAGGATCATTTTTGGCTCATTTGAACATGAAAAAATCCGTAACAAATGGAGACATCATTCTTGACTCGTTCCAACTTGGAAACAACTTGTAGCTTCATTCTTGACTCGTTTGAACATGGAAACAACTTGTAAACTCTTGTAGATTCATTCTTGGCTCATTTGAACATGAAAACAATCCGTAACAAATGAAGACATCATTCTTGACTCGTTCAAACTTGGAAAAAACTTGTAGCTTCATTCTTGATTCATTTGAACATTGAAATAATTGTAACCTCTTGTAGGATCATTCATGGTTTAGTTGAACATGAAAACAATCTGTAACAAATTGAGACATCATTCTTGATTCGTTCGAATTTGGAAACAATTTGTAGCTTCATTCATGACTCGTTTGAACATGGAAATAACTTGTAAACTCTTGTAGGATCATTCTTGGCTCATTTGAACATGAAAACAAAATGTAACAAATTGAGACACCATTCTTGACTCGTTCGAACTTGGAAACAACTTGTAGCTTCATTCTTGATTCGTTTGAACATTGAAACAATTGTAACCTCTTGTAGAATCATTCATGGTTTAGTTGAACATGAAAACAATCTGTAACAAATTGAGACATCATTCTTGACTCGTTCGAATTTGGAAAAAATTTGTAGCTTCATTCTTGACTCGTTTGAACATGGAAATAACTTGTAAACTCTTGTAGGATCATTCTTGGCTCATTTGAACATGAAAACAAAATGTAACAAATTGAGACACCATTCTTGACTCGTTCGAACTTGGAAACAACTTGTAGCTGCATTCTTGACTCGTTTGAACATGGAAACAACTTGTAAACTCTTTTAGATTCATTCTTGGCTCATTTAAACATGAAAACAATCCGTAACAAATGAAGACATCATTCTTGACTCGTTCAAACTTGGAAAAAACTTGTAGCTTCATTCTTGATTCATTTGAACATTGAAATAATTGTAACCTCTTGTAGGATCATTCATGGTTTAGTTGAACATGAAAACAATCTGTAACAAATTGAGACATCATTCTTGACTCGTTCGAATTTGGAAAAAATTTGTAGCTTCATTCTTGACTCGTTTGAACATGGAAATAACTTGTAAACTCTTGTAGGATCATTCTTGGCTCATTTGAACATGAAAACAAAATGTAACAAATTGAGACACCATTCTTGACTCGTTCGAACTTGGAAACAACTTGTAGCTGCATTGTTGACTCGTTTGAACATGGAAACAACTTGTAAACTCTTGTAGGATCATTTTTGGTTCATTTGAACATGAAAACAATCTGTAACAAATTGAGACATCATTCTTGACTCGTTCGAACTTGGAAATAACTTGTAGCTTCATTCTTGACTCGTTTGAACATTGAAACAATTGTAACTCCTGTAGGATCATTCTTGGTTCATTTGGACATGAAAACAATCCATAACAAATTGAGACATCATCTTGACTCGTTCAAACTTGGAAACAACTTGTAGCTTCATTCTTGACTCGTTTGAACATGGAAATAACTTGTAAACTCTTGTAGGATCATTCTTGGCTCATTTGAACATGAAAACAAAATGTAACAAATTGAGACACCATTCTTGACTGGTTCGAACTTGGAAACAACTTGTAGCTGCATTCTTGACTCGTTTAAACATGGAAACAACTTGTAAACTCTTGTAGGATCATTTTTGGCTCATTTGAACATGAAAAAATCCGTAACAAATGGAGACATCATTCTTGACTCGTTCCAACTTGGAAACAACTTGTAGCTTCATTCTTGACTCGTTTGAACATGGAAACAACTTGTAAACTCTTGTAGATTCATTCTTGGCTCATTTGAACATGAAAACAATCCGTAACAAATGAAGACATCATTCTTGACTCGTTCAAACTTGGAAAAAACTTGTAGCTTCATTCTTGATTCATTTGAACATTGAAATAATTGTAACCTCTTGTAGGATCATTCATGGTTTAGTTGAACATGAAAACAATCTGTAACAAATTGAGACATCATTCTTGACTCGTTCGAATTTGGAAACAATTTGTAGCTTCATTCAAGACTCGTTTGAACATGGAAATAACTTGTAAACTCTTGTAGGATCATTCTTGGCTCATTTGAACATGAAAACAAAATGTAACAAATTGAGACACCATTCTTGACTCGTTCGAACTTGGAAACAACTTGTAGCTTCATTCTTGACTCGTTTGAACATGGAAATAACTTGTAAACTCTTGTAGGATCATTCTTGGCTCATTTGAACATTAAAACAAAATGTAACAAATTGAGACACCATTCTTGACTCGTTCGAACTTGGAAACAACTTGTAGCTTCATTCTTGACTCGTTTGAACATGGAAACAACTTGTAAACTCTTGTAGGATCATTTTTGGCTCATTTGACCATGAAAACAATCCGTAACAAATGGAGACATCATTCTTGACTCGTTCAAACTTGGAAACAACTTGTAGCTTCATTCTTGATTCGTTTGAACATTGAAACAATTGTAACCTCTTGTAGGATCATTCTTGGTTCAGTTGAACATGAAAACAATCCGTAACAATTGAGACATCATTCTTGACTCGTTCGAACTTGGAAACAATTTGTAGCTTCATTCTTGACTCGTTTGATCTTGGAAATAACTTGTAAACTCTTGTAGGATCATTCTTGGTTCATTTGAACATGAAAACAATCTGTAACAAATTGAGACATCATTCTTGACTCGTTCGAACTTGGAAATAACTTGTAGCTTCATTCTTGACTCGTTTGAACATTGAAACAATTGTAACTCCTGTAGGATCATTCTTGGTTCATTTGGACATGAAAACAATCCATAACAAATTGAGACATCATCTTGACTCGTTCGAACTTGGAAACAACTTGTAGCTTCATTCTTGACTCGTTTGAACATGGAAATAACTTGTAAACTCTTGTAGGATCATTCTTGGCTCATTTGAACATGAAAACAAAATGTAACAAATTGAGACACCATTCTTGACTCGTTCGAACTTGGAAACAACTTGTAGCTGCATTCTTGACTCGTTTAAACATGGAAACAACTTGTAAACTCTTGTAGGATCATTTTTGGCTCATTTGAACATGAAAAAATCCGTAACAAATGGAGACATCATTCTTGACTCGTTCCAACTTGGAAACAACTTGTAGCTTCATTCTTGACTCGTTTGAACATGGAAACAACTTGTAAACTCTTGTAGATTCATTCTTGGCTCATTTGAACATGAAAACAATCCGTAACAAATGAAGACATCATTCTTGACTCGTTCAAACTTGGAAAAAACTTGTAGCTTCATTCTTGATTCATTTGAACATTGAAATAATTGTAACCTCTTGTAGGATCATTCATGGTTTAGTTGAACATGAAAACAATCTGTAACAAATTGAGACATCATTCTTGACTCGTTCGAATTTGGAAACAATTTATAGCTTCATTCAAGACTCGTTTGAACATGGAAATAACTTGTAAACTCTTGTAGGATCATTCTTGGCTCATTTGAACATGAAAACAAAATGTAACAAATTGAGACACCATTCTTGACTCGTTCGAACTTGGAAACAACTTGTAGCTTCATTCTTGACTCGTTTGAACATGGAAATAACTTGTAAACTCTTGTAGGATCATTCTTGGCTCATTTGAACATGAAAACAAAATGTAACAAATTGAGACACCATTCTTGACTCGTTCGAACTTGGAAACAACTTGTAGCTTCATTCTTGACTCGTTTGAACATGGAAACAACTTGTAAACTCTTGTAGATTCATTCTTGGCTCATTTGAACATGAAAACAATCCGTAACAAATGAAGACATCATTCTTGACTCGTTCAAACTTGGAAAAAACTTGTAGCTTCATTCTTGATTCGTTTGAACATTGAAACAATTGTAACCTCTTGTAGGATCATTCATGGTTTAGTTGAACATGAAAACAATCTGTAACAAATTGAGACATCATTCTTGACTCGTTCGAATTTGGAAAAAATTTGTAGCTTCATTCTTGACTCGTTTGAACATGGAAATAACTTGTAAACTCTTGTAGGATCATTCTTGGCTCATTTGAACATGAAAACAAAATGTAACAAATTGAGACACCATTCTTGACTCGTTCGAACTTGGAAACAACTTGTAGCTTCATTCTTGACTCGTTTGAACATGGAAATAACTTGTAAACTCTTGTAGGATCATTCTTGGCTCATTTAAACATGAAAACAAAATGTAACAAATTGAGACACCATTCTTGACTCGTTCGAACTTGGAAACAACTTGTAGCTTCATTCTTGACTCGTTTGAACATGGAAACAACTTGTAAACTCTTGTAGGATCATTTTTGGCTCATTTGAACATGAAAACAAAATGTAACAAATTGAGACACCATTCTTGACTCGTTCGAACTTGGAAACAACTTGTAGCTTCATTCTTGACTCGTTTGAAAATGGAAATAACTTGTAAACTCTTGTAGGATCATTCTTGGCTCATTTGAACATGAAAACAAAATGTAACAAATTGAGACACCATTCTTGACTCGTTCGAACTTGGAAACAACTTGTAGCTGCATTCTTGACTCGTTTGAACATGGAAACAACTTGTAAACTCTTGTAGGATCATTTTTGGCTCATTTGAACATGAAAAAATCCGTAACAAATGGAGACATCATTCTTGACTCGTTCCAACTTGGAAACAACTTGTAGCTTCATTCTTGACTCGTTTGAACATGGAAACAACTTGTAAACTCTTGTAGATTCATTCTTGGCTCATTTGACCATGAAAACAATCCGTAACAAATGGAGACATCATTCTTGACTCGTTCAAACTTGGAAACAACTTGTAGCTTCATTCTTGATTCGTTTGAACATTGAAACAATTGTAACCTCTTGTAGGATCATTCTTGGTTCAGTTGAACATGAAAACAATCCGTAACAATTGAGACATCATTCTTGACTCGTTCGAACTTGGAAACAATTTGTAGCTTCATTCTTGACTCGTTTGATCTTGGAAATAACTTGTAAACTCTTGTAGGATCATTCTTGGTTCATTTGAACATGAAAACAATCTGTAACAAATTGAGACATCATTCTTGACTCGTTCGAACTTGGAAATAACTTGTAGCTTCATTCTTGACTCGTTTGAACATTGAAACAATTGTAACTCCTGTAGGATCATTCTTGGTTCATTTGGACATGAAAACAATCCATAACAAATTGAGACATCATCTTGACTCGTTCGAACTTGGAAACAACTTGTAGCTTCATTCTTGACTCGTTTGAACATGGAAATTACTTGTAAACTCTTGTAGGATCATTCTTGGCTCATTTGAACATGAAAACAAAATGTAACAAATTGAGACACCATTCTTGACTCGTTCGAACTTGGAAACAACTTGTAGCTTCATTCTTGACTCGTTTGAACATGGAAATAACTTGTAAACTCTTGTAGGATCATTCTTGGCTCATTTGAACATGAAAACAAAATGTAACAAATTGAGACACCATTCTTGACTCGTTCGAACTTGGAAACAACTTGTAGCTTCATTCTTGACTCGTTTGAACATGGAAACAACTTGTAAACTCTTGTAGATTCATTCTTGGCTCATTTGAACATGAAAACAATCCGTAACAAATGAAGACATCATTCTTGACTCGTTCAAACTTGGAAAAAACTTGTAGCTTCATTCTTGATTCGTTTGAACATTGAAACAATTGTAACCTCTTGTAGGATCATTCATGGTTTAGTTGAACATGAAAACAATCTGTAACAAATTGAGACATCATTCTTGACTCGTTCGAATTTGGAAAAAATTTGTAGCTTCATTCTTGACTCGTTTGAACATGGAAATAACTTGTAAACTCTTGTAGGATCATTCTTGGCTCATTTGAACATGAAAACAAAATGTAACAAATTGAGACACCATTCTTGACTCGTTCGAACTTGGAAACAACTTGTAGCTTCATTCTTGACTCGTTTGAACATGGAAATAACTTGTAAACTCTTGTAGGATCATTCTTGGCTCATTTAAACATGAAAACAAAATGTAACAAATTGAGACACCATTCTTGACTCGTTCGAACTTGGAAACAACTTGTAGCTTCATTCTTGACTCGTTTGAACATGGAAACAACTTGTAAACTCTTGTAGGATCATTTTTGGCTCATTTGAACATGAAAACAAAATGTAACAAATTGAGACACCATTCTTGACTCGTTCGAACTTGGAAACAACTTGTAGCTTCATTCTTGACTCGTTTGAAAATGGAAATAACTTGTAAACTCTTGTAGGATCATTCTTGGCTCATTTGAACATGAAAACAAAATGTAACAAATTGAGACACCATTCTTGACTCGTTCGAACTTGGAAACAACTTGTAGCTGCATTCTTGACTCGTTTGAACATGGAAACAACTTGTAAACTCTTGTAGGATCATTTTTGGCTCATTTGAACATGAAAAAATCCGTAACAAATGGAGACATCATTCTTGACTCGTTCCAACTTGGAAACAACTTGTAGCTTCATTCTTGACTCGTTTGAACATGGAAACAACTTGTAAACTCTTGTAGATTCATTCTTGGCTCATTTGACCATGAAAACAATCCGTAACAAATGGAGACATCATTCTTGACTCGTTCAAACTTGGAAACAACTTGTAGCTTCATTCTTGACTCGTTTGAACATGGAAATAACTTGTAAACTCTTGTAGGATCATTCTTGGCTCATTTAAACATGAAAACAAAATGTAACAAATTGAGACACCATTCTTGACTCGTTCGAACTTGGAAACAACTTGTAGCTTCATTCTTGACTCGTTTGAACATGGAAACAACTTGTAAACTCTTGTAGGATCATTTTTGGCTCATTTGAACATGAAAACAAAATGTAACAAATTGAGACACCATTCTTGACTCGTTCGAACTTGGAAACAACTTGTAGCTTCATTCTTGACTCGTTTGAACATGGAAATAACTTGTAAACTCTTGTAGGATCATTCTTGGCTCATTTGAACATGAAAACAAAATGTAACAAATTGAGACACCATTCTTGACTCGTTCGAACTTGGAAACAACTTGTAGCTTCATTCTTGACTCGTTTGAACATGGAAACAACTTGTAAACTCTTGTAGATTCATTCTTGGCTCATTTGAACATGAAAACAATCCGTAACAAATGAAGACATCATTCTTGACTCGTTCAAACTTGGAAAAAACTTGTAGCTTCATTCTTGATTCGTTTGAACATTGAAACAATTGTAACCTCTTGTAGGATCATTCATGGTTTAGTTGAACATGAAAACAATCTGTAACAAATTGAGACATCATTCTTGACTCGTTCGAATTTGGAAAAAATTTGTAGCTTCATTCTTGACTCGTTTGAACATGGAAATAACTTGTAAACTCTTGTAGGATCATTCTTGGCTCATTTGAACATGAAAACAAAATGTAACAAATTGAGACACCATTCTTGACTCGTTCGAACTTGGAAACAACTTGTAGCTTCATTCTTGACTCGTTTGAACATGGAAATAACTTGTAAACTCTTGTAGGATCATTCTTGGCTCATTTAAACATGAAAACAAAATGTAACAAATTGAGACACCATTCTTGACTCGTTCGAACTTGGAAACAACTTGTAGCTTCATTCTTGACTCGTTTGAACATGGAAACAACTTGTAAACTCTTGTAGGATCATTTTTGGCTCATTTGAACATGAAAACAAAATGTAACAAATTGAGACACCATTCTTGACTCGTTCGAACTTGGAAACAACTTGTAGCTTCATTCTTGACTCGTTTGAAAATGGAAATAACTTGTAAACTCTTGTAGGATCATTCTTGGCTCATTTGAACATGAAAACAAAATGTAACAAATTGAGACACCATTCTTGACTCGTTCGAACTTGGAAACAACTTGTAGCTGCATTCTTGACTCGTTTGAACATGGAAACAACTTGTAAACTCTTGTAGGATCATTTTTGGCTCATTTGAACATGAAAAAATCCGTAACAAATGGAGACATCATTCTTGACTCGTTCCAACTTGGAAACAACTTGTAGCTTCATTCTTGACTCGTTTGAACATGGAAACAACTTGTAAACTCTTGTAGATTCATTCTTGGCTCATTTGACCATGAAAACAATCCGTAACAAATGGAGACATCATTCTTGACTCGTTCAAACTTGGAAACAACTTGCAGCTTCATTCTTGATTCATTTGAACATTGAAACAATTGTAACCTCTTGTAGGATCAGTTTTGGCTCATTTGAACATGAAAACAATCTGTAA
The DNA here is from genome assembly GCA_028671895.1 of Oenanthe sinensis. Classification (NCBI taxonomy): domain Eukaryota; kingdom Viridiplantae; phylum Streptophyta; class Magnoliopsida; order Apiales; family Apiaceae; genus Oenanthe; species Oenanthe sinensis. Next base: position 17,515,378 of record CM053807.1, read on the forward strand.
CAACTTGAGACTTTATTTTTGACTCGTTTGAACTTGGAAACAACTTGTAGCTTCATTCTTGACTCGTTTGAACATGGAAACAACTTGTAAACTCTTGTAGATTCATTCTTGGCTCATTTGAACATGAAAACAATCCGTAACAAATGAAGACATCATTCTTGACTCGTTCAAACTTGGAAAAAACTTGTAGCTTCATTCTTGATTCGTTTGAACATTGAAACAATTGTAACCTCTTGTAGGATCATTCATGGTTTAGTTGAACATGAAAACAATCTGTAACAAATTGAGACATCATTCTTGACTCGTTCGAATTTGGAAAAAATTTGTAGCTTCATTCTTGACTCGTTTGAACATGGAAATAACTTGTAAACTCTTGTAGGATCATTCTTGGCTCATTTGAACATGAAAACAAAATGTAACAAATTGAGACACCATTCTTGACTCGTTCGAACTTGGAAACAACTTGTAGCTTCATTCTTGACTCGTTTGAACATGGAAATAACTTGTAAACTCTTGTAGGATCATTCTTGGCTCATTTGAACATGAAAACAAAATGTAACAAATTGAGACACCATTCTTGACTCGTTCGAACTTGGAAACAACTTGTAGCTTCATTCTTGACTCGTTTGAACATGGAAACAACTTGTAAACTCTTGTAGATTCATTCTTGGCTCATTTGAACATGAAAACAATCCGTAACAAATGAAGACATCATTCTTGACTCGTTCAAACTTGGAAAAAACTTGTAGCTTCATTCTTGATTCGTTTGAACATTGAAACAATTGTAACCTCTTGTAGGATCATTCATGGTTTAGTTGAACATGAAAACAATCTGTAACAAATTGAGACATCATTCTTGACTCGTTCGAATTTGGAAAAAATTTGTAGCTTCATTCTTGACTCGTTTGAACATGGAAATAACTTGTAAACTCTTGTAGGATCATTCTTGGCTCATTTGAACATGAAAACAAAATGTAACAAATTGAGACACCATTCTTGACTCGTTCGAACTTGGAAACAACTTGTAGCTTCATTCTTGACTCGTTTGAACATGGAAATAACTTGTAAACTCTTGTAGGATCATTCTTGGCTCATTTAAACATGAAAACAAAATGTAACAAATTGAGACACCATTCTTGACTCGTTCGAACTTGGAAACAACTTGTAGCTTCATTCTTGACTCGTTTGAACATGGAAACAACTTGTAAACTCTTGTAGGATCATTTTTGGCTCATTTGAACATGAAAACAAAATGTAACAAATTGAGACACCATTCTTGACTCGTTCGAACTTGGAAACAACTTGTAGCTTCATTCTTGACTCGTTTGAAAATGGAAATAACTTGTAAACTCTTGTAGGATCATTCTTGGCTCATTTGAACATGAAAACAAAATGTAACAAATTGAGACACCATTCTTGACTCGTTCGAACTTGGAAACAACTTGTAGCTGCATTCTTGACTCGTTTGAACATGGAAACAACTTGTAAACTCTTGTAGGATCATTTTTGGCTCATTTGAACATGAAAAAATCCGTAACAAATGGAGACATCATTCTTGACTCGTTCCAACTTGGAAACAACTTGTAGCTTCATTCTTGACTCGTTTGAACATGGAAACAACTTGTAAACTCTTGTAGATTCATTCTTGGCTCATTTGACCATGAAAACAATCCGTAACAAATGGAGACATCATTCTTGACTCGTTCAAACTTGGAAACAACTTGTAGCTTCATTCTTGACTCGTTTGAACATGGAAATAACTTGTAAACTCTTGTAGGATCATTCTTGGCTCATTTAAACATGAAAACAAAATGTAACAAATTGAGACACCATTCTTGACTCGTTCGAACTTGGAAACAACTTGTAGCTTCATTCTTGACTCGTTTGAACATGGAAACAACTTGTAAACTCTTGTAGGATCATTTTTGGCTCATTTGAACATGAAAACAAAATGTAACAAATTGAGACACCATTCTTGACTCGTTCGAACTTGGAAACAACTTGTAGCTTCATTCTTGACTCGTTTGAACATGGAAATAACTTGTAAACTCTTGTAGGATCATTCTTGGCTCATTTGAACATGAAAACAAAATGTAACAAATTGAGACACCATTCTTGACTCGTTCGAACTTGGAAACAACTTGTAGCTTCATTCTTGACTCGTTTGAACATGGAAACAACTTGTAAACTCTTGTAGATTCATTCTTGGCTCATTTGAACATGAAAACAATCCGTAACAAATGAAGACATCATTCTTGACTCGTTCAAACTTGGAAAAAACTTGTAGCTTCATTCTTGATTCGTTTGAACATTGAAACAATTGTAACCTCTTGTAGGATCATTCATGGTTTAGTTGAACATGAAAACAATCTGTAACAAATTGAGACATCATTCTTGACTCGTTCGAATTTGGAAAAAATTTGTAGCTTCATTCTTGACTCGTTTGAACATGGAAATAACTTGTAAACTCTTGTAGGATCATTCTTGGCTCATTTGAACATGAAAACAAAATGTAACAAATTGAGACACCATTCTTGACTCGTTCGAACTTGGAAACAACTTGTAGCTTCATTCTTGACTCGTTTGAACATGGAAATAACTTGTAAACTCTTGTAGGATCATTCTTGGCTCATTTAAACATGAAAACAAAATGTAACAAATTGAGACACCATTCTTGACTCGTTCGAACTTGGAAACAACTTGTAGCTTCATTCTTGACTCGTTTGAACATGGAAACAACTTGTAAACTCTTGTAGGATCATTTTTGGCTCATTTGAACATGAAAACAAAATGTAACAAATTGAGACACCATTCTTGACTCGTTCGAACTTGGAAACAACTTGTAGCTTCATTCTTGACTCGTTTGAAAATGGAAATAACTTGTAAACTCTTGTAGGATCATTCTTGGCTCATTTGAACATGAAAACAAAATGTAACAAATTGAGACACCATTCTTGACTCGTTCGAACTTGGAAACAACTTGTAGCTGCATTCTTGACTCGTTTGAACATGGAAACAACTTGTAAACTCTTGTAGGATCATTTTTGGCTCATTTGAACATGAAAAAATCCGTAACAAATGGAGACATCATTCTTGACTCGTTCCAACTTGGAAACAACTTGTAGCTTCATTCTTGACTCGTTTGAACATGGAAACAACTTGTAAACTCTTGTAGATTCATTCTTGGCTCATTTGACCATGAAAACAATCCGTAACAAATGGAGACATCATTCTTGACTCGTTCAAACTTGGAAACAACTTGCAGCTTCATTCTTGATTCATTTGAACATTGAAACAATTGTAACCTCTTGTAGGATCAGTTTTGGCTCATTTGAACATGAAAACAATCTGTAACAACTTGAGACTTTATTTTTGACTCGTTTGAACTTGGAAACAACTTGTAGCTTCATTCTTGACTCGTTTGAACATGGAAACAACTTGTAAACTCTTGTAGATTCATTCTTGGCTCATTTGAACATGAAAACAAAATGTAACAAATTGAGACACCATTCTTGACTCGTTCGAACTTGGAAACAACTTGTAGCTTCATTCTTGACTCGTTTGAACATGGAAATAACTTGTAAACTCTTGTAGGATCATTCTTGGCTCATTTAAACATGAAAACAAAATGTAACAAATTGAGACACCATTCTTGACTCGTTCGAACTTGGAAACAACTTGTAGCTTCATTCTTGACTCGTTTGAACATGGAAACAACTTGTAAACTCTTGTAGGATCATTTTTGGCTCATTTGAACATGAAAACAAAATGTAACAAATTGAGACACCATTCTTGACTCGTTCGAACTTGGAAACAACTTGTAGCTTCATTCTTGACTCGTTTGAAAATGGAAATAACTTGTAAACTCTTGTAGGATCATTCTTGGCTCATTTGAACATGAAAACAAAATGTAACAAATTGAGACACCATTCTTGACTCGTTCGAACTTGGAAACAACTTGTAGCTGCATTCTTGACTCGTTTGAACATGGAAATAACTTGTAAACTCTTGTAGGATCATTCTTGGCTCATTTGAACATGAAAACAAAATGTAACAAATTGAGACACCATTCTTGACTCGTTCGAACTTGGAAACAACTTGTAGCTTCATTCTTGACTCGTTTGAACATGGAAATAACTTGTAAACTCTTGTAGGATCATTCTTGGCTCATTTAAACATGAAAACAAAATGTAACAAATTGAGACACCATTCTTGACTCGTTCGAACTTGGAAACAACTTGTAGCTTCATTCTTGACTCGTTTGAACATGGAAACAACTTGTAAACTCTTGTAGGATCATTTTTGGCTCATTTGAACATGAAAACAAAATGTAACAAATTGAGACACCATTCTTGACTCGTTCGAACTTGGAAACAACTTGTAGCTTCATTCTTGACTCGTTTGAAAATGGAAACAACTTGTAAACTCTTGTAGATTCATTCTTGGCTCATTTGAACATGAAAACAAAATGTAACAAATTGAGACACCATTCTTGACTCGTTCGAACTTGGAAACAACTTGTAGCTTCATTCTTGACTCGTTTGAACATGGAAATAACTTGTAAACTCTTGTAGGATCATTCTTGGCTCATTTAAACATGAAAACAAAATGTAACAAATTGAGACACCATTCTTGACTCGTTCGAACTTGGAAACAACTTGTAGCTTCATTCTTGACTCGTTTGAACATGGAAACAACTTGTAAACTCTTGTAGGATCATTTTTGGCTCATTTGAACATGAAAACAAAATGTAACAAATTGAGACACCATTCTTGACTCGTTCGAACTTGGAAACAACTTGTAGCTTCATTCTTGACTCGTTTGAAAATGGAAATAACTTGTAAACTCTTGTAGGATCATTCTTGGCTCATTTGAACATGAAAACAAAATGTAACAAATTGAGACACCATTCTTGACTCGTTCGAACTTGGAAACAACTTGTAGCTGCATTCTTGACTCGTTTGAACATGGAAACAACTTGTAAACTCTTGTAGGATCATTTTTGGCTCATTTGAACATGAAAAAATCCGTAACAAATGGAGACATCATTCTTGATTCGTTCCAACTTGGAAACAACTTGTAGCTTCATTCTTGACTCGTTTGAACATGGAAACAACTTGTAAACTCTTGTAGATTCATTCTTGGCTCATTTGACCATGAAAACAATCCGTAACAAATGGAGACATCATTCTTGACTCGTTCAAACTTGGAAACAACTTGTAGCTTCATTCTTGACTCGTTTGAACATGGAAATAACTTGTAAACTCTTGTAGGATCATTCTTGGCTCATTTAAACATGAAAACAAAATGTAACAAATTGAGACACCATTCTTGACTCGTTCGAACTTGGAAACAACTTGTAGCTTCATTCTTGACTCGTTTGAAAATGGAAATAACTTGTAAACTCTTGTAGGATCATTCTTGGCTCATTTGAACATGAAAACAAAATGTAAGAAATTGAGACACCATTCTTGACTCGTTCGAACTTGGAAACAACTTGTAGCTGCATTCTTGACTCGTTTGAACATGAAAACAACTTGTAAACTCTTGTAGGATCATTTTTGGCTCATTTGAACATGAAAAAATCCGTAACAAATGGAGACATCATTCTTGACTCGTTCCAACTTGGAAACAACTTGTAGCTTCATTCTTGACTCGTTTGAACATGGAAACAACTTGTAAACTCTTGTAGATTCATTCTTGGCTCATTTGAACATGAAAACAATCCGTAACAAATGAAGACATCATTCTTGACTCGTTCAAACTTGGAAAAAACTTGTAGCTTCATTCTTGATTCATTTGAACATTGAAATAATTGTAACCTCTTGTAGGATCATTCATGGTTTAGTTGAACATGAAAACAATCTGTAACAAATTGAGACATCATTCTTGACTCGTTCGAATTTGGAAACAATTTGTAGCTTCATTCATGACTCGTTTGAACATGGAAATAACTTGTAAACTCTTGTAGGATCATTCTTGGCTCATTTGAACATGAAAACAAAATGTAACAAATTGAGACACCATTCTTGACTCGTTCGAACTTGGAAACAACTTGTAGCTTCATTCTTGATTCGTTTGAACATTGAAACAATTGTAACCTCTTGTAGGATCATTCATGGTTTAGTTGAACATGAAAACAATCTGTAACAAATTGAGACATCATTCTTGACTCGTTCGAATTTGGAAAAAATTTGTAGCTTCATTCTTGACTCGTTTGAACATGGAAATAACTTGTAAACTCTTGTAGGATCATTCTTGGCTCATTTGAACATGAAAACAAAATGTAACAAATTGAGACACCATTCTTGACTCGTTCGAACTTGGAAACAACTTGTAGCTGCATTCTTGACTCGTTTGAACATGGAAACAACTTGTAAACTCTTGTAGATTCATTCTTGGCTCATTTAAACATGAAAACAATCCGTAACAAATGAAGACATCATTCTTGACTCGTTCAAACTTGGAAAAAACTTGTAGCTTCATTCTTGATTCATTTGAACATTGAAATAATTGTAACCTCTTGTAGGATCATTCATGGTTTAGTTGAACATGAAAACAATCTGTAACAAATTGAGACATCATTCTTGACTCGTTCGAATTTGGAAACAATTTGTAGCTTCATTCATGACTCGTTTGAACATGGAAATAACTTGTAAACTCTTGTAGGATCATTCTTGGCTCATTTGAACATGAAAACAAAATGTAACAAATTGAGACACCATTCTTGACTCGTTCGAACTTGGAAACAACTTGTAGCTTCATTCTTGACTCGTTTGAACATGGAAATAACTTGTAAACTCTTGTAGGATCATTCTTGGCTCATTTGAACATGAAAACAAAATGTAACAAATTGAGACACCATTCTTGACTCGTTCGAACTTGGAAAAAACTTGTAGCTGCATTCTTGACTCGTTTGAACATGGAAACAACTTGTAAACTCTTGTAGGATCATTTTTGGCTCATTTGAACATGAAAACAATCCGTAACAAATGGAGACATCATTCTTGACTCGTTCAAACTTGGAAACAACTTGCAGCTTCATTCTTGATTCATTTGAACATTGAAACAATTGTAACCTCTTGTAGGATCAGGTTTGGCTCATTTGAACATGAAAACAATCTGTAACAACTTGAGACTTTATTTTTGACTCGTTTGAACTTGGAAACAAATTGTAGCTTCATTCTTGACTCGTTTGAACATGGAAATACTTGTAAACTCTTGTAGATTCATTCTTGGCTCATTTGAACATGAAAACAATCCGTAACAAATGAAGACATCATTCTTGACTCGTTCAAACTTGGAAAAAACTTGTAGCTTCATTCTTGATTCGTTTGAACATTGAAACAATTGTAACCTCTTGTAGGATCATTCATGGTTTAGTTGAACATGAAAACAATCTGTAACAAATTGAGACATCATTCTTGACTCGTTCGAATTTGGAAAAAATTTGTAGCTTCATTCTTGACTCGTTTGAACATGGAAATAACTTGTAAACTCTTGTAGGATCATTCTTGGCTCATTTGAACATGAAAACAAAATGTAACAAATTGAGACACCATTCTTGACTCGTTCGAACTTGGAAACAACTTGTAGCTTCATTCTTGACTCGTTTGAACATGGAAATAACTTGTAAACTCTTGTAGGATCATTCTTGGCTCATTAGACATGAAAACAAAATGTAACAAATTGAGACACCATTCTTGACTCGTTCGAACTTGGAAACAACTTGTAGCTTCATTCTTGACTCGTTTGAACATGGAAACAACTTGTAAACTCTTGTAGGATCATTTTTGGCTCATTTGAACATGAAAACAAAATGTAACAAATTGAGACACCATTCTTGACTCGTTCGAACTTGGAAACAACTTGTAGCTTCATTCTTGACTCGTTTGAAAATGGAAATAACTTGTAAACTCTTGTAGGATCATTCTTGGCTCATTTGAACATGAAAACAAAATGTAACAAATTGAGACACCATTCTTGACTCGTTCGAACTTGGAAACAACTTGTAGCTGCATTCTTGACTCGTTTGAACATGGAAACAACTTGTAAACTCTTGTAGATTCATTCTTGGCTCATTTAAACATGAAAACAATCCGTAACAAATGAAGACATCATTCTTGACTCGTTCAAACTTGGAAAAAACTTGTAGCTTCATTCTTGATTCATTTGAACATTGAAATAATTGTATCCTCTTGTAGGATCATTCATGGTTTAGTTGAACATGAAAACAATCTGTAACAAATTGAGACATCATTCTTGACTCGTTCCAACTTGGAAACAACTTGTAGCTTCATTCTTGACTCGTTTGAACATGGAAACAACTTGTAAACTCTTGTAGATTCATTCTTGGCTCATTTGAACATGAAAACAATCCGTAACAAATGAAGACATCATTCTTGACTCGTTCAAACTTGGAAAAAACTTGTAGCTTCATTCTTGATTCATTTGAACATTGAAATAATTGTAACCTCTTGTAGGATCATTCATGGTTTAGTTGAACATGAAAACAATCTGTAACAAATTGAGACATCATTCTTGACTCGTTCGAATTTGGAAACAATTTGTAGCTTCATTCATGACTCGTTTGAACATGGAAATAACTTGTAAACTCTTGTAGGATCATTCTTGGCTCATTTGAACATGAAAACAAAATGTAACAAATTGAGACACCATTCTTGACTCGTTCGAACTTGGAAACAACTTGTAGCTTCATTCTTGACTCGTTTGAACATGGAAATAACTTGTAAACTCTTGTAGGATCATTCTTGGCTCATTTGAACATGAAAACAAAATGTAACAAATTGAGACACCATTCTTGACTCGTTCGAACTTGGAAACAACTTGTAGCTGCATTCTTGACTCGTTTGAACATGGAAACAACTTGTAAACTCTTGTAGGATCATTTTTGGCTCATTTGAACATGAAAACAAAATGTAACAAATTGAGACACCATTCTTGACTCGTTCGAACTTGGAAACAACTTGTAGCTTCATTCTTGACTCGTTTGAACATGGAAACAACTTGTAAACTCTTGTAGATTCATTCTTGGCTCATTTGAACATGAAAACAATCCGTAACAAATGAAGACATCATTCTTGACTCGTTCAAACTTGGAAAAAACTTGTAGCTTCATTCTTGATTCATTTGAACATTGAAATAATTGTAACCTCTTGTAGGATCATTCATGGTTTAGTTGAACATGAAAACAATCTGTAACAAATTGAGACATCATTCTTGACTCGTTCGAATTTGGAAAAAATTTGTAGCTTCATTCTTGACTCGTTTGAACATGGAAATAACTTGTAAACTCTTGTAGGATCATTCTTGGCTCATTTGAACATGAAAACAAAATGTAACAAATTGAGACACCATTCTTGACTCGTTCGAACTTGGAAACAACTTGTAGCTGCATTCTTGACTCGTTTGAACATGGAAACAACTTGTAAACTCTTGTAGGATCATTTTTGGCTCATTTGAACATGAAAAAATCCGTAACAAATGGAGACATCATTCTTGACTCGTTCCAACTTGGAAACAACTTGTAGCTTCATTCTTGATTCATTTGAACATTGAAATAATTGTAACCTCTTGTAGGATCATTCATGGTTTAGTTGAACATGAAAATAATCTGTAACAAATTGAGACATCATTCTTGACTCGTTCGAATTTGGAAACAATTTGTAGCTTCATTCATGACTCGTTTGAACATGGAAATAACTTGTAAACTCATGTAGGATCATTCTTGGCTCATTTGAACATGAAAACAAAATGTAACAAATTGAGACACCATTCTTGACTCGTTCGAACTTGGAAACAACTTGTAGCTTCATTCTTGACTCGTTTGAACATGGAAATAACTTGTAAACTCTTGTAGGATCATTCTTGGCTCATTTGAACATTAAAACAAAATGTAACAAATTGAGACACCATTCTTGACTCGTTCGAACTTGGAAACAACTTGTAGCTTCATTCTTGACTCGTTTGAACATGGAAATAACTTGTAAACTCTTGTAGGATCATTCTTGGCTCATTTGAACATGAAAACAAAATGTAACAAATTGAGATACCATTCTTGACTCGTTCGAACTTCAAAACAACTTGTAGCTGCATTCTTGACTCGTTTAAACATGGAAACAACTTGTAAACTCTTGTAGGATCATTTTTGGCTCATTTGAACATGAAAAAATCCGTAACAAATGGAGACATCATTCTTGACTCGTTCCAACTTGGAAACAACTTGTAGCTTCATTCTTGACTCGTTTGAACATGGAAACAACTTGTAAACTCTTGTAGATTCATTCTTGGCTCATTTGAACATGAAAACAATCCGTAACAAATGAAGACATCATTCTTGACTCGTTCAAACTTGGAAAAAACTTGTAGCTTCATTCTTGATTCATTTTAACATTGAAATAATTGTAACCTCTTGTAGGATCATTCATGGTTTAGTTGAACATGAAAACAATCTGTAACAAATTGAGACATCATTCTTGAGTCGTTCGAATTTGGAAACAATTTGTAGCTTCATTCATGACTCGTTTGAACTTGGAAATAACTTGTAAATTCTTGTAGGATCATTCTTGGCTCATTTGAACATGAAAACAAAATGTAACAAATTGAGACACCATTCTTGACTCGTTCGAACTTGGAAACAACTTGTAGCTTCATTCTTGACTCGTTTGAACATGGAAATAACTTGTAAACTCTTGTAGGATCATTCTTGGCTCATTTGAACATGAAAACAAAATGTAACAAATTGAGACACCATTCTTGACTCGTTCGAACTTGGAAAGAACTTGTAGCTTCATTCTTGACTCGTTTGAACATGGAAATAACTTGTAAACTCTTGTAGGATCATTCTTGGCTCATTTAAACATGAAAACAAAATGTAACAAATTGAGACACCATTCTTGACTCGTTCGAACTTGGAAACAACTTGTAGCTTCATTTTTGACTCGTTTAAACATGGAAACAACTTGTAAACTCTTGTAGATTCATTCTTGGCTCATTTGACCATGAAAACAATCCGTAACAAATGGAGACATCATTCTTGACTCGTTCAAACTTGGAAACAACTTGTAGCTTCATTCTTGATTCGTTTGAACATTGAAACAATTGTAACCTCTTGTAGGATCATTCTTGGTTCAGTTGAACATGAAAACAATCCGTAACAATTGAGACATCATTCTTGACTCGTTCGAACTTGGAAACAATTTGTAGCTTCATTCTTGACTCGTTTGATCTTGGAAATAACTTGTAAACTCTTGTAAGATCATTCTTGGTTCATTTGAACATGAAAACAATCTGTAACAAATTGAGACATCATTCTTGACTCGTTCGAACTTGGAAATAACTTGTAGCTTCATTCTTGACTCGTTTGAACATTGAAACAATTGTAACTCCTGTAGGATCATTCTTGGTTCATTTGGACATGAAAACAATCCATAACAAATTGAGACATCATCTTGACTCGTTCGAACTTGGAAACAACTTGTAGCTTCATTCTTGACTCGTTTGAACATGGAAATTACTTGTAAACTCTTGTAGGATCATTCTTGGCTCATTTGAACATGAAAACAAAATGTAACAAATTGAGACACCATTCTTGACTCGTTCGAACTTGGAAACAACTTGTAGCTGCATTCTTGACTCGTTTGAACATGGAAACAACTTGTAAACTCTTGTAGGATCATTTTTGGCTCATTTGAACATGAAAACAAAATGTAACAAATTGAGACACCATTCTTGACTCGTTCGAACTTGGAAACAACTTGTAGCTTCATTCTTGACTCGTTTGAAAATGGAAATAACTTGTAAACTCTTGTAGGATCATTCTTGGCTCATTTGAACATGAAAACAAAATGTAACAAATTGAGACACCATTCTTGACTCGTTCGAACTTGGAAACAACTTGTAGCTGCATTCTTGACTCGTTTGAACATGGAAACAACTTGTAAACTCTTGTAGGATCATTTTTGGCTCATTTGAACATGAAAAAATCCGTAACAAATGGAGACATCATTCTTGACTCGTTCCAACTTGGAAACAACTTGTAGCTTCATTCTTGACTCGTTTGAACATGGAAACAACTTGTAAACTCTTGTAGATTCATTCTTGGCTCATTTGACCATGAAAACAATCCGTAACAAATGGAGACATCATTCTTGACTCGTTTAAACTTGGAAACAACTTGTAGCTTCATTCTTGATTCGTTTGAACATTGAAACAATTGTAACCTCTTGTAGGATCATTCTTGGTTCAGTTGAACATGAAAACAATCCGTAACAATTGAGACATCATTCTTGACTCGTTCGAACTTGGAAACAATTTGTAGCTTCATTCTTGACTCGTTTGATCTTGGAAATAACTTGTAAACTCTTGTAAGATCATTCTTGGTTCATTTGAACATGAAAACAATCTGTAACAAATTGAGACATCATTCTTGACTCGTTCGAACTTGGAAATAACTTGTAGCTTCATTCTTGACTCGTTTGAACATGGAAACAACTTGTAAACTCTTGTAGATTCATTCTTGTCTCATTTGAACATGAAAACAATCTGTAACAAATGAAGACATCATTCTTGACTCGTTCAAACTTGGAAAAAACTTGTAGCTTCATTCTTGATTCGTTTGAACATTGAAACAATTGTAACCTCTTGTAGGATCATTCATGGTTTAGTTGAACATGAAAACAATCTGTAACAAATTGAAACATCATTCTTGACTCGTTCGAATTTGGAAAAAATTTGTAGCTTCATTCTTGACTCGTTTGAACATGGAAATAACTTATAAACTATTGTAGGGTCATTCTTGGCTCATTTGAACATGAAAACAAAATGTAACAAATTGAGACACCATTCTTGACTCGTTCGAACTTGGAAACAACTTGTAGCTTCATTCTTGACACGTTTGAACATGGAAATAACTTGTAAACTCTTGTAGGATCATTCTTGGCTCATTTAAACATGAAAACAAAATGTAACAAATTGAGACACCATTCTTGACTCGTTCGAACTTGGAAACAACTTGTAGCTGCATTCTTGACTCGTTTGAACATGAAAACAACTTATAAACTCTTGTAGGATCATTTTTGGCTCATTTGAACATGAAAAAATCCGTAACAAATGGAGACATCATTCTTGACTCGTTCCAACTTGGAAACAACTTGTAGCTTCATTCTTGATTCATTTGAACATTGAAATAATTGTAACCTTTTGTAGGATCATTCATGGTTTAGTTGAACATGAAAACAATCTGTAACAAATTGAGACATCATTCTTGACTCGTTCGAATTTGGAAACAATTTGTAGCTTCATTCATGACTCGTTTGAACATGGAAATAACTTGTAAACTCTTGTAGGATCATTCTTGGCTCATTTGAACATGAAAACAAAATGTAACAAATTGAGACACCATTCTTGACTCGTTCGAACTTGGAAACAACTTGTAGCTTCATTCTTGACTCGTTTAAACATTGAAACAGTTGTAACCTCTTGTAGGATCATTCTTGGTTCAGTTGAACATGAAAACAATCCGTAACAATTGAGACATCATTCTTGACTCGTTCGAACTTGGAAACAATTTGTAGCTTCATTCTTGACTCGTTTGATCTTGGAAATAACTTGTAAACTCTTGTAGGATCATTCTTGGTTCATTTGAACATGAAAACAATCTGTAACAAATTGAGACATCATTCTTGACTCGTTCGAACTTGGAAATAACTTGTTGCTTCATTCTTGACTCGTTTGAACATTGAAACAATTGTAACTCCTGTAGGATCATTCTTGGTTCATTTGGACATGAAAACAATCCATAACAAATTGAGACATCATCTTGACTCGTTCGAACTTGGAAACAACTTGTAGCTTCATTCTTGACTCGTTTGAACATGGAAATAACTTGTAAACTCTTGTAGGATCATTCTTGGCTCATTTGAACATGAAAACAAAATGTAACAAATTGAGATACCATTCTTGACTCGTTCGAACTTGGAAACAACTTGTAGCTGCATTCTTGACTCGTTTAAACATGGAAACAACTTGTAAACTCTTGTAGGATAATTTTTGGCTCATTTGAACATGAAAAAATCCGTAACAAATGGAGACATCATTCTTGACTCGTTCCAACTTGGAAACAACTTGTAGCTTCATTCTTGACTCGTTTGAACATGGAAACAACTTGTAAACTCTTGTAGATTCATTCTTGGCTCATTTGAACATGAAAACAATCCGTAACAAATGAAGACATCATTCTTGACTCGTTCAAACTTGGAAAAAACTTGTAGCTTCATTCTTGATTCATTTGAACATTGAAATAATTGTAACCTCTTGTAGGATCATTCATGGTTTAGTTGAACATGAAAACAATCTGTAACAAATTGAGACATCATTCTTGACTCGTTCGAATTTGGAAACAATTTGTAGCTTCATTCATGACTCGTTTGAACATGGAAATAACTTGTAAACTCTTGTAGGATCATTCTTGGCTCATTTGAACATGAAAACAAAATGTAACAAATTGAGACACCATTCTTGACTCGTTCGAACTTGGAAACAACTTGTAGCTTCATTCTTGACTCGTTTGAACATGGAAATTACTTGTAAACTCTTGTAGGATCATTCTTGGCTCATTTGAACATGAAAACAAAATGTAACAAATTGAGACACCATTCTTGACTCGTTCGAACTTGGAAACAACTTGTAGCCGCATTCTTGACTCGTTTGAACATGGAAACAACTTGTAAACTCTTGTAGGATCATTTTTGGCTCATTTGAACATGAAAAAATCCGTAACAAATGGAGACATCATTCTTGACTCGTTCCAACTTGGAAACAACTTGTAGCTTCATTCTTGACTCGTTTGAACATGGAAACAACTTGTAAACTCTTGTAGATTCATTCTTGGCTCATTTGAACATGAAAACAATCCGTAACAAATGAAGACATCATTCTTGACTCGTTCAAACTTGGAAAAAACTTGTAGCTTCATTCTTGATTCATTTGAACATTTAAATAATTGTATCCTCTTGTAGGATCTTTCATGGTTTAGTTGAACATGAAAACAATCTGTAACAAATTGAGACATCATTCTTGACTCGTTCGAATTTGGAAACAATTTGTAGCTTCATTCATGACTCGTTTGAACATGGAAATAACTTGTAAACTCTTGTAGGATCATTCTTGGCTCATTTGAACATGAAAACAAAATGTAACAAATTGAGACACCATTCTTGACTCGTTCGAACTTGGAAACAACTTGTAGCTTCATTCTTGACTCGTTTGAACATGGAAATAACTTGTAAACTCTTGTAGGATCATTCTTGGCTCATTTGAACATGAAAACAAAATGTAACAAATTGAGACACCATTCTTGACTCGTTCGAACTTGGAAACAACTTGTAGCTTCATTCTTGACTCGTTTGAACATGGAAACAACTTGTAAACTCTTGTAGATTCATTCTTGGCTCATTTGAACATGAAAACAATCTGTAACAAATGAAGACATCATTCTTGACTCGTTCAAACTTGGAAAAAACTTGTAGCTTCATTCTTGATTCGTTTGAACATTGAAACAATTGTAACCTCTTGTAGGATCATTCATGGTTTAGTTGAACATGAAAACAATCTGTAACAAATTGAGACATCATTCTTGACTCGTTCGAATTTGGAAAAAATTTGTAGCTTCATTCTTGACTCGTTTGAACATGGAAATAACTTATAAACTCTTGTAGGGTCATTCTTGGCTCATTTGAACATGAAAACAAAATGTAACAAATTGAGACACCATTCTTGACTCGTTCGAACTTGAAACAACTTGTAGCTTCATTCTTGACTCGTTTGAACATGGAAATAACTTGTAAACTCTTGTAGGATCATTCTTGGCTCATTTAAACATGAAAACAAAATGTAACAAATTGAGACACCATTCTTGACTCGTTCGAACTTGGAAACAACTTGTAGCTGCATTCTTGACTCGTTTGAACATGGAAACAACTTGTAAACTCTTGTAGGATCATTTTTGGCTCATTTGAACATGAAAAAATCCGTAACAAATGGAGACATCATTCTTGACTCGTTCCAACTTGGAAACAACTTGTAGCTTCATTCTTGATTCATTTGAACATTGAAATAATTGTAACCTCTTGTAGGATTATTCATGGTTTAGTTGAACATGAAAACAATCTGTAACAAATTGAGACATCATTCTTGACTCGTTCGAATTTGGAAACAATTTGTAGCTTCATTCATGACTCGTTTGAACATGGAAATAACTTGTAAACTCTTGTAGGATCATTCTTGGCTCATTTGAACATGAAAACAAAATGTAACAAATTGAGACACCATTCTTGACTCGTTCGAACTTGGAAACAACTTGTAGCTTCATTCTTGACTCGTTTGAACATGGAAATAACTTGTAAACTCTTGTAGGATCATTCTTGGCTCATTTGAACATTAAAACAAAATGTAACAAATTGAGACACCATTCTTGACTCGTTCGAACTTGGAAACAACTTGTAGCTTCATTCTTGACTCGTTTGAACATGGAAACAACTTGTAAACTCTTGTAGGATCATTTTTGGCTCATTTGACCATGAAAACAATCCGTAACAAATGGAGACATCATTCTTGACTCGTTCAAACTTGGAAACAACTTGTAGCTTCATTCTTGATTCGTTTGAACATTGAAACAATTGTAACCTCTTGTAGGATCATTCTTGGTTCAGTTGAACATGAAAACAATCCGTAACAATTGAGACATCATTCTTGACTCGTTCGAACTTGGAAACAATTTGTAGCTTCATTCTTGACTCGTTTGATCTTGGAAATAACTTGTAAACTCTTGTAGGATCATTCTTGGTTCATTTGAACATGAAAACAATCTGTAACAAATTGAGACATCATTCTTGACTCGTTCGAACTTGGAAATAACTTGTAGCTTCATTCTTGACTCGTTTGAACATTGAAACAATTGTAACTCCTGTAGGATCATTCTTGGTTTATTTGGACATGAAAACAATCCATAACAAATTGAGACATCATCTTGACTCGTTCGAACTTGGAAACAACTAGTAGCTTCATTCTTGACTCGTTTGAACATGGAAATAACTTGTAAACTCTTGTAGGATCATTCTTGGCTCATTTGAACATGAAAACAAAATGTAACAAATTGAGATACCATTCTTGACTCGTTCGAACTTGGAAACAACTTGTAGCTGCATTCTTGACTCGTTTAAACATGGAAACAACTTGTAAACTCTTGTAGGATCATTTTTGGCTCATTTGAACATGAAAAAATCCGTAACAAATGGAGACATCATTCTTGACTCGTTCCAACTTGGAAACAACTTGTAGCTTCATTCTTGACTCGTTTGAACATGGAAACAACTTGTAAACTCTTGTAGATTCATTCTTGGCTCATTTGAACATGAAAACAATCCGTAACAAATGAAGACATCATTCTTGACTCGTTCAAACTTGGAAAAAACTTGTAGCTTCATTCTTGATTCATTTGAACATTGAAATAATTGTAACTTCTTGTAGGATCATTCATGGTTTAGTTGAACATGAAAACAATCGGTAACAAATTGAGACATCATTCTTGACTCGTTCGAATTTGGAAACAATTTGTAGCTTCATTCATGACTCGTTTGAACATGGAAATAACTTGTAAACTCTTGTAGGATCATTCTTGGCTCATTTGAACATGAAAACAAAATGTAACAAATTGAGACACCATTCTTGACTCGTTCGAACTTGGAAACAACTTGTAGCTTCATTCTTGACTCGTTTGAACATGGAAATAACTTGTAAACTCTTGTAGGATCATTCTTGGCTCATTTGAACATGAAAACAAAATGTAACAAATTGAGACACCATTCTTGACTCGTTCGAACTTGGAAACAACTTGTAGCTTCATTCTTGACTCGTTTGAACATGGAAACAACTTGTAAACTCTTGTAGATTCATTCTTGGCTCATTTGAACATGAAAACAATCCGTAACAAATGAAGACAGCATTCTTGACTCGTTCAAACTTGGAAAAAACTTGTAGCTTCATTCTTGATTCGTTTGAACATTGAAACAATTGTAACCTCTTGTAGGATCATTCATGGTTTAGTTGAACATGAAAACAATCTGTAACAAATTGAGACATCATTCTTGACTCGTTCGAATTTGGAAAAAATTTGTAGCTTCATTCTTGACTCGTTTGAACATGGAAATAACTTGTAAACTCTTGTAGGATCATTCTTGGCTCATTTGAACATGAAAACAAAATGTAACAAATTGAGACACCATTCTTGACTCGTTCGAACTTGGAAACAACTTGTAGCTGCATTCTTGACTCGTTTGAACATGGAAACAACTTGTAAACTCTTGTAGGATCATTTTTGGCTCATTTGAACATGAAAAAATCCGTAACAAATGGAGACATCATTCTTGACTCGTTCCAACTTGGAAACAACTTGTAGCTTCATTCTTGACTCGTTTGAACATGGAAACAACTTGTAAACTCTTGTAGGATCATTTTTGGCTCATTTGACCATGAAAACAATCCGTAACAAATGGAGACATCATTCTTGACTCGTTCAAACTTGGAAACAACTTGTAGCTTCATTCTTGATTCGTTTGAACATTGAAACAATTGTAACCTCTTGTAGGATCATTCTTGGTTCAGTTGAACATGAAAACAATCTGTAACAAATTGAGACATCATTCTTGACTCGTTCAAATTTGGAAAAAATTTGTAGCTTCATTCTTGACTCGTTTGAACATGGAAATAACTTATAAACTCTTGTAGGATCATTCTTGGCTCATTTGAACATGAAAACAAAATGTAACAAATTGAGACACCATTCTTGACTCGTTCGAACTTGGAAACAACTTGTAACTTCATTCTTGACTCGTTTGAACATGGAAATAACTTGTAAACTCTTGTAGGATCATTCTTGGCTCATTTAAACATGAAAACAAAATGTAACAAATTGAGACACCATTCTTGACTCGTTCGAACTTGGAAACAACTTGTAGCTTCATTCTTGACTCGTTTGAACATGGAAACAACTTGTAAACTCTTGTAGGATCATTTTTGGCTCATTTGAACATGAAAACAAAATGTAACAAATTGAGACACCATTCTTGACTCGTTCGAACTTGGAAACAACTTGTAGCTTCATTCTTGACTCGTTTGAAAATGGAAATAACTTGTAAACTCTTGTAGGATCATTCTTGGCTCATTTGAACATGAAAACAAAATGTAACAAATTGAGACACCATTCTTGACTCGTTCGAACTTGGAAACAACTTGTAGCTGCATTCTTGACTCGTTTGAACATGGAAACAACTTGAAAACTCTTGTAGGATCATTTTTGGCTCATTTGAACATGAAAAAATCCGTAACAAATGGAGACATCATTCTTGACTCGTTCCAACTTGGAAACAACTTGTAGCTTCATTCTTGACTCGTTTGAACATGGAAACAACTTGTAAACTCTTGTAGATTCATTCTTGGCTCATTTGAACATGAAAACAATCCGTAACAAATGAAGACATCATTCTTGACTCGTTCAAACTTGGAAAAAACTTGTAGCTTCATTCTTGATTCATTTGAACATTGAAATAATTGTAACCTCTTGTAGGATCATTCATGGTTTAGTTGAACATGAAAACAATCTGTAACAAATTGAGACATCATTCTTGACTCGTTCGAATTTGGAAACAATTTGTAGCTTCATTCATGACTCGTTTGAACATGGAAATAACTTGTAAACTCTTGTAGGATCATTCTTGGCTCATTTGAACATTAAAACAAAATGTAACAAATTGAGACACCATTCTTGACTCGTTCGAACTTGGAAACAACTTGTAGCTTCATTCTTGATTCGTTTGAACATTGAAACAATTGTAACCTCTTGTAGGATCATTCATGGTTTAGTTGAATATGAAAACAATCTATAACAAATTGAGACATCATTCTTGACTCGTTCGAATTTGGAAAAAATTTGTAGCTTCATTCTTGACTCGTTTGAACATGGAAATAACTTGTAAACTCTTGTAGGATCATTCTTGGCTCATTTGAACATGAAAACAAAAGGTAACAAATTGAGACACCATTCTTGACTCGTTCGAACTTGGAAACAACTTGTAGCTTCATTCTTGACTCGTTTGAACATGGAAATAACTTGTAAACTCTTGTAGGATCATTCTTGGCTCATTTAAACATGATAACAAAATGTAACAAATTGAGACACCATTCTTGACTCGTTCGAACTTGGAAACAACTTGTAGCTTCATTCTTGACTCGTTTGAACATGGAAACAACTTGTAAATTCTTGTAGGATCATTTTTGGCTCATTTGAACATGAAAACAAAATGTAACAAATTGAGACACCATTCTTGACTCGTTCGAACTTGGAAACAACTTGTAGCTTCATTCTTGACTCGTTTGAAAATGGAAATAACTTGTAAACTCTTGTAGGATCATTCTTGGCTCATTTGAACATGAAAACAAAATGTAACAAATTGAGACACCATTCTTGACTCGTTCGAACTTGAAAACAACTTGTAGCTGCATTCTTGACTTGTTTGAACATGGAAACAACTTGTAAACTCTTGTAGGATCATTTTTGGCTCATTTGAACATGAAAAAATCCGTAACAAATGGAGACATCATTCTTGACTCGTTCCAACTTGGAAACAACTTTTAGCTTCATTCTTGACTCGTTTGAACATGGAAACAACTTGTAAACTCTTGTAGATTCATTCTTGGCTCATTTGAACATGAAAACAATCCGTAACAAATGATGACATCATTCTTGACTCGTTCAAACTTGGAAAAAACTTGTAGCTTCATTCTTGATTCATTTGAACATTGAAACAATTGTAACCTCTTGTAGGATCATTCATGGTTTAGTTGAACATGAAAACAATCTAATTGAGACATCATTCTTGACTCGTTCGAATTTTGAAACAATTTGTAGCTTCATTCATGACTCGTTTGAACATGGAAATAACTTGTAAACTCTTGTAGGATCATTCTTGGCTCATTTGAACATGAAAACAAAATGTAACAAATTGAGACACCATTCTTGACTCGTTCGAACTTGGAAACAACTTGTAGCTTCATTCTTGACTCGTTTGAACATGGAAATAACTTGTAAACTCTTGTAGGATCATTCTTGGCTCATTTGAACATTAAAACAAAATGTAACAAATTGAGACACCATTCTTGACTCGTTCGAACTTGGAAACAACTTGTAGCTTCATTCTTGACTCGTTTGAACATGGAAACAACTTGTAAACTCTTGTAGGATCATTTTTGGCTCATTTAACCATGAAAATAATCCGTAACAAATGGAGACATCATTCTTGACTCGTTCAAACTTGGAAACAACTTGTAGCTTCATTCTTGATTCGTTTGAACATTGAAACAATTGTAACCTCTTGTAGGATCATTCTTGGTTCAGTTGAACATGAAAACAATCCGTAACAATTGAGACATCATTCTTGACTCGTTCGAACTTGGAAACAATTTGTAGCTTCATTCTTGACTCGTTTGATCTTGGAAATAACTTGTAAACTCTTGTAGGATCATTCTTGGTTCATTTGAACATGAAAACAATCTGTAACAAATTGAGACATCATTCTTGACTCGTTCGAACTTGGAAATAACTTGTAGCTTCATTCTTGACTCGTTTGAACATTGAAACAATTGTAACTCCTGTAGGATCATTCTTGGTTCATTTGGACATGAAAACAATCCATAACAAATTGAGACATCATCTTGACTCGTTCGAACTTGGAAACAACTTGTAGCTTCATTCTTGACTCGTTTGAACATGGAAATAACTTGTAAACTCTTGTAGGATCATTCTTGGCTCATTTGAACATGAAAACAAAATGTAACAAATTGAGACACCATTCTTGACTCGTTCGAACTTGGAAACAACTTGTAGCTGCATTCTTGACTCGTTTGAACATGGAAACAACTTGTAAACTCTTGTAAATTCATTCTTGGCTCATTTGAACATGAAAACAATCCGTAACAAATGAAGACATCATTCTTGACTCGTTCAAACTTGGAAACAACTTGTAGCTTCATTCTTGATTCGTTTGAACATTGAAACAATTGTAACCTCTTGTAGGATCATTCTTGGTTCAGTTGAACATGAAAACAATCCGTAACAATTGAGACATCATTCTTGACTCGTTCGAACTTGGAAACAATTTGTAGCTTCATTCTTGACTCGTTTGATCTTGGAAATAACTTGTAAACTCTTGTAGGATCATTCTTGGTTCATTTGAACATGAAAACAATCTGTAACAAATTGAGACATCATTCTTGACTCGTTCGAACTTGGAAATAACTTGTAGCTTCATTCTTGACTCGTTTGAACATTGAAACAATTGTAACTCCTGTAGGATCATTCTTGGTTCATTTGGACATGAAAATAATCCATAACAAATTGAGACATCATCTTGACTCGTTCGAACTTGGAAACAACTTGTAGCTTCATTCTTGACTCGTTTGAACATGGAAATTACTTGTAAACTCTTGTAGGATCATTCTTGGCTCATTTGAACATGAAAACAAAATGTAACAAATTGAGACACCATTCTTGACTCGTTCGAACTTGGAAACAACTTGTAGCTGCATTCTTGACTCGTTTGAACATGGAAACAACTTGTAAACTCTTGTAGGATCATTTTTGGCTCATTTGAACATGAAAAAATCCGTAACAAATGGAGACATCATTCTTGACTCGTTCCAACTTGGAAACAACTTGTAGCTTCATTCTTGACTCGTTTGAACATGGAAACAACTTGTAAACTCTTGTAGATTCATTCTTGGCTCATTTGAACATGAAAACAATCCGTAACAAATGAAGACATCATTCTTGACTCGTTCAAACTTGGAAAAAACTTGTAGCTTCATTCTTGATTCATTTGAACATTGAAATAATTGTATCCTCTTGTAGGATCATTCATGGTTTAGTTGAACATGAAAACAATCTGTAACAAATTGAGACATCATTCTTGACTCGTTCGAATTTGGAAACAATTTGTAGCTTCATTCATGACTCGTTTGAACATGGAAATAACTTGTAAACTCTTGTAGGATCATTCTTGGCTCATTTGAACATGAAAACAAAATGTAACAAATTGAGACACCATTCTTGACTCGTTCGAACTTGGAAACAACTTGTAGCTTCATTCTTGACTCGTTTGAACATGGAAATAACTTGTAAACTCTTGTAGGATCATTCTTGGCTCATTTGAACATGAAAACAAAATGTAACAAATTGAGACACCATTCTTGACTCGTTCGAACTTGGAAACAACTTGTAGCTTCATTCTTGACTCGTTTGAACATGGAAACAACTTGTAAACTCTTGTAGATTCATTCTTGGCTCATTTGAACATGAAAACAATCCGTAACAAATGAAGACATCATTCTTGACTCGTTCAAACTTGGAAAAAACTTGTAGCTTCATTCTTGATTCGTTTGAACATTGAAACAATTGTAACCTCTTGTAGGATCATTCATGGTTTAGTTGAACATGAAAACAATCTGTAACAAATTGAGACATCATTCTTGACTCGTTCGAATTTGGAAAAAATTTGTAGCTTCATTCTTGACTCGTTTGAACATGGAAATAACTTGTAAACTCTTGTAGGATCATTCTTGGCTCATTTGAACATGAAAACAAAATGTAAAAAATTGAGCCACCATTCTTGACTCGTTCGAACTTGGAAATAACTTGTAGCTTCATTCTTGATTCGTTTGAACATTGAAACAATTGTAACCTCTTGTAGGATCATTCATGGTTTAGTTGAACATGAAAACAATCTGTAACAAATTGAGACATCATTCTTGACTCGTTCGAATTTGGAAAAAATTTGTAGCTTCATTCTTGACTCGTTTGAACGTGGAAATAACTTATAAACTCTTGTAGGATCATTCTTGGCTCATTTGAACATGAAAACAATCTGTAACAAATTGAGACATCATTCTTGACTCGTTCGAATTTGGAAACAATTTGTAGCTTCATTCATGACTCGTTTGAACATGGAAATAACTTGTAAACTCTTGTAGGATCATTCTTGGCTCATTTGAACATGAAAACAAAATGTAACAAATTGAGACACCATTCTTGACTCGTTCGAACTTGGAAACAACTTGTAGCTTCATTCTTGATTCGTTTGAACATTGAAACAATTGTAACCTCTTGTAGGATCATTCATGGTTTAGTTGAATATGAAAACAATCTATAACAAATTGAGACATCATTCTTGACTCGTTCGAATTTGGAAAAAATTTGTAGCTTCATTCTTGACTCGTTTGAACATGGAAATAACTTGTAAACTCTTGTAGGATCATTCTTGGCTCATTTGAACATGAAAACAAAATGTTCAAATGAGCCAAGTTGAGACACCATTCTTGACTCGTTCGAACTTGGAAACAACTTGTAGCTTCATTCTTGACTCGTTTGAACATGGAAATAACTTGTAAACTCTTGTAGGATCATTCTTGGCTCATTTAAACATGATAACAAAATGTAACAAATTGAGACACCATTCTTGACTCGTTCGAACTTGGAAACAACTTGTAGCTTCATTCTTGACTCGTTTGAACATAGAAACAACTTGTAAATTCTTGTAGGATCATTTTTGGCTCATTTGAACATGAAAACAAAATGTAACAAATTGAGACACCATTCTTGACTCGTTCGAACTTGGAAACAACTTGTAGCTTCATTCTTGACTCGTTTGAAAATGGAAATAACTTGTAAACTCTTGTAGTAGGATCATTCTTGGCTCATTTGAACATGAAAACAAAATGTAACAAATTGAGACACCATTCTTGACTCGTTCGAACTTGAAAACAACTTGTAGCTGCATTCTTGACTTGTTTGAACATGGAAACAACTTGTAAACTCTTGTAGGATCATTTTTGGCTCATTTGAACATGAAAAAATCCGTAACAAATGGAGACATCATTCTTGACTCGTTCCAACTTGGAAACAACTTGTAGCTTCATTCTTGACTCGTTTGAACATGGAAACAACTTGTAAACTCTTGTAGATTCATTCTTGGCTCATTTGAACATGAAAACAATCCGTAACAAATGAAGACATCATTCTTGACTCGTTCAAACTTGGAAAAAACTTGTAGCTTCATTCTTGATTCATTTGAACATTGAAACAATTGTAACCTCTTGTAGGATCATTCATGGTTTAGTTGAACATGAAAACAATCTAATTGAGACATCATTCTTGACTCGTTCGAATTTTGAAACAATTTGTAGCTTCATTCATGACTCGTTTGAACATGGAAATAACTTGTAAACTCTTGTAGGATCATTCTTGGCTCATTTGAACATGAAAACAAAATGTAACAAATTGAGACACCATTCTTGACTCGTTCGAACTTGGAAACAACTTGTAGCTTCATTCTTGACTCGTTTGAACATGGAAATAACTTGTAAACTCTTGTAGGATCATTCTTGGCTCATTTGAACATTAAAACAAAATGTAACAAATTGAGACACCATTCTTGACTCGTTCGAACTTGGAAACAACTTGTAGCTTCATTCTTGACTCGTTTGAACATGGAAACAACTTGTAAACTCTTGTAGGATCATTTTTGGCTCATTTAACCATGAAAACAATCCGTAACAAATGGAGACATCGTTCTTGACTCGTTCAAACTTGGAAACAACTTGTAGCTTCATTCTTGATTCGTTTGAACATTGAAACAATTGTAACCTCTTGTAGGATCATTCTTGGTTCAGTTGAACATGAAAACAATCCGTAACAATTGAGACATCATTCTTGACTCGTTCGAACTTGGAAACAATTTATAGCTTCATTCTTGACTCGTTTGATCTTGGAAATAACTTGTAAACTCTTGTAGGATCATTCTTGGTTCATTTGAACATGAAAACAATCTGTAACAAATTGAGACATCATTCTTGACTCGTTCGAACTTGGAAATAACTTGTAGCTTCATTCTTGACTCGTTTGAACATTGAAACAATTGTAACTCCTGTAGGATCATTCTTGGTTCATTTGGACATGAAAACAATCCATAACAAATTGAGACATCATCTTGACTCGTTCGAACTTGGAAACAACTTGTAGCTTCATTCTTGACTCGTTTGAACATGGAAATTACTTGTAAACTCTTGTAGGATCATTCTTGGCTCATTTGAACATGAAAACAAAATGTAACAAATTGAGACACCATTCTTGACTCGTTCGAACTTGGAAACAACTTGTAGCTGCATTCTTGACTCGTTTGAACATGGAAACAACTTGTAAACTCTTGTAGGATCATTTTTGGCTCATTTGAACATGAAAAAATCCGTAACAAATGGAGACATCATTCTTGACTCGTTCCAACTTGGAAACAACTTGTAGCTTCATTCTTGACTCGTTTGAACAAGGAAACAACTTGTAAACTCTTGTAGATTCATTCTTGGCTCATTTGAACATGAAAACAATCCGTAACAAATGAAGACATCATTCTTGACTCGTTCAAACTTGGAAAAAACTTGTAGCTTCATTCTTGATTCATTTGAACATTGAAATAATTGTATCCTCTTGTAGGATCATTCATGGTTTAGTTGAACATGAAAACAATCTGTAACAAATTGAGACATCATTCTTGACTCGTTCGAATTTGGAAACAATTTGTAGCTTCATTCATGACTCGTTTGAACATGGAAATAACTTGTAAACTCTTGTAGGATCATTCTTGGCTCATTTGAACATGAAAACAAAATGTAACAAATTGAGACACCATTCTTGACTCGTTCGAACTTGGAAACAACTTGTAGCTTCATTCTTGACTCGTTTGAACATGGAAATAACTTGTAAACTCTTGTAGGATCATTCTTGGCTCATTTGAACATGAAAACAAAATGTAACAAATTGAGACACCATTCTTGACTCGTTCGAACTTGGAAACAACTTGTAGGTTCATTCTTGACTCGTTTGAACATGGAAACAACTTGTAAACTCTTGTAGATTCATTCTTGGCTCATTTGAACATGAAAACAATCCGTAACAAATGAAGACATCATTCTTGACTCGTTCAAACTTGGAAAAAACTTGTAGCTTCATTCTTGATTCGTTTGAACATTGAAACAATTGTAACCTCTTGTAGGATCATTCATGGTTTAGTTGAACATGAAAACAATCTGTAACAAATTGAGACATCATTCTTGACTCGTTCGAATTTGGAAAAAATTTGTAGCTTCATTCTTGACTCGTTTGAACATGGAAATAACTTATAAACTCTTGTAGGATCATTCTTGGCTCATTTGAACATGAAAACAAAATGTAACAAATTGAGACACCATTCTTGACTCGTTCGAACTTGGAAACAACTTGTAGCTTCATTCTTGACTCGTTTGAACATGGAAATAACTTGTAAACTCTTGTAGGATCATTCTTGGCTCATTTAAACATGAAAACAAAATGTAACAAATTGAGACACCATTCTTGACTCGTTCGAACTTGGAAACAACTTGTAGCTTCATTCTTGACTCGTTTGAACATGGAAACAACTTGTAAACTCTTGTAGGATCATTTTTGGCTCATTTGAACATGAAAACAAAATGTAACAAATTGAGACACCATTCTTGACTCGTTCGAACTTGGAAACAACTTGTAGCTTCATTCTTGACTCGTTTGAAAATGGAAATAACTTGTAAACTCTTGTAGGATCATTCTTGGCTCATTTGAACATGAAAACAAAATGTAACAAATTGAGACACCATTCTTGACTCGTTCGAACTTGGAAACAACTTGTAGCTGCATTCTTGACTCGTTTGAACATGGAAACAACTTGAAAACTCTTGTAGGATCATTTTTGGCTCATTTGAACATGAAAAAATCCGTAACAAATGGAGACATCATTCTTGACTCGTTCCAACTTGGAAACAACTTGTAGCTTCATTCTTGACTCGTTTGAACATGGAAACAACTTGTAAACTCTTGTAGATTCATTCTTGGCTCATTTGAACATGAAAACAATCCGTAACAAATGAAGACATCATTCTTGACTCGTTCAAACTTGGAAAAAACTTGTAGCTTCATTCTTGATTCGTTTGAACATTGAAACAATTGTACCCTCTTGTAGGATCATTCATGGTTTAGTTGAATATGAAAACAATCTATAACAAATTGAGACATCATTCTTGACTCGTTCGAATTTGGAAAAAATTTGTAGCTTCATTCTTGACTCGTTTGAACATGGAAATAACTTGTAAACTCTTGTAGGATCATTCTTGGCTCATTTGAACATGAAAACAAAATGTAACAAATTGAGACACCATTCTTGACTCGTTCGAACTTGGAAACAACTTGTAGCTTCATTCTTGACTCGTTTGAACATGGAAATAACTTGTAAACTCTTGTAGGATCATTCTTGGCTCATTTAAACATGAAAACAAAATGTAACAAATTGAGACACCATTCTTGACTCGTTCGAACTTGGAAACAACTTGTAGCTTCATTCTTGACTCGTTTGAACATGGAAACAACTTGTAAACTCTATTAGGATCATTTTTGGCTCATTTGAACATGAAAACAAAATGTAACAAATTGAGACACCATTCTTGACTCGTTCGAACTTGGAAACAACTTGTAGCTTCATTCTTGACTCGTTTGAAAATGGAAATAACTTGTAAACTCTTGTAGGATCATTCTTGGCTCATTTGAACATGAAAACAAAATGTAACAAATTGAGACACCATTCTTGACTCGTTCGAACTTGAAAACAACTTGTAGCTGCATTCTTGACTCGTTTGAACATGGAAACAACTTGTAAACTCTTGTAGGATCATTTTTGGCTCATTTGAACATGAAAAAATCCGTAACAAATGGAGACATCATTCTTGATTCGTTCCAACTTGGAAACAACTTGTAGCTTCATTCTTGACTCGTTTGAACATGGAAACAACTTGTAAACTCTTGTAGATTCATTCTTGGCTCATTTGAACATGAAAACAATCCGTAACAAATGAAGACATCATTCTTGACTCGTTCAAACTTGGAAAAAACTTGTAGCTTCATTCTTGATTCATTTGAACATTGAAACAATTGTAACCTCTTGTAGGATCATTCATGGTTTAGTTGAACATGAAAACAATCTATAACAAATTGAGACATCATTCTTGACTCGTTCGAATTTTGAAACAATTTGTAGCTTCATTCATGACTCGTTTGAACATGGAAATAACTTGTAAACTCTTGTAGGATCATTTTTGGCTCATTTGAACATGACAACAAAATGTAACAAATTGAGACACCATTCTTGACTCGTTCGAACTTGGAAACAACTTGTAGCTTCATTCTTGACTCGTTTGAACATGGAAATAACTTGTAAACTCTTGTAGGATCATTCTTGGCTCATTTGAACATTAAAACAAAATGTAACAAATTGAGACACCATTCTTGACTCGTTCGAACTTGGAAACAACTTGTAGCTTCATTCTTGACTCGTTTGAACATGGAAACAACTTGTAAACTCTTGTAGGATCATTTTTGGCTCATTTAACCATGAAAACAATCCGTAACAAATGGAGACATCATTCTTGACTCGTTCAAACTTGGAAACAACTTGTAGCTTCATTCTTGATTCGTTTGAACATTGAAACAATTGTAACCTCTTGTAGGATCATTCTTGGTTCAGTTGAACATGAAAACAATCCGTAACAATTGAGACATCATTCTTGACTCGTTCGAACTTGGAAACAATTTGTAGCTTCATTCTTGACTCGTTTGATCTTGGAAATAACTTGTAAACTCTTGTAGGATCATTCTTGGTTCATTTGAACATGAAAACAATCTGTAACAAATTGAGACATCATTCTTGACTCGTTCGAACTTGGAAATAACTTGTAGCTTCATTCTTGACTCGTTTGAACATTGAAACAATTGTAACTCCTGTAGGATCATTCTTGGTTCATTTGGACATGAAAACAATCCATAACAAATTGAGACATCATCTTGACTCGTTCGAACTTGGAAACAACTTGTAGCTTCATTCTTGACTCGTTTGAACATGGAAATAACTTGTAAACTCTTGTAGGATCATTCTTGGCTCATTTGAACATGAAAACAAAATGTAACAAATTGAGACACCATTCTTGACTCGTTCGAACTTGGAAACAACTTGTAGCTGCATTCTTGACTCGTTTGAATATGGAAACAACTTGTAAACTCTTGTAGGATCATTTTTGGCTCATTTGAACATGAAAACAATCCGTAACAAATGGAGATATCATTCTTGACTCGTTCAAACTTGGAAACAACTTGTAGCTTCATTCTTGATTCATTTGAACATTGAAACAATTGTAACCTCTTGTAGGATCAGTTTTGGCTCATTTGAACATGAAAACAATCTGTAACAAATGGAGACATCATTCTTGACTCGTTCAAACTTGGAAACAACTTGTAGCTTCATTCTTGATTCATTTGAACATTGAAACAATTGTAACCTCTTGTAGGATCAGTTTTGGCTCATTTGAACATGAAAACAATCTGTAACAACTTGAGACTTTATTCTTGACTCGTTTGAACTTGGAAACAACTTGTAGCTTCATTCTTGACTCGTTTGAACATGGAAACAACTTGTAAACTCTTGTAGATTCATTCTTGGCTCATTTGAACATGAAAACAATCCGTAACAAATGAAGACATCATTCTTGACTCGTTCAAACTTGGAAAAAACTTGTAGCTTCATTCTTGATTCGTTTGAACATTGAAACAATTGTAATCTTGTAGGATCATTCATGGTTTAGTTGAACATGAAAACAATCTGTAACAAATTGAGACATCATTCTTGACTCGTTCGAATTTGGAAAAAATTTGTAGCTTCATTCTTGACTCGTTTGAACATTGAAACAATTGTAACTCCTGTAGGATCATTCTTGGTTCATTTGGACATGAAAATAATCCATAACAAATTGAGACATCATCTTGACTCGTTCGAACTTGGAAACAACTTGTAGCTTCATTCTTGACTCGTTTGAACATGGAAATTACTTGTAAACTCTTGTAGGATCATTCTTGGCTCATTTGAACATGAAAACAAAATGTAACAAATTGAGACACCATTCTTGACTCGTTCGAACTTGAAAACAACTTGTAGCTGCATTCTTGACTCGTTTGAACATGGAAACAACTTGTAAACTCTTGTAGGATCATTTTTGGCTCATTTGAACATGAAAAAATCCGTAACAAATGGAGACATCATTCTTGATTCGTTCCAACTTGGAAACAACTTGTAGCTTCATTCTTGACTCGTTTGAACATGGAAACAACTTGTAAACTCTTGTAGATTCATTCTTGGCTCATTTGAACATGAAAACAATCCGTAACAAATGAAGACATCATTCTTGACTCGTTCAAACTTGGAAAAAACTTGTAGCTTCATTCTTGATTCATTTGAACATTGAAACAATTGTAACCTCTTGTAGGATCATTCATGGTTTAGTTGAACATGAAAACAATCTATAACAAATTGAGACATCATTCTTGACTCGTTCGAATTTTGAAACAATTTGTAGCTTCATTCATGACTCGTTTGAACATGGAAATAACTTGTAAACTCTTGTAGGATCATTTTTGGCTCATTTGAACATGACAACAAAATGTAACAAATTGAGACACCATTCTTGACTCGTTCGAACTTGGAAACAACTTGTAGCTTCATTCTTGACTCGTTTGAACATGGAAATAACTTGTAAACTCTTGTAGGATCATTCTTGGCTCATTTGAACATTAAAACAAAATGTAACAAATTGAGACACCATTCTTGACTCGTTCGAACTTGGAAACAACTTGTAGCTTCATTCTTGACTCGTTTGAACATGGAAACAACTTGTAAACTCTTGTAGGATCATTTTTGGCTCATTTAACCATGAAAACAATCCGTAACAAATGGAGACATCATTCTTGACTCGTTCAAACTTGGAAACAACTTGTAGCTTCATTCTTGATTCGTTTGAACATTGAAACA
Organism: Oenanthe sinensis; assembly: GCA_028671895.1. Classification (NCBI taxonomy): domain Eukaryota; kingdom Viridiplantae; phylum Streptophyta; class Magnoliopsida; order Apiales; family Apiaceae; genus Oenanthe; species Oenanthe sinensis. The sequence continues at coordinate 17,547,414 of CM053807.1, forward strand.
ATTGTAACCTCTTGTAGGATCATTCTTGGTTCAGTTGAACATGAAAACAATCCGTAACAATTGAGACATCATTCTTGACTCGTTCGAACTTGGAAACAATTTGTAGCTTCATTCTTGACTCGTTTGATCTTGGAAATAACTTGTAAACTCTTGTAGGATCATTCTTGGTTCATTTGAACATGAAAACAATCTGTAACAAATTGAGACATCATTCTTGACTCGTTCGAACTTGGAAATAACTTGTAGCTTCATTCTTGACTCGTTTGAACATTGAAACAATTGTAACTCCTGTAGGATCATTCTTGGTTCATTTGGACATGAAAACAATCCATAACAAATTGAGACATCATCTTGACTCGTTCGAACTTGGAAACAACTTGTAGCTTCATTCTTGACTCGTTTGAACATGGAAATAACTTGTAAACTCTTGTAGGATCATTCTTGGCTCATTTGAACATGAAAACAAAATGTAACAAATTGAGACACCATTCTTGACTCGTTCGAACTTGGAAACAACTTGTAGCTGCATTCTTGACTCGTTTGAATATGGAAACAACTTGTAAACTCTTGTAGGATCATTTTTGGCTCATTTGAACATGAAAACAATCCGTAACAAATGGAGATATCATTCTTGACTCGTTCAAACTTGGAAACAACTTGTAGCTTCATTCTTGATTCATTTGAACATTGAAACAATTGTAACCTCTTGTAGGATCAGTTTTGGCTCATTTGAACATGAAAACAATCTGTAACAAATGGAGACATCATTCTTGACTCGTTCAAACTTGGAAACAACTTGTAGCTTCATTCTTGATTCATTTGAACATTGAAACAATTGTAACCTCTTGTAGGATCAGTTTTGGCTCATTTGAACATGAAAACAATCTGTAACAACTTGAGACTTTATTCTTGACTCGTTTGAACTTGGAAACAACTTGTAGCTTCATTCTTGACTCGTTTGAACATGGAAACAACTTGTAAACTCTTGTAGATTCATTCTTGGCTCATTTGAACATGAAAACAATCCGTAACAAATGAAGACATCATTCTTGACTCGTTCAAACTTGGAAAAAACTTGTAGCTTCATTCTTGATTCGTTTGAACATTGAAACAATTGTAATCTTGTAGGATCATTCATGGTTTAGTTGAACATGAAAACAATCTGTAACAAATTGAGACATCATTCTTGACTCGTTCGAATTTGGAAAAAATTTGTAGCTTCATTCTTGACTCGTTTGAACATGGAAATAACTTGTAAACTCTTGTAGGATCATTCTTGGCTCATTTGAACATGAAAACAAAATGTAAAAAATTGAGCCACCATTCTTGACTCGTTCGAACTTGGAAATAACTTGTAGCTTCATTCTTGATTCGTTTGAACATTGAAACAATTGTAACCTCTTGTAGGATCATTCATGGTTTAGTTGAACATGAAAACAATCTGTAACAAATTGAGACATCATTCTTGACTCGTTCGAATTTGGAAAAAATTTGTAGCTTCATTCTTGACTCGTTTGAACGTGGAAATAACTTATAAACTCTTGTAGGATCATTCTTGGCTCATTTGAACATGAAAACAAAATGTAACAAATTGAGACACCATTCTTGACTCGTTCGAACTTGGAAATAACTTGTAGCTTCATTCTTGATTCGTTTGAACATTGAAACAATTGTACCCTCTTGTAGGATCATTCATGGTTTAGTTGAATATGAAAACAATCTATAACAAATTGAGACATCATTCTTGACTCGTTCGAATTTGGAAAAAATTTGTAGCTTCATTCTTGACTCGTTTGAACATGGAAATAACTTATAAACTCTTGTAGGATCATTCTTGGCTCATTTGAACATGAAAACAAAATGTAACAAATTGAGACACCATTCTTGACTCGTTCGAACTTGGAAACAACTTGTAGCTTCATTCTTGACTCGTTTGAACATGGAAATAACTTGTAAACTCTTGTAGGATCATTCTTGGCTCATTTAAACATGAAAACAAAATGTAACAAATTGAGACACCATTCTTGACTCGTTCGAACTTGGAAACAACTTGTAGCTTCATTCTTGACTCGTTTGAACATGGAAACAACTTGTAAACTCTATTAGGATCATTTTTGGCTCATTTGAACATGAAAACAAAATGTAACAAATTGAGACACCATTCTTGACTCGTTCGAAGTTGGAAACAACTTGTAGCTTCATTCTTGACTCGTTTGAAAATGGAAATAACTTGTAAACTCTTGTAGGATCATTCTTGGCTCATTTGAACATGAAAACAAAATGTAACAAATTGAGACACCATTCTTGACTCGTTCGAACTTGAAAACAACTTGTAGCTGCATTCTTGACTCGTTTGAACATGGAAACAACTTGTAAACTCTTGTAGGATCATTTTTGGCTCATTTGAACATGAAAAAATCCGTAACAAATGGAGACATCATTCTTGATTCGTTCCAACTTGGAAACAACTTGTAGCTTCATTCTTGACTCGTTTGAACATGGAAACAACTTGTAAACTCTTGTAGATTCATTCTTGGCTCATTTGAACATGAAAACAATCCGTAACAAATGAAGACATCATTCTTGACTCGTTCAAACTTGGAAAAAACTTGTAGCTTCATTCTTGATTCATTTGAACATTGAAACAATTGTAACCTCTTGTAGGATCATTCATGGTTTAGTTGAACATGAAAACAATCTATAACAAATTGAGACATCATTCTTGACTCGTTCGAATTTTGAAACAATTTGTAGCTTCATTCATGACTCGTTTGAACATGGAAATAACTTGTAAACTCTTGTAGGATCATTTTTGGCTCATTTGAACATGACAACAAAATGTAACAAATTGAGACACCATTCTTGACTCGTTCGAACTTGGAAACAACTTGTAGCTTCATTCTTGACTCGTTTGAACATGGAAATAACTTGTAAACTCTTGTAGGATCATTCTTGGCTCATTTGAACATTAAAACAAAATGTAACAAATTGAGACACCATTCTTGACTCGTTCGAACTTGGAAACAACTTGTAGCTTCATTCTTGACTCGTTTGAACATGGAAACAACTTGTAAACTCTTGTAGGATCATTTTTGGCTCATTTAACCATGAAAACAATCCGTAACAAATGGAGACATCATTCTTGACTCGTTCAAACTTGGAAACAACTTGTAGCTTCATTCTTGATTCGTTTGAACATTGAAACAATTGTAACCTCTTGTAGGATCATTCTTGGTTCAGTTGAACATGAAAACAATCCGTAACAATTGAGACATCATTCTTGACTCGTTCGAACTTGGAAACAATTTGTAGCTTCATTCTTGACTCGTTTGATCTTGGAAATAACTTGTAAACTCTTGTAGGATCATTCTTGGTTCATTTGAACATGAAAACAATCTGTAAAATTGAGACATCATTCTTGACTCGTTCGAACTTGGAAATAACTTGTAGCTTCATTCTTGACTCGTTTGAACATTGAAACAATTGTAACTCCTGTAGGATCATTCTTGGTTCATTTGGACATGAAAACAATCCATAACAAATTGAGACATCATCTTGACTCGTTCGAACTTGGAAACAACTTGTAGCTTCATTCTTGACTCGTTTGAACATGGAAATAACTTGTAAACTCTTGTAGGATCATTCTTGGCTCATTTGAACATGAAAACAAAATGTAACAAATTGAGACACCATTCTTGACTCGTTCGAACTTGGAAACAACTTGTAGCTGCATTCTTGACTCGTTTGAATATGGAAACAACTTGTAAACTCTTGTAGGATCATTTTTAGCTCATTTGAACATGAAAACAATCCGTAACAAATGGAGATATCATTCTTGACTCGTTCAAACTTGGAAACAACTTGTAGCTTCATTCTTGATTCATTTGAACATTGAAACAATTGTAACCTCTTGTAGGATCAGTTTTGGCTCATTTGAATATGAAAACAATCTGTAACAAATGGAGACATCATTCTTGACTCGTTCAAACTTGGAAACAACTTGTAGCTTCATTCTTGATTCATTTGAACATTGAAACAATTGTAACCTCTTGTAGGATCAGTTTTGGCTCATTTGAACATGAAAACAATCTGTAACAACTTGAGACTTTATTCTTGACTCGTTTGAACTTGGAAACAACTTGTAGCTTCATTCTTGACTCGTTTGAACATGGAAACAACTTGTAAACTCTTGTAGATTCATTCTTGGCTCATTTGAACATGAAAACAATCCGTAACAAATGAAGACATCATTCTTGACTCGTTCAAACTTGGAAAAAACTTGTAGCTTCATTCTTGATTCGTTTGAACATTGAAACAATTGTAATCTTGTAGGATCATTCATGGTTTAGTTGAACATGAAAACAATCTGTAACAAATTGAGACATCATTCTTGACTCATTCGAATTTGGAAAAAATTTGTAGCTTCATTCTTGACTCGTTTGAACATGGAAATAACTTGTAAACTCTTGTAGGATCATTCTTGGCTCATTTGAACATGAAAACAAAATGTAAAAAATTGAGCCACCATTCTTGACTCGTTCGAACTTGGAAATAACTTGTAGCTTCATTCTTGATTCGTTTGAACATTGAAACAATTGTAACCTCTTGTAGGATCATTCATGGTTTAGTTGAACATGAAAACAATCTGTAACAAATTGAGACATCATTCTTGACTCGTTCGAATTTGGAAAAAATTTGTAGCTTCATTCTTGACTCGTTTGAACGTGGAAATAACTTATAAACTCTTGTAGGATCATTCTTGGCTCATTTGAACATGAAAACAAAATGTAACAAATTGAGACACCATTCTTGACTCGTTCGAACTTGGAAATAACTTGTAGCTTCATTCTTGATTCGTTTGAACATTGAAACAATTGTACCCTCTTGTAGGATCATTCATGGTTTAGTTGAATATGAAAACAATCTATAACAAATTGAGACATCATTCTTGACTCGTTCGAATTTGGAAAAAATTTGTAGCTTCATTCTTGACTCGTTTGAACATGGAAATAACTTATAAACTCTTGTAGGATCATTCTTGGCTCATTTGAACATGAAAACAAAATGTAACAAATTGAGACACCATTCTTGACTCGTTCGAACTTGGAAACAACTTGTAGCTTCATTCTTGACTCGTTTGAACATGGAAATAACTTGTAAACTCTTGTAGGATCATTCTTGGCTCATTTAAACATGAAAACAAAATGTAACAAATTGAGACACCATTCTTGACTCGTTCGAACTTGGAAACAACTTGTAGCTTCATTCTTGACTCGTTTGAACATGGAAACAACTTGTAAACTCTTGTAGGATCATTCTTGGCTCATTTGAACATGAAAACAAAATGTAACAAATTGAGACACCATTCTTGACTCGTTCGAACTTGGAAACAACTTGTAGCTTCATTCTTGACTCGTTTGAAAATGGAAATAACTTGTAAACTCTTGTAGGATCATTCTTGGCTCATTTGAACATGAAAACAAAATGTAACAAATTGAGACACCATTCTTGACTCGTTCGAACTTGAAAACAACTTGTAGCTGCATTCTTGACTCGTTTGAACATGGAAACAACTTGTAAACTCTTGTAGGATCATTTTTGGCTCATTTGAACATGAAAAAATCCGTAACAAATGGAGACATCATTCTTGATTCGTTCCAACTTGGAAACAACTTGTAGCTTCATTCTTGACTCGTTTGAACATGGAAACAACTTGTAAACTCTTGTAGATTCATTCTTGGCTCATTTGAACATGAAAACAATCCTTAACAAATGAAGACATCATTCTTGACTCGTTCAAACTTGGAAAAAACTTGTAGCTTCATTCTTGATTCATTTGAACATTGAAACAATTGTAACCTCTTGTAGGATCATTCATGGTTTAGTTGAACATGAAAACAATCTGTAACAAATTGAGACATCATTCTTGACTCGTTCGAATTTTGAAACAATTTGTAGCTTCATTCATGACTCGTTTGAACATGGAAATAACTTGTAAACTCTTGTAGGATCATTTTTGGCTCATTTGAACATGACAACAAAATGTAACAAATTGAGACACCATTCTTGACTCGTTCGAACTTGGAAACAACTTGTAGCTTCATTCTTGACTCGTTTGAACATGGAAATAACTTGTAAACTCTTGTAGGATCATTCTTGGCTCATTTGAACATTAAAACAAAATGTAACAAATTGAGACACCATTCTTGACTCGTTCGAACTTGGAAACAACTTGTAGCTTCATTCTTGACTCGTTTGAACATGGAAACAACTTGTAAACTCTTGTAGGATCATTTTTGGCTCATTTAACCATGAAAACAATCCGTAACAAATGGAGACATCATTCTTGACTCGTTCAAACTTGGAAACAACTTGTAGCTTCATTCTTGATTCATTTGAACATTGAAACAATTGTAACCTCTTGTAGGATCAGTTTTGGCTCATTTGAACATGAAAACAATCTGTAACAAATGGAGACATCATTCCTGACTCGTTCAAACTTGGAAACAACTTGTAGCTTCATTCTTGATTCATTTGAACATTGAAACAATTGTAACCTCTTGTAGGATCAGTTTTGGCTCATTTGAACATGAAAACAATCTGTAACAACTTGAGACTTTATTCTTGACTCGTTTGAACTTGGAAACAACTTGTAGCTTCATTCTTGACTCGTTTGAACATTTAAACAACTTGTAAACTCTTGTAGATTCATTCTTGGCTCATTTGAACATGAAAACAATCCGTAACAAATGAAGACATCATTCTTGACTCGTTCAAACTTGGAAAAAACTTGTAGCTTCATTCTTGATTCGTTTGAACATTGAAACAATTGTAATCTTGTAGGATCATTCATGGTTTAGTTGAACATGAAAACAATCTGTAACAAATTGAGACATCATTCTTGACTCGTTCGAATTTGGAAAAAATTTGTAGCTTCATTCTTGACTCGTTTGAACATGGAAATAACTTGTAAACTCTTGTAGGATCATTCTTGGCTCATTTGAACATGAAAACAAAATGTAAAAAATTGAGCCACCATTCTTGACTCGTTCGAACTTGGAAATAACTTGTAGCTTCATTCTTGATTCGTTTGAACATTGAAACAATTGTAACCTCTTGTAGGATCATTCATGGTTTAGTTGAACATGAAAACAATCTGTAACAAATTGAGACATCATTCTTGACTCGTTCGAATTTGGAAAAAATTTGTAGCTTCATTCTTGACTCGTTTGAACGTGGAAATAACTTATAAACTCTTGTAGGATCATTCTTGGCTCATTTGAACATGAAAACAAAATGTAACAAATTGAGACACCATTCTTGACTCGTTCGAACTTGGAAACAACTTGTAGCTTCATTCTTGACTCGTTTGAACATGGAAATAACTTGTAAACTCTTGTAGGATCATTCTTGGCTCATTTAAACATGAAAACAAAATGTAACAAATTGAGACACCATTCTTGACTCGTTCGAACTTGGAAACAACTTGTAGCTTCATTCTTGACTCGTTTGAACATGGAAACAACTTGTAAACTCTTGTAGGATCATTTTTGGCTCATTTGAACATGAAAACAAAATGTAACAAATTGAGACACCATTCTTGACTCGTTCGAACTTGGAAACAACTTGTAGCTTCATTCTTGACTCGTTTGAAAATGGAAATAACTTGTAAACTCTTGTAGGATCATTCTTGGCTCATTTGAACATGAAAACAAAATGTAACAAATTGAGACACCATTCTTGACTCGTTCGAACTTGGAAACAACTTGTAGCTGCATTCTTGACTCGTTTGAACATGGAAACAACTTGAAAACTCTTGTAGGATCATTTTTGGCTCATTTGAACATGAAAAAATCCGTAACAAATGGAGACATCATTCTTGACTCGTTCCAACTTGGAAACAACTTGTAGCTTCATTCTTGACTCGTTTGAACATGGAAACAACTTGTGTTTAGTAGATTCATTCTTGGCTCATTTGAACATGAAAACAATCCGTAACAAATGAAGACAGCATTCTTGACTCGTTCAAACTTGGAAAAAACTTGTAGCTTCATTCTTGATTCATTTGAACATTGAAATAATTGTAACCTCTTGTAGGATCATTCATGGTTTAGTTGAACATGAAAACAATCTGTAACAAATTGAGACATCATTCTTGACTCGTTCGAATTTGGAAACAATTTGTAGCTTCATTCATGACTCGTTTGAACATGGAAATAACTTGTAAACTCTTGTAGGATCATTCTTGGCTCATTTGAACATGAAAACAAAATGTAACAAATTGAGACACCATTCTTGACTCGTTCGAACTTGGAAACAACTTGTAGCTTCATTCTTGATTCGTTTGAACATTGAAACAATTGTAACCTCTTGTAGGATCATTCATGGTTTAGTTGAACATGAAAACAATCTGTAACAAATTGAGACATCATTCTTGACTCGTTCGAATTTGGAAAAAATTTGTAGCTTCATTCTTGACTCGTTTGAACATGGAAATAACTTGTAAACTCTTGTAGGATCATTCTTGACTCATTTTAACATGAAAACAAAATGTAACAAATTGAGACACCATTCTTGACTCGTTCGAACTTGGAAACAAAATGTAGCTTCATTCTTGACTCGTTTGAACATGGAAATAACTTGTAAACTCTTGTAGGATCATTCTTGGCTCATTTAAACATGAAAACAAAATGTAACAAATTGAGACACCATTCTTGACTCGTTCGAACTTGGAAACAACTTGTAGCTTCATTCTTGACTCGTTTGAACATGGAAAAAACTTGTAAACTCTTGTAGGATCATTTTTGGCTCATTTGAACATGAAAACAAAATGTAACAAATTGAGACACCATTCTTGACTCGTTCGAACTTGGAAACAACTTGTAGCTTCATTCTTGACTCGTTTGAACATGGAAATAACTTGTAAACTCTTGTAGGATCATTCTTGGCTCATTTAAACATGAAAACAAAATGTAACAAATTGAGACACCATTCTTGACTCGTTCCAACTTGGAAACAACTTGTAGCTTCATTCTTGACTCGTTTGAACATGGAAACAACTTGTAAACTCTTGTAGATTCATTCTTGGCTCATTTGAACATGAAAACAATCCGTAACAAATGAAGACATCATTCTTGACTCGTTCAAACTTGGAAAAAACTTGTAGCTTCATTCTTGATTCTTTTGAACATTGAAATAATTGTAACCTCTTGTAGGATCATTCATGGTTTAGTTGAACATGAAAACAATCTGTAACAAATTGAGACATCATTCTTGACTCGTTCGAATTTGGAAACAATTTGTAGCTTCATTCATGACTCGTTTGAACATGGAAATAACTTGTAAACTCTTGTAGGATCATTCTTGGCTCATTTGAACATGAAAACAAAATGTAACAAATTGAGACACCATTCTTGACTCGTTCGAACTTGGAAACAACTTGTAGCTTCATTCTTGATTCGTTTGAACATTGAAACAATTGTAACCTCTTGTAGGATCATTCATGGTTTAGTTGAACATGAAAACAATCTGTAACAAATTGAGACATCATTCTTGACTCGTTCGAATTTGGAAAAAATTTGTAGCTTCATTCTTGACTCGTTTGAACATGGAAATAACTTGTAAACTCTTGTAGGATCATTCTTGGCTCATTTGAACATGAAAACAAAATGTAACAAATTGAGACACCATTCTTGACTCGTTCGAACTTGGAAACAACTTGTAGCTTCATTCTTGACTCGTTTGAACATGGAAATAACTTGTAAACTCTTGTAGGATCATTCTTGGCTCATTTAAACATGAAAACAAAATGTAACAAATTGAGACACCATTCTTGACTCGTTCGAACTTGGAAACAACTTGTAGCTTCATTCTTGACTCGTTTGAACATGGAAACAACTTGTAAACTCTTGTAGGATCATTTTTGGCTCATTTGAACATGAAAACAAAATGTAACAAATTGAGACACCATTCTTGACTCGTTCGAACTTGGAAACAACTTGTAGCTTCATTCTTGACTCGTTTGAACATGGAAATAACTTGTAAACTCTTGTAGGATCATTCTTGGCTCATTTAAACATGAAAACAAAATGTAACAAATTGAGACACCATTCTTGACTCGTTCGAACTTGGAAACAACTTGTAGCTTCATTCTTGACTCGTTTGAACATGGAAACAACTTGTAAACTCTTGTAGGATCATTTTTGGCTCATTTGAACATGAAAACAAAATGTAACAAATTGAGACACCATTCTTGACTCGTTCGAACTTGGAAACAACTTGTAGCTTCATTCTTGACTCGTTTGAACATGGAAATAACTTGTAAACTCTTGTAGGATCATTCTTGGCTCATTTAAACATGAAAACAAAATGTAACAAATTGAGACACCATTCTTGACTCGTTCCAACTTGGAAACAACTTGTAGCTTCATTCTTGACTCGTTTGAACATGGAAACAACTTGTAAACTCTTGTAGATTCATTCTTGGCTCATTTGAACATGAAAACAATCCGTAACAAATGAAGACATCATTCTTGACTCGTTCAAACTTGGAAAAAACTTGTAGCTTCATTCTTGATTCTTTTGAACATTGAAATAATTGTAACCTCTTGTAGGATCATTCATGGTTTAGTTGAACATGAAAACAATCTGTAACAAATTGAGACATCATTCTTGACTCGTTCGAATTTGGAAACAATTTGTAGCTTCATTCATGACTCGTTTGAACATGGAAATAACTTGTAAACTCTTGTAGGATCATTCTTGGCTCATTTGAACATGAAAACAAAATGTAACAAATTGAGACACCATTCTTGACTCGTTCGAACTTGGAAACAACTTGTAGCTTCATTCTTGATTCGTTTGAACATTGAAACAATTGTAACCTCTTGTAGGATCATTCATGGTTTAGTTGAACATGAAAACAATCTGTAACAAATTGAGACATCATTCTTGACTCGTTCGAATTTGGAAAAAATTTGTAGCTTCATTCTTGACTCGTTTGAACATGGAAATAACTTGTAAACTCTTGTAGGATCATTCTTGGCTCATTTGAACATGAAAACAAAATGTAAAAAATTGAGCCACCATTCTTGACTCGTTCGAACTTGGAAATAACTTGTAGCTTCATTCTTGATTGGTTTGAACATTGAAACAATTGTAACCTCTTGTAGGATCATTCATGGTTTAGTTGAACATGAAAACAATCTGTAACAAATTGAGACATCATTCTTGACTCGTTCGAATTTGGAAAAAATTTGTAGCTTCATTCTTGACTCGTTTGAACGTGGAAATAACTTATAAACTCTTGTAGGATCATTCTTGGCTCATTTGAACATGAAAACAAAATGTAACAAATTGAGACACCATTCTTGACTCGTTCGAACTTGGAAACAACTTGTAGCTTCATTCTTGACTCGTTTGAACATGGAAATAACTTGTAAACTCTTGTAGGATCATTCTTGGCTCATTTAAACATGAAAACAAAATGTAACAAATTGAGACACCATTCTTGACTCGTTCGAACTTGGAAACAACTTGTAGCTTCATTCTTGACTCGTTTGAACATGGAAACAACTTGTAAACTCTTGTAGGATCATTTTTGGCTCATTTGAACATGAAAACAAAATGTAACAAATTGAGACACCATTCTTGACTCGTTCGAACTTGGAAACAACTTGTAGCTTCATTCTTGACTCGTTTGAAAATGGAAATAACTTGTAAACTCTTGTAGGATCATTCTTGGCTCATTTGAACATGAAAACAAAATGTAACAAATTGAGACACCATTCTTGACTCGTTCGAACTTGGAAACAACTTGTAGCTGCATTCTTGACTCGTTTGAACATGGAAACAACTTGAAAACTCTTGTAGGATCATTTTTGGCTCATTTGAACATGAAAAAATCCGTAACAAATGGAGACATCATTCTTGACTCGTTCCAACTTGGAAACAACTTGTAGCTTCATTCTTGACTCGTTTGAACATGGAAACAACTTGTAAACTCTTGTAGATTCATTCTTGGCTCATTTGAACATGAAAACAATCCGTAACAAATGAAGACAGCATTCTTGACTCGTTCAAACTTGGAAAAAACTTGTAGCTTCATTCTTGATTCATTTGAACATTGAAATAATTGTAACCTCTTGTAGGATCATTCATGGTTTAGTTGAACATGAAAACAATCTGTAACAAATTGAGACATCATTCTTGACTCGTTCGAATTTGGAAACAATTTGTAGCTTCATTCATGACTCGTTTGAACATGGAAATAACTTGTAAACTCTTGTAGGATCATTCTTGGCTCATTTGAACATGAAAACAAAATGTAACAAATTGAGACACCATTCTTGACTCGTTCGAACTTGGAAACAACTTGTAGCTTCATTCTTGATTCGTTTGAACATTGAAACAATTGTAACCTCTTGTAGGATCATTCATGGTTTAGTTGAACATGAAAACAATCTGTAACAAATTGAGACATCATTCTTGACTCGTTCGAATTTGGAAAAAATTTGTAGCTTCATTCTTGACTCGTTTGAACATGGAAATAACTTGTAAACTCTTGTAGGATCATTCTTGGCTCATTTGAACATGAAAACAAAATGTAACAAATTGAGACACCATTCTTGACTCGTTCGAACTTGGAAACAACTTGTAGCTTCATTCTTGACTCGTTTGAACATGGAAATAACTTGTAAACTCTTGTAGGATCATTCTTGGCTCATTTAAACATGAAAACAAAATGTAACAAATTGAGACACCATTCTTGACTCGTTCCAACTTGGAAACAACTTGTAGCTTCATTCTTGACTCGTTTGAACATGGAAACAACTTGTAAACTCTTGTAGATTCATTCTTGGCTCATTTGAACATGAAAACAATCCGTAACAAATGAAGTCATCATTCTTGACTCGTTCAAACTTGGAAAAAACTTGTAGCTTCATTCTTGATTCTTTTGAACATTGAAATAATTGTAACCTCTTGTAGGATCATTCATGGTTTAGTTGAACATGAAAACAATCTGTAACAAATTGAGACATCATTCTTGACTCGTTCGAATTTGGAAACAATTTGTAGCTTCATTCATGACTCGTTTGAACATGGAAATAACTTGTAAACTCTTGTAGGATCATTCTTGGCTCATTTGAACATGAAAACAAAATGTAACAAATTGAGACACCATTCTTGACTCGTTCGAACTTGGAAACAACTTGTAGCTTCATTCTTGATTCGTTTGAACATTGAAACAATTGTAACCTCTTGTAGGATCATTCATGGTTTAGTTGAACATGAAAACAATCTGTAACAAATTGAGACATCATTCTTGACTCGTTCGAATTTGGAAAAAATTTGTAGCTTCATTCTTGACTCGTTTGAACATGGAAATAACTTGTAAACTCTTGTAGGATCATTCTTGGCTCATTTGAACATGAAAACAAAATGTAACAAATTGAGACACCATTCTTGACTCGTTCGAACTTGGAAACAACTTGTAGCTTCATTCTTGACTCGTTTGAACATGGAAATAACTTGTAAACTCTTGTAGGATCATTCTTGGCTCATTTAAACATGAAAACAAAATGTAACAAATTGAGACACCATTCTTGACTCGTTCGAACTTGGAAACAACTTGTAGCTTCATTCTTGATTCGTTTGAACATTGAAACAATTGTAACCTCTTGTAGGATCATTCATGGTTTAGTTGAACATGAAAACAATCTGTAACAAATTGAGACATCATTCTTGACTCGTTCGAATTTGGAAAAAATTTGTAGCTTCATTCTTGACTCGTTTGAACATGGAAATAACTTGTAAACTCTTGTAGGATCATTCTTGGCTCATTTGAACATGAAAACAAAATGTAACAAATTGAGACACCATTCTTGACTCGTTCGAACTTGGAAACAACTTGTAGCTTCATTCTTGACTCGTTTGAACATGGAAATAACTTGTAAACTCTTGTAGGATCATTCTTGGCTCATTTAAACATGAAAACAAAATGTAACAAATTGAGACACCATTCTTGACTCGTTCGAACTTGGAAACAACTTGTAGCTTCATTCTTGACTCGTTTGAACATGGAAACAACTTGTAAACTCTTGTAGGATCATTTTTGGCTCATTTAACATGAAAACAAAATGTAACAAATTGAGACACCATTCTTGACTCGTTCGAACTTGGAAACAACTTGTAGCTTCATTCTTGACTCGTTTGAACATGGAAATAACTTGTAAACTCTTGTAGGATCATTCTTGGCTCATTTAAACATGAAAACAAAATGTAACAAATTGAGACACCATTCTTGACTCGTTCCAACTTGGAAACAACTTGTAGCTTCATTCTTGACTCGTTTGAACATGGAAACAACTTGTAAACTCTTGTAGATTCATTCTTGGCTCATTTGAACATGAAAACAATCCGTAACAAATGAAGTCATCATTCTTGACTCGTTCAAACTTGGAAAAAACTTGTAGCTTCATTCTTGATTCTTTTGAACATTGAAATAATTGTAACCTCTTGTAAGATCATTCATGGTTTAGTTGAACATGAAAACAATCTGTAACAAATTGAGACATCATTCTTGACTCGTTCGAATTTGGAAACAATTTGTAGCTTCATTCATGACTCGTTTGAACATGGAAATAACTTGTAAACTCTTGTAGGATCATTCTTGGCTCATTTGAACATGAAAACAAAATGTAACAAATTGAGACACCATTCTTGACTCGTTCGAACTTGGAAACAACTTGTAGCTTCATTCTTGATTCGTTTGAACATTGAAACAATTGTAACCTCTTGTAGGATCATTCATGGTTTAGTTGAACATGAAAACAATCTGTAACAAATTGAGACATCATTCTTGACTCGTTCGAATTTGGAAAAAATTTGTAGCTTCATTCTTGACTCGTTTGAACATGGAAATAACTTGTAAACTCTTGTAGGATCATTCTTGGCTCATTTGAACATGAAAACAAAATGTAACAAATTGAGACACCATTCTTGACTCGTTCGAACTTGGAAACAACTTGTAGCTTCATTCTTGACTCGTTTGAACATGGAAATAACTTGTAAACTCTTGTAGGATCATTCTTGGCTCATTTAAACATGAAAACAAAATGTAACAAATTGAGACACCATTCTTGACTCGTTCGAACTTGGAAACAACTTGTAGCTTCATTCTTGACTCGTTTGAACATGGAAACAACTTGTAAACTCTTGTAGGATCATTTTTGGCTCATTTGAACATGAAAACAAAATGTAACAAATTGAGACACCATTCTTGACTCGTTCGAACTTGGAAACAACTTGTAGCTTCATTCTTGACTCGTTTGAACATGGAAATAACTTGTAAACTCTTGTAGGATCATTCTTGGCTCATTTAAACATGAAAACAAAATGTAACAAATTGAGACACCATTCTTGACTCGTTCGAACTTGGAAACAACTTGTAGCTTCATTCTTGACTCGTTTGAACATGGAAACAACTTGTAAACTCTTGTAGGATCATTTTTGGCTCATTTGAACATGAAAACAAAATGTAACAAATTGAGACACCATTCTTGACTCGTTCGAACTTGGAAACAACTTGTAGCTTCATTCTTGACTCGTTTGAACATGGAAATAACTTGTAAACTCTTGTAGGATCATTCTTGGCTCATTTAAACATGAAAACAAAATGTAGCAAATTGAGACACCATTCTTGACTCGTTCCAACTTGGAAACAACTTGTAGCTTCATTCTTGACTCGTTTGAACATGGAAACAACTTGTAAACTCTTGTAGATTCATTCTTGGCTCATTTGAACATGAAAACAATCCGTAACAAATGAAGACATCATTCTTGACTCGTTCAAACTTGGAAAAAACTTGTAGCTTCATTCTTGATTCTTTTGAACATTGAAATAATTGTAACCTCTTGTAGGATCATTCATGGTTTAGTTGAACATGAAAACAATCTGTAACAAATTGAGACATCATTCTTGACTCGTTCGAATTTGGAAACAATTTGTAGCTTCATTCATGACTCGTTTGAACATGGAAATAACTTGTAAACTCTTGTAGGATCATTCTTGGCTCATTTGAACATGAAAACAAAATGTAACAAATTGAGACACCATTCTTGACTCGTTCGAACTTGGAAACAACTTGTAGCTTCATTCTTGATTCGTTTGAACATTGAAACAATTGTAACCTCTTGTAGGATCATTCATGGTTTAGTTGAACATGAAAACAATCTGTAACAAATTGAGACATCATTCTTGACTCGTTCGAATTTGGAAAAAATTTGTAGCTTCATTCTTGACTCGTTTGAACATGGAAATAACTTGTAAACTCTTGTAGGATCATTCTTGGCTCATTTGAACATGAAAACAAAATGTAACAAATTGAGACACCATTCTTGACTCGTTCGAACTTGGAAACAACTTGTAGCTTCATTCTTGACTCGTTTGAACATGGAAATAACTTGTAAACTCTTGTAGGATCATTCTTGGCTCATTTAAACATGAAAACAAAATGTAACAAATTGAGACACCATTCTTGACTCGTTCGAACTTGGAAACAACTTGTAGTTTCATTCTTGACTCGTTTGAACATGGAAACAACTTGTAAACTCTTGTAGGATCATTTTTGGCTCATTTGAACATGAAAACAAAATGTAACAAATTGAGACACCATTCTTGACTCGTTCGAACTTGGAAACAACTTGTAGCTTCATTCTTGACTCGTTTGAACATGGAAATAACTTGTAAACTCTTGTAGGATCATTCTTGGCTCATTTAAACATGAAAACAAAATGTAACAAATTGAGACACCATTCTTGACTCGTTCGAACTTGGAAACAACTTGTAGCTTCATTCTTTACTCGTTTGAACATGGAAACAACTTGTAAACTCTTGTAGGATCATTTTTGGCTCATTTGAACATGAAAACAAAATGTAACAAATTGAGACACCATTCTTGACTCGTTCGAACTTGGAAACAACTTGTAGCTTCATTCTTGACTCGTTTGAACATGGAAATAACTTGTAAACTCTTGTAGGATCATTCTTGGCTCATTTAAACATGAAAACAAAATGTAACAAATTGAGACACCATTCTTGACTCGTTCGAACTTGGAAACAATTTGTAGCTTCATTCTTGACTCGTTTGAACATGGAAACAACTTGTAAACTCTTGTAGGATCATTTTTGGCTCATTTGAACATGAAAACAAAATGTAACAAATTGAGACACCATTCTTGACTCGTTCGAACTTGGAAACAACTTGTAGCTTCATTCTTGACTCGTTTGAACATGGAAATAACTTGTAAACTCTTGTAGGATCATTCTTGGCTCATTTAAACATGAAAACAAAATGTAACAAATTGAGACACCATTCTTGACTCGTTCGAACTTGGAAACAATTTGTAGCTTCATTCTTGACTCGTTTGAACATGGAAACAACTTGTAAACTCTTGTAGGATCATTTTTGGCTCATTTGAACATGAAAACAAAATGTAACAAATTGAGACACCATTCTTGACTCGTTCGAACTTGGAAACAACTTGTAGCTTCATTCTTGACTCGTTTGAACATGGAAATAACTTGTAAACTCTTGTAGGATCATTCTTGGCTCATTTAAACATGAAAACAAAATGTAACAAATTGAGACACCATTCTTGACTCGTTCCAACTTGGAAACAACTTGTAGCTTCATTCTTGACTCGTTTGAACATGGAAACAACTTGTAAACTCTTGTAGATTCATTCTTGGCTCATTTGAACATGAAAACAATCCGTAACAAATGAAGACATCATTCTTGACTCGTTCAAACTTGGAAAAAACTTGTAGCTTCATTCTTGATTCTTTTGAACATTGAAATAATTGTAACCTCTTGTAGGATCATTCATGGTTTAGTTGAACATGAAAACAATCTGTAACAAATTGAGACATCATTCTTGACTCGTTCGAATTTGGAAACAATTTGTAGCTTCATTCATGACTCGTTTGAACATGGAAATAACTTGTAAACTCTTGTAGGATCATTCTTGGCTCATTTGAACATGAAAACAAAATGTAACAAATTGAGACACCATTCTTGACTCGTTCGAACTTGGAAACAACTTGTAGCTTCATTCTTGATTCGTTTGAACATTGAAACAATTGTAACCTCTTGTAGGATCATTCATGGTTTAGTTGAACATGAAAACAATCTGTAACAAATTGAGACATCATTCTTGACTCGTTCGAATTTGGAAAAAATTTGTAGCTTCATTCTTGACTCGTTTGAACATGGAAATAACTTGTAAACTCTTGTAGGATCATTCTTGGCTCATTTGAACATGAAAACAAAATGTAACAAATTGAGACACCATTCTTGACTCGTTCGAACTTGGAAACAACTTGTAGCTTCATTCTTGACTCGTTTGAACATGGAAATAACTTGTAAACTCTTGTAGGATCATTCTTGGCTCATTTAAACATGAAAACAAAATGTAACAAATTGAGACACCATTCTTGACTCGTTCGAACTTGGAAACAACTTGTAGCTTCATTCTTGACTCGTTTGAACATGGAAACAACTTGTAAACTCTTGTAGGATCATTTTTGGCTCATTTGAACATGAAAACAAAATGTAACAAATTGAGACACCATTCTTGACTCGTTCGAACTTGGAAACAACTTGTAGCTTCATTCTTGACTCGTTTGAACATGGAAATAACTTGTAAACTCTTGTAGGATCATTCTTGGCTCATTTAAACATGAAAACAAAATGTAACAAATTGAGACACCATTCTTGACTCGTTCGAACTTGGAAACAACTTGTAGCTTCATTCTTGACTCGTTTGAACATGGAAACAACTTGTAAACTCTTGTAGGATCATTTTTGGCTCATTTGAACATGAAAACAAAATGTAACAAATTGAGACACCATTCTTGACTCGTTCGAACTTGGAAACAACTTGTAGCTTCATTCTTGACTCGTTTGAACATGGAAATAACTTGTAAACTCTTGTAGGATCATTCTTGGCTCATTTAAACATGAAAACAAAATGTAACAAATTGAGACACCATTCTTGACTCGTTCCAACTTGGAAACAACTTGTAGCTTCATTCTTGACTCGTTTGAACATGGAAACAACTTGTAAACTCTTGTAGATTCATTCTTGGCTCATTTGAACATGAAAACAATCCGTAACAAATGAAGACATCATTCTTGACTCGTTCAAACTTGGAAAAAACTTGTAGCTTCATTCTTGATTCTTTTGAACATTGAAATAATTGTAACCTCTTGTAGGATCATTCATGGTTTAGTTGAACATGAAAACAATCTGTAACAAATTGAGACATCATTCTTGACTCGTTCGAATTTGGAAACAATTTGTAGCTTCATTCATGACTCGTTTGAACATGGAAATAACTTGTAAACTCTTGTAGGATCATTCTTGGCTCATTTGAACATGAAAACAAAATGTAACAAATTGAGACACCATTCTTGACTCGTTCGAACTTGGAAACAACTTGTAGCTTCATTCTTGATTCGTTTGAACATTGAAACAATTGTAACCTCTTGTAGGATCATTCATGGTTTAGTTGAACATGAAAACAATCTGTAACAAATTGAGACATCATTCTTGACTCGTTCGAATTTGGAAAAAATTTGTAGCTTCATTCTTGACTCGTTTGAACATGGAAATAACTTGTAAACTCTTGTAGGATCATTCTTGGCTCATTTAAACATGAAAACAAAATGTAACAAATTGAGACACCATTCTTGACTCGTTCGAACTTGGAAACAACTTGTAGCTTCATTCTTGACTCGTTTGAACATGGAAATAACTTGTAAACTCTTGTAGGATCATTCTTGGCTCATTTAAACATGAAAACAAAATGTAACAAATTGAGACACCATTCTTGACTCGTTCGAACTTGGAAACAACTTGTAGCTTCATTCTTGACTCGTTTGAACATGGAAACAACTTGTAAACTCTTGTAGGATCATTTTTGGCTCATTTGAACATGAAAACAAAATGTAACAAATTGAGACACCATTCTTGACTCGTTCGAACTTGGAAACAACTTGTAGCTTCATTCTTGACTCGTTTGAACATGGAAATAACTTGTAAACTCTTGTAGGATCATTCTTGGCTCATTTAAACATGAAAACAATCCGTAACAAATGGAGACATCATTCTTGACTCGTTCAAACTTGGAAACAACTTGTAGCTCCATTCTTGATTCATTTGAACATTGAAACAATTGTAACCTCTTGTAGGATCAGTTTTGGCTCATTTGAACATGAAAACAATCTGTAACAAATGGAGACATCATTCCTGACTCGTTCAAACTTGGAAACAACTTGTAGCTTCATTCTTGATTCATTTGAACATTGAAACAATTGTAACCTCTTGTAGGTTCATTTTTGGCTCATTTGAACATGAAAACAATCTGTAACAACTTGAGACTTTATTCTTGACTCGTTTGAACTTGGAAACAACTTGTAGCTTCATTCTTGACTCGTTTGAACATGGAAACAACTTGTAAACTCTTGTAGATTCATTCTTGGCTCATTTGAACATGAAAACAATCCGTAACAAATGAAGACATCATTCTTGACTCGTTCAAACTTGGAAAAAACTTGTAGCTTCATTCTTGATTCGTTTGAACATTGAAACAATTGTAATCTTGTAGGATCATTCATGGTTTAGTTGAACATGAAAACAATCTGTAACAAATTGAGACATCATTCTTGACTCGTTCGAATTTGGAAAAAATTTGTAGCTTCATTCTTGACTCGTTTGAACATGGAAATAACTTGTAAACTCTTGTAGGATCATTCTTGGCTCATTTGAACATGAAAACAAAATGTGAAAAATTGAGCCACCATTCTTGATTCGTTCGAACTTGGAAATAACTTGTAGCTTCATTCTTGATTCGTTTGAACATTGAAACAATTGTAACCTCTTGTAGGATCATTCATGGTTTAGTTGAACATGAAAACAATCTGTAACAAATTGAGACATCATTCTTGACTCGTTCGAATTTGGAAAAAATTTGTAGCTTCATTCTTGACTCGTTTGAACGTGGAAATAACTTATAAACTCTTGTAGGATCATTCTTGGCTCATTTGAACATGAAAACAAAATGTAACAAATTGAGACACCATTCTTGACTCGTTCGAACTTGGAAACAACTTGTAGCTTCATTCTTGACTCGTTTGAACATGGAAATAACTTGTAAACTCTTGTAGGATCATTCTTGGCTCATTTAAACATGAAAACAAAATGTAACAAATTGAGACACCATTCTTGACTCGTTCGAACTTGGAAACAACTTGTAGCTTCATTCTTGACTCGTTTGAACATGGAAACAACTTGTAAACTCTTGTAGGATCATTTTTGGCTCATTTGAACATGAAAACAAAATGTAACAATTTGAGACACCATTCTTGACTCGTTCGAACTTGGAAACAACTTGTAGCTTCATTCTTGACTCGTTTGAAAATGGAAATAACTTGTAAACTCTTGTAGGATCATTCTTGGCTCATTTGAACATGAAAACAAAATGTAACAAATTGAGACACCATTCTTGACTCGTTCGAACTTGGAAACAACTTGTAGCTGCATTCTTGACTCGTTTGAACATGGAAACAACTTGAAAACTCTTGTAGGATCATTTTTGGCTCATTTGAACATGAAAAAATCCGTAACAAATGGAGACATCATTCTTGACTCGTTCCAACTTGGAAACAACTTGTAGCTTCATTCTTGACTCGTTTGAACATGGAAACAACTTGTAAACTCTTGTAGATTCATTCTTGGCTCATTTGAACATGAAAACAATCCGTAACAAATGAAGACAGCATTCTTGACTCGTTCAAACTTGGAAAAAACTTGTAGCTTCATTCTTGATTCATTTGAACATTGAAATAATTGTAACCTCTTGTAGGATCATTCATGGTTTAGTTGAACATGAAAACAATCTGTAACAAATTGAGACATCATTCTTGACTCGTTCGAATTTGGAAACAATTTGTAGCTTCATTCATGACTCGTTTGAACATGGAAATAACTTGTAAACTCTTGTAGGATCATTCTTGGCTCATTTGAACATGAAAACAAAATGTAACAAATTGAGACACCATTCTTGACTCGTTCGAACTTGGAAACAACTTGTAGCTTCATTCTTGATTCGTTTGAACATTGAAACAATTGTAACCTCTTGTAGGATCATTCATGGTTTAGTTGAACATGAAAACAATCTGTAACAAATTCAGACATCATTCTTGACTCGTTCGAACTTGGAAACAACTTGTAGCTTCATTCTTGACTCGTTTGAACATGGAAATAACTTGTAAACTCTTGTAGGATCATTCTTGGCTCATTTGAACATGAAAACAAAATGTAACAAATTGAGACACCATTCTTGACTCGTTCGAACTTGGAAACAACTTGTAGCTTCATTCTTGACTCGTTTGAACATGGAAATAACTTATAAACTCTTGTAGGATCATTCTTGGCTCATTTGAACATGAAAACAAAATGTAACAAATTGAGACACCATTCTTGACTCGTTCGAACTTGGAAACAACTTGTAGCTTCATTCTTGACTCGTTTGAACATGGAAATAACTTGTAAACTCTTGTAGGATCATTCTTGGCTCATCTAAACATGAAAACAAAATGTAACAAATTGAGACACCATTCTTGACTCGTTCGAACTTGGAAACAACTTGTAGCTTCATTCTTGACTCGTTTGAACATGGAAACAACTTGTAAACTCTTGTAGGATCATTTTTGGCTCATTTGAACATGAAAACAAAATGTAACAAATTGAGACACCATTCTTGACTCGTTCGAACTTGGAAACAACTTGTAGCTTCATTCTTGACTCGTTTGAAAATGGAAATAACTTGTAAACTCTTGTAGGATCATTCTTGGCTCATTTGAACATGAAAACAAAATGTAACAAATTGAGACACCATTCTTGACTCGTTCGAACTTGGAAACAACTTGTAGCTGCATTCTTGACTCGTTTGAACATGGAAACAACTTGAAAACTCTTGTAGGATCATTTTTGGCTCATTTGAACATGAAAAAATCCGTAACAAATGGAGACATCATTCTTGACTCGTTCCAACTTGGAAACAACTTGTAGCTTCATTCTTGACTCGTTTGAACATGGAAACAACTTGTAAACTCTTGTAGATTCATTCTTGGCTCATTTGAACATGAAAACAATCCGTAACAAATGAAGACAGCATTCTTGACTCGTTCAAACTTGGAAAAAACTTGTAGCTTCATATTTGATTCATTTGAACATTGAAATAATTGTAACCTCTTGTAGGATCATTCATGGTTTAGTTGAACATGAAAACAATCTGTAACAAATTGAGACATCATTCTTGACTCGTTCGAATTTGGAAACAATTTGTAGCTTCATTCATGACTCGTTTGAACATGGAAATAACTTGTAAACTCTTGTAGGATCATTCTTGGCTCATTTGAACATGAAAACAAAATGTAACAAATTGAGACACCATTCTTGACTCGTTCGAACTTGGAAACAACTTGTAGCTTCATTCTTGATTCGTTTGAACATTGAAACAATTGTAACCTCTTGTAGGATCATTCATGGTTTAGTTGAACATGAAAACAATCTGTAACAAATTGAGACATCATTCTTGACTCGTTCGAATTTGGAAAAAAATTGTAGCTTCATTCTTGACTCGTTTGAACATGGAAATAACTTGTAAACTCTTGTAGGATCATTCTTGGCTCATTTGAACAGGAAAACAAAATGTAACAAATTGAGACACCATTCTTGACTCGTTCGAACTTGGAAACAACTTGTAGCTTCATTCTTGACTCGTTTGAACATGGAAATAACTTGTAAACTCTTGTAGGATCATTCTTGGCTCATTTAAACATGAAAACAAAATGTAACAAATTGAGACACCATTCTTGACTCGTTCGAACTTGGAAACAACTTGTAGCTTCATTCTTGACTCGTTTGAACATGGAAACAACTTGTAAACTCTTGTAGGATCATTTTTGGCTCATTTGAACATGAAAACAAAATGTAACAAATTGAGACACCATTCTTGACTCGTTCGAACTTGGAAACAACTTGTAGCTTCATTCTTGACTCGTTTGAAAATGGAAATAACTTGTAAACTCTTGTAGGATCATTCTTGGCTCATTTGAACATGAAAACAAAATGTAACAAATTGAGACACCATTCTTGACTCGTTCGAACTTGGAAACAACTTGTAGCTGCATTCTTGAATCGTTTGAACATGGAAACAACTTGAAAACTCTTGTAGGATCATTTTTGGCTCATTTGAACATGAAAAAATCCGTAACAAATGGTGACATCATTCTTGACTCGTTCCAACTTGGAAACAACTTGTAGCTTCATTCTTGACTCGTTTGAACGTGGAAACAACTTGTAAACTCTTGTAGATTCATTCTTGGCTCATTTGAACATGAAAACAATCCGTAACAAATGAAGACAGCATTCTTGACTCGTTCAAACTTGGAAAAAACTTGTAGCTTCATTCTTGATTCATTTGAACATTGAAATAATTGTAACCTCTTGTAGGATCATTAATGGTTTAGTTGAACATGAAAACAATCTGTAACAAATTGAGACATCATTCTTGACTCGTTCGAATTTGGAAACAATTTGTAGCTTAATTCATGACTCGTTTGAACATGGAAATAACTTGTAAACTCTTGTGGGATCATTCTTGGCTCATTTGAACATGAAAACAAAATGTAACAAATTGAGACACCATTCTTGACTCGTTCGAACTTGGAAACAACTTGTAGCTTCATTCTTGATTCGTTTGAACATTGAAACAATTGTAACCTCTTGTAGGATCATTCATGGTTTAGTTGAACATGAAAACAATCTGTAACAAATTGAGACATCATTCTTGACTCGTTCGAATTTGGAAAAAAATTGTAGCTTCATTCTTGACTCGTTTGAACATGGAAATAACTTGTAAACTCTTGTAGGATCATTCTTGGCTCATTTGAACAGGAAAACAAAATGTAACAAATTGAGACACCATTCTTGACTCGTTCGAACTTGGAAACAACTTGTAGCTTCATTCTTGACTCGTTTGAACATGGAAATAACTTGTAAACTCTTGTAGGATCATTCTTGGCTCATTTAAACATGAAAACAAAATGTAACAAATTGAGACACCATTCTTGACTCGTTCGAACTTGGAAACAACTTGTAGCTTCATTCTTGACTCGTTTGAACATGGAAACAACTTGTAAACTCTTGTAGGATCATTTTTGGCTCATTTGAACATGAAAACAAAATGTAACAAATTGAGACACCATTCTTGACTCGTTCGAACTTGGAAACAACTTTAGCTTCATTCTTGACTCGTTTGAAAATGGAAATAACTTGTAAACTCTTGTAGGATCATTCTTGGCTCATTTGAACATGAAAACAAAATGTAACAAATTGAGACACCATTCTTGACTCGTTCGAACTTGGAAACAACTTGTAGCTGCATTCTTGACTCGTTTGAACATGGAAACAACTTGAAAACTCTTGTAGGATCATTTTTGGCTCATTTGAACATAAAAAAATCCGTAACAAATGGAGACATCATTCTTGACTCGTTCCAACTTGGAAACAACTTGTAGCTTCATTCTTGACTCGTTTGAACATGGAAACAACTTGTAAACTCTTGTAGATTCATTCTTGGCTCATTTGAACATGAAAACAATCCGTAACAAATGAAGACAGCATTCTTGACTCGTTCAAACTTGGAAAAAACTTGTAGCTTCATTCTTGATTCATTTGAACATTGAAATAATTGTAACCTCTTGTAGGATCATTCATGGTTTAGTTGAACATGAAAACAATCTGTAACAAATTGAGACATCATTCTTGACTCGTTCGAACTTGGAAACAACTTGTAGCTGCATTCTTGACTCGTTTGAACATGGAAACAACTTGAAAACTCTTGTAGGATCATTTTTGGCTCATTTGAACATGAAAAAATCCGTAACAAATGGAGACATCATTCTTGACTCGTTCCAACTTGGAAACAACTTGTAGCTTCATTCTTGACTCGTTTGAACATGGAAACAACTTGTAAACTCTTGTAGATTCATTCTTGGCTCATTTGAACATGAAAACAATCCGTAACAAATGAAGACAGCATTCTTGACTCGTTCAAACTTGGAAAAAACTTGTAGCTTCATTCTTGATTCATTTGAACATTGAAATAATTGTAACCTCTTGTAGGATCATTCATGGTTTAGTTGAACATGAAAACAATCTGTAACAAATTGAGACATCATTCTTGACTCGTTCGAATTTGGAAACAATTTGTAGCTTCATTCATGACTCGTTTGAACATGGAAATAACTTGTAAACTCTTGTAGGATCATTCTTGGCTCATTTGAACATGAAAACAAAATGTAACAAATTGAGACACCATTCTTGACTCGTTCGAACTTGGAAACAACTTGTAGCTTCATTCTTGATTCGTTTGAACATTGAAACAATTGTAACCTCTTGTAGGATCATTCATGGTTTAGTTGAACATGAAAACAATCTGTAACAAATTCAGACATCATTCTTGACTCGTTCGAACTTGGAAACAACTTGTAGCTTCATTCTTGACTCGTTTGAACATGGAAATAACTTGTAAACTCTTGTAGGATCATTCTTGGCTCATTTGAACATGAAAACAAAATGTAACAAATTGAGACACCATTCTTGACTCGTTCGAACTTGGAAACAACTTGTAGCTTCATTCTTGACTCGTTTGAACATGGAAATAACTTATAAACTCTTGTAGGATCATTCTTGGCTCATTTGAACATGAAAACAAAATGTAACAAATTGAGACACCATTCTTGACTCGTTCGAACTTGGAAACAACTTGTAGCTTCATTCTTGACTCGTTTGAACATGGAAATAACTTGTAAACTCTTGTAGGATCATTCTTGGCTCATCTAAACATGAAAACAAAATGTAACAAATTGAGACACCATTCTTGACTCGTTCGAACTTGGAAACAACTTGTAGCTTCATTCTTGACTCGTTTGAACATGGAAACAACTTGTAAACTCTTGTAGGATCATTTTTGGCTCATTTGAACATGAAAACAAAATGTAACAAATTGAGACACCATTCTTGACTCGTTCGAACTTGGAAACAACTTGTAGCTTCATTCTTGACTCGTTTGAAAATGGAAATAACTTGTAAACTCTTGTAGGATCATTCTTGGCTTATTTGAACATGAAAACAAAATGTAACAAATTGAGACACCATTCTTGACTCGTTCGAACTTGGAAACAACTTGTAGCTGCATTCTTGACTCGTTTGAACATGGAAACAACTTGAAAACTCTTGTAGGATCATTTTTGGCTCATTTGAACATGAAAAAATCCGTAACAAATGGAGACATCATTCTTGACTCGTTCCAACTTGGAAACAACTTGTAGCTTCATTCTTGACTCGTTTGAACATGGAAACAACTTGTAAACTCTTGTAGATTCATTCTTGGCTCATTTGAACATGAAAACAATCCGTAACAAATGAAGACAGCATTCTTGACTCGTTCAAACTTGGAAAAAACTTGTAGCTTCATATTTGATTCATTTGAACATTGAAATAATTGTAACCTCTTGTAGGATCATTCATGGTTTAGTTGAACATGAAAACAATCTGTAACAAATTGAGACATCATTCTTGACTCGTTCGAATTTGGAAACAATTTGTAGCTTCATTCATGACTCGTTTGAACATGGAAATAACTTGTAAACTCTTGTAGGATCATTCTTGGCTCATTTGAACATGAAAACAAAATGTAACAAATTGAGACACCATTCTTGACTCGTTCGAACTTGGAAACAACTTGTAGCTTCATTCTTGATTCGTTTGAACATTGAAACAATTGTAACCTCTTGTAGGATCATTCATGGTTTAGTTGAACATGAAAACAATCTGTAACAAATTGAGACATCATTCTTGACTCGTTCGAATTTGGAAAAAAATTGTAGCTTCATTCTTGACTCGTTTGAACATGGAAATAACTTGTAAACTCTTGTAGGATCATTCTTGGCTCATTTGAACAGGAAAACAAAATGTAACAAATTGAGACACCATTCTTGACTCGTTCGAACTTGGAAACAACTTGTAGCTTCATTCTTGACTCGTTTGAACATGGAAATAACTTGTAAACTCTTGTAGGATCATTCTTGGCTCATTTAAACATGAAAACAAAATGTAACAAATTGAGACACCATTCTTGACTCGTTCGAACTTGGAAACAATTTGTAGCTTCATTCTTGATTCGTTTGAACATTGAAACAATTGTAACCTCTTGTAGGATCATTCATGGTTTAGTTGAACATGAAAACAATCTGTAACAAATTGAGACATCATTCTTGACTCGTTCGAATTTGGAAAAAATTTGTAGCTTCATTCTTGACTCGTTTGAACATGGAAATAACTTGTAAACTCTTGTAGGATCATTCTTGGCTCATTTGAACATGAAAACAAAATGTAACAAATTGAGACACCATTCTTGACTCGTTCGAACTTGGAAACAACTTGTAGCTTCATTCTTGACTCGTTTGAACATGGAAATAACTTGTAAACTCTTGTAGGATCATTCTTGGCTCATTTAAACATGAAAACAAAATGTAACAAATTGAGACACCATTCTTGACTCGTTCGAACTTGGAAACAACTTGTAGCTTCATTCTTGACTCGTTTGAACATGGAAACAACTTGTAAACTCTTGTAGGATCATTTTTGGCTCATTTGAACATGAAAACAAAATGTAACAAATTGAGACACCATTCTTGACTCGTTCGAACTTGGAAACAACTTGTAGCTTCATTCTTGACTCGTTTGAACATGGAAATAACTTGTAAACTCTTGTAGGATCATTCTTGGCTCATTTAAACATGAAAACAAAATGTAACAAATTGAGACACCATTCTTGACTCGTTCGAACTTGGAAACAACTTGTAGCTTCATTCTTGACTCGTTTGAACATGGAAACAACTTGTAAACTCTTGTAGGATCATTTTTGGCTCATTTGAACATGAAAACAAAATGTAACAAATTGAGACACCATTCTTGACTCGTTCGAACTTGGAAACAACTTGTAGCTTCATTCTTGACTCGTTTGAACATGGAAATAACTTGTAAACTCTTGTAGGATCATTCTTGGCTCATTTAAACATGAAAACAAAATGTAACAAATTGAGACACCATTCTTGACTCGTTCCAACTTGGAAACAACTTGTAGCTTCATTCTTGACTCGTTTGAACATGGAAACAACTTGTAAACTCTTGTAGATTCATTCTTGGCTCATTTGAACATGAAAACAATCCGTAACAAATGAAGACATCATTCTTGACTCGTTCAAACTTGGAAAAAACTTGTAGCTTCATTCTTGATTCTTTTGAACATTGAAATAATTGTAACCTCTTGTAGGATCATTCATGGTTTAGTTGAACATGAAAACAATCTGTAACAAATTGAGACATCATTCTTGACTCGTTCGAATTTGGAAACAATTTGTAGCTTCATTCATGACTCGTTTGAACATGGAAATAACTTGTAAACTCTTGTAGGATCATTCTTGGCTCATTTGAACATGAAAACAAAATGTAACAAATTGGGACACCATTCTTGACTCGTTCGAACTTGGAAACAACTTGTAGCTTCATTCTTGATTCGTTTGAACATTGAAACAATTGTAACCTCTTGTAGGATCATTCATGGTTTAGTTGAACATGAAAACAATCTGTAACAAATTGAGACATCATTCTTGACTCGTTCGAATTTGGAAAAAATTTGTAGCTTCATTCTTGACTCGTTTGAACATGGAAATAACTTGTAAACTCTTGTAGGATCATTCTTGGCTCATTTAAACATGAAAACAAAATGTAACAAATTGAGACACCATTCTTGACTCGTTCGAACTTGGAAACAACTTGTAGCTTCATTCTTGACTCGTTTGAACATGGAAATAACTTGTAAACTCTTGTAGGATCATTCTTGGCTCATTTAAACATGAAAACAAAATGTAACAAATTGAGACACCATTCTTGACTCGTTCGAACTTGGAAACAACTTGTAGCTTCATTCTTGACTCGTTTGAACATGGAAACAACTTGTAAACTCTTGTAGGATCATTTTTGGCTCATTTGAACATGAAAACAAAATGTAACAAATTGAGACACCATTCTTGACTCGTTCGAACTTGGAAACAACTTGTAGCTTCATTCTTGACTCGTTTGAACATGGAAATAACTTGTAAACTCTTGTAGGATCATTCTTGGCTCATTTAAACATGAAAACAATCCGTAACAAATGGAGACATCATTCTTGACTCGTTCAAACTTGGAAACAACTTGTAGCTCCATTCTTGATTCATTTGAACATTGAAACAATTGTAACCTCTTGTAGGATCAGTTTTGGCTCATTTGAACATGAAAACAATCTGTAACAAATGGAGACATCATTCTTGACTCGTTCAAACTTGGAAACAACTTGTAGCTTCATTCTTGATTCATTTGAACATTGAAACAATTGTAACCTCTTGTAGGTTCATTTTTGGCTCATTTGAACATGAAAACAATCTGTAACAACTTGAGACTTTATTCTTGACTCGTTTGAACTTGGAAACAACTTGTAGCTTCATTCTTGACTCGTTTGAACATGGAAACAACTTGTAAACTCTTGTAGATTCATTCTTGGCTCATTTGAACATGAAAACAATCCGTAACAAATGAAGACATCATTCTTGACTCGTTCAAACTTGGAAAAAACTTGTAGCTTCATTCTTGATTCGTTTGAACATTGAAACAATTGTAATCTTGTAGGATCATTCATGGTTTAGTTGAACATGAAAACAATCTGTAACAAATTGAGACATCATTCTTGACTCGTTCGAATTTGGAAAAAATTTGTAGCTTCATTCTTGACTCGTTTGAACATGGAAATAACTTGTAAACTCTTGTAGGATCATTCTTGGCTCATTTGAACATGAAAACAAAATGTAAAAAATTGAGCCACCATTCTTGATTCGTTCGAACTTGGAAATAACTTGTAGCTTCATTCTTGATTCGTTTGAACATTGAAACAATTGTAACCTCTTGTAGGATCATTCATGGTTTAGTTGAACATGAAAACAATCTGTAACAAATTGAGACATCATTCTTGACTCGTTCGAATTTGGAAAAAATTTGTAGCTTCATTCTTGACTCGTTTGAACGTGGAAATAACTTATAAACTCTTGTAGGATCATTCTTGGCTCATTTGAACATGAAAACAAAATGTAACAAATTGAGACACCATTCTTGACTCGTTCGAACTTGGAAACAACTTGTAGCTTCATTCTTGACTCGTTTGAACATGGAAATAACTTGTAAACTCTTGTAGGATCATTCTTGGCTCATTTAAACATGAAAACAAAATGTAACAAATTGAGACACCATTCTTGACTCGTTCGAACTTGGAAACAACTTGTAGCTTCATTCTTGACTCGTTTGAACATGGAAACAACTTGTAAACTCTTGTAGGATCATTTTTGGCTCATTTGAACATGAAAACAAAATGTAACAATTTGAGACACCATTCTTGACTCGTTCGAACTTGGAAACAACTTGTAGCTTCATTCTTGACTCGTTTGAAAATGGAAATAACTTGTAAACTCTTGTAGGATCATTCTTGGCTCATTTGAACATGAAAACAA
Organism: Oenanthe sinensis; assembly: GCA_028671895.1. NCBI lineage: Eukaryota > Viridiplantae > Streptophyta > Magnoliopsida > Apiales > Apiaceae > Oenanthe > Oenanthe sinensis. The sequence goes on from CM053807.1 coordinate 17,579,150, forward strand.
AATGTAACAAATTGAGACACCATTCTTGACTCGTTCGAACTTGGAAACAACTTGTAGCTGCATTCTTGACTCGTTTGAACATGGAAACAACTTGAAAACTCTTGTAGGATCATTTTTGGCTCATTTGAACATGAAAAAATCCGTAACAAATGGAGACATCATTCTTGACTCGTTCCAACTTGGAAACAACTTGTAGCTTCATTCTTGACTCGTTTGAACATGGAAACAACTTGTAAACTCTTGTAGATTCATTCTTGGCTCATTTGAACATGAAAACAATCCGTAACAAATGAAGACAGCATTCTTGACTCGTTCAAACTTGGAAAAAACTTGTAGCTTCATTCTTGATTCATTTGAACATTGAAATAATTGTAACCTCTTGTAGGATCATTCATGGTTTAGTTGAACATGAAAACAATCTGTAACAAATTGAGACATCATTCTTGACTCGTTCGAATTTGGAAACAATTTGTAGCTTCATTCATGACTCGTTTGAACATGGAAATAACTTGTAAACTCTTGTAGGATCATTCTTGGCTCATTTGAACATGAAAACAAAATGTAACAAATTGAGACACCATTCTTGACTCGTTCGAACTTGGAAACAACTTGTAGCTTCATTCTTGATTCGTTTGAACATTGAAACAATTGTAACCTCTTGTAGGATCATTCATGGTTTAGTTGAACATGAAAACAATCTGTAACAAATTCAGACATCATTCTTGACTCGTTCGAACTTGGAAACAACTTGTAGCTTCATTCTTGACTCGTTTGAACATGGAAATAACTTGTAAACTCTTGTAGGATCATTCTTGGCTCATTTGAACATGAAAACAAAATGTAACAAATTGAGACACCATTCTTGACTCGTTCGAACTTGGAAACAACTTGTAGCTTCATTCTTGACTCGTTTGAACATGGAAATAACTTATAAACTCTTGTAGGATCATTCTTGGCTCATTTGAACATGAAAACAAAATGTAACAAATTGAGACACCATTCTTGACTCGTTCGAACTTGGAAACAACTTGTAGCTTCATTCTTGACTCGTTTGAACATGGAAATAACTTGTAAACTCTTGTAGGATCATTCTTGGCTCATCTAAACATGAAAACAAAATGTAACAAATTGAGACACCATTCTTGACTCGTTCGAACTTGGAAACAACTTGTAGCTTCATTCTTGACTCGTTTGAACATGGAAACAACTTGTAAACTCTTGTAGGATCATTTTTGGCTCATTTGAACATGAAAACAAAATGTAACAAATTGAGACACCATTCTTGACTCGTTCGAACTTGGAAACAACTTGTAGCTTCATTCTTGACTCGTTTGAAAATGGAAATAACTTGTAAACTCTTGTAGGATCATTCTTGGCTCATTTGAACATGAAAACAAAATGTAACAAATTGAGACACCATTCTTGACTCGTTCGAACTTGGAAACAACTTGTAGCTGCATTCTTGACTCGTTTGAACATGGAAACAACTTGAAAACTCTTGTAGGATCATTTTTGGCTCATTTGAACATGAAAAAATCCGTAACAAATGGAGACATCATTCTTGACTCGTTCCAACTTGGAAACAACTTGTAGCTTCATTCTTGACTCGTTTGAACATGGAAACAACTTGTAAACTCTTGTAGATTCATTCTTGGCTCATTTGAACATGAAAACAATCCGTAACAAATGAAGACAGCATTCTTGACTCGTTCAAACTTGGAAAAAACTTGTAGCTTCATATTTGATTCATTTGAACATTGAAATAATTGTAACCTCTTGTAGGATCATTCATGGTTTAGTTGAACATGAAAACAATCTGTAACAAATTGAGACATCATTCTTGACTCGTTCGAATTTGGAAACAATTTGTAGCTTCATTCATGACTCGTTTGAACATGGAAATAACTTGTAAACTCTTGTAGGATCATTCTTGGCTCATTTGAACATGAAAACAAAATGTAACAAATTGAGACACCATTCTTGACTCGTTCGAACTTGGAAACAACTTGTAGCTTCATTCTTGATTCGTTTGAACATTGAAACAATTGTAACCTCTTGTAGGATCATTCATGGTTTAGTTGAACATGAAAACAATCTGTAACAAATTGAGACATCATTCTTGACTCGTTCGAATTTGGAAAAAAATTGTAGCTTCATTCTTGACTCGTTTGAACATGGAAATAACTTGTAAACTCTTGTAGGATCATTCTTGGCTCATTTGAACAGGAAAACAAAATGTAACAAATTGAGACACCATTCTTGACTCGTTCGAACTTGGAAACAACTTGTAGCTTCATTCTTGACTCGTTTGAACATGGAAATAACTTGTAAACTCTTGTAGGATCATTCTTGGCTCATTTAAACATGAAAACAAAATGTAACAAATTGAGACACCATTCTTGACTCGTTCGAACTTGGAAACAACTTGTAGCTTCATTCTTGACTCGTTTGAACATGGAAACAACTTGTAAACTCTTGTAGGATCATTTTTGGCTCATTTGAACATGAAAACAAAATGTAACAAATTGAGACACCATTCTTGACTCGTTCGAACTTGGAAACAACTTGTAGCTTCATTCTTGACTCGTTTGAAAATGGAAATAACTTGTAAACTCTTGTAGGATCATTCTTGGCTCATTTGAACATGAAAACAAAATGTAACAAATTGAGACACCATTCTTGACTCGTTCGAACTTGGAAACAACTTGTAGCTGCATTCTTGAATCGTTTGAACATGGAAACAACTTGAAAACTCTTGTAGGATCATTTTTGGCTCATTTGAACATGAAAAAATCCGTAACAAATGGAGACATCATTCTTGACTCGTTCCAACTTGGAAACAACTTGTAGCTTCATTCTTGACTCGTTTGAACGTGGAAACAACTTGTAAACTCTTGTAGATTCATTCTTGGCTCATTTGAACATGAAAACAATCCGTAACAAATGAAGACAGCATTCTTGACTCGTTCAAACTTGGAAAAAACTTGTAGCTTCATTCTTGATTCATTTGAACATTGAAATAATTGTAACCTCTTGTAGGATCATTAATGGTTTAGTTGAACATGAAAACAATCTGTAACAAATTGAGACATCATTCTTGACTCGTTCGAATTTGGAAACAATTTGTAGCTTAATTCATGACTCGTTTGAACATGGAAATAACTTGTAAACTCTTGTGGGATCATTCTTGGCTCATTTGAACATGAAAACAAAATGTAACAAATTGAGACACCATTCTTGACTCGTTCGAACTTGGAAACAACTTGTAGCTTCATTCTTGATTCGTTTGAACATTGAAACAATTGTAACCTCTTGTAGGATCATTCATGGTTTAGTTGAACATGAAAACAATCTGTAACAAATTGAGACATCATTCTTGACTCGTTCGAATTTGGAAAAAAATTGTAGCTTCATTCTTGACTCGTTTGAACATGGAAATAACTTGTAAACTCTTGTAGGATCATTCTTGGCTCATTTGAACAGGAAAACAAAATGTAACAAATTGAGACACCATTCTTGACTCGTTCGAACTTGGAAACAACTTGTAGCTTCATTCTTGACTCGTTTGAACATGGAAATAACTTGTAAACTCTTGTAGGATCATTCTTGGCTCATTTAAACATGAAAACAAAATGTAACAAATTGAGACACCATTCTTGACTCGTTCGAACTTGGAAACAACTTGTAGCTTCATTCTTGACTCGTTTGAACATGGAAACAACTTGTAAACTCTTGTAGGATCATTTTTGGCTCATTTGAACATGAAAACAAAATGTAACAAATTGAGACACCATTCTTGACTCGTTCGAACTTGGAAACAACTTTAGCTTCATTCTTGACTCGTTTGAAAATGGAAATAACTTGTAAACTCTTGTAGGATCATTCTTGGCTCATTTGAACATGAAAACAAAATGTAACAAATTGAGACACCATTCTTGACTCGTTCGAACTTGGAAACAACTTGTAGCTGCATTCTTGACTCGTTTGAACATGGAAACAACTTGAAAACTCTTGTAGGATCATTTTTGGCTCATTTGAACATAAAAAAATCCGTAACAAATGGAGACATCATTCTTGACTCGTTCCAACTTGGAAACAACTTGTAGCTTCATTCTTGACTCGTTTGAACATGGAAACAACTTGTAAACTCTTGTAGATTCATTCTTGGCTCATTTGAACATGAAAACAATCCGTAACAAATGAAGACAGCATTCTTGACTCGTTCAAACTTGGAAAAAACTTGTAGCTTCATTCTTGATTCATTTGAACATTGAAATAATTGTAACCTCTTGTAGGATCATTCATGGTTTAGTTGAACATGAAAACAATCTGTAACAAATTGAGACATCATTCTTGACTCGTTCGAACTTGGAAACAACTTGTAGCTGCATTCTTGACTCGTTTGAACATGGAAACAACTTGAAAACTCTTGTAGGATCATTTTTGGCTCATTTGAACATGAAAAAATCCGTAACAAATGGAGACATCATTCTTGACTCGTTCCAACTTGGAAACAACTTGTAGCTTCATTCTTGACTCGTTTGAACATGGAAACAACTTGTAAACTCTTGTAGATTCATTCTTGGCTCATTTGAACATGAAAACAATCCGTAACAAATGAAGACAGCATTCTTGACTCGTTCAAACTTGGAAAAAACTTGTAGCTTCATTCTTGATTCATTTGAACATTGAAATAATTGTAACCTCTTGTAGGATCATTCATGGTTTAGTTGAACATGAAAACAATCTGTAACAAATTGAGACATCATTCTTGACTCGTTCGAATTTGGAAACAATTTGTAGCTTCATTCATGACTCGTTTGAACATGGAAATAACTTGTAAACTCTTGTAGGATCATTCTTGGCTCATTTGAACATGAAAACAAAATGTAACAAATTGAGACACCATTCTTGACTCGTTCGAACTTGGAAACAACTTGTAGCTTCATTCTTGATTCGTTTGAACATTGAAACAATTGTAACCTCTTGTAGGATCATTCATGGTTTAGTTGAACATGAAAACAATCTGTAACAAATTCAGACATCATTCTTGACTCGTTCGAACTTGGAAACAACTTGTAGCTTCATTCTTGACTCGTTTGAACATGGAAATAACTTGTAAACTCTTGTAGGATCATTCTTGGCTCATTTGAACATGAAAACAAAATGTAACAAATTGAGACACCATTCTTGACTCGTTCGAACTTGGAAACAACTTGTAGCTTCATTCTTGACTCGTTTGAACATGGAAATAACTTATAAACTCTTGTAGGATCATTCTTGGCTCATTTGAACATGAAAACAAAATGTAACAAATTGAGACACCATTCTTGACTCGTTCGAACTTGGAAACAACTTGTAGCTTCATTCTTGACTCGTTTGAACATGGAAATAACTTGTAAACTCTTGTAGGATCATTCTTGGCTCATCTAAACATGAAAACAAAATGTAACAAATTGAGACACCATTCTTGACTCGTTCGAACTTGGAAACAACTTGTAGCTTCATTCTTGACTCGTTTGAACATGAAAACAACTTGTAAACTCTTGTAGGATCATTTTTGGCTCATTTGAACATGAAAACAAAATGTAACAAATTGAGACACCATTCTTGACTCGTTCGAACTTGGAAACAACTTGTAGCTTCATTCTTGACTCGTTTGAAAATGGAAATAACTTGTAAACTCTTGTAGGATCATTCTTGGCTCATTTGAACATGAAAACAAAATGTAACAAATTGAGACACCATTCTTGACTCGTTCGAACTTGGAAACAACTTGTAGCTGCATTCTTGACTCGTTTGAACATGGAAACAACTTGAAAACTCTTGTAGGATCATTTTTGGCTCATTTGAACATGAAAAAATCCGTAACAAATGGAGACATCATTCTTGACTCGTTCCAACTTGGAAACAACTTGTAGCTTCATTCTTGACTCGTTTGAACATGGAAACAACTTGTAAACTCTTGTAGATTCATTCTTGGCTCATTTGAACATGAAAACAATCCGTAACAAATGAAGACAGCATTCTTGACTCGTTCAAACTTGGAAAAAACTTGTAGCTTCATATTTGATTCATTTGAACATTGAAATAATTGTAACCTCTTGTAGGATCATTCATGGTTTAGTTGAACATGAAAACAATCTGTAACAAATTGAGACATCATTCTTGACTCGTTCGAATTTGGAAACAATTTGTAGCTTCATTCATGACTCGTTTGAACATGGAAATAACTTGTAAACTCTTGTAGGATCATTCTTGGCTCATTTGAACATGAAAACAAAATGTAACAAATTGAGACACCATTCTTGACTCGTTCGAACTTGGAAACAACTTGTAGCTTCATTCTTGATTCGTTTGAACATTGAAACAATTGTAACCTCTTGTAGGATCATTCATGGTTTAGTTGAACATGAAAACAATCTGTAACAAATTGAGACATCATTCTTGACTCGTTCGAATTTGGAAAAAAATTGTAGCTTCATTCTTGACTCGTTTGAACATGGAAATAACTTGTAAACTCTTGTAGGATCATTCTTGGCTCATTTGAACAGGAAAACAAAATGTAACAAATTGAGACACCATTCTTGACTCGTTCGAACTTGGAAACAACTTGTAGCTTCATTCTTGACTCGTTTGAACATGGAAATAACTTGTAAACTCTTGTAGGATCATTCTTGGCTCATTTAAACATGAAAACAAAATGTAACAAATTGAGACACCATTCTTGACTCGTTCGAACTTGGAAACAACTTGTAGCTTCATTCTTGACTCGTTTGAACATGGAAACAACTTGTAAACTCTTGTAGGATCATTTTTGGCTCATTTGAACATGAAAACAAAATGTAACAAATTGAGACACCATTCTTGACTCGTTCGAACTTGGAAACAACTTGTAGCTTCATTCTTGACTCGTTTGAAAATGGAAATAACTTGTAAACTCTTGTAGGATCATTCTTGGCTCATTTGAACATGAAAACAAAATGTAACAAATTGAGACACCATTCTTGACTCGTTCGAACTTGGAAACAACTTGTAGCTGCATTCTTGAATCGTTTGAACATGGAAACAACTTGAAAACTCTTGTAGGATCATTTTTGGCTCATTTGAACATGAAAAAATCCGTAACAAATGGAGACATCATTCTTGACTCGTTCCAACTTGGAAACAACTTGTAGCTTCATTCTTGACTCGTTTGAACGTGGAAACAACTTGTAAACTCTTGTAGATTCATTCTTGGCTCATTTGAACATGAAAACAATCCGTAACAAATGAAGACAGCATTCTTGACTCGTTCAAACTTGGAAAAAACTTGTAGCTTCATTCTTGATTCATTTGAACATTGAAATAATTGTAACCTCTTGTAGGATCATTAATGGTTTAGTTGAACATGAAAACAATCTGTAACAAATTGAGACATCATTCTTGACTCGTTCGAATTTGGAAACAATTTGTAGCTTAATTCATGACTCGTTTGAACATGGAAATAACTTGTAAACTCTTGTGGGATCATTCTTGGCTCATTTGAACATGAAAACAAAATGTAACAAATTGAGACACCATTCTTGACTCGTTCGAACTTGGAAACAACTTGTAGCTTCATTCTTGATTCGTTTGAACATTGAAACAATTGTAACCTCTTGTAGGATCATTCATGGTTTAGTTGAACATGAAAACAATCTGTAACAAATTGAGACATCATTCTTAACTCGTTCGAATTTGGAAAAAAATTGTAGCTTCATTCTTGACTCGTTTGAACATGGAAATAACTTGTAAACTCTTGTAGGATCATTCTTGGCTCATTTGAACAGGAAAACAAAATGTAACAAATTGAGACACCATTCTTGACTCGTTCGAACTTGGAAACAACTTGTAGCTTCATTCTTGACTCGTTTGAACATGGAAATAACTTGTAAACTCTTGTAGGATCATTCTTGGCTCATTTAAACATGAAAACAAAATGTAACAAATTGAGACACCATTCTTGACTCGTTCGAACTTGGAAACAACTTGTAGCTTCATTCTTGACTCGTTTGAACATGGAAACAACTTGTAAACTCTTGTAGGATCATTTTTGGCTCATTTGAACATGAAAACAAAATGTAACAAATTGAGACACCATTCTTGACTCGTTCGAACTTGGAAACAACTTTAGCTTCATTCTTGACTCGTTTGAAAATGGAAATAACTTGTAAACTCTTGTAGGATCATTCTTGGCTCATTTGAACATGAAAACAAAATGTAACAAATTGAGACACCATTCTTGACTCGTTCGAACTTGGAAACAACTTGTAGCTGCATTCTTGACTCGTTTGAACATGGAAACAACTTGAAAACTCTTGTAGGATCATTTTTGGCTCATTTGAACATAAAAAAATCCGTAACAAATGGAGACATCATTCTTGACTCGTTCAAACTTGGAAAAAACTTGTAGCTTCATATTTGATTCATTTGAACATTGAAATAATTGTAACCTCTTGTAGGATCATTCATGGTTTAGTTGAACATGAAAACAATCTGTAACAAATTGAGACATCATTCTTGACTCGTTCGAATTTGGAAACAATTTGTAGCTTCATTCATGACTCGTTTGAACATGGAAATAACTTGTAAACTCTTGTAGGATCATTCTTGGCTCATTTGAACATGAAAACAAAATGTAACAAATTGAGACACCATTCTTGACTCGTTCGAACTTGGAAACAACTTGTAGCTTCATTCTTGACTCGTTTGAAAATGGAAATAACTTGTAAACTCTTGTAGGATCATTCTTGGCTCATTTGAACATGAAAACAAAATGTAACAAATTGAGACACCATTCTTGACTCGTTCGAACTTGGAAACAACTTGTAGCTGCATTCTTGAATCGTTTGAACATGGAAACAACTTGAAAACTCTTGTAGGATCATTTTTGGCTCATTTGAACATGAAAAAATCCGTAACAAATGGAGACATCATTCTTGACTCGTTCCAACTTGGAAACAACTTGTAGCTTCATTCTTGACTCGTTTGAACGTGGAAACAACTTGTAAACTCTTGTAGATTCATTCTTGGCTCATTTGAACATGAAAACAATCCGTAACAAATGAAGACAGCATTCTTGACTCGTTCAAACTTGGAAAAAACTTGTAGCTTCATTCTTGATTCATTTGAACATTGAAATAATTGTAACCTCTTGTAGGATCATTAATGGTTTAGTTGAACATGAAAACAATCTGTAACAAATTGAGACATCATTCTTGACTCGTTCGAATTTGGAAACAATTTGTAGCTTCATTCATGACTCGTTTGAACATGGAAATAACTTGTAAACTCTTGTGGGATCATTCTTGGCTCATTTGAACATGAAAACAAAATGTAACAAATTGAGACACCATTCTTGACTCGTTCGAACTTGGAAACAACTTGTAGCTTCATTCTTGATTCGTTTGAACATTGAAACAATTGTAACCTCTTGTAGGATCATTCATGGTTTAGTTGAACATGAAAACAATCTGTAACAAATTGAGACATCATTCTTGACTCGTTCGAATTTGGAAAAAAATTGTAGCTTCATTCTTGACTCGTTTGAACATGGAAATAACTTGTAAACTCTTGTAGGATCATTCTTGGCTCATTTGAACAGGAAAACAAAATGTAACAAATTGAGACACCATTCTTGACTCGTTCGAACTTGGAAACAACTTGTAGCTTCATTCTTGACTCGTTTGAACATGGAAATAACTTGTAAACTCTTGTAGGATCATTCTTGGCTCATTTAAACATGAAAACAAAATGTAACAAATTGAGACACCATTCTTGACTCGTTCGAACTTGGAAACAACTTGTAGCTTCATTCTTGACTCGTTTGAACATGGAAACAACTTGTAAACTCTTGTAGGATCATTTTTGGCTCATTTGAACATGAAAACAAAATGTAACAAATTGAGACACCATTCTTGACTCGTTCGAACTTGGAAACAACTTTAGCTTCATTCTTGACTCGTTTGAAAATGGAAATAACTTGTAAACTCTTGTAGGATCATTCTTGGCTCATTTGAACATGAAAACAAAATGTAACAAATTGAGACACCATTCTTGACTCGTTCGAACTTGGAAACAACTTGTAGCTGCATTCTTGACTCGTTTGAACATGGAAACAACTTGAAAACTCTTGTAGGATCATTTTTGGCTCATTTGAACATAAAAAAATCCGTAACAAATGGAGACATCATTCTTGACTCGTTCAAACTTGGAAAAAACTTGTAGCTTCATATTTGATTCATTTGAACATTGAAATAATTGTAACCTCTTGTAGGATCATTCATGGTTTAGTTGAACATGAAAACAATCTGTAACAAATTGAGACATCATTCTTGACTCGTTCGAATTTGGAAACAATTTGTAGCTTCATTCATGACTCGTTTGAACATGGAAATAACTTGTAAACTCTTGTAGGATCATTCTTGGCTCATTTGAACATGAAAACAAAATGTAACAAATTGAGACACCATTCTTGACTCGTTCGAACTTGGAAACAACTTGTAGCTTCATTCTTGATTCGTTTGAACATTGAAACAATTGTAACCTCTTGTAGGATCATTCATGGTTTAGTTGAACATGAAAACAATCTGTAACAAATTGAGACATCATTCTTGACTCGTTCGAATTTGGAAAAAAATTGTAGCTTCATTCTTGACTCGTTTGAACATGGAAATAACTTGTAAACTCTTGTAGGATCATTCTTGGCTCATTTGAACAGGAAAACAAAATGTAACAAATTGAGACACCATTCTTGACTCGTTCGAACTTGGAAACAACTTGTAGCTTCATTCTTGACTCGTTTGAACATGGAAATAACTTGTAAACTCTTGTAGGATCATTCTTGGCTCATTTAAACATGAAAACAAAATGTAACAAATTGAGACACCATTCTTGACTCGTTCGAACTTGGAAACAACTTGTAGCTTCATTCTTGACTCGTTTGAACATGGAAACAACTTGTAAACTCTTGTAGGATCATTTTTGGCTCATTTGAACATGAAAACAAAATGTAACAAATTGAGACACCATTCTTGACTCGTTCGAACTTGGAAACAACTTGTAGCTTCATTCTTGACTCGTTTGAAAATGGAAATAACTTGTAAACTCTTGTAGGATCATTCTTGGCTCATTTGAACATGAAAACAAAATGTAACAAATTGAGACACCATTCTTGACTCGTTCGAACTTGGAAACAACTTGTAGCTGCATTCTTGAATCGTTTGAACATGGAAACAACTTGAAAACTCTTGTAGGATCATTTTTGGCTCATTTGAACATGAAAAAATCCGTAACAAATGGAGACATCATTCTTGACTCGTTCCAACTTGGAAACAACTTGTAGCTTCATTCTTGACTCGTTTGAACGTGGAAACAACTTGTAAACTCTTGTAGATTCATTCTTGGCTCATTTGAACATGAAAACAATCCGTAACAAATGAAGACAGCATTCTTGACTCGTTCAAACTTGGAAAAAACTTGTAGCTTCATTCTTGATTCATTTGAACATTGAAATAATTGTAACCTCTTGTAGGATCATTAATGGTTTAATTGAACATGAAAACAATCTGTAACAAATTGAGACATCATTCTTGACTCGTTCGAATTTGGAAACAATTTGTAGCTTCATTCATGACTCGTTTGAACATGGAAATAACTTGTAAACTCTTGTGGGATCATTCTTGGCTCATTTGAACATGAAAACAAAATGTAACAAATTGAGACACCATTCTTGACTCGTTCGAACTTGGAAACAACTTGTAGCTTCATTCTTGATTCGTTTGAACATTGAAACAATTGTAACCTCTTGTAGGATCATTCATGGTTTAGTTGAACATGAAAACAATCTGTAACAAATTGAGACATCATTCTTGACTCGTTCGAATTTGGAAAAAAATTGTAGCTTCATTCTTGACTCGTTTGAACATGGAAATAACTTGTAAACTCTTGTAGGATCATTCTTGGCTCATTTGAACAGGAAAACAAAATGTAACAAATTGAGACACCATTCTTGACTCGTTCGAACTTGGAAACAACTTGTAGCTTCATTCTTGACTCGTTTGAACATGGAAATAACTTGTAAACTCTTGTAGGATCATTCTTGGCTCATTTAAACATGAAAACAAAATGTAACAAATTGAGACACCATTCTTGACTCGTTCGAACTTGGAAACAACTTGTAGCTTCATTCTTGACTCGTTTGAACATGGAAACAACTTGTAAACTCTTGTAGGATCATTTTTGGCTCATTTGAACATGAAAACAAAATGTAACAAATTGAGACACCATTCTTGACTCGTTCGAACTTGGAAACAACTTTAGCTTCATTCTTGACTCGTTTGAAAATGGAAATAACTTGTAAACTCTTGTAGGATCATTCTTGGCTCATTTGAACATGAAAACAAAATGTAACAAATTGAGACACCATTCTTGACTCGTTCGAACTTGGAAACAACTTGTAGCTGCATTCTTGACTCGTTTGAACATGGAAACAACTTGAAAACTCTTGTAGGATCATTTTTGGCTCATTTGAACATAAAAAAATCCGTAACAAATGGAGACATCATTCTTGACTCGTTCAAACTTGGAAAAAACTTGTAGCTTCATATTTGATTCATTTGAACATTGAAATAATTGTAACCTCTTGTAGGATCATTCATGGTTTAGTTGAACATGAAAACAATCTGTAACAAATTGAGACATCATTCTTGACTCGTTCGAATTTGGAAACAATTTGTAGCTTCATTCATGACTCGTTTGAACATGGAAATAACTTGTAAACTCTTGTAGGATCATTCTTGGCTCATTTGAACATGAAAACAAAATGTAACAAATTGAGACACCATTCTTGACTCGTTCGAACTTGGAAACAACTTGTAGCTTCATTCTTGATTCGTTTGAACATTGAAACAATTGTAACCTCTTGTAGGATCATTCATGGTTTAGTTGAACATGAAAACAATCTGTAACAAATTGAGACATCATTCTTGACTCGTTCGAATTTGGAAAAAAATTGTAGCTTCATTCTTGACTCGTTTGAACATGGAAATAACTTGTAAACTCTTGTAGGATCATTCTTGGCTCATTTGAACAGGAAAACAAAATGTAACAAATTGAGACACCATTCTTGACTCGTTCGAACTTGGAAACAACTTGTAGCTTCATTCTTGACTCGTTTGAACATGGAAATAACTTGTAAACTCTTGTAGGATCATTCTTGGCTCATTTAAACATGAAAACAAAATGTAACAAATTGAGACACCATTCTTGACTCGTTCGAACTTGGAAACAACTTGTAGCTTCATTCTTGACTCGTTTGAACATGGAAACAACTTGTAAACTCTTGTAGGATCATTTTTGGCTCATTTGAACATGAAAACAAAATGTAACAAATTGAGACACCATTCTTGACTCGTTCGAACTTGGAAACAACTTGTAGCTTCATTCTTGACTCGTTTGAAAATGGAAATAACTTGTAAACTCTTGTAGGATCATTCTTGGCTCATTTGAACATGAAAACAAAATGTAACAAATTGAGACACCATTCTTGACTCGTTCGAACTTGGAAACAACTTGTAGCTGCATTCTTGAATCGTTTGAACATGGAAACAACTTGAAAACTCTTGTAGGATCATTTTTGGCTCATTTGAACATGAAAAAATCCGTAACAAATGGAGACATCATTCTTGACTCGTTCCAACTTGGAAACAACTTGTAGCTTCATTCTTGACTCGTTTGAACGTGGAAACAACTTGTAAACTCTTGTAGATTCATTCTTGGCTCATTTGAACATGAAAACAATCCGTAACAAATGAAGACAGCATTCTTGACTCGTTCAAACTTGGAAAAAACTTGTAGCTTCATTCTTGATTCATTTGAACATTGAAATAATTGTAACCTCTTGTAGGATCATTAATGGTTTAATTGAACATGAAAACAATCTGTAACAAATTGAGACATCATTCTTGACTCGTTCGAATTTGGAAACAATTTGTAGCTTCATTCATGACTCGTTTGAACATGGAAATAACTTGTAAACTCTTGTGGGATCATTCTTGGCTCATTTGAACATGAAAACAAAATGTAACAAATTGAGACACCATTCTTGACTCGTTCGAACTTGGAAACAACTTGTAGCTTCATTCTTGATTCGTTTGAACATTGAAACAATTGTAACCTCTTGTAGGATCATTCATGGTTTAGTTGAACATGAAAACAATCTGTAACAAATTGAGACATCATTCTTGACTCGTTCGAATTTGGAAAAAAATTGTAGCTTCATTCTTGACTCGTTTGAACATGGAAATAACTTGTAAACTCTTGTAGGATCATTCTTGGCTCATTTGAACAGGAAAACAAAATGTAACAAATTGAGACACCATTCTTGACTCGTTCGAACTTGGAAACAACTTGTAGCTTCATTCTTGACTCGTTTGAACATGGAAATAACTTGTAAACTCTTGTAGGATCATTCTTGGCTCATTTAAACATGAAAACAAAATGTAACAAATTGAGACACCATTCTTGACTCGTTCGAACTTGGAAACAACTTGTAGCTTCATTCTTGACTCGTTTGAACATGGAAACAACTTGTAAACTCTTGTAGGATCATTTTTGGCTCATTTGAACATGAAAACAAAATGTAACAAATTGAGACACCATTCTTGACTCGTTCGAACTTGGAAACAACTTTAGCTTCATTCTTGACTCGTTTGAAAATGGAAATAACTTGTAAACTCTTGTAGGATCATTCTTGGCTCATTTGAACATGAAAACAAAATGTAACAAATTGAGACACCATTCTTGACTCGTTCGAACTTGGAAACAACTTGTAGCTGCATTCTTGACTCGTTTGAACATGGAAACAACTTGAAAACTCTTGTAGGATCATTTTTGGCTCATTTGAACATAAAAAAATCCGTAACAAATGGAGACATCATTCTTGACTCGTTCCAACTTGGAAACAACTTGTAGCTTCATTCTTGACTCGTTTGAACATGGAAACAACTTGTAAACTCTTGTAGATTCATTCTTGGCTCATTTGAACATGAAAACAATCCGTAACAAATGAAGACAGCATTCTTGACTCGTTCAAACTTGGAAAAAACTTGTAGCTTCATTCTTGATTCATTTGAACATTGAAATAATTGTAACCTCTTGTAGGATCATTCATGGTTTAGTTGAACATGAAAACAATCTGTAACAAATTGAGACATCATTCTTGACTCGTTCGAATTTGGAAACAATTTGTAGCTTCATTCATTACTCGTTTGAACATGGAAATAACTTGTAAACTCTTGTAGGATCATTCTTGGCTCATTTGAACATGAAAACAAAATGTAACAAATTGAGACACCATTCTTGACTCGTTCGAACTTGGAAACAACTTGTAGCTTCATTCTTGATTCGTTTGAACATTGAAACAATTGTAACCTCTTGTAGGATCATTCATGGTTTAGTTGAACATGAAAACAATCTGTAACAAATTGAGACATCATTCTTGACTCGTTCGAATTTGGAAAAAATTTGTAGCTTCATTCTTGACTCGTTTGAACATGGAAATAACTTGTAAACTCTTGTAGGATCATTCTTGGCTCATTTGAACAGGAAAACAAAATGTAACAAATTGAGACACCATTCTTGACTCGTTCGAACTTGGAAACAACTTGTAGCTTCATTCTTGACTCGTTTGAACATGGAAATAACTTGTAAACTCTTGTAGGATCATTCTTGGCTCATTTAAACATGAAAACAAAATGTAACAAATTGAGACACCATTCTTGACTCGTTCGAACTTGGAAACAACTTTAGCTTCATTCTTGACTCGTTTGAAAATGGAAATAACTTGTAAACTCTTGTAGGATCATTCTTGGCTCATTTGAACATGAAAACAAAATGTAACAAATTGAGACACCATTCTTGACTCGTTCGAACTTGGAAACAACTTGTAGCTGCATTCTTGACTCGTTTGAACATGGAAACAACTTGAAAACTCTTGTAGGATCATTTTTGGCTCATTTGAACATAAAAAAATCCGTAACAAATGGAGACATCATTCTTGACTCGTTCCAACTTGGAAACAACTTGTAGCTTCATTCTTGACTCGTTTGAACATGGAAACAACTTGTAAACTCTTGTAGATTCATTCTTGGCTCATTTGAACATGAAAACAATCCGTAACAAATGAAGACAGCATTCTTGACTCGTTCAAACTTGGAAAAAACTTGTAGCTTCATTCTTGATTCATTTGAACATTGAAATAATTGTAACCTCTTGTAGGATCATTCATGGTTTAGTTGAACATGAAAACAATCTGTAACAAATTGAGACATCATTCTTGACTCGTTCGAATTTGGAAACAATTTGTAGCTTCATTCATTACTCGTTTGAACATGGAAATAACTTGTAAACTCTTGTAGGATCATTCTTGGCTCATTTGAACATGAAAACAAAATGTAACAAATTGAGACACCATTCTTGACTCGTTCGAACTTGGAAACAACTTGTAGCTTCATTCTTGATTCGTTTGAACATTGAAACAATTGTAACCTCTTGTAGGATCATTCATGGTTTAGTTGAACATGAAAACAATCTGTAACAAATTGAGACATCATTCTTGACTCGTTCGAATTTGGAAAAAATTTGTAGCTTCATTCTTGACTCGTTTGAACATGGAAATAACTTGTAAACTCTTGTAGGATCATTCTTGGCTCATTTGAACATGAAAACAAAATGTAACAAATTGAGACACCATTCTTGACTCGTTCGAACTTGGAAACAACTTGTAGCTTCATTCTTGACTCGTTTGAACATGGAAATAACTTGTAAACTCTTGTAGGATCATTCTTGGCTCATTTAAACATGAAAACAAAATGTAACAAATTGAGACACCATTCTTGACTCGTTCGAACTTGGAAACAACTTGTAGCTTCATTCTTGACTCGTTTGAACATGGAAACAACTTGTAAACTCTTGTAGGATCATTTTTGGCTCATTTGAACATGAAAACAAAATGTAACAAATTGAGACACCATTCTTGACTCGTTCGAACTTGGAAACAACTTGTAGCTGCATTCTTGACTCGTTTGAACATGGAAACAACTTGAAAACTCTTGTAGGATCATTTTTGGCTCATTTGAACATGAAAAAATCCGTAACGAATGGAGACATCATTCTTGACTCGTTCCAACTTGGAAACAACTTGTAGCTTCATTCTTGACTCGTTTGAACATGGAAACAACTTGTAAACTCTTGTAGAATCATTCTTGGCTCATTTGAACATGAAAACAATCCGTAACAAATGAAGACAGCATTCTTGACTCGTTCAAACTTGGAAAAAACTTGTAGCTTCATTCTTGATTCATTTGAACATTGAAATAATTGTAACCTCTTGTAGGATCATTCATGGTTTAGTTGAACATGAAAACAATCTGTAACAAATTGAGACATCATTCTTGACTCGTTCGAATTTGGAAACAATTTGTAGCTTCATTCATGACTCGTTTGAACATGGAAATAACTTGTAAACTCTTGTAGGATCATTCTTGGCTCATTTGAACATGAAAACAAAATGTAACAAATTGAGACACCATTCTTGACTCGTTCGAACTTGGAAACAACTTGTAGCTTCATTCTTGATTCGTTTGAACATTGAAACAATTGTAACCTCTTGTAGGATCATTCATGGTTTAGTTGAACATGAAAACAATCTGTAACAAATTGAGACATCATTCTTGACTCGTTCGAATTTGGAAACAACTTGTAGCTTCATTCTTGACTCGTTTGAACATGGAAACAACTTGTAAACTCTTGTAGGATCATTTTTGGCTCATTTGAACATGAAAACAAAATGTAACAAATTGAAACACCATTCTTGACTCGTTCGAACTTGGAAACAACTTGTAGCTTCATTCTTGACTCGTTTGAAAATGGAAATAACTTGTAAACTCTTGTAGGATCATTCTTGGCTCATTTGAACATGAAAACAAAATGTAACAAATTGAGACACCATTCTTGACTCGTTCGAACTTGGAAACAACTTGTAGCTTCATTCTTGACTCGTTTGAACATGGAAATAACTTGTAAACTCTTGTAGGATCATTCTTGGCTCATTTCAACATTAAAACAAAATGTAACAAATTAAGACACCATTCTTGACTCGTTCGAACTTGGAAACAACTTGTAGATTCATTCTTGACTCGTTTGAACATGGAAACAACTTGTAAACTCTTGTAGGATCATTTTTGGCTCATTTAACCATGAAAACAATCCGTAACAAATGGAGACATCATTCTTGACTCGTTCAAACTTGGAAACAACTTGTAGCTTCATTCTTGATTCGTTTGAACATTGAAACAATTGTAACCTCTTGTAGGATCATTCTTGGTTCAGTTGAACATGAAAACAATCCGTAACAATTGAGACATCATTCTTGACTCGTTCGAACTTGGAAACAATTTGTAGCTTCATTCTTGACTCGTTTGATCTTGGAAATAACTTGTAAACTCTTGTAGGATCATTCTTGGTTCATTTGAACATGAAAACAATCTGTAACAAATTGAGACATCATTCTTGACTCGTTCGAACTTGGAAATAACTTGTAGCTTCATTCTTGACTCGTTTGAACATTGAAACAATTGTAACTCCTGTAGGATCATTCTTGGTTCATTTGGACATGAAAACAATCCATAACAAATTGAGACATCATCTTGACTCGTTCGAACTTGGAAACAACTTGTAGCTTCATTCTTGACTCGTTTGAACATGGAAATAACTTGTAAACTCTTGTGGGATCATTCTTGGCTCATTTGAACATGAAAACAAAATGTAACAAATTGAGACACCATTCTTGACTCGTTCGAACTTGGAAACAACTTGTAACTGCATTCTTGACTCGTTTGAACATGGAAATAACTTGTAAACTCTTGTAGGATCATTCTTGGCTCATTTGAACATGAAAACAAAATGTAACAAATTGAGACACCATTCTTGACTCGTTCGAACTTGGAAACAACTTGTAGCTTCATTCTTGATTCGTTTGAACATTGAAACAATTGTAACCTCTTGTAGGATCATTCATGGTTTAGTTGAACATGAAAACAATCTGTAACAAATTCAGACATCATTCTTGACTCGTTCGAACTTGGAAACAACTTGTAGCTTCATTCTTGACTCGTTTGAACATGGAAATAACTTGTAAACTCTTGTAGGATCATTCTTGGCTCATTTGAACATGAAAACAAAATGTAACAAATTGAGACACCATTCTTGACTCGTTCGAACTTGGAAACAACTTGTAGCTTCATTCTTGACTCGTTTGAACATGGAAATAACTTATAAACTCTTGTAGGATCATTCTTGGCTCATTTGAACATGAAAACAAAATGTAACAAATTGAGACACCATTCTTGACTCGTTCGAACTTGGAAACAACTTGTAGCTTCATTCTTGACTCGTTTGAACATGGAAATAACTTGTAAACTCTTGTAGGATCATTCTTGGCTCATTTAAACATGAAAACAAAATGTAACAAATTGAGACACCATTCTTGACTCGTTCGAACTTGGAAACAACTTGTAGCTTCATTCTTGACTCGTTTGAACATGGAAACAACTTGTAAACTCTTGTAGGATCATTTTTGGCTCATTTGAACATGAAAACAAAATGTAACAAATTGAGACACCATTCTTGACTCGTTCGAACTTGGAAACAACTTGTAGCTTCATTCTTGACTCGTTTGAAAATGGAAATAACTTGTAAACTCTTGTAGGATCATTCTTGGCTCATTTGAACATGAAAACAAAATGTAACAAATTGAGACACCATTCTTGACTCGTTCGAACTTGGAAACAACTTGTAGCTGCATTCTTGACTCGTTTGAACATGGAAACAACTTGAAAACTCTTGTAGGATCATTTTTGGCTCATTTGAACATGAAAAAATCCGTAACAAATGGAGACATCATTCTTGACTCGTTCCAACTTGGAAACAACTTGTAGCTTCATTCTTGACTCGTTTGAACATGGAAACAACTTGTACACTCTTGTAGATTCATTCTTGGCTCATTTGAACATGAAAACAATCCGTAACAAATGAAGACAGCATTCTTGACTCGTTCAAACTTGGAAAAAACTTGTAGCTTCATATTTGATTCATTTGAACATTGAAATAATTGTAACCTCTTGTAGGATCATTCATGGTTTAGTTGAACATGAAAACAATCTGTAACAAATTGAGACATCATTCTTGACTCGTTCGAATTTGGAAACAATTTGTAGCTTCATTCTTGACTCGTTTGAACATGGAAACAACTTGTAAACTCTTGTAGATTCATTCTTGGCTCATTTGAACATGAAAACAATCCGTAACAAATGAAGACAGCATTCTTGACTCGTTCAAACTTGGAAAAAACTTGTAGCTTCATATTTGATTCATTTGAACATTGAAATAATTGTAACCTCTTGTAGGATCATTCATGGTTTAGTTGAACATGAAAACAATCTGTAACAAATTCAGACATCATTCTTGACTCGTTCGAACTTGGAAACAACTTGTAGCTTCATTCTTGACTCGTTTGAACATGGAAATAACTTGTAAACTCTTGTAGGATCATTCTTGGCTCATTTGAACAGGAAAACAAAATGTAACAAATTGAGACACCATTCTTGACTCGTTCGAACTTGGAAACAATTTGTAGCTTCATTCTTGACTCGTTTGAACATGGAAATAACTTGTAAACTCTTGTAGGATCATTCTTGGCTCATTTAAACATGAAAACAAAATGTAACAAATTGAGACACCATTCTTGACTCGTTCGAACTTGGAAACAACTTGTAGCTTCATTCTTGACTCGTTTGAACATGGAAACAACTTGTAAACTCTTGTAGG
Source organism: Oenanthe sinensis (assembly GCA_028671895.1). NCBI lineage: Eukaryota > Viridiplantae > Streptophyta > Magnoliopsida > Apiales > Apiaceae > Oenanthe > Oenanthe sinensis. The sequence goes on from CM053807.1 coordinate 17,600,057, forward strand.
ATCATTTTTGGCTCATTTGAACATGAAAACAAAATGTAACAAATTGAGACACCATTCTTGACTCGTTCGAACTTGGAAACAACTTGTAGCTGCATTCTTGACTCGTTTGAACATGGAAACAACTTGTAAACTCTTGTAGGATCATTTTTGGCTCATTTGAACATGAAAAAATCCGTAACAAATGGAGACATCATTCTTGACTCGTTCCAACTTGGAAACAACTTGTAGCTTCATTCTTGACTCGTTTGAACATGGAAACAACTTGTAAACTCTTGTAGATTCATTCTTGGCTCATTTGACCATGAAAACAATCCGTAACAAATGGAGACATCATTCTTGACTCGTTCAAACTTGGAAACAACTTGTAGCTTCATTCTTGACTCGTTTGAACATGGAAATAACTTGTAAACTCTTGTAGGATCATTCTTGGCTCATTTAAACATGAAAACAAAATGTAACAAATTGAGACACCATTCTTGACTCGTTCGAACTTGGAAACAACTTGTAGCTTCATTCTTGACTCGTTTGAACATGGAAACAACTTGTAAACTCTTGTAGGATCATTTTTGGCTCATTTGAACATGAAAACAAAATGTAACAAATTGAGACACCATTCTTGACTCGTTCGAACTTGGAAACAACTTGTAGCTTCATTCTTGACTCGTTTGAACATGGAAATAACTTGTAAACTCTTGTAGGATCATTCTTGGCTCATTTGAACATGAAAACAAAATGTAACAAATTGAGACACCATTCTTGACTCGTTCGAACTTGGAAACAACTTGTAGCTTCATTCTTGACTCGTTTGAACATGGAAACAACTTGTAAACTCTTGTAGATTCATTCTTGGCTCATTTGAACATGAAAACAATCCGTAACAAATGAAGACATCATTCTTGACTCGTTCAAACTTGGAAAAAACTTGTAGCTTCATTCTTGATTCGTTTGAACATTGAAACAATTGTAACCTCTTGTAGGATCATTCATGGTTTAGTTGAACATGAAAACAATCTGTAACAAATTGAGACATCATTCTTGACTCGTTCGAATTTGGAAAAAATTTGTAGCTTCATTCTTGACTCGTTTGAACATGGAAATAACTTGTAAACTCTTGTAGGATCATTCTTGGCTCATTTGAACATGAAAACAAAATGTAACAAATTGAGACACCATTCTTGACTCGTTCGAACTTGGAAACAACTTGTAGCTTCATTCTTGACTCGTTTGAACATGGAAATAACTTGTAAACTCTTGTAGGATCATTCTTGGCTCATTTAAACATGAAAACAAAATGTAACAAATTGAGACACCATTCTTGACTCGTTCGAACTTGGAAACAACTTGTAGCTTCATTCTTGACTCGTTTGAACATGGAAACAACTTGTAAACTCTTGTAGGATCATTTTTGGCTCATTTGAACATGAAAACAAAATGTAACAAATTGAGACACCATTCTTGACTCGTTCGAACTTGGAAACAACTTGTAGCTTCATTCTTGACTCGTTTGAAAATGGAAATAACTTGTAAACTCTTGTAGGATCATTCTTGGCTCATTTGAACATGAAAACAAAATGTAACAAATTGAGACACCATTCTTGACTCGTTCGAACTTGGAAACAACTTGTAGCTGCATTCTTGACTCGTTTGAACATGGAAACAACTTGTAAACTCTTGTAGGATCATTTTTGGCTCATTTGAACATGAAAAAATCCGTAACAAATGGAGACATCATTCTTGACTCGTTCCAACTTGGAAACAACTTGTAGCTTCATTCTTGACTCGTTTGAACATGGAAACAACTTGTAAACTCTTGTAGATTCATTCTTGGCTCATTTGACCATGAAAACAATCCGTAACAAATGGAGACATCATTCTTGACTCGTTCAAACTTGGAAACAACTTGCAGCTTCATTCTTGATTCATTTGAACATTGAAACAATTGTAACCTCTTGTAGGATCAGTTTTGGCTCATTTGAACATGAAAACAATCTGTAACAACTTGAGACTTTATTTTTGACTCGTTTGAACTTGGAAACAACTTGTAGCTTCATTCTTGACTCGTTTGAACATGGAAACAACTTGTAAACTCTTGTAGATTCATTCTTGGCTCATTTGAACATGAAAACAAAATGTAACAAATTGAGACACCATTCTTGACTCGTTCGAACTTGGAAACAACTTGTAGCTTCATTCTTGACTCGTTTGAACATGGAAATAACTTGTAAACTCTTGTAGGATCATTCTTGGCTCATTTAAACATGAAAACAAAATGTAACAAATTGAGACACCATTCTTGACTCGTTCGAACTTGGAAACAACTTGTAGCTTCATTCTTGACTCGTTTGAACATGGAAACAACTTGTAAACTCTTGTAGGATCATTTTTGGCTCATTTGAACATGAAAACAAAATGTAACAAATTGAGACACCATTCTTGACTCGTTCGAACTTGGAAACAACTTGTAGCTTCATTCTTGACTCGTTTGAAAATGGAAATAACTTGTAAACTCTTGTAGGATCATTCTTGGCTCATTTGAACATGAAAACAAAATGTAACAAATTGAGACACCATTCTTGACTCGTTCGAACTTGGAAACAACTTGTAGCTGCATTCTTGACTCGTTTGAACATGGAAATAACTTGTAAACTCTTGTAGGATCATTCTTGGCTCATTTGAACATGAAAACAAAATGTAACAAATTGAGACACCATTCTTGACTCGTTCGAACTTGGAAACAACTTGTAGCTTCATTCTTGACTCGTTTGAACATGGAAATAACTTGTAAACTCTTGTAGGATCATTCTTGGCTCATTTAAACATGAAAACAAAATGTAACAAATTGAGACACCATTCTTGACTCGTTCGAACTTGGAAACAACTTGTAGCTTCATTCTTGACTCGTTTGAACATGGAAACAACTTGTAAACTCTTGTAGGATCATTTTTGGCTCATTTGAACATGAAAACAAAATGTAACAAATTGAGACACCATTCTTGACTCGTTCGAACTTGGAAACAACTTGTAGCTTCATTCTTGACTCGTTTGAAAATGGAAACAACTTGTAAACTCTTGTAGATTCATTCTTGGCTCATTTGAACATGAAAACAAAATGTAACAAATTGAGACACCATTCTTGACTCGTTCGAACTTGGAAACAACTTGTAGCTTCATTCTTGACTCGTTTGAACATGGAAATAACTTGTAAACTCTTGTAGGATCATTCTTGGCTCATTTAAACATGAAAACAAAATGTAACAAATTGAGACACCATTCTTGACTCGTTCGAACTTGGAAACAACTTGTAGCTTCATTCTTGACTCGTTTGAACATGGAAACAACTTGTAAACTCTTGTAGGATCATTTTTGGCTCATTTGAACATGAAAACAAAATGTAACAAATTGAGACACCATTCTTGACTCGTTCGAACTTGGAAACAACTTGTAGCTTCATTCTTGACTCGTTTGAAAATGGAAATAACTTGTAAACTCTTGTAGGATCATTCTTGGCTCATTTGAACATGAAAACAAAATGTAACAAATTGAGACACCATTCTTGACTCGTTCGAACTTGGAAACAACTTGTAGCTGCATTCTTGACTCGTTTGAACATGGAAACAACTTGTAAACTCTTGTAGGATCATTTTTGGCTCATTTGAACATGAAAAAATCCGTAACAAATGGAGACATCATTCTTGATTCGTTCCAACTTGGAAACAACTTGTAGCTTCATTCTTGACTCGTTTGAACATGGAAACAACTTGTAAACTCTTGTAGATTCATTCTTGGCTCATTTGACCATGAAAACAATCCGTAACAAATGGAGACATCATTCTTGACTCGTTCAAACTTGGAAACAACTTGTAGCTTCATTCTTGACTCGTTTGAACATGGAAATAACTTGTAAACTCTTGTAGGATCATTCTTGGCTCATTTAAACATGAAAACAAAATGTAACAAATTGAGACACCATTCTTGACTCGTTCGAACTTGGAAACAACTTGTAGCTTCATTCTTGACTCGTTTGAAAATGGAAATAACTTGTAAACTCTTGTAGGATCATTCTTGGCTCATTTGAACATGAAAACAAAATGTAAGAAATTGAGACACCATTCTTGACTCGTTCGAACTTGGAAACAACTTGTAGCTGCATTCTTGACTCGTTTGAACATGAAAACAACTTGTAAACTCTTGTAGGATCATTTTTGGCTCATTTGAACATGAAAAAATCCGTAACAAATGGAGACATCATTCTTGACTCGTTCCAACTTGGAAACAACTTGTAGCTTCATTCTTGACTCGTTTGAACATGGAAACAACTTGTAAACTCTTGTAGATTCATTCTTGGCTCATTTGAACATGAAAACAATCCGTAACAAATGAAGACATCATTCTTGACTCGTTCAAACTTGGAAAAAACTTGTAGCTTCATTCTTGATTCATTTGAACATTGAAATAATTGTAACCTCTTGTAGGATCATTCATGGTTTAGTTGAACATGAAAACAATCTGTAACAAATTGAGACATCATTCTTGACTCGTTCGAATTTGGAAACAATTTGTAGCTTCATTCATGACTCGTTTGAACATGGAAATAACTTGTAAACTCTTGTAGGATCATTCTTGGCTCATTTGAACATGAAAACAAAATGTAACAAATTGAGACACCATTCTTGACTCGTTCGAACTTGGAAACAACTTGTAGCTTCATTCTTGATTCGTTTGAACATTGAAACAATTGTAACCTCTTGTAGGATCATTCATGGTTTAGTTGAACATGAAAACAATCTGTAACAAATTGAGACATCATTCTTGACTCGTTCGAATTTGGAAAAAATTTGTAGCTTCATTCTTGACTCGTTTGAACATGGAAATAACTTGTAAACTCTTGTAGGATCATTCTTGGCTCATTTGAACATGAAAACAAAATGTAACAAATTGAGACACCATTCTTGACTCGTTCGAACTTGGAAACAACTTGTAGCTGCATTCTTGACTCGTTTGAACATGGAAACAACTTGTAAACTCTTGTAGATTCATTCTTGGCTCATTTAAACATGAAAACAATCCGTAACAAATGAAGACATCATTCTTGACTCGTTCAAACTTGGAAAAAACTTGTAGCTTCATTCTTGATTCATTTGAACATTGAAATAATTGTAACCTCTTGTAGGATCATTCATGGTTTAGTTGAACATGAAAACAATCTGTAACAAATTGAGACATCATTCTTGACTCGTTCGAATTTGGAAACAATTTGTAGCTTCATTCATGACTCGTTTGAACATGGAAATAACTTGTAAACTCTTGTAGGATCATTCTTGGCTCATTTGAACATGAAAACAAAATGTAACAAATTGAGACACCATTCTTGACTCGTTCGAACTTGGAAACAACTTGTAGCTTCATTCTTGACTCGTTTGAACATGGAAATAACTTGTAAACTCTTGTAGGATCATTCTTGGCTCATTTGAACATGAAAACAAAATGTAACAAATTGAGACACCATTCTTGACTCGTTCGAACTTGGAAAAAACTTGTAGCTGCATTCTTGACTCGTTTGAACATGGAAACAACTTGTAAACTCTTGTAGGATCATTTTTGGCTCATTTGAACATGAAAACAATCCGTAACAAATGGAGACATCATTCTTGACTCGTTCAAACTTGGAAACAACTTGCAGCTTCATTCTTGATTCATTTGAACATTGAAACAATTGTAACCTCTTGTAGGATCAGGTTTGGCTCATTTGAACATGAAAACAATCTGTAACAACTTGAGACTTTATTTTTGACTCGTTTGAACTTGGAAACAAATTGTAGCTTCATTCTTGACTCGTTTGAACATGGAAATACTTGTAAACTCTTGTAGATTCATTCTTGGCTCATTTGAACATGAAAACAATCCGTAACAAATGAAGACATCATTCTTGACTCGTTCAAACTTGGAAAAAACTTGTAGCTTCATTCTTGATTCGTTTGAACATTGAAACAATTGTAACCTCTTGTAGGATCATTCATGGTTTAGTTGAACATGAAAACAATCTGTAACAAATTGAGACATCATTCTTGACTCGTTCGAATTTGGAAAAAATTTGTAGCTTCATTCTTGACTCGTTTGAACATGGAAATAACTTGTAAACTCTTGTAGGATCATTCTTGGCTCATTTGAACATGAAAACAAAATGTAACAAATTGAGACACCATTCTTGACTCGTTCGAACTTGGAAACAACTTGTAGCTTCATTCTTGACTCGTTTGAACATGGAAATAACTTGTAAACTCTTGTAGGATCATTCTTGGCTCATTAGACATGAAAACAAAATGTAACAAATTGAGACACCATTCTTGACTCGTTCGAACTTGGAAACAACTTGTAGCTTCATTCTTGACTCGTTTGAACATGGAAACAACTTGTAAACTCTTGTAGGATCATTTTTGGCTCATTTGAACATGAAAACAAAATGTAACAAATTGAGACACCATTCTTGACTCGTTCGAACTTGGAAACAACTTGTAGCTTCATTCTTGACTCGTTTGAAAATGGAAATAACTTGTAAACTCTTGTAGGATCATTCTTGGCTCATTTGAACATGAAAACAAAATGTAACAAATTGAGACACCATTCTTGACTCGTTCGAACTTGGAAACAACTTGTAGCTGCATTCTTGACTCGTTTGAACATGGAAACAACTTGTAAACTCTTGTAGATTCATTCTTGGCTCATTTAAACATGAAAACAATCCGTAACAAATGAAGACATCATTCTTGACTCGTTCAAACTTGGAAAAAACTTGTAGCTTCATTCTTGATTCATTTGAACATTGAAATAATTGTATCCTCTTGTAGGATCATTCATGGTTTAGTTGAACATGAAAACAATCTGTAACAAATTGAGACATCATTCTTGACTCGTTCCAACTTGGAAACAACTTGTAGCTTCATTCTTGACTCGTTTGAACATGGAAACAACTTGTAAACTCTTGTAGATTCATTCTTGGCTCATTTGAACATGAAAACAATCCGTAACAAATGAAGACATCATTCTTGACTCGTTCAAACTTGGAAAAAACTTGTAGCTTCATTCTTGATTCATTTGAACATTGAAATAATTGTAACCTCTTGTAGGATCATTCATGGTTTAGTTGAACATGAAAACAATCTGTAACAAATTGAGACATCATTCTTGACTCGTTCGAATTTGGAAACAATTTGTAGCTTCATTCATGACTCGTTTGAACATGGAAATAACTTGTAAACTCTTGTAGGATCATTCTTGGCTCATTTGAACATGAAAACAAAATGTAACAAATTGAGACACCATTCTTGACTCGTTCGAACTTGGAAACAACTTGTAGCTTCATTCTTGACTCGTTTGAACATGGAAATAACTTGTAAACTCTTGTAGGATCATTCTTGGCTCATTTGAACATGAAAACAAAATGTAACAAATTGAGACACCATTCTTGACTCGTTCGAACTTGGAAACAACTTGTAGCTGCATTCTTGACTCGTTTGAACATGGAAACAACTTGTAAACTCTTGTAGGATCATTTTTGGCTCATTTGAACATGAAAACAAAATGTAACAAATTGAGACACCATTCTTGACTCGTTCGAACTTGGAAACAACTTGTAGCTTCATTCTTGACTCGTTTGAACATGGAAACAACTTGTAAACTCTTGTAGATTCATTCTTGGCTCATTTGAACATGAAAACAATCCGTAACAAATGAAGACATCATTCTTGACTCGTTCAAACTTGGAAAAAACTTGTAGCTTCATTCTTGATTCATTTGAACATTGAAATAATTGTAACCTCTTGTAGGATCATTCATGGTTTAGTTGAACATGAAAACAATCTGTAACAAATTGAGACATCATTCTTGACTCGTTCGAATTTGGAAAAAATTTGTAGCTTCATTCTTGACTCGTTTGAACATGGAAATAACTTGTAAACTCTTGTAGGATCATTCTTGGCTCATTTGAACATGAAAACAAAATGTAACAAATTGAGACACCATTCTTGACTCGTTCGAACTTGGAAACAACTTGTAGCTGCATTCTTGACTCGTTTGAACATGGAAACAACTTGTAAACTCTTGTAGGATCATTTTTGGCTCATTTGAACATGAAAAAATCCGTAACAAATGGAGACATCATTCTTGACTCGTTCCAACTTGGAAACAACTTGTAGCTTCATTCTTGATTCATTTGAACATTGAAATAATTGTAACCTCTTGTAGGATCATTCATGGTTTAGTTGAACATGAAAATAATCTGTAACAAATTGAGACATCATTCTTGACTCGTTCGAATTTGGAAACAATTTGTAGCTTCATTCATGACTCGTTTGAACATGGAAATAACTTGTAAACTCATGTAGGATCATTCTTGGCTCATTTGAACATGAAAACAAAATGTAACAAATTGAGACACCATTCTTGACTCGTTCGAACTTGGAAACAACTTGTAGCTTCATTCTTGACTCGTTTGAACATGGAAATAACTTGTAAACTCTTGTAGGATCATTCTTGGCTCATTTGAACATTAAAACAAAATGTAACAAATTGAGACACCATTCTTGACTCGTTCGAACTTGGAAACAACTTGTAGCTTCATTCTTGACTCGTTTGAACATGGAAATAACTTGTAAACTCTTGTAGGATCATTCTTGGCTCATTTGAACATGAAAACAAAATGTAACAAATTGAGATACCATTCTTGACTCGTTCGAACTTCAAAACAACTTGTAGCTGCATTCTTGACTCGTTTAAACATGGAAACAACTTGTAAACTCTTGTAGGATCATTTTTGGCTCATTTGAACATGAAAAAATCCGTAACAAATGGAGACATCATTCTTGACTCGTTCCAACTTGGAAACAACTTGTAGCTTCATTCTTGACTCGTTTGAACATGGAAACAACTTGTAAACTCTTGTAGATTCATTCTTGGCTCATTTGAACATGAAAACAATCCGTAACAAATGAAGACATCATTCTTGACTCGTTCAAACTTGGAAAAAACTTGTAGCTTCATTCTTGATTCATTTTAACATTGAAATAATTGTAACCTCTTGTAGGATCATTCATGGTTTAGTTGAACATGAAAACAATCTGTAACAAATTGAGACATCATTCTTGAGTCGTTCGAATTTGGAAACAATTTGTAGCTTCATTCATGACTCGTTTGAACTTGGAAATAACTTGTAAATTCTTGTAGGATCATTCTTGGCTCATTTGAACATGAAAACAAAATGTAACAAATTGAGACACCATTCTTGACTCGTTCGAACTTGGAAACAACTTGTAGCTTCATTCTTGACTCGTTTGAACATGGAAATAACTTGTAAACTCTTGTAGGATCATTCTTGGCTCATTTGAACATGAAAACAAAATGTAACAAATTGAGACACCATTCTTGACTCGTTCGAACTTGGAAAGAACTTGTAGCTTCATTCTTGACTCGTTTGAACATGGAAATAACTTGTAAACTCTTGTAGGATCATTCTTGGCTCATTTAAACATGAAAACAAAATGTAACAAATTGAGACACCATTCTTGACTCGTTCGAACTTGGAAACAACTTGTAGCTTCATTTTTGACTCGTTTAAACATGGAAACAACTTGTAAACTCTTGTAGATTCATTCTTGGCTCATTTGACCATGAAAACAATCCGTAACAAATGGAGACATCATTCTTGACTCGTTCAAACTTGGAAACAACTTGTAGCTTCATTCTTGATTCGTTTGAACATTGAAACAATTGTAACCTCTTGTAGGATCATTCTTGGTTCAGTTGAACATGAAAACAATCCGTAACAATTGAGACATCATTCTTGACTCGTTCGAACTTGGAAACAATTTGTAGCTTCATTCTTGACTCGTTTGATCTTGGAAATAACTTGTAAACTCTTGTAAGATCATTCTTGGTTCATTTGAACATGAAAACAATCTGTAACAAATTGAGACATCATTCTTGACTCGTTCGAACTTGGAAATAACTTGTAGCTTCATTCTTGACTCGTTTGAACATTGAAACAATTGTAACTCCTGTAGGATCATTCTTGGTTCATTTGGACATGAAAACAATCCATAACAAATTGAGACATCATCTTGACTCGTTCGAACTTGGAAACAACTTGTAGCTTCATTCTTGACTCGTTTGAACATGGAAATTACTTGTAAACTCTTGTAGGATCATTCTTGGCTCATTTGAACATGAAAACAAAATGTAACAAATTGAGACACCATTCTTGACTCGTTCGAACTTGGAAACAACTTGTAGCTGCATTCTTGACTCGTTTGAACATGGAAACAACTTGTAAACTCTTGTAGGATCATTTTTGGCTCATTTGAACATGAAAACAAAATGTAACAAATTGAGACACCATTCTTGACTCGTTCGAACTTGGAAACAACTTGTAGCTTCATTCTTGACTCGTTTGAAAATGGAAATAACTTGTAAACTCTTGTAGGATCATTCTTGGCTCATTTGAACATGAAAACAAAATGTAACAAATTGAGACACCATTCTTGACTCGTTCGAACTTGGAAACAACTTGTAGCTGCATTCTTGACTCGTTTGAACATGGAAACAACTTGTAAACTCTTGTAGGATCATTTTTGGCTCATTTGAACATGAAAAAATCCGTAACAAATGGAGACATCATTCTTGACTCGTTCCAACTTGGAAACAACTTGTAGCTTCATTCTTGACTCGTTTGAACATGGAAACAACTTGTAAACTCTTGTAGATTCATTCTTGGCTCATTTGACCATGAAAACAATCCGTAACAAATGGAGACATCATTCTTGACTCGTTTAAACTTGGAAACAACTTGTAGCTTCATTCTTGATTCGTTTGAACATTGAAACAATTGTAACCTCTTGTAGGATCATTCTTGGTTCAGTTGAACATGAAAACAATCCGTAACAATTGAGACATCATTCTTGACTCGTTCGAACTTGGAAACAATTTGTAGCTTCATTCTTGACTCGTTTGATCTTGGAAATAACTTGTAAACTCTTGTAAGATCATTCTTGGTTCATTTGAACATGAAAACAATCTGTAACAAATTGAGACATCATTCTTGACTCGTTCGAACTTGGAAATAACTTGTAGCTTCATTCTTGACTCGTTTGAACATGGAAACAACTTGTAAACTCTTGTAGATTCATTCTTGTCTCATTTGAACATGAAAACAATCTGTAACAAATGAAGACATCATTCTTGACTCGTTCAAACTTGGAAAAAACTTGTAGCTTCATTCTTGATTCGTTTGAACATTGAAACAATTGTAACCTCTTGTAGGATCATTCATGGTTTAGTTGAACATGAAAACAATCTGTAACAAATTGAAACATCATTCTTGACTCGTTCGAATTTGGAAAAAATTTGTAGCTTCATTCTTGACTCGTTTGAACATGGAAATAACTTATAAACTATTGTAGGGTCATTCTTGGCTCATTTGAACATGAAAACAAAATGTAACAAATTGAGACACCATTCTTGACTCGTTCGAACTTGGAAACAACTTGTAGCTTCATTCTTGACACGTTTGAACATGGAAATAACTTGTAAACTCTTGTAGGATCATTCTTGGCTCATTTAAACATGAAAACAAAATGTAACAAATTGAGACACCATTCTTGACTCGTTCGAACTTGGAAACAACTTGTAGCTGCATTCTTGACTCGTTTGAACATGAAAACAACTTATAAACTCTTGTAGGATCATTTTTGGCTCATTTGAACATGAAAAAATCCGTAACAAATGGAGACATCATTCTTGACTCGTTCCAACTTGGAAACAACTTGTAGCTTCATTCTTGATTCATTTGAACATTGAAATAATTGTAACCTTTTGTAGGATCATTCATGGTTTAGTTGAACATGAAAACAATCTGTAACAAATTGAGACATCATTCTTGACTCGTTCGAATTTGGAAACAATTTGTAGCTTCATTCATGACTCGTTTGAACATGGAAATAACTTGTAAACTCTTGTAGGATCATTCTTGGCTCATTTGAACATGAAAACAAAATGTAACAAATTGAGACACCATTCTTGACTCGTTCGAACTTGGAAACAACTTGTAGCTTCATTCTTGACTCGTTTAAACATTGAAACAGTTGTAACCTCTTGTAGGATCATTCTTGGTTCAGTTGAACATGAAAACAATCCGTAACAATTGAGACATCATTCTTGACTCGTTCGAACTTGGAAACAATTTGTAGCTTCATTCTTGACTCGTTTGATCTTGGAAATAACTTGTAAACTCTTGTAGGATCATTCTTGGTTCATTTGAACATGAAAACAATCTGTAACAAATTGAGACATCATTCTTGACTCGTTCGAACTTGGAAATAACTTGTTGCTTCATTCTTGACTCGTTTGAACATTGAAACAATTGTAACTCCTGTAGGATCATTCTTGGTTCATTTGGACATGAAAACAATCCATAACAAATTGAGACATCATCTTGACTCGTTCGAACTTGGAAACAACTTGTAGCTTCATTCTTGACTCGTTTGAACATGGAAATAACTTGTAAACTCTTGTAGGATCATTCTTGGCTCATTTGAACATGAAAACAAAATGTAACAAATTGAGATACCATTCTTGACTCGTTCGAACTTGGAAACAACTTGTAGCTGCATTCTTGACTCGTTTAAACATGGAAACAACTTGTAAACTCTTGTAGGATAATTTTTGGCTCATTTGAACATGAAAAAATCCGTAACAAATGGAGACATCATTCTTGACTCGTTCCAACTTGGAAACAACTTGTAGCTTCATTCTTGACTCGTTTGAACATGGAAACAACTTGTAAACTCTTGTAGATTCATTCTTGGCTCATTTGAACATGAAAACAATCCGTAACAAATGAAGACATCATTCTTGACTCGTTCAAACTTGGAAAAAACTTGTAGCTTCATTCTTGATTCATTTGAACATTGAAATAATTGTAACCTCTTGTAGGATCATTCATGGTTTAGTTGAACATGAAAACAATCTGTAACAAATTGAGACATCATTCTTGACTCGTTCGAATTTGGAAACAATTTGTAGCTTCATTCATGACTCGTTTGAACATGGAAATAACTTGTAAACTCTTGTAGGATCATTCTTGGCTCATTTGAACATGAAAACAAAATGTAACAAATTGAGACACCATTCTTGACTCGTTCGAACTTGGAAACAACTTGTAGCTTCATTCTTGACTCGTTTGAACATGGAAATTACTTGTAAACTCTTGTAGGATCATTCTTGGCTCATTTGAACATGAAAACAAAATGTAACAAATTGAGACACCATTCTTGACTCGTTCGAACTTGGAAACAACTTGTAGCCGCATTCTTGACTCGTTTGAACATGGAAACAACTTGTAAACTCTTGTAGGATCATTTTTGGCTCATTTGAACATGAAAAAATCCGTAACAAATGGAGACATCATTCTTGACTCGTTCCAACTTGGAAACAACTTGTAGCTTCATTCTTGACTCGTTTGAACATGGAAACAACTTGTAAACTCTTGTAGATTCATTCTTGGCTCATTTGAACATGAAAACAATCCGTAACAAATGAAGACATCATTCTTGACTCGTTCAAACTTGGAAAAAACTTGTAGCTTCATTCTTGATTCATTTGAACATTTAAATAATTGTATCCTCTTGTAGGATCTTTCATGGTTTAGTTGAACATGAAAACAATCTGTAACAAATTGAGACATCATTCTTGACTCGTTCGAATTTGGAAACAATTTGTAGCTTCATTCATGACTCGTTTGAACATGGAAATAACTTGTAAACTCTTGTAGGATCATTCTTGGCTCATTTGAACATGAAAACAAAATGTAACAAATTGAGACACCATTCTTGACTCGTTCGAACTTGGAAACAACTTGTAGCTTCATTCTTGACTCGTTTGAACATGGAAATAACTTGTAAACTCTTGTAGGATCATTCTTGGCTCATTTGAACATGAAAACAAAATGTAACAAATTGAGACACCATTCTTGACTCGTTCGAACTTGGAAACAACTTGTAGCTTCATTCTTGACTCGTTTGAACATGGAAACAACTTGTAAACTCTTGTAGATTCATTCTTGGCTCATTTGAACATGAAAACAATCTGTAACAAATGAAGACATCATTCTTGACTCGTTCAAACTTGGAAAAAACTTGTAGCTTCATTCTTGATTCGTTTGAACATTGAAACAATTGTAACCTCTTGTAGGATCATTCATGGTTTAGTTGAACATGAAAACAATCTGTAACAAATTGAGACATCATTCTTGACTCGTTCGAATTTGGAAAAAATTTGTAGCTTCATTCTTGACTCGTTTGAACATGGAAATAACTTATAAACTCTTGTAGGGTCATTCTTGGCTCATTTGAACATGAAAACAAAATGTAACAAATTGAGACACCATTCTTGACTCGTTCGAACTTGAAACAACTTGTAGCTTCATTCTTGACTCGTTTGAACATGGAAATAACTTGTAAACTCTTGTAGGATCATTCTTGGCTCATTTAAACATGAAAACAAAATGTAACAAATTGAGACACCATTCTTGACTCGTTCGAACTTGGAAACAACTTGTAGCTGCATTCTTGACTCGTTTGAACATGGAAACAACTTGTAAACTCTTGTAGGATCATTTTTGGCTCATTTGAACATGAAAAAATCCGTAACAAATGGAGACATCATTCTTGACTCGTTCCAACTTGGAAACAACTTGTAGCTTCATTCTTGATTCATTTGAACATTGAAATAATTGTAACCTCTTGTAGGATTATTCATGGTTTAGTTGAACATGAAAACAATCTGTAACAAATTGAGACATCATTCTTGACTCGTTCGAATTTGGAAACAATTTGTAGCTTCATTCATGACTCGTTTGAACATGGAAATAACTTGTAAACTCTTGTAGGATCATTCTTGGCTCATTTGAACATGAAAACAAAATGTAACAAATTGAGACACCATTCTTGACTCGTTCGAACTTGGAAACAACTTGTAGCTTCATTCTTGACTCGTTTGAACATGGAAATAACTTGTAAACTCTTGTAGGATCATTCTTGGCTCATTTGAACATTAAAACAAAATGTAACAAATTGAGACACCATTCTTGACTCGTTCGAACTTGGAAACAACTTGTAGCTTCATTCTTGACTCGTTTGAACATGGAAACAACTTGTAAACTCTTGTAGGATCATTTTTGGCTCATTTGACCATGAAAACAATCCGTAACAAATGGAGACATCATTCTTGACTCGTTCAAACTTGGAAACAACTTGTAGCTTCATTCTTGATTCGTTTGAACATTGAAACAATTGTAACCTCTTGTAGGATCATTCTTGGTTCAGTTGAACATGAAAACAAT
Source organism: Oenanthe sinensis (assembly GCA_028671895.1). Classification (NCBI taxonomy): domain Eukaryota; kingdom Viridiplantae; phylum Streptophyta; class Magnoliopsida; order Apiales; family Apiaceae; genus Oenanthe; species Oenanthe sinensis. The sequence goes on from CM053807.1 coordinate 17,615,445, forward strand.
CCGTAACAATTGAGACATCATTCTTGACTCGTTCGAACTTGGAAACAATTTGTAGCTTCATTCTTGACTCGTTTGATCTTGGAAATAACTTGTAAACTCTTGTAGGATCATTCTTGGTTCATTTGAACATGAAAACAATCTGTAACAAATTGAGACATCATTCTTGACTCGTTCGAACTTGGAAATAACTTGTAGCTTCATTCTTGACTCGTTTGAACATTGAAACAATTGTAACTCCTGTAGGATCATTCTTGGTTTATTTGGACATGAAAACAATCCATAACAAATTGAGACATCATCTTGACTCGTTCGAACTTGGAAACAACTAGTAGCTTCATTCTTGACTCGTTTGAACATGGAAATAACTTGTAAACTCTTGTAGGATCATTCTTGGCTCATTTGAACATGAAAACAAAATGTAACAAATTGAGATACCATTCTTGACTCGTTCGAACTTGGAAACAACTTGTAGCTGCATTCTTGACTCGTTTAAACATGGAAACAACTTGTAAACTCTTGTAGGATCATTTTTGGCTCATTTGAACATGAAAAAATCCGTAACAAATGGAGACATCATTCTTGACTCGTTCCAACTTGGAAACAACTTGTAGCTTCATTCTTGACTCGTTTGAACATGGAAACAACTTGTAAACTCTTGTAGATTCATTCTTGGCTCATTTGAACATGAAAACAATCCGTAACAAATGAAGACATCATTCTTGACTCGTTCAAACTTGGAAAAAACTTGTAGCTTCATTCTTGATTCATTTGAACATTGAAATAATTGTAACTTCTTGTAGGATCATTCATGGTTTAGTTGAACATGAAAACAATCGGTAACAAATTGAGACATCATTCTTGACTCGTTCGAATTTGGAAACAATTTGTAGCTTCATTCATGACTCGTTTGAACATGGAAATAACTTGTAAACTCTTGTAGGATCATTCTTGGCTCATTTGAACATGAAAACAAAATGTAACAAATTGAGACACCATTCTTGACTCGTTCGAACTTGGAAACAACTTGTAGCTTCATTCTTGACTCGTTTGAACATGGAAATAACTTGTAAACTCTTGTAGGATCATTCTTGGCTCATTTGAACATGAAAACAAAATGTAACAAATTGAGACACCATTCTTGACTCGTTCGAACTTGGAAACAACTTGTAGCTTCATTCTTGACTCGTTTGAACATGGAAACAACTTGTAAACTCTTGTAGATTCATTCTTGGCTCATTTGAACATGAAAACAATCCGTAACAAATGAAGACAGCATTCTTGACTCGTTCAAACTTGGAAAAAACTTGTAGCTTCATTCTTGATTCGTTTGAACATTGAAACAATTGTAACCTCTTGTAGGATCATTCATGGTTTAGTTGAACATGAAAACAATCTGTAACAAATTGAGACATCATTCTTGACTCGTTCGAATTTGGAAAAAATTTGTAGCTTCATTCTTGACTCGTTTGAACATGGAAATAACTTGTAAACTCTTGTAGGATCATTCTTGGCTCATTTGAACATGAAAACAAAATGTAACAAATTGAGACACCATTCTTGACTCGTTCGAACTTGGAAACAACTTGTAGCTGCATTCTTGACTCGTTTGAACATGGAAACAACTTGTAAACTCTTGTAGGATCATTTTTGGCTCATTTGAACATGAAAAAATCCGTAACAAATGGAGACATCATTCTTGACTCGTTCCAACTTGGAAACAACTTGTAGCTTCATTCTTGACTCGTTTGAACATGGAAACAACTTGTAAACTCTTGTAGGATCATTTTTGGCTCATTTGACCATGAAAACAATCCGTAACAAATGGAGACATCATTCTTGACTCGTTCAAACTTGGAAACAACTTGTAGCTTCATTCTTGATTCGTTTGAACATTGAAACAATTGTAACCTCTTGTAGGATCATTCTTGGTTCAGTTGAACATGAAAACAATCTGTAACAAATTGAGACATCATTCTTGACTCGTTCAAATTTGGAAAAAATTTGTAGCTTCATTCTTGACTCGTTTGAACATGGAAATAACTTATAAACTCTTGTAGGATCATTCTTGGCTCATTTGAACATGAAAACAAAATGTAACAAATTGAGACACCATTCTTGACTCGTTCGAACTTGGAAACAACTTGTAACTTCATTCTTGACTCGTTTGAACATGGAAATAACTTGTAAACTCTTGTAGGATCATTCTTGGCTCATTTAAACATGAAAACAAAATGTAACAAATTGAGACACCATTCTTGACTCGTTCGAACTTGGAAACAACTTGTAGCTTCATTCTTGACTCGTTTGAACATGGAAACAACTTGTAAACTCTTGTAGGATCATTTTTGGCTCATTTGAACATGAAAACAAAATGTAACAAATTGAGACACCATTCTTGACTCGTTCGAACTTGGAAACAACTTGTAGCTTCATTCTTGACTCGTTTGAAAATGGAAATAACTTGTAAACTCTTGTAGGATCATTCTTGGCTCATTTGAACATGAAAACAAAATGTAACAAATTGAGACACCATTCTTGACTCGTTCGAACTTGGAAACAACTTGTAGCTGCATTCTTGACTCGTTTGAACATGGAAACAACTTGAAAACTCTTGTAGGATCATTTTTGGCTCATTTGAACATGAAAAAATCCGTAACAAATGGAGACATCATTCTTGACTCGTTCCAACTTGGAAACAACTTGTAGCTTCATTCTTGACTCGTTTGAACATGGAAACAACTTGTAAACTCTTGTAGATTCATTCTTGGCTCATTTGAACATGAAAACAATCCGTAACAAATGAAGACATCATTCTTGACTCGTTCAAACTTGGAAAAAACTTGTAGCTTCATTCTTGATTCATTTGAACATTGAAATAATTGTAACCTCTTGTAGGATCATTCATGGTTTAGTTGAACATGAAAACAATCTGTAACAAATTGAGACATCATTCTTGACTCGTTCGAATTTGGAAACAATTTGTAGCTTCATTCATGACTCGTTTGAACATGGAAATAACTTGTAAACTCTTGTAGGATCATTCTTGGCTCATTTGAACATTAAAACAAAATGTAACAAATTGAGACACCATTCTTGACTCGTTCGAACTTGGAAACAACTTGTAGCTTCATTCTTGATTCGTTTGAACATTGAAACAATTGTAACCTCTTGTAGGATCATTCATGGTTTAGTTGAATATGAAAACAATCTATAACAAATTGAGACATCATTCTTGACTCGTTCGAATTTGGAAAAAATTTGTAGCTTCATTCTTGACTCGTTTGAACATGGAAATAACTTGTAAACTCTTGTAGGATCATTCTTGGCTCATTTGAACATGAAAACAAAAGGTAACAAATTGAGACACCATTCTTGACTCGTTCGAACTTGGAAACAACTTGTAGCTTCATTCTTGACTCGTTTGAACATGGAAATAACTTGTAAACTCTTGTAGGATCATTCTTGGCTCATTTAAACATGATAACAAAATGTAACAAATTGAGACACCATTCTTGACTCGTTCGAACTTGGAAACAACTTGTAGCTTCATTCTTGACTCGTTTGAACATGGAAACAACTTGTAAATTCTTGTAGGATCATTTTTGGCTCATTTGAACATGAAAACAAAATGTAACAAATTGAGACACCATTCTTGACTCGTTCGAACTTGGAAACAACTTGTAGCTTCATTCTTGACTCGTTTGAAAATGGAAATAACTTGTAAACTCTTGTAGGATCATTCTTGGCTCATTTGAACATGAAAACAAAATGTAACAAATTGAGACACCATTCTTGACTCGTTCGAACTTGAAAACAACTTGTAGCTGCATTCTTGACTTGTTTGAACATGGAAACAACTTGTAAACTCTTGTAGGATCATTTTTGGCTCATTTGAACATGAAAAAATCCGTAACAAATGGAGACATCATTCTTGACTCGTTCCAACTTGGAAACAACTTTTAGCTTCATTCTTGACTCGTTTGAACATGGAAACAACTTGTAAACTCTTGTAGATTCATTCTTGGCTCATTTGAACATGAAAACAATCCGTAACAAATGATGACATCATTCTTGACTCGTTCAAACTTGGAAAAAACTTGTAGCTTCATTCTTGATTCATTTGAACATTGAAACAATTGTAACCTCTTGTAGGATCATTCATGGTTTAGTTGAACATGAAAACAATCTAATTGAGACATCATTCTTGACTCGTTCGAATTTTGAAACAATTTGTAGCTTCATTCATGACTCGTTTGAACATGGAAATAACTTGTAAACTCTTGTAGGATCATTCTTGGCTCATTTGAACATGAAAACAAAATGTAACAAATTGAGACACCATTCTTGACTCGTTCGAACTTGGAAACAACTTGTAGCTTCATTCTTGACTCGTTTGAACATGGAAATAACTTGTAAACTCTTGTAGGATCATTCTTGGCTCATTTGAACATTAAAACAAAATGTAACAAATTGAGACACCATTCTTGACTCGTTCGAACTTGGAAACAACTTGTAGCTTCATTCTTGACTCGTTTGAACATGGAAACAACTTGTAAACTCTTGTAGGATCATTTTTGGCTCATTTAACCATGAAAATAATCCGTAACAAATGGAGACATCATTCTTGACTCGTTCAAACTTGGAAACAACTTGTAGCTTCATTCTTGATTCGTTTGAACATTGAAACAATTGTAACCTCTTGTAGGATCATTCTTGGTTCAGTTGAACATGAAAACAATCCGTAACAATTGAGACATCATTCTTGACTCGTTCGAACTTGGAAACAATTTGTAGCTTCATTCTTGACTCGTTTGATCTTGGAAATAACTTGTAAACTCTTGTAGGATCATTCTTGGTTCATTTGAACATGAAAACAATCTGTAACAAATTGAGACATCATTCTTGACTCGTTCGAACTTGGAAATAACTTGTAGCTTCATTCTTGACTCGTTTGAACATTGAAACAATTGTAACTCCTGTAGGATCATTCTTGGTTCATTTGGACATGAAAACAATCCATAACAAATTGAGACATCATCTTGACTCGTTCGAACTTGGAAACAACTTGTAGCTTCATTCTTGACTCGTTTGAACATGGAAATAACTTGTAAACTCTTGTAGGATCATTCTTGGCTCATTTGAACATGAAAACAAAATGTAACAAATTGAGACACCATTCTTGACTCGTTCGAACTTGGAAACAACTTGTAGCTGCATTCTTGACTCGTTTGAACATGGAAACAACTTGTAAACTCTTGTAAATTCATTCTTGGCTCATTTGAACATGAAAACAATCCGTAACAAATGAAGACATCATTCTTGACTCGTTCAAACTTGGAAACAACTTGTAGCTTCATTCTTGATTCGTTTGAACATTGAAACAATTGTAACCTCTTGTAGGATCATTCTTGGTTCAGTTGAACATGAAAACAATCCGTAACAATTGAGACATCATTCTTGACTCGTTCGAACTTGGAAACAATTTGTAGCTTCATTCTTGACTCGTTTGATCTTGGAAATAACTTGTAAACTCTTGTAGGATCATTCTTGGTTCATTTGAACATGAAAACAATCTGTAACAAATTGAGACATCATTCTTGACTCGTTCGAACTTGGAAATAACTTGTAGCTTCATTCTTGACTCGTTTGAACATTGAAACAATTGTAACTCCTGTAGGATCATTCTTGGTTCATTTGGACATGAAAATAATCCATAACAAATTGAGACATCATCTTGACTCGTTCGAACTTGGAAACAACTTGTAGCTTCATTCTTGACTCGTTTGAACATGGAAATTACTTGTAAACTCTTGTAGGATCATTCTTGGCTCATTTGAACATGAAAACAAAATGTAACAAATTGAGACACCATTCTTGACTCGTTCGAACTTGGAAACAACTTGTAGCTGCATTCTTGACTCGTTTGAACATGGAAACAACTTGTAAACTCTTGTAGGATCATTTTTGGCTCATTTGAACATGAAAAAATCCGTAACAAATGGAGACATCATTCTTGACTCGTTCCAACTTGGAAACAACTTGTAGCTTCATTCTTGACTCGTTTGAACATGGAAACAACTTGTAAACTCTTGTAGATTCATTCTTGGCTCATTTGAACATGAAAACAATCCGTAACAAATGAAGACATCATTCTTGACTCGTTCAAACTTGGAAAAAACTTGTAGCTTCATTCTTGATTCATTTGAACATTGAAATAATTGTATCCTCTTGTAGGATCATTCATGGTTTAGTTGAACATGAAAACAATCTGTAACAAATTGAGACATCATTCTTGACTCGTTCGAATTTGGAAACAATTTGTAGCTTCATTCATGACTCGTTTGAACATGGAAATAACTTGTAAACTCTTGTAGGATCATTCTTGGCTCATTTGAACATGAAAACAAAATGTAACAAATTGAGACACCATTCTTGACTCGTTCGAACTTGGAAACAACTTGTAGCTTCATTCTTGACTCGTTTGAACATGGAAATAACTTGTAAACTCTTGTAGGATCATTCTTGGCTCATTTGAACATGAAAACAAAATGTAACAAATTGAGACACCATTCTTGACTCGTTCGAACTTGGAAACAACTTGTAGCTTCATTCTTGACTCGTTTGAACATGGAAACAACTTGTAAACTCTTGTAGATTCATTCTTGGCTCATTTGAACATGAAAACAATCCGTAACAAATGAAGACATCATTCTTGACTCGTTCAAACTTGGAAAAAACTTGTAGCTTCATTCTTGATTCGTTTGAACATTGAAACAATTGTAACCTCTTGTAGGATCATTCATGGTTTAGTTGAACATGAAAACAATCTGTAACAAATTGAGACATCATTCTTGACTCGTTCGAATTTGGAAAAAATTTGTAGCTTCATTCTTGACTCGTTTGAACATGGAAATAACTTGTAAACTCTTGTAGGATCATTCTTGGCTCATTTGAACATGAAAACAAAATGTAAAAAATTGAGCCACCATTCTTGACTCGTTCGAACTTGGAAATAACTTGTAGCTTCATTCTTGATTCGTTTGAACATTGAAACAATTGTAACCTCTTGTAGGATCATTCATGGTTTAGTTGAACATGAAAACAATCTGTAACAAATTGAGACATCATTCTTGACTCGTTCGAATTTGGAAAAAATTTGTAGCTTCATTCTTGACTCGTTTGAACGTGGAAATAACTTATAAACTCTTGTAGGATCATTCTTGGCTCATTTGAACATGAAAACAATCTGTAACAAATTGAGACATCATTCTTGACTCGTTCGAATTTGGAAACAATTTGTAGCTTCATTCATGACTCGTTTGAACATGGAAATAACTTGTAAACTCTTGTAGGATCATTCTTGGCTCATTTGAACATGAAAACAAAATGTAACAAATTGAGACACCATTCTTGACTCGTTCGAACTTGGAAACAACTTGTAGCTTCATTCTTGATTCGTTTGAACATTGAAACAATTGTAACCTCTTGTAGGATCATTCATGGTTTAGTTGAATATGAAAACAATCTATAACAAATTGAGACATCATTCTTGACTCGTTCGAATTTGGAAAAAATTTGTAGCTTCATTCTTGACTCGTTTGAACATGGAAATAACTTGTAAACTCTTGTAGGATCATTCTTGGCTCATTTGAACATGAAAACAAAATGTTCAAATGAGCCAAGTTGAGACACCATTCTTGACTCGTTCGAACTTGGAAACAACTTGTAGCTTCATTCTTGACTCGTTTGAACATGGAAATAACTTGTAAACTCTTGTAGGATCATTCTTGGCTCATTTAAACATGATAACAAAATGTAACAAATTGAGACACCATTCTTGACTCGTTCGAACTTGGAAACAACTTGTAGCTTCATTCTTGACTCGTTTGAACATAGAAACAACTTGTAAATTCTTGTAGGATCATTTTTGGCTCATTTGAACATGAAAACAAAATGTAACAAATTGAGACACCATTCTTGACTCGTTCGAACTTGGAAACAACTTGTAGCTTCATTCTTGACTCGTTTGAAAATGGAAATAACTTGTAAACTCTTGTAGTAGGATCATTCTTGGCTCATTTGAACATGAAAACAAAATGTAACAAATTGAGACACCATTCTTGACTCGTTCGAACTTGAAAACAACTTGTAGCTGCATTCTTGACTTGTTTGAACATGGAAACAACTTGTAAACTCTTGTAGGATCATTTTTGGCTCATTTGAACATGAAAAAATCCGTAACAAATGGAGACATCATTCTTGACTCGTTCCAACTTGGAAACAACTTGTAGCTTCATTCTTGACTCGTTTGAACATGGAAACAACTTGTAAACTCTTGTAGATTCATTCTTGGCTCATTTGAACATGAAAACAATCCGTAACAAATGAAGACATCATTCTTGACTCGTTCAAACTTGGAAAAAACTTGTAGCTTCATTCTTGATTCATTTGAACATTGAAACAATTGTAACCTCTTGTAGGATCATTCATGGTTTAGTTGAACATGAAAACAATCTAATTGAGACATCATTCTTGACTCGTTCGAATTTTGAAACAATTTGTAGCTTCATTCATGACTCGTTTGAACATGGAAATAACTTGTAAACTCTTGTAGGATCATTCTTGGCTCATTTGAACATGAAAACAAAATGTAACAAATTGAGACACCATTCTTGACTCGTTCGAACTTGGAAACAACTTGTAGCTTCATTCTTGACTCGTTTGAACATGGAAATAACTTGTAAACTCTTGTAGGATCATTCTTGGCTCATTTGAACATTAAAACAAAATGTAACAAATTGAGACACCATTCTTGACTCGTTCGAACTTGGAAACAACTTGTAGCTTCATTCTTGACTCGTTTGAACATGGAAACAACTTGTAAACTCTTGTAGGATCATTTTTGGCTCATTTAACCATGAAAACAATCCGTAACAAATGGAGACATCGTTCTTGACTCGTTCAAACTTGGAAACAACTTGTAGCTTCATTCTTGATTCGTTTGAACATTGAAACAATTGTAACCTCTTGTAGGATCATTCTTGGTTCAGTTGAACATGAAAACAATCCGTAACAATTGAGACATCATTCTTGACTCGTTCGAACTTGGAAACAATTTATAGCTTCATTCTTGACTCGTTTGATCTTGGAAATAACTTGTAAACTCTTGTAGGATCATTCTTGGTTCATTTGAACATGAAAACAATCTGTAACAAATTGAGACATCATTCTTGACTCGTTCGAACTTGGAAATAACTTGTAGCTTCATTCTTGACTCGTTTGAACATTGAAACAATTGTAACTCCTGTAGGATCATTCTTGGTTCATTTGGACATGAAAACAATCCATAACAAATTGAGACATCATCTTGACTCGTTCGAACTTGGAAACAACTTGTAGCTTCATTCTTGACTCGTTTGAACATGGAAATTACTTGTAAACTCTTGTAGGATCATTCTTGGCTCATTTGAACATGAAAACAAAATGTAACAAATTGAGACACCATTCTTGACTCGTTCGAACTTGGAAACAACTTGTAGCTGCATTCTTGACTCGTTTGAACATGGAAACAACTTGTAAACTCTTGTAGGATCATTTTTGGCTCATTTGAACATGAAAAAATCCGTAACAAATGGAGACATCATTCTTGACTCGTTCCAACTTGGAAACAACTTGTAGCTTCATTCTTGACTCGTTTGAACAAGGAAACAACTTGTAAACTCTTGTAGATTCATTCTTGGCTCATTTGAACATGAAAACAATCCGTAACAAATGAAGACATCATTCTTGACTCGTTCAAACTTGGAAAAAACTTGTAGCTTCATTCTTGATTCATTTGAACATTGAAATAATTGTATCCTCTTGTAGGATCATTCATGGTTTAGTTGAACATGAAAACAATCTGTAACAAATTGAGACATCATTCTTGACTCGTTCGAATTTGGAAACAATTTGTAGCTTCATTCATGACTCGTTTGAACATGGAAATAACTTGTAAACTCTTGTAGGATCATTCTTGGCTCATTTGAACATGAAAACAAAATGTAACAAATTGAGACACCATTCTTGACTCGTTCGAACTTGGAAACAACTTGTAGCTTCATTCTTGACTCGTTTGAACATGGAAATAACTTGTAAACTCTTGTAGGATCATTCTTGGCTCATTTGAACATGAAAACAAAATGTAACAAATTGAGACACCATTCTTGACTCGTTCGAACTTGGAAACAACTTGTAGGTTCATTCTTGACTCGTTTGAACATGGAAACAACTTGTAAACTCTTGTAGATTCATTCTTGGCTCATTTGAACATGAAAACAATCCGTAACAAATGAAGACATCATTCTTGACTCGTTCAAACTTGGAAAAAACTTGTAGCTTCATTCTTGATTCGTTTGAACATTGAAACAATTGTAACCTCTTGTAGGATCATTCATGGTTTAGTTGAACATGAAAACAATCTGTAACAAATTGAGACATCATTCTTGACTCGTTCGAATTTGGAAAAAATTTGTAGCTTCATTCTTGACTCGTTTGAACATGGAAATAACTTATAAACTCTTGTAGGATCATTCTTGGCTCATTTGAACATGAAAACAAAATGTAACAAATTGAGACACCATTCTTGACTCGTTCGAACTTGGAAACAACTTGTAGCTTCATTCTTGACTCGTTTGAACATGGAAATAACTTGTAAACTCTTGTAGGATCATTCTTGGCTCATTTAAACATGAAAACAAAATGTAACAAATTGAGACACCATTCTTGACTCGTTCGAACTTGGAAACAACTTGTAGCTTCATTCTTGACTCGTTTGAACATGGAAACAACTTGTAAACTCTTGTAGGATCATTTTTGGCTCATTTGAACATGAAAACAAAATGTAACAAATTGAGACACCATTCTTGACTCGTTCGAACTTGGAAACAACTTGTAGCTTCATTCTTGACTCGTTTGAAAATGGAAATAACTTGTAAACTCTTGTAGGATCATTCTTGGCTCATTTGAACATGAAAACAAAATGTAACAAATTGAGACACCATTCTTGACTCGTTCGAACTTGGAAACAACTTGTAGCTGCATTCTTGACTCGTTTGAACATGGAAACAACTTGAAAACTCTTGTAGGATCATTTTTGGCTCATTTGAACATGAAAAAATCCGTAACAAATGGAGACATCATTCTTGACTCGTTCCAACTTGGAAACAACTTGTAGCTTCATTCTTGACTCGTTTGAACATGGAAACAACTTGTAAACTCTTGTAGATTCATTCTTGGCTCATTTGAACATGAAAACAATCCGTAACAAATGAAGACATCATTCTTGACTCGTTCAAACTTGGAAAAAACTTGTAGCTTCATTCTTGATTCGTTTGAACATTGAAACAATTGTACCCTCTTGTAGGATCATTCATGGTTTAGTTGAATATGAAAACAATCTATAACAAATTGAGACATCATTCTTGACTCGTTCGAATTTGGAAAAAATTTGTAGCTTCATTCTTGACTCGTTTGAACATGGAAATAACTTGTAAACTCTTGTAGGATCATTCTTGGCTCATTTGAACATGAAAACAAAATGTAACAAATTGAGACACCATTCTTGACTCGTTCGAACTTGGAAACAACTTGTAGCTTCATTCTTGACTCGTTTGAACATGGAAATAACTTGTAAACTCTTGTAGGATCATTCTTGGCTCATTTAAACATGAAAACAAAATGTAACAAATTGAGACACCATTCTTGACTCGTTCGAACTTGGAAACAACTTGTAGCTTCATTCTTGACTCGTTTGAACATGGAAACAACTTGTAAACTCTATTAGGATCATTTTTGGCTCATTTGAACATGAAAACAAAATGTAACAAATTGAGACACCATTCTTGACTCGTTCGAACTTGGAAACAACTTGTAGCTTCATTCTTGACTCGTTTGAAAATGGAAATAACTTGTAAACTCTTGTAGGATCATTCTTGGCTCATTTGAACATGAAAACAAAATGTAACAAATTGAGACACCATTCTTGACTCGTTCGAACTTGAAAACAACTTGTAGCTGCATTCTTGACTCGTTTGAACATGGAAACAACTTGTAAACTCTTGTAGGATCATTTTTGGCTCATTTGAACATGAAAAAATCCGTAACAAATGGAGACATCATTCTTGATTCGTTCCAACTTGGAAACAACTTGTAGCTTCATTCTTGACTCGTTTGAACATGGAAACAACTTGTAAACTCTTGTAGATTCATTCTTGGCTCATTTGAACATGAAAACAATCCGTAACAAATGAAGACATCATTCTTGACTCGTTCAAACTTGGAAAAAACTTGTAGCTTCATTCTTGATTCATTTGAACATTGAAACAATTGTAACCTCTTGTAGGATCATTCATGGTTTAGTTGAACATGAAAACAATCTATAACAAATTGAGACATCATTCTTGACTCGTTCGAATTTTGAAACAATTTGTAGCTTCATTCATGACTCGTTTGAACATGGAAATAACTTGTAAACTCTTGTAGGATCATTTTTGGCTCATTTGAACATGACAACAAAATGTAACAAATTGAGACACCATTCTTGACTCGTTCGAACTTGGAAACAACTTGTAGCTTCATTCTTGACTCGTTTGAACATGGAAATAACTTGTAAACTCTTGTAGGATCATTCTTGGCTCATTTGAACATTAAAACAAAATGTAACAAATTGAGACACCATTCTTGACTCGTTCGAACTTGGAAACAACTTGTAGCTTCATTCTTGACTCGTTTGAACATGGAAACAACTTGTAAACTCTTGTAGGATCATTTTTGGCTCATTTAACCATGAAAACAATCCGTAACAAATGGAGACATCATTCTTGACTCGTTCAAACTTGGAAACAACTTGTAGCTTCATTCTTGATTCGTTTGAACATTGAAACAATTGTAACCTCTTGTAGGATCATTCTTGGTTCAGTTGAACATGAAAACAATCCGTAACAATTGAGACATCATTCTTGACTCGTTCGAACTTGGAAACAATTTGTAGCTTCATTCTTGACTCGTTTGATCTTGGAAATAACTTGTAAACTCTTGTAGGATCATTCTTGGTTCATTTGAACATGAAAACAATCTGTAACAAATTGAGACATCATTCTTGACTCGTTCGAACTTGGAAATAACTTGTAGCTTCATTCTTGACTCGTTTGAACATTGAAACAATTGTAACTCCTGTAGGATCATTCTTGGTTCATTTGGACATGAAAACAATCCATAACAAATTGAGACATCATCTTGACTCGTTCGAACTTGGAAACAACTTGTAGCTTCATTCTTGACTCGTTTGAACATGGAAATAACTTGTAAACTCTTGTAGGATCATTCTTGGCTCATTTGAACATGAAAACAAAATGTAACAAATTGAGACACCATTCTTGACTCGTTCGAACTTGGAAACAACTTGTAGCTGCATTCTTGACTCGTTTGAATATGGAAACAACTTGTAAACTCTTGTAGGATCATTTTTGGCTCATTTGAACATGAAAACAATCCGTAACAAATGGAGATATCATTCTTGACTCGTTCAAACTTGGAAACAACTTGTAGCTTCATTCTTGATTCATTTGAACATTGAAACAATTGTAACCTCTTGTAGGATCAGTTTTGGCTCATTTGAACATGAAAACAATCTGTAACAAATGGAGACATCATTCTTGACTCGTTCAAACTTGGAAACAACTTGTAGCTTCATTCTTGATTCATTTGAACATTGAAACAATTGTAACCTCTTGTAGGATCAGTTTTGGCTCATTTGAACATGAAAACAATCTGTAACAACTTGAGACTTTATTCTTGACTCGTTTGAACTTGGAAACAACTTGTAGCTTCATTCTTGACTCGTTTGAACATGGAAACAACTTGTAAACTCTTGTAGATTCATTCTTGGCTCATTTGAACATGAAAACAATCCGTAACAAATGAAGACATCATTCTTGACTCGTTCAAACTTGGAAAAAACTTGTAGCTTCATTCTTGATTCGTTTGAACATTGAAACAATTGTAATCTTGTAGGATCATTCATGGTTTAGTTGAACATGAAAACAATCTGTAACAAATTGAGACATCATTCTTGACTCGTTCGAATTTGGAAAAAATTTGTAGCTTCATTCTTGACTCGTTTGAACATTGAAACAATTGTAACTCCTGTAGGATCATTCTTGGTTCATTTGGACATGAAAATAATCCATAACAAATTGAGACATCATCTTGACTCGTTCGAACTTGGAAACAACTTGTAGCTTCATTCTTGACTCGTTTGAACATGGAAATTACTTGTAAACTCTTGTAGGATCATTCTTGGCTCATTTGAACATGAAAACAAAATGTAACAAATTGAGACACCATTCTTGACTCGTTCGAACTTGAAAACAACTTGTAGCTGCATTCTTGACTCGTTTGAACATGGAAACAACTTGTAAACTCTTGTAGGATCATTTTTGGCTCATTTGAACATGAAAAAATCCGTAACAAATGGAGACATCATTCTTGATTCGTTCCAACTTGGAAACAACTTGTAGCTTCATTCTTGACTCGTTTGAACATGGAAACAACTTGTAAACTCTTGTAGATTCATTCTTGGCTCATTTGAACATGAAAACAATCCGTAACAAATGAAGACATCATTCTTGACTCGTTCAAACTTGGAAAAAACTTGTAGCTTCATTCTTGATTCATTTGAACATTGAAACAATTGTAACCTCTTGTAGGATCATTCATGGTTTAGTTGAACATGAAAACAATCTATAACAAATTGAGACATCATTCTTGACTCGTTCGAATTTTGAAACAATTTGTAGCTTCATTCATGACTCGTTTGAACATGGAAATAACTTGTAAACTCTTGTAGGATCATTTTTGGCTCATTTGAACATGACAACAAAATGTAACAAATTGAGACACCATTCTTGACTCGTTCGAACTTGGAAACAACTTGTAGCTTCATTCTTGACTCGTTTGAACATGGAAATAACTTGTAAACTCTTGTAGGATCATTCTTGGCTCATTTGAACATTAAAACAAAATGTAACAAATTGAGACACCATTCTTGACTCGTTCGAACTTGGAAACAACTTGTAGCTTCATTCTTGACTCGTTTGAACATGGAAACAACTTGTAAACTCTTGTAGGATCATTTTTGGCTCATTTAACCATGAAAACAATCCGTAACAAATGGAGACATCATTCTTGACTCGTTCAAACTTGGAAACAACTTGTAGCTTCATTCTTGATTCGTTTGAACATTGAAACAATTGTAACCTCTTGTAGGATCATTCTTGGTTCAGTTGAACATGAAAACAATCCGTAACAATTGAGACATCATTCTTGACTCGTTCGAACTTGGAAACAATTTGTAGCTTCATTCTTGACTCGTTTGATCTTGGAAATAACTTGTAAACTCTTGTAGGATCATTCTTGGTTCATTTGAACATGAAAACAATCTGTAACAAATTGAGACATCATTCTTGACTCGTTCGAACTTGGAAATAACTTGTAGCTTCATTCTTGACTCGTTTGAACATTGAAACAATTGTAACTCCTGTAGGATCATTCTTGGTTCATTTGGACATGAAAACAATCCATAACAAATTGAGACATCATCTTGACTCGTTCGAACTTGGAAACAACTTGTAGCTTCATTCTTGACTCGTTTGAACATGGAAATAACTTGTAAACTCTTGTAGGATCATTCTTGGCTCATTTGAACATGAAAACAAAATGTAACAAATTGAGACACCATTCTTGACTCGTTCGAACTTGGAAACAACTTGTAGCTGCATTCTTGACTCGTTTGAATATGGAAACAACTTGTAAACTCTTGTAGGATCATTTTTGGCTCATTTGAACATGAAAACAATCCGTAACAAATGGAGATATCATTCTTGACTCGTTCAAACTTGGAAACAACTTGTAGCTTCATTCTTGATTCATTTGAACATTGAAACAATTGTAACCTCTTGTAGGATCAGTTTTGGCTCATTTGAACATGAAAACAATCTGTAACAAATGGAGACATCATTCTTGACTCGTTCAAACTTGGAAACAACTTGTAGCTTCATTCTTGATTCATTTGAACATTGAAACAATTGTAACCTCTTGTAGGATCAGTTTTGGCTCATTTGAACAT
Source organism: Oenanthe sinensis (assembly GCA_028671895.1). Classification (NCBI taxonomy): domain Eukaryota; kingdom Viridiplantae; phylum Streptophyta; class Magnoliopsida; order Apiales; family Apiaceae; genus Oenanthe; species Oenanthe sinensis. The sequence goes on from CM053807.1 coordinate 17,631,610, forward strand.
GAAAACAATCTGTAACAACTTGAGACTTTATTCTTGACTCGTTTGAACTTGGAAACAACTTGTAGCTTCATTCTTGACTCGTTTGAACATGGAAACAACTTGTAAACTCTTGTAGATTCATTCTTGGCTCATTTGAACATGAAAACAATCCGTAACAAATGAAGACATCATTCTTGACTCGTTCAAACTTGGAAAAAACTTGTAGCTTCATTCTTGATTCGTTTGAACATTGAAACAATTGTAATCTTGTAGGATCATTCATGGTTTAGTTGAACATGAAAACAATCTGTAACAAATTGAGACATCATTCTTGACTCGTTCGAATTTGGAAAAAATTTGTAGCTTCATTCTTGACTCGTTTGAACATGGAAATAACTTGTAAACTCTTGTAGGATCATTCTTGGCTCATTTGAACATGAAAACAAAATGTAAAAAATTGAGCCACCATTCTTGACTCGTTCGAACTTGGAAATAACTTGTAGCTTCATTCTTGATTCGTTTGAACATTGAAACAATTGTAACCTCTTGTAGGATCATTCATGGTTTAGTTGAACATGAAAACAATCTGTAACAAATTGAGACATCATTCTTGACTCGTTCGAATTTGGAAAAAATTTGTAGCTTCATTCTTGACTCGTTTGAACGTGGAAATAACTTATAAACTCTTGTAGGATCATTCTTGGCTCATTTGAACATGAAAACAAAATGTAACAAATTGAGACACCATTCTTGACTCGTTCGAACTTGGAAATAACTTGTAGCTTCATTCTTGATTCGTTTGAACATTGAAACAATTGTACCCTCTTGTAGGATCATTCATGGTTTAGTTGAATATGAAAACAATCTATAACAAATTGAGACATCATTCTTGACTCGTTCGAATTTGGAAAAAATTTGTAGCTTCATTCTTGACTCGTTTGAACATGGAAATAACTTATAAACTCTTGTAGGATCATTCTTGGCTCATTTGAACATGAAAACAAAATGTAACAAATTGAGACACCATTCTTGACTCGTTCGAACTTGGAAACAACTTGTAGCTTCATTCTTGACTCGTTTGAACATGGAAATAACTTGTAAACTCTTGTAGGATCATTCTTGGCTCATTTAAACATGAAAACAAAATGTAACAAATTGAGACACCATTCTTGACTCGTTCGAACTTGGAAACAACTTGTAGCTTCATTCTTGACTCGTTTGAACATGGAAACAACTTGTAAACTCTATTAGGATCATTTTTGGCTCATTTGAACATGAAAACAAAATGTAACAAATTGAGACACCATTCTTGACTCGTTCGAAGTTGGAAACAACTTGTAGCTTCATTCTTGACTCGTTTGAAAATGGAAATAACTTGTAAACTCTTGTAGGATCATTCTTGGCTCATTTGAACATGAAAACAAAATGTAACAAATTGAGACACCATTCTTGACTCGTTCGAACTTGAAAACAACTTGTAGCTGCATTCTTGACTCGTTTGAACATGGAAACAACTTGTAAACTCTTGTAGGATCATTTTTGGCTCATTTGAACATGAAAAAATCCGTAACAAATGGAGACATCATTCTTGATTCGTTCCAACTTGGAAACAACTTGTAGCTTCATTCTTGACTCGTTTGAACATGGAAACAACTTGTAAACTCTTGTAGATTCATTCTTGGCTCATTTGAACATGAAAACAATCCGTAACAAATGAAGACATCATTCTTGACTCGTTCAAACTTGGAAAAAACTTGTAGCTTCATTCTTGATTCATTTGAACATTGAAACAATTGTAACCTCTTGTAGGATCATTCATGGTTTAGTTGAACATGAAAACAATCTATAACAAATTGAGACATCATTCTTGACTCGTTCGAATTTTGAAACAATTTGTAGCTTCATTCATGACTCGTTTGAACATGGAAATAACTTGTAAACTCTTGTAGGATCATTTTTGGCTCATTTGAACATGACAACAAAATGTAACAAATTGAGACACCATTCTTGACTCGTTCGAACTTGGAAACAACTTGTAGCTTCATTCTTGACTCGTTTGAACATGGAAATAACTTGTAAACTCTTGTAGGATCATTCTTGGCTCATTTGAACATTAAAACAAAATGTAACAAATTGAGACACCATTCTTGACTCGTTCGAACTTGGAAACAACTTGTAGCTTCATTCTTGACTCGTTTGAACATGGAAACAACTTGTAAACTCTTGTAGGATCATTTTTGGCTCATTTAACCATGAAAACAATCCGTAACAAATGGAGACATCATTCTTGACTCGTTCAAACTTGGAAACAACTTGTAGCTTCATTCTTGATTCGTTTGAACATTGAAACAATTGTAACCTCTTGTAGGATCATTCTTGGTTCAGTTGAACATGAAAACAATCCGTAACAATTGAGACATCATTCTTGACTCGTTCGAACTTGGAAACAATTTGTAGCTTCATTCTTGACTCGTTTGATCTTGGAAATAACTTGTAAACTCTTGTAGGATCATTCTTGGTTCATTTGAACATGAAAACAATCTGTAAAATTGAGACATCATTCTTGACTCGTTCGAACTTGGAAATAACTTGTAGCTTCATTCTTGACTCGTTTGAACATTGAAACAATTGTAACTCCTGTAGGATCATTCTTGGTTCATTTGGACATGAAAACAATCCATAACAAATTGAGACATCATCTTGACTCGTTCGAACTTGGAAACAACTTGTAGCTTCATTCTTGACTCGTTTGAACATGGAAATAACTTGTAAACTCTTGTAGGATCATTCTTGGCTCATTTGAACATGAAAACAAAATGTAACAAATTGAGACACCATTCTTGACTCGTTCGAACTTGGAAACAACTTGTAGCTGCATTCTTGACTCGTTTGAATATGGAAACAACTTGTAAACTCTTGTAGGATCATTTTTAGCTCATTTGAACATGAAAACAATCCGTAACAAATGGAGATATCATTCTTGACTCGTTCAAACTTGGAAACAACTTGTAGCTTCATTCTTGATTCATTTGAACATTGAAACAATTGTAACCTCTTGTAGGATCAGTTTTGGCTCATTTGAATATGAAAACAATCTGTAACAAATGGAGACATCATTCTTGACTCGTTCAAACTTGGAAACAACTTGTAGCTTCATTCTTGATTCATTTGAACATTGAAACAATTGTAACCTCTTGTAGGATCAGTTTTGGCTCATTTGAACATGAAAACAATCTGTAACAACTTGAGACTTTATTCTTGACTCGTTTGAACTTGGAAACAACTTGTAGCTTCATTCTTGACTCGTTTGAACATGGAAACAACTTGTAAACTCTTGTAGATTCATTCTTGGCTCATTTGAACATGAAAACAATCCGTAACAAATGAAGACATCATTCTTGACTCGTTCAAACTTGGAAAAAACTTGTAGCTTCATTCTTGATTCGTTTGAACATTGAAACAATTGTAATCTTGTAGGATCATTCATGGTTTAGTTGAACATGAAAACAATCTGTAACAAATTGAGACATCATTCTTGACTCATTCGAATTTGGAAAAAATTTGTAGCTTCATTCTTGACTCGTTTGAACATGGAAATAACTTGTAAACTCTTGTAGGATCATTCTTGGCTCATTTGAACATGAAAACAAAATGTAAAAAATTGAGCCACCATTCTTGACTCGTTCGAACTTGGAAATAACTTGTAGCTTCATTCTTGATTCGTTTGAACATTGAAACAATTGTAACCTCTTGTAGGATCATTCATGGTTTAGTTGAACATGAAAACAATCTGTAACAAATTGAGACATCATTCTTGACTCGTTCGAATTTGGAAAAAATTTGTAGCTTCATTCTTGACTCGTTTGAACGTGGAAATAACTTATAAACTCTTGTAGGATCATTCTTGGCTCATTTGAACATGAAAACAAAATGTAACAAATTGAGACACCATTCTTGACTCGTTCGAACTTGGAAATAACTTGTAGCTTCATTCTTGATTCGTTTGAACATTGAAACAATTGTACCCTCTTGTAGGATCATTCATGGTTTAGTTGAATATGAAAACAATCTATAACAAATTGAGACATCATTCTTGACTCGTTCGAATTTGGAAAAAATTTGTAGCTTCATTCTTGACTCGTTTGAACATGGAAATAACTTATAAACTCTTGTAGGATCATTCTTGGCTCATTTGAACATGAAAACAAAATGTAACAAATTGAGACACCATTCTTGACTCGTTCGAACTTGGAAACAACTTGTAGCTTCATTCTTGACTCGTTTGAACATGGAAATAACTTGTAAACTCTTGTAGGATCATTCTTGGCTCATTTAAACATGAAAACAAAATGTAACAAATTGAGACACCATTCTTGACTCGTTCGAACTTGGAAACAACTTGTAGCTTCATTCTTGACTCGTTTGAACATGGAAACAACTTGTAAACTCTTGTAGGATCATTCTTGGCTCATTTGAACATGAAAACAAAATGTAACAAATTGAGACACCATTCTTGACTCGTTCGAACTTGGAAACAACTTGTAGCTTCATTCTTGACTCGTTTGAAAATGGAAATAACTTGTAAACTCTTGTAGGATCATTCTTGGCTCATTTGAACATGAAAACAAAATGTAACAAATTGAGACACCATTCTTGACTCGTTCGAACTTGAAAACAACTTGTAGCTGCATTCTTGACTCGTTTGAACATGGAAACAACTTGTAAACTCTTGTAGGATCATTTTTGGCTCATTTGAACATGAAAAAATCCGTAACAAATGGAGACATCATTCTTGATTCGTTCCAACTTGGAAACAACTTGTAGCTTCATTCTTGACTCGTTTGAACATGGAAACAACTTGTAAACTCTTGTAGATTCATTCTTGGCTCATTTGAACATGAAAACAATCCTTAACAAATGAAGACATCATTCTTGACTCGTTCAAACTTGGAAAAAACTTGTAGCTTCATTCTTGATTCATTTGAACATTGAAACAATTGTAACCTCTTGTAGGATCATTCATGGTTTAGTTGAACATGAAAACAATCTGTAACAAATTGAGACATCATTCTTGACTCGTTCGAATTTTGAAACAATTTGTAGCTTCATTCATGACTCGTTTGAACATGGAAATAACTTGTAAACTCTTGTAGGATCATTTTTGGCTCATTTGAACATGACAACAAAATGTAACAAATTGAGACACCATTCTTGACTCGTTCGAACTTGGAAACAACTTGTAGCTTCATTCTTGACTCGTTTGAACATGGAAATAACTTGTAAACTCTTGTAGGATCATTCTTGGCTCATTTGAACATTAAAACAAAATGTAACAAATTGAGACACCATTCTTGACTCGTTCGAACTTGGAAACAACTTGTAGCTTCATTCTTGACTCGTTTGAACATGGAAACAACTTGTAAACTCTTGTAGGATCATTTTTGGCTCATTTAACCATGAAAACAATCCGTAACAAATGGAGACATCATTCTTGACTCGTTCAAACTTGGAAACAACTTGTAGCTTCATTCTTGATTCATTTGAACATTGAAACAATTGTAACCTCTTGTAGGATCAGTTTTGGCTCATTTGAACATGAAAACAATCTGTAACAAATGGAGACATCATTCCTGACTCGTTCAAACTTGGAAACAACTTGTAGCTTCATTCTTGATTCATTTGAACATTGAAACAATTGTAACCTCTTGTAGGATCAGTTTTGGCTCATTTGAACATGAAAACAATCTGTAACAACTTGAGACTTTATTCTTGACTCGTTTGAACTTGGAAACAACTTGTAGCTTCATTCTTGACTCGTTTGAACATTTAAACAACTTGTAAACTCTTGTAGATTCATTCTTGGCTCATTTGAACATGAAAACAATCCGTAACAAATGAAGACATCATTCTTGACTCGTTCAAACTTGGAAAAAACTTGTAGCTTCATTCTTGATTCGTTTGAACATTGAAACAATTGTAATCTTGTAGGATCATTCATGGTTTAGTTGAACATGAAAACAATCTGTAACAAATTGAGACATCATTCTTGACTCGTTCGAATTTGGAAAAAATTTGTAGCTTCATTCTTGACTCGTTTGAACATGGAAATAACTTGTAAACTCTTGTAGGATCATTCTTGGCTCATTTGAACATGAAAACAAAATGTAAAAAATTGAGCCACCATTCTTGACTCGTTCGAACTTGGAAATAACTTGTAGCTTCATTCTTGATTCGTTTGAACATTGAAACAATTGTAACCTCTTGTAGGATCATTCATGGTTTAGTTGAACATGAAAACAATCTGTAACAAATTGAGACATCATTCTTGACTCGTTCGAATTTGGAAAAAATTTGTAGCTTCATTCTTGACTCGTTTGAACGTGGAAATAACTTATAAACTCTTGTAGGATCATTCTTGGCTCATTTGAACATGAAAACAAAATGTAACAAATTGAGACACCATTCTTGACTCGTTCGAACTTGGAAACAACTTGTAGCTTCATTCTTGACTCGTTTGAACATGGAAATAACTTGTAAACTCTTGTAGGATCATTCTTGGCTCATTTAAACATGAAAACAAAATGTAACAAATTGAGACACCATTCTTGACTCGTTCGAACTTGGAAACAACTTGTAGCTTCATTCTTGACTCGTTTGAACATGGAAACAACTTGTAAACTCTTGTAGGATCATTTTTGGCTCATTTGAACATGAAAACAAAATGTAACAAATTGAGACACCATTCTTGACTCGTTCGAACTTGGAAACAACTTGTAGCTTCATTCTTGACTCGTTTGAAAATGGAAATAACTTGTAAACTCTTGTAGGATCATTCTTGGCTCATTTGAACATGAAAACAAAATGTAACAAATTGAGACACCATTCTTGACTCGTTCGAACTTGGAAACAACTTGTAGCTGCATTCTTGACTCGTTTGAACATGGAAACAACTTGAAAACTCTTGTAGGATCATTTTTGGCTCATTTGAACATGAAAAAATCCGTAACAAATGGAGACATCATTCTTGACTCGTTCCAACTTGGAAACAACTTGTAGCTTCATTCTTGACTCGTTTGAACATGGAAACAACTTGTGTTTAGTAGATTCATTCTTGGCTCATTTGAACATGAAAACAATCCGTAACAAATGAAGACAGCATTCTTGACTCGTTCAAACTTGGAAAAAACTTGTAGCTTCATTCTTGATTCATTTGAACATTGAAATAATTGTAACCTCTTGTAGGATCATTCATGGTTTAGTTGAACATGAAAACAATCTGTAACAAATTGAGACATCATTCTTGACTCGTTCGAATTTGGAAACAATTTGTAGCTTCATTCATGACTCGTTTGAACATGGAAATAACTTGTAAACTCTTGTAGGATCATTCTTGGCTCATTTGAACATGAAAACAAAATGTAACAAATTGAGACACCATTCTTGACTCGTTCGAACTTGGAAACAACTTGTAGCTTCATTCTTGATTCGTTTGAACATTGAAACAATTGTAACCTCTTGTAGGATCATTCATGGTTTAGTTGAACATGAAAACAATCTGTAACAAATTGAGACATCATTCTTGACTCGTTCGAATTTGGAAAAAATTTGTAGCTTCATTCTTGACTCGTTTGAACATGGAAATAACTTGTAAACTCTTGTAGGATCATTCTTGACTCATTTTAACATGAAAACAAAATGTAACAAATTGAGACACCATTCTTGACTCGTTCGAACTTGGAAACAAAATGTAGCTTCATTCTTGACTCGTTTGAACATGGAAATAACTTGTAAACTCTTGTAGGATCATTCTTGGCTCATTTAAACATGAAAACAAAATGTAACAAATTGAGACACCATTCTTGACTCGTTCGAACTTGGAAACAACTTGTAGCTTCATTCTTGACTCGTTTGAACATGGAAAAAACTTGTAAACTCTTGTAGGATCATTTTTGGCTCATTTGAACATGAAAACAAAATGTAACAAATTGAGACACCATTCTTGACTCGTTCGAACTTGGAAACAACTTGTAGCTTCATTCTTGACTCGTTTGAACATGGAAATAACTTGTAAACTCTTGTAGGATCATTCTTGGCTCATTTAAACATGAAAACAAAATGTAACAAATTGAGACACCATTCTTGACTCGTTCCAACTTGGAAACAACTTGTAGCTTCATTCTTGACTCGTTTGAACATGGAAACAACTTGTAAACTCTTGTAGATTCATTCTTGGCTCATTTGAACATGAAAACAATCCGTAACAAATGAAGACATCATTCTTGACTCGTTCAAACTTGGAAAAAACTTGTAGCTTCATTCTTGATTCTTTTGAACATTGAAATAATTGTAACCTCTTGTAGGATCATTCATGGTTTAGTTGAACATGAAAACAATCTGTAACAAATTGAGACATCATTCTTGACTCGTTCGAATTTGGAAACAATTTGTAGCTTCATTCATGACTCGTTTGAACATGGAAATAACTTGTAAACTCTTGTAGGATCATTCTTGGCTCATTTGAACATGAAAACAAAATGTAACAAATTGAGACACCATTCTTGACTCGTTCGAACTTGGAAACAACTTGTAGCTTCATTCTTGATTCGTTTGAACATTGAAACAATTGTAACCTCTTGTAGGATCATTCATGGTTTAGTTGAACATGAAAACAATCTGTAACAAATTGAGACATCATTCTTGACTCGTTCGAATTTGGAAAAAATTTGTAGCTTCATTCTTGACTCGTTTGAACATGGAAATAACTTGTAAACTCTTGTAGGATCATTCTTGGCTCATTTGAACATGAAAACAAAATGTAACAAATTGAGACACCATTCTTGACTCGTTCGAACTTGGAAACAACTTGTAGCTTCATTCTTGACTCGTTTGAACATGGAAATAACTTGTAAACTCTTGTAGGATCATTCTTGGCTCATTTAAACATGAAAACAAAATGTAACAAATTGAGACACCATTCTTGACTCGTTCGAACTTGGAAACAACTTGTAGCTTCATTCTTGACTCGTTTGAACATGGAAACAACTTGTAAACTCTTGTAGGATCATTTTTGGCTCATTTGAACATGAAAACAAAATGTAACAAATTGAGACACCATTCTTGACTCGTTCGAACTTGGAAACAACTTGTAGCTTCATTCTTGACTCGTTTGAACATGGAAATAACTTGTAAACTCTTGTAGGATCATTCTTGGCTCATTTAAACATGAAAACAAAATGTAACAAATTGAGACACCATTCTTGACTCGTTCGAACTTGGAAACAACTTGTAGCTTCATTCTTGACTCGTTTGAACATGGAAACAACTTGTAAACTCTTGTAGGATCATTTTTGGCTCATTTGAACATGAAAACAAAATGTAACAAATTGAGACACCATTCTTGACTCGTTCGAACTTGGAAACAACTTGTAGCTTCATTCTTGACTCGTTTGAACATGGAAATAACTTGTAAACTCTTGTAGGATCATTCTTGGCTCATTTAAACATGAAAACAAAATGTAACAAATTGAGACACCATTCTTGACTCGTTCCAACTTGGAAACAACTTGTAGCTTCATTCTTGACTCGTTTGAACATGGAAACAACTTGTAAACTCTTGTAGATTCATTCTTGGCTCATTTGAACATGAAAACAATCCGTAACAAATGAAGACATCATTCTTGACTCGTTCAAACTTGGAAAAAACTTGTAGCTTCATTCTTGATTCTTTTGAACATTGAAATAATTGTAACCTCTTGTAGGATCATTCATGGTTTAGTTGAACATGAAAACAATCTGTAACAAATTGAGACATCATTCTTGACTCGTTCGAATTTGGAAACAATTTGTAGCTTCATTCATGACTCGTTTGAACATGGAAATAACTTGTAAACTCTTGTAGGATCATTCTTGGCTCATTTGAACATGAAAACAAAATGTAACAAATTGAGACACCATTCTTGACTCGTTCGAACTTGGAAACAACTTGTAGCTTCATTCTTGATTCGTTTGAACATTGAAACAATTGTAACCTCTTGTAGGATCATTCATGGTTTAGTTGAACATGAAAACAATCTGTAACAAATTGAGACATCATTCTTGACTCGTTCGAATTTGGAAAAAATTTGTAGCTTCATTCTTGACTCGTTTGAACATGGAAATAACTTGTAAACTCTTGTAGGATCATTCTTGGCTCATTTGAACATGAAAACAAAATGTAAAAAATTGAGCCACCATTCTTGACTCGTTCGAACTTGGAAATAACTTGTAGCTTCATTCTTGATTGGTTTGAACATTGAAACAATTGTAACCTCTTGTAGGATCATTCATGGTTTAGTTGAACATGAAAACAATCTGTAACAAATTGAGACATCATTCTTGACTCGTTCGAATTTGGAAAAAATTTGTAGCTTCATTCTTGACTCGTTTGAACGTGGAAATAACTTATAAACTCTTGTAGGATCATTCTTGGCTCATTTGAACATGAAAACAAAATGTAACAAATTGAGACACCATTCTTGACTCGTTCGAACTTGGAAACAACTTGTAGCTTCATTCTTGACTCGTTTGAACATGGAAATAACTTGTAAACTCTTGTAGGATCATTCTTGGCTCATTTAAACATGAAAACAAAATGTAACAAATTGAGACACCATTCTTGACTCGTTCGAACTTGGAAACAACTTGTAGCTTCATTCTTGACTCGTTTGAACATGGAAACAACTTGTAAACTCTTGTAGGATCATTTTTGGCTCATTTGAACATGAAAACAAAATGTAACAAATTGAGACACCATTCTTGACTCGTTCGAACTTGGAAACAACTTGTAGCTTCATTCTTGACTCGTTTGAAAATGGAAATAACTTGTAAACTCTTGTAGGATCATTCTTGGCTCATTTGAACATGAAAACAAAATGTAACAAATTGAGACACCATTCTTGACTCGTTCGAACTTGGAAACAACTTGTAGCTGCATTCTTGACTCGTTTGAACATGGAAACAACTTGAAAACTCTTGTAGGATCATTTTTGGCTCATTTGAACATGAAAAAATCCGTAACAAATGGAGACATCATTCTTGACTCGTTCCAACTTGGAAACAACTTGTAGCTTCATTCTTGACTCGTTTGAACATGGAAACAACTTGTAAACTCTTGTAGATTCATTCTTGGCTCATTTGAACATGAAAACAATCCGTAACAAATGAAGACAGCATTCTTGACTCGTTCAAACTTGGAAAAAACTTGTAGCTTCATTCTTGATTCATTTGAACATTGAAATAATTGTAACCTCTTGTAGGATCATTCATGGTTTAGTTGAACATGAAAACAATCTGTAACAAATTGAGACATCATTCTTGACTCGTTCGAATTTGGAAACAATTTGTAGCTTCATTCATGACTCGTTTGAACATGGAAATAACTTGTAAACTCTTGTAGGATCATTCTTGGCTCATTTGAACATGAAAACAAAATGTAACAAATTGAGACACCATTCTTGACTCGTTCGAACTTGGAAACAACTTGTAGCTTCATTCTTGATTCGTTTGAACATTGAAACAATTGTAACCTCTTGTAGGATCATTCATGGTTTAGTTGAACATGAAAACAATCTGTAACAAATTGAGACATCATTCTTGACTCGTTCGAATTTGGAAAAAATTTGTAGCTTCATTCTTGACTCGTTTGAACATGGAAATAACTTGTAAACTCTTGTAGGATCATTCTTGGCTCATTTGAACATGAAAACAAAATGTAACAAATTGAGACACCATTCTTGACTCGTTCGAACTTGGAAACAACTTGTAGCTTCATTCTTGACTCGTTTGAACATGGAAATAACTTGTAAACTCTTGTAGGATCATTCTTGGCTCATTTAAACATGAAAACAAAATGTAACAAATTGAGACACCATTCTTGACTCGTTCCAACTTGGAAACAACTTGTAGCTTCATTCTTGACTCGTTTGAACATGGAAACAACTTGTAAACTCTTGTAGATTCATTCTTGGCTCATTTGAACATGAAAACAATCCGTAACAAATGAAGTCATCATTCTTGACTCGTTCAAACTTGGAAAAAACTTGTAGCTTCATTCTTGATTCTTTTGAACATTGAAATAATTGTAACCTCTTGTAGGATCATTCATGGTTTAGTTGAACATGAAAACAATCTGTAACAAATTGAGACATCATTCTTGACTCGTTCGAATTTGGAAACAATTTGTAGCTTCATTCATGACTCGTTTGAACATGGAAATAACTTGTAAACTCTTGTAGGATCATTCTTGGCTCATTTGAACATGAAAACAAAATGTAACAAATTGAGACACCATTCTTGACTCGTTCGAACTTGGAAACAACTTGTAGCTTCATTCTTGATTCGTTTGAACATTGAAACAATTGTAACCTCTTGTAGGATCATTCATGGTTTAGTTGAACATGAAAACAATCTGTAACAAATTGAGACATCATTCTTGACTCGTTCGAATTTGGAAAAAATTTGTAGCTTCATTCTTGACTCGTTTGAACATGGAAATAACTTGTAAACTCTTGTAGGATCATTCTTGGCTCATTTGAACATGAAAACAAAATGTAACAAATTGAGACACCATTCTTGACTCGTTCGAACTTGGAAACAACTTGTAGCTTCATTCTTGACTCGTTTGAACATGGAAATAACTTGTAAACTCTTGTAGGATCATTCTTGGCTCATTTAAACATGAAAACAAAATGTAACAAATTGAGACACCATTCTTGACTCGTTCGAACTTGGAAACAACTTGTAGCTTCATTCTTGATTCGTTTGAACATTGAAACAATTGTAACCTCTTGTAGGATCATTCATGGTTTAGTTGAACATGAAAACAATCTGTAACAAATTGAGACATCATTCTTGACTCGTTCGAATTTGGAAAAAATTTGTAGCTTCATTCTTGACTCGTTTGAACATGGAAATAACTTGTAAACTCTTGTAGGATCATTCTTGGCTCATTTGAACATGAAAACAAAATGTAACAAATTGAGACACCATTCTTGACTCGTTCGAACTTGGAAACAACTTGTAGCTTCATTCTTGACTCGTTTGAACATGGAAATAACTTGTAAACTCTTGTAGGATCATTCTTGGCTCATTTAAACATGAAAACAAAATGTAACAAATTGAGACACCATTCTTGACTCGTTCGAACTTGGAAACAACTTGTAGCTTCATTCTTGACTCGTTTGAACATGGAAACAACTTGTAAACTCTTGTAGGATCATTTTTGGCTCATTTAACATGAAAACAAAATGTAACAAATTGAGACACCATTCTTGACTCGTTCGAACTTGGAAACAACTTGTAGCTTCATTCTTGACTCGTTTGAACATGGAAATAACTTGTAAACTCTTGTAGGATCATTCTTGGCTCATTTAAACATGAAAACAAAATGTAACAAATTGAGACACCATTCTTGACTCGTTCCAACTTGGAAACAACTTGTAGCTTCATTCTTGACTCGTTTGAACATGGAAACAACTTGTAAACTCTTGTAGATTCATTCTTGGCTCATTTGAACATGAAAACAATCCGTAACAAATGAAGTCATCATTCTTGACTCGTTCAAACTTGGAAAAAACTTGTAGCTTCATTCTTGATTCTTTTGAACATTGAAATAATTGTAACCTCTTGTAAGATCATTCATGGTTTAGTTGAACATGAAAACAATCTGTAACAAATTGAGACATCATTCTTGACTCGTTCGAATTTGGAAACAATTTGTAGCTTCATTCATGACTCGTTTGAACATGGAAATAACTTGTAAACTCTTGTAGGATCATTCTTGGCTCATTTGAACATGAAAACAAAATGTAACAAATTGAGACACCATTCTTGACTCGTTCGAACTTGGAAACAACTTGTAGCTTCATTCTTGATTCGTTTGAACATTGAAACAATTGTAACCTCTTGTAGGATCATTCATGGTTTAGTTGAACATGAAAACAATCTGTAACAAATTGAGACATCATTCTTGACTCGTTCGAATTTGGAAAAAATTTGTAGCTTCATTCTTGACTCGTTTGAACATGGAAATAACTTGTAAACTCTTGTAGGATCATTCTTGGCTCATTTGAACATGAAAACAAAATGTAACAAATTGAGACACCATTCTTGACTCGTTCGAACTTGGAAACAACTTGTAGCTTCATTCTTGACTCGTTTGAACATGGAAATAACTTGTAAACTCTTGTAGGATCATTCTTGGCTCATTTAAACATGAAAACAAAATGTAACAAATTGAGACACCATTCTTGACTCGTTCGAACTTGGAAACAACTTGTAGCTTCATTCTTGACTCGTTTGAACATGGAAACAACTTGTAAACTCTTGTAGGATCATTTTTGGCTCATTTGAACATGAAAACAAAATGTAACAAATTGAGACACCATTCTTGACTCGTTCGAACTTGGAAACAACTTGTAGCTTCATTCTTGACTCGTTTGAACATGGAAATAACTTGTAAACTCTTGTAGGATCATTCTTGGCTCATTTAAACATGAAAACAAAATGTAACAAATTGAGACACCATTCTTGACTCGTTCGAACTTGGAAACAACTTGTAGCTTCATTCTTGACTCGTTTGAACATGGAAACAACTTGTAAACTCTTGTAGGATCATTTTTGGCTCATTTGAACATGAAAACAAAATGTAACAAATTGAGACACCATTCTTGACTCGTTCGAACTTGGAAACAACTTGTAGCTTCATTCTTGACTCGTTTGAACATGGAAATAACTTGTAAACTCTTGTAGGATCATTCTTGGCTCATTTAAACATGAAAACAAAATGTAGCAAATTGAGACACCATTCTTGACTCGTTCCAACTTGGAAACAACTTGTAGCTTCATTCTTGACTCGTTTGAACATGGAAACAACTTGTAAACTCTTGTAGATTCATTCTTGGCTCATTTGAACATGAAAACAATCCGTAACAAATGAAGACATCATTCTTGACTCGTTCAAACTTGGAAAAAACTTGTAGCTTCATTCTTGATTCTTTTGAACATTGAAATAATTGTAACCTCTTGTAGGATCATTCATGGTTTAGTTGAACATGAAAACAATCTGTAACAAATTGAGACATCATTCTTGACTCGTTCGAATTTGGAAACAATTTGTAGCTTCATTCATGACTCGTTTGAACATGGAAATAACTTGTAAACTCTTGTAGGATCATTCTTGGCTCATTTGAACATGAAAACAAAATGTAACAAATTGAGACACCATTCTTGACTCGTTCGAACTTGGAAACAACTTGTAGCTTCATTCTTGATTCGTTTGAACATTGAAACAATTGTAACCTCTTGTAGGATCATTCATGGTTTAGTTGAACATGAAAACAATCTGTAACAAATTGAGACATCATTCTTGACTCGTTCGAATTTGGAAAAAATTTGTAGCTTCATTCTTGACTCGTTTGAACATGGAAATAACTTGTAAACTCTTGTAGGATCATTCTTGGCTCATTTGAACATGAAAACAAAATGTAACAAATTGAGACACCATTCTTGACTCGTTCGAACTTGGAAACAACTTGTAGCTTCATTCTTGACTCGTTTGAACATGGAAATAACTTGTAAACTCTTGTAGGATCATTCTTGGCTCATTTAAACATGAAAACAAAATGTAACAAATTGAGACACCATTCTTGACTCGTTCGAACTTGGAAACAACTTGTAGTTTCATTCTTGACTCGTTTGAACATGGAAACAACTTGTAAACTCTTGTAGGATCATTTTTGGCTCATTTGAACATGAAAACAAAATGTAACAAATTGAGACACCATTCTTGACTCGTTCGAACTTGGAAACAACTTGTAGCTTCATTCTTGACTCGTTTGAACATGGAAATAACTTGTAAACTCTTGTAGGATCATTCTTGGCTCATTTAAACATGAAAACAAAATGTAACAAATTGAGACACCATTCTTGACTCGTTCGAACTTGGAAACAACTTGTAGCTTCATTCTTTACTCGTTTGAACATGGAAACAACTTGTAAACTCTTGTAGGATCATTTTTGGCTCATTTGAACATGAAAACAAAATGTAACAAATTGAGACACCATTCTTGACTCGTTCGAACTTGGAAACAACTTGTAGCTTCATTCTTGACTCGTTTGAACATGGAAATAACTTGTAAACTCTTGTAGGATCATTCTTGGCTCATTTAAACATGAAAACAAAATGTAACAAATTGAGACACCATTCTTGACTCGTTCGAACTTGGAAACAATTTGTAGCTTCATTCTTGACTCGTTTGAACATGGAAACAACTTGTAAACTCTTGTAGGATCATTTTTGGCTCATTTGAACATGAAAACAAAATGTAACAAATTGAGACACCATTCTTGACTCGTTCGAACTTGGAAACAACTTGTAGCTTCATTCTTGACTCGTTTGAACATGGAAATAACTTGTAAACTCTTGTAGGATCATTCTTGGCTCATTTAAACATGAAAACAAAATGTAACAAATTGAGACACCATTCTTGACTCGTTCGAACTTGGAAACAATTTGTAGCTTCATTCTTGACTCGTTTGAACATGGAAACAACTTGTAAACTCTTGTAGGATCATTTTTGGCTCATTTGAACATGAAAACAAAATGTAACAAATTGAGACACCATTCTTGACTCGTTCGAACTTGGAAACAACTTGTAGCTTCATTCTTGACTCGTTTGAACATGGAAATAACTTGTAAACTCTTGTAGGATCATTCTTGGCTCATTTAAACATGAAAACAAAATGTAACAAATTGAGACACCATTCTTGACTCGTTCCAACTTGGAAACAACTTGTAGCTTCATTCTTGACTCGTTTGAACATGGAAACAACTTGTAAACTCTTGTAGATTCATTCTTGGCTCATTTGAACATGAAAACAATCCGTAACAAATGAAGACATCATTCTTGACTCGTTCAAACTTGGAAAAAACTTGTAGCTTCATTCTTGATTCTTTTGAACATTGAAATAATTGTAACCTCTTGTAGGATCATTCATGGTTTAGTTGAACATGAAAACAATCTGTAACAAATTGAGACATCATTCTTGACTCGTTCGAATTTGGAAACAATTTGTAGCTTCATTCATGACTCGTTTGAACATGGAAATAACTTGTAAACTCTTGTAGGATCATTCTTGGCTCATTTGAACATGAAAACAAAATGTAACAAATTGAGACACCATTCTTGACTCGTTCGAACTTGGAAACAACTTGTAGCTTCATTCTTGATTCGTTTGAACATTGAAACAATTGTAACCTCTTGTAGGATCATTCATGGTTTAGTTGAACATGAAAACAATCTGTAACAAATTGAGACATCATTCTTGACTCGTTCGAATTTGGAAAAAATTTGTAGCTTCATTCTTGACTCGTTTGAACATGGAAATAACTTGTAAACTCTTGTAGGATCATTCTTGGCTCATTTGAACATGAAAACAAAATGTAACAAATTGAGACACCATTCTTGACTCGTTCGAACTTGGAAACAACTTGTAGCTTCATTCTTGACTCGTTTGAACATGGAAATAACTTGTAAACTCTTGTAGGATCATTCTTGGCTCATTTAAACATGAAAACAAAATGTAACAAATTGAGACACCATTCTTGACTCGTTCGAACTTGGAAACAACTTGTAGCTTCATTCTTGACTCGTTTGAACATGGAAACAACTTGTAAACTCTTGTAGGATCATTTTTGGCTCATTTGAACATGAAAACAAAATGTAACAAATTGAGACACCATTCTTGACTCGTTCGAACTTGGAAACAACTTGTAGCTTCATTCTTGACTCGTTTGAACATGGAAATAACTTGTAAACTCTTGTAGGATCATTCTTGGCTCATTTAAACATGAAAACAAAATGTAACAAATTGAGACACCATTCTTGACTCGTTCGAACTTGGAAACAACTTGTAGCTTCATTCTTGACTCGTTTGAACATGGAAACAACTTGTAAACTCTTGTAGGATCATTTTTGGCTCATTTGAACATGAAAACAAAATGTAACAAATTGAGACACCATTCTTGACTCGTTCGAACTTGGAAACAACTTGTAGCTTCATTCTTGACTCGTTTGAACATGGAAATAACTTGTAAACTCTTGTAGGATCATTCTTGGCTCATTTAAACATGAAAACAAAATGTAACAAATTGAGACACCATTCTTGACTCGTTCCAACTTGGAAACAACTTGTAGCTTCATTCTTGACTCGTTTGAACATGGAAACAACTTGTAAACTCTTGTAGATTCATTCTTGGCTCATTTGAACATGAAAACAATCCGTAACAAATGAAGACATCATTCTTGACTCGTTCAAACTTGGAAAAAACTTGTAGCTTCATTCTTGATTCTTTTGAACATTGAAATAATTGTAACCTCTTGTAGGATCATTCATGGTTTAGTTGAACATGAAAACAATCTGTAACAAATTGAGACATCATTCTTGACTCGTTCGAATTTGGAAACAATTTGTAGCTTCATTCATGACTCGTTTGAACATGGAAATAACTTGTAAACTCTTGTAGGATCATTCTTGGCTCATTTGAACATGAAAACAAAATGTAACAAATTGAGACACCATTCTTGACTCGTTCGAACTTGGAAACAACTTGTAGCTTCATTCTTGATTCGTTTGAACATTGAAACAATTGTAACCTCTTGTAGGATCATTCATGGTTTAGTTGAACATGAAAACAATCTGTAACAAATTGAGACATCATTCTTGACTCGTTCGAATTTGGAAAAAATTTGTAGCTTCATTCTTGACTCGTTTGAACATGGAAATAACTTGTAAACTCTTGTAGGATCATTCTTGGCTCATTTAAACATGAAAACAAAATGTAACAAATTGAGACACCATTCTTGACTCGTTCGAACTTGGAAACAACTTGTAGCTTCATTCTTGACTCGTTTGAACATGGAAATAACTTGTAAACTCTTGTAGGATCATTCTTGGCTCATTTAAACATGAAAACAAAATGTAACAAATTGAGACACCATTCTTGACTCGTTCGAACTTGGAAACAACTTGTAGCTTCATTCTTGACTCGTTTGAACATGGAAACAACTTGTAAACTCTTGTAGGATCATTTTTGGCTCATTTGAACATGAAAACAAAATGTAACAAATTGAGACACCATTCTTGACTCGTTCGAACTTGGAAACAACTTGTAGCTTCATTCTTGACTCGTTTGAACATGGAAATAACTTGTAAACTCTTGTAGGATCATTCTTGGCTCATTTAAACATGAAAACAATCCGTAACAAATGGAGACATCATTCTTGACTCGTTCAAACTTGGAAACAACTTGTAGCTCCATTCTTGATTCATTTGAACATTGAAACAATTGTAACCTCTTGTAGGATCAGTTTTGGCTCATTTGAACATGAAAACAATCTGTAACAAATGGAGACATCATTCCTGACTCGTTCAAACTTGGAAACAACTTGTAGCTTCATTCTTGATTCATTTGAACATTGAAACAATTGTAACCTCTTGTAGGTTCATTTTTGGCTCATTTGAACATGAAAACAATCTGTAACAACTTGAGACTTTATTCTTGACTCGTTTGAACTTGGAAACAACTTGTAGCTTCATTCTTGACTCGTTTGAACATGGAAACAACTTGTAAACTCTTGTAGATTCATTCTTGGCTCATTTGAACATGAAAACAATCCGTAACAAATGAAGACATCATTCTTGACTCGTTCAAACTTGGAAAAAACTTGTAGCTTCATTCTTGATTCGTTTGAACATTGAAACAATTGTAATCTTGTAGGATCATTCATGGTTTAGTTGAACATGAAAACAATCTGTAACAAATTGAGACATCATTCTTGACTCGTTCGAATTTGGAAAAAATTTGTAGCTTCATTCTTGACTCGTTTGAACATGGAAATAACTTGTAAACTCTTGTAGGATCATTCTTGGCTCATTTGAACATGAAAACAAAATGTGAAAAATTGAGCCACCATTCTTGATTCGTTCGAACTTGGAAATAACTTGTAGCTTCATTCTTGATTCGTTTGAACATTGAAACAATTGTAACCTCTTGTAGGATCATTCATGGTTTAGTTGAACATGAAAACAATCTGTAACAAATTGAGACATCATTCTTGACTCGTTCGAATTTGGAAAAAATTTGTAGCTTCATTCTTGACTCGTTTGAACGTGGAAATAACTTATAAACTCTTGTAGGATCATTCTTGGCTCATTTGAACATGAAAACAAAATGTAACAAATTGAGACACCATTCTTGACTCGTTCGAACTTGGAAACAACTTGTAGCTTCATTCTTGACTCGTTTGAACATGGAAATAACTTGTAAACTCTTGTAGGATCATTCTTGGCTCATTTAAACATGAAAACAAAATGTAACAAATTGAGACACCATTCTTGACTCGTTCGAACTTGGAAACAACTTGTAGCTTCATTCTTGACTCGTTTGAACATGGAAACAACTTGTAAACTCTTGTAGGATCATTTTTGGCTCATTTGAACATGAAAACAAAATGTAACAATTTGAGACACCATTCTTGACTCGTTCGAACTTGGAAACAACTTGTAGCTTCATTCTTGACTCGTTTGAAAATGGAAATAACTTGTAAACTCTTGTAGGATCATTCTTGGCTCATTTGAACATGAAAACAAAATGTAACAAATTGAGACACCATTCTTGACTCGTTCGAACTTGGAAACAACTTGTAGCTGCATTCTTGACTCGTTTGAACATGGAAACAACTTGAAAACTCTTGTAGGATCATTTTTGGCTCATTTGAACATGAAAAAATCCGTAACAAATGGAGACATCATTCTTGACTCGTTCCAACTTGGAAACAACTTGTAGCTTCATTCTTGACTCGTTTGAACATGGAAACAACTTGTAAACTCTTGTAGATTCATTCTTGGCTCATTTGAACATGAAAACAATCCGTAACAAATGAAGACAGCATTCTTGACTCGTTCAAACTTGGAAAAAACTTGTAGCTTCATTCTTGATTCATTTGAACATTGAAATAATTGTAACCTCTTGTAGGATCATTCATGGTTTAGTTGAACATGAAAACAATCTGTAACAAATTGAGACATCATTCTTGACTCGTTCGAATTTGGAAACAATTTGTAGCTTCATTCATGACTCGTTTGAACATGGAAATAACTTGTAAACTCTTGTAGGATCATTCTTGGCTCATTTGAACATGAAAACAAAATGTAACAAATTGAGACACCATTCTTGACTCGTTCGAACTTGGAAACAACTTGTAGCTTCATTCTTGATTCGTTTGAACATTGAAACAATTGTAACCTCTTGTAGGATCATTCATGGTTTAGTTGAACATGAAAACAATCTGTAACAAATTCAGACATCATTCTTGACTCGTTCGAACTTGGAAACAACTTGTAGCTTCATTCTTGACTCGTTTGAACATGGAAATAACTTGTAAACTCTTGTAGGATCATTCTTGGCTCATTTGAACATGAAAACAAAATGTAACAAATTGAGACACCATTCTTGACTCGTTCGAACTTGGAAACAACTTGTAGCTTCATTCTTGACTCGTTTGAACATGGAAATAACTTATAAACTCTTGTAGGATCATTCTTGGCTCATTTGAACATGAAAACAAAATGTAACAAATTGAGACACCATTCTTGACTCGTTCGAACTTGGAAACAACTTGTAGCTTCATTCTTGACTCGTTTGAACATGGAAATAACTTGTAAACTCTTGTAGGATCATTCTTGGCTCATCTAAACATGAAAACAAAATGTAACAAATTGAGACACCATTCTTGACTCGTTCGAACTTGGAAACAACTTGTAGCTTCATTCTTGACTCGTTTGAACATGGAAACAACTTGTAAACTCTTGTAGGATCATTTTTGGCTCATTTGAACATGAAAACAAAATGTAACAAATTGAGACACCATTCTTGACTCGTTCGAACTTGGAAACAACTTGTAGCTTCATTCTTGACTCGTTTGAAAATGGAAATAACTTGTAAACTCTTGTAGGATCATTCTTGGCTCATTTGAACATGAAAACAAAATGTAACAAATTGAGACACCATTCTTGACTCGTTCGAACTTGGAAACAACTTGTAGCTGCATTCTTGACTCGTTTGAACATGGAAACAACTTGAAAACTCTTGTAGGATCATTTTTGGCTCATTTGAACATGAAAAAATCCGTAACAAATGGAGACATCATTCTTGACTCGTTCCAACTTGGAAACAACTTGTAGCTTCATTCTTGACTCGTTTGAACATGGAAACAACTTGTAAACTCTTGTAGATTCATTCTTGGCTCATTTGAACATGAAAACAATCCGTAACAAATGAAGACAGCATTCTTGACTCGTTCAAACTTGGAAAAAACTTGTAGCTTCATATTTGATTCATTTGAACATTGAAATAATTGTAACCTCTTGTAGGATCATTCATGGTTTAGTTGAACATGAAAACAATCTGTAACAAATTGAGACATCATTCTTGACTCGTTCGAATTTGGAAACAATTTGTAGCTTCATTCATGACTCGTTTGAACATGGAAATAACTTGTAAACTCTTGTAGGATCATTCTTGGCTCATTTGAACATGAAAACAAAATGTAACAAATTGAGACACCATTCTTGACTCGTTCGAACTTGGAAACAACTTGTAGCTTCATTCTTGATTCGTTTGAACATTGAAACAATTGTAACCTCTTGTAGGATCATTCATGGTTTAGTTGAACATGAAAACAATCTGTAACAAATTGAGACATCATTCTTGACTCGTTCGAATTTGGAAAAAAATTGTAGCTTCATTCTTGACTCGTTTGAACATGGAAATAACTTGTAAACTCTTGTAGGATCATTCTTGGCTCATTTGAACAGGAAAACAAAATGTAACAAATTGAGACACCATTCTTGACTCGTTCGAACTTGGAAACAACTTGTAGCTTCATTCTTGACTCGTTTGAACATGGAAATAACTTGTAAACTCTTGTAGGATCATTCTTGGCTCATTTAAACATGAAAACAAAATGTAACAAATTGAGACACCATTCTTGACTCGTTCGAACTTGGAAACAACTTGTAGCTTCATTCTTGACTCGTTTGAACATGGAAACAACTTGTAAACTCTTGTAGGATCATTTTTGGCTCATTTGAACATGAAAACAAAATGTAACAAATTGAGACACCATTCTTGACTCGTTCGAACTTGGAAACAACTTGTAGCTTCATTCTTGACTCGTTTGAAAATGGAAATAACTTGTAAACTCTTGTAGGATCATTCTTGGCTCATTTGAACATGAAAACAAAATGTAACAAATTGAGACACCATTCTTGACTCGTTCGAACTTGGAAACAACTTGTAGCTGCATTCTTGAATCGTTTGAACATGGAAACAACTTGAAAACTCTTGTAGGATCATTTTTGGCTCATTTGAACATGAAAAAATCCGTAACAAATGGTGACATCATTCTTGACTCGTTCCAACTTGGAAACAACTTGTAGCTTCATTCTTGACTCGTTTGAACGTGGAAACAACTTGTAAACTCTTGTAGATTCATTCTTGGCTCATTTGAACATGAAAACAATCCGTAACAAATGAAGACAGCATTCTTGACTCGTTCAAACTTGGAAAAAACTTGTAGCTTCATTCTTGATTCATTTGAACATTGAAATAATTGTAACCTCTTGTAGGATCATTAATGGTTTAGTTGAACATGAAAACAATCTGTAACAAATTGAGACATCATTCTTGACTCGTTCGAATTTGGAAACAATTTGTAGCTTAATTCATGACTCGTTTGAACATGGAAATAACTTGTAAACTCTTGTGGGATCATTCTTGGCTCATTTGAACATGAAAACAAAATGTAACAAATTGAGACACCATTCTTGACTCGTTCGAACTTGGAAACAACTTGTAGCTTCATTCTTGATTCGTTTGAACATTGAAACAATTGTAACCTCTTGTAGGATCATTCATGGTTTAGTTGAACATGAAAACAATCTGTAACAAATTGAGACATCATTCTTGACTCGTTCGAATTTGGAAAAAAATTGTAGCTTCATTCTTGACTCGTTTGAACATGGAAATAACTTGTAAACTCTTGTAGGATCATTCTTGGCTCATTTGAACAGGAAAACAAAATGTAACAAATTGAGACACCATTCTTGACTCGTTCGAACTTGGAAACAACTTGTAGCTTCATTCTTGACTCGTTTGAACATGGAAATAACTTGTAAACTCTTGTAGGATCATTCTTGGCTCATTTAAACATGAAAACAAAATGTAACAAATTGAGACACCATTCTTGACTCGTTCGAACTTGGAAACAACTTGTAGCTTCATTCTTGACTCGTTTGAACATGGAAACAACTTGTAAACTCTTGTAGGATCATTTTTGGCTCATTTGAACATGAAAACAAAATGTAACAAATTGAGACACCATTCTTGACTCGTTCGAACTTGGAAACAACTTTAGCTTCATTCTTGACTCGTTTGAAAATGGAAATAACTTGTAAACTCTTGTAGGATCATTCTTGGCTCATTTGAACATGAAAACAAAATGTAACAAATTGAGACACCATTCTTGACTCGTTCGAACTTGGAAACAACTTGTAGCTGCATTCTTGACTCGTTTGAACATGGAAACAACTTGAAAACTCTTGTAGGATCATTTTTGGCTCATTTGAACATAAAAAAATCCGTAACAAATGGAGACATCATTCTTGACTCGTTCCAACTTGGAAACAACTTGTAGCTTCATTCTTGACTCGTTTGAACATGGAAACAACTTGTAAACTCTTGTAGATTCATTCTTGGCTCATTTGAACATGAAAACAATCCGTAACAAATGAAGACAGCATTCTTGACTCGTTCAAACTTGGAAAAAACTTGTAGCTTCATTCTTGATTCATTTGAACATTGAAATAATTGTAACCTCTTGTAGGATCATTCATGGTTTAGTTGAACATGAAAACAATCTGTAACAAATTGAGACATCATTCTTGACTCGTTCGAACTTGGAAACAACTTGTAGCTGCATTCTTGACTCGTTTGAACATGGAAACAACTTGAAAACTCTTGTAGGATCATTTTTGGCTCATTTGAACATGAAAAAATCCGTAACAAATGGAGACATCATTCTTGACTCGTTCCAACTTGGAAACAACTTGTAGCTTCATTCTTGACTCGTTTGAACATGGAAACAACTTGTAAACTCTTGTAGATTCATTCTTGGCTCATTTGAACATGAAAACAATCCGTAACAAATGAAGACAGCATTCTTGACTCGTTCAAACTTGGAAAAAACTTGTAGCTTCATTCTTGATTCATTTGAACATTGAAATAATTGTAACCTCTTGTAGGATCATTCATGGTTTAGTTGAACATGAAAACAATCTGTAACAAATTGAGACATCATTCTTGACTCGTTCGAATTTGGAAACAATTTGTAGCTTCATTCATGACTCGTTTGAACATGGAAATAACTTGTAAACTCTTGTAGGATCATTCTTGGCTCATTTGAACATGAAAACAAAATGTAACAAATTGAGACACCATTCTTGACTCGTTCGAACTTGGAAACAACTTGTAGCTTCATTCTTGATTCGTTTGAACATTGAAACAATTGTAACCTCTTGTAGGATCATTCATGGTTTAGTTGAACATGAAAACAATCTGTAACAAATTCAGACATCATTCTTGACTCGTTCGAACTTGGAAACAACTTGTAGCTTCATTCTTGACTCGTTTGAACATGGAAATAACTTGTAAACTCTTGTAGGATCATTCTTGGCTCATTTGAACATGAAAACAAAATGTAACAAATTGAGACACCATTCTTGACTCGTTCGAACTTGGAAACAACTTGTAGCTTCATTCTTGACTCGTTTGAACATGGAAATAACTTATAAACTCTTGTAGGATCATTCTTGGCTCATTTGAACATGAAAACAAAATGTAACAAATTGAGACACCATTCTTGACTCGTTCGAACTTGGAAACAACTTGTAGCTTCATTCTTGACTCGTTTGAACATGGAAATAACTTGTAAACTCTTGTAGGATCATTCTTGGCTCATCTAAACATGAAAACAAAATGTAACAAATTGAGACACCATTCTTGACTCGTTCGAACTTGGAAACAACTTGTAGCTTCATTCTTGACTCGTTTGAACATGGAAACAACTTGTAAACTCTTGTAGGATCATTTTTGGCTCATTTGAACATGAAAACAAAATGTAACAAATTGAGACACCATTCTTGACTCGTTCGAACTTGGAAACAACTTGTAGCTTCATTCTTGACTCGTTTGAAAATGGAAATAACTTGTAAACTCTTGTAGGATCATTCTTGGCTTATTTGAACATGAAAACAAAATGTAACAAATTGAGACACCATTCTTGACTCGTTCGAACTTGGAAACAACTTGTAGCTGCATTCTTGACTCGTTTGAACATGGAAACAACTTGAAAACTCTTGTAGGATCATTTTTGGCTCATTTGAACATGAAAAAATCCGTAACAAATGGAGACATCATTCTTGACTCGTTCCAACTTGGAAACAACTTGTAGCTTCATTCTTGACTCGTTTGAACATGGAAACAACTTGTAAACTCTTGTAGATTCATTCTTGGCTCATTTGAACATGAAAACAATCCGTAACAAATGAAGACAGCATTCTTGACTCGTTCAAACTTGGAAAAAACTTGTAGCTTCATATTTGATTCATTTGAACATTGAAATAATTGTAACCTCTTGTAGGATCATTCATGGTTTAGTTGAACATGAAAACAATCTGTAACAAATTGAGACATCATTCTTGACTCGTTCGAATTTGGAAACAATTTGTAGCTTCATTCATGACTCGTTTGAACATGGAAATAACTTGTAAACTCTTGTAGGATCATTCTTGGCTCATTTGAACATGAAAACAAAATGTAACAAATTGAGACACCATTCTTGACTCGTTCGAACTTGGAAACAACTTGTAGCTTCATTCTTGATTCGTTTGAACATTGAAACAATTGTAACCTCTTGTAGGATCATTCATGGTTTAGTTGAACATGAAAACAATCTGTAACAAATTGAGACATCATTCTTGACTCGTTCGAATTTGGAAAAAAATTGTAGCTTCATTCTTGACTCGTTTGAACATGGAAATAACTTGTAAACTCTTGTAGGATCATTCTTGGCTCATTTGAACAGGAAAACAAAATGTAACAAATTGAGACACCATTCTTGACTCGTTCGAACTTGGAAACAACTTGTAGCTTCATTCTTGACTCGTTTGAACATGGAAATAACTTGTAAACTCTTGTAGGATCATTCTTGGCTCATTTAAACATGAAAACAAAATGTAACAAATTGAGACACCATTCTTGACTCGTTCGAACTTGGAAACAATTTGTAGCTTCATTCTTGATTCGTTTGAACATTGAAACAATTGTAACCTCTTGTAGGATCATTCATGGTTTAGTTGAACATGAAAACAATCTGTAACAAATTGAGACATCATTCTTGACTCGTTCGAATTTGGAAAAAATTTGTAGCTTCATTCTTGACTCGTTTGAACATGGAAATAACTTGTAAACTCTTGTAGGATCATTCTTGGCTCATTTGAACATGAAAACAAAATGTAACAAATTGAGACACCATTCTTGACTCGTTCGAACTTGGAAACAACTTGTAGCTTCATTCTTGACTCGTTTGAACATGGAAATAACTTGTAAACTCTTGTAGGATCATTCTTGGCTCATTTAAACATGAAAACAAAATGTAACAAATTGAGACACCATTCTTGACTCGTTCGAACTTGGAAACAACTTGTAGCTTCATTCTTGACTCGTTTGAACATGGAAACAACTTGTAAACTCTTGTAGGATCATTTTTGGCTCATTTGAACATGAAAACAAAATGTAACAAATTGAGACACCATTCTTGACTCGTTCGAACTTGGAAACAACTTGTAGCTTCATTCTTGACTCGTTTGAACATGGAAATAACTTGTAAACTCTTGTAGGATCATTCTTGGCTCATTTAAACATGAAAACAAAATGTAACAAATTGAGACACCATTCTTGACTCGTTCGAACTTGGAAACAACTTGTAGCTTCATTCTTGACTCGTTTGAACATGGAAACAACTTGTAAACTCTTGTAGGATCATTTTTGGCTCATTTGAACATGAAAACAAAATGTAACAAATTGAGACACCATTCTTGACTCGTTCGAACTTGGAAACAACTTGTAGCTTCATTCTTGACTCGTTTGAACATGGAAATAACTTGTAAACTCTTGTAGGATCATTCTTGGCTCATTTAAACATGAAAACAAAATGTAACAAATTGAGACACCATTCTTGACTCGTTCCAACTTGGAAACAACTTGTAGCTTCATTCTTGACTCGTTTGAACATGGAAACAACTTGTAAACTCTTGTAGATTCATTCTTGGCTCATTTGAACATGAAAACAATCCGTAACAAATGAAGACATCATTCTTGACTCGTTCAAACTTGGAAAAAACTTGTAGCTTCATTCTTGATTCTTTTGAACATTGAAATAATTGTAACCTCTTGTAGGATCATTCATGGTTTAGTTGAACATGAAAACAATCTGTAACAAATTGAGACATCATTCTTGACTCGTTCGAATTTGGAAACAATTTGTAGCTTCATTCATGACTCGTTTGAACATGGAAATAACTTGTAAACTCTTGTAGGATCATTCTTGGCTCATTTGAACATGAAAACAAAATGTAACAAATTGGGACACCATTCTTGACTCGTTCGAACTTGGAAACAACTTGTAGCTTCATTCTTGATTCGTTTGAACATTGAAACAATTGTAACCTCTTGTAGGATCATTCATGGTTTAGTTGAACATGAAAACAATCTGTAACAAATTGAGACATCATTCTTGACTCGTTCGAATTTGGAAAAAATTTGTAGCTTCATTCTTGACTCGTTTGAACATGGAAATAACTTGTAAACTCTTGTAGGATCATTCTTGGCTCATTTAAACATGAAAACAAAATGTAACAAATTGAGACACCATTCTTGACTCGTTCGAACTTGGAAACAACTTGTAGCTTCATTCTTGACTCGTTTGAACATGGAAATAACTTGTAAACTCTTGTAGGATCATTCTTGGCTCATTTAAACATGAAAACAAAATGTAACAAATTGAGACACCATTCTTGACTCGTTCGAACTTGGAAACAACTTGTAGCTTCATTCTTGACTCGTTTGAACATGGAAACAACTTGTAAACTCTTGTAGGATCATTTTTGGCTCATTTGAACATGAAAACAAAATGTAACAAATTGAGACACCATTCTTGACTCGTTCGAACTTGGAAACAACTTGTAGCTTCATTCTTGACTCGTTTGAACATGGAAATAACTTGTAAACTCTTGTAGGATCATTCTTGGCTCATTTAAACATGAAAACAATCCGTAACAAATGGAGACATCATTCTTGACTCGTTCAAACTTGGAAACAACTTGTAGCTCCATTCTTGATTCATTTGAACATTGAAACAATTGTAACCTCTTGTAGGATCAGTTTTGGCTCATTTGAACATGAAAACAATCTGTAACAAATGGAGACATCATTCTTGACTCGTTCAAACTTGGAAACAACTTGTAGCTTCATTCTTGATTCATTTGAACATTGAAACAATTGTAACCTCTTGTAGGTTCATTTTTGGCTCATTTGAACATGAAAACAATCTGTAACAACTTGAGACTTTATTCTTGACTCGTTTGAACTTGGAAACAACTTGTAGCTTCATTCTTGACTCGTTTGAACATGGAAACAACTTGTAAACTCTTGTAGATTCATTCTTGGCTCATTTGAACATGAAAACAATCCGTAACAAATGAAGACATCATTCTTGACTCGTTCAAACTTGGAAAAAACTTGTAGCTTCATTCTTGATTCGTTTGAACATTGAAACAATTGTAATCTTGTAGGATCATTCATGGTTTAGTTGAACATGAAAACAATCTGTAACAAATTGAGACATCATTCTTGACTCGTTCGAATTTGGAAAAAATTTGTAGCTTCATTCTTGACTCGTTTGAACATGGAAATAACTTGTAAACTCTTGTAGGATCATTCTTGGCTCATTTGAACATGAAAACAAAATGTAAAAAATTGAGCCACCATTCTTGATTCGTTCGAACTTGGAAATAACTTGTAGCTTCATTCTTGATTCGTTTGAACATTGAAACAATTGTAACCTCTTGTAGGATCATTCATGGTTTAGTTGAACATGAAAACAATCTGTAACAAATTGAGACATCATTCTTGACTCGTTCGAATTTGGAAAAAATTTGTAGCTTCATTCTTGACTCGTTTGAACGTGGAAATAACTTATAAACTCTTGTAGGATCATTCTTGGCTCATTTGAACATGAAAACAAAATGTAACAAATTGAGACACCATTCTTGACTCGTTCGAACTTGGAAACAACTTGTAGCTTCATTCTTGACTCGTTTGAACATGGAAATAACTTGTAAACTCTTGTAGGATCATTCTTGGCTCATTTAAACATGAAAACAAAATGTAACAAATTGAGACACCATTCTTGACTCGTTCGAACTTGGAAACAACTTGTAGCTTCATTCTTGACTCGTTTGAACATGGAAACAACTTGTAAACTCTTGTAGGATCATTTTTGGCTCATTTGAACATGAAAACAAAATGTAACAATTTGAGACACCATTCTTGACTCGTTCGAACTTGGAAACAACTTGTAGCTTCATTCTTGACTCGTTTGAAAATGGAAATAACTTGTAAACTCTTGTAGGATCATTCTTGGCTCATTTGAACATGAAAACAAAATGTAACAAATTGAGACACCATTCTTGACTCGTTCGAACTTGGAAACAACTTGTAGCTGCATTCTTGACTCGTTTGAACATGGAAACAACTTGAAAACTCTTGTAGGATCATTTTTGGCTCATTTGAACATGAAAAAATCCGTAACAAATGGAGACATCATTCTTGACTCGTTCCAACTTGGAAACAACTTGTAGCTTCATTCTTGACTCGTTTGAACATGGAAACAACTTGTAAACTCTTGTAGATTCATTCTTGGCTCATTTGAACATGAAAACAATCCGTAACAAATGAAGACAGCATTCTTGACTCGTTCAAACTTGGAAAAAACTTGTAGCTTCATTCTTGATTCATTTGAACATTGAAATAATTGTAACCTCTTGTAGGATCATTCATGGTTTAGTTGAACATGAAAACAATCTGTAACAAATTGAGACATCATTCTTGACTCGTTCGAATTTGGAAACAATTTGTAGCTTCATTCATGACTCGTTTGAACATGGAAATAACTTGTAAACTCTTGTAGGATCATTCTTGGCTCATTTGAACATGAAAACAAAATGTAACAAATTGAGACACCATTCTTGACTCGTTCGAACTTGGAAACAACTTGTAGCTTCATTCTTGATTCGTTTGAACATTGAAACAATTGTAACCTCTTGTAGGATCATTCATGGTTTAGTTGAACATGAAAACAATCTGTAACAAATTCAGACATCATTCTTGACTCGTTCGAACTTGGAAACAACTTGTAGCTTCATTCTTGACTCGTTTGAACATGGAAATAACTTGTAAACTCTTGTAGGATCATTCTTGGCTCATTTGAACATGAAAACAAAATGTAACAAATTGAGACACCATTCTTGACTCGTTCGAACTTGGAAACAACTTGTAGCTTCATTCTTGACTCGTTTGAACATGGAAATAACTTATAAACTCTTGTAGGATCATTCTTGGCTCATTTGAACATGAAAACAAAATGTAACAAATTGAGACACCATTCTTGACTCGTTCGAACTTGGAAACAACTTGTAGCTTCATTCTTGACTCGTTTGAACATGGAAATAACTTGTAAACTCTTGTAGGATCATTCTTGGCTCATCTAAACATGAAAACAAAATGTAACAAATTGAGACACCATTCTTGACTCGTTCGAACTTGGAAACAACTTGTAGCTTCATTCTTGACTCGTTTGAACATGGAAACAACTTGTAAACTCTTGTAGGATCATTTTTGGCTCATTTGAACATGAAAACAAAATGTAACAAATTGAGACACCATTCTTGACTCGTTCGAACTTGGAAACAACTTGTAGCTTCATTCTTGACTCGTTTGAAAATGGAAATAACTTGTAAACTCTTGTAGGATCATTCTTGGCTCATTTGAACATGAAAACAAAATGTAACAAATTGAGACACCATTCTTGACTCGTTCGAACTTGGAAACAACTTGTAGCTGCATTCTTGACTCGTTTGAACATGGAAACAACTTGAAAACTCTTGTAGGATCATTTTTGGCTCATTTGAACATGAAAAAATCCGTAACAAATGGAGACATCATTCTTGACTCGTTCCAACTTGGAAACAACTTGTAGCTTCATTCTTGACTCGTTTGAACATGGAAACAACTTGTAAACTCTTGTAGATTCATTCTTGGCTCATTTGAACATGAAAACAATCCGTAACAAATGAAGACAGCATTCTTGACTCGTTCAAACTTGGAAAAAACTTGTAGCTTCATATTTGATTCATTTGAACATTGAAATAATTGTAACCTCTTGTAGGATCATTCATGGTTTAGTTGAACATGAAAACAATCTGTAACAAATTGAGACATCATTCTTGACTCGTTCGAATTTGGAAACAATTTGTAGCTTCATTCATGACTCGTTTGAACATGGAAATAACTTGTAAACTCTTGTAGGATCATTCTTGGCTCATTTGAACATGAAAACAAAATGTAACAAATTGAGACACCATTCTTGACTCGTTCGAACTTGGAAACAACTTGTAGCTTCATTCTTGATTCGTTTGAACATTGAAACAATTGTAACCTCTTGTAGGATCATTCATGGTTTAGTTGAACATGAAAACAATCTGTAACAAATTGAGACATCATTCTTGACTCGTTCGAATTTGGAAAAAAATTGTAGCTTCATTCTTGACTCGTTTGAACATGGAAATAACTTGTAAACTCTTGTAGGATCATTCTTGGCTCATTTGAACAGGAAAACAAAATGTAACAAATTGAGACACCATTCTTGACTCGTTCGAACTTGGAAACAACTTGTAGCTTCATTCTTGACTCGTTTGAACATGGAAATAACTTGTAAACTCTTGTAGGATCATTCTTGGCTCATTTAAACATGAAAACAAAATGTAACAAATTGAGACACCATTCTTGACTCGTTCGAACTTGGAAACAACTTGTAGCTTCATTCTTGACTCGTTTGAACATGGAAACAACTTGTAAACTCTTGTAGGATCATTTTTGGCTCATTTGAACATGAAAACAAAATGTAACAAATTGAGACACCATTCTTGACTCGTTCGAACTTGGAAACAACTTGTAGCTTCATTCTTGACTCGTTTGAAAATGGAAATAACTTGTAAACTCTTGTAGGATCATTCTTGGCTCATTTGAACATGAAAACAAAATGTAACAAATTGAGACACCATTCTTGACTCGTTCGAACTTGGAAACAACTTGTAGCTGCATTCTTGAATCGTTTGAACATGGAAACAACTTGAAAACTCTTGTAGGATCATTTTTGGCTCATTTGAACATGAAAAAATCCGTAACAAATGGAGACATCATTCTTGACTCGTTCCAACTTGGAAACAACTTGTAGCTTCATTCTTGACTCGTTTGAACGTGGAAACAACTTGTAAACTCTTGTAGATTCATTCTTGGCTCATTTGAACATGAAAACAATCCGTAACAAATGAAGACAGCATTCTTGACTCGTTCAAACTTGGAAAAAACTTGTAGCTTCATTCTTGATTCATTTGAACATTGAAATAATTGTAACCTCTTGTAGGATCATTAATGGTTTAGTTGAACATGAAAACAATCTGTAACAAATTGAGACATCATTCTTGACTCGTTCGAATTTGGAAACAATTTGTAGCTTAATTCATGACTCGTTTGAACATGGAAATAACTTGTAAACTCTTGTGGGATCATTCTTGGCTCATTTGAACATGAAAACAAAATGTAACAAATTGAGACACCATTCTTGACTCGTTCGAACTTGGAAACAACTTGTAGCTTCATTCTTGATTCGTTTGAACATTGAAACAATTGTAACCTCTTGTAGGATCATTCATGGTTTAGTTGAACATGAAAACAATCTGTAACAAATTGAGACATCATTCTTGACTCGTTCGAATTTGGAAAAAAATTGTAGCTTCATTCTTGACTCGTTTGAACATGGAAATAACTTGTAAACTCTTGTAGGATCATTCTTGGCTCATTTGAACAGGAAAACAAAATGTAACAAATTGAGACACCATTCTTGACTCGTTCGAACTTGGAAACAACTTGTAGCTTCATTCTTGACTCGTTTGAACATGGAAATAACTTGTAAACTCTTGTAGGATCATTCTTGGCTCATTTAAACATGAAAACAAAATGTAACAAATTGAGACACCATTCTTGACTCGTTCGAACTTGGAAACAACTTGTAGCTTCATTCTTGACTCGTTTGAACATGGAAACAACTTGTAAACTCTTGTAGGATCATTTTTGGCTCATTTGAACATGAAAACAAAATGTAACAAATTGAGACACCATTCTTGACTCGTTCGAACTTGGAAACAACTTTAGCTTCATTCTTGACTCGTTTGAAAATGGAAATAACTTGTAAACTCTTGTAGGATCATTCTTGGCTCATTTGAACATGAAAACAAAATGTAACAAATTGAGACACCATTCTTGACTCGTTCGAACTTGGAAACAACTTGTAGCTGCATTCTTGACTCGTTTGAACATGGAAACAACTTGAAAACTCTTGTAGGATCATTTTTGGCTCATTTGAACATAAAAAAATCCGTAACAAATGGAGACATCATTCTTGACTCGTTCCAACTTGGAAACAACTTGTAGCTTCATTCTTGACTCGTTTGAACATGGAAACAACTTGTAAACTCTTGTAGATTCATTCTTGGCTCATTTGAACATGAAAACAATCCGTAACAAATGAAGACAGCATTCTTGACTCGTTCAAACTTGGAAAAAACTTGTAGCTTCATTCTTGATTCATTTGAACATTGAAATAATTGTAACCTCTTGTAGGATCATTCATGGTTTAGTTGAACATGAAAACAATCTGTAACAAATTGAGACATCATTCTTGACTCGTTCGAACTTGGAAACAACTTGTAGCTGCATTCTTGACTCGTTTGAACATGGAAACAACTTGAAAACTCTTGTAGGATCATTTTTGGCTCATTTGAACATGAAAAAATCCGTAACAAATGGAGACATCATTCTTGACTCGTTCCAACTTGGAAACAACTTGTAGCTTCATTCTTGACTCGTTTGAACATGGAAACAACTTGTAAACTCTTGTAGATTCATTCTTGGCTCATTTGAACATGAAAACAATCCGTAACAAATGAAGACAGCATTCTTGACTCGTTCAAACTTGGAAAAAACTTGTAGCTTCATTCTTGATTCATTTGAACATTGAAATAATTGTAACCTCTTGTAGGATCATTCATGGTTTAGTTGAACATGAAAACAATCTGTAACAAATTGAGACATCATTCTTGACTCGTTCGAATTTGGAAACAATTTGTAGCTTCATTCATGACTCGTTTGAACATGGAAATAACTTGTAAACTCTTGTAGGATCATTCTTGGCTCATTTGAACATGAAAACAAAATGTAACAAATTGAGACACCATTCTTGACTCGTTCGAACTTGGAAACAACTTGTAGCTTCATTCTTGATTCGTTTGAACATTGAAACAATTGTAACCTCTTGTAGGATCATTCATGGTTTAGTTGAACATGAAAACAATCTGTAACAAATTCAGACATCATTCTTGACTCGTTCGAACTTGGAAACAACTTGTAGCTTCATTCTTGACTCGTTTGAACATGGAAATAACTTGTAAACTCTTGTAGGATCATTCTTGGCTCATTTGAACATGAAAACAAAATGTAACAAATTGAGACACCATTCTTGACTCGTTCGAACTTGGAAACAACTTGTAGCTTCATTCTTGACTCGTTTGAACATGGAAATAACTTATAAACTCTTGTAGGATCATTCTTGGCTCATTTGAACATGAAAACAAAATGTAACAAATTGAGACACCATTCTTGACTCGTTCGAACTTGGAAACAACTTGTAGCTTCATTCTTGACTCGTTTGAACATGGAAATAACTTGTAAACTCTTGTAGGATCATTCTTGGCTCATCTAAACATGAAAACAAAATGTAACAAATTGAGACACCATTCTTGACTCGTTCGAACTTGGAAACAACTTGTAGCTTCATTCTTGACTCGTTTGAACATGAAAACAACTTGTAAACTCTTGTAGGATCATTTTTGGCTCATTTGAACATGAAAACAAAATGTAACAAATTGAGACACCATTCTTGACTCGTTCGAACTTGGAAACAACTTGTAGCTTCATTCTTGACTCGTTTGAAAATGGAAATAACTTGTAAACTCTTGTAGGATCATTCTTGGCTCATTTGAACATGAAAACAAAATGTAACAAATTGAGACACCATTCTTGACTCGTTCGAACTTGGAAACAACTTGTAGCTGCATTCTTGACTCGTTTGAACATGGAAACAACTTGAAAACTCTTGTAGGATCATTTTTGGCTCATTTGAACATGAAAAAATCCGTAACAAATGGAGACATCATTCTTGACTCGTTCCAACTTGGAAACAACTTGTAGCTTCATTCTTGACTCGTTTGAACATGGAAACAACTTGTAAACTCTTGTAGATTCATTCTTGGCTCATTTGAACATGAAAACAATCCGTAACAAATGAAGACAGCATTCTTGACTCGTTCAAACTTGGAAAAAACTTGTAGCTTCATATTTGATTCATTTGAACATTGAAATAATTGTAACCTCTTGTAGGATCATTCATGGTTTAGTTGAACATGAAAACAATCTGTAACAAATTGAGACATCATTCTTGACTCGTTCGAATTTGGAAACAATTTGTAGCTTCATTCATGACTCGTTTGAACATGGAAATAACTTGTAAACTCTTGTAGGATCATTCTTGGCTCATTTGAACATGAAAACAAAATGTAACAAATTGAGACACCATTCTTGACTCGTTCGAACTTGGAAACAACTTGTAGCTTCATTCTTGATTCGTTTGAACATTGAAACAATTGTAACCTCTTGTAGGATCATTCATGGTTTAGTTGAACATGAAAACAATCTGTAACAAATTGAGACATCATTCTTGACTCGTTCGAATTTGGAAAAAAATTGTAGCTTCATTCTTGACTCGTTTGAACATGGAAATAACTTGTAAACTCTTGTAGGATCATTCTTGGCTCATTTGAACAGGAAAACAAAATGTAACAAATTGAGACACCATTCTTGACTCGTTCGAACTTGGAAACAACTTGTAGCTTCATTCTTGACTCGTTTGAACATGGAAATAACTTGTAAACTCTTGTAGGATCATTCTTGGCTCATTTAAACATGAAAACAAAATGTAACAAATTGAGACACCATTCTTGACTCGTTCGAACTTGGAAACAACTTGTAGCTTCATTCTTGACTCGTTTGAACATGGAAACAACTTGTAAACTCTTGTAGGATCATTTTTGGCTCATTTGAACATGAAAACAAAATGTAACAAATTGAGACACCATTCTTGACTCGTTCGAACTTGGAAACAACTTGTAGCTTCATTCTTGACTCGTTTGAAAATGGAAATAACTTGTAAACTCTTGTAGGATCATTCTTGGCTCATTTGAACATGAAAACAAAATGTAACAAATTGAGACACCATTCTTGACTCGTTCGAACTTGGAAACAACTTGTAGCTGCATTCTTGAATCGTTTGAACATGGAAACAACTTGAAAACTCTTGTAGGATCATTTTTGGCTCATTTGAACATGAAAAAATCCGTAACAAATGGAGACATCATTCTTGACTCGTTCCAACTTGGAAACAACTTGTAGCTTCATTCTTGACTCGTTTGAACGTGGAAACAACTTGTAAACTCTTGTAGATTCATTCTTGGCTCATTTGAACATGAAAACAATCCGTAACAAATGAAGACAGCATTCTTGACTCGTTCAAACTTGGAAAAAACTTGTAGCTTCATTCTTGATTCATTTGAACATTGAAATAATTGTAACCTCTTGTAGGATCATTAATGGTTTAGTTGAACATGAAAACAATCTGTAACAAATTGAGACATCATTCTTGACTCGTTCGAATTTGGAAACAATTTGTAGCTTAATTCATGACTCGTTTGAACATGGAAATAACTTGTAAACTCTTGTGGGATCATTCTTGGCTCATTTGAACATGAAAACAAAATGTAACAAATTGAGACACCATTCTTGACTCGTTCGAACTTGGAAACAACTTGTAGCTTCATTCTTGATTCGTTTGAACATTGAAACAATTGTAACCTCTTGTAGGATCATTCATGGTTTAGTTGAACATGAAAACAATCTGTAACAAATTGAGACATCATTCTTAACTCGTTCGAATTTGGAAAAAAATTGTAGCTTCATTCTTGACTCGTTTGAACATGGAAATAACTTGTAAACTCTTGTAGGATCATTCTTGGCTCATTTGAACAGGAAAACAAAATGTAACAAATTGAGACACCATTCTTGACTCGTTCGAACTTGGAAACAACTTGTAGCTTCATTCTTGACTCGTTTGAACATGGAAATAACTTGTAAACTCTTGTAGGATCATTCTTGGCTCATTTAAACATGAAAACAAAATGTAACAAATTGAGACACCATTCTTGACTCGTTCGAACTTGGAAACAACTTGTAGCTTCATTCTTGACTCGTTTGAACATGGAAACAACTTGTAAACTCTTGTAGGATCATTTTTGGCTCATTTGAACATGAAAACAAAATGTAACAAATTGAGACACCATTCTTGACTCGTTCGAACTTGGAAACAACTTTAGCTTCATTCTTGACTCGTTTGAAAATGGAAATAACTTGTAAACTCTTGTAGGATCATTCTTGGCTCATTTGAACATGAAAACAAAATGTAACAAATTGAGACACCATTCTTGACTCGTTCGAACTTGGAAACAACTTGTAGCTGCATTCTTGACTCGTTTGAACATGGAAACAACTTGAAAACTCTTGTAGGATCATTTTTGGCTCATTTGAACATAAAAAAATCCGTAACAAATGGAGACATCATTCTTGACTCGTTCAAACTTGGAAAAAACTTGTAGCTTCATATTTGATTCATTTGAACATTGAAATAATTGTAACCTCTTGTAGGATCATTCATGGTTTAGTTGAACATGAAAACAATCTGTAACAAATTGAGACATCATTCTTGACTCGTTCGAATTTGGAAACAATTTGTAGCTTCATTCATGACTCGTTTGAACATGGAAATAACTTGTAAACTCTTGTAGGATCATTCTTGGCTCATTTGAACATGAAAACAAAATGTAACAAATTGAGACACCATTCTTGACTCGTTCGAACTTGGAAACAACTTGTAGCTTCATTCTTGACTCGTTTGAAAATGGAAATAACTTGTAAACTCTTGTAGGATCATTCTTGGCTCATTTGAACATGAAAACAAAATGTAACAAATTGAGACACCATTCTTGACTCGTTCGAACTTGGAAACAACTTGTAGCTGCATTCTTGAATCGTTTGAACATGGAAACAACTTGAAAACTCTTGTAGGATCATTTTTGGCTCATTTGAACATGAAAAAATCCGTAACAAATGGAGACATCATTCTTGACTCGTTCCAACTTGGAAACAACTTGTAGCTTCATTCTTGACTCGTTTGAACGTGGAAACAACTTGTAAACTCTTGTAGATTCATTCTTGGCTCATTTGAACATGAAAACAATCCGTAACAAATGAAGACAGCATTCTTGACTCGTTCAAACTTGGAAAAAACTTGTAGCTTCATTCTTGATTCATTTGAACATTGAAATAATTGTAACCTCTTGTAGGATCATTAATGGTTTAGTTGAACATGAAAACAATCTGTAACAAATTGAGACATCATTCTTGACTCGTTCGAATTTGGAAACAATTTGTAGCTTCATTCATGACTCGTTTGAACATGGAAATAACTTGTAAACTCTTGTGGGATCATTCTTGGCTCATTTGAACATGAAAACAAAATGTAACAAATTGAGACACCATTCTTGACTCGTTCGAACTTGGAAACAACTTGTAGCTTCATTCTTGATTCGTTTGAACATTGAAACAATTGTAACCTCTTGTAGGATCATTCATGGTTTAGTTGAACATGAAAACAATCTGTAACAAATTGAGACATCATTCTTGACTCGTTCGAATTTGGAAAAAAATTGTAGCTTCATTCTTGACTCGTTTGAACATGGAAATAACTTGTAAACTCTTGTAGGATCATTCTTGGCTCATTTGAACAGGAAAACAAAATGTAACAAATTGAGACACCATTCTTGACTCGTTCGAACTTGGAAACAACTTGTAGCTTCATTCTTGACTCGTTTGAACATGGAAATAACTTGTAAACTCTTGTAGGATCATTCTTGGCTCATTTAAACATGAAAACAAAATGTAACAAATTGAGACACCATTCTTGACTCGTTCGAACTTGGAAACAACTTGTAGCTTCATTCTTGACTCGTTTGAACATGGAAACAACTTGTAAACTCTTGTAGGATCATTTTTGGCTCATTTGAACATGAAAACAAAATGTAACAAATTGAGACACCATTCTTGACTCGTTCGAACTTGGAAACAACTTTAGCTTCATTCTTGACTCGTTTGAAAATGGAAATAACTTGTAAACTCTTGTAGGATCATTCTTGGCTCATTTGAACATGAAAACAAAATGTAACAAATTGAGACACCATTCTTGACTCGTTCGAACTTGGAAACAACTTGTAGCTGCATTCTTGACTCGTTTGAACATGGAAACAACTTGAAAACTCTTGTAGGATCATTTTTGGCTCATTTGAACATAAAAAAATCCGTAACAAATGGAGACATCATTCTTGACTCGTTCAAACTTGGAAAAAACTTGTAGCTTCATATTTGATTCATTTGAACATTGAAATAATTGTAACCTCTTGTAGGATCATTCATGGTTTAGTTGAACATGAAAACAATCTGTAACAAATTGAGACATCATTCTTGACTCGTTCGAATTTGGAAACAATTTGTAGCTTCATTCATGACTCGTTTGAACATGGAAATAACTTGTAAACTCTTGTAGGATCATTCTTGGCTCATTTGAACATGAAAACAAAATGTAACAAATTGAGACACCATTCTTGACTCGTTCGAACTTGGAAACAACTTGTAGCTTCATTCTTGATTCGTTTGAACATTGAAACAATTGTAACCTCTTGTAGGATCATTCATGGTTTAGTTGAACATGAAAACAATCTGTAACAAATTGAGACATCATTCTTGACTCGTTCGAATTTGGAAAAAAATTGTAGCTTCATTCTTGACTCGTTTGAACATGGAAATAACTTGTAAACTCTTGTAGGATCATTCTTGGCTCATTTGAACAGGAAAACAAAATGTAACAAATTGAGACACCATTCTTGACTCGTTCGAACTTGGAAACAACTTGTAGCTTCATTCTTGACTCGTTTGAACATGGAAATAACTTGTAAACTCTTGTAGGATCATTCTTGGCTCATTTAAACATGAAAACAAAATGTAACAAATTGAGACACCATTCTTGACTCGTTCGAACTTGGAAACAACTTGTAGCTTCATTCTTGACTCGTTTGAACATGGAAACAACTTGTAAACTCTTGTAGGATCATTTTTGGCTCATTTGAACATGAAAACAAAATGTAACAAATTGAGACACCATTCTTGACTCGTTCGAACTTGGAAACAACTTGTAGCTTCATTCTTGACTCGTTTGAAAATGGAAATAACTTGTAAACTCTTGTAGGATCATTCTTGGCTCATTTGAACATGAAAACAAAATGTAACAAATTGAGACACCATTCTTGACTCGTTCGAACTTGGAAACAACTTGTAGCTGCATTCTTGAATCGTTTGAACATGGAAACAACTTGAAAACTCTTGTAGGATCATTTTTGGCTCATTTGAACATGAAAAAATCCGTAACAAATGGAGACATCATTCTTGACTCGTTCCAACTTGGAAACAACTTGTAGCTTCATTCTTGACTCGTTTGAACGTGGAAACAACTTGTAAACTCTTGTAGATTCATTCTTGGCTCATTTGAACATGAAAACAATCCGTAACAAATGAAGACAGCATTCTTGACTCGTTCAAACTTGGAAAAAACTTGTAGCTTCATTCTTGATTCATTTGAACATTGAAATAATTGTAACCTCTTGTAGGATCATTAATGGTTTAATTGAACATGAAAACAATCTGTAACAAATTGAGACATCATTCTTGACTCGTTCGAATTTGGAAACAATTTGTAGCTTCATTCATGACTCGTTTGAACATGGAAATAACTTGTAAACTCTTGTGGGATCATTCTTGGCTCATTTGAACATGAAAACAAAATGTAACAAATTGAGACACCATTCTTGACTCGTTCGAACTTGGAAACAACTTGTAGCTTCATTCTTGATTCGTTTGAACATTGAAACAATTGTAACCTCTTGTAGGATCATTCATGGTTTAGTTGAACATGAAAACAATCTGTAACAAATTGAGACATCATTCTTGACTCGTTCGAATTTGGAAAAAAATTGTAGCTTCATTCTTGACTCGTTTGAACATGGAAATAACTTGTAAACTCTTGTAGGATCATTCTTGGCTCATTTGAACAGGAAAACAAAATGTAACAAATTGAGACACCATTCTTGACTCGTTCGAACTTGGAAACAACTTGTAGCTTCATTCTTGACTCGTTTGAACATGGAAATAACTTGTAAACTCTTGTAGGATCATTCTTGGCTCATTTAAACATGAAAACAAAATGTAACAAATTGAGACACCATTCTTGACTCGTTCGAACTTGGAAACAACTTGTAGCTTCATTCTTGACTCGTTTGAACATGGAAACAACTTGTAAACTCTTGTAGGATCATTTTTGGCTCATTTGAACATGAAAACAAAATGTAACAAATTGAGACACCATTCTTGACTCGTTCGAACTTGGAAACAACTTTAGCTTCATTCTTGACTCGTTTGAAAATGGAAATAACTTGTAAACTCTTGTAGGATCATTCTTGGCTCATTTGAACATGAAAACAAAATGTAACAAATTGAGACACCATTCTTGACTCGTTCGAACTTGGAAACAACTTGTAGCTGCATTCTTGACTCGTTTGAACATGGAAACAACTTGAAAACTCTTGTAGGATCATTTTTGGCTCATTTGAACATAAAAAAATCCGTAACAAATGGAGACATCATTCTTGACTCGTTCAAACTTGGAAAAAACTTGTAGCTTCATATTTGATTCATTTGAACATTGAAATAATTGTAACCTCTTGTAGGATCATTCATGGTTTAGTTGAACATGAAAACAATCTGTAACAAATTGAGACATCATTCTTGACTCGTTCGAATTTGGAAACAATTTGTAGCTTCATTCATGACTCGTTTGAACATGGAAATAACTTGTAAACTCTTGTAGGATCATTCTTGGCTCATTTGAACATGAAAACAAAATGTAACAAATTGAGACACCATTCTTGACTCGTTCGAACTTGGAAACAACTTGTAGCTTCATTCTTGATTCGTTTGAACATTGAAACAATTGTAACCTCTTGTAGGATCATTCATGGTTTAGTTGAACATGAAAACAATCTGTAACAAATTGAGACATCATTCTTGACTCGTTCGAATTTGGAAAAAAATTGTAGCTTCATTCTTGACTCGTTTGAACATGGAAATAACTTGTAAACTCTTGTAGGATCATTCTTGGCTCATTTGAACAGGAAAACAAAATGTAACAAATTGAGACACCATTCTTGACTCGTTCGAACTTGGAAACAACTTGTAGCTTCATTCTTGACTCGTTTGAACATGGAAATAACTTGTAAACTCTTGTAGGATCATTCTTGGCTCATTTAAACATGAAAACAAAATGTAACAAATTGAGACACCATTCTTGACTCGTTCGAACTTGGAAACAACTTGTAGCTTCATTCTTGACTCGTTTGAACATGGAAACAACTTGTAAACTCTTGTAGGATCATTTTTGGCTCATTTGAACATGAAAACAAAATGTAACAAATTGAGACACCATTCTTGACTCGTTCGAACTTGGAAACAACTTGTAGCTTCATTCTTGACTCGTTTGAAAATGGAAATAACTTGTAAACTCTTGTAGGATCATTCTTGGCTCATTTGAACATGAAAACAAAATGTAACAAATTGAGACACCATTCTTGACTCGTTCGAACTTGGAAACAACTTGTAGCTGCATTCTTGAATCGTTTGAACATGGAAACAACTTGAAAACTCTTGTAGGATCATTTTTGGCTCATTTGAACATGAAAAAATCCGTAACAAATGGAGACATCATTCTTGACTCGTTCCAACTTGGAAACAACTTGTAGCTTCATTCTTGACTCGTTTGAACGTGGAAACAACTTGTAAACTCTTGTAGATTCATTCTTGGCTCATTTGAACATGAAAACAATCCGTAACAAATGAAGACAGCATTCTTGACTCGTTCAAACTTGGAAAAAACTTGTAGCTTCATTCTTGATTCATTTGAACATTGAAATAATTGTAACCTCTTGTAGGATCATTAATGGTTTAATTGAACATGAAAACAATCTGTAACAAATTGAGACATCATTCTTGACTCGTTCGAATTTGGAAACAATTTGTAGCTTCATTCATGACTCGTTTGAACATGGAAATAACTTGTAAACTCTTGTGGGATCATTCTTGGCTCATTTGAACATGAAAACAAAATGTAACAAATTGAGACACCATTCTTGACTCGTTCGA
Organism: Oenanthe sinensis; assembly: GCA_028671895.1. Classification (NCBI taxonomy): domain Eukaryota; kingdom Viridiplantae; phylum Streptophyta; class Magnoliopsida; order Apiales; family Apiaceae; genus Oenanthe; species Oenanthe sinensis. The sequence goes on from CM053807.1 coordinate 17,676,608, forward strand.
ACTTGGAAACAACTTGTAGCTTCATTCTTGATTCGTTTGAACATTGAAACAATTGTAACCTCTTGTAGGATCATTCATGGTTTAGTTGAACATGAAAACAATCTGTAACAAATTGAGACATCATTCTTGACTCGTTCGAATTTGGAAAAAAATTGTAGCTTCATTCTTGACTCGTTTGAACATGGAAATAACTTGTAAACTCTTGTAGGATCATTCTTGGCTCATTTGAACAGGAAAACAAAATGTAACAAATTGAGACACCATTCTTGACTCGTTCGAACTTGGAAACAACTTGTAGCTTCATTCTTGACTCGTTTGAACATGGAAATAACTTGTAAACTCTTGTAGGATCATTCTTGGCTCATTTAAACATGAAAACAAAATGTAACAAATTGAGACACCATTCTTGACTCGTTCGAACTTGGAAACAACTTGTAGCTTCATTCTTGACTCGTTTGAACATGGAAACAACTTGTAAACTCTTGTAGGATCATTTTTGGCTCATTTGAACATGAAAACAAAATGTAACAAATTGAGACACCATTCTTGACTCGTTCGAACTTGGAAACAACTTTAGCTTCATTCTTGACTCGTTTGAAAATGGAAATAACTTGTAAACTCTTGTAGGATCATTCTTGGCTCATTTGAACATGAAAACAAAATGTAACAAATTGAGACACCATTCTTGACTCGTTCGAACTTGGAAACAACTTGTAGCTGCATTCTTGACTCGTTTGAACATGGAAACAACTTGAAAACTCTTGTAGGATCATTTTTGGCTCATTTGAACATAAAAAAATCCGTAACAAATGGAGACATCATTCTTGACTCGTTCCAACTTGGAAACAACTTGTAGCTTCATTCTTGACTCGTTTGAACATGGAAACAACTTGTAAACTCTTGTAGATTCATTCTTGGCTCATTTGAACATGAAAACAATCCGTAACAAATGAAGACAGCATTCTTGACTCGTTCAAACTTGGAAAAAACTTGTAGCTTCATTCTTGATTCATTTGAACATTGAAATAATTGTAACCTCTTGTAGGATCATTCATGGTTTAGTTGAACATGAAAACAATCTGTAACAAATTGAGACATCATTCTTGACTCGTTCGAATTTGGAAACAATTTGTAGCTTCATTCATTACTCGTTTGAACATGGAAATAACTTGTAAACTCTTGTAGGATCATTCTTGGCTCATTTGAACATGAAAACAAAATGTAACAAATTGAGACACCATTCTTGACTCGTTCGAACTTGGAAACAACTTGTAGCTTCATTCTTGATTCGTTTGAACATTGAAACAATTGTAACCTCTTGTAGGATCATTCATGGTTTAGTTGAACATGAAAACAATCTGTAACAAATTGAGACATCATTCTTGACTCGTTCGAATTTGGAAAAAATTTGTAGCTTCATTCTTGACTCGTTTGAACATGGAAATAACTTGTAAACTCTTGTAGGATCATTCTTGGCTCATTTGAACAGGAAAACAAAATGTAACAAATTGAGACACCATTCTTGACTCGTTCGAACTTGGAAACAACTTGTAGCTTCATTCTTGACTCGTTTGAACATGGAAATAACTTGTAAACTCTTGTAGGATCATTCTTGGCTCATTTAAACATGAAAACAAAATGTAACAAATTGAGACACCATTCTTGACTCGTTCGAACTTGGAAACAACTTTAGCTTCATTCTTGACTCGTTTGAAAATGGAAATAACTTGTAAACTCTTGTAGGATCATTCTTGGCTCATTTGAACATGAAAACAAAATGTAACAAATTGAGACACCATTCTTGACTCGTTCGAACTTGGAAACAACTTGTAGCTGCATTCTTGACTCGTTTGAACATGGAAACAACTTGAAAACTCTTGTAGGATCATTTTTGGCTCATTTGAACATAAAAAAATCCGTAACAAATGGAGACATCATTCTTGACTCGTTCCAACTTGGAAACAACTTGTAGCTTCATTCTTGACTCGTTTGAACATGGAAACAACTTGTAAACTCTTGTAGATTCATTCTTGGCTCATTTGAACATGAAAACAATCCGTAACAAATGAAGACAGCATTCTTGACTCGTTCAAACTTGGAAAAAACTTGTAGCTTCATTCTTGATTCATTTGAACATTGAAATAATTGTAACCTCTTGTAGGATCATTCATGGTTTAGTTGAACATGAAAACAATCTGTAACAAATTGAGACATCATTCTTGACTCGTTCGAATTTGGAAACAATTTGTAGCTTCATTCATTACTCGTTTGAACATGGAAATAACTTGTAAACTCTTGTAGGATCATTCTTGGCTCATTTGAACATGAAAACAAAATGTAACAAATTGAGACACCATTCTTGACTCGTTCGAACTTGGAAACAACTTGTAGCTTCATTCTTGATTCGTTTGAACATTGAAACAATTGTAACCTCTTGTAGGATCATTCATGGTTTAGTTGAACATGAAAACAATCTGTAACAAATTGAGACATCATTCTTGACTCGTTCGAATTTGGAAAAAATTTGTAGCTTCATTCTTGACTCGTTTGAACATGGAAATAACTTGTAAACTCTTGTAGGATCATTCTTGGCTCATTTGAACATGAAAACAAAATGTAACAAATTGAGACACCATTCTTGACTCGTTCGAACTTGGAAACAACTTGTAGCTTCATTCTTGACTCGTTTGAACATGGAAATAACTTGTAAACTCTTGTAGGATCATTCTTGGCTCATTTAAACATGAAAACAAAATGTAACAAATTGAGACACCATTCTTGACTCGTTCGAACTTGGAAACAACTTGTAGCTTCATTCTTGACTCGTTTGAACATGGAAACAACTTGTAAACTCTTGTAGGATCATTTTTGGCTCATTTGAACATGAAAACAAAATGTAACAAATTGAGACACCATTCTTGACTCGTTCGAACTTGGAAACAACTTGTAGCTGCATTCTTGACTCGTTTGAACATGGAAACAACTTGAAAACTCTTGTAGGATCATTTTTGGCTCATTTGAACATGAAAAAATCCGTAACGAATGGAGACATCATTCTTGACTCGTTCCAACTTGGAAACAACTTGTAGCTTCATTCTTGACTCGTTTGAACATGGAAACAACTTGTAAACTCTTGTAGAATCATTCTTGGCTCATTTGAACATGAAAACAATCCGTAACAAATGAAGACAGCATTCTTGACTCGTTCAAACTTGGAAAAAACTTGTAGCTTCATTCTTGATTCATTTGAACATTGAAATAATTGTAACCTCTTGTAGGATCATTCATGGTTTAGTTGAACATGAAAACAATCTGTAACAAATTGAGACATCATTCTTGACTCGTTCGAATTTGGAAACAATTTGTAGCTTCATTCATGACTCGTTTGAACATGGAAATAACTTGTAAACTCTTGTAGGATCATTCTTGGCTCATTTGAACATGAAAACAAAATGTAACAAATTGAGACACCATTCTTGACTCGTTCGAACTTGGAAACAACTTGTAGCTTCATTCTTGATTCGTTTGAACATTGAAACAATTGTAACCTCTTGTAGGATCATTCATGGTTTAGTTGAACATGAAAACAATCTGTAACAAATTGAGACATCATTCTTGACTCGTTCGAATTTGGAAACAACTTGTAGCTTCATTCTTGACTCGTTTGAACATGGAAACAACTTGTAAACTCTTGTAGGATCATTTTTGGCTCATTTGAACATGAAAACAAAATGTAACAAATTGAAACACCATTCTTGACTCGTTCGAACTTGGAAACAACTTGTAGCTTCATTCTTGACTCGTTTGAAAATGGAAATAACTTGTAAACTCTTGTAGGATCATTCTTGGCTCATTTGAACATGAAAACAAAATGTAACAAATTGAGACACCATTCTTGACTCGTTCGAACTTGGAAACAACTTGTAGCTTCATTCTTGACTCGTTTGAACATGGAAATAACTTGTAAACTCTTGTAGGATCATTCTTGGCTCATTTCAACATTAAAACAAAATGTAACAAATTAAGACACCATTCTTGACTCGTTCGAACTTGGAAACAACTTGTAGATTCATTCTTGACTCGTTTGAACATGGAAACAACTTGTAAACTCTTGTAGGATCATTTTTGGCTCATTTAACCATGAAAACAATCCGTAACAAATGGAGACATCATTCTTGACTCGTTCAAACTTGGAAACAACTTGTAGCTTCATTCTTGATTCGTTTGAACATTGAAACAATTGTAACCTCTTGTAGGATCATTCTTGGTTCAGTTGAACATGAAAACAATCCGTAACAATTGAGACATCATTCTTGACTCGTTCGAACTTGGAAACAATTTGTAGCTTCATTCTTGACTCGTTTGATCTTGGAAATAACTTGTAAACTCTTGTAGGATCATTCTTGGTTCATTTGAACATGAAAACAATCTGTAACAAATTGAGACATCATTCTTGACTCGTTCGAACTTGGAAATAACTTGTAGCTTCATTCTTGACTCGTTTGAACATTGAAACAATTGTAACTCCTGTAGGATCATTCTTGGTTCATTTGGACATGAAAACAATCCATAACAAATTGAGACATCATCTTGACTCGTTCGAACTTGGAAACAACTTGTAGCTTCATTCTTGACTCGTTTGAACATGGAAATAACTTGTAAACTCTTGTGGGATCATTCTTGGCTCATTTGAACATGAAAACAAAATGTAACAAATTGAGACACCATTCTTGACTCGTTCGAACTTGGAAACAACTTGTAACTGCATTCTTGACTCGTTTGAACATGGAAATAACTTGTAAACTCTTGTAGGATCATTCTTGGCTCATTTGAACATGAAAACAAAATGTAACAAATTGAGACACCATTCTTGACTCGTTCGAACTTGGAAACAACTTGTAGCTTCATTCTTGATTCGTTTGAACATTGAAACAATTGTAACCTCTTGTAGGATCATTCATGGTTTAGTTGAACATGAAAACAATCTGTAACAAATTCAGACATCATTCTTGACTCGTTCGAACTTGGAAACAACTTGTAGCTTCATTCTTGACTCGTTTGAACATGGAAATAACTTGTAAACTCTTGTAGGATCATTCTTGGCTCATTTGAACATGAAAACAAAATGTAACAAATTGAGACACCATTCTTGACTCGTTCGAACTTGGAAACAACTTGTAGCTTCATTCTTGACTCGTTTGAACATGGAAATAACTTATAAACTCTTGTAGGATCATTCTTGGCTCATTTGAACATGAAAACAAAATGTAACAAATTGAGACACCATTCTTGACTCGTTCGAACTTGGAAACAACTTGTAGCTTCATTCTTGACTCGTTTGAACATGGAAATAACTTGTAAACTCTTGTAGGATCATTCTTGGCTCATTTAAACATGAAAACAAAATGTAACAAATTGAGACACCATTCTTGACTCGTTCGAACTTGGAAACAACTTGTAGCTTCATTCTTGACTCGTTTGAACATGGAAACAACTTGTAAACTCTTGTAGGATCATTTTTGGCTCATTTGAACATGAAAACAAAATGTAACAAATTGAGACACCATTCTTGACTCGTTCGAACTTGGAAACAACTTGTAGCTTCATTCTTGACTCGTTTGAAAATGGAAATAACTTGTAAACTCTTGTAGGATCATTCTTGGCTCATTTGAACATGAAAACAAAATGTAACAAATTGAGACACCATTCTTGACTCGTTCGAACTTGGAAACAACTTGTAGCTGCATTCTTGACTCGTTTGAACATGGAAACAACTTGAAAACTCTTGTAGGATCATTTTTGGCTCATTTGAACATGAAAAAATCCGTAACAAATGGAGACATCATTCTTGACTCGTTCCAACTTGGAAACAACTTGTAGCTTCATTCTTGACTCGTTTGAACATGGAAACAACTTGTACACTCTTGTAGATTCATTCTTGGCTCATTTGAACATGAAAACAATCCGTAACAAATGAAGACAGCATTCTTGACTCGTTCAAACTTGGAAAAAACTTGTAGCTTCATATTTGATTCATTTGAACATTGAAATAATTGTAACCTCTTGTAGGATCATTCATGGTTTAGTTGAACATGAAAACAATCTGTAACAAATTGAGACATCATTCTTGACTCGTTCGAATTTGGAAACAATTTGTAGCTTCATTCTTGACTCGTTTGAACATGGAAACAACTTGTAAACTCTTGTAGATTCATTCTTGGCTCATTTGAACATGAAAACAATCCGTAACAAATGAAGACAGCATTCTTGACTCGTTCAAACTTGGAAAAAACTTGTAGCTTCATATTTGATTCATTTGAACATTGAAATAATTGTAACCTCTTGTAGGATCATTCATGGTTTAGTTGAACATGAAAACAATCTGTAACAAATTCAGACATCATTCTTGACTCGTTCGAACTTGGAAACAACTTGTAGCTTCATTCTTGACTCGTTTGAACATGGAAATAACTTGTAAACTCTTGTAGGATCATTCTTGGCTCATTTGAACAGGAAAACAAAATGTAACAAATTGAGACACCATTCTTGACTCGTTCGAACTTGGAAACAATTTGTAGCTTCATTCTTGACTCGTTTGAACATGGAAATAACTTGTAAACTCTTGTAGGATCATTCTTGGCTCATTTAAACATGAAAACAAAATGTAACAAATTGAGACACCATTCTTGACTCGTTCGAACTTGGAAACAACTTGTAGCTTCATTCTTGACTCGTTTGAACATGGAAACAACTTGTAAACTCTTGTAGGATCATTTTTGGCTCATTTGAACATGAAAACAAAATGTAACAAATTGAGACACCATTCTTGACTCGTTCGAACTTGGAAACAACTTGTAGCTTCATTCTTGACTCGTTTGAAAATGGAAATAACTTGTAAACTCTTGTAGGATCATTCTTGGCTCATTTGAACATGAAAACAAAATGTAACAAATTGAGACACCATTCTTGACTCGTTCGAACTTGGAAACAACTTGTAGCTGCATTCTTGACTCGTTTGAACATGGAAACAACTTGAAAACTCTTGTAGGATCATTTTTGGCTCATTTGAACATAAAAAAATCCGTAACAAATGGAGACATCATTCTTGACTCGTTCCAACTTGGAAACAACTTGTAGCTTCATTCTTGACTCGTTTGAACATGGAAACAACTTGTAAACTCTTGTAGATTCATTCTTGGCTCATTTGAACATGAAAACAATCCGTAACAAATGAAGACAGCATTCTTGACTCGTTCAAACTTGGAAAAAACTTGTAGCTTCATTCTTGATTCATTTGAACATTGAAATAATTGTAACCTCTTGTAGGATCATTCATGGTTTAGTTGAACATGAAAACAATCTGTAACAAATTGAGACATCATTCTTGACTCGTTCGAATTTGGAAACAATTTGTAGCTTCATTCATGACTCGTTTGAACATGGAAATAACTTGTAAACTCTTGTAGGATCATTCTTGGCTCATTTGAACATGAAAACAAAATGTAACAAATTGAGACACCATTCTTGACTCGTTCGAACTTGGAAACAACTTGTAGCTTCATTCTTGATTCGTTTGAACATTGAAACAATTGTAACCTCTTGTAGGATCATTCATGGTTTAGTTGAACATGAAAACAATCTGTAACAAATTGAGACATCATTCTTGACTCGTTCGAATTTGGAAAAAAATTGTAGCTTCATTCTTGACTCGTTTGAACATGGAAATAACTTGTAAACTCTTGTAGGATCATTCTTGGCTCATTTGAACAGGAAAACAAAATGTAACAAATTGAGACACCATTCTTGACTCGTTCGAACTTGGAAACAACTTGTAGCTTCATTCTTGACTCGTTTGAACATGGAAACAACTTGTAAACTCTTGTAGGATCATTTTTGGCTCATTTGAACATGAAAACAAAATGTAACAAATTGAGACACCATTCTTGACTCGTTCGAACTTGGAAACAACTTGTAGCTTCATTCTTGACTCGTTTGAAAATGGAAATAACTTGTAAACTCTTGTAGGATCATTCTTGGCTCATTTGAACATGAAAACAAAATGTAACAAATTGAGACACCATTCTTGACTCGTTCGAACTTGGAAACAACTTGTAGCTGCATTCTTGACTCGTTTGAACATGGAAACAACTTGAAAACTCTTGTAGGATCATTTTTGGCTCATTTGAACATAAAAAAATCCGTAACAAATGGAGACATCATTCTTGACTCGTTCCAACTTGGAAACAACTTGTAGCTTCATTCTTGACTCGTTTGAACATGGAAACAACTTGTAAACTCTTGTAGATTCATTCTTGGCTCATTTGAACATGAAAACAATCCGTAACAAATGAAGACAGCATTCTTGACTCGTTCAAACTTGGAAAAAACTTGTAGCTTCATTCTTGATTCATTTGAACATTGAAATAATTGTAACCTCTTGTAGGATCATTCATGGTTTAGTTGAACATGAAAACAATCTGTAACAAATTGAGACATCATTCTTGACTCGTTCGAATTTGGAAACAATTTGTAGCTTCATTCATGACTCGTTTGAACATGGAAATAACTTGTAAACTCTTGTAGGATCATTCTTGGCTCATTTGAACATGAAAACAAAATGTAACAAATTGAGACACCATTCTTGACTCGTTCGAACTTGGAAACAACTTGTAGCTTCATTCTTGATTCGTTTGAACATTGAAACAATTGTAACCTCTTGTAGGATCATTCATGGTTTAGTTGAACATGAAAACAATCTGTAACAAATTGAGACATCATTCTTGACTCGTTCGAATTTGGAAAAAAATTGTAGCTTCATTCTTGACTCGTTTGAACATGGAAATAACTTGTAAACTCTTGTAGGATCATTCTTGGCTCATTTGAACAGGAAAACAAAATGTAACAAATTGAGACACCATTCTTGACTCGTTCGAACTTGGAAACAACTTGTAGCTTCATTCTTGACTCGTTTGAACATGGAAATAACTTGTAAACTCTTGTAGGATCATTCTTGGCTCATTTAAACATGAAAACAAAATGTAACAAATTGAGACACCATTCTTGACTCGTTCGAACTTGGAAACAACTTGTAGCTTCATTCTTGACTCGTTTGAACATGGAAACAACTTGTAAACTCTTGTAGGATCATTTTTGGCTCATTTGAACATGAAAACAAAATGTAACAAATTGAGACACCATTCTTGACTCGTTCGAACTTGGAAACAACTTGTAGCTTCATTCTTGACTCGTTTGAAAATGGAAATAACTTGTAAACTCTTGTAGGATCATTCTTGGCTCATTTGAACATGAAAACAAAATGTAACAAATTGAGACACCATTCTTGACTCGTTCGAACTTGGAAACAACTTGTAGCTGCATTCTTGACTCGTTTGAACATGGAAACAACTTGAAAACTCTTGTAGGATCATTTTTGGCTCATTTGAACATAAAAAAATCCGTAACAAATGGAGACATCATTCTTGACTCGTTCCAACTTGGAAACAACTTGTAGCTTCATTCTTGACTCGTTTGAACATGGAAACAACTTGTAAACTCTTGTAGATTCATTCTTGGCTCATTTGAACATGAAAACAATCCGTAACAAATGAAGACAGCATTCTTGACTCGTTCAAACTTGGAAAAAACTTGTAGCTTCATTCTTGATTCATTTGAACATTGAAATAATTGTAACCTCTTGTAGGATCATTCATGGTTTAGTTGAACATGAAAACAATCTGTAACAAATTGAGACATCATTCTTGACTCGTTCGAATTTGGAAACAATTTGTAGCTTCATTCATTACTCGTTTGAACATGGAAATAACTTGTAAACTCTTGTAGGATCATTCTTGGCTCATTTGAACATGAAAACAAAATGTAACAAATTGAGACACCATTCTTGACTCGTTCGAACTTGGAAACAACTTGTAGCTTCATTCTTGATTCGTTTGAACATTGAAACAATTGTAACCTCTTGTAGGATCATTCATGGTTTAGTTGAACATGAAAACAATCTGTAACAAATTGAGACATCATTCTTGACTCGTTCGAATTTGGAAAAAATTTGTAGCTTCATTCTTGACTCGTTTGAACATGGAAATAACTTGTAAACTCTTGTAGGATCATTCTTGGCTCATTTGAACATGAAAACAAAATGTAACAAATTGAGACACCATTCTTGACTCGTTCGAACTTGGAAACAACTTGTAGCTTCATTCTTGACTCGTTTGAACATGGAAATAACTTGTAAACTCTTGTAGGATCATTCTTGGCTCATTTAAACATGAAAACAAAATGTAACAAATTGAGACACCATTCTTGACTCGTTCGAACTTGGAAACAACTTGTAGCTTCATTCTTGACTCGTTTGAACATGGAAACAACTTGTAAACTCTTGTAGGATCATTTTTGGCTCATTTGAACATGAAAACAAAATGTAACAAATTGAGACACCATTCTTGACTCGTTCGAACTTGGAAACAACTTGTAGCTGCATTCTTGACTCGTTTGAACATGGAAACAACTTGAAAACTCTTGTAGGATCATTTTTGGCTCATTTGAACATGAAAAAATCCGTAACGAATGGAGACATCATTCTTGACTCGTTCCAACTTGGAAACAACTTGTAGCTTCATTCTTGACTCGTTTGAACATGGAAACAACTTGTAAACTCTTGTAGAATCATTCTTGGCTCATTTGAACATGAAAACAATCCGTAACAAATGAAGACAGCATTCTTGACTCGTTCAAACTTGGAAAAAACTTGTAGCTTCATTCTTGATTCATTTGAACATTGAAATAATTGTAACCTCTTGTAGGATCATTCATGGTTTAGTTGAACATGAAAACAATCTGTAACAAATTGAGACATCATTCTTGACTCGTTCGAATTTGGAAACAATTTGTAGCTTCATTCATGACTCGTTTGAACATGGAAATAACTTGTAAACTCTTGTAGGATCATTCTTGGCTCATTTGAACATGAAAACAAAATGTAACAACTTGAGACACCATTCTTGACTCGTTCGAACTTGGAAACAACTTGTAGCTTCATTCTTGATTCGTTTGAACATTGAAACAATTGTAACCTCTTGTAGGATCATTCATGGTTTAGTTGAACATGAAAACAATCTGTAACAAATTGAGACATCATTCTTGACTCGTTCGAATTTGGAAACAACTTGTAGCTTCATTCTTGACTCGTTTGAACATGGAAACAACTTGTAAACTCTTGTAGGATCATTTTTGGCTCATTTGAACATGAAAACAAAATGTAACAAATTGAAACACCATTCTTGACTCGTTCGAACTTGGAAACAACTTGTAGCTTCATTCTTGACTCGTTTGAAAATGGAAATAACTTGTAAACTCTTGTAGGATCATTCTTGGCTCATTTGAACATGAAAACAAAATGTAACAAATTGAGACACCATTCTTGACTCGTTCGAACTTGAAAACAACTTGTAGCTGCATTCTTGACTCGTTTGAACATGGAAACAACTTGTAAACTCTTGTAGGATCATTTTTGGCTCATTTGAACATGAAAAAATCCGTAACAAATGGAGACATCATTCTTGACTCGTTCCAACTTGGAAACAACTTGTAGCTTCATTCTTGACTCGTTTGAACATGGAAACAACTTGTAAACTCTTGTAGATTCATTCTTGGCTCATTTGAACATGAAAACAATCCGTAACAAATGAAGACATCATTCTTGACTCGTTCAAACTTGGAAAAAACTTGTAGCTTCATTCTTGATTCATTTGAACATTGAAACAATTGTAACCTCTTGTAGGATCATTCATGGTTTAGTTGAACATGAAAACAATCTGTAACAAATTGAGACATCATTCTTGACTCGTTTGAATTTTGAAACAATTTGTAGCTTCATTCATGACTCGTTTGAACATGGAAATAACTTGTAAACTCTTGTAGGATCATTCTTGGCTCATTTGAACATGAAAACAAAATGTAACAAATTGAGACACCATTCTTGACTCGTTCGAACTTGGAAACAACTTGTAGCTTCATTCTTGATTCGTTTGAACATTGAAACAATTGTAACCTCTTGTAGGATCATTCATGGTTTAGTTGAACATGAAAACAATCTGTAACAAATTGAGACATCATTCTTGACTCGTTCGAATTTGGAAAAAAATTGTAGCTTCATTCTTGACTCGTTTGAACATGGAAATAACTTGTAAACTCTTGTAGGATCATTCTTGGCTCATTTGAACAGGAAAACAAAATGTAACAAATTGAGACACCATTCTTGACTCGTTCGAACTTGGAAACAACTTGTAGCTTCATTCTTGACTCGTTTGAACATGGAAATAACTTGTAAACTCTTGTAGGATCATTCTTGGCTCATTTAAACATGAAAACAAAATGTAACAAATTGAGACACCATTCTTGACTCGTTCGAACTTGGAAACAACTTGTAGCTTCATTCTTGACTCGTTTGAACATGGAAACAACTTGTAAACTCTTGTAGGATCATTTTTGGCTCATTTGAACATGAAAACAAAATGTAACAAATTGAGACACCATTCTTGACTCGTTCGAACTTGGAAACAACTTGTAGCTTCATTCTTGACTCGTTTGAAAATGGAAATAACTTGTAAACTCTTGTAGGATCATTCTTGGCTCATTTGAACATGAAAACAAAATGTAACAAATTGAGACACCATTCTTGACTCGTTCGAACTTGGAAACAACTTGTAGCTGCATTCTTGACTCGTTTGAACATGGAAACAACTTGAAAACTCTTGTAGGATCATTTTTGGCTCATTTGAACATAAAAAAATCCGTAACAAATGGAGACATCATTCTTGACTCGTTCCAACTTGGAAACAACTTGTAGCTTCATTCTTGACTCGTTTGAACATGGAAACAACTTGTAAACTCTTGTAGATTCATTCTTGGCTCATTTGAACATGAAAACAATCCGTAACAAATGAAGACAGCATTCTTGACTCGTTCAAACTTGGAAAAAACTTGTAGCTTCATTCTTGATTCATTTGAACATTGAAATAATTGTAACCTCTTGTAGGATCATTCATGGTTTAGTTGAACATGAAAACAATCTGTAACAAATTGAGACATCATTCTTGACTCGTTCGAATTTGGAAACAATTTGTAGCTTCATTCATTACTCGTTTGAACATGGAAATAACTTGTAAACTCTTGTAGGATCATTCTTGGCTCATTTGAACATGAAAACAAAATGTAACAAATTGAGACACCATTCTTGACTCGTTCGAACTTGGAAACAACTTGTAGCTTCATTCTTGATTCGTTTGAACATTGAAACAATTGTAACCTCTTGTAGGATCATTCATGGTTTAGTTGAACATGAAAACAATCTGTAACAAATTGAGACATCATTCTTGACTCGTTCGAATTTGGAAAAAATTTGTAGCTTCATTCTTGACTCGTTTGAACATGGAAATAACTTGTAAACTCTTGTAGGATCATTCTTGGCTCATTTGAACATGAAAACAAAATGTAACAAATTGAGACACCATTCTTGACTCGTTCGAACTTGGAAACAACTTGTAGCTTCATTCTTGACTCGTTTGAACATGGAAATAACTTGTAAACTCTTGTAGGATCATTCTTGGCTCATTTAAACATGAAAACAAAATGTAACAAATTGAGACACCATTCTTGACTCGTTCGAACTTGGAAACAACTTGTAGCTTCATTCTTGACTCGTTTGAACATGGAAACAACTTGTAAACTCTTGTAGGATCATTTTTGGCTCATTTGAACATGAAAACAAAATGTAACAAATTGAGACACCATTCTTGACTCGTTCGAACTTGGAAACAACTTGTAGCTGCATTCTTGACTCGTTTGAACATGGAAACAACTTGAAAACTCTTGTAGGATCATTTTTGGCTCATTTGAACATGAAAAAATCCGTAACGAATGGAGACATCATTCTTGACTCGTTCCAACTTGGAAACAACTTGTAGCTTCATTCTTGACTCGTTTGAACATGGAAACAACTTGTAAACTCTTGTAGAATCATTCTTGGCTCATTTGAACATGAAAACAATCCGTAACAAATGAAGACAGCATTCTTGACTCGTTCAAACTTGGAAAAAACTTGTAGCTTCATTCTTGATTCATTTGAACATTGAAATAATTGTAACCTCTTGTAGGATCATTCATGGTTTAGTTGAACATGAAAACAATCTGTAACAAATTGAGACATCATTCTTGACTCGTTCGAATTTGGAAACAATTTGTAGCTTCATTCATGACTCGTTTGAACATGGAAATAACTTGTAAACTCTTGTAGGATCATTCTTGGCTCATTTGAACATGAAAACAAAATGTAACAAATTGAGACACCATTCTTGACTCGTTCGAACTTGGAAACAACTTGTAGCTTCATTCTTGATTCGTTTGAACATTGAAACAATTGTAACCTCTTGTAGGATCATTCATGGTTTAGTTGAACATGAAAACAATCTGTAACAAATTGAGACATCATTCTTGACTCGTTCGAATTTGGAAACAACTTGTAGCTTCATTCTTGACTCGTTTGAACATGGAAACAACTTGTAAACTCTTGTAGGATCATTTTTGGCTCATTTGAACATGAAAACAAAATGTAACAAATTGAAACACCATTCTTGACTCGTTCGAACTTGGAAACAACTTGTAGCTTCATTCTTGACTCGTTTGAAAATGGAAATAACTTGTAAACTCTTGTAGGATCATTCTTGGCTCATTTGAACATGAAAACAAAATGTAACAAATTGAGACACCATTCTTGACTCGTTCGAACTTGAAAACAACTTGTAGCTGCATTCTTGACTCGTTTGAACATGGAAACAACTTGTAAACTCTTGTAGGATCATTTTTGGCTCATTTGAACATGAAAAAATCCGTAACAAATGGAGACATCATTCTTGACTCGTTCCAACTTGGAAACAACTTGTAGCTTCATTCTTGACTCGTTTGAACATGGAAACAACTTGTAAACTCTTGTAGATTCATTCTTGGCTCATTTGAACATGAAAACAATCCGTAACAAATGAAGACATCATTCTTGACTCGTTCAAACTTGGAAAAAACTTGTAGCTTCATTCTTGATTCATTTGAACATTGAAACAATTGTAACCTCTTGTAGGATCATTCATGGTTTAGTTGAACATGAAAACAATCTGTAACAAATTGAGACATCATTCTTGACTCGTTTGAATTTTGAAACAATTTGTAGCTTCATTCATGACTCGTTTGAACATGGAAATAACTTGTAAACTCTTGTAGGATCATTCTTGGCTCATTTGAACATGAAAACAAAATGTAACAAATTGAGACACCATTCTTGACTCGTTCGAACTTGGAAACAACTTGTAGCTTCATTCTTGACTCGTTTGAACATGGAAATAACTTGTAAACTCTTGTAGGATCATTCTTGGCTCATTTGAACATTAAAACAAAATGTAACAAATTAAGACACCATTCTTGACTCGTTCGAACTTGGAAACAACTTGTAGCTTCATTCTTGACTCGTTTGAACATGGAAACAACTTGTAAACTCTTGTAGGATCATTTTTGGCTCATTTAACCATGAAAACAATCCGTAACAAATGGAGACATCATTCTTGACTCGTTCAAACTTGGAAACAACTTGTAGCTTCATTCTTGATTCGTTTGAACATTGAAACAATTGTAACCTCTTGTAGGATCATTCTTGGTTCAGTTGAACATGAAAACAATCCGTAACAATTGAGACATCATTCTTGACTCGTTCGAACTTGGAAACAATTTGTAGCTTCATTCTTGACTCGTTTGATCTTGGAAATAACTTGTAAACTCTTGTAGGATCATTCTTGGTTCATTTGAACATGAAAACAATCTGTAACAAATTGAGACATCATTCTTGACTCGTTCGAACTTGGAAATAACTTGTAGCTTCATTCTTGACTCGTTTGAACATTGAAACAATTGTAACTCCTGTAGGATCATTCTTGGTTCATTTGGACATGAAAACAATCCATAACAAATTGAGACATCATCTTGACTCGTTCGAACTTGGAAACAACTTGTAGCTTCATTCTTGACTCGTTTGAACATGGAAATAACTTGTAAACTCTTGTGGGATCATTCTTGGCTCATTTGAACATGAAAACAAAATGTAACAAATTGAGACACCATTCTTGACTCGTTCGAACTTGGAAACAACTTGTAACTGCATTCTTGACTCGTTTGAATATGGAAACAACTTGTCACCTCTTGTAGGATCTGTTTTGGCTCATTTGAACATGAAAACAATCTGTAACAACTTGAGACTTTATTCTTTACTCGTTTGAACTTGCAAACAACTTGTAGCTTCATTCTTGACTCGTTTAAACATGGAAACAACTTGTAAACTCTTGTAGATTCATTCTTGGCTCATTTGAACATGAAAACAATCCGTAACAAATGGAGACATCATTCTTGACTCGTTCAAACTTGGAAAAAACTTGTAGCTTCATTCTTGATTCGTTTGAACATGGAAACAACTTGTAAACTCTTGTAGGATTAGTTTTGGCTCATTTGAACATGAAAACAATCTGTAACAACTTGAGACTTTATTCTTTACTCGTTTGAACTTGCAAACAACTTGTAGCTTCATTCTTGACTCGTTTGAACATGGAAACAACTTGTAAACTCTTGTATATTCATTCTTGGCTCATTTGAACATGAAAACAATCCGTAACAAATGGAGACATCATTCTTGACTCGTTCAAACTTGGAAAAAACTTGTAGCTTCATTCTTGATTCGTTTGAACATTGAAACAATTGTAACCTCTTGTAGGATCATTCATGGTTTAGTTGAACATGAAAATAATCTGTAACAAACTGAGACACCATTCTTGACTCGTTCGAATTTGGAAACAATTTGTAGCTTCATTCTTGACTCGTTTGAACATGGAAATAACTTGTAAACTCTTGTAGGATCATTCTTGGCTCATTTGAACATGAAAACAAAATGTAACAAATTGAGACACCATTCTTGACTCGTTCGAACTTGGAAACAACTTGTAGCTGCATTCTTGACTCGTTTGAACATGGAAATAACTTGTAAACTCTTGTAGATTCATTCTTGGCACATTTGAACATGAAAACAATCCGTAACAAATGGAGACATCATTCTTGACTCGTTCCAACTTGGAAACAACTTGTAGCTTCATTCTTGATTCGTTTGAACATTGAAACAATTGTAACCTCTTGTAGGATCATTCTTGGTTCAGTTGAACATGAAAACAATCCGTAACAATTGAGACATCATTCTTGACTCGTTCGAACTTGGAAACAATTTGTAGCTTCATTCTTGACTCGTTTGATCATGGAAATAACTTGTAAACTCTTGTAGGATCATTCTTGGCTCATTTGAACAAGAAAACAATCTGTAACAAATTGAGACATCATTCTTGACTCGTTCGAACCTGGAAATAACTTGTAGCTTCATTCTTGATTCGTTTGAACATTGAAACAATTGTAACCTCTTGTAGGATCATTCTTGGTTCAGTTGAACATGAAAACAATCCGTAACAATTGAGACATCATTCTTGACTCGTTCGAACTTGGAAATAACTTGTAGCTTCATTCTTGATTCGTTTGAACATGGAAACAACTTGTAAACTCTTGTAGATTCATTCTTGGCACATTTGAACATGAAAACAATCTGTAACAAATGGAGACATCATTCTTGACTCGTTCGAACTTGGAAACAACTTGTAGCTTCATTATTGACTCGTTTGAACATGGAAACAACTGGTAAACTCTTGTAGGATCATTTTTGGCTCATTTAAACATGAAAACAATCTATAACAACTTGAGACTTTATTCTTTACTTGTTTTAACTTGGAAACAACTTCTAGCTCCATTCTTGACTCGTTTGAACATTGGAAAAATTGTAAACTCTTGTAGGATCATTCTTGGTTCATTTGGACATTAAAAAAATCCGTAACAAATTGAGACATCATTTTTGACTCGTTCGAACTTGGAAACAACTTGTAGCTTCATTCTTGACTCGTTTGAACATGGAAATAACTTGTAAACTCTTGTAGATTCATTTTCGGCTCATTTGAACATGAAAACAATCTGTAACAAATGGAGACATCATTCTTGACTCGTTCGAACTTGGAAATAATTTGTAGCTTCATGCTTGATTCGTTTGAACATTGAAACAATTGTAACCTCTTGTAGGATCATTCTTGGTTCAGTTGAACATGAAAACAATCCGTAACAATTGAGACATCATTCTTGACTCGTTCGAACTTGGAAATAACTTGTAGCTTCATTCTTGATTCGTTTGAACATGGAAACAACTTGTAAACTCTTGTAGGATCAGTTTTGGCTCATTTGAACATGAAAACAATCTGTAACAACTTGAGACTTTATTCTTTACTCGTTTGAACTTGCAAACAACTTGTAGCTTCATTCTTGACTCGTTTGAACATGGAAACAACTTGTAAACTCTTGTAGATTCATTCTTGGCTCATTTGAACATGAAAACAATCCGTAACAAATGGAGACATCATTCTTGACTCGTTCAAACTTGGAAATAACTTGTAGCTTCATTCTTGACTCGTTTGAACATTGAAACAATTGTAACCTCTTGTAGGATCATTCATGGTTTAGTTGAACATGAAAATAATCTGTAACAAATTGAGACACCATTCTTGACTCGTTCGAATTTGGAAACAATTTGTAGCTTCATTCTTGACTCGTTTTAACATGGAAATAACTTGTAAACTCTTGTAGGATCATTCTTGGCTCATTTCAACATGAAAACAAAATGTAACAAATTGAGACACCATTCTTGACTCGTTCGAACTTGGAAACAACTTGTAGCTGCATTCTTGACTCGTTTGAACATGGAAATAACTTGTAAACTCTTGTAGATTCATTCTTGGCACATTTGAACATGAAAACAATCCGTAACAAATGGAGACATCATTCTTGACTCGTTCCAACTTGGAAACAACTTGTAGCTTCATTCTTGATTCGTTTGAACATTTAAACAATTGTAACCTCTTGTAGGATCATTCTTGGTTCAGTTGAACATGAAAACAATCCGTAACAATTGAGACATGATTCTTGACTCGTTCGAACTTGGAAACAATTTGTAGCTTCATTCTTGACTCGTTTGATCATGGAAATAACTTGTAAACTCTTGTAGGATCATTCTTGGCTCATTTGAACATGAAAACAATCTGTAACAAATTGAGACATCATTCTTGACTCGTTCGAACCTGGAAATAACTTGTAGCTTCATTCTTGATTCGTTTGAACATTGAAACAATTGTAACCTCTTGTAGGATCATTCTTGGTTCATTTGAACATGAAAACAATATGTAACAAATTGAGACATGATTCTTGACTCGTTCAAACTTGGAAACAACTTGTAGCTTCATTCTTGACTCATTTGAACATTGAAACAATTGTAACCTCTTGTAGGATCATTCATGGTTTAGTTGAACATGAAAACAATCTGTAACAAATTGAGACATCATTCTTGACTCGTTCGAATTTGGAAACAATTTGTAGCTTCATTCTTGACTCGTTTGAACATGGAAATAACTTGTAAACTCTTGTAGATTCATTCTTGGCACATTTGAACATGAAAACAATCTGTAACAAATGGAGACATCATTCTTGACTCGTTCAAACTTGGAAAAAACTTGTAGCTTCATTCTTGATTCGTTTGAACATTGAAACAATTGTAACCTCTTGTAGGATCATTCATGGTTTAGTTGAACATGAAAACAATCTGTAACAAATTGAGACATCATTCTTGACTCGTTCGAATTTGGAAACAATTTGTAGCTTCATTCTTGACTCGTTTGAACATGGAAATAACTTGTAAACTCTTGTAGGATCATTCATGGTTTAGTTGAACATGAAAACAATCTGTAACAAATTGAGACATCATTCTTGACTCGTTCGAATTTGGAAACAATTAGTAGCTTCATTCTTGACTCGTTCAAACTTGGAAAAAACTTGTAGCTTCATTCTTGATTCGTTTGAACATTGAAACAATTGTAACCTCTTGTAGGATCATTCATGGTTTAGTTGAACATGAAAACAATCTGTAACAAATTGAGACATCATTCTTGACTCGTTCGAATTTGGAAACAATTTGTAGCTTCATTCTTGACTCGTTTGAACATGGAAATAACCTGTAAACTCTTGTAGGATCATTCTTGGCTCATTTGAAAATGAAAACAAAATGTAACAAATTGAGACACCATTCCTGACTCGTTCGAACTTGGAAACAACTTGTAGCTTCATTCTTGACTCGTTTGAACATGGAAATAACTTGTAAACTCTTGTATGATCATTCTTGACTCATTTGAACATGAAAACAAAATGTAACAAATTGAGACACCATTCTTGACTCGTTCGAACTTGGAAACAACTTGTAGCTGCATTCTTGACTCGTTTGAACATGGAAACATCTTGTAAACTCTTGTAGGATCATTTTTGGCTCATTTGAACATGAAAATAATCCGTAACAAATGGAGACATCATTCTTGACTCGTTCAAACTTGGAACCAACTTGTAGCTTCATTCTTGATTCGTTTGAACATTGAAACAATTGTAACCTCTTGTAGGAACATTCTTGGTTCAGTTGAACATGAAAACAATCCGTAACAATTGAGACATCATTCCTGACTCGTTCGAACTTGGAAATAATTTGTAGCTTCATTCTTGACTCGTTTGATCATGGAAATAACTTGTAAACTCTTGTAGGATCATTCTTTGTTCATTTGAACATGAAAACAATCTGTAACAAATTGAGACATCATTCTTGACTCGTTCGAACTTGGAAATAACTTGTAGCTTCATTCTTGATTCGTTTGAACATTGAAACAATTGTAACCTCTTGTGGGATCATTCTTGGTTCAGTTGAACATGAAAACAATCCGTAACAATTGAGACATCATTCTTGACTCGTTCGAACTTGGAAATAACTTGTAGCTTCATTCTTGATTCGTTTGAACATGGAAACAACTTGTAAACTCTTGTAGGATCAGTTTTGGCTCATTTGAACATGAAACCAATCTGTAACAACTTGAGACTTTATTCTTTACTCGTTTGAACTTGGAAACAACTTGTAGCTACATTCTTGATTCGTTTGAACATTGAAACAATTGTAACCTCTTGTAGGATCATTCTTGGTTCAGTTGAACATGAAAACAATCCGTAACAAATTGAGACATCATTCTTGACTCGTTCGAACTTGGAAACAATTTGTAGCTTCATTCTTGACTCGTTTGAACATGGAAACAACTTGTAAACTCTTGTAGGATCATTTTTGGCTCATTTGAACATGAAAACAATCTGATGCAGAGTATGACATTAAGATATTCGTATGTATCTATTGTACAATTGAGGACACTTATTTTCGAAGAAGAGGAGTATGATGCAGGAGCATTATGGCTGATCTATTTGATCTCATGGGAATCTATTGTGAAGCCAATAATTAGCTTAATTACTAACATTGGTTGATTTATTATGTTGGGGTTATTATTAGATAATTATATTAAGTAAATTTTGGCTTGCAAGTTTTTACCTTTCACTTGAAAGGGTTTTTCTTGTTTTAAGCACTTAGGATTTATTTTTCTAGTTGAATATGGTTTTGATGTAATTCCTATTTGGATTGGGCTTTTGATTGGTTTCCAATTTGGGTTCAAGTATTAGCAAATTCCTAGCTGATTTTGAATCTAATTGAGAATCCTAATTGTTTTAGGTTAAGGTTATATTCCTTGCCTATATATACCCATATATTGTAATCTTTTAAGAGAGAAGAATTTGATAAATAAAATCGTGAGTTTTTATACTTGCAAAACCCTAGGAAGTTGGTGGTTAATTCCTTTATACTTTCTTATCCAGATTTCGTTTAGTTTGTGGGTGATTAATTTCTTTAAGCAATCTAAGCAAATCGATCCTTTAGTTTTGTTTCTTGGTGATTAAATTCTTTATAGAAGCAATCTAAAGTTACTTTTCCGTTGTGAATCTGATCTGCAGAGAAAAATATACATCACAATCTATAACAACTTGAGACTTTATTCTTTACTTGTTTTAACTTGGAAACAACTTGTAGCTCCATTCTTGACTCGTTTGAACATTGAAAAAATTGTAAACTCTTGTAGGATCATTCTTGGTTCATTTGGACATTAAAACAATCCGTAACAAATTGAGACATCATTTTTGACTCGTTCGAACTTGGAAACAACTTGTAGCTTCATTCTTGACTCGTTTGAACATGGAAATAACTTGTAAACTCTTGTAGATTCATTCTTGGCTCATTTGAACATGAAAACAATCCGTAACAAATGGAGACATCATTCTTGACTCGTTCGAACTTGGAAATAACTTGTAGCTTCATTCTTGATTCGTTTGAACATTGAAACAATTGTAACCTCTTGTAGCATCATTCATGGTTTAGTTGAACATGAAAATAATCTGTAACAAATTGAGACATCATTCTTGACTCGTTTGAATTTGGAAACAATTTGTAGCTTCATTCTTGACTCGTTTGAAAATGGAAATAACTTGTAAACTCTTGTAAGATCATTCATGGTTTAGTTGAACATGAAAACAATCTGTAACAAATTGAGACATCATTCTTGACTCGTTCGAATTTGGAAACAATTTGTAGCTTCATTCTTGACTCGTTTGAACATGGAAATAACTTGTAAACTCTTGTAGGATCATTCTTGGCTCATTTGAACATGAAAACAAAATGTAACAAATTGAGACACCATTCCTGACTCGTTCGAACTTGGAAACAACTTGTAGCTTCATTCTTGACTCGTTTGAACATGGAAATAACTTGTAAACTCTTGTATGATCATTCTTGGCTCATTTGAACATGAAAACAAAATGTAACAAATTGAGACACCATTCTTGACTCGTTCGAACTTGGAAACAACTTGTAGCTGCATTCTTGACTCGTTTGAACATGGAAACATCTTGTAAACTCTTGTAGGATCATTTTTGGCTCATTTGAACATGAAAACAATCCGTAACAAATGGAGACATCATTCTTGACTCGTTCAAACTTGGAACCAACTTGTAGCTTCATTCTTGATTCGTTTGAACATTGAAACAATTGTAACCTCTTGTAGGAACATTCTTGGTTCAGTTGAACATGAAAACAATCTGTAACAATTGAGACATCATTCCTGACTCGTTCGAACTTGGAAATAATTTGTAGCTTCATTCTTGACTCGTTTGATCATGGAAATAACTTGTAAACTCTTGTAGGATCATTCTTTGTTCATTTGAACATGAAAACAATCTGTAACAAATTGAGACATCATTCTTGACTCGTTCGAACTTGGAAATAACTTGTAGCTTCATTCTTGATTCGTTTGAACATTGAAACAATTGTAACCTCTTGTGGGATCATTCTTGGTTCAGTTGAACATGAAAACAATCCGTAACAATTGAGACATCATTCTTGACTCGTTCGAACTTGGAAATAACTTGTAGCTTCATTCTTGATTCGTTTGAACATGGAAACAACTTGTAAACTCTTGTAGGATCAGTTTTGGCTCATTTGAACATGAAACCAATCTGTAACAACTTGAGACTTTATTCTTTACTCGTTTGAACTTGGAAACAACTTGTAGCTACATTCTTGATTCGTTTGAACATTGAAACAATTGTAACCTCTTGTAGGATCATTCTTGGTTCAGTTGAACATGAAAACAATCCGTAACAAATTGAGACATCATTCTTGACTCGTTCGAACTTGGAAACAATTTGTAGCTTGATTCTTGACTCGTTTGAACATGGAAACAACTTGTAAACTCTTGTAGGATCATTTTTGGCTCATTTGAACATGAAAACAATCTGATGCAGAGTATGACATTAAGATATTCATATGTATCTATTGTACAATTGAGGACACTTATTTTCGAAGAAGAGGAGTATGATGCAGGAGCATTATGGCTGATCTATTTGATCTCATGGGAATCTATTGTGAAGCCAATAATTAGCTTAATTACTAACATTGGTTGATTTATTATGTTGGGGTTATTATTAGATAATTATATTAAGTAAATTTTGGCTTGCAAGTTTTTACCTTTCACTTGAAAGGGTTTTTCTTGTTTTAAGCACTTAGGATTTATTTTTCTAGTTGAATATGGTTTTGATGTAATTCCTATTTGGATTGGGCTTTTGATTGGTTTCCAATTTGGGTTCAAGTATTAGCAAATTCCTAGCTGATTTTGAATCTAATTGAGAATCCTAATTGTTTTAGGTTAAGGTTATATTCCTTGCCTATATATACCCATATATTGTAATCTTTTAAGAGAGAAGAATTTGATAAATAAAATCGTGAGTTTTTATACTTGCAAAACCCTAGGAAGTTGGTGGTTAATTCCTTTATACTTTCTTATCCAGATTTCGTTTAGTTTGTGGGTGATTAATTTCTTTAAGCAATCTAAGCAAATCGATCCTTTAGTTTTGTTTCTTGGTGATTAAATTCTTTATAGAAGCAATCTAAAGTTACTTTTCCGTTGTGAATCTGATCTGCAGAGAAAAATATACATCACAATCTATAACAACTTGAGACTTTATTCTTTACTTGTTTTAACTTGGAAACAACTTGTAGCTCCATTCTTGACTCGTTTGAACATTGAAAAAATTGTAAACTCTTGTAGGATCATTCTTGGTTCATTTGGACATTAAAACAATCCGTAACAAATTGAGACATCATTTTTGACTCGTTCGAACTTGGAAACAACTTGTAGCTTCATTCTTGACTCGTTTGAACATGGAAATAACTTGTAAACTCTTGTAGATTCATTCTTGGCTCATTTGAACATGAAAACAATCCGTAACAAATGGAGACATCATTCTTGACTCGTTCGAACTTGGAAATAACTTGTAGCTTCATTCTTGATTCGTTTGAACATTGAAACAATTGTAACCTCTTGTAGCATCATTCATGGTTTAGTTGAACATGAAAATAATCTGTAACAAATTGAGACATCATTCTTGACTCGTTTGAATTTGGAAACAATTTGTAGCTTCATTCTTGACTCGTTTGAACATGGAAATAACTTGTAAACTCTTGTAAGATCATTCATGGTTTAGTTGAACATGAAAACAATCTGTAACAAATTGAGACATCATTCTTGACTCGTTCGAATTTGGAAACAATTTGTAGCTTCATTCTTGACTCGTTTGAACATGGAAATAACTTGTAAACTCTTGTAGGATCATTCTTGGCTCATTTGAACATGAAAACAAAATGTAACAAATTGAGACACCATTCCTGACTCGTTCGAACTTGGAAACAACTTGTAGCTTCATTCTTGACTCGTTTGAACATGGAAATAACTTGTAAACTCTTGTATGATCATTCTTGGCTCATTTGAACATGAAAACAAAATGTAACAAATTGAGACACCATTCTTGACTCGTTCGAACTTGGAAACAACTTGTAGCTGCATTCTTGACTCGTTTGAACATGGAAACATCTTGTAAACTCTTGTAGGATCATTTTTGGCTCATTTGAACATGAAAACAATCTGTAAGAAATGGAGACATCATTCTTGACTCGTTCAAACTTGGAAACAACTTGTAGCTTCATTCTTGATTCGTTTGAACATTGAAACAATTGTAACCTCTTGTAGGATCATTCTTGGTTCAGTTGAGCATGAAAACAATCCGTAACAAATTGAGACATCATTCTTGACTCGTTCGAACTTGGAAACAATTTGTAGCTTCATTCTTGACTCGTTTGAACATGGAAACAACTTGTAAACTCTTGTAGGATTATTTTTGGCTCATTTGAACATGAAAACAATCTATAATAACTTGAGACTTTATTCTTGACTCGTTCGAACTTGGAAACAACTTGTAGCTGCATTCTTGACTCGTTTGAACATGGAAACATCTTGTAAACTCTTGTAGGATCATTTTTGGCTCATTTGAACATGAAAACAATCCGTAACAAATGGAGACATCATTCTTGACTCGTTCCAACTTGGAAACAACTTGTAGCTTCATTCTTGATTCGTTTGAACATTGAAACAATTGTAACCTCTTGTAGGATCATTCTTGGTTCAGTTGAACATGAAAACAATCCGTAACAAATTGAGACATCATTCTTGACTCGTTCGAACTTGGAAACAATTTGTAGCTTCATTCTTGACTCGTTTGAACATGGAAACAACTTGTAAACTCTTGTAGGATCATTTTTGGCTCATTTGAACATGAAAACAATCTATAATAACTTGAGACTTTATTCTTTACTTGTTTTAACTTGGAAATAACTTGTAGCTTCATTCTTGACTCGTTTGAACATGGAAACAACTTGTAAACTCTTGTAAGATCAGTTTTAGCTCATTTGAACATGAAAACAATCTGTAACAACTTGAGACTTTATTCTTTACTCGTTTGAACTTGGAAACAACTTGTAGCTTCATTCTTGATTCGTTTGAACATTGAAACAATTGTAACCTCTTGTAGGATCATTCTTGGTTCAGTTGAACATGAAAACAATCCGTAACAAATTGAGACATCATTCTTGACTCGTTCGAACTTGGAAACAATTTGTAGCTTCATTCTTGACTCGTTTGATTATGGAAATAACTTATAAACTCTTGTAGGATCATTCTTGGCTCATTTGAACATGAAAACAATTTGTAACAAATTGAGACATCATTCTTGTCTCGTTCGAACCTGGAAATAACTTGTAGCTTCATTCCTGATTCATTTGAACATTGAAACAATTGTAACCTCTTGTAGGATCATTCTTGGTTCAGTTGAACATGAAAACAATCCGTAACAATTGAGACATCATTCTTGACTCGTTCGAACTTGGAAATAACATGTAGCTTCATTCTTGATTCGTTTGAACATGGAAACAACTTGTAAACTCTTGTAGGATCAGTTTTGGCTCATTTGAACATGAAAACAATCTGTAACAACTTGAGACTTTATTCTTTACTCGTTTGAACTTGGAAACAACTTGTAGCTCCATTCTTGACTCGTTTGAACATTGAAAAAATTGTAAACTCTTGTAGGATCATTCTTGGTTCATTTGGACATTATTAAAACAATCCGTAACAAATTGAGACATCATTTTTGACTCGTTTGAACTTGGAAACAACTTGTAGCTTCATTCTTGACTCCTTTGAACATGGAAATAACTTGTAAACTCTTGTAGATTCATTCTTGGCTCATTTGAACATGAAAACAATCCGTAACAAATGGAGACATCATTCTTGACTCGTTCGAACTTGGAAATAACTTGTAGCTTCATTCTTGATTCGTTTGAACAGTGAAACAATTGTAACCTCTTGTAGGATCATTCTTGGTTCAGTTGAACATGAAAATAATCCGTAACAATTGAGACATCATTCTTGACTCGTTCGAACTTGGAAATAACTTGTAACTTCATTCTTGATTCGTTTGAACATTGAAACAATTGTAACCTCTTGTAGGATCATTCTTGGTTCAGTTGAACATGAAAATAATCCGTAACAATTGAGACATTATTCTTGACTCGTTCGAACTTGGAAACAATTTGTAACTTCATTCTTGACTCGTTTGAACATGGAAACAACTTGTAACCTCTTGTAGGATCAGGTTTGGCTCATTTGAACATGAAAACAATCTGTAACAACTTGAGACTTTATTCTTGACTCGTTTGAACTTGGAAACAACTTGTAGCTTCATTCTTGACTCGTTTGAACATGGAAACAACTTGTAAACTCTTGTAGATTCATTCTTGGCTCATTTGAACATGAAAACAATCCGTAACAAATGAAGACATCATTCTTTACTCGTTTGAACTTGGAAACAACTTGTAGCTTCATTCTTGATTCGTTTGAACATTGAAACAATTGTAACCTCTTGTAGGATCATTCATGGTTTAGTTGAACATGAAAACAATCTGTAACAAATTAAGACATCATTCTTGACTCGTTCGAATTTGGAAACAATTTGTAGCTTCATTCATGACTCGTTTGAACATGGAAATAACTTGTAAACTCTTGTAGGAT
This sequence comes from Oenanthe sinensis, assembly GCA_028671895.1. Taxonomy (NCBI): domain Eukaryota; kingdom Viridiplantae; phylum Streptophyta; class Magnoliopsida; order Apiales; family Apiaceae; genus Oenanthe; species Oenanthe sinensis. Next base: position 17,704,648 of record CM053807.1, read on the forward strand.
CATTCATGGTTTAGTTGAACATGAAAACAATCTGTAACAAATTGAGACATCATTCTTGACTCGTTCGAATTTGGAAACAATTTGTAGCTTCATTCTTGACTCGTTTGAACATGGAAATAACTTGTAAACTCTTGTAGATTCATTCTTGGCACATTTGAACATGAAAACAATCTGTAACAAATGGAGACATCATTCTTGACTCGTTCAAACTTGGAAAAAACTGTAGCTTCATTCTTGATTCGTTTGAACATGGAAATAACTTGTAAACTCTTGTAGGATCATTCATGGTTTAGTTGAACATGAAAACAATCTGTAACAAATTGAGACATCATTCTTGACTCGTTCGAATTTGGAAACAATTTGTAGCTTCATTCTTGACTCGTTTGAACATGGTAATAACTTGTAAACTCTTGTAGATTCATTCTTGGCACATTTGAACATGAAAACAATCTGTAACAAATGGAGACATCATTCTTGACTCGTTCAAACTTGGAAAAAACTGTAGCTTCATTCTTGATTCGTTTGAACATTGAAACAATTGTAAACTCTTGTAGGATCATTCATGGTTCAGTTGAACATGAAAACAATCTGTAACAAATTGAGACATCATTCTTGACTCGTTCGAATTTGGAAACAATTTGTAGCTTCATTCTTGACTCGTTTGAACATGGAAATAACTTGTAAACTCTTGTAGGATCATTCTTGGCTCATTTGAACATGAAAACAAAATGTAACAAATTGAGACACCATTCCTGACTCGTTCGAACTTGGAAACAACTTGTAGCTTCATTCTTGACTCGTTTGAACATGGAAATAACTTGTAAACTCTTGTATGATCATTCTTGGCTCATTTGAACATGAAAACAAAATGTAACAAATTGAGACACCATTCTTGACTCGTTCGAACTTGGAAACAACTTGTAGCTTCATTCTTGACTCGTTTGAACATGGAAATAACTTGTAAACTCTTGTAGGATCATTCTTGGCTCATTTAAACATGAAAACAAAATGTAACAAATTGAGACACCATTCTTGACTCGTTCGAACTTGGAAACAACTTGTAGCTTCATTCTTGACTCGTTTGAACATGGAAACAATTGTAACCTCTTGTAGGATCATTCTTGATTCAGTTGAACATGAAAACAATCCGTAACAAATTGAGACATCATTCTTGCTCGTTCGAACTTGGAAACAATTTGTAGCTTCATTCTTGACTCGTTTGAACATGGAAACAACTTGTAAACTCTTGTAGGATCATTTTTGGCTCATTTGAACATGAAAACAATCTATAATAACTTGAGACTTTATTCTTGACTCGTTCGAACTTGGAAACAACTTGTAGCTGCATTCTTGACTCGTTTGAACATGGAAACATCTTGTAAACTCTTGTAGGATCATTTTTGGCTCATTTGAACATGAAAACAATCCGTAACAAATGGAGACATCATTCTTGACTCGTTCCAACTTGGAAACAACTTGTAGCTTCATTCTTGATTCGTTTGAACATTGAAACAATTGTAACCTCTTGTAGGATCATTCTTGGTTCAGTTGAACATGAAAACAATCCGTAACAAATTGAGACATCATTCTTGACTCGTTCGAACTTGGAAACAATTTGTAGCTTCATTCTTGACTCGTTTGAACATGGAAACAACTTGTAAACTCTTGTAGGATCATTTTTGGCTCATTTGAACATGAAAATAATCTATAATAACTTGAGACTTTATTCTTTACTTGTTTTAACTTGGAAATAACTTGTAGCTTCATTCTTGACTCGTTTGAACATGGAAACAACTTGTAAACTCTTGTAAGATCAGTTTTAGCTCATTTGAACATGAAAACAATCTGTAACAACTTGAGACTTTATTCTTTACTCGTTTGAACTTGGAAACAACTTGTAGCTTCATTCTTGATTCGTTTGAACATTGAAACAATTGTAACCTCTTGTAGGATCATTCTTGGTTCAGTTGAACATGAAAACAATCCGTAACAAATTGAGACATCATTCTTGACTCGTTCGAACTTGGAAACAATTTGTAGCTTCATTCTTGACTCGTTTGATTATGGAAATAACTTATAAACTCTTGTAGGATCATTCTTGGCTCATTTGAACATGAAAACAATTTGTAACAAATTGAGACATCATTCTTGACTCGTTCGAACCTGGAAATAACTTGTAGCTTCATTCCTGATTCATTTGAACATTGAAACAATTGTAACCTCTTGTAGGATCATTCTTGGTTCAGTTGAACATGAAAACAATCCGTAACAATTGAGACATCATTCTTGACTCGTTCGAACTTGGAAATAACATGTAGCTTCATTCTTGATTCGTTTGAACATGGAAACAACTTGTAAACTCTTGTAGGATCAGTTTTGGCTCATTTGAACATGAAAACAATCTGTAACAACTTGAGACTTTATTCTTTACTCGTTTGAACTTGGAAACAACTTGTAGCTCCATTCTTGACTCGTTTGAACATTGAAAAAATTGTAAACTCCTGTAGGATCATTCTTGGTTCATTTGGACATTATTAAAACAATCCGTAACAAATTGAGACATCATTTTTGACTCGTTCGAACTTGGAAACAACTTGTAGCTTCATTCTTGACTCGTTTGAACATGGAAATAACTTGTAAACTCTTGTAGATTCATTCTTGGCTCATTTGAACATGAAAACAATCCGTAACAAATGGAGACATCATTCTTGACTCGTTCGAACTTGGAAATAACTTGTAGCTTCATTCTTGATTCGTTTGAACAGTGAAACAATTGTAACCTCTTGTAGGATCATTCTTGGTTCAGTTGAACATGAAAACAATCCGTAACAATTGAGACATCATTCTTGACTCGTTCGAACTTGGAAATAACTTGTAACTTCATTCTTGATTCGTTTGAACATTGAAACAATTGTAACCTCTTGTAGGATCATTCTTGGTTCAGTTGAACATGAAAATAATCCGTAACAATTGAGACATTATTCTTGACTCGTTCGAACTTGGAAACAATTTGTAACTTCATTCTTGACTCGTTTGAACATGGAAACAACTTGTAACCTCTTGTAGGATCAGGTTTGGCTCATTTGAACATGAAAACAATCTGTAACAACTTGAGACTTTATTCTTGACTCGTTTGAACTTGGAAACAACTTGTAGCTTCATTCTTGACTCGTTTGAACATGGAAACAACTTGTAAACTCTTGTAGATTCATTCTTGGCTCATTTGAACATGAAAACAATCCGTAACAAATGAAGACATCATTCTTTACTCGTTTGAACTTGGAAACAACTTGTAGCTTCATTCTTGATTCGTTTGAACATTGAAACAATTGTAACCTCTTGTAGGATCATTCATGGTTTAGTTGAACATGAAAACAATCTGTAACAAATTAAGACATCATTCTTGACTCGTTCGAATTTGGAAACAATTTGTAGCTTCATTCATGACTCGTTTGAACATGGAAATAACTTGTAAACTCTTGTAGGATCATTCATGGTTTAGTTGAACATGAAAATAATCTGTAACAAATTGAGACATCATTCTTGACTCGTTCGAATTTGGAAACAATTTGTAGCTTCATTCTTGACTCGTTTGAACATGGAAATAACTTGTAAACTCTTGTAGATTCATTCTTGGCACATTTGAACATGAAAACAATCTGTAACAAATGGAGACATCATTCTTGACTCGTTCAAACTTGGAAAAAACTGTAGCTTCATTCTTGATTCGTTTGAACATGGAAATAACTTGTAAACTCTTGTAGGATCATTCATGGTTTAGTTGAACATGAAAACAATCTGTAACAAATTGAGACATCATTCTTGACTCGTTCGAATTTGGAAACAATTTGTAGCTTCATTCTTGACTCGTTTGAACATGGAAATAACTTGTAAACTCTTGTATATTCATTCTTGGCACATTTGAACATGAAAACAATCTGTAACAAATGGAGACATCATTCTTGACTCGTTCAAACTTGGAAAAAACTGTAGCTTCATTCTTGATTCGTTTGAACATTGAAACAATTGTAACCTCTTGTAGGATCATTCATGGTTCAGTTGAACATGAAAACAATCTGTAACAAATTGAGACATCATTCTTGACTCGTTCGAATTTGGAAACAATTTGTAGCTTCATTCTTGACTCGTTTGAACATGGAAATAACTTGTAAACTCTTGTAGGATCATTCTTGGCTCATTTGAACATGAAAACAAAATGTAACAAATTGAGACACCATTCCTGACTCGTTCGAACTTGGAAACAACTTGTAGCTTCATTCTTGACTCGTTTGAACATGGAAATAACTTGTAAACTCTTGTATGATCATTCTTGGCTCATTTGAACATGAAAACAAAATGTAACAAATTGAGACACCATTCTTGACTCGTTCGAACTTGGAAACAACTTGTAGCTGCATTCTTGACTAGTTTGAACATGGAAACATCTTGTAAACTCTTGTAGGATCATTTTTGGCTCATTTGAACATGAAAACAATCCGTAACAAATGGAGACATCATTCTTGACTCGCTCAAACTTGGAAACAACTTGTAGCTTCATTCTTGATTCGTTTGAACATTAAAACAATTGTAACCTCTTGTAGGATCATTCTTGATTCAGTTGAACATGAAAACAATCCGTAACAATTGAGACATCATTCTTGACTCGTTCGAACTTGGAAATAATTTGTAGCTTCATTCTTGACTCGTTTGATCATGGAAATAACTTGTAAACTCTTGTAGGATCATTCTTTGTTTATTTGAACATGAAAATAATCTGTAACAAATTGAGACATCATTCTTGACTCGTTTGAACATGGAAACAACTTGTAAACTCTTGTAAGATCAGTTTTGGCTCATTTGAACATGAAAACAATCTGTAACAACTTGAGACTTTATTCTTTACTCGTTTGAACTTGGAAACAACTTGTAGCTTCATTCTTGATTCGTTTGAACATTGAAACAATTGTAACCTCTTGTAGGATCATTCTTGGTTCAGTTGAACATGAAAACAATCCGTAACAAATTGAGACATCATTCTTGACTCGTTCGAACTTGGAAACAATTTGTAGCTTCATTCTTGACTCGTTTGAACATGGAAACAACTTGTAAACTCTTGTAGGATCATTTTTGGCTCATTTGAACATGAAAACAATCTGTAACAACTTGAGACTTTATTCTTTACTTGTTTTAACTTGGAAACAACTTGTAGCTCCATTCTTGACTCGTTTGAACATTGAAAAAATTGTAAACTCTTGTAGGATCATTCTTGGTTCATTTGGACATTAAAACAATCCGTAACAAATTGAGACATCATTCTTGACTCGTTCGAACTTGGAAACAACTTGTAGCTTAATTCTTGACTCGTTTGAACATGGAAACAACTTGTAAACTCTTGTAGAATCATTCTTGGCTCATTTGAACATGAAAACAATCCGTAACAAATGGAGACATCATTCTTGACTCGTTCGAACTTGGAAATAACTTGTAACTTCATTCTTGATTCGTTTGAACAGTGAAACAATTGTAACCTCTTGTAGGATCATTCTTGGTTCAATTGAACATGAAAACAATCCGTAACAATTGAGACATCATTCTTGACTCGTTCGAACTTGGAAATAACTTGTAACTTCATTCTTGATTCGTTTGAACATTGAAACAATTGTAACCTCTTGTAGGATCATTCTTGGTTCAGTTGAACATGAAAACAATCCGTAACAATTGAGACATTATTCTTGACTCGTTCGAACTTGGAAACAATTTGTAACTTCATTCTTGACTCGTTTGAACATGGAAACAACTTGTAACCTCTTGTAGGATCAGTTTTGGCTCATTTGAACATGAAAACAATCTGTAACAACTTGAGACTTTATTCTTGACTCGTTTGAACTTGGAAACAACTTGTAGCTTCATTCTTGACTCGTTTGAACATGTAAACAACTTGTAAACTCTTGTAGATTCATTCTTGGCTCATTTGAACATGAAAACAATCCGTAACAAATGAAGACATCATTCTTTACTCGTTTGAACTTGGAAACAACTTGTAGCTTCATTCTTGATTCGTTTGAACATTGAAACAATTGTAACCTCTTGTAGGATCATTCGTGGTTTAGTTGAACATGAAAACAATCTGTAACAAATTAAGACATCATTCTTGACTCGTTCGAATTTGGAAACAATTTGTAGCTTCATTCATGACTCGTTTGAACATGGAAATAACTTGTAAACTCTTGTAGGATCATTCATGGTTTAGTTGAACATGAAAACAATCTGTAACAAATTGAGACATCATTCTTGACTCGTTCGAATTTGGAAACAATTTGTAGCTTCATTCTTGACTCGTTTGAACATGGAAATAACTTGTAAACTCTTGTAGATTCATTCTTGGCACATTTGAACATGAAAACAATCTGTAACAAATGGAGACATCATTCTTGACTCGTTCAAACTTGGAAAAAACTGTAGCTTCATTCTTGATTCGTTTGAACATTGAAACAATTGTAACCTCTTGTAGGATCATTCATGGTTCAGTTGAACATGAAAACAATCTGTAACAAATTGAGACATCATTCTTGACTCGTTCGAATTTGGAAACAATTTGTAGCTTCATTCTTGACTCGTTTGAACATGGAAATAACTTGTAAACTCTTGTAGGATCATTCTTGGCTCATTTGAACATGAAAACAAAATGTAACAAATTGAGACACCATTCCTGACTCGTTCGAACTTGGAAACAACTTGTAGCTTCATTCTTGACTCGTTTGAACATGGAAATAACTTGTAAACTCTTGTATGATCATTCTTGGCTCATTTGAACATGAAAACAAAATGTAACAAATTGAGACACCATTCTTGACTCGTTCGAACTTGGAAACAACTTGTAGCTGCATTCTTGACTAGTTTGAACATGGAAACATCTTGTAAACTCTTGTAGGATCATTTTTGGCTCATTTGAACATGAAAACAATCCGTAACAAATGGAGACATCATTCTTGACTCGCTCAAACTTGGAAACAACTTGTAGCTTCATTCTTGATTCGTTTGAACATTAAAACAATTGTAACCTCTTGTAGGATCATTCTTGATTCAGTTGAACATGAAAATAATCCGTAACAATTGAGACATCATTCTTGACTCGTTCGAACTTGGAAATAATTTGTAGCTTCATTCTTGACTCGTTTGATCATGGAAATAACTTGTAAACTCTTGTAGGATCATTCTTTGTTTATTTGAACATGAAAACAATCTGTAACAAATTAAGACATCATTCTTGACTCGTTCGAATTTGGAAACAATTTGTAGCTTCATTCATGACTCGTTTGAACATGGAAATAACTTGTAAACTCTTGTAGGATCATTCATGGTTTAGTTGAACATGAAAACAATCTGTAACAAATTGAGACATCATTCTTGACTCGTTCGAATTTGGAAACAATTTGTAGCTTCATTCTTGACTCGTTTGAACATGGAAATAACTTGTAAACTCTTGTAGATTCATTCTTGGCACATTTGAACATGAAAACAATCTGTAACAAATGGAGACATCATTCTTGACTCGTTCAAACTTGGAAAAAACTGTAGCTTCATTCTTGATTCGTTTGAACATTGAAACAATTGTAACCTCTTGTAGGATCATTCATGGTTCAGTTGAACATGAAAACAATCTGTAACAAATTGAGACATCATTCTTGACTCGTTCGAATTTGGAAACAATTTGTAGCTTCATTCTTGACTCGTTTGAACATGGAAATAACTTGTAAACTCTTGTAGGATCATTCTTGGCTCATTTGAACATGAAAACAAAATGTAACAAATTGAGACACCATTCCTGACTCGTTCGAACTTGGAAACAACTTGTAGCTTCATTCTTGACTCGTTTGAACATGGAAATAACTTGTAAACTCTTGTATGATCATTCTTGGCTCATTTGAACATGAAAACAAAATGTAACAAATTGAGACACCATTCTTGACTCGTTCGAACTTGGAAACAACTTGTAGCTGCATTCTTGACTAGTTTGAACATGGAAACATCTTGTAAACTCTTGTAGGATCATTTTTGGCTCATTTGAACATGAAAACAATCCGTAACAAATGGAGACATCATTCTTGACTCGCTCAAACTTGGAAACAACTTGTAGCTTCATTCTTGATTCGTTTGAACATTAAAACAATTGTAACCTCTTGTAGGATCATTCTTGATTCAGTTGAACATGAAAATAATCCGTAACAATTGAGACATCATTCTTGACTCGTTCGAACTTGGAAATAATTTGTAGCTTCATTCTTGACTCGTTTGATCATGGAAATAACTTGTAAACTCTTGTAGGATCATTCTTTGTTTATTTGAACATGAAAATAATCTGTAACAAATTGAGACATCATTCTTGACTCGTTTGAACATGGAAACAACTTGTAAACTCTTGTAAGATCAGTTTTGGCTCATTTGAACATGAAAACAATCTGTAACAACTTGAGACTTTATTCTTTACTCGTTTGAACTTGGAAACAACTTGTAGCTTCATTCTTGATTCGTTTGAACATTGAAACAATTGTAACCTCTTGTAGGATCATTCTTGGTTCAGTTGAACATGAAAACAATCCGTAACAAATTGAGACATCATTCTTGACTCGTTCGAACTTGGAAACAATTTGTAGCTTCATTCTTGACTCGTTTGAACATGGAAACAACTTGTAAACTCTTGTAGGATCATTTTTGGCTCATTTGAACATGAAAACAATCTGTAACAACTTGAGACTTTATTCTTTACTTGTTTTAACTTGGAAACAACTTGTAGCTCCATTCTTGACTCGTTTGAACATTGAAAAAATTGTAAACTCTTGTAGGATCATTCTTGGTTCATTTGGACATTAAAACAATCCGTAACAAATTGAGACATCATTCTTGACTCGTTCGAACTTGGAAACAACTTGTAGCTTAATTCTTGACTCGTTTGAACATGGAAACAACTTGTAAACTCTTGTAGAATCATTCTTGGCTCATTTGAACATGAAAACAATCCGTAACAAATGGAGACATCATTCTTGACTCGTTCGAACTTGGAAATAACTTGTAACTTCATTCTTGATTCGTTTGAACAGTGAAACAATTGTAACCTCTTGTAGGATCATTCTTGGTTCAGTTGAACATGAAAACAATCCGTAACAATTGAGACATCATTCTTGACTCGTTCGAACTTGGAAATAACTTGTAACTTCATTCTTGATTCGTTTGAACATTGAAACAATTGTAACCTCTTGTAGGATCATTCTTGGTTCAGTTGAACATGAAAACAATCCGTAACAATTGAGACATTATTCTTGACTCGTTCGAACTTGGAAACAATTTGTAACTTCATTCTTGACTCGTTTGAACATGGAAACAACTTGTAACCTCTTGTAGGATCAGTTTTGGCTCATTTGAACATGAAAACAATCTGTAACAACTTGAGACTTTATTCTTGACTCGTTTGAACTTGGAAACAACTTGTAGCTTCATTCTTGACTCGTTTGAACATGTAAACAACTTGTAAACTCTTGTAGATTCATTCTTGGCTCATTTGAACATGAAAACAATCCGTAACAAATGAAGACATCATTCTTTACTCGTTTGAACTTGGAAACAACTTGTAGCTTCATTCTTGATTCGTTTGAACATTGAAACAATTGTAACCTCTTGTAGGATCATTCGTGGTTTAGTTGAACATGAAAACAATCTGTAACAAATTAAGACATCATTCTTGACTCGTTCGAATTTGGAAACAATTTGTAGCTTCATTCATGACTCGTTTGAACATGGAAATAACTTGTAAACTCTTGTAGGATCATTCATGGTTTAGTTGAACATGAAAACAATCTGTAACAAATTGAGACATCATTCTTGACTCGTTCGAATTTGGAAACAATTTGTAGCTTCATTCTTGACTCGTTTGAACATGGAAATAACTTGTAAACTCTTGTAGATTCATTCTTGGCACATTTGAACATGAAAACAATCTGTAACAAATGGAGACATCATTCTTGACTCGTTCAAACTTGGAAAAAACTGTAGCTTCATTCTTGATTCGTTTGAACATTGAAACAATTGTAACCTCTTGTAGGATCATTCATGGTTCAGTTGAACATGAAAACAATCTGTAACAAATTGAGACATCATTCTTGACTCGTTCGAATTTGGAAACAATTTGTAGCTTCATTCTTGACTCGTTTGAACATGGAAATAACTTGTAAACTCTTGTAGGATCATTCTTGGCTCATTTGAACATGAAAACAAAATGTAACAAATTGAGACACCATTCCTGACTCGTTCGAACTTGGAAACAACTTGTAGCTTCATTCTTGACTCGTTTGAACATGGAAATAACTTGTAAACTCTTGTATGATCATTCTTGGCTCATTTGAACATGAAAACAAAATGTAACAAATTGAGACACCATTCTTGACTCGTTCGAACTTGGAAACAACTTGTAGCTGCATTCTTGACTAGTTTGAACATGGAAACATCTTGTAAACTCTTGTAGGATCATTTTTGGCTCATTTGAACATGAAAACAATCCGTAACAAATGGAGACATCATTCTTGACTCGTTCAAACTTGGAAACAACTTGTAGCTTCATTCTTGATTCGTTTGAACATTAAAACAATTGTAACCTCTTGTAGGATCATTCTTGATTCAGTTGAACATGAAAACAATCCGTAACAATTGAGACATCATTCTTGACTCGTTCGAACTTGGAAATAATTTGTAGCTTCATTCTTGACTCGTTTGATCATGGAAATAACTTGTAAACTCTTGTAGGATCATTCTTTGTTTATTTGAACATGAAAACAATCTGTAACAAATTGAGACATCATTCTTGACTCGTTTGAACATGGAAACAACTTGTAAACTCTTGTAAGATCAGTTTTGGCTCATTTGAACATGAAAACAATCTGTAACAACTTGAGACTTTATTCTTTACTCGTTTGAACTTGGAAACAACTTGTAGCTTCATTCTTGATTCGTTTGAACATTGAAACAATTGTAACCTCTTGTAGGATCATTCTTGGTTCAGTTGAACATGAAAACAATCCGTAACAAATTGAGACATCATTCTTGACTCGTTCGAACTTGGAAACAATTTGTAGCTTCATTCTTGACTCGTTTGAACATGGAAACAACTTGTAAACTCTTGTAGGATCATTTTTGGCTCATTTGAACATGAAAACAATCTGTAACAACTTGAGACTTTATTCTTTACTTGTTTTAACTTGGAAACAACTTGTAGCTCCATTCTTGACTCGTTTGAACATTGAAAAAATTGTAAACTCTTGTAGGATCATTCTTGGTTCATTTGGACATTAAAACAATCCGTAACAAATTGAGACATCATTCTGACTCGTTCGAACTTGGAAACAACTTGTAGCTTAATTCTTGACTCGTTTGAACATGGAAACAACTTGTAAACTCTTGTAGAATCATTCTTGGCTCATTTGAACATGAAAACAATCCGTAACAAATGGAGACATCATTCTTGACTCGTTCGAACTTGGAAATAACTTGTAACTTCATTCTTGATTCGTTTGAACAGTGAAACAATTGTAACCTCTTGTAGGATCATTCTTGGTTCAGTTGAACATGAAAACAATCCGTAACAATTGAGACATCATTCTTGACTCGTTCGAACTTGGAAATAACTTGTAACTTCATTCTTGATTCGTTTGAACATTGAAACAATTGTAACCTCTTGTAGGATCATTCTTGGTTCAGTTGAACATGAAAACAATCCGTAACAATTGAGACATTATTCTTGACTCGTTCGAACTTGGAAACAATTTGTAACTTCATTCTTGACTCGTTTGAACATGGAAACAACTTGTAACCTCTTGTAGGATCAGTTTTGGCTCATTTGAACATGAAAACAATCTGTAACAACTTGAGACTTTATTCTTGACTCGTTTGAACTTGGAAACAACTTGTAGCTTCATTCTTGACTCGTTTGAACATGTAAACAACTTGTAAACTCTTGTAGATTCATTCTTGGCTCATTTGAACATGAAAACAATCCGTAACAAATGAAGACATCATTCTTTACTCGTTTGAACTTGGAAACAACTTGTAGCTTCATTCTTGATTCGTTTGAACATTGAAACAATTGTAACCTCTTGTAGGATCATTCGTGGTTTAGTTGAACATGAAAACAATCTGTAACAAATTAAGACATCATTCTTGACTCGTTCGAATTTGGAAACAATTTGTAGCTTCATTCATGACTCGTTTGAACATGGAAATAACTTGTAAACTCTTGTAGGATCATTCATGGTTTAGTTGAACATGAAAACAATCTGTAACAAATTGAGACATCATTCTTGACTCGTTCGAATTTGGAAACAATTTGTAGCTTCATTCTTGACTCGTTTGAACATGGAAATAACTTGTAAACTCTTGTAGATTCATTCTTGGCACATTTGAACATGAAAACAATCTGTAACAAATGGAGACATCATTCTTGACTCGTTCAAACTTGGAAAAAACTGTAGCTTCATTCTTGATTCGTTTGAACATTGAAACAATTGTAACCTCTTGTAGGATCATTCATGGTTCAGTTGAACATGAAAATAATCTGTAACAAATTGAGACATCATTCTTGACTCGTTCGAATTTGGAAACAATTTGTAGCTTCATTCTTGACTCGTTTGAACATGGAAATAACTTGTAAACTCTTGTAGGATCATTCTTGGCTCATTTGAACATGAAAACAAAATGTAACAAATTGAGACACCATTCCTGACTCGTTCGAACTTGGAAACAACTTGTAGCTTCATTCTTGACTCGTTTGAACATGGAAATAACTTGTAAACTCTTGTATGATCATTCTTGGCTCATTTGAACATGAAAACAAAATGTAACAAATTGAGACACCATTCTTGACTCGTTCGAACTTGGAAACAACTTGTAGCTGCATTCTTGACTAGTTTGAACATGGAAACATCTTGTAAACTCTTGTAGGATCATTTTTGGCTCATTTGAACATGAAAACAATCCGTAACAAATGGAGACATCATTCTTGACTCGTTCAAACTTGGAAACAACTTGTAGCTTCATTCTTGATTCGTTTGAACATTAAAACAATTGTAACCTCTTGTAGGATCATTCTTGATTCAGTTGAACATGAAAACAATCCGTAACAATTGAGACATCATTCTTGACTCGTTCGAACTTGGAAATAATTTGTAGCTTCATTCTTGACTCGTTTGATCATGGAAATAACTTGTAAACTCTTGTAGGATCATTCTTTGTTTATTTGAACATGAAAACAATCTGTAACAAATTGAGACATCATTCTTGACTCGTTTGAACATGGAAACAACTTGTAAACTCTTGTAAGATCAGTTTTGGCTCATTTGAACATGAAAACAATCTGTAACAACTTGAGACTTTATTCTTTACTCGTTTGAACTTGGAAACAACTTGTAGCTTCATTCTTGATTCGTTTGAACATTGAAACAATTGTAACCTCTTGTAGGATCATTCTTGGTTCAGTTGAACATGAAAACAATCCGTAACAAATTGAGACATCATTCTTGACTCGTTCGAACTTGGAAACAATTTGTAGCTTCATTCTTGACTCGTTTGAACATGGAAACAACTTGTAAACTCTTGTAGGATCATTTTTGGCTCATTTGAACATGAAAACAATCTGTAACAACTTGAGACTTTATTCTTTACTTGTTTTAACTTGGAAACAACTTGTAGCTCCATTCTTGACTCGTTTGAACATTGAAAAAATTGTAAACTCTTGTAGGATCATTCTTGGTTCATTTGGACATTAAAACAATCCGTAACAAATTGAGACATCATTCTTGACTCGTTCGAACTTGGAAACAACTTGTAGCTTAATTCTTGACTCGTTTGAACATGGAAACAACTTGTAAACTCTTGTAGAATCATTCTTGGCTCATTTGAACATGAAAACAATCCGTAACAAATGGAGACATCATTCTTGACTCGTTCGAACTTGGAAATAACTTGTAACTTCATTCTTGATTCGTTTGAACAGTGAAACAATTGTAACCTCTTGTAGGATCATTCTTGGTTCAGTTGAACATGAAAACAATCCGTAACAATTGAGACATCATTCTTGACTCGTTCGAACTTGGAAATAACTTGTAACTTCATTCTTGATTCGTTTGAACATTGAAACAATTGTAACCTCTTGTAGGATCATTCTTGGTTCAGTTGAACATGAAAACAATCCGTAACAATTGAGACATTATTCTTGACTCGTTCGAACTTGGAAACAATTTGTAACTTCATTCTTGACTCGTTTGAACATGGAAACAACTTGTAACCTCTTGTAGGATCAGTTTTGGCTCATTTGAACATGAAAACAATCTGTAACAACTTGAGACTTTATTCTTGACTCGTTTGAACTTGGAAACAACTTGTAGCTTCATTCTTGACTCGTTTGAACATGTAAACAACTTGTAAACTCTTGTAGATTCATTCTTGGCTCATTTGAACATGAAAACAATCCGTAACAAATGAAGACATCATTCTTTACTCGTTTGAACTTGGAAACAACTTGTAGCTTCATTCTTGATTCGTTTGAACATTGAAACAATTGTAACCTCTTGTAGGATCATTCGTGGTTTAGTTGAACATGAAAACAATCTGTAACAAATTAAGACATCATTCTTGACTCGTTCGAATTTGGAAACAATTTGTAGCTTCATTCATGACTCGTTTGAACATGGAAATAACTTGTAAACTCTTGTAGGATCATTCATGGTTTAGTTGAACATGAAAACAATCTGTAACAAATTGAGACATCATTCTTGACTCGTTCGAATTTGGAAACAATTTGTAGCTTCATTCTTGACTCGTTTGAACATGGAAATAACTTGTAAACTCTTGTAGATTCATTCTTGGCACATTTGAACATGAAAACAATCTGTAACAAATGGAGACATCATTCTTGACTCGTTCAAACTTGGAAAAAACTGTAGCTTCATTCTTGATTCGTTTGAACATTGAAACAATTGTAACCTCTTGTAGGATCATTCATGGTTCAGTTGAACATGAAAACAATCTGTAACAAATTGAGACATCATTCTTGACTCGTTCGAATTTGGAAACAATTTGTAGCTTCATTCTTGACTCGTTTGAACATGGAAATAACTTGTAAACTCTTGTAGGATCATTCTTGGCTCATTTGAACATGAAAACAAAATGTAACAAATTGAGACACCATTCCTGACTCGTTCGAACTTGGAAACAACTTGTAGCTTCATTCTTGACTCGTTTGAACATGGAAATAACTTGTAAACTCTTGTATGATCATTCTTGGCTCATTTGAACATGAAAACAAAATGTAACAAATTGAGACACCATTCTTGACTCGTTCGAACTTGGAAACAACTTGTAGCTGCATTCTTGACTAGTTTGAACATGGAAACATCTTGTAAACTCTTGTAGGATCATTTTTGGCTCATTTGAACATGAAAACAATCCGTAACAAATGGAGACATCATTCTTGACTCGTTCAAACTTGGAAACAACTTGTAGCTTCATTCTTGATTCGTTTGAACATTAAAACAATTGTAACCTCTTGTAGGATCATTCTTGATTCAGTTGAACATGAAAACAATCCGTAACAATTGAGACATCATTCTTGACTCGTTCGAACTTGGAAATAATTTGTAGCTTCATTCTTGACTAGTTTGATCATGGAAATAACTTGTAAACTCTTGTAGGATCATTCTTTGTTTATTTGAACATGAAAACAATCTGTAACAAATTGAGACATCATTCTTGACTCGTTTGAACATGGAAACAACTTGTAAACTCTTGTAAGATCAGTTTTGGCTCATTTGAACATGAAAACAATCTGTAACAACTTGAGACTTTATTCTTTACTCGTTTGAACTTGGAAACAACTTGTAGCTTCATTCTTGATTCGTTTGAACATTGAAACAATTGTAACCTCTTGTAGGATCATTCTTGGTTCAGTTGAACATGAAAACAATCCGTAACAAATTGAGACATCATTCTTGACTCGTTCGAACTTGGAAACAATTTGTAGCTTCATTCTTGACTCGTTTGAACATGGAAACAACTTGTAAACTCTTGTAGGATCATTTTTGGCTCATTTGAACATGAAAACAATCTGTAACAACTTCAGACTTTATTCTTTACTTGTTTTAACTTGGAAACAACTTGTAGCTCCATTCTTGACTCGTTTGAACATTGAAAAAATTGTAAACTCTTGTAGGATCATTCTTGGTTCATTTGGACATTAAAACAATCCGTAACAAATTGAGACATCATTCTTGACTCGTTCGAACTTGGAAACAACTTGTAGCTTAATTCTTGACTCGTTTGAACATGGAAATAACTTGTAAACTCTTGTAGAATCATTCTTGGCTCATTTGAACATGAAAACAATCCGTAACAAATGGAGACATCATTCTTGACTCGTTCGAAGTTGGAAATAACTTGTAACTTCATTCTTGATTCGTTTGAACAGTGAAACAATTGTAACCTCTTGTAGGATCATTCTTGGTTCAGTTGAACATGAAAACAATCCGTAACAATTGAGACATCATTCTTGACTCGTTCGAACTTGGAAATAACTTGTAACTTCATTCTTGATTCGTTTGAACATTGAAACAATTGTAACCTCTTGTAGGATCATTCTTGGTTCAGTTGAACATGAAAACAATCCGTAACAATTGAGACATTATTCTTGACTCGTTCGAACTTGGAAACAATTTGTAACTTCATTCTTGACTCGTTTGAACATGGAAACAACTTGTAACCTCTTGTAGGATCAGTTTTGGCTCATTTGAACATGAAAACAATCTGTAACAACTTGAGACTTTATTCTTGACTCGTTTGAACTTGGAAACAACTTGTAGCTTCATTCTTGACTCGTTTGAACATGTAAACAACTTGTAAACTCTTGTAGATTCATTCTTGGCTCATTTGAACATGAAAACAATCCGTAACAAATGAAGACATCATTCTTTACTCGTTTGAACTTGGAAACAACTTGTAGCTTCATTCTTGATTCGTTTGAACATTGAAACAATTGTAACCTCTTGTAGGATCATTCTTGGTTCAGTTGAACATGAAAACAATCCGTAACAAATTGAGACATCATTCTTGACTCGTTCGAACTTGGAAACAATTTGTAGCTTCATTCTTGACTCGTTTGAACATGGAAAAAACTTGTAACCTCTTGTAGGATCAATTTTGGCTCATTTGAACATGAAAACAATCTGTAAAAACTTGAGACTTTATTCTTGACTCGTTTGAACTTGGAAACAACTTGTAGCTTCATTCTTGACTCGTTTGAACATGGAAACAACTTGTAAACTCTTGTAGATTCATTCTTGGCTCATTTGAACATGAAAACAATTCGTAACAAATGGAGACATCATTCTTGACTCGTTCAAACTTGGAAAAAACTTGTAGCTTCATTCTTGATTCATTTGAACATTGAAACAATTGTAACCTCTTGTAGGATCATTCATGGTTTAGTTGAACATGAAAACAATCTGTAACAAATTAAGACATCATTCTTGACTCGTTCGAATTTGGAAACAATTTGTAGCTTCATTCATGACTCGTTTGAACATGGAAATAACTTGTAAACTCTTGTAGGATCATTCATGGTTTAGTTGAACATGAAAACAATCTGTAACAAATTGAGACATCATTCTTGACTCGTTCGAATTTGGAAACAATTTGTAGCTTCATTCTTGACTCGTTTGAACATGGAAATAACTTGTAAACTCTTGTAGATTCATTCTTGGCACATTTGAACATGAAAACAATCTGTAACAAATGGAGACATCATTCTTGACTCGTTCAAACTTGGAAAAAACTGTAGCTTCATTCTTGATTCGTTTGAACATTGAAACAATTGTAACCTCTTGTAGGATCATTCATGGTTCAGTTGAACATGAAAACAATCTGTAACAAATTGAGACATCATTCTTGACTCGTTCGAATTTGGAAACAATTTGTAGCTTCATTCTTGACTCGTTTGAACATGGAAACAACTTGTAAACTCTTGTAGGATCATTTTTGGCTCATTTGAACATGAAAACAATCTGTAACAACTTGAGACTTTATTCTTTACTTGTTTTAACTTGGAAACAACTTGTAGCTCCATTCTTGACTCGTTTGAACATTAAAAAAATTGTAAACTCTTGTAGGATCATTCTTGGTTCATTTGGACATTAAAACAATCCGTAACAAATTGAGACATCATTCTTGACTCGTTCGAACTTGGAAACAACTTGTAGCTTAATTCTTGACTCGTTTGAACATGGAAACAACTTGTAAACTCTTGTAGAATCATTCTTGGCTCATTTGAACATGAAAACAATCCGTAACAAATGGAGACATCATTCTTGACTCGTTGAAACTTGGAAACAACTTGTAGCTTCATTCTTGATTCGTTTGACAATGGAAACAACTTGTAAACTCTCGTAGGATCATTCTTGGCTCATTTGAAAATGATAACAATCATTAACAACTTTAGACTTCATTCTTTACTGTTCAAAATAACTTGTCGCTTCATTCTTGACTCGTTTGAACATTGAAACAATTGTAAACTCTTGTAGGATCATTCTTGGTTCATTTGGACGTGAAAACACTCCGTAACAAATTGGGACATCATTCTTGACTCGTTCAAACTTGAAAACAACTTGTAGCTTCATTCTTGACTCGTTTGAACATGGAAAAAACTTGTAAACTCTTGTAGGATCATTCTTGGCTGATTTGAACATGAAAACAATCCGTAACAAATTGAGACCTCTTTCTTGACTCATTCGAGCTTGGAAACAATTTGTAGCTTCATTCTTGACTCGTTTGACAATGGAAACAACTTGTAAACTCTCGTAGGATCATTCATGGCTCATTTGAACATGAAAAAAATCTATAACAACTTGAGACTTTATTCGTTATTCGTTTGAACTTGGAAATAACTTGTAGCTCCATTCTTGACTCATTTGAATATTGAAACAATTGTAAACTCTTGTAGGATCATTTTTGGCTCATTTGAACATGACAACAATCCGTAACAACTTTAGACTTCATTCTTTACATGTACGAACATGGAAACAACTCGTCGCTTCATTCTTGGCTCGTTTGAACATTGGAACAATTGTAACCTCTTGTAGGATCATTCTTGGTTCATTTGAACATGAAAACAATCCGTAACAAATTGAGACATCATTCTTGACTCGTTCGAAATTGGAAACAATTTGTAGCTTCATTCTTGACTCGTTTGAACATGGAAATAACTTGTAAACACTTGTAGGATCATTCTTGGCTCATTTGAACATGAAAACAATCCGTAACAAATTGAGACATCATTCGTGACTCGTTCGAACTTGGAAACAACTTGTAGCTTCGTTCTTGACTCGTTTGAACATGGAAAAAACTTGTAAACTCTTGTAGGATCATTCTTGGCTCATTTGAACATGAAAACAATCCGTAACAAATTGAGACATCATTCTTGACTCGTTCGAAATTGGAAACAATTTGTAGCTTCATTCTTGACTCGTTTGAACATGGAAACAACTTGTAAACTCTTGTAGGATCATTTTTGGCTCATTTGAACATGAAAACAATCTATAACAACTTGAGACTTTATTCTTTACTTGTTTTAACTTGGAAACAACTTGTAGCTCCATTCTTGACTCGTTTGAACATTGAAAAAATTGTAAACTCTTGTAGGATCATTCTTGGTTCATTTGGACATTATTAAAACAATCCGTAACAAATTGAGACATCATTTTTGACTCGTTCGAACTTGGAAACAACTTGTAGCTTCATTCTTGACTCGTTTGAACATGGAAATAACTTGTAAACTCTTGTAGATTCATTCTTGGCTCATTTGAACATGAAAACAATCCGTAACAAATGGAGACATCATTCTTGACTCGTTCGAACTTGGAAATAACTTGTAGCTTAATTCTTGATTCGTTTGAACAGTGAAACAATTGTAACCTCTTGTAGGATCATTCTTGGTTCAGTTGAACATGAAAACAATCCGTAACAATTGAGACATCATTCTTGACTCGTTCGAACTTGGAAATAACTTGTAACTTCATTCTTGATTCGTTTGAACATTGAAACAATTGTAACCTCTTGTAGGATCATTCTTGGTTCAGTTGAACATGAAAATAATCCGTAACAATTGAGACATTATTCTTGACTCGTTCGAACTTGGAAACAATTTGTAACTTCATTCTTGACTCGTTTGAACATGGAAACAACTTGTAACCTCTTGTAGGATCAGGTTTGGCTCATTTGAACATGAAAACAATCTGTAACAACTTGAGACTTTATTCTTGACTCGTTTGAACTTGGAAACAACTTGTAGCTTCATTCTTGACTCGTTTGAACATGGAAACAACTTGTAAACTCTTGTAGATTCATTCTTGGCTCATTTGAACATGAAAACAATCCGTAACAAATGAAGACATCATTCTTTACTCGTTTGAACTTGGAAACAACTTGTAGCTTCATTCTTGATTCGTTTGAACATTGAAACAATTGTAACCTCTTGTAGGGTCATTCATGGTTTAGTTGAACCTGAAAACAATCTGTAACAAATTAAGACATCATTCTTGACTCGTTCGAATTTGGAAACAATTTGTAGCTTCATTCATGACTCGTTTGAACATGGAAATAACTTGTAAACTCTTGTAGGATCATTCATGGTTTAGTTGAACATGAAAACAATCTGTAACAAATTGAGACATCATTCTTGACTCGTTCGAATTTGGAAACAATTTGTAGCTTCATTCTTGACTCGTTTGAACATGGAAATAACTTGTAAACTCTTGTAGATTCATTCTTGGCACATTTGAACATGAAAACAATCTGTAACAAATGGAGACATCATTCTTGACTCGTTCAAACTTGGAAAAAACTGTAGCTTCATTCTTGATTCGTTTGAACATTGAAACAATTGTAACCTCTTGTAGGATCATTCATGGTTCAGTTGAACATGAAAACAATCTGTAACAAATTGAGACATCATTCTTGACTCGTTCGAATTTGGAAACAATTTGTAGCTTCATTCTTGACTCGTTTGAACATGGAAATAATTTGTAAACTCTTGTAGGATCATTCTTGGCTCATTTGAACATGAAAACAAAATGTAACAAATTGAGACACCATTCCTGACTCGTTCGAACTTGGAAACAACTTGTAGCTTCATTCTTGACTCGTTTGAACATGGAAATAACTTGTAAACTCTTGTATGATCATTCTTGGCTCATTTGAACATGAAAACAAAAAGTAACAAATTGAGACACCATTCTTGACTCGTTCGAACTTGGAAACAACTTGTAGCTGCATTCTTGACTAGTTTGAACATGGAAACATCTTGTAAACTCTTGTAGGATCATTTTTGGCTCATTTGAACATGAAAACAATCCGTAACAAATGGAGACATCATTCTTGACTCGTTCAAACTTGGAAACAACTTGTAGCTTCATTCTTGATTCGTTTGAACATTAAAACAATTGTAACCTCTTGTAGGATCATTCTTGATTCAGTTGAACATGAAAACAATCCGTAACAATTGAGACATCATTCTTGACCCGTTCGAACTTGGAAATAATTTGTAGCTTCATTCTTGACTCGTTTGATCATGGAAATAACTTGTAAACTCTTGTAGGATCATTCTTTGTTTATTTGAACATGAAAACAATCTGTAACAAATTGAGACATCATTCTTGACTCGTTTGAACATGGAAACAACTTGTAAACTCTTGTAAGATCAGTTTTGGCTCATTTGAACATGAAAACAATCTGTAACAACTTGAGACTTTATTCTTTACTCGTTTGAACTTGGAAACAACTTGTAGCTTCATTCTTGATTCGTTTGAACATTGAAACAATTGTAACCTCTTGTAGGATCATTCTTGGTTCAGTTGAACATGAAAACAATCCGTAACAAATTGAGACATCATTCTTGACTCGTTCGAACTTGGAAACAATTTGTAGCTTCATTCTTGACTCGTTTGAACATGGAAACAACTTGTAAACTCTTGTAGGATCATTTTTGGCTCATTTGAACATGAAAACAATCTGTAACAACTTGAGACTTTATTCTTTACTTGTTTTAACTTGGAAACAACTTGTAGCTCCATTCTTGACTCGTTTGAACATTGAAAAAATTGTAAACTCTTGTAGGATCATTCTTGGTTCATTTGGACATTAAAACAATCCGTAACAAATTGAGACATCATTCTTGACTCGTTCGAACTTGGAAATAACTTGTAACTTCATTCTTGATTCGTTTGAACATTGAAACAATTGTAACCTCTTGTAGGATCATTCTTGGTTCAGTTGAACATGAAAACAATCCGTAACAATTGAGACATTATTCTTGACTCGTTCGAACTTGGAAACAATTTGTAACTTCATTCTTGACTCGTTTGAACATGGAAACAACTTGTAACCTCTTGTAGGATCAGGTTTGGCTCATTTGAACATGAAAACAATCTGTAACAACTTGAGACTTTATTCTTGACTCGTTTGAACTTGGAAACAACTTGTAGCTTCATTCTTGACTCGTTTGAACATGGAAACAACTTGTAAACTCTTGTAGATTCATTCTTGGCTCATTTGAACATGAAAACAATCTGTAACAAATGAAGACATCATTCTTTACTCGTTTGAACTTGGAAACAACTTGTAGCTTCATTCTTGATTCGTTTGAACATTGAAACAATTGTAACCTCTTGTAGGATCATTCATGGTTTAGTTGAACATGAACACAATCTGTAACAAATTAAACATCATTCTTGACTCGTTCGAATTTGGAAACAATTTGTAGCTTCATTCATGACTCGTTTGAACATGGAAATAACTTGTAAACTCTTGTAGGATCATTCATGGTTTAGTTGAACATGAAAACAATCTGTAACAAATTGAGACATTCTTGACTCGTTCGAATTTGGAAAAAATTTGTAGCTTCATTCTTGACTCGTTTGAACATGGAAATAACTTGTAAACTCTTGTAGATTCATTCTTGGCACATTTGAACATGAAAACAATCTGTAACAAATGGAGACATCATTCTTGACTCGTTCAAACTTGGAAAAAACTGTAGCTTCATTCTTGATTCGTTTGAACATTGAAACAATTGTAACCTCTTGTAGGATCATTCATGGTTCAGTTGAACATGAAAACAATCTGTAACAAATTGAGACATCATTCTTGACTCGTTCGAATTTGGAAACAATTTGTAGCTTCATTCTTGACTCGTTTGAACATGGAAATAACTTGTAAACTCTTGTAGGATCATTCTTGGCTCATTTGAACATGAAAACAAAATGTAACAAATTGAGACACCATTCCTGACTCGTTCGAACTTGGAAACAACTTGTAGCTTCATTCTTGACTCGTTTGAACATGGAAATAACTTGTAAACTCTTGTATGATCATTCTTGGCTCATTTGAACATGAAAACAAAATGTAACAAATTGAGACACCATTCTTGACTCGTTCGAACTTGGAAACAACTTGTAGCTGCATTCTTGACTAGTTTGAACATGGAAACATCTTGTAAACTCTTGTAGGATCATTTTTGGCTCATTTGAACATGAAAACAATCCGTAACAAATGGAGACATCATTCTTGACTCGTTCAAACTTGGAAACAACTTGTAGCTTCATTCTTGATTCGTTTGAACATTAAAACATTTGTAACCTCTTGTAGGATCATTCTTGATTCAGTTGAACATGAAAACAATCCGTAACAATTGAGACATCATTCTTGACTCGTTCGAACTTGGAAATAATTTGTAGCTTCATTCTTGACTCGTTTGATCATGGAAATAACTTGTAAACTCTTTTAGGATCATTCTTTGTTTATTTGAACATGAAAACAATCTGTAACAAATTGAGACATCATTCTTGACTCGTTTGAACATGGAAACAACTTGTAAACTCTTGTAGGATCATTTTTGGCTCATTTGAACATGAAAACAATCCGTAACAAATGGAGACATCATTCTTGACTCGTTCAAACTTGGAAACAACTTGTAGCTTCATTCTTGATTCGTTTGAACATTAAAACATTTGTAACCTCTTGTAGGATCATTCTTGATTCAGTTGAACATGAAAACAATCCGTAACAATTGAGACATCATTCTTGACCCGTTCGAACTTGGAAATAATTTGTAGCTTCATTCTTGACTCGTTTGATCATGGAAATAACTTGTAAACTCTTGTAGGATCATTCTTTGTTTATTTGAACATGAAAACAATCTGTAACAAATTGAGACATCATTCTTGACTCGTTTGAACATGGAAACAACTTGTAAACTCTTGTAAGATCAGTTTTGGCTCATTTGAACATGAAAACAATCTGTAACAACTTGAGACTTTATTCTTTACTCGTTTGAACTTGGAAACAACTTGTAGCTTCATTCTTGATTCGTTTGAACATTGAAACAATTGTAACCTCTTGTAGGATCATTCTTGGTTCAGTTGAACATGAAAACAATCCGTAACAAATTGAGACATCATTCTTGACTCGTTCGAACTTGGAAACAATTTGTAGCTTCATTCTTGACTCGTTTGAACATGGAAACAACTTGTAAACTCTTGTAGGATCATTTTTGGCTCATTTGAACATGAAAACAATCTGTAACAACTTGAGACTTTATTCTTTACTTGTTTTAACTTGGAAACAACTTGTAGCTCCATTCTTGACTCGTTTGAACATTGAAAAAATTGTAAACTCTTGTAGGATCATTCTTGGTTCATTTGGACATTAAAACAATCCGTAACAAATTGAGACATCATTCTTGACTCGTTCGAACTTGGAAATAACTTGTAACTTCATTCTTGATTCGTTTGAACATTGAAACAATTGTAACCTCTTGTAGGATCATTCTTGGTTCAGTTGAACATGAAAACAATCCGTAACAATTGAGACATTATTCTTGACTCGTTCGAACTTGGAAACAATTTGTAACTTCATTCTTGACTCGTTTGAACATGGAAACAACTTGTAACCTCTTGTAGGATCAGGTTTGGCTCATTTGAACATGAAAACAATCTGTAACAACTTGAGACTTTATTCTTGACTCGTTTGAACTTGGAAACAACTTGTAGCTTCATTCTTGACTCGTTTGAACATGGAAACAACTTGTAAACTCTTGTAGATTCATTCTTGGCTCATTTGAACATGAAAACAATCTGTAACAAATGAAGACATCATTCTTTACTCGTTTGAACTTGGAAACAACTTGTAGCTTCATTCTTGATTCGTTTGAACATTGAAACAATTGTAACCTCTTGTAGGATCATTCATGGTTTAGTTGAACATGAACACAATCTGTAACAAATTAAACATCATTCTTGACTCGTTCGAATTTGGAAACAATTTGTAGCTTCATTCATGACTCGTTTGAACATGGAAATAACTTGTAAACTCTTGTAGGATCATTCATGGTTTAGTTGAACATGAAAACAATCTGTAACAAATTGAGACATTCTTGACTCGTTCGAATTTGGAAAAAATTTGTAGCTTCATTCTTGACTCGTTTGAACATGGAAATAACTTGTAAACTCTTGTAGATTCATTCTTGGCACATTTGAACATGAAAACAATCTGTAACAAATGGAGACATCATTCTTGACTCGTTCAAACTTGGAAAAAACTGTAGCTTCATTCTTGATTCGTTTGAACATTGAAACAATTGTAACCTCTTGTAGGATCATTCATGGTTCAGTTGAACATGAAAACAATCTGTAACAAATTGAGACATCATTCTTGACTCGTTCGAATTTGGAAACAATTTGTAGCTTCATTCTTGACTCGTTTGAACATGGAAATAACTTGTAAACTCTTGTAGGATCATTCTTGGCTCATTTGAACATGAAAACAAAATGTAACAAATTGAGACACCATTCCTGACTCGTTCGAACTTGGAAACAACTTGTAGCTTCATTCTTGACTCGTTTGAACATGGAAATAACTTGTAAACTCTTGTATGATCATTCTTGGCTCATTTGAACATGAAAACAAAATGTAACAAATTGAGACACCATTCTTGACTCGTTCGAACTTGGAAACAACTTGTAGCTGCATTCTTGACTAGTTTGAACATGGAAACATCTTGTAAACTCTTGTAGGATCATTTTTGGCTCATTTGAACATGAAAACAATCCGTAACAAATGGAGACATCATTCTTGACTCGTTCAAACTTGGAAACAACTTGTAGCTTCATTCTTGATTCGTTTGAACATTAAAACATTTGTAACCTCTTGTAGGATCATTCTTGATTCAGTTGAACATGAAAACAATCCGTAACAATTGAGACATCATTCTTGACTCGTTCGAACTTGGAAATAATTTGTAGCTTCATTCTTGACTCGTTTGATCATGGAAATAACTTGTAAACTCTTTTAGGATCATTCTTTGTTTATTTGAACATGAAAACAATCTGTAACAAATTGAGACATCATTCTTGACTCGTTTGAACATGGAAACAACTTGTAAACTCTTGTAAGATCAGTTTTGGCTCATTTGAACATGAAAACAATCTGTAACAAATGGAGACATCATTCTTGACTCGTTCAAACTTGGAAAAAACTTGTAGCTTCATTCTTGATTCGTTTGAACATTGAAACAGTTGTAACCTCTTGTAGGATCATTCTTGGTTCAGTTGAACATGAAAATAATCCGTAACAAATTGAGACATCATTCTTGACTCGTTCGAACTTGGAAACAATTTGTAGCTTCATTCTTGACTCGTTTGAACATGGAAACAACTTGTAAACTCTTGTAGGATCATTTTTGGCTCATTTGAACATGAAAACCATCTGTAACAACTTGAGACTTTATTCTTTACTTGTTTTAACTTGGAAACAACTTGTAGCTCCATTCTTGACTCGTTTGAACATTGAAAAAATTGTAAACTCTTGTAGGATCATTCTTGGTTCATTTGGACATTAAAACAATCCGTAACAAATTGAGACATCATTCTTGACTCGTTCGAACTTGGAAATAACTTGTAACTTCATTCTTGATTCGTTTGAACATTGAAACAATTGTAACCTCTTGTAGGATCATTCTTGGTTCAGTTGAACATGAAAACAATCCGTAACAATTGAGACATTATTCTTGACTCGTTCGAACTTGGAAACAATTTGTAACTTCATTCTTGACTCGTTTGAACATGGAAACAACTTGTAACCTCTTGTAGGATCAGGTTTGGCTCATTTGAACATGAAAACAATCTGTAACAACTTGAGACTTTATTCTTGACTCGTTTGAACTTGGAAACAACTTGTAGCTTCATTCTTGACTCGTTTGAACATGGAAACAACTTGTAAACTCTTGTAGATTCATTCTTGGCTCATTTGAACATGAAAACAATTCGTAACAAATGGAGACATCATTCTTTACTCGTTTGAACTTGGAAACAACTTGTAGCTTCATTCTTGATTCGTTTGAACATTGAAACAATTGTAACCTCTTGTAGGATCATTCATGGTTTAGGTGAACATGAAAACAATCTGTAACAAATTAAGACATCATTCTTGACTCGTTCGAATTTGGAAACAATTTGTAGCTTCATTCATGACTCGTTTGAACATGGAAATAACTTGTAAACTCTTGTAGGATCATTCATGGTTTAGTTGAACATGAAAACAATCTGTAACAAATTGAGACATCATTCTTGACTCGTTCGAATTTGGAAACAATTTGTAGCTTCATTCTTGACTCGTTTGAACATGGAAATAACTTGTAAACTCTTGTAGATTCATTCTTGGCACATTTGAACATGAAAACAATCTGTAACAAATGGAGACATCATTCTTGACTCGTTCAAACTTGGAAAAAACTGTAGCTTCATTCTTGATTCGTTTGAACATTGAAACAATTGTAACCTCTTGTAGGATCATTCATGGTTCAGTTGAACATGAAAACAATCTGTAACAAATTGAGACATCATTCTTGACTCGTTCGAATTTGGAAACAATTTGTAGCTTCATTCTTGACTCGTTTGAACATGGAAATAACTTGTAAACTCTTGTAGGATCATTCTTGGCTCATTTGAACATGAAAACAAAATGTAACAAATTGAGACACCATTCCTGACTCGTTCGAACTTGGAAACAACTTGTAGCTTCATTCTTGACTCGTTTGAACATGGAAATAACTTGTAAACTCTTGTATGATCATTCTTGGCACATTTGAACATGAAAACAAAATGTAACAAATTGAGACACCATTCTTGACTCGTTCGAACTTGGAAACAACTTGTAGCTGCATTCTTGACTAGTTTGAACATGGAAACATCTTGTAAACTCTTGTAGGATCATTTTTGGCTCATTTGAACATGAAAACAATCCGTAACAAATGGAGACATCATTCTTGACTCGTTCAAACTTGGAAATAACTTGTAGCTTCATTCTTGATTCGTTTGAACATTAAAACAATTGTAACCTCTTGTAGGATCATTCTTGATTCAGTTGAACATGAAAACAATCCGTAACAATTGAGACATCATTCTTGACTCGTTCGAACTTGGAAATAATTTGTAGCTTCATTCTTGACTCGTTTGATCATGGAAATAACTTGTAAACTCTTGTAGGATCATTCTTTGTTTATTTGAACATGAAAACAATCTGTAACAAATTGAGACATCATTCTTGACTCGTTTGAACATGGAAACAACTTGTAAACTCTTGTAAGATCAGTTTTGGCTCATTTGAACATGAAAACAATCTGTAACAACTTGAGACTTTATTCTTTACTCGTTTGAACTTGGAAACAACTTGTAGCTTCATTCTTGATTCGTTTGAACATTGAAACAATTGTAACCTCTTGTAGGATCATTCTTGGTTCAGTTGAACATGAAAACAATCCGTAACAAATTGAGACATCATTCTTGACTCGTTCGAACTTGGAAACAATTTGTAGCTTCATTCTTGACTCGTTTGAACATGGAAACAACTTGTAAACTCTTGTAGGATCATTTTTGGCTCATTTGAACATGAAAACAATCTGTAACAACTTCAGACTTTATTCTTTACTTGTTTTAACTTGGAAACAACTTGTAGCTCCATTCTTGACTCGTTTGAACATTGAAAAAATTGTAAACTCTTGTAGGATCATTCTTGGTTCATTTGGACATTAAAACAATCCGTAACAGATTGAGACATCATTCTTGACTCGTTCGAACTTGGAAACAACTTGTAGCTTAATTCTTGACTCGTTTGAACATGGAAACAACTTGTAAACTCTTGTAGAATCATTCTTGGCTCATTTGAACATGAAAACAATCCGTAACAAATGGAGACATCATTCTTGACTCGTTCGAACTTGGAAATAACTTGTAACTTCATTCTTGATTCGTTTGAACAGTGAAACAATTGTAACCTCTTATAGGATCATTCTTGGTTCAGTTGAACATGAAAACAATCCGTAACAATTGAGACATCATTCTTGACTCGTTCGAACTTGGAAATAACTTGTAACTTCATTCTTGATTCGTTTGAACATTGAAACAATTGTAACCTCTTGTAGGATCATTCTTGGTTCAGTTGAACATGAAAATAATCCGTAACAATTGAGACATTATTCTTGACTCGTTCAAACTTGGAAACAATTTGTAACTTCATTCTTGACTCGTTTGAACATGGAAACAACTTGTAACCTCTTGTAGGATCAGTTTTGGCTCATTTGAACATGAAAACAATCTGTAACAACTTGAGACTTTATTCTTGACTCGTTTGAACTTGGAAACAACTTGTAGCTTCATTCTTGACTCGTTTGAACATGGAAACAACTTGTAAACTCTTGTAGATTCATTCTTGGCTCATTTGAACATGAAAACAATTCGTAACAAATGGAGACATCATTCTTGACTCGTTCAAACTTGGAAAAAACTTGTAGCTTCATTCTTGATTCATTTGAACATTGAAACAATTGTAACCTCTTGTAGGATCATTCATGGTTTAGTTGAACATGAAAACAATCTGTAACAAATTAAGACATCATTCTTGACTCGTTCGAATTTGGAAACAATTTGTAGCTTCATTCATGACTCGTTTGAACATGGAAATAACTTGTAAACTCTTGTAGGATCATTCATGGTTTAGTTGAACATGAAAACAATCTGTAACAAATTGAGACATCATTCTTGACTCGTTCGAATTTGGAAACAATTTGTAGCTTCATTCTTGACTCGTTTGAACATGGAAATAACTTGTAAACTCTTGTAGATTCATTCTTGGCACATTTGAACATGAAAATAATCTGTAACAAATGGAGACATCATTCTTGACTCGTTCAAACTTGGAAAAAACTGTAGCTTCATTCTTGATTCGTTTGAACATTGAAACAATTGTAACCTCTTGTAGGATCATTCATGGTTCAGTTGAACATGAAAACAATCTGTAACAAATTGAGACATCATTCTTGACTCGTTCGAATTTGGAAACAATTTGTAGCTTCATTCTTGACTCGTTTGAACATGGAAATAACTTGTAAACTCTTGTATGATCATTCTTGGCTCATTTGAACATGAAAACAAAATGTAACAAATTGAGACACCATTCTTGACTCGTTCGAACTTGGAAACAACTTGTAGCTGCATTCTTGACTAGTTTGAACATGGAAACATCTTGTAAACTCTTGTAGGATCATTTTTGGCTCATTTGAACATGAAAACAATCCGTAACAAATGGAGACATCATTCTTGACTCGTTCAAACTTGGAAACAACTTGTAGCTTCATTCTTGATTCGTTTGAACATTAAAACAATTGTAACCTCTTGTAGGATCATTCTTTATTCAGTTGAACATGAAAACAATCCGTAACAATTGAGACATCATTCTTGACTCGTTCGAACTTGGAAATAATTTGTAGCTTCATTCTTGACTCGTTTGATCATGGAAATAACTTGTAAACTCTTGTAGGATCATTCTTTGTTTATTTGAACATGAAAACAATCTGTAACAAATTGAAACATCATTCTTGACTCGTTTGAACTTGGAAACAACTTGTAGCTTCATTCTTGATTCGTTTGAACATTGAAACAATTGTAACCTCTTGTAGGATCATTCTTGGTTCAGTTGAACATGAAAACAATCCGTAACAAATTGAGACATCATTCTTGACTCGTTCGAACTTGGAAACAATTTGTAGCTTCATTCTTGACTCGTTTGAACATGGAAACAACTTGTAAACTCTTGTAGGATCATTTTTGGCTCATTTGAACATGAAAACAATCTGTAACAACTTGAGACTTTATTCTGTACTTGTTTTAACTTGGAAACAACTTGTAGCTCCATTCTTGACTCGTTTGAACATTGAAAAAATTGTAAACTCTTGTAGGATCATTCTTGGTTCATTTGGACATTAAAACAATCCGTAACAAATTGAGACATCATTCTTGACTCGTTCGAACTTGGAAACAACTTGTAGCTTAATTCTTGACTCGTTTGAACATGGAAACAACTTGTAAACTCTTGTAGAATCATTCTTGGCTCATTTGAACATGAAAACAATCCGTAACAAATGGAGACATCATTCTTGACTCGTTGAAACTTGGAAACAACTTGTAGCTTCATTCTTGATTCGTTTGACAATGGAAACAACTTGTAAACTCTCGTAGGATCATTCTAGGGTCATTTGAAAATGATAACAATCATTAACAACTTTAGACTTCATTCTTTACTGTTCAAAATAACTTGTCGCTTCATTCTTGACTCGTTTGAACATTGAAACAATTGTAAACTCTTGTAGGATCATTCTTGGTTCATTTGGACGTGAAAACACTTCGTAACAAATTGGGACATCATTCTTGACTCGTTCAAACTTGAAAACAACTTGTAGCTTCATTCTTGACTCGTTTGAACATGGAAAAAACTTGTAAACTCTTGTAGGATCATTCTTGGCTCATTTGAACATGAAAACAATCCGTAACAAATTGAGACATCTTTCTTGACTCATTCGAGCTTGGAAACAACTTGTAGCTTCATTCTTGACTCGTTTGACAATGGAAACAACTTGTAAACTCTCGTAGGATCATTCATGGCTCATTTGAACATGAAAAAAATCTATAACAACTTGAGACTTTATTCGTTATTCGTTTGAACTTGGAAATAACTTGTAGCTCCATTCTTGACACATTTGAATATTGAAACAATTGTAAACTCTTGTAGGATCATTTTTGGCTCATTTGAACATGACAACAATCCGTAACAACTTTAGACTTCATTCTTTACATGTACGAACTTGGAAACAACTCGTCGATTCATTCTTGGCTCGTTTGAACATTGAAACAATTGTAACCTCTTGTAGTATCATTCTTGGTTCATTTGAACATGAAAACAATCCGTAACAAATTGAGACATCATTCTTGACTCGTTCGAAATTGGAAACAATTTGTAGCTTCATTCTTGACTCGTTTGAACATGGAAATAACTTTTAAACACTTGTAGGATCATTCTTGGCTCATTTGAACATGAAAACAATCTGTAACAACTTGAGACTTTATTCTTTACTTGTTTGAACTTGGAAACAACTTGTCGCTTCATTCTTGGCTCGTTTGAACATTGAAACAATTGTAACCTCTTGTAGGATCATTCTTCGTTCATTTGAACATGAAAACAATCCATAACAAATTGAGACATCATTCCTGACTCGTTCGAACTTGGAAATAATTTGTAGCTTCATTCTTGACTCGTTTGAACATGGAAATAACTTGTAAACTCTTGTAGGATCATTCTTGGCTCATTTGAACATGAAAACAATCAGTAACAAATTGAGACATCATTCTTGACTCGTTCGAACTTGGAAATAACTTGTAGCTTCATTCTTGATTCGTTTGAACATTGAAACAATTGTAACCTCTTGTAGGATCATTCTTGGTTCAGTTGAACATGAAAACAATCCGTAACAATTGAGACATCATTCTTGACTCGTTCGAACTTCGAAATAACCTGTAGCTTCATTCTTGATTCGTTTGAACATGGAAACAACTTGTAAACTCTTGTAGGATCAGTTTTGGCTCATTTGAACATGAAAACAATCTGTAACAACTTGAGACTTTATTCTTTACTCGTTTGAACTTGGAAACAACTTGTAGATTCATTCTTGATTCGTTTGAAACTTGTAGCTTCATTCTTGATTCGTTTGAACATTGAAATAATTGTAACCTCTTGTAGGATCATTCTTGGTTCAGTTGAACATGAAAACAATCCGTAACAATTGAGACATCATTCTGGACTCGTTCGAACTTGGAAATATCTTGTAGCTTCATTCTTGATTCGTTTGAACATGGAAACAACTTGTAAACTCTTGTAGGATCAGTTTTGCCTCATTTGAACATGAAAACAATCTGTAACAACTTGAGACTTTATTCTTTACTCGTTTGAACTTGGAAACAACTTGTAGATTCATTCTTGATTCGTTTGAACATTGAAACAATTGTAACCTCTTGTAGAATCATTCTTGGTTCAGTTAAACATGAAAACAATCCGTAACAAATTGATACATCATTCTTGACTCGTTTGAACTTGGAAACAATTTGTAGCTTCATTCTTGACTCGTTTGAACATAGAAACAATTGTAAACTCTTGTAGGATCATTCTTGGTTCATTCGGACATGAAAACAATCCGTAACAAATTGAGACGTCATTCTTGACTCGTTCGAAGTTGGAAACAACTTGTAGCTTCATTCTTGATTCGTTTGAACATTGAAACACTTGTAACTTCTTGTAGGATCATTCTTGGTTCAGTTAAACATGAAAACAATCCGGAACAAATTGAGACATCATTCTTTACTCGTTCGAACTTGGAAACAATTTGTAGCTTCATTCTTGACTCGTTTGAACAGGGAAACAAATTGTAAACTCATGTAGGATCATTTTTGGCTCATTTGAACATGAAAACAATCTGTAACAACTTGAGACTTTATTCTTTACTCGTTTGAACTTGGAAACAACTTATAGATTCATTCTTGATTCGTTTGAACATTGAAACAATTGTAACCTCTTGTAGGATCATTCTTGGTTCAGTTGAACATGAAAACAATCCGTAATAAATTGAGACATCATTCTTGACTCGTTCGAACTTGGAAACAATTTGTAGCTTCATTCTTGACTCGTTTGATCATGGAAATAACTTGTAAACTCTTGTAGGATCATTCTTGGCTCATTTGAACATGAAAACAATCTCTAACAAATTGAGACATCATTCTTGACTCGTTCGAACCTGGAAATAACTTGTAGCTTCATTCTTGATTCGTTTGAACATTGAAACAATTGTAACTTCTTGTAGGATAATTTTTGGCTCATTTGAAAGTGATAACAATCCTTAACAACTTTAGACTTCATTCTTTACTGTTCAAAATAAGTTGTCGCTTCATTCTTGACTCGTTTGAACATTGAAACAATTGTAAACTCTTGTAGGATCATTCTTGGTTCATTTGGACGTGAAAACACTCCGTAACAAATTGGGACATCACTCTTGACTCGTTCAAATTTGAAAACAACTTGTAGCTTCATTCTTGACTCGTTTGAACATGGAAAAAACTTGTAAACTCTTGTAGGATCATTCTTGGCTCATTTGAACATGAAAACAAAATGTAACAAATTGAGACACCATTCCTGACTCGTTCGAACTTGGAAACTACTTGTAGCTTCATTCTTGACTCGTTTGAACATGGAAATAACTTGTAAACTCTTGTATGATCATTCTTGGCTCATTTGAACATGAAAACAAAATGTAACAAATTGAAACACCATTCTTGACTCGTTCGAACTTGGAAACAACTTGTAGCTGCATTCTTGACTAGTTTGAACATGGAAACATCTTGTAAACTCTTGTAGGATCATTTTTGGCTCATTTGAACATGAAAACAATCCGTAACAAATGGAGACATCATTCTTGACTCGTTCAAACTTGGAAACAACTTGTAGCTTCATTCTTGATTCGTTTGAACATTAAAACAATTGTAACCTCTTGTAGGATCATTCTTGATTCAGTTGAACATGAAAACAATCCGTAACAATTGAGACATCATTCTTGACTCGTTCGAACTTGGAAATAATTTGTAGCTTCATTCTTGACTCGTTTGATCATGGAAATAACTTGTAAACTCTTGTAGGATCATTCTTTGTTTATTTGAACATGAAAACAATCTGTAACAAATTGAGACATCATTCTTGACTCGTTTGAACATGGAAACAACTTGTAAACTCTTGTAAGATCAGTTTTGGCTCATTTGAACATGAAAACAATCTGTAACAACTTGAGACTTTATTCTTTACTCGTTTGAACTTGGAAACAACTTGTAGCTTCATTCTTGATTCGTTTGAACATTGAAACAATTGTAACCTCTTGTAGGATCATTCTTGGTTCATTTGAACATGAAAACAATCCGTAACAAATTGAGACATCATTCTTGACTCGTTCGAACTTGGAAACAATTTGTAGCTTCATTCTTGACTCGTTTGAACATGGAAACAACTTGTAAACTCTTGTAGGATCATTTTTGGCTCATTTCAACATGAAAACAATCTGTAACAACTTGAGACTTTATTCTTTACTTGTTTTAACTTGGAAACAACTTGTAGCTCCATTCTTGACTCGTTTGAACATTGAAAAAATTGTAAACTCTTGTAGGATCATTCTTGGTTCATTTGGACATTAAAACAATCCGTAACAAATTGAGACATCATTCTTGACTCGTTCGAACTTGGAAATAACTTGTAGCTTAATTCTTGACTCGTTTGAACATGGAAACAACTTGTAAACTCTTGTAGAATCATTCTTGGCTCATTTGAACATGAAAACAATCCGTAACAAATGGAGACATCATTCTTGACTCGTTGAAACTTGGAAACAACTTGTAGCTTCATTCTTGATTCGTTTGACAATGGAAACAACTTGTAAACTCTCGTAGGATCATTCTAGGGTCATTTGAAAATGATAACAATCATTAACAACTTTAGACTTCATTCTTTACTGTTCAAAATAACTTGTCGCTTCATTCTTGACTCGTTTGAACATTGAAACAATTGTAAACTCTTGTAGGATCATTCTTGGTTCATTTGGACGTGAAAACACTTCGTAACAAATTGGGACATCATTCTTGACTCGTTCAAACTTGAAAACAACTTGTAGCTTCATTCTTGACTCGTTTGAACATGGAAAAAACTTGTAAACTCTTGTAGGATCATTCTTGGCTCATTTGAACATGAAAACAATCCGTAACAAATTGAGACATCTTTCTTGACTCATTCGAGCTTGGAAACAACTTGTAGCTTCATTCTTGACTCGTTTGACAATGGAAACAACTTGTAAACTCTCGTAGGATCATTCATGGCTCATTTGAACATGAAAAAAATCTATAACAACTTGAGACTTTATTCGTTATTCGTTTGAACTTGGAAATAACTTGTAGCTCCATTCTTGACACATTTGAATATTGAAACAATTGTAAACTCTTGTAGGATCATTTTTGGCTCATTTGAACATGACAACAATCCGTAACAACTTTAGACTTCATTCTTTACATGTACGAACTTGGAAACAACTCGTCGATTCATTCTTGGCTCGTTTGAACATTGAAACAATTGTAACCTCTTGTAGTATCATTCTTGGTTCATTTGAACATGAAAACAATCCGTAACAAATTGAGACATCATTCTTGACTCGTTCGAAATTGGAAACAATTTGTAGCTTCATTCTTGACTCGTTTGAACATGAAAATAACTTTTAAACACTTGTAGGATCATTCTTGGCTCATTTGAACATGAAAACAATCTGTAACAAATTGAGACATCATTCGTGACTCGTTCGAACTTGGAAACAACTTGTAGCTTCGTTCTTGACTCGTTTGAACATGGAAAAAAAACTTGTAAACTCTTGTAGGATCATTCTTGGCTCATTTGAACATGAAAACAATCCGTAACAAATTGAGACATCATTCCTGACTCGTTCGAACTTGGAAACAACTTGTAGCTTCATTCTTGACTCGTTTGACAATGGAAACAACTTGAAAACTCTCGTAGGATCATTCTTTGCTCATTTGAACATGAAAAAAATATGTAACAACTTGAGACTTTATTCGTTACTCGTTTGAACTTGGAAATAACTTGTAGCTCCATTCTTGACTCATTTGAATATTGAAATAATTGTAAACTCTTGTAGGATCATTCTTGGCTCATTTGAACATGAAAACAATCTGTAACAACTTGAGACTTTATTCTTTACTTGTTTGAACTTGGAAACAACTTGTCGCTTCATTCTTGGCTCGTTTGAACATTGAAACAATTGTAACCTCTTGTAGGATCATTCTTCGTTCATTTGAACATGAAAACAATCCATAACAAATTGAGACATCATTCCTGACTCGTTCGAACTTGGAAATAATTTGTAGCTTCATTCTTGACTCGTTTGAACATGGAAATAACTTGTAAACTCTTGTAGGATCATTCTTGGCTCATTTGAACATGAAAACAATCAGTAACAAATTGAGACATCATTCTTGACTCGTTCGAACTTGGAAATAACTTGTAGCTTCATTCTTGATTCGTTTGAACATTGAAACAATTGTAACCTCTTGTAGGATCATTCTTGGTTCAGTTGAACATGAAAACAATCCGTAACAATTGAGACATCATTCTTGACTCGTTCGAACTTGGAAATAACCTGTAGCTTCATTCTTGATTCGTTTGAACATGGAAACAACTTGTAAACTCTTGTAGGATCAGTTTTGGCTCATTTGAACATGAAAACAATCTGTAACAACTTGAGACTTTATTCTTTACTCGTTTGAACTTGGAAACAACTTGTAGATTCATTCTTGATTCGTTTGAAACTTGTAGCTTCATTCTTGATTCGTTTGAACATTGAAATAATTGTAACCTCTTGTAGGATCATTCTTGGTTCAGTTGAACATGAAAACAATCCGTAACAATTGAGACATCATTCTGGACTCGTTCGAACTTGGAAATATCTTGTAGCTTCATTCTTGATTCGTTTGAACATGGAAACAACTTGTAAACTCTTGTAGGATCAGTTTTGCCTCATTTGAACATGAAAACAATCTGTAACAACTTGAGACTTTATTCTTTACTCGTTTGAACTTGGAAACAACTTGTAGATTCATTCTTGATTCGTTTGAACATTGAAACAATTGTAACCTCTTGTAGAATCATTCTTGGTTCAGTTAAACATGAAAACAATCCGTAACAAATTGAGACATCATTCTTGACTCGTTTGAACTTGGAAACAATTTGTAGCTTCATTCTTGACTCGTTTGAACATAGAAACAATTGTAAACTCTTGTAGGATCATTCTTGGTTCATTCGGACATGAAAACAATCCGTAACAAATTGAGACGTCATTCTTGACTCGTTCGAAGTTGGAAACAACTTGTAGCTTCATTCTTGATTCGTTTGAACATTGAAACACTTGTAACCTCTTGTAGGATCATTCTTGGTTCAGTTAAACATGAAAACAATCCGGAACAAATTGAGACATCATTCTTTACTCGTTCGAACTTGGAAACAATTTGTAGCTTCATTCTTGACTCGTTTGAACAGGGAAACAAATTGTAAACTCATGTAGGATCATTTTTGGCTCATTTGAACATGAAAACAATCTGTAACAACTTGAGACTTTATTCTTTACTCGTTGGAACTTGGAAACAACTTGTAGCTCCATTCTTGACTCGTTTGAACATTGAAACAATTGTAAACTCTTGTAGGATCATTTTTGGCTCATTTCAACATGACAACAATCCGTAACAACTTTAGACTTCATTCTTTACTCGGTCGAACTTGGAAACAACTTGTTGCTTCATTCTTGACTCGTTTGAACATTGGAATAATTTTAAACTCTTATATGATCATTTTTGGCTCATTTGAACATGAAAACAATCCGTAACAACTTCAGACTTCAGTCTTTACTCGTTCGAACTTCGAAACAACTTGTCGCTTCTTTCTTGACTCGTTTGAACATTGAAACAATTGTAACCTCTTGTAGGATCATTCTTGGTTCAGTTGAACATGAAAACAATCCGTAACAATTGAGACATCATTCTTGACTCGTTCAAACTTGGAAATAACCTGTAGCTTCATTCTTGATTCGTTTGAACATGGAAACAATTCGTAACAAATTGAGACATCATTCTTTACTCGTTTGAACTTGGAAACAACTTGTAGATTCATTCTTGATTCGTTTGAACATTGAAACAATTGTAACCTCTTGTAGGATCATTCTTGGTTCAGTTGAACGTGAAAACACTCCGTAACAAATTGGGACATCACTCTTGACTCGTTCAAATTTGAAAACAACTTGTAGCTTCATTCTTGACTCGTTTGAACATGGAAAAAACTTGTAAACTCTTGTAGGATCATTCTTGGCTCATTTGAACATGAAAACAATCCGTAACAAATTGAGACATCATTCTTGACTCGTTCGAACTTGGAAACAACTTGTAGCTTCATTCTTGGCTCGTTTGAACATTGAAACAATTGTAACCTCTTGTAGGATCATTCTTGGTTCATTTGGACATGAAAACAATCCGTAACAAATTGAGACATCATTCTTGACTCGTTCGAAATTGGAAACAACTTGTAGCTTCATTCTTGATTCGTTTGAACATTGAAACACTTGTAATCTCTTGTAGGATCATTCTTGGTTCAGTTGAACATGAAAACAATCCGTAACAAATTGAGACATCATTCTTTACTCGTTCGAACTTGGAAACAATTTGTAGCTTCATTCTTGACTCGTTTGAACATGGAAACAAATTGTAAACTCATGTAGGATCATTTTTGGCTCATTTGAACATGAAAACAATCTGTAACAACTTGAGACTTTATTCTTTACTCGTTTGAACTTGGAAACAACTTGTAGCTTCATTCTTGATTCATTTGAACATTGAAACAATTGTAACCTCTTGTAGGATCATTCTTGGTTCAGTTGAACATGAAAACAATCCGTAACAATTGAGACATCATTCTTGACTCGTTCGAACTTGGAAATAACTTGTAACTTCATTCTTGATTCGTTTGAACATGGAAACAATTCGTAACAAATTGAGACATCATTCTTTACTCGTTTGAACTTGGAAACAACTTGTAGATTCATTCTTGATTCGTTTGAACATTGAAACAATTGTAACCTCTTGTAGGATCATTCTTGGTTCAGTTGAACATGAAAACAATCCGTAATAAATTGAGACATCATTCTTGACTCGTTCGATCTTGGAAACAATTTGTAGCTTCATTCTTGACTCGTTTGAACATGGAAATAACTTGTAAACTCTTGTAGGATCATTCTTGGCTCATTTGAACGTGAAAACAATCCGTAACAAATTGAGACATCATTCTTGACTCGTTCGAAGTTGGAAACAACTTGTAGCTTCATTCTTGATTCGTTTGAACATTGAAACACTTGTAACCTCTTGTAGGATCATTCTTGGTTCAGTTGAACATGAAAACAATCCGGAACAAATTGAGACATCATTCTTTACTCGTTCGAACTTGGAAACAATTTGTAGCTTCATTCTTGACTCGTTTGAACAGGGAAACAAATTGTAAACTCATGTAGGATCATTTTTGGCTCATTTGAACATGAAAACAATCTGTAACAACTTGAGACTTTATTCTTGACTCGTTTGAACATTGAAACAATTGTAAACTCTTGTAGGATCATTTTTGGCTCATTTCAACATGACAACAATCCGTAACAACTTTCGACTTCATTCTTTACTCGTTCGAACTTGGAAACAACTTGTTGCTTCATTCTTGACTCGTTTGAACATTGGAATAATTTTAAACTCTTGTATGATCATTTTTGGCTCATTTGAACATGAAAACAATCCGTAACAACTTCAGACTTCATTCTTTACTCGTTCGAACTTCGAAACAACTTGTCGCTTCTTTCTTGACTCGTTTGAACATTGAAACAATTGTAACCTCTTGAAGGATCATTCTTCGTTCATTTGAACATGAAAACAATCCATAACAAATTGAGACATCATTCTTGACTCGTTCGAACTTGGAAACAACTTGTAGCTTCATTCTTGACTCGTTTGAACATTGAAACAATTGTAAACTATTGTAGGATCATTTTTGGCTCATTTCAACATGACAACAATCCGTAACAACTTTAGACTTCATTCTTTACTCGTTCGAACTTGGAAACAACTTGTAGCTTCATTCTTGATTCATTTGAACATTGAAACAATTGTAACCTCTTGTAGGATCATTCTTGGTTCAGTTGAACATGAAAACAATTCGTAACAAATTGAGACATCATTCTTGACTCGTTCGAACTTGGAAACAATTTGTAGCTTCATTCTTGACTCGTTTAAACATTGAAACAATTGCAACTCTTGTAGGATCATTCTTGGTTCATTTGGACATGAAAACAATCCGTAACAAATTGAGACATCATCTTGACTCGTTCGAACTTGGAAACAACTTGTAGCTTCATTCTTGACTCGTTTGAACATGGAAACAACTTGTAAACTCTTGTAGATTCATTCTTGGCTCATTTGAACATGAAAACAATCCGTAACAAATGGAGACATCATTCTTGACTCGTTCAAACTTGGAAGAACTTGTAGCTTCATTCTTGATTCGTTTGAACATTGAAACAATTGTAACCTCTTGTAGGATCATTCATGGTTTAGTTGAACATGAAAACAATCTGTAACAAATTGAGACATCATTCTTCACTCGTTCGAATTTGGAAACAATTTGTAGCTTCATTCTTGACTCGTTTGAACATGGAAATAACTTGTAAACTCTTGTAGGACCATTCTTGGCTCATTTGAACATGAAAACAAAATGTAACAAATTGAGACACCATTCTTGACTCGTTTGAACTTGGAAACAAGTTGTAGCTTCATTCTTGACTCGTTTGAACATGGAAATAACTTGTAAACTCTTGTAGGATCATTTTTGGCTCATTTGAATATGAAAACAATCTGTAACAACTTGAGACTTTATTCTTTACTCGTTTGAACTTGGAAACAACTTGTAGCTTCATTTTTAACTCGTTTGAACATTGAAACAATTGTAACTTCTTGTAGGATAATTTTTGGCTCATTTGGACGTGAAAACACTCCGTAACAAATTGGGACATCACTCTTGACTCGTTCAAATTTGAAAACAACTTGTAGCTTCATTCTTGACTCGTTTGAACATGGAAAAAACTTGTAAACTCTTGTAGGATCATTCTTGGCTCATTTGAACATGAAAACAATCCGTAACAAATTGAGACATCATTCTTGACTCGTTCGAACTTGGAAACAACTTGTAGCTTCATTCTTGGCTCGTTTGAACATTGAAACAATTGTAACCTCTTGTAGGATCATTCTTGGTTCATTTGGACATGAAAACAATCCGTAACAAATTGAGACATCATTCTTGACTCGTTCGAAATTGGAAACAACTTGT
Organism: Oenanthe sinensis; assembly: GCA_028671895.1. NCBI lineage: Eukaryota > Viridiplantae > Streptophyta > Magnoliopsida > Apiales > Apiaceae > Oenanthe > Oenanthe sinensis. The sequence continues at coordinate 17,747,113 of CM053807.1, forward strand.
AGCTTCATTCTTGATTCGTTTGAACATTGAAACACTTGTAATCTCTTGTAGGATCATTCTTGGTTCAGTTGAACATGAAAACAATCCGTAACAAATTGAGACATCATTCTTTACTCGTTCGAACTTGGAAACAATTTGTAGCTTCATTCTTGACTCGTTTGAACATGGAAACAAATTGTAAACTCATGTAGGATCATTTTTGGCTCATTTGAACATGAAAACAATCTGTAACAACTTGAGACTTTATTCTTTACTCGTTGGAACTTGGAAACAACTTGTAGCTCCATTCTTGACTCGTTTGAACATTGAAACAATTGTAAACTATTGTAGGATCATTTTTGGCTCATTTCAACATGACAACAATCCGTAACAACTTTAGACTTCATTCTTTACTCGTTCGAACTTGGAAACAACTTGTTGCTTCATTCTTGACTCGTTTCAACATTGAAATAATTTTAAACTCTTGTATGATCATTTTTGGCTCATTTTAACATGAAAACAATCCGTAACAACTTCAGACTTCATTCTTTACTCGTTCGAACTTCGAAACAACTTGTCGCTTCTTTCTTGACTCGTTTGAACATTGAAACAATTGTAACCTCTTGTAGGATCATTCTTCGTTCATTTGAACATGAAAACAATCCATAACAAATTGAGACATCATTCTTGACTCGTTCGAATTTGGAAACAACTTGTAGCTTTATTCTTGACTCGTTTGAACATGGAAACAACTTGTAAACTCTTTTAGGATCATTCTTGGTTCATTTGAACATGAAAACAATCTGAAACAACTTGAGACTTTATTCTTTACTCGTTTAAACTTGGAGACAACTTGTAGCTCCATTCTTGACTCGTTTGAACATTTAAACAATTTTAAACTCTTGTAGGATCATTTTTTAGCTCATTTGAACATGAAAACAATCTGTAACAACTTGAGACTTTATTCTTTACTCGTTTGAACTTGGAAACAACTTGTAGCTTCATTCTTGATTCATTTGAACATTGAAACAATTGTAACCTCTTGTAGGATCATTCTTGGTTCAGTTGAACATGAAAACAATCCGTAACAAATTGAGACATCATTCTTGACTCGTTCGAACTTGGAAACAATTTGTAGCTTCATTCTTGACTCGTTTAAACATTGAAACAATTGTAACTCATGTAGGATCATTCTTGGTTCATTTGGACATGAAAACAATCCGTAACAAATTGATACATCATCTTGACTCGTTCGAACTTGGAAACAACTTGTAGCTTCATTCTTGACTCGTTTGAACATTGAAACAACTTGTAAACCCTTGTAGATTCATTCTTGGCTCATTTGAACATGAAAACAATCCGTAACAAATGGAGACATCATTCTTGACTCGTTCAAACTTGGAAAAACTTGTAGCTTCATTCCTGACTCGTTTGAACATGGAAATAACTTGTAAACTCTTGTAGGATCATTCTTGGCTCATTTGAACATGAAAACAAAATGTAACAAAATGAGACACCATTCTTGACTCGTTCGGACTTGGAAACAACTTGTAGCTTCATTCTTGACTCATTTGAACATGGAAATAACTTGTAAACTCTTGTAGGATCATTCTTGGCTCATTTGAACATGAAAACAATCCATAACAAATTGAGACATCATTCTTGACTCGTTCGAATTTGGAAACAACTTGTAGCTTTATTCTTGACTCGTTTGAACATGGAAACAACTTGTAAACTCTTTTAGGATCATTCTTGGTTCATTTGAACATGAAAACAATCTGAAACAACTTGAGACTTTATTCTTTACTCGTTTAAACTTGGAGACAACTTGTAGCTCCATTCTTGACTCGTTTGAACATTTAAACAATTTTAAACTCTTGTAGGATCATTTTTTGGCTCATTTGAACATGAAAACAATCTGTAACAACTTGAGACTTTATTCTTTACTCGTTTGAACTTGGAAACAACTTGTAGCTTCATTCTTGATTCATTTGAACATTGAAACAATTGTAACCTCTTGTAGGATCATTCTTGGTTCAGTTGAACATGAAAACAATCCGTAACAAATTGAGACATCATTCTTGACTCGTTCGAACTTGGAAACAATTTGTAGCTTCATTCTTGACTCGTTTAAACATTGAAACAATTGTAACTCATGTAGGATCATTCTTGGTTCATTTGGACATGAAAACAATCCGTAACAAATTGATACATCATCTTGACTCGTTCGAACTTGGAAACAACTTGTAGCTTCATTCTTGACTCGTTTGAACATTGAAACAACTTGTAAACCCTTGTAGATTCATTCTTGGCTCATTTGAACATGAAAACAATCCGTAACAAATGGAGACATCATTCTTGACTCGTTCAAACTTGGAAAAACTTGTAGCTTCATTCTTGATTCGTTTGAACATTGAAACAATTGTAACCTCTTGTAGGATCATTCATGATTTAGTTGAACATGAAAACAATCTGTAACAAATTGAGACATCATTCTTGACTCGTTCGAATTTGGAAACAATTTGTAGCTTCATTCTTGACTCGTTTGAACTTGGAAATAACTTGTAAACTCTTGTAGGATCATTCTTGGCTCATTTGAACATAACAATTCGTAACAACTTCAGACTTCATTCTTTACTCGTTCGAACTTGGAAACAACTTGTCGCTTCTTTCTTGACTCGTTTGAACATTGAAACAATTGTAACCTCTTGTAGGTTCATTCTTCGTTCATTTGAACATGAAAACAATCCATAACAAATGGAGACATCATTCCTGACTCGTTCGAACTTGGAAATAATTTGTAGCTTCATTCTTGACTCGTTTGAACATGGAAATAACTTATAAACTCTTGTAGGATCATTCTTGGCTCATTTGAACATGAAAACAATCGGTAACAAATTGAGACATCATTCTTGACTCGTTCGAACTTGGAAACAACTTGTAGCTTCATTATTGACTCGTTTGAACATTGAAAAAACTTGTAAACTCTTGTAGGATCATTTTTGGCTCATTTGAACATGAAAACAATCTGAAACAACTTGAGACTTTATTCTTTACTCGTTTAAACTTGGAGACAACTTGTAGCTCCATTCTTGACTCGTTTGAACATTGAAACAATTTTAAACTCTTGTAGGATCATTTTTTGCTCATTTGAACATGAAAACAATCTGTAACAACTTGAGACTTTATTCTTTACTCGTTTGAACTTGGAGACAACTTGTATCTCCATTCTTGACTCGTTTGAACATTGAAACAATTGTAAACTCTTGTAGGCTCATTTTTGGCTCATTTCAACATGACAACAATTCGTAACAACTTCAGACTTCATTCTTTACTCGTTCGAACTTGGAAACAACTTGTCGCTTCTTTCTTGACTCGTTTGAACATTGAAACAATTGTAACCTCTTGTAGGATCATTCTTCGTTCATTTGAACATGAAAAAAATCCATAACAAATGGAGACATCATTCCTGACTCGTTCGAATTTGGAAACAATTTGTAGCTTCATTCTTGACTCGTTTGAACTTGGAAATAACTTGTAAACTCTTGTAGGATCATTCTTGGCTCATTTGAACATAACAATTCGTAACAACTTCAGACTTCATTCTTTACTCGTTCGAACTTGGAAACAACTTGTCGCTTCTTTCTTGACTCGTTTGAACATTGAAACAATTGTAACCTCTTGTAGGTTCATTCTTCGTTCATTTGAACATGAAAACAATCCATAACAAATGGAGACATCATTCCTGACTCGTTCGAACTTAGAAATAATTTGTAGCTTCATTCTTGACTCGTTTGAACATGGAAATAACTTGTAAACTCTTGTAGGATCATTCTTGGCTCATTTGAACATGAAAACAATCGGTAACAAATTGAGACATCATTCTTGACTCGTTCGAACTTGGAAACAACTTGTCGCTTCTTTCTTGACTCGTTTGAACATTGAAACAATTGTAACCTCTTGTAGGTTCATTCTTCGTTCATTTGAACATGAAAACAATCCATAACAAATGGAGACATCATTCCTGACTCATTCGAACTTGGAAATAATTTGTAGCTTCATTCTTGACTCGTTTGAACATGGAAATAACTTGTAAACTCTTGTAGGATCATTCTTGGCTCATTTGAACATGAAAACAATCGGTAACAAATTGAGACATCATTCTTGACTCGTTCGAACTTGGAAACAACTTGTAGCTTCATTATTGACTCGTTTGAACATGGAAAAAACTTGTAAACTCTTGTAGGATCATTTTTGGCTCATTTGAACATGAAAACAATCGGTAACAAATTGAGACATCATTCTTGACTCGTTCGAACTTGGAAACAACTTGTAGCTTCATTATTGACTCGTTTGAACATGGAAAAAACTTGTAAACTCTTGTAGGATCATTTTTGGCTCATTTGAACATGAAAACAATCTGAAACAACTTGAGACTTTATTCTTTACTCGTTTAAACTTGGAGACAACTTGTAGCTCCATTCTTGACTCGTTTGAACATTGATACAATTTTAAACTCTTGTAGGATCATTTTTGGCTCATTTGAACATGAAAACAATCTGTAACAACTTGAGACATTATTCTTTACTCGTTTGAACTTGGAAACAACTTGTCGCTTCTTTCTTGACTCGTTTGAATATTGAAACAATTGTAACCTCTTGTAGGATCATTCTTCGTTCATTTGAACATGAAAACAATCCATAACAAATTGAGACATCATTCTTGACTCGTTCGAACTTGGAAACGACTTGTAGCTTCATTCTTGACTCGTTTGAACATGGAAATAACTTGTAAACTGTTTTAGGATCATTCTTGGCTCATTTGAACATGAAAACAATCTGAAACAACTTGAGACTTTATTCTTTACTCGTTTGAACTTGGAGACAACTTGTAGCTCCATTCTTGACTCGTTTGAACATTGAAACAATTGTAAACTCTTTTAGGACCATTTTTGGCTCATTTCAACATGACAACAATTCGTAACAACTTCAGACTTCATTCTTTACTCGTTCGAACTTGGAAACAACTTGTAGCTTCATTCTTGATTCGTTTGAACATTGAAACAATTGTAACCTCTTGTAGGATCATTCTTGGTTCAGTTGAACATGAAAACAATCCATAACAAATTGAGACATCATTCTTGACTCGTTCGAACTTGGAAACAATTTGTAGCTTCATTCTTGACTCGTTTGAACATTGAAACAATTGTAACTCTTGTAGGATCATTCTTGGTTCATTTGGACATGAAAACAATCCATAACAAATTGAGACATCATCTTGACTCGTTCGAACTTGGAAACAACTTGTAGCTTCATTCTTGACTCGTTTGAACATGGAAACAACTTGTAAACTCTTGTAGTTTCATTCTTGGCTCATTTGAACATGAAAACAATCCGTAACAAATGGAGACATCATTCTTGACTCGTTCAAACTTGAAAAAAACTTGTAGCTTCATTCTTGATTCGTTTGAACATTGAAACAATTGTAACCTCTTGTAGGATCATTCATGGTTTAGTTGAACATGAAAACAATCTGTAACAAATTGAGACATCATTCTTGACTCGTTCGAATTTGGAAACAATTTGTAGCTTCATTCTTGACTCGTTTGAACATGGAAATAACTTGTAAACTCTTGTAGGATCATTCTTGGCTCATTTGAACATGAAAACAAAATGTAACAAAATGAGACACCATTCTTGACTCGTTCGGACTTGGAAACAACTTGTAGCTTCATTCTTGACTCATTTGAACATGGAAATAACTTGTAAACTCTTGTAGGATCATTCTTGGCTCATTTGAACATGAAAACAATCCATAACAAATTGAGACATCATTCTTGACTCGTTCGAACTTGGAAACGACTTGTAGCTTCATTCTTGACTCGTTCGAACTTGGAAACGACTTGTAGCTTCATTCTTGACTCGTTTGAACATTGAAATAACTTGTAAACTGTTTTAGGATCATTCTTGGCTCATTTGAACATGAAAACAATCTGAAACAACTTGAGACTTTATTCTTTACTCGTTTGAACTTGGAGACAACTTGTAGCTCCATTCTTGACTCGTTTGAACATTGAAACAATTGTAAAATCTTTTAGGACCATTTTTGGCTCATTTCAACATGACAACAATTCGTAACAACTTCAGACTTCATTCTTTACTCGTTCGAACTTGGAAACAACTTGTAGCTTCATTCTTGATTCGTTTGAACATTGAAACAATTGTAACCTCTTGTCGGATCATTCTTGGTTCAGTTGAACATGAAAACAATCCATAACAAATTGAGACATCATTCTTGACTCGTTCGAACTTGGAAACAATTTGTAGCTTCATTCTTGACTCGTTTGAACATTGAAACAATTGTAACTCTTGTAGGATCATTCTTGGTTCATTTGGACATGAAAACAATACATAACAAATTGAGACATCATCTTGACTCGTTCGAACTTGGAAACAACTTGTAGCTTCATTCTTGACTCGTTTGAACATGGAAACAACTTGTAAACTCTTGTAATTTCATTCTTGGCTCATTTGAACATGAAAACAATCCGTAACAAATGGAGACATCATTCTTGACTCGTTCAAACTTGGAAAAAACTTGTAGCTTCATTCTTGATTCGTTTGAACATTGAAACAATTGTAACCTCTTGTAGGATCATTCATGGTTTAGTTGAACATGAAAACAATCTGTAACAAATTGAGACATCATTCTTGACTCGTTCGAATTTGGAAACAATTTGTAGCTTCATTCTTGACTCGTTTGAACATGGAAATAACTTGTAAACTCTTGTAGGATCATTCTTGGCTCATTTGAACATGAAAACAAAATGTAACAAATTGAGACACCATTCTTGACTCGTTCGGACTTGGAAACAACTTGTAACTTCATTCTTGACTCATTTGAACATGGAAATAACTTGTAAACTCTTGTAGGATCATTCTTGGCTCATTTGAACATGAAAACAATCCATAACAAATTGAGACATCATTCTTGACTCGTTCGAACTTGGAAACGACTTGTAGCTTCATTCTTGACTTGTTTGAACATGGAAATAACTTGTAAACTGTTTTAGGATCATTCTTGGCTCATTTGAACATGAAAACAATCTGAAACAACTTGAGACTTTATTCTTTACTCGTTTGAACTTGGAGACAACTCGTAGCTCCATTCTTGACTCGTTTGAACATTGAAACAATTGTAAACTCTTTTAGGATCATTTTTGGCTCATTTCAACATGACAACAATTCGTAACAACTTCAGACTTCATTCTTTACTCGTTCGAACTTGGAAACAACTTGTAGCTTCATTCTTGATTCGTTTGAACATTGAAACAATTGTAACCTCTTGTAGGATCATTCTTGGTTCAGTTGAACATGAAAACAATCCATAACAAATTGAGACATCATTCTTGACTCGTTCGAACTTGGAAACAATTTGTAGCTTCATTCTTGACTCGTTTGAACATTGAAACAATTGTAACTCTTGTAGGATCATTCTTGGTTCATTTGGACATGAAAACAATCCATAACAAATTGAGACATCATCTTGACTCGTTCGAACTTGGAAACAACTTGTAGCTTCATTCTTGACTCGTTTGAACATGGAAACAACTTGTAAACTCTTGTAGTTTCATTCTTGGCTCATTTGAACATGAAAACAATCCGTAACAAATGGAGACATCATTCTTGACTCGTTCAAACTTGAAAAAAACTTGTAGCTTCATTCTTGATTCGTTTGAACATTGAAACAATTGTAACCTCTTGTAGGATCATTCATGGTTTAGTTGAACATGAAAACAATCTGTAACAAATTGAGACATCATTCTTGACTCGTTCGAATTTGGAAACAATTTGTAGCTTCATTCTTGACTCGTTTGAACATGGAAATAACTTGTAAACTCTTGTAGGATCATTCTTGGCTCATTTGAACATGAAAACAAAATGTAACAAAATGAGACACCATTCTTGACTCGTTCGGACTTGGAAACAACTTGTAGCTTCATTCTTGACTCATTTGAACATGGAAATAACTTGTAAACTCTTGTAGGATCATTCTTGGCTCAGTTGAACATGAAAACAATCCATAACAAATTGAGACATCATTCTTGACTCGTTCGAACTTGGAAACAATTTGTAGCTTCATTCTTGACTCGTTTGAACATTGAAACAATTGTAACTCTTGTAGGATCATTCTTGGTTCATTTGGACATGAAAACAATCCATAACAAATTGAGACATCATCTTGACTCGTTCGAACTTGGAAACAACTTGTAGCTTCATTCTTGACTCGTTTGAACATGGAAACAACTTGTAAACTCTTGTAGTTTCATTCTTGGCTCATTTGAACATGAAAACAATCCGTAACAAATGGAGACATCATTCTTGACTCGTTCAAACTTGAAAAAAACTTGTAGCTTCATTCTTGATTCGTTTGAACATTGAAACAATTGTAACCTCTTGTAGGATCATTCATGGTTTAGTTGAACATGAAAACAATCTGTAACAAATTGAGACATCATTCTTGACTCGTTCGAATTTGGAAACAATTTGTAGCTTCATTCTTGACTCGTTTGAACATGGAAATAACTTGTAAACTCTTGTAGGATCATTCTTGGCTCATTTGAACATGAAAACAAAATGTAACAAAATGAGACACCATTCTTGACTCGTTCGGACTTGGAAACAACTTGTAGCTTCATTCTTGACTCATTTGAACATGGAAATAACTTGTAAACTCTTGTAGGATCATTCTTGGCTCATTTGAACATGAAAACAATCCATAACAAATTGAGACATCATTCTTGACTCGTTCGAACTTGGAAACGACTTGTAGCTTCATTCTTGACTCGTTCGAACTTGGAAACGACTTGTAGCTTCATTCTTGACTCGTTTGAACATTGAAATAACTTGTAAACTGTTTTAGGATCATTCTTGGCTCATTTGAACATGAAAACAATCTGAAACAACTTGAGACTTTATTCTTTACTCGTTTGAACTTGGAGACAACTTGTAGCTCCATTCTTGACTCGTTTGAACATTGAAACAATTGTAAAATCTTTTAGGACCATTTTTGGCTCATTTCAACATGACAACAATTCGTAACAACTTCAGACTTCATTCTTTACTCGTTCGAACTTGGAAACAACTTGTAGCTTCATTCTTGATTCGTTTGAACATTGAAACAATTGTAACCTCTTGTCGGATCATTCTTGGTTCAGTTGAACATGAAAACAATCCATAACAAATTGAGACATCATTCTTGACTCGTTCGAACTTGGAAACAATTTGTAGCTTCATTCTTGACTCGTTTGAACATTGAAACAATTGTAACTCTTGTAGGATCATTCTTGGTTCATTTGGACATGAAAACAATACATAACAAATTGAGACATCATCTTGACTCGTTCGAACTTGGAAACAACTTGTAGCTTCATTCTTGACTCGTTTGAACATGGAAACAACTTGTAAACTCTTGTAATTTCATTCTTGGCTCATTTGAACATGAAAACAATCCGTAACAAATGGAGACATCATTCTTGACTCGTTCAAACTTGGAAAAAACTTGTAGCTTCATTCTTGATTCGTTTGAACATTGAAACAATTGTAACCTCTTGTAGGATCATTCATGGTTTAGTTGAACATGAAAACAATCTGTAACAAATTGAGACATCATTCTTGACTCGTTCGAATTTGGAAACAATTTGTAGCTTCATTCTTGACTCGTTTGAACATGGAAATAACTTGTAAACTCTTGTAGGATCATTCTTGGCTCATTTGAACATGAAAACAAAATGTAACAAATTGAGACACCATTCTTGACTCGTTCGGACTTGGAAACAACTTGTAACTTCATTCTTGACTCATTTGAACATGGAAATAACTTGTAAACTCTTGTAGGATCATTCTTGGCTCATTTGAACATGAAAACAATCCATAACAAATTGAGACATCATTCTTGACTCGTTCGAACTTGGAAACGACTTGTAGCTTCATTCTTGACTTGTTTGAACATGGAAATAACTTGTAAACTGTTTTAGGATCATTCTTGGCTCATTTGAACATGAAAACAATCTGAAACAACTTGAGACTTTATTCTTTACTCGTTTGAACTTGGAGACAACTCGTAGCTCCATTCTTGACTCGTTTGAACATTGAAACAATTGTAAACTCTTTTAGGATCATTTTTGGCTCATTTCAACATGACAACAATTCGTAACAACTTCAGACTTCATTCTTTACTCGTTCGAACTTGGAAACAACTTGTAGCTTCATTCTTGATTCGTTTGAACATTGAAACAATTGTAACCTCTTGTAGGATCATTCTTGGTTCAGTTGAACATGAAAACAATCCATAACAAATTGAGACATCATTCTTGACTCGTTCAAACTTGGAAACAATTTGTAGCTTCATTCTTGACTCGTTTGAACATTGAAACAATTGTAACTCTTGTAGGATCATTCTTGGTTCATTCGGACATGAAAACAACCCATAACAAATTGAGACATCATCTTGACTCGTTCGAACTTGGAAACAACTTGTAGCTTCATTCTTGACTCGTTTGAACATGGAAACAACTTGTAAACCCTTGTAGATTCATTCTTGGCTCATTTGAACATGAAAACAATCCGTAACAAATGGAGACATCATTCTTGACTCGTTCAAACTTGAAAAAAACTTGTAGCTTCATTCTTGATTCGTTTGAACATTGAAACAATTGTAACCTCTTGTAGGATCATTCATGGTTTAGTTGAACATGAAAACAATCTGTAACAAATTGAGACATCATTCTTGACTCGTTCGAATTTGGAAACAATTTGTAGCTTCATTCTTGACTCGTTTGAACATGGAAATAACTTGTAAACTCTTGTAGGATCATTCTTGGCTCATTTGAACATGAAAACAAAATGTAACAAAATGAGACACCATTCTTGACTCGTTCGGACTTGGAAACAACTTGTAGCTTCATTCTTGACTCATTTGAACATGGAAATAACTTGTAAACTCTTGTAGGATCATTCTTGGCTCATTTGAACATGAAAACAATCCATAACAAATTGAGACATCATTCTTGACTCGTTCGAACTTGGAAACGACTTGTAGCTTCATTCTTGACTCGTTCGAACTTGGAAACGACTTGTAGCTTCATTCTTGACTCGTTTGAACATGGAAATAACTTGTAAACTGTTTTAGGATCATTCTTGGCTCATTTGAACATGAAAACAATCTGAAACAACTTGAGACTTTATTCTTTACTCGTTTGAACTTGGAGACAACTTGTAGCTCCATTCTTGACTCGTTTGAACATTGAAACAATTGTAAACTCTTTTAGGACCATTTTTGGCTCATTTCAACATGACAACAATTCGTAACAACTTCAGACTTCATTCTTTACTCGTTCGAACTTGGAAACAACTTGTAGCTTCATTCTTGATTCGTTTGAACATTGAAACAATTGTAACCTCTTGTCGGATCATTCTTGGTTCAGTTGAACATGAAAACAATCCATAACAAATTGAGACATCATTCTTGACTCGTTCGAACTTGGAAACAATTTGTAGCTTCATTCTTGACTCGTTTGAACATTGAAACAATTGTAACTCTTGTAGGATCATTCTTGGTTCATTTGGACATGAAAACAATACATAACAAATTGAGACATCATCTGACTCGTTCGAACTTGGAAACAACTTGTAGCTTCATTCTTGACTCGTTTGAACATGGAAACAACTTGTAAACTCTTGTAATTTCATTCTTGGCTCATTTGAACATGAAAACAATCCGTAACAAATGGAGACATCATTCTTGACTCGTTCAAACTTGGAAAAAACTTGTAGCTTCATTCTTGATTCGTTTGAACATTGAAACAATTGTAACCTCTTGTAGGATCATTCATGGTTTAGTTGAACATGAAAACAATCTGTAACAAATTGAGACATCATTCTTGACTCGTTCGAATTTGGAAACAATTTGTAGCTTCATTCTTGACTCGTTTGAACATGGAAATAACTTGTAAACTCTTGTAGGATCATTCTTGGCTCATTTGAACATGAAAACAAAATGTAACAAATTGAGACACCATTCTTGACTCGTTCGGACTTGGAAACAACTTGTAACTTCATTCTTGACTCATTTGAACATGGAAATAACTTGTAAACTCTTGTAGGATCATTCTTGGCTCATTTGAACATGAAAACAATCCATAACAAATTGAGACATCATTCTTGACTCGTTCGAACTTGGAAACGACTTGTAGCTTCATTCTTGACTTGTTTGAACATGGAAATAACTTGTAAACTGTTTTAGGATCATTCTTGGCTCATTTGAACATGAAAACAATCTGAAACAACTTGAGACTTTATTCTTTACTCGTTTGAACTTGGAGACAACTCGTAGCTCCATTCTTGACTCGTTTGAACATTGAAACAATTGTAAACTCTTTTAGGATCATTTTTGGCTCATTTCAACATGACAACAATTCGTAACAACTTCAGACTTCATTCTTTACTCGTTCGAACTTGGAAACAACTTGTAGCTTCATTCTTGATTCGTTTGAACATTGAAACAATTGTAACCTCTTGTAGGATCATTCTTGGTTCAGTTGAACATGAAAACAATCCATAACAAATTGAGACATCATTCTTGACTCGTTCAAACTTGGAAACAATTTGTAGCTTCATTCTTGACTCGTTTGAACATTGAAACAATTGTAACTCTTGTAGGATCATTCTTGGTTCATTCGGACATGAAAACAACCCATAACAAATTGAGACATCATCTTGACTCGTTCGAACTTGGAAACAACTTGTAGCTTCATTCTTGACTCGTTTGAACATGGAAACAACTTGTAAACCCTTGTAGATTCATTCTTGGCTCATTTGAACATGAAAACAATCCGTAACAAATGGAGACATCATTCTTGACTCGTTCAAACTTGGAAAAACTTGTAGCTTCATTCTTGATTCGTTTGAACATTGAAACAATTGTAACCTCTTGTAGGATCATTCATGATTTAGTTGAACATGAAAACAATCTGTAACAAATTGAGACATCATTCTTGACTCGTTCGAATTTGGAAACAATTTGTAGCTTCATTCTTGACTCGTTTGAACTTGGAAATAACTTGTAAACTCTTGTAGGATCATTCTTGGCTCATTTGAACATAACAATTCGTAACAACTTCAGACTTCATTCTTTACTCGTTCGAACTTGGAAACAACTTGTCGCTTCTTTCTTGACTCGTTTGAACATTGAAACAATTGTAACCTCTTGTAGGTTCATTCTTCGTTCATTTGAACATGAAAACAATCCATAACAAATGGAGACATCATTCCTGACTCGTTCGAACTTGGAAATAATTTGTAGCTTCATTCTTGACTCGTTTGAACATGGAAATAACTTATAAACTCTTGTAGGATCATTCTTGGCTCATTTGAACATGAAAACAATCGGTAACAAATTGAGACATCATTCTTGACTCGTTCGAACTTGGAAACAACTTGTAGCTTCATTATTGACTCGTTTGAACATTGAAAAAACTTGTAAACTCTTGTAGGATCATTTTTGGCTCATTTGAACATGAAAACAATCTGAAACAACTTGAGACTTTATTCTTTACTCGTTTAAACTTGGAGACAACTTGTAGCTCCATTCTTGACTCGTTTGAACATTGAAACAATTTTAAACTCTTGTAGGATCATTTTTGGCTCATTTGAACATGAAAACAATCTGTAACAACTTGAGACTTTATTCTTTACTCGTTTGAACTTGGAGACAACTTGTATCTCCATTCTTGACTCGTTTGAACATTGAAACAATTGTAAACTCTTGTAGGCTCATTTTTGGCTCATTTCAACATGACAACAATTCGTAACAACTTCAGACTTCATTCTTTACTCGTTCGAACTTGGAAACAACTTGTCACTTCTTTCTTGACTCGTTTGAACATTGAAACAATTGTAACCTCTTGTAGGATCATTCTTCGTTCATTTGAACATGAAAAAAATCCATAACAAATGGAGACATCATTCCTGACTCGTTCGAATTTGGAAACAATTTGTAGCTTCATTCTTGACTCGTTTGAACTTGGAAATAACTTGTAAACTCTTGTAGGATCATTCTTGGCTCATTTGAACATAACAATTCGTAACAACTTCAGACTTCATTCTTTACTCGTTCGAACTTGGAAACAACTTGTCGCTTCTTTCTTGACTCGTTTGAACATTGAAACAATTGTAACCTCTTGTAGGTTCATTCTTCGTTCATTTGAACATGAAAACAATCCATAACAAATGGAGACATCATTCCTGACTCGTTCGAACTTGGAAATAATTTGTAGCTTCATTCTTGACTCGTTTGAACATGGAAATAACTTGTAAACTCTTGTAGGATCATTCTTGGCTCATTTGAACATGAAAACAATCGGTAACAAATTGAGACATCATTCTTGACTCGTTCGAACTTGGAAACAACTTGTAGCTTCATTATTGACTCGTTTGAACATGGAAAAAACTTGTAAACTCTTGTAGGATCATTTTTGGCTCATTTGAACATGAAAACAATCGGTAACAAATTGAGACATCATTCTTGACTCGTTCGAACTTGGAAACAACTTGTAGCTTCATTATTGACTCGTTTGAACATGGAAAAAACTTGTAAACTCTTGTAGGATCATTTTTGGCTCATTTGAACATGAAAACAATCTGAAACAACTTGAGACTTTATTCTTTACTCGTTTAAACTTGGAGACAACTTGTAGCTCCATTCTTGACTCGTTTGAACATTGATACAATTTTAAACTCTTGTAGGATCATTTTTGGCTCATTTGAACATGAAAACAATCTGTAACAACTTGAGACATTATTCTTTACTCGTTTGAACTTGGAGACAACTTGTAGCTTCATTCTTGACTCGTTTGAACATTGAAACAATTATAAACTCTTGTAGAATCATTTTTGGCTCATTTCAACATGACAACAATTCGTAACAACTTCAGACTTCATTCTTTACTCGTTCGAACTTGGAAACAACTTGTCGCTTCTTTCTTGACTCGTTTGAATATTGAAACAATTGTAACCTCTTGTAGGATCATTCTTCGTTCATTTGAACATGAAAACAATCCATAACAAATTGAGACATCATTCTTGACTCGTTCGAACTTGGAAACGACTTGTAGCTTCATTCTT
The DNA here is from genome assembly GCA_028671895.1 of Oenanthe sinensis. Lineage (NCBI taxonomy): Eukaryota > Viridiplantae > Streptophyta > Magnoliopsida > Apiales > Apiaceae > Oenanthe > Oenanthe sinensis. The sequence continues at coordinate 17,762,274 of CM053807.1, forward strand.
GACTCGTTTGAACATGGAAATAACTTGTAAACTGTTTTAGGATCATTCTTGGCTCATTTGAACATGAAAACAATCTGAAACAACTTGAGACTTTATTCTTTACTCGTTTGAACTTGGAGACAACTTGTAGCTCCATTCTTGACTCGTTTGAACATTGAAACAATTGTAAACTCTTTTAGGACCATTTTTGGCTCATTTCAACATGACAACAATTCGTAACAACTTCAGACTTCATTCTTTACTCGTTCGAACTTGGAAACAACTTGTAGCTTCATTCTTGATTCGTTTGAACATTGAAACAATTGTAACCTCTTGTAGGATCATTCTTGGTTCAGTTGAACATGAAAACAATCCATAACAAATTGAGACATCATTCTTGACTCGTTCGAACTTGGAAACAATTTGTAGCTTCATTCTTGACTCGTTTGAACATTGAAACAATTGTAACTCTTGTAGGATCATTCTTGGTTCATTTGGACATGAAAACAATCCATAACAAATTGAGACATCATCTTGACTCGTTCGAACTTGGAAACAACTTGTAGCTTCATTCTTGACTCGTTTGAACATGGAAACAACTTGTAAACTCTTGTAGTTTCATTCTTGGCTCATTTGAACATGAAAACAATCCGTAACAAATGGAGACATCATTCTTGACTCGTTCAAACTTGAAAAAAACTTGTAGCTTCATTCTTGATTCGTTTGAACATTGAAACAATTGTAACCTCTTGTAGGATCATTCATGGTTTAGTTGAACATGAAAACAATCTGTAACAAATTGAGACATCATTCTTGACTCGTTCGAATTTGGAAACAATTTGTAGCTTCATTCTTGACTCGTTTGAACATGGAAATAACTTGTAAACTCTTGTAGGATCATTCTTGGCTCATTTGAACATGAAAACAAAATGTAACAAAATGAGACACCATTCTTGACTCGTTCGGACTTGGAAACAACTTGTAGCTTCATTCTTGACTCATTTGAACATGGAAATAACTTGTAAACTCTTGTAGGATCATTCTTGGCTCATTTGAACATGAAAACAATCCATAACAAATTGAGACATCATTCTTGACTCGTTCGAACTTGGAAACGACTTGTAGCTTCATTCTTGACTCGTTCGAACTTGGAAACGACTTGTAGCTTCATTCTTGACTCGTTTGAACATGGAAATAACTTGTAAACTGTTTTAGGATCATTCTTGGCTCATTTGAACATGAAAACAATCTGAAAGAACTTGAGACTTTATTCTTTACTCGTTTGAACTTGGAGACAACTTGTAGCTCCATTCTTGACTCGTTTGAACATTGAAACAATTGTAAACTCTTTTAGGACCATTTTTGGCTCATTTCAACATGACAACAATTCGTAACAACTTCAGACTTCATTCTTTACTCGTTCGAACTTGGAAACAACTTGTAGCTTCATTCTTGATTCGTTTGAACATTGAAACAATTGTAACCTCTTGTCGGATCATTCTTGGTTCAGTTGAACATGAAAACAATCCATAACAAATTGAGACATCATTCTTGACTCGTTCGAACTTGGAAACAATTTGTAGCTTCATTCTTGACTCGTTTGAACATTGAAACAATTGTAACTCTTGTAGGATCATTCTTGGTTCATTTGGACATGAAAACAATACATAACAAATTGAGACATCATCTTGACTCGTTCGAACTTGGAAACAACTTGTAGCTTCATTCTTGACTCGTTTGAACATGGAAACAACTTGTAAACTCTTGTAATTTCATTCTTGGCTCATTTGAACATGAAAACAATCCGTAACAAATGGAGACATCATTCTTGACTCGTTCAAACTTGGAAAAAACTTGTAGCTTCATTCTTGATTCGTTTGAACATTGAAACAATTGTAACCTCTTGTAGGATCATTCATGGTTTAGTTGAACATGAAAACAATCTGTAACAAATTGAGACATCATTCTTGACTCGTTCGAATTTGGAAACAATTTGTAGCTTCATTCTTGACTCGTTTGAACATGGAAATAACTTGTAAACTCTTGTAGGATCATTCTTGGCTCATTTGAACATGAAAACAAAATGTAACAAATTGAGACACCATTCTTGACTCGTTCGGACTTGGAAACAACTTGTAACTTCATTCTTGACTCTTTTGAACATGGAAATAACTTGTAAACTCTTGTAGGATCATTCTTGGCTCATTTGAACATGAAAACAATCCATAACAAATTGAGACATCATTCTTGACTCGTTCGAACTTGGAAACGACTTGTAGCTTCATTCTTGACTTGTTTGAACATGGAAATAACTTGTAAACTGTTTTAGGATCATTCTTGGCTCATTTGAACATGAAAACAATCTGAAACAACTTGAGACTTTATTCTTTACTCGTTTGAACTTGGAGACAACTTGTAGCTCCATTCTTGACTCGTTTGAACATTGAAACAATTGTAAACTCTTTTAGGACCATTTTTGGCTCATTTCAACATGACAACAATTCGTAACAACTTCAGACTTCATTCTTTACTCGTTCGAACTTGGAAACAACTTGTAGCTTCATTCTTGATTCGTTTGAACATTGAAACAATTGTAACCTCTTGTAGGATCATTCTTGGTTCAGTTGAACATGAAAACAATCCATAACAAATTGAGACATCATTCTTGACTCGTTCGAACTTGGAAACAATTTGTAGCTTCATTCTTGACTCGTTTGAACATTGAAACAATTGTAACTCTTGTAGGATCATTCTTGGTTCATTTGGACATGAAAACAATCCATAACAAATTGAGACATCATCTTGACTCGTTCGAACTTGGAAACAACTTGTAGCTTCATTCTTGACTCGTTTGAACATGGAAACAACTTGTAAACTCTTGTAGTTTCATTCTTGGCTCATTTGAACATGAAAACAATCCGTAACAAATGGAGACATCATTCTTGACTCGTTCAAACTTGAAAAAAACTTGTAGCTTCATTCTTGATTCGTTTGAACATTGAAACAATTGTAACCTCTTGTAGGATCATTCATGGTTTAGTTGAACATGAAAACAATCTGTAACAAATTGAGACATCATTCTTGACTCGTTCGAATTTGGAAACAATTTGTAGCTTCATTCTTGACTCGTTTGAACATGGAAATAACTTGTAAACTCTTGTAGGATCATTCTTGGCTCATTTGAACATGAAAACAAAATGTAACAAAATGAGACACCATTCTTGACTCGTTCGGACTTGGAAACAACTTGTAGCTTCATTCTTGACTCATTTGAACATGGAAATAACTTGTAAACTCTTGTAGGATCATTCTTGGCTCATTTGAACATGAAAACAATCCATAACAAATTGAGACATCATTCTTGACTCGTTCGAACTTGGAAACGACTTGTAGCTTCATTCTTGACTCGTTCGAACTTGGAAACGACTTGTAGCTTCATTCTTGACTCGTTTGAACATGGAAATAACTTGTAAACTGTTTTAGGATCATTCTTGGCTCATTTGAACATGAAAACAATCTGAAAGAACTTGAGACTTTATTCTTTACTCGTTTGAACTTGGAGACAACTTGTAGCTCCATTCTTGACTCGTTTGAACATTGAAACAATTGTAAACTCTTTTAGGACCATTTTTGGCTCATTTCAACATGACAACAATTCGTAACAACTTCAGACTTCATTCTTTACTCGTTCGAACTTGGAAACAACTTGTAGCTTCATTCTTGATTCGTTTGAACATTGAAACAATTGTAACCTCTTGTCGGATCATTCTTGGTTCAGTTGAACATGAAAACAATCCATAACAAATTGAGACATCATTCTTGACTCGTTCAAACTTGGAAACAATTTGTAGCTTCATTCTTGACTCGTTTGAACATTGAAACAATTGTAACTCTTGTAGGATCATTCTTGGTTCATTCGGACATGAAAACAACCCATAACAAATTGAGACATCATCTTGACTCGTTCGAACTTGGAAACAACTTGTAGCTTCATTCTTGACTCGTTTGAACATGGAAACAACTTGTAAACTCTTGTAGTTTCATTCTTGGCTCATTTGAACATGAAAACAAACCGTAACAAATGGAGACATCATTCTTGACTCGTTCAAACTTGGAAAAAACTTGTAGCTTCATTCTTGATTCGTTTGAACATTGAAACAATTGTAACCTCTTGTAGGATCATTCATGGTTTAGTTGAACATGAAAACAATCTGTAACAAATTGAGACATCATTCTTGACTCGTTCGAATGTGGAAACAATTTGTAGCTTCATTCTTCACTCGTTTGAACATGGAAATAACTTGTAAACTCTTGTAGGATCATTCTTGGCTCATTTGAACATGAAAACAAAATGTAACAAAATGAGACACCATTCTTGACTCGTTCAGTCTTGGAAACAACTTGTAGCTTCATTCTTGACTCATTTGAACATGGGAATAACTTGTAAACTCTTGTAGGATCATTCTTGGCTCATTTGAACATGAAAACAATCCATAACAAATTGAGACATCATTCTTGACTCGTTCGAACTTGGAAACGACTTGTAGCTTCATTCTTGACTCGTTTGAACATGGAAATAACTTGTAAACTGTTTTAGGATCATTCTTGGCTCATTTGAACATGAAAACAATCTGAAACAACTTGAGACTTTATTCTGTACTCGTTTGAACTTGGAGACAACTCGTAGCTCCATTCTTGACTCGTTTGAACATTGAAACAATTGTAAACTCTTTTAGGATCATTTTTGGCTCATTTCAACATGACAACAATTCGTAACAACTTCAGACTTCATTCTTTACTCGTTTGAACTTGGAAACAACTTGTAGCTTCATTCTTGATTCGTTTGAACATTGAAACAATTGTAACCTCTTGTAGGATCGTTCTTGGTTCAGTTGAACATGAAAACAATCCATAACAAATTGAGATATCATTCTTGACTCGTTCGAACTTGGAAACAATTTGTAGCTTCATTCTTGACTCGTTTGAACATTGAAACAATTACAACTCTTGTAGGATCATTCTTAGTTCATTTGGACATGAAAACAATCCATAACAAATTGAGACATCATCTTGACTCGTTCGAACTTGGAAACAACTTGTAGCTTCATTCTTGACTCGTTTGAACATAGAAACAACTTGTAAACTCTTGTAGTTTCATTCTTGGCCTATTTGAACATGAAAACAATCCGTAACAAATGGAGACATCATTCTTGACTCGTTCAAACTTGGAAAAAACTTGTAGCTTCATTCTTGATTCGTTTGAACATTGAAACAATTGTAACCTCTTGTAGGATCATTCATGGTTTAGTTGAACATGAAAACAATCTGTAACAAATTGAGACATCATTCTTGACTCGTTCGAATTTGGAAACAATTTGTAGCTTCATTCTTGACTCGTTTGAACATGGAAATATCTTGTAGGATCATTCTTGGCTCATTTGAACATGAAAACAAAATGTAACAAATTGAGACACCATTCTTGACTCGTTCGGACTTGGAAACAACTTGTAGCTTCATTCTTGACTCATTTGAACATGGAAATAACTTGTAAACTCTTGTAGGATCATTTTTGGCTCATTTGAACATGAAAACAATCCATAACAAATTGAGACATCATTCTTGACTCGTTCGCACTTGGAAACGACTTGTAGCTTCATTCTTGTCTCGTTTGAACATGGAAATAACTTTTAAACTGTTTTAGGATCATTCTTCGCTCATTTGAACATGAAAACAATCTGAAACAACTTGAGACTTTATTCTTTACTCGTTTAAACTTGGAGACAACTTGTAGCTCCATTCTTGACTCGTTTGAACATTGATACAATTTTAAACTCTTGTACGATCATTTTTGGCTCATTTGAACATGAAAACAATCTGTAACAACTTGAGACTTTATTCTTTACTCGTTTGAACTTGGAGACAACTTGTAGCTTCATTCTTGACTCGTTTGAACATTGAAACAATTGTAAACTCTTGTAGGAACATTTTTGGCTCATTTCAACATGACAACAATTCGTAACAACTTCAGACTTCATTCTTTACTCGTTCGAACTTGGAAATAACTTGTCGCTTCTTTCTTGACTCGTTTGAATATTGAAACAATTGTAACCTCTTGTAGGATCATTCTTCGTTCATTTGAACATGAAAACAATCCATAAAAAATTGAGACATCATTCTTGACTCGTTCGAACTTGGAAACGACTTGTAGCTTCATTCTTGAACTGTTTTAGGAACATGGAAATAACTTGTAAACTGTTTTAGGATCATTCTTGGCTCATTTGAACATGAAAACAATCTGAAACAACTTGAGACTTTGTTCTTTACTTGTTTGAACTTGGAGACAACTTGTAGCCCCATTCTTGACTCGTTTGAACATTGAAACAATTGTAAACTCTTTTAGGATTATTTTTGGCTCATTTCAACATGACAACAATTCGTAACAACTTCAGACTTCATTCTTTACTCGTTCGAACTTGGAAACAACTTGTAGCTTCATTCTTGATTCGTTTGAACATTGAAACAATTGTAACCTCTTGTAGGATCATTCTTGGTTCAGTTGAACATGAAAACAATCCATAACAAATTGAGACATCATTCTTGACTCGTTCAAACTTGGAAACAATTTGTAGCTTCATTCTTGACTCGTTTGAACATTGAAACAATTGTAACTCTTGTAGGATCATTCTTGGTTCATTTGGACATGAAAACAATCCATAACAAATTGAGACATCATCTTGACTCGTTCGAACTTGGAAACAACTTGTAGCTTCATTCTTGACTCGTTTAAACATGGAAACAACTTGTAAACTCTTGTAGTTTCATTCTTGGCTCATTTGAACATGAAAACAATCCGTAACAAATGGAGACATCATTCTTGACTCGTTCAAACTTGGAAAAAACTTGTAGCTTCATTCTTGATTCGTTTGAACATTGAAACAATTGTAACCTCTTGTAGGATCATTCATGGTTTAGTTGAACATGAAAACAATCTGTAACAAATTGAGACATCATTCTTGACTCGTTCGAATTTAGAAACAATTTGTAGCTTCATTCTTGACTCGTTTGAACATGGAAATAACGTGTAAACTCTTGTAGGATCATTCTTGGCTCATTTGAACATGAAAACAAAATGTAACAAATTGAGACACCATTCTTGACTCGTTCGGACTTGGAAACAACTTGTAGCTTCATTCTTGACTCATTTCAACATGGAAATAACTTGTAAACTCTTGTAGGATCATTCTTGGCTCATTTGAGCATGAAAACAATCCATAACAAATTGAGACATCATTCTTGACTCGTTCGAACTTGGAAACGACTTGTAGCTTCATTCTTGACTCGTTTGAACATGGAAATAACTTGTAAACTGTTTTAGGATCATTCTTGGCTCATTTGAACATGAAAACAATCTGAAACAACTTGAGACTTTATTCTTTACTCGTTTGAATTTGGAGACAACTTGTAGCTCCATTCTTGACTCGTTTGAACATTGAAACAATTGTAAACTCTTGTAGGATCATTTTTGGCTCATTTCAACATGACAACAATTCGTAACAACTTCAGACTTCATTCTTTACTCGTTCGAACATGGAAACAACTTGTAGCTTCATTCTTGATTCGTTTGAACATTGAAACAATTGTAACCTCTTGTAGGATCATTCTTGGTTCAGTTGAACATGAAAACAATCCAAAACAAATTGAGACATCATTCTTGACTCGTTCGAACTTGGAAACAATTTGTAGCTTCATTCTTGACTCGTTTGAACATTGAAACAATTGTAACTCTTGTAGGATCATTCTTGGTTCATTTGGACATGAAAACAATCCATAACAAATTGAGACATCATCTTGACTCGTTCGAACTTCTAAACAACTTGTAGCTTCATTCTTGACTCGTTTGAACATGGAAACAACTTGTAAACTCTTGTAGTTTCATTCTTGGCTCATTTGAACATGAAAACAATCCGTAACAAATGGAGACATCATTCTTGACTCGTTCAAACTTGGAAACAATTTGTAGCTTCATTCTTGACTCGTTTGAACATTGAAACAATTGTAACTCTTGTAGGATCATTCTTGGTTCATTTGGACATGAAAACAATCCATAACAAATTGAGACATCATCTTGACTCGTTCGAACTTGGAAACAACTTGTAGATTCATTCTTGACTCGTTTGAACATGGAAACAACTTGTAAACTCTTGTAGTTTCATTCTTGGCTCATTTGAAAATGAAAACAATCCGTAACAAATAGAGACATCATTCTTGACTCGTTCAAACTTGGAAAAAACTTGTATCTTCATTCTGGATTCGGTTGAACATTGAAACAATTGTAACCTCTTGTAGGATCATTCATGGTTTAGTTGAACATGAAAACAATCTGTAACAAATTGAGACATCATTCTTGACTCGTTCGAATTTGGAAACAATTTGTAGCTTCATGCTTGACTCGTTTGAACATGGAAATAACTTGTAAACTGTTTTAGGATCATTCTTGGCTCATTTGAACATGAAAACAATCTGAAACAACTTGAGACTTTATTCTTTACTCGTTTAAACTTGGAGACAACTTGTAGCTCTATTCTTGACTCGTTTGAACATTGAAACAATTTTAAACTCTTGTAGGATCATTTTTGGCTCATTTCAACATGACAACAGTTCGTAACAACTTCAGACTTCATTCTTTACTCGTTCGAACTTGGAAACAACTTGTCGCTTCTTTCTTGACTCGTTTGAATATTGAAACAATTGTAACCTCTTGTAGGATCATTCTTCGTTCATTTGAACATGAAAACAATCCATAACAAATTGAGACATCATTCTTGACTCGTTCAAACTTGGAAAAAACTTGTAGCTTCATTCTTGATTCGTTTGAACATTGAAACAATTGTAACCTCTTGTAGGATCATTCATGGTTTAGTTGAACATGAAAACAATCTGTAACAAATTGAGACATCATTCTTGACTCGTTCGAATTCGGAAACAATTTGTAGCTTCATTCTTGACTCGTTTAAACATGGAAATAACTTGTAAACTCTTGTAGGATCATTCTTGGCTCATTTGAACATGAAAACAAATTGTAACAAATTGAGACACCATTCTTGACTCGTTCGGACTTGGAAACAACTTGTAGCTTCATTCTTGACTCATTTGAACATGGAAATAACTTGTAAACTCTTGTAGGATGATTCTTGGCTCATTTGAACCTGAAAGCAATCCATAACAAATTGAGACATCATTATTGACTCGTTCGAACTTGGAAACGACTTGTAGCTTCATTCTTGACTCGTTTGAACATGGAAATAACTTGTAAACTGTTTTAGGATCATTCTTGGCTCATTTGAACATGAAAATAATCTGAAACAACTTGAGACTTTATTCTTTACTCGTTTAAACTTGGAGACAACTTGTAGCTCCATTCTTGACTCGTTAGAACATCGAAACAATTTTAAACTCTTGTAGGATCATTTTTTGCTCATTTCAACATGACAACAGTTCGTAACAACTTCAGACTTCATTCTTTACTCGTTCGAACTTGGAAACAACTTGTAGCTTCATTCTTGATTCGTTTGAACATTAAAACAATTGTAACCTCTTGTAGGATCATTCTTGGTTCAGTTGAACATGAAAATAATCCATAACAAATTGAGACATCATTCTTGACTCGTTCGAACTTGGAAACAATTTGTAGCTTCATTCTTGACTCGTTTGAACATTGAAACAATTGTAACTCTTGTAGGATCATTCTTGGTTCATTTGGACATGAAAACAATCCATAACAAATTGAGACATCATCTTGACTCGTTCGAACTTGGAAACAACTTGTAGATTCATTCTTGACTCGTTTGAACATGGAAACAACTTGTAAACTCTTGTACTTTCATTCTTGGCTCATTTGAAAATGAAAACAATCCGTAACAAATAGAGACATCATTCTTGACTCGTTCAAACTTGGAAAAAACTTGTATCTTCATTCTTGATTCGTTTGAACATTGAAACAATTGTAACCTCTTGTAGGATCATTCATGGTTTAGTTGAACATGAAAACAATCTGTAACAAATTGAGACATCATTCTTGACTCGTTCGAATTTGGAAACAATTTGTAGCTTCATGCTTGACTCGTTTGAACATGGAAATAACTTGTAAACTGTTTTAGGATCATTCTTGGCTCATTTGAACATGAAAATAATCTGAAACAACTTGAGACTTTATTCTTTACTCGTTTAAACTTGGAGACAACTTGTAGCTCCATTCTTGACTCGTTTGAACATTGAAACAATTTTAAACTCTTGTAGGATCATTTTTGGCTCATTTCAACATGACAACAGTTCGTAACAACTTCAGACTTCATTCTTTACTCGTTCGAACTTGGAAACAACTTGTCGCTTCTTTCTTGACTCGTTTGAATATTGAAACAATTGTAACCTCTTGTAGGATCATTCTTCGTTCATTTGAACATGAAAACAATCCATAACAAATTGAGACATCATTCTTGACTCGTTCAAACTTGGAAACGACTTGTAGCTTCATTCTTGACTCGTTTGAACATTGAATTAACTTGTAAACTGTTTTAGGATCATTCTTGGCTCATTTGAACATGAAAACAATCTGAAACAACTTGAGACTTTATTCTTTACTCGTTTAAACTTGGAGACAACTTGTAGCTCCATTCTTGACTCGTTTGAACATTGAAACAATTTTAAACTCTTGTAGGATCATTTTATGCTCATTTGAACATGAAAACAATCCGTAACAAATGAAGACATCATTCTTTACTCGTTTGAACTTGGAAACAACTTGTAGCTTCATTCTTGATTCGTTTGAACATTGAAACAATTGTAACCTCTTGTAGGATCATTCTTGGTTCAGTTGAACATGAAAACAATCCATAACAAATTGAGACATCATTCTTGACTCGTTCGAACTTGGAAACAACTTGTAGCTTCATTCTTGACACGTTTGAACATGGAAATAACTTGTAAACTCTTGTAGGATCATTCTTGACCCATTTGAACATGAAAACAAAATGTAACAAATTGAGACACCATTCTTGACTCGTTCGAACTTGGAAACGACTTGTAGCTTCATTCTTAACTCATTTGAACATGGAAATAACTTGTAAACTCTTGTAGGATCATTCTTGGCTCATTTGAACATGAAAACAATCTATAACAAATTGAGACATCATTCTTGACTCGTTCGAACTTGGAAACTATTTATAGCTTCATTCTTGACTCGTTTGATCATGGAAATAACTTGTAAACTGTTTTAGGATCATTTTTGGCTCATTTGAACATGAAAACAATCTGTAACAAATTGAGACATCATTCTTGACTCGTTCGAACTTGGAAATAACTTGTAGCTTCATTCTTGTTTCGTTTGAACATTGAAACAATTGTAACCTCTTGTAGGATCATTCTTGGTTCAGTTGAACATGAAAACAATCCGTAACAATTGAGACATCATTCTTGACTCGTTCGAACTTGGAAATAACTTGTAGCTTCACTCTTGATTTGTTTGAACATGTAAACTCTTGTAGGATCATTCTTGGTTCATTTGGATATGAAATGTAACGATCGAGACATTTATATATATTTGATTAATATGAGTTATAGCAATTATGTGTTCCAATGTGACAAGAGGTGATATATGATCTTTTTATATGTCTAGTTGACTGCCTGTTTGACCGCATTATGCTTAAGCGTTTTATTTAAGTGATTAATTGATTTTCCATGCTTAATTGAGTAACTATTTAATTTTTATGAAATTATTGGTGTGTCCAATAATTATGAAATTTTATATGTAGCTTCTATTTGATTTTAGAGACTTTCTAAAAATAGTGGTGTGATTTAATTCAGTCTCAATAGTTTTGTATGATTTTCTCAATCCTATTTTATCCTAAAAATATTCTCTTCTAAATTCCATATTTAATTATTGGAATGTCCAAAAATCATGAAATCTTTTCCAAAATGTTCCTTATATATTCTGAGACTTTTGAAAAATAAAGGTTTATTTTATTCGAGCCCAAATGTATTTTTAAAGATTATCCTACTCCTATTTCTATTTAAAGTGAGTTAACTTCAAAGATTTTTAGTTAATTATTTACTCATCAGAAAAATATTTTAAAAATATGGGCGAGCTTCTAAAATCGTTTTATTTATTTTAAAAATATAAAATTTATTTTTGTACCCATTTCCCTATCAATTACGAATTTTTAATTGTTTTAATTCAGAAAACTAGCAGCTGTGAAATTACTATTTTACCCTTGCTTTTGTTATAACCTGCAACACCCACCCATTTCTCCCCTTGCTCTGCAACTAGCATACCAGGTCTCATCTTTTTCTCTCCCGCATGCAATTTCTTAGTTTCTATTCGATTTTCAATTGATTTGCTTGTATTTCTTTAATTTGGGCTAGTAATCAAGTTAAGTTTCCTTGTAGTTTTCATTATAGCATTGCATGTGTGTCTATGTATTCGTGTGTGTATATGCCGATTGTTTGGGTTGCATGCAATGATGGGGATGGCATTATTTTGTTTGATGTTGATCCTAGTAAGTTAATCGTAGTATCTAGAAGTCGTGACATCAAAAATAGAAATCATTCGGACTATTTTCATGTTTTGCCGTCGCCGGCGATGAACTCCGGCGAGTTGGCGACGGGGCTGACCTTGATGGACTTTGTTTCAGTTGTTTTAGCTAATAGTAATTTTGTTGATTCATGATTTATAGCTTGTGGCAATTGCATGTTATTAATTGTAGTTAGTTTGAAAATTTTGAATTATTTGAATAATTTTTATATTCGAATTTTTATGTAAATGTTATAATTAATTTGGGGTCTTGTTCGATTTGAAAGAAATGCAGTAATTTGTAAATACTTCATATGTATAAGTTAAGTGTAGGGCTTATTTTCTGATTTTTGATATATAGTATATATGTTTTCGAATTAATAAGCATTTTATAATGCTAATTCTTGTAATTAATTGATTTAGAATCGTCATGGTCATATTATGCATTTAACTTTATTAATTGTATGATAACAAAAGTTGAAAGCAGGAATTTGTAGTACATAGTTAAATGTACTACTAAAATGGATTAGTAATTGCATTATGATTAGACAATTATGTTTAAATTGTATGATTGAAAATGAGTATGTTCTTCGGATTGTACTGCCATTGGTTGCTTATATGTATATAAATATATATGTCTACGTGTCTAAATGTTATATGGAAATTGGTTATGTAATTGCTTGAGTGCTCAAGGGCTTTGAATTGCAGTATCATATTTCGAATATTATATATATATATATATATATATATATATATATATATATATATATATATATATAATAATAATAATATATTCGCATTCTTGTTGTATTGAAATGGCAATAGTATTATTAATGCTTATAGGTATTGCTTGATTGACATGGATTTGGTACTAAATATGTATGATTGACATTGTATGAATTTGTGTCGGTTGTATTCCGACGGGTAGTCCTATTTACAAAGGAAGTGCTGCCGAAATTTTCTAAAATTTAAATGATTTTGTAAAACACTATTAGGACACCACTTCTGTATAGGAAAAGGCTATCAGTCAGGAATACTGTGAACCAATATATGTGTTTATATGCTAATTGTCTATTAGTGTGAAAGTGATTGAATAGTAGAATATGCCTATTGTACATTATATATGTGTTAAGGGGTTACAGTTAACGAAAGGGTAGAATAGTTAGACGTTAAAGAGAACGTCGAGAGTATATAAGATACTGAAATAGTATTATTTATGTGTAGCTACGAAGGACATTGAGGTGAAGGACAAGGGAAAAGCTAAAGTAAAGAGTTAGTGTCTGGTGTAGGCGATCTACCTGTTCAGCAGCTGTAGCATTCCTTTTTAAGGCAAGTAACTACTGCCTAATCTCTTTAAACTTAAGAAGTGTTTTATGAACTGTTTTATGACCCTGCGACTATTTTACTTTATCTCAACTGTTTTAAGTTATAGCCTGCCTTACTTTAACTGGTTACTTAAACTGCAACCTTATACCAGTTTTGATATACCTTAAACTTTTCAATCCCTGAACTGCTACTGACAGCTTATAAAATATTTTTAAAATCTTAATCCACTAACCCTGAATTGTAACTTATGTTTTCACTATTTTCTTAACTACATTTACTTAAACTTTAATTCTGAACTTACCCTGTTGCTATTGCCTAACTACTGTTACAATTAAATGCCTTACCACTGTTTTCAAAATATCTTGTTATACCTGTGAATTAACCCTGTAACCTGACTTCACAACTATAGCTTGGTTTTGATCCCTAGTTTATGATTTCAGCTTACCTTATTACAACAGAGACTTGTTTTGAGACTTACCCTGGAATAAACTTTACCTCTGTCTAATGATCTTAAAAATGGATTTAAATATGGAATCCGACTTTCGAGAAGTCTTTTTCATCAAATGATTTGGTAACTTTAAAAAGAAAGGTTTTGGTTATTATAGGAATTCCGATCAAAAATGGTTTCTGCGGATTCCTATATGTTGGAGGCGTAAGAGGCCGAGTGACGCCGGTCCAGCACTTTTTATGTGAAGACTATAATGAGATAGTCAATGGCTATAATGAGATAGCCCAAGGCCAATGGCAATAAGTGCCTTTATGAGTACTCTTTATGTCCAGAGGGACTTTAGTCCGTTATGGGGACTTTACGTGGCTGATCACCCGTATTGTCTGGCGTTGTGAGAAAACTTCAACCAAAATAATTGTTTTTAAACAGTAAAGGTCCTAATGAGAGGACAGTTTTATAAACGATTTGAATAGTAAAGGTCCTAATGAGAGGACAGTTTTATAAATGATTTGAAAAGCAAGGTCCTAATGAGAGGATGGTTTTATAAAATGTTTTGAAAGAATCAGTCCTAATGAAAGGACAGTTTTATACAACTGATCTTTGAAATGATTAATAATGAAAATTGAAATGCTCTGTTATATCATGCCCTTTACAGCTTAAACTGTCAGACATATCTTGACTTGACTTTGTTTCAATTGCTATATATTACTTCCTGTTATCCATCTAACCCTGCAGATTATTCCTATACTTGGAAATGTTTATTGCTTCTAGTTTCTTAATACCTTGCACCAGTTATTAAAATTATTTAACCTTGCCAGTGGATTTATAAAAGAAAGTCTTGCGAACAATGAATACCCTGAATGAAATTTTGATTATAGTTATGGGACAATGAGGTCCAGCAATGATTATAAAGCATGGTTTTGAGAAAAGACTTTTCAAAATATATATATAAGCCTGTAGAACTGTTTTTTTTAACCCACATGGTTACTTGCTGAGCTTTTGTGGCTCATTCTTTTATTTTCTAACTTCTACAGCTTTTGAGAATCATGGAACGTATTAAGCAGACTGCGAGGAAGAATACCTCCTTTCTTAATTATGCTAAGCTGGCTGAGATTGAACAGGTAGGATCGAGGCTGAGTTAGAAGGAAAAGACTTTGTTAAGTCTTAAGTGTTCATGTTGATAGACTTTTGTCAGATGATTCAGAGTTGTAATAATATTTATTCTGGTTATGTAATTAATGAATTTAGAGTTGTGCTTGTTTCATACCATTACCTGTTAAAGGTCCAGGGTAATAGTTGGGGTCATGTATATCTATATTTGTGATTGTTTATATTTATATAGGATGTATGCATATAGAGTGTTAGTGACTCCCCGATCTAGACCCCGGGTCGGGAGGGCGTCACAGGTTGGTATCAGAGCTACAGGTTTTGGTCACTGAAACAAGCCAGGAGTATATTAATAAGATAAGAGGATATAGGTTCTAGGATTTACATATTTATAGACATTGGATAAGTGTAAGATTTAAACCCTTAGAGATATAAGATAGGATCACTCAATATATGAACTTAGAGTTTTGAGTCGAGATATTCAGATAGAGTCTCGATGGTTAAAAATGCTAAGATATAATGACGTTAGACTTAAGATAACTTCAACTTGGTTTATCCATCGGTATACCACTGTAAAATTACAGATACCATCGAATAGTGATAAGGATCCTCATTTACCATTCCCCTCCATTCTTCAATACTTCTTTTGGCACCACTCCACACGAGTCTTACTTTGAGCCTAGTATGGATTCTGGATCGGACGTGGAGGTTACGGATTGTATCCCTGAGTATATGGTAGCACCTACTAGTGAGGCACCCGTTCTACCTGTATTGCTTGTGTCTGAGCCTGCATCTGTTCGTGCTGAGATTTTTGCACCACCTAGGATTGTATTTGTTATGTCTGTTAGATTTCAATCCCCGTTAGGAAATCGATTCTCTATTTGTGACTTGAGAGAGATATTTTCTACAATTGACCTTACTCGCTCTAATTTCCAGAGTCATGTGTATTCTGTTTACCCAAACTCTCTATTCGTTCTATTGAAACTATCTTTATTGATTCAGATATTTTATTAACAAGCCTTGAATTGATTCTTGAAATTTTGAATATTATGTATCATATTAATTCTTTATACCCTTCTGGGATGAACAACCCTATATAAAGGGGATACCAAGGTGGGACGCCACTGTTGGTAAGTTGCATGTCATGAAAGTGCTAAGGCTGGCCACCTAATGTACTACGGAGGTTCTCCTAAGTGGCATATGTAACGTAATGGTAGTTCGAAGATCATAGTGATCTCCCAGTTATTTCTTCTTGAATATGATATCCATTCTTTGCAAAGTCCCATATTTTAAACTCTAATGGTTCTCTAACCAGTAAAAGTTGAGATTTCTTTTGAACCTATTGTTTCAAAGAATCTTGGTCCATGTTTTATACTTTTGTTTGAATATCAAATCTGAGCTTTGCTTTTGATTCCTTCAATTAGTAATTGTTCGACCTTGTAACGAATTGTGATGCTGAGATTGTTAGTGTTAAGAAGAATATGAAACATTATACGTCGGTTATACAGAAAGAAGAAGCGAATTAGTAGGAAGCTGAAGTGAATATGAAGGAACTGTTGTATTTATTTGGTTGGATTTATTGAGTTATTTCTGGAAAAGTATATTATTAAGTATTTAGAAAATCGGATTGAATAAAAGTTCTCAGAGTTGAAACAAAGAAATATATTGAGTATGAAAATAATATACTGAGTTAGAAATGAAAATAAAAGAGGAAGTTTGGGGCTAGAGAAGAAGGCCAAGGACAAAGTAATTTCAGAAGCAAGTTCAACAAAAGATCAGAAGGTTAGAAGAGTGACTTTCAGCAGTTTAAGAATGGTAACGGAGGTCGAAGAGGGCATAATAGTAGAAACCAAGGTCTCAATCAACAGAAGGATTAAGACAATATGTTCATGAATGTAAGACTTGTGGAAAGAAGCATTCCGGAGTGTGTAATAAGCCAAATGTTACTTGTTTCAAGTGCAACAAGAAGGGACACTATGCTATAGAATGTAATAGTCAGACTCAAAGTCGAATTCAGAAGTCTGGAATCAAGTGTTACAAGTGTGGCAAGCTAGGCCATATAGCAAGAGAGTGCAAGGAACCTACCCAGCCTGCAAATGTTCCCAGGATAGCTGGAACTCCGTCACAATCTTCAGCGCATCAATCTAGAGCAAGAACCTTCAACATGACTCAGAAAGAGGCTATCCAAGATGTGGATGTGATATCAGGTACACTTCCTGTTAATTCAGTGCAAGCTAGTGTATTGATTGATTCTGGAGCTACTAAGTCTTTTATATCTCAAGATTTTCTTGGTAAATTGCAATGTGAAGTTCGACCTTTGGAGCAAGCCTTAGTTATAGAAGTAGCTAACCAGGCAAAGATCCTAGTAAGCCAAGTTTGTCCTAGGTGTGACATTGAAATAGGTAGTTGTCATTTTCTCGCTAACTTGATACCTTTTAAGTTATGAGAATTTGATGTAATTCTAGGGATGGATTGGTTGTCAGAGTACAAGGCTAAGATAGATTGTAGGAATAAGAAGTTAAAGGTGAAAACCCTAGAAGGAGGAGAAGTTGAATTTCGAGGCACCCGACAAGTCAAGAAGTTTTTGAATATCGTTCAGGCAAAGAGATTTCTGCGTCAAGGATGTGAGGCTTACCTAGCCTATGTTGTAGACACTGAGAAGGAGCCAGTTCAATTAGAAGATGTTCCTATAGTCAATGAATTTCCCGACGTATTTCCGGACGAATTACCAGGTTTACCTCCCGATAGGGAAATAGAATTCTCTATTGATTTAGCTCCAGGCACTGAGCCAGTTTCCAAAGCTCCATATAGGATGGCGCCAGTTGAGATGAAAGAGTTGGCGAGTCAAATACAAGATCTCTTGGATAAAGGAATTATAAGGCCTAGTGTGTCCCCCTGGGGAGCACCGGTATTGTTTGTTAAGAAGAAGGATGGAAGCATGAGATTGTGCATAGATTACCGAGAGTTAAACAAACTAACCATCAAGAACAAGTACCCGTTGCCGAGGATCGACGATCTTTTTGACCAGTTGAAAGGAGCCGAATGTTTCTCAAAAATTGACTTAAGGTCCGGATACCATCAACTCAAGATCAAACCTAAAGATGTATCTAAGACAGCATTCAGAACAAGGTATGGACACTATGAATTTTTGGTTATGGCTTTTGGATTGACAAATGCTCCAGCAGCGTTTATGGATCTGATGAACAGAGTCTTTAAGAAGTATTTAGACAAGTTTGTGATTGTTTCCATCGACGACATCCTGATATATTCAAAGTCAGAAGAAGAGCATGTTGATCACTTGAGAATTGTTTTAAAGATTTTAAGAAAGGAAAAGCTGTATGCGAAATTTTCAAAATGTGAATTTTGGTTGAAGGAAGTATAATTCTTAGGTCATGTTGTCAGCAGAGAAGGTATCAAAGTTGATCCGGCAAAGATAGAAGCAGTGATGAAATAGGAAAAACCAAGGACTCCAATAGAAGTCAGAAGTTTTCTGGGATTAGCGGGATATTATCGAAGATTTGTTCAAGATTTTTCCAAGATAGCTACCCCTATGACCAAGTTGACTAGGAAGAATGAAAAGTTTGTGTGGAATGAGAAGTGTGAAGAAAGTTTTGAAGAGCTAAAGCGAAGATTAGTGTTTGCACCAGTGTTGGTATTACCTGACGATCAAGGAAATTTTGTTATCTACAGTGACGCTTCTCACAAAGGCTTGGGATGTGTTTTGATGCAACACGGAAAGGTAATTGCATATGCTTCCAGGCAGTTAAGACCTCATGAATTGAAGTATCCTATGCATGATCTAGAATTAGCTGCTATTGTGTTTGCACTGAAGATATGGAGGCACTACTTGTATGGAGAAAAGTGTGAGATTTACACGGATCACAAAAGTTTGAAGTATATCTTTACTCAGAAAGAGCTGAACATGAGATAGAGAAGATGGTTGGAATTGATTAAAGACTAAAACTGTACGATTAACTATCATCCAGGAAAAGCGAATGTTGTAGCAAATGTTTTAAGTAGAAATGAAAGATTGAATATAATGGTTTCATCTGAAAAATTGATCAAGGAGATTGAGAAATTGGAAATAGAAGTATATGGTTCTGATTCAGTAGAAGAGATGGTGTATACAATGACTTTTCAGCCAGAGTTGTTAGAAAAGATCAAGAGATGTCAAGAACAGATGATGAGTCAAGACAGAGCCAAGTTGACTGGAGAAGAATTAAGAAGTCAGAAGGACGATAAAGGAATCTTTAGGTATTCCTCACGAATTTGGATCCCTAATGTTCAAGAGCTCAAGAATGAAATTTTGCATGATGCGCATAGTTCAAGATACTCTATTCATCCGGGAAGCACAAAGATGTATAAAGACTTGAAAGAAAATTTTTGGTGGCCCCACATGAAAAGAGATGTAGCAAAGTGGATCAGTAAATGTTATACATGCCAGAGAGTCAAAGCTGAACATCAGAGACCCAGTGGATTGTTGCAACCACTAGAGATTCCAGAGTGGATATGGGAGAATCTTGCTATGGATTTTGTAGTAGGTCTGCCAAGGACAAAGGCTAATCATGATGCTATTTGGGTGATAATAGATAGACTAACCAAGTCAGCGCACTTTCTACCGATCAACGAAAGATTTTCACTAGACAGGTTGGTTCACTTGTACCTGAAAGAGATTGTTATGTGTCATGGCGTTCCTGTATCGATTGTATCCGACAGAGATCCAAGATTTAATTCTAGATTCTGGAGAAAGTTTTAGGAATGTTTGGGAATAAAGTTGAATATGAGTACTGCATATCATCTTCAGACAGATGGCCAAAGTGAAAGGACAATTCAGACCATTGAAGACATGCTGAGAGTATGTGCCTTAGATTTTGAAGGAAGTTGGGACGAGCATTTACCGTTAGTGGAGTTTTCATATAACAACAGCTATCATGCCAGTATTGGGATGCCCCCGTATGAAGCTTTATATGGAAGAAAGTGCAGATCACAGTGTGTTGGAATGAAGTTGGTGAGCGTAAGATTTTGGGTCCAGAGTTAGTTCAACAAACTAAAGAAAAGATTGAGTTGATTCAGAAGAGATTGCTAGCTGCTCTAGATAGGCAAAAGAAGTATGCTGACCAGTCAAGGAAGGATATGAATTTTGAAGAAGGTGACCAAGTGTTGTTAAAGATTTCTCCGTGGAAAGGTGTTAATAGATTTGGCAAGAAAGGAAAGCTTAATCCAAGATATATAGGACCTTTTGAAGTCTTGAAGCAAGTTGGGAGAGTTGCATATGAATTGGCTCTACCACCGCAGATGCAGCACATCCACAATGTTTTTCACATATCTATGCTTAAAAAGTATAATCCTGATATGAGTCATGTAATAGAATATGAACCCCTAGAGATTCAACCCGATTTGTCCTATGTAGAACAGCCTGTAGAGATTCAGGATCATAAGGATAAGGTTTTAAGGAGTAAGTCTGTTAGGCTTGTAAAGGTTTTGTGGAGAAATCCTCGAGTTGAGGAATCCACCTGGGAACTTGAGAGTGAAATGCTCGAAAAGTATCCCTATTTGTTTACTTAGGCTGATTCTGGGGACAGAATCCTTTTTAAGGGGGGGAGAATGTAACGATCGAGACATTTATATATATTTGATTAATATGAGTTATAGCAATTATGTGTTCCAATGTGACAAGAGGTGATATATGATCTTTTTATATGTCTAGTTGACTGTGTAAAATCCCGCATTTATTTTAATTAAAAATATTTATAAATTATTTTGTTAGAAAACTTGATGATAATTACGTTTTTTTTAATAATTATAATATATATATATGTGTGTGTGTATGATAAAAAAAAATGGATAATCAATATACTAGTTGTATATATATACATGACTTCTACCCTATCAATTGATAAGAACGATAAGATAAGAGACGTGTTTTAAACATGACATGCACTTCCTTTATTTTAGGACTAAAATTCAGGATTTCAGTTACGAATTTCTTAATAAATACTATACACCACATTAAATTTACATACGACTCATTCTAGTTAATTAACATAGCATTAGAGACCGAGGAAGAAGAATAAACTAGCATCGGAGTCTGGCCACGAACACGAAGGAAATAGATGAGCATAATCATATCTTAATATCAACGTCGGAGTTATTTCAAGTCCAGGTACAATCACTTGGAGATATCTATGTACATCCATGCTCTTTTATAATTGTGAGCATGCAATAATTGATTAATGCTAACACTTGTATGTTACTTCTCTCAGCCTTGTATCATTTTTTAATCTAAGTTGCATGTATGCCTTATAAGAGTATGTTGTTTAGATACTAATAATATTAAATGATAATACACATTAGCGACGTGCATTTTTATAAATATATTTTTTATAACTCATGCATCCGATATTTATTATATTAATGTGTTTTATCAGTTATTGAGAGTATCCTAATTATTGGTAATTGATTGCTTATTAGATTATTCATATAATATTCAGTTTAATGTTATGTGTTAGTGTATTGTAATTTTAGTCATATTAGTTAAATTAATCATTTTTTTAAAATGACGAGATCAGCTAGAATGTGATATATAATAGGTATATTAAAGAATAAAAATTAAGTTTGTGATAATATGCTTACAACAAGAATTATTGGTTAAACTGCCTAGTGTGCTTCATACATGCATGATTATATAATTATTTAATTAATTTATATTTGAGTAATGCATGTATTACACTGGTGGCAACTAGTGCCAATTTTCTAAAATATGTATAATCTCGTTTTATTATTTTAATTAGCTACCTATGCCTTAATGAATTTTTACAAACATTACATATACAAGATCGAGTTTTCTTAATTTTATGTCACTACTTGGCATTTGTTGGTATATTATATTTTATTACATGCATGAATTTGATATATTCTCAAATGAAGTTAATGTATATTTTAGTTATGTGAATTTTCATGTGTATGTGTGAATTATGGACCTGATATGTTTTAACACTAAACATATGCATGCTTTTATTAGTTGAATTATGAGTATTAATTAATTGACACACCCTTGATATTCATTTCATGGATATTGGTGGATAAATTTTGTTAGTTCATTCTGTTAATTGCGTACGTAACTGTCTACCAAGTCTTGTTGTACCTATATATATTTATTAGTTATTAAATTAGCAAGAGTTATAATCTTGATTAGGGATATAAGTACATAAGTTTGATGAGCATGCTTTTCTTTAATCGATTATATAATTGCATGATAATGAGCTTCTTTTATGACACAAGTTTTATAAAAATAAAGTTATTTTTGAAATGTATGTAATCGGAATACATGCTACATAAATTATGTGTAATTATGGGTAATAATTTAGTGCATTAACATATCTAGTAGTTATATGAAGATTAGCTTGTTGGCTTGCCCAGAGTCATATGTTGAAGCTTACCGTAATTAAATTGGTTTTAGATTCGAACATCGAGATATAGTCGTGGCCTGCTAGCAAGGGTTTTAAAATTTCCAAAACTCTATTCTTAGCTATTATTCAGGTACGAATCCTTACTCTCTTCTCTTAGTTTTAAATTACAATTATTAGTATGGATTTTTATATATTCTCCTCAGTTTTAAATTATTATTATCGGTACGAATCTCTACTCTCTTTCTTTTTTTAATTTATAATTATAGTACAAATTTCTGATCCTGGTTTCCCAATTTTAAATATTGTTACTCGTTATATTTATTGTCGAGTCATTTATTTCTAAAATTGTGTTCCCATTGTATTCTATGTATACTTTTAGTATACATTCTGATATTCATTTCGTATCTAATATTTTTTTTGGAATTATTGTTGCCTTGATTCTATATTCGTTTCGTTTCGCATTTTTATTGCGATATTGTTTTGTTCTGATTGAAGAGTCGGCAACTTTTGAAACCTACGTATTGGGCTCTTAGACCGATCCGTGTGGGTTAATCACGGACAATGTTCACATGGAGTTCGGAGTAAAGGTGAACTAGACACTAACTCGTATCAGTGTTTTGAGTGTACGGGCGCGTTTCTGGAGTATGAGACGTGAATAGATCATGATCGCTATTGTATTGTTGGAATGTTCTATACATTCTATTATTTCTTCTTATGGATATCCGAGGAAGAAACCATTGTCCTGTACTTGGTGAGTGGAGTTTCACGAGTACAGTTTTGTGTAAGAGACCCTTATTGTTCCCGCCTTATTTGTCATTCAGCCTTATTTTATTGTTTGGATCCGAGTTAATTATTGTGGTACCATTTTGTTAAATATTATTTATGATTTGAGATAACTCGTGATCTTTATATTGTTCTCAATTGTATCGTTTTATTAATTGAAATCTTCATCGAGATCTTTGTGTTGGTAAGATGAAATCCACTCTATTTTATAAAATTCTGTATTTTATTAAAATATATTCGTACTGGGCATTTGGCTCACTCGTATTGTTTCCTTTCCGCAGGTAATCAGGGATAAAGCGGGGAGAGTGATGAGTGCTACCGAGACCTTAGTTTCATTTTGTCTAGATCATTACGAGACTTGTTCTAGTTGATTTTAGACTTATTAGTATTTTTATTTTTGACATTTATATTTATCAGGATTATTAGTCATTTTCTTATTGCAGTTTATTAATATTTAGATTTTTTTTATATATATTCCGCTATTAGATAATAGTCCAAAAAGTCGGGTTGTTACAGTTGGTATCAGAGCTTAGGCTCTAGATTCTGTAGACTGACCTTTTAGGTCTTGACCTGTGAGTTTTGGGTTGATTACGTATGGGTAGAATTAAAATTTCTTATTTTTAGAAGAATTTAAATATTTATATTACTACGATGCAATTTTACGGAATCGACATCCCCACTTGCTCAAATTCACGGAATCGACATCCCCACTCGCTCAAATTCACGGAATCGACATCCCCACTTGCTCAATTTTATTTGCTCGATTTTATGGAATCGACGTCTTCATTTGTTCAAGGTATCTTCGTATAGGAGTAAAGTATGTTTCTTAAATTTCGAGGACGAAATTTTCGTAAGAAGGGAAGAATGTAAAATCCCGCATTTATTTTAATTAAAAATATTTATAAATTATTTTGTTAGAAAACTTGATGATAATTACGTTTTTTTTAATAATTATAATATATATATATGTGTGTGTGTATGATAAAAAAAAATGGATAATCAATATACTAGTTGTATATATATACATGACTTCTACCCTATCAATTGATAAGAACGATAAGATAAGAGACGTGTTTTAAACATGACATGCACTTCCTTTATTTTAGGACTAAAATTCAGGATTTCAGTTACGAATTTCTTAATAAATACTATACACCACATTAAATTTACATACGACTCATTCTAGTTAATTAACATAGCATTAGAGACCGAGGAAGAAGAATAAACTAGCATCGGAGTCTGGCCACGAACACGAAGGAAATAGATGAGCATAATCATATCTTAATATCAACGTCGGAGTTATTTCAAGTCCAGGTACAATCACTTGGAGATATCTATGTACATCCATGCTCTTTTATAATTGTGAGCATGCAATAATTGATTAATGCTAACACTTGTATGTTACTTCTCTCAGCCTTGTATCATTTTTTAATCTAAGTTGCATGTATGCCTTATAAGAGTATGTTGTTTAGATACTAATAATATTAAATGATAATACACATTAGCGACGTGCATTTTTATAAATATATTTTTTATAACTCATGCATCCGATATTTATTATATTAATGTGTTTTATCAGTTATTGAGAGTATCCTAATTATTGGTAATTGATTGCTTATTAGATTATTCATATAATATTCAGTTTAATGTTATGTGTTAGTGTATTGTAATTTTAGTCATATTAGTTAAATTAATCATTTTTTTAAAATGACGAGATCAGCTAGAATGTGATATATAATAGGTATATTAAAGAATAAAAATTAAGTTTGTGATAATATGCTTACAACAAGAATTATTGGTTAAACTGCCTAGTGTGCTTCATACATGCATGATTATATAATTATTTAATTAATTTATATTTGAGTAATGCATGTATTACACTGGTGGCAACTAGTGCCAATTTTCTAAAATATGTATAATCTCGTTTTATTATTTTAATTAGCTACCTATGCCTTAATGAATTTTTACAAACATTACATATACAAGATCGAGTTTTCTTAATTTTATGTCACTACTTGGCATTTGTTGGTATATTATATTTTATTACATGCATGAATTTGATATATTCTCAAATGAAGTTAATGTATATTTTAGTTATGTGAATTTTCATGTGTATGTGTGAATTATGGACCTGATATGTTTTAACACTAAACATATGCATGCTTTTATTAGTTGAATTATGAGTATTAATTAATTGACACACCCTTGATATTCATTTCATGGATATTGGTGGATAAATTTTGTTAGTTCATTCTGTTAATTGCGTACGTAACTGTCTACCAAGTCTTGTTGTACCTATATATATTTATTAGTTATTAAATTAGCAAGAGTTATAATCTTGATTAGGGATATAAGTACATAAGTTTGATGAGCATGCTTTTCTTTAATCGATTATATAATTGCATGATAATGAGCTTCTTTTATGACACAAGTTTTATAAAAATAAAGTTATTTTTGAAATGTATGTAATCGGAATACATGCTACATAAATTATGTGTAATTATGGGTAATAATTTAGTGCATTAACATATCTAGTAGTTATATGAAGATTAGCTTGTTGGCTTGCCCAGAGTCATATGTTGAAGCTTACCGTAATTAAATTGGTTTTAGATTCGAACATCGAGATATAGTCGTGGCCTGCTAGCAAGGGTTTTAAAATTTCCAAAACTCTATTCTTAGCTATTATTCAGGTACGAATCCTTACTCTCTTCTCTTAGTTTTAAATTACAATTATTAGTATGGATTTTTATATATTCTCCTCAGTTTTAAATTATTATTATCGGTACGAATCTCTACTCTCTTTCTTTTTTTAATTTATAATTATAGTACAAATTTCTGATCCTGGTTTCCCAATTTTAAATATTGTTACTCGTTATATTTATTGTCGAGTCATTTATTTCTAAAATTGTGTTCCCATTGTATTCTATGTATACTTTTAGTATACATTCTGATATTCATTTCGTATCTAATATTTTTTTTGGAATTATTGTTGCCTTGATTCTATATTCGTTTCGTTTCGCATTTTTATTGCGATATTGTTTTGTTCTGATTGAAGAGTCGGCAACTTTTGAAACCTACGTATTGGGCTCTTAGACCGATCCGTGTGGGTTAATCACGGACAATGTTCACATGGAGTTCGGAGTAAAGGTGAACTAGACACTAACTCGTATCAGTGTTTTGAGTGTACGGGCGCGTTTCTGGAGTATGAGACGTGAATAGATCATGATCGCTATTGTATTGTTGGAATGTTCTATACATTCTATTATTTCTTCTTATGGATATCCGAGGAAGAAACCATTGTCCTGTACTTGGTGAGTGGAGTTTCACGAGTACAGTTTTGTGTAAGAGACCCTTATTGTTCCCGCCTTATTTGTCATTCAGCCTTATTTTATTGTTTGGATCCGAGTTAATTATTGTGGTACCATTTTGTTAAATATTATTTATGATTTGAGATAACTCGTGATCTTTATATTGTTCTCAATTGTATCGTTTTATTAATTGAAATCTTCATCGAGATCTTTGTGTTGGTAAGATGAAATCCACTCTATTTTATAAAATTCTGTATTTTATTAAAATATATTCGTACTGGGCATTTGGCTCACTCGTATTGTTTCCTTTCCGCAGGTAATCAGGGATAAAGCGGGGAGAGTGATGAGTGCTACCGAGACCTTAGTTTCATTTTGTCTAGATCATTACGAGACTTGTTCTAGTTGATTTTAGACTTATTAGTATTTTTATTTTTGACATTTATATTTATCAGGATTATTAGTCATTTTCTTATTGCAGTTTATTAATATTTAGATTTTTTTTATATATATTCCGCTATTAGATAATAGTCCAAAAAGTCGGGTTGTTACAGACTGCCTGTTTGACCGCATTATGCTTAAGCGTTTTATTTAAGTGATTAATTGATTTTCCATGCTTAATTGAGTAACTATTTAATTTTTATGAAATTATTGGTGTGTCCAATAATTATGAAATTTTATATGTAGCTTCTATTTGATTTTAGAGACTTTCTAAAAATAGTGGTGTGATTTAATTCAGTCTCAATAGTTTTGTATGATTTTCTCAATCCTATTTTATCCTAAAAATATTCTCTTCTAAATTCCATATTTAATTATTGGAATGTCCAAAAATCATGAAATCTTTTCCAAAATGTTCCTTATATATTCTGAGACTTTTGAAAAATAAAGGTTTATTTTATTCGAGCCCAAATGTATTTTTAAAGATTATCCTACTCCTATTTCTATTTAAAGTGAGTTAACTTCAAAGATTTTTAGTTAATTATTTACTCATCAGAAAAATATTTTAAAAATATGGGCGAGCTTCTAAAATCGTTTTATTTATTTTAAAAATATAAAATTTATTTTTGTACCCATTTCCCTATCAATTACGAATTTTTAATTGTTTTAATTCAGAAAACTAGCAGCTGTGAAATTACTATTTTACCCTTGCTTTTGTTATAACCTGCAACACCCACCCATTTCTCCCCTTGCTCTGCAACTAGCATACCAGGTCTCATCTTTTTCTCTCCCGCATGCAATTTCTTAGTTTCTATTCGATTTTCAATTGATTTGCTTGTATTTCTTTAATTTGGGCTAGTAATCAAGTTAAGTTTCCTTGTAGTTTTCATTATAGCATTGCATGTGTGTCTATGTATTCGTGTGTGTATATGCCGATTGTTTGGGTTGCATGCAATGATGGGGATGGCATTATTTTGTTTGATGTTGATCCTAGTAAGTTAATCGTAGTATCTAGAAGTCGTGACATCAAAAATAGAAATCATTCGGACTATTTTCATGTTTTGCCGTCGCCGGCGATGAACTCCGGCGAGTTGGCGACGGGGCTGACCTTGATGGACTTTGTTTCAGTTGTTTTAGCTAATAGTAATTTTGTTGATTCATGATTTATAGCTTGTGGCAATTGCATGTTATTAATTGTAGTTAGTTTGAAAATTTTGAATTATTTGAATAATTTTTATATTCGAATTTTTATGTAAATGTTATAATTAATTTGGGGTCTTGTTCGATTTGAAAGAAATGCAGTAATTTGTAAATACTTCATATGTATAAGTTAAGTGTAGGGCTGATTTTCTGATTTTTGATATATAGTATATATGTTTTCGAATTAATAAGCATTTTATAATGCTAATTCTTGTAATTAATTGATTTAGAATCGTCATGGTCATATTATGCATTTAACTTTATTAATTGTATGATAACAAAAGTTGAAAGCAGGAATTTGTAGTACATAGTTAAATGTACTACTAAAATGGATTAGTAATTGCATTATGATTAGACAATTATGTTTAAATTGTATGATTGAAAATGAGTATGTTCTTCGGATTGTACTGCCATTGGTTGCTTATATGTATATAAATATATATGTCTACGTGTCTAAATGTTATATGGAAATTGGTTATGTAATTGCTTGAGTGCTCAAGGGCTTTGAATTGCAGTATCATATTTCGAATATTATATATATATATATATATATATATATATATATATATATATATATATATATATATATAATATATTCGCATTCTTGTTGTATTGAAATGACAATAGTATTATTAATGCTTATAGGTATTGCTTGATTGACATGGATTTGGTACTAAATATGTATGATTGACATTGTATGAATTTGTGTCGGTTGTATTCCGACGGGTAGTCCTATTTACAAAGGAAGTGCTGCCGAAATTTTCTAAAATTTAAATGATTTTGTAAAACACTATTAGGACACCACTTCTGTATAGGAAAAGGCTATCAGTCAGGAATACTGTGAACCAATATATGTGTTTATATGCTAATTGTCTATTAGTGTGAAAGTGATTGAATAGTAGAATATGCCTATTGTACATTATATATGTGTTAAGGGGTTACAGTTAACGAAAGGGTAGAATAGTTAGACGTTAAAGAGAACGTCGAGAGTATATAAGATACTGAAATAGTATTATTTATGTGTAGCTACGAAGGACATTGAGGTGAAGGACAAGGGAAAAGCTAAAGTAAAGAGTTAGTGTCTGGTGTAGGCGATCTACCTGTTCAGCAGCTGTAGCATTCCTTTTTAAGGCAAGTAACTACTGCCTAATCTCTTTAAACTTAAGAAGTGTTTTATGAACTGTTTTATGACCCTGCGACTATTTTACTTTATCTCAACTGTTTTAAGTTATAGCCTGCCTTACTTTAACTGGTTACTTAAACTGCAACCTTATACCAGTTTTGATATACCTTAAACTTTTCAATCCCTGAACTGCTACTGACAGCTTATAAAATATTTTTAAAATCTTAATCCACTAACCCTGAATTGTAACTTATGTTTTCACTATTTTCTTAACTACATTTACTTAAACTTTAATTCTGAACTTACCCTGTTGCTATTGCCTAACTACTGTTACAATTAAATGCCTTACCACTGTTTTCAAAATATCTTGTTATACCTGTGAATTAACCCTGTAACCTGACTTCACAACTATAGCTTGGTTTTGATCCCTAGTTTATGATTTCAGCTTACCTTATTACAACAGAGACTTGTTTTGAGACTTACCCTGGAATAAACTTTACCTCTGTCTAATGATCTTAAAAATGGATTTAAATATGGAATCCGACTTTCGAGAAGTCTTTTTCATCAAATGATTTGGTAACTTTAAAAAGAAAGGTTTTGGTTATTATAGGAATTCCGATCAAAAATGGTTTCTGCGGATTCCTATATGTTGGAGGCGTAAGAGGCCGAGTGACGCCGGTCCAGCACTTTTTATGTGAAGACTATAATGAGATAGTCAATGGCTATAATGAGATAGCCCAAGGCCAATGGCAATAAGTGCCTTTATGAGTACTCTTTATGTCCAGAGGGACTTTAGTCCGTTATGGGGACTTTACGTGGCTGATCACCCGTATTGTCTGGCGTTGTGAGAAAACTTCAACCAAAATAATTGTTTTTAAACAGTAAAGGTCCTAATGAGAGGACAGTTTTATAAACGATTTGAATAGTAAAGGTCCTAATGAGAGGACAGTTTTATAAATGATTTGAAAAGCAAGGTCCTAATGAGAGGATGGTTTTATAAAATGTTTTGAAAGAATCAGTCCTAATGAAAGGACAGTTTTATACAACTGATCTTTGAAATGATTAATAATGAAAATTGAAATGCTCTGTTATATCATGCCCTTTACAGCTTAAACTGTCAGACATATCTTGACTTGACTTTGTTTCAATTGCTATATATTACTTCCTGTTATCCATCTAACCCTGCAGATTATTCCTATACTTGGAAATGTTTATTGCTTCTAGTTTCTTAATACCTTGCACCAGTTATTAAAATTATTTAACCTTGCCAGTGGATTTATAAAAGAAAGTCTTGCGAACAATGAATACCCTGAATGAAATTTTGATTATAGTTATGGGACAATGAGGTCCAGCAATGATTATAAAGCATGGTTTTGAGAAAAGACTTTTCAAAATATATATATAAGCCTGTAGAACTGTTTTTTTTAACCCACATGGTTACTTGCTGAGCTTTTGTGGCTCATTCTTTTATTTTCTAACTTCTACAGCTTTTGAGAATCATGGAACGTATTAAGCAGACTGCGAGGAAGAATACCTCCTTTCTTAATTATGCTAAGCTGGCTGAGATTGAACAGGTAGGATCGAGGCTGAGTTAGAAGGAAAAGACTTTGTTAAGTCTTAAGTGTTCATGTTGATAGACTTTTGTCAGATGATTCAGAGTTGTAATAATATTTATTCTGGTTATGTAATTAATGAATTTAGAGTTGTGCTTGTTTCATACCATTACCTGTTAAAGGTCCAGGGTAATAGTTGGGGTCATGTATATCTATATTTGTGATTGTTTATATTTATATAGGATGTATGCATATAGAGTGTTAGTGACTCCCCGATCTAGACCCCGGGTCGGGAGGGCGTCACATGAAAACAATCCGTAACAAATTGAGACATCATTCTTGACTCGTTCGAACTTGGAAACAATTTATAGCTTCATTCTTGACTCGTTTGATCATGGAAATAACTTGTAAACTCTTGTAGGATCATTCTTGGCTCATTTGAACATGAAAACAATCTGTAACAATTGAGACATCAGTCTTGACTCGTTCGAACTTGGAAATAACTTGTAGCTTCATTCTTGATTTGTTTGAACATGGAAACAACTTGTAAACTCTTGTAGGATCATTCTTGGCTCATTTGAACATGAAAACAATCTATAACAACTTGAGACTTTATTCTTTACTCGTTTGAACTTGGAAACAACTTGTAGCTTCATTCTTGATTCGTTTGAACATTGAAACAATTGTAACCTCTTGTAGCATCATTCTTGGTTCAGTTGGACATGAAAACAATCCGTAACAATTGAGACATCATTCTTGACTCGTTCGAACTTGGAAACAACTTGTAGCTTCATTCTTGATTTGTTTGAACATGGAAACAACTTGTAAACTCTTGTAGGATCATTCTTGGCTCATTTGAACATGAAAACAATCTATAACAACTTAAGACTTTATTCTTTACTCGTTTGAACTTGGAAACAACTTGTAGCTTCATTCTTGATTCGTTTGAACATTGAAACAATTGTAACCTCTTGTAGCATCATTCTTGGTTCAGTTGGACATGAAAACAATCCGTAACAATTGAGACATCATTCTTGACTCGTTCGAACTTGGAAATAACTTGTAGCTTCATTCTTGATTTGTTTGAACATGGAAACAACTTGTAAACTCTTGTAGGATCAGTTTTGGCTCATTTGAACATGAAAACAATCTGTAACAACTTGAGACTTTATTCTTTACTCGTTTGAACTTGGAAACAACTTGTAGCTTCATTCTTGATTCGTTTGAACATTGAAACAATTGTAACCTCTTGTAGGATCATTCTTGGTCCAGTTGAACATGAAAACAATCCGTAACAATTGAGACATCATTCTTGACTCGTTCGAACTTGGAAATAACTTGTAGCTTCATTCTTGATTTGTTTGAACATGGAAACAACTTGTAAACTCTTGTAGGATCAGTTTTGGCTCATTTGAACAAGAAAACAATATGTAACAACTTGAGACTTTATTCATTACTCGTTTGAACTTGGAAACAACTTGTAGCTTCATTCTTGATTCGTTTGAACATTGAAAAAATTGTAACCTCTTGTAGGATCATTCTTGGTTCAGTTGAACATGACAACAATCCGTAACAAATTGAGACATCATTCTTGACTCGTTCGAACTTGGAAACAATTTGTAGCTTCATTCTTGAATCGTTTGAACATGGAAACAAATTGTAAACTCATGTAGGATAATTTTTGGCTCATTTCAACATGACAACAATCCGTAACAACTTTAAACTTCATTCTTTACTCGTTCGAACTTGGAAAGAACTTGTTGCTTCATTCTTGACTCGTTTGAACATTGAAATAATTTTAAACTCTTGTATGATCATTTTTGGCTCATTTGAGCATGAAAACAATCCGTAACAACTTCAGACTTCATTCTTTACTCGTTCGAACTTGGAAACAACTTGTCGCTTCTTTCTTGACTCGTTTGAACATTGAAACAATTGTAACCTCTTGTAGGATCATTCTTCGTTCATTTGAACATGAAAACAATCCATAACAAATTGAGGCATCATTCTTGACTCGTTCGAACTTGGAAACAACTTGTAGCTTCATTCTTGACTCGTTTGAATATGGAAACAACTTGTAAACTCTTTTAGGATCATTCTTGGCTCATTTGAACATGAAAACAATCTAAAACAACTTGGGACTTTATTCTTTACTCGTTTGAACTTGGAAACAACTTGTAGCTTCATTCTTGATTCATTTGAACATTGAAACAATTGTAACGTCTTGTAGGATCATTCTTGGTTCAGTTTAACATGAAAACAATCCGTAACAAATTGAGACATCATTCTTGACTCGTTCGAACTTGGAAACAATTTGTAGCTTCATTCTTGACTCGTTTGAACATGGAAACAAATTGTAAACTCATGTAGGATAATTTTTGGCTCATTTCAACATGACAACAATCCGTAACAACTTTAAACTTCATTCTTTACTCGTTCGAACTTGGAAACAACTTGTTGCTTCATTCTTGACTCGTTTGAACGTTGAAATAATTTTAAACTCTTGTATGATCATTTTTGGCTCATTTGAGCATGAAAACAATCCGTAACAACTTCAGACTTCATTCTTTACTCGTCCGAACTTGGAAACAACTTGTCGCTTCTTTCTTGACTCGTTTGAACATTGAAACAATTGTAACCTCTTGTAGGATCATTCTTCATTCATTTGAACATGAAAACAATCCATAACAAATTGAGACATCATTCTTGACTCGTTCGAACTTGGAAACAACTTGTAGTTTCATTCTTGACTCGTTTGAACATGGAAACAACTTGTAAACTCTTTTAGGATCATTCTTGGCTCATTTGAACATGAAAACAATCTGAAACAACTTGAGACTTTATTCTTTACTCGTTTGAACTTGGAGACAAGTTGTAGCTCCATTCTTGACTCGTTTGAACATTGAAACAATTTTAAACTCTTGTAGGATCATTTTTTGGCTCATTTGAACATGAAAACAATCCGTAAAAAATTGAGACATCATTCTTGACTCGTTCGAACTTGGAAACAATTTGTAGCTTCATTCTTGACTCGTTTAAACATTGAAACAATTGTAACTCTTGTAGGATCATTCTTGGTTCATTTGGACATGAAAACAATCCGTAACAAATTGAGACATCATCTTGACTCGTTCA
This sequence comes from Oenanthe sinensis, assembly GCA_028671895.1. Lineage (NCBI taxonomy): Eukaryota > Viridiplantae > Streptophyta > Magnoliopsida > Apiales > Apiaceae > Oenanthe > Oenanthe sinensis. The sequence goes on from CM053807.1 coordinate 17,796,645, forward strand.
AACTTGGAAACGACTTATAGCTTCATTCTTGACTCGTTTAAACATGGAAACAACTTGTAAACTCTTGTAGTTTCATTCTTGGCTCATTTGAACATGAAAACAATCCGTAACAAATGGAGACATCATTCTTGACTCGTTCAAACTTGGAAAAAACTTGTAGCTTCATTCTTGATTCGTTTGAACATTGAAACAATTGTAACCTCTTGTAGGATCATTCATGGTTTAGTTGAACATGAAAACAATCTGTAACAAATTGAGACATCATTCTTGACTCGTTCGAATTTAGAAACAATTTGTAGCTTCATTCTTGACTCGTTTGAACATGGAAATAACGTGTAAACTCTTGTAGGATCATTCTTGGCTCATTTGAACATGAAAACAAAATGTAACAAATTGAGACACCATTCTTGACTCGTTCGGACTTGGAAACAACTTGTAGCTTCATTCTTGACTCATTTCAACATGGAAATAACTTGTAAACTCTTGTAGGATCATTTTTGGCTCATTTGAGCATGAAAACAATCCATAACAAATTGAGACATCATTCTTGACTCGTTCGAACTTGGAAACGACTTGTAGCTTCATTCTTGACTCGTTTGAACATGGAAATAACTTGCAAACTGTCTTAGGATCATTCTTGGCTCATTTGAACATGAAAACAATCTGAAACAACTTGAGACTTTATTCTTTACTCGTTTGAACTTGGAGACAACTTGTAGCTCCATTCTTGACTCGTTTGAACATTGAAACAATTGTAAACTCTTGTAGGATCATTTTTGGCTCATTTCAACATGACAACAATTCGTAACAACTTCAGACTTCATTCTTTACTCGTTCGAACATGGAAACAACTTGTAGCTTCATTCTTGATTCGTTTGAACATTGAAACAATTGTAACCTCTTGTAGGATCATTCTTGGTTCAGTTGAACATGAAAACAATCCAAAACAAATTGAGACATCATTCTTGACTCGTTCGAACTTGGAAACAATTTGTAGCTTCATTCTTGACTCGTTTGAACATTGAAACAATTGTAACTCTTGTAGGATCATTCTTGGTTCATTTGGACATGAAAACAATCCATAACAAATTGAGACATCATCTTGACTCGTTCGAACTTGGAAACAACTTGTAGCTTCATTCTTGACTCGTTTGAACATGGAAACAACTTGTAAACTCTTGTAGTTTCATTCTTGCCTCATTTGAACATGAAAACAATCCGTAACAAATGGAGACATCATTCTTGACTCGTTCAAACTTGGAAAAAACTTGTAGCTTCATTCTTGATTCGTTTGAACATTGAAACAATTGTAACCTCTTGTAGGATCATTCATGGTTTAGTTGAACATGAAAACAATCTGTAACAAATTGAGACATCATTCTTGACTCGTTCGAATTCGGAAACAATTTGTAGCTTCATTCTTGACTCGTTTGAACATGGAAATAACTTGTAAACTCTTGTAGGATCATTCTTGGCTCATTTGAACATGAAAACAGATTGTAACAAATTGAGACACCATTCTTGACTCGTTCGGACTTGGAAACAACTTGTAGCTTCATTCTTGACTCATTTGAACATGGAAATAACTTGTAAACTCTTGTAGGATGATTCTTGGCTCATTTGAACATGAGAGCAATCCATAACAAATTGAGACATCATTATTGACTCGTTCGAACTTGGAAACGACTTGTAGCTTCATTCTTGACTCGTTTGAACATGGAAATAACTTGTAAACTGTTTTAGGATCATTCTTGGCTCATTTGAACATGAAAATAATCTGAAACAACTTGAGACTTTATTCTTTACTCGTTTAAACTTGGAGACAACTTGTAGCTCCATTCTTGACTCGTTTGAACATCGAAACAATTTTAAACTCTTGTAGGATCATTTTTTGCTCATTTCAACATGACAACAGTTCGTAACAACTTCAGACTTCATTCTTTACTCGTTCGAACTTGGAAACAACTTGTAGCTTCATTCTTGATTCGTTTGAACATTAAAACAATTGTAACCTCTTGTAGGATCATTCTTGGTTCAGTTGAACATGAAAATAATCCATAACGAATTGAGACATCATTCTTGACTCGTTCGAACTTGGAAACAATTTGTAGCTTCATTCTTGACTCGTTTGAACATTGAAACAATTGTAACTCTTGTAGGATCATTCTTGGTTCATTTGGACATGAAAACAATCCATAACAAATTGAGACATCATCTTGACTCGTTCGAACTTGGAAACAACTTGTAGATTCATTCTTGACTCGTTTGAACATGGAAACAACTTGTAAACTCTTGTAGTTTCATTCTTGGCTCATTTGAAAATGAAAACAATCCGTAACAAATGGAGACATCATTCTTGACTCGTTCAAACTTGGAAAAAACTTGTAGCTTCATTCTTGATTCGTTTGAACATTGAAACAATTGTAACCTCTTGTAGGATCATTCATGGTTTAGTTGAACATGAAAACAATCTTTAACAAATTGAGACATCATTCTTGACTCGTTCGAATTTGGAAACAATTTGTAGCTTCATTCTTGACTCGTTTGAACATGGAAATAACTTGTAAACTGTTTTAGGATCATTCTTGGCTCATTTGAATATGAAAATAATCTGAAACAACCTGAGACTTTATTCTTTACTCGTTTAAACTTGGAGACAACTTGTAGCTCCATTCTTGACTCGTTTGAACATTGAAACAATTTTAAACTCTTGTAGGATCATTTTTGGCTCATTTCAACATGACAACAGTTCGTAACAACTTCAGACTTCATTCTTTACTCGTTCGAACTTGGAAACAACTTGTCGCTTCTTTCTTGACTCGTTTGAATATTGAAACAATTGTAACCTCTTGTAGGATCATTCTTCGTTCATTTGAACATGAAAACAATCCATAACAAATTGAGACATCATTCTTGACTCGTTCAAACTTGGAAACGACTTGTAGCTTCATTCTTGACTCGTTTGAACATGGAAATAACTTGTAAACTGTTTTAGGATCATTCTTGGCTCATTTGAACATGAAAACAATCTGAAACAACTTGAGACTTTATTCTTTACTCGTTTAAACTTGGAGACAACTTGTAGCTCCATTCTTGACTCGTTTGAACATTGAAACAATTTTAAACTCTTGTAGGATCATTTTATGCTCATTTGAACATGAAAACAATCCGTAACAAATGAAGACATCATTCTTTACTCGTTTGAACTTGGAAACAACTTGTAGCTTCATTCTTGATTCGTTTGAACATTGAAACAATTGTAACCTCTTGTAGGATCATTCTTGGTTCAGTTGAACATGAAAACAATCCATAACAAATTGAGACATCATTCTTGACTCGTTCGAACTTGGAAACAACTTGTAGCTTCATTCTTGACACGTTTGAACATGGAAATAACTTGTAAACTCTTGTAGGATCATTCTTGGCCCATTTGAACATGAAAACAAAATGTAACAAATTGAGACACCATTCTTGACTCGTTAGAACTTGGAAACGACTTGTAGCTTCATTCTTAACTCATTTGAACATGGAAATAACTTGTAAACTCTTGTAGGATCATTCTTGGCTCATTTGAACATGAAAACAATCTATAACAAATTGAGACATCATTCTTGACTCGTTCGAACTTGGAAACTATTTGTAGCTTCATTCTTGACTCGTTTGATCATGGAAATAACTTGTAAACTGTTTTAGGATCATTTTTGGCTCATTTGAACATGAAAACAATCTGTAACAAATTGAGACATCATTCTTGACTCGTTCGAACTTGGAAATAACTTGTAGCTTCATTCTTGTTTCGTTTGAACATTGAAACAATTGTAACCTCTTGTAGGATCATTCTTGGTTCAGTTGAACATGAAAACAATCCGTAACAATTGAGACATCATTCTTGACTCGTTCGAACTTGGAAATAACTTGTAGCTTCACTCTTGATTTGTTTGAACATGTAAACTCTTGTAGGATCATTCTTGGTTCATTTGGATATGAAAACAATCCGTAACAAATTGAGACATCATTCTTGACTCGTTCGAACTTGGAAACAATTTGTAGTTTCATTCTTGACTCGTTTGATCATGGAAATAACTTGTAAACTCTTGTAGGATCATTCTTGGCTCATTTGAACATGAAAACAATCTGTAACAATTGAGACATCAGTCTTGACTCGTTCGAACTTGGAAATAACTTGTAGCTTCATTCTTGATTTGTTTGAACATGGAAACAACTTGTAAACTCTTGTAGGATCATTCTTGGCTCATTTGAACATGAAAACAATCTGTAACAACTTGAGACTTTATTCTTTACTCGTTTGAACTTGGAAACAACTTGTAGCTTCATTCTTGATTCGTTTGAACATTGAAACAATTGTAACCTCTTGTAGCATCATTCTAGGTTCAGTTGAACATGAAAACAATCCGTAACAATTGAGACATCATTCTTGACTCGTTCGAACTTGGAAATAACTTGTAGCTTCATTCTTGATTTGTTTGAACATGGAAACAACTTGTAAACTCTTGTAGGATCAGTTTTGGCTCATTTGAACATGAAAACAATCTGTAACAACTTGAGACTTTATTCTTTACTCGTTTGAACTTGGAAACAACTTGTAGCTTCATTCTTGATTCGTTTGAACATTGAAACAATTGTAACCTCTTGTAGGATCATTCTTGGTTCAGTTGAACATGAAAACAATCCGTAACAATTGAGACATCATTCTTGACTCGTTCGAACTTGGAAATAACTTGTACCTTCATTCTTGATTCGTTTGAACATGGAAACAACTTGTAAACTCTTGTAGGATCAGTTTTGGCTCATTTGAACAAGAAAACAATATGTAACAACTTGAGACTTTATTCATTACTCGTTTGAACTTGGAAACAACTTGTAGCTTCATTCTTGATTCGTTTGAACATTGAAAAAATTGTAACCTCTTGTAGGATCATTCTTGGTTCAGTTGAACATGACAACAATCCGTAACAAATTGAGACATCATTCTTGACTCGTTCGAACTTGGAAACAATTTGTAGCTTCATTCTTGAATCGTTTGAACATGGAAACAAATTGTAAACTCATGTAGGATAATTTTTGGCTCATTTCAACATGACAACAATCCGTAACAACTTTAAACTTCATTCTTTACTCGTTCGAACTTGGAAAGAACTTGTTGCTTCATTCTTGACTCGTTTGAACATTGAAATAATTTTAAACTCTTGTATGATCATTTTTGGCTCATTTGAGCATGAAAACAATCTGTAACAACTTCAGACTTCATTCTTTACTCGTTCGAACTTGGAAACAAGTTGTCGCTTCTTTCTTGACTCGTTTGAACATTGAAACAATTGTAACCTCTTGTAGGATCATTCTTCGTTCATTTGAACATGAAAACAATCCATAACAAATTGAGGCATCATTCTTGACTCGTTCGAACTTGGAAACAACTTGTAGCTTCATTCTTGACTCGTTTGAATATGGAAACAACTTGTAAACTCTTTTAGGATCATTCTTGGCTCATTTGAACATGAAAACAATCTGAAACAACTTGGGACTTTATTCTTTACTCGTTTGAACTTGGAAACAACTTATAGCTTCATTCTTGATTCATTTGAACATTGAAACAATTGTAACGTCTTGTAGGATCATTCTTGGTTCAGTTTAACATGAAAACAATCCGTAACAAATTGAGACATCATTCTTGACTCGTTCGAACTTGGAAACAATTTGTAGCTTCATTCTTGACTCGTTTGAACATGGAAACAAATTGTAAACTCATGTAGGATAATTTTTGGCTCATTTCAACATGACAACAATCCGTAACAACTTTAAACTTCATTCTTTACTCGTTCGAACTTGGAAACAACTTGTTGCTTCATTCTTGACTCGTTTGAACGTTGAAATAATTTTAAACTCTTGTATGATCATTTTTGGCTCATTTGAGCATGAAAACAATCCGTAACAACTTCAGACTTCATTCTTTACTCGTCCGAACTTGGAAACAACTTGTCGCTTCTTTCTTGACTCGTTTGAACATTGAAACAATTGTAACCTCTTGTAGGATCATTCTTCGTTCATTTGAACATGAAAACAATCCATAACAAATTGAGACATCATTCTTGACTCGTTCGAACTTGGAAACAACTTGTAGCTTCATTCTTGACTCGTTTGAACATGGAAACAACTTGTAAACTCTTTTAGGATATTCTTGGCTCATTTGAACATGAAAACAATCTGAAACAACTTGAGACTTTATTCTTTACTCGTTTGAACTTGGAGACAAGTTGTAGCTCCATTCTTGACTCGTTTGAACATTGAAACAATTTTAAACTCTTGTAGGATCATTTTTTGGCTCATTTGAACATGAAAACAATCCGTAAAAAATTGAGACATCATTCTTGACTCGTTCGAACTTGGAAACAATTTGTAGCTTCATTCTTGACTCGTTTAAACATTGAAACAATTGTAACTCTTGTAGGATCATTCTTGGTTCATTTGGACATGAAAACAATCCGTAACAAATTGAGACATCATCATGACTCGTTCAAACTTGGAAACGACTTGTAGCTTCATTCTTGACTCGTTTGAACATGGAAATAACTTGTAAACTGTTTTAGGATCATTCTTGGCTCATTTGAACATGAAAACAATCTGAAACAACTTGAGACTTTATTCTTTACTCGTTTAAACTTGGAGACAACTTGTAGCTCCATTCTTGACTCGTTTGAACATTGAAACAATTTTAAACTCTTGTAGGATCATTTTATGCTCATTTGAACATGAAAACAATCCGTAACAAATGAAGACATCATTCTTTACTCGTTTGAACTTGGAAACAACTTGTAGCTTCATTCTTGATTCGTTTGAACATTGAAACAATTGTAACCTCTTGTAGGATCATTCTTGGTTCAGTTGAACATGAAAATAATCCATAACAAATTGAGACATCATTCTTGACTCGTTCGAACTTGGAAACAACTTGTAGCTTCATTCCTGACACGTTTGAACATGGAAATAACTTGTAAACTCTTGTAGGATCATTCTTGGCCCATTTGAACATGAAAACAAAATGTAACAAATTGAGACACCATTCTTGACTCGTTCGAACTTGGAAACGACTTGTAGCTTCATTCTTAACTCATTTGAACATGGAAATAACTTGTAAACTCTTGTAGGATCATTCTTGGCTCATTTGAACATGAAAACAATCTATAACAAATTGAGACATCATTCTTGACTCGTTCGAACTTGGAAACTATTTGTAGCTTCATTCTTGACTCGTTTGATCATGGAAATAACTTGTAAACTGTTTTAGGATCATTTTTGGCTCATTTGAACATGAAAACAATCTGTAACAAATTGAGACATCATTCTTGACTCGTTCGAACTTGGAAATAACTTGTAGCTTCATTCTTGTTTCGTTTGAACATTGAAACAATTGTAACCTCTTGTAGGATCATTCTTGGTTCAGTTGAACATGAAAACAATCCGTAACAATTGAGACATCATTCTTGACTCGTTCGAACTTGGAAATAACTTGTAGCTTCACTCTTGATTTGTTTGAACATGTAAACTCTTGTAGGATCATTCTTGGTTCATTTGGATATGAAAACAATCCGTAACAAATTGAGACATCATTCTTGACTCGTTCGAACTTGGAAACAATTTGTAGCTTCATTCTTGACTCGTTTGATCATGGAAATAACTTGTAAACTCTTGTAGGATCATTCTTGGCTCATTTGAACATGAAAACAATCTGTAACAATTGAGACATCAGTCTTGACTCGTTCGAACTTGGAAATAACTTGTAGCTTCATTCTTGATTTGTTTGAACATGGAAACAACTTGTAAACTTTTGTAGGATCAGTTTTGGCTCATTTGAACATGAAAACAATCTGTAACAACTTGAGACTTTATTCTTTACTCGTTTGAACTTGGAAACAACTTGTAGCTTCATTCTTGATTCGTTTGAACATTGAAACAATTGTAACCTCTTGTAGGATCATTCTTGGTTCAGTTGAACATGAAAACAATCCGTAACAATTGAGACATCATTCTTGACTCGTTCGAACTTGGAAATAACTTGTAGCTTCATTCTTGATTTGTTTGAACATGGAAACAACTTGTAAACTCTTGTAGGATCAGTTTTGGCTCATTTGAACAAGAAAACAATATGTAACAACTTGAGACTTTATTCTTTACTCGTTTGAACTTGGAAACAACTTGTAGCTTCATTCTTGATTCGTTTGAACATTGAAAAAATTGTAACCTCTTGTAGGATCATTCTTGGTTCAGTTGAACATGAAAACAATCCGTAACAAATTGAGACATCATTCTTGACTCGTTCGAACTTGGAAACAATTTGTAGCTTCATTCTTGACTCGTTTGAACATGGAAACAAATTGTAAACTCATGTAGGATAATTTTTGGCTCATTTCAACATGACAACAATCCGTAACAACTTTAAACTTCATTCTTTACTCGTTCGAACTTGTTGCTTCATTCTTGACTCGTTTGAACATTGAAATAATTTTAAACTCTTGTATGATCATTTTTGGCTCATTTGAGCATGAAAACAATCCGTAACAACTTCAGACTTCATTCTTTACTCGTTCGAACTTGGAAACAACTTGTCGCTTCTTTCTTAACTCGTTTGAACATTGAAACAATTGTAACCTCTTGTAGGATCATTCTTCGTTCATTTGAACATGAAAACAATCCATAACAAATTGAGACATCATTCTTGACTCGTTCGAACTTGGAAACAACTTGTAGCTTCATTCTTGACTCGTTTGAACATGGAAACAACTTGTAAACTCTTTTAGGATCATTCTTGGCTCATTTGAACATGAAAATAATCTGAAACAACTTGGGACTTTATTCTTTACTCGTTTGAACTTGGAAACAACTTGTAGCTTCATTCTTGATTCATTTGAACATTGAAACAATTGTAACGTCTTGTAGGATCATTCTTGGTTCAGTTTAACATGAAAACAATCCGTAACAAATTGAGACATCATTCTTGACTCGTACGAACTTGGAAACAATTTGTAGCTTCATTCTTGACTCGTTTGAACATGGAAACAAATTGTAAACTCATGTAGGATAATTTTTGGCTCATTTCAACATGACAACAATCCGTAACAACTTTAAACTTCATTTTTTACTCGTTCGAACTTGGAAACAACTTGTTGCTTCATTCTTGACTCGTTTGAACGTTGAAATAATTTTAAACTCTTGTATGATCATTTTTGGCTCATTTGAGCATGAAAACAATCCGTAACAACTTCAGACTTCATTCTTTACTCGTCCGAACTTGGAAACAACTTGTCGCTTCTTTCTTGACTCGTTTGAACATTGAAACAATTGTAACCTCTTGTAGGATCATTCTTCGTTCATTTGAACATGAAAACAATCCATAACAAATTGAGACATCATTCCTGACTCGTTCGAACTTGGAAATAACTTGTAGCTTCATTCTTGACTCGTTTGAACATGGAAACAACTTGTAAACTCTTTTAGGATCATTCTTGGCTCATTTGAACATGAAAACAATCTGAAACAACTTGAGACTTTATTCTTTACTCGTTTGAACTTGGAGACAAGTTGTAGCTCCATTCTTGACTCGTTTGAACATTGAAACAATTTTAAACTCTTGTAGGATCATTTTTTGGCTCATTTGAACATGAAAACAATCCGTAACAAATTGAGACATCATTCTTGACTCGTTCGAACTTGGAAACAATTTGTAGCTTCATTCTTGACTCGTTTAAACATTGAAACAATTGTAACTCTTGTAGGATCATTCTTGGATCATTTGGACATGAAAACAATCCGTAACAAATTGAGACATCATCTTGACTCGTTCGAACTTGGAAACAACTTGTAGCTTCATTCTTGACTCGTTTGAACATGGAAACAACTTGTAAACTCTTGTAGATTCATTCTTGGCTCATTTGAACATGAAAAAAATCTGTAACAACTTGAGATATCATTCTTGACTCGTTCGAACTTGGAAACAACTTGTAGCTTCATTCTTGACTCGTTTGACAATGGAAACAACTTGAAAACTCTCGTAGGATTATTCTTGGCTCATTTGAGCATGAAAACCAAATGTAACAAATTGAGACACCATTCTTGACTCGTTCGAACTTGGAAACAACTTGTTGCTTCATTCTTGACTCGTTTGAACATGGAAACAAATTGTAAACTCTTGTAGGATCATTCTTGGTTCATTTGGACATGAAAACAATCCGTAACAAATTGAGACATCATTCTTGACTCGTTCGAAATTGGAAACAACTTGTAGCTTCATTCTTGATTCGTTTGAACATTGAAACACTTGTAACCTCTTGTAGGATCATTCTTGGTTCAGTTGAACATGAAAACAATCCGTAACAAATTGAGACATCATTCTTTACTCGTTCGAACTTGGAAACAACTTGCCGCTTCTTTCTTGACTCGTTTGAACATTGAAACAATTGTAACCTCTTGTAGTATCATTCTTCGGTCATTTGAACATGAAAACAATCCATAACAAATTGAGGCATCATTCTTGACTCGTTCGAACTTGGAAACAACTTGTAGCTTCATTCTTGACTCGTTTGAACATGGAAACAACTTGTAAACTCTTTTAGGATCATTCTTGGCTCATTTGAACATGAAAAAATCTGAAACAACTTGGGACTTTATTCTTTACTCGTTTGAACTTGGAAACAACTTGTAGCTTCATTCTTGATTCATTTGAACATTGAAACAATTGTAACCTCTTGTAGGATCATTCTTGGTTCAGTTGAACATGAAAACAATCCGTAACAAATTGAGACATCATTCTTGACTCGTTCGAACTTGGAAACAATTGGTAGCTTCATTCTTGACTCGTTTGAACATGGAAACAAATTGTAAACTCATGTAGGATCATTTTTGGCTCATTTCAACATGACAACAATCCGTAACAACTTTAAACTTTATTCTTTACTCGTTCGAACTTGGAAACAACTTGTTGCTTCATTCTTTACTCGTTTGAACATTGAAATAATTTTAAACTCTTGTATGATCATTTTTGGCTCATTTGGGCATGAAAACAATCCGTAACAACTTCAGACTTCATTCTTTACTCGTTCGAACTTGGAAACAACTTGTCGCTTCTTTCTTGACTCGTTTGAACATTGAAACAATTGTAACCTCTTGTAGGATCATTCTTCGTTCATTTGAACATGAAAACAATCCATAACAAATTGAGGCATCATTCTTGACTCGTTCGAACTTGGAAACAACTTGTAGCTTCATTCTTGACTCGTTTGAACATGGAAACAACTTGTAAACTCTTTTAGGATCATTCTTGGCTCATTTGAACATGAAAACAATCTGAAACAACTTGGGACTTTATTCTTTACTCGTTTGAACTTGGAAACAACTTGTAGCTTCATTCTTGATTCATTTGAACATTGAAACAATTGTAACCTCTTGTAGGATCATTCTTGGTTCAGTTGAACATGAAAACAATCCGTAACAAATTGAGACGTCATTCTTGACTTGTTCGAACTTGGAAACAACTTGTCGCTTCTTTCTTGACTCGTTTGAACATTGAAACAATTGTAACCTCTTGTAGGATCATTCTTCGTTCATTTGAACATGAAAACAATCCATAACAAATTGAGACATCATTCTTGACTCGTTCGAAATTGGAAACAACTTGTAGCTTCATTCTTGATTCGTTTGAACATTGAAATAATTGTAACCTCTTGTAGGATCATTCTTGGTTCAGTTGAACATGAAAACAATCCGTAACAAATTGAGACATCATTCTTGACTCGTTCGAACTTGGAAACAATTTGTAGCTTCATTCTTGACTCGTTTAAACATTGAAACAATTGTAACTCTTGTAGGATCATTCTTGGTTCATTTGGACATGAAAACAATCCGTAACAAATTGAGACATCATCTTGACTCGTTCGAACTTGGAAACAACTTGTAGCTTCATTCTTGACTCGTTTGAACATGGAAACAACTTGTAAACTCTTGTAGATTCATTCTTGGCTCATTTGAACATGAAAACAATCTGTAACAACTTGAGACATCATTCTTGACTCGTTCGAACTTGGAAACAACTTGTAGCTTCATTCTTGACTCGTTTGACAATGGAAACAACTTGAAAACTCTCGTAGGATCATTCTTGGCTCATTTGAACATGAAAACAAAATGTAACAAATTGAGACACCATTCTTGACTCGTTCGAACTTGGAAACAACTTGTTGCTTCATTCTTGACTCGTTTGAACATGGAATCAACTTGTAAACTCTTGTAGGATCATTTTTGGCTCATTTGAACATGAAAACAATCCGTAACAAATGGAGACATCATTCTTGTCTCATTCAAACTTGGAAACAACTTGTAGCTTCATTCTTGATTCGTTTGAACATTGAAACAATTGTAACCTCTTGTAGGATCATTCTTGGTTCAGTTGAACATGAAAACAATCCGTAACATTTGAGACACCATTCTTGACTCGTTCGAATTTGGAAACAATTTGTAGCTTCATTCTTGACTCATTTGATCATGGAAATAACTTGTAAACTCTTGTAGGATCATTCTTGGCTCATTTAAACATGAAAACAATCTGTAACAAATTGAGACATCATTCTTGACTCGTTCGAACTTGGAAATAACTTGTAGCTTCATTCTTGATTCGTTTGAACATTGAAACAATTGTAACCTCTTGTAGGATCATTCTTGGTTCAGTTGAACATGAAAACAATCCGTAACAAATTGAGACGTCATTCTTGACTTGTTCGAACTTTGAAACAACTTGTCGCTTCTTTCTTGACTCGTTTGAACATTGAAACAATTGTAACCTCTTGTAGGATCATTCTTCGTTCATTTGAACATGAAAACAATCCATAACAAATTGAGACATCATTCTTGACTCGTTCGAACTTGGAAACAACTTGTAGCTTCATTCTTGACTCGTTTGAACATGGAAACAACTTGTAAACTCTTTTAGGATCATTCTTGGCTCATTTGAACATGAAAACAATCTGAAACAACTTGAGACTTTATTCTTTACTCGTTTAAACTTGGAGACAACTTGTAGCTCCATTCTTGACTCGTTTGAACATTGAAACAATTTTAAACTCTTGTAGGATAATTTTTTGGCTCATTTGAACATGAAAACAATCTGTAACAACTTGAGACTTTATTCTTTACTCGTTTGAACTTGGAAACAACTTGTAGCTTCATTCTTGATTCATTTGAACATTGAAACAATTGTAACCACTTGTAGGATCATTCTTGGCTCATTTGAACATGAAAACAAAATGTAACAAATTGAGACACCATTCTTGACTCGTTCGAACTTGGAAACAACTTGTTGCTTCATTCTTGACTCGTTTGAACATGGAAACAACTTGTAAACTCTTGTAGGATCATTTTTGGCTCATTTGAACATGAAAACAATCTGTAACAAATGGAGACATCATTCTTGTCTCGTTCAAACTTGGAAACAACTTGTAGCTTCATTCTTGATTCGTTTGAACATTGAAACAATTGTAACCTCTTGTAGGATCATTCTTGGTTCAGTTGAACATGAAAACAATCCGTAACATTTGAGACATCATTCTTGACTCGTTCGAACTTGGAAACAATTTGTAGCTTCATTCTTGACTCGTTTGATCATGGAAATAACTTGTAAACTCTTGTAGGATCATTCTTGGCTCATTTAAACATGAAAACAATCTGTAACAAATTGAGACATCATTCTTGACTCGTTCGAACTTGGAAATAACTTGTAGCTTCATTCTTGATTCGTTTGAACATTGAAACAATTGTAACCTCTTGTAGGATCATTCTTGGTTCAGTTGAACTTGAAAACAATCCGTAACAATTGAGACATCATTCTTGACTCGTTCGAACTTGGAAATAACTTGTAGCTTCATTCTTGATTTGTTTGAACATGGAAACAACTTGTAAACTCTTGTAGGATCAGTTTTGGCTCATTTGAACATGAAAATAATCTGTAACAACTTGAGACTTTATTCTTTACTCGTTTGAACTTGGAAAAACTTGTAGCTTCATTCTTGATTCGTTTGAACATTGAAACAATTGTAATCTCTTGTAGGATCATTCTTGGTTCAGTTGAACATGAAAATAATCCGTAGCAAATTGAGACATCATTCTTGACTCGTTCGAACTTGGAAACAATTTGTAGCTTCATTCTTGACTCGTTTGAACATAGAAACAATTGTAAACTCTTGTAGGATCATTCTTGGCTCATTTGAACATGAAAACAATTTATAACAAATTGAGACATCATTCTTGACTCGTTCGAACTTGGAATCAACTTGTAGCTTCATTTTTGACTCGTTTGAATGTGGAACCAACTTGTAAACTCTTGTAGGATCATTCTTGGCTCATTTGAACATGAAAACAAACTGTAACAACTTGAGAGATATTCTTTACTCGTTTGAACTTGGAAACAACTTGTCGCTTCTTTCTTGGCTCGTTTGAACATTGAAACAATTGTAACCTATTGTAGGATCATTCTTGGTTCATTTGAACATGAAAACAATCTGTAACGAATGGAGACATCATTCTTGTCTCGTTCAAACTTGAAAACAATTTGTAGCTTCATTCTTGACTCGTTTGATCATGGAAATAACTTGTAAACTCTTGTAGGATCATTCTTGGCTCATTTGAACATGAAAACAATCTGTAACAAATTGAGACATCATTCTTGACTCCTTCAAAATTGGAAACAACTTGTAGCTTCATTCTTGATTCGTTTGAACATTGAAACACTTGTAACCTCTTGTAGGATCATTCTTGGTTCAGTTGAACATGAAAACAATCCGTAACAAATTGAGACGTCATTCTTGACTTGTTCGAACTTTGAAACAACTTGTCGCTTCTTTCTTGACTCGTTTGAACATTGAAACAATTGTAACCTCTTGTAGGATCATTCTTCGTTCATTTGAACATGAAAACAATCCATAACAAATTGAGACATCATTCTTGACTCGTTCGAACTTGGAAACAACTTGTAGCTTCATTCTTGACTCGTTTGAACATGGAAACAACTTGTAAACTCTTTTAGGATCATTCTTGGCTCATTTGAACATGAAAACAATCTGAAACAACTTGAGACTTTATTCTTTACTCGTTTAAACTTGGAGACAACTTGTAGCTCCATTCTTGACTCGTTTGAACATTGAAACAATTTTAAACTCTTGTAGGATAATTTTTTGGCTCATTTGAACATGAAAACAATCTGTAACAACTTGAGACTTTATTCTTTACTCGTTTGAACTTGGAAACAACTTGTAGCTTCATTCTTGATTCATTTGAACATTGAAACAATTGTAACCACTTGTAGGATCATTCTTGGTTCAGTTGAACATGAAAACAATCCGTAACAAATTGAGACATCATTCTTGACTCGTTCGAACTTGGAAACAATTTGTAGCTTCATTCTTGACTCGTTTAAACATTGAAACAATTGTAACTCTTGTAGGATCATTCTTGGTTCATTTGGACATGAAAACAATCCGTAACAAATTGAGACATCATCTTGACTCGTTCGAACTTGGAAACAACTTGTAACTTCATTCTTGACTCGTTTGAACATGGAAACAACTTGTAAACTCTTGTAGATTCATTCTTGGCTCATTTGAACATGAAAACAATCTGTAACAACTTGAGACATCATTCTTGACTCGTTCGAACTTGGAAACAACTTGTAGCTTCATTCTTGACTCGTTTGACAATGGAAACAACTTGAAAACTCTCGTAGGATCATTCTTGGCTCATTTGAACATGAAAACAAAATGTAACAAATTGAGACACCATTCTTGACTCGTTCGAACTTGGAAACAACTTGTTGCTTCATTCTTGACTCGTTTGAACATGGAAACAACTTGTAAACTCTTGTAGGATCATTTTTGGCTCATTTGAACATGAAAACAATCTGTAACAAATGGAGACATCATTCTTGTCTCGTTCAAACTTGGAAACAACTTGTAGCTTTTCGTTTGAACATTGAAACAATTGTAACCTCTTGTAGGATCATTCTTGGTTCAGTTGAACATGAAAACAATCCGTAACATTTGAGACATCATTCTTGACTCGTTCGAACTTGGAAACAATTTGTAGCTTCATTCTTGACTCGTTTGATCATGGAAATAACTTGTAAACTCTTGTAGGATCATTCTTGGCTCATTTAAACATGAAAACAATCTGTAACAAATTGAGACATCATTCTTGACTCGTTCGAACTTGGAAATAACTTGTAGCTTCATTCTTGATTCGTTTGAACATTGAAACAATTGTAACCTCTTGTAGGATCATTCTTGGTTCAGTTGAACTTGAAAACAATCCGTAACAATTGAGACATCATTCTTGACTCCTTCGAACTTGGAAATAACTTGTAGCTTCATTCTTGATTTGTTTGAACATGGAAACAACTTGTAAACTCTTGTAGGATCAGTTTTGGCTCATTTGAACATGAAAACAATCTGTAACAACTTGAGACTTTATTCTTTACTCGTTTGAACTTGGAAAAACTTGTAGCTTCATTCTTGATTCGTTTGAACATTGAAACAATTGTAATCTCTTGTAGGATCATTCTTGGTTCAGTTGAACATGAAAATAATCCGTAGCAAATTGAGACATCATTCTTGACTCGTTCGAACTTGGAAACAATTTGTAGCTTCATTCTTGACTCGTTTGAACATAGAAACAATTGTAAACTCTTGTAGGATCATTCTTGGCTCATTTGAACATGAAAACAATTTATAACAAATTGAGACATCATTCTTGACTCGTTCGAACTTGGAATCAACTTGTAGCTTCATTTTTGACTCGTTTGAATGTGGAACCAACTTGTAAACTCTTGTAGGATCATTCTTGGCTCATTTGAACATGAAAACAAACTGTAACAACTTGAGAGATATTCTTTACTCGTTTGAACTTGGAAACAACTTGTCGCTTCTTTCTTGGCTCGTTTGAACATTGAAACAATTGTAACCTATTGTAGGATCATTCTTGGTTCATTTGAACATGAAAACAATCTGTAACGAATGGAGACATCATTCTTGTCTCGTTCAAACTTGAAAACAATTTGTAGCTTCATTCTTGACTCGTTTGATCATGGAAATAACTTGTAAACTCTTGTAGGATCATTCTTGGCTCATTTGAACATGAAAACAATCTGTAACAAATTGAGACATCATTCTTGACTCCTTCAAAATTGGAAACAACTTGTAGCTTCATTCTTGATTCGTTTGAACATTGAAACACTTGTAACCTCTTGTAGGATCATTCTTGGTTCAGTTGAACATGAAAACAATCCGTAACAAATTGAGACATCATTCTTTACTCGTTCGAACTTGGAAACAATTTGTCGCTTCATTCTTGACTCGTTTGAACATGGAAATAACTTGTAAACTCTTGTAGGATCATTCTTGGGTCATTTGAACATGAAAACAATCCGTAACAAATTGAGACATCATTCTTGACTCGTTCGAAGTTGGAAACAACTTGTAGCTTCATTCTTGACTCGTTTGAACATGGAAACAACTTGTAAACTCTTGTAGGATCATTCTTGGCTCATTTGAACATGAAAACAAACCGTAACAAATGGAGACATCATTCTTGACTCGTTCAAACTGGGAAATAACTTGTAGCTTCATTTTTGACTCGTTTGAACATGGAACCAACTTGTAAACTCTTGTAGGATCATTTTTGGCTCATTTGAACATGAAAACAATCTGTAACAACTTGAGACTTTATTCTTTACTCGTTTGAACTTGGAAATAATTTGTAGCTTCATTCTTGATTCGTTTGAACATTGAAACTATTGTAACCTCTTGTAGGATCATTCTTGGTTCATTTGAACATGAAAAAAATCCGTAACAAATTGAGACATCATTCTTGACTCGTCGAACTTGGAAACAATTTGTAGCTTCATTCTTGACTCGTTTGAACATAGAAACTGTGACGCCCTCCCGACCCGGGGTCTAGATCGGGGAGTCACTAACACTCTATATGCATGCACCCTAAATAATAATAATAGAAAATACGCATAAATATGACCCCGACTACTAACCTGGATCTTTCAAGGTAATGGTATGAAACAAGCACACAACTACATTCATTTATATTTACATTTACAGTAACCAAAATAATATTACAACTCCTGAAACATCTCAAAATCTACTAATAAAAGTACAAGACTAAACAAAGTCTTTTCCTTCCAACTCTGCCTCGATCCTACCTGTTCAATCTCAGCCAGCCTCACATAGTTCATGAATGACATATTTTTCCTGGCAGTCTGCTTAAGGCGGACCATGATTCTCAGAAGCTGTAGATGTTAGAAAATAAAAGAATGAGCTACAAAAGCTCAGCAAGTAACCATATAGGTTAAAAACAGTTCTACAGGCTTATATACATAATTAAGAAAGTCTTTTCTCAAAACCATGCTTTAAAATCATTGCTGGACCTCATTGTCCCATAATTGTAATTAAAAAAAATTCTCGTCAGGGTATTCATTACTCGTAAAACTTTCTTTTATAAACCACTGGCAGGGTTAAATAATTTCAATAACTGGTGCGAGGTAAATAAGAAACTGGAAAGTAATAACCAGTTGCAAGTATATGAGTAATCTGCAGGGTTAGATGGATAACAGGAAGTAATGTACAATAGTTGAACCAAGGTCAACTTAAGATATGTCTGATAATTGAAGCTGTATATGACAGGTTATAACAAGGCATTTCATTATTCATTACTAATCATTTCAAAGTCCATTTGTATAAAACTGTGCTTTCATTAGGACTGATTCTTTCAAAACATTTCATAAAACTGTCCTCTCATTAGGACCTTGCTTTTCAAATCACTTATAAAACTGTCCTCTCATTAGGACCTTTACTGTTTAGAAACAATTCATTTTGGTTGAAGTTTTCTCACAACGCCAGACAATACGGGTGATCAGCCACGTAAAGTCCCCATAACGGACTAAAGTCCCTCTGGACATAAAGAGTACTCATAAAGGCACTTATTGCCATTGGCCTTGGGCTATCTCATTATAGCCATTGACTATCTCATTATAGTCTTCACATAAAAAGTGCTGGACCGGCGTCACTCGGCCTCTTACGCCTCCAACCTATAGGAATCCGCAGAAACCATTTTGATCGGAATTCCTATAATAACCAAAACCTTTCTTCTTTAAAATTACCAAATCATTTGATGAAAAAGACTTCTTGAAAGTCGGATTCCCTATTTAAATCCATTTTTAAGATCATTAGACAGAGGTAAAGTTTATCCCAGGGTAAGTCTCAAAACAAGCTTCTGTTGTAGTAAGATAAGCTGAAATCATGAACTAGAAATAAAAAACAAGTTAAAGTTATGAAGTAAAGGTGCAGGGTCAATCCATAGGTATAACAGTTGTTTTTGAAAAAGTTGTAAAACATTTAATCAGGACGGCAGTTAGGCCTAAATTAACAGGGTTCTTTTAAGGTTTAAGTTTAAGCAATTATTGTCAAGAAAGTGGTGATAGCACAAGTCACAGCTCAAGATCACTGGTGTAAGATTTGTAAAACTAGTTTATAAGTGGTCAGTAGCAGTTCAGGGATTGAAAAGTTTAAAGTGCAATTAATACTGGTATAAGGTTGCAGTTTAAGTAAAGCAATTAAAGTAAAGCAGGCTGTAACTTAAAACAGTTGAGATAAGATAATACAGTTGCAGGGTCATAAAGCAGTTCATAAAACAGTTCACTATGCAGTTCATAAAACAGTGTTTAAGTTGAAAGAGATTAGGCAGTAGTTACTTGCCTTAAATAGAATGCTACAGCTGTTGAACAGGTAGATCGCCTACACCAGACACTAACTCTCTACTTTAGCTTTCCCTCTGTCTTTCACCTCAACGTCCTTCGTAGCTACACATAAATAATACTATTTCAGTATCTCATAAACTCTCGACGTTTTCATTAACGTCTAACTATTCTACCCTTTTGATAATGTAACCCTTTAACAGATAATAATCCACTGTAGACATACTCTGCTATATAATCACTTCTACACTGGCAAGCAAGTAGCACATAGACAATTATATCATTCACAGCATTCCTGACTGATAGCCTTTCTTATACAGAAGTGGTGTGCCAATCATATTTTACAAAGCCATTCTAGTTTTTAGAAAATTTTGGCAGCACTTCCCCTGTAATTGGAGCTATCCGTCGGAATACAACCGACACAACCAAACATAAATGTCAATCATATCCCACTGTACAATCATATTTTTACACTAAATCCATATTAAACAAGCATTAGCTATAAACATTATGCACTATTATGGTCAATCAATAAACGATTGAAACGATCCAGTATCCACTGTCTATTTATATAGTCAATACAGTTCCTGACTCAAATCTATATTATAACACAACCGAGGTTCAATTATAATACTTATAATTCAAAGATGCTAATTAATCAAGCAATTCGATTACTATAATGCAATTGTTCAATTGAATAGTCATGATCACATAGCAATTAACACAATTCAATTTCATCCATGTATCACTATATTGCTAAAAAAAATTGGCACACTACTTAAGCATATAATTCGTAAACTTCATAATAATAAAAATAATTAACCCATATTTCGAATAGAGCAATTAAGTGTTACTCATATAGTTATCAAACTCAAATCACAATTTATGTATCCATTCGATTGCCTCCATTTCAAATAGAATTACTCATATAAATATTAAACTCGTACTAGCTAATCCAAATAATCAATTAAATTATAATAACACGGTTGCATTAGTTCGACTAGCAACTTAATCATTTTAAGAATGATAACAATCTAGGTACCAAGACAACCCCAAATTGTATATACTCGAAATGCTCAACCAAACACATATACGCATGCTTGAATTACTTGATAATCGAAAAAATCAAAGCACTAGCCGGAAAATACAAAATTTTGACATGCACAATTAATTAATCACATATAGCATCATAATCCTCCTTATTAATAACATTTATAACTTAAACACATTTGACAAAATAGCAATACAGCATAGCCAAGTCGATAATGATCAGAAAATGCTATACTAATCGGACAAACCAAGCTACGGCCGGAAAATGAATAGCCATGGCCGGAATTTTCTAGAAATCGACATGCAACTCAATTAATGGACACGTATAAGTAATTTAAGCAATAATCAGGCTCAAGAACATCATAGCCTTCCACCAGCTCGCCGGAGGCTCACCGCCGGTGGGGCAAAAATCGGAGTAGCTCGATTTCGAGCTTCTTCAACGAATCTTCACCAAAATACCTACATAGCAACTGTTTATGACCTTAGCAATACAAATACATCGCTCTCAGCCCTTGCATGCAACTCAAAACTCAAACCCCGATATATATATACACGGCAGTCCATATAAACATACACAAAACAGGACTTTGCAGCTAGGACTCAAGAAATTTAAGTAACATGCTAGTACTCATCAACATCTAGCAACTTGTTTTATCAAAAATTCGGAAAAACCGAAGAAATCGCATGGAGAGGAGATAAGGGAACCTGCAAGTCGATGATACAGGGCAACTGGGAAGAAAAGAAAGTGGGCGGTGGCTTTTTTTTTACAAAACAAAGACAAGGGCATTTTAGTAACTTCACATATGCTGTTTTCTGGATTAAATCAATTAGTAATTCGAATTTTTATGGAAAATGGGTACAAAAACAAGTTTTATATTTTTAAAATTAAGAGCATGAATTTAGAAGCTTCCCCATATTTTTGAGATATTTTTCTGATAAATAAATAATTAAATAAAAATCTTTGAAGTTTTAGCACAGAAATAGAAAATAAGAGTAGGAAAATCTTTAAAAATACATTTGTGCTCGAATAAAATAAACTTCTATTTTTCACAAGTCTCAAAATATTTAAGAAACATTTTGGAAAAGATTTCATGATTTTTGGACATTCCAATAATTAAATATGGAATTTAGAAGAGTAATTTCTCTAGAATAAAACAGGAATGAAAGATTTATATAAAATCACTAGGACTAGAATTAAATACATCACCATTTTTAGAAAGTCTCTAAACTCACATAGAAGCTACATATAAATTATCATAATTATTGGACACACCAATAATTTTATAAAAATCAAACAGTTACTCAATTAAGCATAAAAATCAATTAAACACTTAATTAAATCACTTAAGCATAATACAGTCAAACGGGCAGTCAACTAGACATATAAAATGACCACATATCATATCTTAACACATTAAAACATGTAAATCATATACCTCATATTATTCAAATAGATTCAATTACCTCGATCGTTACATTCTCCCCCCCTTAAAAAGATTCTGTCCCCAGAATCAGCCTAAGTAAACAAATAGGGATACTTCTCGAGCATTTCACTCTCAAGTTCCCAGGTGGATTCCTCAACCCGAGGATTTCTCCACAAAACCTTTACAAGCTTAACAGACTTATTCCTTAAAACCTTATCCTTATAATCCTGAATCTCTACAGGCTGTTCTACATAGGACAAGTCGGGTTGAATCTCCAAGGGTTCATATTCTATCACATGACTCATGTCAGGATTATACTTTCTAAGCATAGACACGTGAAAAACATTGTGAATGTGCTGCATCTGTGGTGGTAGAGCCAATTCATATGCAACTCTCCCAACTTGCTTCAAAACTTCAAAAGGTCCTATATATCGTGGATTAAGTTTTCCTCTCTTGCTAAATCTACTAACACCTTTCCACGGAGAAATCTTTAACAACACTTGGTCACCTTCTTCAAAATTCATGTCTTTCCTTGACTGGTCAGCATACTTCTTTTGCCTATCTTGAGCAGCTAACAATCTCTTCTGAATCAACTCAATCTTTTCTTTAGTTTGCTGAACTAATTCTGGACCCAAAATCTTACGCTCACCAACTTCATTCCAATACACTGGTGATCTGCATTTTCTTCCATATAAAGCTTCATACGGGGGCATCCCAATACTGGCATGATAACTGTTGTTATATGAAAACTCCACTAACGGTAGATGCTCGTCCCAACTTCCTTCAAAATCTAAGGCACAAACTCTTAACATGTCTTCAATGGTTTGGATTGTCCTTTCACTCTGTCCATCTGTCTGAGGATGATATGCAGTACTCATATTCAGCTTTGTTCCCAAACACTCTTGAAACTTCTTCCAAAATCTTGAATTGAATCTCGGGTCTCTGTCTGACACTATTGATATAGGAACACCATGTCGCATAACAATCTCTTTTAGGTACAAATGAACCAACCTGTCCAGTGAAAATCTTTCGTTGATAGGTAGAAAGTGCGCTGACTTGGTCAATCTATCTATTATTACCCAGATAGCATCATGATTAGCCTTAGTCCTTGGCAGACCTACTATAAAATCCATAGCAAGATTCTCCCATTTCCATTCTGGAATCTCTAGTGGTTGCAACAATCCACTGGGCCTCTGATGTTCAGCTTTGACTCTCTGGCACGTATAACATTTACTGATCCACTCTGCCACATCTCTTTTCATGTTGGGCCACCAAAAATTTTCCTTCAAGTCTTTATACATCTTTGTGCCTCCTGGATGAATAGAGTATCTTGAACTATGTGCATCATGCAAAATTTCATTCTTGAGCTCTTGAACATTAGGAATCCAAATTCGTGAGGAAAACCTAAAAATTCTTTCACTGTCCTTCTGACTTCTTAACTCTTCTCCAGTCAACTTGGCTCTGTCTTGACTCATCATCTGTTCTTGACATCTCTTGATCTTTTCTAACAATTCTGGCTGAAATGTCATTGTATACACCATTTCTTCCACTGAATCAGAATCACATACCTCTATTTCCAATTTCGCAAATTCTTTGATCAATTCTTCAGATGAAACCATTATATTCAATCTTTCCTTTCTACTTAAAGCATCTGCTACAACATTTGCCTTGCCTGAATGATAGTTGATCGTACAGTCATAGTCGTTGATCAATTCCAACCATCTTCTCTGTCTCATGTTCAACTCTTTCTGAGTAAAGATATACTTCAAACTCTTGTGGTCGGTATAAATTTCACATTTTTCTCCATACAAATAGTGCCTCCAAATCTTCAATGCAAACACAATGGCAGCTAATTCCAGATCATGTGTAGGATATTTCAATTCATGAGGTCTTAACTGCCTGGAAGCATATGCAATAACTTTCCCATGTTGCATCAGAACACATCCCAAGCCTTTGTGAGAAGCGTCACTGTAGATGACGAAATTTCCTTGTTCGTCAGGTAACACCAACACTGGGGCAGACACTAGTCTTCGCTTTAACTCTTCAAAACTTTCTTCACACTTCTCATTCCATACAAACTTTTCATTCTTCCTTGTCAACTTGGTCATAGGGGTAGCTATCTTTGAAAAATCTTGAACAAATCTTCGATAGTATCCTACTAAACCCAGAAAACTTCTGACTTCTGTTGGAGTCCTTGGTCTTTCCCATTTCATCACTGCTTCTATCTTCGCCGGATCAACTTTGATACCTTCTCTACTGACAACATGACCTAAGAATTGTACTTCCTTCAACCAAAATTCACATTTTGAAAACTTCGCATACAGCTTCTCCTTTCTTAAAGTCTCTAAAGCAATTCTCAAGTGATCTGCATGCTCTTCTTCTGACTTCGAATATATCAGAATGTCGTCGATGAAAACAATCACAAACTTGTCTAAATATTTCTTAAAGACTCTGTTCATCAGATCCATAAACGCTGCTGGGGCATTTGTCAATCCAAAAGCCATAACTAAAAATTCATAGTGTCCGTACCTTGTTCTGAATGCTGTTTTAGATACATCTTCAGGTTTGATCTTAAGTTGATGGTATCCGGACCTTAAATCAATTTTTGAGAACCATTCGGCTCCTTTCAGCTGGTCGAAAAGATCATCGATCCTCGGCAACGGGTACTTGTTCTTGATGGTTAGCTTGTTTAACTCTCGGTAATCTATGCACAATCTCATGCTTCCATCTTTCTTCTTAACAAACAACACTGGTGCTCCCCAGGGGGACACACTAGGCCTTATAATTCCTTTATCCAAGAGATCTTGTATTTGACTCGCCAACTCTTTCATCTCAACTGGCGCCATTCTATACGGGGCTTTGGAAACTGGCTCAGTGCCGGGAGCTAAATCAATAGAGAATTCTATTTCCCTATCGGAAGGTAAGCCTGGCAATTCATCTGGAAATACATCAGGAAATTCATTGACTATAGGAACATCTTCCAATTGAACTGGCTCCTTCTCAGTGTCTACAACATAGGCTAGATAAGCCTCACATCCTTGACGCAGAAATCTCTTTGCCTGAGCAATATTCAAAAACTTCTTGACTTGCCGGGTACCTCGAAATTCAACTTCTTCTCCTTCTAGGGTTTTCAACTTTAACTTCTTATTCCTACAACCTATCTGAGCCTTATATTCTGACAACCAATCCATCCCTAGAATTACATCAAATTCACCTAACTTAAAAGGTATCAAGTTAGCGAGAAAATGACAACTGCCTATTTCAATGTCACATCTAGGACAAACTTGGCTTACTGGAATCTTTGCCTGGTTAGCTACTTCTATAACTAAGGCTTGCTCCAAAGGTCGGACTTTACATTGCAATTTACCAAGAAAATCTTGAGATATAAAAGACTTAGTAGCTCCTGAATCAATCAATACACTAGCTTGCACTGAATTAACAGGAAGTGTACCTGATATAACATCCACATCCTGGATAGCCTCTTTCTGAGTCATGTTGAATGTTCTTGCTCTCGATTGAGGTGCTGAAGATTGTGACGGAGTTCCAGCTATCCTTAGAACATTGGTAGGTTGTGTAGGTTCCTTGCATTCCCTTGCCATGTGGCGCAGCTTGCCACACTTATAGCATTTGATCCCTGACTTTTGATTTTGATTCTGACTCTGACTGTTGCATTCCGCTGCATAATGTCCTTTCCTGTTGCATTTGAAGCAGGTAATATTGGGCTTATTACAAACTCCAGAGTGCTTCCTTCCACAAATCTTGCACTCAGGAACAAACTGTCTGACGGCCTTTGGCTGGTCGAAACCTTGAGCTTTATTATTCTGTCTCCCTCTTCCATCATTACCATTCTTGATCTGCTGAAAATTACTTCTCTGACCTTCTGGCCTTCTATGAAACTTGTTCCTGAAATTACCATGTCCCTGACTGTCTTCCCTAGCTCCAAACTTTCTCTTTTTGTTATCCTTCTCTTTCTGGGACATATCACTCTCACCTTCCACGATCATTGCTTTCTGAACTATTGCAGTAAAGCTTTGCATCTCAAAAACTGCCACCCTACTTCTAATCCATGGCCTTAGGCCTTGCTGAAACCTCTTAGCCTTCTTAACATCAGTATTAACAAATTCTGGCACAAACCTTGCCATCTCAGAAAACTTGGCCTCGTACTCTGCCACACTCATACCCCCTTGCTTCAGTTCTAGAAATTTAATTTCCATCTAGTCCTTCATAAAACTAGGAAAGTACTTTTCTAAAAACAATTCTGTAAACTGATCCCAAGAAATCACACCTTCACCCTGAAGCATCTTCGTAGACTCCCACCAGTAACCGGCTTCAGCTTTAAGAAAATAACTAACATACTCAGTCTTCTTATCTTCATCTACGTCTACCAACTGAAAAGCTTTTTCCATCTCCTTAAGCCAAGTCTGGGCTTCTACTGGGTTTGTGGATCCTTTGAATTCAGGTGGTTTCACTGCTTGAAAAGATTTAAAGGTAACTGCTGGGGGTGCAGAAGGTCTTTGCTGTTGCTGGGTTAAAAGAGTTGTTTGCTGTTGTAGCAACTGAATGAGTTGGGCAACTGTAGGGTCCATGGGATTTTGATCTTGAGTATTATGGTTCTGAGACGAATTTGAGGTGTTTCTTTTCCTTGGCGGCATTTACTATAGGGAAACAAGCAACTTATTAAGCAATACACTACACCATATTGTAAATAGTTCAAATACTTTTAAAACCATTTGAGCATTAGAAACTCTATTTTAGAATATCAATCTTGTAGCATCATTACTACATAAGTTGCCTGTACAACAAGGATATAAAGGTTCTTATAGAAAACAGGTTAGCACAACAGGTATAAATAAGGTACTGGTAAAGGTAAGAAACAGTTTATGGTCAAGTGTGCGAAAAAGTAAATGACAGATATATCGGAAGATACTGGAACCGAAAAGCAAACATACATAGATACGAAAAGTACCAAAGTGCAGGATAAGTTAAAGTACAAACACGAAATAAAAGTACTGGGAAGAAAACAGAAATAACATCTGAACAAGTGTGCTAGAGGGCTCTAACAAATGTCCCTTCTAACACTCAAACATCCTGACATCTAATCACCCCTGTGATCCCTCACTCTGGCAGCCCTGAGTCCAATCAGCAGCTCACTAAGCACCCGGGTCAACTCTCCTGCCCGCTCCGCCATATCATCTGGAAATGCTCTGGCCGCTATCTGCCTATGCCCCTCTTCCTCAACAGCCCTAATGCGATCCTCCCACCACTCGACAGGATGCTCGGGAACTCTCAGCTGGCCTAGGGTAATAGATGGCCTATAAACTCTACGGCGAACAGGAACACCAGCACTCCCTGAGGGTAGGTCAGGCTGAGCAGGGGGCTCAGGAATCAGCTCCTCCTCCTCGCTCTCAGAACTAGATATAACTATAGTATCATCGTCAGTATCCGAAGAAAATTCAGAGGAACCAGGAGAGGGTGGTTGTTGTGAAACAATGCCACGAGCCTGCAATAATACGATATGCAAAGCAAAAGGGATAAGATCACCTTAAATCTACAGTTAAAATCCTAACGTCTATACCACTCTTCGTTATCTAATCCTATCTTACCATTGCTATCTCTTCTTTTATTAAATGATCTACTTGTTTAACATAATCCTGGCTTGTTTTAGTGACCAAAACCTTAGCTCTGATACCAACCTGTGACGCCCTCCCGACCCGGGGTCTAGATCGGGGAGTCACTAACACTCTATATGCATGCACCCTAAATAACAATAATAGAAAATACGCATAAATATGACCCCGACTACTAACCTGGATCTTTCAAGGTAATGGTATGAAACAAGCACACAACTACATTCATTTATATTTACATTTACAGTAACCAAAATAATATTACAACTCCTGAAACATCTCAAAATCTACTAATAAAAGTACAAGACTAAACAAAGTCTTTTCCTTCCAACTCTGCCTCGATCCTACCTGTTCAATCTCAGCCAGCCTCACATAGTTCATGAATGACATATTTTTCCTGGCAGTCTGCTTAAGGCGGACCATGATTCTCAGAAGCTGTAGATGTTAGAAAATAAAAGAATGAGCTACAAAAGCTCAACAAGTAACCATATAGGTTAAAAACAGTTCTACAGGCTTATATACATAATTAAGAAAGTCTTTTCTCAAAACCATGCTTTAAAATCATTGCTGGACCTCATTGTCCCATAATTGTAATTAAAAAAAAATTCTCGTCAGGGTATTCATTACTCGTAAAACTTTCTTTTATAAACCACTGACAGGGTTAAATAATTTCAATAACTGGTGCGAGGTAAATAAGAAACTGGAAAGTAATAACCAGTTGCAAGTATATGAGTAATCTGCAGGGTTAGATGGATAACAGGAAGTAATGTACAATAGTTGAACCAAGGTCAACTTAAGATATGTCTGATAATTGAAGCTGTATATGACAGGTAATAACAAGGCATTTCATTATTCATTACTAATCATTTCAAAGTCCATTTGTATAAAACTGTCCTTTCATTAGGACTGATTCTTTCAAAACATTTCATAAAACTGTCCTCTCATTAGGACCTTGCTTTTCAAATCACTTATAAAACTGTCCTCTCATTAGGACCTTTACTGTTTAGAAACAATTCATTTTGGTTGAAGTTTTCTCACAACGCCAGACAATACGGGTGATCAGCCACGTAAAGTCCCCATAACGGACTAAAGTCCCTCTGGACATAAAGAGTACTCATAAAGGCACTTATTGCCATTGGCCTTGGGCTATCTCATTATAGCCATTGACTATCTCATTATAGTCTTCACATAAAAAGTGCTGGACCGGCGTCACTCGGCCTCTTACGCCTCCAACCTATAGGAATCCGCAGAAACCATTTTGATCGGAATTCCTATAATAACAAAAACCTTTCTTCTTTAAAATTACCAAATCATTTGATGAAAAAGACTTCTTGAAAGTCGGATTCCATATTTAAATCCATTTTTAAGATCATTAGACAGAGGTAAAGTTTATCCCAGGGTAAGTCTCAAAACAAGCTTCTGTTGTAGTAAGATAAGCTGAAATCATGAACTAGAAATAAAAAACAAGTTAAAGTTATGAAGTAAAGGTGCAGGGTCAATCCATAGGTATAACAGTTGTTTTTGAAAAAGTTGTAAAACATTTAATCAGGACGGCAGTTAGGCCTAAATTAACAGGGTTCTTTTAAGGTTTAAGTTTAAGCAATTATTGTCAAGAAAGTGGTGATAGCACAAGTCACAGCTCAAGATCACTGGTGTAAGATTTGTAAAACTAGTTTATAAGTGGTCAGTAGCAGTTCAGGGATTGAAAAGTTTAAAGTGCAATTAATACTGGTATAAGGTTGCAGTTTAAGTAAAGCAATTAAAGTAAAGCAGGCTGTAACTTAAAACAGTTGAGATAAGATAATACAGTTGCAGGGTCATAAAGCAGTTCATAAAACAGTTCACTATGCAGTTCATAAAACAGTGTTTAAGTTGAAAGAGATTAGGCAGTAGTTACTTGCCTTAAATAGAATGCTACAGCTGTTGAACAGGTAGATCGCCTACACCAGACACTAACTCTCTACTTTAGCTTTCCCTCTGTCTTTCACCTCAACGTCCTTCGTAGCTACACATAAATAATACTATTTCAGTATCTCATAAACTCTCGACGTTTTCATTAACGTCTAACTATTCTACCCTTTCGATAATGTAACCCTTTAACAGATAATAATCCACTGTAGACATACTCTGCTATATAATCACTTCTACACTGGCAAGCAAGTAGCACATAGACAATTATATCATTCACAGCATTCCTGACTGATAGCCTTTCTTATACAGAAGTGGTGTGCCAATCATATTTTACAAAGTCATTCTAGTTTTTAGAAAATTTTGGCAGCACTTCCCCTGTAATTGGAGCTATCCGTCGGAATACAACCGACACAACCAAACATAAATGTCAATCATATCCCACTGTACAATCATATTTTTACACTAAATCCATATTAAACAAGCATTAGCTATAAACATTATGCACTATTATGGTCAATCAATAAACGATTGAAACGATCCAGTATCCACTGTCTATTTATATAGTCAATACAGTTCCTGACTCAAATCTATATTATAACACAACCGAGGTTCAATTATAATACTTATAATTCAAAGATGCTAATTAATCAAGCAATTCGATTACTATAATGCAATTGTTCAATTGAATAGTCATGATCACATAGCAATTAACACAATTCAATTTCATCCATGTATCACTATATTGCTAAAAAAAATTGGCACACTACTTAAGCATATAATTCGTAAACTTCATAATAATAAAAATAATTAACCCATATTTCGAATAGAGCAATTAAGTGTTACTCATATAGTTATCAAACTCAAATCACAATTTATGTATCCATTCGATTGCCTCCATTTCAAATAGAATTACTCATATAAATATTAAACTCGTACTAGCTAATCCAAATAATCAATTAAATTATAATAACACGGTTGCATTAGTTCGACTAGCAACTTAATCATTTTAAGAATGATAACAATCTAGGTACCAAGACAACCCCAAATTGTATATACTCGAAATGCTCAACCAAACACATATACGCATGCTTGAATTACTTGATAATCGAAAAAATCAAAGCACTAGCCGGAAAATACAAAATTTTGACATGCACAATTAATTAATCACATATAGCATCATAATCCTCCTTATTAATAACATTTATAACTTAAACACATTTGACAAAATAGCAATACAGCATAGCCAAGTCGATAATGATCAGAAAATGCTATACTAATCGGACAAACCAAGCTACGGCCGGAAAATGCAAAGCCATGGCCGGAATTTTCTAGAAATCGACATGCAACTCAATTAATGGACACGTATAAGTAATTTAAGCAATAATCAGGCTCAAGAACATCATAGCCTTCCACCAGCTCGCCGGAGGCTCACCGCCGGTGGGGCAAAAATCGGAGTAGCTCGATTTCGAGCTTCTTCAACGAATCTTCACCAAAATACCTACATAGCAACTGTTTATGACCTTAGCAATACAAATACATCGCTCTCAGCCCTTGCATGCAACTCAAAACTCAAACCCCGATATATATATACACGGCAGTCCATATAAACATACACAAAACAGGACTTTGCAGCTAGGACTCAAGAAATTTAAGTAACATGCTAGTACTCATCAACATCTAGCAACTTGTTTTATCAAAAATTCGGAAAAACCGAAGAAATCGCATGGAGAGGAGATAAGGGAACCTGCAAGTCGATGATACAGGGCAACTGGGAAGAAAAGAAAGTGGGCGGTGGCTTTTTTTTTACAAAACAAAGACAAGGGCATTTTAGTAACTTCACATATGCTGTTTTCTGGATTAAATCAATTAGTAATTCGAATTTTTATGGAAAATGGGTACAAAAACAAGTTTTATATTTTTAAAATTAAGAGCATGAATTTAGAAGCTTCCCCATATTTTTGAGATATTTTTCTGATAAATAAATAATTAAATAAAAATCTTTGAAGGTTTAGCACAGAAATAGAAAATAAGAGTAGGAAAATCTTTAAAAATACATTTGTGCTCGAATAAAATAAACTTCTATTTTTCACAAGTCTCAAAATATTTAAGAAACATTTTGGAAAAGATTTCATGATTTTTGGACATTCCAATAATTAAATATGGAATTTAGAAGAGTAATTTCTCTAGAATAAAACAGGAATGAAAGATTTATATAAAATCACTAGGACTAGAATTAAATACATCACCATTTTTAGAAAGTCTCTAAACTCACATAGAAGCTACATATAAATTATCATAATTATTGGACACACCAATAATTTTATAAAAATCAAACAGTTACTCAATTAAGCATAAAAATCAATTAAACACTTAATTAAATCACTTAAGCATAATACAGTCAAACGGGCAGTCAACTAGACATATAAAATGACCACATATCATATCTTAACACATTAAAACATGTAAATCATATACCTCATATTATTCAAATAGATTCAATTACCTCGATCGTTACATTCTCCCCCCCCCTTAAAAAGATTCTGTCCCCAGAATCAGCCTAAGTAAACAAATAGGGATACTTCTCGAGCATTTCACTCTCAAGTTCCCAGGTGGATTCCTCAACCCGAGGATTTCTCCACAAAACCTTTACAAGCTTAACAGACTTATTCCTTAAAACCTTATCCTTATGATCCTGAATCTCTACAGGCTGTTCTACATAGGACAAGTCGGGTTGAATCTCCAAGGGTTCATATTCTATCACATGACTCATGTCAGGATTATACTTTCTAAGCATAGACACGTGAAAAACATTGTGAATGTGCTGCATCTGTGATGGTAGAGCCAATTCATATGCAACTCTCCCAACTTGCTTCAAAACTTCAAAAGGTCCTATATATCGTGGATTAAGTTTTCCTCTCTTGCTAAATCTACTAACACCTTTCCACGGAGAAATCTTTAACAACACTTGGTCACCTTCTTCAAAATTCATGTCTTTCCTTGACTGGTCAGCATACTTCTTTTGCCTATCTTGAGCAGCTAACAATCTCTTCTGAATCAACTCAATCTTTTCTTTAGTTTGCTGAACTAATTCTGGACCCAAAATCTTACGCTCACAAACTTCATTCCAATACACTGGTGATCTGCATTTTCTTCCATATAAAGCTTCATACGGGGGCATCCCAATACTGGCATGATAACTGTTGTTATATGAAAACTCCACTAACGGTAGATGCTCGTCCCAACTTCCTTCAAAATCTAAGGCACAAACTCTTAACATGTCTTCAAACTTGGAAACAATTTGTAGCTTCATTCTTGACTCGTTTGAACATGGAAATAACTTGTAAACTCTTGTAGGATCATTCTTATCTGTAACAAATTGAGACATCATTCTTGACTCGTTCGAACTTGGAAACAACTTGTAGCTTCATTCTTGACCCGTTTGAACATGGAAACAACTTTTAAACTCTGGTAGGATCATTTTGGCTCATTTGAACATGAAAACAATATGTAACAACTTGAGACTTTATTCTTTACTCGTTTGAACTTGGAAACAACTTCTAGCTCCATTCTTGACTTGTTTGAACATTGAAACAATTGTAAACTCTTGTAGGATCATTTTTCGCTCATTTCAACATGACAACAATCCGTAACAACTTGAGACTTCATTATTTACTCGTTCGAACTTGGAAACAACTTGTTGCTTCATTCTTGACTGGTTTGAACATTGAAATAATTTTAAACTCTTGTAGGATCATTTTTGGCTTATTTGAACATGAAAACAATCCATAACAAATTGAGACATCATTCTTGACTCGTTCGAAATTGGAAACAACTTGTAGCTTCATTCTTGACTCGTTTGAACATGGAAACAACTTGTAAACTCTTTTAGGATCAATCTTGGCTCATTTGAATATGAAAACAATCTGTAACAACTTGAGACTTTATTCTTTACTCGTTTAAACTTGGAGACAACTTGTCACTCCATTCTTGACTCATTTGAACATTGAAACAATTTTAAACTCTTGTAGGATCATTTTTGGCTTATTTGAACATGACAACAATCCGTAACAACATTAGACTTCATTCTTTACTCGTTCGAACTTGGAAACAACATGTAGCTTCATTCTTGACTCGTTTGAACATTCAAACAATTGTAAACTCTTGTAGGCTCATTCTTGGTTCATTTGGACATGAAAACAATCTGTAACAAATTGCGACATCATTCTTGACTCGTTCGAACTTGGAAACAATTTGTAGCTTCATTCTTGACTCGTTTGATCATGGAAATAACTTGTAAACTCTTGTAGGATCATTCTTGGCTCATTTGAACATGAAAACAATCTGTAACAAATTGAGACATCATTCTTGACTCGTTCGAACTTGGAAATAACTTGTAGCTTCATTCTTGATTCGTTTGAACATGGAAACAACTTGTAAACTCTTGTAGGATCATTTTTGGCTCATTTGAACATGAAAACAATCTGTAACAACTTGAGACTTTATTCTTTACTCGTTTGAACTTGGAAACAACTTGTAGCTTCATTCTTGATTCGTTTGAACATTGAAACAATTGTAACCTCTTGTAGGATCATTCTTGGTTCAGTTGAACATGAAAACAATCCGTAACAAATAGAGACATCATTCTTGACTCGTTCGAACTTGGAAACAATTTGTAGCTTCATTCTTTTCTCGTTTGAACATAGAAACAATTGTAAACTCTTGTAGGATCATTCTTGGTTCATTTGGACATGAAAACAATCCGTAACAAATTGAGACATCATTCTTGACTCGTTCGAAATTGGAAACAACTTGTAGCTTCATTCTTGATTCGTTTGAACATTGAAACACTTGTAACCTCTTGTAGGATCATTCTTGGTTCAGTTGAACATGAAAACAATACGTAACAAATTGAGACATCATTTTTTCCTCGTTCGAACTTGGAAACAATTTGTAGCTTCATTCTTGACTTGTTTGAACATGGAAATAACTTGTAAACTATTGTTGAATCATTCATGGTTCATTTGAACATGAAAACAATCCATAACAAATTGAGACATCATTCGAGACTCGTTCGAACTTGGAAACAACTTGTAGCTTCATTCTTGACTCGTTTGAACCTGGAACCAACTTGTAAACTCTTGTAGGATCATTCTTGGTTCATTTGAACATGAAAACAAACTGTAACAACTTGAGAGATATTCTTTACTCGTTTGAACTTCGAAACAACTTGTCGCTTCATTCTTGGCTCGTTTGAACATTTAAACAATTGTAACCTCTTGTAGGATCATTCTTGGTTCATTTGAACATGAAAACAATCCATAACAAATTGAGACATCATTCTTGACTCGTTCAAACTTGGAAACAATTTGTAGCTTCATTCTGGACTCACTTGAATATGGAAATAACTTGTAAACTCTTGTAGGATCATTCTTGGTTCATTTGAACATGAAAACATTCTGTAACAAATTGAGACATCATTCTTGACTCATTCGAACTTGGAAATAACTTGTAAACTCTTCTAGGATCATTCTTGGTTCATTTGAACATGAAAATAATCTGTAACAATTTGAGACATCATTCTTGACTAATTCGAACTTGGAAATAACTTGTAAACTCTTGTAGGATCATTCTTGGCTCATTTGAACATGAAAACAATCTGTAACAAATTGAGACATCATTCTTGACTCGTTCGAACTAGGAAACAACTTGTAGCTTCATTCTTGACTCGTTTGAACATGGAACCAACTTGTAAACTCTTGTAGGATCATTCTTGGCTCATTTGAACATGAAAAAAATCTGTAACAACTTGAGACTTTATTCTTTACTCGTATGAACTTGGAAGCAACTTGTAGCTCCATTCTTGACTCGTTTGAACATGGAAACAACTTGTAAACTCTTGTAGGATTATTTTTGGCTATTTGAACATGAATACAATCTGTAACAACTTGAGACTTTATTCTTTACTCGTTTGAACTTGAAAACAACTTGTAGCTCCATTCTTGACTCGTTTGAACTTGGAAACAATTGTAAACTCTTGTAGGATCATTTTTGGCTCATTTCAACATGACAACAATCCGTAACAACTTTAGACTTCATTCTTTACTCGTTCGAACTTGGAAACAACTTGTTGCTTTATTCTTGACTGGTTTGAACATTGAAATAATTTTAAACTCTTGTTGGATCATTTTTGGCTCATTTGAACATGAAAATAATCCGTAACAACTTGAGACTTCATTCTTTACTCGTTCGAACTTGGAAACAACTTGTCGCTTCTTTCTTGACTCGTTTGAACATTGAAACAATTGTAACATCTTGTAGGATCATTCTTTGTTCATTTGAACATGAAAACAATCCATAACAAATTGAGACATCATTCTTGACTCGTTCGAAATTGGAAACAACTTGTAGCTTCATTCTTGACTCGTTTGAACATGGAAACAACTTGTAAACTCTTTTAGGATCAATCTTGGCTCATTTGAATATGAAAACAATCTGTAACAACTTGAGACTTTATTCTTTACTCGTTTAAACTTGGAGACAACTTGTCACTCCATTCTTGACTCGTTTGAACATTGAAACAATTTTAAACTCTTGTAGGATCATTTTTGGCTTATTTGAACATGACAACAATCCGTAACAACATTAGACTTCATCGTGCAGATGATTTACACGTGCTTCTGATTTTCGGTACCATTGGCAAACCAAGGATTTATCTATCTCTCACTTGATTTTTGCAAATGATTTAATGTTGTGCAGTCATGGAGATGTAAAGTCGATAGACCTACTTTTACTTGGTCTGATTGAATTCTCAAGTATCTCAGGATTAATACCTAATGGAGATAAATGTCAGTGTTTCTTTGGTAATGTAGCTGACACGGTTGTTTCTCATACTTTGGAAAATTCCGGCTTAAACTTTGAGACAATTTGTAGCTCCATTCTTGACTCGTTTGAAGATTGAAATAATTTTAAACTCTTGTAGGATCATTTTTTGGCTCATTTGACCATGAAAACAATCTGTAACAACTTGAGACTTTATTCTTTACTCGTTTGAACTTGGAAACAACTTGTAGCTTCATTCTTGATTCATTTGAACATTGAAACAATTGTAACCTCTTGTAGGATCATTCTTGGTTCATTTGGACATGAAAACAATCCGTAACAAATTGAGACATCATCTTGACTCGTTCGAACTTGGAAACAACTTGTAGCTTCATTCTTGACTCGTTTGAACATGGAAACAACTTGTAAACTCTTGTAGATTCAGTCTTGGCTCATTTGAACATGAAAACAATCCGTAACAAATGGAGACATCATTCTTGACTCGTTGAAACTTGGAAACAACTTGTAGCTTCATTCTTGATTCGTTTGAACATTGAAACAATCGTAACCTCTTGTAGGATCATTCTTGGTTCAGTTGCACATGAAAACAATCTGTAACAAATTGAGACATCATTCTTGACTCATTCAAATTTGTAAACAATTTGTAGCTTGATTCTTGACTCGTTTGAACATGGAAATAACTTCTAAACTGTTGTAGGATCATTCTTGGCTCATTTGAACATGAAAACAAAATGTAACAAATTGAGACACCATTCTTGACTCGTTCGAACTAGGAAACAACTTGTAGCTTCATTCTTGACTCGTTTGAACATGGAAACAAATTGTAAACTCATGTAGGATCATTTTTGGCTCATTTGAACATGAAAACAATCTGTAACAACTTGAGACTTTATTCTTTACTCGTTGGAACTTGGAAACAACTTGTAACTCCATTCTTGACTCGTTTGAACATGGAAAAAAATTGTAAACTCTTGTAGGATCATTCTAGGTTCAGTTGAACATGAAAACAATCCGTAACAATTGAGACATCATTCTTGACTCGTTCGACCTTGGAAATAACTTGTAGCTTCATTCTTGATTCGTTTGAACATGGAAACAACTTGTAAACTCTTGTAGGATCAGTTTTGGCTCATTTGAACATGAAAACAATCTGTAACAACTTGAGACTTTATTCTTTACTCATTTGAACATTGAAACACTTGTAACCTCTTGTAGGATCATTCTTGGTTCAGTTGAACATGAAAACAGTCCGTAACAAATTGAGACATCATTCTTTACTCGTTCGAACTTGGAAACAATTTGTAGCTTCATTCTTGACTCGTTTGAACATGGAAACAAATTGTAAACTCATGTAGGATCATTTTTGGCTCATTTGAACATGAAAACAATCTGTAACAACTTGAGACTTTATTCTTTACTCGTTGGAACTTGGAAACAACTTGTAGCTCCATTCTTGACTCGTTTGAACATTGAAACAATTGTAAATTCTTGTAGGATCATTTTTGGCTCATTTCAAGATGACAACAATCCGTAACAACTTTAGACTTCATTCTTTACTCGTTCGAACATGGAAACAACTTGTTGCTTCATTCTCGACTCATTTGAACATTGAAATAATTTTAAACTCTTGTATGATCATTTTTGGCTCATTTGAACATGAAAACAATCCGTAACAACTTCAGACTTTATTCTTTACTCGTTCGAACTTGGAAACAACTTGTAGCTTCATTCTTGATTCATTTGAACATTGAAACAATTGTAACCTCTTGTAGCATCTTTTCTTGGTTCAATTGGACATGAAAACAATCCGTAACAAATTGAGACATCATCTTGACTCGTTCGAACTTGGAAACAACTTGTAGCTTCATTCTTGACTCGTTTGAACATGGAAACAACTTGTAAACTCTTGTAGATTCAGTCTTGGCTCATTTGAACATGAAAACAATCCGTAACAAATGGAGACATCATTCTTGACTCGTTGAAACTTGGAAACAACTTGTAGCTTCATTCTTGATTCGTTTGAACATTGAAACAATCGTAACCTCTTGTAGGATCATTCTTGGTTCAGTTGCACATGAAAACAATCTGTAACAAATTGAGACATCATTCTTGACTCATTCGAATTTGTAAACAATTTGTAGCTTCATTCTTGACTCGTTTGAACATGGAAATAACATCTAAACTGTTGTAGGATCATTCTTGGCTCATTTGAACATGAAAACAAAATGTAACAAATTGAGACACCATTCTTGACTCGTTCGACCTTGGAAATAACTTGTAGCTTCATTCTTGACTCGTTTGAACATGGAAACAACTTGTAAACTCTTGTAGGATCAGTTTTGGGTCATTTGAACATGAAAACAATCTGTAACAACTTGAGACTTTATTCATTACTCGGTTGAACATGGAAACAACTTGTAGCTTTATTCTTGATTCGTTTGAACATTGAAACACTTGTAACCTCTTGTAGGATCATTCTTGGTTCAGTTGAACATGAAAACAGTCCGTAACA
Organism: Oenanthe sinensis; assembly: GCA_028671895.1. Lineage (NCBI taxonomy): Eukaryota > Viridiplantae > Streptophyta > Magnoliopsida > Apiales > Apiaceae > Oenanthe > Oenanthe sinensis. The sequence continues at coordinate 17,835,816 of CM053807.1, forward strand.
AATTTAGACATCATTCTTTACTCGTTCGAACTTGGAAACAATTTGTAGCTTCATTCTTGACTCGTTTGAACATGGAAACAAATTGTAAACTCATGTAGGATCATTTTTGGCTCATTTGAACATGAAAACAATCTGTAACAACTTGAGACTTTATTCTTTACTCGTTGGAACTTGGAAACAACTTGTAGCTCCATTCTTGACTCGTTTGAACATTGAAACAATTGTAAACTCTTGTAGGATCATTTTTGGCTCATTTCAAGATGACAACAATCCGTAACAACTTTAGACTTCATTCTTTACTCGTTCGAACATGGAAACAACTTGTTGCCTCATTCTCGACTCATTTGAACATTGAAATAATTTTAAACTCTTGTATGATCATTTTTGGCTCATTTGAACATGAAAACAATCCGTAACAACTTCAGACTTTATTCTTTACTCGTTCGAACTTGGAAACAACTTGTCGCTTCTTTCTTGACTCGTTTGAACATTGAAACAATTGTAATCTCTTGTAGGATCATTCTTCGTTCATTTGAACATGAAAACAATCCATAACAAATTGAGACATCATTCTTGACTCGTTCGAACTTGGAAACAACTTGTAGCTTCATTCTTGACTCGTTTGAACATGGAAATAACTTGTAAACTCTTTTAGGATCATTCTTGGCTCATTTGAACATGAAAACAATCTGAAACAACTTGAGACTTTATTCTTTACTCGTTTAAACTTGGAGACAACTTGTAGCTCCATTCTTGATTCGTCTGAACATTGAAACAATTTTAAACTCTTGTAGGATCATTTTTTGGCTCATTTGAACATGAAAACAATCTGTAACAACTTGAGACTTTATTCTTTACTCATTTGAACTTGGAAACAGCATGTAGCTTCATTCTTGACTCGTTTGAACATGAAAACAATCCGTAACAAATGGAGACATCATTCTTGACTCGTTCAAACTTGGAAAAACTTGTAGCTTCATTCTTGATTCGTTTGAACATTGAAACAATTGTAACCTCTTGTAGGATCGTTCATGGTTTAGTTGAACATGAAAACAATCCGTAACAATTGAAACATCATTCTTGACTCGTTCGAATTTGGAAACAATTTGTAGCTTCATTCTTGACTCATTTGAACATGGAAATAACTTGTAAACTCTTGAAGGATCATTCTTGGCTCATTTGAACATGAAAACAAAATGTAACAAATTGAGACACCATTCTTGACTCGTTCGAACTTGGAAACAACTTGTAGCTTCATTCTTGACTCGTTTGAACATGGAAACAACTTGTAAACTCTTGTAGATTCATTCTTGGCTCATTTGAACATGAAAACAATCCGTAACAAATGGAGACATCATTCTTGACTCGTTCAAACTTGGAAAAACTTGTAGCTTCACTCTTGATTCGTTTGAACATTGAAACAATTGTAACCTCTTGTAGGATCATTCATGGTTTAGTTGAACATGAAAACAATCCGTAACAATTGAGACATCATTCTTGACTCGTTCGAATTTGGAAACAATTTGTAGCTTCATTCTTGACTTGTTTGAACATGGAAATAACTTGTAAACTCTTGTACGATCATTCTTGGCTCATTTGAATATGAAAACAAAATGTAACAAATTGACACACCATTCTTGACTTGTTCGAACTTGGAAACAACTTGTAGCTTCATTCTTGACTCGTTTGAACATGGAAACAACTTGTAAACTCTTGTAGGATCATTTTTGGCTCATTTGAACATGAAAACAATCCGTAACAAATGGAGACATCATTCTTGACTCGTTCAAACTTGGAAACAACTTGTAGCTTCATTCTTGATTCGTTTGAACATTGAAACAATTGTAACCTCTTGTAGGATCATTCTTGGTTCAGTTGAACATGAAAACAATCCGTAACAATTGAGACATCATTCATGACTCGTTCGAACTTGGAAACAATTTGTAGCTTCATTCTTGACTCATTTGATCATGGAAATAACTTGTAAACTCTTGTAGGATCATTCTTTGCTCATTTGAACATGAAAACAATGTGTAACAAATTGAGACATCATGCTTGACTCGTTCGAACTTGGAAAAACTTTTAGCTTCATTCTTGATTCGTTTGAACATTGAAACAATTGTAACCTCTTGTAGGATCATTCATGGTTTAGTTGAACATGAAAACAATCTGTAACAAATTGTGATATCATTCTTGACTCGTTCGAATTTGGAAACAATTTGTAGCTTCATTCTTGACTCGTTTGAACATGGAAATAAGTTGTAAACTCTTGAAGGATCATTCTTGGCTCATTTCAACATGAAAACAAAATGTAACAAATTGAGACACCATTCTTGACTCGTTCGAACTTGGAAACAACTTGTAGCTTCATTCTTGACTCGTTTGAACATGGAAACAACTTGTAAACTCTTGTAGGATCATTTTTGGCTCATTTGAACATGAAAACAATCTGTAACAACTTAAGACTTTATTCTTTACTCGTTTGAACTTGGAAACAACTTGTAGCTTCATTTTTGACTCGTTTGAACATTGAAACAATTGTAACTTCTTGTAGGATCATTTTTGGCTCATTTGAAAATGATAACAATCCTTAGTAACTTTAGACTTCTTTCTTTACTGTTCAAAATAACTTGTCGCTTCATTCTTGACTCGTTTGAACATTGAAACAATTGTAACCTCTTGTAGGATCATTCTTGGTTCAGTTGAACATGAAAACAATCCGTAACAATTGAGACATCATTCATGACTCGTTCGAACTTGGAAACAATTTGTAGCTTCATTCTTGACTCATTTGATCATGGAAATAACTTGTAAACTCTTGTAGGATCATTCTTTGCTCATTTGAACATGAAAACAATCTGTAACAAATTGAGACATCATGCTTGACTCGTTCGAACTTGGAAAAACTTGTAGCTTCATTCTTGATTCGTTTGAACTTTGAAACAATTGTAACCTCTTGTAGGATCATTCATGGTTTAGTTGAACATGAAAACAATCTGTAACAAATTGTGATATCATTCTTGACTCGTTCGAATTTGGAAACAATTTGTAGCTTCATTCTTGACTCGTTTGAACATGGAAATAACTTGTAAACTCTTGAAGGATCATTCTTGGCTCATTTCAACATGAAAACAAAATGTAACAAATTGAGACACCATTCTTGACTCGTTCGAACTTGGAAACAACTTGTTGCTTCATTCTTGACTCGTTTGAACATGGAAACAACTTGTAAACTCTTGTAGGATCATTTTTGGCTCATTTGAACATGAAAACAATCTGTAACAACTTGAGACTTTATTCTTTACTCGTTTGAACTTGGAAACAACTTGTTGCTTCATTTTTGACTCGTTTGAACATTGAAACAATTGTAACTTCTTGTAGGATCATTTTTGGCTCATTTGAAAATGATAACAATCCTTAGTAACTTTAGACTTCATTCTTTACTGTTCAAAATAACTTGTCGCTTCATTCTTGACTCGTTTGAACATTGAAACAATTGTAACCTCTTGTAGGATCATTCTTGGTTCAGTTGAACATGAAAACAATCCGTAACAATTGAGACATCATTCATGACTCGTTCGAACTTGGAAACAATTTGTAGCTTCATTCTTGACTCATTTGATCATGGAAATAACTTGTAAACTCTTGTAGGATCATTCTTTGCTCATTTGAACATGAAAACAATGTGTAACAAATTGAGACACCATTCTTGACTTGTTCGAGTCAAGAATGGTGTCTCAATTTGTTACATTTTGTTTTCATGTTCAAATGAGCCAAGAATGATCCTACAAGAGTTTACAAGTTATTTCCATGTTCAAACGAGTCAAGAATGAAGCTACAAGTTGTTTCCAAGTTCGAACGAGTCAAGAATGGTGTCTCAATTTGTTACATTTTGTTTTCATGTTGAAATGAGCCAAGAATGATCCTACAAGAGTTTACAAGTTATTTCCATGTTCAAACGAGTAAAGAATGAAGCTATAAATTGTTTCCAAATTCGAACGAGTCAAGAATGGTGTCTCAATTTGTTACAGATTGTTTTCATGTTCAACTAAACCATGAATGATCCTACAAGAGGTTACAATTGTTTCAATGTTCAAACGAATCAAGAATGAAGCTACAAGTTTTTTCCAAGTTTGAACGAGTCAAGAATGATGTCTTCATTTGTTACGGATTTTTTTCATGTTCAAATGAGCCAAGAATGAATCTACAACAGTTTACAAGTTATTTCCATGTTCAAACGAGTCAAGAATGAAGCTACAAATTGTTTCCAAATTCGAACGAGTCAAGAATGGTGTCTCAATTTGTTACAGATTGTTTTCATGTTCAACTAAACCACGAATGATCCTACAAGAGGTTACAATTGTTTCAATGTTCAAACGAATCAAGAATGAAGCTACAAGTTTTTTCCAAGTTTGAACGAGTCAAGAATGATGTCTCCATTTGTTACGGATTTTTTTCATGTTCAAATGAGCCAAGAATGAATCTACAAGAGTTTACAAGTTGTTTCCATGTTCAAACGAGTCAAGAATGAAGCTACAAGTTGTTTCCAAGTTCAAACGAGTCAAGAATAAAGTCTCAAGTTGTTACAGATTGTTTTCATATTCAAATGAGCCAAAACTGATCCTACAAGAGGTTACAATTGTTTCAATGTTCAAATGAATCAAGAATGAAGCTACAAGTTGTTTCCAAGTTGGAACGAGTCAAGAATGATGTCTCCATTTGTTACGGATTGTTTTCATGTTCAAATGAGCCAAAAATGATCCTACAAGAGTTTACAAGTTGTTTCCATGTTCAAACGAGTCAAGAATGCAGCTACAAGTTGTTTCCAAGTTCGAACGAGTCAAGAATGGTGTCTCAATTTGATACATTTTGTTTTCATGTTCAAATGAGCCAAGAATGATCCTACAAGAGTTTACAAGTTATTTCCATGTTCAAACGAGTCAAGAATGAAGCTACAAGTTGTTTCCAAGTTCGAACGAGTCAAGAATGGTGTCTCAATTTGTTACATTTTGTTTTCATGTTCAAATGAGCCAAGAATAATCCTACAAGAGTTTACAAGTTATTTCCATGTTCAAACGAGTCAAGAATGAAGTTACAAATTGTTTCCAAATTAGAACGAGTCAAGAATGATGTCTCAATTTGTTACAGATTGTTTTCATGTTCAACTAAACCATAAATGATCCTACAAGAGGTTACAATTGTTTCAATGTTCAAACGAATCAAGAATGAAGCTACAAGTTTTTTCCAAGTTTGAACGAGTCAAGAATGATGTCTCCATTTGTTACGGATTGTTTTCATGTTCAAATGAGCCAAGAATGAATCTACAAGAGTTTACAAGTTGTTTCCATGTTCAAACGAGTCAAGAATGAAGCTACAAGTTGTTTCCAAGTTCGAACGAGTCAAGATGATGTCTCAATTTGTTATGGATTGTTTTCATGTCCAAATGAACCAAGAATGATCCTAGAGGAGTTACAATTGTTTCAATGTTCAAACGAGTCAAGAATGAAGCTACAAGTTATTTCCAAGTTCGAACGAGTCAAGAATGATGTCTCAATTTGTTACAGATTGTTTTCATGTTCAAATGAGCCAAGAATGAATCTACAAGAGTTTACAAGTTGTTTCCATGTTCAAACGAGTCAAGAATGAAGCTACAAGTTGTTTCCAAGTTCGAACGAGTCAAGAATGGTGTCTCAATTTGTTACATTTTGTTTTCATGTTCAAATGAGCCAAGAATGATCCTACAAGAGTTTACAAGTTATTTCCATGTTCAAACGAGTCAAGAATGATGTCTCAATTTGTTAGAGATTGTTTTCATGTGCAACTGAACCAAGAATGATCCTACAAGAGGTTACAATTGTTTCAATGTTCAAACGAATCAAGAATGAAGCTACAAGTTGTTTCCAAGTTTCAACGAGTCAAGAATGATGTCTCCATTTGTTACGGATTATTTTCATGTTCAAATGAGCCAAGAATGAATCTACAAGAGTTTACAAGTTCTTTCCATGTTCAAACGAGTCAAGAATGAAGCTACAAGTTGTTTCCAAGTTCGAACGAGTCAAGAACGCTGTCTCAATTTGTTACAGATTGTTTTCATGTTCAACCAAACCATGAATGATCCTACAAGAGGTTATAATTGTTTCAATGTTCAAACGAATCAAGAATGAAGCTACAAGTTTTTTCCAAGTTTGAACGAGTCAAGAATGATGTCTCCATTTGTTACGGATTGTTTTCATGTTTAAATGAGCCAAGAATGAATCTACAAGAGTTTACAAGTTGTTTCCATGTTCAAACGAGTCAAGAATGAAGCTACAAGTTGTTTCCAAGTTCGAACGAGTCAAGATGATGTCTCAATTTGTTATGGATTGTTTTCATGTCCAAATGAACCAAGAATGATCCTACAAGAGTTACAATTGTTTCAATGTTCAAACGAGTCAAGAATGAAGCTACCAATTGTTTCCAAGTTCGAACGAGTCAAGAATGATGTCTCAATTTGTTACATTTTGTTTTCATGTTCAAATGAACCAAGAATGATCCTACAAGAGTTTACAAGTTATTTCCATGTTCAAACGAGTCAAGAATGAAGCTACAAGTTGTTTCCAAGTTCGAACGAGTCAAGAATGGTGTCTCAATTTGTTACATTTTGTTTTCATGTTCAAATGAGCCAAGAATAATCCTACAAGAGTTTACAAGTTATTTCCATGTTCAAACGAGTCAAGAATGAAGCTACAAATTGTTTCCAAATTCGAACGAGTCAAGAATGATGTCTCAATTTGTTACAGATTGTTTTCATGTTCAACTAAACCATAAATGATCCTACAAGAGGTTACAATTGTTTCAATGTTCAAACGAATCAAGAATGAAGCTACAAGTTTTTTCCAAGTTTGAACGAGTCAAGAATGATGTCTCCATTTGTTACGGTTGAAACAATTGTAACCTCTTGTAGGATCAGTTTTGGCTCATTTGAACATGAAAACAATCTGTAACAACTTGAGACTTTATTCTTGACTCGTTTGAACTTGGAAACAACTTGTAGCTTCATTCTTGACTCGTTTGAACATGGAAACAACTTGTAAACTGTTGTAGATTCATTCTTGGCTCATTTGAACATGAAAAAAATCCGTAACAAATGAAGACATCATTCTTGACTCGTTCAAACTTGGAAAAAACTTGTAGCTTCATTCTTGATTCGTTTGAACATTGAAACAATTGTAACCTCATGTAGGATCATTCATGGTTTAGTTGAACATGAAAACAATCTGTAACAAATTGAGACACCATTCTTGACTCGTTCGAATTTGGAAACAATTTATAGCTTCATTCTTGACTCGTTTGAACATGGAAATAACTTGTAAACTCTTGTAGGATCATTCTTGGCTCATTTCAACATGAAAACAAAATGTAACAAATTGAGACACCATTCTTGACTCGTTCGGACTTGGAAACAACTTGTAGCTTCATTCTTGACTCGTTTGAACATGGAAATAACTTGTAAACTCTTGTAGGATCATTCTTGGCTCATTTGAACATGAAAACAAAATGTAACAAATTGAGACACCATTCTTGACTCGTTCGAACTTGGAAACAACTTGTAGCTGCATTCTTGACTCGTTTGAACATGGAAACAACTTGTAAACTCTTGTTGGATCATTTTTGGCTCATTTGAACATGAAAACAATCCGTAACAAATGGAGACATCATTCTTGACACGTTCAAACTTGGAAACAACTTGTAGCTTCATTCTTGATTCATTTGAACATTGAAACAATTGTAACCTCTTGTAGGATCATTCATGGTTTAGTTGAACATGAAAACAATCTGTAACAAATTGAGACACCATTCTTGACTCGTTCGAATTTGGAAACAATTTGTAGCTTCATTCTTGACTCGTTTGAACATGGAAATAACTTGTAAACTCTTGTAGGATCATTCTTGGCTCATTTCAACATGAAAACAAAATGTAACAAATTGAGACACCATTCTTGACTCGTTCGAACTTGGAAACAACTTGTAGATTCATTCTTGACTCGTTTGAACATGGAAATAACTTGTAAACTCTTGTAGGATCATTCTTGGCTCATTTGAACATGAAAACAAAATGTAACAAATTGAGACACCATTCTTGACTCGTTCGAACTTGGAAACAACTTGTAGCTGCATTCTTGACTCGTTTGAACATAGAAACAACTTGTAAACTCTTGTAGGATCATTCTTGGCTCATTTGAACATGAAAAAAATCCGTAATAAATGGAGACATCATTCTTGACTCGTTCAAACTTGGAAAAAACTTGTAGCTTCATTCTTGATTCATTTGAACATTGAAACAATTGTAACCTCTTGTAGGATCAGTTTTGGCTCATTTGAACATGAAAACAATCTGTAACAACTTGAGACTTTATTCTTGACTCGTTTGAACTTGGAAACAACTTGTAGCTTCATTCTTGACTCGTTTGAATATGGAAACAACTTGTAAACTCTTGTAGATTCATTCTTCGCTCATTTGAACATGAAAAAAATCCGTAACAAATGGAGACATCATTCTTGACTCTTTTAAACTTGGAAAAAACTTGTAGCTTCATTCTTGATTCGTTTGAACATTGAAACAATTGTAACCTCTTGTAGGATCATTCATGGTTTAGTTGAACATGAAAACAATCTGTAACAAATTGAGACACCATTCTTGACTCGTTCGAATTTGGAAACAATTTGTAGCTTCATTCTTGACTCGTTTGAACATGGAAATAACTTGTAAACTCTTGTAGGATCATTCTTGGCTCATTTCAACATGAAAACAAAATGTAACAAATTGAGACACCATTCTTGACTCGTTCGAACATGGAAACAACATGTAGCTTCATTCTTGACTCGTTTGAACATGGAAATAACTTGTAAACTCTTGTAGGATCATTCTTGGCTCATTTGAACATGAAAACAAAATGTAACAAATTGACACACCATTCTTGACTCGTTCGAACTTGGAAACAACTTGTAGCTGCATTCTTGACTCGTTTGAACATGGAAACAACTTGTAAACTCTTGTAGGATCATTTTTGGCTCATTTGAACATGAAAACAATCCGTAACAAATGGAGACATCATTCTTGACTCGTTCAAACTTGGAAACAACTTGTAGCTTCATTCTTGATTCATTTGATCATTGAAACAATTGTAACCTCTTGTAGGATCATTCATGGTTTAGTTGAACATGAAAACAATCTGTAACAAATTGAGACACCATTCTTGACTCGTTCGAATTTGGAAACAATTTGTAGCTTCATTCTTGACTCGTTTGAACATGGAAATAACTTGTAAACTCTTGTAGGATCATTCTTGGCTCATTTCAACATGAAAACAAAATGTAACAAATTGAGACACCATTCTTGACTCGTTCGAACTTGGAAACAACTTGTAGCTTCATTCTTGACTCGTTTGAACATGGAAACAACTTGTAAACTCTTGTAGGATCATTCTTGGCTCATTTGAACATGAAAAAAATCCGTAATAAATGGAGACATCATTCTTGACTCGTTCAAACTTGGAAAAAACTTGTAGCTTCATTCTTGATTCATTTGAACATTGAAACAATTGTAACCTCTTGTAGGATCAGTTTTGGCTCATTTGAACATGAAAACAATCTGTAACAACTTGAGACTTTATTCTTGACTCGTTTGAACTTGGAAACAACTTGTAGCTTCATTCTTGACTCGTTTGAACATGGAAACAACTTGTAAACTCTTGTAGATTCATGCCTGGCTCATTTGAACATGAAAAAAATCCGTAACAAATGGAGACATCATTCTTGACTCGTTCAAACTTGGAAAATTTGTAGCTTCATTCTTGATTCGTTTGAACATTGAAACAATTGTAACCTCTTGTAGGATCATTCATGGTTTAGTTGAACATGAAAACAATCTGTAACAAATTGAGACACCATTCTTGACTCGTTCGAATTTGGAAACAATTTGTAGCTTCATTCTTGACTCGTTTGAACATGGAAATAACTTGTAAACTCTTGTAGGATCATTCTTGGCTCATTTGAACATGAAAACAATCTGTAACAAATTGAGACACCATTCTTGACTCGTTCGAACTTGGAAACAACTTGTAGCTTCATTCTTGACTCGTTTGAACATGGAAATAACTTGTAAACTCTTGTAGGATCATTCTTGGCTCATTTGAACATGAAAACAAAATGTAACAAATTGAGACACCATTCTTGACTCGTTCGAACTTGGAAACAACTTGTAGCTGCATTCTTGACTCGTTTTAACATGGAAACAACTTGTAAACTCTTGTAGGATCATTTTTGGCTCATTTGAACATGAAAACAATCCGTAACAAATGGAGACATCATTCTTGACTCGTTCAAACTTGGAAACAACTTGTAGCTTCATTCTTGATTCATTTGAACATTGAAACAATTGTAACCTCTTGTAGGATCATTCATGGTTTAGCTGAACATGAAAACAATCTGTAACAAATTGAGACACCATTCTTGACTCGTTCGAATTTGGAAACAATTTGTAGCTTCATTCTTGACTCGTTTGAACATGGAAATAACTTGTAAACTCTTGTAGGATCATTCTTGGCTCATTTCAACATGAAAACAAAATGTAACAAATTGAGACACCATTCTTGACTCGTTGGAACTTGGAAACAACTTGTAGCTTCATTCATGACTCGTTTGAACATGGAAATAACTTGTAAACTCTTGTAGGATCATTCTTGGCTCATTTGAACATGAAAACAAAATGTAACATATTGAGACACCATTCTTGACTCGTTCGAACTTGGAAACAACTTGTAGCTGCATTCTTGACTCGTTTGAACATGGAAACAACTTGTAAACTCTTGTAGGATCATTCTTGGCTCATTTGAACATGAAAAAAATCCGTAATAAATGGAGACATCATTCTTGCCTCGTTCAAACTTGGAAAAAACTTGTAGCTTCATTCTTGATTCATTTGAACATTGAAACAATTGTAAGCTCTTGTAGGATCAGTTTTGGCTCATTTGAACATGAAAACAATCTGTAACAACTTGAGACTTTATTCTTGACTCGTTTGAACTTGGAAACAACTTGTAGCTTCATTCTTGACTCGTTTGAATATGGAAAAAACTTGTAAACTCTTGTAGATTCATTCTTCGCTCATTTGAACATGAAAAAAATCCGTAACAAATGGAGACATCATTCTTGACTCGTTCAAACTTGGAAAAAACTTGTAGCTTCATTCTTGATTCGTTTGAACATTGAAACAATTGTAACCTCTTGTAGGATCATTCATGGTTTAGTTGAACATGAAAACAATCTGTAACAAATTGAGACACCATTCTTGACTCGTTCGAATTTGGAAACAATTTGTAGCTTCATTCTTGACTCGTTTGAACATGGAAATAACTTGTAAACTCTTGTAGGATCATTCTTGGCTCATTTCAACATGAAAACAAAATGTAACAAATTGAGACACCATTCTTGACTCGTTCGAACTTGGAAACAACTTGTAGCTTCATTCTTGACTCGTTTGAACATGGAAATAACTTGTAAACTCTTGTAGGATCATTCTTGGCTCATTTGAACATGAAAACAAAATGTAACAAATTGAGACACCATTCTTGACTCGTGCGAACTTGGAAACAACTTGTAGCTGCATTCTTGACTCGTTTGAACATGGAAACAACTTGTAAACTCTTGTAGGATCATTTTTGGCTCATTTGAACATGAAAACAATCCGTAACAAATGGAGACATCATTCTTGACTCGTTCAAACTTGGAAACAACTTGTAGCTTCATTCTTGATTCATTTGATCATTGAAACAATTGTAACCTCTTGTAGGATCATTCATGGTTTAGTTGAACATGAAAACAATCTGTAACAAATTGAGACACCATTCTTGACTCGTTCGAATTTGGAAACAATTTGTAGCTTCATTCTTGACTCGTTTGAACATGGAAATAACTTGTAAACTCTTGTAGGATCATTCTTGGCTCATTTCAACATGAAACCAAAATGTAACAAATTGAGACACCATTCTTGACTCGTTCGAACTTGGAAACAACTTGTAGCTTCATTCTTGACTCGTTTGAACATGGAAACAACTTGTAAACTCTTGTAGGATCATTCTTGGCTCATTTGAACATGAAAAAAATCCGTAATAAATGGAGACATCATTCTTGACTCGTTCAAACTTGGAAAAAACTTGTAGCTTCATTCTTGATTCATTTGAACATTGAAACAATTGTAACCTCTTGTAGGATCAGTTTTGGCTCATTTGAACATGAAAACAATCTGTAACAACTTGAGACTTTATTCTTGACTCGTTTGAACTTGGAAACAACTTGTAGCTTCATTCTTGACTCGTTTGAACATGGAAACAACTTGTAAACTCTTGTAGATTCATTCCTGGCTCATTTGAACATGAAAAAAATCCGTAACAAATGGAGACATCATTCTTGACTCGTTCAAACTTGGAAAATTTGTAGCTTCATTCTTGATTCGTTTGAACATTGAAACAATTGTAACCTCTTGTAGGATCATTCATGGTTTAGTTGAACATGAAAACAATCTGTAACAAATTGAGACACCATTCTTGACTTGTTCGAATTTGGAAACAATTTGTAGCTTCATTCTTGACTCGTTTGAACATGGAAATAACTTGTAAACTCTTGTAGGATCATTCTTGGCTCATTTCAACATGAAAACAAAATGTAACAAATTGAGACACCATTCTTGACTCGTTCGAACTTGGAAACAACTTGTATCTTCATTCTTGACTCGTTTGAACATGGAAATAACTTGTAAACTCTTGTAGGATCATTCTTGGCTCATTTGAACATGAAAACAAAATGTAACAAATTGAGACACCATTCTTGACTCGTTCGAACTTGGAAACAACTTGTAGCTGCATTCTTGACTCGTTTTAACATGGAAACAACTTGTAAACTCTTGTAGGATCATTTTTGGCTCATTTGAACATGAAAACAATCCGTAACAAATGGAGACATCATTCTTGACTCGTTCAAACTTGGAAACAACTTGTAGCTTCATTCTTGATTCATTTGAACATTGAAACAATTGTAACCTCTTGTAGGATCATTCATGGTTTAGTTGAACATGAAAACAATCTGTAACAAATTTAGACACCATTCTTGACTCGTTCGAATTTGGAAACAATTTGTAGCTTCATTCTTGACTCGTTTGAACATGGAAATAACTTGTAAACTCTTGTAGGATCATTCTTGGCTCATTTCAACATGAAAACAAAATGTAACAAATTGAGACACCATTCTTGACTCGTTGGAACTTGGAAACAACTTGTAGCTTCATTCTTGACTCGTTTGAACATGGAAATAACTTGTAAACTCTTGTAGGATCATTCTTGGCTCATTTGAACATGAAAACAAAATGTAACAAATTGAGACACCATTCTTGACTCGTTCGAACTTGGAAACAACTTGTAGCTGCATTCTTGACTCGTTTGAACATGGAAACAACTTGTAAACTCTTGTAGGATCATTCTTGGCTCATTTGAACATGAAAAAAATCCGTAATAAATGGAGACATCATTCTTGCCTCGTTCAAACTTGGAAAAAACTTGTAGCTTCATTCTTGATTCATTTGAACATTGAAACAATTGTAAGCTCTTGTTGGATCAGTTTTGGCTCATTTGAACATGAAAACAATCTGTAACAACTTGAGACTTTATTCTTGACTCGTTTGAACTTGGAAACAACTTGTAGCTTCATTCTTGACTCGTTTGAATATGGAAACAACTTGTAAACTCTTGTAGATTCATTCTTCGCTCATTTGAACATGAAAAAAATCCGTAACAAATGGAGACATCATTCTTGACTCGTTCAAACTTGGAAAAAACTTGTAGCTTCATTCTTGATTCGTTTGAACATTGAAACAATTGTAACCTCTTGTAGGATCATTCATGGTTTAGTTGAACATGAAAACAATCTGTAACAAATTGAGACACCATTCTTGACTCGTTCGAATTTGGAAACAATTTGTAGCTTCATTCTTGACTCGTTTGAACTTGGAAATAACTTGTAAACTCTTGTAGGATCATTCTTGGCTCATTTCAACATGAAAACAAAATGTAACAAATTGAGACACCATTCTTGACTCGTTGGAACTTGGAAACAACTTGTAGCTTCATTCTTGACTCGTTTGAACATGGAAATAACTTGTAAACTCTTGTAGGCTCATTCTTGGCTCATTTGAACATGAAAACAAAATGTAACAAATTGAGACACCATTCTTGACTCGTTCGAACTTGGAAACAACTTGTAGCTGCATTCTTGACTCGTTTGAACATGGAAACAACTTGTAAACTCTTGTAGGATCATTCTTGGCTCATTTGAACATGAAAAAAATCCGTAATAAATGGAGACATCATTCTTGCCTCGTTCAAACTTGGAAAAAACTTGTAGCTTCATTCTTGATTCATTTGAACATTGAAACAATTGTAAGCTCTTGTAGGATCAGTTTTGGCTCATTTGAACATGAAAACAATCTGTAACAACTTGAGACTTTATTCTTGACTCGTTTGAACTTGGAAACAACTTGTAGCTTCATTCTTGACTCGTTTGAATATGGAAACAACTTGTAAACTCTTGTAGATTCATTCTTCGCTCATTTGAACATGAAAAAAATCCGTAACAAATGGAGACATCATTCTTGACTCGTTCAAACTTGGAAAAAACTTGTAGCTTCATTCTTGATTCGTTTGAACATTGAAACAATTGTAACCTCTTGTAGGATCATTCATGGTTTAGTTGAACATGAAAACAATCCGTAACAAATTGAGACATCATTCTTGACTCGTTCGAACTTGGAAACAATTGGTAGCTTCATTCTTGACTCGTTTGAACATTGAAATAATTGTAACTCTTGTAGGATCATTCTTGGTTCATTTGGACATGAAAACAATCCGTAACAAATTGAGACATCATTCTTGACTCGTTCGAACTTGGAAACAATTGGTAGCTTCATTCTTGACTCGTTTGAACATTGAAATAATTGTAACTCTTGTAGGATCATTCTTGGTTCATTTGGACATGAAAACAATCCGTAACAAATTGAGACATCATTCTTGACTCGTTCGAACTTGGAAACAATTGGTAGCTTCATTCTTGACTCGTTTGAATATTGAAACAATTGTAACCTCTTGTAGGATCATTCTTGGTTCAGTTGAACATGAAAACAATCCGTAACAAATTGAGACATCATTCTTGACTCGTTCGAACTTGGAAACAATTGGTAGCTTCATTCTTGACTCGTTTGAACATTGAAATAATTGTAACTCTTGTAGGATCATTCTTGGTTCATTTGGACATGAAAACAATCCATAACAAATTGAGACATCATCTTGACTCGTTCGAACTTGGAAACAACTTGTAGCTTTATTCTTGACTCGTTTGAACATGGAAACAAGTTGTAAACTCTTGTAGATTCATTCTTGGCTCATTTGAACATGAAAACAATCCGTAACAAATGGAGACATCATTCTTGACTCGTTCAAACTTGGAAAAAACTTGTAGCTTCATTCTTGATTCGTTTGAACATTGAAACAATTATAACCTCTTGTAGGATCATTCATGGTTTGGTTGAACATGAAAACAATCTGTAACAAATTGAGACAGCGTTCTTGACTCGTTCGAACTTGGAAACAACTTGTAGCTTCATTCTTGACTCGTTTGAACATGGAAAGAACTTGTAAACTCTTGTAGATTCATTCTTGGCTCATTTGAACATGAAAATAATCCGTAACAAATGGAGACATCATTCTTGACTCGTTGAAACTTGGAAACAACTTGTAGCTTCATTCTTGATTCGTTTGAACATTGAAACAATTGTAACCTCTCTTAGGATCATTCTTGGTTCAGTTGCACATGAAAACAATCTGTTACAAATTGAGACATCATTCTTGACTCGTTCGAATTTGGAAATAATTTGTAGCTTCATTCTTGACTCGTTTGAACATGGAAATAACTTGTAAACTCTTGTAGGATCATTCTTGGCTCATTTGAACATGAAAACAAAATGTAACAAATTGAGACACCATTCTTGACTCGTTCGATCTTGGAAACAACTTGTAGCTTCATTCTTGACTCGTTTGAACATGGAAACAACTTGTAAACTCTTGTAGGATCATTTTTGGCTCATTTGAACATGAAAACAATCTGTAACAACTTGAGCATTTATTCTTTACTCGTTTGAACTTGGAAACAACTTGTAGCTCCATTCTTGACTCGTTTGAACATTGAAACAATTGTAAACTCTTGTAGGATCATTTTTGGCTCATTTCAACATGACAACAATTCGTAACAACTTCAGACTTCATTCTTTACTCGTTCAAACTTGGAAACAACTTGTCGCTTCTTTCTTGACTCGTTTGAATATTGAAACAATTGTAACCTCTTGTAGGATCATTCTTGGTTCATTTGAACATGAAAACCATCCATAACAAATTGAGACATCATTCTTGACTCGTTCGAACTTAGAAACAACTTGTAGCTTCATTCTTGACTCGTTTGAACATGGAAACAACTCGTGGTTCTCTGCCTATCAGATATTTAGGCCTTCCTCTGCTCACCACAAAGCTTTCCCTTCGGGACTGTCAGCCTCTAATTTTTAAGCTCACAGCTCGTATTAATAGCTGGCTCACAAAATTCTTGAGTCATGCGGGCCGTTTGCAACTTATTAAGGTTGTACTATTTGGAATTCAAGGATTCTGGGCAGCTCATTTTTATCTCCCAAAAAATGTTCTTAAGCAATTGCAATCATTGTTTACCAGGTTTTTGTGGGGTGGTGCGACCTCTTTGCATAAGCAGGTGAAAGTTTCTTGGCATCATTGTTGCTTACCAAAATGTGAATGGGGACTGGGTATTAAAGATCTTTGTGAATGGAATAGAGCATCTATCTTATTTCAGCTATGGAGAATCGTTCAGTCTCGCCATGTTTCGCTTTGGATTGCTTGGTTTAAACGAAGTTATTTGCGCAACAAATCCATCTGGACAGTGGATATCCCATCACGAGCCTCTTGGTGTGTGCGAAAGATCTTACAAGTTAGACCTCAAGCACTTCAGCACATTAGTTTTAATGTGGGTCGGCATTCCCAGCTCTTGTTTTGGCATGATCCTTGGATATTTGCAAGGCCTTTACTTCATCATTTTCCCACTTCTATAATTCAATTAGCAGACTCTACGAATGGGGCCATTGTGGGTGACTACATTTGTAATGGATCCTGGTCGCTACCTACTTCAAATCATACTATGATTCTGGAGCTTAGGCAGCTTATAGCTCGGGTTCCCATACATTCAGTTGATTGTGTTCGTAGGGATGGTTCCTCTCTTGTTACTACTACTGTAATTTGGAACTCATTTCGGCAAACTTCTGTTCCTCCTCCATGGATAGACGCTATTTGGCATCCTCTTAATATTCCAAAATGTTCTTTTACACTTTGGCTAGCTTTAAATAGTAGACTTCTAACTAGAGATAGAATGTCCAGATTCAACATGGCCACAGATCTTCACTGTCTCCTTTGTCTTAATGCTCTTGAATCGCATTCACAACTATTTGGTTCTTGTGTTTTTATCTCAGACTTATTGAATGCTTCTGGGTTTAAATTCACTTGTAATTGGACAAGCTTTTGTCAGGGATTTATCTTGATGGGTAGGCCTTCTAAAATCAAAAGGCTGTTGGCTTATCTTTATTTAGCAGTTACTTTCTACCACATATGGCTAGAACGAAATGACCGTTTGCATAATTCCAGTCAGGGCAGGTCACCTGGTCAATTGCAGGTGCTTATTAAACAAATGGTTCGGAATAAAGTATTTACCAATGCTATGTTTCAAAAAGCGGCAAGGAGAGATTCCTCTCTTATATTGTCTCTTCTCTAGTCTACTAATCAACTGCACCAACCTTATAACCAGTTCTAAAATTTAATTTTTCATTGTTTATGTTTCTACTTGTATGTTTATCTCAAGTAGAATTTATGTTTGAGTTCAGTTGTGTTGCTTCCCGCGGGGTATGCCCCTAGATTATGTATTCCCTTTCTTTTTAATATAATATCTATTTACCAAAAAAAAACAACATTAGACTTCATTCTTTACTCGTTCGAACTTGGAAACAACATGTAGCTTCATTCTTGACTCGTTTGAACATTGAAACAATTGTAAACTCTTGGAGGATCATTCTTGGTTCATTTGGACATGAAAACAATCTGTAACAAATTGAGACTTCATTCTTGACTCTTCGAACTTGGAAACAATTTGTAGCTTCATTCTTGACTCGTTTGATCATGGAAATAACTTGTAAACTCTTATAGGATCATTCTTGGCTCATTTGAACATGAAAACAATCTGTAACAAATTGAGACATCATTCTTGACTCGTTCGAACTTGGCAACAATTTGTAGCTTCATTCTTGACTCGTTTGATCATGGAAATAACTTGTAAACTCTTGTAGGATTATTTTTGGCTCATTTGAACATGAAAACAATCTGTAACAACTTGAGACTTTATTCTTTACTAGTTTAAACTTGGAGACAACTTGTCACTCCATTCTTGACTCGTTTGAACATTGAAACAATTTTAAACTCTTGTAGGATCATTTTTGGCTTATTTGAACATTACAACAATCCGTAACAACATTAGACTTCATTCTTTACTCGTTCGAACTTGGAAACAACATGTAGCTTCATTCTTGACTCGTTTGAACATTGAAACAATTGTAAACTCTTGTAGGATCATTCTTGGTTCATTTGAACATGAAAACAATCCATAACAAATTGAGACATCATTCTTGACTCGTTCAAACTTGGAAACAATTTGTAGCTTCATTCTGGACTCGCTTGAACATGGAAATAACTTGTAAACTCTTGTAGGATCATTCTTGGTTCATTTGAACATGAAAACATTCTGTAACAAATTGAGACATCATTCTTGACTCATTCGAACTTGGAAATAACTTGTAAACTCTTCTAGGATCATTCTTGGTTCATTTGAACATGAAAACAATCTGTAACAAATTAAGACATCATTCTTGACTCATTCGAACTTGGAAATAACTTGTAAACTCTTGTAGGATCATTCTTGGCTCATTTGAACATGAAAACAATCTGTAACAAATTGAGACATCATTCTTGACTCGTTCGAACTGGGAAACAACTTGTAGCTTCATTCTTGACTCGTTTGAACAAGGAACCAACTTGTAAACTCTTGTAGGATCATTCTTGGCTCATTTGAACATGAAAAAAATCTGTAACAACTTGAGACTTTATTCTTTACTCGTTTGAACTTGGAAACAACTTGTAGCTCCATTCTTGACTCGTTTGAACATGGAAACAACTTGTAAACTCTTGTAGGATTATTTTTGGCTCATTTGAACATGAAAACAATCTGTAACAACTTGAGACTTTATTCTTTACTCGTTTGAACTTGGAAACAACTTGTAGCTCCATTCTTGACTCGTTTGAACTTGGAAACAATTGTAAACTCTTGTAGGATCATTTTTGGCTCATTTCAACATGACAACAATCCGTAACAACTTTAGACTTCATTCTTTACTCGTTCGAACTTGGAAACAACTTGTTGCTTCATTCTTGACTGGTTTGAACATTGAAATAATTTTAAACTCTTGTAGGATCATTTTTGGCTTATTTGAACATGAAAATAATCTGTAACAACTTGAGACTTCATTCTTTACTCGTTCGAACTTGGAAACAACTTGTCGCTTCTTTCTTGACTCGTTTGAACATTGAAACAATTGTAACATCTTGTAGGATCATTCTTTGTTCATTTGAACATGAAAAAAATCCATAACAAATTGACACATCATTCTTGACTCGTTCGAAATTGGAAACAACTTGTAGCTTCATTCTTGACTCGTTTGAACATGGAAACAACTTGTAAACTCTTTTAGGATCAATTTTGGCTCATTTGAATATGAAAACAATCTGTAACAACTTGAGACTTTATTCTTTACTCGTTTAAACTTAAAGACAACTTGTCACTCCATTCTTGACTAGTTTGAACATTGAAACAATTTTAAACTCTTGTAGGATCATTTTTGGCTTATTTGAACATGACAACAATCCGTACCAACATTAGACTTCATTCTTTACTCGTTCGAACTTGGAAACAACATGTAGCTTCATTCTTGACTCGTTTGAACATTGAAACAATTGTAAACTCTTGTAGGATCATTCTTGGTTCATTTGGACATGAAAACAATCTGTAACATATTGAGACATCATTCTTGACTCGTTCGAACTTGGAAACAATTTGTAGCTTCATTCTTGACTCGTTTGATCATGGAAATAACTTGTAAACTCTTGTAGGATCATTCTTGGCTCATTTGAACATGAAAACAATCTGTAACAAATTGAGACATCATTCTTGACTCGTTCGAACTTGGAAATAACTTATAGCTTCATTCTTGATTCGTTTGAACATGGAAACAACTTGTAAACTCTTGTAGGATCATATTGGGCTCATTTGAACATGAAAACAATCTGTAACAACTTGAGACTTTTTTCTTTACTCGTTTGAACTTGGAAATAACTTGTAGCTTCATTCTTGATTTGTTTGAACATTGAAACAATTGTAACCTCTTGTAGGATCATTCTTGGTTCAGTTGAACATGAAAACAATCCGTAACAAATTGAGACATCATTCTTTACTCGTTCGAACTTGGAAACAATTTGTAGCTTCATTCTTGACTCGTTTGAACATAGAAGCAATTGGAAACTCTTGTAGCATCATTCTTGGTTCATTTGGACATGAAAACAATCCGTAACAAATTGAGATATCTTTCTTGACTCGTTCAAAATTGGAAACAACTTGTAGCTTCATTCTTGATTCGTTTGAACATTGAAACACTTGTAACCTCTTGTAGGATCATTCTTGGTTCAGTTGAACATGAAAACAATCCGTAACAAATTGAGACATCATTCTTTACTCGTTCGAACTTGGAAACAATTTGTAGCTTCATTCTTGACTCGTTTGAACATGGAAATAACTTGTAAACTCTTGTAGGATCATTCTTGGTTCATTTGAACATTAAAACAATCCATAACAAATTGAGACATCATTTGTGACTCGTTCGAACTTGGAAACAACTTGTAGCTTCATTCTTGACTCGTTTGAACATGGAACCAACTTGTAAACTCTTGTAGGATCATTCTTGGCTCATTTGAACATGAAAACAAACTGTAACAACTTGAGAGATATTCTTTACTCGTTTGAACTTGGAAACAACTTGTCGCTTCATTCTTGGCTCGTTTGAACATTGAAACATTTGTAACCTCTTGTAGGATCATTCTTGGTTCATTTGAACATGAAAACAATCCATAACAAATTGAGATATCATTCTTGACTCGTTCAAACTTGGAAACAATTTGTAGCTTCATTCTTGACTCGTTTGAACATGGAAATAACTTGTAAACTCTTGTGGGATCATTCTTATCTGTAACAAATTGAGACATCATTCTTGACTCGTTCGAACTTGGAAACAACTTGTAGCTTCATTCTTGACTCGTTTGAACATGGAAACAACTTGTAAACTCTTGTAGGATCATTTTTGGCTCATTTGAACATGAAAACAATATGTAACAACTTGAGACTTTATTCTTTACTCGTTTGAACTTGGAAACAACTTCTAGCTCCATTCTTGACTCGTTTGAACATTGAAACAATTGTAAACTCTTGTAGGATCATTTTTCGCTCATTTCAACATGACAACAATCCGTAACAACTTGAGACTTCATTATTTACTCGTTCGAACTTGGAAACAACTTGTCGCTTCATTCTTGGCTCGTTTGAACATTGAAACAATTGTAACCTCTTGTAGGATCATTCTTGGTTCATTTGAACATGAAAACCATCCATAACAAATTGAGACATCATTCTTGACTCGTTCAAACTTCGAAACAATTTGTAGCTTCATTCTTGACTTGTTTGAACATGGAAACAACTTGTATACTCTTGTAGGATTATTTTTGGTTCATTTGAACATGAAAACAATCTGTAACAACTTGTGACTTTATTCTTTACTCGTTTGAACTTGGAAACAACTTGTAGCTCCATTCTTGACTCGTTTGAACATTGAAACAATTGTAAACTCTTGTAGGATCATTTTTGGCTCATTTCAACATGACAACAATCCGTAACAACTTTAGACTTCATTCTTTACTCGTTCGAACTTGCAAACAACTTGTTGCTTCATTCTTGACTGGTTTGAACATTGAAATAATTTTAAACTCTTGTAGGATCATTTTTGGCTCATTTGAACATGAAAATAATCCGTAACAACTTGAGACTTCATTCTTTACTCGTTCGAACTTGGAAACAACTTGTCGCTTCTTTCTTGACTCGTTTGAACATTGAAACAATTGTAACATCTTGTAGGATCATTCTTTGTTCATTTGAACATGAAAACAATCCATAACAAATTGAGACATCATTCTTGACTCGTTCCAAATTGGAAACAACTTGTAGCTTCATTCTTGACTCGTTTGAACATGGAAACAACTTGTAAACTCTTTTAGGATCAATCTTGGCTCATTTGAATATGAAAACAATCTGTAACAACTTGAGACTTTATTCTTTACTCATTTAAACTTGGAGACAACTTGTCACTCCATTCTTGACTCGTTTGAACATTGAAACAATTTTAAACTCTTGTAGGATCATTTTTGGCTTATTTGAACATGACAACAATCCGTAACAACATTAGACTTCATTCTTTACTCGTTCGAACTTGGAAACAACATGTAGCTTCATTCTTGACTCGTTTGAACATTGAAACAATTGTAAACTCTTGTAGGATCATTCTTGGTTCATTTGGACATGAAAACAATCTGTAACATATTGAGACATCATTCTTGACTCGTTCGAACTTGGAAACAATTTGTAGCTTCATTCTTGACTCGTTTGATCATGGAAATAACTTGTAAACTCTTGTAGGATCATTCTTGGCTCATTTGAACATGAAAACAATCTGTAACAAATTGAGACATCATTCTTGACTCGTTCGAACTTGGAAATAACTTATAGCTTCATTCTTGATTCGTTTGAACATGGAAACAACTTGTAAACTCTTGTATGATCATATTGGGCTCATTTGAACATGAAAACAATATGTAACAACTTGAGACTTTATTCTTTACTCGTTTGAACTTGGAAACAACTTGTAGCTTCATTCTTGATTTGTTTGAACATTGAAACAATTGTAACCTCTCGTAGGATCATTCTTGGTTCAGTTGAACATGAAAACAATCCGTAACAAATTGAGACATCATTCTTGACTCGTTCGAACTTGGAAACAATTTGTAGCTTCATTCTTGACTCGTTTGAACATAGAAGCAATTGGAAACTCTTGTAGGATCATTCTTGGTTCATTTGGACATGAAAACAATCCGTAACAAATTGAGACATCATTCTTGACTCGTTCAAAATTGGAAACAACTTGTAGCTTCATTCTTGATTCGTTTGAACATTGAAACACTTGTAACCTCTTGTAGGATCATTCTTGGTTCAGTTGAACATGAAAACAATCCGTAACAAATTAAGACATCATTCTTTACTCGTTCGAACTTGGAAACAATTTGTAGCTTCATTCTTGACTCGTTTGAACATGGAAATAACTTGTAAACTCTTGTAGGATCATTCTTGGTTCATTTGAATATTAAAACAATCCATAACAAATTGAGACATCATTTGTGACTCGTTCGAACTTGGAAACAACTTGTAGCTTCATTCTTGACTCGTTTGAACATGGAACCAACTTGTAAACTCTTGTAGGATCATTCTTGGCTCATTTGAACATGAAAACAAACTGTAACAACTTGAGAGATATTCTTTACTCGTTTGAAATTGGAAACAACTTGTCGCTTCATTCTTGGCTCATTTGAACATTGAAACAATTGTAACCTCTTGTAGGATCATTCTTGAGTCATTTGAACATGAAAACAATCCATAACAAATTGAGACATCATTCTTAACTCGTTCAAACTTGGAAACAATTTGTAGCTTCATTCTTGACTCGTTTGAACATGGAAATAACTTGTAAACTCTTGTGGGATCATTCTTATCTGTAACAAATTGAGACATCATTCTTGACTCGTTCGAACTTGGAAACAACTTGTTGCTTCATTCTTGACTCGTTTGAACATGGAAACAACTTGTAAACTCTTGTAGGATCATTTTTGGCTCATTTGAACATGAAAACAATATGTAACAACTTGAGACTTTATTCTTTATTCGTTTGAACTTGGAAACAACTTCTTGCTCCATTCTTGACTCGTTTGAACATTGAAACAATTGTAAACTCTTGTAGGATCATTTTTCGCTCATTTCAACATGACAACAATCCGTAACAACTTGAGACTTCATTATTTACTCGTTCGAACTTGGAAACAACTTGTCGCTTCATTCTTGGCTCGTTTGAACATTGAAACAGTTGTAACCTCTTGTAGGATCATTCTTGGTTCATTTGAACATGAAAACCATCCATAACAAATTGAGACATCATTCTTGACTCGTTCAAACTTCGAAACAAATTGTAGCTTCATTCTTGACTTGTTTGAACATGGAAACAACTTGTAAACTCTTGTAGGATTATTTTTGGTTCATTTGAACATTAAAACAATCTGTAACAACTTGAGACTTTATTCTTTACTCGTTTGAACTTGGAAACAACTTGTAGCTCCATTCTTGACTCGTTTGAACATTGAAATAATTGTAAACTCTTGTAGGATCATTTTTGGCTCATTTCAACATGACAACAATCCGTAACAACTTTAGACTTCATTCTTTACTCGTTCGAACTTGCAAACAACTTGTTGCTTCATTCTTGACTGGTTTGAACATTGAAATAATTTTAAACTCTTGTAGGATCATTTTTGGCTCATTTGAACATGAAAATAATCCGTAACAACTTGAGACTTCATTCTTTACTCGTTCGAACTTGGAAACAACTTGTCGCTTCTTTCTTGACTCGTTTGAACATTGAAACAATTGTAACATCTTGTAGGATCATTCTTTGTTCATTTGAACATGAAAACAATCCATAACAAATTGAGACATCATTCTTGACTCGTTCCAAATTGGAAACAACTTGTAGCTTCATTCTTGACTCGTTTGAACATGGAAATAACTTGTAAACTCTTTTAGGATCAATCTTGGCTCATTTGAATATGAAAACAATCTGTAACAACTTGAGACTTTATTCTTTACTCATTTAAACTTGGAGACAACTTGTCACTCCATTCTTGACTCGTTTGAACATTGAAACAATTTTAAACTCTTGTAGGATCATTTTTGGCTTATTTGAACATGACAACAATCCGTAACAACATTAGACTTCATTCTTTACTCGTTCGAACTTGGAAATAACATGTAGCTTCATTCTTGACTCGTTTGAACATTGAAACAATTGTAAACTCTTGTAGGATCATTCTTGGTTCATTTGGACATGAAAACAATCTGTAACATATTGAGACATCATTCTTGACTCGTTCGAACTTGGAAACAATTTGTAGCTTCATTCTTGACTCGTTTGATCATGGAAATAACTTGTAAACTCTTGTAGGATCATTCTTGGCTCATTTGAACATGAAAACAATCTGTAACAGATTGAGACATCATTCTTGACTCGTTCGAACTTGGAAATAACTTATAGCTTCATTCTTGATTCGTTTGAACATGGAAACAACTTGTAAACTCTTGTAGGATCATATTGGGCTCATTTGAACATGAAAACAATCTGTAACAACTTGAGACTTTATTCTTTACTCGTTTGAACTTGGAAACAACTTGTAGCTTCATTCTTGATTTGTTTGAACATTGAAACAATTGTAACCTCTCGTAGGATCATTCTTGGTTCAGTTGAACATGAAAACAATCCGTAACAAATTGAGACATCATTCTTGACTCGTTCGAACTTGGAAACAATTTGTAGCTTCATTCTTGACTCGTTTGAACATAGAAGCAATTGGAAACTCTTGTAGGATCATTCTTGGTTCATTTGGACATGAAAACAATCCGTAACAAATTGAGACATCATTCTTGACTCGTTCAAAATTGGAAACAACTTGTAGCTTCATTCTTGATTCGTTTGAACATTAAAACACTTGTAACCTCTTGTAGGATCATTCTTGGTTCAGTTGAACATGAAAACAATCCGTAACAAATTAAGACATCATTCTTTACTCGTTCGAACTTGGAAACAATTTGTAGCTTCATTCTTGACTCGTTTGAACATGGAAATAACTTGTAAACTCTTGTAGGATCATTCTTGGTTCATTTGAATATTAAAACAATCCATAACAAATTGAGACATCATTTGTGACTCGTTCGAACTTGGAAACAACTTGTAGCTTCATTCTTGACTCGTTTGAACATGGAACCAACTTGTAAACTCTTGTAGGATCATTCTTGGCTCATTTGAACATGAAAACAAACTGTAACAACTTGAGAGATATTCTTTACTCGTTTGAAATTGGAAACAACTTGTCGCTTCATTCTTGGCTCATTTGAACATTGAAGCAATTGTAACCTCTTGTAGGATCATTCTTGAGTCATTTGAACATGAAAACAATCCATAACAAATTGAGACATCATTCTTGACTCGTTCAAACTTGGAAACAATTTGTAGCTTCATTCTTGACTCGTTTGAACATGGAAATAACTTGTAAACTCTTGTGGGATCATTCTTATCTGTAACAAATTGAGACATCATTCTTGACTCGTTCGAACTTGGAAATAACTTGTAGCTTCATTCTTGACTCGTTTGAACATGGAAAAAACTTGTAAACTCTTGTAGGATCATTTTTGGCTCATTTGAACATGAAAACAATATGTAACAACTTGAGACTTTATTCTTTACTCGTTTGAACTTGGAAACAACTTCTAGCTCCATTCTTGACTCGTTTGAACATTGGAACAATTGTAAACTCTTGTAGGATCATTTTTCGCTCATTTCAACATGACAACAATCCGTAACAACTTGAGACTTCATTATTTACTCGTTCGAACTTGGAAACAACTTGTCGCTTCATTCTTGGCTCGTTTGAACATTGAAACAATTGTAACCTCTTATAGGATCATTCTTGGTTCATTTGAACATGAAAACCATCCATAACAAATTGAGACATCATTCTTGACTCGTTCAAACTTCGAAACAAATTGTAGCTTCATTCTTGACTTGTTTGAACATGGAAACAACTTGTAAACTCTTTTAGGATTATTTTTGGTTCATTTGAACATTAAAATAATCTGTAACAACTTGAGACTTTATTCTTTACTCGTTTGAACTTGGAAACAACTTGTAGCTCCATTCTTGACTCGTTTGAACATTGAAATAATTGTAAACTCTTGTAGGATCATTTTTAGCTCATTTCAACATGACAACAATCCGTAACAACTTTAGACTTCATTCTTTACTCGTTCGAACTTGCAAACAACTTGTTGCTTCATTCTTGACTGGTTTGAACATTGAAATAATTTTAAACTCTTGTAGGATCATTTTTGGCTCATTTGAACATGAAAATAATCCGTAACAACTTGAGACTTCATTCTTTACTCGTTCGAACTTGGAAACAACTTGTCGCTTCTTTCTTGACTCGTTTGAACATTGAAACAATTGTAACATCTTGTAGGATCATTCTTTGTTCATTTGAACATGAAAACAATCCATAACAAATTGAGACATCATTCTTGACTCGTTCCAAATTGGAAACAACTTGTAGCTTCATTCTTGACTCGTTTGAACATGGAAACAACTTGTAAACTCTTTTAGGATCAATCTTGGCTCATTTGAATATGAAAACAATCTGTAACAACTTGAGACTTTATTCTTTACTCATTTAAACTTGGAGACAACTTGTCACTCCATTCTTGACTCGTTTGAACATTGAAACAATTTTAAACTCTTGTAGGATCATTTTTGGCTTATTTGAACATGACAACAATCCGTACCAACATTAGACTTCATTCTTTACTCGTTCGAACTTGGAAACAACATGTAGCTTCATTCTTGACTCGTTTGAACATTGAAACAATTGTAAACTCTTGTAGGATCATTCTTGGTTCATTTGGACATGAAAACAATCTGTAACATATTGAGACATCATTCTTGACTCGTTCGAACTTGGAAACAATTTGTAGCTTCATTCTTGACTCGTTTGATCATGGAAATAACTTGTAAACTCTTGTAGGATCATTCTTGGCTCATTTGAACATGAAAACAATCTGTAACAAATTGAGACATCATTCTTGACTCGTTCGAACTTGGAAATAACTTATAGCTTCATTCTTGATTCGTTTGAACATGGAAATAACTTGTAAACTCTTGTAGGATCATATTGGGCTCATTTGAACATGAAAACAATCTGTAACAACTTGAGACTTTATTCTTTACTCGTTTGAACTTGGAAACAACTTGTAGCTTCATTCTTGATTTGTTTGAACATTGAAACAATTGTAACCTCTCGTAGGATCATTCTTGGTTCAGTTGAACATGAAAACAATCCGTAACAAATTGAGACATCATTCTTGACTCGTTCGAACTTGGAAACAATTTGTAGCTTCATTCTTGACTCGTTTGAACATAGAAGCAATTGGAAACTCTTGTAGGATCATTCTTGGTTCATTTGGACATGAAAACAATCCGTAACAAATTGAGACATCATTCTTGACTCGTTCAAAATTGGAAACAACTTGTAGCTTCATTCTTGATTCGTTTGAACATTGAAACACTTGTAACCTCTTGTAGGATCATTCTTGGTTCAGTTGAACATGAAAACAATCCGTAACAAATTAAGACATCATTCTTTACTCGTTCGAACTTGGAAACAATTTGTAGCTTCATTCTTGACTCGTTTGAACATGGAAATAACTTGTAAACTCTTGTAGGATCATTCTTGGTTCATTTGAATATTAAAACAATCCATAACAAATTGAGACATCATTTGTGACTCGTTCGAACTTGGAAACAACTTGTAGCTTCATTCTTGACTCGTTTGAACATGGAACCAACTTGTAAACTCATGTAGGATCATTCTTGGCTCATTTGAACATGAAAACAAACTGTAACAACTTGAGAGATATTCTTTACTCGTTTGAAATTGGAAACAACTTGTCGCTTCATTCTTGGCTCATTTGAACATTGAAACAATTGTAACCTCTTGTAGGATCATTCTTGAGTCATTTGAACATGAAAACAATCCATAACAAATTGAGACATCATTCTTGACTCGTTCAAACTTGGAAACAATTTGTAGCTTCATTCTTGACTCGTTTCAACATGGAAATAACTTGTAAACTCTTGTGGGATCATTCTTATCTGTAACAAATTGAGACATCATTCTTGACTCGTTCGAACTTGAAAACAACTTGTAGCTTCATTCTTGACTCGTTTGAACATGGAAACAACTTGTAAACTCTTGTAGGATCATTTTTGGCTCATTTGAACATAAAAACAATATGTAACAACTTGAGACTTTATTCTTTACTCGTTTGAACTTGGAAACAACTTCTAGCTCCATTCTTGACTCGTTTGAACATTGAAACAATTGTAAACTCTTGTAGGATCATTTTTCGCTCATTTCAACATGACAACAATCCGTAACAACTTGAGACTTCATTATTTACTCGTTCGAACTTGGAAACAACTTGTCGCTTCATTCTTGGCTCGTTTGAACATTGAAACAATTGTAACCTCTTGTAGGATCATTCTTGGTTCATTTGAACATGAAAACCATCCATAACAAATTGAGACA
Source organism: Oenanthe sinensis (assembly GCA_028671895.1). Lineage (NCBI taxonomy): Eukaryota > Viridiplantae > Streptophyta > Magnoliopsida > Apiales > Apiaceae > Oenanthe > Oenanthe sinensis. The sequence goes on from CM053807.1 coordinate 17,865,602, forward strand.
TCATTCTTGACTCGTTCAAACTTCGAAACAAATTGTAGCTTCATTCTTGACTTGTTTGAACATGGAAACAACTTGTAAACTCTTGTAGGATTATTTTTGGTTTATTTGAACATTAAAACAATCTGTAACAACTTGAGACTTTATTCTTTACTCGTTTGAACTTGGAAACAACTTGTAGCTCCATTCTTGACTCGTTTGAACATTGAAATAATTGTAAACTCTTGTAGGATCATTTTTGGCTCATTTCAACATGACAACAATCCGTAACAACTTTAGACTTCATTCTTTACTCGTTCGAACTTGCAAACAACTTGTTGCTTCATTCTTGACTGGTTTGAACATTGAAATAATTTTAAACTCTTGTAGGATCATTTTTGGCTCATTTGAACATGAAAATAATCCGTAACAACTTGAGACTTCATTCTTTACTCGTTCGAACTTGGAAACAACTTGTCGCTTCTTTCTTGACTCGTTTGAACATTGAAACAATTGTAACATCTTGTAGGATCATTCTTTGTTCATTTGAACATGAAAACAATCCATAACAAATTGAGACATCATTCTTGACTCGTTCCAAATTGGAAACAACTTGTAGCTTCATTCTTGACTCGTTTGAACATGGAAACAACTTGTAAACTCTTTTAGGATCAATCTTGGCTCATTTGAATATGAAAACAATCTGTAACAACTTGAGACTTTATTCTTTACTCATTTAAACTTGGAGACAACTTGTCACTCCATTCTTGACTCGTTTGAACATTGAAACAATTTTAAACTCTTGTAGGATCATTTTTGGCTTATTTGAACATGACAACAATCCGTACCAACATTAGACTTCATTCTTTACTCATTCGAACTTGGAAACAACATGTAGCTTCATTCTTGACTCGTTTGAACATTGAAACAATTGTAAACTCTTGTAGGATCATTCTTGGTTCATTTGGACATGAAAACAATCTGTAACATATTGAGACATCATTCTTGACTCGTTCGAACTTGGAAACAATTTGTAGCTTCATTCTTGACTCGTTTGATCATGGAAATAACTTGTAAACTCTTGTAGGATCATTCTTGGCTCATTTGAACATGAAAACAATCTGTAACAAATTGAGACATCATTCTTGACTCGTTCGAACTTGGAAATAACTTATAGCTTCATTCTTGATTCGTTTGAACATGGAAATAACTTGTAAACTCTTGTAGGATAATATTGGGCTCATTTGAACATGAAAACAATCTGTAACAACTTGAGACTTTATTCTTTACTCGTTTGAACTTGGAAACAACTTGTAGCTTCATTCTTGATTTGTTTGAACATTGAAACAATTGTAACCTCTCGTAGGATCATTCTTGGTTCAGTTGAACATGAAAACAATCCGTAACAAATTGAGACATCATTCTTGACTCGTTCGAACTTGGAAACAATTTGTAGCTTCATTCTTGACTCGTTTGAACATAGAAGCAATTGGAAACTCTTGTAGGATCATTCTTGGTTCATTTGGACATGAAAACAATCCGTAACAAATTGAGACATCATTCTTGACTCGTTCAAAATTGGAAACAACTTGTAGCTTCATTCTTGATTCGTTTGAACATTGAAACACCTGTAACCTCTTGTAGGATCATTCTTGGTTCAGTTGAACATGAAAACAATCCGTAACAAATTAAGACATCATTCTTTACTCGTTCGAACTTGGAAACAATTTATAGCTTCATTCTTGACTCGTTTGAACATGGAAATAACTTGTAAACTCTTGTAGGATCATTCTTGGTTCATTTGAATATTAAAACAATCCATAACAAATTGAGACATCATTTGTGACTCGTTCGAACTTGGAAACAACTTGTAGCTTCATTCTTGACTCGTTTGAACATGGAACCAACTTGTAAACTCTTGTAGGATCATTCTTGGCTCATTTGAACATGAAAACAAACTGTAACAACTTGAGAGATATTCTTTACTCGTTTGAAATTGGAAACAACTTGTCGCTTCATTCTTGGCTCATTTGAACATTGAAACAATTGTAACCTCTTGTAGGATCATTCTTGAGTCATTTGAACATGAAAACAATCCATAACAAATTGAGACATCATTCTTGACTCGTTCAAACTTGGAAACAATTTGTAGCTTCATTCTTGACTCGTTTCAACATGGAAATAACTTGTAAACTCTTGTGGGATCATTCTTATCTGTAACAAATTGAGACATCATTCTTGACTCGTTCGAACTTGGAAACAACTTGTAGCTTCATTCTTGACTCGTTTGAACATGGAAACAACTTGTAAACTCTTGTAGGATCATTTTTGGCTCATTTGAACATAAAAACAATATGTAACAACTTGAGACTTTATTCTTTACTCGTTTGAACTTGGAAACAACTTCTAGCTCCATTCTTGACTCGTTTGAACATTGAAACAATTGTAAACTCTTGTAGGATCATTTTTCGCTCATTTCAACATGACAACAATCCGTAACAACTTGAGACTTCATTATTTACTCGTTCGAACTTGGAAACAACTTGTCGCTTCATTCTTGGCTCGTTTGAACATTGAAACAATTGTAACCTCTTGTAGGATCATTCTTGGTTCATTTGAACATGAAAACCATCCATAACAAATTGAGACATCATTCTTGACTCGTTCAAACTTCGAAACAAATTGTAGCTTCATTCTTGACTTGTTTGAACATGGAAATAACTTGTAAACTCTTGTAGGATTATTTTTGGTTCATTTGAACATTAAAACAATCTGTAACAACTTGAGACTTTATTCTTTACTCGTTTGAACTTGGAAACAACTTGTAGCTCCATTCTTGACTCGTTTTAACATTGAAATAATTGTAAACTCTTGTAGGATCATTTTTGGCTCATTTCAACATGACAACAATCCGTAACAACTTTAGACTTCATTCTTTACCCGTTCGAACTTGCAAACAACTTGTTGCTTCATTCTTGACTGGTTTGAACATTGAAATAATTTTAAACTCTTGTAGGATCATTTTTGGCTCATTTGAACATGAAAATAATCCGTAACAACTTGAGACTTCATTCTTTACTCGTTCGAACTTGGAAACAACTTGTCGCTTCTTTCTTGACTGGTTTGAACATTGAAACAATTGTAACATCTTGTAGGATCATTCTTTGTTCATTTGAACATGAAAACAATCCATAACAAATTGAGACATCATTCTTGACTCGTTCGAAATTGGAAACAACTTGTAGCTTCATTCTGGACTCGTTTGAACATGGAAACAACTTGTAAACTCTTTTAGGATCAATCTTGGCTCATTTGAATATGAAAACAATCTGTAACAACTTGAGACTTTATTCTTTACTCGTTTAAACTTGGAGACAACTTGTCACTCCATTCTTGACTCGTTTGAACATTGAAACAATTTTAAACTCTTGTAGGATCATTTTTGGCTTATTTGAACATGACAACAATCCGTAACAACATTAGACTTCATTCTTTACTTGTTCGAACTTGGAAACAACATGTAGCTTCATTCTTGACTCGTTTGAACATTGAAACAATTGTAAACTCTTGTAGGATCATTCTTGGTTCATTTGGACATGAAAACAATCTGTAACAAATTGAGACATCATTCTTGACTCGTTCGAACTTGGAAACAACTTGTAGCTTCATTCTTGACTCGTTTGAACATGGAACCAACTTGTAAACTCTTGTAGGATCATTCTTGGCTCATTTGAACATGAAAACAAACTGTAACAACTTGAGAGATATTCTTTACTCGTTTGAAATTGGAAACAACTTGTCGCTTCATTCTTGGCTCATTTGAACATTGAAACAATTGTAACCTCTTGTAGGATCATTCTTGAGTCATTTGAACATGAAAACAATCCATAACAAATTGAGACATCATTCTTGACTCGTTCAAACTTGGAAACAATTTGTAGCTTCATTCTTGACTCGTTTGAACATGGAAATAACTTGTAAACTCTTGTGGGATCATTCTTATCTGTAACAAATTGAGACATCATTCTTGACTCGTTCGAACTTGGAAACAACTTGTAGCTTCATTCTTGACTCGTTTGAACATGGAAACAACTTGTAAACTCTTGTAGGATCATTTTTGGCTCATTTGAACATGAAAACAATATGTAACAACTTGAGACTTTATTCTTTACTCGTTTGAACTTGGAAACAACTTCTAGCTCCATTCTTGACTCGTTTGAACATTGAAACAATTGTAAACTCTTGTAGGATCATTTTTCGCTCATTTAAACATGACAACAATCCGTAACAACTTGAGACTTCATTATTTACTCGTTCGAACTTGGAAACAACTTGTCGCTTCATTCTTGGCTCGTTTGAACATTGAAACAATTATAACCTCTTGTAGGATCATTCTTGGTTCATTTGAACATGAAAACCATCCATAACAAATTGAGACATCATTCTTGACTCGTTCAAACTTTGAAACAATTTGTAGCTTCATTCTTGACTTGTTTGAACATGGAAACAACATGTAAACTCTTGTAGGATTATTTTTGGTTCATTTGAACATGAAAACAATCTGTAACAACTTGAGACTTTATTCTTTACTCGTTTGAACTTGGAAACAACTTGTAGCTCCATTCTTGACTCGTTTGAACATTGAAACAATTGTAAACTCTTGTAGGATCATTTTTGGCTCATTTCAACATGACAACAATTCGTAACAACTTTAGACTTCATTCTTTACTCGTTCGAACTTGCAAACAATTTTTTGCTTCATTCTTGACTGGTTTGAACATTGAAATAATTTTAAACTCTTGTAGGATCATTTTTGGCTCATTTGAACATGAAAATAATCCGTAACAACTTGAGACTTCATTCTTTACTCGTTCGAACTTGGAAACAACTTGTCGCTTCTTTCTTGACTCGTTTGAACATTGAAACAATTGTAACATCTTGTAGGATCATTCTTTGTTCATTTGAACATGAAAACAATCCATAACAAATTGAGACATCATTCTTGACTCGTTCCAAATTGGAAACAACTTGTAGCTTCATTCTTGACTCGTTTGAACATGGAAACAACTTGTAAACTCTTTTAGGATCAATCTTGGCTCATTTGAATATGAAAACAATCTGTAACAACTTGAGACTTTATTCTTTACTCGTTTAAACTTGGAGACAACTTGTCACTCCATTCTTGACTCGTTTGAACATTGAAACAATTTTAAACTCTTGTAGGATCATTTTTGGCTTATTTGAACATGACAACAATCCGTACCAACATTAGACTTCATTCTTTACTCGTTCGAACTTGGAAACAACATGTAGCTTCATTCTTGACTCGTTTGAACATTGAAACAATTGTAAACTCTTGTAGGATCATTCTTGGTTCATTTGGACATGAAAACAATCTGTAACATATTGAGACATCATTCTTGACTCGTTCGAACTTGGAAACAATTTGTAGCTTCATTCTTGACTCGTTTGATCATGGAAATAACTTGTAAACTCTTGTAGGATCATTCTTGGCTCATTTGAACATGAAAACAATCTGTAACAAATTGAGACATCATTCTTGACTCGTTCGAACTTGGAAATAACTTATAGCTTCATTCTTGATTCGTTTGAACATGGAAACAACTTGTAAACTCTTGTAGGATCATATTGGGCTCATTTGAACATGAAAACAATCTGTAACAACTTGAGACTTTATTCTTTACTCGTTTGAACTTGGAAACAACTTGTAGCTTCATTCTTGATTTGTTTGAACATTGAAACAATTGTAACCTCTTGTAGGATCATTCTTGGTTCAGTTGAACATGAAAACAATCCGTAACAAATTGAGACATCATTCTTGACTCGTTCGAACTTGGAAACAATTTGTAGCTTCATTCTTGACTCGTTTGAACATAGAAGCAATTGGAAACTCTTGTAAGATCATTCTTGGTTCATTTGGACATGAAAACAATCCGTAACAAATTGAGACATCATTCTTGACTCGTTCAAAATTGGAAACAACTTGTAGCTTCATTCTTGATTCGTTTGAACATTGAAACACTTGTAACCTCTTGTAGGATCATTCTTGGTTCAGCTGAACATGAAAACAATCCGTAACAAATTGAGACATCATTCTTTACTCGTTCGAACTTGGAAACAATTTTTAGCTTCATTCTTGACTCGTTTGAACATGGAAATAACTTGTAAACTCTTGTAGGATCATTCTTGGTTCATTTGAACATTAAAACAATCCATAACAAATTGAGACATCATTCTTGACTCGTTCGAACTTGAAAACAATTTGTAGCTTCATTCTTGACTCGTTTGAACATGGAACCAATCCGTAACAACTTGAGACTTCATTCTTTACTCGTTCGAACTTGGAAACAACATGTAGCTTCATTCTTGACTCGTTTGAACATTGAAACAATTGTAAACTCTTGTAGGATCATTCTTGGTTCATTTCGACAAGAAAACAATCTCTAACAAATTGAGACATCATTCTTGACTCGTTCGAACTTGGAAACTACTTGTCGCTTTTTCTTGACTCGTTTGAATATTGAAACAATTGTAACCTCTTGTAGGATCATTCTTCGTTCATTTGAACATGAAAACAATCCATAACAAATTGAGACATCATTCTTGACTCGTTCAAACTTGGAAACAACTTGTAGCTTCATTCTTGATTCGTTTGAACATTGAAAAACTTGTAACATCTTGTAGGATCATTATTGGTTCAGTTAAACATGAAAACAATCCGTAACAAATTGAGACATCATTCTTGACTCGTTCGAACTTGAAAACAATTTGTAGCTTCATTCTTGACTCGTTTGACATGGAAACAACTTGTAAACTCTTGTAGATTTATTCTTGGCTCATTTAAATATGAAAACAATCTGTAACAAATGGAGACATCATTCTTGACTCGTTCAAACTTGGAAACAACTTGTAGATTCATTCTTGATTCGTTTGAACATTGAAAAACTTGTAACCTCTTGCAGGATCATTATTGGTTCAGTTAAACATGAAAACAATCCGTAACAAATTGAGACATCATTCTTGACTCGTTCGAACTTGAAAACAATTTGTAACTTCATTCTTGACTCGTTTGAACATGGAAATAACTTGTAAACTCTTGTAGGATCATTCTTGGCTCATTTGAACATGAAAACAATCTGTAACAAATTGAGACATCATTCTTGACTCGTTCGAACTTGGAAACAACTTGTTGCTTCATTCTTGACTCATTTGAACATGGAAACAACTTGTAAACTCTTGTAGGATCATTGTTGGCTCACTTGAACATGAAAACAATCTGTAACAACTTGAGACTTTATTCTTTACTCATTTGAACTTGGAAATAACTTGTAGCTCCATTCTTGACTCGTTTGAACATTGAAACAATTGTAAACTCTTGTAGGATCATTCTTGGTTCATTTGGACATGAAAACAATCCGTAACAAATTGAGACATCATTCTTGACTCGTTCGAACTTGGAAACAACATGTAGCTTCATTCTTGACTCGTTTGAACATTGAAACAATTGTAAACTCTTGTAGGATCATTCTTGGTTCATTTCGACATGAAAACAATCTCTAACAAATTGAGACATCATTCTTGACTCGTTCGAACTTGGAAACAACTTGACGCTTTTTCTTGACTCGTTTGAATATTGAAACAATTATAACCTCTTGTAGGATCATTCTTCGTTCATTTGAACATGAAAACAATCCATAACAAATTGAGACATCATTCTTGACTCGTTCAAACTTGGAAACAACTTGTAGCTTCATTCTTCATTCGTTTGAACATTGAAAAACTTGTAACCTCTCTTGTAGGATCATTATTGGTTCAGTTAAACATGAAAACAATCCGTAACAAATTGAGACATCATTCTTGACTCGTTCGAACTTGAAAACAATTTGTAGCTTCATTCTTGACTCGTTTGACATGGAAACAACTTGTAAACTCTTGTAGATTCATTCTTGGCTCATTTGAATATGAAAACAATCTGTAACAAATGGAGACATCATTCTTGACTCGTTCAAACTTGGAAACAACTTGTAGATTCATTCTTGATTCGTTTGAACATTGAAACAATTGTAAACTCTTGTAGGATCATTCTTGGTTCATTTGGACATGAAAACAATCCGTAACAAATTGAGACATCATTCTTGACTCGTTCGAACTTGAAAACAATTTGTAGCTTCATTCTTGACACGTTTGAACATGGAAATAACTTGTAAACTCTTGTAGGATCATTCTTGGCTCATTTGAACATGAAAACAATCTGTAACAAATTGAGACATCATTTTTGACTCGTTCGAACTTGGAAACAACTTGTTGCTTCATTCTTGACTCATTTGAACATGGAAACAACTTGTAAACTCTTGTAGGATCATTGTTGGCTCACTTGAACATGAAAACAATCCGTAACAAAATTGAGACATCATTCTTGACTCGTTCGAACTTGGAAACAACTTGTAGCTTCATTCCTGACTCGTTTGAACATGGAAATAACTTGTAAACTCTTGTAAATTCATTCTTGGCTCATTTGAACATGAAAACAATCCGTAACAACTGGAGACATCATTCTTGACTCGTTCAAACTTGGAAACAACTTGTAGCTTCATTCTTGATTCGTTTGAACATTGAAAAACTTGTAACCTCTTGTATGATCATTCTTGGTTCAGTTGAAAATGAAAACAATTCGTAAAAAATTGAGACATTATTCTTGACTCGTTCGAATTTGAAAACAATTTGTAGCTTCATTCTTGACTCGTTTGAACATGGAAATAACTTGTAAACTCTTGTAGGATCATTCTTGGCTCATTTGAACATGAAAACAATCTGTAACAAATTGAGACATCATTCTTGACTCGTTCGAACTTGGAAACAACTTGTTGCTTCATTCTTGACTCATTTGAACATGGAAACAACTTGTAAACTCTTGTAGGATCATTGTTGGCTCACTTGAACATGAAAACAATCTGTAACAACCTGAGACTTTATTCTTTACTCATTTGAACTTGGAAATAACTTGTAGCTCCATTCTTGACTCGTTTGAACATTGAAACAATTGTAAACTCTTGTAGGATCATTCTTGGTTCATTTGGACATGAAAACAATCCGTAACAAATTGAGACATCATTCTTGACTCGTTCGAACTTGGAAACAACATGTAGCTTCATTCTTGACTCGTTTGAACATTGAAACAATTGTAAACTCTTGTAGGATCATTCTTGGTTCATTTCGACATGAAAACAATCTCTAACAAATTGAGACATCATTCTTGACTCGTTTGAACTTGGAAACAACTTGTCGCTTTTTCTTGACTCGTTTGAATATTGAAACAATTATAACCTCTTGTAGGATCATTCTTCGTTCATTTGAACATGAAAACAATCCATAACAAATTGAGACATCATTCTTGACTCGTTCAAACTTGGAAACAACTTGTAGCTTCATTCTTGATTCGTTTGAACATTGAAAAACTTGTAACCTCTCTTGTAGGATCATTATTGGTTCAGTTATACATGAAAACAATCCGTAACAAATTGAGACATCATTCTTGACTCGTTCGTCCTTGAAAACAATTTGTAGCTTCATTCTTGACTCGTTTGACAAGGAAACAACTTATAAACTCTTGTAGATTCATTCTTGGCTCATTTGAATATGAAAACAATCTGTAACAAATGGAGACATCATTCTTGACTCGTTCAAACTTGGAAACAACTTGTAGATTCATTCTTGATTCGTTTGAACATTGAAAACTTGTAACCTCTTGCAGGATCATTATTGGTTCAGTTAAACATGAAAACAATCCGTAACAAATTGAGACATCATTCTTGACTCGTTCGAACTTGAAAACAATTTGTAGCTTCATTCTTGACTCGTTTGAACATGGAAATAACTTATAAACTCTTGTAGGATCATTCTTGGCTCATTTGAACATGAAAACAATCTGTAACAAATTGAGACATCATTCTTGACTCGTTCGAACTTGGAAACAACTTGTTGCTTCATTCTTGACTCGTTTGAACATGGAAACAACTTGTAAACTCTTGTAGGATCATTGTTGGCTCACTTGAACATGAAAACAATCCGTAACAAAATTGAGACATCATTCTTGACTCGTTCGAACTTGGAAACAACTTGTAGCTTCATTCCTGACTCGTTTGAACATGGAAATAACTTGTAAACTCTTGTAAATTCATTCTTGGCTCATTTGAACATGAAAACAATCCGTAACAACTGGAGACATCATTCTTGACTCGTTCAAACTTGGAAACAACTTGTAGCTTCATTCTTGATTCGTTTGAACATTGAAAAACTTGTAACCTCTTGTATGATCATTCTTGGTTCAGTTGAAAATGAAAACAATTCGTAAAAAATTGAGACATTATTCTTGACTCGTTCGAACTTGAAAACAATTTGTAGCTTCATTCTTGACTCGTTTGAACATGGAAATAACTTGTAAACTCTTGTAGGATCATTCTTGGCTCATTTGAACATGAAAACAATCTTTAACAAATTGAGACATCATTCTTGACTCGTTCGAACTTGGAAACAACTTGTTGCTTCATTCTTGACTCATTTGAACATGGAAACAACTTGTAAACTCTTGTAGGATCATTGTTGGCTCACTTGAACATGAAAACAATCTGTAACAACTAGAGATTTTATTCTTTACTCGTTTGAACTTGGAAACAACTAGTAGCTCCATTCTTGACTCGTTTGAACATTGAAACACTTGTAACCTCTTGTAGGATCATTCTTGGTTCAGTTGAACATGAAAACAATCCGTAACAAATTGAGACATCATTCTTTACTCGTTCGAACTTGGAAACAATTTGTAGCTTCATTCTTGACTCGTTTGAACATGGAAATAACTTGTAAACTCTTGTAGGATCATTCTTGGTTCATTTGAACATTAAAACAATCCATAACAAATTGAGACATCATTCGTGACTCGTTCGAACTTGGAAACAACTTGTAGCTTCATTCTTGACACGTTTCAACATGGAACCAACTTGTAAACTCTTGTAGGATCATTCTTGGCTCATTTGAACATGAAAACAAACTGTAACAACTTGAGAGATATTCTTTACTCGTTTGAACTTGGAAACAACTTGTCGCTTCATTCTTGGCTCGTTAGAACATTGAAACAATTGTAACCTCTTGTAGGATCATTCTTGGTTCATTTGAACATGAAAACAATCCATAACAAATTGAGACATCATTCTTGACTCGTTCAAACTTGGAAACAATTTGTAGCTACATTCTGGACTCGCTTGAACATGGAAATAACTTGTAAACTCTTGTAGGATCATTCTTGGTTCATTTGAACATGAAAACATTCTTTAACAAATTGAGACATCATTCTTGACTCATTCGAACTTGGAAATAACTTGTAAACTCTTCTAGGATCATTCTTGGTTCATTTGAACATGAAAACAATCTGTAACAAATTGAGACATCATTCTTGACTCATTCGAACTTGGAAATAACTTGTAGCTTCATTCTTGATTCGTTTGAACATAGAACCAACTTGTAAACTCTTGTAGGATCATTCTTGGCTCACTTGAACATGAAAAAAATCCGTAACAACTTTAGACTTCATTCTTTACTCGTTCGAACTTGGAAACAACTTGTCGCTTCTTTCTTGACTCGTTTGAACTTGGAAACAACTTGTAGCTTCATTCTTGACTCGTTTGAACATGGAAACAACTTGTAAACTCTTTTAGGATCATTCTTGGCTCATTTGAACATGAAAAAAATCTTTAACAACTTGAGACTTTATTCTTTACTCGTTTAAACTTGGAGACAACTTGTAACTCCATTCTTGACTCGTTTGAACATTGAAACTATTTTAAACTCTTGTAGGATCATTTTTGGCTCATTTAAACATGAAAACAATCCGTAACAACATTAGACTTCATTCTTTACTCGTTCGAACTTGGAAACAACTTGTAGCTTCATTCTTGACTCTTTAACATTGAAACAATTGTAACCTCTTGTAGGATCATTCTTGGTTCAATTGAACATAAAAACAATCCGTAACAATTGAGACATCATTCTTGACTCGTTCGAACTTGGAAACAACTTGTAGCTTCATTCTTGACTCGTTTGAACATTGAAAAACTTGTAAACTCTTGTATGATCATTTTTGGTTCAGTTGAACATGAAAACAATCCGTAACAAATTGAGACATCATTCTTGACTCATTCGAACTTGAAAACAATTTGTAGCTTCATTCTTGACTCGTTTGAACATGGAAACAACTTGTAAACTCTTGTAGGATCATTCGTGGCTCATTTGAACATGAAAACAATCTGTAACAACTTGAGACTTTATTCTTTACTCGTTTGAACTTGGAAACAACTTGTAGCTCCATTCTTGACTCGTTTGAACATTGAAACAATTGTAAACTTTTGTAGGATCATTTTCGGCTCATTTCAACATGACAACAATCCGTATCAACTTTAGACTTCATTCTTTACTCGTTCGAACTTGGAAATAACTTGTCGCTTCTTTCTTGACTCGTTTGAACATTGAAACAATTGTAATCTCTTGTAGGATCATTCTTCGTTCAATTGAATACGAAAACAATCCTTAACAAATTGAGACATCATTCTTGACTCGTTTGAACTTGGAAACAACTTGTAGCTTCATTCTTGACTCGTTTGAACATGGAAACAACTTGTAAACTCTTGTAGGATCATTCTTGGTTCATTTGAACATGAAAACATTCTGTAACAAATTGAGACATCATTCTTGACTCATTCGAACTTGGAAATAACTTGTAAACTCTTCTAGGATCATTCTTGGTTCATTTGAACATGAAAACAATCTGTAACAAATTGAGACATCATTCTTGACTCATTCGAACTTGGAAATAACTTGTAAACTCTTGTAGGATCATTCTTGGCTCGTTTGAACATGAAAACAATCTGTAACAAATCGAGATATCATTCTTGACTCGTTCGAACTTGGAAACAACTTGTAGCTTCATTCTTGATTCGTTTGAACATAGAACCAACTTGTAAACTCTTGTAGGATCATTCTTGGCTCACTTGAACATGAAAAAAATCCGTAACAACTTTAGACTTCATTCTTTACTCGTTCGAACTTGGAAACAACTTGTCGCTTCTTTCTTGACTCGTTTGAACTTGGAAACAACTTGTAGCTTCATTCTTGACTCGTTTGAACATGGAAACAACTTGTAAACTCTTTTAGGATCATTCTTGGCTCATTTGAACATGAAAAAAATCTTTAACAACTTGAGACTTTATTCTTTACTCGTTTAAACTTGGAGACAACTTGTAGCTCCATTCTTGACTCGTTTGAACATTGAAACTATTTTAAACTCTTGTAGGATCATTTTTGGCTCATTTAAACATGAAAACAATCCGTAACAACATTAGACTTCATTCTTTACTCGTTCGAACTTGGAAACAACTTGTAGCTTCATTCTTGACTCTTTAACATTGAAACAATTGTAACCTCTTGTAGGATCATTCTTGGTTCAATTGAACATAAAAACAATCCGTAACAATTGAGACATCATTCTTGACTCGTTCGAACTTGGAAACAACTTGTAGCTTCATTCTTGACTCGTTTGAACATTGAAAAACTTGTAAACTCTTGTATGATCATTTTTGGTTCAGTTGAACATGAAAACAATCCGTAACAAATTGAGACATCATTCTTGACTCATTCGAACTTGAAAATAATTTGTAGCTTCATTCTTGACTCGTTTGAACATGGAAACAACTTGTAAACTCTTGTAGGATCATTCGTGGCTCATTTGAACATGAAAACAATCTGTAACAACTTGAGACTTTATTCTTTACTCGTTTGAACTTGGAAACAACTTGTAGCTCCATTCTTGACTCGTTTGAACATTGAAACAATTGTAAACTTTTGTAGGATCATTTTCGGCTCATTTCAACATGACAACAATCCGTATCAACTTTAGACTTCATTCTTTACTCGTTCGAACTTGGAAATAACTTGTCGCTTCTTTCTTGACTCGTTTGAACATTGAAACAATTGTAATCTCTTGTAGGATCATTCTTCGTTCAATTGAATACGAAAACAATCCTTAACAAATTGAGACATCATTCTTGACTCGTTTGAACTTGGAAACAACTTGTAGCTTCATTCTTGACTCGTTTGAACATGGAAACAACTTGTAAACTCTTTTAGGATCATTCTTGGCTCATTTGAACATGAAAACAATCTGTAACAACTTGAGACTTTATTCTTTACTCGTTTAAACTTGGAGACAACTTGTAGCTCCATTCTTGACTCGTTTGAACATTGAAACAACTTGTAAACTCTTGTAGGATTATTTTTGGCTCATTTCAACATGACAACAATCCGTAACAACTTTAGACTTCATTCTTTACTCGTTCGAACTTGGAAACAACTTGTTGCTTCATTCTTGACTGGTTTGAACATTGAAATAATTTTAAACTCTTGTAGGATCATTTTTGGCTCATTTGAACATGAAAATAATCTGTAACAACTTGAGACTTCATTCTTTACTCGTTCGAACTTGGACACAACTTGTCGCTTCTTTCTTGACTCGTTTGAACATTGAAACAATTGTAACATCTTGTAGGATCATTCTTTGTTCATTTGAACATGAAAACAATCCATAACAAATTTAGACATCATTCTTGACTCGTTCGAAATTGGATACAACTTGTAGGTTCATTCTTGACTCGTTTGAACATGGAAACAACTTGTAAACTCTTTTAGGATCAATCTTGGCTCATTTGAATATGAAAAGAATTTGTAACAACTTGAGACTTTATTCTTTACTCGTTTAAACTTGGAGACAACTTGTCACTCCATTCTTGACTCGTTTGAATATTGAAACAATTTTAAAATCTTGTAGGATCATTTTTGGCTTATTTGAACATGACAACAATCCGTAACAACATTAGACTTCATTCTTTACTCGTTCGAACTTGGAAACAACTTGTAGCTTCATTCTTGACTCGTTTGAACATGGAAACAACTTGTAAACTCTTTTAGGATCATTCTTGGCTAATTTGAACATGAAAAAAATCTTTAACAACTTGAGACTTTATTCTTTACTCGTTTAAACTTGGAGACAACTTGTAGCTCCATTCTTGACTCGTTTGAACATTGAAACTATTTTAAACTCTTGTAGGATCATTTTTGGCTCATTTAAACATGAAAACAATCCGTAACAACATTAGACTTCATTCTTTACTCGTTCGAACTTGGAAACAACTTGTAGCTTCATTCTTGACTCTTTAACATTGAAACAATTGTAACCTCTTGTAGGATCATTCTTGGTTCAATTGAACATAAAAACAATCCGTAACAATTGAGACATCATTCTTGACTCGTTCGAACTTGGAAACAACTTGTAGCTTCATTCTTGACTCGTTTGAACATGGAAATAACTTGTAAACTCTTGTAAATTCATTCTTGGCTCATTTGAACATGAAAACAATCCGTAACAACTGGAGACATCATTCTTGACTCGTTCAAACTTGGAAACAACTTGTAGCTTCATTCTTGACTCGTTTGAACATTGAAAAACTTGTAACCTCTTGTATGTTCATTCTTGGTTCAGTTGAACATGAAAACAATCCGTAACAAATTGAGACATCATTCTTGACTCATTCGAACTTGAAAACAATTTGTAACTTCATTCTTGACTCGTTTGAACATGGAAACAACTTGTAAACTCTTGTAGGATCATTCGTGGCTCATTTGAACATGAAAACAATCTGTAACAACTTGAGACTTTATTCTTTACTCGTTTGAACTTGGAAACAACTTGTAGCTCCATTCTTGACTCGTTTGAACATTGAAACAATTGTAAACTTTTGTAGGATCATTTTCGGCTCATTTCAACATGAAAACAATCCGTATCAACTTTAGACTTCATTCTTTACTCGTTCGAACTTGGAAACAACTTGTCGCTTCTTTCTTGACTCGTTTGAACATTGAAACAATTGTAATCTCTTATAGGATCATTCTTCGTTCATTTGAATACGAAAACAATCCTTAACAAATTGAGACATCATTCTTGACTCGTTTGAACTTGGAAATAACTTGTAGCTTCATTCTTGACTCGTTTGAACATGGAAACAACTTGTAAACTCTTTTAGGATCATTCTTGGCTCATTTGAACATGAAAACAATCTGTAACAACTTGAGACTTTATTCTTTACTCGTTTAAACTTGGAGACAACTTGTCGCTTCATTCTTGACTCGTTTGAACATGAAAACAACTTGTAAACTCTTGTAGATTCATTCTTGGCTCATTTGAACATGAAAACAATCTGTAACAAATGGAGACATCATTCTTGACTCGTTCAAACTTGGAAACAACTTGTAGCCTTCATTCTTGATTCGTGTGAACATTGAAAAACTTGTAACCCCTTGTAGGATCATTATTGGTTCAGTTAAACATGAAAACAATCCGTAACAAATTGAAACATCATTCTTGACTCGTTCGATCTTGAAAATAGTTTGTAGCTTCATTCTTGACTCGTTTGAACATGGAAATAACTTGTAAACTCTTGTAGGATCATTCTTGGCTCATTTGAACATGAAAACAATCTGTAACAAATAGAGACATCATTCTTGACTCGTTCGAACTTGGAAACAACTTGTAGCTTCATTCTTGACTCATTTGAACATGGAAACAACTTGTAGCTTCATTCTTGACTCGTTTGAACAAGGAAACAACTTGTAAACTCTTGTAGATTCATTCTTGGCTCATTTGAACATGAAAACAATCAGTAACAAATGGAGACATCATTCTTGACTCGTTCCAACTTGGAAACAACTTGTAGCTTCATTCTTGATTCGTTTGAACATTGAAAAACTTGTAACCTCTTGTATGATCATTCTTGGTTCAGTTAAACATGAAAACAATCCGTAACAAATTGAGACATCATTCTTGACTCGTTCGAACTTGAAAACAATTTGTAGCTTCATTCTTGACTCGTTTGAACATGGAAATAACTTGTAAACTCTTATAGTTGGCTCATTTGAACATGAAAACTATCTGTAACAAATAGAGACATCATTCTTGACTCGTTCGAACTTGGAAACAACTTGTAGCTTCATTCTTGACTCGTTTGAACATGGAAACAACTTGTAAACTCTTGTAGGATCATTCGTGGCTCGTTTGAACATGAAAACAATATGTAACAACTTGAAACTTTATTCTTTACTCATTTGAACTTGGAAACAACTTGTACCTCCATTCTTGACTCGTTTGAACATTGAAACAATTTTAAACTCTTGTAGGATCATTTTTGGCTCATTTAAACATGACAACAATCCGTAACAACATTAGACTTCATTCTTTACTCGTTCAAACTTGGAAACAACTTGTAGATTCATTCTTGACTCGTTTGAACATTTAAACAATTATAAACTCTTGTAGGATCATTCTTGGTTCATTTGGACATGAAAACAATCCGTAACAAATTGAGACATCATTCTTGACTCGTTCGAACTTGGAAATAACTTGTAGCTCCATTCTTGACTCGTTTTAACATGGAAACAACTTGTAAACTCTTTTAGGATCATTCTTGGCTCATTTGAACATGAAAACAATCTGTAACAACATGAGACTTTATTCTTTACTCGCTTAAACTTGGAGACAACTTGTAGCTCCATTCTTGACTCGTTTGAACATTGAAACAATTTTAAACTCTTGTAGGATCATTTTTGGCTCATTTAAACATGACAACAATCCGTAACAACATTAGACTTCATTCTTTACTCGTTCGAACTTGGAAACAACTTGTAGCTTCATTATTGACTCGTTTGAACATTGAAACAATTGTAACCTCCTGTAGGATCGTTCTTGGTTCATTTGAACATGAAAACAATCCCTAACAAATTGAGACATCATTCTTGACTCGTTTGAACTTGGAGACAACTTGTAGCTTCATTCTTGACTCGTTTGAACATGGAAACAACTTGTAAACTCTGGTAGGATCATTCTTAGCTCATTTGAACATGGAAACAACTTGTAAACTCTTGTAGATTCATTCTTGGCTCATTTGAACATGAAAACAATCTGTAACAAATGGAGACATCATTCTTGACTCGTTCAAACTTGGAAACAACTTGTAGCTTCATTCTTGATTCGTTTGAGCATTGAAACAATTGTAAACTCTTGTAGGATCATTTTTGGCTCATTTCAACATGACAACAATCCGTAACAACTTTAGACTTCATTCTTTACTCGTTCAAACTTGGAAACAACTTGTCGCTTTTTTCTTGAATCGTTTGAACATTGAAACAAATGTAACCTCTTGTAGGATCATTCTTGGTTCATTTGGACATGAAAACAATCCGTAACAAATTGAGACATCATTCTTGACTCGTTCGAACTTGGAAATAACTTGTAGCTCCATTCTTGACTCGTTTCAACATGGAAACAACTTGTTAACTCTTTTAGGATCATTCTTGGCTCATTTGAACGTGAAAACAATCTGTAAGAACTTGAGACTTTATTCTTTACTCGTTTAAACTTGGAGACAACTTGTAGCTCCATTCTTGACTCGTTTGAACATTGAAACAATTTTAAACTCTTGTAGGATCATTTTTGGCTCATTTAAACATGACAACAATCCGTAGCAACATTAGACTTCATTCTTTACTCGTTCAAACTTGGAAACAACTTGTAGCTTCATTCTTGACTCGTTTGAACATTGAAACAATTGTAAACTCTTTTAGGATCATTCTTGGCTCAATGAACATGAAAACAATCTATAACAAATAGATACATCATTCTTGACTCATTCGAACTTGGAAACAACTTATAGCTTCATTCTTGACTCGTTTGAACAAGGAAACAACTTGTTAACTCTTGTAGGATCATTCGTGGCTCATTTGAACATGAAAACAATCTGTAACAACTTGAGACTTTATTCTTTACTCGTTTGAACTTGGAAACAACTTGTAGCTCCATTCTTGACTCGTTTGAACATTGAAACAATTGTAAACTCTTGTAGGATCTTTTTTGGCTCATTTCAACATGACAACAATCCGCAACAACTTTAGACTTCATTCTTTACTCGTTCAAACTTGGAAATAACTTGTCGCTTTTTTCTTGACTCGTTTGAACATGAAAAAAATGTAACCTCTTGTAGGATCATTCTTTGTTCATTTGAATATGAAAACAATCCATAACAAATTGAGACATCATTCTTGACTCGTTTGAACTTGGAAATAACTTGTAGCTTCATTCTTGACTCGTTTCAACATGGAAACAACTTGTTAACTCTTTTAGGATCATTCTTGGCTCATTTGAACATGAAAACAATCTGTAACAACTTCAGACTTTATTCTATACTCGTTTAAACTTGGAGACAACTTGTACCTCCATTCTTTACTCGTTTGAACATTGAAACAATTTTAAACTCTTGTAGGATCATTTTTGGCTCATTTAAACATGACAACAATCCGTAACAACATTAGACTTCATTCTTTACTCGTTCGAACTTGGAAACAACTTGTAGCTTCATTCTTGACTCGTTTGAACATTGAAACAATTGTAAACTCTTGTAGGATCATTTTTTGTTCATTTGGACATGAAAACAATCCGTAACAAATTGAGACATCATTCTTGACTCGTTCGAACTTGGAAACAACTTGTAGCTTCATCCTTGACTCGTTTGAACATGGAAACAACTTGTAAACTCTTGTAGATTCATTCTTGGCTCATTTGAACATGAAAACAATCGGTAACAAATGGAGACATCATTCTTGACTCGTTCAAACTTGGAAACAACTTGTAGCTTCTTTCTTGATTCGTTTGAACATTGAAAAACTTGTAACCCCTTGTAGGATCATTATTGTTTCAGTTAAACATGAAAACAATCCGTAACAAATTGAGACATCATTCTTGACTCGTTCGATCTTGAAAACAGTTTGTAGCTTCATTCTTAACTCGTTTGAACATGAAAATAACTTGTAAACTCTTGTAGGATCATTCTTGGCTCATTTGAACATGAAAACAATCTGTAACAAATAGAGATATCATTCTTGACTCGTTCGAACTTGGAAACAACTCGTAGCTTCATTCTTGACTCGTTTGAACATGGAAACAACTTGTTAACTCTTGTAGGATCATTCGTGGCTCATTTGAACATGAAAACAATCTGTAACAACTTGAGACTTTATTCTTTACTCGTTTGAACTTGGAAACAACTTGTAGCTCCATTCTTGACTCGTTTGAACATTGAAACAATTGTAAACTCTTGTAGGATCTTTTTTGGCTCATTTCAACATGACAACAATCCGTAACAACTTTAGACTTCATTCTTTACTCGTTCAAACTTGGAAATAACTTGTCACTTTTTTCTTGACTCGTTTGAACATTGAAACAAATGTAACCTCTTGTAGGATCATTCTTTGTTCATTTGAATATGAAAACAATCCATAACAAATTGAGACATCATTCTTGACTCGTTTGAACTTGGAAATAACTTGTAGCTTCATTCTTGACTCGTTTCAACATGGAAACAACTTGTTAACTCTTTTAGGATCATTCTTGGCTCATTTGAACATGAAAATAATCTGTAACAACTTGAGACTTTATTCTATACTCGTTTAAACTTGGAGACAACTTGTACCTCCATTCTTGACTCGTTTGAACATTGAAACAATTTTAAACTCTTGTAGGATCATTTTTGGCTCATTTAAACATGACAACAATCCGTAACAACATTAGACTTCATTCTTTACTCGTTCGAACTTGGAAACAACTTGTAGCTTCATTCTTGACTCGTTTGAACATTGAAACAATTGCAAACTCTTGTAGGATCATTTTTTGTTCATTTGGACATGAAAACAATCCGTAACAAATTGAGACATCATTCTTGACTCGTTCGAACTTGGAAACAACTTGTAGCTTCATTCTTGACTCGTTTGAACATGGAAACAACTTGTAAACTCTTGTAGATTCATTCTTGACTCGTTTGAACATTGAAACAATTTTAATTCAAATCTCAAGTTGTTTCCAAGTTCGAACGAGTCAAGAATGATGTCTCAATTTGTTACGAATTATTTTCATATTCAAATAAACTAAGAATGATCCTACAAGAGTTTACAATTGTTTCAACGTTCAAACGAGTCAAGAATGGAACAACAAGTTGTTTCTAAGTTCGAACAGTAAAGAATGAAGTCTAAAGTTATAACGGATTGTTTTCATGTTCAAATGAGCCAAAAATGATCCTTCAAGAGTTTACAATTGTTTCAATGTTCAAACGAGTCAAGAATGGAGCTACAAGTTATTTCCAAGTTAAAAAAGTAAAGAATAAAGTCTCAAATTGTTACGGATTATTTTCATGTTCAAATGAACCAAGAATGATCCTACAAGTGTATACAAGTGTTTCAATGTTCAAACAAGTCAAGAATGAAGCTACAAGTTGTTTCCAAGGTCTAACGAGTCAAGCATGAAGTCTTAAGTTGTTACAGATTTTTTTCATGTACAAATTAGCCAAGAATGATCCTAAAAGAGTTTACGAGTTGTTTCCATGTTCAAACGAGTCAAGAATGAAGCTACAAGTTATTTCAAAGTTCGAACGAGTAAAGAATGAAGTCTGAAGTTGTTACGGATTGTTTTCATGTTCAAATGAGCCAAAAATGATCCTGCAAGAGTTTACAATTGAACGAGTCAAGAATGATGTCTCAGTTTGTTACAAATTGTTTTCATGTCCAAATGAACCAAGAATGATCCTACAAGAGTTTACAATTGTTTCAATGTTCAAACGAGTCAAGAATGAAGCGACAAGTTATTTCCAAGTTCGAACAGTAAAGAATGAAGTATAATGTTGTTACGGATTGTTGTCATGTTCAAATGAGCCAAAAATGATCCTACTAGAGTTTACAATTGTTTCAATGTTCAAAGGAGTCAAGAATGAAACTACAAGTTGTTTCCAAGTTCGAACGAGTAAAGAATGAAGTCTCAATTTGTCAAAAATTGTTTTCATGTTCAAATGAGCCAAGAATGATCCTACAAGAGTTTACAAGTTGTTTCCATGTTCAAACGAGTCAAGAATGAAGTTACAAATTGTTTCCAAGTTCGAACGAGTCAAGAATAATGTCTCAATTTGTTACGAATTATTTTCATATTCAAACAAACTAAGAATGATCCTACAAGAGTTTACAATTGTTTCAACGTTCAAACGAGTCAAGAATGGAACGACAAGTTATTTCTAAGTTCGAACAGTAAAGAATGAAGTCTAAAGTTGTAACAGATTGTTGTCATGTTCAAATGAGCCAAAAATGATCCTAAAAGAGTTTACAATTGTTTCAATGTTCAAACGAGTCAAGAATGGAGCTACAAGTTATTTCACAGTTAAAAAAGTGAAGAATAAAGTCTCAAGTTGTTACGGATTATTTCCATGTTCAAATGAGCCATGAATGATCCTACAAGAGTATACAATTGTTTCAATGTTCAAACAAGTCAAGAATGAAGCTACAAGTTGTTTCTAAGTTCGAACAGTAAAGAATGAAGTCTAAAGTTGTAACGGATTGTTGTCATGTTCAAATGAGCCAAGAATGATCCTACAAGAGTTTACAATTGTTTCAATGTTCAAACGAGTCAAGAATGGAGCTACAAGTTATTTCCAAGTTAAAAAAGTAAAGAATAAAGTCTCAAGTTGTTAGGGATTATTTTCATGTTCAAATGAGCGAAGAATGATCCTACAAGAGTATACAAGTGTATCAATGTTCAAACAAGTCAAGAATGAAGCTACAAGTTGTTTCCAAGGTCGAACGAGTCAAGCATGAAGTCTCAAGTTGTTACAGATTGTTTTCATGTACAAATTAGCCAAGAATGATCCTAAAAGAGTTTACGAGTTGTTTCCATGTTTAAACGAGTCAAGAATGAAGCTACAAGTTATTTCAAAGTTCGAACGAGTAAAGAATGAAGTCTGAAGTTGTTACGGATTGTTTTCATGTTCAAATGAGCCAAAAATGCTCCTGCAAGAGTTTACAATTGTTTTAATGTTGAAACGAGTCAAGAATGAAGCTACAAGTTATTTCAAAGTTCCAACGAGTAAAGAATGAAGTCTAAAGTTGTTACGGATTGTTTTCATATTCAAAAGAGCCAAAAATGATCCTACAAGGGTTTATAATTGTTTCAATGTTCAAACGAGTCAAGAATGGAGCTACAAGTTATTTCCAAGTTAAAAAAGTAAAGAATAAAGTCTCAGGTTATTACGGAATATTTTCATGTTCAAATGAACCAAGAATGATCCTACAAGTGTATACAAGTGTTTCAATGTTCAAACAAGTCAAGAATGAAGCTACAAGTTGTTTCCAAGGTCTAACGAGTCAAGCATGAAGTCTTAAGTTGTTACAGAATGTTTTCATGTACAAATTAGCCAAGAATGATCCTAAAAGAGTTTACGAGTTGTTTCCATGTTCAAACGAGTCAAGAATGAAGCTACAAGTTATTTCAAAGCTCGAACGAGTAAAGAATGAAGTCTGAAATTGTTACGGATTGTTTTCATGTTCAAATGAGCCAAAAATGCTCCTGCAGGAGTTTACAATTGTTTTAATGTCGAAATGAGTCAAGAATGAAGCTACAAGTTATTTCAAAGTTCGAACGAGTAAAGAATGATGTCTAAAGTTGTTACGGATTGTTTTCATATTCAAAAGAGATAAAAATGATCCTACAAGAGTTTACAATTGTTTTAATGTTCAAACGAGTCAAGAATGAAGCTACAAATTGTTTCCAAGTTCAAACAAGTAAAGAATAAAGTCTCAAGTTGTTACAGATTGTTTTCATGTTTAAATGAGCCAAGAATGAACAAGAGTATACAAATGTTTCAATGTTCAAACGAGTCAAGAATGAAGCTACAAGTTGTTTCCATGTTCGAACGAGTCAAGAATGAAGCTACAAGTTGTTTCCAAGTTCGAAAGAGCAAAGAATAAAGTCTAAAGTTGTTACGGATTGTTATCATGTTCAAATGAGCCAAAAATGATCCTACAAGAGTTTACAATTATTTCAATGTTCAAACGAGACTAGAATGAAGCTACTAGTTGTTTCCAAGTTCGAACGATTAAAAAATAAAGTCTCAAGTTGTTACAGATTGTTTTCTTGTTGAAATGAGCCAAGAATGATTCTACAGGAGTTTACAAGTTATTTCTATGTTCAAACGAGTCAAGATTGAAGCTACAAGTTGTTTGAAAGTTCGAACGAGTCAAGAATGATGTCTCAATTTGTTACAGATTGTTTTCATGTCCAAATGAACCAAGAATGATCCTACAAGAGTTTACAATTATTTCAATGTTCAAACGAGTCAAGAATGAAGCGACAAGTTATTTCGAGGTTCGAACAGTAAAGAATGAAATATAATGTTGTTACGGATTGTTGTCATGTTCAAATGAACCAAAAATGATCCTACAAGAGTTTACAATTGTTTCAATGTTCAAACGAGTCAAGAATGGAGCTACAAGTTATTTCCAAGTTAAAAAAGTAAAGAATAAAGTCTCAAGTTGTTAGGGATTATTTTCATGTTCAAATGAGCGAAGAATGATCCTACAAGAGTATACAAGTGTTTCAATGTTCAAACAAGTCAAGAATGAAGCTACAAGTTGTTTCCAAGGTCGAACGAGTCAAGCATGAAGTCTCAAGTTGTTACAGATTGTTTTCATGTACAAATTAGCCAAGAATGATCCTAAAAGAGTTTACGAGTTGTTTCCATGTTCAAACGAGTCAAGAATGAAGCTACAAGTTATTTCAAAGTTCGAACGAGTAAAGAATGAAGTCTGAAGTTTTTACGGATTGTTTTCATGTTCAAATGAGCCAAAAATGCTCCTGCAAGAGTTTACAATTGTTTTAATGTTGAAATAAGTCAAGAATGAAGCTACAAGTTATTTGAAAGTTCGAACGAGTAAAGAATGAAGTCTAAAGTTGTTACGGATTGTTTTCACATTCAAAAGAGATAAAAATGATCCTACAAGAGTTTACAATTGTTTTAATGTTCAAACGAGTCAAGAATGAAGCTACAAATTGTTTCCAAGTTCAAACAAGTAAAGAATAAAGTCTCAAGTTGTTACAGATTGTTTTCATGTTTAAATGAGCCAAGAATGAACAAGAGTATACAAATGTTTCAATGTTCAAACGAGTCAAGAATGAAGCTACAAGTTGTTTCCATGTTCGAACGAGTCAAGAATGAAGCTACAAGTTGTTTCCAAGTTCGAAAGAGCAAAGAATAAAGTCTAAAGTTGTTACGGATTATTGTCATGTTCAAATGAGCCAAAAATGATCCTACAAGAGTTTACAATTATTTCAATGTTCAAACGAGACCAGAATGAAGCTACAAGTTGTTTCCAAGTTCGAACGATTAAAGAATAAAGTCTCAAGTTGTTACAGATTGTTTTCTTGTTGAAATGAGCCAAGAATGATTCTACAGGAGTTTACAAGTTATTTCTATGTTCAAACGAGTCAAGATTGAAGCTACAAGTTGTTTCCAAGTTCGAACGAGTCAAGAATGATGTCTCAATTTGTTACAGATTGTTTTCATGTCCAAATGAACCAAGAATGATCCTACAAGAGTTTACAATTATTTCAATGTTCAAATGAGTCAAGAATGAAGCGACAAGTTATTTCGAGGTTCGAACAGTAAAGAATGAAGTATAATGTTGTTACGGATTGTTGTCATGTTCAAATGAGCCAAAAATGATTCTACAAGAGTTTACAATTGTTTCAATGTTCAAACGAGTCAAGACTGGAGCTACAAGTTGTTACAGATTGTTTTCATGTTCAAATGAGCCAAGAATGATTCTACAAGTGTTTACAAGTTGTTTCCATGTTCAAACGAGTCAAGAATGAAGTTACAAGTTGTTTCCAAGTTCGAACGAGTCAAGAATTAAGTCTAAATTTGTTACGAATTATTTTCATATTCAAATAAACTAAGACTGATCCTACAAGAGTTTACAATTGTTTCAATGTTCAAACGAGTCAAGAATGGAACGACAAGTTGTTTCTAAGTTCGAACAGTAAAGAATGAAGTCTAAAGTTGTAACGGATTGTTGTCATGTTTAAATGAGCCAAAAATGATCCTACAAGAGTTTACAACATGTTCAAACGAGTCAAGAATGGAGCTACAAGTTATTTCCAAGTTAAAAAAGTGAAGAATAAAGTCTCAAGTTGTTACGGATTATTTTCATGTTCAAATGAGCCATGAATGATCCTACAAGAGTATACAAGTGTTTCAATGTTCAAACAAGTCAAGAATGAAGCTACAAGTTGTTTCCAAGGTCGAACGAGTCAAGCATGAAGTCTCAAGTTGTTACAGATTGTTTTCATGTACAAATTAGCCAAGAATGATCCTAAAAGAGTTTACGAGTTGTTTCCATGTTCAAACGAGTCAAGAATGAAGCTACAAGTTATTTCAATGTTCGAACGAGTAAAGAATGAAGTCTAAAGTTGTTACGGATTGTTTTCATATTCAAAAGAGATAAAAATGATCCTACAAGAGTTTACAATTGTTTTAATGTTCAAACGAGTCAAGAATGAAGCAACAAATTGATTCCAAGTTCAAACAAGTAAAGAATAAAGTCTCAAGTTGTTACAGATTGTTTTCATGTTTAAATGAGCAAAGAATGAACAAGAGTATACAAATGTTTCAATGTTCAAATGAGTCAAGAATGAAGCTACAAGTTGTTTCCATGTTCGAACGAGTCAAGAATGAAGCTACAAGTTGTTTCCAAGTTCGAAAGAGCAAGAATGATTTCTCAGTTTGTTACGGATTGTTTTCATGTCCAAATGAACCAAGAAAGATCCTACAAGAGTTTACAATTGTTTCAATGTTCAAACGAGTCAAGGATGAAGGGACAAGTTATTTTCAAGTTCGAACAGTAAAGAATGAAGTATAATGTTGTTACGGATTGTTGTCATGTTCAAACTAGCCAAAAATGATCCTACAAGAGTTTACAGTTGTTTCAATGTTTAAACGAGTTAAGAATGGAGCTACAAGTTGTTTTCAATTCATAGGAGTAAAGAATAAAGTCTCAAGTTGTTACAGATTGTTTTCATTTTCAAATGAGCCAAGAATGATCGTACTAGAGTTTACAAGTTATTTCCATGTTCAAATGAGTCAAGAATGAAGCTACAAGTTGTTTCCAAGTTCAAATGAGCCAAGAATGATCCTACAAGAGTTTACAAGTTGTTTAAATATTCAAACTTGTCAAGAATGAAGCTACAAGTTGTGTCCAAGTTCGAACAAGTAAAGAATGAAGTTTGAAGTTGTTACGGATTGTTTTCATGTTCAAATGAGCCAAAAATGATCCTACAAGAGTTTACAATTGTTTTAATGTTGAAACGAGTCAAGAATGAAGCTACAAGTTGTTTCCAAGTTCGAACGAGTAAAGAATGAAGTCTAAAGTTGTTACAGATTGTTGTCATCTTCAAATCAGCCAAAAATGATCCTACAAGAGTTTACAATTGTTTCAATATTCAAACGAGTCAAGATTGGAGCTACAAGTTGTTTCCAAGTTCAAACATTTAAAGAATAAAGTCTCAAGTTGTTACAGATTGTTTTCATGTTCAAATGAGCCAAGAATGATCCTACAAGAATTTACAAGTTGTTTCCATATTCAAACGAGTCAAGAATGAAGCTACAAGTTGTTTCCAAGTTCGAACGAGTGAAGAATGATGTCTCAATTTGTTACGGATTGTTTTCATGTCCAAATGAACCAAGAATTATCTTACAAGAGTTTACAATTGTTTCAATGTTCAAACGAGTCAAGAATGGAACGACAAGTTGTTTCTAAGTTCGAACAGCAAAGAATGAAGTCTAAAGTTGTAACGGATTGTTGTCATGTTCAAATGAGCCAAAAATGATCCAACAAGAGTTTACAATTGTTTCAATGTTCAAACGAGTCAAGAATGGAACTAGAAGTTATTTTCAAGTTAAAAAAGTAAAGAATAAAGTCTCAAGTTGTTACGGATTATTTTCATGTTCAAATGAGGCAAGAATGATCCTACAAGAGTATATAAGTGTTTCAATGTTCAAACGAGTCAAGAATGAAGCTACAAGTTATTTCAAAGTTCGAACGAGTAAAGAATGAAGTCTAAAGTTGTTTCGGATTGTTTTCATGTTCAAATGAGCCAAAAATGCTCCTGCAAGAGTTTACAATTGTTTTAATGTTGAAACGAGTCAAGAATGAAGCTACAAGTTATTTCAAAGTTCGAACGAGTAAAGAATGAAGTCTAAAGTTGTTACGGATTGTTTTCATATTCAAAAGAGCCAAAAATGATCCTACAAGAGTTTACAATTGTTTTAATGTTCAAACGAGTCAAGAATGAAGCTACAAATTGTTTCCAAGTTCAAACAAGTAAAGAATAAAGTCTCAAGTTGTTACAGATTGTTTTCATGTTAAAATGAGCCAAGAATGAACAAGAGTATACAAATGTTTCAATGTTCAAACGAGTCAAGAATGAAGCTACAAGTTGTTTACATGTTCTAACGAGTCAAGAATGAAGCTACAAGTTGTTTCCAAGTTCGAAAGAGCAAATAATGAAGTCTAAAGTTGTTACGGATTGTTGTCATGTTCAAATGAGCCAAGAATGAACAAGACTATACAAATGTTTCAATGTTCAAACGAGTCAAGAATGAAGCTACAAGTTGTTTCCATGTTCAAACGAGTCAAGAATGAAGCTACAAGTTGTTTCCAAGGTCGAACGAGTCAAGCATAAAGTCTCAAGTTGTTACAGATTGTTTTCATGTACAAATTAGCCAAGAATGATTTAAAAGAGTTTACGAGTTGTTTCCATGTACAAACGAGTCAAGAATGAAGCTACAAGTTATTTCAAAGTTCGAACGAGTAAAGAATGAAGTCTGAAGTTGTTACGGATTATTTTCATGTTCAAATGAGCCAAAAATGATCCTGCAAGAGTTTACAATTGTTTCAATGTTCAAACGATTCAAGAATGGAGCTACAACTTATTTCCAAGTTCGAACGAGTAAACAAAAAAGTCTCAAGTTGTTACAGATTGTTTTCATGTTCAAATGAGCCAAGAATGATCCTACAAGAGCATACAAATTGTTTCCATGTTTAAACGAGTCAAGAATGAAGCTACCAGTTCATTCCAAGTTCGAACGATTAAAGAATAAAGTCTCAAGTTGTTACAGATTGTTTTCACGTTCAAATGAGCCAATAATGATTCTACAAGAGTTTACAAGTTATTTCCATGTTCAAACGAGTAAAGAATGGAACGACAAATTGTTTTCAAGTTCAAAAAAGTAAAGAATAAAGTCTCAAGTTGTTACAGATTGTTTTCATGTTTAAATGAGCCTAGAATGAACAAGAGTATACAAATGTTTCAATGTTGAAACGAGTCAAGAATGAAGCTACAAGTTGTTTCCATGCTCAAACGAGTCAAGAATGAAGCTACAAGTTGTTTTCATGCTCAAACGAGTCAAGAATGAGCTACAAGTTGTTTCCAAGTTCGAAAGAGAGTTTAAAAGTTATTTCCATGTTCAAACAAGTCAAGAATGAAGCTACAAGTTGTTTCCAAGGTTGAACGAGTCAAGCATGAAGTCTCAAGTTGTTTCAGATTGTTTTCATGTACAAATTAGCCAATAATGATATTAAAAGAGTTTACGAGTTGTTTCCAGGTTCAAACGAGTCAAGAATGAAGCTAAAAGTTATTTCAAAGTTCAAACGAGTAAAGAATGAAGTCTTTAGTTCTTACAGATTGTTTTCATGTTCAAATGAGCCAAAAATGATCCTACAAGAGTTTACAATTGTTTTAATGTTGAAACGAGTCAAGAATGAAGCTACAAGTTATTTCAAAGTTCGAACGAATAAAGAATGAAGACTAAAGTTGTTACGGATTGTTTTCATATTCAAAAGAGCCAAAAAGATCATACAAGAGTTTATAATTGTTTCAATGTTCAAACGAGTCAAGATTGAATCTACAAATTTTTTCAATGTTCAAACAAGTAAAGAATAAAGTCTCAAGTATTTACAGATTGTTTTCATGTTTAAATGAGCCAAGAATGAACAAGAGTATACAAATGTTTCAATGTTCAAACGAGTCAAGAATGAAGCTACAAATTGTTTCCATGTTCAAACGAGTCAAGAATGAAGCTACAAGTTGTTTCCAAGTTCGAAAGAGCAAAGAATGAAGTCTAAAGTTGTTACGGATTTTTATCATGTTCAAATGAGCCAAAAATGATCCTACAAGAGCTTACAATTGTTTCAATGTTCAAACGAGTCAAGAATGGAAGGACATGTTGTTTCTAAGGTCGAACAGTAAACAATGAAGTCTAAAGTTGTAACGGATTGTTGTCATGTTCAAATGAGTCAAAAATGATCCTACAAGAGTTTACAATTGTTTTAATGTTGAAACGAGTCAAGAATGAAGCTACAAGTTATTTCAAAGTTCCAACGAGTAAAGAATGAAGTCTAAAATTGTTACGGATTGTTTTCATATTCAAAAGAGCCAAAAATGATCCTACAAGAGTTTACAATTGTTTTAATGTTCAAACGAGTCAAGAATGAAGATACAAATTATTTCCAAGTTCAAACAAGTAAAGAATAAAGTCTCAAGTTGTTACAGATTGTTTTCATGTTTAAATGAGCCAAGAATGAACAAGAGTATACAAATGTTTCAATGTTCAAACGAGTCAAGAATGAAGCTACAAGTTGTTTCCATGTTCAAACGTGTCAAGAATGAAGCTACAAGTTGTTTCCATGTTCGAACGAGTCAAGAATGATGTCTCAATTTGTTACAGATTGTTTTCATGTCCAAAGAACCAAGAATGATCCTACAAGAGTTTACAATTATTTCAATGTTCAAACGAGTCAAGAATGAAGCGACAAGTTATTTCGAGGTTCGAACAGTAAAGAATGAAATATAATGTTGTTACGGATTGTTGTCATGTTCAAATGAACCAAAAATGATCCTACAAGAGTTTACAATTGTTTTAATGTTGAAACGAGTCAAGAATGAAGCTACAAGTTATTTCAAAGTTCGAACGAGTAAAGAATGAAGTCTAAAGTTGTTTCGGATTGTTTTCATGTTCAAATGAGCCAAAAATGCTCCTGCAAGAGTTTACAATTGTTTTAATGTTGAAACGAGTCAAGAATGAAGCTACAAGTTATTTCAAAGTTCGAACGAGTAAAGAATGAAGTCTAAAGTTGTTACGGATTGTTTTCATATTCAAAAGAGCCAAAAATGATCCTACAAGAGTTTACAATTGTTTTAATGTTCAAACGAGTTAAGAATGAAGCTACAAATTGTTTCCAAGTTCAAACAAGTAAAGAATAAAGTCTCAAGTTGTTACAGATTGTTTTCATGTTAAAATGAGCCAAGAATGAACAAGAGTATACAAATGTTTCAATGTTCAAACGAGTCAAGAATGAAGCTACAAGTTGTTTACATGTTCTAACGAGTCAAGAATGAAGCTACAAGTTGTTTCCAAGTTCGAAAGAGCAAATAATGAAGTCTAAAGTTGTTACGGATTGTTGTCATGTTCAAACGAGCCAAGAATGAACAATACTATACAAATGTTTCAATGTTCAAACGAGTCAAGAATGAAGCTACAAGTTGTTTCCATGTTCAAACGAGTCAAGAATGAAGCTACAAGTGTTTCCAAGGTCGAACGAGTCAAGCATAAAGTCTCAAGTTGTTACAGATTGTTTTCATGTACAAATTAGCCAAGAATGATTTAAAAGAGTTTACGAGTTGTTTCCATGTACAAACGAGTCAAGAATGAAGCTACAAGTTATTTCAAAGTTCGAACGAGTAAAGAATGAAGTCTGAAGTTGTTACGGATTGTTTTCATGTTCAAATGAGCCAAAAATGATCCTGCAAGAGTTTACAATTGTTTCAATGTTCAAACGATTCAAGAATGGAGCTACAACTTATTTCCAAGTTCGAACGAGTAAACAAAAAAGTCTCAAGTTGTTACAGATTGTTTTCATGTTCAAATGAGCCAAGAATGATCCTACAAGAGCATACAAATTGTTTCCATGTTTAAACGAGTCAAGAATGAAGCTACCAGTTCATTCCAAGTTCGAACGATTAAAGAATAAAGTCTCAAGTTGTTACAGATTGTTTTCACGTTCAAATGAGCCAATAATGATTCTACAAGAGTTTACAAGTTATTTCCATGTTCAAACGAGTCAAGAATGGAACGACAAATTGTTTTCAAGTTCAAAAAAGTAAAGAATAAAGTCTCAAGTTGTTACAGATTGTTTTCATGTTTAAATGAGCCTAGAATGAACAAGAGTATACAAATGTTTCAATGTTGAAACGAGTCAAGAATGAAGCTACAAGTTGTTTCCATGCTCAAACGAGTCAAGAATGAAGCTACAAGTTGTTTTCATGCTCAAACGAGTCAAGAATGAGCTACAAGTTGTTTCCAAGTTCGAAAGAGAGTTTAAAAGTTATTTCCATGTTCAAACAAGTCAAGAATGAAGCTACAAGTTGTTTCCAAGGTCGAACGAGTCAAGCATGAAGTCTCAAGTTGTTTCAGATTGTTTTCATGTACAAATTAGCCAATAATGATCCTAAAAGAGTTTACGAGTTGTTTCCAGGTTCAAACGAGTCAAGAATGAAGCTAAAAGTTATTTCAAAGTTCGAACGAGTAAAGAATGAAGTCTGAAGTTCTTACAGATTGTTTTCATGTTCAAATGAGCCAAAAATGATCCTACAAGAGTTTGCAATTGTTTTAATGTTGAAACGAGTCAAGAATGAAGCTACAAGTTATTTCAAAGTTCCAACGAGTAAAGAATGAAGTCTAAAACTGTTACGGATTGTTTTCATATTCAAAAGAGCCAAAAATGATCCTACAAGAGTTTACAATTGTTTTAATGTTCAAACGAGTCAAGAATGAAGATACAAATTATTTCCAAGTTCAAACAAGTAAAGAATAAAGTCTCAAGTTGTTACAGATTGTTTTCATGTTTAAATGAGCCAAGAATGAACAAGAGTATACAAATGTTTCAATGTTCAAACGAGTCAAGAATGAAGCTACAAGTTGTTTCCATGTTCAAACGTGTCAAGAATGAAGCTACAAGTTGTTTCCATGTTCGAACGAGTCAAGAATGATGTCTCAATTTGTTACAGATTGTTTTCATGTCCAAAGAACAAAGAATGATCCTACAAGAGTTTACAATTATTTCAATGTTCAAACGAGTCAAGAATGAAGCGACAAGTTATTTCCAAGTTCGAACAGTAAAGAATGAAGTATAATGTTGTTACGGATTGTTGTCATGTTCAAATGAGCCAAAAATGATCCTACTAGAGTTTACAATTGTTTTAATGTTCAAACGAGTAAAGAATGAAGCTACAAGTTGTTTTCAAGTTCGAACGAGTAAAGAATGAAGTCTCAATTTGTCACAGATTGTTTTCATGTTCCAATGAGCCAAGAATGATCCTACAAGAGTTTACAAGTTGTTTCCATGTTCAGACGAGTAAAGAATGAAGCTACAAGTTATTTCAAAGTTAAACAAGTAAAGAAAAAAGTCTCAAGTTGTTACGGATTATTTTCATGTTCAAATGAGCCAAGAATGATCCTACAGTAGTATACAAGTGTTTCAATGTTCAAACAAGTCAAGAATGAAGCTACAAGCTGTTTCCAAGGTCGAACGAGTCAAGCATGAAGTCTCAAGTTGTTACAGATTGTTTTCATGTACAAATTAGCCAAGAATGATCCTAAAAGAGTTTACGAGTTGTTTTCATGTTCAAACGAGTCAAGAATGAAGCTACAAGTTATTTCAAAGTTCGAACGAGTAAAGAATGAAGTCCGAAGTTGTTACAGATTGTTTTCATCTTCAAATGAGAAAAATGATCCTAGAAGAGTTTACAATTGCTTCAATGTTGAAACGAGTCAAGAATGAAGCTACAAGTTGTTTCCAAGTTCAAACAAGTAAAGAATAAAGTCTCAAGTTGTTACAGATTGTTTTCATGTTCAAATGAGCCAAGAATGATCCTACAAGAGCATACAAGTTGTTTCCATGTTTAAACGAGTCAAGAATGAAGCTACCAGTTCATTCCAAGTTCAAACGATTAAAGAATAAAGTCTCAAGTTGTTACAGATTGTTTTCACGTTCAAATGAGCCAATAATGATTCTACAAGAGTTTACAAGTTATTTCCATGTTCAAACGAGTCAAGAAGGATGCTACAAGTTGTTTCCAAGTTCGAATGAGTCAAGAATGATGTCTCAATTTGTTACGGATTGTTTTCATGTCCAAATGAACCAAGTATGATCCTACAAGAGTTTACAATTTTTTCAATGTTCAAACGAGTCAAGAATTAAGCGACTAGTTATTTCCAACTTCGAACAGTAAAGAATGAAGTATAATGTTGTTACGGATTGTTGTCATGTACAAATGAGCCAAAAATGATCCTACAAGAGTTTACAGTTGTTTCAATGTTTAAAGGATCCAAGAATGGAGCTACAAGTTGTTTTCAATTCAAAGGAGTAAAGAATAAAGTCTTAAGTTGTTACAGATTGTTTTCATATTCAAATGAGCCAGGAATGATCTTACAAGAGTTTAAAAGTTGTTTCCATGTTCAAACGAGTCAAGAATGAAGCTACAAGTTGTTTCCAAGTTCGAACGAGTCAAGAATGATGTCTCAATTTGTTTCGGATTGTTGTCATATTCAAATGAGCCAAAAATGATCCTACAAGAGTTTACAATTGTTTCAATGTTCAAACGAGTCAAGAATGGAGCTACAAGTTGTTTCCAAGTTCAAACGAGTAAAGAATAAAGTCTCAAGTTGTTACAGATTGTTTTCATGTTCAAATGAGCCAAGAATGATCTTACAAGAGTTTAAAAGTTGTTTCCATGTTCAAACGAGTCAAGAATGAAGCTACAAGTTGTTTCCAAGTTCAAACGTGTCAAGAATGATATCTCAAATTGTTACGGATTTTTTTCATGTTCAAATGAACCAAGAATGGTCCTATATGAGTTTCAAATTGTTTCAATGTTCAAACGAGTCAAGAATGGAGCTACAAGTTGTTTCCAAGTTCAAACAAGTAAAGAAGAAAGTCTCAAATTGTTACAAATTGTTTTCTTGTTTAAATGAACAAAGAATGAAAAAGAGTATACAAGTGTTTCAATACTCAGACGAGTCAAGAATGAAGTTACAAGTTGTTTCCAAGGTCGAACGAGTCAAGCCTGAAGTCTCAAGTTGTTACAGATTTTTTTCTTGTTCAAATGAGCCAAGAATCATCATACAAGAAGAGTTTACAAGTTATTTACATGTTCAAACGAGTCAAGAATGAAGCTACAAGTTGTTTTCAAGTTCAAACGAGTAAAGAATGAAGTCTGAAGTTGTTACGGATTATTTTCATGTTCAAATGAGCCAAAAATGATCCTACAAGAGTTTACAATTGTTTCAATGTTCAAATGAGTCAATAATGAATCTATAAGTTATTTCCAAGTTAAACAAGTAAAGAATAAAGTCTCAAGTTATTACGGATTATTTTCATTTTCAAATGAGCCAAAAATGATCCTACATGAGTATTCAAGTGTTTCAATGGTCAAACGAGTCAAGAATGATGCTAGAAGTTGTTTCCAAGTTTGAACGAACAAAAAATGATGTCTAATGTTGTTACGGATTGTTGTCATGTTCAAATGAGCCAAAAATGATCCTACAACAGTTTACAATTGTTTCAATGTTCCAACGAGTCAAGAATAGATCTACAAGTTGTTTCGAAGTTCGAACGAGTCAAGAATGATGTCTCAATTTATTACGGATTTTTTTCTTGTTCAAATGAGCCAAGAATTATCCTACAAGAAGAGTTTACAAGTTGTTTCCATATTCAAACGAGTCAAGAATGAAGCTACAAGTTGTTTCGAAGTTCTAACGAGTCAGGAATGACATCTCAATTTGTTACGGATTGTTTTCATGTACAAATAAACCAAGAATGAGCCTACAAGAGTTTATAATTGTTTCCATATTCAAAGGAGTCAAGAATGAAGCTACAAGTTGTTTCCAACTTCGAACGAGTCAAGAATGATGTCTCAATTTGTTACGGATTGTTTTCATGTCCAAATGAGCCAAAAATGATCCTACAAGAGTTTACAATTGTTTCAATGTTCAAACGAGTCAAGAATGGAGCTACAAGTTGTTTCCAAGTTCAAACGAGTAAAGAATAAAGTCTCAAGTTGTTACTTATTGTTTTCATGTTCGAATGAGCCAAGAATGATCTTACAAGAGTTTAAAAGTTGTTTCCATGTTCAAACGAGTCAAGAATGAAGCTACAAGTTTTTTCAAAGTTCGAACGAGTCAAGAATGATGTCTCAATTTGTTACGGATTTTTTTCATGTTCAAATGAACCAAGAATGGTCCTATAAGAGTTTAGAATTGTTTCAATGTTCAAATGAGTCAAGAATGGAGTTACAAGTTGTTTCCAAGTTCAAATAAGTAAAGAAGAAAGTCTCAAGTTGTTACAAATTGTTTTCATGTTTAAATGAGCAAAAAATGAAAAAGAGTATACAATTGTTTCAATATTCAGACGAGTCAAGAATGAAGTTACAAGTTGTTTCCAAGGTCGAACGAGTCAAGCTTGAAGTCTCAAGTTGTTACAGATTATTTTCATGTTCAAATGAGCAAAGACTAGAAGAGTGCACAAGTTGTTTCCATGTTCAAACAAGTCAAGAATGAAGCTACAAGTTATTTCCAAGTTCAAACGAGTAAAGAATGAAGTCTGAAGTTGTTACGGATTGTTTTCATGTTCAAATGAGCCAAAAATGATCCTGCAAGAGTTTACAATTGTTTAAATGTTCAAACGAGTCAAGAAAGGATCTACAACTTATTTCCAACTTCGAACGAGAAAAGAATGAAGTCTAACGTTGTTACGGATTGTTGCCATGTTCAAATGAGTCAAAAATGATCCTACAACAGTTTACAATTGTTTCAAGTTGTTATAGATTTTTTTCTTGTTCAAATGAGCCAAGAATGATCCTACAAGAAGAGTTTACAAGTTATTTCCATGTTCAAATGAGTCAAGAATGAAGCTACAAGTTGTTTTCAAGTTCAAACGAGTAAAGAATGAAGTCTGAAGTTGTTACGGATTATTTTCATGTACAAATGAGCCAAAAATTATCCTACAAGAGTTTACAATTGTTTCAATGTTCAAACGAGTCAATAATGAATCTACAAGTTATTTCCAAGTTAAACAAGTAAAGAATAAAGTCTCAAGTTATTACGGATTGTTTTCATGTTCAAATGAGCCAAAAATGATCCTACAAGAGTATTCAAGTGTTTCAATGGTCAAACGAGTCAAGAATGAAGCTAGAAGTTGTTTCCAAGTTTGAACGAACAAAAAATGAAGTCTAACGTTGTTACGGATTGTTGCCATGTTCAAATGAGTCAAAAATTATCCTACAACAGTTTACAATTGTTTCAATGTTCTAACGAGTCAAGAGTAGAGCTACAAGTTGTTTTCAAGTTCAAACGAGTAAAGAATAAAGTCTCAAGTTATTATAGATTATTTTCTTGTTCAAATGAGCCAAAAATGATCCTACAAGAGTTTACAATTGTTTCAATGTTCAAACGAGTAAAGAATAGAGCTACAAGTTGTTACCATATTCAAACGAGTCAAGAATGAAGCTACAAGTTGTTTCCAAGTTCGAACGAGTCAGGAATGATATCTCAATTTGTTACGGATTGTTTTCATGTCCAAATGAACCAATAATGATCCTACAAGTGTTTACTATTGTTTCAATGTTCAAACGAGTCAAGAATGAAGCGACAAATTGTTTCCAAGTTCCAACAGTAAATAATGAAGTCTAATGTTATTACGGATTGTTGTCATATTCAAATGAGTCAAAAATGATCCTACAAGAGTTTACAATTGTTTCAATGTTCAAACGAGTCAAGAATGGAGCTACAAGTTGTTTCCAAGTTCAAACGAGTAAAGAATAAAGTCTCAAGTTGTTACAGATTGTTTTCATGTTCAAATGAGCCAGGAATGATCCTACAAGAGTTTACAAGTTGTTTTCATGTCCAAATGAACCAATAATGATCCTACAAGAATTTATTATTGTTTTCATGTTCAAACGAGTCAAGAACGAAGCGACAAGTTGTTTCCAAGTTCCAACGGTAAAGAATGAAGTCTAATGTTATTACGGATTGTTGTCATATTCAAATGAGCCAAAAATGATCCTACAAGAGTTTACAATTGTTTCAATGTTCAAACGAGTCAAGAATGGAGCTACAAGTTGTTTCCAAGTTCAAACGAGTAAAGAATAAAGTCTCAAGTTGTTACAGATTGTTTTCATGTTCAAATGAGCCAAGAATGATCTTACAAGAGTTTAAAAGTTGTTTCCATGTTCAAACGAGTCAAGAATGAAGCTACAAGTTGTTTCCAAGTTCAAACGTGTCAAGAATGATATCTCAAATTGTTACGGATTTTTTTCATGTTCAAATGAACCAAGAATGGTCCTATATGAGTTTCAAATTGTTTCAATGTTCAAACGAGTCAAGAATGGAGCTACAAGTTGTTTCCAAGTTCAAACAAGTAAAGAAGAAAGTCTCAAATTGTTACAAATTGTTTTCTTGTTTAAATGAACAAAGAATGAAAAAGAGTATACAAGTGTTTCAATACTCAGACGAGTCAAGAATGAAGTTACAAGTTGTTTCCAAGGTCGAACGAGTCAAGCCTGAAGTCTCAAGTTGTTACAGATTTTTTTCTTGTTCAAATGAGCCAAGAATCATCATACAAGAAGAGTTTACAAGTTATTTACATGTTCAAACGAGTCAAGAATGAAGCTACAAGTTGTTTTCAAGTTCAAACGAGTAAAGAATGAAGTCTGAAGTTGTTACGGATTATTTTCATGTTCAAATGAGCCAAAAATGATCCTACAAGAGTTTACAATTGTTTCAATGTTCAAACGAGTCAATAATGAATCTACAAGTTATTTCCAAGTTAAACAAGTAAAGAATAAAGTCTCAAGTTATTACGGATTATTTTCATGTTCAAATGAGCCAAAAATGATCCTACATGAGTATTCAAGTGTTTCAATGGTCAAACGAGTCAAGAATGATGCTAGAAGTTGTTTCCAAGTTTGAACGAACAAAAAATGATGTCTAATGTTGTTACGGATTGTTGTCATGTTCAAATGAGCCAAAAATGATCCTACAACAGTTTACAATTGTTTCAATGTTCCAACGAGTCAAGAATAGATCTACAAGTTGTTTCGAAGTTCGAACGAGTCAAGAATGATGTCTCAATTTATTACGGATTTTTTTCTTGTTCAAATGAGCCAAGAATTATCCTACAAGAAGAGTTTACAAGTTGTTTCCATATTCAAACGAGTCAAGAATGAAGCTACAAGTTGTTTCGAAGTTCTAACGAGTCAGGAATGACATCTCAATTTGTTACGGATTGTTTTCATGTACAAATGAACCAAGAATGAGCCTACAAGAGTTTATAATTGTTTCCATATTCAAAGGAGTCAAGAATGAAGCTACAAGTTGTTTCCAAGTTCGAACGAGTCAAGAATGATGTCTCAATTTGTTACGGATTGTTTTCATGTCCAAATGAGCCAAAAATGATCCTACAAGAGTTTACAATTGTTTCAATGTTCAAACGAGTCAAGAATGGAGCTACAAGTTGTTTCCAAGTTCAAACGAGTAAAGAATAAAGTCTCAAGTTGTTACTTATTGTTTTCATGTTCGAATGAGCCAAGAATGAGCTTACAAGAGTTTAAAAGTTATTTCCATGTTCAAACGAGTCAAGAATGAAGCTACAAGTTTTTTCAAAGTTCGAACGAGTCAAGAATGATGTCTCAATTTGTTACGGATTTTTTTCATGTTCAAATGAACCAAGAATGGTCCTATAAGAGTTTAGAATTGTTTCAATGTTCAAACGAGTCAAGAATGGAGTTACAAGTTGTTTCCAAGTTCAAATAAGTAAAGAAGAAAGTCTCAAGTTGTTACAAATTGTTTTCATGTTTAAATGAGCAAAAAATGAAAAAGAGTATACAATTGTTTCAATATTCAGACGAGTCAAGAATGAAGTTACAAGTTGTTTCCAAGGTCGAACGAGTCAAGCTTGAAGTCTCAAGTTGTTACAGATTATTTTCATGTTCAAATGAGCAAAGACTAGAAGAGTGCACAAGTTGTTTCCATGTTCAAACAAGTCAAGAATGAAGCTACAAGTTATTTCCAAGTTCAAACGAGTAAAGAATGAAGTCTGAAGTTGTTACGGATTGTTTTCATGTTCAAATGAGCCAAAAATGATCCTGCAAGAGTTTACAATTGTTTAAATGTTCAAACGAGTCAAGAAAGGATCTACAACTTATTTCCAACTTCGAACGAGAAAAGAATGAAGTCTAACGTTGTTACGGATTGTTGCCATGTTCAAATGAGTCAAAAATGATCCTACAACAGTTTACAATTGTTTCAAGTTGTTATAGATTTTTTTCTTGTTCAAATGAGCCAAGAATGATCCTACAAGAAGAGTTTACAAGTTATTTCCATGTTCAAATGAGTCAAGAATGAAGCTACAAGTTGTTTTCAAGTTCAAACGAGTAAAGAATGAAGTCTGAAGTTGTTACGGATTATTTTCATGTTCAAATGAGCCAAAAATTATCCTACAAGAGTTTACAATTGTTTCAATGTTCAAACGAGTCAATAATGAATCTACAAGTTATTTCCAAGTTAAACAAGTAAAGAATAAAGTCTCAAGTTATTACGGATTGTTTTCATGTTCAAATGAGCCAAAAATGATCCTACAAGAGTATTCA
Organism: Oenanthe sinensis; assembly: GCA_028671895.1. Taxonomy (NCBI): domain Eukaryota; kingdom Viridiplantae; phylum Streptophyta; class Magnoliopsida; order Apiales; family Apiaceae; genus Oenanthe; species Oenanthe sinensis. The sequence continues at coordinate 17,906,316 of CM053807.1, forward strand.
AGTGTTTCAATGGTCAAACGAGTCAAGAATGAAGCTAGAAGTTGTTTCCAAGTTTGAACGAACAAAAAATGAAGTCTAACGTTGTTACGGATTGTTGCCATGTTCAAATGAGTCAAAAATGATCCTACAACAGTTTACAATTGTTTCAATGTTCTAACGAGTCAAGAGTAGAGCTACAAGTTGTTTTCAAGTTCAAACGAGTAAAGAATAAAGTCTCAAGTTATTATAGATTATTTTCTTGTTCAAATGAGCCAAAAATGATCCTACAAGAGTTTACAATTGTTTCAATGTTCAAACGAGTAAAGAATAGAGCTACAAGTTGTTACCATATTCAAACGAGTCAAGAATGAAGCTACAAGTTGTTTCCAAGTTCGAACGAGTCAGGAATGATATCTCAATTTGTTACGGATTGTTTTCATGTCCAAATGAACCAATAATGATCCTACAAGTGTTTACTATTGTTTCAATGTTCAAACGAGTCAAGAATGAAGCGACAAATTGTTTCCAAGTTCCAACAGTAAATAATGAAGTCTAATGTTATTACGGATTGTTGTCATATTCAAATGAGTCAAAAATGATCCTACAAGAGTTTACAATTGTTTCAATGTTCAAACGAGTCAAGAATGGAGCTACAAGTTGTTTCCAAGTTCAAACGAGTAAAGAATAAAGTCTCAAGTTGTTACAGATTGTTTTCATGTTCAAATGAGCCAGGAATGATCCTACAAGAGTTTACAAGTTGTTTTCATGTCCAAATGAACCAATAATGATCCTACAAGAATTTATTATTGTTTTCATGTTCAAACGAGTCAAGAACGAAGCGACAAGTTGTTTCCAAGTTCCAACGGTAAAGAATGAAGTCTAATGTTATTACGGATTGTTGTCATATTCAAATGAGCCAAAAATGATCCTACAAGAGTTTACAATTGTTTCAATGTTCAAAAGAGTCAAGAATGGAGCTACAAGTTGTTTCCAAGTTCAAACGAATAAAGAATAAAGTCTCAAGTTGTTACAGATTATTTTCATGTTCAAATGAGCAAAGACTGATCCTACAAGAAGAGTTTACAAGTTATTTCCATGTTCAAATGAGTCAAGAATGAAGCTACAAGTTGTTTTCAAGTTCAAACGAGTAAAGAATGAAGTCTGAAGTTGTTACGGATTATTTTCATGTTCAAATGAGCCAAAAATTATCCTACAAGAGTTTACAATTGTTTCAATGTTTAAACGAGTCAATAATGAATCTACAAGTTATTTCCAAGTTAAACAAGTAAAGAATAAAGTCTCAAGTTATTACGGATTGTTTTCATGTTCAAATGAGCCAAAAATGATCCTACAAGAGTATTCAAGTGTTTCAATGGTCAAACGAGTCAAGAATGAAGCTAGAAGTTGTTTCCAAGTTTGAACGAACAAAAAATGTTGTATAACGTTGTTACGGATTGTTGTCATGTTCAAATGAGCCAAAAATGATCCTACAACAGTTTACAATTGTTTCAATGTTCCAACGAGTCAAGAATAGATCTACAAGTTGTTTCCAAGTTCGAACGAGTGAAGAATGATGTCTCAATTTGTTACGGATTTTTTTCTTGTTCAAATGAGCCAAGAATGATCCTACAAGAAGAGTTTACAAGTTGTTTCCATGTTCAAAAGAGTCAAGAATGAAGCTAAAAGTTGTTTCGAAGTTCGAACGAGTCAGGAATGACATCTCAATTTGTTACGGATTGTTTTCATGTCCAAATGAACCAAGAATGATCCTACAAGAGTTTACAATTGTTTCAATGTTCAAACGAGTCAAGAATGAAGCGACAAGTTGTTTCCAAGTTCCAACAGTAAAGAATGAAGTCTAATGTTATTACGGATTGTTGTCATATTCAAATGAGCCAAAAATGATCCTACAAGAGTTTACAATTGTTTCAATGTTCAAAAGAGTCAAGAATGGAGCTACAAGTTGTTTCCAAGTTCAAACGAGTAAAGAATAAAGTCTCAAGTTGTTACAGATTGTTTTCATGTTCAAATGAGCCAGGAATGATCCTACAAGAGTTTACAAGTTGTTTTCATGTCCAAATGAACCAATAATGATCCTACAAGAATTTATTATTGTTTTCATGTTCAAACGAGTCAAGAACGAAGCGACAAGTTGTTTCCAAGTTCCAACGGTAAAGAATGAAGTCTAATGTTATTACGGATTGTTGTCATATTCAAATGAGCCAAAAATGATCCTACAAGAGTTTACAATTGTTTCAATGTTCAAAAGAGTCAAGAATGGAGCTACAAGTTGTTTCCAAGTTCAAACGAATAAAGAATAAAGTCTCAAGTTGTTACAGATTATTTTCATGTTCAAATGAGCAAAGACTGATCCTACAAGAAGAGTTTACAAGTTATTTCCATGTTCAAATGAGTCAAGAATGAAGCTACAAGTTGTTTTCAAGTTCAAACGAGTAAAGAATGAAGTCTGAAGTTGTTACGGATTATTTTCATGTTCAAATGAGCCAAAAATTATCCTACAAGAGTTTACAATTGTTTCAATGTTTAAACGAGTCAATAATGAATCTACAAGTTATTTCCAAGTTAAACAAGTAAAGAATAAAGTCTCAAGTTATTACGGATTGTTTTCATGTTCAAATGAGCCAAAAATGATCCTACAAGAGTATTCAAGTGTTTCAATGGTCAAACGAGTCAAGAATGAAGCTAGAAGTTGTTTCCAAGTTTGAACGAACAAAAAATGTTGTATAACGTTGTTACGGATTGTTGTCATGTTCAAATGAGCCAAAAATGATCCTACAACAGTTTACAATTGTTTCAATGTTCCAACGAGTCAAGAATAGATCTACAAGTTGTTTCCAAGTTCGAACGAGTGAAGAATGATGTCTCAATTTGTTACGGATTTTTTTCTTGTTCAAATGAGCCAAGAATGATCCTACAAGAAGAGTTTACAAGTTGTTTCCATGTTCAAAAGAGTCAAGAATGAAGCTAAAAGTTGTTTCGAAGTTCGAACGAGTCAGGAATGACATCTCAATTTGTTACGGATTGTTTTCATGTCCAAATGAACCAAGAATGATCCTACAAGAGTTTACAATTGTTTCAATGTTCAAACGAGTCAAGAATGAAGCGACAAGTTGTTTCCAAGTTCCAACAGTAAAGAATGAAGTCTAATGTTATTACGGATTGTTGTCATATTCAAATGAGCCAAAAATGATCCTACAAGAGTTTACAATTGTTTCAATGTTCAAAAGAGTCAAGAATGGAGCTACAAGTTGTTTCCAAGTTCAAACGAGTAAAGAATAAAGTCTCAAGTTGTTACAGGTTGTTTTCATGTTCGAATGAGCTAAGAATGATCTTACAAGAGTTTACAAGTTGTTTCCATGTTCAAACGAGTCAAGAATGAAGCTACAAGTTTTTTCCAAGTTCGAACGAGTGAAGAATGATGTCTCAATTTGTTACGGATTTTTTTCATGTTCAAATGAACCAAGAATGGTCCTATAAGAGTTTACAATTGTTTCAATGTTCAAACGAGTCAAGAATGGAGTTACAAGCTGTTTCCAAGTTCAAATAAGTAAAGAAGAAAGTCTCAAGTTGTTACAAATTGTTTTAATGTTTAAATGAGCAAAGAATGAAAAAGAGTATACAAGTGTTTCAATATTCAGACGAGTCAAGAATGAAGTTACAAGTTGTTTCCAAGGTCGAACGAGTCAAGCTTGAAGTCTCAGGTTGTTACAGATTATTTTCATGTTCAAATGAGCAAAGACTGATCCTAGAAGAGTGCACAAGTTGTTTCCATGTTCAAACAAGTCAAGAATGAAGTTACAAGTTGTTTCCAAGTTCAAACGAGTAAAGAATGAAGTCTGAAGTTGTTACGGATTGTTTTCATGTTCAAATGAGCCAAAAATGATCCTACAAGAGTTTACAATTGTTTCAATGTTCAAACGAGTAAAGAATGAAGCTACAAGTTGTTTCCAAGTTCAAACGAGTAAAGAATGAAGTCTGAAGTTGTTACGGATTGTTTTCATGTTCAAATGAGCCAAAAATGATCCTACAAGAGTTTACAATTGTTTCAATGTTCAAACGAGTAAAGAATAGGGCTACAAGTTGTTTCCATATTCAAACGAGTCAAGAATGAAGCTACAAGTTGTTTCCAAGTTCGAACGAGTCAGGAATGATATCTCAATTTGGTACGGATTGTTTTCATGTCCAAATGAACCAATAATGATCCTACAAGAGTTTACTATTGTTTCAATGTTCAAACGAGTCAAGAATGAAGCGACAAGTTGTTTCCAAGTTCCAACAGTAAAGAATGAAGTCTAATGTTATTACGGATTGTTGTCATATTCAAATGAGCCAAAAATGATCCTACAAGAGTTTACAAGTGTTTCAATGTTCAAACGAGTCAAGAATGGAGCTACAAGTTGTTTCCAAGTTCAAACGAGTAAAGAATAAAGTCTCAAGTTGTTACAGATTGTTTTCATGTTCAAATGAGCCAGAAATGATCCTACAAGAGTTTACAAGTTGTTTCCATGTTCAAACGAGTCAATAATGAAGGTACAAGTTGTTTCCAAGTTCGAACGAGTCAAGAATGATGTCTCAATGTATTACGAATTGTTTTCATGTTCAAATGAGCCAGGAATGATCCTACAAGAGTTTACAAGTTGTTTCCATGTTCAAACGAGTCAATAATGAAGCTACAAGTTATTTCCAAGTTCGAATGAGTCAAGAATGATGTCTCAATTTGTTACAAATTTTTTTCTTGTTCAAATGAGCCAAGAATGATCCTACAAGAAGAGTTTACAACTTGTTTCCATGTTCAAACTAGTCAAGAATGAAGCTACAAGTTGTTTCCAAGTTCGAACGAGTCAGGAATGATATCTCAATTTGTTACGGATTGTTTTCATGTCCAAATGAACCAAGAATGATCCTACAAGAGTTTACAATTCTTTCAATGTTCAAACGAGTCAAGAATGAAGCGACAAGTTGTTTCCAAGTTCCAACAGTAAAGAATGAAGTCTAATGTTATTACGGATTGTTGTCATATTCAAATGAGCCAAAAATGATCCTACAAGAGTTTACAATTGTTTCAATGTTCAAACGAGTCAAGAATGGAGCAACAAGTTGTTTCCAAGTTCAAACGAGTAAAGAATAAAGTCTCAAGTTGTTACAGATTGTTTTCATGTTCGAATGAGCCAAGAATGATCTTACAAGAGTTTACAAGTTGTTTCCATGTTCAAACGAGTCAATAATGAAGGTACAAGTTGCTTCCAAGTTCGAACGAGTCAAGAATGATGTCTCAATTTATTACGAATTGTTTTCATGTTCAAATGAATCCAGAATGATCCTACAAGAGTTTACAATGAATTCAATGTTCAAACGAGTAAAGAATAGAGCTACAAGTAGTTTTCAAGTTCAAACGAGTAAAGAATAAAGTCTCAAGTTGTTATAGATTGTTTTCTTGTTCAAATGACCCAAGAATGATCCTACAAGAGTTTACAAGTTGTTTCCATGTTCAAACGAGTCAAGAATGAAGCGACAAGTTATTTCCAAGTTCGAACGAGTAAAGAATAAAGTCTCAAGTTGTTACTGTGACGCCCTCCCGACCCGGGGTCTAGATCGGGGAGTCACTAACACTCTATATGCATGCACCCTAAATAACAATAATAGAAAATACGCATAAATATGACCCCGACTACTAACCTGGATCTTTCAAGGTAATGGTATGAAACAAGCACACAACTACATCCATTTATATTTACATTTACCACAACCAAAATAATATTACAACTTCCGAAACCTCTAAAAATCTACTAATAAAATACAAGACTAAACAAAGTCTTTTCCTTCCAACTCTGCCTCGATCCTACCTGTTCAATCTCAGCCAGCCTCACATAGTTCATGAATGACATATTTTTCCTGGCAGTCTGCTTAAGGCGGACCATGATTCTCAGAAGCTGTAGATGTTAGAAAATAAAAGAATGAGCTACAAAAGCTCAGCAAGTAACCATATAGGTTAAAAACAGTTCTACAGGCTTATATATAATGTAAAAAGTCTTTTCTCAAAACCATGCTTTAAATCATTTCTGGACCTCATTGTTCCAAAGTTGTAATTAAAATTCTCATCAGGGTATTCATTACTCGTAAAACTTTCGTTTATAAAACCACTGGCAAGGTTAAATAATTTCAATAACTGGTGCAGAGTAAATAAGAAGCTGGAAGGTAATAATCAATTGCAAGTATAGGAGTAATTTGCAGGGTTAGATGGATAACAGGAAGTAATGTACAACAGTTGAAACCAGTCAAATCAAGGTATATCTGACAGTTGAAGCTGTATATGACAGGTTATAACAAGGCATTTCATTATTCATTACTAATCATTTCAAAGTCCATTTGTATAAAACTGTCCTTTCATTAGGACTGATTCTTTCAAAACATTTTATAAAACTGTCCTCTCATTAGGACCTTGCTTTACAAATCATTTATAAAACTGTCCTCTCATTAGGACCCTTACTGTTTAGAAACAATTCATTTTGGTTGAAGTTTTCTCACAACGCCAGACAATACGGGTGATCAGCCACGTTAAGTCCCCATAACGGACTAAAGTCCCTCTGGACATAAAGAGTACTCATAAAGGCACTTATTGCCATTGGCCTTGGGCTATCTCATTATAGCCATTGACTATCTCATTATAGTCTTCACATAAAAAGTGCTGGACCGGCGTCACTCGGCCTCTTACGCCTCCAACCTATAGGAATCCGCAGAAACCATTTTGATCGGAATTCCTATAATAACCAAAACCTTTCTTTTAAAAATTACCAAATCATTTGATGAAAAAGACTTCTTGAAAGTCGGATTCCATATTTAAATCCATTTTTAAGGATCATTAGACAGAGGTAAAATTTATTCCAAGATATGTCTCAGAACAAGTCTCTTTTGTAGTAAGATAAGCTGAAATCATGAACTGGAAATCAAAAACAAGTTAAAGTTATGAAGTCAAGGTGCAGGGTCAATCCATAGGTATAACAGTTGTTTTTGAAAACAGTTGTAAAACATTTAATCAGGACGGCAGTTAGGCCTAAATAACAGGGTTCTTTTAAGGTTTAAGTTTAAGCAATTATTGTTAAGAAAGTGGTGATAGCACAAGTCACAGCTCAAGATCACTGGTGTAAGATTTGTAAAACTAGTTTATAAGTGGTCAGTAGCAGTTCAGGGATTGAAAAGTTTAAAGTGCAATTAACACTAGTATAAGGTTGCAGTTTAAGTAAAGCAATTAAAGTAAAGCAGGCTATAACTTAAAACAGTTGAGATAAGATAATACAGTTGCAGGGTCATAAAGCAGTTCATAAAACAGTGTTTAAGTTGAAAGAGGTTAGGCAGTAGTTACTTGCCTCAAATAGAATGCTACAGCTGTTGAACAGGTAGATCGCCTACACCAGACACTAACTCTCTACTTTAGCTTTCCCTCTGTCTTTCACTTCAACGTCCTTGGTAGCTACACATAAATAATACTATTTCAGTAACTCGTATACTTTCGACGTTCTCATTAACGTCTAACTATTCTACCCTTTCGTTAATTATAATCCCTTAACAGATAATAATCCACTGTAGACATACTCTGCTATATAATCACTTCTACACTGGCAAGCAAGTAGCACATAGACAATTATATCATTCACAGCATTCCTGACTGATAGCCTTTCTTATACAGAAGTGGTGTGCCAATCATATTTTACAAAGTCATTCTAGTTTTTAGAAATTTTGGCAGCACTTCCCCTGTAATTAGAGCTACCTGTCGGAATACAACCGACACAACCAAACATCAATGTCAATCATAGACCATTATACAACCATATTTGCACCAAATCCATATCAAACAAGCAATAGCTATAACAATATGCAATACTATTGTCATTCAAAATAACTGAAACAATCCAAGTACCAACTGCCTAGCTATACAATCGATTCAATTCTTAACTCACTCCTATATCATCAACTCATGTCCATTTAGTTCATAGAAATTAGAACTCATATTGGCAATCAGTGTATGACATTTGAATATAGAATACACATATATGTTCGAAAGTAATAGCTATTATGATTGTTATAATTCAATCAAGCAATTACTAAACCATTTTAATAGTACCTTTAAATCATGTACTATAAATTCCTGCTTTCAACTTATGCTAGCGTACCACTATTAGAGTCACACACATAATAGGATCATAGCATTTCTAAATTAATTAATTACTGAGATTAGCATTAGAAAATGCTTTTTAATTCGAAAACATATATATATATGTCTAAAATCAGAAAATCAGCTCTACCCTTAACTCATACATATGAAGTATGTATAGATTATGACTTCATTTCAATTCAAACAAAACCCCAACTCGATTATAATATTTATATAACCATTCGAATATTAAATTATTCAAATAATTCGAAAGCTTCGAACTAATTACAATTAATCAACATGCAGTCCTTGATTAATCATCTAACCACTACATCGCAGCTATTTATCACACCCAAAGCTCAAATCTCGAGCTACACATGAGGCCATGACCGTAAAGATACAAAAATGTGGCCGGGAAAACGAATATTTAAATCGGAAATTGTGCAAAAATGGACCCAAGCCGACATGCAAGCTAGACCAATAACCAAACAAGCAACTTGTAATCATATTACCACATAATCACACCTCCTCATGTCACGAATGCAACCATACATACATCAATTGCCGGAAAATTTAATTATAAAATCGGAAAACTCGAGAACAAACATGCAATCACAGCCTTTAGATTAATACTCATACTAATCATTACCATAAAAAAATCAAAGCTAAATGGAGCTAGTTGAGTCGCCGGCTCGCCGGAGCTCATCGCCGGCGACGGTAGCTCTTGAAAATGGCTCAATCGAGTCCAAATTCAACAGCTACTGCTTCTAGACTCCGCAAATCACTTACTACAGCCTAAACAAGATGAAACAAGTTGGTATTAAGCTTTGCATGCAACTCAAATTCAAACCCTAGCATATACACACGGCACGCACATATATATATACATATTATGATAGAAAACAAAGCCAACAAGCTTAATTACTCGCTTACTAGCAAGATTTCCTAGAATAATTACATAGAAATCGGAGAAAACTGTAAAAATCGGTCGAAGTAGAGAGAGACAGGACCTGAGCAAGAAAACGCAGAATGGGGAGAAGAAAGAAGACTGCTGCTGTTTTAATAAAAGGCAAGGGTAATTTCGTAATTTCACAATTGCTGAATTCTGGATTAAATCAATTAGTAATTCGAATTTTTATGGAAAATGGGTACAAAAACAAGTTTTATATTTTTAAAATTAAGAGCATGAATTTCGAAGCTTCCCCATATTTTTGAAATATTTTTCTGGTAAATAAATAATTAACTAAAAATCTTTGAAGTTTTAGCACAGAAATAGAAAATAAGGATAGAAAAAAAACATAAAAATACTTTTGGGCTCAAATAAAATAAACTTTTATGTTTCAAAAGTCTCAGAATATTTAAGAAACATTTTGAAACAGGTTTCATGATTTTTGGACATTCCAATAATTAAATATGGAATTTAGAAGAGTAATATCTCTAGAATAAAACAGGAATGAAAGATTTATATATAATCACTGGGACTGGAATTAAATACATCACTATTTTTAGAAAGTCTCTAAAATCACATAGAAGCTACATATAAAATTTCATAATTATTGGACACACCAATAATTTTATAAAAATCAAACAGTTACTCAATTAAGCATGAAAAATCAATTAATCACTTAATTAAAACACTTAAGCATAATACAGTCAAACGGGCAGTCAACTAGACATATAAAATGACCACCTATCATATCTTAACACATTAAATCACATAAATCATATACCTCATATTATTCAAATAGATTTAATTACCTCGATCGTTATAGTTACAGATTGTTTTCATGTTCAAATGAGCCAGGAATGATCCTACAAGAGTTTACAAGTTGTTTTCATGTTCAAACGAGTCAATAATGAATGTACAAGTTGTTTCCAAGTTCGAACGAGTCAAGAATGATGTCTCAATTTATTAGGAATTGTTTTCATGTTCAAATGAGCCAGGAATGATCCTACAAGAGTTTACAAGTTGTTTCCATGTTCAAACGAGTCAAGAATGAAGCGACAAGTTGTTTCCAAGTTCGAACGAGTAAAGAATAAAGTCTCAAGTTGTTACAGATTGTTTTCATGTTCAAATGAGCCAAGAATGATCCTAAAAGAGTTTACAAGTTGTTTCCATGTTCAAACGAGTAAATAATGAATGTACAAGTTGTTTCCAAGTTCGAACGAGTCAAGAATGATGTCTCAATTTATTACGAATTGTTTTCATGTTCAAATGAACCAAGAATGATCCTACAAGAGTTTACAATTGTTTCAATGCTCAAACGAGTCATGAATGAAGAGTAAAAAATGGAGCTACATGTTGTTTTCAAGTTCAAACAAGTAAAGAATAAAGTCTCAAGTTGTTACAGATTGTTTTCATGTTTAAACGAGCCAATAATGAACAAGAGTATACAAGTGTTTCAATGTTCAAACGAGTCAAGAATGAAGCTACAAGTTGTTTCCAAGGTCGAACGAGTCAAGCATGATGTCTCAAGTTGTTACAGATTATTTTCATATTCAAATGAGCCAAGAATGATTCTGCAAGAGTTTACAAGTTGTTTCCTTGTTCAAACGAGTCAAGAATGAAGCTACAAGTTGTTTCCAAGTTCGAACGAGTAAAGAATGAAGTCTGAAGTTATTACGGATTGTTTTCATGTTCAAATGAGCAAAAAATGATCCAACAAGAGCTTACAATTTTTTCAATGTTCAAACGAGTCAAGAATGAATCTACAAGTTGTTTCCAAGTTAAACAAGTAAAGAATAAAGTCTCAAGTTTTTTCAGATTGTTTTCATGTTCAAATGAGCCAAAAATAATCCTACAAGAGTATACAAGTGTTTCAATGCTCAAACGAGTCAAGAATGAAGCTAGAAGTTGTTTCCAAATTCAAACGAGTAAAGAATGAAGTCTAACGTTGTTACGGATTGTTGTCATGTTCAAATGAGCCAAAAATGATCCTACAAGAGTTTACAATTGCTTCAATGTTCAAACGAGTCAAGAATAGAGCTACAATTTGTTTCCAAGTTTAAACGAGTAAAGAATAAAGTCTCCAGTTGTTACAGATTGTTTTCTTGTTCAAATAAGCCAAGAATGATCGTACTGGAGTTTACAAGTTGTGTCATGTTCAAACGAGTCAAGAATGAAACTACTAGTTGTTTCTAAGTTTGAACGAGTAAAGAATGAAGTTTAAAGTTGTTATGGATTGTTTTCATGTTTAAATGAGCCAAAAATGGTCCTACAAGAGTTTACAATTGTTTCAATACTGAAACGAGTAAAGAATGAAGCTACAAGTTGTTTCCAAGTTCGAACGAATAAAGAACAAAGTATAAAGTTATTACGGATTGGTGTCATGTTCAAATGAGCCAAAAATGATCCTACAAGAGTTTACAATTGTTTCAATGTTCAAGCGAGTCAAGAATGGAGCTACAAGTTGTTTCCAAGTTCAAACGAGTAAAGAATAAAGTCTCAAGTTGTTACAGATTGTTTTCATGTTCAAATGAGCCAGGAATGATCCTACAAGAGTTTACAAGTTGTTTCCATGTTCAAACGAGTCAATAATGAAGGTACAAGTTGTTTCCAAGTTCGAACGAGTCAAGAATGATGTCTCAATTTATTACGAATTGTTTTCATGTTCAAATGAGCCAGGAATGATCCTACAAGAGTTTACAAGTTGTTTCCATGTTCAAACGAGTCAATAATGAAGCTACAAATTATTTCCAAGTTCGAACGAGTCAAGAATGATGTCTCAATTTGTTACAAATTTTTTTCTTGTTCAAATGAGCCAAGAATTATTCTACAAGAAGAGTTTACAACTTGTTTACATGTTCAAACGAGTCAAGAATGAAGCTACAAGTTGTTTCCAAGTTCGAACGAGTCAGGAATGATATCTCAATTTGTTACGGATTGTTTTCATGTCCAAATGAACCAAGAATGATCCTACAAGAGTTTACAATTGTTTCAATGTTCAAACGAGTCAAGAATGAAGCGACAAGTTGTTTCCAAGTTCCAACAGTAAAGAACGAAGTCTAATGTTATTACGGATTGTTGTCATATTCAAATGAGGCAAAAATGATCCTACAAGAGTTTACAATTGTTTCAATGTTCAAACGAATCAAGAATGGAGCAACAAGTTGTTTCCAAGTTCAAACGAGTAAAGAATAAAGTCTCAAGTTGTTACAGATTGTTTTAATGTTCGAATGAGCCAAGAATGAACTTACAAGAGTTTACAAGTTGTTTCCATGTTCAAACGAGTCAATAATGAAGGTACAAGTTGCTTTCAAGTTCGAACGAGTCAAGAATGATGTCTCAATTTCTTACGAATTGTTTTCATGTTCAAATGAACCAAGAATGATCCTACAAGAGTTTACAATGAATTCAATGTTCAAAGGAGTAAAGAATAGAGCTACAAGTAGTTTTCAAGTTCAAACGAGTAAAGAATAAAGTCTCAAGTTGTTATAGATTGTTTTCTTGTTCAAATGACCCAAGAATGATCCTACAAGAGTTTACAAGTTGTTTCCATGTTCAAACGAGTCAAGAATGAAGCGACAAGTTATTTCCAAGTTCGAACGAGTAAAGAATAAAGTCTCAAGTTGTTACAGATTGTTTTCATGTTCAAATGAGCCAGGAATGATCCTACAAGAGTTTACAAGTTGTTTTCATGTTCAAACGAGTCAATAATGAATGTACAAGTTGTTTCCAAGTTCGAACGAGTCAAGAATGATGTCTCAATTTATTACGAATTGTTTTCATGTTCAAATGAGCCAGGAATGATCCTACAAGAGTTTACAAGTTGTTTCCATGTTCAAACGAGTCAAGAATGAAGCGACAAGTTGTTTCCAAGTTCGAACGAGTAAAGAATAAAGTCTCAAGTTGTTACTGATTGTTTTCATGTTCAAATGAGCCAGGAATGATCCTACAAGAGTTTACAAGTTGTTTCCATGTTCAAACGAGTCAATAATGAAGGTACAAGTTGTTTCCAAGTTCGAACGAGTCAAGAATGATATCTTAATTTATTACAAATTGTTTTCATGTTCAAATGAACCACGAATGATCCTACAAGAGTTTACAATTGTTTCAATGTTCAAACGAGTCAAAAATGGAGCTACATGTTGTTTTCAAGTTCAAACAAGTAAAGAATAAAGTCTCAAGTTGTTACAGATTGTTTTCATGTTTAAACGAACCAAGAATGAAAAAGAGTATACAAGTGTTTCAATGTTCAAACGAGTCAAGAATGAAGCTACAAGTTGTTTCCAAGGTCGAACGAGTCAATCTTGATGTCTCAAGTTGTTACAGATTATTTTCATATTCAAATGAGCCAAGAATGATCCTACAAGAGTTTACAAGTTGTTTCCTTGTTCAAACGAGTCAAGAATGAAGCTACAAGTTGTTTCCAAGTTCGAACGAGTAAAGAATGAAGTCTGAAGTTGTTACGGATTGTTTTCATGTTCAAATGAGCCAAAAATGATCCTACAAGAGTTTACAATTGTTTCAATATTCAAACGAGTCAAGAATGAATCTACAAGTTGTTTCCTAGTTAAACAAGTAAAGAATAAAGTCTCAAGTTGTTTCAGATTGTTTTCATGTTCAAATGAGCCAAAAATAATCCTACAAGAGTATACAAGTGTTTCAATGCTCGAACGAGTCAAAAATGGAGCTACAAGTTGTTTCCAAGTTCAAACAAGTAAAGAATAAAGTCTCAAGTTGTTACAGATTGTTTTCATGTTTAACCGAGCCGAGAATGAACAACAGTATACAAGTGTTTCAATGTTCAAACGAGTCAAGAATGAAGCTATAAGTTGTTTCCAAGTTCGAACGAGTCAGGAATGATATCTCAATTTGTTACAGATTGTTTTCATGTCCAAATGAACCAAAAATGATCCTACAAGAGTTTACAATTGTTTCAATGTTCAAACGAGTCAAGAATGAAGCGACAAGTTGTTTCCAAGTTCCAACAGTAAAGAATGAAGTCTAATGTTATTACGGATTGTTGTCATATTCAAATGAGCCAAAAATGATCCTACAAGAGTTTACAATTGTTTCAATGTTCAAACGAGTCAAGAATGGAGCAACAAGTTGTTTCCAAGTTCAAACGAGTAAAGAATAAAGTCTCAAGTTGTTACAGATTGTTTTCATGTTCGAATGAGGCAAGAATGATCTTACAAGAGTTTACAAGTTGTTTCCATGTTCAAACGAGTCAATAATGAAGGTACAAGTTGCTTCCAAGTTCGAACGAGTCAAGAATGATGTCTCAATTTATTACGAATTGTTTTCATGTTCAAATGAACCAAGAATGATCCTACAAGAGTTTACAATTGTTTCAATGTTCAAACGAGTAAAGAATAGAGCTATAAGTAGTTTTCAAGTTCAAACGAGTAAAGAATAAAATCTCAAGTTGTTATAGATTGTTTTCTTGTTCAAATGACCCAAGAATGATCCTACAAGAGTTTACAAGTTGTTTCCATGTTCAAACGAGCCAAGAATGAAGCTACAAGTTGTTTCCGTTTGAAGTTGTTACGGATTATTTTCATGTTCAAATGAACCAAGAATGATCCTACAAGAGTTTACAATTTTTTCAATGTTCAAACGAGTCAAGAATGAAGCGACAAGTTGTTTCCAGGTTCGAACGAGTAAAGAATAAAGTCTCAAGTTGTTACAGATTGTTTTCATGTTCAAATGAGCTAGGAATGATCCTACAAGAGTTTACAAGTTGTTTCCATGTTCAAACGAGTCAATAATGAAGGTACAAGTTGTTTCCAAGTTCGAACGAGTCAAGAATGATGTCTCAATTAACAAATTGTTTTCATGTTCAAATGAGCCAGGAATGATCCTACAAGAGTTTACAATTGTTTCAATGTACAAACGAGTCAAGAATGAAGCGACAAGTTGTTTCCAAGTTAAACAAGTAAAGAATAAAGTCTCAAGTTGTTAAGGATTGTTTTCATGTTCAAATGAGCCAAGAATGATCTTACAAGAGTATACAATTGTTTCAATGTTCAAAGCAGTCAAGAAGCTACAGGTTGTTTCCAAGTTCGAACGAGTAAAAAATGAAATCTAATGTTGTTACGGATTGTTGTCATCTTTAAATGAGCCAAAAATGATCTTTCAATAGTTTATAATTGTTTCAATGTTCAAACGAGTCAAGAATAGAGCTACAAGTTGTTTCCAAGTTCAAACGAGTAAAGAATAAAGTGTCAAGTTGTTACAAATTGTTTTCTTGTTCAAATGAGCCAAGATTGATCCAACAAGAGTTTATAAGTTGTTTCCATGTTCAAACGATTCAAGATTGAAGCTAGAAACTATTTCCAAGTTCGAACGAGTAAAGAATGAAATTTGAAGTTGTTACAGATTGTTTTCATGTTCAAATAAGCCAAAAATAATCCTACAAGAGTTTACAATTGTTTCAATGTTGAAACGAGTCAAGAATGAAGCTACAAGTTGTTTCCAAGTTCGAACGAGTAAAGAATGAAGTCTAAAGTTGTTACAGATTGTTGTCAGGTTCAAATGAGCCAAAAATGATCCTACAAGAGTTTATAATTGTTTCAATTTTCAAACGAGTCAAGAATGGAGCTACAAGTTGTTTCCAAGTTCGAACCAGTAAAGAATGAATTTTGAAGTTGTTACGGAATGTTTTCATGTTCAAATGAGGTAAAAATGATTCTATAAGAGTTTACAATTGTTTCAATGTTGAAACGAGTCAAGAATGAAGCTTTGTGTTGTTTTCAAGTTCGAACGAGTAAAGAATGAAGTCTAAAGTTGTTACAGATTATTGTCATGTTCAAATGAGCCAAAAATGATCCTATAAGAGTTTACAATTGTTTCAATGTTCAAACGAGTCAAGAATGGAGCTACAGTCGTTTCCAAGTTCAAACGAGTAAGGAATAAAGGCTCAAGTTGTTACAGATTGTTTTCATGTTCAAATGAGCCAAGAATGATCCTGTAAGAGTGTACAAGTTATTTCCATGTTTAAACGAGTCAAGAATGAAGCTACAAGTTTTTTCCAAGTTCGAACGAGTCAAGAATGATGTCTCAATTTGTTACGGATTGTTTTAATGTCCAAAGGAACCAAGAATGATCCTACATGAGTTTACAATTGTTTCAATGTTCAAACGAGTAAAGAATAGAGCTACAAGTAGTTTTCAAGTTCAAACGAGTAAAGAATAAAGTCTCAAGTTATTATAGATTGTTTTCTTGTTCAAATGACCCAAGAATGATCCTACAAGAGTTTACAAGTTGTTTCCATGTTCAAACGAGCCAAGAATGAAGCTACAAGTTGTTTCCGTTTGAAGTTGTTACAGATTATTTTCATGTTCAAATGAACCAAGAATGATCCTACAAGAGTTTACAATTGTTTCAATGTTCAAACGAGTCAAGAATGAAGCGACAAGTTGTTTCAAAGTTCGAACGAGTAAAGAATAAAGTCTCAAGTTGTTACAGATTGTTTTCATGTTCAAATGAGCTAGGAATGATCCTACAAGAGTTTACAAGTTGTTTCCATGTTCAAACGAGTCAATAATGAAGGTACAAGTTGTTTCCAAGTTCGAACGAGTCAAGAATGATGTCTCAATTAACGAATTGTTTTCATGTTCAAATGAGCCAGGAATGATCCTACAAGAGTTTACAATTGTTTCAATTTTCAAACGAGTCAAGAATGGAGCTACAAGTTGTTTCTAAGTTCGAACAAGTAAAGAATGAATTTTGAAGTTGTTACGGAATGTTTTCATGTTCAAATGAGGTAAAAATGATTCTATAAGAGTTTACAATTGTTTCAATGTTGAAACGAGTCAAGAATGAAGCTTTGTGTTGTTTTCAAGTTCGAACGAGTAAAGAATGAAGTCTAAAGTTGTTACAGATTATTGTCATGTTCAAATGAGCCAAAAATGATCCTATAAGAGTTTACAATTGTTTCAATGTTCAAACGAGTCAAGAATGGAGCTACAGTCGTTTCCAAGTTCAAACGAGTAAGGAATAAAGGCTCAAGTTGTTACAGATTGTTTTCATGTTCAAATGAGCCAAGAATGATCCTGTAAGAGTGTACAAGTTATTTCCATGTTTAAACGAGTCAAGAATGAAGCTACAAGTTTTTTCCAAGTTCGAACGAGTCAAGAATGATGTCTCAATTTGTTACAGATTGTTTTCATGTCCAAAGGAACCAAGAATGATCCTACATGAGTTTACAATTGTTTCAATGTTCAAACGAGTAAAGAATAGAGCTACAAGTAGTTTTCAAGTTCAAACGAGTAAAGAATAAAGTCTCAAGTTGTTATAGATTGTTTTCTTGTTCAAATGACCCAAGAATGATCCTACAAGAGTTTACAAGTTGTTTCCATGTTCAAACGAGCCAAGAATGAAGCTACAAGTTGTTTCCGTTTGAAGTTGTTACAGATTATTTTCATGTTCAAATGAACCAAGAATGATCCTACAAGAGTTTACAACTGTTTCAATGTTCAAACGAGTCAAGAATGAAGCGACAAGTTGTTTCCAAGTTCGAACGAGTAAAGAATAAAGTCTCAAGTTGGTACAGATTGTTTTCATGTTCAAATGAGCTAGGAATGATCCTACAAGAGTTTACAAGTTGTTTCCATGTTCAAACGAGTCAATAATGAAGGTACAAGTTGTTTCCAAGTTCGAACGAGTCAAGAATGATGTCTCAATTAACGAATTGTTTTCATGTTCAAATGAGCCAGGAATGATCCTACAAGAGTTTACAATTGTTTCAATGTACAAACGAGTCAAGAATGAAGCGACAAGTTGTTTCCAAGTTAAACAAGTAAAGAATAAAGTCTCAAGTTGTTAAGGATTGTTTTCATGTTCAAATGAGCCAAGAATGATCTTACAAGAGTATACAATTGTTTCAATGTTCAAACCAGTCAAGAAGCTACAGGTTGTTTCCAAGTTCGAACGAGTAAATAATGAAATCTAACGTTGTTACGGATTGTTGTCATGTTTAAATGAGCCAAAAATGATCTTTCAATAGTTTACAATTGTTTCAATGTTCAAACGAGTCAAGAATAGAGCTACAAGTTGTTTCCAAGTTCAAACGAGTAAAGAATAAAGTGTCAAGTTGTTACAAATTGTTTTCTTGTTCAAATGAGCCACGATTGATCCAACAAGAGTTTACAAGTTGTTTCCATGTTCAAACGAGTCAAGATTGAAGCTACAAGTTATTTCCAAGTTCGAACGAGTAAAGAATGAAATTTGAAGTTGTTACAGATTGTTTTCATGTTCATATAAGCCAAAAATAATCCTACAAGAGTTTACAATTGTTTCAATGTTGAAACGAGTCAAGAATGAAGCTACAAGTTGTTTCCAAGTTCGAACGAGTAAAGAATGAAGTCTAAAGTTGTTACAGATTGTTGTCAGGTTCAAATGAGCCAAAAATGATCCTACAAGAGTTTATAATTGTTTCAATTTTCAAACGAGTCAAGAATGGAGCTACAAGTTGTTTCCAAGTTCGAACCAGTAAAGAATGAATTTTGAAGTTGTTACGGAATGTTTTCATGTTCAAATGAGGTAAAAATGATTCTATAAGAGTTTACAATTGTTTCAATGTTGAAACGAGTCAAGAATGAAGCTTTGTGTTGTTTTCAAGTTCGAACGAGTAAAGAATGAAGTCTAAAGTTGTTACAGATTATTGTCATGTTCAAATGAGCCAAAAATGATCCTATAAGAGTTTACAATTGTTTCAATGTTCAAACGAGTCAAGAATGGAGCTACAGTCGTTTCCAAGTTCAAACGAGTAAGGAATAAAGGCTCAAGTTGTTACAGATTGTTTTCATGTTCAAATGAGCCAAGAATGATCCTGTAAGAGTGTACAAGTTATTTCCATGTTTAAACGAGTCAAGAATGAAGCTACAAGTTTTTTCCAAGTTCGAACGAGTCAAGAATGATGTCTCAATTTGTTACGGATTGTTTTAATGTCCAAAGGAACCAAGAATGATCCTACATGAGTTTACAATTGTTTCAATGTTCAAACGAGTAAAGAATAGAGCTACAAGTAGTTTTCAAGTTCAAACGAGTAAAGAATAAAGTCTCAAGTTATTATAGATTGTTTTCTTGTTCAAATGACCCAAGAATGATCCTACAAGAGTTTACAAGTTGTTTCCATGTTCAAACGAGCCAAGAATGAAGCTACAAGTTGTTTCCGTTTGAAGTTGTTACAGATTATTTTCATGTTCAAATGAACCAAGAATGATCCTACAAGAGTTTACAATTGTTTCAATGTTCAAACGAGTCAAGAATGAAGCGACAAGTTGTTTCAAAGTTCGAACGAGTAAAGAATAAAGTCTCAAGTTGTTACAGATTGTTTTCATGTTCAAATGAGCTAGGAATGATCCTACAAGAGTTTACAAGTTGTTTCCATGTTCAAACGAGTCAATAATGAAGGTACAAGTTGTTTCCAAGTTCGAACGAGTCAAGAATGATGTCTCAATTAACGAATTGTTTTCATGTTCAAATGAGCCAGGAATGATCCTACAAGAGTTTACAATTGTTTCAATTTTCAAACGAGTCAAGAATGGAGCTACAAGTTGTTTCTAAGTTCGAACAAGTAAAGAATGAATTTTGAAGTTGTTACGGAATGTTTTCATGTTCAAATGAGGTAAAAATGATTCTATAAGAGTTTACAATTGTTTCAATGTTGAAACGAGTCAAGAATGAAGCTTTGTGTTGTTTTCAAGTTCGAACGAGTAAAGAATGAAGTCTAAAGTTGTTACAGATTATTGTCATGTTCAAATGAGCCAAAAATGATCCTATAAGAGTTTACAATTGTTTCAATGTTCAAACGAGTCAAGAATGGAGCTACAGTCGTTTCCAAGTTCAAACGAGTAAGGAATAAAGGCTCAAGTTGTTACAGATTGTTTTCATGTTCAAATGAGCCAAGAATGATCCTGTAAGAGTGTACAAGTTATTTCCATGTTTAAACGAGTCAAGAATGAAGCTACAAGTTTTTTCCAAGTTCGAACGAGTCAAGAATGATGTCTCAATTTGTTACAGATTGTTTTCATGTCCAAAGGAACCAAGAATGATCCTACATGAGTTTACAATTGTTTCAATGTTCAAACGAGTAAAGAATAGAGCTACAAGTAGTTTTCAAGTTCAAACGAGTAAAGAATAAAGTCTCAAGTTGTTATAGATTGTTTTCTTGTTCAAATGACCCAAGAATGATCCTACAAGAGTTTACAAGTTGTTTCCATGTTCAAACGAGCCAAGAATGAAGCTACAAGTTGTTTCCGTTTGAAGTTGTTACAGATTATTTTCATGTTCAAATGAACCAAGAATGATCCTACAAGAGTTTACAACTGTTTCAATGTTCAAACGAGTCAAGAATGAAGCGACAAGTTGTTTCCAAGTTCGAACGAGTAAAGAATAAAGTCTCAAGTTGGTACAGATTGTTTTCATGTTCAAATGAGCTAGGAATGATCCTACAAGAGTTTACAAGTTGTTTCCATGTTCAAACGAGTCAATAATGAAGGTACAAGTTGTTTCCAAGTTCGAACGAGTCAAGAATGATGTCTCAATTAACGAATTGTTTTCATGTTCAAATGAGCCAGGAATGATCCTACAAGAGTTTACAATTGTTTCAATGTACAAACGAGTCAAGAATGAAGCGACAAGTTGTTTCCAAGTTAAACAAGTAAAGAATAAAGTCTCAAGTTGTTAAGGATTGTTTTCATGTTCAAATGAGCCAAGAATGATCTTACAAGAGTATACAATTGTTTCAATGTTCAAACCAGTCAAGAAGCTACAGGTTGTTTCCAAGTTCGAACGAGTAAATAATGAAATCTAACGTTGTTACGGATTGTTGTCATGTTTAAATGAGCCAAAAATGATCTTTCAATAGTTTACAATTGTTTCAATGTTCAAACGAGTCAAGAATAGAGCTACAAGTTGTTTCCAAGTTCAAACGAGTAAAGAATAAAGTGTCAAGTTGTTACAAATTGTTTTCTTGTTCAAATGAGCCACGATTGATCCAACAAGAGTTTACAAGTTGTTTCCATGTTCAAACGAGTCAAGATTGAAGCTACAAGTTATTTCCAAGTTCGAACGAGTAAAGAATGAAATTTGAAGTTGTTACAGATTGTTTTCATGTTCATATAAGCCAAAAATAATCCTACAAGAGTTTACAATTGTTTCAATGTTGAAACGAGTCAAGAATGAAGCTACAAGTTGTTTCCAAGTTCGAACGAGTAAAGAATGAAGTCTAAAGTTGTTACAGATTGTTGTCAGGTTCAAATGAGCCAAAAATGATCCTACAAGAGTTTATAATTGTTTCAATTTTCAAACGAGTCAAGAATGGAGCTACAAGTTGTTTCCAAGTTCGAACGAGTAAAGAATGAATTTTGAAGTTGTTACGGAATGTTTTCATGTTCAAATGAGGTAAAAATGATTCTATAAGAGTTTACAATTGTTTCAATGTTGAAACGAGTCAAGAATGAAGCTTTGTGTTGTTTTCAAGTTCGAATGAGTAAAGAATGAAGTCTAAAGTTGTTACAGATTATTGTCATGTTCAAATGAGCCAAAAATGATCCTACAAGAGTTTACAATTGTTTCAATGTTCAAACGAGTCAAGAATGGAGCTATAGTCGTTTCCAAGTTCAAATGAGTAAGGAATAAAGGCTCAAGTTGTTACAGATTGTTTTCATGTTCAAATGAGCCAAGAATGTTCGTGTAAGAGTGTACAAGTTATTTCCATGTTTAAACAAGTCAAGAATGAAGCTACAAGATTTTTTCCAGGTTCGAACGAGTCAAAAATGATGTCTCAATTTGTTATGGATTGTTTTCATGTCCAAAGGAACCAAGAATGATCCTACAAGAGTTTACAATTGTTTCAATGTTCAAACGAGTCAAGAATGAAGCGAAAATTTGGTTCCAACTTTGAATAGTAAAGAATGAAGTATAATATTGTTACGGATTGTTGTCATATTCAAATGAGCCAAGAATGATCCTACAAGAGTTTACAAGTTGTTTCCATATTCAAACGAGTCAAGAATGGAGCTACAAGTTGTTTCCAAGTTCGAACGAGTAAAGAATGAATTTTGAAGTTGTTACGGAATGTTTTCATGTTCAAATGAGGTAAAAATGATTCTACAAGAGTTTACAATTGTTTCAATGTTGAAACGAGTCAAGAATGAAGCTTTGTGTTGTTTTCAAGTTCGAACAATGAAAGAATGAAGTCTAAAGTTGTTACAGATTATTGTCATATTCAAATGAGCCAAAAATGATCCTACAAGAGTTTACAATTGTTTCAATGTTCAAATGAGTCAAGAATGGAGCTACAGTTGTTTCCAAGTTCAAACGAGTAAAGAATAAAGGCTCAAGTTGTTACAGATTGTTTTCATGTTCAAATGAGCCAAGAATGATCCTGTAAGAGTGTACAAGTTATTTCCATGTTTAAACGAGTCAAGAATGAAGCTACAAGTTTTTTCCAAGTTCGAACGAGTCAAGAATGATGTCTCAATTTGTTACGGATTGTTTTCATGTCCAAAGGAACCAATAATGATCCTACAAGAGTTTACAATTGTTTCAATGTTCAAACGAGTCAAGATTGGAGCTACAAGTTGTTACAGATTGTTTTCATGTTCAAATGAGACAAGAATGATCCTACAAGTGTTTACAAGTTGTTTCCATGTTCAAATGAGTCGAGAATGAAGCTATAAGATGTTTCCAAGTTCAAAAGAGTGAATATTGATGTCTCAATTTGTTACGAATTGTTTTCATGTTCAACTGAACCAAGAATGATCTTACAAGAGTTTACAATTATTTCAATGTTGAAACGAGTCAAGAATAAAGCTACAAGTTGTTTCCAAGTTCGAATGAGTAAAGAATGACGTCTAAAGTTGTTACATATTGTTGCCAGGTTCAAATGAGCCAAAAATGATCCTACAAGAGTTTACAATTGTTTCAATTTTCAAACGAGTCAAGAATGGAGCTACTAATTGTTTCCAAGTTCAAATGATTAAACAATAAAGTCTCAAGTTGTTACAGATTGTTTTCATGTTCAAATGAGCCAAGAATGATCCTACAAGAGTTTACAAGTTGTTTCCATGTTCAAACGAGTCAAGAATGAAGCTATAAGTTGTTTTCAAATTCGAACGAGTCAAGAATGGTCTCAATTTGTTACGGATTTTTTTCATGTCCAAATGAACCAAGAATGATCCTACAAGGGTTTACAATTGTTTCAATGTTCAAACGAGTCATGAATGAAGAGACAAGTTGGTTCCAAGTTCGAATAGTAAAGAATGAAGTATAATGTTGTTACGGATTGTTGTCATGTTCAAATGAGCCAAGAATGATCCTACAAGAGTATACATGTTGTTTCCATGTTCAAACGAGTCAAGAATGAAGCTACAACTTGTTTCCAAGTTCGAACGAGTAAAGAATGAATTTTGAAGTTGTTACACATTGTTTTCATGTTCAATTGAGGAAAAAATGATCCTACAAGAGTTTACAATTGTTTCAATGTTGAAACGAGTCAAGAATGAAGCTATAAGTTGTTTTCAAGTTCGAACGAGTAAAGAATGGAGTCTAAAGTTGTTACGCATTGTTGTCATGTTCAAATGAGCCAAAAATGATTCTACAAGAGTTTACAATTGTTTCAATGTTCAAACCAGTCAAGAATGGAGCTACAAGTTGTTTCCAAGTTCAAACGAGTAAAGAATAAAGTCTCAAGTTGTTACAGATTATTTTCATGTTCAAATGAGTCAAGAATGATCCTACAAGAGTTAAGTTATTTCCATGTTTAAACAAGTCAAAAATGAAGCTACAATTTCTTTCCAAATTCGAAGGAGTCAAGAATGATGTCTCAATTTGTTACGGATTGTTTTCATGTCCAACTGAACCAAGAATGATCCTACAAGAGTTTACAATTGTTTCAATGTTCAAATGAGTCAAGAATGAAGCGACAAGTTGTTTCCAAGTTCGAATAGTAAAGAATGAAGTATAATGTTGTTACGAATTGTTGTCATGTTCAAATGAGCCAAGAATGATCCTACAAGAGTTTACAAGTTGTTTCATGTTCAAACGAGTCAAGAATGAAGCTACAAGTTGTTTCCAAGTTCGAACGAGTAAAGAATGAATTTTGAAGTTTTTACTGATTGTTTTCATGTTCAAATGAGGTAAAAATGATCCTACAAGAGTTTATAATTGTTTCAATATTAAAACGAGTCAAGAGTGAAGCTACAAGTTATTTCCAAGTTCGAACGAGTAAAGAATGAAGTCTAAAGTTGTTACGGATTGTTGTCATGTTTAAATGAGCAAACAATGATCCTACAAGAGTTTACAATTGTTTCAATGTTCAAACGAGTCAAGATTGGAGCTACAAGTTGTTACAGATTGTTTTCATGTTCAAATGAGCCAAGAATGATCCTACAAGTGTTTACAAGTTGTTTCCATGTTCAAATGAGTCGAGAATGAAGCTATAAGATGTTTCCAAGTTCAAAAGAGTGAATATTGATGTCTCAATTTGTTACGGATTGTTTTCATGTTCAACTGAACCAAGAATGATCCTACAAGAGTTTATAATTATTTCAATGTTGAAACGAGTCAAGAATGAAGCTACAAGTTGTTTCCAAGTTCGAACGAGTAAAGAATGACGTCTAAAGTTGTTACATATTGTTGTCAGGTTCAAATGAGCCAAAAATGATCCTACAAGAGTTTACAATTGTTTCAATTTTCAAACGAGTCAAGAATGAAGCTACTAATTGTTTCCAAGTTTAAATGATTAAACAATAAAGTCTCAAGTTGTTACAGATTGTTTTCATGTTCAAATGAGCCAAGAATGATCCTACAAAAGTTTACAAGTTGTTTCCATGTTCAAACGAGTCAAGAATGAAGCTATAAGTTATTTCCAAATTCGAACGAGTCAAGAATGGTCTCAATTTGTTATGGATTTTTTTCATGTCCAAATGAACCAAGAATGATCCTACAAGGGTTTACAATTGTTTCAATGTTTAAACGAGTCATGAATGAAGAGACAAGTTGGTTCCAAGTTCGAATAGTAAAGAATGAAGTATAATGTTGTTACGGATTGTTGTCATGTTCAAATGAGCCAAGAATGATCCTACAAGAGTATACATGTTGTTTCCATGTTCAAACGAGTCAAGAATGAAGCTACAACTTGTTTCCAAGTTCGAACGAGTAAAGAATGAATTTTGAAGTTGTTACACATTGTTTTCATGTTCAAATGAGGAAAAAATGATCCTACAAGAGTTTACAATTGTTTCAATGTTGAAACGAGTCAAGAATGAAGCTATAAGTTGTTTTCAAGTTCGAACGAGTAAAGAATGAAGTCTAAAGTTGTTACGCATTGTTGTCATGTTCAAATGAGCCAAAAATGATTCTACAAGAGTTTACAATTGTTTCAATGTTCAAACCAGTCAAGAATGGAGCTACAAGTTGTTTCCAAGTTCAAACGAGTAAAGAATAAAGTCTCAAGTTGTTACAGATTATTTTCATGTTCAAATGAGTCAAGAATGATCCTACAAGAGTTAAGTTATTTCCATGTTTAAACGAGTCAAAAATGAAGCTACAATTTCTTTCCAAATTCGAAGGAGTCAAGAATGATGTCTCAATTTGTTACGGATTGTTTTCATGTCCAACTGAACCAAGAATGATCCTACAAGAGTTTACAATTGTTTCAATGTTCAAATGAGTCAAGAATGAAGCGACAAGTTGTTTCCAAGTTCGAATAGTAAAGAATGAAGTATAATGTTGTTACGAATTGTTGTCATGTTCAAATGAGCCAAGAATGATCCTACAAGAGTTTACAAGTTGTTTCATGTTCAAACGAGTCAAGAATGAAGCTACAAGTTGTTTCCAAGTTCGAACGAGTAAAGAATGAATTTTGAAGTTTTTACTGATTGTTTTCATGTTCAAATGAGGTAAAAATGATCCTACAAGAGTTTATAATTGTTTCAATATTAAAACGAGTCAAGAGTGAAGCTACAAGTTATTTCCAAGTTCGAACGAGTAAAGAATGAAGTCTAAAGTTGTTACGGATTGTTGTCATGTTTAAATGAGCAAACAATGATCCTACAAGAGTTTACAATTGTTTCAATGTTCAAACGAGTCAAGATTGGAGCTACAAGTTGTTACAGATTGTTTTCATGTTCAAATGAGCCAAGAATGATCCTACAAGTGTTTACAAGTTGTTTCCATGTTCAAATGAGTCGAGAATGAAGCTATAAGATGTTTCCAAGTTCAAAAGAGTGAATATTGATGTCTCAATTTGTTACGGATTGTTTTCATGTTCAACTGAACCAAGAATGATCCTACAAGAGTTTATAATTATTTCAATGTTGAAACGAGTCAAGAATGAAGCTACAAGTTGTTTCCAAGTTCGAACGAGTAAAGAATGACGTCTAAAGTTGTTACATATTGTTGTCAGGTTCAAATGAGCCAAAAATGATCCTACAAGAGTTTACGATTGTTTCAATTTTCAAACGAGTCAAGAATGGAGCTACTAATTGTTTCCAAGTTCAAATGATTAAACAATAAAGTCTCAAGTTGTTACAGATTGTTTTCATGTTCAAATGAGCCAAGAATGATCCTACAAAAGTTTACAAGTTGTTTCCATGTTCAAACGAGTCAAGAATGAAGCTATAAGTTATTTCCAAATTCGAACGAGTCAAGAATGGTCTCAATTTGTTACGGATTTTTTTCATGTCCAAATGAACCAAGAATGATCCTACAAGGGTTTACAATTGTTTCAATGTTTAAACGAGTCATGAATGAAGAGACAAGTTGGTTCCAAGTTCGAATAGTAATGAATGAAGTATAATGTTGTTACGGATTGTTGTCATGTTCAAATGAGCCAAGAATGATCCTACAAGAGTATACATGTTGTTTCCATGTTCAAACGAGTCAAGAATGAAGCTACAACTTGTTTCCAAGTTCAAACGAGTAAAGAATGAATTTTGAAGTTGTTACACATTGTTTTCATGTTCAAATGAGGAAAAAATGATCCTACAAGAGTTTACAATTGTTTCAATGTTGAAACGAGTCAAGAATGAAGCTACAAGTTGTTTTCAAGTTCGAACGAGTAAAGAATGAAGTCTAAAGTTGTTACGCATTGTTGTCATGTTCAAATGAGCCAAAAATGATTCTACAAGAATTTACAATTGTTTCAATGTTCAAACCAGTCAAGAATGGAGCTACAAGTTGTTTCCAAGTTCAAACGAGTAAAGAATAAAGTCTCAAGTTGTTACAGATTATTTTCATGTTCAAATGAGTCAAGAATGATCCTACAAGAGTTTACAAGTTATTTCCATGTTTAAACGAGTCAAAAATGATGCTACAATTTCTTTCCAAATTCGAAGGAGTCAAGAATGATGTCTCAATTTGTTGCGGATTGTTTTCATGTCCAACTGAACCAAGAATGATCCTACAAGAGTTTACAATTGTTTCAATGTTCAAATGAGTCAAGAATGAAGCGACAAGTTGTTTCCAAGTTCGAATAGTAAAGAATGAAGTATAATGTTGTTACGAATTGTAGTCATGTTCAAATGAGCCAAGAATGATCCTACAAGAGTTTACAAGTTGTTTCATGTTCAAACGAGTCAAGAATGAAGCTACAAGTTGTTTCCAAGTTTGAACGAGTAAAGAATGAATTTTGAAGTTTTTACTGATTGTTTTCATGTTCAAATGAGGTAAAAATGATCCTACAAGAGTTTACAATTGTTTCAATGTTAAAACGAGTCAAGAGTGAAGCTACAAGTTATTTCCAAGTTCGAATGAGTAAAGAATGAAGTCTAAAGTTGTTACGGATTGTTGTCATGTTCAAATGAGCAAACAATGATCCTACAAGAGTTTACAATTGTTTCAATGTTCAAACGAGTCAAGATTGGAGCTACAAGTTGTTACAGATTGTTTTCATGTTCAAATGAGCCAAGAATGATCCTACAAGTGTTTACAAGTTGTTTCCATGTTCAAATGAGTCGAGAATGAAGCTATAAGATGTTTCCAAGTTCAAAAGAGTGAATATTGATGTCTCAATTTGTTACGGATTGTTTTCATGTTCAACTGAACCAAGAAGGATCCTGCAAGAGTTTATAATTATTTCAATGTTGAAACGAGTCTCTTATAGATACAAGTTGTTTCCAAGTTCGAACGAGTAAAGAATGACGTCTAAAGTTGTTACATATTGTTGTCAGGTTCAAATGAGCCAAAAATGATCCTACAAGAGTTTACAATTGTTTCAATTTTCAAACGAGTCAAGAATGGAGCTACTAATTGTTTCCAAGTTCAAATGATTAAACAATAAAGTCTCAAGTTGTTACAGATTGTTTTCATGTTCAAATGACCCAAGAATGATCCTACAAGAGTTTACAAGTTGTTTCCATGTTCAAACGAGTCAAGAATGAAGCTATAAGTTGTTTCCAAATTCGAACGAGTCAAGAATGGTCTCAATTTGCTACGGATTTTTTTCATGTCCAAATGAACCAAGAATGATCCTACAAGGGTTTACAATTGTTTCAATGTTCAAACGAGTCATGAATGAAGAGACAAGTTGGTTCCAAGTTCGAATAGTAAAGAATGAAGTATAATGTTGTTACGGATTGTTGTCATGTTCAAATGAGCCAAGAATGATCCTACAAGAGTATACATGTTGTTTCCATGTTCAAACGAGTCAAGAATGAAGCTACAACTTGTTTCCAAGTTCGAACGAGTAAGGAATGAATTTTGAAGTTGGTACACATTGTTTTCATGTTCAAATGAGGAAAAAATGATCCTACAAGAGTTTACAATTGTTTCAATGTTGAAACGAGTCAAGAATGAAGCTACAAGTTGTTTTCAAGTTCGAACGAGTAAAGAATGAAGTCTAAAGTTGTTACGCATTGTTGTCATGTTCAAATGAGCCAAAAATGATTCTACAAGAATTTACAATTGTTTCAATGTTCAAACCAGTCAAGAATGGAGCTACAAGTTGTTTCCAAGTTCAAACGAGTAAAGAATAAAGTCTCAAGTTGTTACAGATTATTTTCATGTTCAAATGAGTCAAGAATGATCCTACAAGAGTTTACAAGTTATTTCCATGTTTAAACGAGTCAAAAATGAAGCTACAATTTCTTTCCAAATTCGAAGGAGTCAAGAATGATGTCTCAATTTGTTACGGATTGTTTTCATGTCCAACTGAACCAAGAATGATCCTACAAGAGTTTTGTAACACCCCCTTCTCAAAATGAGACGAGGGGTTACTTATCAAATCGCAAACCTGCATATGAAATACTAAAATCCACCAATTTAATAATTAAATAGGTCCAACTAATCTCCAAACAAATATTAAAACCTCCAAAATAATTCAAAAACTCTAATAATAAATGATGTCTAAATATTATGGAAAACTCAAATGCCCTAATAAGTGGAATAAGGGTAGCTCTCCATCACACAGCCCGAGATCCCCCTAAGTACCTGCCAGAAGAAAGAATACGGCATGAGCCAAATGCCCAGTACGGATTGGAATACAGTTTATAAAACAAGAAGCAAGATATATAATTTGATAATAATAAATAAACTTTAATTTTTAAAGACAAGGCTGAAGTAAAGAGGGTTAGGATATTTCATACCGATACAGAACAGATAACAAATACACACATCATAGGGTACCTAATGCGTGCAACAAACTGGACAACGTGTACGGCATATACAACGTCACCGTCAAATATCAAATCACAAATCAAATCAAATCTTGGGTGCACCCACGTATCCTCAAACAAATATCAAAATGCGCAAAGCTCACCACCTGAGCTATCAGAAGGATACGCCGTGACTAATCACACTGTCACGGAAGTGTCATGTCACTGGTGCCGCAATGACATGGCTGTAGTACCCCTACAGCTGGTTAAATCGGTATACCTTATATCACTCTAAGGGTTCAAAAAAAATAATTTTCACAATTTTAAAATCACCTGAACAGATATTTCAAATATTCTACGCAGATATGTAACATATATAATTTTCGAAAATCGCAGAGACAAATATTTAAATATTTCGAATCAGACTTTAAAATAACTTTCGGAGAATCAAAACAGTTAGAATGAATAATAATCGAAGGAACAGAGTTATGAACGGAACAAATTAAATATAACTAATCCTAAAAAAGAGTAGCGCTGAAGAGAAAGGGGACGAAATCCGTACCTTATAAATAGTGATCACAATTATTAACGATATCCGCAAATAATCCGCTAAACACCCGACCCCTGATCTAATTACAAAATTTAATCTATAATTAATATATATATCACTGTTTCTTATAAACTAAATACCAAAATTCAAATACACATTTTAATATATATTTATTAATCTCAGTACAGTTTTAACACTTTAATATTTATAAAATTCCTAATTCGTATTCAACTATAACAAAGCAACATGATTATTAAAATACTAATCAACAGGTGCAAGTACAAAGCTATAAGGACCGAAATAATACAAGCTAGCATGCTTCTTATTAATAAAATTCAAAACCTAGCCAACACTTAACACATGCTATATATTACCCTTATTAACACCCAATGACTTATAATTATAAAGCAAGGTCTATTCATGTATATATGTATAAAACGTTGACCATCAAAACTTGATTAAAACCATGACCTGCATGATGTGGTAACTTTTATTATTAACCTTAATGACTATATATTCAACTTAGAAAACAATGAATTTAATAGAAATAAGAATGGCTTACTAGTCCCAGCTTGTGAATTATCTGCGTGCTCTAGATTCCTCTTCTGCGGTTTCTTCCGACTTCTTTCGATTAGGGTTTAATATTATTATAACATAAGTCCCGTATATATATATATCTTTTAACTGCTAACCATATTTTAATCTAATTAGGAGTTTTATTAAAAATCTAATTCTAATCAAATTTTATTAAAACTACTATTATTATTAATTAAATAAATAATTACGTATATTACATATATACCCCCTTAAAAAGGATTCCGTCCCCGGAATCTAACGAAACTAAAACTCTTACCTGAATCAAATAAATGCGGATATTTTTCACGGATAGATTCTTCTAGTTCTCAAGTAGCCTCTCTCTCAGAATGGATCTACCACAAAACTTTAACAAACAGAATAGTTCTCTTCCTCATAATTCGTTCCTCTGGAGCTAAAATAGCTTCAGCTTCTTCCTCTCAAGAAAGATCTTCTCTAATTTTATGTAACGGATATTGAACTATGTGCAATGGATTATACTTGTAGCCTCTTAGAACAGACACATGGAACACATTATGCACATGAGATAACTGTGGTGACAATGTTACTCTATAAGCAATTTCCCCTACTCTCTCTATAACATCAAAAGGACCAACATATCTTGGACTAAGCTTTCCTTTCATACCAAAACGTTTAACACCCTTCCAAGGAGACACCTTTAAAAATACATGATCACCAGGCTCAAATCCGCCAAACTTCCTCTTTTGATCTGCATAACACTTTTGACGCGATTGAGCTTCCTTTAAGTTTTCTTTAGCATGTTCCACCTTCTCGTTAGTTACCCGAACCAACTCTGGCCCTTCAATGACACTCTCTCTAACCTCATTCCAACAAGTTGGTGCTCTACATTTTCTACCATACAACGCCTCAAATGGTGGCATGCCAATGCTCGTTTGCTAACTATTATTGTATACAAACTCCACAAGATACAGATACTTGGCCCAATCACCAGACCACTCCAAGGTACAAACCCTCAACACATCCTCCAACGTCTGAATCATCCTCTCTAACTGTCCATCAGTCTGTGGATGAAAAGCTATACTATAATTAAGCCTCGTACCCCAAGCCTGCTGAAATCCCTTCAAAAAAATATGAAGTAAACCTCGTATCCCTGTATA
The DNA here is from genome assembly GCA_028671895.1 of Oenanthe sinensis. Taxonomy (NCBI): domain Eukaryota; kingdom Viridiplantae; phylum Streptophyta; class Magnoliopsida; order Apiales; family Apiaceae; genus Oenanthe; species Oenanthe sinensis. The sequence goes on from CM053807.1 coordinate 17,938,276, forward strand.
AAACTATCGACAGAGGCACACCATAAAGTCTAACAATATCTCGCTGAAATATCTCTGCCAAATCATGAATAAGAGTAGTCTCTCTAATTAGTAAGAAATGAGTTGATTTTGTAAGTCTATCAATTACCACCCAAATAACATCATTTTTCCTGAAGCTCCTCGGTAAACCGGTCACAAAATCCATGGTAATGTTTTCCCACTTCTAAACCGGGATATCCAACTGCTGTAACAGTCCACTAGATCGCTGATGTTCAATCTTCACTTGTTGACATGTAAGACATTTTCCACGAACTCTGCTATGTCTCGTTTCATCCCACTCTACCAAAAGTGCTTCTTCAAATCTCGATACACCTTAGTAGAATCCGGATGAATAGAGAATGATGAACTATGAGCCTCAGTCAAAACTGCTTCACGAATTGCTACGTCTGCAGGTACACACGATCTACAACCCAACCATACCACACCATGATCATCAACATGAAACTCTGTTTGCTTACCATCTGCCACATTCGATCTAATAGCTTCTAACCCTATATCATTTTCCTGACCTTCCTTATCCCTTGAGACTAGATTTTATTCCACCTTCAAACTTGTCATGCTTGCAGTCGATCCTCCAACATACAGCTCCACACCCAAGCGCTCCGTATCTGAAATAAGGTGCTGATGAGTGATAAGAGATGCAATACTTCCCAAATTCTTCCTACTAAGAGCACTTGTCACTACATTCGCCTTTCTTGGATGTTATTGAATTTTAGCATCATATTCTTTAATAAGTTCAAGCCACCTCATATACCTCATGTTTAACTCCTTTTGTGTAAAAATGTATTTGAGACTCTTATGATTAATGAAAATGTCACAAGTTTCACCATATAAATAATGCCTCCAAATTTTAACGCAAAAACCACTGCTGCTAACTCCAAGTCATGGGTAGGATAGTTTACCTCGTAAGGTTTAAGCTGCATAGCGATGTAAGAAATTAGCTTCCCATGGTGAATAAAAACACACCCCAATCCTCTATTAGTAGCATCACCATAAATCTGATGTCCTCCACTCCATGATGGTAAAACAAGTATAGGAACAGACACCAACCTCTTCTTCAACTCTTGAAAACTCTACTCACGATCATTATTCTACTCGAACTTAACACACTTCTGCATCAGCTGAGTCAATGGCAAAGCTATGGATGAGAAACACTCTACAAAGCGCCTATAGTAGCCTGCCAAACCCAAGAAACTCCTCACCTCTGTCACAGTGCTAGGTCTCGACCAATTTGTGATAGCCTCGACTTTCGCAGGATCCAACTCAATTCCCTTACCAGACACAATATGCCCCAAAAATGCAACCTGCTCCAACCAGAATTCACACTTCGAAAATTTTACAAATAATTTCTTATCCCTCAAAATTTCAAGTACAATGCGCAATTGCTCATCATGTTCTTCTTTACTCATAGAGTATATCAAGATATCATCAATAAAAACCACAACGAACTTATACAAGTAATCATGAAACACCCGATTCATCAAATCCATAAATATTATTGGAGCATTCGTCAACTTAAAAAACATCACAAGAAACTCATAATGACCATATCAAGTACGAAATGTTGTCTTAAGAATATCTTCATTTCTTACTTGTAACTGATGATAACCAATCTCAAATCTATCGACGAAAGAAATATTTTTTTCCCTTGCAAATAATCGAACAAGCCATCAATGCTTAACAAATGATACTTGTTTCTAGCAGTCATCTTATTCAACTCCCTATAGTCAATACACAATCTCATAGACCCGTCTTTCTTCTTCACAAAAAATAGTGGAGCACTCCATGGAGATACACTCGGTCTGATAAATGCCTTATCCAACATGTCTTGTAGTTATTTTTTTTTAATTCTTATAACTCTACTAGTATCATCGTATACAATCATTTTAAATAACTGCAACCCTGGTGACAAATTCAAGAATAACATATACATGCTTTTGTGAAATAACACATATTTCATGTCTCTCGAGTATTCTCAAACCTACAATTATAAAATCCATCCACTACTTTCTTTTTATACTCCAACATCTCTAGTTATATGGAACCACTTAGGTTAGATCTCAATTCATATTTAAATCTCTCATTTAAAAATATCTCACGACCCTTCGACCAATCCAACATAACAAACTTTTTTTTAATGTAATTTAAAATATTCTCATCATCATTCTACCTAATTAAATATAACATCCTAAGGTAAGCTTCCTTATGCATAACTAAGAAATATTGTCTGCCAACCACATTATTAAATCATTTTCAATCCATTATCATCTTGAAATCTTTTCATCTAGTCATATTCATGTTTCCACACCAAATTCAAAATTATATATATTTGATTTCACATCCTACCATGGTAGCGAACATAGTATCTCTTTGCATTTAACTCATTGATAATCAATAATCCTTAATATGTAGCTCATATCCCTAGTTGAAGTCTAAAAGCCATACAATCCTTAGCCAAAAGTTATCTTACTCATAAAGCCAAAATAATTCTAAATACATCTTTCATTTAAAAATCTTGATCTACAGTTACTAACATACCTTCATCCTCATAGATCATTCACTTTCCTTTTCAATCAATTGCTCTAAAATGTTAAATCAATAAATCCTTAAGATTTAATCAAGGTCATGCATCACTATCGGTAATAAGTTTGCCTAGATAAGTATATTCTACAAATTCTAAACACTCTTGATAATTATCACGAAGGCACATAAAAGGATCCATTTACGAAGACTAAAAGGAAATATTATGAAGATATGAGAAAGAAACAACAAAATGAGTCAAAACATATTCAAATAATGCAAAAGCTCCACGTCTAAAAAGGATTCACAATATAAAGTACAGATATGAATGAATTCGCAGAAAGAGGCAAGTTGAAGTATTTTATAAAATTTAACAAAAGTGAAATGATTTTGAAATGAACGCAACTAAATGAAATCTCAAAATTGAATACCCATCCTAACGGCTACCCAAACTCACAGGTCAAACCTAAATAGGTTTTCTACAAGAAAGAACCTAAGCTCTGATGCCATCTCTGTAACACCCCCTTCTCAAAATGAGACGAGGGGTTACTTATCAAATCGCAAACCTGCATATGAAATACTAAAATCCACCAATTTAATAATTAAATAGGTCCAACTAATCTCCAAACTAATATTAAAACCTCCAAAGTAATTCAAAAACTCTAATAATAAATGATGTCTAAATATTATGGAAAACTCAAATGCCCTAATAAGTGGAATAAGGGTAGCTCTTCATCACACAGCCCGAGATCCCCCTAAGTACCTGCCAGAAGAAAGAATACGGCATGAGCCAAATGCCCAGTACGGATTGGAATACAGTTTATAAAACAAGAAGCAAGATATATAATTTGATAATAATAAATAAACTTTAATTTTTAAAGACAAGGCTGAAGTAAAGAGGGTTAGGATATTTCATACCGATACAGAACAGATAACAAATACACACATCATAGGGTACCTAATGCGTGCAACAAACTGGACAACGTGTACGGCATATACAACGTCACCGTCAAATATCAAATCACAAATCAAATCAAATCTTGGGTGCACCCACGTATCCTCAAACAAATATCAAAATGCGCAAAGCTCACCACCTGAGCTATCAGAAGGATACGCCGTGACTAATCACACTGCCACGGAAGTGTCATGTCACTGGTGCCGCAATGACATGGTTGTAGTACCCCTACAGCTGGTTAAATCGGTATACCCTATATCACTCTAAGGGTTCAAAAAAAATAATTTTCACAATTTTAAAATCACCTGAACAGATATTTCAAATATTCTACGCAGATATGTAACATATATAATTTTTGAAAATCGCAGAGACAAATATTTAAATATTTCGAATCAGACTTTAAAATAACTTTCGGAGAATCAAAACAGTTAGAATGAATAATAACCGAAGGAACAGAGTTATGAACGGAACAAATTAAATATAACTAATCCTAAAAAAGAGTAGCGCTGAAGAGAAAGGGGACGAAATCCGTACCTTATAAATAGTGATCACAATTATTAACGATATCTGCAAATAATCCGCTAAACACCCGACCCCTGATCTAATTACAAAATTTAATCTATAATTAATATATATATCACTGTTTCTTATAAACTAAATACCAAAATTCAAATACACATTTTAATATATATTTATTAATCTCAGTACAGTTTTAACACTTTAATATTTATAAAATTCCTAATTCGTATTCAACTATAACAAAGCAACATGATTATTAAAATACTAATCAACAGGTGCAAGTACATAGCTATAAGGACCGAAATAATACAAGCTAGCATGCTTCTTATTAATAAAATTCAAAACCTGGCCAACACTTAACACATGCTATATATTACCCTTATTAACACCCAATGACTTATAATTATAAAGCAAGGTCTATTCATGTATATATGTATAAAACGCTGACCATCAAAACTTGATTAAAACCATGACCTGCATGATGTGGTAACTTTTATTATTAACCTTAATGACTATATATTCAACTTAGAAAACAATGAATTTAATAGAAATAAGAATGGCTTACTAGTCCCAGCTTGTGAATTATCTGCGTGCTCTAGATTCCTCTTCTGCGGTTTCTTCCGACTTCTTTCGATTAGGGTTTAATATTATTATAACATAAGTCCCGTATATATATATATCTTTTAACTGCTAACCATATTTTAATCTAATTAGGAGTTTTATTAAAAATCTAATTCTAATCAAATTTTATTAAAACTACTATTATTATTAATTAAATAAATAATTACGGATATTACAAGTTTACAATTGTTTCAATGTTCAAATGAGTCAAGAATGAAGCGACAAGTTGTTTCCAAGTTCGAATAGTAAAGAATGAAGTATAATGTTGTTACGAATTGTTGTCATGTTCAAATGAGCCAAGAATGATCCTACAAGAGTTTACAAGTTGTTTCATGTTCAAACGAGTCAAGAATGAAGCTACAAGTAGTTTCCAAGTTCGAACGAGTAAAGAATGAATTTTGAAGTTTTTACTAATTGTTTTCATGTTCAAATGAGGTAAAAATGATCCTACAAGATTTTACAATTGTTTCAATGTTAAAACGAGTCAAGAGTGAAGCTACAAGTTATTTCCAAGTTCGAATGAGTAAAGAATGAAGTCTAAAGTTGTTACGGATTGTTGTCATGTTCGAATGAGCAAACAATGATCCTACAAGAGTTTACAATTGTTTGAATGTTCAAACGAGTCAAGATTGGAGCTACAAGTTGTTACAGATTGTTTTCATGTTCAAATGAGCCAAGAATGATCCTACAAGTGTTTACAAGTTGTTTCCATGTTCAAATGAGTCGAGAATGAAGCTATAAGATGTTTCCAAGTTCAAAAGAGTGAATATTGATGTCTCAATTTGTTACGGATTGTTTTCATGTTCAACTGAACCAAGAATGATCCTGCAAGAGTTTATAATTATTTCAATGTTGAAACGAGTCTCTTATAGCTACAAGTTGTTTCCAAGTTCGAACGAGTAAAGAATGACGTCTAAAGTTGTTACATATTGTTGTCAGGTTCAAATGAGCCAAAAATGATCCTACAAGAGTTTACAATTGTTTCAATTTTCAAACGAGTCAAGAATGGAGCTACTAATTGTTTCCAAGTTCAAATGATTAAACAATAAAGTCTCAAGTTGTTACAGATTGTTTTCATGTTCAAATGAGCCAAGAATGATCCTACAAGAGTTTACAAGTTGTTTCCATGTTCAAACGAGTCAAGAATGAAGCTATAAGTTGTTTCCAAATTCGAACGAGTCAAGAATGGTCTCAATTTGTTACGGATTTTTTTCATGTCCAAATGAACCAAGAATGATCCTACAAGGGTTTACAATTGTTTCAATGTTCAAACGAGTCATGAATGAAGAGACAAGTTGGTTCCAAGTTCGAATAGTAAAGAATGAAGTATAATGTTGTTACGGATTGTTGTCATGTTCAAATGTGCCAAGAATGATCCTACAAGAGTATACATGTTGTTTCCATGTTCAAACGAGTCAAGAATGAAGCTACAACTTGATTCCAAGTTCGAACGAGTAAGGAATGAATTTTGAAGTTGGTACACATTGTTTTCATGTTCAAATGAGGAAAAAATTATCCTACAAGAGTTTATAATTGTTTCAATGTTGAAACGAGTCAAGAATGAAGCTACAAGTTGTTTTCAAGTTCGAACGAGTAAAGAATGAAGTCTAAAGTTGTTACGCATTGTTGTCAAGTTCAAATGAGCCAAAAATGATTCTACAAGAATTTACAATTGTTTCAATGTTCAAACCAGTCAAGAATGGAGCTACAAGTTGTTTCCAAGTTCAAACGAGTAAAGAATAAAGTCTCAAGTTGTTACAGATTATTTTCATGTTCAAATGAGTCAAGAATGATCCTACAAGAGTTTACAAGTTATTTCCATGTTTAAACGAGTCAAAAATGAAGCTACAATTTCTTTCCAAATTCGAAGGAGTCAAGAATGATGTCTCAATTTGTTACGGATTGTTTTCATGTCCAACTGAACCAAGAATGATCCTACAAGAGTTTACAATTGTTTCAATGTTCAAATGAGTCAAGAATGAAGCGACAAGTTGTTTCCAAGTTCGAATAGTAAATAATGAAGTATAATGTTGTTACGAATTGTTGTCATGTTCAAATGAGCCAAGAATGATCCTGCAAGAGTTTACAAGTTGTTTCATGTTCAAACGAGTCAAGAATGAAGCTACAAGTAGTTTCCAAGTTCGAACGAGTAAAGAATGAATTTTGAAGTTTTTACTGATTGTTTTCATGTTCAAATGAGGTAAAAATGATCCTACAAGAGTTTACAATTGTTTCAATGTAAAAACGAGTCAAGAGTGAAGCTACAAGTTATTTCCAAGTTCGAACGAGTAAAGAATGAAGTCTAAAGTTGTTACGGATTGTTGTCATGTTCGAATGAGCAAAAAATGATCCTACAAGAGTTTACAATTGTTTCAATGTTCAAACGAGTCAAGATTGGAGCTACAAGTTGTTACAGATTGTTTTCATGTTCAAATGAGCCAAGAATGATCCTACAAGTGTTTACAAGTTGTTTCCATGTTCAAATGAGTCGAGAATGAAGCTATAAGATGTTTCCAAGTTCAAAAGAGTGAATATTGATGTCTCAATTTGTTACGGATTGTTTTCATGTTCAACTGAACCAAGAATGATCCTAGAAGAGTTTATAATTATTTCAATGTTGAAACGAGTCAAGAATGAAGCTACAAGTTGTTTCCAAGTTCGAACGAGTAAAGAATGACGTCTAAAGTTGTTACATATTGTTGTCAGGTTCAAATGAGCCAAAAATGATCCTACAAGAGTTTACAATTGTTTCAATTTTCAAACGAGTCAAGAATGGAGCTACTAATTGTTTCCAAGTTCAAATGATTAAACAATAAAGTCTCAAGTTGTTACAGATTGTTTTCATGTTCAAATGAGCCAAGAATGATCCTACAAGAGTTTACAAGTTGTTTCCATGTTCAAACGAGTCAAGAATGAAGCTATAAGTTGTTTCCAAATTCGAACGAGTCAAGAATGGTCTCAATTTGTTACGGATTTTTTTCATGTCCAAATGAACCAAGAATGATCCTACAAGGGTTTACAATTGTTTCAATGTTTAAACGAGTCATGAATGAAGAGACAAGTTGGTTCCAAGTTCGAATAGTAAAGAATGAAGTATAATGTTGTTACGGATTGTTGTCATTTTCAAATGAGCCAAGAATGATCCTACAAGAGTATACATGTTGTTTCCATGTTCAAACGAGTCAAGAATGAAGCTACAACTTGTTTCCAAGTTCGAACGAGTAAAGAATGAATTTTGAAGTTGTTACACATTGTTTTCATGTTCAAATGAGGAAAAAATGATCCTACAAGAGTTTACAATTGTTTCAATGTTGAAACGAGTCAAGAATGAAGCTACAAGTTGTTTTCAAGTTCGAACGAGTAAAGAATGAAGTCTAAAGTTGTTACGCATTGTTGTCATGTTCAAAGGAGCCAAAAATGATTCTACAAGAATTTACAATTATTTCAATGTTCAAACCAGTCAAGAATGGAGCTACAAGTTGTTTCCAAGTTCAAACGAGTAAAGAATAAAGTCTCAAGTTGTTACAGATTATTTGTATGTTCAAATAAGTCAAGAATGATCCTACAAGAGTTTACAAGTTATTTCCATGTTTAAACGAGTCAAAAATGATGCTACAATTTCTTTCCAAATTCGAAGGAGTCAAGAATGATGTCTCAATTTGTTGCGGATTGTTTCCATGTCCAACTGAACCAAGAATGATCCTACAAGAGTTTACAATTGTTTCAATGTTCAAATGAGTCAAGAATGAAGCGACAAGTTGTTTCCAAGTTCGAATAGTAAAGAATGAAGTATAATGTTGTTACGAATTGTTGTCATGTTCAAATGAGCCAAGAATGATCCTACAAGAGTTTACAAGTTGTTTCATGTTCAAACGAGTCAAGAATGAAGCTACAAGTTGTTTCAAAGTTCGAACGAGTAAAGAATGAATTTTGAAGTTTTTACTGATTGTTTTCATGTTCAAATGAGGTAAAAATGATCCTACAAGAGTTTACAATTGTTTCAATATTAAAACGAGTCAAGAGTGAAGCTACATGTTATTTCCAAGTTTGAACGAGTAAAGAATGAAGTCTAAATTTGTTACGGATTGTTGTCATGTTTAAATGAGCAAACAATGATCCTACAAGAGTTTACAATTGTTTCAATGTTCAAACGAGTCAAGATTGGAGCTACAAGTTGTTACAGATTGTTTTCATGTTCAAATGAGCCAAGAATGATCCTACAAGTGTTTACAAGTTGTTTCCATGTTCAAATGAGTCGAGAATGAAGCTATAAGATGTTTCCAAGTTCAAAAGAGTGAATATTGATGTCTCAATTTGTTACGGATTGTTTTCATGTTCAACTGAACCAAGAATGATCCTACAAGAGTTTATAATTATTTCAATGTTGAAACGAGTCAAGAATGAAGCTACAAGTTGTTTCCAAGTTCGAACGAGTAAAGAATGACGTCTAAAGTTGTTACATATTGTTGTCAGGTTCAAATGAGCTAAAAATGATCCTACAAGAGTTTACAATTGTTTCAATTTTCAAACGAGTCAAGAATGGAGCTACTAATTGTTTCCAAGTTCAAATGATTAAACAATAAAGTCTCAAGTTGTTACAGATTGTTTTCATGTTCAAATGAGCCAAGAATGATCCTACAAAAGTTTACAAGTTGTTTCCATGTTCAAACGAGTCAAGAATGAAGCTATAAGTTGTTTCCAAATTCGAACGAGTCAAGAATGGTCTCAATTTGTTACGGATTTTTTTCATGTCCAAATGAACCAAGAATGATCCTACAAGGGTTTACAATTGTTTCAATGTTTAAACGAGACATGAATGAAGAGACAAGTTGGTTCCAAGTTCGAATAGTAAAGAATGAAGTATAATGTTGTTACGGATTGTTGTCATGTTCAAATGAGCCAAGAATGATCCTACAAGAGTATACATGTTGTTTCCATGTTCAAACGAGTCAAGAATGAAGTTACAACTTGTTTCCAAGTTCGAACGAGTAAAGAATGAATTTTGAAGTTGTTACACATTGTTTTCATGTTCAAATGAGGAAAAAATGATCCTACAAGAGTTTACAATTGTTTCAATGTTGAAATGAGTCAAGAATGAAGCTACTAGTTGTTTTCAAGTTCGAACGAGTAAAGAATGAATTCTAAAGTTGTTACGCATTGTTGTCATGTTCAAATGAGCCAAAAATGATTCTACAAGAATTTACAATTGTTTCAATGTTCAAACCAGTCAAGAATGGAGCTACAAGTTGTTTCCAAGTTCAAACGAGTAAAGAATAAAGTCTCAAGTTGTTACAGATTATTTTCATGTTCAAATGAGTCAAGAATGATCCTACAAGAGTTTACAAGTTATTTCCATGTTTAAACGAGTCAAAAATGATGCTACAATTTCTTTCCAAATTCGAAGGAGTCAAGAATGATGTCTCAATTTGTTGCGGATTGTTTTCATGTCCAACTGAACCAAGAATGATCCTACAAGAGTTTACAATTGTTTCAATGTTCAAATGAGTCAAGAATGAAGCGACAAGTTGTTTCCAAGTTCGAATAGTAAAGAATGAAGTATAATGCTGTTACGAATTGTTGTCATGTTCAAATGAGCCAAGAATGATCCTACAAGAGTTTACAAGTTGTTTCATGTTCAAACGAGTCAAGAATAAAGCTACAAGTAGTTTCCAAGTTCGAACGAGTAAAGAATGAATTTTGAAGTTTTTACTAATTGTTTTCATGTTCAAATGAGGTAAAAATGATCCTACAAGAGTTTACAATTGTTTCAATGTTAAAACGAGTCAAGAGTGAAGCTACAAGTTATTTCCAAGTTCGAACGAGTAAAGAATGAAGTCTAAAGTTGTTACGGATTGTTGTCATGTTCAAATGAGCAAAAAACGATCCTACAAGAGTTTACAATTGTTTCAATGTTCAAACGAGTCAAGATTGGAGCTACAAGTTGTTATAGATTGTTTTCATGTTCAAATGAGCCAAGAATGATCCTACAAGTGTTTACAAGTTGTTTCCATGTTCAAATGAGTCGAGAATGAAGCTATAAGATGTTTCCAAGTTCAAAAGAGTGAATATTGATGTCTCAATTTGTTACGGATTGTTTTCATGTTCCACTGAACCAAGAATGATCCTACAAGAGTTTATAATTATTTCAATGTTGAAACGAGTCAAGAATGAAGCTACAAGTTGTTTCCAAGTTCGAACGAGTAAAGAATGACGTCTAAAGTTGTTACATATTGTTGTCAGGTTCAAATGAGCCAAAAATGATCCTACAAGGGTTTACAATTGTTTCAATTTTCAAACGAGTCAAGAATGGAGCTAATAATTGTTTCCAAGTTCAAATGATTAAACAATAAAGTCTCAAGTTGTTACAGATTTTTTTCATGTTCAAATGAGCCAAGAATGATCCTACAAGAGTTTACAAGTTGTTTCCATGTTCAAACGAGTCAAGAATGAAGCTATAAGTTGTTTCCAAATTCGAACGAGTCAACAATGGTCTCAATTTGTTACGAATTTTTTTCATGTCCAAATGAACCAAGAATGATCCTACAAGGGTTTACAATTGTTTCAATGTTCAAAAGAGTCATGAATGAAGAGACAAGTTGGTTCCAAGTTCGAATAGTAAAGAATGAAGTATAATGTTGTTACGGATTGTTGTCATGTTCAAATGAGCCAAGAATGAGCCTATAAGAAGTTTACAAGTTGTTTCCATTTTCAAACGAGTCAAGAATGAAGCTACAAGTTGTTTCCAAGTTTGAACGAGTCAAGAATGGTCTCAATTTGTTACGGATTTTATTCATGTCCAAATGAACCAAGAATGATCCTACAAGGGTTTACAATTGTTTCAATGTTCAAACGAGTCATGAATGAAGAGACAAGTTGGTTCCAAGTTCGAATAGTAAAGAATGAAGTATAATGTTGTTACGGATTGTTGTCATGTTCAAATGAGCCAAGAATGATCCTACAAGAGTATACATGTTGTTTCCATGTTCAAACGAGTCAAGAATGAAGCTACAACTTGTTTCCAAGTTCGAACGAGTAAAGAATGAATTTTGAAGTTGTTACACATTGTTTTCATGTTCAAATGAGGAAAAAATGATCCTACAAGAGTTTACAATTGTTTCAATGTTGAAACGAGTCAAGAATGAAGCTACAAGTTGTTTTCAAGTTCGAACGAGTAAAGAATGAAGTCTAAAGTTGTTACACATTGTTGTCATGTTCAAATGAGCCAAAAATGATTCTACAAAAGTTTACAATTGTTTCAATGTTCAAACCAGTCAAGAATGGAGCTACAAGTTGTTTCCAAGTTCAAACGAGTAAAGAATAAAGTCTCAAGTTGTTACAGATTATTTTCATGTTCAAATGAGTCAAGAAAGATCCTACAAGAGTTTACAAGTTATTTCCATGTTTAAACGAGTCAAAAATGAAGCTACAATTTCTTTCCAAATTCAAACGACTCAAGAATGGTCTCAATTTGTTACGGATTTTTTTCATGTCCAAATGAACCAAGAATGATCCTACAAGGGTTTACAATTGTTTCAATGTTCAAACGAGTCATGAATGAAGAGACAAGTTGGTTCCAAATTCGAATAGTAAAGAATGAAGTATAATGTTGTTACGGATTGTTGTCATGTTCAAATGAGCCAAGAATGATCCTACAAGAGTATACATGTTGTTTCCATGTTCAAACGAGTCAAGAATGAAGCTACAACTTGTTTCCAAGTTCGAACGAGTAAGGAATGAATTTTGAAGTTGTTACACATTGTTTTCATGTTCAAATGAGGAAAAAATGATCCTACAAGAGTTTACAATTGTTTCAATGTTGAAATGAGTCAAGAATGAAGCTACAACTTATTTTCAAGTTCGAACGAGTAAAGAATGAAGTCTAAAGTTGTTACGCATTGTTGTCATGTTCAAATGAGCCAAAAATGGTTCTACAATAATTTACAATTGTTTCAATGTTCAAACCAGTCAAGAATGGAGCTACAAGTTGTTTCCAAGTTCAAACGAGTAAAGAATAAAGTCTCAAGTTGTTACAGATTATTTTCATGTTCAAATGAGTCAAGAATGATCCTACAAGAGTTTACAAGTTATTTCCATGTTTAAACGAGTCAAAAATGAAGCTACAATTTCTTTCCAAATTCGAAGGAGTCAAGAATGATGTCTCAATTTGTTACGGATTGTTTTCATGTCCAACTGAACCAAGAATGATCCTACAAGAGTTTACAATTGTTTCAATGTTCAAATGAGTCAAGAATGAAGCGACAAGTTGTTTCCAAGTTCGAATAGTAAAGAATGAAGTATAATGTTGTTACGAATTGTTGTCATGTTCAAATGAGCCAAGAATGATCCTACAAGAGTTTACAAGTTGTTTCATGTTCAAACGAGTCAAGAATGAAGCTACAAGTAGTTTCCAAGTTCGAACGAGTAAAGAATGAATTTTGAAGTTTTTACTAATTGTTTTCATGTTCAAATGAGGTAAAAATGATCCTACAAGAGTTTACAATTATTTCAATGTTAAAACGAGTCAAGAGTGAAGCTACAAGTTATTTCCAAGTTTGAACGAGTAAAGAATGAAGTCTAAGGTTGGTACGAATTGTTGTCATGTTCAAATGAGCAAAAAATGATCCTACAAGAGTTTACAATTGTTTCAATGTTCAAACGAGTCAAGATTGGAGCTACAAGTTGTTACAGATTTATTTCATGTTCAAATGAGCCAAGAATGATCCTACAAGTGTTTACAAGTGCATTCCATGTTCAAATGAGTCGAGAATGAAGCTATAAGATGTTTCCAAGTTCAAAAGAGTGAATATTGATGTCTCAATTTGTTACGGATTGTTTTCATGTTCCACTGAACCAAGAATGATCCTACAAGAGTTTATAATTATTTCAATGTTGAAACGAGTCAAGAATGAGGCTACAAGTTGTTTCCAAGTTCGAACGAGTAAAGAATGACGTCTAAATGAGCCAAAAATGATCCTACAAGAGTTTACAATTGTTTCAATTTTCAAACGAGTCAGGAATGGAGCTACTAATTGTTTCCAAGTTCAAATGATTAAACAATAAAGTCTCAAGTTGTTACAGATTGTTTTCATATTCAAATGAGCCATGAATGATCCTACAAGAGTTTACAAGTTGTTTCCATGTTCAAACGAGTCAACAATGAAGCTATAAGTTGTTTCCAAATTCGAACGAGTCAAGAATGGTCTCAATTTGTTACGGATTTTTTTCATGTCCAAATGAACCAAGAATGATCCTACAAGGGTTTACAATTGTTTCAATGTTCAAACGAGTCATGAATGAAGAGACAAGTTGGTTCCAAGTTCGAATAGTAAAGAATGAAGTATAATGTTGTTACGGATTGTTGTCATGTTCAAATGAGCCAAGAATGATCCTATAAGAAGTTTACAAGTTGTTTCCATGTTCAAACGAGTCAAGAATGAAGCTACAAGTTGTTTCCAAGTTTGAACGAGTCAAGAATGGTCTCAATTTGTTACGGATTTTTTTCATGTCCAAATGAACCAAGAATGATCCTACAAGGGTTTACAATTGTTTCAATGTTCAAACGAGTCATGAATGAAGAGACAAGTTGGTTCCAAGTTCGAATTGTAAAGAATGAAGTATAATGTTGTTACGGATTGTTGTCATGTTCAAATGAGCCAAGAATGATCCTACAAGAGTATACATGTTGTTTCCATGTTCAGACGAGTCAAGAATGAAGCTACAACTTGTTTCCAAGTTCGAACGAGTAAAGAATGAATTTTGAAGTTGTTACACATTGTTTTCATGTTCAAATGAGGAAAAAATGATCCTACAAGAGTTTACAATTGTTTCAATGTTGAAACGAGTCAAGAATGAAGCTACAAGTTGTTTTCAAGTTCGAACGAGTAAAGAATGAAGTCTAAAGTTGTTATGCATTGTTGTCATGTTCAAATGAGCCAAAAATGATTCTACAAGAGTTTACAATTGTTTCAATGTTCAAACCAGTCAAGAATGGAGCTACAAGTTGTTTCCAAGTTCAAACGAGAAAAGAATAAAGTATCAAGTTGTTACAGATTATTTTCATGTTCAAATGAGTCAAGAAAGATCCTACAAGAGTTTACAAGTTATTTCCAAGTTTAAACGAGTCAAAAATGAAGCTACAATTTCTTTCCAAATTCGAACGAGTCAAGAATGGTCTCAATTTGTTACGGATTTTTTTCATGTCCAAATGAACCAAGAATGATCCTACAAGGGTTTACAATTGTTTCAATGTTCAAACGAGTTATAAATGAAGAGACAAGTTGGTTCCAAGTTCGAATAGTAAAGAATGAAGTATAATGTTGTTACGGATTGTTGTCATGTTCAAATGAGCCAAGAATGATCCTACAAGAGTATACATGCTGTTTCCATGTTCAAACGAGTCAAGAATGAAGCTACAACTTGTTTCCAAGTTCGAACGAGTAAGGAATGAATTTTGATGTTGTTACACATTGTTTTCATGTTCAAATGAGGAAAGAATGAAGCTACAAGTAGTTTCCAAGTTCAAACGAGTCAAGAATGAAGCTACAAGTAGTTTCCAAGTTCGAACGAGTAAAGAATGAATTTTGAAGTTTTTACTAATTGTTTTCATGTTCAAATGAGGTAAAAATGATCCTACAAGAGTTTACAATTGTTTCAATGTTAAAACGAGTCAAGAGTGAAGCTACAAGTTATTTCCAAGTTCGAATGAGTAAAGAATGAAGTCTAAAGTTGTTACAGATTGTTGTCATGTTCAAATGAGCAAAAAATGATCCTACAAGAGTTTACAATTGTTTCAATGTTCAAACGAATCAAGATTGGAGCTACAAGTTGTTACAGATTGTTTTCATGTTCAAATGAGCCAAGAATGATCCTACAAGTGTTTACAAGTTGTTTCCATGTTCAAATGAGTCGAGAATGAAGCTATGAGATGTTTCCAAGTTCAAAAGAGTGAATATTGATGTCTCAATTTGTTACGGATTGTTTTCATGTTCCACTGAATCAAGAATGATCCTACAAGAGTTTATCATTATTTCAATGTTGAATCGAGTCAAGAATGAAGCTACAAGTTGTTTCCAAGTTCGAACGAGTAAAGAATGACGTCTAAAGTTGTTACATATTGTTGTCAGGTTCAAATGAGCCAAGAATGATCCTACAAGAGTTTACAAGTTGTTTCCATGTTCAAACGAGTCAAGAATGCAGCTATAAGTTGTTTCCAAATTCGAACGAGTCAAGAATGGTCTCAATTTGTTACGGATTTTTTTCATGTCCAAATTAACCAAGAATGATCCTACAAGGGTTTACAATTGTTTCAATGTTCAAACGAGTCATGAATGAAGAGACAAGTTGTTTCCAAGTTCGAATAGTAAAGAATGAAGTATAATGTTGTTACGGATTGTTGTCATGTTCTAATGAGCCAAGAATGATCCTATAAGAAGTTTACAAGTTGTTTCCATTTTCAAACGAGTCAAGAATGAAGCTATAAGTTGTTTCCAAGTTTGAACGAGTCAAGAATGGTCTCAATTTGTTACGGATTTTTTTCATGTCTAAATGAACCAAGAATGATCCTACAAGGGTTTACAATTGTTTCAATGTTCAAACGAGTCATGAATGAAAAGACAAGTTGGTTCCAAGTTCGAATAGTAAAGAATGAAGTATAATGTTGTTACGGATTGTTGTCATGTTCAAATGAGCCAAGAATGATCCTACAAGAGTATACATGTTGTTTCCATGTTCAAACGAGTCAAGAATGAAGCTACAACTTGTTTCCAAGTTCGAACGAGTAAAGAATGAATATTGAAGTTGTTACACATTGTTTTCATGTTCAAATGAGGAAAAAATGATCCTACAAGAGTTTACAATTGTTTCAATGTTGAAACGAGTCAAGAATGAAGCTACAAGTTGTTTTCAAGTTCGAACGAGTAAAGAATGAAGTCTAAAGTTGTTACGCATTGTTGTCATGTTCAAATGAGCCAAAAATGATTCTACAAGAGTTTACAATTGTTTCAATGTTCAAACCAGTCAAGAATGGAGCTACAAGTTGTTTCCAAGTTCAAACGAGTAAAGAATAAAGTCTCTAGTTGTTACAGATTATTTTCATGTTCAAATGAGTCAAGAAAGATCCTACAAGAGTTTACAAGTTATTTCCATGTTTAAACGAGTCAAAAATGAAGCTACAATTTCTTTCCAAATTCGAAGGAGTCAAGAATGATGTCTCAATTTGTTACGGATTGTTTTCAAGTCCAACTGAACCAAGAATGATCCTACAAGAGTTTACAATTGTTTCAATGTTCAAATGAGTCAAGAATGAAGCGACAAGTTGTTTCCAAGTTCGAATAGTAAAGAATGAAGTATAATGTTGTTACGAATTGTTGTCATCTTCAAATGAGCCAAGAATAATCCTACAAGAGTTGACAAGTTGCTTCCATGTTCAAACGAGTCAAGAATGAAGCTACAAGATTTTTACAAGTTCGAACATGTCAAGAATGAAGTCTTAATTTGTTACGGATTGTTTTCATGTCCAAATGAACCAAGAATGATTGTACAAGAGTTTACAATTGTTTCAATGTTCAAACAAGTCAAGAATGATGGGGTTTCCAAGTTCGAACAGTAAATAATGAAGTCTAAAGTTGTTACGGATTGTTGTCATGTTTAAATGAGTCAAAAATGATCCTACAAGAGTTTACAATTGTTCCAATGTTCGAACGAGTCAAGAATTGAGCTACAAGTTGTTTCCATGTGCAACCGAGTCAAGAATGAAGCTACAAGTTGTTTCCAAGTTCGAACGAGTAAAAATTGAATTCTGAAATTGTTACGGATTAGTTTCATGTTCAAATGAGCCAAAAATGATCCTACAAGAGTTTACAATTGTTTAATGTTCAAACCAGTCAAGAATGGAGCTACAAGTTGTTTCCAAGTTCAAACGAGTAAAGAATAAAGTCTCAAGTTGTTACAGATTATTTTCATGTTCAAATGAGTCAAGAAAGATCCTACAAGAGTTTACAAGTTATTTCCATGTTTAAACGAGTCAAAAATGAAGCTACAATTTCTTTCCAAATTCAAAGGAGTCAAGAATGATGTCTCAATTTGTTACGGATTGTTTTCATGTCCAACTGAACCAAGAATGATCCTACAAGAGTTTACAATTGTTTCAATGTTCAAATGAGTCAAGAATGAAGCGACAAGTTGTTTCCAAGTTCGAATAGTAAACAATGAAGTATAATGTTGTTACGAATTGTTGTCATGTTCAAATGAGCTAAGAATGATCCTACAAGAGTTTACAAGTTGTTTCATGTTCAAACGAGTCAAGAATGAAGCTACAAGTAGTTTCCAAGTTCGAACGAGTAAAGAATGAATTTTGAAGTTTTTACTAATTGTTTTCATGATCAAATGAGGTAAAAATGATCCTACAAGAGTTTACAATTGTTTCAATGTTAAAACGAGTTAAGAGTGAAGCTACAAGTTATTTCCAAGTTCGAATGAGTAAAAAATGAAGTCTAAAGTTGTTACGGATTGTTGTCATGTTCAAATGAGCAAAAAATGATCCTACAAGAGTTTACAATTGTTTCAATGTTCAAACGAGTCAAGATTGGAGCTACAAGTTGTTACAGATTGTTTTCATGTTCAAATGAGCCAAGAATGATCCTACAAGTGTTTACAAGTTGTTTCCATGTTCAAATGAGTCGAGAATGAAGCTATAAGATGTTTCCAAGTTCAAAAGAGTGAATATTGATGTCTCAATTTGTTACGGATTGTTTTCATGTTCCACTGAACCAAGAATGATCCTACAAGAGTTTATAATTATTTCAATGTTGAAACGAGTCAAGAATGAAGCTACAAGTTGTTTCCAAGTTCGAACGAGTAAAGAATGACGTCTAAAGTTGTTACATATTGTTGTCAGGTTCAAATGAGGCAAAAATGATCCTACAAGAGTTTACAATTGTTTCAATTTTCAAACGAGTCAAGAATGGAGCTACTAATTGTTTCCAAGTTCAAATGATTAAACAATAAAGTCTCAAGTTGTTACAGATTGTTTTCATGTTCAAATGAGCCAAGAATGATCCTACAAGAGTTTACAAGTTGTTTCCATGTTCAAACGAGTCAAGAATGAAGCTATAAGTTGTTTCCAAATTCGAACGAGTCAAGAATGGTCTCAATTTGTTACGGATTTTTTTCATGTCCAAATGAACCAAGAATGATCCTACAAGGGTTTACAATTGTTTCAATGTTCAAACGAGTCATGAATGAAGAGACAAGTTGGTTCCAAGTTCGAATAGTAAAGAATGAAGTATAATGTTGTTACGGATTGTTGTCATGTTCAAATGAGCCAAGAATGATCCTATAAGAAGTTTACAAGTTGTTTCCATTTTCAAACGAGTCAAGAATGAAGCTACAAGTTGTTTCCAAGTTTGAACGAGTCAAGAATGGTCTCAATTTATTACGGATTTTTTTCATGTCCAAATGAACCAAGAATGATCCTACAAGGGTTTACAATTGTTTCAATGTTCAAACGAGTCATGAATGAAAAGACAAGTTGGTTCCAAGTTCGAATAGTAAAGAATGAAGTATAATGTTGTTACGGATTGTTGTCATGTTCAAATGAGCCAAGAATGATCCTACAAGAGTATACATGTTGTTTCCATGTTCAAACGAGTCAAGAATGAAGCTACAACTTGTTTCCAAGTTCGAACGAGTAAAGAATGAATTTTGAAGTTGTTACACATTGTTTTCATGTTCAAATGAGGAAAAAATGATCCTACAAGAGTTTACAATTGTTTCAATGTTGAAACGAGTCAAGAATGAAGCTACAAGTTGTTTTCAAGTTCGAACGAGTAAAGAATGAAGTCTAAAGTTGTTATGCATTGTTGTCATGTTCAAATGAGCCAAAAATGATTCTACAAGAGTTTACAATTGTTTCAATGTTCAAACCAGTCAAGAATGGAGCTACAAGTTGTTTCCAAGTTCAAACGAGTAAAGAATAAAGTCTCAAGTTGTTACATATTATTTTCATGTTCAAATGAGTCAAGAAAGATCCTACAAGAGTTTACAAGTTATTTCCATGTTTAAACGAGTCAAAAATGAAGCTACAATTTCTTTCCAAATTCGAAGGAGTCAAGAATGATGTCTCAATTTGTTACGGATTGTTTTCATGTCCAACTGAACCAAGAATGATCCTACAAGAGTTTACAATTGTTTCAATGTTCAAATGAGTCAAGAATGAAGCGACAAGTTGTTTCCAAGTTCGAATAGTAAAGAATGAAGTATAATGTTGTTACGAATTGTTGTCATGTTCAAATGAGCCAAGAATGATCCTACAAGAGTTTACAAGTTGTTTCATGTTCAAACGAGTCAAGAATGAAGCTACAAGTAGTTTCCAAGTTCGAACGAGTAAAGAATGAATTTTGAAGTTTTTACTGATTGTTTTCATGTTCAAATGAGGTAAAAATGATCCTACAAGAGTTTACAATTGTTTCCATGTTAAAACGAGTCAAGAGTGAAGCTACAAGTTATTTCCAAGTTCGAACGAGTAAAGAATGAAGTCTAAAGTTGTTACGGATTGTTGTCATGTTCAAATGAGCAAAAAATGATCCTACAAGAGTTTACAATTGTTTCAATGTTCAAACGAGTCAAGATTGGAGCTACAAGTAGTTTCCAAGTTCAAAAGAGTAAAAAATAAAGTCTCAAGTTGTTATAGATTGTTTTCATGTTCAAATGAACCAAAAATGATGCTACAAGAGTTTATAAGTTATTTTCATGTTCAAACGAGTCAAGAATGAAGCTACAAGTTGTTTCCAAGTTCAAAAGAGTCAATATTGATGTCTCAATTTGTTACGGATTGTTTTCATGTTCAAATGAACCAAAAATGATCCTACAAGAGTTTACAATTGTTTCAATGTTCAAACGAGTCAAGAATGGAGCTACAAGTTGTTTCCAAGTTCAAACGAGTAAAGAATAAAGTCTCAAGTTGTTACAAATTATTTTCATGTTCAAATGAGTCAAGAATGATCCTACAAGAGTTTACAAGTTATTTGCATGTTTAAACGAGTCAAAATTGAAGCTACAATTTCTTTCCAAATTCGAACGAGTCAAGAATGATGTCTCAATTTGTTACGGATTGTTTTCATGTCCAACTGAACCAAGAATGATCCTACAAGAGTTTACAATTGTTTCAATGTTCAAATGAGTCAAGAATGAAGCGACAAGTTGTTTCCAAGTTCGAATAGTAAAGAATGAAGTATAATGTTGTTACGAATTGTTGTCATGTTCAAATGAGCCAAGAATGATCCTACAAGAGTTTACAAGTTGTTTCATGTTCAAACGAGTTAAGAATGAAGCTACAAGTAGTTTCCAAGTTCGAACGAGTAAAGAATGAATTTTGAAGTTTTTACTGATTGTTTTCATGTTCAAATGAGGTAAAAATGATCCTACAAGAGTTTACAATTGTTTCCATGTTAAAACGAGTCAAGAGTGAAGCTACAAGTTATTTCCAAGTTCGAACGAGTAAAGAATGAAGTCTAAAGTTGTTACGGATTGTTGTCATGTTCAAATGAGCAAAAAATGATCCTACAAGAGTTTACAATTGTTTCAATGTTCAAACGAGTCAAGATTGGAGCTACAAGTAGTTTCCAAGTTCAAAAGAGTAAAAAATAAAGTCTCAAGTTGTTATAGATTGTTTTCATGTTCAAATGAACCAAAAATGATGCTACAAGAGTTTATAAGTTATTTTCATGTTCAAACGAGTCAAGAATGAAGCTACAAGTTGTTTCCAAGTTCAAAAGAGTCAATATTAATGTCTCAATTTGTTACGGATTGTTTTCATGTTCAAATGAACCAAAAATGATCCTACAAGAGTTTACAATTGTTTCAATGTTCAAACGAGTCAAGAATGGAGCTACAAGTTGTTTCCAAGTTCAAACGAGTAAAGAATAAAGTCTCAAGTTGTTACAAATTATTTTCATGTTCAAATGAGTCAAGAATGATCCTACAAGAGTTTACAAGTTATTTGCATGTTTAAACGAGTCAAAATTGAAGCTACAATTTCTTTCCAAATTCGAACGAGTCAAGAATGATGTCTCAATTTGTTACGGATTGTTTTCATGTCCAACTGAACCAAGAATGATCCTACAAGAGTATACAATTGTTTCAATGTTCAAACGAGTGAAGAAGCTACAAGTTGTTTCCAAGTTAGTACATGTAAAGAATGAAATCTAACGTTTTATGGATTGTTGTCATGTTCAAATGAGCCAAAAATGATCTTACAAGAGTTTACAATTGTTTCAATGTTCAAACGAGTCAAGAATAGAGCTACAAGTTATTTCCAAGTTCAAACGAGTAAAGAATAAAGTTTCAAGTTGTTAAGGATTGTTTTCATGTTCAAATGAGCCAAAAATGATTCTACAAGAGTTTGCAATTGTTTCAATGTTCAAACCAGTCAAGAATGGAGCTACAAGTTGTTTCCAAGTTCAAACGAGTAAAGAATAAAGTCTCAAGTTGTTACAGATTATTTTCATGTTCAAATGAGTCAAGAATGATCCTACAAGAGTTTACAAGTTATTTCCATGTTTAAACGAGTCAAAAATGAAGCTACAATTTCTTTCCAAATTCGATGGAGTCAAGAATGATGTCTCAATTTGTTACGGATTGTTTTCATGTCCAACTGAACCAAGAATGATCCTACAAGAGTTTACAATTGTTTCAATGTTCAAATGAGTCAAGAATGAAGCGACAAGTTGTTTCCAAGTTCGAATAGTAAAGAATGAAGTATAATGTTGTTACGAATTGTTGTCATGTTCAAATGAGCCAAGAATGATCCTACAAGAGTTTACAAGTTGTTTCATGTTCAAACGAGTCAAGAATGAAGCTACAAGTTGTTTCCAAGTTCGAACGAGTAAAGAATGAATTTTGAAGTTTTTACTGATTGTTTTCATGTTCAAATGAGGTAAAAATGATCCTACAAGAGTTTACAATTGTTTCCATGTTAAAACGAGTCAAGAGTGAAGCTACAAGTTATTTCCAAGTTCGAACGAGTAAAGAATGAAGTCTAAAGTTGTTACGGATTGTTGTCATGTTCAAATGAGCAAAAAATGATCCTACAAGAGTTTACAATTTTTTCAATGTTCAAACGAGTCAAGATTGGAGCTACAAGTAGTTTCCAAGTTCAAATGAGTAAAGAATAAAGTCTCAAGTTGTTATAGATTGTTTTCATGTTCAAATGAGCCAAGAATGATGCTACAAGAGTTTATAAGTTATTTTCATGTTGAAACGAGTCAAGAATGAAGCTACAAGTTGTTTCCAAGTTCAAAAGAGTCAATATTGATGTCTCAATTTGTTACGGATTGTTTTCATGTTCAAATGAACCAAAAATGATCCTAAAAGAGTTTACAATTGTTTCAATGTTCAAACGAGTCAAGAATGGAGCTACAAGTTGTTTCCAAGTTCAAACAAATAAAGAATAAAGTCTCAATTTGTTACAGATTATTTTCATGTTTAAATGAGCAAAGAATGAACAAGAGTATACAAGTGTTTAAATGTTCAAACGAGTCAAGAATGAAGTTACAAGTTGTTTCCATGGTCGAACGAGTTAAGAAGGAAGTCTAGAGTTGTTACAGATTGTATTCATGTTCAAATAAGCCAAGAATGATCCTATAAGAGTTTACAACTTGTTTCCATGTTTAAACGAGACAAGAATGAAACTACATGTTATTTCCAAGTTCGAACGACTAAAGAATGAAGTTTGAAGCTGTTACGGATTGTTTTCATGTTCAAATAAGCCAAAAATGATCCTACAAGAGTTTGCAATTGTTTCAATGTTCAAACGAGTCAAGATTGGAGCTACAAGTTGTTTCCAAGTTCAAACGAGTAAAGAATAAAGTCTCAAGTTGTTACGAATTGTTTTCATGTTCAAATGAGCCAAAAATGATCCTACAAGAGTTTACAATTGATTCTACAAGTTTTTTCCAAGTTAAACAAGTAACGAATAAAGTCTCAAGTTGTTAAGGATTGTTTTCATGTTCAAATGAGCCAAAAATGATTCTACAAGAGTTTACAATTGTTTCAATGTTCAAACCTGTCAAGAATGGAGCTACAAGTTGTTTCCAAGTTCAAACGAGTAAAGAATAAAGTCTCAAGTTGTTACAGATTATTTTCATGTTCAAATGAGTCAAGAATGATCCTACAAGAGTTTACAAGTTATTTCCATGTTTAAACGAGTCAAAAATGAAGCTACAATTTCTTTCCAAATTCGAACGAGTCAAGAATGATGTCTCAATTTGTTACGGATTGTTTTCATGTCCAACTGAACCAAGAATGATCCTACAAGAGTATACAATTGTTTCAATGTTCAAACGACTCAAGAAGCTACAAGTTGTTTCCAAGTTATATCGAGTAAAGAATGAAATCTAACGTTGTTATGGATTGTTGTCATGTTCAAATGAGCCAAAAATGATCTTACAAGAGTTTAAAATTGTTTCAATGTTCAAACGAGTCAAGAATAGAGCTACAAGTTATTTCCAAGTTCAAATGAGTAAAGAATAAAGTCTCAAGTTGTTAAAGATTGTTTTCTTGTTCAAATGAGCCAAAAATGATCCTACAAGAGTTGACAAGTTGCTTCCATGTTCAAACGAGTCAAGAATGAAGCTACAAGATTTTTACAAGTTTGAACGTGTCAAGAATGATGTCTTAATTTGTTACGGATTGTTTTCATGTCCAAATGAACCAAGAATGATTGTACAAGAGTTTACAATTGTTTCAATGTTCAAACAAGTCAAGAATGATGGGGTTTCCAAGTTCGAACAGTAAATAATGAAGTCTAAAGTTGTTACGGATTGTTGTCATGTTTAAATGAGTCAAAAATGATCCTACAAGAGTTTACAATTGTTCCAATGTTCGAACGAGTCAAGAATTGAGCTACAAGTTGTTTCCATGTTCAACCGAGTCATGAATGAAGCTACAAGTTGTTTCCAAGTTCGAACGAGTAAAAATTGAATTCTGAAATTGTTACGGATTAGTTTCATGTTCAAATGAGCCAAAAATGATCCTACAAGAGTTTACAATTGTTTAATGTTCAAACCAGTCAAGAATGGAGCTACAAGTTGTTTCCAAGTTCAAACGAGTAAAGAATAAAGTCTCAAGTTGTTACAGATTATTTTCATGTTCAAATGAGTCAAGAATGATCCTACAAGAGTTTATAAGTTATTTCCATGTTTAAACGAGTCAAAAATGAAGCTACAATTTCTTTCCAAATTCGAAGGAGTCAAGAATGATGTCTCAATTTGTTACGGATTGTTTTCATGTCCAACTGAACCAAGAATGATCCTACAAGAGTTTACAATTGTTTCAATGTTCAAATGAGTCAAGAATGAAGCGACAAGTTGTTTCCAAGTTTGAATAGTAAAGAATGAAGTATAATGTTGTTACGAATTGTTGTCATGTTCAAATGAGCCAAGAATGATCCAACAAGAGTTTACAAGTTATTTCATGTTCAAACGAGTCAAGAATGAAGCTACAAGTTGTTTCCAAGTTTGAACGAGTAAAGAATGAATTTTGAAGTTTTTACTGATTGTTTTCATGTTCAAATGAGGTAAAAATGATCCTACAAGAGTTTACAATTGTTTCCATGTTAAAACGAGTCAAGAGTGAAGCTACAAGTTATTTCCAAGTTCGAACGAGTAAAGAATGAAGTCTAAAGTTGTTACGGATTGTTGTCATGTTCAAATGAGCAAAAAATGATCCTACAAGAGTTTACAATTTTTTCAATGTTCAAACGAGTCAAGATTGGAGCTACAAGTAGTTTCCAAGTTCAAATGAGTAAAGAATAAAGTCTCAAGTTGTTATAGATTGTTTTCATGTTCAAATGAGCCAAGAATGATGCTACAATAGTTTATAAGTTATTTTCATGTTCAAACGAGTCAAGAATGAAGCTACAAGTTGTTTCCAAGTTCAAAAGAGTCAATATTGATGTCTCAATTTGTTACGGATTGTTTTCATGTTCAAATGAACCAAAAATGATCCTAAAAGAGTTTACAATTGTTTCAATGTTCAAACGAGTCAAGAATGGAGCTATAAGTTGTTTCCAAGTTCAAACAAATAAAGAATAAAGTCTCAATTTGTTACAGATTATTTTCATGTTTAAATGAGCCAAGAATGAACAAGAGTATACAAGTGTTTAAATGTTCAAACGAGTCAAGAATGAAGTTACAAGTTGTTTCCATGGTCGAACGAGTTAAGAAGGAAGTCTAGAGTTGTTACAGATTGTATTCATGTTCAAATAAGCCAAGAATGATCCTACAAGAGTTTACAACTTGTTTCCATGTTTAAACGAGACAAGAATGAAACTACATGTTATTTCCAAGTTCGAACGACTAAAGAATGAAGTCTGAAGCTGTTACGGATTGTTTTCATGTTCAAATAAGCCAAAAATAATCCTACAAGAGTTTGCAATTGTTTCAATGTTCAAACGAGTCAAGATTGGAGCTACAAGTTGTTTCCAAGTTCAAACGAGTAAAGAATAAAGTCTCAAGTTGTTACGAATTGTTTTCATGTTCAAATGAGCCAAAAATGATCCTACAAGAGTTTACAATTGATTCTACAAGTTTTTTCCAAGTTAAACAAGTAACGAATAAAGTCTCAAGTTGTTAAGGATTGTTTTCATGTTCAAATGAGCCAAAAATGATTCTACAAGAGTTTACAATTGTTTCAATGTTCAAACCTGTCAAGAATGGAGCTACAAGTTGTTTCCAAGTTCAAACGAGTAAAGAATATAGTCTCAAGTTGTTACAGACTATTTTCATGTTCAAATGAGTCAAGAATGATCCTACAAGAGTTTACAAGTTATTTCCATGTTTAAACGAGTCAAAAATGAAGCTACAATTTCTTTCCAAATTCGAACGAGTCAAGAATGATGTCTCAATTTGTTACGGATTGTTTTCATGTCCTACTGAACCAAGAATGATCCTACAAGAGTATACAATTGTTTCAATGTTCAAACAACTCAAGAAGCTACAAGTTGTTTCCAAGTTATATCGAGTAAAGAATGAAATCTAACGTTGTTATGGATTGTTGTCATGTTCAAATGAGCCAAAAATGATCTTACAAGAGTTTAAAATTGTTTCAATGTTCAAACGAGTCAAGAATAGAGCTACAAGTTATTTCTAAGTTCAAACGAGTAAAGAATAAAGTCTCAAGTTATTAAAGATTGTTTTCTTGTTCAAATGAGCCAAAAATGATCCTACAAGAGTTGACAAGTTGCTTCCATGTTCAAACGAGTCAAGAATGAAGCTACAAGATTTTTACAAGTTCGAACGTGTCAAGAATGAAGTCTTAATTTGTTACGGATTGTTTTCATGTCCAAATGAACCAAGAATGATTGTACAAGAGTTTACAATTGTTTCAATGTTCAAACAAGTCAAGAATGATGGGGTTTCCAAGTTCGAATAGTAAATAATGAAGTCTAAAGTTGTTACGGATTGTTGTCAAGTTTAAATGAGCCAAAAATGATTCTACAAGAGTTTACAATTGTTCCAATGTTCAAACGAGTCAAGAATTGAGCTACAAGTTGTTTCCATGTTCAACCGAGTCAAGAATGAAGCTACAAGTTGTTTCCAAGTTCGAACGAGTAAAATTTGAATTCTGAAATTGTTACGGATTAGTTTCATGTTCAAATGAGCCAAAAATGATCCTACAAGAGTTTACAATCGTTTAATGTTCAAACCAGTCAAGAATGGAGCTACAAGTTGTTTCCAAGTTCAAACGAGTAAAGAATAAAGTCTCAAGTTGTTACAGACTATTTTCATGTTCAAATGAGTCAAGAATGACCCTACAAGAGTTTACAAGTTATTTCCATGTTTAAATGAGTCAAAAATGAAGCTACAATTTCTTTCCAAATTCGAAGGAGTCAAGAATGATGTCTCAATTTGTTACGGATTAGTTTCATGTTCAAATGAGCCAAAAATGATCCTACAAGAGTTTACAATTCTTTAATTTTCAAATGAGTCAAGAATGAATCTATAAGTTGTTTCCAAGTTAATCAAGTAAAGAATAAAGTCTCAAGTTGTTAAGGATTGTTTTCATGTTCTAATGAGCCAAAAATGATCATACAAGTGTTTCAATGTTGAAACGAGTCCAGAATGAAGTTACAAGTTATTTCCAAGTTCGAACGAGTCAAGAATGATGTCTCAATTTGTTACGGATTGTTTTCATGTTCAAATGAACCAAGAATGATCCTACAAGAGTTTTCAATTGTTTCAATGTTCAAACGAGTCAAGAATGATGAGGTTTCCAAGTTCGAACAATAAAGAATGAAGTCTAAAGTTTTTACGGATTGTTCTCATGTTTAAATGAGCCAAAAATGATCCTACAAGAGTTTACAATTGTTTCAATGTTCAAACGAGTAAAGAATGATCGGGTTTCCAAGTTCGAACAGTAAAGAATGAAGTCTAAAGTTTTTACGGATTGTTCTCATGTTTAAATGAGCCAAAAATGATCCTACAAGAGTTTACAATTGTTTCAATGTTCAAATGAATCAAGAATGGAGCTACAAATTGTTTCCAAGTTCAATCGGGTAAAGAATAAAGTCTCAAGTTGTTACAGATTGTTTTCATGTTTAAATAAGCCAAAAATGATCCTACAAGAGTTGACATGTTGTTTCCATGTTCAACCGAGTCAAGAATGAAGCTACAAGTTGTTTCCAAGTTCGATCTAGTAAAAATTGAATTCTGAAATTGTTACGGATTATTTTCATGTTCAAATGAGCCAAAAATGATCCTACAAGAGTTTACAATTGTTTAATGTTCAATTGAGTCAAGAATGAATCTACAAGTTGTTTCCAAATTAATCAAGTAAAGAATAAAGTCTCAAGTTGTTAAGGATTGTTTTCATGTTCAAATGAGTCAAACATGATCATACAAGTGTTTCAATGTTGAAACGAGTCAAGAATGAAGCTACAAGTTGTTTCCAAGTTCGAACGAGTCAATAATGATGTCTCAATTTGTTACGGATTGTTTTCATGTTCAAATTAACTAAGAATGATCCTACAAGAGTTTACAATTGTTTCAATGTTCAAACGAGTCAAGAATGATGGGTTTTCCAAGTTCGAACAGTAAAGAATGAAGTCTAAAGTTTTTAAGGATTGTTCTCATGTTTAAATGAGCCAAAAATGATACTACAAGAGTTTACAATTGTTTCAATGTTCAAATGAGGCAAGAATGGAGCTGCAAGTTGTTTCCAAGTTCGAACGAGTAAAGAATGAGGTCTATAGTTGTTATGGATTGTTGTCATGTTCAAATGAGCCAAAAATGATCCTACAAGAGTTTGTAATTGTTTCAATGTTCAAATGAGGCAAGAATGGAGCTACAAGTTGTTTCCAAGTTCGAACGAGTAAAGAATGAAGTCTATAGTTGTTATGGATTGTTGTCATGTTCAAATGAGGCAAAAATGATCCTACAAGAGTTTACAATTGTTTCAATGTTCAAAAGAGTCAAGACTGAAGCTACAAGTTGTTTCCAAGTTCGAACGAGTCAAGAATAAAGTGTCAAGTTGTTACGGATTGTTTTCATGTTCAAATGAACCAAGAATGATCCTACAAGAGTTTATAATTATTTCAATGTTCAAACGAGTCAAGGATGATGGGGTTTCCAAGTTCGAACAGTAAAGAATGAAGTCTAAAGTTTTTACGGATTGTTCTCATGTTTAAATGAGCCAAAAATAATCCTACAAGAGTTTACAATTGTTTCAATGTTCAAATGAGGCAAGAATGGAGCTACAAGTTATTTCCAAGTTCGAACGAGTAAAGAATGAAGTCTATAGTTGTTATGGATTGTTGTCATTTTCAAATGAGCCAAAAATGATCCTACAAGAGTTTGCAATTGTTTCAATGTTCAAACGATCAAGATTGGAGCTACAAGTTGTTTCCAAGTTCAAACGAGTAAAGAATAAAGTATCAAGTTGTTACGGATTGTTTTAAAGTTCAAATGAGCAAAAAATGATCCTACAAGAGTTTACAATTGATTCTATAAGTTTTTTCCAAGTTAAACAAGTAACGAATAAAGTCTCAAGTTGTTAAGGATTGCTTTCATGTTCAAATGAGCCAAGAATGATGCTACAAAAGTATACAATTGTTTCAATGTTCAAATGAATCAAGAATGGAGCTACAAGTTGTTTCCAAGTTCAATCGGGTAAAGAATAAAGTCTCAAGTTCTTACAGATTGTTTTCATGTTTAAATAAGCCAAAAACGATCCTACAAGAGTTGACATGTTGTTTCCATGTTCAACCGAGTCAAGAATGAATCTACAAGTTGTTTCCAAGTCGATCTAGTAAAAATTGAATTCTGAAATTGTTACGGACTATTTTCATGTTCAAATGAGCCAAAAATGATCCTACAAGAGTTTACAATTGTTTAATGTTTAAACCAGTCAAGAATGGAGCTACAAGTTGTTTCCAAGTTCAAACGAGAAAAGAATAAAGTCTCAAGTTGTTACAGATTATTTTTATGTTTAAATGAGTCAAGAATGATCCGACAAGAGTTTATAAGTTATTTCCATGTTTAAACGAGTCAAAAATGAAGCTACAATTTCTTTCCAAATTCGAACGTGTCAAGAATGATGTCTCAATTAGTTACGGATTGTTTTCATGTCCAACTGAACCAAGAATGATCCTACAAGAGTATACAATTGTTTCAATGTTCAAACGAGTCAAGAAGCTACAAGTTGTTTCCAAGTTAGAACGAGTAAAGAATGAAATCTAACATTGTTATGGATTATTGTCGTGTTCAAATGAGCCAAAAATGATCTTACAAGAGTTTACAATTGTTTCAATGTTCAAACGAGTCAATAATAGAGCTACAAGTTATTTCCAAGTTCAAACGAGTAAAGAATAAAGTCTCAAGTTGTTAAAGATTGTTTTCTTGTTCAAATGAGCCAAAAATGATCCTACAAGAGTTGACAAGTTGCTTCCATGTTCAAACGAGTCAAGAATGAAGCTACAAGATTTTAACAAGTTCGAACGTGTCAAGAATGAAGTCTTAATTTGTTACGGATTGTTTTCATGTCCAAATGAACCAAGAATGATTGTACAAGAATGATTGTACAAGAGTTTACAATTGTTTCAATGTTCAAACAAGTCAAAAATGATGGGGTTTCCAAGTTCGAACAGTAAATAATGAAGTCTAAAGTTGTTACGGATTGTTGTCATGTTTAAATGAGCCAAGAATGATCCTACAAGAGTTTACAATTGTTCCAATGTTCAAACGAGTCAAGAATTGAACTACAAGTTGTTTCCATGTTCAACCGAGTCAAGAATGAAGCTACAAGTTGTTTCCAAGTTCGAACGAGAAAAAATTGAATTCTGAAATTGTTACGGATTAGTTTCATGTTCAAATGAGCCAAAAATGATCCTCCAAGAGTTTACAATTGTTTAATGTTCAAATGAGTCAACAATGAATCTACAAGTTGTTTCCAAGTTAATCAAGTAAAGAATAAAGTCTCAAGTTGTTAAGGATTGTTTTCATGTTCAAATGAGCCAAAAATGATCATACAAGTGTTTCAATGTTGAAACGAGTCAAGAATAAAGCTACAAGTTGTTTCCAAGTTCGAACGAGTCAAGAATGATGTCTCAATTTGTTACGGATTGTTTTCATGTTCAAATGAACCAAGAATGATCCTACAGGAGTTTACAATTGTTTCAAAATTCAAACTAGTCAAGAATGATCGGGTTTCCAAGTTCGAACAGTAAAGAATGAAGTCTAAAGTTTTTACGGATTGTTCTCATGTTTAAATGAGCCAAAAATGATCCTACAAGAGTTTACAATTGTTTCAATGTTTAAATGAATCAAGAATGGAGCTACAAGTTGTTTCCAAGTTCAATCGGGTAAAGAATAAAGTCTCAAGTTCTTACAGATTGTTTTCATGTTTAAATAAGCCAAAAATGATCCTACAAGAGTTGACATGTTGTTTCCATGTTCAACCGAGTCAAGAATGAAGCTACAAGTTGTTTCCAAGTTCGATCTAGTAAAAATTGAATTCTGAAATTGTTACGGATTATTTTCATGTTCAAATGAGCCAAAAATGATCCTACAAGAGTTTACAATTGTTTAATGTTCAATTGAGTCAAGAATGATTCTACAAGTTGTTTCCAAATTAATCAAGTAAAGAATAAAGTCTCAAGTTGTTAAGGATTGTTTTCATGTTCAAATGAGCCAAACATGATCATACAAGTGTTTCAATGTTGAAACGAGTCAAGAATGAAGCTACAAGTTGTTTCCAAGTTCGAACGAGTCAAGAATGATGTCTCAATTTGTTACGGATTGTTTTCATGTTCAAATTAACCAAGAATGATCCTACAAGAGTTTACAATTGTTTCAATGTTCAAACGAGTCAAGAATGATGGGGTTTCCAAGTTCGAACAGTAAAGAGTGAAGTCTAAAATTTTTACGGATTGTTCTCATGTTTAAATGTGCCAAAAATGATCCTACAAGAGTTTACAATTGTTTCAATGTTCAAATGAGGCAAGAATGGAGCTACAAGTTGTTTCCAAGTCCGAACGAGTAAAGAATGAGGTCTATAGTTGTTATGGATTGTTGTCATGTTCAAATGAGCCAAAAATAATACTACAAGTGTTTGCAATTGTTTCAAAGTTCAAATGAGGCAAGAATGGAGCTACAAGTTGTTTCCAAGTTCGAACGAGTAAAGAATGAAGTCTATAGTTGTAATGGATTGTTGTCATGTTCAAATGAGCCAAAAATGATCCTACAAGAGTTTGCAATTGTTTCAATGTTCAAAAGAGTCAAGACTGGAGCTACAAGTTGTTTCCAAGTTTGAACGAGTCAAGAATAAAGTGTCAAGTTGTTACAGATTATTTTCATGTTCAAATGAACCAAGAATGATCCTTCAAGAGTTTACAATTGTTTCAATGTTTAAACGAGTCAAGAATGATGGGGTTTCCAAGTTCGAACAGTAAAGAATGAAGTCTAAAGTTTTTACGGATTGTTCTTATGGTTAAATGAGCCAAAAATGATCCTACAAGAGTTTACAATTGTTTCAATGTTCAAATGAGGCAAGAATGGAGCTACAAGTTGTTTCCAAGTTCGAACGAGTAAAGAATGAAGTCTATAGTTGTTATGGATTGTTGTCATGTTCAAATGAGCCAAAAATGATCCTACAAGAGTTTGCAATTGTTTCAATGTTCAAACGAGTCAAGATTGGAGCTACAAGTTGTTTCCAAGTTCAAACGAGTAAAGAATAAAGTGTCAAGTTGTTACGGATTGTTTTAATGTTCAAATGAGACAAAAATGATCCTACAAGAGTTTACAATTGATTCTATAAGTTTTTTCCAAGTTAAACAAGTAACGAATAAAGTCTCAAGTTGTTAAGGATTGTTTTCATGTTCAAATGAGCCAAGAATGATCCTACAAAAGTATACAATTGTTTCAATGTTCAAACGAGTCAAGAAGCTACAAGTTGTTTCCAAGTTAGAACGAGTAAAGACTGAAATCTAACATTGTTATGGATTGTTGTCATGTTCAAATGAACCAAAAATGATCTCACAAGAGTTTACAATTGTTTCAATGTTCAAACGAGTCAAGAATTGAGCTACAAGTTGTTTCCAAGTTCAAATGAGTAAAGAATAAAGTCTCAAGTTGTTAAAGATTGTTTTCTTGTTCAAATGAGCCAAGAATGATCCTACAAGAGTTTACAAGTTGTTTTCATGTTCAAACGAGTCAAGAATGACTCTACAAGTTGTTTCCATGTTCGAACGAGTAAAGAATGAAGTTTGACGTTGTTACGGATTGTTTTCATGTTTAAATGAGCCAAAAATAATCCTACAAGAGTTTACAATTATATCAATGTTAAAACGAGTCAAGAATGAAGCTACAAGTTGTTTCCAAGTTCGAACGAGTAAAGAATGAAGTCTAAAGTTGTTACAGATTGTTGTTAGGTTCAAATGAGCCAAAAATGATCATACAAGAGTTTACAATTGTTTCAATGTTCAAAAGAGTCAAGAAAGGAGCTACAAGTTGTTTCCAAGTTCAAACGATTAAAGAATAAAGTCTCAAGTTGTTACAGATTTTTTTCATGTTCAAATGAGTCAAGAATGATCCTACAAGAGTTTACAAGTTATTTCCATGTTTAAACGAGTCAAAAATGAAGCTACAATTTCTTTCCAAATTCGAACGAGTCAAGAATGATGTCTCAATTTGTTACGGATTGTTTTCATGTCCAATTGAACCAAGAATGATCCTACAAGAGTATACAATTGTTTCAATGTTCAAACGAGTCAAGAAGCTACAAGTTGTTTCCAAGTTAGAACGAGTAAATAATGAAGTCTAAAGTTTTTAAGGATTGTTCTCATGTTTAAATGAGCCAAAAATGATCCTACAAGAGTTTACAATTGTTTCAATGTTCAAACGAGGCAAGAATGGAGCTACAAGTTGTTTCCAAGTTCAAACGAGTAAAGAATAAAGTCTCAAGTTGTTACAGATTGTTTTCATGTTCAAATGAGCCAAAAATGATCCCTACAAGAGTTTGCAATTGTTTCCAAGTTCAAACGAGTAAAGAATAAAGTCTCAAGTTGTTACAGATTGTTTTCATATTCAAATGAGCCAAGAATGATTCTACAAGAGTTTACAAGTTGTTTCCATGTTCAAACGAGTCAAGAATGAAGCTACAAGTTTTTTCCAAGTTCGAACGAGTCAAGAATGATGTCTCAATTTGTTTCGGATTGTTTTCATGTTCAATTGAATCAAGATTGATCCTACAAGAGTTTGCAATTGTTTCAATGTTCAAACGAGTCAAGAATGAAGCTACAAGTTGTTTCCAAGTTCGAACGAGTAAAGAATAAAGTCTAAAGTTGTAATGGATTGTTGTCATATTCAAATGAGCCAAAAATGATCCAACAAGAGTTTACATATATTTCAATGTTCAAATGAGTCAAGAATGGAGCTACAAGTTGTTTCCAAGTTCGAACGAGTAAATAATGAAGTCTAAAGTTGTTATGGATTGTTGTCATGTTCAAATGAGCTAAAAATGATCCTACAAGAGTTTACAATTGTTTCAATGTTCAAACAAGTCAAGATTGGAGCTACAAGTTGTTTCCAAGTTCAAACGAGTAAAGAATAAATTCTCAAGTTGTTACAGATTGTTTTCATATTCAAATGAGCCAAGAATGATCCTACAAAAGTTTATAAGTTGTTTCCATGTTCAAACGAGTCAAGAATGAAGCTACAAGTTGTTTCCAAGTTCGAACGAGTCAAGAATGAAGTCTCAATTTATTACAGATTGTTATCATGTTCAATTGAACCAAGATTGATCCTACAAGAGTTTACAATTGTTTCCAAATTCGAACGAGTAAAAATTGAAGTCTGAAATTGTTACGGATTGTTTTCATGTTCAAATGAGCCAAAAAAGATCCTACAAGAGTTTACAATTGTTTCAATGTTCAAATGAGTCAAGAATGAATCTACAAGTTGTTTCAAAGTTAATCAAGTGAAGAATAAACTCTCAAGTTGTTAAGGATTGTTTTCAGGTTCAAATGAGCCAAGAATGATCCTACAAGTGTTTCAATATTGAAACGAGTCCAGAATGAAGTTACAAGTTGTTTCCAAGTTCGAACAGTAAAGAATGAAGTCTAAAGTTTTTACAGATTGTTCTCATGTTTGAATGAGTCAAAAATGATCCTACAGGAGTTTACCATTGTTTCAATGCTTAAACGAGTCAAGATTGGAGCTACAAGTTGTTTTCAAGTTCAAATGAGTAAAGAATAAAGTCTCAACTTGTTACAGATTGTTTTCATATTCAAATGAGCCAAGAATGATCCTACAAGCGTTTACAAGTTGTTTCCATGTTCAAACGAGTCAAGAATGAAGCTACAAGTTGTTTCCAAGTTTGAACGAGTCAAGAATGATGTCTCAATTTGTTACAGATTGTTTTCGTGTTCAAATGAACCAAGAATGATCCTACAAGAGTTTACAATTGTTTCAATGTTCAAATGAGCCAAGAATGATCCTACAAGAGTTTACAATTTTTTCAGTGTTCAAACGAGTCAAGAATGGAGCTACAAGTCGTTTCCAAGTTCAAATGAGTAAAGAATAAAGTCTCAAGTTATTACAGATTGTTTTTATGTTCAAATGAGCCAAGAATGATCCTACAAGAGTTTACATGTTGTTTCCATGTTCAAAGGAGTCAAGAATGAAGCTACAAGTTGTTTCCAAATTCGAACGAGTCAAGAATGATGTCTCAATTCTTTACGGATTGTTTTCATGTTCAAATTAACCAAGAATGATCCTACAAGAGTTTATAATTGTTTCAATATTCAAACGAGTCAAGAATGATCGGGTTTCCAAGTTCAAACAGTAAAAATGAAGTGTAAAGTTTTTACGGATTGTTCTCATGTTTAAATGAGCCAAAAATGATCCTACAAGAGTTTACAATTGTTTCAATTTTCAAACGAGTCAAGAATGGAGCTACAAGTTGTTTCCAAGTTCAATCGAGTAAAGCATAAAGTCTCAAGTTGTTACAGATTGTTTTCATGTTCAAATAAGCCAAAAATGATCCTACAAGAGTTGACACGTTGTTTCCATGTTCAACCGAGTCAAGAATGAAGCTACAAGTTGTTTCCAAGTTCGAACGAGTAAAAATTGAATTCTGAAATTGTTACGGATTATTTTCATGTTAAAATGAGCCAAAATTGATCCTACAAGAGTTTACAATTGTTTAATGTTCAAATGAGTCAAGAATGAATCTACAAGTTGTTTCAAAGTTAATCAAGTGAAGAATAAACTCTCAAGTTATTAAGGATTGTTTTCAGGTTCAAATGAGCCAAGAATGATCCTACAAGTATTTCAATGTTGAAACGAGTCCAGAATGAAGTTACAAGTTGTTTCCAAGTTCGAACAGTAAAGAATGAAGTCTAAAGTTTTTACAGATTGTTATCATGTTTAAATGAGTCAAAAATGATCCTACAAGAGTTTACCATTGTTTCAATGCTTAAACGAGTCAAGATTGGAGCTACAAGTTGTTTTCAAGTTCAAACGAGTAAAGAATAAAGTCTCAACTTGTTACAGATTGTTTTCATATTCAAATGAGCCAAGAATGATCCTACAAGCGTTTACAAGTTGTTTCCATGTTCAAACGAGTCAAGAATGAAGCTACAAGTTGTTTCCAAGTTTAAACGAGTCAAGAATGATGTCTCAATTTGTTACAGATTGTTTTCGTGTTCAAATGAACCAAGAATGATCCTACAAGAGTTTACAATTGTTTCAATGTTCAAATGATCCAAAAATGATCCTACAAGAGTTTACAATTGTTTCAATGTTCAAACGAGGCAAAAATGGAGCTACAAGTTGTTTCCAAGTTCGAACGAGTAAAGAATGAAGTCTATAGTTGGTATGGATTGTTGTCATGTTCAAATGATCCAAAAATGATCCCTACAAGAGTTTGCAATTGTTTCCAAGTTCAAACGAGTAAAGAATAAAGTCTCAAGTTGTTATAGATTGTTTTCATATTCAAATGAGCCAAGAATGATCCTACAAGAGTTTACAAGTTGTTTTCATGTTCAAACGAGTCAAGAATGAAGCTACAAGTTGTTTCCAAGTTCGAACGAGTCAAGAATGATGTCTCAATTTGTTTCGGATTGTCTTCATGTTCAATTGAATCAAGATGGATCCTACAAGAGTTTACAATTGTTTCAATGTTCAAACGAGTGAAGAATGAAGCTACAAGTTGTTTCCAAGTTCGAACGAGTAAAGAATAAAGTCTAAAGTTGTAATGGATTGTTGTCATATTCAAATGAGCCAAAAATGATCCTACAAGAGTTTACATATATTTTAATGTTCAAATGAGTCAAGAATGGAGCTACAAGTTGTTTCCAAGTTCGAACGAGTAAATAATGAAGTCTAAAGTTGTTATGGATTGTTGTCATGTTCAAATGAGCTAAAAATGATCCTACAAGAGTTTACAATTGTTTCAATGTTCAAACAAGTCAAGATTGGAGCTACAAGTTGTTTCCAAGTTCAAACGAGTAAAGAATAAATTCTCAAGTTGTTATAGATTGTTTTCATATTCAAATGAGCCAAGAATGATCCTACAAAAGTTTATAAGTTGTTTCCATGTTCAAACGAGTCAAGAATGAAGCTACAAGTTGTTTCCAAGTTCGAACGAGTCAAGAATGAAGTCTGAATTTATTATAGATTGTTTTCATGTTCAATTTAACCAAGATTGATCCTACAAGAGTTTACAATTGTTTCCAAGTTTGAAGGAGTAAAAATTGAAGTCTGAAATTGTTACGGATTGTTTTCATGTTCAAATGAGCCAAAAAAGATCCTACAAGAGTTTACCATTGTTTCAATGCTTAAACGAGTCAAGATTGGAGCTACAAGTTGTTTCAATGTTCAAACGAGTCAAGAGTGAAGCTACAAGTTGTTTCCAAGTTTGAACGAGTCAAGAATGATGTCTCAATTTGTTACAGATTGTTTTCGTGTTCAATTGAACCAAGATTGATCCTACAAGAGTTTACAATTGTTTCAATGTTCAAACGAATCAAGAATGAAGCTACAAGTTGTTTCCAAGTTCGAACGAGTAAAGGATAAAGTCTAAAGTTGTTATAAATTGTCATATTCAAATGAGCCAAAAATGATCCTACAAGAGTTTATAATTGTTTCAATGTTCAAACGAGTCAAGAATGGAGCTACAAGTTGTTTCCTAGTTCAAACGAGTAAAGAATAAAGTCTCAAGTTGTTATAGATTGTTTTCATGTTAAAATGAGCCAAGAATGATCCTACAAGAGTTTACATGTTGTTTCCATGTTGAAAGGAGTCAAGAATGAAGCTACAAGTTGTTTCCAAATTCGAAAAAGTCAAGAATAATGTCTCAATTCTTTACGGATTATTTTTATGTTCAAATTAACCAAGAATGATCCAACAAGAGTTTACAATTGTTTCAATGTTCAAACGAGTCAAGAATGATGGGGTTTAAAAGTTCGAACAGTAAAGAGTGAAGTCTAAAGTTTTTACGGATTGTTCTCATGTTTAAATGAGCCAAAATTGATCCTACAAGAGTTTACAATTGTTTCAATGTTCAAATGAGTCAAAAATGGAGCTACAAGTTGTTTCCAAGTTTGAACGAGTAAAGAATGAAGTCTAAAGTTTTTATGGATTGTTGTCATGTTCAAATTAACCAAGAATGATCCTACACGAGTTTAAAATTATTTAAATATTCAAACGAGTCAAGAATGATCGGGTTTCCAAGTTCAAACAGTAAATAATGAAGTCTAAAGTTTTTAAGGATTGTTCTCATGTTTAAATGAGCCAAAAATGATCCTACAAGAGTTTACAATTGTTTCAATGTTCAAATGAATCAAGAATGGAGCTACAAATTGTTTCCAAGTTCAAACGAGTAAAGAATAAAGTCTCAAGTTGTTACAGATTGTTTTCATGTTCAAATAAGCCAAGAATGATCCTACAAGAGTTGACAAGTTGTTTCCATGTTCAACCGAGTCAAGAATGAAGCTACAAGTTGTTTCCACGTTCGAACGAGTAAAAATTGAAGTCTGAAATTGTTACGGATTATTTTCATGTTCCAATGAGCCAAAAATGATCCTACAAGAGTTTACAATTGTTTCAATGTTCAAATGAGTCAAGAATGAATCCAAAAGTTGTTTCCAAGTTAATCAAGTAAAGAATAAAATTTCAAGTTGTTAAGGATTGTTTTCATGTTCAAATGAGCCCAAAATGATCATACAAGAGTTTACAATTGTTTCAATGTTCAAACGAGTCAAGAATGATGGGGTTTCAAAGTTCGAACAGTAAAGAATGAAGTCTAAAGTTTTTACGGATTGTTCTCATGTTTAAATGAGCCAAAAATGATCCTATTAGAGTTTACAAATGTTTCAATGTTCAAATGAGTCAAGAATGGAGCTACAAGTTGTTTCCAAGTTTGAACAAGTAAAGAATAAAGTCTAAAGTTCTTATGGATTGTTGTCATGTTCAAATGAGCCAAAAATGATCCTACAATATTTTGCCATTGTTTCAATGTTGAAACGAGTCAAGATTGGAGCTACAAGTTGTTTCCAAGTTCAAACGAGTAAAAAATAAAGTCTCAAGTTGTTACAGATTATTTTCATGTTCAAATGAGCCAAGAATGATCCTACAAGAGTTTACATGTTGTTTCCATGTTCAAAGGAGTCAAGAATGAAGCTACAAGTTGTTTCCAAATTCGAACGAGTCAAGAATGATGTCTCAATTCTTTACGGATTGTTTTCATGTTCAAATTAACCAAGAATGATCCTACAAGAGTTTACAATTGTTTCAATGTTCAAATGAGTGAAGAATGGAGCTACAAGTTGTTTCCAAGTTCGAACGAGTAAAGAATAAAGTCTAAAGTTGTTATGGATTGTCATATTCGAATGAGCCAAAAATGATCCTACAAGAGTTTATAATTGTTTCAATATTTAAACGAGTCAAGAATGGAGCTACAAGTTGTTTCCAAGTTCAAACGAGTAAAGAATGAAGTCTATAGTTGTTATGGATTGTTGTCATGTTCAAATGAGCCAAAAATGATCCCTACAAGAGTATGCAATTGTTTCCAAGTTCAAACGAGTAAAGAATAAAGTCTCAAGTTGTTATAGATTGTTTTCATATTCAAATGAGCCAAGAATGATCCTACAAGAGTTTACAAGTTGTTTCCATGTTCAAACGAGTCAAGAATGAAGCTACAAGTTGTTTCCAAGTTCGAACGAGTCAAGAATGATGTCTCAATTTGTTACGGATTGTTTTCATGTTCAATTGAACCAAGATTAATCCTACAAGAGTTTACAATTGTTTCAATGTTCAAACGAGTCAAGAATGAAGATACAAGTTGTTTCCAAGTTCTAACGAGTAAAGAATAAAGTCTAAAGTTGTAATGGATTGTTGTCATATTCAAATGAGCCAAAAATGATCCTACAAGAGTTTACATTTATTTCAATGTTCAAATGAGTCAAGAATGGAGCTACAAGTTGTTTCCAAGTTCGACCGAGTAAATAATGAAGTCTAAAGTTGTTATGGATTGTTGTCATGTTCAAATTAGCCAAAAATGATCCTACAAGAGTTTACAATTGTTTCAATGTTCAAACAAGTCAAGATTGGAGCGACAAGTTGTTTCCAAGTTCAAACGAGTAAAGAATAAATTCTCAAGTTGTTACAGATTGTTTTCATATTCAAATGAGCCAAGAATGATCCTAAAAGAGTTTACAAGTTGTTTCCATGTCCAAACGAGTCAAGAATGAAGCTACAAGTTGTTTCCAAGTTCGAACGAGTCAAGAATGATATCTCAATTTATTACAGATTGTTTTCATGTTCAATTGAACCAAGATTGATCCTACAAGAGTTTAAATTTGTTTCAATGTTCAAACGAGTCAAGAATGAAGCTACAAGTTGTTTCCAAGTTCGAACGAGTAAAGAATAAAGTCTAAAGTTGTTATGGATTGTCATATTCGAATGAGCCAAAAATGATCCTACAAGAGTTTATAATTGTTTCAATATTTAAACGAGTCAAGAATGGAGCTAAAAGTTGTTTCCAAGTTCAAACGAGTAAAGAACAATGTCTCAAGTTGTTACAGATTGTTTTCATGTTCAAATGAGCCAAGAATGAGCCTACAAGAGTTTACATGTTGTTTCAATGTTCAAAGGAGTCAAGAATGAGGCTACAAGTTGTTTCCA
This sequence comes from Oenanthe sinensis, assembly GCA_028671895.1. Taxonomy (NCBI): domain Eukaryota; kingdom Viridiplantae; phylum Streptophyta; class Magnoliopsida; order Apiales; family Apiaceae; genus Oenanthe; species Oenanthe sinensis. The sequence goes on from CM053807.1 coordinate 17,979,607, forward strand.
AATTCGAACGAGTCAAGAATGATGTCTCAATTCTGTACGGATTGTTTTCATGTTCAAATTAACCAAGAATGATCCTACAAGAGTTTACAATTGTTTCAATGTTCAAACGAGTCAAGAATGATGGGATTTCCAAGTTCGAAGAGTAAAGATTGAAGTCTCAAGTTGTTACAGATTTTTTTCATATTCAAATGAGCCAAGAATGATCCTACAAAATTTACAAGTTGTTTCCATGTTCGAACGACTCAAGAATGAAGCTACCAGTTATTTCCAAGTTCGAACGAGTACAGAATGATGTCTCAATTTTTTACGGATTGTTTTCATGTTCAATTGAACCAAGATTGATCCTACAAGAGCTTACAATTGTTTCAATGTCCAAACCAGTCAAGAATGAAGATACAAGTTGTTTCCAAGTTCAAACGAGTAAAGAATAAAGTCTAAAGTTGTAATGGATTGTTGTCATATTCAAATGAGCCAAAAATGATCCTACAAGAGTTTACATTTATTTCAATGTTCAAATGAGTCAAGAATGGAGCTACAAGTTGTTTCCAAGTTCGAACGAGTAAATAATGAAGTCTCAAGTTGTTACAAATTGTTTTCATATTCAAATGAGTCAACAATGATCCTACAAGAGTTTACAAGTTGTTTCCATGTTCAAACGAGTCAAGAATGGAGCTACAAGTTGTTTCCGAGTTCAAACGAGTAAAGAATAAAGTCTCAAGTTGTTACAGATTGTTTTCATGTTCAAATGAGCCAAGAATGATCCTACAAGAGTTTACATGTTGTTTCCATGTTCAAAGGAGTCAAGAATGAAGCTACAAATTATTTCCAAATTCGAACGACTCAAGAATGATGTCCCAATTCTTTACGGATTGTTTTCATGTTCAAATTAACCAAGAATGATCCTACAAGAGTTTACAATTGTTTCAATGTTCAAACGAGTCAAGAATGATGGGGTTTAAAAGTTCGAACAGTAAAGAATGAAGTCTAAAGTTTTTATGGATTGTTCTCATATTTAAATGAGCCAAAAATGATCGTACAAGAGTTTACAATTGTTTCAATGTTCAAATGAGTGAAGAATGGAGCTACAAATTGTTTCCAAGTTTAAACGAGTAAAGAATAAATTCTCAAGTTGTTAAAGATTGTTTTCATATTCAAATGAGCCAAGAATGATCCTACAAGAGTTTACAAGTTGTTTCCATGTTCAAACGAGTCAAGAATGAAGCTACAAGTTGTTTCAAAGTTCGAACGAGTCAAAAATGATGTCTCAATTTCTTACGGATTGTTTTCATGCTCAATTGAACCAAGATTGATCCTACAAGAGTTTACAATTGTTTCAATGTTCAAACGAGTCAAGAATGAAGCTACAAGTTATTTCCAAGTTCGAACAAGTAAAGAATAAAGTCTAAAGTTGTTATAAATTGTCATATTCAAATGAGCTAAAAATGATCCTACAAGAGTTTATAATTGTGTCAATGTTCAAACGAGTCAAGAATGGAGCTACAAGTTGTTTCCGAGTTCAAACGAGTAAAGAATAAAGTCTCAAGTTGTTACAGATTGTTTTAATGTTCAAATGAGCCAAGAATGATCCTACAAGAGTTTACATGTTTCCATGTTCAAAGGAGTCAAGAATGAAGCTACAAGTTGTTTCCAAATTTGAACGAGTCAAGAATGATGTCTCAATTCTTTACGGATTATTTTCATGTTCAAATGAACCAAGAATGATCCTACAAGAGTTTACAATTGTTTCAATGTTCAAACGAGTCAAGAATGATGGGGTTTCAAAGTTCGAACAGTAAAGAATGAAGTCTAAAGTTTTTACGGATTGTTCTCATGTTTAAATGAGCCAAAAATGATCCTATTAGAGTTTACAATTGTTTCAATGTTCAAATGAGTCAAGAATGGAGCTACAAGTTGTTTCCAAGTTTGAACGAGTAAAGAATGAAGTCTAAAGTTGTTATGGATTTTTGTCATGTTCAAATGAGCCAAAAATGATCCTACAATAGTTTACCATTGTTTCAATGCTGAAACGAGTCAAGATTGGAGCTACAAGTTGTTTCCAAGTTCAAACGAGTAAAGAATAAAGTCTCAAGTTGTTACAGATTGTTTTCATATTCAAATGAGCCAAGAATGATCCTACAAGAGTTTACAAATTGTTTCCATGTTCAAACCAATCAAGAATGAAGCTACAAGTTGTTTCCAAGTTCGAAAGAGTCAAGAATGATGTCTCAATTTGTTACGGATTGTTTTCATGTTCAATTGAACCAAGATTGATGCTACAAGAGTTTACAATTGTATCATTGTTCAAAATAGTCAAGAATGGGGCTACAAGTTGTTTCCAAGTTCAAACGAGTAAAGAATAAAGTCTCAAGTTGTTACAGATTGTTTTCATGTTCAAATGATCCAAGAATGATCCTACAAGAGTTTACAATTATATCAATGTTGAAACGAGTCAAGAATGAAGCTACAAGTTGTTTCCAAGTTCGAACGAGTAAAGAATGATGTCTCAATTTTTTACGGATTGTTTTCATGTTCAATTGAACTAAGATTGATCCTACAAGAGTTTACAATTGTTTCAATGTTCAAACGAGTCAAGAATGAAGCTACAAGTTGTTTCCAAGTTCGAACGAGTAAAGCATAAAGTCTAAAGTTATTATGGATTGTTGTCATATTCAAATGAGCAAAAAATGATCGTACATGAGTTTAGAATTGTTTCAATGTTCAAACGTGTCAAGAATGGAGCTACAAGTTGTTTCCAAGTTCAAACGAGTAAAGAATAAAGTGTCAAGTTGTTACAGATTGTTTTCATGTTCAAATGAGCCAAGAATGATCCTACAAGAGTTGACAAGTTGTTTCCATGTTCAACCGAGTCAAGAATGAAGCTACAAGTTGTTTCCAAGTTTGAACGAGTAAAAATTGAAGTCTGAAATTGTTACGGATTGTTTTCATGTTCAAATGAGCCAAAATTGATCCTACAAGAGTTTATAATTGTTTCAATGTTCAAATGAGTCAAGAATGAATCTACAAGTTGTGTCCAAGTTAATCAAGTAAAGAATAAAGTCTCAAGTTGTTAAGGATTGTTTTCAGGTTCAAATGAGCCAAGAATGATCCTACAAGTGTTTCAATGTTGAAACGAGTCCAGAATGAAGTTACAAGTTGTTTCCAAGTTCGAACGAGTCAGGAATGATGTCTCAATTTGTTACGGATTGTTTTCATGTTCAAATGAACCAAGAATGATCCTACAAGAGTTTTCAATTGTTTCAATGTTCAAACGAGTCAAGAATGATGAGGTTTCCAAGTTCGAACAATAAAGAATGAAGTCTAAAGTTTTTACGGAATGTTCTCATGTTTAAATGAGCCAAAAATGATCCTACAAGAGTTTACAATTGTTTCAATGTTCAAATGAGTCAAGAATGGAGCTACAAGTTATTTCCAAGTTCGAACGAGTAAAGAATGAAGTCTAAAGTTGTTATGGATTGTTGTCATGTTCAAATGAGCCAAAAATGATCCTACAAGAGTTTACAATTATTTCAATGTTCAAACGAGTCAAGATTGGAGCTACAAGTTATTTCCAAGTTCAAACGAGTAAAGAATAAAGTCTCAAGTTATTACAGATTGTTTTCATATTCAAATGAGCCAAGAATGATCCTACAAGAGTTTACAAGTTATTTCCATGTTCAAACGAGTCAAGAATGAAGCTACAAGTTGTTTCCAAGGTCAAACGAGTAAAGAATAAAGTCTCAAGTTGTTACAGATTGTTTTCATATTCAAATGAGCCAAGAATGATCCTACAAGAGTTTACATGTTGTTTCCATGTTCAAAGGAGTCAAGAATGAGGCTACAAGTTGTTTCCAAATTTGAACGAGTCAAGAATGAGGCTACAAGTTGTTTCCAAATTTGAACGAGTCAAGAATGATGTCTCAATTCTTTACGGATTGTTTTCATGTTCAAATTAACCAAGAATTGTCCTACAAGAGTTTATATTGTTTCAATGTTCAAACGAGTCAAGAATGATGGGGTTTCCAAGTTCGAACAGTAAAGAATGAAGTCTAAAGTTTTTACGGATTGTTCTCATGTTTAAATGAGCTAAAAATGATCCTACAAGAGTTTATAATTGTTTCAATGTTCAAATGAGCCAAGAATGGAGCTACAAGTTGTTTCCAAGTTCGAACGAGTAAAGAATGAAGTCTAAAGTTGTTATAGATTGTTGTCATGTTCAAATGAGCCGAAAATGATCCTACAAGAGTGTACCATTGTTTTAATGTTCAAACGAGTCAAGATTGGATCTAATAGTTGTTTCCAAGTTCAAACGAGTAAAGAATAAAGTCTCAAGTATATACAGATTGTTTTCATATTCAAATGAGCCAAGAATGATCCTGCAAAAGTTTACAACTTATTTCCATGTTCAAACGAGTCAAGAATGAAGCTACAAGTTGTTTCCAAGTTCGAACGAGTCAAGAATGATGTCTCAATTTATTACAGATTGTTTTCATGTTCAATTGAACCAAGATTGATCCTACAAGAGTTTACAATTGTTTCAATGTTCGAACGAGTAAAGAATAAAGTCTAAAGTTGTTATGGTTTGTCATATTCGAATGAGCCAAAAATGATCCTACAAGAGTTTATAATTGTTTCAATATTCAAACGAGTCAAGAATGGAGTTACAAGTTGTTTCCAAATTCAAACGAGTAAAGAATAAAGTCTCAAGTTGTTACAGATTGTTTTCATGTTCAAATGAGCCAAGAATGATCCTACAAGAGTTTACATATTGTTTCCATGTTCAAAGGAGTCAAGAATGAGGCTACAAGTTGTTTCCAAATTTGAACGAGTCAAGAATGATGTCTCAATTCTTTACAGATTGTTTTCATATTCAAATTAACCAAGAATTATCCTACAAGAGTTTACAACTATTTCAATGTTCAAACGAGTCAAGAATGATGGGGTTTCCAAGTTCGAACAGTAAAGAATAAAGTCTAAAATTTTACGGATTGTTCTCATGTTTAAATGAGCCAAAAATGATCCTACAAGAGTTTACAATTGTTTCAATGTTCAAATGAGTCAAGAATGGAGCTACAAGTTGTTTCCAAGTTCGAACGAGTAAAGAATGAAGTCTAAAGTTGTTATGGATTGTTGTCATGTTCAAATGAGCCGAAAATGATCCTACAAGAGTGTACCATTGTTTTAATGTTCAAACGAGTCAAGATTGGATCTACAAGTTGTTTCCAAGTTCAAACGAGTAAAGAATAAAGTCTCAAGTTGTTATAGATTGTTTTCATATTCAAATGAGCCAAGAATGATCCTACAAAAGTTTACAAGTTGTTTCCATGTTCAAACGAGTCAAAAATGAAGTTACAAGTTGTTTCCAAGTTCGAACGAGTAAAGAATGATGTCTCAATTTTTTACGGATTGTTTTCATGTTCAATTGAACCAAGATTGATCCTACAAGAGTTTACAATTGTTTCAATGTTCAAACGAGTCAAGAATGAAGCTACAAGTTGTTTCCAAGTTCGAACGAGTAAAGAATAAAGTCCAAAGTTATTATGGATTGTTGTCATATTCAAATGAGCAAAAAATGATCGTACAAGAGTTTATAATTGTTTCAATGTTCAAACGAGTCAAGAATGGAGCTACAAGTTGTTTCCAAGTTCAAACGAGTAAAGAATAAAGTGTCAAGTTGTTACAGATTGTTTTCATGTTCAAATGAGCCAAGAATGATCCTACAAGAGTTGACAAGTTGTTTCCATGTTCAACCGAGTCAAGAATGAAGCTACTAGTTGTTTCCAAGTTCGAACGAGTAAAAATTGAAGTCTGAAATTGTTACGGATTGTTTTCATGTTCAAATGAGCAAAAATTGATCCTACAAGAGTTTACAATTGTTTCAATGTTCAAATGAGTCAAGATTGAATCTACAAGTTTTGTCCAAGTTAATCAAGTAAAGAATAAAGTCTCAAGTTGTTAAGGATTGTTTTCTGGTTCAAATGAGCCAAGAATTATCCTACAAGTGTTTCAATGTTGAAACGAGTCCAGAATGAAGTTACAAGTTGTTTCTAAGTTCGAACGAGTCAAGAATGATGTCTCAATTTGTTACGGATTGTTTTCATGTTCAAATGAACCAAGAATGATCCTACAAGAGTTTACATTTGTTTCAATGTTCAAACGAGTCAAGAATGATGAGGTTTCCAAGTTCGAACAATAAAGAATGAAGTCTAAAGTTTTTACGGATTATTCTCATGTTTAAATGAGCCAAAAATGATCCTACAAGAGTTTACAATTGTTTCAATGTTCAAACGAGTCAAGAATGAAGCTACAAGTTGTTTCCAAGTTCGAACGAGTAAATAATAAAGTCTAAAGTTGTTATGGATTGTCATATTCAAATGAGCCAAAAATGATCCTACAAGAGTTTAAAATTGTTTCAATGTTCAAACGAGTCAAGATTGGAGCTACAAGTTGTTTCCAAGTTCAAACGAGTAAAGAATAAAGTCTCAAGTTGTTACAGATTGTTTTCATATTCAAATGAGCCAGGAATGATCCTACAAGAGTTTACAAGTTGTTTCCATGTTCAAACGAGTCAAGAATGTAGCTACAAGTTGTTTCCAAGGTCAAACGAGTAAAGAATAAAGTCTCAAGTTGTTACAGATTGTTTTCATGTTCAAATGAGCCAAGAATGATCCTACAAGAGTTTACATGTTGTTTCCATGTTCAAAGGAGTCAAGAATGAGGCTACAAGTTGTTTCCAAATTTGAACGACTCAAGAATGATGTCTCAATTCTTTACGGATTGTTTTCATGTTCAAATTAACCAAGAATGATCCTACAAGAGTATACAATTGTTTCAATGTTCAAACGAGTCAAGAATGATGTGGTTTCCAAGTTCGAACAGTAAAGAATGAAGTCTAAAGTTTTTACGGATTGTTCTCATGTTTAAATGAGCCAAAAATGATCCTACAAGAGTGTACCATTGTTTTAATGTTCAAACGAGTCAAGATTGGATCTACAAGTTGTTTCCAAGTTCAAACGAGTAAAGAATAAAGTCTCAAGTTGTTATAGATTGTTTTCATATTCAAATGAGCCAAGAATGATCCTACAAAAGTTTACAAGTTGTTTCCATGTTCAAACGAGTCAAAAATGAAGCTACAAGTTGTTTCCAAGTTCGAACGAGTAAAGAATGATGTCTCAATTTTTTACGGATTGTTTTCATGTTCAATTGAACCAAGATTGATCCTACAAGAGTTTACAATTGTTTCAATGTTCAAACGAGTCAAGAATGAAGCTACAAGTTGTTTCCAAGTTCGAACGAGTAAAGAATAAAGTCTAAAGTTATTATGGATTGTTGTCATATTCAAATGAGCAAAAAATGATCGTACAAGAGTTTATAATTGTTTCAATGTTCAAACGAGTCAAAAATGGAGCTACAAGTTGTTTCCAAGTTCAAACGAGTAAAGAATAAAGTGTCAAGTTGTTACAGATTGTTTTCATGTTCAAATGAGCCAAGAATGATCCTACAAGAGTTGACAAGTTGTTTCCATGTTCAACCGAGTCAAGAATGAAGCTACAAGTTGTTTCCAAGTTCGAACGAGTAAAAATTGAAGTCTGAAATTGTTACGGATTGTTTTCATGTTCAAATGAGCAAAAATTGATCCTACAAGAGTTTACAATTGTTTCAATGTTCAAATGAGTCAAGATTGAATCTACAAGTTTTGTCCAAGTTAATCAAGTAAAGAATAAAGTCTCAAGTTGTTAAGGATTGTTTTCAGGTTTAAATGAGCCAAGAATGATCCTACAAGTGTTTCAATGTTGAAACGAGTCCAGAATGAAGTTACAAGTTGTTTCTAAGTTCGAACGAGTCAAGAATGATGTCTCAATTTGTTACGGATTGTTTTCATATTCAAATGAACCAAGAATGATCCTACAAGAGTTTACATTTGTTTCAATGTTCAAACGAGTCAAGAATGATGAGGTTTCCAAGTTCGAACAATAAAGAATGAAGTCTAAAGTTTTTACGGATTATTCTCATGTTTAAATGAGCCAAAAATGATCCTACAAGAGTTTACAATTGTTTCAATGTTCAAACGAGTCAAGAATGAAGCTACAAGTTGTTTCCAAGTTCGAACGAGTAAAGAATAAAGTCTAAAGTTGTTATGGATTGTCATATTCAAATGAGCCAAAAATGATCCTACAAGAGTTTACAATTGTTTCAATGTTCAAACGAGTCAAGATTGGAGCTACAAGTTGTTTCCAAGTTCAAACGAGTAAAGAATAAAGTCTCAAGTTGTTACAGATTGTTTTCATATTCAAATGAGCCAGGAATGATCCTACAAGAGTTTACAAGTTGTTTCCATGTTCAAACGAGTCAAGAATGTAGCTACAAGTTGTTTCCAAGGTCAAACGAGTAAAGAATAAAGTCTCAAGTTGTTACAGATTGTTTTCATGTTCAAATGAGCCAAGAATGATCCTACAAGAGTTTACATGTTGTTTCCATGTTCAAAGGAGTCAAGAATGAGGCTACAAGTTGTTTCCAAATTTGAACGAGTCAAGAATGATGTCTCAATTCTTTACGGATTGTTTTCATGGTCAAATTAACCAAGAATGATCTTACAAGAGTTTACAATTGTTTCAATGTTCAAACGAGTCAAGAATGATGGGGTTTCCAAGTTCGAACAGTAAAGAATAAAGTCTAAAGTTTTTACGGATTGTTCTCATGTTTAAATGAGCCAAAAATGATCCTACAAGAGTTTACAATTGTTTCAATGTTCAAATGAGTCAAGAATGGAGCTACAAGTTGTTTCCAAGTTCGAACGAGTAAAGAATGAAGTCTAAAGTTGTTATGGATTGTTGTCATGTTCAAATGAGCCGAAAATGATCCTACAAGAGTGTACCATTGTTTTAATGTTCAAACGAGTCAAGATTGGATCAACAAGTTGTTTCCAAGTTCAAACGAGTAAAGAATAAAGTCTCAAGTTGTTACATTTTGTTTTCATATTCAAATGAGCCAAGAATGATCCTACAAAAGTTTACAAGGTATTTCCATGTTCAAACGAGTCAAGAATGAAGCTACAAGTTGTTTCCAAGTTCGAACGAGTAAAGAATGATGTCTCAATTTTTTACGGATTGTTTTCATGTTCAATTGAACCAAGATTGATCCTACAAGAGTTTACAATTGTTTCAATGTTCAAACGAGTCAAGAATGAAGCTACAAGTTGTTTCCAAGTTCGAACGAGTAAAGAATAAAGTCTAAAGTTATTATGGATTGTTGTCATATTCAAATGAGCAAAAAATGATCGTACAAGAGTTTATAATTGTTTCAATGTTCAAACGTGTCAAGAATGGAGCTACAAGTTGTTTCCAAGTTCAAACGAGTAAAGAATAAAGTGTCAAGTTGCTACAGATTGTTTTCATGTTCAAATGAGCCAAGAAAGATCCTACAAGAGTTGACAAGTTGTTTCCATGTTGAACCGAGTCAAGAATGAAGCTACAAGTTGTTTCCAAGTTCGAACGAGTAAAAATTGAAGTCTGGAATTGTTACGGATTGTTTTCATGTTCAAATGAGCCAAAAATGATCCTACAAGAGTTTACAATTGTTTCAATGTTCAAATGAGTCAAGAATGAATCTACAAGTTGTGTCCAAGTTAATCAGGTAAAGAATAAAGTCTCAAGATGTTAAGGATTGTTTTCAGGTTCAAATGAGCCAAGAATGATCCTACAAGTGTTTCAATGTTGAAACGAGTCCAGAATGAAGTTACAAGTTGTTTCCAAGTTCGAACGAGTCAAGAATGATGTCTCAATTTGTTACGGATTGTTTTCATGTTCGAAAAAACCTAGAATGATCCTACAAGAGTTTACAATTGTTTCAATGTTCAAACGAGTCAAGAATGATGAGGTTTCCAAGTTCGAACAATAAATAATGAAGTCTAAAGTTTTTACGGATTGTTCTCATCTTTAAATGAGCCAAAAATGATCCTACAAGAGTTTACAATTGTTTCAATGTTCAAATGAGTCAAGAATGGAGCTACAAGTTATTTCCAATTTCGAACGAGTAAAGAATGAAGTCTAAAGCGGTTATGGATTGTTGTCATGTTCAAGTGAGCCAAAAATGATCCTACAAGAGTTTACAATTGTTTCAATGTTCAAACGAGTCAAGATTAGAGCTACAAGTTATTTCCAAGTTCAAACGAGTAAAGAATAAAGTCTCAAGTTGTTACAGATTGTTTTCATATTCAAATGAGCCAAGAATGATCCTACAAGAGTTTACAAGTTGTTTCCATGTTCAAACGAGTCAAGAATGAAGCTACAAGTTGTTTCCAAGTTCGAACGAGTCAAGAATGATATCTCAATTTGTTACGGATTGTTTTCATGTTCAATTGAACCAAGATTGATCCTATAAGAATTTACAATTGTTTCAATATTCAAACGAGTCAAGAATGAAGCTACAAGTTGTTTCCAAGTTCGAAAGAGTAAAGAATAAAGTCTAAAGTTGTTATGGATTGTTGTCATGTTCAAATGAGCCAAGAATGATCCTACAAGAGTTTACATGTTGTTTCCATGTTCAAAGGAGTCAAGAATGAGGCTACAAGTTGTTTCCTAATTTGAACGAGTCAAGAATGATGTCTCAATTCTTTACGGATTGTTTTCATGTTCAAATTAACCAAGAATGATCCTACAAGAGTATACAATTGTTTCAATGTTCAAACGAGTCAAGAATGATGTGGTTTCCAAGTTCGAACAGTAAAGAATGAAGTCTAAAGTTTTTACGGATTGTTCTCATGTTTAAATGAGCCAAAAATGATCCTACAAGAGTTTACACTTCTTTCAATGTTCAAATGAGTCAAGAATGGAGCTACAAGTTGTTTCCAACTTCAAAGGAGTAAAAATAATATCTCAGGTTGTTACAGATTGTTTTCATGTTCAAATGAGCCAAGAATGATCCTGCAACAGTTTACAAGTTATTTCGATGTTCAAATGAGTCAAGAATGAAGGTACAAGTTGTTTCCAAGTTCGAACGAGTAAAAATTGAAGTCTGAAATTGTTACGGATTGTTCTCATATTTAAATGAGCCAAAAATGATCCTACAAGAGTTTACAATTGTTTCAATGTTCAAATGAGTCAAGAATGGAGCTACAAGTTGTTTCCAAGTTCGAACGAGTAAAGAATGAAGTCTAAAGTTGTTATGGATAGTTGTCATGTTCAAATGAGCCGAAAATGATCCTACAAGAGTGTACCATTGTTTTAATGTTCAAACGAGTCAAGATTGGATCAACAAGTTGTTTCCAAGTTCAAACGAGTAAAGAATAAAGTCTCAAGTTGTTACATTTTGTTTTCATATTCAAATGAGCCAAGAATGATCCTACAAAAGTTTACAAGTTGTTTCCATGTTCAAACGAGTCAAGAATGAAGCTACAAGTTGTTTCCAAGTTCGAACGAGTAAAGAATGATGTCTCAATTTTTTACGGATTGTTTTCATGTTCAATTGAACCAAGATTGATCCTACAAGAGTTTACAATTGTTTCAATGTTCAAACGAGTCAAGAATGAAGCAACAAGTTGTTTCCAAGTTCGAACGAGTAAAGAATAAAGTCTAAAGTTATTATGGATTGTTGTCATATTCAAATGAGCAAAAAATAATCGTACAAGAGTTTGTAATTGTTTCAATGTTCAAACGTGTGAAGAATGGAGCTACAAGTTGTTTCCAAGTTCAAACGAATAAAGAATAAAGTGTCAAGTTGTTACAGATTGTTTTCATGTTCAAATGAGCCAAGAATGATCTTACAAGAGTTTACAATTGTTTCAATGTTCAAACGAGTCAAGAATGAAGCTACAAGTTGTTTCCAAGTTCGAACGAGTCAAGAATGATGTCTCAATTTGTTACGGATTGTTTTCATGTTCAAATGAGCCAAGAATGATCTCACAAGAGTTTACAAGTTGTTTCAATGTTCAAACGAGTCAAGAATGAAGCTACAAATTGTTTCCAAGTTCGAACGAGTCAAGAATGATGTCTCAATTTGTTACGGATTGTTTTAATGTCCAAATGAAGCAAGAATGATCCTACAAGAGTTTACAATTGTTTCAATGTTCAAACGAGTCAAGAATGATGTCTCACTTTGTTACGGATTGTTTTCATGTTCAAATGAGCCAAAATTGATCCTACAAGAGTTTACAATTGTTTCAATGTTCAAATGAGTCAAGAATGAATCTACAAGTTGTGTCCAAGTTAATCAGGTAAAGAATAAAGTCTCAAGTTGTTAAGGATTATTTTCAGGTTCAAATGAGCCAAGAATGATCCTACAAGACTTTACAATTATTTCAATGTTGAAACGAGTCAAGAATGAAGCTACAAGTTGTTTCAAAGTTCGAACGAGTAAAAAATGAAGTCTAAAGTTGTTATGGATTGTTGTGAGGTTCAAATGAGCCAAAAATGATCCTACAAGAGTTTACAATTGTTTCAATGTTCAAACTAATCAAGAATGGAGCAACAAGTTGTTTCCAAGTTCAAACGAGTAAAGAATAAAGTCTCAGGTTGTTACAGATTGTTTTCATGTTCAAATGAGCCAAGAATGATCCTACAAGAGTTTACAAGTTGTTTTTATTTTCAAACGAGTCAAGAATGAAGCTACAAGTTATTTCCAAGTTCGAACGAGTCAAGAATGATGTCTCAATTTGTTACGGATTGTTTTCATATTCCAATGAACCAAGATTGATCCTACAAGAGTTTACAATTGTTTCAATGTTCAAACGAGTCAAGAATGATGGGGTTTCCAAGTTCGAACAGTAAAAATGAAGTCTAAAGTTGTTATGGATTGTTGTCAGGTTCAAATGAGCTAAAAATGATCCTACAAGAGTTTACAATTGTTTCAATGTTCAAACTAATCAAGAATGGAGCAACAAGTTGTTTCAAAGTTCAAACGAGTAAAAAAATAAGATCTCAAGTTGTTACAGATTGTTTTCAATTTCAAATGAGCCAAGAATGATCCTACAAGAGTTTACTAGTTATTTCCATGTTCAAAAGAGTCAAGAATGAAGCTACAAGTTGTTTCCAAGTTCGAACGAGTCAAGAATGATATCTCAATTTGTTTCGGATTGTTTTCATGTTCAAATGAACCAAGAATGATCCTACAAGAGTTTACAATTGTGTCAATAATCAAACAAGTCAAGAATGATGGGGTTTCTAAGTTTGAACAGTAAATAATGAAGTCTAAAGTTTTTACGGATTGTTCTCATGTTTAAATGAACCAAAAATGATCCTACAAGAGTTTACAATTGTTTCAATGTTCAAATGAGTCAAGAAAGGAGCTACAAGTTGTTTCCAAGTTCGAACGAGTAAAGAATGAAGTCTAAAGTTGTTATGGATTGTTGTCATGTTCAAATGAGCCAAAAATGATTCTACAAGAGTTTACAATTATTTCAATGTTCAAACGAGTCAAGAACGGAGCTACAAGTTGTTTCCAAGTTCAAACGAGTAAAGAATAAAGTCTCAAGTTGTTACAGATTATTTTCATGTTCAAATGAGCCAAGAATGATCCTACAAGAGTTTACAAGTTGTTTCCATGTTCAAATGAGTCAAGAATGAATCTACAAGTTGTTTCCAAGTTCGAACGAGTCAAGAATGAAATCTCAATTTGTTTCGGATTGTTTTCATGTTCAAATGAACCAAGAATGACCCTACAAGAGTTTACAATTATTTCAATGTTCAAACGAGTCAAAAATGATGGGGTTTCCAAGTTCGAACAGTAAAGAATGAAATCTAAAGTTTTTACGGATTGTTCTCATGTTTAAATGAGCCAAAAATGATCCTACAAGAGTTTACAATTGTTTCAATGTTCAATTGAGTAAAGAACGGAGCTACAAGTTGTTTCCAACTTCAAAGGAGTAAAAATATTGTCTCAGGTTGTTACAGATTGTTTTCATGTTCAATGAGCCAAGAATGATCCTGCAAGAGTTTACAAGTTGTTTCGATGTTCAAATGAGTCAAGAATGAAGCTACAAGTTGTTTCCAAGTTCAAATGAGTAAAAATTGAAGTCTGAAATTGTTACGGATTGTTCTCATATATAAATGAGCCAAAAATGATCCTACAAGAGTTTATAATTGTTTCAATGTTCAAATGAGTCAAGAATGAATCTACAAGTTGTTTCTAAGTTAATAAAGTAAAGAATAAAGTCTCAAGTTGTTAATAATTGTTTTCATGTCCAAATGAACCAAGAATGATCCTATAAGAGTTTACAATTGTTTCAATATTCAAACGTTTCAAGAATGACGGGGTTTCCAAGTTCGAACAGTAAAGAATGAAGTCTAAAGTTGTTACGGATTGTTCTCCTGTTAAAATGAGCCAAAAATGATCCTACAAGAGTTTATAATTGTTTCAATGTTCAAACGAGTCAAGAATGGAGCTACATGTTGTTTCCAAGTTCAAACGAGTAAAGAATAAAGTCTCAAGTTGTTACAGATTGTTTTCTTGTTCAAATGAGCGAAGAATGATCCTACAAGAGTTTACAAGTTATTTCCATGTTCAAACGAGTCAAGAATGAAGCTACAAGTTGTTTCCAAGTTCGAACGAGTAAATAATGAAGTTTAAAGTTGTTACGGATTGCTTTCATGTTCAAAGGAGACAAAAATTATACTACAAGAATTTACAATTGTTTCAATTTTGAAACGAGTCAAGAATGAAGCTACAAGGTATTTCCATGTTCGAACGAGTAAAGAATGAAGTCTAAAGTTGTTATGGATTGTTGTCAGGTTCGAATGAGCCAAAAATGATCCTACAAGAGTTTATAATTGTTTCAATGTTTAAACGAGTCAAGAATGGAGCAACAAGTTGTTTCCAAGTTCAAACGAGTAAAGAATAAATCCTCAAGTTGTTACAGATTATTTTCATGTTCAAACGAGTCAAGAATGATCCTACAAGAGTTTACAAGTTGTTTCCATTTTCAAACGAGTCAAGAATGAAGCTACAAGTTATTATAAAGTTCGAACGAGTCAAGAATGATGTCTCAATTTGTTACAGATTGTTTACATGTTCCAATGAACCAAGAATGATCCTACAAGAGTTTACCATTGTTACAATGTTCAAACGAGTCAAGAATGATGGGGTTTCCAAGTTCGAACAGTAAAGAATGAAGTCTAAATTTTTTGCGGATTGTTCTCATTTTTAAATGAGCCAAAAATGATTCTACAAGAGTTTACATTTGTTTCAATGTTCAAATGAGTCAAGAATGGAGCTACAAGTTGTTTCCAACTTCAAAGGAGTAAAAATAAATTCTCAGGTTGTTACAGATTGTTTTCATGTTCAAATGAGCCAAGAATGATCCTACAAGAGTTTACAAGTTGTTTCCATGTTCATACGAGTCAAGAATGAAGCTACAAGTTGTTTCCAAGTTCGAAAGAGTAAAGAATGAAGTTTAAAGTTGTTACGGAATGCTTTCATGTTAAAATGAGCCAAAAATGATCCTACAAGAGTTTACAATTGTTTCAATGTTGAAACGAGTCAAGAATGAAGCTACAAGTTGTTTCCAAGTTCGAACGTGTAAAGAATGAAGTCTAAAGTTGTTATGGATTGTTCTGAGGTTCGAATGAGTCAAAAATGATCCTACAAGAGTTTACAATTGTTTCAATGTTCAAATGAGTCAAGAATGGAGCAACAAGTTGTTTCCAAGTTCAAACGAGTAAAGAATAAAGTCTCAAGTTGTTACAGATTGTTTTCTTGTTCAAATGAGCCAAGAATGATCCTACAAGAGTTTACAAGTTGTTTCCATTTTCAAACGAGTCAAGAATGAAGCTACAAGTTGTTTCCAAGTTCGAACGAGTAAAGAATAAAGTCTCAAGTTGTTACAGATTATTTTCATGTTCAAATGAGCCAAGAATGATCCTACAAGAGTTTACAAGTTGTTTCCATGTTCAAAGGAGTCAAGAATGAATCTACAAGTTGTTTCCAAGTTCGAACGAGTCAAGAATGATATCTCAATTTGTTTCGGATTGTTTTCATGTTCAAATGAACCAAGAATGATCCTACAAGAGTTTACAATTATTTCAATGTTCAAACGAGTCAAAAATGATGGGGTTTCCAAGTTCGAACAATAAAGAATGAAATCTAAAGTTTTTACGGATTGTTCTCATGTTTAAATGAGCCAAAAATGATCCTACAAGAGTTTACAATTGTTTCATTGTTCAATTGAGTCAAGAACGGAGCTACAAGTTGTTTACAAGTTCAAACGAGTAAAGAATGAAATCTAACGTTGTTACGGATTGTTTACATATCCAAATGAACCAAGAATGATCCTATAAGAGTTTACAATTGTTTAAATGTTCAAACGAGTCAAGAATGAAGCTTCAAGTTGTTTCCAAGTTCGAACGAGTAAAGAATGAAGTCTAAAGTTGTTACGGATTGTTTTCATGTTCAAATGAGACAAAAATGATTCTACAAGAGTTTACAATTGTTTTAATGTTCAAACGAGTCAAGAATGAAGCTACAAGTTGTTTCCAAGTTCGAACGAGTAAAGAATGAATTCTGAAGTTGTTACAGATTTTTTTTCATGTTCAAATGAGCCAAGAACGATCCTACAAGAGTTTACTAGTTATTTCCATGTTCAAACGAGTCAAGAATGAAGCTACAAGTTTTTTCCAAGTTCGAACGAGTCAAGAATGATGTCTCAATTTGTTACGGATTGTTTTCATGTCCAAATGAACCAAGAATGATCCTACAAGAGTTTATAATTGTTTCAATGTTCATACGTGTCAAGAATGATGGGGTTTCCAAGTTCGAACAGTAAAGAATGAAGTCTAAAGTTGTTACGGATTGTTCTCAAGTTAAAATGAGCCAAAAATGATCCTACAAGAGTTTACAAATATTTCAATGTTCAAACGTGTAACGCCCCCAAATCCGGGGTCTGGGATTTGAGTCGTCACGACATCATCCAATCCTTTAAAACCTGCAATACTCAACAATTCAACCAAATCACATCATAGACCCCTCTCTCTCACACATACAAGTTATAGTCTTAGAAACGATATACAACAAGTACCATTAGTTATTACAAACCGAATGTACTTAACCAGGATCTCACGCTATCAATGATAACCTCTACCTGAAGTGACATTGATAACTAGATCGATACCGAAAACCTATTCAACTTACTTCTGCGGAATTGTTCTTGGCTGAACCATCTCATAGGTGAATCTCCTACTTTCCTTCCTTGAAGTATGGAGCCGATCCAATGTGTGCTCGCTTTCTCTGAAATTTGATTATAAAGCAAGGGTGAGCGAAAGAATGCTCAGCAAATTATCCACCATATTATCTATGTGATTCTCATCAAAGAACATGATAATCACTACTATCTCAATAGTATATTATAGGGTTACCGGTATAGGGTAAGCATAACAAATTATCTCTCGACGATACATATTGTCGGAGTTTTCTCTTAAAGTCATTTATCCTCAACATGGGGTTTAGAAGAATATAATCCGAACATTATAGTTCATTATATAAAATAAGACACTATCAAATATAGTGTTACCACTCTTTCATAATTCCTCTGAAGCTTTTGAGATAAAACTCAATGAACTTATTATGTTCACCGTTTTGAGATAATCTTATCAATAACTTAGCAAAATAGTATCAACTATAGCTTTGCTAGATTCCCATAAATATAATAAGTACCCACTTTCAAGATACCGCAATCATAGTTGCTTCTCATCATAAACAAATCATACCCCTTTAACCATACCCCTTGTAAGGTTTAGTAAAACATTTCAAAGATCTATAATTTAATTGGTATATATCATATATCCACTTAAATCTTTAAAATAAACCTTTTGTCAAAACCTCTTAGACAATTCCAGCATACTATGGCTGTTCGGTGTACATCATGTACCCGCTTAAGTTTTCAAAATAACTTTTTATCAAAATATCTCGACTGACCTGTTGTGTTGTGATATATATAAAGAAAGCAAGCGTGAGCAATATAGCTCCGCAAGCACATATATAACTGTAAATATTCTCTTTTAAAACATTGTTAAAAAAACTGCAATATTATGCATACTTTACGTACTCTACGAGTTTGCAAAATAAACTTTTTTTTTTTGGTCAAAGTAGTTTGAATGAGTATGAAAATCTCAACATCTCAACCACTGACAACACCCTCGGTAAATCAGCTCCTAGGCTTTCATTACAATGTTGCAGCACAATTCCAATTGGAAGATGGGACTTTATCTGGAGCATCCACCACGCCTATTGTACACGATGATCAGTCGTATAGTACGATAGTTAAGTAACCTTTACTACTAGTAGAAGGATGATCCAAAACAGGTCATCACCCTAGGCAACACATGGGCCTTTAAATGCTGGACCGTGCGTCACTCGGCCTCTTACGCTAGATGGACTGTGCCGCACACAAGCCTCTTACACTTTATATCTCCAAGTCCACTGGAATAATCTATAACCTGGAACTGGAACTTAATCCTAATTCCCCAAGTGTATCATACTTGTTAATAGATTCATCTATCTAACTTGGAACTAGAACTCAATCTTAGTCCCCCAAGTATATCATACTTGTTAATAAATTCATCTATCTAATCTGGAACTAGAACTCAATCTTAGTCCCCCAAGTATATCTTACTTGTTAATAGATTCACAAAACTCTGAATGTGTACTGCCAGAATATTCGGGGCAGTCCTTTCACCACAAATGTGTGTTGACCTCCGTCAACTGATGTCCTCTATCAAGGGATGAAAACCATTTAAAACCACGACCCGGGAGTTAGTTGGAAAACCTCTCATGTTTTGATAAGTTGAAAACCCTACCACCGAAGGGCAGTGATGCCAAAACATAATCTCTTTTGAAAAATAAATCACCTTTTTCTTTCTAGACCTCGTTCCCTATTTTTGATAAGTCTGAAAATATTTTATTCTTATTAAAAGAATAAAATAAAATATAAATAAGTATTAGGGAACCCTCACTATTTTTAAATAATTTTTCTGAAGGTCGAAATATTTTTAAATAATTATCAAAGACCTCCACTAATTTTGAAATCAATTTAGAATATTTAATAAATATTCAAATAATATTTATTAAATAATTATTCAATTAATAAACCCTTTTTAAATGAATATTCAAAATAATATTCATTAATTAAAATAAATATTCAAATAATATTTATTAACTCCATTTAATCCTTTTATTAAAAGAATATCCAAAATATATTTATTGGAATATTTAAACCCTTTATTTTGAAATAATCTGCCTCCGGCGTTTCCCGGATTATAACAGTTTTTAAAACAACTTTCCAACTCCCGGTCTATGTTTGAAAATACGAATATCTGCTCTACTCCTAGAGCCTTTATAAACACCGGCTTATATCTATAATACCTTATAGCATATAGCCAAATAATTACGAAAGGTTCAAACAGTTATTAAATCAATACGTAATTTCAAAAATAGTATATATCACAACCACAACATCAGTATATCAAGTACATGTTTCAAAAACTTGCATAAACATAATTTAATTTCCTATGTAACTCAAGAATATAATCTTTTGAAAATAAAAGTATAAGGTTAGGAGAACTTGCCTTTGGTCCTTAGCAACGGGCAGGCATTCCAATTAAGTCTCATTTTCTCAAGGTATGGATACATCTTCTCTCGTCACTTAGACGTCATAATACTCCATCTTGATATCTTTCTAATATAACAAGATATATATATCAGCTTGGTCTCATATCTCAAGCAAACACAACTCAACTACACATTTAGTTATTAAACTCAAAATCAACCAAACGAACAAATCCCCCTTTTGGGAAACTCACCACTTCTTGTTACAACTATGCCTCAATATTAACTCCACAACCTATCTCGAGTCCAATCGTGACCATTACGATTGACACTTTGTCATTTTATTAACTCTTATTTTGCCCGACATTTCACCTCCTCGGGCCTACTTTAGCTACTCGCAAAACTATCTTGTCAATGATTTTTAATCAAGTTCTTTGCATCTACGTATAATCATGATATTCCTTAACAACTTTCGTTACTTGGTCGACTCGAGACAAGTCCTCTAACTTGCTCGAATTCGACTCCCAAAACGGTGGTTTAACATTTTCCTCACGTTCATTTCACTTAACACCCCGTTTTCTAGCATTTTTAATAAATTGGAAATTAATCCATTTGACACGATTTCTTTTCTGAGGTCTTCTATGACTTTCAAGGAATATCTCATAAAAGTTTCAGATTTTATTAAGCTCCGTAGCTAGTCCAATCATAGCCTCAAAGTTGGACAAAAACAGGATTTCAATCTCCTGCGCTACCGTTACTAAATCGACCATAACTTTTGACTCGTAACTCCAAATGACGCAAACTTAGCGCGCAAACTATCTAGAGAATACCTAGAATACAATCCATCAAAAATTACCCCTGGACAGGGGACTCATTTTCAACTGTCCAAAACAGGGCAGTAGCTTCTCCTACGAACAGCGTCTCCGCGCAACTTTGGTTTCAATATTTTTATAAAATCGAAAATTTAACATCTTTGCATGAAATTTTACAGGAGCCTTAATCAATGTCCAAAATATATATCCTCCAAATTTCATGATTTTTGGAAACTGGTAAGGGGTCTGTTTATATTTCCAAAGTGAGCACAAGACAGCAGTTTGCTCATTTTCATCACCTTCACTAAAACTAGCTTTTCTCTTAAACCGTAAATCGTATCGACTCCATTTTTATACCAAAACAATCTACACAACAAGCTCTACTATTTACTGGGCAGTGGTGTTCAAGAATATTGTTTTGACAGTTCGAAATGCTTGGCTAAAACAGTCCATATGCAAACGGGCATTACGACGGCTATAAACTTAACATTTTCCGGATTCAACCAACGTGAATCCATTAACAACCAACATCAATCATCAACACTACAATCTTTACTATAACATCAGTTGATAAACTTCATAAAATTATTACCATCAACAATCCAAAACTTTTAACCAACAATAAACAATCATATACATCCAAGCTCCTTAAACCATCATATACATAAACACATCTTAAACTCAAGCTCATAACTTAAAATAAATCAAAGGTTGGATGGGGTTTATACCTTCCTTGAATCCCCAACATACTAACAAGAGCTTGTAAGCCTTAAGGAAGCTTTGATTCATGCTTAACACCCTTAAATTAGCAAGAGAACATCAAGAAATAAGTTAGCAGTTTTCGCAGTTACTATTCACAGTCATTTTCTACATTTTATTTACCCAACCAAAACACCTCCAAAAATTGTGAAATTTAATCCGTACCTTATACATATCATGAAGAAGCTCTGGTTAAATTTTGGTAATTTTTGGATGAGTGGAGCTGGGGGTTTGAAAATTTTCTCCTCTTGCTTTCTTGAAATGGCCGAATGGTACAAATGGGGGAGAGAGTTTTTCTCTTGCTTCTTTGACTTATTTTCTCAGCTTTCTTGAAAAGTGTGTGCTGATGTAAATCAGTCCAAGGCAAGTGCTAGCAAGGTTCCATGTATTAAGGATATGGTTTCCTACTTTTCCATGTTTTAGGGAACTATGTCTCCAAGTATAGTTGGTTGCTTGGTTAGTTTCTAACTAGCTAGTTCCTTGCTTGGTTACTCCCATTTGGTTGCCAAGTATTCTAGTTGCATGGCTTTTTGGTATAATTACTTGTTATCCAACATTTAACACTTAATCCTCCACGTAAGTTCGATTAATTTCCGAAAGCATCTCTTCGTAGGATTTTCGTAGCGTAAATCCTTAATATTCCAAAACACTTCAATTCGATTATAACCATAACTTTCTAAAATATAATCCTCTTGATCACAACTTAATTATCTTATTCCTCAATATCTCATAAATTACGAAACAAATAGTAAAAGTGAAAATCCTCGGATTTTGACAACTTTTACATTCACTCATTTGTTTCATACAAAAACATTACATCTCCGGATTTCAATCTTTCCAACACTTACTTAGTGTGGCTAAAAAGTTTTTCATAATCCGTAAAATCACTATTCATCGAGGTCTTTTATAATTAAATAAAAAAAAAATAATACGTCAAAAATACGGGTTATTACAGTCTACCCTCCTTAAAAGGATTCCGTCCTCGGAATTTAAACAAAAGTAATCAAGGTTTGTCTCTTCAACCTTTTGATTCCTCCATGCACTCTTTCTGGTGCCATGGCTTTATTTGTCCACACTGGCTCTTTTCGATCATTGGCCTCTACCATTCGTAAGACACATTTGCTTATCATCCCCACAATTTCTTATTATAACACATGCCTAGCATTCACATTACTCTCTCGTAATATAGACATAGGGCACGCGAGGTTTTCGTATTATAAATATTGCGAAACTGCGCCAACGTACATGCATTTTCTATCATGCGTCAGAACTTACCAGTATTAATATCCTCGAGCTTAACTTTGCTCATAAGTCAAATCTCGTTACCACTTTCCGCGATAATATTTCTAGAAATATGAAGTCTCTCACACCATGCTTTCTTTCCTCTCTGATTTGATTAACGTACATGCGGGTTCCTTCTCGATACCCAAACATTTCCTCATTCTTTGTCTTAGTCCTATAGTGAGGGAGATCAACATTATTCTTTCATACAAAATTTCGTAAGGTGGCGTGGCTGCATTCGGAATGTAACTATTCTTGAATGAAAACTCTATCTGTAGTTCGTGATTTTCCCGACCATTCTCGATATCCAAGGTATAAACCTTTTTATGAAGTGCTATTTTTGCACGAGATTTTAACTGGAGATCCCTTTATCGGATAACATTGCAATAAAATGATTCGAGTGATTTGAAGATAAATAAACTCACTTCCAAATGTATATGAGAAGAGGAAAATATTGATATGAATGAAAACAACCATTTATGTACTTGTGATGGAAAGTCTTTATCATCATTTGGTTTTTCAACACATAATTGGGTGGCGTCCCACCAGACTTTTGTCACACAGACAAGAAGTCACACCATATGCATTGTCAATCCCAATCGGATGACGAATTGTCAAACATAAGAAGAAGGAAAGAAAAAAAATGATGTTGAAAAGAATTGCTAGGAGTTTTCCTTCCTGAATGCGTTACGGAACTTTTAACATAAAACAAGTCCGTACTTATCTAGGAATCCATTTTACAAAGTCTCAGACCCAACATCTCAACTCTAGAATTCCGGCTTGAATACCTCTATGGCACTCATGTTCCTCATAAGTCCTAAACTCTCATCGGTGCAATTTAATGCTTTTATAACTCAGGTGCAGATACTATAGCTATCGACTGCGATCATGAGTCGGATACCTTAACAATCATTTATAACGACCTCTAGTCCACAAGTTCTCACTTCCTTTAGTACATTGGGTCTTTCCCAATTCCCAACAATTTTACTATGTCAACAAATCTCCTTTGTTACACATTAATTTCCCCGAATTTAACTTTACTCAACCAAAATTCATCCTTTAGAGAAAATGGCATACAATCTCTTTTTCTCTTTCTCAGGCTGATCACATTTGTCCTTCGTTCTCTCTCTTCATCTTTTAGTAGATCGAAATATCACTTATAAAAACTATGGTCATTTGCCCACTCATTTCTTAAAATTTCCATTGATTAAACCCATAAAGTTATAGGTGCATTCATTCCCGTGATACATATATATATTTTTTCTAAAAATATGCTCCTTGAAAAACTTTGTTAAAGATAGTCTGCCTTGTCATAACAATGGAAAATAGTCCTTAGGACAGGCATCATTTAAATCTGTGAAGTTCACGCACATTCTCCATTTTCCATTGCTCTTGCTTACTATCACAGGGTTAGCTAGCCAATCAGGAAATTGAATTTCTTTAATAAATCCAGCTTCCAACAACTTCTCTACTTCCTGCTTAATGGCCTCCTGTCTTTTAGGAGCAAAACTTCTTTTCTTCTAATTGACTGTTGTCCTTCCAAGATTTACATTCAATTGATGTGTTACAAGCTCGGGTCTATCTCTGGTATGTTGGTTGCTGTCCAAGCAAAAACATCTCTGTTATCTTGCAAGAATTAAATCAGCTGTTTTTTCAGGTCCTTGGGGAGTGAAGTCCCTACATATGTCACCTTCTAGTGATCTAGAGGATCCAAAGGAGCCGGCTCCAAGTCCTCTGCGGGCTTACCCCTCCTTTCTTCTCGATCCCTGACATCCATGTCTTCGATAGGGAGAACCTTCCCCCAGTGCCACTAGGCTTTAAGGCGACCACATAACAACTCTTGGTCATTTTCTGATCTCCTTTCTCTTCCCCCACTCAATTCCTAGTTGGCAATTTGAGCTTTAGATGGTTCATAGAGGCTATCGCCTTGAAGGCATGCAGCCTAGTCTTGCCAAGGATCGCATTGTAGGTGGTGCTCACCTTGATAACTAGGAAATTCAGCATTTGAGTAGACTGTCGAGGTTCTTCGCCCATAGTCTTGGGTAATTTTATAATTCCCTCTAACCGAGATTCCACTCCATTGAAACCATAGATAGGCATGTTGGAGGGGGTCAGTTGCGAATCGTTATATCCCATTTTCACAAAGGCTTCATAAAATAGGATGTCTACGGACGATCCACCGTCTACCAAGACTCTTTTCACCGGAGAGTTTCCCATGACAGGGGTGATTACCAAGGGATCATCGTGGGGGAATCTTACCCCATCTAAGTCAGAATCATCAAACGATAAAGAGACATCAGTCTTTGCTCTCTTAGGAGGTTCTCCTATGATGCTCATTACCTCTCGGGCATATGCCTTCCTTGAGTTTCGGGAGTTACCTGTTGTGGTTGGTCCTCCTGAAATTACATTGATCACAAGCCCTCGGGGCTGATTGTTTCTCTCTTTGGGGTCGGAATCCCTTCGTTTGTCATTGTGATTCCTGTCATGTCTAGCACCCTCCTTAGTGTACCTTTTCAATTTTCCTCTTCTAATGAGAAACTCTATCTCATCTTTTAACTGACGGCAGTCATCAGTGTCGTGTCCCACATCTCTATGGAACCGGCAGTACGCGTTCTTATTTCTCTTTTAAGGATCAGTCCTTAGTAGCTTCGGCCATCGGAGGTCTTTACCCTTATCAATTTCCATCAGTATTTGGCTACGGGCAATATTTAGCCTTGTATACTCGGTGAACCCTGATCCTTCTTTCTTCTTGGAGTCATTAACATCATCATTCTTTGCATACTTGGTATCGATAGTATATTCAGTATCGCTGGGTCGCTTCTTAGAGTAGGTGCTTGAGGCTTGAAACCCTTGGGCTTTCCTCATACTTTTCTCGGCCTTGATATACTTTCTAGCTCTCTCCTGGACCTCATTCATACTCTCACGGGCCCTCTTGGCCAATGATCTCCTAAAATTTTTGTCAGAAGTTCCTTGCTGCAAGGTTATCATGGCTAAATTCTGGTCTAAATCAGGGACCTTCAAGGCTTCCTTTGTGAATCTGTTCATATAATCCCTCAAGGACTCATTCTTCCCCTGATGCATGTTCATTAGTGAAGCTGAGGTCTTCTCATGAGTCTTGTTGCTCATGAATTGACCAATGAAAGCCCTCCTCAAATCCTTGAATAACCCAACAAAGTTAGGTGGTAGACGACTGAACCACCGATGAGCCATACCACTCAGGGTTTGGGGGAACGCCCTACACTTGATGGCGTCGTTAATGGGCTGCAGAAACAATGCATTAGAGAACGTGAGAACATGATTTGAGGGATCTCTCATTCCATCATAGGCCCTAATTGTAAGCATCTTAAACTTCCTTGATATCTTCTCATTCATAATATTCTCAATAAAAGAGGGAGTAAGATCATCAGGATCTCCAAGTGGTAATAAGTCTTGGGGGTTAGCCCTAACATGACTCGTCCTTGTTCACCTCCCTGTTGGGGGCAATCTATCACAGGTGCGTTTCTGATTGACCCCCTGGCACCTTCAACTCTAAGGCGCTCTCGCCTTACTAGCGCCCTCTCCAGGTCTTTCTTCAGTCGCTAGGTTTCATCTTCATGAGCGCGTATTCTTTCCTGAAGGTTCAGGGAGTCATTATCTTGAGGCCCTCGGGGCTGGGCACTTCTCCCTCCAAGGGGCTCCTTACCGGGTCACCTCCGTCATGGGTTCATGTCCTCATCAGATGATTCCTCGTCGTCAGTAGAGTAAGGTTTAGAGAAGTCCTGACTCCTTCGTTGTGAGGTATAGTGGGGTAATAGCCCTTGCTCATAAGAGGGCTAGTAGTTTCTTGAGAGCCTATAGCGAGGGTCGGGTGTTATAGCAGATAAGAACTGCAAAGTAGGAGTAGCAATAAAAGTTATACGAAGGGGTGGAATTACTTGGAGTGGAGGAACCGAAGCATGGATGGATACATCAGGGTTGGAAAGATGAACAACGACGCTTAGGGGTCTGGTACGCCGGATACTTGCTTCAGGGTCCTCAACGGAGGTGGTGGGAACAATAGATCCTTGTTCATGCGATGTGGCAGTAGGAACGTTGGTGTCAACAGTGGTGTCAGGGACCTCTCCCTCTAGGGTGCTCGTGGTACTTCGTGTTCTAACCATGGTTGTTATCCTCTTCCCATAGACGGCACCAAATGTTACGGATAAAAAATGAGGTGTATTTAATACACAATTAATACTAGGGTTTGAGAGAGCATCGAGCTTTAACGGCTGCACTAACGTTTCGTGACTACGTCAGGTCCTCGTTAACTGCCTACGTATAATGGATGTGAGAATCAAGCCAATAAAACGTAGTTCTAATGTTGAGGGGTTAGACCCTTTATATAGGCACACGAGGGCCTTGGAATCATATTAGAATTAGGAGACTTGGTGGCCAAGTCTCCTAGTGACAAGTTTGTCTAAACCTTTAAGGAATGAGGGTCCTCGTTGGACTCTTCCCCCATTTGGGTTTCTAGATCCTTCTAGGATGAGGGCCTTCAACAGGCTTTTTGGGCCTTTACGGAGCCTTTATTAATTAATTATGAAATTAATTAAAAACAAAGGTTTAATGGGCCTATTGGCTTCAACAGAGCTTGTGGGCTGGATTTACAAATCCAGTTGATCCTATGATTTATTTTCCTAGTTCGTTTCAAGGGCCCAAGCCTTTGGACCATACCAGGTCTACTAAATGAAATAATAAATGCTACATTAATTATTTCCTCAGGGCTATTTTTATCCATATCAATATATATATTTTTTCTAAAAATATGCTCCTTGAAAAAGTTTGTTAAAGATAGTCTGCCTTGTTATAGCGGCCTCATATTTTTCTTTAAAATTATGCAACTCGTACAATCTTGTAAACATATCTACAACATCAAAACAAAAATATTGTACGATTTATTTTCTAAAATATACGTGTCTCCCAAAATATTGGTTGCACAAATTTTTAATCACAATATATGTCGCTCACAAGAATTTTTGGATAATAAAATATATATCATGCATGACAAATAATATATGTGATTGTAGAAAATAAAAATAAGAAAACTTATTTCATATTTTTGTCCGATGAATATGATATGTAGATGTTAATGGTGAGGGTTTCAACACCATGATTTACTTACAGTTGTCTCCTCATCTTTATTGACATGATTCTTTGGTCCTCTTTTTCGTTATATGTTGTTTAACACGCCATAACTCTATCGTTCGACTCCTCCATTGAAGTTGTCCAAAATCTTTTATTAACTCCTCATGTGTATTGTGTTTGTTTGATATGTGGTTTGTCCTCCACAAATGAAAGATAAAGCCCTTCCTTCTAGCACCAATTGTTGTTGGAGCATTTTCGTAACAATAGATTTTGGAGGTTGCTGGAATAATAGAGCGAAAAGTATAATAATATGGTTGTTAATGGAGGTTGGGGTTTATAAAAAAGATTGGATTGGACTTTGGAGGTTTCTCGATTTATCTCGTATATCGGATCCCCTTTTACCAAAATCTTTACATACATATTTATATGCGATCAAACTCACACAGTTCTGTTATAATTAGATATATCCCCGAGAGATATTAGGGATATATTTGTTAAATATGAGAATTAATTGATTTTATTTGATATAATATTCGCATTGTGATACCTTCCTGATTGGAAGGATATCGTTTGGAGATATTTTCCGTAATTAATGCATTGAGATTGATTATTCCCTCGTTTCAGAGAGATGATAACTTGGAGATTAAGAAATTGATTATTAATGAAATTAATACTAAAAATAAAGTAAAATAAAAGTACCATGCCAAAAATATGGCATAACAACTACTGCCTAGTTCTTTAGTGCAGCTTGCTGTAGTGGGAAACTAACCATTCTTCAATTGCTAAAATACCTGAAAATAAAGATTAGTGAAAAAAATTGGAGTACCACAATGCCTGTAATTCGAATATGGATGCAAGTATTGTTAGGAATATATTCATTTGATGATGTACAAAATACTAGAACAGGGTCTAGATTAGTTTATCTGTAATAAGTATTTCTAGTCTCTGAAATGTATAATCAGAGTCTAGAGAGTCAACATTCATGTTATTTGTACTTAGAAGAATTTCTGTAGAAAGTGAAACCAGAGTCTGCATGAAGATCAGAGTCTGAAAGGTGATCAGAGTCTATAGACAATCAGAGTATATGATCTATCAGAGTCTACATGTGATCAGAGTCTGAAGATCATCAGAGTCTGAAGATTTCAGAGTCTATACAGTTGAGGATAAATTTGGAAGAAGGTCACAGGAATGGAAAGTCTTCGAAGATCAAGATAAATATATTGCAGATATGCTATGGGAAAGAAAGAGAATTCTAGAAGGAAACTGTCAACTAATAATTAGGGATTTTATTCCTATTATAATTTTACTTTCTGTTATTAGTTGATAGACAGCTCTCTATATAAACTCTATGTAACCTAATTGTAAAGGTGTGAAAGTCGAAGCATAATTGTTTGAGTGAAATTTTGTGAGAGCATAGAGATAGAGAGAGTTGCTGTGATAAACACAGAGAAGCTGCTAGGGTTTGTGTACACCCTAGGAGAGTTTTGTATTCACAAATTAATAATACAAAACAGTACTTATTCATATTTTTGTGTTTGAGTTTGTTTTTAATTTGATTTTAAATCAGGCAGAAAAGACATACAAGTATTCAACCCCCCCTTCTACTTGTACAACTGGGAAAACAATTGGTATCAGAGCCTAACGTTTAAAATCGATCAAAGATGTCTGGAAATAAAGATGGAAATTCTAAGATTTCTATGCTTAAGAGAAACGAGTTCACCCACTGGAAGGTTAAGATGCTCCACAATCTAGAAGCAACAGACCCTGACTATCTTGACAGGATTAATGAAGGACCCTTTGTGCCCTTAAAAATTGTGCCTCAAATCAACGAGGAAGGGAACACCTCGTTGAGAAACCAAAGGCTGAATGGAAAAAAGAGGACAAGGAAAATGTCCTTAAGGAGGCAAAAGTAAAGAATATTCTCTTCAACAGTTTTGATTCTGTTCTAACTAACTGTGTCATATCATGCAAGACTGCTAAGGAGATGTGGACAAAACTTGAGGTGCACTGTCAAGGGACTAAAGATGTCAAGAAGAATGCTAGGTCTTTGCTAATTCAAGAGTATGAGTACTTTGAAGCAAAATCTGGAGAATCTATCACTGAGATGTATGATAGGTTTACAAAACTCTTGAATGAAATGGCTATGCTTGGTAAGGTTTATGATTCTGAAGATACAAACACCAAGTTTCTGAGAGCACTTCCTGAAGAGTGGGACAATAAGACTACAGCCATAAGGGAAGCTAGAGATTTGGATGAACTAACTCTAGAAGAATTGTATGGCAGACTCAAGACATATGATTTGGAGATGCAACAGAGGAAGAATAAGAAGTCTGTGAAGTCAAAATCTGTGGCACTCTTGATGGAGTCTGAGAAAGAACAACAGGAACAACCCATAGAAGCAAGAATCAAGGATTCAAGAAAGAAGGGTAAAACTGTTGTGAAGTCAGAGTCTACTGACACAGACTCTGATTCTAATGAAGAGTTTGATCTAAGTCAAATGATGGCTATGTTTGCTAAAAATTTCAAAAGAATGAAATTCAACAAAAGAACTGGCAAATTTAGCAAAAGGCCATCATTCAAGAAGGAAGATGAGAAGGTTGAGAAGAGCAAGAGTACAATAATCAAACTTGACAAAGCAAAGGTCAAATGTTTCAACTGTGGAATATTGGGGCACTTTGCTAGTGAATGCAGAAAGTCAAAAAGTCAAGGAAAAGGAAAAGCACTTCTATCAACAGGAAAGGATTGGGCAGACTCAAGCTCAGAGGATGAAATTGATTATGAAAATCTAGCATTGATGGCATCCTCCTCAAGAAAATCATAGTCTCCCAAAGAACCCTCATCTCCTAAAACTCTGGTATCAATCTTTACTCCTGAATCCTTAATTAATTTAGACTCTGATGGCATAGAGATTGTGAAAAGTGAGGTTAATAAAATAATGACAACATGTAGGTCTCTCACTAGTGAAAGTGAAAGGTTGAGAGAAGAAAATTTAACCTTAACTAAAAAGAATTGTCATTTAGAGTCTGAGTTATTATTAATGGAACAATACAAAAAGGATTCTGAGAAATATAGTCATAACTACACTGAAATTTTGAAAGCCTATGACTATGTTAGGAAAGAACTAGAAGAAGAAAGGCTTAAGTTTAAAGTTTGGACAGACTCTGGAAGAAAAGTTCAAGAAATTCTCAATAATCAAAACATGTGTCAAACTGCTGGTCTAGGCTATGACAAGAGTCAAGGCAAAAGACCTATTGTTGAGAATGATAACAATGAAAAAGCTAGCAAATTTAATACGACTAAAGACAAAAGTACATTTGTTCCTGTTAAGTTTGTGATCCCTAAAGAAAAAACTGAAACCACAAACTCATCTGTCAATAGTCCCCCTGTTGTTGACAAAAAGACAGATGAAACAGGGGCAAATAACTCTAAGAAAAATATAAACATAGGGTACTTGTCTAAGTCTAAGTTGAAAGAAAGGCTAGAGAACTTATCAGAGTCCACCAAAACTAGGAGAAATAGGAATGGTAAGGAAGGCATCAATAAGGCTAATAATTATCAAAAAGATCCTAATGCTCCTAGAAAGAAGTGTTATAGATGTGGCAACCACAACCATTTAGCTATAGATTGTAAAACAAAAATTGATATGAAATCAGAGTCTAGTCCTTCTCAAACTCTGAAAAGTCACTACATACCACAGAAACCTTGTTGTCACTGTGGTAGCATATTTCATTCTATTTATATGTGTAGGGACTATCATGATTTGTATTACAATTTTTATGAGCTAAAATCTTCTATTGATAAAAGTTGGTATGACACTGTTAAGACTCCACCAGAGTCTAGAGCAACAAAAGAGAAAGGTAAGCCAATGGTGAAAATTGTTAAGCCTGTTTCTCCTAAAATTAGTAAAAAAGGATCCAAAACTGTTTGGGTCCTCAAAACATCTAACTAGGTGCTTTATGTATGCAGGGAACCAGGGTAAAGAAAGTAACCCTAATCCTGGACAGTGGATGCTCAGGACATATGACTGGAAAGAAATCCCTGCTTACAAACTTTGAGGAAATGGCTGGCCCAGAAGTATCCTTTGGAGATGGCAACAAAGGACAAACACTGGGATATGGCAAGATTGTACTTGGGAATGTCATCATTGAACAAGTAGCTCTAGTTGATGGCTTAAGGCACAATTTAATAAGCATAAGCAACTTGGAGATAAAGGTTACCATACTGGCTTTGACAGCAAAGAGTGTCTTGTGACTCACAAAGAAACAGGCATTGTGGTTTCCAAAGGACACAGACATGGTAACATTTATGAAGCCAGCTTGGAGGATTGCATAAACAGTGAAGTCACATGTCTATACAGCAAGGCCTCAACTGAAGAAAGCTGGAAATGGCACAAGAAACTGTCACACATCAACTTCAAAGCACTCAACAAGTTGGTTAAACAGAATCTTGTAAGAGGATTACCACAGGTTGATTTTGTGCAAGATGGACTTTGTGAAGCATGTCAACTTGGAAAACAAAGGAAATCATCCTTCAAGAGCAAGACAATAAACACCATTTCTGAACCCTTTTATTTATTGCATCTTGATTTATTTGGTCCAGTAAATATTATGTCAATTAACAAAAATAAATATACTCTTGTTATTGTAGATGATTTTACAAGATTCACATGGGTTTTCTTTCTACATTCAAAGGATGAAGCTTCACAACACATAATAGACCATATCACTTTTCTGGAAAGAAAATCAAAGAAAACAGTAAGAATTCTGAGGAGTGACAATGGTACTGAATTCAAGAATTCAATCATGGAGGACTACTGTGCATCAAAGGGAATTACTCAATAATTTTATGCGCCAGGAACTCCTCAACAAAATGGAGTTGTGGAATGAAAGAAAAGGACACTCATAGAAGCTTCCAGAACAATGTTGGCAGAGTCTAAGCTGCCAGTATATTTTTGGGCTGAGGCAGTCAATACAACATGTTTCACTCAAAACTGCACTTTAATAAACATGCATGGAAAGACTCCCTATGAAATGATAAAGGACAAGAAGCCAAGTGTGAAACACTTTCACATTTTTGGATGCAAGTGTTATGTACTGAAAGTACATCCTGAAAATCTAAGCAAATTTGAAGCCAAGACAGATGAATCAATTTTTTTTGGATATGCATCGAACATTAAAGCATTCAGAGTGTTAAACTCAGAACCAAAATTGTTATAGAATCTATTCATGTTGCATTTGATGATAAAAAGTATACAGGATTGCAGGATTAGTCAGAGTCTACTACACTAGAATTTGAAAATCTAAAAAGTTCTGAGATAAATGAAGAAGAAGAGGATGAAGACCCTAAAATAAATCCTAAACCAACACAGGAACTTGCACACTCTGAGGGGGAGCCAGAAAATTCAACTCCAAATAATTCAGAGTCTAACTCATCAGGGTCTGGATCAAGCAACTCTGAACTCTTGTTAGAGTCAAGCAATTTAGGGGGAACCTCTTCATTTGAATTTCACTCAAATACAGAAGATGCAAATGACTTAGGGGGAGCTTCAAGTTCAAGAACCAATCTTCCACCTGCTATAAAATGGACAAGGAATCACACACCTGACTTGATAATTGGTGATCCTGAGAGTGGTGTACAAATAAGAACAACCACTCAAAATGAATGTCTCTATAGCTGTTTCCTCTCAAAGAATGAACCCAAGAAAATTGAGGAAGCCTTGCAAGATCCTGATTGGATTATTGCAATGCAAGAAGAATTGAATGAATTTGAGACAAATAAAGTGTGGAAACTTGTACCAAGACCTAGAGATAGATCAGTGGTTGGTGCAAAATGGGTGTACAGAAACAAACTTGATGAGAATGGAACTGTAATCAGAAACAAAGCAAGGCTAATTGTAAAAGGATACTCACAGGAGGAAGGAATTGACTATGATGAAACTTTTGCACCAGTAGCAAGATTGGAAGCTATCAGAATGTTTCTGGCCTTTGCAGCTCATTCCAAATTCAAGGTGTATCAGATGGATGTGAAAAGTGCATTCTTAAATGGAGAATTGGAAGAAGAAGTCTATGTGGAGCAACCACCAGGATTTGTTGATCCAAAGTTTCCTGATCATGTTTACATGTTAGACAAGGCACTATATGGATTAAAGCAAGCACCTAGAGCATGGTATGAAACTCTTTCAAAATTTCTTCTTGAAAATGGATTCACAAGAGGTACCATTGACAAAACTCTCTTTATTAGAAAATATAAAGGTGATATTTTGCTTGTCCAAATTTATGTTGATGATATTATATTTGGATCTACTAATGATAATCTCGGTGAAAAGTTTAGTCAACTAATGCATTCAAATTATGAAATGAGCATGATGGGAGAATTAAACTTCTTTTTGGGGCTTCAAGTCAAACAGAATGATGATGGAATTTTCATCAATCAAACAAAGTATGTAAAAGAACTGTTGAAGAAGTTTGATATGCAAGATTCTGCAACTGCTAAAACTCCCATGTCAACAGCTACTAAGCTAGACTCTGACCCAAAGGGTAAGAAAGTTGACAACACTAGCTATAGAGGTATGATTGGCTCATTGTTATATTTAACTGCTAGTAGACCAGATATAATGTTTGCAACTTGTCTGTGTGCCAGATTTCAAGCTGACCCTAGAAAATCACACTTAATAGCTGTGAAAAGAATTTTTAGATATCTCAAGGGGGCACAAACTCTTGGACTTTGGTATCCTAGAGAGTCAGATTTTTCACTAATTGGCT
This sequence comes from Oenanthe sinensis, assembly GCA_028671895.1. Taxonomy (NCBI): domain Eukaryota; kingdom Viridiplantae; phylum Streptophyta; class Magnoliopsida; order Apiales; family Apiaceae; genus Oenanthe; species Oenanthe sinensis. Next base: position 18,013,850 of record CM053807.1, read on the forward strand.
ATTCAGATTCTGACTATGCAGGATGCAAAGTAGACAGGAAAAGCACAACAGGACAATGCCAGTTTCTTGGCAACAGATTAATTTCTTGGTTTAGCAAGAAATAATAAACTGTATCAACCTCAACAGCTGAGGCTGAATACATTGCAGCTGGAAGTTGCTGTGCTCAAATTCTGTGGATGAGAAATCAATTACTTGATTATGGACTAACATTCTCAAATATTCCTATGTATTGTGATAATACTAGTGCTATTAAAATTGCAGAGAATCCAGTCCAACACTCTAGAACAAAGCACATTGATGTCAGGTATCACTTTATTAGAGAACATGTTGAAAATGGTACTGTGACACTTCACTATGTTCCAACTGACAGACAGATTGCAGACATTTTGAAAAAACCACTTGATGAGTCTACCTTTCTCAGACTGGTAGGTGAATTAGGTATGTTAAATATGTAAGTGATCAAAAATTACAATAAGCAAGGTATGTACTTTAATTATAGTCCCTGTCTTAACACACTGTGATTAATTATTATTGCAATATTTTGTTTGGTATTTTACCTTGACAGAGTCTAGTTTTTAGACTCTGACGAGTCTGTAGACTCTGAGAAAATTATCGCCTAGACTCTGAAACGGTTAAAATTCGCGCCTGCAAACTCTGATTGCATTTAAAATGTTCAAATGACTTGAAATAGGCGGTAACAGTTATCTTTTGACTGGAGACAGGCTGTAGACTCGTGTGTATTGTATGAAACTTGAACAAAATAGATTTTTTCATGCAATTTATTCACTTGTTTATTGCAATTATTTTCTAAGGCAAAAATATTCATAGAGCTTTTTACGAACCCTAGCTAATTTCTTCAAGCTTTTCCATCACTTTCCACTCAACAACTTTAATGGCTTCTGTTTCTACTGTCATGAGGGGCCCTAAGGCGATTGCTTTCACATTTGGGGATTTTGATTTCATGACTACAAATCATGTTGCTGCTCTTGGAGATAAGAAAGGAGTAGATGCTGACTACTTTCCAATGATGGATTTCATGGAGCAATCTGAACTCATTTACATTCTGAAAGCATCTCCAGTGATTCATATGGATGCTGTCTCCATACCTTGGAGTTCTACACAGGTTGTTGATCCTTCTCAGGATCAACCAGGTAAAATAATGTTCACCTTTGGCTCGACTACATTTGATGTCATTGCAGATGTGCTTAATTCTGTGTTTAAATTGCCTGTTAAATCTTCTTTTGATGAAACTGTATCTGATGATGACATTAAAAACATGTTTAAGGCAATAGGTTATTCTGCTAGCTTAGATAACATGAGCAAGATAACTAGGCCTTACTTAAGAAAAGAATGGTCATTTTTCTTTGATCAAATTGCTAAGTGTTTCACTGGTAAGTGCAGTGGATTTGATGCTATTACTGCTATTACTTATCAAATTGGTCACAGTCTCCTATTTGATAGAATAATCAACATTGGTGATATGTTGCTCACTCAAATGAGAGCAAAATTAAATAATGTGCATGAGGGGAGGAAGAAAGTCTACTATCATAGATTTCTTATGATTCTCCTTAATCACTTCATTCCTGACATGTCAACCAAGTTGGCAGATGATTGTTGTGTGCAGGCCTACAAACAACAAAGGAGGATATTCTCTGACATCAAGAGAATTGATGACAAAAAGAAGAGTCTACCTGCCATGCACTATCCACAGGTAATGCAGGTAAAACTCTCAACCTACAAACCTTCTATCTACAATGATTCTTTTTTTGGTGGTGACATGGTGCAGGAACAAGTACTGGAGAGTCCCCCTGCACCTACCCCAGTCACCAAATCCCCTTCAATTACACAATCTTCCAAACCAAAATCCAAAAAGAAACCAACCTCTGGTGTCTCTCAACAGACACCAGTTGTAAAGAGGAGAAAATTGGTTCAAACCAGGCTTATAGATGAGCACAGTGATGAGGAGCTCAACCCTCTAGAGAAACAAGTTGTTGAAGGTCTTTCTTTGCTAAAAGAAGGTCATGATACACTTGATTCTAACCTTCCATCCAAGTCTGTAGTCTCTGAAAAGGCTACAGACTCTGAAAAACCTAGAGAAGCACCTCAGGATTCTCACATTGAGTCTCCTGAGAAATCTTTTGCTCAGAAGAACAGAAGGTTAAAGAAGGATTATTCTGCACACACGCACAAGCCTGTTATTATTACTAACCCTGTTTTGCAGGAAACAGATGCTCCCAATGCTCTTGTAGAGCCAGACTCTGAAATCAAGAAAACACATGAACCAGAGTCTAATGTTGAGTCAGAGTCTAGACTGCCTTTAGACTCTGATCATGAAACATTTTGGGAATGAATGCCATTGGATGCAGCCTCATGTCTAATTGATGAGATCATTACTTCAAGTGATGAGGCACTGCTATTCTTATATTCTTTGATGGAATCAGTTGAAGATCCAGGGCAATATCAGACTAAATCTCAAGTCTTGGATTTTCTTTCAACCTATGAAACCCTAATGAAGAAAATGAAACAGGAGCTACAAATGTCTGCACAGGATGTGGTTAAAAATCTCTACAGCTACCTATTCAACTCTTCATTCGAAGTACAAGCAGCTAGGCTCATAGAAGGCAGAACAAATGAAGTTTTCAAAGCACTAGGTGTGCCAGACTCTGAACAACAAATAACAAAGAAGCCTAAAAAGCTTAAGGTCCATAAAAGGAGAGCATTAGAGTCTGTTGCTGAGTTGGAAACTGAGATTGAGCAACCAGTTTTTAACCATGAAGCAATTTGGGATAATGGAGTTACCTACATGATAGCCATTCAATGGATCTCTCAAGTTCAACCTCTGTCAAGACAGGTGGCTGACTATCTTGTCCATAATATAGGTACAACTGCCAACAAATACATCTATCCAACCTACCAAAGTAGACTGGATCAATTCAAGGGCACATATTTTCAAAGAGTAAGAAGGGAACTGCAGGAACTCTTCAATCTCACAGATGCCCAGACAATCAATGCAATCCATCTCAGGGCCTTTCATCACAAGTTGGATGCATTTATTCTTGAAGAACAACAGGAGGTAGCAGGTGATGCAAGGCAGTTGGAGGTTGGGACTAGTGAACTAGTGGTGACTAGTGATAAAGATGCTCAGTCTGCCTCACCCACACAAGAACCACCTAGTCAGAGGTTGGGTGATAGTGGGGCAGGGGAGTATGCTGTTGGGCCCTCCTTGACAATTCATCAAAGAGCTGATGAGAACCCCAGTGATATGGGAGGACAGACTCTGATGGATGCTCATGAAGTAATTTCCCACTCTATTCTATCAGAGTCTATCCATCTTGAAGGGGAGTCTCATGCACAAACAGTCAAAGATGGTAACACTCAGACTCTAACTTCTAATGAAGTCATATTGAAGCAGTCTGAGTCTAGAGTAGACCCTGAGACTGGAATACTGGAGCCAACAGACTCTGAAAAGAGAGAAGATGCTAGTAAGGGTTCAGAATCTGTTGATGCTCGCCCCTTGGTGGAAACCCCTAGCCTTCAGACATTTGAAGGGGTTCCCCTCCATCAAGGTGGTTCCGGTATTGAAGCACTATTATTATCTCTCAACCCATCTTCTGTAGGTTTATTGAGTGCACCCTCCACATTGAGTGACAAAATATCTGAGAGGCTAGCACTGGACCAGGCAAAAGGAGAGGTAGAAAAGGCTGTAGAGAGCCTGAGTGAGATTGAGAAAGTGGGTGCCCAACCCCACTGTGAGCATGAGAGATTAGGGTATCCTGAACCTAGCTTTACTTATTGGGATCAAGATTTTCCAAAGAGTTGGTCCAATGAGTTGGAGCAGGGGATGGATGACAATTCACTATGTCTGATTATGCAGATTGGCAAACAGGAGGAGGCTCTTGCTGCTTAGAAATCATTTACACAGAGACCACATCTTCATCTGGTGGATTCTCTAGCAAGGAGAGCAGATAGGGTCATGGAGGCTTTGGTGGATAATCCTGTAATTATAACTGAGGCTGCATATTCGAAGTCAGAAGAACCACTCTTAATCATGCCTATAAGGGCTAGACTTCCAAAGTCTACAGTCTCTGATCACTCTAAGGAGGAGTCAGGGTCTTTAGTCCCGTTTGCAATTTCGGAGTCTACACCACCACCAGAGTCTACACCTCCATTCACAAAGCTAGAGCCTGTTACTGAGGAGTGCACTTCTGAAGATGATGATCACCTTACTCCTTCTTTTATCTATTTTGATCAGGTGTTTCCTCAGTCTTGGGAGTCTGCACAGCAAAGAGGCATCAATGATAAAGATTCTTTTGAGTGTATTTTGGATATTCATCATTCTGAGAGATTTAAAGCTTTTCAGGAAAAATCCTTTCAACAGGAACATGGTTACTATCCTGGTGAAGAAGATCAAGTCTTAGATGGAGCTGTTAAAGCTGAGTTACCTGATGTTGCTGCTCAATTATCCAGTGTGGTCCAGGACATTTCTCATATTAAAATCAAGCTCACTGGTGTTGATAATATAACTTCTCTGCTCAATACCAGATTTGACAGAATTCACTCCCTTCAATTATCCAAAGAAGTAGCTTTTAAAGATGGTCTAGCTGCTATCACTACAACTCAAGCCTCTCTTCAAACTATGGTTTTTGTTTGACCACCAAGGTTGATTCAGTTATTGCAGCCCAGGAAAATATCTCCACTGTTCTTGAGCAGATTCTTTTGGCTATCACCAGTAATGATGATGTCAAAAAGGGGGAGAAGGAGAAGCAAGGTGAGTCCTCCAGGAGACATAAGGATGAGGGATGCAAGGATACATCAAGGGGAGTTAAAAGGAGAAGAGATGGTGATGATGGTGATAGTTCTCATGGTCCTAGGGGTCTTGATGATGTGCAACAAAAGCAATCTGGAGTAGCAAGAACTCAAACACATCAGTTAGGGACTAGACATGGGAAATCAGAGTCTAAGTCAGACTCTGATAAGCAAAGAAAGAAGTCAGACTCTGATCAAACTCAAGAACCTTCATATTGGAAGTGCAGTCAATCAAATCTGTAACTTAGAGCTAAAAAGAAGATAGGTCTTGGAGGATTTGAAGAATCTGACATTGACAGAACATCTACTCTAACCAGGGATCCTCAATCCTTGACAGATAGGCAGTTTGAGAAGATCACTCAGAAGAACTTAAATAAAGTAGTGTATGCTCAAATTGTTTATAATGTTTTTGAAACAAAGATACAAGGAGGTCAGGGAGGTACAGAAAAGGTGAAAAATGAGAAGTTGGTTTACTTCTTAGAAGGTGGAAGTGTAAGATGGATTAGTCAGTCAAATTTTATCTTTTTCAAACAGGTTGAGGAACTACAATATATTAGATTCCTACTTCAAATTGCTTATGAAGTTAACAAGAGCAAAGAAGCTGTCACACACAAATGGTTCAAGGAGATTGATAGGAAGCTGATTTTGTACAGACAAGCAAATCGAAAAATGGGAAAATTTTCTTTAAAATATGTTGATACTGAGGGAAATGATCAAGTCATTTCATTGGAAGAAAAACAGATTAAATTTCAAGAAGGTGTGGGTCATTACTTTGGGTTTCAGCCTATGAGTGAGAAAGTTAGTGTTCTGATGTTGAAGGACTTAAAAGACCAAGAAAGCAGTGCAAATGATCTGAGAGCAGCTTACTGTTAAATCAAATGCTCAAGTGAAGAAATGAAGAAATTGAAGAAATTTGTTGGTGAGGCTCTGGCAATTGTGGAGGAAAATATGTTGAATTCATTTTTGAAGAATAATCCAGCCTTTGAGAAGATTAAATAAGAAGTAATTCTTTTTCCTTTATAATTCTTTTATACTGTTCTAGATTAATAGTTTTATTCTTTAGTTTTGACATCATCAAACCTTGATTTATGCTTACATTTTATAAAGCATAAATAGGGGGAGATTGTTAGGAATATATTCATTTGATGATGTACAAAATACTAGAACAGGGTCAAGATTAGTTTTTCTGTAATAAGCCTTTCTAGTCTCTGAAATGTATAATCAGAGTCTAGATAGTCAACATTCATGTTATTTGTACTTAGAAGAATTTCTGCAAAAAGTAAAGCCAGAGTCTGCATGAAGATCAGAGTCTGGAAGCTGATCAGAGTCTATAGACTATCAGAGTCTATGATCTATCAGAGTCTACATGTGATCAGAGTCTGAAGATCATCAGAGTCTGAAGATTTCAGAGTCTATACAGTTGAGGATAAATTTGGAAGAAGGTCACAGGAATGGAAAGTCTTCGAAGATCAAGATAAATATATTGTAGATATGCTATGGGAAAGAAAGAGAATTCTAGAAGGAAACTGTCAACTAATAATTAGGGATTTTATTCCTATTGTAATTTTACTTTCTGTTATTAGTTGATAGGCAGCTCTCTATATAAACTCTATGTAACCTAATTGTAAAGGTGTGAAAGTCGAAGCATAATTGTCTGAGTGAAATTTTGTGAGAGCATAGAGATAGAGAGAGTTGCTGTGATAAACACAGAGAAGCTGTTAGGGTTTGTGTACACCCTAGGAGAGTTTTGTATTCACAAATCAATAATACAAAACAGTACTTATTCATATTTTTGTGTTTGAGTTTGTTCTTAATTTGATTTTAAATCAGGCAGAAAAGACATACAAGTATTCAACCCCCCCTTCTACTTGTACAACTGGGAAAACAATTGGTATCAGAGCCTAACGTTTAAAATCGGTCAAAGATGTCTAGAAACAAAGATGTCAATTCTAAGATTCCTATGCTTAAGAGAAACGAGTTCACCCACTGGAAGGTTAAGATGCTGCACCATCTGGAAGCAACAGACCCTGACTATCTTGACAGGATTATTGAAGGACCCTTTGTGCCCTTAAAAATTGTGCCTCAAATCAACGAGGAAGGCAAAATAACTGAAGAACACCTCCTTGAGAAACCAAAGGCTGAATGGACAAAAGAGGACAAGGAAAATGTCCTTAAGGAGGCAAAAGTAAATAACATTCTCTTCAACAGTTTGGATTCTGTTCTAACTAACTGTGTCATATCATGCAAGACTGCTAAGGAGATGTGGACAAAACTTGAGGTGCACTGTCAAGGGACTAAAGATGTCAAGAAGAATGCTAGGTCTTTGCTAATTCAAGAGTATGAGTACTTTGAAGCAAAATCTGGAGAATCTATCACTGAGATGTATGATAGGTTTACAAAACTCTTGAATGAAATGGCTATGCTTGGTAAGGTTTATGATTCTGAAGATACAAACACCAAGTTTCTGAGAGCACATCCTGAAGAGTGGGACAATAAGACTACAGCCATAAGGGAAGCTAGAAATTTGGATGAACTAACTCTAGAAGAATTGTATGGCAGACTCAAGACATATGATTTGGAGATGCAACAGAGGAAGAATAAGAAGTCTGTGAAGACAAAATCTGTGGCACTCTTGATGGAGTCTGAGAAAGAACAACAGGAACAACCCACAGAAGCAAGAATCAAGGATTCAAGAAAGAAGGTGATCAGGGTCTATAGACTATCAGAGTCCAAAGACTATCAGAGTCTATGATCTATCAGAGTCTACATGTGATCAGAGTCTGAAGATCATCAGAGTCTGAAGATTTCAGAGTCTATACAGTTGAGGATAAATTTGGAAGAAGGTCACAGGAATGGAAAGTCTTCGAAGATCAAGATAAATATATTGCAGATATGCTATGGGAAAGAAAGAGAATTCTAGAAGGAAACTGTCAACTAATAATTAGGGATTTTATTCCTATTATAATTTTACTTTCTGTTATTAGTTGATAAGCAGCTCTCTATATAAACTCTATATAACCTAATTGTAAAGGTGTGAAAGTCGAAGCATAATTGTCTGAGTGAAATTTTGTGAGAGCATAGAGGTAGAGAGAGTTGCTGTGATAAACACAGATCCAATTGACATCATATCTTCAAACTCGCAATGTTCATAACTCTTATCGAATGCAACCTTGGGCAATTCCTCTAGGTCAATCTCTATTTCAGGATACTTGATCCTCGAATCTAACCTCGAAGGGTAAATTGTGTCTCCAATTAGTCGGATAATCTTTATCCATGGTTAGGATATTCATTCCTAATTGCAATCTTAATCAATTTCGGCAATCAACACCCTGACTCCTGGTGCTATCCTTTTCTTCAACAATCAAAACAAGTGCACCTCATGGTGACACTTTCATTCTCCTCATGCCTCTCTCTAATACTTCTTTTACTTGAGTGATTAATCCTTTTTCATCTTGGTAGGTGCAAACTTCTAATATAACTTTGATGCTAGTGATGTCCCTGACACTAGATCAATGGTGAATTATAATACTCTATCAGATAGTACCTCATAAGGTCACTGATAATCACATCCTCAACCCATTAGCTACTACATACTCTCTTTTTTTTTTCAAGTATTTCCTCTTTCGTACCAATCACGGTTGTTCAACAACCTATCATCCAAAGTGTAATAGTTCACTTCCATTATAATCAAAATTCCTCAGTTTGTCTCTCTGTCCTTGAACACAACTTCATCATTATTGTATAATCTTAACCTTCACTATTTTATCTCTATCATTACTTTGAACATCCTTTTGTCGACGATATTTTTATCTCGACATTACATCTATTCTCTTTTCTCAACTGAACTTATATCTCTGCTGAATGGCACTAGTAAATATTCTTACAATATTACTCTTTCTGCCTCAGTCTTGCACTCTCGAATCACCACTTCTTACGCTTCCACTTTTCCTTATAACAATTTCTTGAATCATCATCAATTAATATATTATATCCATCACAATAATTTATTTGGTCATAGCATACGAGACAACCACTCAACAACTATTGTAACCTTTAATTCATAATATTCCATACTTAGGTTATTTCGTCCTATTCCCAAACTTCAACTTCATCCAGCTTCCCAAATATTTAGGAACGTATTCGTAAGATACACAACCTAGTTCTGGAAATAGACAGATTCACTTCAAAAGTTCATACTTACCCTCGTGAAAGCAACAATTGCTAGGCTTGACTATTCACAATAATTATTCCACCGGCTCTGGTTTAGACTCAGCTCTGGGTTACACCCTCCCTGGATTTCCCCCTTAATCACGGGTCTTTAACGAATTGCACTCATGGGTGATACTTTCTGAGGTGAATCAACACCCTCTATTTAAGCCTTTTCATAAGGAGAGTTTCCTCAAAACACACTTCTTTCAAACATCTTGGTTTAATAATCCTTATCACTGTCCACCACAGCAGGACTGTCATAATACTCAACAGGCTACCAAACACAACACTGAGATATGCTAGATCAACATTACCTATCAGGTTTCTACTTAAGGGAAGATTCCTCACAACTTATAACAATTTCATGTTCATACATTTCTCGTCTGGTCCTTCCGACCGTCACTTTTCAAAACTCATGGTCTACACGACATATGGTATATTACTAAAAGGACGAGACATACTATCCATTATGTAGTCTCAATCAATTCACACCTATGGGTTTATAATTGTATTATGGGACCTCTTCCCCGAACCCTTTATCTCAACTAAACCATTAAATTCTCAATGAATGCTCAGAACCCTCTTTTCTGTCCGTAGTCCCACCACTACCAGAAGGAGCTTTATACCAACATTTACACACTGGGTCATTCATACTTTTCATCCTGACCACAATATCCCGAATGCGTTGGTCACTACACTAATAGGCTTACCTTGATCAGAAAATACTTAACATACTTAGAAGATACAACAGACGTGCGTCTTAACTCCTCGTTGTGACTTTATACCGTATCAATACTACGCATTGTCTTAACAATTATGCTCGGCTTCTTATCCTCAATAGAATCCTCAAAATCTTTATACTTATCAGCTTTGTACAAAATATATCATTGCCTCTCTCGGAACGGTCTTGCCAGTTCCTATCCGAAATCTATATCCCAAATGTCATTCATAATCTCCTCACTACTAACTCCAAGTAGATGACCTTTTCTTAACTCATTCATTGGTACTACATCCGATAGTCCAATTACGAACTCTACATGAGTTCTCACGTTAACCTCTTATATCTTAATACCTCTTAACACTCTCGTATCTAAGTGCTATAACTCATGCTCTGATACCACCTCTGTAACGCCCCCAAATCCGGGGTCTGGGATTTGAGTCGTCACGACATCATCCAATCCTTTAAAACCTGCAATACTCAACAATTCAACCAAATCACATCATAGACCCCTCTCTCTCACACATACAAGTTATAGTCTTAGAAACGATATACAACAAGTACCATTAGTTATTACAAACTGAATGTACTTAACCAGGATCTCACGCTATCAATGATAACCTCTACCTGAAGTGACATTGATAACTAGATCGATACCGAAAACCTATTCAACTTACTTCTGCGGAATTGTTCTTGGCTGAACCATCTCATAGGTGAATCTCCTACTTTCCTTCCTTGAAGTATGGAGCCGATCCAATGTGTGCTCGCTTTCTCTGAAAATTGATTATAAAGCAAGGGTGAGCGAAAGAATGCTCAGCAAATTATCCACCATATTATCTATGTGATTCTCATCAAAGAACATGATAATCACTACTATCTCAATAGTATATTATAGGGTTACCGGTATAGGGTAAGCATAACAAATTATCTCTCGACGATACATATTGTCGGAGTTTTCTCTTAAAGTCATTTATCCTCAACATGGGGTTTAGAAGAATATAATCCGAACATTATAGTTCATTATATAAAATAAGACACTATCAAATATAGTGTTACCACTCTTTCATAATTCCTCTGAAACTTTTGAGATAAAACTCAATGAACTTATTATGTTCACCGTTTTGAGATAATCTTATCAATAACTTAGCAAAATAGTATCAACTATAGCTTTGCTAGATTCCCATAAATATAATAAGTACCCACTTTCAAGATACCGCAATCATAGTTGCTTCTCATCATAAACAAATCATACCCCTTTAACCATACCCCTTGTAAGGTTTAAAATCTAGTAAAACATTTCAAAGATCTATAATTTAATTGGTATATATCATATATCCACTTAAATCTTTAAAATAAACCTTTTGTCAAAACCTCTTAGACAATTCCAGCATACTATGGATGTTCGGTGTACATCATGTACCCGCTTAAGTTTTCAAAATAACTTTTTATCAAAATATCTCGACTGACCTGTTGTGTTGTGATATATATAAAGAAAGCAAGCGTGAGCAATATAGCTCCGCAAGCACATATATAACTGTAAATATTCTCTTTTAAAACATTGTTAAAAAAATTGCAATATTATGCATACTTTACGTACTCTACGAGTTTGCAAAATAAACTTTTTTTTTTGTCAAAGTAGTTTGAATGAGTATGAAAATCTCAACATCTCAACCACTGACAACACCCTCGGTAAATCAGCTCCTAGGCTTTCATTACGATGTTGCAGCACAATTCTAATTGGAAGATGGGACTTTATCTGGAGCATCCACCACGCCTATTATACACGATGATCAGTCGTATAGTACAATAGTTAAGTAACCTTTACTACTAGTAGAAGGATGATCCAAAACAGGTCATCACCCTAGGCAACACATGGGCCTTTAAATGTTGGACCGTGCGTCACTCGGCCTCTTACGCTAGATGGACTGTGCCGCACACAAGCCTCTTACACTTTATATCTCCAAGTCCACTGGAATAATCTATAACCTGGAACTGGAACTTAATCCTAATTCCCCAAGTGTATCATACTTGTTAATAGATTCATCTATCTAACTTGGAACTAGAACTCAATCTTAGTCCCCCAAGTATATCATACTTGTTAATAGATTCATCTATCTAATCTGGAACTAGAACTCAATCTTAGTCCCCCAAGTATATCTTACTTGTTAATAGATTCACAAAACTCTGAATGTGTACTGCCAGAATATTCGGGGCAGTCCTTTCACCACAAATGTGTGTTGACCTCCGTCAACTGATGTCCTCTATCAAGGGATGAAAACCATTTAAAACCACGACCCGGGAGTTAGTTGGAAAACCTCTCATGTTTTGATAAGTTGAAAACCCTACCACCGAAGGGCAGTGATGCCAAAACATAATCTCTTTTGAAAAATAAATCACCTTTTTCTTTCTAGACCTCGTTCCCTATTTTTGATAAGTCTGAAAATATTTTATTCTTATTAAAAGAATAAAATAAAATATAAATAAGTATTAGGGAACCCTCACTATTTTTAAATAATTTTTCTGAAGGTCGAAATATTTTTAAATAATTATCAAAGACCTCCACTAATTTTGAAATCAATTTAGAATATTTAATAAATATTCAAATAATATTTATTAAATAATTATTCAATTAATAAACCCTTTTTAAATGAATATTCAAAATAATATTCATTAATTAAAATAAATATTCAAATAATATTTATTAACTCCATTTAATCCTTTTATTAAAAGAATATCCAAAATATATTTATTGGAATATTTAAACCCTTTATTTTGAAATAATCTGCCTCCGGCGTTCCCCGGATTACAACAGTTTTTAAAACAACTTTCCAACTCCCGGTCTATGTTTGAAAATACGAATATCTGCTCTACTCCTAGAGCCTTTATAAACACCGGCTTATATCTATAATACCTTATAGCATATAGCCAAATAATTACGAAAGGTTCAAACAGTTATTAAATCAATACGTAATTTCAAAAATAGTATATATCACAACCACAACATCAGTATATCAAGTACATGTTTCAAAAACTTGCATAAACATAATTTAATTTCCTATGTAACTCAAGAATATAATCTTTTGAAAATAAAAGTATAAGGTTAGGAGAACTTGCCTTTGGTCCTTAGCAACGGGCAGGCATTCCAATTAAGTCTCCTTTTCTCAAGGTATGGATACATCTTCTCTCGTCACTTAGACGTCATAATACTCCATCTTGATATCTTTCTACTATAACAAGATATATATATCAACTTGGTCTCATATCTCAAGCAAACACAACTCAACTACACATTTAGTTATTAAACTCAAAATCAACCAAACGAACAAATCCCCCTTTTGGGAAACTCACCACTTCTTGTTACAACTATGCCTCAATATTAACTCCACAACCTATCTCGAGTCCAATCGTGACCATTACGATTGACACTTTGTCATTTTATTAACTCTTATTTTGCCCGACATTTCACCTCCTCGGGCCTACTTTAGCTACTCGCAAAACTATCTTGTCAATGATTTTTAATCAAGTTCTTTGCATCTACGTATAATCATGATGTTCCTTAACAACTTTCGTTACTTGGTCGACTCGAGACAAGTCCTCTAACTTGCTCGAATTCGACTCCCAAAACGGTGGTTTAACATTTTCCTCACGTTCATTTCACTTAACACCCCGTTTTCTAGCATTTTTAATAAATTGGAAATTAATCCATTTGACACGATTTCTTTTCTGAGGTGTTCTATGACTTTCAAGGAATATCTCATAAAAGTTTCAGATTTTATTAAGCTCCGTAGCTAGTCCAATCATAGCCTCAAAGTTGGACAAAAACAGGATTTCAATCTCCTGCGCTACCGTTACTAAATCGACCATAACTTTTGACTCGTAACTCCAAATGATGCAAACTTAGCGCGCAAACGATCTAGAGAATATCTAGAATACAATCCATCAAAAATTACCCCTGGACAGGGGACTCATTTTCAACTGTCCAAAACAGGGCAGTAGCTTCTCCTACGAACAGCGTCGCCGCGCAACTTTGGTTTCAATATTTTTATAAACTCGAAAATGTAACATCTTTGCATGAAATTTTACAGGAGCCTTAATCAATGTCCAAAATATATATCCTCCAAATTTCATGATTTTTGGAAACTGGTAAGGGGTCTGTTTATATTTCCAAAGTGAGCACAAGACAGCAGTTTGCTCATTTTCATCACCTTCACTAAAACTAGCTTTTCTCTTAAACCGTAAATCGTATCGACTCCATTTTTATACCAAAACAATCTACACAACAAGCTCTACTATTTACTGGGCAGTGGTGTTCAAGAATATTGTTTTGACAGTTCGAAATGCTTGGCTAAAACAGTCCATATGCAAACGGGCATTACGACGGCTATAAACTTAACGTTTTCCAGATTCAACCAACGTGAATCCATTAACAACCAACATCAATCATCAACACTACAATCTTTACTATAACATCAGTTGATAAACTTCATAAAATTATTACCATCAACAATCCAAAACTTTCTAAAATATTCCAAAACACTTCAATTCGATTATAACCATAACTTTCTAAAATATAATCCTCTTGATCACAACTTAATTCTCTTATTCCTCAATATCTCATAAATTACGAAACAAATAGTAAAAGTGAAAATCCTCGGATTTTGACAACTTTTACATTCACTCATTTGTTTCATACAAAAACATTACATCTCCGGATTTCAATCTTTCCAACACTTACTTAGTGTGGCTAAAAAGTTTTTCATAATCCGTAAAATAACTATTCATCGAGGTCTTTTATAATTAAATAAAAAAAAATTAATACGTCAAAAATACGGGTTATTACAAAACGAGTCAAGAATGGAGCTACAAGTTGTTTCCAAGTTCAAACGAGTAAAAAATAAAGTCTCAAGTTGTCACATATTGTTTTCTTATTCAAATGAGCCAAGAATGATCCTACAAGAGTTTACAAGTTGTTTCCATGTTCAAACGAGTCAAGAATGAAGCTACAAGTTGTTTTCAAGTTCGAACGAGTAAAGAATGAAGTTTAAAGTTGTTACGGATTGCTTTCATGTTCAAATGAGCCAAAAATGATCCTACAAGAGTTTACAATTGTTTCAATGTTGAAATGAGTCAAGAATGAAGCTACAAGTTGTTTCCAAGTTCTAACGAGTAAAGAATGAATTTTAAAGTTGTTATGGATTGTTATCAGGTTCGAATGAGCCAAAAATGATCCTACAAGAGTTTACAATTGTTTCAATGTTGAAACGAGTCAAGAATGGAGCAACAAGTTGTTTCCAAGTTCAAACGAGAAAAGAACAAAGTCTCAAGTTGTTACATATTGTTTTCCTGTTCAAATGAGCCAAGAATGATCCTACAAGAGTTTACAAGTTGTTCCCATTTTCAAACGAGTCAAGAATGAGGCTACAAGTTGTTTCCAAGTTCGAACGAGTCAAGAATGATGTCTCAATTTGTTACGGATTGTTTACGTGTTCCAATGAACCAAGAATGATCCTACAAGAGTTTACAATTGTTTCAATGTTCAAACGAGTCAAGAATGATGGGGTTTCCAAGTTCGAACAGTAAAGAATGAAGTCTAAAGTTTGTGCAGATTGTTCTCATATTTAAATGAGCCAAAAATGATTCTACAAGAGTTTACAATTGTTTCAATGTTCAAATGAGTCAAGAATGGAGCTACAAGTTGTTTCCAACTTCAAAGGAGTAAAAATAATGTCTCAGGTTGTTACAGATTGTTTTCATGTTCAAATGAGCCAAGAATGATCCAACAAGAGTTTACATGTTGTTTCCATATTCAAAGGAGTCAAGAATGAAGCTACAAATTGTTTCCAAGTTCGAACGAGTAAAAATTGAAGTCTGAAATTGTTACGGATTGTTTTCATGTTCAAATGAGCCAAAAATAATCCAACAAGAGTTTACAATTGTTTCAATGTTCAAATGAGTCAAGAATGAATCTACAAGTTGTTTCTAAGTTAAAAAAGTAAAGAATAAAGTCTCAAGTGGTTAATAATTGTTTTCAACTCCAAATGAACCAAGAATGATCCTATAAGAGTTTACAATTGTTTCAATATTCAAACGTGTCAAGAATGATGGGTTTCCAAGTTCGAACAGTGAAGAATGAAGTCTAAAGTTGTTACGGATTGTTCTCCTATTAAAATGAGCCAAAAATGATCCTACAAGAGTTTACAATTGTTTCAATGTTCAAACGAGTCAAGAATGGAGCTACATGTTGTTTCCAAGTTCAAACGAGTAAAGAATAAAGTCTCAAGTTGTTACAGATTGTTTTCTTGTTCAAATGAGCGAAGAATGATCCTACAAGAGTTTACAAGTTATTTCCATGTTTAAACGAGTCAAGAATGAAGCTACAAGTTGTTTCCAAGTTCGAACGAGTAAAGAATGAAATTTAAAGTTGTTACGGATTGCTTTCATGTTCAAATGAGCCAAAAATGATCCTACAAGAATTTACAATTGTTTCAATTTTGAAACGAGTCAAGAATGAAGCTATAAGTTATTTCCATGTTCGAACGAGTAAAGAATGAAGTCTAAAGTTGTTTTGGATTGTTGTCAGGTTCGAATGAGCCAAAAATGATCCTACAAGAGTTTATAATTGTTTCAATGTTTAAACGAGTCAAGAATGGAGCAACAAGTTGTTTTCAAGTTCAAACGAATAAAGAATAAAGCCTCAAGTTGTTACAGATTGTTTTCATGTTCAAACGAGCCAAGAATGATCCTACAAGAGTTTACAAGTTGTTTCCATTTTCAAACGAGTCAAGAATGATGCTATAAGTTATTACCAAGTTCGAACGAGTCAAGAATGATGTCTCAATTTTTACAGATTGTTTACATGTTCCAATGAACCAAGAATGATCCTACAAGAGTTTACAATTGTTACAATGTTCGAACGAGTCAAGAATGATGGGGTTTCCAAGTTCGAACAGTAAAGAATGAAGTCTAAAGTTTTTACGGATTGTTCTCATTTTTAAATGAGCCAAAAATGATTCTACAAGAGTTTACAATTGTTTCAATGTTCAAATGAGTCAAGAATGGAGCTACAAGTTGTTTCCAACTTCAAAAGAGTAAAAATAATGTCTTAGGTTGTTACAGATTGTTTTCATGTTCAAATGAGCCAAGAATGATCCAACAAGAGTTTACATGTTGTTTCCATATTCAAAGGAGTCAAGAATGAAGCTACAAATTGTTTCCAAGTTCGAACCAGTAAAAATTGAAGTCTGAAATTGTTACGGATTGTTTTCATGTTCAAATGAGCCAAAAATAATCCAACAAGAGTTTACAATTGTTTCAATGTTCAAATGAGTCAAGAATGAATCTACAAGTTGTTTCTAAGTTAAAAAAGTAAAGAATAAAGTCTCAAGTGGTTAATAATTGTTTTCAACTCCAAATGAACCAAGAATGATCCTATAAGAGTTTACAATTGTTTCAATATTCAAACGTGTCAAGAATGATGGGTTTCCAAGTTCGAACAGTAAAGAATGAAGTATAAAGTTGTTACGGATTGTTCTCCTATTAAAATGAGCCAAAAATGATCCTACAAGAGTTTACAATTGTTTCAATGTTCAAACGAGTCAAGAATGGAGCTACATGTTGTTTCCATGTTCAAACGAGTAAAGAATAAAGTCTCAAGTTGTTACAGATTGTTTTCTTGTTCAAATGAGCGAAGAATGATCCTACAAGAGTTTACAAGTTGTTTCCATGTTCAAACGAGTCAAGAATGAAGCTACAAGTTGTTTCCAAGTTCGAACGAGTAAAGAATGAAATTTAAAGTTGTTACGGATTGCTTTCATGTTCAAATGAGCCAAAAATGATCCTACAAGAATTTATAATTGTTTCAATTTTGAAACGAGTCAAGAATGAAGCTACAAGTTATTTCCATGTTCGAACGAGTAAAGAATGAAGTCTAAAGTTGTTATGGATTGTTGTCAGGTTCGAATGAGCCAAAAATGATCCTACAAGAGTTTATAATTGTTTCAATGTTTAAACGAGTCAAGAATGGAGCAACAAGTTGTTTTCAAGTTCAAACGAATAAAGAATAAAGCCTCAACTTGTTACAGATTGTTTTCATGTTCAAACGAGCCAAGAATGATCCTACAAGAGTTTACAAGTTGTTTCCATTTTCAAACGAGTCAAGAATGATGCTACAAGTTATTACCAAGTTCGAACGAGTCAAGAATGATGTCTCAATTTTTACAGATTGTTTACATGTTCCAATGAACCAAGAATGATCCTACAAGAGTTTACAATTGTTTCAATGTTCAAACGAGTCAAGAATGATGGGGTTTCCATGTTCGAACAGTAAAGAATGAAGTCTAAAGTTTGTGCAGATTGTTCTCATGTTTAAATGAGCCAAAAATGATTCTACAAGAGTTTACAATTGTTTCAATGTTCAAATGAGTCAAGAATGGAGCTACAAGTTGTTTCCAACTTCAAAGGAGTAAAAATAATGTCTCAGGTTGTTACAGATTGTTTTCATGTTCAAATGAGCCAAGAATGATCCTACAAGAGTTTACAAGTTGTTTCCATGTTCAAACGAGTCAAGAATGAAGCTACAAGTTATTTCCAAGTTCGAAAGAGTAAAGAATGAAGTTTAAAGTTGTTACGGATTGCTTTCATGTTCAAATGAGCCAAAAATGATCCTACAAGAGTTTACAATTGTTTCAATGTTGAAACGAGTCAAGAATGAAGCTACAAGTTGTTTCCAAGTTCGAACGTGTAAAGAATGAAGTCTAAAGTTGTTATGGATTGTTCTGAGGTTCGAATGAGTCAAAAATGATCCTACAAGAGTTTACAATTGTTTCAATGTTCAAATGAGTCAAGAATGGAGCAACAAATTGTTTCCAAGTTCAAACGAGTAAAAAATAAAGTCTCAAGTTGTTACAGATTGTTTTCTTGTTCAAATGAGCCAAGAATGATCCTACAAGAGTTTACAAGTTGTTTCCATTTTCAAACGAGTCAAGAATGAAGCTACAAGTTGTTTCCAAGGTCGAACGAGTCAAGAATGATGTCTCAATTTGTTACGGATTGTTTACATTTTCCAATGAACCATGAATGATCCTACAAGAGTTTACAATTGTTTCAATGTTCAAACGAGTCAAGAATGATGGGGTTTCCAAGTTCGAACAGTAAAGAAAGAAGTATAAAGTTTTTGCGGATTGTTCTCATGTTTAAATGAGCCAAAAATGATTCTACAAGAGTTTACAATTGTTTTAATGTTCAAATGAGTCAAGAATGGAGCTACAAGTTGTTTTCAACTTCAAAGGAGTAAAAATAAAGTCTCAGGTTGTTAGAGATTGTTTTCATGTTAAAATGAGCCAAGACTGATCCTGCAAGAGTTTACAAGTTGTTTCCATGTTCAAAAGAGTCATGAATGAAGCTATAAGTTGTTTCCAAGTTCGAACGAGTAAAAATTGAAGTATGAAATTGTTACGGATTGTTCTCATATTTAAATGAGCCAAAAATGATCCTACAAGAGTTTATAATTGTTTCAATATTCAAATGAGTCAAGAATGAATCTACAAGTTGTTTATATGTTAAAGAAGTAAAGAATAAAGTCTCAAGTTGTTAATGATTGTTTTCATGTCCAAATGAACCAAGAATAATCCTACAAGAGTTTACAATTGTTTTAATATTCAAACGTGTCAAGAATGATGGGGTTTCCAAGTTTGAACAGTAAAGAATGAAAGTCTAAAGTTGTTACGGATTGTTCTCCTGTTAAAATGAGCTAAAAATGATCCTACAAGAGTTTACAATTGTTTCAATGTTCAAACGAGTTAAGAATGGAGCTACAAGTTATTTCCAAGTTCAAACGAGTAAAGAATGAAGTTTATAGTTGATACGGATTGCTTTCAGGTTCAAATGAGCCAAAAATGATAATACAAGAGTTTACAATTGTTTCAATGTTGAAACGAGTCAAGAATGAAGCTACAAGTTGTTTCCAAGTTCGAACGAGTAAAGAATGAAGTCTAAAGTTGTTATGGATTGTTCTCAGGTTCGAATGAGCCAAAAATGATCCTACAAGAGTCTACAATTGTTTCAATGTTTAAACGAGTTAAGAATGGAGCAACAAGTTGTTTCCAAGTTCAAACGAGTAAAGAATAAAGTCTCAAGTTGTTATAGATTGTTTTCATGTTCAAACGAGCCAAGAATGATCCTACAAGAGTTTACAAGTTGTTTCCATGTTCAAAAGAATCAAGAATGAAACTACAAGTTGTTTCCAAGTTCGAACGAGTCAAGAATGATATCTCAGTTTGTTTCGGATTGTTTTCATGTTCAAATGAACCAAGAATGATCCTACAAGAGTTTACAATTGTTTCAATGTTCAAACGAGTCAAAAATGATGGGGTTTCCAAGTTCGAACAGTAAAGAATGAAGTCTAAAGTTGTTACGAATTGTTGTCATGTTTAAATGAGCCAAAAATGATCCTACAAGTGTTTACAATTGTGCCAATGTTCAAATGAGTCAAGAATGGAGCTACAAGTTGTTTCCAAGTTCAAACGAGTAAAGAATAAAGTCTCAAGTTGTTACAGATTGTTTTCTTGTTCAAATGAGCCAAGAATGATCCTACAAGAGTTAACAAATTGTTTCCATGTTCAAACGAGTCAAGAATGAAGCTACAAGTTGTTTCCAAGTTCGAACGAGTAAAGAATGAAGTTTAAAGTTGTTACGGATTGCTTTCATGTTCAAATGAGCCAAAAATGATAATACAAGAGTTTACAATTGTTTCAATGTTGAAACGAGTCAAGAATGAAGCTACAAGTTGTTTCCAAGTTTAAACGAGTAAAGAATGAAGTCTAAAGTTGTTATGGATTGTTCTCAGGTTCGAATGAGCCAAAAATGATCCTACAAGAGTTTACAATTGTTTCAATGTTCAAACGAGTCAAGAATGGAGCAACAAGTTGTTTCCAAGTTCAAACGAGTAAAGAATGATATCACAATTTGTTTCGGATTGTTTTCATGTTCAAATGAACCAAGAATGATCCTATAAGAGTTTACAATTGTTTCAATGTTCAAACAAGTCAAAAATGATGGTGTTTCCAAGTTCGAACAGTAAAGAATGAAGTCTAAAGTTTTTACGGATTGTTCTCATGTTTATAAGAGCCAAAAATGATCCTACTAGAGTTTACAATTGCTTCACTGTTCAATTGAGTCAAAAATGGAGCTACAAGTTGTTTCCAAGTTAAACAAGTAAATAATAAAGTCTCTAGTTGTTAAGGAATGTTTTCATGTTCAAATGAGCCAAGAATGATCCTACAAGAGTATACAAGTGTTTCAATGTTCAAACGAGTCAAGAATGAAGCTACAAGTTGTTTCCAAGTTCGAATGAGTAACGAATGAATTCTAACGTTGTTACGGATTATTGTCATGTTCAAATGAGCCAAAAAAGATCCTACAAGAGTTTGCAATTGTTTCAATGTTCAAACGAGTCAAGAATAGAGCTACAAGTTGTTTCCAAGGTCAAACGAGTAAAGAATAAAGTCTCAAGTTGTTACAGATTGTTTTCTTGTTCAAATGAGCCAAGAGTGATCCTACAAGAGTTTACAAGTTGTTTCCATGTTCAAAGGAGTCCAGAATGACGCTACAAGTTGTTTCCAAGTTCGAACGAGTCATGAATGATGTCTCAATTTGTTACGGATGGTTTTCATGTTCAAATGAACCAAGAATGATCCTACAAGAGTTTACAATTGTTTCAATGTTCAAACAAGTAAAGAATGATGGGGTTTCCAAGTTCGAACAGTAAAGAATGAAGTCTAAAGTTGTTACGGATTGTTGTCGTGTTTAAATGAGCCAAAAATGATCCTACAAGTGTTTATGAAAGGTTGTATGTATATAGATCTATATGTAACATAGGGTTATAACTCAACACAAGAACAGGACGTGTAAATAATATGAAGTTATCACCGGAATCAGGAAGACATGAAGACTTGGTAAAGACAAAGGATAAAGAAGAAATCTACAGACTTGAAGCATTAGCTCACTGGAAGAAGTTCATTAATATGTTCATGCCTCAGTGAAGAATAAAGGTTGAAGTATTCAAGGATGTGGAAGCAGTGAAGCAGTTGTCAAAGTACCAGAAAGATTCTAGTGATCCAAATCTGTAAATTAGTCAAGCAATGAATTGCAGAGCTCAAGTACAGGAATCGATAAGATAGAATATACGGCAAATACAAAGAATCAAAATATTAGATGGAATCTTGGAGTCTATTATAGATTGCTGGAGGAAGTTCATTCATATGTTCAGACTTCAGTGAAGGATAAAGTTCGAAGATGTTCAGGGTTTCAGATATGTTTATGGTTCAGCATAAGTGCCAGAGGATTCCAATGTACTTACAATTGAAGCACTTCTAATCAACAAGGAACAAAGTCAATTGTATTGTAAAGAAGATGTGAAGATCAAGATCGTGTTAGCCGTTTGTGAACTAGACCAGTTACACCAAACGTCAGCACAAAAAAGATTGAGAATTGCATCTATGAATGAGAAGAATTGACTATTTACTGAAATGGGTAACAAGTGAAGTGGTATGTGACTAAGCCCAGAATAAATTAATGTCGAATTAACAAGGAAATATTTATTTGACTTGGTTGTAGTGGAAGAAATTATATTAAGGGCTTATCAGGTTCGAAATTGGCTAAGTAAAGAAGACTACAGAAGCTGTATCCAGAAGTCAACTTGGTATTTCGTCTTATTCCTATTTTGTCCTACTCACAGATGGTTAACAACCATCGGGTGAAATCAAAGAATTGATGAAAACAAAATAAAAGGGAATAAGCACTAGCCGATAGTTTCTAACTATCGGGTAAAGGAAATGCTACCACTTTCCGATAGTTGTTAAAACTAGAAGGAATTTACGATGGTTATTAACTGCAGGAATAATTCCGATAGTTACCAATGTGTGAAGTAATTTATTTTACTTCAGGAATTGTTTTTAAGTGTCCGATAGTTATGTTACAGAATCATCGATACTTAAACAATTACTCAGTAAATTGTTCCGATACTTAAGGAAAAACAGAAGTGAAGAAGCAGCTCAGTTACTTGGACCACATAAAGCTACGTAGCTGTACTGAAAAAGACTACACATATATTGAAGCAGAGCCATTCATTTGGAGAGTCTTCTGCAACACAACAAAAATAACCACAGAGAGAGAAGGCAAGCCGGAGAGGAGAGAACAGTCAGAAAATCTATACCTCTTCACCGGAGATGTATCAGTGGTCGGTTCCTTAACGGAAAATGTTCAGGGCCACTATATATCACTCTCTACGGTCTTAGTTTCCTTTGTACTGATCTAGAAATACTTGTATAGAAAATTGAGAGTTATATGTTTTGTTAAGCAGCGAAGAACTTGTTCTTCGGACCGGATTTGTTGACCGGGTGTAGCAACCTCAGGGTTTATATTTATCAAATGATATATTCCCCGAATCTTGTGTTGTTTATTTTCCTGCTAATTTTCGAGAACCGAAATGATTAATCCTAAACACAAAAAATTAGTAAACAGCTCCGTAAACACTATTCACCTCAAGAACACGAGCCCACTAACCAAACTCTAAATTATTTATCCGCAAAAGATTCGAAAGAATTTTTTGATTTAGTGAGTATCGTATTCAACCCCCTTCTACGATACTTCCGGGGCCTAACAATTGGTATCAGAGCTAACTGATTGATATACAAATCAGGATCCGTAGTTCAGTGAAGCTCGCCAGGCGGAAGCTGTTTGGACCTAAATGTTAAAAAGGCCTTATTAAATAAGTTTAATTATAAACTTTTAATAAGTTTATCTTTTAAACTTTATAAAATTTATTTTATAAACTTTTATTAGTTTATGTTATAAATTTTAATAAGTTTATTTTGTAAATCTAATATTAAATTTGTTTTATAAACTTTTATAAAATTTGTTTTATAAACTTTTATAAGTTTATATTATAAATTTTAATTAGTTTATTTTATAAACTTAATATTAAATTTATTTTATAAACTTTTATAAAATTTGTTTTATAAATTTTTATTAGTTTATGTTATAACTTTTAATAGTTTATTTTATAAATTTATAAAAGTTTATTTTTAAAGAATTTAATAAAGTCATTTAAGATGGTGCATTTTTGTTGAAATCATTCGGCCAAGTTCAAGATACATGTCAACTCGAGTTCACGTATTTTGTCGATTGTTGTTGAGGTCAGCATTGCACGCACGGGAAATCTGTCCGATAGTTACTAACTATCGACACGTCCCCGATAGTTACTAACTATCGGAGCCGCATTCTGATTTTTTTTATTTTTGATTTATTATGTTTTAAAAATTTTAAAAATTCTTAACTTTAAATTTTTCTTAAATATTAATTTACGATTTATTTAATTTTTAAGAAAATTTGAAATTCTTGAAAATTAATTTTTTTTTGTAAATATTTATTTTTGATTAATTTATTTTTTAAGAAAATTAAAATTTTTAGAAATTTAATTTTTTCTTAAATATTAAATTAAGGGTGTCGAAGCTGCTTGGACGTCGCAGAGTGTTCATTTTTAAATTACGTCTCAGAAAAAGATATTTGCCCCTGTAGTAATTTTTATTTCCGGAATAAAAATTGACTAGTGTTTATTAAACTCTGAAACATGATCATATAGTATTTTTACTGTGTAATCATGTCTTAGGTATTAATATTGGCAAAGTTTCTTTTTGAGGAAAAATGTGAATCATTAGTGTTACTCTTAGAAATAAGCGCCTCAGATGCTATTTTGGCCTACTTAACGTTTTGAACCTTTAATATCTATTTTAGATTTATTTATTTTTCCAGAAAATTTAATATTCTTGTTAATTAAATTTTTCTTAAATATTAATTTACAATATTTTAATTTTTAAGAAAATTTAAAATTCTTGAAAATTAAGTTCTGTAAATTTTTATTTTTGTTTAATTTATTTTCTAAGAAAATTAAAATTCTGTAAATTTAAATTTTTCTTAAGTACTTATTCGAGGATGCTCAGAAGTTAGTAGTTGAAGATTTTTTCGGGTTATTGAAGACAATGAAGATCGACTGAAGATTATCCAAAGAAGTTGATTCTGGTTATGAAAAGATTATTTGGGTACAGTTTTTAGTTGGTTTGAGTTGAATTTGAAGATGAAAAATCTTAGGGGTTTAAGTAGTGTGAAGGAGAACAGACTGGACTACCTAGCATCTCAGTACACAAGCCTTAAAGATTATTCTACAAGGAGATTACAGGAAGTTCGTGCTAACACTGCAGATCATCTGGAACATAGGATTACAGCTACAAGGGATTCTAAGGAAATAACCACATTATCTTTAGAAGATCTATATGTTGTGCTGAAGGCCTATGAACTAGAACAAGAGCTGAAGAAGATAATATTTGGTAAAGCAGGTTGTTAGCATATCCACTGTATATGTGACCCAGGAACCAAATTTGATTGAAGTCAAGGTTGAGAACCTCTGAACAGAAACGAAATGATCCAAGAAGCTGAATTGAAGATGTAGTAGCTCGAGGTAGTGGTCAAGGTGTTGCATGTGAATTTGACACTTTGGAATAACATGAGAACTGGACTGCAAGTCAAGCCTGCAGGGCAACAGGAAGTTCAGTAACATCAGATTCAGACGGAATCCAAATTTTTAATCTAAGGTCATTACCTATAGATTCCATAAAGGAGATTTTCAAGATCAGTTCAAGAGGCGGTTGCAAGACAGGGATGGTTGATTATAGAAGACAAGATAAGGGTTTGCTACACAGTTTGAAGAAGCCTGTACAAGCAAAAGATGACAAACACTATGATGGGTTGTAGCAGGAATCTCAAACATTAGTGAGGATGCAGCAAGGGAAAGCATTTGTTGATGAAGTTAAATGCAAGGATGATTCTATCAGTGACAGTGATGAACCAAATGAATATCTGGCATCAATGACCAACACTAGAGATGAATCACTAAGCATTTCACAGGTACACATTCTAACTAGTATACGTTTATCTAATTCATAATTGTATGATTATTATGTTTTGAAATGTATTAGACTCGTGTCAGCATGTTAGCATCTTAGAACTTAAATGCTTAATTGATTGCTAAGAATAAGATTTCATGCTTAGTTATATGAGTTTAATGAGTACATTTCATACTTGATTTTCTATGCAGTAAAATGAATATCTAGAATTAGATAGGGTGTTCTAGACGGTAAGGTGTATCCCTACAACATTTGTTTGAAACTTGATTTTAAATCTTATGTGATTTAATACCTCTGCTAATGTTGTGAAAATTGATAATAGACAAACAGGTCATAGATCAGATATTTTATATTTATTCTTATTGTGATAAATGACTTGATAAGTATATGTGGAATTTGATATTGTTTATAATGTTTTATTCAAATATTCTGCATATTCTTAAATTGTTTATGTGCTTATTTTCACATGATTTACTTGCACTCACATAGTTGCACTTAAATGTCATATTAGATCATGTATTGCTTGTTAGGGATAAGATGGTAGAATTATCTAAGTTATCAGTAACATTTATAGATTTAAGGTTTAATCTAAAACTGACTTAGGTAATTAGAGATAGTTAATTTGTTAGTTCTTCTATCCATGTGCTTTTATGCATATTGAAGTTGTTGTTATCTCTGATAATATCTCTAACCCATCTGGACTCAATTAAAATTGAGTACCCAGAAGCTTAATCATTTGTGATTGTAGAATATGTAACTAAAGGTAAAAGTTATGTGACTTCGTGACACTTATTGTTCGAGGCATATGATTAAGATTAAAGCTCAAATATCACAGTGGTTGAGAAGGCCTCCCCAATGGTAACCTTTGGAGATGACAGCAAAGGATGTACAAGGGATATGGCTATCATGATTTAAGAACTGTCATTAGTGGAAGCATCTTTCTTATGAACAGAATTAAGCACTATCTACAGGGCACTAGGAAATTCTTTGTCAAGGGTTTTCTAGAAAAGCAGAAAAGGAAAAGTGTTTGATCTCAAGCAAGAAAGATAGAAGCTCACTCAATTGAGAGTGAGGAAGATTGTTTGTGGCTGACATGGAATTTGTATGCAAAGGTGAAGTGAACTTTTCAGTAAAGCTTCATCAGTAAAGAGTTAGTTATGGCAAGAGAAGCTCTCACACTTGATATTCAAGACAATGGATTCTTGATAAAGATGAAATTGGTGAGAGGACTGCTTCATATGGAATTCTATCTAGAAGGACATTTTGAAGTATGTCAAATAGGGAAGTCAATGAAAACATCATACTGAAGCAAATTATGTCAATGAAGAAATATGCTTAGTGGTAGTTGATGACAACCCTAGTTACAAGTTGGTGTTGTTCGTGCATTCAACAGAAAAAATGTCACAGATGGTAATTGATCGCATCAAGAAGATCAAGTTGGAAGCAAAGTAAGTTGTGAGAACTTTGAAGTCAGATAATGGAACTGAATTTCACGAATGAAGTTCTAAATGAATTCTGTACTGAAAAAGGTACTTTGAAGCTGAAGCAATTAATACAACATGCTGCTTTATTCAACAAGATCATGAAAAGACATCATATGAGTTAACGACCAACCAGAAGCAAACACTGAAACTATTTCGTGTGTTTGGAGGAAATTGATATTTACTGAAGACTTATATGAGTAACTTGACAAAATTTAAGACTCAAGGAACAATTTTCCTCGGCTACTCATTGATGATGGAAAACCAGAAGGTGATTGAAAGTCTGAATGTTTCGACCTACTACACCAAGCTCCCAAGCATTCAAATGAAAGACTATTCTGAATCTTTGAAGTTTGACATCCCGTCAGAGTCAGATTCAGATATTGATGTTGAAACTGAGGTTGCAGAAGGAATCAATGATAACGATGTTGATTCAGATCCTATTAGTGGAATTGGTAGTGAAACTACACAACTCGTGAACGTTAACAGAATCCACTGAAAAAGGTGAAGGATCTTCAACACATCCTAACAGCAACTCAGGGGGAGCAAAATAAAAGAAGGATCTACTAGTCGTACTCAACACAATGAAGATCAAAGGAATACATCAAGAACATATCTGTCGAGACAAAGGGATTGAAGTAAAAGTAAATCCTGGAGTCTAGTTCTTAGTAAACCGGATTTTGAGTAAAGGCTAGAAGTGCTAATCAAGATGAACATATATTTTTCGGGACCCAACAATCAACATTTGGTATCCCAAAGAATAGTGAAGATGCACTAATTGATCTAGATTGAGTGATTGTAATGCAAGATGATCTTAATCAATTCGAAGGCAGAATCTACTGAAGCTGGAACTCAGACCACTAAAGTCGAAGCTGAAATTGGTACAGTAAGGGTTTACAGAAACTAGATAATTATTGGCATTGTTATGAGGGACAAAGCCAAACTGGTTGCTACAGGTTACTTTCAGGTAGAAGGTGTCGACGATGATGGAAACAGAATCTTCGGGACTTTCAAGATCTAACAGCAAGCACCAGTGACGAGACTTGATTCTTTTTGGGCCTAACAAGATAAGGGCCTAACAATAGGATATTCCTAGCACATGTTGAGCATTCAAGCATGAAGACCTATCAGATGAATGTGAACAAGTGCACTCCTGAATGGTGAGTTAGAAGTTGAAGTTGATGTACAACACTTCCTGGACTTTAAAGTTGCAGATCATTGGAATTTGTATATCATTCTCTTTACAAGCTCTCTATGAATGGAGTTAGGGATTCAAGCAAATTCTCAAGGACATGGTATGATACTCTAACTACTAATTGCTTGAAAATGATTTTATATTAGAGTAGTTATACACATATATCTCTCTAGAATGCAAGGCACACATAATGTCATATATATGTGCAAGTATACCATGATTATATTATATGTGGGTCTACTAACGAAAATTTGGCAAGAGTTTATTGCTAAGTTAATGCAGAGTAGGTACAAAATGAGCATGTTGGAAGAGTTGCAATTCTTTTTGGATTACAATTAATTCAAAAGAATGATGGCAATTAAAGTAAGTCAAAGATCTTTTGAAGATGCGCAATTTAGAAGATTCTAGACCTGCCAAGACTTCTTTCCAACAAACCACTAAGCTTGATCAGGGCAAATCAGGTATATGAACTGAAGTGACAAGCTATAGAGGTATGATCAGTTGAATACTTATTCAAGTGCAAATAGACCATATATTTTATTCTCGATATGCCTATGTGCAAGTTTCCAAGTGGATACTAGAGAATCTTATCTTATAGCTAAGTTATGAATTGTTAGATATCTTAGGGGATCACCAATTCTTGGAATCTGGGACCCTGAAGATAATAGGTTTAACCTAATTGGCTATATAGATATAGATGATGCAGGTTGTAAGAAAGACAGGGAAGTCATTCCTAAAAGCTGTCAATTTCATGGAAGAAGTTGGATTCTTGTTGAAATGAGAGAAAACATTCAACACACATAGTTGCAGCAAAGGCTAAACTTAAAGCAGCTATTGAATGTGATGCTCTGATCTACTAGACAATGAAACCGCTTCAACTCCAACAACTCTGTTGATCTCTCCACACCACTTATGGAACAAGCTCATGGACACCAGGTATCAGTTCTTTCGAGATTGTTCTTAGTAGAATAAATTACAGATATTTGTTAAACAACTTGATGAATTCATTTTGTCTAAGTTGGTTAGTGAATTTTGGATATTATTTATATGCATATTTGTTGGAAATCCCATCTGCAAGGAATTCTCAAATGAGTTCACAAGTATTAAATTTTCCCTATTTAAAGGACTTGTGAATCTATTTTAAATCCAGTACCTCATACTTTTTGCTATTAGTTTAATTATCATGCTTACAATGTTATATACATAAGTGGTAGTTAAATTATTTAGCATAAGTTAGAAGCATAATTATTTGCATGTTAAATATTTAATGAGTATTAGTCAAGATGTCTTGCTTAATTGCTCTGATATTTTGCACCGATATTCTTAAATATTTTGTTACAAATAATTGTGATACTTTTGATATTAGTGATAGTATTTAGAATTTCTGTTCTAAATAAATAATGCATATTTCAAAACTCACTAATATTAGAATACGAAGTATTTTCTAAGTCATGTATATAAAATTTTCAATGTTTTATATACTTAGAAAATATTTCTAAATTTGAGTTTGTTTGCGAGGAGTTGCAATTAGGATCACAAATATTAAATGCCTATATTTAAAGGATTTGTGAATTTCTTTTCAATTATTTCCTCGAGCTTACGTACATCATTAATAATTGTTATCAGCATGCTTACAATGTGCTTGAGTGACAATTATTAGATATAGCGTAGGAAGTTAGATGCTAATATTCAATTTAATGAATATTTTAGTATTTAGCGAGTTATTTTATCTTATTAAAATTATGGATTGAAGCAGTTCAATGATTAGTAGTTTCATAATTTTGATTTGATAAAATATAAGAAGCACAATTTCTTGCATCTTGAAATTATTGATAAATATCGAATAATTGGTATCAGCGTGCAATTAATTGTGATATTTTTAATATTAGTGATAACACAAGTTGTTTATCTGAAATCACTAATAATAAAAATATGTCTTAATGCTTATTGTTCTACTGAATGATTGCCATGCCTATTTGATTTATATATATGCATGTTATTGGTAATTGTTTAGTACAATATAAGTATTTAATTTATTTTGATTTATTTAAATTATGATGATATAAAACAATTCAGTGAAATATCTGTTCCATGATTTAAATAAATTAAAATAAATTCGAAGCATAATTATTTGTAGTATAATTATTATCTTTTATTACTCAGTAATAATTGAATAATATTTTATTACAAAATAATTGTGATATATTGATACTAATGGAATTGCTTAGTTTTTATTCTAACTAAAAATTGGTTTTTGAAAAAGCCGTTAGTATTAATATATTTAGTTTTCTTTCTTTGACTGATTTATAAACCTGAATGTATTAAAAAGAAACTTTTGTCTATTTCTTTTTCAAAATGTTTTATTCAAAGATACATTCATTTTTCTATCAGTTTTAGATAAGAAAACTTCAGAATTCTTTTTCAAAACTTCTCTTTTGAAAAACTTTTCTTGAGGATAATTTTTCTCCAATCTCAAAATCTTTTATCCTCTCCCAAAAGCTAGTTTTCAAAGTCTTATCTTTAAAAGCTTTTTCTCTCTTTTGAAAATTTGTTTTAACTTCGAGGTATCAATCACTTGTAAAATAATTTATTTTTAAACACTTGTTTCAATGTATGTTTCACATTGATTCATAGTACCTAAACAGTGGTTGTTGCTTTGAAGGCCTTGTACTGTATTGTTAAGCATTCATTCACCCTAATTGTCATGTTTTTATTTTAAGTCGAGGATATTATCAGGCAGACGAAAATGATGTAAATCATAATTGAATTATGAGTCGGAAAATCATTATCTTCTATCTGATAAGGATGTTTTGTAAAACTATTTTCAAAACTTACAGTACTTAGGTTTTAAAGGAAAAGAGTCATTTTAATTGAGATAAAATTTGATAAAAGAGTTGAGTTTCTTATTTGGTGTAAATTCTCGCGTTTTATTATGGGAAGTTTGCCTTATAAGAAATTCATAAGGGATAGAATTTTTCATGTTCTTAAATGATAAATCTTTAGAACCGACAAAACTCTTTTATTAAAAGTGCTTTAATGCAATTCATTACCATTCCTTCTTATATTGTTCTTTCTCCTTGAGATGAAAAATATGTTTTGGAATGTTAAAGTGATTATTTCTTTATCTTGTTTAATTGATTTTATCCGTTTAGCCCCCAGTGGCTACAGAAGCTGGCCAAGAGGTTGAAAACCCATCAATCTCTTATCCAGGCCTTAATACCAAACACTCATTCATCCACTTCCATATATTAACTACTGGAGTTATAAGGAACAAATGTTACTTAGAGGTTGATAAGGGAGAAACTGCAATTGATGCAGCAAATAAGGATGAAGTCGGAAGTGCACCCACAGCTCTACCTCCAGAGAAGAAAAGTAGTATACTAACTGAGGTAACTGTAAGCTCATCTGTATCTTCTCAAAAGGATGCAGAGCTGAAAAGGCAATAAAACTGTCTCTGGAATCATTCTCTCAACAGGGTGAGTCCATTGAAATTCGTTCGTCAGCCAGAGCATCTTGTAATGAGTCAAGCACACAACTAGCTCTCACGCTGATGGTAAGCCTAAACAGATAAATTCATGAAACACGTTGCAAGACGTGCACAGTGAGAGGTATAGGCATGTTAACAAATTACCCGTCACAGGGTTACGAGGGAAACGTAGACTCTAATTTGTCATTCATTACATTGTCTACTACGTCGCCCCTCCTGGAAGGAACATTTCCAGATCCTGAAAAGGATGTCCACCTCCCATTTATGGAAAAGGTGTGAGGCAACTCCTTGATAGAACAAGGCAGGATTCCCTAACAGATTTTAAAATCTCGGGATAACCCATCTCAAAGAGGTGAGGCTCCACTAGACAGTGATTTAGCAATAGCTATTGAGTCTGGTGCTGAGACAGTGCTTATGCATGATAGATCAAGAACACCTCAACGAGGCAATTCTCCACTTGATAGTGATTCAGTTCATTCTGATGAATCAGGTGTTGGGAATATATGAATTGACGGTTTTCACTTGCAGGTACAGAAGGCTATATTTGGAATGCAGAGTGAAAGTGAGAGAGAGAAACACTTAAGTGAAAGTGAGGGAAAGATACACTTGAGTGAGAGATAGGGAGAGAAAGAGTGAAACACTCCTAAGTGCTCGACACTTGAGTGTAAACACCAACAGAACGTAGTAGAAGTGAGGAAACCTTAAGCCAAACACTTACCCTTGCTACTTGCTACTTCTGAAAGAAAAGCTACTATATTTTTCCCGATCAATGACAGACGAGAACCTTCTTTGGAAGAAAAACCATTCAAAAGTGGGTCATTAGAGGATTCCTCAACTAAGGGGGAGAATTTATAGGGAGAAAAAGGAGAAGTTAATCAAGTCTTATCTTCGTACTTTGGAAAAGTTAATATCCTAAAGGGGTTCGTATCCTGGATCATTAAGGGAAGTTCCTGGATCCTTAAGGGGAAAAGGGGTTCACATCCTTGGGAGAAGTTAATATCCATAGGGGGAGATTTGAGACGAGAAAAAGAAAATCTTATCTTCTGATCCTGAGGGGAAACAACAGAAATATGGGAGAATCAAGAAGCTGTATTCTATACTTGAAAGGAGTTGTCAGAAGAGGATTCCTAATCCAAGTGGGAAGAACAGATGACTATTCCATTGATTTTCTAAAGGGAGAAGAAGAATACGAAGAAGAATCACATTCTCAGGGGGAGAACATTATTTGAGCAATGTTCTATATTTTATTGAAGATGTTCCCAGGAATTTTGATTCTTATGAAGCTCAGTTTATGATAAGTTCTTTGTAGGTCAAGCAATGAAGGATTTTGAAGCAGAGAAAAGCTCAAACACAGAGGAATGAAGATGATATCTATTGAAGATGCGTTCAGTGCTAAAGGAACACTCATTTTCTATTTCTCTTTACTTTATAGAAATCTGGAAATGTATTATATGATCCAGAAACCAAGTAGTATTATTTACAAGTCTAGAGCATTAATATTTTCTTATAGTTAGTTGAGTTATCCTCTAGGGATTTGCTTGTTAATCTCTACCAAACAAATAGGGGGAGATTGAAAGGCTGTATGTATAGACCTATATGTAACATAGGGTTATAACTCAACACAAGAACAGGACGTGTAAATAATATGAAGTTATCACCGGAATCAGGAAGACATGAAGACTTGGTAAAGACAAAGGATAAAGAAGAAATCTACAGACTTGAAGCATTAGCTCACTGGAAGAAGTTCATTAATATGTTCATGCCTCAGTGAAGAATAAAGGTTGAAGTATTCAAGGATGTGGAAGCAGTGAAGCAGTTGTCAAAGTACCAGAAAGATTCTAGTGATCCAAATCTTCAAATTAGTCAAGCAATGAATTGCAGAGCTCAAGTACAGGAATCGATAAGATAGAATATACGGCAAATACAAAGAATCAAAATATTAGATGGAATCTTGGAGTCTATTATAGATTGCTGGAGGAAGTTCATTCATATGTTCAGACTTTAGTGAAGGATAAAGTTCGAAGATGTTCAGGGTTTCAGATATGTTTATGGTTCAGCATAAGTGCCAGAGGATTCCAATGTACTTACAATTGAAGCACTTCTAATCAACAAGGAACAAAGTCAATTATATTGTAAAGAAGATGTGAAGATCAAGATCGTGTTAGTCGTTTGTGAACTAGACCAGTTACACCAAACGTCAGCACAAAAGAGATTGAGAATTGCATCTATGAATGAGAAGAATTGACTATTTACTGAAATGGGTAACAAGTGAAGTGGTATGTGACTAAGCCCAGAATAAATCAATGTCGAATTAACAAGGAAATATTTATTTGACTTGGTTGTAGTGGAAGAAATTATATTAAGGGCTTATCAGGTTCGAAATTGGCTAAGTAAAGAAGACTACAGAAGCTGTATCCAGAAGTCAACTTGGTCAAGCTATTTCGTCTTATTCCTATTTTGTCCTATTCACAGATGGTTAACAACCATCGGGTGAAATCAAAGAATTGATGAAAACAAGATAAAAGGGAATAAGCACTAGCCGATAGTTTCTAACTATCGGGTAAAGGAAATAAAAAGAAATGCTACCACTTTCCGATAGTTGTTAAAACTAGAAGGAATTTCCGATGGTTATTAACTGCAGGAATAATTCTGATGGTTACCAATGTGTGAAGTAATTTATTTTAATTCAGGAATTGTTTTTAAGTGTCCGATAGTTATGTTACAGACTCATCGATACTTAAACAATTACTCAGTAAATTGTTCCGATACTTAAGGAAAAACAGAAGTGAAGAAGCAGCTCAGTTACTTAGACCACATGAAGCCACGTAGCTGTACTGAAAAAGACTACACATATATTGAAGCAGAGCCATTCATTTGGAGAGTGTTCTGCAACACAACAAAAATAACCAGAGAGAGAGAAGGCAAGCCGGAGAGGAGAGAACAGTCAGAAAATCTATACCTCTTCACCGGAGATGTATCAGTGGTCGGTTCCTTAACGGAAAATGTTCAGGGCCACTATATATCACTCTCTACGGTCTTAGTTTCCTTTGTATTGATCTAGAAATACTTGTATAGGAAATTGAGAGTTATATGTTTTGTTAAGCAGCGAAGAACTTGTTCTTCGGACCGGGTGTAGCAACCTCAGGGTTTATATTTATCAAATGATATATTCCCCGAATCTTGTGTTGTTTATTTTCCTGCTAATTTCCGAGAACCGAAATGATTAATTCTAAACACAGAAAATTAGTAAACAGCTCCGTAAACACTATTCACCTCAAGAACACGAGCTCACTAACCAAACTCTAAATTATTTATCCGCAAAAGATTCGAAAGAATTTTTTGATTTAGTGAGTATCGTATTCAACCCCGCTTCTACGATACTTCCGGGGCCTAACAGTTTACAATTGTGCCAATGTTCAAACGAGTCAAGAATGGAGCTACAAGTTGTTTCCAAGTTCAAACGAGTAAAGAATAAAATCTCAAGTTGTTTCGGATTGTTTTCATATTCAAATGAACCAAGAATGATCCTACAAGAGTTTACAATTGTTTCAATGTTCAAACGAGTAAAAAATGTTGGGGTTTCCAAGTTCGAACAGTAAAGAATAAAGTCTAAAGTTTTTACGGATTGTTCTCATGTTTATATGAGCCAAAAATGATCCTACAAGAGTTTACAATTGCTTCACTGTTCAATTGAGTCAAGAATGGAGCTACAAGTTGTTTCCAAGTTAAACAAGTAAAGAATAAAGTGTCAAGTTCTTAAGGATTGTTTTCATGTTCAAATGATCCAAGAATGATCCTACAAGAGTATACAAGTGTTTCAATGTTCAAACGAGTCAAGAATGAAGCTACAAGTTGTTTCCAAGTTCGAATGAGTAACGAATGAATTCTAACGTTGTTACGGATTATTGTCATGTTCAAATGAGCCAAAAAAGATCCTCTAAGAGTTTACAATTGTTTCAATGTTCAAACGAGTCAAGAATAGAGCTACAAGTTGTTTCCAAGGTCAAACGAGTAAAGAATAAAGTCTCAAGTTGTTACAGATTGTTTTCTTGTTCAAATGAGCCAAGAATGATCCTACAAGAGTTTACAAGTTGTTTCCATGTTCAAAGGAGTCCAGAATGACGCTACAGGTTATTTCCAAGTTCGAACGAGTCATGAATGATGTCTCAATTTGTTACAGATGGTTTTCATGTTCAAATGAACCAAGAATGATCCTACAAGAGTTTACAATTGTTTCAATGTTCAAACAAGTCAAGAATGATGGGGTTTCCAAGTTCGAACAGTAAAGAATGAAGTCTAAAGTTGTTACGGATTGTTGTCGTGTTTAAATGAGCAAAAAATGATCCTACAAGTGTTTACAATTGTTCCAATGTTCAAACGAGTCAAGAATGGAGCTACAAGTTGTTTCCAAGTTCAAACGAGTAAAGAATAAAATCTCAAGTTGTTACAGATTGTTTTCATGTTCAAATGAGCCAAGAATGATCCTACAAGAGTTTACAAGTTGTTTCCATGTTCAAAAGAGTCAAGAATGAAGTTACAAGGCGTTTCCAAGTTCGAACGAGTCAAGAATGATATCTCAATTTGTTTCGGATTGTTTTCATATTCAAATGAACCAAAAATGATCCTACAAGAGTTTACAATTGTTTCAATGTTCAAACGAGTCAAAAATGTTGGGGTTTCCAAGTTCGAACAGTAAAGAATGAAGTCTAAAGTTTTTACGGATTGTTCTCATGTTTATATGAGCCAAAAATGATCCTATAAGAGTTTACAATTGCTTCACTGTTCAATTGAGTCAAGAATGGAGCTACAAGTTGTTTCCAAGTTAGACAAGTAAAGAATAAAGTCTCAAGTTCTTAAGGATTGTTTTCATGTTCAAATGAGCCAAGAATGATCCTACAAGAGTATACAAGTGTTTCAATGTTCAAACGAGTCAAGAATGAAGCTACAAGTTGTTTCCAAGTTCGAATGAGTAACGAATGAATTCTAACGTTGTTACGGATTATTGTCATGTTCAAATGAGCCAAAAAAGATCCTACAAGAGTTTACAATTGTTTCAATGTTCAAACGAGTCAAGAATAGAGCTACAAGTTATTTCCAAGGTCAAACGAGTAAAGAATAAAGTCTCAAGTTGTTACAGATTGTTTTCTTGTTCAAATGAGCCAAGAATGATCCTACAAGAGTTTACAAGTTGTTTCCATGTTCAAAGGAGTCCAGAATGACGCTACAGGTTATTTCCAAGTTCAAACGAGTCATGAATGATGTCTCAATTTGTTACAGATGGTTTTCATGTTCAAATGAACCAAGAATGATCCTACAAGAGTTTACAATTGTTTCAATGTTCAAACAAGTCAAGAATGATGGGGTTTCCAAGTTCGAACAGTAAAGAATGAAGTCTAAAGTTGTTACGGATTGTTGTCGTGTTTAAATGAGCCAAAAATGATCCTACAAGTGTTTACAATATTTCCAATGTTCAAACGAGTCAAGAATGGAGCTACAAGTTGTTTCCAAGTTCAAACGAGTAAAGAATAAAATCTCAAGTTGTTACAGATTGTTTTCATGTTCAAATGAGCCAAGAATGATCCTACAAGAGTTTACAAGTTGTTTCCATGTTTAAAAGAGTCAAGAATGAAGTTACAAGGCGTTTCCAAGTTCGAACGAGTCAAGAATGATATCTCAATTTGTTTCGGATTGTTTTCATATTCAAATGAACCAAAAATGATCCTACAAGAGTTTACAATTGTTTCAATGTTCAAACGAGTCAAAAATGTTGGGGTTTCCAAGTTCGAACAGTAAAGAATGAAGTCTAAAGTTTTTACGAATTGTTCTCATGTTTATATGAGCCAAAAATGATCCTACAAGAGTTTACAATTGCTTCACTGTTCAATTGAGTCAAGAATGGAGCTACAAGTTGTTTCCAAGTTAGACAAGTAAAGAATAAAGTCTCAAGTTCTTAAGGATTGTTTTCATGTTCAAATGAGCCAAGAATGATCCTACAAGAGTATACAAGTGTTTCAATGTTCAAACGAGTCAAGAATGAAGCTACAAGTTGTTTCCAAGTTCGAATGAGTAACGAATGAATTCTAACGTTGTTACGGATTATTGTCATGTTCAAATGAGCCAAAAAAGATCCTACAAGAGTTTACAATTGTTTCAATGTTCAAACGAGTCAAGAATAGAGCTACAAGTAGTTTCCAAGGTCAAACGAGTAAAGAATAAAGTCTCAAGTTGTTACAGATTGTTTTCTTGTTCAAATGAGCCAAGAATGATCCTACAAGAGTTTACAAGTTGTTTCCATGTTCAAAGGAGTCCAGAATGACGCTACAAGTTGTTTTCAAGTTCGAACGAGTCATGAATGATGTCTCAATTTTTTGCGGATGGTTTTCATGTTCAAATGAACCAAGAATGATCCTACAAGAGTTTACAATTGTTTCAATGTTCAAACAAGTCAAGAATGATGGGGTTTCCAAGTTCGAACAGTAAAGAATGAAGTCTAAAGTTTTTACGGATTATTCTCATGTTTAAATGAGCTAAAAATGATCCTACAAGAGTTTACAATTGTTTCAATGTTCAAATGAGTCAAGAATGGATCTACAAGTTGTTTCCAAGTTCGAACGAGTAAAGAATGACGTCTAAAGTTTTTATGGATTGTTGTCATGTTCAAATGAGCCAAAAATGATCGTACAAGAGTTTACAATTGTTTCAATGTTCAAACGAGTCAAGAATGGAGCTACAAGTTGTTTCCAAGTTCGAACGAGTAAAGAATAAAGTGTTAGGTCCAAAGTGTTGTAGAGGGGGGGGGGGTGAATACAGCTGTTTAAAATTTATGAGAGAATAAGCAATATGCAGGTAATAAATGATGATACAGAATTTCAAGAATATATCATTATATTCATTGATGGATTTGCTACAACATTCATAAAAGCATCATGATCAGTTGAACAATAAATACAGCAATTAAAGCTAGATTCAACTGATCCTCTCTCTCACTTTTTGTTTTACAGTAAATGCTCTCTCTTAAAAATTATCGTTGAAAAATACAGAGATAAAAGTCTATCTACTAAAATAAAAACAAAGTGTTGCTTTTATAATGTCATGTAGTCTTGATCTTGTCCTTTTTGTGTACGTGGCCCAATCAGGACTTCGACAACAAAAAGTACTTTCCCAACAACTCTGGATCAACCGTTCACAATAAGCCACTTGTCCCTTGAACATTAAATGTTACATATCTACCCGCATCTCGATCTTCGCCTGGACCCATCTCGATCTCGATCTTCGCCTGGACCCATCTCGATCTCGATCTGTGTAAATCTCGATCTCGATCTGGGAGAATCTCGATCTCGATCTATGAAGATCTCGATCTCGATCTGGGAGGATCTCGATCTATGAAAATCTCGATCTCGATCTGGGAGAATCTCGATCTCGATCTACCGTGGATCGAGATTTGCCTTTGCAATGTTTTACTTTAATTGTAAATCTCGACCCGCATCTCGATCTGCTGTGGATCGACATTTGCCTTGGCAAATATGCACACATCCAATGTTGACTTTCTTTAGTGACTAATTGAGGATTAACCTATATGAGCAAGTTTCCCTAGCTTCTTCAATTTCCTTTCCTCACTCAATTCAAATGAGATCTTCTATTACTGACATGAACTTACCTCCAATGTCCTGACACTTGATGCAATGGTCTGGTTCATAAGTGACTAGTCTTGTAGGGGTTCTTGTTTCTGAATGTCAGTTCTCATTTGTTGATTAACCTTTACATTATCCAGATGTTGATATACATTACATGAAATCACTTTGGTCTTCTTGATACTTCTTTGACATTAATTTGATTCTCCATTAGATAAGTTAGGGCATGAGCAATACTCAGATTGAACTTCTTCTCACTTATGCATCCTTGATTAACCAAATTAGTTACTTGTAGTTACCAAGTATCATTGCCATTTCTTCAGTTGATTGATTCCATGTGCTTCTTCAGTTTCTCTTGTTTTGCTGTTGTTTTATGTTTTACTTAGTTGAGTTACATAATAATTAAGTGTTACAAGTTAGTACACCTATGCCTTTCAATCTCCCCCTATTTGATTGTCTAACAATGACAACCAAATTTACAATGAGGATAACTCAACTAAACAGGGACTGAAAAAGATAAAATAACATTCATAAAAGATCATGTCAACTTACATAATGCTTGGCTTGATTAATTAACTTCATGTCTATTACTGATACTTCAAGTGCCAAAATTGGACACCTGTTGGCTCGATCAAATGGCTTCATGCTCTTCTAGAGATTTTCGCTAAGTACTTTAAGAGCACGGTCCACTCAATCTTCAATTATCCTTCTAAAGTCCTTTTAGCAGTATTACCACCGCCGAACTTCGCGAAATAATTGACGCCTAATTTAAACCAGTTTTAAGACACTTAGCTAACTAACTTCTACCTTACACTACACAAGAAAACAGATAATATATTTTTACAATGCAGGAAAACAAGAAAACAAATTATAACGCAAAGAAACATTACAAGCATAATGCATTAAAACTTTGATTTCTTGCGCTCCTCTTCCTCACGAGCTTTCTTCTTGGCTGCTTTTTCTTTCTTCATGAACTCAGGGTTGCAGACTTCATCCAGTCTTTTCTTGAGAAGATTAAGTCCTTCTGCTTCCACATGATTTCTGATCTTGTAATTTCGAAACAACCTCAACCACCTTTCAACCATGCTGCGAGTGGTAAGCTTCGTGGGAATGTCTTCAAACCTCAGCTTCGTGACTCTGTCAGGGTACCCCTTTTCCCCTTTCTTCCTTATAACCAGCTGCTTAGGGTATCCAATGACAATAGCGGTGGTGCATTGTTGTAGCCTCTGAATATCAAGCTGTTGTCTTCTCTTACAGAAGTTATCAAACGTGACCCTTAGATAATCCTGATCAAACTCGTCAACATCATCCATCTCATCAATCAATTCCCTTATGATACACAGTGTTTCATGACTGTGTTCTGCAAAGATGTCGTACTTGATTTCAATGACGGTTTCCACCTGATACTTGTCTGTATAGATCAGCAGATCATTCTCATTCTCAGCTTTGCTCTTGACAAACTTGACATTTGCACTAACCACTGCACTAGCTTCCTTCCTTATTTCCCCTTCTTCTGGAATGTCTATCCTTGGATCTCCGTATCTTTGCACATGCTCTCTTATTGCCTCGTCTTGCAGCTCGAATGCATAGTCTTCAGGTTCCTTCTTAACCACTGGTAGTGTAGCTTCAGGCAACTTGTATCTAGCGTCTTGCCTTCTTATCAGCTTCTCCAAGTCCTTAGCCACCAGCTTCTTTTCCTTTGTTAGAAAACCCTTAGAGAGGACTAGCTTTGCAACTGCCTTCAACACATTTCCGCTCGGAGTTAGTTTCGAGTCATGCAGATTTACGATCCTCAAGACCTTGTCATGGACATATCTGATCTGGTAGGGATTTAGAATAATGTCAACCCCTCTGTCTTCAGCCATCTTCAACAATTTCTCCTTAACAGCACTCCAGTCTTGACAGAGGTGTCTACCTTGTGAGCGAATTCTACCAGTTCACTTGCACCCCTTTCATGGAAGAAAGCTTCATCGACCATACACGGCCCGATTTTTGTTATGGGTGTCCAAGTGATCATCAGATTCCATGCCTTCTCCTTGAATATGACTTGTACGGAGGTGCATCCCTGTCTTATACAATTTAGATAATTCAGCAGCCCAGGGTTTAGATTTTCTAGCTTATGAAGAAGAAAGCTCAATCTTTCTGAGTCATGAGCATAGGCTCTTGGTCCAGCTAAGGCTTCTCTAGCCTTGTCCCACTCGGGACCTTCCCTCCTTATGTCAGCCTGGACCTTAGGATCATTGATCTTTTTCATTTCAAACTCATGCTGAGTTTTCTGAGCCGCTCTCTTCTCCTTTGCCATTAGTTCTTTTTCAACTATCCCTTGTAGTACTTCTTCATTTACTCTTTCTCTGGCTTCCCTGAAAATCTCTCCTTGCATCTCTGCTTCATCAACTTCTTCTTCTGGGACATGCTCGTCAGCAGCCGAGTGGTCTCCTGCATCACCTGCAACTCCTGCGCCAGATCCGCCAGGATTTAGACCTCTTTCTTGTTCCCACTCTCTTGCCCGTTGCTCGAGTCTCGACCTCCTTGCCACTAAGGCTTCTACATCCATCTCGTCATCATCAGAATCTTCAATAAAGTCTCCCATAAAT
The DNA here is from genome assembly GCA_028671895.1 of Oenanthe sinensis. Lineage (NCBI taxonomy): Eukaryota > Viridiplantae > Streptophyta > Magnoliopsida > Apiales > Apiaceae > Oenanthe > Oenanthe sinensis. The sequence goes on from CM053807.1 coordinate 18,055,927, forward strand.
GCATCGACAAGAGGTGTTTCTTTCTCAGCTTCTTCTTCAACTACCATCTTCTGCTTGCCTTTGTCCTTAAGAGCCGGTTGAGCCTCATCCACCTTTTCACCAGATTTGTTTGAGGACTCGATCACCGGATCCTTACTAGTCAGCTTTTTCAGACCCTGATCCTCCTTCTCCCCCTTAGGTGTGTTATCCTCATCAGGAGCATCATCACCATTATTATCGTCATCACCACCACCGGTTGAAGGACCAGGTCCAGCCCTGTTACGTCCAAAGACAGAATCAAGTAGTTCATTCAGCTTCGTCCAAACCTGAGACATGCCATAAGTGACATCATCTACTGATCTCCCAACCTCCACCTGTGCCAATCCAAGATTGTTTATCTTGTCAATCATTTGATTCTGGACGGCAATCAGGTTCTCCATGAACTGAGCTCCGACCTCCAATCTTCCTGAGTGAGAAGAGACAGCAACAGTAACACCAGCAACTCCAGCCTCCAAAGCCTCCACTTTCTTCACTAGATCCTGCAATTTGGGGGACGGTGTTTGGCTTGGGTTAAACTGTTTACTCTCGCCGGGTTCTGTTTCACTCAAGATCCCTAAAAAGAAGGGATCTACTCTCCCTGTCTCTCCCTCGTGTTTAGAGCCTAACAGTACTAGAGCCTCATCCACTAATCGCTGGGGACTAGCGGTGAGTTGGTCGGCGATATCGGTCAGTGAGACTGAGCCTTTAAGCGTTGTGTCTACGATAGGAGATGACGTTATGACCATGTCATCCCCTTGTTCACTTAGAACCTTTTCTGGTTCGCTGGGCTGTTCTGGAGGCGTAGACCCACCAGTCACCAGATGTCGTTGCTCTGCAAGCAACTTGTTTTCTGATTTAGATGAGGAAGCGTCATCCGTACTGGATTCGACAGACTCTTCCTCATTAAAACTTCCTGAGATACTAGTATCAGAAGTGCTAGTCTCAGTTTGCCATTCCCCTTCCGAGAAATTGCTCAAAGAGCCCTGAGCGGACAACTCAGGGGAGGTAGGGCCAGCTCCTATTGGCTGTTGAGCTGGACCCCCTCCTTGACTCTCACCAACATGCCTAGGCGAGTGCGAATGTGTTGAAATGATTTGGAGAGGAGAGCCACCAGCGTGAGGTGTGGTGGCTGTGAGAGGTGAACTAGCCTTAACAGGTTGTGCAGTTGCCACTGGGTTTGAATCCACCTTTTGCTTCTTTGGAGGTGGCAGAGCTGCTGAAGTGACTACTCTCTCAACTCCTACACTCCCTCCACTCGAATCACTCGACTCAGATAAGCTTGCCTTCCTTTTATCACCAGTTTTAGGGCTGGCTGAACGTTTATGAACAGAAGGGCTTGCAGCCTGGGATAGAGCCTGGGGGTTTTCAGGCCCACGGCTGTAGAAAACAGGCTGAATTGATGATTGATCAAAATCAGCAAGAATAGGTACCTGACTAAGAAGATCGTCATCCTTGTCAGCTCCAGCTTCTGCAACATTTGCCTCGGCCATGTCAACATCTATACCTGCTTCTTCCAAATTTCTATGCACTGGATCTCCACCTTCAGCTTCGTTACCGCTACTCTCAGCTTCTACTGCAGTAAACTGAGAAGCATGCCTCCTAGCATACTCATCTTGCAGATCCTGGAAGTACGGAGTCAGGCGCAACTCAAAAAGTCTTGACTTTTGCTGGGTTTCCATGGTGGAGATACTCTTTAGAGTCATATCAAAACATGCCATCCTTTCAGAGCCTTGAAATACTCGTCTGTGTTCCTCTGAAAGGACGTCATCCAGAACCATCTGAAGAAATCTTGGCATCCAGCATTTGACTGGACCATCTTCCGGATTCCTTGATGCATTTTTCTCCAATGCCCACCTCTCATGCAACTGAATCAACAGATGTTTGCCCACATTCACTCTCCTGTTGTTTGCCACTCCATATAGTATTACCCGGCAGCTGTTGTTCATTGGCCTGTAGTCTTTGTCCTTTGGGAACATGCAGCGCTGAATGGCCTGAACTACATAATCCCACTCAGCTGGTAGCATACCGGTGTTAACCTTTGTTACCTTGATAGGACCCGTGGGAGGGCGACAACCTATCTCCGTGAATAATTGCAACATATCCTCCATAGTGGGTTCCGGAGCATAATCTTCTGTAGGAAGCCCGAGTAACTCATTGAACTTCCGCAGACTGACTTCATATTTGACACCACCAATAGTAAAGGATAGGCCTGTTGGATTGGCTTTTCCACCCTGAATCTCTAGTGTAGAGTAAGCAGCTTGAAGGGCTTCGACATTCAGGATGGGAGAGGCAGTTAAAGCATGACTTATGATTGATGTGTTGTTGAGGGATTAAATCCAGAACTGATAGTGAATAAATCTACCAGTTGCTCGATCAGCAGAGAGATTAACAAAGTTGGTCTTGGGAATGGTGAAATTTGGGTTTGCCATTTTAAATTAGTGTTTGAGAAAAGAAATGTTCTAAAGTGGTTTTGCAATGGAATTTTTAGAGAACAAGTTCTAAATTTAAACAAAATAAAACGTACATGAACCCCACTAATTACCCCACGTAATAAGTGACACAAATTAAAACAAATTAACTGCCCACTAATGACCACTTAACTTTCCACTAATGATTGACGGTTGAGTTTTCGAAAATTTAAAGTGAACAGCCGTTACAAAATAAATTATTTTTCCAGAAAACCACAAACACGGCGGTAAAGTTGCACTTTAAGGATTAACCAGTAGTACCCACAACTATTTTGCTCAAGAACACAAAAGAACTTAAGAATCAGAAAGCACGAAACGAAAACAAACTCACTCGAATGAAAAGGAAAACTAAAGAACTAATTGCAAGAACAGTAATGACGTTAAAACAACACAAGAAGTTCAACAGTTTTAGACAAAATTTTAGCAGAGTTTCGTTTTAGTGATTAATGCTTTCACGTAACAGTTAGTGATTTTTGTTTAAGAAAATCACAAGAAAACTTGATGTAATGGCAGGGAAAAGAACTCTGGTAATGTTTGTATACGCGTGTGTATATGAAGAGCTTAAGCTTTTGAAAGAGAGAAAGAAAGTTAATGTAAATAATGAACAGCCTTTTTAATGCTATAATATATACTTGCACGCCTAAAAAGAAGCAACTGAAAAGACAGGTCACATCTCGATCTCGAGATCCGCATCTCGATCCTCCTCTAGATGTCGATCTGGATGTCGATCTCGATCCGCATCTCGATCTACATCTCGATGTCGATCTTGATGTCGATCTCTATCTGCATCTCGATCTACATCTCGATTTTGATCTCGATGTCGATAGATCGAGATGTACCTTGACAGAGTTTAAGCAATTTTCTCAAGTCGATCTCGATCTCGATCCAGAACCAGATCGAGATTTGCCTTAGAAAATTTCTCATTACTTCATTTAGACACTAACCATAAAGATATACAGATCAGCACAAGATTAATATCATGAAACTTTCTAACCCCTTATGACATGCAACACATACATTTTTGAAATTAAGGACACATTATTAATTAAGAATATTCATGAACAACAATAATATGTACACAAACTGAATTCTAACAGATAGGTAGCAAAACTAACTGGTGTTAAGCATCCCTAATTCACCAACCAATCTAGAAAATGTTGATTCGTCTAGAGGTTTAGTGAATATATCTGCTATTTGACGTTCAGTAGACACAAAATGCAATTCTACAGTTCCATTTTCTACATGCTCTCTAATAAAGTGATATTTGATGTCAATGTGCTTGGTCCTGGAGTGATCCACAGGGTTGTTGGTCATTGCAATAGCACTTGTGTTGTCACACATGATAGGAATCTTAGATACTTCCACACCGTAGTCCTTGAGTTGGTTCTTCATCCACAGTATCTGGGCCACACAGCTTCCAGCAGCAATATATTCTGCTTCAGCTGTCGAGGTAGATACTGTGTGTTGTTTCTTGCTTTGCCAAGACACCAACCTTCTTCCAAGGAACTGACAGCTTCCTGAAGTGCTCTTCCTATCTATTCTACAACCTGCGTAATCTGAATCCGAATAGCCAACAAGATTAAACTCTGTATCTCTTGGGTACCAAATCCCGAGATTTGATGTTCCCTTGAGATACCTAAAAATACGCTTTACGACTATGAGATGTGACTCTCTAGGATCCGCTTGGAACCTTGCACATAAGCATGTAGAGAACATAATATCAGGTCTGCTAGCAGTTAAATACAAAAGTGAGCTGATCATACCTCGATAGCTTGAGATGTCTACAGGTTTACCCGATTTGTCCTCGTCAAGTTTCGTGGCTGTTGCCATAGGAGTCTTAGCTTGTGATACATCTTGGAGACCATACTTCTTCAATAGATCATGAATGTACTTGGTCTGGCAGATAAATATCCCGTCCTTCTTCTGACTAACTTGAATGCCCAGAAAGAACGTCAGCTCTCTCATCATGCTCATCTCATACCTTGATTGCATTAACTTAGCGAATTTAGCACACAGCTTCTCATTTGCAGACCCAAAGATAATGTCATCCACATATACTTGCACCATTATTAGATCATCTTTGCATTTCTTGTAGAAAAGCGTCTTGTCGATTACTCCTCTTGTAAAACCACTTTCTAGTAAGAAGTCTGACAGAGTTTCATACCACTTCCGCGGAGACTGCTTAAGGCCATAAACTGATTTGAAGAGTCGATAAACATAATCACAATATTTGATATCGATAAACCCGGGAGGTTGCTCGACATACACCTCTTCATCCAGTTCATCGTTTAAGAATGCACTCTTGACATCCATTTGATAGACTTTAAAACCATGATATGCTGCGAATGCCAAGAACATCCTCACTGCCTCTAGCCTTGCTACTGGTGCATAGGTTTCATCATAATCAATTCCTTCTCTTTGAGTATAACCCTTAGCAACCAGGCGAGCTTTATTTCGTGTTACACGTCCGTCTTCATCCAGCTTGTTTCTGAATACCCATTTTGTCCCAACAACAGATCTATTCTTTGGTCTGGGTACCAGCTTCCACACCTTCTGCCTTTCAAACTGATTGAGTTCCTCTTGCATAGCAATCACCCAATCAGCGTCATCTAGAGCTTCTTCCACCACTTTAGGTTCCATCTGGGAAAGGAACACTGAATATAGACATTCATTCTCAGTGGCAACTTCAGCTCTAGCTTTTCCTCTAGTAGTCACTCCGGCTTCTGGATCACCAATAATTAACTCGAACGGATGGTCCTTGTTCCAAGTGCGATCCCTAGCAAATGTTCTTGATGATTCAGCTTGATCTTGTAAGTGAAGATGACTTAGTCTAGAAGCACTTTCACTAGCTTCTCTTGAGCTAGTACTAGCTCCCCCAGAGTGAGCTGCTCCCCCTGAGTGCATACTGACTCCCCCTGAGTTAGTGCCAGGTCTGACGGAAGGTGATCCCTCAGCCCTAGTGTTTTGAATTTGTGAAACACTAGACTCTTGATTAATTTCATTATTTATCGTTGGATCACTACCCTGCACTACAGACTCAGGAACTGTATCCACTTCATCAATATCCATATTCTCAAATCTTAGGGAAGTGGGCTCACTATCTTCTTTTTGTATAGAAGGGAGCTTTGAGTCGTCGAATGTGACATTAAGGCTTTCAACCACCTTGCGATCATTAAGCACAAACACCCTGTACGCTGCTACTACTTCAAGAGAATATCCAATGAAAACCCCTTCATCTGCTTTGGCTTCAAACTTTCCAAGATGTGCATTGTCTCTTAACACAAAGCATTTGGCACCAAATACGTGAAAGTACTTGATAGATGGTTTTCGTTTATTCATCATGTAATACGGCGTCTCATTATGGTCATTTATAATCAGGGTTCTGTTCTGTGTATAACAAGCCGTGCTAACTGCTTCAGCCCAAAAATATAAAGGAAGTTTTGACTCATACAGCATTGTCCTAGCTGCTTCAACCAGTGTCCTGTTCTTCCTTTCTACCACCCCGTTCTGCTGCGCTGTTCTCGGTGCTGAATACTGTCGTCTGATCCCTTTAGATATGCAGAAATCCATTAACACTGAGTTCTTGAATTCTGTCCCATTGTCGGATCGGATAGTCTTCACAGTCAGACTTGCTACATTTTCAATTTCCAGTACATGTCTAATGATCTCATGTGGCACTTCATCTTTCGATGTCACAAACTTTACCCATGTGTATTTGGAAAAGTCATCGACAATTACCAGCGCATATCTTTTCCTTGACATTGACATAACATTAACAGGTCCAAACAAATCCATGTGAAGGAGTTGTAGGGGCTCGGTAATGCTATTCACTTGTTTATCCTTATGCGAGGCTCTTTTTGATTTTCCCATCTCACATGCTTCGCAGAGTCCATCTGGGGTGAACTCCATCTGCGGCAGCCCTCTCACCAATTCTCTCCTTACGAGATTATTCATTGCTTTAAAGTTCAGGTGAGATAATCTTTTATGCCATAGCCAACTCTCATCAGCAGAAGCCTTGCTGTAGAAACACGTGACTTCAGACTAATCAGCAGAATTCATGTCAGCTATGAACAAATTTGACTTCCTTACTCCTTTGAGAGCAAGGCTTCCATCCTTTTTGCTTCGAATCGAACAATCATGCTTCCCAAAGTTGACGTCAAAACCCCTGTCGGTGAACTGACTAACGCTGAGAAGATTATGTCGCAATCCTTCCACAAAAGATACGTCCTCAATGATAACATTTCCACAAACAATCTTGCCATATCCCCGAGTGTAACCTTTGCTGTTATCTCCAAAGATAACCACGGAGCCGGCTCTCAACACCAAATCTGTTAGCAGGGACTTATTGCCGGTCATATGCCTCGATGCTTCACTGTCTAGCACCCATATGACTTTACTCTTTTCCTGTTCACTGCCCTGCAAATCCAGAAAGGTTAGGTGTTCTTCGGAACCCAATGATGTTTGGGCCCGGCATCAATAATTTCCTTTTTCTTTTCAGATACAGAAGGCTTTGCCTTGTTGCCATCAGGGGCATCCATCTTGACTTTGTCTTTTCCCTTGTCAACCTTGACTGATTTGTCAGGTTTGGGAGCAGACTGGTCACTCCTAACTTTAGGAGGACTTGAAGTCTTAGCCTTTGACCCCGCATGCTTTTTCTTACTACTACTAGTTGTATGTTCAACAGATGCGCTAGCAGTATTCATTAAATTAAAATAAGCATGCATGATGTTTACAGCACATGGCATGCAATTTGGATTATTGCATTTGGCATGATTTGCATGCATGTTAGGCAAAACAGTAGTTGCAGGCATGGTATTACAACCAACAGATTTTTCTTCCTCTACATAGAACGGGCAATAATAAGACAAATGATCAGTTTGATTACAGATATAGCATGCCTTTCTAGCTCGTGTAGATGTAGATACAGATGCAGGTTCAGTTTTAACTGCCTTTACAGGTGCTTTCATTTGGTCTGACCCTGCTACACATTGTTTATATGACACCGTCTTAGCCTCCTTGGTTCCTACACCTCTCTTAGCATAAGCAATCTTACTCGCTCTCTTAGAAGTTGTAGGTTCTACTACTTTTTCTTCTGAATCTCTTTCAATTTTAATTTCTTGTTCAATTTTAGTAGCAACAGGATCTATGGTCCTGGGCTCAAACTGCTTAAAGATAGGTTTTCTAACATCCATTAAAACCTCAGGCACATTTTCTTTGACTAACACTGGCTCTAACAACTCAGCAGCCCTATTTTTCTTTTTCTGTGTGTAGTCAAGTCCTATGTTTACTTTTTCATTTTTACTCTTGCCTGCCAGTTTCATGTACATGTCCCTTTCTACGAAAACTTTATTAGCGGCTTCTTCAAAAGATTGACATGTTATTTTAAGCTCAGCTAATTCATTTTTAAGTTCTTCGTTAAGGTCTTCCCTAATCTTAAGCTTGTGTTCTAAAACGTCTACCTGATTCATTAACTGCCTTTCTTTACTCTCTTCTGATTCTAATTCCTCTACCCTGGCCTCGAGAAGTCTATTCTTAAGGGAGAGTTTAGCATTTTTCTCATTAACAGCAATTAGATTTAGTTGGAGATTGTACATATCTTTAGTCATGGCAGCTAATTCATTTTGGTACTCAGGAATAGACATTTCATTTAAGGTTAGAATTGGTACCTCTGATTGTTCTGAAGATTTTGCCATTAAAGCGAAGTTGCATAGCTCCTGATCTTCATCTTCATCAGACTCGTCCCAACCCTTCCCTTCAGTCACAACATACGCCCGGCTTTCCTTCTGTTGCTTGCTAACCAAGGCATCATATTTCTTTTTCAGATCAGCATAGGATTCCTTGGGATGAACGTACTTGGGCTTCTTGCACTCTGTTGCGAAGTGCCCCAATTCATTGCAGTTGTAGCATCTGAACTTGTTCTTGTCTACCAGGTTAGGTCTGTAGCCACTACCGGATGTGCTACCTCGACCGCTGTAACTTCCCCGACCACTTACACTACTGCCTCTGCTGCTACTGCTGCCTCTTCGGCTGAAAGAACTACCAAATCGTCATTTACCACTTCTTTGCTTCCTGAAGCTGATATGAGCAAATTCTCGAGCAATACAAGCATATGACTTGTCTTCTAATTTGTCCAGCTCTTCAAGGGTATAGTATTCATCCTCACTTTCTTCGGATGGATCTTCAATGTCTAATACCACTCTTTCAGGATTAGCAGTTTTCAATGAGACAGCTGCAAGTGCCTTTACAGCAGACTCTTCAGCTACAAGTCCAGACTCACTTACCGCTTTGTTTTCTCCACTATTGTAGGATCATCTTCTGTCATTTTGTTCCTGCTCCAGCTCGTAGGTCTTCAAAACACCATACAGCTTTTCGAGAGAAGTATTTTTCAAGTCTCTTGACTCTCGAATGGCAGTGATCCTGTGTTCCAGATGTTTAGGCAAATTCAATAGAAACTTGATATTTGAATCTGCTAGTGGATAGACTTTATCTCTTATACTCAGCTCGATAAGCAATTTACTGTAACGTTTGTAAACATCCGCTACGCTTTCTCCTCGTTCGCATCTGAACGATTCATATTCAGATATCAGAATGCGTTTGTGATTATCTCTAACTTCCTCGGTCCCCTCCATCACCACAGCCAGTTTATCCCACATGGCTTTAGCTTTTTTTAATCCCTTTATTTGAACATAGTACTCTGAGTTTAGGGATTCAATTATGACGTTGCGTAACGACGCATCCATACCAACCAATTCTTTATCTGCGTCTGAAAACTCCATTTCCTCTTTAGGAACAGACCGGGATGGTATTAGTATCCCTCCTTCCATTCGCTCTGGCTCAATTCTCATGGGTATGTATGGACCGTTTTCCAATATTCTCAAGTATACCTTGTTTATTGATTCAAGGTAAGCTCTCATCCTTCCGGTCCATTCGTCATAATGTTGTGCATCAAACGGAGGTATCTTAAATCTGTGTGCGGCGGCCATTTTAATAAAATTTAAAATTAAGATAATACACTTTTCAAATTATAATAAATTGTATTTACTTGAAAAATTAATTATCTCACTTTAAATATCCAACACTCAATATCCAACGGATTTTGCACTTAAGATTCAAGCAAGTTAGTTTTAATCACAGGAACAGTAGCAGGGTCCACAATTTTTCAAGTTCAAACAAAAAGGTGTCCACTTTCTAGTTGACAGAAGTTTGAAATTGTCCTTTTTGTTTAGTCAATCAGTTGATTCCAGTTTTGACCACAGAAAAATCCACAAAGCTCTAAAGTACAGTATTTTGGAATTTTGTACAAATATTCCTTACACCATGACTCAGAACTTTTTAGATCTACGACTTTTTCAAGAAGAAACAAATAAAAACTTTCGGCTCAAACTTCAAGAAAAAAAATAGATCTAGGATTTTCAAGAACCAACTCAAACAACACAATAGGATCTCTGTTAGATGTGTTTAACAGGTGCTTTGATACCAATTGTTAGGTCCAAAGTGTTGTAGAGGGGGGGGGGGGTGAATACAACTGTTTAAAAGTAATGAGAGAATAAACAATATGCAGGTAATAAATGATGACACAGAATTTCAAGAATATATCATTATATTCATTGATGGATTTGCTACAACATTCATAAAAGCATCATGATCAGTTGAACAATAAATACAGCAATTAAAGCTAGATTCAACTGATCCTCTCTCTCACTTTTTGTTTTACAGTAAATGCTCTCTCTTAAAAATTATCGTTGAAAAATACAGAGATAAAAGTCTATCTACTAAAATAAAAACAAAGTGTTGCTTTTATAATGTCATGTAGTCTTGATCTTGTCCTTTTTGTGTACGTGGCCCAATCAGGACTTCGACAACAAAAAGTACTTTCCCAACAACTCTGGATCAACCGTTCACAATAAGCCACTTGTCCCTTGAACATTAAATGTTACATATCTACCCGCATCTCGATCTTCGCCTGGACCCATCTCGATCTCGATCTTCGCCTGGACCCATCTCGATCTCGATCTGTGTAAATCTCGATCTCGATCTGGGAGAATCTTGATCTCGATCTATGAAGATCTCGATCTCGATCTGGGAGGATCTCGATCTATGAAAATCTCGATCTCGATCTGGGAGAATCTCGATCTCGATCTACCGTGGATCGAGATTTGCCTTTGCAATGTTTTACTTTAATTGTAAATCTCGACCCGCATCTCGATCTGCTGTGGATCGACATTTGCCTTGGCAAATATGCACACATCCAATGTTGACTTTCTTTAGTGACTAATTGAGGATTAACCTATATGAGCAAGTTTCCCTAGCTTCTTCAATTTCTTTTCCTCACTCAATTCAAATGAGATCTTCTATTACTGACATGAACTTACCTCCAATGTCCTGACACTTGATGCAATGGTCTGGTTCATAAGTGACTAGTCTTGTAGGGGTTCTTGCTTCTGAATGTCAGTTCTCATTTGTTGATTAACCTTTACATTATCCAGATGTTGATATACATTACATGAAATCACTTTGGTTTTCTTGATACTTCTTTGACATTAATTTGATTCTCCATTAGAAAAGTTAGGGCATGAGCAATACTCAGATTGAACTTCTTCTCACTTATGCATCCTTGATTAACCAAATTAGTTACTTGTAGTTACCAAGTATCATTGCCATTTCTTCAGTTGATTGATTCCATGTGCTTCTTCAGTTTCTCTTATTTTGCTGTTGTTTTATCTTTTACTTAGTTGAGTTACATAGTAATTAAGTGTTACAAGTTAGTACACCTATGCCTTTCATAAAGTCTCAAGTTGATATAGATCGTTTTCATGTTCAAATGAGCCTAGAATGATCCTACAAGAGTTTACAAGTTGTTTCCATGTTCAAAGAAGTCAGGAATGAAACTACAAGTTGTTTCCAATTTCGAACGAGTCAAGAATGATATCTCAATTTGTTTCGGATTATTTTCATGTTCAAATGAACCAAGAATAATCCTACAAGAGTTTACAATTGTTTCAATATTCAAACAAGTCAAGAATGATGGGGTTTCCAAGTTCGTACAGTAAATAATGAAGTCTAAAGTATTTACGGATTGTTCTCATGTTTAAATGAACCAAAAATGATCCTACAAGAGTTTACAATTGTTTCAATGTTCAAATGAGTCAAGAATGGAGCTACAAGTTATTTCCAAGTTCGAACGAGTAAAGAATGAAGTCTAAAGTTGTTACGGATTGTTTTCATGTTCAAATGAGCCAAAAATGATCCTACAAGAGTTTATAATAGTTTCAATGTTGAAACGAGTCAAGAATGAAGCTACAAGTTATTTCCAAGTTCGAACGAGTAAAGAATGAAGTCTAAAGTTGATATGGATTGTTGTCAGGTTCGAATGAGCCAAAAAAGATCTTACAAGAGTTTACAATTGTTTCAATGTTCAAACGATTCACGAATGAAGCTACAAGTTATTTCCAACTTTAAACGAGTAAAGGATTAAGTCTAACATTGTTACGAATTTTTGTCATGTTCAAATGAGCCAAAAATGATTCTACAAGAGTTTACAATTGTTTTAATGTTCAAACGAATCAAGTATGAAGCTACAAGTTGTTTCCAAGTTCAAACGAGTCAAGAATGAAGCTACAAGTTTTTTCCAAGTTCGAACGAGTCAAGAATGATGTCTCAATTTGCTACGGATTGTTTTCATGTCCAAATAAACCAAGAATGATCCTACAAGAGTTTATAATTGTTTTAATGTTCAAACGTGTCAAGAATGATGGGGTTTCCAAGTTCGAACAGTAGAAAATGAAGTCTAAAGTTGTTACGTATTGTTCTCATGTTAAAATGAGCTAAAAATGATCCTACAAGAGTTTACAATTGTTTCAATGTTCAAACGAGTATAGAATGGAGCTACAAGTTGTTTCCAAGTTTAAACGAGTAAAGAATAAAGTCTCAAGTTGTTACAGATTGTTTTCTTGTTCAAATGAGCCAAGAATGATCCTACAAGATTTTACAAGTTGTTTCCGTGTTCAAACGAGTCAAGAATGAAGCTACAAGTTGTTTCCAAGTTCGAACGAGTAAAGAATGAAGTTTGGAGTTGTTACGGATTGCTTTCATGTTCAAATGAGTAAAAAATGATCCTACAAGAGTTTACAATAGTTTCAATGTTGAAACGAGTCAAGAATGAAGCTACAAGTTGTTTCCAAGTTCGAACGAGTAAAGAATGAAGTCTAAAGTTGATATGGATTGTTGTCAGGTTCGAATGAGCCAAAAATGATCCTACAAGAGTTTACAATTGTTTCAATGTTCAAACGAGTCAAGAATTGAGCAACAAGTTGTTTCCAAGTTCAAACGAGTAAAGAATAAAGTCCCAAGTTGTTACAAATTGTTTTCATGTTCAAATGAGCCAAGAATGATCCTACAAGAGTTTACAAGTTGTTTACATTTTCAAACGAGTCAAGAATGAATCTACAAGTTGTTTCCAAGTTCGAACGATTCAAGAATGATGTCTCAATTTGTTACGGATTGTTTACATGTTCCAATGAACCAAGAATGATCCTACAAGAGTTTACAATTGTTTCAATGTTCAAACGAGTCAAGAATGATGGGGTTTCCAAGTTCGAACAGTAAAGAATGAAGTCTAAAGTTTTTGCGGATTGTTCTAATTTTTAAATGAGCCAAAAATGATTTTACAAGAGTTTACAATTGTTTCAATGTTCAAATGAGTCAAGAATGGAGCTACAAGTTGTTTCCAATTTCAAAGGAGTAAAAATAAAGTCTCAGGTTGTTACAGATTGTTTTCATGTTTAAATGAGCCAAGAATGATCCTACAAGAGTTTACAAGTTGTTTCCATGTTCAAACGAGTCAAGAATGAAGCTACAAGTTGGTTCCAAGTTCGAACGAGTAAAGAATGAAGTTTAAAGTTGTTACAGATTGTTGTCAGGTTCGAATGAGCCAAAAATGATCCTGCAAGAGTTTACAATTGTTTCAATGTTCATACAAGTCAAGAATGGAGCTACAAGTTGTTTCCAAGTTCGAACGAGTAAAAATTGAAGTTTGAAATTGATACGGATTGTTCTCATATTTAAATGAGCCAAAAATGATCCTACAAGAGTTTACAATTGTTTCAATGTTCAAATGAGTCAAGAATGAATCTACAAGTTGTTTCTAAGTTAAACAAGTAAAGAATAAAGTCTCAGGGTCTTAAGGATTGTTTTCATGTTCAAATGAGACAAGAATGATCCTACAAGAGTATACAAGTGTTTCAATGTTCAAACGAGTCAAGAATGAAGCTACAAGTTGTTTCCAAGTTCGAACGAGTAAAGAATGAAATCTAACGTTGTTACGGATTATTGTCATGTTCAAATGAGCCAAAAATGATCCTACAAGAGTTTACAATTTTATAATGATCAAACTAGTCAAGAATGGAGCTACAACTTGTTTCTAAGTTCGAACGAGTAAAGAATAAAGTCTCAAGTTGTTACAGATTATTTCCATGTTCAAATGATCCAAGAATGATCCAACAAGAGTTTACAAGTTGTTTCCATGTTCAAACGAGTCAAGAATGAAGCTACAAGTTGTTTCCAAGTTCGAACGAGTAAAGAATGAAATCTAAAGTTGTTACGGATTGTTGACATGTTCAAATGAGCCAAAAATGATCTTACAAGAGTTTACAGTTTTTTCAATGTTCAAATGAGTCAAGAATGGAGCTACAAGTTGTTTCCAAGTTTAAACGAGTAAAGAATAAAGTCTCAAGTTTTTATAGATTGTTTTCATGTTCAAATGAGCCAAGAATGATCCTACAAGAGTTTACAAGTTGTTTCCATGTTCAAACGAGTCAAGAATGAAGCTACAAGTACTTTCCAAGTTCGAACGAGTCAAGAATGATGTCTCAATTTGTTACGGATTGTTTTCATGTTCAAATGAACCAAGAATTATCCTACAAGAGTTTACAATTGTTTAAATGTTCAAACGAGTCAAGAATGAAGCTACAAGTTGTTTCCAAGTTCGAACGAGTAAATAATGAAGTCTGAAGTGGTTACGGATTGTTTTCATGTTCAAATGAGCCAAAAATGATCCTACAAGAGTTTACATTTGTTACAATGTTCAAACGAGTCACGAATGAAGCTACAAGTTATTTCCATGTTTGAACGAGTAAAGAATGAAGTCTAACGTTGTTACGGATTGTTGTCATGTTCAAATGAGCCAAAAATGATTCTACAAGAGTTTACAATTGTTTTAATGATCAAATGAGTCAAGAATGAACCTACAAGTTGTTTCCAAGTTCGAACGAGTTAAGAATGAATTCTGAAGTTATTACAGATTTTTTTTCATGTTCAAATGAGCCAAGAATGATTCTACAAGAGTTTACAAGTTGTTTCCATGTTCAAACGAGTCAAGAATGAAGCTACAAGTTGTTTCCAAATTCGAACGAGTCAAGAATGATGTCTCAATTTGGTATGGATTGTTTTCATGTCCAAATGAACCAAGAATGATCCTACAAGAGTTTAAAATTGTTTTAATGTTGAAACGAGTCAAGAATGAAGCGACAAGTTATTTCCAAGTTCGAACAGTAAAGAATGAAGTCTAATGTTGTTACGGATTGTTGTTATGTTCAAATGAGCCAAAAATGATCCTACAAGAGTTTACAATTTTTTCAATGTTCAAATGAGTCAAGAATGGAGCTACAAGTTGTTTCCAAGTTTAAACGAGTAAAGAATAAAGTCTCAAGTTGTTATAGATTGTTTTCATGTTCAAATGAGCCAAGAATGATGCTACAAGAGTTTACAAGTTGTTTCAATGTTCAAACGAGTCAAGAATGAAGCTACAAGTTGTTTCCAAGTTCGAACGAGTCAAGAATGATGCCTCAATTTGTTTCGGATTGTTTTCAGGTTCAAATGAACCAAAAATGATTCTACAAGAGTTTACAATTGTTTTAATGTTCAAACGAGTCAAGAATGAAGCTACAAGTTGTGTACAAGTTCGAACGAGTAAAGAATGAAGTCTGAAGTTGTTACGGATTGTTTTGATGTTCAAATGAGCTAAAAATGATCCTAGAAGAGTTTACAATTGTTTCAATGTTCAAACGATTAACGAATGAAGCTACAAGTTATTTCCAACTTTAAACGAGTAAAGGATGAAGTCTAACATTGTTACGGATTTTTGTCATGTTCAAATGAGCCAAAAATGATTCTACAAGAGTTTACAATTGTTTTAATGTTCAAACGAATCAAGAATGAAGCTACAAGTTGTTTTCAAGTTCAAACGAGTAAAGAATGAAGTCTACAGTTGTTACGGATTGTTTTCATGTTCAAATGAGCCAAGAATGATGCTACAAGAGTTTACAATTGTTTTAATGTTCAAACGAGTCATGAATGAAGCTACAAGTTGTTTCCAAGTTTGAACGAGTAAATAATGAAGTCTAACTTTGTTACAGATTGTTGTCATGTTCAAATGAGCCAAAAATGATTCTACTAGAGTTTAGAATTGTTTTAATGTTCTAACGAGTCAAGAATGAAGTTACAAGTTGTTTCCAAGTTCGAACTAGTAAAGAATGAATTCTGAAGTTGTCACAAAAAAATTTTCTTGTTCAAATGAGCCAAGAATGATCCTACAAGAGTTTACAAGTTGTTTCCATGTTCAAACGAGTCAAGAATGAAGCTACAAGTTTTTTCCAAGTTCGAACGAGTCAACAATGATGTCTCAATTTGTTACGGATTATTTTCATGTCCAAATGAAACAAGAATGATCCTACAGGAGTTTACAATCGTTTCTAAGTTAAACAAGTAAAGAATAAAGTCTCAAGTTGTTAAGGATTGTGTTCATGTTCAAATGAGACAAGAATGATCCTACAAGAGTATACAAGTGTTTCAATGTTCAAACGAGTCAAGAATGAAGCTACAAGTTGTTTCCAAATTCGAACAGTAAAGAATGAAGTCTAACGTTGTTACGGATTGTTGTCATGTTCAAATGAGCCAAAAATGATCCTACAAGAGTTTACAATTTTTCAATGTTCAAACTAGTCAAGAATGGAGCTACAACTTGTTTCTAAGTTCGAACGAGTAAAGAATAAAGTCTCAAGTTGTTACAGATTGTTTTCATGTTCAAATGATCCAAGAATGATCCTACAAGAGTTTACAAGTTGTTTCCATGTTCAAACGAGTCAAGAATGAAGCTTAAAGTTGTTTCCCAGTTCGAACGAGTCAAGAATGATGTCTCAATTTGTTACGGATTGTTTTCATGTTCAAATGAACCAAGAATTATCCTACAAGAGTTTACAATTGTTTAAATGTTCAAACGAGTCAAGAATGAAGCTACAAGTTTTTTCCAAGTTCGAACGAGTAAATAATGAAGTCTGAAGTTCTTGAGGATTGTTTTTATGTTCAAATGAGCCAAAAATGATCCTACAAGAGTTTACATTTGTTACAATGTTCAAACGAGTCACGATGAAGCTACAAGTTATTTCCATGTTTGAACGAGTAAAGAATGAAGTCTAACGTTGTTACGGATTGTTGTCATGTTCAAATGAGCCAAAAATGATTCTACAAGAGTTTACAATTGTTTTAATGTTCAAATGAGTCAAGAATGAACCTAAAAGTTGTTTCCAAGTTCGAACGAGTAAAGAATGAATTCTGAAGTTATTACAGATTTTTTTTCATGTTCAAATGAGCCAAGAATGATTCTACAAGAGTTTACAAGTTGTTTCCATGTTCAAACGAGTCAAGAATGAAGCTACAAGTACTTTCCAAGTTCGAACGAGTCAAGAATGATGTCTCAATTTGTTACGGATTGTTTTCATGTTCAAATGAACCAAGAATTATCCTACAAGAGTTTACAATTGTTTAAATGTTCAAACGAGTCAAGAATGAAGCTACAAGTTGTTTCCAAGTTCGAACGAGTAAAAAATGAAGTCTGAAGTGGTTACGGATTGTTTTCATGTTCAAATGAGCCAAAAATGATCCTACAAGAGTTTACATTTGTTACAATGTTCAAACGAGTCACGAATGAAGCTACAAGTTATTTCCATGTTTGAACGAGTAAAGAATGAAGTCTAACGTTGTTACGGATTGTTGTCATGTTCAAATGAGCCAAAAATGATTCTACAAGAGTTTACAATTGTTTTAATGATCAAATGAGTCAAGAATGAACCTACAAGTTGTTTCCAAGTTCGAACGAGTTAAGAATGAATTCTGAAGTTATTACAGATTTTTTTTCATGTTCAAATGAGCCAAGAATGATTCTACAAGAGTTTACAAGTTGTTTCCATGTTCAAACGAGTCAAGAATGAAGCTACAAGTTGTTTCCAAATTCGAACGAGTCAAGAATGATGTCTCAATTTGGTATGGATTGTTTTCATGTCCAAATGAACCAAGAATGATCCTACAAGAGTTTAAAATTGTTTTAATGTTGAAACGAGTCAAGAATGAAGCGACAAGTTATTTCCAAGTTCGAACAGTAAAGAATGAAGTCTAATGTTGTTACGGATTGTTGTTATGTTCAAATGAGCCAAAAATGATCCTACAAGAGTTTACAATTTTTTCAATGTTCAAATGAGTCAAGAATGGAGCTACAAGTTGTTTCCAAGTTTAAACGAGTAAAGAATAAAGTCTCAAGTTGTTATAGATTGTTTTCATGTTCAAATGAGCCAAGAATGATGCTACAAGAGTTTACAAGTTGTTTCAATGTTCAAACGAGTCAAGAATGAAGCTACAAGTTGTTTCCAAGTTCGAACGAGTCAAGAATGATGCCTCAATTTGTTTCGGATTGTTTTCAGGTTCAAATGAACCAAAAATGATTCTACAAGAGTTTACAATTGTTTTAATGTTCAAACGAGTCAAGAATGAAGCTACAAGTTGTGTACAAGTTCGAACGAGTAAAGAATGAAGTCTGAAGTTGTTACGGATTGTTTTGATGTTCAAATGAGCTAAAAATGATCCTAGAAAAGTTTACAATTGTTTCAATGTTCAAACGATTAACGAATGAAGCTACAAGTTATTTCCAACTTTAAACGAGTAAAGGATGAAGTCTAACATTGTTACGGATTTTTGTCATGTTCAAATGAGCCAAAAATGATTCTACAAGAGTTTACAATTGTTTTAATGTTCAAACGAATCAAGAATGAAGCTACAAGTTGTTTTCAAGTTCAAACGAGTAAAGAATGAAGTCTACAGTTGTTACGGATTGTTTTCATGTTCAAATGAGCCAAGAATGATGCTACAAGAGTTTACAATTGTTTTAATGTTCAAACGAGTCATGAATGAAGCTACAAGTTGTTTCCAAGTTTGAACGAGTAAATAATGAAGTCTAACTTTGTTACAGATTGTTGTCATGTTCAAATGAGCCAAAAATGATTCTACTAGAGTTTAGAATTGTTTTAATGTTCTAACGAGTCAAGAATGAAGTTACAAGTTGTTTCCAAGTTCGAACTAGTAAAGAATGAATTCTGAAGTTGTCACAAAAAAATTTTCTTGTTCAAATGAGCCAAGAATGATCCTACAAGAGTTTACAAGTTGTTTCCATGTTCAAACGAGTCAAGAATGAAGCTACAAGTTTTTTCCAAGTTCGAACGAGTCAACAATGATGTCTCAATTTGTTACGGATTATTTTCATGTCCAAATGAAACAAGAATGATCCTACAGGAGTTTACAATCGTTTCTAAGTTAAACAAGTAAAGAATAAAGTCTCAAGTTGTTAAGGATTGTGTTCATGTTCAAATGAGACAAGAATGATCCTACAAGAGTATACAAGTGTTTCAATGTTCAAACGAGTCAAGAATGAAGCTACAAGTTGTTTCCAAATTCGAACAGTAAAGAATGAAGTCTAACGTTGTTACGGATTGTTGTCATGTTCAAATGAGCCAAAAATGATCCTACAAGAGTTTACAATTTTTCAATGTTCAAACTAGTCAAGAATGGAGCTACAACTTGTTTCTAAGTTCGAACGAGTAAAGAATAAAGTCTCAAGTTGTTACAGATTGTTTTCATGTTCAAATGATCCAAGAATGATCCTACAAGAGTTTACAAGTTGTTTCCATGTTCAAACGAGTCAAGAATGAAGCTTAAAGTTGTTTCCCAGTTCGAACGAGTCAAGAATGATGTCTCAATTTGTTACGGATTGTTTTCATGTTCAAATGAACCAAGAATTATCCTACAAGAGTTTACAATTGTTTAAATGTTCAAACGAGTCAAGAATGAAGCTACAAGTTTTTTCCAAGTTCGAACGAGTAAATAATGAAGTCTGAAGTTCTTGAGGATTGTTTTTATGTTCAAATGAGCCAAAAATGATCCTACAAGAGTTTACATTTGTTACAATGTTCAAACGAGTCACGATGAAGCTACAAGTTATTTCCATGTTTGAACGAGTAAAGAATGAAGTCTAACGTTGTTACGGATTGTTGTCATGTTCAAATGAGCCAAAAATGATTCTACAAGAGTTTACAATTGTTTTAATGTTCAAATGAGTCAAGAATGAACCTAAAAGTTGTTTCCAAGTTCGAACGAGTAAAGAATGAATTCTGAAGTTATTACAGATTTTTTTTCATGTTCAAATGAGCCAAGAATGATTCTACAAGAGTTTACAAGTTGTTTCCATGTTCAAACGAGTCAAGAATGAAGCTACACGTTGTTTCCAAATTCGAACGAGTCAAGAATGATGTCTTAATTTGTTATGGATTGTTTTCATGTCCAAATGAACCAAGAATGATCCTACAAGAGTTTACAATTGTTTTAATGTTGAAACGAGTCAAGAATGAAGCGACAAGTTATTTCCAAGTTCGAACAGTAAAGAATGAAGTCTAATGTTGTTACGGATTGTTGTTATGTTCAAATGAGCCAAAAATGATCCTACAAGAGTTTACAATTTTTTCAATGTTCAAATGAGTCAAGAATGGAGCTACAAGTTGTTTCCAAGTTTAAACGAGTAAAGAATAAAGTCTCAAGTTGTTACAGATTGTTTTCATGTTCAAATGAGCCAAGAATGATGCTACAAGAGTTTACAAGTTGTTAATGTTCAAACGAGTCAAGAATGAAGCTACAAGTTGTTTCCAAGTTCGAACGAGTCAAGAATGAAGCCTCAATTTGTTACGGATTGTTTTCATGTTCAAATGAACCAAAAATGATTCTACAAGAGTTTACAATTGTTTTAATGTTCAAACGAGTCAAGAATGAAGCTACAAGTTGTGTACAAGTTCGAACGAGTAAAGAATGAAGTCTGAAGTTGTTACGGATTGTTTTGATGTTCAAATGAGCTAAAAATGATCCTACAAGAGTTTACAATTGTTTAAATGTTCAAACGAGTCAAGAATGAAGCTACAAGTTTTTTCCAAGTTCGAACGAGTAAATAATGAAGTCTGAAGTTGTTGAGGATTGTTTTTATGTTCAAATGAGCCAAAAATGATCCTACAAGAGTTTACATTTGTTACAATGTTCAAACGAGTCACGAATGAAGCTACAAGAGTTTACAATGAACCAATGAGCCAAAAATGAAGTCTACCATTCTTACAGATTGTTGTCATGTTCAAATGAGCCAAAAATGATTCTACAAGAGTTTAGAATTGTTTTAATGTTCAAACGAGTCAAGAATGAAGTTACAAGTTGTTTCCAAGTTTGAACTAGTAAAGAATGAATTCTGAAGTTGTTACAAAATTTTTTTCATGTTCAAATGAGCCAAGAATGATCCTACAAGAGTTTACAAGTTGTTTCCATGTTCAAACGAGTCAAGAATGAAGCTACAAGTTTTTTCCAAGTTCGAACGAGTCAACAATGATGTCTCAATTTGTTACAGATTGTTTTCATGTCCAAATGAAACAAGAATGATCCTACAGGAGTTTACAATCGTTTCAATATTCAAACGTGTCAAGAATGATGGGGTTTCCAAGTTCGAACAGAAAAGAATGAAGTCTAAAGTTGTTATGGATTGTTCTCAGGTTCAAATGAGCCAAAAATGATCCTACAAGAGTTTATAATTGTTTCAATGTTCAAACGAGTCAAGAATTGAGTAACAAATTGTTTTCAAGTTCAAACGAGTAAAGAATAAAGTCTCAAGTTGTTACAGATTGTTTTCATGTTCAAATGAGCCAAGAATGATCCTACAAGAGTTTACAAGTTGTTTCCATTTTCAAACGAGTCAAGAATGAAGCTACAGGTTGTTTCCAAGTTCGAACGAGTCAAGAATGATGTCTCAATTTGTTACGGATTTTTTTCATGTTCCAATGAAGAAGAATGATCCTACAAGAGGTTACAATTGTTTCAATGTTCAAACGAGTCAAGAATGATTGGGTTTCTAAGTTCGAACATTAAAGAATGAAGTCTAAAATTTTTACGGATTGTTCTCAAGTTTAAATGAGCCAAAAATGATCCTATAAGATTTTACAATTGTTTCAATGTTCAAATGAGTCAAGAATGGAGCCACAAGTTGATTCCAACTTCAAAGGAGTAAAGAATAAAGTCTCAAGCTGTTACAAATTATTTTCATGTTCAAATGGGCCAAAAATGATCCTGCAAGAGTTTACAAGTTGTATCCATGTTCAAACGAGTCAAGAATGAAGCTACAAGTTGTTTCCAAGTCCAAACGAGTAAAAATTGAAGTCTGAAATTGTTACGGATTGTTCTCATGTTTAATTGAGCCAAAAATGATCCTACAAGAATTTACAATTGTTTCAATGTTCAAATGAGTCAAGAATGAATCGACAAGTTGTTTCCAAATTAAACAAGTAAAGAATAAAGTCTAAAGTTGTTAAGGATTGTTTTCATGTTCAAATGAGCCAAGAATGATCCTACAAGAGTATACAAGTGTTTCAATGTTCAAAGTAGTCGAGAATGAAGCGACAAGTTGTTTCCAAGTTCGAACGAGTAAAGAATGAAATCTAACGTTGTTACGGATTTTTGTCATGTTCAAATGAGCCAAAAATGATCCTACAAGAGTTTACAATTTTTTCAATGTTCAAACGAGTCAAGAATGGAACTACAAGTTATTTCTAAGTTCAAACGAGTAAAGAATAAAGTCTAAAGTTGTTAATGATTTTTTTCATGTTCAAATGAGCCAAGAATGATCCTACAAAAGTTTACAAGTTATTTCCATGTTCAAACGATTCAAGAATGAAGCTACAAGTTGTTTCCAAGTTCGAATGAGTCAAGAATGATGACTCAATTTGTTATGGATTGTTTTCATGTTCAAATGAACCAAGAATGATCCTACAAGAGTTTACAATTGTTTCAAAGTTCATACGAGTAAAGAATGGAGCTACAAGTTGTTTCCAAATTCATACAAGTAAAGAATAAAGTCTCAATTTGTTACAGATTGTTTTCATGGTTAAATGAGCCAAGAATGAACAAGAGTTTACAAGTGTTTCAATGTTTAAACGAGTCAGGAATGAAGCTATAAGTTGTTTCCAAGGTCGAACGAGTCAAGCATGAAGTCTCAAGTTGTTACAGATTCTTTTCATGTTCAAATGAGCCAATAATGATCCTACAAGAGTTTACAAGTTGTTTCCATGTTCAAACGAGTCAAGAATGAAGCTACAAGTTGTTTCCAATTTTGAACGAGTAAAGAATGAAGCCTAAAGTTGTAACGGATTGTTTTCAGGTTCAAATGAGCCAAAAATGATCATACAAGAGTTTACAATTGTTTCAATGTTCAAACGAGTCAAGAATGAATCAACAAGTTTTTTCTAAGTTCAAACGAGTAAAGAATAAAGTCTCAAGTTGTTACAGATTGTTTTCATGTTCAAATGAGCCAAGAATGATCCTACAAGAGTTTACAAGTTATTTCCAAGTTCGAACGAGTCAATAATAATGTCTCAATTTGTTACAGATTGTTTTCATGTCCAAATGAACAAAGAATGATCCTACAAGAGTTTACAATTGTTTCAATGTTTAAACGAGTCAAGAATGATGGGGTTTCCAAGTTCGAACAGTAAAGAATGAAGTCTAAAGTTGTTACAGATTTTTCTAATGTTTAAATGAGCCAAAAATGATCCTACAAGAGTTTACAATTGTTTCAATATTCAAATGAGACAAGAATGGAGCTACAAGTTGTTTCCAAGTTCGAACGAGTAAAGAATAAAGTCTCAAGTTGTTACAGATTGTTTTCATGTTTAAATGAGCCAAGAATGATCCTACAAGAGTTTACAAGTTGTTTCCATGTTCAAACGAGTCAAGAATGAAACTAAAAGTTGTTTCCATGTTCGAACGAGTCAAGAATGATGTCTCAATTTGTTACGGATTGTTTTCATGTTCAAATGAGCCAAATATGATCTTACTAGAGTTTACAATTGTTGCAATGTTCAAACGAGTCAATAATGGAGCTAGAAGTTATTTGTTTCCAAGGTCGAACGAGTCAAACAAGAAGTCTGATGTATATTTTCCTATGTAGATCAGATTTACAGCGGAAAAGTAACTTTAGATTGCTTCTATAAAGAATTTAATCACCAAGAAATAAAACTAAAGGATCGATTTGCTTAGATTGCTTAAAGAAATTAATCACCCACAAACTAAACGAAATCTGGATAAGAAAGTATAAAAGAATTAACCACCAACTTCCTAGGGTTTTGCAAGTATAAAAACTCACGATTTTATTTATCAAATTCTTGTCTCTTAAAAGATTACAATATATGGGTATATATAGGCAAGGAATATAACCTTAACCTAAAACAATTAGGATTCTCAATTAGATTCAAAATCAGCTAGGAATTTGCTAATACTTGAACCCAAATTGGAAACCAATCAAAAGCCCAATCCAAATAGGAATTACATCAAAACCATATTCAACTAGAAAAATAAATCCTAAGTGCTTAAAACAAGAAAAACCCTTTCAAGTGAAAGGTAAAAACTTGCAATCCAAAATTTACTTAATATAAATATCTAATAATAACCCCAACATAATAAATCAGCCCATGTTGGTAATTAAGCTGACTATTGGACTTGAAACATTGCCCAACCAATTTCCATGTATAGAATCGCATGAGAAGAAGTCCAAAGCCACATTTTTGTCCATGAGAACAAGCACATCAGCCCCTGTATCATCCTCCTCTTCTTCGAAAACAATTGTCCTCAATTGAGCAATATCATCATCATGAATATAAGGAGCCAAGTCCCCAACATTGAATGTTGCACTGACACCAAACTCTCCCGGTAGTTCCAATCTGAATGCATTGTCATTGACCTTCTCCAGAATTTTAAACGGACCTTCAGACCTAGGCATAAGCTTATTCTTTCGCAAATTAGGGAACCGTTCCTTTCGCAAATGGAGCCACACTAGGTCACCCACCTTGAAGTTATGCTGCTTGTGGTGTTTGTTAGCCAATGTTTTATACCTTTCATTTACTTTTTCGATCCTCGCCCGTACTTGGGAATGCAATTTTAACATTGCTTCAGCCTTTGTCTTAGCATCAACATGCACATATTCTTCTTTAGGCAAAGGAATCAGGTCAATAGGAAGCCTTGGATTCAGGCCATAAACAACCTCAAAAGGAGAGTGTTTGGTCGCATATGTAGGTGAACGATTATAAGCAAATTCTGCATGCGAAAGCTTCACATCCCAATCCTTAATCGTCTTACTTACCAAGCCACGAAGCAAAACTCCAAGAGTTCGGTTGGTAACTTCTGTTTGCCCATCAGTTTGTGGATGGTGTGAAGTGCTAAAACACAACTTCGTACCTAGTAGCTTCCACAATATTTTCCAGAAATAGCTCATGAACTTAGTGTCTCGATCACTCACAATAGTCTTTGGGACACCATGTAGACGCACTACTTCTTTGAAGTACAAATCAACTACCTTTAGTGCATCATCAGTTTTATGGCATGGAATAAAATGTGCCATCTTAGAGAACCTATCCATAACAACAAATATCGAATCATTACCTCTTTGTGTACGAGGTAAACCAACTATAAAATCCATAGAAACATCCTCCCACGGATATTCTAGAACAGGTAGAGGCGTGTACAATCCTTGATGAAAAGTACTCTTTGCCTTTTGGCATGTTGCACAACGAACAATCACGCCTTGGACATCACCCAACATCTTTGGCCAGAAAAAGTACTCTTGAAGAATAGCCAAAGTTTTATTAATACCAAAGTGTCCAGCAATACCTCCCCCATGAGCTTCCCTCACCAAAAGCTCTCGAATAGAACACATAGGAATGCATAAACGATTCCCCTTGAATAGAAAACCATCTTGAAGTACATAAGTCCGTATAGAACCCTTGGAACATTCTTCCATTATAGGCTGAAAATCCACATCTTGATTGTAGTATTCTTTAATCAATTCAAATCCAAGCAACCTGAAATTAAGAACACCAAGCAAAGCATATCTTCTAGACAAAGCATCAGCAACCACGTTATCCTTACCTTGTTTATACTTGGAAGAAAAATTGAAAGATTGAAGGAATTCTACCCACTTCGCATGTCGTGGATTAAGCTTTTGTTGCCCATGAATGTATTTTAAAGCCTCATGATCTGAATGTAAGATAAAGTGATTAGGCCTCAAATAATGACTCCAATGATCAAGTGCGCGCACAAGGGCATAAAACTCCTTATCGTAGGTAGAATAATTAAGTTTTGCTTCCCCCAACTTCTCACTGAAATAAGCAATGGGTCTCTTCTTTTGCACCAAAACAGCCCCAATTCCAACACCACTAGCATCACATTCCACTTCAAATGGACTAGCAAAATCTGGCAAAGCAAGGATAGGAGTTTCACACAATAATTTTTTTATACATTCAAAAGCCCTTTGAGCAGCCCCAGTCCACTCGAATCTTCCCTTCTTGATGCATTCAGTTAGAGGTGCCACAACACTACTAAAATTCTTCACAAATCGCCTATAGAATGAAGCAAGACCATGAAAAGACCTGACTTCTGAAACATTAGTGGGGATCGGCCATGACTTGATTGCTTCAACCTTTGAAGGATCCACCGAAATTCCTTCTTTTGAGACTATATAACCAAGAAAGGTCACACTAGGGACCAAGAAATAGCACTTCTCTAATTTAGCATAAAGTTTTTGTTTCCTCAATACCTCACAAACAGATCTTAAGTGCACAATATGATCATCAACATTCTTACTATAAATCAGAATATCATCCAAATAAACCATAACAAATTTACCAAGGAAAGGCTTGAGTACCTCGTTCATAAGTCTCATGAATGTGCTAGGAGCATTAGTAAGACCAAAGGGCATGACCAGCCACTCATACAACCCGTATTTAGTCTTGAAAGCTGTTTTCCACTCATCACCTTCTCTCATTCTGATTTGATGATATCCACTTCGAAGATCAATTTTTGAAAACAATGTAGAGCCATGTAATTCATCTAGTAAATCATCTAATCTGGGAATTGGAAATCTATACTTAATGGTGATGTTATTCACTGCTCTACTATCAACGCACATGCGCCAAGTTCCATCCTTTTTAGGTACCACCAAAATAGGAACGGCACAAGGACTCATGCTCTCCCTCACATAACCCCTTTCAAGCAATTCTTCAATCTGCCTTTGGAGCTCTTTAGCCTCTTGAGGATTACACCTATAAGCCACTTTATTTGGTAATGGAGCACCGGGAATTAGATCAATTTGATGTTCAATCCCGCGAATAGGTGGGAAACAGGGGGTAAATTTTCAGGAAAAACATCCATAAACTCATTAAGCACACTATCCAAAATTTCAGGGGGACTAGAAGATTGTTCAGATAGAATCTTACTAGCAAACAACAAATAACCACGACCCTCTTGCTCTAATTCACGCCCAATTTGCTTCTCATTCAAGAACAAGTTCTCCTTTGGTGCTTGATGCGTAACTATAGGTTTTAAAGTTGTTCTCTTGCTTCCCACTTTAGCAATATAAACATTTGTTCTCCCATCAAATTTAACAAATCTATCATACTGCCAAGGTCTACCCAATAAAATATGACATGCATCCATATCACAAACATCACACAAAACTTCATCTTTAAATTGACCAATTTCAAAAGAAATAAGTGCTTGTTTGGTTACCTTCACGTCACTTCCATCACTTAGCCAATGCAATTTGTAGGGTTTTGGATGTGATTTTGTAGGCCAATTAAGCTTCTCAATCAAAGTTGTGGAAACTACATTGGTGCAGCTACCCGTGTCTATGATCATGTTGCATAACTTGTCTCTCACTAGAACTCTTGTCATAAATATTTTTTCCCTCTGATCACCC
Organism: Oenanthe sinensis; assembly: GCA_028671895.1. Classification (NCBI taxonomy): domain Eukaryota; kingdom Viridiplantae; phylum Streptophyta; class Magnoliopsida; order Apiales; family Apiaceae; genus Oenanthe; species Oenanthe sinensis. The sequence continues at coordinate 18,083,560 of CM053807.1, forward strand.
TCAACCGGACTTGGCTTTGCTTGCAAAATTCTTCTAGCAATCAGATTTGAGCCACGTGTTTCAGGTTCCACTTCAGAATCATAGTCTTCTTCACATTGAAACTCCTCCTTTTCTTCATTGAATTCAATATCCTTCGAAGAATAAATTTCATCAATCTCCTCAATATCATGCAAAGTCATTACACGGTTACTAGGGCAGTCCCGCATCATGTGTCAATAACCCTTGCACTTGAAGCAAATCTTTTTATCTTCTGTTGCCAAAGGCGTTGAGTTCTTCTCTTTATCCTTCTTGAAATTGTCAAATTTGGGAGTGCTTTTAGCACCAGATTGTGCCACGTTTCTAGCCTGAAATTTATTTTTCTCTTGATAGGGCTTCACATAGGCAGATTTCTTAGTCCTTGCATGCTTCTCCGCTCGTAGAGCCACTTTACACACTTCTTCAAAAGACCAATAAGGTTGTAGATCCACTTTTTCAGCAATATTCAGATTTAGACCAGCCAAAAAACGAGCAATTTTATGTTCCACTCTCTCTTCTAAATCACATAACATAGTTAATCTTTCAAATTCAGTAGTATACTCCTCAACCGAGAGTGCATCTTGCTTGAAACCTTACAATTTTAGGAATATATCTTGCACGTAATCAGTAGGTAAAAACCGTTTTTTCATCATCACCTTAAGGGATTCCCATGAATCAATTTTCGCCTTGCCTTCCTTTCTTCTCTTTGATTTCAGATTTTCATACCACAAATTGGCATAACCCGTAAGTTTTAATGCTGCCACTTTAAACCTCTTATGATCATCATAGTCCTTGTGATCAAAGATTCTCTCAATGCGTTTCAACCATTCAAAAAAATTTTCAGGATTTATAGCACCATCAAAATCTGGAATATCCATACGAAAACCCCTTCTTTGATCTAATTTTGCTAAAACCTCCTTCAATTGCTCCCTTAATTCTTTGATTTCCCCATCCCTTCGCATGTTCTCAACTTTTTCTGGATTTAAACCACACATACCATTCAGTTCTTCATCACCAAATACATTAGCCATGTTGCCTACGTTTTTATGAAGAAAACCTTTGAAAGTAGTCACAAAACTGCCACCAAACAGATCAGCCATGTGTACCCACGTTTTTTTAAAGAAAAACCCCTCAAAGAAGTCTTCAAACCACCACGAAACACACCAGAATTGTTGCCCACGTTTTTGAAGAAGATCTTCAAAACAAATCGCCAAACCGAGCTCTGATACCAAGATGATGTATATTTTCCTATGTAGATCAGATTTACAGCGGAAAAGTAACTTTAGATTGCTTCTATAAAGAATTTAATCACCAAGAAACAAAACTATAGGATCGATTTGCTTAGATTGCTTAAAGAAATTAATCACCCACAAACTAAACGAAATCTGGATAAGAAAGTATAAAGGAATTAACCACCAACTTCCTAGGGTTTTGCAAGTATAAAAACTCACGATTTTATTTATCAAATTCTTGTCTCTTAAAATATTACAATATATGGGTATATATAGGCAAGGAATATAACCTTAACCTAAAACAATTAGGATTCTCAATTAGATTCAAAATCAGCTAGGAATTTGCTAATACTTGAACCCAAATTGGAAACCAATCAAAAGCCCAATCCAAATAGGAATTACATCAAAACCATATTCAACTAGAAAAATAAATCCTAAGTGCTTAAAACAAGAAAAACCCTTTCAAGTGAAAGGTAAAAACTTGTAAGCCAAAATTTACTTAATATAAATATCTAATAATAAACCCAACATAATAAATCAGCCCATGTTGGTAATTAAGCTGACTATTGGACTTGAAACATTGCCCAACCAATTTCCATGTATAGAATCGCATGAGAAGAAGTCCAAAGCCACATTTTTGTCCATGAGAACAAGCACATCAGCCCCTGTATCAAAGTCTCAAGTTGTTACAAATTGTTTTCGTGTATAAATGAGCCAAGAATGATCCTACAAGAGTTTACAATTGTTTCAATGTTCAAACGAATCATGAATGAAGCTACAAGTTGTTTCCAAGTTTGAATGACTAAAGAATAAATCTCGAGTTGGTACGGATTGTTTTCATGTTCAAATGAGCCAAGAATGATCCTACAAGAGTTTACGAGTTGTTTCCATGTTCGAACGAGTCAAGAATGAAGCTACAAGTTATTTCCAAGTTCGAACGAGTAAAGAATGAAGTCTGAAGTTGTTACGGATTGTTTTCATGTTCAAATGAGCCAAATATGATCTTACTAGAGTTTACAATTGTTGCAATGTTCAAACGAGTCAATAATGGAGCTAGAAGTTTTTTCCAAGTTCAAAAAAGTAAAGAATAAAGTCTCAAGTTGTTACATATTGTTTTCATGTTTAAATGAGCCAAGAATAAACAAGAGTATACAAGTGTTTCAATGTTCAAACGATTCAAAAATGAAGCTACAAGTTGTTTTATAGGTCGAACGAGTCAAAGATGAAGTCTCAAGTTGTTACAAATTGTTTTCATGTTCAAATGAGCCAAGAATGATCCTACAAGAGTTTACAAGTTGTTTCCATGGTCAAACGAGTCAAGAATGAAGCTACAGATTGTTTCCAAATTCGAACAAGTCAAGAATGATGTATCAAGTTATTACAGATTATTTTCTTGTTCGAATGAGCCAAAAATGATCCTACAAGAGTTTACAATTGTTTCAATGTTCAAACGAGTCAAGAATGAAGCTACAAGTTATTTCCAAGTTCGAACGAGTAAAGAATGAAGTCTAACATTGTTATGGATTGTTGTCATGTTCAAATGAGCCAAAAATGATCTTACAACAATTTATAATTGTTTCAATGTTCAAACGAGTCAAGAATGGATCTACAAGTTGTTTCCAAGTTCAAACGAGTAAAGAATAAAGTCTTAAGTTGTTACCGATTGTTTTCATGTTCAAATGAGCCAAGAATGATCCTACAAGAGTTTACAAGTTTTTTCCATGTTCAAACGAGTCAAGAATGAAGCTACAAGTTGTTTACAAGAGTTTATAATTGTTTCAATGTTTAAACGAGTCAGGAATGAAGCTACAAGTTATTTCCAAGTTCGAACGAGTCAAGCATGAAGTCTCAAGTTGTTACATATTGTTTTCATGTACAAATGAGCCAATAATGATCCTACAAGAATTTACAACTGTTTCAATGTTCAAACGAGTCATGAATGAAGCTACAAGTTGTTTCCAAGTTCGAAGGAGTAAAGAATAAAGTCTCAAATTGGTACGGATTGTTTTCATGTTCAAATGAGCCAAGAATGATCCTACAAGAGTTTACGAGTTGTTTCCATGTTCAAACGAGTCAAGAATAAAGCTACAAGTTATTTCCATGTTCGAAAGAGTAAAGAAAGTCTGAAGTTGTTACGGATTGTTTTAATGTTCAAATGAGCCAAAAATGTTCCTACTAGAGTTTACAATTGTTTCAATGTTCAAACGAGTCAAGAATGGAGCTACAAGTTGTTTCCAAGTTCAAACAAGTAAAGAATAAAGTCTCAAGTTGTTACGTATTGTTTTCATGTTTAAATGGGCCAAGAATGAACAAGAGTATATAAGTGTTTCAATGATTAAACGAGTCAAAAATGAAGCTACAAGTTGTTTCCATGGTCGAACGAGTCAAGCATGAAGTCTCAAGTTGTTATAGATTGTTTTCATGTTCAAATGGGCCAAGAATGATCCTACAAGAGTTTAAAAGTTATTTCCATGTTCAAACGAGTCAAGAATGAAGCTACAAGGTGGTTCCAAGTTCGAACGAGTCAAGAATGATGTCTCAATTTGTTATGGATTGTTTTCATGTCCAAATGAACCAAGAATGATCCTACAAGAGTTTACAATTATTTCAATGTTCAAACGAGTCAAGAATGAAGCGACAAGTTGTTTCAAAGTTCTAACAATTAAGAATGAAGTCTAAAGTTGTTACGGATTGTTGTCATATTCAAATGAGCCAAAAATGATCCTACAAGAGTTTACAATAATTTCTTGAATTCCTTAGTCCATTTATTCTTCCTTGGTCACAGAATAGGTGAGTGTCGAATTCTTCTCCCATGTGAAGCTAGGTGTCGATTTTCATTGCCATGAATATGCCTTGGACATTTCAACAACCTAGGTGTCGAATTCTTTGCCATGTAATGTCTAGGTGTTGAATTATTCATTGTATGGCTTGGTATCGAATTCTAAGTGTAGAATACCTATGTGTTGAATTATATTGACACATAGTTACAACACTTAGTTTCTCTTGGTCATTGAAATGCTAGGTGTCGAGTTTCTTTACCATGTTTTACCTTGGTGTCGAATTCTTCACCTTAAAAAATGACTTGGAGTAAATCCTTGCTCACTTGGCTTCTGTCAATTCTTCTTTTATAATGAACATGCTAATCAAATTCTTTGTGTTGACACTTAGTTCACTAGTCTGGTTCACAAGTTAGTAACACTGTATTGATCTTCATATTCTCAATCAAACCAATTGACATGATTGTTGTATTCCTTTATTGCTTCTTGTCTTCACTGAAACCTTCTGGCACTGACTACTTGATCCATAATACTTTCTGAAGGAAATTTACGGAGGTGCGGAAGCGTGATTTAACAATTTTGCCGTAAAACCATATATATGATCGCATATAATCATGTAATACCGAGATGGAATCGAAACCTTACCTTTAAAGCGATCCAAGTGTGTGAACAAGAGATCCTAGCAGCTACTTCTCAGAGTGTGAAGTACTCTACCTGTATCCACCAAGAATTCTTCCTTTGATGAAGATCTTCAAATAATTTCTAAAACTTATTTTAGAGAGAAAAGAGAGAGAGAGATGGAGGCTAGTGTTTTCTCCAAAATCTAAAAGTTCACCCTCTCTAGAATGAAGCATCTCATTCTATTTATAGAACTATCCTAGGGTTTTTCCATAAATAATATATCAATATATATTATTATATTAAACCCCATATTTTATAAAATGCTTTAATAATAATTAAAACTATTTTAATCATTATTTCCCTTTTCTAAACTATTTAGAAAATAATTCTCTCTCTCATAATTTAAATCTTTTCATCAAAGAAAATATTCTTTTATGGTGTGACCATGTAGGTTCAATATTAAGCCGGTAGTAGAAATAAATAATAATAAACTTTTTATTTATTATTTATATGAATTCTAATAATTCATTAAATATAATTAAATGATTAATTATATTTATTCTACATCGTGAGTGATGCTTCTCAACATATCGCGACTATCCGGATAATATGAATTCACTGCCAAGAACCTATCAGTGACTAGTTACCGTACAATCAATTCCTTCCACCCTACAATATCCCGATTAAATAAAAGGCATGGAACTCGTGTCAAGCCTATCAAGTTTAATCATATGTTTTCTTATTCATAATGCAAAGTTCATATTAATGCAAATTAGAAACTCCTTTCTAATTTCATTCACTCTGGCCAGAGATTCCAGAACTCGCATACTAAGAATAACATAGGATATTCTCTTCCCATACTGGAAGGGGTGGATCCTCTATTGACGTTAACTATCTTCATACACAAATCCCTATGCCCGGAATAGACCTAATGGATGTCCTTGAGACTAAGGACTAAACCAAAACATAGTTCATTATATACAAGATAACTTTAACGATCTCAAGTCTAAGGATACTTGCACAACTATCACTTAGTGAACAACTATTGACACATGAGTAAACTCCATTAGTTGTTCAATTTATCGAGTCACGTTCAGTGAACTTATTCCTTAATAAGCACCTACATACTAGCTATAGTGTCACCACACAAATGCCTATGAGAACAGACATCCTCCTTAAAGGAGCAAGCATAGTATGTACCAATCTTTGCGGATTCACTAACTTCCAATTAGTTATCCTATGATCAGGAACTGTTTAAGTCAAGAGTCATCATCTTCTAGATCTCACTATTATAATCTCATTATAATTCTAGAAGCTTCACTCTAAACTATGGAACATCTTATTTAAGACACTTTAAACAGATAAAGCCCGTAATAAAACAAATAAGTCTTTTATTAATATTAATGAAATCAAATAAGAATACAAGAAAGTTCTTCCTAACTCATCATACATGATTGGATTTAGGACAAACACTTTCAATCTCCCACTTGGACTAAAGCCAATTACCCTGGTATGTAATACCCATCTTCCTTTTGTGACGATCAAAAAGAATCTGAGACAACGGCTTTGTAAGTGGGTCTGCTATGTTGTTATGTGTGTCAACTCTCTCTATTTTGACATCTCCCCTTTCTATGATCTCCCTAATCAAATGAAAGCGCCGCAAAACATGTTTGGAATTTTTATGAGACCTAGGTTCCTTGGCTTGTGTTATTCCTGCATTGTTATCACAATACAATACAATAGGCTCCTCAACACTAGGAACAACTCCCAACTCAGAAACAAATTTCCTCATCCAAACGGCTTCTTTTGCAGCCTCACTTGCAGCTATATACTCTGCTTCCGCTGTGGAGTCAGCCGTTGTAGACTGTTTGGAACTCTTCCAACTAATCGCACCACTATTTAGAGTAAACACGTACCCTGACATAGATTTGCTATCATCACATTCTGATTGAAAACTAGAGTCGGTATAACCTTCTATTATCAACTCAGAACCACCAAAAACAAGAAAATTATCCTTAGTCCTTCGCAAGTACTTAAGGATGTTCTTTACTGCTTTCCAGTGATCTTCACCTGGATCGGACTAATATCTGCTCGTCACACTGATTGAATGAGCAACATCAGGCCTAGTACATATCATCGCGTACATGATAGATCCTATTGCTGAAGCATAAGGAATCTTACTCATACGCTGTCTTTCCTCAGCTGTCTTAGGAGACATCTTCTCGGAAAGGGAAACTCCATGGCTCATCGGCATGAGACCTCTCTTGGAGTTTTCCATGCTAAATCTTTTAAGCACTTTCTCGATGTATGTACCCTGGGTAAGACCTATCATTCTTCTAGATCTATCTCTATAGATCTTTATACCGAGAATGTAGGATGCTTCTCCCAAGTCCTTCATAGTGAAGTTCTTCGATAGCCACACTTTTACTGATTGAAGCATCGGTATATCATTTCCTATAAGAAGTATGTCATCCACATACAACACAAGAAATGTTACCGCACTCCCACTAACCTTCTTGTAGATACATGGTTCATCTATGTTTTTTATAAAACCAAACTCTTTGATTGTCTCATCAAAACGGATGTTCCATCTACGAGAAGCTTGCCTCAATCCATATATGGTTCGTAGCAGCTTACACACTAGGTGTTCATTCCCTTTGGAAACAAAACCCTCTGGTTGTGTCATATACACTTCCTCTTTAAGTTTCCCATTGAGGAAGGTCGTTTTCACGTCCATTTGCCAGATCTCATAGTCATAGTAAGCTGCAATCGCAAGCAAAATCCGAATTGATTTAAGTAGGGCTACAGGCGAAAAAGTTTCATCAAAGTCAATCCCTTGCCTTTGTTTGAATCCTTTTGCCACGAGCCTGGCCTTATAGGTCTCCACCCGGCCTTCCGCTCCAATCTTTCTTTTGTATATCCATTTGCACCCTACAGGTTTCACATCCTTGGGTGCTTCAACCAAAGTCCATACTTGGTTGGTATACATAGAATCCATTTCGGATTTCATGGCACTTAGCCGTTTCTCTGAGTCAATACTACTTATAGCCTCATTATAGGTCATTGGGTCGTCATCATTAACGATTGTTAACTCATTGTCATTCTCAATGACAAGGCCATAATACCTCTCAGGTTGGCGAGACACTCTCTCTGACCTACGAATGGGCTGTTCCACAGAAGGTTGTTCAGTCTGAACAGGTGTTTCCTCTTGAACTGTAGTAGTTTGTGTTTCTTGAACTTCATTAAGTTCTATTTTGCTCCCACTGTTTCCTTCAAGGATAAACTGTTTTTCCAAGAAGGTAGCATGTCTGGAGACAAACACCCTATGATCGGTGTAAAAGTAATACCCTAAAGTCTCTTTAGGATATCCCACAAATCTATATTTTACAGATCGAGATTCCAGTTTATCAGGGTCAACTTTCTTGACATAAGCTGGACATCCCCATATCTTAACGTGTTTAAGACTCGGTTTCCTTTCTTTCCATATCTCATACGGAGTTTGAGGAATAGATTTGGAAGGCACCTTATTCAGTAAATATGCTGAGGTTTCCAATGCATAACCCCATAGGAATACTGGAAGATCTACATAGCTCATTATGGATCGAACCATGTCTAACAAAGTTCGATTTCTCCTTTCTGATACTCCATTTAACTGTGGAGTATATGGAGGAGTCCATTGAGAGACTATACCATTTTCTTTGAGATAATCTAGAAACTCTCCATTCAAGTATTCACCACCTCGATCTGATCGAAGGGTTTTAATACTATGTTTGGTTTGTTTCTCTACTTCATACTTATATTCTTTGAACTTTTCAAAGGCTTCAGATTTGTGTTTCATCAAATACACATATCCGAATCTAGATCGATCATCTGTGAAAGTAATGAAGTACGAAAAACCACCCATGGCTTGCGTAGACATCGGTCCACATACATCTGTGTGTACCAATCCTAGCAAATCTGCAGCCCTTTCTCCATGTCCACTAAATGGAGATTTGGTCATTTTTCCCAATAGACAAGACTCACATGTAGGACATGATTCAAAATCAAAAGGTTCAAGTAACCCTTCCTTGTGCAATGTCCGTAGTCTATTTTCACTAACATGACCAAGTCTGCAGTGCCATAAATATGTGAGATTTTCATCATCCCTTTTCCTTTTATTAGTATGTTCAACTTGTAGTAAACTATGCTCTACGTCACATACATACAGACCATTATTCAAAATACCACTACCATAAAGAACATTATCTCTAAGAATTGAATATTCATTATTCTTAATAATAAACGAAAATCCAGCCTTGTCTAACATGGGAATAGAAATAATATTCCTCACAATCGAGGGAACAAAATAACAATTATTTAAAACAATAGTCTTGCCCGTAGGCATATGTAAATCAAATAATCCTACAGATACAGCAGCAACTCTTGCTCCATTGCCCATCCGCAGAATAACCTCCTCTTCCTCAAGAGTCCTACTATCCCTTAGTCCCTGCAATGAATTGCAAATGTGAGAACCACAGGCGGTATCTAATACCCAAGTAGAAATTTGATTTAGTGACATGTTTACTTCAATCATAAACATACCTGAGCCAGAAGCGGCAGTCTCACTACCCTTCTTCTTCTTCAGTTCTGCAAGGTAAACCTTACAGTTCCTCTTCCAGTGCCCTACCTTGTTACAGTGAAAGCAAACAGCTTTGCATTTGGGGTCTTCAGCTTTTGGTGGAACTGGCTTCTTCTCACCTACTTTCTTCTTCTTGGGAGGATTCCACTTCCTTTTCTTGGAAGTGGATCTACCACCAATCAGAAGAACATAACCTTTCTTAGAGGGAAAGTTCGACTCAGCAGTCTTCAGCATGTTATGGAGTTCAGGCAGGCTGACATCCAATTTGTTCATGTGAAAGTTCATAACAAACTGCGAGAACGAATCTGGGAGTGATTGCAAGACCAAGTCTTGGCTCAACTCCCCATCCATGACAAAACCAAGTTGCCCAAGACGCTCAATCAGATTGATTATCTTAAGCACATGATCATTCACAGATGATCCCTCCGCCATTCTATAATGGAATAGCTCCCTCGATATCTCATATCGAGCAGTCCTGCTTTGTACATCATACAACTCTTGTAGGTGTACTAGAATGGTATGAGCATCCATGTTCTCATGCTGTTTTTGCAGCTCAGAGTTCATAGATGCCAGCATGATGTACTAAGCAACATTTGCTTCATCCATCCACTTCCTGTAAGTTACATGTTCATCATCATGAGCATCTTCGGCAGGAGCATTGGGTACTGGTGAGTTCAGCACATAGTCCAACTTCTCAGCCCTAAGAACAATTCTCAGGTTTCGAAGCCAATCAGCAAAGTTTGGACCAGTCAACTTGTGAGCATCTAGTATGCTTCGTAGTGATAGTGCAGAAGACATGATGTATATCTAAAATCTGTAAATGACAAACACATAACAACACTTAGCAAATAATCAATTTAATTATTAAAACACTATATGAATCGGGTCTTTATTCATAAGTGGATCCCGCTAGTTTATCTAATTTATACAACCCTCTAAGTGAAAAATTAAGCATTCATAATGCTAGTGGGAATAGGGATCCTACATTCCATCACACAACCTCGGCTGTAGCACGAAACGCCATGTGATGTTCAGTAGGCAGACAACTCTTGTCAATAACATCTCATGTCATTCCCTAATTAAAACTTTAGCCCCTTGAATAATTGAGTCACGGCTGTGGCACGACAAACTCAATATTCTAAGTCAAGTCTAACCCAACATTTCATACAACTGAATCAGTCTCCAACTGCCCACGGCTGTGGCACGTAACAACTATTAGATTCTAACTCATTGTATACATCTCTATGTAATAGACAAGTATTTCTTATTTCGAAATCAAAGCCCTCGGCTGTAGCACGAAACGACAATGATTCAAAAATAAGAACTACTTTCTATCATGTTGGAAGGCTATGACCGACACAAGCCCGTTGTGTCATTGGTCAATTACTACTTGATATTATTTTTAATTAAGAGGGATTTTTATTATAAGGTTTATAATTACACATATTTTATAGACACAAATTTCAACTAAATGTTTTCTATAAAGTATTACAATTACTAACCAAATAATTAATTAATAATCAAAACTCTTTTAATTATTAATACTATTTCTAAACCCTTTTAGAAAATAAATATCTCCCTTAATTTAATTTCTTAAATTAAATCAATAATTAAAAATATTAAGATCACATCCTAACTATTTTATAATCGAATAAATCTTATTTAATCAATTAATAAAATTTGTTAACTGATTATTTATTTCATAAATAAATAATTATCAACTATTATTAATTAAACAATATTATTTAACAATCATAATCATATTATAAAGAGATTCTTCCTTTGAAATTAAATATTTCAAACCAATAATCGATAATCGGATAATTCCCAGATCGGGGGGAGCATTGTCAAGAGGCGTCACTTAATACCCCTTTCTTAGACAAAATCATCCTTTCTCTCAATATTGAAAATTCATATTTAATTACGTGTTTCGCAAACACAAGAATCTCATGATTGTATATATAATATTATTGTTAGGGCAAGAAACGATTCCTATTCTAGATTTTCTAGAGCACGCCTTATGTTGATTTAGGTTCACCTAAATCTATCATCGCATGGTAAATCTAGGCATATATCTCATATATAAAATTAAATAAACAAGTAAGCATGCAAGAAATATCATGTCATACAATGATATAATGATGTATGGATTTATTATAGTAAAAAAAAACAATTAAAACAATTAATACATGCTTTAAAACACTTTAAGGAATATGGACAGTTCAAAACTTTTATATTAAAATTATTGACCACTCCATTAAATCCGTCTCGGAAAAACGAATCCAACGATATATTGCACGCCCAAATCGGAGTTACGGAAATCCAAAAAAAAAATCAAATTTAATGTGGACAGGAGGGGTGTAACGCATTTATCACACGCGTTACAGCCATTAATACCAATTTTACCGTGTAACGGATGAGCCGTATGCGTTACCAGCTGTAACGCATTTCATAAATGCGTAACAGATACTGTTGCGCATTCCTTTAATGCGCAACACCCCATTTCCTCGTCTGTGTGCCACGCGCGCGTGACCGCGACTGGCTAAGGGAAAAATCGATACTGCAGTTACACAGTCAGTCGTTACTATATATATAAACGTTTATACATATATTAACTATTATTAATATCTCTATATTTTAATATTAATAAATTAATTAACTATTAATTAATAAATTAATATAAAAATATAAAAATATAAAAACATCATTTTTGATATCCAACAGCAGATTAAAATAACCAGATCAGCCAAGGGTCCTAGTACAAATATTAATCCATATATTTCAACATGCATAATTATTACATGAATTTTAATTAAAACAATTTTAAAAAATTCATAACAAATAATCTATACATCAGAAAATTATGAAAAAATACCCAGATGATCCACAACACTTGTAGAATCCAGATCAGTGATTAAAATCTCATGCAAAAATATTTCGAATTTAATTCATAATTAAATCTAAATAAACTTGCAAAAATCATAATAAATCCATACATGCTCCAAAAAATCTGAAATTTTTTACATGAATCTCTATATGCATAACCTGGCTCTGATGCCATTGAAAGAAATTTACGGAGGTGCGGAAGCGTGATTTAACAATTTTGCCGTAAAACCATATATATGATCGCATATAATCATGTAATACCGAGATGGAATCGAAACCTTACCTTTAAAGCGATCCAAGTGTGTGAACAAGAGATCCTAGCAGCTACTTCTCAGAGTGTGAAGTACTCTACCTGTATCCACCAAGAATTCTTCCTTTGATGAAGATCTTCAAATAATTTCTAAAACTTATTTTAGAGAGAAAAGAGAGAGAGAGATGGAGGCTAGTGTTTTCTCCAAAATCTAAAAGTTCACCCTCTCTAGAATGAAGCATCTCATTCTATTTATAGAACTATCCTAGGGTTTTTCCATAAATAATATATCAATATATATTATTATATTAAACCCCATATTTTATAAAATGCTTTAATAATAATTAAAACTATTTTAATCATTATTTCCCTTTTCTAAACTATTTAGAAAATAATTCTCTCTCTCATAATTTAAATCTTTTCATCAAAGAAAATATTCTTTTATGGTGTGACCATGTAGGTTCAATATTAAGCCGGTAGTAGAAATAAATAATAATAAACTTTTTATTTATTATTTATATGAATTCTAATAATTCATTAAATATAATTAAATGATTAATTATATTTATTCTACATCGTGAGTGATGTTTCTCAACATATCGCGACTATCCGGATAATATGAATTCACTGCCAAGAACCTATCAGTGACTAGTTACCGTACAATCAATTCCTTCCACCCTACAATATCCCGATTAAATAAAAGGCATGGAACTCGTGTCAAGCCTATCAAGTTTAATCATATGTTTTCTTATTCATAATGCAAAGTTCATATTAATGCAAATTAGAAACTCCTTTCTAATTTCATTCACTCTGGCCAGAGATTCCAGAACTCGCATACTAAGAATAACATAGGATATTCTCTTCCCATACTGGAAGGGGTGGATCCTCTATTGACGTTAACTATCTTCATACACAAATCCCTATGCCCGGAATAGACCTAATGGATGTCCTTGAGACTAAGGACTAAACCAAAACATAGTTCATTATATACAAGATAACTTTAACGATCTCAAGTCTAAGGATACTTGCACAACTATCACTTAGTGAACAACTATTGACACATGAGTAAACTCCATTAGTTGTTCAATTTATCGAGTCACGTTCAGTGAACTTATTCCTTAATAAGCACCTACATACTAGCTATAGTGTCACCACACAAATGCCTATGAGAACAGACATCCTCCTTAAAGGAGCAAGCATAGTATGTACCAATCTTTGCGGATTCACTAACTTCCAATTAGTTATCCTATGATCAGGAACTGTTTAAGTCAAGAGTCATCATCTTCTAGATCTCACTATTATAATCTCATTATAATTCTAGAAGCTTCACTCTAAACTATGGAACATCTTATTTAAGACACTTTAAACAGATAAAGCCCGTAATAAAACAAATAAGTCTTTTATTAATATTAATGAAATCAAATAAGAATACAAGAAAGTTCTTCCTAACTCATCATACATGATTGGATTTAGGACAAACACTTTCACTTTCTGAAACACTGAGTAACTTATTCTTTCATTGACGCTTGAACATAGTAATGAACTTCTTTCAGTGATCTTCAATATTCCATCAAATACCTTGATACATGTAGTTGCCTGTTCTTCATTGTAGATTCTTATTATACCCTTAATATTATTTACTAGTCTTTTACTTTTAGTTGAGTTACAGATCCCGATTACATTGTAGGTTACATTATGCTTTACAATCTCCCCATATTTAATTATTAGAGTTCGACTAGCAAATTCTAAAGAAAAGAGGATAACTCAACTAATAATACAAGAAAAAGTAAAGTGCGGAAAGACTGTAAATAAAATTAATTACATTCTGGATTAAATATTAGAATTCCAGATTTCATCACAGCTAAGTTACAAGAATGTGTTTGTTCATCTAGCCTGAACTAATATTTCTGTTTGTTTCTTCATTATTGAACATTTGCAATTCTCCTTCTAACAATGTCGTGAGCCTCCCTTTCTAGAAGATTTCTTGGTCTTGGATATTGTAGTTGATCAAAGATAAGTTGTAGAAGTTGCATACTCCTGAACCTTTTCAATTCACTGAATTTGAAGCTTAGTTGCTGAGTCCACCCTTGCACTATACCTCTCTTTGGATTAACATCCACCCGATTTGTAATCATTTGATCTTATTATAACACTTGGTTCAAGTAGGCTTCTTCTACTTCTCGTAGCACGATCTTGTCTTCAGGGTTTGTGGAGTTCCTGAGTTTTTCCATAACTCTCCCAATAACTTTAGAATTTTCATTTCTGATTCTACTCAATTCAATTTGTCTTTCACTTTCATTCTTGTTTGAGTAAATCACTCTTAGTAGATTGGTGATGACCATTGGTTATCTCGCTTCTTCAGACTCAATGTTGGGTTCTGCTGTTTCTTCTTCTTACAGATCTTTTAACAAATCAAACATGTGTTCATCACCCAGATCAGCACTGAAAGGTTCTCTAGGTTGAGTGCCCTTTGATGGATCAAATCTTTTCACGTTCTCAATATCTCTTTCTAGAGCTTCAGAGATGTTCAACCTGTAAGCAAAAATTCTTTCTGCTGCTTTCCATTTTTTAGAGTTTCTGAACCCCTTTCCTCTTAGCAAGCCCTCAACAAACTTCAATCGTCTGAGTGAGTAGTACGACAATGCTTCATGATCCAGTCCCAATATCTGAAGAAATCGATCTTTGAAATATTTGACTTGATACAGATCCTGTTGAATTTCTGGCTCATCTTTTTCCATTAGCTTTTCAATCATTTCTGCCATCAATTCATTCTCAGAGGATTCATGGATTCTGATCTCCTACTTCAGTGCAAACAACTTAGTTAAAGACCTTCTTTTCACAAATTCACTTGATATTGTCTTTAACCCGTAGTTGTTGAAAGACAAGGTTAATCTCCAACCTTCTGATCTCGGAGCCAGATAAACTACCAGATAAGATAATTCATTTTTCAACTCAAAATAGTAGTTGTTCTTGCTTTTGTTTCTTTGTCTGAAAGTTTGGAATAGCTTTAGAACTTCCTCATCATTGTTGTTAGAAACACCAATGTCAGGCCTTCTTAAATTAGTTCTTGTTGTGCTCCACTTTCTTCATGTCCTTAAGCTAAAAAGCTTCTTCTTCTTCTGATAAGCTACCCATTTTGATTGTCTTATCTGCTCATGAATTGAATTGAAGTCCTCATATGTCTTGTAGTCATCCTCCTTGACTTTCTTGATTTTGAACTTCTCAATAATGTCAGAGAATGTTCTTGGATATGCAGCTTCATTGACATACGAGTCCATTTCATTAAGTGGTCATCATTCGGAATCTCTCCTTCTTCTAGTTTCACCCCCTCAGCATTTGCATCACTACTTTCTTTTTACTATTCAGACGACTCACCAACAATCTTCTTCCCTTTATCAGATACAACTTCTTTTTCTTGTACCTGACCTTCTACTATTTCCCCCTTAGTTGTGTTATCCTCCGGAGCTGGGGTTGATTGAAGAGGCAAGGTGTTTGATCTCTATGTTAATAGCTTCTTGAGTAAATTCTTGATATGTTTGTTATCTTACTGTAGCTTTTCTTGAGCTTTCACAATTTTGGACATAGAGTGTTTCAAAATTCCAACTTGTACTTCTAGATTGATAAGTCACTTATTTATAACATGTGTGTGCTGAGTTTGATGTGAATCTGGGGAATTCCTCACACCTGGTTCTTCCAAAAAATCATGACCAAGTGAAGAATTACCTCTATGAGGATTTGTAACTGTTTCATGCTGTTGCACTATCTCATCACAAAGCTCAGTTATTATTTCATCGCCAAGTGGAGCCACATTTCAGTGAGATTGGCTGTCCCTAGAAATAGATTTTTAGGATCCCTTCTTCCTTCTATGGAAGGGTTTCTTCTCCTCTTGACCATGAATGGTAGGGAGATCTCATGTTTCAGGAACTGAAAGTATTGGTTCCAGTGTGGTCACCACCTTGGACACTGTAATGTTCCAGTGTGAAGGCATGTCCAACACAGGATTTACCTGTGAAGGCTCTGCTACTGAAGTAGCTGGGTTAACCGTCAATTCATTTTTCTTTTCATTACCAAACAAAGAGAAACGGATTTTGTGCATTTAATTGTTCCATCCTTTGTATATTTGAAAGCTCAGGTGAATTGGAGTTTTGGTTAGCAATTGCCTCTGTTTCAAAACATATTCTTCTTCTTTTGCTAGGAGGCAGAGCTGCTTCAGGGGTTTCAACATTCACCTTATTTGTTGCACTAGAGACACTGACTCCCTCATCCTCACTCAGGATTTCAACAAGAATAACTGAAGGAGTTGGTATAGGAGTTTGTTGTTCTATGAAAGGGGTTAGAACCTGTTGGTTTTCAGGCTCATTATCATTTTCTATCGCCACTGGGGGCATTGGTGTGTGAGTGTGCTGAATTGGCTGTGATGCGTCCAATAAAGCAAGTTAATCTTCACTAAGTACTATTGAAAGATCAAATTCAGGAAGATTACCTATGTCAGGACTTACCCTTGGTGTTCCAGGGTGATAAGATTCTGCATCATTCTCAGTCTCAACTTCATCAACCATCTCTGTATCATTTACAACTGACTCAATCTCCAATTATACCTCTTCTTCTTCTTTTCCACTTTCAGGGTCAGGTTCAGCTTCAGGATCCTCATCCATCGAATCTTCTTGTTCAGGAACCTCCTCTTGCTGTTCACCAGCTACAGGGAGCATAACACTTTCCATATATTATGTTAGTCATGTTACGTTCCCGTTTGGGTAATTGTCCATTTTTACTATTAATGCAATGACATTACCACAAATTGTAGTACATTGTTCGAACTGACTTGCAGAGAAGGCAAACATTTCGTCATTAGTGAGTAGATCATTAAGCACTAATTATAGAAATCTAGGATAAAAACATTCAACATTGACTCTGTTGATTTCCCTTTTTTCACTAGATCCCATAGCCTGTAGAATGCTCTTCATTAATAGTTTACCATAGTTTATATTGAGATTGTTAGAGATGACATACCCAATATATTGAGTCATTCTGGGAATACCACTTATTCTGCCCTTCTTTTTGGCAAAAACATGATTAACTACATGAAAGAAAAAGTTCCATTCTCGAGGAAGATTATGCTTGTACATCACTGTAAGGTTCAGTGGTCCATTGTGTGTGATGCAATCGAAGAAATTTGCATGCTCAGCATCATCAGGTAAAGGATCAAAATTTTCAATGTTAAATTGTAAGATACGATTTAAGTCCTGATCCGTTACCCGAACATCCCTATTTTCTAAGGAAAATGTAAAAGTCAAGTTGTTTGCATCTAATGTATCGACAACTGAGTAATAACATACAAGCAGTGCATCAAGATTTAATTATGGGCTTGCAGTTAAAGCGTATCGTACATTTGAATGTTCATGCAGAAATCGAATCCAATTGCTATAGGGTTCAACAACCGACATTTGAATAACTATTTGTTTTAAGCACAATAAATCTTCCAACCATTTTTAATTAATTAAAAATGAGTAGATAATTTATTTTCTAATTAAGACAAATATTTTGCAACACCAAATTTTAATAATTAATATTTTAATATTAATTTTAATTCGAGTCAAAATTAAATCAAATTCAAATCACCTCAGAAAAATTTAGGAAAAATATATGATGCAATTGAGGTAATTTGCTATGCAAAATTATTTTTTAATTAATTTTTAGCCACCTAAAATAAACTAGATCTGAGATGGGCCGAATGAATTTTCAGGAAAAACTAATTTTTCAGATCTACACTAAATGATGTGATTTTTTAGTATGTTGTAAATCTGTGAAAATGGCCCACAAAACTAGTTTTATATTTAAAAATGGCTGAGTAAAACTTGATTAATCAAATGCTCGAACAAGTGTCAACAATGGAGGTTTTTTAGAGTAATTGATCGTGTGTATGTATATGTATCGACACCGAAAAAAAACTAAGTGACAACTATATAATAGGCACAATTCGACACAAGAAAAAGTCGACACACAAAAAATAATGTTATTGTTTTTTCCTTTATACAGTGCGATAATACTCGACACATAGAAAAATTAGCCAAAATTCTAGCTTAATTATGGTCTATACAACATAAAAAATTCGACATCTAGAATTTTACTATACTTCTCTTAAACTCGAAACATAGAAAATATCGACAAAAAAAAAAATCTAAGTAAAAAGTTTATGTCGAAAATTTCTCCCCCTGTGTTAGCCAAGTCAACAGAAGACAAAATTTGACATATAATCCTGACAGACATCCATGTCGAGTTTGTCAACACATACTACTTATTTTTTGACACACACATAGAGAATAAAAACAAAGTAAAAATTCCTAGTGTCGAAAAATCAACCCTGTATGAAGCAATCGACAGAGAAGAAGAAAAAATCCAAGTAAACTATACCTGTCAATTTTTCTCCCCTATGTTGAATAAATCAACACGGGCTACTAAATTTCGACACCTACTAAAATACACTAAGTTAGAAACTCAAGTATCGAAATTGTTATCCAATGAAGAAAAAATCGTCACACACACTTAAATAATACTACATAATTATCTTAAATTTTGATTTTTGCTATCTTTAATTGACTAAGTCAACACATAGAATAGGATATTATTAATTAATAACATTCTATGTGTCCATTTTTCTAACCAAGTATATTTTGTACTTGACTAAAATATACTCTATTATCAGTTGGTAACATTCGAATTAATAACAAAATAATGTGTTATTTAGAATAAATTCTAAATAAAATATTGCCATATTGATAATATCACAATTATTATAATAAATTATTTAATTAAAACATCATTGATTGATATTAATTAAATAAAATATTTAAATAATTAAGATTCTTATTTTTATTAATAAATTTAAATTATGAAGAAAATAATTCTTTTAATTACTATATTCATAACTTAAATAAATTAACAAAAATATGATTAAATAAATACTCAAAATCTATTAAGATAGATATAAGTATTGAAATAATTTTAATTCACACTTATTTAATTACCAAATAAATATATCAAGATATAATATAGGCAATCAATCAATTGTAAATTAAGATGCTATTTTCTGGATGTTCACATAAATTCACAAAGTCTTTTAATATTGAAGATTAAATATTTGTGAACTTATTAACACCAAATTGCAGATAAGATCTAAACATTTAACATCCCAAGTTCACAAACCAGTCTAGTGAAGGTGACTGCATCTAGTGGTTTAGTGAAAATAACTGCAATTTGTTGTTCTGTAGGTACAAAGTGTAATTCTACAGTGTCATTCATGACATGCTCTCTTATGAAATGATACCTGATATCAATGTGTTTGGTTCTCGATGTGGTACAGGATTGTTTGTGATTGTTATGGCACTTGTGTTGTCACAGAAGATAGGAATTTTGCTCAGCAACAGTCCATAGTCTTAAAGTTGGTTCCTTATCAATAAGATTTGTGCACAGCAACTTACAGCTTCAACATATTCAGCTTCAGTTGTTGACATTGCAACTGAGTGCTGCTTCTTGCTATACCAGGACACCAATCTTCTATCAAGGAATTGAGAACTCCCTGATGTACTCTTTCGATCAATTTTGCAACCTGCATAATCAGAATCCGTATAGCCAACAAGGTCAAAACCTGTATCTTTAGGGTACCAAATTCTAAGATTCGGACTTCCCTTAAGATATCTAAAAATACGTTTAACAACTACAAGATGTGATTCTTTAGGGTCAGCTTGAAACCTAGCACACAAGTATGTGGAAAACATAATATCTAGTCTACTTGAAGTTAAGTAAAGTAATGAGTCGATCATACCTCTGTAGCTTGTGATATCTACCATCTAACCAAGTTCATATTTATCAAGCTTAGTGGTAGTTGTCAATGGTGTTTTAGCTGGTGATGCATCTTCAAGACCATATTTTTTCAAAAGATCTTTGATGTTCTTAGTCTGGCAAATGAGGATTCCATCTTTCCTTTGGCTTACTTGGAGTCCAAGGAAATAGTTCAGCTAACCCATCATGCTCATTTCATACCTACTCTGCATTAACTTAGCAAATCTACTACACAACTAATCGTTAGTAGAACCAAATATAATGTCATCCACTTATATACTTGTACTAATATCATGTCATTTTTATATATTTTATGAAACCATTTTCAAGTAAGAATACTGATAGAGTGTCATCCCATGTCTGAGGTGCTTGCTTTAGGCTATAGAGTGCTTTGAAGAGAAAGTATACAAAATCAGTAAGTTTTGGATCTTCAAACCCCGGGGGTTGTTCCACACACACTTCTTCTTCTAGCTCTCCATTCAGGAATGCATTCTTCACATCCATTTGATATACTTTAAAATTGGAATATGCTGCGAATGCCAGAAACATCCTGATAGCTTCAAGCCTTGCTACTGGTGCATATGTTTCATCATAATCTATTCCTTTTTCTAGGGAATAACCTTTAACAACCAATCTAGCTTTATTCCTCATAACAATGTTATCTTCATCCAGTTTATTTTTGAATACTCATTTTGTGCCAATTATAGACTTGTTCTTTGGCCTAGGTACCAGCTTCCAGACTTTCTATCTTTCGAATTGATTGAGTTCTTCTTGCATTGCAATAACCCAATCTGGATCTTCCAGTGCTTCTTCAACTTTCTTAGGTTCTATCTCAAAAATAAAACCAGAGAATAAACATTCATTCTGCGAAGCACATCTAGTTTGAACTCCAGCGTCTGGATCTCCTAGAATTAACTCAAAGGGGTGATCCCTATTCCACACCCTATGTCTAGGCAGATTCGCTCTAGATGATTCAGCATGATTGTCATTATAGTGCTCAGTTCTATTAGTAGATCCTTCAGTTACTCCCCCTGAGTTGCTGCTGGATTGAGAATGAGATTCTCTACCACTACTAGTAGTTTCTGTGAATCTTCCATGGTTTCCACTACTAGGGTCAGAGTCATCATTGTTGTTATTCTCAATATGTGCTTGATTTTCTGTTGCAACTTTAGGTTCTTCTTCACCTTCATCTGAGTTCAAATTTTCAAATTGCATAATTTCAGTGTCATCTGTTCTTTGTAGGCTTGGGAACTTGAGATCATCGAAAGTTACATTCATTCTTTCAATGACCTTCTGTATGCTTTAGATTCCAGAGAGTATCCAAGAAATATGCCTTCATGAGCTTTGGATTCAAACTTTCCAAGATGCTCATCATCTTTCAGTACAAAGCACTTTGCTCCAAACACATGAAAGTAGTTCAGTGTTGGTTTCTTGTTTGCCATTAACTCATATGGAGTCTTGTCATGATATTTATTAATCAAGGTATGATTCTGAGTATAGCAAGCAATGTTGACTGCTTCTGCCTAAAAGTATAGAGGTAACTTAGCTTCATTCAACATTGTTCTTGCTGCTTCAACTAACATTCTGTTCTTCCTTTCTACTACTCCATTTTGTTGTGGAGTTCTATGCGCTGAATATTGTCTTGAAATTCCTTTCTCAATACGGAAATCATTCAGGGTTACATATCTGAATTCTCTTCCATTATCAGACCTTATTTTCTTCACAGACAAATTAGCTTCTAACTATATCTTCTTTATGTGATCAATAATTGTTTGAGGGGCTTCATCTTTTGAAGCTAGAAATAACACGACGTGTACTTAGAGTAGTCATCAACAATTACTAGTGCATATCTTTTCCTTGACATAGACATGACATTGACTGAGCCAAATAAACCTATATGCCACAACCAATTGTCCTCTGTTGAAGCTTTGCTATAAAAACATTGAACTTCACCTATGTTTGCAGAGAATAAGTCAGCGACAAAGAGATTCCCCTTTCTCACTCCTTGAAGAGCAAGCTTCACATCTTTCTTGTTTTGGACTGCACATCTTTCCTTTTCAAAATTTACTTTGTAACTCTTGTCAGTGAACTGACTGATACTTAGGAGGTTGTGCTTTAATCCATCTACAAGAGAGATATTTTCAATTATAACATTGTCAATTTCCAAATTGCCATATCCCGTTGTGAATCCCTTATTGTTATATTCAAATTTCACTATTGGGCCAGCTTTCTCAATCACATCTGATAGCAGGGCTCTATCACTAGTCATATGCCGAGAACAGCCGCTATCAAGAATCCACATGACACACTTGTTCTTTGCTATACCCTTCAATCACAGATTGATTAATTTTTCCTTGGCACCCAAATTTTATTTGGTTCAAGAGGCTTAGATGATTTAACAGTTTTAGCTACAAAAATTTCTTTGTCCTTGTCTTTCTCATTGACTGTGCCCTTGCCCTTTGGTTTAGCCTTGACATGAGTGTCTTTCGGCTTTGGGACAGGGGCTTCCTTCCGAGACTTAGGAGGACTAGCAGTCTTTGCCCTAACATGCTTTCTATTTATGGTTACATCTGTATTAATGCAAGTACTAGATGATGCATTCAGCAAGTTTATATATGCAGACATGATATTGAAAGCACATAGCATACATCCTACTTTACCGCATGGTTCATGAAGGATACACATGGCAAGCATAGCAGGCATACTAGAAGTTTCAGTTTTTACTATAATATTTTTGCATGCATGCGTAAGATGTCCAGTAGAATTACAGTTATTACAAACTTTCCTAGTAGCATTGGGATAATATGCATAATCATTTTTCTTATTAATACCTATCTTGCCATTTCTGTTAGCTTTCTTCTTTTCAACTTTGTTGCCTATTTCAGTTTTAATATATTTCTTAGGTTCTTCAATTTTTACAGATTTCTTAGGCAACTTCTTTTATCTTTTTCCTCTTTCTTTTTATCCTCATCAAGGATTTCTTCTTTCATAGTGATATGTTCTTCATTTATGGGTTTGATGACAAACTTCTTGTATAGGGGCTTAGAGACATTTTTTAACACATGTGGAATGTCTTGCTTCACAGGACTTTCCTCAGCAATTGATTCCTCATGTCTCTTTCCTGCCTTTTTATTATAGTCAAATCTTATGCCAGTCTTTTAACCTATGACCTCTTTATCTATTGCCTCCTTAACAAGATTAACAGATTTCTTATATGCCTGAAGTTTTAACATTAACTCAGAAATTGTATTCCTAAGTGCAGTTTCTACTTCTTGGTTGTATTTGTCTATATTCTATTGATATTTTATCTTCTGTTTAAGATCTTCTAAATTAACACACGCAAGTTCTAGTTCTTCATTTCTAGCCTCTAGTATTTTATTCCATAGAACTAGTTTAACATTTTCTTCTTCTGATTTTAACATGCTTGTGTGAATATTAAATATTTCTACATTAAGATCTTCTACAGTTTTCTTGTAATCAGAATTAGACATTTCAACTGTGGAAAGAAGTGATACCTTTAATGACTGAGGTGATGCCTCTAAAGAGTCTGCCATAAGTGCAACATTTTCATATTTCACTTTTTCATCATTATCAGAATCATCCCAGCTTTTCCCTTGGCTATATAAGTTATGCCCTGATGCTTCTTTACCAGAGCATCATACTTTTGTTTCAGTTCGTCATACGACTCCTTACTCTCCTTTTCTTGCTTAGGCTTCCGACATTCTGTAGAAAAATGTCCGGTTTCAATGTAGTTGTAGCATTTAAACTTACTACGGTCTACCATTCTAGTCTTGTAACCTCATTTGCTAAAAGACCCTGAAGATGAACCACCTCGGTTATTTTTTCTGAAGATGGAATCACTGTAACTTGAGTTACTCTTGAACTTGTACTTAGGGTTCCTCTTAAACCTGAGGTTCTTGAACTTCCCTTCCATATAGGCCTTTGTCTTGTTTTTTAACTGTTCAAGTTCTTCTATTATGTAGAAGTCATCTCCATCACCTGCTTGAGCATTTTCTATAAATTCAGCTTCTAGAATCTCTTCTTTCTCAATTACAGGCTTTTCTGTGTTGGTCTCTGTACTAGAAAAATCTTTAGCAACAAGTGTTGTAGTCTTCAATAAAGCTGTATTCTTGTTATCCACTGTACCTGAATTATAAATGATTTGTCTTTGCTCCTGCCCTATTTCATGAGTCTTGAGCTTTCCAAATAGAATTTCAATTGACATGTCATTTCTCTCTCTTATTGCAGAGATTTTGTGTTCAAGGTGCGTTGGTAGTGTCAACATGAATTTCCTGTTGATCTTCCTACGTGGGTAGGCCTTTCCGTGTAGAGACAAGTCATTCAGTAATTTATTGTATCTCTCAAAGACTTGAGTGATACACTCTTCGGGTAGTGACTTGAATGCCTCGTACTGGGATGTAAGAATATCCAGTCTGTTTTCCTTCACCTATGTTGTACCTTCCATCAGCAGATCAATAGTATCCCACATTTTTTTGGCACTAGTGCTGTTGATCACTTGATTCAGCATTGTAGTGTCCAGTGAATCCATTATAATACATTAAAGATGATTATCCCATGCTACTCTATCTTTATGAGTATAAGTGTACTCTGAAGGCTCCTTTGGGGTAAATCATTGAGGAATCTGTTCTCCATCATTTGAGACTGTTTCTGGTGTAAGCTTCTGAGGAACATATGGTCCATTTTCCAAAATCCCCATGTATAGAGAATTAGCTGATTTAATGAAAGTGGACATCTTCTTCTTCCAAAGAATGTATTCATTTTTATCAAAGGCTGGGATTTTGATACTACTAAGTTTTTGAGTACTCATGGTTACGAAGAATTTTAAATCTCAAGAAATAATTATTTTTTAAAAAATAAAAATCAATTTGAATAAAAATAAAATTTTGAAAAATAAAATTTTAATTCGAATTCTTGATGGTCGATAGCATTTTAAAAATTAATGGATTTAAAATCTTTAAAAAATTTGAAATTGAATTTTCTTTAAAAAATAAAGAAAGTTCAATATAAATTTTTCTAGATCTAAAAGTATAATTTTTCGGAAAACTATTTTTGGATCTTGATTTGTAACTTCAATGAACAAGCTCTGATACTAATTGTTAGGTCTAAATTATCGAGAAGGGGGGTTGAATACGATATTAGTAATTTTTCGATTTGATTCATGTTTATAGATTTGTTCTTGGTAAGCAATAAATACAGTAGTTATAACTTTAACCAACAAGAACAAACTTCGGGAATATACTTTGTATTATATAAACCCAAGGTGCTACACTCTCACACAGATGTATGAGTTACAATGAATCTCACAACAAGAAATATATACGAGCTTTAATGGCTATCTGTTTTCTCTCAGTCTCTCTCTAAGCTGTATCTCTTTCTGTGTGTTGTGTTCTGATTGCATTCAAAATGAGAATACATTTTGTTTATATGTAGACTTTACAATAAAATGAAATACAATTATAAGTGTCGAATTCTTGTCCCTCTGTATGTTGACTTGAGTTGACTTTGAGAAACCCGTGGATATTTTCTAGGTGTCGAATATTGTTACCATGTACTTGAACTTAGAAAATACTCTTGGTGTCGAATTCCTTAGTCCATCTATTCTTCCTTGGTCACATAATAGGTGGGTGTTGAATTCTCGATTTTCATTGCCAAGAATATGCCTTGGACATTTCAACAACCTAGTTGTTGAATTCTATGCCATGTAATGTCTAGGTGTCGAATTCTTCATTGTATGGCTTGATGTCGAATTCTAAGTGTAGAATACCTATGTATCGAATTATTGACACATGGTTACAACACTTAGTTTCTCTTGGTCATTGAAATGCTAGGTGTCGAGTTTCTTCACCATGTTTTATCTTGGTGTCGAATTCTTCACCGTATATAATGACTTAGAGTAAATCATTGCTCACTTGGCTTCTGTCAATTCTTCTTTTACAATGATAATGTTAATCAAATTCTTTGTGTTGACACTTAGTGCACTGGTCGGGTTCACAACCTTCTGGCATTGACTACTTGATCCTTAACACTTTCTGAAACACTGAGTAACTTATTCTTTCACTGACGCTTGAACATATTAATGAACTTCTTTCAGTGATCTTCATTATTCCATCAAATACCTTGATACATTTAGTTTCCTGATCTTCATTGTAGATTCATGTGATTACCTTAATATTATTTACCAGTCCTTTACTTTTAGTTGAATTACAGATCCTTGATTACATTATAGGTTACATTATGCTACATCAATGTTCAATAGAAGCCATAATTCCAGCAAATGAAGCCAACTTGGATCAGGGGTACAGACCACAAGAACCTTACGCTCAAAGGGTTGAAGAAGTTGTTAATGCCCCAGCTACACAAGAACCATCCAATCAAAGTTTAGATCCAGGCACTCAAATTCTGATAAAGGATCCTGTTGTTGATGATGCTGAAGGCCAATCTCTGCCAGAGTCAAGCCCACAAGAAGCTTCACCTCAGAGTGGAGAAGCAGCTGCTGACAAGACTTAGGTCCCATAAGAACCAATCACAAACTTTGTGATTGAAGACCAAGATATGAAGATGCAGGAAAACTCTGATGATAATCCATTGGCAATCTCTGATGCAATTATGGTGCAACCCCTATCTGCCAAGCCATTGGACTCTACAATTGCTCAAGGTATAAACTCTGACTTTTCTTCAGAATTTACATACTGTGATAGCATAAGTTCAGATTTTATATATCCATCTTTTACTGTTGGAATGACCATGGATAGTCCTGGAAAGGAACCCTCTATTCATGTGACCACATATCTCCTTTCTCAGCCACCTCTTATTTCTGTAGGACATTTTGATTTGAGCCTTTCTTGTGAGACTGAGGTAAAATGTGCGAAAGACATAATTACAATGAGAGGCAGACACTAGATCTGACAAAAGGAGAATTAGATATGAGACAGAAGTTAGTTATTTCTAGTGAGAAAATTCTGACTATCAGAAGTCATGAGATGTGTGATGTGAGAAGTAATGAGATTACTTTAAAAGAAAAGAGTGATTTAGGGTATTCTGTTCCTTTTGTAGGTACTCAGAGTATAACTGATACAGGCTCTGCTGCTCAACCTGTCCCTCGATATCTAAACTCTGAGGTGCCAAACTCTGATGATGAAGCTGCAATCTCTAAGGATCTTATTTTTGAAGATGAAGAAGTTATTGATCTCTCAATTCCTTATACTTAGAGATATAGTTCAAAGGGATGGCCAATTGATGCCTTTGATGCTCATGATAGACTGAGGATCGAATATCCTGATTACTGTATTGTTGAAAAGTTGAAATGAGAAATTGAATTTGCTCTTAAACAAGAAGGTATAAGGAGGGAAGCAAGCAGCAAGGGGGAACCATCAAATGCAGATATTCTAAGCTCTACAAGACAAAACATCTGGATATGTCTTGGAAGTTCTCTAATGAAACAATTTCTTGGCCCCATGTTCATGAATTAAACTCTGATGAAATGAAGACAGTTCTCAAAACAACTACTGTGTTAACAAAGGGTCTTCACAGTGAAGTTTCTGACCTTAAAGACACTGTTAGCAAGACAAGTGCTTTAGTTCAAAATTCTATTTATGTTTCTTAGCATGCTTTGGAATCAAAGATTAAAGTTTTTTCCACTAGACAAGATGTTTGGTGTTCCTGACAAAAGTTAAGGGAGTCATAAGGGTGGACAGAGTTTACAAACTCAAACTCTGACTGACTAAACTCTGATTCCTTCATAATCTGGTGCAGTTCAAAATAGTAAGCAAACTCTGATGGCACTTGATGAAGATTTGGCTAGAAGGCTTGCAGAAGAAGAAAAGCCTGTGAATATTAATGAAAAAAACAAGAAAGATGCAAAACTGGCAAAGAAAATTTTTGAAGAAAAAAATCCAAGAATGGATCCAGTTGTTGTTGAAAAAGAATTAAAGAAAACTGGTACTGACAATGTTCAAGTCCATTCAAAGAAGAAAAGATATGTAAAGAAGACTCTAGCTCAGAAGAAAGTGTCTGATCAAGCAAAACATAAACCTGTTGAAAGTCAAACAAAGTCAACTCCAACAATTCAGCATAAAACTCCATTGAAATCAAAGACTCCTCTCACTATGCTTGGAACTACATTTCTTCCAGGTGGAACAAGTTTTGAAGATGAGGAAGAATAAAAAAAAACTCTGTGTAGAAAGAAGAATCCTGATCTTCTATGGACAAAAACTCAAATTATGACTCTTAATCCCAGACTTGATAAAAAAAAGGGAGGTATTGGTGATTGAAAAGCCAAAGTCTACAGGGGAGAGGCAAATGCTTTCAGAGATCCTTATTCTTTAAATAACAAACCCGAGGAAGAGCTGACTCAAGATCATTTGGACAAGCTAATTGTTGTTCACATAGTGAAGGATATTTTTTATGGTGCTCAACTAGAAGAGAAGCTATTGTATTTTTTGGAAAATGGAAGAGTTATGAAACTATCTGAAGAAGATTTAGCTCACAAGTCATCAAAAGAACTGGAATATGTTCTTTATTTGCTAAAAAGAGAAGATGACAATACTGCAAAGTGGGTGAGATTTTTAGAAGGTGCAATGGCAGGAGCAAGGAAGACTCTAAAATTGATGAAGTTGGATTCTGAGGAGTACAGAACAAGGTATATGCTAGAGGATGATACTGAAAAGGAGATGAGCAAAGGAGATGCTAAAATAAAGATGGTATTGGAAACTCCAACATTAATGCTTAATCCTGATGGATAAAAGATCTGCATTATTCCTCTAGATGAAAGAATGGAAAAAATATCAATCTATAAGTTGAGAGCGATAATTTTCCAAATTGATGATTCTAGTGATCAGATGAAGGAATTGAAGGAGAAACTGGTAGAATTATTGAAGATGGCTGAAAAGAAGTTGCTTGATAAGTTTCTATCTGAAGATTTTTCCTACAGAGAATATAAGTCAAGGTAGAAAAACTCAAACACTGGTACATTTGTCTATAAGGTTTCTGACATCATAAGTGCAAATTTATGTTTTACTGAATAAAGCATAAATTGGGGGAGATTGTTAGAAATAAAGAACTGATGCCGTCAGAGATTACTTCGAACAGAGTTTAATGAAGCCAATCAGAGTTTAAGCTGACATCATCAGAGTTTAGAAGCTGTCGACAGAGTTTACACAATCAGAGTTTACCAACCGACAGAGTTTATGATTATCAAAGTTTGACAAAGATGGACACCGATAATTCAGAGATTGATTGGGATAAACAAGGAAGTGTTTTAATGCAATTCTATTACCTTTTTGGAAGCTATCTTTTAGGAAGATAATGGTGGAAATAATATTTCTGCATTTAGTGATCATTATCCTTTCTGGTAATATTATATAAACACAGAATTAGATTTACATTGTAATCGTTCAAGACATATTATTCTCATAACCTAGCAAATCTTAAGAACTTTGTTTTTCTTGAGAGAGTTTTGTATTAAGTTTATCAAATTTAATACAAAACAAAATTTCTTTTACATACTTGTGTCCATAATCGATTGTTTGGTACTATTATATTCAACCTCCCTTCTATAATAGTTCTTTATATGGGTAACACCTCAGTTATATACTACTTTTCTTCTCTGGAGGTAGAGCTGTGGGTGCACTTCCGACTTCATCCTTGTTTGCTGCATCAAGTGCAGTTTCTCCCTTATCAACCTCTAACTTACATGAGTTCCTTATATAACCAGAGGTTAATATATTGAAGTGGATGAATTGGTGTTTGGTACTATGGCTTGGGTAAGAGATTGAAGGGTTTTCAATCTATTGGCCAGTTTCTATAGCCACTGGGGGCTAACCGGATAGAACCAATCGACATAAAAAGATAATCACCTTAACATTCCAAAACATATTTTCCATCCCAAAGAGAAGGAAAAATATAATAAGGAATGGTAATAGATTGCATTAAAGCACTTTCAATAAAAGAGTTTTGTCGGAACTAAAGATTTATCATTTAAGAGAATGATACGAAATTTTTTTTAAGATACATATCCCATAATAAAACGCGGGAATGTTGTATCAGAGAAGAAATTTTCTATCCCTTATGAATTTCTAATAAGGCAAACTTCCCATAATAAAACGCGAGAATTTATACCAAAGAAGAAATTTAATTCTCTTACCAAATTATATCTTATTAAAATGACTCCTTTCCTTTATACCTTAATATTGTACAATTTGAGAACAATTTTGCAAACCATCTTTATCAGATAGAGGAAAATGATTTTCTGACTCATAAAGCAATTATGATTTACATCATTTTCGTCCATTTGATAGTATCCCCGATTTAAAATAGAAAATTTCATGACAATAGGGGTGGATGTATTCTTAGCAATACAATATAAGGCCTTCAAAGAAACAACCACTGTTTAGGTACTTTGAATCAATGTGAAATATACATTGAAACAAGTGTTTGAAAATAAATCATTTTACAAATGGTTGAAACCTCGAAGTAAAAACAATTTTGGAAATATTTCTAAGTATATAAAATATTGAGAATTTTATACACATAACTTAGAAAATACTTCGTCTCCTAGTATTAATGATTTTTGAAAGAAACATTAATTTCTTAAAACAGAAATTCTAAATAAAATTACTAATATTAAAAGTGTCATAATTATTTGTAAAAAAATATTTAAAAGTACTTAACATATAAATAATTATGCCGCTAACTTATGCTTGACAATTTAACTATCACATATGCATATAACATTATAAACATGATAATTAAACTAGTAGCAAAAAGTACGAGGTACTGGATTATAAATAAACTCACAAGTCCTTTAAATATGGACGATTTAATACTTGTGAACTCATTTAAGAATTCCTTACAGATGAGATTTCCAACAAATATGCACATTAATAATATCCCTAATTCACTAATCAACTATGACAAAATGAATTTATCAAGTTGTTTAGCAAATATCTACAAGTTATTCTACTAAGGATTACTCTCGAAAGAAATGATACCTGATGTCCAAGCGCTTGTTCCACACGCGGTGTAGAGAGTATCCACCAGAGTTGTTGGAGTTGACAGCTTCTATAAGAATTACTTCCCTGTCTTTCTTACAACCTGCATCATCTATATCTATATAGCCAATTTGGTTAAACCTAGTATCTTTAGGGTACCTGATTCTTAGAGTTGGTAATTCCTTAGGATATCTAATAATTCATATTTTAGCTATAAGATTATATTATCTAGTATCAACTTGGAAACTTGCACATAGGCATATCGAGAATAAAATATATGGTCTTTATGCACTTGAATAAGTAATGAGTTGATCATACCTCTGTAGCTTGTCACTTCATTTATATACCTGATTTGCCCTGATCAAGCTTAGTGATTTATTGGCAAGAAGTCTTGGCAGGTCTAGAATCTTCCAGATTTTGCATTTTCAAAAGATCATTGACTTACTTTAATTGCCATCATTCTTTTGAATTACTTATAATCCAAAAAGAATTGCAACTCTTCCAACATGCTTATCTTATACCTACTCTGCATTAACTTAGCAAAAATCTCTTGCAAATTTACATTAGTAGACCCACATATAATATAATCATGGTATACTTGCACTAATATTACATTATTTGTGTGCCTTATATTCTAGAGAGATAAGTGTATAACGACTCTAATATAAAATCATTTTCAAGTAATTAACAGTTAGAGTGTCATACCATGTCCTTGATGATTGTTTGATTTCCTACCTCCGTCATAGAGAGCTTGTGAAAAGAATGATATACAAATTCCAATGTATATATAACTTTAAAGTCCAGGAAATGTGGTACATCAACTTCAACTTCTAACTCACCACTCAGGAGTACACTTGTTCACATTAATCTGATAGACATTCATGTTTGAATGTGTAGAAGGTGTTAGGACTATTCTACAGTTAAGACATTAACTTGTTCAGCCCTAATAGGATCAAGTCTGGTCACTGGTGCGTGTAGTTAGATCTTGAAAGTCCCGAAGATTCTGTTTTCATCATCATCGATACCTTCCACTTGATAGTAACCTGTAGCAACCAGTTTGACTTTGTCCCTCATAACAATTCCAATAATCATCCAGTCTCTGAAATCTCTTACAATACCAATTACAACCTTGTCTTGTGGTCTGGGTTCTAGCTTTAGTAGATTCTGCCTTTTGAACTGATTGAGATCATCTTGCATTTGCAATCACCCAATTTGGATCAATTGGTGCTTTTTCAATCTTCTTCAGGATATAAACTATTAACAATTATTCTTTCTCGAAGAATAATCATTTACTTTGTATAGCACTTCTAGTCTTTACTCTAGAATCCGGATCACTAAGAATTAGACTCTAGGAATGACTTTGACTCCAAACCCTTTGTCTCAGCAGATATATTCTTAATGTATTCTTCATTGTGTTAAGTCCGACTAGTAGATCCCTTCTTTTGTTGCTCCCCCTGAGTTGCTGCTAGGATGTGTTGAAGATCCTTCACCTTTTTGTGTAGATTCTATTAAAGTCCACGGGTTGTGTAGATTCAGTTAAAGTCCACGGGTTGCGTAGATTCACTACCATTTCCACTACTAGGATTTGAATCATCATCATTTACATTGATTCCTTTTGCAGCCTCAGTTTCACAATCAGTATATGAATTTGACTCTGACTGGATGTCAAACTTCAAAGATTCAGAATGGTCTTTCATTTGAATTCTTGGGAGCTTGGTGTAATCGAACGATACATTCAGACTTTTAATCACCTTCAAGTTTTACATCACATATGCCTTGAAAGCTTCCGACTTTAATGAGTAGCTAAGGAAAATTGTTCCATCAACCTTAACTACAAACTTGCCAAGTTACCCATCTAAATCTTCAATAAATACCAATTTCCTCCAAACATTCGAAAGAGTTTCAGTGTTTGCTTCTGGTTGGCCATTTACTCATATGATGTCTTTTCATGATCTTTGTTGAATAAAGCAGCATGCTGTGTTAATCACATCAAATTCAAAGTTCCTTTATAAGTGCAGACTTCATTTAGAACTTCATTCACGAAATTCGGTTCCAATATCTGACTTCAAAGTTCTCACAACTTACTTTGTTTCTAACTTGATCTACCTGATGTGATTAATCACCATATGTGATATATTACCTGGCACTACTAAGCCCCAAGGGCACCATCACCATGCCCCATGGTCATTACTTAGCCTCGAGGGCATCATCACCATGCCTTGAGGGCATTACTAAACCCCGAGATCACCATCACCATGCCCCATGGGCATTACTTAGACCCGAGGGCATTATCACCATGCCCTGAGGGCACAACTAAGCCCAGGACACCATCACCATGCCCCATAGGCATTACTTAGTCCCGAGGGAATTATCACCATGTCTTGAGGGCATTACTAAATCTCGAGGGCACCATCACCATGTCCTATGGAGATTACTTGACCCTAAGGGAATCATCACCATGCCGTAAGGACACAAGTAGGCCCCGAGGGTACCATCACCATCACCCATGGGCATTAATTTGCCTCGAGGGCATCATCACCATGCCTTAAGGACACTACTAAGTCCGAGATCATCACCATGCCTTGAAGGCACTACTAAGCTTCGAGGGCACCATGACCATACCCCATAGGCATTAACTTTCCCCGAGGGCATCACCAACATGCCTTAAGGGAACTACTAAGCCCCGAGGGCATCACCATACCTTGAAGGCACTACTAAACTCCGAGGGCACCATCACCATGCCCCATGGGCATTACTTAGCCCCGAGGAAATCATCACCATGCCTTGAGGGCAGAACTAAATCCTGAGGACACCATCATCATGCCACATGGATATTACTTATCCCCGATGGAATCATCATCATGCTTTGAGGGCACTACTAAGCCCAAGGACATCATCAACGAACACTGTGGACAATACTAAGCCCATGTGGCATTACCACCAAGCTCAACCAACACTACTAAGCCCCGAGGGTATCATCACCAAGCCCTGTGGGCGTTACTAATCCCCGAGGGTATCATCACCATGCCCCATGTACACTACTAAGCCCCGAGGGCATCATCTCCAAACCTTATGACCATTACCAAGCCTCGATGGCATCATCACTAAGCCTATCATCACCATGCCCCATGGACACTACTATGCCCCGAGGGCATCACCATCAAGTTATGAGTGCATTATCCATTAAGGTTTCTAACCCTAATATGATTCTAAGACTCCCAACGTCTATGTAAAGGTCATAACCCCTCATTCTTAGAAATACGTCCTGGCTTGATTCTCAACACGCTTGAGATACGTAGGCATCTTGCTAGAATAGAGATAGTTCTAAAACGCAAGCGTAACCATTGAAGCTCGATAAGCTCCGACACATATCGCATTCAATACACCCTAGATTTTATTCCGTAACATTTGGCACCGTTTGTGGGAACGACGTTAACCACGCCGAGAACACGAAACACTTTTAAATCTGAAGATCAACCTCCTTCAACGGAGTCATCACCATGGGACTCTCATCAACACTACTCACGGGATGAATTCTAAAGGGATGAGTGTCCAACGAGTTTTGAACCCCATGGGATGAATCCCCAATCTCAAGGGACGATTCAAAATCCCTAAATTTAAAGATTGAATCCATAACTTTATATGGGTACATCACCTTTTATGAATGCTCCTATAAATTACAAGTTTGCACAACTGTTATCCCACTATAGACAATGTGAAACCCTAGTCTTGGGCTACCACCATTCCAACCTACCGAAAGGAGTGATCTCCATCCCCTTTTTCCCTATCCGTGTGGACATACAAGGGAAGAAAGTATGTTCCAATCTATATCGAAGGCTTTGAGTTCATTCATCATAGTAGATATCGTGATTTCTCTAGAACATACACTATGGATGACGAAATATCAACTCATGAAGATATAAATTCTAGAAGAAGATGTCCTAGAAAATGATCTATTCATAATAACAACCTCCAGTCTCGAAGACCACTAGGTTCATACCGCGACAGGCAAGAGATAGAAGATGGTATTCTTGGGCATGAAACACATATTCAGGAGTTGAAGAGAGAATTGGATAGTAGAGAAGATCAACATTCCTCAAGGCAATGTGCGCCCTCAGTGATCAATCTAGATCCAACTCCATGAAGGAGAAGAGTTGATGCTCTTGAATCAAGGGTTGAAACCGCAATGGCTGATCTAACTAACTTAGTGCCCCTCGGAGATCCTAATGATCCAAATCCTCAGTTTATGGATGAGATAATTAATTTTGATGATCTAATTGAGCCTTGATGGCTCAATTTATTGTGGAAAGACCCATGAGAAAAAGCTTTGCATCTCTGATGCACCCAGAGTAGAGAAAGAATGAGTCTCTTCGAGACTATCTGAATTGTTTCACTGAAAAAGCCTTGAAGGCTAAATCGATGCAAATGTGTAGGTCGCTCCACACTTTGCGCTAAAACGATATCCACGTTGAGGGCCGGTAAGCATTGATTGCTCAAACAAATTCCTATATTAGGGACGATAAGCAATGTTTGCTCAAATAATTCTCTTATTAGGAATAAAAAATGCCCAGTGTCATACATAAAACCAGATTTTGGATCAAAAGTGTCAAGAAAGTCAAAACTCTAGCTAAGGGTGAAGAACATTGATTATGCCAAAACCCAGGTCTATTAATGACAATTATATCTTCTACAAAATGTAAACTATTTTTCAGAAGTTAGAGGGCAAATGATATGAGCTGAAAATATCCTCAGATGCGTAATCAATGTCGCATTAATTAGACCTGAATTGGTCCGCAAGGAAAGACTAATTAATAAGGCCCGAAAATCTTACTATTACATAAACCTGTAATTAATTAACGGGCAGATTAATTAAGCCTATTAATAAAAACCTAATTTTTGTCTACTTCAGAAAAGAGTAGTTTACAAGTCAAATATTTCTATAAGGAGTTGGTTTCCATAATGAAGGATCTAGAATCCCGTGTAAGGAGGTTACTTCCTCCCTAAGAATTATATTACTACAAAAGAATATGAGTTTGAACACTCATATATAAAAGGTGTTTACTTATCCCACATCGAGGAGAGGTGAAACAAGCTATGTTCTTTTTTTAATATAAAGAGACTCACAATTAATTTATAAGGGAGAGATGACTTTAACTTGTCCCACATTTATGAGATTTGAGTAACAAGTCTCTCGAACAACTATATATACTTGCTTATGTTTGTTAGGCCCCGAAAGTATCGTAGAAGGGGGGTTGAATACGATACTCACTAAATCAAAAAATTCTTTCGAATCTTTTACGGATAAATAATTTAGAGTTCGGTTAGTGGGCTCGTGTTCTTGAGGTGAATAATGTTTATGGAGCTGCTTACTAATTTTCTGTGTTTAGGATTAATCATTTCGGTTCTAGAAAATCCGTAGGAAAATAAACAACACAAGATTCGGGGAATATATCATTTGATAAATATAAACCCTGAGGTTGCTACACCCGGTCAACAAATCCGGTCCGAAGAATAAGTTCTTCGCTGCTTAACAAAAATATAACTCTCAATTTCCTATACAAGTATTTCTAGATCAGTACAAAGGAAATTAAGACAGTAGAGAGTGATATATAGTGGCCCTGAACATTTTTCATTAAGGAACCGACCACTGATACATCTCCGGTGAGGAGGTATAGATTTTTCTGGTTTCTCTCCTCTCCGGCTTCGTCTTCTCTCTCTCTGGTTATTTTTGTTGTGTTGCAGAAGACTTGTCCAAATGAATGGCTCTGCTTCAATTTATGTGTAGACTTTTTCAGTACAACTACGTGGCTTCATGTGGTCCAAGTAACTGAGCTGCTTCTCACTTCTTTTTATCCTTAAGTATCGGGAACAATTTACTGAGTAATTGTTTAACCCTCGATGAGTCTGTAGAATAAGTATCGGAGACTTAAAACAATTCCTGAAATAAAATAAATTACTTCAAACTTAGTAACCATCGGAGAGTGGCTAGTTGGCTTTTGTTTCTTTTCCGATAGTTAGTAACTATCGGCTTAATAGGACAAAACAAGCCCTTGAATATTTAACCATTTCTTTCATTTCACCCGATGGTTGTTAACCATCTGTGAATAAGACAAAATAGCTTGACCAAGTTGACTTCTGGATACAGCTTCTGTAGTCTTCTTTACTTAGCCAAATTCGAACCTGATAAGCCCTTAATATATTTTCTTCCACTGCAACCAAGTCTAATAAATATTTCCTTGATTATTCAAACTTGATTTATTATGAGCTTCATCATATACCACTTCACTTGTTACCCATTTCAGTAAATAGTCAATTCTTCTCATTCATAGATGCAATTCTCAATCTCTTTTGTGCTGACGTTTGGTGCAACTGGTCTGGTTCACAAACGACTAACACGATCTTGATCTTCACATCTTCTTTACAAAACAATTGACTTTGTTCCTTGTTGATTAGAAGTGCTTCGATTGTAAGTACATTGGAATCCTCTGGCACTTATGCTGAACCATAAACATATCTGAAACCCTGAACATCTTCGAACTTTATCCTTCACTGAAGTCTGAACATATGAATGAACTTCCTCCAGTAATCTATAATAGACTCCAAGATTCCATCTAATATTTTGATTCTTTGTATTTGCCGTATATTCTATCTTCTCGATTCCTGTACTTGTGCTCTGTAATTCATTGCTTGACTAATTTACAGATTTGGATCACTAGAATCTTTCTGGTACTTTGACAACTGCTTCATTGCTTCCACATCCTTGAATACTTCAACCTTTATTCTTTACTGAGGCATGAACATATTAATGAACTTCTTCCAGTGAGCTAATGCTTCAAGTCTGTAGATTTCTTCTTTATCATTTGTCTTTACCAAGTCTTCATGTCTTCCTGATTCCAGTGAAAACTTCATATTATTTACACGTCCTGTTCTTGTGTTGAGTTATAACCCTATGTTACATATAGGTCTATACATACAGCCTTTCAATCTCCCCCTATTTGTTTGGTAGAGATTAACAAGCAAATCCCTAGAGGATAACTCAACTAACTACAAGAAAATATTAATGCTCTAGACTTGTAAATAATACTACTTGGGTTCTGGATCATATAATACATTTCCAAATTTTTATAAAGTAAAGAGAAATAGAAAATGAGTGTTCCTCTAGCACTGAACGCATCTTCAATAGATATCATCTTCATTCCTCTGTGTTTGAGCTTTTCTCTGCTTCAAAATCCTTCATTGCTTGACCTATAAAGAACTTATCATAAACTGAGCTTCATAAGAATCAAAATTCCTGGGAACATCTTCAATAAAATATAGAACATTGCTCAAATAATGTTCTCCCCCTGAGAATATAATTCTTCTTCTTTATCTTCTTCTCCCTTTAGATGATCAATGGAAATGTCAATTCTTTTCTGTACATCCCACTTGGATGAAGAATCCTCTACTGATAACTCCTTTCAAGTATATGATATAGTTTCTTGATTCTCCCATATTCTGTTGTTTCCATAAGGATTAGAAGATAAGATTTTCTTCTTTTTCTTGTCTAAAATCTCCCCCTAAGGATATTAACTTCTCCCAAGGATACGCACTCCTTTTTCTAAGGATCTTCCCTTAAGGATCCAGGATACGAACCCCTTTAGGATATTAACTCTTCCCAAGTGCGAAGATAAGACTTTATCAACTTCTCCTTTTTCTTCCTATAAATTCTCCCCCTTAGTTGAGGAATCCTCCAATGGCCCACTTTTGAATGGTTTGTCTTCCAAAGAAGGTTCTCGTCTGTCATTGATTGGGAAAAATATAGTAGCTTTTCTTTCAGAAGTAGCAAGTAGCAAGGGTAAGTGTTTGGCTTAAGGTTTGCTCACTTCTACTACGTTCTGTTAGTGTTTACACTCAAGTGTCGAGCACTTAGAAGTGTTTTACTCTTTCTCTCCCTATCTCTCACTCAAGTGTATCTCTCCCTCACTTTCACTTAAGTGTTTCTCTCTCTCACTTTCACTCTGCATTCCAAATATAGCATTATGTACCTGCAAGTGAAATCCGTCAATTCATATATTCCCAACACCTGATTCATCAGAATGAACTGAATCACTATCAAGTGGAGAATTGCCTCGTTGAGGTGGTCTTGATCTATCATGCATAAGCACTGTCTCAGCACCAGACTCAATAGTGTTTGTTAAATCACTGTCTAGTGGAGCCTCACCTCTTTGAGATGGGTTATCCTAAGATTTTAAAATCTGTTAAGGAATCCCGCCTTGTTCTATCAAGGAGTTACCTCACACCTTCTCCATAAATGGGAGGTGGACTTCCTTTTCAGGATCTAGAAATGTTCCTTCCAGGAGGGGCGACGTAGTAGGCAATGTAATGAATGGAAAATTAGAGCCTATGTTTCCCTCGTAACCCTGTGACGGGAATTTTGTATAAAATACCCTACTTGAATCATCCAAAGAATTGTTAAGCAGTTGCCTCTCAAGCCCAGATAAATCTGAACAAGAGATCTCCCTTTCGGGATGCAGAAGATTAATTTCTGTTTGAGGTAGATACATTGGACAATGTACTGTATGGCTAACTAGAGTCCGTATCTCCTCTGAATGCCTATACCTCTCACTGTGCACGCCTTGTAATGTGTTCCTAGAATTTATCTGTTTAGGCTTACCATCAGCGTGATTGCTAGTGGTGTGCTTGACTCATTACAAGATGCTCTGGCTGACGAGCGAATTTCAATGGACTCACCCTGTTGAGAGAATGATTCCAGAGACAGTTTTATTGCCTTTTCAGCTCTGTATCCTTTTGAGAAGATACAGATGAGCTTACAGTTACCTCAGCTATATACTACTTTACTTCTCTGGAGGTAGAGCTGTGGGTGCACTTCCGACTTCATTCTTATTTGCTGCATCAAGTGCAGTTTCTCCCTTATCAACCTCTAACTAACATAAGTTCCTTATATCTCCAAGGGTTAATATATGGAAGTGGATGAATCAGTGTTTGGTATTATGGCCTGGGTAAGAGATTGATGGGTTTTCAACCTCTTGGCCAGCTTCTATAGCCTCTGGGGGCTAAACGGATAAAATCAATTAAATAAGATAAAACGAAATAATCACTTTAACATTCCAAAACATATTTTTTTATCTCAATGAGAAGGAAAAATATAATAAGGAATGGTAATGGATTGCATTAAAGCACTTTTAGTAAAAGAGTTTTGTCAGATCAAAAATTTATCATTTAAGAGCATGAAACCAATAGAAATTTTCTTTAAGATACTTATCCCATAATAAAACGCGGGAATGTGTATCCGAGAAAAAAGTTTCTATCCGTTATGAATTTCTTATAAGGCAAACTTTCCATAATAAAACGCGGGAATTTACACCAAAGAAGAAATTCAACTCTCTTACCAAATTTTATCTCAATAAAATGACTCTTTTCCTTTATAACCTAGCACTGTACGTTTTGAAAATAGATTTGCAAAACATCCGTATCAGATAGAGGACTATAATTTCTGACTCATAATGCAATTATGATTTACATCATTTTCGTCCACCTGATAGTATCCCCGACTTAAAATAAAAACATGACAATTGGGGTGAATGAATGCTTAACAATACAGTACTAGGCCTTCAAAGCAACAACCATTGTTTTGGTACTATGAATCAATGTGAAACATACATTGAAACAAGTATTTAAAAACAAATCATTTTACAAGTGATTGGTACCTCGAAGTTAAAACAATTTTTCTAAATAAAATAGCAGTCACAAAGTTTCTGCCACTTTAGAAAGAAAAATTAAGAGAGAAAACGGTTTTGAAAATATAGCATTTAAAACCAGCTTTGGAGAGAGGATAAAATATTTTGAGATTGGAGAAAAATTATCCTCAAGAAAAGTTTGATTGACACCCTAAGATTGGAAAAATAAAGTCGGGCTGTAAAACAAAAGATTTTCAAAAGAGAAGTTTTGAAAAAGAATATTGAAGTTTTCTTATCTAAAACTGATAGAAAGTGAATGTATCTTTGAATAAGATATTTTAAAAAAGAAATACACAAAAATTTCTTTTAAATACATTCAGGATTATAAATCAGTCAAAGAAAGAAAACTAAATATACTAATACTAACGGCTTTTTCAAAAACCAATATTTACTTAGAATAAAGACTAAGCAAATCCATTAGTATCAATATATCACAATTATTTTGTAATAAAATATTAATCAATTATCACAAAGTAATAAAAGAGAATATTTATACTACGAATAATTATGCTACAAATTTATTTTAATTTACTTAAATCATGGAACCAATATATCACTGAATTGTTTTATATCATCATAATTTAAATAAATTAAAATAAATTAAATACTTATGCTGCACTAAGCAATTGCCAATCACATGCATATTTATATATTAACTAAACATGGCAATCATTCAGTAGAACAATAAGCATTAAGACATATTTTTGTTATTAGTGATTTCAGATAAGCAACTTGTGTTACCACTAATATTAAAAATATCACAATTAATTGCACGCTGATACCAATTATTTGATATTTATCAATAATTTCAAGATGCAAGAAATTGTGCTTCTTATATTTTATCAAATCAAAATTATGAAACTGATAATCATTGAATTGCTTCAATCCATAATTTTAATAAGATAAAATAATTTCGCTAAATACTAAAATATTCATAAGATTGAATATTAGCATCTAACTTCCTACACTATATCTAATAATTGTCACTCTAGCATATTACAATTATACTCATAACAATTATTATTGATATATGTAAGCTCGAGAAAATAGTTGAATAGAAATTCACAAGTCATTTAAATATAAACATTTAACACTTGTGTTCCTAATTACAACTCCTCGCAAATAAAATCAATTTTAGAAATATTTTCTAAGTATATAAAATATTGAGAATTTTATACATATGACTTAGAAAATATTTCACCTTCCAATATTAGTGATTTTTGAGATATGCATTAATTATTTAGAACAGAAATTCTAAATATTGTCACTAATATCAAAAGTATCACAATTATTTGTAATAAAATATTTAATAATATCAGAGCAAAATATCAGAGCAATTAAGCAAGAGATCATTGACTAATACTCATCAAATATTAATCATACAAATAATTATGCTTCTTACTTATGCTAAGAAATTTAACTACCACATATGCATATAACATTGTAAGCATGATAATTAAACTAGTAGCAAAAAGTATGAGGTACTGGATTTAAAAATAAATTTACAAGTCCTTTAAATATGAAAAATTTAATACTTGTGAACTCATTTGAGAATTCCTTGCAAATGGGATTTCCAACATATATGCAAATAAATAATATCCCAAGTTTACTAACCAACTTAGATAAAATGAATTCATCAAGTTGTTTAACAAATATCTGCAAGTTATTCTTCTAAGGACAATCTCGAAAGAAATGATACCTGGTGTCCATGAGCTTGTTCCTTAAGTGGTATCGAGAGATCAACAGAGTTGTTGAAGTTGACAGCTTCTAGGAATG
The DNA here is from genome assembly GCA_028671895.1 of Oenanthe sinensis. NCBI lineage: Eukaryota > Viridiplantae > Streptophyta > Magnoliopsida > Apiales > Apiaceae > Oenanthe > Oenanthe sinensis. Next base: position 18,126,320 of record CM053807.1, read on the forward strand.
ACTTCCCTGTCTTTCTTACAACCTGCATTATCTATATTTATATAGCCAATTAGGTTTAACCTAGTATCTTTAGGGTCCCAGATTTCAAGAATTGGTGATCCCCTAAGATATCTAACAATCCATAACTTAACTATAAGATAAGATTCTCTAGTATCCACTTGGAAACTTACACATAGGCATATCGAGAATAAAATATATGGTCTTTATGCACTTGAATAAGTAATGAGTTGATTACCTCTATAGCTTGTCACTTCAGTTCATATACCTGATTTGCCCTGATCAAGCTTAGTGGTTTGTTGGCAAGAAGTCTTGGCAGGTCTAGAATCTTCCAAATTGCGCATCTTCAAAAGATCCCTGACTTACTTTAATTGCCATAATTCTTTTGAATTAATTATAATCCAAAAAGAATTGCAACTCTTCCAACATGCTCATGTTGTACCTACTCTGCATTAACTTAGCAATAAACTCTTGCCAAAGTTTTCGTTAGTAGACCCACATATAATATAATCATGGTATTCTTGCACATATATTACATTATGTGTGCCTTGCATTCTAGAGAGATATATGAGTATAACAGCTCTAATATAAAATTATTTTTAAGTAATTAGCAGTTAGAGTGTCATACCATGTCCTTGACGTTTTGCTTGAATCCCTACTTTCGTCATAGAGAGCTTGTGAAGAGAATGATATACAAATTCCAATGATCTTTAACTTCAAAGTCCAGGAAATGTTATACATCAGCTTCAACTTCTAACTCACCATTCAGGAGTGCACTTGTTCACATTCATCTGATAGATATTCATGCTTGAATGCTCAACATGTGCTAGGAGTATCCTTATTGTTAGGTCCTCATCTTGTTAGGCCCTAAAAGATCAAGTCTCGTCTCTGTTGCTTGCTGTTAGATCTTGAAAGTCCCGAAGATTCTGTTTCCATCATCATCGATACCTTCTTCTTGATAGTAACCTATAGCAACCAGTTTGGCTTTGTCCCTCATAACAATGCCAATAATTATCCAGTTTCTGTAAACCCTTACTGTACCAGTTTCAGCTTCGACTTTTGATCTAGGTTCCAGCTTCAGTAGATTCTGCCTTCGAATTGATTGAGATCATCTTACATTTGCAATCACCCAATCTGGATCAATCAGTGCATCTTCACTATTCTTTGGGATACCAAATATTGATTGTTGGGTCCCGAAAAATATATGTTCATTTTGATTAGCACTTCTAGCCTTTACTCAAAATCTGGTTTACTAAGAACTAGACTCCAGGATTGACTTTGACTTCAAACCCTTTGTCTCGACAGATATATTCTTGATGTATTCCTTTGATCTTCATTGTGTTGAGTACGACTAGTAGATCCTTCTTTTATTTTGCTCCCCCTAAGTTGCTGCTAGTATGTGTTGAAGATCCTTCACCTTTTTCAGTGGATTCTGTTAAAGTTCACGAGTTGTGTAGTTTCACTACCAATTCCACCAATAGGATCTGAATCAATATCATTATCATTGTTTCCTTCTGCAACCTCAGTTTCAACATCAGTATCTGAATTTGACTCTGACGGAATGTCATACTTCAAATATTCAGAATAGTCTTTCATTTGAATGTTTGGGAGCTTGGTGTAGTTGAACGATACATTTAGTCTTTCAATAACCTTCTGGTTTTCCATCATATATGAGTAGCCGAGGAAAATTGTCCCTTGAGTCTTAACTTGTCAAGATACTCATATAAGTCTTCAGTAAGTATCAATTTCCTCCAAACACACGAAAGAGTTTCAGTGTTTGCTTCTGGTTGGCCATTAACTCATATGATGTCTTTTCACGATCTTGTTGAATAAAGCAGCATGCTGTATTAATTGCTTCAGCTTCAAAGTACCTTTTTCAGTGCAGAATTCATTTAGAACTTCATTCGCGAAATTCAGTTCCATTATCTGACTTCAAAGTTCTCACAGCTTACTTTGCTTCCAACTTGATCTACCTGATGTGATCAATTACCATCTGTGATGCTTCAATATATGTTGAATGCACGAACATCACCAAATTATAACTAGGGTTGTCATCATGACTTCCCTATGTGACATACTTCAAAATGTCCTTCTAGATAGAATTCCATTAGAAGCAGTCCTCTCACCAATTTCATCTTTATCGAGAATCCATTGTCTTGAATATCAAGTGTGAGAGCTTCTTGTGCCATAGCCAACTCTTTACTGATGAAGCTTTACTAAGAAACTCACTTCACCTTTGAATATAGAATCCATGTCAGCTACGAACAAATTTCCTCACTCTCAGTTGAGTGAACTTCCAACCTTCTTGTTTGAGATCAAACACTTTTCCTTTTCAATGCTTTTCTAGAAAACCCTTGACAAAGAATTCCCTAGTGCCCTGTAGATAGTGCCTAAGTCCTTCCACAAGAAAGATGCTTCCACTGATGACAGTTCTTAAATCATGATAGCCATATCCCTTGTACATCCTTTGCTGTCATCTCCAAAGGTTACCATTGGGGAGGCTTTCTCAACCAACAGTGATAGAAGAGCTTTAATGTTAGTCATATGCCTCGAACAATAACTGTCAAGAAATCACATAATTTTTGCTTCTTTTTACATACTCTGCAATCACAAATGATTAAGCTTCTTGGTCCTCAATCTCAATTGAGTCCAGATGGGTTAGAGATATTTCTTATAATAAAGGTAACAATAGATTCAATTATGCATAATAGAAAATTCAGTACTATCTACTTTAACCATTAAACACATAAGTGACAGGTTTCAAGCAGATTTACAGATATTCAATAATTTTCTACAAGCACATGGAATAGAAGAACTAACAAATTAATTACTAATTCTGTCTAGTCCATTTCTGTCGTTGTCTAACATTTTTAACTATCTCTAATTACCTAAGTCAGTTTTAGATTAAGCTTCGAATCTACAAAACTTACTAACTACTTAGATAATTCTACCATCTTATTCCTAACAAGCAATACATGATCTAATATGACATTTAAGTGCAACTATGTGAGTGCAAGCAAATCATGTGAAAATAAGCATATAAACAATTTAAGAATATGTAGAATATTTGAATAAAACATTATAAGCAATATCAAATTCCACATATACTTATCCAGTCATTTATCACAATAAGAACAAATATAAAATATCTGATCTATGACCTGTTTGTCTATTAGCAATTTTCATAACATTAGCAGAGGTATTAAATCACAGAAGATTTAAATCAAGTTTCAAACAAATGTTTTAGGGATACACTTAACAGTCTAGCAACTATCTAATTCTTGATATTCATTTTACTGCATAGAAAATCAAGTATGAAATGTACTCACTAAACTCATATAACTAAGCATGAAATCTTATTCTTAGCAATCAATTAAGCATTTAAATTCTAAGATGCTAACATGCTGACACGAGCCTAATACATTTTAAAACATAATAATTATACAATTATGAATTAGATAAAGATATACTAGTTAGTAGGTGTACCTGTGAAGTGCTTAGTGATTCATCTCTAGTGTTGGTCATTGATGCCAGATATTCATTTGGTTCATCACTGTCACTGATAGAATCATCATTGCATTTAACTTCATCAACAAATGCTTTCCCTTGCTGCATCCTCACTAATGCTTAAGATTCTTGCTACAACCCAACATAGTCTCTGTCATCATTTGCTTGTACAGGCTTCTTCAAACTATGTAGCAAACCCCTGATCCTGTCTTACAACCACCTCTTGAACTGATCTTGAAAATATCCTTAATGGAATCTATAAGTAAGGACCTTAGATATTGAATTTGGATTCCGTCTGAATCTGATGTTACTGAACTTCCTGTTGCCTTACAGGCTTGACTAGTCGTCCAGATCTCAGGTTATTCCAAAGTATCAAATTTACATAAAACACCTTGATCACTACCTCGAGCTACAACATCTTCAATTCAGCTTCTAGGATCATTTCATTTCTGTTCAGAGGTTTTCAACCTTGACTTCAATCAAATTTGGTTCCTGGGTCACATATACAGTGGATATGCTAACAACCTGCTTTACCAAATATTATCTTCTTCAGCTCTTATTCTAGTTCATGAGCCTTCAGCACACAAATAATTCATCTAAAGATAATGTGGTTATATTCTTAGAATCCCTTGTAGCTGTAATCCTATGTTCCTGATGATCTGCAGTGTTAGCACGAACTTCCTATAATCTCCTTGTAGAATAATCTTTAAGGCTTCTGTACTGAGATGCTAGGATGTCCGGTTTGTTCTCCTTCACACTACTTAAACCCCTAAGATTTTTCATCTTCAAATTCAACTCAAACCAACTAAAAACTGTACCCAAATAATCTTTTCATAACCAGAATCAACTTCTTTGAATAATCTTCAGTCGATCTTCATTGTCATCAATAACTCGTAAAAATCTTCAACTACTAACTTCTGAACATCCTCGAATAAGTACTTAAGAAAAATTTAAATTTACAGAATTTTTAATTTTCTTAGAAAATAAATTAAACAAAAATAAAAATTTACAGAACTTAATTTTCAAGAATTTCAAATTTTCTTAAAAATTAAAATATTGTAAATTAATATTTAAGAAAAATTTAATTAACAAGAATATTAAATTTTCTGGAAAAAAAATAAATCTAAAATAGATATTAGAGTTCCAAAACGTTAAGTAGGCCAAAATAGCATCTGAGACGCTTATGTCCAAGAGTAACACTAATGATTCACATTTTTCCTCAAAAAGAAACTTCGCCAATATTAATACATAAGACATGATTACACAGTAAAAATACTATATGATCATGTTTCAGAGTTTAATAAATACTGGTCAATTTTTATTCCGGAAACAAAAATTACACGAGGGGCAAATATCTTTTTCTGAGACGCAATTCAAAAATGAACACTCTGCGACGTCCAAGCAGCTTCGACACCCTTAATTTAATATTTAAGAAAAAATTAAATTTCAAAAAATTTTAATTTTCTTAAAAAATAAATTAATCAAAAATAAATATTTACAGAAAAATTTAATTTTCAAGAATTTCAAATTTTCTTAAAAAATAAATAAATCGTAAATTAATATTTAAGAAAAATTTAAAGTTAAGAATTTTAAAATTTTTAAAACATAATAAATCAAAAATAAAAAATAAAAAATATTAGAGCGGCTCCGATAGTTAGTAATTATCGGGGACGTGTCGATAGTTAATAACTATCAGACAAATGCTATTTCTCTTCCGCGCGTGTACTCAGCTTTAAAAAACACAAATCTGCCCGCGTGACTTTCAGGCAAATCAATGTACTTGGTCGAGTAGCTGCCAGTTTAAAAATGGACCAACAAAAAACATTTAACAAATATTAATTAGAAACTTTATTTATTTAAATTTATAAAATAAACTAATTAAAATTTATAATATAAACTGATAAAAATTTATAAAAATTTTTTTATAAAAGTTTATAAAATAATTTTAATATTAAGTTTATAAAATAAACTAATTAAAATTTATAATATAAACTAATAAAAGTTTATAAAACAAATTTTATAAAAGTTTATAAAATAAATTTAATATTAATTTTATAAAATAAACTAATTAAAATTTATAATATAAACTAATAAAAGTTTATTAAACAAATTTTATAAAAAATTTATAAAATAAATTTAATATTAAGTTTATAAAATAAACTAATTAAAATTTATAATATAAACCAATAAAAGTTTATAAAACAAATTTTATAAAAGTTTATAAAATAAACTTATTAAAAGTTTATAATTAATCTTATTAACAAGGCCTCTAAACATTTAAGTTCAAACAGCTTCGACACCCTAAGCTTCACTGGGTTACGGATCCTGATTTGTGTATCAATCAGCGTGCTCTGATACCAATTGTTAGGCCCCGGAAGTATCGTAGAAGGTGGGTTGAATACGATACTCACTAAATCAAAAAATTCTTTCGAATCTTTTACGGATAAATAATTTAGAGTTCGGTTAGTGGGCTCGTGTTCTTGAGGTGAATAGTGTTTACGGAGCTGCTTACTAATTTTCTGTGTTTAGGATTAATCATTTCGGTTCTAGAAAATCCGCAGGAAAATAAACAACACAAGATTCGGGGAATATATCATTTGATAAATATAAACCCTGAGGTTTCTATCTTCTCGATTCCTGTACTTGTTCTCTACAATTCATTGCTTGACTAATTTGCAGATTTGGATCACTAGAATCTTTCTGGTACTTTGACAACTGCTTCATTGCTTCCACATCCTTGAATACTTCAACCTTTATTCTGCACTGAGGCATGAACATATTAATGAACTTCTTCCAGTGAGCTAATGCTTCAAGTCTATAGATTTCTTCTTTATCCTTTGTCTTTACCAAGTCTTCATGTCTTCCTGATTCCGGTGATAACTTCATATTATTTACACGTCCTGTTCTTGTGTTGAGTTATAACCCTATGTTACATATAGGTCTATACATACAGCCTTTCAATGTTTGAATAACAAGGGGGACAAATTTATGGATATAACTCCATACGTCACCCACAAAGCCTCGTTGGCTTAAGTAAGCCGTAAGGGCATCATTATTAAGCCCTGAGGGTACCATCATCATGCCCCATGGGCATTACTTAGCCCCAAGGGAATCATCTCGAGGGCACAACTAAGCCCCGAGGGCAACATCACCATGCCCCATGGGCATTACTTATCCCCGATGACACCATCATCATGCCTTGAGGGCACTACTAAGCCCCGAGGGCACATCACCATGCCTTGAGGGCACTACTAAGCCCTGAGGGCACCATCACCAGGCCCCATGGGCATTACTTAGCCCTGAGGGCTTTATCACCATGCCTTGAGGGCACTACTAAGCCCCGAGGGCACCATCACCATCCACATGGACATTACTTAGCCCCGATGGCATCATCAACATGCCTTAAGGGCACTACTAAGCCTTTAGGGCACCATCACCAAGCCCCATGGGAATTACTTAGCCCCAAGGGCTTCATCACCATGTCCCATGGGCACTACTTAGCCCCGAGGGCATCAACATCATGCCTTAAGAGAACTACTAAGCCGTAAGGGCACTATCACCATGCCCCATGAGCATTACTTAACCCTGAGGGCACCATCACCATGCCTTGGAGGCATAACTAAACCCCGATGGCACCATCGCCATGCCCCATGGGCATTACTTAGTCCCGAGGGCATCATCACCATGCCTCGAGGGCACTACTAAGCCCCGAGGGCACCATCACCATGCCACATGGACATTACTTAGCCCTGAGGGCATTATCACCATGCCTTGAGGGCACAACTAAGCCCCGAGGGCACCATCACCATACCCCATGTGCATTACTAAGCCCCGAAAGTATCATCACCATGTCTTGAGGGCACTACTAAGCCCCGAGAACACCATCACCGTACACTATGGGCATTACTTAACGTTGAGGGCAACATCACCCTGCCCCATGGGCCTTAATTTGCCCCGAGGGCATCATCACCATCCCTTTAGGGTACTACTAAGCCCCAAGGGCATCACCATGCCTTCAAGGCACTATTAAGCCCCGAGGGAACCATCACCATTCCCCATGGGCATTACTTTGCCCTGAGGGCATCATCACCATGTCTTGAGGGCGCAACTAAACCCCGAGAGCACCATCACCATGCCCTATGCACATTACTTAGCCCCGAGGGAATCATCACCATGCCTTGAGGGCACTACTAAGCCCAAGGGCATCATCACTGAGCACTGTGGGCAATACTAAGCCCATGTGGCATTACCACCAAGCTCTGCCGACACTACTAATCCCCGAGGGTATCATCACTAAGCCCTGTGGGCGTTAGTAAACCCCAAGGGTATCATCACCATGCCCCATGTGCAATACTAAGCCCCGAGGGCATCATCACTCAAACTTATGAGCATTACTAAGCCTCGAGGGCATCATTACTAAGCCAAATGAGCATTACTAAGCCTATCATCACCATGGCCCATGGGCACTACTAAATCCCGAAGGCATCACCATCAAGTTACGAGGGCATTATCCATTAAGGTTTCTAACCCTAATATGATTCTAAGACTCTCAACGTCTATATAAAGGGCATAACCCCTCATTCTTAGAACTACGTCCTGGCTTGATTCTCAACACGCTTGAGATACGTATGCATCTTGCTAGAACAGAGATAGTCCTGACACGCAAGCGCAGCCATTAAAGCTCGATATGCTCCGACACATATCGCATTCAATACACCCTGGATTTTATTCCATAACAAAAATGAACCTTTTCAAGTTTAAATAATAAACTTACTTAAATTAAATTTATAAAATAAATTTATTTAAATAAAATTTATCTAAATTTAAAATTATAAAATAAATTTATTTATCAAGGCCTCTAAACAATCGGAGTTCAAATAGTTTCGACCCTGAGCTTCACTGAGCTATAGATCTTGATTTGTACGTCAATCAGATGGCTCTAATACCAATTGTTGGTCCCTATATAAGATTGTAGAAAGGGGGTTGAATACAATCTTAAGATTTTCTCGCGGATTATTCTGATTTAAAATAATATTTTAATTATCAAGAATAAATAAAATTATTTAAACAAGATTCAAGTTAAATACGTATATTAAACTTGAAAGGGCGTTACAATATTCCGTAGAATATTTCTTAATTCTTTAGAACAAATTTGACATGAATTTTTCTACTTAAAGAATTAAGAATTCAAACCAGCACAGAAAGTCTGTGAATATAACTTTGTAGACAAATGACTGAATTTGAATATTTTCTAACATTTAAAATATGAAGACTATGGCCTCATATTTATTGAGGCAGAAAGCTAATATGACTTTCTTGATTAGGACATTTTTCAGACAATTTTAAGCCTTGTATGACTTTCTGAAAGTGCTCGGTATGTCTTTTTTTACTCGGTATGACCTTTCAGAAATTCGGAATGACTTTTGGAATAAGCTCGGTATGAATTTTCAATTTCATACTCGGTATGATTTTTAGAAATTGATCCAGCATAACTTTTTAACAAAGAAAATTCGGTATGACTTTTAATCAAATAGCTCGGTATGAGTTTTTCATCTCAAGCTTCGGTATGACTTTTAATTTGCTCTCAGTAAGACTTTTCAATCAACATGCTTTTTCATTTCTTTTGACACATGGCAGCCTTGGATTGGTTGCTTTAATCACCTGCCAATTCAATTTTAAAAAGCAAGGGGTCTATTTCGTCTTATTATGGACAGGCTCCGTAGAAATGTTTTTAGACCCGCACAGCTTATAATCTTTGATTAATAAATAATTAATTTAATTTAGAAATTATAAAAATAAATATCTAATATTATTTAGATATTTATAAATATAATTTACTAAATGAATAAAATATTTATTAATAAAAATAAATACTTACGTTCTAAGTTGCGGTCTTCTAAACGTCTGGAACTGAACTCATTTTGACTTGAAAATGATAAATCAATTCTAATCGGGGTTCAACTTTTACGAATTTATGAATCTGCATTTCTTCCGTGTCAATTCTTTTTTCGTCTTGTCTTCAAGTCAGTATTGTCAGGCATGTTTAGTTGTATCTATAATTACAATTAGAAGTACCTCTATTATTGAAATAATCTGAATCTTTAAACTAGACAATACTTCTTTTCATCACTGCATGTACCCAGTCAAATATTCAATCTTGGATTCTGACTCTTGTACACTGTATTCTAAACAAACCTATATCCCTTTGAGCTTCCAGTTTCTGTCTTTTTCATTCTAAAATAATTTTAAATTAATTAATAATTTAATTAATTTAAGAAATAAATTAATTCTATGTGATTTAATTTAGTAATTAAATTAACTATTTAATTTAATTTAATTAATAGAGAATTAAATTAAAGTCTTGATTGTAAGACCATTGTTGATGTAGATCAAACTCTTCTGTTCTTCAACAATAACTTTTCTAACCACTTGAACTTTTTGATGACGAATCTTCACTGACATTGTTGACACCCTGTGCACTAGTCTGGTTGATGGATGACTAACTACAATGTTGATTCTCATTTCTGCTATAGTGGTCTTTATATCTTGTCTTGTCCAGTCCTGTTTTGTCTTCTTTTTGTTTTTTCTCTATAATTTTCTTCTTCTGGAATCTCTCTATAGTAGGCACTTAAAACCTTCTGTATCTTCTGAACTCCTTGCGATACTACTATTTTATTTTACACCGATGTTTGAACAAATAAATGAACTTCTTTCAGTGTTGAGTAGCAGTTTTGTTAGAATTCTTCTGATATTCTGATTCTTCGTGTCTAGTTGACATTCTTCGACTTGATTCATGTTATCACATTTATTATTTACTTCTGTTTCTTAACTGAGTTGAGTTGTCATCTATTTATTACAAATTGGCCTTGACATATGCCTTTCAAAATGTTTTAGACATATTATGATGAGACTATAAAGACATTGAAAATACCAAATAGATTATGAAAAAGCATTCTAGCAGACCAAGTTAATCCAAAAAGTAACTTGTCACATGTCTCAAGTCTACATGAAAGAAATCATGCGGCAGTCATTATATTAAAGTATAAAAAGTAGAGAAAATTTGTTGAGGGGTTACCAAAAGTTATATACAAATTTTGACTATTGGTAATTTATTGGTAGATGGAATTCACTTGACATTTTATGATCTTATATTATGTTGAATATATGATTGTTAAATGAGCAGAATGAGTGGTGTTCAAAGGTGGAGGAATTTAGTGCAGTAGTACAAAGGTTCTACGAAAACCTATTTACATTGATATCAGCTGATGAAGAGAAAACGGAAGAATTGTTTATAGCAGTCCAATCACTAGTTACAGACGAGATAACCAGATCATTAGAAAGAGATTTTTCCATGGAAAAATTAAAAAAGCCATGTTTTCCATATCTGCTGATAAAAGTCCGGGACCGGACGGGATGGATGCAATGTTCTACCAACAACGCTGGGATATTGTAGGTCCGCTACTTGTCAAAGCAATTATGGATTGTTTAAATGAAATAGAAGAACTGGATGAAATCAACTCTACACTTCTCACACTTATTCCAAAAGTAAAAGAACTAAGGTTTGTGAGTGATTTTTTACCAATAAGTTTATGCAATGTCTTACATAAGATAATCTCAAAGGTTCTAATCAATAGGCTCAAACCAATTTTACCGTTGATCATAAATGGCACGCAGAGTGCATTTGTCCCTGAGAGACTTATAACAGATAATGTTTTGATTGTCTATGAGTGTCTACATCATCTGAGATTAATGAAAGGGGGAGAAAGTTGCTATGCAGAAATGAAGTTGGATATGAGTAAAGCTTATGATAGGGTGGAATGGATACTCATTAAGAACATGTTAATAAAGCTTGGCTTTTCACAACAATGGGTGAACAAGATAATGAGATGTGTAACTTCAGTGTGATACTCTTTTCAAATCAATGGTCAGGTTTATGGTGAAGTAATTCCATCAAGAGGATTGCGGCAGGGTGATCCATACTCTCCAAACTTATTTCTGGTATGTGCGGAAGGGTTTTTTGCCTTATTACGACAAGTAGAGAGTAGAAATGATATTTTGGGTGTAAAAATAGCAAGAATTGCACCCCCGATAAGCCACTTATTTTTTGCAGATGACAACTTGCTCTTTATTAAGGCTTTAATAAGATCATTACAATCTATTCAGAACATTTTCACCCTTTACTCCGATTGTTCAGGACAGGTAAGGAATCATTATCAATAAATATGTTAAAAGTTGTATACGTGTTATTACACTATATTTACAACACATGATGAACTCAAAAGGATCATAATGTCTTTTAATTATAGAAATGAGTAGTTATATCATATATCTTTCATGAAATATCAATCCCTACAAATTTTGATTTTGTTTATTTGTGCATATGGTTAATTTTAATAAATCTCTGCTATATTTCTCCCCAAATACTAAAGGAAGATATATGTGTTGCTTTTACCACGTCCTTGAATATGCAGACAACTGATGCTATTGAAACATACTTAGGGCTGTCAATGATTGGGGGGAAAATAAGAAAGCCCTATTTAGATCAATCAAGGACAGAATATGGGTTAAACTACATTCATGGCGGTCATATCTATTTTCACAAGGAGGAAATGAAATTCTTTTAAAAGTTGTCATTCAAGCCATGCCAACATACACTATGTCTTGCTTTAAAATACCAGATGGCCAGTGTTAAGAGATAGAGAAACTTTTGGCGCGTTATTGGTGGGGGTCTATCCAGTCTAAACGGAAATTACATTGAAGAGCATGGAAGAAGATAAGTATACCAAAAAGTGAGGGATGATTAGGCTTTAGAAGGTTCATACAATACAATCAGGCTTTGTTGGCGAAACAAGCTTGGAGAATTTTAACAAATCCAACATCTCTCATCTCACAGGTTTTACAAGCTAGGTATTTCAGAAACTCAAGTTTCTTGGAATCGAGATAGGGGAGTTGCTCATCCCTATCATGGAGAGGTATTTGCTAGAAAAAAGCCTTTCAATCAAGTGGTTAAAAAGACATATTGGGAATAGACAAAATACTCTAGCCTTTAAAGATCCATGGATACCGAGGCCACCATCGTTTCTACAATAACTCAAAGACCGGATGAAAATCTGAAGGTCTCTGAACTTATCCACCATTTAGTCAAGTGGAATGATGAATTAATCCAAAAATATTACTTGAATATAGACTCTGAACTAATCTCATCAATCCCTCTTAGTCATTTTGACCATCCAGACTCATGGCTATAACATTATACTAAGAAGGGCAATTATTCAGTTAAAAGTGGATATAATCTAACTATAAGTATTGATAGATCAGGTCCTTCGGCATTCTCAGATGAGTTTTAAATATGTTGGAAATCCTTCCGGGCTTTAAAAATTTCACGAAAAATCCTAATCTTTGGATTGAGAGGTTTTCATGATATTTTACCGACTTATAAAGGATTATATCGGGGGACCGTAACCACTCATAATAATTGCCCTCTATGTGGCTACGAAGATGATTCAAATGCTCATGCGGTTGTTTAGTACCCATTTTCACAAAACTTGTGGGGTCTACTTGAATATGCATTTATGATAGGACAGAAGGAAGAAATATCCTTTCAAGGAGTGTTATTATAAGAAACAGAACTCTTGGAAAAAGAGGCATTTGCCAAAATGTTAATCACCATGTGGGGTTTATGGACAGAGAGGAATAAATATACTCATGGTCAACAAACTAGGATTGCGCAACAATTAAAAGGATGGATATCTTCATATTATGAAGATATAAAAAATGTGCAAGACTCTAAAGGTGAAATACGTCCTGGAGATGTCTCGACCAATGATGGTCAAATGGGATTAGACGGTAGGATTGTGAGCAGTTATACTCACAACAAACAATAAGATCCATGTGGCACTATCAAAACCACTAAAAAGCACTCTATCAGTCTTCGAAGCCGAAGCATTGGCATTACTGGTGGGATTGTATTGGGCACAAGGTGTTGGATTACCACTTAAAAGGATTTCATCTGATTCTTTGTCACTAGTACAAGCATTAGAGAACACAAGTGAGTACATAATGAACTAGGTATCCTCATCTCGGATATTAAAATGTTGTTGGTAAGCTTTCAAGGGACATCTGTCACCCATATTAGGCGCGAGTATAATTTAGCGGCTCATAATCTAGCTAAAAATGCTCTACATTTAGAAGGAGAATCTTCATGGATGGAAGGAATTACCGATCGCGGGGATAACCATACTTGAAGGATGAACATCAAGTTGAAAATCTACGGAGAGAGGAGCTTACTAGAACAATGACATCTTCAAGTAGGAGCTCAAGATAATAATTTCTTACTGAAAATAAGGTAGCCCAGATATGCAGAATAGATCTAAGTAATCACTATATTGAATTATTAAGGTTAATAGAGGATAGAGTTGCATAGCATTACTTTTCTTCAGTTCACTGATTCACAACTCAGGGGTTTCGTAGACTGGTCCAGATTTCAGTGACCTTATGTTAGTTATTTTCTATATAATTATTTGATAAGAATTTCTAATTTAAATGTTTTTAGGCCTTTTTACTAAGAAGTTTATGTTGTATCTGTTATGGGAAACATACCAAAGATAATACTAGTTATACTACCGAGCTTCAAACAATGGGGTAATAGTTTGGTTATTACACATTTCTTTAAACATTTTGTTTAAATATAGGAATTTTATAATAACCATGGTTATTACACATTTCTTGCTCATATTTCTATTTTGTTGGATTTGGACTACTCTGTCATGAGTCTGTGCTCAACGTCAGGGTTATTCAGCAAGTATGCAGGTACTTCCGTGGTAGGGGCAAAGCAGCAGAAATGAAACGCGATGCAGCAAGAGGGGCCTTGAAAGCTGCAATGTGACCACTGATACACAGTAAGATTGTCCAAGAGTACAACCCTGCCATTTGCGAGTTCTAGGCAATATTACCCACATTGTGGAAAAGGTTGTTTCAGCTCGTCTTTTTCACTGAAGGTGTCTTTTCCTATTATGTTTTGAATATCTAATCTTCCATATTTTATTTTGTTTAAAAAGAGACGTATTATCTGTTAGAAATGAAAGTTATAGGAGTAACTTACCAGATGTATTAAAAAGTATAGTCTTGGGCCTTGGCCATCACTGTAAATCTTTTCATATGCAACCATGAGAATTCTAAATTGTGACTTTGACTTCGAATCAGGGCAGTGGATAAATACTCATGCTGTCATGCATATTTACATATACAGAGTTATATATTCATGCGCAGGAGAATTGCCTCAATCAATGTACATATACATCTATTTAATCGTGTATATTTAACAGTCCGAATATTACATTTTTTTTAGAATCCCACGAAGATTGGAGCTCTGTATATTTGTTTATGTTAAAAAATCTTGAACTTGGTGTCAACGATATCAAAGAGTTTGTGAGGTACAACTTTAAAGTGCAAAATAATTAACACAAACATTTAATAAGGTGGTAATACTCGAAATCAATTGATAAAGGTTTCTCTTTGTGAGACTGCGAACGTTGCATTTTCTGTGATTTATTAATTAAAAAATTCAGGAAAATACTATTTCAATAGAGTTGAAAACACCATTATAAGCTTTACTTTCAGATGTTAAGAAGATTTATTAGCGAGATATGGCTGCAATCATTGTAGCTTAATAGTTAAATAGACAAAGTGTCAAAATATGGTCGTTTACTAAGAGGTTTCATATTCAGTTACGATTATGCGATCATAATCTTAATCATAAGTTATACCAGTTAGGTTTATGCAAGAGTTTCTACTTATTCTAATATGCTAGTAACATAGTATACAAAATTATATTATAATAGGGTTTAACATGCTAGGACAAAACACTAATCGTCTTAATAACTTTAATCAATTTGTTCACATTAGAGTACGACGACTCTCCTTCAATTCTAGCTTTGCTAACTTATGTAACCAATCCATTGACGGATTCTAATATCCAGTTAGAGATCTAACCAAATTAGGAATTTCCCTTTGGTTAGATATCATACATTTGACAATATTTTAATTTTATAATATTATAAGTGTTGCTAAGGTAACTCCTATTAATATGGGTGAGTTTAATGAGTTATTTTTTTCAGGACATTGCTCATTCTGGACAAACGGACGCGGCGATTGTGGTAGCGCGAGGTGTAGACTGTGACACCCCCAGATCTGGGATCAGGGATCCGAGTCTTCACGATCCAATTTCCACAATAAATAATGCTCACCTGCTTTAACAATTATAGCAATCCAGCATACAAGCAATGACCCCAAACCAAATACACAACTCGAGTTATAGTCTCAGGAAACGAACTTAAAATAATAACAGTTATTATAATCCAACTGTAATAAACTCAGGATCTCATGCTACAATTATCACCTCTACCTGAAGTTATATTAGGAGTAAACAATGTTTCAACATTTATTAATACCTTGCTTATTTTACAATAATTATTAGGATTCTAAACTGAAATCCTATCTAGCTTATACCGCCTGTAGAAGCCTTGAACCTGACTAACTCAAGCTCGAGCCTCTCCTTTCCTTTGCATCCCATGGGCAAGTCTTACTGCAAGATATAAGGTTTACAAAAAAGCAAGAATGAGCCAAAGAATCCTCAGCAAGTTATTTATCAGAATATTTCAAGAAAATGTGATAGCAATAAATATCCCAACCGGATATCCAACAATAAAAATATACACTTGCAATATGAGTGAAGATGTATAACCAGTTATATCTCAACAATAAAGAAATCATAGTTCACGATGCAAGAAGATACTCACGGTAAGAATGCAGTTCAAGTTACTGCAATGCAACAATTTAAGTTCACAATTTTGGGAACAACAGAATCGACAATTTAGCACAATGGCATCAACCACAAAGTACCATTTATTTGAGTATCAATAAGCAAGCAGTTCGATATAATGCGAAAAGAACAAATGAAAGTTCAACAATTCCCATTAACACTATCCTTAACTTAGCACCTTGGCTTTCGTTACAGTATTAATGTCAAATTCCAATTGGAAAAGAGGACTATGATTGGAGATTTTTTAATGCCCTACTGTACGCGATGATCAGTCGCATTGTACAATAGAAGAACCAGTCATTTTCTCTACTAGTAGAAGGACAACCCCTTATCGGGACGTCACCCTAGTCAACTCATGGGCCTTTAATTACGCTAGGTCGTGCGTCACTCGACCTCTTACGCAACCTTACTCCAGTCCCTGATGAATAATTTAAAATTCAACAAGTCTAGAAGGGAATTTAATCCAACCTTCAAGAATAACAACAATCTGCTCTAGGATTTATTCACATCAACAGGTATGGAAGGGAATTTAATTCAACCTTCCAGAACAACAATAAATCTTTATAAGATTTCAACATCAGATAATGGATTCACTTCCGGAATTATGTGAAAGTAATCTCGTATATATGGGGGTTGACTCTCAGTCAACTAGTCAATGAGATAAATGCAATTGAATCAAGAAGACTCAAGAACACAACCGGGGAGTCGCTATATTAAAATATAATAACCTTAGTGAAGAGTATTGAATTAGAACCAGATATAAGTCCCGAAAGACCCAAGTATATATAGGGAGAATGTCAGGATTATTCATTCCTTCCCTAGTGTGGGGTTGTTAGCCCAAAAATATTCGCAGAATATTTTATTGGTAATTAAATAATATATATTTAATTAAAAATAATATTTAAAGAGTTTCTCAAAAGCTCCAAAATATTATTAGAGATCCTCAAAATATTTTAGTAGTGATTCGGGTACTCTGCTAACTCTAGAATCTCAGTAGCTCGAGATGATTAAAAATAATCAAAGTAAAATAATTTTTAAATATTTGTTTCAGATAAAATCAGTTGACAATAATTGTTCTTTAAAGTTTCCAATATTTAAATAATATTTAATATTATTTCAAATAATTAATAGAATATAAATATAATTAAATGATCTCATTTTGAATGATTCGCAACATTTAAATAATATTTATTTAATATTAAATAGTATTTAAATAACCTTCAAAATGAATTTAAAATAATTCATTACTGTTGAAACACTATTCAACCCTTTTTAAATAATATTTAAATATTATTTAAATAACTAAAGTAATTATTTAAAATAATTAAGCTGGTGATCCTCAGTGATCATCAAATAATCCTCAATACCTTTTGAATCAAAATAATTTTGATAGTTATCGACCACCGTCGAGAAAATACCCGACTCTCCCCGGTTTACCATCGAGTACCCTGAATGGTAACTCGACGCACAGAACAGATATTCAATCTGGTTACCTGCATACTCTAACTTTTCGAGAAGTTCAGAGTAGCAAAAGAATCAAGTTATAAATGAACAAAACAGTTAAGAGTGAAAATGATAATATGCATTCTCAACAACAACAAGGAGATGGATTGTTCAAAACACAACAAAGCTTTATAATCAAAGAACTTGTTATAAAGTCAAGGATTTCAAGACATCTTGCATCACCACGAATCAACAATATTCTGATATAGAATAAATGATAAAGTTAGAAACTTGCCTGGAGTCCAAGGATGCTATTCCAACTTCTCCACGTTCCGGGTACTCTATAATCATATAAGAACTCACTCTTAGTATACATGTGTATGTATTAGGTTAATTGTAAATTTATACAATTTGCTTCATATATTGCCCGGCATTTCACTTCATCGGGCCTACTTTAGCCATTCGTAAAACTATCTTGTCAATGATTTTTAATCAATTTCTATACACCAACATGTAGTCATGATATTTCTCAACAATTTTCGTTACTTGACCGACTCGAGAAAAGTCCTCTAACTTGCTCGAAGTCGACTCCCAAAACGGTTGTTTAATGTTTTTCTTATGGTCATTTCACTTAACACCTTGTTTTCTAGTATTTTTAATAAATTGGATTTTTTTTCTCAGGTCTTCCTTGTACTACTAACAACATGCCATAAAAATTTCAACTCGAGCTAAGGTCATTAGCTAGGTGAAACAATTCTCCAAAGTTCAATGTTTAAGAAATTCGTAGGTTATGAACAACCTTTACTAAAATAACTATATCTCCTAGCTCATTAATCCAATTGACTCACCGTTTGAGGCTACGCAAACTAGACTCCAATTATAACATAGACCCAGAAAATACACAGTCCATAAATAGTGTTAAGTATTCCAAACAATTCATTCATGTTCTTTCATGCTTATCACAACTACCCATGGCTTATATAACCTTAAACAATCATCAATTAATCTAAAGGAAAGCTTGAACCCAAGAAATAAAATTTATAATTTTCGAAATCACTGTTCATGTTCATCTTCCATGGATCATAAGTGAAGATTTAATGAAGGAATGATTACAAGAATCAAGACAAAGCAAGGTGAGATAATTACCTTCTAATCAAGCCATTAAACTCAAGAAACAAGCAAGAGATGAGTGAGTTCTTGATTTTTCTTCTCCATTTCTCCATGCCATCAGCTGAAAGCTTCATGGGGGGTGGGGGGTTTGACCGATTTTTATTTTGTGTGGTGGAGCGAGTGTTTTAAAAGGGTTCGTGCAGTAGTCGCGTAACTTCCCGACTTCGTTTTAATCACTCGTTCTCGTGCCTTATTCCTCCAACAAAATTAACTTTTCAAAACTTAAAATCTCATTTTATAATGCTATTATAAATCATTATTATGAAATTAATAACCTTTAATTGTTTCGAGAATTTGCAAAACAATTCTCCGAATAAATACTTTTCACTTACACCATTTCTCTTGCATTCTACTCGTTCTTTACAATTTCAATTCTATTCCTTAAGTATAATTTCTAATTACACACTTAGTCAACGTTTATCATCCCAGAGAATCCTCTGAATTTCAAGTAATTTGGAATCCGAATGTTTTTACTATTCATTTTAGATCATTTTTAATCGTTTAAATCCTCTTGAATCCAGAATTACTTATTCTCAATTTCTGACGAATCCAACATACGTTTATATATTCCCTAGGTTAATAATATAGCTTCGAAACTAATTTCGGAGGAAGTAAATATGCCTACATATTTTTGGTACCGATATAACCCTACAACGGCCAGAAATTAAGTTGCGAATCTTCAAATTCTGATAATTCACACATACGTTCATTTATTCCATAGATTAGGAATATCTTCTTCGAATATTTATTTTGAAACAAATAAATATTCCTACATCGTTTCCACACAATACAACCAGGTTAGGGTCAAATAAAATTTGCCACTTTCTGAATTCTGAATTGATTTAGATACACTCATTTATATCGTATATTAATAATACGACTTCTTATCTTAAGCTTTCCTCAAGCGATAATTCAGATAAAATTGTTCACTAATAAAAATGAAAAAATTTATCCAAAAATTCTTAATAATCCCAAACGTCAGAAATACAGGTTATTACAGTCTCCCCTCCTTAAAAGGATTCCGTCCTCGGAATTTACACGAGAACAATTGAGGTTACTATTTTCACACCTCGCTTTCTAGTTTCTAGGTTGAGACTTCAACCTTCTTGATTTTGTACAACCTCCTCAGCATTATTACTTCACTTTTCACCATTTGCTCTATTCAATCGATGATATCTATAATTTCGTATTCTAACGCATGCTTAACGTCCGCACTATAATTTCGTAACACTCGCGTATAATATGCAAGACCGATTCATTGGAAAGGGCATCCCTTCATATGTACCTTCTTAATATACTTCAAGACCTTAAAAGATTCAATATTCCTCTAGCATAGATTCTTTTTCTTACCACATCTCGCTATTTCTTTTCACGATAATACATTCAGTAATACTAAGTCTTTCGCTTCATACTCTCTGCCTTTCCTGGCTTGATCACCAGATTCGTTTTCTCTATCTTGAGTTATCATTAATCGCTTTCAATACTACAACTTGTATCCCATGTCTGTCAAACCGGTCTTTGTCCACAGTTATCTATTATTCATTCAATTGCCCCTAACAAAAGGTAGATTGACATCTTTTCTTCGGTACTCAACTTCAAAAAGCAGCATGCCTATATGTGAGTGATAACTAGCGTCGTATGAAAGCTCTATCCGTAGTAAGTAACTACCCCAACTCATTTTTGAAATCCAAGGACAAACTTTCTATAAAAAGATAACCTTGTACATAATTTTAATAGAGATCTTTTCAATGAAGATCATTGTAACAAAACAATCAGAGTGATTTGTAGATCAATAAGCTCATTTTCGAATGTATATGATAAATAAGAAAGAAAATAATTTGGATATAGTACTCAAGATGGCTAGTCTTTAGTACTTTCTGGCTTATAACACATAATCGAGTAGTTGCCCACCAGACTTTTGTCACACAGACAAGAAGTCACACCATATGCATTATTTATCTCAATCAGATGAAAAATAGTTAAAATTTAGAAGAAAATGATTTTGAAAGGGAGAGAAAATATATTTTAACATTTTCATTCCTTAATGCATTACGAACTCAATATACAATAGTCCCTACTCATTTAGGAACCTATTAACAAAATCCCCAAATTTCTTATTTCCCATTTCTATTCTTTCAGAATGAATAATTCCTTAAGACTCTTATGGTCTTTGTACTTTCTCCACTTATACCCCTTCGAGTGATGTTTCCACAGCTTAAGTGCAACCGTTATGGCTATTTCCTCCAATTCATGAGTAGGTTACCTCAATTCATATTTCTCCCGTTACTCTGACACATATAAAATTATTTCTACTATGTGGCATCCGCACACAATCAATCCCTTACAAGACATATCATTATTAATTACCTGATTCACCTTTTACCATCTGGTACTTACCACATCAGGACAATTACTCATATCTATTCTTTACTTTCCTCAAATTTCCTTCACCACTTACTATATGCCTCAAAATTTAAACTCGTTTTATCCAAAACTCACTCTTATAGAATTTGTCATCCAACCTCTTTTCTCTTAATATTTCCAAGGCTATATACATTTTCCCCTTCGGGTTCTTTATCTTTAATCTTCGGGCAGATCAAAATATCCCCTATGAGGACTTCGATAGATTGTCCAATTATTTCTTAAAACTCTAATGAAATACTTAAAAGGTACATGTGCATTCATTAATACAACCTTCCTCATCAAAGACTCACAATATCCTTATCACGTATTAAACGCCATCATTGGGATACTATCAAGGTAATTATTTTAATTGATAATAACCTATCCTCAATATATCTTTACCAGTAGACTAATTTCTTCAAGTGGTCAAATATTTTGTCTACCCATGTTGTCGGTATCCAATATTGATTGTTAACTTAATCAATTCATTTCATCCATTCTCACCAATGTATGCGCGGTCTCATGCCGCTATCCGTTTCCTTTACAAACAAAACATGTGCACCTCATAGTAACACTTTCAATCTTATGATACCTTTATATATAATAGTCTTTATAATTGAGTGACTAACTCTTTTATGCTGACAAGTGCCATCTTTTAAGATGCCTCCAATGCCGAAGTTGCTCATAACACTAGGTCAATGACGAATGACATGATCTCTAACGGTGGTAACCCCAAAATATCACTAAGGGTTATATCTTCCAATTCTTTAACTACTGCGTACTTCTCCTTATTGAATAGTTCCTTTTTCATATCTGTTACTGGTGCCCCACAACTTAGCATCCAAAGCGTAATATACTTTTCACTCGAATGTTAATTTAAACCTTCTCAATTTATCTCTATCTTCCAATCCCAACTTTATCCAATGTCGGGAAATCTTAACTTCACTATTTTATTGTTACCATCAGTTTAAACATCCTTATTTGGACAATCATCCAGTCTCAACATCACATCAATTCTTCAATCTGGAAGGGACTTAAATCTATGTCAAGCCGGTACACCAGTCAATCTTCATACCATATTACATATCCCTTATTCTCCATATTTAAAACTTGTTATCCCTTCTTTTAGGGCAATCATTATCATAACATTTAGACTTTATAATTATAGCTTCTTTCTGTCCATTTCACATATTCTCCCATATTAGGCTCACTGTTTAGTAAGTCAGGCCTCGATTGGCTTGGGTGAACCATAATTAACTGTACGCCAACCCGTTCATATTTCTTAATCCACTGTTCTTACGGAAGTAGAGCTCCAATTCCTTATCAAATGGTTTCTTAGAATCTCCATACATTTAGCTTCCTTTCTATCCCTCAATTTTTTTTTCCTTTTTCAGCACTTCATTCCCACATTCTATCATAGTTAGTTACTTCCAACACTGTAACTCTATTCTCAATTCACTACTTTTGGGACAATCTTGACAATTCCTATAGACTTTGATTCATGATCTGACACACTTTTGTTTCAGGTCTAACACTTCAATTACATCTGAATTTCTAGAGATTTAGGAAACAGTTGCATAATACAAGAAATAGCTATGGCTAAAGAATTCTTTGTTCGACAAAGTTCATAAGAATTCTTGCTGAATCAGTAACCTTATTAGACCTCAACCAAATACCTTTCAAAAATTTAGGATCACCATCTATGTGTATCGTTAGGGGTTTGCAACTGTCACTTTCCAACACTAGTGTCGTGTACGATCTTTAATATAATACAAAAAGGATAATTATACTATCCATCTCATATAGTCTCAATCAATCCAGACCTATGGGTTACTATCTGGATCACAGGACTTTTCCCCAAACCACATATCCTAATTCAAACCATTTTATCATCAATGACTACTCGTACCGCTCTCTAGTCCAGAATCCCACTATTAAAAGAAGTAGCTTCATACAAGCACTTATGTCATAACTCATCTATACTAGTTAAACCCAACCATCATATTTGTAATGTGGCTATCATTCCTACTCCAAGGCTTTCTTTAATTTGAAATCCTTAATATACTCAACACTACATCAAGTGTGTATCTCAACTCTTTGTTGCGACTCCACATTGTATGCATACCATACATCATCTAAATTAAGGCTTTACTCTTTATTCTCATAGAATCCCCATCAACATCCTCAATGTTACTCATATATATATGGCTTTAACCTTTAAGCCATACTACTCCATTTTATCCTGAAACATACCATTTACACGTCTTCTTATTTCTAAATTTTATTAAACTAATGGGAAGGTATTTTCCATAGAAAATTGGGCATGACCTATTCATATGTTGGACTATGCCCTGCGTAAAAACACTTCAATCATCATCCCCAAAACATTCACAAATAATCTTGGTCCTTTAGTGGCCCCCAAACATCAACATCTCATCAATCACTTATAACATAATGTATACCTAAAGGGAAATAACTATGAGTCACTATATATATATATTTACTTACTCTCGAATATCCACTAGTCAGTCAAAAATAATATCAACGGTCACTACCTTGGACCATCAATCACATTCGCCCCATAACCTTAACAAGGGTTTGCTGAAATGCATACTATCTCTTCGGCTTATTGCCAATAGATGAAAGATTAGTAAAGATTTAAAACACCATCAGTTCGAACACGTTCACCTTAACTATTACGCCAAGAATGAAGTGGGTACTAGCATACTTAGTTCTACACTTATAGCATGTCTGGGCTCCTTTATAGGTGCTCCATAATTCTCAAACTTTCAATCTCAATCACAAATCCTCTTACTCAGATGAGTCTCCTTAGGCCAGTGTCCGACATCTTTGTAAGGAAAGTTCTTATTATCTTTCCTAACTATCCTTATATGAGTATTTTAGTCTCATATTATAAATCACTGCTACATCCGATAGCCCGATTATGAACTCGATCTAAGTTCATTTTTTATTAATATTATCCAATCATAACTCTTAACTCTCTCGTTCCTGAGTACTATAACCTAGAGCTCTGATACCATCTCTGTGACACCCCCAGATCTGGGATCAGGGATTCGGGTCGTCACGATTCAATTTCCACAATAAATAATGCCCACCTGCTTAAATAATTATAGTAATCCAACATACAAGCAATGACCCCAAACCAAATACACAACTCGAGTTATAGTCTCAGGAAACGAACTTAAAATAATAACAGTTATTATAATCCAACTATAATAAACTCAGGATCTCATGCTACAATTATCACCTCTACCTGAAGTTACATTAGGAGTAAAAAATGTTTCAACATTTATTAATACCTTGCATATTTTACAATAATTATTAGGACTCTAAACTGAAATCCTATCTAGCTTACACCGCCTGTAGAAGCCTTGAACCTGACTAACTCAAGCTCGAGCCTCTCCTTTCCTTTGCATCCCATGGGCAAGTCTTACTGCAAGATATAAGGTTTACAAAAAGCAAGAATGAGCAAAAGAATGCTCAGCAAGTTATTTATTAGAATATTTCAAGAAAATGTGATAGCAATAAATATCCCAACCGGATATCCAACAATAAAAATATACACTTGCAATATGAGTGAAGATGTATAACCAGTTATATCTCAACAATAAAGAAATTAGAGTTCACGATGCAAGAAGATACTCACGGTAAGAATGCAGTTCAAGTTACTGCAATGCAACAATTTAAGTTCACAATTTTGGGAACAACAGAATCGACAATTTAGCACAATGGCATCAACCACAGAGTACCATTTATTTCAATATCAATAAGCAAGCAGTTCGATATACTGCGAAAAGAACAAATGAAAGTTCAACAATTCCCATTAACACTATCCTTAACTTAGCACCTTGGCTTTCGTTACAGTGTTAATGTCAAATTTCAATTGGAAGAGAGGACTATGATTGGAGATTTTTCAACGCCCTACTGTACGCGATGATTAGTCTCATTGTACAATAGAAGAACCAGTCACTTTCTCTACTAGTAGAAGGACAACCCCTTATCGGGACGTCACCCTAGGCAACTCATGGGCCTTTAATTACGCTAGGTCGTGCGTCACTCGACCTCTTACGCAACCTTACTCCAGTCCCTGATGAATAATTTAAAATTCAACAAGTCTAGAAGGGAATTTAATCCAACCTTTAAGAATAACAACAATCCGCTCCAGGATTAATTCACATCAACAGGTATGGAAGGGAATTTAATCCAACCTTCCAGAACAACAATAAATCTTTATAAGATTTCAACATCAGATAATGGATTCACTTCCGGAATTATGTGGAAGTAATCTCGTATATATGGGGGTTGACTCTCAGTCAACTAGTCAATGAGATAAATGCAATAGAATAAAGAAGACTCAAGAACACAACCGGGGAGTCGCTATATTAAAATATAATAACCTTAATGAAGAGTATTGAATTAGAACCAGATATAAGTCCCGAAAGACCCAAGTATATATAGGGAGAATATCAGGATTATTCATTCATTCCCTAGTGTGGGGTTGTTAGCCCAAAAATATTCGCAGAATATTTTATTGGTAATTAAATAATATATATTTAATTAAAAATAATATTTAAAGAGTTTCTCAAAAGCTCCAAAATATTATTAGAGATCCTCAAAATATTTTAGTAGTGATTCGGGTACTCTGCTAACTCTCGAATCTCAGTAGCTCGAGATGATTAAAAATAATCAAAGTAAAATAATTTTTAAATATTATTTCGGATAAAATCAGTTGACAATAATTATTCTTTAAAGTTTCTAATATTTAAATAATATTTAATATTATTTCAAATAATTAATAGAATATAAATATAATTAAATGATCTCATTTTGAATGATTCGCAACATTTAAATAATATTTATTTAATATTAAATAGTATTTAAATAACCCTCAAAATGAATTTAAAATAATTCATTACTGTTGAAACACTATTCAACCCTTTTTAAATAATATTTAAATATTATTTAAATAACTAAAGTAATTATTTAAAATAATTAAGCTGATGATCCTCAGTGATCATCAAATAATCCTCAATACCTTTTGAATCAAAATAATTTTGATAGTTATCGACCACCGTCGAGAAAATACCCGACTCTCCCCGGTTAACCATCGAGTACCCTGAATGGTAACTCGACGCACAGAACAGATATTCAATCTGGTTACCTGCATACTCTAACTTTTTGAGAAGTTCAGAGTAGCAAAAGAATCAAGTTATAAATGAACAAAACAGTTCAGAGTGAAAATGATAATATGCATTCTCAACAACAACAAGGAGATGGATTGTTCAAAACACAACAAAGCTTTATAATCGAAGAACTTGTTATAAAGTCAAGGATTTCAAGACATCATGCATCACCATGAATCAACAATATTCTGATATAGAATAAATGATAAAGTTAGAAACTTGCCTGGAGTCCAAGGATGCTATTCCAACTTCTCCACGTTCCGAGTACTCTATAATCATATAAGAACTCACTCTTAGTATACATGTGTATGTATTAGGTTAATTGTAAATTTATACAATTTGCTTCATATATTGCCCGGCATTTCACTTCATCGGGCCTACTTTAGCCATTCGTAAAACTATCTTGTCAATGATTTTTAATCAATTTCTATACACCAACACGTAGTCATGATATTCCTCAACAATTTTCGTTACTTGACCGACTCGAGAAAAGTCCTCTAACTTGCTCGAAGTCGACTCCCAAAACGGTTGTTTAATCTTTTTCTTATGGTCATTTCACTTAACACCCTGTTTTCTAGCATTTTTAATAAATTGGAAATTAATCCATTTGACATGATTTTTTTTCTCAGGTCTTCCTTGTACTACTAACAACATGTCATAAAAATTTCAACTCGAGCTAAGGTCATTAGCTAGGTGAAATAATTCTCCAAAGTTCAATGTTTAAGAAATTCGTAGGTTATGAACAACCTTTACTAAAATAACTATATCTCCTAGCTCGGTAATCCAATTGACTCACCGTTTGAGGCTACGCAAACTAGACTCCAATTATAACATAGACCCAGAAAATACACAGTCCATAAATAGTGTTAAGTATTCCAAACAATTCATTCATGTTCTTTCATGCTTATCACAACTACCCATGGCTTATATAACCTTAAACAATCATCAATTAATCTAAAGGAAAGCTTGAACCCAAGAAATAAAATTTATAATTTTCGAAATCACTGTTCATGTTCATCTTCCATGGATCATAAGTGAAGATTTAGTGGAGGAATGATTACAAGAATCAAGACAAAGCAAGGTGAGATGATTACCTTCTAATCAAGCCATTAAACTCAAGAAACAAGCAAGAGATGAGTGAGTTCTTGATTTTTCTTCTCCATTTCTCCATGCCATCAGCTGAAAGCTTCATGGGGGGTGGGGGGTTTGACCGATTTTTATTTTGTGTGGTGGAGCGAGTGTTTTAAAAGGGTCCGTGCAGTAGTCGCGTAACTTCCCGATTTCGTTTTAATCACTCATTCTCGTGCCTTATTCCTCCAACAAAATTAACTTTTCAAAACTTAAAATCTCATTTTATAATTCTATTATAAATCATTATTATGAAATTAATAACCTTTAATTGTTTCGAGAATTTGCGAAACAATTCTCCGAATAAATACTTTTCACTTACACCATTTCTCTTGCATTCTACTCGTTCTTTACAATTTCAATTCTATTCCTTAAGTATAATTTCTAATTACACACTTAGTCAACGTTTATCATCCGAGAGAATCCTCTGAATTTCAAGTCATTTGGAATCCGAATGTTTTTACTATTCATTTTAGATCATTTTTAATCGTTTAAATCCTCTTGAATCCAGAATTACTTATTCTCAATTTCTGACGAATCCTACATACGTTTATATATTCCCTAGGTTAATAATATAGCTTCGAAACTAATTTCGGAGGAAGTAAATATTCCTACATATTTTTGGTACCGATAGAATCCCACAACGACCATAAATTAAGTTACGAATCTTCAAATTCTGACAATTCACACATACGTTCATTTATTCCATAGATTAGGAATATCTTCTTCGAATATTTATTTTGAAACAAATAAATATTCCTACATCGTTTCCACACAATACAACCAGGTTAGGGTCAAATAAAAGTTGCCACTTTCTGAATTCTGAATTGATTTACATACACTCATTTATATCGTATATTAATTCTTATCTTAAGCTTTCCTCAAGCGATAATTCAGATAAAATTGTTCACTAATAAAAATGAAAAATTTTATCCAAAAATTCTTAATAATCCTAAACGTCAGAAATACGGGTTATTACATAGACATAAGAGTGATGAATCACCAAAATGATATATTCTCACATTTCCTCAAGGTGTTCTCTTCTCAGTTATTAAGACCTTATTGTCTAAATTTCTGGGGACATTTTCATGTCCTTTGGTTTGATGATAAGCTTTTTGAATGAAAGAAACTGCTTCCATGGATATTATATCTCGATACAATTTATCTATGAGTAAGTATGTACAGTAAAAAATTTTTGAACAAAGCGGAAAGAATAAGAAAACTTACGAACTATGTACGAGACTGTAACTCTAGCCACTTTCTCTGAATAGAGTAACCAAGATTGAGATAGAACGAAAATGTTAGTGACCCTCATGTTTTTAATGATATCAAGTACAACAAAAGAAAGTTGATTTTAAATTTATAAAAAATTCAGAAATTTGAGGTTCAAAATTAATGGAATTTGAGATTTGGAATTTACTTGTATCAATATAAATTTGAGATGAAGAAAATAAGTTGGTAGAAATTTTGAACCTCATACGAAATCGATTTAAGATAGTAAATTGGGATAATTGGTTCAATATATACGCAAGAGCACTACTAAGTGCACTAACAAATTATGATATTTTAGGGGGCCTGTGATGGGTTTGGGTATTACCCAAGTTGTTGCATTTGGGCCAGTTTACTCTGCGTTTATTCGGATTCGGAAGTCGGGACTTGACTCGATTTTCGAAAAAGACTCGGGATTTGACCTGGGTTGTCACATAGTGATGCCCCCGACCCCAGGTTGACCTCAGGTGCCTGGCCCAGGGGCGTCATAAGTTCTGTTTCGCAATTGTATGTGGTCCGGCGTGCTTTTGGGACAAAGCAGATCTTGGGAAAATCATGAAAGCATGCATCATAATACATAATATGATTGTTGAAAATGAGAGGAACACATGCACCACTCAATTTGGTCCTTTACCAACTTATGATGATGCAACAAATGGTTTATCGTTACCAAACTTAGGTGAAGAACCTTTTGTTCCGTATGAAACATATATTCAAAACACTATACATATGCATGATAAAAGGGCACATCGTTAGCTACAAAATGACTTGGTTGAACATATCTCGTAGTTCCACAATAATCGTTAATTTTTTTGAATATTGTAATATTTAAATTTAATGTTTGCTCATGTGATTTTTTTTAATTTCATGTTTTTTAATAATAAGATGCATTTTTATTACATGCCATGTTTTTTATTTTAATAATATTTTTTAAATTCTTATCCTTATTTTTAACAATATTAAATTAAAATTAAATTGTAAAATCATTTTATTTCATATACAATATAATAAGAATATACTGTGTCCTACAAAATGTGAGAAGTGGGTTTAACAATGGATGAATTTGACCAGTTTTTCTATTCGGGCTGAGGTGGCAAGAAAAAAGGTCGTGGAAAAGAGGAAGTAGGCTTTAGTATTGGTGTTGCTCTAACTAATTGTTGGTGATTTTCTGTGGAAGGTAACATTAATACACCTTAAAACAATTGTTTTAGAGTTTTTATCTCTGTATTATAAAAATGGGCTTGATGTGTCCGAGGATGATCTCAGGTAGCCGTGACACCATGAGTTAGAATATTTTTCAATACAACAATAAGGGTATTTATGTAAATGTGAAGGGCTGAATTTTATATTTACAAAAATGTCCATTAGAAACTAATATAACCTCATGCTAGACCCTGAGGATGACCTCAGGGCTAGTTTTCTCTATAAAAAAAATTCTAATAAATAATTATCAAATAATGCTTGTTATGATCTCCACCATAAAATAAATAAAAATAACTATTCGGGGAAACATATTTTTCCTTTTAATCAAAAAATAAAAAGGGATTTGTCTTTCGCCGCTTCTATCATTCCCCTGATTTTTCACGGTTGATAATACATCACTCTATCACAAGCCATATACTACATTCTAATTATTATAGTTGTATTCTTTTATTCAATTTATTTAAATAACTTTTTTCAAAAAATTGAATTTTGAGGTTTAACGCAATAGACCTTAATATAAACTAGAATTTTTTTGTCCGCTTCACGTGGGCATTAAAATTGTGATTTATTATTTCATATAAATTTTAATATTATATATATATATATATTATTTATTATTAAATATAATTGCAAACATATATTTATGTCGTGCGTGTTTAGTCGGTTATTAAACACGCTAGTATAACATTATTATTAATCTGAAATTGAGCTTAAATTATTTTCAATAAAAATTATTTAAAAACTAGTCTAATCAAAGAACAAATAAGTTAATTAATCAGAATTGATCTTATTCACACTTTCATAAATCTTATTATGTTTCCCAGATAATCAATCTATTACAGAAGAGGGGTTGAATGTAATAGTACTAACTAATCGATGATGAACACAAGTATGTAGAATGGAATACTGTTTTGTATTAATAATGAATTCGAATACAAAACTCTCTCAAGAAATATTGTTCTTAAGAGCTGCTAGGTTACAATAATAATGCTTAAAAAACGTATTTTGATTATAACCTATCTCTGTGTTTATATAGACACAGTTACAAATACAATTACAAATCAGAATGGAAATAGAATAGCTTTAATAAGGTAATTTAGACTTGCACTCGAATTCCTTCTTACTATCCAATTCGGACTCTGATTTGTCTGTTTCCTTATCTGATAAACTCTGAAGCTAATCTCTGTCGGTTGTCTGTTTGAGTATTCTCTGATGATGTAAACTCTGACCGACAGCTTCCTTAATCTCTGATGACGTCAGCACAAACTCTGATCTGATATTCTCTGATAATCATCAGTGTTTGCATTCCTAACAATCTCCCTCAATTTATGCTTTAAGAAGTAAAACATAAATTTCACTTATGATGTCAGAAATCCAAGACAAATGCATCAGAGTTTGTTCACCATTTTCAACTTAGACTCTTCTGTAAGAAAAATCATCTTTCAGAAATTGACATAGAAGTTTGTCTTCAGCAGCTTTCAGCAAACCAACCAGCTTCTCTTTCAATTCCCTCATTTGGTCAGAAGAATCATCAATCTGATAAATAACAGCCCTCAAAGCATAGATAGATGATCTTTCCATTCTTTCATCTAGAACAATACAGCAAGCCTTCATTCCATCAGGATTTAAGATTAGTGTAGGAATCCCTAACACCATTTTAACTTTTGCATCTCCTTTTTTCATTGCTCTTTCTGATCCATCTTCAAGTAAGTAACCAGGCTCATATTCTTCAGAGTTTATCATCATCAACCTTTCACTTTTCTTTTTCTCAGCTATTACCCTTTCAATTATTTTCCTCCACCTAGAAATTACTTCATTTTCATCATTGAGTAGATATAGAACATGTTCAAGTTCTTTAGATGCTTTATCAATAAGATTTTCTTCAGCAATCTTCAAAACTCTCCCATCTTCTAGAAAATATAGAAGCTTCTCCTTTGCTTGAGCTCCATCAAAAATGTCTTTAACTATGTTGACTGATATCAATTTGTCAAGATGCTCTTGTGTCAAATCTTCCTTAGGATTGTGCTTTAGAGAGAAAGGATCACTGAAAATATTTGCTTCACCCCTGTAAACTTTAGCATGAGAATCACCAATGCCTCCTTTATTTTTACCAAGTCTGGCATTGAGAATCAGACTTTAAGTTGTAGTCCACAGAGGATCAGTCTTTTTCTTTCTGATCATAGCTTCTTGTTGTTCTTCTTCTTCAACATCATAACTAAAACCACTAGGAAGAAATGTTTTTCCTTGCATAGTGAGAGGTGTCTGTGGTTTAATTTGAGCTTTCTGTTGCATTTTTGCAGATGACCTTGTTTGAATGTCTGAAACTGGTTTTGATTTAGCAACTGGCATGAGAGTTTCAACAGGTTTGATTTGAAAAGGCTTAGATTCTGGTTTCTTCTGTTGAGCAACAGTCTTTTTCTGAATTGGATCTCTCTTTATACTTCTTTTCTTTTTCTGGACTTTAGCACTAACAGTACCAGACTTCTTCAATTCAGCTTATACAGCAGCTAGATCCATTCCTGGATGTTCTTCTTCAAACATCTTCTTTGCCAGTTCTGCATCCTTTAAGTTTTGTTCTTCAATATTCTCTGGCTTATCTTCTTCTTCAAGTTTCTTTGCTAATTCCAAATCAGCATCTATCAGAGTTTGCTTGTCAGCCTTTGATGTCATCAGAGTTTATGAGGTTGTCAAAGTTTGTCCAATCAGAGTTTGCGGCTTCAGAGTTTGCTTCCCTTCCTTATGACTCCCTTGAACGGCATCATCAGGTTTGTCAGTGTTTAAAATTACATCCTCCTTGCATTTGTCTGCTGAACCCTTCTCCCCCTTTCTGACATCATGCCCTGTTTTAACAGTAAGAAGCTCGACAATTGTATGTAACATGCCCTGCATAGAACTAACAGAAGTAGAAAGATGAGTCACAGTAGCTTCCAATGCATCCTGTTTAATGGAGACAGAGTGGAGTTTTGCTTCCAGAGAATGTTGAGAAGTGGAAACAGCAGTTCCGAGAAGAACAGAATGCTTGGTGACAGATGCCTTCAGATCAGTAACTTCATGTTGAAGGCCTTTGGACATAATAGTAGAGGCTTTCAAGATTGTCTTCAATTCTCTAGAAGAAATTTCCTTGTCAGCTTTATTGATTAAGTCAAGAACATGAGGCCAAGAAATCTCTCTCTCAGGAAACTTCCAAGAAGAATCCCAAATGGATTGCCTGTGAGAAGAAAGAAAATCTTCAGCAGATGACTTTTTTTAGCAACTGAAATCCCTTCTGATACCCTCTGCATCAAGATGCTTCAATACGTCCTTTAAGATCTTCCACCACCATGTAATCAGGATACTCCATCCCTAATCTCTCATGAACATCATGTGCATTAATAGGCCATCTCTAGGTGTTATATCTTTGAGTGTAGGGAATGGATAGATCTGTGACTTCTTCATCAGCAAAAATCACATCATCAGAGTCTATGTCCTTCTCTTCAGAGTTTGAAACATCAACAGAGTTTGGCACAACATCAGAGTTTGAAACATGTAAACTCTGAGTACTTGCAAAAGTAACAGAACAACCTAAATCACTCTGATTTTTTAAAGTAATCTCATTACTTCTCACAAAACACATATCATAACTTTTAAGAGTTAGATGTTGCTCACTAGAAGTAACTAACTTCTTTCTCAATTCTACCTCTCCTTTTGCCAGATCCTGTGTCTGCCTCTCATGTATTCTGTTTTTCACACATTTTACCTCAGACTCACTGGAAAGGCTCAACACACAATGTCCTACAGAAATAAGAGGTGGCTGAGAAATGAGATTTGTAGTCACATGAATAGGGGTATCCTTTTCAGGACTATCCATGATCATCCCAGCAGTAAAGGTAGGAAATATAAATTCTGAACTGATATAATCAGAGAATGTAAATTCTGAAGTAGAGTCAGAGTTTATACCTTGAGCATTTGGAGTTGGAGTCTCCATAGGTAATGTAGAAATTGATTGCTCAAAGAGAGCATCAGAGTTTGCCTTTGGAACTTCATCAGAATTTGTCTGTTTAATGGGAGAATCTTGGTCTGCAATCATAAAATGAATGATTGGTTCTTATAGGACCTGAGTCATATCTTCAGCTGCTTCACCACTTTGAGGTGAAGGTTCTTTTGGGCTTGACTCTGCTAGAGATTGGCCTTCAGCATCAGCAACAACAAGATCTTCTAAATTCGATTGAGTGCCTGCATCCAAACTTTGATCGGATGGTTCTTATGTGGCTGGAGCATTAACAACTTCTTCAACCCTTTGAGCAAAAGGTTCTTGTGGGTTGTGCTCCTGATCAATACTGGCTTCATTTGCTGGAATTGTGGCTTCTATTGAACTTTGATCAATAGGTTCTTGTGTGTCTGGCCCTTCAATGACTACTACCTCACTTTGAGAAGTAGGTTCTTGTGTGTCTTGGCCAAAAGAGATAGACTTCCTCTTTCTTCTTGAAAACAGTTTGGAACTTGGAGAGGCCGAAGTTGATTTTGATTTGTTTGCCTCCATTTCTTTTCTGACTTGTTCAGCCAGCTCCCTCACTCTTTCATAAGACATCTCCTTTACAATTTGCTTAGGAGAGTTTGTTGGAGTATCTGAGATTTGAACTGGAGTAGTTTCACTAGATTTTATCCAATCATCAGAGTTTACCAAAATCGCAGAGTTTATCGCTTCAGTGTTTAAAAATTGAGATGATGGTTTTTCAGAGATTGGAGCGTCAGAGTTTATGACTAAATCAGAGTTTATTTCTTCAATATCTGCAGCCTCAGAGTTTATTGCCTTGAGCAATCTTCGCTTTTTCTTCTGCACCACTGTCATTGGTGTCACTGTGATCGGCTTCATAGAAGGTATAGAAGGTGTCGCAGAAACCTGTTCATCCATCGGTCTCTTAGCAAAAACAAATCCATCATCAGAATCAGTACTTTCATCAATCAATTTTCTCTTTTTAGGAGAAGAGGCCTTCAGTGATTTCCCCTTCTTTTTGCTTTGGCCATGCTGTTGAGAGGTGTGTTTTTCAACTACAGCCTTTTGGGAGACTGTAGAGGTTGGTAAGTGTGTTTTGGAATCAGTGTTTAGATTTTGACTTGGGTTTGAATCAGAGATTGCTAAACTCTGATTCGTAGTCATTGACAAAAACTCTCTCCCATACACAGTAGACATTCTCTGGTGGAAAAGAAGCCTGACCCATGTGGGATAAAATAGATTAGAAAGTTTACCTTCAGCCTTCTTTGCTTCTTTTCTTGATAGATCAGCAAATATTCTTTTATTCATGCTAAAACTAACTAAAGTCTGATCATCCTAAAACTTAATATCAGGTAATAAAACATTAAAAATCAATTGTAAAAATCTAGCAAAGTAGATAGCGTGTGAATCATCATTAATCTTATTAGCTAATTGCATAATAATCAAACAGGAAAAATTGAAATTGAGATTATGAGTCAGAGAATACCCAATTTGTTGAGATAATTGAGGAATTGCATCAAAATTCGTGCATTTAGCTGTGAAAGCCCTTGTAATGCAATCGAAGAAGAAACTCCATTCTCTTCGAAGATGAGGCCTTGTAAGACTCCCCAACTTAGACAAATTTCCCTCATAGCTTATTTCCTTGAAAAATATCCTGATTTGATCATCACTAACCATATCATCATACACCCCTACTCTCGGAAGATTAAGAGCTTGATGAACCACTGCAGGAGTTATCGAATAATTGCCATTGCATTTGAATGTTATGACTAGCTCTTCGTCATCACCAGCATTGTTAAACCTTGCAGTTGACCAGATTTTGAGTAGAGATTGAGCTGAGAAATTTATGGGTTCTCTGGCAGATTTTACCATAAACACTGATAACTTGTGATCGGAGATTAGATGCTTCAATGATCAAAGTTTACTCCATTTTCATCAGAGTTTATCCCATACTCTGACATATACTCTGAGAGTCTGAAACTTGCTAAGTTGAGCCACTTGTCACCATCCCTAATTCAGAGACCAGTCTGTTACATGTTGCTTCAGGCAAAGATTTAGTGAATATATCTGCTATTTGTTGATCTGTAGGAACAAAATGTAATTCAATTGTGCCTTCCTCCACATGTTCCCTTATGAAGTGATATCTGATACTAATGTGCTTTGTTAGAGAATGTTGAACTGGATTTCTTGTCATTGCAATAGCACCTTGGTTATCACAATAAATAGGAATTTTTGAAAATTTCAAACCATAGTCTAGCAATTGATTTCTCATCCATAAAATCTGTGCACAGCAGCTTCCAGCAGCAATATATTCAGCCTCTGCAGTTGATGTTGAAATTGATTTCTGCTTCTTGCTGAACCATGACACAAGTCTTCCACCTAAAAATTGACAACTGTCACTTGTGCTTTTCCTGTCAATTTTGCATCCTGCAAAGTCAGCATCTGAATAGCCTATTAATTTAAAATCAGACTCCCTAGGATACCATAAGCCAAGATTAACAGTGCCCTTGAGATATCTGAATATTCTCTTCACAGTAATTAAATGAGGTGTTCTTGGATTTGCTTGAAATCTAGCACATAGACATGTGGCAAACATGATGTCTGGCCTACTAGCAGTCAAGTAAAGTAGAGTACCAATCATCCCTCTGTATGCTGTAACATCAACAGGTTCTCCAGTGTCTTGATCAAGCTTTGTTGCAGTAGCCATAGGAGTTGTAGCAGATGCAGAATCTTGCATTTGAAACTTAGTGAGTAAATTATTTTTATATTTAGACTGATTAATGAAAATGCCTTCTTCAGATTGTTTCACTTGTAAGCCTAAAAAATAACTCAATTCTCCCATCATGCTCATTTGATACCTGGATTGCATTAACTTTGAAAATCTTTCACATAGTTTCTCATTGGTGGAACCAAATATAATATCATCAACATATATTTGTACCAATAATAAATCCTTACCTTGAGTTCTATAAAACAAGGTTTTATCAATTGTTCCTCTAGTGAAATTATTTTCAAGTAAGAATAGAGCCAGAGTTTCATACCAGGCCCTTGGTACTTGTTTTAGTCCATATAAAGCTTTATCCAATCTGTAGACATGATTTGGATATTTTGGATTAACAAAGCCAGGTGCTTGTTCAACATAGACTTCTTCTTCAAGTTCACCATTTAAAAATGCACTTTTAACATCCATCTGGTAAACCTTGAATTTCTTATGTGCAGCATAAGCAAGAAAAATTCTGATTGCCTCAAGTCTTGCTACAGGTGCATAGGTTTCATCATAATCAATCCCTTCCTGTTGAGAATAACCTTTGGCTACCAGTCTTGCTTTGTTTCTTGTAATTATTCCATCAGAATCTGTCTTGTTCCTGAATACCCATTTTGTGCCAACAATGATCTATTCTTTGGCTTTGGAACTAAGGTCCAAACTTCATTCCTTTCAAACTCATTCAATTCTTCCTGCATTGCAGTAACCCAATCTGCATCCTTCAAAGCATCTTCAACCTTCTTTGGTTCTGTTTGAGAAAGAAAACTATGAAATAGACATTCATTCTGATTAGCTTTTCTTGTTTTCACTCCACTTTCCAGATCACCAATAATTAAATCAGGTGTGTGATCTTTAGTCCAATTCCTGGGATGTGGAAAAGTCCTTGAACTAGATGCTCCCCCATGATTCCTGCCTTCATAGAATGATTCTTCTGTAGATGCTGATCCTCCCCCTGAAGATGTGCTTCCTTCAGAGTTTATGTATTCAGAGTTTGAGTTATCAGTGATTGAGGTCTCAGAGTTTAGGGTTTCAATGTTTGTGTTGTTCAGAGTTTGATCAGATTCTGATATCTCAATTATTGTGTTTTGATCTCTAATGTCAGTATTTGATTGATGTTGTTCCCCCTCAACATGTGCAGAATCTTCAATTTCTATTTCAATCAATTCTGAATAAGAGTTTAAAGAATCAGAGTTTTCCTCGCCAGAGTTTAGTTGAACAGAGTTTATCTCATCAGAGTTTGGTTCAACAGAGTTTATTTTCTGCAGTTCATTCTCAAATCTCAGAGTTTCATGTGCATCTTTATCATGTAACCCAGCTATCTTCCCTTCATCAAAGGAGACATTAATTGATTCCATGACTGTCCTTGTCCTTAAGTTGAATACTTTGAATGCTCTTGAAGAGGTTTTAGAAGTTGTTGCATAACCAACAAAAATTCCTTCATCTGCTTTAAGTTCAAACTTCTTCAATTGTTCAGGATGTGTTTTGAGAATAAAACACTTGCTTCCAAAGATGTGAAAGTATTTGACATTTGGCTTTCTTCCTTTCAAAGATTCATATGGAGTCATTCCATGTTTGTTTATTAAAGAACAATTCTGAGTGATGCATGCAGTGTTCACAGCTTCTACCCAAAAGTAAGTAGGTAGTTTTGCTCCTTCTAGCATTGATCTGGCAGCTTCTATTAAAGTTCTGTTCTTTCTTTCAACTACACCATTTTGTTGAGGTGTTCCAGGTACTGAGAATTGTTGAATAATACCTCTTATTGAGCAGAATTCCTCCATTGCAGAGTTCTTAAACTCTGTTCCATTGTCACTCCTTAGATTTTTTACTTTGTGAGTTGATCCATTCTCAATCATTGCAATATGATCAAAAATTATCTCTGCAGTTTCATCCTTCTTATGCATAAAGTCACCTAGGTAAATCTAGTGAAATCATCAACTATTACCAGAGTGTATTTCTTCTTTCCAATGGACATGATGTTTACTGGATCAAATAAATCAAGATGTAAAAGATGAAAAGGATGATCAATTGAATTTTCAGTTTTGCTCTTGAAAGATGTCTTCTTTTGTTTGGCCTTTTGACATGAATCACAGAGTCCATCAGGGTGAAATTGAACTTTTGGAAGACCTCTAACTAGGTCCTTCTTCACCAATTCATTAATGTTTCCAAAGTTCAAGTGACACAACTTTTTGTGCCAAATCCAGCTTTCCATTGGTGATGCCTTTCCAAGTAGACAGGTTAAGGGACCATTAGAATTAACATCCAAGCTGGCTTCAAATAAATTGTTATGTCTGTGGCCAATAAGAACTATTTTCCCATTTTTCTTGCTTTTCACTTCACAGTGAGTTCCATGAAATTCCACAGAATAACCTATGTCTGTCATTTGACTTACACTTAGCAGATTATGTTTGAGTCCTTCAACCATAGCTACTTTCTCAATGATGACATTTCCAATCACAATGTTGCAATATCCCAGTGTTCTTCCTATGTTGCCATCTCCATAAGATACTGCTGGGCCAGCCTTCTCCTCAAACTCTGAAAGCAGGGATTTATTTCTAGTCATATGTATAGAACATCCACTATCAATCACTAGAATGTTCTTCATGTTCCCTGCAATCAGTAAATGTAATTTAATTAGTAGTTATGGGGACCTTTGGGTCCTTTCTTTGAAAACTTGTTAACTTTTGCAGCAGAAGTTCTTTTGTCAGAGTTTGGCAGAGTTTGCATTCACAGAATTTGTACTGTCAGAGTTTACACTCCTCTTATCAGATTTTATCACATATATCTGCTTGACAGTATGTTTTGGAGAAATATTTATTTGAGACTTTGGTTCATAACAGTTGTAATACAACCTATGATATTCTTTGCATGTATAAATGGAATGCCATAAACTACCACAATGAAAACATGGATGATATCTTGTTTGTTTTCTAGCCTCAAAACTAGGTCTTTCAGGTTCTTTCTTTTTCCTTTGTTTGCAGTCAATAGCAAGGTGATTAGAATTACCACAAGTGAAACAGGTTTTCCTAGGAGCATCAGGGATATTCATGTAATTATTCTCCTTAGTAATTCCTATTTTACCATTCCTATTTCTTTTCACCTTTTTAGTTTTATTAGTGACTGCCTTCAACTTTTCTGTAAGTTGCTTCTGTGAAAGTAACCCTATATTTACCTTATTAGAATCTGACACATTATTGTTTTTAGAGCTTTCAGCAGATTTAGTTTTCTTGAAATCACTAGCTCTAACAAATTTCACAGGTTCACTCAGTGTTCTTTTTGTATGTGCTTTAGTGTGTGTTTTAGTGTGTGTTTTAGTGTGTGTTTCTTTGTCAGATTCATATCCTAAAGAAGAA
This sequence comes from Oenanthe sinensis, assembly GCA_028671895.1. Classification (NCBI taxonomy): domain Eukaryota; kingdom Viridiplantae; phylum Streptophyta; class Magnoliopsida; order Apiales; family Apiaceae; genus Oenanthe; species Oenanthe sinensis. The sequence goes on from CM053807.1 coordinate 18,166,551, forward strand.
GTCCAATTTTTATTAGTCAACATTTGTTGGACTTTCTTTCCAGAGTTTGTCCAAACTCTGAAGGTTTCCTTTCCTTTTGCTATTTCAGTTTTTAAGTACTCAACTTGAATTTCTAATTGTGTTTGCATGTGAATAGCATTATCAAGGTCTTTCTTAATGTTTATCATATCAGAGTTTTCAGATTCAAGCATGTTATTCCTAGCAGTCAGAGTTTGTATCTCAGATTTTAATCTCTCATTTTCTAGAGTCTGGGATTTAAAACTAACATGCAAAGATCTAAGAAAAGACTTTAATTCACAAATATTATCAGTTTGAAAATTGAAAACAGAGTCTAGTACCTTTTCAGAGTTTAAGATGGTAGCATCAGAGTTTGCCATGAGAGCAGAGTTAGTTTCTTCTTCAGAGTCTGAGGAATCCATCCAGTCTTTCTTTGATGTTATGACAGCTTTCCCAGATTCCTTGTTTCTGCACTCAGTAGCAAAGTGCCCCATCTTATTGCACTTGTAACACTTGATCTTTGACTTATCAAGAGTTTTTGATTTTTCATCTCTATCTTCTCTCTTTCTGAATCTGTCTTTCTTGTCTGACTCACCATGCTTTTTCTGAAAGTTTCCTTGCTTCTTAAATTTTCTGTATTTCTTAAAGCTTTTGACAAACATAGCAAACATCTCCATCATGTCAGTGTCTGAAGAGTCATCAGAGTTTATATCAGAGTTTGCTTCAAACTCTGATTCACTGCTTTCCTTGATTACAACTTTTCCTTTTCTTGTTGAGGTTTTAAGGACTTTTTCTATAGTTTCTTCAATCTGGGCCTCAACATTCAAGGCAATAGATTTTTCCTTGCTACTTTTCCTGTTTCTTCTTTGCTGTAACTCCAAGTCATGAGTCTTTAATTTTCCATAGACCTCATCTAAAGACATCTCATCTAAATCAGCTATGTCTCTAATCAAGGATGTCTGCAGATCCCATTCTTCTGGAAGAGCCCTAAGAAACTTTGTGTTTGAGTCTTCATTATCATACACCTTATCTACTAATGCCAAGTTGTTCAACAGAGTTAAGAATCTGTCAAAGATATCTGTGAGAGACTCATTCTGTTTAGCTTCAAAATATTCATACTCTTGGATAAGTACAGATCTCCTATTTTTCTTGATTTCCCTGGTTCCTTGACATTGAACCTCTAGAGCATCCCAGATCTCTTTTGTTGTCTTGCATGCTATTACCTTGTTGGACATTACAGAGTCAAGACTGTTATGCAATATGTTCCTTACCTTGGCATCTTTGAGGACTTCTTGCTTTTCCTCATTGGTCCATTCTTTCTTATCCTTTAATGTATAATATTCAGGAACTTATCTTCCTTCTACAACAGTTGCAGGCACTAGTTTTGTTGGAAGATACTGGCCTTCATTGATCCTGTCCAGATAGTCAGGGTCTGTAGCTTATAGGAACATTAACATCTTAACATCTCAGCCTTCTTCAATATTGGAATCCTGATGTTTTCATACTTGTTGCCAGACATGATTATTTGATCTTTTGAGTTGAAATTAACTGTCTGCTTTGATACCAATTGTTTCCCAGATAATCAATCTATTACAGAAGGGGGGTTGAATGTAATAGTACCAACTAATCGATGATAAACACAAGTATGTAGAATGTAATACTGTTTTGTATTAATAATGAATTCGAATACAAAACTCTCTTAAGAAATATTGTTCTTAAGAGCTGCTAGGTTACAATAATAATGCTTAAAAAATGTATTTTGATTATAACCTATCTCTGTGTTTATATAGACACAGCTACAAATACAATTACAAATCAGAATGGAAATAGAATAGCTTTAATAAAGTAATTTAGACTTGCACTCGAATTCCTTCTTACTATCCAATTCGGACTCTGATTTGTCTGTTTCCCTTTCTGATAAACTCTGAAGCTAATCTCTGTCGGTTGTCTGTTTGAGTATTCTCTGATGATGTAAACTCTGACCGACAGCTTCCTTAATCTATAGCATTATTATTAATCTGAAATTGAGTTTAAATTATTTTCAATAAAAATTATTTAAAAACTAGTCTAATCAAAGAACAAATAAGTTAATTAATCAGAATTGATCTTATTCACACTTTCATAAATCTTATTAAATCATTAAAAGTATTTCTTTTTCTGTTAAATCAATCCACATGTTCAAAAATTAGATTTTTTTAATAAAATATGATTACAAATTTATAATCATTACCAAAATTTTAAATATTTTTATATACATATTTATTAATTGTATAAGTATAAATGTAAACGAATTGGTCAAAGATATTAGTTGATTGTTTAATATCATATTAGTTAATGACTTAATATCAAAAATCTTATTAAATCATTAAAATTATTTCTTTTTCTATTGAATCAACCCGCATGTTCAAAAATTAGATTTTTTCAATAATATATGATTACAATTTTACAACCACTACTAAATTTTTAAATATTTTTAAATAAATTTATACTAATTGTATAAGAACCTGTTTGGCAAACCCGGCTTATAGCTTATTCTCAATTTAAGCTAAAAAATGGTTGTTTGTGTAATAAGCCAAAAACTGACTTAAAGTCAAAAATAAGTCAAAAACTGACTTAAAAACAGAATTAAGTATTAAGTACTTTTTTCAGTGACTTATTTTTTTTCTATTTTGATAAAAGTTATCCATGTGTTATATAAATCACTCATAAGTCACTTTTATTTTTATTATTATATTTTTAAAAACTCATAAGTCACTCATAATATAAAATTACCTAAACATATATTTTAAGCTCCCGGTTTATCACTTTAAGTCACTTTAAATCATAAGTCACAATTTTAAACTTAGTGAAACATCAACTAAGGTTTATCAAGAATATTATTCTATAATTGTAGTAGGAAAGATGATAAAAATTAATGGCTTAAATTTAAAATTTAATATATTTATTTCAATAATAAAAAAAAGAAATTTTATTTACCCCAAAAATATTTCCAAAAATTGTCTCAAATACTCAGTTGTTACATATTTAATTGATAAGTTTTCTAATAATAATATGAGATCCCTCGTGTGTACGCCCACATATTAAAATATAAAATATAAAATAAATTGGATTGCAAATTTAATAACACAAATTGTTTAATAATAATTAGAATTTCAAACTTAACAATAGGTTAAATAATAAATAAGATAATCGAATTAAATATATTATCCATATTAATTACCTTATATATCATGAACATGTTACTTTTTACTTATTTTTTATTTTATTATTTGAATTAACATTTGATATAAAAATAGTTTTTTTAGTTTATTATTTTGAATTTGTTATTATTTGAATTAAAATTTATTACTTAAATATTAAGTTAATAATTTGTTTCCCAGATGAATAAACTATTTCAGAAGGGGGGTTGAATGTAATAGTACCAGTAAATCGATAAAGAACACAAGTATGTAAAGGAATCACAGATTTGTATTGATAATATTGAATAGATTACAGAACTTTCTTAAGAAATACTTTATTCTTAAGAGCTGCTAGGTTATGAAAGATATTACTTGTAAAGAGATTATTTTGATGTTAACATATGTCTGTGTTTATATAGCAGTTACAATTCTATTACAAATTAGATTAGAAATAGAACAGCTTTACATAAGGAAATATACTTGCATTAGGATTCTTTCTTACTATCCTATTCAGACTCTGATTCGAATTGCTTCTTGACAAACTCTGTCTTGCAAACTCTGTCGGTTGTTATTATCTGATAGAGCATTCTCTATTAGAGTAAACTCTGATTGAGTATTCTCTGAAAGAGTAAACTCTGTCTGATAGCTCCTTATACTCTGATGACGTCAGCAGCGTAAACTCTTATTTGTATTCTCTGACAGTCATCAGTGTTTGCTTCCTAACAATCTCCCCCAATTTATGCCTTAGGAATTAAAACATAAATTTCACTTATGATGACAGAAATCCAAGACAAATGCATCAGAGTTTGTTTATCTTTCATGATTCAGATTCTTCTGTAGGAGAAATCATCTTTCAGAAATTAATTCAAGAGCTTTTCTTCAGCACTTTTCAACAGCTCAACTAGCTTCTCCTTTAATTCCTTCATTTGTTCAGAAGAATCATCTATTTGATATATTGCAGCCCTTAGAGCATAGATTGATGATCTTTTCATTATTTCATCCAGGACAATTCAACAAGCCTTCATACCATCAGGATTTAAGATTAGTGTAGGAATCCCTAACACCATTTTGACCCTTGAATCTACTTTCCTCATAACTCTTCTTGTGCCATCTTCAAGTGTATATCCAGGTTCATACTCTTCAGAATTTAACATCATCATCTTTTCATTTTTCTTCTTCTCAGCCATCACTCCTTCAAGAATCTTCACCCATCTAGAAGTAACTTCATTTTCATCATTAAGAAGATATAGAACATGTTCAAGTTCTTTAGATGCTTTTTGAATTAAATTTTCTTGAGCAATCTTCAAAAATCTTCCATCCTCTAAGAAATAAATGAGCTTCTCCCTGGCTTGAGCACTATCAAAGATATCCTTCACAATGTTAACAGAGATTAATTTGTTCAAATGTTCTTGAGACAATTCTTCTTCAGGTTTATCTTTCAATTAAAAGGGATCTCTGAAGATATTTGCTTCACCCCTGTAGACCTTAACATGTGAATCACCAATACCATATTTGTCATTTCCAAGCCTGGCATTGAGAGTAAGAGTTTGATTCTTTGTCCAGAAAATATAAGACCTTTTCTTCCTTATCAGAGATTGTTGATGTTCTTCTTCCTCATCATCAAAACTTGAACCACCTAGAAGAAAAGTTGTTCCAGACATAGTGAGAGGAGTCTTTGGCATAGCTGGAGCTTTTTGTTGAATTCTTGCAGATGATCTTGTTTGAATTTCTGAAACTAGTTTTGATTGAGCAACTGGCTTGGGAGTTTCAACAGTTTTGATTTGAATAGGCTTAGATTCTGGTTTCTTCTGTTAAACAGGTACCTTTTTCTGAATTGGACATTTCTTTACATATCTTCTCTTTTTCAAGGACTTGAGCACTGTCAGTACCAGACTTCTTCATTTTAGCTTCCACAGCAACTAGATCTAATCTTGGATTTTCCTCTTCAAATAGCTTCCTTGCTAGTTCTGCATCCTTTAAATTTTGTTCCTGAATTTTCTCAGGCTTCTCTTCTTCTTCAAGACTTTTTGCTAGTGCCAAATCAGCTTCTATCAGAGTTTGCTCTTCGTCAGAGATTAACTGTTTGTCAGAGTTTGTTATTAGAGTTTGAGTGGTTGAAGTTTGACCAATCAGAGTTTATTTTCCCTCCTTATGACTCTCTTGATCTTCATCATCAGGTTTGTCAAGTTGGTGTGCAGCATCCTCCTTGCATTTGTCTAAACTTTTCCCCCCCTTTCTGACATCATTCCCTTGCTTGACAGTAAGAATTTCAACTATTTTATGTAGCATTCCCTGCATACAACTGATAGAAGAAGAAAGATTATTAACTTTTGCTTCCAATGCATCCTGCTTTGCTGAGACAGTAATGAGTTTTAGCTCCAAAGAGTGTTGTGATGCTATAACAGCAGATTGAACAGAAGTAGAGTTTTTGGTGATAGAATCCTTGAGTTCACCAATATCATTATGAAGTCCTTTGAATAACACAGTATTAATCTTAAAGATGGAACAAGAAGAGCTATGAGGGAAGGAGATGCAATGGTCAAAATGGTGTTAGAGATTCCTACAATAATCTTAAATCCTGATGGTATGAAGGCTTGTTGCATTATCCTGGGTGAAAGAATGAAAAGATCATCAATCTATGCTCTAAGGGATGCAATATATCAAATAGATGATTCTTCTGAACAAATGAAGGAATTGAAGGAGAAGTTAGTTGAGCTGTTGAAAAGTGCTGAAGAAAAGCTCTTGAATCAATTTCTGAAAGATGATTTCTCCTACAGAAGAATATGAATCATGAATGATAAACAAACTTTGATGCATTTGTCTTGGATTTCTGGCATCATAAGTGAAATTTATGTTTTAATTCTTAAAACATAAATTGGGGAGATTGTTAGGAAGCAAACACTGATGGCTGTCAGAGAATACAAATAAGAGTTTACGCTGCTGACATCATCAGAGTTTAAAGAGCTGTCGGACAGAGTTTACACAATCAGAGAATACTATATCAGAGTTTACTCTAATAGAGAATGCTCTATCAGAGAATAACAATCGATAGAGTTTGCAAAACATAGTTTGTCAAGAAGTAATTCGAATTAGAGTTTGAATAAGATAGTAAGAAGGAATCCTAATGAATGTATATTTCCTTATGTAAAGCTGTTCTATTTCTAATTTGATTTCTAATTGAATTGTTACTGTATCTATATAAACACAGACATAGGTTAACATCAAATTCAGATTTGATAATATTACCAGATGAATAAACTATTATAGAAGGGGGGTTGAATGTAATAGTACCAGTAAATCGATCAAGAACACAAGTATGTAAAGGAATCACATATTTGTATTGATAATATTGACATAGGTTAACATCAAAATAATCTTTTTACAAGTAATATCTTTCATAACCTAGCAGCTCTTAAGAATAAAGTATTTCTTGAGAGAGTTCTGTAATCTATTCAATATTATCAATACAAATATGTGATTCTTTTAAATACTTGTGTTCTTGATCGATTTACTGGTACTATTACATTCAACCCCCCCCTTATGTAATAGTTTATTCATCTGGGAAACAAGCACTTGTTTCCTTATTAGCACTAGCTCTAACAAATTTCACAGGTTTATTCAATATTCCTTTTATGTGTGATTTAGTGTGTGTATCAGATTCATAGCCTAAATCAGAAGTCCAATTCTTATTAGTCAGTATTTGTTGGACTCACTTTCTAGAGTTTGTCCAAACTCTGGAAGTTTCCTTCTCTTTTGCTATTTCAGATTTTAGGTATTCAACTTGAATTTCTAACTGTGTTTGCATGTGAATAGCATTATCAAAGTCTTTCTTAATTTTTAACATATCAGAGTTTTCAGATTCAAGCATGTTATTCCTAGCAGTCATAGTTTGTATTTCAGATTTTAATCTTTCATTCTCCAAAGTTTGTGATTTAAAACTAATATGCAAAGATCTAAAAAACACTTTAATTCACAGATATTATCAGTTTGAAAATAAAAGACAGGGTCTGGTACCTTATCAGAGTTTAGAGCATCAGTGTTTGCCATGAGTGCATAATTTGTTTCTTGTTCAGAATCTGAGAAATCCATCCAATCCTTCTTTGATGTGATTAAAGCCTTTCCTGATTCCTTACTCCTGCATTCAGTAACAAAGTGCCCCATCTTGTTACACTTGTAACACTTAATCTTTGACTTATCAACAGTCTTTGATCTCCCATATCTATCTTCTCTTTTCTTGAACCTGTCTTTCTTTTCTGACTCACCATGCTTCTTCTGAAAATTTTCTTATTTTTTATACTTTTTGTATTTCATCTTTTTGAAGCCCTTAACAATCATAGCAACCATCTTCATCATATCAGAGTTTGTTTCAAACTCTGATTCACTGCTTTCTTGGATTACTACATCTTTCCCTTTCCTTGCTGAGGCCTTAAGCACCTTTTCTTTTGGTTCTTCAATCTTGGCTTCAACATTTAAAGCAATAGATCTTGCCTTGCTGCTCTTTCTATTTCTTCTTTGCTGTAACTCCATATCACGAGTTTTCAATTTTCCATAGACCTCATCTAAAGACATCTCATCTAAATCTGCCCTGTCTCTAATTAAAGATGTCTGCAGATCTCATTCTTCTGGAAGAGTCCTTAGAAATTTGGTGTTAGAATCTTCATTATCATATACTTTGTCCATTAAAGCTAAGTCGTTCAACAGTGTTAAAAATCTGTCATAAATATATGTGAGAGATTCATTCTTCTTAGCCTCAAAATATTCATACTTTTGTATGAGCACAGATCTCCTATTTTTCTTGATTTCCCTGGTTCCTTGACATTGAACCTCCAGAGCATCCCAGATCTCCTTTGTAGTTTTGCAGGCTATCACCCTGTTGGACATTACAGAGTCAAGACTATTATGCAATATGTTTCTTACCTTGGCATCCTTGAGGACTTCTTATTTTTCTTCATTGGTCCACTCATTTTTGTCTTTAAGAGTATAGTATTCAGGAATTTGTCTTCCTTCCACAATAGTTGCAGGTACCAGTTTTGTTGGTAGATACTGGCCTTCATTGATCCTGTCCAGATAATCAGGGTAATATCAACATCTTTACCCTCCATATAGGGTACTCAGCTTTCTTCAAGATATGAATTCTTATGCTCTCATACTTGTTTCCAGACATGATTTTTGATCTAACAGTTGAATTTGAACTGTCTTCTCTGATACCACTTGTTTCAGAGATGAATAAACTATTAAAGAAGGTGGGTTGAATGTAATAGTACCAGTAAATCGATCAAGAACAGAAGTATGTAAAGGAATCACAGATTTGTATTGATAATATTGAATAGATTACAGAACTCTCTCAAGAAATACTTTATTCTTAAGAGCTGTTAGGTTATAAAAGATAATACTTGTAAAGAGATTATTTTGATGTTAACCTATGTTTGTGTTTATATACACAAAGTTACAATTCAATTACAAATCAGATTAGAAATAGAACAGCTTTATATAAGGAAATATACTTACATTAGGATTCCTTCTTACTATCATATTCAGACTCTGATTCGAATTGCTTCTTAACAAACTCTGTCTTGCAAACTCTGTCGGTTATTATTCTTTGATAGAGCATTCTCTGTTAGAGTAAACTCTGATTGAGTATTCTCTGATAGATTAAACTTTGTCCGACAGCTCCTTAAACTCTGATGACGTCAGCAGTGTAAACTCTTATTTTTATTCTCTAACAGCCATCAGTGGTTGCTTCCTAACATAATTAATTATATTATTATATTATTTGAATTATTGAATATATTCAATAATTTTAGTAGGGAAAAGTATAAAAATAAATGAATTAAATTTAATATTTAATTTTTTCTTTTGAGAAAGCATAAATCAACGATATAAATATAGTGTGTTCAATCGCAAATCATTTAAATTTTATGGAACATGGAAATTTTATCAGTTATTTGTAATAATTTTGTGAAAAAATATTTTTTGCACTTTTATTTTGAAAGAAAATAAATGCATTTAAATCAATAATAAAATTTTAATATTGACAAATAAAAAATTTAAGATAAAGAAAATAAAAAAAATTGTGAAAAGATATCTTTTGCACTTTTATTTTAAAAGGAAATAAATGCATTTAAATTAATAATAAAATTTTTATATTGACAAAAAACCAAAGATAAAGAAAATAAATTGGATTGATTTAGAAATTTATTATTCCATTTCTTAAAATAGTTTATATTAAATTTGAATATCAAATATAAACATAATTAGTCATATTCAAATTATAATTAATTAGATAGTGGGGTCCAATCATTAAAGAATGAAATATGATAATACAATTGAATTAATTGTCTAAATTAGAAAATTACTTGAATACCCTTAATAAAGTAGATATTGTAGTAGTTATCGCCACGTTTCGATTTAGGAAGATGTTGGCACTCCAACAATCCCCCACCAGCATCTGCTAGTACTAACAAGTCCATGTTAAGAGACAATGGCTGAATACCATACATGGAGGGTAAAGATGTTTATGTTCCTAGAAGTCATAGATCATGACTATCTAGATAGGATCATTGAAGGCTAGGATGTACGAACAAAGTTAGTTCCACCAACTGTAGTGGAAGGAAGACAAGTTCCTGAACACTACACTCTGAAGGATAAAAAGGAGTGGACTAATGAGGAGAAACTGAAATCCTCAAAGATGCAAAGGTAAGAAATATCTTGCATAACAGTCTTGACTCTATGATGTCAAACAGAGTAATTGCTTGCAAGACTGCTAAAGAAATCTGGGATACACTAGAGGTTCAATGTCAAGGAACCAAGGAGATCAAGAAGAATAGGAGATCTGTTCTTATACAAGAGTATGAATATTTTGAGGCTAAACAGAATGAGTCTCTCACTGATATGTATGACAGATCCCTACAAGAAACACAACATCAGACAACACATTTCAGACAACGCTCAGAGAAAAAAACGTTGCCTAGATTTAACAGACAATGTTTTATTTTTGCCCCTGATTAACTGTTGTCTGATCCATGTATTATACAACGGTTTTAAAACCGTTGCCTAAAAAACTCAATCACACAACAGTTTTTATATGTCGTATTGTGCAAAGCAATAGCTCTATACAATGGTTTAATAAAGTGGTTGTTTGAATAGACTTGAGACAATTCTCAGTGGGAAACCATTATTGAAATCACACAAGTGTTTATTGTGAGGTATTATGTAAGACGTTTTCAAACAACAGTACAATATTGTGTTGTCTGATAAGGGGCTCATCAGATAATAATTTTTCAATGTTGTATTGTGCAAAGCAAGAACTCTACACAACGGTTTCAGAAGTGTTGCTGGAATATAATTCAGACAAGGTTTCAGGAAATCGTTGTTGAAATAAGACAAGTATTTTCTTCATTGTATTATGGAAGAGACCTTCAAACAAGTGTTTCTGGTGCATTGTTTGTTATTCATATTAAAAAGGGTTTATTTGTTAAAAACCCTTGTCTGATTTACAGCATGAAAAATAAAAAAAAAGACAATTAAGACCTGCCAGATTAATAACCAAAGCATGGCAACCATCAAAGATCACAATCAGACTAACACAAAGTATATATAATTTAATTACATCATGAAAGTTGAATGAATTCATCTACGTCATCTCGCATGTAACTAGCCATGTCATCATCATCTAAATCGACATCGGGTAAATTGGGAACAAAACAATCGTTCTCAAGTTCTACTTCGACTGATCCCTCATTTTCATCATCGCTCTCTTCATAGTACTTCTTCTCGGGTAATTTCAAAATGACTGACCATAATTTATCATGAGGGTCTTCTATGTAACAAACTTGTTTAACATATTTTGCCAAGATAAATGGATCATTTAAAAACCCCAACCTATTTAAATTAACCAACGTATATCCCAATTCATCTACTTTAACTCCTTTATTCATATCGACCGACTCACAATGAAAAATAGGAACTCTAAAAGTGTTATAGTCCAACTCCCATATACTTTTTATAACTCTGTAATATGTATGGGACAAATGCTCAATGTTTTTATCTTTAACCTGCACAATCATTGCATCAGCTACGACACACACACCACTGCATTGAACTTGGCCAGTCTCATCATGATCCTTCGTACTAAACGTAACTCCATCCACTCTATAGCCGCTAAATGTTGGTACATCCTTATTGGGCCCGTCTGCAATCCATCTTAACTCTTCCGACACTTCTTTTTCATTCACCAAATCTGAAGCAATCTTCAAAGAAAAACATAAAAATTTAAGGTAAAATGATTCATGTTTCCTAGGAGTAGCATAAATTGCACATAACTGTTAATAAACGTCTATAGTACCTTTTCTTTAAACCATTTCGGGAATGTATCATTTTGCTCCTTCTTTAACCACATCTCATCATTTTCATGTTCCGGATGAATCGCCATTAACAATGCCATGTGCTCACTGCATGGAATGAAAACAAACTGCATAAATAACGACATAATGGCATAAAATATGTAATGAAAATAGACTAATGACATACTCGAAATATGGCCTAACGTCAGTAGTATTTTGTAGAAGGCATAAATGTGCTAGGTGCAAATTGGTGTTGCTGGGGGTTATCATGGTTGCACCAGATAATGGCCTGCATACGACGTCCTTAGTATGGCTTCCACTTTTTGGTACCCCAATAGTCGTTTCTTCGTGACTGGCCAAACACTCTACGGCCTCTTCTACAATGCAACCTTCTGCACGAGCACGATTCCTCGCATATCCCTTGAATGTCTTCATATATCTCTCAAATGGATACATCTACCTAAGAAAAATTGGCCCACACAACGCAACTTCTCGTATAAGATGAACCGAGAGATGAAACATTAAATCGAACAAGGGAGGGAGGAAGTATTTTTCCAGGTGGCATAAAGTTTCTACCAACTCAAATTGCATTTTCTCTAACTTATCCACCTCAATAACTTTACTGCAAATTGCCTTAAAAAAAGACAAAACCTAACAACAGTGTTTCTAACCTGTTTTTATAGTGACGACTGAATTACAATCAGGAGCAAGTGATGCAAAATCATATGACAGTCGTGAGATTTCATTCCCGCGAGTCAAAGATTTTCCATCGAAACTAAACCCTTAATGTTTGAACAAAAACCATCAGGCAACTTCATGCCAAGAAAAGATGAGAAAAAACCTTTTTTTCTAAATGAGTTAAATTCCAGGACGCCAACGGTAACTTCTCATTTTTCCGGGAGTCTTTGGCCTCAGCTCTATTCTTATCCCTATTTCGTCCATATCAAGTCGGACAGATTCCTTATCTTTTGTCTTCTTTGGTATATTAAACAAGGTACCAAGTAAAGCTTCACATATATTTTTCTCAATATGCATCACATCGAGAACATGCCTAACATGTAAAAACTTCCAATACTCAAGTTCAAAGAATATTGACATCTTCTTCCAAATAGGCCGATCATCACCTTTCTTCAATCTAGGTTAACGTTGTGTCTTACCAAAGACATGTCCCTTTCAGTGTTATACTCTTTTAAACACATTTTCTCCAGTTAACGGAATTGGAGCAATTTCTTTTTCCACGGTGTTATCAAAATTTTGTTTATGCTTCATGTACGAATGATGTCGGGGTAACCACCTACGATGCCTCATGACCACTATCTTACGATAATAAACCAGCCTCGTAGCTTTTGTTTTATCAACACAGATAGTACAACCGTTATAACCTTTGATAATATTGCCCGACAAGTTTCCATTGGCAGGATAATCACTAAATGTCCATAATAAAATGGCTCTTAGAAAAAAGGACTTCTTCTTGTATGCGTCATAAACTTGCTTCCCATGCCACAACTTCTGTAGATCTTCTATAAGTGGTTTAAGGAACACGTCAATATCATTGGCTGAGTTGGTCCAGATATCAACAGACATAACATAATGTACTTCCTTTTCATGCAAAGCCATGGTGGAAAATTGTAAATGGACATCAAAAGTGGCCAACAAGAATAATCTATATTTGTGCCGTAGAAAGGATTAAATCCATCGGAGGATAAAGCTAACCGCAGGTTTCTAGGATCTAAGGAAAACTCGGGCCACTTTGCGTTGACGTCCTTCTATGTTTGTGAATCTGCTGGATGTCTCATTTTACCATCCTTGATTCTCTCTGTGTCATGACAAGTCAAGTCCTTTGCTATTTGAGGCGAATTGAACAAATTTCTTAGACGTGGTATTAACGGAAAATACCATAAGACCTTTGCAGGAATCCCTTCTAGTTCCTCTCCTTTTTTATTCAACTTCCACCTAGAGGCTTGACAAATGCGACATCTCGTCTCATCTTCATCTCTCTCTCCACGGTACAAGAGGCAATCATTTGGGCACACGTGTATTTTTTCATACTCCATTCCTAAAGCACACAAAGTTTTCTTCACTTCACTGAATGAGGAGGGAAAAGTGTTGCCTTCAGGGAGCATAGACCCAAATAGAAGTAGAATCTCAAAGAAATAACTATCTGATATTTGATATTTTACATTCAAGTTATAAAACTTTACTAAAGCAGTCATCTTAGTATATCCTTCACATCCTGGATAAAGGGGTTCTTGGTAAGATCGTAGATGTTTAAATAAATCCGAGGTATCTAGGGAAATATCATTGTCAATATTGCTGGTCTGATGTTGGATTTGATCCACACTTTGTGAACTGCTGGTCTCGTCAGTGACATGTTTACTTCCTGTATTTACCTCTTCATACCAAATCCAACATTTGTAGGTATGATCAATGCCATATTGGAAAAGATGATCCCTGACTATTTGAGCTTTCCAGGATTTACTATGTGCGCACCTTAAACATGGACAACTGATTTTGTTTTCATCAAATCCATTCTCAAATGCAAACAACAACAATTCATCCACTCCTATTTGGAACTCTCCTGTTATTCTATCAGCCCGCACCCAAGACCTATCCATCTTTTAAAATAACGGTTTGTCAATATTTATTCTAGACTAAGGTAACAAATGTACCAGTGGAGCATACAAATTTGTCCTTCATTGTAGCAATTTTATGTCGATACATAGCCACCAGGTTAGAGAAGGCAGCAAGGACAATCATGAAGATACATAAGATCTTGTCCTTCTTTGTAGCAATTTTATATCGATCCCTGAAATGACAAAAACATGAAATGAGTCCCTATAGACATTGAAATTATTTCTTTGCCTAATGGGCTATATTTTCCATCATTCACGTAAAAATTAAATAACATGTGTCTATTAAAATAAAACAAACGAAATCCCTGGACTTTAAATATAAAACTATTTTGAAAGAAACAAGTCATTCTTTGTGATTTCTTATCTATTCCAATTATGGGACAAAGGCTAACCAATCTTTACTTGGTTTACATCCTCAATATTCAGCAACTTAGCAATTATCTATATTTCTCTCTATAAAAAGATTACCAGACAAGTGTTCTACTGGAGCTTCATACTAATAATGCATAACTTAATTTATGTTGGCCTATATGTGCCCTCAAATTAAAATACATATATATGGCCTATATGCAAAGCTTGAAGTGATATATAATCTGAATTTGACCCCCACATCCCAGCTTAATTGAAGCAGTTGCAGATGCATTTGAACCCCACATCCCAGCTGACTGTATATATAATCTGAATTCCCAGAACCAAATTTCAGCCCTCATTAACCCTCATTAAAGCTAATTATAGAAGCAAATTAGAAAAATAGAGCAATAAAGCAACTGTAACAGCAAATGACAAATATTAGTAAAAGAGCATAATTAAGATATCAGTAAACATAAATCCCCCAATATGAGTATAAACCCTAATTTTAAATTGTCAAACAAATTTTGTCACAACAAAATACCTTAGTTAAGATAGTGGGAGGTTTGGTTGTCTTCAACTACTTCACAGATTTGAGATGAAGAAGATCTAAACAGAGATGACCCTGATGAGATTTAACATAAATTAGAAAGCTTTAAACACAGATGAGATGAGACATAGATGAGATGTAGAGGGGTTGAAGAAATTTAGATGAGATGTAGAAGAAAATTAGCTTTAAACATAGTGATTAATTTGATTTTGAAGAAGGGAGGAGTGATTATGTTTTGATTTAATTTTGAAGAAGGGAGGTGTGAGTTGAAGTTCGGACATAGATGCTCCCGACAAAGGGAGGAGTACGTGCTTTTTGAAATTAATAGATAAGATAATATTTTGTGATGGAGAAATTTGAAAAAAGTTTAATATCACACAACAGTTTATATAATACACAACAACCGTTGTCGTATAGACTTTACCATAAGGGTATACCAAGAAAACCGTTGTATATTATACACAACGGTTTGTAACCGTTGTCTTATACACACAACGGTTTTTATTAATAAGGGATCGGTGTAGTAAAAGTTTAACCGTAACGGAATTTGTTAAAAGACTGTTGTCTGGATCACATAACGCTTTTAGAACAAAAAACCAATATCTCTATTGCTTTTTTTTTGTTATTATACTAATTATATTTAAAACTGTGTCAACTAATTACTATTTAACTTATGACTCGGTCTAGAATTTATATGTTACAAACGTGTAATTAGAAATCATATTTAATTATTTCATTTTATTTATGTTTACATACGATATTTAGGATATATTTATGTAATATTATTGTAGAAATTGGTTTCTAAGAAATTAAAGTTTCATGTTAATAACAACAATGTCATATGTTACAAGTTACAAAATCGATGTTAACTAATTTGGATTTAACTTACTATTCAGTCTAGTATTTATATGTTACAAATGTATATTCAGAAATCTCATTTAATTATATAGTTTTATTTATGTTAAAATAGGATATTTAGGATATATTTATGTTATAGTTTATTTATATTAAAATACGATATTTAGGATATATTTACGTAATATTATTGTAGAAATTGGTTTCTACAAAATTAAGATATAATGTTAATAACAACAATGTCAAATGTTACAAGTTATAAACCGACGTCAACTAATTCGGATTTAATTTACGATTAGTCTAGTATTTATATGTTACAGATGTATATTCAGAAATCTCATTTAATTATATTGTTTTATTTATGTTAAAATATGGAGGGTGTGGATATATTTACGTTATAGTTTATTTATGTTAAAATACGATATTTAGGATATATTTACGTAATATTATTGTAGAAATTGGTTTCTACAAAATTAAGATATAATGTTAGTATCAATAATGTCAAATGTTACAAGTTATAAACCGACGTCAACTAATTCGGATTTAACTTACGATTCAGTGTAGAATTTATATGTTACAAACGTGTAATTTGAAATCGTATTTAATTGTTTCGTTTTATTTATGTTAAGATACGATATTTAAGATATATTTACATAATATTATTGTAGAAATTGGTTTGTACGAAATTAAGGTATAATGTTAATAACAACAATGTCATATGTTACAAGTTATAAAACCGACCTCAACTAATTCAGATTTAACTTACGATTTAGTCTAGAAGTTTTATGTTACAAATGAATATTCAGAAATCTCATTTAATTATATAATTTTATTTATGTTAAAATACAATATTTAGGATATATTTACTGAATATTATTTTAGATATTGATTTCTACGAAACGTAAGGTATAATGTTAATAACAACAATGTCATATGTTAAAAGTTATAAAACCGATGTCAACTAATTCAGTTTTCAATATCTAATATTATTAATTTTAAATTATTATCCTCACCTAAAATAATACAACTATAATTTTTTTAAAAATTATTTTTAATTAATTTAAAAACAATATTATAAAATCAAATTAATTCAGCCAATCTTTAAATTTTTTATTTACAATTTTAATTTAAAAAAAAATAAAATCCCCCCTTTTCCCCTCATTCCCCCCCTAAATTTTCATTTCCCCCCTTTTTCCGATTAATCAATTCAAACCCCTTTCCCTTTTTTCCAATTACAATCCAAACCCTATCCCAATTACTCTAACCCTCATTTCTCCCTCTCGACTCTTTTCTCCCGACAAACCTATCTCCTATCTCCCATCTTTTTCAAACCCTAACTCTAACAGCTACTCCATCTCTCTCTCTCTATGCTCTGTGTTTCTCTTTTTCTCTATGTATCTCTCTCTTTGTTTGTCTCGTTCTCTATCTATCTCATTTTGATATTTCTCTCTCCGTCTTTCTGTGAATCTATCTTCATATCTGTCTCTGTGTGTTTGTATCATTATGTGGTGTATCGTTTACATATGCATGCAATTAATTATGTTAGTATATACTCTGTTTCTTGTTTAGGGTTTCTTTAATTTCTCAGTTGGGTATTTGAATCTTGAAATGAGACTTTAGTTTGGGTTAAATTTGAGATGGGTTCTGTTTATAATATGATGGGAGGGTGTTAGTATATGTTAGTATATATATTTGGCAACTTGCATAAGCTCTTTATATGGTTTTTCTTGATAATATGATGATAATATGTACTAGTTAGTGTCTGTCTTCATATGATTTTTGTTTGTGATGATGGGATCCTGTACTTTTTGATGTAATTTATACAACATTGAACTCCATGCATCAGTGTAGGCTTAAGAAACGTATGCTTTATCAGTCAATTCCATGTTATTGTATCATGATGTACTCAATTTATTTATTGTATTAATCTATATTAGAGCTCTTTACATGGCTTTTGTTTGTAATGATGGGGTCTGTTGATAATATGATGATGGGTTAAATTTAAGATATGGAGGGTATTAATATATGTTGGTGTAATATAGTTTAATCATTTGCAATTCTATTGTGCGTTGCTTATGCTCTAAATATTGTGTTTTGTGTTTCTAATGTACCTTGCATATGCTCTAAATATTGTGTTTCGTTTTTCTACTGTGATTCTACTGTGTTTGTTCACGATGATGGTGTAATATAGTTTAATCATTTGTGGTCTGCAGATTAATCATGACACCTTCAAAAAGGAGGAATTCAGCTCCAAATACTGTTAGGGAGTATACTGAACTATTCGTTTGAAGTATATGACATTGTCTTTTTTTATTGAGAATCTTGAATGCGTATTTTAACACTGTTTGTATATTATATATTGTGGATAATCTAGTATCAAATGGGATAACAGAAGATTAGATTGTCAGTGTCTATATATAATATAATAAATGTTCACAGTTTAAGTGGAGTTAAACAAACCACTGGAATGACTGAAGTATTATTTAAAAATAATCTATCTTGATTATTGAATAATACTTGTATGCTTTGTGTATATTGAACGGGATTAAAATATTAGAATTGTTCTTCTATTCTGATAATAAAGAAGAACTAAGATTCTATAATATTATTATTGCTTAGGTTCTTAATCCGGATACAGTGATTGACACTTGTATGCAATGCACATGTTTTGATTCATATGTGATGTGATTTTTTGTTAATCACAATATTATGTTTTGGACAATGACATTGCATACAGAGTGGGATATTGACTATAAAAGGAAACCGTGTCCGAAAATATTCGGGTGATGATGTCCTCTTGAAAGCTCATAAAGATAATTATGCTTTAGTCCTGCAGGCAGATTTGTTCTTGCATAATTATAAGGTTGAGTGGATGATCAAGGATAAAAGATATTGATTAAATTAATTATCAGAAATTAATTTAATTAATGGACATTCGATATCTTAAACATGGGGAATTTAATAAGCAAATAATATTGGAGTCGAATTAAATAATTAAATTACGGCATTAGGAGAGGTAGTGCAAATATTAATTCTTTAGTGGATTGAATTAATATTTAATGACATTGGGCTTGACCCAGAATGTCATTGGAAGGCCCGACCTAATTATCCAGGATCCCTACTGTAGCCTATATATTCATCTTATTCTCTTCTAGCTATGAGTTGGAAATACTAGGGTTTTTGTGAGCAGCCGTTCAAGGAGGCAACCAAGAACTAGGGTTCCAAGATCTCAAAGCTAGAAGGGAGGCAACCTTGGGAGGATCGAAGGCCACACTTCGCTCAAGGTGAATACGGGAATACAGTAGAAGACGTGGATTTGAATCGCTTGCGCCGTAGCGATTAAGGTTAATTTTCTATTCAAACTCGTTCGCTTTCATATCATAAAACGCAGCATCATGATTCGATTGTCCCAACAATTGGCATCAAGAGCCAGGTTCTAGGGTTCTGCGTTATATGATATGATGTCCATGTCGTAATTATGTATGTATATAGTGGTGGGTTTGTATTGTTTTTTTATGCAGGTTGTTATCCACTATTATGGCCATGGTTGTAATTATGTTTTTGGATCCCACGTGGTTTATCGTGGTTGTAAATTAAATCATGAGGGGTGATCATGATTAGTTTTAATTTTTGATTTCTATTTTGATTGTAATCTTGTAATTCGAATTGTATTCAATTTAGATTATGATCTGATGTAATAGAATAGATTTTTCTGTTGTATTTGTCGTATGTAATTGTTTGATCAACGAAGATGCGAGAAACAGAGTTCTTCCGCTGCTATATGCTGTTTTCGTGGCTGCTTCGCTGTTCTGGCTACAGATTTTGCATACGATATCCGATTGGGGCGAATAATACCTTTTCGGAAACGGCAGAACGAGACCTACAGGCTGAGATGGGAATCATCTCCAGATTTTTCAAGCCATTCTGAGCTCGTTTAGGCAGTCAAACAGGCGGCTGAAGATTTTCGAAAATTTATCGATGGATGATTTTGAAGATTATTCTTCGGGGCCATAATAGTGGATGTATTTTATTATGTTTTACATAATGTTTGCTGATCTTGATTATTACTACTATGTGTTCCATGTTTGTTTGTTATGCCATGTGATACTAACCCTTCGCATGCTAGAACGACATGGACATAGGGCTGTTTTATTATGCTTTAATCATGATGAGTATGCTGCTGTGTTATATGTATTGTTATTATGATACATGTGGACTGCGAAAAAATAACATAGGACGATGCATCTAGATAAAATCCTCATAGTAAAATACTAAGTGGGAGAGGGAATTAATTTGGTATTAAATCCCATGGTCTCCATTATTGTTTGTATGTAATTTAACACTAAGTCGAATATAAATTATGTATACGTCACCCATCGTGGCATGTAATTTATGGTGTCTAGAGTGTTATGGAAATTACTAGAACAAACTTCTAAAATTAATTATGAATATTGGAAGGTACATATGTCACCCAACGTGGCGTACTAAGTTTCATAGAATTCAAATAATAAAAGGATACCCTATTTTTTGATAGCTTTCACGCTCAACTAGGAAGAGAATCTAAAATAACACATCTTTGAGTATTCTTGCGTTGGTGTCTAGGAAAGCGTGCAGCTTACCTGGCCATTTAGATTGGTGTCTAGAAAAGTGGTTAGCCTCTTGGCAATGCTTCCACCAGCCTGGCCAGTCAGTCTGAATACTCTTTAGATTTGTAATTTTAGTAGTATCTTATTGTTGGGAGCAAGAATTTATCATAGTCAAAAGGCGCATCTGGTATTATTATTATTAATTTAAGATTTAATAATGGTATACACTTAGCTATGAAAAATAATATAGATCACCCTAACGTGACTAATTATTTAGTAGTAGGACCGAAGTAACATTTAAATAAATTTAGGTGGTATATAAGTCACCCAACGTGGCATACCGGAAACCTATGGTGTTTAAGTGTTGGTGTTTTAATTTTAAATAATTGTTAGAGGAATCAATTTTTTTAAACACCCTCTAATTATGTGTTATATGTATGATTCTCAGGATATAATGGGCTTTAATCCACTTTTTACCATACTTAAGGATAACAAACTTACTGGACCTAACTATATTGAATGGAAACGTAATTTGGACATTGTGTTGACTGCTGAGGAGTACAAATTTTGCATTAATGAACCCAAGCCAGAGGAGCCTGCTGAGAATGCTTCTGAAGTTGAGAAGGAGTATTATAAGAAGTGGATTAAGGCTGATAAGATGTCGCGATGTTACATTCTGGCAGCAATGTCAGGTGTTTTGCAGCATCAGCATCAGGCTATGGCCACTGCTTCAGATATGCTCTTTAATCTCAAAGAACTTTTTGGAGATCAGAATAGGGCTACAAGGCAAGTAGCAATGAAAGCTTTAATGAACACTCAGATGGCTGAAGGGACACCTGTAAGGGATCATGTTCTCAGGATGATGTCACATCTGAATGAGATGGAGATCCTTGGTGCTGAGGTTGATGGGGAAACCCGGATCGATATCATCCTTATGAGTTTACCCAAAAGTTTTGAGCAGTTCCGCTTGAATTACACCATGAACAAAAGAATGTATAGTCTTGCGGAACTTCTGACAGAACTTCAGGCAGCTGAAGGACTTTTTCAGCAGAGTGTTCAAGTCAATGTGGCTGAGAAACCTTCTTCTTCTAAGCCGAAAGCCAAGAAGAAGAAAAAGGCTCAGACATAGAAAGTTGTGAAAGCTGTGGGAGTTCAAGGTGGTGCTGTGAAAAAGCCCAAGGGCAAGTGCTTCAGGTGCAAGTAGTCGGGTCACTGGAAACAGGATTGTCCTCTTCCTAAGAAGAAAAACAATACTGGTATGTCTCTTTCTCTAGTTACAGAAACATATATAGCGGCTATATCTACGAGCACTTGGTGTGTAGATACAGGAGCCACTGATCATGTTTGTAATTCTATGCAGGGGTTCCAGCAATCCAGAATGCTTAGAGATGGCGAGATATATGTGTTCATGGGAGATGCTACGAAAGTAGCAGTAGTTGCAGTGGGAGATGTTAATTTATCTTTTGGTGATGATAGGAATTTGGTTTTGAACAATTGTCTTTATGTACCTTCGTTTAGAAGGAATTTAATTTCGGTTTCTAAACTTGCTTTGGATGGTTATAATGTTTGTTTGGATCATAATGTTTCAATTATGAGGAATAAACTAGTTATATGTTCTGGTACATTGCAAGACAATTTATACATAATCACTCCTAATCAACTTGCACTGCAACTACAACATAGGGTATTAAATAACACATCTTCTATCACTACTAAAAGAAAGGAACCTTCTTCTTTGAACCAAACATATCTTTGGCACTTAAGATTAGGTCATATTAACTTGATGAGGATTCAAAGACTGGTAGTAGATGGGCCTTTAGGCTCATTGGCAGTGGAGCCATTTCCAGTCTGTGAATCCTGTTTGGAAGGTAAAATGACCACTAGGCCTTTTAAGGCAAAGGGGAATAGAGCCAAAGAAGTGTTAGAATTGGTTCATACTGATTTATGTGGACCCATGAATATTCAAGCAAGAGGTGGTTATGAATATTTTGTCACTTTTATTGATGATTATTCTAGATATGGATACATTTATTTGTTGCGCCGTAAATCAGAGTGCTTTGACAAGTTCAAGGAGTACAAAACTGTAACGGAGAAGCGACATGGAAAATGTATCAAGTCACTACGATCAGATCGTGGTGGCGAATACTTGCTTGGAGAATTTAGGGATTATTTATCAAAGAATGGGATCATGTCTCAGTTGACTGCACCTGGAACACCCCAACAGAATGGTGTAGCGGAGAGAAGGAATCGTACTCTTTTGGAGAGTGTTAGATCGATGATGAGTTATTCAGAATTACCCAAGTCGTTTTGGGGACATGCTTTAGAAACAGCAGCTTATCTTTTGAATTTAGTTCCTTCTAAGTCAGTTCCTAAGACTCCAAAAGAATTGTGGACTGGTTCAAAACCTAGTCTAAGACATATTCGGATATGGGGCTGTCCAGCACATGTGTTGAACAAGAACGTGACTAAGTTAGAATCTCGTACAGAAGTAAGGCTTTTTGTAGGCTATCCCATGGGAACGAAAGGATATTTATTTTATAGTCCTAAGGATCGGGATGTCATTGTTGGTACCAATGCTAGATTCCTAGAGGAGGACTATATGATGAACCATAAACCCATGAGCAGTGTCGTTTTAGAGGAACTAGTGGGAGAGACAAATAATGAACAAGTGCCAATAGTACAAGTAGAACAGCCACAAGAGAACACACAACCTATCACTAATACCACACCGGTGTCTCGTCGTAGTGGGAGGGTTATTCGTAAACCCAGCAGATTCATGTTATTGGGAGAGTCTTCGGACTTGGTCTCTGAGGAACATGATGAGGATCCCATGACATACGAGGAAGCACTGCAAGACAAAGATGCAGATCTATGGCAAAAAGCAATGAAATCTGAGATGGAATCTATGTATTCAAATCAAGTCTGGGAGCTCGTGGAACCACCCGAAGGTGTAAAACCCATTGGATGTAAGTGGATCTACAAGAGAAAAAGAGGATCTGACAAAAAGGTAAAAGCTTGGAAAGCAAGACTTGTTGCGAAAGGGTATACTCAGAAAGAAGGGATCGATTATGAGGAAACCTTTTCGCCAGTAGTCATGCTAAAGTCGATCCGGATTCTTTTATCTATAGCAGCTCATCTCGATTATGAGATTTGGCAAATGGATGTCAAGACAGCTTTCCTAAATGGGAGTCTTGATGATGAGATCATCTATATGCAACAACCAGAAGGATTCATTAAGGAAGGCCAAGAGCATCTGGTATGTAAGCTTAAGAAGTCCATTTATGGACTTAAACAAGCTTCTAGGTATTGGAATATTCGCTTTGATCAGGTAATCCAGACATACGGATTTGATCAATGTCCAAGCGAGTCGTGTGTGTACAAGAAATGTGAGGGTAGTTCAGTGACTTTTCTAGTGCTATACGTAGATGATATTTTACTCATTGGAAACAATGTAGGGATGTTATCAGCGGTAAAGGCATGGTTGTTCAAACAGTTCGAAATGAAGGACTTAGGTGAAGCGGCATACATCCTTGGGATCAAAGTTATAAGGGATCGCAAGAAAAGGATGTTGGTTTTATCCCAAGAGCCCTATATTGATGAGGTATTGGCTCGTTTTAACATGCAGGACTCCAAGAAGGGTAACCTACCTTATAAACATGGAGTTGCTCTATCAAAGAAACAGTGTCCTAAGACACCAGAGGCGATAGAGAGCATGAAAGCGGTTCCCTATGCTTCGGCATACGGAAGCTTAATGTATGCAATGTTATGTACGAGACCTGATATTTGTTTTGCCGTGGGCATGGTTAGCAGATATCAGTCAAACCCAGGACATGAACATTGGAGTGCAGTAAAGGCTATACTCAAGTACCTGAGAAGGACTAAGGAGTATATGCTAATTTACAAGGCCTCAGATTTGTTACCTCTAGGATATACCGATTCAGATTTCCAAGCAGATAGAGATAAGAGGAAATCAACCTCGGGATATGTGTTTACCTTAGGAGGTGGAGCTGTAATATGGAGGAGTGTAAAGCAGAAATGCGTTGCTGACTCTACCATGGAAGCCGAATATGTGGCAGCTTCGGAGGCAGCCAAAGAGGCAATATGGTTCAGAAACTTTCTTTTGGACATAGATGTGGTACCTAATTTGCCTAGGAGCTTGACAGTGTATTGTGATAACACTGGTGCTGTGGCAAATGCAAAGGAACCGCGAGACCATAAGGCAGCAAAACACATCGATCGTAAGTATCACCTTATACGACAATTCGTTAAGCGAGGAGATATTATTGTGACTGATATAGCATCAAAGGACAACCGGGCAGATCCTTTCACAAAGAGCTTACCAGCTAAGGCTTTTGAGCAGCATGTGGAGGCGATAGGAGTCAGATGTATGGTCACATAATAGTTATTTAATTGGTAGTGGATTACTTGTAATATAACACTGATATACTCAAAGAATAGCTTGAGTATAAGTGGGAGATTGTTAGGGAGTATACTGAACTATTCGTTTGAAGTATATGACATTGTCTTTTTTTATTGAGAATCTTGAATGCGTATTTTAACACTGTTTGTATATTATATATTGTGGATAATCTAGTATCAAATGGGATAACAGAAGATTAGATTGTCAGTGTCTATATATAATATAATAAATGTTCACAGTTTAAGTGGAGTTAAACAAACCACTGGAATGACTGAAGTATTATTTGAAAATAATCTATCTTGATTATTGAATAATACTTGTATGCTTTGTGTATATTGAACGGGATTAAAATATTAGAATTGTTCTTCTATTCTGATAATAAAGAAGAACTAAGATTCTATAATATTATTATTGCTTAGGTTCTTAATCCGGATACAGTGATTGACACTTGTATGCAATGCACATGTTTTGATTCATATGTGATGTGATTTTTTGTTAATCACAATATTATGTTTTGGACAATGACATTGCATACAGAGTGGGATATTGACTATAAAAGGAAACCGTGTCCGAAAATATTCGGGTGATGATGTCCTCTTGAAAGCTCATAAAGATAATTATGCTTTAGTCCTACAGGCAGATTTGTTCTTGCATAATTATAAGGTTGAGTGGATGATCAAGGATAAAAGATATTGATTAAATTAATTATCAGAAATTAATTTAATTAATGGACATTCGATATCTTAAACATGGGGAATTTAATAAGCAAATAATATTGGAGCCGAATTAAATAATTAAATTACGGCATTAGGAGAGGTAGTGCAAATATTAATTCTTTAGTGGATTGAATTAATATTTAATGACATTGGGCTTGACCCAGAATGTCATTGGAAGGCCCGACCTAATTATCCAGGATCCCTACTGTAGCCTATATATTCATCTTATTCTCTTCTAGCTATGAGTTGGAAATACTAGGGTTTTTGTGAGCAGCCGTTCAAGGAGGCAACCAAGAACTAGGGTTCCAAGATCTCAAAGCTAGAAGGGAGGCAACCTTGGGAGGATCGAAGGCCACACTTCGCTCAAGGTGAATACGGGAATACAGTAGAAGACGTGGATTTGAATCACTTGCGCCGTAGCGATTAAGGTTAATTTTCTATTCAAACTCGTTCGTTTTCATATCATAAAACGCAGCATCATGATTCGATTGTCCCAACAAATACAACCACAAAGAATATTATGAGGGCATTAAAGAATAAAAAGTCTATAGAGAAGCCGTTGCAGTCTTCCCCTATGAGATCTTCTCCTCGATCAAAAAGGAGCGAGACGAAGGCAGTGCAGTCTACCCCTACCAGATTTTCTCCTCAATCAAAAATGAATAAGACGAAGGTAGTGCAGTCTACCCCTATGAGATTCTCTCCTCGATTAAAAAAGAACAAGATGGACGAAGTCCAGTCTTGCCCTGTGAATTCTTCTCCTCAGACTACAAAGAAAAAGGCTATTTCCACAAATTTACAGAGTGAATTGTCTAGAAAGAGGAAACGGGTGGAACAAGAAAAGCCTATCAAACAAGTCGGACTAAAACTTTTGAAGAGATGATATGTTACAATGCATCGGATCGTTAGGCGTAAGATATTGGGAATCAAATTGACGGTTTCTTTCAATTTAAAGGGTGAAGCTTATGGTCCAGCAGCCACGAAGATGCAATCTTATATTGGTATTCTTGCCAGAACTAAAGTTCCAATATATTATGAGTCTTGGAAACAAGTTCCGAAGGAAAAAAAATAAAGATTTGGGAATGTGTCAATATTGCATTTGATGTGCCATCAACAGCAAGGAAGATGGTGTTCAATTCTGCATGCGCGAAATGGAGGGAGTTCAAAAGTCTTTTAACAACCCAATATATCCTTCCATATAGAAATATTCCTGAACTGCTAGAGCATCCTCCGGGGGACTACACGTCTATCGAGAAGGCGCATTAGGATCTCTTTGTTGCTGACCGCCTATCTGATAATTTCTCTGTAAGTGTGTCACTTTTCTGTTATCAAATTTTCATTTTGTCCATCTGTTTACTGGGATATCTTTGTAACTAACATTTATATGTTGTGTTTGATGATGGTAATCCACACTGATCAAAAAAAGAGAAGGAGTATGAATGATTATCCTCACTATATGTCTCGTAAGGGATATGCGAACCTGGAACAAGAAATGGTTAGTGATCAAGAAACATATTAATTTCTTATTTTAGTATGACGTTGTATGATTATGGTTTAATGTTAAGATTTTGAAATATGTTTGTACATATTCAGTCTGGAGGTGATCCAGAAATAGAGATAGATCGATCATCTACATGGGTGCTTGCGCGACAAGATAAAGATGGTAATTTTAAGTCGGATGAAGTTAGAAAGATTGTTGAAGATATTGTAAGTTATTCAGTTTTGTTGTAATAATGAAACACGTATAATTATATGTTCTTGATTTGTTTGTCAAATTAATATTCCAAGGAACGTACGTAAGCTAGAAATGGTTTTTTTAGGTGTCGGTCATTTATCTCAAATGCATAGATTGTTTTTTATATTTATCAACATTGATGCTTTTTGAACTTGTTACATAAGCTCGAAAGGGTTTTTTTAGGATATCCACTAGGAAAAATGGTTTGTTGTATTGTATTAGATGTTAATGATAAATGCTAAATGAATAAAGTTTCCTTGATTTAATGGGTTTGATCGGGCTATTTTGGTTCACATGTATTATGATATTGGATTAGTGTTCTGTTTTTTTTCTTTTATGCTTGACCTTTTATGTTCATTTTTTAGGTGAAGATGAAAAAGAAACTTGAGGATGGAGAAGTGACAGAGGAGGGAACTGATGATATTTTAAGAAAGGTGCTCGGTAAGCCGGAGCACCGAGGACGAGTACGTGGGCAAGGAACTCATGTTAAGCAGTCCACCTATTTTCATCTTCCAAGAAAGAAAAGGAAAAACAGGCCTATTGATGATAAGATATAAGAAGGTGTTCAGAAATTCATGAAAGAGGAGACCGAAAAAATAATTCGTGAGAGAGATGCTTTTTGGGCGGCAGAGATGGAAAAACTGAAAGCATCTTTGTGTGGAAAAAAAGTTGATTTTAATTATAGTCCAAATTTTGGATCACAACAAGGAAGCTGTTCGAAGGGTGTTTTAAAAAAGTTGGAGTTGGAGGGTGTAAAAAAGAAACTGGATCTCATCGAAATCTCTGGGATAAAGAGAAGGAGGCTGAGATCGATGAGAAGGAGCCTGAGATCGAAGAGAAGGCTGATGTTGAAGAGAAGAAGAATGAGGTCGAAGAAAGGGCTGATCGGGAGGTTTGTGAGAAAGCCGATGAATTACCAGCCAAGAGTTGTTTGGAGTGGGAGCTGGTCGTGGCTCGCGAACCAATGTTGTTGCTTATGTAAAAATTGATACAGTTTGTGATGTTCTTCATGGGAAACCGCTTGGAAAAAATGCACGAGTCTCGATTACCCGTGTAGTCTAAGCTCTGCTAAGATTCCTTTCCCTATTGCGGATGAAATCATTACTGTCGAACAAGCTATAGGAACATTTATTGCATGGCCGAGAGACCTCATAATTGAAGTGAAGACTAGATGTGCTCCGTTGAATGAAATTACAAAGGTTAACTTTTATTTTAAACATATGTTCTTTTTTTAGCTGTAAAGAATAGTGAGTCTAATTCTTTTTAATAGTTCATTTTGCATTCTTATTATTCTATTTAAATTTTCCATTTCAGAAAAGTAAGAAAATTGGTGGGAAAAAGTTAAAGAAGTATACAGATTGTGTCCGAGAGCTTGAGTTTGTGGTTGAGATGGGTGGGGATTTGAAAGGCATAGGTGTACTAACTTGTAACACTTAATTACTATGTAACTCAACTAGGTAAAAGATAAAACAACAGCAAAACAAGGGAAACTGAAGAAGCACATGGAATCAATCAACTGAAGAAATGGTAATGATACTTGGTAACTACAAGTAACTAATCTGGTTAATCAAGAATGCCTAAGTGAGAAGAAGTTCAATCTCAGTATTGCTCATGCCCTAACTTATCTAATGGAGAATCAAATTAATGTCAAAGAAGTATCAAGAAGACCAAAGTGATTTCATGTAATGTATCTCAACAACTGGATAATGTAAAGGTTAATCAACAAATGAGAACTGACATTCAGAAGCAAGAACCCCTACAAGACTAGTCACTTATGAACCAGACCATTGCATCAAGTGTCAGGACATTGGAGGCAAGTTCATGTCAGTAATAGAAGATCTCATTTGAATTGAGTGAGGAAAAGAAATTGAAGAAGCTAGGGAAACTTGCTCATAAAGGTTAATCCACAATTAGTCACTAAAGAAAGTCAACATTGGATGAGTGCATATTTGCAAAGGCAAATGTCGATCCACAGCAGATCGAGATGCGGATCGAGATTGATAATTGAAGAAAAACATTGCAAGGCAAATCTCGATCCACGGCAGATCGAGATTCTCACAGATCGAGATCGAGATTCTCATAGATCGAGATCGAGATTTTCACAGATCGAGATTGAGATTCTCATAGATCGAGATCGAGATTTTCACAGATCGAGATCGAGATCGACATTGTAGACCAAGATCGAGATCGAGATGGGTCCAGGCCGAGATCGAGATGCGGGTTGATATGTAGCATTTAATGTTCAAGGGACAAGTGGCTTATTGTGAACGGTTGATCCAGAGTGGTTGGGAAAGTACTTTTTGTTGTCGAGTCCTGATTGGGCCACGTACACAAGAAGGACAAGATCAAGACTACACGACATTATAAAAGCAGCACTTTGTTTTCATTTGTATTTGATTTTTATCCATCTCTATATTTCCACGATATTTTTCAAGAGAGAGCATTTACTGTAAAACAATAGTGAGAGAGATGATCAGTTGAATCAAGCTTTAATTGCTGTATTTATTGTTCAACTGATCATGATGCTTTTATGAATGTTGTAGCAAATCCCTCAATGAATATAAAGATATATTCTTGAAATTATGTGTCATCATTTATTACCTGCATATTTGTATATTCTCTCATTACTTTTAAACAGTTGTATTCACCCCCCCCTCTACAACACTTTGGACCTAACAATTGGTATCAGAGCTACTGTTAAGTGCAAAACCCATTGGATATTAAGTGTTGGATATTTAAAGTGAGATAATCAATTTTTCAAGTAAATACAATTTATTGTAATTTGAAAAGTGTATTATCTTAATGTTAAACTTTATTAAAATGGCCGCCGCACACAGATTTAAGATACCTCCGTTTGATGCACAACATTATGACGAATGGACCGGAAGGATGAAAGCCTACCTTGAATCAATAAACAAGGTATACTTGAGAATATTAGAGAACGGTCCATACATACCCATGAAAATTGAGCCAGAGCGAATGGAAGGAGGGATACTAATACCATCCTGGTCTGTTCCTAAAGAGGAAATGGAGTTTTCAGACGCAGATAAAGAATTGGTTGGTATGGATGCGTCGTTACGCAACGTCATAATTGAATCCCTAGACTCAGAGTACTATGTTCAGATAAAGGGATTAAAAACAGCTAAAGCCATGTGGGATAAACTAGCTGTAGTGATGGAGGGGACCGAGGAAGTTAGAGATAATCACAAGCGCATTCTGATATCTGAATATGAATCGTTCAGATGCGAATGAGGAGAAAGTGTAGCGGATGTTTACAAACGTTACAGAAAATTGCTTATCGAGCTGAGTATAAGAGATAAAGTCTATCCACTGGCAGATTCAAATATCAAGTTTCTCCTGAATTTGTCTAAACATCTGGAACACAGGATCACTGCCATTCGAGAGTCAAGAGACTTGAAAAATACTTCTCTCGAAAAGTTGTATGGTGTTTTAAAGACCTACGAGCTGGAGCTGGAACAAAATGACAAAAGAAGATCCTACAATAGTGGAGAATACAAAGCGGTAAGTGAGTCTGGACTTGTAGCTGAAGAGTCTGCTGTAAAGGCACTTGCAGCTGTCTCATTGAAAACTGCTAATCCTGAAAGGGTGGTATTAGACATTGAAGATCCATCCGAAGAAAGTGAGGATGAATACTATACCCTTGAAGAGCTGGACAAATAAGAAGACAAGTCATATGCTTGTATTGCTCGAGAATTTGCTCATATCAGCTTCAGGAAGTCAAGAAGAGGTAAAGGACGATTTGGTAGTTCTTTCAGCCGAAGAGGCAGCAGCAGCAGAGGCAGTAGTGTAAGTGGTCGGGGAAGTTATAGCGGTCGAGGTAGCACATCTGGTAGTGGCTACAGACTTAACCTGGTAGACAAGAACAAGTTCAGATGCTACAACTGCAATGAATTGGGGCACTTTGCAACAGAGTACAAGAAGCCCAAGTACGTTTATCCCAAGGAATCCTATGCTGATCAGAAAAAGAAATATGATGCCTTGGTTAGCAAGCAACAGAAGGGAAGCCGGGCGTATGTTGTGACAGAAGGGAAGGGTTGGGACGAGTCTTATGAAGATGAAGATCAGGAACTATGCAACTTCGCTTTAATGGCAAGATCTTCAGAACAATCAGAGGTACCAATTCTAACCGTAAATGAAATGTCTATTTCTGAGTACCAAAATGAATTAGCTGCCATGACTAAAGACATGTACAATCTCCAACTGAATCTAATCGCTGTTAATGAGGAAAATGCTAAACTCTCCCTTAAAATAGACTTCTCGAGGCCATGGTAGAGGAATTAGAATCAGGAAAAAGTACAGAAAGGCAGTTAATGAATCAGGTAGACGTTTTAGAACACAAGCTTAAGATTAGGGAAGACCTTAATGAAGAACTTAAAAACGAATTAGCTGAGCTTAAAATAACATGTCAATCTTTTAAAGAAGCAGCTAATAAAGTTTTCGTAGAAAGGGACATGTACATGAAACTGGCAGGCAAGAGTAAAAATGAAAAAGTAAACATAGGACTTGACTACACACAGAAAAAGAAAAATAGGGCTGATGAGTTGTTAGAGCCAGTGTTAGTCAAAGAAGATGTGCATGAGGTTCTAGTGAATGTTAGAAAACCTATCTTTAAGCAGTTTGAGCCTAGGACCATAGATCCTGTTGCTATTAAAATTGAACATGAGATTAAAATGGAAAAAGATTCAGAAGAAAAAGTAGTAGAACCTACAACTTCTAAGAGAGCGAGTAAGATTGCTTATGCTAAGAGAGGTGTAGGAACCAAGGAGGCTAAGACAGTGTCATATAAACAATGGGTAGCAGGGTCAAACCAAATGAAAACACTTGTAGAGGCAGTTAAAACTGAACCTGTATCTGTATCTACATCTATACGAGCTAGGAAGGCATGCTATATCTGTAATCAAACTGATCATTTGTCTTACTATTGCTCGTCCTATGTAGAGGAAGAAAAACCTGTTGGTTGTAATACCATGCCTGCAACTACTGCTTTGCCTAACATGTATGCAAATCATGCCAAATGCAATAATCCTAATTGTATGCCATGTGCTGTAAACATCATGCATTCTTATTTTAATTTGATGAATACTGTTAGTGCATCTGTTGAACAAACATTTAGTAGTGGTAAGAAAAAGCATGCCGGGTCAAAGGCTAAGACTTCAAGTCCTCCTAAAGTTAGGAGTGACCAGTCTACTCCCAAACCTGACAAACCAGTCAAGGTTGACAAGGGAAAAGACAAAGTCAAGATGAATGCCCTTGATGGCAACAAGGCAAAGCCTTCTGTATCTGAAAAGAAAAAGAAAATTATTGATGCCGGTCCCAAACATCATTGGGTTCCGAAGAACGCCTAATCTTTCTGGATTTGCAGGGCAGTGAACAGGAAAAGAGTAAAGTCATATGGGTGCTGGACAGTGGAGCATCAAGGCATATGACCGGCAATAAGTCCCTGCTAACAGATTTGGTGTTGAGAGCCGGCTCCGTGGTTACTTTTGGAGATAACAGCAAAGGTTACACCCGGGGATATGGCAAGATTGTTTGTGGAAATGTTATCATTGAGGACGTGTCTTTTGTGGAAGGATTGCGACATAATCTTCTCAGCGTTAGTCAGTTCACCGACAGGGGTTTTGACGTCAACTTTGGGAAGCATGACTGTTTGATTCGAAGCAAAAAGGATGGAAGCCTTGCTCTCAAAGGAGTAAGGAAGTCAAATTTGTTCATAGCCGACATGATTTCTGCTGATTAGTCTGAAGTCACGTGTTTCTACAGCAAGGCTTCTGCTGATGAAAGTTGGTTATGGCATAAAAGATTATCTCACCTGAACTTTAAAGCAATGAATAATCTCGTAAGGAGAGAATTGGTGAGAGGGCTGCCGCAGATGGAGTTTACTCCAGATGGACTCTGCGAAGCATGTGAGATGGGAAAATCGAAAAGAGCCTCGCATAAGGATAAGCAAGTGAATAGCATTACCGAGCCCCTACAACTACTTCACATAGATTTGTCAAGGGAAAGATACGCGTTGATGATTGTCGATGACTTTTCCAAATACACATGGGTGATGTTTGTGACATCGAAAGATGAAGTGCCACATGAGATCATTAGGCATGTACTGGTAATTGAAAACGTAGCAAGTCTGACTGTGAAGACTATCCGATCCGACAACGGGAAAGAATTCAAGAACTCAGTGTTAATGGAATTCTGCATATCTACAGGGATCAGACGACAGTATTCAGCACCGAGAACACCGCAGCAGAATGGGGTGGTAGAAAGGAAGAATAGGACACTGGTTGAGGCAGCTAGGACAATGCTGTATGAGTCAAGACTTCCTTTGTATTTTTGGGCTGAAGCAGTTAGCGCGGCTTGTTATACACAGAATAGAACCCTGATTATAAAGGACTATAATGAGACGCTGTATTATCTGATGAATAAACGAAAAGCATCTATCAAGTACTTTCACGTGTTTGGTGCCAAATGCTTTGTGTTAAGAGACAATGCACAACTTGGAAAGTTTGATGCCAAAGCAGATGAAGGGGTTTTCGTTGGATATTCTCTTGAAGTAGTAGCAGCGTACAGGGTGTTTGTGCTTAATGATCGCAAGGTGGTTGAAAGCCTTAATGTCACATTCGACGACTCAAAGCTCCCTTCTATACTAAAGGAAGACAGTGAGCCCACTTCCCTAATATTTGAAAATATGGATATTGATGAAGTGGATACAGTTCCTAAGTCTGTAGTGCAGGGTAGTGATCCAACGATAAATAATGTAATTAATCAAGAGTCTAGTGTTTCGCCAATACAAAACACTAGGGCTGAGGGATCACCTTCCGTTAGACCTGGTACTAACTCAGGGGGAGTAAGTATGCACTCAGGGGGAGCAGCTCACTCAGGGGGAGCTAGTACTAGCTCAGGGAGAGCTAGTGGAAGTGCTTCTAGACTAAGTCACCTTCACTTACAAGATCAAGCTGAGTCATCAAGAACATTTGCTAGGGATCGTACTTGGAACAAGGACCATCCGTTTGAGCTAATTATTGGTGATCCAGATGCCGGAGTGACTACTAGAGGAAAAGCTAGAGCTGAAATTGCCACTGAGAATGAATGTCTATACTCAGTGTTCCTTTCCTAGATGGAACCTAAAGTGGTGGAAGAAGCTCTAGATGACGCTGATTGGGTGATTGCTATGCAAGAGGAACTCAATCAGTTTGAAAGGCAGAAGGTGTGGAAGCTGGTACCCAGACCAAAGAATAGATCTGTTGTTGGAACAAAATGGGTATTCAGAAATAAGCTGGATGAAAACGGACTTGTAACACGAAATAAAGCTCGCCTAGTTGCTAAGGGTTATACTCAAAGAGAAGGAATTGATTATGATGAAACCAACGCACCAGTAGCAAGGCTAGAGGCAGTAAGGATGTTCTTAGCATTCGCAGCACATCATGGTTTTAAAGTCTATCAGATGGATGTCAAGAGTGCATTCTTAAACGGTGAACTGGATGAAGAAGTGTATGTCGATCAACCTCCCGGGTTTGTCGACAGCAAATACTGTGATTATGTTTATCATCTCTTCAAATCAGTATATGGCCTTAAGCAGTCTCCGCGGAAGTGGTATGAAACTCTGTCAGACTTCTTACTAGAAAGTGGTTTCACCAGAGGAGTAATCGACAAGACGCTTTTCTACAAGAAATGCAAAGATGATCTAATAATGGTGCAAGTATATGTGGATGACATTATCTTTGGGTCTGCAAATGAGAAGCTGTGTGCTAAATTCGCAAAGTTAATGCAATCGAGGTATGAGATGAGCATGATGGGAGAGCTGACGTTCTTTCTGGGTATTCAAGTTAGTCAGAAGAAGGACGGGATATTTATCTGCCAGACCAAGTACATTCATGATCTATTGAAGAAGTATAGTCTCGAAGATGTATCACAAGCTAAGACTCCTATGGCAACAGCCACGAAGCTTGACGAGGATAAAGCGGGTAAACCTGTAGACATCTCAAGCTATCGAGGTATGATCGGCTCACTTTTGTATTTAACTGCGAGCAGACCTGATATTATGTTCTCTACATGCTTATGTGCAAGGTTCCAAGCAGATCCTAGAGAGTCACATCTCATAGCCGTAAAGCGTATTTTTAGGTATCTCAAGGGAACATCAAATCTCTGGATTTGGTACCCAAGAGATACAGGATTTAATCTTGTTAGCTATTCGGATTCAGATTACGCAGGTTGTAGAATAGATAGAAAGAGCACTTCAGGAAGCTATCAGTTCCTTGGAAGAAGGTTGGTGTCTTGGCAAAGCAAGAAACAACACACAGTATCTACCTCGACAGCTGAAGCAGAATATATTGCTGCTGGAAGCTGTGTGGCCCAGATACTGTGGATGAAGAACCAACTCAAGGACTACGGTGTGGAAGTATCTAAGATTCCTATCATGTGTGACAACACAAGTGCTATTGCAATGTCCAACAACCCTGTGGATCACTCCAGGACCAAGCACATTGATATCATGTATCATTTTATTAGAGAGCATGTAGAAAATGGAACTGTAGAGTTGCATTTTGTGTCTACTGAACTTCAAATAGCAGATATATTCACTAAACCTCTAGAAGAATCAACATTTTCTAGATTGGTTGGTGAATTGGGGATGCTTAACACCTGTTAGTTTTGCTACATATCTGTTATAATTCAGTTTGTGTACATATTATTGTTGTGCATGAATATTCATAATTAATAATGTGTACTTAATTTCAAAAATGTATGTGTTGCATGTCATAAGGGGAAGTTAGAAAGTTTCATGAAATTAATCTCGTGCTGATCTGTGTATCTATATGATTAATGTCAAATGAAGTGATGGGATTTAATGCTAGACTTAATTTTGAAATGCATAATTTATTTGCTAAATTCCCTGTCATTTCAAAATTATAAGTTTCTAAAATGTTGTGAAAATTTGTGGTGAAATCTTACGAATTTTACATATAAATGTTTAATTCCTGTAATTTCATTGAAATTTTCTAAGGCAAATCTCGATCTGTTTCGGGATCGAGATCGAGATCGACTTGCGAAAATTGCTTAAAAAGTTTAAGGTAAATCTCGATTTGTCCACATCGAGATCGAGATCGACATCGAGATCGACATCGAGATGTAGATCGAGATCGACATCGAGATCGACATCGAGATGTGGATTGAGATGCGTATCTCGAGATCGAGATGTGACTTGTCTTTTCAGTTACCTTTTTAAGCGTGCCTATATATATATAGCATTATATAGACTGTTCATTATTTTCATTAACTTTCTCTCTCTCTTTCAAAAAGTTTAAGTTCATTCATATACACACGCATATACATACATACACAGCATCCTCTTCCCTGCCATTACACCAACTTTTCTTGTGATTTTCTTAAACAAAAATCACTAACTGTTACTTGAAAGCATTAATCACTAAAACAAAACTCTGCCAAAATTTTGTTTAAAATAAACTGTTGAACTCTTTGCGCTTTTTCTACGTCATTCGTGTTCTTGCAAATCGTTCTTTAGTTTTCTTTTCATTCGAGTGAGTTTGTTTTTTTTGGTTTCGTGCTTTCTTGTTCTTCATTTATTTTGTGTTCTTGAGTGGAATAGTTGTGAGTATTACTGTTTAATCCATAAGTGCAACTTAACCGCCCTGTTTTGTGTTTTTCCGAAATATAAGTTTTTTTTCTCATAGCTAAAACAACAAAAACGGCTGTTCACTTTAATTTTCTAAAACTCAACCGTCAATCATTAGTGGGGAGTTAAGTTGTCATTAGTGGGGAAGTTAATTTATTTTAAATTATGTCACTAATTACGTGGGGTAATTAGTGGGGATAGTGTACGTTTTTTTTGTGTTTAAATTTAGAACTTGTTCTCTAAATTTCCATTGCAAAACCTTTTCAGAACATTTCTTTTCTCCAACACAAATTTAAAATGGCAAACCCAAATTTCACAATTCCCAAAACCAACTTTGTTAATCTCTCTGCTGATCGAGCAACTAGTAGATTCATTCACTACCAGTTCTGGATTGAGTCCCTCAACAACACATCCATAATAAGTCATGTTTTAACCACCTCTCCCATCCTGAACATCGAAGCCCTTCAAGCTGCTTACTCAACATTAGAGATTCAGGGTGGTAAAGCAAATCCAACAGGCTTATCCTTCACTATCGGTGGTGCTAAATATGAGGTTAGTCTGCAGAAGTTCAATGAGATACTCGGGCTTCCTTCAGAAAATTTTGCTCCAGAACCCACTATGGAGGATATGTTACAATTATTCACGGAGATAGGTTGTCGCCCTCCCACGGGTCCTATCAAGGTAACAAAGGTTAACACCGGTATGCTACCAGCTGAGTGGGATTATGTAGTTCAAGCCATTCAACGCTGCATGTTCCCAAAGGACAAAGACTACAGGCCGATGAACAACAGCTGCCGGGTAATACTATATGGAGTGGCCAACAACAGGAAGGTGAATGTGGGCAAACATCTGTTGATTCAGTTGCTTGAGAAGTGGGCAT
Source organism: Oenanthe sinensis (assembly GCA_028671895.1). Lineage (NCBI taxonomy): Eukaryota > Viridiplantae > Streptophyta > Magnoliopsida > Apiales > Apiaceae > Oenanthe > Oenanthe sinensis. The sequence goes on from CM053807.1 coordinate 18,204,435, forward strand.
TGGAAAAGAATGCATCTAGGAATCCGGAAGATGGACCAGTCAAATGCTGGATGCCAAGATTCCTTCAGATGGTTCTGGATGACGTCCTTTCAGAGGAGCACAGAAGAGTATTTCAAGGCTTTGAAAGGATGGCATGTTTTGATATGACCTTAAAGAGTATCTCCACCATGAAAACCCAGCAAAAGTCAAGACTTTTTGAGGTGCGCCTGACTCCGTACTTCCAGGATCTGCAAGATGAGAATGCTAGGATGCACGCTTCTCAGTTTACCACAGTAGAAGCTGAGAGTAGCGGTAACAAAGTTGCAGGTGGAGATCAAGTGTCTGGAAATTTGGTAGAAGCAGGTGTGGATGTTGACATGGCCGATGCAAATGTTGCAGAAGCTGGAGCCGACAAGGATGACGATCTTCTGAGTCAAGTACCTATTCTTGCTGATCTTGACCAATCGTCAATTCAACCAACCCCTGTTTTCTACAGCCGTGGGCCTGAAAACCCCCAGGCTCTATCCCAGGCTGCAAGCCCTTCTGTTCACAAACATACAGCCAGCCCTAAAACTGGTGATAAAAGGAAGGCAAGCTCATCTGAGTCGAGTGAATCGAGTGGAGGGAGTGTCGGAGTTGAGAGAGTAGTCACATCAGCAGCTCTGCCACCCTCAAAGAAGCAAAAGGTGGATTCTAACCCAGTGGCAACTGCGCAACCTGTTAGGGATAGTTCACCTCTCACAGCCACCACACCTCACGCTGGTGGCTCACCTCTCCAAAACATTCCAACACGTTCGCACTCGCCTAGGCATATTGGTGAGAGTCAAGGAGGGGGTCCAGCTCAACAGCCAATAGAAGCTGGCCCTACATCCCCTGAGTTGTCCGCTCAAGGCTCTTTGAGCAATTTCTCGGAAGAGGAACGGCAAACTGAGACTCGCCCTTTTGATGCTAGGATCTCAGGAAGTTTATATGTGAAAGAGTCTGTCGAATCCAGTATGGATGACTCTTCCTCATCTGAATCAGAAAACAAGTTGCTCGCAGAGCAACGACATCTGGTGACTGGTGGGTCTACGCCTCCAGAACAGCCCAGCGAACCAGAAAAGGTTCTTGGTGAACAAGGGGATGACATGGTCATAACGCCATCTCCTAACGTAGACACAGCGCTTAAAGGTTCAGTCTCACTGACCGATATCGCTGACCAACTCACCGCTAGTCCCCAGCAACTAGTAGATGAGGCTCTAGTACTGTTAGGCTCTAAACACGAGGGAGAGACAGGGAGAGTAAATCCCTTCTCTTTAGGGATCTTGAGTGAAACAGAACTCGGCGAGAGTAAACAGTTTAACCCAAGCCAAACACCGTCCCCTAAATTGCAGGATCTAGTGAAGAAGGTGGAGGCTTTGGAGGCTGGAGTTGCTGGTGTTACTGTTGCTGTCTCTTCTCACTCTGGAAGATTGGAGGTCGGAGCTCAGTACATGGAGAACCTGATTGCCGTCCAAAATCAAATGATTGAAAAGATAAACAATCTTGGATTGGTACAGGTGGAGGTTGGGCGGTCAGTCGATGATGTCACTCATGGCATGTCTCAGTTCTGGACGAAGCTGAATGAACTACTTGATGCTATCTTTGGACGTAACAGGGCCGGACCTGGTCCTTCAACCGGTGGTGGTGGTGACGATAATAATGATGATGATGCTCCTGATGAGGATAACCCACTGAAGGGGGAGAAGGAGGATCAGGGCCTGAAAAAGCTGACTAGTAAGGGTTCGGTGATCGAGTCCTCAAACAAATCTGGTGAAAAGGTGGAGGAGGCTCAACCGGCTCTTAAGGACAAAGGCAAGCAGAAGATGGTAGTTGAAGAAGAAGCTGAGAAAGAAACACCTCTCGTCGATGTATTTATGAGAAACTTTATTGAAGATTCTGATGATGATGAGATGGATGTAGAAGCCTTAGTGGCAAGGAGGTCGAGACTCGAGCAACGGGCAAAAGAGTGGGAACAAGAAAGAGGTCTAAATCCTGGCGGATCTGGCGTAGGAGTTGCAGGTGATGTAGGAGACCACTCGGTTGCTGACGAGCATGTGCCAGAAGAAGAAGTTGATGAAGTAGTGAAAGAAGCGGAGATGCAAGAAGAGATTTTCAGGGAAGCCAGAAAAAGAGTGAATGAAGAAGTGTTTCAAGGAATAGTGGAAAAGGAACTAATGGCAAACGAGAAGAGAGCGGCTCAGAAAACTCAGCATGAGTATGAAATGAAAAAGATCAAAGATCCTAAGGTCCAGGCTGACATAAGGAGGGAAGGTCCCGAGTGGGACAAGGCTAGAGAAGCCTTAGTTGGACCAAGAGCCTATGCTCCTGACTCAGAAAGATTGAGTTTCCTTCTCCACAAGCTAGAAAATCTAAACCCTGGGCTGCTGAACTATCTAAACTGTATAAGACAGGGATGCACCTCCGTACAAGTCATATTCAAGGAGAAGGCATAGAATCTGATTATTACTTGGACACCCATAACAAGAATCGAGCCGTGTATGGTCGATGAAGCTTTCTTCCATGCAAGGGGTGCAAGTGAACTGGTAGAATTCGCTCACAAGGTAGACACCTCTGTCAAGACTGGAGTGCTGTTTAAGGAGAAACTGTTGAAGATGGCTGAAGACAGAGGGGTTGACATTATTCTAAATCCCTACCAGATCAGATACGTCCATGACAAGGTCTTGAGGATCGTAAATCTGCATAACTCGAAACTGACCCCAAGCGGAAATGTACTGAAGGCAGTTGCAAAGCTAGTCCTCTCAAAGGGTTTTCTAATAAAGGAAAAGAAGCTGGTGGCTAAGGACTTGGAGAAGTTGATAAGAAGGCAAGATGTTAGATACAAGTTGCCTGAAGCCAAACTACCAGTGGTTAAGAAGGAGCCTGAAGACTATGCATTCGAGCAGCAAGAAGAGGCAATAAAGGAGTATGTGCAGAGATACGGAGATCCAAGATTAGACATTCCTGAAGAAGGAGAAATTAGGGAGGAAGTTAGTGCAGTGGTTGGTGCAAATGTCAAGTTTGTCAAAAGCAAAGCTGAGAATGAGAATGATATGCATCATCTATACAGACAAGCATCAGGTGGAAACCGTCATTGAGATCAAGTACGACATCTTTGCAGAACACAATCATGAAACACTGTGTATCATAAGGGAATTGATTGATGAGATGGATGATGTTGACGAGTTTGATCAGGATTATCTAAGGGTCACGTTTGATAACTTCTGTAGGAGAAGACAACAGCTTGACATTCAGAGGCTACATCAATGCACCACCGCTATTGTCATTGGATACCCTAAGCAGCTGGTCATAAGGAAGAAAGGGGAAAAGGGGTATCCTGACAAAGTCACTAAGCTGAGGTTTGAAGACATTCCCACGAAGCTTACCACTCGCAGCATGGTTGAGAGGTGGTTGAGGTTGTTTCGAGACTACAAGATCAGAAATCATGTGGAAGCGGAAGGACTTAATCTTCTCAAGAAAAGGATGGATGAAGTCTGCAACCCTGAGTTCATGAAGAAAGAAAAAGCAGCCAAGAAGAAAGCTCGTGAGGAAGATGAGCGCAAGAAATCGAAGTTTTAATATATTATGCTTGTAATGTTTCTTTGCGTTGTAATTTGTTTTCTTGTTTTCCTGCATTGTAAGTATATTATCTGTTTTCTTGTGTAGTGTAAGGTAGAAGTTAGTTAGCTAAGTGTCTTGAAACTGGTTTATATTAGGCGTCAATTATTTCGCGAAGTTCGGCGGTGGTAATACTGCTAAAAGGACTTCAGAAGGATAATTGAAGATTGAGTGGACCGTGCTCTTAAGTACTTAGAGAAAATCTCTAGAAGAGCATGAAGCCATTTGATCGAGCCAACAGGTGTCCAATTTTGGCACTTGAAGTATCAGTAATAGACATGAAGCTAGTTAATCAAGCCAAGCATTATGCAAGTTGACATGATCTTTTATGAATGTTATTTTATCTTTTTCAGTCCCTGGTTAGTTGAGTTATCCTCATTGTGAATTTGGTTGTCATTGTTAGACAATCAAATAGGGGGAGATTGAAAGGCATAGGTGTACTAACTTGTAACACTTAATTACTATGTAACTTAACTAGGTAAAAGATAAAACAACATCAAAACAAGGGAAACTGAAGAAGCACATGGAATCAATCAACTGAAGAAATGGTAATGATACTTGGTAACTACAAGTATCTAATTTGGTTAATCAAGAATGCCTAAGTGAGAAGAAGTTCAATCTCAGTATTGCTCATGCCCTAACTTATGTAATGGAGAATCAAATTAATGTCAAAGAAGCATCAAGAAGACCAAAGTGATTTCATGTAATGTATCTCAACAACTGGATAATGTAAAGGTTAATCAACAAATGAGAACTGACATTCAGAAGCAAGAACCCCTACAAGACTAGTCACTTATGAGCCAGACCATTGCATCAAGTGCATTGGAGGCAAGTTCATGTCAGTAATAGAAGATCTCATTTGAATTGAGTGAGGAAAAGAAATTGAAGAAGCTAGGGAAACTTGCTCATAAAGGTTAATCCACAATTAGTCACTAAAGAAAGTCAACATTGGATGAGTGCATATTTGCTAAGGCAAATGTCGATCCACAGCAGATCGAGATGCGGATCGAGATTGATAATTGAAGAAAAACATTGCAAGGCAAATCTCGATCCACGGCAGATCGAGATTCTCACAGATCGAGATCGAGATTCTCATAGATCGAGATCGAGATTTTCACAGATAGAGATCGAGATTCTCATAGTTCGAGATCGAGATTTTCACAGATCGAGATCGAGATCGAGATTGTCGACCAAGATCGAGATCGAGATGGGTCCAGGCCGAGATCGAGATGCGGGTCGATATGTAGCATTTAATGTTCAAGGGACAATTGGCTTATTGTGAACGGTTGATCTAGAGTGGTTGGGAAAGTACTTTTTGTTGTCGAGTCCTGATTGGGCCACGTACACAAAAAGGACAAGATCAAGACTACACGACATTATAAAAGCAGCACTTTGTTTTCATTTGTATTTGATTTTTATCCATCTCTGTATTTCTACGATATTTTTCAAGAGAGAGCATTTACTGTAAAATAATAGTGAGAGAGAGGATCAGTTGAATCAAGCTTTAATTGCTGTATTTATTGTTCAACTGATCATGATGCTTTTATGAATGTTGTAGCAAATCCCTCAATGAATATAAAGATATATTCTTGAAATTCTGTGTCATCATTTATTACATGCATATTTGTATATTCTCTCATTACTTTTAAACAGTTGTATTCACCCCCCCTACAACACTTTGGACCTAACAGGATTACAACCATAATTTAAAGCGCTTATGGCTTTGGGAAAAAAATGCCTTGATGGATGACCGTACAATCACTTTTAGCTAAGCAAAGAAGGTTTTGGAGAAAGTACTAAACATGTTATTCTTTTATCAGACGTGCATGCTTTGTGCAGTGGTGGGGAAATCTTAGGTTCTGTCATTTACTTGTATATTAAGTAAGTTTCAAATTTGAAAATTTTGTTATGTAGTTCTTGATTAGAATTTTGAACTTGTCTAAATGATTGTTTAAATTTCTTATACAGTATATTGCAAGACCATTTGAGAAGGCATAAGATGTCTGAGATGATATCATTTGTTAATCTTGGAAAGATAGGCGCCCTCGGTTGTGGAAATGCAAGAGAAAGGTCAAAAGCTCTTTCTTTAAGATTTAAGAATGCAAAGCCAGGTCAAATATTTCTATTTCCATATAACCATGTGTGAGTACCCCTATATATTACTTTTATTACTTTGTTACTTGTGATATGTAGATTCACTTTTAATTTTACTCTTTTGCCATGTGACATGCTTTATTTTGCATATCTAGTTCTAATATATAATTGTTAGTTCTAAAGTTCAATATTTAAGTTTTTTGAAATAGAGTTGGTATTGCTACAAATTAAGTTCTATAAAGTATCTTTTACTTAGGAATTAATTGTTGGAAACAATTTTTTGATGTTTATTACTTTTCACCTAATTTAGCATATATAGTAATATATAAATTGGAGGAAACTCGTAAATAATCGAAGTCATTAATTGGTGGAATTAACTAAACTCATATTGTTACTATTCAGCATGTCATATAGTACAAATTGCAGTAGCCAATTCAATTGACACACACATTTACTTTTTAATCACTCCTCGGAATAAGAGTAATATAACTGAAAGATTAATGCAGATTGATCATGTTAATTAGTTGAGGACCGTGTTTGAGGGAATGAGCCGGGTAATATAAAACTTATCGTCAATGACTTGCTAGGAAAGAAAAAGATTATCGATGTGGGAATTTAATTTCAATAATTTGTTGACTATTGAGTCAGTGTTTAATTTTTTTAGGACACTCTTCACTAAAAAATAAGAGAAATTGTAAAAAAAATGTTATTTTGTTTTCCATCTTGGTAATTTTAGGTTCTTTAAAACTTCATGTTAAATTGGCTTTCTATTATTATTTATGACTTTGATTAATATATTAATGTATAAATTTGACATGTTCCGATTAGTATTTATGAAATTATGTTCTAATTAAACAATGTGACATATATATATATATGTATGTATGTATGTATGTATAATGTCTTCATCCTTTATTAGGAATCATTGGACATTGACTGTTGTGATCCCAGACACGCAACTGGTGTACCACATGGACACACTGAAGCGTCGGATAGCAACTGAAGAATGGACAAAAGTGGTTGACAAGTAAGTGCCACATCATAAAATTATTTAATGTTCAATCTTTTAAGTGCTTATGTGTTATTGTTGATATATATTAATATATTGGCACAATGGCATTAAGCTTTACAAGGAAAATGCGAAGAAGTTTTTGAAGAAGAAAATAGTATGGGAGAATTTGGCGGTAATATTATTTCCGTAATATGTATGTTATCAATCAGTTCTCTGGTCTCTGCATGTATGTTTAATTTCTATAATTTCTTCGTGTATTTATCAGGTCATTCCTCTCCAAAATGGGAGTAAAGATTGTGGCTTGTTTATCATGCCTTATATGAAAGAAATATCCACGGACAAGGAATTCAGATTTGCAACAAATGTATAAATTATAATTTTCATAAACTTGTGTCAATGTTCTTGTGTTTTATGGTGACAATCTCTGAGTTGCACTTTATTTTACAGTGGCTATGAAGGACAAACCTAGCTTATAGTGTCGAGGACATCAATGAAATTATGATTGATTGGGCAGAGTACTTCATGAAGCACCACACTACTTAAAAGCTTCAAGGTCAAGGCATTTGGTATTTTTGGTTGAACATGGATGGTTTAGGATTTTTAATGGGAATCTGTTGAATTTTTAATCTGGATTTTCATCCCAAAATATTTGGTTGGTTTTGGTAACCTTGTTAATTATTTGTTATTTTGCTTCTGATTTTGGATTTAGAATGATGTAAAGGTGGTTTGGTCGGTGAATGATTAGATGATTCTGGTGGTTTTTTAGTCAATGAATGGTTGTGTTTTGGTAGTTTTTGGTGAATTTAGTATTGGTATATTTTGGCTTTCTGATTTTCTGTTATAGCTTGTTTATTTTTTTCCCAAAACCATTGTTTGTTCTATGTTTAGCTAATGGGACATCTATAAATACAATTGTTATTAACCACATCAGACAATGGCCAACCTTTTTGAAAATATTGATTGTAAAAACAATGGCTTTTAAACAACTAACCATTCTGGGAAGAAATATTATACAATACATTAAAAGAAAAATAATTGTTTGATGATAAGAAACACAACTAAAAATTGGTGTCAAAGCAAAGAAACTAATGCAACTGAGAATAAACCAATCAATGTTGGGTTACTTTCTCAAAGATAGCTCAAAGAAAAATTGAAGTCTGTCACTAAAAAGAGTAAGCCTAAAAAGATCAAGAGGAATAGAAATGGGAAAGTAGGAATTTCTAAGGAAAATAATTATAAGAATATTCCTGATGCTCCTAGAAAAACATGTTTCACATGTGGAAATCTTAATCATCTTGTTATTGACTATAGGCAGAATATAAAGAAAGACCTAGATCAGTAGATGGGAAACAAACTAGATATAGACCACAAAGTTCTTGTTTTCATTGTGGTAGTTATGGCATTCTATTTACACTTGTAAAGAATATCATAGTCTGTATTTCAACTACTATGAGTTTTTGCCTCATTCGAATAAAACTCATGTTTTTTCTAATTATACTATTAAAAGAAAGACAAACTCTGAAAATGAAAACTCTGTTAACTTAAACTCTGATAAAGTTACTTTTGTTGCAAAAATTAACAATTTCAAAAAGAAAGGATCCAAACTTGTTTGGGTCCTCAAAGACTCTAATTAAGTTGCATTAATTGATTGTGGGAAAACATGAAAAATATCCTAATAATTGACAGTGAATGTTCTGCAAACATGACTGGAAACAATCTCTGCTTTCAGAGTTTGAGGGGAAGGATGGCCCAACAGTATCTTATGGAGATGGCAACATAGGAAGAATACTGGGATATGGCAACATTGTGATTGGAAATGTATTCATTGAAAATATAGCTCTGGTTGAAGGACTCAAACATAATCTATTAAGTGTGATTCAAATGACAGACAGAGGTTATTATGTGGAATTTCATGAAATACATTGTAAAGTCAAAAACAAAAAGACTGGTAAAGTGGTTTTAATTGGTCACAGACATAACAATCTATTTGAAACAAGCTTGGAGGTAAACACTGAAGGACCTATGACTTGTCTTCTTGGCAAGGATACTTCAATAAAAAGCTGGAATTGGCACAAGAAGTTGTGTCACTTAAATTTTGGAAACATAAATTACTGGTAAGAAAGGATCTAATTAGAGGTATTCCAGAGGCTCAGTTTCATCCTGATGGACTTTGTGATTCATGTTAAAAGGCAAAACAGAGAAAGACATCTTTCAAAAGCAAAATTGAATCATCAATTGAAGAACCTTTTCACCTGCTACATCTTGATCTATTTGGTCCTGTCAACATAATGTCAATAAGAAAGAAAAGATATACTCTAGTGATTGCTGATGAATATACCAGATTCACTTGGGTGTACTTCTTACACAAGAAGGATGAAATTGCTGAGACAATTTTTGATCATATTTCTATGATTGAAAATGGATCAACACTCAAAGTAAAAATTCTGAGGAGTGACAATGGAATAGAGTTTAAGAACTCTGCAATGGAGGAATTCTGTACAACCAAAGGAATCATTCAGTAATTCTCAGCACCTGGTACACCTCAGCAAAATGGTGTAGTTGAAAGAAAGAACAGAACCCTCATTGAAGCTGCAAGGTCTATATTGAAAGGAGCAAAACTTCCTACTTATTTATGGGCAAAAGCTGTAAACACTGCATGCATCACTCAGAATTGTACTTTGATAAACAAGCATGGAGTGACTCTATATGAATTATGAAGGGAAGGAAACCAAATGTGAAATACTTTCACATATTTGGAAGTAAGTTTTTAATTCTTAAAACACATCTTAAGCAATTGAAAAATTTTGAACTCAAAGCAGATGAAGGCATTTTTGTTGTTATTCCACAACCTCCAAAACTTCTTCAAATGAATTTAAAGTGTTTAATCTGAAAACCAAGGTAGTTATGGAATCTATAAATATCTCTTTTGATGAAACAAAGATAACATGATTACATGATGAAGAAGATCAGGAATCTCCGAGTTTTGAAAATGAATTGCTCAAAGGATAATAAGACACAGACTCTGATGATCCAAACTCTGAGTCTCCAAACTCTGATGAAAAGGAAATAGTAATTGAAGATTCTACACATGTGGAGGGGGAACAACATCAATCTTCTACTGAAATTGCAGAACCAACCTCAATCATTGAAATCTCAGAGTCTGACAATCTCTGACAGAGACAAACTCTGAGAGGTCAAACTCTGATCAATCAAATTCTGAAGTATGCACAACTGCAAGGGGAGGATCAGCATTCACTGAGGAATCATACTATGATGGCATAGATCTTGGGGGAGCTTCTAGTTCAAGAAATATTCCTCATCCAAGGAAATGGACCAAAGATCATACACCTAACTTGATAATTGGTGTTCTAGATAGTGGAGTACAAACAAGAAAAGCAACTCAGAATGAATATCTCTATCATAGTTTCTTATCTCAAACAGAGCCAAAGAAATTTGAAGAGGCTCTTAAGGATGCAGACTGGGTTACTACAATGCAAGAGGAATTAAATAAGTTTGAAAGAAATGAAATTTGGAATCTTGTTCCAAGACCAAAGAACAGATCCATAGTTGGCACAAAATGGGTGTTCAGGAACAAGACAGACTCTTATAGGATTATAACAAGGAACAAAACAAGTCTAGTTGCTAAATGCTACTCTCAACATGAAGATATTGACTATGATGCCTGTAGCCAGACTTGAAGCAATCAGAATCTTTCTAGCTTATGATGCTCACAAAAAGTTTAAAGTATACCAAATGGATTTCAAAAGTGCATTTCTAAATGGTGAAATTGAGGAGGAGGTGTATGTTGAACAACCTCCTGGTTTTGTGAATTCCAAGTTTGTAAATCATGTCTACATGTTGGATAAAGCCTTGTATGGACTCAAACAAGCTCCTAGAGCCTGGTATGAAATTCTTGCTCAATTTCTACTTGAAAGTGGTTTCACAAGAGGTATAGTTGATAAACCTTGTTATATAGAAATCAGGGTAAGGACTTATTATTGGTTCAAATATATATTGATGATATTATATTTGGATCTACTAATGAGAAACTTTGTGAAATATTTTCAAAGATTATGTAGTCCAGGTATCAAATGAGTATGATGTGAGAGACGTGCTATTTCTTAGGGTTTCAAGTGAAACAGACTGATAAAGATATTTTCATAAGTTAGTCAAAATATACAAGAAACTTACTCACAAAGTTTCAAATGCAAGACTCTACATCTGCTACAACTCCTATGGCTATAGCAATCAAATTGGATCAAGATACTGGTGAGTTAATTGATATGACAACATATAGAGGTATAATTGGATCACTTCTATACTTAACTGCCAGTAGACCAGATATTATATTTGCAACTTGTTTGTGTGCTAGATTTCAGGAAAATCCAAGGGAACCACATTTGATTGCTGTTAAGAGAATTTTTAGATATCTCAAGGGAACCATCAATCTTGGATTCTGGTATCCTAGAGAGTCTGACTTTAAACTTATAGGCTATTCAGATGTTGATTTTGCAGGATGTAAAATAGACAGGAAAAGTACAAGTGGAAGTTGTCAATTTCTAGATGGAAGAATTGTCTTACGGTTTAGCAAGAATTGTCCACAACAACTGTAGAGGCTGAATATATAGCTGTAGGAAATTATTGTGATCAGATTTTATGGATGAGGAATCAGTTGTTGGACTATGGTTTGAACTTTACTAAAATTCCTATTTATTGTGATAACCAAAGTGTCATTGCAATGACAGGAAACCCTGTTCAACATTCCATGACAAAACACATCAGTATCATATATCACTTCATAAGAGAATTATGGAAGGCACAATTGAAGTGCATTTTGTTCCAATAGACCAACAACTAGCAGAATATTCACAAAGCCATTATGTGACGCAACATTTACAAGATTGGTTTCTGAACTGGGAATAGTGACAACTAGCTCAATACCAAACAACAAGTAACAGATATTCATCAGTGATTAAACTCTTAAAAGTGACTCGGGCTCTGCAAACTCTAATGTCCACAACTATCAGTGTTTATGGTAAACTCTGACAGAGTATGTGGTAAACTCTGTTAGAGAATGCGATAAACTCTGATCGATGGAGAGTATAATCTCGGATCTCAGTAAACAAGTCAAACTCTTTATTATTTTTATTTGTTTTTTCAAATAAATAATTATTATTGATTATTTTATTTATGGCATCATATTTAATTTTGTAACGTGATATTTTTTTAATCTCTGATTGGAGTTACACCGACTGCACATGTCTGTCAAGAAAAATGTTTCATTTTTGTACACAGATACTTACACATATATGCTGTATCTTGAGACTTGCACTACTCATTACTCATCAAGTCATATTATGCCACGTGTCCCACTAAGAGTTAAAAGTTGATTGAGAGGGAAGTGTAAATTCATTCATACTTTGAATTACTATTCTCATCTGCTTCTTCTTCTCTCTCTCTCTCTCTATCTCTTCTTACAAAACCTTAATCTCTAAAGCATCGTTAAGCTGTATCAATAGGTTCCAACAAGGGAATTATTTTTGAGAATTTCATGTTTGGAACCACTAAATACACTGCTCTCCTATATAAATCAGATGCACTTGAGGCGTTTCATGTCGTTTAGGATTTTCTAAATCAAAGCATTATTAGGTATGCTTTTCAAGAACCCAAAGAGATCTCTACTCAAACTCTGACAAAGATTTGGTCGACTGCAACCTTCAACAATGCTAGCAATGAGGAAGAGCACATCGTCATTTTCAAATGTAATGGCCGTCACTCTATAACTCCTGAGGTGGTGCGCAAGGCTTTACGCCTCCCTGAAGTGGCTAGATATGATGATCTAGTCGATGATTTCATAATTAGGGATTTCTTCAAGGACATTGGCTACATGGGTAGTCATTCAAAGCTGGGCAATTTAACAATGCCAAATTTACGCAAAGAATGGAGCTTCTTCTTTGACAGCATAACCAGAGTGTTTACTGCTAAATGCACAAACTTTGATGTTATACCACAAATCTCTCAGCAAATTGGGTATTTTCTGACCCACAATCTTTCATTTAATTTTCCTTGTGCTTTGATTAGGAAGATAGCCAATAAGCTTAAAATTAAGAAAGATAGGCCTACTATTTATTATGCTAGGTTTTTGCAATTAATTTTTAGCTATATGTTGCCTGATGTTGGTTTTGAGGATGATCAGTGTTGGGTCCCAAAGTATCGTAGAAGGGGGGTCAAATACGATACTCAAAATAATTTATAAATTCTTTTCAGAATTTGTGGATAAATAAATTATTGTTACAGAGTGGGTTTGGCCGTTTGTAGTGTTTAGGTGAGCTGTCTACTAATTTTCTGTGTGTCCGGATAAATCAATTAGGTTCAAGAAAATTAGCAAGTAAAATAAACGGGATAAGATTCGGGGAATATATCTTTTATATATATACCCGGAGGTTGCTACACCCAGTTACAAATATAACTGGTTTACGAAGAACAAAATGAGTTCTTCGCTACTAACACAAAAATATAAGGCTCAGTTCCTATATAAATATATTTAAATTAGTACAAGAAAAATTTGAGTCCGTAGAGAATAATATTTAGGAGTCCTGAGTATTTTTTGTTAAAGAACCGAGTCCTAATATTTAATCGGAAGCAAGGTATGGGTGTATATAAATTATGTCTTCATGCTCCCGGACATGGCTGATGCTCTCTACTATTTTTGCTGGGGAAGACTCTCCTCCCTTTCAAAATGAAATGATTGTCTTCTATTTATAGTGTAGACTTGAGTTCAATAAAGTAGCTGCTTGAATCTGATTGGCTCCGCTTGGGGGCGATTGTAGCATTAGAAGCTAACAGGCGATTTTAGTCTTAGAAGCATACGTTAAATCTAATGGGCGATTGTAGGTGTTGATTGCAAGGGGTAATTTTCTCCTTTCAAAATATACTAGGTGATTTGTAATGGTGATAGATTTAACATGGTCAAAGTGCAGTTTAGTCACTGTACTTTGACCCCCCATTCATTCATTGACTGAAGTTCACCAACTTCCATTTCTCGTACCAAAGTCTTGTCACAATACACCTTGTACCCTGAGCTGTTTCCGTTCTTCGACTGTAGTTCAGAAACTTTCACTTCTCGTACCAAGGTTGGGACACTTTGCACCCTACACCCTTTGAGCTATTTAGCTGTTTGGCTGTAGCCTCTACAAATCACGTTTCGTACCTTAATAAATAAACGTTTTTTCCAAGTACGTTCTTCAACTTAACCATTCTTCTATAAGTAATACCCAGATTCCTTTCACGAACCGCTGACGCCTAGTGCAACTGGTCTGGTTCATAAATGACTAACTTTGAACCAGGTCTTCGTATTATTGTCTTACGTACATTGTTAAGTTTGCAGCAACTTCATTGTTTCGAACACTGACTGTCAATAAACATAGTACTTTCATTGGAATCTTTTCTGGCACTTAGACAACGTCTCCATTATTACCATAATCTTGAATACATCATTTTGTTCTTCACTGACGCTTGAACATACAAATGAACTTCTTTTAGTGAGTATAACTCCAAGACTGCAGCTGTCTTCTTAATCCTTTGTCTTTACCATGTCTTCAATTCTTCTAGATTCATATGCTTCGAACATTGTCTATTTTCAATCAATGCTAATACACTGAAATCTTTTAGTGGCACTTTATATTGAATCATCAACACTTCTGAAACCCTGAAAGTCTTTACACATTATTCTTCACTGAGGCTTGAACATATTAATGAATTTCTTTCAGTGACCTGTAGTAGACTTCAAAACTTCTTCTAATGTCTTGATTCACTGTATTTGCCTTGTCTTCATTTCTTCCTGATTTCCATGTATACGTAGCATTACTTACTTGTCTTGTTCTAGTGTTGAGTTATCATGATTACTATTCATACGGCTTCGTAATCTCACCAACAATCTCCCCCTATTTGATTGTTAAAATTAGCAAACAAATCCCATAGAGAGGATAACTCAACTAACAACTAGAAAAAGTAATGGTCCGGGACTTGTAAATAATACTACTGGTTTTTCTTGATCAGATTCTGCATTTCCAGAATTCTTGTGTAACTAAAATGAAAGATGTTTGTTCCTCTAGCACTGAACTGATATTCAAGTAGTATCATCTTCATTTTCTCTGTGTTTGAGCTTCCTTTACTTCAAAATCCTTCATAGTTTGAACTTAAAGAACTTATCATGAACAGAGCTTCATGAGAATCAATATTCTAGGAAACATCTTCAATAGAACATTGAATATAGCTCAAGTAATGTTGTCCCCCTAAGAATGTGATTCTTCTTCTTTTTCTTCTTATCCCTTTATATGAACAATGGAAGTATCAATTCTTTTCTGTACATCCCTTTTGGATGAAGAATCCTCTACTGAAAACTCCTTTCAAGTATAGGATACAGTTTCTTGATTATTCCATATTCTGTTGTTTCCTATAAGGATCAGAAGATAAGATTTTTTTCTTTTTCTTGTCTAAATTCTCCCCCTAAGGTTATTAACTTCTCCCATAAGGATACGAATATAAGACCTTGTCCTTTTTCTTCTTTTTCATGTATACTAAATTCTCCCCCTTATTTGAGGAATACTCCAATGGCCCATGATCTTTTAAATGGCTTGTCTTCCAAAGAAGGTTCTCCTCTATCATTAATTGGGAAAAACATAGTATCTTTTCTTTCAGAAGTAGCAAGTAGCAAGGGTAAGTGTTTGGTCTATGGTGTCCTCACTTCTACTATGTTCTGTTGGTGTTTATACTCAAGTGTCGAGCACTTAGAAGTGTTTCACTCTTTCTCTCCCTATCTCTCAATCAAGTGTATCTCTCCCTCACTTTCACTCAAGTGTTTCTCTCTCTCTCTCTCACTTTCACTCTGCATTCCAAATATAGCCTTCTGTACTTGCAAGTGAAATCCATCAATTCATTTATATTCTCATCACCTAATTCATCAGAATGAACTGATTCACTATCAAGTGGAGAATTGCCTCGTAGAGGTGTTCTTGCCAAGCAGTTGGCTCTCAAACCCAGATAAATCTGAACAAGAGATCTCCCTTTCGGGATGTAGAAGATTAACTTCTGTTTGAGGTAGATACCTTGGACAATGTAATGTATGGCAAATTAGAGTCTGTATCTCCTCTGAATGCATATACCTCTCTTTGTGCACGCCTTGCAATATGTTCCTAGAATTTATATATTAAGGCTTACCATCAGCGTGAGTGCCGCCGGTGGAGTGCTTGACTAATTATAAGATGCTCTGGCTGACGAGCGAATATCAATGGACTCACCTTGTTGAGAGAATGATTTCAGTGACAGTTTAATTTCCTTTTCAGCTCTGCATCCTTTTGAGAAGATGCAGATGAGCTTACAGTTACCTCAGTTATATACTACTTTGCTTCTCTTGAGGTAGAGTTGTGTGTGCACTTCCGAGTTCATCCTTATTTGATGCATCAAGTCCAGTTTCTCCCTTATCAACCTCTAACTTACATGAGTTCCTTATATCTCTAAGGGTTAATATATGGAAGTGGATGAATCAGTATTTGGTACTATGGGCTGGGTAAGAGATTGATGGGTTTTCAACCTCTTGGCCAGCTTCTAAAGCCACTAAGGGCTAAAAGGATAGAATCAATCAGGATAAAAAGATAATCACTATAACATTCCAAAATATATTTTTCATCCCAATCAGAAGGAAAAATATAATAAGGAATGGTAATAGATTACATTAAAGTGCTTTTCAGCAAAAGAGTTTTGTCGGATCTAAAGATTTATAATTTAAGAGCATGGTATGAAATTTTCTTTAAGATACTTATCCCATCATAAAACGCGGGAAAGTGTATCAGAGAAGAAAGTTTATATCCCTTATGAATTTCTTATAAGGCAAACTTCCCATGATAAAACGCGAGAATTTATACCAAAGCAGAAATTCAACTCTCTTACCAAATTTTATATCAATAAAATGACTCTTTTCCATTAAACATTTTCACTGTACATTTTGAAAAAAGTTTTGCAAAACATCTTTATCAGATAGAGGACTATGATTTTCCGACTCATAATGCAATTATGATTTACCTCATTTTTGTCCACCTGATAGTATCCCCGTCTTAAAATAAAAACATGACAATTGGGGTTGGATGAATGCTTAACAATACAGTATTAGGCCTTCAAAGCAACAACCACTGTTTAGGTACTATGAATCAATGTGAAACATACATTGAAACAGGTGTTTGAAAACAAATCATTTTACAAGTGATTGATTACTTGAAGTTAAAAACAATTTCTCTGAAAAAATAACTGTCACGAAGTTTCTGCCACTTTAAAGGAAAAATTAAGAGAGAAAACCAATTTTTAAGAGAGGATAAAATATTTTGAGATTTAAAGAAAGATTATCCTCAAGAAAAGTTTGATTCACGCCCTAGGATTTAGAAATCAAAGTAGGGATATAAATCAAAAGACTTTCAAAAGAGAAATTTTGAAAAAGAATTTTGAAGTTTTCTTCTCTAAAACTGATAGAAAAATGAATGTATCTTTGAATAAAAAGTTTTGAAAAAGAAATAGACAAGAATTTCTTTTTAAAACATTCAGGTTTAAAATTCAGTCAAAGAAAGAAAATTAATAGTGTTAGGAATATATTCATTTGATGATGTACAAAATGCTAGAACAGGGTCTAGCTTAGTTTATTTGTATAAGTCTTTCTAGTCTCTGAAATGTATAATCAGAGTCTAGATAGTCAACATTCATGTTACTTGTACTTAGAAGAATTTCTGTAGAAAGTGAAACTATCAGAGTCTGCATGAAGATCAGAGTCTGGAAGGTGATCAGAGTCTATAGACTATCAGAGTCTATGATCTATCAGAGTCTACATATGATCAGAGTCTGAAGATCATCAGAGTCTGAAGGTTTCAGAGTCTATACAGTTAAAGTTAAATTTGGAAGAAGATCACAGGAATGGAAAGTCTTCGAAGATCAAGATAAATATATTGCAGATATGCTATGGGAAAGAAAGAGAATTCTGGAAGGAAACTATCAACTAATAATTAGGAATTATATTCCTATTATAATTTATCTTTCTGTTATTAGTTGATAGGCAACTCTCTATATAAACACTATGTAACCTAATTGTAAAGGTGTGAAAGTCGAAGCATAATTTGTCTGAGTGATATTTTTATGAGAGCATAGAGATAAAGAGAGTTGCTGTGATAAACACAGAGAAGCTGCTAGGGTTTGTATACATCCTAGGAGAGTTTTGTATTTATAAATCAATAATACAAACAGTACTTATTCATATCTTTGTGTTTGAGTTTTGTTCTTAATTTGATTTTAAATCAGGCAGAAAAGACACACAAGTATTCAACCCCCCCTTCTACTTGTGCAACTGGGAAAACAATTGGTATCAGAGCCTAACGTTTAAAATCGATCAAAGATGTCTGGAAACAAAATGGCAATTCTAAGATTCCTATGCTTAAGAGAAACGAGTTCACCCACTGGAAGGTTAAGATGCTGCACCATTTGAAAGCAACATACCCTGACTATCTTGAAAGAATTCATGAAGGACCCTATGTGCCCTTAAAGCTTGTGCCTCAAATCAATGAAGAAGGCAAAGTAACTGAAGAACACTTCATTGAGAAACCAAAGGCTGAATGGACAAAAGAGGACAAGGAGAATGTCCTTAATGAGGCAAAGGTCAAAAACATACTCTTTAACAGTTTGGATTCTGTTCTTACAAACTGTGTTATATCATGTCAAACTGCTAAGGAGATGTGGACAAAACTTGAAGTGCACTGTCAAGGGACTAAAGATGTCAAGAAGAATGCAAGGTCTTTGCTAATTCGAGAGTATGAGTATTTTGAAGCAAAATCTGGAGAATCTATTACTGAGATGTATGATAGGTTTACTAAACTCTTGAATGAGATGGCTATGCTTGGTAAGGTTTATGATTCTGAAGATACCAACACCAAGTTTCTGAGAGCACTTCCTGAAGAGTGGGACAATAAGACTACACCCATAAGGGAAGCTAGAGATTTGGATGAACTAACTCTAAAAGAATTGTATGGCAGGCTCAAGACATATGATTTAGAGATGCAACAGAGGAAGAATAAGAAGTATGTGAAGACAAAATCTGTAGCACTCTTAATGGAGTCTGAAAAAGAACAACAGGAACAATCCATTGAAACAAGAATCAAGGATTCAAGAAAGAAGGGTAAAACTATTGTGGAGTCAGAGTCTACTGACACAGACTCTGATTCTAATGAAGAGATTGATCTAAGTCAAATGATGGCTATGTTTGCCAAAACTTTCAAAAGAATGAAATTTAACAAAAGAACTGGCAAATTTAGCAAAAGATCATCATTCAAGAAGGAAGATGAGAAGAATGAAAAGAACAAGAGTACTATAATCAAACTTGACAAAGCAAAGGTCAAATGTTTCAACTGTGGAATATTGGGGCACTTTGCCAGTGAATGCAGAAAGTCAAAATGTCAAGGAAAAGGAAAAGCACTTTTATCAATAGGAAAGGATTGGGCAGATTCAAGCTCAGAGGATGAAATTGATTATGAAAATCTAGCATTGATAACATCCTCCTCAAGAAAATCACAATCTCCCAAAGAACCCTCATCTCCTAAAACTCAGGTATCAATCTTTACTCCTGAATCCTTAATTAACTTGGACTCTAATGGCATAGAAATTGTGCAAAGCGAGGTTGATAAAATAATGACAACATGTAGCTCTCTCACTAGTGAAAGTGAAAGGTTGAGAGAAGAAAATTTAACCTTAATTAAAAGGAATGATCATTTAGAGTCTGAGTTATTATTAATGGAACAATACAAAAAGGATTCTGAGAAATATAGTCATAACTACACTGAAATTTTGAAAGCCTATGACTATGTTAAGAAAGAACTAGAAGAAGAGAGACTTAAGTTTAAAGTCTGGACAGACTCTGGCATAAAAGTTCAAGAAATTCTCAATAACCAAAATGTTTGTCAAACTGCTGGTCTAGGCTATGAAAATAGTCAAGGCAAAAGACCTATTGTTGAGAATGATAACAATGCAAAAGCTAGCCAAGCTAATAAGACTAAAGACAAAAGCACATTTATTCCTGTTAAGTTTGTGACTCCTAAAGAAAAGACTGAAACCTCAAACTCATTTGTCAATAGTCCCCTTGTTGTTGACAAAAAGACAGATGAAACTGGAACAAATAACACTAAGAAATAAATAAACATAGAGTACTTGTCTAAGTCTATGCTAAAAGAAAGGCTAGAGAACTTATCAGAGTCTACCAAAACTAGGAGAAATAGGAATGGTAAAGAAGGCATTAATAAAGCAAATAATTATCAAAAGGATCCTAATGCTCCTAGAAAGAAGTGTTTTAGATGTGGCAACCACAACCATTTAGCTATAGATTGTAAGGCAAAAATTGAGAAGAAATCAGAGTCTAGTCCTCCACAGACTCTGAAAAGTCACTACATTCCACAGAAACCTTGTTATCACTGTGGTAGCATATTTCACTCTATTTATATGTGTAAGGACTATCATGATTTGTATTTCAATTTGTATGAGCTAAAATCGTCTATTGATAAAAGTTTGTATGACACTGTAAAGACTCCACCAGAGTCTAAAGCAACAAAGGAGACAGGTAAACCAAAGGTGAAAATTACTAAACCTGTTTCACCTAAAGTTAGTGGAAAAGGATCCAAAACTGTTTGGGTCCCCAAAACAACTAACTAGTTGCTTTATGTATGCAGGGAACAAGGGTAAAGAATATAACTCTAATCCTGGACAGTGGATGCTCAGGACACATGACTGGAAAGAAATCCATGCTTACAGACTTTGTGGAAATGGTTGGCCCAGAAGTATCCTTTGGAGATGGCAACAAAGGACAAACACTAGGATATGGCAAGATTGTACTTGGGAATGTCATCATTGAACAAGTAGCTCTAGTTGATGGCTTAAGACACAATTTGATAAGCATAAGTCAACTAGGAGATAAAGGTTACCATACGGGCTTTGACAACAAAGAGTGTCTTGTGACTCAGAAAGAAACAGGTGTTCTGGTTTTTAAAGGACACAGACATGGTAACATTTATGAAGCCAGCTTGGAGGATTGCATACACAGTGAACTCACATGTCTATATAGCAAGGCCTCAATTGAAAAAAGCTGGAAATGGCACAAGAAACTGTCACATATCAACTTTAAAACACTAAACAAGTTGGTTAAACAGAATCTTGTAAGAGGATTACCACAGGTTGATTTTGTGCAAGATGGACTCTATGAAGCATGTCAACTTGGAAAGCAAAAGAAATCATCCTTCAAGAGCAAGACAATAAACACCATTTCTGAACCCTTTTATTTATTGCACCATGATTTATTTGGTCCAGTAAATGTTATGTCTATTAATAAAAAGAAATATGCTCTTGTTATTGTAGATGATTTTACAAGATTCACATGGGTTTTCTTTCTACATTCAAAGGATGAAGCTCCACAACACATAAAAGACCATATCACTTTTCTGGAAAGAAATTCAAAGAAAACAGTTAGAGTTCTAAGGAGTGACAATGGCACTGAATTCTAGAATTCAATTATGGAAGACTACTGTGCATTAAAAGGAATTTCTCAACAATTTTCTGCACCAGGAACTCCTCAACAAAATGGAGTTGTGGAGAGAAAGAATAGAACCCTCATAGAAGCTGCCAGAACAATGCTGGCAGAGTCTAAGCTACCAGTATATTTTTGGGCAGAGGCAGTCAATACAACATGTTTCACTCAAAACTGTACTTTAATAAATATGCATGGAAAGACTCCCTATGAAATGATAAAGGACAAGAAGCCAAGTGTGAAACATTTTCACATATTTGGATGCAAGTGTTATGTACTGAAAGTACATCCTGAAAATCTGAGCAAATTTGAAGCCAAAGCAGATGAATCAATTTTTCTTGGATATGCATTAAACACAAAAGCATTCAGAGTGTTTAATCTCAGAACCAAAATTGTTATGGAATCTATTCATGTTGCATTTGATGATAAAAAGTTTACAGAATTGCAAGATGAGTCAGAGTTTACTACACTGGAATTTGAAAATCTAAAAAGTTCTAAGATAAATGAAGAAGAAGAGGATGAAGACCCTCAAGTAACTACTAATCCAACACAGGAACCTGCACATTCTGAGGGGGAGCTAGGAAATACAACTCCAAATAATTCAGAGTCTAACAGGTCAGGGTCTACCCAGACAGAGTCTAGACAGACTGAGTCAAATTCCTCAAAATCTAACTCATCAGGGTCTGGATCAAGCAACTCTGAACCCTTGACAGATTCAAGAAATTTAGGGGGAGCCTCTTCATTTGAATTTCACTTAAATACAGAAGATACAAATGACTTAGGGGGAGCTTCTAGTTCAAGAATCAATCTTCCACCAGCTAGAAAATGGACAAGAGGTCACACTCCTGACTTAATAATTAGTGACCCTGAGAGTGGTGTACAAACAAGAACAGGCACTCAAAATGAATGTCTTTATAGCTGTTTTCTCTCAAAGAATGAACCCAAGAAAATTGAGGAAGCCTTGCAAGATCCTGATTGGATAATTGCAATGCAAAAGGAATTGAATGAATTTGAGAGAAACAAAGTGTGGAAACTTGTACCAAGGCCTAAAGATAGATCAATTGTTGGTGCAAACTGGGTGTACAGAAACAAACTTGATGAGAGGGGAACTGTAATAAGAAACAAAGCAAGGCTAGTTGTAAAAGGAAACTCACAGGAGGAAGGAATTGATTATGATGAAACTTTTGCACCAGTAGCAAGATTGGAAGCCATAAGAATGTTTCTTGCCTTTGCAGCTCATTCAATATTCAAGGTGTATCAGATGGATGTAAAAAGTGCCTTCTTGAATGGAAAATTGGAAGATGAAGTCTATGTGGAGCAACCACCAGGATTTGTTGATCCTAAATATCCTGATCATGTTTACAGATTAGATAAGGCACTTTATGGATTGAAGCAAGCACCTAGAGCATGGTATGAAACTCTTTCAAAATTTCTTCTTGAAAATGGATTCATAAGAGGTACCATTGACAAAACTCTCTTTATTAGAAAGTATAAAGGTGACATTTTGCTTGTCCAAATTTATGTTAATGATATTATATTTGGTTCTACTAATGACAAACTCTGTGAAAAGTTTAGTAAACTAATGCAGTCAAATTATGAAATGAGCATGATGGGATAATTAAACTTCTTTTTGGGGCTTCAAGTCAAACAGAATGATGATGGAATTTTCATCAATCAAACAAAGTATGTAAAAGAACTACTGAAGAAGTTTGATATGCAAGATTCTGCAACTGCTAAAACCCCCATGTCAACAGCCACTAAGCTAGACTCTGACCCAAAGGGTAAGAAAGTTGACAACACTAGTTACAGAGGTATGATTGGCTCATTATTATATTTAATTAGTAGTAGACCAGATATAATGTTTGCAACTTGTCTGTGTGCTAGATTTCAAGCTGACCCCAGAGAATCACATTTAATAGCTGTAAAAAGAATTTTTAGATATCTCAAGAGGGCACAAACTCTTGGACTTTGGTATCCTAGAGTGTCAGATTTTTCATTAATTGGTTATTCATATTCTGACTATGCAGGATGCAAAGTAGACAGGAAAAGCACAACAGGTCAGTGCCAGTTTCTTGGCAACAGATTAATTTCTTGGTTTAGCAAGAAACAACAGACTGTATCAACCTCAACAGCTGAGGCTGAATACATTGCCGCTGGGAGTTGCTGTGCTCAAATTCTGTGGATAAGAAATCAATTACTTGATTATGGACTAACATTCTCAAATATTCCTATGTATTGTGCTAATACTAGTGCTATTAAAATTGCAGAGAATCCAGTCCAATATTCCAGAACAAAGCACATTGATGTCAGGTATCATTTTATTAGAGAACATGTTGAAAATGGTACTGTGAAACTTCACTATGTTCCAACTGACAAACAGATTGCAGACATTTTGACAAAACCACTTGATGAGTCTACCTTTCTTAGACTGGTAGGTGAATTAGGTATGTTAAACATGTAAGTGATTACAAGTTACAAGAAGAAAGGTATGTACTTTAATTATAGTCCCTGATTTGTCAAACTATAATTTGTTAATGCAAAATTCATAAGGTACTTTATCTTGACAGAGTCCAGTTTTTAGACTCTGACGAGTCTGTAGACTCTGATTAGTCTGTAGACTATGAGAGTCTGTAGACTCTGAAAAATAATTATCTTCTAGACTCCAAAACGGTTCAAGTTCGCGCCTGCAGACTCTGATTGTGTCCAAATCGTTCAAATGACTTGAAATAGGCGGTAACAGTTGTTTTTGACTGGATATAGACTGTAGACTCGTGTGTATTGTATGCAATTCAATCAAAATAGTAAATTTCATACATTTTACTCCCTTGTTTATTGCTATTTTTTTCTAAGGCAGAATTATTCACAGAGCTTTTTACGAACCCTAACTAATTTTCTAAATCTTTTTCATCACTTTCAAACTCGACATCTTCAATGGCTGCAATTTCTACTGTCATGAGGGGACCCAAAGCGATTGCATTTACTTTTGGGGATTTTGATTTCCTGACCACAAATCATGTTGTTGCTCTTGGCGACAAGAAAGGAGTAGATGCTGACTACTTCCCAATGATGGACTTCATGGAGCAATCTGAGCTCAGTTACATTCTGAAGGCATCCCCAGTGATTCATATAGATACTGTATCCAAAGCATGGAGTTCTGCACAGGTAGTTGATCCTTCTCAGGATCAACCAGGTAAAATAATGTTCACCTTTGGCTCCACTACTTTTGATGTTACTGCTGATGTGCTTAATTCAGTTTTTAATTGCCTGTGAAAACACCTTTTGATGAAACTATATCTGATGATGACATTAAAAGCATGTTTAAGGCAATAGGTTATTCTGCTAGCTTAAATAACATGAGCAAGATAACTAGGCCTTACTTAAGAAAAGAATGGTCATTATTCTTTGATCAAATTGCTAAGTGTTTCACTGGTAAATGTAGTGGTTTTGATGCTATTACTGCTATTACTTATCAAATTGGTCACAGTCTCATATTTGATAGAGTAATCAACATTGGTGATATGTTGCTCACTCAAATGAGAGCAAAATTAAATAATGTGCATGAGGGGAGGAAGAAAGTCTACTATCATAGATTTCTTATGATTCTCCTTAACCACTTCATTCCTGACATGTCAACCAAGTTGGCAGATGATTGTTGTGTGCAGGCATACAAACAACAAAGAAGAATATTCTCTGACATCAAGAGAATTGATGACAAGAAGAAGAGTCTACCTGTCATGACTTATACACAGGTAATGCAGGTAAAACTCTCAACCTACAAACCTTCTCTCTACAATGCTTCATTTTTTGGTGGTGAAATGGTGCAGGAACAAGTAATGGAGAGTCCCCCTGCACCTACCCAAGTCACCCAATCCCCTTCAATTACACAATCTTCAAAACCAAAATCCAAAAAGAAACCAACATCTAGTGTCTCTCAACAGGCACCAGTTGTAAAGAGGAGGAAATTGATTCAATCTAGGCTTATAGATGAGCATAGTGATGAGGAGCTCAACCCTCTAGAGAAACAAGTAGTTGAAGGTCTTTCTTTGCTAAAAGAAGGTCATGAAACACTTTATTCTTACCCTCAAGCCAAGTCCGTAGACTCTCCAAAGGCTACAGACTCTGAAAAACTTAGGAATGCACTTCAGGGTTATTATTACTAACCCTGTTTTGCAGGAAACAGATGCTCCCAAGGCTCCTGTAGAGCCAGACTATGAAAGCAAGCAATTACCTGAACCAGAGTCTTATGTTGAGTCAGAGTCTAGACTGCCTTTAGACTCTGATCATGAGACATTTTGGGAAGGAATGCCATTGGATGCAGCCTCAAGTCTGATTGATGAGATCATTACTCCAAGTGATGAGGCACTTCTATTCTTATATCCTTTGGTGGAGTCAATTGAAGATCCAGAGCAACATCAGACTAAATCTCAAGTCTTGGATTTTCTTTCAACCTATGAAGCCCTAAGGAAGAGAATGGAACATGAGCCACAAATGTCTACACAGGATGTGGTCAAATCTCTATACAACTACCTATTAAACTCTTCATTCCAAGAAAAAGCAGTTGGGCTCATAGAAGGCAGGACAACTGAAGTTCTCAAAGCACTAAGTGTGGCAGACTTTGAAAAGCAAATCACAAAGAAGCCTAAAAAGCTTAAGATCTACAAAAGGAGAGAATCAGAGTCTGTTGCTGAGTTGGAAACTGAGATTGAGCAACCAGTTTTTGACTATGAAGCAATTTGGGATCAAGGGATTACCTATAGGACAGCTATTGATTGGATTTGTACTATTCAGCTTCTTTTAAGGAAGGTGGTTAATTTTCTTGTCTAAAATGTAGAAAAGTGGCCAACAAATACATCTATCCGACCTATGAAAGTAGATTGGATCAACTCAAGGGCTCACATTATCACAAGATTGCAAGGGAACTGCAGGATTCCTTTCACTTGACTTTTGCCCAGGCCATCAATGCACTCCATGCCAGGATCTTTCTCAATGGACACTTGGATGCATTAACTTTGGTAGAACCACAGGAGGTAGCAGGTGATGCAAGGCAGTTGGAGGTTGGGACTAGTGCACCAGTGGTGACTAGTGATAAAGATGCTCAGTCTGCCTCACCCACACAAGAACCACCTAGTCAGAGGTTGGGTGATAGTGGGGCAGAGAAGTATGCTGTTCGGCCCTCCTTGGCAATTCACCAAAGAGCTGATGAGAACCCTAGTGATATGGGAGGACAGACTCTGATGGATGTGAAGGGTTTCATGACACAAACGCAGCGGAATAAACGCGAAAAATAAATCAAAATAGCGAAACCCTCCGCAGGATCCATGCGAAAATAAAAGATTTAATTCGGAGATAAAGAATAAATACCTTTAGAAGCTTTAACAGTTCATTAATGGAAGATTAATGGAGGTCCAAAGCTTGTTTAATCACCACGTATCCCGCTCTCGCGATCTACGCTCTACGGTATCCACACGAACACTTTTCATGAAGGATTGATGTGTACTAGCACCTGAAAACTTCTTCTCTCTCTATCTTCCTCCTCTCTTAGAGCGGCTAGGGTTTTTTTGTCAAATCTCTCTTTTATTAAATCAGCCCATAAAGAGATTATATAGAGAGAGGAATAAGTTTTCTAATTATAATCCAATTATAATTAATACTAATCCAAAATTCTAAATTATTTAATTAAGTCTCACTTAATTAATTAATTATTAATTTTGGAATTAGTTGAAGTAATTCATTTATTCTATTTATATAATTAGTTAAGTCATACTTAATTAATATCATAAATAAAATAAATTACTTATTTAATTTAAATTCATAATTTAAATTATTTCTCCTTCAAGCATTCTTTGTGTGTGACCCTGTAGGTTATTATTACGTTGGCAACAATTTTAATATCTAATTAAAATTGTAAACAATGAGCGGCATCTAGTAATACATCATTGCTACCCAAGTAATAATAATAAATCGGTGATTCGATTAAGCCTTTCGTGAATAATGTTCCATGTAATATAATCCCTTTAATCTTGATATTATAGATTAAACTCAAGGCATGTCTCGTGTCATCCTCTTCATAATTTAATCTTTATTTTCTTGATCGATGAGTAGACTATTAAAATCAAATCAACATTTGAGCACGACCGTGCATTTCATAGTCTCATTCAAACAAGAGGCCAATAATATCACTCCTAAAATTAGGAGGATTAAATCACATCTAGATCATTCATATTTCTCATACGATTCATAATATACCCAATGTCCACTTTTATCATCACCCGGTCAAAGGTAACTTTTAATGTAATCAAAGTATATTAATTCTCGTATAGAAATATAATGATTTCAGGTCTAAGGATCATTACACCATTATCACAGTGAGAATTACTTATGACACTTACTTAACATGTAGAATCTCACGGCGGGTCATTCCAGTGCCATGCATTGATACATGCACTTATGTTCTTGACTTTAGTATCCCCATACCTATGACCAATGAGATGTGGTCATCTGTCAAGAAACATACTAGTCTTTGTGCATTATTATTGTCCTTAAATAATAATACTCGACTAGGGAATTTTAGGAATAAGATACTATTCATATAATCTCATTTTTAAGTCACATACTTAAAGATATAGAATACGTATCAAAATTCCAAGGACATTTACTATGCTTTCAATTTATTACGCAGTAAACAAAACATAATAAATAAATAATAATCAATAAAACATAATCCTTAATAATAAATATTTTCCTTAAAATATAAAAAGTATTGTCTCTAGAGCACAATTACTAACAATCTCCCACTTGCAGTAGAGCCAATTATCCAAGTATCCAATACTCATGAAACTAGTGTGACTTTCATGCTTCTGCTGCGACAAAGCCTTAGTCAATTGGTCTGCAATATTATTATTAATATGCACTTTACATATATGTATATCTCCTTGATCATTAATCTCATTAATTAGGTGATATCTCCTAAGTACATGCCCAAACAGCCTCCTTGGCTGCTTCGCAAGCATCAATATACTCAGGCTCTATTGTAGAATCAACTATTGTCTCTGCTGTGAACCATTCCAGCATACAACATCTCAATAAAATTAGATAAAACACAAAGACAGACAGAAACATTAAATTATCATTATCTGTCTAGAAACCAGTATCACTGAAACCTCTTACAACTAGCTTCACATCTCCTCCATATAACAAGAATGAATCTTTAGTCCTCTTTAAGTACTTAAGAATATTCTTGACTGTCGTCCAGTGACCTTCACCTGGATTAGATCGGTATCTACTCATCACGGTTAAAGCATACGAGACATCAGGACAAGTACATATCATTGCATACATTATAAAACCAATTGCTGACGCTTATGGAATTTTACTCATGCAATCCCTATCATCCAATGATTTAAGACAAATTTTATTTTGAGATCACTATCCCATGAGACATTGGGACATATCCATTTTAGTCTCTTTGCATTTGAAATCGATGCAAAACTTTGTCAATGTATGTACTCTAAATTAGGCCGATCAATCACCTTGATCTATCTCTATAGATCTCGATCCCTAATATATATGTCACATCGCCTAAGTCTTTCATTGAGAAATTATTTCTCAACCAAGTCTTCACAGTCTGTAGAGAAGGAATGTCATTCCCTATTAGTAATATATCATCAACATATAATACTAGGAATGCCACATGGCTCCCACTAAACTTCTTGTAAACACAAGTTTCATCTTCATTCTGAATAAAGTCAAACTCTTTTTGACTGTTTCATGAAAACAAATGTTCCATCTCCTCGAGGCCTGCTTTAATCCATAAATGGATCGACGCAACTTACATACATTTCCAGCATCCTTTAGATCAACAAAACTCTTAGGGTGTGTCATGTACACATCCATATCTTCTTCAAGGCTCTCATTTAAGAAAGCGGTTTTGACATCCATTTGCCAGATTTCATAGTCATAGTAAGCAGCTATAGCAAGCAAAATCCTGATGGACATGACCATAACAACTGGTGAAAAGGTCTCATCATAGTCAATACCATGAATTTTCTTGAAACCTTTTGCCACCAATCGTGCCTTATAGGTCTGTACATTTAGCATCCATGTCGGTCTTCTTCTTGAAAACCCACTTGCACCCTATAGGTTTTACCCCTTCAGGTGGATCAACCAAAGTCCATACTTGATTAGTATACATGGATTCCATATCAGATTTAATAGCATTCAGCCATCTCTTAGAATCTGGAGTGTTCATAGCGTCTTGGTAGGTGAGAGGCTCATCTTCATCCATAAGCATCACATCACCATCTTGAGTCAAGAGAAATCCATATTATCTCTCGAGCTCATGGCGAATCCTACTAGACCTACGAATACCTGTGTTTCTTGAGCAGTATTATTTTTCTTGTACATTCTACTCAGGTTCCTCCACTGGTTCAACGTTATCATGTGGGTCTCAAACTTCATTGAGATCTATTATCCTCCCACTGTCTCTCAGCAGTTCGAGCAACAAACACTTTGTTCTCGGAAGGATTATAGAAAGAATAACCCCTTGTTTCAGTTGGGTATTCCACAAAATTACATTTGTCTGATTTTGGTCCTAGCTTGTCAGAGATTAGACGTTTCACAAACGCTTCACATCCCCAAAATTTTATAAATGACATGCTGTGACGTTGCTCAGTCCATATCTCATAAGGAGTCTTTTGAACCAATTTAGTAGGAACACAGTTAAGTGTATGTGGAGCCGTTTCCAGGGTGCAACCCCAGAAACTAATTGGAAGATTCATTGACTCAACATTGATCGCACCATGTCCAACAAGGTGTGATCTCTCCTATCAAAAAACTTTTCTTTGATATTTTCTACTTCATCTTTATAGTCTTTGAACTTTTCAAATGATTCAGATTAGTTCTTCAAAAGATACATATATCCGTATCTACTAAAATAATTAGTAAATTTTATGAAGTTAATAAAATCTACCTTTTGTCATCGTACACATATGACCACATACATCACTATATATAAGTCATACCCATTCAATGATCCCTTCACCATGTCCGGTAAAAGGAGCTTTAGTCATTTTACCAAATAAACCAAGATTCGCATCCTTTTGTATGATTCATAATCAAACTTATCCATGAATGCATCCTTATGTATTCTAAAAATGCGTTTCTTATTAATACGGCCTCAACAACAGTGCCAAAGGTAATATTTGATTTGAGTCACTTTAGAACATATAAATTGTTAATTAGATGTGCAACATTATAAGGCTCATCATCAAAATAGAATAAACAACTATTGTTATAAAATGAAAAAGCCTTTCTTGTCCAAACAAGAAACTGAAATAATGTCTCTGCCAATTGCAAGCACGCTATAACAATTATTAAGTTCTAAATTTTCCTTATAGGCCAAAAATTAAGTAACGAGTTCCTCGAACCAGAGAAACTATCTTTACTCCAATTCCAACCCGATACCTTAAGCTTGACCCTTATTGATCATCATCTTCCGATCTTCCAATTAAGCATGACAGTTTAATTTCCAGTCTCCCAACTTTCCACAAAAGTGACAATCGTCTTCTTTATCAACACATCATTCAGACTTTAGAGTCTGCTTTAGGGATTGGACTTTGGTTGGACAACGGAACTAGATCAAATCTTCTCCTTGCCTTTCCATTTTCCTTTCCCTTTTGCATTCCCTATGTTTACCATCAATATAGTAGTAGTTCATGCATTTATCATATTACTTTCAGCAGTTCTCAACATGCTTAGCAACTCAATGGGTGTTTTACCAATCTTATTCACTTTATTGTTCATAACAAAATAAGAATAATATTTGTCCGAAGATTGTAAGATCAAATCTAACTGTCTCCAGACCAATCTGGAAACCCAAAATATAAATGGTATTCATTATACCCTATAATCTTTAGAACATGTGGTGTAACCGGGTCTCACTCTCCCTACTTGTAAGTGTATAGTGCCCTTTCAAATATATCTTGTGCTCAATCGTTTCATAAGCATCTATATGCTTGTATTGCTTCTTAAGCTCAACACATATATTTGTGAGCATGAGACATGAAACATCAGTCGCAACATCAATTTGCTTCCAATAAGCACTATGATTTGCACATGTTACATTCTCAACTTTAAGAGCAGGGGAAGAGATTTGACTAATATCGTGGTGCCCGAGGACGATCCTCAAGCTCCTATGTCAGTCAAGGAAATATATTCTCGTCAACTTGTCCTTCTCAAGAACTGATCGCATAAAGAAGTTGTTTGTGTTTATCATTTGATATCTACAATATTAAAGTGCATAAAATAAACTAGATTGCAATTTTAATATTAATTATGTTTAAGTGATTATGGTATATCATCATATACCTCCCACTATTTTTATCAAACTAATAGCCCTTACTATTAATTTGGAAAGTATATCCCATAATTTTTTCTAGTGAGCCAAGATCCATATTCCGTCATGTCCTAAGTCAACCACTGGAAGTCCTTAGAAAATGATTATTTAGGTAGACAACAGTTGTCAATTATATCATATATAATTCTTGGATAGTTTGGTGAACAACGATTGATCTTATCTATCTAATAGACTTTTAACCAAACTCTATGCTTCTAAGTTCATAATAGTTGAATATAACCATTTATTTTCACTTATTATGACGACTCAGTTAAGTTAGACCCAATGATACAACGGCCGAATATAACCGTTTATATTCGTCGCATCTCACCACGATAGATAGAAGTCCCCTGCCACTAACAGTCCTTCCCCTTATCGATCTAGGATTCGATGAGTGTTCATTCATTGGAAAGCATCCGAGTAAAACTTAATATTTTGTTAAGGGGTTTTAGAAAATTTATAAAGATCATGATCACATCATAAAGAGATCCTCAATTTTTCCTTGAACCAAATATTTCAAATCGACATCTTAAATTGTTCATTTCCCATGTAGATGGAGGATACCAATGGTCACACTTAAAACCCATCAGCCTTACGAATACGCATATCCGCTTTTGTCAGAAAATCCCAATTATAGATATCAAAAATCCATATTTAATTCCGTGTTTTAAAAATCCATATTTCATAAACACAAGAATCTCATGATCGTTTGTTAATTTTAAAATCTTGAATCGTTACAGATTTTATCTTGTTTAAGCAAACATGGTATGGGTGTCGTATCTAATACATACATGATTAATCAATATTAAGCATGCATCTCAATTATATCTACGCATACATACCAATACATGCAATCATATACATATATGTAATGTGCGTAAATTAAACGTGTTTGGTTATGACCCCATCCTATATGATATTTCCAAGCTAATGGAAATATCAAGGTCAGTCTATGGTGGTTTTAAAAATACTATCTATTACATGTCTTCTTTCTTCATTGCTCCATCATCCCCTTTTGGATCGCCTCCTTACTTGCAAGTCTTCATTGATAATTACATTGAATAATAAAAAATAAAACTATTTTAATGAAATTACAAGAAGAACTCGAGTTACATTCGAGATAATTAAATTACAATGAATAAACGACATGCAAGTTGTATTTAGAAACCAAAACCATAAATCAAAACCACTATCCTATGGGTCTTTAGGCCATAATCATCCACCATGCTATCATATAACACATATAATATATCTCATATTATATAATCATATCATATAATCATATATAACAAATTTCGAAATTTCAGAAAATTAAAAATAGATTTCTGAAGACAATAAATCGCTATTTCGAGGCCCTTAACGACGTCAAACGCCTTACAGACCCGTCGATGATAGCAAAGCTATCAGTTTTGTTCATTGGCCCGATTCCAGTCAGAAAACACATATCGTTTATGAAAATCGGATACAGCAGTCAGATTTCTCCAAATCTGACGGTGTTTCAGAAATCGTATCATATACAATTCTCATAACAAGAACAAGCATATATCATATATATATATACACAGAGATACATAAAATCATCATATGATTATACATTACATGAATATCATATATTCATAATATATACATACATATACTCAAAATTTTAGAAAATCAAATAATTTTCAGAAAATCATAAATCACCGTTTTGGAGGCTGTAACGACATCTAATGGCTTACAGACGCAGAGCTGAAAATGTCAGTATTGTTTAGTGACCCGATTATAGTCAGAAAACACATATCGTTTGCGAAAATCGGACAACGGACACAGATTTCAGAAAATCAACGGCAGCCGTTTCAGAATTCGTATCGAATACGATTCCGATAATAAGAACAAACATGTATCATATACATACATCAACACACATAATCATAACATGATTATATATCATAAAATATCATATATTCATAATATATATAAATATATACATATTATATCAATATAAAATCATGATAGATCGCATACATGCTTATATATCAAAAACTGTTAAGCACATAACCGAATTAAAACGTTTCGCAAGTAGATCTGATGCCATTGAAGGGTTTCGTGACACAAACGCAGCGGAATAAACGCGAAAAATAAATCAAAATAGCGAAACCCTCCGCAGGATCCATGCGAAAACAAAAGATTTAATTCGGAGATAAAGAATAAATACCTTTAGAAGCTTTAACAGTTCATTAATGGAAGATTAATGGAGGTCCAAAGCTTGTTTAATCACCGCGTATCCCGCTCTCGCGATCTACGCTCTACGGTATCCACACGAACACTTTTCATGAAGGATTGATGTGTACTAGCACCTGAAAACTTCTTCTCTCTCTATCTTCCTCCTCTCTCAGAGCGGCTAGGGTTTTTTTGTCAAATCTCTCTTTTATTAAATCAGCCCATAAAGAGATTATATAGAGAGAGGAATAAGTTTTCTAATTATAATCCAATTATAATTAATACTAATCCAAAATTCTAAATTATTTAATTAAGTCTCACTTAATTAATTAATTATTAATTTTGGAATTAGTTGAAGTAATTCATTTATTCTATTTATATAATTAGTTAAGTCATACTTAATTAATATCATAAATAAAATAAATTACTTATTTAATTTAAATTCATAATTTAAATTATTTCTCCTTCATGCGTTCTTTGTGTGTGATCCTGTAGGTTATTATTACGTTGGCAACAATTTTAATATCTAATTAAAATTGTAAACAATGAGCGGCATCTAGTAATACATCATTGCTACCCAAGTAATAATAATAAATCGGTGATTCGATTAAGCCTTTCGTGAATAATGTTCCATGTAATATAATCCCTTTAATCTTGATATTATAGATTAAACTCAAGGCATGTCTCGTGTCATCCTCTTCATAATTTAATCTTTATTTTCTTGATCGATGAGTAGACTATTAAAATCAAATCAACATTTGAGCACGGCCGTGCATTTCATAGTCTCACTCAAACAAGAGGCCAATAATATCACTCCTAAAATTAGGAGGATTAAATCCCATCTAGATCATTCATATTTCTCATACGATTCATAATATACCCAATGTCCACTTTTATCATCACCCGGTCAAAGGTAACTTTTAATGTAATCAAAGTATATTAATTCTCGTATAGAAATATAATGATTTCAGGTCTAAGGATCATTACACCATTATCACAGTGAGAATTACTTATGACACTTACTTAACATGTAGAATCTCACGGCGGGTCATTCCAGTGCCATGCATTGATACATGCACTTATGTTCTTGACTTTAGTATCCCCATACCTATGACCAATGAGATGGGGTCATCTGTCAAGAAACATACTAGTCTTTGTGCATTATTATTGTCCTTAAATAATAATACTCGACTAGGGAATTTTAGGAATAAGATACTATTCATATAATCTCATTTTTAAGTCACATACTTAAAGATATAGAATACGTATCAAAATTCCAAGGACATTTACTATGCTTTCAATTTTTTACGCAGTAAACAAAACATAATAAATAAATAATAATCAATAAAACATAATCCTTAATAATAAATATTTTCCTTAAAATATAAAAAGAATTGTCTCTATAGCACAATTACTAACAGGATGCTCATGAAGAAATTTTCCAATCTATTCTATCAGAGTCTATCCACCTTGAGGGGGAGTCTCATGCACAAACAGTCAATGATGGTGACACTCAGACTCTGGCTTCTAATGAAGTCATACTGAAGCAGTCAGAGTCTAGAGTAGACCCTGAGCCTGGAATACTGGAGCCAACAGACTCTGAAAAGAAAGAAGATGACTGTAAGGGTTCAGAATCTGTTGCTGTTCACCCCTTGGTGGAAACCCCTAGCCTTCAGACATATGAAGGGGTTTCCCTCCATCAAGGTGGTTCAGGTATTGAAGCACCATTCTTCTCTCTCAACCCCTCTTCTGTAGGATTATTGAGTACACCCTCCAAACTGAGTGAAAATATATCTGAGAGCTTGACACTGGTCCAGGCAAAAGGAGAGGTAGAAAAGGTTGTAGAGAGCCTGAGTGAGATTGAGAAAGTGGGTGCCCAACCCCACTGTGAGACTGAGAGATTAGGGTATCCTGAACCTAGCTTTACTTATTGGGATCAAGATTTTCCAAAGAGTTGGTCCAATGAGTTAGAGCAGGGGATGGATGAAAATTCACTTTTCTTGATTGTGCAGATTGGCAAAAAGGAGGAGGCTCTTGCTGCTCAGAAGTCATTTACACAGAAACCACAACTTCATCTGGTGGATTCTCTAGCAAGGAGAGCAGATAGAGTCATGGAGGCTTTGGTGGATAACCCTATCATTTTACCTGAGGCTGCACAATTGAGGTTAGAAGAACCACATTTGATCATGCCTATAAGGGCTGGACTTCCAGAGTCTACAGTCTCTGATCACTCTCAGGAGGAGTCAGGGTCTATAGTCCCGTTTGCAGTTTTAGAGTCTACACCACCACCAGAGTCTACACCTCCAATCATAAATCTTGAGCCTGTTGCTGAGGACCTCACTTCTGAAGATGATGCTCCAATTAATCCTTCTTTTATCTATTTTGATCAGGTGTTTCCTCAGTCTTGGGAGTCTGCACAGCAGAGAGGCATAACTGATAAAGATTCTTTTGCTTGTATTATGGCCATTCATCAATTTGAGGGACTTCCAGCTTTTCAGAAAAAGTCCTTTTTACAGGTGTTGATAATGCTACTTCTCTGATCAGTACCAGATTTGACAGAATTCACTCCCTTCAATTATCCAAAGAAGTTGCTTTCAAGGATGCTATTGCTTCTATCACTACCACTCAAGCCAATCTTCAAACTACAGTCTCTGATTTGACCTCCAAGGTTGATTCGATCATTGCAGCACAGGCCACTATCTCCACAGTTCTTGAACAGATTCTTTTGGTTGTCACTAGTAATGATGATGTCAAAAAGGGGGAGAATAAAGGTGAATCCTCCGGGAGAAATAAGGATGATGGTTGCAAAGATAAATCAAAGGGAGATAAAAGGAGGAGAGATGGTGATGATGATGAAACTGGTGATAGTTCTCAGTGTCATATGGGTCTTGATAATGTGCAACAAAAGCACTCTGGAGTAGCAAAAACTAAAACACATCAGTCAGGGACTAGACATGGGAAATCATAGTCTAAGTCAGACTCTGATAAGTAAAGAAAGAAGTCAGACTCTGATCAAACTCAAGAACCTTCATACTGGAAGTGCAGTCAGTCAAATCTGCAACTTAGAGCTAAAAAGAAGACAGGTCTTGGAGGTTTTGAAGAATCTGACATTGATAGAACATCCACTCTAACCAGGGATCCTCAATCCTTGACAGATAGGCAGTTTGAGAAGATCACACAGAAGCATCTAAACAAAGTGGTGTCTGCTCAAATTGTTTATAATGTTTTTGAAAGAAAGATACAAGGACAGGGAGGCACAGAAAAAGTGAAGAATGAGATGCTGGTATATTTCTTAGAAGGTGGAAGTGTAAGATGGATTAGTCAATCAAATTTTATCTTTTTCAAACAGGCTGAGGAATTACAGTACATTACATTTCTCTTACAGATTGCATATGAAGTAAATAAGAGTAAAGAAGCTATCACTCACAAATGGTTCAAAGAGATTGACAGAAAGCTGACTTTGCACAGACAGACAAATCGACAAATGGGCAAATTTTCTTTAAAATATGTTGATACTGAGGGAAATGATCAAGTCATGCCATTGGAAGAAAAACATATTAAATTTCAAGAAGGTGTGGGTCATTACTTTAGGTTTCAGTCTATGAGTGGGAAAGTTAGTGTTCTAATGTTGAAGGACTTAAAAGATCAAGAAAGCAGAGCAAATGATCTGAGAGCAGTTTACTGTCAAATCAAATGCTCAAGTGAAGAAATGAAGAAGTTAAAGAAATTTGTTGGTGAAGCTCTAGCAATTGTGGAGGAAAATATGCTGGATTCATTTTTGAAGAACAATCCATCCTTTGAGAAGATTAAATGAGAAGTAATTCTTTTTCCTTTAAAATTCTTTTATACTGTTCTAGATTGATAGTTTTATTCTTTAGTTTTGACATCATCAAACCTGGATTTATGCTTACATTTTATAAAGCATAAATAGGGGGATACTGTTAGGAATATATTCATTTGATAATGTACAAAATGCTAGAACAGGGTCTAGCTTAGTTTATTTGTAATAAGTCTTTCTAGTCTCTGAAATGTATAATCAGAGTTTAGATAGTCAACATTCATGTTACTTGTACTTAGAAGAATTTCTGTAGAAAGTGAAACCAGAGTCTGCATGAAGATCAGAGTCTGGAAAGTGATCAGAGTCTATAGACTATCAGAGTCTATGATCTATCAGAGTCTACATATGATCAGAGTCTGAAGATCATCAGAGTCTGAAGATCATCAGAGTCTGAAGGTTTCAGAGTCTATACAGTTAAAGTTAAATTTGGAAGAAGATCACAGGAATGGAAAGTCTTCGAAAATCAAGATAAATATATTACAGATATGATATGGGAAAGAAAGAGAATTCTAGAAGGAAACTGTCAACTAATAATTAGGAATTATATCCCTATTATAATTTATCTTTCTGTTATTAGTTGATAGGCAGCTCTCTATATAAACACTATGTAACCTAATTGTAAAGGTGTGAAAGTCGAAGCATAATTTGTCTGAGTGATATTTTTGTGAGAGCATGCATAGAGATAGAGAGAGTTGCTGTGATAAACACAGAAAAGCTGCTAGGGTTTGTGTACATCCTAGGAGAGTTTTGTATTTACAAATCAATAATACAAACAGTACTTATTCATATCTTTGTGTTTGAGTTTTGTTTTTAATTTGATTTTAAATCAGGCAGAAAAGACACACAAGTATTCAACCCCCCATTCTACTTGTGCAACTGGGAAAACAAATAGCAATACTCATGCAATACTAAACAGTTACCACAGACATGCATATATAAATCAAATAACATGTGATAATTATTCAGTAGAACAATAAGCATTTAGACATATTTTTATTATTAGTGAATTTAGATAAACAACATGTATTATCACTAATATTAAAAATATCACAATTAATTACACGGAAACATTAACAAAATATCATTACTTGATATTTATCAATAATTTCAAAATACAAGAAATTATGCTTATAATATTTTATCAAATCAGAATTATGACACTAATAATCATTGAATTGCTTCAATTCATAATTTTAATAAGATAAAATAATTTCGCTAAATACTAAAATATTCATAAGATTGAATATTAGCATATAACTTCATACGCTATATCTAATAATCGTCACTCAAGCATACTGCAATTATACTCATAATAATTATTAATGATATACGTAAGCTCGAGAAAATAGTTGAAAAAAAATTCACAAGTCCTATAAATATTGACATTTAATACTTCCTCGCAAATAAAATTATATTTTAAAAATATTTTCTAAGTATATAAAACATTGAGAATTTTATACACACAACTTAGAAAATACTTCGTCTTCCAATATTAGTGAGTTTTGAAATATGCATTGTTTACTTAGAACATAAATTCTAAATATTGTCACTAATATCAAAAGTATCACAATTATTTGTAATAAAATATTTAAAAATATCAGAGCAAAATATCAGATCAATTAAGAAAGATATCATTGACTACTATTCATCAAATATTTAACATATAAATAATTATGCTACTAACTTATGCTAGAAAATCTAACTACCACATATGCATATTGCATTGTAAGCATGATAATTAAACTAATAGCAATAAGCACGAGGTACTGGATTTCAAACAAATTCACAAGTCCTTTAAATACTGAAAATTTAATACTTATGAACTCATTTAACAATTCCTAGCAGATGGGATTTCCAACAAATATGTAAATAAATAATATCCCAAGTTCACTAACCAACTTAGACAAAATAAATTCATCAAGTTATTTAGCAAAGATCTGCAAGTTATTCTACTAAGGACAACTCTCGAAAGAAATGATATTTGGTGTTCATAAGCTTGTTCCATACGTGATGTAGAGAATATCCAGCAGAGTTGTTGAAGTTGAAGAAGTTTCATTGTCCAGAAGATCAGAGCATCACATTCACAGGTTGCTTTAATTTCCGCCTTTGCTGCAACTGTGTATTGAGTGCTTCTTCTCATTTCAGCAAGAAATCAACTTCTTCCACGAAATTGACGGCTTCTAGGAATTAATTACATGTTTTTCTTACAACCTGCATCATCTATATTTATATAGCCAATTAGATTAAACATATTATCTTCAGGGTACCTGATTCTAAGAATTGGTGATCCCCTAAGATATCCAACAACTCATATCTTAGCTATAAGATAAAATTCTCTAGTATCCACTTGGAAACTTGCACATAGGCTTCTTGAGAATAAAATATATGGTCTTTATGCACTTGAATAAGTAATGAGCTGATCATACCTCTATAGCTTGTCACTTCAGTTCATATACCTTATTTGCCCTGATGAAGCATAGTGGTTTGTTGGCAAGAAGTCTTGGCATGTCTAAAATCTTCCAGATTACGCATCTTCAAAAGATCCTTGAATTACTTTAATTGCCATCATTCTTTTGAATTAATTGTAATCCAAAACGAATTGCAACTCTTCCAACATGCTCATGTTGTACCTACTCTGCATTTACTTAGCAAATATCTCTTGCTAAATATTCAATATTAGACCCACATATAATATAATCATGGTATACTTGCACATATATTACATTGTGTGTGCTTTGTATTCTAAAGAGATATATGTATAACGATCCTACTAAAATCATTTTCAAGTAATAAGAAGTTAGAATGTCATACTATATCCTTGACGATTTGCTTGATTCCCTAACTCCATTCATAGAGAGCTTGGGAAGATAATGATATACAAATTTCAATGTATCTGTAACTTCAAAGTCCAGGAAATATTGTACATCAACTTCAACTTCTAACTCACCTTTCAAGAGTGCACTTGTTCCCATTCATCTGATAGATATTCATGCTTGAATGCTCAACATGTGCTAGGAATATCCTACTGTTAAGTCATCAACTTGTTCAGCCCTAATAGGATCAAGTCTCATCTCTGTTGCTTGCTGTTAGATCTTGAAAGTCCCGAAGATTCTATTTCCATCATCGTCGATACCTTCTACTTGATAGTAACCTATAGCAACTAGTTTTTCTTTGTCCCTCATAACAATGCCAATAATCATCCAGTTTCTGAAAACCCTTACAATACCAAATATTGTCTTGTCTTGTGGTCTGGGTTCCAGCTTCAGTTAATTTCTGCTTTCAAACTGATTGAGATCATCTTGCATTGCAATCAATCAATCTGGATCAATCAGTGCATCTTCAGTATTCTTTGGGATTCCAGATATTAGGTCCCGAAAAATATATGTTCATTTTGATTAGCACTTCTAGCCTTAACTCAATAATCCGGTTTACTAGGAACTAGACTCTAGGATTAACTTTGACTTCAAACCTTTTGTCTTGGCAGATATGTTCTTGATGTATTCCTTTGATCTTCATTGTGTTGAGTACGACTCGTAGATCCTTCTTTTATTTTCTCCCCCTGAGTTGTTGCTAGGATGTGTTGAAGATCCTTCAACTTATACAGTGGATTTTGTTCAAGTTCACGAGTTGTGTAGATTAACTACCATTTACACTACTAGGATTTGAATCATCATCATTTTCAATGCTTAAAATCAAACACTTTTCCTTTTCAATGCTTTTCCAGAAAACCCTTGACAAAGAATTTCCTAGTGCCCTATAGATAGTGCTTAAGTCCGTTGACAAGAAAGATGCTTCTAGTGATGAAAATTTCAAAAATCATTATAGTCAAATCCCTTGTACATCATTTGTTGTCATCTTCAAAGGTTATCATTTGGTAGGCTTTCTCAACCAACTGTGATAGTAGAGCTCCAATCTTAATCATATGCCTCGTGTAAAATGTTACGAAATCACATAACTTATGCCTTTTGTTACATACTCTGCAATCACAAATGATTAAGCTTTTTGGTACTCAACTTCAATTGAGTTCAGATGGGTTAGAAATATTACTTTAAATAGTGTTAACAACAACTTCAACCTTAACATGCATAAACTTATCTTTGACTGATTACTTCTCATTTACAGCAGCCATGACAAAGTAGTCTTAAGACTATGAGACTAGTGATTCCAACCTAACTTAAGGTGGACTAGCAGTCTTTACCCTATTATGATTCTTATACATGATTCGCCTAAGAGTATACAAGTCCTAAGATGTGCATTTTCAATTTTAAACGAATAAGCATGAAAATAAGAACGCATGGTAAACATTCAGCTTTAATTCATTATAGATAAGAATTATGCAATTCAGGCATGTTATGCATATTAGAAAATTCAGTACTATCTACTTTAACCATCTTACACAAATGAGACATGAGTCAAGCAGATTTACAGATATTCAATAATTTTCTAAAAGCACATGGAGTAGACGAACTAACATATTAATTACTAATTCTGTCTAATCCATTTCTGTTGTTTTCTAACATTTTAACTATCTCTAATTATCTAAGTCAGTTTTAGATTAAGCTTCGAATCTACAAATGTTACTAACTACTTAGATAATTCTACCATCTTTTAATCTTATACTCCTTAACAAGCAATACATGATCTGATATGAAATTTGCAACTATGTGAGTGCGAGCAAATCATATGAAAATAAGCACATAAATAATTTTAAGTAAGAACAAATATAAAATATTTGATCTATGACCTGTTTTTTTATTAGCAATTTTCATAACATTAGCAGAGGTATTAAATCACAAAAGATTTAAATCAAGTTCCAGCAAATGTTTATGGATACACCTAACCGTCTAGAACACCCTATCTAATTCTAGATATTCATTTTACTGCATAGACAATCAGGTATGAAATGTAATTATTTAAACTCATGAATCCTAGCATGCAATCTTATTCTTAGCAATCAATTAAACATTTAAGTCCTAAGATGTTAACATGCTGACATGAATTTAACACATTTCAAAACTTAATAATCATACAGTTCTGAATTAGATAAAGATATATTAGTTAGAATGTGTACCTGTTAAATGCTTAGTGATTCATCTCCAGTGTTGGTCATTGATGCCAGATATCCATTTGGTTCATCACTTTCACTGATAGAATCAACCTTGCATTTAAATTCATCAACAAATGTTTTCCCTTGCTGCATCCTCACTAATGCTTGAGATTCCTGCTACAACCCAACACAGTGTCTGTCATCATTTGCTTGTATAGTCTTCTTCAAACTGTGTAATATAACCCTTGTCTTGTCTTTCAAATATAAATCATCCCTGTCTTGCAACCGCCTCTTGAACTGTTCTTGAAAATCTCCTTTATGGAATCTATAGGTAAGGACCTTAGATTAAGAATTGGGATTCCGTCTGAA
This sequence comes from Oenanthe sinensis, assembly GCA_028671895.1. Taxonomy (NCBI): domain Eukaryota; kingdom Viridiplantae; phylum Streptophyta; class Magnoliopsida; order Apiales; family Apiaceae; genus Oenanthe; species Oenanthe sinensis. The sequence continues at coordinate 18,247,601 of CM053807.1, forward strand.
ATTGATGTCACTGAACTTCCAGTTGCCTTGTAGGCTTGACTTGTTGTCCAGTTTTCAAGTTATTTCAAAGTGTAAGATTCACATATAACACCTTGACCACTACCTTGAGCTACAACATCTTCAATTCAGCTTCTTGGGTCAATTCGTTTATGTTCAGAGGTTCTCAATCTTGACGTCAATCAAATTTGGTTCCTGGGTCACAAATACAGTGGATATGCTAACAACCTGCTCATGATCTGAAAAAGTTCAACACAGTGAGCAAACTCAGATGGAACTTGATCATGTAGCTCATATCGAACAAATAAAAAGGGATGAAGAATTGGCAAAGAGGCTTGCAGAGGAAGAGAAGCTTGAAAATATTGAAGAGAGAAACAAGAAAGATGCAGAACTGGCAAAGAAGCTATTTGAAGAAGAACATCCAGGTTTGGATCCAGTTGCTGCTGAAGAAGAATTAAAGAAAGCTGGTATTGACAATGCTCAAGTCCAATCAAAGAAAATGAGATATGTTAGCTCAAAGAAAACTCCTGCTCAGAAAAAGGCACCAACTCAAGCAAAGCCTGTTGCATCTGCACCTATCAAAACTCAATCAAAGCCTGTAACAAGGTCTAATAAAGGGATGAGTGCATATATTACAAAGGCTCAGTCATCACAATCTTCTCAGACTATTCAACAGAAATTTTCATCAAAGCCTAAAGCTCCTTTAACTATGCAGGGGACAACTTTTATTCCAGGAAGAGTTAGTTTTGAAGATGAGGAAGAGGAACAACAAACTCTAGTGAGGAAGAAAACTTCTGATCTATTATGGACAAAGTCTAAAACTCTAACTCTGAGTGTAATACTTGTCAAGGATAAAGGAAGAAATTGGTAGTTCAAAAGCCAAGGTCTATAGATGAGAATCAAATGCATTCAAAGATCCTTATTCTTTGAAGGACAGACCTGAAGAACAGCTGACTCAAGATCATTTGGACAAGCTCATTACTGTTCATTTGGTTAAAGATGCTTTTGATGGCAATATTCCAAAAGAGAAGCTGTTGTACTTTCTAGAAGATGGAAGATTAATGAAATTAGCTAAAGAAGATCTGGCTCATAAATCATCAAAGGAACTTGAGTATGTTATTTGTCTTTTAAATGATGATAATGACACCATAGCTAAGTGGGTGAAAATTCTAGAAGGTGCCATTGCTAGCAAAAGAAAGACTGAAAAGCTGATGATGCTAGACTCTGATGAAGCGTACAGACCTAGGTATATACTTGAAGATGAAACAGAAAAGGTCAAGCATGTTGCATAGTTATGGATGAAAGAATGGAGAGGACACCAATTTATAACTTAAGGGCTGCTATCTATCAAATAGATGGCTCTGGTGATCAGATGAAAGAAGTGAGGTTTTAATTGATGGAATTGTTGAAAGCGGCTGAAAAGAAACTACTTGATGAGTTTTTGGCTAGAGACTTATCCTACATAAGAGTATAGGAAGGTAGTTTGGATAAACACTTATACATTTGCCTTAGAAGTTTCTGAAATCATAAGTTCAAATTTATGTTTTACTGCCTAAATCATAAATTGGGGGAGATTGTTAGATATGAAGAACTTATGTTGTCAGAGATTACCAACAGAGTTTGTCTGAACTGCTGTTGTCAGAGATTACCAACATAGTTTGTCTGACGTCATCAAAGTTTACTCAATCAGAGTTTACTTGACCGACAGAGTTTATGTTGATCAGAGTTTGATAGTAACTGTTCGACAAATCAGGAGATGATTGGAGAAAAAGAAGGGAGTGTTTGAGTGAAATTCTATTGCCTTTCTGGAAGATATCTTTTAGGAAGATAATGATGGAAATCGTATATCTATATTTAATGATCATTATCTTTGTTGTAATTAAGTAGGTAGTTGTGTACTATATAAACACAAGATTAGGTTTACATTGATGTATCGTTCTTGTTTTACATTATTCTCATAACCTAGCAGCTCTTAAGAATTTTATTTTTTCTTGAGAGAGTTTTGTATTAAGTTTATCATAGTTAATACATAGTATGTCTTTTATATACTCGTGTTCTTGGTCGATTATTTAGTACTATTATATTCAACCCCCCTTCTATAATAGTTAATTATCTGGGTAACAATTGGTATCAGAGCAGGTCATGGGTTCGAATCCCATGGAGCGCATAATTATACAAAGGGTGCATATTATGCCAAAGGCATGCTGTGCAGTTATTGTCTCTTAACATGGACTTGTTAGTACTGGCAGATGCTGGGGGAGATTGTTGGAGTGTCAGTATCTTCCTAAATCAAAACGTGACGCTGACTGCTGCAATATAAAGATTATAAGTTTCGTCTTCTCCACAAGTAGCTGCTTTTGGCGTAGACGTAAGTGCTTAGATCCTAATAGTAGAGGAATTTATTGAATTGGGGATATAATTGGAAAAAAAGAAATGTAGGATTAGTAGGAATTATAATATTAATAGATATGCATATTGACCGTACTTTGTATTTTCATTTCAAAATTTTAAATTTGATGGCATTTTTAATACAAAACTACTTTTAACCAATCTATACTATATTATTAAAGTTACAGGGGCAAATGTTTGGTCGGTTGTCCGGTATGATCATTTTGTCTACCACTCAACTTCAAATACAAGTGTCCTACTCGATTTCAAACATACTATTTTAATTAAAATATACGGTTGTACTTACAATCTATTAACATATTTCAATTTTCTCATTACTCAACCTCTTTAATTTATTTAAAATCATAACTTATTAGTCAAATTTTATTAATATTAAAATAATAATATTATTTTATTTATATTAATTAAATTTTATTACTATGTTATATCTATATTATCTATATTTTTTTATTATATTATTCTAAATGAACTTCTCTTTTAATTAGAATATAGAGTCTATATTATTAAAGTTGCAAGTACAAATATTTGGTCGGTCGTCCGTCTGGTATGGTCAGTTTGTGTCACACTCAACTTTAAATACACTTTTTTAATTAAATTTTAATTAAAATATAGAGTTATAATCATAATCTACTAATTAACATGTTTCAATTTGATCATCGTTTAAACATTTTAATTTATTTAAAATTATAATGTTATAATTAAAATTTTTGAATATTTAAAATTATAATTTTATAATTAATTTTTTTGAATATTAAAATAATATTTATATTATATTTCTCCTACTCAACTTGAAACACACTTTTTTAATTAAATTTTAATTAGAATATATTAAATCAAATATTTATATTATACATAAAACTCTGTTTAGAACAGATATATTATACATATAACTTTATCATTAATGGATTTCTCTTTTTTAATAATAAAATAAAATAAATTATCATATTAAATTAAATATTTAAACCGTATAAAATATTTATTTTATACTATGTATATTATACATACAACTCTATGTGTAGTGCTCTTTTTATACAACTGCTCATACGTAATATTATATTATATTTAAATTATAGCACATATTTTGTTATTAAGAATAATGTTACAATTCTTTCTATAAAATAAATAAATTAGAACATTAAATTAAATATTTAAATTACATAAAATAATTTATCTATACTATATATATTATACATACAATTCTATCAACGGTGTAATCCTCTTTTATACAACTGTTCACGGGTAATATTATTTTATATTTAAATTATAGAATATAATTCTTCTTTTAGGAATAATATTATAATATAATTTTTATCTAATATAGTTGTATTAACATTTAACTCAATTTAATCACCATTTTTTAATTTATTTAAAATTACAACCTATTAATCATATATAATGAATATTAAAATAAAAAATTAACATATCATAATAATATATAAATAACATATAAAAAGTTAATAATAAAATAAATTACTATTATATTAAATTAAATTATCATATAAAGTAATTAATATATAATTTATTAATGTAGTCCAGGCTTTGCATGAGTTATAAGCTAGTATATATTAATTAGAATAACATAGAATATAAATTGAATTATTTTTAAATTACCATCCTACATTAAATTTAAAATGTTTAAAAAGAAATCAAAGTTTGAGAATTTTGTTTTTAATCTAATTCACTACGTACTTGGTCACACGTGAATCCCCGTGTGTACATATGTTTGATTCAAGGCTTTCACCGTCTTCTGGTTATAGTTGGTCAACTATAACGATGTATCACTATCAGTTATTTAAGTGATGCAAATGATATCCCCGTAACTTGAATGTGTCCATGTTTTGTCCAAGCTTTCACCGTCTTCTGTTTAGTCAACTGGTCAACTATAACAGTGTATCATTATTCGTTATTTAAGTAATGCAAATGATATCCCCGCAACTTAAATGAAGATTTTGACACATAACCCCCACTTCAATCACCACCACTTTGATACTTAACCCCATTTTAAAACTAATTCTAGTCTGCAGTTGATATTTTGAGAAACTAATCATAATTTATATGGATTACTAATTTTAAAAAAAAAAAAAAAAATCGAATTCAAAAATGAATAAAATATCTACATAGAACTTCCATCTTTTGCTACCTAATCTTGCTCGAACTTCCATCTTTTGCTACCTAATCTTGCTCAGCCAATAACTCAAAAGTGACATTAGTCTAACAAATGGCAAAATCTATAAATCAATAAATAACTATTGCGGCAAGCTCGTCCAACAAGTACTACAGCTTGTTGGTTTGGTTTTTTACATTTAACTGAAGTAAACTCAGGTTATTTCCACTAAGAAAGTTGAATACTCCTCAGCCACATCATACAATTTTTTAAATACAGATAGATACCCCAAAGATAGTACAGCTGCAACTGCTTATTTCTCTTAAATAGGGATTACAAATGAAGGGGTAATAGGCACACTTCAGGAAGCTGCATCTTATATAGTAGAGCACATATGGCTGTTTCGAAGCAAGGTGATCTGAATGAAAGAAAGAATCAATACAAATTTGTACTTGAGCAGAATCTGAAAAACTTCTCCAACATATTATTCCTCCTCCTCACTAACTAATGCAAACGAGAAAGGATAAAACTTGTAACCATCCCCCTCGTAGAACTTGTTCTGAAACTCTACCCAATGCAGACGTAAGGCATGCAAAAAGGCACTCAGTGTTTCCATTACTAGCAACACACCGACAGTTGCACATATGAAGACAATCATTCCAATGATAAGGATAAAGATATTGTTGTACCTGTGGGAAGGTATAATTGGCATCAGTCAGTTTTCGTTAGCATATGATTTTTGAGAAGATGAAACCTTCAACCACATAATCTATAAAACCTAAAAACCCAACTGCAGAAGTAACATAATTATGCATGGTTTCATTCCCTTTTATTTCCTGTATCAAAGTACTTGCTTCATGCGGAAAAAGAAGAGGGAAATACTCAATCCCAATGACTAAGAGGGCCAATCAAATGCAATAAAATGGAGGGTTTGATTAATTGCATTTGAAAACAAAAGCTCCCATATTAGAAATATTAGCGTGGATATAAGGCTATTTGTACAATCAGTGAATTCCACATTAAAATACGATGAGTGATTACAGAATAACTAATGATCTGATACAATAAAGCAAGTGCATTATGTGTTGACTGACAGACCAAATAGCATGCATCAACTTACCCCCAAGCAAGAAGAAGAACCTTCTCGTAGAATACACTAGACAGCTCGGAATGGGCAAGGCTGAAGGGGAAAAACAAAAGACACACAATTAGCATATTTGTTTATACACTTTGGATCATATTTCATATTACAATGTTACTTTAGCAACTGTAGTGCATGTAGTCTGGCAATTGCAGAAAGTAAAATGATGTCATTATTGCATTTAAAGAAGACACAAAAGTTAATCATTAATTTTTTAAATCGAACAAACAATACGCTTGAACGTAGAGACAGACACGCCGTCCACACATGAACACCAAAATTCAAATTTCTAATAGAGTATGAATCCAGTACAACATGATCATTAATTTTAAAGTTATGAAAATGGTCATCTTCGACATACAATTATAGTCATCTTTAACAAAATGATAGGGAGGATCAATTAGATTTACTGTATCACACCTGAGGGCCCACAGACGAAGGTAAGATGCTGTGTTCGAAACTGCTCCAAGTACAAACTCTATTGTGTGTATGAGTTGATGTACAAAAACTTCACTAAACTCAAACTCAGCATGAGCATGGGAATCATGGGCTGTCTCCGATTGCAAAGATTCATCTGTGTCCTGAAGGGGCATGTATGACTGACCATTCTGCCTCTGGAAAATGATGACATTTAATATGTAAATGAACAAAATATTTCTACATATATGCCAACACAGTAGGATTCAGAGGGAATAATTCTAAGACATACATCATTGTGTTGCGCCTTTAATATAAAAGGTTTGGGAAGAAGCATCCATGGGACCGAAACAAAAGCCAACAATAGAAGCACAAGCTGGTTCAGTTTATAATGAAATCAGTCAAATAGATGGGAAACAAAATATGCTCAAGAAAAAAATTCTTTTCGAACAAAGTATGAACCAATGGAAAATCTAAAAATATACCTGCGTTGTTTTCTGCCCAGAAAAGAGCTGGTTTTCACCAAGATCGTCAGTCGGACCAAGGAACATGTATATCATGACATGGTACAAATCAGCCTTTGAACCGGTACACCACTTTATAATGATCAAAACGGAGAGGTAGCCAAACAGACTGTTCAGAAATATTATTTGAGGGATAAACTGGCACCTGAAACAAAATATTAGTCTCTTTAGGATAGTATGGATAACTAGTAATATAAAAAGCAATCTCGTCATAAGATTTCGATTGAAAGCCACATTTTGAGAACTTTATCAAGGTATGTCCATTACACTGACAGCGGCCTATTAAAGCTGGCCAAGACTGTGGTCAATGTGTGCAGAATAATAATATTAGCATTATGCTCACCATATATTTACAGCACTTCGAAAGAATTTGGCATTAAAAAAGCTCAATATTATTCCAAGATTCATTTGAGCTACTCCAAGAAGGATTGACATTTTCATCTTTAATGAATTGAGATATGGCAACTCACTGCGGGTACCATGCCATGCAGGATCCACTCCAAACGGATAAGTATCACGAACTTTGATCAATCCCATAGTAGTGGAATCCCTGCAGCAAAGTAATTGACACACAAAGCATATTAACTATTAAAAGCTATAAGACGAACCATTAATCAGTAGTACTGTATTACTTTTAAGTGGAACATTCAATAATAGCAGAACGTTATTCTTATTATACCACATGGTGCTTAATGTCAAAATTAAATGAATTAAAAAAAAATTCTATATAACAGATACTTGGTAGTATGAATAAGAGGAATGGATGGTATCAACAGAATGACTTAAAACATTCTCTATATATGTAGATTTTCTGTGTGTGATAAAACACTATCTATATTATTCTTTTCATAAATCTTCCAAACAATTTCAATACTTTTGATCCCAAATTTCATTCAATTTAAACACTATCTATATTATCAAAATTTCAGTTTCTACTCTTTTGATATATATAATATATGTGTGTTCTTGCTTATTTTACATTCACCATAAAGACTATTCAAATAGCCACTAGCCACTTTAATTTAATATATTCAGCTCAACTAGTACAACTTGACAAAATTAGCAACGGAAACACAAAAATAATAAAATGTCCAAGGTTTCTGATTTATACCCGCAGGATGGATCACGGCACCCATATGCCGAAGGACTGAATAGTTCAAAAGGGACAGAGAAGAACTCATTATATATCAACCCCGTGTAGATCGAGAATAGTGACATCATCAGAATGACATAACGCCCACCAAATGTCATTTCCATAATGTCTCCAAGTTTCTGGTTAAGCCATAATAAAAAAATCAGGCTTACAATGGAACAGTAATGATATAAGGAGACGGGAGAAGATAATGGTATCCAACAATCAACCACGTCAGCAATCTAAACATTCACAATATAAACTGTCAAGATAATAAACATATAGTACTTAATAAAGCTAATCAGCGGAAATCAGATTCTTAATTTTGATCCCTCAGCCAGCTTTCATTCTTCCTTCATGTTTTACTATTTACATTTGCCCACGTGAGTTAATTACTATTAATAACCTCGCTTAGTTCAAAATTATAGAGCTGGAGGAGCAGATACAACACAAACTGAAATAAGTCATTTCTGACCAGGTAGCAGCAAGTACCTGACTGGAGAATTTCTTTTCCATAGCTAAGAAATACAATGTGGCCAAGAGTAGGCATATTCCATGTCCCCAATCACCAAACATGACAGCAAAAAGAAACGGGAATGTAACAATTGTATACACACCAGGGTTCGCTTCTTGATACTTTGCAACACTGCACATTATCGTGTATAAGTATAATTTTTAATAGCACATAAAGGTTGACGGATAAGCTACAGTACCTATCATAAAGGCACATTCTACTAAAGATTATTTCTGAAGAAAATTGTAGATTGGACAAAGCATAACAGTGATAATTGATATTGAAAGTTTTCTTAACATAATGATTTGAATCAATCATGCTCACCCATATGCATCAACAATCTCTTGAAAAGACGAAGTAAATTTGTTTGTCTTAAAATAAGTTGGTGGAGACTCTTTGGTATGTAAAACACGGAAGATTCCACCAACTTGTGAGTTAGAGTCAATTGTTGCTCGCTGAAGTGCATCTTGAATCTGAAATATGAAAGAAAAATTCAACAGAGCAGTTGATTAGTATATTACTAGCATGCCATACGTGGCCAGAACAAACAAAAGAAGCATAGAAAGGATCGTATTTTTCCCCAAACAAGATAAGAAATGTAAGATTACGTGTTAAAAAGGATTACCTGTTTTGTAGCAAAAATAGGACTCCACCCTTCTGCCACAAGACACTTCTTGGTAACATCAATACTGAGCATATTAAGAGTGTGGTAAATGGACTTTTCCCTCCTTACCTTTACGTATCAAAAAAATACATTTCAATGACAGAGATAAAAAAGTTGAACACAATCATCTACAAGTACACGGAAATAGTGTCAGTATTACAGTTTGGACCAGCACCCTCGGGCTGAATTTAGAAAAAAGAGCATCTTAGAGATTAAAAAATTTGGGAACTATGAGAGTTCAACGCCATAGTAGATTGTTTGACATACCATTCATGTTAAGCAATCTATGAAGATTGTAAGTTGTAACTACTGATTATTAACTTACCAAAATGTTCCATCGCTCGTAATCCTCACCAATAATCTGCAACAGATTATCACGTTGTAATGTTCCGAAATCAATTGTAGTCTTTAGTTCTGCAATTCTTCCAGACACCTATAAAAGGTATATATCATCAATTGAAGTATATACAGAGAAACATAAGAAAACTTCTTTTCAAGTACAGAAGACATATCAAGACACCATCAAAATCAGCATACCGTCAGGGAAAGGTGTATCATGATTCTATAACACAACAAAGTACTGACAAAACTAAAACATATTATCGTCTTAAATTGTGGACACTGCCAAAGCGAGATTATGAAAGGAAAAGAAGAGGGGGAAAATTTATCATTAATAATCAAAAATAGAGGTAACAGCTGCCTAAGTGAACAAGGGAGATCCATTCAAGTTGACACAACAGTCCCAAGAATGTACAATTTAAAGCGCAATAAAAAGTCACAGTGGCCAAGAATGATGCATAAGACTGAAATGAAGCAAATATGAATACCTCAGTTATCATTTGAGCTTGCTTCGATATGTCCTCACTAAAAGAATAACGATTTGCTCCAAATGCTTCACATATTTTCAAAATTTTGTTCTTTGCTTTTTCCCCAGAGAAGAAAACCACAAATACATTTTTCTCAACCTGTATGATATTTCACCTTCAGAAGTTAATAATTTTCACTAGTACTTGTATGTAAATAAACAACGGTGCACGGAATAACAATAACTATATGTGGTATAAACGAATAAGTAACGACAGGACTACATCTACATTACGTAATACAATGTTTTTTATACAAACTAACTATATCATCTCAAGTGAATACAATCAACCTAATTTGGAAGAGGTATCAACCTTTTCCCCAGAAACAGGATCAGTGACGGGGTGCTCAACAACAGCCTGCTTCAAATACACATTACCCCTGGTAGCACGAAATAGAATCCTTTCAAATGACATAGATTTCTCTTTAGGGACAAGGCCGCTTATAAAGCCCAATTTCACTTGCTTCAATTGATCAGTATTCATATCCTGCACAAGTGGTTCAGGGCATTTAAATATTAAGGGAGAAAAAGACAGCAAGTAATAAATAGGAAAAAAATGAAGTCAAAATCTATACTTGCTCCTCCAAAAGAGGGGTTTCCAAGGACTCTTCACCAGTCTGAGCTGATCCCATTTCCCTCTCCCGAGCTTCAGCATGTGCAGATTGAAAAAACTCACCAGCCTAAGAAGTGAAATTAATTAATATTACATATGCAAAGGATGATATCTTCAGATTTCTGAAGGTAATGGAAGACAGTGCCAGATAGAAGATATTCTTCTGTACACAATAAACAGAATCTATGCAAATTATTGCATGGTCCTAGTAGATAATGATATCTAGAAATCTCCAGAAAATAAGAAGACACAAGAAAACCTTTGTCATCGTGTATAATTAACAGCTTTTCAAGTACTACTGTATTGAGCAACTTTGTACATATAGACACGGTACATCATTGCAAAACAATATTGTAACTTAATTAGCTGGGAACAAAAAATAAGATAACACTGGTCAAGACGAAAGCATTAATAATGGAATAGTGAAACCAAATTTATGGTCAATCAGCCATGTTTTTTGTAAGCTAACTAAAATTAGCATCAACAGTAGACAAACTGTTGATGGAACTACTAACGATGCTTATTCTTTATTCTTTTTTCCATTATTTTGTTTCTGAAATGATAGAACTATCTTCTTTCTACTTAATAAAGCCTACAACTACTGCTTCTGGACACCTCCTCACCCCCCAAGTTTGGTATGTGCGAATAGAATCACGAGTACAACCATGTATTAACTAACAATTACAATATGTGCATTAATTCCAAGGAAACAGAGTTAAACAATTGCTAGGAAAAAAAATTGAACAAGAGCAGAAGGAATAAAAACTGTACCTTCTGCAACACAAGCTTAAATTCTACAAGTTCACTATAACCACGCTGCAACTTATTACTGTTTGCGTTAAGCTCAATTAGCTCAGCTTCCAGTTCAGCTAGTTTTACCTGACATGTGCCAAAAGAAACGATTTAAGTGCATATTATATAAAAAATATTAATGTTTCAGAATATACAATCAACATCCATACCTCAAGGGAATCGACATCAAGATCATGTTCTGATGCACACCTTTTTGGTGTCACCCCGGCCTTCAACATTTGATCTCCAAAGAACCGCAACTTGCGTGCCATCTCTCCACATCTTTTAATCTTTAAAGTGACATACACCAATTATTTTAAGCATTAAATTTACACACGCTTTGTACATGGATATTGGCTAGTAGCAAAGATGGAAGCATAATGATATCTATTCCAAATAATAAAACGAACGAGAAAATACGTGAGTTGGCTGCTAGTAGGGAGAGGCCAGAGGGAACAACAACCTTGGCACAATTCAGTCTGCTTTAGCACAATTACCAACCTTGGGGGGCTTTTGTTCTACAATTTCTTATATTGATATTAATGTAACAAGGTAATTATTTATATAAACATTGTATTTGAAACAATGATTACAGGATGTAGTGGTTGTACGAAAGGAGGTTCTGTGCTTACTTTTCTCAAGTTGTGGGTTGGCCACATTACTTGTTACTCAAATTTAATTTCTAACTTGTAAGTTATGACTTAAGTTATTAAATGAATTGTTAGTTATATTATTTATGCTTTAACATATAAATTTAAAAAAAAAGAAACAGAAAACCCTATATAAACAAGAAGGTACATGTGAAGGGGGTAACAACAATTTTTGTAAAATAAAATTACAAATATATAAAAACTGAAAAATTAAAGAACTTGCTTACTACTTTTAGGTTTCAACATATAAGTCAATTTAAGCCATAATAACTTTTTATAGCGCAGACCAGAAGAGCTTATTTAGCTTTGGAGTCAATCCACACTTTATAAGTTATAAGCTCTGTAGCCAAACAGGCCTTCCACATAAAAATTTAAGGTTCATATTAACCAGTGAACTGACATAAGACATTTTATTTCTGTGTGAGATAACATACATTTTAAGCTGTCTTTCGATCAGAGATAGGTTTCACACACAAGGGAACAGCGAAGAAAATAAAGCTACAACAATCTATGTTTCGTCTAAGACTTCAACATATAGTAAAAAGAAAATACAATAAAATTGAGGTCAAACCGACTGCAAAGTATATGAAGGAAATACTGACAGGTAGCAGATATTTACCTGAGTAGCATATGTTCTCTGGAACGGGCTTTTATCAGAATTCAGCTGAAGAAGTAAAAATGAAAAGAAGTCAAATTTAAAAGTATCATCTGATAAGATATATGAAACAGCATGCATCAAAATCTTGTAACAACATATCACAATTATCAAAATCTACATGTAATTGTTGTGCACTAGAAAATAATTTTATAGAACAGCTATTGTCAAATTATTATATAATGAGAGTTGCATAACTGGTAAAATTAGGACTAAAAGCAAAGTCTCCAACTTTTGTTATAGTGAAAAACAACATACTTCTAGCTGAAAATACTATATCGCTTCCACAATCTTAAACCTCCACTAGAACCTTCCGAAAAATACAAATTTGTGCATTATTGCAGTTGCTTATGTACAGATTGCAGATACCGAACAACATGCCTGAGCTCGAGTCTCAACATCAGAGTTTTCCTCTGACTGTACAAATAGAGGTTAAACAAAAACAGGATTGCACCACATCCATACAATACCATCTCAAGTTCATAAAAACAAAAAGCTTCAACAAAGCCAGCTCACTGATATTAACCAATTACAAATAATTAAATCGTAAAAAATGTAACTAAGATAGTAGTAAATTCTAACTTTAGTGCTTCACTTGCAATATCGATCCAAAACCAGCAAATTACTACTATAACAAACTCTCCACAATTCACAAGTTCGACACTGGACAAATACAGCAATTATCACAAATACATATACACATACAGAGATAAGGAGATAGGTCATATTTCATTAGCTACAGTTTCGATTTAAGAAGAGCAAATTTCTACTCAATATTAATACTTGAGCAAGTACAAAAAAATGGTCATATACAAAAATTGAGCAAAAACAGATATACATAGAGAGAAAGAGAGAGAGAGGGAGAGAGAGTTACATCTTTGAATTGAAGGAGAGCGAGATCGCCGAGATAAGCAACGGCCAAGTGAGCAGAGTCAATAGGGAGAATGAGTTGAACGAGATGCATAGGCTCTGATCGGAACAGATCCATCGGAGGACAGCAGCCGCCGCTCTCCGACATACTCAAATGTTAATTTCCGGCGATAATAATTTCAATTTCTAATATATCTATCTTCTCGCTAATTACAGATTGAATCACTGTGTCAGTGAACCACAAACTTACACATATATACATACAACTAACATGTTTATCAATCATGGATTTCGATTTTCTCATTATTGCGTTTTAGCCCATATTCTTTTTTCTTATTTACATGTTTGCCCCTAAATTTTTTCTTATTCAACTACTTCATAGCAGAGACGCCCAAAAAATCCGAATCAGAAATGTCCGTCCGATATGATCTAGAAAAAATCTGATCCAGAAAAAGTCTGGCCCGATCCGATCCTGTCCATGGGCTTGAACAGACTATATTCAGCCCGATCCGGATAAAAGATCGGCCCAATCTAGTCTAACCCGATAAAATCCCGGATTTTATATAAATTTATAATAAATATTCGAATAAAAACTTGATTAAATTAATTTATTATCAATATTTATTATAAAATTGAATAGAATATTGATTAAAAGTCTAAATAAAATTTTGATTGAGCAACCTTTCTAAGGATTTCAATTAATTTTTCAATTAGCAACACTTTTTATTAATGTTTATATACATTTTAAATTATAAACTATACCAATATATGTTTCAATTATTTGACTTAAATTATAATAAATGATGTGGATGTATAAATAAAATATAAATTTTTCAATATAATCCAAAAATATTTAAAATATATACATTATTATTTAAATAAATTAAAATTATTAATATTAAAATTATGTGAAAAAATCTGATCTAGGCTCGGCCCGATCCGCGGGGCTAAACGGGCCTAATTATTTTGAGAGAAATCTGGTCCGACCGGACCCGATTTTAAAATAGCCCAGCCCGGTCCAAATTAAAAAATTCTGGATTTTTTAAAGCTCGGCCCGATCCGGTTTTTGTGCACCTCTACTTCAAAGTGATTTTTAAGTAAATTATTTTTTTATTAATATTTAATATTAAATTTTATAATATTAAATTTTTATGTTAATATTATATGTTCTTTTATTTTATATAAATTTATTCTTTTTAATATAAATATGTTATAATTTGGACTCGTGTTGTAATAAATATATAATTGGACTTAAAAATTAATATTCTAAGTAATATATATATATATATATATATATATATATATATATATATATATATATATATATATATATATATATATATATATATATATATATATATATATATATATATATATATATATATATATATATATAGTCAGAGTAATTTGGACTCGTTATAATAAATATATAATTGGGCCTAAAAATTAAAATTTTAGTTAATATGAATATGTTAGTTAGGTCCCGTATTATAATAAGTATAATTATATATCTATTATATATATTTTTTAAATTTATTCTATTTAATATAAATATGTTATAATTTTGACCCGTGCTATTATAAATATAGAATTTGGTATAGAAAGTAAAATTTTACGTAATATAGACATGTATATAGTTAGGGTAATTTGGATCCGTGTTATAATAAATATATAATTGGGCCTAAAAAGTAAAATATTTTTTTGAAAAAATGAAGAATCGTTTTATTGATATATAATATCCGATAATACATGACAAAGATAATACAAGTTTATCATCTAGCCGAAAGATATGCTTAACCAATTCATGGGTCGACGACCCATAAGAAAAAGATTTCCCCGGAAGTGTACATAATAAAAAAATTTATATCCAACAAAAACGGGACTCGTTAAAACCCCATAAGAGTAAAATCCCATGGAAAAAACCGCAAAGGGGAAAAGAGTACCCTAAAACGATTATAAAAATATCAATACATAGTGGTTTCTAACACAAAAACCGGAAATTCTTGAAATTTTGTGAGTGTCCAATGCTAAAAAAAACTAGCCATGTGTTGTTGCTTCCGCCATTAAATCCAAGTTCATGTCTCCATCTACCTTCTCTTTACTCTTCTTCTCATCCAAGTGGTTATCAAAATCCTGTTTTCATTCATGTTCCATCTAGCTAGGAATATGAATATGTATATAGTTAGGACTCGTATTATAATAATTAAAATTATATCTAATATATATATATTTTAGGTCCGTGGCCCAATACCGACCGACCGACCAAAACTTTTAATCTTTCGCATATTATATTCTACAAGCTTATAACTCGTGCGAAACACGAGATAACTAATATTTAAGTAAATTGATTTTTTATTTATATTTTTATTCATATTTAATACAAAATTTTATAATATTAAGAATTTATGTTAATATAAATATAACTATATACGTAAATTTTATAAATTTATTCTATTTAATATAAATATGTTATAATATGGACCTGTGTTATAATGTTTACACGACAAACATTGTTTGGGCCATATTTTGAGTTTTAGAAGTCAGAATTGGACGATTTTACAGCCCACGTGAAACTTACAAAATCTTCTTTAATTCTGAGGTTGTCCAACATCTGAAATCCAACTGGAACAGCCCGTAATCTAGATAGAAAAGAGAGTTACGAATTTTTATGAGAGAATTATATTCCGTTTAGAAAAACTTTTTATAATTGGTTTAAAACATTAAAATACTTTTTATATTATATTTATATAGAGACATATCATATACCAGACATTATTATGTATCAATATATATATATATATATATATATATATATATATATATATATATATATATATATATATATATATATATATATATATATATATATATATATATATATATATATATATAGGAGAAGACGGTTAGGTGACGCTCCCAAATCGTCCAAATGTATTTTTCAAATTTTCTCGATTTTTTAAATTAGTAAATATTAAAAATTATAAAAAAATCTAAGTTACTTTATATTTTTCTAAACTTTCCCCATTCTCTATGTTCCGAAAAAACTAAGTTACGTTACATTTTCCTAAACTTTCTACCCAAATCAAGTAAATTATTATTATCCATAAGATAAGTTTCAAAATTTTAGAAAAGACATTATTATACATAAGGTAATTAGAAATTTAAGAAAAAACATTAAATTATAAAAAATCGAAACTATTTTGATTTTTCAAAATGACACTATCTATAATATAAAAAAAAGTTAATTTATTTTTTTACCGAAATTGAATGTGTTTCCATCTAAAAAATAATAGACCCTCACTTATATAAATTAAAGAACAAACATCAAAAAATAAATCACACAATTTTATCACATAGCTATTTACATTCAACGTCTAATACATCATGTGTTGGGTCCCGAAGTATCGTAGAAGGGGGGTTGAATAGGATACTCACAATAATTTAAATTCTTTTCAGAATTTGTGGATAAATAAATTATTGCTTCAGAGTGAGTTTGGCCATTTGTAGTGTTTAGGTGAGCTGCCTACTAATTTTCTGTGAGTCCGGATAAATCAATTAGGTTCAAAAAAATTAGCACGTAAAATAAACGGGACAAGATTCGAGGAATATATCTTATATATATATACCCGGAGGTTGTTATACCTAGTTAAAAATATAACTAGTTTCCAAAGAACAAATTAGTTCTTTACTACTAACACAAAAATATAAGGCTCAGTTCCTATACAAATATATCTAAATTAGTAAAAGAAAAAATTGAGTCTGTAGGGAGTGATATCTATGATGAAGGGTTGCGGGCATGAAAACGCAGCGGATATAACATAAAACAATAAAAAAATGAAATCATATCGCATGATCCATGTATAACTTTGGATGATTATGGTGAAGAAATCTGTACCTTAACAAAGCTTTCCATATAATGGAGGTCCAGAAAAGATGAATCACAGCAACCCTTTGTTGCAAAGATCTGCTCTCCAAAGAAGTCCACATGAACGCCGATCGTCCTACGATCACCGGAGTCGGTACTAGCCGAATTGCTTACCTCTCTCTCTCTCCCTTTCTCTAGCCTCTCTTGATGTTGAGCAGCTATGGTTTTTCTCTAAAAACCAAATCTGATGATCAAACCCTAATACTATATATCATTATGTATATATAGGGGAAAAAGAAATTTTGGGCCTAACCCTAATCCATGTGGTTTCCAAAACCCATTCTGATTTTGGGTTATTATTATTATTAAATCCAAATTTTAATATAATTAATCAAGTCCTACTTAATTAATTCAATAATTAAATTCGAATTATAATAATACTTATTAAATCCGAATTCTAATATATATAATTAATCAATTCCCAATTTGTTAGGAATATATTCATTTGATGATGTACAAAATACTAGAACATGATCTAGATTAGTTTATCTGTAATAAGTCTTTCTAGTATCTGAAATGTATAATCAGAGTCTAGATAGTCAACATTCATGTTACTTGTACTTAGAAGAATTTATGTAGAAAGTGAAACCAGAGTCTGCATGAAGATCAGAGTCTGGAAGGTGATCAGAGTCTATAGACTATCAGAGTCTACATGTGATCAGAGTCTGAAGATCATCAGAGTCTAAAGGATTCAGAGTCTATACAGTTAAAGTTAAATTTGGAAGAGGATCACAGGAATGGAAAGTCTTCGAAGATCAAGATAAATATATTGCAGATATGCTATGGGAAAGAAAGAGAATTCTAGAAGGAAACTATCAACTAATAATTAGGAATTCTATTCCTATTGTAATTTATCTTTCTGTTATTAGTTGATAGGCAGCTCTCTATATAAACTCAATGTAACCTAATTGTAAAAGTGTGGAAAAAAGTCGAAGCAAAATTTGTCTGAGTGAAATTTTGTGAGAGCATAGAGATAGAGAGAGTTGCTGTGATAATCACAGAGAAGCTGCTAGGGTTTGTGTACACCCTAGGAGAGTTTTGTATTTAATCATCAATAATACAAACAGTACTTATTCATATATTTGTGTTTGATCTTTGTTCTTAATTCATATCGAATTTGATTTTAAATCAGGCAGAAAAGACACACAAGTATTCAACCCCCCCTTCTACTTGTGTAACTGGGAAAACAATTGGTATCAGAGCCTAACATTTAAAATCGATCAAAGATGTCTGGAAACAAAGATGGCAATTCTAAGATTCCTATGCTTAAGAGAAACGAGTTCACCCACTTGAAGGTTAAGATGCTGCACCATCTGGAAGCAACAGACCCTGACTATCTTGACAGGATTAATGAAGGACCCTTTGTGCCCTTAAAAATTGTGCCTCAAATCAACGAGGAAGGCAAAATAACTGAAGAACACCTCGTTGATAAACCAAAGGCTGAATGGACAAAAGAGGACAATGAAAATGTCCTTAAGGAGGCAAAAGTAAAGAACATTCTCTTCAACAGTTTGGATTCTGTTCTAAATAACTGTGTCATATCATGCAAGACTGCTAAGGAGATGTGGACAAAACTTAAGGTGCACTGTCAAGGGACTAAAGATGTCAAGAAGAATGATAGGTCTTTGCTAATTCAAGAGTATGAGTACTTTGAAGCAAAATCTGGAGAATCTATCACTGAGATGTATGATAGGTTTACAAAACTCTTGAATGAAATGGCTATGCTTGGTAAGGTTTATGATTCTGAAAATACAAACACCAAGTTTCTGAGAGGACTTCCTGAAGAGTGGGACAATAAGACTACAGCCATAAGGGAAGCTAGAGATTTGGATGAACTAACTCTAGAAGAATTGTATGGCAAACTCAAAATATATGATTTGGAGATGCAACAGAGAAAGAATAAGAAGTCTGTAAAGACAAAATCTGTGACACTCTTGATGGAGTCTGAGAAAGAACAACAGGAACAACCCACAGAAGCAAGAATCAAGGATTCAAGAAAGAAGGGTAAAGCTGCTGTGGAGTCAGAGTCTACTGACACAGACTCTGATTCTGATGAAGAGTTTGATCTAAGTCAAATGATGGCTATGTTTGCTAAAAATTTCAAAAGAATGAAATTCAACAAAAGAACTGGCAAATTTAGCAAAAGGCCATCATTCAAGAAGGAAGATGAGAAGGTTGAGAAGAGCAAGAGTACAATAATCAAACTTGACAAAGCAAAGGTCAAATGTTTCAATTGTGGAATATTGGGGCACTTTGCCAGTGAATGCAGAAAGTCAAAAAGTCAAGGAAAAGGAAAAGCACTTCTATCAACAGGAAAGGATTGGGCAGACTCAAGCTCAGAGGATGAAATTGATTATGAAAATCTAGCATTGATGGCATCCTCCTCAAGAAAATCACAGTCTCCCAAAGAACCCTCATCTCCTAAAACTCAGATATCAAACTTTACTCCTGAATCCTTAATTAATTTAGACTCTGATGGCATAGAGATTGTGAAAAGTGAGGTTAATAAAATAATGACAACATGTAGGTCTCTCACTAGTGAAAGTGAAAGGTTGAGAGAAGAAAATTTAACCTTAACTAAAAGGAATGGTCATTTAGAGTCTGAGTTATTATTAATGGAACAATACAAAAAGGATTCTGAGAAATAGTCATAACTATACTAAAATTTTGAAAGCCTATGACTATGTTAGGAAAGAACTAGAAGAAGAAAGGCTTAAGTTTAAAGTTTGGACAGACTCTGGAAGAAAAGTTCAAGAAATTCTCAATAATCAAAACGTGTGTCAAACTGCTGGTCTAGGCTATGACAAGAGTCAAGGCAAAAGACCTATTATTGAGAATGATAACAATGAAGAAGCTAGCAAATTTAATAAGACTAAAGACAAAAGTACATTTGTTCCTGTTAAGTTTGTGATCCCTAAAGAAAAATCTGAAACCACAAACTCATCTGTCAATAGTCCCCCTGTTGTTGACAAGAAGACAGATGAAACAGGAGAAAATAACTCTAAGAAAAATATTAACATAGGGTACTTGTCTAAGTCTAAGTTGAAAGAAAGGCTAGAGAACTTATCAGAGTCCACCAAAACTAGGAGAAATAGGAATGGTAAGGAAGGCATTAATAAGACTAATAATTATCAAAAAGATCCTAATGCTCCTAGAAAGAAGTGTTATAGATGTGGCAACCACAACCATTTAGCTATAGATTGTAAAACAAAAATTGAGATGAAATCAGAGTCTAGTCCTTCTCAGACTCTGAAAAGTAACTACATACCACAGAAACCTTGTTATCTCTGTGGTAGCATATTTCATTCTATTTATATATGTAGGGACTATCATGATTTGTATTACAATTTTTATGAGCAAAAATCTTCAATTGATAAAAGTTGGTATGACACTGTTAAGACTCCACCAGAGTCTAGAGCAACAAAAGAGACAGGTAAGCCAAAGGTGAAAATTGTTAAGCCTGTTTCTACTAAAATTAGTAGAAAAGGATCCAAAACTGTTTAGGTCCTCAAAACATCTAACTAGTTGCTTTATGTATGCAGGGAACCAGGGTAAAGAAAGTAACCCTAATCCTGGACAGTGGATGCTTAGGACATATGACTAGAAAGAAATCCCTGCTTACAGACTTTGAGGAAATGGCTGGCCCAGAAGTATCCTTTGGAGATGGCAACAAAGGACAAATACTGGGATATGGCAAGATTGTACTTGGGAATGTCATCATTGAACAAGTAGCTCTAGTTGATGGCTTAAGGCACAATTTAATAAGAATAAGTCAACTTGGAGATAAAGGTTACCATACTGGCTTTGACAATAAAGAGTGTCTTATGACTCACAAAGAAACAGGCATTGTGGTTTTCAAAGGACACAGACATGGTAACATTTATGAAGCCAGCTTGGAGGATTGCATAAACAGTGAAGTCACATGTCTATACAGCAAGGCCTCAACTGAAGAAAGCTGGAAATGGCACAAGAAACTGTCACACATCAACTTCAAAACACTCAACAAGTTGGTGAAACAGAATCTTGTAAGAGGATTACTACAGGTTGATTTTGTGCAAGATGGACTTTGTGAAGCATGTCAACTTGGAAAACAAAGGAAATCATCCTTCAAGAGCAAGACAATTAACACCATTTCTGAACCCTTTTATTTATTGCATCTTGATTTATTTGGTCCAGTAAATGTTATGTCAATTAACAAAAATAAATATACTCTTGTTATTGTAGATGATTTTACAAGATTCACATGGGTTTTCTTTCTACATTCAAAGGATGAAGCTTCACAACACATAATAGACCATATCACTTTTCTGGAAAGAAAATCAAAGAAAATAGTAAGAATTCTGAGGAGTGACAATGGTACTGAATTTAAGAATTCAATCATGGAGGACTACTGTGCATCAAAGGGAATTACTCAACAATTTTCTGCGCCAGGAACTCCTCAACAAAATGGAGTTGTGGAAAGAAAGAATAGGACACTCATAGAAGCTGCCAGAACAATGTTGGCAGAGTCTAAGCTGCCAGTATATTTTTTGGCTGAGGCAGTCAATACAACATGTTTCACTCCAAACTGCACTCTAATAAACATGCATGGAAAGTCTCCCTATGAAATGATAAAGGACAAGAAGTCAAGTGTGAAACACTTTCACATTTTTAGATGCAACTGTTATGTACTGAAAGTACATCCTGAAAATCTAAGCAAATTTGAAGCCAAGGCAGATGAATCAATTTTTCTTGGATATGCATCGAACACAAAAGCATTCAGATTGTTTAATCTCAGAACCAAAATTGTTATAGAATCTATTCATGTTGCATTTGATGATAAAAAGTATACAGGATTGCAGGATGAGTCAGAGTCTACTATACTAGAATTTGAAAATCTAAAAAGTTCTGAGATAAATGAAGAAGAAGAGGATGAAGACCCTAAAATAAATCCTGAACCAACACAGGAACCTGCACACTCTGAGGGGGAGCCAAAAAATTCAACTCCAAATAATTCAGAGTCTAACAGGTCAGGGTCTACCCAGACAGAGTCTATCTAGACAGAGTCTAGACAGACAGAGTCTAGACAGACAGAGTCTAGACAGACAGAGTCTAACTCATCAGGGTCTGGATCAAGCAACTCTGAACTCTTGTCAGAGTCAAGCAATTTAGGGGGAGCCTCTTCATTTAAATTTCACTCAAATACAGAAGATGCAAATGACTTAGGGGGAGCTTCAAGTTCAAGAACCAATCTTCCACCTGCTAGAAAATGGACAAGGAATCACACTCCTGACTTGATAATTGGTGATCCTGAGAGTGGTGTACAAACAAGAACAACCACTCAAAATGAATGTCTTTATAGCTGTTTTCTCTCAAAGAATGAACCCAAGAAAATTGAGGAAGCCTTGCAAGACCCTGATTGGATTATTGCAATGCAAGAAGAATTGAATGAATTTGAGAGAAATAAAGTGTGGAAACTTATACCAAGACATAGAGATAGATCAGTGGTTGGTGCAAAATGGGTGTACAGAAACAAACTTGATGAGAATGGAACTGTAATCAGAAACAAAGCAAGGCTAGTTACAAAAGGATACTCACAGGAGGAAGGAATTGACTATGATGAAACTTTTGCACCAGTAGCAAGATTGGAAGCTATTAGAATGTTTCTAGCCTTTGCAGCTCATTCAAAATTCAAGGTGTATCAGATGGATGTGAAAAATGCTTTCTTAAATGGAGAATTGGAAGAAGAAGTCTATGTGGAGCAACCACCAGGATTTGTTGATCCAAAGTTTCCTGATCATGTTTACAGATTAGACAAGGCACTATATGGATTGAAGCAAGCACCTAGAGCATGGTATGAAACTCTTTCAACATTTCTTCTTGAAAATGGATTCACAAGAGGTACCATTGACAAAACTCTCTTTATTAGAAAATGTAAAGGTGATATTTTGCTTGTCCAAATTTATGTTGATGATATTATATTTGGATCTACTAATGATAAACTCTGTGAAAAGTTTAGTCAACTAATGTAGTCAAATTATGAAATGAGCATGATGGGAGAGTTGAACTTCTTTTTGGGGCTTCAAGTCAAACAGAATGATGATGGAATTTTCATCAATCAAACAAAGTATGTGAAAGAACTATTAAAGAAGTTTGATATGCAAGACTCTGCAACTGCTAAAACTCCCATGTCTACAGCCACTAAGCTAGACACAGACTCAAAGGGTAAGAAAGTTGACAACACTAGCTACAGAGGTATGATTGGCTCATTGCTATATTTAACTCCTAGTAGACCAGATATAATGTTTGCAACTTGTCTATGTGCTAGATTTCAAGCTGACCCTAGAGAATCACATTTAATAGGTGTGAAAAAAATTTAGTTATCTCAAGGGGGCACAAACTCTTGGACTTTGGTATCCTAGAGAGTCAGATTTTTCACTAATTGGCTATTCAGATTCTGACTATGCAGGATGCAAAGTAGACAGGAAAAGCACAACAGGACAATGCCAGTTTCTTGGCAACAGATTAATTTCTTGGTTTAGCAAGAAACAACAAACTGTATCCACCTCAACAGCTGAGGCTGAATACATTGCAGCTGGAAGTTGCTGTGCTTAAATTCTGTGGATGAGAAATCAATTACTTGATTATGGACTAAAATTCTCAAATATTCCTATGTATTGTGATAATACTAGTGCTATTAAAATTGTAGAGAATCCAGTACAACACTCCAGAACAAAGCACATTGATGTCAGGTATCACTTTATTAGAGAACACGTTGAAAATGGTACTGTGACACTTCACTATGTTCCAACAGACAGACATATTGCAGACATTTTGACAAAACCACTTGATGAGTCTACCTTTCTCAGACTGGTAGGTGAATTAGGTATGTTAAATATGTAAGTGATCAAAAATTACAATAAGCAAGGTATGTACTTTAATTATAGTCCCTGTCTTAACACACTGTGATTAATTATTATTGCAAAATTTTGTTTGGTATTTTACCTTGACAGAGTCTAGTTTTTAGAATCTGACGAGTCTGTAGTGTAATAACCCGTATTTTTGACGCTTGGGGTTATTAAGATTTTTGGATAAAATTTTTCATTTTATGAATAAATGATTTTATGGATTTATTTTCTTGATAAGGTACTTGAAGTGTGAGACCGTATTCTTAATATACGGGATATTCGAAAATATGCGTATCGGTGTTACGGTAGCATATGCAAACAATATGGGATTTATAATTATTTTTGGTCTAACAAAAATGAATTTGAAGTCCGGATGGAAGTCGTAACAGAATTTGAGAAATGGTGTAAGTGAAAAGTGTTTACTCGGAGAATTGTTTCGTAAATTCTCGAAACAATTAAAGAGTATTAATTTAATGATTCTAAATTATATTAGAATCATAATATGAGATTTTAAGTTTTTTTAAACTTAGGTGGGACGAAAGAAAAGAGTACGATAACGAGAGATTAAAACGTTATCGGGGAATTACGCGACTACCGCGTAAACCGTATTAAATATCGAGCTTTCACCACACACCCCACTTATATCCCTTTTTCATTTTTTTCTCTTGTTCATCAAGAGCTTCGGCAGAAAATAAAAAGGGGAGAGAAGACTTCATGCTACAACTTGGATTCTTCATTTCATGAGCTTAAATCATTGCTCAAGCATTATAGGTTCATTACCATGAATCTCCACCATCTTTCTTCCATGAAAATACAAGCAAAGCAAGCTATTTCCCCCCCATTTCTCTTGCTCAGCTGCTGCGTTTTTTTTTTGAAGCAAGACTCCTTCAAATCTTCATGGATCGTTGAGGATGATAGCTTAAATCGAAGGTAGTAAACCCCTCTTGCTCTCCCTTGAAACTTATAAGCAACCATCCGCTAAATCTTTAGTTATGATCAATGGAAAATTCGAATGAACAGTAAAATCCGAAAATTGAATTTTTGTTTTCTTGATTCTTGAGTTCATTTGGCTTGGTTGATGATTGTTTAACGTTATACAAGCCATGGGTAGCATTGTTTAAGCATGGATGCATGTGTTTGGTTAATATTTGTTAAACTCTTAGTTCATAACTTTTGTTAGTAAATGGCTTGGAATTGATGTATGATAATTGTTGATGTTGGTTGAGGAGTTTGGGATTGTTTGTTGGTTGATTTGGAGTAGAATAAAAATGGAAAACGATGAGTTTACAAACGTTACCATGCCAAATTTTTTCTTGAACTAACTGCTGCAACTGTCCAAGGAAATCTGGGAACAGTCGGTCACTGTTCCTGGCTTACGGCTGATATGGTTAGATAGTAGATTGTCTCTAGATCGTTTGCGCGCTAATTTTGCGTCATTCGGAGTTACGAGTCAAAAGTTATGGACGTTTTAGTAACGGTAGCGCAGGAAATGAAAATCCTGTTTTTTTCCAACTTTGAGACTATGATTGGACTAGCTACGGAGCTTAATAAAATCTGAAACTTTTATGGGAGATTCCTTGACAGTCATACAAGACCCCAGAGAAGAAATCGTGTCAAAATGATTAATTTCCAATTTATTAAAAATGACGGAAAACAGGGTGTTAAGTGAAATGAACCTGAGGAAAAGGTTAAGCAATCGTTTTGGGAAACGATTTCGGGCAAGATAGAGAACTTGTCTCGAGTCGACCCAGTAACGGAAGTTGTTGAGGAATATCATGACTATACGTAGATGCAAAGAACTTGATTAAAAACTATTGAGAGGATAGTTTTACGAGTAGCTAAAGTAGGCCCGAGAAGGTGAAATGTCGGGCAAAAGAAGAGTTAATAAAACTATCAAGTGCAAATTGTAAGGATCATAATTGGACTCGATATAAGTTTGTGGGTTAGTATCGAGGTCCTAGATTATCAAATTCATGAGATTAAAACTCAATTTATTAAAAATAGTGCCAGTTGGGTAATTGTTGGATACTTGGGTTGAGTGTAAGAGTTTTGAATTTTAATGAAATCGCTTGAACTCCCCACCACCAGCAATGAGTTTACATGAGTTGGTGGAGTAATCTTATGATTCGAAAATGATTTAATTTGAGCAAACAATTTAGTTTCGCTTAAATGACATGATTCGAGGATTGATTACTAATGGTTTGGAATTGTTAGACTTACTTAGTCATTCTGGATTTTTCTAAAATAGTAGTTGGTCACCGTCGGTTAGGGCGGATTGGACTTCATTTTCAAAACGTTATGATTAAAACCAGAATTGACTATAGTATGGTAAAAGAATTGGTTTTAAAGTGAGTTTGACTTTATTTATAGTAGAATGAATTGTTGATTGGCTTGGTTTGAAAACAGGTGGATAGTCCGATTTACGAAAAGGTCATGTCCAATTTTCTGCAGAAAAGACAGCCGCTTAGGCCTAATAAGCGTCTAGGATGGATAAATTTGAAAACAAAAGGTTTAAGTGTAAAATGGGAGAAGTTGGAATGGCATTCCTTGGACTCCAGGCAAGTTTCCGACTTTATTGTTTTATTCCATATCAGAATATTGTTGATTCATGGTGAAGCCAAACTTTTTGAAATCTTTGACTTAATGATAAGTTCTTCGATTATACATTTTGTTGTGTTTGGAACTACTTAGCTCATGATTGTTATTAGAAATGCACGTCGGCATTTCACCTTGAACTGTCTTGTTCATATATAACTTGATTCTTCGGCTACTCTGAACTTCTCGGAAAGTTAGAGTATGCAAGTATCTGACACTTTGTCACATTGATTTTGATGTATGACATATGTATGCATAGGTTGTTTAAGGTAGTTCCTTGCGAGTAGGACTAGATCCTTTCAACCTAATTCTGAGCCACCTCTGAACTTCTTAAAAAGTTAGAGGACGTTTGTTTTCAGTTTTGTATAACTGAATCTGGTATCGAGTACATCTTTTTGGTGCTCGATGGTCGACCGGGAGTAGTCTAGTGTGTTTCGACGGTTAGTCGAGGTTCAATATTTTAAATAATATTTAGTTTATTAAATATTATTTAAAGAATATAGAAAGTGTTTAAAGGTTAATTAAATACTTTCAGGGCATTTGAAATTATTTAAATATTATTTAATATTGATTAAATATTATTTAAATATTTTGGGGCATTTAAAAGTATTTAACTACTGATTAAATACTTCCAACTCGTTTTGGTTTATTTAAATATTATTTAATGTTGATTAAATATTATTTAAATATGTTGAATCGTTTAAGATTATTTAAATATCAAATAATCTTGATTATATTGGGATTAAATATTTTAATTCTTTTAAATCCTTTTAATATTTTTTTGAGGACTATTCCGGGCCTCCTAAATATTAATAAAATATTTATTTGCCCTTTAAAAATATTCTGGAGTTGTCTAAGCGTCTTTGATTATTATTTTTCATTAAATAATAAATAGCGAGCGACGACTCGGATATTTTGGATTTATTCTGAGTCGATAACTCCAGGTTCGGGAGGTAACGTCCGACTCCGATATTCCTCCCAGTTGTATTGGTGCCTCGTGGCCCATGGTTTCACCCCAAAATAGTAATGTTTTGTGGAGTCTATTTTAGCTAGTATTAGCGGCTCCCCGGTCGCGTTATTGAGTCTCTTGATTCAAGGGTTTCTGTCTTGTTGAATTCGTTGACTGAGAGTCAACCCAGATGTTTCGAGAGTACTCCCACTGGGTTTAGGGAGCCAAGCTATTGTCAGATATTGAAATCTTACAATAGGTCGTTGTTGTTCTGGAAGGTTGTATTAAATTCCCTTCCTTATCTGTTGATTGAAATCCTGCAATGGATTGTCGTTGTTGTTCTGGAAGGTTGTATTAAATTCCCTTCCTTATCTGTTGATTGAAATCCTGCGATGGATTGTCGTTGTTGTTCTGGAAGGTTGTATTAAATTCCCTTCCTTATCTGTTGATCGAAATCCTGTGATGGATTGTCGTTGTTGTTCTGGAAGGTTGTATTAAATTCCCTTCCTTATCTGTTGATTGAAATCTTGTGATGGATTGTTGTGTTGTTCTGGAAGGTTGTATTAAATTCTCTTCCTTATCTGTTGATGAAATCCTATGATGGATTGTTGTTGTTCTGGAAGGTGGTATTGAATTCCCTTCCTTAACAGTTGATTGAAATCCTAGAGTGGATTGTTGTTATTCTAGAAGGCTTGATTAAATTTCCTTCTAGGTTTGATGAATGTTTAAGTATTCATCAGGGACTGGAGTAAGGTTGCGTAAGAGGTCGGTGACGCACGACCCAGCCGTAAACTAAAGGCCCATGTGTTGCCTAAGGTGACATCCCGATAAGGGGTTGTCCTTCTACTAGTAGAGAAAGTGACTGGTTTTCTATTGTACAAGGCGACTGATCATCGCGTACAATAGGGCGTTGAAAAATCTCCAGATTAAGCCCGTTTCTTCCAATTGGAATTTGACGTTGCACTGTAACGAAAGCCTAGGTACTGAGTTACCGATAGTGTCAACGGGAATGTAATCCACTCTGAGTTGGTTGGTTGTTTTGAGTACCATTTTATTCGTATATATCAGTTTCATTGTTCCTACACTATAACGAAAGCCGTGGTGCTAAGTTATTGATAGTGTTAATGGGAATTAATGAACTTTCATTCATTCTTTTCGCAGTATATTGATCTGCTTGCTTATTGGTACTCAAACTAATGGTACTCGGTGATTGAGGCCATTGTGCTAAGTTATTGATATTGTCAAACTCAATAATCATAAACTTAAATTGTTGTATTGCAGTAACGTGAACTGCATTATTGTTGTGAATATCTTCTTGCATCGTGAACATTGAGTCGTTTATTGTCGAAATAT
Source organism: Oenanthe sinensis (assembly GCA_028671895.1). NCBI lineage: Eukaryota > Viridiplantae > Streptophyta > Magnoliopsida > Apiales > Apiaceae > Oenanthe > Oenanthe sinensis. Next base: position 18,276,657 of record CM053807.1, read on the forward strand.
AACTGGTTATACATCTTCAATCAGATTGCTAGTTATGTACTTTATTGTTGAATATCCAGTTGGGATAATTATGGCTATCACCTTTTCCTTGAAATATTCTGATAAATAACTTGCTGAGCATTCTTTGGCTCATTCTTGCTATTTGTAAATCTTATATCTTGCAGAAAGAGATGACTGTGAATTGTCTACCTCGGGTATTATGTTAAGGAACAGGAAGCTTCGAGCTTGAGCTAGTCAGGTTCCGGACTTCGATAAATGGTGCAAGAAAGACGGGATTCCAGATTAGAATCCTAGACTTGTAGAAAAATATGTAATGTGACAATAGATCTTGGATTAATGTTTACTTCTAATGTAACATCATGTGGAAGTTATATTAGTAGTGTGAGATCCTGAGGTTACATTGGTTTGTAATAACCGTTATTATTTTAAGTTCGTTCCCTGAGACTATAACTCGAGTTGTGTGTTTGGTTTGGGGTCACTGCTTTTATGTTTGGTTATTATAATGGTTAAAGCAAGTGAATGATGTTATTGTGGTGAAAATTGGATAGTGACAACCTAGATTCCTGACCCCGGATCTGGGGGCGTCACATGTAGACTCTGAGAAAAATATCGCCTAGACTCTGAAACGGTTAAAATTCGCGCCTGCAGACTCTGATTGCATTTAAAATGTTCAAATGACTTGAAATAGGCGGTAACAGTTATCTTTTGACTGGAGACAGTCTGTAGACTCGTGTGTATTGTATGCAACTTGAACAAAATAGAATTTTTCATACAATTTACTCACTTGTTTATTGCAATTGATTTCTACGGCAAAAATATTCACAGAGCTTTTTACGAACCCTAGCTAATTTCTTCAAGCTTTTCCATCACTTTCCACTCAACAACTTTAATGCCTGCCGTTTCTACTGTCATGAGGGGACCCAAGGCGATTGCTTTCACATGTGGGGATTTTGATTTCATGACTACAAATCATGTTGCTGTTCTTGGAGATAAGAAAGGAGTAGATGCTGACTACTTCCCAATGATGGATTTCATGGAGCATTCTGAGCTCAGTTACATTCTGAAAGCATCTCCAGTGACTCATATGGATGCTGTCTCAAAAGCTTGGAGTTCTGCACAGGTCGTTGATCCTTCTCAGGATCAACTAGGTAAAATAATGTTCACCTTTGGCTCGACTACATTTGATGTCACTGCAGATGTGCTTAATTCTGTGTTTAAATTGCCTGTTAAATCTTCTTTTGATGACACTGTTGTTGGTCCCTGATATTGTAGAAGGGGGGTTGAATACAATATCTGAAATTTAATCGCGGAATAATTGGATTTAAAAAAATATTTTAATTACTCGCGAAATATTAATTAGAATGAAATACTGTTCAAGTGAAAGATATAATTTTAACTTGATTAGTATTACAAAATTAATATTAAGAAAACTCTAATATAATTGATAAAAGTTCTAGAACAAATTTGACATGAATTGTTCGTGCTTTACAATTATATTCCAAACTCAGCACAGAAATCTGTGAATATTACAATGCAGATAAATTACTGAATTTGATCTGATTTCTAACACTAACAAATGAAGCAAACTCCTCATATTTATAGAGGTTGAAAAAGGTTGGTATGACCTTTTTCAATATGACTTAATTTATAGAAATAAAGTCTGTATGACCTTTTATAACACTTGTATGACTTATAAAACACTGAGCAAGACTTATTTCTTTCGGTATGACTTATTATATTAATTAAAAAATCGGTATGACTTTTTAATTAAATAAAAAATCACTCCAGCATGACCTTTGATCAAAGAAATTTCGGTATGACTTATTATATATATATATAAAAAGTCTCGGTATGACTTTATGTCGGCAGTAGCTCGGTATGACTTATTTATATATATATATATAAATTTTTTCGGTATGACTTATATATATATGTATAAAACAGTCTCTCGGTATGACTTATTTAAGTCATTCGAAAATATATATATATATATATATATATATATATATATATATATATAAGTCATTCTAACTAGTTTCTTTTATGATAAATTAATTCTACTTTAAATCAATTAAATAATTTATAAATTAAATTAAATTCAACTTGAATTAATTTAATTAAATAAATTAAATAATTAACTTACTTGGTTTGTAGAAATAAAATATCATAGAGAACTTGATTCAACTGCAGTCTTCTTGATTTTTCTTTGACTTCTGATCTTGAAACCTCTTGATTAAATGAAGAATAAATATTTATATTTAGTTGACACACAAATGTACTGTCTTGTTCATTTGTGTCATACTAATAAATATTCTCCTTTTAATAACCTTGAATTAGAGGCCTTCTGTCATTTCTTCTGCTTCACTGTCTTCATTTTTCTTCTGGAATCTACTTGTTGTAACCACTTGAAATCTTCTGTACCTTCTGTCTTCTATGGAAGTACTACTACATTATTAATTTCACTGACGCTTGAACATAAAAATGAACTTCTTCCAGTGTTGAGTAGCAATCCTATAAAAATACTTCTGATACTTGGATCCTTTGTGATTAGTTGACTGTCTTCGTCTTGATTCCTGATTGGTGCTTATTATTTACTTCTATTTATTAGCTAGAGTTGAGTTGTCATCTAATTATTACAAATAGGCCTAGTCATATGCCTTTCAATCTCCCCCTATTTGTTGTTAAACATTTAACACACAAATTCCTAGAGGATAACTCAACTAACAACTAAGAAAGTAGTACGACATTTAATGACTGTAAATAATAAACAAAAGTTCTGGTTTTATATTTAACAATTTTCCAGATTCATACATAAAAGATAAGTACAAGATAGTTGTTCCTCTAGCACTGAACAAAAATAACATTGATTCTATCTTGACCTATCCAGGACTTCAGTCTTCTGCAGTATCAACTTCACCTTCTTCTAAATTTGAACTTCTGTGCACAGGTGTCCTTGGTACCTCTTCAACTTCAGCCGGAGTTGCGGTGGACTCTCCATACAATCTTCTCTGTTTAGCCTTTGCTAGCTGAAACATGACTTCCTCTTCAATAGGATCTACAGCTTCTTTTTGTACATCATAAGGCTGTGTAGAATCTATCTTTTGCATTTGCCTGATGTATGATTTAATGTTTCTGGATAAACAGTAGTTCCTTATTTTCTGTGCAGCATCTAGCTTGGCTTGTGATATGAATCCTTTTGATCTCAACATCCTTTCAACTTGGATCATATACCTCACCGTGTAGCCCTTAAATGATTCCTCATCTAGCTTTATGATTTGATACAACTTGTTTGAGAAAAATCTCACTTCATGAGGATCATTTAATATCTGAGGACTAGCAGTCGTTGCTATATCTCTGAGTCTGTCCCTGAGTAGTTCATTTTCTTCTGAGCTTCTCTTTACTTTGTTTAACAGAACCCATATTGCTGATAGTGATCTCTTTCGGAAGAATTCCAAAGATACTCTGAATGTTCCATTCCGGTGAGTGTAGACTAGTATTTGCCAGTCTTCAAGAATGTGATCCACTAGAACAGTGATATAATCAACTTCTTCTTTCAATGCCTTCATGAAGTTATCCAGATTATCATTTGAATCTTCAAGACTTTTAATAACTGAAAGCATTTGTCTATCTTCAAACGGTCCTTGCTGAGACTTGTCTAGTATTTTCCTTGCTGCATTCCATCTGTCCCCTATCTTCATCTCAATATCTTGTTTTTTCTTCTTCACTGCTAAGGCCCAAAGCTTCTGTTTTTCTAAGCTTGCCTCTCTTTCAGCTTGGGTTCTTTCCTTGACTAGAGCTTTTAAATTTATAGTTTTGGCATGGCTTGCCTTGATGTCTTCCTTTAGCTTCCTCATTGCCTCTTCATAGGCAGGATCATGCTCTTTTTCTTTTGGAAATAGAAATTCATCATCAAAGATAGCTTCATCTTCAGCTCTGCAGTAGTCAGGATTGAAACCTTGATTTTCCATACTTACTTCATCAATGAGTTTTTCTTGTTGATAATACTGTTCTTCTGGTTCTTGATCATACGATTGAAATTCTTCTTCAGAAAACAGCTTTGCTTTACCTTTATCTTGAGTAGTAGCCCCTTCATCTCCAGCTACTTTCTCCTTTGCTTTCTCCCCCTTAGTTGAGGGATCCTCTTGAGTTTTAGAGGCTTCAAAAGATGTCAACATTTTCTGCATAGTCAGATAGACTTGCTTCATTCCTTCATTTAGATGCGTCATGCCATCATCCAGTTTGCTGAAGCATTGAGTAGAAATCTTTTCATTTTCAATGATTGTGAGGGTTAAGTTTTTCTCAACGTCATCAATTCTTTCATGCAGTTTGCTCACTTCTTTCATATCCTCAGCAATTAGATTCTGAACGTTCTGGATGTCTTGAGTTTTTAGTAGAATGGAGGATTTGACATCTTCAACATCTTTTCTCACTACTGACAGCTGCTGTGTTACAGAGGCAGATGTAGAATTTTCTTCTGCTTGTGCTTTAACTTTTAATAATTCAGCTTGAACAATTTGCATTTCATTCTGGAGAGCTTCCATTTTGGATAACAGTTCACTTTGTGTGTGTGCACTCATCTCACTTGCACTCTTGTTTATCTCACTATCACTATGTGCATGTGTTTCACTCTGTGTTTGCCTCACATCACTCGTGTTTAGCTCCTTTCCAGATCCTGAAGCTGTACCTGCATATATAACAATATCTTTTGAAGAGTCGAAATGCTCTTCTGATGCCTGTGAAGGCGCGTCCTCAACAAGATTAACTTGCCTTGGCTCCGCTACTGACGTAGCTACTCCGTGAATGGAGTCCCATCTCCCTCTATGGAGTGGTTGCCTCTCAAATCCACCAGTGGATTCGAGACCTTCTCTAATGAGAACTGGATGTAAGAAATCCAGGGGAGTCACCACCTTAGACAATGTAATGACAGGCTCTTGAGAGTCTGTGGTGCTCCTTAGTACCTCAGAGGGTAACTGATGCTGCACTGCATCGAAAATGTCATGGTCCACAACATAGGTGGCATCCGACGAGTTTTCATTAAAAACATTTTCTTCAAAAAATGTGCCCTCATGTGTTGGTATTTCTTCAAGTGAAGGTTCTGCTAGAGTGATTGCTAGCAGTGTGTTTTCCTCACTATCTGATGCTGTGGCCGAGCAGCGAATTAGATCACCTGGTTGAGCAAGTGTATCTAGAGAATCTTGGATGGCCATGTTAAAATCCATATCCCATTGACTGGAATAGGTAGAGGCTGCAGTTGTCTCAGGGTCAACTCTAGAAAATTTTGAAGGAGGAGACAGAGCTGCGGGTTCACTCACATCAGCACCAAGACCTTTAACTATTCTGACAGGTTTCTTCCTTTTTCTGACTTTTAATGAAGAGGAGGATGAAGGAGAAACTGTTTGAGGCTCTAATTCAGCTGTGGACGGAACCTGTGTGTTTTCAGGTTCGTAGCTGATATCCTGAAGTGTAAGACCATAATTATAGTCCGCCACAGATAAATCTAACGGAGCAGTGGATATATCTATAGGTATTAAACTAGAAGATTGTGATTGAGATATTACCTGTTGATCTTGTGCCACTTGATCGACATGCTGAGCAACTTCAAGTAGAAGGTGCACATGATGATCCATTTGCATTGGCACTTGCTCTGGCTCTTGTTCCTGCACTGGATGAGCAATAAGATCTAATATCCCAGCCAAATAATCTGTCCTTACCACTTGCACATTTTGAAACTTGGGGTTGTTGTGGAGCCTTGCAAATAAGTTGTTCTGAGAAGTAAGAGATTCTTCTACAGGACCATTCTGAAATAAGGCTTTGTCTTCATCCATCAACAAGTCATTCATGAACAGCATCAGGAACCTCGGATAGAAGACTTGTACATTCTGTTCCCTGCTTTCTGCTTTCCCCATTTTCCTGATTATTTCTTTTAGAATCAACTTCCCAAAATTTATCCTCCGGTTGTGGGCCACAGAAAACCCTATGATTTGGAGTAGTGAAGATATATTGTTGAAGTTGTTCTTTGTAGTGGGTGCAAACACTTTGGCTAATGTGTCAAAGAAGTAGTCCCACTCGCTTACCAATTTGGACTTTGTCAACCTTACCAAATTGATCTCACCCTGATATTGAATGGTATAGAAAAATTCTAGTATTTCTGGTACAGTGGGTGGATCCATGAAGTTGTCAGTTGGAAAGCCCAAAATTCTATTCACGTCCTCTTCAGTCACCATGTATTCACGATCTCCTATGCTGAATGAGAATTGAACTCTGCCTGCAGTACTCCTATTCCTCGTAGTGGAATACAGAGCCCTAAGTGCTAACACTTGCAACGGGGCGTCCAGAGTAATTGCAGTTCTTACAAGTGAATGTTCATTCAAAAATACGATCCACAGTCGAAACCTCTCGACTGAACAATTCACCGGATTAAAATATCCTACAAAATTAGTTTTTACTAATTCGCAAAAACCAGCCATTTTTTTTTGCTATTACAAATAATAAATTACAAAGTGCAATTACAAATTAAAAATAACAATTACAAGCCAATAATTCGAAAATTACACTTTAAAAATCAAACCCTTATTTCTAATAATCCCCAAATTAACTTTAATCCAGAAATCACTACACACTTAGTCCTTTAGTCGCAAACAAAATCAAGTACTTCGATTTTTATCAAAACATGAACAGTCACTTGGATTGTAAAGAAAAAACGGGCAGAGTTTCCTTTGTTTTCTGCGATTATCACAAACTAAGCAAGCAAAGATGCTTGTAAACAAGGATTAGCAACTACAAATGGTTGAACTACGTAGGAATCGATCGATTTTGCTGAAAAACAAACTGTTTGCGATTTGAATATATATAACAGTGTGTGTATATGTATGGCAGCTATGACTTATTAAAAGGAAAACCTAATTATGCTCGGTATGACTTATGTGAAAAGTCTGCTAAGACTTGTTTTATAAAACGACTCGGTATGACTTATTCAAAAGTCATACCGAGTTTTTATTCAATGGATAAAACTGATTTATAAAAAGCAGGTCTCGGTATGACTTAAGGAAAAATTCTAAATGAATTCTCGGTATGACTTATTTTTAAGAATAAAAAGTCATGCCGAATTTCATTTAAATTAAATGTCATACCGAAATTTTATCAAAATAAGTCATTCTGGGAAAATAAATAATATATACTTAGTAAATAGTTAACTAACAATAATTTACATACTAATAACTTATTATACTTATTATAGACATATAATAAATATTTACATTATTAATTTATTTTAATTAATTTAAGAATTAAATTAACTCATGTTTGAATTAATTTAATAAGCAAATTAATTGAATAATTAATAACATACTCATTTATTTTTAAAGTACAAAAATAATCTGAAAAATATATACATTAATTTACATAAATGCTTATAAATGTTTAAAATTAAACAAAAGTACTTATGCTTTAATTGAAATAATTATCTTCTAAGAATATTGATTTAATCTTAAGATAATTTTCCAAAAATTCATAAGCCCTAGGATTTTATTAATTCAAGTCTCATAAACTCTTTAAATCTTAACATTTAATATTTATGAGCTTAAATTAATTCCTAGCAACCAAAAATTTAGCCATTGTTTAACATCCCTAATTCACTAACCAGCTTTGAGAAAGTGGATTCATCAAGTGGCTTTGTGAAGATGTCGGCTATCTGATCTTCTGTGGGTACAAAATGTAACACCACAGTTCCGTTCATGACATGCTCTCTTATAAAGTGATACCTTATGTCAATGTGCTTGGTTCGCGAATGTTGTACAGGATTGTTGGAAATAGCTATAGCACTTGTGTTGTCGCAGAAAATTGGAATTTTGTTCAACGCAAGTCCATAGTCATTTAGCTGATTCCTAATCCACAAGATCTGTGCACAACAGCTACCTGCCGCAATGTATTCTGCTTCGGCTATCGAGGTAGATACTGAATGCTGTTTCTTGCTGTACCAGGAGATTAATCGTCGTCCTAGAAACTGACAGCTTCCAGAAGTACTTTTCCTGTCCATCCTGCACCCTGCATAGTCTGAATCTGTATAGCCAATTAGGTCAAAACCTGTATCTTTAGGGTACCAAATTCCAAGATTTGGTGTACCCTTTAGATATCTAAAAATTCGTTTAACAGCTATTAGATGAGATTCTCTTGGGTCAGATTGAAATCTCGCACATAAGCATGTTACAAACATTATATCGGGTCTACTAGCAGTTAGATATAATAATGAGCCTATCATACCTCTGTAGCTTGTGATGTCAACTTTCTTACCAGTTTCATCTTTGTCAAGCTTCGTGGCTGTTGGCATTGGGGTTTTTGCTGGTGAAGAATCTTCTAGACTGTATTTTCTGAGAAGATCTCTTACGTACTTTGATTGGCAAATAAAAATCCCATCTTCCTTTTGCTTTACTTGCAATCCAAGGAAGAATGACAGCTCACCCATCATGCTCATCTCATATCTACTCTGCATTAACTTAGCAAATCTCTTGCACAAGTTTTCGTTAGTAGAACCAAATATAATATCGTCAACATAAACTTGGACAAATATCATATCTATATTATGTAATTTATAAAAGAGAGTTTTATCTATGACACCTCTAGTGAAACCATTTTCAAGTAAAAACACAGAGAGAGTGTCATACCATGTCCTCGGTGCTTGCTTGAGTCCATAGAGAGCTTTGAAAAGAAAGTACACAAAATCAGCAAACTCTGGATTTTCAAAGCCAGGGGGCTGTTCCACATATACTTCATCTTCTAGCTTTCCGTTCAGAAATGCACTCTTCACATCCATTTGATAGACTTTAAAATTGGAATGTGCTGTGAATGCCAGAAATATCCTGATGGCTTCAAGTCTTGCAACTGGTGCGTAGGTCTCGTCATAATCAATTCCCTCTTCCTGGGAGTAACCCTTTGCCACCAGCCTGACTTTGTTTCTTGTAACAATGCCATCACCGTCTAACTTGTTCCTGTATACCCATTTCGTGCCAATAATAGATCTATCTTTAAGCCTGGGTACCAGTGTCCAGACTTCTTGTCTTTCGAACTGATTGAGTTCTTCTTGCATGGCAAGAACCCAATCTGGATCAATTAGTGCCTCTTCAATCTTCTTTGGTTCTTCTTGAGATAGAAAAACTGAAAATAAACATTCATTTGAAGTTACACTTCTGGTTCTAACTCCAACATCTGGATCACCTATGATCAATTCAAAAGGATGATCTTTGCTCCATATCCTTTCCCTGGGTAGGTTTGATCTTGATGATTCGCCTCGAAATTCATTGTGATGTTGTGTTCTGCCAGTTGATCCTTCATCTCCCCCTGAGTTGCTGCCAGGATGACTTGTTGATCCACCACTGGTATTAGTAGTATTTCCAGTGTTACCATTGTTTCCATCACTATTACCTGGATCATCATTATTATTGTCATCATCATTTCCTGTTGCAACCTCAGGTTCTTCTTCGTCATCAGAATGTGAGTCTGGATAATTATCAAATTTTAATGACTCAGAAGAATCTTCAGTTTGGATACTTGGGAGTTTTGTGTCATCAAAAGTTACATTGACACTTTCCTTCACTTGGTGCTGATCAATTATGTATACCCTATATGCTCTTGTTGAGTAACCGACAAAAATAGCTTCATGTGCCTTGGCCTCAAACTTGCCACGATGTTCATCTCCATCTTTTAGCACAAAGCATTTGGCTCCAAATACATGAAAGTACTTGAGAGTAGGTTTCTTGCCAGCCATTAATTCATAGGGAGTTTTCATATGATCTTTGTTGATCAGAGTTCGATTCTGAGTATAACAAGCTGTATTTACCGCTTCAGCCCAGAAGTAGATAGGTAACCTTGATTCACTTAGCATAGTTCTTGCAGCTTCAATCAGGGTTCTATTTTTCCTTTCTACAACTCCATTTTGTTGTGGAGTTCTTGGTGCTGAGTATTGCCTTGTTATTCCCTTGTCTGAGCAGAAGTTATTCAGAATTTCATTTTTGAATTCTGTTCCATTATCTGATCTGATTGCCCGGACAGATAACTTTGAATCTAACTCAATCAGCTTTATATGATCAATCACCAAATGTGGAGTTTCATCCTTAGAGTTCAAGAATAAAACCCATGTATATTTTGTGAAGTCATCCACGATCACTAAGGCGTATTTCTTCCTTGACATAGACAGAATATTTACTGGACCAAATAAATCCATATGAAGGAGTTGAAGTGGTTCAGTGATGTTTGTAGTGTCTGTGCCTCTGTGAGTTGCTTTCTTTGACTTCCCTTTCTGACATGCCTCACACAAGCCTTCTTGTGTAAATTCCATCGGAGGCAGTCCTCTCACCAAATCCCTCTTGACTAGAGAGTTCATTGTTTTGAAATTCAGGTGTGAGAGCTTCTTGTGTCATAACCAACTTTCCTCCGTTGAAGCTTTTGAATAAAAACAGTTTGCTTCAGCTTCAGTTCCCGAGTTGAAATCAGCTACGTACAAGTTTTCTTTCCTTACTCCACGCAAGGCTAGTCTGTCTTCTTTAGAATGAGCTATTAAGCATTTCTCCTTGATAAAGTTTACCTTGTATCCTTTATCACAAAATTGACTGACGCTGAGTAGATTGTGCTTAAGTCCTTCCACCAAAGAGACATTTTCAATGATAACATTTCCTGTATTTAACTTGCCATATCCCGTAGTCATTCCTTTGCTGTTATCTCCAAAGGTGACGATTGGGCCAGCTCTTTCAACCACGTCTGATAGCAGGGCTCTATCTCCGGTCATATGCCTTGACGATCCGCTGTCCAGGATCCATATAACTCGGTTTACTTGTTTAACTCCCTGCAATTATCAAACGGATTAATTCGTCTTCGGAGCCCAAAATTGATTGGGCCCGGCATACTTAAAGAATTGACCTTTGTCTGCTTTAACAACAGATCCTTTTCGAATAACATCATTTTCTTCCTTGACTGTTCCTACCTTCCTAAAAACAGTCTTAACAATTTTCTGTTTAGACTTAGGAATATATGATTCCTTCTTTTCAGGTGAAGGAGTCGCAGTCTTGGATTTAGCAAATTTACTATTGATATGCTGTCTAGGTGTCATGTTATCTTTCTTAGCTATCATGCGTTTAAAGTAAGCAGTCATAGCATTAAAAGCACATAACATACAATTCATTATTCCACATGGTTTATGGAAAGCATCAATAGTGGGCATGTTATTCAATACAGTAGGGTTCTTAACAGATTCTATTTCAATTTCAGCAGATTTGAAGTTTTCAGTTGAATGAAATTTATTGTTACTGTTCCTACTGTTCACAAATGTGTTGGGTCTGTTCATTTTATTCTTTAAGTCTTTTGCACCTACACCAGGTCTGGGGGAATCAGAAGTTCCCACATCTTTCACTGGTGTCTTTGGTGCACACTTCTCTTTCTGGACATTAACTCCTTTTATGTCCTTAACCTGTTCCCCTCTCTTCTTCTCTTCCTCAAGATCTTCCAACTGCATTTCATATGCAATCAGTACAGAGCTCTCAAGGATAGGTTCAGCTATCGGTGTTATGAAGAGAGGTTTTGGTGTGTCTTTAACAACATGTATGATACCCCTTTCTACAGCACTTTTTCTAAAGGGGGTTATGTTGCTTGGCTTTCCTACAGATTTATTGTACTCGAAGCCTATCCCAACTTTACGACTTATTTCTTGTTGGTCAACTAGGTTCTTTACAATATATGAGGAATTCTTATATGCAAGACACTTCTTCTTTTCTTCTTCTATCTGGTTTCTGAGATTGGCTTCTGTTACAACATGACAACTGACTTTACTGACTTGAACAGCTAAGTCTTCAGTCAACTTAACAGTCAACTTGTCATGATTTCTTTTTAATTGTTTAAAAACTTCAGTCTCATCAACTAACTCTTTGACTTTGAGTCTGAGTTTCTTAACCTTATCTCTTTCACCATCTAGTTCTTTACCTAGCAAAGCAAACATCTTAGGACAAGAAGGATTTACCTCTATTCCTCTGTCACGGGTGGGAGATAGTGATTCCTCTAATGAAGTCATAAGAGCAAGATTTCCTAGCTATTCCTCATCATCGTTATCTGAATCATCCCAGCTTTTGCCTACTGCTAGATAGGACTTTCCTTGATGCTTTTTCACGAGCGCATCATACTTTTCCTTGAGCTCTTCGTAAGACTCTCTCTTCTTCCCTTGCTTAGGCTTCTTGCACTCAGTTGCAAAGTGGCCTAGCTCATTACAGTTGAAGCAACGAAACTTGATTCTATCAACTAAGCCGGTCTTGTAGCCGCTTTTCGATACTGCTGTCGAAGAACCTCCTTTTTGGAATCTTCCAAAATTAGGCTTACTTCTGAATGAGGAGTTTCTTCGGAATCTCATGTTGCCAAACTTCCTGGCAACCATAGCTAGAGATTCATCTTCCAGCTGATCTAGTTCTTCCAGCGAGTAGAAATCACCGTCTTCTTGTTTGTCAGAAGTATGTCCAAGTTCTGGAACCACATACTCTGTAGAACTGTTGGAAGGTGCAACAACCTTCACTTCTTCTTTCTCTGGTGCTTCTACCATTAATGCCTTGGAGGAACTCAGTACTTTACCTCTTCCGTACATCTCTCTAGTTTGGATTTGTTCCAGCTCATAAGTTTTTAAAACTCCGTAGAGTCTTTCTAGGGTTACCTCTTTCATATCCCTAGATTCCCGAATAGCTGCAATCCTGTGTTCCAGATGCTCTGGTAAGGTCAGCAAAAACTTCTTGTTCACCTCTTGGTTCTGATAAAACTTTCCATTCATGTTGAGCTCGTTTATCAGTTTGTTTAGTCTCTGAAACACCTCAGAGATACCCTCACCAGGGTTGGATCTAAACTGCTCATATTGGGTGGTCAGGATCTCCAGTCTATTCTCTTTAACTTCTTCAGTTCCCTCATTGATAATTTCAATTGTTTCCCAGATCTGTTTTACATTCTTGCAGTTGACTACTTGGTTGTACATGATGTAGTCTAGGGATTCAATTAATATGAGCTTCAAGTTATTATCAAGGGACACAGCTTCTGTTTCCTCATCTGTATAGTCTGCCGGACTTTTTGGAAACTGTCTGTGGGGAATTACAACCTCATCAACCGTGTGTTCGAGAATAACTGATATAAGGGGTTCAACACCTTTGACCATGACTAATGCATACTTGGGATTTGCAATCCCGATAAACAGTAGCATTTTGTGTTTCCACAAGTTGTAGTGTTCTCTGTCAAATTGTGGAATTTTGATGCTAGTGACTTTCTGGGTACTCATCTTTAATAAGATTAAAAATTAAGTGTTTCAAAAAATATTTTAATTTTTGACTTAAAACAATTTTTGATCAAAAATAATTTTTCAGAAAAAAAATTATTTCGAATACAAAATTATTTCAAATTTAAAATAATTTTTGAGATCTGAATGAGTTCGCGGAATTTGATTTGGATCTGATATTAACTATATCAACCAGCTCTGATACCAATTGTTGGTCCCTGATATTGTAGAAGGGGGGGGGGTGAATACAATATCTGAAATTTAATCGCGGAATAATTGGATTTAAAAAAAATATTTTAATTACTCGCGAAATATTAATTAGAATGAAATATTGTTCAAGTGAAAGATATAATTTTAACTTGATTAGTATTACAAAATTAATATTAAGAAAACTGTAATATAATTGATAAAAGTTCTAGAACAAATTTGACATGAATTGTTCGTGTCTTACAATTATATTCCAAACTCAGCACAGAAATCTGTGAATATTACAATGCAGATAAATTACTGAATTTGATCTGATTTCTAACACTAACAAATGAAGCAAACTCCTCATATTTATAGAGGTTGAAAAAGGTTTGTATGACCTTTTTCAATATGACTTAATTTATAGAAATAAAGTCTGTATGACCTTTTATAACACTTGTATGACTTATAAAACACTGGGCAAGACTTATTTCTTTCGGTATGACTTATTATATTAATTAAAAAATCGGTATGACTTTTTAATTAAATAAAAAATCACTCCAGCATGACATTTAATCAAAGAAATTTCGGTATGACTTATTATATATATATATATAAAAAGTCTCGGTATGACTTTATGTCGGTAGTAGCTCGGTATGACTTATTTATATATATATATATATATATATATAAATTTTATCGGTATGACTTATATATATATGTATAAAACAGTCTCTCGGTATGACTTATAAAAAATCATCCGGTATGACTTATTTAAGTCATTCGAAAATATATATATATATATATATATATATATATATAAGTCATTCTAACTAGTTTCTTTTATGATAAATTAATTCTACTTTAAATCAATTAAATAATTTATAAATTAAATTAAATTCAACTTGAATTAATTTAATTAAATAAATTAAATAATTAACTTACTTGGTTTGTAGAAATAAAATATCATAGAGAACTTGATTCAACTGCAGTCTTCTTGATTTTTCTTTGACTTCTAATCTTGAAACCATTTGATTAAATGAAGAATAAATATTTATATTTAGTTGACACACAAATGTACTGTCTGGTTCATTTGTGTCATACTAATAAATATTCTCCTTTTAATAACTTTGAATTAGAGGCCTTCTGTCATTTCTTCTGCTTCACTGTCTTCATTTTTCTTCTGGAATCTACTTGTTGTAACCACTTGAAATCTTCTGTACCTTCTGTCTTCTATGGAAGTACTACTACATTATTATTTTCACTGACGCTTGAACATAAAAATGAACTTATTCCAGTGTTGAGTAGCAATCCTATAAAAATACTTCTGATACTTGGATCCTTTGTGATTAGTTGACTGTCTTCGTCTTGATTCCTGATTGGTGCTTATTATTTAATTCTATTTATTAGCTAGAGTTGAGTTGTCATCTAATTATTACAAATAGGCCTAGTCATATGCCTTTCAACTGTATCTGATGATGACATTAAAAACATGTTTAAGGCAATAGGTTATTTTGCTAGCTTAGATAACATGAGCAAGATAACTAGGCCTTACTTTAGAAAAGAATGGTCATTTTTCTTTGATCAAATTGCTAAGTGTTTCACTGGTAAGTGCAGTGGATTTGATGCTATTACTGCTATTACTTATCAAATTGGTCACAGTCTCCTATTTGATAGAATAATCAACATTGGTGATATGTTGCTCACTCAAATGGGAGCAAAATTAAATAATGTGCATGAGGGGAGAAAGAAAGTCTACTATCATAGATTTCTTATGATTCTCCTCAATCACTTCATTCCTGACATGTCAACCAAGTTGGCAGATGATTGCTGTGTGCAGGCATACAAACAGCAAAGGAGGATATTCTCTGACATTAAGAGAATTGATGACAAGAAGAAGAGTCTACCTGCAATGACATATCCACAGGTAATGCAGGTAAAACTCTCATCCTACAAACCTTCTATCTACAATGCTTCATTTTTTGGTGGTGAAATGGTGCAGGAACAAGTAATGGAGAGTCCTCCTGCACCTACCCCAGTCACCCAATCCCCTTCCATTACACAATCTTCCAAACCAAAATCTAAAAAGAAACCAACCTCTGGTGTCACTCAACAGGCACCAGTTGTAAAGAGGAGAAAATTGATTCAATCTAGGCTTATAGATGAGCACAGTGATGAGGAGCTCAATCCACTAGAGAAGCAAGTTGTTGAAGGACTTTCTTTGCTAAAGGAAGGTCATGATACACTTGATTCTAACCTTCAAGCCAAGTCTGTAGACTCTCAAAAGGCTACAGACTCTGTAAAACCTAGGGAAGCACCTCAGGATTCTCACATTGAGTCTCCTGAGAAATCTTTTGCTCAGAAGTACAGAAGGTTAAGGAAGGCTTATTCTGCACACACACACAAGCCTGTTATTATTACTAACCCTGTTTTGCAGGAAACAGATGCTCCCAAGGCTCCTGCAGAGCCAGACTCTGAAAGCAAGAAAACACCTGAACCAGAGTCTAATGTTGAGTCAGAGTCTAGACTGCCTTTAGACTTTGATCATGAAACATTTTGGGAAGGAATGCCATTGGATGCAGCCTCATGTCTAATTGATGAGATCATTACTCCAAGTGATGAGGCACTGCTATTCTTATATTCTTTGGTGGAATCAGTTGAAGATCTAGGGCAACATCAGACTAAATCTCAAGTCTTGGATTTTCTTTCAACCTATGAAGCCCTGAGGAAGAGAATGGAACAGGAGCTACAAATGTCTGCACAGGATGTGGTCAAAAATCTCTACAACTACCTATTCAACTCTTCATTCCAAGTACAAGCAGCTGGGCTCATAGAAGGCAGAACAAATGAAGTTCTCAATGCACTAGGTGTGCCAGACTCTGAACAGCAAATCACAAAGAAGCCTAAAAAGCTTAAGGTCCACAAAATTAGAGCATCAGAGTCTGTTGCTGAGTTGGAAACTGAGATTGAGCAACCAGTTTTTAACCATGAAGCAATTTGGGATAATGGAGTTACCTACAGGACAACCATTCAATGGATCTCTCAAGTTCAACCTCTGTCAAGACAGGTGGCTGACTATCTTGTCCATAATATAGGTACAATTGCCAACAAATACATCTATCCAACCTACCAAAGTAGACTGGATCAATTCAAGGGCACATATTTTCAAAGAGTAAGAAAGGAACTGCAGGAACTCTTCAATCTCACAGATGCCCAGGCAATCAATGCAATCCATCTAAGGGCCTTTCATCACAAGTTGGATGCATTTATTCTTGAAGAACAACATGAGGTAGCTGGTGATGCAAGGCAGTTGGAGGTTGGGACTAGTGCACCAGTGGTGACTAGTGATAAAGATGCTCAGTCTGCCTCACCCACACAAGAACCACCTAGTCAGAGGTTGGGTGATAGTGGGGCAGGGGAGTATGCTGTTGGGCCCTCCTTGACAACTCATCAAAGAGCTAATGAGAACCCCAGTGATATGGGAGGACAGACTTTGATGGATGCTCATGAAGTAATTTCCCAATCTATTCTATCAGAGTCTATCCACCTTGAGGGGGAGTCTCATGCACAAATAGTCAAAGATGGTAACACTCAGACTCTGACTTCTAATGAAGTCATACTGAAGCAGTCAGAGTCTAGAGTAGACCCTGAGACTGGAATACTGGAGCCAACAGACTCTGAAAAGAGAAAAGATGCTAGTAAGGGTTTAGAATCTGTTGATGCTCACCCCTTGGTGGAAACCCCTAGCCTTCAGACATTTGAAGGGGTTCCCCTCCATCAAGGTGGTTCAGGTATTGAAGCACCATTATTATCTCTCAACCCCTCTTCTGTAGGATTATTGAGTGCACCCTCAACATTGAGTGACAAAATATCTTAGAGGCTGGCACTGGACCAGGCAAAAGGAGAGGTAGAAAATGTTGTAGAGAGCCTGAGTGAGATTGAGAAAGTGGGTGCCCAACCCCACTGTGAGCATGAGAGATTAGGGTATCCTGAACCTAGCTTTACTTATTGGGATCAAGATTTTCCAAAGAGTTGGTCCAATGAGTTGGAGCAGGGGATGGATGACAATTCACTATGTCTGATTGTGCAGATTGGCAAACAGGAGGAGGCTCTTGCTGCTCAGAAATCATTTACACAAAGACCACATCTTCATCTGGTGGATTCTCTAGCAAGGAGAGCAGATAGAGTCATGGAGGCTTTGGTGGATAATCCTGTAATTCTAACTGAGGCTGCAAATTTGAAGTCAGAAGAGCCACTCTTAATCATGCCTATAAGGGCTAGACTTCCAGAGTCTACAGTCTCTGATCACTCTCAGGAGGAGTCAGGGTCTATAGTCCCGTTTGCAGTTTCGGAGTCTACACCACCACCAGAGTCTACACCTCCATTCACAAAGCTAGAGCCTGTTGCTGAGGAGTGCACTTCTGAAGATGATGATCACGTTACTCCTTTATCTATTTTGATCAGGTGTTTCCTCAGTCTTGGGAGTCTGCACAGCAAAGAGGCATCAATGATAAAAATTCTTTTGAGTGTATTCTGGATATTCATCATTCTGAGAGACTTAAAGCTTTTCAGAAAAAATCCTTTCAACAGGAACATGGTTACTATCCTGGTGAAGAAGATCAAGTCTTAGATGGAGCTGTTAAAGCTGAGTTACCTGATGTTGCTGCTCAATTATCCAGTGTGGTCCAAGACATTTCTCATATTAAAATCAAGCTCACTGGTGTTGATAATACAACTTCTCTGCTCAATACAAGATTTGACAGAATTCACTCCCTTCAATTATCCAAAGAAGTAGCTTTTAAAGATGCTCTAGCTGCTATCACTACCACTCAAGCCTCTCTTCAAACTACAATTTCTGATTTGACCACCAAGGTTGATTCAGTTATTGCAGCCCAGGCAAATATCTCCACTGTTCTTGAGCAGATTCTTTTGGCTGTCACTAGTAATGATGATGTCAAAAAGGGGGAGAAGGAGAAGCAAGGTGAGTCCTCCAGGAGACATAAGGATGAGGGATGCAAGGATAAATCAAGGGGAGTTAAAAGGAGGAGAGATGGTGATGATGGTGATAGTTCTCATGGTCCTAGGGGTCTTGATGATGTGCAACAAAAGCAATCTGGAGTAGCAAGAATTCAAACACATCAGTCAGGGACTAGACATGGGAAATCAGAGTCTAAGTCAAACTCTGATAAGCAAAGAAAGAAGTCAGCCTCTGATCAAACTCAAGAACCTTCATACTGGAAGTGCAGTCAATCAAATCTGCAACTTAGAACTAAAAAGAAGATAGGTCTTGGAGGATTTGAAGAATCTGACATTGACAGAACATCTACTCTAACCAGGGATCCTCAATCCTTGACAGATAGGCAGTTTGAGAAGATCACTCAGAAGCACTTAAATAAAGTGGTGTCTGCTCAAATTGTTTATAATGTTTTTGAAACAAAGATACAAGGAGGTCAGGGAGGTACAGAAAAGGTGAAAAATGAGATGCTGGTTTACTTCTTAAAAGGTGGAAGTGTAAGATGGATTAGTCAATCAAATTTTATCTTTTTCAAACAGGCTGAGGAACTAAAGTATATCAGATTTCTTCTTCAAATTGCTTAAGAAGTTAACAAGAGCAAAGAAGCTGTCACACACAAATGGGTCAAGGAGATTGATAGGAAGCTGACTTTGCACAGACAGGAAAATCAACAAATGGGCAAATTTTCTTTAAAATATGTTGATACTGAGGGAAATGATCAAGTCATGCCATTGGAAGAAAAATAGATTAAATTTCAAGAAGGTGTGGGTCATTACTTTGGGTTTCAGCCTATGAGTGGGAAAGTTAGTGTTCTGATGTTGAAAGACTTAAAAGATCAAGAAAGCAGTGCAAATGATCTGAGAGCAGCTTATTGTCAAATCAAAAGTTCAAATGAAGAATTGAAGAAATTAAAGAAGTTTGTTGGTGAAGCTCTTGCAATTGTGAAAGAAAATATGCTGAACTCATTTTTGAAGAATAATCCAGCCTTTGAGAAGATTAAATAAGAAGTAATTCTTTTTTCTTTATAATTCTTTTATACTGTTCTAGATTAATAGTTTTATTCTTTATTTTTGACATCATCAAACATGGATTTATGCTTACATTTTATAAAGCATAAATAGGGGGAGATTGTTATGAATATATTCATTTGATGATGTACAAAATACTAGAACATGGTCTAGATTAGTTTATCTGTAATAAGTCTTTCTAGTCTCTGAAATGTATAATCAGAGTCTAGATAGTCAACATTCATGTTATTTGTACTTAGAAGAATTTCTGTAGAAAGTGAAACCAGAGTCTGCATGAAGATCAGAGTCTGGAAGGTGATCAGAGTCTATAGACTATCAGAGTCTACATGTGATCAGAGTCTGAAGATCATCAGAGTCTAAAGGATTCAGAGTCTATACAGTTAAAGTTAAATTTGGAAGAGGATCACAGGAATGGAAAGTCTTCGAAGATCAAGATAAATATATTGCAGATATGTTATGGGAAAGAAAGAGAATTCTAGAAGGAAACTGTCAACTAATAATTAGGAATTCTATTCCTATTGTAATTTATCTTTCTGTTATTAGTTGATAGACAACTCTCTATATAAACTCTATGTAACCTAATTGTAAAAGTGTGGAAAAAAGTCGAAGCAAAATTTGTCTGAGTGAAATTTTGTGAGAGCATAGAGATAGAGAGAGTTGCTGTGATAATCACAGAGAAGCTGCTAGGGTTTGTGTACACCCTAGGAGAGTTTTGTATTTAATCATCAATAATACAAACAGTACTTATTCATATCTTTGTGTTTGATCTTTGTTCTTAATTCATATCGAATTTGATTTTAAATCAGGCAGAAAAGACACACAAGTATTCAACCCCCCCTTCTACTTGTGCAACTGGGAAAACACACTTAATTAATTCAATAATTAAATTCGAATAAATAATAATATATTTAAATTCGTAATTTAAATATATTGTGTGTGACCCTTTAGGTTATTATTACATTGGCAATAATTTTATTATCTAATAATAAAATTATAAACAATGAGTGGCATCTAGTAATACATCATTCTTACCCAAGTAACAATAATAATTGGTGATTCAATTAAACCTTTCGTGAATAATATTCCATGTAATATAATCCATTTAACCTTATATTATAAATCAAACTCGAGGCATGTATAGTGTCATCCTCTTCAACGTTTAATCCCGGTTTCCTTGATCAATGAGTAGACTATTTAAACAAATCAATATTTGAGCATGGCCATACATTTCATAGTCTCACTCAATCAAGAGGTCAATAATATCACTCCTAGAATTGGAGGGCTAAATCCTATATCTATCATTCATAATCCTCATACGATTCATTGCATATCCAATGTTCACCTTTATCATTACCCGGTTAAAGGTAACTTTGAGTGTAATCAAAGTATATTAATTCTCGTATAGAAATATAATGATTTCAAGTCAGAGGATCATTACATCATTATCATAGTGAGATTTCTTATGACACTTATTAACATGTAGAATCTCACGGCGGGTCTTTCCAGTGTCATGTATTGATACATACACTTATGTTCTTGACTTTAGTATCACCATACCTATGACCAATGAGATGTGGTCATCTGTCAACAAACATACTAGTCTTATTGCATTATTACTGTCCTTCAAAAATAATACTTGACTAGAGAATTTTAGGAATAAAATATTATTCATATAATATCATTTTTAAGTCACATACTTAAAGATATATATTACGTATTAGTATTCCAATGACATTTATTATTCTTTCAATTTATGACGCAGTAAATAAAGACATAAAAAATATTAATTAAATAATCATGTAAAACATAATCTGTTAGGTCCAAATGATTGTAGAAGGGGGGGTTGAATACAATCTTTAATAAAAACTAAAATCTATTTCGGATAATTTTTGATTAAACAATTTTAATTATTATCACGAAATAATAATCAAAGAAACACAGTTCAAGTAAAATACTTATATTAAACTTGATGTGGGTTACAAGATTAAATCAGATAAACACTAATAGCTCTTTAGAATTTCTACAGAATATTTAACATGAATGCTCTGTATTTTTCTTTTAGCTCGAATAGAATGTTAATAGAATTACTGAATACTACTGACTTAATCTGCTATTTATAGGCAAAATCAGATGCTGGAGACTTTTTCCACTCGGGAAGACTTTCTGATCTCGGGGAGACTTTTTCTGGGCTTGAAGAGACTTCTGGAATTAAATGAAAAATCATTTAATTTGTTGGGGAAGACTTTTAATCCTGTGGGAGACATATATCACTCGGGGAGACATTTTGAAATGTCTCGGGGAGACTTTCAAAATGTCTTCCCGAGTTTATTTCTGCCGACCTGCATGATTGAATGTGAAGTGTACATGTGCTTTCTTTCTTTTTTTTTTCTTTTTAATAAAGCCTCGGGGAGACTTTTGAAAAGTCTCCGGGAGACTTTTCAAAAGTCTTCCCGACCAACAAATTTGGCCGACTTGCTTCTGTCCTTTGATATACATATCTTCTGACCTTCTTCCTTCTTTTTTAAATTTAAATTCTATTACTTTTACTATATATCTTATAAATTAAATTAATTCTTTTTGAATTAATCTAAGTAAATAGGATATATAATAAATTATTTTTTTTTGATAATAGAATTAAATTAAAGTCTTCTTCATTCTAAAATGATTCTAAATTAATTAATTTCTTAATTAATTTAAGGAATAAATTAATTCTGATTGAATTAATTTACCAATTAAATTAACTAAATAATTTAATCAATTAATAGAGAATTAAATTAAAGTCTTGACTCCACGACTGTTGATGATATAATTTTAAATCTTCTATCTTCACACCAATGTCTGTAGCTGACCATTTCTTCTGTAATCAAGAATCTTCTCTGTATTTTGCCAACACTCCGTGTACTGTCTGGTTCACGAGTGATTCACAACAAATAAAATTCTTCACTTGACTTTTATAATGGTTCACTTCTGCTCCTTCTGACTTGACTAATTTTGTTGTCACACAAAATTGAAATCTTCTGACACTTGAGCTTCTTCAAACTTAAATACTCCACTGAGGCGTGATCAATTAAATTGAGCTTCTTTCAATGTAGTACTGCTTCAGGTCTGTAGATTGACTTTGATCTTCTTTTTCTTGTCAGATAATACATGCTGAAGATTCCTGTGACAGATAATATATTTACTTACAAATTATCTATGTTTGAGTTGAGTTGCCATCTCTCTAAACAAATAGGCTTCTAAACATATGCCTTTCAATCTCCCCCTATTTGTTTGTTAAACAATAACAAGCAAATCACTAGAGGATAACTCAACTAACAAACAAGAAAAAGATATAACAATAAAACTTGTAAATAAACAAACTTAGTTCTGGTTTATATTAAACATTACCAGATTCAAACATTAATGATAAATACAAGATAGCTGTTCCTCTAGACTGAACAAATAGAACAAAGTTCTATCTTGACTTACCTATCATTACCAGCTTCAGAAGTATCAACTTCACCTTCTTCTAGAGTTTAACTTTTGTGACTAGGTGTCATTGGTACATCTTCAGTGGCTGGTTTCTCTGGATCAGATTGTACATTTCCAGATTTCTTGAGTAACTGAAATGAAAGATATTCGTTCCTTTAGCATTGAACATATTATACAAGTAGTATTATCTTCATTTCTCAGACTCATCACTACTCCCCCTTAGGATGGCAGGGATGAAGTCTTGTTCTCTTCTTATTACCACTTCTCCTCTGTTTCTCCAACTTCTGTCTTCACTTCTCATCCAAGGTGAATTCATTCTCCTCTTACGTGAATCATCCAACCAATTTAATAGAGGTAATAACAGACATGGCATACATACAGCATTAAACCATCGCAGATATAAAAAAATGCAAACTATGACATGTTATGCATTTTAGAAAATCCGGTTAATCCTATATACAAGAATCTTCTAAGATCAAATGGAATAGAAAAACTAATAAATAATCATTAGTTATATCTAATCCAAGCATGTTGTTATATACCCCCTTTTCTTGTTCAACAATGGAGTAATCATCTTCTAGTAAAAAGACTTTGTTCAACAATTCTCCCTTTTGGATCTTGTTCAAACTTCTCCCCCTTAGTTGAGTAATCCTCTTCAGAATCTTTAATATCAGAAGAAATTTCTTTCCCCTTGGTTGAGTAACATTAGAAATCTGTAACAGGGAATTGGGAATGAGATTTGGTAATTGTGCTAGTGTGTGATTTTACTTTGTATTTCTCACAAGTGTTTCGCTCATATACTATCTAAGTGTTCCACTCATAGAATATATATTTTCACTCTTTCTCACTTGTGTTTCACTCTTTTCTCACAACACTGTTTCTCTCTTAGTACGGATGACATAGTCTTTTGTACCTGCAAGAAAGATCACCATAGCCCCTTCAAGAGAGGTCACTGGTGGTGCAATGGGGTTTCGTAAATCCCCGTCCTCAATTGATTCTATTAAAATATTTGACTTTGAAAACTGAATTGCTTCAGGAATAGATTCAATGAGTTGCTGATCATCTAAGATGATCTATTCCATTAGGAATCCAGATATGTTCCATCTGGGAAGGGAGACAAGGATCTATAATGTAGCAAATGATCCATGTTTCCTCCTGACGCCTGTGAAGGCATGTTGATTCAGTCAGAATCATCAATCATCCTTCCTTCCTTGATATGGAAGTTTAGAATAATTGCTTCCGTCAATTCATCCTTAGTATGTGACAATCCTTACAGTGCATTTGAATATTACATATATGGTTTGCAGTGTTTGAGAGTGTCCAAATGAAGTTGACTCTTTACAAATGGCCTTGGCTGACAGGCCGAATTCAATAGACTCATCATGTTAAGATGACGAACCTAGTAACAGTTTTGCCATTTGCAAATCTATACCCTTTTGGGAAGATATAAATTAGTTAGCAGTTGCCTTGGTTTCAATTTCATATTCTAACTAGAGGCAGAGCTGATGGAACACTCATAGATACTTCTCTTTTCTAGTGCACTAGAGGCACTTACTCTCTCACCCTCTTTAGTTGATCAAACTTTTCTTTTCAGGGGTTTAGTAGATGAAGTTGAATCTGTTTGAGTGTTTGTGGTTCTATGATCTGTGTTAGAGATTGAAGGTTTTCAATCCCTTGATCTTGTCCTATAGCCACTGAGGGCTCAATATATCAATTGTAATATTTTTATATTAATTGATTAGAGAATATATCAAGATCGAGATTACCTGCTTTTACCTCGAGTCGATTGCTCTTTTTCGGCAGGACACAGATCTGCTTTTATTATTAGTGATTTTCAGATACCAC
The DNA here is from genome assembly GCA_028671895.1 of Oenanthe sinensis. Lineage (NCBI taxonomy): Eukaryota > Viridiplantae > Streptophyta > Magnoliopsida > Apiales > Apiaceae > Oenanthe > Oenanthe sinensis. The sequence continues at coordinate 18,301,486 of CM053807.1, forward strand.
AATATATATTATCACTAACAACGAAAATCACAATTAATTGCGATGAAACAATAACAAACTATCAAAATATGATAATTAATAATAATTTCAAAAAGCAAGTAATTATGCTCCTAATATCTCATCGTATTAAAATTCTGAAGCTAATAAACATTTAATTGCTTCAATTCATAATTTTAATAAGATAAAATATCATCGCTAAATACTAAATAATCATAGGAATGAAAATTAGCACTTAACTTCATACATTATATCTAATAATTGTTACTCAAGCATATGACAATTATATTCATAACAATTATCAGTGATATATGTAAGCTCGAGAAAATAAATGTAAAGAAATTCACAAGTTCTTGAAATATTGACATTTAATACTTATGATTCTTAGAATAATTTTTCGTAAAAATAAAATAACTATAAAATAAAAATAAAAATAAACTTACACACACATATATATAGAAATAATGATACTAAAAGTTTAAAAATAGAAATAATATGTACTAATTGTTGAAAAACAAAAATAATAAAGATATATATATACAGTATAGATGTCAATTAAATAAAACTGTACAAAGTTATATTAACCTATTTAATAAACTTAATATACATATAATAGCTATACTTCAATGTGAAATTATTTTCAAACAAAAATAACTTTTACCAAAATTCTAACTTGTGAAATTTTGATTAAATTATTTTTAAAGATAATAATCTAAAATTAAAATATAGTAGAATACAATCAAAATAGATAAACTGAAGTAATATAATAATTTACACTAAACACACATTCGAGAACTAGAATTTAGTAAAATAAATTTACAAGTGTTATGACAAATATTTACATAACAAACACTTGAAATTTTATTTAAGAACATAATGTAGATGTGAACTGGGATTTAAGATGAAGAACTATTCAGCATCCCAAGTTCACCAACCAACCTGGTGAATGTGGATTCATCAAGAGGCTTAGTAAAAATATCTGCAATCTGTTCTTCTGTGGGTACAAAGTGTAACTCCACAGTACCATCCATAACGTGTTCTCGAATAAAATGATACCTGATATCTATGTGCTTTGTCCTCGAGTGCTGTACAGGGTTGTTGGAGATCGCAATGGCACTTGTGTTATCACATAAAATAGGAATTTTATTTAACACAAAGCCATAATCTCGGAGTTGATTCCTTATCCATAAGATCTGAGCGCAACAGCTTCCCGCAGCAATGTACTCAGCCTCTGCTGTAGAATTGGAAACCGTTTGCTGTTTCTTGCTGTACCAGGAAATCAATCTTCTCTCTAGGAATTGACAGCTCCCTGAGGTGCTCTTCCTATCAACAACACTACCTGCATAATCAGAATCTGTATATCCTATTAAATTAAAACCAGATTCTTTAGGGTACCAGATACCAAGATTAGGTGTACCCTTAAGATATCTTAAGATTCTTTTCACAGCAGCAAGATGAATATCTCTAGGATCCGCTTGGAACCTTGCACATATACAAGTGGCATACATAATATCTGGTCGGCTTGCAGTTAGGTAAAGTAGAGATCCAATCATACCTCTGTAGCTTGTGATGTCTACCTTTATTGAGTTTTCACATACTCCAAGCTTGACAGCTGTAGATGAGGGAGTTCTTGCAGATGCTGAATCTTCCATGTGATACTTCTTCAGAAGTTCTTTAAGGTACTTGGACTGACAAATGAATATTCCATCTATTCTTTGACTCACTTGAAGTCCAAGGAAGAATTTCAGCTCTCCCATTAAGCTCATCTCATACCTACTCTGCATTAACTTAGCAAATCTCTTGCACAAGTTATCATTAGTAGACCCAAATATTATGTCATCAACATATACTTGTACCATTATCAGATCATTATTGTGTTTCTTATAAAATAAGGTTTTATCTATGACTCCTCTAACAAAAGCATTTTCAAGCAAGAATTCTGAAAGAGTGTCATACCATGTTCTGGGTGCTTGTTTGAGACCATAGATAGCCTTGAAAAGAAAATATACAAAGTCCATGTGATCTGGATCTTCAAAGCCTGGGGGCTGTTGTACATATACCTCTTCAGCTAACTTTCCATTCAGGAATGCACTCTTCACGTCCATTTGATAAACTTTAAAATTGGAGTGAGCTGCGAATGCCAGAAACATCCTGATAGCCTCAAGTCTTGCAACTGGAGCGTAGGTTTCATCATAATCAATTCCTTCAGCTTGGGAATAACTTTGCAACCAGTCTGGCTTTGTTTCTTATTACAATGCCATCTTCATCCAACTTGTTTCTGAATACCCATCGTGTGCCAATTACAGTTCTGTCCTTTGGTCTGGGTACCAGTTTCCAAACATCTTGAGATTCAAATTGATTGAGTTCATCTTGCATAGCAATCACCCAATCAGGATCAGACAGTGCTTCTTCTACTTTCTTAGGTTCCATTTCAGATAGGAACCCAGAATAATTGCATTGATTCTGTGTAGCACCTCTTGTTCTAACACCAACATCTGGATCACCAATGATCAGCTCAAAAGGATGAGCTCTACTCCAAATTCTCTGACTTGGCAGATTAGATCTTGATGATTCGCCTTGAATTACATTGTGATGTTGTGTTTGATTTGCTGATCCTTCATCTCCTCCCCCTGAGTTGCTGCTAGGATCTCTTGATGAATCTCCTTGTGTGTTAGTGGTATCTCCAGAGTTTTCACTGTTTCCACCACTACCACTTGGATCATCAGCATTATTAACATTGTTGTTTCCTGTTGCAGCCTCAGGTTCGTTTTCATCATCTGAGTGTGAGTCTGGCATATTGTTGAACTTAAGAGTTTCAAATGGATCATCATTTTGGATGTTAGGGAATTTTGTGTCATCAAAAGTTACATTGACACTTTCTTTGACATGATGTTGATCAATAATATACACCCGATAAGATCTTCTAGAATAACCAACAAAAATAGCTTCTAGAGCTTTAGCCTCGAACTTCCCAATACGTTCTTCTCCATCTTTAAGTACAAAGCATTTAGCACCAAATACATGAAAGTACTTGAGCGTTGGTTTCTTGTTAGCCATTATTTCATAGGGTGTCTTCATTAAGTCCTTGTTGATCAGAGTCCGATTCTGGGTATAACATGCAGTATTTACAGCTTCAGCCCAAAAGTACATTGGAAGCCTTGATTCACTCAGCATAGTCCTTGCAGCTTCAATTAATGTACGATTCTTCCTTTCTACAACTCTATTCTGTTGCGGAGTTCTAGGTGCTGAGAATTGTCTTGTTATTCCCTTTTCAGCACAAAAGTCATTCAGAACTGCATTCTTGAATTCAGTTCCATTGTCTGACCTTATAGCTCTAACTGGAAGCTTTGAATCCAACTCAATCATTTTGATATGATCAATCACCATTTGAGGAGTTTCATCCTTTGAGTGCAGGAATAAAACCCATGTATACTTTGAATAGTCATCAACAATAACCAAGGCATATCTTTTATGTGACATTGACATAACATTGACTGGACCAAATAAATCCATATGAATTAATTGTAGTGGTTCAGTAATACTAGATGTGTCAGTGCTTGGATGTGATGCTTTCTTTGCTTTCCCTTTCTGACATGCCTCACAAAGTCCTTCTTGTGTGAATTCCAATTGAGGCAGTCCTCTCACTAATTCTCTTTTGACTAGAGAATTCATAGATTTGAAATTAAGGTGTGAGAGCTTCTTGTGCCATAGCCAACTTTCATCTGACGAAGCTTTAGCATAAAAACAATTGACTTCATCTCTGCAACCTGAGTTCAGATCGGCTACGAACAAGTTTCCTTTCCTTACTCCCTGAAGAGCAAGCTTTTCATCCTTCTTGTGAGAAATCAAACATCTCTCCTTCACAAAGGTCACTGTGTATCCCTTGTCACAAAACTGACTGATACTCAGAAGATTGTGTTTAAGACCTTCCACGAAAGATACATTATCAATGACGACATTGCCAACTTCTAAACAGCCATATCCCTTAGTCATACCCTTGCTGTCATCTCCAAAGGTAACTACTGGGCCAGCTCTCTCAACAACATTTGATAGCAGGGCTCTATCTCCGGTCATGTGTCGTGAGGATCCACTATCGAGAATCCAAATAACCCGGTTCACCTGTTTTACACCCTGCAATCATCAAATGAGTTAGGCCTTCTTCGGAACCCAACATTGATTGGGCCCGGCATATTTGAAAAATTGTCCTTTGTCAGGTTTAACAACAGAACCCAACTTGACAAACTCATCTACTACTTTGACTGAACACTTCTCCTTGTAAACAACCTTAACATTTTTGTATGCTGGCCTAGGAGAGAATGTCTCCTTCTGTGAGACAGGAGGACTGGCAGTCTTTGATCTAGCATGCCTGTGATTTATATGATGTCTAGGTGTAGTATTGACATTCATAGCATGCATGCTTTTAAAATATGCAGACATAACATTGAAAGCACATAACATACAGTTATCTACACCACAAGGTTTATGGCATGCATCAATAGTAGGCATTTTATTCACAATAGCATGAATCTTAACAGTTTCTACCTTAACTTTATTAACATTTTTAAAGTTCTCAGTAGCATGGAATCTGTTGTTCTTATCCCTACTATTAACAAACTTATTAGGTTTGTTATGATTTTTCTTAAGCTCATTAGCACCTAAACCAGGAGTGGATGAACTAGCAGTGTTCACATTTTGTATTGGTCTTTTAGGTACATATTTAGCTTCCTGGACATTTATTCCTTTTATGTCCCTAACAGGTTTTTCCTGTACTTTCTCTTCCTCTTTAAGATCTTCAAGTTTAATTTCATAATCCACTATTACACAACTATCAAGAACTGGTTCTGCAATAGGAGTTATGAAACGAGGTTTCTTAGTGTCTTTAATAACATGTGGAATACCCCTCTCTATAGCAGTCTCTTTAAAAGGGGTAATGTTACTAGCCTTTCCTACGGATTGGTTATATTCAAAACCTATCCCAACTTTCCGATTAATTTCTTGTTGGTCAACTAGGTCTTTCATAACAAATGAAGCAGTTCTATAGGCTTGACACCTGACTTTCTCTTTTTCAATTTTATCCTTCAAAAAAGCTTCAATTTCAACATAGCAGTTGACTCTATTAACTTGAAATGCAACATCTTCAGTTAATTTCTCATTTATAAGTTTTAGCTTTTTCAATTCATAATTCTCTTCTGATAAAACTTTGTTTTCGAGAATTAAGACTTTTATTCGATCTCTAGCATTAGTTAAATCCTCACCTAGCAATTTAAACATTTTAGGACAGCTAGGGTTTACCTCAATTCCTTGACGAGGTGGGGATTGTGATCCTTCAGAAGAAGAGGCCATTAGAGCAAGATTTCCCATATCTTCTTCTTCATCGTTGTCAGAATCATCCCAGCTTTTTCCTGCTGCTAAGTATGATCTTCCCTGATGCTTCTTCAATAGAGCTTCATATTTCTGGTTTAGCTCGTCATATGAATCCTTCTTTCTTTCCTGTTTGGGCTTTCTACAGTCTGTAGCAAAGTGTCCCATTTCATTGCAGTTGAAGCAACGGATCTTGCTTCTGTCAACCATCCCTGTCTTGTATCCACCTCTTGTATTGGATGAGCTAGAAGAACCACCTCTCTGAAATCTGTTTGTCATAGGCTTGAATTTGAAACTAGGGTTCCTCCTGAATCTTGTATTTCCAAATTTTCTAGCAATCAGTGCCAGAGATTCATCCTCAAGTTGATCAAGTTCTTCCATTGAGTAGAATTCACTTTCAGATGAATTCATTTGAGTTGCACCAACTTCTGCAACATTACCCTGATCAATGACTTTGACTGAAGAAGATTCAGTCATAGATTCTTTGTATTCTGGTACTTCTGCTACAAGAGCTGTAGACTTGCTGACCACCTTGCCTGTACCATATATTTCTTTCTGTTGAATCTGCTCTAGCTCATAGGTCTTTAGTACGCCATAAAGTCTTTCCAATGAAATTTCATTCATGTCCCTTGACTCCCTGATGGCGGTAATCCTATGCTCTAAGTGAACTGGCATTGTCAGCAAAAACTTCTTATTGATCTCCTTCTTCGTATAGTGTTTGCCATTGAGATTTAGATCATTTATTAGTTTGTTGTATCTCTCAAAAACATCAGAGATACCTTCTCCAAGATTTGATCTAAAATGCTCATATTGAGACGTTAAGATTTCCAATCTATTCTCCCTCACTTCTTCTGTTCCTTCATTCAGTATCTCTATCGTTTCCCAGATGTGTTTAGCATCTTTGCAATTAACAACATGATTGTACGTTCCGGGATCAAGAGATTCCACCAAAATTAATTGCAGGCTGGTGTCCAATGAATCCAGTTCCTTTTCTATTTCAGTGTACTCAGAAAAATCTTTTTCAAATTGTCTGTGCGGAATAAGTACACCATCTTTCATATGCTCAGGAATTATTGTTATTGGAACAGCAACACCCGTCCTCAAAATATCCTTGTACTTAATGTTTGCATTTCGAAGAAACAAGGTCATCTTCCTCTTCCAAAGATTATAATTATCTTTATCAAATGGAGGAATTTTAATGCTACTCACTCTTTGAGTACTCATATTAAAATAATGGAAGATTAAAAGGATTTGAGATTTTTAGGAATTAAAGAGATTTCGAATTTTTAAGAAATTAAAAATTTTCGAATTTCTAATAAATTAAAATTTTCGAATTTTTTAAAGAATTAAAAATTTCGAATTTTTAATGAATTAAAAGTTTTGAAAATTTTAAGATTTAAAGAGATTTTGAATTTTTAAGAAATTAAAAATTTTAGAATTTTTAATAAATTAAAATTTTTGAATTTTTAATAAATTAAAATTTTCGATTTTTAATAAATTAAAAGTTTCGAATTTTTAATAAATTAAAAGTTTCGAATTTTTAATAAATTAAAAGTTTCGAATTTTTAATAATTAAAATATTAGGATCTTGATTTTTATGTCAATCAGATGGCTTTGATACCAATTGTTAGGTCCAAATGATTGTAGAAGGGGGGGGTTGAATACAATCTTTAATAAAAACTAAAATCTGTTTCGGATAATTTTTGATTAAACAATTTTAATTATTATCATGAAATAATAATCAAAGAAACACCGTTCAAGTAAAATACTTATATTAAACTTGATGTGGGTTACAAGATTAAATCAGATAAACACTAATAGCTCTTTAGAATTTCTACAGAATATTTAACATGAATGCTCTGTATTTTTCTTTTAGCTCGAATAGAATGTTAATAGAATTACTGAATACTACTGACTTAATCTGCTATTTATAGGCAAAATCAGATGCTGGAGACTTTTTCCACTCGGGAAGACTTTCTGATCTCGGGGAGACTTTTTCTGGGCTTGAAGAGACTTCTGGAATTAAATGAAAAATCATTTAATTTGTTGGGGAAGACTTTTAATCCTGTGGGAGACATATATCACTCGGGGAGACATTTTGAAATGTCTCGGGGAGACTTTCAAAATGTCTTCCCGAGTTTATTTCTGCCGACCTGCATGATTGAATGTGAAGTGTACATGTGCTTTCTTTTTTTTTTTTTCTTTTTAATAAAGCCTCGGGGAGACTTTTGAAAAGTCTCCGGGAGACTTTTCAAAAGTCTTCCCGACCAACAAATTTGGCCAACTTGCTTCTGTCCTTTGATATACATATCTTCTGACCTTCTTCCTTCTTTTTTTTTTTAATTTAAATTCTATTACTTTTACTATATATCTTATAAATTAAATTAATTCTTTTTGAATTAATCTAAGTAAATAGGATATATAATAAATTATTATTTTTTGATAATATAATTAAATTAAAGTCTTCTTCATTCTAAAATGATTCTAAATTAATTAATTTCTTAATTAATTTAAGGAATAAATTAATTCTGATTGAATTAATTTACCAATTAAATTAACTAAATAATTTAATCAATTAATAGAGAATTAAATTAAAGTCTTGACTCCACGACTGTTGATGATATAATTTTAAATCTTCTATCTTCACACCAATGTCTGTAGCTGACCATTTCTTCTGTAATCAAGAATCTTCTCTGTATTTTGCCAACACTCCGTGTACTGTCTGGTTCACGAGTGATTCACAACAAATAAAATTCTTCACTTGACTTTTATAATGGTTCACTTCTGCTCCTTCTGACTTGACTAATTTTGTTGTCACACAAAATTGAAATCTTCTGACACTTGAGCTTCTTCAAACTTAAATACTCCACTGAGGCGTGATCAATTAAATTGAGCTTCTTTCAATGTAGTACTGCTTCAGGTCTGTAGATTGACTTTGATCTTCTTTTTCTTGTCAGATAATACATGCTGAAGATTCCTGTGACAGATAATATATTTACTTACAAATTATCTATGTTTGAGTTGAGTTGCCATCTCTCTAAACAAATAGGCTTCTAAACATATGCCTTTCATAATCCTTAATTGTTTTCAATAAAACATTAAAAGTATTGTCTCTAGGACACCAATACTAACAATCTCCCACTTGTACTAGAGTCAATCTCTCATGTATCTAATACCCATGGAACTAGTATGACCTTCGTACTTCTGCTGCGATAAAGCCCTGGTCAGTGGATCTGCAATGTAATCATTTGTATGCACTTTACATATATATATATATATACCCTCGATTATTAATCTCTCGAAGAAGATGATATCGTCTGAGTATATGCTTTGTTCGGGAATGAGACCTTGGTTCCTTGTCCTAGGAAATGGCTCCATTATTATCGCAGTATAAATCTATCAGATCTGCTACTGAAAGAACCACACCAAGATCTACAATAAATTTTCGAATCCCAACAGCCTCCTTGGCTGTTTCACAGACAACAATATACTAAGCCTCCATTATAGAATCGACAACCGTCTCTTGCTTTGAACTTTTCCAGCTTACAGCCCTCTATTTAGACAAAACACAAACCCAGACTGAGAAATTGAATCATCCTTGTCTGTCTGGAAACTAGCGTCGGTGTAACCTTTTACAACCAGCTTATCTTCTCCTCCATATACTAAGAATTGATCTTTAGTCCTCTTCAAGTACTTAAGAATATTTTTGACTGCTGTCCAATGACCTTCACCAGGATTAGACTGGTATCTACTCTTCATGCTCAAAGCATACGAGACATCAGGACGAGTACATATCATTGCATACATTATGGAACCAATTGCTGAAGCATATGGAACTTTACTCATACGGTCCTTATCATCCAATGATTTAGGACTGTTATCTTTTGAGATCGATATCCCATGAGACATAGGGACAAATCCCTTTTTAGCATTTTGCATCCCAAATTGATGCAAAACTTTATCAATGTATGTACTCTGACTTAGGCCGATCATTCTTCTTGATCTATCTCTATAGATCTTGATACCTAAAATATAGGTCGCTTCGCCTAAGTCTTTCATTGAGAAATTCTTACTCAACCAAGTCTTAGCAGCCTGTAAAGAAGGAATGTCATTCCCTATTACTAATATATCATCAACATATAATACTAAGAATGCCACATTGCTCCCACTTACCTTCTTGTAAACACATTATTCATCTTCATTTTGAATAAACCCAAACTCTTTTATAGTTTCATCAAAACGAATGATCCATCTCCTTGAGGCTTGTTTCAATCCATAAATGTATCGATGCAGCTTACATACCTTTCCAGCATTCTTTGGATCAACAAAACCTTCAGATTGTGTCATATACACATCCACATCTTCTTCAAGTCTCCCATTTAAGAAAGCGGTTTTGACATCCCTTTACCAAATTTCATAGTCATGGTAAGCAGCTATAGCAAGCAAAATCCTGATGGAGTTGACCATAGCCACCGGTGAAAAGGTTTCATCATAGTCAATACCATGAATTTGCTTAAAACCTTTTGCCACCAATCGTGCTTTATAGGTCTGTACATTACCATCCATGTCGGTCTTCTTTTTAAAAATCCACTTGCACCCTATAGGTTTTACCCCTTCAGGTGGATCAACCAAAGTACATATTTGATTAGTATACATGGATTTCATCTCAGATTTCATGGCTTCCTGCCATCTCTTAGATTCTGGAGTGTTCATAGCGTCTTGGTACGTTAAAGGCTCATCTTCATCCACAAGCATCACATCACCATCTTGAGTCAAGAGAAATCCATAATATATGTCGGGCTCATGGCGTATCCTACCAGACCTATGAACAACCTGTATTTCCTGAGCAGTATTGTTTTCTTGTACATTCTGCTCAGGTTCTTCCATTGGTTCAATATTATCATGTGGGTCTCGAATTTCATCGAGATTTATTATCCTCCCACTATCTTTCTTAGACAACATTTCTCTTTCAAGGAACACTACAGTTCGAGCAACAAACACTTTGTTCTCTGAAGGATTATAGAAAGAATAACCCTTTGTTTCAATTGGGTATCCCATAAAATTACATTTTTCTGATTTAGGTCATAGATTGTCAGAAGTTAGACGTTTCACAAATGCCTCACATCCCCAAATTTTCATAAATGACATGCTAAGACGTTTCTCAGTCTATATCTCATATGGAGTCTTCTGAACTGTTTTAGTAGGAACTCGATTAAGTGTATAAGCATCCGTCTTCGGGGCGTAGCCCCAGAAACTAATTGGAAGATCTGCATGACTCATCATCGATCGTACCATGTCCAATAAAGTACGATTCCTCCTTTCAAAAACTCCATTCCATTGTGGTGTTCTGGGAGGAGTGATTTGTGATACAATACCACACTCTTTTAATAAACTCTTAAATTCATGGCTTAAGTATTCACCTCCATGATCAGATTGTAGTACTTCCGCCAGTTTGCTTTTCTACTTCAGCTTTGTATTCTTTGTACTTTTCAAAAGAATCAGATTTGTTCTTCATAAAATACACATATCCATATCTACTGAAATCATCAGTAAATGTGATAAAGTAGTAAAAGCCACCTCTTGCCATAGTACGCATAGGACCACATACATCACTATGTATAAGTTCTAATCATTCAGTGGCCATTTAACCTTGTCCAGTAAAAGGAGCTTTAGTCATTTTTCCAATGAGACAAGGTTCGCATGCTTCGTATGATTCAAAGTCAAACTTATCCAAGTATCCATCCTTATGTAACTTGGAAATGCGCTTCTCATTCATATGACCTAAATGACAGTGCCAGAGGTATGTTTGATTTGAGTCATTAGATTTAAGATGTTCGTTATTCACATTATAGATAGGAGTGTCTAAATCAAGAACATATAAATCATTAAATAAACGTGCAACCCCATATGTAACATTATTCAAAGAAAAGGAACAACTATTGTTCTGAATTGAAAATGAAAAACCTTTCTTGTCTAAACAAGAAACCAAAATAATGTTTCTGCAAATTGCAGGCACGTAAAAACAGTTCTCAAGTTCTAAAATAAGCCCAGTGGGCAATGATAAATAATAAGTCCCTACAGCTAAGGCAGCAACCTTTGCTCTATTGCCAACTCGTAGGTCGACCTCTCCCTTTGCCAAAGTCCTACTCCTTTGCAGCTCCTGCACATTTATACAAATGTGAGAACCACATCCAGTATCTAATACCTATGATGTAGAAGTAGACAAATTGACCTCTATAACATAAATACCTGAATCAGAAGCTTGACCAGCCTTCTTCTTCTTCAAATCCTCCAAATAAGCATGACAGTTTCTCTTCCAATGACCTGGTTTACCACAGTAGTGACAATCACCCTTTGCAACAGCACCCTTAGGCTTTAAAGCCTATTTGGGATTGGTCTTTGGCTTGGGACCAGAAGCAGATCCAATCTTCTTCTTTCCCTTCTATTTTCCTTTCCTTTTAACCTTACCTTTGTTGTCTACCATCAACATGGAAGCAGGTTCAGCCTTTTTCATGTTGGTTTCAGCAGTTCGTAACATGGCCAACAATTCAGTGGGTGTTTTGTCTATCTCATTCATATTGTAGTTCATAACAAAATGAGTATAGTTGATATTCAAAGATTGCAAGATTAAGTCAATCTGAGCTTCCGGACCAATCGGGAAACCCAAAGTATCAAGATACTCAATATAACCTATCATCTTTAGAACATATGGTTGAACAGGTTCACGCTCTCCCTGTTTACAAGCATATAGTGCTTTGCTCGTGTTGAACCTTTCTTGACGAGTCTGTCCCTCAAACATTCTTTGAAGGTGTTCAATCATCTCATAAGCTTCCATATGCTCATGTTATTTTTGAAGCTCAGCACTCATGGTTGCCAGCATGAGACACGCAACATCATTCGCATCATCAATATGCTTCTGATAAGCATTTTGTTGAACACGAGTTGCATTCTCAGCAGGAGGAGTAGGTGAAGGAATTTCAATGGCGTGAAGCTTTAGCTCCTGCCTGAGGACAATCCTCAAATTCCTATACCAATCAAGGAAGTTAGTTCCTGTCAGCTTGTCTTTCTCAAGGGTCGCTCTCACAGAGAAGTTATTTATGTTGTTTGCCATTAAATATCTACAATGTTTAAAATGCATATTAGTTAGTTGCAGAAGTTTAATTATGTTCAAGTGATTATCATATACATTCATAATATATATCTTCCACTATTTTTATCAAATCAATAGCCCTAACTATTAATTCGGAAAGCATTTCATTAAATCTTTCTAGTGAGCCAAGATCCATATTTCATCCATGTTTTAAGATAGCGTTGGCTAATACACCCAAAACACGACTATTTAGGTAGACAACATTAGTCAATTATATCAAATATAACTCTTGGATAGTTTGGTGGAATAACACTTTGTACACATTTATCCAATAAATCTCACCAAACTCTATGCCTCTAAACCCACAATTCTATTGTGATGATTTAGTTAAGTTAGACCCAATGTTTCAACAAACTAAGTCACTTACTTATCACGTCTTCTCATGATTGATAAAAGCACCTTTCTTTGGCAAACCCACTCCTTCTCAATCTAGATCTTGACGATTATTAAACATTGGAAGGCATCCGATTAACTTAATATGTATTTAGGGATTTTAATGTTTATATGAATGATCTTGATCCCATCATAAAAAGATTCTCCATTTTTCCTTGATCAAATAATCCATTTCAATATTCGTCAATGGTTCAATTTCCAGATCGTCGGAGAAGTCACAAGCGGTCTCACTTAAAACCCAACTTTCTTACGAATAATAATTTGCTTTTGACAAAATCTCCCCATATCAGGAAAAAAAAATCATATTCAATACCGTGTTTCATAAACACAAGAATCTCATGATCGTGTGTTTAATTTTAAAATCTTGAATCGTTACAGATATTATCTTTCTTAAGCAGGCATGACATGAGTGTCGTATCTAATACATACATCATTCCAACACATACGTATCTACACATGCATTCATATACATATATGTATTGTATGTAAATTAAACGTGTTTGGTTATGGCCCCATCCTATGTGATATTTCCCAGCTAATGGAATTATCAAGGTCAATCTATGGTGGTTTCGAATACTACACTATTACATGTCTTTATCTTCTTCATTGTTCCATCATCTGGATTGCCTCCTAGCTTCCTTGCTTCCAAGTCTCCATTGAAAAACTACATTGAATAATAAATAAATCTATTCTAATGAAATTACAAGAAGAACTCGAGTTACATTCGAGATTAACAATTACAATGAATAAACGACATGCAAGTCGTATTTAGAAACCAAAATCATAAAACAAAACCACTATCCTTTGGGTCTTTAGGCCATAACCATCCGCCATGTTATCACATAACGCATGTAATATATCTCAGATTATACAACATATCATATAATCATATTTTCAAAATCATATAAAACATATATATCAGCATATAGTCATGGCATATAAAAATATATGTTTACATACATCGAAAAACTGTTAAACACATAACTAAATCATCCCATTATTCACAAAGCTCTGATGCCATTGAAGGGTTTCGGGCATGAAAATCCAGCGAATATAACGTAAAACAATAAAAAAAATGAAACCCTATCGCAGGATCCATATATAACTTTGGATGATTATGGTGAAGAAATTTGTACCTTAACAAAACTTTCTGTATGCTGTTTAATGGAGGTTCAGAAAAGATGAATCACAGCAGCCCTTTGTTGCAAAGATCAGCTCTCCAAAAAAGTCCACACGAACGCCCGATCGTCCTACGATTACCGGAGTCGGTACTAGCCGAATTGCTTCTCTTTCTCTCTCTCTCTCTCTCTGTGTCTCTCTTTCTCTAGCATCTCTTGATGTTCAGCAGCTAGGGTTTTTCTCTAAAAATAAAATCTGATGATCAAACCCTAATACTATACATCATTATGCCTAACCCTAATCCATGTGGTTTCCAAAACCCATTCTGATTTTGGATTATTATTATTATTAAATCTGAATTCTAATATAATTAATCAAGTTCCACTTAATTAATTCAATAATTAAATTCGAATAATAATAATACTTATTAAATCCGAATTCTAATATAATTAATCAAGTCCCGCTTAATTAATTCAATAAATAAATTCGAATAAATAATAATATATTTAAATTCGTAATTTAAATAAACCTCCGTTTTAACGTTCTTTATATGTGACCCCTTAGGTTATTATTACGTTGGAAATAATTTTATTATCTAATAATAAAATTATAAACAATGAGTGGCATCTAGTAATACATCATTCTTACCTAACTAACAATAATAATTGGTGATTCAATTAAACCTTTCGTGAATAATGTTCCATGTAATATAATTCCTTTAACCTTATATTATAGATCAAACTCGACGCATGTATAGTGTCATCCTCTTCAACATTTAATCTCGGTTTCCTTGATCAATGAGTAGACTATTTAAACAAATCATTATTTGAGCATGGCCATGCATTTCATAGTCTCACTCAATCAAGAGGCCAATAATATCAATCCTAGAATTGGAGGGTTAAATCATATATCTATCATTCATATTCCTCATACGATTCATAGCATACCCAATGTCCACCTTTATAATTACCCGGTTAAAGGTAACTTTGAGTGTAATCAAAGTATATTAATTCTCGTATAGAAATATAATGATTTCAAGTCAGAGGATCATTACATCATTATCACAGTGAGATTTCTTATGACACTTATTAACATGTAGAATCTCACGGTGGGTCTTTCCAGTGTCTTCTATTGATACATACACTTATGTTCTTGACTTTAGTATCACCATACCTATGACCAATGAGATGTGGTCATCTGTTAATAAACATACTAGTCTTATTGCATTATTAATGTCCTTAAATAATAATACTTGACTAGGGAATTTTAGGAATAAAATACTATTCATATAATCTCATTTTTAATTCACATACTTAAAGATATATATTACATATTAATATTCCAAGGATATTTATTATTCTTTCAATTTATGATGCAGTAAATAAAGACATAATAAATATTAATTAAATAATCACATAAAACATAATTCTTAATTGTTTTCAATAAAACATTAAAAGTATTGTCTCTAGGACACCAATACTAACATAGGAGCCCTGAGCATTTTTCATTAAAAAATCGGGTCCTAATATCTTACCGAGAGTAAGGTATGGGTGTGTATAAATTATCTCTTCTTGCTCTAGCCATGGTTGCTCTCTACATTTTTGTGTTGAAGAAGACGACTCCTTAAAAATGAGTGGCTCTTGTATTGCTAATCTGTGTAGTCTTTTTAAATCAATAAAGTAGGCTGCTTGAATTTGATTGGATGAGGGCTATATGGGTCTAAGAAATATTTGTTGCGCCAAGAATATTAGGTTACGCTTAACAATTTTGTTGCGCTTCAAATTTTGTTACGCCTGTCAAATTTAGTTGCGCCTAATTTTGATTTTCATAGTTAAAGTGCGGTTTAGTCACTGCACTTTGACTCTATATTCATTCCTTGATTGAAGTTTCTCAACTTCCATTTCTTGTACCAAAGTCTTTTCACATTACACCCTGTACCCTGAGCTGTTTCCGTTCTTCGACTATAGCTCAGAAACTTTCACTTTTCGTACCAAGGTTGTGACACTTTGCACCCTGCACCCTTTGAGCTGTTTAGTTGTTTGGTTGTAGCCTCTACAAATCACATTTCGTACCTTAATAAATAACTGTTCTTTCCAAGTACGTTCTTCAACTTAACAATTCTTCTATAGTTAATACTCAGATTCCTTTCACAAACTACTGACGCAAAGTGCAGCTAGTCTGGTTCACAGACGACTAACTTTGATCCAGGTCCTCGTATTATAGCCTTACGTACATTGTTAAGTTTATAACAACTTCATTGCTTTGAACACTGACAGTCAATAAACACTGTACTTTCACTAGAATCTTTTCTGGTACTTAGATAACGTCTCCATTACTACCACAATCTTGAATACTTCATTCTCTATTCTTCACTGACGATTGAACATATAACTGAACTTCTTTCAGTGAGTATAGCTATAAGACTACAGCTGTCTTCTTTAACCTTTGTCTTTACCTTGTCATCAATCCTTCTATATTCATATGCTTCGAATATTGTCTATCTTCAATCAATGCCTTTACACTGAAATCTTCTAGTGGCACTTCTATACTGAATCTTCAACACTTCTTAAATCCTGAAAGTCTTCAACCATTATTCTTCACCGAGGCATGAATAAATTAATGTACTTCTCTCAATGACCTGTAGTAGACTTCAAAACTTCTTCTAATGTCTTGATTCACTGTATCTGCCTTGTCCTCATTTCTTCCTGATTTCTGTGTAGGCATAGTATTATTTACTTGTCCTATTCTAGTGTTGAGTTATCATGATTACTGTTCATACAGCTTCGTAATCTCACCAACAATCTCCCCTTATTTGATTGTTAAACTTAGCAAACAAATCTCATAGTGAGGATAACTCAACTAACAACTAAAAAAGTAATTGTCCGGGATTTGTAAATAATGCTATTGGTTTTTCTGTATTAGATTCTGCATTTCTGGAATTCTTGTGTAACTGAAATGAAAGATGTTTGTTCCTCCAGCACTGAACTGATATTCATATAGTATCATCTTCATTTCTTCTGTGTTTGAGCTTTCTCTGCTTCTAAATCCTTCATAGTTGAACTTGAAGAACTTATCATAAACAGAGCTTCATAAGAATTAAAATTCCTGGGAACGTCTACAATAGCACATAGAACATTGCTCAAGTAATGTTCTCCCCCTAAGAATGTTATTCTTCTTCTTTATCTTCTTCTCCTCTTTAGATGATCAATGGAAGTGCTAATTATTTTCTATACATCCCACTTGGATGAGGAATCCTCTAATGAAAACTCCTTTCAAGTATATGATATAGTTCCTTGATTCTCCCATATTCTGTTGTTTCCCATAAGGATCAGAAGATATGATTTTCTTCTTTTTCTTGTCTAAATTCTTCCCCAAAGGATATTAACTACTTCCATGAGGATACGAATATAAGACTTTATTAACTTCTCCTTTTTCCTTTTTCTTACTAAATTATCCCCCTTAGTTGATAAATCCTCTAAATTATCTGTTTAGGCTTACCATCAGCGTGAGTGCCAGTGGTGTGCTTGACTCATTACAGGATGCTCTAGATGAGGAGCGAATTTCAATGGACTCACCTTGTTGAGAAAATGATTCCAGAGACAGTTTTATTACCTTTTTAGATCTGCATCCTTTTGAGAAGATGCAGAAGAGATTACAGTTACCTCGGCTATATACTACTTTTCTTCTTTGGAGGTAGAGTTGTGGGTGCACTTTCGACTTCATCCTTAATTGCTACATCAAGTGCAGTTTCTCCCTTATCAACCTCTAATTAACATGTGTTCCTTATATCTCCAGGGGTTAATATATGGAAATGGATGAATTAGTGTTTGGTACTATGGCCTGGGTAAGAGATTGATGGGTTTTCAACCTCTTGGCCAGCTTCTTAAGCCACTGAGGGCTAAACGGAAAGAATCAATAAGATAAAAACATAATCACCTCAACATTCCAAAACATATTTTTCATCTCAAAGAGACGGAAAAATATAATAAGGAATGGTAATGGATTGCATTAAAGCGTTTTTATTAAAAGAGTTTTGTCAAATCTAAAAATTTATCATTTAAGAACATTATATGAAATTTTCTTTAAGATACTTATCCGATAATAAAACGCGTGAATGTGTATCAGAGAAAAATTCTATCCCTTATGAATTTCTTATAAGGAAAACTTCTCATAATAAAATGAGGGAATTTACACCAAAGAAGAAATTCAACTCTCTTACCAAATTATATCTCAATAAAATGACTCAATTTCCTTTAAAACCTAAGCACTGTATATTTTGAAAACAGTTTTGTAAAATATTCTTATCAGATAGAGGACTATGATTTTCCGACTCATAATTCAATCATGATTTACATCATTTTCGTCCACCTGATAGTATCGCCAACTTAAGATAAAAACATGACAATTGAGGTGAATATATGCTTAACAATACAGTACAAGCCCTTCAAAGTAACAACCACTATTTAGGTACTATGAATCAATGTGAAACATACATTGAAACAAGTGTTTGAAAACAAATCATTTTACAAGTGATTGTGTTGGTCCCTGATATTGTAGAAGGGGGGTTGAATACAATATCTGAAAATTAATCGCGGAATAATTTGGATTAAAAATATTATTTTAATTACTCGCGAAATATTAATTAGAATGAAATACTGTTCAAGTGAAAGATATAATTTTAACTTGATTAGTATTACAAAATTAATATTTAGAAAACAATTATATAATTGATAAAAAGTCTAGAACGAATTCGACATGAAGTGTTCGTGTTTAATCAATTATATTCAAACTCAGCACAGAAATCTGTGAATATTACAATGCAGATAAATTACTGAATTTGATCTGATTTTCTTAACTTCTAACAAGTTGAACTTCTGAAAAAGTGAAGGCTGATCTCATATTTATAGAGATTTGAAAAAGGCTGGTATGACCTTTTTCCGTATGACTTAATTTCAAGAAAATAAGTCTGTATGACTTATTTTAACCCTTGTATGACATTTAAAAACTGGGTATGACTTCTGAATGGTCGGTATGACTTACTGAATCTCGGTATGACTTATTTAAAGTCATATTCAGATTTTATCTAATTAAAATAAATCGGTATGACTTATTTTAATTAAACAAAATAGGTTCAGTATGACCTTTTGAGCACAGAAATCTCGGTATGACTTATCCACTGAGCTCGGTATGACTTATCAGTCGGCTGCTCCGGTATGACTTTTCTTTAACAGCTTCGGTATGACTTATCAGTCGGTTGTTCCGGTATGACTTTTCTTTAACAGCTTCGGTATGACTTATCAGTCGGCTGTTCCGGTATGACTTTTCTTTAACAGCTTCGGTATGACTTATCAGTCGGCTGCTCCGGTATGACTTTTCTTTAACAGCTTCGGTATGACTTTTATTAATATAATTCGGTATGACTTATTAATAAACAGTCGGTATGACTTATTTATTAGTCATTTGAATTATATTAAAAGTCATATTAAGTCATATCTTTTATAATAAATTAATTCTACTTAAATTAATTAGTTAATTTACAAATTAAATTAAATTCAACTTGAATTAATTTAATTAGATAAATTAAATAATCAATTAACATTTGATAGTAGAATTAAAATACTATTTCGTCTTGTATTACCGTGCTATCAGTCTTGAAGTCTTCCAGTCTTCGTTGTGTCTTTTGTCATAAAACCACTTGAGCTAGATGATGAATATTTATTATTTTAGTTGACACACAAATGTACTGTCTGGTTCATTTATGTCATACTATAATAAATATTCTTCATCTTTAACATTAAGCTGTGGTCTTCTGTTCTTCTTCTACTTCACTGTCTTCATTCTTCTTCTGGAATCTTTTATAGTAGCCACTTAGAATCTTCTGAATCTTCTGAACAACTGCTTCTCTATTTTTCTCCGACGCTTGAACATATAAATGAACTTCTTCCGGTGTAGAGTAGCAACTTCATTATAATTCTTCTGACAAGTTGATTCTTTGTGTCTAGTTGACATTCTTTGATTTGATTTCATCCTCAGAATTTATTATTTACTTTAATTTCTTACATGAGTTGAGTTGTCATCTACTAATTACAAATAGGCCTTGACATATGCCTTTCAATCTCCCTCTATTTGTTGTTAAACATTTAACACACAAATTCCTAGAGGATAACTCAACTAATAACTAAGAAACTAATATGACATTTAAGAACTGTAAGTAAATAAATTGTTCTCTGGATCATATAATACATTTCCAGATTTCTTTGAGTAACTGAAATGAAAGATGTTTGTGTTAGAAATTGTGCTCTAGAGACAATACTTTTTATATTTTAAGGAAAATATTTATTATTAAGGATTATGTTTTATTGATTATTATTTATTTATTATGTTTTATTTACTGCGTAATAAATTGAAAGCATAATAAATGTCCTTGGAATTTTGATACGTATTATATATCTTTAAGTATGTGACTTAAAAATGAGATTATATGAATAGTATCTTATTCCTAAAATTCCCTAGTCGAGTATTATTATTTAAGGACAATAATAATGCACAAAGACTAGTATGTTTCTTGACAGATGACCACATCTCATTGGTCATAGGTATGGGGATACTAAAGTCAAGAACATAAGTGCATGTATCAATGCATGGCACTGGAATGACCCGCCGTGAGATTCTACATGTTAAGTAAGTGTCATAAGTAATTCTCACTGTGATAATGGTGTAATGATCCTTAGACCTGAAATCATTATATTTCTATACGAGAATTAATATACTTTGATTACATTAAAAGTTATCTTTGACCGGGTGATGATAAAAGTGGACATTGGGTATATTATGAATCGTATGAGAAATATGAATGATCTAGATGGGATTTAATCCTCCTAATTTTAGGAGTGATATTATTGGTCTCTTGTTTGAGTGAGACTATGAAATGCACGGCCGTGCTCAAATGTTGATTTGATTTTAATAGTCTACTCATCGATCAAGAAAATAAAGATTAAATTATGAAGAGGATGACACGAGACATGCCTTGAGTTTAATCTATAATATCAAGATTAAAGGGATTATATTACATGGAACATTATTCACGAAAGGCTTAATCGAATCACCGATTTATTATTATTACTTGGGTAGCAATGATGTATTACTAGATGCCGCTCATTGTTTACAATTTTAATTAGATATTAAAATTGTTGCCAACGTAATAATAACCTACAGGGTCACACACAAAGAACGCTTGAAGGAGAAATAATTTAAATTATGAATTTAAATTAAATAAGTAATTTATTTTATTTATGATATTAATTAAGTATGACTTAATTAATTATATAAATAGAATAAATGAATTACTTAAACTAATTCCAAAATTAATAATTAATTAATTAAGTGAGACTTAATTAAATAATTTAGAATTTTGGATTAGTATTAATTATAATTTGATTATAATTAGAAAACTTATTCCTCTCTCTATATAATCTCTTTATGGGCTGATTTAATAAAAAAGAGATTTTACAAAAACCCTAGCCGTTCTAGAAAAGAGGAAGATAGAGAGAGAAGAAGTTTTCGGGTGCTAGTACACATCAATCCTTCATGAAAAGTGTTCGTGTGGATACCGTAGAGCGTAGATCGCGAGAGCGGGATACGTGGTGATTAAACAAGCTTTGGACCTCCATTAATCTTCCATTAATGAACTGTTAAAGCTTCTAAAGGTATTTATTCTTTATCTCCGAATTAAATCTTTTGTTTTCGCATGGATCCTGCGGAGGGTTTCGCTATTTTTATTTATTTTTCGCTTTTATTCCGCTGCGTTTGTGTCACGAAACCCTACAATGGCATCAGAGGTACTTGCGAAACGTTTTAATTCGGTTATATATAAGCATGTATGCGATCTATCATGACTTTATATTGATACAATATGTATATGTTTATATATATTATGAATATATGATATTTTATGATATATAATCATGTGATGATTATGTGTGTTGATGTATGTATATGATACATGTTTGTTCTTATTATGGGAATCGTATTCGATACGAATTCTGAAACGGCTGCCGTTGATTTTCTGAAATCTGTGTCCGTTGTCCGATTTTCGCAAACGATATGTGTTTTCTGACTGGAATCGGGTCACTGAGAAATACTGACTATGTCAGCTCTGCGTCTGTAAGCCATTAGATGTCGTTACAGCCTCCAAAACGGTGATTTATGATTTTCTGAAAATTATTTAATTTTCTAAAATTTTGAGTATATGTATGTATATATTATGAATATATGATATTTATGTAATGTATAATCATATGATGATTGTATGTATCTCTGTATATGTATATATGATATATGCTTGTTTTTGTTATGAGAATTGTATATGATACGATTTCTGAAACACCGTCAGATTTGGAGAAATCTGACTGCCGTATCCTATTTTCGTAAACGATATGTGTTTTCTGACTGGAATCGGGCCAACGAACAAAACTGATAGCTATGCTATCATCGAGGGGTCTGTAAGGCGTTTGACATCATTAAGGGCCTCGAAATAGCAATTTATTGTCTTTAGAAATCTGTTTTTAATTTTCTGAAATTTTGAAATTTGTTATATATGATTATATGATATGATTATATAAGATGAGATATATTATATGTGTTATATGATAGCATGGTGGATGGTTATGGCCTAAAGACCCATAGGATAATGGTTTTGATTTATGGTTTTGGTTTCTAAATACGACTTGCATGTCGTTTATTCATTGTAATTTAATTATCTCGAATGTAACTCGAGTTCTTCTTGTAATTTCATTAGAATAGTTTTATTTTTTATTATTTAATGTAATTATCAATGAAGACTTGCAAGCAATGAGACGATCCAAAAGGGGGATGATGGAGCAATGAAGAAAGAAGACATGTAATAGATTGTATTTTTAAAACCACCATAGACTGACCTTGATATTTCCATTAGCTTGGAAATATCACATAGGATGGGGCCATAATCAAACACGTTTAATTTATGCACATTACATATATGTATATGATTGCATGTATTGGTATGTATGCGTAGATATAATTGAGATGCATGCTTAATATTGATTAATCATGTATGTATTAGATACGACACCCATGCCATGTTTGCTTAAACAAGATAAAATCTGTAACGATTCAAGATTTTAAAATTAACAAACGATCATGAGATTCTTGTGTTTATGAAATATGGATTTTTAAAACACGGAATTAAATATGGATTTTTGATATCTATAATTGGGATTTTCTGACAAAAGCGGATATGCGTATTCGTAAGGCTGATGGGTTTTAAGTGTGACCATTGGTATCCTCCATCTACCTGGGAAATGAACAATTTAAGATGTCGATTTGAAATATTTGGTTCAAGGAAAAATTAAGGATCTCTTTATGATGTGATCATGATCGTTATAAATTTTCTAAAACCCCTTAACAAAATATTAAGTTTTACTCGGATTCTTTCCAATGAATGAACACTCATCGAATCCTAGATCGATAAGGGGAATGACTGTCAGTGGCAGGGGACTCCTATCTATCGTGGTGAGATGCGACGAATATAAACGGTTATATTCGGCCGTTGTATCATTGGGTCTAACTTAACTGAGTCGTCATAATAAGTGAAAATAAACGGTTATATTCAACTATTATGAACTTAGAAGCATAGAGTTTGGTTAAAAGTCTATTAGATAGATAAGATCAATCGTTGTTCACCAAACTATCCAAGAATTATATATGATATAATTGACAACTGTTGTCTAACTAAATAATCATTTTCTAAGGACTTCCAGTGGTTGACTTAGGACATGACGAAATATGGATCTTGGCTCACTAGAAAGAATTATGGGATATACTTTCCAAATTAATAGTAAGGGCTATTAGTTTGATAAAAATAGTGTGAGGTATATGATGATATACCATAATCACTTAAACATAATTAATATTAAATTTGCAATCTAGTTTATTTTATGCACTTTAATATTGTAGATATCAAATGATAAACACAAACAACTTCTCTATGCGATCAGTTCTTGAGAAGGACAAGTTGACGAGAATATATTTCCTTGACTGACATAGGAGCTTGAGGATCGTCCTCGGGCACCACGATATTAGTCAAATCTCTTCCCCTTCTCTTAAAGTTGAGAATGTAACATGTGCAAATCATAGTGCTTATTGGAAGCAAATTGATGTTGCGACTGATGTTTCATGTCTCATGCTCGCAAATATATGTGCTAAGCTTAAGAAACAATACAAGCATATAGATGCTTATGAAACGATTGAGCACAAGATATATTTGAAAGGGCACTATACACTTACAAGTAGGGAGAATGAGACCCGGTTACACCACATGTTCTAAAGATTATAGGGTATAATGAATACCATTGATATTTTGGGTTTCCAGATTGGTCTGGAGACAGTTAGATTTGATCTTACAATCTTTGGACAAATATTATTCTTATTTTGTTATGAACAATAAAGTGAATAAGATTGGTAAAACACCCATTGAGTTGCTAAGCATGTTGAGAACTGCTGAAAGTAATATGATAAATGCATGAACTACTACTATATTGATGGTAAACATAGGGAATGCAAAAGGGAAAGGAAAATGGAAAGGCAAGGAGAAGATTTGATCTAGTTCCGTTGTCAAACCAAAGTCCAATCCCTAAAGCAGACTCTAAAGTCTGAATGAGGTGTTGATAAAGAAGACGATTGTCACTTCTGTGGAAAGTTGGGAGACTGGAAATTAAACTGTCATGTTTAATTGGAAGATCGGAAGATGATGATCAATAAGGGTCAAGCTTAAGGTATCGGGTTGGAATTGGAGTAAAGATAGTTGCTCTGGTTCGAGGAACTCGTTACTTAATTTTTGGCCTATAAGGAAAATTTAGAACTTGATAATTGTTATAACGTGCTTGCAATTGGGAGGGACATTATTTCAGTTTCTTGTTTGGACAAGAAAGGCTTTTTCATTTTAATTAAATAACAATAGTTGTTTATTCTATTTTGATGATGAGCCTTATAATGTTGCACAACTAATTAACAATTTATATGTTCTAAAGTGACTCAAATAAGATATTACCTTTGGCACTGTTGTTGAGGCCATATTAATGAGAAACGCATTTTCAGAATACATAAGGATGCATTCATGGAAAAGTTTGATTATGAATTATACAAAAGGATGCGAATCTTGGCTTATTTGGGAAAATGACTAAAGCTCCTTTTACCGGACATGGTGAAGGGATCATTGAATGGGTATGACTTATACATAGTGATGTATGTGGTCATATGTGTACGATGACAAAAGGTAGATTTTGTTAACTTCATAAAATTTACTAATTATTTTAGTAGATACGGATATATGTATCTTTTGAAGAACTAATCCAAATCATTTGAAAAGTTCAAAGACTATAAAGATGAAGTAGAAAATATCAAAGAAAGGTTTTTGATAGGAGGGATCACACCTTGTTGGACATGGTGCGATCAATGTTGAGTCAATAAATCTTCCAATTAGTTTCTGGGGTTGCACTCTGGAAACGGCTCCACATACACTTAACATTGTTCCTACTAAAATGGTTCAAAAGAATCCTTATGAGATATGGACTGAGAAACGTCACAATATGTCATTTATGAAAATTTAGGGATGTGAAGCGTTTGTGAAACGTCTAATCTATGACAAGCTGGGACCAAAATCAGATAAATGTGGAATACCCAACTGAAATAAGGGGTTATTCTTTCTATAATCCTTCCGAGAATAAAGTGTTTGTTGCTCGAATTGCTGAGAGACAGTGGGAGGATAATAGATCTCAATGAAGTTTGAGACCCACATGATAACGTATGGACTTTGGTTGATCCACCTGAAGGGGTAAAACCTGAACACTCCAGATTCTAAGAGATGGCTGAATGCTATTAAATCTGAGATGGAATCCATGTATACTAATCAAGTATGGACTTTGGTTGATCCACCTGAAGGGGTAAAACCTATAGGGTGCAAGTGGGTTTTCAAGAAGAAGACCGACATGGATGCTAATGTATAGACCTATAAGGCACGATTGGTGGCAAAAGGTTTCAAGAAAATTCATGGTATTGACTATGATGAGACCTTTTCACCAGTTGTTATGGTCATGTCCATCAGGATTTTGCTTGCTATAGCTGCTTACTATGACTATGAAATCTGGCAAATGGATGTCAAAACCGCTTTCTTAAATGAGAGCCTTGAAGAAGATATGGATGTGTACATGACACACCCTAAGGGTTTTGTTGATCTAAAGGATGCTGGAAATGTATGTAAGTTGCGTCGATCCATTTATGGATTAAAGCAGGCCTCGAGGAGATGGAACATTTGTTTTCATGAAACAGTCAAAAAGAGTTTGACTTTATTCAGAATGAAGATGAAACTTGTGTTTACAAGAAGTTTAGTGGGAGCCATGTGGCATTCCTAGTATTATATGTTGATGATATATTACTAATAGGGAATGACATTCCTTCTCTACAGACTGTGAAGACTTGGTTGAGAAATAATTTCTCAATGAAAGACTTAGGCGATGTGACATATATATTAGGGATCGAGATCTATAGAGATAGATCAAGGTGATTGATCGGCCTAATTTAGAGTACATACATTGACAAAGTTTTGCATCGATTTCAAATGCAAAGAGACTAAAATGGATGTGTCCCAATGTCTCATGGGATAGTGATCTCAAAATAAAATTTGTCCTAAATCATTGGATGATAGGGACTGCATGAGTAAAATTCCATATGTGTTAGCAATTGGATTTATAATGTTTGCAATGATATGTACTTGTCCTGATGTCTCGTATGCTTTAACCATGATGAGTAGATACCGATCTAATCCAGGTGAAGGTCACTAGACGACAGTCAAGAATATTCTTAAGTACTTAAAGAGGACTAAAGATTCATTCTTGTTATATGGAGGAGATGTGAAGCTAGTTGTAAGAGGTTTCAGTGATACTGGTTTCTAGACAGATAACGATAATTTAATGTTTCTGTCTGGCTTTGTGTTTTATTGAGATGTTGTATGCTGGAATGGTTCACAGCAAAGACAATTGTTAATTTTACAATAGAACCTGAGTATATTGATGCTTGTGAAGCAGCCAAGGAGGCTGTTTGGGCATGTACTTAGGAGATATCACCTAATTAATGAGATTAATGATCAAGGAGATATACATATATGTAAAGTGTATACTAATAATAATATTGCAGACACACTGACTAAGGCTTTGTCGCAGCAGAAGCACGAAAGTCACACTAGTTCCATGAGTATTGGATACTTGGGTAATTGGCTCTAGTGCAAGTGGGAGATTGTTAGTAATTGTGCTCTAGAGACAATACTTTTTATATTTTAAGGAAAATATTTATTATTAAGGATTATGTTTTATTGATTATTATTTATTTATTATGTTTTATTTACTGCGTAATAAATTGAAAGCATAATAAATGTCCTTGGAATTTTGATACGTATTATATATCTTTAAGTATGTGACTTAAAAATGAGATTATATGAATAGTATCTTATTCCTAAAATTCCCTAGTCGAGTATTATTATTTAAGGACAATAATAATGCACAAAGACTAGTATGTTTCTTGACAGATGACCACATCTCATTGGTCATAGGTATGGGGATACTAAAGTCAAGAACATAAGTGCATGTATCAATGCATGGCACTGGAATGACCCGCCGTGAGATTCTACATGTTAAGTAAGTGTCATAAGTAATTCTCACTGTGATAATGGTGTAATGATCCTTAGACCTGAAATCATTATATTTCTATACGAGAATTAATATACTTTGATTACATTAAAAGTTACCTTTGACCGGGTGATGATAAAAGTGGACATTGGGTATATTATGAATCGTATGAGAAATATGAATGATCTAGATGGGATTTAATCCTCCTAATTTTAGGAGTGATATTATTGGTCTCTTGTTTGAGTGAGACTATGAAATGCACGGCCGTGCTCAAATGTTGATTTGATTTTAATAGTCTACTCATCGATCAAGAAAATAAAGATTAAATTATGAAGAGGATGACACGAGACATGCTTTGAGTTTAATCTATAATATCAAGATTAAAGGGATTATATTACATGGAACATTATTCACGAAAGGCTTAATCGAATCACCGATTTATTATTATTACTTGGGTAGCAATGATGTATTACTAGATGCCGCTCATTGTTTACAATTTTAATTAGATATTAAAATTGTTACCAACGTAATAATAACCTACAGGGTCACACACAAAGAACGCTTGAAGGAGAAATAATTTAAATTATGAATTTAAATTAAATAAGTAATTTATTTTATTTATGATATTAATTAAGTATGACTTAATTAATTATATAAATAGAATAAATGAATTACTTAAACTAATTCCAAAATTAATAATTAATTAATTAAGTGAGACTTAATTAAATAATTTAGAATTTTGGATTAGTATTAATTATAATTGGATTATAATTAGAAAACTTATTCCTCTCTCTATATAATCTCTTTATGGGCTGATTTAATAAAAAAGAGATTTTACAAAAACCCTAGCCGTTCTAGAAAAGAGGAAGATAGAGAGAGAGAAGAAGTTTTCGGGTGCTAGTACACATCAATTCTTCATGAAAAGTGTTCGTGTGGATACCGTAGAGCGTAGATCGCGAGAGCGGGATACGTGGTGATTAAACAAGCTTTGGACCTCCATTAATCTTCCATTAATGAACTGTTAAAGCTTCTAAAGGTATTTATTCTTTATCTCCGAATTAAATCTTTTGTTTTCGCATGGATCCTGCGGAGGGTTTCGCTATTTTTATTTATTTTTCGCGTTTATTCCGCTGCGTTTGTGTCACGAAACCCTACAGTTTGTTCCTCTAGCACTGAACATATTATACATGTAGTATTATCTTCATTTCTCAGAATCATCACTACTCCCCCTTAGGATGTCAGAGATGATGTCTGTTCTCTTCTTACCACTTCTCCTCTATTTCTCCAACTCCTGTCTTCCCTTCTCTTCCAAGGAGAATTCAATTTCCCCTTACTTGAATTATCCAACCATTTTAATAGAGGTAACAAACATGGCATACATACAACATTAAACCATCGCAGATATAAAAAATGCAAACTATGACATGTTATGCATTTTAGAAAATCTGGTTAATCATATTTACAAGAATCTTCTAAAATCAAATGGAATAGAATCCAAGCATGTTGTTATATACCCCTTTTTCTTGTTCAACAATTGAGTAATCCTCTTCTGGCAAAAGCCTTTGTTTACTTCTCCCCTTTTGATCTACTCCCCCTTAGTTGAACACTTTAACATTTTGGAGTAATCCTCTTAATAATTCTCCCCCTTAGTTGAGTAATCCTCTTAATAATTCTCCCCCAATTGTAGATAGGTAACAATTGTTGGTCCTTTTCTGAAGAAATTTCCACCTTGGT
This sequence comes from Oenanthe sinensis, assembly GCA_028671895.1. Classification (NCBI taxonomy): domain Eukaryota; kingdom Viridiplantae; phylum Streptophyta; class Magnoliopsida; order Apiales; family Apiaceae; genus Oenanthe; species Oenanthe sinensis. Next base: position 18,330,955 of record CM053807.1, read on the forward strand.
TAAGTAACATTTGAAATCTGTAACAGGGAATGGGGAAAGGGATTCGGTAAGTGTGCTAGTGTGTGATTTTACTTTGTGTTCCTCACAAGTGTTTCGCTCATATACTCTCTAAGTGTTTCACTCATAGAATATATATTTTCACTCTTCCTTACTTGTGTTTCACTCTTTTCTCACATCACTATATCTCTCTCAGTACGGATGACTCAGCCTTTTGTACCTGCAAGAAAGATCACCATAGCCCCTTCAAGAGAGGTCACTGGTGGTGCAATGGGGTTTCGCAAATCCCCGTCCTCAATTGAATCTATAAAAATATTTTGACTTTGAAAAACTGAATTGCTTCAGAAATAGATTCAGTGAGTTGCTGATCATCTTAGATGATCTATTCCGTTAGGAATCCAGATATGTTTCATCTGGGAAGGGAGACAAGGATCTATAATGTAGCAAATGATCCAAGTTTCCTCCTGACGCCTGTGAAGGCATGTTGATTAAGTCAGAATCATCAATCATTCTTCCTTCCTTGATATGGAAGTTTAGAAAAATTGCTACCGTCAATTCATCCTTCCTGTGACATTTCAATTGTTCTTTCTTGGTCCATTTTGGTCCCAAGAAGTTCTCAAATTGTTGGTCCAAAATGCCAATTGAGTTGGTCCATTGATCGAGAAGTCATCAACTGATATTTATCAATCGAGAACTCAAGTCATCAACTGATATTTATCAATCGAGAACTCAAGTCATCAACTGATATTTATCAATCGAGAACTCAAGTCATCAACTGATATTTATCAATCGAGAACTCAAGTCATCAACTGATATTTATCAATCGAGAACTCATCAACGGATACAAATTGTTGTCCATTGTTGGTCCTAAACTGATATTTGTGGTCCTAAAAATAAGACAATATTTGTGGTTTCTTGAAAAATGTCAGATGAAATTAACTCTTTACTGATAGCCTTGGCTGACAGGCTGAATTCAATAGACTCACTCTGTTGAGAGAATGAACCTAGTAACAGTTTTGCCTTTTCCAAGTCTGTATCCTTTTGAGAGAACACAGATGAGCTAACAGTTGTCTCAGTTTATATATATGAAACACCTTTCTGGAGACAGAGCTGTTGGTTCACTCACATTACCAACCTTATCAAATGCAATCAAGGCATTGACTCCCTCATTTTGAACAAATAGGTATTCTGTTTAATGGTTAGAGAGATGGAAGTGATAGTGTTTGTGTGTTTGGTTCTAAGATCTTGGTTAGAGATTGATGCCAATGATTAGGATCTCACTATCAGAAACAATTGGATGATCAAGCTCATAGATCTTTCCTACTTCTCAAAAGAGACGTGAAATAATCAGCTTATATTTATGTATAAACAAAAATACAAAAACATAAATAAAAATAAGGATGCCAATGTTGAAAAACAACTAAAACTATACATACTTATATATACCAATTGTTGATACCAATTGAAAAAAAAATAACCAATATATACTAAGCGTTGGAAAACAAACATAATATTAAATATATTTACAGTAAAGATGCCAATGAAATAACAACTGTACAAAATAAGGAAAATCTTTTTGAGTTTTCTTTTTCAATTTGTTTGTTTGTTTTTGATAATTTTTTAAGGAATATATACAGTGTATTTACAGTGCTTGTAAATAAATATGCAATTTAAAACAACATGCAATAATTAGTTCATGTTTAACATCCCTAACTCACTAACCAACTTAGAGAAAGTGGATTCATCAAGTGGTTTCGTGAAGATGTCGGCAATTTGATCTTCTGTGGGTACAAAATGTAACACCACAGTTCCGTTCATGACATGCTCTCGGATGAAATGATACCTTATGTCTATGTGCTTGGTTCTTGAATGTTGTACAGGATTATTGGAAATAGCTATGGCACTTGTGTTGTCGCAAAGTATTGGAATTTTAGATAGCGCAAGTCCATAATCATTCAGCTGATTCCTTATCCACAAGATTTGTGCACAAAAACTACCTGCCGCAATATATTCTGCTTCGGCTGTCGAGGTAGATACTGAGTGCTGTTTCTTGCTGTACCAGGAAATCAACCGTCATCCTAGAAACTGACAACTTCCAGATGTACTTTTCCTATCCATCCTGCATCCTGCATAATCTGAATCTGTATAGCCTATTAGTTCAAAACCTGTACCTTTAGGGTACCAAATTCCAAGATTCGGTGTACCCTTCAGATATCTAAAAATTCTTTTAACAGCTATAAGATGAGATTCTCTAGGATCAGATTGAAACCTTGCACATAAGCATGTTGCAAACATTATATCGGGTCTACTAGCAGTTAGATATAATAAAGAGCCTATCATACCTCTATAGCTTGTGATGTCAACTTTCTTACCAGTTTCATCTTTGTCAAGCTTGGTGGCTGTTGGCATAGGGGTTTTTGCCGGAGTAGAATCTTCTAGATTGTATTTCCTTAGAAGATCCCTTACGTACTTTGTTTGGAAAATAAAAATCCCATCTTCCTTTTGCTTCACTTGCAATCCAAGGAAGAATGACAGCTCACCCATCATGCTCATTTCATACCTACTCTGCATTAACTTAGCAAATCTCTTGCACAAGTTTTCATTAGTAGAACCAAATATAATATCGTCAACATAAACTTGGACAAATATCATATCTTTATCATGTAATTTGTAAAAGAGAGTTTTATCTATGACACCTCTAGTAAAACCGTTTTCAAGTAAAAACTGAGAGAGAGTGTCATACCATGTCCTCGGTGCTTGCTTGAGTCCATAGAGTGCTTTGAATAAGAAATATACAAAATTAGCAAACTCTGGATTTTCAAAGCCAGGGGGCTGTTCCACATATACTTCCTCTTCTAACTTTCCATTCAGAAATGCACTCTTCACATCCATTTGATAGACTTTAAAATTGGAATGTGCTGCGAATGCCAGAAATATTCTGATGGCTTCAAGTCTTGCAACTGGTGCGTAGGTCTCATCATAATCAATTCCCTCTTCCTAGGAGTAACCCTTTGCAACCAGTCTGGCCTTGTTCCTTGTAACAATGCCATCACCGTCTAACTTGTTCCTGTATACCCATTTCGTGCCAATAACAGATCTATCTTTAGGCCTGGGTACCAGTGTCCATACTTCTTGCCTTTCGAACTGATTGAGTTCTTCTTGCATGGCAAGAACCCAATCTGGATCAGTTAGAGCATCTTCAATTTTCTTTGGCTCTTCTTGAGATAGAAAAACCGAAAATAAACATTCATTTGAAGTTGCACTTCTGGTTCTAACACCAACATCTGGATCACCTATGATCAATTCAAAGGGATGATCTTTGCTCCATTTCCTTTCCCTTGGTAGGTTTGATCTTGATGATTCGCCTCTATATTCATTGTGATGTTGTGTTGTGCTAGTTGATCCTTTATCTCCCCCTGAGTTGCTGCCTGGATGACTTGTTGATCCACCACTGGTATTAGTAGTATCTCCAGTGTTTCCATTGTTTCCACCACTATTACCTGGATCATTACCATCATTGTTGTCATCATCATTTCCTGTTACAACCTCAGGCTCTTCTTCATTATCCGAATCTGAGTCTGGATGATTGTCAAATTTTAATGACTCAGAAGGATCTTCAGTTTGGATGCTCGGGAGTTTAGTGTCGTCAAATGATACGTTGACACTTTCTTTTACTTGGTGCTGATCAATTATGTACACCCTATATGCTCTTTTTGAGTAGCCGACAAAAATTGCTTCATGTGCCTTGGCCTCGAATTTGCCACGATGTTCATCTCCATCTTTTAGCATAGATCCTCCCAGATCGAGATCGAGATCTTCATAGATCGATATCGAGATTCTCCCAGATCGAGATCGAGATTTACACAGATCGAGATCGAGATGGGTCCAGGCGAAGATCGAGATCGAGATGGGTCCAGGCGAAGATCGAGATGCGGGTAGATATGTAACATTTAATGTTCAAGGGACAAGTGGCTTATTGTGAACGGTTGATCCAGAGTTGTTGGGAAAGTACTTTTTGTTGTCGAAGTCCTGATTGGGCCACGTACACAAAAAGGACAAGATCAAGACTACATGACATTATAAAAGCAACACTTTGTTTTTATTTAGTAGATAGACTTTTATCTCTGTATTTTTCAACGATAATTTTTAAGAGAGAGCATTTACTGTAAAACAAAAAGTGAGAGAGAGGATCAGTTGAATCTAGCTTTAATTGTTGTATTTATTGTTCAACTGATCATGATGCTTTTATGAATGTTGTAGCAATTCCATCAATGAATATAATGATATATTCTTGAAATTTTGTGTCATCATTTATTACCTGCATATTGTTTATTCTCTCATAAATTTTAAACAGTTGTATTCACCCCCCCTCTACAACACTTTGGACCTAACAATTGGTATCAGAGCACCTGTTAAACACATCTAACAGAGATCCTATTATGTTGTTTGAGTTGGTTCTTGAAAATCCCAGATCTATTTTTTTTCTTGAAGTTTGAGCCGAAAGTTTTTATTTGTTTCTTCTTGAAAAAGTCGTAGATCTAAAAAGTTCTGAGTCATGGTGTAAGGAATATTTGTACAAAATTCCAAAATACTGTACTTTAGAGCTTTGTGGATTTTTCTGTGGTCAAAACTGGAATCAACTGATTGACTAAACAAAAAGGACAATTTCAAACTTCTGTCAACTAGAAAGTGGACACCTTTTTGTTTGAACTTGAAAAATTGTGGACCCTGCTACTGTTCCTGTGATTAAAACTAACTTGCTTGAATCTTAAGTGCAAAATCCGTTGGATATTGAGTGTTGGATATTTAAAGTGAGATAATTAATTTTTCAAGTAAATACAATTTATTGTAATTTGAAAAGTGTATTATCTTAATTTTAAATTTTATTAAAATGGCCGCCGCACACAGATTTAAGATACCTCCGTTTGATGCACAACATTATGACGAATGGATCGGAAGGATGAGAGCTTACCTTGAATCAATAAACAAGGTATACTTGAGAATATTGGAAAACGGTCCATACATACCCATGAGAATTGAGCCAGAGCGAATGGAAGGAGGGATACTAATACCATCCCGGTCTGTTCCTAAAGAGGAAATGGAGTTTTCAGACGCAGATAAAGAATTGGTTGGTATGGATGCGTCGTTACGCAACGTCATAATTTAATCCCTAAACTCAGAGTACTATGTTCAAATAAAGGGATTAAAAATAGCTAAAGCCATGTGGGATAAACTGGCTGTGGTGATGGAGGGGACCGAGGAAGTTAGAGATAATCACAAACGCATTCTGATATCTGAATATGAATCGTTCAGATGCGAACGAGGAGAAAGCGTAGCGGATGTTTACAAACGTTACAGTAAATTACTTATCGAGCTGAGTATAAGAGATAAAGTCTATCCACTAGCAGATTCAAATATCAAGTTTCTATTGAATTTGCCTAAACATCTGGAACACAGGATCACTGCCATTCGAGAGTCAAGAGACTTGAAAAATACTTCTCTCGAAAAGCTGTATGGTGTTTTGAAGACCTACGAGCTGGAGCAGGAACAAAATGACAGAAGAAGATCCTACAATAGTGGAGAAAACAAAGCGGTAAGTGAGTCTGGACTTGTAGCTGAAGAGTCTGCTGTAAAGGCACTTGCAGCTGTCTCATTGAAAACTGCTAATCCTGAAAGAGTGGTATTAGACATTGAAGATCCATCCGAAGAAAGTGAGGATGAATACTATACCCTTGAAGAGCTGGACAAATTAGAAGACAAGTCATATGCTTGTATTGCTCGAGAATTTGCTCATATCAGCTTCAGGAAGCAAAGAAGTGGTAAAGGACGATTTGGTAGTTCTTTCAGCCGAAGAGGCAGCAGTAGCAGCAGAGGCAGTAGTGTAAGTGGTCGGGGAAGTTACAGCGGTCGAGGTAGCACATCCGGTAGTGGCTACAGACCTAACCTGGTAGACAAGAACAAGTTCAGATGCTACAACTGCAATGAATTGGGGCACTTCGCAACAGAGTGCAAGAAGCCCAAGTACGTTCATCCCAAGGAATCCTATGCTGATCTGAAAAAGAAATATGATGCCTTGGTTAGCAAGCAACAGAAGGAAAGCCGGGCGTATGTTGTGACTGAAGGGAAGGGTTGGGACGAGTCTGATGAAGATGAAGATCAGGAGCTATGCAACTTCGCTTTAATGGCAAAATCTTCAGAACAATCAGAGGTACCAATTCTAACCGTAAATGAAATGTCTATTCCTGAGTACCAAAATGAATTAGCTGCCATGACTAAAGATATGTACAATCTCCAACTAAATCTAATTGCTGTTAATGAGGAAAATGCTAAACTCTCCCTTAAGAATAGACTTCTCGAGGCCAGGGTAGAGGAATTAGAATCAGGAGAGAGTAAAGAAAGGCAGTTAATGAATCAGGTAGACGTTTTAGAACACAAGCTTAAGATTAGGGAAGACCTTAACGAAGAACTTAAAAATGAATTAGCTGAGCTTAAAATAACATGTCAATCTTTTGAAGAAGCCGCTAATAAAGTTTTCGTAGAAAGGGACATGTACATGAAACTGGCAGGCAAGAGTAAAAATGAAAAAGTAAACATAGGACTTGACTACACACAGAAAAAGAAAAATAGGGCTGCTGAGTTGTTAGAGCCAGTGTTAGTCAAAGAAAATGTGCCTGAGGTTTTAATGGATGTTAGAAAACCTATCTTTAAGCAGTTTGAGCCCAGGACCATAGATCTTGTTGCTACTAAAATTGAACAAGAAATTAAAATTGAAAGAGATTCAGAAGAAAAAGTAGTAGAACCTACAACTTCTAAGAGAGCGAGTAAGATTGCTTATGCTAAGAGAGGTGTAGGAACCAAGGAGGCTAAGACGGTGTCATATAAACAATGGGTAGCAGGGTCAGACCAAATGAAAGCACCTGTAAAGGCAGTTAAAACTGAACCTGCATCTGTATCTACATCTACACGAGCTAGAAAGGCATGCTATATCTGTAATCAAACTGATCATTTGTCTTATTATTGCCCGTTCTATGTAGAGGAAGAAAAATCTGTTGGTTGTAATACCATGCCTGCAACTACTGTTTTGCCTAACATGCATGCAAATCATGCCAAATGCAATAATCCAAATTGCATGCCATGTGCTGTAAACATCATGCATGCTTATTTTAATTTAATGAATACTGCTAGCGCATCTGTTGAACATACAACTAGTAGTAGTAAGAAAAAGCATGCGGGGTCAAAGGCTAAGACTTCAAGTCCTCCTAAAGTTAGGAGTGACCAGTCTGCTCCCAAACCTGACAAATCAGTCAAGGTTGACAAGGGAAAAGACAAAGTCAAGATGGATGCCCCTGATGGCAACAAGGCAAAGCCTTCTGTATCTGAAAAGAAAAAGGAAATTATTGATGCCGGGCCCAAACATCATTGGGTTCCGAAGAACACCTAACCTTTCTGGATTTGCAGGGCAGTGAACAGGAAAAGAGTAAAGTCATATGGGTGCTAGACAGTGGAGCATCGAGGCATATGACCGGCAATAAGTCCCTGCTAACAGATTTGGTGTTGAGAGCCGGCTCCGTGGTTACCTTTGGAGATAACAGCAAAGGTTACACTCGGGGATATGGCAAGATTGTTTGTGGAAATGTTATCATTGAGGACGTATCTTTTGTGGAAGGATTGCGACATAATCTTCTCAGCGTTAGTCAGTTCACCGACAGGGGTTTTGACGTCAACTTTGGGAAGCATGATTGTTCGATTCGAAGCAAAAAGGATGGAAGCCTTGCTCTCAAAGGAGTAAGGAAGTCAAATTTGTTCATAGCTGACATGAATTCTGTTGATCAGTCTGAAGTCACGTGTTTCTACAGCAAGGCTTCTGCTGATGAAAGCTGGCTATGGCATAAAAGATTATCTCACCTGAACTTTAAAGCAATGAATAATCTCGTAAGGAGAGAATTGGTGAGAGGGCTGCCGCAGATGGAGTTCACCCCAGATGGACTCTGCGAAGCATGTGAGATGGGAAAATCAAAAAGAGCCTCGCATAAGGATAAACAAGTGAATAGCATTACCGAGCCCCTACAACTCCTTCACATGGATTTGTTTGGACCTGTTAATGTTATGTCAATGTCAAGGAAAAGATATGCGCTGGTAATTGTCGATGACTTTTCCAAATACACATGGGTAAAGTTTGTGACATCGAAAGATGAAGTGCCACATGAGATCATTAGACATGTACTGGAAATTGAAAATGTAGCAAGTCTGACTATGAAGACTATCCGATCCGACAATGGGACAGAATTCAAGAACTCAGTGTTAATGGATTTCTGCATATCTAAAGGGATCAGACGACAGTATTCAGCACCGAGAACACCGCAGCAGAACGGGATGGTAGAAAGGAAGAACAGGACACTGGTTGAAGCAGCTAGGACAATGCTGTATGAGTCAAAACTTCCTTTATATTTTTGGGCTGAAACAGTTAGCACGGCTTGTTATACACAGAACAGAACCCTGATTATAAAGGACCATAATGAGACGCCGTATTACATGATGAATAAACGAAAACCATCTATCAAGTACTTTCACGTATTTGGTGCCAAATGCTTTGTGTTAAGAGACAATGCACATCTTGGAAAGTTTGAAGCCAAAGCAGATGAAGGGGTTTTCATTGGATATTCTCTTGAAGTAGTAGCAGCGTACAGGGTGTTTGTGCTTAATGATCGCAAGGTGGTTGAAAGCCTTAATGTCACATTCGATGACTCAAAGCTCCCTTCTATACAAAAAGAAGATAGTGAGCCCACTTCCCTAAGATTTGAGAATATGGATATTGATGAAGTGGATACAGTTCCTGAGTCTGTAGTGCAGGGTAGTAATCCAACGATAAATAATGAAATTAATCAAGAGTCTAGTGTTTCGCAAATTCAAAACACTAGGGCTGAGGGATCACCTTCCGTCAGACCTGACACTAACTCAGGGGGAGTCAGTATGCACTCAGGGGGAGCAGCTCACTCTGGGGGAGCTAGTACTAGCTCAAGAGAAGCTAGTGAAAGTGCTTCTAGACTAAGTCATCTTCACTTACAAGATCAAGCTGAATCATCAAGAACATTTACTAGGGATCGCACTTGGAACAAGGACCATCCGTTCGAGCTAATTATTGGTGATCCAGAAGCCGGAGTGACTACTAGAGGAAAAGCTAGAGCTGAAGTTGCCACTGAGAATGAATGTCTATATTCAGTGTTCCTTTCCCAGATGGAACCTAAAGTGGTGGAAGAAGCTCTAGATGACGCTGATTGGGTGATTGCTATGCAAGAGGAACTCAATCAGTTTGAAAGGCAGAAGGTGTGGAAGCTGGTACCCAGACCAAAGAATAGATCTGTTGTTGGGACAAAATGGGTATTCAGAAACAAGCTGGATGAAGACGGACGTGTAACACGAAATAAAGCTCGCCTGGTTGCTAAGGGTTATACTCAAAGAGAAGGAATTGATTATGATGAAACCTATGCACCAGTAGCAAGGCTAGAGGCAGTAAGGATGTTCTTGGCATTCGCAGCACATCATGGTTTTAAAGTCTATCAAATGGATGTCAAGAGTGCATTCTTAAACGGTGAACTGGATGAAGAGGTGTATGTCGAGCAACCTCCCGGGTTTATCGATATCAAATATTGTGATTATGTTTATCGACTCTTCAAATCAGTTTATGGCCTTAAGCAGTCTCCGCGGAAGTGGTATGAAACTCTGTCAGACTTCTTACTAGAAAGTGGTTTTACAAGAGGAGTAATCGACAAGACGCTTTTCTACAAGAAATGCAAAGATGATCTAATAATGGTGCAAGTATATGTGGATGACATTATCTTTGGGTCTGCAAATGAGAAGCTGTGTGCTAAATTCGCTAAGTTAATGCAATCAAGGTATGAGATGAGCATGATGGGAGAGTTGACGTTCTTTCTGGGCATTCAAGTTAGTCAGAAGAAGGACGGGATATTTATCTGCCAGACCAAGTACATTCATGATCTATTGAAGAAGTATGGTCTCCAAGATGTATCACAAGCTAAGACTCCTATGGCAACAGCCACGAAACTTGACGAGGACAAATCGGGTAAACCTGTAGACATCTCAAGCTATCGAGGTATGATCGGCTCACTTTTGTATTTAACTGCTAGCAGACCTGATATTATGTTCTCTACATGCTTATGTGCAAGGTTCCAAGCGGATCCTAGAGAGTCACATCCCATAGCCGTAAAGCGTATTTTTAGGTATCTCAAGGGAACATCAAATCTCGGGATTTGGTACCCAAGAGATACAGGGTTTAATCTTGTTGGCTATTCGGATTCAGATTACGCAGGTTGTAGAATAGATATGAAGAGCACTTCAGGAAGCTGTCAGTTCCTTGGAAGAAGGTTGGTGTCTTGGCAAAGCAAGAAACAACACACAGTATCTACCTCGACAGCTGAAGCAGAATATATTGCTGCTGGAAGCTGTGTGACCCAGATACTGTGGATGAAGAACCAACTCAAGGACTACGGTGTGGAAGTATCTAAGATTTCTATCATGTGTGACAACACAAGTGCTATTGCAATGACCAACAACCCTGTGGATCACTCCAGGACCAAGCACATTGACATCAGGTATCACTTTATTAGAGAGCATGTAGAAAATGGAACTGTAGAATTGCATTTTGTGTCTACTGAACGTCAAATAGCAGATATATTCACTAAACCTCTAGACGAATCAACATTTTCTAGATTGGTTGGTGAATTAGGGATGTTTAACACCAGTTAGTTTTGCTACCTATCTGTTAGAATTCAGTTTGTGTACATATTATTGTTGTTCATGAATATTCTTAATTAATAATGTGTCCTTAATTTCAAAAATGTATGTGTTGCATGTCATAAGGGGTTAGAAAGTTTCATGATATTAATCTTGTGCTGATCTGTATATCTTTATGGTTAGTGTCTAAATGAAGTAATGAGAAATTTTCTAAGGCAAATCTCGATCTGGTTCTGGATCGAGATCGAGATCGACTTGAGAAAATTGCTTAAACTCTGTCAAGGTACATCTCGATCTATCGACATCGAGATGTAGATCGAGATCGACATCGAGATCAAAATCGAGATGTAGATCGAGATGCGGAACGAGATCGACATCAAGATCGACATCGAGATGTAGATCGAGATGCGGATCGAGATCGACATCCAGATCGACATCTAGAGGAGGATCGAGATGCGGATCTCGAGATCGAGATGTGACCTGTCTTTTCAGTTGCTTCTTTTTAGGCGTGCAAGTATATATTATAGCATTAAAAAGGCTGTTCATTTTTTACATTAACTTTCTTTCTCTCTTTCAAAAGCTTAAGCTCTTCATATACACACGCGTATACAAACATTACCAGAGTTCTTTTCCCTGCCATTACATCAAGTTTTCTTGTGATTTTCTTAAACAAAAATCACTAACTGTTACGTGAAAGCATTAATCACTAAAACGAAACTCTGCTAAAATTTTGTCTAAAACTGTTGAACTTCTTGTGTTGTTTTAACGTCATTACTGTTCTTGCAATTAGTTCTTTAGTTTTCCTTTTCATTCGAGTGAGTTTGTTTTCGTTTCGTGCTTTCTGATTCTTAAGTTCTTTTGTGTTCTTGAGCAAAATAGTTGTGGGTACTACTGGTTAATCCTTAAAGTGCAACTTTACCGCCGTGTTTGTGGTTTTCTGGAAAAATAATTTATTTTGTAACGGCTGTTCACTTTAAATTTTCGAAAACTCAACCGTCAATCATTTTGGGAAGTTAAGTGGTCATTAGTGGGCAGTTAATTTGTTTTAATTTGTGTCACTTATTACGTGGGGTAATTAGTGGGGTTCATGTACGTTTTATTTTGTTTAAATTTAGAACTTGTTCTCTAAAAATTCCATTGCAAAACTACTTTAGAACATTTCTTTTCTCAAACACTAATTTAAAATGGCAAACCCAAATTTCACCATTCCCAAGACCAACTTTGTTAATCTCTCTGCTGATCGAGCAACTGGTAGATTTATTCACTATCAGTTCTGGATTGAATCCCTCAACAACACATCAATCATAAGTCATGCTTTAACTGCCTCTCCCATCCTGAATGTCGAAGCCCTTCAAGCTGCTTACTCTACACTAGAGATTCAGGGTGGAAAAGCCAATCCAACAGGCCTATCCTTTACTATTGGTGGTGTCAAATATGAAGTCAGTCTGCGGAAGTTCAATGAGTTACTCGGGCTTCCTACAGAAGATTATGCTCCGGAACCCACTATGGAGTATATGTTGCAATTATTCACGGAGATAGGTTGTCGCCCTCCCACGGGTCCTATCAAGGTAACAAAGGTTAACACCGGTATGCTACCAGCTGAGTGGGATTATGTAGTTCAGGCCATTCAGCGCTGCATGTTCCCAAAGGACAAAGACTACAGGCCAATGAACAACAGCTGCCGGGTAATACTATATGGAGTGGCAAACAACAGGAGAGTGAATGTGGGCAAACATCTGTTGATTCAGTTGCATGAGAGGTGGGCATTGGAGAAAAATGCATCAAGGAATCCGGAAGATGGTCCAGTCAAATGCTGGATGCCAAGATTTCTTCAGATGGTTCTGGATGACGTCCTTTCAGAGGAACACAGACGAGTATTTCAAGGCTCTGAAAGGATGGCATGTTTTGATATGACTCTAAAGAGTATCTCCACCATGGAAACCCAGCAAAAGTCAAGACTTTTTGAGTTACGCCTAACTCCGTACTTCCAGGATCTGCAAGATGAGTATGCTAGGAGGCATGCTTCTCAGTTTACTGCAGTAGAAGCTGAGAGTAGCGGTAACGAAGCTGAAGGTGGAGATCCAGTGCATAGAAATTTGGAAGAAGCAGGTATAGATGTTGACATGGCCGAGGCAAATGTTGCAGAAGCTGGAGCTGACAAGGATGACGATCTTCTTAGTCAGGTACCTATTCTTGCTGATCTTGATCAATCATCAATTCAACCTGTTTTCTACAGCCGTGGGCCTAAAAACCCCCAGGCTCTATCCCAGGCTGCAAGCCCTTCTGTTCATAAACGTTCAGCCAGCCCTAAAACTGGTGATAAAAGGAAGGCAAGCTTATCTGAGTCGAGTGATTCGAGTGGAGGGAGTGTAGGAGTTGAGAGAGTAGTCACTTCAGCAGCTCTGCCACCTCCAAAGAAGCAAAAGGTGGATTCAAACCCAGTGGCAACTGCACAACCTGTTAAGGCTAGTTCACCTCTCACAGCCACCACACCTCACGCTGGTGGCTCTCCTTTCCAAATCATTTCAACACATTCGCACTCGCCTAGGCATGTTGGTGAGAGTCAAGGAGGGGGTCCAGCTCAACAGCCAATAGGAGCTGGCCCTACCTCCCCTGAGTTGTCCGCTCAGGGCTCTTTGAGCAATTTCTCGGAAGGGGAATGGCAAACTGAGACTAGCACTTCTGATACTAGTATCTCAGGAAGTTTTAATGAGGAAGAGTCTGTCGAATCCAGTACGGATGACGCTTCCTCATCTAAATCAGAAAACAAGTTGCTTGCAGAGCAACGACATCTGGTGACTGGTGGGTCTACGCCTCCAGAACAGCCCAGCGAACCAGAAAAGGTTCTAAGTTAACAAGGGGATGACATGGTCATAACGTCATCTCCTATCGTAGACACAGCGCTTAAAGGCTCAGTCTCACTGACCGATATCGCCGACCAACTCACCGCTAGTCCCCAGCGATTAGTGGATGAGGCTCTAGTACTGTTAGGCTCTAAACACGAGGGAGAGACAGGGAGAGTAGATCCCTTCTTTTTAGGGATCTTGAGTGAAACAGAACCCGGCGAGAGTAAACAGTTTAACCCAAGCCAAACACCGTCCCCCAAATTGCAGGATCTAGTGAAGAAAGTGGAGGCTTTGGAGGCTGGAGTTGCTGGTGTTACTGCTGCTGTCTCTTCTCACTCAGGAAGATTGGAGGTCGGAGCTCAGTTCATGGAGAACCTGATTGCCGTCCAGAATCAAATGATTGACAAGATAAACAATCCTGGATTGGCATAGGTGGAGGTTGGGAGATCAGTAGATGATGTCACTTATGGCATGTCTCAGGTTTGGACGAAGCTGAATGAACTACTTGATTCTGTCTTTGGACGTAACAGGGCTGGACCTGGTCCTTCAACCGGTGGTGGTGATGACGATAATAATGGTGATGATGCTCCTGATGAGGATAACACACCTAAGGGGGAGAAGGAGGATCAGGGTCTGAAAAAGCTGACTAGTAAGGATCCGGTGATCGAGTCCTCAAACAAATCTGGTGAAAAGGTGGAGGAGGCTCAACCGGCTCTTAAGGACAAAGGCAAGCAGAAGATGGTAGTTGAAGAAGAAGCTGAGAAAGAAACACCTCTTGTCGATGCATTTATGGGAGACTTTATTGAAGATTCTGATGATGACGAGATGGATGTAGAAGCCTTAGTGGCAAGGAGGTCGAGACTCGAGCAACGGGCAAGAGAGTAGGAACAAGAAAGAGGTCTAAATCCTGGCGGATCTGGCGCAGGAGTTGCAGGTGATGCAGGAGACCACTCGGCTGCTGACGAGCATGTCCCAGAAGAAGAAGTTGATGAAGCGGAGATGCAAGGAGAGATTTTCAGGGAAGCCAGAGAAAGAGTAAAATGAAGAAGTACTACAAGGGATAGTTGAAAAAGAACTAATGGCAAAGGAGAAGAGAGCGGCTCAGAAAACTCAGCATGAGTTTGAAATGAAAAAGATCAATGATCCTAAGGTCCAGGCTGACATAAGGAGGGAAGGTCCCGAGTGGGACAAGGCTAGAGAAGCTTTAGCTGGACCAAGAGCCTATGCTCATGACTCAGAAAGATTGAGCTTTCTTCTTCATAAGCTAGAAAATCTAAACCCTGGGCTGCTGAATTATCTAAATTGTATAAGACAGGGATGCACCTCCGTACAAGTCATATTCAAGGAGAAGGCATGGAATCTGATGATCACTTGGACACCCATAACAAAAATCGGGCCGTGTATGGTCGATGAAGCTTTCTTCCATGAAAGGGGTGCAAGTGAACTTGTAGAATTCGCTCACAAGGTAGACACCTCTGTCAAGACTGGAGTGCTGTTTAAGGAGAAATTGTTGAAGATGGCTGAAGACAGAGGGGTTGACATTATTCTAAATCCCTACCAGATCAGATATGTCCATGACAAGGTCTTGAGGATCGTAAATCTGCATGACTCGAAACTAACTCCGAGCGGAAATGTGTTGAAGGCAGTTGCAAAGCTAGTCCTCTCTAAGGGTTTTCTAACAAAGGAAAAGAAGCTGGTGGCTAAGGACTTGGAGAAGCTGATAAGAAGGCAAGACGCTAGATACAAGTTGCCTGAAGCTACACTACCAGTGGTTAAGAAGGAACCTGAAGACTATGCATTCGAGCTGCAAGACGAGGCAATAAGAGAGCATGTGCAAAGATACGGAGATCCAAGGATAGACATTCCAGAAGAAGGGGAAATAAGGAAGGAAGCTAGTGCAGTGGTTAGTGCAAATGTCAAGTTTGTCAAGAGCAAAGCTGAGAATGAGAATGATCTGCTGATCTATACAGACAAGTATCAGGTGGAAACCGTCATTGAAATCAAGTACGACATCTTTGCAGAACACAGTCATGAAACACTGTGTATCATAAGGGAATTGATTGATGAGATGGATGATGTTGACGAGTTTGATCAGGATTATCTAAGGGTCACGTTTGATAACTTCTGTAAGAGAAGACAACAGCTTGATATTCAGAGGCTACAGCAATGCACCACCGCTATTGTCATTGGATACCCTAAGCAGCTGGTTATAAGGAAGAAAGGGGAAAAGGGGTACCCTGACAAAGTCACGAAGCTGAGGTTTGAAGACATTCCCACGAAGCTTACCACTCGCAGCATGGTTGAAAGGTGGTTGAGGTTGTTTCGAAATTACAAGATCAGAAATCATGTGGAAGCAGAAGGACTTAATCTTCTCAAGAAAAGACTGGATGAAGTCTGCAACCCTGAGTTCATGAAGAAAGAAAAAGCAGCCAAGAAGAAAGCTCGTGAGGAAGAGGAGCGCAAGAAATCAAAGTTTTAATGCATTATGCTTGTAATGTTTCTTTGCGTTGTAATTTGTTTTCTTGTTTTCCTGCATTGTAAAAATATATTATCTGTTTTCTTGTGTAGTGTAAGGTAGAAGTTAGTTAGCTAAGTGTCTTAAAACTGGTTTAAATTAGGCGTCAATTATTTCGCGAAGTTCAGCGGTGGTAATACTGCTAAAAGGACTTCAGAAGGATAATTGAAGATTGAGTGGACCGTGCTCTTAAAGTACTTAGAGAAAATCTCTAGAAGAGCATGAAGCCATTTGATCGAGCCAACAGGTGTCCAATTTTGGCACTTGAAGTATCAGTAATAGACATGAAGTTAATTAATCAAGCCAAGCATTATGTAAGTTGACATGATCTTTTATGAATGTTATTTTATCTTTTTCAGTCCCTGTTTAGTTGAGTTATCCTCATTGTAAATTTGGTTGTCATTGTTAGACAATCAAATAGGGGGAGATTGAAAGGCATAGGTGTACTAACTTGTAACACTTAATTACTATGTAACTCAACTAAGTAAAAGATAAAACAACAGCAAAACAAGAGAAACTGAAGAAGCACATGGAATCAATCAACTGAAGAAATGGCAATGATACTTGGTAACTACAAGTAACTAATTTGGTTAATCAAGGATGCATAAGTGAGAAGAAGTTCAATCTGAGTATTGCTCATGCCCTAACTTATCTAATGGAGAATCAAATTAATGTCAAAGAAGTATCAAGAAGACCAAAGTGATTTCATGTAATGTATATCAACATCTGGATAATGTAAAGGTTAATCAACAAATGAGAACTGACATTCAGAAGAAAGAACCCCTACAAGACTAGTCACTTATGAACCAGACCATTGCATCAAGTGTCAGGACATTGGAGGTAAGTTCATGTCAGTAATAGAAGATCTCATTTGAATTGAGTGAGGAAAAGAAATTGAAGAAGCTAGGGAAACTTGCTCATATAGGTTAATCCTCAATTAGTCACTAAAGAAAGTCAACATTGGATGTGTGCATATTTGCCAAGGCAAATGTCGATCCACAGCAGATCGAGATGCGGGTCGAGATTTACAATTAGAGTAAAACATTGCAAAGGCAAATCTCGATCCACGGTAGATCGAGATCGAGATTCTCCCAGATCGAGATCGAGATTTTCATAGATCGAGATCCTCCCAGATCGAGATCGAGATCTTCATAGATCGAGATCGAGATTCTCCCAGATCGAGATCGAGATTTACACAGATCGAGATCGAGATGGGTCCAGGCGAAGATCGAGATCGAGATGGGTCCAGGCGAAGATCGAGATGCGGGTAGATATGTAACATTTAATGTTCAAGGGACAAGTGGCTTATTGTGAACGGTTGATCCAGAGTTGTTGGGAAAGTACTTTTTGTTGTCGAAGTCCTGATTGGGCCACGTACACAAAAAGGACAAGATCAAGACTACATGACATTATAAAAGCAACACTTTGTTTTTATTTAGTAGATAGACTTTTATCTCTGTATTTTTCAACGATAATTTTTAAGAGAGAGCATTTACTGTAAAACAAAAAGTGAGAGAGAGGATCAGTTGAATCTAGCTTTAATTGCTGTATTTATTGTTCAACTGATCATGATGCTTTTATGAATGTTGTAGCAAATCCATCAATGAATATAATGATATATTCTTGAATTTTGTGTCATCATTTATTACCTGCATATTGTTTATTCTCTCATAAATTTTAAACAGTTGTATTCACCCCCCCCCCTCTACAACACTTTGGACCTAACAATGGAGTTTCATCCTTAGAGTTCAAGAATAAAACCCACGTGTACTTTATGAAATCATCTACAATCACTAAGGCATATCTCTTCCTTGACATAGACAGAATATTTACTGGACCAAATAAATCCATGTGTAGCAGCTGCAGTGGTTAAGAAATATTCGTAGTGTCTGTGCCTTTGTGAGTTGCTCTTTTTGACTTCCCTTTCTGACATGCCTCACACAATCCTTCTTGTGTAAATTCCATCGGAGGCAGTCCTCTCACCAAATCCCTCTTGACTAGAGAGTTCATTGTTTTGAAATTCAGGTGTGAGAGTTTCTTGTGCCATAGCCAACTTTCTTCTGATGAAGCTTTTGAATAAAAACAGTTTGCTTCAGCTTCAGTTCCCGAGTTGAAATCAGCTACGTACAAGTTTCCTTTCCTTACTCCACGCAAGGCTAGTCTGTCTTCTTTAGAATGAGCTATTAAGCACTTCTCCTTGATAAAGTTTACTTTGTAACCTCTATCACAGAATTGACTGACGCTGAGTAGATTGTGCTTAAGTCCTTCCACCAAAGAGACGTTTTCAATGATAACATTTCCAGTATTTAACTTGCCATATCCCGTAGTCATTCCTTTGCTGTTATCTCCAAAGGTGACGATTGGGCCAGCTCTATCTCCGGTCATATGCCTTGACGATCCGCTGTCTAGGATCCAAACAACCCGGTTTTCCTGTTTAACTCCCTGCACTTATCAAACGGATTAGATTATCTTCGGAGCCCAAAATTGATTGGGCCCGGCATACTTAAAGAATTGACCTTTGTCAGCTTTGACAACAGATCCTTTTCGAATAACAGCCGCATCCTCCTTGACTGTACTTACTTTCCTATAAATAGTCTTAACAATTTTTTGTTTAGACTTAGGAATATATTTTTCCTTCTTGACAGGTGAAGGAATAGCAGTCTTGGATTTAGCAAATTTATTATTGATGTATTGTCTCGGTGTCATGTTCTTTTTATTAGCAGTCATGCGTTTGAAATAAGCAGTCATAGCATTAAAAGCACATAACATACAATTTAACATACCACAAGGTTTATGGCATACATCAATAGCAGGCATGTTATTCACAGCAGTAGGAGTTTTAACAATTTCTACTTTAACTTTTTCAGCAGATTTAAAGTTTTCAGTAGAATGGCATCTGTTGTTACTATCCCTACTTCTAACAAACTTATTGTTAGGTCTGTTCAAGTTATTCTTTAAGTTCTTAGCACCTAAACCAGGAGTGGATGAACTAGCAGAGTTCACATTTTCGATTGGTCTTTTAGGTACATATTTAGCTTTCTGGACATTTATTCCTTTTATGTCCCTAGTCTGTTCTTCTCTTTTCTTCTCTTCAAGGTCTTCACATTTAATTTCATAATCCACTATTACACAACTATCAAGAACTGGTTCTGCAATAGGAGTTATGAAAAGAGGTTTCTTGGTGTCCTTAATAACATGTGGAATACCCCTCTCTATAGCAGTCTTTTTAAAAGGGGTGATGTTACTAAGCTTTCCTACTGATTCATTATATTCAAAACCTATTCCAACTTTCCGATTGATCTCTTGTTGGTCAACTAGATCTTTCATAACAAATGAAGCAGTTCTATAGGCTTGACACCTGACCTTTTCTTTTTCAATTTTATCTTTCAAAAAAGCTTCAATTTCAACATAGCAGTTGACTCTATTAACTTGAAATGCAACATCTTCAGTTAATTTAACATTAATAAGTTTCAGCTTTTTCAATTCATAATTCTCCTCTGATAAAACTTTGTTTTCGAGAATTAAGACTTTTATTCGATCTCTAGCATCAGTTAAATTCTCACCTATCAATTTAAACATCTTAGGACAGCTAGGGTTTACCTCAATTCCTTGTCGAGGTGGAGATTGTGATCCTTCAGAAGAAGAGGCCATTAGAGCAAGATTTCCCATTTGATCTTCTTCATCATTGTCGGAATCATCCCAGTTTTTTCCTGCTGCTAAGTATGATTTTCCCTGATGCTTCTTCAGTAGAGCGTCATATTTCTGTTTGAGCTCGTCATATGAATCCTTCTTTCTTTCCTGCTTGGGCTTTCTACAATCAGTAGCAAAGTGTCCCATTTCATTGCAGTTGAAGCAACGGATCTTGCTTCTGTCTACCATCCCTGTCTTGTATCCACCTTTTGTGTTGGATGAACTAGAAGAACCACCTGTCTGAAATCTGTTTGCCATAGGCTTGAATTTGAAACTAGGGTTCCTCCTGAATCTTGTATTTCCAAATTTTCTAGCAATCAGAGCCAGAGATTCATCCTCAAGTTGATCGAGTTCTTCCATTGAGTAGAATTCACTATCAGTTGAATTCACTAGAGTTGCACCAACTTCTGCAACAATACCCTGATCAATGAGGTTGACTGAAGAAGATTCAGTCTTAGCTTTTCTGTACTCTGGTTCTTCTGCTACAAGAGCTGTAGACTTGCTGACCACCTTGCCTGTACCATATATTTCTTTCTGTTGAATCTGCTCTAGCTCATAGGTCTTCAGAATGCCATAAAGTCTTTCCAAAGAAATTTCATTCATGTCCCTTGACTCTCTGATGGCTGTTATCCTATGCTCTAGGTGTACTGGCATTGTCAGCAAAAACTTCCTATTGATCTCCTTCTTCGTATATTGTTTGCCATTGAGATTTAGATCATTTATCAGCTTGTTGCATCTCTCAAAAACTTCAGAGATACCTTCTCCAGGATTTGATCTAAAATGCTTATATTGAGACGTTAAGATTTCCAATCTGTTCTCCCTTACTTCTTCTGTTCCTTCATTTAGTATCTCTATCGTTTCCCAGATGTGTTTAGCATTTTTACAATTAACAACATGATTGTACATTCCGGGATCAAGAGATTCCACTAAAATTAACTGCAGACTGGTGTCCAATGTATCCAGTTCCTTTTCTGTCTCAGTGTACTCAGAAATATCTTTTTCAAATTGTCTGTGCGGAATGAGTACACCATCTTCCATATGCTCAGGAAAGATATTTATTGGAACAGCAACACCAGTTTTTAAAATATCCTTGTACTTGGGATTTGCAGCTCGAAGAAACAAGGTCATCTTTCTCTTCCACAGATTATAATTGTCTTTATCAAATTGTGGAATTTTTATGCTACTAACTCTTTGAGTACTCATCTTTAAATAAGATTAAAAATTAATTGTTTCAAAAAATATTTTAATTTTTGACTTAAAATAATTTTTGATCAAAAATAATTTTTCGGAAAAAAAAATTATTTCGAATAAAAAATTATTTCGAATTTAAAATAATTTTTGAGATCTGTATGAGTTCGCGGAATTTGATTTGGATCTGATATGAAAATATATCAACCAGCTCTGATACCAATTGTTGGTCCCTGATATTGTAGAAGGGGGGTTGAATACAATATCTGAAAATTAATCGCGGAATAATTTGGATTAAAAATATTATTTTAATTACTCGCGAAATATTAATTAGAATGAAATACTGTTCAAGTGAAAGATATAATTTTAACTTGATTAGTATTACAAAATTAATATTTAGAAAACAGTTATATAATTGATAAAAAGTCTAGAACGAATTCGACATAAAGTGTTCGTGTTTAATCAATTATATTCAAACTCAGCACAGAAATCTGTGAATATTACAATGCAGATAAATTACTAAATTTGATCTGATTTTCTTAACTTCTAACAAGTTGAACTTCTGAAAAAGTGAAGGCTGATCTCATATTTATAGAGATTTGAAAAAGGCTGGTATGACCTTTTTCCGTATGACTTAATTTCAAGAAAATAAGTCTGTATGACTTATTTTAACCCTTGTATGACATTTAAAAATTGGGTATGACTTCTGAATGGTCGGTATGACTTACTGAATCTCGGTATGACTTATTTAAAGTCATATTCAGATTTTATCTAATTAAAATAAATCGGTATGACTTATTTTAATTAAACAAAATAGGTTCAGTATGACCTTTTGAGCACAGAAATCTCGGTATGACTTATCCACTGAGCTCGGTATGACTTATCAGTCGGCTGCTCCGGTATGACTTTTCTTTAACAGCTTCGGTATGACTTATCAGTCGGCTGTTCCGGTATGACTTTTCTTTAACAGCTTCGGTATGACTTATCAGTCGGCTGTTCCGGTATGACTTTTCTTTAACAGCTTCGGTATGACTTATCAGTCGGCTGCTCCGGTATGACTTTTCTTTAACAGCTTCGGTATGACTTTTATTAATATAATTCGGTATGACTTATTAATAAACAGTCGGTATGACTTATTTATTAGTCATTTGAATTATATTAAAAGTCATATTAAGTCATATCTTTTATAATAAATTAATTCTACTTAAATTAATTAGTTAATTTACAAATTAAATTAAATTCAACTTGAATTAATTTAATTAGATAAATTAAATAATCAATTAACATTTGATAGTAGAATTAAAATACTATTTCGTCTTGTATTACCGTGCTATCAGTCTTGAAGTCTTCCAGTCTTCGTTGTGTCTTTTGTCATAAAACCACTTGAGCTAGATGATGAATATTTATTATTTTAGTTGACACACAAATGTACTGTCTGGTTCATTTATGTCATACTATAATAAATATTCTTAATCTTTAACATTAAGCTGTGGTCTTCTGTTCTTCTTCTACTTCACTGTCTTCATTCTTCTTCTGGAATCTTCTGTAGTAGCCACTTAGAATCTTCTGAATCTTCTGAACAACTGCTTCTCTATTTTTCTCCGACGCTTGAACATATAAATGAACTTCTTCCGGTGTAGAGTAGCAACTTCATTATAATTCTTCTGACAAGTTGATTCTTTGTGTCTAGTTGACATTCTTCGATTTGATTCCATCCTCAGAATTTATTACTTACTTTAATTTCTTACATGAGTTGAGTTGTCATCTACTAATTACAAATAGGCCTTGACATATGCCTTTCAGATTGGTAACTCGAAGTTAAAAATAATTTTTCCGAATAAAATAGCAGTCACAAAGTTTCTGTCACTTTAAAAGGAAAAATTAAGAGAGAAAAAGTTTTGTACGATAAAACTTTTAAAACTAGCTTTTGGGAGAGGATAAAAGATTTTGAGATTTGAAGAAAGATTATCCTCAAGAAAAGTTTGATTGACACCCTAGGATTTAGAAATCAAAGTAGGGCTGTAAATCAAAAGATTTTCAAAAGAGAAGTTTTGAAAAAGAATTTTGATATATTCTTTTCTAAAACGGATAGAAAAATGAATGTATCTTTGAATAAGACATTTTGGAAAAGAAATAGACAAGAAGTTCTTTTTAATACATTCAGGTTAAAACTCAGTCAAAGAAAAAAAACTAAATATACTAATACTAACGGGTTTTACAAAAACCAATTTTTACTTAAAATAAAGACTAAGCAAATCCATTATTATCAATATATCACAATTATTTTGTAATAAAATATTAATCAATTATCACAAAGTAATAAAAGAGAATATTTGTACTACGAATAATTATGCTGCAAATTTATTTTAATTTACTTAAATCATGGAACCAATATATCACTGAATTGTTTTATATCATCATAATTTAAATAAATCAAAATAAATTAAATACTTATATTATAATAAACAATTACCAATAACATGCATATATATAAATCAAAGAGGCATAACAATCATTCAGTAGAACAATAACTATTAAAACATATTTTTATTATTATTGATTTCAGATAAACAACTTGTATTATCACTAATATTAAAAATATCACAATTAATTGCACTGAAATATTAACAAAATATCATTATTTGATATTTATCAATAATTTCAAAATGCAAGAAATTATGCCTCTAACTTTTTATCAAATCAAAATTATGAAACTAATAAAAATTGAATTGCTTCAATCCATAATTTTAATAAGATAAAATAATTTCGCTAAATACTAAAATATTCATTAGATTGAATATTATCATCTAACTTCCTACGCTATATCTAATAATTGTCACTCTAGCATATTATAATTATAATCATAACAATTATTAATGATATACGTAAGCTCAAGAAAATAGTTGAATAGAAATTCATAAGTCCTTTAAATATTGACATTTAATACTTGTGATCCTAATTACAACTTCTCGTAAATAAAATCAAATTTTAGAAATATTTTCTAAGTATATAAAATATTGAGAGTTTTATACACATGACTTAGAAAATACTTCATCTTCCAATATTAGTGAGTTTTGAAATATGCATTATTTATTTAGAACAGTAATTCTAAATACTGTCACTAATATCAAAAGTATCACAATTATTTGTAATAAAATATTTAAAAATATCAGAGCAAAATATCAGAGCAATTGAGCAAGATATCATTCACTAATATTCATCAAATATTTAATATACACATAATTATGCTACTAACTTTATGCTAAATCATTTAACTACCACATATGCATAATAACATTGTAAACATGAGTTCACAAGTATTAAATCTTCCACATTTAAATAATATCCCAAGTTTACTAACCAACTTAGACAAAATAAATTTACCACATATGCATATAACATTGTAAGCATGATAATTAAACTAATAGCAAAAAGTATGAGGTACTGGATTTAAAAATAAATTAACAAGTCCTTTAAATGTGGACGATTTAATACTTGTGAACTCATTTGAGAATTCCTTGCAGATTGGATTTCCAACAAATACGCACATAAATAATATCCCAAGTTCACTAACCAACTTAAATAAAATAAATTTATCAAGTTGTTCAGCAAATATCTGCAAGTTATTCTACTAAGCACAATCTCGAAAGAAATGATACCTGATGTCCATGCGCTTGTTCCATACGTGATGTAGAGAATATCCAACAGAGTTGTTGGAGTTGAAGAAGTTACCTTGTCCAGAAGATTAGAGCATCACATTCACATGTTGCTTTAATTTTAGCCTTTGCTGCAACTATGTGTGTTTAATGCTTTCTCTCATTTCAACAAAAATCCAACTTCTTCCACGAAATTGACAGCTTCTAGGAATGAATTCCTTGTCTTTCTTACAACCTGCATCATCTATATCTATATAGCCAATTAGGTTAAATCTTTTATCTTGAGGGTACCTGATTCTAAGAATTGGTGATCCCCTAAGATATCTAACTATTCATAACTTAGCTATAAGATAAGATTCCCTAATATCCACTTGGAAACTTGCACATAAGCATATCAAGAATGAAATATATTGTCTTTATGCACTTGAATAAGTAATGAGCTGATCATACCTCTATAGCTTGTCACTTTAGTTCATATACCTGATTTGCCCTGATCAAGCTTAGTGGTTTGTTGGAAAGAAGTCTTGGCAGGTCTAGAATCTTCCAAATTGTGCATCTTCAAAAGATCTTTGACTTACTTTAATTGCCATCATTCTTTCGAATTACTTATAATCCAAAAAAAATTACAACTCTTCCAACATGCTCTTGTTGTACCTACTCTGCATTTACTTAGCAAAATATCTCTTGCACAAGTTTTGTTAGACCCACATATAATATAGTCAAGGTATACTAGCACATATTTTACATAATGTGTGTGACATGTATTCTAGAGAGAAATGTGTATAATGAATCTACCAAAATCATTTTCAGGTAATTAGTAGTTAGAGTGTCATACCATGTACTTGATAATTTTCTTGAATCCCTAACTCTGTTAGGTCCTCATCTTGTTAGGTCCAATTGTTAGGTCCTAAAAGGATCAAGTCTCGTCACTAGTGCTTGCTGTTAGATCTTGAAAGTCCTGAAGATTCAGTTTCCATCATCGTTGATACCTTCTACTTGATAGTAACCTGTAGCAACCAGTTTGGCTTTGTCCCTCATAACAATGCCAATAACTATCCAGTTTCTGAGAATCCTTATTGTACTAATTTCAGCTTCGTCTTGTGGTTTGGGTTCCAGCTTCAGTAGTTTCTGCCTTTTGAACTGATTGAGATCATCTTGTATTGCAATCACCCAATCTGGATCAATTAGTGCTTCTTCAGTATTTTTTAGGATTCCAGATGTTATGTCCCGAAAAATATATGTTCATTTTGATTAACACTTCTAGCCTTTACTCAATAATCCGGTTTACTAAGAACTAGACCCCAAGATTGACTTAGACTTCAAACCTTTTGTCTTGGCAGATATGTTCTTAATGTATTACTTTGATCTTCATTGTGTTGAGTACGACTAGTAGATCCTTCTTTTATTTGCTCCCTCTAAATTGCTGCTAGGATGTGTTGAAGATCCTTTACCTTTTTCAGTGGATTCTTTTAAATTTCATGAGTTATGTAGTTTCAGTACCATTTCCACTAATAGGATCTAAATCATCATCATTATCATTGATTCTTTCTACAACCTCAGTTTCACAATCAGTATCTGAATTTGACTCTGACAGGATGTCAAACTTCAAATATTTAGAATAGTCATTCATTTGAATGCTTGGGAGCTTGGTGTAGTAGGTCGACACATTCAGACTTTCAATCACCTTCTGGTTTTCAATCACATATGCCTCATAAGCTTTCGACTTCAATGAGTATCCTAGGAAATTGTTCCATGAGCCTTAACTTCAACTTCGCCAAGATGCTCATCTATATCTTCATTAAATATCAATTTCCTCTAAATACATGAAAGAGCTTCAGTGTTTGCTTCTGGTTGGCTATTAACTCATATGATGTCTTTTCACGATCTTTGTTGATTAAAGCAGCATGCTATGTTAACTGCTTCATCTTCAAAGTACCTTTATCAGCGCAGACTTCATTTAGAACTTCATTCGCGAAATTCAGTTCCATTATATGACTTCAAAGTTTTGACAGCTTACTTTGATTCCAACTTGATCTACCTGATGTGATCAATTACCATCAGTGATATTTTGTCTGTTGAATGCACGAACATCACCAACTTGGAATTAAGGTTGTCACCAACTACCACTAAGCATATTTCTTCCATGACATAATTTGCTTCAGTGTGATGTTTTCATTGACTTCCCTATAAGACATACTTCAAAATGTCCTTCTAGAAAGAATTCCATATGAAGTAGTCCTCTCACCAATTTCTTCTTTATCAAAGAATCCATTGTCTTGTTCACCAAGTGTGAGAGCTTCTTATGCCATAACTAACTCTTTACTGATGAAACTTTACAGAAAAGTTCACTTCACCTTTGCATACAAAATCCATGTCAGCTATGAACAAACTTCCTCACTCTCAGATGAGTGAGCTTCCAACCTTCTTGTTTGAGATCAAGCACTTTTCCTTTTCAATTCTTTTCCAGAAAACCCTTGACAAAGAATTCCTTAGTGCCTTATAGATAGTGCTTAAGTCCGTTGACAAGAAAGATGCTTCCACTGATGACCATTCCAAAATCATGATAGCAAAATCCCTTGTACATCCTTTGATGTCATCTCCAAAGGTTACCATTGGGTAGGCTTTCTCAACCAAATGTGATGTCAGAGCTCCAATCTTAATCATATGCCTCGAACAAAAATGTCATGAAGTCACATAACTTTTATCTTTTGTTACATACCATGCAATCATAAATGATTAAACTTCTTGGTACTCAACTTCAATTGAGTCCAGATGGGTTAGAGATATTAGTTTCAACAGTGGTAACAACAGCTTCAATATACATATTAGAAAATTCAGTACTATCTACTTTAATCATTTTACACAAGTGTAACCGATATAAAGCAGATTTATAGATATTCAATAATTTTCTAAAAGCACATGGATAAAAGAACTAACTAATTACTAATTTTGTCTAATCCATTTCTGTCGTTGTCTAACATTTTTAACTATCTCTAATTACCTAAGTTTGTTTTAGATTAAGCTTCGAATCTACATATGTTACTGACTCCTTATATAATTCTACCATCTTTTAATCATTTTATCCCTAACAAGCAATACATGATCTAATATGGCATTTAAGTGCAACTATATGAGTGGAGCATATCATATGAAAATAAGCACATAAATAATTCAAGAATATGCAGAATATTTGAATTAAACATTATGAGCAATATCAAATTCCACATACACTTAACGAGTCATTCATAAGAACAAATACGAAATATGTGATCTATGACATGTTTGTCTATTAGCAATTTTCACAACATTAGTAGAGGTATTAAATCACAGAAGATTTAAATCAAGTTTAAGCAAATGTTTAGGGATACACCTAACCGTCTAGAACACCCTATCTAATTCTAGATATTCATTTTACTGCATATAAAATCAAGTATGAAATGTACTTATTTAAACTCATGAATCCTAGCATGCAATCTTATTCTTAACAATCAATTAAGCATTTAAGTCCTAAGATGCTAACATGCTGGCATGCATATAATACATTTCAATACCTAATTATCATACAGTTTTGAATTAGATGAAGTATACTAGTTAGAATGTGTACCTGTGAAGTGCTTAGTGATTCATCTCCAGTGTTTGTCATTGATGTCAGATATCTATATGGTTCATCACTGTCACTGATAGAATTAGCATTGCATTTAATCTTCACCAATAAGTGTTTTCCTTTACTGCATCCTCACTAATGCCTGAGATCCCTGCTTCAACCCAACACAGTGTCTATCATCATTTGCTTGTACAGGCTTCTTCAAACTGTGTAGCAAACCCTTGATCTTATCTTTCAAATATAAACCATCTCTGTCTTGTAACCGCCTCTTGAACTGTTCTTGAAAATCTACTTTATGGAATCTATAGGTAATGACCTTAGATTAAGAATTTGGATTCCGTCGAAATCTGATGTCATTGAACTTCCTGTTTGCCCTGCAGGCTTGACTTGCAGTCTAGTTCTCAAGATATTCCAAAGTGTCAAACTCACATACAACACCTTGACCACTACCTCGAGCTGCTATATATTCAATTCAGCTTCTTGGATCAATTCGTTTCTGTTCAGAGGTTTCCAACCTTGACTTCAATCAAATTTGATTCATGGGTCACAAATACAGTGGATATGCTAACAACCTGCTTTACCAAATATTTTCTTTTTCAGCTCTTGTTCTAGTTTATAGGTCTTTGGCACATACAGTTCTTCTACAGACAATGTGGTTGTATCCTTAAATCCCTGTTGGCTGTAATCCTGTGTTCCAGATGATCTGCAGTGTTAGCACAAACTTCCTGTAATCTCCCTGTGGAATAATCTTTAAGGCTTGTACTGAGATTCCAGGTAGTCCAGTCTATTCTCCTTCACTATTTCAAACCCCCAAGATTTTTCATCCAAAATTCAACTCAAATTAACCAAAACCTGTACCCAAATAATTTCTTCTTTTGCAGCTTCCAAAATATTAGTGGGATCCTACGGAGTAATCCTCTGAGGAAATTAGTTCCACTATTTCTTCGGTTTGTTCCATAATTAACCTCATCGGATAATCTTCAGTCAATTTTAGTTGTCTTCAATACCCAGAAAAATATTCAACTACAAACCCTTGAGCACCCTCAAATTAATATTTAAGAAAAAATTAGATTTACAGAATTTTTAATTTTCTTAGAAAATAAATTAATCAAAAATAAAAATTTACAAATAATTAATTTTCAAGAATATTTGAAATATCTTAAAAATTAAAAATCCGTAAATTAATATTTTAAGAAAAATTTAGTTTTCAAGAATTTTAAATTTTCTGAAAAAATAAATAAATCTAAAATATAAATTAAAAAATAAATGGTACAAAACTTGGGGTACCAACTAGCATTTTGATGGTAAGTTGCACACAGGTATGTGGCGCTGCAAGTAGCGCTGCTACATCTAATTATCTGTAAAGGCGCAACGAGCAAACAATGAATGGCGCAAAAAAAATAATCCATTGAGCTGTTATGCATAAGTAGGTGCGTGACTTTGCTGCATCAACACATGCGCAAAAATAGTGGCGCTATACATCACAGAGTCCATTTGGTTTAGAAAATGGACCACCGAAAATGTTTTAATAAATTTAAATTATAAACTTTATTTAATTTATAAAATAAACTAATTAAAATTTATAATATAAACTTATAAAAGTTTATGAAATAAATTTTATAAAAGTTTATAAAATAAATTTAATATTAATTTTTTAAAATAAACTAATTAAAATTTATAATATAAACTAATAAGAGTTTATAGAACAAATTTTATAAAAGTTTATAAAGTGAATTTAATATTAAATTTATAAAATAAACTAATTAAAATTTATAATATAAACTAATAAGAGTTTATAAAAAAAATTATAAGAGTTTATGAAATAAATTTAATATTAAATTTATAAAATAAACTAATTAAAATTTATAATATAAACTAATAAAAGTTTATAAAACTAATTTTATAAAAGTTTATAAAATAACTTTATTAAAAGTTTATAATTAAACTTATTTCAAAGGCCTCTAAACATTTAGGTCCAAACAGTTTCGACACCCTGAGTTTCACTGGGTTACAGATCTTGATTAGTATATCAATCAATGGGCTTTGATACCAATTGCTGGGTCCCGAAGTATCGTAGAAGGGGGGTTGAATACGATACTCACAATAATTTAAATTCTTTTCAGAATTTGCGAATAAATAAATTATTGCTTCATAGTGGGTTTGGCCATTTGTAGTGTTTAGGTGAGCTGCCTACTAATTTTTTGTGAGTCCGAATAAATCAATTAGGTTCAACAAAATTAGCAAGTAAAATAACAGGACAAGATTCGAGGAATATATCTTTTATATATATACCCGGAAGTTGCTACACCCAGTTAAAAATATAACTGGTTCCCAAAGAACAAATTAGTTCTTTGCTACTAACACAAAAATATAAGGCTCAATTCCTATACAAATATATCTAAATTAGTACAAGGAAAAACTGAGTCCGTAGGGAGTGATATCTAGGAGCCCTGAACATTTTTCATTAAAGAATCGAGTCCTAATATTTGACCTGGAGCAAGGTATGTGTGTGTATAAATTATCTATTTTTACTCCGGCCATGGCTGCTATCTACATTTTTGTGTTGAAGAAGACGACTCCTTGAAAATGAGTGGCTCTTATATTTCTAATCTGTATAGTCTTTTTAATTCAATAAAGTAGGCTGCTTGAATTTGATTGGCTGAGGGCTATTTGGGGCCAAGAAATATTATGTTGCGCTTAACAATTTTGTTACGCTTCAAATTTAGTTACGCCTGTCAAATTTAGTTGCCCCTGTTTTTGATTTTTATAGTCAAAGTGCGGTTTAGTCACTGAACTTTGACTCTGTATTCATTCTTTGATTGAAGTTCCCCAACTTCCATTTCTTGTACAAAAGTCTTGTCACATTACACCCTGTACCCTGATCTGTTTATGTTCTTCGACTATAGCTCAGAAATTTTCACTTTTCGTACCAAGGTTGTGACACTTTGCACCCTATACCCTTTGAGCTTTTTAGCTGTTTGGTTGTAACCTCTACAAATCACTTTTCGTACCTTAATAAATAACCATTCTTTCCAAGTACACTCTTTAACTTAACAATTCTTCTATAGTTAATACTCAGATTCCTTTCATAAACTACTGACGCCTAGTGCAACTGGTATGGTTCACAGACGACTAACTTTGATCCAGGTCCTCGTATTATAGCCTTACGTACATTGTTAAGTTTGCAGCAACTTCATTGCTTCAAACACTGACTGTCAATAAACACTGTACTTTCACTAGAATCCTTTATGTTACTTAGACAACGTCTCCATTACTACTACAATCTTGAATACTTCATTCTTTGTTCTTCACTGATGATTGAACATATAACTAAACTTCTTGCAGTGAGTATAGCTTCAAGACTGCAGCTGTCTTCTTTCACCTTTGTCTTTACCTTGTCATCAATCCTTCTAGATTCATATGCTTCGAACATTGTCTATCTTCAATCAATGCCTTTACTCTGAAATCTTCTAGTGGCACTTCTATATTGAATCTTCAACACTTCTGAAACCCTGAAAGTCTTCAACCATTATTCTTCACTGAGGCATGAACAAATTAATGTACTTCTCTCAATGACCTGTAGTAGATTTCAAAACTTCTTCTAATGTCTTGTTTCACTGTATATGCCTTGTCTTCATTTCTTCCTGATTTCTGTGTAGGCATAGTATTATTTACTTGTCCTATTATAGTGTTGAGTTATCACGATTACTGTTCATACAGCTTCGTAATCTCACCAACAATCTCCCCTTATTTGATTGTTAAACTTAGCAAACAAATCTCATAGTGAGGATAACTCAACTAACAACTAAAAAAGTAATTGTCCGGGATTTGTAAATAATGCTACTGGTTTTTCTGTATTAGATTCTGCATTTCTGGAATTCTTGTGTAACTGAAATGAAAGATATTTGTTCCTCCAGCACTGAACTGATATTCATATAGTATCATCTTCATTTCTTATGTGTTTGAGCTTTCTCTGCTTCAAAATCCTTCATAGTTGAACTTGAAGAACTTTTCATAAATAGAGCTTCATAAGAATTAAAATTCCTGGGAACGTCTACAATAGCACATAGAACATTGCTCAAGTAATGTTCTCCCCCTAAGAATGTGATTCTTCTTCTCCTCTTTAGATGATCAATGGAAGTGCTAATTATTTTCTATACATCCCACTTGAATGAGGAATCCTCTACTGAAAACTCCTTTCAAGTATATGATACAGTTCCTTGATTCTCCCATATTCTGTTGTTTCCCATAAGGATCAGAAGATAAGATTTTCTTCTTTTTCTTGTCTAAATTCTTCCCTTAAGGATATTAACTACTTCCATGAGGATACGAATATAAGACTTTATTAACTTCTCCTTTTTCCTTTTTCTTACTAAGTTATCCCCTTAGTTGAGGAATCCTCCACTGGCCCATCTTTTGAATGGTTTGTCTTCCAAGGAAGGTTCTCGTCTTTCATTGATTGGGAAAATATAGTAGTTTTTCTTTCAGCAGTAGCATGTAGCAAGGGTAAGTGTTTGGTCTATGATTTCCTCACTTCTACTACGTTCTGTTGGTGTTTACACTAAA
This sequence comes from Oenanthe sinensis, assembly GCA_028671895.1. Lineage (NCBI taxonomy): Eukaryota > Viridiplantae > Streptophyta > Magnoliopsida > Apiales > Apiaceae > Oenanthe > Oenanthe sinensis. The sequence goes on from CM053807.1 coordinate 18,363,769, forward strand.
GTGTCGAGCACTTTGAAGTGTTTCACTCTTTCTCTCCCTATCTCTCACTCAAGTGTATCTCTCCATGTTGGTCCCTGATATTGTAGAAGGGGGGTTGAATACAATATCTATTAATTATCACGGAATATTGGATTTAAAAATATTATTTTAAATTCACACGAAATATTAATTGTAATGAAATACTGTTCAAGTAGAAGATATAATTTTAACTTGAAAAGTATTATAAAATTAATAAGTAGAAAGATTATATAACTGTTTAAAAGCTTAGAACGATTTTGACATGAATTGTTCGAGTTTAACAATTATATTCCAAACTAAGCACATAAATCTATGAATATTACAATATATACAAATTTCTGAATTTGAATGTTTGAACAACAAAAGAAATGAGAAGTGATCTCCTCATATTTATAGAGGTTAGAAAAACTTAGCATTACTTTTCAGCATTACCTTTTAATCTGAAAAATAAGCCTAGAATTACTTTCTAAGCTCGGTATTACCTTTTAGAAACTCGGTATTACCTTTTAAAAGTAATACATGATTTTTTCTTTTAATTAAAAGACTCGGTATTACTTTTTGATAAAGTAATACATAATTACTTTTTATTAGAAAATCTCGGTATTACCTTTTTAGAAGAATTCGGTATTACCTTTTTAGAAGCTGTTCGGTATTACTTTTTCAATATTACTTTTTAATAAACATTCGGTATTACTTTTTAACAAAATAATTCGAATATATATATTAAAAGTAATATTAACTTAATACTTTTATAGTAAATTAATTCTACTTTATTTAATTAAATAATTTATAAATTAAATTAAATTCAACTTGAATTAATTTAATTAAATAAATTAAATAATGAAATTCCTTTTGATAGTAGAATTAAAATACTATCTGACTTGTATAACTCTGGAGTCAGCTTCACAGTCTTCTCGTCTCTTCTTTGACTTGTATCTTGAAACCACATAAGCTAAAATGAAGAATAAATATTTTATTGTTGACACAAAAATGTACTATCTGGTTCATTTGTGTCATACTAATAAATATTCTCCATTCTTAACATTTAAAGTTGTGGCCTTCTGCTTTTCTGTCTTCCCTCTTCTGTTCTTTTTCTTCTGGAATCTTCATGTAATAGCCACTTTAAAATCCTCTGTATCTTCTGAATTCTTTTGAATTACTACTTGATTATTATAAATTTATTTGACTGACGCTTGAACAAATAAATGAACTTCTTCCAGTGTTGAGTAGTAGCTTCAACTGAGTACTTCTGATACTAGGATTCCTCGTGACTAGTTGACTGTCTTTGTCTTGATTCCTGTTTGATATTTATTATTTACTACCATTTCTTATCTAAGTTGAGTTGTCATCTAATTATTACAAATAGGCCTAGTCATACGCCTTTCAATCTCCCCCTATTTGTTGTTAAACATTTAACATACAAATTTCTAGAGGATAACTCAACTAACAACTAAGAAAGTAAATATGACATGTAAGTACTATAAATAATAAACAAAAGTTCTGGTTTTATATTTAACAATTTTCCAGATTCACACATAAAAGAAAGGTACAAGATAGTTGTTCCTCTAGCACTGAACAAATATAACATTGTTTCTATCTTGACCTATCTAGGACTTCAGTCTTCAGCAGTATCAACTTCACCTTCTTCTAAATTAGAACTTCTGTGAACAGGTGTCCTTGGTACCTCTTCGACCTCTGTCTGAGTGGATTCTCCATACTTCCTTCTATTAACAGCTCGTTGTAATTCCCACTCCACTTCTAGATCAGTTTGACTCTTGACTTCTTCTCCCGCATCATAGGGCTGAGTTGAATCAATTCTATGCATCTGCCTGATGTATGATTGAATATTTTTTGATAGGCAGTAGTTTCTGATTTTTTGAGCTGCATCCAACTTAGCCTGGGACCTGAATCCCTTGGATCTCAACATAGTTTCAAATTCAATCATGTATTTCACTGTGCAGCCCTTTAGTGACTCCTCATCCAGCTTCATAATCTGATAAAGCCTGTTGTTGTAGAACCTTACCTCATGAGGGTCGTTTAAGATTTGTGGACTGACAGCTCTTGCTATGTCTCGAAGTCTGTCTTTTAAAATTTCGTTTTCTTCTGAACTTCTTCTGACATTGTTCATTAACGCCCATATTACAGATAGAGATCTTTGACGAAAGAATTCCATAGAGACCCTGAATGTGCCATTCCTGTGTGTGTACAACAGAATCTGCCAGTCATCTAGAATGTTATCTACAATCACAGTGATGTAGTCAACTTCTTCTTTGATTGCTTTCATGAAGTTATCCAGACAGTCATTTGAATCTTGCAGGCTTTTAATTAGAAATTGTAACTTGTAATCTTCAAACGGTCCTTTCTGAAGTTTGTTCATAATTTCTCTGGCGGTATCCCATTTCTTCCCTATTTTCAATCGCACATCTTCTTTCTTCTTTCTGACAGCTATAGCCCACAAATTTTGCTTTTCTTGGCTTTCTTTCCTTTTTGTCTGAGATTTTTCTTTGACCAAAGCTTTCAAATTTTCTGTTCTAGTATTGCTTACTTTGATGTCCTCTTTCAATTTCTTTATGGCCTCTTCATAGGCAGGATCAATTTCGTTCTCTTTTGGAAATAGAAATTCCTCATCAAAAACAGCTTCTTCATCAGCTCTACAGTGGTCAGGAATGTTTGATTCATCATGAGCACTGTCATCAATGAATTGCTCTTGAGCATAATACTGTTCTTCTAGTTCTGGATCAAATGAATGAAATTGTTCTTCATCAGAATATAACTTAGCTTTCCCTTTATCTTGAGCAGTAGCCCCTTCATCTCCAGCTACTTTCTTCTTTATTTTCTCCCCCTTAGTTGAGGGATCCTATTGAGTTTTAGAGGCTTCAAAAGATGTCATCAGTTTCCGCATAGTCAGATAGACTTGCTTCATTCCTTCATTCAAATGTGTCATGTCATCATCCAGTTTGCTGAATCGTTGAGTAGAGATCTTTTCATTTTAAATGATTGTGAGGGTTAAACTTTTCTCAACGTCATCAATTTTTTCATGTAATTTGCTCACCTCTTTCATATCTTCAGCAATAAGACTCTGTACGTTCTGGATATCTTGAGTTTTTAAAAGAATGGAGGATTTGACATCACCAACATCTTTTCGCACTATTGTCAGCTGCTGTGTTATAGAGGCAGATGTAGATTTTTCTTCTGCTTGTGCTTTTACTTTTACCAACTCAGCCTGAACAATTTGCATTTCCTTCTGGAGAGCTTCCATTTTAGATAGTAGTTCACTGTGTGTGTGTGCACTCATCTCACTTGCACTCCTGTTTAACTCACTATCACTCTGTGCATATGTTTCACTCTGTGTTTGTCTCACATCACTAGTGTTTAGCTCCTTTCCAGATTCATATGTTGTACCTGTAAATAAAACAATAGCTTTTGAAGAGTCGAAATGCTCTTATGATGCCTGTGAAGGCGCGTCCTTAACAAGATTTACTTGAAGTGGCTCCGCTACTGACGTAGCTGCTCCGTGAATGGAGCCCCAACTCCCTCTAAAGAGTGGTTGCCTCTCAAACCCACTAGTGGATTCGAGACCTTCTCGTAAGAGAACTGGATGAAAGAAATCCAGCGGAGTCACCACCTTAGACAATGTAATGACAGGCTCTTGAGAGTCTGTGGTGCCCCTTAGTACCTCGGAGGGTATCTCATGCTTCACTGCATCGAAAATGTCATGGTCGACAACATAGGTGGCATCCGACGAGTTTTTATAAAAAATATTTTCTTCAACAAATGTGCCCTCCTGTGTTTGTGTTTCTTCAAGTGAAGGTCCTGCTAGTGTGATTGCTAGCAGTATGTTGTCCTCACTAACTGATGTTGTGGCCGAGCAACGAATTAGATCACCTGGTTGAGCAAGTGTATCTAGAGAATTTTGGATGGCCATGTCAAACTCCATACTCCATTGATCAGAATAGGTTGACGCTGCAGTTATCTCAGGTTCAAACCTAGATTTTTTAGAAGGAGGAGATAGAGCTGCGAGTTCACTCTCATCAGCACCAAGACCCCTAATAATTCTGACAGGTTTCTTCCTTTTTCTGACTTGTACCAAAGAGGAGGTTGAAGGAGAAACTGTTTGATTACAGAACTTGTGACAGAACTTGTGTGTTATCAGGTTTATAGCCAAAATCCTGGAGTGTAAGAACACAATCATAGTCTGCCACAGATAAATCTACAAGTGGATTACATATATTTATAGGAGGGAAACTAGAACCCAGGTTATGAGATAATACCTGTTGTTCAAATACTTCCTGTTGTGCTTGATTAGCAGCTTCAATCAATAGCTACGCAGCCACTTGTATTTGCTCTTCCTGCTCTGGCTCTGGCTGAACCTGTTGAGCCTGTTCTGGATTTGCAATCTGATCTAGGATCTCACTGAAAGGGGAGATAGGAGTGAAGGGAAGTAACTCACTGCACTTTCATGTGTAATAGAAATGCTAAATGTAATCTCTATGTAATGGTTGATGATAACTCAACAATAGAACAGGACATGTAATAATATGCAGGTGCACAGAAATCTTGGATCACAGAGTTCAGTTAAGACAAAGTATCAAAGGATCATCTACAGACTTGAAGCTCACTGGAAGAAGTTCATTAACATGTTCATGCCTCAGTGGAGAATAAAAGATATTGACATCTATTCAAGGATGTGGAAGCTACAAAAGATTGTCTTAGTCTATGAAGATTTTAGTGCATTACAATCGAAGCTACAAGTAAGGTTTGCAAAGAAGAATGTGGAATCATGTTCGGAATCAAGAGCCCCTATCAAGACTAGTCACTTATGAACCAGACCGTTGCATCAAGTGTCAGGACATTGGAGGCAAGCTCTCGTCGGTTAATATGGTTTTAATCATTCTAAAGTTGGTTTTCTTGAGTCATGTGGAGGATCAACAAAGGTGGTAAATCAGTGTTGGAGAAATGTGAGCCTAATGGATAAGGGACAGACGACACAACCTGATTGGATCTTACTAAAGCTTCACAGATTAGAAGGCCAAATACTTGGACGTGGTGGAGTCACGTATACGGGGCCGAGTATTTGGATAAGGAAGTCTACATAAATTGAAGAGTGGAATGGAAATATTTAATTTAATTAAATAAAGTATTTATTTAATTATTTATATATTTTATAAATAAAGACACTCTTTATTTATATTATATATATTTATTTAAATATTACTTTTACATTAAATATTTCCAAATGCATGCTTGGCACATGACTTTGAAGATATGATTTGAGTGGACAAGAGTAAAAGGTAGAAAAAGCAAAAAGCTACACCTTTTTCTATAATAAAAGAAGAAACTCAAGTCTTAATTTAAAAAAAAGGGGGTGCAGGAGAAGAAAAGGGGAGAGAGAGAAAAATTATTCTCTCCCCATGGCCGAACTAGATCTTGAATATATTATGGGGCCATGAATTTCTTTGTTTCACCACTCATCTATTCTTCTATTGTAAACATTGCTAAATCTTGTTTAGAAGATAGGTTTGATTTTTTTTGTCTCCTAGATCTAGAATTTGTAATATTTTTAGAGGAGCCAAAAATCATTTCTTTGTTGTGTTCTTGAGCTTCTGTTCTTGAACTTGTTTGTAGCATCTACCCCACTTCAATGAATATAAAGATATATTCTTGAACCTTGTTATTGTGTGTGCTTTGGATAATTTACTGTTCATTATCTTGGCTATTTTAATGGTGTTCTTGAGGTTGAAGAAGATGATGAACAGTACCCGGTTTTGAACCCCAAGTAATTTTTATGTTATCCCAAAAATAATTAAAAGTCATAATTTTAATTTGGGGATCGTATTCACCCCCCCTCTACGATCTCCGGGACCTAACAATTGGTATCAGAGCTTCTCGGTTGACGTACAAATCGATTAGATCCTATTTTTTTGATTAAAGAGGGTACAAAAATAAAAATTATTTTTGGTGCAAATGGGTGTCCAAAAAAATAACAGTAGCTATTTTTGTTGTTTGTTAAAATTTTGGTTAAGTACATCTCGATCTGGGTTGATCGAGATGCGGATCGACTTTTACTAAATGGAAAGAAGGACAAGCAATATATATATATATATATATATATGCTCCCTACGCGCCATTGGATCGTGATAGTACCACACGCGCTAACCTGGATCGACTTGCGGGAGCCTCCAGGTCGACTTGTGCTAAAAGGAGCCGACATCTCGATCTCGATCCGAGACTTGGATCGAGATGCGGATGCTGTAAAAACTATCTCGATATTGACTGAACACATCTCGATGTTGACTATCCCTTACCTTTTCCAACTTACATGGAGAACTGGGTGTAGAACATGTATCCGGGTTTGTTTATTAATGATTCAAATGGTTTGGCTGTGTAGTTGAGAACAAATAGAGATAGCATGCTGAGGGTTATCTGGGTTTGTTGTAATCGAGATTGTGTGGATCGACTTGCAGGGATTTTTGGTCAAGGCAAATCTCGATCTCGATATGATGCTGGATCGAGATCGAGATCGGGATCGAGATACGCTACTGTATATATATATGCTTACAAAACTGATTTTCTTATATGTTTTTAATTAGTTTAGTTTAATAATTAGTTTAATAATTAAATTTGAATTTAATTATATAAAAATTTTGGAAATAATTTTTAAATTTAAATAATTTATTTTTCGAGATTATTTTATATCTTGAAAAATATTTTATTTTCTTTTAAATTTTAGAGTCAAATATTTTATATACTTAATATTCTTATTTAAGAATTTTATTAATTTGAAAACTGAAATTAATTTTTTTTAAAAAATCCTATTTAATTTCTTTTGAGTTTAATTTTTTTTTTAAAGTATGTTGAGAATTATTTTTGAGGTTTAATAATTTATTTGTCACAAAACTTTAATTATAAATTTTATAAAACTCTTTGGAAAATTATTTTGGATTGAAATAATTTATTTTCAGGAATATTTTAAATGTTTTGAAAATTTAGTATTTCTATTTCAAAATTATATTTTTCGATCTGTTTTATTTTAATTATAATTTAAGTTTGGAAGTTTTAATTATAAATCTTATAAAACTCTTTGGAAAATATTTTTGGATTTAAATATTTTATTTTCAGGAACATTTTAAATGTCTTGAAAATTTAGTATTTTTATTTCAAACTTATGCTCTCAATCTGTTTTATTTTAATTATGATTGAAACTGTTTTGGATTATAAATTCTGTAATATTCTTTGGAAATTAATTTTGGTTTGAAATAATTTCTTTTTCAGGATTATTTTATATAGCTTGAAAAATTTATTATTTCTATATCAAAATTTTATTTTCAAATTATTTTATTTTATTTATAATTTGAAAGTGAAAAGTTTATTATTATTATTTATCAAAAATATATTTTCAATTTATTTTGATTATTTAAATTCCTAAGAAATTAAATACTTCTGTTTGAATAAAATGTTTTATCAAACGAAACAACAGGAGTTGATTCTTCGTTCGTTGAGGACAAACGAATTGGCTGAAGAACATTCTAATGGAGCTAGTTTCTGATTTTACAATTGGAGATGTGTGTATACATCGGTCTACTCAGTGGATCATTTGGTTATCGAAAGGGATTAGTTCGTTTAGGGAAGAGTCTTCGATCAGTGATTTTTGAATCAATGTCTGAAGGTCTGGGATTTGAAAAGGAATTCAGTTTAGCTGTCAATAACCAATATACTTGGAGATTTGGTTAAAAGACATCAGTGGCAGAAACACACAAGGTTTGACTATCACTGACATATGGTAGTCAAGGGGTTATTGCTGCACACACAAAGAAGAGTGATCTTTTCAAGCAGAACATGAGACATTCTATGTCGGGGTTTATAAGCAGAACTGTCAGGCATCAGTTTGGGTTGAAGTAAGGGTTGCTGAGGTCAGATGCAAGGATACTTCCTTGAGTGTCAGTGGAATGGAATTTGATTGGGATCAATTGATTATCACTGGAAATGGAATGCTACGCAACGTTCAGGTATACACTTTAACTAGTTTATACTTGTTTGATTCATTTACTGTATTAAGTGCTGAACTGTATTATATTACAAGTTTGATGAAATGCATGTCTCACCTTAATTTCTATATGAATTAGATAACTCATGCTAGTTTGTTAGAGTTGCTTGTTTATCTGTATTTGACTTCATGATTAAATCTTATGTGATTTAATACTTGCTTTACGATAATTGATCATGTTAGCATATAGAGTCTTAGGTATTTGTAGGGGTACATTTACCGGAAAGAGTATGTGCTGCATGCTAAGTGCCTGTATGTTTACATTGTCTATAATTTGCTTATACTCGCATGGTTGTGTTAAATGCTATATCTGATCATGTGCTTGTTGAGATGAATTTGTTTAGTTATAATTTGGGAATTGCCTTGGGGTCAGTATAATAAACCATGGATTAAATGTTTAAATCTAAACTGACTTAGGTAATTAGAGATAATATAATGTTAAAGTGAACAACAAAGGTGAATTAGAAGAATTAGGAATCTGAGTGATTGATTCTTCTATGACTACATATATGTACGACATGATTCTTATAGACTGCTAGTCCACCTTAAGTTAGGTTGGGATCACTGAGCTCATAGCCAAGACTACTTGTTGAGGCTGATATAGATGAGGAGTGATCAGTCAGATAAGAATGAGCATGTTGAACTTGAATGCTTTGTTGTTAACTATGTTTAGAAATATCTCTAACCCTTGGACTCAATCAAATTGAGGACCATGTGTCTTAATCATTTGTGAATGCAGAGTATCTTTCAACATGTACAAGTTATATATCTCTGACATTTTCATGTTCGAGGCCTGTAACTACTTTTGCTTTGGTATTCAAATGGTTAAGCAAAGTTACCTATTTTTCTTGAATGATCTGAAGCGCAATATTAAGGAAGACCTAGGAAATTCTTTGCGAAGGGTTTCCTAATATCAGTTCGAGGATGAACAGTATTGATCGGGGTCAAGAGAAATAGAAGCTCACTCTACTGGAAGTGAGGTTATTGCTGACACGAAATGTAATGCTTATGATGAAGTCAACTATTCGTTGAATTTTATCAGAATGGAGTTAGCTGCAACAACAAGTGATGCTCTCACACTTGGTTTATCATCTAATACTTGGTTTATCAAGATAACGGATTCGACGGTAAAGATGAAGTTGGTGAGAAAGGACTACTTTTAATGAAATTCTTTTAAGAAAGACATTAGTGAAGTATGTCAGTTGAAGGGAAGTCAAGTCAAAGGCTACCCTGTTTAGTTTTGGAGGTTGTTCATGCATCCGATAGATGAAGCATCTCAGTGATGGATCACATTCAAAGGATTAGGCTAGTTGGCTGTGAGAACACTTTGAGGGCAGGTAATGGAATTTTGTTGACGAATGAAGTTCTATGATATGTCTGCACTGGAAGGGGTATTCTAGAGTAAAGTTCAGTTTCCGAACTTCATGACCAAATGGAGGAGTTGATAGGAGGATCCAAACCTTGAGCGGAATTACAAGGACAATGGAAAGACTTAAGATCTCCTATTTACTACGGCTGAATCAGTTATCACAGCAAGTCTAATCAGCAAATGGAGAGAGAGGACATCAAGTAAGATTAATCAAGCCTGAAGTCACATGGTGTGATAGAGGGTGATCTTATTTGGAGTTAAGAGCTTACACATAGTTGGTGATTGATTTGAGATGGTCTTAGATGCAGTGAACATCATCATCAAGCTCCCTAGCATTCATTTGATTTTAGCTCTGAATTCCTAAAGGTAGACATCCTGTTTAGGGCTCAAGATCAGATGACACCAGATGAAGAAAAGCTGCAAGCAGCATTGCTGGGGGAGCATCAGTAAGTTGGATCAACTAGTCGTGTTTGATGTTCAAAGGCTAGTAGTGCTCATTGAGTAAGAGTTGAGATTCTTAGGAGCACTGAGTGATCCAGATTGAGTGATTGCATATTAGAAAGGAAATTGTCAATTTAAAAATAATGCAAGATGATCTCAATCATATTTGAAGAAGACTACTCTACCCACTGAATATCTAAGGAAACATTAAGGACACATCTGTCATGACAAAGGGTTTTGTGTAACAACATTTCCTAGAGTCAGTTCTTGATGAATTTGGGTAGTAGAGTAGTGATTGGTCGTGCATGTATAAGAGTATTTCATTGGTTTTTCTGAGTGAATTCAATGAAGATTGAAGATGCACTAACTAATCAAGATTGAGTAGGGTTCAAATCAAGGAACTAACTCAATTGAACCAGAGGCAGATACACTTAGCACAATGAATCAATCCACATGAAGACTTGGTATTGATACAGAAGCTGAAGGGTAGTTCGGAGTTTCTTTAAGGTTCTACTCTACTAGTGTCAAGACTACTGGTTTTTAGAGTGCTAAGTTTAGTGAAGCTGCTGCCAAGACCAATATCTACAAGGAAATATTTGGGTGTTGAAGGTAATGCAGTTTCCTTCTGGATGAGCGTGGTATTGTTTCGAGGAACAATGTTAACTGGTAGCTGAAAAGTTATTCCTGTCCAAATGGAGTAAACGTTCGATCTCGAAAGGAGTAAACGTTCGATCTCTCGGGCAAAGAGGAGTAATTGTTCATTCAACAATCATACACCAGTAAAAGCTCTATTGACTAAGGTATGTCACTCTAGTCTAATATTGATTTATTTAAATGTAATGTTTATAGGGAGTGTTCATGCTATTTAGATGTCTACGATCTCTAAGAACTGATTAATGTTTGGCTTATGACCACCCGGGACCCAATATTATTGCTATGAGATTACCTATGATCTCCCGGGACCTAGGGACCTAACAATGTAGCATCTCTTTGTATAGTCAATTTATATCCAGGACCTCGTACTTTGTGCTGTCATATGTTATTCATGCTATATGTATCAAATGTTTCAGCATAAGTATTTGTATATATTAATTAGTTATAATTTTATTTACTTCTAATTGTTTAATGCTAATATTAATGGAACCACTTAATATGTAGTTTAAGTGATGTAATTCATGTCTTTTGCAAAATCCATTAATATTAGTTGTCATTCTTTTTATATTAGTGATGTCACTTAGAATTTCTGCACTAAGTGATAAAAAGATTATTTCAAAAACACTGATATTGAAAGTAATTTACTACATCGCGAGGGGTTGTCAAAGATCATAAATTTTAGCATTAATATTTAAATGTATTTGATCCTTGATGCAACTAGTACCTCGAGCTTACATACATTATGATTGTCATGAGTATTTTTCAATATGCTTAAGTGATAATTATTGATATGTAGTGTAAGAAGTTAAATGCTGTCATTCGGTCAATGTATGTGTTTAGCGGATGCTTATGTTTTATGCTTTAGAATTACCATGATCTATATTGCAAAATGTGGTTGTTTCAAGCGACAAATGGTAATTGTCTAGCATAATGTAAGTATCTTATGTGCTTGATTATTTTGTAGTAAGATGCATTTTATTACAAAATGATTGAATGATGTTAGTACTTTTGAATGTATTGTCACTCATATCTTTGATAATTCATTAGTATTAACATATGTTTTTCATTCTTTAGAACTTGAATGTATAAAGAAATTTCTTATCTATTTCTTGTGAAAAATGTTTTATCTAAACATGCATTCATTTGCCAGAGAATGAAAAGCCACTAAAAGTTTTCTTTGAAAGAGAACATTTCTTGAGGATTATCTTTCAATTTCAAAAACATATATCCTCTCTCTCTGTAAAATGTTTTGTAATGAAAACTGTTTTCTTTCCACGATTTGTTTAAATAAAGTTACTTGATAACTTGTAACTTAAGTTGCATGGTATCAGGCTATTTTATTTGAGTAAATTGTTTTGATCTTAAAGTATCAACCATTGGTAAAACGTTTTTCAAAACTCTTGTTAATGTATGTTTCACATTGACCTGTAGTATTAAAACAATGGTTGTTTGCTTTGGGATTAGTGCCTTGGACTGTATGACTAAAGCATTCATTCATTTTTTTTAAATGATTTATGTTTTAAGTCGGAGATAATATCCGATAAGAATGAATTGCAAAACAATTTCTGAAAACATACAGTGAGCAAGATGAAATAGATTTGAGTTATTAATCAAAATGTTTTTGTTAAAAGAGTTGAATTTCAATTGGATATTTGTCTAAGAGAAATTCAAAAGAACACTTTTGTTAATCTGTTAATTTTTTTTTTCTTCAAAATTGTGAGTTTATGAAATTTGGCTTAATATTCTTTTACCTATTCTTTATTAATTCCCACATTTTAGCTCTGGTGCATTGTTTATTGAGGACACATTGCTCCGATGCTATATTTCTGAGAAGGAATAGAGAATAAGTTTAATCATACTCTACCAAATTTTATATAGCTCTGATCAACTCTATCTATTTAGCCGTAATGGCTTGGCCTTAGTGGCTAAAGGGGAAGGTCAAGAAGTTGAATAATCCATCAATTTCTAACCAAGGCCTTAGTACCAAACACTATCATTCAAATTCAAACTTTCAACCCTTGGTGATATAAGGAACTTATGTTAGTTAGAGGTTGATAAGGGAGAAACTGCCCTTGATGCAGCAAATAAGGATGAAGTCGGAAGTGCACCCACAGCTCTACCTCCAGAGAAGAAAAGAAGTATACAAATTGAGGTAACTGTAGCTCATCTGTATTCTCTCAAAAGGATACAGAGTTGAAAAGGCAATTCAACCGTTTCTGAATGAACTCTCTCAACAGGGTGATTTCATTGAAAATTCGCTCGTCAGCCAGAGCACCTTGTAATGAGTCAAGCACACCAAAAGCATTCACGCTGATGGTAATCCTAAAGTTTTTGCTTCTAAGGGATGTTATAGGACCTAACAGTTCTCTAGCCTCTCTTGGGACTAACAATTGTGAGGACACATTGCAAGAAGTGCACATTGTGAGGTATAGGTAAAACCCCTAAACTTCTGTGTTTACCATTCATGGTGAATGAAGTTGTTGAGCCGCCTTCACATGCATTAGAGGGAAACTTGGATTTCTTGCCATATATTAGAATCCTTGTCAACCTTCCTAGGAGGAACAGTCCTAGTTCCCTAACGGGATTTCACATCCAAAGAGCAATCTGTTGATGTTGAGAGGCAATCACTTACAGTTTTCCATGACTGAAAATAGTGAGTTAATTCATCTTCACAGGTGATTGAGAGAGATGTTTGTACACGTCTACTCTCCCAGGAATTCAAGTTCTGGAATACATGGATCGCTCAAAACTTAAAGGCATATCACCGTCAATGATCCAGTGCATGGATTTGCATATGGGGAGTCGGTTGATGCTTAGATAGCTGCTAGTACGCATACCACATTCAACGATCCAGTGCATGGATTTGCATATGGGGAGATTGTTGATGCTGAAAGTAGCTGAGCAACAACTCGTAGACTATGATTCAGTTGGTTTACCAATTTGATGAGTCTTTTGAGGATCAGGGTGTTGGGATTTCAGTCACTCCTGGAATGGAGGAGATTCCAATTTCAGAAGGGTTATTCCCCGATGACGAGCCACGTGTGCATGGATTTGCTCATGGTGAGTTGGGTAACGGCCTAACTGAAACCCTGTCTGAGATTCCATCTCAGAACCTAGATCTTTAGTGATCGACAACATGCTACAGTCAACGATCCATAATATCTTGGTGAGACTAGCATGGATTTACTTGCAGGTACAAATTGCTATAAATGGAATGAGTGCAAGTAAGGGAGAGAAACATCTGAGTGAAGTGAGGGAGTGATACACTTGAGTGAGAGAAATAGGGAGAGAAATGAGTGGAACACTTACGCTTGAAAGTGTAAACACTAACAGAACGTAGTAGAAGTGAGGAAACCATAGACCAAACACTAACCTTGCTACTATGCTTGAATCCTGTTACTGAATTTTCTAGCTCTGGAATGTTGAAGAGATTCTTTTCTGGAAGACAAACTGAAGAAGAGTCTAGCTGAAGCTTAGTGGGAATGTCCAAACTATTACCTTTGGGTCTATTAACTCATGTTGTTCTCAATCTCAAAGGGGGAGACATAAATTTTTAGACCTAAGGAGGATTTTATGTTCAATTGGAGGAGAGTTTCTTATTCGATTGGATGTAGATGATACTTTTATTGTTTTAAAGGATATTCTCAACTAAGGGGGAGAATTTGGTGATACAAGAAACGAGATCTACAAGAAACGAGATCTGTCAATCCTATCTTGTGGAGGTTACTTAGAGGATATCTAAAGACACAAGGGTGGATTGGAGCTTGCATGAACTAAGGGGGAGAATTAGATAAAATTGAAACCTTAGTGATGAAAGGGAGAATTACTAAGGGGGAGTTTCTTAGTAATTGGTTGAAGTCCAATCCCTAAAGGTATTGTAGATTTAACTAATTTTTTGTCTGAAGTGGAGAAGTTACTTTTTGTCAATTGGGAAGAAGTTACTTGTCGTACTAAGGGGAAGAAGTTATGGAGAATCTTAACATCTTGGTTTGCAATGCTATATCTTATTCTGAAAAGATATCTAAGGGATTTTGCTCTATTTGTTTGAAGATCTGTCCTTGGAACATTCTTAGGAGAGGTTTGGCAGAAGAATTCTTTCTAGCACGATCAATGAATGAAAATGAAGATTTCTTCGAAGAGTATCAACTCAGGGGGAGTTTTTGCTAAGTAGAAGTTTTCTGGGTAAAGAAGAATGTGAAGGAGATTTTCAAGGGGCATCTGAGAAGTGTCCAAGTGTGTTCTATGTCTTGTTTCAGTGATAGATGAAGTCAGTGGAGTAGTGCAGGGAAGAAAGAAAATTATGTTTCCTGGAAATAGAACATCCTGAAGAAAAAGATGAAGTGACTTTCATTCTAAGAGAGAACAACCTTAAGGGGAGAATGAGTTGACCTCTTATGGGGAACATAGAGAGCTGTATGTTCTAGTTCGAATTACAAGATGAATAAGAATGATTGTTCAGAAGTCTTTACTAATGATTTGTTTCTTTATTGAAAGAACCACATCTTTGAAGAACATTGAAGTGGAGAAAGCTAAAGGAAAATGAAATTCAGAAATTCATCATTCATTTTCAGCAACTCAGGAAATCTGGATTTAACAGATTATATCTTTCCAGAACCTTTTGTATATTATTTTCATGTCCAGTACTTTAATTGTTTCTTGTATGTTAGTTGAGTTATCCTCTAGTAGTTAATTTCATTTAATTGCTTTTGTGGGAGATTGTAAAGGGAAATAGTATTTGATTGCTATTCCATATCAACCAAATAGGGGGAGATTGAAAGGGGAGATAGGAGTGAAGGGAAGTAACTCACTGCACTTTCATGCGTAATAGAAATGCTAAATGTAATCTCTATGTAATGGTTGATGATAACTCAACAATAGAACATGACATGTAATAATATGCAGGTGCACAGAAATCTTGGATCACAGAGTTCAGTTAAGACAAAGTATCAAAGGATCATCTACAGACTTGAAGCTCACTGGAAGAAGTTCATTAACATGTTCATGCCTCAGTGGAGAATAAAAGATATTGACATCTATTCAAGGATGTGGAAGCTACAAAAGATTGTCTTAGTCTATGAAGATTTTAGTGCATTACAATCGAAGCTACAAGTAAGGTTTGCAAAGAAGAATGTGGAATCATGTTCGGAATCAAGAGCCCCTATCAAGACTAGTCACTTATGAACCAGACCGTTGCATCAAGTGTCAGGACATTGGAGGCAAGCTCTCGTTGGTTAATATGGTTTTAATCATTCTAAAGTTGGTTTTCTTGAGTCATGTGGAGGATCAACAAAGGTGGTAAATCAGTGTTGGAGAAATGTGAGCCTAATGGATAAGGGACAGACGACACAACCTGATTGGATCTTACTAAAGCTTCACAGATTAGAAGGCCAAATACTTGGACGTGGTGGAGTCACGTATACGGGGCCGAGTATTTGGATAAGGAAGTCTACATAAATTGAAGAGTGGAATGGAAATATTTAATTTAATTAAATAAAGTATTTATTTAATTATTTATATATTTTTTAAATAAAGACACTCTTTATTTATATTATATATATTTATTTAAATATTACTTTTACATTAAATATTTCCAAATGCATGCTTGGCACATGACTTTGAAGATATGATTTGAGTGGACAAGAGTAAAAGGTGGAAAAAGCAAAAAGCTACACCTTTTTCTATAATAAAAGAAGAAACTCAAGTCTTAATTTAAAAAAAAGGGGGTGCAGGAGAAGAAAAGGGGAGAGAGAGAAATATTATTCTCTCCCCATGGCCGAACTAGATCTTGAATATATTATGGGGCCATGAATTTCTTTGTTTCACCACTCATCTATTCTTCTATTGTAAACATTGCTAAATCTTGTTTAGAAGATAGGTTTGATTTTTTTTGTCTCCTAGATCTAGAATTTGTAATATTTTTAGAGGAGCCAAAAATCATTTCTTTGTTGTGTTCTTGAGCTTATGTTCTTGAACTTGTTTGTAGCATCTATCCCACTTCAATGAATATAAAGATATATTCTTGAACCTTGTTATTGTGTGTGCTTTGGATAATTTACTGTTCATTATCTTGGCTATTTTAATGGTGTTCTTGAGGTTGAAGAAGATGATGAACAGTACCCGGTTTTGAACCCCAAGTAATTTTTATGTTATCCCAAAAATAATTAAAAGTCATAATTTTAATTTGGAGATCGTATTCACCGCCCCTCTACGATCTCCGGGATCTAACAATTGGTATCAGAGCTTCTCGGTTGACGTACAAATCAATTAGATCCTATTTTTTTGATTAAAGAGGGTACAAAAAAAAAATTATTTTTGGTGCAAATGGGTGTCCAGAAAAATAACAGTAGCTATTTTTGTTGTTTGTTAAAATTTTGGTTAAGTACATCTCGATCTGGGTTGATCGAGATGCGGATCGACTTTTGCTAAATGGAAAGAAAGACGAGCAGTATATATATATATATATATATATATGCTCCCTACGCGCCATTGGATCGTGATAGTACCACACGCGCTAACCTGGATCGACTTGCGGGAGCCTCCAGGTCGACTTGTGCTAAAAGGAGCCGACATCTCGATCTCGATCCGAGACTTGGATCGAGATGCGGATGCTGTAAAAACTATCTCGATATTGACTGAACACATCTCGATGTTGACTATCCCTTACCTTTTCCAACTTACATGGAGAACTGGGTGTAGAACATGTATCCGGGTTTGTTTATTAATGATTCAAATGGTTTGGCTGTGTAGTTGAGAACAAATAGAGATAGCATGCTGAGGGTTATCTGGGTTTGTTGTAATCGAGATTGTGTGGATCGACTTGCAGGGATTTTTGGTCAAGGCAAATCTCGATCTCGATATGATGCTGGATCGAGATCGAGATCGGGATCGAGATACGCTACTGTATATATATATATGCTTACAAAACTGATTTTCTTATATGTTTTTAATTAGTTTAGTTTAATAATTAGTTTAATAATTAAATTTGAATTTAATTATATAAAAATTTTGGAAATAATTTTTAAATTTAAATAATTTATTTTTCGAGATTATTTTATATCTTGAAAAATATTTTATTTTCTTTTAAATTTTAGAGTCAAATATTTTATATACTTAATATTCTTATTTAAGAATTTTATTAATTTGAAAACTGAAATTAATTTTTTTAAAAAATTCATATTTAATTTCTTTTGAGTTTAATTTTTTTTTTAAAAGTATGTTGTGAATTATTTTTGAGGTTTAATAATTTATTTGTCACAAAACTTTAATTATAAATTTTATAAAACTCTTTGGAAAATTATTTTGGATTGAAATAATTTATTTTCAGGAATATTTTAAATGTTTTGAAAATTTAGTATTTCTATTTCAAAATTATATTTTCGATCTGTTTTATTTTAATTATAATTTAAGTTTGGAAGTTTTAATTATAAATCTTATAAAACTCTTTGGAAAATATTTTTGGATTTAAATATTTTATTTTCAGGAACATTTTAAATGTCTTGAAAATTTAGTATTTTTATTTCAAACTTATGCTCTCAATCTGTTTTATTTTAATTATGATTGAAACTGTTTTGGATTATAAATTCTGTAATATTCTTTGGAAATTAATTTTGGTTTGAAATAATTTCTTTTTCAGGATTATTTTATATAGCTTGAAAAATTTATTATTTCTATATCAAAATTTTATTTTCAAATTATTTTATTTTATTTATAATTTGAAAGTGAAAAGTTTATTATTATTATTTATCAAAAATATATTTTCAATTTATTTTGATTATTTAAATTCCTAAGAAATTAAATACTTCTGTTTGAATAAAATGTTTTATCAAACAAAACAACAGGAGTTGATTCTTCGTTCGTTGAGGACAAACGAATTGGCTGAAGAACATTCTAATGGAGCTAGTTTCTGATTTTACCATTGGAGATGTGTGTATACATCGGTCTACTCAGTGGATCATTTGGTTATCGAAAGGGATTAGTTCGTTTAGGGGAGAGTCTTCGATCAGTGATTTTTGAATCAATGTCTGAAGGTCTGGGATTTGAAAAGGAATTCAGTTTAGCTGTCAATAACCAATATACTTGGAGATTTGGTTAAAAGACATCAGTGGCAGAAACACACAAGGTTTGACTATCACTGACATATGGTAGTCAAGGGGTTATTGCTGCACACACAAAGAAGAGTGATCTTTTCAAGCAGAACATGAGACATTCTATGTCGGGGTTTATAAGCAGAACTGTCAGGCATCAGTTTGGGTTGAAGTAAGGGTTGCCGAGGTCAGATGCAAGGATACTTCCTTGAGTGTCAGTGGAATGGAATTTGATTGGGATCAATTGATTATCACTGGAAATGGAATGCTACGCAACGTTTAGGTATACACTTTAACTAGTTTATACTTGTTTGATTCATTTACTGTATTAAGTGCTGAACTGTATTATATTACAAGTTTGATGAAATGCATGTCTCACCTTAATTTCTATATGAATTAGATAACTCATGCTAGTTTGTTAGAGTTGCTTGTTTATCTGTATTTGACTTCATGATTAAATCTTATGTGATTTAATACTTGCTTTACGATAATTGATCATGTTAGCATATAGAGTCTTAGGTATTTGTAGGGGTACATTTACCGGAAAGAGTATGTGCTGCATGCTAAGTGCCTGTATGTTTACATTGTCTATAATTTGCTTATACTCGCATGGTTGTGTTAAATGCTATATCTGATCATGTGCTTGTTGAGATGAATTTGTTTAGTTATAATTTGGGAATTGCCTTGGGGTCAGTATAATAAACCATGGATTAAATGTTTAAATCTAAACTGACTTAGGTAATTAGAGATAATATAATGTTAAAGTGAACAACAAAGGTGAATTAGAAGAATTAGGAATCTGAGTGATTGGTTCTTCTATGACTACATATATGTACGACATGATTCTTATAGACTGTTAGTCCACCTTAAGTTAGGTTGGGATCACTGAGCTCATAGCTAAGTCTACTTGTTGAGGCTGATATAGATGAGGAGTGATCAGTCAGATAAGAATGAGCATGTTGAACTTGAATGCTTTGTTGTTAACTATGTTTAGAAATATCTCTAACCCTTGGACTCAATCAAATTGAGGACCACGTGTCTTAATCATTTCTGAATGCAGAGTATCTTTCAACATGTACAAGTTATATATCTCTGACATTTTCATGTTCGAGGCCTGTAACTACTTTTGCTTTGGTATTCAAATGGTTAAGCAAAGTTACCTATTTTTCTTGAATGATCTGAAGCGCAATATTAAGGAACACCTAGGAAATTCTTTGCGAAGGGTTTCCTAATATCAGTTCGAGGATGAACAGTATTGATCGGGGTCAAGAGAAATAGAAGCTCACTCTACTGGAAGTGAGGTTATTGCTGACACGAAATGTAATGCTTATGATGAAGTCAACTATTCGTTGAATTTTATCAGAATGGAGTTAGCTGCAACAACAAGTGATGCTCTCACACTTGGTTTATCATCTAATACTTGGTTTATCAAGATAACGGATTCGACGGTAAAGATGAAGTTGGTGAGAAAGGACTACTTCTAATGAAATTCTTTTAAGAAAGACATTAGTGAAGTATGTCAGTTGAAGGGAAGTCAAGTCAAAGGCTACCCTGTTTAGTTTTGGTGGTTGTTCATGCATCCGATAGATGAAGCATCTCAGTGATGGATCACATTCAAAGGATTAGGCTAGTTGGCTATGAGAACACTTTGAGGGCAGGTAATGGAATTTTGTTGACGAATGAAGTTCTATGATATGTCTGCACTGGAAGGGGTATTCTAGAGTAAAGTTCAGTTTCCGAACTTCATGACCAAATGGAGGAGTTGATAGGAGGATCCAAACCTTGAGCGGAATTACAAGGACAATGGAAAGACTTAAGATCTCCTATTTACTATGGCTGAATCAGTTATCACAGCAAGTCTAATCAGCAAATGGAGAGAGAGGACATCAAGTAAGATTAATCAAGCCTGAAGTCACATGGTGTGATAGAGGGTGATCTTATTTGGAGTTAAGAGCTTACACATAGTTGGTGATTGATTTGAGATGGTCTTAGATGCAGTGAACATCATCATCAAGCTCCCTAGCATTCATTTGATTTTAGCTCTGAATTCCTAAAGGTAGACATCCTGTTTAGGGCTCAAGATCAGATGACACCAGATGAAGAAAAGCTGCAAGCAGCATTGCTGGGGGAGCATCAGTAAGTTGGATCAACTAGTCGTGTTTGATGTTCAAAGGCTAGTAGTGCTCATTGAGTAAGAGTTGAGATTCTTAGGAGCACTGAGTGATCCAGATTGAGTGATTGCATATTAGAAAGGAAATTGTCAATTTAAAAATAATGCAAGATGATCTCAATCATATTTGAAGAAGACTACTCTACCCACTGAATATCTAAGGAAACATTAAGGACACATCTGTCATGACAAAGGGTTTTGTGTAACAACATTTCCTAGAGTCAGTTCTTGATGAATTTGGGTAGTAGAGTAGTGATTGGTCGTGCATGTATAAGAGTATTTCATTGGTTTTTTTGAGTGAATTCAATGAAGATTGAAGATGCACTAACTAATCAAGATTGAGTAGGGTTCAAATCAAGGAACTAACTCAATTGAACCAGAGGCAGATACACTTAGCACAATGAATCAATCCACATGAAGACTTGGTATTGATACAGAAGCTGAAGGGTAGTTCGGAGTTTCTTTAAGGTTCTACTCTACTAGTGTCAAGACTACTGGTTTTTAGAGTGCTAAGTTTAGTGAAGCTGCTGCCAAGACCAATATCTACAAGGAAATATTTGGGTGTTGAAGGTAATGCAGTTTCCTTCTGGATGAGCGTGGTATTGTTTCGAGGAACAATGTTAACTGGTAGCTGAAAAGTTATTCCTGTCCAAATGGAGTAAACGTTCGATCTCGAAAGGAGTAAACGTTCGATCTCTCGGGCAAAGAGGAGTAATTGTTCATTCAACAATCATACACCAGTAAAAGCTCTATTGACTAAGGTATGTCACTCTAGTCTAATATTGATTTATTTAAATGTAATGTTTATAGGGAGTGTTCATGCTATTTAGATGTCTACGATCTCTAAGAACTGATTAATGTTTGGCTTATGACCACCCGGGACCCAATATTATTGCTATGAGATTACCTATGATCTCCCGGGACCTAGGGACCTAACAATGTAGCATCTCTTTGTATAGTCAATTTATATCCAGGACCTCGTACTTTGTGCTGTCATATGTTATTCATGCTATATGTATCAAATGTTTCAGCATAAGTATTTGTATATATTAATTAGTTGTAATTTTATTTACTTCTAATTGTTTAATGCTAATATTAATGGAACCACTTAATATGTAGTTTAAGTGATGTAATTCATGTCTTTTGCAAAATCCATTATATTAGTTGTCATTCTTTTTATATTAGTGATGTCACTTAGAATTTCTGCACTAAGTGATAAAAAGATTATTTCAAAAACACTGATATTGAAAGTAATTTACTACATCGCGAGGGGTTGTCAAAGATCATAAATTTTAGCATTAATATTTAAATGTATTTGATCATTGATGCAACTAGTACCTCGAGCTTACATACATTATGATTGTCATGAGTATTTTTCAATATGCTTAAGTGATAATTATTGATATGTAGTGTAAGAAGTTAAATGCTGTCATTCGGTCAATGTATGTTCAGTGTTTAGCGGATGCTTATGTTTTATGCTTTAGAATTACCATGATCTATATTGCAAAATGTGGTTGTTTCAAGCGACAAATGGTAATTGTCTAGCATAATGTAAGTATCTTATGTGCTTGATTATTTTGTAGTAAGATGCATTTTATTACAAAATGATTGAATGATGTTAGTACTTTTGAATGTATTGTCACTCATATCTTTGATAATTCATTAGTATTAACATATGTTTTTCATTCTTTAGAACTTGAATGCATAAAGAAATTTCTTGTCTATTTCTTGTGAAAAATGTTTTATCTAAACATGCATTCATTTGCCAGAGAATGAAAAGCCACTAAAAGTTTTCTTTGAAAGAGAACATTTCTTGAGGATTATCTTTCAATTTCAAAATCATATATCCTCTCTCTCTCTAAAATGTTTTGTAATGAAAACTATTTTCTCTCCACGATTTGTTTAAATAAAGTTACTTGATAACTTGTAACTTAAGTTGCATGGTATCAGGCTATTTTATTTGAGTAAATTGTTTTGATCTTAAAGTATCAACCATTGGTAAAACATTTTTCAAAACTCTTGTTAATGTCTGTTTCACATTGACCTGTAGTATTAAAACAATGGTTGTTTGCTTTGGGATTAGTGCCTTGGACTGTATGACTAAAGCATTCATTCATTTTTTTTAAATGATTTATGTTTTAAGTCGGAGATAATATCCGATAAGAATGAATTGCAAACCAATTTCTGAAAACATACAGTGAGCAAGATGAAATAGATTTGAGTTATTAATCAAAATGTTTTTGTTAAAAGAGTTGAATTTCAATTGGATATTTGTCTAAGAGAAATTCAAAAGAACACTTTTGTTAATCTGTTAATTTTTTTTTTCTTCAAAATTGTGAGTTTATGAAATTTGGCTTAATATTCTTTTACCTATTCTTTATTAATTCCCACATTTTAGCTCTGGTGCATTGTTTATTGAGGACACATTGCTCCGATGCTATATTTCTGAGAAGGAATAGAGAATAAGTTTAATCATACTCTACCAAATTTTATATAGCTCTGATCAACTCTATCTATTTAGCCGTAATGGCTTGGCCTTAGTGGCTAAAGGGGAAGGTCAAGAAGTTGAATAATCCATCAATTTCTAACCAAGGCCTTAGTACCAAACACTATCATTCAAATTCAAACTTTCAACCCTTGGTGATATAAGGAACTTATGTTAGTTAGAGGTTGATAAGGGAGAAACTGCCCTTGATGCAGCAAATAAGGATGAAGTCGGAAGTGCACCCACAGCTCTACCTCCAGAGAAGAAAAGAAGTATACAAATTGAGGTAACTGTAGCTCATCTGTATTCTCTCAAAAGGATACAGAGTTGAAAAGGCAATTCAACCGTTTCTGAATGAACTCTCTCAACAGAGTGATTTCATTGAAAATTCGTTCGTCAGCCAGAGCACCTTGTAATGAGTCAAGCACACCAAAAGCATTCACGCTGATGGTAATCCTAAAGTTTTTGCTTCTAAGGGATGTTATAGGACCTAACAGTTCTCTAGCCTCTCTTGGGACTAACAATTGTGAGGACACATTGCAAGAAGTGCACATTGTGAGGTATAGGTAAAACCCCTAAACTTCTGTGTTTACCATTCATGGTGAATGAAGTTGTTGAGCCGCCTTCACATGCATTAGAGGGAAACTTGGATTTCTTGCCATATATTAGAATCCTTGTCAACCTTCCTAGGAGGAACAGTCCTAGTTCCCTAACGGGATTTCACATCCGAAGAGCAATCTGTTGATGTTGAGAGGCAATCACTTACAGTTTTCCATGACTGAAAATAGTGAGTTAATTCATCTTCACAGGTGATTGAGAGAGATGTTTGTACACGTCTACTCTCCCAGGAATTCAAGTTCTGGAATACATGGATCGCTCAAAACTTAAAGGCATATCACCGTCAATGATCCAGTGCATGGATTTGCATATGGGGAGTCGGTTGATGCTTAGATAGCTGCTAGTACGCATACCACATTCAACGATCCAGTGCATGAATTTGCATATGGGGAGATTGTTGATGCTGAAAGTAGCTGAGCAACAACTCGTAGACTATGATTCAGTTGGTTTACCAATTTGATGAGTCTTTTGAGGATCAGGGTGTTGGGATTTCAGTCACTCCTGGAATGGAGGAGATTCCAATTTCAGAAGGGTTATTCCCCGATGACGAGCCACGTGTGCATGGATTTGCTCATGGTGAGTTGGGTGACGGCCTAACTGAAACCCTGTCTGAGATTCCATCTCAGAACCTAGATCTTTAGTGATCGACAACATGCTACAGTCAACGATCCATAATATCTTGGTGAGACTAGCATGGATTTACTTGCAGGTACAAATTGCTATAAATGGAATGAGTACAAGTAAGGGAGAGAAACATCTGAGTGAAGTGAGGGAGTGATACACTTGAGTGAGAGAAATAGGGAGAGAAATGAGTGGAACACTTACGCTTGAAAGTGTAAACACCAACAGAACGTAGTAGAAGTGAGGAAACCATAGACCAAACACTAACCTTGCTACTATGCTTGAATCCTATTACTGAATTTTCTAGCTCTGGAATGTTGAAGAGATTCTTTTCTGGAAGACAAGCTGAAGAAGAGTCTAGCTGAAGCTTAGTGGGAATGTCCAAACTATTACCTTTGGGTCTATTAACTCATGTTGTTCTCAATCTCAAAGGGGGAGACATAAATTTTTAGACCTAAGGAGGATTTTATGTTCAATTGGAGGAGAGTTTCTTATTCGATTGGATGTAGATGATACTTTTATTGTTTTAAAGGATATTCTCAACTAAGGGGGAGAATTTGGTGATACAAGAAACGAGATCTACAAGAAACGAGATCTGTCAATCCTATCTTGTGGAGGTTACTTAGAGGATATCCAAAGACACAAGGGTGGATTGGAGCTTGCATGAACTAAGGGGGAGAATTATATAAAATTGAAACCTTAGTGATGCAAGGGAGAATTACTAAGGGGGAGTTTCTTAGTAATTGGTTGAAGTCCAATCCCTAAAGGTATTGTAGATTTAACTAATTTTTTGTCTGAAGTGGAGAAGTTACTTTTTGTCAATTGGGAAGAAGTTACTTGTCGTACTAAGGGGAAGAAGTTATGGAGAATCTTAACATCTTGGTTTGCAATGCTATATCTTATTCTGAAAAGATATCTAAGGGATTTTGCTCTATTTGTTTGAAGATCTGTCCTTGGAACATTCTTAGGAGAGGTTTGGCAGAAGAATTCTTTCGAGCACGATCAATGAATGAAAATGAAGATTTCTTTGAAGAGTATCAACTCAGGGAGAGTTTTTGCTAAGTAGAAGTTTTCTGGGTAAAGAAGAATGTGAAGGAGATTTTCAAGGGGCATCTGAGAAGTGTCCAAGTATGTTCTATTTCTTGTTTCAGTGATAGATGAAGTCAGTGGAGTAGTGCAGGGAAGAAAGAAAATTATGTTTCCTGGAAATAGAACATCCTGAAGAAAAAGAGGAAGTGACTTTCATTCTAAGAGAGAACAACCTTAAGGGGAGAATGAGTTGACCTCTTATGGGGAACATAGAGAGCTGTATGTTCTAGTTCGAATTGCAAGATGAATAAGAATGATTGTTCAGAAGTCTTTACTAATGATTTGTTTCTTTATTGAAAGAACCACATCTTTGAAGAACATTGAAGTGGAGAAAGCTAAAGGAAAATGAAATTCAGAAATTCATCATTCATTTTCAACAACTCAAGAAATCTGGATTTAACTGATTATATCTTTCCAGAACCTTTTGTATATTATTTTCATGTCCAGTACTTTAATTGTTTCTTGTATGTTAGTTGAGTTATCCTCTAGTAGTTAATTTCATTTAATTGCTTTTGTGGGAGATTGTAAAGGGAAATAGTATTTGATTGCTATTCCATATCAATCAAATAGGGGGAGATTGAAAGGGGAGATAGGAGTGAAGGGAAGTAACTCACTGCACTTTCATGCGTAATAGAAATGCTAAATGTAATCTCTATGTAATGGTTGATGATAACTCAACAATAGAACAGGACATGTAATAATATGCAGGTGCACAGAAATCTTGGATCACAGAGTTCAGTTAAGACAAAGTATCAAAGGATCATCTACAGACTTGAAGCTCACTGGAAGAAGTTCATTAACATGTTCATGCCTCAGTGGAGAATAAAAGATATTGACATCTATTCAAGGATGTGGAAGCTACAAAAGATTGTCTTAGTCTATGAAGATTTTAGTGCATTACAATCAAAGCTACAAGTAAGGTTTGCAAAGAAGAATGTGGAATCATGTTCGGAATCAAGAGCCCCTATCAAGAATAGTCACTTATGAACCAGACCGTTGCATCAAGTGTCAGGACATTGGAGGCAAGCTCTCGTCGGTTAATATGGTTTTAATCATTCTAAAGTTGGTTTTCTTGAGTCATGTGGAGGATCAACAAAGGTGGTAAATCAGTGTTGGAGAAATGTGAGCCTAATGGATAAGGGACAGACGACACAACCTGATTGGATCTTACTAAAGCTTCACAGATTAGAAGGCCAAATACATGGACGTGGTGGAGTCACGTATACGGGGCCGAGTATTTGGATAAGGAAGTCTACATAAATTGAAGAGTGGAATGGAAATATTTAATTTAATTAAATAAAGTATTTATTTAATTATTTATATATTTTTTAAATAAAGACACTCTTTATTTATATTATATATATTTATTTAAATATTACTTTTACATTAAATATTTCCAAATGCATGCTTGGCACATGACTTTGAAGATATGATTTGAGTGGACAAGAGTAAAAGGTGGAAAAAGCAAAAAGCTACACCTTTTTCTATAATAAAAGAAGAAACTCAAGTCTTAATTTAAAAAAAAGGGGGTGCAGGAGAAGAAAAGGGGAGAGAGAGAAAAATTATTCTCTCCCCATGGCCGAACTAGATCTTGAATATATTATGGGGCCATGAATTTCTTTGTTTCACCACGCATCTATTCTTCTATTGTAAACATTGCTAAATCTTGTTTAGAAGATAGGTTTGATTTTTTTTGTCTCCTAGATCTAGAATTTGTAATATTTTTAGAGGAACCAAAAATCATTTCTTTGTTGTGTTCTTGAGCTTATGTTCTTGAACTTGTTTGTAACATCTACCCCACTTCAATGAATATAAAGATATATTCTTGAACCTTGTTATTGTGTGTGCTTTGGATAATTTACTGTTCATTATCTTGGCTATTTTAATGGTGTTCTTGAGGTTGAAGAAGATGATGAACAGTACCCGGTTTTGAACCCCAAGTAATTTTTATGTTATCCCAAAAATAATTAAAAGTCATAATTTTAATTTGGGGATCGTATTCACCCCCCCCCCCTCTACGATCTCCGGGACCTAACACTCACCCATATATTGAGTCCTCACAATTGGTATGTTAGGGAACTTAGCCTTGTTCCCTAACATTGTGAAAAGATTTTTCTGAGGGGTGGGAGAAATATCTATTCTGCTGTTCTGGAACAGAGCCTTATCCTCATATGAAACAAGATCATTTATGAATAGCATTAAGAATCTTGGATAATAGCACAATACAATTTGTCCCCTGCTCTCTGGTGTCCCCATCTTCTTGATAATTTCAGCTAACACAAGTTTTCCAAAATTTATCCTCATATTGTAGGTCACATAATACCCAATTATTTGTAGAAGAGAGGAGAGATTGTTGTAGTTCCCTTTCGTCGTAGGTGAAAATACCTTGGCCAGTGTATCAAAGAAGTAGGTCCATTCACTAACCAGCTTGGATTTGTTCATCTTTACCAAATTAATTTCCCCTTGATATAAAATGGCTTGGAAAAAATTAATTAACTCTGGAGCAGTTGGAGGGTCAACAAAATCTTCAGTTGGAAACCCTAAAATTCTATTTACATCATCTTCAGTCACCACGTACTCATGCTCTCCAATGGTGAAGGAAAATTGTACTCTTTCTCCAGTTGTCCTGTTCGTAGCAGTCGAGTACAAGGCCCTTAGTTCATCAACTACTAGAGGGGTATCAAGGATAATGGTTGTACTAATAAGTGAGTGTTCATTTAAAAATACGATCCACGGTCGAAACCTCTCGATTGAACAATTCACTAGGTTAAAATAACCTACAAAATTAGTCTTGACTATTTCACAATTATCAGCCATTTTCAATGCTTTTAATATGTTAATATAATTTAAGAAAACACTAAAATTACCCAACTAGTAACTACACCAGCCACTAATTCGAAGAAAAAAATACACCCAAACAAATCCCTACTTGATTTTCAATAACAAACAACACCAAATCAGTCTAAAACACTTTATCTAAGTCCACAAACAGTCCTTGAATTCTAACCACTGAGTCAACTCGATTTTAGAAAAAATGGGCAGTATAACGGCTTGAAACAGGTCGATTTTGCACAAACTAGCAAGCAATCAAGCTTGAAATCAACACTAGCAACTGATTAGTAGTTGTAAACACTACAAAAATCAAGTTTTTAGAGAAAGTAATGCTCGATTGATCGATTATATATATATATATATATATATATATATATATATATATATATATATATATATATATATATATATATATATATATATATGTATAGCAGTCGGGTGTGTATATATCTGATATAACATTTAAAAGGTTAGCATTACCTTTTATAAAACAAAAAACAACAGTCGGTATTACTTTTTATAAAAAAAAAATCGGTATTACCTTTTATAATTCTCGGTATTACCTTTATATATGACTCGGTATTACTTTTTAAAAAGTAATGCCGATTTTTTATGTAAGAGGTAATGCCGAATTTTTTAAATCAAAAGTAATGCCGAGATTTTTAAATCAAAAATAATGCCGAGATTTTTATATTAAAAGTAATGTTGAGTAGAGAAAAAAACATATATTTGTATTAATTAATTCTAAATTCGAAATAAAATATTAAAAATTTTATTCGATTTTTAGATTTAATTATAAATAACAATAAATATTTACAAGCTTATTATATATTAAAGACATGTAGTAAATATTTACATTATTAATTGTTCTAATTAATTTAGGAATTAAATTAAATCAAGTTTGAATTAATTTAATGAGTAAATTAATTGATTAATTAATATCATACTCATTTATATATATGTGCAATAATAATTTGTTAAAATAAAATAAAATAAAATGCTTAATTTAAACAAAGTTACTTATGCTATAATTGAAATAATTATCTTTTAAGAATATTAATTTGGACTTAAGATAATTTTTCAAAAATTCATAAGCCCTAGGATTTTATTAATTCAAGTCTCATAAATTCTTTAAATATTAACATTTATTATTTATGAGCTTAAATTAATTCTTAGCAACCAAAAATTAGCCATTATTGAACATCCTTAGTTCACTAACCAACTTAGAGAAAGTGGATTCATCAAGTGGTTTCGTGAAGATGTCGGCTAGTTGATCTTCTATGGGTACAAAATGTAACACCACAGTTCTGTTCATGACATGCTCTCAGATAAAGTGATACCTTATGTCAATGTGCTTGGTTCGCGAATGTTGTACAGGATTGTTGGAAATAGCTATAACACTTGTGTTGTCGCAGAAAATTGGAATTTTGTTCAATACAAGTCCATAGTCATTTAGCTGATTCCTTATCCATAAGATTTGTGCACAATAGCTACCTGCCGCAATATATTCTGCTTCGGCTGTCGAGGTAGACACTGAGTGTTGTTTCTTGCTATACCAGGAGATCAACCGTCTTCCTAGAAACTAACAGCTTCCAAACATACTTTTCCTGTCCATCCTACACTCTGCATAATCTGAATCTGTATAGCCCATTAGTTCAAAACATGTATCTTTAGGGTACCAAATTCCAAGATTTGGAGTACCCTTCAGATATCTAAAAATCCGTTTAACGGCTATAAGATGAGATTCCCTTGGGTCAGATTGAAACCTTGCACATAAGCATGTTGCAAATATTATATCGGGTCTACTAGCAGTTAGATATAGTAATGAGCCTATCATACCTCTGTAGCTTGTGATGTCAACTTTCTTACCAGTTTCATCTTTGTCAAGCTTGGTGGCTGTTGACATTGGGGGGTTTTCCGGTAAAGAATCTTCTAGATTGTATTTTCTCAGAAGATCCCTTACGTACTTTGATTGGCAAATAAAAATCCCTTCTTCCTTTTACTCTACTTGCAATCCTAGGAAGAATGACAGCTCACCCATCATGCTCATTTTATACCTGCTCTGCATTAACTTAGCAAACCTTTTGCACAAGTTTTCGTTAGTAGAACCAAATATAATATCGTCAACATAAACTTGGACAAATATCATATTTTTTTCATGCAATTTATAAAAGAGAGTTTTATCTATGACACCTCTAATGAAACCATTTTCAAGTAAAAACACAGAGAGAGTGTCATACCATGTCCTCGGTGCTTGCTTGAGCCCATATAGAGCTTTGAATAGAAAATACACAAAATCAGTAAACTCTGGATTTTCAAAGCTAGGGGGCTGTTCCACATATACTTCCTCTTCTAGCTCTCCATTCATAAATGCACTCTTCACATCCATTTGATAGACTTTAAAATTGGAATGTGCTGCGAATGCCAGAAATATCCTGATGGCTTCAAGTCTCGCAACTGGTGCGTAGGTCTCGTCATAATCAATTCCCTCTTCCTGAGAGTAACCCTTTGCAACCAGTCTGGCTTTGTTCCTTGTAACAATGCCATCACCATCTAACTTGTTCCTGTATACCCATTTCGTGCCGATAACAGATCTATCTTTAGGCCTGGGTACCAGTGTCCAGACTTCTTGTCTCTCGAACTGATTGAGTTCTTCTTGCATGGCAAGAACCCAATCTGGATCAGTTAGAGCATCTTCAATTTTCTTTGGTTCTTCTTGAGATAGAAAAACTGAAAAAAACATTCATTTGAAGTTGTACTTCTGGTTCTAACTCCAACATCTGGATCACCTATAATCAATTCAAAAGGATGATCTCTGCTCCATATCCTTTCTCTGGGAAGGTTTGATCTTGATGATTCGCCTCGAAATTCATTGTGATGTTGTGTTCTGCCAGTTGATCCTTCATCTCCCCCTGAGTTGCTGCCAGGATGACTTGTTGATCCACCACTGGTATTAGTAGTATCTCTAGTGTTACCATTGTTTCCACCACTATTACCTGGATCATCATTATTATTGTCATCATCATTTTCTGTTGTAACCTCAGGTTCTTCTCGATATCAGAAAATGAGTCTGGATAATTATCAAATTTTAATGAGTCACAAGAATTTCAGTTTGGATACTTGGGAGTTTAGTGTCATCAAAAGTTACATTGACACTTTCTTTTACTTGGTGCTGATCGATTATGTACACCCTATATGCTTTTCTTGAATATCCGACAAAAATAGCTTCATGTGCCTTGGCCTCAAACTTGCCACGATGTTCATCTCCATTTTTTAGCACAAAGCATTTGGCTCCAAATACATGAAAGTACTTGATAGTTGGTTTCTTGCCAGCCATTAATTCATAGGGAGTTTTATATGATCTTTGTTGATCAGAGTTCGATTCTGAGTATAACAAGCTGTATTAACTACTTCAGCCCATAAATAAATGGGTAACCTTGATTCACTTAGCATTGTCCTTGCAGCTTCAATCAGCGTTCTATTTTTCCTTTCTACAACTCCATTTTGTTGCTGAGTTCTTGGCGCTGAATATTGCCTTGTTATCCCCTTGTCTGAGCAGAAGTTATTCAGAACTTCATTTCTGAATTCTGTTCCATTATCTGATCTGATTGCTCGGACAGTTAACTTTGAATATAACTCAATCAGCTTTATTTTATCAATCACCAAGTGTGGAGTTTCATCCTTAAATTTCAAGAATTCAACCCATGTATATTTTGTGATGTCATCCACAATCACTAAGGCGTATTTCTTCCTTGACATAGACAGAATATTTACTGGACCAAATAAATCCATGTGAATGAGTTGAAGTGGTTCAGTGATGTTTGAAGTGTCTGTGCCTCTATGAGTTGTTTTCTTTGACTTCCCTTTCTGACATGCCTCACACAAGCCTTCTTGTGTAAATTCCATCGGAGGCAGTCCTCTCACTAAATCCCTCTTGACTAAAGAGTTCATTGTTTTGAAGTTTAGATGTGAGAGTTTCTTATGTCATAGCCAGCTTTCTTCTGATGAAGCCTTTGAGTAGAAACAGTTTGTTTCATCTCCTGAGTTGAAATTGGCTACGTACAAGTTTCTTTTCCTTACTCCACGCAAGGCTAGTTTGTCATCTTTAGAATGAGCTATTAAGCATTTCTCCTTGATAAAGTTTACTTTGTACCCTTTATCACAAAATTGACTGACGCTGAGTAGATTGTGCTTAAGTCCTTCCACTAAAGGGACATTTTTAATGATAACATTTCCAGTATTTAACTTGCCATAACCCGTAGTCATTCCTTTGCTGTTATCTCTAAAGGTGACGATTGGGCCAGCTCTTTCAACCACGTCTGATAGCAGGGCTCTATCTCCGGTCATATGCCTTGAAGATCCGCTATTGAGGATCCATATAACTCGGTTTACCTGTTTAACTCCCTGCAATTATCAAACGGATTAATTTGTCTTCGGAGCCCAAAATTGATTGGGCCCGACATACTTAAAGAATTAACCTTTGTTGGCTTTGACAACAGATCCTTTTCGAATAACATCATTATCTTCCTTGACTGTTCCTACCTTCTTATAAACAGTCTTAACAACTTTCTGTTTAGACTTAGGAATATATGATTCCTTTTTCTCAGGTAAAGGATTGGATTTAGCGAATTTATTATTGATGTGTTGTCCAGGTGTCATGTTATCTTTCTTAGCTATCATGCATTTAAAGTAAGCAGTCATAGCATTAAAAGCACATAACATACAATTCATTATTCCACAAGGTTTATGGAAAGCATCAATAGTAGGCATGTTATTCAATACAGTAAGGGGATTAACATATTCTTCTTCAATTATATCAGCAGTTTTGAAGTTCTCAGTAGAATGAAATTTATTGTTACTATTCCTACTGTTAACAAACGTGTTAGGTCTGTTCATTTTATTCTTTAAGTCTTTTGCACCTATACCAGGATTGGGCGACTTAGAAGTTCCCTTATCTTTCACTGGTGTCTCCGGTGCACACTTCTCTATCTGGACATTAACTCTTTTTATGTCCTTAACCTGTTCTCCTATCTTCTTCTCTTCCTCGAGATCCTCTAACTGCATTTCATATGCAATCAGTATGGAGCTCTCAAGGATGGGTCCAGCTATCGGTGTTATGAAGAGAGGTTTCAGTGTGTCTTTAACAACATGTGGGATACCCCTTTCTACAGAACTTTTCCTGAAGGGGGTTATGTTGTTCGGCTTTCCTATAGATTTATTGTACTCAAAACCTATTCCAACTTTACGACTTATTTCTTGTTGGTCAACAAGGTTCTTTACAATATATGAGGAATTCTTATATGCAAGACACTTCTTCTTTTCTTCTTCTATCTAGTTTCTGAGATTGGTTTCTACTACAACATGACAACTGACTTTACTGACTTGAACAACTAAGTCTTCAGTCAGCTTAACAGTCAACTTGTCATGATTTCTTTTTAACTGTTTAAAAACTTCAGTCTCATCAACTAACTCTTTGACTTTGAGTCTGAGTTTCTTAACCTTATCTCTTTCGCCATCTAGTTCTTTACCTAGCATAGCAAACATTTTAGGGCATGAAGGATTTACCTCTATTCCTCCTTGACGGGTGGGAGTTAGTGATTCCTCGGATGAAGCCATAAGAGCAAGATTTCCCAGCTCTTCCTCATCATCATTATCTGAGTCATCTCAGCTTCTGCCCTATGCTAGATAGGACTTTCCTTGATGTTTTTTCACGAGCGCATCATACTTCTCCTTGAGCTCTTCGTAAGACTCTCTCTTTTTCCCTTGCTTCGGCTTCTTGCACTCAGTTGCAAAGTGGCCTAGCTCATTACAGTTGAAGCAACGAAACTTGCTTCTATCAACTAAGCCGGTCTTGTAGCCGCTTTTTGATACTACTGTCGAAGAACCTCCTTTTTGGAATCTTCCAAAATTAGGCTTTACTCTGTAGGAGGAGTTTCTTCGGAATCTCATGTTGCCAAACCTCCTGACAACCATAGCTAGAGATTCATCTTCCAGCTGATCTAGTTCTTCCAGTGAGTAGAACTCACCATCTTCTTGTTTGTCAGAAGTATGTCCAATTTCTGGAACCACATACTCCGTTGAACTGTTAGAAGGTGCAACTGCCTTCACTTCTACTTTCTCTAGTGCTTCTAACATTAATGCCTTGAAGGAACTCAGTACCTTACTGTAACACCCCAGTCCCACATCGAGTAGATTGAGATAATTTCTTCAGTATATAAGTAAAAAGTACTACTACTAAGTGCCCCAACAAATCATTGATCTTTTGGGGGCCCGTGGTGGGCTTGTGGATTACCCAAGTTGTTGCATTTGGGCCAGTTTACTTTGGCTTATTTTAGATTCGAAAGTCGGGACTTGACCCGATTTTCAAAAAAAGACTCGGGATTTGACCCGGGTTGTCACATATGGTATCAGAGCCTTACCCGGCCGGAAGTGTTAAGGCACTGCCCGGGCTCCGTAAGTTTGTCCATGAGCTCGACGAGGACGTCGACCCAATAAGGTGGGGTGTTTGTAACATCCCACATCGAATAGATAAAGTGTATTTGGACCCTTTATAAGGACAAGTCAATAACTAATGTATACCTAAAATTGGTATCTTTTTATGGGCTGATCTGTGGTGGGTTGTTGGGCCTGGTATGCATTCAGTTATGGATTTGGGTTGTTATACTTACCTCTCCCGTACATCTCTCTGGTTTGGATCTGTTCCAGCTCATAAGTCTTTAAAACTCCGTAGAGTCTTTCTAGGGTTACCTCCTTCATGTCCCTAGATTCCCGGATAACTGCGATCCTGTGTTCCAGATATTCTGGTAAGGTCAGCAAAAACTTCCTGTTCATCTCCTGATTTTGATAAAACTTTCCATTCATATTGAGCTCGTTTATCAGTTTGTTTAGTTTCTAAAACACCTCGGAGATACCCTCACCAGGGTTGGATCTAAACTGCTCATATTGGGTGGTCAGGATCTCCAGTATATTCTCCTTTACTTCTTCAGTTCCCTCATTGATAATTTCAATTGTTTCCCGGGTCTGTTTTGCATTTTTGCAATTGACTACTTGATTGTACATGACGTAGTCTAGGGATTCAATTAATATGAGCTTCAGGTTATTATCAAGGGACACAGCTTCTGCTTCCTCATCTGTAAAGTCTGTCGGACTCTTCAAAAATTGTCTGTGGGGGATTACGACCCCATCTACCTGATGTTCGAGAATAACTGACATAGGGGGTTCAACACCTTTGGCCATGACTGATGCGTACTTGGGATTTGCTATCCCGATAAACAGTAGCATTTTATGTTTCCACAAATTATAGTGTTCTTTGTCGAACTGTGGAATTTTGATACTAGTCACTTTCTGGGTACTCATATTTAATAAGATTAAAAATTAAGTGTTTCAAAAAATATTTTAATTTTTGACTGAAAATAATTTTTGATCAGAAATAATAATTTAAAAAAAAAATTATTTCAAATAAAAAATTATTTTGAATTAAAAAAAATTGAAGTCTGTATGAGTTGCGGAATTTTTGGTTCGGATCTGATATTATAAATATCAATCAGCTCTGATGCCAATTGTTGGTCCCTAATATTGTAGAAGGGGGGTTGAATACAATATCTATTAATTATCACGGAATATTGGATTTAAAAATATTATTTTAAATTCACACGAAATATTAATTATAATGAAATACTGTTCAAGTAGAAGATATAATTTTAACTTGAAAAGTATTACAAAATTAATAAGTAGAAAGATTATATAACTGTTTAAAAGCTTAGAACGATTTTGACATGAATTGTTCGAGTTTAACAATTATATTCCAAACTAAGCACATAAATCTGTGAATATTACAATGCATACAAATTTCTGAATTTGAATGTTTGAACAACAACAGAAATGAGAAGTGATCTCCTCATATTTATAGAGGTTAGAAAAGCTTAGCATTACTTTTCAGCATTACCTTTTAATCTGAAAAATAAGCATAGAATTACCTTTGAAATTGCTGGGCATTACTTTCTAAGCTCGGTATTACCTTTTAGAAACTCGGTATTACCTTTTAAAAGTAATACATGATTTTTTCTTTTAATTAAAAGACTCGGTATTACTTTTTGATAAAGTAATACATAATTACTTTTTATTAGAAAATCTCGGTATTACCTTTTTAGAAGAATTCAGTATTACCTTTTTAGAAGCTGTTCGGTATTACTTTTTCAATATTACTTTTTAATAAACATTCGGTATTACTTTTTAACAAAGTAATTCGAATATATATATTAAAAGTAATATTAACTTAATACTTTTATAGTAAATTAATTCTACTTTATTTAATTAAATAATTTATAAATTAAATTAAATTCAACTTGAATTAATTTAATTAAATAATTAAATTCCTTTTGATAGTAGAATTAAAATACTATCTGACTTGTATAACTCTGGAGTCAGCTTCACAGTCTTCTCGTCTCTTCTTTGACTTCTATCTTGAAACCACATAAGCTAAAATGAAGAATAAATATTTTATTGTTGACACAAAAATGTACTATCTGGTTCATTTGTGTCATTCTAATAAATATTCTCCATTCTTAACATTTAAAGTTGTGGCCTTCTGCTTTTCTGTCTTCCCTCTTCTGTTCTTTTTCTTCTGGAATCTTCATGTAATAGCCACTTTAAAATCCTCTGTATCTTCTGAATTCTTTTGAATTACTACTTGATTATTATAAATTTATTTTACTGACGCTTGAACAAATAAATGAACTTCTTCCAGTGTTGAGTAGTAGCTTCAACTGAGTACTTCTGATACTAGGATTCCTCGTGACTAGTTGACTGTCTTTGTCTTGATTCCTGTTTGATATTTATTATTTACTACCATTTCTTATCTGAGTTGAGTTGTCATCTAATTATTACAAATATGCCTAGTCATATGTCTTTCACTCCCTCACTTTTACTCAAGTGTTTCACTCTCTCACTTTCACTCTGCATTCCAAATATAGCATTATGTATCTGCAAGTGAAATCCGTCAATTCTGTTATATTCCCAACACCTGATTCATCAGAATGAACTGAATCACTATAAAGTGGAGAATTACCTCGTAGAGGTGTTCTTGATCTATCATGCATAAACACTGTCTCAGCACCAGACTCAATAACGTTTGCTAAATCACTGTCTAGTTGAGCCTCACCTCTTTGAGATGGGTTATCCCAAGATATTAATATATGTTAGGGAATCCTGCCTTGTTCTATCAAGGAGTTGCCTCACAGCTTCTCCATAAACGAGAGGTGGACATTCATTTTCAGGATCTGGAAATGTTCCTTCTAGGAGGGGCGACAGTAGGCAATGTAATTAATGGCCAATTAGAGCCTACGTTTCCTCGTAACCATGTGACGAGAATTTTGTATAAAATACCCTACTTGACTCATCTGAAGAATTCTTGTCAAGCAGTTGCCTCTCAAGCCCAGATAACTCTGAAAAAGAGATTTCCCTTTCGGGATGCAGAAGATTAACTTCTGTTTGAGGTAGATACCTTGGACAATGTAATGTATGGCTAATTAGAGTCTGTATCTCCTCTGAATGCTTATACCTCTCACTGTGCACGCCTTGTAATGTGTTCATAGTATTTATTTGTTTAGGTTTACCATCAGCGTGAGTGCCAGTGGTGTGCTTGACTCATTACAAGATGCTCTAGCTGACGAGTGAATTTCAATGGACTCACCCTGTTGAGAGAATGATTCCAGAGACAGTTTTATTGCCTTTTCAGCTCTGCATCCTTTTGAAAAGATGCAGATGAGCTTACAGTTACCTCAGTTATATACTACTTTTCTTCTCTGGAGGTAGAGTTATGGGTGCACTTCCGACTTCATCTTTATTTGCTGCATCAAGTGTAGTTTCTCCCTTATCAACCTTTAATTAACATGTGTTCCTTATATCTCCAGGGGTTAATATATGGAAGTGGATGAATTAGTATTTGGTACTATGGCCTGGGTAAGAGATTGATGGGTTTTCAACCTCTTGGCCAGCTTCTTAAGCCACTGAGGGCTAAAGGAAAGAATCAATAAGATAAAAACATAATCACCTCAACATTCCAAAACATATTTTTCATCTCAAAGAGAAGGAAAAATATAATAAGGAATGGTAATGGATTGCATTAAAGCGCTTTTAGTAAAAGAGTTTTGTCAGATCTAAAAATTTATCATTTAAGAGCATGATACGAAATTTTCTTTAAGATACTTATACCATAATAAAACGCGTGAATGTGTATCAGAAAAAAATTCTATCCCCTATGAATTTCTTATAAGGCAAACTTCCCATAATAAAATGCGGGAATTTACACCAAAGAAGAAATTCAACTCTCTTACCAAATTATATCTCAATAAAATGACTCATTTCCTTTAAAACCTAAGCACTGTATGTTTTGAAAACAGTTTTGCAAGACATCCTTATCAGATAGAGGACTATGATTTTCCGACTCATAATTCAATCATGATTTACATCATTTTCGTCCACCTGATAGTATCCCCGACTTAAGATAAAAACATGACAATTAGGGTGAATGTATGCTTAACAATACAGTACAAGGCCTTCAAAGTAACAAACACTGTTTAGGTACTATGAATCAATGTGAAACATACATTGAAACAAGTGTTTGAAAACAAATCATTTTACAAGTGATTGGTAACTCGAAGTTAAAAACAATTTCTCCAAATAAAATAGCAGTCACAAAATTTCTACCACTTTAAAAGGAAAAATTAAGAAAGAAAAAGTTTTGTACAATAAAACTTTTAAAACTAGCTTTTGGGAGAGGATAAAAGATTTTGAGATTTGAAGAAAGATTATCCTCAAGAAAAGTTTGATTCATACCCTAGGATTTAGAAATCAAAGTAGGGCTATAAATCAAAATAATTTTAAAAGAGAAGTTTTGAAAAAGAATTTTGATATTTTCTTTTCTAAAACGGATAGAAAAATGAATGTATCTTTGAATAAGACATTTTGAAAAAGAAATAGACAAGAAGTTCTTTTTAATACATTCAGGTTAAAACTCAGTCAAAGAAAGAAAACTAAATATATTAATACTAACGGCTTTTTCAAAAACCAATTTTTACTTAGAATAAAGACTAAACAAATCCATTAGTATCAATATGTCACAATTATTTTATAATAAAATATTAATCAATTATCACAAAGTAATAAAAGAGAATATTTATACTACGAATAATTATGCTGCAAATTTATTTTAATTTACTTAAATCATGGAACCAATATATCACTGAATTTTTTTTATATCATCATAATTTAAATAAATCAAAATAAATTAAATACCTATATTTTACTAAACAATTACCAATAACATGAATATATATAAATCAAAAAGGCATGACAATCATTCAGTAGAACAATAAGCATTAAGACATATTTTTATTATTAGTGCTTTCAGATAAACAACTTGTATTATCACTAATATTAAAAATATCACAATTAATTGCATGGAAATGTTAACAAAATATAATTACTTGATATTTATCAATAATTTCAAAATGCAAGAAATTATGCTTCTAACATTTTATCAAATCAAAATTATGAAACTAATAAACATTGAATTGCTTCAATCCATAATTTTAATAAGATAAACTAATTTCGCTAAATACCAAAATATTCATTAGATTGAATATTTGCATCTAACTTCCTACGCTATATCTAATAATTGTCACTTTAGCATATTACAATTATACTCATAACAATTATTAACGATATACGTAAGCTCGAGAAAATAGTTGAATAGAAATTCACAAGTCCTTTAAATATTGACATTTAATACTTATGATCCTAATAACAACTTCTCACAAATAAAATCAAATTTTAGAAATATTTTCTAAGTATATAAAATATTGAGAGTTTTATACACATGACTTAGAAAATACTTCATCTTCCAATATTAGTGAGTTTTGAAATATGCATTATTTATTTAGAACAGTAATTCTAAACACTGTCACTAATATAAAAAGTATCACAATTATTTGTAATAAAATATTTAAAAATATCAGAGAAAAATATCAGAGCAATTGAGCAAGATATCATTCACTAATATTCATCAAATATTTAATATACACATAATTATGCTGTTAACTTTATGCTAAATCATTTAACTACCACATATGCATAATAACATTGTAAACATGAGTTCACAAGTATTAAATCTTCCACATTTAAATAATATCCCAAGTTTACTAACCAACTTAGACAAAATAAATTTACCACATATGCATATAACATTGTAAGCATGATAATTAAACTAATAGCAAAAAGTATGAGGTACTGGATTTAAAAATAAATTAACAAGTCCTTTAAATGTGGACGATTTAATACTTGTGAACTCATTTGAGAATTCCTTACAGATTGGATTTCCAACAAATACGCACATAAATAATATCCCAAGTTCACTAACCAACTTAGATAAAATAAATTTATCAAGTTGTTCAGCAAATATCTGCAAGTTATTCTACTAAGCACAATCTCGAAAGAAATGATACTTGATGTCCATGCGCTTGTTCCATACGTGATGTAGAGAATATCCAACAGAGTTGTTGGAGTTGAAGAAGTTTCCTTGTCTAGAAGATTAGAGCATCACATTCACATGTTGCTTTAATTTTAGCCTTTGCTGCAACTATGTGTGTTTAATGCTTTCTCTCATTTCAATAAGAATTCAACTTCTTCCACAAAATTGACAGTTTCTAGGAATGAATTCCTTGTCTTTCTTACAACCTGCATCATCTATATCTATATAGCCAATTAGGTTAAACCTTTTATCTTTAGGGTACCTGATTCTAAGAATTGGTGATCCCCTAAGATATCTAACAAATCATAACTTAGTTATAAGATAAGATTCTCTAGTATCCACTTGGAAACTTGCACATAGGCATATCGAGAATGCAATATATGGTCTTTATGCACTTGAATAAGTAATGAGCTGATCATACCTCTATAGCTTGTCACTTTAGTTCATATACTTGATTTGCCCTGATCAAGCTTAGTGGTTTGTTGGAAAGAAGTCTTGGCAGGTCTAGAATCTTTCAAATTGCGCATCTTCAAAAGATCTTTGACTTACTTTAATTGCCATCATTTTTTCAAATTACTTATAATCAAAAAAAAATTGCAACTCTTCCAACATGCTCATGTTGTACCTACTCTGCATTTATTTAGCAAAATATCTCTTGCACAAGTTTTGTTAGACCCACATATAATATAATCATGGTATACTAGCACATATTTTACATAATGTGTGTGCCTTGTATTCTAGAGAGATATGTGTATAACGAATCTATCAAAATCATTTTCAGGTAATTAGTAGTTAGAGTATCATACCATGTCCTTGATGATTTGCTTGAATCCCTAACTCTGTTAGGTCCTCATCTTGTTAGGCCTAATTGTTAGGTCCTAAAAGGATCAAGTCTCGTCACTAGTGCTTGTTGTTAGATCTTGAAAGTCCTGAAAATTCTATTTCCATCATCGTCAATACCTTCTACTTGATAGTAACCTGTAGCAACCATTTTGGCTTTGTCCCTCATAATAATGCCAATAACTATCCAGTTTCTGAGAACCCTTACAGTACCAATTTCAGCTTCGTCTTGTGGTCTGGGTTCCAGCTTCAGTAGTTTCTGCCTTTTGAACTGATTGAGATCATCTTGCATTGCAATCACCCAATCTGGATTAATCAGTGCTTCTTCAGTATTCTTTGGGATTCCAGATGTTATGTCCCGAAAAATATATTTTCATTTTGATAAACACTTCTAGCCTTTACTCAATAATACGGTTTACTAAGAACTAGACTCCAGGATTGACTTTGAGTTCAAACCTTTTGTCCTAGCAGATATGTTCTTGATGTATTCCTTTGATCTTCATTGTGTTGAGTACGACTAATAGATCCTTCTTTTATTTTCTCCCCCAGAGTTGTTGTTAGGATGTTTTGAAGATCCTTCACCTTTTTCAGTGGATTCTGTTAAATTTCACGAGTTGTATAGTTTGACTACCATTTCCACTAATAGGATCTGAATCATCATCATTATCATTGATTCCTTTTACAACCTCAGTTTCACAATCAGTATCTGAATTTGACTCTGACAGGATGTCAAACTTCAAATATTTAGAATAGTCATTCATTTGAATGCTTGGGAGCTTGGTGTAGTAGGTCGACACATTCAGACTTTCAATCACGTTCTAGTTTTCAATCACATACGCCTCATAAGCTTTCGGCTTCAATGAGTAGCCTAGGAAATTTTTCCATGAGCCTTAACTTCAACTTCGCCAAGATGCTCATCTAAATCTTCATTAAATATCAATTTCCTCTAAATACATGAAAGAGCTTCAGTGTTTGCTTCTGGTTGACCATTAACTCATATGATGTCTTTTCACTATCTTTGTTGATTAAAGCATCATGCTATGTTAATTGCTTCAGCTTCAAAGTACCTTTATCAGTGCAGACTTCATTTAGAACTTCATTTAGAACTTCATTCACGAAATTCAATTCCATTATATGACTTCAAAGTTCTGACAGCTTACTTTGCTTCCAACTTGATCTACCTGATGCGATCAATTACCATTAGTGATATTTTGTTTGTTGAATGCACGAACATCACCAACTTGTAATTAAGGTTGTCACCAACTACCACTAAACATATTTCTTCCATGACATAATTTGCTTCAGAGTGATGTTTTCATTGACTTCCTTATATGACATACTTCAAAATGTCCTTCTAGATAGAATTCCATAAGAAGCAGTCCTCTCACCAATTTCTTCTTTATCAAAGAATCCATTGTCTTTTTTACCAAGTGTGAGAGCTTCTTATGCCATAACTAACTCTTTACTGATGAAGCTTTACTGAAAAGTTCACTTCACCTTTGCATACAAAATCCATGTCAACTATGAACAAACTTCCTCACTTTCAGATGATTGAGCTTCCAACCTTATTCTTTGAGATCAAGCACTTTTCCTTTTCAATGCTTTTCCAGAAAACCCTTGACAAAGAATTCCTTAGTGCCCTATAGATAGTGCTGAAGTCCGTTGACAAGAAAGATGCTTCACTGATGACCATTCCAAAATCATGATAGCCAGATCCCTTGTACATCCTTTGATGTCATCTCCAAAGGTTACCATTGGGTAGGCTTTCTTAACCAACTGTGATGTCAGAGCTCCAATCTTAATCATATGCCTCGAACAATAAATGTCATGAAGTCACATAACTTTTATCTTTTGTTACGTACTCTACAATCACAAATAATTAATCTTCTTGGTACTCAACTTCAATTGAGTCCAGATGGGTTAGAGATATTACTTTCAACAGTAGTAACAACAGCTTCAATATGCATATTAGAAAATTCAGTACTATCTACGTTAATCATTATACACATGTGTAACCGATATAAAGTAGATTTACAGATATTCAATAATTTTTTAACAGATATTCAATAATTTTTTAAAAGCACATGGATAGAAGAACTAACTAATTACTAATTCTGTCTCATCCATTTCTGTCATTGTCTAACATTTTTATCTATCTCTAATTACCTAAGTCAGTTTTAGATTAAGCTTCGAATCTACATATGTTACTGATTACTTAGATAATTCTACCATCTTTTAATCATTTTATCCCTAATAAGAAATACCTAATCTAATATGGCATTTAAGTGCAACTATGTGAGTGGAGCATATCATATGAAAATAAGCACATAAACAATTCAAGATATGCAGAATATTTGAATAAAATATTATGAGTAATATCAAATTTCACATACACTTAACAAGTCATTCATAAGAACAAATATGAAATATGTGATCTATGACATGTGTGTCTATTAGCAATTTTCATAACATTAGCAGAGGTATTAA
Organism: Oenanthe sinensis; assembly: GCA_028671895.1. Classification (NCBI taxonomy): domain Eukaryota; kingdom Viridiplantae; phylum Streptophyta; class Magnoliopsida; order Apiales; family Apiaceae; genus Oenanthe; species Oenanthe sinensis. The sequence goes on from CM053807.1 coordinate 18,408,050, forward strand.
ATTACAGAAGATTTAAATCAAGTTTAAGCAAATGTTTAGGGATACACCTAATCATCTATAACACCCTATCTAATTCTAGATATTCATTTTACCACATATAAAACCAAGTATGAAACGTACTTATTTAAACTCATGAATCCTAGCATGCAATCTTATTCTTAGCAATCAATTAAACATTTAAGTCCTAAGATGTTAACATGCTGACATGGATATAATACAATTCAATACCTAATAATCATACAGTTCTGAATTAGATGAAGTATACTAGTTAGAATGTGTACCTGTGAAGTGCTTAGTGATTCAACTCTAGTGTTGGTCATTGATGCCAAATATCTATATGGTTCATCACTGTCACTGATAGAATCAACCTTGCATTTAATCTTCACCAATAAGTGTTTTCCCTTACTGCATCCTCATTAATGCCTGAGATCCCTGCTTCAACACAACACAGTGTCTGTCATCATTTTCTTGTACATGCTTCTTCAAACTGTGTAGCAAATCCTTGATCTTGTCTTTCAAATATAAACCATCCCTGTCTTGCAACCGCCTCTTGAACTGTTCTTGAAAATATCCCTTATGGAATCTATAGGTAATGACCTTAGATTAATAATTTGGATTCCTTCTTAATCTGATGTCACTGAACTTCCTGTTTGCCCTACAGGCTTGACTTGCAGTCCAGTTTTAAGATATTCCAAAGTGTCAAACTCACATACAACACCTTGACCACTACCTCGAGCTGCTACATCTTCAATCAGCTTCTTGGATCAATTCGTTTCTGTTCAGAGGTTTCCAACCTTGACTTCAATCAAATTTGGTTCATGGGTCACAAATACAGTAGATATGCTAACAACCTGCTTTACCAAATATTTTCTTTTTTAGCTCTTGTTTTAGTTTATAGGCCTTCAGCACATACAGTTCTTCTACAGACAACGTGATTGTATCATTAAATCCCTGTTGGCTGTAATCCTGTGTTCCAGATGATCTGCAGTGCTAGCACGAACTTCCTGTAATCTCCCTGTGGAATAATCTTTAAGGCTTGTACTGAGATTCCAGGTAGTCCAGTCTATTCTCCTTCACTACTTCAAACCCCTAATATTTTTCATCCAAAAATTCAAATCAAATTAACTAAAAACTGTACCCAAATAATTTCTTCTTTTACAGCTTCCAAAATATTAGTGGGATCCTATGGAGTAAACCTCTGAGGAAAATATTACCACTATTTCTTTAGTTTGTTCCAGAATTAACCTCATCGGATAAACTCCAGTCAATTTTAGTTGTCTTCAATACCCGGAAATCTTCAACTACAAACCCTTTGTTGGGTCCCGGAAGTATCGTAGAAGGGGGGTTGAATGCGATACTGACAATAATTTAAAATTCTTCTCAGAATTTGCGGAATTAAATTATTGCTAAAGCTGAGGGTAGAGTATTTGTAGTGTTTGGGAGACTAACTTACTAGCTTTCTATTTTTATGATATAACATTTAAGATATAGAAATTAGCAAGTAAGTAAACAAGATTCAAGTTAAATACGTATATTAAAACTTGAAAGGGTATTACAACATTCGGTAGAATAAACATTTAATTCCTAGAACAAATTTGACATGAATTGTTCTACTTAGGAATTAAAACCAAACCAGCACAGAAAGTCTGTGAATATGACGTTGCAGACAAATTGCTGAATTTGCTGTTTTTCTACTTGAGGAAGTATGAAGAATTGAAGCCTTCATCTCATATTTATAGAGATTTCAAAAAGGTTGCTATGACCTTTTTGAGTATGACTTTATTTCAAGAAAATAAGTCTGTATGACTTATTTTAACACTTGTATGACTTATAAAAGACTGGGCATGACTTATTTTGGTCGGTATGACTTATTTTATTAATTAAAAAATCGGTATGACTTTTTAATTAAATAAAAAATAAGTCCAGCATGACCTTTTGAACACAGAAAATTCGGTATGACTTATTCTGGTATGACTTTAGGTCGGCAGAAGCTCGGTATGACTTATTTTAATTAATTAAAAAAATTGGTATGACTTTTTGATTAAATAAAATCAGTATGACCTTTTAATCTTCAACTCCAGCATGACCTTTTCTTCATTCTGCTCGGTATGACATCTGCTTGAATTGTTCGGTATGACTTATGAATTATTCGGTATGACTTTCATCAACTGCATGCTTTTCATTTCATTTCTTCTTTGTGTGGACACGTGGCATGCTCTGATTGGTTGAAGAAATCTCCTGCCATTTCAATTCAAAAATCAAAGGGGCCTATTTCGTCTTTTAGTGAATAGGCTCCGTAGAAATGCTTTTCGACCCGCACAGCTTATAATCTTTGATTAATAAATAATAAATTTAATTCATAAATTATAAAAATAAATATCTAATATTATTTAGATATTTATAAATATAATTTACTAAATAAATAAAATATTTATTAATTAAAATAAATCCTTACGCTCTAAGCTGCGGTCTTCTGATGGTCTGGAACCGAACTCCTTTTGACTTGGAAATGATAAATCAATTCCAACCGGGGTTCCACCTTTAAGAATATATGACTCTGCATTTCTTCTGTGTCAATTCTTTTACCGCCTTGTCTTCAAGTCAGTACCGTATCTCTTTGAGCTTCCAGCTTCTGTCTTCTATCATTCTAAAATAATTCTAAATTAATTAATCCTTTAATTAATTTTAAAAATAAATTAATTCTGAGTGAATTAATTTACTAATTAAATTAACAAATTAATTTAATTAATTAATAGAGAATTAAATTAAAGGCTTGACTATTGTTGATGTAGATAAGACTCTTCTGTTCTTCAACAATAACCTTTTTAACCACTTGAACTTTTTGATGATGAATCTTCACTGACATTGTTGACACCCTGTGCACTGGTCTGGTTCACGGATGACTAACTACAATGTTGATTCTCATTTCTGCTGTAGTGGTCTTTGTGTCTTGTCTTGTCATGTCATGGCTTCTTTTTGTTCTTCCTCTATATTCAACATTTATTATTTACTTCGCTTTCTTATCTGAGTTGAGTTGTCATCTATTTTTTACAAATAGGACTAGTAATATGACTTTCAATCTCCCCCTATTTGTTGTTAAACATTTAACACACAAATTCTTAGAGGATAACTCAACTAACAACTAAGAAAATAAATACAACATTTAAGAACTGTAAATAATAAATTGTTTTCTGGATCATATAATACATTTCCAGATTTCAATTATGAAAGATAAATATAAGATAGATGTTCCTCTAGACTGAACATATTTAACAAAGTTCTATCTTGACTTACCTATCATTACTAGTTTCAGAAGTATCAACTTCACCTTCTTCTAGAGATCAGGTGTCATTGGTAGATCTTCAGTGACTGGTTTCTCTGGATCAGATTCTGCATTTCCAGATTTCTTGAGAAACTGAAATGAAAGATGTTTGTTCCTCTAGAACTGTACATATTATACAAGTAGTATTATCTTCATTTCTCAGACTCATCACTACTCCCCCTTAGAATGGCAGGGATGAAGTCTTGTTCTCTTCTTATTACCACTTCTCCTCTATTTCTCCAACTTCTGTCTTCACTTCTCTCCCAAGGTGAATTCATTCTCCCCTTATGTGAATTATCCAACCAATTTAATAGAAGTAATAACAAACATGGCATACATACAGCATTAAACCATCGCAGATATAAAAAATGCAAACTATGACATGTTATGCATTTTAGAAAATCCAGTTAATCCTATATACAAGAATTTTCTAAAATCAAATGGATCCAATCCAAGCATGTTGTTATATACCCCCTTTTCAACAATGGAGTAATCCTCTTCTAGTAAAAGTCTTTGTTAAACAATTCTCCCATTTGGATCTTGTTCAACACTTTTCCCTTTTTGGATCTACTTCTCCCTTTTTGGATCTTGTTCAACAGTTCGAACTGTTCAACACTTCTCCCCCTTAGTTGAGTAATCCTCTTCAGAATCCTTAATAATTAAAGAAATTTTATCCCCCTTAGTTGAGTAACATTTTAAATCTATAACAGATAATTGGGAATGGGATTTGGTAATTGTGCTAGTGTGTGATTTTCTTTTGTGTTTCTGACAAGTGTTTCGCTCATATACTCTCTAAGTGTTTCACTCATAGAATATATATTTTCACTCTTTCTCACTTGTGTTTCACTCTTTCCTCACAACACTATTTCTCTCTCTCAGTACGGATGACACAATCGTTTGTACCTGCAAGAAAGATCACCATAGCCCCTTCAAGAGAGGTCACTGGTGGTGCAATGGGGTTTCGTAAATCCCCGTCCTCAATTGAATCCATTAAAATATTTGAATTTAAAAACTGAATTGCTTCAGGAATAGATTCAATGAGTTGTTGATCATCTAAGATGATCTGTTCCGTTAGGAATCCAGATATGTTCCATCTGGGGAGTGAGACAAGGATCTATAATGTAGCAAATGATCCAAGTTTCCTCCTGACGCCTGTGAAGGCATGTTGATTCAGTCAGAATCATCAATCATCCTTCCTTCCTTGATATGGAAGTTTAGAATAATTGCTTCCGTCAAATCATCCTTAGTATGTGACAATCCTTACAGTGCATTTGAATATACATTTATGGTTTGCAGTGTTTGAGAGTGTCCAGATGAAGTTAACTCTTTACAAATGGCCTTGGCTGACAGGCCGAATTCAATAGACTCACTCTGTTGAGAGAATGAACCAGTAACAGTTTTGCCATTTGCAAATCTATACCCTTTTGGGAGGATATAAATTAGTTAGCAGTTGCCTTGGTTTCAATTTCATATTCTAACTAGAGGCAGAGCTGCTGGAACACTCATAGATACTTCTCTTTTCTAGTGCACTAGAGGCACTTACTCTCTCACTTTCTTTAGTTGATAAAACTTTTCTTTTCAGGGGTTTAGTAGATGAAGTTGTATCTCTTTGAGTGTTTGGTTCTATGATCTGTGTTAGAGATTGTAGGTTTTCAATCCCTTGATCTTATCCTATAGCCACTGAGGGCTCAATATATCAATTGTATATATATATATTCATATCAATTGATTAGAGAATATATCAAGATCGAGATTACCTGCTTTTACCTCGAGTCGATTGCTCTTGTTCGGCAGGACACAAATATGCTTTTATTATTAGTGACTTTCAGATAAACAATATATATTATCACTAACAACAAAAATCATAATTAATTGCAATGAAACAATAACAAATTATCAAACTATGATAATTAATAATAATTTCAAAAAGCAAGTAATTATTCTCCTAATATCTCATCGTATTAAAACTATGAAACTAATAAACATTTAATTGCTTCAATTCATAATTTTAATAAGACAAACTACCCTTGCTAAATACTAAATAATCATAGGAATGAAAATTAGCATTTAACTTCATACATTATATCAGAGATATATGTAAGCTCGAGAAAGTAGATGTAAAGAAATTCACAAGTCCTTTAAATATTGACATTTAATACTTATGATTCTTAGAACAATTTCTCGTAGACAAAAATAAATTTTAAAAATAACATGAAATAATAAAAAAACTATAAAGTAAAAATATGCCAATTTTATAGGAAAAATAAATATGCCAATCGTTGAAAAAAAATATTATTATAGCGCATGATACGAAATTTTCTTTAAGATACATGTCCCTTAATAAAACGCGGGAAAGTTGTATCTGAGAAGAAAGTTTCTATCACTTATGAATTTCCTATAAGACAAATTTCCCATAATAAAATGCGAGAATTTGTACCAAAGAAGAAATTCAATTCTCTTAAGGAAAATATATATTTACAGTATGAATGCCAATTAAATAAAACTGTACAAAACTAAAAATGTTGCATGTACCTCTCACTGTGCACGCCTTGCAATGTGTTCCTAGAATTTATCTATTTAGGCTTACCATCAGCGTGAGTGCCGGTGGTGTGCTTGACTCATTACAAAGTGCTCTAGCTGACGAGCGAATTTCAATGGATTCATCCTGTAGAGAGAATGATTCCAGAGACAGTTTTATTGCCTTTTCAGCTCTGCATCCTTTTGAGAAGATGCAGATGAGCTTACAGTTACCTCAGTTATATACTCCTTTTCTTCTCTGGAGGTAGAGCTGTGGGTGCACTTTCGACATCATCCTTATTTGCTGCATCGAGTGCAGTTTCTCCCTTATCAACCTCTAACTTACACGAGTTCCTTATATCTCCAGGGGTTAATATATGGAAGTGGATGAATTGGTGTTTGGTACTATGGCCTGGGTAAGAGATTGATGGGTTTTCAACCTCTTGGCCAGTTTCAAAAGCCACTAGGGGCTAACTGGAAAGAACCAATCGAGATAAAAAGATAATCACCTTAACATTCCAAAACATATTTTTCATCCAAGGAGAAGGAAAAATATAATAAGGAATGGTAATAGATTGCATTAAAGTACTTTTAGTAAAAAGAGTTTTGTCAGAACTAAAGATTTATCAATTAAAAGCAAGATACGAAATTTCCTTTAAGATACATATCCCATAATAAAACGCGGGAAAGTTGTATCAGAGAAGAAAGTTTATATCCTTTATGAATTTCCTATAAGGCAAACTTTCCATAATAAAACGCGGGAGTTTATACCAAAGAAGAAATTCAACTCTCTTACCAAATTATATCTCGATAAAATGACTCTTTTCCTTTATACCTTAATACTGTACTATTTGAAAATAGTTTTGCAAACCATCCTTATTAGATAGAGGACTATGATTTTCCGACTCATAAAGCAATTATGATATTCATCATTTTCGTCCACCTGATATTATCCCTAACTTAAAATAGAAAATTTCATTACCATAGGGGTGGATGTATTCTTAGCAATACAGTATAAGGCCTTCAAAGCAACAACCACTGTTAAGGTACTTTGAATCAATGTGCAACAAACATTGAAACAAGTATTTGAAAATAAATCATTTTACAAATGGTTGATACCTAGAAGTAAAAACAATTTTGGAAATATTTCTAAGTATATAAAATATTGAGAATTTTATATACGCATAACTTAGAAAATACTTCCGTTTTTCAATATTAGTGTTTTTGAAATATGCATTGATTATTTAGATCAGTAATTCTAAATAATGTCACTAATATTAAAAGTGTCGCAATTATTTGTAACAAAATATTTAAAAACATCAGAGAAAAATATCAAAACAATTAAGTAAGATATCATTAACTGATACTCATTAAATAGTTATCATACAAATAATTATGCTGCATATTATTTTAATTCATTTAAATCATGAGACTGATCTGACATTGAATTGTCTAACATCATAATTTTAAATCAATTAAGATAATATACAAACTTATGCTAGAACACCTAATTACCACATATGCATATAATATTATAAACATGATAATTAAAGTAGTAGCAATAAGTACGAGGTTCTGGATTTCAGATAAATTCACAAGTCCTTTAAATATGGAAAATTTAATACTTGTGAACTCATTTAAGAATTCGTTGCAGATGAGATTTCCAACAAATATGCACATACATAATATCTTAACTTTACTAACCAACTTAGACAAAATGAATTTATCAAGCTGTTTAGCAAATATCTGCAAGTTATTCTACTAAGGACTACTCTCGATATAAATGATACCTGGTGTCCATGCGCTTGTTTCCGTGAGTAGTGAAGAGATTATCCAGCAGAGTTGATGGAGTTTGACAGCTTCTGGTAATTACCTCTCTGTCTTTCTTATAACCTGCATTATCTATATCTATATAGCCAATTTGGTTAAACTTATTATCTTTAGGGTACCTGATTCTTAGAATTGGTAATCCCTTAAGATATCTAACAATTCATATCTTAGCTATAAGATTAGATTCTCTAGTATCCACGTGGAAACTTGCACCTAGGCATATAGAGAATAAAATATATAGTCTTTATGCACAGTAGACCCATATATAATATAACCATGGTATACTTGCACTAAACATTATGTGTGTGTGCCTTGTATTCTAGAGAGATATGTGTATAACGACTCTAATATAAAATCATATTCAAGTAATTAGTAGTTAGAGTGTCATACCATGTCCTTGACGATTGCTTGATCTCTTACCTCCATCATAGAGAGCTTTGTGAACAGAATGATATACAAATTCTAGTGGATATGAAACTTCAAAGTCCAAGAGTTGTTGTACATCAACTTGTTCAGCCCTAATAGTATCAAGTCTCGTCTCTGGTGCTTTAGTTAGATCTTGAAAGTCCCGAAGATTCTGTTTCCATCATCGTCGATACCTTCTGTAGCAACCAGTTTGGCTTTGTCCCTCATAACAATGCCAAATTTCATCCAGTCTCTGAAAACCCTTACAGTACCAATTACAACTTTGTCTTGTGGTCTGGGTTCCAGATTCAGTAGATTCTGCCTTCGAACTGATTGAGATCATCTTGCATTTGCAATCACCCAATCTGGATCAATCAGTGCTTCTTCAATCTTCTTTAGGATACCAACTGTTTAACAATTGTTATTTCCCGAAGAATAACCATTTACTTTGCATAGCACTTCTAGTCTTTACTCTAGTATACGGATCACTAAGAACTAGACTCCAAGAATGACTTAGACTCCAAACCCTTTGTCTCGGCAGATATGTTCTTAATGTATTCCTTTGATCTTCATTATGTTGAGTATGACTAGTAGATCCTTCTTTGCTCCCCCTGAGTTGCTGCTAGGATGTGTTGAAGATCCTTCACCTTGTTGAGTGGATTCTGTTAAAGTCCATGAGTTATGTAGATTCACTACCATTTCCACTACTAGGATCTGAATAATCATCATTAACATTGATTCCTTCTGCAACCTCAGTTTCATCATCAATATCTGAATATGACTCTGACAAGATGTCAAGCTTTACAGATTCAGAATAGACTTTTATTTTAATGCTCGGGAGCTCCTTGAATAGTGTAACACAGCCCTGATCTTGTCTTACTACTTTTAGCCTCATATGTTTCTTCAGTTGTGACCCCTAACGATTCTTAAATCCGTTTTGTATAAGTACAAAAACTAGAATGATCATTAGAGTCAGAAAAAAAATCTTCAGAGTTCCCCACTAATAAATCTATCCTATCTTTACATTTGAGCAGTTTGTGGAACTATAACATGAACAGTCGAATCATCCACAATAAAATTCAAATGCTCCGGAATAAACTTACTAATACGAAATGACCACTTTCCTCGAAACCGGGTCATATGCTTTGTGAATTAATTCTGAGCCAAAACGAAGAATTTTTCAACTACAAACCCTTTTGGAAAAATGGACCAAGTTTTAATATCTTTAGATTATAAATTAAATCTATATAAATTTAACTAATAAATTTACTTAAATTAAATTTATAAAATAAATTCATTTAAATTAATTTTATAAAATAAACTTTTTCAAGTTTAAATAATAAACTCATTTAAATAAATTCACAAAATAAATTTATTTTAAATAACATTTATAAAATAAATTTATTTAAAGTAAAATTTATAAAATAAAATTATTTAAACAAATTTAAATTATAAAAGGAAATCTATTTAAATTTAAAGAATAAATTTATTTAAATTAAAATTTATAAAGTAAACTTATTTAAATTAAGTTTATAAAAGAAACTTTTTCAAGTTTAAATAATAAACTCATTTAAATTAAATTTACAAAATTAATTTATTTTAAATAACATTTATAAAATAAATTTATCTAAATTTAAATTTATAAACTAAATTTATTTAACAAGGCCTCTAGACATTCAGAGTTCAAAACAGCTTCGGTACCCTGAGCTTCACTGGACTACGGATCTTGATTTGTATATCAATCAGCTTGCTCTGATACCAATTGTTGGGTCCCGGAAGTATCGTAGAAGGGGGGTTGAATGCGATACTGACAACAATTTAAAATTCTTCTCAGAATTTGCGGAATTAAATTATTGCTAAAGCTGAGGGTTAGAGTATTTGTAGTGTTTGGGAGACTGACTTACTAGCTTTCTATTTTTATGATATAACATTTAAGATATAGAAATTAGCAAGTAAGTAAACAAGATTCAAGTTAAATACGTATATTAAAACTTGAAAGGGTATTACAACATTCGGTAGAATAAACATTTAATTCCTAGAACAAATTTGACTTGAATTGTTCTACTTAGGAATTAAAACCAAACCAGCACAGAAAGTCTGTGAATATGACGTTGCAGACAAATTGCTGAATTTGCTATTTTTCCACTTGAGGAAGTATGAAGAATTGAAGCCTTCATCTCATATTTATAGAGATTTCAAAAAGGCCGCTATGACCTTTTTGAGTATGACTTTATTTCAAGAAAATAAGTCTGTATGACTTATTTTAACACTTGTATGACTTATAAAAGACTGGGCATGACTTATTTTGGTCGGTATGACTTATTTTATTAATTAAAAAATCGGTATGACTTTTTAATTAAATAAAAAATAAGTCCAGCATGACCTTTTGAACACAGAAAATTCGGTATGACTTATTCTGGTATGACTTTAGGTCGGTAGAAGCTCGGTATGACTTATTTTAATTAATTAAAAAAATCGGTATGACTTTTTAATTAAATAAAATCAGTATGACCTTTTAATCTTCAACTCCAGCATGACCTTTTCTTCATTCTGCTCGGTATGACATCTGCTTGAATTGTTCGGTATGACTTATGAATTATTCGGTATGACTTTCATCAATTGCATGCTTTTCATTTCATTTCTTCTTTGTGTGGACACGTGTCATGCTCTGATTGGTTGAAGAAATCTCCTGCCATTTCAATTCAAAAATCAAAGGGGCCTATTTCGTCTTTTAGTGAATAGGCTCCGTAGAAATGCTTTTCGACCCGCACAGCTTATAATCTTTGATTAATAAATAATAAATTTAATTCATAAATTATAAAAATAAATATCTAATATTATTTAGATATTTATAAATATAATTTACTAAATAAATAAAATATTTATTAATTAAAATAAATCCTTACGCTCTAAGCTGCGGTCTTCTGATGGTCTGGAACCGAACTCCTTTAGACTTGGAAATGATAAATCAATTCCAACCGGGGTTCCACCTTTAAGAATATATGACTCTGCATTTCTTCCGTGTCAATTCTTTTACCGCCTTGTCTTCAAGTCAGTACCGTATCTCTTTGAGCTTCCAGCTTCTGTCTTCTATCATTCTAAAATAATTCTAAATTAATTAATCCTTTAATTAATTTAAGAAATAAATTAATTCTGAGTGAATTAATTTACTAATTAAATTAACAAATTAATTTAATTAATTAATAGAGAATTAAATTAAAGGCTTGACTATTGTTGATGTAGATAAGACTCTTCTGTTCTTCAACAATAACCTTTTTAACCACTTGAACTTTTTGATGACGAATCTTCACTGACATTGTTGACACCATGTGCACTGGTCTGGTTCACGGATGACTAACTACAATGTTGATTCTCATTTCTGCTGTAGTGGTCTTTATGTCTTGTCTTGTCATGTCATAGCTTCTTTTTGTTCTTCCTCTATATTCAACATTTATTATTTACTTCGCTTTCTTATCTCAGTTGAGTTGTCATCTATTTTTTACAAATAGGACTAGTAATATGACTTTTACCCTTAAGCACCCTCAAATTAATATTTAAGAAAAATTTAGATTTACAAAATTTTTATTTTTCTTAGAAAATAAATTAATCAAGAATAAAAATTTACAAATAATTAATTTTCAAGAATATTTGAAACTTCTTAAAAATTAAAAGTCCGTAAATTAATATGTTAAGAAAAATTTAGTTTTCAAGAATTTTAAATTTTCTGAAAAAATAAATAAATCTAAAAACAAATTAAAAAATAAAGGGTATAAAACTTGGGGTACCAACTAGCATTTTGATGATAAGTTGAACACAGGTAAGTGGCGCTGCTACATCTAATTATCTGTAAAGGCGTAATGAGCAAACAATGAATGGCGCAACAACAAAAATCCCTTATGCTGTAATGCATAAGTAGGTGCGTGACTTTGCTGCGTCAACCCACGCGCAAAAATGAGTGGCTCTATACATCACTGAGTCCATTTGGTTTAGAAAATGGATCACCGAAAATGTTTTAATAAATTTCAATTGTAAACTTTATTTAATTTATAAAATAAACTGATTAAAATTTATAATATAAACTTATAAAAGTTTATAAAATAAATTTAATATTAAGTTTTGAAAATAAACTAATTAAAATTTATAATATAAACTAATAAGAGTTTATAAAAAAATTATAAAATTTTATAAAATGAATTTAATATTAAATTTATAAAATAAACTAATTAAAATTTATAATATAAACTAATAAGAGTTTATGAAATAAATTTAATATTAAATTTATAAAATAAACTAATTAAAATTTATAATATAAACTAATAAAAGTTTATAAAACCAATTTTATAAAAGTTTATAAAATAACTTTATTAAAAGTTTATGATTAAACTTATTTAAAAGGCCTCTAAACATTTAAGTTCAAACAGCTTCGACACCCTGAGTTTCACTGGGTTACGGATCTTGATTTGTATATCAATCAGTGGGTTTTGATACCAATTGTTGGGTCCCGAAATATCGTAGAAGAGGGTTTGAATACGATATTCATAATAATTTAAATTCTTTTCGGAATTTACGGATAAATAAATTATTGCTTCAGAGTGGATTTGGCCATTTATAGTGTTTAGGTGAGCTGCCTACTAATTTTCTGTGAGTCCGGATAAATCAATTAGGTTTAACAAAATTAGCAAGTAAAATAAACGGGACAAGATTCGAGGAATATATCTTTTATATATATACCCGGACGTTGCTACACCCAATTAAAAATATAACTGGTTTCCAAACAACAATTTAGTTCTTTGCTACTAACACAAAAATATAAGGCTCAGTTCCTATACCAATATATCTAAATTAGTACAAGGAAAAACTGAGTCCGTAGGGAGTGATATCTAGAAGCCCTGAGCATTTTTCATTAAAGAACTGGGTCCTAATATCTGACTGGTAGCAAGGTATGGGTGTGTATAAATTATCACTTCTTGCTCCGGCCATGGCTGTTCTCTACATTTTTGGTTGAAGAAGACGACTCCTTGAAAATGAGTGGCTCTTGTATTTCTAATCTGTGTAGTCTTTTTAAATCAATAAAGTAGGCTGCTTGAATTTGATTGGCTGGGAGCTATGTGGGGCCAAGAAATATTTGTTGCGTCAAGAATATTATATTGCGCTTAACAATTTTGTTGCGCTTCAAATTTAGTTACGCCTGTCAAATTTAGTTGCGCCTTATTTTGATTTTCATAGTATAAGTGCGGTTTAGTCACTGCACTTTGACTCTCTATTCATTCCTTGATTGAAGTTCTCCAACTTCCATTTCTTGTACCAAAGTCTTGTCACATTACACCCTGTACCCTAAGCTATTTCCGTTCTTCGACTGTAGCTCAGAAACTTTCACTTTTTGTACCAAGGTTGTGACACTTTGCACCCTTTGAGCTATTTAGTTGTTAGCTGTTTAGATGTTTGACTGTAGCCTCTACAAATCACTTTTCGTACCTTAATAAATAACCGTTCTTTCCAAGTACGTTCTTCAACTTAACAATTCTTCTATAGTTAATACTCAGATTCCTTTCACAAACTGCTGACGCCTAGTGCAACTGGTCTGGTTTATAGACAACTAACTTTGATCCAGGTCCTCGTATTATAGCCTTACGTACATTGTTAAGTTTGCAGCAACTTCATTGCTTCTAACACTGACTGTCAATAAATACTGTACTTTCACTGGAATCTTTTCTGGTACTTAGACAACATCTCCATTACTACCACAATCTTGAATACTTCATTCTTTGTTCTTCACTGACGATTGAACATATAACTGAACTTCTTTCAGTGAGTATAGCTTCAAGACTGCAACTGTGTTGTTTAACCTTTGTCTTTACCTTGTCTTCAATCCTTCTAGATTCCTATGCTTCGAACACTGTCTATCTTCAATCAATGCCTTTACACTGAAATCTTCTAGTGACACTTCTATACTGAATCTTCAACACTTCTGAAACCCTGAAAGTCTTCAACCATTATTCTTCACTGAGACATGAACAAATTAATGTACTTCTCTCAATGACCTGTAGTAGACTTCAAAACTTCTTCTAATGTCTTGATTCATTGTATCTGCCTTTTCCTCATTTCTTCCTGATTTCTTTGTAGGCATATTATTATTTACTTGTCATATTCTAGTGTTGAGTTATCACGATTACTGTTCATACAGCTTCGTAATCTCAACAACATCATGGATTACACTCTCTTGAATGCTTTGAAACAATAGAGATGATTGGATGATAAGAGTGAGAATATGCAGGATGTGAGATGCAATTAATACACAAACAAACGATCAATTTAGTCTTGACATGATTTTAATTGATGAGAAGGTTAATAAATTTTTGTTATTTATTAATTTATTATAATTATGCATTCATACTAAATTTTTGATACTTTAATTTATTATAGAAAAATCTTATTCATGCAATGATTCAAAAGCATCTACTTTTTTTATTCAAACATATTTTGAAAGAAGGTTCTTTATATAGCATTAAAAAATTAAAATTCGTTAGTCCCAAATATCTTAGAAGGGGGGTTGAATACGATATTGTCCAATTTTAATTTAATTCGCGGAATGGTTCTTTATGGACTTTATACAGTTCGAACAGTTATATAATCAAACAGGTGATAAGCAATAACACAACAGTTCGGGGAATATATCTTTTGATTTATATAAACCCTAAGGTGCTCCACAAATCTAATCCTTAGATTAGTTACAGTGATCCACTAGTACAGTTACAGTTACAGTTAAAAGTTTTAATAAGAACAATCAAAGTAACAACAGCTGGGTACAAACTTAATGGCTTCTGTGTTTACTTCTCTTGAATGCTCTCTGTGTTTCTCTCTTCAATGCTCTCTGTATTTCTCTATATGTAAACTGAATGAATGAATACCAAAGACGATGCTTTGTTTCCTTTTTGTGTAGACTTTATCAACTAAGGATACGGGGCTCATTTAGGACCAAGTAAACTAGTTGCTTCTTCACTTCTTTTTATCCTTAGGTATCGGGAACAATTTACTGAGTAATTGTTTAACCCTCGATGAGTCTGTAAAATAAGTATCGGAGGATTAAAACAATTCCTGAAATAAACTCAATTATACCAAGATTTAGTAACCATCGGGAAGTGGGGTCCTTTGCTTTTGCATGACCCGATAATTAACATGTATCGGTGAATAAAACTCTCCACCATGCTTGCTAACTATCGATGATGTGTCACTTATTTTTTTCCTTTTCCGATAGTTAATAACTATCGGCTAATAGGACAAAATAGGTCCTTGAATATTCACCATTTCTTTTATTTCACCCGATGGTTGTTAACCATCTGTGAATAAGACAAAATAGCTTGATTAACCATTGGTGAATAAGACGAAACAACTTGACTAGGTTGACTTCTGGATACAGCTTCTGTAGTCTTCTTTCCTTAGCCAATTTCGAATCTTTTAAGCCTTTAATAACATTTCTTCCACTGCAACCAAGTCAAATAAATATTTCCTTGTTAATTCGACCTTGATTTATCCTGGGCCTAATTACATACCACTTCATGTTACTCATCTCAGTATCTGGCCAATTTTTCTGAATCAGTGATGCAATTCTCAAACTCTTTTGTGCTGTCGATTGGTGCAACTGGTCTGGTTCACAAATGACTAACAAGATCTTGATCTTCACATCTTCTTTGCTATGCAATTGACCTGTTCCATAATGATAAGAAGTGCTTCTAAGCTTCACTGGAATCTTCTGTTTTCTCTGTAGTAAAACCTTCTTCATCTTCAGAACCTTTGAAACACTTCAACTTTATTCTTCACTGAGGCTTGAACATGTTAATGAACTTCTTTCAGTGATCTTCAATGTCTTCAAAGCTTCCTCTAATATTTTGGTCTTTTGTATTCAACTTATAAATGATTCGCAGTCGATTCCGTGCTTCATTTTAATATAAGTTATCGACCATTAGTGTTGAGTTAGTTTCCTCGATAACATTTTACGTTACATTACATTTTGCTTTACAAAATTAGTTACAAGTACTGGCTAATATAGACCACTATGATATGAATTTAAAGTGATACGTACAATGGCCCCCACAAAAAGAATTGGAAGAAGGAATTATCAATGTATACTACATGGATTTGAGTTCATATGTCTCGATATAATTGAAACACATGTTAATGACACTAATATACTGTCAGGTATTTTGCTAAAATAAGATATTATAAGTCACACACACATATATAATTTTAAATTATATTCTTTAATATTTACATAATATTACTAATACTTATATAGATGTTGTGAGCTGTTTGACCTACATTGGTGGCATTGATATTTTTAGCGTGCGGCGGATGAAAAAAAGAGATTTTAGAATCATAACAAATTAGTAAGTTCTAAATTATAATACACATATCACACATATATAATTTTAAATTATATTCTTTAATATTTACATAATTTTACTAATAATTATTTACATGTCGTGGGTTTTTTGACATACATTGGTGACATTGATATTGTTAGCGCGCGGCGGATGGCAAAAAAAGATATCTTAGAATGATAACAAACTAGTAAGTTGTGAATTATAATACACATATATATTTTAAAATTTTATTTGATTTTATAATATTTATAAATTTAATACTAATATTTTGGTTTAATATAATTTTGTTATATCCAATTTTATCATATGCAGTTCAATAATCAGTAATGTAACTTTGTGAGAAAATTTTTAATAAATTTAAAATTTATTATGAGACCTCCGCGAAGTGTGGTTTTTTCACTAGTATATTTATATAAAGGAGAAGACGGAGACGGTTAGGTGGTGCTCCCAAATCATTCCAATGCATTTTTCTAATTTTCTCGAATTTTTGAATTACTAAATATTAAAAAATCTTAGTTACTTTATATTCTCCTAAACTTTCTCCAAATTATGAAAAATCTAAGTTACGTTATATTCTCCTAAACTTTCTTATCAAGTTAAGTAAATTATTATTATCCATAAGATTTTAAAATTTTAGAAAAGATATTATTATACGTAAGGTAATTAGAAATTTTAGAAAAGATATTAAATTATTAAAAATCAAAACTATTTTGATTTTTCAAAAAGACACTATCTATCATAAAAAAGTTAATTTATTCTTTTATTTAAATTGAATGGGTTTTCAACTAAAAAATAATAGAACAACACATTCAAAAAATAAATTAAAGATCAAGCATTGAAAAATAAATCACAACAAATTTATCATGGAACTATTTACATTCAGCGTCTAATACTGTTAGTAATTGTGCTCTAGAGACAATACTTTTTATATTTTAAGGAAAATATTTATTATTAAGGATTATGTTTTATTATTTATTTATTATGTTTTATTTACTGCGTAATAAATTGAAAGCATAATAAATGTCCTTGGAATTTTGATACGTATTATATATCTTGAGTATGTGACTTAAAAATGAGATTATATGAATAGTATCTTATTCCTAAAATTCCATAGTCGAGTATTATTATTTAAGGACAATAATAATGCACAAAGACTAGTATGTTTCTTGATAGATGACCACATCTCATTGGTCATAGGTATGGTGATACTAAAGTCAAGAACATAAGTGCATGTCTCAATGCATGACACTAGAATGACCCGCCATGAGATTCTACATGTTAAATAAGTGTCATAAGTAATTCTCACTGTGATAATGGTGTAATGATCCTTAGACCTGAAATCATTATATTTTTATACGAGAATTAATATATTTTGATTATATTAAAAGTTACCTTTGACCGGGTGATGATAAAAGTGGACATTGGGTATATTATGAATCGTATGAGAAATATGAATGATCTAGATGAGATTTAATCCTCCTAATTTTAGGAGCGATATTATTGGCTTCTTGTTTGAGTGAGACTATGAAATGCATGGTCGTGCTCAAATGTTGATTTGATTTTAATAGTCTACTCATCGATCAAGAAAATAAAGATTAAATTATGAAGAGGATGACACGAGACCCTTGGAATTTTGATACGTATTATATATCTTTAAATATGTGAATTAAAAATGAGATTATATGAATAGTATCTTATTCCTAAAATTTCCTAGTCGAGTATTATTATTCAAGGACAATAATAATTCACAAAGACTAGTATGTTTATTGACAGATGACCACATCTCATTGGTCATAGGTATGGTGATACTAAAGTCAAGAACAAAAGTGCATGTCTCAATGCATGGCACTGGAATGACCCGCCGTGAGATTCAACATATTAATAAGTGTCATAAGTAATTCTCATTGTGATAATGATGTAATGATCCTCTAACTTGAAATCATTATATTTCTATACGAGAATTAATTTACTTTGATTACACTAAAAGTTACCTTTAACCGGGTGATGATAAAGGTGGACATTGGGTATACTATGAATCGTATGAGAAATATGAATGATAGATAAATGATTTGACCTTCCTATTTAGGAGTGATATTATTGACATCTTGATTGTGTGAGACTATAAAATGCATGGTCGTGTTCAAATGTTGATTTGTTTAATAGTCTACTCATTAATCAAGGAAACTCAGATTAAACGTTGAAGAGGATGACACGAAACATGTCTCGAGTTTGATCTATAATATAAGGTTAAAAGGATTATATTACATGGAACATTATTCATGAAAGGCTTAATCAAATCACTGATTTTATTATTATTATTTGGGTAGCAATGATGTATTACTAGATGCCGCTCATTGTTTATAATTTTAAATAGATATTAAAATTGTTCTCAACGTAATAATAACCTATAGGGGTCACATACAAAGAATGCTTGAAGGAGAAATAATTTAAATTAAATAAGTAATTTATTTTATTTATGATATTAATTAAGAATGACTTAATTAATTATATAAATAGAATAAATGAATTACTTAAACTAATTCCAAAATTATTAATTAATTAATTAAATGAGACGTAATTAAATAATTTAGAATTTTGGATTAGTATTAATTATAATTAGATTATAATTAGAAAACTTATTCCTCCCTCTATATAATCTCTTTATAGGCTGATTTAATTAAAATACACATATTTTTCTAAAACCCTGCCCGTTTCGTGAAAAGAGGAAGATAGAGAGAGATAAGCAATTTTCGGGTGCTAGTATATATTAATCCTTCATGAAAAGTGTTCGAGTGGATACCGTAGAGCGTAGATCGCGAGAGCGGGATACGTGGTGATTAAACAAGGTTTGGACTCCATTAATCTTCCATTGATGAACTGTTAAAGCTTTTTAAGGTATTTGTTCTTAATCTCCGAATTAAATATCATGTTTCGCATGGATCCTGCGTTTTGGGTTTCATTTTTGTATTTATTTCGTGTTTATTCCGCTGCGTTTGTGCCTCGAAACCCTTCAATTAGTTGCAGCCTGAGCCTTGGTTTCCAACTTTGGTTCCTTTTGTTTTGGTGGGTTTAAATCCACTTTAACTTTGGAAGTTGACTTTTAGGGCTCAAATGCCTTAGAACTCATAGCAGATAAATCATGCACATTTGTAGATTTGACATTTTGATTAGCATGATTGTTATCAGATATATGCATGTTCCCTGGTATTCTAGGCAAGTTCATATTAGCATATGCAAAGAAATGGTTATACATATATGGAACCTGTGCATAAGGCATATGAACATTGGGTGCAACCAAATTAGAAGACATGTCATTCATGATCATAGGATTGGTAAGCATGTCATTTGCAGACATCGCATGTGCACTTAAATTATTTGCAGGTATGGAGTTCTTTTCTTTCTTGCAATGCATAGATAAATGATTTACACTACCACATTTAGCACAAACCTTTCTAGGTGCATACATATCAGGAATGTAATTATTGTGTTTGTTTATGCCTACCTTACCATTCCTATTCTTTTTCTCATACTTAGGGTGAATGATTTCAACAAATGATATCTCTTCTAATTTAGCTTTTAATTGTTTCTTGGATATGCTACCTATGTTGATATTCTCAACCTTAGTCTTAACTTGATTCTTGGTTTCAGTTTCCTTCACAAACTTAATAGGGGTGCTGGACTTTTTCTTCTTGTTATTCATTGATGATTTACTTGTCGGTGGATGCCTATCAGTTGATTCAACATCAATCGATTGATAATCCTTATCAATTGATGAAGGATTAGCAGTCGATTGATCTTTATCTATTGAAGTATCAACCAAGGGCTTGCCCACTGATTTAGGGGATTCTCCTAGAGTATCTAAACCCTGAAAATCAATAATTTATTTGGCAGTTTTAACAGACCTATTCCATTTGTTAATAGTTTCAATTTCTCCAACTAATTGTTCTTTTAATAATTCTTCTCTCCTTAGATAGTTTACTAGTTCATCCCTAGCATCCTTACTTTATTGTTTGAATCTTTCTAAACACACAAGTTCATTTTCAAGAAATGTATTTCTTTCAGTTAAAGCATCTATGGTGTTGTTTAACTTGGTGTTTTCCTTGTTTAGAGATTTAAGAGTGACATGTAAGTTATGCAGTTCATTAGACATTTCATTTATTGTACTACTGCATTCATCTTTAGAAAGTTCTGAGAAATTTGTAGCTAGTACCTAATTTGATGATGAACTAGCTTCCTCATCATCATGATTGGTAATTAGAGCTAAATTGATGAACTCTTTAGAATCACTGTCCTCAGCAGCTCAGTCTTTCTCTTCAGTACCAAAAGCCTTTTCTTTTTGTTTAAGAAGGTCAAAATATTTCTTTTTATAGTCAACACCATCACATGATTTTGCCTTCTTTGCCTATTTTGGCTTTCTATACTCATTTGAGAAATTACCAGCAAATCCACAATTGTAGCATTTGAATTTAGATCTATCAACCAAAATTTTGTTTTGATTGTCATTCCAAAACTGGGATCCAGGCCTTTGAGCATTTGGATTCCTCTTCAATTTTAGCTTCGAAAACTTCCTTGACAGAAATACAAGGTTTTCATCAATTTCATCTAGATCATCTTGAGAACATGCTTTATTTTCTCCATACTTGCACTTTCTATTTCCCTTGGATGATTCTTCAACAACATCATTAGACACCACGCTAACCACTTCTACACAGCCATTCTCACTCTCACCCTTCCTGTCTTCATTTCCTTTGACCACTAAAGCCACATTCTTGTCCTTTCTTTGACTCTTCTCAATCTCTTCATCTTGTTGAATTTCCAACTCATATGTCTTGAGAATACCATAAAGTTTTTCAAGAGTGTAATCTTTAAAGTCATGAGATTGTCTAATGGAGACAGTCATCGACTTCCATTCCTTTGGAAGAGATTTAAGAAATTTTAGATTTGTATCTTCAGTTGCATAAACCCTACCATATAGCTTGAATCCATTTAA
The DNA here is from genome assembly GCA_028671895.1 of Oenanthe sinensis. Classification (NCBI taxonomy): domain Eukaryota; kingdom Viridiplantae; phylum Streptophyta; class Magnoliopsida; order Apiales; family Apiaceae; genus Oenanthe; species Oenanthe sinensis. The sequence continues at coordinate 18,429,495 of CM053807.1, forward strand.
CAACTTTTTGAATCTATTATATGTGTCATTGATGGCTTCACCACTTTTGAAATGAAATGATTCATACTTTTGAATCAGGAGTTGCATCTTGTTCTTCCTGACCTGATCAGTTCCTTCACAAAGAGTTTGGAGTATATCACATATTTCTTTTGAAGTAGTACAATTGATTACATTGTCAAACATGTCTTTGTCTAGACCATTGAACAATATGTTTATGTCATTTTTATCCTTGAGCACCTCATTTTCATCTTCTTCAGTAAACTCAGTGGTTAGTTTTGGAATATGTTTATCAAAAGTAGTAGTTCCATCTGGGTTCACACCTGTGACTAATTTCATAGGAACATGATGACCTTTCTCTATGCAGTTAACATAGGAATGGTGAAGAGAAAGTAGATGCAGGTGCATTTTAACTTTTCATGCAAAGTATTCATCCTTCTCCAACACTGGAATTTTCACACATGAATCTTTCTGGCTCATAGTGACTTGTTCTTGACCTTAAACTTTCTGTATGTTGAAAGCCTACGGTCTTAACCAATTGTTATTTCCCAAAACAATGTCACTATAATTTGTAGAAGTGGGGTTGAATACAAATTATTAAAACTTTGTATGTTTTAATATTTGTTCTTGTAGTTATTGTTAGTGTAGGTGCCCTAGAGGCAATACAATTTTTCCTTTTAATAAACATTTATGTCATTTGATTATTCAATAAACGTATTTATTATGACTTTAATTACTGCGATATATTTGTTAGCATAATAAATGTCCTTAGAATCATGATACTCGTTATATAGTTTAAGTACATGACTTGAACTTGAGATTATATAATATATCATATTCTTAAAGGTTCCCTAGTCGAGTATTATTATGATAGGACAATAATAAAACATAAATAGACTAGTATGTTGTTTGACAGATAACCACATCTCATTGGTTATAAGTATGGGGATACTAAAGTCAATACATAGGTACATGTAAGGGTACATGGTACTGGACAGACCCACAGTGAGATTCTTCATGTTTAATTAAGTCATAAGAAAGACTCACAGTGATAATGGTGTAATGATCCTCTGACTTGAGATCATTATATTTCTATACGAGGATTGATATACTTTGACTACATTAAAAGTTACCTTTGACCGGGTGATGATAAAAGTGGACATCGGGTATATCATGAGTCGTATGAGAAATATGAATGATAGATAAAGGATTTAACCCTCCTATAATTAGGAGAGATATTATTGGCCTCTTGATTGAGTGAGACTATAAAATGCATGGCCGTGCTCAAATAATGATTTGTTTTTCATAGTCTACTCATGGATCAAGTAAACCCGGATTAAATGTTGAAGAGGATGACTAAATACATGCCTCGAGTTTAATCTATAATATATATGGTTAAAGGGATTATATTACACGGAAACATTAATCACGAAAGGTTTTATCGAATCACGATTTAATTATTGTTTAGTTAGGTAGCAATGATGTATTACTAGATACCGCTCATTGTTTATAATTTTATTGGAGAATAAAATTATTGCTAATTAAATAATAGCCTATAGGGTCACACACATAGAGCACCTAGAGGAATAGTTAATTTAAATTATAGATTTAAATTAATTGATGATTAATTCGAATTTATTATATTAATTAAGTGAGACTTAATTAATTGAAATAAATTCGAATTTGAAGAATTATATTTCTGCCAATAATAATTAAGCGTGACTTAATTATTAATTAAATAATAGAAGCATGTTTTATTATTTAATCCTATGCCTACATGGGTTAGGTTTTTGCTAAAAAGGCCCATTAACCAATCATTATAAATAGATAATGATAGGTTAAATGGCTTGCACGTTTTTGTATAAACCCTAGCAGAAGAGGCAGCATAGGAAGAGGCAGAGAGAATTCGAAACCTATCAAAGGAGGCTAGTACTTCCGTTCCGTGTTCAAGATCGTGAGACATTCTTGAAGGTGCTCGTGTGGATACCATAGAGGTGCTTTCGAGAGGAAGACACAAATCGTGATAGCAAGGATCTCCGTTGAGTTCGTGGCATTCAAAATCTTAATAGGTATGATTCGATTATCACCATAATCCGTCAATTCTTATACATGATCCTGCGTTTGGGTTCCGAAAATTTTCGTTATATTTACGTTTATCCGCTGCGTTTTATGCCTCGGAACCCAACAATGGCATCAGAGCTACGTGTATAAGGGACTGATTTGGTTACGTGTTAACTGTATTTGATGCAAATATGCCTGTTTTGGTGACTGCCATGCCACTGCCATGCTACTGCTTTGTTACTGCCATGCTTCTGCCATGCTATGTTCTTCATGTATATTCGAATTGTAATATGTGGTGATGATACTAGCATGTTAATGATTTGTCATGACTGATTTATATGCCATATTGCGATTTGTATATTATGCATGAGGGTCAGTTTGTATAGTGATATAAACTGGTGGACAGATTATGTTGGACATGATCTGTTAACTGGGATATGATAAGTATGTATATGATACATGCTTCTGAAACTGTATAAGATGCAGTGGGAAAAAGGGCCAACAGATATGATCTGTAGTTCAGAAATTGATGATTTCTGAATAGGACTGGCCCTCGACCCCAGCCGGGGGCTGCCGCCCCCAGACCCCGCCTGGGGCTGCCGCCCCAGACCCCGCCCAGGGGCTGCCGCCCCCGGACCCCCGCCCAGGGGCTGCCGCCCCCGGACCCCCGCCCAGGGGCTGCCGCCCCTGGACCCCCGCAATATTTTATTTTGTGTACTTGAGCATGGTGCTGGTTATGGCCCTTAGACCCCTAGATTAATGGTTTTTGGTTTTGGTTTTATAAATACGACTTGCATGTCGTTTTCTTCATTCTTGTAATTGTTTAACCTCGAATGTAACTCGAGTTTTCTTATGTAAGTACATTAGCTTAGGTTGTATTCAATTATTCCATGTAATGTACTTGAAGACTGAAAGATGATCCAAGAAGAGGAGCAGGCACTAGTGGATACAAGAAGAATGAAGACATGTAATTGTATTTATATTTTACTACCATAGATTGACTTTGATCCTTTCATTAGCTCGAAAGGATCACATAGGAAAGGGGCCATAACCAAGCACGTTTACATACTGCACTTTACATATTGATGTATGAATGATGCATGCTTTAATTAGATTAATCATGTATGTATGTATATATGTATTAGATACGACACCCATGCCATGCTTGTTTAAACAAGATAAAATCTGTAACGACTCAAGATAAAATCTGTAACGATTCAAGATTTTAAAATCAACAAACGATCATGAGATTCTTGTGTTTATGAAATATGGATTTTTAAAACACGGAATTGAATATGGATTTTGATATCTATAATTGGGATTTTCTGACAAAAACGGATATGCGTATTCGTAAGGCTGATGGGTTTTAAGTGTGACCACTGGTATCCTCCATCTACCTGGGAAATGAACAATTTAAGATGTCAATTTGAAATATTTAGTTCAAGGAAAAATTGAGGATCTCTTCATGATGTGATCATGATCGTCGTAAAATTTTCTAAACCCCTTAACAAAATATTAAGTTTTAATCAGATGCTTTCCAATGAATGAACACTCATCGAATCCTAGATCGATTAGGGGAAAGACTGTCAGTGGCAGGGGACTCCTGTCTATCGTGGTGAGATGCGACGAATATAAACGGTTATATTCGGCCGTTGTATCATTGGGTCAAACTTAACTGAGTCGTCATAATAAGGTGAAAGTAAACGGTTATATTCAACCATTATGAACTTAGAAGCATAGAGTTTGGTTAAAAATCTATTAGATAGATAAGATCAATCGTTGCTCACCAAACTATCCAAGAATTATATATGATATAATTGACAAATGTTGTCTACCTAAATAATCATTCTTAAGGACTTCCAGTGGTTGACTTGAGACATGACGAAATATGGATCTTGGCTCACTAGAAAGGATTATGGGATATACTTTCCAAATTAATAGTAAGGGCTATTGATTTGATAAAATAGTGGGAGATATATTATGAATGTATCATAATCATTTGAACATAATAAATAACTCAGACAATCTAATGTTTAATTTTGTGCTTTTATCATTGTAGATACCAAGTAATGACAAACAACACAAACACACTATCCGTACGATCTGTCCTTGAGAAGGATAAGCTGACAGGAGGAAACAACTTCCTAGACTGGCAGAGGAATTTGAGGATTGTCCTCAGGCAGGAGCGCAAGCTTCATGTCATTGATATTCCTCCGGCAGGTCCCCTTCCTGAGGGCGCTACTGTTGAGGAACGAGCGGCCCACACAAAGGATGAGAATGATGCAACTGATGTTGCGTGTCTTATGTTAGCAACTATGAGTGCTGAGCTTCAAAGACAGCATGTGCATATGGATGCATATACTATCAATGAGCACTTGCAAAGCATGTTTGCAAGCCAAACTCGTCAAGAAAGGTTCAACACGAGCAAGTCACTCTTTAACTGCAAACAAGGGGCAAATGAACCAGTTGGCCCACATGTTCTGAAGATGATTGGTTACATTGAGTATCTTGATACTTTGGGTTTCCCGATTGGTCCGGAAACTGGTATTGACCTAATCTTGAATTCTTTGAACAACAAATTCACTCAGTTTGTTATGAACTACAATATGAATGAGTTTGACAAAACACCTACTGAATTGTTGGCTATGTTGAGAACATATGAGACCAACATGAAGACGGCTGAACCTGCTCCCATACTGATGGTGGGCAATAAAGGTAAGGCCAAAGGGAAAGGCAAGTGGAAGGGTAAGAAGAAGACAGGTTCTGATTCTACACCCAAGCCAAAGTCAGGTCCTAAACAGGCTTTAAAGCCTAAATGTGGGGTCGCTAAGGGTGAATGTCACTACTGTAAGAAAACTGGTCACTGGAAGAGAAACTGTTCAGTTTACTTGGAGGATCTGAAGAAGAAGAGGGCTGAGCAAGCTTCTAATTCAGGTATATATGTTATAGAAGTCAATCTGTCTATTTCTACATCTTGGGTATTGGATACCGGATGTGCTTCTCACATTTGTATAAATGTGCAGGAAATGCAGAGAAGTAGGACATTGGCTAAAGGAGAAATGGACCTACGAGTTGGCAACGGAGCAAGAGTTGCTGCTTTAGCTGTAGGAACCTATTATTTATCTTTGCCCTCTGGGCTAGTTTTAGAACTGGAGAATTGTTATTACGTGCCTGAAATTCGCAGAAACATTATTTCTGTTTCTTGTTTGGACAAGAAAGGTTTTTCGTTTACAATAAAGGACAACAGTTGCTCTTTTGCTTTGAATGATTTAACCTATGGTGTTGCGCGTTTGTTTAATGGTTTATATGTTCTTGACTTAGATAATCCTGTCTGTAATATAGAAAACAAACGACTTAAAGTTAATGACTCAAATCAAACATACCTCTGGCATTGTCGTCTAGGCCATATAAATGAGAAACGCATATCCAAATTACATAAGGATGGATATTTGGATAAGTTTGATTTTGAATCATACCAAGAATGCGAATCTTGTTTGCTTGGTAAAATGACTAAAGCCCCTTTCACTGGTAAGGGTCAAAGGGCCACTGAACGTTTGGAGCTAATACATAGTGATGTATGTGGCCCAATGCGTGTGATGGCTAGAGGAGGCTACTACTACTTCATAACATTTACTGATGATTTCAGTAGATATGGATATGTATATCTTATGAAGAATAAATCCGATTCTTTTGAAAAGTTCAAAGAATACAAGGCTGAAGTAGAGAAGCAAATTGGCGGAGGTGCAAGTATTAAAATCTTACGATCTGATCGTGGAGGAGAATACTTGAGCACTGAATTTAAAGATTATTTAAAGGAGTGTGGTATTGTATCACAACTCACTCCGCCAGGTACACCTCAATGGAATGGAGTTTCAGAGAGGAGAAATCGCACCTTGTTGGACATGGTGCGATCGATGATGAGTCATGCAGATCTTCCAATTAGTTTCTGGGGTTATGCTCTAGAAACAGCGGCTTTCACACTTAACCGTGTTCCTACTAAGAAGGTTCAAAAGACTCCATATGAGATATGGGAGAAGAAACGGTCAGGCATGAGCTTTATGAAAGTTTGGGGATGCAAGGCGTTTGTGAAGCGTCAAGTATCTGACAAGCTTGGACCTAAATCTGAAGAGTGCAATTTTGTGGGATACCCTAAAGAAACAAAGGTGTATTATTTCTATAGTCCTTCTGAGCAAAAAGTGTTTATTGCTCGAGATGCTGTCTTCATGGAAAGGGATTTTGTTTCCAAAAGAAACAGTGGGAGAACTATAGACCTCGATGAAGATCGAGAACCACAAAATAGCATTGAACCTGAAGTGGAACAAGAGCAGGATAATAATAACGTTCAACAAACACAGGTTGTTCGTAGAACTGGTAGAATTCGCCATGAGCCAGAGAGATATGGATTTCTTTTGACTCAATGTGGTGATTTGATGCTCATAGATGAAGATGAGCCTCTCACATACCAAGATGCTATGAGCAGTCCAGAATCTAAGAGATGGCTAGAAGCCATGAAATCCGAGATGGAATCCATGTATGAAAACCAAGTATGGACTTTGGTTGATCCACCTGAAGGGGTAAAACCCATAGGGTGCAAATGGGTTTTCAAGAAGAAAACTGACATGGATGGAAATGTTCAGACCTATAAAGCAAGGCTACTTGCAAAAGGTTTCAAGCAAATTCATGGTATTGACTATGATGAAACCTTCTCACCAGTGGCTATGGTCAAATCCATAAGGATTTTGCTTGCTATTGCAGCATTCCATGATTATGAAATCTGGCAAATGGATGTCAAAACAGCCTTCCTTAATGGAAGCCTTGAAGAAGATGTGGATGTGTACATGACACAACCTGAAGGTTTTGTCAGTCCAGGGAATGTTAGCAAGATATGTAAATTACGTCGATCCATTTATGGATTAAAGCAAGCCTCTAGGAGATGGAACATCCGTTTTGATGAAACTATCAAAGAGTATGGATTTGTTCAAAACGAGGATGAACCTTGTGTTTACAAGAAGGTTAGTGGGAGCCATGTGGCATTCATAGTACTATATGTTGATGACATACTACTAATGGGGAATGACATACCTTCTCTCAAGGCTGTTAAGATTTGGTTAGGGAGTAATTTCTCTATGAAAGACTTAGGAGATGCATCCTACATTCTAGGAATGAGGATCTATAGGGATAGATCTAGAAGGATGATCGGTCTAAGTCAGAGTACATACATCGATAAGGTTTTGCACCGTTTTGGTATGCAAAATGCAAAAAGGGGATATGTCCCCGTATCTCAAGGGATAACGATCTCTAAAGATCAGTGTCCGAAATCATTGGATGACAAGGACCGCATGAGTAAGATTCCATATGCCTCAGCAATTGGATCCATCATGTATGCGATGGTATGTACTCGCCCAGATGTTTCGTATGCTTTAAGCATGACGAGCAGATACCAATCTAATCCAGGTGAAGGTCACTGGACGGCTGTCAAGAATATTCTAAAGTACTTGAAAAGGACTAAAGATTCATTCTTGGTGTATGGAGGAGAGGAGAAACTAGTAGTAAAAGGTTACACCGATGCAAGTTTCCAAACAGACAGGGATGATACTGTATCACAGTCTGGTTTTGTGTTTTGTCTAAACGGAGGTGCTGTAAGTTGGAAGAGTTAAAAAACAAGAAACAGTAGCTGATTCTACAATGGAGGCTGAGTACATTGCAGCTTGTGAAGCGGCTAAGGAAGCAGTTTGGATTCGAAAATTCATTACTGAATTGGGAGTGGTTCCATCAATCGCAGATCCCATTGATCTATACTGCGATAATAATGGAGCCATTGCACAAGCTAAAGAACCTAGAGCTCACTCCCGAACCAAACATATACTCAGGAGATATCACCTCATTCGAGAGATTAATGAGAGGGGTGACATACACATATGTAAAGTGCACACAAATGATAACATTGCAGACCCACTGACCAAAGGCTTGTCGCAGCAGAAGCACGACGGTCACACTAGTTCCATGGGTATTAGATACATGGGTGATTGGCTCTAGTGCAAGTGGGAGATTGTTAGTGTAGGTGCCCTAGAGGCAATACAATTTTTCCTTTTAATAAACATTTATGTCATTTAATTATTCAATAAACGTATTTATTATGACTTTAATTACTGCGATATATTTGTTAGTATAATAAATGTCCTTAGAATCATGATACTCGTTATATAGTTTAAGTACATGACTTGAACTTGAGATTATATAATATATCATATTCTTAAAGGTTCCCTAGTCGAGTATTATTATGATAGGACAATAATAATACATAAATAGACTAGTATGTTGTTTGACAGATAACCACATCTCATTGGTTATAAGTATGGGGATACTAAAGTCAATACATAGGTACATGTAAGGGTACATGGTACTGGACAGACCCACAGTGAGATTCTTCATGTTTAATTAAGTCATAAGAAAGACTCACAGTGATAATGGTGTAATGATCCTCTGACTTGAGATCATTATATTTCTATACGAGGATTGATATACTTTGACTACATTAAAAGTTACCTTTGACCGGGTGATGATAAAAGTGGACATCGGGTATATCATGAGTCGTATGAGAAATATGAATGATAGATAAAGGATTTAACCCTCCTATAATTAGGAGAGATATTATTGGCCTCTTGATTGAGTGAGACTATAAAATGCATGGCCGTGCTCAAATAATGATTTGTTTTTCATAGTCTACTCATGGATCAAGTAAACCCGGATTAAATGTTGAAAAGGATGACTAAATACATGCCTCGAGTTTAATCTATAATATATATGGTTAAAGGGATTATATTACACGGAAACATTAATCACGAAAGGTTTTATCGAATCACGATTTAATTATTGTTTAATTAGGTAGCAATGATGTATTACTAGATACCGCTCATTGTTTATAATTTTATTGGAGAATAAAATTATTGCTAATTAAATAATAGCCTATAGGGTCACACACATAGAGCACCTAGAGGAATAGTTAATTTAAATTATAGATTTAAATTAATTGATGATTAATTCGAATTTATTATATTAATTAAGTGAGACTTAATTAATTGAAATAAATTCGAATTTGAAGAATTATATTTCTGCCAATAATAATTAAGTGTGACTTAATTATTAATTAAATAATAGAAGCATGTTTTATTATTTAATCCTATGCCTACATGGGTTAGGTTTTTGCTAAAAAGGCCCATTAACCAATCATTATAAATAGATAATGATAGGTTAAATGGCTTGCACGTTTTTGTATAAACCCTAGCAGAAGAGGCAGCATAGGAAGAGGCAGAGAGAATTCGAAACCTATCAAAGGAGGCTAGTACTTCCGTTCCGTGTTCAAGATCGTGAGACGTTCTTGAAGGTGCTCGTGTGGATACCATAGAGGTGCTTTCGAGAGGAAGACACAAATCGTGATAGCAAGGATCTCCGTTGAGTTCGTGGCATTCAAAATCTTAATAGGTATGATTCGATTATCACCATAATCCGTCAATTCTTATACATGATCCTGCGTTTGGGTTCCGAAAATTTTCGTTATATTTACGTTTATCCGCTGCGTTTTATGCCTCGGAACCCAACAGTTATGAGTATTTGAGAGAAACTATATGAACAATGAAACTGAAAAGTATTTGAACAACAATATTTAAAATTACTGATGGATTGGTTTTTCCATCAGTGCATATATTGCTCAAATTATCTACATTAATAAAACCTAGCTGCTTTTAACAAATTTAGAAAAATGAATCAACTGATCTTACTAAGTACTCTAAGGCTTGAACAATTGATTCTGAGATATTGCTAACTTTTGTCTTTTCTAACAAAGTTACCACGCTTGTTTATATACTACAAATGTGTTTCCAATACCTAGAAAATTAAAATACAATTAATCTATTCTAGAATTGTTTCAAATCTATATTTCCATTTACCTTTTTCCATTTTGGGAAAAGCTTTAGACTTGGAAAGACAGCTTCAACTTGAGTATTCACAGTTATCATAGATTGTCTTCCATATGTGTGTTTTTGCATGTCAACATGTCTTCTTGTGTTGTAACAATCAATTGATAATTTGTTGTTAAGCATTTCCTCAAATGTTTCTACTCTATCAATTGATATTCAGCCATCGACTGATAAGCCATCGATCGATACTCAAGATCAATCGATGGGTATGCATCAATCGATGGATATCCCAAACACTTCGACTGATAATTTCTATACATCAATTGATACTCAATCAATTGATGTTGCACAAACACTCTTAGGATTGAGTGAGTTGAGTGAGAGGCAGGATTGCTGTAAAGCATAATGTAACGTAATATGTAATAATGATATCGATAACTCAACTAAGAAACAAAGACAGTTAAATAAAACTAATATGCAGCACAGGAATCCAGAAAGACATGTGAACAGGAATCATACATACATCATTACAGAGCAGTCAAGATGAATGGCTTACTGAACGTTAGTGAGAGAAGTTCATTAATATGTTCAGGCCTCAACAATAAATAAGAGTTCAGAAGATTTCATTTTAAAGAAAGTGTCATGATTTGAGTATATATGTCAAAGGGTTTCAGTGATCAAAAGCAATGCAAAAGTCAAAGTTTAATCAGCTGAAACAGAATAGAAGTCAAGAGAATTTAATTTAGTGTAAGTCATTTGTGAACTAGACCAGTGCACTAAGGGTCAGCACAACAAGAAAAGAATTGTCTTGTATAATTAGAAGAAATTCAGTTGATCAAGCCAGAAGAATGGAATTTAATGGTATATAATTGAAGAGCAACAAGAAATTATCTTAAGGTCATTTATATCACTTTTGGGGTTCCAGTACTCTTGAAGCAATGGAGAGGTACAACATATCATCCAAAGAGCAAGGAAATGAAATCCAAGTGTTTTGTGGCATTTGCACTAGGAATCAAGTGTACAAGCGCAACAAACCAACTACTAGGCGCAAGGAAAGTTTAAGGAAGGATTTTGTGGCGCTACACAAAGCATGCAGTGTACAAGAAACTTATGTTGAAGATTCTAAGGCATTTGTGGCCCCTATACAGGGGAAAAATTGTATAGGCACAACAAAGCTTCTTCACTGGTGCAACAAAATTCCTAGGTGCAACAAATCATTTAGTGGCGCTTATACACCACTCATACTCTTCAGGCACAACAAATTACTTAGTATTGTTGGAAAATCAATTCAATTGATTTCTAAAAGTCTACAGAATATATATTGGTGAAATCAATACAGATAGTAATTATTCATCTTCTACATTCAAGACAAACAGAAGGGAAGCTCCATTAAAGCCTTACATTAAACATACTCAAATTTATTCTTGTTGTAATATTGATTGAACCCATAGAAGCTAATCTTTTGGTTAGAAGTGTAGCACCTCAGAGATTTAATAATATATCTTTATTTCCCTGAATCGTTGTGTCTCAATAACTACCATTTTTATATCTCAAGAACACAAACACTTAATCTGCAATTAAATGAAAATCTACCAACATCATATTCAACCCCCCTTCTATGATGATTTAAAACCTAACAATTAGTATCAGAGCTTGTTGATTGAAGTTACAAATCAAGATCCAAAAATATTTTTATGAAAAAATGTATTTTTAGATCTAGAAAAATTCATATTGAAATTTCCTTATTTTTTAAAGAAAATTCAATTTCAATTTTTCTAAAGATTCTAAATCCACTAATTTTTAAAAAGCTATCAATCGTCAACAATTCGAATTAAAATTTAATTTCTCAAAATTTAATTTTTATTCGAATTGATGTTAATTTTTAAGAAATTAATTATTTCTTGAGATTTAAAATTCTTCGTAACCATGAGTACCCAAAAACTTAGTAGCATCAAAATCCCAGTCTTTGATAAAAATGAATATATTTTATGGAAGAAGAAGATGTCCACTTTCATCAAATAAGCTAATTCTCAATACATGAAAATTTTGGAAAATGGACCCTATGTTCCTCATAAGCTTACACCTTAATCAGTCTCAGATGACGGAGAACGAATTCCTCAAGGATTTATCTCAAAGGAGCCTTCAGAGTACACTAATACTAACAGAGAAAGAGTAGCATGGGATAATCATCTTCAATGTATCCTAATGGATTCACTGGACACTACAATGCTGAATCAAGTGATAAATTGCACTAGTGCCAAACAAATGTGGGATACGATTGATCTGCTAATGGAAGGTACTGCAGAAGTGAAGGAGAACAGGCTGGATATTCTTACATCCCAGTACGAAGATTTCAAGTCACTACTAGGAGAAAGTATCACTGAAGTCTTTGAGAGATACAATAAATTTTTAAATGACTTGTCACAGCATGGGATGGCCTACTCATTTAGGGAGATCAACAGAAAATTTATGTTGACACTGCCAGCGCATCTTGAACACAAGATATCTGCCATCAGAGAAAGAAGTGACATAAATGATATGTCCATTGAAATTCTATATGGAAAGCTCAAGACTCGTGAAATGGAGCAAGAGCAAAGACAGATCATTTATGGTTCAAGAACAGTGGACAGTAAAAATACAGCACTGTTAAAAACTATAGCACTTGTAGCTAAAAAATTTTATGGTACAGAGACTAACAAAGAAAAAACCTGTAATTGAGAAAGAAGAGATTCTAGAAGCTGAATTTACAGAGAATGCTCAAGCAGGTGATGAAGATGACTTCTACTCAATAGAAGAACTTGAACAGTTGGAAAACAAGATAATGGCCTATATGGCAGGAAAGTTCAAGAACCTCAGGTTTAGAAGGAACCCGAAGTCCAAATACAAGAGTAGCACCAGTTATAGTGGTTCCAGCTTCATAAACAACAACCGAGGTAGTTCGTCTTTTGGGTCTTACAGCAAAGGAGGTTATAAGACTGGAATGGTAGACCGCAGTAAGTATAAGTGCTACAACTGCAATGAACCCAGACATTTTGCTACAGAATGTCAGAAGCCTAAGCAAGGAAAAGAAAGAAAGGAGTCGTATGATGAATTGAAAGAGAAATATGATGCACTGGTAAAGAAGCATCAGGGCAGAACTTACATAGTCGAGGAAAAGAGCTGGGATGATTCAGACAATGATGAAGAAAAGACATATGAAAATGTTGCTCTAATGGTAGACTCTTCAGAGGCACTCAGTCATCGAATGTATCATTTCACTCCATATTTGACATGTCTAATTCTGATTATAAGAAAACTGTAGAAGATCTAAGTGTAGAAATGTTTAATATACACACAAGCATGCTAGTATCAGAAGAAGAAAATGATATACTAGTTCTACAGAATAAAATGCTAGAAGCTAGAAATGAAGAACTAAAGCTTACATGTGTTAACTTAGAAGATATTAAACTTAAGATATAATATCTACAGAATAGAGACAAATGCAACCAAGAAGTAGAAACTGCACTTAGGAATAAAATTTCTGAGTTAGAGTTAAAACTTTAGGCTTATAAGAAATCTGCTAATCTTGTTAATGAGGCAATAGATAAACAGGTCATAGGTCAAAAAACTGGAATAGGATTTGACTATGATAAGAAGGTAGGAATGAGACACGATGAATTAATTATTGAGGAAAGTCCTGTGAAGCAAGACATTCTATGTGTTAAAAAAATGTCCCTAAGACCCTATACAAGAAATTTGTCACACAGTCCTTAGATTAAGAACAGATCCTAATGAAAGAGGAAATCCTTGCCGAGGATAAAAAGAAAGAGGAAGAAGATAAAATGAAGTTGCCTAAGAAATCTGTAAAAATTGTAGAACCTAAGGAACAGATTAAAAGTGATTTAGGAAACAAAAAGGAAAAAATGAAAGCTAACAGAAATGGCAAGATAGGTGTTAATAAGAAAAATGATTATGCTTATTCTCCCAAAGCTATTTGGAAAGTTTGTAACAGTTGTAATTCTATTGGTCATCTTACGCATGCATGCAAAAAGATAAAAGTAGTGAAAATAGAAACTTCTAATATGCCTGCCATGTCTATCCCTCATCAATCATGTGGTAAAGTAGGATGCATCCCATGTACTTTCAACATCATGTCTACATACATAAACTTGATGAATTCATCATCTAGTACCTACATTAATACAGATGTGAACATGAATAGAAAACATGTTAGGGCAAAGACTGCTAGTCCTCCTAAGTCTAGGAAGGAAGCCCCTGTCCCTAAGCCTAGAGACATACCTGTCAAGGTGAACCAAAGGGCAAGGGCACAGTCAATAAGAAAGACAAGGACAAGGAAATTTCTGCAGCTAAATTTGTTAACTTATCTAAACCTATTGGACCCAATCAAATTTGGGTGTCAAAGAAGAAGTAATCAATTTTCTTGTTGCAGGGCATAGCAAGGAACAAGCATGTTTTGTGGATTCTCGACAGCGGCTGTTCTAGGCATATGACTAGTGATAAAGCCCTGCTATCAGATATGATTGAGAAAGATGGCCCGATAGTGACCTTTGGAGATAACAAGGGATTCACAATGGGATATGGCAATTTGGAAATCGGAAATGTTATCATTGAAAATATCTCTCTTGTGGAAGGATTAAAGCACAACCTCCTAAGTATCAATCAGTTCACTAACAAGGGCTATAAAGTAACTTTCGAAAAGGAAAGATGTGCAATCCAAAATAGGAAAGATGCGAAGCTTGCTCTTTAGGGAGTGAGAAATGGGAATCTCTTTGTGGCTGACTTATTCTCTGCAAGTAAAGGTGAAGTTCAATGTTTTTATAGCAAAGCTTCAACAGAGGACAGTTGGTTATGGCATAAAAAAATTTCACACATGAACTTTAAGGCAATGAACTCTTTAGTTAAGAGGGAATTGGTTAGAGGTCTACCTGAGATGGAATTCTATCAAGAAGGTTTATGTGAAGCATGTGAAAAAGGGAAGTCAAAGAAAGCATCTCACCGAAGCAAAGACTCATCTGACATTACTGAACCACTGCAACTTCTGCATATGGATTTATTTGGTCCAGTCAACGTCATGTCAATGTCAAGGAAGAGATATGCACTAATAATTGTAGATGACTAATCTAAGTACACTTGGGTGTTATTTATAGCCTCAGAGGATGAAGCCCCTCAAACAATTATTGATCACATAAAGAAGATAGAGTTAGAAGCTGATTTGCCTGTCAGGAAAATAAGGTCTAACAATGGAACAGAATTCAGGAATGTAATCCTGAATGATTTCTGTATTGAGAAAGGGATATCAAAACAATATTCGGTGCCCAGAACTCCACAATAAAATGGAGTAGTAGAAAGGAAGAACAGAACTCTAGTTGAAGCAGCAGGAACAATGCTGAATGAAGCTAAGTTACCTCTATACTTTTGGGCTGAAGTAGTCAACATATCTTGCTATACTCAGAACCGTACCACGGTTAATAAAGATCATGACAAGACTCCATACGAGTTGACAAACAAGATACCAATACTGAAATACTTTCATGTGTTTGGAGCAAAATGCTTTGTACTGAAAGATGATGAACATCTAGGAAAGTTTGAATCCAAGACTCATGAAGGCATATTTCATGGCTACTATAACACCCCCTTCCCAAAATGAGATGAGGGGTTACTTCCAAACCACAAACCTGTATACAGAGTACTAAAATCCACCTTGTAATAAATAAATAGGTCCAACAATGTCTCTCAAATTAATATTAAAACCTCCAAAATAATTCAAAATGATAAATGCGAATAAATCCAAAATCTCTAATAATGAAAATGACTAAAATAATCTGAGAAGTTCAAATGTCCTAATAAATGGAAATAAGGGAGCTCTCCATCACACAGCCTAAGATCCCCCTAAGTACCTGCCAGAAGAAAGAATACGGCATGAGCCAAATGCCCAGTACGGATTGGAATACAGTTTATAAAACAAGAAACAAGATATATATAATTTGACATTAATAAATAAATATTAATTTTTAAAACAAGGCTGAAGCAAAGAGGGGTTAGGACATTTCATACCGATACAGAACAAATAACAGATACACACATCATAGGGTACCTAATGCGTGCAACAAACCGGACAACGTGTACGGCATATACATTGTCACCGTCAAATATCAAATCACAAATCAAATCAGACTCTTGGTGCACCCACGTATCCTCAAACAAATATCAAAATGGCCAAAGCTCACCACATGAGCTAACAGAAGGATACGCCGTGACTAATCACACTGCCACGGAAGTGTCATGCTACTGGTGCCGCAATGACATGGTTGTAGTACCCCTACAGTTGGTTAAATCGGTATACCCTATATCACTCTAAGGGTTCAAATAAAATAATTTTCATAATTTTAAAATCACCTGAACAGATATTTCAAATATTCTCTGCAGATATTTAACATATATAATTTTCAAAAATCGCAGAAACAGATGTTTAAATATTTCGAAACAAATTTTAAAATAATTTTTGGATAATCAAAACAATTAAATCGAGTAATAACGAAAGGATCGGATTTATTAACGGAACGAACCAAATATAAATAATCCTAAAATAGTAGCACTGAATAGAAAGGGGACGAAATCCGTACCACGAAAATAGTAATCTCAAACACTACTCAACTCCACAAAATCTGAAATCGACTTGCTAAACTCGGGTCTCCCGATCTAAGAAAATAAATATAATTTACTTAATTGTAAGATTACGCAAAATTATTTAATATTTTAATCTCACTAAATCGACAACCAATTATCCTATCATCCTAATTAGTACTATAATTGTTTATTAACAAATAAATCACGATAATCTTCATGTACAGAGACAAGCTATATGGTCAAATAGGTGCACGTCATACAAATATGCGTACATATAATTTATAAACTGTTGTGTTAATGTAATTTTTTTATAACTAAACGTGATCATGTGTGTGATGTGCCACCAAAGCCTGTAAAAAAGAGAATACCTGACTATACCATAATTACTGACATTGTATTCTTTGAAATTTAACTAGTATATCAATGAACCTACAATCATTAATTTATACGCATAATACTAATGTGCAAGACTCAATTTACATAAAAAAGGCTATATGAATACCTTTTTTTTTTGCCACTTGAAAGTTTAAAACTAAATCAACAACTCGGTTGTACTCTGCTTCTTCCTTGTGCGGCCTCTTACAATTAAGGTTTTAATAAAACGACTCACGGTTGTGAATATATATATATATAGACTCGTTAACAACTATAATCCTAATTCTAATCAAATTTTATTAAAACCTCTTATTATTATTATTATTATTATTATTATTATTATTATTAACTATATAAGTAAATACAGATATTACATATATACTCCCTTAAAATGATTCCGTCCCCGGAATCTAACGAAACTAAAACTCGTACCTGAATCCAATAAGTGCGGATATTTTTCACGGATAGATTCTTCTAACTCACAAGTAGCCTCTCTCTCAGAATGGTTCTTCCACAAAACTTTAACAAATGGAATAGTTTTCTTCCTCATAATTCGTTCCTCTCGAGCTAAAATAGTTTGAGCTTCTTCCTCACAAGAAAGATCTTCCTTAATCTTATGTAACGAATATTGAACTACGTGTAATGGATGATACTTGTAGCCTCTTAGAACAGACATATGGAACACATTATGTACATGAGATAACTGTGGTGGCAATGCTACTCTATAAGCAACTTCCCCCACTCTCTCTATAACGTCAAAAGGACCAACATATCTTGGACTAAGCTTGCCTTTCATACCAAAACGTTTAACACCCTTCCAAGGTGACACCTTCAAAAACACATGATCACCAGGCTCAAATCCACCAAATTTCCTCTTTTGATCTGCATAGCTCTTTTGACGCGATTGAGCTTCTTTTAAGTTTTCTTTAGCCTGTTCCACCTTCTCGTTAGTTATCCGAACCAACTCTGGCCCTTCAATGACACTCTCTCCAACCTCCTTCCAACAAGTCGGTGCTCTACATTTTCTACCATACAACGCCTCAAATGGTGGCATGTCAATGCTCGCTTGCCAACTATTATTGTATGCAAACTCCACAAGGTATAAATATTTGTCCCAATCACCAGACCACTCCAAAGCACAAGTTCTCAACATATCCTCCAATGTCTGAATAGTCCTCTCTGATTGTCCATCAGTTTGTGGGTGAAAAGCTGTACTATAATTAAGCCTCGTACCCCAAGCCTGCTAAAATCCCTTCCAAAAACGCGAAGTAAACCTCGTATCCCTGTCTGAAACTATCGACACAGGCACACCATGAAGTCTAACAATATCCCGTTGAAATATCTCTGCCAATTCATGAATATGAGTAGTCTCTCTAATAGGTAAGAAATGAGCTGATTTTGTAAGTCTATCAACTACCACCCAAATAACATCATTCTTCCTCAAGGTCCTCGGTAAACCGGTCACAAAATCCATGGTAATGTTTTCCCACTTCCAAACTGGGATATCCAACTGCTGTAACAGTCCACTAGATTGCTGATGTTCAATCTTCACCTGTTGACATGTAAGACATTTTCCCACGAATTCTGCTATGTCCCGTTTCATCCTACTCCACCAAAAGTGCTTCTTTAAATCTCTATACATCTTAGTAAAACCTGGATGAATGGAGAATGAAAAACTATGAGCCTCAGTCAAAACTGCTTCACGAATCGCTACGTTTAAAGGTACACACAATCTACTATCCAACCATACCACACCATGATCATCAACATGAAACTCCGTTTGCTTACCATCTGCCACATTCAATCTAATAGCTTCTAGCCCTGTATCACTTTTCTGAGCTTCTTTAACCCTTGAGACTAGATTTGATTCCACCTTCAAACTTTCCATGCTTGCAGCTGATCCTCCAACATACAGCTCCATATCCAAGCGCTCCATATCTGAAATAAGGTGCTGCTGAGTAATAAGAGATGCAACACTTCCCAAATTCTTCCTACTAAGAGCGTCTGCCACTACATTCGCCTTTCCTGGATGGTACTGAATTTTAGCATCATAATCTTTAATAAGTTCAAGCCACCTCTTCTGCCTCATGTTTAACTCTTTTTGTGTAAAAATGTATTTGAGACTCTTGTGATCAGTGAAGATGTCACAAGTTTCTCCATACAAATAATGCCTCCAAATTTTTAAGGCAAAGACCACTGCTGCTAACTCTAAGTCATGGGTAGGATAATTTACCTCATACGGTTTAAGCTGCCTAGAAGCGTACGAAATCACCTTCTCATGCTGCATAAGAACACACCCCAAACCCCTCTTAGAAGCATCACTATAAACCTGATATCCTCCACTCCCTGATGGTAAAACAAGTATAGGGGCTGACACCAACCTCTTCTTTAACTCTTGAAAACTCTGCTCACGATCATCATTCCACTCGAACTTAACACCCTTCCGCATCAACTGAGTCAACGGCAAAGCTATGGATGAGAAGCCCTCTACAAAACGCCTATAGTAACCTGCCAAACCCAAGAAACTCCTCACCTCTGTCACAGTGCTAGGTCTCGACCAATTTGTGATAGCCTCGACTTTCGCAGGATCCAACTCAATTCCCTTACCAGACACAATATGCCCCAAAAATGCAACCTGCTCCAACCAGAATTCACACTTCGAAAATTTTGCAAACAATTTCTTCTCCCTCAAAATTTCAAGTACAATGCGCAAATGCTCTTCCTTACTCCTAGAGTATATTAAGATATCATCAATGAAAACCACAACGAACTTATCCAAGTAGTCATGAAAGACCCTATTCATCAAATCCATAAACACAGCTGGTGCATTCGTCAACCCAAAAGACATCACAAGAAACTCGTAATGACCATATCGAGTGCGAAATGATGTCTTCGGAATATCCTCATCCCTTACTCGTAACTGGTGGTAACCAGATCTCAAATCTATCTTCGAAAAGTACTTCGCCCCTTGTAACTGATCAAACAAGTCATCAATGCGTGGTAAAGGATACCTGTTTCTGACGGTCACCTTATTCAACTCCCTGTAGTCAATACACAATCTCATAGACCCGTCCTTCTTTTTCACAAATAATACTGGAACGCCCCATGGAGATACACTCGGCCTGATAAACCCCTTATCCAACAAGTCTTGCAATTGCTCTTTTAATTCCTGCAACTCCAACGGTGCCATTCGGTACGGCGCCTTAGAAATAGGCTCTGCACCTGGAACAAGCTCAATAGTAAACTCCACTTCTCTTTGTGGTGGCAAATCAGTTAGATCATTTGGAAATACATCTGCATACTCATTCACAATCGGATAATCCTCAATGCGAGGCTCATCCTTAGACATATCCCTCACAACAGCAAGATAACCATCACAACCTTTAGACAAAAGCTTATTTGCCTTTAAAGCTGAAATAATTTTAACCACTCCTTTCGGTTGAGACCCCTGAAATACAAATTCTGGTTTATTCACATATCCAAAGATCACACACTTCCCTGGACAATCAATTGTTGCACGATGCTCACTCAGCCAATCCATACCTAGAATAATGTCAAAGTCATGCATCAACATCAGAAGCAAGTTAACCTTACAATTCATATCTCCTACAGCTATCGGACACCCTTTGTACTCCTCAGAAATAATAATAGAATACCCCATTGGGGTAGCAATACACATACGAGGATCAAGTAATGAAGGTAAAACTCCAAGATAACGAGCAAATGATAAGGACACAACAGAATGAGTCGAACCAGTATCAAATAACACATAAGCTTCACGTGTACCCATATGAAGTGTTCCAGAAACGGTACCTGAGTTAGTTGCTGCCTGATTAGCGGTTAATGCAAACACTCTGCCTGAAGGATTCTTCTGGTTCTGCTGACCTCCACTACCAGTTCCTCCACTTCCACTTCCACTTCCTCCACCACCAGTATTATGTGACACTGTACAATCCTTTGCCCTATGCTCCATGCTACCACACAAGAAACATGCTCCAGTCTTCCTATAACAAGCCCTTCCTGGATGATGTCCACCACATGTAGCACAAGGAGTAACTGGGATCATATTTGGGTTTCCCCCATACACTGAATAACGGCCTTGCCCCTGTTGACGGTTCTGCCACTGTCTAGGTTGTTGCTGAAACTGTTGATTATTCTTCTGACCACCATACTGATTCTGACCATAAGTTGACTGAGACCTGTTATACTGATTCCTTCCACGCCACTGTCCCTGCTGATTACCATGTCCTCCATTCCATTGCTTACCCTGCACTGAACCTTGATCATCTCTTCCTCTTTTACGATCATTCTGAAACCTGTGAGCTCTAAAATCATTGCGTTCCTTTTCAATATCCTTAGCTGCATCAGCCACCTCTGCCACACTTGGAAATTTAAGAGAGATAATATGACCCCTCAAGTTAAGTTTCAACCCCCATTTAAACTTTTCTACCTATTGTAGTACAACATTTCCTGCAATTGTCCCAGCAAATCCAGCTAACCTGATAAATCTCGCCATATAGTCAGTAATAGTCTCATCATGATTCTGACTGATAGAATGAAATTCCCTCAAATAAGCTTCCCTGTCAGCATTTGAAAAGTACTGCTTATAGAACAACTCTGTAAACACTGGCCATGTCAATGCCTCTATAAACGCCTCACCCTTAATAGGTTTCACTCCTCTCCACCACCTCTGAGCATCCCTCTCTAGCTTATACACAACCAACTTCACCTTCTGAGAGTCATCACAACCCAAAACATCAAATATCTTCTCAAGATGAACAATCCAATTTTCAGCTTCAATAGGAGTCGGTGCTGAATGAAAAGATTCTGGCTTCTGCTTAATGAACCTCTCCAACCATGCAAAAGACTCCAACTGATTTCCCTGACCTTCATGATTCCTTTGATCTCCCTGATTTCCCTGGCCATTCTGGTTGTCTTGGTTTCCCTAACCATTCTGGTTATCTTGGTTCCCCTGATTTGGGAAAGCTTGTTGTATGGCCTGAGTCAGTGCTTGAGATATCATTTGAGCTAACTGAGCTGGACTCACATTCACGTTAGTTTGATTACGGTTTTTAGGAGGCATCTACAATATAAGATAAGACACGAATGAAGATCACAAGAATAAATAAGCGGAAGCATTTACGAATCAATATGAAGAGAATAGAGTTGAGTGAAATTTAAATCAGAGTACCCATCCTAACGTCTACCCAAACTCACAGGTCAAACCTAAATAGATTTTCTACAAGAAAGAACCTAAGCTCTGATGCCATCTTTGTAACACCCCCTTCCCAAAATGAGATGAGGGGTTACTTCCAAACCACAAACCTGTATACAGAGTACTAAAATCCATCTTGTAATAAATAAATAGGTCCAACAATGTCTCTCAAATTAATATTAAAATCTCCAAAATAATTCAAAATGATAAATGCGAATAAATCCAAAATCTCTAATAATGAAAATGACTAAAATAATCTGAGAAGTTCAAATGTCCTAATAAATGGAAATAAGGGAGCTCTCAATCACACAGCCCAAGATCCCCCTAAGTACCTGCCAGAAGAAAGAATACGGCATGAGCCAAATGCCCAGTACGGATTGGAATACAGTTTATAAAACAAGAAGCAAGATATATATAATTTGACATTAATAAGTAAATATTAATTTTTAAAAACAAAGCTGAAGCAACAAACCGGACAACGTGTACGGCATATACAACGTCACCGTCAAATATCAAATCAAAAATCAAATCAGACTCTTGGTGCACCCACGTATCCTCAAACAAATATCAAAATGGCCAAAGCTTACCACATGAGCTAACAGAAGGATACGCCGTGACTAATCACACTGCCACGGAAGTGTCATGCCACTGGTGCTGCAATGACATGGCTGTAGTACCCCTACAGCTGGTTAAATCGGTATACCCTATATCACTCTAAGGGTTCAAATAAAATAATTTTCACAATTTTAAAATCACCTGAACAGATATTTCAAATATTCTTTGCAAATATTTAACATATATAATTTTCGAAAATCGCAGAAACAGATGCTTAAATATTTCGAAACAAATTTTAATATAATTTTTGGAGAATCAAAACAGTTAAATCGAGTAATAACGGAAGGATCAGATTTATTAACGGAACGAACCAAATATAAATAATCCTAAAAATAGTAGCATTGAATAGAAAGGGGACGAAATCCGTACCTCGAAAATAGTAATCTCAAACACTACTCAACTCCACAAAATCTGAAATCGACTCGCTAAACTCGGGTCTCCCAATCTAAGAAAATAAATATAATTTACTTAATTGTAAGATTACGCAAAATTATTTAATATTTTAATCTCACTAAATCGACAACCAATTATCCTATCATCCTAATTAGTACTATAATTGTTTATTAACAAATAAATCACGATAATCTTCATGTACAGAGACAAGCTATATGGTCAAATAGGTGCACGTCATACAAATATGCGTACATATAATTTATAAACTGTTGTGTTAATGTAATTTTTTTTATAACTAAACGTGATCATGTGTGTGATGTGCCACCAAAGCCTGTAAAAAAGAGAATACATGACTATACCATAATTACTGACATTGTATTCTTTGAAATTTAACTAGTATATCAATGAACCTACAATCATTAATTTATACGCATAATACTAATGTGCAAGACTCAATTTACATAGAAAAGGCTATATGAATACCTTTTTTTTTTGGCCACTTGAAAGTTTAAAACTAAATCAACAACTCGGTTGTACTCTGCTTCTTCCTTGTGCGGCCTCTTACAATTAGGGTTTTAATAAAACGACTCACGGTTGTGAATATATATATATATATAGACTCGTTAACAACTATAATCCTAATTCTAATCAAATTTTATTAAAACCTATTATTATTATTATTATTATTATTATTATTATTATTATTATTATTATTAACTATATAAGTAAATACGGATATTACAGCTACTCTCTAGAATCTAAGGCATACAGGGTTTATGTGATTTGTTATCTGCCCTTAAGTACACTAAGTTTGGAGAAAGAGGGGTTGAATATAAACTTAAGAATTAAGTATATTTCTTGCGGAATGAAGTTTGTTTCAAGGACAGTGTTTTTGTGTATAGAGAGAACTGATGTAACTAAGAACTTGACTAGAAAATTATTGAAAATAAAACACAACAATGTTAAAAATTACTAGTGGATTTGGTTTCCCACTAGTATGTTTTTTTTGCTTTCAATAGATCTTGGTACGAATACCAAGCTGCTTACAAAGTGAGTTCTTTTTGCTTTTCTACACTCTACGCTTTGCTACTGTGTGCTTCTAACAACTATATAGAAGTTTTTTTTTCACACCTAATTTCTATCGACAGATAACAATATAAAATTACAACTTATATTGTTTACATGACAATAGAAACTAGCTACTTGCACAGTCTTCTTTTTGAACTGACTAGTCCTGGAAGTATCTTTGTCTTGATACATTCCTTGAATACTGTGTTGCCTTAAAAGTCTTCATAATCCTGACAGGATTGTCTTCCATTGATTCAGTTTCTGCACAGTTCCCATACTTCTTGTCTTTAACTAAATTGGGATACCTTAATCAACTGATAAATGCTGTTAAGCTTATCAGTTGATTCTCCTTTGCTTATCCATCGATGGATAGGATATCTGTTGATCAGTTGATGTGTCGATGCATAATTGAGTTATCCATCGACTCCCTATCTATTGATGGTTCCTTATCCGTTGACTGCCTTCATCCATTGATGACTTGTATCTGTTGATAGCTTTCATCCGTTGAGTAGTGTCTTCATCCATCGACTCCAACATCAGTTGATCACTTCACTTGTGAGAATTCTAACTTAGAATATTTACAATTGATCAGCCATTCTTCACATCTGTTGAGAAGCTAGAAATTGAAGTCAATAACATCAGTCGACTACTTCATAGCATCCATCGAAGCAATACAATCGATTGATAGTGAAACATAAATCAATGCT
The DNA here is from genome assembly GCA_028671895.1 of Oenanthe sinensis. Classification (NCBI taxonomy): domain Eukaryota; kingdom Viridiplantae; phylum Streptophyta; class Magnoliopsida; order Apiales; family Apiaceae; genus Oenanthe; species Oenanthe sinensis. The sequence goes on from CM053807.1 coordinate 18,454,469, forward strand.
ACAATCCAGTTTATCAATTGATAAACAAGCTTCAACTGATAACTGGTTTCCTAGTCCATGGTTATTTATAAGTCATATCCATCGACCAGTTACACAGAAATTTTAAGTCCCTACTGTAATTCTAAGAAATTTGTTATCATCAAAACTCATAATTCCTAACAATCTTCCCCTATTTATGAATATGTAAAATATGCATAAATTTTCTGTTGATGATAACAAAACTCCTAAACATTTTTATTCTTAGCAAGAATTACAATATTGACAAAGATAGTTTGAGACAGAGTAATCAGATACCAGTAAAAGATGAATTCTGATAATTTTGATGATTGAGATTGAATCTTCTATCTTCTTCTTTTTCCCTTTGACTCATTCATCTTGTCTTCATTTTCTTTCATCTTTCTGTATAGAGTTCCCTTCAAGATCTTCTCATCTTCCACCCTGTAGTCCAATTGACTTGCTAGATGATTAAATTCTAGATTAGGCAGTTTGTCTATTTCTTGACAAATGTCAATACACTTTTCTCTACCTTCTCTGTCCTTATATATCATCAAGTAGAATGGCTCATGAAGCACTTTTCTTCCTTCAGGGTTCCAAATCTTTATCCTGTCATCCCTTTCTTCTTGAACCGGTGCCTCCCTCATCTTCTTCATTCTCTCAAGGATGGCCTTTCCTAGCTCTTCAGTGAGATAATACTTCCTGTTGAACATAGTGTAGATTTTCCTTAAGATGCCATATCCTTGATCCAGGACTTGATTGAATGTAAAAGTTGAATGTGATCCATCTTTATATTCAATGTGAAGAAGATCAACATCCTTCTTCCTTTGTCCTTTTACTGCAATCATTCCTTCAGCTTTGATTGGCACAAAATCTTCAGATTTGGGTTTGAACACCTCTATCTCTCTAGCTTGATTACTCCCAGAAGCTTGACCTTCAACCTTGACTTCTTTTGGCTTCTTCTCTTTGTCTTCAACATCCAATTTTCTTTTAACTCCAGAAGTTCTTGGTGCATCTACAGGCTTGTTTGCTCTTTGCTTCATTTTTGGCCTCCTTTCACCTTCTTTTCTTCTAGCTTCTTTAATTAGTCTATCCTCCTCATCATATTCCCTTTGCAATTGAATAGCTAATTCTTCTTGAGATTTTTCTTATTGCTCCCTTTCTTTTATGCCAACTATTATGGCTTTGCTCAACAATTTTTCACCTCCACCTGTGACAGCTTCCACTTTCTTTTTGCCATCTTCATTCAGTTTGCCCTTTCCTTTCCTGTCACCAGGTTCTGAGCTACATGAATTGATCTCCTTGATTTTGCTGTCAATTGAATCAAATTGCCTTACAATATTCTGAGCTAACTCCTTCTTTGGATCTGTAGACTTTGTCACCACAGCTTCACTTTCCTGCTTCTCCCCCTTTTTGTTATCAGCAACTGGCTCTTGTTCTAATGACTGGGACATGAGAGGAGTTTCCAAGAGTCTGCCTAGGAGATTGATTTGAGTGGTTTGATTCTTCAGGATTTGCTGCATGTGGAGCTCCATGGCAGTTACTCTTTTCTCCAATGCAACTACCTTGTCCTTGGCTGAATACTCAGTATCTAACCTTTGCTTGATTCTGGTCAACATTGTGAGGCTGAGTCTAGAATTAATGGTGGTGTCAAAATGCATCCTAGAACTGTCAATTGCTTCCCTTATCTTCTTCAACTCATATTTGGAGCCTGTGACATGCATCTTCTGGATCTTCAGGTTGTCTCTGTAGAAGTTCAGAATTCTTCTGTGCAAGGGATCCACCACATCTACCTCAGCCATTGATCTTCTGTAGTGAGAGATGATGGCCCTTTCTGTGTCAGATAAGCTAGTTTCATCACTGGCCACTTGTGGATCCATAAGCTCATCATCAGAGCTGTCTTCAAAATCTTCAGGGTTCATGTGAGATACATCATCAGGTTGACTTGCCAAAAACTCCTTCCCACTCCTGAATTGCTCTTCTATCTGCACCAATCCCAGCATTTGCTCAGCTACTTGATTAGATGCTGCTGCTAGTTCTTGATAATGAGGATCTCCATGTTGAAAGGTTGAAGCATCAAGATTGACTTCAATTTCATCCTCCACCTCCAGGTTGACTTCTGCAACTCCTGCAGAAACTCCATGGCCTACAACTCCCCCTGACTCTAGCCCCAACTCCTGGGTGAGTTCTGCTGCAATCTGCTCAGTTTTAGAAGTTGATGCTTCATGAGATGGTGAAATTGGTTTCTCTCTATTCTTTTCTCTCTCACTCTCTTCTCTCTTTTCTTGCATCAGGATCTCATCCTGGATTCTCACCTCTCCCTTACTTTCCTCTCCTTTTAGATCACCTGCTAAGGTGGAACTCTCTTTTCTCACACCCTCTCATTTTGCCACCTCAGAAGAATTTGAGGGCCCCTCATTCACACACTCTCCTTTTGTCAAGGTATGCAAACCTTGCCTCTCACACACCTCACCCACTCCACTCAATCCTAGTAGAGTATTGGCCACTTGAAGTGTTTCATTGGATAATTCATGAATTGGAATTAATGTTTCAATCGATGGATAAGAAGTATCCATCGATGGATGAATATCCGTTGATGGGAGCTTGTCAATGGATGTAAAGATATCCATCAATGGAAGTGAACTAGTCAATGGATGTTGGAAATTATCAGTTGATTGAATAATATCCATTGACTGGAGAGAATTGTCAGTATTTTCCTGATCAACCAAGGTGTTAACCTTATTTGGTGATGCAGGTGAGAGTGTTGGCTCCACCCTGAGTTGCAAAGAGGGTGAATTTGAAACAATGAAGTTGTCAATCAACACTATTTCTGAAGAAATAGATTTTGAAGGAGATTGAGGAGAAGATACATATATAGAATGGGGTTGTGCCTTAGGAAGTTTCTGGGACACATCAAAAGAAGATAGTGAAGGCTCCACCAAATTTCCATTTGGCTTTGCATGTGTGTGTGTACCCTGTGCAGTATTTATAACCTTCTTTCTCCTTTTGTATGGCTATATTGTTTTGTGACCCTTATCCCCATCTGATGGTCCTGGTTGAGACCCCTTTTCAATAGTTACACCTTTTTTAGAAGATGCACCTAGGGATGTGTTTAAGTCCTTTATTACAGCCTCAATCTATTGGGAGATTGGGCTGGTGGCTGGCTGGTTTTCTCAATCTCACTCTCCTTATCCTTCTGGCTTTCTTGATGTTGGCCAGTTCCCTCACCCTTATCAACCACCTTCACACTCCCCTCAGTGGTTTTTCTTTTCTTAGATTTTACAACAGTAGTCTTTTGAGAAACTACTGAGGTGGTTTGTTTAGACTTGTGTTTGGAAGGTTGTGCAACTTGGGTAGGAGGGATGGAGGCATTTCCATCTCCCTCCATTGTTGCAGAAGGCAAAGAAATTTGAGGGTTTGAGGGAAGAAGTTAAAAGATTGAGATTCTTAAGATATATCTGCACAAGAGGAGGATAAATGAGACCCAACTTAGGATGTAAGTTGATTCTCACAAGATCCTTGAAAACCCTCTTATTTTGCATCCATGGCTCCAAGGACTCCATATCTGCACTAATCTTGTATTCTCCAATGGAGGCATTAATAATCATCATGAAAAATCTAGCAAAATAAATGTTATTTTTCCTAGATGCCATGGTTCCTAACTTAGCAGTTAATTCATTTAGGAGTAGTGTGCCAAAATCGAAGTATTTATCAAACAGGACAGAATAAGCAATTTCTTGCATACTAGTAGTAATTGCATCAAAATTACTTATTTTTCCAGAAAATACTTTAATAATGGCATCAAAGAAGTAACTCCATTCTTTTCTTAGGTTTTTCCTAACAACTTCTCCTAATCCTGTTTCAGCATTTGCATAATTAACAGATTCTAGCATGTCCCTAATTTCTTCTTCAGTTGGAGGCTTATCACAATTATTTGCAGGTAATTCTAAGCATTCAGATAAAGAAGTACTAGTAATGGTGTAGGAATTACCTCTGCAAGTGTAAGTGATTACCTTCCCGTCTTGTGATACTTCTGCAGAGTTCCACAGTTCCTCAACAAATGAACACACAATCGTGGGAGTTTCGCTGAGAGCTTTGGACACTTTGCAGTCACCCAGGAATCGCATCAAGGGATGGAAATCCACGGGAGCATCGTTCAAAGTCAGGCATGCTGTGAAGTTGTTCTGCTCATAGATGAACCCAGTGGAGGAAACAATCTTCTTTTGTGGTGCCATTTGTTAGTTTATTCTTAAGAGATTAAAGAGAACTTGGAAGAGATTTAGAGAATTCGAGAGGATTAGAGAAAATGAGCTTGAGAAATAGACAGAGATTAGAGATAGAAAATAGAATAGCAAGTAAGAATGAATTGTTAATTGTAACTGCTATTTATATTTTCTGATATTAAAATGACTAAAAAAAAATCTTTTAATTAAAGATATAACCGTTGATGAATAACAGAAAGTAGTATGTTACCCTAAATGGTAATTATCCAACGGCTATAATCTGATCAATGGATGAATACAACTGTAGAAATTCTATTACTATCGAAGGATAAAATAAAGAGTTAATCATTTATCAATCGATCACTCACTACCAGAGTAATTATCTGTCGATAGATAAATATTCATCGATAGGAATAAAATTTATCTGTTGATCAAATACGAAAGAATTTATCCATCGATAAACAATTACTAAAGTAATTATCTGTCGATAGATAAATATCCATTGATGGAATAAAATATCCATTGATAATTAACACATTTATCAATTGATTACTTGATTTCAACAGATAATTGTGAACAATGGCTACAAAATAAAGAAAACTTGATAGACATTTTAAGATTGAGCAAAATTGAGCATACCTAACTCACAGACTAATCTATTAAAAGTAGATTCATCTAGAGGTTTGGTAAAGATGTCTGCAAGTTGTTGTTCACTAGGGACAAAATATAATTCAACTGTACCATTCATTACATGTTCCCTAATGAAATGATACCTTATGTCAATGTGTTTGGTTCTGAAATGTTGCACAGGATTTTCTGTTATTGCAATAGCACTTATATTGTCACAGAAGATGGGAATGTTGTTCAAGTTGAACCCATAGTCAAATAGTTGATTCCTCATCCATAATATTTGTGCACAGCAACTTCCAGCAGCAATGTACTCAGCTTCTGCAGTTGAAGTTGACACTGAATGTTGCTTTTTACTAAACCATGACACAAGTTTGTTTCCTAGAAATTGACAGGTGCCTGTAGTACTTTTCCTGTCTATTTTGCAACCTGCATAATCTGCATCTGAGTAGCCTATTAGATCAAAACCAGAATCTCTAGGATACCAAATACCTAAATTTGATGTACCCTTGAGATATCTAAAGATTCTTTTAATAGCCACTAAATGAGATTCTCTAGGATCAGACTGAAATCTAGCACATAAGCATGTAGAGAACATTATATCTAGCCTACTAGCAATTAAATACAAAAGAGAGCCTACCATGCCTCTATAACTTAAGATATCCACCTTAGCTTCCTTGGTGTTTAATTCAAGTTTAGTGGCAGTGGCCATGAGAGTTTTTGCAGAAGAACATTAACTTAAGTCAAATTTCTTTAATAAATCATGAATGTACTTTGTTTGACTTATAAAAATACCATCCTTAACTTGTTTGACTTGCAACCCAAGAAAGTAGGTAAGCTCTCCCATCATGCTCATTTCATATTTACTTTGCATTAATTTGGCAAACTTTTTGCAAAGTCCCTCATTAGTTGAGCCAAAAATAATGTAATCCACATAAATTTGTACAAGAATAATAGAGCCATTAACATTTCTACTTAATAGAGTTTTATCAACAGTACCTCTTGTGAAGTGATTCTCAATGAGAAACTGGGATAAAGTGTCATACCAGGCCCTTGGTGCTTGCTTCAAGCCATAGAGTGCTTTGAGTAGATAGTAGACAAAGTCAGGGAAATTTGGATCTTCAAAGCCAGGAGGTTGTTCCACATAGACTTCCTCTTCTAGTACCCCATTCAAAAAGGCACTCTTCACATCCATCTGATAGACTTTGAAATTAGCATGTGCAGCATAAGCTAGAAAGATTCTGATTGCTTCTAACCTTGCAACTGGTGCAAATGTTTCATCAAAATCAATTCCTTCTTCTTGTGAATATCCCTTTGCCACAAGCCTTGCTTTGTTTCTAGTCACAATACCAGTTTCATCCATTTTGTTTCTGAATACCCATTTTGTACCAATTACTGATCTATCTTTTGGTCTGGGCACCAGCTTCCATACTTTATTTCTGTCAAATTGATTCAGTTCTTCTTGCATAGCCAAAACCCAATCAGGATCCATGAGAGCCTCTTCAATTCTTTTGGGTTCATCTTGAGATAGAAAACTGCTATACAGACACTCATTTTGAGTAGCACTTCTTGTCTTGACACCATCTTCTGCATTTCCAATGATTAGTTCAAATGGATGGCTTCTTGTCCATTTTCTTTGAGGAGGCAAATTTTGCCTTGATGATGAAGCCTCATGATCATTTGTATTGAACTCAAAGTGATCTGAATTTGTAGATTGATTTTGAGACCCTCCCCCTGAAGTGGATACCCTAGATGTAGATTGTTGATTATCCGTTGAGGAGTTATCAGTTTATGCATTATCAGTTGATGTATTTCTGTCAACTGATAAATTATCCATTGATGCAGTAACATCAACTGATATTGGGTTTCTGAAAACTTGAGGTTTTATAATTTCTGCCTCTTCATCATTTACATCATTTGATTCATTCTCAAAGTGCAGTATGTCATGATTTCCTTCATCAAACAAGCCTTGAATCTTTTTATCATCAAATACTACATGTACAGATTCCATAACAATGTGTAGTCTGAGATTGTAGACTCTATAGGCTATGCCTGATAGTGCATACCCAACAAATATGGCTTCATCAGCCTTGGCTTCAAATTTTCCTAGGTTTTCACTTTGATTTCTTAGCACATAGCACTTGCAGCCAAAAACATGAAGAAACCCCACTTTTGGCTTTTTGTCTTTCTTGATCAATTGATAAGGAGTCTTCCTTTGAGTTTGATTTACTAAGGAGATGTATTGAATGTAACATGCGATGTTTATGGCCTCAGCCCAGAAATATGTTGGTAGTTTGGCATCTTCCAACATTGTTCTAGCTGCTTCAATCAATGTCCTATTTTTCCTTTCAACTACCCCATTTTGTTGAGGTGTTCTTGGTGCAGAGAATGTGTGTATGATTCCTTTTGATTCACAGAACTCTTTCATTGTGGAATTTTTGAATTCTGTCCCATTGTCACTTCTTATCTTCTTTACATCCAATTCAAGATTTTTCTCAACTTCTCTTATGTGCTTGATGATGAGATGACTAGCTTCATCCTTTGAATGTAGAAAATAAGTCCATGAGAATCTTGAAAAATCATCCACAATGACTAGAGCATACTTCTTCTTTGCAATAGACATGATATTTACAGGACCAAACAAATTCATATGTAATAACTCAAGTGGTTTTTCAATTGATGATTCCAATTTTGACTTGAATGATGCCTTTCTTTGTTTTCTTTTCTGACAAGCATCACAAAGTCCATCCTTGACAAATTCCATTTATGGTAAGCCTCTCACTTGATTTTTCTTGACCAACAGATTCATGGCTTTAAAATTCAAGTGAGCTAATTTCTTATGCCACAGCCAACTTTCATTTATACTTGCCTTAGAGAAAAGACAAGTTATTGAATCTGCACTTGTTGAGTTGAAGTCAGCTATGTACACATTTCCTTTTCTATTCCCTGTCATAACCAGGCTTCCATCTACCTTGTTGGAAATTATGCATGCTTCTGTTGTGAAACAAACTTTATTTCCATTGTCACATAGTTGACTTATTCTTAACAAGTTATGTCTTAAGCCATCAACTAATGCAACAGGTTCAATGATGACATTCTCTTTTGAAATCAAGCCATATCCCATGGTGAACCCTTTGCTGTCATCTCCAAAAGTTACTCCAGGGCCAGCTTTCTCCTCAAACTTTGTGAGCAGGGATTTATCTCCAGTCATGTGTCTTGAACACCCACTGTCCAAGTACCAAAGATTTCTTCTTTTTCCCTACACACAGTCAAAACAGATCAAGTTGATTTTGGTACCCAAGTTGCCTTGGGTCCTTTCTTACTAGTTACTATCTTTGGCTTGGTTTCCAATTTTTGTACCTTTGGTTTAGGTGGTTTACTTCCACTTCAACCTTAGGTATTGGTTTCCTTACCTCAGAATTCTCAGTGCTAATATTTGGAATGCTCATGCTTGCAGAATTGGAAAAATTTGGTGCATGAAGATTGTTAAGCATATTTCATGGCATAGCAGGCATATTCATGTTGGCAAATGCAAGATATGGATTAAACATATAAGGCATTGATGCATACTGAGCATGAATAGCATGAGAATCAACTAAATGAGGAAAAACAGAATGAGAATGCATGTTAGGTATAACAGGCACATTGGTTATTGTAGGCATGTTGAGTTTGCATTGCATAGATAAATGATTTTTATAGCCACACTTAGCACATATCTTCCTAGGAGCATATTTGTCAGGTGTGTAGTTATTGTGCTTATTTATGCCTACTTTACCATTTCTGTTTTTCTTCTTCTTTTCATTTGGCTGAATATTAGGCTCTATCTTTTCCAATTTTTCTTTCAACTGATCTTTAGATAAGAACCCTATATTAGCTTGTTCAATTTTGACTTGAGATTTAGTGGAGCTACTTTCTTTGACAAATTTGACAGGTCTATTAAGCTTGGTTTTAACAACACACTTTTTAGCAGTTGATGATTCCTCAATCGATGGATAATTATCCGTTGGAATAACGTTATCAATCGATGGATGATTATCCATTGAATTGACATTATCAATCGATGGATAATTCTTATCAGTTGATTCAGAATTAACAATCGATTGCTTCTTTTCCAAAGATTGATCTTCATCAATGGCTAATCTCTCAAGAGTTTCAGACAACATGGTGAATGAATTTGTTCCATGAATGTCATTCATCTTCTTACTGGCTTTACTAGACCTGTTCCACTTGTCAATGGTTCTTAGTTCTTCTTCCAATTTTCCTTTCAAATTCTCTATTTCCTTTTTGCTCTAAACTAGTTCATCTCTAGCATCTTTGTTCTCTACCTTGAGTCTGTCCATTTGCACTAGCTCACTCTCTAGGAAATTGTTTCTTTCAGTGAGAGTTTCTAAGGTTAATTTGAGCCTAGTGTTCTCTTTGTTCAAGGACTTAAGAGTGACATACAAATTATACAATTCATTTGACATTTCATTAATAGTAATATTGCATTCATCTTTGGATAACTCAGATAGGTTTGTAGAAATTACCTGATTGCTAGATGAACTAGCTTCCTGGTCATCTTGATTAGCCATTAGTGCAAGGTTGATGTGTTCCTCTTCTTCTTCAAAATCCTCCTCAGCAGCCCAGTCCTTTTCTTCTATCACAAAAGCCTTTTCTCTTTATTTAAGCAAGTCAAAGTACTTCTTCTTATAGTCAATACCATCACTAAAATTTGACTTCTTTTCTAGTTTAGGCTTTCTGCATTCACTTGAAAAATGACCAGCCGATCCACAGTTGAAGCATCTGAATTGAGTCCTGTCAACAAGATTTTTGCTTTGTTGAGTATCTCTCCTGAACTGTAATCCAGGCCTTTGCATAGGATTCCTTTTGAACTTGAGTTTTGAAAATTTTCTTGATAGAAAAGCTAAGTGCTCATCTATTTCATCCATTTCATCTTTAGTGAATGACTCATCATCCTCACACATTTCTTTTCCTTTCCCAGTAGAAGATTCATCATATCTACCATTATTTGCACCATTGCCATGACCTTCTTTCTTTCCTTCTTTGACAGGAGTAACTTTACCTGATTCTGCAACTTGCTTATCCTTGGCAACCAAATCAATGGACTTTTCTCTCTTCTGACTTTTCTCAATTTCCTCATCTTGTTGTAGCTCCAACTCATAGGTTTTCAAGATGCCATACAACTTATCAAGAGTATATTCTTTAAAGTCAGGAGATTGTCTTATAGAAACAGTCATTGGTTTCCATTCCTTGGGTAAGGACCTCAAGAATTTGAGGTTGGTGTCCTCAACAACATATACTCTTCCATATAGTTTAAGCTCATTCAGCAGCTTTTGAAACCTCCTATATGTATCATTGATTGCTTCACCACTCTTGAAGTGAAAGGCCTCATATTTTTGAATCAAGAGTTGCATCTTGTTCTTTCTTACTTGTTCAGTGCCTTCACAGAGGGTTTGAAGAGTATCCCAGACTTCTTTGGAGGTTGTACAGTTGACAACATTGTCAAACATATCCTTGTCAAGACTGTTAAACAAAATGTTCATAGCCTTTTTATCCTTGTGTACTTCCTTCTCGTCTTCATCTGTATATTCACTCACTGGTTTAGGAATGGGTTTGTCTGGTGCCTGAGTACCATCTGCATTTACACTTGTAACTATTTTCATAGACACATGTGGACCTTTCTCTATACAGTGAACATAGGAAAGATCAATGGATAGCAGATGCAAGTGCATTTTCACTTTCCAGGGAAAATACTCATCTTTCTCTAGAACTGGAATCTTAACTCCTGTGTCTTTTTGACCCATACTTGATGTACTTTTAGATCTTAACTTTCTGTATGTTGAAAGCCTGCTCTGATACCAATTGTTATCTGCCCTTAAGTACACTAAGTTTGGAGAAGGGGGGGTTGAATACAAACTTAAGAATTAAGTATATTTCTTGCGGAATGAAGTTTGTTTCAAGGACAGTGTTTTTGTGTATAGAGAGAACTGATGTAACTAAGAACTTGACTAGAAAATTATTGAAAACAAAACACAACAATGTTCAAAATTACTAGTGGATTTGGTTTTCCACTAGTATGTTTTTTTTACTTTCAAAAGATCTTGGTACGAATACCAAGCTGCTTACAAAGTGAGTTCTTTTTGCTTTTCTACACTCTACGCTTTGCTACTGTGTGCTTCTAACAACTATATAGAAGTTTTTTTTTTCACACCTAATTTTTATCGATAGATAGCAATATAAAATTACAACTTATATTGTTTACATGACAATAGAAACTAGCTACTTGCACAGTCTTCTTTTTGAACTGACTAGTCCTGGAAGTATCTTTGTCTTGATACATTCCTTGAATACTGTGTTGCCTTGAAAGTCTTCACAATCCTGACATGACTGTCTTTCATTGATTCAGTTTCTATACAGTTCACATACTTCTTGTCTTTAACTAAATTGGGAAACCTTAATCAACTGATAAATGTTGTTAAGCTTATCAGTTGATTCTCCTTTGCTTATCCATCGATGGATCGGATATCTGTTGATCAGTTGATGTGTCGATGGATAATTGAGTTATCCATCGACTCCCTATCCATTGATGGTTCCTTATCCGTTGACTGCCTTCATCCATTGATGACTTGAATATGTTGATAGCTTTCATCCGTTGAGTAGTGTCTTCATCCATCGACTCCAACATCAGTTGATCACTTCACTTGTGAGAATTCTGACTTAGAATATTTACAATTGATCAGCCATTCTTCACATCTGTTGAGAAGCTAGAAATTGAAGTCAATAACATCAGTCGACTACTTCATAGCATCCATCGAGGCAATACAATCGATTGATAGTGAAACATAAATCAATGCTACAATCCAGTTTATCAGTTGATAAACAAGCTTCAACCGATAACTGGTTTCCTAGTCAATGGTTATTTATAAGTCATATCCATCGACCAGTTACACAGAAATTTTAAGTCCCTACTGTAATTCTAAGAAATTTGTTATCATCAAAACTCATAATTCCTAACATGATTGAATACAAAAAGGTCATTGAAAGTATGAATGTAACTTTTGATGATCTCAAGCTCCCAAGTCTATAAAAAATAGATAACACTGAAACTCTGCAGTTCAAAAATATGAACTCAGATGAAGGTGAGGTAGAACCTGAAGCTGTAACAGAAAATCAAGCACTAAATGAGAATAACAACAATGATGATTCTGACCCTAGTAGTGGAAACAGTGGAAGATTCACAGAAACTACTAGTAGTGGCAGAGAATCTCATTCTCAACCAAGCAGCAGCTCAGGGGGAGCAACTGAAGGATCTACTAATAGGACTCAACACATTAATGATAATCAAGCTGAATCATCAAGGGCAAATCTACCTAGGCATAGGGTGTGGAGTAGAGATCACCCCTTTGAGTTGATTCTAAGAGATCCAGATACTGGAGTTCAAAAGAGACGTGTTTCACAGAATGAATGTTTATTCTCTGGTTTTCTCTCTGAGATAGAGCCAAAAAAAGTAGAGGAAGCACTAGAAGATCCAGATTGGGTTATTGTTATGCAAGAAGAACTCAATCAATTTGAAAGACAAAAAGTCTGGAAGCTGGTACCCAGGCCAAAGAACAAGTCTATTATTGGCACAAATTGGGTATTCAGAAATAAACTGGATGAAGATGGAATTGTTATGAGGAAAAAAGTCAGACTGGTTGCTAAAGTTTATTGCCAAGAAGAATGAATATATTATGATGAAACATATGCACCTGTGGCAAGGTGTTGGGTCCCGAAGTATCGTAGAAGGGGGTTGAATATGATACTCACAATAATTTAAATTCTTTTCAAAATTTGCGGGTAAATATGATATTACTTCAGCGTGGGTTTGACCATTTGTAGTGTTTATGTGAGTTGCCTACTAATTTTCTGTGTGTTCGGATAAATCAATTAGATTCAAGAAAATTAACAAGTAAAATAAACGGGACTAGATTCGGGGAATATATCTTTTATATATATACTCGGAGGTTGTTACACACAGTTAAAAATATAACTAGTTTCCAAAGAATAAATTAGTTCTTTGCTACTAACACAAAAATATAAGGCTCAGTTCCTATACAAATATATCTAAATTAGTACAAGGAAAAACAGAGTCCGTAGGGAGTGATATCTAGGAGTCCTGAGCATTTTTTGTTAAAGAACCAGGTCCTAATATCTGATCGGGAGCATGGTATGGGTGTGTATAATTTTTGTCTCTAGCTTCGGCCATGACTGCTCTCTAGATTTTATTTGTGTTGAAGAAGACGACCCCAAAATGAGTGGCTTGCTTCTCCTTCTATCTCTGTATACTTTAAATCAAAAAAGTAGCTGCTGTAATTTGATTGGCTAAGGGCTAAGTGGGGCCAAGAAATATTTTGTTGTGCTAATAAATATTTTGTTGCGCCTGTAGAGTGTTGGCCTTGCAGTGGCGCCACAAAATACTTAATATATTCCTTTAAATATTTTCTTGCGCCAATACATCTCTTACTAATTCAAGTCATACTTTTGTTGCGCCAGCTACTGTGTGTGCCTTGTAGTGGCACCACAAACTGCATTAAGCAATTTGGAATGAGACTTTTGTTGCGCCATTTCTTTGTTGCACTTCTATGGTCAAAGTGTAATTTGATCACTATTCTTTGACCTTCTTCTCATTCCTTGACTGAAGTTTACCAACTTTCATTTCTTGTACCAAAGTCTTGTCACATTACACCCTGTACCCTGAGCTATTTCCATTCTTCGACTGTAGTTCAGAAACTTTCACTTTTCGTACCAAGGTTGTGATACTTTGCACTCTACACTGTTTGAGCTATTTAGCTGTTTAGTTGTGGCCTCTACAAATCACTTTTCGTACCTTTAATAAATAACCGTCCTTTCATAAATCGCTGACGCCTAGTGCAACTGGTCTGATTCACAGATGACTAACTTCGATCCAGGTCTTTTTATTATAGCCTTACGTATATTGTTAAGTTTGCAGCAACTTCATTGCTTCAAACACTGACTGTTAATAATCATAGTACTTTCACTGGAATCTTTTCTGGTACTTAGACAACGTCTCCATTACTACCACAATCTTGAATATTTCATTCTCCGTTCTTTACTGACGCTTGAACATTCAAATTAACTTCTTTTAGTGGATATAACTTCAAGACTGTAGCTGTCTTCTTTAACCTTTGTCTTTACCCTTCTAGATTCTTATGCCTCAAACACTCTTTATCTTCAATAATGCTAATACACTGAGATCTTTTAGTGGCACTTTATACTGAATCTTCAACACTTCTAAAACCCTGAAAGTCTTTACACATTATTCTTCACTGAGGCTTGAACATAAAACTGAACTTCTTTCAGTGACCTGTAGTGGACTTCAAAACTTCTTCTAATGTCTTGATTGACTGTAATTGCCTTGTCTTTATTTCTTCCTGATTTCTGTGTAGGTGTAGTATATTTATCTGTCTTGTTCTAGTGTTGAGTTATCAAGATTACTATTCATACTGCTTCATTATCTCACAAACATAAGGTTTGAAGCTATTAGGATGTTTCTGGCATTCGCAGAACACTCCAACTTTAAAGTATATCAAATGGATGTGAAGAGTGTATTCTTAAATGGAGAGCTTGAAGAAGAAGTGTATGTGGAACAACCCCCGGGGTTTGAAGATCCAGAATTTGTTGATTTTGTGTACTTTCTCTTCAAGGCACTCTATGACTTAAAGCAAGCACCTCGGACATGATATGACACTTTATCTATATTCTTACTTGAAAATGGTTTCACTAGAGGTGTCATAGATAAGACTCTGTTTCATAAAATGCATAAAAATGACATGATATTAGTACAAGTATATGTGAATGACATTATATTTGGTTCTACTAACGATCAGTTGTGTAGTGGATTTGCTAAGTTAATGCAGAGTAGGTATGAAATGAGCATGATGGGGGAGCTGAATTACTTCATTGGACTCCAAGTAAGCCAAAGGAAAGATGTAATCTTCATTTGCCAGACCAAGTACATCAGAGATCTATTGAAGAAGTATGGACTTGAAGATGCATCACCATCCAAAACCCCTATGGCAACTGCCACTAAGCTTGATAAAGATGAACCTGTTAAGAGGGTAGAGATCACAAACTACAGAGGTATGATCGGCTCATTACTTTACTTAACTGCAAGTAGGCCATATATTATGTTTGCTACATGCTTGTGTGCTAGGTTTCAGTCTGACCCTAAAGAATCACATCTTATAGCTGTTAAACGGATTTTTAGGTATCTTAAGGGAATTCTGAATCATAGAATTTGGTGCCCTAAAGATACAGGTTTTGATCTTGTTGGCTATACAGATTCTGATTGTGCAGGTTGTAGGACTGATCGGAAGAGTACATCAGGGAGTTATCAATTCCTTGGTAGAAGATTGGTTTCTTGGTAAAACAAAAAGCAGCACTCAGTTGCAATCTCAATAGCTGAAGCTGAATATGTTGCTGCTGGAAGCTACTGTGCACAAATATTGTGGATAACGAACCAACTTCAAGACTATGGACTGTTGCTGAGCAAAATTCCAATATTCTGTGACAATACAAGTGTTATAGCAATCACAAACAATCATGTTCAACATTCAAGGACCAAGCACATTGATATCAAGTATCATTTCATAAGAGAGCATGTCATGAGTGGTACTGTAGAGTTACATTTTATACCTATAGAGTAGCAAATTGCAGACATCTTCACTAAACTACTGGATGAAATCAATTTCACTAGACTGGTTTGTGAATTTGGAATGTTAAATTCTACTAACTAATTAGTTAGTAATCAATAACTGCAATTTGAAGCTGATAAATTCACTAATTGATTAATTTCAATATTTTTAGGACTTGTGAATTTATTTACCAAACTATTTTTTAGTTATTAAGATTAAATATTAGATAAATACCTTGTGCATATCTGCTAATTTTGTTAATCTGATATTTATTTAATTTTGATCTTAGAAAAATATTTAAGTGCTTGTGTTTAAATAATAAATTCTCAGCACTTATATATTTAAATATTATTTAAAATTATTTTAAATAGAAAGGATAAATATTTATATTTGTTCTCATATTTAAAATAAAAGTAAAATAATAAAGAAGCATAATTTATTTATTATGATAATTTTAACAATTAATATTATTATAATTATTATTAAATATTTTGTGAGTTTTAATAATTACGGACCTTATTATTGTTAATAACAATTTATTGTTATTATTATAAATTATTAATAATTTGTGATATATTTGTATTAGTGGATAATTATTATTTTTTCTAATTTCTTACGGATTATTCATGCATATATATAAATGTATTTTTGTAACAAAAGTTTTTGGAATAACAAAATTCATCAAGTGATTTTGTTGCGCCATGACTTTTGTTGTGCTCATACAGTGGTAACATTGTAAAGGCGCAACAAATCACTTCAATAAAAAATTAGAAAATTTTGTTGCGCTAATCCATTTTGTGGTACCAACACAATGTACACACTGTGTAGGCGCAACAAAATGACTTAAATCCTTATGTTGCCCTAATGAGGTTTGTGGCGCCATCACAGTGTACACACTGTGTAGGCACAACAAACCTCCTTAGTCATTTTTTCTGTGTTTTGGTGGCGCCTATAAATAACACTGTTATTTTTCAGTTTTATTTGTTTTTTCTGCGATTCTAATATACACACACAGTATATATAGCATAGAGGCGCAACCAAGATTCAAATTTTTGATAGAACATTTACAAGTCAATTGTTGTCCAATTTTAAATTTAAAACCAGTTTTGTGGAACCCACACTCGTAGCTTTCAGTTGCAAGTGGTCCCATCAATTTTGGTTGAGGTTTTAAAATCATCATTTTCTCGATTTCTCGAACTACTTGACTTAGAAAGTTTTAATCGATTAAAAATTATAATAAAAAATTTTGTGTGCTTAAAATTACTAGGAGTTCATCATATTTTAATTTCAAGTCAATCCAAGTAATTTTAAAATTAGGGTTTAGTTCATAATTTACTAAATTAATTTGACTATAATTAGTAATTTTAATTCGTAAAAATTACATTTCCCTTTGATAAAATGGCAGGTCATTTTGTAATTAAAAAGACTAATTATTTATCTATTTTAGTAGATGACTGGACTAAAGCAGGTGTGTTAGGTAAATGAGCCCCGTTTCTAAATGAAAGTTTTATGGTCCGTTATGCACTAACTATTAATGTGCCTTTAAATCGAAATCTTCTTAGACGGGTGTATAGGTCTTCAAAAGACATATCTGCAGATGGGATAACAGCTTTCACTTGTAAAATTCAGCGTCAAAAAGTGCGAATAACAGAAAATGACATCAATCAAGCACTTCATTTGCCAACTGACAACTTTGAAGATGAACCATCTCAGACAGACTTAAACAATTTCTTCATGTTTCTGCACTGCACAAGGAAAAACAATAATCTCCATAAGAAGATCTACAAGCATCATTTGACCAAGGAGTGGAACCTATTCTTTAATATATTATCTCATGGTTTTGCACCAAAAATAGGAGGTTTCTACGGGATCACACAATTCAACAAGATGATAGCTTATGCAGTGGCTTCTAATGTCAGAATATACTTTGGAAGATTGATCATGGCTGAGATCATAAAGAACCAAGAAAAATGGAGAACTTTTGTATATATCCAAGATTTTTGCAATTGGTGTTGAACCAAGTACGGAACGTTGATCATCTTCAATCATTTCAGAATAGTCCTTTGGAAGAATCACTCTCACTGCAGTTCAAAACAATATTGTTGTTACAACATGAGGATGACTACCCAAACAGGTTTACTCCTGCTCTAGTGACTAATTCTATTCGAGATTACTTTGCTCTTCTTAGACAGGCTGAAGAAGAAGTTTCAAAAGAAGAATAATATGTATCTCAAACTGATGACTCAGCAAGCAAAGAAGAAGAAGAAGCAGCTTCTTAAGAGGAGACTGAAGCTGAAACATCAGTTGACTCTGGAAGCAAAGAAGCATCACAAGAGGAAGAACCAGAAACACAAAAAAAAAGATGAAAGCATGGATGAAGCTGGTTCTGAGAATGAACAAGAACCAGATCCTGAACAAGAACAACAAAGGCAAAGCCCTGAAAATGCACCAGATTAGGTAGTTATTGAGAACTTAGTGGAAGAGACTCAAACCACTGATGTGTACATCCCTAACATTTCTAATGAATAAATGGAAGAAGGCACACTCCTGGATTTTGACTTTTCTGCTTTTCTTCAAGATGAATTTGTCACAATATCTACTTTTGTTCCTCAAACGGCAGTGCACACACTTGAGCCCTTTGTGGCCATCGAAGATGGCAATGAACTTGGGAACCAACCAGTTCTAACCACTGCCAGATATCAACAAAAACTTTCTATCTCTCCTGAAATGAGAAAAAGAACACATGATATAGATGATAGGAGTGAATCCCTAACGAATCAGGAAATTATTGAAATATCCCCTATAATTCTGCTTCTAGAAAACATCATAAAATGAATTTTAAACCTAAGGCAACTTTGAGCCAGGAACTTGATTCTCCAATCTCTGAGACCTTTCTTTTTCTTCGTGATCTCAATTCTGAAATTGACCATCTCTTAAAAGGTACGTGATCTGAACCAGAGAAGGGAACACATTTAGCTGCTTCAGCAGCCAGTACTATTTTGGTAAATCTAATTCAGAACCTGTCTTCACAGACAGTATTGGGCATCACTCACTCTCACGATCCATTCATTACATTGTCAAATGTGGTGACCCTCCTGGATTTAACATCTTCAGATCCTAGTAAGGATGTTTTTCCTCCCCAATTTGGTAAAGTGGAAAGGAAACTCTCCTTTAGAAGGGAAGAGGTCTCCATTCATGGAGTAACTGCGTCAGCAGAATCACCACTTCAAGTAGAATTGCCTTCACAGGTTTGCGGGGCACCACAGACTCTAACTTGTCAATCATTACATTGCCTGAGGTGGTGACCCCCCTGGTAAATACAAATCCAGCTCCTTCAAAGGAGGTCCTCCCCACATTTTCAGGTCGGGTGGAGAGACAACACACCCATAGAAGGGATGTGGACTCTATACTTAAAGTATCTGCTGCTTCGGTAGTAGAACCTGTTCAGGGTGCCTCTAAGTAGGTAAGGCTTTCAATAGCTTCAGCTGGCATCATGGTTTCTTCAACTTTGCCAATCATTACAGAATCCATAGTGGTGACCACACTGGGTCTAATTCCCCCAGTTCTTGAAAAATGAGTTCTCCCTACCCAAAGTGGTCCGGTGGAGAGCCAACTTACCTATAGAAAGGATAGGGATTTACATGCAGGAACAGAAGATCAGGATGCTTTCAATGAAATGAGTGATAAAGTTAACCTGAGTGATCTTCTATTCCCTGACCCTGAACAACCGAGTGTGAGTGTTGAGGGACGTGAACAAATAGTAACAGTGAGTGGTGAGACACCCACTGACCAAATACATACCCCACACAATGCACAAAAAGAACACAACCAAAGGATTTTAAATCTGGAGGCCCAAGTCACTGAAATTCACTATTCTTTAAGAAAGATCTTGGAAGTACAAGTGCAGTAGAGGAATGACATGAAAGATCTTAAAAATTTAGTGCAACAGCTACTGGCTCAGAAAACTCCTACTACTCAATCAACTTCTACACCTCAGAAAACTCTAGAAGAAATGGAGGATAACCCAACTGAGGGGGAGAGAAGAGATCAAGAAAAAGTTAGAGTTGAAATGATAATGGAATATACGACTCTGGGGGAGACGGATTTCTTTTTCCGGCCTGGAGCAAGGCGATTGGAGGAAGGTGAAATCTTTGAACCGTATGTGCCAATGAATATTCCTATAAAGAATGAGATAGAGGAAACCACAAAGGCTGCAGGTATTGATGTCGAAGATGAATTTTCCGAGGAGTATGCATTTGATAATGATTGTCTTCTAGTTAGTGTGGATGAAGTTGTAGCTCAAGATGTAGCTCAAGCTCAAGATTTAATGAAAAGAAAGTGGAAAAGGATTTAACATGCAATGGAAAGAAGAAATAGAATCAAGGACATTGAAACTAAAATTGGTCCTGAATGGGATGAAGCAAGGAGTCTGTTGGAGAAGAAAGAACTAACTCTAAGCCAGAAGAAAGACAGAGAAGTCCTTGACCTGTTCAGAACCATAAGGGAAAATTTTTAAGATGTTCATAAGTTCTATGTGGTTCTATCAGAAGAAGTAACAAATGTGTTAGTCAGTGCATTCAAACCTGGTTGGAAGATGTATATCAATTTAGTAACACTGGGATCGAGAATCTTGTCAATAAAGAGTTTTGAGAAAATGAATACAGTGGAGTTGTATGTGCTGAAAAGGAAAGTCATCTTTGGGGGACACAAGTCGAATGAGATACTGAGAGATCTAACTGAAAAGAAGATTATTGAGATCGGTGTCGAAGCATTTGAGAAGCCTCAGGTGGTCAAGTACTATAAAGCAACAACTCTACACAATCTAACTTTGTCTGATGAAGGTCTGGAGTCAAGCCAAGTAATGTTCATGCAGTATGTAGAGGGAAGACTTGGAAGCAAGAAGAACAGAACAGAAGAAGATCTTAAGGCTATTGAGTTAATCTATGCATTTAGGCTGAACAGAGCTATCAAAACATCATGAAGATATCTTATGGAGATAACCAGATACTATCAGTATCTAGTGTATGTTAGAAATGAGGATGGCACTGAAGAACTTGAAACCATTAAGGATTCTGAACCTTGCATCCAAACTGAACTAAGTGGAACAAAGTACTTCTTGTTCAAGAAAGATGGAGTGGAGAAAAGAAAGGAACTTTCAAAGTTGAAAAGGAAATATTCTGACACCATCAGAAAAGTCTTTTCTAGGGTAAAGAGATCCACTGTCAAATCAAATAAGAAGGCTTTGACGATCATACAAGATGTTCTGGTGGAGAAATTAGCATAAGAGTCTATGTATGGAACTAGCAGAGTGAAAGGCTTTCCAAAAAGAATAATGGTGTTCGTGTTTTCAAAAAGACAATCACTGGCCTTTGACTCTATCTCAAAGAAAAATTCAACTGCATTTCTCATAGAAGTTTTGAAGAAACTAGAAGATCTCTTCCTATCAACACCCTTGAAGTTGAAGCGAGGGAATTGGTAAAAGCAAGATTAGAAGAAAAAGAAGAAGAGCTGAGGCAACATTACTCCGAGACAAGATCAAAGAAGAAGAAAGATTCAGGACAAGCAAGTAGAAGATCATAGAAATTTATGTTCAAGCTAGAGGAACAAACTTCTCTTGTACTTGTAAAGAAATCTGGAAATGTATAATCCAATCCAGAATGTAATTAATATTATTTATTGTCTTTCTGCACTTTACTTTTTCTTGTAAGTATTAGTTGAGTTATCCTCTCACAGGATTTGTTTGTCGAACTCTAACAACCAAATAGGGGGAGATTGTAAAGCATAATGTAACGTAATATGTAATAGTGATATCGATAAGTCAACTAAGAAACAAAGACAGTCAAATAATACTAATATACAGCACATGAATCTAGAAGGACATGTGAACAGGAATCATACATACATCATTGCAGAGCATTCAAGATGAAAGGCTTACTGAATGTCAGTGAGAGAAGTTCATTAATATGTTCAAGCCTCAGCAACAAATAAAAGTTCAGAAGATTTCATACTAAAGACAGTGTAATGATTTGAGTATAAATGTCAAAGGGTTTTAGTGATCAAAAGCAATGCAAAATTCAAAGTTTAATCAGCTGAAACAGAATAGAAGTTAGGAGAATTTAATTCAGTGTTAGTCTTTATGAACCAGACCAGTGCACTAAGCGTCAGTACAACAAGAAAAAAATTATCTTTTTTAATCAGAAGAAATTTAGTTGATCAAGCCAAAAGAATGAAATTTAAGTGGTATATAATTGAAGAGCAATAAGAAATTATCTTAAGGAAAGTTATATCACTTTTGGGGTTCCAGTACTCTTGAAGCAATGGAGAGGCGCAACATATCATCGAAGGAGCAAGGAAATGAAATCCAAGTGTTTTGTGGCACCTGCACTAGGAATCAAGTGTGCAGGCGCAACAAACCAACTACTAGGCACAAGGAAAGTTTAAGGGATGATTTTGTGGCGCCTACACAAAGCATGTTGTGTACAACAAACAAGTCTTAGGTGCAAGGAAACTTATGTTGAAGATTCTAAGGCATTTGTGGTGCCTATACAGGGGAACAAGTGTATAGGCGCAACAAATCTTCTACACTGGTGCAACAAAATTCTTAGGCACAACAAAGTTATTTAGTGTCTCTTATACAGCACTCATACTCTTCAGGCGCAACAAAGGACTTAGCATTGTTAGAAAATCAATTCAATTGATTTCCAAAAGTCTACAGAATATATATGGGTGAAATCAATACAGACAGTAATTATTCATCTTATACATTCAAGACAAACATACGAGAAGCTCTATTAAAGCCTTACATTAAACATACCCAACTGTATTCTTGTTGTAATATTGATTGAACCCATAGAAGCTAATCTTTTGATTAGAAGTGTAACACCTCAGGGATTTAATAATATATCTGTATTTCCCCGAATCATTGTATTTCAACTACTACCATTTTTATATCTCAAGAACACAAACACTTAATCTGCAATTAAACGAAAATCTACCAACATCATATTCATCCCCCCTTCTATGATGATTTAGGACCTAACAATTGCAACTTGGCAAAAGGAGAGGGAGTGAGGGCCCTACCTTAGAAGGTGCACAGGATATGAGTGAGGGAGAGGTGAGATTCCAGGATGAGATCCTGATGTAAAACACAGGAGTTGGAAAATGAATTAATGTCTGAAGAAGAAGGAGTAAAGGAGATATCTCTAATGCAAAAGCAAGTGGGAAAGGAGTTAACAAGGAAACTGATGATGTGATGCTGGAGAATTGATGCATTGATATCAATTGATAGGGTGTTTCTGGGTACTTGATTTGTTGAAATTTCTACATCATCATCACTTTCTTCACCATTGCTTGTTGATTCATTTTCAAAATTTAATAGGTCATGGTATCCTTCATCAAACAACCCTTGAATCTTCTTATCATCAAAGACTACATGCATATATTCCAAAACAATGTGTATTCTAAGATGTAGACTCTATAAGCTTTGGTTGTTATTCCATATCCAACAAATATAGCTTCATCAGCCTTGGCTTCAAACTTTCCCATATTTTCACCTTGATTCCTTAGTACAAAGCATTTGTAGCCAAAGACATGAAAAAAATTAACTATTGGCTTCTTGTCTTTCTTCATTAATTGATATGGTGTTTTGCTTTGTAGTTGAGTGACCATGGAAATATTTTGAATGTAACAAGCAGTATTAACTACTTCTGCCCAGATATATGTAGGAAGTTTTTCTTCTTCTATTATAGTTCTAGCAGCTTCAATCAAGTTCATATTCTTCCTTTCAACTACTCCATTTTTCTGTGAAGTTCTTGTTGTAGAGAAATGATGAGTGATACCCTTATCTTCACAGAATTCTTTTATTGTTGCATTCTTGAATTCAGTACCATTATCACTTCTTGTTTTCTTGACCTTCCATTTAGTGCTAATGTCAACATTCTTCACATGATTGATAATGAATTTGCTTGCCTCATCCTTAGAGTGTAAGAAATATACCCATGTATATCTAGTGAAGTCATCCACTATTACTAAGGCATATTTCTTTTTGGCAATTGACATGATGTTGACTGGACCAAATAAGTCCATATGTAATAATTTTCGAGGCTTATCAATTGATGATTCAAATTTAACTTGAATGATGCTTTCCTTTGTTTTCCTTTTAGAGAAGCATCACATAGTCCATCCATGGTGAATTCCATTTGTGGAATGCCTCTAACCAAATTCTTTCTAACCAATTGATTCATGGCTTTGAAATTCAAATGAGCTAGCTTCTTGTGCCAAATCCAACTTTCATCTGTATTGGCTTTGCTAAGTAAATATGTCATTGAATTTGCCTTTACAGAGTTAAAATCAGCCACATAGACATTTCCTCTTCTTTCACCAGTTAAGAGAATTTCACCAGATTCTTTGTTGGCTATGATGCATGATCCAGTTGAAATCCACACACCATTTCCATTATCACACAGCTGACTAATACTGAGCAAATTATGCCTCAATCCATCAACTAGTGTTACAGGTTCAATGATAACATTTTCTCTTATAATTGAGCCATCCCAGAGTAAAACCTTTGCTGTTATCTCCAAAAGTAACTCTTGGGACAGCCTTTTCCACAAACTTTGTGAGCAGGGACAAATCTCTAGTCATGTTCCTAGAACATCCACTATCCAAATACAAGACAGTTTTCTTCATATTTCCCTGCACACACATAAAACAATCAAGTTGCTTTTGGTACCCAAGATGCCTTGGGTCCTCCTTTATTAGTTGCAGCCTGGGCCTTGGTTGCCAACTTTGATTCCTTTTATTTTGGTGGGTTTAAATCCACTTTAATTTTGGGAGTTGACATTTAAGGCTTAAACACCTTGGAACTCATGGCAGATATTACATGAACATTCTCATACTTAAAATTTTGACTTTCATGATTGTTAACGGGGATATGCATGTTCCATGACATTCGAGGCATGTTCATATTGGCATTTGCAAAGAAATGATTGTACATGTATGGAACTTGTGCATAAGGCATATGAACATTGGGTGCAACCAGATTAGAAGACATGACATTCATGAGAATAGGATTGGTAAGAATGGCATTTACAGACATGGCATGTGCATTCAAATCATTTGAAGATATGGAATTCTTTTCTTTCTTGCATTTCATAGACAAATGATTTATACTACCACATTTAGCACACACCTTCCTAGGTGCATATATATCGGGAGTATAATTGTTGTGCTTGTTTATGCCTACTTTCTCATTCCTATTTTTCTTCTTTTTCTCAGACTTAGGGTGAATGATTTCAACAGGTGATATCCCTTCTAATTTCTCTTTTAATTGCTTATTAGGTAATCTACCAATTTTGATCTTTTCAACCTTAGTCTCAACTTGATTCTTGGTTTCCCTAACAAACTTGATAGGGGTGCTAAAGTTGTTCTTCTTATTAGCCATTGATGCTTTACTTGTCGATGTATGCTTATCAATTGATTCAATATCAATCGATTAATAATCCTTATCAGTTGATAAAGGATCAGCAGTCGATTGATCTTTATCCATTGAAGTATCAACCAATGGCTTGCCTACTGATTTAGGGGATTCTCCTAGATTATTTACAGCCTGAACATCAATAATTTGTTTGGCAGTTTTAGCAGACCTATTCCATTTGTTAATGGTCTCAATTTCTCCAGCCAATTATTCTTTTAACAATTCTTCTCTTCTCAAACTATTTACTAGTTCATCTCTAGCATCCTTACTTTCCTGCTTGAATCTATCTAAAGAAACAAGTTCATTTTCAAGAAAAGCATTCCTCTCAGTTAAGGCATCAATGGTGTTCTTTAACTTGAGGTTTTCTTAAACAATTGTACAATTCATTAAACATTTTATTAATGGTACTATTGCATTAATCTTTTGTAAGCTCAGAAAAGTTAGTAGCTAGTACCTGATTTGATGATGAACTAGCTTCTTCATCTTCATGGTTGGCCATTAGAGCTAGGTTGATGAACTCTTCAAAATCACTGTCCTCAGCAGCCCAGTCTTTCTCTTCAGTAACAAATACCTGATTTGATGATGAACTAGTTTCTTCATCTTCATGGTTGGCCATTAGAGCTAGATTGATGAACTCTTCAAAATCACTGTCCTCAGCAGCCCAGTCTTTCTCTTCAGTAACAAAAGCCTTTTTTTTTTTTAAGCAAGTCAAATTATTTCTTTTTATAGTCAATACCATCATATGACTTTGCCTTTTCTTGTTTTGGCTTTCTGCACTCATTTGAAAAATGACCAGCCAATCCACAATTAAAGCATTTGAATTTTGATCTATCAACCAAATTTTTCTTTTGATTGTTACTTCTAAACTGGGATCCAGGCCTTTGAGCATTTAGATTACTCTTGAATTTTAGCTTTGAGGATTTCCTTGACAGAAATGCAAGGTACTCATCAATCTCATCCAAACCATCCTGAGAAGATGTTTCATTTTCTTCACACTTGCCATTTCCCTTTACTTTGGATGACTCTTCATCAGTCTCACCAGTCACCATGATAGAACCTTCTACACAACCTCTTTCTTTCTTCTCTTCATTTCCCTTGACCATCAAAGCCACAATTTTCTCTTTTCTTTGATTCTTCTTAATCTCCTCATCTTGTTGGATTTCCAACTCATATGTCTTGAGAATACCATAAAGTTTCTCAACAGTGTAATCCTTGAAGTCTTGAGATTGTGTAATGGAGACAATTATTGGTTTCCATTCCTTTGGAAGAGATCTAAGAAATTTTAAATTTATATCCTCAGTTGCATAAACCCTACCATATAGCTTCAATCCATTTAATAACTTCTAGAATCTACTATAGGTGTCATTGATAGACTCTCCACTCTTGAAATGAAATGATTCATATTTTTGTATCAAGAGTTGCATCTTATTTTTCCTTACTTGCTCAGTCCCTTCACATAAAGTTTGAACAGTATAACATACTTCTTTTGATGAAGTGAAGTATATCACATTGTCAAACATATCTTTATCTAGACCAATGAATAGAATGTTCATGGCCTTCTTATCTTTAAGCACTTCATTTTCATCATCTTCTATGAACTCGGTGATGAGTTTTGGAACATGTTTGTTAAATGCAGGAGTTCCATCAGGGTTTACACCTTTGACTAGCTTCATGGGAACATGAGGACCTTTCACTATGCAGTTAACATATGAAGGATCAAGAGAAAATAGATGTAGATGCATTTTTACTTTCCATGTAAAATATTCATCTTTATCTGGAACTGGAATTTTCACACGTGAATCTTTTTGGCCCATAATGAAAGTTCTTGATCCTTAAACTTTCTATATGTTGAAAACCTACGCTCCGATACCAATTGTTATTTTCCAAAACAATGTCAATATTTGAAGAAGGGGGGTTGAACACAAATTATCTAAACTTTTGTTGTTTTAATATTTGTTCTTAATGTTTGAGTATTTTAGAGAATATGTATAAAAAATTGAAACTGAAAATAAATTGAACAAAGAGGTTTTAAAATTACTGAAGGATTGGTTTTTCCATCAGTGGATATTTATGCTCAATGTTCCTAGGTTAATAAAAAACTAGCTTCATTTTTACAAGGTTAGAAAAATAAACCAACTGTTCTTACAAAGTACTCTAAGGCTGAACAGTTGATTCAAGAAATACTGTCTAACTTGTACTACTTCTAAAAATGCTACCACACTTGTTTATGTTGGGTCCCGGAGATCGTAGAGGGGGGGTGAATACGATTCCCAAATTAAAATTATGACTTTTAATTATTTTTGGGACAACATAAAGATTACTTTGGTTCAAACCCAGGTACTGTTCATCATCTTCTTCAACCTCATGAACACCATTAAAATAACCAAGATAATGAACGGTAAATCATCCAAAACGCACAACACAACAAGATCCAAGAATATAACTTTATATTCATTGAAGTGGGGTAGATGCTACAACAAGTTCAAGAACAAAAGCTCAAGAACACAACAAAGAAATGATTTTTTGGCTCCTCTGAAAATATTACAAATTCTAGATCTAGGAGACAAAAATCAAACCTATCTTCTAAACAAGATTTAGCAATGTTTACAATAGAAGAATAGATGAGTGGTGAAACAAAGAAATTCATGGCCCCATAATATTCAAGATATGGAGTATGGCCATGGGGGAGAGAAAATTTTTCTCTCTCTCCCCTTTTCTTTTTTTCATCCGAATGCACACACTCATCACACATATTAAGACTTGGGTTTCTTCTTTATATATTGAAAAAGGTGCTACTTTTTGTTTTTCCACCTTTTACTCTTGTCCACTCAAATCTCATCTTCAAAGTCATGTGCCAAGTATGCCTTTGGAAATATTTAATGTAAAAGTAATATTTAAATAAATATATATAATATAAATAAAGAATGTCTTTATTTATAAAATATATAAATAATTAAATAAATACTTTATTTAATTAAATTAAATATTTCCATTCCACTCTTCAATTTGTGTAGACTTCCTTATCCAAATACTTGGCCCCGTATACGTGACTCCACCACGTCCAAGTATTTGGCCTTCTAATCTGTGAAGCTTTAGTAAGATCCAATCAGGTTGTGCCGTCTGTCTCTTATCCATTAGGCTGACATTTCTCCAACACTGATTTACCACCTTTGTTGATCCTCCAATTGACTCAAGAAAACCAACAACTTTAGAATGATTAAAACCATATTAACCGACGAGAGCTTGCCTCCAATGTCCTGACACTTTATGCAACGGTCTGGTTCATAAGTGACTAGTCTTGATAGGGGCTCTTGATTCCGAACATGATTCCACATTCTTCTTTGCAAACCTTACTTGTAGCTTCGATTGTAATGCACTAAGATCTTCAAAGACTAAGACAATCTTCTGTAGCTTCCACATCCTTGAATAGATGTCAACATCTTTTATTCTCCACTGAGGCATGAACATGTTAATGAACTTCTTCCAGTGAGCTTCAAGTCTGTAGATGATCCTTTAATACTTTGTCTTAACTGAACTCTGTGATCCAAGATTTCTGTGCACCTGCATATTATTACATGTCCTATTCTATTGTTGAGTTATCATCAACCATTACATAGAGATTACATTTAGCATTTCTAGTACACATGAAAGTGCAGTGAGTTACTTCCCTTCACTCCTATCTCCCCTTTCAATCTCCCCCTATTTGGTTGATATGGAATAGCAATCAAATACTATTTCCCTTTACAATCTCCCCCAAAAGCAATTAAATAAAATTAACTACTAGAGGATAACTCAACTAACATACAAGAAACAATTAAAGTACTGGACATGAAAATAATATACAAAAGGTTCTGGAAAGATATAATCAGTTAAATCCAGATTTCCTGAGTTGCTGAAAATGAATGATGAATTTCTGAATTTCATTTTCCTTTAGCTTCCTCCACTTCAATGTTCTTCAAAGATGGGGTTCTTTCAATAAAGAAACAAATCATTAGTAAAGACTTCTGAACAATCATTCTCGTTCATCTTGCAATTCGAACTAGAACATACAGCTCTCTATGTTCCCCATAAGAGGTCAACTCATTCTCCCCTTAAGGTTGTTCTCTCTTGGAATGAAAGTCACTTCCTCTTTTTCTTCAGGATGTTCTATTTCCAGGAAACATATTTTTCTTTCTTCCCTGCACTGCTCCACTGACTTCATCTATCACTGAAACAAGAGATAGAACACACTTGGACACTTCTCAGATGCCCCTTGAAAATCTCCTTCACATTCTGCTTTACCCAGAAAACTTCTACTTAGCAAAAACTCCCCCTGAGTTGATACTCTTCAAAGAAATCTTCATTTTCATTCATTGATCGTGCTAGAAAGAATTCTTCTGCCAAACCTCTCTTAAGAATGTTCCAAGGACAGATCTTCAAACAAATAGAGCAAAATCCCTTAGATATCTTTTCAGAATAAGATATAGCATTGCAAACCAAGATGTTAATATTCTCCACAACTTCTCTCCCTTAGTACGACAAGTAACTTCTTCCCATTTGACAAAAAGTAACTTCTCCACTTCAGACGAAAAATCAGTTAAATCTACAACACCTTTAAGGATTAGGCTCTAACCAATTACTAAGAAACTCCCCCTTAGTAATTTCTCCATTGCATCACTAAGGTTTCAATTTTATCTAATTATCCCCCTTAGTTCATGCAAGCTCCAATCCACCCTTGTGTCTTTAGATATCCTCTAAGTAACCTCCACAAGATAGGATTGACAGATCTCATTTCTTGTATCACCAAGAGATCTCGTTTCTTGTATCATCAAATTCTCCCCCTTAGTTGAGAATATCCTTTAAAACAATAAAAGTATCATCTACATCCAATCGAAAAAGAAACTCTCCTCCAATTGAATATAAAATCCTCCTTAGGCCTAAAAATTAATGTCTCTCTCTCTTTGAGATTGAGAACAACATGAATTAATAGACCCAAAGGTAATAGTTTGGACATTCCCACTAAACTTCAGCTAGACTCTTCTTCAGCTTGTCTTCCAGAAAAGAATCTTTTCAACATTCCAGAGCTGGAAAATTCAGTAACAGGATTCAAGCATAGTAGCAAGGTTAGTGTTTGGTATATGGTTTCCTCACTTCTACTACGTTCTGTTGGTGTTTACACTTTCAAGCGTAAGTGTTCCACTCATTTCTCTCCCTATTTCTCTCACTCAAGTGTATCACTCCCTCACTTCACTCAAGTGTTTCTCTCCCTTACTTGCACTCATTCCATTTATAGCAATTTGTACCTGCAAGTAAATCCATGCTAGTCTCACCAAGATATTATGGATCGTTGACTGTAGCATGTTGTCGATCACTAAAGATCTAGGTTCTGAGATGGAATCTCAGACAGGGTTTCAGTTAGGCCGTCACCCAACTCACCATGAGCAAATCCATGCACACGTGGCTCGTCGTCGGGGAATAACCCTTCTGAAATTGGAATCTCCTCCATTCCAAGAGTGACTGAAATCCCAACACCCTGATCCTCAAAAGACTCATCAAATTGGTAAACCAACTGAATCATAGTCTACGAGTTGTTGCTCAGCTACTTTCAGCATCAACAATCTCCCCATATGCAAATCCATGCACTGGATCGTTGAATGTGGTATGCGTACTAGCAGTTATCTAAGCATCAACCGACTCCCCATATGCAAATCCATGCACTGGATCGTTGACGGTGATATGCCTTTAAGTTTTGAGCGATCCATGTATTCCAGAATTTGAATTTCTGGGAGAGTAGACGTGTACAAACATCTCTCTCAATCACCTGTGAAGATGAATTAACTCACTATTTTCAGTCATGGAAAACTGTTAGTGATTGCCTCTCAACATCAACAGATTGCTCTGTGGATGTGAAATCCCGTTAGGGAACTAGGACTGTTCCTCCTAGGAAGGTTGACAAGGATTCTAATATATGGCAAGAAATCCAAGTTTCCCTCAAACACCTGTGAAGGTGGCTCAACAACTTCATTCACCATGAATGGTAAACAAAGAAGTTTAGGGGTTTTACCTATACCTCACAATGTGCACTTCTTGCAATGTGTCCTCACAATTGTTAGTCCCAAGAGAGGCTAGAGAACTGTTAGGTCCTATAACATCCCTTAGAAGCAAAAACTTTAGGTTTACCATCAGCGTGAATGCTTTTGGTGTGCTTGACTCATTACAAGGTGCTCTGGCTGACGAGCGAATTTTCAATGAAATCACCCTGTTGAGAGAGTTCATTCAGAAACGGTTGAATTGCCTTTTCAGCTCTGCATCCTTTTGAGAGAATACAGATGAGCTACAGATACCTCAATTTGTATACTTCTTTCCTTCTCGAGAGGTAGAGCTGTGGGTGCACTTCCGACTTCATCCTTATTTGCTGCATCAAGTGCAGTTTCTCCCTTAACAACCGCTAATCTACATAAGTTCCTTATATCACCAAGGGTTGAAAGTTTGAATTAGAATGATAGTGTTTGGTACTAAGGCCTTGGTTAGAAATTGATGGATTATTCAACTTCTAGACCTTCCCCTATAGCCATTTAGGCCAAGCCATTACGGCTAAATAGATAGAGTTGATCAGAGCTATATAAAATTTGGTAGAGTATGATTAAACTTATTCTCTATTCCTTTTCAGAAATATAGCATCGGAGCAATGTGTCCTCAAGAAACAATGCACCAGAGCTAAAATGTGGGAATTAATAAAGAATAGGTAAAAGAATATTAAGCCAAATTTCATAAACTCACAATTTTGAAAAAAAATTTAACAGATTAACAAAAGTGTTCTTTTGAATTTCTCTTAGACAAATATCCAATTGAAATTCAACTTCTTTTTTTTTTTTAACAAAAACATTTTGATTAATAACTCAAATCTATTTCATCTTGCTCACTGTATGTTTTCAGAAATTGTTTTGCAATTCATTCTTATCTGATATTATTTCTGACTTAAAATATAAATCATTAAAAAAAATCGAATGAATGCTTTAGTCATACAGTCCAAGGCACTAATCCCAAAGCAAACAACCATTGTTTTAATACTACAAGTCAATGTGAAACAGACATTAACAAGAGTTTTGAAAAACGTTTTACCAATGGTTGATACCTCAAGATCAAAAAAATTTACTCAAATAAAATAGCCTGATAATATGCAACCTAAGTTATAAGTTATCAAGTAACTTTATTTAAACAAATCGTGGAGAGAAAATAGTTTTCATTACAAAACATTTAGAGAGAGAGAGGATATATGATTTTGAAATAGAAAGATAATCCTCAAGAAATGTTCTCTTTCAAAGAAAACTTTTAGTGGCTTTTCATTCTCTGGCAAATGAATGCATGTTTAGATAAAACATTTTTCACAAGAAATAGACAAGAAATTTCTTTATGCATTCAAGTTCTAAAGAATGAAAAACATATGTTAATACTAATGAATTATCAAAGATATGAATGACAAGACATTCAAAAGTACTAACATCATTCAATTATTTTGTAATAAAATGCATCTTACTACAAAATAATCAAGCACATAAGATACTTACATTATGCTAGACAATTACCATTTGTCGCTTGAAACAAACACATATTGCAATATAGATAATGGTAATTCTAAAGCATAAAACATAAGCATCCGCTAAATACTGAACATACATTGACCGAATGACAGCATTTAACTTCTTACACTACATCTCAACAATTATCACATAAGCATATTGAAAATACTCATGACAATCAGAATGTATGTAAGCTCGAGGTACTAGTTGCATCAGAGATCAAATACCTTTAAATATTAATACTAAAATTTATGATCTTTGACAACCCCTCGCGATGTAGTAAATTACTTTCAATATCAGTGTTTTTGAAATAATCTTTTTGTCACTTAGTGCAGAAATTCTAAGTGACATCACTAATATCAAAAGAATGACAACTAATATTAATGGATTTTGCAAAAGACATGAATTACATCACTTAAACTACATATTAAGTGGTTCCATTAATATTAGCATTAAACAATTAAAAGTAAATAAAATTATAATTAATTAATATATACAAATACTTATGCTGAAACATTTGATACATATAGCATGAATAACATATGACAGCACAAAGTACGAGATCCTGGATATAAATTGACTATTCAAAGAGATACTACAATGTTAGGTCCCTAGGTCCCGGGAGATCATAGGTAATCTCATAGCGATAATATTGGGTCCCGGGTGGTCACAAGCCAAACATTAATCAGTTCCTAGAGATCGTAGACATCTAAATAGCATGAACACTCTCTATAAACATTACATTTAAATGAATCAATATTAGACTAGAGTGACATACCTTAGTCAATAGAGCTTTTACTGGTGTATGATCGTTGAATGAACAATTACTCCTCTTTGCCCTAGAGATCGAACATTTACTCCTTTCGAGATCGAACGTTTACTCCTTTTGGACAGGAATAACTTTTCAGCTACCAGTTAACATTGTTCCTCGAAACAATACCACGCTCATCCAAACGGAAACTGCATTACCTTCAACACCCAAATATTTCCTTGTAGATATTGGTCTTGGCAGCAGCTTCACTAAATTCAGCACTCTAGAAACCAGTAGTCCTGACACTAGCAGAGTAGAACCTTCAAAAATTCTGAACTACCCTTCAGCTTCTGTATCAATACCAAGTCTTCATGTGGATTGATTCCTTGTGCTAAGTGTATCTGCCTCTGGTTCAATTGAGTTAGTTCCTTGATTCGAACCCTACTCAATCTTGATTAGTTAGTGCATCTTCAGTCTTCATTGAATTCACTCAGAAAAACTAATGAAATACTCTTATACATGCACGACACTACTAATCACTACTCTACTACCCAGATTCATCAAGAACTGACTCTAGGAAATGTTGTTACACAAAACCCTTTGTCATGACAGATGTGTCCTTAATGTTTCCTTAGATTTTCAGTGGGTAGAGCAGTCTTCTTCAAATATGATTGAGATCATCTTGCATTATTTTTAAATTGACAATTTCCTTTCTAATATGCAATCACTCAATCTAGATCACTCAGTGCTCCTAAGAATCTCAACTCTTACTCAATGAGCACTGCTAGCCTTTGAGCATCAAACACGACTAGTTGATCCAACTTACTGATGCTCCCCCTGTGATGCTGCTTGCAGCTTTTCTTCATCTGGTGTCATCTGATCTTGAGCCCTAAACAGGATGTCAACCTTTAGAAATTCAGAGCTAAAATCAAACGAATGCTAGGGAGCTTGATGATGTTGTTCACTGCATCTAGATCATCTTAAATCAATCACAGACTCTATGTAAGCTCTTAACTCCAAATAAGATAGCCCTCCATCACACCATGTGACTTCAGGCATGATTAATCTTACTTGATGTCTTCTCTTTATATTTGCTGATTAGACTTGCTGTGTCAACTGATTCAGCCGTAGTGAATAGGAAACCTTAAGTCTATCCATTATCCTTGTAATTCCACTCAAGGTCTGGATTTCCCTATCAACTCCTCCATTTGGTCATGAAGTCCGGAAACTGAACTTTACTCTAGAATACTCCTTTCAGTGCATACATAACATAGAACTTCGTTCGTCAACAAATTCCATTACCTGCCCTCAAAGTGTTCTTACAGCAATCTGCCTAATCCTTTGAATGTGATTAATCACTGAGATGCTTCATCTATCGAATGCACGAACAAACACCAAAACTAAACAGGGTAGCCTTTGACTTGACTTCCCTTCAACTGACATACTTCACTAATGTCCTTCTTAAAAGAATTTCATTAGAAGTAGTCCTTTCTCACCAACTTCATCTTTACCGTCGAATCCGTTATCTTGATAAACCAAGTATTAGTTGATAAACCAAGTGTGAGAGCATCACTTGTTGTTGCAGCTAACTCCATTCTGATAAACTTCAACGAATAGTTGACTTCATCATAAGCATTAAATTTCGTGTCAGCAATAACCTCACTTCCAGTAGAGTGAGCTTCTATTTCTCTTGACCCCGATCAATACTGTTCATCCTCGAACTGATATTAGGAAACCCTTCACAAAGAATCCCCTAGGTCTTTCTTAATATTGTGCTTCAGATCATTCAAGAAAAATAGGTAACCTTGCTTAACCATTTGAATACCAAAGCAAAAGTAGTTACATGCCTCGAACATGAAAATGTCAGAGATATGTAACTTGTACATGTTGAAAGATACTCTGCATTCATAAATGATTAAGACACGTGGTCCTCAATTTGATTGAGTCCAAGGGTTAGAGATATTTCTAAACATAGTTAACAACAAATCATTCAAGTTCAACATGCTCATTCTTATCTGACTGATCACTCCTCATCTATATCAGCCTTAACAAGTAGTCTTGGCTATGAGCTCAGTGATCCCAACCTAACTTAAGGTGGACTAGCAGTCTATAAGAATCATGTCGTACATATATGTAGTCATAGAAGAATCAATCACTCAGATTCCTAATTCTTCTAAATCACCTTTGTTGTTCACTTTAACATTATATTATCTCTAATTACCTGAGTCAGTTTAAATTTAAAATTTTAATTCCTGGTTTATTATACTGACCCCTAGGCAATTCCCAAAATAGAAACAAACTCATCTTAACAAGCACATGATCAAATATAACATTTAATATAACCATGCGAGTATAAACAGATTATTGACAATGTAAACATCAAGGCACTTAGCATGCAGCAAATACTCTTTCCGGTAAATGTACCCCTACAAATACCTAAGACTCTATATGCTAACATGATCAATTATCGTAAAGCAAGCATTAAATCACACAAGATCTAATCATGAAGTCAAATACTGATAAACAAGCAACACTAACAAACTAGCATAAGTTATCTAATTTATATAGAAATCAAGGTGAGACATGCATTACATCAAACTTATAATATAATGCAGTTCAGCACTTAATACTCTATAATTAAATCAAATAAGTATAAACTAGTTAGAAAGTATACCTGAGCGATGCTTAGCATTCCATCTCGAGTGATAATCAATTGATCCAAATCAATTTCCATTCTACTGACACTCATGGAAGTATCCTTGCATTTGACCTCAATAACCAATGATGTTCCTGCTTCAACCCAAACTGATACCTGATTGTTCTGCTTAAAGACCCCGACATAGAATGTCTCATGTTCTGCTTGAAAAGATCACTCTTCTTTGTATGTGTAGCAATAACCCCTTGACTACCATATGTCAGTGATAGTCAAACCATGTGTGTTTCTGCCACTGATGTCTTTTAACCAAATCTCCAAGTATATTGGTTATTGACAGCTAAACTGAATTCCTTTTCAAATCCCAGACCTTCAGACATTGATTCAAAAATCACTGATCGAAGACTTTTCCCTAAACGAACTAATCCCTTTCGATAACCAAATGATCCACTGAGTAAACCGATGTATAAACACATCTCCAATGGTAAAATCAGAAACTAGCTCCATTAGAATGTTCTTCAGCCAATTCGTTTGTCCTCAACGAACGAAGAATCAACTCCTGTTGTTTCGTTTGATAAAACATTTTATTCAAACAGAAGTATTAAATTTTTTAGGAATTTAAATAATCAAAATAAATTGAAAATGCATTTTTTTGATAAATAATAATAAATTTCTCAATTTCAAATTATAAATAAAATAAAATAATTCGAAAAGAAAGTTTTGATATAGAGATAACAAAATTTTCAAGGTATATTAAATAATCCTGAAAAAGAAATTATTTCAAATCAAAATTAATTTTCAAAGAATTTTATAGAATTTATAATCCAAAATAGTTTTAATTATAATTAAAATAAAACAACTCGAAAAAATAATTTTGAAATAGAAATACTAAATTTTCAAAACATTTAAAATGTTCATGAAAATAAATTATTTCAATCCAAAAAATATTTTCCAAAGAGTTTTATAAAATTTGTAATTAAAGTTTTATGAAAAATAAATTATTAAACCTCAAAAATAATTCTCAAAATACTTTTAAGAATATTAAACTCAAAAGAAATTAAATTGGATTTTAAGATTAATTTTAGTTTTCAAATTAATAAAATTCTTAACTAAGAATATTAAAAATATAAAATATTTGAGTCTAAAATTTAAAAGAAAATAAAATATTTTCCAAAATGTAAAATAAACTTGAAAAATAAATTATTTAAATTTAAAAATTATTTCCAAAATATTTTATATAATTAAATTCAAATTTAATTATTAAATTAATTATTAAACTAAAAACAATTTGAGAAAAGAAAAACAATTCAAAACCAATAAACTCCAGTTTGTGTGTTATTACAGCCACCCAGATGATGACATGTGTCATGTTGAAACTGTTCTCTATGCACAACTTCTACATAGGAAATTCTACATCAAGTCGATATTCGAGATAATGTTCGAGATAGACTCAAGTCGAACATCAAGTCGAATATTCGAGATAATGTTCGAGATAGACTCAAGTCGAATATTCGAGATAATGTTCGAGATAGACTCAAGTCGAACATCAAGTCGAATATTCGAGATAATGTTCGAGATAGACTCAAGTCGAACATCAAGTCGAATATTCGAGATAATGTTCGAGATAGACTCAAGTCGAATTTTCGATATAAGGATCTTCCTTGTGTACTTAGAAAAAGTTTTCAGCTCCAGAATTTCTTCTTGGCTCTAAGTAGAAACTTATCTAGAATTTCTAGATAGGAATTTCTACATAGGAATTTCTACTTAGGCTCTATCTAGAACATTAAGTAGAACTTCTGACTTAGAAAATATTTCCAACTCCAGAATTTCTACTTAGGTTCTATCTAGAACATTAAGTAGAACTTCTGACTTAGAAAATATTTCCAACTCCAGAATTTCTACTTAGGTTCTATCTAGAACATTAAGTAGAACTTCTACATAGGAATTTCTACTTAGGAATGTTCTACTTGGCCATCTAGAACATTTTGTACTTAGAAAAATTCCGGGCTTCAAAAAAAAATTCTGGATGCCCAGTGAACCAAACGTACCCTCTTTAATCTCAAAAATAACAATAGATCCAATCGATTTGTATGTCAATCGAGTAGCTCTGATACCAATTGTTGGGTCCCGGAGATCGTAGAGGGGGGGTGAATACGATTCCCAAATTAAAATTATGACTTTTAATTATTTTTGGGACAACATAAAGATTACTTTGGTTCAAACCCAGGTACTGTTCATCATCTTCTTCAACCTCATGAACACCATTAAAATAACCAAGATAATGAACGGTAAATCATCCAAAACACACAACACAACAAGATCCAAGAATATAACTTTATACTCATTGAAGTGGGGTAGATGCTACAACAAGTTCAAGAACAAAAGCTCAAGAACACAACAAAGAAATGATTTTTTGGCTCCTCTAAAAATATTACAAATTCTAGATCTAGGAGACAAAAATCAAACCTATCTTCTAAACAAGATTTAGCAATGTTTACAATAGAAGAATAGATGAGTGGTGAAACAAAGAAATTCATGGCCCCATAATATTCAAGATATGGAGTATGGCCATGGGGGAGAGAAATTTTTTCTCTCTCTCCCCTTTTCTTTTTTTCATCCGAATGCACACACTCACCACACATATTAAGACTTGGGTTTCTTCTTTATATATTGAAAAAGGTGCTACTTTTTGTTTTTCCACCTTTTACTCTTGTCCACTCAAATCTCATCTTCAAAGTCATGTGCCAAGTATGCCTTTGGAAATATTTAATGTAAAAGTAATATTTAAATAAATATATATAATATAAATAAAGAATGTCTTTATTTATAAAATATATAAATAATTAAATAAATACTTTATTTAATTAAATTAAATATTTCCATTCCACTCTTCAATTTGTGTAGACTTCCTTATCCAAATACTTGGCCCCGTATACGTGACTCCACCACGTCCAAGTATTTGGCCTTCTAATCTGTGAAGCTTTAGTAAGATCCAATCAGGTTGTGCCGTCTGTCTCTTATCCATTAGGCTGACATTTCTCCAACACTGATTTACCACCTTTGTTGATCCTCCACTTGACTCAAGAAAACCAACAACTTTAGAATGATTAAAACCATATTAACCGACGAGAGCTTGCCTCCAATGTCCTGACACTTTATGCAACGGTCTGGTTCATAAGTGACTAGTCTTGATAGGGGCTCTTGATTCCGAACATGATTCCACATTCTTCTTTGCAAACCTTACTTGTAGCTTCGATTGTAATGCACTAAGATCTTCATAGACTAAGACAATCTTCTGTAGCTTCCACATCCTTGAATAGATGTCAACATCTTTTATTCTCCACTGAGGCATGAACATGTTAATGAACTTCTTCCAGTGAGCTTCAAGTCTGTAAATGATCCTTTGATACTTTGTCTTAACTGAACTCTGTGATCCAAGATTTCTGTGCACCTGCATATTATTACATGTCCTATTCTATTGTTGAGTTATCATCAACCATTACATAGAGATTACATTTAGCATTTCTAGTACACATGAAAGTGCAGTGAGTTACTTCCCTTCACTCCTATCTCCCCTTTCAGTTTATATACCACAAGTGTTTTTACAATACCTAGAAATAGTA
Organism: Oenanthe sinensis; assembly: GCA_028671895.1. Classification (NCBI taxonomy): domain Eukaryota; kingdom Viridiplantae; phylum Streptophyta; class Magnoliopsida; order Apiales; family Apiaceae; genus Oenanthe; species Oenanthe sinensis. The sequence continues at coordinate 18,494,068 of CM053807.1, forward strand.
TAAAATAAGTAATCTAAACTAGGATTGTTTCTGATTTATCTTTTCCCTTGCCTTTTTCCATTTTGGGAAAAGTCTTTAGACTTGGAAAGACAACTTCAACTTGAGTCTTCATAGTCATCATAAACTGTCTTCCATATGTGTGCTTTTGTCTGTCAACTTGTCAACTTGTGTTGTCTCAATCAATTATTAATTTGCTGTTAAGCATATCAATTGATTCTTCCTTTTATCCACCAACTGATATTCTTCTTCGATTGATCTTTATATCCATCGATTGATAAAAGATGACTTATCAATTGATAGATGTTATCAATCGATATATCAATCGATGGATCTTCACATCAGTTGATGGTCTTCAATACTTGACTTGGCTTCTTCAATTGATCTTCTATCCGTCGATGCTTCAATATCAACTGATCATCCTTCACTTATATAATTTCCTATCTTCAAATAATTACAATTTGACAGTCTAAGTTACACATCAGTTGATGACTTATATCAATTGTAAAACTCGGGAAAATTATGTATATTTTATAATATTTAAATATACTTCTATTATAATTTATTGTGTTTTAGTTTATTTTTAAAAAAATTATTTGTGTTTGGATTTTTAATAAATAGAAAAATTACCTGTTATGTGTTATGTGACTTCTGTGTAGCCTAAAATATTTTATTCTATTTTACTGTAATTTGTGTTTCGTTAGAATAAATCTATTTCATTTATGATTATCGAGCTCAGCCTCTGTAGAAGACTAGAGACCTTGTTTTGGTACTTTTATTTATGGAAATGATAAAATTTTCAAAATAAATTTATTTTATTATTTTTGGACCATTTATAATTTTTGGGGAATTTTGATATATATATTATAATTATTTGAAAATATTTGTTTTTATATTTTATCCCATAAAAATTATTTTTGGGCTTTTTATTTTAATTATGGAGTAATTTCTCTTTTAATCAAATTAAACCCCTAAATTTTCTTAAATATATAAATAGTTCTGAGATAATTAAAAAATTTATAAAATTTTTACTAAAATTAGAAATGGTTGTTAGAATTGGGAAAGAACACGAGCAAATTAGGGTCGAAACCTCCAAGAATCACGAAGCAAATAAAGGTGACACAGAGGTCCAAACTAGACCTTCAAGTAACCGAATCAAAGCCCATGACATCAGCTATATCGTTTTGGTGTTGATTTTCAGTTTGTGTATCAAACTCGATTACCTTTATTTTTCTACTTATACGTTATTTTTGCAATCTGTGAATCATTGTTTCTTTGTTCAATAGGATGATATGAATGAATATAGCATGTTGTACTGATTCTCTGGGTATTTTTAGTTTATTTTTTCTAGTTTTGTTTGGTAGTTTACTGGAAAACAAAAGCTCAGGTTGGGTTCTTTACTTTTCCGGCCTTGTTGATGCGCGTATGTATGTATAAGTTGTTTGTATATTTCCCTTTAGTCTGTAGCTTCGATTCTCTGTATAATTGCTTGTATGTCAACTTGTTCAATCTACACATTTACAGATCTGATTCATGCTCAACCAATGCTTAATTGCCCTGTCTTGATATATCTGATCCATGTATCATATTTTGTACTCTTAACATGAAAATGCTACTCTAGAATAATTCATGTTTATAATGTGAGTCATACATGATAATCTGTCTTGATTGAAACTATCATCAGTAAAACTTGTGCATATGTGCTTTTGCCAAATCATGTTTACATCTGAATGTTTCATCTATTATGATATGCATTATTATTGGACTAACTGAGAAACTTGCACTTAGAAACTTAGTCACATTCAATCTTTAAAACAGTCACCATGCTTATATTCATGTGATGTGCTCATCCTTGTGCTAAAAGTCTACCAGATTAATTAAACTGCCATGTTCTTATCAGTCAACACCTTGATATATGGCATGCCTGTCCTACTTAGATCATTGTTTAAATATTTGACTCTACCATGATTCTTATCTGCTATATGCTACATACTATCTGTTTAGAGTAAGCAACATGAAATAATTTAATTACAATACATGCTAGACCAATAAAGATGCCTAACGGCTACAATTGTCCTAAATTTACATTAATCATATGTTTCTTGCCACCTGCTATAACATGTACACTGTATCAGTTTGGTTAATTAAAACAGTCTTCTATACATATCCATCACACACCATGTTCACTGCAAACTGATTGAGAGTTACAACATTAGATTTGACGTTAACCTCTGAAATTCTGCAAATTTCAGAAGCTTTGGTTTGTTTTTAAGCTGTCTTTTCACTCTCTTGCATTAATAACTTAATGATGGTCAGATAACGGAAGTTATAGATTTATGTCTCAAGGTTATGTCTGTAAAATATTGTGTTTACTAGACCTGCAGATTATGTTTTATAGACAATTTTGTGGGGCACCTCAAGCTGTTTCAGAGTAGGCAACATAATGTAGGAGACTTTAAAATTCTGCTATAAATTGAAAAATATATTCTGCAGTGAATTTTGGATATGTCATAATTATGAATGTCTACTTTACTCAGAAAAAATAATTGAATAAATTGAATAAATACAATAGAAGTTATAGACTCTGGAATGGGCTGATTTCAGTGATCGTGTTGCAGAAAGAAAACAGGGCTAACTTCAAATAAATGTTGGGGATTGTGTAGAACTGATTTTCCAATTAATTTTGGATAGGTTACATCCCAAAGTATCTAGAATTCTCAGAAAAAGGAATGAATTGATTTGGACTTTATGGTAAAAAGTTATTCAATTTATATCAAACATAACTCAGAAAAATATGTTTCTCGGAGGATTTTACGATTAATAGAAGTCATAGTTTGTAAGCTTTAACGACTTGATTATTTGAAGGTCCAAGATATAATTTGTAGATTTCTATATTATTTATATACTTGTAAATTAGTTTCTTGACGAAAGCATGCTAGTCTAGTGAATATATAATATGTGTTTTTCATACATGATAGGTCTGGAATCCTAAGTAATTTCGAAAACTTTCTTGTTATGTGAACTATTTTTGATTGATAGCAGTTGAGTTTGTTCTTGAGTAACTGATCTATGTACCTGAAATGCAATAAATCATGTAAATTTGCTTATGCTCTTTACCTGATCTTTATGTGAAATTATAAGGTGAAAATGTATAGGCATATGTTGATTTCTCTGGCTTCTGTGATAGTTTGACAATATTTGGAAAGTTGCTTATATATATAACTATGGCATAAGTGTGTATCCTGATGAAGTTGTTTGAGAAAATGTGGCACAGGTTGAGTGTATTGATACTATGTGCATATTTAGCTGGATGACAATTTTAACTACTTACTTTGCTGACAAAATAATTTATGTGATAAAAATGCTAAACTTGTGTAGTTTCCTAGCTCAATAAGAAGATATTGTCTAATATATATATGTTTGTCCTGTCCTAAACATATGTATCTGGTAGCATTGATAAATTTATTGTGCTTGCAGTCTTCTATTGTTCTATGGGATATAAGTGATTATCTAGTCTTATGTGTGCAAAACTTGAGCTCTTTGGTATGAAAATGCTTGTTGAGTAAGAGAAGTGTCAAACTCTCTTAATTTGTATCATTTTTAGGACACAAGTAAGCACAATTATATCACTTGGATCATGGAGTGCCTTGATTAACATGATTAATCATTGACCTGTTCCCAGATCAATGGATCACTTCTAGCTTTAATTTGCATTTTAGGTTTTTAAAACTTTAGTGAGCAATATGTAAGCATTAGATAAAATTGGAGAGAAGTGTGTATGGTTCATTGACGGATTCGTATTATTGACATTGCTCTGTTAAGTAGGTGTAACTGTGGCTTATTTACTTGTGGTTGCGTACTCATTATCCTAACTATAAAATTCAGAATAGAATCATATGACTTATGTCTGCTGTAGTCATCACCTCTATGTGCCTATCTGCTACAATTTTCAATCTATGATAGATGTGAATAGTTCATTAAAATTAATTGATAAATGATAAGGAAGTACAAGCTTTGTTGTCACCATTTGAAGCCATAAATTTTTATGTGGGATGAAATTTGCTTGCAAAATTATTTCTCTTTTGAAAAGCATGCTTAAACATATTGTGCCTGATAGTTTGATACAGACACTTGTTGTCAAAATTATGTTCATAATAACTGATATATATATCAAATGTTGCCAAAATAATCCGGAAGTGACAAAAGTAGTTTGAGACTCCATAAATTATCCACAAATCCAGATTAATATTTTATAAAATATTTAGGGATCCAATAATTGTCTAGAGAAGATAATAATGATTCACTTTGACTCAAATAACATTTTAAAGTCTACTTTTAATTATTTGATTGCTCTTTAATTTGTGAGTCTTATCTGCTATATAATTTATATGTTTACTTGCCTGCTAATTCTTACTACTTGTTTATTAATTATTATTTGAGATTCATTATTGTTAGACCACATGGGTAGACACTAGAATCTAAATTATAATATTTTATTTGTAGATACGAGCGGAGTACTAGTTAGAAGGACATAGTAGTCGTCCCATTACCAGCTTTTAGGCAGCTTCTATATCAGACAAGTATTTTCTCCTTGATCATCTTAAACACTTTTATTTGACTATTTTTTATTATTCATATCATGATAAATAGTTATTTTTCAGAACTATTTATGGTTCCTATTTTATTCTATTATGTGCATCAGAGTTACTTGTTATTCGTACTCTGAATATTGGAAGTTGATTATAATAAACTCATCATATCCAGCGAATTATTGTATAAATAACAAGGATATGGTCTGTAGTTGAAACTAAGCATACCTTATTTTATTTGGGGTTGCTCAATTGGATTGGAATTCTAGCATAAGATACTCTTAAATAATAACCCAGTATTTATTGAAGAGTGAAAGACATATGTTTAGAAGCCTATTTGTTTAGAGAGATAACAACTCAACTCAAACATATATAATTTATAAGTAAATATATTATCTGTCATAGGAATCTTCAGCAGGTATTATTTGACAAGAAAAAGAAGATTAAAGTCAATCTACAGACTTGAAGCAGTACTACATTGAAAGAAGCTCAATTTAATTGATCATGCCTCAGTGGAGTATTTAAGTTTGAAGAAGCTACAGTGTCAGAAGATTTCAATATTGTGTGACAACAAATATAGTCAAGTCAGAAGGAGCAGAAGTGAACTGTTAGGAATTATAAGTTTTGATGATAACAAATTACTTAGAATTTCAATAGGGACTCAAAATTATTTTGTAACTGATCAATGGATATGACTTATAAATATCCATTGATTAGGAAACCAGTTATCAGTTGAAACTTGTTTATCAACTGATAAACTGGATTGTAGCATTGATTTATGTTTCACTATCAATTGATTGTATTACCTCGATGGATGCAATGATGTAGTCAACTGATGTTATTGACTTCAATTTCTAGCTTCTCAACAGATGTGAAGAATGGCTGATCAATTGTAAATTTTTTAAGTCAGAATTCTCACAAGTGAAGTGATCAACTGATGTTGAAGTCGATGGATGAAGACACTACTCAACGGATGAAAGCTATCAATGGATAATTACAGTCAACGGATAAAGAACCATCAATGGATAAGGAGTCGATGGATAACTCAATTATCCATCGACACATCAACTGATCAACAGATATCCTATCCATCGATGGATAAGCAAAGGTGAATCAACTGATAAGCTTAACAGCATTTATCAGTTGATTAAAGTTTCCCTATTTAGCTAAAAGCCAGATATCACGGGAACAGTGCAGAAACTTAATCATTGGAAGACAGTCCTGTCAGGACTGTGAAGACTTTCTAGGCAACACAGCATCCAAGGAATATCTTAAGACAAAAGACACTTCCAGAGCTAGTTAGTTCTACAAGGAAAGCTGTGAAAAGGAGCTAGTTTCTATTTTTATGTAAACAGTATAAATTGTAATATTATATTGTTATCAGTCGATAGAAAACTAGAGCAGTAGTTTTTGTTTATAAAAAGCAAAAACACAGTAGCAAAGGTAGATGTAGTAGTTTTTAAGAACTCAAGAAAAGCAAAGTAGAAAATCAGGCAGAACTTGTAATGCTTTTCTAAATTCTACATTCAACTTTGTACGCAGCTTAGTATTTTTACTAAGATCAATTGAAAGCAAAAACTCACTAGTGGAAAAACAATCCACTAGTAATTTTTAATCTTGTTGTTTCTGTTTTCAACACTTTAGTTATCCAGTTCTTAGTTACATCAATCTAAATTAAACATTCTCTTTGTACAAACTTATTTCCGCAAGAAGTTGAATTAATTATTAAGTTTGTATTCAACCCCCCCTTCTCCAAACTTAGTGTACTTAAGGGCGAATAACAATTGGTATCAGAGCAAGCTTTCAACAAACAGAAAGTCAAGATCTAAAAGTACATCAAGAATGGGTCAAAGAGAAACAGGAGTTAAGATTCCAGTTCTAGAGAAAGATGAATATTTTCCCTGGAAAGTAAAAATGCACTTGCATCTGCTATCTATTGATCCTTCCTATGTTCATTGCATAGAAAAAGGTCCACATGTGCCTATGAAAATAGTTACAAGTGTAAATGCAGACGGTACTCAAGCACCAGACAAACTCATTCCTAAATCTGTGAGTGAGTATACAGATGAAGATGAAAAGGAAGTACACAAGGACAAAAAGGCCATGAATATCTTGTTTAATGGTCTTGACAAGGACATGTTTGACAATGTCATCAGTTGTACAACCTCCAAAGAAGTCTGGGACACTCTTCAAACCCTCTGTGAAGGTACTGAGCAAGTAAGAAAGAACAAGATGCAACTCTTGATTCAAAAGTATGAGGCTTTTCACTTCAAGGGTGGTGAAACAATAAATGATACATATAGTAGGTTTCAAAAGCTGTTGAATGAGCTTAAACTATATGGAAGAGTTTATGCTGTTGAGGACACCAACTTCAAATTCTTGAGGTCCCTACCCAAAGAATGGAAACCAATGACTGTCTCTATAAGGCAATCTCCTGACTTTAAAGATTATACCTTGGACAAGCTGTATGGCATCTTGAAAACCTATGAGTTGGAGCTACAGCAAGATGAGGAAATTGAGAAAAGTCAGAAGAGAGAAAAGTCCATTGCTTTGATGGTCAAGGAAAAGCAAGTTGCAGAAACAGATGAAGATGCTGATTTCAAAGAAGGGAAGAAAGAAGGTCATGGCAATGGTGCAAATTATGTTAGATATGATGAATCTTCTACTGGTAAAGGAAAAGAACTTTGTGACAGTGATGAGTCACTCATCAAAGATGAAATGGATGAAATAGATGAGCATTTAGCTTTTCTATCAAGAAAATTTTCTAAACTCAAGTTCAAAAGGAATCCAATGCAAAGGCCTGGATCACAGTTCAGGAGAGACAATCAACAAGGCAAAAATCTTGTTGACAGAACTCAATTTAGATGCTTTAATTGTGGATTGGCTGGTCACTTTTCAAGCGAATGCAGAAAGCCCAAAGTTGAAAAGAGGTCAAAGTCTAGTGATGGTATTGACTATAAGAAGAAGTACTTTGACTTGCTCAAACAAAGAGAGAAGGCTTTTGTGACAGAAGAAAAGGACTGGGCTGCTGAGGAGGATTCTGAAGAAGAAGAAGAACACATCAATCTTGCACTAATGGCCAATCAAGATGACCAGGAAGCTAGTTCATCTAGCAATCAGGTAATTTCTACAAATCTATCTGAGTTGTCCAAAGATGAATGCAATATTACTATTAATGAAATGTCTAATGAATTGTATAATTTGCACGTCACTCTTAAGTCTTTGAACAAAGAGAACACTAGGCTCAAATTAACATTAGAAACTCTCACTGAAAGAAACAATTTCTTAGAGAGTGAGCTAGTGCAATTGGACAGACTCAAGATGGAAAACAAAGATGCTAGAAATGAACTAGTTGACAGTAAAAAGGAAATAGAGAAGTTAAAAGAAAAATTAGAGGATGAACTAAGAACCATTGACAAGTGGAACAGGTCAAGTAAAGCCAGTAAGAAGATGAATGACATTCATGGAACAAACTCTTTCACCATGTTGTCTGAAACTCTTGAGAAAATAGCCATTGATGAAGATCAATCTTTAGAAAAGAAGCAATCGATTGATAACTCTGAATCAACTGATAAGAATTATCCATCGATTGATAATGCTATTTCAACGGATAATTATCCATCGATTGAGAAGTCATCAACTGCTAAGAAATGTGATATTAAAACTAAGTTTAACAGACCTATTAAATTTGTCAAAGAAAGTAGCTCCTCTGAAGCTAAAATCGAAGTTGAAAAGGCTAATATAGGATTCTTATCTAAAAATCAGTTGAAAGAGAAATTGGAAAAGATAGAACCTAATATTCAGCCAAATGAAAAGAAGAAGAAAAATAGAAATGGTAAAGTAGGCATAAACAAGCACAACAACTACACACCTGACAAATATGCTCCTAGGAAAGTATGTGCTAAGTGTGGTAGTAAAAATCATTTATCTGTGCAATGTAAACTCACCATGCCTACAGCAACAAATATACCTGCTATACCCAACATGCATACCAGTTCTGTTTTTCCTCATCTAGTTGATTCTCATGCTATTCATGCTCAGTATGCATCAATGCCTTATATGTTTAATCCATATCTTGCATTTGCCAATATGAATATGCCTGCTATGCCATGGAATATGCTTAGCAATCTTCATGCACCAAATTTTTTCAACTCTGCAAGCATGAGCATTCCAAATATTAGCACTGAGAATTCTGAGGTAGGGAGACCAACACCTAAGGTTGAAGTGGAAGTAAAACCACCCAAACCAAAGGTACAAAAATTGGAAACCAAGCCAAAGATAACAACTAATAAGAAAGGACCCAAGGCAACTTGGGTACCAAAATCAACTTGATTTGTTTTGACTGTGTGCAGGGAAAGAGAAGAAATCTTTGGTACTTGGACAGTGGATGTTCAAGACACATGACTGGAGATAAATCCCTGCTCACAAAGTTTGAGGAGAAAGCTGGCCCTGGAGTAACTTTTGGAGATGACAGCAAAGGGCACACCATGGGATATGGCTTGATTTCAAAAGAGAATGTCATCATTGAACCTGTTGCATTAGTTGATGGCTTAAGACATAACTTGTTAAGCATAAGTCAACTATGTGACAATGGAAATAAAGTCTGTTTCACAACAGAAACATGCATAATTTCCAACAAGGTAGATGGAAGCCTGGTCATGACTGGGAATAGAAAAGGGAATGTGTACATAGCTGACTTCAACTCAATAAATGCAGAATCAATGACTTGTCTTCTCTCTAAGGCAACTACAAATGAAAGTTGGCTGTGGCATAAGAAATTAGCTCACTTCAATTTCAAAGCCATGAATCTCTTGGTTAAGAAAAATCAAGTGAGAGGATTACCACAAATGGAATTTGTCAAGGATGGACTTTGTGATGCTTGTCAGAAAGGAAATCAGAGGAAGGCATCATTTAAGTCGAAATTGGAATCTTCAATTGAAAAGCCACTTGAGTTATTACATATGGATTTGTTTGGTCCTGTAAATATTATGTCTATTGCAAAGAAGAAGTATGCTCTAGTCATTGTGGATGATTTTTCAAGATTCTCATGGACTTATTTTCTACATTCAAAGGATGAAGCTAGTCATCTCATCATCAAGCACATAAGAGAAAATGAGAAAAATCTTGAATTGGATGTAAAGAAGATAAGGAGTGACAATGGAACAGAATTCAAAAATTCCACAATGAAAGAGTTCTGTGAATCAAAAGGAATCATACACACATTCTCTACACCCAGAACACCTCAACAAAATGGGGTAGTTGAAAGGAAAAATAGGACATTGATTGAAGCTGCTAGAACCATGTTGGAAGATGCCAAACTCCCAACATACTTCTGGGCTGAGGCCATAAACACAGCATGTTTTACTCAAAACATCTCCCTAGTAAATAAAGCTCAAGGAAAGACTCCTTATCAATTGATCAAGAAAGACAAAAAGCCAAAGGTGGGATTTCTTCATGTCTTTGGCTGCAAGTGCTATGTACTAAGAAATCAAGGTGAAAATCTAGGAAAATTTGAAGCCAAGGCTGATGAAGCTATATTTGTTGGGTATGCACTATCAGGTGTAGCCTATAGAATCTACAATCTCAGACTACACATTGTTATGGAATCTGTACATGTAGTATTTGATGATAAAAAGATTCAAGGCTTGTTTTATGAAGGAAATCATGACACACTGCATTTTGAGAATGAATCAAATGATGTAAATGACGATGAAGAGGCAGAAATTATAAAACCTCAAGTGTTCAGAAACCCAATATCAGTTGATGTTACTGCATCAATGGATAATTTATCAGTTGACAGAAATCCATCAACTGATAATGCATCAACTGATAACTCCTCAACGGATAATCAACAATCTACATCAAGGGTATCCACTTCAGGGGGAGGGTTTCAGAATCAATCTACAAATTCAGATCACTTTGAGTTCAATACAAATGATCATGAAGCTTCATCATCAAGGCAAAATTTGTTTCCTCAAAGAAAATGGATAAGAAGCCATCCATTTGAACTAATTATTGGAAATGCAGAAGATGGTGTCAAGACAAGAAGTGCTACTCAAAATGAGTGTCTGTATAGCAGTTTTCTATCTCAAGAAGAACCCAAAAGAATTGAAGAGGCTCTCATGGATCCTGATTGGGTTTTGGCTATGCAAGAAGAACTGAATCAGTTTGAAAGAAATAAAGTATGGAAGCTGGTGCCCAGACCAAAAGATAGATCAGTAATTGGTACAAAATGGGTATTCAGAAACAAAATGGATGAAACTGGTATTGTGATTAGGAATAAAGCAAGGCTTGTAGCAAAGGGTTATTCACAAGAAGAAGGAATTGATTTTGATGAAACTTTTGCACCAGTTGCAAGGTTAGAAGCAATTAGAATCTTTCTGGCCTATGCTGCACATGCTAATTTCAAAGTCTACCAGATGGATGTGAAAAGTGCATTTTTGAATGGAGTACTAGAAGAGGAAGTCTATGTGGAACAACCTCCTGGCTTTGAAGATCTAAAATTTCCTAACTCTGTCTACTTTTTACTCAAAGCACTTTATGGCTTGAAGCAAGCACCAAGGGCCTGGTATGACACTCTATCTCAGTTTCTCATTGAGAATCATTTCACAAGAGGTACTGTTGATAAAACTCTATTCAGTAGACATGTTAATGGCTCTATCATTCTTGTACAAATTTATGTGGATGACATTATTTTTGGATCAACAAATGAGGAACTTTGCAAGAAGTTTGCCAAACTAATGCAGAGTAAATATGAAATGAGCATGATGGGAGAGCTTACCTACTTTCTTGGGTTACAAGTCAAACAGGTTAAGGATGGTATTTTTATAAATCAAACAAAGTACATTCATGATTTGTTAAAGAAATTTGAGTTAAGTGAATGTTCTTCTGCAAAAACTCCCATGGCCACTGCCACTAAACTTGAATTAAATACCAAAGAAGCTAAGGTGGATATTTCAAGTTATAGAGGCATGGTAGGCTCACTTTTATATTTAACTGCTAGTAGGCCAGATATAATGTTCTCTACATGCTTATGTGCTAGATTTCAGGCTGATCCTAGAGAATCTCATTTAGTAGCTATTAAAAGAATTTTCAGATATCTTAAGGGTACATCAAATTTAGGTATTTGGTATCCTAGAGATTCTGGTTTTAATCTAATAGGCTACTCAGATGCTGATTATGCAGGTTGCAAAATAGACAGGAAAAGTACTACAGGCACCTGTCAATTTCTGGGAAATAAACTTGTGTCATGGTTTAGCAAAAAGCAACACTCAGTATCAACTTCAACTGCAGAAGCTGAGTACATTGCTGCTGGAAGTTGCTGTGCACAAATTTTATGGATGAGGAATCAACTATTTGACTATGGGTTCAACTTGAACAAAATTCCCATCTTCTGTGACAATACAAGTGCCATTGCAATAACAGAAAATCCTATGCAACATTCCAGAACCAAACACATTGACATAAGGTATCATTTCATTAGGGAATATGTAATGAATGGTACAGTTGAATTACATTTTGTCCCTAGTGAACAACAACTTGCAGACATATTTACCAAACCTCTAGATGAATCTACTTTTAATAGATTAGTCTGTGAGTTAGGTATGCTTAATTATGCTCATGCTTAAAATGTCTGTCAAGTTTTGCAGCCATTGTTCACAATTATCAATGGATATTTATCTATCGACAGATAATTACCTAAGTAATTGTTTATCGACGGATAAATCCCATCCTATTTGATCAACAGATAAATGTTATTCCTATCGATGGATATTTATCTATCGACAGTTAATTATCTTGGTAGTTAGTGATCGATCGATAAATGATTAATTCTCTATTTTTATCCGTCGATAGTAATAGAATTTCTACAGTTTTATTCATCCGTTGATCAGATTATAGCCGTTGGAGAATTACCATCAAGGGTAATAAACTACAGTCTTTTATACATCAACGGTTATCTGCTAATTAAAAAGTCCTTTCAAGTCTTTTTAATACTAAAAATATAAATAGCAGCTACAATTAAAAATTCATTCTTACCTGCTATTTTTTTTTCTAAACTATTCATCTCTGTCTCTCTCTCTCAAGCTAATTTTATCTAATTCTCACGAGCTCTCACAAATTCTTTCAAGTTCACTTTAATTTCTTGAATATCAACTTAAAGAATGGCACCACAAAAGAAGATCGTCTCTTCCACTGGGTTCACCTATGAACAGAACAACTTCACAGCATGTCTAACGGTGAATGATGCTCCTGTGGACTTTCATCCATTGATGCGATTCCTAGGAGATTGCAAAGTTTCCAAAGCTCTCAGCGAAGCACCAACAATCGTGTGTTCCTTTGTTGAAGAACTGTGGACCTCTGCAGAGATTTCATCAGATGGGAAGGTAATTTCTTATTCTTGCAAAGGTAATACCTATACAATTAATAGTACTTCATTATCTGAATGTTTAGGATTGCCTGCAAATAATTGTGATAAGCCCCCAACTGAAGAAGAAATTAGGGACATGTTAGAATCCGTTAATTATGCAAATGCTGAAACTGGATTAGGAGAAGTTGTTAGGAAGAATCTTAGAAAAGAATGGAGTTATTTCATTGATGCCATAATTAAAGTATTTTCTGGAAAAATAAGTAATTTTGATGCAATTACAATAAGTATGCAAGAAATTGCTTATTCTGTCCTATTTGATAAATATTTTGATTTTGGCACATTACTCCTAAATGAATTGTCTGCCAAGTTAGGACCCAAGTCATCTAGGAAACATAATATCTACTTTGCAAGATTTTTCATGATGATTATTAATGCCTCTGTTGGAGAATATGAAATAAGTGCAGATATGGAGTCCTTGGAGCCATGGATGCAAAACAAGAGGGTCTTCAAGGATCTTGTGAGAATCAACTTACACCCTAAGTTGTGCCTCATTTATCCTCCTCTTGTGCAGGTATATCTTCAAAATCTCAATCTTTTACATTCTTCTTCAAAATCTCAAATTTCTTTGCCTTCTGCAACAATGGAGGGAGATGGAAATGCCCCCATTCCTCCTACCCAAGTTGCACAACCTTCAAAACACAAGTCTAATCAAACCACCTCAGTAGTTTCTCAAAAGACTACTGTTGTAAGAACTAAGAAAAGAAAAATCACTGAGGGGAGAGTGAAGGTGATTGATAAGGGTGAGGGAACTGGCCAACATCAAGAAAGCCAGAAGGATAAGGAGAGTGAGATTGAGAGGAACCAGCTAGCCTCCAGTCCAATCTCCCAACAGATTGAGGCTGTAGTAAAGGACTTGAACACATCCCTAGTTGCATCTTCTCAAAAAGATGTAACTATTGAAAAGAGGTCTCAACCAGGACCATCAGATGGGGATAAGGGTCACTAAATAATACAACCATACAAAAGAAGAAAGAAGGTTACAAATTCTGCACAGGGCACACACACACTTGCAAAGCCAAATGAAAATTTGGTGGAGCCTTCCGTTTCTTCTTTTGATGTGTCTCAGAATCTTCCTGAGGCACAGCCCCATTCTTTATCTGAATTTTCTTCTCAATCTCCCTCAAAAACTATTTCTTCAGAAACAGTGTTGATTGACAACTTCATTGTTTCAAATTCACCCTCTTTGCAACTCAGGGTGGAGCCAACACTCACACCTGCATCACCAAATAAGGTTAACACCTTGGTTGATCAGGCAAATACTGTTAGTTCTCTCCAGTCAATGGATATTATGCAATCAACTGATAACTTCCAACATCCATTGACTAGTTCACTATCATCGATGGATATCCTTACATCCATCGACGAGCTCCCATCAACAGATATTCATCCATCGATGGATACTTCTTATCCATCGATTGATCCCTTAATGTCAATTCATGAATCATCCATTGAAACACTTCAGGTGGCCAATACTCTATTAGGATTGAGTGGAGTGGGTGAGGTGTGTGAGAGGCAAGGTTTGCATACCTTGGCAAAAGGAGAGTGTGTGAATGAGGGGTCCTCAAATTCTTCTGAGGTGGCAAAAGGAGAGGGTGTGAGAAAAGAGAGTCCCACCTTAGCAGGTGATGAAAAAGGAGAGGAAAGTAAGGGAGAGGTGAGAATCCAGGATGAGATCCTGATGCAAGAAAAGAGAGAAGAGAGTGAGAGAGAAAAGAATAGAGAGAAACCAATTTCACCATCTCATGAAGCATCAACTTCTAAAACTGAGCAGATTGAAGCAGGACTCACCCAGAAGTTGGGGCTGGAGTCAGGGGGAGCTGTAGACTATGAAGTCCCTGCAGGAGGTGCAGAAGTCAACATGGAGGTGGAGGATGAAATTGATGTAAATCTTGATGCTTCAACCTTTCAACATGAAGATCCTCATTATCAGGAACTAGCAGCAGCATCTAATCAAATAGCTGAGCAAATGCTGGGTTTAGTGCAGACAGAAGAGCAATTCAGGAGTGGGAAAGAGTTTTTGGCCAGTCAACCTGATGATATATCCCACATGAATCCTGAAGATTTTGATGAAAATTCTGATGATGACCTTCTAGATCCACAAGTGGCTAGTGATGAAACTAATTTGGCTGAAACAGAAAGGGCCATCATTTCTCTTTACAGAAGGTCCATGGCTGAAGTAGATGTGGTGGATCCCCTGCACAGGAGAATTCTGAACTTTTACAGGGATAATTTGAAGATCCAGAAAATGCATGTCACAAGCTCCAAGTATGAATTGAAGAAAATAAGAGAAGACATTGACAGCTCAAGGATGCATTTTGACACCACCATTGACTCCAGACTCAGCCTCACAATGCTGACTAGAATCAAGCAAAGGTTGGACACTGAGTTTTCAGCAAAGGACAAGGTAATGGAATTGGAGAAAAGAGTGACCTCCATGGAACTTAGCATGCAGCAAATTTTGAAGAATCAAGTCACTCAAATCAATCTTCTGGGTAAACTCTTAGAGACTCCCATACTCTCTCAGTCAGTAGCACAAGTGCCAGTTGCTGATAACAAAAAGGGGGAGAAGCAAGAAGCTGATGCATTGGAGAAAGCAAGTGGTACTGAAGCTGTGGTAAAGTCTACAGATCCCAAGAAGGAGTTGGCTCAAGACATAGTAAGGAAATTTGATGCAATTGCTAGCAAATTCAAGGAAACAAGTTCCAGTAGCTCACAACCTGGTGACAGGAAAGGAAAGGGAAAGCTAATTGAAGATGATAAAAAGAAAGCTGTCACAGGTGGAGGGGAAAGTGAAAAATTGTTGAGCAAAGCCATAGTAGTTGGCATAAAAGAAAAGGAGCAACAAGAAAGAAGACAAGAAGAATTAGCCATTCAATTGCAAAGGGAATATGATGAAGAGGATAGGCTAATAAGAGAAGCCAGAAGAAAAGAAGGTGAAAGGAGGCCAAGGATGAAGCAAAGAGCAAACAAGCCCAAAGATGCACCAAAATCATCTGGAGTTAAAAGACCATTAGCTGATGAAGACAAGGAGAAGAAGCCAAAACAAGTCAAGACTGAAGGTCAAGCTTCTGGGAGTAATCAAGCCAAAGAAATAGAGGTGTTCAAACACAAATCTGAAAACTTTGTGCCAATCAAAGCTGAGGGAATGATTGCAGCAAAAGGGCAAAGGAAGAAAGATGTTGATCTTCTTCACATTGAGTATGAAGATGGATCACACTTAACCTTCACATTCAACCAAGTTTTGGATCAAGGATATGGCATCTTGAGGAAGATCTACACTATGCTCAACAGGAAGTATTATCTAACTGAAGAGCTAGGAAAGGCCATCCTTGAAAGAATGAAGAAGATAAGGGAGGCACCTGTTCAAGAAGAAAGGGATGACATAATAAAGATCTGGAATCCTGAAGGAAGAAAAGTGCTTCATGAGCCCTTCTACTTGATGATATACAAGGACAGGGAAGGCAGAGAAAAATGCATTGATATTTGTCAAGAAATAGACAAACTGCCAAATCTGGAATTAAATCATCTGGCAAGTCAATTGGACTACAGGATTGAAGATGAGAAGATATTGAAGGGAACCCTCTACAGGAAGATGAAGGAGAATGAAGACAAGATGAATGAGTCAAGGGGAAGAAGGAGAAGATAGGAGATTCAACCTCAATCATCAAAATTATCAGAATTCATCCCTGTCTGGTATCTGATTACTCTGTCTCAAACTTTACTTATCAATATTGTAATTCTTGCTAAGAATGAAAATGTTCAGGAGTTTTGTTATCATCAACAGAAAATTTATGCATATTTTAAATATTCATAAATAGGGGGAGATTGTTAGGAATTATAAGTTTTGATGATAACAAATTACTTAGAATTTCAATAGGGACTCAAAATTATTTTGTAACTGATCAATGGATATGACTTATAAATATCCATTGATTAGGAAATCAGTTATCAGTTGAAACTTGTTTATCAACTGATAAACTGGATTGTAGCATTGATTTATGTTCCACTATCAATTGATTGTATTACCTCGATGGATGCAATGATGTAGTTAACTGATGTTATTGACTTCAATTTCTAGCTTCTCAACAGATGTGAAGAATGGCTGATCAATTGTAAATATTCTAAGTCAGAATTCTCACAAGTGAAGTGATCAACTGATGTTGAAGTCGATGGATGAAGACACTACTCAACGGATGAAAGCTATCAATGGATAATTACAGTCAACGGATAAAGAACCATCAATGGATAAGGAGTCGATGGATAACTCAATTATCCATCGACACATCAACTGATCAACAGATATCCTATCCATCGATGGATAAGCAAAGGTGAATCAACTGATAAGCTTAACAGCATTTATCAGTTGATTAAAGTTTCCCTATTTAGCTAAAAGCCAGATATCACGGGAACAGTGCAGAAACTGAATCATTGGAAGACAGTCCTGTCAGGACTGTGAAGACTTTCTAGGCAACACAGCATCCAAGGAATATCTTAAGACAAAAGACACTTCCAGAGCTAGTTAGTTCTACAAGGAAAGCTGTGAAAAGGAGCTAGTTTCTATTTTTATGTAAACAGTATAAATTGTAATATTATATTGTTATCAGTCGATAGAAAACTAGAGCAGTAGTTTTTGTTTATAAAAAGCAAAAACACAGTAGCAAAGGTAGATGTAGTAGTTTTTAAGAACTCAAGAAAAGCAAAGTAGAAAATCAGGCAGAACTTGTAATGCTTTTCTAAATTCTACATTCAACTTTGTACGCAGCTTAGTATTTTTACTAAGATCAATTGAAAGCAAAAACTCACTAGTGGAAAAACAATCCACTAGTAATTTTTAATCTTGTTGTTTCTGTTTTCAACACTTTAGTTATCCAGTTCTTAGTTACATCAATCTAAATTAAACATTCTCTTTGTACAAACTTATTTCCGTAAGAAGTTGAATTAATTATTAAGTTTGTATTCAACCCCCCCTTCTCCAAACTTAGTGTACTTAAGGGCGAATAACATGAACCATTATAAAAGTCAAGTGAAGAATATTATTTCTTGTGAATCACTCATGAACCAGACAGTACATGGAGTGTTGGCAAAATACAGAGAAGATTCTTTATTATAGAAGAAATGGTCAACTACAGACATTGGTGTGAAGACAGAGATTTAAAATTATATCATCAACAGTCGTGGAGTCAAGACTTTAATTTAATTTTCTATTAATTGATTAATTTATTTAGTTAATTTAATTGGTAAATTAATTCAATCAGAATTAATTTATTTCTTAAATTGATTAAGAAATTAATTAATTTAGAATAAAGAAGACTTTAATTTAATTATATTATCAAAAAGATAATTTATTATGTATCCTATTTACTTAGATTAATTCAAAAAGAATTAATTTAATGTATAAGATATATAATAAAGCAAATAGAATTTAAATTAAAAAGGAAAAAAAAGACAGAAGATACATTAAACATTACATACATGTCGGCAGAATAATCTCGGGAAGACATTTTGAATGTCTCCCCGAGACATTTCAAAAAGTCTCCCCGAATTATTAATAAAGTCTTCCCAATTTTATTAATAAGTCTCTCATGAATTTAAAAGTCTTCCAGCATTATAAAAGTCTTCCTGAGATAGAAAAGTCTCCCAAGAGAAAGTCTTCCAGCCCAGAAAAAATCTCCCCGAGCTGAAAAAGTCTCCCAAGTCCAGATTTGTCTATAAATAGCAGATTAAGTCAGTAGTATTCAAGCAATTCAATTCACATTCTATTTGGCTAAAAACAAAAATTCAAGAGCATTTCATGTCAAATTTACTATATAATTTTAAGAGCTAATTAGTGAATATTTTCTGATTTAATCTTGTAACCCACATCAAGTTTAATATAAGTATTTTACTTGACCTGTGTTTATTTAATTATTATTTCGTGATAATAATTTAAATTGTTTAATAAAAAATTATCCGAAACAAATTTTAATATTTATTAAAGATTGTATTCAACCCCCTTTCTACAATCATTTGGACCTAATAATTGGTATCAGAGCCATCTGATGACATAAAAATCAAGATCCTAATATTTTTAGTTATTAAAAATTTCAAAACTTTTAATTTATTAAAAATTCGAAACTTTTAATTTATTAAAAATTCAAAACTTTTAATTTATTAAAAATTCAAGAAACTTTTAATTTATTAAAAATTCAAGACTTTTAATTTATTAAAAATTCAAAACTTTTAATTTATTAAAAATTCAAAAAATTTTAATTTCTTAAAAATTAAAATCTCTTTAATTCCTAAAAATCTCAAATCCTTTTAATCTTCCATTATTTTAAAATGAGTACTCAAAGAGTGAGTAACATTAAAATTCCTCCATTTGATAAAGATAATTATAATCTTTGGAAGAAGAAGATGACCTTGTTTCTTCGAAATGCAAACACTAAGTACAAGGATATTTTGAAGACTGGTGTTGCTGTTCCAATAACAATCATTCCTGAGCATATGAAAGATGGTGTACTTATTCCGCACAGACAATTTGAAAAAGATATTTCTGAGTACACTGAAATAGAAAAGGAACTGGATTCATTGGACACCAACCTGCAATTAATTTTGGTGGAATCTCTTGATCCCGGAACGTACAATCATGTTGTTAATTGCAAAGATGCTAAACACATTTGGGAAACGATAGAGATACTGAATGAAGGAACAGAAGAAGTGAGGGAGAACATATTGGAAATCTTAACGTCTCAATATGAGCATTTTAGATCAAATCCTGGAGAAGGTATCTCTGATGTTTTTTAGAGATACAACAAACTGATAAATAATCTAAATCTCAATGGCAAACACTATACGAAGAAGGAGGTCAATATGAAGTTTTTGTTAACAATGCCAGTTCACTTAGAGCATATGATTACTGCCATTAGGGAGTCAAGGAACATGAATGAAATTTCATTGGAAAGACTTTATGGCATACTGAAGACCTATAAGCTAGAGCAGATTCAACAGAAAGAAATATATGGTACAGGCAAGGTGGTCAGCCAGTCTACATCTCTTGTAGCAGAAGTACCAGAATACAGAGAAACTATGACTGAATCTTCTTCAGTCAAAGTCATTGATTAAGGTATTGTTGTAGAAGTTGGTGCAACTCAAATGAATTCATCTGAAAGTGAATTCTACTCAATGGAAGAACTTGATCAACTTGAGGATGAATCTCTGGCACTGATTGCTAGAAAATTTGGAAATACAAGATTCAGGAGGAACCGTAATTTCAAATTCAAGCCTATGGCAAACAGATTTCAGAGAGGTGATTCTTCTAGCTCATCCAATACAAGAGGTGGATACAAGACATGGATGGTTGACAGAAGCAAGATTCGCTGCTTCAACTGCAATGAAATGGGACACTTTTCTACAGATTGTAGAAAGCCCAAGCAGGAAAGAAAGAAGGATTCATATGACGAGCTTAAGCGGAAATATGAAGCTCTACTGAAGAAGCATCAGGGAATATCATACTTAGCAGAAGGAAAAAGATGGGATGATTCTGACAACGATGAAGAAGATGATATGGGAAATCTTGCTCTAATGGCATCTTCTTCTGAAGGATCACAATCCCCACTTCGTCAAGGAATTGAGGTAAATCCTAGCTGTCCTAAAATGTTTAAATTGCTAGGTAAGAATTTAACTGATGCTAGAGAATAAATAAAAGTATTAAAACTCATAAACCAAGTTTTATCAGAGGAGAATTATGAATTGAAAAAGATGAAACTTATAAATGAGAAATTAACTGAAGATGTTGCATTTCAAGTTAATAGAGTCAACTGCTATGTTGAAATTGAAGCTTTTTTGAAGGATAAATTTGAAAAAGAGAAAGTCAGGTGTCAAGCCTATAGAGCTTCTTCATTTGTTATGAAAGACCTAGTTGACCAACAAGAGATTAAACGGAAAGTTGGGATAGGTTTTGAATATAATAAATCTGTAGGAAAGGCTAGTAACATCACCCCTTTTAAAGAGAGTGCTATAGAGAGGGGTATTCCACATTTTATTAAAGACACTAAGAAACCTCTTTTCATAACTCCTATTGCAGAACCAGTTCTTGATAGTTGTGTAATAGTGGATTATGAAATTAAACTTGAAGACCTTGAAGAGAAAGAGAAAGAACAGGAAAAACCTGTTAGGGACATAAAAGGAATAAATGTCCAGGAAGCTAAATATGTACCTAAAAGACCAATAGAAAATGTGAACACTGCTAGTTCATCCACTCCTGGTTTAGGTGCTAATGAGCTTAAGAAAAATCATAACAGACCTAATAAGTTTGTTAATAGTAGGAATAGTAACAACAGATTCAATGCTACTGAGAACTTTAAGAATGTTAATAAAGTTGAGGTAGAAACTGTTAAGACTCTTGCTATTGTGAATAAAATGCCTACAATTGATGCATGCCATAAACCATGTGGTGTAGATAACTGTATGCTATGTGCTTTCAATGTTATGTCTGCATATTTTAAAAGCATGCATGCTATGAATGTCAATACTACACCTAGACAGCACATAAATCACATGCATGCTAGATCAAAGACTGTCAATCCTCCTATTTCACAGAAGAAGACATTTTCTCCTAAGCCTGCATACAAAGGTGTTAAGGTTGTTTACAAGGAGAAATGTTCAGTCAAAGTAGCAGATGAGTTTGTCAAGTTAGGTTCTGTTGTTAAAACTGACAAAGGACAGTTTTTCAAATATGCCGGACCCAATCAATGTTGGGTTCCGAAGAAGGCCTAACTCATTTGATGATTGCAGGGTGTAAAACAGGTGAACCGGGTTATTTGGATTCTCGACAGTGGATCCTCATGACACATGACCGGAGATAGAGCCCTGCTATCAAATGTTGTTGAGAGAGCTGGCCCAGTAGTTACCTTTGGAGATGACAGCAAGGGTATGACTAAGGGATATGGCTGTTTAGAAGCTGGGAATGTCGTCATTGATAATGTATCTTTCGTGGAAGGTCTCAAACACAATCTTCTGAGTATCAGTCAGTTTTGTGACAAGGGATACACAGTGACCTTTGTAAAGGAGAAATGTTTGATTTCTCACAAGAAAGATGAAAAGCTTGCTCTTCAGGGAGTAAGGAAAGGAAACTTGTTCGTAGACAATCTGAACTCAGGTTACAGAGATGAAGTCAATTGTTTTTATGCTAAAGCTTCGTCAGATGAAAGTTGGCTATGGCACAAGAAGCTCTCACACCTTAATTTCAAATCTATGAATTCTCTAGTCAAAAGAGAATTAGTGAGAGGACTGCCTCAATTGGAATTCACACAAGGACTTTGTGAGGCATGTCAGAAAGGGAAAGCAAAGAAAGCATCACATCCAAGCACTGACACATCTAGTATTACTGAACCACTGCAATTAATTCACATGGATTTATTTGGTCCAGTCAATGTCACATAAAAGATATGCCTTGGTGATTGTTGAAGACTATTCAAAGTATACATGGGTTTTATTCCTGCACTCAAAGGATGAAACTCCTCAAATGGTGATTGATCATATCAAGATGATTGAGTTGGATTCGAAGCTTCCAGTTAGAGGTATAAGGTCAGACAATGGAACTGAATTCAAGAATGCAGTTCTGAATGACTTTTGTGTTGAAAAGGGAATAACAAGACAATTCTCAGCACCTAGAACTCCGTAACAGAATGGAGTAGTAGAAAGGAAGAATCGTACATTAATTGAAGCTGCAAGGACTATGCTGAGTGAATCAAGGATTCCAATGTACTTTTGGGTTGAAGCTGTAAATACTGCATGTTATACCCAGAATCAGACTCTGATCAACAAGGACTTAATGAAAACACCCTACGAAATAATGGCTAACAAGAAACCAATGCTCAAGTACTTTCATGTATTTGGTGCTAAATGCTTTGTACTTAAAGATGGAGAAGAACGTATTGGGAAATTCGAGGCTAAAGCTCAAGAAGCTATTTTTGTTGGTTATTCAAGAAGATCTTATCGGGTGTATATTATTGATCAACATCATGTCAAAGAAAGTGTCAATGTAACTTTTGATGACACAAAATTCCCTAACATCCAAAATGATGATCCATCTGAAACTCTTAAGTTCAACAATATGCCAAACTCATACTCAGATGATGAAAACGAACCTGAGGCTGCAATAAGAAACAACAATGTTAATAATGTTGATGATCCAAGTGCTAGTGGTGGAAACAGTGGAAACTCTGGAGATACCCCTAACACACAAAGAGATTCATCAAGAGATCCTAGCAGCAACTCAGGGGGAGGAAATGAAGGATCGACAAATCAAACACAACATCATAATGAAAATCAAGGCGAATCATCAAGATCTAATTTGCCAAGTCAGAGAATTTGGAGTAAAGCTCATCCTTTTGAGTTAATCATTGGTGATCCAGATGTTGGTGTTAGAATAAGAGGTGCTACACAGAATCAATGCAATTATTCTAGGTTTCTATCTGAAATGGAACCTAAGAAAATAGAAGAAGCACTGTCTGATCCTGATTGCGTGATTGCTATGCAAGATGAACTCAATCAATTTGAATCTTAAGATGTTTGGAAACTAGTACCCAGACCAAAGGACAAGACTGTAATTGGCACACGATGGGTATTCAGAAACAAGTTGGATGAAGATGACATTGTGATAAGGAACAAGGCTAGACTGGTTGCAAAAGGTTATTCCCAAGCTGAAAGAATTGATTATGATGAAACCTACGCTCCAATTGCAAGACTTGAGGCTATCAGGATATTTCTGGCATTCGCAGCTCACTCCAATTTTAAAGTTTATCAAATGGACGTGAAGAGTTTGTTAGTGTAGGTGCCCTAGAGGCAATACAATGTTTCTTTTAATAGACCTTTATGTCATTTGATTATTCAATAAACGTATTTATTATGACTTTAAATACTGCGATATATTTTTTAGCATAATAAATGTCCTTAGAATCATGATACACATTGTATAGTTTAGTACATGACTTGAACTTAAGATTATATAATAGATCATATTCTTAAATGTCCCTAGTCGAGTATTATTATTATAGGACAATAATAATACATAAATAGACTAGTATGTTGTTTGACTGATAACCACATCTCATTGGTTATAAGTATGGGGATACTAAAGTCAACACATAGGTACATGCAGGAGTACATGGTACTGGACAGACCCACAGTGAGATTCTTCATGTTTAATAAAGTCATAAGAAAGACTCACAGTGATAATGGTGTAATGATCCTCTGACTTGAGATCAGTATATTTCTATACGAGGATTAATATACTTTGACTACATTAAAAGTTACCTTTGACCGGGTAATGATAAAAGTGGACATCGGGTATATCATGAGTCGTATGAGAAATATGAATGATAGATAAAGGATTTAACCCTCCTATAATTAGGAGAGATATTATTGGCCTCTTGATTGAGTGAGACTATAAAATGCATGGTCGTGCTCAAATAATGATTTGTTTTCATAGTCTACTCATGGATCAAGTAAACCCGGATTAAATGTTGAAGATGATGACTAAATACATGCCTCGAGTTTAATCTATAATATATATGGTTAAAGGGATTATATTACACGGAAACATTAATCACGAAAGGTTTTATCGAATCACGATTTAATTATTATTTAATTGGGTAGCAATGATGTGTTACTAGATACCGCTCATTGTTTATAATTTTATTGGAGAATAAAATTATTGCTAATTAAATAATAGCCTATAGGGTCACACACATAGAGCACTTCAAGGAATAGTTAATTTAAATTATAGATTTAAATTAATTGATGATTATTTGAATTTTATTATATTAATTAAGTGAGACTTAATTAATTGAAATAATATAATTCGAATTTGAATTCTGCCCTTAATAATTAAGGATGACTTAGTTATTAATTAAATAATAGAAATTCGGTTTTTATTATTTAATCCTAAACCTACATGGGTTAGGTTTTGCTGTTATGGGTTGCTGATTGGGCCTCTTAACCAGCATTATAAATAGATAATGATAGGGTTAAGAGGGATGGTGTTTTTGAGAAACAAAACCCTAAAGGCAGCATCAGCAAGGAGGCAGAAAGAACAAAATTCGAAATCATCAAAGGAGGCTAGTACATCCATTCTGTAATCAAGATCGTGAGACGTTCTTGAAGGTGCTCGTGTGGATACCATAGAGGTGTTTTCGAGAAGAAGACACAAGCCGTGAAAGCTAGGATCTCCGTTGAGTTCGTAGAAGTCAAGACCAAGAAAAGGTATGATTCCGTTTCACAATAATCAGTCCGAACTTATACATGATCCTGCGTTTAGGGTTCCGAATTTTGTTATATTTACGTTTAATCCGCTGCGTTTTATGCCTGGGAACCCAACAGAGTTCATTCCTGAACGGAAAGTTAGCTGAAGAGGTATATGTACAACAACCCCCAGGCTTTGAAGATCCAGATCACATGGACTTTGTATATTTTCTTTTCAAGGCTATCTATGGTCCCAAACAAGCACCCAGAACATGGTATTACACTCTTTCAGAATTTCTTCTTGAAAATGGTTTTGTTAGAGGAGTCATAGACAAAACTTTATTTTATAAGAAACACAATAATGATTTGATAATGGTACAAGTATATGTTGATGACATAATATTTAGGTCTACTAATGATAACTTGTGCAAGAGGTTTGCTAAGTTAATGCAGAGTAGGTATGAGATGAGCTTAATGGGAGAGCTGAAATTCTTCCTTGGACTTCAAGTAAGTCAAAGAATAGATGGAATATCCATTTGTCAGTCCAAGTACCTTAAAGAACTTCTAAAGAAGTATCACATGGAAGATTCAGCATCTGCAAGAACTCCCTCATCTACAGCTGTCAAGCTTGGAGTATGTGAAAACTCAATAAAGGTAGACATTACAAGCTACATAGGTATGATTGGATCTCTACTTTACCTAACTGCAAGCCGACCAGATATTATGTTTGCCACTTGTATATGTGCAAGGATCCAAGCCGATCCTAGAGATATTCATCTTGTTGCTGTGAAAAGAATCTTAAGATATCTTAAGGGTATACCTAACCTTGGTATTTGGTACCCTAAAGAATCTGGTTTTAATCTAATAGGATATACAGATTCTGATTATGCAGGTAGTGTTGTTGATAGGAAGAGCACCTCAGGGAGCTGTCAATTCCTAGGGAGAAGATTGATATCCTGGTACAGCAAGAAACAGCAAACGGTTTCCAATTCTACAGCAGCTCGACCCCAGCCTGGGGCCGCCGCCCCCGTACCCCGCCCAGGGGCTGCCGCCCCCGGACCCCGCCCAGGGGCTGCCGCCCCCGGACCCCCGCATTATTTTTGTTGTGTACTTGAGCATGGTGCTGGTTATGGCCTTTGGACCCCTAGATTAATGGTTTTTCGTTTTGGTTTTATAAATACGACTTGCATGTCGTTTTCTTCATTCTTGTAATTGTTTAACCTCGAATGTAACTCGAGTTTTCTTATGTAAGTACATTAGTATAGGTTGTATTCAATTATTCCATGTAATGTACTTGAATATTGAAGGATGATCCAAGAAGAGGAGCAAGCACCCATGGATACAAGAAGAATGAAGACATGTAATTGTATTTATATATTACCACCATAGATTGACTTTGATCCTTTCATTAGCTCGAAAGGATCACATAGGAAAGGGGCCATAACCAAGCATGTTTACATACTGCACTTTACATATTGATGTATGAATGTATGTGTAGAGTAGAAGATGCATGCTTTAATTAGATTAATGATGTATGCATGTATTAGATACATCACCCATGCCATGCTTGTCATGCTAAACAAGATAAAATCTGTAACGATTTAAGATTTTAAAATTAACAAACGATCATGAGATTCTTGTGTTTATGAAATATGGACTTTTAAAACACGGAATTGAATATGGATTTTGACATCTATAATTGGGATTTTCTGACAAAAACGGATATGTGTATTCGTAAGGCTGATGGGTTTTAAGTGTGACCACTGGTATCCTCCATCTACTTGGGAAATGAACAATTTAAGATGTCAATTTGAAATATTTAGTTCAAGGAAAAATTGAGGATCTCTTCATGATGTGATCATGATCGTCATATATTTTATAAACCCCTTAACAAAATATTAAGTTTTAATCGGATGCTTTCCAATGAATGAACACTCATCGAATCCTAGATCGATTAGGGGAAAGACTGTCAGTGGTAGGGGACTCCTATCTATCTTGGTGAGATGCGACGAATATAAACGGTTATATTTGGCCGTTGTATCATTGGGTCAAACTTAACTGAGTCGTCATAATAAGGTGAAAGTAAACGGTTATATTCAACCATTATGAACTTAGAAGCATAGAGTTTGGTTAAAAATCTATTAGATAGATAAGATCAATCGTTGCTCACCAAACTATCCAAGAATTATATATGATATAATTGACAACTGTTGTCTACCTAAATAATCATTTTTAAGGACTTCCAGTGGTTGTCTTTGGACATGACGAAATATGGATCTTGGCTCACTAGAAAGAATTATGGGATATACTTTCCAAATTAATAGTAAGGGCTATTGATTTGATAAAAATAGTGTGAGATATATTATGAATGTATCATAATCATTTGAATATAATAAATAATTCAGACAATCTAATGTTTATTTTGTGCTTTTAACATTGTAGATACCAAGTAATGGCAAACAACACAAACACACTATCCGTACGATCAGTCCTTGAGAAGGATAAGCTGACAGGAGGAAACAACTTCCTAGACTGGTAGAGGAATTTGAGGATTGTCCTCAGGCAGGAGCGCAAGCTTCATGTCATTAATATTCCTCCGGCAGGTCCCCTTCCTGAGGGCGCTACTGTTGAGGAACGAGCGGCCCACACAAAGGATGAGAATGATGCAACTGATGTTGCATGTCTTATGTTGGCAACTATGAGTGCTGAGCTTCAAAGACAGCATGTGCATATGGATGCATATACTATCTATGAGCACTTGCAAAGCATGTTTGCAAGCCAAACTCGTCAAGAAAGGTTCAACACGAGTAAGTCACTCTTTAATTGCAACCAAGGGGCAAGTGAACCAGTTGGCCCACATGTTCTGAAGATGATTGGTTACATTGAGTACCTTGAAACTTTGAGTTTCCCGATTATTCAGGAAATTGGTATTGACCTAATCATGAATTCTTTGAACAACAAATTTACCCAGTTTATCATAAACTACAATATGAATGAATTTGACAAAACACCTACTGAATTGTTGGCTATGTTGAGAACATATGAGACCAACATGAAGACGGCTGAACTTGCTCCCATACTGATGGTGGGCAATAAAGGTAAGGCCAAAGGAAAGGCAAGTGGAAGGGTAAGAATAAGATAGGTTCTGATTCTACACCCAAGCCAAAGTCAGGTCCTAAACAGGCTTTAAAGCCTAAAGGTGGGGTCGCTAAGGGTGAATGTCACTACTGTAAGAAAACTGGTCACTGGAAGAGAAACTGTTCAGTTTACTTGGAGGATCTGAAGAAGAAGAGGGCTGAGCAAGCTTCTACTTCAGGTATATATGTTATAGAAGTCAATCTGTCTATTTCTACATCTTGGGTATTGGATACTGGATGTGCTTCTCACATTTGTATAAATGTGCAGGAAATGCAGAGAAGTAGGACATTGGCTAAAGGAGAAATGGACCTACGAGTTGCCAATGGAGCAAGAGTTGCTGCTTTAGCTGTAGGAACATATTATTTATCTTTGCCCTCTGGGCTAGTTTTAGAACTGGAAAATTGTTATTACGTGCCTGCGATTCGCAGAAACATTATTTCTGTTTCTTGTTTGGACAAGAAAGGTTTTTCGTTTACAATAAAGAACAACAATTGCTCTTTTTCTTTGAATGATTTAATCTATGGTGTTGCGCGTTTGTTTAATGGTTTATATGTTCTTGACTTAGATAATCCTGTCTGTAATATAGAAAACAAACGACTTAAAGTTAATGACTCAAATCAAACATACCTCTGGCATTGTCGTCTAGGCCATATAAATGAGAAACGCATATCCAAATTACATAAGGATGGATATTTGGATAAGTTTGATTTTGAATCATACCAAGAATGCGAATCTTGTTTTCTTGGTAAAATGACTAAAGTCCCTTTCACTGGTAAGGGTCAAAGGGCCACTGAACGTCTGGAGCTAATACATAGTGATGTATGCGGCCCAATGCGTGTGATTGCTAGAGGAGGCTACTACTACTTCATAATATTTACTGATGATTTCAGTAGATATGGATATGTATATCTTATGAAGAATAAATCCGATTCTTTTGAAAAGTTTAAAGAATACAAGGCTGAAGTAGAGAAGCAAATTGGCGGAGGCACATGTATTAAAATCTTACGATCTGATCGTGGAGGAGAATACTTGAGCACAGAATTTAAAGATTATTTAAAGGAGTGTGGTATTGTATCACAATTCACTCCGCCAGGTACACCTCAATGGAATGGAGTTTCAGAGAGGAGAAATCGCACCTTGTAGGACATGGTGCGATCGATGATGAGTCATGCAGATCTTCCAATTAGTTTCTGGGGTTATGCTCTAGAAACAACAGCTTTCACACTTAACCGTGTTCCTACTAAGAAGGTTCAAAAGACTCCATATGAGATATGGGAGAAGAAACGGTCAGGCATGAGCTTTATGAAAGTTTGGGGATGCAAGGCGTTTGTGAAGCGTCAAGTATCTGACAAGCTTGGACCTAAATCTGAAGAGTGCAATTTTGTGGGATACCCTAGGGAAACAAAGGCGTACTATTTTTATAGTCCTTCTGAGCAGAAAGTGTTCATTGCTCGAGATGCTGTTTTCATGGAAAAAGATTTTATTTCCAAAAGAAACAGTGGGAGCACTATAGACCTCGATGAAGATCGAGAACCACAAAATAGTATTGAACCTGAAGTGGAACAAGAGCAGGATAATGATAATGCTCAACAAACACAGGTTGTTCGTAGAACTGGTAGAATTCGCCATGAGCCAGAGAGATATGGATTTCTCTTGACTCAATGTGGTGATTTGATGCTCATAGACGAAGATGAGCCTCTCACATACCAAGATGCTATGAACAGTCCAGACTCTAAGAGATGGCTAGAAGCCATGAAATCCGAGATGGATTCCATGTACGAAAACCGAGTATGGACTTTGGTTGATCCACCTGAAGGGGTAAAACCCATAAGGTGCAAATGGGTTTTCAAGAAGAAAACTGACATGGATGGAAATGTTCAGACCTATAAAGCAAGGCTGGTTGTAAAAGGTTTCAGACAAATTCATGGTATTGACTATGATGAGACTTTCTCACCAATGGCTATGGTCAAGTTCATAAGGATTTTGCTTGCTATTGCAGCATTCCATGATTATGAAATCTGGCAAATGGATGTCAAAACAGCCTTCCTTAACGGAATCCTTGAAGAGGATGTGGATGTGTACATGACACAACCTGAAGGTTTTGTCGATCCAAGGAATGTTAGCAAGGTATGTAAATTACGTCGATCCATTTATGGATTGAAGCAAGCCTCTAGGAGATGGAATATCCGTTTTGATGAAACAGTCAAAGAGTATGGCTTTGTTCAAAATGAAGATGAACCTTGTGTTTACAAGAAGGTTAGTGGGAGCCATGTGGCATTCATAGTACTATATGTTGATGACATACTACTAATGGGGAATGACATACCTTCTCTCAAGGCTGTTAAGATTTGGTTAGGGAGCAACTTCTCTATGAAAGACTTAGGAGAAGCATCCTACATTCTAGGAATGAGGATCTATAGGGATAGATCTAGAAGGATGATCGGTCTAAGTCAGAGTACATACATCGATAAGGTTTTGCATCGTTTTGGTATGCAAAATGAAAAAAGGGGATATGTCCCCGTGTCTCAAGGGATAACGATCTCTAAAGATCAATGTCCGAAATCATTGGATGACAAAGACCGTATGAGTAAGGTTCCATATGCCTCAGGAATTGGATCCATCATGTATGCGATGGTATGTACTCGCCCAGATGTTTCGTATGCTTTAAGCATGACGAGCAGATACCAATCTAATCCAGGTGAAGGTCACTGGACGGCTGTCAAGAATATTCTAAAGTACTTGAAAAGGACTAAAGATTCATTCTTGGTGTATGGAGGAGAGGAAAAACTGGTTGTAAAAGGTTACACCGATGCAAGTTTCCAAACAGACAGCGATGATACTGTATCACAGTCTGGTTTTGTGTTTTGTCTAAACGGAGGTGCTGTAAGTTGGAAGAGTTCAAAGCAAGAAACATTAGCTGATTCTACAATGGAGGCTGAGTACATTGCAGCTTGTGAAGCGGCTAAGGAAGCTGTTTGGATTCGAAAATTCATTACTGATTTGGGAGTGGTTCCATCGATCGCAGATCCCATTAATCTATACTGCGATAATAATGGAGCCATTGCACAGGCTAAAGAACCTAGAGCTCACTCCCGAACCAAACATATACTCAGGAGATATCACCTCATTCGAGAGATTAATGAAAGGGGTGACATACACATATGTAAAGTGCACACAAATGATAACATTGCAGACCCACTGACCAAAGGCTTGTCGCAGACGAAGCACGATGGTCACACTAGTTCCATGGGTATTAGATACATGGGAGATTGGCTCTAGTGCAAGTGGGAGATTGTTAGTGTATGTGCCCTAGAGGCAATACAATGTTTCTTTTAATAGACCTTTATGTCATTTGATTATTCAATAAACGTATTTATTATGACTTTAAATACTGTGATATATTTGTTAGCATAATAAATTGTTGGGTTCCGAGGCATAAAACGCAGCGAATTAAACGTAAATATAACGAAAAATTTCGGAATCCTAACGCAGGATCATGTATAAGATTGACAGATTATGGTGAAACGGAATCATATCTTTGTCTGGTCTTGATTTACACGAACTCAACGGAGATCCTAGCTTTCACGAATTGTGTCTTCCTCTCGAAAGTACCTCTATGGTATCCACACGAGCACCTTCAAGAACGTCTCACGATCTTGATTACGGAATGGATGTACTAGCCTCCTTTGATGATTTCGAATTCTGCCTCTGCCTTTGCTGCTGCTAGGGTTCGTTTTTTCTTAAAAACTTAATACCTATTAACCCTACATTATCTATTTATAATGGTTGGTTAATAGGCCCATAATAGCAACCCATAAAAGCAAAGCCTAACCCATGTAGGTTTAGGATTAAATAATAAAACCGAATTTTATTATTTAATTAATAACTAAGTCACACTTAATTATTAAGGGCAGAATTCAAATTCGAATTCGAATTTATATTATTTTAATTAATTAAGTCTCACTTAATTAATATAATAAAATTCAAATAATCATCAATTAATTTATATCTATAATTTAAATTAACTATTCCTCTAAGTACTCTATGTGTGTGACCCTATAGGCTATTATTTAATTAGCAATAATTTTATTCTCCAATAAAATCATCAATAAATGTTCTTAGAATCATGATACACATTGTATAGTTTAGTATATGACTTGAACTTGAGATTATATAATAGATCATATTCTTAAATGTCCCTAGTCGAGTATTATTATTATAGGACAATAATAATACATAAATAGACTAGTATGTTGTTTGACTGATAACCACATCTCATTGGTTATAAGTATGGGGATACTAAAGTCAACACATAGGTACATGCAGGAGTACATGGTACTGGACAGACCCACAGTGAGATTCTTCATGTTTAATAAAGTCATAAGAAAGACTCATAGTGATAATGGTGTAATGATCCTCTGACTTGAGATCATTATATTTCTATACGAGGATTAATATACTTTGACTACATTAAAAGTTACCTTTGACCGGGTAATGATAAAAGTGGACATCGGGTATATCATGAGTCGTATGAGAAATATGAATGATAGATAAAGGATTTAACCCTCCTATAATTAGGAGAGATATTATTGGCCTCTTGATTGAGTGAGACTATAAAATGCATGGCCGTGCTCAAATAATGATTTGTTTTCATAGTCTACTCATGGATCAAGTAAACCCGGATTAAATGTTGAAGAGGATGACTAAATACATGCCTCGAGTTTAATCTATAATATATATGGTTAAAGGGATTATATTACACGGAAACATTAATCACGAAAGGTTTTATCGAATCACGATTTAATTATTATTTAATTGGGTAGCAATGATGTATTACTAGATACCGCTCATTGTTTATAATTTTATTGGAGAATAAAATTATTGCTAATTAAATAATAGCCTATAGGGTCACACACATAGAGCACTTCAAGGAATAGTTAATTTAAATTATAGATTTAAATTAATTGATGATTATTTGAATTTTATTATATTAATTAAGTGAGACTTAATTAATTGAAATAATATAATTCGAATTTGAATTCTGCCCTTAATAATTAAGGATGACTTAGTTATTAATTAAATAATAGAAATTCAATTTTTATTATTTAATCCTAAACCTACATGGGTTAGACTTTGCTGTTATGGGTTGCTGATTGGGCCTCTTAACCAGCATTATAAATAGATAATGATAGGGTTAAGAGGGATGGTGTTTTTGAGAAACAAAACCCTAAAGGCAGCATCAGCAAGGAGGCAGAAAGAACAAAATTCGAAATCATCAAAGGAGGCTAGTACATCCATTCCGTAATCAAGATCGTGAGACGTTCTTGAAGGTGCTCGTGTGGATACCATAGAGGTGTTTTCGAGAAGAAGACACAAGTCGTGAAAGCTAGGATCTCCGTTGAGTTCGTAGAAGTCAAGACCAAGAAAAGGTATGATTCCGTTTCACAATAATCAGTCCGAACTTATACATGATCCTGCGTTTAGGGTTCCGGATTTTGTTATATTTACGTTTAATCCGCTGCGTTTTATGCCTCGGAACCCAATAGAGTTCATTCCTGAACGGAAAGTTAGCTGAAGAGGTATATGTACAACAACCCCCAGGCTTTGAAGATCCAGATCACATGGACTTTGTATATTTTCTTTTCAAGGCTATCTATGGTCTCAAACAAGCACCCAGAACATGGTATGACACTCTTTCAGAATTTCTTCTTGAAAATGGTTTTGTTAGAGGAGTCATAGACAAAACTTTATTTT
The DNA here is from genome assembly GCA_028671895.1 of Oenanthe sinensis. NCBI lineage: Eukaryota > Viridiplantae > Streptophyta > Magnoliopsida > Apiales > Apiaceae > Oenanthe > Oenanthe sinensis. The sequence goes on from CM053807.1 coordinate 18,528,196, forward strand.
ATAAGAAACACAATAATGATTTGATAATGGTACAAGTATATGTTGATGACATAATATTTAGGTCTACTAATGATAACTTGTGCAAGAGGTTTGCTAAGTTAATGCAGAGTAGGTACGAGATGAGCTTAATGGGAGAGCTGAAATTCTTCCTTGGACTTCAAGTAAGTCAAAGAATAGATGGAATATTCATTTGTCAGTCCAAGTACCTTAAAGAACTTCTAAAGAAGTATCACATGGAAGATTCAGCATCTGCAAGAACTCCCTCATCTACAGCTGTCAAGCTTGGAGTATGTGAAAACTCAATAAAGGTAGACATTACAAGCTACATAGGTATGATTGGATCTCTACTTTACCTAACTGCAAGCCGACCAGATATTTTGTATGCCACTTGTATATGTGCAAGGATCCAAGCCGATCCTAGAGATATTCATCTTGTTGCTGTGAAAAGAATCTTAAAATATCTTAAGGGTACACCTAACCTTGGTATTTGGTACCCTAAAGAATCTGGTTTTAATCTAATAGGATATACAGATTCTGATTATGCAAGTAGTGTTGTTGATAGGAAGAGCACCTCAGGGAGCTGTTAATTCCTAGGGAGAAGATTGATTTCCTGGTACAGCAAGAAACAGCAAACGGTTTCCAATTCTACAGCAGAGGCTGAGTACATTGCTGCAGGAAGCTGTTGCGCTCAGATCTTATGGATAAGGAATCAACTCAGAGATTATGGCTTTGTGTTAAATAAAATTCATATTTTATGTGATAACACAAGTGCCATTGCGATCTCCAACAACCCTGTACAGCACACGAAAACAAAGCACATAGATATCAGGTATCATTTTATTCGGGAACACGTTATGAATGGTACTGTGGAGTTACACTTTGTACCCACAGAAGAACAAACTGCAGATATTTTTACTAAGCCTCTTGATGAATCCACATTCACCAGGTTGGTTGGTGAACTTGGTATGTTGAATAGTTCTTCATCTTAAATCTCAGTTCACATCTACAATATGTTCTTAGATAAAATTTCAAGTGTTTGTTATGTAAATATTTGTCATAACACTTGTAAATTTATTTTACTAAATTCTAGTTCTCGAATGTGTGTTTAGTGTAAATTATTATATTACTTTAGTTTATCTATTTTTGGTTGTATTATACTATATTTTAATCTTAGATTATTATCTTTAAAATATTTTAATCAAAATTTTACAAGTTAGAATTTTGGTAAAAATTATTCTTATGTGAAAATAATCAAATATTAAAGTATAGTTATTATTAGTATATTATATATATATATATATTAAGTTTAATAAATAGGTTAATAGAACTTTGTACAGTTTTATTTAATTGGCATCTATACTGTATATATATCTTTATTATTTTTGTTTTCCAACAATTGGTACATATTATTTTTATTTTCAAACTTTTAGTATCATTATTTCTATATATATGTTTGTAAGTTTATTTTTATTTTTATTTTATAGTTATTTTATTTTTACGAGAAATTGTTCTAAGAATCATAAGTATTAAATGTCAATATTTAAAAGACTTGTGAATTTCTTTACATTTATTTTCTCGATCTTACATATATCACTGATAATTGTTATGAGTATAATTGTCATATGCTTGAGTAACAATTATTAGATATAATGTATGAAGTTAAGTGCTAATTTTCATTCCTATGATTATTTAGTATTTAGCGATGATATTTTATCTTATTAAAATTATGAATTGAAACAATTAAATGTTTATTAGTTTCAGAATTTTAATACGATGAGATATTATGAGCATAATTACTTGCTTTTTGAAATTATTATTAATTATCATGTATTGATAATTTGTTATTATTTCATTGCAATTAATTTTGATTTTTGTTGTTAGTGATAATATATATATATATATATACATATATATATATATATATATATATATATATATATATATATTGTTTATCTGAAAATCACTAATAATAAAAGCATATATGTGTTCTGCCAAACAAGAGCAATCGACTCAAGGTAAAAGCAGGTAATCTCGATCTTGATATATTATCTAATCAATTGATATAAAAATATTACAATTGATATATTGAGCCCTCAGTGGTTATAGGACGAGATCAAGGGATTGAAAACATACATTCTCTTACACAGATCATAGAACCACAAACACTCAAACAGATACAACTTCATCTACTAAACCCCTGAAAAGAAAAGTTTGATCAACTAAAAAGGGTGAGAGAGTAAGTGCCTCCAGTGCACTAGAAAAGAGAAGTATCTATGAGTGTTCCAGTAGCTCTGCCTCTAGTTAGAATATGAAATTGAAACCAAAGCAACTGCTAACTAATTTATATCCTCCCAAAAGGATATAGATTTGCAAATGGCAAAACTGTTACTTGGTTCGTCATCTTAACATGATGAGTCTATTGAATTCGGCCTATTAGCCAAGGCCATTTGTAAAGAGTCAAATTCATCTAGACACTCTCAAACACTGCAAACCATATATGTAATATTTAAATGCACTGTAAGGATTGTCACACACTAAGGATGAATTGACAGAAACAATTATTCTAAACTTCCATATCAAGGAAGGGAGAATGATTGATGATTCTGACTGAATCAACATGCATTCATAGGTGTCAGGAGGAAACTTGGATCATTTGTTACATTATAGATCCTTGTCTCCCTCCCCAGATGGAACATATCTGGATTCCTAACGGAATAGATCATCTTAGATGATCAGCAACTCATTGAATCTATTCCTAAAGCAATTCAGTTTTCAAAGTCAAATATTTTAATAGAATCAATTGAGGACGGGGATTTACAAAGCCCCATTGCACCACCAGTGACCTCTCTTGAAGGGGCTATGGTGATCTTTCTTGCAGGTACAAAAGACTGTGTCATCCGTACTAAGAGAGAAACAGTGTTGTGAGAAAAGAGTGAAACACAAGTGTGAAAGAGTGAAAATATATATTCTATGAGTGAAACACTTTGAGAGTATATGAGCGAAACACCTGTGAGAAACACAAAGTAAAATCACACACTAGCACAATTACCAAATCCCATTCCCAATTCCCTGTTACAGATTTCTAATGTTACTCAATTAAGGGGAATGAAATTTCTTCTGATATTAAGGATTCTGAAGAGGATTACTCAACTAAGGGGGAGAAGTTTGAACAAGATCCAAATAGGAGGAGAAGTTTGAATAAGATCCAAAGGGGGTATATAACAACATGCTTGGATTAGATATAATTAATGATTATTTATTAGTTCTTCTACTCCATTTGATTTTAGAAGATTCTTGTATATAAGATTAACCGGATTTTCTAAAATGCATAACATGTCATAGTTTGCATTTCTTTATATCTGCGATGGTTTAATGCTGAATGTATGCCATATCTGTTGTTACCTCTATTAAAATGGTTGGATAATTCACCGTGGGTGAGAAGTGAAGACAGGAGTTGGAGAAACAGAGGAGAAGTGGTAATAAGAAGAGAACAAGACTTCATCCCTGCCATCCTAAGGGGGAGTAGTGATGAGTCTGAGAAATGAAGATAATACTACTTGTATAATATGTTCAATGCTAAAGGAACAAACATCTTTCATTTCAGTTACTCAAGAAATCTGGAAATGTACAATCTGATCCAGAGAAACCAGCCACTGAAGATGTACCAATGACACCTAGTCACAAAAGTTAAACTCTAGAAGAAGGTGAAGTTGATACTTCTGAAACTGGTAATGATAGGTAAGTCAAGATAGAACTTTGTTCTATTTGTTCAGTCTAGAGGAACAACTATCTTGTATTTATCATTAATGTTTGAATCTGGCAATGTTTAATATAAACCAGAACTAAGTTTGTTTATTTACAAGTTTTATTGTTATATCTTTTTCTTGTTTGTTAGTTGAGTTATCCTCTAGTGATTTTCTTGTTATTGTTTAACAAACAAATAGGGGGAGATTGAAAGGCATATGTTTAGAAGCCTATTTGTTTAGAAAGATGACAACTCAACTCAAACATAGATAATTTGTAAGTAAATATATTATCTGTCACATGAATCTTCACCAGGTATTATTTGACAAGAAAAAGAAGATTAAAGTCAATCTACAGACTTGAAGCAGTACTACATTGAAAGAAGCTCAATTTAATTGATCATGCCTCAGTGGAGTATTTAAGTTTGAAGAAGCTACAGTGTGAGAAGATTTCAATATTGTGTGACAACAAATATAGTCAAGTCAGAAGGAGCAGAAGTGAACCATTATAAAATTCAAGTGAAGAATATTATTTGTTGTGAATCACTCGTGAACCAGACAGTACACGGAGTGTTGGCAAAATACAGAGAAGATTCTTTATTACAGAAGAAATGGTCAGCTACAGACATTGGTGTGAAGACAGAGATTTAAAATTATATCATCAACAGTCGTGGAGTCAAGACTTTAATTTAATTCTCTATTAATTGATTAAATTATTTAGTTAATTTAATTGGTAAATTAATTCAATCAGAATTAATTTATTTCTTAAATTGATTAAGAAATTAATTAATTTAGAATTATTTTAGAATGAAGAAGACTTTAATTTAATTATATTATCAAAAAGATAATTTATTATGTATCCTATTTACTTAGATTAATTCAAAAAGAATTAATTTAATGTATAAGATATATAATAAAGCAAATAGAATTTAAATTAAAAAGAAAACAAAAAAAAGAAAAAGAAGAAGACAGAAGATACATTACACATTACATACATGTCGGCAGAATAATCTCGGGAAGACATTTTGAAAGTCTCCCCGAGACATTTCAAAAAGTCTCCCCGAATTATTAATAAAGTCTTCCCGATTTTATTAATAAGTCTCTCATGAATTTAAAAGTCTTCCAGCATTATAAAAGTCTTCCTGAGCCAGAAAAGTCTCCCAAGAGAAAGTCTTCCAGCCCAGAAAAAGTCTCCCCGAGGATAAAAAGTCTCCCTGAGCAGAAAAAGTCTCCCAAGTCCAGATTTGTCTATAAATAGCAGATTAAGTCAGTAGTATTCAAACAATTCAATTCACATTCTAGTTGGCTAAAAACAAAAATTCAAGAGCATTTCATGTCAAATTTACTATAGAATTTTAAGAGCTAATTAGTGAATATTTTCTGATTTAATCTTGTAACCCGCGTCAAGTTTAATATAAGTATTTTACTTGAACTGTGTTTATTTGATTATTATTTCGTGATAATAATTTAAATTGTTTAATAAAAAATTATCCGAAACAGATTTTAATATTTATTAAAGATTGTATTCAACCCCCCCTTCTACCATCATTTAGACCTAACAAAGAGGATATGGTAACCAATCCATCTTCCTATAGGCTAACATTACTTGCCTATTTTGGTACCTATATTTTGTGAATCATTGTTATAACTATGGGTATAGAAATGTACTAATAGAGTATAAAGAGGTCATATTGCTTTTAGACTGATCAGGGAGCAATAGTGTTTATATTTGTGTATCCAATCCATATTGCCTGTGTGGCTATTATATATTGATTTGGAGCAGTTGGTTCATTTTGATGATATACTACATTGTTTCAGTTTGAGATAAACTGTGATTTATTTACTATTCAGTTTTTATAATAAACTGTTTATACTCCGTTCTCGATACAGATCTCATATCTTGATTTAATTTCAATTGTTCATATACTTACTAAGCATTTGTTTGGCTCACTCTTTCTTTTTATCTATTCCTGTCAGACTGTCAGTATGAGCCATGCCAGCAGTTCTAGCAGGCGTACCGAAAGACAGGTGTCGGGATCGCTCGCTTCTCGGGCCTTCCAGGTATTTAGTTGTTTTAGTATGTCTATAGATAGTGCTTGTAATAAAACTGAATCTAGACTTAAAACCTATCTAGACTTATGGATTTGATTTTTTGTATTAGTAATGGGCATGTAATAAAATATTTGGATGTACTTCTAGTTTCAGCTGCTTAATTTCATACTATAACCTGTTAGCGATCCTTAGTTGTTGGCGGGGTCAGTGCGCACCTGATTTTTATTATTTTATTATTGCTTGGTTGGTGACCCCCAAATCTAGATCCCGGGTTTGGAAGACGTCACATCAATCGACTCTAACATCAATTGATGAGAATAATATCAATTGACTTACACCTTATCGATTGAAATAGAGGGTACACCTATGCTACATTCCAAATTATCAGTTGATTCACATAAACGTTTCAACTGATAAATGGTTTCCTAATCAATTGATATTTATAATTTTTATATCAATTGATTAGTTACATCAATTAAAATTTCTATGATTCTAAAATTAAAGTTATCATTAAATTACATATAGATTCCTAGAAGAAAGACAACTTCAATTTCAGTCTTCACAATCATCATAGACTGTCTTCTGTAGGTGTGCTTTTGCCTATCAACTTGTCTTCTTGTGTTGTCACAATCAATTAATAATTTGCTATTAAGCACATCAATTGATTCTTCGTTTTATCCATCAACTGATATTCATCTTCGATTGATCTTGATATCCATCGATTGATAGTAGATGACTTATCGATTGATAGAAGTTATCAATCGATATATCAATCGATGGGTCTTCATATTAGTTGATGGTCTTCAATTCTCTACTTGGTTCCTTATCAATTGATCTTCTATCCATTGATGCTTCCATATCAATTGATCATCCTTCACTTGCATAATTTTCCTGTCTTCTAATAATTATAATTTGATAGTCTAAGTCACACATCAGTTGATGACCTATATCAATCGACTCTGGCATCAGTTGATGAAAATATCAATTGACTTACACCTTATCAATTGAAATAGACTAATACACCTATGCTATAATCCATATTATCAGTTGATTTAGATAAACATTTTAACTGATAAATGGTTTCCTGATCAATTGATATTTATAATTTTCATATCAATTGATCAGTTATATCAATTAAAGTTTCTATGATTCTAAGATTAAAGTTATCATCAAGTTACATGTAGATTGTTTTCTCAGTTACACAAGTAGAAGAGGGGGTTGAGTACTTGTGTGCTCTTTCTGCCTGATTAAAAATAACTAAATATGAATTAAAGCTTTGAATTAAGAAAAAAGATTAAACACAAAGATATGAATGAATACTGTTTGTATTATTGACGAATAAATACAAACTCTCATAGGGTGTACACAAACCCTAGCAGCTTCTCTGTGTTTCTCACAACAATTCTCTTTATCTCTATGCTCTCACAAAGGTTCGACGCTAATATTAGGTTACATAGAGTATTTATATAGAGAGCTTCCTATCAACTAATAACAGAAAATCAAATTACAATAGGAATAGAATTCCTAATTATTATTTGATAGTTTCCTCATGAAATTCTCTTTCCTTCCCATAGCATATTTATAATATAATTGTCTTCATCTTCGAAGATTTCCATCCCTGTGATCATCTTTTACATGTAGCTTCAAATTTACAGACTTTGAAATCTTCAGACTCTGACAGACTATAGAATCTGATAGTCTATAAACCCTGATCACCTTCCAAACTCTGATTTTCATCCAGACTCTAGTTTCACTTTCTACAAAAAATCTTCTAAGTACAAGTGACAGGAATGTTGACTATATAGACTCTGATTATAAAAGTTCAAAGACTAGAAAGACTTATTTCAAATATACTATGCTAGATCCTATTCTAGTATTTTGTACATCATCAAATGAACATATTCCTAACAAAATCCCCCTATTTATGCTTTATAAAATGTAATAATAAATCAAGGTTTGATGATGTCAAAACTAAAGAATGAAACAATTAATCTAGAACCGTATAAAAATTTATAAGGAATAAAGAATTACTTATCAATTTATAAGGAACTGTCTTGATCCTTCCCTTCAGTATCAACATATATTAGTCTGTCTGTATTGAGTCAGCTTTCTATCAATCTCTATTAACAATTTGTTGGTTACTTCTCTCCTACTTTTATTGATTTCAGCTGTTATTGATAGAAAAAATCTGATATATTACAACTCCTCATCCTGTTTAAAGAATATGAAATTTTGCCGACTAATCCACCTTATAGTTCCTCCATTTAGAAAATATACCATCATTTCAGTTTTCACCTTTTCAGTTCGAACCTGTCCTCCTGACAACCTTCTTTCAAAAACATTGTAGACAATTTGAGCAGACATCACTTTGTTCAAGTGTTTTTTAGTGATCTTTTCAATCTGACTATCTGTAAGAGACTGTGGATCAGCAACTAGAGTTGTAGTCTTGTTAATATCAGATGTTGAAAAGCCACCAAGCCCTTTTGTTCTCCTAACCCTTAATTGAGTATTTGATTGACTACACTTCCAATAGCTTGGCTCCTTCACTTCCTCTTTCTTCTTCTCATCAGAGTCTGTACTCTATTTTCTCTTACCAGAGTCTGACTTAGACTCTAATTTTCCATGTTCAGTCCCTGACTGGTGTGTTTGAGATTGTTTTTTAACAAACACTCCATACTTCTTTTGTTGCACACCACCAGGACCCCTAGGACGATAAGAACTATCACCAGCTTCATCATCAACATCACCATCTCTCCTCCTTTTAACTCCCTTTTATTTATCATCCTTTCGTACTTCATCCTTATTTCTCCTGAAGGAATCACCAACTTTCTTTTCCCCCTTTTTGACATCACCACCACCTGTGACAGCCAAAAGAATATGTTCCATACTGAGGAGATGTTGGCTTGAGCAGCAATCACAAAATCAACTTTTGTAGTAAGAGAATTGACATCATTTTGAAGAATTATTTGTTTTGTCTTGAAATCAGCCAAGGAATCCTTGACTGCAGCATCTTTAGAGAGTTGAAGATAGTGCAAGGATTCAAAGCACGTATTTAGCATAGATGCGGTATTGTCAACACTGATCAATTTTGTGTTGATATAAGAGATATTAGTGACCACATCAACCAATTGATCAACTACATTTTCCCTAACTACCGTTTTATCATCTACAATAGTCTCACTTTCTTGAATTAGAAAAGCATCTGGTTCCTCATCAGGATAATGACCATGCTCTTGAAGAAAGGACTTCTTTTGAAAAGCTTTAAGCTGTTCAAACTGATGAATAGCTAAAATGCTCTTAAAAGTGTCAAAATCAGTGAAACCCTTAGCCTGTGTTGTTTCCTATAATTGAGGAAAAACCTTATCAAAGTAGTTGAAAGATGGATTCATCTCCCCTTCATCTTCATAGACTGAATCATCAACAGCATCAACATGCTCAACCTTTATAATAGGAGTTGTAGACTCTGGTGGTGGAGTAGACTCTGAAACTACAAAAGGGACTATAGACCATGATTCCTCCTTAGAGTGATCAGACTCTGTAGACTCTAGAAGCTTAGCATGGATAGGCATGATAAGAATTGGTTTTTCTGACTTCAATTTTGTAGTCTCAGGTGGAATATATGATGCAACCACCAAAGCCTCCATAACTCTATCTGCTCTCCTTGATAGAGAATCCACTAAATGAATTTGGGGTGTCTGTGTGAATGATTTTTGAGCAGCTAGAGCTTCCTCCTTCTTTCCAATCTGTATAATTAACATAAATGAGCTTTCATCCATCCCCTGCCCCAACTCATTGTACCAACTCATGGGAAACTCTTTATCCCAATAAGTGAGGATATGTTCATGATACCCTAATCTCTCATTCTCACAGTGGGGTTGGGCACCCATTTTCTCATCTTCACTCTAGCTCTCTATAGCATTTTCTACCTCTCATTTTGCCTGGACCAGTGCCAGCCTCTCATTATTATTATTTTTCACTCATTTGGGAGGGTGCACTCAAAGATCCAACATAAGAGGGTGTGAGAGAAGTAATATATTCTTCAATACCTGAACCACCTTGATGGAGGGGAATCCCTTCAATTGTCTGAAGGCTAGGGCTTTCCACCAATGGGTGAGCAGCAATGGACTCTGAACCCTTACTAGCTTCTTCTTTCTTTCTAGAGTCTGTTGGCTCCAGTATTCCAGTCTCAGGGTCTACTCTAGACTCTAAATGCTTTAATATGACTTCATTAGAATCCAGAGTCTGAGTGTCACCATCTTTGACTGTTAGTTCATGAGACTCCCCCTCAAAGAGGATAGACTCTGATATAATAGATTGTGGAATTTCTTAAAGAGCATCTATCAGAGTCTGTCTTCCCATATCATTGGACTTCTCATCATCATTTTGGTGAATTGGCAAAGAGGGACTCTGAGTATGCTCCCTTATCCCACCCACTATCACCCAACCTCTGACTAGGTGGTTCTTGTGTGGGTGAGACAGACTGAGCTCCTGTTTCATTAGTCACCATTAGTGCACTAGTCTCATCTTCCAACTTCCTTTTAACACTTTCATCCTTCTGTTGTTCTTCAATAATAAATGCATCCAAATTGTGATGAAAGGCCCTTCTATGGATTACATTGATTTCCTGGGCATCTATGAGATTGAAGAGTTCCTGCAGTTCTCTTCTCATTTTTTGAAAGTATATTCCCTTGAATTGATCCAATCTACTCTGATAAGTTGGATATATGTATTTATCGACAATGGTACCTATATTATGACAAGATAGTTAACAACCTGTCTTGACAGAGGTTGGAAGTCAGAAATCCATTGAATGGTTGTCCTGTAGGTAACTCCATTATCCCAAATTGCTTCAAATCAAAGACTGGTTGCTCAATCTCAGTCTCTGACTCAACAACAGACTCTGATTTTCTCCTGTTGAGGCCTTTAATTTTCTTAATCTGTTTAGAATTTGACTTTTCAGAGTCTGGCACACCAAGTGCTTTGAGAACTTCATTTGTTCTGTCCTCTATGAGCCCGACTGCTTGATCTTGAAGTGAAGAGTCAAAGAGATAGTTATATAGATTTGTGACCACATAATGTGCATACATTTGTAGCTCCATCTCTATTCTCTTCCTTTGGGCCTCATAAGTTGAAAGAAGATCCAAGACTTGTTATTGTGTCTTGTAAGATGCAGGATCTTTAATAGATTCCACCAAAGGATATAGAAATAGTAGCACCTCATCAGTTGGAGTTATTATTGAGTCAATAAGACTTGAGGATGTTTCCTTTGGCATTACTTCCCAAAATGTGTCATAATCAGAGTCTGAAGGCAGTCTAGACTCTGACTCAGCATTAGACTCTAGTTCAGGAGTTTTCTTACTTTCAGAGTTTGGCTCTACAGGATCCTTGTGAGCATCTGTTTCCTGCAAAACAGGGTTAGTAACAATTACATTCTTGTTAGTGTGTATATAATAATCCTTCCTCAATCTCTTGTACTTCTTAGTAAAAGATTTCCCAGGAGACTCAATTTGAGAATCCTGAGGTGCATCCCTAGGTTTTTCAGAGACTGTAGCCTTTGGAGAGTCTACAATCTTGGATTTTTGGCTAGAATCAGGTGCATCATGACCTTCTTTTAACAAAGAGAGTCCTTCAACAACTTCTTTTCTAAAGGGTTGAGCTCTTCTTTACTTTTCTCATCTATGAGCCTTGTTTGTACCAAACTCCTTCTTTTTACAACTTGTGTCTTTTGAGAAACACCAGAGGTTGATTTCCTAGTTCTAGGTTTTTGAGATTGTTTGGTGGATGGGGATTTGGCTACTTGGGTAGGTGCAAGGGGACTCTCCATAATTTGTTCATGCACCATTTCACCTCCAAAGAAAGAAGAATTATAGATAGAAGGTTTGTAGGTAAATAGTTTTACCTGTATTTCCCGTGGATACACCATGACAGACATGTTGGTTCCCTTTTCCTCATCAATTCTCATGTTGTCAGAGAAAATTCTTCTTTGTTGCTTGTATGCCTGCACACAACAATCATCTACAAGCTTGACAGACATGTTAGGAACAAAATGGTTCAAGAGAAGCATAAAAAATCTATGATAAAAGACTTTCTTTCTTACCTCTTGCACATTATTCAACTTTACTCCCAATTGAGTGAGCAACATATCACCAATGTTGATCACCTTATCAAATAAGAGACTGGGACCAATTTGATAATAAAAAGTAATAGCTTCAAAGCCACTACATTTACCAATAAAGCACTTAGCAATTTGATCAAAAAAGAATGACCATTCCTTCCTCAAATAAGGCCTAGTTAACTTAATCATGTTATCTAAACTAGCAGTATAACCTAGTGATTTAAGCATGCTTTTGATTTCAGAATCATTAATAGTTTCATCAAAAGGTTGTTTAACAGGCAATTTAAACACAGAGTTAATCACATCAGGAGTTACATCAAAAGTAGTTGAGCCAAAGGTGAACATTATTTTACCTGGTTGATCCTGAAAAGGATCAACTACCTTAGCAGAACTCCATGCTTGAGAGACATCATCCGTGTGAATGACAGGATATGCCTTCAGAATGTAACTGAGCTCACTCTGTTCCAAGAAATCCATCACCGGGTTGTAGTCAGCATCTACTCCCTTCTTGTCTCCTAAGATTGAGACATGGTTCGTGGTCATGAATTCAAAATCACCAAAGGTGAATGCAATTGCCTTGGTCCCCTCATGACGGTAGATACAACAACTATTGAAGTAATTGAAGTGAAAGTGGAGATTCTTGAGAAAATTAGCTAGGGTTCTTAAAGAGCTCTGTGGGTATTTTTGCCTTAGAAAATAATTCACAATAAACAGGTGAGTAAAATGTGTGAAATTTTCTATTTTGATTAAGTTGCATACAATAGACATGAGTCTATAGCCTGTAACGAGTAAAAAGTAACTATTACCGCCTATTTCCAGTCAGTTGAATGATTTAACCATTTCAGAGTCTAAGTGTCTAAACCTTCAGAGTCAATAGTCTCTCAGAGTCTATAGACCCATCAGAGTCTAGCAGTTAGACTCTGTCAGGATAAAGTGCCTCAAAGATATTGCAATAACAAATTGTAGTTTGATAAATCAGGGACTATAATTAAAGTACATACCTTACTTCTTATTATGATTGATCACTTACATATTTAACATACCTAATTCACCTACCAGTCTGAGAAATGTAGACTCATCAAGAGGTTTTGTTAAAATATCTGCAATATGCCTGTTAGTTGGAACATAATGAAGTTCAATAGTACAATTTTCAACATGTTCTTTAATAAAATGATACATGCCATTAATGTGCTTTGTTCCAAAATGTTGGACTGGATTCTCTATAATTTTAATAATACTAGTATTATCACAATACATATGAATATTGGAAAATGTTAGTCTAGATTCAAGAAACTGATTTCTCACCCACAGAATTTTAGAACATCAACTTCCAGCTGCTATGTATTCAGCCTCGGCTGTTGAAGTTGATATAGTCTATTGTTTCTTGCTAAACCAAGAAATTAATCTGTTGCCAAGAAATTGGCATTGATCTGTTGTGCTTTTCATGTCCACTTTGCATCCTGCATAATCAAAGTCTGAATAGCCAATCAGTGAAAAATCAGAATCTCTAGGATACCAAAGTCCAAGAGTTTGTTCACCCTTGAGATATCTGAAAATTCTTTTCACAGCTATCAAATGTGATTCTCTAGGGTTAGCCTGAAATCTAGCACACAGACATGTTGCAATCATTATATCTGGTCTACTAGTAGTTAAATTTAATAATGAGCCAATCATACCTCTATAGCTAGTGTTTTTACCTTTCTTACCCTTTGGGTCAGAGTCTAGCTTAGTCGCTGTTGACATGGGAGTTTTGGCAGTTGCACAGTCTTGCATATCAAACTTATTCAATATTTCTTTCACATACTTTGATTGATTGATGAAAATTCTATCATCAGTCTGTTTGACTTGAAGTCCCAAAAAGAAGTTTAACTCTCCCATCATGCTCGTTTCATTATTTGAATGCATTAATTTGCCAAACTTTTCATAGAGTTTTTCATTAGTGTTACCAAATATAATATCATCAACATAAATTTGGACAAGCAAAATATCACCTTTATGTTTTCTAATAAATAGAATTTTGTGAATGGTACCTCTAATGAATCCATTTTCAAGAAGAAATTTTGATAGAGTTTCATACCATGCTCTAGGTGCTGCTTCAATCCACATAGTGCCTTGTCTAACCTGTAAACATGATCAGGAAACTTTGGATCAACAAATCCTGGTGGTTGCTCCACATAGACTTCTTCTTCCAATTTTTCATTCAAGAATGCACTTTTTACATCCCTATGATACACCTTGAATTTTGAATAAGCTGCAAGTGCAAGAAACATTCTGAAAGCTTCCAATCTTACTACTATGCAAACGTTTCGTCATAATCAATTCCTTCCTCCTGAGAGTATCCTTTTACAACTAGCCTTGCTTTGTATCTAATCACAGTTCCATTCTCATCAAGTTTATTTCTGAACACCCATTTTGCACCAACAATTGATCTATTTTTGGGTTTTGGTACAAGTTTCCACACTTTATTTCTCTCTAATTCATTCAATTCCTCTTGCATTTCAATAATCCAATCAAGGTCTTGCAAAGCTTCATCAATTTTCCTGGGTTCATTCTTTGAGAAAAATAGCTATAAAGACATTCATTTTGAGTGGATGTTCTAGTTTGTACACCACTCTCAGGATCACTAATTATCAAATCAGGAGTGTGATCCCTTGCCCATTTTCTAGCTGATGGAAGATTGGTTCTTAAACATGATGCTCCCTTCAATCATTGGCATTTCATGTATGTGAGTAAAATTCAAATGAAAAGGCTCCCTCTGAATTACTTGACTCTGAAAAGGATTCAGAGTTGCCTGATCCAGACCCTGTTGAGTTAGACTCTAAAAAACTTGATTTTGTCTGTCTAGACTCTGTCTGGGTAGACCCTGAATTGTTAGACTCTGAGTTGATTGGAGTTGAATTTCTTGGCTCCCCCTTAGAGTGTGCAGGTTCCTGTGTTATTTCAGGAGTAGTTTGAGACTCTTCATCCCCATCATGTTCTTCTATCTCAGAACATTTAAGATTTTCAAATTCCAGTGTTGTAGACTCTGGCTCATCCTGCAATCCTGTAATCTTTTTGTCATCAAATGCAACATGAATAGATTCCATAACAATTCTGGTTTTGAGATTAAAGACTCTGAATGCCTTTATATTTGGTGCATATTAAAGGAAGATAGCTTCATCAGCCTTGACTTCAAATTTGCTTAGTTTTTCAGGGTGTACTTTCAGTACAAAGCATTTGCATCCAAATATGTGAAAGTGTTTCATACTTGGCTTCTTGTTCTTCCCTATTTTATAAGGATTCTTTTCTTGCATATTAATCAATGTACAGTTTTGAGTGAAATATGTTGTACTGACTGCCTCAGCGCAAAGTATACTAGCAGTTTAGACTCTGCCAACATTGTCCTGGCAGCTTCTATGAGTGTTCTATTCTTTCTCTCCACAAATCCATTTTGTTGGGGTGTTCTTGGTGCAGAAAATTGTTGAGTAATTCCCTTTGATGCACAGTATTCCTCCATGATTGAATTCTTGAATTCAATACATTGTCACTCCTTAGAACTCTAACTGTCTTCTTTGATTTTTCTTCTAGAAAAGTGATATGGTCTATTATGTGTTGTGGAGCTTCATCCTTTGAATGCAGAAAAAAAACCCATGTGAATCTTGTAAAATCATCTACAATGCCAAGAGCATATTTTTTTTGTTAATTGACATCACATTTACGGGACCAAATAAATCTAAGTGTAATAGATAAAAGGGTTCATAAATGATGTTTATTGTCTTACTCTTGAAGGATGTTTTCCGTTGCTTTCCAAGTTGACATGCTTCAAAGTCCATCTTGCACAAAGTCAACCTATGGTAGTCTTTTCACAAGACTCTGTTTCACCACCTTGTTGAGTGTTTTGAAGTTGATGTGTGACAATTTCTTGTGCCATTTCCAGCTTTCTTCAGTTGAGGCCTTACTATATAGACATGTGACTTCATTGTGAGTGCAATCCTCCAAGCTGGTTTCATATATGTTATCATGTCTGTATCCTTTGAAAACCAAAATGCCTATTTCTTTGTGAGTCATAAGACACTCTTTGTTGTCAAAGCCAGTATGGTAACCTTTATCTCCAAGTTGACTTATACTGATTAAGTTATGTTTCAAGCCATCATCTAGAGCTACTTCATCAATGATGCCATTCCCAAGTACAATCTTGCCATATCCCAGTGTTTGTCATTTGTTGCCATTTCAAAGGATAGTTCTGGGTTAGCCATTTCCACAAAGTCTGTAAGTAGGGGTTTCTTTCTAGTCATGTGTCCTGAACATCCACTATCCAGGATTAGGGTTACTTTCTTTACCCTTGTTCCCTGCATACATAAAGCAACTAGTTAGATGTTTTGAGGACCCAAACATTTTTGGATCCTTTCTTACTAACTATAGGTGAAACAGGCTTAGTATTCTTGACTTTTGTTTTACCTGTTTCATTTGTTGCCTTAGACTCTGGTAGAGTCTTGACAGTGTCATACTAACTTTTATCAATTGAAGATTTTAGCTTATAAAAATTGTATACAAAACATGATAGTCCCTACACATATAAATATAATGAAGTATACTACCACAGTGATAATAATGCTTCTGTGGAATGTAGTGAATTTTCAGAGTCTGCGAAGGAATAGACTCTGATTTCTTCTCAATTTTTGTTTTATAGTCTAGAGCTAAATGGTTGTGGTTGCCACATCTATAACACTTCTTTCTAAGAGCATTAGGATCCTTTTGATAATTATAGGCCTTATTAATGCCTTCCTTACCATTCCTATATTTCCTAGTCTTTGTAGACTTTGATAAGTTCTCTAGCCTTTCCTTTAACTTAAGCTTAGACAGGTACCCAATGTTAATGTTTTTCTTAGATTTCTTTGCTCCTGATTCATCTGTCTTTTTGTCAACAATAGGGGGATCACTAACATATAAGTTTGTGGTATCTTTAGGTAAATCATTCTTTCCTTTAGAAGTCACAAACTTAACAGGAGTGAAGGTACTTTTGTCCTTAGTCTTATTAAGTTGGCTAGCTTCTCCATTGTTATTATTCTAAATAATAGGTCTTTGGCCTTGACTCTTGTCATAGCCTAGACCAGCAGTTTGACACACATTTTGACTGTTGAGAATTTCCTGAACTTTTCTATCAGAGTCTGTCTATACTTTGAACTTAAGCTTATCTTACTCTAGTTCTTTCATAACAAAGTCATAGGCTTTCAAGAATTCAGTGTAGTTGTGCCTGCATTTCTCAGAATCTATTTTGTATTCTTCCATTAACACTAACTCAGACTCTAAATGGTTATTCCTACTTGTCAAGGTTAAATTTTCTTCTATTAATCTATCATTGTCATTAGTGAGAGACCTACAGTTTGTCATTTTATTTTTAATATCACTTTCCACAATTTTTATACCATCAGAGTCTTAATTAAGTAAGGATTCATGAGAGAAGATTGATACACGAGTCTTGGGATATGAGATTTTAGTGGGAGACTCTGATTTTTCTAAGGATACTACAATTAATGCAAGATTATCATAATCTATTTCATCCTTTGAGCTTGAATCTGCCCAATCCTTTCTTGTTGAGAGAAGTGTTTTCCCTTTGCCTTGAATTTTTTCTTTTATGCATTCACTAGAAAAGTGCCCCAATATTCTACAATTGAAACATTTGACTTTTGATTTGTTAAGCTTGATAATTGTGCTTTTACCCTTCTCAATCTTCTCATCTTCCTTTTTGAATGATGGCCTCTGGCTAAACTTACCAGTTCTTTTGTTGAATTGCATCTGTTTGAAATTCATAGCAAACATAGCCATCATTTGACTCAGATCAATCTCATCTTCAGAATTAGAGTTTGTCTCATTAGACTCTGATTCAACAACAGTCTTACCCTTCTTCTTTGATTCTTTAGGTTCTTCTTGTTGTTCTCTTTCAGACTCCATCAAGAGAGCCACAGATTTTGATTTCACAGACTTCTGGTTTTTTTCTGTTGCATCTCTAGATCATATGTTTTAAGTCTTCCATATAATTCTTCCAAGGAGATTTTATCCAAATCCATAGCTTGCATTATTGCTGTAGTTTTGTTGTCCCACTCTTCAGGAAGGGCTCTCAGAAACTTGGTGTTTGTGTCTTCAGAGTCATACATTTTACTAAGTATAGCCATCTCATTCAGTAGTTTGTTAAACCTATCATACATCTCAGTAATAGTTCTCCAGTTTTTGCCTCAAAATACTCATAATCCTGAATTAGCAGACACCTAGCATTCTTCTTGACATCTTTAGTCCCTTCACAGTGCACTTCAAGTTTTGTCCACATCTCCTTAGCAATTTTGCATTATATAACATAGTTTGTAAGAACAGAATCCAAACTGTTAAAGAGAATGTTTTTTACTTTGGCCTCCTTAATGACATTCTCCTTGTCCTCCTTTGACCACTTAATCTTTGGTTATTCAACAAAGTGATCTTCAATTATTTTACCTTCTTCAGTTGTTTGAGGAACAAGTTTTGAGGGCACATAGGGTCCATCATGAATCCTGTCAAGATAGTCAGGGTCTGTAGCTTCCAGATGGTGCAGCATCTTAACCTTCTAGTGGGTGTATTCGTTTCTCTTAAGCATAGGAATCTTAGAATTGTCATCTTTGTTTCCAGACATATTTGATCGATTTTAAACGTTAGGCTTTGATACCAATTGTTTTCCCAGTTACACAAGTAGAGGGGGGGTTGAATACTTGTGTGCTCTTTCTGCCTGATTAAAATCAACTCAATATGAATTAAAGCTTTGAATTAAGAACAAAGATCAAACAGAAAGATATGAATGAATACTGTTTGTATTATTGACGAATAAATACAAACTATCCTAGGGAGTACCCAAACCCTAACAGTTTCACAATGTTTCTCACAACAACTCTCTCTATCTCTATGCTCTCACAAAGGTTCTGAAATTCTCTTTCCTTCCTATAGCATATATGCAATACAATTTTCTTCAACTTCGAAGACTTTCCACTCCTGTGATCATCTTCCAAATTTAGCTTCAACTTTACAGACTCTGAAATCTTCAGACTTTGACAGACTATAGACTCTGATAGTTATAGACCTTGATCACCTTTCAGACTCTGATTTTCATCCAGACTCTGGTTTCACTTTCTACATAAAATCTTCTAAGCACAAGTGACAAGAATGTTGACTATCTAGACTCTGATTATAAAAGTTCATAAATAGAAAGACTTATTACAAATAGACTATGCTAGACCATGTTTTAGTGTTTTGTACATCATTAAATGAATATATTCATAACATACTCCCCCTATTTGTTTCCGTGACCTGAACAGGCATAAATCTACTTGATGATAACAAAACCCCTTAATTACAGCATTCAAATAGAATCATGAAATTTAAAAGCACTTTAAATTTTAGAAGTACCAGTTGATTAGTAATATCTGCAAGCTACTCCAATGTCTTCAATTCTTCATGTTCTTCATTCTTCACTTACTTCTTCTTCCTCTTCTCAGCATTTTCTTTTAGGTGTCTCATAAAGGAACTCTTTGATATTGCTCCATCTTCATCAGTTTCTCCAAGTTTCCTCATTAGATAGTGAATTTCTTCATCTGTGATTTTTCTCAGATATTTGCAGATATCAAAGAACTTTGTGTTTCCCTCCACATCTGTAAAATTCATAACATATTTTGGCTCCAACACCACATTCTTAACTTGAGATTTCCATAGCTTAAGAGGTGAATCAGGAGATTCAGCCTTTGCTCTCCTTAGCTTTGAAATTTGATGTTGAATTTCCTGAGAAATTGTAACATTGAGTTTGTACCTTTTGTTGAGAATTGGTAGAATAGTTTTCAGGATATTGTAGCTTTACTTCATAATCACCTTCAATGAGTAAGTGATTTTTGATCCATTCTCATACTCTAATCTCATTGCCTCTTCTTGAGTAGAGGTTGCAGGATGAGTCCTCACTCCTATCAACCCTTTTTCACTCACCACTAAAATTCCTTTCATTTTATATACCCTTCAATTGTCACTTCCTCCTTGATTTCTTCTTGATTGACTTGAGGTTTTTCCTAAACCACCATTTCTTGAGTTAAATTTGCCTTTTCCTCCTCCATTACAATTTTCCTCCTTTTTCTCAATGGTTGTTCTACCAATTGCTCTTCCATATGCCATTGCATTTCCATCTTTCTAGCAGTTTCTTGATTCTCATTTTCTCTCCTTTCAACATCTGAGATTCCTGTAGTGATGGCTCCTTTAAGTAGGTTCTGGCCAACTGGTTCATTTTTCTTTTTCTTTTCTTCTTCAATCATTATTTCTTTACCCTTTTTCTTCTCTTCAAGGGCTTTAACATCTATATGAAGAAAAGCTTCTATATTTGAATTGATTTCTTTGGCAGCCTCCTTTGCACTTTCATTGATAGCCTTTGTTTGAGCAATGAACTCATCCAAATTTTCTGTTTATGCAGCCTTTGTCACAAACTCATTACTTTTCTTTTGCTCTTCAATCTTCTTCTTTTCCCTCTCAATCATTGCCTGAGTTTCCTTTTCTCTAGACATTCTTCTATCTTCTAGCTCATCTTCAAATTTCTTTGCATCTCTTTTTTTCTTTTCTAAGTTATCTTTGGGTGATTTAGATGACTTTGAAGACTTTGAATATTGGCCTCTATCTCTATTGCTTCCACTTCCACTAGCACTACTCCTTGCAACTCTGTTATGCCCATCCATATTGCTCCTAGCAGATTCAACAACCCCAATACAACATTCACCATCTTTATCACCATCTTTATCCTTCTTTTCATTGTCCCCCTTTTTGTTATCATCAATTAGAGGAGGGGGTAGCATTCTGTCAAGAAACTTCTGAAGAATTAAAGCATGTAGAGCTTGGCCTTTAATTATTTCATCCATTTTCTTTTCCAGAGACTGCACTCTTGTCTCCAATGCTGTAAAATTCTTGGATTCTTTGAATAATTTGTCCTTTATTTGACCTAAAGCGTTCATTGGTATCTTCTCATTCAGTCTCTTTTCCAATGCATCCTTGCTAGAGGTGATAGATCCCTTGATAATCTTCAATTCTCTCTTCCCTCCTATCACAGTTATCTTTTGAGTCTTCAATGACTCCCTCATACAGTGTGCAATCCTCCTTTGAATAGGATTTATAATCTCAATTTCCATATTTCCTCTTCTGTATTGAGAGAGAATTTCATTCTCAGCAGCTTCTAGAGAACCATCAATTGTACTCATCCATGGCTCTTCATCAGAATCATCTTCTAACTCTTCAGGTGCTATATGAAAAACATCTGTGACATTTACTAGACACTTCTTGAGACTCCTAGTCTTTGTTCATTTTGTTCAATAACTCAAGATTTGTTCTTCACTTTTGTTACTTGATGTAGCCAAATCTTGGTATCTGGGATCAGGATGGATAAATTTTCTTGGATCCAAATCACCAGCATCAACCTCCTCATCTTCAACAACCATATCATCATCCAATTTTTCCTTATTGACTCAACTTCCACCTACTTCATTAGAATTAGGGTCTCTCCTATCTCTTTCACTACTTCCTTCTTTGAATTAGTTCATTTTCCAACTCTTCTGCATATAGAAGAAGCTTTTGGTCTCTTTCACTCATCTCTCTATTTTGCATCAGGATCTCATCCTGGAACTTCACCACTCCCTCACTCATAAACTGTGCACCTTCTAAGGTGGGGCCCTTATGTGTTTCACTCACATTCTTGAAAGAAATAGGAATGTCCTTACTCAGTTCCTCTCCTTTTGCTAGGCTGCAATCCTGCCTCTCACTCAACTCACTCATTCCTAGAAGAGTTTGTGCAACATCAATTGATTTATTATCAATTAATGTAGAGAAAATAATAGTTGATGTATTTGAGATATTCTTTGATTGATGCATACCCATCGATTGATCTTGAGTATCAATTGATGGCTGAATATCAATTGATGAGGGAACATCGATTGATGGAGTAGAAATAGTTGAGGTAATGATTTGAGAAGAAATATTTGAAACAACATTTGAGATGGAATCCTGAATTTTCTGGGAAGAAAGTTCTGGAGAGAGTGTTGGCTTTTCCTTAAATAACAAAGAAGGAGAATTTGAAAATGTCTGATTGTCTATCAAAACATTTTCTGAAGAAATTTATTGAGGTGGAGAAAGAGGAATAAATAAAGAATGGGACTGCATCTCTACATTTATTATAGATGCATCAAACTGAGAAATGCAAGGCTCCACTACAGTTTCCTGTGGCTTTGCAGTATGTGGTTTCCCTTGTGCAAAGGTTACTTTATTCTTTCTCCTTTCATATGATTTTGGGGTTTTGGCTTGTGTGTCCTCCCCTTGGTCCAATGCCCTTGGTTGTGGGCTCTTTTCAATATTGATACCTTTTTGAAAAGATGCCAACAGAGATGTGGTATTGTCCTTATTAATATCCACAGTCTTTTGAGTGACAGTGGAGTGACTAGGTTTAGGTTGCACACCCTTACTCTCCTTATTCTTCTGGGTTCCTTGATTATCCCCAGTTCCCTCACCAGAACCATCTCCAACTCATGTATCACCACCTGGAGTTTTTCTTTTTCTAGATTTTCCAACAAAATGATTTTGGGAACCTGTTGAGGTAGGTTTCTTAGATTTGGTTTTAGAAACTGGTTTTGTGGTTTGGGTAGGAGGGTTGGGGTCATTACTAGCACCCTTCATAGCCATAAAAGGCAAAGAAGATTGAGGTTGAGAATTTGTTAAGTTAGAAATAAATACCTGAAAAAAGGTGGATAGATCAATTCCACATCACTGTGAAGATTGATCATTACCAAGTCTTTGAATACCTTTTTTTTTGACCCAACAGTCCAATGTCTCTGTTTCCCTTGTGATCTCAATATCCTTCACAAATTGGTTAATGAACATCACAATAAATCTAGCATAGCAAATATGGTTTGATCTATTAGCCTTATTTCCCAATTTTGCTGCTATCTCATTCATTATTATTGAGGACAAGTTAAAGTACTTATCAGAAAGAATGTTATAAGCAATTTCCTGCATACTGATTGTTATAACATCAAATTTACTAATTTTACCACTAAAGCATTTTATGACCGAATCAAAGAAATATGACCATTCCTTCCTAAGAAGTTTTCTAACAACATGACCTAGGCCTATTTCAGGTTCAACATAATTAACAGATTTTAGCATTTTCCTTATATCATCATATGTTGGTGCTTTATCAGTATTATTGGCAGGTAAATTAAGACATTCTTTTATAGAGATTGTAGTTAAAGTATACTTATCTCCTTTGTAAGTGAATGCAATTGTAGAGTTGTCACTGACAAATTCAGCACTTGCCCAAAATTCTTCCACTAACTTTCAGACAATCTTGGTTGCATCTTTGAGTGCGTTCCTTACTCTACAACTATCTAGAAATCTCATCAATGGATGGAATGCTTGATGTGCCTCTTCAACTATAGTGTATGCCAAAAAGTTGTTGAGTTCGTAAATGCATCCACCTCGAGAGACTTTCTTGGATGAAGAGGCAGATGAAGATGCCATTATCTTGATGCTAATTAGTAAATGCAAACACTTGACAAAGATTGAGTAGATGAGGGAGATTGAGAACGTAGAGATTAGGGATTGACTTTGTAGAGAGAGAGAGAAAGATAAAGAATTAGTTAGTAAAATTATAAATAAGAGTTAAAATAAATTTTAATCTTACTATTTATATTTACCGAATTCCCAATCGATTTCTTACTCAAAATGGAACTCAATCGACCGTTGAAATTAAAAGTTTAAAGGAATAATTACTTATTTTGACAATCGACTATTATACATACAGGGTTGTATGTATTCATCAATTGATAAATTAAATAATCAACGGCTAGATATAATATATGTCGATTGATGACATGGACCCTGAAACTTCCAGGTCATCAACGGATAAAAGACTTATCCATCGACAGATATTACTATCCATCGATAAACAAATATATCATCAATTGATATATTTATCTGTCGACAGCTGCAAATATCCATTGATATGTAACTGTTTATCAATTGATTATTGTGAAATCAACAGAGAAACATAATCAATGGATACTAACTAAAACTAAAAGAAATAAATTTGTCAGACATTAAAAAAATTTAAACATAGTTAAACATACCTAAATCACAGACCAATCTGTTGAAAGTAGATTCATCTAATGGTTTGGTAAAAATGTCTGCAAGTTGTCTTTCACTAGCGACAAAATTTAATTCAACAATACCATTCATTTCATGTTCCCTAATGAAGTGATACCTTATGTCAATGTTCTTGGTCCTTGAATGTTGAACTGGATTTTCAGTGATTGCAATTGCACTTGTGTTGTCACAAAATATTGGAATTTTATTTAAGTTAAATCCATAATCAAACAACTGATTCTTCATCCATTACACTTGTTCATAACAGCTTCCAGCAGCTATGTATTCAGCCTCTACAGTGGATGTAGGCATTGGATTTTACTTTTTGTTAAACCATGATACAAGCTTGTTTCCTAAAAATTGACAAGTTCCTGTAGTACTTTTTCAGTCAATTCTGCAACCTGCATAGTCTACATCTGAATAACCTATTAGATCAAATCCGAAGTCTCTAGGGTACCAAATGCCAAGATTTGGTGTTCCTTTGAGATATATGAATATTGTTTTTATAGTAATCAAATGAGACTCTCTAGGATCAGCATGAAACCTAGCACAAAGACATGTAGCAGAAATTATGTCTGGTCTACTTGCAGTTAAATATAATAATGAGCCAACCATGCCTCTATAACTTGAAATGTCCGCTTTAGCTTTCTTAGTATTCAATTCAAGTTTAGTTGTAGTGGCCATGAGAGTTTTTGCATAAGAACATTCACTTAAATGAAATTTCCTTAATAAGTCAAAAATATATTTGGTTTGATTTATGAAAATACCATCTTTAACTTGTTTGACTTACAAATGAAGAAAATAAGTAAGTTCTCCCATCATGCTCATTTCATATTTACTCTGTATCAACTTAGTAAACTTTTGACAAATTTTCTCATCATTTGAGCCAAAAGTAATGTCATCTACATAGATTTGAACAAGAATAATAGAACCATTAACATTTCTATGAAAAAGAGTTTTATTAACTGTATCTTTAGCGAAGTGATTCTCAATCAAGAATTTAGAAATTGTGTCATACCAGGCTCTAGGTGCTTGATTTAAACCATATAATGCTTTGAGAAAATAGTACACAAATCCAGGATGAACAAGATAAATAAAGCCAAAAGGTTGTTCTATATATACTTCTTCCTCTAATTCTCCATTGAGAAAAGTACTTTTCACATCCATTTGACACACCTTGAAATTTACATGGGCATCATATGCTAGAAAGATTCTGATTGCTTTCAATCTTGTAACAGGTGTAAATGTTTCATCAAAATCTATGCCTTCTTCTTGTGAGTAGCCCTTTGCCACCAACCTTGCTTTATTTCCTGTCACTATACCATATTCATCCATTTTATTTCTGAACACCCATTTTGTACCAATAACAGACTTGTTCTTTGGTTTGGGTACCAGCTTTCATACCTTATTTCTTTCAAACTAATTCAACTCTTCTTGCATAGCTATTACCTAATCAGGATCATTCAAGGCTTCTTCAATCCTATTTGATTCTTCTTGAGATACGAAGCTACTATACAAGCATTTATTTTGAGTTGCACTTCTAGTTTTGACACCATGATTTGCATCTCCAATAATTAACTCAAAGGGATGTATTTTGGTCCATTTCCTTTGTACTGGTAAGTATGTCTTTGAAGACGAAGCTTCATGATCATTAGAATTATCATGATCATTATGATGTGATTGGTTATTTGAGAACCCTCCCCCTGAGATTGATACCCTACTTGTAGATTGTTGAGCAGAGTTGTTATCCATTGAATGGTTATTATTATGGATTAAAAACTAGGTCGTCTTTAATACGCAATTAATACTAGGGTTTTGGGGAGCTTCAAGCTTTAATGGTTGCGTTAACGTTTCGTTACTATCTCGGGTCCTCATTAACTGCCTACGTATCTCAATGTGTGTGAGAATCAAGCCAATAACATAGTTCTATTATTGAGGAGTTAGACCCTTTATATAGGTTAGGAGACTTGAGGGCCAAGTCTCCTACTAACGTAAGGTTGTTGTAACCTCTAAGGAATGAGAGCCCTCGTTGGACTCTAGCAGGTGAGGTTTATCTTTGAGATTGAGATTCTAGAGCCTTCCATAGTTGAGGGGTCTCATAGGACTCTTCCCACACTAGGGTTTCTAGATCGTTCTAGGATGAGGGTCTTCAACAGACTTTTTGGACTTTTACTGAGCCTTTATTAATTAATTTCATAATTAATTAGAAATTAATCAATAACAAAGGCTTAATGGGTCAATGGCTTCAACAGAGCTTGTGGGCTGGACTTACAAATCCAGTTGATCCTTGGATTATAAATCCAGTTGATCCGTGGATTACAAATCTAGTTGACCCTATGATTTATTTTCCTAGTTCGTTTTAATGGACCATGCCTTTGGACCATATGAGGTCTAATAAATGAAATAATAAATGCTATATTTATTATTTCTCTAGGGCTATTTATTGCCCATATCATTTGCCCCCAACTTTTGGAAAAACTTCGTGAGTTTTCGTAAAAGTTTCACAAAGGGTTTTCAGTGCCTTATCGGGCTTCTAACACATTTCAGTCAATTTTATCTTGCCTTTTTGGATCAGGACTTTTCATTATCAATTCTTTCGAAGAATTAATATTATATAAATTGGTCCCCCAAGGACTTTATTTCTAGCAATTTAATCAAAAATAAGTTTTTTATAGGCCTGTCCTAAATCGACCTGGATCGAGGTCGATTAGGGACTCATTTTCACCCCCAGATCGATTGGGGGATTGAGGTCGAACAGGGGGTCACAATACCTTGAGGTCGAACTAAGTGACTGAGGTCGAATTAGACCTGGATCAGGGTCGAATAGTCTTTCATGGCTCCTTAAAGTCGAAACATGGGACTGAGGTCAATTTTGACCTCGATTGAGGTCGAATAGGCCTTCATGGCTCTTTGAAGTCAAAACATGGGACTAAGGTCGATTTCGACCTCGATTGAGGTCGAATTAGGCCTCAAAACTCCTTGAGGTCGAGACAAAGAATGAAGTCGATTTCGATCTCGATTGAGGTCGAATAGGCCTCTTTGAAGTTGAAACATGGGACTGAGGTCGATTTCGATTCGACCTCGATTGAGGTCGAATAGGATTCAAAATTCCTTGAGGTCGAATTGGCCTTCTTGTCTTGTCACTTTATCGACCTGGATCGAGGTCGATTATAACTTTAAATATACCTCCAGCTTGATTTTGTATTGAGATTAACATGCCTCTTGGCTTTGGCTTTGATTCGACCTCGATTGAGGTCGAATTATGCCTCAAATTCACTTCGAGGTCGAATGACAATCGAGTTAATTTATCGACCTCATTTGAAGTCGAATGGTGCTTTGTGATCGAATAGGCCACCTTGTCTTAGGCTTCGTTTTCGACCTCGATTGAGGTCGAATTTCATGATTATCTTCCATTTTTAATCAATTTTCATGATTTTGTATCACCCACAGGTTTTCTATATTTTCCTCAAATATTTTAGGGATCATATGGTGCTCACAAGTATTTTTCGTAATATTCCTAATATTTTTAGGAATTTTTCATATACCCACATGTATTTTTCTTGATTTTTTCTAATAATTTAGGAATTTTTGTGTGCCCACAGGTATTTTTTATAATTATTACTAATAATTAAGAATTTTTTATGTACCTATGGGTATTTTTTCTAATAATTCAGGAATTTTTTATGTGCCCACATGTATTTTTCTTAATTATTCCTAATAATTTAGGAATTTTTTATGTACCCATAGGTATTTTTCTTGATTATTCCTAAAAATTTAGGAATTTTTATATACCCACAGGTATTTTTCATAATTTTTCCTAATATTTTACGAATTTTTGTGTATCCACAGATATTTTTCCTAATTATTCCTAATAACTTAGGAATTTTTTCTATACCCACAAGTATTTTTCTTAATTATTCCTAATAATTTAGAAATATTTTATTTACCCACAAGTTTTTTTCTTAATTATTCCTAATAATTTAGGAATTTTTTATGTACTCACATGTATTTTTCTTGATTATTCGTAATAATTTAAGAATTTTTATGTACCTATATATATTTTTCATAATTTTTTCTAATATTTTAGGAATTTTTGTGTACCAACAGGTATTTTTCCTAATTATTCCTAGTAATTTTAGCAATTTTTTCTATACCCACTGGTATTTTTCTTAATTATTCCTAATGATTTAGGACTTTTTTCTGTACTCACATGTATTATTTTTAATTATTCCTAATAATTTAGGAATTTTTTGTGTACCCACATGTATTTTTCTTAATTATTCCTAATAATTTAGAAATTTTTTATATACCCACATGTATTTTTCTTGATTATTCCTAATAATTTGGAAATTTTTATGTACCTAGATGTATTTTTCTTAATTTTTCCTAAAAATTTAAGAATTTTTGTGTACCAACAGGTATTTTTCCTAAGAATTTATGAATTTTTTGTGTACTTACGGGTATTTTTCCTAATAATTTATGAATTTTTTATGTTCCCACATGTATTTTTCTTAATTATTCCTAATAATTTAAAAAAAATTATGTACCAACAGGTATTTTTCTTAATTATTCCTAATATTTTAGGAATTTTTATGTACCGACATGTATTTTCCATAATTATTCATAATAATTTAGGAATTTTTTATGTACCCACAAGTATTTTTCCATTAGGGATCAATTTGTAATTTTGCAGGGCTTGATTTGTCAATTCACAAATTCTAGGGGATTTTATAAAAACTTTCAAACTTCAGGAAAGCATTCGCCAGCTTTCAAACTTCAGGGTACTAATCGTAAGTTTTCAAACTTCAAGGAGATAATCGTAAGTTTTTAAACTTCAGGGAGAATTTCGTAAGTTTTGGTAACTTGGGTGACCAATTTGTAGTTTGGCCACCCAAACCTCCCAGGTCGAAGACGATTTCAATCCAAGTCGATTTAAGGCTCATTTTCAGGCCAGGTCGAAAATTTTGAGGCCGGTAACTTCGACCTCATTTGAGGTCGATCAATTTTTTTTTTGCACTTTCTTTTTTTCCAAAAATCATTAATAAATAATAATATTTATTTTAGAATAATTGGGTTCCGAATTTGAGGTGTCCCACTCGGATAAAATTTTATTCGAATAAAGTTCAACCCGGATATTATTATTATTAAATAATAATTCCTATTTTTACCAATTAATTTTTGGAAAAATATTTTCTTGATTCAGAGGTGTCCTACTAGGATAAAATGAGGCGTCCAACTCGGATAAGATTTTATTCGAATAAAGTCCAACCTGGATTTTATTATTATTATTATTAAATAATAATAAATTTTATTTTTACCTAATTAATTTTTGGATAAATATTTTCTCAATTCAGAAGTGTCATACTCGGATAAAATGAGGTATCCCACTCGGATAAAATTTTATTCGAATAAAGTCCAACCCGGATTTTATTATTATTATTAAATAATAATAATTTTTATTTTTATATTCTTGTAGACCTGGATTAAGGTATAATAAACCTCAATTTGAAGCCCAGATCGAATTTGACTAGCTTGAAATGTCTTAATCCTCGTTTAACTGACTTGAGGGGCCTCGCGCCTCACTTGACTGGTTCGAGGGGCTTCGAACCTCGTTTGAGCCCTAGATCGAATAGACCTGGATCGAGGTCTAATAAACCTCAATTTCAAGCCCAGGTCAAATTGGACTAGCTTGAGTGGTCTCAAACCTCGTTTGAATGATTTGAGGGGTCTCAAACCTCTTTTGACTGATTTTAGGAGTCTCAAACCTCGTTTGAGTCCTGGATTGAATAGACTTGGATTGAAGTCTAATAAAATTCAATTTTAAACCCAGGTCAAATTTGACTAGTTTGAGGGACCACGAGTCTCGTTTGACTGACTTGAGGGGACTCGTGCCTCACTTGACTAGTTGAGGGGTCTCAACCCTCATTTCACTGACTTGAGGGGCTTCGCGCCTCATTTGACTAGCTTGAGGGGTCTTAAAACTTGTTTGACTAACTTGAGGGGTCTCAAACCTCGTTTGACTGACTTGAGGGGCTTCACACCTCATTTGACTGGTTTGAGGGGCCTTGAATCTCGTTTGAGTCTTAGATCAAATAGACCTGGATTGAGGTATAATAAACCTCAATTTCAAGCTCAGGTCGAATTTGACTTCCAAGGGGCTAGATTAAGGTCGATGAGCCCTTCAGGTTTTAACCTCCCATAGACCTGGATTGATGTCGAATCGTGCTTCCAAGGGGCTGGTCTGTCAAGACCTCAATGTCATGCGCCTAAAAGTATAGGCGTAGCTTTTCCATTTATTCTCGTACCTTGAGCCCATTCAGTACTCGACACTTTTATTACGTTCATGCATTCTATTTTGCATTTTTACATTATGTGCATTGGTACAAAGTTGTTTTCGTGTTTAATAATAACATAACAAGAGAGTTCAAGGATAAACTTTCATTAAAATATCTTAAAGTATATCTTCAAGTCAAAGAGGGTTCCACCCTTACATTGTTGGTGTAGGTGCCCTAGAGGCAATACAATGTTTATTTTGATAAACCTTTATGTCAATTGATTATTCAATAAACATATTTATTATGACTTTAATTACTGCGATATATTTGTTAGCATAATAAATGTCCTTAGAATCATGATACACATTGTATAGTTTAGTACATGACTTGAACTTGAGATTATATAATATATCATATTCTTAAATGTCCCTAGTCGAGTATTATTATTATAGGACAATAATAATACATAAATAGACTAGTATGTTGTTTGACAGATAACCACATCTCATTGGTTATAAGTATGGGGATACTAAAGTCAACACATAGGTACATGCAGGAGTACATGGTACTGGACAGACCCACAGTGAGATTCTTCATGTTTAATAAAGTCATAAGAAAGACTCACAGTGATAATGGTGTAATGATCCTCTGACTTGAGATCATTATATTTTTATACGAGGATTAATATACTTTGACTACATTAAAAGTTACCTTTGACCGGGTAATGATAAAAGTGGACATCGGGTATATCATGAGTCGTATGAGAAATATGAATGATAGATAAAGGATTTAACCCTCCTATAATTAGGAGAGATATTATTGGCCTCTTGATTGAGTGAGACTATAAAATGCATGGCCGTGCTCAAATAATGATTTGTTTTCATAGTCTACTCATGGATCAAGTAAACCCGGATTAAATGTTGAAGAGGATGACTATATACATGCCTCGAGTTTAATCTATAATATATATGGTTAAAAGGATTATATTACACGGAAACATTAATCACGAAAGGTTTTATCGAATCACGATTTAATTATTGTTTAATTGGGTAGCAATGATGTATTACTAGATGCCGCTCATTGTTTATAATTTTATTAGAGAATAAAATTATTGCCAATTAAATAATAGCCTATAGGGTCACACGCAAAGAGCACTTAGAGGAATAGTTAATTTAAATTATAGATTTAAATTAATTGATAATTAATTGAATTTTTATTATATTAATTAAGTGAGACTTAATTAATTAAGATAATATAAATTCAAATTAGAATTGTATTTCTGCCCATAATAATTAAGTATGACTTAGTTATTAATTAAATAATAAAATTCGTTTTATTATTTTCCTAGACCTACATGGGTTAGGTTTTGCTGCTATGGGCCTGTTAACCAAACATTATAAATAGATAATGTAGGGTTAAGAGGCAGAACACGTTTTTTAGAAAAACCCTAGAAGAGGCAGCAAAGAGGCAGGAAGACAATTCGAATTATCAAAGGTTTGCTAGTACATCCACTCCGTAATCAAGATCGTGAGACGCTCTTGAAGGTGCTCGTGTGGATACCATAGAGGTGTTTTCGAGAAGAAGACACAAGTCGTGATAGCAAGGATCTCCGTTGAGTTCGTGACATTCAAGATCGTAATAGGTATGATTCGATTATCACCATAATCCGTCCAATCTTATACATGATCCTGCGTTAGGGTTCCGAAATTTTTCGTTATATTTACGTTTATCCGCTGCGTTTTATGCCTCGGAACCCAACAATGGTATCAGAGCTACGTGTATAAGGGACTGATTTGGTTACGTGTTTTATGTATTTGATGCATACATGCCTGTTTTGGTGACTGCCATGCCATGCTACTGCTTTGTCATAACTGCCATGCCACTGCTTATGCTACTGCCATGCCTGTTATGAAACTGCCATGCCTGTTTGATGACTGCCATGATACTGCCATGCTTCTGCTATGCTACTGTCATGCTACTGCCATGTATATTCGAATTGTTATTCATATGATGAGTAAATAGATGATGATACTAGCATGTTAATGATTTGTCATGACTGATTCATATGCCTGTTTGCGATTTGTATATTTTGCATGAGGGTCAGTTTGTATATGATACAAACTGGTGGAAAGATTTATGTTGGACATGATCTGTTAACTGGGATATGATAAGTATGTATATGATACATGCTTCTGAAACTGTGTAAATTGCAGTGGGGAAAAAGGCCAACAGATATGATCTGTAATTCAGAAATTGATGATTTCTGAATAGGACTGGTCTAAATATGAATTTTTGATATCTAAAACTGGGATTTTCTGTCAAAAGCGGATATGCGTATTCGTAAGGCTGATGGGTTTTAAGTGTGACCACTGGTATCCTCGATCTACCTGGGAAATGAACAATTTAAGATGTCAATTTGAAATATTTGGTTCAAGGAAAAATTGAGGATCTCTTTATGATGTGATCATGATCGTCGTAAATTTTCTAAACCCCTTAACAAAATATTAAGTTTTAATCGGATGCTTTCCAATGAATGAACACTCATCGAATCCTAGATCGATTAGGGGAAAGACTGTCAGTGGCAGGGGACTCCTATCTATCGTGGTGAGATGCGACGAATATAAACGGTTATATTCGGCCGTTGTATCATTGGGTCAAACTTAACTGAGTCGTCATAATAAGGTGAAAGTAAACGGTTATATTCAACAATTATGAACTTAGAAGCATGGAGTTTGGTTAAAAATCTATTAGATAGATAAGATCAATCGTTGCTCACCAAACTATCCAAGAATTATATATGATATAATTGACAAATATTGTCTACCTAAATAATCATTCTTAAGGACTTCCAGTGGTTGACTTAAGACATGACGAAATATGGATCTTGGCTCACTAGAAAGAATTATGGGATATACTTTCCAAATTAATAGTAAGAGCTATTGATTTGATAAAAATAGTGGGAGATATATTATGAATGTATCATAATCATTTGAACATAATAAATAACTCAGACAATCTAATGTTTATTTTATGCTTTTATCATTGTAGATACCGAATAATGACAAACAACACAAACACACTATCCGTACGATCTGTCCTTGAGAAGGATAAGCTGACAGGAGGAAACAACTTCCTAGACTGGCAGAGGAATTTGAGGATTGTCCTCAGGCAGGAGCGCAAGCTTCATGTCATTGATATTCCTCCGGCAGGTCCCCTTCCCGAGGGCGCTACTGTTGAGGAACGAGCGGCCCATACAAAGGATGAGAATGATGCAACTGATGTTGCATGTCTTATGTTGGCAACTATGAGTGCTGAGCTTCAAAGACAACATGTGCATATGGATGCATATACTATCAATGAGCACTTGCAAAGCATGTTTGCAAGCCAAACTCGTCAAGAAAGGTTCAACACGAGCAAGTCACTCTTTAACTGCAAACAAGGGGCAAGTGAACCAGTTGGCCCACATGTTCTGAAGATGATTGCTTACATTGAGTATCTTGATACTTTGGGTTTCCCGATTGGTCCGGAAACTGATATTGACCTAATCTTGAATTCTCTGAACAAAAATTCACTCAGTTTGTTATGAACTACAATATGAATGAATTTGACAAAACACCTACTGAATTGTTGGCTATGTTGAGAACATATGAGACCAACATGAAGACGGCTGAACCCGCTCCCATACTGATGGTGGGCAATAAAGGTAAGGCCAAAGGGAAAGGCAAGTGGAAGGGTAAGAAGAAGACAGGTTCTGATTCTACACCCAAGCCAAAGTCAGGTCCTAAACAGGCTTTAAAGCCTAAAGGTGGGGTCGCTAAGGGTGAATGTCACTACTGTAAGAAAACTGGTCACTGGAAGAGAAACTGTTCAGTTTACTTGGAGGATCTGAAGAAGAAGAGGGCTGAGCAAGCTTCTAATTCAGGTATATATGTTATAGAAGTCAATCTGTCTATTTCTACATCTTGGGTATTGGATACCGGATGTGCTTCTCACATTTGTATAAATGTGCAGGAAATGCAGAGAAGTAGGACATTGGCTAAAGGAGAAATAGACCTACGAGTTGGCAACGGAGCAAGAGTTGCTGCTTTAGCTGTAGGAACCTATTATTTATCTTTGCCCTCTGGGCTAGTTTTAGAACTGGAGAATTGTTATTACGTGCCTGCAATTCGCAGAAACATTATTTCTGTTTCTTGTTTGGACAAGAAAGGTTTTTCGTTTACAATAAAGGACAACAGTTGCTCTTTTGCTTTGAATGATTTAACCTATGGTGTTGCGCGTTTGTTTAATGGTTTATATGTTCTTGACTTAGATAATCCTGTCTGTAATATAGAAAACAAACAACTTAAAGTTAATGACTCAAATCAAACATACCTCTGGCATTGTCGTCTAGGCCATATAAATGAGAAACGCATATCCAAATTACATAAGGATGGATATTTGGATAAGTTTGATTTTGAATCATACCAAGAATGCGAATCTTGTTTGCTTGGTAAAATGACTAAAGCCCCTTTCACTGGTAAGGGTCAAAGGGCCACTGAACGTTTGGAGCTAATACATAGTGATGTATGTGGCCCAATGCGTGTGATGGCTAGAGGAGGCTACTACTACTTCATAACATTTACTGATGATTTCAGTAGATATGGATATGTATATCTTATGAAGAATAAATCCGATTCTTTTGAAAAGTTCAAAGAATACAAGGCTGAAGTAGAGAAGCAAATTGGCGGAGGTGCAAGTATTAAAATCTTACGATCTGATCGTGGAGGAGAATACTTGAGCACTGAATTTAAAGATTATTTAAAGGAGTGTGGTATTGTATCACAACTCACTCCGCCAGGTACACCTCAATGGAATGGAGTTTCAGAGAGGAGAAATCGCACCTTGTTGGACATGGTGCGATCGATGATGAGTCATGCAGATCTTCCAATTAGTTTCTGGGGTTATGCTCTAGAAACAGCGGCTTTCACACTTAACCGTGTTCCTACTAAGAAGGTTCAAAAGACTCCATATGAGATATGGGAGAAGAAACGGTCAGGCATGAGCTTTATGAAAGTTTGGGGATGCAAGGCGTTTGTGAAGCGTCAAGTATCTGACAAGCTTGGACCTAAATCTGAAGAGTGCAATTTTGTGGGATACCCTAAGGAAACAAAGGCGTACTATTTCTATGGTCCTACTGAGCAGAAAGTGTTCATTGCTCGAGATGCTGTTTTCATGGAAAGAGATTTTGTTTCCAAAAGAAACAGTGGGAGAACTATAGACCTCGATGAAGATCGAGAACCACAAAATAGCATTGAACCTGAAGTGGAACAAGAGCAGGATAATGATAATGCTCAACAAACACAGGTTGTTCGTAGAACTGGTAGAATTCGCCATGAGCCAGAGAGATATGGATTTCTCTTGACTCAATGTGGTGATTTGATGCTCATAGACGAAGATGAGCCTCTCACATACCAAGATGCTACGAACAGTCCAGACTCTAAGAGATGGCTAGAAGCCATGAAATCCGAGATGGATTCCATGTACGAAAACCGAGTATGGACCTTGGTTGATCCACCTGAAGGGGTAAAACCCATAGGGTGCAAATGGGTTTTCAAGAAGAAAACTGACATGGATGGAAATGTTCAGACCTATAAAGCAAGGCTGGTTGCAAAAGGTTTCAGACAAATTCATGGTATTGACTATGATGAGACTTTCTCACCAGTGGCTATGGTCAAGTCCATAAGGATTTTGCTTGCTATTGCAGCATTCCATGATTATGAAATCTGGCAAATGGATGTCAAAACAGCCTTCCTTAACGGAATCCTTGAAGAGGATGTGGATGTGTACATGACACAACCTGAAGGTTTTGTCGATCCAAGGAATGTTAGCAAGGTATGTAAATTACGTAGATCCATTTATGGATTGAAGCAAGCCTCTAGGAGATGGAATATCCGTTTTGATGAAACAATCAAGGAGTATGGCTTTGTTCAAAATGAAGATGAACCTTGTGTTTACAAGAAGGTTAGTGGGAGCCATGTGGCATTCATAGTACTATATGTTGATGATATACTACTAATGGGGAATGACATACCTTCTCTCAAGGCTGTTAAGATTTGGTTAGGGAGCAACTTCTCTATGAAAGACTTAGGAGAAGCATCCTACATTCTAGGAATGAGGATCTATAGGGATAGATCTAGAAGGATGATCGGTCTAAGTCAGAGTACATACATCGAAAAGGTTTTACATCGTTTTGGTATGCAAAATGCAAAAAGGGGATATGTCCCCGTATCTCAAGGGATAACGATCTCCAAAGATCAGTGTCCGAAATCATTGGATGACAAGGACCGCATGAGTAAGGTTCCATATGCCTCAGCAATTGGATCCATCATGTATGCAATGGTATGTACTCGCCCAGATGTTTCGTATGCTTTAAGCATGACGAGCAGATACCAATCTAATCCAGGTGAAGGTCACTGGACGGCTGTCAAGAATATTCTAAAGTACTTGAAAAGGACTAAAGATTCATTCTTGGTGTATGGAGGAGAGGAGAAACTGGTTGTAAAAGGTTACACCGATGCAAGTTTCCAAACAGACAAGGATGATACTGTATCACAGTCTGGTTTTGTGTTTTGTCTAAACGGAGGTGCTGTAAGTTGGAAGAATTCAAAGCAAGAAACAGTAGCTGATTCTACAATGGAGGCTGAGTACATTGCAGCTTGTGAAGCGGCTAAGGAAGCTGTTTGGATTCGAAAATTCATTAATGATTTGGGAGTGGTTCCATCGATCGCAGATTCCATTGATCTATACTGCGATAATAATGGAGCCATTGCACAGGCTAAAGAACCTAGAGCTCACTCCCGAACCAAACACATACTCAGGAGATATCACCTCATTCGAGAGATTAATGAAAGGGGTGACATACACATATGTAAAGTGCACACAAATGATAACATTGCAGACCCACTGACCAAAGGCTTATCGCAGAAGAAGCACGACGGTCACACTAGTTCCATGGGTATTAGATACATGGGTGATTGGCTCTAGTGCAAGTGGGAGATTGTTGGTGTAGGTGCCTTAGAGGCAATACAATGTTTATTTTGATAAACCTTTATGTCAATTGATTATTCAATAAACATATTTATTATGACTTTAATTACTGCGATATATTTGTTAGCATAATAAATGTCCTTAGAATCATGATACACATTGTATAGTTTAGTACATGACTTGAACTTGAGATTATATAATATATCATATTCTTAAATGTCCCTAGTCGAGTATTATTATTATAGGACAATAATAATACATAAATAGACTAGTATGTTGTTTGACAGATAACCACATCTCATTGGTTATAAGTATGGGGATACTAAAGTCAACACATAGGTACATGCAGGAGTACATGGTACTGGACAGACCCACAGTGAGATTCTTCATGTTTAATAAAGTCATAAGAAAGACTCACAGTGATAATGGTGTAATGATCCTCTGACTTGAGATCATTATATTTTTATACGAGGATTCATATACTTTGACTACATTAAAAGTTACCTTTGACCGGGTAATGATAAAAGTGGACATCGGGTATATCATGAGTCGTATGAGAAATATGAATGATAGATAAAGGATTTAACCCTCCTATAATTAGGAGAGATATTATTGGCCTCTTGATTGAGTGAGACTATAAAATGCATGGCCGTGCTCAAATAATGATTTGTTTTCATAGTCTACTCATGGATCAAGTAAACCCGGATTAAATGTTGAAGAGGATGACTATATACATGCCTCGAGTTTAATCTATAATATATATGGTTAAAAGGATTATATTACACGGAAACATTAATCACGAAAGGTTTTATCGAATCACGATTTAATTATTGTTTAATTGGGTAGCAATGATGTATTACTAGATGCCGCTCATTGTTTATAATTTTATTGGAGAATAAAATTATTGCCAATTAAATAATAGCCTATAGGGTCACACGCAAAGAGCACTTAGAGGAATAGTTAATTTAAATTATAGATTTAAATTAATTGATAATTAATTGAATTTTTATTATATTAATTAAGTGAGACTTAATTAATTAAGATAATATAAATTCAAATTAGAATTGTATTTCTGCCCATAATAATTAAGTATGACTTAGTTATTAATTAAATAATAAAATTCGTTTTATTATTTTCCTAGACCTACATGGGTTAGGTTTTGCTGCTATGGGCCTGTTAACCAAACATTATAAATAGATAATGTAGGGTTAAGAGGCAGAACACGTTTTTTAGAAAAACCCTAGAAGAGGCAGCAAAGAGGCAGGAAGACAATTCGAATTATCAAAGATTTGCTAGTACATCCACTCCGTAATCAAGATCGTGAGACGCTCTTGAAGGTGCTCGTGTGGATACCATAGAGGTGTTTTCGAGAAGAAGACACAAGTCGTGATAGCAAGGATCTCCGTTGAGTTCGTGACATTCAAGATCGTAATAGGTATGATTCGATTATCACCATAATCCGTCCAATCTTATACATGATCCTGCGTTAGGGTTCCGAAATTTTTCGTTATATTTACGTTTATACGCTGCGTTTTATGCCTCGGAACCCAACATACATGATAACAAACTATTTCCTACTTGGGGTAATAACTTCTTGGTTCCTAGTGGTTCCATAGAACCTTATTTCTATTTAATAATCCTTCAAAATATAACTCCTGAAGGAGTTGTCTACTACTTCCACGTATCCGCGCCTTCGATCGGGAGTACTTGCCCCCCGACTCCGTCGGACCTTAACGAGGCAACATAACATCTCCTTGCCATCTTCTAGTCTCATTTATCCTCACCAACTCCATTCCTAGTTGGAAATTTAAGTTTGAGGTGGTAAG
Organism: Oenanthe sinensis; assembly: GCA_028671895.1. NCBI lineage: Eukaryota > Viridiplantae > Streptophyta > Magnoliopsida > Apiales > Apiaceae > Oenanthe > Oenanthe sinensis. The sequence goes on from CM053807.1 coordinate 18,567,389, forward strand.
TTGAGGCAAAAACCTAAAACGCATGTATCCCTGTTCGTCCGAGGATCCTATTGTAAGAGGACACAGCCTTGATCACGAGGAAGTTCAACATTTGAGTGGACTCATGGGGCTCCTGCCCTATAGTCACAGGCAATTGAATTGTTCCCTCTACCTTAGACTCGACTCCATTGAACCCATATATAGGCATGTCAGAGGGAGTCGGTTAAGAGTCGGTGTACCCCATTTTGAGATATGAATCATGAAACAGGATGTCTACTAAAGCTCCACTATCCACCAGGATTCGTTTCACCGAAGAGTTGCCTATCACAAGTATTATGACCAACGGGTCATCATGGGGGAAGTTCACCGCTTTCAAATCAGAATCGTCAAAAGAAATTGATACCTCGCTCCTTGCACTCTTTGGTACTTCCCCATTAATTTTTAGAACTTGCCAGTGAAAGGCAGAGTGTCTAAACTTGTAACACTATAACTTATGTAACTCAACTAAAAGAAAAGATACTTAACAAGAAGACAATCAAGAACATGAAGTCACAAAGAAATCAATGTTAACTATGAAGACAAGGTAATTGATACAATTCAATTTGTTAACTATGATCAAACAAAGAAGAAATCATTGAAAGAAGTTCAAGACAAAGTTGTTCATGCCTCAGTGGTTTGTAACTTAAAGATTCAAGATCATAACTATCAGTATCAATTAGACAAATTGATTTCAAGTGAACAAGAAGGAAAGCAATGATTGGAAAGCCACATTACTAATTGAAAATGGTAATCTATTCAAGAAGCAGAGACACTATCAAGACTAGTCACTTATGAATCAGACCATTGCATCAAGTGTCAGGACATTGATAGTATGTTTGTGTCAGTAATAGAGATCCAAGTTCAAAGAGCTTGTTGAAGAATTTGGAAAACATAAAGAAATCACAAGTTCAAAATGATGTATTGAAGTTTCAAGTTGAAGCCCAGAATTTTTCTAAGTACAAAATGTTCGAGATGGCCAAGTAGAATATTCCTATGTAGAATATTCGACTTAAATGTTCGAGATGGCCAAGTAGAATATTCCTATGTAGAATATTCGACTTAAATGTTCGAGATGACCAAGTAGAACATTCCTATGTAGAATATTCGAGATAGATATTCGAGATGACCAAGTAGAAGTTCTCAAGTAGATGTTCTACATGAAGGGCAGTTTCAACATGACACATGGCATCATCTAATTGGCAGATTTCCAAGCTTTCAAGATTAGATAAGATTTATGTGGACATCATTGGGCCACGTATATCTTAATCTTTGAAGACTACAAGACATAGATTACAAGTAGTATAAATAGAAGTACTTGTGTATTTTTTTAAGAGAGCAATATTTTCGAGATAAACACTTGTAAAAGAGAGAGAGTATATTCACAGAGCTTAGTATCATTTACTACCCTCTTTACTTCTATTGTACTTTGTAAAGAATGTTGTAGCAACCCTTTCAAGTTATATATAAGACATATATTCCTTGAATCATTGTGTTCATTTATTACATAGTATTTATTGCTTCATTAATTCGAAAAGTTGTATTCACCCCCCTCTACAACACATTTGGACCTAACAATTGGTATCAGAGCTTCATGTTTAATATACAAAACATAGATCCTTGTGTTTGGTAGAAGATTAGTGAGTTTTCATCTACAGATCTACTTTTCAAGTTCTTCTCGAAAAGAGTGCTCAAATTTGTTTGACAGAGAAAACTCACTCTAAAAATTATTTAAATACTCCGGGTGTGATTATTTAGCTTGGGAGGACTTTAGATAATTTTTGTGAATTTTTCTGGGTACTTTTATTTTTGGTGTTCTTCAAGGAGTCATCTCTGTTCTTGATAAAGAAGATAAACTCAACAACTTTTGATTACCTTTTCAAGAGACATAAAGTTAAAAAGGTGTTATTGGCTTTTGATTTGACATAAATCTCACAACAAAAAGTGTTACAGAAGATATTCAGTACCTAGCACGTGGGTTAGGTGAGTTAGGTGAGAAAAGCCACAAAAGTCAAAAAGTGTGAAAAGTAATATTGTTTATTCAATATTAAAAGTGACCTTCAGCAAATTTCTTCCAAGGTCAAAAGTTCTACTTGAATATTCTACTTGGAATATTCTACTTGAATATTCTACTTGGAATATTCTACTTGAATATTCTACTTGGAATATTCTACTTGGACAGAAGTTCTACTTAGAGAAATTCGACTTGGGCAGTTTTACATAGATATTCTACTTAGCCTAGTCTTGGGTACTTAGAAATTTTTTTTTTGGTCCAGAATTTGAACAATGATTTATTTTAAGATAATTTAATTTTCTTTTAATTACTACTCAAGTAATAAGAAAAGTTTATTATCTTTACTTTAAATCCGCATTAAGAAGGCACCTAAAAACAATTTCAAGATTCCAATGTTCGACCGAGATCATTATGAAGAATGAGTGTTGAGAATGAAACTTTACCTTGAGTCCGTCAATCCTGAATATCTGGAAGTCCTCGATAAAGGTAAATTTGTACCAATGGTTGTTGTTCCTGAGCATATGGAAGGAGATGTGGTAGTACTACAACGGTCTGAGCCTAAGAAGGCAGTAGACTTTTCAGATGCTGATAAGGAGCAAATATCTTTCGACACATCCGTTCGACAAACACTGATGGAATCCCTGGATCATGAGATGTTTAACGTAGTTAAAGGACTAACTACAGCAAAGAAGATTTGGGATAAGTTAGAGGTCGTCATGGAAGGTACCTCTGAGGTCAGAAGCAACAAAACACTTATACTCAAGATGGAGTATGACACCTTCAGAATAAGAAAAGGTGAAAGTATAACCGATGTCTATCTAAGATTCAGTCAGTTGGTTTTGGATTTGAATCTGAGAGGTGTAACTCTCCCCGTGATTGAAGTCAACACGAGATATCTGAGGAACCAGCCAAAAAGCATTGAACATAGAGTCTATGTTGTTAGAGAAACCAGAGATTTGCACACAACTACTCTGGAAGAATATTATGGAATTCTAAAGACCTATGAGCTAGAAACACTTCAAGATCAAGCATGGGATAATGATTCAAAAGGAAAAGAAGCTGCATCAGGGTTAGTTGCTGATGAGGTAGAGTCTAAAAAGGCAATGGTTGCAGAAAAGCCTAGGTCATCAACTGCATCACATCAAGTTGAAAATGATGATGAGTGCACATCAAATAGTGATGACAACTACTTCACCCAAGAAGAGCTGGACAACATGGATGACAGTGTCGTGGCATACATGGCAAGGAAGTTCAGCAATATCAGATTCAGAAAGAGTAACCGACCGCAAAGTAAATCTTCATCCTACTATCGGGTTACTAGGGGTGGTGGTAGTTCACAAGGCTACAAAGGGAAAGGCAAGAGTACCAGCTACAAATCTCCTTTGGATTTCAAAATGAAGTTCAAATGTTATAACTGTGGTGAAGCTGGACATTTTGCTACAGATTGCAAGAAGCCTAAACAGACATATCCAAAAGAAACTTATGAAGCCCTCAAAAGCAAGTATGAGGCCCTGGTGAAGGAAAGACATGGAAAAAGAGCTTTAGTTATCACAGAAGGCAGAGCGTGGGATGATTCAGATGAGGAAGAAGTTACTCATACAGCAAACTTTTCCCTCATGGCTGAGACATCAGATGAACCAGAGGTACCAGTTCTAACCCTTAAGGAAGAAATGTCTATAGATGATTATAAGGTGCAGAACGGGGCTCTTAGCGAAGAGATCTATATGCTGTGCAAAAGCCTAAATACTTCTCAAAAAGAACAGAAAACACTTGTTGCCAAATGCAGAATGCTTGAGGCAAAAGTGGAAGAATTAGAGGCTGTTTGCACTATAGATACTTCTCTAAGAGACTCTATTAAAACTTTGGAACACAAGCTCAACCTTAAAGATGAAATAGAAGCATGTCTTAGGAATAAACTAGTTGAGTTAGAAACAAAATGCGAAGCTTATAAACTAGCAGCTAGTAAAGTGAATGTTGATAGTAGCACATTTAAGAAGATAACTGGTGTTGGTGTAGGACTTGACTATTCTAACTTATCTAAGAAAGAAGGGAAAAGGCCTGTAGACACCAGTCCCAGTGAGATTAAAAAAGAAGTACCTACAATTCTCAAATCTGCTATTAAACCAATATTCAAACACTTTGCTCCTCGAGAAGTAGAAGAGACTGATTTATTAGTTAGATATGAAATCGAGATGGAAGATCGGAAGAAAGAACAACCTGTAACTCCTACTAAATCAGTTAAATCAAATCCCCTAGAGAAGAATCTAGACCAGGATTAGGAGCCAAGGCTATTAAATAACAGGTTAAGAAAGAAAAGGTTGAAAAAGAGGTTTAGGTAGAAAGAATAAAGAAAGCATGTTATCATTGTAAATCCACTGAGCATCTTTCTTATGCATGTAAATCTAACATGAATATTCCTGTTGCACATGCCATGCCTGTACCACACACAATGATTAACATGCATCAAAATCATGTACAATGTGGTCAACCTAACTGTATGCCATGCACTTTTAATGTCATGCAAACCTTCGTGAACTTGATGAATGCAACTAGTCAAACATGTTTAAATACTGCTACTAGTTCTAATGTCAAGAAGAAGAATGTAAGAGCTAAGACTGCCAGTCCTCCTAAAGTTAGGTGTGACAAGTCTTCTCCTAAGACTAACAAATCTGTTAAGTCTGACAAGGGAAAAGACAAAGTCGAAAGCTCTAAGAATGTTAAAGAAAGTGCATCTCCTGTTGTTAAAACTGATAATTCTCGATCTTACAGAAAAGCCGGGCCCAATCAATCTTGGGTTCCGAAGAATGTCTAATCAATCTGACATTGCAGGGCATTAAGCGAAACAGAAATAAAGTTATATGGGTGCTAGATAGTGGAGCATCAAGGCATATGACAGGAAACAAGTCCCTGCTTACAGAGTTGGTTATGAAGGTTGGCCCTTATGTTACCTTTGGAGATGACAGGAAAGGAGTGACAAAGGGATATGGCAAACTGAAGACTGGCAATGTCATCATTGAAGATATCTCCTATGTTGAGGGATTGAAGCACAATCTGTTGAGTATAAGTCAATTCTGTGACAAAGGTTATGAAATTGTCTTCAACAAGAAAGGTGTATCAATAACTCACATCAAGGAAGGTTCGTTAGCTTTAAGAGGAGTTCGGAAGGCAGATCTTTTTGTTGCTGATATGGATTCGGCAAACCAGAATGAAGTCACTTGTTTCTACAGTAAAGCTTCAGATGATGAAAGCTGGTTATGGCACAAAAAGCTATCTCACCTAAACTTCAAAACGATGAATGCTCTCGCAAGGCGAGAATTGGTGAAAGATCTACCTCAAATGGAGTTTGCTCCTAAAGGACTCTACGAACCATGCGAAATGGGAAAGTCAAAGCGAGCATCGCATAAAAGTAAAGAAATTTCTAGTATCATTGAGCCTCTGCAACTTCTTCATATGGATTTATTTGGCCCAGTGAACGTGCTATCGTTATCAAGGAAAAGATATGCGTTGGTAATCGTGGATGACTTCTCTAAATATACATGGGTATTGTTTGTTATGACAAAAGATGAAGTACCTTTCTTAATCATTGATCACATCACTCAAATTGAGAATGTTTCTACACTTACTGTAAAGACGATTAGAACAGACAATGGCACTGAATTTAAAAATGCAGTGTTGAATGACTTCTGTGTATCTAAGGGAATACGTCGTCAATACTTAGCCCCGAGAACTCCACAGCAAAATGGAGTAGTTGAAAGGAAGAACAGAACACTGGTTGAAGCAGCAAGAACATTGTTGTATGATTCAAAACTTCCTCTATACTTTTGGGCCGAAGCAGTGAGTACAGTGTGTTACACTCAGAATAGAACCCTGATCATAAAAGATAAAGAAAAGACACCATGTGAACTAATGAATAACAGAAGACCAACAATCAAATACTTTCATGTCTTTGGAGCCAAATGTTACGTACTTATAGACGATGAGAATTTAGGCAAGTTTGAAACTAAAGCACGTGAAGGGATATTTGTGGGTTATTCTACAGATGTGGTGGCAGCTTATCGGGTATTCTTAGTGAATGATCAGAATGTGATTGAAAGCTACAATGTCAGATTCGACGATACTAAACTCCCATCAATTTCTAAAGATAATAGTGAACCTAAGTCTCTAATGTTTCAAAATCTGGACTTAGATGAAATTGAAGATGAACCTGAGTTGGTTGTTACTTCAAATATGCCAAGTGTTCGAGAAGAAACACCTGAGTCTAATGTAAGATCAGAAAAAACTTCCTCAGCACAGTCCGACTACAACTCAGGGGGAGTAAATAGCAGCTCAAGGACAAGTGTTCAAGGCTCAAGAAGAGATGACACTAGTTCTGTAGGAGCTGACACTAACTCAGGGGGAGTTAGTGGAAATAACACAAGTAGTCAACACAATAATTCAGAATTTCAAGCTGAAACATCAAGACAATTTCCAAGAGAACGGGTATGGAGTAGAGACCATCCGTTTGAATTAATTATTGGTGATCTAGATGCTGGTGTGTCTACTAGAAGGTCTGCAAGAGCTGACATAGCTAATATTTGCTTATATTCTGGGTTCTTATCCAAGCTTGAACCTAAAGAAATAGATGAAGCTCTTGGTGATGCTGATTGGGTAATTGCAATGCAAGAAGAGCTCAATCAGTTTGAAAGGCAGAAAGTTTAGAAGCTGGTACCCCGACCGAAGAACAGATCAGTAATTGGAACTAAGTGGGTATTCAGAAATAAACTGGATGAAGACGGACTTGTAACACGAAACAAGGCTCGTTTGGTAGCGAAGGGTTATTCTCAAAAAGAAGGTATTGATTATGATGAGACCTACGCTCCAGTTGCACGACTTGAAGCAGTCAGGATGTTCTTGGCCTTTGCAGCACACAAGAACTTCAAAGTTTTTCAGATGGATGTGAAAAGTGCCTTCCTGAATGGAGAACTAGAAGAAGAAGTATTTCTGGAACAGCCACCTGGCTTTGTTGATCCAGAACTTATAGATTTTGTGTACTTTCTCTTCAAAGCTGTCTATGGCCTCAAACAATCCCCAAGACGATGGTATGAAACCCTATCCTTGTTCTTAATTACAAGTGGTTTTACTAGGGGAGTAATTGATAAAACGTTGTTCTACAAAAATGTAAAAGGTGAATTAATACTTGTTCAAGTCTATGTGGACGATATTATTTTTGGGTCATCTAATGAGCGCTTGTGCGAGAAATTTGCCAAGGTAATGCAGGATAAGTATGAGATGAGCATGATGAGAGAGCTGTCCTTCTTCCTTGGATTACAGATTAGTCAAAGAAAAGATGGAATCTTTATCTGTCAGTCCAAGTACATCAAAGATTTACTCAAAAAGTATAATCTGGAAGATGCATCAACAGCTAAAAATCCTATGGCAACAGCCACGAAACTTGATGAAGACAAATCAGGTAAACCGGTTGATATCACAAGTTATCGAGGTATGATTGGCTCACTACTCTATTTAACTGCAAGTAGACCCGATATCATGTTCGCAACTTGTTTATGTGCAAGGTTCCAAGTGGATCCTAGAGAATCACATCTCATAGCCGTCAAACGAATCTTTAGATATCTCAAGGGCACATCAAATCTAGGGATTTGGTACCCAAGAGATACAGGTTTTAATCTTATTGGCTATTCGGATTCAGACTATGCAGGTTGCAGGATTGATAGGAAAAGCACATCTGGTGCATGTCAATTTCTTGGCAGAAGATTGGTGTCCTGGCAAAGTAAAAAGCAGCACACAGTATCTACTTCTACTGCGGAAGCTGAGTACATTGCTGCTGGAAGCTGTGTAGCTCAAATACTGTGGATGAGGAACCAATTGAAAGATTATGGCATGAAACACAAAAAGATTCCAATCATGTGTGACAACACAAGTGCCATTGCCATGACCAACAATCCTGTAGACCACTCAAGAACCAAGCATATAGATATCAGATATCATTTCATTAGAGAACATGTTGAGGAGGGGACTGTGGAGCTACATTTTGTGCCCACAATGCAACAAATTGCAGATATATTCACTAAACCTCTTGATGAAGTAACATTCAATAGGTTGGTTGGTGAATTGGGAATGCTTAACACAAGTTAGTGATTTCTCCTATCTGCAAAATTCCAGTTTTAATAATGTACATATGTTTTTAGTCCTGATAATTGCTTCTTTTGTACATGCATGGTTGAAAATATATGTAAATAATCTCTACAATTGCTAAAAATATCACTTCTGTATGCTAAATTAATCATTAAGGGCTTAGACTTTAATATGATTAATTAATGAGTATTTTAGTATACATATTGTGTTATTCTTACATAAATTCATTGTGCTTTTTATGTAATTAATGATTAAATCTTTGAATTTATGTTAGTTAGATTGCATGATCACAGGGGGAGTTAAATTCATAATTTTCTTGATTTTTCATATTTACCTGTGTTTTTCATGTATTCTTTATCCATTTAGAGGCCTTAGAATTGTCAAGGAATGGTTTTTAATTATTTATTTTGCTAAAACTCCTTGAATTGATATTTAGATTAATTTGACAAAATTTATTTGTTATTTCGATTACAAATATTGCCAAAGTATTCTAACTATCTTCAAAATTCACAAATTTTGAAAATTCTAAGTCTGGGAAGAATACTCTAGTTACTGTCTAATTAGAAATTCATCTCGAAATTCGACTTGAAACTCGAGTTACAGTTCCTAGTATGCCTGCTTAAAATTCCAAGTCTGGGATATCATCCGAGTTCATCTATCTCGAATATTCGACTTGATGTTCGAGATAGACCCTATCTCGAACACTATCTCGAATATTCGACTTGATGTTCGAGATAGACCCTATCTCGAATATTGGACTTGATGTTCGAGATAGACCTATCTCGAACACTATCTCGAATATTCGACTTGATGTTCGAGATAGACCCTATCTCGAACACTATCTCGAATATTCGACTTGATGTTCGAGATAGACCTATCTCGAACACTATCTCGAATATTCGACTTAATATTCGAATTAGACCTAAAATTCAATTTTCTCTCAAAACTTATTCTTGGAATTTCGAGTTGGGACTCCCAGGTGGGTTTTAATGCTGTTTTTAATTGTTCAAGTGATTAACTGTTCGAGTTAGTGTCATCTCGAACATTATCTCGAATACTCGACTTAATGTTCGAGATAGACCCTATCTCGAACACTATCTCGAATATTCGACTTGATGTTCGAGATAGTGTTCGACTTGATGTTCCCCTATATGTACTTAACTTTTTCTTCTTATATTTTCAGGGGTATTCTTGTCTTTGCTCATATATGCCTATATATACATCTCTAACACGCATCAATTTTCACTTTTACCTAATTGTTTTCACCCTAAATTTTTACAGCCTCCACCCTCCCACCCTGCGATTTCAAACTTTCATCTCTTGTTCATTCGATTTGTGTTGAAACTCTTACATATCTCGAACTGCTGCCCGTTTTCAGTTTACTATTCTCTATTTGCGTTCATTATTGCCTGTGTTTGTGTATTTGGCCCTGTCTGATCATCTGCTCAATTTGACATATATACACGGATATACACACAACTATCACGGTTAACTGGTTACATAGTTTAGTATTCATATCACTTATTTGGGTTGCAGTAATTACTGGATTGGGTTACGATTGTTTTGATTTTGGTCATATTTGATTTCGTAATTTAGTATAATCGACTGTTCATCTTCTCGATTCACTAAAAGGAATTAATTTGATTACGTTTTTTTCTTTTCCTTGCTTAAGTGTTTACCTTAATTGTTTTTTTTCGAAAATCACATTAATTCAAGGAAAAATTATTTTAACAAATGGCTCACCAATTTATTCTTGCCAAAAATAATTTTTACAACATTAGTACGGAAATTGGTGATCAACTCCCGCGCTTCAAGTTTTGGGTACGATTTCTTAATTTGTATTCCAAGGCTAGTGTTGCGTTTACTGCTAAACCAACACTAGTCCATGATGCTTTACAGCAATTATGGACTAGTGTTGTTACTTTCGGGAGTAAATCTACCCCCTATGGTTTCAGGTTTACATTGGCGGGTCATGAATTTCAAGTCACGGAGGACGTGTTCAACCGGGTTCTGGGGTTCCCAGTCAGAGATGTTTATGACCCCGAACCTCACACAGATGAGCATATTAAATTCTTCGAAGAAATTGGATGCTACCCTCCCTCTGGACGGATCTCAACTGGCACCATCCAGAAACAATACTTCCATGTGGAATGGAACTACTTTTTCGAGGCCATCACCAGATGTTTTCGAGCACGCGAAAAAGATTTTCATCAAATTCCAATTCCCATGCAGGTGTTTGCAATTTCCCTTGCTCGTGAATTAAATATTAATTATGGCAGGATCATTCTTTCCGAGATCGTGACTGCTATGGGAACTCCTGCAAGTCGAGACCTGACATCTACTAACGTTGTCTGTTGGTATCCTCGGTTCCTACAAATGTTTATTAATCACTTAGTACCTATTGATGCTTTATCTGTGAGACAGGCATTTGCCACAAGTGCGACATCTGCATCCTTGGGCATAGGCACCAAGTCACTCACGACGATTGCTAATCAAGACAATCATCATGGTAAGCCGATGTCTATTCCTGATAACATTCAAGTATGGGTTAAGTTTGATGCAGGTATCACTTCCATGACGGGGACCTCCCACATTTCATCACATGCTCAGAATCCCTCTGCCCATGCTAACGCATTCCAGGGGATTCCGGACGAGAGTATTAGTGATGAAGATGATGATGACGATGATGATGGGCACTCTCACGCACAATTAACTGCCGGCCAGAGGACCAGACAATCTACTCCACCTACCGGACAAGGTAATGAAGAAGGTACTTTCTTTGAATAAGAGCAACTCTCTGTTCACACTACTGATACTTCTTCCCCTAAATCTGATTCCATGGCCCAAGATTCTGCTAGCCCGCAGGATCTATCCCCGGGCAAGAGCTATATTTCTGATTCGGAGTCTGACACATTTGCTTCCTCTCTTTCACCCTCGCTAATGGGAGTTAAAAGGCAGGCAGTTTTAGATTTAGGTGAGGGTTCTGAGAGTGACCCTGAAGTGCAGCCCCTTATTCGGAAGAAACCTAAATTTTCTCATGCTGCAACTTCTCAAGCCCAATCCCACCTTAGTGTGTCTATCACAACCACTCCACCTCACGCGAGTGGTTCGCCCCGTGCACATTCAACACATAGGGAAGATGGTGAGGATTCTATGCCTTCTGAAGAGCCTGTTACTTCAGAGCGGCAACAAGCTTTCATTGCTTTCGAAGTACCTTCACCGATACATACTGATGCTGCAGAGAGGATCGGTTCTGATGTTGTACTAGAACACTCTGCGGCCTCTCAGCCTGAGATTCCACCTCAGGACATGACAGGAACAGATCCCATTACTGCTACTTACTTTGCTTATCCAGTTTCTGCAGGTACTGCTTTCACTTTCAGGACCATTGTTGAAGACATACACGAGCGTGAGACAGGGAGTGTGTCTGAGCGTTTAGGGAGTGAGGGACTGTTAGGTCCCGAAGTATCGTAGAAGGGGGGGTTGAATACGATACTCACAATAATTTAAATTCTTTTCGGAATTTGCGGATAAATAAATTATTGCTTCAGAGAGGGTTTGTCCATTTGTAGTGTTTAGGTGAGCTGCCTACTAATTTTCTGTGTTTATGAATAAACATTAAAGTTCTAGAAAATTAGCAGGTAAATTATGGAGACAAGTTTCCGGGAATATATCTTTCATATATAAACCCAGAGGGTTTTGCTACACCCAGTTAAAATTAACTGGCTTCCAAAGAATAAATTAATTCTTTGCTACTAACACAAAAATATAAGGCTCAGTTCCTATACAAATATATCTAAATTAGTACAAGGAAAAACTGAGTCCGTAGGGAGTGATATCTAGGAGCCCTGAGCATTTTTCATTAAAGAACCAGGTCCTAATATCTGACCGGGAGCAAGGTATGGGTGTGTATAATTTATGCTCTTGCTCCGGCCATGGCAGTAGCTCTCTACATTATTTTTGTTGGAGAAGACGACTCCTCTCTTTTATTGGTGTAGACTTTAAATCAAATAAAGTAGGCTGCTGTAATTTGATTGGCTAAGGGCTGAGTGGCGCCTGTAGAGTGAATCCCCTGTAGTGGCGCCAGTAAATTCCTGCCTTAGCTGAATTAACCAAGTCATATTTTTATTGCGCCTAATACATTGGATACACTGTGATAAATCAAGTGGCGCCTCAGAATTTCGACTAAGTTAAAATGAGTGGCGCCTGTTAACTGTGTGGCGCTAGCACTGGAGATGCCCTGTTGTGGCGCCACTCAAAGGCCTTAGAAATTATTTGTTGAGACTTTTGGCGCGTGTGAATTCATTTCCATGGTCAAAGTGCAGTTTGGTCACTGCACTTTGACCCTCTATTTAATCCTTGATTGAAGTTCACCAACTTCCATTTCTTGTACCAAAGTCTTGCCACATTACACCCTGTACCCTGAGCTGTTCCCGTTCTTCGACAGTAGTTCAGAAACTTTCACTTTTCGTACCAAGGTTGTGACACTTTGCACCCTGCACCCTTTGAGCTGTTTAGCTGTTTGGCTGTAGCCTCTACAAATTACTTTTCGTACCTTAATAAATAACCGTTCTTTTCAAGTACGTTCTTCAGCTTAACAATTCTTCTATAGTTAATACTCAGATTCCTTTCACAAACTGCTGACGCCTAGTGCAACTGGTCTGGTTCACAGACGACTAACTTTGATCCAGGTCTTCGTATTATTGCTTTACTTGCATTGTTAAGTTTGCAGCAACTTCATTGCTTCGAACACTGACTGTCAATAAACACTGTAACTTCACTGGAATCTTTTCTGGTACTTAGACAACGTCTCCATTATTACCACAATTTTGAATACTTCATTCTCTGTTCTTCACTGACGCTTGAACATACAAATGAACTTCTTTCAGTGAGTATAACTCCAAGACTGCAGCTGTCTTCTTTAACCTTTGTCTTTACCATGTCTTCAATCCTTCTAGATTCCTATGCTTCGAACACTGTCTATCTTCAATCAATGCCTTTACACTGAAATCTTCTAGTGGCACTTCTATACTGAATCTTCAACACTTCTGAAACCCTGAAAGTCTTCAACCATTATTCTTCACTGAGGCATGAACATATAAATGAACTTCTTTCAGTGACCTGTAGTAGACTCCAAAACTTCTTCTAATGTCTTGATTCACTGTATTTGCCATGTCTTCAATTCTTCCTGATTTCTGTGTAGGCGTAGTATTATTTACTTGTCCTGTTCTAGTGTTGAGTTATCACGATTTCTATTTATACAGCTTCGTAATCTCCAAAAATCTCCCCCTATTTGATTGTTAAACTTTTAGCAAACAAATCATCTAGGGAGGATAACTCAACTAACAACTAGAAAAAGGTCGTCCGAGACTTGTAAATAATGCTACTGGTTTTTCTGGATCAGATATTGCATTTCCAGAATTCTTGTGTGACTGAAACGAAGGATGCTTGTTCCTCTGGCACTGAACTGATATTCAAATTGTATCATCTTCATTTTTGTCTGTTTGAGCTTTCTCCGTTTCAAAATCCTTCATTGTTTGAACTTAAAGAACTTATCATGAACAGAGCTTCATAAGAATCATTATTCCTGGGTGTGCCTTCAACCAATACTGAACATAGCTCAAATAATGTTCTCCCCCTACGAATGTGATTCTCCTTCTTATTCTTCTTCTCCCTTTAGAAAATCAATGGAATAGTCATTTCTGTTCTTCCAAGTATAGAATACAGCTTCTTGATTCTCCCACATATCTGTTGTTTCCCCTCAGGATCAGAAGATAAGATTTGCTTCTTCTTGTAAAATCTCCCCCTAAGGCTATTAACTTCTCCCAAGGATACGAACCCCTTTCTCCAAGGTTCTTCCAGGATCCAGGAACTTACCTTAAGAGTCTAGGATATGAACTCCTTTAGGATATTGACTTTTAACTCTTCCGAAGGAAACGAAGATAAGACTTGTAACTTCTCCTTTTTCTCCCTATAAATTCTCCCCCTTAGTTGAGGAATCCTCCAATGGCCCACTTTTGAAGATACCAATTGTTAGGTCCTCTTTTAAATGGTTTGTCTTCCAAAGAAGGTTCTCGTCTGTCGTCGATCGGGAAAAAATATAGTAACTTTTCTTTCAGAAGTAGCAAGTAGCAAGGGTAAGTGTTTGGCTTATGGTTTCCTCACTTCTACTACGTTCTGTTGGTGTTTACACTCAAGTGTCGAGCACTTAGAAGTGTTTGACTCTTTCTCTCCCTATCTCTCACTCAAGTGTATCTCTCCCTCACTTTCACTTAAGTGTTTCTCTCTCTCACTTTCACTCTGCATTCCAAATATAGCCTTCTTTACCTGCAAGTGAAATCCGTCAATTCATTCATATTCTCATCACCTGATTCATCAATATGAACTGAATCACTATCAAGTGGAGAATTGCCTCGTTGAGGTGTTCTTGATCTTTCATGCATAAGCATTGTCTCACACCAGACTCAATAGCAATTGCTAAATCACTGTCTAGTGGAGCCTCACCTCTTTGAGATGGGTTATCCCAAGATTTTAAAATCTTTTTGGGAATCCTGCCTTGTTCTATCAAGGAGTTGCCTCACACCTTCTCCGTAAACGGGAGGTGGACATTCCTTTTCAGGATCTAGAAATGTTCCTTCCAGGAGGGGCGACGTAGTAGACAATGTAATGAATGGCAAATTAGAGTCTACGTTTCCCTCGTAACCCAATGACGGGTGTTTTGTTAACATGCCTATACCTCACACTGTGCACTTCTTGCAATGTGTCCAATTGTTAGGCCCCTAGTATAACTGTTAGGATTGTTAGGTCCCAAAAACTATATAAGGTTCCTAGTATATATCTGTTTAGGCTTACCATCAACGTGAGTGCCGGTGGTGTGCTTGACTCATTACAAGATGCTCTGGCTGACGAGCGAATTTCAATGGACTCACCCTGTTGAGAGAATGATTCCAGAGACAGTTTTATTGCCTTTTCAGCTCTGCATCCTTTTGAGAAGATACAGATGAGCTTACAGATACCTCAGTTTATATACTTCTTTACTTCGCTAGAGGTAGAGCTGTGGGTGCACTGCCGACTTCATCCTTATTTCTCCCTTATCAACCTCTAACAAACATATGTTCCTTATAACTCCAGGGGTTAACATATGGAAGTGGATGAAATGAGTGTTTGGTATTAAGGCCTGGGTCAGAGATTGATGGGTTTTCAACCTCCTGGCCAGCTTCTGTAGCCACTGGGGGCTAAACGGATAAAATCATTAAAAGAAGATAAAAAGATAATCACTTAAACATTCCAAAACATAGTTTTCATCTCAAAGAGAAAGAAAAATATAAGAAGGAATGATAAACGATTGCATTAATGCACTTTTAATAAAAGAGTGTTGTCAGATCGAAAAATTTATCATTGAAGAGCCTGACACCAATGGAAATTTTCCTTAAGATACTTATCCCATAATAAAACGCGGGAGTATCAGAGAAAAAGTTTCTATTACTTATGAATTTCTTATAAGGCAAACTTCCCATAATAAAACGCGGGAATTTATACCAAAGAAGAAATTCAACTCTTCTACCAAATTATATCTCAATAAAAATGACTCTTTTCCATTAAACCTAAGCACTGTATGTTTTGAAAACAGTTTTGCAAAACATCCTTATCAGATAGAAGAAAATGATTTTCCGACTCATAATGCAATTATGATTTACATCATTTTCGTCTGCCTGATAGTATCCCCGACTTTTAAATAAAAACATGACAATTGGGGTTGGATGAATGCTTAACAATACAGTATTAGGCCTTCAAAGCAACAACCACTGTTTTGGTACTATGAATCAATGTGAAACATACATTGAAACAAGTATTTGAAAACAAATCATTTTACAAGTGATTGGTACCTTGAAGTTAACACACATTTTCAAAAAGAGAGAAAAAGCTTTGTTAGATAAAACATTTAAAACAAGCTTTTGGGAGAGGATAAAATTTCGAGATAAAAGAAAGATTATCCTTAAGAAAAGTTTTTCAAAAGAGAAGTTTTGAAAAAGAATTCTTAAGTTTTCTTAACTAAAACTGATAGAGAAATGAATGTATCTTTGAATAAAACATTTTGAAAAAGAAATAGACAAAAATTTCTTTTTAAATACATTCAGGATCGTAAACCAGTCAAAGAAAGAAAACTATATATCACAATTATTCTGTAATAAAATATTATTCAATTATCACAAAGTAATAAAAGAGAATATTTATACTACAAATAATTATGCTTCGAATTTATTTTAATTTACTTAAATCATGGAACAGATATTTCACTGAATTGTTTTATATCATCATGATTTAAATAAACCAAAATAAATTAAATACTTATGTTGTACTAAGCAATTGCCAATCACATGCATTTATATAAACTATACATGGCAATTATTCAGTAGAACAATAAGCATATATATTTTTACTATTAGTGATTTCAGATAAACAACTTGTATTATCACTAATATTAAAAATATCACAATTAATTGCACGCTGATACCAATTATTCGATATTTATCAATAATTTCAAGATGCAAGAAATTGTGCTTCTGTTTTTTTTTTTTTTTATCAAATCAAAATTATGAAACTAATAAACATTGAATTGCTTCAATCCATAATTTCAATAAGATAAAATAAATTCACTAAATACTAAAATATTCATTGGATTGAATATTAGCATTTAACTTCCTACGCCATATCTAATAATTGTCACTTTGCATATTGTAAGCATGCTCATAACAATTATTAATTGACATACGTAAGCCCGAGGTATTAGTTGAAAAGAAATTCACAGGTCCTTTGAATAGGGAACAAATAATACTTGTGATTCTAATAGCAACTCCTCGCAAACAAGAAATATTTTCTAAGTATATAAAATATTGAGCGTTTTATACACATAACTTAGAAAATACTTCATCTTTCAATATTAGTGAGTTTTGAAATATGCAATAATTATTTAGAACAGAAATTCTAAATACCGTCACTAATATCAAAAGTGTCACAATTATTTGTAATAAAATATTTAAGAATATCAGAGCAAAATATCAGAGCAATTAAGCAAGATATCATTGACTAATACTCAGCAAATATTTAAGACATACAAATAATTATGCTTCTTACTTATGCTAAGTAATTTAACTACCACTCATGCATATAACAATGTAAGCATGATAATTAAATTAATAGCAAAAAGTATGAGGATCTGGATTTCAAATAAATTCACAAGTCCTTTGGATCGGGAAAAAGTAATACTTGTGAACTCATTTGAGAATTCCTTGCAGATGGGATTTTCAATAAATATGCATATTAATATCCCAAGTTTACTAACCAACTTAGATAAAATAAATTCATCAAGTTATTTAGCAAAAAATCTGCAAGTTATTCGACTAAGGACAACTCTTAAAAGAAATGATACCTGGTGTCCATGCGCTTGTTCCTTAAGTGATGTGAAGAGATCAACAGTGTTGGTGGAAATTGACAGCTTCTAGGAATGACTTCCCTGTCTTTCGTACAACCTGCATTATCTATATCTATATAGCCAATTAGGTTAAACCTATTATCTTAAGGGTCCCAGATTCCAAGAATTGGTGATCCCCTAAGATATCTAACAATTCATAACTTAGCTATAAGATAAGATTCTCTAGATTCCACTTGGAAACTTGCACATCGGCATATCGAGAATTAAGGTATACTTGCACAAATATATGTCATTGTGTGTGCCTAGCATTTCTAGAGAGATATGTATAACCACTCTAATGTAAAATCATTTTTAAGTAATTCACAGTTAGAGAGTCATACCATGTCCTTGACGTTTTGCTTGAATCCTTTACCTCCGTCATAGAAAAGCTTGCGAAGAGAATGATATACAAATTGTAATGGATCTGCACCTTCATCTTCTAGCTCACCATTCAGGAGTGCACTTGTTCACATTCATCTGTTAGATCTTCATGCTTGAATGCTCCACATGTGCTAGGGATACCAATTGTTTGGTCTTAATCGTTGGGTCCCTGAAAATTGTTAGGTCCCCATTGATGAGTCCCAAAGGATCAAGTCTCGTCACTGGTGCTTACTGCTTGATCTAGAAAGTCCCGAAGATTCTGTTTCCATCATCGTCGATACCTTCTACTTTAAAGTAACCTGTAGCAACCAGTTTGGCTTTGTCCCTCATAACAATGCCAATAGTCATCCAGTTTCTGTGAACCCCTACTATACCAATTTCAGCTTCGACTTTAGTGGTCTGTGGTCTGGGTTCCAGCTTCAGTTGTTTTCTGCCTTCGAACTGATTGAGATCATCTTGCATTGCAATCACCCAATCTGGATCAATCAGTGCTTCTCTAGATATCAATTGTTAGTTGTTAACAGTTGTTCTTTACTTTGCATAGCACTTCTAGCTTCTACACACGAATCCGGATTACTAAGAACGAGATTCCAGGATTGAATTTGACTTCAGACCTTTTGTCTTGGCAGAAATGTTCTTGATGAAATCCTTTGATTTTCATTGTTGAGTATGACTAGTAGATCCTTCTTCTATTTGCTCCCCTGAGTTGCTGCTAAACATTAATTCCTTCTGCAACCTCAGCTTCTACACCAGTATCTGAATTTGTCAAAGATTCAGAATAGTCGTTCACTTGAATGCTTGGGAGCTTGGTGTAGATATTCATTACATTCAGACTTTTAATCACTTCTGAGTAGCCAAAGAGAATTATTCCATGAGCCCTAACTTCTTGTCAAGTTACTCAAATAAATCTTCATTAAAAATCAATTCCCTTCAAACACACGAAAGAGCTTCAGTGTTTGCTTCTGGTTGGCCATTAACTCAAATGATGTCTTTCCACGATCTTGTTGATTAAAGCAGCATGCTGTGTTAATTGCTTCAGCTTCAAAGTACCTTTTCAGTTCAGACTTCATTTAGAACTTCACTCGCGAAATGCAGTTCTAATATCTGACTTCAAAGTTCTCACAGCTTACCAATTGTTTCCAACTTGATCTTCCTTATTTGATCAATCACCATTGTGACATTTTGTCTGTTGAATGTTCGAACATCACCAATTTGTAATTAGGGTTACCAATTTCAATCACCACTAAGCATATGACTTTCATGAATTTTCTTCAGTGTGATGTTTCCATTGACTTCCCTATGTGACATACTTCAGAATGTCCTTCTAGAAAGAATTCCATATGAAGCAGTCCTCTCACCAATTTCATCTCTATCAAAGAATCCATTGCCTTGCTGACTAACAAGTAAGAGAGCTTCCTTTGCCATAGCTAACCCTTCGTTGATGAACCTTTACTAAAAAGTTCACTTTACCTTTGCATCGAAATTCCATGTCAGCTACGAACAAACTTCCTCACTCTCAGTTGAGCGAGCTTCCAACCTTCTTGTTTGAGATCAAACACTTCTCCAGAAAACCCTTGACGAAGAATTCCCAAGTGCCCTTTAAAAAGTGCTTAAGTCCTTCCACAAGTAAGTTGCTTCCACTGATGACAGTTCTTAATATATGATAGCCATATCCCTTGTACATCCTTTGCTGTCATCTCCAAAGGTTACCATCGGGGAGGCCTTCTCAACCAATTGTGATGTCAGAGCTTTAATCTTAATCATATGCCTCGAACAATAAATGTCACGAAGTCACATAACTCTTGCCTTTCATAACATACTCTGCAATCACAAATGATCAAGCTTCTTGGTACTCAACTTTAATTGAGTCCAGATGGGTTAGAGATATTATCAAAGGTAACAACAGCTTCAACCTTAACATGCACAAACTTATCTTTGACTGATCACTTCTCATATACAGCAGCCTTGACAAAGTAGTCTTAAGGCTATGATACTAGTGATACCAACCTAACTTAAGGTGGACTAGCAGTCTTTACCCTATTGTGATTCTTATACATGCTTTGTCTAAGATTATGCAAGTCCTAAGATATGCATTTTCAAATTTAACTAAACAAGCATGTAAGTAAGAACACATGGTAAACATTTAGCTTCAACGCATTGTAGATAAGAATTATGCAATTCAGGCATGTTATGCATATTAGAAAATTCAATACTCAATCTTCTAAAAGCACATGGATAGTAGAACTAACAAATTAATTACTAATTCTGTCTAATCCATTCTGTCGTTGTCTAACATTTAAACTATCTCTAATTACCTAAGTCAGTTTTAGATTAATCCTCGAATCAACAAATATTACTGACTACTTAGATAATTCTACCATCTTTTATTATTCTATCCCTAACAAGCAATACATGATCTAATATGACATTTAAGTGCAACTATGTGAGTAAAAGCAAATCATATGAAAATAAGCACATAAACAATTAACAAGTCATTTGACATTAAGAACAAATAAAATCTGATCTATGACCTGTTTATCTATTAGCAATTTTCACAACATTAGCAGATGTATTAAATCACAAAAGATTTAACTCAAGTTCCAGCAAATGTTTAGGGATACACCTAACCGTCTAGAACACCCTATCTAATTCTAAATATTCATTTTACTGTAAATAAAATCAAGTATGAAATGTACTAATTAAACTCATGAATCCTAGCATGCAATCTTATTCTTAGCAATCAATTAAGCATTTAAGTCCTAAGATGCTAACATGCTGTCATGAATATAATACATTTCAAAACTTAATAAACATACAGTTCTGAATTAGATAAACGTATACTAGTTAGAATGTGTACCTGTGAAGTGCATAGTGATTCATCTCCAGTGTTGGTCATTGATGCCAGATATCCATTTGGTTCATCACTGTCACTGATAGAATCAGCCTTGCATTTAACTTCATCAACAAATGCTTTCCCTTGCTGCATCCTCACTAATGCCTGAGATTCCTACTTCAACCCAACATAGTGTCTGTCATCATTTGCTTGTACAGGCTTCTTCAAATTATGTAGCAAACCCCTGATCTTGTCTTTCATAATCAACCATCCCTGTCTTGCAACCGCCTCTTGAACTGTTCTTGAAAATCTCCTTTACGGAATTTGTAGGTAATGACCTTAGATTAAGAATTTGGATTCCGTCTGAATCTGATGTCATTGAACTTCCTGTTGCCCTGCAGGCTTGATTTGTAGTTCAGTTCTCAAGTTATTCCAAAGTGTCAAATTCACATGCAACACCTTGACCACTACCTCGAGCTACAACATCTTCAATTCAGCTTCTAGGATCATTTCATTTCTGTTCAAAGGTTCTCAACCTTGACTTCAATCAAATTTGGTTCCTGGGTCACAAATACAGTGGATATGCTAACAACCTGCTTTACCAAATATTATCTTCTTCAACTCTTGTTCTAGTTCATAGGCCTTCAGCACATACAGGTCTTTTACAGACAATGTGGTTGTATCTTTAAATCCCTGTTGGCTGTATCCTGTGTTCCAGATGATCTGCAGTGTTAGCACGAACTTCCTGTTATCTCCCTGTAGAATAGTCTTTAAGGCTTGTACAGAGATTTCAGGTTGTCCAGTCTGTTCTCCTTCACTACTTCAACCCCTAAGATTTTTCATCCAAAAATACAACTCAAATTAACCAAAACCTGTACCCAAATTAATCTCTTCTTTTGCAGCTTCCAAAATATTAGTGGGATCCTATGGAGTAAACCTCTGAGGAAATTAGTACCACTATTTCTTCAACCTGTTCCAGAATTAACTTCATTGGATAATCTTCAGTCAATCTCTGTTGTCTTCAATACCCGGAAAAATCTTCAACTACAAACCCTTTAAGCACCCTCGAATTAATATTTAAGAAAAATTTAGATTTACAGAATTTTTAATTTTCTTAGAAAATAAATTAATCAAAAAATAAAAATATACAATAAATTAATTTTCAAGAATTTCGAATTTTCTTAAAAATTAAAATATCGTAAATTAATATTTAAGAAAATTTTAGTTTTCAAGAATTTTAAATTTTCTGGAAAAATAAATAGATCTAAAATAAAAATTAAAGAGTACAAAACTTGGGGTACCAAACTGATATTTTGGGTGAGTGGCGCCTAGATTTCTTGTGGCGCTAACACAGGGTAATACAGAGGAGAGGCGCAACATAAGCTCAATTTGCTTATAAATGAACAAGTACAATTTCAGTGGCGCCGCGAGTCATTAACTCCCCGCGCGTGTACTGCTCCTATATGTTTGTGTTGTTGCGCTGTAATCGTTAGTTGCGCCGCGCGTGAGAAACCCATAAAACTCAACCTTCACATTTTCACAGACTGTCGGCTGCTTCACATTGATGTTCATGAAAATGGACAACCGAAAATGTTAACTAAGTTAAAAAAAATAAACTTTATTAAATTATAGAATAAACTAATTAAAATTTATAACATAAACTTATAAAAGTTTATAAAACAAATTTTATGAAAGTTTATAAAATAGATTTAATATTAAGTTTATAAAATAAACTGATTAAAATTTATAATATAAACTAATAAAAGTTTATAAAACAAATTTTATAAAAGTTTATAAAATAAATTTAATATTAAGTTTATAAAATAAACTAATTAAAATTTATAATATAAATTTATAAAAGTTTATAAAACAAATTTTATAAAAGTTTATAGAATAAACTTATTAAAAGTTTATAATTAAACTTATTTAACACGGTCTCTTTTTGAGTAAGCAGCTTTGGCTTGGTGAGCTACACTGGGCTACGAATCCTGATTTGTATATCAATCAGTCAGCTCTGATACCAATTGTTAGGTCCCGAAGTATCGTAGAAGGGGGGGTTGAATACGATACTCACAATAATTTAAATTCTTTTCGGAATTTGCGGATAAATAAATTATTGCTTCAGAGAGGGTTTGTCCATTTGTAGTGTTTAGGTGAGCTGCCTACTAATTTTCTGTGTTTATGAATAAACATTAAAGTTCTAGAAAATTAGCAGGTAAATTATGGAGACAAGTTTCCGGGAATATATCTTTCATATATAAACCCAGAGGGTTTTGCTACACCCAGTTAAAATTAACTGGCTTCCAAAGAATAAATTAATTCTTTGCTACTAACACAAAAATATAAGGCTCAGTTCCTATACAAATATATCTAAATTAGTACAAGGAAAAACTGAGTCCGTAGGGAGTGATATCTAGGAGCCCTGAGCATTTTTCATTAAAGAACCAGGTCCTAATATCTGACCGGGAGCAAGGTATGGGTGTGTATAATTTATGCTCTTGCTCCGGCCATGGCAGTAGCTCTCTACATTATTTTTGTTAGAGAAGACGACTCCTCTCTTTTATTGGTGTAGACTTTAAATCAAATAAAGTAGGCTGCTGTAATTTGATTGGCTAAGGGCTGAGTGGCGCCTGTAGAGTGAATCCCCTGTAGTGGCGCCAGTAAATTCCTGCCTTAGCTGAATTAACCAAGTCATATTTTTGTTGCGCCTAATACATTGGATACACTGTGATAAATCAAGTGGCGCCTCAGAATTTAGACTAAGTTAAAATGAGTGGCGCCTGTTAACTGTGTGGCGCTAGCACTGGAGATGCCCTGTTGTGGCGCCACTCAAAGGCCTTAGAAATTATTTGTTGAGACTTTTGGCGCGTGTGAATTCATTTCCATGGTCAAAGTGCAGTTTGGTCACTGCACTTTGACCCTCTATTTAATCCTTGATTGAAGTTCACCAACTTCCATTTCTTGTACCAAAGTCTTGCCACATTACACCCTGTACCCTGAGCTGTTCCCGTTCTTCGACAGTAGTTCAGAAACTTTCACTTTTCGTACCAAGGTTGTGACACTTTGCACCCTGCACCCTTTGAGCTGTTTAGCTGTTTGGCTGTAGCCTCTACAAATTACTTTTCGTACCTTAATAAATAACCGTTCTTTTCAAGTACGTTCTTCAGCTTAACAATTCTTCTATAGTTAATACTCAGATTCCTTTCACAAACTGCTGACGCCTAGTGCAACTGGTCTGGTTCACAGACGACTAACTTTGATCCAGGTCTTCGTATTATTGCTTTACTTGCATTGTTAAGTTTGCAGCAACTTCATTGCTTCGAACACTGACTGTCAATAAACACTGTAACTTCACTGGAATCTTTTCTGGTACTTAGACAACGTCTCCATTATTACCACAATTTTGAATACTTCATTCTCTGTTCTTCACTGACGCTTGAACATACAAATGAACTTCTTTCAGTGAGTATAACTCCAAGACTGCAGCTGTCTTCTTTAACCTTTGTCTTTACCATGTCTTCAATCCTTCTAGATTCCTATGCTTCGAACACTGTCTATCTTCAATCAATGCCTTTACACTGAAATCTTCTAGTGGCACTTCTATACTGAATCTTCAACACTTCTGAAACCCTGAAAGTCTTCAACCATTATTCTTCACTGAGGCATGAACATATAAATGAACTTCTTTCAGTGACCTGTAGTAGACTCCAAAACTTCTTCTAATGTCTTGATTCACTGTATTTGCCATGTCTTCAATTCTTCCTGATTTCTGTGTAGGCGTAGTATTATTTACTTGTCCTGTTCTAGTGTTGAGTTATCACGATTTCTATTTATACAGCTTCGTAATCTCCAAAAGGGACCTTCATTTTTAAGGCCCGAAACCGAGCGACAAACACTAACAGAACGATTTTTAGAGCGAGGACACCCAGACCAAACACCGTCCCTTCATCTTGAAAATCTTGACACGCGTATGACAGCAATTGAAATTGAAATTAAGCAGTTCGGGCAGTCGATGGGGCAGTTGGGGATCAATGTTGGTGACAATCAACGAGCTCTTGATGACTACGCAACACGGATGGCCAGTCAAGCAATAGCATTGGATGAGTTGACAAATAAGGTGAATGACTTAGGCCATGCTGGTGGTATCTTGGGCAGCACTCTGAATGAGAGAATGGGAGCAGTGGAGAGCATAATGCATACCATGGCGACAGAGATCAGCAGGATGATGTATGCAGTTCGAGGCTTTGTTCCCCCCGAGTGCTTTGACGAATAATTTAATCAGCCTCCCCCTGATACTGATAATACTGGTGGTGCTGGAGGTGCTGGTGGAGCTGGACCCTCGGGTTCTGGTTTTGGTGGTTCTCATGCAACTGCTGGATCTGGCGAGAAAGGTGGGGTTGGGGATAACTCACCTAAGGGGGAGAGTGGTAAGGAGACGAGACAGCAGTCGGTAATAATTGAAGAAATTGAAGAACAAACTGCTGATGTTGTCAAAGAAAATGAGCCAGTGAATGAAGAAGAGGCTCAAAGAAAGAGGAAGGGTAAGGCAGTGGTGGCTGAACAAGAAGAGCCATTCAGTGACTTGAGTCGTCATCAGGAAGAGGCACATGAAGTACTTGATTCAGATTCTGATATGGAGGATGTTCCGTTAGCACATGCTATTAGAAGATCTTTGAAGGAACAAGGTGGAGGTGCTGGAATGTCTTCCGGACAGCCTGAAGAAATACCTGTTGATAAGGAAACTCTAGAAGCCCAACAGTTGGCCTTGGAACAAGCTCAGTTCTATAAAATGAAGATGATGCAGGATGAGGCTGTTTTCCTTGAAAAGAAAGCGGAGCTTAAGAAGAAACAGTATGATCATGAGCTTGTAAGGTTAGCTGATCCTCAAGTAGATCTGGACAAGAAAAGGATTGGACAGAAATGAGATGATGCAAGGAAGATTCTTTCGGGAGTTTGTGCAAAAGGAACTCATAACAAAGAGGCGGAAACTTGTTCTACAACTTGAACTTGCAGAATCCACTGATTGTTGACTACATAAATGCTTTGAAAAGGTTAATCTCAAAAGTCAGAGTTGGATATAATGCAATGGTTAAGGAATGGCAGGTCATCTTGTCTTTAGTCGAAGGAGTCCCGACATCTTTCTTATATGTGGATGATCAATTCATTTCGAGAAGATCTGCGTCAGAGTTGTTCTTGCTAGCAACAAAAATTCAATATTCTCAAGCTGAGGAGCTTAGCATTCTGTATAGGGATCAGTTAATGCAGCTAGCAGAGGACAAGGGACCAGAATTCTCAGCGAATCCTGATATTGTTCGGATGGTTGTTGATGGAAAGATGAAGAGGGTGTGCTTAGAGGAAAATGACCTAATGGCTCTATCAGTGGAATCCCTAAAGGCGGTATGTAGGCAAATGATGAGTAAGGGATTCACTTCTGACATTAAGGAGAAGTCAGTGGAGTTCATTGAGAGGGTCATATTCAAAATGAGCAATGAAATCTGGAAGTGTGACATTATTGCTCCAAACCCTCTAGACAATGTAAAGATTGAGCCGGAGCTAATTGAAAGAAAGTGGAATATTCTACAAGCTGTTAAAAATGTAGATGAAGCTCTGACTCTTCCTTCTGGATCACTGGAACAAGGAGAAATAAGGGAGGCAGTCGGTGTTCCAGGGAGAGATAGTGTGTACTGGATACACTCATATGACAATGACACAGCTGACGCTTTAGCATTCATAGACGCAGACCAAAATCAAACATTGTTGCATATGAGTAGGAAATGGCTGCTGCAGACTCAAGATGCTGCTTTTCTGGAGAGAGTTTTAGAAGTATTCAAATGGGGCGAAGTTGAGAATGAGAATGTAGATGAGAAGCAGAGACTCCTGAAGTACTTATCTGAAGTAGTGGTGGAAAAGAAGCGAATGGAGCGAGATGCGGCTAGTGTCCACAATACTAACCGTGTTAAAGGCTACCCTAAAATGATCTATTGTCAGTTTAAGGCTGATAAGTCTCATTGGAAGTCACAGCTCATAATGAAAAATTTTGAGGACATTCCAAAGATCAGAACTACTCAGGAGGTGGACAAACTCAGAAGGCTTTTCAGGCATCCTTATCCAGAGCCCAGGAATCCTCTAGAAATGGAAGCGGTAAGTCTGTTGAATGCAAGGTGGAAGCAGCTTCATGATCCAGTTTACAAGAAAGAACAACAACAGAAGGAAAGGCGCAGAAGGTTGAAGGAGGAGAAGCGCCAAGCTGAAGAAGTTAGGAAGAAGAGACGGAATTAGAATTAACGGTCAGAGTGGTGTGAACTTGAAGTTGGAAAAACTTCATATCTTTTTGGTTGGTTTAACTCACTTGAGGAAAATTCACCTGATCACGGTATGCGAGATAGGTTAACTTACCATACTGTAACCGTGAATCAGAGTGGATCCAATAAGGTGATATAAGTTTGACTGAAAAGTATGAAATAATCCAGGTGATAGGAATCACTCAAATGATCTTTAATTCGAAGTTCGAATTTTCTGTCTAGCTTAAGTTTTATTTATTCTAGTTCTTTGAATTATTTTCAAGTTTATTTCAGTTGTAATTCAAATAAGACAGTAATGTTATTTATCTTTTTCTCGTCTCATTGTTTAGTTGAGTTATCCCTTTGTTAATTTGAATGTCATTGTTAGACTATCAAATAGGGGGAGATTGAAAGGCAAAGTGTCTAAACTTGTAACACTATAACTTATATAACTCAACTAAGAGAAAAGATACTTAACAAGAAGACAATCAAGAACATGAAGTCACAAAGAAATCAATGTTAACTATGAAGACAAGGTAATTGATACAATTCAATTTGTTAACAATGATCAAACAAAGAAGAAATCATTGAAAGAAGTTCAAGACAAAGTTGTTCATGCCTTAGTGGTTTGTAACTTAAAGATTCAAGATCATAACTATCAGTATCAATAAGACAAATTGATTTCAAGTGAACAAGAAGGAAAGCAATGATTGGAAAGCCACATTACTAATTGAAAATGGTAATCTATTCAAGAAGCAGAGACACTATCAAGACTAGTCACTTATGAATTAGACCATTGCATCAAGTGTCAGGACATTGATAGTATGTTTGTGTCAGTAATAGAGATCCAAGTTCAAAGAGCTTGTTGAAGAATTTGGAAAACATAAAGAAATCACAAGTTCAAAATGATGTATTGAAGTTTCAAGTTGAAGCCCAGAATTTTTCTAAGTACAAAATGTTCGAGATGGCCAAGTAGAATATTCCTATGTAGAATATTCGACTTAAATGTTCGAGATGGCCAAGTAGAATATTCCTATGTAGAATATTCGACTTAAATGTTCGAGATGGCCAAGTAAAACATTCCTATGTAGAATATTCGAGATAGATATTCGAGATGGCCAAGTAGAAGTTCTCAAGTAGATGTTCTACATGAAGGGCAGTTTCAACATGACACATGGCATCATCTAATTGGCATATTTTCAAGCTTTCAAGATTAGATAAGATTTATGTGGACATCATTGGGCCACGTATATCTTAATCTTTGAAGACTACAAGACATAGATTACAAGTAGTATAAATAGAAGTACTTGTGTATTTTTTTAAGAGAGCAATATTTTCGAGATAAACACTTGTAAAAGAGAGAGAGTATATTCACAGAGCTTAGTATCATTTACTACCCTCTTTACTTCTATTGTACTTTGTAAAAAATGTTGTAGCAACCCTTTCAAGTTATATATAAGACATATATTCCTTGAATCATTGTGTTCATTTATTACATAGTATTTATTGCTTCATTAATTCAAAAAGTTGTATTCACCCCCCCTCTACAACACATTTAGACCTAACAGCCAGGCATAAGCCTTTCTCGAGTTTCTTGAAATCCCGGCCGTTGTTGGACCTCCAGAGATCACGTTTATTACTGGGCCTCGAGGCTGTATCTTCTTGTCATGGTCATCATAATTCCTTCATCGCTCATTATAGTCTCGATTATCATTGTCGTTTCTATCACCTTCTTCGATGAACTTTCTGAGTTCTCCCCTTCTGATCAAGAACTCAAACTCATCTTTCAACTACCTATATTTATCTGTGTCATGCCCAACATCCTTGTGAAACTTGCAATACAGATTCTGATTCCTCTTCTTAGGATCAGTCTTTAGTGGCCATTGAAGTTCCATGTCTTTCTCAATGTCCAACAGGATCTCACTTCTTGGTGAGTTTAACCTTGCATACTTGGTGAACCATGGCCCCTGGCCAGCTGTTCTTGGGGTATAGTCGGAGTCTTTATTAGTTCTAGGATACTTCTCCTCAATATCATACTCATCCTTGACATCATACTGATCATGCTTACATTTTTTGCTACTCCACTCATTTCTGGACGAGTCGGTAGTCTTCTTCAAGCTTTCCTCAGCCTTGATATACTTTCCAACTCTCTCTTAGAGCTCATTCATACTTTTTATAACCCTCTTGGCTAAAGACTTCTTGAAGTTCTCGTATGAGGTCCCTTGCTGTAGCGCTATCATAGCTACATTCTGGTCTAGATCAGGGACCTTCAAGGCCTCCTTAATGAATCTGTTCATATAGTCCCTTAGGGATTCATTCTTTCCCTGATATATATTCATTAGCGAAGTTGAGCTCTTCTCATGAGTCTTGCTGCTGATAAACTGACCAATGAAGGTCCTGCTTAGATCTTTAAATGACCCAACAAAGTTAGGGGGTAAACGACTAAACCACCTTTGAGCCATACCACTAAGGGTTTGAGGGAACGCCCTACACTTGATGGTGTCATTGACGGGCTGCAGCAGTAGTGCATTAGAGAACGTGAGAACATAATTTGAGGGATCTCCTGTTCCATCATAGGCCTTGATTGTTGGCATCTTAAACTTCCTTGATATCTTTTCATTCATAATATTCTCTGTGAAGGGGGTGTGGGATCATCAGGATCTCCAAGGGGCAATAAGTCTTGAGGTTCAGCCCTAACATGACTTGTCTTTGTTTGCCTCCTTGTAGGGGGCTAATCTAGATCTATTACATATGCATTCCTTGCTAATCCTCCAGCTCCCTCATCTCTCGGGCGTTGCTGCCTTGCTAGCTCCCTTTCCGGGTCTTTCCTTAGTCATTGAGCTTCAGCCTCATGAGCTCGTATCCTCTCTTGTAGGTTTGCGGAGTCAGTGTTTTGAGGCCCTCGGGGCAGGGTACTCCTCCCTTCAAGGGGCTCCTTACTAGGTCACCTCCTTCTAGGATTAACGTCCTCATCAGTTATTCCATCATCAGTCGAATGGGGTCTAGAAAAATATCGTTTCCCCCGATGTGATCCATGTGGGGGCAGTATCCCTTTCTCCTAGGAGAGCTCATAGTTAGATGGAAGCCCACATTAAGGGTTGCTAGGCAACTTCGTAGTGGAGACCTGCAATGAGAGAGGAGCAACAAAAGTAGTATTGAGGGGTGGAATTACCTGGAGTGGAGGGACAGAGGCATGGATTGACATGTCAGGATTGGAAGGATGAACGATGACACTCAGGGGTCCCATTCAACCGGCACTTGTTTCAGGGTCCTCAACGGAGGTGGTTGGGACAACAACTCCTTGTTCTTAAGTTGCAATAAGAGGAACGTTGGTGTCAACAGTGGAGTCAGGGATCTCTCCTTCGAATATGCTCGTAGTACTTCGTGTTCTTGCCATGGTTGCTATTCTTTTCCAACAGACGGTGCCAAATATTACGGATTAAAAACGAGGTCGTCTTTAATACGCAAACAATGCTAGGGTTTGGGGGAGCTTCAAGCTTTAATGGCTGCATTAACGTTTCGTGACTATCTCGGGTCCTCGTTAACTGCCTATTTATCTTAATGTATGTAAGAATCAAGCTAATAACGTAGTTCTAATGTTGAAGAGTTAGTCCCTTTATATAGGCGCACGAGGGCCTTGGAGTTAGATTAGGGTTAGAAGACTTGGGGGCCAAGTCTCCTACTGACGTAAGGTTGTTGTAACCTCTAAGGAATGAGAGCCTTCGTTGGAATCTAGCAGGTGAGGTTTATCTTTGAGATTGGGCTTCTAGAGCCTTCCATAGATGAGGGGTCTCATAGGACTCTTCCCACGCTAGGGTTTCTAGATCCTTCTATGATGAGGGCCTTCAACAGACTTCTTGCACTTTTACTGAGCCTTTATTAATTAACTTCGTAATTAATTAGAAATTAATCAATAACAAAGGCTTAATGTGCCAATGGCTTCAACAAAGCTTGTGAGCTGGACTTACAAATCCAGTTGATCCTTGGATTACAAATCCAGTTCACCCTAGGATTTATTTTCCTAGTTCGTTTTAATAGACCATGCCTTTGGACCATATGAGGTCTAATAAATGAAATAATAAATGCTATATTTATTATTTCCCTAGGGCTATTTTTTACCCATATCAGTTATCAATTGATGTATTATCAGTCGATTGATAATTATCAACTGATAAGTTTTCTATTGATATATTGACATCAATTGATGGGGGAATTCTTGGGTATTTAATTTCTTTGAATTTCTACATCATCATCACTTTCTTCATAATTACTAGTTCATTCATTTTCAAAATGCAACAAGTCATGATGTCCTTCATCAAACAACCCTTGAATCTTGTTATCATCAAAGACTACATGCATAGATTCCATAACAATGTGTAATCTAAGATTGTAGACTCTATAAGCTTTGGTTGTTATTCTATATCCAACAAATATAGCCTCATCAGGTTTGGCTTCAAATTTTCCCAAATTTTCACCTTTATTCCTTAGGACAAAACATTTGCATAAAACACATGAATAAAATTAACTATTGGATTCTTGTCTTTCTTCAACAATTGATATGGTGTTTTTCCTTATAGTTGAATGACCATGAAAATATTTTGAATGTAACATGCAATATTATTTGCTTCTGCCAAAAAATATGTAGGAATTTTTGCTTCTTCTAACATTGTTCTAGCAACTTCAATTAAGATCCTATTTTTCCTTTCAACAATTCCATTTTGATGTGGATTCCTTGGTGTAGAGAAATGATGAGTGATACCTTCTTCTTCACAGAATTCTTTGATTGTTGCATTCTTGAATTCAATACCATTATCACTTATTATTCTCTTGACCTTCCATTTAGAGCCATTGTCAACATTTCTCACATGATTTATAATGAAT
The DNA here is from genome assembly GCA_028671895.1 of Oenanthe sinensis. Taxonomy (NCBI): domain Eukaryota; kingdom Viridiplantae; phylum Streptophyta; class Magnoliopsida; order Apiales; family Apiaceae; genus Oenanthe; species Oenanthe sinensis. The sequence continues at coordinate 18,599,398 of CM053807.1, forward strand.
TTGCTTGCCTCATCCTTGGAGTGTAAACCCAAGTATATCTTGTGAAGTCATCCACAATTACTAAGGCATACTTCTTCTTGGCAATTGACAAGATGTTGACATGGCCAAACAAATCCATGTGCAATAATTCCAGAGGCTTATCAATTGATGATTCTGACTTTGACTTGAATGATGTTTTCCTTTATTTTCCTTTTTGACAAGCATCGCATTGTCCATCCTTGGTGAATTCCATCTATGGAATGTCTCTAACCAAATTCTTTCTAACCAATTGATTCATTGCTTTGAAATTCAAATGGGCTAGCTTCATGTGCCAAATCCAACTTTCATCTGTATCGGCCTTGCTAAGTAGGCATGTCATTGAATTTGCCTTTACAGAGTTGAAATCAGCTACATAGACATTTCGTTTTCTTCCACCGGTTAAGAGAATTTCACCAGATTCTTTGTTAGCTATGATGCATGATCCAGTTAAAAACCACACACCATTTCCATTATCACATAGTTGACTAATACACAGTAAATTGTGCCTCAATCCATCAACTATTGTTGCAGGTTCAATGACAACATTTTCACTTGCAATTGAGCCACATCCCAGAGTAAAATATTTGATGTTGTCTCCAAAAGTAACTCCTAGGCCAGCCTTTTGCATAAACTTTGTGAGCAGGGACATATCCCTAGTCATGTACCTAGAATATCCATTATCTAGATACCAGAGATTCTTCTTCTCATTTCCCTGCACACAATCAAAACAATGAAGTTTCTTTTGGTACCCAACTTGCCTTGGGTCCTCTTTTATTAGTTATAGCCTGAGCCTTAGTTTCCAACTTTGGTTCCTTTTATTTTGCTGGGTGTAAATTCACTTTAACTTTGGGAGTTAAATTTTGGGGCTCAAACACCTTGGAACACATAGCAGACATATCATGCACATTTTCAATCTTGACATTTTGACTATCATGAATGTTATCAGGTATAGGCATGTTCCATAGCATTTCAGACATGTTCATATTGGCATATGCAAAGAAAGTATTATACATGTATGGAACTTGTGCATAAGGCATGTGAACATTGGGTGCAACTAAATTAGAAGACATGGCATTCATGAGCATAGGATTGGCAAGCATGACATTTGTGGACATGGCATGTGCAGTTATATCATTTGCATGTATGGAATTCTTTTCTTTCTTGCAATGCATAGACAAATGATTTACACTACCATATTTAGCACAAACCTTTCTAGGTGCATACATATCAGGAGTGTAATTATTGTGCTTGTTTATGCCTACCTTTCCATTCCTATTCTTTTTCTTTCTCTCTGACTTAGGGTTAATAACTTCAACATGTGCTATCTCTTCTAATTTTTCTTTTAACTATTTCTTGGATAGTCTACCAATGTTGATCTTCTCAACCTTAATCTCAACTTGATTCTTGGTTTCAGTTTCATTCACAAACTTAATAGGGGTGCTAAACTTGTTCATCTTGTTAGCCATTGATGATTTACTTGTCAATGTATGCCTATCAGTTGATTCAACATCAATCGATTGATAATCCTTATCAGTTGATGAAGGATTGACAGTCGATTGATCTTTATCCATTGAGGTTTCAACCAATGGCTTGCCTAAAGATTTAGAGGATTCTCCTAGAGTATCTATACACTGAACATCATTAATTTATTTGGCAATTTTAGGAGACCTATTCCATGTATTGATGGTTTAAATTTCTCCAGCCAATTGTTCTTCTAACAATGTTTCTCTTCTTAAAATATTAACTAGCTCATCTCTAGCATCCTTACTTTCTTGCTTGAATCAATCTAAACAGACAAATTCATTTTCAAGAAATGCATTCCTCTCAGTTAAGGCATCAATGGTGTTCTTTAACTTGAGATTTTCTTTGTTTAGAGATTTTAGAGTGACATGCAAATTGTACAATTCATTAGACATTTCATTGAATTGTAGACAACGAATATTCAGTGGACATCTTCTTTTATGATGCTTTCACAAAGAAAGGTTATAATGATTCTAAATTGACTCCCTCCAACATGCCCATCTATGGCTTCAATGGAGTGCAATCTCAAATAGAAGGAATAATACAGCTACCTATGACCATAGGTGAGGACCCTCGATAGTCAACTCAGATGCTGAATTTCCTAGTTATTAAGGCAAATACCACCTACAATGCAATCCTTAGAAGGACTGGGATACTTGCCTTTAAGGCAATAACTTCTACATATCATCTGAAGCTCAAATTCCCAACTAGGAACGGAGTAGGAGAAAAGAAGGGAGATTAGAAAATGGCCAGGAACTGCTATATGGCTACTTCAAAGACCGATGGCACTAGGGGCAGGTCTTACCCATTGAGGACGTGAATGTCCGAGATCAAGAGGAAAGAAGAGGGAAGCCTGTAGAGGACTTGGATCCCATCCCCCTGGATCCCTCATATCCTGAAAAAGTAACATATGTTGGGGTTTCACTCCCCAAGGACCTGAAAAACATTTAATTCGATTCTTGCAAGACAACAGTGACATATTTGCTTGGACAGCCGCTGACATGTCAGGGATAAACCCCAAACTTATTACGCATCGGCTGAATGTGGATCCTAAAAGGACATCCGTCAAGCAAAATGAGATAAATTTTTCTCTGAAAGGCAAGAGGCCATTAACCAAGATGTAGAAAAACTATTGGAAGTAGGGTTCATTGAGGAAATCTAATTTCTCGAGTGGCTGGCAAACCCTGTGATGGTCAAGAAAGCCAATGGAAAGTGGAGAATGTGTGTGGACTTCATGGACCTCAACGACGCATGTCAAAAGGACTATTTCCCCTTACCAAGGATAGACACGTTGATTGATGCCACCACTGGGCACAAGATACTTAGCTTCATGGATGACTTTAGTGGCTGCAACCAAATTAAGATGCACCCCAATGATGTAATGACCCGTATTTTTTTGACGTATTATTTTTATTTATTTATAAAAGACCTTGATGAATAGTGATTCTATGGATTTATGAAAAACTTTTAGCCCACACTAGGTAGATGATGGAATATTGGAAATCCGAAGATTCAATATTGTTGTATGAAGCAAAAGAGTGAATGCCAAAGCCGTCAGAATCTGAAGATTTTCACTTTTACTATTTGTTTTATAATTTGAAAGATATTATGGAATACGAGGATCCCGGCCTGACACGAACCCTATAACATGGAATTTTATAGGGTATAAGTGAAGTCAAAGTATTTAAATATTAAGAACAATTATAGTGAACACTACGTAACGAAACGTTTCCGAATAAAATTGAGATTAATATTGGGATCAAGCGATGAACGAATAACGTATCAGGAATTAAACAAATAAGGAAGCCATGCAAGTATCATGCAAGCCTAACTAGGAATTACAAGCCAACCAAGTAACCAAGTATTAGGTAGAAATATGGTTCCACAAATCATGGAATGGTGGAAACCAAGATCCCTAACTCATGGCTTTATTTTTACTTGGCCTTGAACTTTCACTCCACCAAGCCACACTTGTGTAAGAATGCAACCATGTAAAATACATACACATTATAAAAACAAAAATGCACCAACACAACAGCAATCAAAGTAGAAAAAGCTTCCCCCTCCATTTTCTTCCATTTGGCCTTTCAAGAAAAGCTAGGAAAGAAAATTTTCAAAATCCAAGATACACTAATTCCAAAATCACAAGATTTTGACCATAGCTTCTAAAAATATATCTAAGGTATGTACAAAATTTCATGGCCATCCAATTAGTATAGCATATCCAATCCTTGCTCAAAGATGAGGGTGAATAGTAACTCTGAAAATTACTAACTTGTTTCTTGATTTTCTCTTGAAAGTTTGAGGATGATAAGCATAGATCAAGGCTCCCTTAAGGCTTGCAAGATTTTTTTTAGTATGTGTAAGGATTCAAGAAAGGTATAAACACCATCTACCCTTTGATTTACTTTGAGCTATAAGTTTGAGTTTGAGTTATGTTCAAGTATATATTGATTTAAGGAGTTTGGATGTAACTGGTTGAATATTGTCGGTTCAATAATATGGGTTGATGATGGTGATGATTTTATGAAGTTATAAACTTATTTTGTTGTTAGATACATTGGTTTGATGATTGGGTTATTGGTTAATGGATTTAACAGAGTTAAATTCGGGAATCGTTCCGTTTATAGCCGTCGTAATACCCATTTGCTTTTAGACTTATTTTGACCAATAATTCCGAAATAATAATATACAGGAACTTGACACCACTGATATGGTTGTGTAGATCTTGTTTCATAGTTCATTTTGGTGCTTGAATCGTGTTATTTCAATTTACGGTTTAGGATAAAAGCCCGATTTAGTGCAAGTAGTTCGATTGAATCAAACTACTCCTTTAATCTCACTTTAGGACTATTATTGGACTACTTAAGAATGGTTATAAAATATTAAACTTGGATTATAAATACTTTATTCAGTTAGTAAGCTCACCGAGAGGATTCGTACAAAAAGATTAATATTTCGATTTTATAAAAATGTCGGAACCAAAGTTGTGCGATGACACTATTCACTAAAGAAGCTACTGTCTTGTTCAGTAAATTCGGGAAAATTGTTCCTCTGTCGAGGGCCAAACTTTGAATAGATTGTATTCTAGGCATTCTCTAAATCGTGCATGTGAAAATGGTGTATCGATTGAGTTAACGGTTTGGGAGAAATCAAGGTTTTAGTGAAAGCTAACGTAAATAGTAAAATTCCGTAGTTGACCCAATTTCTAAAATACTTTTCACCGAGTTAAGCTCATGTGTTCCATATCAAATTATTTTGATAATTATTACAAATATTCAAGAAGATCCTTGAGATGGTTTCATATTTAATTATGAATTTTCTGATTTATTAAAAATGTTGGAATGTGAGTCGCGTAATAGTAATTCTCAGGATAGTCAATTCTAGGGGCACTGTTTTGACGAGACACTTTGGCCAGGATAAAAGGATAATTTCGAGTCGGTTAAAACATGAAAGAGGTTGGGGAATAATATGAATATGTATTGGAGTGAAAAGATTAGATTAAAAGTCGTTGATGAGATGGTTTACGAACGGTCAAGATAGACCCAAAGAGGTCAATGCTGGATAAGATAAGTGTTAGTAAAATGACTAAGTACAAATTGAAGTTATCATAATGGGACATGATATGCGATTATACTTATTAGTAATATAAGTAGTTGATGAGATTCAAAGTACTAATTGGGATTATGATATCTATTGATAGAAAATCTGAAACGAGTGCGACTCTGAGAACGTATCTTGGACTCCAGGCAAGTTTTCTAACCCTACGTTTTTACATATTAAAATACTTATATTACTACGTATGGAAGTTTTCACATCCTTGAACTTTTATTTTCAAAATTTTATATTCTTGTTCTTGCATATGAAATTAAATTATGCTTATACAAGTTTTCGAAACCTGTGCTTTATATATTACTGTTATGATATAAATGTTTATCGAAATCTACAAATTGATTTAACTTCTGTTTAATCTTTCGTTAAATGTTTTAGTTTACATGCTATAAGATAATATAGATATAAGTCGGTGTTTATAAAGGTTCTAAGTGTAGAGTGGGTATTCGTATTTTCGAACGTAGATCGGGAGTCAGAAGTGTTATTCTAAATATTGTCGTAACCCGGAAGTTACCTGAGACAGATTATTTTAAATAATGAATAAAAATATTCCAATATTTATATTTTGGATATTTTTATTGAGAAATATTTTAAATAGTGTTAATAAATATTACTTGAATATTTATTTAATTAATGAATATTATTCTAAACAATCATTTAAAAAGGGTTTATTAATTATTTATTATTTAATAAATATTATTTAAATGTTTATTAAATTTTCTATATTGATTAAAATTTATTTAAGGTCTTTGATAATTATTTTAAAATATTGTCTGACCTTCAGAAAATGATTTAAATATAGTAGGGGTTCCCAAATATTGATTTTATGTTTTATTAATTTTTTAAATACGAATAAAATATTCTTTGACTTATCAAAAATTGAGAATCCAGTCTAGGAAGTAAATAAATGATTTATTTTCCTCGAATATGATTTTGTTTTGGGATCACCGCCCTACTTTAATTAGGGTTTTCAACTTATCAAAATCAAAGAGATTTTCCGAGTAACTCCCAGGTTGTGATTTTTCAAATGATTTTCATTTCTCGATATATGAGATCAGTTGACGGAGGTCAACACATACATTGTGATATTTTTACATCCCCGAATATTTCGGAAGTAACCCATCAGAGATTATGAATCTATTAACAAGTAAGATACACTTGGAGAATTATGATTAAATTCCGGTTCCAGGTTAAATGGATGAATCCATTAACAAGTATGATATACTTGAGGAACTAGGATTAAATTCCGGTTCCAGGTTAGATAGATGAATCTATTAACAAGTATGATATACTTGGGGAACTAGGATTAAATTCCGATTCCAGGTTATAGATTGTTCCATTGGACTAAGACGTAATTGACCCATATGAGGTCTAGGGTGATTCTCAATAACGGTAGATAACACCGTGGCTCCCCCTTTTACATGTAGAGAAATAACAAGAGCTGTCGTATGTTACGACTGATCATCGTGTATGTACGGTAAAAGCGTGGTATAATGCTTTGGATACAGTCTCATCTTCCAATTGGAATTGTGCTGCAACATCATAATGAAAGCCTATGAGCTGAGTTATTGATGGTGTTGTCAGTGATTGATATCTTGATATTCCTCCTTACTCATCCGAGATGTTTTGATGAAAATTTATTTTGAAAACTTAAGCGGATACATGAGGTACACCAAACAGTTTATAAATCTTTAATTAAAATGTTTTACTGGATTTTAAACCTTACAAATGTTATGGTTCAAAGTGATTTGATTTGCTTATGATGAGAAACAACTATTATTCCAGTATCTTGAACTGTGTATTTACTATATTAATGAGAGTTTAGCAAAACTATATTTGACGCTATTTTGCTAAGGTATTGATAATATTATTTCAAAATTGTGGACTTAATTAGTTCATTGAGTTTTATCTCAAAAGCTTCAGAGGAAGTATGAAAGAGTGGTAACACTATATTCGATAGTGTCTTATTTTATATATTGAACTTAATTGTTCGAATTATATTCTTCGTCATTTCATGTTGAGTATAAATACTTTTACCAGAAAACTCTGACTAAATGTATCGTCGAAAGATAGTTTGTTATGCTTACCTTATACCGGTACCCTTATGTTATACTATTGAGATAGTAGTGATTATCATATTCTTGGATGAGAATCACATAGATAATTTGGTGGATGACTTGCTGAGCATTCTTTCGCTCACTCTTGCTTATATTAAATTTTTCAGAGAAAGTGATAATGCATTCGATTGGCTCCATACTTCGAGGAAGTAAATTAGGAGATTTACCTTTGAGGTGGTTCAGTTCAACATTATGCTACAGAAGTAAGTTGGATAGGCTTTCAGCGTTGATCTAGTTATTAATGTCACTTCGTGTAGAGGTTATCATTGATAGCGTGAGATCCTGGATAAGTACATTTGGTTTGTAATAACTAGTAATACTAGTTGTATATTGTTTCTAAGGCTATAACTCGTATGTGTGAAAGAGAGGGGTCTGTGATGTGATTTTGTTGTATTATTGAGTTATTGTAGGTTTAAATGATTGGATGGTGACGTGACGAATCAAATCCCTTACCCTGGGTTTAGGGGCGTTACAAATGACATCCCTAAGGTATCCCATTCATCATTGACTTTGGTGTTTTCTGTTATTTTGTTATGGATTTTAGACTTAAGAATGTAGGAGCAACATATCAAAGTCTTGTAATAAAATTTTCAAGCACCTAATTCGTAAGACCTTGGAGGTTTATGTTGATGACATGTTAGTCAAGATCCTAGACAAGGCTGATCACCTTGAGCACCTAAGAGAGGCATTCGAAGTTCTAAGAAACCATAAAATGATGTTAAAACCAGCCAAGTGTGCCTTTGGAGTGGGGTCAGGAAAGTTTTTAGGTCTGATGGTTCAAAAAGAGGCATTGAGGCCAATCCTGATAAGACTCAAGCAATCTTGGACATAGAGTCCCCTTAAACTGTAAAAGATGTCCAGAAGCTCATGGGAGAGTAGCAGCCCTAGGGCATTTCATATCCAAGTCTGGGGAGAAATGCTTACCATTCTTGAAGACCCTCAAGAAGGTCAAGGGCTTTGTATGGAATGAAGAGATCCAAGTGGCATTCGAGGAATTGAAGAAGTACATGGCTGAGCCACCTTTGCTTGCCAAGCCAACACTTGAAGAAGTGTTATACATGTACCATGCTATTTCTAGCTTAGCACTAAGCGATGTTCTTGTGAAAGAGGAAGCCATGTTTCAGAAATCCCTCTATTATGTCAACAAAATTATGCATGGTGCAGAGTTGAATTATTCAAAGGTTGAGAAATTTGCTTGTGCATTGATAATGGCTTCAAGGAAGCTACGCCCATACTTCCAGGCACATGTCATTAAAGTGTTGACAGACCAGCCCCTAAGAAACATACTTCATAGCCCCAAGGCCAGTGAAAGGCTAATCAAATGGGCAATTGAACTTGAAGAGTTTGAGATCCTCTATAAGCCTAGGACGACCATCAAAGCACAAGCTCTAGCTGATTTCATCATTGAATGTACCATTCCTAACCAAGAGTCGGGGGGCAGGAAGAGGCTAATGAGAATGAAAAGGAAAAAGACAATGAGGAAGTTGTCAAAGAAAAAGAATATTGGGTGCTCTTTCTTTATAATTTACAAAAATCATATGTGATACCATACCTGAAGTGTTTGAGACCCCATGAGGCTGAAGCTGCTTTAAGAAAAGTTCATGAAGGTGTGTGTGGGTAACACTTAGGAAGCAGGGGCCTTGCCCGCAAGAATTTTAGATTGGGATTCTATTGGCCTGAGATGCTTAAAGATATAAGGCCTATGTCAAGAAGTGTGATCGTTGCCAAAGGTTTGCGCCCATTGTTAGGCAGCCCCTTGAGATGTTGACATCCATCAACTCACCAATCCCATTTGCTATATGGGGGATTGATATCTTAGGCCTGTTTCCTATGGCCAGTGCACAAATGAAGTTCCTCATTGTTACAATTGACTACTTCACTAAGTGGATAAAAGCCAAGCCTTTGGCCAAGATTGACATAAAGAATGTAACTCAATTCTTTTAGCAGAATGTCACTTGCAGGTATGAGTTGCCAAAAATCCTAGTGACGGATAATGGGACTCAGTTTAACAACAAGGACTTTATTGAGTACTGTGGTAAGTACGATATTGAGTTGCGCTTCACTTTCGTAGCTCATACTCAGTCAAATGGACAAGTAGAGGTTGCCAACAGAATTATCCTGGATGGACTCAAAAAGAGAGTTGAGCATTCTCATGGGACTTGGATTGATGAATTACTCCCAATCCTATTGGCATATAGAACTACCTGCAAGACTTCGATAGGTGCAACACCATTTCAACTAGCCTATGGGGCTGAAGCAGTGGTGCCCGTTGAAGTTGCTCAAACATCGCCAAGAGTATAGGGGTTCCCGACTGAAGCCAATGAAGAAAGCATGAAGCTTGCCCTCGACTTAATAGATGAGATATGTGATGAAGCCAATCCTAGAATCGTCGAGAATCAAAAGAAAGCTTCGTTTTACTACAACCTCAGAGTCAAGGAAAAGTTCTTTCGTGAAAGAGACTTAGTCTTGCGAAAGATTGAGGCCTCCAGAGCTGGTCCCCGAATTGGGAAGGGCCAACATAAATACAAGATAAAAATCCTAACTACTAAGCTTTATCACTCCTCGATGACCCCTCACTGCTCGAGGACCCCTCGCTTGATTTGGTAGATTCCTCATCTTCCGAAAAGCTAGAGCCAGAAGAAGTCTTAGCCGTCAATTTCTGAGGAGTTGCCTCAGGAACAACCTTCATAGGCATAACTCGACGAGTAGAAGGGGTAGTCTTGCATGTCTTTCTTTGCCTGACATCGGGGCTGCTATCCCCATCTGTTTCCTCCTCGTGTTGTTCCTCGATCAACCGCTTCAAAGCTTTGGCTGACTGAGGACTTTTGAAGTCTACCTTCGGGTCAAACAACCCTAGGTATATTCCTAGCACCGCCTGTAGACCCTTATTTAACACAATAGTATAGTGGGCAGGATAGATCATGTCATCGTTCTCTTTAATCAATTCTTGGTATTCCTCCGACCCCATATACTTGTCAATGGTAGGGTTTTTATCAGCCCAAAGTTTAACCACTTCTGTCTGAGCCTTCTTAAGGAGTTCGGCCTGTTGATCAAACTTTTCTTATAGGCCCTGCAACTTGGCTTTGGTTACAGTCAAGTCTTTTTTATACTTCCCAGCCTGCGTCTTCCATGCGTCAGCCTGGTAGAGGGAAGCCTGAAAGTAGCGTTGGCCTGGGAAACCAGAAAACCAGGAATTAGTCAAATGCTAAGTCCTTAAAGGATATAAAAGTGCGAATTGCAAAGTTCCAAAGTACTAAGTGCGTTAAAAACGAAATAAAACAAGCGAAAAACTTACCGAGGCCAAAGCTTGTGCACCGAGAGCCTTGGTGCTCTCTTGATCACTCCCTACAATGATTTACTTATAGTCACAAGGAGTGATCGAGTTAAGATTCCAATACTTAGCATGGTCTGTAGACCCAATCATAGTGTATGTCTTTCTGAATCCCCAGCCAGGCTTGTAGGCCTTGGATTTGGGCACTTTGACAGCCCCCTTGCCCTCAGCAATAGTTTCCCTGGAATGGTACTGCAAAAAAACTGGCATCTCTTTCCCGTGCCTGGGGTCGTGCTTCAACTTGGCATGCTTCATGCACCCCGTCTCCTCAACTAGTAGAATCGTCCACTCGTAAATCTGAGCCGTAGCTGAAAAAGAAACACGAAAACATTAGTAGATAATCAACACAAAGTGTGATAAAAACCTAAGTTAAAAAAGATATAGCTTTGTTAGAAGCTTTAAAAGGACTGACAACTTTTAGCCTACGCTCATCCAGGATAGCCCAAGATACTTCTAAGGACTCAACCTGAGTAACTGGTGGATTTCTATGCCTCGGTGAGCATTATTGTATCAGCACTCCCATCGGCCACTTTTCCAAAATTAGCTCTAAAGAGGGTGACCCAATCGCCCCCTTCCCAATTGATTTGAAGAAACTCGTCCTTCCATTTAGGGTTGTTGTTAGGAATGGAGTAATTGTCAAATATACGAGGCATATTGGGCCTATGACCAACATATACTCAGCCAAGGGAAAGACTGAAAGAATTTTTGAATTGAAAATTTTTGCAAAACAAAGGAACAATCATTTTTATTTTCTTTTCGCTAGTCATTAATTCTCCACCCATTTGGAAAGATTTGATAAGGATTAATTTGCACGTCTGCTAATAGGGTAGGGATAAAAACATGCAAAGGGAACCTAAGCCCGGCTAGAAGGGCATCTACATAAACAAAAAGAAAGCCAGGTTTCCAGTGACATGTCCTGTCACCAGGCTCGACTAAGGAGATATTATAACTAGGGGGAAAGTTAAACAACCTATTATAATCTTCTATCATGTCGGTATAAAAAAACTTGTTAATATGGCTGTATGAGTCAAGGTGGGATTGGCTAGGGTGTTCATCCCCCCTTTGGTAAATCATATCTGTTGGACCTAATCAACCCTACTCTATGTAATTATTTGTCTTGCTGTAACATATTTTGAACTTCTGTATTAGGTTAGTGACTTAAATATTTCAATGTATTATTGCAGTTAGAAGTATGATCAAATTGTAATTCTAAGTTATAATAAAAGTGAAAGAATAAAGTCTGTTAGAAGATTCAAGCTGAATCATGCAACTAGACAAAGAAGACTTGTTGAAGAATAAGGAATGCAGTTTGGGAATTCGACAAAGGCAAATAGCTGTTCGAGAAGTCACTACATTCGAGAAATCAAAAATATGTAACTGGTCGAGAAGTCTTAAAACACACATTGGCATAGTATTCGATCGAGAAGTGTACATTCGAGAAGTTAAGGAATTGAAGCCAATTGAGTAGTGTGAAGATGTTACACATTCGAGATGTCCAGAAAAATAATTCGAGAAGTTAGCCAAAGGAGCATTCGAGAAGTCATATGGCTGAAACAATCGAGAAGACTCAGTGTCAAGTATCCATTCGAGAAGTCTAGTCTAATTGAGAAGTCATCAAATGAAGTATGCAATCGAGAAGCTAGACATTCGAGAAGTAAGCCATTCAAGGACTAATCGAGAAGTCACAACATGTACCTAATCGAGAAGTGAATCACCATGACTTCTTGAAACAAATTCAACAGAGTACTCGACTGTTCCAAAGAGCTAGTTTCAAGGAAAATTGTAGAAGGTCAAAATAAATAATGGGCAGCTCTGTCATTACAGGATCAGTCAAACCTACGAAGATAGAGACAAGTCTACAATGAAGCTTGGAAGACAAACAAGATAAAAGACAGAAGAGATAAGGCTGAATACAACAGACTGTCAACAGAAGGTGTTACCTAGAAATAGATAATAGTCAAATGTAAAGTGTTTCTTGTCTATTTCTAGTTTTAGCTCAACTGACTGGCCAGAGCATGTGCCAAATGACATGTTGTCTATATAGCTTTTGCACAGCTCCATTAGTCAGGATCTTTGAATATTATCTAGTGTATTCATACCTTGTATCTTCCAAGAACAAGAAGCTGAAATTCTCTTTGAATTTCAGTTTGTAGCAAAGTTCAATTCTAATACAAATTATATTGAAAGTTATATTTTGTGTTTATGTTACTTTCTGCATTATGTTTTTGTAAACACTTGAATTACTAAAGCTACATACACCAAAAAAATAGTTCATCAAAGTCAAAGGGCAATAAGAATTTGAAGTTATACATTCACCCGTCCCCCTCTATAAACTTCTGTGACACTTAACTCCTAAAAAGTGGTATTAGAGCCCAGACTGTTAATATACTTACAGTTTAAAGATCAAAATGAGTTCTTAGATGTTTGAGCAGTATAAAGATTCCTCCTTTTGACAGAGAAAACTACAACCTATGAAAAATGAAAATGTTAATGTTCATAAGGGATGCTAACTCCATGTATCCAGAAATCTTGAAGAATGCCACCTTTATGCCAGTAACATTGGTTCCTGAAACTACTAGTGGATCTGAGGTAATACCTGCAACATGGATACCCAAAGATCCATCTCAGTACACAGACACAGAGAAAGAGAAGGTGTCACTAGACAATAGTCTAATACTCATACTAATAGAATCTCCAGACATTGTTATGTATAACAATATTGTTAACTACACCTCTGCGAAACACAAATGGGAAACCATAGAGATTCTGTGTGAAGGAACTGAAGAGGTAAGGGACAACCAAAGGCAACTTCTTGTCTCACAGTATGAGGCTTTCATGTCAAAGCAAAATGAAGGCATAACTGAGGTGTTTGAAAGATTCAACAAACTCATCAATGACCTTCAACTTCATGGAAAGTACTATGAAACAAATGAGAAGAACATGAAGTTTTTGTTGACTCTCCCAGAACATTTGGAGCACAAAATCTCTACAATTAGGGAAGAGAGAGATCTAAAAAAAACTTTCACTTGAAGCCCTCTATAGAATTTTAAAGACATATGAACTGGAGTTCTACCAAAAGAAGTCCATTTTAGCAAATAGAAGAAAGATGAAAAATTTTTCAAATGCCTTGGTTGCAAATAAATCTTCAAGAACTGAGAAGATTGATACAAGTAGAAAGTTGAAGATTGAAGAACTTGAATAACAGGAACAAGAAGAAAAGGACTCTGTCAAGAGTGAATCAGGTGAAGAAGAGTTCTACACTATTGAAGAACTTGAAGGAATGGACAACAAAACCATGGACTTCATGGCAAAGAAATTTGAAAACTTAGGATTCAAGAAAAACAAAAGTTTTAAACCAATACCAAATTTCAAATCTTCAAGCAAAAGAAAAAACTCCAACAAGAAGTAACACCAATGGAGGGTATAAAACTGGAACAGTTGATAGATCTAAAATAAGATGCTATAACTGTAATGAGCTTGGACACTTTGCAACAGAGTATAGAAAACCTAAAGCAATCAAGAAGGACAAAGATTACTTGGAACTGGAAGCCAAGTATGAGGCACTCCTCAAAAGCAGACAAGAAAAGCTTACATAGTTGATGGAAAATGCTGGGATGACACAGATGAAGATGAAGAAGAAGAATATGGGAATCTGGCACTCATTGCTAGCTCACATGATATAGCATCATCCTCAAACACTCAGGTACCCTCGTTAGTCTCACTTGACATGTCAAATTCTCAGTATAAGAAAACTGTTGAAGAATTGAGCATTGAAATGTTTAATATTCATACCAGTATTTCTGCTGTATATGAGGAAATTGGTAGGTTTTTAAAAGCTAATGATGAACTGACTGCTAAGAATGAAACCTGAGAATTGTCTTTGATAACTCTGGAAAATTTGAAACAAGAGAATGAGTATCTCAAAAACAAAGTTATTTGCTCTGAGCAAATTGAAAAATTTCTTAAAGAACAAATTTCTAAAAATGAATTAAAAATAAGATCTTATAAAAACTCATCCACCATTGTTCAAGATTTCCATGAGAAGCATAATGAAAATTCTAGGATTGGGATTGGTTTTGATTATGACACTCTCAAGAAAAAGAAATTTATTTCAACAAAAGGCAAGAAAATCGAAATTCTTGGAAATCCTCACATTTTGAAAAATATTAGGGCACCAATTTTTAAGAAAGCAACTATTGAACTTGATGAAGTCAATATGGTCATCAAATAACAGGTGAATGATGAGGATGATAAAACAACTAAGAATGATCTGCCTTCTATTAAAGTAGAAGAACCAGTAGTCAAGGCCAAGTCCATTCCTGCTAAAACAGATTCAAAACAAAATGTCCAGAAAAATGAAATCAATGCATGCTAAGAAGAAAAAGACAAATAGAAATGGCAAGGTAGACATTAACAAACACAATAACTGTGCACCTGTTTATAATTCTCCTAGGAAGATTTATATAAACTGTGGATCAATAAATCACCTTACACATGTGTGCAAGAAACCTATTGTTAATAGTGCTGAATTTTCATGTGGCAATGTGAAACCCTTGATGCATGATAATCATAAATTTTGTGACAAATTTAATTGTATGCCATGTAACATGAATATCTTGAACACTTGCTTTAGGCTCAGGAAACAGTTTGTTGATGGATGCATAAGTCAAAACCTAAACATCAACATCCCTAGGCCTAAGTCTGCTAGTACTGTTGAACAAAGAAAAACTCCATGTCACCTAAGCATACATCTAGCTCTGGAAGTACTAATCAAGCTAAAAATCAAAATCAGAAAAATGAAAGTATGCATGTTCAAGTGACTAAGACTGTTAAGAACATGAATGACATTCATGTAACTAAGCATAAAAGACCCAACCTTGTTTGGGTACCAAAGAAAACTTGATTTGTTTGTGTTTGCAGGGCACATGTAAAAAGAAGGTCATGTGGATCTTGGATAGTGGATGTTCAAGGCATATGACTAGTGACAAAGCCCTGCTATCACAATTTAAAGATGAGGCTGGCACAATGGTAACCTTTAGAGACAACAACATTGGTTTCACCATGGGATATGGCAAATTGATTCATGGAAATTTTGTCATTGAATATGTAGCTTTGGTCAGTGGTTTGAAACGTAATCTACTCAGCATCACTCAATTCTACAACAAAGATTTAAAGGTGGAGTTTAACAAAGAATTGTGCCTCATATCACACAGAAAGACCAAGGAGATTGCTCTACAAGGAGTAAGAAAAGGAAGCTTGTTTGTAGCAGATTTGGATTCTGCAAACAAGGAGAAAACTTACTATTTCTATACCAAGGCCTCAGAAAATGAAAGTTGGCTTTGGCCCAAGAGACTGTCTCATTTAAATTTCAAGAACATTAAATCTCTAGTCAAAAGAGAATTAGTAAAGGATCTGCCCTCACTTGAATTCTACATAGAAGGATTGTGTGAGGCATGTAAAAAAGGGAAAATGATGAAATCAAGTCACAGGAATAAGGAATTTACATCAATCACCAAACCACTACAATTGATTCATATGGATCTCTTTGGACCAGTAAATGTCATGTCCAAGAAAAGATATGTACTTGTCATGGTTGATGACTTCTCAAAATACACTTGGGTAGAATTCTTGCATTCAAAAGATAAAACTCCTGAAGTCATTGTTGAAAATTTGAGGAGATTGGACAAAGGCCCTACACCTGTAGTATCCATAAGAAGTGATAGTAGAACAAAATTCAAAAATGCTGCACTAAATAAATTCGACAAAGAAAATGGAATCATGAACCAATTCTCAGCTCCAAGAACTCCGCAATAAAATGGAGTTGCTGAGAGAAAGAACAGGACTCTTATCAAAGCTGCAAGAACCATGTTAGCAGAAGCAAATCTTCCAACAAGTTTTTTAGGCTGAAGTTGTTAGGACTACATGCTACACTCAAAATAGAACACTCATCATAAAACCAGTTGGAAAGGCTCCTTATCACATCATGACAAATAGAAGACCATCTGTAAAGTACATGAATGTGTGTGGAATAAAATACTTTGTTCTCAAGGATGATGCTAACAACCTTGGGAATTTTGAAGACAAGGCATATGAGGGAATTTTTGTGGGATACTCCTTGGACAAAACTGTCTATATAGTATATGTGATTGATCAACAAAGAGTAATGGAAACCAAAAATGTGACATTTGATGACTTCAAGTTTCCTGCAATGAACTTGGAAGGTGAAAACTGTGTCACGTTGAGATTTAAAAATGAAATGGAGCCTGAGACATTTGCAACTAAAAAGGTTATCAATGCTCATGAAGACTCACATGTAGACATCTCACATGGAATAGATAAGGAAAGAGAAAATGATGATTTCAGTCATATTCAACTTGAGAATTCTCCACACAACCCTAACATCAACTCAGGAGGAGCTTCTCAAAGGTTTGCAACAAATGGCACCAACTTCAATCAGGGTGAAATATGTTCAAGTAATAGAGATGTAGTTGTTAGTATTGGTGTCCTAGAGACAATACTTTTAATGTTTTATTAAAAACAATTATGTTATGTGATTATTTAATTAATATTTATTATATCTTTATTTATTGCGTCATAAATTAAAAGAATAATAATGTCTTAAAGTATGTGACTTAAAAATGAGATTATATGAATAGTATTTTATTCCTAAAATTCCTTAGTCAAGTATTATTATTTAAGGATAATAATAATGCAATAAGACTAGTATGTTTGTTGACAGATGATCACATCTCATTGGTCATAGGTATGGTGGTACTAATGTCAAGAACATAAGTGTATGTATCAATACATGACACTGGAAAGACCCGTCGTGAGATTCTACATGTTAATAAGTGTCATAAGAAATCTTACTGTGATAAAGATGTAATGATCCTTTAACTTAAAATCATTATATTTCTATACAAGAATTAATATACTTTGATTACACTCAAAGTTATCTTTAACCGGGTAATGATAAAGGTGGACATTGGGTATGCTATGAATCGTATGAGGAATATGAATGATAGATATAGGATTTAACCCTCCAATTCTAGGAGTGATTTTATTGGCCTCTTGATTGAGTGAGACTATGAAATGCATGGTCATGCTCAAATATTGATTTGTTTTAATAGTCTACTCATTGATCAAGGAAACCGAGATTAAACGTTGAAGAGGATGACACTATACATGCCTCGAGTTTGATCTATTATATAAGGTTAAAGGGATTATATTACAAAGAACATTATTCATGAAAGATTTAATTGAATCACCAATTATTATTGTTACTTGGGTAACAATGATGTATTACTAGATGTCACTCATTTTTTATAATTTTATTATTAGATAATAAAATTATTGTCAACGTAATAATAACCTAAAGGGTCACATACAAAGAATGTCAAAACGGAGGTTTATTTAAATTACGAATTTAAATATATTATTATTTATTCGAATTTAATTATTGAATTAATTAAGTGGGACTTGATTAATTATTTTAGAATTCGGATTTAATAATAATAATAACCCAAAATCAGAATGGGTTTTGGAAACCACATAGATTAGGGTTAGGCCCAAAATCTCTCTCTCCCCTAAATATAAATAATGATGTATAGTATTAGGGTTTAATCATCAAATTTTTTTTATAGAGAAAAACCCTAGATGCTCAACATCAAGAGAGGCTAGAGAAAAGAAGAGAGAGAGGAAGAAGCAAGCATTTCGGCTAGTACCGACTCCGGTGATCGTTGGACGATCGGGCGTTCGTGTGGACTTCTTTAGAGAGTAGATCTTTGCAAGAAAGGGATGCTGTGATTCGTTTTTCTAGACCTCCATTCAACATCATACGGAAAGCTTTGTTAAGGTACTGACTTCTTCACCATAATCACCAAAAGTTATACATGGATCCTGCGGTAGGGTTTCAGTTTTTTTTATTGATTCTATGTTAATTCCGCTGCGTTTTCATGCCCAAAACCTTTCAATGGCAGCAGAGCTACGTGAATAATGGGATGAGTTAGTTATGTGTTTAACATTTTTTCCATGTATGTAAACATATATATGATATGCCATGACTATATGTTGATATATATGTTTTTTATGATTTTGAATATTTGATATTCATGTGTTGTATAATCATGGGATGATTGTGTGTATTTCTGTATATATATGATACATGTTTGTTCTTGTTATGGGAATCGTATTCGATATGAATTCTGAAACAGCTTCGGTAAATTTTCTGAAATCTGTGTCCAGTGTCCGATTTTTGCAAACGATATGTGTTTTCTGACTGGAATCGTGTCACTGAGCAATACTAACATAGTCAACTTCGCGTTTGTAAGCCGTTTGACGAAGTTACAGGCCCCGAAACGGCGATTTATTATTTTCTGAAATTTATTTGATTTTCTAAAATTTTGAAATTTATTATATATGATTATATGATATCTTTATATAATCTGAGATATATTACATGTGTTATGTGATAACATGGTGGATAGTTATGGCCTAAAGACCCATAGGATAGTGGTTTTGTTTTATGGTTTTGGTTTCTAAATACGACTTGCCTGTCATTTATTCATTGTAATTGTTAATCTCGAATGTAACTCGAGTTCTTCTTGTAATTTCATTAGAATAGATTTATTTATTATTCAATGTAATTGTTCGATGGAGACTTGGAAGCAAGGAAGCTAGGAGGCAATCTAGATGATGGAACAATGAAGAAGATAAAGACATGTAATAGTGTAGTATTTGAAACCACCATAGATTGACCTTGATAATTTCATTAGCTTGGAAATATCACATAGGACGGGGCCATAACCAAACACGTTTAATTTATGCATAATACACACACACACACACACACACACATATATATATATATGAATGCATTTATAGATACATATGTGTTGGAATGATGTATGTATTAGATACGACACCCATGTCATGCCTGCTTAAGAAAGATAAAATCTGTAATGATTCAAGATTTTAAAATTAAACAAACAATCACGAGATTCTTGTGTTTATGAAACACGGTATTGAATATGAATTTTCTTTTTCTGATATAGGGAGATTTTGTCAAAAGCGAATTATTATTCGTAAAAAGTTAGGTTTTAAGTGAGATCGCTTATGACTTCTCCGATGATCTGGAAATCGAACCATTGACGAATATTGAAATGGATTATTTGATCAAGGAAAAATTGAGAATCTCTTTATGATGGGATCATGATCGTTCATATAAACATTAAAATCCCTAAATACATATTAAGTTAATCGGATGCCTTCCAATGTTTAATACTCGTCAAGATCTAGATTGAGAAGGAGTGGGTTTGCCAAAGCAAGGGGCTTTTATCAATCATCGGAAGACATGATAAGTAAGTGACTTAGTTTGTTCAAACATTGGGTCTAACTTAACTAAATCATCACAATAGGATTGTGGGTTTAGAGGCATAGAGTTTGGTGACATTTATTGGATAAATATGTAAAAGTGTTGTTCCACCAAACTATCCAAGAGTTATATTTGATATAATCGACTAATGTTGTCTACCTAAATAGTCGTGTTTTGGGTGTATTAGCCAACGCTATCTTAAAACATGGATGAAATATGGATCTTGGCTCACTAGAAAGATTTAATGAAATATTTTCCGAATTAATAATAAGGGCTATTGATTTAATAAAAATAGTGAGAGATATATATTATAAATGTATATGATCATCACTTGAACATAATTGAACTTCTGCAACTAACTAATGTTCATTTTAAACATTGTAGATATTTAATGGCAAACAACACAAATAACTTCTCTGTGAGAGCAACCCTTGAGAAGGACAAGCTGACAGGAACTAACTTCCTTGATTGGTATAGGAATTTGAGGATTGTCCTCAGGCAGGAGCGAAAGCTTCACACCATTGAAATTTCTTCACATGCTCCTCCTGCTGAGAATGCAACTCGTGTTCAGCAAAGTGCTTATCAGAAGCATATTGATGATATGAATGATGTTACGTATCTCATGCTGGCAACCATGAGTGCTGAGCTTCAAAAACAACTTGAGCATATGAATGCTTATGAGATGATTGAACACCTTCAAAGAATGTTTGAGGGACAGGCTCGTCAAGAAAGGTTCGATACGAGCAAAGCACTGTATGCTTGTAAACAGGAAGAGCGTAAACCTGTTTAACCACATGTTCTAAAGATGATAGGTTATGTTGAGTATCTTGATACTTTGGGTTTCCCGATTGGTCCGGAAGCTCAGATTGACTTGATCTTGCAATCTTTGAACAATAACTATACTCATTTTGTTATGAACTACAATATGAATGAGATAGACAAAACACCCACTAAATTGTTGGCCATGTTAGGAACTGCTGAAACTAACATGAAAAAGGCTGAAACTGCTGTCATGCTGACGGTAGACAAAAAAGGTAAGGCTAAAAGGAAAGGCAAATGGAAGGGAAAGAAGAAGATTAGATCTGCTTCTGGTCCCAAGCCAAAGACCAATCCAAAACAGGCTTTAAAGCCTAAGGGTGCTATTGCAAAGGGTGATTGTCACTACTGTGGTAAACCAGGTCATTGGAAGAGAAACTGTCATGCTTATTTGGAGGATTTGAAGAAAAAGAAGGCTGGTCAAGCTTCTGATTCAGGTATTTATGTTATAGAGGTCAATTTGTCTACTTCTACATCATCGGTATTGGATACTGGATGTGGTTCTCACATTTGTATAAATGTGCAGGAGCTACAAAGGAGTAGGACTTTGGCAAAGGGAGATGTCGAACTACGAGTTGGAAATGGAGCAAAGGTTGCTGTCTTAGCTGTAGGGACTTATTATTTATCGTTGCCTACTGGGCTTATTTTAGAACTTGAGAACTGTTTTTACGTGCCTGCAATTTCCAGAGACATTATTTCTATTTCTTGTTTGGACAAGAAAGGTTTTGCATTTTCAATTCAGAATAATAGTTGTTCATTTCTTTGAATAATGTTACCTATGGGTTGGAACATTTATTTAATGGTTTATATGTTCTTGATTTGGACACTCCTATCTATAATGTGAATAACAAACGTCTTAAATCTAATGACTCAAATCAAACATACCTCTGGCACTGTCGTTTAGGCCATATAAATGAGAAGCGCATTTCCAAGTTACATAAGGATGGATACTTGAATAAGTTTGACTTTGAATCATACGAAACATGTGAACCTTGTCTCATTGGAAAAATGACTAAAGCTCCTTTTACTAGACAAGGTGAAAGGGCCACTGGACGATTAGAACTTATACATAGTGATGTATGTGGTCCTATGCGTACTATGGCAAGATGTGGTTTTTATTACTTTATCACGTTTACTTATGATTTCAGTAGATATGGATATTTGTATCTTATGAAGAACAAATCTGATTCTTTTGAAAAGTTCAAAGAATACAAAGCTGAAGTAGAAAAGTAAACTGGCGGAAGTATTAAGACTCTACGATCTGATCATGAAGGTGAATACTTAAGCCATGAATTTAAGAGTTTATTAAAAGAGTGTGGTATTGTATCATAACTCACTCCTCCCGAAATACCACAATGGAATGAAGTTTCTGAAAGGAGGAATCGTACTTTATTGGACATGGTACGATCGATGATGAATCATGTAGATCTTCCAATTAGTTTCTGGGGCTACGCCCTGGAGACAGCTGCTTATACACTTAACAGAGTTCCTACTAAACCGGTTTAGAAGTCTCCATATGAGATATGACTGAGAAACGTCATAGCATGTCATTTATGAAAATTTGGGGATGTGAGGCGTTTGTGAAACGTCTAACTTCTGATAAGCTAGGACCTATATCTGAAAAATGTAATTTTGTGGGATACCTAATTAAAACAAAAGGTTATTCTTTCTATAATCCTTCAGAGAACAAAGTCTTTGTTGCTCGAACTGCAGTGTTCCTTGAAAAAGAAATACTATCTAAGTAAGACAGTGGGAGGATAATAGATCTCGATGAAATTCGAGACCCACATGATAACATTGAACCAATGGAGGAACCTGAGCAGAATATATAAGAAAACAATACTGCTCAGGAAACACAGGTTGTTCGTAAGTCTAGTAGGATTCGGCATGAGCCCGAGAGATATTATGGATTTCTCTTGACTCAAGATGGTGATGTGATGCTTGTGGATTAAGATGAGCCTCTCACATACCAAGATGCTATGAACACTCCAGAATCTAAGAGATGGCAGGATGCCATGAAATCTGAGATGGAATCCATGTATACTAATTAAGTATGGACTTTGGTTGATCTACCTGAAGGGGTAAAACCTATAGGGTTCAAGTGGGTTTTCAAAAGGAATACCGACATTGATGGCAATGTACAGACCTATAAAGCATGATTGGTAGCAAAATGTTTCAAGCAAATTCATGGTATTGACTATGATGAAACTTTTTCACCAGTGGTTATGGTCAAGTCCATCAGGATTTTGCTTGCTATAGCTGCTTACCATGACTATGAAATCTGGCAAATAGATTTCAAAACAGCTTTCTTAAATGGGAGCCTTGAAGAAGATGTGGATGTGTATATGACACAGCCTGAAGGTTTTGTTGATCCAAACAATGCTGGAAAGGTATGTAAGCTGTGTCGATCCATTTATGGATTGAAACAAGCCTTAAGGAGATGAAACATTCGTTTTGATGAAACTGTCAAAGAGTTTGGGTTTATTCAAAATGAAGATGAACCATGTGCTTACAAGAAGGTAAGTGGGAGCAATGTGGCATTCCTAGTATTATATGTTAATGATATATTAATAATAGGGAATGACATTCCTTCTTTACAGGTTGCTAAGACTTGGTTGAGTAAGAATTTCTCAATGAAAGTCTTAGGCGAAGCGACCTATATTTTAGGTATCAAGGTCTATAGAGATAGATCAAGAAGAATGATCGGCCTAAGTAAGAGTACATACATTGATAAAGTTTTGCATCGATTTAGGATTCAAAATGCTAAAAGGGGATTTGTCCCTATGTCTCATGGGATATCAATCTCAAAAGATAAGTCCTAAATCATTGGATGATAAGGGCCGTATGAGAAAAGTTCCATATGCTTCAGTAATTAGTTCCATAATGTATGCAATGATATGTACTCATCCTAATGTCTCGTGTGCTTTGAGCATGACGAGTAGATACCAGTCTAATACAGGTGAAGGTCGCTGGATAGCAATCAAGAATAGTCTTAAGTACTTGAAGAGGACTAAAGATCAATTCTTGGTATATGGAGGAGAAGATAAGCTGGTTGTAAAAGGTTACACCGACTCTATTTTCCAGACAGACAAGGATGATTCAATTTCTCAGTCTGGGTTTGTGTTTTGTCTAAATGGAGGTGCTCTAAGCTGGAAAAGTTCAAAGCAAGACACGGTTGCTGATTCTACAATGAAAGTTGAGTATATTGCTGCCTGTGAAGCAGCCAAGGAGGCTGTTTAGATTCGAAAATTTATTGCAAGTCTTGGTATGGTTCATTCCGTGGCAGATCCGATAGATTTATACTGCGATAATAATGGATCCATTTTAAAGGCTAAGGAACCAAGGTCTCATTCCCGAACAAAGCATATACTCAGACGATATCATCTTCTTTGAGAGATTAATAATCGAGGGGATATACATATATGTAAAGTGCATACAAATGATAACATTGCAGATCCACTGACCAAGGCTTTGTCGCAGCAGAAGCACGAAAGTCATACTAGTTTCATGGGTATTAGATACATGAGAGATTGTCTCTAGTACAAGTGGGAGATTGTTAGTATTGGTGTTCTAGAGACAATACTTTTAATGTTTTATTGAAAACAATTATGTTATGTGATTATTTAATTAATATTTATTATATCTTTATTTACTGCATCATAAATTGAAAGAATAATAAATTTCCTTGGAATATTAATACGTAATATATGTCTTTAAGTATGTGACTTACAAATGAGATTATATGAATAGTATTTTATTCCTAAAATTTCCTAGTCAAGTATTATTATTTAAGGACAATAATAATGCAATAAGACTAGTATGTT
This sequence comes from Oenanthe sinensis, assembly GCA_028671895.1. Taxonomy (NCBI): domain Eukaryota; kingdom Viridiplantae; phylum Streptophyta; class Magnoliopsida; order Apiales; family Apiaceae; genus Oenanthe; species Oenanthe sinensis. Next base: position 18,624,010 of record CM053807.1, read on the forward strand.
TGTTGACAGATGACCACATCTCATTGGTCATAGGTATGGTGATACTAAAGTCAAGAACATAAGTGTATGTATCAATACATGATACTGGAAAGACCCGCCATGATATTCTACATGTTAATAAGTGTCATAAGAAATTTCACTGTGATAATGATGTAATGATCCTCTGACTTGAAATCATTATATTTTTATACGAGAATTAATATACTTTGATTACACTCAAAGTTACCTTTAACCGGGTAATGATAAAGGTGGACATTGGGTATGCTATGAATCGTATGAGGAATGTGAATGATAGATATATGATTTAACCCTTCAATTCTAGGAGTGATATTATTGACCTCTTGATTGAGTGAGACTATGAAATGCATGACCATGCTCAAATATTGATTTGTTTAAATAGTCTACTCATTGATCAAGGAAACCGAGATTAAACATTGAATAGGATGACACTATACATGCCTCGAGTTTGATCTATAATATAAGATTAAAGGGATTATATTACATGGAACATTATTCATGAAAGGTTTAATTGAATCACCGATTATTATTGTTACTTGGGTTTCAATGATGTATTACTAGATGCCACTCATTGTTTATAATTTTATTATTAGATAATAAAATTATTGTCAACGTAATAATAACCAAAAGGGTCACACACAAAGAATGTCAAAATGGAGGTTTATTTAAATTATGAATTTAAATATATTATTATTTATTCGAATTTAATTATTGAATTAATTAAGTGGGACTTGATTAATTATATTAGAATTCGGATTTAATAAGTATTATTATTATTCGAATTTAATTATTGAATTAATTAAGTGGGACTTGATTAATTATATTAGAATTCAGATTTAATAATAATAATAACCCAAAATCAGAATAGGTTTTGGAAACCACATGGATTAGGGTTAGGCCCAAAATCTCTCTATCCCCTATATATACATAATGATGTATAGTATTAGGGTTTAATCATTAGATTTCATTTTTAGGGAAAAACCCTAGCTGCTCTACATCAAGAGAGGCTAGAGAAAAGAAGAGAGAGAGGAAGAGGCAAGCAATTTGGCAAGTACCGACTCCGGTGATCGTTGGACGATCGGGCGTTCGTGTGGACTTCTTTAGAGAGAAGATCTTTGCAACAAAGGGCTGCTGTGATTTGTTTTTCTGGACCTCCATTAAACATCATACTAAAAGCTTTGTTAAGGTACAGACTTCTTCACCATAATCATCCAAATGGATCCTGCGGTAGGGTTTCAGTTTTTTTTATTGATTCTACGTTAATTCCGCTGCGTTTTCATGCCCGAAACCCTTCAGTAGCTCATCAAACTAAATGGAATAGAGCTCATACATCTGATCAAATCATTGGAAATCCTGATGAAGGTGTGAGGACAAGGAGAACAACTATGAATGAATACTTATTTTCTTGCTTTCTGTCTTAAAATGAGCCAAAAAGAGTTAAAAAAGCTATGTTGGATCAAGACTGGATAATTACCATACAAGAGGAGTTGAATCAATTTGTAAGAAATAATGTTTGGAAATTAGTGACATCTCCAAAGGATAGATCAGTAATTGTCACTAAGTGGGTCTAATGGAACAAAATAGATGAACATGGAATTCTGATAAGAAACAAGGCAATGTTGGTTGCAAAAGGCTATTCACAAGGAGAAGGCATTGACTATGATGAGACTTTTGCTCCTGTTGCAAGACTGGAAGCCATTGGAATTTTTCTGGCCTTTGTAGCACACTCAAACTTCAAGGTCTATCAAATGGATGTCAAAAGTGCATTTCTTAATAATGTTTTAGAAGAAGAAGTATATGTGCAGCAACCAACAAGCTTTGAGGATCCAACTTTTCCAAAAAAAATTTACAGACTCATCAAAACATTGTTTTGACTCAAACAAGCCCATAGAACATGGTATGACACTCTGTCAAAATTTCTTCTAGAAAATCAATTCACTAGAGGAACAATTGATAAAACTCTTTTCTACAAGAATCATGGTGAGGATATCATATTAGTTCAAATTTATGTGGATGATATCATTTTTGGGTCTACAAATAAAAAATTATATCAAAGGTTCTCTAAGCTAATGCAAAGTGAATATGAGATGAGCATGATGGGAGAGCTCAATTATTTTGTAGGCCTTCAAATAAGTCAAAGGACCGATCACATTTTCATAAGTCAAACTAAATACATTAATGACTTATTCAAGAGGTTTGACATGCAAGAATGCTTAACTTCCAAAACTCCAATGTCTACAACTACAAAACTTGATGAATATAAAAAAGGAAAAAGTGGAGACATGAAGACCTACATAGGAATGATTGGATCTCTTCTCTATCTCACAGCTAACAGACCTGACATTATGTTCTCTACATGTCTATATGCAAGATTTCAGGAAAATCCCAAGGAATCTCATCTCATTGCTGTCAAAAGGATTCTAAGAAACCTCAAAGAAACACCTTTCATGAGTTTACGGTACCCTAAAGAAACAGGATTCAACTTAGTTGGATATTCAGATGCTGATTTTGCTGGATGTAGAGTAGATAGGAAAAGCACCTTAGGAAGTTGTCAATTTATTGGACAGAGATTGGTGTCTTGGTTTAGCAAAAAGTAACAATCAGTTTCTACTTCCACAGCTGAGGCTGAATACATTGTTGTTGGAAGCTGTTGTGCTCAAGCGCTTTGGATCAGGAATTAACTAAGGGACTATGGACTAGTGTTAGAAAGAATTCCAATCATGTGTTACAACACTAGTGCCGATTCAATTGTTGCCAATCTAGTCAACCATTCCAAGACAAAACATATTGATATAAGGTACCATTTCATAAGAGAACATGCAGAAAATGGAATGATTGAATTATTCTATATTCCTACACAAAAACAGTTGGCTGATATATTTACTAAACCACTTGATGGAGCCACCTTCAAAAGGTTGGTTAGTGAAATTGGAATGCTAAATTCTTCAGGATAAGTGGCCAAATAAATATATCTTCCCAACTGTTACAACAATTGTTTCACATACATGAAGCTAAATGATTTATCTAAGTAAAACAAAACTGGTGTATATTTATAAATATATCAGTTATATTGTTGTACATTATTTTACTTCAAAATATTTTTGTATAAATTAATTTGGAACTATTTCTTTATTCTGAGGAAGCCTGAAAAGAATTATTATACTTGTGCATTGTTAAATAACAAGTGTGATATTTAAAACTTCAGGAATATTAATCAAACACATTTTTCATTTTATGATGAATAAATAAATTTTATTTATGTAAGAATTGAGGTCTGTAAATTATTATTTTGTTTTCCAAGTGAAAATAGAATAATCTTTCAAAACTGGAGTTTTTAATTAAGTTGTCATCCTTTCTGACTTCTCGACTAGGTATAATTCTTGAGTTCTTAGTTAAAGGTAAATAGAGTTCTCAAATCATGATTCAGTGAGTTCTCGAACAATATTTTTTGAGTTCTCGATCGAGTATTATTGAGAGTTCTCGAATCATCAGAGTTCTCGATCAGTGTATTAGTTGAGTTCTCGATCACTAGAGTTCTCAATTGCTTTGAGTTCTGGAATAATTTAGTTCTCGAATGGTTTAATTTCACTTTACTGAGTTCTCGATTGATACACTTCTCAAACAAATATACACAATCTGAGTTCTCGACCAAAATTAAACAGTTCTCTACTAAAAGCAACTTCACTATTTTCTGAGTTCTCGAATATAAAAAATCAATTACAATTCTAGTCGAGTTGTCTAAGTCATATAAATAGCAAAGTAGATCTAACATTTCATTTCTACACTTAATTACAAACTCAAAGAAACCCTTGCTCTCAACAACTACATTTGAACTCCTGTCTCTATTCTCTATAAACTTATTCCTTTCTTATTTTCTCTCTTTCTATACACAACTCAATGGCATCTTCTAGCTCTCAATCTGTAACTGAAGTGTTTGTAATTCCTGAAACAAATTTCATGGCCATTACAAGAGATTCAGATGCAAAGGCTCAGTATAAATGCTTCATTAGGTTTCTCATTGATTCATATCTGATTGAGGCTTTGTTGGCAAACCCTACCTTGTACCTTGACATCTTGGAGCAGTTTTGGAAGACTGCAAACTGGGAAAACATAGCATTGGAAGATAGTAGCTCGAAAGTGATTGTCACCTGTAAAATTTAAGGAGAAGACATCAGTTTTGATGAAGATGATGTGAACATAAGCTTGAAAATGCGAACAAAGAATTTTTGATGAAGAACCTACTGAAAATGATCTTCTAGACTTCCTAGAGTTCATTAGGTACTCAGACACTGTGGAGAAAGGAACTGAGAGGTACAGGCTGGGCAAAATAAACAAGAAGTACATGAGGAAAGAATGGTCATTCCTGTTTGACACCATACTTCGAGTGTTCACCTGCAGAAAAATAGGGTTTGACTAAATAAGCCTCATTACCATGAAGCTGGCCTACTCATTGGCATACCACCAAAAGCTCAATGTTGGAATGCTAGTTCTTGGGGAACTCATAACCAGGATTCCCAATAGAGGTAATGAGATTTTCTTCCTTCACTTTATTCAATTAATTCTCAACTATAAAAATGCTAGTTTAATTGAATTTCCTGGGATGAACAATAATCAAATTGGCTATTCCAAGTCCATGTCAAAGATCATTTATGCTATATTGGATAGGAGGAGCACCGTGAATGTACCTCTCCTAATCACACCTCACATGAGAAGTGTATTTGGGGGGTACCCACTAGTGCAATCTATATATGGTTACCTTGATCCAATAGGAGGTCCTAAGGCTGCAGTAAAACCAAATGCACCTAACCCAAGGACTTCTAACCCAACTGTAGACCCTACTTCAAAATCCATAGATGATAGAGAGCCAACCTCCAAATCCTCTCAATAGGGTGTGGTTGAAAAGAAGAAAAGGAAAAAACCTGCTACCAAGAAGAAATTAGAAGTAGTAGTAGAAGAAAATGTAGAAGAAATTGAAGAGTCACCTGTGGAACCTTTGAAGAGGAGGAAGAAAAATCAAAAGGCCACAACAGACCCCTCTACATCCTCCAAACAGGATGTAGAGGTACATAAGGGATTAAACCTAGTTCTAGGTGCACTTTCTCAACAAGGTGCATCTATTGAAATTAGGAGACAGCCCACTCCACCTTGTCACCATTGCAGGAACTCACTTCTTTCAATGAAGAAGTTCTAGTAGAAAAGGATACACAGAATGCATAGTTAGGAACTTCTATTGAAGCTTCCCCATTTTCTCAGGGGGAGTTGCTAACACTCACAACTACTCACAATATCTCTTCTATTCCCAAAATTTCTACTAAACCAAATGTGTCTAGCCAAACACATGAGGTTGTTGATCATCAGGATTTCTATTACCCTAGTGAGCCCAATTCAAGTGACATAGTGCATGACACTATGTTCACCACTCAGGACATACATCTAGATGGTGAGGGAATGCATGCTAAGGCATATCCTAATGACACCATCAAAGCCACGGGGGTTTCAGGAGTTTTTACTTTAGACTATATGGTGGCTAAGGAGTGTGTACTACCAACCTTTGATCTCATTAATGAGTCATTGGAGAAACAAGTGTCTTTACAAACATTAGGAAATCTAAGGGACCTCCACACCATGAAAATGACATCTCCTGGACAATCCCCAGTCATTCAAAGACTATCTCCAAGGGAGAGATCACCTATCCATCCTGTATCAAAGGATTCATCTGACCATTTAGATGATGAATTTGATGCTGAGGGGACCACTGTCACAAATGGCCCTAGCTCTAACTTCATGTCACAAAGGTTGAAACTTGTGCAACATGACAGGGAATCAGGACCATCATCTCATGATGGGTCATTTTCAGATGAAAAATTAAAGGAAATCTATGGTGATCAATTGGATGATTGGTACCACATAGCACAACAACTTCTCACCTCTCATCTACCCAACAAGGATTATGCTGCAATCATGTTGGAGTATGCCAAAGATCAGGAGGAATTTAAAGCTAAAAATGCTGAAATGAATGAAGATGTAGAAGCCAATGTGGATGCTTGGTTGGATACCAAGAAAACTGTGAGCATGGAGGAAATGCTACAATGGATGAGGTAGATATATCTAACATCTTTTGGATCTTATGAGAAGACATTCACTCCAACTTCCATTTATGATGTTATACATGAGGCAGCCAAAGTCCAACTTTAATCCAATCATTATCTTTTAAGGGGCTTACAATCAGAAATTGCAGAGCATAGAGCCAAAATGGAGGGATTCCTAAAAGCTATTGAAGATAAACTAAAGCCTGGAGGCCTTTATGCTCATGCTACCTGTTAGGTCCAAATGTGTTGTAGAGGGGGGGGGGGGTGAATACAACTTTTCAAATTTAAGAAGCAATAAATACCATGTAATAAATGAACACAATGATTCAAGGAATATATGTCTTATATATAACTTAAAAGGGTTGCTATAACATTCATTACAAAGTACACCAGAAGTAAAGAGGGTAGTAAATGATACTAAGCTCTGTGAATACTCTCTCTCTCTTTTACAAGTGTTTATCTCGAAAATATTGCTCTCTTAATATAATACACAAGTACTTCTATTTATACTACTCGTAATCTATGTCCTGTAGTCTTCAAAGACTAAGATATACGTGGCCCAATGATGTCCACATAAATCTTATCTTATCTTGAAAGCTTGGAAATCTGCCAATTAGATGATGCCATGTGTCATGTTGAAACTGCCCTCTATGTAGAACATCTACTTGAGAATTTCTACTTGGCCATCTCGAACATTTAAGTAGAATTTCTACATAGGAATATTCTACTTGACTATCTCGAACATTTAAGTAGAATTTCTACATAGGAATATTCTACTTGGCCATCTCGAACATTTAAGTAGAATTTCTACATATGAATATTCTACTTAGCCATCTCGAACATTTTGTACTTAGAGAAATTCTGGGCTTCAACTTGAAACTTCAATGCAACATCTTGAACTTGTGATTTCTTTATGTCTTCCATATTCTTCAACAAGCTCTTGAACCTGGATCTCTATTACTGATATAAACTTGCTATCAATGTCCTGACACTTGATGCAATGGTCTGATTCATAAGTGACTAGTCTTGATAGTGTCTCTACTTCTTGAATAGATTACCATTTTCAATTAGTAATGTGGCTTTCTAATTATTGCTTTCCTTCTTGTTCACTTGGAATCAATTAGTCTGATTGATATTGATAGTTATGATCTTGAACCTTTAAGTTACAAATCACTGAGGCATGAACAACCCTGTCTTGAACTTCTTTCAATGATTTCTTCTTTGTTTGATCATAGTTAACATGTTGAATTGTATCAATTACCTTGTCTTCATTTAATATTGATTTCTTTGTGGCTTCATGTTCTTGATTGTCTTCCAGTTAAGTATCTTTTCTTTTAGTTGAGTTACATAAGTTATAGTGTTACAAGTTTAGACACTCTGCCTTTCAATCTCCCCCTATTAGATAGTCTAACAACGACATTCAAATTAACAAGAGATAACTCAACTAAACAATGAGACGAGAAAAAGATAAATAACATTACTGTCTTGTTTAAATTACAACTGAAATAAACTTGGAAAACAATTCAAAGAACTAGAATAAATAAAACTTAAGCTAGACAAAGAATTCGAACTTCAAATTAAAGACCATTTGAGTGATTCCTATCACCTGGATTATTTTATACCTTTCAGTCAAACTCATATCACCTTATTGGATCCACTCTGATTCACGGTTACGGTATGGTAAGTTAGCCTATCTCGCATACCGTGATCAGGTGAATTTTCCTCAAGTGAGTTAAAGCAACCAACAGATATGAAGTTTTTCCTACATCAAGTTCACACCACTCTGACCTTTAATTCTAATTCCGTCTCCTCTTCCTAGCTTCTTCAGCTTGGCGCTTCTCTTCTTTCAGCTTTCTGCACCTTTCCTTCTGCTACTGTTCTCTCTTGTAGACTGGATCATGAAGCTGCTTCCACATTGCGTTCAACAGACTTACCGCTTCCATTTCTAGAGGGTTCTTGGGCTCTGGATAAGGATGCCTGAAAAGCCTTCTGAGTTTGTCCACCTCTTGAGTAGTTCTGATCTTTGGAATATCCTCAAAATTCTTCATTATGAGCTGAGATTTCAAATGTGATTTATCAGCCTTGAACTGACAATAGATCATTTTGGGGTAGCCCTTGACACGGTTAGTATTGTGGACACTAGCAGCATCTCGCTCCATTCGCTTCTTCTCCACCACTACTTCAGACAAGTACTTCAGAAGTCTCTACTTCTCATCCACATTCTCATTCTCCACTTTGCCCCATTTGAATACTTCTAAAACTTTTTCCAGAAATGCAGCATCTTGAGTCTACAACAGCCATTTTCTACTCATATGCAATAATATTTGATTCCGGTCTGCATCTATGAACGCCAAAGCATCAGCTGTGTCATCGTCATACGAGTGTATCCAGTATACACTATCTCTTCCTGGAACACCAATTGCCTCCCTTATTTCTCCTTGTTTCAGTGATTCAGAAGGAAGAGTCAGAGCTTCATCTACATTTTTAACAGCTTGTAGAATATTCCATTTTCTTTCAATTAGCTCCGGCTCAACCTTTACATTGTCTAGAGGGTTTGGAGCAATAATATCACACTTCCAAATCTCATTGCTCATCTTGAATATGATCCTCTCAATAAACTCCACTGACTTCTACTTAATGTCAGAGGTGAATCCCTTACTTATCATTTGCCTACAGACAACTTTTAGGGATTCTACCGTTAGAGCCATTAGGTCATTTTCTTCTAAACTAACCCTCTTCATTTTTTCATCAACAACCATCCGAACAACATCAGGATTTGCTGAGAATTCTGGTCCCTTGTCCTCTGTTAGCTGCATTAACTGATCTCTATACAGAATGCTAAGCTCCTGAGTGAGAATATTGAATTTTTATTGCTAGCAAGAACAACTCTGACGCAGATCTTCTCGAGATGAATTGATTATCCACATACAAGAAAGATGTCGGGACTCCTTCGACTAAAGACAAGTTGACCTGCCACTCCTTAACCATCGCATTGTATCCAACTCTGACTTTAGAGATCAACCTTTTCAAAGCACTTATATAGTCAACAGTCAGTGGATTCTGCAAGTTCAAGTTGTAGAATAAGTCTTCCGCCTCTTTGTTATGAGTTCCTTTCGCACAAACTCCTAATAGAATATTCCTTACATCATCCCATTTCTATCCGATCCTTCTCTTGTCCAGATCAACTTGAGGATCAACTAACCTTGTAAGCTCATGATCATACTGTTTCTCCCTGAGCTCCGCTTGCTTTGCAAGGAAAACAGCCTCATCCTGCATCATCTTCATTTTATAGAACTGAGCTTGTTCCAAGGCCAACTGTTGAGCTTCCAGGGTCTCTTTATCAACAGGTATTTCTTCAGGCTTTCCGGAAGACATTCCAGCACGTCCACCTTGTTCCATCAAAGATCTTTTAATTGCATATGCTAAAGGTACATCCTCCATATCAGAATCTGAATCAAGTGCCTCATGTACTTCTTCCTGATGATAACTCAAGTCAATGAATAGCTCTTCTTGCTCAGCCACCACTGCCTTACCCTTTCTCTTCCTCTGAGCCTCCTCTTTAATTACTGGCTCATTTTCTTTGACAAAATCAGTAGTCTGTTCTTCTCTCCAGATCCACCAGTAGCATAGGAACCACCAAAACCCGAACCCGAGGGTCCAGCTCCACCAGCACCTCCAGCACCACCAGCACTATCATTATCAGGGGGAAGTTGGTTATATTGATCGTCAAAGCACTCTGGGTAACAAAGCTCCTAACTGCATACATTAGTCTGCTTATCTCCGTTGCCATTGTATGCATTATGCTTTCCACTGCTCCCATTCTATCATAAAGAGTGCTGCCCAAATCACCACCAGCGTTGCCCAAGTCATTCATCTTGTTTGCCAATTCATCGAATGCTATTGTTTGACTGGCCATTCGTGCTGCGTAGTCATCAAGAGCTCTCTTGTTGTCTGCAACATTGATCCCTAACTGCCCCATCTACTGCCCGAACTTCTTTATTTCATTTTCAATTTCTGTCATGCGAGTGTCAAGATTTTCAAGATTAAGGGACGGTGTTTGGCTTGGGTGTCCTCGCTCTAAAAATCGTTCTGTTATTGTTTGTCGCTCGGTTTCGGGCCTTGAAAATGAAGGTCCCTCACTCCCTAAACGCTCACACACACTCCCTGTCTCACGCTCATGTATGTCTTCAACAATATTCCTGAAAGCGAAAGCAGTACCTGCAGAAACTGGATAAGCAAAATGAGTAGCAGTTATGGGATCTGTTCCTGTCATATCCTGAGGTGTAATCTCAGGCTGAGAGGCTGTAGAGTGTTCTAGTACAACATCAGAACCGATCCTTTCTGCAGTATCAGTATGTACCGGTGAAGGTACTTCTGAAGCAATGAAAACTTCTGGCCTTTCTGAAGCAACAGTCTCTTCAGAAGGCACAAAATCCTCACCAAAATCCATATGTGTAGAATGTGCAATGGGTGAACCACTCACGTGAGGTGGAGAGGTTGTGATAGACACACTAGGTTTGGACTGGGCTTTTGAAGTTGCAGCATGTGAAAATTTGGCTTTCTTCTGAATAAGTGGCTGCACTTCGGGGTGACTCTCAGAACCCTCACCTAAATCTACAGGTGCCGGCCTTTTAACTCCCGTCAGCGAGGGTGAAAGAGAAGAAGAAAGAGTATCAGACTCAGAATCAGAAATGTAGCTCTCGCCCTGGGATAGATCCTGCGGGCTAGCAGAATCTTGGGCCATGGAATCAGATTTAGATGAAGAAGAAGTATCAGTAGTGTGAATAGAGAGTTGCTCTTGTTCAAAGAAATTACCTCCTTCATTTCCTTGTCCAGCAAAGGGATCAGTATCACATGTGGAGTAGGTGGACTTTCCCTTTGACCGACAGATGTTTGACCGTGAGAATGTCCATCATCATCTTCATCAGCAAGATTCTCGTCAGGAATCCCTTGAAATGCGTCAGCATGGGCAGATGGATTCTGAGCATGTGATGATACATGGGAGGTCCCCGCCATTGAAGTAATACCTGCATCATACTTAATCCACACTTGAATATTATCAGGAATAGACATCCCTTTACCATGATGTATATCTTGATTAGCAATTGTTGTGAGTGACTTGGTGCCCATGCCCAGTGATGCAGATGTTGCACTCGTTGCAAATGCCTGTCTTACAGAGAAAGCATCAGTCGGTACTAAGTGATTAATAAGCATTTGTAAGAAACGAGGATACCAGCATACAACATTAGTAGTTGTAAGATCTCTGCTTACAGATGATCCCATTGTAGCCACTATTTCTGAAAGAACGATTCTTCCATAATTAATGTCCAGTTCACGGGCTAGGGAAACTGCAAAGACTTGCATGGGAATTAGAATCTGATGATAATCTTTTTCGCGCGCCCGAAAACATCTTGTGATGGCCTCGAAAAAATAATTTCATTCCACATGGAAATATTGTTTCTGGATGGCGCCAGTTGAGATCCGTCCAGAAGGAGGATAGCATCCAATCTCCTCAAAGAACTTGATACGATCTGCCATTGTAGGTTCGGGGTCATAAACATCTTTGAAGAGTTCAGTTCAGGGTTAATGTTTCTAATTGTCTGGGGTAAAAGGTTTTAAGAAACTTCTAAAAATAATCATTTCAAGGTTTAGGAATACTTCGCAAGGGTTAGATGGATAACATGAAGCAATGTACAATAAATGAAACGAGGTCAAAATCAAGATATATCTGACAGTTCTATGCTATATAAAGCAGCGTATTGTAAGGAATTTTAAACTTCATTACTAATCATTTCAAAAATCATTCTTGAAAGACTATCCTTTCATTAGGACTTTGTTTTCCAAATCTTTTCATAAAACTGTCATTTCATTAGGACTTTTACTTATAAAACCAAATCATTTTGATTGGAGTTTTCTCACAACGCCCGGACAATACGAGTGATCAGCCACGTAAAGTCCCCATAACGGACCGAAGTCCCTCTGGACATAAGGAGTACTCATAAAGGCCCTTATTGCCATTGGCCTTGGGCTATCTCATTATAGCCATTGACTATCTCATTATAGTCTTCACATAAAAGTGCTGGATCGGCGTCACTCGGCCTCTTACGCCTCCAACCTATAGGAATCCGCAGAAACCGTTTTGATCGAAATTCCTATAATATCAACACCATTTCTTTTAAAATAACCAAATCATTTGATGAAAAAGACTTCTTGAAAGTCGGCTTTCATATTTAAATCTATCTTTTAAAAGTTAAGAGACAGATGTAAATTTTATTCGAAGACAAATTTATATAAAAGTCTCTTCTGCAGTAAAGTAAGCAGGAATCATGTTATAAGAGTAAAGTCAGGTTGTAGGGTCAATTTCACAGGTATAACAAGAGATTTTAAAACAATTATAAAGCATTCGATTCAAAACAGTGATTAGGGAATAACAATAGGGCACTCATCATGGTTAAAGTACAAGTAAACAAGGTTAAGGAAATGGTGAAAAATACAAGTCACAGTTAAGGTTGATGGTTTAAGATTTTAAATTTAGTTTATAAATTATCAGTAACAGTTCAGGGATTGAAAAGTTTAAGGTATAGTCAAAACTTGTATAAGGTTGCAGTTTAAGTAAAATAGTTAAAGTAAGACATGTTGTATCTTAAAACAGTTGAGATAAAGTAAAACAGTTGCAGGATTATAAAACAGTTCATAAAACATTTCATGAGTTTAAAGAGATTAGGCAATAGTTACTTGCCTAAAAAAGATTGTTACAGCTGCTGAATAAGTGGATCTCACTATCACCGACTCTAACTCTCTACTTTTGCCTTTCCTTTATCTTTCACCTCAACGTCCTTTGTAGCTACACATAAATAGTACCATATCAGTATCTTATATACTCTCGATGTTCTCTTTAACGTTCAGCTACTCTACCCTTTCGTTACTGTAACCCCTTAATATATATAAATATACGGTAGCATACTCTACTAATCAACCAATTATACACTGGCAGGCACATATCACATAGACAATCATATTATCCATAGTATTCCTGACTGATAGCATTTCCTATACAGAAGTGGTGTGCCAATAGTGTTTTATAAGATCATTTGTTTTATAAAATTTTGGCAGAACTTCCTCTGTTTATAGAGCTATCCGTCGGAATACAACCGACACAACCGATTACCAAGCTACTTATGTATACAGTCCATCACCTATTATACCAAATCCATGTCATACAAAGCAATGTCCACAAAAACTATATAATTAACATTACCATAGCCATTTACTCATAAAAATTCGAATATTATATATATATATATATATATATATATATATATATATATATATATGTATTCCAGAATATGCTATTGTAATTCAAAACTTTCGAGTACTCAAGCAATGACATCTCCAATTCCCATATATCATTCGATTAGCAGTAATCACTTAGTAATCATCATCACATTAACGTAAAACTCATATTACAATTCAAGCATTAACCAAATTTGAACATAACAATATAATAATTTGAAATATTACCTAACAATTATATAAAACTCAATTAATTAGTAGAACATAGCAAGTAGCACCAAATCAAGCTTAGCCTCACATATATCCAATTTTGAATATAAATATTTAGTATAGAATTCAAATTTTTCGAATTAAATACAAGAACTTGACATGCAATCATGGAAATGAATAAATCGGTACTCACGTTAGTTACTACCCCTGAAAGTACCAAGAGATAAAGCTATATGAAACCAATCCGGTCGCCGGCTCGCTAGAGGTCATCGCCTGCGACGGAAGTTGAAGGTTAAAGGCTCGTTATCGAGCCCTTTAAACTCAAACTGCTCCCAATTTGCGGATAGAGCTATGTAAAATCAATACAAACACAACTACGGAGATAAAAGGGCTTGCATGCAATCCATACCACATATATATACTGCAATCATGGTTACATACATAAAAAGCAAGTATCATATGCTACCATCAAAGATTAGTTCGGGTAATAGCAAGAATCAAAGAAAATCACTTGATTTTTATCATGTTTGCTATGCAGAATCGGAGAGAGAAAAAAAACAAAAAAAGAATGCAGAGGAGAGAAAGATATGACCTGCACAGCTGAATACACTGCAATGGGGAAGAAGTGGGTGGTGTAAAGTTATATAAGGCTAGGGGCAGAAAGGTAGTTTCATAATTGCTGAAATCTGATTTAAAACAATTTAATATTCAAATTTTGATAGAAAAAAAGGTACAAAAATAAGTTTTATATTTTTAAAATAAAGAGAATAATTTTATAAGCTCACCCATATTTTAAAATAGTTTTCGGATGAACGGATATTTAATTAAAAATCTTTGAAGTTTCAGCACGAAAATATAAAATAAGAGTAGGAAAATCATTAAAAATATTTTTGGGCTCGAATAAAATAAACTTTTATTTTTACAAACTTTCTGAATATCCAAGGAGCATTTTTGAAAAGATTTCATGATGTTTGGACATTCCAATAATTAAATATGGAATTTAGAAGAGAAATATCTCTAGAATAAAACAAGAATGAAAGATTTATATAAAATCACTGGGACTAGAATTAAATATACCACCATTTTTATAAAGTCTCTAAAATCACATAGAAGATACATATAAAATTTCATAATTATTGGACACACCAATAAATTTATAAAACTCAAACAGTACCTCAAGTTAGCATAAAAATCAATTAATCACTTTAATAAATCACTTAAAAATATTGCGGTCAAACAGGCAGTCAATTAGACATATAAAATGACCACATACCTCATCTTATCATATTGGAGCATGAAAATAATATAACTCATATTAATTAAATATATATAAATATCACAATCGTTACATTCTCCCCCCTTATAAGGATTATGTCCCCAGAATCAGCCTAAGTAAACAAGTAGGGATACTTTCGAGCATTTCACTCTCAAGTTCCCATGTGGATTCCTCAACTCGAGGATTTCTCCACAAAACCTTAACAAGCCTAACAGATTTATTCCTTAAAACCTTATCCTTACGGTCCTGAATCGCTACAGGCTGTTCTATGTAGGACAAATCGAGTTGAATCTCCAAGGGTTCATACTCTATTACATGACTCATACCAGGGTTATACTTTCTAAGCATAGATATGTGAAAAACATTGTGGATATGCTGCATCTGCGGCGATAGTGCCAATTCATACGCGACTTTCCCAATTCGCTTTAAAACTTCAAAAGGTCCTATATATCTTGGACTAAGCTTTCCTTTCTTGCCAAATCTGCTAACACCTTTCCATGGAGAAATCTTTAATAATACTTGGTCACCTTCTGCAAAACTCATATCCTTCCTTGACTGATCATCATACTTCTTTTGCCTATCTTGAGCAGCTAACAATCTTTTCTGAATCAATTCGATCTTTTCCCTGGTTTGTTGAACTAACTCTGGACCCAAAATCTTACGTTCACCAACTTCATTCCAACACACAGGTGATCTGCACTTTCTTCCATACAAAACTTCATACGGAGGCATTCCAATACTGGCATGATAGTTGTTGTTATATGAAAACTCCACTAACGGTAGATGCTCGTCCCAACTTCCTTCAAAATCCAGTGCACACACTGTCAACATGTCTTTAATGGTCTGAATTGTCCTTTCACTCTGGCCATCTGTCTGAGGATGATATGCAGTACTCATTTTCAACTTCGGTCCCAAACATTCTTGAAACTTCCGCCAAAATCTTGAATTAAACCTTGGATCTCTGTCGGATACAATCGATACAGGAACGCCATGTCACATAACAATCTCTTTCAGGTACAAATTAACCAACTTGTCGAGTGAAAATTTCTCGTTAATCGGTAGAAAGTGCGCTGATTTGGTTATCTATCAATTATCACCCAAATAGCATCATGATTAGCCTTTGTCCTTGGCAATCCCACTACAAAGTCCATAGCAAGATTTTCCCATTTCCATTCTGGAATTTCTAACGGTTGAAGTAATCCACTGGGTCTTTGATGTTCAGCTTTGACTCTCTGGCACGTATAACACTTGCTAATCCAATCTGCTACATCTCTTTTCATGTTGGGCCACCAAAAATTTTCTTTCAAATCCTTATACATTTTTGTACTTCCTGGATGGATTGAGAATCTTGAACTGTGCGCATCGTGCAAAATTTTATCTTTCAATTCCTTAACATTGGGAATCCATACACGTGAAGAATATCTTAAAATGCCTTTATCGTCCTTTTGACTTCTTAACTCTTCTTCCGTCAATTGAGCTTTGTCTTGTATCAATACTTGTTCTTGACATCGCTTGATCTTCTCTAACAACTCTGGCTGGAAGGTCATTGTATACACCATCTCTTCTACTGAATCAGAACCACATACTTCTATTTCCAACCTTTCAAATTCTTTGATTAACTCTTCAGATGAAATCATTATATTCAATCTCTCCTTTCTACTTAAAGCATCTGCCACAACATTCGCTTTGCCTTGATGATAGTTAATCGTGCAGTCGTAGTCTTTAATCAATTCCAACAATCTTCTATGTCTCATGTTCAGCTCTTTTTGAGTAAAGATATACTTCAAACTTTTGTGATCAGTGTATATCTCACACTTTTCCCCATATAAGTAGTGCCTCCAAATCTTCAGTGCAAACACAATAGCAGCAAATTCCAGATCATGCGTAGGATACTTTAATTCATGAGGTCTTAACTGCCTGGAAGCATACGCAATTACCTTTCCGTGTTGCATCAAAACACATCCCAAGCCTTTGTGAGAAGCGTCACTGTAGATAACAAAATTCCCTTGATCGTCAGGTAATACCAACACTGGTGCAGACACTAAGCTTCGCTTTAGTTCTTTGAAACTTTCTTCACACTTTTCATTCCACACAAACTTTTCATTCTTCCTGGTCAACTTGGTCAGAGGGGTAGCTATTTTCAAAAAATCTTGAACAAATCTTCGATAGTATCCCGCTAATCCCAGAAAACTGAAAGTGTTTGACCTAAAACCAATCATGTATGATGAGTTAGGAAAAACTTTATGCTACTCTTATTTAATTTCATTTAATAATAATAAAGTATTTATTTGTTATGTTACGGGCTTAATCTATTTGAAGTGTATTAAATAAGATGTTCCATAGTTTAGAGCAAAGCTTCTAGAATTACAATGAGATTGTAACGATGAGATCTAGAAGATAATAGCTTTAGACTTAAACAGTTCCTGATCATAGGATAAATAATTGGAAATTGGTAAATCCGTAAAGATCAGTACATACTATGCTAGCTCTCTTAGGAGGATGTCTGTTCTCATAGACATTTGTGTGGTGACACTATATCTAGTATGTAGGTGCTTATTAAGGAATAAGTTCACTGAATATGACTCGATAAGTAGAACAACTAATGGAGTTTACTCACGTGTCGATAGTTGTTTATTAAGTAAATAGTTGTACAAGTATCCTTAGACTTGAGATCGTTAGAGTAATCTCATACACAATGATTTATGCTTTGGTTTAGTCCTTAGTCTCTAGGACATTCATTAGGTCCATTCTGGGCATAGTGATTTGTGTATGGAGATAGTTAACGGATCAATAAAGGATCTGCCCCTTCTAGTAAAGGAAGTGAATATCCTATGTTATTCTTAGATATGCAAGTTCAGGAATCTCTGGCCAGAGTGAATGAAATTAGAAAGAGTTTCTAATTTGCATTAAAAGGAACTTTGCATTATGAATAAGAAATCATATGATTAAATTAGATAGGCTTGACACGAGTTTCATGCCTTGTATTTAATCGGGATATTGAAGGGTAGAAGGAATTAATTGTACGGTAACTAATTACCGACAGGTTCTAAGTATTCTAAGCAATGATTTCGTATTATCTGGATAGTCGCGATATGTTGAGAAGCATCACTCACGATGTAGAATAAATATAATTAATCAGATTAATTATATTTAATGAATTATTAAAATTTATATAAATAATAAATAAAATGTTTATTATTATTTATTTCTACTACCGGCTTAATATTGAACCTAAAGAGTCACACCATAAAAGAGATTAAATTATAGATGAAGGAATAATTAATAATAGCTAGTCATTATTTATTTATGAAATAAATAATTACTTAGTAAATTTTATAAATGAATTAAATGAGATTTAATTGATTATAAATTATTTAAGATAAGATCTTAATATTATTAATTAAATATTTAATTAAAGTAATTAAATATGAAGAGAGAATAATTTTCTAAAAGAGTTTAGAAAAAAGAATTAATGATTAAAATAGTTTTAATCATTAACTAATTAATTAATAAGATTAATTAATTAAAAAGGGAATTAATAATAAGATATTTATAGAAAATATCTCAGCTGAGATATTTGCCTATAAATATAGGATTATAAACCCTAATACTAAAACCCTGATATATATATTTGTGAGAAATATTTTAAAAGGGAGGCAACCCTAATTTCCTCTCTAGCCTCCTCCTTCATCTTTTAGTTTGATTCTTGGTGGATATCTTTAGAGCACTTCACACTTGAGGGGTGATTGCAAGGATTGAAGAACAAGATCTTCTTTAGCTGTTGCCGGAAAGCAATCGAGGTATTCTTTAATTTATAAAATAGTTTTGTATCTATATATATGTATACATATGAATATATGAAAATAAATGTTATTCAATATGAATTTATAAATGTATGTATACATATGTATTTATATGTATTTATAAATGTATGTATACATATGATTTATACAAGCAATATCATGTTTTAATTATGATTAATATGATACTCTTCGTCAAAATTGTTTTAATAATTTTCTTGGGTTCTATAAGTGCTATAGATAGTCCAGTTAATTTTTCATAATTTTCTGATGCGTAGAATATTTATTATGAATTTTGAAAGCAATAATAATGATTTAATTATGATTAATTCATTACTGTTACTCAAAATTTATTTTATATTTTTCATGTGTTCTACAAGTGTTGTAGATCGTCCAGGTATTTTTAGAATATTTTTCTGAGCGATAGATTATTTATTATGAATTTTTAAAGCTGTTTTTAATTAATTCGTAATTAAATAATAATATCTAAAAAAAAGGTTTTTGGATTGTAACGCATACCCGAGATGCGTGACAGGGTGCCTTGCACGCGCCTGACGTGCGTGCGCGCGTGGGGGTGCGTCAGAAAATTCTCGGGGAGCGTGCGGGCGCGTGGGAGCTCAGAATGGGGCGTGTAATATACCGTTGGATTCGTTTTTTTTTCTTTTCGAGACGGTTCTAATGGTATATTACAATAATTTTTCTGAAATTGTTTCGGACTGTTTAGAGCTTCCAAAAGTGTTTTAAAGCAAGTTTTAACTGTTTTAAGTTGTTTTTAAATACACCAAGTGATACATAGAGATGTATAATGCGTACATGTTATAATATATGATTTAACATGCCTACCTTATGTTTATTCGTGATTATATATATGTGATATATGTTGGTGTAGGTGCCCTAGAGGCAATACATTGTTTCTTTTAATAGACCTTTATGTCATTTGATTATTCAATAAACGTATTTATTATGACTTTAATTACTGCGATATATTTGTTAACATAATAAATGTCCTTAGAATCATGATACACATTGTATAGTTTAAGTACATGACTTGAACTTGAGATTATATAATATATCATATTCTTAAAGGTCCCTAGTCGAGTATTACTATTATAGGACAATAATAATACATAAATAGACTAGTATGTTGTTTGACAGATAACCACATCTCATTGGTTATAAGTATGGGGACACTAAAGTCAATACATAGGTACATGTAGGAGTACATGGTACTGGACAGACCCACAGTGAGATTCTTCATGTTTAATAAAGTCATAAGAAAGACTCACAGTGATAATGGTGTAATGATCCTTTGACTTGAGATCATTATATTTCTATACAAGGATTAATATACTTTGACTACATTAAAAGTTACCTTTGACCGAGTGATGATAAAAGTGGACATCGGGTATATCATGAGTCGTATGAGAAATATGAATGATAGATAAAGGATTTAACCTTTCTATAATTAGAAGAGATATTATTGGCCTCTTAATTGAGTGAGACTATAAAATGCATGGTCGTGCTCAAATAATGATTTGTTTTCCATAGTCTACTCATGGATCAAGTAAACCCAGATTAAATGTTGAAGAGGATGAATAACATGCCTCGAGTTTAATCTATAATATATATGGTTAAATGGATTATATTACACGGAAACATTAATCACGAAAGGTTTTATCGAATCACGATTTAATTATTGTTTAATTGGGTAGCAATGATGTATTACTAGATACCGCTCATTGTTTATAATTTTATTGGAGAATAAAATTATTGCCAATTAAATAATAGCCGATAGGGTCACACACATAGAGCACTTAGAGGAATAGTTAATTTAAATTATAGATTTAAATTAATTGATGATTATTTGAATTTTATTATATTAATTAAGTGAGACTTAATTAATTGAGATAATATAAATTCAAATTAGAGGAGTATTTCTGTCCATAATAATTAAGTATGACTTAGTTATTAATTAAATAATAGAAATTCGTTTTATTATTTAATCATATACCTACATGGGTTAGGTTTTGCTGTTATGAGCCTATTAATCACACATTATAAATAGATAATGTAGGGTTAAGAGGCAAGTTACGTTTTTCATAAAAACCCTAGAAGAGGCAGCAGCAAATAGAGGCAGGAACAAACTCGAATTGTCAAGAGGGAGGCTAGTACGTCCATTCCACAATCAAGATCGTGAGACGTTCTTGAAGGTGCTCGTGTGGATACCATAGAGGTGTTTTTCGAGAGGAAGACACAATTCGTGAAAGCTACGATCTCCGTTGAGTTCGTGAAAGTGAAGACCATAATAGGTATAATTCTGTTTTCTCCATAATCTGTCAAATCTTATACATGGATCCTGGGTTTGGGTTCCGATTTTTTTTGTTATATTTACATTTATCCGTTGCGTTTTATGCCTCGGAACCCAACAATATATGCTTGAATTATCATGAGATGATAGATTTAGGTGAACTTAATTAACATAAGGCGTATGTTAGACAATCTAGAATAGTGAAATTGTTTCATGACCTTAATTTACATATTATGAATACAATCATGAGATTTTTGTGTTTATGAAACACGTGATTGAATATGAATTTTCAACTTAAGTGAAAGGATGATTCTGTCAAACAACAGATGTTCTATCTGTAAGAAAAGGGGTTATTAAGAGACGCCTCTTGACAATGCTCCACCCCTGGCCTGGGATGACTCCAAGTATCAATAGTTGATTTGAAATATTTAATCCAATCTAAAAGAATCTCTTTATAATATGATTATGATTGTAACATAATATAATCCCCTAAAATATAAAGAATATCAAGTAGTAATTGACCATAAAACACAAAGGGCTTGTGTTGGTCATAGCCTTCCAACATAATAGAAAGTATTTCTTGTTTTTGAAACTCTGTCGTTTCGTGCTACAGCCGAGGGCGTTGTTTCCGAAAGAAGAGATACTTGTCTATAACATGAGATGTGTATGATGAATTGGAATCTTATGGTCGTTACGTGCTACAACCGTGGGCTATTTGAAACTAGTTTAATTATACGAGATGTTGGGATTGACTTGACTTAGAATATTGAGTTTGTCGTGCCACAGCCGTGACTCAAGTATTCAAGAGGCTAAAGTAAGATTAGGGAATAACATGAGATGTAGCTGACAAGAGTTGTCTACCTATTGAACGTTACATGGCGTTTCGTGCTACAACCGAGGTTGTGTGATGGAATGTAGGATCCCTATCCCACTATCATTATGAATGCTTAATTTCAATAAGGGATATAGAAATTAGATAGAATAGTGGGAGGCACTTATGAATAAAGACCCGATTCATATGGTGTTTTAGATAATGAAATAGAGTATTTGCTAAATGTTGTTATGTGTTTATTATTTACAGATTTACTATATACATAATGTCTTCTGCACTATCACTCCGTTGCATGCTCGATGCACACAAATTAACTGGTCCCAACTATACTGATTGGCTTCGAAACCTGAGAATTATTCTCAGGATTGAGAAGAAGGAATATGTACTAGACTCACCTAAACCTGCTGAACCTGCTCAGGATGCACATAATGATGAACATATTGTGTATCGTAATTGGATAGATGATGCAAGAGTTGCACAGTGTGTTATGCTGGGATCCATGAATGATGAGCTCCAAAAGCAACACGAGCATATGGATGCTCAATCTATCCTTATGCATCTACAATATTTGTATGATGTGCCAAGAAGGACAGCTCGATATGAGATATCGAAGGAGCTGTTCCGTTGTAGGATGATTGAGGGATCATCTGTGAATGTTCATGTGCTCAAGATGATCAATTTGATTGAGCGTCTTGGACAACTTGGATTTGTCATGGATGGGGAGCTGAATCAAGATCTGGTCTTGCAATCACTTCCAGATTCATTCTCGCAGTTCGTTGTGAACTTTCACATGAACAAGTTGGATGTCAGCTTGCCTGAACTCCATAACATGCTGAAAGCTGCTGAGTCGAATTTTCCCACAAAGAAGAGTTCTGTTCTTCTAATTGGTGAAGGCTCTAACCCTAAGAAGAGGAAGATGAGCCCTCCTAAGAAGAAGAAGAAGGTAGGTGAGAAAAGGCCAGTTCCGCCAAAAGTTGAAGATCCCAAAAGCAAAGCTGTTTGCTTTCACTGCAACAAAGTGGGGCACTGGAAGAGAAACTGTAAGGCTTACCTTGCAGAGTTGAAGAAAAAGAAGGGTGGTGAGACTACCGCTTCTGCTTCAGGTATGTTCATGATCGAACTAAATATGTCACTTAATCAAACTTCTACTTGGGTATTAGATACCGCCTGTGGTTCTCACATTTGCAATTCGTTATAGGGACTAAGGAGAAGTAAGACTCTTGAAGAAGAGGAGGTGATCCTACGTATGGGCAATGGAGCAAGAGTTGCTGTTGTAGCTGTAGGATCGTTTGATTTACTTATGCCTACGGGCAAGACTATTATTTTGGATAATTGTTATTTTGTTCCCTCAATTGTGAGGAATATTATTTCTATTCCCATGTTAGACTTGGATGGTTTTTCGTTTGTTATTGAGAATAATAAATGTTCAATTTTTAGAAATAATGTTCTTTATGGTGTTGGTATTTTAAATAATGGTTTGTATGTATGTTACGTAGAACATAGTTTACTTCAAATTGAACATAGTAATAAAAGAAAAAGAGATGATGAAAATCTCACCTACTTGTGGCACTGCAGACTTGGTCATATTAGTGAAAATAGACTTAAGACATTGCATAAGGAAGGGTTACTAGAACCTTTTGATTTTGAATCATATCCTACATGCGAATCTTGTTTGTTAGGCAAAATGACCAAATCTCCATTTAGTGGACATGGAGAAAGAGCTGCGGAGTTGCTTGGATTGGTACATACAGATGTGTGTGGGTCGATGTCCACGCAAGCCATGGGTGAATTTTCATACTTCATTACTTTTACAGATGATCGATCTAGATTTGGATATGTGTATTTGATGAAATACAAATCCGAAGCCTTTGAAAAGTTCAAAGAATATAAATATGAAGTAGAGAAACAAACCAAGTATAGTATTAAAACCCTTCGATCAGATCGAGGAAGTGAATACTTAAGTGGCGAGTTTCTAGATTATCTCAAAGAAAATGGTATAGTCTCTCAATGGACTCCTCCGGCCACTCCCCGGTTGAATGGAGTATCCGAAAGGAGAAATCGAACTTTGTTGGACATGGTTCGATCCATGATGAGCTATACAGATCTTCCAGTATCACTTTGGGGTTATGCATTGGAAACATCAGCATATATATTGAACAAGGTGCCTTCCAAATCTGTTCCTCAAACTCCGTATGAGATATGGAAAGAAAGGAAACCGAGTCTTAAGCACATTAAGATTTGGGGATGTCTGGCTTATGTCAAGAAAGTTGACCCCGATAAGCTAGAATCTCGATCCGTGAAATGTAGGTTTGTAGGATATCCTAAAGAGACTTTAGGGTATTACTTTTACACCGAACAAAGGGTGTTTGTCTCCCGACATGCTACCTTCCTGGAAAAACAGTTTATCCTTGAAGGGAATAGTGAGAGCAAGATTGAACTTGATGAAGTTCATGAAGCACAAACTACTACGGTTCAAGAGAAAACACCTGTTCATATTGAACAACCTTCCGTAGAACAGCCCATCCGTAGATCACAAAGGGTGTCTCGCCAACCTGAGAGGTATTATGGCCTTGTTATTGAGAATGACAATGAATTGGCGGTCATTGATGGAGACGACCCTATGACCTTCAACGAGGCTGTGAGTAGCATTGACTCAGAGAAATGGCAGAGTGCCATGAAATCCGAAATGGATTCCATGTATGCCAACCAAGTATGGACTTTGGTAGAGAAAACAAGTAACTTATTAAGCAATACACTACATCATATCGTAAACAGTTTAAATACTTTTAAAACCATTTGGAAATTAAAAACACCATTTAAAATCAACCTTATAGTATCATTACTACATAAGTTGCATGTACAACAAGGGTATAAAGGTTCTATAGAAAACAGGTTAGCACAACAGGTATGAATAAGGCAATCATAAAGGTTAACAACAGGTATAAACAAGGTACTAATAAAGGTAAGAATCAGTTATGGACAGATGTGCGAAGGGTAAATAATAGGTATATAAGAAGGCACTGGAAACTGAAGAACAACCATAAATAAATACGAGGAATATCAACATTAAAGTGCAGAACAAGTTCAAGTCAAAGTACAACAACAAGAAATAAAAGTACGAGATGAAAAGCGGAGATAAAGTCTGATCGAGTGTGCTAGAGGGCTCTAACAGATATCCCATCTAAGCACCCAAACACCCTAACATCTAGTCGCCCCGGTGGTCCCGGTCTCGGGCAGCCCTGAGTCCAACCAACAATCTGCTAACCACTCGAGTCAACTCTCTCGCCTACTCCACCACATCATCAGTGAAGGCTCTAGCTGCCATCTGTCGACGACCTTCCTCCTCCACGGCTCTAATCTGCTCCTCCCACCACTCAACGGGGTGCTCAGGAACTCGCAACTGGGATCGGATAATGGCTGGCCAATAGATCCTATGACGTATAAGGGCACGTGCACTCTCTAACGGTGGGGCACTCCTTGATGGTAGATCAGTCTGAACAGGGGGCTCAAGAGTCAGCTCCTCCTCACTCTCGGAACTAGAAATGACGATAGTATCATCAGAATCCGCAGTAGAATCCGAAGAAGTACCAGGAGAGGGTGGTGGTAACTCGTAAATGCCACGAGCCTACAATAATATAAAATAGTATGCAGTGCAAAAAGAAGATAAAGATTATCTTGAATCTAAAGTTGAAATCCTAACGTCTATACCACTCTTCGTTATCTAATCATATCTTAATATCACTCGTATATCTTTTATTTAGTGAACTACTTCGTTAACCTAATCCTGGCTTGTTCAGTGACTAAAACCTTTGCTCTGATACCAACCTGTGGCGCCCTCCCGACCCGGGGACTAGATCGGGGAGTCACTAACACCCTATATGCATGCACCCTAAATAACAATAACAGAAAATACGCATATACACGACCCCGACTACTACCCTGGACCTTTCAAGGTAATGGTATGAAACAAGCACACATCTACATTCATTTACATTTACATTATAATAACGAAATAATATTATTACAACTTCTGCAACATCTCAAAATCTATTAACAAAAGTACAAGACTTAACAAAGTCTTTCCTGCCAACTCGTCCTCGATCCTACCTGTTCACTGGCAGCCACCCTAGTATAGTTAATGAAAGACATGTTCTTCCTGGCAGTCTGCTTATTACGTACCATGATTCTCAAAAGTTGTAGAGGTTAGAAAATAAAAGAATGAGCCACAAAAGCTCAGTAAGTAACTATACAGTATTATATAAAATCCTTTCTACAATATTATATAAAATTTAGAAATCCTTTCTCATATTCATACTTAAAAATCATTCCTGGACATCATTGTCCCATAATTATACTCCACAATTTCCAATCTTGGTATTCATTATACGAAAAACTTTCTTTCATGGCTTTCACTGATAAAAGCACAGGTATTTGAAGAGTTCAGTTCAGGGTTAATGTTTCTAATTGTCTGGGGTAAAAGGTTTTAAGAAACTTCTAAAAATAATCATTTCAAGGTTTAGGAATACTTCGCAGGGGTTAGATGGATAACAGGAAGCAATGTACAATAAATGAAACGAGGTCAAAATCAAGATATATCTGACAGTTCTATGCTATATAAAGCAGGGTATTGTAAGGCAATTTAAACATCATTACTAATCATTTCAAAAATCATTCTTGTAAAACTATCATTTTATTAGGACTTTGTTTTCCAAATCATTTCATAAAACTGTCCTTTCATTAGGAATTTTACTTATAAAACCAAATCATTTTGATTGGAGTTTTCTCACAACGCCCGGACAATACAGGTGATCAGCCACGTAAAGTCCCCATAACGGACCGAAGTCCCTCTGGACATAAGGAGTACTCATAAAGGCACTTATTGTCATTGGCCTTGGGCTATCTCATTATAGCCATTGACTATCTCATTATAGTCTTCACATAAAAATGCGGGACCGGCGTCACTCGGCCTCTTACGCCTCCAACCTATAGGAATCCGCAGAAACCGTTTTGATCGGAATTCCTATAATATCAACACCATTTCTTTTAAAATAACCAAATCATTTGATGAAAAAGACTTCTTGAAAGTCGGCTTTCATATTTAAATCTATCTTTTAAAAGTTAAGAGACAGAGTTAAATTTGTTGGGTTCCGAGGCATAAAACGCAACGGATTAACGTAAATATAACAAAATTTTCGGAACCCTAACGCAGGATCATGTATAAGATTGACATATTATGGTGAAACAGAATTCTACCTTTTCTGGTCTTGACTTTCACGAACTCAACGGAGATCGTAGCTTTCACGACTTGTGTCTTCCTCTCGAAAAATACCTCTATGGTATCCACACGAGCACCTTCAAGAACGTCTCACGATCTTGATTATGGAACGGATGTACTAGCCTCCTTTTGATGATTTCGAATTTCTGCCTTCTTGCTACCTTGCTGCTGCCTCTAGGGTTAGGTTTCTCAAAAAGGTAAAACTTATTTAACCTATCATTATCTATTTATAATGATTGGTTAACGGGCCTATTCAGCAAAACCTAACTCATGTAGGTATAGGATTAAATAATAAAACATGTTTCTATTATTTAATTAATAATTAAGTCATACTTAATTATTATGGGCAGAAATCCTTTTCAAATTCGAATTTATATTATTTCAATTAATTAAGTCACACTTAATTAATATAATAAAATTCAAATAATCATCAATTAATTTAAATTAACTATTCCTCTAAGTGCTCTATGTGTGTGACCCTATAGGCTATTATTTAATTAACAATAATTTTATTCTCCAATAAAATTATAAACAATGAGCGGTATCTAGTAATACATCATTGCTACCCAATTAAACAATAATTAAATCATGATTCGATAAAACCTTTCGTGACTAATGTTTCCGTGTAATATAATCTCTTTAACCATATATATTATAGATTAAACTCGAGGCATGTATTTAGTCATCCTCTACAACATTTAATCCGGGTTTACTTGATCCATGAGTAGACTATGAAAACAAATCATTATTTGAGCACGACCATGCATTTTATAGTCTCACTCAATCAAGAGGCCAATAATATCTCTCCTAATTATATGAGGGTTAAATTCTTTATCTATCATTCATATTTCTCATACGACTCATGATATACCCGATGTCCACTTTTATCATTACCCGGTCAAAGGTAACTTTTAATGTAGTCAAAGTATATTAATCCTCGTATAGAAATATAATGATCTCAAGTCAAAGGATCATTACACCATTATCACTGTGAGTCTTTCTTATGACTTTATTAAACATGACGAATCTCACTGTGGGTCTGTCCAGTATCATTTACTCCTACATGTACCTATGTATTGACTTTAGTATCCCCATACTTATAGCCAATGAGATGTGGTTATCTGTCAAACAACATACTAGTCTATTTATGTATTATTATTGTCTTATAATAATAATACTCGACTAGGGACCTTTTAAGAATATGATATATTATATAATCTCAAGTTCAAGTCATGTACTTAAACTATACAATGTGTATCATGATTCTAAGGACATTTATTATGATAACTAATATATCGCAGTAATTAAAGTCATAATAAATACGTTTATTGAATAATCAAATGACATAAAGGTCTATTAAAAAGAAACATTGTATTGCCTCTAGGGCACCTACACTAACAATCTCCCACTTGCACTAGAGCCAATCACCCATGTATCTAATACCCATGGAACTAGTGTGATCGTCGTGCTTCGTCAGCGACAAGCCTTTGGTCAGTGGGTCTGCAATGTTATCATTTGTGTGCACTTTACATAGGTGTATGTCACCCCTTTCATTAATCTCTCGGATGAGGTGATATTTCCTGAGTATATGTTTGGTTCGGGAGTGAGCTCTAGGTTCTTTAGCCTGTGCAATGGCTCCATTATTATCGCAGTATAGATCAATGGGATCTGCGATCGATGGAACCACTCCCAAATTAGTAATGAATTTTCGAATCCAAACTGCTTCCTTAGCTGCTTCACAAGCTGCAATGTACTCAGCTTCTATTGTAGAATCAACTACTGTTTCTTGCTTTGAACTCTCCAACTTACAGCACTTCCGTTTAGACAAAACACAAAACCAGACTGTGATACAGTATCATCCCTGTCTGTTTGGAAACTTGCATCGGTGTAACATTTTACAACCAGTTTCTCCTCTCCTCCATACACCAAGAATGAATCTTTAGTCCTTTTCAAGTACTTTAGAATATTCTTGACTGCCGTCCAGTGACCTTCACCTGGATTAGATTGGTATCTGCTCGTCATGCTTAAAGCAGACGAAACATTTGGGCGAGTACATACCATTGCATACATGATAGATCCAATTGCTGAGGCATATGGAACCTTACTCATGCGGTCCTTGTCATCCAATGATTTCGGACACTGATCTTTAGAGATCGTTATCCCTTGAGACACGGGGACATATCCCCTTTTTGCATTTTGCATACCAAAACGATGCAAAACCTTATCGATGTATGTACTCTGACTTAGACCGATCATCCTTCTAGATCTATCCCTATAGATCCTCATTCCTAAAATGTAGGATGCATCCCCTAAGTCTTTCATAGAGAAGTTGCTCCCTAACCAAGTCTTAACAGCCTTAAGAGAAGGTATGTTATTCCCCATTAGTAGTATGTCATCAACATATAGTACTATGAATTCCACATGGCTCCCATTAACCTTCTTGTAAACACAAGGTTCATCTTCGTTTTGAACAAAGCCATACTCTTTGACTGTTTCATCAAAACGGATATTCCATCTCCTAGAGGCTTGCTTCAATCCATAAATGGATCGACGTAATTTACATACCTTGCTAACATTCCTTGGATCGACAAAACCTTCGGGTTGTGTCATGTACACATCCACATCCTTTTCAAGGCTTCCATTAAGGAAGGTTGTTTTGACATCCATTTGCCAGATTTCATAATCATAGAATGCTGCAATAGCAAACAAAATCCTTATGGGCTTGACCATAGCTACTGGTGAGAAAGTTTCATCATAGTCAATACCATGAATTTGTTTGAAACCTTTTGCAACCAGCCTTGCTTTATAGGTCTGAACATTTCCATCCATGTCAGTTTTCTTCTTGAAAACCCATTTGCACCCTATGGGTTTCACCCCTTCAGGTGGATCAACCAAAGTCCATACTTGGTTTTCGTACATGGAATCCATCTCGGATTTCATGGCTTCTAGCCATCTCTTAGAGTCTGGACTGTTCATAGCATCTTGGTATGTGAGAGGCTCATCTTCATCTATGAGCATCAAATCACCACATTGAGTCAAGAGAAATCCATATCTCTCTGGCTCATGGCGAATTCTACCAGTTCTACGAACAACCTGTGTTTGTTGAGCATTATCATTATCCTTCTCTTGTTCCACTTCAGGTTCAATGCTATTTTGTGGTTCTCGATCTTCATCGAGGTCTATAGTTCTCCCACTATTTCTTTTGGAAACAAAATCTCTTTCCATGAAAACAGCATCTCGAGCAATAAACACTTTCTGCTCAGAAGGACTATAAAAATAATACGCCTTTGTTTCTTTAGGGTATCCCACAAAATTGCACTCTTCAGATTTAGGTCCAAGCTTGTCAGATACTTGACGTTTCACAAACGCCTTGCATCCCCAAACTTTCATAAAGCTCATGCCTGACCGTTTCTTCTCCCACATCTCATATGGAGTCTTTTGAACCTTCTTAGTAGGAACACGGTTAAGTGTGAAAGCCGCTGTTCTAGAGCGTAACCCCAGAAACTAATTGAAAGATCTGCATGACTCATCATTGATCGCACCATGTCCAACAAAGTGCGATTTCTCCTCTCTGAAATTCCATTCCATTGAGGTGTACCTGGCGGAGTGAGTTGTGACACAATACCACACTCCTTTAAATAATCTTTAAATTCTGTGCTCAAGTATTCTCCTCCACGATCAGATCTTAAGATTTTAATACTTGCACCTCCGCCAATTTGCTTCTCTACTTCAGCCTTGTATTCTTTGAACTTTTCAAAAGAATCGGATTTATTCTTCATAAGATATACATATCCATATCTACTGAAATCATCAGTAAATGTTATGAAGTAGTAGTAGCCTCCTCTAGCCATCACACGCATTGGGCCACATACATCACTATGTATTAGCTCCAGACGTTCGGTGGCCCTTTGACCCTTATCGGTGAAATGGGCTTTAGTCATTTTACCAAGCAAACAAGATTAGCATTTTTGGTATGATTCAAAATCCAACTTATCCAAGTATCCATCCTTATGTAATTTGGATATGCGTTTCTCATTTATATGGCCTAGACGACAATGCCAGAGGTATGTTTGATTTGAGTCATTAACTTTAAGTTGTTTGTTTTCTATATTATAGACAGGATTATCTAAGTCAAGAACATATAAACCATTAAACAAACGCGCAACACCATAGGTTAAATCATTCAAAGCAAAAGAGCAACAATTGTTCTTTATCGTAAACGAAAAACCTTTCTTGTCCAAACAAGAAACAGAAATAATGTTTCTGCGAATCGCAGGCACGTAAAAACAATTCTCCAGTTCTAAAACTAGCCCTGAGGGCAAAGATAAATAATAGGTTCCTACAGCTAAAGCAGCAACTCTTGCTCCATTGCCAACTCGTAGGTCCACTTCTCCTTTAGCCAATGTCTTACTTCTCTGCATTTCCTGCACATTTATACAAATGTGAGTAACACATCCAGTATCCAATACCCAAGATGTAGAAATAGACAAATTGACTTCTATAACATATATACCTGAAGTAGAAGCTTGCTCAACCCTCTTCTTCTTCAGATCCTCCAAGTAAACTGAATAGTTTCTCTTCCAATGACCAGTTTTCTTACAGTAGTGACATTCACCCTTAGCGACCCCACCCTTAGGCTTTAAAGCCTGTTTAGGACTTGACTTTGGCTTGGGTGTAGAATCAGATCCTGTCTTCTTCTTACCCTTCCACTTGCCTTTCCCTTTGGCCTTACCTTTATTGCCCACCATCAGTATGGGAGCAGGTTCAGCCGTCTTCATGTTGGTCTCATATGTTCTCAACATAGCCAACAATTCAGTAGGTGTTTTGTCAAATTCATTCATATTGTAGTTTATAACAAATTGAGTGAATTTGTTGTT
Source organism: Oenanthe sinensis (assembly GCA_028671895.1). Classification (NCBI taxonomy): domain Eukaryota; kingdom Viridiplantae; phylum Streptophyta; class Magnoliopsida; order Apiales; family Apiaceae; genus Oenanthe; species Oenanthe sinensis. Next base: position 18,655,988 of record CM053807.1, read on the forward strand.
CAAAGAATTCATGATTAGGTCAATACCAATTTCCTGAATAATCGGGAAACCCAAAGTTTCAAGGTACTCAATGTAACCAATCATCTTCAGAACATGTGGGCCAACTGGTTCACTTGCCCCTTGTTTGCAATTAAAGAGTGACTTACTCGTGTTGAACCTTTTTTGACGAGTTTGGCTTACAAACATGCTTTGCAAGTGCTCATTGATAGTATATGCATCCATATGCACATGCTGTCTTTGAAGCTCAACACTCATACTTGCCAACATAAGACATGCAACATCATTTGCATTATTCTCATCCTTTGTGTGGGCCGCTCGTTCCTCAACAGTAGCGCCCTCAGGAAGGGGACCTGCCAGAGGAATATCAATGACATGAAGCTTGCGCTCCTGTCTGAGGACGATCCTCAAATTCCTCTGCTAGTCTAGGAAGTTGTTTCCTCCTGTCAGCTTATCCTTCTCAAGGACTGATCGTACGGATAGTGTGTTTGTGTTGTTTGCCATTACTTGGTATCTACCATGATAAAAGCACAAAATAAACATTAGATTGTCTGAGTTATTTATTATGTTCAAATGATTATGATATATTCATAATATATCTCCCACTATTTTTATCAAATTAATAGCCCTTACTATTAATTTGGAAAGTATATCCCATAATTCTTTCTAGTGAGCCAAGATCCATATTTCGTCTTGTCCAAAGACAACCACTGGAAGTCCTTAAAAATGATTATTTAGGTAGACAACAGTTGTCAATTATATCGTATATAATCCTTGGATAGTTTGGTGAACAACGATTGATCTTATCTATCTAATAGACTTTTAACCAAACTCTATGCTTCTAAGTTCATAATGGTTGAATATAACCGTTTATTTTCACCTTATTATGATGACTCAGTTAAGTTAGACCCAATGATACAACGGCCGAATATAACCGTTTATATTCATCGCATCTCACCACGATAGATAGGAGTTCCCTGCCACTGACAGTCTTTCCCCTAATCGATCTAGGATTCGATGAGTGTTCATTCATTGGAAAGCATCCGAGTTAAACTTAATATTTTGTTAAGGGGTTTAGAAAATTTACGACGATCATGATCACATCATGAAGAGATCCTCAATTTTTCCTTGAACCAAATATTTCAAATTGACATCTTAAATTGTTCATTTCCCAGGTAGATGGAGGATATCAGTGGTCACACTTAAAACCCATCAGCCTTACGAATACGCATATCCGTTTTTGTCAGAAAATCCCAGTTATAGATATCAAAATCCATATTCAATTCCGTGTTTTAAAAATCCATATTTCATAAACACAAGAATCTCATGATCGTTTGTTAATTTTAAAATCTTAAATCGTTACAGATTTTATCTTGGTTAGCATGACAAGCATAGCATGGGTGACGTATCTAATACATGCATACATCATTAATCTAATTAAAGCATGCATCTTCTACTCTACACATACATTCATACATCAATATGTAAAGTGCAGTATGTAAACGTACTTGGTTATGGCCCCTTTCCTATGTGATCCTTTCGAGCTAATGAAAGGATCAAAGTCAATCTATGGTGGTGGTAAAACATAAATACAGTTACTTGTCTTCATTCTTCTTGCATCCATGGCTGCCTTCTATTCTTCTTGGATCATCCTTTGTCTTCAAGTACATTACATGGAATAATTGAATACAACCTAAGCTAATGTACTTACATAAGAAAACTCGAGTTACATTCGAGGTTCAGCAATTACAAGAATGAAGAAAACGACATGCAAGTCGTATTTATAAAACCAAAACCAAAACCAAAAACCATTAATCTAGGGTCTAAGGCCATAACCAGCACCATGCCCACATAACAATTACTGACATCTTAGAATGCATAATCATATCAGCATGCATCATATATGTCATGATCAAAGCATCATAAAAAAATTATCAAAAATTTAAAATTATGATCTAAAAACAGAAAACTGCGTTTTTGAGGCCCTTAACGATTTCAAATGGCCAAAAAACACCATAGGTCACGACGAAGCGATGATTTTTGCTCGTGGCGATTTTCCCTTTTCAGAAAGAGTAAATTCGACCCATTCTGACTCCGTCAAAAAACACTATTCACTGCAGAATCACTATTCACAGCAAACCGCATCTTATGCAGTTGTGTTTTTAAACGTCTCAGAACGATTCCGACGACCTTCGTATGAACGTATCTTGTATCACATACATACAGTGCATCACACATATCATGCCATAACAGATTATAACATTGCAGTAGCATGACAGTTTCAAATCAGTAGCATGACAGTCACCAAAACAGGCATATTTGTATCAAATACAGTTAACACGTAACCAAATCAGTCCCTTATACACGTAGGTTTGATACCATTGTTGGGTTCCGAGGCATAAAACGCAGCGGATTAACGTAAATATAACAAAATTTTCGGAACCCTAACGCAGGATCATGTATAAGATTGACAGATTATGGTGAAACAGAATTCTACCTTTTCTAGTCTTGGCTTTCACGAACTCAACGGAGATCCTAGCTTTCACGACTTGTGTCTTCCTCTCGAAAAATATCTCTATGGTATCCACACGAGAACCTTCAAGAACGTCTCACGATCTTGATTATGGAACGGATGTACTAGCCTCCTTTTGATGATTTCGAATTTCTGCCTTCTTGCTACCTTGCTGCTGCCTCTAGGGTTAGGTTTCTCAAAAACGTAAAACCTATTTAACCTATCATTATCTATTTATAATGACTGGTTAACGGGCCTATTCAGCTAAACATAACCCATGTAGGTATATGATTAAATAATAAAACGTGTTTCTATTATTTAATTATTAATTAAGTCATACTTAATTATTATGGGCAGAAATCCTTTTCAAATTCGAATTTATATTATTTCAATTAATTAAGTCACACTTAATTAATATAATAAAATTCAAATAATCATCAATTAATTTAAATCTATAATTTAAATTAACTATTCCTCTAAGTGCTCTATGTGTGTGACCCTATAGGCTATTATTTAATTAGCAATAATTTTATTCTCCAATAAAATTATAAACAATGAGCGGTATCTAGTAATACATCATTGCTACCCAATTAAACAATAATTAAATCATGATTCGATAAAACTTTTTGTGACTAATGTTTCCGTATAATATAAACCCTTTAACCATATATATTATAGATTAAACTCGAGGCATGTATTTAGTCATCCTTTACAATATTTAATCCGGGTTTACTTGATCCATGAGTAGACTATGAAAACAAATCATTATTTGAGCACGACCATGCATTTTATAGTCTTACTCAATCAAGAGGCCAATAATATCTCTCCTAATTATAGGAGGGTTAAATCCTTTATCTATCATTCATATTTCTCATATGACTCATGATATACCCGATGTCCACTTTTATCATCACCCGGTCAAAGGTAACTTTTAATGTAGTCAAAGTATATTAATCCTCGTATAGAAATATAATGATCTCAAGTCAAAGGATCATTACACCATTATCACTGTGAGTCTTTCTTATGACTTTATTAAACATGAAGAATCTCACTGTGGGTCTGTCCAGTATCATGTACTCCTACATGTACCTATGTATTGACTTTAGTATCCCCATACTTATAACCAATGAGATGTGGTTATCTGTCAAACAACATAGTAGTCTATTTATGTATTATTATTGTCCTATAATAATAATACTCGACTAGGGACCTTTTAAGAATATGATATATTATATAATCTCAAGTTCAAGTCATGTACTTAAACTATACAATGTGTATCATGATTCTAAGGACATTTATTATGCTAACTAATATATCGCAATAATTAAAGTCATAATAAATACGTTTATTGAATAATCAAATGACATAAAGGTCTATTAAAAAGAAACATTGTATTGCCTCTAGGGCACCTAAACTAACAAATTTTATTCGAAGACAAATTTATATAAAAGTCTCTTTTGCAGTAAAGTAAGTAGGAATCATGTTATAGGAGTAAAGTCAGGTTGTAGGGTCAATTTCACAGGTATAACAAGAGATTTTAAAACAATTATAAAGCATTCGATTCAAAACAGTGATTAGGGAATAACAATAGGGCACTCATCATGGTTAAAGTACAAGTAAACAAGGTTAATGAAATGGTGAAAAACACAAGTCACAGTTAAGGTTGATGGTTTAAGATTTTAAATTTAGTTTATAAATTATCAGTAGCAGTTCAGGGATTGAAAAGTTTAAGGTATAGTCAAAACTTGTATAAGGTTGCAGTTTAAGTAAAACAGTTAAAGTAAGGCATGCTGTATCTTAAAACAGTTGAGATAAAGTAAAACAGTTGCAGGATTATAAAACAGTTTATAAAACATTTCATGAGTTTAAAGAGATTAGGCAATAGTTACTTGCCTCAAAAAGATTGCTACAGCTGCTGAACAAGTGGATCTCTACTTTTGCCTTTCCTTTATCTTTCATCTCAACGTCATTTGTAGCTACACATAAATAGTACCATATCAGTAGCTTATATACTCTCGACGTTCTCTTTAACATTTAGCTACTCTACCTTTTCGTTACTGTAACCCCTTAATATATATAAATATACGGTAGACATACTCTACTAATCAACCAATTATACACTGGCAGGCACGTATCACATAGACAATCGTATTATCCATAGTATTCCTGACTGATAACATTTCTTATACAGAAGTGGTGTGCCAATAGTGTTTTATAAGATCATTTGTTTTATAAAATTTTGGCAGAACTTCCTCTGTTTATAGAGCTATCCGTCGGAATACAACCTGTTTTCCCAGTCGTACAAGTAGAAGGGGGGGTTGAATACTTGTATGTCTTTTCTGCCCGATTTAAAATCAAATTAAGAACAAACTCAAACACAAAAATATGAATAAGTACTGTTTTGTATTATTGATTTGTGAATACAAAACTCTCCTAGGGTGTACACAAACCCTAGCAGCTTCTCTGTGTTTATCACAGCAACTCTCTCTATTTCTATGCTCTCACAAAATTTCACTCAGATGATTATGTTTTGACTTCCACGCATTTACAATTAGGTTACATAGAGTTTATATAGAGAGCTGCCTATCAACTAATAACAGAAAGATAAATTACAATAGGAATAGAATTCCTAATTATTAGTTGACAGTTTCCTTCTAGAATTCTCTTTCTTTCCTATAGCATATCTGCAATATATTTATCTTGATCTTCGAAGACTTTCCATTCCTGTGATCTTCTTCCAAATTTATCCTCAACTGTATAGACTCTGAAATCTTCAGACTCTGATGATCTTCAGACTCTGATCACATGTAGACTCTGATAGATCACAGACTCTGATAGTCTATAGACTCTGATCACCTTCCAGACTCTGATCTTCATGCAGACTCTGGTTTCACTTTCTACATAAATTCTTCTAAGTACAAGTAACATGAATGTTGACCATCTAGACTCTGATTATACATTTCAGAGACTAGAAAGACTTATTACAGATAAACTGAGCTAGACCCTGTTCTAGTATTTTGTACATCATCAAAATGAATATATTCCTAACAATCTCCCCCTATTTATGCTTTATAAAATGTAAGCATAAATCAAGGTTTGATGATGTCAAAACTAAAGAATAAAACTAATAATCTAGAACAGTATAAAAGAATAAAAAAAATTACTTTTCATTTAATCTTCTCAAAGGCTGGATTGTTCTTCAAAAATGAGTTTAGCATATTTTCTTCCACAATTGCAAGAGCTTCACCAACAAACTTCTTTAATTTCTTCATTTCTTCATTTGAACATTTGATTTGACAGTAAGCTGCTCTCAGATCATTTGCACTGCTTTCTTGATCTTTTAAGTCCTTCAATATCAGAACACTAACTTTCCCACTCATAGGCTGAAACCCAAAGTAATGACCCACACCTTCTTGAAATTTAATCTGTTTTTCTTCCAATGGCATGACTTGATCATTTCCCTCAGTATCAACATATTTTGAAGAAAATTTGCCCATCTGTCGATTTGCCTGTCTGTGCAAAATCAGCTTCCTATCAATCTCCTTGAACCATTTGTGTGTGACAGCTTCTTTGCTCTTGTTAACTTCATAAGCAATTTGAAGTAGGAATCTAATATACTGTAGTTCCTCAGCCTGTTTGAAAAAGATAAAATTTGACTGACTAATCCATCTTACACTTCCACCTTCTAAGAAGTAAACCAGCATCTCATTCTTCACCTTTTTTGTACCTCCCTGACCTCCTTGTATCTTCGTTTCAAAAACATTATACACAATTTGAGCAGACACCACTTTATTTAAGTGCTTCTGAGTGATCTTTTCAAACTGCCTATCTGTCAAGGATTGAGGATCCCTGGTTAGAGTAGATGTTCTGTCAATGTCAGATTCTTCAAATCCTCCAAGACCTATCTTCTTTTTAGCTCTAAGTTGCAGATTTGATTGACTGCACTTCCAGTATGAAGGTTCTTGAGTTTGATCAGAGTCTGACTTCTTTCTTTGCTTATCAGAGTCTGACTTAGACTCTGATTTCCCATGTCTAGTCCCTGACTGATGTGTTGGAGTTCTTACTACTCCAGATTGCTTTTATTGCACACCATCAGGACCCTTAGAACCATGAGAACTATCTCCATCATCACCATCTCTCCTCCTTTTAACTCCCCTTGATTGATTCTTGCATCCCTCATCCTTATGTCCCCTGGAGGACTCACCTTGCTTCACCTTCTCCCCCTTTTTGACATCATCATTATTGGTGACAGCCAAAAGAATCTGCTCAAGAACAGTGGAGATATTGGCCTGGGCTGCAATAACTGAATCAACCTTAGTGGTCAAATCAGAAACTGTAGTTTGAAGAGAGGCTTGAGTGGTAGTGATAGCAGCTAGAGCATCTTTAAAAGCGACCACTTTGGATAATTGAAGGGAGTGAATTATGTCAAATCTTGTATTGAGCAGAGAAGTTGTATTATCAACACCAGTGAGCTTTGTTTTAATATGACAAATGTCCTGGACCACACTGGATAATTGAGCAGCAACATCAGGCAGCTTAGCTTTAACAGCTCCATCTAAGACTTGATCTTCTTCACCAGGATAGTAACCATGTTCCTGTTGAAAAGATTTTTTCTGAAAAGCCTTAAGTCTCTCAGAAAGATGAATATCCAAAATACACTCAAAAGAATCTTTATCATTGATGCCTCGTTGCTGTGCAGACTCCCAAGACTGAGGAAACACCTGATCAAAATAGATAAAAGTAGGAGTAACAAGATCATCATCTGCAGAATTGCATTCCTCAGCAACAGGCTCTAGCTTTGTGAATGGAGGTGTAGACTCCGGTGGTGGTGTAGACTCCGAAACTGCAAACGGGACTATAGACCCTGACTCCTCCTGAGAGTGATCAGAGACTGTAGACTCTGGAAGTCTAGCCCTTATAGGCATTATTAAAAGAGGTTCTTCTGACTTCAATGTTGCAGCCTCAGTGAAAATGACAGGGTTATCCACCAAAGCCTCCATGACTCTATCTGCTCTCCTGGCTAGAGAATCCACCAGGTGAAGTTGGGGTCTCTGTGTAAATGATTTCTGAGCAGCAAGAGCCTCCTCATGTTTGCCAATCTGCACAATCAGACATAGTGAATTGTCATCCATCCCCTGCTCCAACTCATTGGACCAACTCTTTGGAAAATCTTGATCCCAATAAGTAAAGCTAGGTTCAGGATACCCTAATCTCTCATGCTCACAGTGGGGTTGGACACCCACTTTCTCAATCTCACTCAGGCTCTCTACAGCCTTATCTACCTCTCCTTTTGCCTGGTCCAGTGCCAGCCTCTCAGAATTTTTGTCACTCAATTTGGAGGGTGCACTCAGTAAACCTACAGAAGAGGGGTTGAGAGATAAAAATGGTGCTTCAATACCTGAACCACCTTGATGGAGGGGAACCCCTTCAAATGTCTGAAGGCTAGGGGTTTCCACCAAGGGGTGAGCATCAACAGATTCTGAACCCTTACTAGCATCTTCTCTCTTTTCAGAGTCTGTTGGCTCCAGTACTCCAGTCTCAGGGTCTACTCTAGACTCTGACTGCTTCAGCATGACTTCATTAGAAGCCAGAGTCTGAGTGTCACCATCTTTGACTGTTGGTGCATGAGACTCCCCCTCAAGGTGGATAGACTCTGATAGAATAGATTGGGAAATCACTTCATGAGCATCCATCAGAGTCTGTCCTCCCATATCACTAGGGTTCTCATCAGCTCTTTGATGAGTTGGCAAGGAGGGCCCAACAGCATACTCTCCTGCCCCACTATCACCCAACCTCTGACTAGGTGGTTCTTGTGTGGGTGAGGCAGACTGAGCATCTTTACCACTAGTCACCACTGGTGCACTAGTCCCATCCTCCAACTGCCTTGCACCACCTGCTACCTCCTGTTGTTCTTCAAGAATAAATGCATCCAACTTGTGATGAAAGGCCCTAAGATGGATTGCATTGATTGCCTGGGCATCTGTGAGATTGAAGAGGTCCTGCAGTTCCCTTCTTACTCTTTGAAAATAAGTGCCCTTGAATTGATCCAGTCTACTTTGGTGGGTTGGATAGATGTATTTGTTGGCAATTGTACCTATATTATGGACAAGATAGTCAGCCACCTGTCTTGACAGAGGTTGAATGTGAGAGATCCATTGAATGGTTGTCCTGTAGGTAACTCCATTATCCCAAATTGCTTCATAGTTAAAAAATGGTTGCTCAATCTCAGTTTCCAACTCAGCAACAGACTCTGTTGCTCTCCTTTTGTGGACCTTAAGCTTTTTAGGCTTCTTTGAAATGTACTGTTCAGAGTCTGGCACACCTAGTGCTTTGAGAACTGCATTTGTTCTGCCTTCTATGAGCCCAGCTGCTTGTACTTGGAATGAAGAGTTGAATAGGTAGCTGTAGAGATTTTTGACCACATCCTGTGCAGACATTTGTAGCTCCTGTTCCATTCTCTTCCTTAGGGCTTCATAGGTTGAAAGAAAATCCAAGACTTGAGATTTAGTCTGATATTGTTCTGGATCTTCAACTGATTCCACCAAAGGATATAAGAATAGCAGTGCCTCATCACTTGGAGTAATGATCTCATCAATTAGGCATGAGGCTGCATCCAATGGCATTCCTTCCCAAAATGTGTCATGATCAGAGTCTAAAGGCAGTCTAGACTCTGACTCAACATTAGACTCTGGTTCAGGTGTTTTCTTGATTTCAGAGTCTGGCTCTGCAGGAGCCTTGGGAGCATCTGTTTCCTGCAAAACATGATTAGTAATAATAACAGGCTTGTGTGTGTGTGCAGAATAAGCCTTCCTTAACCTTCTGTACTTCTTAGCAAAAGATTTCTCAGGAGACTCAATATGAGAATCCTGAGGTGCTTCCCTAGGTTTTTCAGAGTCTGTAGCCTTTTGAGAGTCTACAGACTTGGCTTGAAGGTTAGAATCAAGTGTATCATGACCTTCCTTTAGCAAAGAAAGTCCTTCAACAACTTGCTTCTCTAGTGGATTGAGCTCCTCATCACTGTGCTCATCTATAAGCCTAGATTGAATCAATTTTCTCCTATTTATAACTGGTGCCTGTTGAGAGACACCAGAGGTTGGTTTCTTTTTGGATTTTGGTTTGGAAGATTGTATAATTGAAGGGGATTGGGTGACTTGGGTAGGTGCAGGGGGACTCTCCATTACTTGTTCCTGCACCATTTCACCACCAAAAAATGAATCATTGTAGATAGAAGGTTTATAGGATGAGAGTTTTACCTGCATTACCTGTGGATATGTCATTGCAGGTAGACTCTTCTTTTTGTCATCAATTCTCTTAATGTCAGAGAATATCCTCCTTTGCTGTTTGTATGCCTGCACACAGCAATCATCTGCCAACTTGGTTGACATGTCAGGAATGAAGTGATTGAGGAGAATCATAAGAAATCTATGATAATAGACTTTCTTTCAACCCTCATGCACATTATTTAATTTTGCTCCCATTTGAGTGAGCAACATATCACCAATGTTGATTATTCTATCAAATAGGAGACTGTGACCAATTTGATAAGTAATAACAGTAATAGCATCAAATCCACTACACTTACCAGTAAAACACTTAGCAATTTGATCGAAGAAAAATGACCATTCTTTCCGTAAGTAAGGCCTAGTTATCTTGCTCATGTTATCTAAGCTAGCAGAATAACCTATTGCCTTAAACATGCTTTTAATGTCATCATCAGATACAATTTCATCAAAAGTAGACTTAACAGGCAGTTTAAACACAGAATTAAGCACATCTGCAGTGACATCAAATGTAGTCGAACCAAAGGTAAATATTATTTTACCTGGTTGATCCTGAAAAGGATCAACTACCTTTGCAGTGCTCCATGCTTGTGATACAGCATCCATGTGAATGACTGGTGATGCCTTGAGAATGTAGTGTAGCTCGGATTGTTCCAAGAAATCCATCACAGGGTAGTAGTCAGCGTCTACCCCTTTCTTATCTCCAAGAGCAGCAACATGATTTGTGGTCATGAACTCGAAATCCCCAAATGTGAACGCAATCGCCTTGGGTCCTCTCATGACAGTAGAAACGGCAGCTATTAAAGTTGTTGAGTTGAAAGTGATGGAGAAGCTTGAAGAATTTAGCTAGGGTTCGTAAAAAGCTCTGTGAATATTTTTGCCTTAGAAATCAATTGCAATAAACAAGTGAGTAAATTGTATGAAAAATTCTATTTTGTTCAAGTTGCATACAATACACACGAGTCTACAGCCTGTCGCCGGTAAAAAAATAACTGTTACCGCCTATTTCAAGTCATTTGAACATTTTAAATGCAATCAGAGTCTGCAGGCGTGAATTTTAACCGTTTCAGAGTCTAGGCGATAATTTTCTCAGAGTCTACTGACTTTCAGAGTCTACAGACTCGTCAGAGTCTAGACTCCAACAAGGTAAAATACCAAACAAAATGTTGCACTAACAATTAATCACAATGTGTTAAGACAGGGACTATAATTAAAGTACATACCTTGTTTCTTGTAATTTTTGATCACTTATATATTTAACATGCCTAATTCACCTACCAGTCTGAGAAAGGTAGACTCATCAAGTGGTTTTGTTAAAATGTCTGCAATCTGTCTGTCAGTTGGAACATAGTGAAGTGTCACAGTACCATTTTGAACATGTTCTCTAATAAAGTGATACCTGACATCAATGTGCTTTGTTCTGGAGTGTTGGACTGGATTCTCTGCAATTTTAATAGCACTAGTATTATCACAATACATAGGAATATTTGAGAATGTTAGTCCATAATCAAGTAATTGATTTCTCATCCACAGGATTTGAGCACAGCAACTTCCAGCTGCAATGTATTCAGCCTCAGCTGTTGAGGTTGATACAGTCTGTTGTTTCTTGCTAAACTAGGAAATTAATCTGTTGCCAAGAAACTGGCACTGTCCTGTTGTGCTTTTCCTATCTACTTTGCATCCTGCATAGTCAGAATCTGAATAGCCAATTAGTAAAAAATCTGACTCTCTAGGATACCAAAGTCCAAGAGTTTGTGCCCCCTTGAGATATCTAAAAATTCTTTTCACAGCTATTAAGTGTGATTCTCTAGGGTCAGCTTGAAATCTAGCACACAGACAAGTTGCAAATATTATATCTGGTCTACTAATAGTAAAATATAACAATGAGCCAATCATACCTCTGTAACTAGTGTTGTCAACTTTCTTACCCTTTGGGTCAGAGTCTAGCTTAGTAGCTGTTGACATGGGAGTTTTAGCAGATGCAGAATCTTGCATATCAAACTTTTTCAACAGTTCTTTTACATACTTTATTTGATTGATGAAAATTCCATCATCATTCTGTTTGACTTGAAGCCCCAAAAAGAAGTTTAATTCTCCCATCATGCTCATTTCATAATTTGACTGCATTAGTTGACTAAACTTTTCACAGAGATTATCATTAGTAGATCCAAATATAATATCATCAACATAAATTTGGACAAGCAAAATATCACCTTTATATTTTTTAATAAAGAGAGTTTTGTCAATGGTACCTCTTGTGAATCCATTTTCAAGAAGGAATTTTGAAAGAGTTTCATACCATGCTCTAGGTGCTTGCTTTAATCCATATAGTGCCTTGTCTAACCTGTAAACATGATCAGGAAACTTTGGGTCAACAAATCCTGGTGGTTGCTCTACATAGACTTCTTCTTCCAATTCTCCATTTAAGAAAGCACTTTTCACATCCATCTGATACACCTTGAATTTTGAATGAGCTGCAAAGGCTAGAAACATTCTAATAGCTTCCAATCTTGCTACTGGTGCAAAAGTTTCATCATAGTCAATTCCTTCCTCCTGTGAGTATCCTTTTGCAACTAGCCTTGCTTTATTTCTTACTACAGTTCCATTCTCATCAAGTTTATTTCTATACACCCATTTTGCACCAACCACTGATCTATTTCTAGGTCTTGGTACAAGTTTCCACACTTTATTTCTCTCAAATTCATTCAATTCTTCTTGCATTGCAATAATCCAATCAAGGTCTTGCAAGGCTTCCTCAATTTTCTTGGGTTCATTCTTTGAGAGAAAACAGCTATAAAGACATTCATTTTGAGTGGTTGTTCTTATTTGTACACCACTCTCAGGATCACCAATTATCAAGTCAGGAGTGTGATTCCTTGTCCATTTTCTAGCAGGTGGAAGATTGGTTCTTGAACTTGAAACTCCCTCTAAGTCATTTGCATCTTCTGTATTTGAGTGAAATTCAAATGAAGAGGCTCCCCCTAAATTGCTTGACTCTGACAAGAGTTTAGAGTTGCTTGATCCAGACCCTGATGAGTTAGACTCTATCTGTCTAGACTCTGTCTGGATAGACTCTGTCTGGGTAGACCCTGACCTGTTAGACTCTGAATTATTTGGAGTTGAATTTTCTGGCTCCCCCTCAGAATGTGCAGGTTCCTGTGTTAGTTCAGGATTTATTCTAGGGTCTTCATCCTCTTCTTCTTCATTTATCTCAGAACTTTTTAGATTTTCAAATTCCAGTGTTGTAGACTCTGACTCATCCTGCAATTCTGTAAACTTTTTATCATCAAATGCAACATGAATAGATTTCATAACAATTTTGGTTCTGAGATTAAACACTCTGAATGCTTTTGTGTTCGATGCATATCCAAGAAAGATTGATTCATCTGCCTTGGCTTCGAATTTGCTTAGATTTTCAGGATGTACTTTCAGTACATAACACTTGCATACAAATATGTGAAAGTGTTTTACACTTGGCTTCTTGTCCTTTATCATTTCATAGGGAGTCTTTCCATGCATGTTTATTAGAGTGCAGTTTTGAGTGAAACATGCTGTATTGACTGCCTCAGCCCAAAAATATACTGGCAGCTTAGACTCTGCCAACATTGTTCTGGAAGCTTCTATGAGTGTCCTATTCTTTCTTTCCACAACTCCATTTTGTTGAGGAGTTCCTGGTGTAGAAAATTGTTGAGTAATTCCCTTTGATGCATAGTGGTTCTCCATGATTGTATTCTTGAATTCAGTACCATTGTCACTCTTCAGAATTCTTACTATTTTCTTTGATTTTCTTTCCAGAAAAGTGATATGATCTATTATGTGTTGAGAAGCTTCATCCTTTGAATGTAGAAAGAAAACCCATGTGAATCTTGTAAAATCATCTACAATAACAAGAGTATATTTATTTTTGTTAATTGACATAACATTTAGTGGACCAAATAAATCAAGATGTAGTAAATAAAAGGGTTCAGAAATGGTATTTATTGTCTTGCTCTTGAAGGATGATTTCCTTTGTTTTCCAAGTTGACATGCTTCACAAAGTCCATCTTGTACAAAATCAACCTGTGGTAATCCTCTTACAAGATTCTGTTTAACCAACTTGTTGAGTGTTTTGAAGTTGATGTGTGACAGTTTCTTGTGCCATTTCCAGCTTTCTTCAATTGAGGCCTTGCTGTATAGACATGTGACTTCACTGTTTATGCAATCCTCCAAGCTGGCTTCATAAATGTTACCATGTCTGTGTCCTTTGAAAACCACAATGCCTGTTTCTTTGTGAGTCACAAGACACTCTTTGTTGTCAAAGCCAGTATGGTAACCTTTGTCTCCAAGTTGACTTATGCTTATTAAATTGTGCCTTAAGCCATCAACTAGAGCTACTTGTTCAATGATGACATTCCCAAGTACAATCTTGCCATATCCCAGTGTTTGTCCTTTGTTGCCATCTCCAAAAGATACTTCTGGGCCAGCCATTTCCTCAAAGTCTGTAAGCAGGGATTTCTTTCCAGTCATATGTCCTGAACATCCACTGTCCAGGATTAGGGTTACTTTCTTTACCCTAGTTCCCTGCATACATAAAGCAACTAGTTAGATGTTTTGAGGACCCAAATAGTTTTGGATCCTTTTCTACTAATTTTAGGAGAAGCAGGCTTAATAATTTTCACATTTGGCTTACCTGTCTCTTTTGTTGCTCTAGACTGTGGTGGAGTCTTAACAGTGTCATACCAACTTTTATCAATAGAAGATTTTAGCTCATAAAAATTGTAATACAAATCATGATAGTCCCTACACATATATATAGAATGAAATATGCTACCACAGTGATAACATGGTTTGAAAGGGAAGATAGGAGTGAAGGGAAGTAACTCACTGCACTTTCATGTGTAATAGAAATGATAAATGTAATATCTATGTAATGGTTGATGATAACTCAACAATAGAACAGGACATGTAATAATATGCAGGTGCACAGAAATCTTGGATCACAGAGTTCAGTTAAGACAAAGTATCAAAGGATCATCTACAGACTTGAAGCTCACTGGAAGAAGTTCATTAACATGTTCATGCCTCAGTGGAGAATAAAAGATGTTGACATCTATTCAAGGATGTGGAAGCTACAGAAGATTGTCTTAGTCTATGACGATTTTAGTGCATTACAATCGAAGCAACAAGTAAGGTTTGCAAAGAAGAATGTGGAATCATGTTCGGAATCAAGAGCCCCTATCAAGACTAGTCACTTATGAACCAGACCGTTGCATCAAGTGTCAGGACATTGGAGGCAAGCTCTCGTCGGTTAATATGGTGTTAATCATTCTAAAGTTGTTGGTTTTCTTGAGTCATGTGGAAGATCAACAAAGGTGGTAAATCAGTGTTGGAGAAATGCCAGCCTAATGGATAAGGGACAAACGGCACAACCTGATTGGATCTTACTAAAGCTTCACTGATTAGAAGGCCAAATACTTGGACGTGGTGGAGTCACGTATACGGGGCCAAGTATTTGGATAAGGAAGTCTACACAAATTGAAGAGTGGAATGGAAATATTTAATTTAATTAAATAAAGTATTTATTTAATTATTTATATATTTTATAAATAAAGATATTCTTTATTTATATTTTATATATTTATTAAATATTACTTTTACATTAAATATTTTCAATGGCATGCATGGTACATGACTTTGGGATAAGATTTGGGTGGACATGAGCAAAAGGAGAAAAAGTGAAAAAGTAACCTTTTTCATTTTGAATAAAAGTCTTCCATACTTGTCTTTCAAGAAGTGTGGGTGCAGGAGAAGAAAAGGGGAGAGAGAGAGAAATTATTCTCTCCCCCATGGCCGAACTAATACTTTAATATTTTGGGGCCATGATTTTATTTATCATACCACTCCTCTATCTTTCTATTGTAAACACTTGCTAAATCTTGTATAGAAGATAAGTTTGATTTTTGTCTCCTAGATCTACAAAATGTAAAAGTTTTAGAGGAGACAAAAATCACTTCTTTGTTGTGTTCTTGAGCTTATGTTCTTGAACTTGTTTGTAGCATCTACCCCACTTCAATGAATATAAAGTTATATTCTTGGATCTTGTTGTGTTGTGTGTTTTGGATGATTTACCGTTCATTTTCTTGGTTATTTTAATGGTGTTGTTGAGGTTGAAGAAGATGATGAACAGTACCCGGGTTTGAACCAAAGTAATTTTTATGTTGTCCCAAAAATTATTAATAGTCATTTTTTTAATTTGGGAATCGTATTCACCCCCCTCTACGATCTCCGGGACCCAACAATTGGTATCAGAGCTACTCGATTGACATACAAATCGATTGGATCTATTTTTATTTTTGAGATTAAAGAGGGTACGATTGGTTCACTGGGCATCCAGAATTTTTTTGAAGCCCAGAATTTTTCTAAGTACAAAATGTTCTAGATGGCCAAGTAGAACATTCCAATGTAGAATATTCGATATAGATATTCGAGATGGCCAAGTAGAACATTCCTATGTAGAATATTCTACTTAATGTTCTAGATAGAACCTAAGTAGAAATTCTGGAGTTAGAAATATTTTCTAAGTCAGAAGTTCTACTTAATGTTCTAGATAGAACATAAGTAGAAATTCTGGAGTTAGAAATATTTTCTAAGTCAGAAGTTCTACTTAATGTTCTAGATAGAACCTAAGTAGAAATTCCTATCTAGAAATTCTACTTAATGTTCTAGATAGAACCTAAGTAGAAATTCTGGAGTTAGAAATATTTTCTAAGTCAGAAGTTCTACTTAATGTTCTAGATAGAACCTGAGTAGAACATTTCTATGTAGAAATTCTACTTAATGTTCTAGATAGAACCTAAGTAGAAATTCTGGAGTTAGAAATATTTTTTAAGTCAGAAGTTCTACTTAATGTTCTAGATAGAGCCTAAGTAGAAATTCCTATCTAGAAGTTCTACTTAATGTTCTAGATAGAACCTAAGTAGAAATTCTGGAGTTAGAAATATTTTCTAAGTCAGAAGTTCTACTTAATGTTCTAGATAGAACCTAAGTAGAAATTCTGGAGTTAGAAATATTTTCTAAGTCAGAAGTTCTACTTAATGTTCTAGATAAAACCTAAGTAGAACATTTCTATGTAGAAATTCTACTTAATGTTCTAGATAGAACCTAAGTAGAAATTCTGGAGTTAGAAATATTTTCTAAGTCAGAAGTTCTACTTAATGTTCTAGATAGAACCTAAGTAGAACATTTCTATGTAGAAATTCTACTTAATGTTCTAGATAGAACCTAAGTAGAAATTCTGGAGTTAGAAATATTTTTTAAGTCAGAAGTTCTACTTAATGTTCTAGATAGAGCCTAAGTAGAAATTCCTATCTAGAAGTTCTACTTAATGTTCTAGATAGAACCTAAGTAGAAATTCTGGAGTTAGAAATATTTTCTAAGTCAGAAGTTCTACTTAATGTTCTAGATAGAACCTAAGTAGAACATTTCTATGTAGAAATTCTACTTAATGTTCTAGATAGAACCTAAGTAGAAATTCTGGAGTTAGAAATATTTTCTAAGTCAGAAGTTCTACTTAATGTTCTAGATAAAACCTAAGTAGAACATTTCTATGTAGAAATTCTACTTAATGTTCTAGATAGAACCTAAGTAGAAATTCTGGAGTTAGAAATATTTTCTAAGTCAGAAGTTCTACTTAATGTTCTAGATAGAACCTAAGTAGAACATTTCTATGTAGAAATTCTACTTAATGTTCTAGATAGAACCTAAGGCATATAGAGTCTTAGGTATTTGTAGGGGTACATTTACCGGAAAGAGTATTTGCTGCATGCTAAGTGCCTTGATGTTTACATTGTCAATAATCTGTTTATACTCGCATGGTTATATTAAATGTTATATTTGATCATGTGCTTGTTAAGATAAGTTTGTTTCTAATTTGAGAATTGCCTAGGGGTCAGTATAATAAACCATGAATTAAATTTTTAAATTTAAATTGACTCAGGTAATTAGAGATAATATAATGTTAAAGTGAACAATAAAGGTGATTTAGAAGAATTAGGAATCTGAGTGATTGATTCTTCTATGACTACATATATGTACAACATGATTCTTATAGACTGTCAGTCCACCTTAACTTAGGTTGGGATCACTGAGCTCATAGCCAAGACCACTTGTTGAGGCCGATATAGATGAGGAGTGATCAGTCAAATAAGAATGAGCATGTTGAACTTGAATGCTTTGTTGTTAACTATGTTTAGAAATATCTTTAACCCTTGGACTCAATCAAATTGAGGACCACGTGTCTTAATCATTTGTGAATGCAGAGTATCTTTCAACATGTACAAGTTATATATCTCTGACATTTTCATGTTCGAGGCATGTAACTACTTTTACTT
The DNA here is from genome assembly GCA_028671895.1 of Oenanthe sinensis. NCBI lineage: Eukaryota > Viridiplantae > Streptophyta > Magnoliopsida > Apiales > Apiaceae > Oenanthe > Oenanthe sinensis. Next base: position 18,674,146 of record CM053807.1, read on the forward strand.
TGGTATTCAAATGGTTAAGCAAGGTTACCTATTTTTCTTGAATGATCTGAAGCACAATATTAAGAAAGTCCTAGGGAATTCTTTGCGAAGGGTTTCCTAATATCAGTTCGAGGATGAACAGTATTGATCGGGGTCAAGAGAAATAGAAGCTCACTCTACTGGAAGTGAGGTTACTGCTGACACGAAATGTAATGCTTATGATGAAGTCAACTATTCGTTGAAGTTTATCAGAATGGAGTTAGCTGTAACAACAAGTGATGCTCTCACACTTGGTTTATCAACTAATACTTGGTTTATCAAGATAACGGATTCGACGGTAAAGATGAAGTTGGTGAGAAAGGACTACTTCTAATGAAATTCTTTTAAGAAGGACATTAGTGAAGTATGTCAGTTGAAGGGAAGTCAAGTCAAAGGCTACTCTGTTTAGTTTTGGTGTTTGTTTGTGCATTCGATAGATGTAGATGTAGCATCTCAGTGATTAATCACATTCAAAGGATTAAGCAGATTGCTGTAAGAACACTTTGAGGGCAGGTAATGGAATTTGTTGACGAACGAAGTTCTATGTTATGTCTGCACTGAAAGGAGTATTCTAGAGTAAAGTTCAGTTTTCGGACTTCATGACCAAATGGAGGAGTTAATAGGGAAATCCAGACCTTGAGTGAAATTACAAGGATAATGGATAGAGTTAAGGTTTCCTATTCACTATGGCTGAATCAGTTGACACAGCAAGTCTAATCAGCAAATGTAAAGAGAAGACATCAAGTAAGATTAATCATGCCTGAAGTCACATGGTGTGATGGAAGGCTATCTTATTTGGAGTTAAGAGCTTGCACAGAGTCTGTGATTGATTTAAGATAATCTAGATGCAGTGAACATCATCATCAAGCTCCCTAGCATTCGTTTGATTTTAGCTCTGAATTTCTAAAGGTTGACATCCTGTTTAGGGCTCAAGATCAGATGACACCAGATGAAGAAAAGCTGCAAGCAGCATCACAGGGGGAGCATCAGTAAGTTGGATCAACTAGTCGTGTTTGATGCTCAAAGGCTAGCAGTGCTCATTGAGTAAGAGTTGAGATTCTTAGGAGCACTGAGTGATCCAGATTGAGTGATTGCATATTAGAAAGGAAATTATCAATTTAAAGATAATGCAAGATGATCTCAATCATAATTGAAGAAGACTACTCTACCCAATGAAAATCTAAGGAAACATTAAGGACACATCTGTCATGACAAAGGGTTTTGTGTAACAACATTTCCTAGAGTCAGTTCTTGATGAATCTGAGTAGTAGAGTAGTGATTGGTAGTGCCGTGCATGTATAAGAGTATTTCATTGGTTTTTCTGAGTGAATTCAATGAAGATTGAAGATGCACTAACTAATCAAGATTGAGTAGGGTTCGAATCAAGGAACTAACTCAATTGAACCAGAGGCAGATACACTTAGCACAAGGAATCAATCCATATGAAGACTTGGTATTGATACAGAAGCTGAAGGGTAGTTCGGAGTTTTATTTGAAGGTTCTACTCTGCTAGTGTCAGGACTACTGGTTTCTAGAGTGCTGAGTTTAGTGAAGCTGCTGCCAAGACCAATATCTACAAGGAAATATTTGGGTGTTGAAGGTAATGCAGTTTCCGTCTAGATGAGCGTGGTATTGTTTCGAGGAACAATGTTAACTGGTAGCTGAAAAGTTATTCCTGTCCAAAAGGAGTAAACGTTCAATCTCGAAAGGAGTAAACGTTCGATCTCTAGGGCAAAGAGGAGTAATTGTTCATTCAACGATCATACACCAGTAAAAGCTCTATTGACTAAGGTATGTCACTCTAGTCTAATATTGATTTATTTAAACATAATGTTTATAGAGAGTGTTCATGCTATTTAGATGTCTACGATCTCTAGGAACTGATTAATGTTTGGCGTGTGACCACCCGGGACTCAATATTATCATTATGAGATTACCTATGATCACTCGGGACCTAGGGACCTAACATTGTAGCATCTCTTTGTATAGTCAATTTATATCCAGGATCTCGTACTTTGTGCTGTCATATGTTATTCATGCTATATGTATCAAATGTTTTAGCATAAGTATTTGTATATATTAATTAGTTGTAATTTTATTTACTTCTAATTGTTTAATGCTAATATTAATGGAACCACTTAATATGTAGTTTAAGTGATGTAATCCTTGTCTTTTGCAAAATTCATTAATATTAGTTGTCATTCTTTTGATATTAGTGATGTCACTTAGAATTTCTGCACTAAGTGACAAAAAGATTATTTCAAAAACACTGATATTAAAAGTAATTTACTACATCGCGAGGGGTTGTCAAAGATCATAAATTTTAGCATTAATATTTAAAGGTATTTGATCCTTGATGCAACTAGTACCTCGAGCTTACATACATTCTGATTGTCATGAGTATTTTCAATATGCTTATGTGATAATTATTGAGATGTAGTGTAAGAAGTTAAATGCTGTCATTCGGTCAATGTATGTTCAGTGTTTAGCGGATGCTTATGTTTTATGCTTTAGAATTACCATGATCAATATTGCAATATGTGTTTGTTTCAAGCGACAAATGGTAATTGTCTAGCATAATGTAAGTATCATATGTGCTTGATTGTTTTGTAGTAACATGCATTTTATTACAAAATGATTGAATGATGTTAGTACTTTTGAATGTATTGTCACTCATATCTTTGATAATTCATTAGTATTAACATATGTTTTTCATTCTTTAGAACTTGAATGCATAAAGAAATTTCATGTCTATTTCTTGTGAAAAATGTTTTATCTAAACATGCATTCATTTGCCAGAGAATGAAAAGCCACTAAAAGTTTTCTTTGAAAGAGAACATTTCTTGAGGATTATCTTTCTATTTCAAAATCATATATCCTCTCTCTCTCTAAATGTTTTGTAATGAAAACTGTTTTCTCTCCACGATTTGTTTAAATAAAGTTACTTGATAACTTCTAGCTTAGGTTGCATGGTATCAGTCCATTTTATTTGAGTAAATTGTTTTGATCTTGAGGTATCAACCATTGGTAAAACGTTTTTCAAAACTCTTGTTAATGTCTGTTTCACATTGACCTATAGTATTAAAACAATGGTTGTTTGCTTTGGGATTAGTGCCATGGACTGTATGACTAAAGCATTCATTCGATTTTTTTAAAATGATTTATGTTTTAAGTCGGAGATAATATCCGATAAAAATGAATTGCAAAACAATTTCTGAAAACATACAGTGAGCAAGATGAAATAGATTTGAGTTATTAATCAAAATGTTTTTGTTAAAAGAGTTGAATTTCAATTGGATATTTGCCTAAGAGAAATTCAAAAGAACACTTTTGTTAATCTGTTAAATTTTTTTCAAAATTGTGAGTTTATGAAATTTGGCTTAATATTCTTTTACCTATTCTTTATTAATTCCCACATTTTAGCTCTGGTGCATTGTTTCTTGAGGACACATTGCTCCGATGCTATATTTCTGAGAAGGAATAGAGAATAAGTTTAATCATACTCTACCAAATTTTATATAGCTCTGATCAACTCTATCTATTTAGCCGTAATGGCTTGGCCTTAGTGGCTATAGGGGAAGGTCAAGAAGTTGAATAATCCATCAATTTCTAACCAAGGCCTTAGTACCAAACACTATCATTCTAATTCAAACTTTCAACCCTTGGTGATATAAGGAACTTTTGTAGATTAGTGGTTGTTAAGGGAGAAACTGCATTAATTGCAACAAAGGATGTGTCAGAAGTGCACCCACAGCTCTACCTCTCGAGAAGGAAAGAAGTATACAAATTGAGGTATCTGTAGCTCATCTGTATTCTCTCAAAAGGATGCAGAGCTGAAAAGGCAATTCAACCGTTTCTGAATGAACTCTCTCAACAGGGTGATTTCATTGAAAATTCGCTCGTCAGCCAGAGCACCTTGTAATGAGTCAAGCACACCAAAAGCATTCACGCTGATGGTAAACCTAAAGTTTTTGCTTCTAAGGGATGTTATAGGACCTAACAGTTCTCTAGCCTCTCTTGGGACTAACTATTGTGAGGACACATTGCAAGAAGTGCACATTGTGAGGTATAGGTAAAACCCCTAAACTTCTTTGTTTACCATTCATGGTGAATGAAGTTATTGAGCCACCTTCATAGGTATTTGAGGGAAACTTGGATTTCTTGCCATATATTAGAATCCTTGTCAACCTTCCTAGGAGGAACAGTCCTAGTTCCCTAACGGGATTTCACATCCGCAGAGCAATCTGTTGATGTTGATAGGCAATCACTAACAGTTTTCCATGACTGAAAATAGTGAGTTAATTCATCTTTACAGGTGATTGAGAGAAACGTTTGTACACGTCTACTCTCCCAGGAATTCAAATTCTGGAATACATGGATCGCTCAAAACTTAAAGGCATATCACCGTCAACGATCCAGTGAATGGACTTGCATATGGGGAGTCGGTTGATGCTTAAATAGCTGCTAGTACGCATACCACATTCAACGATCCAGTGCATGGATTTGCATATGGGGAGATTGTTGATGCTGAAAGTAGTTGAGCAACAACTCGTAGACTATGATTCAGTTGGTTTACCAATTTGATGAGTCTTTTGAGGATCAGGGTGTTGGGATTTCAGTCACTCCTGGAATGGAGGAGATTCCAATTTCAGAAGGGTTATTCCCCGACAACGAGCCACGTGTGCATGGATTTGCTCATGGTGAGTTGGGTGATGACCTAACTGAAACTCTGTCTGAGATTCCATCTCAGAACCTAGATCTTTAGTGATTGACAACATGCTACAGTCAACGATCCATAATATCTTGGTGAGACTAGCATGGATTTACTTGCAGGTACAAATTGCTATAAATGGAATGAGTGCAAGTAAGGGAGAGAAACACTTGAGTGAAGTGAGGGAGTGATACACTTGAGTGAGAGAAATAGGGAGAGAAATGAGTGGAACACTTACGCTTGAAAGTGTAAACACCAACAGAACGTAGTAGAAGTGAGGAAACCATAGACTAAACACTAACCTTGCAACTATGCTTGAATCCTGTTACTGAATTTTCTAGCTCTGGAATATTGAAAAGATTCTTTTCTGGAAGACAAGCTGAAGAAGAGTCTAGCTGAAGCTTAGTGGGAATGTCCAAACTATTACCTTTGGGTCTATTAATTCATGTTGTTTTCAATCTCAAAGGGGGAGACATTAATTTTTAGACCTAAGGGGGATTTTATGTTCAATTGGAGGAGAGTTTCTTATTCGATTGGATGTAGATGATACTTTTATTGTTTTAAAGGATATTCTCAACTAAGAGGGAGAATTTGGTGATACAAGAAACGAGATCTCTTGGTGATACAAGAAATGAGATCTGTCAATCCTATCTTGTGGAGGTTACTTAGAGGATATCTAAAGACACAAGGGTGGATTGGAGCTTGCATGAACTAAGGGGGAGAATTAGATAAAATTGAAACCTTAGTGATGCAAGGGAGAAATTACTAAGGGGGAGTTTCTTAGTAATTGGTTGGAGCCTAATTCCTAAAGGTGTTGTAGATTTAACTGATTTTTTGTCTGAAGTGGAGAAGTTATGGAAAATCTTAACATCTTCGTTTGCAATGCTATATCTTATTCTGAAAAGATATCTAAGGGATTTTGCTCTATTTGTTTGAAGATCTGTCCTTGGAACATTCTTAGGAGAGGTTCGGCAGAAGAATTCTTTCTAGCACGATCAATGAATGAAAATGAAGATTTCTTTGAAGAGTATCAACTCAGGGGGAGTTTTTGCTAAGTAGAAGTTTTCTGGGTAAAGAAGAATGTGAAGGAGATTTTCAAGGGGCATCTGAGAAGTGTCCAAGTGTGTTCTATTTCATGTTTCAGTGATAGATGAAGTCAGTGGAGTAGTGCAGGGAAGAAAGAAAAATATGTTTCCTGGAAATAGAACATCCTGAAGAAAAAGAAGAAGTGACTTTCATTCCAAGAGAGAACAACCTTAAGGGGAGAATGAGTTGACCTCTTATGGGGAACATAGAGAGCTGTATGTTCTAGTTCGAATTGCAAGATGAACGAGAATGATTGTTCAGAAGTCTTTACTAATGATATGTTTCTTTATTGAAAGAACCCCATCTTTGAAGAACATTGAAGTGGAGGAAGCTAAAGGAAAATGAAATTCAGAAATTCATCATTCATTTTCAGCAACTCAGGAAATCTGAATTTAACTGATTATATCTTTCCAGAACCTTTTGTATATTATTTTCATGTCCAGTACTTTAATTATTTCTTGTATGTTAGTTGAGTTATCCTCTAGTAGTTAATTTTATTTAATTGCTTTTGGGGGAGATTGTAAAGGGAAATAGTATTTGATTGCTATTCCATATCAACCAAATAGGGGGAGATTGAAAGGGGAGATAGGAGTGAAGGGAAGTAACTCACTGCACTTTCATGTGTAATAGAAATGCTAAATGTAATCTCTATGTAATGGTTGATGATAACTCAACAATAGAACAGGACATGTAATAATATGCAGGTGCACAGAAATCTTGGATCACAGAGTTCAGTTAAGACAAAGTATCAAAGGATCATCTACAGACTTGAAGCTCACTGGAAGAAGTTCATTAACATGTTCATGCCTCAGTGGAGAATAAAAGATGTTGACATCTATTCAAGGATGTGGAAGCTACAGAAGATTGTCTTAGTCTATGACGATTTTAGTGCATTACAATCGAAGCAACAAGTAAGGTTTGCAAAGAAGAATGTGGAATCATGTTCGGAATCAAGAGCCCCTATCAAGACTAGTCACTTATGAACCAGACCGTTGCATCAAGTGTCAGGACATTGGAGGCAAGCTCTCGTCGGTTAATATGATGTTAATCATTCTAAAGTTGTTGGTTTTCTTGAGTCATGTGGAAGATCAACAAAGGTGGTAAATCAGTGTTGGAGAAATGCCAGCCTAATGGATAAGGGACAAACGGCACAACCTGATTGGATCTTACTAAAGCTTCACTGATTAGAAGGCCAAATACTTGGACATGATGGAGTCACGTATACGGGGCCAAGTATTTGGATAAGGAAGTCTACACAAATTGAAGAGTGGAATGGAAATATTTAATTTAATTAAATAAAGTATTTATTTAATTATTTATATATTTTATAAATAAAGATATTCTTTATTTATATTTTATATATTTATTAAATATTACTTTTACATTAAATATTTTCAATGGCATGCATGGTACATGACTTTGGGATAAGATTTGGGTGGACATGAGCAAAAGGAGAAAAAGTGAAAAAGTAACCTTTTTCATTTTGAATAAAAGTCTTCCATACTTCTCTTTCAAGAAGTGTGGGTGCAGGAGAAGAAAATGTTGGGTTCCGAGGCATAAAACGCAGCGGATTAAACGTAAATATAACGAAAAATTTCGGAACCCTAACGCAGGATCATGTATAAGATTGACAGATTATGGTGAAACGGAATCATACCTTTGTTTGGTCTTGACTACTACGAACTCAACGGAGATCCTAGCTTTCACGACTTGTGTCTTCCTCTTGAAAACACCTCTATGGTATCCACACGAGCACCTTCAAGAACGTCTCACGATCTTGATTATGGAACGGATGTACTAGCCTCCTCTAGATGATTTCGGAATCTGCCTCTGCCTTTTCTGCTGCTAGGGTTCGTTTTTCTCAAAAACTTCCTACCTATTAACCCTACATTATCTATTTATAATGGTTGGTTAATAGGCCCATAATAGCAACCCATAACAGCAAAGCCTAACCCATGTAGGTTTAGGATTAAATAATAAAACCGAATTTTATTATTTAATTAATAACTAAGTCACACTTAATTATTAATGGCAGAATTCAAATTCGAATTTATATTATTTCAATTAATTAAGTCTCACTTAATTAATATAATAAAATTCAAATAATCATCAATTAATTTAAATCTATAATTTAAATTAATTATTCCTTTAAGTACTCTATGTGTGTGACCCTATAGGCTATTATTTAATTAGCAATAATTTTATTCTCCAATAAAATTATAAACAATGAGCGGTATCTAGTAATACATCATTGCTACCCAATTAAATAATAATTAAATCGTGATTCGATAAAACCTTTCGTGATTAATGTTTCCGTGTAATATAATCCCTTTAACCATATATATTATAGATTAAACTCGAAGCATGTATTTAGTCATCCTCTTCAACATTTAATCCGGGTTTACTTGATCCATGAGTAGACTATGAAAACAAATCATTATTTGAGCACGGCCATGCATTTTATAGTCTCACTCAATCAAGAGGCCAATAATATCTCTCCTAATTATAGGAGGGTTAAATCCTTTATCTATCATTCATATTTCTCATACGACTCATGATATACCCGATGTCCACTTTTATCATCACCCGGTCAAAGGTAACTTTTAATGTAGTCAAAGTATATTAATCCTCGTATAGAAATATAATGATCTCAAGTCAAAGGATCATTACACCATTATCACTGTGAGTCTTTCTTATGACTTTATTAAACATGAAGAATCTCACTGTAGGTCTGTCCAGTATCATGTACTCCTACATGTACCTATGTATTGACTTTAGTATCCCCATACTTATAACCAATGAGATGTGGTTATCAGTCAAACAACATACTAGTCTATTTATGTATTATTATTGTCCTATAATAATAATACTCGACTAGGGACATTTAAGAATATGATATATTATATAATCTCAAGTTCAAGTCATGTACTAAACTATACAACGTGTATCATGATTCTAAGGACATTTATTATGCTAACAAATATATCGCAGTAATTAAAGTCATAATAAATATGTTTATTGAATAATCAATTGACATAAAGGTTTATCAAAATAAACATTGTATTGCCTCTAGGGCACCTACACCAACAGAAAAGGGGGAGAGAGAGAGAAATTATTCTCTCCCCCATGGCCGAACTAATACTTTAATATTTTGGGGCCATGATTTTCTTTATCATACCACTCCTCTATCTTTCTATTGTAAACACTTGTTAAATCTTGTATAGAAGATAAGGTTGATTTTTGTCTCCTAGATCTAGAAAATGTAATAGTTTTAGAGGAGACAAAAATCACTTCTTTGTTGTGTTCTTGAGCTTATGTTCTTGAACTTGTTTGTAGCATCTACCCCACTTCAATGAATATAAAGTTATATTCTTGGATCTTGTTGTGTTGTGTGTTTTGGATGATTTACCGTTCATTTTCTTGGTTATTTTAATGGTGTTGTTGAGGTTGAAGAAGATGATGAACAGTACCCGGGTTTGAACCAAAGTAATTTTTATGTTGTCCCAAAAATTATTAATAGTCATATTTTTAATTTGGGAATCGTATTCACCCCCCCTCTACAATCTCCGGGACCCAACATGGTTTCTGTGGTATGTAGTGACTTTTCAGAGTCTGAGGAGGACTAGACTCTGATTTCTTCTCAATTTTTGTTTTACAATCTATGGCTAAATGGTTTTGGTTACCACATCTATAACACTTCTTTCTAGGAGCATTAGGATCTTTTTGATAATTATTAGCCTTATTAATGCCTTCCTTACCATTCCTATTTCTCCTAGTTTTGATGGACTCTGATAAGTTCTCTAGCCTTTCTTTCAACTTAGACTTAGACAAGTACCCTATGTTTATAATTTTCTTAGAGTTATTTGCCCCTGTTTCATCTGTCTTTTTGTCAACAACAGGGGGACTATTGACAGATGAGTTTGTGGGTTCAGTTTTTTCTTTAGGGATCACAAACTTAACAGGAACAAATGTACTTTTGTCTTTAGTCTTATTGATTTTGCTAGCTTCTTCATTGTTATCATTCTCAACAATAGATCTTTTGTCTTGACTCTTGTCATAGCCTAGACCAGCAGTTTGACACACGTTTTGATTATTCAGAATTTCTTGAACTTTTCTTCCAGAGTCTGTCCAAACTTTAAACTTAAACCTTTCTTCTTCTAGTTCTTTCCTGACATAGTCATAGGCTTTCAAAATTTCAGTGTAGTTATGACTATATTTCTCAGAATCCTTTTTGTATTGTTCCATTAATAATAACTCAGATTCTACATGACAATTCCTTTTAGTTAAGGTTAAATTTTCTTCTCTCAACCTTTCACTTTCACTAGTGAGAGACCTACATGTTGTCATTATTTTATTAACCTCACTTTTCACAATCTCTATGCCATCAGAGTCTAAATTAATTAAGGATTCAGGAGTAAAGATTGATACCTGAGTTTTAGGAGATGAGGATTCTTTGGGAGACTGTGATTTTTTTGAGGAGGATGTCATTAGTGCTAGATTTTCATAATCAATTTCATCCTCTGAGCTTGAGTCTGCCCAGTCCTTTCCTGTTGATAGAAGTGCTTTTCCTTGACTTTTTGACTTTCTGCATTCACTGGCAAAGTGCCCCAATATTCCACAGTTGAAACATTTGACCTTTGCTTTGTCAAGTTTGATAATTGTACTCTTGCTCTTCTCAACCTTTTCATCTTCCTTCTTGAATGATGGCCTTTTGCTAAATTTGCCAGTTCTTTTGTTGAATTTCATTCTTTTGAAATTTTTAGCAAACATAGCCATCATTTGACTAAGATCAACCTCTTCATCAGAATCAGAGTCTGTGTCAGTAGACTCTGACTCCACAGCAGCTTTACCCTTCTTTCTTGAATCCTTGATTCTTGCTTCTGTGGATGGTTCCTGTTGTTCTTTCTCAAACTCCATCAAGAGTGCCACAGATTTTGTCTTTACAGAATTCTTATTCTTTCTCTGTTGCATCTCCAAATCATATGTCTTGAGTCCGCCATACAATTCTTCTAGAGTTAGTTCATCCAAATCTCTAGCTTCTCTTATGGCTGTAGTCTTATTGTCCCACTCTTCAGGAAGTGCTCTCAGAAATTTGGTATCCGTATCTTCAGAATCATAAACCTTACCAAGCATAGCCATCTCATTCAAGAGTTTTGTAAACCTATCATACATCTCAGTGATAGATTCTCCAGATTTTGCTTCAAAGTACTCATACTCTTGAATGAGCAAAGACCTAGCATTCTTCTTGACATCTTTAGTCCCTTGACAGTGCACCTCAAGTTTTATCCACATCTCCTTAGCAGTCTTGCATGATATGACACAGTTAGTTAGAACAGAATCTAAACTGTTAAAGAGAATGTTCTTTACTTTTGCCTCCTTAAGGACATTTTCTTTGTCCTCTTTTGTCCATTCAGCCTTTGGTTTCTCAACGAGGTGTTCTTCAGTTATTTTGCCTTCCTCATTGATTTGAGGCACAATTTTTAAGGGCACAAAGGGTCCTTCATTAATCCTGTCAAGATAGTCAGGGTATGTTGCTTCCAGATAGTGCAGCATCTTAACCTTCCAGTGGGTGAACTCGTTTCTCTTAAGCATAGGAATCTTAGAATTGCCATCTTTGTTTCCAGACATCTTTGATCGATTTTAAACGTTAGGCTTTGATACCAATTGTTTTCCCAGTCGTACAAGTAGAAGGGGGGGTTGAATACTTGTATGTCTTTTCTGCCCGATTTAAAATCAAATTAAGAACAAATTCAAACACAAAAATATGAATAAGTACTGTTTTGTATTATTGATTTGTGAATACAAAACTCTCCTAGGGTGTACACAAACCCTAGCAGCTTCTCTGTGTTTATCACAACAACTCTCTCTATTTCTATGCTCTCGCAAAATTTCACTCAGATGATTATGTTTTGACTTCCACGCATTTACAATTAGGTTACATAGAGTTTATATAGAGAGCTGCCTATCAACTAATAACAGAAAGATAAATTACAATAGGAATAGAATTCCTAATTATTAGTTGACAGTTTCCTTCTAGAATTCTCTTTCTTTCCCATAGCATATCTGCAATATATTTATCTTGATCTTCGAAGACTTTCCATTCCTGTGATCTTCTTCCAAATTTATCCTCAACTGTATAGACTCTGAAATCTTCAGACTCTGATGATCTTCAGACTCTGATCACATGTAGACTCTGATAGATCACAGACTCTGATAGTCTATAGACTCTAATCACCTTCCAGACTCTGATCTTCATGCAGACTCTGGTTTCACTTTCTACATAAATTCTTCTAAGCCCAAGTAATATGAATGTTGACCATCTAGACTCTGATTATACATTTCAGAGACTAGAAAGACTTATTACAGATAAACTGAGCTAGACCATGTTCTAGTATTTTGTACATCATCAAAATGAATATATTCCTAACACAACCGACACAACCGATTACCAAGCTACTTATGTATACAGTCAATCACCTATTATACCAAATCCATGTCATACAAAGCAATGTCCACAAAAACTATATAATTAACATTACCATTGCCATTTACTCATAAAAAATCGAATATATTATATATATGTATATGTATTCGAGAATATGCTATTGTAATTCAAAACTTTCGAGTACTCAAGCAATTACATCTCCAATTCCCATATATCATTCGATTAGCAGTAATCACTTAGTAATCATCATCACATTCACGTAAAACTCATATTACAATTCAAGCATTAACCAAATTTGAACATAACAATACAATAATTTGGAATATTACCCAACAATTATATAAAATTCAATTAACTAGTAGAACATAGCAAGTAGCACCAAATCAAGCTTAGCCTCACATATATCCAATTTCGAATATAAATATTTAGTATAGAATTCAAATTTTTCGAATTAATTACAAGAACTTGACATGCAATCATGGAAATGCATAAATCGGTACTCACGCTAGTTACTACCCCTGAAAGTACCAAGAGATAAAGCTATATGAAACCAATCCGGTCGCCGGCTCGCCGGAGCTCATCGCCGGCGACGGCAGTTGAAGGTTAAAGGCTCGTTATCAAGCCCTTTAAACTCAAACTGCTCCCAATTTGCGGATAGAGCTATGTAAAATCAATACAAACACAACTACGGAGATAAAAGGGCTTGCATGCAATCCATACCACATATATACATACTGCAATCATGGTTACATACATACAAAGCAAGTATCATATGCTACCATCAAAGATTAGTTCGGGTAATAGCAAGAATCAAAGAAAATCACTCGATTTTTATCATGTTTGCTATGCAGAATCGGAGAGAAAAAAAACAAAAAAAGAATGCAGAGGAGAGAAAGATATGACCTGCACAGCTGAATACACTGCAATGGGGAAGAAGTGGGCGGTGTAAAGTTATATAAGGCTAGGGGCAGAAAGGTAGTTTCATAATTGCTGAAATCTGATTTAAAACAATTTAATATTCAAATTTTGATTAAAAATTGGTACAAAAATAAGTTTTATATTTTTAAAATAAAGAGAATAATTTTAGAAGCTCACCCATATTTTAAAATATTTTTCGGATGAACGGATATTTAATTAAAAATCTTTGAAGTTTTAGCACGAAAATAGAAAATAAGAGTAGGAAAATCATTAAAAATATTTTTGGGCTCGAATAAAATAAACTTTTATTTTTACAAACTTTCTGAATATCCAAGGAGCATTTTGAAAAATATTTCATGAAGTTTGGACATTCCAATAATTAAATATGGAATTTAGAAGAGAAATATCTCTAGAATAAAACAAGAATGAAAGATTTATATAAAATCACTGGGACTAGAATTAAATATGCCACCATTTTTATAAAGTCTCTAAAATCACATAGAAGATACATATAAAATTTCATAATTATTGGACACACCAATAAATTTATAAAACTCAAACAGTACCTCAAGTTAGCATAAAAATCAATTAATCACTTTAATAAATCACTTAAACATATTGCGGTCAAACAGGCAGTCAATTAGACATATAAAATGACCACATACCTCATCTTATCATATTGGAGCATGAAAATAATATAACTCATATTAATTAAATATATATAAATATCACAATCGTTACAGTGTGTATATGCGTGTATATAACAAACTGAGTAGATGAACAGACACGATCAAATACACAAACACAGGCAAGGAGGAACGCAAACAGAGAATAGTAATCTAAAATCGGGCAGCAATTCGTGGTATGTAAGAGATTTGACACAATCGAATGAACAGGGCTTCGAATGTTTGAAATCGGAGGAAAGGAGGGCGGGGGCTGTAAAAGATTAGGGTTAAAAATAATTAGGTAAAAGTGAAAAATGAACACGAGTTAGAAATGTATATATAGGCATAAATAAGCAAAGACAAAAATACCCCTGTGAAAACAAGAAAAAAAATATACGAAGTACGCACTGGGGAACCTAAGTCGAACACTATCTCGAACATTTAAGTCGAAAAAATTCGAGATGAGTTTCGAGATAGAGACTATCTCGAACATCAACTCGAAATTCGAGATAAAGTTCGAGATAGACACTAACTCGAACAAATAATCACTTAATCAATTAAAACAGTATAAAAACCCACCAGGGAATCCCATCTCGAAATAGCAAGTCGAAATTCGAGATAATATTCGAGATAATGACTAACTCGAACATCAAGTCGAATATTCGATATAATATTCGAGATAGAGACTAACTCGAACATCAAGTCGAATATTCGAGATAATATTCGAGATAGAGACTAACTCGAACATCAAGTCGAATATTCGAGATAATTATTCGAGATAGACCGTATCTCGAATATTCTTCCTAGACTTCGAATTTTCAAAATTTTTTAATTTTGAAGATAGTCATAATAATTTAGCAATTTTTGCAATAAAAACAACAATTAAATTTTGTCAAATTAATATAAATATCAATTCAAGGATTTTTAACAAAGTAAATAATTAAAAACATTCCTTTGAAAATTCTAAGGCCTCTAAATTAATAAAAATTTCATGAAAAACACAGGTAAATTCATCTAAAAATCATGAAAATTTTAGAATAATATGAATTTAACTCCCCCTATGATCATGCAATCTAACCAACATAAATTCAAAGATTTAACCAATAATTACACATAAAGCACAATGAATTTATGTAAAATAACACAACATGCATCCTAAAATACTCATTAATTAACCATTTTAAAGTCTAAGTCCTTAATGATTAATGAGGATGCAGAAGTGATATTTTGAGCAATTGTAGAGATTATTTACATATGTTTTCAACTATGCACAAACAAAATAGGCAATTGACAAGAGTAAAAACATATGTACATGATTAAAAATGGAATTTTATAGATATGAGAAATCACTAACTTGTGTTAAGCATCCCCAATTCACTAACTAACCTATTGAATGTTACTTCATTAAGAGGTTTAGTGAATATATCTGCAATTTGTTGCATTGTGGGCACAAAATGTAACTCCACAGTCCCCTCCTCGACATGTTCTCTAATGAAGTGATACATGATATCTATGTGCTTGGTTCTTGAGTGGTCTACAGGATTGTTGGTCATGGCAATGGCACTTGTGTTGTCACACATGATTGGAATCTTTTTGTGCTCCATGCCATAATCTTTCAATTGGTTCCTCATCTACAGTATTTGAGCTACACAGCTTCCAATAGCAATGTACTCAGCTTCAGCAGTAGAAGTAGATATTGTATGTTGCTTTTTACTTTGCCAGGACACCAATCTTCTTCGTAGAAATTGACAGGCACCAGATGTGCTTTTCCTATCAATCCTACAACCTGCATAGACTGAATTCGAATAGCCTATTAGATTAAAACCTGTATCTCTTGGGTACCAAATCCCTAGATTTGATGTTCCCTTGAGATACCTAAAGATTCGTTTGACGGCTATAAGATGTGACTCTCTAGGATCCGTTTGGAACCTTGCACACAAACAAGTTGCGAACTTTATATCAGGTCTACTTGCAGTTAAATAAAGAAGTGAGCCAATCATACCTCGATAGCTTGTGATGTCAACTGGTTTACCTGATTTGTCTTCATCAAGCTTCGTGGCAGTGGCCATGGGAGTTTTAGCTGCTGACGCATCTTCTAGATTGTACTTCTTGAGTAAATCTTTGATGTATTTGGATTGACAGATAAAGATTCCTTCTTTTCTCTGACTGATCTGTAACCCAAGGAAGAATGACAGCTCCCCCATCATGCTCATCTCATACTTATCCTGCACTAACTTGGCAAATTTCTCGCACAAGCGTTCATTAGATGACCCAAAAATAATATCGTCCACATAGACTTGAACAAGTATTAAATCACCCTTTACATTTTTATAGAACAATGTTTTATCAATTACTCCCCTAGTAAAACCACTTTCAATTAAGAACAAGGATAGGGTTTCATACCATCGTCTTGGGGATTGTTTGAGGCCATAGACATCTTTGAAGAGAAAGTACACAAAATCTACAAGTTCTGGATCAACAAAGCTAGGTGGCTGTTCCAGATATACTTCTTCTTCTAGCTCTCCATTCAGGAAGGCACTTTTCACATCCATCTGAGAAACCTTGAAGTTCTTGTGTGCTGCAAAGGCCAAGAACATCCTGACTGCCTCAAGTCTTGCAACTGGAGCGTAGGTCTCATCATAATCAATACCTTCTTTTTGAGAATAACCCTTCGCTACCAAACGAGCCTTGTTTCGCGTTACAAGTCCATCTTCATCCAGTTTATTTCTGAATACCCACTTAGTTCCAATTACTGATCTGTTCTTCGGTCGGGGTACCAGTTTCCAAACTTTCTGCCTTTCAAACTGATTGAGCTCCTCTTGCATTGCAACCACCCAATCAGCATCACCAAGAGCTTCTTCTATTTCTTTAGGTTCCAGCTTGGACAAGAACCCAGAGTATAAACATATATTAGCCATGTCAGCTCTTGCAGTTCTTCTAGTAGTCACACCTGCATCTGGATCACCAATAATTAATTCAAACGGATGGTCTCTACTCCATACACGTTCTCTTGGAAATTGTCTTAATGATTCAGCTTGACTTTCTGAATTGTTGTGTTGACTACTTGTGTTATTTCCACTAACTCCCCCTGAGTTAGTGCCAGCTCCTACAGAACTAGTGTGATCTCTTCTTGAGCTTTGACCACTTGTCCTTGAGCTGCTATTTACTCCCCCTAAGATGTTACCGGATCGTGCGGAAGAAGTTTCAACTGATCTTTCACTAGACTTAAGTATTTCTTCTCGAACACTTGGCATATTTGAAGTAACAACCAACTCAGGTCCATCTTCAATTTCATCTAAGTCCAGATTTTGAAACTTTAGGGACTCAGGTTCACTATTATCTTTAGAAATTGATAGGAGTTTGGTATCGTCGAATCTGACAATGTAACTTTCAATCACTTTTCGATCACTCAATAAGAATACCCGATAAGCTGCCACCATATCTATAGAATAACCGACAAATATCCCTTCACGTGCTTTTGCTTCAAACTTGC
Organism: Oenanthe sinensis; assembly: GCA_028671895.1. NCBI lineage: Eukaryota > Viridiplantae > Streptophyta > Magnoliopsida > Apiales > Apiaceae > Oenanthe > Oenanthe sinensis. The sequence goes on from CM053807.1 coordinate 18,691,482, forward strand.
CTAAATTTTCATTGTCTATTAGTACATAACATTTAGCTCCAAAGACATGAAAGTATTCGATTGTAGGTCTTCTGTTATTAATTAGTTCACATGGTGTCTTTTCTTTATCTTTTATAATCAAGGTTTTATTTTGAGTGTAACATGCTGTACTCACTGCTTCAGCCCAAAAGTATAGAGGAAGTTTTGATTCAAACAACAAAGTTCTTGCTGCTTCAACCAATGTTCGGTTCTTTCTTTCAACTACTCCATTTTGCTGTGGAGTTCTCGGGGCAGAGTACTGACGACGTATTCCTTTAGAAACACAGAAATCATTCAATATTGCATTTTTAAATTCCGTGCCGTTGTCTGATCTAGTCGTCTTCACAGTGAGTGTTGAAACATTCTCAATTAATTTGAGTGATATGATCAATGATTTGGAAAGGTACTTCGTCTTTTGTCATAACGAACAATACCCATGTATACTTGGAGAAGTCATCCACGATTGCCAACACATATCTTTTTCTTGATAACGATAGTACATTCACTGGGCCTAATAAGTCCATATGTAAAAGTTGCAGAGGCTCAGTGATACTAGAAATTTCTTTACTCTTATGCGATGCTCGCTTTGACTTTCCCATTTCACATGCTTCGCAGAGTCCTTTAGGAGCAAACTCCATTTGAGGTAGATCTTTCACCAATTCTCGCTCGCGAGAGCATTCATCGTTTTGAAGTTTAAGTGAGATAGCTTTTTATGCCATAACCAGCTTTCATCATCTGAAGCTTTACTGTAGAAACAGGTGACTTCATTCTGGTTTTCCGAATCCATATCAGAAACAAAAAGATCTGCCTTCCGAACTCCTCTTAAAGCCAATGAACCTTCCTTGATATGAGTTATTGATACACCTTTCTTATTGAAGACAATTTCATAACCTTTGTCACAGAATTGACTGATACTCAACAGATTGTGCTTCAATCCCTCAACATAAGAAATATCTTCAATGATGACATTACCAGTCTTCAGTTTGCCATATCCCTTTGTCACTCCTTTGTTGTTATCTCCAAAGGTGACATAAAGGCCAGCCTTCATAACCAACTCTGTAAGCAGGGACTTGTTTCCTGTCATATGCCTTGATGCTCCACTATCTAGCACCCATATAACTTTATTTCTTTTCTGCTTAATGCCCTGCAATAACAGATTGATTAGTCGTTCTTCGGAACCCATGATTGATTGGGCCCGACTTTTCTATATGATCGAGAATTATCAGATTTAACAACAGGAGATGCACTCTTTTTAACATTACTAGAGCTTTTGACTTTGTCTTTTCCTTTTTCAGACTTGACGGATTTGTCAGTCTTAGGAGATGCCTTGTCACTCCTAACTTTAGGAGGACTAACAGTCTTAGCTCTTACATGCTTCTTTTTGACATTAGAACTAGCAGAAGAATTTAGACATGATTGGCTAGTTGCATTCATCAAGTTCACAAACGTTTGCATGACGTTAAAAGTGCATGGCATACAATTTGGTTGACCACATTGTGCATGATTCTGATGCATATTATTCATTGTGTGTGGTACAGGCATGGCATGTGCAACAGGAATATTCATGTTAGATTTACATGCATAAGAAAGATGTTCAGTTGATTTACAGTGATAACATGCTTTCTTTAATCTTTCTGCCTTAACCTCTTTTAAGCCTTTTTTCCTTTTTACTCTATTGTTTAACAGCCTTAACTCCTAATCCTGGTCTAGATTCTTCTCTAGGGGATTTGATTCTAACTGATTTAGTAGAAGTTACAGGTTGTTCTCTCTTGCGATCTTCCATCTCTATCTCATATCTAACTAATAATTCAGTCTCTTCTTCTTCACGAGGAACGAAGTGTTTAAAGATAGGTTTGACAGCAGATTTAAGAATAGAAGGTATTTCCTTATTAATCTCACTAGAACTAGTGTCTACAAGCCTTTTTCCTTCTTTCTTAGATAAGTTAGAATAGTCAAGTCCTACACCGACTCCAGTTATCTTCTTAAATGTGCCACTATCAACATTCACTTTACTAGCTGCTAGTTTATAAGCTTCGCATTTAGTTTCTAATTCAGCTAGTTTATTCCTAAGACATGTTTCTATTTCATCCTTAAGGTTGAGCTTGTGTTCCAAAGTTTTAATAGAGTCTCTTAGGGAAGTATCTATAGTGCAAGCAACCTCTAATTCTTCCACTTTTGCCTAAAGCATTCTGCATTTGGCAACAAGTGTTTTCTGTTCTTTTCTAGAAGTATTTAGGCTTTTGCACAACATATAGATCTCTTTGCTAAGAGCCCCGTTCTGCACCTTATAATCATCAATAGACATTTCCTCTTTAAGGGTTAGAACTGGTACCTCAGGTTCATCTGATGTCTCAACTATGAGGGCAAAGTTTGCTGTATGAGTAACTTCTTCCTCATCTGAATCATCCCAAGCTCTGCCTTCTGTTACAACTAAAGCTCTCTTTCCATGTCTTTCCTTCACCAGGGCTTCATACTTGCTTTTGAGGGCTTCGTAAGTTTCTTTGGGATATGTCTGTTTTGGCTTCTTGCAGTCTGTAGCAAAATATCCAGCTTCACCACAGTTATAGCATTTGACTTCATTTTAAAATCCAACGGTGATTTGTAGCTGGCACTCTTGGCTTTCCCTTTGTAACCTTGAGAACTACCACCACCCTTAGTAACCCGATAGTAAGATGAAGATTTTCTTTGTGGATGGTTACTCTTTCTGAATCTTATGTTGCTGAACTTCCTTGCCATGTATGCCACGACACTATCATCCATGTTGTCCAGCTCTTCTTGGGTGAAGTAGTCATCATCACTATTTGATGTGCACTCGTCATCATTTTCAACTTGATGTGGTGCAGGTGATGATCTAGGTTTCTCTGCAATAATTGCCTTTTTAGACTCTTCCTCGTCAGCAATTAATCCTGATGCAGCTTCCTTTCCTCTTGAATCATTATCCCATGCTTGATCTTGAAGGGTATCCAGCTCATAGGTCTTTAAAATTCTATAATATTCTTCCAGAGAAGTTGTGTGCAAATCTCTGGTTTCTCTAACAGCGTAGACTCTATGTTCAATGCTTTTTGGCTGGTTCCTTAGATATCTCGTGTTGACTTCAACCACGGGGAGAGTTACACCTCTTAGATTCAAATCCAAAACTAACTGACTGAATCTTAGATAGACATCTGTTATGCTTTCACCTTTTCTTATTCTGAAGGTATCATACTCCATCTTGAGTATAAGTGTTTTGTTGCTTTTGACCTCAGCGGTACCTTCCATGACGACCTCTAGCTTATCCCAAATCTTCTTCGCTGTAGTTAGTCCTTTAACTACATTAAACATCTCATGATCTAGGGATTCCATCAGTGTTTGTCGAACGGATGTATCAAAAGCTATCTGCTCCTTATCAGCATCTGAAAAGTCTACTGCCTTCTTAGGCTCAGACCGTTGTGGTGCTACCACATCTCCTTCCATATGCTCAGGAACAACAACCATTGGTACAAATTTACCTTTGTCAAGGACTTCCAGATATTCAGGATTGACGGACTCAAGGTAAAGTTTCATTCTCAACACCCATTCTTCATAATGATCTCGGTCGAACATTGGAATCTTGAAATTATTTTTAGGTGCCATCTTAATGTGGATTTAAAGTAAAGATAATAAACTTTTCTTATTACTTGAGTAGTAAATAAAAGAAAATTAAATTATCTCAAAATAAATCAAGGTTCAAGTTCTGGACACCAAAAATTTCTAAGTACCCAAGACCAGGCTATGTAGAATTACTGCCTAAGTCGAAATTCTCTAAGTAGAACTTCAAGTCGAATATTCAAGTAGAATATTCAAGTCAAATATTCAACTAAAATATTCAAGTCGAATATTCAAGTAGAATATTCTATGTAGAACTTTTGTCCTTGGAAGAAATTTGCTGCAGGTCACTTTAATATTGAATAAACAATATTACTTTTCACACTTTGACTTTTGTGGCTTTTCTCACCGAACTCACCTAACCCACGTGCTAGGCACTGAATATCTTCTGTAATACTTTTTGTTGTGAGATATATGTCAAATCAAAAGTCAATAACACCTTTTTCACTTTTTGTCTTTTGAAAAGGTAATCAAAAGTTGTTGGGTTTGTCTTCTTTATCAAGAACAGTGATGACTTCTTCAAGAACACCAAAAATCAAATTACCCAGAATAATTCACAAAAATTATCTAAAGTCCACCCAAGCTAAATAATCACACCTGGAGTATTTAAATAATTTTTAGACTGAGTTTTCTCTGTCAAACAAATTAAAGCACACTTTCCAAGAAAAACTTGAAAAGTAGATCTATAAAAGAAAACTCACTAATCTTCTACCAAACACAAGGATCTATGTTTTGTATGTTAAACATGAAGCTCTGATACCAATTGTTAGGTCCAAATGTGTTGTAGAGGGGGGTGAATACAACTTTTCGAATTTAAAAAGCAATAAATACCATGTAATAAATGAACACAATGATTCAACGAATATATGTCTTATATATAACTTGAAAGGGTTGCTACAATATTCTTTACAAAGTACACCAGAAGTAAAGAGGGTAGTATATGATACTAAGCTCTGTGAATACTCTCTCTCTCTTTTACATGTGTTTATCTCGAAAATATTGCTCTCTTAATATAATACACAAGTACTTCTATTTATACTACTCGTAATCTATGTCCTGTAGTCTTCAAAGACTAAGATATACGTGGCCCAATGATGTCCACATAAATCTTATCTTATCTTGAAAGCTTGGAAATCTGCCAATTAGATGATGCCATGTGTCATGTTGAAACTGCCCTCTATGTAGAACATCTACTTGAGAATTTCTACTTGGCCATCTTGAACATTTAAGTAGAATTTCTACATAGGAATATTCTACGTGGCCATCTCGAACATTTAAGTAGAATTTCTACATAGGAATATTCTACTTGGCCATCTCGAACATTTTGTACTTAGAGAAATTCTGGGCTTCAACTTGAAACTTCAATGCAACATCTTGAACTTGTGATTTCTTTATGTCTTCCATATTCTTCAACAAGCTCTTGAACCTGGATCTCTATTACTGACATAAACTTGCTATCAATGTCCTGACACTTGATGCAATGGTCTGATTCATAAGTGACTAGTCTTGATAGTGTCTCTGCTTCTTGAATAGATTACCATATTCAATTAGTAATGTGGCTTTCCAATTATTGCTTTCCTTCTTGTTCACTTGGAATCAATTAGTCTGATTGATACTGATAGTTATGATCTTGAACCTTTAAGTTACAAATCACTGAGGCATGAACAACTCTGTCTTGAACTTCTTTCAATGATTTCTTCTTTGTTTGATCATAGTTAACAGGTTGAATTGTATCAAATACCTTGTCTTCATTTAATATTGATTTCTTTGTGGCTTCATGTTCTTGATTGTCTTCCAGTTAAGTATCTTTTCTTTTAGTTGAGTTATATAAGTTATAGTGTTACAAGTTTAGACACCTGCCTTTCACTACCTCTAGAATAGATTCTTCATTTTCCAAGAACAAGGTTCAAGAAATGAATGACAAATTGGAGAAGATGGAGAAAACTTTTCAAGAAATGATTGTTATCCAAACAGTAACTCAACAAAAAAAAAACCAAAATCAACAATATGGTAGAGGTTCTGTACAAAAACAGGCATGCAGACAGATTGCCTGAAGATGTTCAACTTCATGAATTGGCTCCTTTACAAGTAAATCTCTTTTATCAATCAAAAGCCATGGCAGAAAATGATGAGGTTGTCACCTTGTCTAAACTCACAGAAAAAGTGCCTACGTTAACATATGCTCAATCTACACTCTCAACTACAGTCTCAGAAGTGGTGGCTTCTGTTTATTCTCTAAAGAAGGAATTTTGTTGGTCCCTGATATTGTAGAAGGGGGGGTTGAATACAATATCTGATATTTATTCGCGGAATAATTGGATTAAAAATATTATTTTAATTACTCACGAAATATTAATTATAATGAAATACTATTCAAGTGAAAGATATTATTTTAACTTGATTAGTATTACACAATTAATATTTTAGAAAAACTGTTATATAATTGATATAAAGTCTAGAACGAATTCGACATGAAATGTTCGTGTTTAAACAATTATATTCAAACTCAGCACAGAAATCTGTGAATATTACAATGCAGATAAATTACTGAATTTGATCTGATTTTTCTAACTCTTCACAAGTTGAACAACAAACAAATGAAGCAATCATCTCATATTTATAGAGATTAGAAAAGGCTAGTATGACCTTTTCTAGTAAGACTTAATTTCAAGAAAATAAGTCTGTATGACTTATTTTAACACTTGTATGACTTTTAAAAGACTGGGCATGACTTATTTCTGGTCGGTATGACCTTTTAAAACTCGGTATGACTTATCAAAAGTTCGGTATGACCTTTTGAAAGTCATATCCAGATTTTATTTAATTAAATAAATCGGTATGACTTATTTTAATTAAACAAAATCAACTCAGCATGACCTTTTAATCAAATCTGCTCGGTATGACTTAATCAAACTGCTTCGGTATGACTTATTTAAATAGGTCGGTATGACTTATTTAAACAGGCTCGGTATGACTTATATATATATATATATATATATATAAAGAAATTCGGTATGACTTATTGAAAGTCATACTAACTGATTATATATATATATATATATATATAAGTCATTTTGATCCATTTCTTTTATAGTAAATTAATTCTACTTAATTTAATTAGTTAATTTATAAATTAAATAATTAATTAACAATTGATAGTAGAATTAAAATATTATCTTTAGTCGCAGCCGTGCTGATAGTCTTGAAATCTTCCTGTCTTTTCTTCGACTTCTGATCTTGAAACCTCTTGAATTAAATAAAGAATAAATATTATATTAGTTGACACACAAATGTACTGTCTGGTTCATTTGTGTCATCCCAATAAATATTCTCCATTTAAATAACATTTAACTAGAGGCCTTCTGTCATTAATTCTTCTTCACTGTTTGCATTCTTCTTCTGGAATCTGCTTGTAGTAACCACTTGAAATCTTCTATATCTTCTGTCTTCTATAGAAGTACTACCACATTATTAATTTCACTGACGCTTGAACATAGAAATGAACTTCATCCAGTGTTGAGTAGCAATCCTATAAAATATCTCTGATACTTGGATCCTTTGTGATTAGTTGACTGTCTTCGTCTTGATTCCTGTTTGGTGTTTAGTATTTACTTCTCTTTATTAGTTAGAGTTGAGTTGCCATCTAATTATTACAAATAGGCCTAGTCATATGCCTTTCAATCTCCCCCTATTTGTTGTTAAACATTTAACACACAAATTCCTAGAGGATAACTCAACTAACAACTAAGAAAGTAGTACGACATGTAGTGACTTGTAAATAATAAACAAAAGTTCTGGTTTTATATTTAACAATTTTCCAGATTCATACATAAAAGATAAATACAAGATAGATGTTCCTCTAGCACTGAACAAATATTACAAAGATTCTATCTTGTTCTATCTACGTCTTCCGTCTTCAGAAGTATCAACTTCACCTTCTTCTAGGATTGAACCTTTATGAACAGGTGTCCTTGGTACCTCTTCGGTTACTGATTGTTCTGTTGTAGTGGCCTCTCCATACAACCTTCTTTGCTCAGCTCTTGCTAACTGCCACAGTACTTCCTGTTCAACAGGATCTACTATCTCTTCTTCTACATCAGATGGTTGTGTTGAATCTATCTTTGGTATTTGCCTGATGTATGACGGAATCCTCTTTGATAGACAGTAGTTTCTTATCTTTTCTGCAGCATCCATCTTAGCTTGGGATTTAAATCCTTTCGACCTTAGCATCCTTTCAACTTGAATCATGTACTTAACTGTGTAGCCCTTTAATGATTCCTCATTTAACTGAAAGATTTGATATAGCTTGTTTGAAAAGAATCTTACCTCGTGAGGATCAAATAAGATTTGAGGACTAGCAGCTGTTGCAAAGATTCTAAGTCTATCCCTGAGAAGTTCATTTTCTTCTGAGCTTCTCTTGACTTTGTTCAAGAACGTCCATATTACTGATAAACTTCTTTGTCTGAAAAACTCCAAGGAAATTCTGAATGTCCCATTCCTGTGTGTATAGACTAGTATCTGCCAGTCTTCAAGAATGTGATCCACTAAGATAGTGATGTAGTCCACTTCCTCTTTCAGAGCTTTCATGAAGTTGTCAATGTTGTCGTTTGTCTTTTCTAGACGATCAATTAATGATTTCAGATGCTTGTCTTCAAATGGACCCTTTTGTTGTTTGTCCATTATTTTTCTTGCAGTATCCCATTTCTTTCCAATTTTGAGCTGTACATCTCTCTTTTTCTCTCTGACTGCTATGGCCCAGAGATTTTGCTTTTCTTGGCTTTCTTCTCTTTCTGCCTTTGTTCTTTCTATGACTAGAGCTTTCAGATTTTCAGTTTTTGCATGACTTGCCTTGATGTCTTCTTTTAGTTTCTTCATTGCCTCTTCATAGGCTGGATCAACTTCTTTCGGAAACAAAAATTCTTCATCAAATGCAGTTTCATCCTCAGCTCTGCAGTAGTCAGGAATATCTGATTCATCATGAGCACTGTCATCAATGAATTGCTCTTGGGCATAGTACTGTTCTTCTGGTACTGGATCAAACGATTGAAATTCTTCTTCAGAAAACAGCTTGGCTTTGCCTTTGTCTTTCGTAGAAGCCCTTTCATCTTCAGCTACTTTCTCCTTTGCTTTCTCCCCCTTAGTTGAGGGATCCTCTTGAGTTTTAGAGGCTTCAAAAGATGTCAACATTTTCTGCATAGTCAGATAGACTTGCTTCATTCCTTCATTCAGATGTGTCATGCCATCATCTAGTTTGGTGAATCGTTGAGTAGAGATCTTTTCATTTTCAATGATTGTGAGGGTTAAACTTTTCTCAACGTCATCAATTTTTTCATGTAATTTGCTCACTTCTTTCATATCTTCAGCAATGAGACTCTGTACGTGCTGGATATCTTGTGTTTTTAGAAGAATGGATGACTTGACACTATCAACATCATTTCGAACAATTGTCAGCTGCTGTGTTACAGAGGCAGATGTAGATTTTTCTTCTGCTTGTGCTTTTACTTTTACCAACTCAGCCTGAACAATTTGTATTTCCTTCTGGAGAGCTTCCATTTTTGATAATAAATCACTGTGTGTGTGTGCACTCAGCTCACTTGCACTCCTGTTTAACTCACTTTCACTCGGTGCATGTGTTTCACTCTGTGTATGCCTCACATCACTAGTGTTTAGCTCCTTTCCAGATCCTGAAGCTGTACCTGCATATATTACAATTGCTTTTGAAGAGTCGAAATGCTCTTCTGATGCCTGTGAAGGCTCGTCCTCAACAAGATTAACTTGAAGTGGCTCCGCTACTGACGTAGCTACTCCTTGAATGGAGTCCCATCTCCCTCTATGGAGTGGTTGCCTCTCAAATCCACCAGTGGATTCAAGACCTTCTTTTAAAAGAACTGGATGTAAAGAATCCAGGGGGGTCACCACCTTAGACAATGTAGTGAATGGCTCATTAGAGTCTGTGATGCCCCTTAATACCTCGGAGGGTGTTTGATGCTGCACTGCATCGAAAATGTCATGGTCCACAACATAGGTGGCATCCGACGGGATTTTATCAAAAACATTTTCTTCAACAAATGTGCCCTCATGTGTTTGTGTATCTGCAAGCGGAGGTCCTGCTAGTGTGAGAGCTAGCAGTGTGCTTTCCTCACTATCTGGTTGAGCAAGTGTATCTAAAGAACCTTGAATGGCCATGTCAAAATCCATATCCCATTGAGAGGAAAAGGATGAGTCTGCAGGTGTCTCTGGTTGAAATTTAGATCTTTTAGATTGTGGAGACAGAGCTGCGGGTTCACTCACATCAGCACCAAGACCCCTAACTATTCTGACAGGTGTCTTCCTTTTTCTGACTTTAAGCGAAGAGGAGGAAGAAGGAAGAACTGTTTGAGGCTCTAATTCAGCTGGGGGCGGAACCTGTGTGTTTTCAGGTTCATAGCTGATATCCTGGAGTGTAAGAACACCATCATAGTCCGCCACAGATAAATCTAATAGTGCATTGGATATTTCTATAGGTATTGAACTAGAAGATTGTGAGTGAGATATTACCTGTTGATCTTGTGCCACTTGATCGACATGCTGAGCAGCTTCAAGTAGAAGGTGCACAGGATGTTCTAATTGCATAGGCACTTGTTCTGCCTCTTGTTCCTGCACAGGATGAACAATAAGATCTAGTATCTCAGCCATATAATCTGTCCTTACCACTTGCACATTTTGAAACTTGGGGTTGTTGTGGAGCCTTGCAAATAAGTTGTTCTGAGAAGTCGGAGATTCTTCTACAGGACCATTCTGAAATAAGGCTTTGTCTTCTTCCATCAACAAGTCATTCATAAACAGCATCAGGAACCTTGGATAGTAAACTTGTACATTATGTTCCCTGCTTTCTGGTTTCCCCATTTTCCTGATTATTTCTTTTAGAATTAACTTCCCAAAATTTATCCTCCGATTGTGGGCCACAGAAAACCCTATGATCTGTAGTATTGAAGATATGTTGTTGAAGTTGTTCTTTGTAGTGGGAGCAAACACTTTGGCTAACGTGTCAAAGAAGTAGTCCCACTCGCTTACCAACTTGGACTTAGTCGTTCTTACTAAGTTGATCTCACCCTGATATTGAATGTTGTAGAAAAATTCTAGAATTTCTGGTACAGTGGGTGGATCCATGAAGTTGTCTGTTGGAAAGCCTAGAATCCTGTTCACGTCCTCTTCAGTCACCATGTATTCATGATCTCCTATGCTGAACGAGAATTGAACTCTGTCTGCAGTACTCCTATTCCTCGCAGTGGAATACAGAGCCCTAAGTGCTAACACTTGCAACGGGGCGTCCAGAGTAATTGCAGTTCTGACGAGTGAATGTTCATTCATAAATACGATCCACGGTCGAAACCTCTCGACTGAACAATTCACCGGATTAAAATATCCAACAAAATTAGTTTTTACTAATTCGCAATAACCAGCCATTTTTTTTTTTTTTTTTTTAAGCTATTACAAATAATAAAATTATAAAGTGCGATTACAACTTAAAAATTACAATAACAATTACAAGTGCAAAATTCGAAATTTACACAATAAAATTGAAAACCCTTACTGCTATCAAGCCTCTAAGTCGATTTTAACTGGTCAAATAACTACACAATCAGTCCTCTAATTAGTAAAAATCGTACTTAACTACGATTTAGTCCAAGTACAAAAGCAATCAGTTCGATTTTTGCGAAAATCCGGCAGAGGTTGGCTAGGTTTTAATCAATTTCAACAAACTAGCAAGCAATGATACTTGTAATCAGAGAATAGCAACTGAACTCAGTTGTAATGGAAGAAAATCAAGCGATTTTTGTAAAGAAAAAAACTGTTCGACTGTAGATGTATAGCAGTGTGTGTGTGTATATGAATCCTGAGTATGACTTTTTTTTTTATTTAAAAAGAACCTGTTATAATACTCGGTATGACTTATTTCTTAAACAAATATCAGCATATGTTGGTATGACTTATTAAAAGTCATACCGAGTTTTATTTAAAACTAAATGCATCAGGTGTCGGTATGACTTATTTATATTAATTCTCGGTATGACTTTTTATTAGAAATAAAGAGTCATGCCGAGTTTTATTATAAAAGTCATACCGAAAGTTTGTAACTAAAAGTCATGCTGAGATAATATAAACAGGTTGCAAAAAAAATACAGTAAGTATTAACAATTTTTATTTATTTAGAAACTTTTTTTTTTTTTTTAAAAAAATAATAATAATAATTTACATACTAACAAATTATTAAAGACATATAATAAATATTTACATTATTAATTGTTCTAATTAATTTAAGAATTGAATTAACTCATTTTTGAATTAATTTAATGAGTAAATTAATTGATTAATTAATAACATAATCATTTATATTAATGTACAATAATAATTAGTAAAATAAATATTAATATACATGCTTAAAATAACTATATTAAAACAACAGATAATGCTTATAAATGCTTAATTTATCCAAAATTACTTATGCTTCAATTGAAACAATTATCTTCTAAGAATATTGATTTAATCTTAAGATAATTTTTCCAAAAATTCATAAGCTCTAGGATTTTATTAATTCAAGTCTCATAAACTCTTTAAATATTAACACTTAATATTTATGAGCTTAAATTAATTCCTAGCAATCAAAAATTAGCCATTATTTAACATCCCTAATTCACTAACCAGCTTTGAGAAAGTGGATTCATCAAGTGGTTTTGTGAAGATGTCGGCTAACTGTTCTTCTGTGGGTACAAAATGTAGCACCACAGTTCCATTCATGACATGCTCTCTGATAAAGTGATACCTTATGTCAATGTGCTTGGTTCGTGAATGTTGTACAGGATTGTTGGAAATAGCTATAGCACTTGTGTTGTCGCAGTAAATTGGAATTTTGTTCAACGCAAGTCCATAGTCATTTAGCTGATTCCTAATCCACAAGATCTGTGCACAACAGCTACCTGCCGCAATGTATTCTGCTTCGGCTGTCGAGGTAGATACTGAATGTTGTTTCTTGCTGTACCAGGAGATCAACCGTCGTCCTAGAAACTGACAGCTTCCAGAGGTACTTTTCCTGTCCATCCTGCACCCTGCATAGTCTGAATCTGTATAGCCTATTAGGTCAAAACCTGTATCCTTAGGGTACCAAATTCCAAGATCTGGTGTACCCTTTAGATATCTAAAAATTCGTTTAACAGCTATTAGATGAGATTCTCTTGGGTCAGATTGAAACCTTGCACATAAGCAAGTTGCGAACATTATGTCGGGTCTACTTGCAGTTAGATATAATAATGAGCCTATCATACCTCTGTAGCTTGTGATGTCAACTTTCTTACCAGTTTCATCTTTGTCAAGCTTTGTGGCTGTTGGCATTGGGGTTTTTGCCGGTGAAGAATCTTCTAGACTGTATTTTCTGAGAAGATCTCTTACGTACTTTGATTGGCAAATAAAAATCCCATCTTCCTTTTGCTTTACTTGCAATCCAAGGAAGAATGACAGCTCACCCATCATGCTCATCTCATATCGGCTCTGCATTAACTTAGCAAATCTCTTGCACAAGTTTTCGTTAGTAGAACCAAATATAATATCGTCAACATAAACTTGGACAAATATCATATCTTCATTATGTAATTTGTAAAAGAGAGTTTTATCTATGACACCTCTAGTGAAACCATTTTCAAGTAAAAACTCAGAGAGAGTGTCATACCATGTCCTCGGTGCTTGCTTGAGTCCATAGAGAGCTTTGAAAAGAAAGTACACAAAATCAGCAAACTCTGGATTTTCAAAGCCAGGGGGCTGTTCCACATAAACTTCCTCTTCTAGCTTTCCGTTCAGAAATGCACTCTTCACATCCATTTGATAGACTTTAAAATTGGAATGTGCTGCGAATGCCAGAAATATCCTGATGGCTTCAAGTCTTGCAACTGGTGCGTAGGTCTCGTCATAATCAATTCCCTCTTCCTGGGAGTAACCCTTTGCAACCAGTCTGGCCTTGTTCCTTGTAACAATGCCATCACCGTCTAACTTGTTCCTGTATACCCATTTTGTGCCAATAACAGATCTATCTTTAGGCCTGGGTACCAGTGTCCAGACTTCTTGTCTTTCGAACTGATTGAGTTCTTCTTGCATGGCAAGAACCCAATCTGGATCAATTAGTGCCTCTTCAATCTTCTTTGGTTCTTCTTGAGATAGAAAAACTGAAAATAAACATTCATTTGAAGTTGCACTTCTGGTTCTTACTCCAACATCTGGATCACCTATGATCAATTCAAAAGGATGATCTCTGCTCCATATCCTTTCCCTAGGTAGGTTTGATCTTGATGATTCGCCTCGAAATTCATTGTGATGTTGTGTTCTGCCAGTTGATCCTTCATCTCCCCCTGAGTTGCTGCCAGGATGACTTGTTGATCCACCACTGGTATTAGTAGAATCCCCAGTGTTGCCATTGTTTCCACCATTAATACCTGGATCATTACCATCATTGATGTCATTATTTCCTGCTGCAACTTCAGGTTCTTCTTCATCCTCAGTATGTGAGTCTGGATAATTGTCGAATTTTAATGACTCAGAAGAATCTTCAGTTTGGATACTTGGGAGTTTAGTGTCATCAAAAGTTACATTGACACTTTCCTTCACTTGGTGCTGATCAATTATGTAAACCCTATATGCTCTTCTTGAATATCCGACAAAAATGGCTTCATGTGCCTTGGCCTCAAATTTGCCAATGCGTTCATCTCCATCTTTTAGCACAAAGCATTTGGCTCCAAATACATGAAAGTACTTGAGAGTTGGTTTCTTGCCAGCCATTAATTCATAGGGAGTTTTCATATGATCTTTGTTGATCAGAGTTCGATTCTGAGTATAACAAGCTGTATTAACTGCTTCAGCCCAGAAGTAGATAGGTAACCTTGATTCACTTAGCATAGTCCTTGCAGCTTCAATCAGGGTTCGATTTTTCCTTTCTACAACTCCATTTTGTTGTGGAGTTCTTGGTGCTGAGTACTGCCTTGTTATCCCCTTGTCTGAGCAGAAGTTATTCAGAACTTCATTTTTGAATTCTGTTCCATTATCTGATCTGATTGCTCGGACAGGTAACTTTGAATCTAACTCAATCAGCTTTATATGATCAATCACCAAATGTGGAGTTTCATCTTTAGAATTCAAGAATAAAACCCATGTATACTTTGTGAAGTCATCCACAATTACTAAGGCGTATTTCTTCCTTGACATAGACAGAATATTTACTGGACCAAATAAATCCATGTGAAGGAGTTGAAGTGGTTCAGTGATGTTTGTAGTGTCTGTGCCTCTGTGAGTTGCTTTCTTTGACTTGCCTTTTTGACATGCCTCACACAATCCTTCTTGTGTAAATTCCATCGGAGGCAGTCCTCTCACCAAATCCCTCTTGACTAGAGAGTTCATTGTTTTGAAATTCAGGTGTGAGAGCTTCTTGTGCCATAGCCAACTTTCCTCTGTTGAAGCTTTTGAATAGAAACAGTTTGCTTCGGCTTCAGTTCCCGAGTTGAAATCAGCTACGTACAAGTTTCCTTTCCTTACTCCACGCAAGGCTAGTCTGTCTTCTTTAGAATGAGCTATTAAGCACTTCTCCTTGATAAAGTTTACTTTGTAACCTCTATCACAAAATTGACTGACGCTGAGTAGATTGTGCTTAAGTCCTTCCACCAAAGAGACATTTTCAATGATAACATTTCCTGTATTTAACTTGCCATATCCCATAGTCATTCCTTTGCTGTTATCTCCAAAGGTGACGATTGGGCCAGCTCTCTCAACCACGTCTGATAGCAGGGCTCTATCTCCGGTCATATGCCTTGACGATCCGCTGTCCAGGATCCATATAACTCGGTTTACCTGTTTAACTCCCTGCAATTATCAAACGGATTAATTTGTCTTCGGAGCCCAAAATTGATTGGGCCCGGCATACTTAAAAAATTGACCTTTGTCTGCTTTGACAACAGATCCTTTTCGAACAACATCCTTTTCTTCCTTGACTGTTCCTACCTTCCTATAAACAGTCTTAACAACTTTCTGTTTAGACTTAGGAATATATGATTCCTTCTTCTCAGGTGAAGGAGTCGCAGTCTTGGATTTAGCAAATTTACTATTGATGTGCTGTCTAGGTGTCATGTTATCTTTCTTAGCTATCATGCGTTTGAAGTAAGCAGTCATAGCATTAAAGGCACATAACATGCAATTCATTATACCACATGGTTTATGGAAAGCATCAATAGTAGGCATGTTATTCAATACAGTAGGGGGTTTAACAGATTCTACTTCAATTTTATCAGCATATTTGAAGTTTTCAGTAGAATGAAATTTATTGTTACTATTCCTACTGTTCACAAACGTGTTGGGTCTGTTCATTTTATTCTTTAAGTCTTTTGCACCTACACCAGGTCTGGGGGAATCAGAAGTTCCCACATCTTTCACTGGTGTTTCTAGTGCACATTTTTCTTTCTGGACATTAACTCCTTTTATGTCCTTAACCTGTTCTCCTCTCTTCTTCTCTTCCTCAAGATCTTCCAACTGCATTTCATATGCAATTAGTACAGAGCTCTCAAGGATGGGTTCAGCTATCGGTGTTATGAAGAGAGGTTTCGGTGTGTCTTTAACAACATGTGGGATACCCCTTTCTTCAGCACTTTTTCTAAAGGGGGTTATGTTGCTTGGTTTTCCTACAGATTTGTTATACTCGAAGCCTATTCCAACTTTACGATTTATTTCTTGTTGGTCAACTAGGTTCTTAACAATATATGAGGAATTCTTATAAGCAAGACACTTCTTCTTTTCTTCTTCTATCTGGTTTCTGAGATTAGTTTCTACTACAACATGACAACTGACTTTGCTGACTTGAACAGCTAAGTCTTCAGTCAACTTAATAGTCAACTTGTCATGATTTCTTTTTAACTGTTTAAAAACTTCAGTCTCATCAATTAACTCTTTGACTTTGAGTCTGAGTTTCTTAACTTTATCTCTTTCACCATCTAGTTCTTTACCTAGCAAAGCAAACATCTTAGGACACGAAGGATTTACCTCTATTCCTCTGTCACTGGTGGGAGACAGTGATCCCTCTGATGAAGCCATAAGAGCAAGATTTCCCAGCTCTTCCTCATCATCGTTATCTGAGTCATCCCAGCTTTTGCCTGCTGCTAGATAGGACTTTCCTTGATGCTTTTTCACTAGTGCATCATACTTCTCCTTGAGCTCTTCATAAGACTCTCTCTTCTTCCCTTGCTTAGGCTTCTTGCACTCAGTTGCAAAGTGGCCTAGCTCATTACAGTTGAAGCAACGAAACTTGCTTCTATCAACTAAGCCGGTCTTGTAGCCGCTTTTTGATACTGCTGTCGAAGAACCTCCTCTTTGGAATCTTCCAAAATTAGGCTTACTTCTAAATGAGGAGTTTCTTCGGAATCTCATGTTGCCAAACTTCCTGGCAACCATAGCTAGAGATTCATCTTCTAGCTGATCTAGTTCTTCCAGTGAGTAGAAATCACCATCTTCTTGTTTATCAGCAGTATGTCCAAGTTCTGGAACCACATACTCTGTTGAACTGTTAGAAGGTGCAACAGCCTTCACTTCTTCTTCCTCTGGTGCTTCTACCATTAATGCCTTGGAGGAACTCAGTACCTTACCTCTTCCATACATTTCTCTGGTTTGGATCTGTTCCAGCTCATAAGTTTTTAAAACTCCGTAGAGTCTTTCTAGGGTTACTTCTTTCATGTCCCTAGATTCCCGGATGGCTGCAATCCTGTGCTCCAGATGCTCTGGTAAGGTCAACAAAAACTTCCTGTTCACCTCTTGGTTCTGATAAAACTTTCCATTCATGTTTAGCTCGTTTATCAATTTGTTTAGTCTCTGAAACACCTCAGAGATACCCTCACCAGGGTTGGATCTAAACTGTTCATATTGGGTGGTCAGGATCTCCAGTCTATTCTCCTTAACTTCTTCAGTTCCCTCATTGATAATTTCAATTGTTTCCCAGATTTGTTTTGCATTCTTGCAATTGACTACTTGGTTGTACATGATGTAGTCTAGGGATTCAATTAATATGAGCTTCAGATTATTATCAAGGGACACAGCTTCTGTTTCCTCATCTGTATAGTCTGCCGGACTTTTCGGAAACTGTCTGTGGGGAATTACGACCCCATCTACTGTATGTTCGAGAACAACTGATATAGGGAGCTCAACACCTTTAGCCATAATCAATGCATACTTAGGATTTGCAATCCCGATAAACAGTAGCATTTTTTGTTTCCACAAGTTGTAGTGTTCTCTGTCGAACTGTGGAATCTTGATGCTTGTAACTTTCTGGGTACTCATCTTTAATAAGATTAAAAATTAAGTGTTTCAAAAAATATTTTAATTTTTAACTGAAAACAATTTTTGATCAGAAATAATTTTTAGTGAAAAATTATTTCGAATAAAAAATTATTTTGAATTAAAAATAATTTTTGAGATCTGTATGAGTTGCGGAATTTTTGGTTTGGATCTGATATTTTCTATATCAACCAGCTCTGATGCCAATTGTTGGTCCCTGATATTGTAGAAGGGGGGGTTGAATACAATATCTGATATTTATTCGCGGAATAATTGGATTAAAAATATTATTTTAATTACTCACGAAATATTAATTATAATGAAATACTGTTCAAGTGAAAGATATTATTTTAACTTGATTAGTATTACACAATTAATATTTTAGAAAAACTGTTATATAATTGATATAAAGTCTAGAACGAATTCGACATGAAATGTTCGTGTTTAAACAATTATATTCAAACTCAGCATAGAAATCTGTGAATATTACAATGCAGATAAATTACTGAATTTGATCTGATTTTTCTAACTCTTCACAAGTTGAACAACAAACAAATGAAGCAATCATCTCATATTTATAGAGATTAGAAAAGGCTGGTATGACCTTTTCTAGTAAGACTTAATTTCAAGAAAATAAGTCTGTATGACTTATTTTAACACTTGTATGACTTTTAAAAGACTGGGCATGACTTATTTCTGGTCGGTATGACCTTTTAAAACTCGGTATGACTTATCAAAAGTTCGGTATGACCTTTTGAAAGTCATATCCAGATTTTATTTAATTAAATAAATCGGTATGACTTATTTTAATTAAACAAAATCAACTCAGCATGACCTTTTAATCAAATCTGCTCGGTATGACTTAATCAAACTGCTTCGGTATGACTTATTTAAATAGGTCGGTATGACTTATTTAAACAGGCTCGGTATGACTTATATATATATATATATATATATATAAAGAAATTCGGTATGACTTATTGAAAGTCATACTAACTGATTATATATATATATATATAAGTCATTTTGATCCATTTCTTTTATAGTAAATTAATTCTACTTAATTTAATTAGTTAATTTATAAATTAAATAATTAATTAACAATTGATAGTAGAATTAAAATATTATCTTTAGTCGCAGCCGTGCTGATAGTCTTGAAATCTTCCTGTCTTTTCTTCGACTTCTGATCTTGAAACCTCTTGAATTAAATAAAGAATAAATATTATATTAGTTGACACACAAATGTACTGTCTGGTTCATTTGTGTCATCCCAATAAATATTCTCCATTTAAATAACATTTAACTAGAGGCCTTCTGTCATTAATTCTTCTTCACTGTTTGCATTCTTCTTCTGGAATCTGCTTGTAGTAACCACTTGAAATCTTCTATATCTTCTGTCTTCTATAGAAGTACTACCACATTATTAATTTCACTGACGCTTGAACATAGAAATGAACTTCATCCAGTGTTGAGTAGCAATCCTATAAAATATCTCTGATACTTGGATCCTTTGTGATTAGTTGACTGTCTTCGTCTTGATTCCTGTTTGGTGTTTAGTATTTACTTCTCTTTATTAGTTAGAGTTGAGTTGCCATCTAATTATTACAAATAGGCCTAGTCATATGCCTTTCAAATTTAAAACTTCTATCTCTACTCAAGGCACCACACTTCAACAAATCGTCAATCAACTTGCCTCAATTCAAGTTTTGCTTTCATCAATGCCTGTGTCTGGCCAAGCATCTCAAGTTAAAGTTCCTACCCAACTCCAGCCTACTCATTCTTCATTCTTACCCCTGCACCAAGATATCAAGCCTAAGGGGGAGAAGACAAAAGAGGAGATTGAAAGACAAAGGGATGAGATAGAAGCTGAGAGACAAAAAGATGTAACGGCCATATTAATGGAGAAGGCCAGGAAGCCACTTACAGAGAAAGAGTTTATGTTGAATTTGAAAGCAATAAAGGCAAAATGTAAAGGAAAATCTTTGGAACTACAGGAAAATGTTGCAAAACAATATTTACATGGTGAGAGGAGTGAAGATACAAGTGAATGGTGAAGAGGTCAAAGTGCCAGTAGTGCATATGGAATCTGGCTACTACAGGGTATCTCTAGGACTGTTTCCTCATCTTTCAAACACAAAACTAGAGTGCCTACAGAAAGAAATAGATAATGTAACAAAGGAAGACAATGAATTGAAAAACATTCTAGGCCTCTTGTTGCCCAAAGCACTTCCTGAAGCCTACTGCAACCCTGATGGGATTCTCTACAAGACTAAGTCAAATACTCTATCTCACTTCAAAATTCCTCAACATTTAAATCCTGAAAACAAAAAGCCAAATCATCAGCCTCTTGGATTTGTTAAAGAAGAAGCCAGTCATTAGAGTAGAAGACAAGTTGATTATGGAAAAACTGAGAAAATTCATAAATGGTCAAGTGTCAAATTTTGTTAATGATGAGTTGAAGAAGAAAAAAAAGGATGATGAAGACAAGGGACAGGGAAAGGGAGATAAGAAACCTGATTCCAGGAGTGATAAGGATTGAAAGAAAAATGAAAAGAAGAAAGAAGGTGATGACAAGAAAAAGATAGATGCCTCAGGAAATGAAAAGACATATGAAAGGAAGAAACCTTCAAAGTAGCAAGCTATTGGTGTTCATACTAGTACACCAAACAAAATTCAGGGTACTAGTGTGGTTCCAACAGTTTCTGAAACTGCTATGATCCCAAAATCCAAATCACCAAGAAGACACATCTTGTCAAGATGACTACACATGGAGTGATAAGGAAGGAAGATGAAAAGATCAAGAAATTGAAGCCATGTCAACAGATCAAGATCAACACTGCTACAACAACAAGATTCAAGAAATCTACTAGCTCATTCCTAGTTAGATGTCCTAAATAGAGAAAGCAGTTCATTGTTCCTGACAAAGGTCTATAAATTAAACCTATCCAAGAAATTGTTGAAGTTGATAAAGTAAAGATCAAGCAATGGAAGGCAGATAGAATTATCAACGATGAAATCAAGGACAAGAGAATGTTTGTGACCACTGTTGATGGGGAAAAAAGAGCCTTCCATCATGACAGCTCAACATCAACCACTCATTTCATTAAAAGAGTTATCAGTCTTTTTGACAAAAGATGCATGATAGATAAATTGAAAATGATGGAAGTGGCTGAGTACTTGGCTAAGAAGTACCAAAAGAAAATTAATAAAGTCAAGTACTTGGAGGAGATGGTGGAAAAGAAGAAGAAGGAAGATGAAGAAATAGAGAGGTTGTTTGAAGAAGACTGGGAAAGTGTAGAGTATTCAGAGACCCTGATAGAGTTGAGTTCAAGCTGAGAAATGGAGTAAAAACCAAAATCAGACTCAAGTTTATTCTTGATTACCCTGTGCAAATCCTCAATGTTGCTACTGACATGCTAGATGGTGCAATTCTAAATGAAAAAGTCATGGCCATACAACAAATCCTCCATGCAATTTAAGAGATCTACTCAAGACAAGAGAAAGAAAGGAAAAAAAGATATGATCAAGTCAGTCAACAACAACAAAATAATAGGTAGGCTGGATATCTTGTATTAATTTATGAAATTATCTCTTCCTAAATTGGGGGAGATTGTTGGACCTAATCAAACCTACTCTATGTAATTATTTATCTTGCTATAATATATTTCGAACTTCTGTATTAGGTTAGTGACTTAGATATTTCAATATATTATTGCAGTTAGAAGTATGATCAAATTGTAATTCCAAGTTATAATTAAAGTCAAAAAATAAAGTCTGTTAAAAGATTCAAGCTGAATCATGCAACTAAACAAAGAAGACTTGTTGAAGAATAAGGAATGCATTTTAAGAATTTGACTAAGGCAAATAAGAAGTCACTACATTCGAGAAGTCAGAAATATATAACTGTTCGAGAAGTCTCAAAACACTCATTGGCTTAGTATTCGATCGAGAAGTGTACATTCGAGAAGTCAAGGAATTGAAGCCAATCGAATAGTAGGAAGATGTTACAAATTTGAGAAGTCCATAAAAATAATTCAAGATGTTAGCTAAAGGAGCATTTGAGAAGTGATAGGGTTGAACCAATCGAGAAGTCTCAGTATCAAGTATCCATTCGAGAAGTCTAGTCTAATCGAGAAGTCATCAAATAAAGTATGCAATCGAGAAGTCTAGAAATTCGAGAAGTAAGCCATTCAAAGACTAATTGAGAAGTCACATCATCTACAAATGAGAAGTCAATCACCATGACTTCTCGAAGCAAATTCAATAGAGTACTCAACTATTCCAAAGAGCTAGTTTTAAGGAAAATTACAGAAGATCAAGACAAATAATGTGTAGCTCTGTCATTACAGGATCAGTCAAACCTGTGAAGATAGAGACAAGTCTACAATGAAGCTTGGAAGAAAAACAAGACAAAAGACAGAAGAGATAAGGCTGAACACAACAGACTGTCAACAGAAAGTGTTAGCTAGAAATAGATATTAGTCAAATGTAAAGTGTTTCTTGTCTATTTCTAGTTTTAGATCAACTGACTGGTGAGAGCATGTGACAAATAACATGTTGTCTATATAGCTTTTGCACAGTTCCATTAGTCAGGATCTTTGAATATTATCAAATGTATTCATACATTGTATCTTCCAAGAACAAGAATATGAAATTATCTTTGAATTTCAGATTGTAGCAAAGTTCAATTCTAATACAAATTAGATTGAAAGTTATATTCTATGTTTAATTTACTTTATGCATTATGTTTTTGTAAACACTTGAATTATTAAATCTACACACACCAAACAAACAGTTCATCAAAATCAAAGGGCAATAAGAATTTGAAGTTATACATTCACCCTCACTATACACTTCTGTGACTCTTAATTCCTAAGAATATCGATTAAAGACATGTAGGTGGAACATATAGGAATGCGGCAAAGGGGTTTCCCTCTTTTCACAGACCCCGCGGTCATTGCAGCCAATCTTGAAGCCTTCTTATCGGCCATTGCAGTAGTCGAACTCTTGAGTATCTTTGAGAAGACTGAAAGCTAGATTTGCTTGAAAGCTTGAGAGCTCAAAATGCTTGTAGAAATTTAAGAAGTGAGAAATGAGAAGTATGGATGGTGAGTGTCCTCACAGTACTCATATAAGAGAGCCCAACTAGTCAAATGACCATTTGAAACCCTCGAGAACGGGCATTTCCAGGTCATATAACCATTGGGAAGCATGGTAACTAGTGTAACCAGTGAGTGGGCTCGACTGAGAAGGCCCATAATTGAAGGCCCAAGAATTACAGTTAACAAAATATATAAATAAAAATAGGAAAATAAAATTCTAGAACTCCATGGAAGGATCTAGAATTGGGGATCCAAATTAACTAATCTACGGCTATGAAGGCCCATGAACCACTAAGTCCCTGGACAAATTTGGATGCTTTTTAGACCCATTGGGAAAAGGCCCAACCAATGCCACATTTTCGAGGGCCCAAAAAGCCCAAAGTCTACAAGACTCAATTCACTTAAATTCCTGAGGAAACAAAAAAAAAATTCAACTTGGGTGGGGAATTGAGGTTTAATTCGACCTCATTCCAGGTCGAAAGTCACAAAGGCAATTGAGGCCCATGTAAATCAACCTGGGTAGTGAATTGAAGTGCAATTCGACCTCAATCCAGGTCAAAAATTACAAAAGCCATGAAGCCCAAAGGAAATCAACCTAGATGATGAATTGAGGTATAATTCGACCTCAATCCAGGTCGAAAGTTACACAAGCCCATGAAGCCCCTTTGAAAATCGACTTGGATGTACAATTGAGGTTTAGTTCTGTCAGTAATTGTGCCCTAGAGACAATTATTTTTATATTTTAAGAAAAATATTTTATTATTAAGGGTTATGTTTTATTGATTATTATTTATTTATTATATTTTATTTACTGCATTATTTAACCTTTGTCTTTACCATGTCTTCAATTCTTCTAGATTCCTATGCTTTGAATACTGTCTATCTTCAATCAATGCCTTTACACTGAAATCTTCTAGTGGCACTTCTATACTGAATCTTCATGACTTCTGAAACCCTGAAAGTCTTCAACCATTATTCTTCACTGAGGCATGAACATATTAATGTACTTCTCTCAATGACCTGTAGTACACTTCAAAACTTCTTCTAATGTCCTGATTCGTTGTATCTGCCTTGTCTTCATTTTTTCTTGATTTCTGTGTAGGCGTAATATTATTTACTTGTCTTATTCTAATGTTGAGTTATCACGATTACTATTCATACAGCTTCGTAATCTCACCAACAATCTCCCCCTATTTGATTGTTAAACTTAGCAAATAAATCTCATAGAGAGGATAACTCAACTAACAACTAGAAAAAGTAATCGTTTGAAACTTGTAAATAATGCTACTGGTTTTTCTGGATCAACATCTACAATTCCAGATTTTTTGTGTAACTGAAACGAAAGATGTTTATTCCTCTAACACTGAACTGATATTCAAGTAGTATCATCTTCATTTCTGTCTGTGTTTGAGCTTTCCCTGCTTCAAAATCCTTCATAGTTGAACTTAAAGAACTTATCATAAACAGAGCTTCATAAGAATTCAAATTCCTAGGAACATATTCAAAAGAGCATAGAACATAGCTCAAATAATGTTCTCCCCCTGAAAATGTGATTCTTCTTCTTTTTCTTCATCTCCCTTTAGATAATTAATGGAAGTGTCAATTCTTTTCTATACATCCCACTTGGATGAGGAATCCTCTATTGATAACTCCATTTATGTATTGTATACAGTTTCTTGATTCTCCCATATTCTGTTGTTTCCCATAATGATCAGAAGATAAGATTTTCTTCTTTTTCTTGTCTAAAATCTCCCACTAAGGATATTAACTTCTCTCAAGTACGAAGATAAGACGTTATTGACTTATCATTTTTCTCCTTTTTCTTACTAAATTCTCCCCCTTAGTTGAGAAATCCTCCAATGGCCCTTGATTGAAATGGCTTGTCTTCCAAAGAAGGTGCTCGTCTGTCGTTGATTGGGAAAACATAGTAGCTTTTCTTTCAGAAGTAGCAACTAGCAAGGGTAAGTGTTTGGTCTATGGTTTCCTCACTTCTACTACGTTCTGTTGGTGTTTACACTAAAGTGTCGAGCACTTTGAAGTGTTTCACTCTTTCTCTCCCTATCTCTCACTCAAGTGTATCTCTGTTAGGAATATATTCATTTGATGATGTACAAAATACTAGAACAGGGTCTAGAATGGTTTATCTGTAATAAGTCTTTCTAGTCTCTGAAATGTATAATCAGAGTCTAGATTGTCAACATTCAAGTTATTTGTACTTAGAAGAATTTCTGAAAGAAAATGAAACCAGAGTCTGCATGAAGATCAGACTCTGGAAGGTGATCGGAGTCTATAGATTATCAGAGTCTATGATCTATCAGAGTCTACATTTATCAGAGTCTGAAGATCATCAGAGTCTGAAGATTTCAGAGTCTATACAGTTAAAGTTAAATTTGGTAGAGAATCACGGGAATGGAAAGTCTTCGAAGATCAAGATAAATATATTGCAGATATGCTATGGGAAGGAAAGAGAATTTCAGAAGGAAACTGTCAACTAAAAATTAGGAATTATATTCCTATTGTAATTTATCTTTTCGTTATTAGTTGATAGGCAGCTCTCTATATAAACACTATGTAACCTAATTGTAAATGTGTGTAAGTCGAAGCATAATTGTCAGAGTGAATTTTTGTGATAGCATAGAGATAGAGAGAGTTGCTGTGATAATCACAGAGAAGCTGCTAGGGTTTGTGTACATTCTAGGAGAGTTTTGTATTTAATCACCAATAATACAAACAGTACTTATTCATATCTTTGTGTTTGATCTTTGTTCTTAATTCATATCGAGTTGGTTTTAAATCAGGCATAAAAGGAACACAAGTATTCAACCCCCCTTCTACTTGTGCAACTGGGAAAACAATTGGTATCAGAGCCTAACGTTTAAAATCGATCAAAGATGTCTGGAAACAAAGATGGCAAATCTAAGATTCCTATGCTCAAAAGAAACGAGTTTACCCACTGGAAGGTTAAGATGCTGCACCATCTGGAAGCAACAGACCCTGACTATCTTGAAAAAATTCATGAAGGACACTATGTGCCCTTAAAGCTAGTACCTCAAATCAATGAAGAAGGAAAAGTAACTGAAGAACACTTCATTGAAAAACCAATGGCTGAATGGACAAAAGAGGACAAGGAGAATGTTCTTAAGGAGGCGAAGGTCAAAAACATACTCTTTAACAGTTTGGATTCTGTTCTAACAAACTGTGTTATATCATGTCAAACTGCTAAGGAGATGTGGACAAAACTTGAAGTACACTGTCAATGAACTAAAGATGTCAAGAAAAATGCAAGGTCTTTACTAATTCAAGAGTATGAGTATTTTGAAGCAAAATCTGGAGAATCTATTACTGAGATGTATGATAGGTTTACTAAACTCTTGAATGAGATGGCTATGCTTGGTAAGGTTTATGATTCTGAAGATACCAATACCAAGTTTCTGAGAGCACTTCCCGAAGAGTGGGACAATAAGACTACAGCCATAAGGGAAGCTAGAGATTTGGATGAACTAACTCTAGAAGAATTGTATGGAAGGCTCAAGACATATGATTTAGAGATGCAACAAAGGAAGAATAAGAAGTATGTGAAGACAAAATATGTAGCACTCTTAATGGAGTCTGAAAAAGAACAACAGGAACAACCCACTGAAACAAGAATCAAGGATTCAAGAAAGAAGGGTAAAACTGTTGAGGGGTCAGAGTCTACTGACACAGACTCTGATTCTGATGAAGAGATTGATCTAAGTCAAATGATGGCTATGTTTGCCAAAACTTTCAAAAGAATGAAATTCAACAAAAGAACTGGCAAATTTAGCAAAAGGTCATCATTCAAGAAGGAAGCTGAGAAGAATGAAAAGAGCAAGAGTACTATAATCAAACTTGACAAAGCAAATGTCAAATGTTTCAACTGTGGAATATTGGGGCACTTTGCCAGTGAATGCAGAAAGTCAAAAAGTCAAGGAAAAGGAAAAACACTTTTATCAACAGGAAAGGATTGGGCAGATTCAAGCTCAGAGGATGAAATTGATTATGAAAATCTAGCATTAATGGCATCCTCCTCAAGAAAATCACAATCTCCCAAAGAACCCTCATCTCCTAAAACTCAGGTATCAATCTTTACTCCTGAATCCTTAATTAATTTAGACTCTGATGGCATAGAGATTGTGAAAAGTGAGGTTAATAAAATAATGACAACATGTAGGTCTCTCACTAGTGAAAGTGAAAGGTTGAGAGAAGAAAATTTAACCTTAACTAAAAGGAATGGTCATTTAGAGTCTGAGTTATTATTAATGGAACAATACAAAAAGGATTCTGAGAAATATAGTCATAACTACACTTAAATTTTGAAAGCCTATGACTATGTTAAGAAAGAACTAGAAGAAGAGAGACTTAAGTTTAAAGTCTGGACAGACTCTGGTAGAAAAGTTCAAGAAATTCTCAACAATCAAAATGTGTGCCAAACTGCTGGTCTAGGCTATGATAAGAGTCAAGACAAAAGACCTATTGTTGAGAATGATAACAATGAAGAAGCTAGCCAAGTTAATAAGACTAAAGACAAAAGTACATTTGTTCATGTTAAGTTTGTGATCCCTAAAGAAAAGACTGAAATCACAAACT
The DNA here is from genome assembly GCA_028671895.1 of Oenanthe sinensis. NCBI lineage: Eukaryota > Viridiplantae > Streptophyta > Magnoliopsida > Apiales > Apiaceae > Oenanthe > Oenanthe sinensis. The sequence goes on from CM053807.1 coordinate 18,719,165, forward strand.
CATTTGTCAATAGTCCCCCTGTTGTTGACAAAAAGACAGATGAAACAGGAGCAAATAACTCTAAGAAAAATATTAATATAGGGTACTTGTCTAAGTCTAAGTTAAAAGAAAGGCTAGAGAACTTATCAGAGTCTACCAAAACTAGGAGAAATAGGAATGGCAAGGAAGGCATTAACAAGGCAAATAATTATAAATAGGATCCTAATGCTCCTAGAAAGAAGTGTTTTAGATGTGGCAACCACAACCATTTAGCTATAGATTGTAAGGCAAAAATTGAGAAGAAATCAGAGTCTAGTCCTCCACAGACTCTGAAAAGTCACTACATTCCACAGAAACCTTGTTATCACTGTGGTAGCATATTTCACTCTATTTATATATGTAGGGACTATCATGATTTGTATTTCAATTTTTATGAGCTAAAATCGTCTATTGATAAAAGTTGGTATGACACTGTAAAGACTCCACCAGAGTCTAAAGCAACAAAGGAGACAGGTAAACTAAAGGTGAAAATTACTAAACCTGTTTCACCTAAAGTTAGTGGAAAAGGATCCAAAACTATTTGGGTCCCCAAAACAACTAACTAGTTGCTTTATGTATGCAGGGAACAAGGGTAAAGAATGTAACCCTAATCCTGGACAGTGGATGCTCAGGACACATGACTGGAAAGAAATCCCTGCTTACAGACTTTGTGGAAATGGCTGGCCCAGAAGTATCCTTTGGAGATGGCAATAAAGGACAAACACTGGGATATGGCAAGATTGTACTTGGGAATGTCATCATTGAACAAGTAGCTCTAGTTGATGGCTTAAGACACAATTTGATAAGCATAAGTCAACTAGGAGATAAAGGTTACCATACTGGCTTTGACAACAAAGAGTGTCTTGTGACTCACAAAGAAACATGTATTCTGGTTTTTAAAGGACACAGACATGGTAACATTTATGAAGCCAGCTTGGAGGATTGCATACACAGTGAACTCACATGTCTATATAGCAAGGCCTCAATTGAAGAAAGCTGGAAATGGCACAAGAAACTGTCACATATCAACTTTAAAACACTAAACAAGTTGGTTAAACAAAATCTTGTAAGAGGATTACCACAGGTTGATTTTTTGCAAGATGGACTCTGTGAAGCATGTCAACTTGGAAAGCAAAAGAAATCATCCTTCAAGAGCAAGACAATAAACACCATTTCTGAACCCTTTTATTTATTGCACCTTGATTTATTTGGTCCAGTAAATGTTATGTCTATTAATAAAAAGAAATATGCTCTTGTTATTGTAGATGATTTTACAAGATTCATATGGGTTTTCTTTCTACATTCAAAGGATGAAGCTCCACAACACATAAAAGACCATATCACTTTTCTGGAAATAAATTCAAAGAAAACAGTTAGAGTTCTAAGGAGTGACAATGGTACTGAATTCAAGAATTCAATCATGGAAGACTACTGTGCATTAAAAGGAATTTCTCAACAATTTTCTGCACTAGGAACTCCTCAACAAAACGGAGTTGTGGAGAGAAAGAATAGAACCCTCATAGAAGCTGCTAGAACAATGCTAGCAGAGTCTAAGCTACCAGTATATTTTTGGGTAGAGGCAGACAATACAACATGTTTCACTCAAAACTGTACTTTAATAAATATGCATGGAAAGACTCCCTATGAAATGATAAAGGACAAGAAGCCAAGTGTGAAACATTTTCACATATTTGGATGCAAGTGTTATGTACTGAAAGTACATCCTGAAAATCTGAGCAAATTTAAAGTCAAAGCAGATGAATCAATTTTTCTTGGATATGTATCAAACACAAAAGCATTCAGAGTGTTTAATCTCAGAACCAAAATTATTATGGTATCTATTCATGTTGCATTTGATGATAAAAAGTTTACAGAATTGCAAGATGAGTCAGAGTTTACTACACTGGAATTTGAAAATCTAAAAAGTTCTGAGATAAATGAAGAAGAAGAGGATGAAGACCCTCAAGTAACTCCTAATCCAACACAGGAACCTGCACATTCTGAGGGGGAGCTAGGAAATACAACTCCAAATGATTCAGAGTCTAACAGGTCAGGGTCTACCCAGACAGAGTCTAGACAGAATGAGTCAAATTCCTCAGAATCTAACTCATCAGGGTCTGGATCAAGCAACTCTGAACCCTTGACAGAGTCAAGCAATTTAGGGGGAGCCTCTTCATTTAAATTTCACTTGAATAAAGAAGATGCAAATGACTTAGGGGGAGCTTCAAGTTCAAGAATCAATCTTCCACTAGCTAGAAAATGGACAAGAGGTCACACTCCTGACTTAATAATTGGTGACCCTGAGAGTGGTGTACAAACAAGAACAACCACTCAAAATGAATGTCTTTATAGCTGTTTTCTTTCAAAGAATGAACCCAAGAAAATTGAGGAAGCCTTGCAAGTCCCTGATTGGATAATTGCAATGCAAGAGGAATTGAATGAATTTGAGAGAAACAAAGTGTGGAAACTTGTACCAAGGCCTAAAGATAGATCAGTTGTTGGTGCAAAATGGGTGTACAGAAACAAACTTGATGAGAGTGGAACTGTAATAAGAAACAAAGCAAGGCTAGTTGTAAAAGGATACTCACAGGAGGAAGGAATTGATTATAATGAAACTTTTGCACCAGTAGCAAGATTGGAAGCTATAAGAATGTTTCTTGCCTTTGCAGCTCATTCAAAATTCAAGGTGTATCAGATGGATGTAAAAAGTGCCTTCTTGAATGGAAAATTGGAAGAAGAAGTCTATGTGGAGCAACCACCAGGATTTGTTGATCCTAAATATCCTGATCATGTTTACAGATTAGATAAGGCACTTTATGGATTGAAGCAAGCACCTAGAGCATGGTATGAAACTCTTTCAAAATTTCTTCTAGAAAGTGGATTCATAAGAGGTACCATTGACAAAACTCTCTTTATTAGAAAATATAAAGGTGATATTTTGTTTGTCCAAATTTATGTTGATTATATTATATTTGGATCTACTAATGACAAACTCTGTGAAAAGTTTAGTAAACTAATGCAGTCAAATTATGAAATGAGCATGATAGGAGAATTGAACTTCTTTTTGGGACTTCAAGTCAAACAGAATGATGATGGAATTTTCATCAATCAAACAAAGTATGTAAAAGAACTACTGAAAAAGTTTGATATGCAAGATTCTGCAATTGCTAAAACTCCCATGTCAACAACCACTAAGCTAGACTCTGACCCAAAGGATAAGAAAGTTGACAACACTAGCTACAGAGGTATGATTGGCTCATTATTATATTTAACTGCTAGTAGACCAGATATAATGTTTGCAACTTGTCTGTGTGCTAGATTTCAAGATGACCCCAGAGAATCACATTTAATAGTTGTAAAAAGAATTTTTAGATATCTCAAGGGGGCACAAACTCTTGGACTTTGGTATCCTAGAGAGTCAGATTTTTCATTAATTGGTTATTTAGATTCTGACTATGCAGGATGCAAAGTAGACAGGAAAAGCACAACAGGTCAGTGCCAGTTTCTTGGCAACATATTAATTTCTTGGTTTAGCAAGAAACAATAGACTGTATCAACCTCAACAGTTGAGGCTGAATACATTGCCGCTGGGAGTTGCTGTGCTCAAATTCTGTGGATAAGAAATCAATTACTTGATTATGGACTAACATTATCAAATATTCCTATGTATTGTGATAACACTAGTGCTATTAAAATTGCAGAGAATCCAGTCCAACATTCCAGAACAACGCACATTGATGTCAAGTATCATTTTTTAGAGAACATGTTGAAAATGGTACTGTGACACTTCACTATGCTCCAACTGACATACAGATTGCAAACATTTTGACAAAACCACTTGATGAGTCTACCTTTCTTAGACTGGTATGTGAATTAGGTATGTTAAACATGTAAGTGATTACAAATTACAAGAAGCAAGGTATGTACTTTAATTATAGCTCCTGATGTGTCAAACTATAATTTGTTAATGCAAAATTCTTGAGGTACTTTATCTTGACAGAGTCTAGTTTTTAGACTCTGACGAGTCTGTAAACTCTGACTAGTCTGTAGACTCTAAGAGTCTGTAGACTCTGAGAAAAATATCGCCTAGACTCTGAATCGGTTAAAATTCGCGCCTGCAGACTCTGATTGCGTTTAAACTGTTCAAATGACTTGAAATAGGCGGTAACAGTTATTTTTGACTGGAAATAGGCTGTAGACTCGTGTGTATTGTATGCAACTTGAACAAAATAGAATTTTTCATACAATTTACTCACTTGTTTCTTGCAAATTATTTTCTAAGGCACAAATATTCACCGAACTCTTTACGAACCCTAGCAAATCAGTTCAAGCGAATTCATCACTTTCATCTCAACGATTTTAATGGCTGCTATCTCAACTGTGATGAGGGGACCTAAAGCTATCGAATTCACCTTTGGAGACTTTGAGTTCATGACCACTAACCATGTGGCAGCCCTTGGCGATAAGAAAGGGGTAGATACTGACTACTATCCTATGATGGATTTTTTGGAGCAGAGTGAGCTCAGTTATATACTCAAGGCATCACCAATGATTCATATGGATGCTGTTTCACAAGCCTGGAGCTCTGCAAAGGTAGTTGATCCTTCTCAGGATCAACCAGGTAAAATCATGTTCACCTTTGGCTCCACTACTTTTGATGTAACTGCAGATATACTTAATTCTGTGTTTAAACTGCCTATTAAGTCTTCTTTTGATAATACTGTATCTGATGATGACATAAAAAGCATGTTTAAGGCAATAGGTTATTCTGCTAGCTTAGATAACATGAGTAACATAACTAGGCCATATTTAAGGAAGGAATGGTCCTTTTTCTTTGACCAACTTGCTAAGTGTTTTACTGGAAAATGTAGTGGCTTTGATGCTATTACTGCTAGTACTTATCAAATTGGTCACAGTCTCCTGTTTGACAAGGTGATCAACATTGGTGATATGTTGCTTACTCAAATAGGAGCTAAATTAAATAATGTACAAGAGGGGAGGAAGAAAGTCTACTATCATAGATTTCTCATGATTCTCCTCAACCACTTCATTCCTGACATGTCAACCAAGTTGGCAGATGATTGCTGTGTACAGGCATACAAACAGCAAAGGAGGATATTCTCTGACATCAAGAAAATTGATGACAAAAAGAAGAGCTACCTGTCATGCACTATCCACAGGTAATGCAGGTAAAACTCTCAACCTACAAACCTTCTATCTACAATGCTTCTTTTTTGGTGGTGATATGGTGCAGGAACAAGTAATGGAGAGTCCCCCTTCACCTACCCAAGTCACCCAATCACCTTCAAAGAAACAATCTTCAAAACCAAAATCCAAAAAGAAACCAACCTCTGGTGTCTCTCAACAGGCACCAGTTGTAAAGAGGAGGAAATTGATTCAATTTAGGCTTATAGATGAGCATAGTGATGAGGAGCTCAAGCCTCTAGAGAAGCAAGTTGTTGAAGGACTTTCATTGTTAAAAGAAGGTCATGATACACTTGATTCTACCCTTCAAGCCAAGTCTGTAGTCTCTGAAAAGGCTACAGACTCTGATCAACCTAGGCATGCACCTCAGGATGTTCAAACTATATCTCCTGAAAAATGTTTTGCTAAAAAATACAGAAGGTTAAGGAAGGCTTATTCTGCACACACACACAAGCCTACTACTATTACTAACCATGTTTTGCAGGAAACAGATGCTCCCAAGGCTCCTGCAGGGCCAGACTCTGAAAGCAAGAAATTACCTGAACCAGAGTCTAATGTTGAGTCAGAGTATAGACTGCCTTTAGACTCTGATCATGACACATTTTGGGAAGGAATGCCATTGGATGCAGCCTCAAGTCTAATTGATGAAATCATTACTCTAAGTGATGAGGCACTGCTATTCTTCTATCCTTTGGTGGAATCAGTTGAAGATCCAGAGCAACATCAGACTCAATCTCAAGTCTTGGATTTTCTTTCAACCTATGAAGCCCTAAGGAAGAGAATGGAACAGGAGCTACAAATGTCTGCACAGGATGTGGTCAAATCTCTATACAGCTACCTATTCAACTCTTCATTCCAAGAAAGAGCAGCTTGGCTCATAGAAGGCAGGACAAATGAAGTTCTCAAAGCACTTGGTGTGCCAGACTCTGACCTACAACTATCAAAGAAGCCTAAAAAGTTTAAGGTCCACAAAAGGAGAGAATCAGAGTCTGTTGCTGAGTTGGAATCTGAGATTGAGCAACCAGTTTTTGACTATGAAGCAATTTGGGATCAAGGGATTACCTACAGGACATCTATTGATTGGATTTCTACTATTCAGCCATGTCCAAGAAAGGTGGTTGATTTTCTTGTCCAAAATGTAGGTAAGGTGGCTAACAAATACATCTATCCGACCTATGAAAGTAGATTGGATCAACTCAAGGGCTCACATTATCACAAGATTGCAAGGGAACTGCAGGATTCCTTTCACTTGACTTTTGCCCAGGCCATCAATGCACTCCATGCCAGGATCTTTCTCAATGAACACTTGGATGCATTAACTTTGGTAGAACCATAGGAGGTAGCAGATGATGCAAGGCAGTTGGAGGTTGGGACTAGTGCACCAGTGGTGACTAGTGATAAAGATGCTCAGTCAGCCTCACCCACACAAGAACCACCTAGTCAGAGGTTGGGTGATAGTGGGGCAGAGGAGTATGCTGTCAGGCCCTCCTTGGCAACTCAATAAACTGCTGATGAGAACCCCAGTGATATGGGAGGACAGACTCTGATGGATGCTCAAGAAGTACTTTTCCATCTTTGTCTATCAGAGTCTATCCACCTTGAGGGGGAGTCTCATGCACAAACAATCCAAGATGGTGACACTCAGACACTGGCTTCTAATGAAGTCATACTGAAGCAGTCAGAGTCTAGAGTAGACCCTGAGACTGGAATACTGGAGCCAACAGACTCTGAAAAGAAAGAAGATGATTGTAAGGGTTCAGAATCTGTTGCTGCTCATCCCTTGGTGGAAACCCCTAGCCTTCAGACATATGAAGGGGTTCCCCTCCATCAAGGTGGTTCAGGTATTGAAGCACAATTATTATCTCTCAACCCCTCTTCTGTAGGATTATTGAGTGCACCCTCCAAAATGAGTGAAAAAATATCTGAGAGGCTGACACTGGTCCAGGCAAAAGGAGAGGTAGAAAAGGCTGTAGAGAGCCTGAGTGAGATTGAGAAAGTGGGTGCCCAACCCCACTGTGAGACTGAGAGATTAGGGTATTCTGAACCTAGCTTTACTTATTGGGATCAAGATTTTCCAAAGAGTTGGTCCAATGAGTTGGAGCAGGGGATGGATGACAAGTAACTTTGTTTGATTGTGCAGATTGGTAAACAGGGGGAGGCTCTTGCTGCTCCGAAGTCATTTACACAGAGACCACAACTTCATCTGGTGGATTATCTAGCAAGGAGAGCAGATAGAGTCATGGAGGCTTTGGTGGATAACCCTATCATTTTACCTGAGGCTGCAAAATTGAAGTCAGAAGAACCACTTTTGATTATGCTTAAAAGGGCTAGACTTCCAGAGTCTACAGTCTCTGATCACTCTCAGGAGGAGTCAGGGTCATTTGCAGTTTCAGAGTCTACACCACCACCAGAGTCTACACCTCCAATCTCAAAGCTTGAGCCTGTTGCTGAGGAACTCACTTCTGAAGATGATGCACCAATTAACCCTTCTTTTGTCTATTTTGATCAGGTGTTTCCTCAGTCTTGGGAGTCTGCACAGCAAAGAGGCATAATTGATAAAGATTCTTTTGCTTGTATTATGGCCATTCATCAATCTGAGAGACTTCCATCTTTTCAGAAAAAGTCTTTTTTACAAGAACATGGTCACTATCTTGGTGAGGAAGATCAGGTCCTAGATAGCGAAGTTAAGACTGAGACAGAGACTGTTGCTGCTCAATTAGCTGGTGTGGTCAAAGATATTTCTCATATTCAAACCAAAATCACTGGTGTTGATAATGCTACTTCTCTGCTCAGTACCAGATTTGACAGAATTCACTCCCTTCAATTATCCAAAGAAGTTGCTTTCAAGGATGCTATTGTTTCTATCACTACCACTCAAGCCAATCTCCAAACTACAGTCTCTGATTTGACCTCCAAGGTTGATTCGGTCATTGCAGCACACGCCAATATCTCCAAAGTTCTTGAACAGATTCTTTTGGCTGTCACCAGTAATGATGATGTCGAAAAGGGGGAGAAGAAAGGTGAATCCTCCAGGAGAAATAAGGATGATGGGTGCAAAGATAAATCAAAGGGAGTTAAAAGGAGGAGAGATGGTGATGATGATGAAACTGGTGATAGTTCTCATGGTCCTAGGGGTCTTGATGATGTGCAACAAAAGCAATCTGGAGTAGCAAAAACTCAAACACATCAGTCAGGGACTAGACATGGGAAATCAGAGTCTAAGTCAGACTCTGATAAGCAAAGAAAGAAGTCAGACTCTGATCAAACTCAAGAACCTTCATACTGGAAGTGCAGTCAGTCAAATCTGCAACTTAGAGCTAAAAAGAAGACAGGTCTTGGAGGTTTTGAAGAATCTGACATTGACAGAACATCCACTCTAACCAGGGATCCTCAATCCTTGACAGATAGGCAGTTTGAGAAGATGACACAGAAGCATCTAAACAAAGTGGTGTCTGCTCAAATTGTTTATAATGTTTTTGAAAGAAAGATACAAGGACAGGGAGGCACAGAAAAGGTGAAGAATGAGATGCTGGTATATATCTTAGAAAGTGGAAGTGTAAGATGGATTAGTCAATCAAATTTTATTTTTTTCAAACAGGCTGAGGAATTACAGTACATTAGATTTCTCTTACAGATTGCATATGAAGTAAATAAGAGTAAAGAGGCTATCACTCATAAATGGTTCCAAGAGATTGACAGAAAGCTGACTTTGCACAGACAGGCAAATCGACAAATGGGCAAATTTTCTTTAAAATATGTTGATACTGAAGGAAATGATCAAGTCATGCCATTGGAAGAAAAACAGATTAAATTTCAAGAAGGTGTGGGTCATTATTTTGGGTTTCAGCCTATGAGTGGGAAAGTTAGTGTTATAATATTGAAGGACTTGAAAGATCAAGAAAGCAATGCAAATGATCTGAGAGCAACTTACTGTCAAATCAAATGTTCAAATGAAGAAATGAAGAAATTGAAGAAGTTTGTTAGTGAAGCTCTTGCAATTGTGGAGGAAAATATGATGAACTCATTTTTGAAGAATAATCCAGCCTTTGAGAAGATTAAATAAGAAGTAATTCTTTTTCCTTTATAATTCTTTTATACTGTTCTAGATTAATTGTTTATTCTTTAGTTTTGACATCATCAAGCCTTGATTTATGCTTACATTTTATAAAGCATAAATAGGGGGAGATTGTTAGGAATATATTCATTTGATGATGTACAAAATACTAGAACAGGGTCTAGCATGGTTTATCTGTAATATGTCTTTCTAGTCTCTGAAATGTATAATTAGAGTCTAGATAGTCAACATTCAAGTTATTTGTACTTAGAAGAATTTCTGAAAGAAAATGAAACCAGAGTCTGCATGAAGATCAGAGTCTGGAAGGTGATCGGAGTCTATAGACTATCAGAGTCTATGATCTATCAGAGTCTGAAGATCATCAGAGTCTGAAGATTTCAGAGTCTATACATTTAAAGTTAAATTTAGTAGAGATCACGGGAATGGAAAGTCTTCGAAGATCAAGATAAATATATTGCAGATATGCCATGGGAAGGAAATAGAATTTCAGAAGGAAACTGTCAACTAATAATTAGGAATTATATTCCTATTGTAATTTATCTTTTCGTTATTAGTTGATAGGAAACTCTCTATATAAACACTATGTAACCTAATTGTAAATGTGTGTAAGTCGAAGCATAATTGTCTGAGTGAAATTTTGTGATAGCATAGAGATAGAGAGAGTTTATGTGATAATCACAGAAAAGCTGCTAGGATTTGTGTACATCCTAGGAGAGTTTTGTATTTAATCATCAATAATACAAACAGTACTTATTCATATATTTGTGTTTGATCTTTGTTCTTAATTCATATCGAGTTGGTTTTAAATCAGGCATAAAATGAACACAAGTATTCAACCCCCTTCTACTTGTGCAACTGGGAAAACAATCTCTCCCTCACTTTCACTCAAGTGTTTCTCTCTCTCACTTTCACTCTGCGGTGCTCTGACAGACGAGCGAATTTTAATGGACTCACCCTGTTGAGAGAATGATTCCAGAGACAGTTTTATTGCCTTTTCAGCTCTACATCTTTTTGAGAAGATGCAAATGAGCTTACAATTACCTCGATTATATACTAATATATGGAAGTGGATGAATCAGTGTTTGGTACTAAGGCATGGGTAAGAGATTGATGGGTTTTCAACCTCTTGGCTAGCTTCTTAAGCCACTATGGACTAAAAGGATAGAATCAACAAATAAGATAAAGAAATAATCACTTTAACATTCCAAAACATATTTTTCATCTCAAAGAGAAGGAAAAATATAAGAAGGAATGATAATTGATTGCATTAAAGCACTTTTAGTAAATGAGTTTTGTCGGATCTAAAGATTTATCATTTAAGAGCATGATACGCAATTTTCTTTAAGATAATTATCCCATAATAAAACACGGGAAAGTGTATCAGAGAAAAATTATATCCCTTATGAATTTCTTATAAGGCAAACTTCCCATAATAAAATGCGAGAATTTATACAAAAGAAGAAATTCAACTCTCTTACCAAATTATATCTTGATAAAATGACTCATTTCCTTTCAAACCTAAGCATTGTATGTTTTGAAAAAAGTTTTGCAAAACATCCTTATCAGATAGATGACTATAATTTTCCGACTCATAATGCAATTATGATTTACATCATTTTCGTCCACCTGATAGTATCCCTGACTTAAAATAAAAACATGACAATTGGGGTGAATGAATGCTTAACAATACAATACAAGGCATTCAAAGAAACAACCATTGTTTTGGTACTATGAATCAATATGAAACATACATTGAAAAAAGTGTTTGAGAACAAATCATTTTACAAGTGATTGGTAACTCGAAGTTAAAATCAATTTCTTCGAATAAAATAGCAGTCACAATATTTCTGCCACTCTAAAAGGAAAAATTAAGAGAGAAAAAGTTTTGTAAGGTAAAACTTTTAAAACTGGCTTTTGAGAGAGGATAAAAGATTTTGAGATTTAAAGAAAGAAAGATTATCCTCAAGAAAAGTTTGATTCACACACTAGGATTTAGAAATCAAAGTAGGGCTGTAAATCAAAAGATTTTCAAAATAGAAGTTTTAAAAAAGAATTTTGATGTTTTCTTCTTTAAAACTGATAGAAAGTGAATGTATTGTAAGATAAAATATTTTGTAAAAGAAATAGACAAGAAATTCTTTTCAATACATTCAGGTTTAAAATTCAGTTAAAGAAAAAAAACTAAATATACTAATACTAATGGCTTTTTCAAAAACCAATTTTTACTTAGAATAAAGACTAAGCAAATCCATTAGTATCAATATATCACAATTATTTTGTCAAAAAATATTAATCAATTAACACAAAGTAATAAAAGAAAATATTTATACTACGAATAATTATGCTATAAATTTATTTTAATTTACTTAAATCATGGAACCAATATATCACTGAATTGTTTTATATCATCATAATTTAAATAAATTAAATACTTATATTGTATTAAACAATTACCAATAACATGCATATATATATATATATATCAAATAGGCATGACAATCATTCAGTAGAACAATATGCATTAAGACATATTTTTATTATTAGTGATTTCAAATAAACATCATGTATTATCACTAATATTAAAAATATCAAAATTAATTGCACGGAAATATTAACAAAATATCATTACTTGATATTTATCAATGATTTCAAAATACAAGAAATTACGCTTCTAATATGTTTTCCCAGTTGCACAAGTAGAAGGGGGGGGTTGTATACTTGTGTGTCTTTCCTGCCTGATTTAAAATCAAATCAATATCAATAAACTGATATGACTTACGGACAAAGATTAACCACAAAGACATGAATAAGTATTGTTTGTATTATTGATTTGTAAATACAAAACTCTCCTAGAGTGTACACAAACCCTAGCAGCTTCTCTGTGATTATCACAACAACTCTCTCTATTTCTATGCACTCACAAGGTTTCACGTAGACAAATTATGCTTCGACTTCCACACCTTTACAATTAGGTTACATAGAGTTTATATAGGGAGCTGCCTATCAGCTAATAACAGAAAGATAAATTACAATAGGAATAGAATTCCTAATTATTTGTTGACAATTTCCTTCTACAATTCTCCTTCCTTTTTTTTATAACATATATGCAATATCTTTGGCTTTATCTTCGAAGACTTCACTTATCTATGATCATCTTCCAAAATTAATCTTTAACTTTATAGACTCTGAAATCTTCAGACTCCGCCAAATTATAGACTCTGATCATTTGTAGACTCTGACATATTTTAGACTCCGATAGTCTATAGACTTTGATCACCTTCCAGACTCTGATCTTCATGCAGACTCTGGCTTTACTTTCTGTAGAAATTCTTTTAAGTACAAGTAACATGAATATTGACTATCTAGACTCTGATTATACATTTTAGAGACTAGAAAGATATATTGCAAATAAACTAAGCTAACTCCTTTTCTAGAATTTTGTACATCATCAAATGAATATATTCCTAACATAATATTCTATCAAATCAAAATTATGAAACTAATAAACATTGAGTTGCTTCAATCCATAATTTTAATAAGATAAAATAATTTCGCTAAATATTAAAATATTCATAGGATTGAATATTAGTATCTAACTTCCTACACTATATCTAATAATTATCACTCTAGCATATTATAATTATACTCATAACAATTATTATTGATATACGTAAGCTCGAGAAAATAGTTAAATAAAAATTCACAAGTCTTTTAAATATTGACATTCAATCCTTGTGATCCTAATTACAACTTCTCTCAAACAAAATCAAATTTTAGAAATATTTTTCAAGTATATAAAATATTGAGAGTTTTATACACATGACTTAGAAAATACTTCATCTTCCAATATTAGTGAGTTTTGAAATATACATTATTTATTTAGAACAGAAATTCTATATATTGTGACTAATATCAAAAGTATCACAATTATTTGTAATAAAATATGTAAAAATATCATAGCAATTAAGTAAGATATAATTGACTAATATTCATTAAATATTTAACATATAAATAATTATGTTGCTAACTTTATGCTAAATCATTTAACTACCACATATACATATACCATTGTAAGCATAATAATTAATCTAATAGCAAAAAGTATGACGTACTAGATATTACCTGTGGAAAATTTATTACTTGTGAAATCATTTGAGAATTCCTTGCAGATAGGATTTCCAACAAATATACATATAAATAATATCCCAAGTTCACTAACCAACTTAGATAAAATAAATTCATCAAGTTATTTAGCAAAGATCTACAAGTGATTCTACTAAGGAGAATCTCAAAAGAAATGATACCTGGTGTCCATGAGCTTGTTCCTTAAGTGGCGTGGAGAGATCAACAGAGTTGTGGAGTTGAAGAAGTTTCCTTATTCAGGAGATCAGAGCATCAAATTCACAGGTTGCTTTAATTTCAGCCTTTTTTGCAACTGTGTATTGAGTGTTTCTTCTCATTTCAGCAAGAAATCAACTTCTTCCACGAAATTGACAGCTTATAGGAATTATTCCATGTCTTTCTTACAACCTGCATCATCTATATCTATATAGCCAATTAGGTTAAACCTAGTATCTTTAGGGTATCTTATTCTGAGAATTGGTGATCCCCTAAGATATCTAACAATTCATAACTTAGCTATAAGATAAGATTCTCTAGTATCCACTTGGAAACTTGCATATAGGCATATCGAGAATAAAATATATGCTCTTTATGCACTTGAATAAGTAATGAGCTGATCATACCACTATATCTTGTCACTTCAGTTCATGTATGAAAGGCATATGACTAGGCCTATTTGTAATAATTAGATGGCAACTCAACTCTAACTGATAAAGAGAAGTAAATACTAAACACTAAACAGGAATCAAGACAAAGACAGTCAACTAATCACAGAGGATCCAAGTATCAGAAGTATTTTGTGGGATTGCTACTCAACACTAGAAGAAGTTCATTTATATGTTTAAGCGTCAGTGAAAATAATATTGTGGTAGTACTTCTATAGAAGACAGAAAATATGGAAGTTTTCAAGTGGTTACTACAAGTAGATTCCAGAAGAAGAATGAAAACAGTGAAGCAGAGAATATGACAGAAGGCCTCTAGTTAAATGTTATTTAAATGGAGAATATTTATTGGGATGACACAAATGAACCAGACAGTACATTTGTGTGTCAACTAATATAATATTTATTCTTCATTTAATTCAAGAGGTTTCAAGATCAGAAGACGAAGAAAAGACGGGAAGATTTCAAGACTATCAGCACGGCTGCGACTAAAGATAGTATTTTAATTCTACTATCAATTGTTAATTAATTATTTAATTTATCTAATTAAATTAATTCAAGTTGAATTTAATTTAAATTTATAAATTAACTAATTAAATTAAGTAGAATTAATTTACTATAAAAGAAATGGATCAATATGACTTATATATATATATATAAACAGCTAGTATGACTTATTTATAAGTCATACCGAATGTCTTATATATATATATAAATAAGTCATACCGAGCTTGAATATGAATAAGTCATACCGAGCTTATTGATAAGTCATACCGAAGCATCTCAATAAGTCATACCGAGCAGAATTGATAAAGGTCATGCTGAACCAGTTTTTATTTAATTAAAATAAGTCATACCGATTTATTTTAATTAGATAAAATCCGGGTATGACTTTCAATAAGTCATACCGAATTCTAAAAGGTCATACCGACTAGGAATAAGTCATGCCCAGTCTTTTATAAGTCATACAAGTGTTAAAATAAGTCATACAGACTTATTTTCTTGAAATAAAGTCATACTCATAAAGGTCATAGCAGCCATTTCAAATCTCTATAAATATGAGATGATCTCTTCACTTTTTCAGTTGTTCAACTTATCAAGAGTTAGAAAATCAGTTCAAATTCAGAAATTTGTCTGCATTGTAATATTCACAGATTTCTGTGCAAGTTTGAATATAATTGATTAAACTCGAACATTTCATGTCGAATTCGTTCTAGATTAATATATCAGTTATAATGTCTAATCTTCATATTAATTGTGTAATACTAATCAAGTTAAAATTATATCTTTCACTTGAACAGTATTTCATTATAACTAAAATTTCGCGAATAATTAAAATAATATTTTTAATTCAAATTATTCCGCGATTAATTTTCAGATATTGTATTCAACCCCCCTTCTACAATATCAGGGACCAACAATTGGTATCAGAGCTGGTTGATATAGTTAATATCAGATCCAAATCAAATTCCGCGAACTCATTCAGATCTCAAAAATTATTTTAAATTCGAAATAATTTTTTATTTGAAATAATTTTTTTTCTGAAAAATTATTTTTGATCAAAAATTGTTTTAAGTCAAAAATTAAAATATTTTTTTGAAACACTTAATTTTTAATCTTATTAAAGATGAGTACCCAGAAAGTCACTAGCATCAAAATTCCACAATTTGACAGAGAACACTACAACTTGTGGAAACATAAAATGCTACTGTTTATCGGGATTGCAAATCCCAAGTATGCATTAGTCATGGCCAAAGGTGTTGAACCCCCTATATCAGTTATTCTCGAACACACGGTTGATGGGGTTGTAATTCCCCACAGACAGTTTCCAAAAAGTCAGGCAGACTATACAGATGAGGAAACAGAAGCTGTGTCCCTTGATAATAACCTGAAGCTCATATTAATTGAATCCCTAGACTACATCAGGTACAACCAAGTAGTAAATTGCAAGAATGCAAAACAGATCTGGGAAACAATTGAAATTATCAATGAGGGAACTGAAGAAGTTAAAGAGAATAGACTGGAGATCCTAACCACCCAATATGAGTAGTTTAGATCCAACCCTGGTGAGGGTATCTCTGAGGTGTTTCAGAGACTAAACAAACTGATAAACGAGCTCAACATGAATGGAAAGTTTTATCAGAACCAAGAGGTGAACATGAAGTTTTTGCTGACCTTACCAGAGCATCTGGAACACAGGATTGCAGCTATTCGGGAATCTAGGGATATGAAAGAGGTAACCCTAGAAAGACTCTACGGAGTTTTAAAAACTTATGAGCTGGAACAAATCCAAACCAGAGAGATGTACGGAAGAGGTAAAGTACTGAGTTCCTCCAAGGCATTAATGGTAGAAGCACCAGAGAAAGAAGAAGTGAAGGCTGTTGCACCTTCTAACAGTTCAACAAAGTATGTGGTTCCAGAACTTGGACATACTGCTGACAAACAAGAAGATGGTGATTTCTACTCACTGGAAGAACTAGATCAGCTAGAAGATGAATCTCTAGCTATGGTTGCCAGGAAGTTTGGCAACATGAGATTCCGAAGAAACTCCTCATTCAGAAGTAAGCCTAATTTTGGAAGATTCCAAAAAGGAGGTTCTTCGACAGCAATATCGAAAAGCGGCTACAAGACCGGCTTAGTTGATAGAAGCAAGTTTCGTTGCTTCAACTGTAATGAGCTAGGCCACTTTGCAACTGAGTGCAAGAAGCCTAAGCAAGGGAAGAAGAGAGAGTCTTACGAAGAGCTCAAGGAAAAGTATGATGCGCTCGTGAAAAAGCATCAAGGAAAGTCCTATCTAGAAGCAGGCAAAAGCTGGGATGATTCAGATAACGATGATGAGGAAGAGCTAGGAAATCTTGCTCTTATGACTTCATCAGAGGAATCACTGTCTCCCACCCGTGACAGAGGAATAGAGGTAAATCCTTCTTGTCCTAAGATGTTTGCTTTGCTAGGTAAAGAACTAGATGGTGAAAGAGATAAGGTTAAGAAACTCAGACTCAAAGTCAAAGAGTTAGTTGATGAGACTGAAGTTTTTAAACAGTTAAAAAGAAATCATGACAAGTTGACTGTTAAGTTGACTGAAGACTTAGCTGTTCAAGTCAGTAAAGTCAGTTGTCATGTTGTAACAGAAGCCAATCTCAGAAACCAGATAGAAGAAGAAAAGAAGAAGTGTCTTGCATATAAGAATTCCTCATATATTGTAAAGAACCTAGTTGACCAACAAGAAATAAGTCGTAAAGTTGGGATAGGCTTCGAGTACAATAAATCTGTAGGAAAGCCAAGCAACATAACCCCTTTTAGAAAAAGTGCTGTAGAAAGGGGTATCCCACATGTTGTTAAAGACACACCAAAACCTCTCTTCATAACACCGATAGCTGAACCTATCCTTGAGAGCTCCGTACTGATTGCATATGAAATGCAGTTGGAAGATCTTGAGGAAGAGAAGAAGAGAGGAGAACAGGTTAAGGACATAAAAGGAGTTAATGTCCAGAAAGAGAGGCGTGCACCAGAGACCCCAGTGAAAGATGTGGGAACTTCTGATTCCCCCAGACCTGGTGTAGGTGCAAAAGACTTAAAGAATAAAATGAACAGACCCAACACATTTGTGAACAGTAGGAACAGTAACAATAAATTTCATTCTAGTGAAAACTTCAAAGATAATGAGAAAATTGAAGTAGAATCTGTTAAGCCTCCTACTGTATTGAATAACATGCCTACGATTGATGCTTTCCATAGACCATGTGGTATAATGAATTGCATGTTATGTGCTTTTAATGCTATGACTGCTTACTTTAAACGCATGATAGCTAAGAAAGATAACATGACACCTAGACAGCACATCAATAGTAAATTTGCTAAATCCAAGACTGCAACTCCTTCACCTGAGAAGAAGGAATCATATATTCCTAAGTCTAAACAGAAAGTTGTTAAGACTATTTATAGGAAGGTAGGAACAGTCAAGGAAGAAAATGATGTTATTCGAAAAGGATCTGTTGTCAAAGCAGACAAAGGTCAATTCTTTAAGTATGCCGGGCCCAATCAATTTTGGGCTCCGAAGACGAATTAATCCGTTTGATAATTGCAGGGAGTTAAACAGGTAAACCGAGTTATATGGATCCTGGACAGCGGATCGTCAAGGCATATGACCGGAGATAGAGCCCTGCTATCAGACGTGGTTGAGAGAGCTGGCCCACTCGTCACCTTTGGAGATAACAGCAAAGGAATGACTACGGGATATGGCAAGTTAAATACAGGAAATGTTATCATTGAAAATGTCTCTTTGGTGGAAGGACTTAAGCACAATCTACTCAGCGTCAGTCAATTCTATGATAGAGGTTACAAAGTAAACTTTATCAAGGAGAAGTGCTTAATAGCTCATTCTAAAGAAGACAGACTAGCCTTGCGTGGAGTAAGGAAAGGAAACTTGTACGTAGCTGATTTCAACACGGGAACTGAAGATGAAGCAAACTGTTTCTACTCAAAGGCTTCATCAGAAGAAAGCTGGCTATGGCACAAGAAGCTCTCACACCTGAATTTCAAAACAATGAACTCTCTAGTCAAAAGGGATTTGGTGAGAGGACTGCCTCCGATGGAATTTACACAAGAAGGATTGTGTGAGGCATGTCAGAAAGGGAAGTCAAAGAAAGCAACTCACAGAGGCACAGACACTACAAACATCACTGAACCACTTCAACTCCTTCATATGGATTTATTTGGTCTAGTAAATATTCTGTCTATGTCAAGGAAGAAATACGCCTTAGTGATTATGGATGACTTCACAAAATATACATGGGTTTTATTCTTGAACTCTAAGGATGAAACTCCACATTTGGTGATTGATCATATAAAGCTGATTGAGTTAGATTCAAAGTTACCTGTCCGGGCAATCAGATCAGATAATGGAACAGAATTCAAAAATGAAATTCTGAATAACTTCTGCTCAGACAAGGGAATAACAAGGCAATACTCAGCACCAAGAACTCCGCAACAAAATGGAGTTGTAGAAAGGAAAAATCGAACCCAGATTGAAGCTGCAAGGACTATGCTAAATGAATCAAGGTTACCTATCTACTTCTGGGCTGAAGCAGTTAATACAGCTTGTTATACTCAGAATCGAACTCTGATCAACAAAGATCATATGAAAACTCCCTATGAATTAATGGCTGGCAAGAAACCTACTCTCAAGTACTTTCATGTATTTGGAGCCAAATGCTTTGTGCTAAAGGATGGAGATGAACATCGTGGCAAATTTGAGGCCAAGGCACATGAAGCTATTTTTGTCGGTTACTCAAGAAGAGCATATAGGGTATACATAATTGATCAGCATCAAGTGAAGGAAAGTGTCAATGTAACTTTTGATGACACTAAAATCCCAAGTATCCAAACTGAAGATTCTTCTGAGTCATTAAAATTTGATAATTATCCAGACTCATATTCTGATGACGAAGAAGAACCTGAGGTTGCAGCAGGAAATAATGACAATAATGATGATAATGATCCAGGTAATAGTGGTGGAAACAATGGCAACACTGGAGATACTGCTAATACCAGTGGTGGATTAACAAGTCAACCTGGCAGCAACTCAGGGGGAGATGAAGGATCAACTGGCACAACACAACATCACAATGAATTTCAAGGCGAATCATCAAGATCAAATCTTCCAAGGAAAAGGATATGGAGTAAAAATCATCCCTTTGAATTGATCATAGGTGATCCAGATGTTGGAGTAAGAACCAGAAGTGTAACTTCAAATGAATGTTTATTTTCAGTTTTTCTATCTCAAGAAGAACCAAAGAAGATTGAAGAGGCACTAATTGATCCAGATTGGGTTCTTGCCATGCAAGAAGAACTCAATCAGTTCGAAAGACAAGAAGTCTAGACACTGGTACCCAGGCCTAAAGATAGATCTGTTATTGGCACGAAATGGGTATACAGGAACAAGTTAGACGGTGATGGCATTGTTACAAGGAACAAAGCCAGACTGGTTGCAAAGGGTTACTCCCAGGAAGAGGGAATTGATTATGACGAGACCTACGCACCAGTTGCAAGACTTGAAGCCATCAGGATATTTCTGGCATTCGCAGCACATTCCAATTTTAAAGTATATCAAATGGATGTGAAGAGTGCATTTCTGAACGGAAAGCTAGAAGAGGAAGTATATGTGGAACAGCCCCCTGGCTTTGAAAATCCAGAGTTTGCTGATTTTGTGTACTTTCTTTTCAAAGCTCTCTATGGACTCAAGCAAGCACCGGGGACATGGTATGACACTCTCTCTGAGTTTTTACTTGAAAATGGTTTCACTAGAGGTGTCATAGATAAAACTCTCTTTTACAAATTACATAATAAAGATATGATATTTGTCCAAGTTTATGTTGACGATATTATATTTGGTTCTACTAACGAAAACTTGTGCAAGAGATTTGCTAAGTTAATGCAGAGTAGATATGAGATGAGCATGATGGGTGAGCTGTCATTCTTCCTTGGATTGCAAGTAAAGCAAAAGGAAGATGGGATTTTTATTTGCCAATCAAAGTACGTAAGAGATCTTCTCAGAAAATTCAGTCTAGAAGATTCTTCACCGGCAAAAACCCCAATGCCAACAGCCACGAAGCTTGACAAAGATGAAACTGGTAAGAAAGTTGACATCACAAGTTATAGAGGTATGATAGGTTCATTATTATATCTAACTGCTAGTAGACCCGATATAATGTTTGCAACATGCTTATGTGCAAGGTTTCAATCTGACCCTAGGGAATCTCATCTTATAGCCGTTAAACGAATTTTTAGATATCTAAAGGGTACACCAGATCTTGGAATTTGGTACCCTAAGGATACAGGTATTGACCTGATTGGCTATACAGATTCAGACTATGCAGGGTGCAGGATGGACAGGAAAAGTACTTCTGGAAGCTGTCAGTTTCTAGGACGACGGTTGATCTCCTGGTACAGCAAGAAACAGCATTCAGTATCTACCTCGACAGCCGAAGCAGAATACATTGCGGCAGGTAGCTGTTGTGCACAGATCTTGTGGATCAGGAATCAGCTAAATGACTATGGACTTGCGTTGAATAAAATTCCAATTTTCTGCGACAACACAAGTGCTATAGCTATTTCCAACAATCCTGTACAACATTCACGAACCAAGCACATTGACATAAGGTATCACTTTATCAGAGAGCATGTCATGAACGGAACTGTGGTGCTACATTTTGTACCCACAGAAGATCAAATAGCCGACATCTTCACAAAACCACTTGATGAATCCACTTTCTCAAAGTTGGTTAGTGAATTAGGGATGTTAAACTATGGCTAAATTTTTGGTTGCTAGGAATTAACTTAAGCTCATAAATATTAAATGTTAATATTTAAAGAGTTTATGAGACTTGAATTAATAAAATCCTAGGACTTATGAATTTTTGGAAAATTATCTTAAGTTTAAATCAATATTCTTAAAAGATAATTATTTCAATTAAAGGCTGGAGTAAATATCCGTTGATGACTTCTCGATCAGGAAATATCCGTTGATGAATATATATCCGTTGATGAGTATATATCCGTTGATGAGTTCTCGATTGATAAATATCAGTTGATGACTTGAGTTCTCGATTGATAAATATCAGTTGATGACTTGAGTTCTCGATTGATAAATATCAGTTGATGACTTGAGTTCTCGATTGATAAATATCAGTTGATGACTTGAGTTCTCGATTGATAAATATCAGTTGATGACTTGAGTTCTCGATTGATAAATATCAGTTGATGACTTCTCGATCGATGACTTCTCGATTAGCTTTATCAGTCGATGGCTTATTATCAGTTGATGACTTATCGATCGATATTTAAATTAAGCATGTATGTAAATTAATGCATATTTTCTTTTATTGTACATTAATATAAATAATTATGTTAATAATTATTCATTTAATTTACTTATTAAATTAATTCAAACATGAGTTAATTTAATTCTTAAATTATTTAAAACAATTAATAATGTAAATATTTGTTAGTATGAAAATTATTGTTATTTTTCTTAAAATAGTTTCTTTATATTAATTGTATAAAATGTCAGTATGACTTTATTAAAACAAAAATCTCGGCATGACTTATTCAATAAAACTCGGCATGACTTTTTCTGTTTATTAAAAAAAGTCATACCGAGAGTTATTAAAAATAAGTCATACCGACCTATTCTTTTAAGTTTTATGCAAATAAAACTCGGTATGACTTTTAATAAGTCATACGGAGATATTCAAATGCCCTGTTTTAAATTAAGTCATACCGAGCATAGTTTTATTTCCTTAATATTAAGTCATACTCAGCTTTATTTACACATACACACGCTGATACACACAAACTCACGAACAGCCTTTTCATTCAAAAAATTCGATCGTTTTTAATCATTTTCAACTGAGTTCAGTTACTAATCCGTGTTTACAAGCATCTGTGCTTGCTAGTTTGTGAAAATCATATAAATCAAAGGAAACTCTGCCCGATTTTCCTCAAAAATCAAACTACTGTTCCTGTTCTTGTTTTTGGAATAATCGAAGCATTCAAGTGATTTTTGTGAACTAGAGGACTGTTGTGTAGTGTTTTACGAATTAAAGCTGATTTGTTTATTAGAAATTAGGTTTTCAATTTTCAAGTGTAATTTTCGGATTTTGAATTGTAATTGTTATTTTTAATTTGTAATCGCACATTGTAATCTTATTATTTGTAATAGCTTAAACAAAAAAAATGGCTGGTTTTTGCGAATTAGTAAAAACTAATTTTGTAGGATTTTTCAATCCGGTGAATTGTTCAGTCGAGAGGTTTCGACCGTGGATCGTATTTATGAATGAACATTCACTCGTAAGAACTGCAATTACTCTGGATGCCCCGTTGCAAGTGTTAGCACTTAGGGCTCTGTATTCTACTGCGAGGAATAGGAGTACTGCAGGCAGAGTTCAATTCTCTTTCAGCATAGGAAATCATGAATATATGGTGACTGAAGAGGACGTGAACAGGATTTTAGGCTTTCCAACTGACAACTTCATGGATCCACCCTCTGTACCAGAAATTCTAGAATTTTTCTATTCTATTAGATATCAGGGTGAGATCAATTTGGTAAGATTGACGAAGTCCAGATTGGTAAGCGAATGGGACTACTTCTTTGGAACGTTAGCCAAAGTTTTTGCACCCACTACAAAGAACAACTTCAACAATATATCTTCACTACTGCAAATAATAGGGTTTTCTGTGGCCCACAACAGGAGGATAAATTTTGGGAAGTTGATTCTAAAGGAAATAATCAGGAAAATGGGGAAACCAGAAAGCAGGGAATAGGACATTCAAGTCTACTATCCGAGGTTCCTGATGCTGTTCATGAATGATTTGTTGATGGATGAAGACAAAGCCTTATTTCAGAATAGTCCTGTAGAAGAATCTCCTACTTCTCAGAATAACTTATTTGCAAGGCTCCACAACAACCCCAAGTTCGAAGATGTGCCAGTGGTAAGGACAGATTACATGGCTGAGATATTAGATCACATTGCTAATCCTGTGCAGGAACAAGAGTCAGAGCAAGTGCCAATGCAAATGGATCATCCTGTGCACCTTCTACTTGAAGCTGCTCAGCATGTCGATCAAGTGGCACAAGATCAACAGGTAATATCTCACTCACAATCTTCTAGTTCAATACCTATAGATATATCCACTGCTCTGTTAGATTTATCTGTGGCGGACTATAATTATGGTCTTACACTTCAGGATATCAGCTACGAACCTGAAAACACACAGGTTCCGTCCCCAGCTGAATTAGAGCCTCAAACAGTTTCTCCTTCATCCTCCTCTTCATTAAAAGTCAGAAAAAGGAAGAAACCTGTCAGAATAGTTAGAGGTCTTGGTGCTGATGTGAGTGAACCCGCAGTTCTGTCTCCTTCTTCAAAAATTTCTAGAGTTGACCCTGAGACAACTGCAGCCTCTACCTATTCCAGTCAATGGGATATGGATTTTAACATGGCCATCCAAGATTCTCTAGATACACTTGCTCAACCAGGTGATCTAATTCGCTGCTCGGCCATAGCATCAAATAGTGAGGAAAACACACTGCTAGCAATCAGTCTAGCAGAACCTTCACTTGAAGAAATACCAACACATGAGGGCACATTTGTTGAAGAAAATGTTTTTAATGAAAACTCGTCGGATGCCACCTATGTTGTGGACCATGACATTTTCGATGCAGTGCAGCATCAGATACTCTCTGAGGTACTAAGGAGCACCACAGACTCTCAAGAGCCTGTCATTACATTGTCTAAGGTGGTAACTCCCCTGGATTTCTTTCATCCAGTTCTCTTTCGAGAAGGTCTCGAATCCACTGGTGGATTTGAGAGGCAACCACTCCATAGAGGGAGATGGGACTCCATTCACGGAGTAGCTACGTTAGTAGCGGAGCCACTTCAAGTTAATCTTGTTGAGGACGCGCCTTCACAGGCATCAGAAGAGCATTTTGACTCTTCAAAAGCTATTGTTATATATATGCAGGTACAGCTTCAGGATCTGGAAAGGAGCTAAACACGAGTGATGTGAGGCAAACACAGAGTGAAACACATGCACAGAGTGATAGTGAGATAAACAGGAGTGCAAGTGAGCTGAGTGCACACATACACAGTGAACTTTTATCCAAAATGGAAGCTCTCCAGAAAGAAATGCAAATTGTTCAGGCTGAGTTGGTAAAAGTAAAAGCACAAGCAGAAGAAAAATCTACATCTGCCTCTGTAACACAGCAGCTGACAATAGTACGAAAAGATGTTGATGATGTCAAAACCTCCATTCTTCTAAAAACTCAAGACATCCAGGGTGTACAGAATCTTATTGCTGACGACATGAAAGAAGTCGGCAAATTACATGAAAAGATTGACGAGGTTGAGAAAAGCTTGACATTAACAATCATTGAAAATGAAAAGATCTCTACACAAAGATTCAGCAAACTGGATGATGGAATGACACATTTGAATGAAGGAATGAAGCAAGTCTATCTGTCTATGCAGAAAATGTTGACATCTTTTGAAGCTTCTAAAATCCAAGAGGATCCCTCAACTAAGGGGGAGAAAGCAAAAGAGAAAGTAGCAGCTGAAAACGAAAGGGCTACTACTAAAGATAAAGGTAAAGAAAAGATGTTTTCTGAAGAAGAATTTCAATCGTTTGATCCACAACCAGAAGAACAGTATTACGCTAAAGAGCAATTCATCGATGACAGTGCTCATGATGAATCAAACTTTCCTGACTACTGCAGAGCTGAGGAAGAGATTGCATTTGATGAAGATTTTTTGTTTCTAGAAGAAAAAGAAGTTGATCCAGCCTATGAAGAGGCAATGAAGAAACTAAAAGAAGACATCAAGGCAAGTCATGCAAAAACTGAAAATCTGAAAGCTCTAGTCATGGAAAGAACAAAGGCTGAAAAAGAAGAAAGCCAAGAAAAGCAAAATCTCTGGGCCATAGCAGTCAGAGAAAAGAAGAGAGATGTACAGCTCAAGATTGGAAAGAAATGGGATACTGCAAGAGAAATAATGGACAAACAACAGAAGGGTCCATTTGAAGACAAGCATCTGAAATCAATAATTGAGCGTCTAGAAAAGTCAAATGACAACTTCATGAAAGCTCTGAAAGAGGAAGTGGACTACATCACTATCCTAGTGGATCACATTCTTGAAGACTGGCAGATACTAGTCTACACACACAGGAATGGAACATTCAGAATTTCCTTAGAGTTTTTCAGGCAAAGAAGTTTATCAGTAATATGGACGTTTTTGAACAGAATAAAGAGGAGCTCAGAAGAAAATGAACTTCTCAGGGATAGACTTAGAGTCTTTGCCACAGCTGTTAGTCCTCAGATCTTATTTGATCTTCACGAGGTAAGATTTTTCTCAAACAAGTTGTATCAAATCATGCAGTTAAATGAGGAATCTTTTAAGGGCTACACAGTTAAGTACATGATTCAAGTTGAAAAGATGCTAAGGTCAAAAGGTTTCAAATCCCAAGCTAAAATGGATGCTGCAGAGAAGATAAGAAACTACTGTCTGTCGAAAAGAATTCATTCATACATCAGGCAAATACCAAAGATAGATTCAACACAACCATCTGATGTAGAAAAAGAGATAGTAGATCCTGTTGAACAGGAAGTGATGTGGCAGTTAGCAAGAGCTGAACAAAGAAAGTTGTATGGGGAATCTACTACAACAGAACAATCAGTATCTGAAGAAGTACCGAGGACACCAATTCATAAAAGTTCAATCCTAGAAGAAGGTGAAGTTGATACAACAGAAGACTGAAGACTTAGATAGAACAAGATAGAAACTTTGTAATAATTGTTCAGTGCTAGAGGAACATCTATCTTGTATTTATCTTTTATGTATGAATCTGGAAAATTGTTAAATATAAAACCAGAACTTTTGTTTATTATACTACTTTCTTAGTTGTTAGTTGAGTTATCCTCTAGGAATTTGTGTGTTAAAATGTTTAACAACAAATAGGGGGAGATTGAAAGGCATATGACTAGGCCTATTTATAATAATTAGATGGCAACTCAACTCTAACTGATAAAGAGAAGTAAATACTAAACACTAAACAGGAATCAAGACAAAGACAGTCAACTAATCACAGAGGATCCAAGTATCAGAAGTATTTTGTGGGATTGCTACTCAACACTGGAAGAAGTTCATTTATATGTTCAAGCGTCAGTGAAAATAATATTGTGGTAGTACTTCTATAGAAGACAGAAAATATGGAAGTTTTCAAGTGGTTACTACAAGTAGATTCCAGAAGAAGAATGAAAACAGTGAAGCAGAGAATATGACAGAAGGCCTCTAGTTAAATGTTATTTAAATGGAGAATATTTATTGGGATGACACAAATGAACTAGACAGTACATTTGTGTGTCAACTAATATAATATTTATTCTTCATTTAATTCAAGAGGTTTCAAGATCAGAAGACGAAGAAAAGACGGGAAGATTTCAAGACTATCAGCACGGCTGCGACTAAAGATAGTATTTTAATTCTACTATCAATTGTTAATTAATTATTTAATTTATCTAATTAAATTAATTCAAGTTGAATTTAATTTAAATTTATAAATTAACTAATTAAATTAAGTAGAATTAATTTACTATAAAAGAAATGGATCAATATGACTTATATATATATATATATAAACAGCTAGTATGACTTATTTATAAGTCATACCGAATGTCTTATATATATATATATAAATAAGTCATACCGAGCTTGAATATGAATAAGTCATACCGAGCTTATTGATAAGTTATACCGAAGCATCTCAATAAGTCATACCGAGCAGAATTGATAAAGGTCATGCTGAACCAGTTTTTATTTAATTAAAATAAGTCATACCGATTTATTTTAATTAGATAAAATCAGGGTATGACTTTCAATAAGTCATACCGAATTCTAAAAGCTCATACCGACCAGGAATAAGTCATGCCCAGTCTTTTATAAGTCATACAAGTGTTAAAATAAGTCATACAGACTTATTTTCTTGAAATAAAGTCATACTCATAAAGGTCATAGCAGCCATTTCAAATCTCTATAAATATGAGATGATCTCTTCACTTTTTCAATTGTTCAACTTATCAAGAGTTAGAAAATCAGTTCAAATTCAGAAATTTGTCTGCATTGTAATATTCACAGATTTCTGTGCAAGTTTGAATATAATTGATTAAACTCGAACACTTCATGTCGAATTCGTTCTAGATTAATATATCAGTTATAAAGTCTAATCTTCATATTAATTGTGTAATACTAATCAAGTTAAAATTATATCTTTCACTTGAACAGTATTTCATTATAATTAATATTTCACGAATAATTAAAATAATATTTTTAATTCAAATTATTTCGCGATTAATTTTCAGATATTGTATTCAACCCCCCTTCTACAATATCAGGGACCAACAATGTACCTGATTTGCCCTGATCAAGCTTAGTGGTCCGCTGGCAAGAAGTCTTGGCAGGTCTAGAATCTTCCAAATTGCGCATCTTCAAAAGATCCTTGACTTACTTTAATTGCCATCATTCTTTTGAATTAATTGTATTCCAAAAAGTATTGCAACTCTTCCAACATGCTCATGTTGTACCTACTCTGCATTTACTTAGTAAAATATCTCTTGCACAAGTTTTGTTAGTAGACTCACATATAATATAATCATGGTATACTAGCAAATATATTACATTATATGTGTGCCTTATATTATAGAGAAATATGTGTATAACAACTCTACCAAAATCATTTTTAGGTAATTAGTAGTTAGAGTGTCATACCATGTCTTTGAAGATTTGCTTGAATCCCTAAATCCATTCATGGAGAGCTTGTGAAAAGAATGATATACAAATTCCTATGTATTTGCAACTTCAAAGTGTAGGAAATGTTGTACATCAACTTCAACTTCTAACTCACCATTCAGGAGTGCACTTGTTCACATTCATCTGATAGATATTCATGCTTGAATGCTCAATAGGTGTTGGGGATGTCCTGTTATTAGGTCATTAACTTGTTCATCCCTAATAGGATCAAGTCTCATCATTGGTGCTTACTGTTTGATCTTGAAAGTCCTGAAGATTTTTTTTCCATCATCATCGATACCTTCTACTTGATAGTAACCTGTAGCAACCAGTTTGGCTTTGTCCCTCATAACAATGCTAATAATCATCCAGTTTTTGAAAATTCTTAGTGTACCAATTTCAGCTTCGTCTTGTGGTCTGGGTTCCAACTTCAATAATTTATGCTTTCGAACTGATTGAGATCATCTTGCATTGCAATCACCCAATCTGGATCAATCAGTGCTTCTTCAGTATTCTTTGGGATTCCAGATTTTAGGTCCCGAAAAATATATGTTCATTTTGATTAGCACTTCTAGCTTTTACTCGATAATCTAGTTTACTAAGAACTAGACTCCAGGATTGACTTTGACTTTAAACCTTTTGTCTTGGCAGATATGTTCTTGATGTATTCCTTTGATCTTCACTGTGTTGAGTACGACTAGTAGATTCTTCTTTTATTTGCTCCCCCTGAGTTGCTGCTAGGATGTGTTGAAGATCCTTCACCTTATACAGTGGATTCTGTTAAAGTTCACGAGTTGTGTAGTTTCACTACCATTTCCACTAATAGGATCTGAATAATCATCATTATCATTGATTCCTTCTGCAATCTCAGTTTCATCATCAGTATCTGAATTTGACTCTGACGGGATGTCAAAATTCAAAGATTCAGAATAGTCTGTTAGGAATCTACATGTGATTTGATGATAACATTAATCTTAGAATCATAGAAATTTTATTTGTTGTAACTGATCAATTGATATGAAAGTTATAAATATCAATTGATCAGGAAACCATTTATCAGTTGAAATGTTTATATGAATCAACTGATAATTTAGATTGTAGCATAGGTGTACTTAGTCTATTTCAATCGATGAGGTGTAAACCAATTGATATTTTGTTCATCAATTGATGTTAGAGTCGATTGATATAGATCATCAATTGATGTGTAAATTAAACTGTTAAATTGTAATTATGAGAAGACAGGAAATTGCACAAGTGAAGGATGATCAATTGATATTGAAGCATCGATGGATGAAGGATCAATCGAAGAAGCCAAGCCAAGGATTGAAGACCATCAACTGATGTGAAGACCCATCGACTGATATATCGATTGATAACATCTATCAATCGATAAGACATCTTTTATCAATCGATGGATATAAAGATCAATCGAAGAAGTACATCAGTTGATGGATTAAAGAATGGATCAATTGATATGCTTAACAGCAAATTATCAATTGAGTGTGACAACACAGAAAGAATATCTGTTGAAGATCCAGAGAACAAAAGCACACCTATGGAAGACAGTCTAGAGTGACTGTGAAGACTCAATCAGTAGCTGTCTTTCAAACCTTTTTGTAAAATAGAAAAAGGTAAAAGGAAGGCAGGTAGAAACAATCCTAGAATAGGTATTGTAAAAGTACACTTGTAATATATAAACAAGTGTAGTAGCATTATTAGAAAACATACAAGTTAGACATTATTTTACAATCAACTGTTCAAGCTTGAGAGCACATTTGTAAGAACAGTTGATTTGTTTTCTAATCTTGTAAAAACGAAGCTAGGTTTCTTCTAACCTAGGAGCATTGAGCAAAAATACATATTGATGGAAAAACCAATCCATCAATAATTTTAAATCTCTTTGTTCAGTTTTATTTTTCAGCATTAATTTGTTCGAACTTATTCTCTCATTCTATCAAACATCAAGAACAAATATTAGAACACATAAAAAGTTTTAATATTTGTATTCAACCCCCCCTTCTACAAATATTGACATTGTTCTAAGGAATAACAATTGGTATCAGAGCAGGCTTTCAACATACAGAAAGTTTAAAGATCAAGAACAGTCAATATGGGCCAAAAAGATTCAGGTGTGAAGATTCCAGTTTTAGAGAAAGATGAATATTTTCCATGGAAGGTAAAAATGCATCTGCATCTTCTTTCTCTTGACCCTTCCTATGTTCACTGCATAGAGAAAGGTCCTCATGTTCCCATGAAGCTAGTCACAGGTGTAAACCCTGATGGAACTCCTGCACTTGACAGACATGTTCCAAAACTCATTTCTGAGTTCACAGAAGAGGATGAAAAAGAAGTACTCAAAGACAAGAAGGCTATGAACATTCTGTTTAATGGCCTAGATAAAGATATGTTTGACAATATTATAAACTGTACTTCATCAAAAGAAGTATGGGATACACTTCAAACTCTGTGTGAAGGAACTGAACAAGTAAGGAAAAACAAGATGCAACTCTTGATTCAAAAATATGAATCATTTCATTTCAAGAGTGGAGAATCTATCAATGACACCTATAGCAGATTTCAGAAGTTGTTAAATGGACTGAAGCTATATGGTAGGGTTTATGCAACTGAGGATACAAATCTAAAATTTCTTAGATCTCTTCCAAAAGAATGGAAACCAATGACTGTTTCCATTAGACAATCTCAGGACTTCAAGGATTTTACACTAGAGAAACTTTATGGTATTCTCAAGACATATGAGTTGGAAATCTAACAAGATGAAGAGATTGAGAAGAATCAAAGAAAAGAGAAAACTGTGGCTTTGGTAGTCAAGGGAAATGAAGAGAAGAAAGAAAATGGCTATGAAGAAGAGTCTGTCATGATGGCTGGTGATGTTGTTGAAGAATCATTCAAGAGAAAAGGAAAGAGCAAGTGTGAAGAAGATGAAACATGCTCTCAGGATGATTTGGATGAGATTGATGAGCACCTTGCATTTCTATCAAGGAAATTTTCAAAGCTAAAATTCAAGAAGAATCCATATGCTCAAAGGCCTGGATCCCAGTTTAGAAGCAACAATCAAAATAAAAATTTGGTTGATAGATCTAAATTCAAATGTTTTAACTGTGGATTGGCTGGTCATTTCTCAAATGAGTGCAGAAAGCCAAAACAAGAAAAGGCAAAGTCATAAGAGGGTATTGACTATAAGAAGAAATACTTTGACCTTTTAAAACAGAAAGAAAAGGCTTTTGTCACTGAGGAGAAGGACTGGGCTGCTGAGGATAGTGATTCTGAAGAATATGTCAATCTTGCATTAATGGCCAACCATGAAGATGAAGAAGCTAGTTCAGCATCCAATCAGGTATTAGCTACAAACTTTTCTGAGCTTTCAGCTGATGAATGCAATAGTACTATTAATGAAATGTCCAATGAATTGTACAATTTGCATGTCACTCTAAAATCTCTAAACAAAGAAAATCTCAAGTTAAAGAGCACCATTGATGCCTTAACTGAGAGGAATATTTTTCTTGAAAATGAACTTGTTTGTTTAGAAAGATTTAAGCAGGAAAGAAAGGATGCTAGGAATGAACTAGTAAACAGTTTGAAAAGAGAAGAATTGTTGAAAGAACAATTGGCTGAAGAAATTGAAACCATTAGCAAATGGAATAGGTCTGCTAAAACTGCCAAACAAATTATTGATGTTCAGGGTGTAGATACTCTAGGAGAACTCCCCAAATCAATAGGCAAGTCATTGGCTGATACTTCAATGGATAAAGATCAATCGACTGCTAATCCTTCATCAACTGATAAGGATTATCAATCGATTGATGCTGAATCAATCGATAAGCATCCATCGACAAGTAAATCATCAATGGCTAATAAAAAGAACAAATTTAGCACTCCTATTAAGTTTGTTAAGGAAACCAAAAATCAAGTTGAGGCTGAGGCTGAGAAAATCAACATAGGAAGCTTATCCAAGAAACAACTAAAAGAAAAATTAGAAAAGATAGCACATGTGGAAATTACTCAACCCAAGTCTGAGAAAAAGAAAAAGAATAGGAATGGTAAAGTAGGCATAAATAAGCACAACAACTACACTCCTGATATGTATGCCCCTAGAAAGGTATGTGCTAAATGTGGTAGTGTAAATCATTTGTCCATGCAATGCAAGAATGAAAAGAAGTCTATATCTGCAAATGATTTAAATATACATGCCATGACTGCAAATGCCATGTTTACCAATCCTATGCTCATGAATGCCATGTCTTCTAATTTGGTTGCACCTAATGTTCATATGCCTTATGCACAAGTTCCATACATGTATAATCCCTTCTTTGCATATTCTAATATGAACATGCCTGGTATGCCATGGAACATGCCTAATGTAAATGATGAAATCCATGGAAATTCTGCCATGAGTTCTAAGGTGTCAAAGCACTAAAAGTCAACTCCCAAAGATAAAGTGGATTTAAACCCACCAAAACAAAAGGAACCTAAGTTGACAACAGGGGCTCAGGCTGCAACTAATAAAAGAGGACCCAAGGCAAGTTGGGTACCAAAAGCAACTTGATTGTTTTATGTGTGTGCAGGGAAACAGGAAGAAAAATCTCCGGTATTTGGATAGTGGATGTTCAAGGCACATGACTGGAGATTTGTCCCTGCTCACAAAGTTTGTGGAAAAGGCTGGCCCATGAGTTACTTTTGGAGATAACAGCAAAGGTTTTACTCTGGGATATGGCTCAATTGCAAAAGAAAATGTTATCATTGAAACTGTAGCACTGGTTGATGGATTGAAGCACAATCTGCTCAGTATAAGTCAACTGTGTGGTAATGGTAATGGTGTGTGGTTTACAACTGAATCATGCATCATAGCCAACAAAGAATCTGGTGAAATTCTCTTAACGGGAGAAAGAAAAGGAAATGTCTATGTGGCTGATTTTCTCTCTGTAAAAGCAAATTCAATGACATGTCTACTTAGCAAAGCCAATACAGATGAAAGTTGGATTTGGCACAAGAAACTAGCCCATTTGAATTTCAAAGCCATGAATTTATTGGTTAGAAAGAATCTGGTTAGAGGCATTCCACAGATGGAATTCACCAAGGATGGACTATGTGATGCCTGTCAAAAGGGAAAACAAAGAAAAGCATCATTCAAGTCAAAGTCTGAATCATCAATTGATAAGCCTCTGGAATTACTGCACATGGACTTATTTGGACCAGTCAACATCATGTCAATTGCCAAAAAGAAATATGCCTTAGTAATTGTGGATGACTTCACAAGATTTTCATGGGTATATTTCTTACATTCCAAGGATGAGGCAAGCAAATTAATTATAATCATGTGAAGAATGTTGACAATGGTACTGAATGGAAGGTCAAGAAATTTAGAAGTGATAATGGTACTGAATTCAAGAATTCAACCATGAGAGAATTCTGTGAAGAAAAAGGTATCACTCATCATTTCTCTGCTCCAAGAACTCCACAGCAAAATGGAGTAGTTGAAAGGAAAAATAGGACCTTAATTGAAGCTGCTAGAACTATGTTAGAAGAAGCAAAACTACTTACATACTTCTGGGCAGAAGCAATTAATACTGCTTGTTACATTCAAAATATCTCCATGGTCAATAGATTTCAAGGCAAAACACCATATCAATTGATAAAGAAAGACAAGAAGCCAACAATTAATTTTCTTCATGTCTTTGGCTGCAAATGCTTTGTACTGAGAAATCAAGGTGATAATCTAGGAAAATTTGAAGCCAAAGATGATGAAGCTATATTTGTTGGATATGGAATAACAACCAAAGCATACAGAGTCTACAATCTTAGATTACACATTGTTATGGAATCTATGCATGTAGTCTTTGATGACAAGAAAATTCAAGGGTTGTTTGATGAAGGATTTCATGATCTATTACATTTTGAAAATGAATCCACAAGTAATATTGAAGATAGTGATGATGATGTGGAAAACACAAGAGTTCAAGTACCTAGAATCCTCCCATCAATTGATGTCAATGCATCAACAGATAACTTATCAGTTGACAATCATCAATCAACTGATAATACATCAATTGATAATCATTCGATGGATATCAACTCTGCTCAACAATCTTCAAGTAGAGTGTCCATCTCAGGGGGAGGGTTCTCAAATAGTCAATCACATCACAATGATCATAACACTTCCAATGATCATGAAGCATCATCTTCAAGGACAAATTTACCATCACAAAGGAAATGGACAAAAAGCCATCCCTTTGAATTAATAATTGGAGATGCAAATGATGGTGTCAAAACTAGAAGTGCAACTCAAAATGAATGCTTGTATAGTAGCTTCCTGTCTCAAGAAGAACCAAAAAGGATTGAAGAAGCCTTGAATGATCCTGATTGGATAATTGCTATGCAAGAAGAGTTGAATCAATTCGAAAGAAACAAGGTATGGAAGCTGGTGCCCAAACCAAAGAACAAGTCTATCATTGGTACAAAATGGGTGTTTAGAAACAAAATGGATGAATCTGGTACAGTAACAAGAAATAAAGCAAGATTAGTGGCAAAGGGTTATTCACAAGAAGAAGGCATAGATTTTGATGAAACCTTTGCACCTGTTGCAAGGTTGGAAGCAATCAGAATCTTCTTAGCATATGCTGCTCATGCAAATTTCAAGGTGTATCAGATGGATGTGAAAAGTGCTTTTCTCAATGGAGAACTAGAAGAAGAAGTATATGTAGAACAACCTCCTGGTTTTATTGATCCTATTCATCCTGGATTTGTATACTATCTTCTCAAGGCACTTTATGGATTAAAACAAGCACCTAGAGCCTGGTATGACACCTTGTCTAAATTCTTGATTGAGAATCACTTCACAAGAGGTACTGTTGATAAAACTCTCTTTCATAGAAATGTAAATGGCTCTATGATTCTTGTTCAAATCTATGTAGATGACATTATTTTTGGCTCAACTAATGAAAAACTTTGTAAAAAGTTTGCTAAGTTGATGCAGAGTAAATATGAAATGAGCATGATGGGAGAACTTACCTACTTTCTTGGCTTGCAAATCAAACAAGTCAAAAATGGTATTTTCATAAATCAAACCAAATATATTTCTGATTTATTAAAGAGATTTGATTTAAGTGAATGTTCTTCTGCTAAAACTCCCATGGCCACTGCAACTAAACTTGAATTAAACACTAAGGAAGCAATAGTGGACATTTCAAGTTATAGAGGCATGGTTGGCTCATTACTTTATTTAACTGCAAGTAGGCCAGATATAATGTTTGCTACATGTCTTTGTGCTAGGTTTCAAGCTGATCCTAGAGAATCTCATTTGATTGCAATAAAAAGAATATTCAGATATCTCAAAGGAACTCCAAATCTTGGAATTTGGTATCCTAGAGATTCTGGATTTGATCTAATTGGCTATTCAGATGCAGATTATGCAAGTTGCAGAATTGACAGAAAAAGTACAACAGGCTCCTGTCAATTTCTAGGAAATAAGCTTGTTTCATGGTTTAGCAAGAAGCAGAATTCAGTGTCTACATCTACTGCAGAGGCTGAATACATTGCAACTGGAAGTTGCTGTGCACAAATATTATGGATGAGGAATCAACTACTTGACTATGGGTTCAACTTGAACCAGATTCCTATTTTCTGTGATAATACAAGTGCCATTGCTATAACAGAAAATCCTGTGCAACATTCCAGAACCAAGCACATTGATGTAAGGTATCACTTCATTAGGGAACATGTAATGAATGGTACAGTTGAATTACATTTTGTCCCTAGTGAAAGACAACTTGTAGACATTTTTACCAAACTATTAGATGAATCTACCTTCAATAGATTGATCTGTGATTTAGGAATGCTTAATTATTTTTAATCCTTTAAATGTCTGACAAGTTATGTAATTATATTGATGGTAGCCATTGATTATGTTAAATTATTGATTCTTCAATAATCAACTGATAAATATTTTACATATCAATGGATATTATTAGAGCTGTCGACAGATAAATATATCAATTGATGATATATTTGTTTATCGATGGATAGGGGTAACTATCGACAGATAGATATATCAATCAATGATATATTTGTCTATCGATGGATAATTGTACCTATCGATGGATAAGAAATTTATCAATCGATGACCTGGAATTTTAATAGTCCAAGTCATCAATCGATCTGTACAAACTCTAGCCGTTGATTACTTATTTTATCAATTGATTAATACACACACTCCTGTATGTATATCAGTCGATTGCCAAAATTGGTAACTTTTACTCTTAAATACTCTTCCAACGGTCAATTTTGTTCTATTTTGAGTAAGTAATTGATTGAGAAATCAGTAAATATAAATAGTGAGATTAAAACATCTTTTAATTCTTACTTGCAATTTTTTTTTACTAACGACTTCTCTATCTCTTTCTCTTTATCAATCTTTGAACTTACTCTGTATCTATCTCTTGCTAAGAACCCTAAACTGCTACTGTCTAATTATTGTTTCTGTTATAATTACTAACAAGTTTGCCAGTTAATTCTATTATAAATCTTCAAACTCGACAATGGCGTCTTCAAAGAAAGTCTCACAATCTGGATTCTACTATGAGCTCAACAACTTCGTTGCTTGCACTATGGTGGAGGAAGCCCCAACAGAATTCCATCCTCTAATGGAATTTCTAAAGAATTCAAAAATTTCAAAGGCCCTCTCAGAAGCACCAAAAATAGTGTGCAATCTAGTTGAAGAATTCTGGACAACAGCAGAAGTAGCAGATGATTTTTCTACAATCTCCTTTGATTGCAAAGGACAAAGGTATATTCTAACCACTGTGGTCTTGGGTGAGTGTTTAAATATTCCGTCAAATAATACTGAAAATGTACCCACTGACACAGATATTAGAAACATGCTTAGGGAAATCAATTATACTGCTCCTGATGCTAGTCTAGGTAGTATTGTTAGAAAGAATCTAAGAAAAGAATGGTCATATTTCTTTGATGCTTTAATAAAGTATTTTTCTGGTAAGGTTAGTAATTTTGATGCAATAACACCAAGTATGCAACAAGTAGGGTATAACATTTTATATGATAGATATCATAATTTAGGAAGCCTGTTACTCAATGAAATATCTACCAAATTGGGGAATAAAATAAATAGATCTAATCATATTTATTATGCAAGATTTATTATGATTATTATTAACTACTTTGTCAAGGATATTGAGATTGACAGGAATACAGAAATTTTGGATTTCTGGACTCAAAACAAAAGGGTCTTTAAAGACTTGGTTAGGATCAATCTTCACAGCAATGTGGAATTGATCTATCCCCCTTTTGTTCAGGTATTTATCTCTACTTTAAACTCCTCAACCTAATTCTTCTTTGCCTTCTGTGACTATGGAGGGTGGTAGTAATGACCCCAACCCTCCTACCCAAGCCACACAACCAATCTCTAAATCCAAATCTAAGAAACCAACCTCAACAGGTTCTCAAAAACCTGCTGTTGTAAAAACCAAGAAAAGAAAATCAACTATTGTGGTAGATAGATTAGAGGAGGATGTAAGTGGTGAGGGAACTGGGGAACATCAAAGAACCCAGAAGGATGAAAATTATTCTATGAGCCTTAACTTCAAACTTGACAAGATACTCATATTAATCTTCAATAAATATCAATATCCTCCAAACACACGAAAGAGCTTTAGTGTTTGCTTCTGACTGGCCATTTACTCATATGATGTCTTTTCACCATCTTGTTGATTAAAGAAATATGCTGTGTTAATTGATTCAGCTTCAAAGTACCCTTTTTAGTGCAAAATTTATATAGAACTTCATTCGCAAAATTCAGTTCCATTATCTGACTTCAAAGTTCTCACAACTTACTTTGCTTCCAACTTGATCTTCCTGATGTTATCAATCACCATTTGTGATGTATTATATGTTGAAAGCACGGACAACACCAAATTGTAACTAGGGTTGTCATAAACCACCACTAAGCATATTTCTTCCATGACATAATTTGCTTCAGTGTGATGTTTTCATTGACTTCCCTATGTGACATACTTCAAAATGTCCTTCTAGATAGAATTCCATATGAAGCAGTCCTCTCACCAATTTTATCTTTATCGGAGAATCCATTTTCTTGTTGACAAAGTGTGAGAGCTTCTTATGCCATAGCTAACTCTATATTGATGAAGTTTTACTGAAAAGTTCACTTCACCTTTGCATACATAATCCATGTCAGCTATGAACAAACTTCCTCACTCTCAGTTTGAGTGAGCTTCCAACCTTCTTATTTTAGATCAAACACTTTTCCTTTTCAATACTTTTCCAGAAAACCCTTGGCAAAGAATTCTCCAGTGCCATGTAGATAGTGCTTAAATCCTTCCACAAGAAAGATGCTTCCACTTATGACAATTCCAAAATCATGATAGCCAAATCCCTTGTACATCCTTTGCTATCATCTCCAAAGGTTACCATTGGGTAGGCTTTCTCAACTAACTGTGATGTGAGAGCTTCAATCTTAATCATATGCCTCGTACAATAAATATCACGAAGTCACATAACTTTTGTCTTTTGTTATATACTCTACAATCACAAATGATTAAGTTTCTTGGTACTCAACTTCAATTGAGTCCAGATGAGTTAGAGTTATTGTTTTCAACAATGGTAACAACAACTTCAATATGCATATTAGAAAATTCAGTACTGTCTACTTTAATCATTCTACACAAGTGTAAATGTTGTAAAGCAGATTACAAATATTCAATAATTTTCTAAAAGCACATGGATAGAAGAACGAATAAGTTAATTACTAATTCTTCCTAATCCATTTTTGTTATTGTCTAACATTTTAACTATCTCTACTTACCTAAGTCAGTTTTAGATTAAGCTTCGAATCTATAAATGTTACTGACTAATTAGATAATTCTACCATCTTTTAATCTTATACTCCTTAACAAGCAATACATAAACTTATTTGACATTTAAGTGCAACTATGTGTGTGAGAGCAAATCATGTGAAAATAAGCACATAAATAATTTCAAGAATATGCAGAATATTTGAATAATACATTATGAGCAATATCAAATTCGACATACACTTAACAAGTCATTCATAGGAATAAATATGAAATATATGATCTATGACCTATTTATCTATTAGCAATTTTCACAACATTAGCCGAAGTATTAAATCACAGAAGATTTAAATCAAGTTCCACCAAATGTTTAGGGATACACCTACCTAGAACACCATATCTAATTCTATATATTCATTTTACTGCATATAAAATAAAGTATGAAATGTACTTATTGAAACTCATGAATTCTAGCATGCAATCTTATTTTAGAAATTAATTAAGCATTTAAGTCCTAAGATGCTAACATGCTGACATGAATATAATACATTTCAATACCTAATAATCATACAGTTCTGAATTAGATAAACATATAATAGTTAGAATGTGTACCTGTGAAGTGCTTAGTGATTCATCTCCAGTATTGGTCATTGATGCTAGATATCCATTTGGTTCATCACTGTCACTAATAGAATCAGCTTTGCATCTAACTTCACCAACAAATGCTTTCCCTTGCTGCATCTTTACTAATGCCTGAGATTCCTGCTTCAATCCAACACAGTGTATGCCATCTTTTGCTTGTACAAGCTTCTTCAAAATTTGTAGCAAACCCCTGATCTTGTCTTTCTAATATAAACCATCCATGTTTTGCAACCGCCTCTTGAACTGATCTTGAAAATCTCCTTCATGAAATCTATAGGTAAGGACCTTAGATTCAGAAATGGAATTCCGTCTGAATCTGATATCACTGAACTTCCTATTGCCCTGCAGGCTTGACTTGCAGTCTAGTTCTCAAGATATTCCAAGGTGTCAAATTCACTTATAACACCTTGACCACTACTTCGAGCTACTACATCTTTAATTCAGCTTCTAGGATCATTTTGTTTTTATTATGAGGTTCTCAACCTTGACTTCAATCAAATTTTGTTCTCGGGTCACAAATACAGTGGATATGCTAACAATCTGCTTTACCAAATTTTATCTTCTTCAGCTCTTGTTCTAGTTCATAGGCCTTTAGCACATACTGAAAGGCATATGACTAGGCCTATTTGTAATAATTAGATGACAACTCAACTCAGATACGAAATAGTAGTAAATAATAAATATCAAACAGGAATCAAGACAAAGACAGTCAACTAGTCACAAGGAATCCTAGTATCAGAAGTACTCAGTTGAAGCTACTACTCAACACTGGAAGAAGTTCATTTATTTGTTTAAGCGTCAGTAAAATTAAATAAAGTAGTAATTCAAAAGAATTCAGAAGATACAGAAGATTTTAAAGTCGCTACTACATGAAGATTCCAGAAGAAAAAGAATAGAAGAGGGAAGACAGAAAAGAAGAAGGCCACATCTTTAAAATGTTAAGAATGGAGAATATTTATTGGTTTGACACAAATGAACTAGACAGTACATTTGTGTCAAATTAATTTACTATAAAAGATTTAGTTAATATTACTTTTGAAATAACTCAAATTACCTTTTAAAAAGAAAGGTAATACTGAATTACCTAGTTAAAAAGGTAATTCTGAGCTATTTAAAAAAGTAATACCGAGTCGTGTAAAAAGGTAATACCGAATTACCTATTTAAAAAAAGGTAATACCGAGTCTTGTGAAAAAAGTAATACCGAATTACCTATTTAAAAAGGTAATACCGAATTTCCTTCTTAAAAAGGTAATACTGAATTACTTTTTGAAAAAAGGTAATACTGAATTACTTTTTGAAAAAGGTAATACCGAATTACTATTTGAAAAGGTAATACCGAATTTTCAAAAGTAATGCCCAGCTTTTTCAAAGGTAATTCTAGGCTTATTTCTCAGATTAAAAGGTAATGCTGAAAAGTAATGCTCAGCTTTTCTAACCTCTATAAATATGAGGAGATCACTTCTCATTTCTGTTGTCGTTAAAAACATTCAAATTCAGAAATTTGTATGCATTGTAATATTCACAGATTTCTGTGCTTAGT
Source organism: Oenanthe sinensis (assembly GCA_028671895.1). Taxonomy (NCBI): domain Eukaryota; kingdom Viridiplantae; phylum Streptophyta; class Magnoliopsida; order Apiales; family Apiaceae; genus Oenanthe; species Oenanthe sinensis. The sequence goes on from CM053807.1 coordinate 18,760,604, forward strand.
TTGGAATATAATTGTTAAACTCGAACAATTCATGTCAAAATTGTTCCAGAACATTTAATCAATTATATTCACCTTGATCATATTAATTTTGTAATACTTTTCAAGTTAAAATTTATATCTTATACTTGAACCGTATTTCAACTTAATTAATATTTCATGATTATTTAAAATAATATTTTACAATACGAAATTCCGCGAGAAATTCAGATATAGTATTCAACCCCCCCTTCTACTATATCAGGGACCAACAATTGGTATCAAAGTTGGTTGATATCTTTTTATCAGATCCAAAACCAAAAATTCCGCAACTCATACACAAATCAAAAAATATTTTTAATTCGAAATCATTTTTTATTCGAAATAATTTTTTCACTAAAAATTGTTTTTGATCAAAAATTGTTTTCAGTCAAAAATTAAAATATTTTTTTGAAACACTTAATTTTTAAATCTTATTAAGATGAGTACCCAGAAAGTGACTAGTATCAAAATTCCACAGTTCGACATAGAACACTACAATCTGTGGAAACATAAAATGCTACTGTTTATCGGGATTGCAAATCCGAAGTACGCATTAGTCATGGCCAAAGGTGTTGAGCCCCCTATATCAGTTATTCTCGAACATACGGTAGATGGGGTCGTAATCCCCCACAGACAGTTTCTGAAAAGTCCGGCAGACTATATAGATGAAGAAGCAGAAGTTGTGTCCCTTGATAATAACCTGAAGCTTATATTAATTGAATCCCTGGACTACGTAATGTACAATCAAGTAGTCAATTGCAAAAATGCAAAACAGATCTGGGAAACAATTGAAATTATCAATGAGGGAACTGAAGAAGTAAAGGAGAATAGACTGGAGATCCTGACCTCCCAATATGAGCAGTTTAGATCCAACCCTAGAGAGGGTATCTCTGACGTGTTTCAGAGACTAAACAAACTGATGAATGAGCTCAATATGAATGGAAAGTTTTATCAGAACCAGGAGGTGAACAGGAAGTTTTTGCTGACCTTACCAGAGCATCTGGAACACAGGATTGCAGCCATCCGGGAACCTAGGGACATGAAAGAGGTAACCCTAGAAAGACTCTGCGGAGTTTCAAAAACTTATGAGCTGAAACAGATCCAAACCAGAGAGATGTATGGAAGAGGTAAGGTACTGAGTTCCTCCAAGGCTTTATTGGTAGAAGCACCAGAGAAAGTAGAAGTGAAGGCTGTTGCACCTTCTAACAGTTCAACAGAGTATGTGGTTCCAGAACCTGGACATACTTCTGACAAACAAGAAGATGGTGAGTTCTACTCGCTGGAAGAACTAGATCAGCTGGAAGATGAATCTCTAGCTATGGTTGCCAAGAAGTTTGGCAACATGAGATTCCGAAGAAACTCCTCATTCAGAGTTAAGCCTAATTTTGGAAGATTCTAAAAAGGAGGTTCTTCGACAGCAGTATCAAAAAGTGGCTACAAGACCGGCTTAGTTGATAGAAGCAAGTTTCGTTGCTTCAACTGTAATGAGCTAGGCCACTTCGCGACTGAGTGTAAGAAGCCTAAGCAAGGGAAAAAGAGAGAGTCTTACGAAGAGCTCAAAGAGAATTATGATGCGCTCGTGAAATAGCATCAGGGAAAGTCCTATCTGGCAGAGGGCAGAAACTGGGATGACTCAGATAATGATGATGAGGAAGAGCTGGGAAATCTTGCTCTTATGGCTTCATCCGAGGAATCACTATCTCCCACCCGTCAAGGAGGAATAGAGGTAAATCCTTCGTGCCGTAAGATGTTTGCTCTGCTAGGAAAAGAACTAGATGGCGAAAGAGATAAAGTTAAGAAACTCAGACTCAAAGTCAAGGAGTTAGTTGATGAGACTGAAGTTCTTAAACAGTTAAAAAGAAATCATGGCAAGTTGACTGTTAAGTTGACTGAAGACTTAGCTGTTCAAGTCAGTAAAGTCAGTTGTTATGTTGTAGTAGAAACTAATCTCAGAAACCAGATAGAAGAAGAAATGAAGAAGTGTTTTGCATATAAGAATTCCTCATATATTGTAAAGAACCTAGTTGACCAACAAGAAATAAGTCGTAAAGTTGGAATAGGCTTCGAGTACAATAAATCTGTAGGAAAGCCAAGCAACATAACCCCCTTTAGAAAAAGTTTTGTAGAAAGGGGTATCCCACATGTTGTTAAAGACACACCTAAACCTCTCTTCATAACACCGATAGCTGAACCCATCCTTGAGAGCTCTGTACTGATTGCATATGAAATGCAGTTGGAAGATCTTGAGGAAGAGAAGAAGAGAGGAGAACAGGTTAAGGACATAAAAAGAGTTAATGTCCAGAAAGAGAAGAGTGCACCGGAGACACCAGTGAAAGATGAGGGAACTTCTAAGTCGCCCAATCCTGGTATAGGTGCAAAAGACTTAAAGAATAAAACGAACAGACCTAACACATTTGTTAACAGTAGGAACAGTAACAATACATTTCATTCTACTGAAAACTTCAAATCTACTGATAAAATTGAAGTAAAATCTGTTAAGCCCCCTACTGTATTGAATAACATGCCTACTATTGATGCTTTCCATAAACCTTGTTGTATAATGAATTGTATGTTATGTGCTTTTAATGCTATGACTGCTTACTTTAAACGCATGATAGTTAAGAAAGATAACATGACACCTAGACAACACATCAATAATAAATTTGCTAAATCCAAGACTGCGACTCCTTCACCTGAGAAGAAGGAATCATATATTCCTAAGTCTAAACAGAAAGTTGTTAAGACTATTTTTAGGAAGGTAGGAACAGTCAATGAAGATAATAATGTTATTCGAAAAGGATATGTTGTCAATTCTTTAAGTTTGCCGGGCCCAATCAATTTTGGGCTCCGAAGACGAATTAATCCGTTTGACAATTGCAGGGAGTTAAACAGCTAAACTGAGTTATATGGATCCTTGACAGCGGATCTTCAAGACATATGACCGCAGATAGAGCCCTGCTATCAGACGTGATTGAAAGAGCTGGCCCAATCGTCACCTTTGGAGATAACAGTAAATGAATGACTACGGGATATGGCAAGGTAAATACTGGAAATGTTATCATTGAAAACGTCTCTTTAGTGGAAGGACTTAAGCACAATCTACTCAGCGTCAGTCAATTTTGTGATAAAGGGTACAAAGTAAACTTTATCAAGGAGAAATGCTTAATAGCTCATTCTAAAGATAACAAACTGGCCTTGCGTGGAGTAAGGAAAGGAAACTTGTACGTAGCCGATCTCAATTCAGGAACTGAAGATGAAGCAAAATGTTTCTACTCAAAGGCTTCATCAGAAGAAAGCTGGCTATGGCACAAGAAACTCTCACATCTAAACTTCAAAACAATGAACTCTTTAGTTAAGAGGGATTTGGTGAGAGGACTGCCTCCGATAGAATTTACACAAGAAGGATTGTGTGAGGCATGTCAGAAAGGGAAGTCAAAGAAAACAACTCACAGAGGCACATACACTACAAACATCACTGAACCACTTCAACTCCTACACATGGATTTATTTGGTCCAGTAAATATTCTGTCTATGTCAAGAAAAAAATACGCCTTAGTGATTGTGGATGACTTCACAAAATATACATGGGTTTTATTCTTGAACTCAAAGGATGAAACTCCACATTTGGTGATTGATCATATAAAGCTGATTGAGTTAGATTCAAAGTTAACTATCCGGGCTATCAGATCAGATAATGGAACAGAATTCAAAAATGAAGTTCTGAATAACTTCTGCTCAGACAAGGGGATAACAAGGCAATATTCAGCGCCAAGAACTCCGCAACAAAATGGAGTTGTAGAAAGGAAAAATAGAACCCTGATTGAAGCTGCAAGGACAATGCTAAGTGAATCAAGGTTACCCATCTACTTCTGGGCTGAAGCAGTTAATACAGCTTGTTATACTCAGAATCGAACTCTGATCAACAAAGATCATATGAAAACTCCCTATGAATTAATGGATGGCAAGAAACCAACTCTCAAATACTTTCATGTATTTGGAGCCAAATGCTTCGTACTAAAGGATGGAGATGAACATCGTGGCAAGTTTGAGGCCAAGGCACATGAAGCTATTTTTGTCGGATATTCAAGAAGAACATATAGGGTGTACATAATTGATCAGCACCAAGTGAAGGAAAGTGTCAATGTAACTTTTGATGACACTAAACTCCCAAGTATCTAAAATGAAGATTCTTCTGAGTCATTAAAATTCGACGATTATCCAGACTCACATTCTGATGACAAAGAAGCACTTGAGGTTGCAACAGGAAATGATGATGACAATAATAATGATGATTCAGGTAATAGTGGTGGAAATAACGGTAACACTGGAGATACCACCAATACCAGTGGTGGATCAACAAGTCATCCTGGCAGCAACTCAGGGGGAGATGAAGGATCAACTGGCAGAACACAACATCACAATGAATTTCGAGGCGAATCATCAAGATCAAATTTACCCAGAGAAAGGATATGGAGCAGAGATCATCCTTTTGAATTGATCATAGGTGATCCAGATGTTGGAGTTAGAACCAGAAGTGCAACTTCAAATGAATGTCTATTTTCAGTTTTTCTATCTCAAGAAGAACCAAAGAAATTGAAGATGCTCTAACTGATCCAGATTGGGTTCTTGCCATGCAAGAAGAGCTCAATCAGTTCAAGAGACAAGAAGTCTGGACACTGGTACCCAGACCTAAAGATAGATCTGTTATTGGCACGAAATAGGTATATAAGAACAAGTTAGACGGTGATGGCATTGTTACAAGGAACAAAGCCAGACTGGTTGCTAAGGGTTACTCTCAGGAAGAGGGAATTGATTATGATGAGACCTACGCACCAGTTGCAAGACTTGAAGCCATCAGGATATTTCTGGCATTCGCAGCACATTCCAATTTTAAAGTCTATCAAATGGATGTGAAGAGTGCATTTCTGAATGGAGAGCTAGAAGAGGAAGTATATGTGGAACAGCCCACTGGCTTTGAAAATCCAGAGTTTGCTGATTTTGTGTATTTTCTATTCAAAGCCCTCTATGGACTCAAGCAAGCACCGAGGACATGATTTGCTAAGTTAATGCAGAGCAGGTATGAAATGAGCATGATGGGTGAGCTGTCATTCTTCCTTGGATTACAAGTAAAGTAAAAGGAAGATGGGATTTTTATTTGTCAATCAAAGTACGTAAGGGATCTTCTGAGAAAATACAGTCTAGAAGATTCTTCACCGGCAAAACCCCCAATGCCAACAGCCACTAAGCTTGACAAAGATGAAACTAGTAAGAAAGTTGACATCACAAGCTACAGAGGTATGATAGGCTCATTGTTATATCTAACTGCTAGTAGACCCGATATAATGTTTGCAACGTGCTTATGTGCAAGGTTTCAATCTGACCCAAAAGATTCTCATCTTATAGCCGTAAAACGAATTTTTAGATATCTGAAGGGTACACCAAATCTTGGAATTTGGTACCCTAAAGATACAGGTTTTGACCTAATAGGCTATACAGATTCAGATTATGCAGGGTGCAGGATGGACAGGAAAAGTACGTCTGGAAGCTTTCAGTTTCTAGGAAGACGGTTGATCTCCTGGTACAGCAAGAAACAGCACTCAGTGTCTACCTCAACAGCCGAAACAGAATATATAGCGGCAGGTAGCTGTTATGCACAGATCTTGTGGATAAGGAATCAGCTAAATGACTATGGACTTGCGTTGAACAAAATCCCAATTTTTTGCGACAACACAAGTGCTATAGCAATTTCCAACAATCCTGTACAACATTCGCGAACCAAGCACATTGACATTAGGTATCATTTTATCCGAGAGCATGTCATGAATGGAACTGTGGTGCTACATTTTGTACCCACAGAAGATCAACTAGCCGACATCTTCACGAAACCACTTGATGAATCCACTTTCTCTAAGTCGGTTAGTGAACTAGGGATGTTAAATAATGGCTAATTTTTGGTTGCTAGGAATTAATTTAAGCTCATAAATATTAAATGTTAATATTTAAAAAATTTATGAGACTTGAATTAATAAAATCCTAGGACTTATGATTTTTTGGAAAATTATCTTAAGACTAAATTAATATTCTTAAAAGATAATTATTTCAATTATAGCATAAGTAACTTTGTTTAACTTAAGCATTATTTTATTTTATTTTTAATTATTATAGCACATATATATAAATGAGTATGTTATTAATTAATCAATTAATTTACTCATTAAATTAATTCAAACTTGATTTAATTTAATTTTTAATTAATTAGAACAATTAATAATATAAATATTTACTATATGTCTTTAATAATTAATGAGCTTGTAAATAATTATTGTTATTTAATTAAATCTAACAATCGAATAAAATTTTTAATATTTTATTTCGAATTTAGAATTAATTAATACATATATATGTTTTCTTTGCTCAGCATTACTTTTATTATAATTCTCAGCATTACCTTTTTTAATAAGAATCTCAGCATTATTTTTTAAACTCGGCATTACCTTTTATATATTAAAACTCGGCATTACTTTTAAAAAGTAATACCGAGTCATATATAAAAGTAATACCGAGTATAATAAAAACTAATACCGAGTATAATAAAAAGTAATACTGACCGTTAATATACTATATCATATATATATATACACACGACTGCTATACACACATATATAATCGATCATCTGTTTTTTTTAAAAATCGATCGATTTTCATCAAATCTTCAACTGATTCAGTTGTTGTTCGTCTTTATAAGTGTTATCACTTGCTAGTGTGGCTAAAATCATCTGTTCTACTCGAATTGCTGCCGATTTTTGGACTGATTTTCAAAAACCCGACTGTTTTTTTCTGATCTGATTTTGTTACTTAGACTGGTTGTGATTAATTCTTGAAGATTAGAGAACGGTTGTTATAGTAAGGCTGTGTATTGTAGTTCTTAATCAAAGTTTTGGGATGCCTTGTTCGAATTTGGGTGGTTAAGGGTGTGATTAGTGATTAATTTTCGGATTAATTAAGTAAGTTATATTTAAAAGCATTATAATGGTTGATAATTGTGAAATTTTCAAGACTAATTTTGTAGGTTATTTTAACCCAGTGAACTATTCAATCGAGAGGTTTCGACCGTGGATCATATTTTTAAATGAACACTCACTTATTAGAACAGCCATTACCCTTGATACCCCTCTAATAGTTGATGTACTAAGGGCCTTGTACTCGACTGCTACGAACATGACAGTTGGAGAAAGAGTACAATTTTCCTTCACCTTCGGAGAGCATGAGTACATGGTGACTGAAGATGATGTAAATAGAATTTTAGGGTTTCCAACTGAAGATTTTGTTGACCCTCCAACTGCTCCAGAGTTAATTAATTTTTTCCAAGCCATTTTATATCAAGGGGAAATTAATTTGGTAAAAATGAGCAAATCCAAGCTGGTTAGTGAATGGACCTACTTCTTTGATACACTGGCCAAGGTATTTTCACCTACGACAAAAGGGAACTTCAACAATCTCTCCTCTCTTCTACAAATCATTGGGTATTCTATGGCCCACAATATGAGGATAAATTTTGGAAGAATTGTGTTAGCTAAAATTATCAAGAAGATGGGGACACCAGAGAGCAGAGAACAAATTGTACTATTCTATTATCCAAGATTCTTAATGCTATTCATAAATGATCTTGTTTCAGATGAGGATAAGGCTCTGTTTCAGAACAGCAGAATAGAGATTTCTCCCACCCCTCAGAAAAATCTCTTCACAATGTTAGGGAATAAGGCTAAGTTCCCTGACATACCAATTGTGAGGACTCAATATATGGGTGAGATCCTAGATCAAATTGCAAATCCAGATCTGGCTCAACAGGCAGAGCTAGAGCCAGAGCAGGAAGATGAATTGCAAGTGGCTGCACAGCTATTGGTTGAAGCTGCTAATCAAGCTCAAAAGGAACTAAATGAACAACAGGTATTATTTCATACCCTGGGTTCTATTTTCCTTCCTATAAATGTATGTAGTCCACTTGTAGATTTATCTGTAGCAGACTATGATTGTGTTCTTACACTCCAGGATATCAGCTACGAAACTGAAAACACACAGGTTCTGTCCCAAGCTGAATTAGAGCCTCAAACAGTTTCTCCTTCATCCTCCTCTTTTGTACAAGTCATAAAAAGGAAGAAACCTGTCAGAATAATTAGGGGTCTTGGTGCTGATGTGAGTGAACCCGCAGCTCTGTCTCCTCCTTCTAAAAAATCTAGATTTGAACCTGAGACAACTGCAGCCTCAACCTATTCCGGTCAATAGGATATGGATTTTGACATGGCCATCCAAGATTCTCTAGATACACTTGCTCAACCAGGTGATCTAATTCACTGCTCGGCTACATCATCAGATAGTGAGGAAAACACACTGCTAGCAATCACACTAGCAGGACCTTCACTTGAAGAAATACAAACACAGGAGGGCACATTTGTTGAAGAAAATGTTTTTAATGAAAACACGTCGGAGGCCACCTATGTTGTGGACCATGACATTTTCGATGCAGTGCAGCATCAGATACCCTCCGAGGTACTAAGGAGCACCACAGACTCTCAAGAGCCTATCATTACATTGTCTAAGGTGGTGACTCCGCTGGATTTCTTTCATCCAGTTCTCTTACGAGAAGATCTCGAATCCACTGGTGGGTTTGAGAGGCAACCACTCTTTAGAGGGAGTTGGGGCTCCATTTACGGAGCAGCTACGTCAGTAGCGGAGCCACTTCAAGTCAAACATGTTGAAGACGCGCCTTCACGGGCATCAGAAGAGCATTACGACTCTTCAAAAGCTATTGTTGTATTTACAGGTATAGCATATGGAACTGGAGAGGAGCTAAACACTAGTGATGTGAGGCAAACACAAAGTGAAACACATGCACAGAGTGACAGTGAGCTAAACAGGAGTGCAGGTGAGTTGAGTGCACACACACACAGTGAACTATTATCTAAAATGGAAGCTCTCCAGAAGGAAATGCAAATTGTTCAGGCTGAGTTGGTAAAAGTTAAAGCACAAGCAGAAGAGAAGTCTACATCTGCCTCTGTAACACAACAGCTGGCAATTATGCGAAACGATGTTGAAAGTGTCAAGTCATCTATACTTCTTAAAACTCAAAATATCCAGGATGCGCAGAATCTTATTGCTGAAGATATGAAAGAAGTGAGCAAATTACATGAAAGAATTGATGACGTTGAGAAAAGTTTAACCCTCACAATCATTGAAAATGAAAAGATTTCTACTCAACGATTCAGCAAACTGGATGATGGCATGACGCATTTGAATGAAGGAATGAAGCAAGTCTATCTGACTATGCAGAAATTGATGACATCCTTTGAGGCATCTAAAACTCAAGAGGATCCCTCAACTAAGGGGAAGAAAACAAAGAAGAAAGTAGCTGGAGTTGAAGGGGCTACTGCTCAAGATAAAGGGAAAGCTAAGCTGTATTCTGATGAAGAACAATTTCATTCGTTTGATCCAGAACCAGAAGAACAGTATTATGCTCAAGAGCAATTCATTGATGACAGTGCTCATGATGAATCAAACATTCCTGACCACTGTAGAGCTGATGAAAAAGCTGCTTTTGATGAGGAATTTATGTTTCCAAAAGAGAAGGAAATTGATCTTGCCTATGAAGAGGCCATTAAGAAATTAAAAGAGGACATCAAAGTAAGCAATACTAGAACAGAAAATTTGAAAGCTCTGGTCAAAGAAAAAACTCAGACAGAAAGGAAAGAAAGCCAAGAAAAGCAAAATCTGTGGGCTATAGCTGTTAGAAAGAAGAAAGAAGATGTGCGATTGAAAATAGGGAAGAAATGGGATACCACCAGAAAAATCATGGACAAACTTCAGAAAGGACCTTTTGAAGATTACAAGTTACAATTTCTAATTGAAAGCCTGGAAGATTCAAATGACTGTCTGGATAACTTCATGAAACCAATCAAAGAAGAAGTTGACTACATCACTGTGATTGTAGAGAACATTCTAGAAGACTGGAGGATTCTGTTGTACACACACAGGAATGGCACATTCAGGGTCTCTATGGAATTCTTTCGTCAAAGATCTCTATCTGTAATCTGGACGTTAATGAACAAAGTCAAAAGAAGTTCAGAAGAAAACGAAATTTTAAGAGACAAACTTCGAGACATAGCAAGAGCTGTCAGTCCACAAATCTTAAACGACCCTCATGAGGTAAGGTTCTACAACAACATGCTTTATCAGATTATGAAGCTGGATGAGGAGTCACTAAAGGGCTGCACAGTGAAATACATGATTGAAGTTGAAACTATGCTGAGATCCAAGGGATTCAGGTCCCAGGCTAAGTTGGATGCAGCTCAAAAGATCAGAAACTACTGCCTATCTAAAAATATTCAATCATACATCAGGCAGATGCAGAGAATTGATTCAACTCAGCCTTATGATGTGGGAGAAGAAATCAAGAGTCAAACTGATCTAGAAGTGGAGTGGGAATTACAACGAGCCATTAATAGAAGGAAGTATGGAGAATCCACTCAGACAGAAGTCGAAGAGGTACCAAGGACACCTGTGCACAGAAGTTCTAACTTAGAAGAAGGTGAAGTTGATACTGCAGAAGACTGAAGTCCTAGATAGGTCAAGATAGAAACATTGTTATTTTTGTTCAGTGCTAGAAGAACAACTATCTTGTACTTATCTTTTATGTATGAATCTGGAAAATTGTTAAATATAAAACCAAAACTTTTGTTTATTATTTACAGTACTTACATGTCGTATTTACTTTCTTAGTTGTTAGTTGAGTTATCCTCTAGAAATTTGTGTGTTAAATGTTTAACAACAAATAGGGGGAGATTGAAAGGCATATGACTAGGCCTATTTGTAATAATTAGATGACAACTCAACTCAGATACAAAATAGTAGTAAATAATAAATATCAAACAGGAATCAAGACAAAGACAGTCAACTAGTCACAAGGAATCCTAGTATCAGAAGTACTCAGTTAAAGCTACTACTCAACACTGGAAGAAGTTCATTTATTTGTTCAAGCGTTAGTAAAATTAAATAAAGTAGTAATTCAAAAGAATTCAGAAGATACAGAAGATTTTAAAGTGGCTACTACATGAAGATTCCAGAAGAAAAAGAACAGAAGAGGGAAGACAGAAAAGCAGAAGACCACATCTTTAAAATGTTAAGAATGGAGAATATTTATTGGTTTGACACAAATGAACCCGACAGTACATTTGTGTGTCAACAATAAAATATTTATTCTTCATTTTAGCTAAAGTGGTTTCAAGATAAAAGTCAAAGAAGAGATGAGAAGACTGTGAAGCTGACTATAGAGTTATAAAAGTCAGATAGTATTTTAATTCTACTAATCAAAAGGAATTTAATTATTTAATTTATTTAATTAAATTAATTCAAGTTGAATTTAATTTAATTAATAAATTATTTAATTAAATAAAGAAGAATTAATTTACTATAAAAGATTTAGTTAATATTACTTTTGAAATAACTCAAATTACCTTTTAAAAAGAAAGGTAATACCGAATTACCTATTTAAAAAGATAATTCTGAGCTATTTAAAAAGGTAATACCGAGTCTTGTAAAAAGGTAATACCGAATTACCTATTTAAAAAAAGGTAATACCGAGTCTTGTGAAAAAGGTAATACCGAATTACCTATTAAAAAAGGTAATACCGAATTTCCTTTTTAAAAAGGTAATACTGAATTACTTTTTGAAAAAAGGTAATACTGAATTACTTTTTGAAAAAGGTAATACCGAATTACTATTTGAAAAGGTAATACCGAATTTTCAAAAGTAATGCCCAGCTTTTTCAAATGTAATTCTAGGCTTATTTCTCAGATTAAAAGGTAATGTTGAAAAGTAATGCTAAGCTTTTCTAACCTCTGTAAATATGAGGAGATCACTTCTCATTTCTGTTGTCGTTAAAAATATTCAAATTCAGAAATTTGTATGCATTGTAATATTCACAGATTTCTGTGCTTAGTTTGGAATATAATTGTTAAACTCGAACAATTCATGTCAAAATCGTTCCAGAATATTTAATCAATTATATTCACCTTGATCATATTAATTTTGTAATACTTTTCAAGTTAAAATTTATATCTTATACTTGAACCGTATTTCAACTTAATTAATATTTCATGATTATTTAAAATAATATTTTACAATACGAAATTTCGTGAGAAATTCAGATATAGTATTCAACCCCCCTTTTTACTATATCAGGGACCAACACATACAGGTCTTTTACAGACAATGTGGTTGTATCCTTAAATCTCTTTTAGTTGTTATCCTTGTATTCCAGATGATTTGCAGTGTTAACACAAACTTCCTATAATCTCCATGTAGAATAATCTTTAAGGCTTGTACTAAGATGTCAGGTTGTCCATTCTGTTCTCATTCACTACTTTAACCCCTTAGATTTTTCATCCACAAATTCAACTCAAATTAACAAAAAACTGTACCCAAATTAATCTCTTCTTTTGCAGCTTCTAAAATATTTGTAAGATCTTATGCAGTAAACCTTTAAGGAAATTAATACCACTTCTTCTTCAATTTATTCCAGAATAAACTTCATTGGATAATCTTTAGTCAATTTTAGTTGTCTTCACTACCCAGAAAAATCTTCAACTACAAACCCCTTGAGCACCCTCGAATTAATATTTAAGAAAAAATTAAATTTACAGAATTTTTAATTTTCTTTAAAAATAAATTAATCAAAAATAAAAATTTATAAATAATTAATTTTCAAGAGTATTTGAATTATCTTAAAATTTAAAAATCCGTTAATTAATATTTTAAGAAAAATTTTAGTTTTCAAGAATTTTAAATTTTCTAGAAAAATAAATAAATCTAAAATAAAAAATAAAGGGTACAAAACTTGAGGTACTAAAATGCATTTTGGTATAAGTGCCGTCTAGATTTTATGTTGCGCCTGAGTTTGTTGCATTGCGCGTGTTACTGTCGTCCACTCCTCAACTAAACATGGCGCGTGAGCTTCACAACAGGGATGATTTTTTATGGCCCTTTTGTTTATGTGGCACTGCGCGTAGAAATCAAAACCAAAGACAAAATATATTGGTTGTGATAACGGACCACTGTTTAATAAATTTAGATTAAACTTTATTAAAATTTTAAATTAAACTAATTAAAATCTATAACATAAACTAATAAAAGTTTATAAAATAAATTTTATAAAAGTTTATAAAATAAATTTAATAATAAGTTTATAAAATAACCAAATTAAAATTTATAATATAAACTAATAAAAGTTTATAAAACAAATTTCATAAAAGTTCATAAAATAAACTTAATAAAATTTTATAATTAAATTTATTTAACAATGCCTCTAATCATTCCAAGTCCAACCAGTTTTGACACCCTGAGCTTCACTGAACTGCAGATCTTGATTTGTATATCAATCAGCAGGCTTTGATACCAATTGTTGGGTCCCGAAGTATCGTAGAAGGGGAGTTGAATACGATACTAAAAATAATTTATATTCTTTTCAGAATTTGCGGATAAATAAATTATTACTTCGGAGTGGGTTTGGCCATTTGTAGTGTTTAGGTGAGCTTCCTACTAATTTTCTTTGTGTCCGGATAAATCAATTAGGTTCAAGAAAATTAGCAAGTAAAAATATAACTAGTTTCCAAAGAACAAATTAGTTCTTTGCTACTAACACAAAAATATAAGGCTCAGTTCCTATACAAATATATCTAAATTAGTACAAGGTAAAATTGAGTCCGTAGGGAGTGATATATAGGAGCCCTGAACATTTTTCGTTAAAGAACTGGGTCCTAATATCTGACCGGGAGCAAGGTATGGATGTGTATAAATTGTTTCTTCTTGCTCCGGCCATGGCTGCTCTCTACATTTTATTTGTGTTGAAGAAGACGACCATTTTTGAATGAGTGACTTCCTTTTTATCTGTGTAGACTTTAAATCAAATAAAGTAGGCTGCTGTAATTTGATTGGCTGAGGGCTAAGTGGGGCCAAGAAATATTTTGTTGCGCCTTAGATTTTTGTTGCGCCTATAGAATGAATCCCCTGTAAAGATTTATGTGGCGCCTTGAAAATGCCTTAAGTTTTTTGGAATGTTTGTTGCGCCAAGCACAATGGTTGTACAGGGGAGGTGCAACATAATAATTGATTTAGTTGCGCTTGAATATTTCGTTGCGCTTCATCATTTTCTTCATTACCATGGTCAAAGTGTAGTTTGGTCGCTGCACTTCAACCCTCTATTTATTCTTTGACTAAAACTTTCACTTTTCGTACCAAGGTTGTGATAGTTTGCACCTTGCACCCTTTGAGCCGTTTGGTTGTTTGGCTGTAGCCTCTACAAATCATTTTTCGTACCTTAATAAATAACTGTTCTTTCCAAGTACGTTCTTCAATTTAACAATTCTTCTATAGTTAATACTCAGATTCCTTTCACAAACTACTGACGCCTAGTGCAACTAGTCTGGTTCACAGATGACTAACTTTGATCCAGGTCTTCGTATTTTTATCTTACGTACATTGTTAAGTTTGCAGCAATTTCATTGTTTCGAACACTGACTATCAATAAACATGGTACTTTCACTGGAATCTATTCTGGTACTTAGACAACATCTCCATTATTACCACAATCTTGAATACTTCATTCTCTGTTCTTCACTGACGCTTGAACATATAAATGAACTTCTTTCAGTGAGTATAACTTTAAGACAGTAGCTGTCTTCTTTAACCATTGTCTTTACCATGTCTTCAATTCTTTTAGATACCTATGCTTCGAATACTGTCTATCTTCAATCAATGCCTTTTTATTGAAATCTTCTAGTGGCACTTCTATACTGAATCTTCAACACTTCTGAAACCTTGAAAGTCTTCAACCATTATTCTTTACTGAGGCATGAACATATTAATGTACTTCTCTCAATGACCTGTAGTAGACTTCAAAACTTCTTCTAATGTCTTGATTCACTGTATCTACCTTGTCTTCATTTCTTCCTGATTTCTGTGTAGTGTAGTATTATTTACTTGTCCTGCTCTAATGTTGTGTTATCACGATTACTATTCATACAGCTTCGTAATCTCATCAACAGTATGACTTATACATAATGATGTATGTTGTCATATGCGTACGATGATAAAAGGTAGCTTTTACTAACTTCATAAAATTTATTAATTATTTTAGTAGATACATATATATGTATCTTTTGAAGAACAAATCCGAATCATTTGAAAAAGTTCAAAGACTATAAAGATGAAGTAGAAAATATCAAAGAAAAGTTTTTTGATACGAGGGATCATACTTTGTTGGACATGGTGCGATCAATGTTGAGTCAAGGAATCTTCCAATTAGTTTCTGGGGCTACGTCCTGGAGACAGCTGCATATACACTTAACTGAGTTCCTACTAAAATGGTTCAGAAGACTCCGTATGAGATATGGACTGAGAAATGTCATAGCATGTCATTTATGAAAATTTAGGGATGTGAGGCGTTTGTGAAACGTCTTACTTCTGACAAGCTAGTGCCTAAATCAGACAAATGTAACTTTATGGGATACCAAATTGAAACAAAGGGTTATTCTTACTATAGTCCTTCTGAGAACAAAGTGTTTGTTACTCAAACTGCAGTGTTTCTTGTAAGAGAAATGATTTCTAAGAAAGACAGTGAGAGGATAATAGATCTATATGAAGTTCGAGACCCACATGATAACATTGAACCAATGGAGGAACCTGAGCAAAATGTACAAGAAAAAAAATACTGCTCAAGAAACACAGGTTATTCTAGGTCTAGTAAGATTCACCATGAGCCCGAGAGATATTATGGATTTCTCTTGACTCAAGACGGTGATGTGATACATGTGGATGAAGATGAGCCTATCACCTATCAAGACGCTATGAACACTCCAGATTCTAAGAGATGGCTGGATGCCATGAAATCTGAGATGAAATCTATGTATACTAATCAAATATGGACTTTGGTTAATTCACCTGAAGGGGTAAAATCTATAGGGTGCAAATGGGTTTTCAAGAAGAACGCCGACATGGATGGTAAAGTACAGACCTATAAGTCACAATTGGTGGCAAAAGGTTTCAAGTAAATTCATGGTATTGACTGTGATGAGACCTTTTCACTAGTGGCTATGGTCAAGTCCATCAGGATTTTTGCTTGCTATAGCTGCTTACTATGACTATGAAATCTGGCAAATGGATGTCAAAATCGCTTTCTTAAATGGGAGCCTTGAAGAAAATGTGGATGTGTACATGACACATCCTTAGGGTTTTGTTGATCCTGAAAAGGTATGTAAGTTGTGTCAATCCATTTATGGATTAAGACAAGCCTCGAGGAGATGTAACGTTCATTTTGATAAAACTGTCAAAGAGTTTTGGTTTATTCAAAATTAAGATGAACCATGTGTTTACAAGAAGGTTAGTGGAAGCCATGTGACATTCCTAGTATTATATGTTGATGATATATTACTAATACGGAATGACATTCCATCTCAATAGATTGTGAAGACTTGGTTGAGAAATAATTTCTCTATAAAAGACTTAGGCGATGCGACCTATATATTAGGGATCAAGATCTATAGAGATAGATCAAGGAGATTGATCGGCCTAAGTCAGAGTACATACATTGAGTAAGTTTTGCATCAATTTGGAATGCAAAGAGGCTAAAATAGATATGTCCCAATGTCTCATGGGATAATGATCTCAAAATAAAATTGTCTTAAATCATTAGATAATAAGGATCGTATGAGTAAAGTTCCATATACTTCGACAATTGGTTCTATAATGTATGAGATGATATGTACTCCTTATGATATCTCGTAAGCCTTAAGCATGATGAGCTGATACCAGTCTAATCCAGTGATGGTCACTGGATGGGAGTCAAGAATATTATTAAGTACTTAAAGAGGACTAAAGATTCATTCTTGTTATATGGAGGAGATGTGAAGCTAGTTGTAAGAGGTTTCAGTATGTTGGTTTCTAAGATAGACAACCATCATTTAGTGTTTCTATCTGGCTTTGTATTTTATCTATTTATATTAAGATATTGTATGCTGGAATGGTTCACAGCATAGACATTTGTTGATTCTACAATAGAGCCTGAGTATATTGATGCTTGCGAATCAGCCAAGGAGGCTGTTTGGGGATGTACTTAAGAGATATCAACTAATTACTGAGATTAATGATCAAGGAGATATACATATATGTAAAGTGCATACTAATAATAATATTGCAGACCCACTGACTAAGGTTTTGTCGCAGCAGAAGCACGAAAGTCACACTAGTTTCATGAGTATTGGATACCTGTGTAATTGACTCTAGTGCAAGTGGGAGATTGTTAGTAATTGTGCCTTAGAGACAATTATTTTTATATTTTAAGGAAAATATTTTATTATTAAGGATTATATTTTATTGATTATGTTTTATTTAAGAGACAATTACTTTTATATTTTAAGGAAAATATTTTATTATTAAAGATTATATTTTATTGATTATATTTTATTGATTATATTTTATTTACTGCGTAATAAATTGAAAGCATAATAAATATCTTTGGAATTTTGATACGTATTATATATCTTTAAGTATGTGACTTAAAAATGAGATTATATGAATAATATCTTATTCTGAAAATTCCCTAGTCGAGTATTATTATTTAAAGACAATAATAATGAAATAAGACTAGTATATTTGTTGACAGATGACCACATCTCATTGGTCATAGGTATGGTGATACTAAAGTCAAAAACATAAGTGCATGGCACTGGAATGACCCGTCGTGAGATTCTCCTTGTTAATAAGTGTCATAAATAATTTTCAGTGTGATAATGGTGTAATGATCCTTTGACTTGAAATCATTATATTTTTATGCGAGAATTAATATACTTTGATTACATTTAAAGTTATCTTGACCGGGTGATAATAAAAGTGGACATTGAGTATATTATTATGAATCATATGAGAAATATGAATGATCTAGATGAGATTTAATCATTCTAATTTTAGAAATGATATTATTGGCCTCTTGTTTGAATGAGACTATGAAATGCATGGTCATGCTCAAATGTTGATTACATTTTAATAGTCTACTCATTGATCAAGAAAATAAAGATTAAATTATGAAGAGGATGACACGAGACATGCCTTGAGTTTAATCTATAATATCAAGATTTAAGGGATTTTTTTACATGAAACATTATTTACGAAAGGGTTAATCGAATCACTGATTTTATTATTATAACTTGGGTAGCAATGATGTATTACTAGATGCCGCTCATTGTTTATAATTTTAATTATATATTAAAATTGTTGTAAATGTAATAATAACCTATAGGGTCACACACAAAGAATGCTTGAAGGAGAAATAATTTAAATTATGAATTTAAATTAAATAAGTAATTTATTTTATTTATGATATTAATTAAATATGACTTAATTAATTATATAAATATAATAAATGAATTACTTAAACTAATTCTAAAATTAGTAATTAATTAATTAAGTGAGACTTAATTAAATAATTTAGAATTTTAGATTTGTATTAATTATAATTAGATTATATATAGAAAACTTATTCCTCTCTCTATATAATATCTTTATGGGCTGATTTAATAATACACACATATTTTCTAAAATCCTAGCCGTTTTGAGAAAAAGAGGAAGATAGAGAGAGAGAGAGAGAGAACAGTTTTCGAGTGCTAGTACACATCAATCCTTCATGAAAAGTGTTCGTGTGGATACCGTAGAGCGTAGATCGCGAGAGCGGGATACATGATGATTAAACTAGCTTTGAATCTCCATTAATCATCCATTAATGAACTGTTAAAGCTTTTAAGGTATTTGTTCTTTATCTCTGAATTAAATATTTTGTTTTCACTTGGATCTTGCGGAGGGTTTCGATTTATATTACGTTTTGTATTTATTTTTCGCATTTTTGGTTGCGTTTGTGCCACGAAACCCTGCAAGTTCAACGTCAATCTAGGTCGAGGGGAAATCCAAAGCCTTGAGGCTCATCGACCTCGATCCAGGTCGAAGGGGAGTCAAAGCCTTGAGACCTATCAACCTCAGTCTTCACTCAACCTGGGTGTGTATTTGATGTTTAGTTTGACCTCGATCCAGGTCGAAGGGAGTCAAAGCCTTGAAGCCAATTCGACCTGGATTCCTCATCGACTTGGGTTAGGAAATGAGGTTTTATTTGACCTCATTCTAGGTCGCCAGAAATCCAAGTCTAATGGGCCTCATCGACCTCAATTCCAATCGACCTGGGTGAGAAATTGAGGTCTTATTCGATCTCGTTCCAGGTCGATGGAACCAAGGCTAGTTAAGCCTGTCGACCTCGATTGTATTTCGACCTGGGTGTTAGAATGAGCCTCAATTCGACCTCATTCCAGGTCGAATTGGACATGTACATAAAGAAATCTCTTATTTTTTATTTGTTAAAAATAAAAATCCTTGAAGACCACTATTATATGTGAATTAATTCTTGTTGAAGAATTAATTATAGAAGGCTCGAGCCCAAAATCAAAGTGAAACTTATAAAATTTCATTAAAACTAGACCTTGAGTCAAAATGTATGTTAGAAACCCTTTGTAAAACTTTTATGAAAACTTATGAAGTGTTTTTCAAAAGTTAGGGGGCAAATGATATGGATAAAAAATAACCCTAAAGAAATAAAAAATATAGAATTTATCATTTCATTTATTAGATCTAGTATGGTCCAAAGGCTTAGGCCCTTGAAACGAACAAGGAATAATAAATCTAATATCAACTAGATTTATAAACGGATTAACTAGATTTGTAATCCAAGGATCAATTGGATTTGTAAGTCCTGCCCATAAGCTCTGTTGAAGCCATAGGCCCATTAAGCCTCTATTATTAATTAATTTTATAATTAATTAATAAAGGCTCAATAAAGGTCCAAGAAGTCCTTTGAGGGCCCTCATCCTGAAAGATCTAGAAACCCTATCACCTGGAAGAGTCCAACGAGAGCTTTCACTCCTGGAAGGTTCCAACAACCTTATCACTAGGAGACTTGGCTCCCAAGTCTCCTAACCATAACGTACCTCCTAGGCCCTCATGCGCCTATATAAAGGGCCTAACCCGTCAATATTAGAACTACGTTATTGACTTGATTCTCAACACTCTTAAGATACGTGGGTAGTTAACGAGGACCTGAGATAGTTAACGAGGACCTGAGTTAATGCAATCATTAAAGCTTGAAACTCCCCAAACCCTAGTACTAATTGCGTATTAAAAGCAACCTAGTTTTTAATCCATAATATTAGGAGTTATACTCCTATGAACTTTTGAAAGACATATGACTAGGCATATTTGTAATAATTAGATAACAACTCAACTCAGATAAGAAAAATCAGTAAATAATAATTTTGATAATAGAAATCAGGACGAAGAAAGTAAATTAGACACAAAGAATTAAATTGTCAGAAGTATTTTTATGAAGTTACTACTTTTCACCGAAAGAAGTTAATTAATGTGTTCAAGTGTCGGTGAAAAATAAATATGTAGTGTTTCAGACGAGTTTAGAAGATACAGATGATTCCAAGTGACTACTACAAGAAGATTCCAAGAAAAGAAATATTAAAGACAAAGCAAGAAGCGAGAACAAGATAGAAGATCACAGTTATTAAAGTTAATAGTTGAAGAATATTTATTTTAGTATGACAAAAATGAACCAGACAGTACATTTGTGTGCAAACTAATTTAATAATTGTATATCATATAGCTCAAGTGATTTTGAAACAGAAGACACTGAAGATAGGAAGAGTCAAGTCAAATCTACAGTGGTTGTGCAGTGAAGGGACTAAATTAATTCTATTATCAAAAGCTAATTAATTATTTAATTTATATACTTAAATTAATTCAACTTGAATTGATTTAATTTATAAATTATTTAATTAATATTGGTGGAATTAATTAAGTAATAAATAGCTTTTTATTTATCATTTAAAGAAAGTCTTGCTACATTAACATAAAAAATATTACCAAAATATTTGATTAAGACTTTCATTAAAAGTCTTACCTAATTAATTCAACAAGAATGATAAAAAGTCTTACCGAATTAATTCAACACGACTTATAAAAAGTCTTACCGAATTAAATCGGTAAGACCTTTTAAAAGTCTTACCGACCATTCAAAAGTTCTACCGAGTGAAAAAGTCTAGTCCAACTAATTTGAAAAGTCTTAAAGGCTATTTTATAAAATATTTATGATTTTTTAAATAAGTTTTATTCAAATGTCTTGCTAGCTTCAACCTCTATAAATATGAGGTTCGTGTCTTTATTATTTATGTTGTTCAAAACATTCAAATTCAATAATTTGTCTACATTGTAAAATTCACAGACTTTTTGTGCTGGTTTGGAATATAATTGTTAAACGAGAAAAATTCATTTCAAAATCGTTCTAGAATATTTTATCAATTATAAACAATTTTCATCATAATAATTTTGTAATAATTTTCAAATTTAAAATTATCTCTTCTACTTGAAAAATATTTCATTAAAATTAATATTTCATGATTATTTCAAATATTATTTTTAAATCTGAAATTCCGTGATTAAATTAAGATATTGTATTCAACCCCCCTTCTACAATATTAGAGACCAACAATCAGCATCAGAGCATGTTAATATTTTTAATATCAGATCCGAACCAAATATTCTGTAACTCATACAGATCTCAAAAATTATTTTTTTTATTCAAAATAATTTTTACCCAAAAATTATTTTTGATCAGAAATTATTTTAACTCAAAAATTATTTTTTGAAACATTTAATTTTTAATCTTATTTAAAGATGAATACACAAAAAGTGACAAGCATTAAAATTCAACAGTTTGATAAAGATCACTATAATTTGTGGAAGCATAAAATGCTACTATTCATTGGGATTGTCAATCCTAAGTATCCATTAATTCTGGCCAACGGTATTGAACCTCCAATAACAGTTATTCTCGAGCACGAGGTAGATGGGGTCGTAATTCCTCATAGACGGTTTCTAAAAAGTCTAGCTGACTCCACAAGTGAAGAAAATGAAGTTGTATCCCTGGATAACAATCTCAAAGTCATAATCTCAAACTCATATTGATAGAACCCCTAGACTACGCCATGTACAATCACGTGGTCAATTGTAAAAATGCCAAACAAATATGGGATACAATAGAGATAATAAATGAAGGGACTGAAGAAGTCAAAGAGAATAGACTAGAGATCATGATCTCCCAATACGAGCAGTTTAGATCCAACCCTTGTGAGCGTATCTCTGAGGTATTTCAGAGATTGAATAAATTAATAAATGAGCTCAACCTCAATGGGAAATATTATTAGAACCAGGAGGTCAACAGGAAGTTGTTGCTAACCTTGCCAGAACATCTAGAACATAGGATCGCTGCTATCTGGAAGTCTAGGGACATGAAAAAAGTAACCCCAGAAAGACTCTACGGAGTTTTGAAGACCTATGAATTGAAACAGATCAAGACCAGAGAAACATATGGCAGAGGTAAGGTTCTGAGTTTCTCTAAAGCACTGATAGTGGAAGCACATGAGAAGAGGGAAGTGAAGGTTGTTGCAACTTCTAACAGATTAATGGAGTATGTGGTTCCAGAATTTAGACATACTTCAGATAATCAGGAAAACGGTGAGTTCTACTCTTTGGAAGAACTGGATCAGCTGGAAGATGAATCTCTAGCTATGGTTGCCACGAGGTTTGGCAACATGAGATTCTAAAGAAACTCCTCCTACAGAGTTAAACCAAATTTTGAAAGGTTCCAAAAAGGAGGTTTTTCAACAGCTATGTCAAAACTACAAGATTGGCTTCGTTGATACAAGAAAGTTTATTTGCTTCAACTGTAATGAGCTAGGCCACTTTGCAACTGAATGCAAGAAGCCGAATCAAGTAAAGAAATAGAGTCTTATGAAGAGCTCAAAGAAAAGTTTGATGCACTTGTGAAAAAGCATCAGGGAAAATCTTATATAGCAGAGGGCAAAGGCTGGGATGATTCAGACTACGATGATGTGGAAGAGATGTGAAATCTTGCTTTTATGGCTTCATCCAAAGAATCACTGTCTCCAACTCGACAATGAGGAAAAGAGGTAGATCCTTCATGCCCTAAGATGTTTAAATTACTAGGTAAAGAACTAGATGATACAAGAGATAGAGTTAAGAAACTAATTCTAAAAAACAAAGTTTTAACTAATGAGAATGATGTTTTAAAATTGTTAAAAACCAGAAATGACAAGTTGATTGAGGACTTAGCTTTTTAAGTCAATAGAGTCAGCTGTTATGTTAAAGTTGAAGCCTATCTCATAAATCAGATAGTGAAAGAACATAAGAAGTTTCTAGCCTATAAGAATGCTTCTTATATTGTAAAAAACCTAATTGCCCAACAGGAGATAAAACGAAAAGTTGGAATAGGCTTTGAGTCAATCAATCTGTAGGAAAGGCAAGCAACATCACCCCGTTCAGAAAAAGTCCTGAAGAAAGGGGTATACCACATGTTGTTAAGGACACACCTAAACCTCTTTTCATAACCCCTGTGGCAGAACCAATCCTTGAGAGCTCTATGTTAATTTCTTATGAAATGAAGTTAGAGGACCTCGAGAAAGAAAAGGAAAGAGAGGAACAAGTTAGGGACTTACAATGAGTTAATAATGTCCAAGATGAGAGAACTGCACCTAAGGCACCGGTGAAAGATGTGGGTGTTGGGACAATCGAACATTGATGTTGCGTTTTATGATATGAAAACGAACGAGTTTGAATAGAAAGTTAACCTTAATCGCTACAGCGCAAGCGATTCAAATCCACGTCTTCTACTGTATTCCCGTATTCACCTTGAGCGAAGTGTGGCCTTCGATCCTCCCAAGATTGCCTCCCTTCTAGCTTTGAGATCTTGAAACCCTAGTTCTTGGTTGCCTCCTTGAACGGCTTCTCACAAAAACCCTAGTTTTTTTCCAACCCTTAGCTAGAAGAGAATAAGATGAATATATAGGCTATAGTAGGGATCCTGGATAATTAGGTCGGGCCTTCCAATGACATTCTGGGTCAAGCCCAATGTCATTAAATATTAATTCAATCCACTAAAGAATTAATATTTGCACTACCTCTCCTAATGCCGTATTTTAATTATTTAATTCGGCTCCAATATTATTTGCTTATTAAATTCCCCATGTTTAAGATATCGAATGTCCATTAATTAAATTAATTTCTGATAATTAATTTACTCAATATCTTTTATCCTTGATCATCCACTCAACCTTATAATTATGGAAGAACAAATCTGCCTGCAGGACTAAAGCATAATTATCTTTATGAGCTTTCAAGAGGACATCATCACCCGAATATTTTCGGACACGGTTTCCTTTTATAGTCAGTATCCCACTCTGTATGCAATGTCATTGTCCAAAACATAATATTGTGATTAATAAAAAATCACATCACATATGAATCAAAATATGTGCATTGCATACAAGTGTCAATCACTGTATCCGGATTAAGAACCTAAACAATATTAATATTATAGAATCTTAGTTCTTCTTTATTGTCAGAATAGAAGAACAATTCTAATATTTTAATCCCATTCAATATACACAAAGCATACAAGTATTATTCAATAATTAAGATAGATTATTTCCAAATAATACTTCAGTCATTCCAGTGGTTTGTTTAACTCCACTTAAACTGTGAACATTTATTATATTATATATAGACACTGACAATCTAATCTTCTGATATCCCATTTGATACTAGATTATCCACAATATATAATATACAAACAGTGTTAAAATATGCATTCAAGATTCTCAATAAAAAGGATAATGTCATATACTTCAAACGAATAGTTCAGTATACTCCCTAACAATCTCCCACTTATACTCAAGCTATTCTTTGAGTATATCAGTGTTTTGTTACAAGCAATCCACTACCAATTAAATAACTACTATGTGACCATACATCTGACTCCTATCGCCTCCACGTGCTGCTCAAAAGCCTTGGCTGGTAAGCTCTTTGTGAAAGGATCTGCCCGGTTGTCCTTTGATGCTATATTAGTCACAATAATATCTCCTCGCTTAACGAACTGTCGTATAAGGTGATACTTACGCTCGATGTGTTTTGCTGCCTTATGGTCTCGCGGTTCCTTTGCATTTGCCACATCACCAGTGTTATTACAATATATTGTCAAGCTCCTAGGCAAATTAGATACCACACCTATGTCCAAAAGAAAGTTTCTGAACCATATCGCCTCTTTGGCTGCCTCCGAGGCTGCCACATATTCAGCTTCCATGGTAGAGTCAGCAACGCATTTTTGCTTTACACTCCTCCATATTACATCTCCACCTCCTAAGGTAAACACATATCCCGAGGTTGATTTCCTCTTATCTCTATCTGCTTGGAAATCTGAATCGGTATATCCCAAAGGTAACAAATCTGAGGCCTTGTAAATTAGCATATACTCCTTAGTCCTTCTCAGGTACTTGAGTATAGCCTTTACCGCACTCCAATGTTCCTGTCCTGGGTTTGACTGATATCTGCTAACCATGCCCACGGAAAAACAAATATCTGGTCTCGTACATAACATTGCATACATTAAGCTTCCACATGCCGAAGCATAGGGAACCGCTTTCATGCTCTTTATCACCTCTGGTGTCTTAGGACACTGTTTCTTCGATAGAGCAACTCCATGTTTATAAGGTAGGTTACCCTTTTTGGAGTCCTGCATGTTAAAACGAGCCAATACCTCAGCAATGTAGGGCTCTTGGGATAAAGCCAACATTCTTTTCTTGCGATCCCTTATAACTTTGATCCCAAGAATGTATGCCGCTTCACCTAAGTCCTTCATTTCGAACTGTTTGAACAACCATGCCTTTACCGCTGATAACATCCCTACATTGTTTCCAATGAGTAAAATATCATCTACGTATAGCACTAGAAAAGTCACTGAACTGCCTTCACTTTTCTTGTACACACATGACTCGCTTGGACATTGATCAAATCCGTATGACTGGATTACCTGATCAAAGCGAATATTCCAATACCTAGAAGCTTGTTTAAGTCCATAAATGGACTTCTTAAGCTTACATACCAGATGCTCTTGGGATTCCTTAATGAATCCTTCTGGTTGTTGTATATAGATGATGTCATCATCAAGACTCCCGTTTAGGAAAGCTGTCTTGATATCCATTTACAAAATCTCATAATCGAGATGAGGTGCTATAGATAAAAGAATCTGGATCGACTTTAGCATGACTACTGGCGAAAAGGTTTCCTCATAATCGATCCCTTCTTTTTGAGTATACCCTTTCGCAACAAGTCTTGCTTTCCAAGCTTTTACCTTTTTGTCAGATCCTCTTTTTCTCTTGTAGATCCACTTACATCCAATGGGTTTTACACCTTTGTGTGGTTCAACGAGCTCCCAGACTTGATTTGAATACATAGATTCCATCTTAGATTTCATTACTTTTTGCCATAGATCTGCATCTTTGTCTTGCAGTGCTTCCTCGTATGTCATGAGATCCTCATCATGTTCCTCATAAACCAAGTCCGAAGACTCTCCCAATAATATGAATCTTCTGGGTTTACGAATAACCCTCCCACTACGACGAGACACCGGTGTGGTGTTAGTGATAGGTTGTGTGTTTTCTTGTGGCTGTTCTACTTGTACTATTAGCACTTATTCATTATTTGTCTCTCCCACGAGTTCCTCTAAAACGACATTGCTCATGGGTTTATGGTTCATCATATAGTCCTCCTCTAGGAATCTAGCATTGGTACTAACAATGACGTCCCGATCCTTAGGACTATAAAATAAATAACCTTTCGTTCCCATGGGATAGCCTACAAAAAGCCTTACTTCTGTACGTGATTCCAACTTAGTCACGTTCTTGTTCAACACATGTGCTGAACAACCCCATATCCGAATATGTCTTAGACTAGGTTTTGAACCAGTCTACAATTCTTTTGGAGTCTTAGGAACTGACTTAGAAGGAACTAAATTCAAAAGATAAGCTGCTGTTTCTAAAGCATGTCCCCAAAACGACTTGGGTAATTCTGAATAACTCATCATCGATCTAACACTCTCTAAAAGAGTACGATTCCTTCTCTCCGCTACACCATTCTGTTGGGGTGTTCCAGGTGCAGTCAACTGAGACATGATCCCATTATTTGATAAGTAATCCCTAAATTCTCCAAGCAAGTATTCGCCACCACGATCTGATCGTAGTGACTTGATACATTTTCCATGTCCCATCTCCGTTACAGTTTTGTACTCCTTGAACTTGTCAAAGCACTCTGATTTACGGCGCAACAAATAAATGTATCCATATTTAGAATAATCATCAATAAAAGTGACAAAATATTCATAACCACATCTTGCTTGAATATTCATGGCTCCACATAAATCAGTATGAATCAGTTCTAACACTTCTTTTGCTCTATTCCCCTTTGCCTTAAAAGGCCTAGTGGTCATTTTACCTTCCAAACAGGATTCACAGACTGGAAATGACTCCACTACCAACGAGCCTAAAGGCCCATCTACTGACAGTCTTTGAATCCTCCTAAAGTTAATATGACCTAATCTTAAGTGCCAAAGATATGTGTGGTTCAAAGAAGAAGGTTCCTTTCTTTTAATAGTGATAGAAGATGTGTTATTTAACACTCTATGTTGTAGTTGCAGTGCAGGTTGATTAGGAGTGTGTTAGGTCCTGGAGATCGTAGAGGGGGGGTGAATACGATTCCCAAATAAAAATCTGACTTTTATTTATTTTTGGGACAACATAAAAATTACTTTGGTTCAAACCCGGGTACTGTTCATCATCTTCTTCAACCTCAAGAACACCATTAAAATAACCAAGATAATGAACGGTAAATCATCCAAAACACACAACACAACAAGATCCAAGAATATAACTTTATATTCATTGAAGTGGGGTAGATGCTACAACAAGTTCAAGAACAAAAGCTCAAGAACACAACAAAGAAATGATTTTTGGCTCCTCTAAAAATATTACAAATTCTAGATCTAGGAGACAAAAATCAAACCTATCTTCTAAACAAGATTTAGCAATGTTTACAATAGAAGAATAGATGAGTGGTGACACAAAGAAATTCATGGCCCCATAATATTCAAGATATGGAGTATGGCCATGGGGGAGAGAGAAAATAATTTTCTCTCTCTCTCTCCCCATTTTTCTCTTCCGAATGCTCACTCAAGAAGATGACTTGGGTTTCTTCTTTATATATTGAAAAATGTGTTACTTTTTGTTTTTCCACCTTTTACTCTTGTCCACTCAAATCTCATCTTCAAAGTCATGTGCCAAGTATGCCTTTGGAAATATTTAATGTAAAAGTAATATTTAAATAAATATATATAATATAAATAAAGAATGTCTTTATTTATAAAATATATAAATAATTAAATAAATACTTTATTTAATTAAATTAAATATTTCCATTCCACTCTTCAATTTGTGTAGACTTCCTTATCCAAATACTTGGCCCCGTATACGTGACTCCACCACGTCCAAGTATTTGGCCTTCTAATCTGTGAAGCTTTAGTAAGATCCAATCAGGTTGTGCCGTCTATCCCTTATCCATTAGACTGACATTTCTCCAACACTGATTTACCACATTTGTTGATCCTCCACTTGACTCAAGAAAACCAACAACTTTAGAATGATTAAAACCATATTAACCGACGAGAGCTTGCCTCCAATGTCCTGACACTTGATGCAACGGTCTGGTTCATAAGTGACTAGTCTTGATAGGGGCTCTTGATTCCGAACATGATTCCACATTCTTCTTTGCAAACCTTACTTGTAGCTTCGATTGTAATGCACTAAAATCGTCATAGACTAAGACAATCTTCTGTAGCTTCCACATCCTTAAATAGATGTCAACATCTTTTATTCTCCACTGAGGCATGAACATGTTAATGAACTTCTTCCAGTGAGCTTCAAGTCTGTAGATGATCCTTTGATACTTTGTCTTAACTGAACTCTGTGATCCAAGATTTTTGTGCACCTGCATATTATTACATGTCCTGTTCTATTGTTGAGTTATCATCAACCATTACATAGAGATTACATTTAGCATTCCTAGTACACATGAAAGTGCAGTGAGTTACTTCCCTTCACTCCTATCTCCCCTTTCAATCTCCCCCTATTTGGTTGATATGGAATAGCAATCAAATACTATTTCCATTTACAATTTCCCCCAAAAGCAATTAAATAAAATTAGCTACTAGAGGATAACTCAACTAATATACAAGAAACAATTAAAGTACTAGACATGAAAATAATATACAAAAGGTTCTGGAAAGATATAATCAGTTAAATCCAGATTTCCTGAGTTGCTGAAAATGAATGATGAATTTCTGAATTTCATTTTCCTTTAGCTTCCTCCACTTCAATGTTCTTCAAAGATGGGGTTCTTTCAATAAAGAAACAAATCATTAGTAAAGACTTCTGAACAATCATTCTTGTTCATCTTGCAATTCGAACTAGAACATACAGCTCTCTATGTTCCCCATAAGAGGTCAACTCAATCTCCCCTTAAGGTTGTTCTCTCTTAGAATGAAAGTCACTTCTTCTTTTTCTTCAGGATGTTCTATTTCCAGGAAACATATTTTTCTTTCTTCCCTGCACTACTCCACTGACTTCATCTATCACTGAAACAAGAAATAGAACACACTTGGACACTTCTCAGATGCCCCTTGAACATCTCCTTCACATTCTTCTTTACCCAGAAAACTTCTACTTAGCAAAAACTCCCCCTGAGTTGATACTCTTCAAAGAAATCTTCATTTTCATTCATTGATCATGCTAGAAAGAATTCTTCTGCCGAACCTCTCCTAAGAATGTTCCAAGGATAGATCTTCAAACAAATAGAACAAAATCCCTTAGATATCTTTTCAGAATAAGATATAGCATTGCAAACCAAGATGTTAATATTCTCCATAACTTCTCCCCTTAGTACGACAAGTAACTTCTTCCCAATTGACAAAAAGTAACTTCTCCACTTCAGACGAAAAATCAGTTAAATCTACAACACCTTTAGGGATTAGGCTCCAACCAATTACTAAGAAAGTCCCCCTTAGTAATTTCTCCATGGCATCACTAAGGTTTCAATTTTATCTAATTCTCCCCCTTAGTTTATGCAAGCTCCAATCCACCCTTGTGTCTTTAGATATCCTCTAAGTAACCTCCACAAGATAGGATTGACAGATCTCATTTCTTGTATCACCAAGAGATCTCGTTTCTTGTATCACCAAATTCTCCCCCTTAGTTGAGAATATCCTTTAAAACAATAAAAGTATCATCTACATCCAATCGAATAAGAAACTCTCCTCCAATTGAACATAAAATCCCCCTTAGGTCTAAAAATTAATGTCTCCCCCTTTGAGATTGAGAACAACATGAATTAATAGACCCAAAGGTAATAGTTTGGACATTCCCACTAAGCTTCAGCTAGACTCTTCTTCAGCTTGTCTTCCAGAAAAGAATCTCTTCAACATTTCAGAGCTGGAAAATTCAGTAACAGGATGCAAGCATAGTAGCAAGGTTAGTGTTTGGTCTATGGTTTCCTCACTTCTACTACGTTCTGTTGGTGTTTACACTTTCAAGCGTAAGTGTTCCACTCATTTCTCTCCCTATTTCTCTCACTCAAGTGTATCACTCCCTCACTTCACTCAAGTGTGTCTCTCCCTTACTTGCACTCATTCCAGTTATAGCAATTTGTACCTGCAAGTAAATCCATGCTAGTCTCACCAAGATATTATGGATCGTTGACTGTAGCATGTTGTCGATCACTAAAGATCTAGGTTCTGAGATGGAATCTCAGACAGGGTTTCAGTTAGGCCGTCACCCAACTCACCATGAGCAAATCCATGCACACGTGGCTCGTCGTCGGGGAATAACCCTTCTGAAATTGGAATTTCCTCCATTCCAGGAGTGACTGAAATCCCAACACCCTGATCCTCAAAAGACTCATCAAATTGGTAAACCAACTGAATCATAGTCTACGAGTTGTTGCTCAGCTACTTTCAGCATCAACAATCTCCCCATATGCAAATCCATGCACTGGATCGTTGAATGTGGTATGCGTATTAGCAGCTATTTAAGCATCAACCGACTCCCCATATGCAAGTCCATGCACTGGATCGTTGACGGTGATATGCCTTTAAGTTTTGAGCGATCCATGTATTCCAGAATTTGAATTCCTGGGAGAGTAGACGTGTACAAACATCTCTCTCAATCACCTGTGAAGATGAATTAACTCACTATTTTCAGTCATGGAAAACTGTTAGTGATTGCCTCTCAACATCAACAGATTGCTCTGCGGATGTGAAATCCCGTTAGGGAACTAGGACTGTTCCTCCTAGGAAGGTTGACAAGGATTCTAATATATGGCAAGAAATCCAAGTTTCCCTCAAATACCTGTGAAGGTGGCTCAACAACTTCATTCACCATGAATGGTAAACACAGAAGTTTAGGGGTTTTACCTATACCTCACAATGTGCACTTCTTGCAATGTGTCCTCACAATTGTAAGTCCCAAGAGAGGCTAGAGAACTGTTAGGTCCTATAACATCCCTTAGAAGCAAAAACTTTAGGATTACCATCAGCGTGAATGCTTTTGGTGTGCTTGACTCATTACAAGGTGCTCTGGCTGACGAGCGAATTTTCAATGAAATCACCCTGTTGAGAGAGTTCATTCAGAAACGGTTGAATTGCCTTTTCAGCTCTGCATCCTTTTGAGAGAATACAGATGAGCTACAGATACCTCAATTTGTATACTTCTTTCCTTCTCGAGAGGTAGAGCTGTGGGTGCACTTCCGACTTCATCCTTATTTGCTGCATCAAGTGCAGTTTCTCCCTTAACAACCGCTAATCTATATAAGTTCCTTATATCACCAAGGGTTGAAAGTTTGAATTAGAATGATAGTGTTTGGTACTAAGGCCTTGGTTAGAAATTGATGGATTATTCAACTTCTTGACCTTCCCCTATAGCCACTAAGGCCAAGCCATTACGGCTAAATAGATAGAGTTGATCAGAGCTATATAAAATTTGGTAGAGTATGATTAAACTTATTATCTATTCCTTCTCAGAAATATAGCATCGGAGCAATGTGTCCTCAAGAAACAATGCACCAGAGCTAAAATGTGGGAATTAATAAAGAATAGGTAAAAGAATATTAAGCCAAATTTCATAAACTCACAATTTTGAAAAAAAGTTTAATAGATTAACAAAAGTGTTCTTTTAAATTTCTCTTAGACAAATATCCAATTGAAATTCAACTCTTTTAACAAAAACACTTTGATTAATAACTCAAATCTATTTCATCTTGCTCACTGTATGTTTTCAGAAATTGTTTTGCAATTCATTCTTATCGAATATTATCTCCGACTTAAAACATAAATCATTTAAAAAAAATCAAATGAATGCTTTAGTCATACAGTCCAAGGCACTAATCCCAAAGCAAACAACCATTGTTTTAATACTACAGGTCAATGTGAAACAGACATTAACAAGAGTTTTGAAAAACGTTTTACCAATAGTTGATACCTCAAGATCAAAACAATTTACTCAAATAAAATATCCTGATACCATGCAACCTAAGTTACAAGTTATCAAGTAACTTTATTTAAACAAATCGTGGAGAGAAAACAGTTTTCATTACAAAACATTTAGAGAGAGAGAGGATATAGGATTTTGAAATAGAAAGATAATCCTCAAGAAATGTTCTCTTTCAAAGAAAACTTTTAGTGGCTTTTCATTCTCTGGCAAATGAATGCATATTTAGATAAAACATTTTTCACAAGAAATAGACAAGAAATTTCTTTATGCATTCAAGTTCTAAAGAATGAAAAACATATGTTAATACTAATGAATTATCAAAGATATAAATGACAAGACATTCAAAAGTACTAACATCATTCAATCATTTTGTAATAAAACGCATCTTACTACAAAACAATCAAGCACATAAGATACTTACATTATGCTAGACAATTACCATTTGTCGCTTGAAACAAACACATATTGCAATATAGATCATGGTAATTCTAAAGCATAAAACATAAGCATCCGCTAAACACTGAACATACATTGATCGAATGACAGCATTTAACTTCTTACACTACATCTCAACAATTATCACATAAGCATATTGAAAATACTCATGACAATCAGAATGTATGTAAGCTCGAGGTACTAGTTGCATCAGAGATCAAATACCTTTAAATATTAATGCTAAAATTTATGATCTTTGACAACCCCTCGCGATGTAGTAAATTACTTTCAATATCAGTGTTTTTTTTTGAAATAATCTTTTAATCACTTAGTGCAGAAATTCTAAGTGACATCACTAATATCAAAAGAATGACAACTAATATTAATGGATTTTGCAAAAGACATGAATTACATCACTTAAACTACATATTAAGTGGTTCCATTAATATTAGCATTAAACAATTAAAAGTAAATAAAATTACAATTAATTAATATATACAAATACTTATGCTGAAACATTTGATACATATAGCATGAATAACATATGACAGCACAAAGTACGAGGTCCTGGATATAAATTGACTGTACAAAGAGATGCTACAATGTTAGGTCCCTAGGTCATGTTAGGTCCCGGAAGGTCCTAATTAATCTCATAGAGGTAATATTGGATCCCGGGTGATCACAAGCCAAACATTAACTAGTTCCTAAAGATAGTAGACATCTAAATAGCATGAACACTCTCTATAAACATTATGTTTAAATAAATTAATATTAGACTAGAGTGACATACCTTAGTCAATAGAGCTTTTACTGGTGTATGATCGTTGAATGAACAATTACTCCTCTTTGCCCGAGAGATCGAACGTTTACTTCTTTCGAGATCGAACGTTTACTCCATTTGGACAGGAATAACTTTTCAGCTACCAGTTAACATTGTTCCTCGAAACAATACCACGCTCATCCAGACGGAAACTGCATTACCTTCAGCACCCAAATATTTCCTTGTAGATATTGGTCTTGGCAGCAGCTTCACTAAACTCAGCACTCTAGAAACCAGTAGTCTTGACACTAGCAGAGTAGAACCTTAAAAAAAACTCTGAACTACCTTTCAGCTTCTGTATCAATACCAAGTCTTCATGTGGATTGATTCCTTGTGCTAAGTATATCTGCCTCTGGTTCAATTGAGTTAGTTCCTTGATTCGAACCCTACTCAATCTTGATTAGTTAGTGCATCTTCAGTCTTCATTGAATTCACTCAGAAAAACCAATGAAATACTCTTATACATGCACGACCAATCACTACTCTACTACCCAGATTCATCAAGAACTGACTCTAGGAAATGTTGTTACACAAAACCCTTTGTCATGACAGATGTGTCCTTAATGTTTCCTTAGATATTCAGTGGGTAGAGTAGTCTTCTTCAAATATGATTGAGATCATCTTGCATTATCTTTAAATTGATAATTTCCTTTCTAATATGCAATCACTCAATCTGGATCACTCAGTGCTCCTAAGAATCTCAACTCTTACTCAATAAGCACTGCTAGCCTTTGAACATCAAACATGACTAGTTGATCCAACTTACTGATGCTCCCCCTGTGATGCTGCTTGCAGCTTTTCTTCATCTGGTGTCATCTGATCTTGAGCCCTAAACAAGATGTCAACCTTTAGAAATTCAGAGCTAAAATCAAACGAATGCTAGGGAGCTTGATGATGATGTTCACTGCATTTAGATCATCTTAAATCAATCACAGACTCTGTGTAAGCTCTTAACTCCAAATAAGATAGCCCTTCATCACACCATGTGACTTCAGGCATGATTAATCTTACTTGATGTCTTCTCTTTACATTTGCTGATTAGACTTGTTGTGTCAACTGATTCAGCCGTAGTGAATAGGAAACCTTAAGTCTATCCATTATCCTTGTAATTCCACTCAAGGTCTGGATTTCCCTATCAACTCATCCATTTGGTCATGAAGTCCGGAAACTGAACTTTACTCTAGAATACTCCTTTCAGTGCAGACATAACATAGAACTTCGTTCGTCAACAAATTCCATTACCTGCCCTCAAAGTGTTCTTACAGCAATCTGCCTAATCCTTTGAATGTGATTAATCACTGAGATGCTTCATCTATCGAATGCACGAACAATCACCAAAACTAAACAGGGTAGCCTTTGACTTGACTTCCCTTCAACTGACATACTTCACTAATGTCCTTCTTAAAAGAATTTCATTAGAAGTAGTCCTTTCTCACCAACTTCATCTTTACCGTCGAATCCGTTATCTTGATAAACCAAGTATTAGTTGATAAACCAAGTGTGAGAGCATCACTTGTTGTTGCAGCTAACTCCATTCTGATAAACTTCAACGAATAGTTGACTTCATCATAAGCATTAAATTTCGTGTCAGCAATAACCTCACTTCCAGTAGAGTGAGCTTCTATTTCTCTTGACCCCGATCAATATTGTTCATCCTCGAACTGATATTAAGAAACCCTTCGCAAAGAATCCCCTATGTCTTCCTTAATATTGTGCTTCAGATCATTCAAGAAAAATAGGTAATCTTGCTTAACCATTTGAATACCAAAGCAAAAGTAGTTACATGCCTCGAACATGAAAATGTCAGAGATATATAACTTGTACATGTTGAAAGATACTCTGCATTCACAAATGATTAAGACATGTGGTCCTCAATTTGATTGAGTCCAAGGGTTAGAGATATTTCTAAAAATAGTTAACAACAAAGCATTCAAGTTCAACATGCTCATTCTTATCTGACTGATCACTCATCATCTATATCAGCCTCAACAAGTAGTCTTGGCTATGAGCTCAGTGATCCCAACCTAACTTAAGGTGGACTAGCAGTCTATAAGAATCATGTCGTACATATATGTAGTCATAGAAGAATCAATCACTCAGATTCCTAATTCTTCTAAATCACCTTTGTTGTTCACTTTAACATTATTTTATCTCTAATTACCTGAGTCAGTTTAGATTTAAAAATTTAATTCATGGTTTATTATACTGACCCCTAGGCAATTCCCAAATTAGAAACAAACTCATCTTAACAAGCACATGATCAGATATAACATTTAATATAACCATGCGAGTATAAACAGATTATTGACAATGTAAACATCAAGGCACTTAGCATGCAGCAAATACTCTTTCCGGTAAATGTACCCCTACAAATACCTAAGACTCTATATGCTAACATGATCAATTATCGTAAAGCAAGCATTAAATCACACAAGATCTAATCATGAAGTCAAATACTGATAAACAAGCAACACTAACAAACTAGCATAAGTTATCTAATTTATATAGAAATCAAGGTGAGACATGCATTACATCAAACTTATAATATAATGCAGTTCAGCACTTAATACTCTATAATTAAATCAAACAAGTATAAACTAGTTAGAAAGTATACCTGAGCGATGCTTAGCATTCCATCTCGAGTGATAATCAATTGATCCAAATCAATTTCCATTCTACTGACACTCATGGAAGTATCCTTGCATTTGACCTCAATAAGCAATGATGTTCCTGCTTCAACCCAAATTGATACCTGATTGTTCTGCTTAAAGACCCCGACATAGAATGTCTCATGTTCTGCTTGAAAAGATCACTCTTCTTTATATGTGTAGCAATAACCCCTTGATTATCATATGTCAGTGATAATCAAACCTTGTGTATTTCTGCCACTGATGTCCTTTAACCAAATTTTCAATTGTTGTTTTGGTTCTTTGACCGTTAAACTGAATTCCTTTTCAAAATCCCAAATTCTTCAGATATTGATTCGAAAACCACTGATCGAAGACTCTTCCCTAAATGAACTAATCCCCTTTCAATAACCAAATGATCCACTGAGTAGACCGATGTAGAAATACATCTCCAATGGTAAGATCAGGTCTCAACTCCATTAGAATGTTCTTCAGTCAGTTCGTTTGTCCTCAACGAACGAAGAATCAACTCCTGTTGTTTCGTTTAATAAAACATTTTGTTCAAACAGAAGTATTTAATTTTTTAGGAATTTAAATAATCAAAATAAATTGAAAATGCATTTTTGATAAATAATAATAAATTTCTCAATTTCAAATTATAAATAAAATAAAATTCGAAAAGAAAGTTTTGATATAGAGATAACAAAATTTTCAAGGTATATTAAATAATCCTGAAAAAAAAATTATTTCAAATCAAAATTAATTTCCAAAGAATTTTATAGAATTTATAATCCAAAACAGTTTCAATTATAATTAAAATAAAACAGATTGAAAATATAAGTTTGATATAAAAATAATAAATTTTCAAGTCATCTTAGATATTCTTGAAAATAAATTACTTCAACCAAAATGATTTTCCAAAAAGTTTTATGAGATTTATAATTAAAACTTCCAAGCTTAAATTATAATTAAAATAAAACAACTCGAAACCATAATTTTGAAATAAAAATACTAAATTCTCAAAACATTTAAAATGTTCATGAAAATAAATTATTTCAATCCAAAAATATTTTCCAAAGAGTTTTATAAAATTTATAATTAAAGTTTTATGAAAAATAAATTATTAAACCTCAAAAATAATTCTCAAAATACTTTTAAGAATATTAAACTGAAAAGAAATTAAATTGGATTTTAAGATTAATTTTAGTTTTCAAATTAATAAAATTCTTAACTAAGAATATTAAAAATATAAAATATTTGACTCCAAAATTTAAAAGAAAATAAAATATTTTCCAAGATGTAAAATAAACTTGAAAAATAAATTATTTAAATTTAAAAATTATTTCTAAAATATTTTATATAATTAAATTCAAATTTAATTATTAAATTAATTATTAAACTAAAAACAATTTGAGAAAAGAAAAACAATTCAAAACCAATAAACTCCAGTTTGTGTGTTATTACAACCACCCAGATGATGACATGTGTCATGTTGAAACTGTTCTCTATGCACAACTTCTACATAGGAAATTCTACATCAAGTCGATATTCGAGATAATGTTCGAGATAGACTCAAGTCGAACATCAAGTCGAATATTCGAGATAATGTTCGAGATAGACTCAAGTCGAACATCAAGTCGAATATTCGAGATAATGTTCGAGATAGACTCAAGTCGAGCATCAAGTCGAATATTCGAGATAATGTTCGAGATAGACTCAAGTCGAACATCAAGTCGAATATTCGAGATAATGTTCGAGATAGACTCAAGTCGAACATCAAGTCGAATATTCGAGATAATGTTCGAGATAGACTCAAGTCGAACATCAAGTCGAATATTCGAGATAATGTTCGAGATAGACTCAAGTCGAACATCAAGTCGAATATTCGAGATAATGTTCGAGATAGACTCAAGTCGAACATCAAGTCGAATATTCGAGATAATGTTCGAGATAGACTCAAGTCGAACATCAAGTCGAATATTCGACATAAGGATCTTCCTTGTGTACTTAGAAAAAGTTCTCAGCTCCAGAATTTCTACTTGGCTCTAAGTAGAAACTTATCTAGAATTTCTAGATAGGAATTTCTACATAGGTTCCCTAGTACCCTAGTAAGTACTTAGAGAAATTCTGGGCTTCAACAATTAACGAAACACCTACTGCTTCCTTTCTGGATGACCAGTGAACCAAAATAAATAATAATTTTTGTTCCCTCTTTAATCTCAAAAATAGATCCAATCGATTTGTATGTCAATCGAGTAGCTCTGATACCAATTGTTAGGTCCTGGAGATCGTAGAGGGGGGGTGAATACGATTCCCAAATAAAAATCTGACTTTTATTTATTTTTGGGACAACATAAAAATTACTTTGGTTCAAACCCGGGTACTGTTCATCATCTTCTTCAACCTCAAGAACACCATTAAAATAACCAAGATAATGAACGGTAAATCATCCAAAACACACAACACAACAAGATCCAAGAATATAACTTTATATTCATTGAAGTGGGGTAGATGCTACAACAAGTTCAAGAACAAAAGCTCAAGAACACAACAAAGAAATGATTTTTGGCTCCTCTAAAAATATTACAAATTCTAGATCTAGGAGACAAAAATCAAACCTATCTTCTAAACAAGATTTAGCAATGTTTACAATAGAAGAATAGATGAGTGGTGACACAAAGAAATTCATGGCCCCATAATATTCAAGATATGGAGTATGGCCATGGGGGAGAGAGAAAATAATTTTCTCTCTCTCTCTCCCCATTTTTCTCTTCCGAATGCTCACTCAAGAAGATGACTTGGGTTTCTTCTTTATATATTGAAAAATGTGTTACTTTTTGTTTTTCCACCTTTTACTCTTGTCCACTCAAATCTCATCTTCAAAGTCATGTGCCAAGTATGCCTTTGGAAATATTTAATGTAAAAGTAATATTTAAATAAATATATATAATATAAATAAAGAATGTCTTTATTTATAAAATATATAAATAATTAAATAAATACTTTATTTAATTAAATTAAATATTTCCATTCCACTCTTCAATTTGTGTAGACTTCCTTATCCAAATACTTGGCCCCGTATACGTGACTCCACCACGTCCAAGTATTTGGCCTTCTAATCTGTGAAGCTTTAGTAAGATCCAATCAGGTTGTGCCGTCTATCCCTTATCCATTAGACTGACATTTCTCCAACACTGATTTACCACATTTGTTGATCCTCCACTTGACTCAAGAAAACCAACAACTTTAGAATGATTAAAACCATATTAACCGACGAGAGCTTGCCTCCAATGTCCTGACACTTGATGCAACGGTCTGGTTCATAAGTGACTAGTCTTGATAGGGGCTCTTGATTCCGAACATGATTCCACATTCTTCTTTGCAAACCTTACTTGTAGCTTCGATTGTAATGCACTAAAATCGTCATAGACTAAGACAATCTTCTGTAGCTTCCACATCCTTAAATAGATGTCAACATCTTTTATTCTCCACTGAGGCATGAACATGTTAATGAACTTCTTCCAGTGAGCTTCAAGTCTGTAGATGATCCTTTGATACTTTGTCTTAACTGAACTCTGTGATCCAAGATTTTTGTGCACCTGCATATTATTACATGTCCTGTTCTATTGTTGAGTTATCATCAACCATTACATAGAGATTACATTTAGCATTCCTAGTACACATGAAAGTGCAGTGAGTTACTTCCCTTCACTCCTATCTCCCCTTTCAGAGTGATTATGTATAAATTGTCTTGCAATGTACCAGAACATATAACTAGTTTATTCCTCATAATAGAAACATTATGATCCAAACAAATATTATAACCATCCAAAGCAAGTTTAGAAACCGAAATTAAATTCCTTCTAAACGAAGGTACATAAAGACAATTGTTCAAAACGAAATTCTTATCATCACCAAAAGATAAATTAACATCTCCCACTGCAACTACTGCTACTTTCGTAGCATCTCCCATGAACACATATATCTCGCCATCTCTAAGCATTCTGGATTTCTGAAACCCCTGCATAGAATTACAAACATAATCAGTGGCTCCTTTATCTACAAACCAAGTGCTCGTAGATATAGCCGCTATAAATGTTTCTGTAACTAGAGAAAGAGACATATCAGTATTGTTTTTCTTCTTAGGAAGAGGACAATCCTGTTTCCAGTGACCCGACTGCTTGCACCTGAAGCACTTGCCCTTGGGCTTTTTCACAACACCACTTTGAATTCCCACAGCTTTCACAACTTTCTGTGTCTGGGCCTTTTTTTTCTTCTTGGCTATCGGCATAGAAGAAGAAGGTTTATCAGCCACATTGACTTGAACACTCTGCTGAAAAAGTCCTTCAGCTGCCTGAAGTTCTGTCAGAAGTTCCGCAATACTATACATTCTCTTGTTCATGGTGTAATTCAAGCGGAACTGCTCAAAACTTTTGAGTAAACTCATAAGGATAATATCTGAAAGGTATATGACAAGGCCTATTTGTAATAAGTAGATGACAACTCAACTCAAGTAAGAAAATGAAGTAAGTAATAAATAATGAGGAAGGAATCAAGTCAAAGAATGTTAACTAGACACAAAGAATCCTAATATCAGAAGTGTTCTAATGAAACTGCTACTCTACACCGGAAGAAGTTCATTAATATGTTCAAGCGTCGGCGAAAAATAAAGGAGTAGTATTTCAGAAGAGTTCAGAAGATACAGAAGATTCCAAGTGCCTACTACAAAGAGATTCCAAGCAAAGAAATATTGAAGACAAAGCTACAAGCCATGACAGGACAAGACACAAAGACCACTACAGCAGAAATGAGAATCAACATTGTAGTTAGTCATCCGTGAACCAGACCAGTGCACAGGGTGTTAACAATGTCAGTGAAGATTCGTCATCAAAAAGTTCAAGTGGTTAGAAAGGTTATTGTTGAAGAACAGAAGAGTTTTATCTACCTCAACAATAGTCAAGCCTTTAATTTAATTCTCTATTAATTAATTAAATTAATTAGTTAATTTAATTAGTAAATTAATTCACTCAGAATTAATTTATTTCTTAAATTAATTAAAGGATCAATTAATTTAGAATTATTTTAGAATGACAGAAGAAAGAAGCTGGAAGTTCAAAGGGATACAGAAACAGCTAAACAGGCCTGACGGTACAGACTTTAAGACAAGACGGAAAAAGTATTGAGATAGAAGAAATGCAGAGTCATATATTCTTAAAAGTGGAACCCCGGTTGGAATGGATTTATCATTCCCAAGTCAAAAGGAGTTCGGTTCCAGACGATCATGAGACCGCAGCTTAGAGCGTAAGGATTTATTTAATTAATAAATATTTTATTTATTTAGTAAATTATATTTATAAATATCTAAATAATATTTGATATTTATTTTTATAATTTCTGAATTAAATTTATTATTTATTAATTAAAGATTATAAGTTGTGCAGGTCGAAAAGCATTTCTACGGAGCTGACCCTAATAAGGACGAAATAAGCCCCTTTGCTTTTTCAAATTGAAATGGCTTAAAAAGCAACCAATCACATGTTGCCACTTGTTAAGACAAAAGCAAATGAAAAAGGGTAACCAACCAAGTGCTGCCACTTGTCAAGCTCAAGTCAAATGAAAAGAAAATGGCAGGTGAAGAAGAGTCATACCGAGAGCCATTTATCTAAGTCATACCGAGCTTCAATCTAATGAGTCATACCGAAGGGATTATATAATAAGTCATGCTGATTTTATTTTAATTAATTAAGTCATTCTGATTTATTTAATTAAAAGAAAAATTCAGTATGACTTGTAACAAGTCATACCGAATTTCTGATGAGTCATACCGGATTCTAAATGAGTCATACCGAATTTCTGAAAGTCATACCGAGTGAAGTAAGTCATGCCCAACTTTCTGAAGGGTCATACAAGGCTTATTTTCATTAAATTAAGTCATAGTGAAAAAGGTCATACAAGCTTAGAATTCCTCTATAAATATGAGGAGTTGTCTTCATTTTTCAGTGTTCAGAAAAACAGCTCAAATTCAGTAATTTGTCTGCATTGTAATATTCACAGATTTCTGTGCTGAGTTTGGAATATAATTGTAAAACTCGAACAATTCATGTCAAATTTGTTCTAGAACTTTTATCAATTATATATCAGTTTTCTAAATATTAATTTTGTAATACTAATCAAGTTAAAATTATATCTTTCACTTGAACAGTATTTCATTATAATTAATATTTCACGAGCAAAAATAAATAATATTTTTAATTCAAATATTCCGCGATTAATTTAGATATTGTATTCAACCCCCCCTTCTACAAAATCAGGGACCAACAATTGACATCAGAGCTAGTTGATATATTTCATAT
Source organism: Oenanthe sinensis (assembly GCA_028671895.1). Classification (NCBI taxonomy): domain Eukaryota; kingdom Viridiplantae; phylum Streptophyta; class Magnoliopsida; order Apiales; family Apiaceae; genus Oenanthe; species Oenanthe sinensis. The sequence continues at coordinate 18,803,452 of CM053807.1, forward strand.
CAGATCCAAATCAAATTTCGCGAACTCATACAGATCTCAAAAATTATTTTAAATTCGAAATAATTTTTTATTCGAAATAATTTTTTTTCCAAAAAATTATTGTAAGTCAAAAATTAAAATATTTTTTGAAACACTTAATTTTTAATCTTATTTAAAGATGAGTACTCAAAGAGTTAGTAGCATTAAAATTACACAATTTGATAAAGACAATTATAATCTGTGGAAGAGAAAGATGACCTTGTTTCTTCGAGCTGCAAATCCTAAGTACAAGGATATTTTAAAAACTGGTGTTGCTGTTCCAATAAATATCTTTCCTGAGCATATGGAAGATGGTGTACTCATTCCGCACAGACAATTTGAAAAAGATATTTCTGAGTACACTGAGACAGAAAAGGAACTAGATACATTGGACACCAGTCTGCAGTTAATTTTAGTGGAATCTCTTGATCCCGGAATGTACAATCATGTTGTTAATTGTAAAAATGCTAAACACGTCTGGGAAACGATAGAGATACTAAATGAAGGAACAGAAGAAGTAAGGGAGAACATATTGGAAATCTTAACGTCTCAATATGAGCATTTTAGATCAAATCCAGGAGAAGGTATCTCTGAAGTTTTTGAGAGATACAACAAGCTGATAAATGATCTAAATCTCAATGGCAAACAATATACGAAGAAGGAGATCAGTAGGAAGTTTTTGCTGACAATGCCAGTACACCTAGAGCATAGGATAACAGCCATCAGAGAGTCAAGGGACATGAATGAAATTTCACTAGAAAGACTTTATGGCATACTGAAGACCTATGAGCTAGAGCAGATTCAACAGAACGAAATATATGGTACAGGCAAGGTGGTCAGCAAGTCTACAGCTCTTGTAGCAGAAGAACCAGAGTACAGAAAAGCTAAGACTGAATCTTCTTCAGTTAACCTCATTGATCAGGGTATTGTTGCAGAAGTTGGTGCAACTCTAGTGAATTCAACTGATAGTGAATTCTACTCAATGGAAGAACTCGATCAACTTGAGGATGAATCTCTGGCTCTGATTGCTAGAAAATTTGGAAATACAAGATTCAGGAGGAACCCTAGTTTCAAATTCAAGCCTATGGCAAACAAATTTCAGACAGGTGGTTCTTCTAGCTCATCCAACACAAAAGGTGGATACAAGACAGGGATAGTAGACAGAAGCAAGATCCGTTGCTTCAACTGCAATGAAATGGGACACTTTGCTACTGATTGTAGAAAGCCCAAGCAGTAAAGAAAGAAGGATTCATATGACGAGCTCAAACAGAAATATGATGCTCTACTGAAGAATCATCAGGGAAAATCATACTTAGCAGCAGGAAAAAGCTGGGATGATTCCGACAATGATGAAGAAGATCAAATGGGAAATCTTGCTCTAATGGCCTCTTCTTCTGAAGGATCACAATCTCCACCTCGACAAGGAATTGAGGTAAACCCTAGCTGTCCTAAGATGTTTAAATTGATATGTGAGAATTTAACTGATGCTAGAGATCGAATAACAGTTTTAATTCTCGAAAACAAAGTTTTATCAGAAGAGAATTATGAATTGAAAAAGCTGAAACTTATTAATGTTAAATTAACTGAAGATGTTGCATTTCAAGTTAATAGAGTCAACTGCTATGTTGAGATTGAAGCTTTTTTAAAGAATAAAATTGAAGAAGAAAAGCAAAGGTGTCTAGCTTATAAAAATTCCTCTTATATTGTAAAGAACCTAGTTGACCAACAGGAAATAAACCGAAAAGTTGGAATAGGTTTCGAGTACAATAAATCTGTAGGAAAGCCAAGCAACATTACCCCGTTCAAGCAAAGCGCTGAAGAAAGGGGTATTCCTCATGTTGTTAAAAACACACCCAAACCTCTTTTCATAACACCTATTGCTGAACCTATCCTTGAGAGCTCTATACTGATAGCTTATGAGATGCAGTTAGAGGATCTCGAGGAAGAGAAGAAAAAAGAAGAATAGACTAGGGACATAAAAGGAGTAAATGTCCAGAAAGTGAAATATGTACCTAAAAGACCAATAGAAAATGTGAACTCTGCTAGTTCATCCACTCCTGGTTTAGGTGCTAAGAACTTAAAGAATGATTTGAACAGACCTAACAATAAGTTTGTTAGAAGTAGGGATAGTAACAACAGATGCCATTCTACTGAAAACTTTAAATCTGCTGAAAAAGTTAAAGTAGAAATTGTTAAAACTCCTACTGCTGTGAATAACATGCCTGCTATTGATGTATGCCATAAACCTTGTGGTATGTTAAATTGTATGTTATGTGCTTTTAATGCTATGACTGCTTATTTCAAACGCATGACTGCTAATAAAAAGAACATGACACCTAGACAATACATCAATAATAAATTTGCTAAATCCAAGACTGCTATTCCTTCACCTGTCAAGAAGGAAAAATATATTCCTAAGTCTAAACAAAAAGTTGTTAAGACTGTTTATAGGAAAGTAAGTACAGTCAAGGAGGATGCGGCTATTGTTCGAAAAGGATCTGTTGTCAAAGTTGACAAAGGTCAATTCTTTAAGTATGTCGGGCCCAATCAATTTTGGGCTCCGAAGACGAATTAATCCGTTTGATATGTGCAGGGAGTTAAACAGGAAAACCGGGTTGTATGGATACTAGACAGCGGATCTTCAAGGCATATGACCGGAGATAGAGCCCTGCTATCAGATGTAGTTGAAAGAGCTGGCCCAATCGTCACCTTTGGAGATAATAGCAAAGGAATGACTATGGGATATGGCAAGTTAAATACTGGAAATGTTATCATTGAAAACGTCTCTTTGGTGGAAGGACTTAAGCACAATCTACTCAGCGTCAGTCAATTCTGTGATAGAGGTTACAAAGTAAACTTTATCAAGGAGAAGTGCTTAATAACTCATTCTAAAGAAGACAGACTAGCCTTGCATGGAGTAAGGAAAGGAAACTTGTACGTAGCTGATTTCAACTCGGGAACTGAAGCTGAAGCAAACTGTTTTTATTCAAAAGCTTCAACAGAAGAAAGTTGGCTATGGCACAAAAAGCTCTCACTCCTGAATTTCAAAACAATGAACTCTCTAGTCAAGAGAGATTTGGTGAGAGGACTGCCTCCGATAGAATTTACACAAGAAGGATTGTGTGAGGCATGTCAGAAAGGGAAGTCAAAAAGAGCAACTCACAAAGGCACAGACACTACAAATATTACTGAACCACTGCAGCTGCTTCATATGGATTTATTTGGTCCAGTCAATATCATGTCTATGTCAAGGAAGAAATATGCCTTAGTGATTGTAGATGACTTCACAAAGTACACGTGAGTTTTATTCTTGAACTCTAAGGATGAAACTCCACAGTTGGTGATTGATCATGTAAAGTTGATTGAGTTAGATTCAAAGCTACCTGTCCGGGCAATCAGATCAGATAATGGAACAGAATTCAAGAATGAAATTCTGAATAGCTTCTGCTCAGACAAAGGGATAACAAGACAATTCTCAGCGCCAAGAACTCCGCAACAAAATGGAGTAGTAGAAAGGAAGAATCGAACCTTGATTGAAGCTGCAAGAACAATGTTAAGTAAATCAAGGTTGCCTATCTACTTCTGGGCTGAAGCAGTAAACACAGCTTGTTATACCCAGACTCGAACTTTAATCAACAAGGATCATATGAAGACGCCCTACGAATTAATAGCTGGCAACAAACCAACTCTCAAGTACTTTCATGTATTTGGAGCCAAATGCTTTGTGCTAAAAGATGGAGATGACCATCGTGGCAAATTTGAGGCCAAGGCACATGAAGCAATTTTTGTCGGCTACTCAAAAAGAGCATATAGGGTGTACATAATTGATCAGCACCAAGTAAAAGAAAGTGTCAACGTATCATTTGACGACACTAAACTCCCAAGCATCCAAAATGAAGATCCTTCTGAGTCATTAAAATTTGACAATCATCCAGACTCAGATTCGGATAATGAAGAAAAGCCCGAGGTTGCAGCAGGAAATGATGATGACAACAATGATGGTAATGATCCAGGTAATAGTGGTGGAAACAATGGAAACACTGGAGATACTACTAATACCAGTGGTGGATCAACAAGTCATCCAGGCAGCAACTCAGGGGGAGATGAAGGATCAACTGGCAGAACACAACATCACAATGAATATAGAGGCGAATCATCAAGATCAAACCTACCAAGGGAAAGGATATGGAGCAAAGATCATCCCTTTGAATTGATCATAGGTGATCCAGATGTTGGTGTTAGAACCAGAAGTGCAACTTCAAATGAATGTTTATTTTCGGTTTTTCTATCTCAAGAAGAACCAAAGAAAATTGAAGATGCTCTAACTGATCCAGATTGGGTTCTTGCCATGCAAGAAGAACTCAATCAGTTCAAAAGGCAAGAAGTATGGACACTGGTACCAAGGCCTAAAGATAGATCTGTTATTGGCACGAAATGGGTATACAGGAATAAGTTAGACGGTGATGGCATTGTTACAAGGAACAAGGCCAGACTGGTTGCAAAGGGTTACTCCCAGGAAGAGGGAATTGATTATGATGAGACCTACGCACCAGTTGCAAGACTTGAAGCCATCAGGATATTTCTGGCATTCGCAGCACATTCCAATTTTAAAGTCTATCAAATGGATGTGAAGAGTGCATTTCTGAATGGAAAGTTAGAAGAGGAAGTATATGTGGAACAGCCTCCTGGCTTTGAAAATCCAGAGTTTGCTGATTTTGTATATTTCTTATTCAAAGCCCTCTATGGACTCAAGCAAGCACCGAGGACATGGTATGACACTCTCTCTCAGTTTTTACTTGAAAACGGTTTTACTAGAGGTGTCATAGATAAAACTCTCTTTTATAAATTACATGATAAAGATATGGTATTTGTCCAAGTTTATGTTGACGATATTGTATTTGGTTCTACTAATGAAAACTTGTGCAAGAGATTTGCTAAGTTAATGCAGAGTAGGTATGAAATGAGCATGATGGGTGAGCTGTCATTCTTCCTTGGATTGCAAGTGAAGCAAAAGGAAGATGGGATTTTTATTTGCCAATCAAAGTACGTAAGGGATCTTCTAAGGAAATACAATCTAGAAGATTCTACACCGGCAAAAACCCCTATGCCAACAGCCACCAAGCTTGACAAAGATGAAACTGGTAAGAAAGTTGACATCACAAGCTACAGAGGTATGATAGGCTCATTATTATATCTAACTGCTAGTAGACCCGATATAATGTTTGCAACATGCTTGTGTGCAAGGTTTCAATCTGATCCTAGAGAATCTCATCTTATAGCTGTTAAAAGAATTTTTAGATATCTGAAGGGTACACCGAATCTTGGAATTTGGTACCCTAAAGGTACAGGTTTTGAACTAATAAGCTATACAGATTCAGATTATGCAGGATGCAGGATGGACAGGAAAAGTACTTCTGGAAGCTGTCAGTTTCTAGGACAATGGTTGATCTCCTGGTACAGCAAGAAACAGCACTCAGTATCTACCTCGACAGCCGAAGCAGAATACATTGCAGCAGGTAGTTGTTGTGCATAAATCTTGTGGGTAAGGAATCAACTGAATGATTATGGACTTGCGTTAACTAAAATTCCAATACTTTGCGATAACACAAGTGCCATAGCTATTTCCAATAATCATGTACAACATTCAAGAACCAAGCACATAGACATAAGGTATCATTTTATCCGAGAGCATGTCATGAATGGAACTGTGGTGTTACATTTTGTACCCACAGAAGATCAAATTGCCGACATCTTCACGAAACCACTTGATGAATCCACTTTCTCTAAGTTGGTTAGTGAGTTAGGGATGTTAAACATGAACTAAATATTGCATGTTGTTTTAAATTGCATATTTATTTTCAAGCACTGTAAATACACTGTATATATTCCTTAAAATATTTCAAAAACAAACAAACAAATTGAAAAAGAAAACTCAAAAAGATTTTCCTTATTTTTGTACAGTTTTTTTTCCATTGGAATCTCTACTGTAAATATATTTTATATTATGTTTGTTTTCCAACAATTAGTATATATTGTTTATTATTTCCAACAATTGCTCTCAACAATTGGTATATTTAAGTATGTATAGTTTTATTTGTTTTACAACTTGGCATCTTTATTTTTATTATTTTTATGATTATTTCTATATAAATATATGCTGATTATTCTCAAGTCTCTTTTGAGAAGTAGGAAAGATCTATGAGCATTGATAATCCAATCGATTCTAAAAGTGAGATCCTAATCATTGGCATCAATCTCTAACCAAGATCTTAGAACCAAACACACAAACATAATCACATCCGTCTCTCTAAACCATTAAACAGAATACCTAATTGTTAAGAATGAGGGAGTCAATGCCTTGATTGCATTTGATAAGGTTGGTATTGTGAGTGATCCAACAGCTCTGTCTCTAGAAAGGTGATTCATATATATAAAAGCTGAGACAACTGTTAGCTCATCTGTGTTTTCTCAAAAAGATACAGACTTGGAAAAGGCAAAACTGTTACTAGGTTCATTCTCTCAACAGAGTGAGTCTATTGAATTCGGCCTGTCAGCCAAGGCCACTTGTAAAGAGTCAATTTCATCTGACATTTGTCAAGAAACCACATATTTTGTCTTATGTTTTAGGGACCAACACCAAGGGACCAACAATGTAAGGACTTACTTGGGACCAAAAAGGGACCAAGAAGGAGCAGTTGAAATGTCACAGTAAGGATGAATTGACGGAAGCAATTATTCTAAACTTCCATATCAAGGAAGGAAGGATGATTGATGATTCTGACTGAATCAACATGCCTTCACAGGCGTCAGGAGGAAACTTGGATCATGTGCTACATTTTAGATCCTTGTCTCCCTCCCTAGATGGAACATATCTGGATTCCTAACGGAATAGATCATCTTAGATGATCAGCAACTCACTGAATCTATTCCTGAAGCAATTCAGTTTATAAAATCAAATATTTTAATAGATTCAATTGAGGACGGGGATTTACGAAACCCCATTGCACCACCAGTGACCTCTCTTGAAGGGGCTATGGTGATCTTTCTTGCAGGTACAAAAGACTGAGTCATCCGTACTGAGAGAGATATAGTGATGTGAGAAAAGAGTGAAACACAAGTAAGGAAGAGTGAAAATATATATTCTATGAGTGAAACACTTAGAGAGTATATGAGCGAAACACTTGTGAGGAACACAAAGTAAAATCACACACTAGCACACTTACCGAATCCCTTTCCCAATTCCCTGTTACAGATTTCTAATGTTATTCAACCAAGGTGGAAATTTCTTCAGAAAAGGACCAACAATTGTTACCTATCTACAATTAGGGGAGAATTATTAAGAGGATTACTCAACTAAGGGGGAGAATTATTAAGAGGATTACTCCAAAATGTTAAAGTATTCAATTAAGGGGGAGTAGATCAAAAGGGGAGAAGTAAACAAAGACTTTTGCTAGAAAAGGATTACTCAATTGTTGAACAAGAAAAGTTGGTTAATTTATGAAAAGGGAAAATGAATCTACCTTGGGTGAGAAGTAAAAACAGAAGTTGGAAATTTAAAGGAAAAATGGTAAGAAGAGAACAGACATCATCTCTGACATCCTAAGGGGAATAGTGATGAGTCTGAGAAATGAAGATAATACTACATGTATAATATGTTCAGTGCTAGAGGAACTAACATCTTTCATTTCAGTTAACTCAGGAAATCTGGAAATGTATTATATAAATCCAGAGAACAATTTATTATTTATAGTTCTTAAATGTCATATTATTTTCTTAGTTGTTAGTTGATTTATCCTCTAGGAATTTGTATGTTAAATGCTTAACAACAAATAGGGGGAGATTGAAAGGTATATGACAAGGCCTATTTGTAATAAGTAGATGACAACTTAACTCAAGTAAGAAAATGAAGTAAGTAATAAATAATGAGGAAGGAATCAAGTCAAAGAATGTCAACTAGACACAAAGAATCCTAATATCAGAAGTGTTCTAATGAAACTGCTACTCTACACCGGAAGAAGTTCATTAATATGTTCAAGCGTCGGCGAAAAATAAAGGAGTAGTATTTCAGAAGAGTTCAGAAGATACAGAAGATTCCAAGTGCCTACTACAAAGAGATTCCAAGAAAAGAAATATTGAAGACAAAGCTACAAGCCATGACAAGACAAGACACAAAGACCACTACAGCAGAAATGAGAATCAACATTGTAGTTAGTCATTCGTGAACCAGACCAGTGCACAGGGTGTTAACAATGTCAGTGAAGATTCGTCATCAAAAAGTTCAAGTGGTTAGAAAGGTTATTGTTGAAGAACAGAAGAGTTTTATATACCTCAACAATAGTCAAGCCTTTAATTTAATTCTCTATTAATTAATTAAATTAATTAGTTAATTTAATTAGTAAATTAATTCACTCAAAATTAATTTATTTCTTAAATTAATTAAAGGATCAATTAATTTAGAATTATTTTAGAATGACAGAAGAAAGAAGCTGGAAGCTCAAAGGGATACAGAAACAGCTAAACAAGCCTGACGGTACAGACTTTAAGACAAGACGGAAAAAGTATTGACACAGAAGAAATGCAGAGTCATATATTCTTAAAAGTGGAACCCCGGTTGGAATTGATTTATCATTCCCAAGTCAAAAGGAGTTCGGTTCCAGACGATCAGGAGACCGCAGCTTAGAGCGTAAGGATTTATTTAATTAATAAATATTTTATTTATTTAGTAAATTATATTTATAAATATCTAAATAATATTAGATATTTATTTTTATAATTTCTAAATTAAATTTATTATTTATTAATTAAAGATTATAAGTTGTGCGGGTCGAAAAGCATTTCTACGGAGCTGACCCTAATAAGGACGAAATAAGCCCCTTTGCTTTTTCAAAATGAAATGGCAGGAGAAACTTTTTTAAAAAGCAACCAATCACATGTTGCCACTTGTTAAGACAAAAGCAAATGAAAAAGGGTAACCAACCAAGTGCTGCCACTTGTCAAGCTCAAGTCAAATGAAAAGAAAATGGCAGGTGAAGAAGAGTCATACCGAGAGCGATTTATCTAAGTCATACCGAGCTTCAATCTAATGAGTCATACCGAAGGGATTATATAATAAGTCATGCTGATTTTATTTTAATTAATTAAGTCATTCTGATTTATTTAATTAAAAGAAAAATTCAGTATGACTTATAACAAGTCATATCGAATTTCTGATGAGTCATACCGGATTCTAAATGAGTCATACCGAATTTCTGAAAGTCATACCGAGTGAAATAAGTCATGCCCGGCTTTCTGAAGAGTCATACAAGGCTTATTTTCATTAAATTAAGTCATAGTGAAAAAGGTCATACAAGCTTAGAATTCCTCTATAAATATGAGGAGTTGTCTTCATTTTTCAGTGTTCAGAAAAACAGCTCAAATTCAGTAATTTGTCTGCATTGTAATATTCACAGATTTCTGTGCTGAGTTTGGTATATAATTGTAAAACTCGAACAATTCATGTCAAATTTGTTCTAGAACTTTTATCAATTATATATCAGTTTTCTAAATATTAATTTTGTAATACTAATCAAGTTAAAATTATATCTTTCACTTGAACAGTATTTCATTATAATTAATATTTCGTGAGCAATTAAAATAATATTTTTAATTCAAATATTCCGCGATTAATTTAGATATTGTATTCAACCCCCCCCTTCTACAATATCAGGGACCAACAATATCGATCTCGGTTTCCCCATCAACCTCAGCACCAAGGATCTCCATCTCATTCAGATGTGACATCATCCTGAGAACATGATTCCTTACAGGTGTCCCTTCAGCCATCTGAGTGTTCATTAAAGCTTTCATTGCTACTTGCCTTGCAGCCCTTTTCTGATATCCAAAAAGTTCTATGAGATTAAAGAGCATATCTGAAGCAGTGGCCATAGCCTGATGCTGCAAAACACCTGACATTGCTGCCAGAATGTAACATCGCGACATCTCATCAGCCTTAGTCCACTTCTTATAATACTCCTTCTCAACTTCAGAAGCATTCTCATCAGGCTCCTCTGGCTTGGGTTCATTAATGTAAAATTTGTACTCCTCAGCAGTCAACACAATGTCCAAATTACGTTTCCATTCAATATAGTTAGGTCCAGTAAGTTTGTTATCCATAAGTATGGTAAAAAGTGGATTAAAGCCCATTATATCCTGAGAATCATACATATAACACATAATTAGAGGGTGTTTAAAAAAATTGGTTCCTCTAACAATTATTTAAAATTAAAACACCAACACTTAAACACCATAGGTTTCCGGTATGCCACGTTGGGTGACTTATATACCACCTAAATTTATTTAAATGTTACGTCGGTCCTACTACTAAATAATTAGCCACGTTAGGGTGATCTATATTATTTTTCGTAGCTAAGTGTATACCATTATTAAATCTTAAATTAATAATAATAATAATAATACCAGATGCGCCTTTTGACTATGATAAATTCTTGCTCCTAACAATAAGATACTACTAAAATTATAAATCTAAAGAGTATTCAGACTGACTGGCCTGGCCGGTGGAAGCATTGCCAAGAGGCTAACCACTTTTCTAGACACCAATCTAAATGGCCAGGTAAGCTGCACACTTTCCTAGACACCAACGCAAGAATACTCAAAGATGTGTTATTTTAGATTCTCTTCCTAGTTGAGCGTGAAATCTATCAAAAAAGAGGGTATCTTTTTATTATTTGAATTCTATGAAACTTAGTACGCCACGTTGGGTGACATATGTACCTTCCAATATTCATAATTAATTTTAAAAGTTTGTTCTAGTAATTTCCATAACACTCTAGACATCATAAATTACATGCCACGATGGGTGACGTATACATAATTTATATTCGCCTTAGTGTTAAATTACATATAAACAATAATGGAGACCATGGGATTTAATACCAAATTAATTCCCTCTCCCACTTAGTATTTTACTATGAGGATTTTATCTAGATACATCGCCCTATGTCATTTTTTCGCAGTCCACATGTATCATAATAACAATACATATAACACATAACATAGCAGCATACTCATCATGTTTAAAGCATAATAAAACAACCCTATGTCCATGTCGTTCTAGCATGCGAAGGGTTAGTATCACATGGCATAACAAACAAACATGGAACACATAGTAGCAATAATCAAGATAAGCAAACATTATGTAAAACATAATAAAATACATCCACTATTATGGCCCCGAAGAATAATTTTCAAAATCATCCATTGATAAATTTTTGAAATTCTTCAGCCGCCTATTTGACTGCCTAAACGAGCTCAGAATGGCTTGAAAAATCTGGAGATGGTAGCCATCTCAGCCTGTAGGTCTCGTTCCGCCGTTTCCGAAAAGGTATTATTCGCCCCAATCGGATATCGTATGCAAAATCTGTAGCCAGAACAGCGAAGCAGCCACGAAAACAGCATATAGCAGCGGAAGAACTCTGTTTCTCGCATCTTCGTTGATCAAACAATTACATACGACAAATACAATAAAAAAAATCTATTCTATTATATCAGATCATAATCTAAATTGAATACAATTCGAATTACAAGATTACAATCAAAATAGAAATCAAAATTTAAAACTAATCATGATCAACCCTCTTGATTTAATTTACAACCACGATAAACCACGTGGGATCCAAAAACATAATTACAACCATGGCCATAATAGTGGATAACAACCTGCATAAAAAAACAATACAAACCCACCACTATATACATACATAATTACGACATGGACATCATATCATATAACGCAGAACCCTAGAACCTGGCTCTTGATGCCAATTGTTGGGACAATCGAACATTGATGCTGCGTTTTATGATATGAAAACGAACGAGTTTGAATAGAAATTTAACCTTAATCGCTACGGCGCAAGCGATTCAAATCCACGTCTTCTACTGTATTCCCGTATTCACCTTGAGCAAAGTTTGGCCTTCGATCTTCCCAAGGTTGCCTCCCTTCTAGCTTTGAGATCTTGAAACCCTAGTTCTTGGTTGCCTCCTTGAACGGCTGCTCACAAAAACCCTAGTTTTTTTTCAACCCTTAGCTAGAAGAGAATAAGATGAATATATAGGCTACAATAGGGATCCTGGATAATTAGGTCGGGTCTTCCAATGACATTCTGGGTCAAGCCCAATGTCATTAAATATTAATTCAATCCACTAAAGAATTAATATTTGCACTACCTCTCCTAATGCCGTAATTTAATTATTTAATTCGGCTCCAATATTATTTGCTTATTAAATTCCCCATGTTTAAGATATCGAATGTCCATTAATTAAATTAATTTATGATAATTAATTTAATCAATATCTTTTATCCTTGTTCATCCACTCAACCTTATAATTATGCAAGAAAAATCTGCCTGCAGGACTAAAACATAATTATCTTTATGAGCATTCAAGAGGACATCATCACCCGAATATTTTCGGACACAGTTTCCTTTTATAGTCAATATCCCACTTTGTATGCAATGTCATTGTCCAAAACATAATATTGTGATTAATAAAAAATCACATCACATATGAATCAAAACATGTGCATTGCATACAAGTGTCAATCACTGTATCCGTATTAAGAACCTAAGCAATAATAATATTGTAGAATCTTAGTTCTTCTTTATTGTCAGAATAGAAGAACAATTCTGATATTTTAATCTCATTCAATATACACCAAGCATACAAGTATTATTCAATAATCAAGATAGATTATTTCCAAATAATACTTCAGTCATTCTAGTGGTTTGTTTAACTCCACTTAAACTGTGAACATTTATTATATTATATATAGACACTGACAATCTAATCTTCTGATATCCCATTTGATACTAGATTATCCACAATATATAATATACAAACAGTGTTAAAATATGCATTCAAGATTCTCAATAAAAAGGATAATGTCATATACTTCAAACGAATAGTTCAGTATACTCCCTAACAGTGGGAACTTCTAATTCCCCCAATCTTGGTATAGGTGTTAAAGACTTAAAGAAGAAATTGAATAGACCTAATAGGTTTGTCAATAGCAGGGAAAATAACAACATATATTATTCTACTGAGAACTTTAAAACTGCTGATAAAGTTGAAATATAATCTGTTAAGACACCTACTCTTTGAATAACATGCATGTTATTGATGTATACCATAAACCATGTGGTTTTGTAAATTGTACGTTATGTGATTTTAATTTTATGTCTTCATACTTCAAAAGCATGTTTACTAAGAAAAATAATATGACACCTAGACAATACATCAATAATAAATTTGCGAAATCCAAGACTGAGATTCCTTCACCTATCAAGAAGGAAACATATATTCCTCAGTCTAAATAGAAAGTTGTTAAGACTGTTTATAGGAATGTAAGTACAATCAAAGTGGATACTGGTGTTGTTCGAAAAAGATATGTTACAAAGCTGACAAAGGTCAGTTCTTTGAGTATGCCGGGCCCAATCAATTTTTAGCTCCGAAGATGATTTAATCATTTTGATATTTGCAGGGAGTTAAATAGGTAAATCGGGTAGTATGGATCCTAGACAGTGGATCTTCAAGGCATATGACCAGAGATAGAGCCCTGCTATCAGACGTGGTTAAAAGAGCTGGCTCGATCATCACCTTTGGAGATAACAACAAAGGAATGACTACGAGATATGGCAAGTTAAATGCTGGAAATATTATCATTGGAAATGTCTCTTTAGTGGAAGGACTTAAGCACAATCTACTAAGCGTCAGTCACTTTTGTGATAAAGGATACAAAGTAAAATTTATAATGGAAAAGTTTTTAATAGCTCATTCTAAAGATGACAAACTAGCCTTACATGGAGTAAGGAGAGGAAACTTGTATGTAGCCGATCTCAACTCAGGAACTGAAGATGAAGCAAACTGTTTCTACTCAAAGGCTTCATCAGAAGAAAGCTGGCTATGACACAAGAAAATCTCACACCTAAATTTTAAAACAATGAACTCTCTAGTCAAGAGGGATTTGGTGAGAGGACTAACTCCGATAGAATTTACACAAGAAGGGTTGTGTGAGGCATGTCAGAAAGGGAAGTCAAAGAGAGCAACTCACAAAGGCACAGACTTTTCAAATATTACTGAACCACTTCAACTGTTACACATGAATTTATTTGGTCTAGTCAATATTATGTCTATGGCAAGGAAAAGATATGCCTTAGAGATTCTAGATGACTTCATAAAACATACGAGGGTTTTATTCTTGAACTCTAAGGATGAAACTCCACAATTGGTGATTGATCATGTAGAGCTAATTCAGTTAGATTAAAAGTTAGTTGTTCGGGCAATTAGGTCAGACAATGGAACATAATTCAAGAATTAAGTTCTGAATGAATTTTTCTCAGACAATGGGATAACAAGACAATACTCAATACCAAGGACTCTGCAATAGAATGGAGTTGTAGGAAGGAAGAATCGAACCCTTATTGAAGCTACAAGAACAATGTTATGTGAATCAAGGTTACCTATATACTTCTAGGCTGAAGCAGTAAACATAACATGTTATACCCAGAATCGAACTCTAATCAACAAAGATCATATGAAAACTTCCTGTGAATTAATGGCTGACAAGAAAGCAACACTCAAGTACTTTCATATATTTGGAGCCAAATGTTATGTGCTGAGATGGAGATGAACATCGTGGCATGTTCGAGGCCAAGGCACATGAAGCTATTTTGTCAGTTATTCAAGAAGAGCATATAGGATGTACATAATTGATCAGCACCAAGTGAAAAAAAAGTGTCAACGTTAGTTTTAATGACACTAAACTCCCAAGTATCATTAAAATTTGATAATTATCCAGACTCACATTCCAATGATGAAGAAGAACCTGAGGTTGCAACATGACATGACAATAATAATGATACTGATCCAAGTAATAGTGGTGGAAATAATGGTAACACTGGAAATACTACTGTTATCGGTGGTGGAACAACTAGTCATCTTGGTAGTAACTCAGGGGGAGATGATGGATCCACTGGTAGAACACAACATCACAATGAATATCGAGGCGAATCATCAAGATCAAACCTTCCAAGGGAAAGGATATGGAGTAGAGATCATCATTTTGAATTGATCATAGGTGATCTAGATGTTGGAGTTAGAACTAGAAGTGCAACTTCAAATGAATGTCTATTTTCAATTTTTCTATATCAAGAAGAACCAAAGAAGATTGAAGATGCACTAACTGATCCAGATTGGATTCTTGCCATGCAAGAAGAGCTCAATCAGTTTGAGAGACAAGAAGTATGGACACTGGTACCCAGGACAAAAGACAGATCTATGATTAGCACCAAATGGGTATACAGGAACAAGATAGATGGTGATGGCATTGTTACAAGGAACAAGGCCAGACTGGTGGCAAATGGTTACTCCCAGGAAGAGGGAATTGATTATGACGAGACCTACGCACCAGTTGCAAGACTTGAAGCCATCAGGATATTTCTAGCATTCGCAGCACACTCCAATTTCAGAGTTTATCAAATGGATGTAAAGAGTGCCTTTCTGAATGGAGAGCTAGAATATGAAGTATATGTGGAGCAACCCCCTAGCTTTGAAAATCCAGAGTTTGTTGATTTTGTATATTTTCTATTCAAAGTCCTCTATGGACTCAAGCAAGCACCGAGAACATGCTATGACACTCTCTCTGAGTTTTTACTTGAAAATGGTTTCATTAGAGGTGTCATAGATAAAAATATCTTTTATTAATTGCATGATAAAGATATGATATTTGTCCAAGTTCATGTTTACGATATTATATTTGGTTCTACTAACGAAAACTTGTGCAAGAGATTTTCTAAGTTAATGCAGAGTAGGTACGAAATGAGCATGATGGGTGAGATGTCATTCTTCCTTGGACTAAAAGTCAAGCAAAAGGAAGATGAGGTTTTTATTTGCCAATCAAAGTACGTAAGGTATCTTCTGAGAAAATACAGTCTAGAAGACTCCTCACCGGCAAAAACCTCCATGCCAACAGCCAATGAACTTGACAAAGATGAATTGATAAGAAGGTTGACATCACAAGCTAGAGAGGTATGATAGACTCATTATTATACTTAACTATAAGTAGACCTGACATAATGTTTACAAGATGCTTATGTGCACGGTTTCAGTCTGATCCAAGGGAATCTGATCTTACTGTCGTTAAACGAATTTTCAGATATCTATAGGGTACATCAAATCTTGGAATTTAGTACCCTAAAGATACAGGTTTTTATCTAATAGGCTATACAGATTCAGATTATGCAGGATGCAGGATGGACATGAAAAGTATTTGAAAGGCATATGTCAAAGCCTATTTGTAATTAGTAGATGACAACTCAACTCATGTAAGAAATTAAAGTAAGTAATAAATACTGAGGATGGAATCAAATCGAAGAATGTCAACTAGACACAAAGAATCAACTTGTCAGAAGAATTATCATGAAGTTGCTACTCTACACCGGAAGAAGTTCATTTATATGTTCAAGCGTCGGAGAAAAATAGAGAAGCAATTGTTCAGAAGATTCAGAAGATTCTAAGTGGCTACTACAGAAGATTCCAGAAGAAGAATGAAGACAGTGAAGCAGAAGAAGAACAGAAGACCACAACTTAATGTTAAAGATGAAGAATATTTATTATAGTATGACATAAATGAACCAGACAGTACATTTGTGTGTCAACTAAAATAATAAATATTCATCATCTAGCTCAAGTGGTTTTATGGCAAAAGACACAACGAAGACTGAAAGACTTCAAGACTGATAGCACGGTAATACAAGACGAAATAGTATTTTAATTCTACTATCAAATGTTAATTGATTATTTAATTTATCTAATTAAATTAATTCAAGTTGAATTTAATTTAATTTGTAAATTAACTAATTAATTTAAGTAGAATTAATTTATTATAAAAGATATGACTTAATATGACTTTTATAATAATTCAAATGACTAATAAGTAAGTCATACCGACTGTTTATTAATAAGTCATACCGAATTATATTAATAAAAGTCATACCGACTAAATAAAGAGAAAGTCATACCGAAGCTGTTAAAGAAAAGTCATACCGAAGCTATTAAAGAAAAGTCATACCGGAGCAGCCGATTGATAAGTCATACCGAGCTTTAAAAAGAAAAGTCATACCGAGCTTCAGGCAGAAAGGTCATACAGGAGATAAGTCATACCGAATTTCTGTTGATCAAAAGGTCATACCGAGTGATTTTTTATTATATTAAAAAGTCATACCGACTTTTTAATTAATAAAATAAGTCATACCGACCATTAAGAAGTCATACCCAGTGTTTTTATAGTCATACAAGTGTTAAATAAGTCATATATGACTTATTTTCAGCAAATTAAGTCATGCTGATAAAGGTCATACAAGCCTTTTTCTTCCTCTATAAATATGAGGAGATCACCTTCATTTTTCAGTACTTCTCAGAGAAGAAAATCAGATCAAATTCAGTAATTTATCTGCATTGTAATATTCACAGATTTCTGTGCTGAGTTTGGATATAATTGTTAAATACGAACAATTCATGTCAAATTTGTTCTAGAACTTTTAATCAATTATATAACTGTTTTCTTAATATTAATTTTGTAATACTAATCAAGTTAAAATTATATCTTTCACTTGAACAGTATTTCATTCCAATTAATATTTCGCGAGTAATTAAAATAATATTTTTAATCCAAATTATTCCGTGATTAATTTTCAGATATTGTATTCAACCCCCCTTCTACAATATCAGGGACCAACAGTATTTCTAGAAGCTGTCAGTTTCTAGGACGACGGTTGATCTCCTGGTACAAAGAAAAAAGTACTTAGTGTCTACCTCGACAACCGAAGCAGAGTATATTGTGAAAGGTAGCTGTTGTGCACAGATCTTGTGGATAAGGAATCAACAAAATGACTCTGGACTTGCGTTGAACAAAATTTCAATTTTCTCCGACAACACAAGTGCAATAGCCATCTCCAAAAATCATGTACAACACTCACAGACCAAACACATTGACATAAGATATTATTTCATTGGATAGCATGTCATGAACGGAACTGTGGTATTACATTTTATACCCACAAAAGATCAAATAACTAACATCTTGACAAAACCACTTGATGAATACATTTTCTCTAAGTTAATAAGTAAACTAGGGATGTTAAATAATGACTAACTTTTGATCGCTAAGAGTTGATTTGAATTCTTAGATATTAAATATTAATATTTAAAGAATTTATGAAGTTTAAATCAACAGAATCCTAGGGCTTATGAATATTTAGAGAAGTTATCTTGAGAATATTTAAATATTCTTAATAAGATAATTATTTCAAGTATAACATAAGTACATATTTTTGTTTATCTTTTTGCATATTTAATTTAAATATTTTATAAGCATTTGTATGTAAATATTTAATTATTTAATTATTATTAATTAATCTAATTATCGAATAAAATTTCCTTTATTTTATTTTGAATTTTGGAATAATTAATAATATTTGTATGTATTTATTTTTATTTATATATATATTTGGTTAATATTTTATATTTATTATGCTTTTATATTATAAATATATTTTATTTTATTTTCTTTAGTTTTAAGTACTCGGAAAGACTTTCTAAAAAGTCTTACCGAAATTTGTTTTGTTTATATATATATAAAATATGTTCTAAAACTATAAGACTTTTTAAATAAGAACTCGGCAAGACTTTCTAAAAGTCTTACCAAGTGTATTGCAAAAGTCTTATCAATATATAAATATTTCTTTTAAAATTGTTTTTATTCTTTTTTTTCGGAAAGACTTTTAAGAAAAGAATTCGGCAAGACTTTTAAAAAGACTTACCGAGATTTTATTTCCAAAATTCTTACTAAACAAATTGTTTTATACTTAAATGTTTTTTTTGTTTTGTTTTTTTTTAAAAAAAAGTCTTACTAGCAGCTTTTATACACACACACATATACATACACGGTCGAACATAGATCTACAACAAGACTCTTGAAAAACTATTGGAAAACCTTCGATTTTATATCTCTTACAACTGCTCAGTTGCATTAGATCGTTTTACAAGCCATGTGCTTATTGGTGTGATTTAGATTGATCAAAATCAATCAAACCTCTGCCCAAGTTTTGGAAAAATTGAACTGTTTTTGGATTTTTTTTGAAGAACTGAGTTTGATTAGTGATTACTGATAAGGACTGTGGTTAGGACTGATTTTATGTATTAAATCGATTTCGGTGGTTAATTGAAGTTAGGGTTTTGATTTGTGGTGATTTAAATCGAATTGTGTGGGTGCTAATTAGTGTTTGGTTGTAATTTTGGAATTAAGGGCTAGTTCGGTAGTTAATTTTGTATTAAGGGCCATGTTTGTAATTGCTAAGACAAATTTTATTGGGTATTTTGTATGAACGGACATTCACTGGTGATAACAGGAATTACCCTGAACACGCCATCACAAATTGAACCTCTAAGGGCCTTATACTCAACTGTAAGAAATATTTCGAATTATAGACTGGTTCAATTTTCATTCAGAATTAGAGGGACATAATACATTATAAATGAGAGAAATGTTAATAGAGTCTTAGGGTTCCCGTCAGAAAATTTTGAGACCCTACCAACAGTAG
Organism: Oenanthe sinensis; assembly: GCA_028671895.1. NCBI lineage: Eukaryota > Viridiplantae > Streptophyta > Magnoliopsida > Apiales > Apiaceae > Oenanthe > Oenanthe sinensis. The sequence continues at coordinate 18,823,122 of CM053807.1, forward strand.
AAGATATAACAAATTTCTTCCAGTCAATCCATTATCAAGGTGTGTTGGATCTTGTTAAAATGTCTAAATCCCAGTTAGTAGGTGAATGGGATTACTTCTTCGACACTTTAGCCAAAGTATTCTCTCCGACAATAAAGAGCAACTTCCACAACATTTCAACTCTTCTACAAGTTTTTGGGTATTCTGTGGCCCACAACCGAAGAATCAATTTTGGGAAGCTGATCCTGACAGAAATAATAAGGAAGATGTGCATTGTTGGAAGTAGAAGATTGGATGTAGATCAGAAAGTTGTTTGTTTCTATCCAAGGTTCTTAATGTTGCTGATAAATAATGTATTGTCAGAGGAGGAAAAAGCTAGATTTATGAATAGACCAGTGGAAGTTTCCCCAACGACTCAAACAAATTTGTTCACCAGACTCAGCAACAAGAACAAATTTGAAGGGGTGGCCATTGATACAACTGAATACATGGCAAATATTCTAAATCAAATAGCCAATCCTGCACAGGCTCAACCATTTCAGCAAGAGCCAGAACAAGTACAAGAGGAAATTCAACATTTTGCGCAGCTACTACTTGAAGTTGCTCAACAAGCAGAACAAAAATTTCAGGAACATCAGGTAATATCTCACACCCTGGCTTTTAATTTTCTACCTATAAATATATTTAATGCACCATTAAATATATTTGTGATAGACTATGATTATGGTCTTACACTTCAGGATTTCGGCTATGAACCTGAAAACACACAGGTTCAAACCCAAGATGAGGTAGAGCCACAAACAGTTTCTTCTTCTTCCACTTCACTGAGTCTAATCACAAAAAAGAAGAAACCTGTGAGAAAAGCAAGAGGGAGAGGAATCATAATGAGTGAACCTGCAGCTATGTCTCCACTGTCAAAAAGATCGAGAAATGAACCTGAGACAACTGCAAACCCATCATTATCCTCTCATTGGGATATGGACTTTGAAATTGCAATACAACAGTCCCCGGACTCACTCGATCAACCGGGTAATTCTATTAAAATTCGTCGTTCGGCTGCGGCACCCTGTGAAGAGTCACGCACACTGCTAGCGCTCACTCTAGCAGGACCTCCAATTTCAGAAAGACAATCAGATGAGGGCACAGAAAATGAAAAGCAAAACATTTTTTCTACAAACATGTTGGATACCACATTTTCAGTGGACCAAGACATTTTAGATGCAGTGCAGCATCAGTTGCCTATACAGGTATTGAGGGGCACCACAGACTCTAACAAGCCACGCATTATATTGTCTGAGGTGGTGACCGCCCAGGATTACTTACATCCAGTTGCTTCTGAGGAAGTTCTCTTATCCACTAGTGGATTTGAGAGGAAACCACTCCATAGAGGGAGCTGGAACTCCATTCATGGAGTAGTTATGTCAGTAGCAGAGCCACTTCAACATAATCTTGTTGTGGACATGCCTTCATAGGCATCAGAAAAGTATTTCAACTCTTCAAAAGCTATAGTAATATATACAAGTACAACAAAGGAATCCGGACAGGAGAAAAACACGAGTGAAGTGAGGCAAACATCGAGCGATACACATGCACATAGTGTTATTGAAATAAACAATAGTGCAAGCGAGGTGAGTGCACACACACAGTGAACTATTGTCAAAAATGGAAGCTTTCCAGAAGGAAATGCAGGTTGTTCAGGCTAAGTTGGTAAAAGTAAAAGCACAAGCAGAAACAAGTTCTTCATCTATGTTAGGAATCTACATGTAATTTGATGATTACTTTAATCTTAGAATCATAGAAATTTTAATTGATGTAACTGATCAATTGATATAAAAATTATAAATATCAATTGATTAGGAAACCATTTATAAGTTGAAATGTGACGGCCCCAGATCCAAGGTCAGGGATCTAGGCCATCACTGTCCAATTCCGCAATAATAATACTCACATTCTTACCAATTATAATAACTAAACATAACTTCAGTAATCCCAATCCAAATACACAACTCGATTCATAGTCTCGGGAAACGAACTTAAAATAATAACAGTTATTATAAACCAACTGTAAACTCAGGATCTCATGCTACTAATTTAACATTTACCTGAAGTTATCTCAGATGTTAACACTGTTTCAGGATTTATTATCACAATATATATTTTACAATAAATCATAGGATTCTTAATTGAATTCCTATCTTAAATTACACCACCTGTAGAAGCCTTGAACCTGACTAACTCAAGCTCGAGCCTTTCCTTTACTTTGTGAACCATGGACTCTTATTACTAGAAGATTTAAAGTTTAAAACAAGCAAGAATGAGCCAAAAAATTCCCAACAAGTTATGTATCAGAATATTTATGTGGTTTTCACCAAAGAAAAGGGTGATAACCATAATTATCCCAATCGGATGTTCAACAGTATAAATATACACCTTGCAATATAAATGGAGATGTGTAGCCAGGTATATCTCGACAATAAATGAATCAGATTTCACGATGCCAGAAGGTACTCTTAATAAGTATGTAATTTGAGTTATTACGGTACGAACAATTTAAGTTCACAATTTTGGAATTATATTATCGGTAACTTAACACGATAGCATAAGCTACAGTGTTCTATCCATTTAAGAATCATTAAGAAAACAGTTCAAGATACTGTGAAAAGAACTAATAAAAGTACAACAATTCTCATTAACACTATCGGTAACTTAGCACATTGGCTTTCGTTTTAGTGTAAAAAAAGTGAAAGTTCAACAGTTCTCATTAACACTATCGGTAACTTAGCACATAGGCTTTTGTTAGTGTTAATGTCAAATTTTAATTGGAAGAAGGGACTATAATTTGGATCATTCACCACGCCCTATTATAAACGATGATCAGTCGTATTGTACAATATAAAAATATATAACTTTCTCTACTAGTAGAAGGATGATCCGTAACAGGTCATCACCCCAGGCAACACATAGGCCTTTAAATATTGGACCGTGCATCACTCGGCCTCTTACGCTACGATGGACTGTGCCGCACACAAGCCTTTTATACTTATATCTTTAGTCCCTTTGAATATATGCAATCAATGAGTCTGGAAGGGAAATTTAACCAAACATTCCAGAATAACAATAATCTTTTCTAAGATTTCAACATCAGATAATGGATTCACTTCCGGAATTATGTGGAAGTACTCTCGTAGGTATGTAGGTTGACTCTCAGTCAACTGATCTTTGATTGTTAGAATGTTTCTCACATTAGAAGTTCTCAAAATACTTGACTAGTGAGTTTTTTTAACATCACCAAAGTCCTCGAAATGGATAATTCTCAAATAGAGTGATATATTACCCCTCATTACACCAATATACATATGTAACAGCCCGACTTTTCGGACTATTATTCTCAATCAAATATCCAAAATAAACTAAAATTTCATAAATCTCTAGAACAAAATCTCAATGTATCATCAAAATCAAAACCAATGTATTTTCAAATTTATAGAGACGCAGCTCCACAGATAAAAATCTAGTAACTAACTATTACTCAAATTTATTTGTCCATCTCCAAGAAGAGTCCAAAGTCAAGCCAACGCTAACACCTGAAATTTTATAAGTAATGAGCTACACAGCCCAGTAAGAAAACTAACTACACACTAGCAGGATCAAGTAGGTTTTGTATAACATATATATTTCAAAGTCAAATTCAAAGAGATAGAGCGAATTCCAAATTCAAAATAATTAAATCATACTCTTTAGACAAATTACCCCATTACGCTTGGTCACATTAGCCGGTGACACGACCCAAAAGTTCAAATGCTAATAAACGCGCTACCCTTACTAAGGCCCAAAATAATGCACAATCCCCGAAGGGCCTAAAAGAAGTGCTCCCTAGTAAGGTCCAAAGTCTAGTTCCGGAACTATACGCAATTTACTAACGGTTCAATACGAAGTGAAGGGTTCTAAAATACTCTTTCTTATTTCAAAATTCGAAATTCAAATAACTCTTTTGTTCATATTTAATCCAATAAATTAGCATACATGATCCAATTTAATAACAAAATTACGTATATATAAATATAAAATTTATAAAATAAACCAATGCTTCGAAAGTTTACTTACCTTGTGCACGATGAACACCACTAGCACGATCAAAATAATCCTAAATAAAATATCATAAAACTTAATATTCATCCGACACCAGAAACATATTCTGACTTAATTGTAAACATAACACGTTTATATACACATACTGATATACACGATGGTTTTGAATCAAGTCACATTCAAAAACACTATTCCATGACAATAATAATTTAGTAAACTAATTGAGCCACCATGAAATTTACAACAGTAGCACTAGCTAGAATTAAACAATATTAATAATGCATACAGAAACTAGCAGAGTAACATAATTTTAATCATGTAAATTTTCAATGTCAAAATATAACCAAATATAAATTTTAAATCATGAAACTCTTTTTATATACATATATAATAAATATCCCAAAAATATATATACCATTAAGTTTAAGCAAAATCATTAACCAAATATTTTATAACAAAATATAACATCCAGAGATATCAAAATTAAACTTAGAGCACAAAATTCAAAATGGTTATATACTACTAATATATTATATCAACCTTAATCACTTAATGTAAAATATATGCATTTAGTACATACACAAATAATTGAATAAACCTGTCATGTCATGTAGTACCATGCAAAGCTACAACCTTTTTTTTTATATAACAATAGTGCAGGCAATTTAAAAACATTCAAGTATATGCAACTATCGTATCATATAAAAATGAAGTAATATACCTGCTAGTAATTAACTATTTCCCCAACTTTTTCTTCCCCGTCTCTTTCAGTAAAGAACTTGTTTTCTTTTCTATGCGGCTCACTTGCTATCTTTAGGGTTTTTCTCCTCTTTTTTTTCTGTTGTGTTCATTAATGAAAGACTACTCCTCTATTTATAACAACTAAAAGATAGAGTTGGATTTGTTTTATAAAACCAGATACTTATCATTACTAAACAAATAAATCATATCTTAAAACTAGTCTCTCTTATCCTAATATATCAGTACCTCGTTTCTCTCCTTTTATATATATATATATATATATATATATATATATATATATATATATATATATATATATATATATATATATATATATATATATATATATATATATATATATAACTCTAAATACAAAACAAATAATATAAATAAGTATATAAATCAAACAAGTCAAAATTGTTGAAACTCCAAGAATGATAAAATAATATTAAATTAGCATTACTAATTAAAAAAAATTGAGGTACGTCGACCCAATAAGGTGGGGTGTTTGTAACATCCCACATCGAATAGAATGTGTGAGTTTGGGCCCTTTATAAGGACAAGTTAATAACTAATGTATACCTAAAATTGCTAGCTTTTTATGGGCTGACCTGTGGTGGGTTGTTGGGCCTGGTATGCATTCAGTTATGGGCTTGGGTTGTTATAAATGGTATCAGAGCCTTGCCCGGCCGGAAGTGTTAAGGCACTGCCCGGGTTTCGTAAGTTTGTCTATGGGCTCGACGAGGACGTCGACCCAATAAGGTGGGGTGTTTGTAACATCCCACATCGAATAGATAAAATGTATTTGGGCCCTTTATAAGGACAAGTCAATAACTAATGTATACCTAAAATTGCTAGCTTTTTATGGGCTGACCTGTGGTGGGTTGTTGGGCCTGGTATGCATTCAGTTATGGGCTTGGGTTGTTATAACATATATGGGCAGAATGTCAAAATTATTTATTCATTCCCTAGTGTGGAGTTATTAACTCAAATTTATTGTAAAATATTTGAATCATTGACCCTTAATTATTATTTAAATAAAAATAATATTAAAAGTTCTAGGATAATTGCCAACATATTTTGAAGGGTCAATTAATATTTTTAAGGATCATTTTGAACCCTCAAATGATATTTGAAAAGCTTCAAATGGTTTTGAAGTAATTGTTTAATATTTAAATAATATTTAAACAACTTTAAATAATATTTAAATATTTAAAAATATTTTGAAAATATTTTTTTAATATTTAAATAGTATTTAATTAACATCAAATAATATTTAAATATTTTAAGGGAATTTGAAGATTATTCTATAATATTTAAATAATATTTAATCAACATTAAATAATATTTACATATTTTAAAAGAAATTAAAAAAAAATTAATCAAGATTTAAATAGTATTAAATCTCCTTTTAAATAATAATTAATAATGAAAGAGATTAAATATATTTAATTACTTTAAATAATATTTAATCCAATCAAAATAATCTTTTAATTATTTTAATAGATATTAACTCATAATGAATAATAATTATCCATTATTACAAAAATATAAAAATATATTTCAAGGAGGATTTCCTTGATTAATAACGACTAACGTCGTGAATTTATTATACTACTCCCGGTCAACTATCGAGTACGAAAGATTTAACACGATACTCCAACAAATATCCCTAACTACTTGCTATACGAACTCTAACTTTTCAATAAGTTCAGAGTCGTCAAAGGATTAAGTAGGAAAGAGGTGAGAATCATTTTCAATAACAACAAGAGTATGAATAATTCAAAATACAACAAGACTTTACAATCGAAGAACTTGTTATAAAGTCAAAGATTTCAAGAAATATTGCATAAACAACAATCAAAATATTCTTATATAGAATAAAAGAATGGAGTTAGAAATCTTTCTTGGTGTCCATGATGCATATTTGAAATTCATTATACCTTCCGAAATTTCTATAATTAATATGATACAATAATCTCGATTAGTTAAATAAACCAAAGTATTTCATTGCTAATAATGAATAAATCGAAATTTTTAACTAATTACGGAATTGTTATAATCATTAAACTTCGCAACATCCTCATTCTAATACCTCGATGTTAATCCTCAACTTATAAAGAGTGTACATAGTCATTTTATAAATACTTATTTTACCCTGCATTTCACCTCATCGGGCCTACGTTAGCTATTCGTAAAACTATCTTGTCAATGATTTTTAATCAAATTCCTTATACCAACATGTAGTCATGATACTCCTCAACAACTTTTGTTAATTGACCGACTGAAAACAAGTCATCTATCTTACTCGAAATCGTCTCCCAAAAAGGTTTTGTAACCTTTTTCCTATGTTCATTTCACTTAACACCCTATTTTCTAGAATTTTTAATAAATTGGAATTAATCATTTTGACAAGAATCCTTTTTTGAGATCATCTTTGTACTACTAACAACCTACCATAAAAGTTTCAAATCCATCCAAGGAATATGGCTAGATGAAACACTGCCTCAAACATAAGCATAAGACAAGCTTGTTCCTTAAGGTTTCTTACTGCACCTTCTTGACTCCAAAATTTTTCATAAATCAAGTTTTACTCCTTTTAATCCGAAACCTTATTCTGTATTATCCTAGATGACTCTAGTGTTTCAAATAAAAATTACAGATTTTATTTAATATTCTAGTTAAGTTGATCATAGCCTCAAAGTTAGACAAAAATAGAATTTTTATTTTATGCGCTACCATTACTAAATCGTTCATAACTTTTGACTCGTAACTCCAAATGATGAAAAATTAGCACGCAAATGATCTGGAGACTAACCTCTACACAACCAAGTTAATCACTAATCAAGAACAAGAAAAATCTCCTTCGGGTTTTGGACAACAATTGACAACTTCCAAAAATTTGGCATTACAACATTTGTTTTCTTAACGTTTTCCATTTCTACCATATTCCAATTCAACCAACAAGCAATCACAACTCCTCAAACAACATCAACAATCAACATACTATAACTTTAAGCCATAATAATCAGTTTAGCTCAAGAATTAAGATTTAGAAATCAAGTAAACAACTAGATATTTCCACGGCCAACCAAACTTCTTCTACCCTACCCGCTACGTATACATCACATAATAATCATCTAACAAGCCATATAAACCCAAAAATCAAAGAAGCAAAATTTTTATTTTTGTAAAATACTATTCATGTTCATCTCTATATATCATAACTAATGATTTCATGGATAGATGATTGTAAGAATCAAGAGGAAGCAAGATGAGTGTTATACCTTCGATTTAAGCTACTAAACTCAACGATCAAGCAATAAATGAGCAAGTTATGAACTTTTCTTGCTTCCTACCTTTACAATCTGCCCAAATCTGGATAAATGAGGGTTGAGTACATTTTTTCCTTTTGTGATTTTAGTGGTGTGTGGTGGAAGTTAGGGTTTTAAAAGGTTTGTGCAGTAATCACGTAATTTCCCGATGACATTTTAATATTGCGTTCTCGTACTTTATTCATCAGACAAACTTAAGTTTTAAAATATCAAAATATCATTTTATAATTATATTATGAATTATTTTTATTAAATTAATAGCCCATAATTATTTCGAGAATTTACGAAACAATTCTCTGCATAAATACTATTCACTTACACCGTTTCTCAAACTCTGTTTCGACTTTCACAAGGATTCAAAATTTATTTTGTAGGACTCAAAATAATTATAAGTCCTATATTTATTACTTATGTTACCCTAAACACTGGTATGATGAAGAATTTTTAAATTATAATTCTCTGAAAACCATCGGATTTTACATATAGTCCATTATCTCCTAAATTACAATCTAATAGCAGAATTGTGAATTTTCGATAAGTAATGTGATTTACATACACTTAAATATATTGTAGGTTCACAATAAATTTACAAAATCGAGATTCGACAATACGCAATTTGACGCCTACAAACCTGATTATCGTACTGAATACTAAAACGTCCTCGGAATTAAAGTCTAATATCAGGAAAGAATTGTGCAACATGTTTACTCACAATGCCCTCTTTATTCCTATTAAAATATTTTAAACTTCCCCGGATTTAGAAAAATAAAATCGACACATATATTCAAATACGTCATATATAAATAATCTGACCTCAAATCGTAATTTCTTTATGAGAAGTAAATCAAATAAAATCGTTTATTCATTAAAATGAAAAATTTTATCCAAAAATCTTAATAATTCCGAGTGTCAGAAATGCGGGTTATTATAGTCTCCCCACCTAAAAATGATTCCATCCTCGGAATCTTAACGAGAACAATTGAGGTTACTGTTCTCGCACCTCGCTTTCTAATTCTCAGGTTGAGTCTTCAACCTATTCAGTTTCGTACAAAAATCCGATTAGCGTATTGCTTCATTTCTCAACACTTACTATATTTGATCGATGATCATTGTAAGTTCGCACTCTGACACATGCCTAACTTCCATGTTATAATTTCCTAATACTAACGTATGAAATGCACGAAGGATTCATTAAAATTGGGAAAGATCGCCACTTCGTATACACCTTATTAATATACTTCAAGACCTTGAAAGATTAAATACTCCTTGAGCTTAAGTTATCTTTCTTACTAAATCTCATTACTTCTTTCCACGATAATACTTTTAGTAATGCGAACTCTTTCACTTTTCGCTCTCTGCCTGTTCTGACTAGACCACCATACTCGCGTTGTCTATCTTGAGTTATCATTAATCGCATTCAATTACTACAACTTGTATTATACGCCTGTTGAACGAGTTCTTGTCCCCCATTATCTATCATTCATTGATTTCTCCCTAACATAAGGTAGATCGACATCTTTTCATCCGTACTAAACTTCGTAAGGCGGCATACCTATATGGAAGTGGTAACTAGTGTCGTATGGAAGCTCTATCCATAGTAAGTAATTATCCCAAGTCCTTTTGAAATCCAAGGCACAAATTTTCTATGAAAGAAAACTTTCTACATGACTTTAATCAAGACCTTTTTAATGAATATCATTGTGACAAAATGATCAGGGTGATTTGTAGATCAATAAACTCATTTTAAACTGTATATTAGAGGTAAGAAAGAAATTAATTTGGATATGACTGAGAACAACCATATTTGTACTTAAGATGACCAGTCTTTAGTACTTTTTGGCTTATAAAACATAATTTGGTGGTTTTCCACCACACTATTATCACACAGACAAGAAGTTACACCATATGCATTTTCTATCTCAATTGGATGACGAATTGCTAATAATCAGAAGAAAGGAACAATTTTGAAAAACAAATCTAGAGAGCTTTCATTCTTCAATGTGTAAGAAATTTAAATATAAAACAAGTTCATGCTTATCTAAGAATCAATTGATAAATTCCAAAATCTATTATCTCTAATTCTATTCTTTCTGAGTGAATATATCCTTAAGACTCTTATAGTCTTCGTAATTTCTACACTTCTATCCATTCAAATGATGTTTCTAAAGCTCAAGTACAAACACTATGGCTATAAACTCCAATTCATAGGTAGGATACCTTAATTCATATTTCTTCAGTTACTCAAATGCATATAAAAGTATTTCTACTATGTTGCTTCCGCACACAATCAGTCCCTCAAAAGTCATGTCATAATTAATTACAAGATTCGCCTTTTATCATCTGGTAGTCACAACAACGGGGCTATTACTCATCTATTCTTTGATTTCCTCAAAACTTCCTTTATCACTTACTACGTGCCCCAAAATTTAAACTTATTTAACCAAGACTCACCCTTAAAGAAGTTGGTATACAATCTATTTTCTCTTAAAATTTCTAGTGTTCTATATAATTGCTCTTTATGCTTCTCCTTTTCTCTTTAGACATATCAAAATATCCTCTAGGAAGACTACGATAACTTGCCCAATTATTTCTTAATATTCCAATTAAATCCTTAAAAGGTATAGGTGCATTCATTAATACAAACTACCTCATCAAAACTCATAATGTCCATACCACGTACTAAATGTCATCTTTGACCAATCGTCTAGGCTAATCTTTAGTTGGTGATAACCAATACTCCCTCTATCTTTTAACATTAGACTGCACCTTTTAAGCGGTCGAATATTTTATGTATCCATGATATAGGTGTCCAATATTGATTGTTAACTTAATCAATTCTCAGTAACGTATGTACTGACTCATGCCGCTAATCTTTTCCTTAACAAACAAAACATGTACACTTCATAGTGACACTTTCAATCTTATGATACCTTTATATAATAGTTTATTTTTTTTATAACTGAGTGACTAAGTCTGTTATGATGACATGTGCCATCTTCTAAGATGCCTCTAATGCAGATGTTGCTTATAACACTAAATCAATGACGAATGATATAATCTCTAACGGGTGGTAACCCTAAAATGTCGCTAAGGGTTACATCCTCCACTTCTTTAACTACTGTGTACTCTTCCTTATTGAATATTTCATTTTTTCATATTCATTACCGGTGCCCCAATAATTAACATCCAAAGCATAATATAATTTTCCCTTGAATCGTAATTTAAATCATCTCAGTCTATCTCTATTTTCAAATCTCAACTTTATCCAATATCGATTAATATTAACTTCACTATTTTATTATTACTGTTAGTTTGTACATCCTTATTTGGACAATCATCCATTTCACATATTCTCTAATATCAGTCTCGCTATCTAGTAAGCGAGGTCTTCATTGAATTGGGTGAACCATAATTACTATATGCCAACAAACTCATATTTCTTAATCCATTGTTCTTACCGAAGTAGAATTGTGGTTCCTTATTAAAAGTTCATGTTATTTCTATATATGTAGCTCCTCAAATTCCCTTTTCTTTCATCCCTTTATTTTTTCATCCACTTCCTTCTATAACCATTTCTTGAATCTATAAAGTAGGTATTTCCAACTCTATGGATCTAATTGTATCCTCAACATTCAAGATGACAATCTTGACAATTTATGTAGACTTTGATTCAGAATATAACACTCTTGTTTCACTCCCAAAACTTTAACTACTTCTATATCTTCCAGATACTTAGGCAACACTTGCTAAAACAAGGAATAGTTATAGCAAAAGAAATCTTTGTTTGATAAAGTTTGGAAGAAATCTTGCTGAATAGGTCACCTTATTAGGTCTCAACCAATTACCTTTCAGAAATTTGGATCATCATATAATACCCTTGCATAAAATTGGTTGTAACTTGGTCAAATTAAATGACTTGCATTTTCCGGAGGTAAAACAACAACTTTTATTAAATTGCTCAAATATTTGAAAACAAAATGGACTTATTTGAACATCTTTCTTTCCAGCATAAAGTTTTAACAAAGCCAAACTTTTGATCAGCGAAAACAGTTGATGTAAAACAATTTTCGAATAAATATGCAATATGTATATATTTCACTAGTATAGCTCGGGAAAACAATTTCTCCAAGATTTTGAAATTCATTAAAAAACTATGCAAGTTTTAGCAACTTGGCCTTTAGAAGACACACACCTTTCTACAAAGTACTATTTTAGAAAGTGGTTGTCGTTCCACAGCTATAAAGGAATCTGTAAATATTTTAAGGTATGAAAATTTGGGCATCTAATGAATGAACTTTTTATATGGCAAGGTAGGGAAACATGAGATATTATATGATTTGGTCATCATATAGTTACTACCGTTAGTCCTATTATAACTCTCCATGGGTTAAAATATAACCCTGAGCACCAAACACGCCAAATCCATCTTTTAGTTAGTCAAGATAAATACTACTCTATGTATGAAACCTAATCCTTTAAAATTTATAATACTCTGACTCAATAACGTTCTAGTGAAATAAAAACATAGATTATCTCAGTCTCATAACTCAATCAGACATAATCCGACTACGCATTTGGTTATTAAAATCCAACATCAAACCCAACCAAACTAATCCCCATTAGGAAACTCACAACTTCTCATTACAACTATTCTTCGTTATTATCTCATTATAGACTTTCATATTTCTTAAGTCATCATGCATGTCCATTTCATTACAGGTTTTAATCCTTCTAAATCCTCAATAATTACTCATATATAGATCACCATATCCTTTAGGCCATGCTACACTATTTTACAGTTAAACATTTCGTTTACAAGTCTTGTTAATTCTAGCCGTGTATTGAACTTAAGCGAATATATTTTCTACAGAAAATTGGGCACGACCTATTCGTAAAATAGACTATGCCCGGTGTAAAAACACCTCAATTACAATCCCAAAAAATTCACAAAGAATCTTTGTCCTCTAGTGACCTCAAACATCAACGTCTAGTCAGTCATCTATAACATAATGTATATCAAAATGGCAATAACTAGAGTCACTATATATGTATGTGTACTCTCGAGTATCCTCAAAGTCAGTCAACAACATTATTGACGGTCACTTCCTCGGACCATCAAACTCATTCGCTCCATAATATTAACACTATATCTTCGCCTTATTACAAAATGAGGAAAAATTAGTCATGCTTGGACGCGCTGTTTGTTTTAACTCGGCTAACTCGGCTATCGTGCCAAGAATGAGGTAGTCCTCTTCACTCAGTAATGCTACCCTCAGTCTTGGGGTTGCTAGCATACCTAGTTCTATAATTATAATATGTCTTGACTCCTCTATAAGTGCTCCATAATTCTCGACCTCATATTGTGAGTCATAACTCATCTCGCTTGGATGCGTCTCTTTGGGCTAGTCTCTGACATCTTCGCAAGGAAAGTTCTTATTATCTTATCGTAATATTTTTATATGAGTATCTTAGTCTCATCTTATAACTCAGTGCTACATCCGATAGCCCGATTATGAACTCGATATGAGATCTTTATTATCATATCTAGACATAACTCTTATCTCCCTCGTTCCTGAGTACTATAACTTAGAGCTCTGATACCACTTCTGTGACGCCCCCAGATCTAGGGTCAGGGATCCAGGCCATCACGGTCCAATTCCATAATAATAATACTCAACTGCTTAACAATTATAATAACTAAACATAACTTCAGTAACCCCAATCCAAATACATAACTCGAGTCATAGTCTTAGGAAACCAACTTAAAATAATAACAGTTATTATAAACCAACTGTAAACTCAGGATCTTATACTACTAATATAACCTTTACCTGAAGTTACCTCAGAAGTTAACACTGTTTCAGGATTTATTATCACAATATATATTTTATAATAAATCTTAGGATTCTTAAATGAATTCCTATCTTAACTTATACCACATATAGAAGCCTTGAACCTGACTAACTCAAGCTCGAGCATTTCCTTTTCTTTGCGAACCATGGACAACTCTTACTGCAAGATTTAAAGTTTACAACAAGCAAGAATGAGCTAAAGAATGCTAAGCAAGTTATTTATCATAATATTTATGTGGTTTGAACCAAAGAAAAGGGTGGTAATCATAATTATCCCAACCGGATGTTCAACAGTATAAATATACAACTTGCAATATAAATGAAGTTGTGTAGCGAGGTATATCTCGACAATAATTGAATTAGAGTTCACGATGCCAGAAGATAGTCACAATAAGTATGTAATTTAAGTTATTGTGGTACAAAAAAATTATCTTTCTCGACTAGTAGAAGGATAATCCGTAATAGGTCATCACCCCATGCAACACATGGGCTTTTAAATGTTGGACCGTGCATCACTCGACCTCTTACGCTACGATGGATTGTGCCGCACACAAGCCTCTTACACTTATATCTCCAATCCCTTTGAATATATGCAATTAATGAGTCTGGAAGGGAAATTTAACCCAACATTCCAGAATAACAACAATCATTTCTAAGATTTTAACATCAGATAATGGATTCACTTCCAGAATTATGTGGAAGTACCCTCGTGGGTATGTGGGTTGACTCTCAGTCAACTAATCTTTGATTGGTAGAATGTTTCTCACATTAGAAGTTCTCAAAACACATGACCAAGGAGTTGTTTTAACCTCACCAAATTCCTCGAAATGGATAATTCTCAAATAGAGTGAGATATTACCCATCACTACAACAATATACATATATGGGAAGAATGTCAACATTATTTATTCATTCCCTAGTACAGAGTTGTTAACTCAAATTTATTGTAAAATATTTTTTGAATCGTTGACCCTTAATTATTATTTAAATAAAATAATATTAAAAGTTTTAGGATAATTGAAAGCATATTTTTAAGGGTCAATTAATATTTTTAAGAATCATTTTGAACCCTCAAATGATACTTGCAAGGCTTCAAATGGTTTAGAAGTAATTATTTAATATTTAAATAATATTTAATCAACTTTAAATAATATTTAAATATTTACAAAGGTTTGGAAAATATATTTTTTTATTTAAATAGTATTTAATCAATATTAAATAATATTTAAATATTTTAAGGGAATTTGAAGATAATTTTTTAATATTTAAATAATATTAAATAATATTTAAATATTTTAAAAGAAATTGAAAATATTTAATAAAGATTTAAATACTATTAAATCTCCTTTAAAATAATAATTAATAATGAAAGAGATTAAATATATTTAATTACTTTAAATAATATTTAATCCAATCAAAATAATCTTTTAATTATTTTAAAAGATATTAACTCATAATGACTAGTAATTATCCATTATTAAATAATATAATAATATATTACAAGGAGGAGTTCCTTGATTAATAACGACTAACGTCGTGAATTTATTATACTACTTCCAGTCAACTATCGAGTACGAAATGTGTAACTCGATACTCCAGCAAATATCCCTAACTACTTGCTATACGAACTCTAACTTTTCAAGAAATTCAGATTCGTCAAAGGATCAAGTAGGAAAGGGGTGAAAATCATTTTCAGTAACAACAAGAGTATGAATAATTCAAAATACTACAAGACTTTACAATTTAAGAACTTGTTATAAAGTCAAGGATTTCAAGAAATCTTGCATAAAATAGCAATCAAAATATTCTTATACAGAATAAAAGAATGGAGTTAAAAATTTTGTTTGGTCTCCATGATCCATATTCGAAATCCTTTATACCTTCCGGAAGTTTTATAATTAATATGATACAATAATCTCGATTAGTTAAATAAACGAAAGTACTTCTTTGCTACTAATGAACAAAATCGAATTTGTTAACTAATTACGGAATTGTTATAATCATTAGACTTCGCAACATCCTCATTCTTATACCTCGATGTTAATCCTCAACTTATATCGAATGTACTTACCCTGCATTTCACCTCCTCGGGCCTAATTTAGCTATTCATAAAACTATCTTGTCAATGATTTTTAATCAAATTCTTTACACCGACATGTATTCATGATACTTCTCAACAACTTTTATTACTTGACCGACTCAAAAAAAGTCATCTATCTTACTCGAAATCGTCTCCCAAAAATATTGTTTAACCTTTTTCCTATGTTAATTTCACTTAACACCTTATTTTCTAGCATTTGTAATAAATTGGAAATTAATTCTTTTGACATGAATCATTTTCTGAGATCATCTTTGTACTACTAAAAACCTGCCATAAAAGTTTCAAATCCATCCAAGGATAATGACTAGATGAAACTGTTGGGTTCCGAGGCATAAAACGCAGCGGATAAACGTAAATATAACGAAAATTTTCGGAACCCAAACGCAGGATCATGTATAAGAATTGACGGATTATGGTGATAATCGAATCATACCTATTAAGATTTTGAATGCCACGAACTCAACGGAGATCCTTGCTATCACGATTTGTGTCTTCCTCTCGAAAGCACCTCTATGGTATCCACACGAGCACCTTCAAGAACGTCTCACGATCTTGAACACGGAACGGAAGTACTAGCCTCCTTTGATAGGTTTCGAATTCTCTCTGCCTCTTCCTATGCTGCCTCTTCTGCTAGGGTTTATACAAAAACGTGCAAGCCATTTAACCTATCATTATCTATTTATAATGATTGGTTAATGGGCCTTTTTAGCAAAAACCTAACCCATGTAGGCATAGGATTAAATAATAAAACATGCTTCTATTATTTAATTAATAATTAAGTCATACTTAATTATTATTGGCAGAAATATAATTCTTCAAATTCGAATTTATTTCAATTAATTAAGTCTCACTTAATTAATATAATAAATTCGAATTAATCATCAATTAATTTAAATCTATAATTTAAATTAACTATTCCTCTAGGTGCTCTATGTGTGTGACCCTATAGGCTATTATTTAATTAGCAATAATTTTATTCTCCAATAAAATTATAAACAATGAGCGGTATCTAGTAATACATCATTGCTACCTAATTAAACAATAATTAAATCGTGATTCGATAAAACCTTTCGTGATTAATGTTTCCGTGTAATATAATCCCTTTAACCATATATATTATAGATTAAACTCGAGGCATGTATTTAGTCATCCTCTTCAACATTTAATCCGGGTTTACTTGATCCATGAGTAGACTATGAAAAACAAATCATTATTTGAGCACGGCCATGCATTTTATAGTCTCACTCAATCAAGAGGCCAATAATATCTCTCCTAATTATAGGAGGGTTAAATCCTTTATCTATCATTCATATTTCTCATACGACTCATGATATACCCGATGTCCACTTTTATCATCACCCGGTCAAAGGTAACTTTTAATGTAGTCAAAGTATATCAATCCTCGTATAGAAATATAATGATCTCAAGTCAGAGGATCATTACACCATTATCACTGTGAGTCTTTCTTATGACTTAATTAAACATGAAGAATCTCACTGTGGGTCTGTCCAGTACCATGTACCCCTACATGTACCTATGTATTGACTTTAGTATCCCCATACTTATAACCAATGAGATGTGGTTATCTGTCAAACAACATACTAGTCTATTTATGTATTATTATTGTCCTATCATAATAATACTCGACTAGGGAACCTTTAAGAATATGATATATTATATAATCTCAAGTTCAAGTCATGTACTTAAACTATATAACGAGTATCATGATTCTAAGGACATTTATTATGCTAACAAATATATCGCAGTAATTAAAGTCATAATAAATACGTTTATTGAATAATCAAATGACATAAATGTTTATTAAAAGGAAAAATTGTATTGCCTCTAGGGCACCTACACTAACAGAAACACTACCTCAAACATAGGGATAAGACAAGCTAACAAGCTACCATAATTGAGATTTCTTACTGCACCTTCTTGACTCCAATAATTTTAATAAATCAGGTTTTACTCCTTTTAATTCGAAACCTTTTTTTGTATCATCCCATATGACTTTAGTATTTTAAATAAAATTTCCAGATTTTATTTAGTAGTATAGATAAGTTGATCATAGCCTCAAAGTTGGATAAAAATAGAATTTTTATTTTCTGCGCTACCATTACTAAATCGTTCATAATTTTTGACTCGTAACTCCGAATGACGCAAAATTAACACGTAAATGATCTGGAGACTATCCTCTACACAACCAAGGTAATCACTAATCAAGAACAAGAAAAATCCTCTTCGGGTTTTGGACAACAGTTAGCTTCCAAAAATTTGGCATTACAATGTTTGTTTTCTTAACGTTTTTCATTTCCACCCTACTCCAATTCAACCAACAAGCAATCAAAACTCCTCAAACAACATCAACAATCAACATACTACAACTTTAAGCCATAATAATCAGTTTAGATCAAGAATTAAGATTTAGAAATCAAGTAAACAACTAGGTATTTCCATGGCCAACTAAACTTGTTCTACACTACCCATTACTTATACATCACATAACAATCATCTAACAAACCATAGGAACTCAAGAATCAAAGAAACAAAATTTTTAATTTTGGAAAATACTATTCATGTCATCTCTTTGTATCATAACTAAAGATTTCATGGATAGATGATTGTAGGAATCAAGAGGAAGTAAGATGAGTGTTATACCTTCGATTTAAGCTACTAAACTCAACGATCAAGCAAGAAATGAGCAAGTAATGAACTTTTCTTGATTCCTCCCTTAACAATCTGCCCAAATCTGGAGAAATGGGGGCTGAGTTCATTTTTCCCTTTTATGATTTTAGTGGTGTGTGGTGGAAGCTAGGGTTTTAAAAGGTTTGTGTAGTAATCACGAAATTTCTCGTTGACGTTTTAATCTCTCATTCTCGTACTTTATTCATCGGACAAACTTAAGTTTTAAAATATCAAAATCTCATTTTATAATTATATTATTAATTATTATTATTAAATTAATAACCATTAATTGTTTCGAGAATTTACAAAACAATTCTCCGTATAAATACTATTCACTTACACCGTTTCTCAAACTCTGTTACGACTTTCACAAGGATTCCAAATTTATTTTGTAGGACTCAAAATAATTATAAGTCCTATATTTATTACTTATGTTACCCTAAATACCGGTATGATAAGGAATTTTTAAATTATAATTATCTGAAAACCATCGGATTTTACATACAGTCCAATATCTCAAAAACTACAATCTAATAGCAGAATTGTGAATTTTCGAGAAGTAACGTGATTTACATAAACTTAAATATATTGTAGGTTCATAATAAATTTACAAAATCGAGATTATACAATACACAATTTGACTCCTACAAACCCGATTATCGCACTAAATACTAAAACATCGTCGGAATTAAAGTCTAATATCAGGAAAAATTGTGCAACATTGTTTACTCACAATGCACTCTTTATCCCTAATAAAATATTTTAAACTTCCCCAGATTTAGAAAAATAAAATCGACACATATATTCAAATACATCGTATATAAATAATCTGACCTCAAATCTTAAGTTCTTCATGAGCAATAAATCAAATAAAATCGTTTAATCATTAAAATGAAAATTTTTATCCAAAAATCTTAATAATTCTGAGTGTCAGAAATACGGGTTATTACATGAAATGTTTATGTGAATCAACTGATAAATTGGATTGTAGCATAGGTGTACTTAGTCTATTTCAATCGATAAGGTGTAAGTCAATTGATATTATTATTATCAATTGATGTTAGAGTCAATTGATATTGGTCATCAACTGATGTCTAACTTTGACTGTCAAATTGTAATTATTTGAACATAGGAAATTATACAAGTGAAGGATGATCAGTTGATATTGAAGCATCGATGGATATAAGATCAATTGAAGAAGCCAAGTCAAATATTGAAGACCATCAACTGATGTGAAGACCCATCGATTGATATATCGATTGATAACATCTATCAATCGATAAGTCATCTTTTATCAATCGAGGGATATAAAGATCAATCGAAGAAGAATATCAGTTGATGGATAAAATGAAGAATCAATCGAAGAAGAATATCAGTTGATGGATAAAATGAAGAATCAATCGATATGCTTAATAGTAAATTATCAATTGATTGAGACATCATAAGTTGACAGACAAAAGTACACCTATGGAAGACAGTTTATGACGACTGTGAAAACTCAAGTTGAAGCTATCTTTCCAAGTTTGAAGACTTTTCCCAAAATGGAAAAAGGTAAGAGGAAAGATAGATCAGAAATAATCATAATTTAGTTTAATTATTTTATACTTTTTCTAGGTATTGTAAACACACTTGTGGTATATAAACAAGTGTGGTATCATTTTCAAAAGAAGTACAAGTTATACATTATTTCTTGAATCAATTGTTCAGCCTTAGAGCACTTTGTAAGAACAGTTTGTTTAATTTTCTAACCTTGTAAAAATGAAGCTAGGTTTTTATTAACCTAGGAAAATTGAACAAAAATATACACTAATGGAAAAAACAATTCATTAGTAATTTTAAAACCTCTTTGTTCAAGTTATTTTCTGTTTCATTTTGTTTATACATATTCTCTAAAACACTCAAACATTAAGAACAAATATTAAAACAACAAAATTTTGATAATTTGTATTCAACCCCCCCCCCCCCTCTACAAATACTGACATTGTTCTGGAAAATAACAATTTGTATCAGAGCATAGGCTTTTAACATACAAAAAGTTTAAATATCAAGAACAGTCAATATGGGCCAAAAAGATTCAGGTGTGAAAATTCCAGTGCTAGAAAATGATGAATATTTTGCATGGAAAGTAAATATGCATCTTCATCTACTTTCTCTTGACCCTTCATATGTTAACTGCATAGAGAAAGGTCATGATGTTACCATGAAGCTAGTCACAGGTGTAAACCCTGGTGAAACTCCTGCATTTAACAAACATGTTCCAAAACTCATCACTGAGTTCACAAAGAGGATGAAAAGGAAGTGCTTAAAGACAAGAAGGCCATGAACATTCTGTTCAATGGTCTACATAAAGATATGTTTGACAATGTGATAAACTGCACTTCATCAAAAGAAGTATGGGATACTCTTCAAACTTTGTGTGAAGGGATTGAACAAGTAAGGAAAAATAAGATGCAACTATTGATACAAAAATATGAATCATTTCATTTCAAGAGTGGAGAGTCTATCAATGACACATATAGTAGATTCCAGAAGATGTTAAATGGATTGAAGCTATATGGTAGGGTTTATGCAACTGATGATACAAATCTAAAATTTTTTAGATCTCTTCCAAAGGAATGGAAACCAATGACTGTGTCCATTAGCCAATCTCAAGACTTCAAGGATTACACCCTTGAGAAACTTTATAGATTCTCAAGACATATCAGTTTGAAATTCAACAAGATGAAGAGATTGAGAAGAATCAAAGAAAAGAGAAAATTGTGGCTTTGATGGTCAAGGGAAATGAAGAGAAGAAGGAAAAAGGCTGTGTAAAAGGTTCTGTCATGGTGGCTGGTGAGACTAATGAAGAGTCATCCAAAGTAAAGGGAAAAGGAAAGTGTGAAGAAAATGAAACATGCTCTCAGGATGATTTGAATGAGATATATGAGCACCTTGCATTTCTGTCAAGGAAATTCTCAAAGCTAAAATTCAAGAGGAATCCAAATGCTCAAAGTCCTGGATCCTAGTTTAGAAGTGACAATCAAAACAAAAATTTGGTTGAAAGATCAAAATTCAAATGCTTTAACTGTGGATTGGCTGGTCATTTCTCAAATGAGTGCAGAAAGACAAAACAAGAAAAGGAAAAGTCATATGATGGTATTGACTACAAAAAGAAATACTTTGACCTGCTTAAACAAAAAGAAAAGGCTTTTGTTACTGAAGAGAAGGACTAGGTTGCTGAGGACAGTGATTCTGAAGAGTTCATCAATCTAGCTCTAATGGCCAACAATAAAGATGAAGAAGCTAATTCATCATCAAATCGGGTACTAGCTCCTAACTTTTCTGAGCTTACAAAAGATAAATGCAATAGTACCATTAATGAAATGTCTAATGAATTGTACAATTTGCATGTCACTCTAAAAATATTTAAACAAAGAAAACCTCAAGTTAAAGAACACCATTGATGCCTTAACTGAGAGGAATAATTTTCTTGAAAATGAACTTGTTTGTTTAGATAGATTCAAGCAGAAAAGTAAGGATGCTAGAGATGAACTAGTAAATAGTTTGAGAAGAGAAGAATTGTTAAAAGAATAATTGACTGGAGAAATTGAAACCATTAACAAATGGAATAGGTCTGCTAAAACTGCCAAATAAATTATTGATGTTCAGGGTGTAGATAATCTAGGAGAATCCCCTAAATCAGTAGGTAAGTCATTGGTTGATACTTCAATGGATAAAGATCAATCAACTGCTAATCATTTATCAACTGATAAGGATTATCAATCGATTGATGCTGAATCAATTGATAAGCATCCATCGATAAGTAAAGCATCAATGGCTAATAAGAAAAACAACTTTAGCACCCCTATCAAGTTTGTTAGGGAAACCAAGCATCAAGTTAAGACTAAGGTTGAAATGATCAACATTGGTAGCTTATCTAAGAAGCAATTAAAAGAGAAATTAGAAGGGATAATAATACCTGTTGAAATCATTTACCATAAGTCTGAGAAAAAGAAGAAAAATAGGAATGAGAAAGTAGGCATAAACAAGCACAACAATTATACTCCTGATATATATGCACCTAGGAAGGTGTGTGCTAAATGTGGTAGTGTAAATCATTTGTCTATGCAATGCAAGAAAGAAAAGAATTCCATATCTTCACATGATTTGAATGCACTTGCCATGTCTGTAAATGTGATGCTTACCAATCCTATGCTCATGAATGCCATGTCTTCTAATTTGGTTGCACCCAATGTTCATATGCCATATGCACAAGTTTCATGCATGTAAAATCCTTTCTTTGCATATGCCAATATGAACATGCCTGGAATGCCATGGAACATGCATATCCCTGATAACAATCATGCAAGTCAAAATGTTACGTATGAGAATGTGCATGATATATCTGCTATGAGTTCCAAGGTGTTTGAGCCACAAAAGTCAACTCCCAAAGTTAAAGTGAATTTAAACCCACCAAAATAAAAAGAATCAAAGTTGGCAACTAAGGCTCAGGCTGTAACTAATAAAAGAGGACCCAAGGTAACTTGGGTACCAAAAGCAACTTGATTGTTTAATGTGTGTGCAGGGAAACAGGAAGAAAAATCTCCGGTATTTGGATAGTGTATGTTCTAGGCACATGACTGGAGATTTGTCTCTGCTCACAAAGTTTGTGGAAAAGGCTGGCCCATGAGTTACTTTTGGAGATAACAACAAAGGTTTTACTTTGGGATATAGCTTAATTACAAGAGAAAATGTTATCATTGAACCTATAGCATTAGTTGATGGATTGAGGCACAATTTACTCAGTATTAGTCAACTGTGTGATATTGGAAATGGTGTGTGGTTTTCAACTGGATCATGCATCATAGCCAACAAAGAATCTGGTGAAATTCTCTTAACTAGTGAAAGAAAAGGAAATGTCTATCTGGCTGATTTTAACTCTATAAAGGCAAATTTAATTACATGTTTACTTAACAAAGCCAATACAGATGAAAGTTGGATTATCAATCATGTGAAGAATGTTGACAATGACACTGAATGGAAGGTCATGAAAATAAGAAGTGATAATGGAACTGAATTCAAAAATGCAACAATGAAAGAATTCTGTGAAGATAAGGGTATCACTCATCATTTCTCTGCACCCAGAACTCTACAGCAAAATGGAGTAGTTGAAAGGAAGAATAGGACCTTGTTTGAAGCTGCTAGAACTATGATAGAAGAAGCAAAACTTCCTACATATTTCTGGGCAGAAGTAGTTAATAGTGCTTGTTACATTCAAAATATTTCCATGGTCAATCAACTACAAGGCAAAACACCATATCAATTGATGAAGAAAGACAAGAAGCCAACAGTTAATTTTCTTCATGTCTTTGGCTGCAAATGCTTTGTACTAAGAAATCAAGGTGAAAATATGGGAAAGTTTGAAGCCAAGGCTGATGAAACTATATTTGTTGGATATGGAATAACAACCAAAGCTTACAAAGTCTATAATATTAGATTACACATTGTTATGGAATCTATGCATGTTGTCTTTGAAGATAAGAAGATTCAAGGGTTATTTGATGAAGGATACCATGACCTATTGCATTCTGAAAATGAATCAACAAGCAATGATGAAGAAAGTGATGATGATGTAGAAATTTCAAGAAATCAAGTACCCAGAAACACCCCATTAATTGATGTCAAGGCATCAACAGATAACTTATCAGTTGATAATCATCAATCGATTGATAATACATCAATTGATAACCATTCAATGGATAATAACTCTGCTCAACTGTCTTCAAGTAGAGTATCCATCTCAGGGGGAGGGTTCTCAAATAATCAATCACATCACAATGATCATAAAAATTCCAATGA
The DNA here is from genome assembly GCA_028671895.1 of Oenanthe sinensis. NCBI lineage: Eukaryota > Viridiplantae > Streptophyta > Magnoliopsida > Apiales > Apiaceae > Oenanthe > Oenanthe sinensis. Next base: position 18,847,745 of record CM053807.1, read on the forward strand.
TCATAAAGCTGTTGGGTTCCGAGGCATAAAACGCAGCGGATTAAACGTAAATATAACAAAAATTCGGAACCCTAAACGTAGGATCATGTATAAGTTCAGACTGATTATTGTGAAACGGAATCATACCTTTTCTTGGTCTTGACTTCTACGAACTCAACAGAGATCCTAGCTTTCACGACTTGTGTCTTCTTCTCGAAAACACCTCTATGGTATCCACACGAGCACCTTCAAGAACGTCTCACGATCTTGATTACGGAATGGATGTACTAGCCTCCTTTGATGATTTCGAATTTTGTTCTTTCTGCCTCCTTGCTGATGCTGCCTTTAGGGTTTTTTTTCTCAAAAACGTCATCCCTCTTAACCCTATCATTATCTATTTATAATGCTGGTTAAGAGGCCCAATCAGCAACCCATAACAGCAAAGCCTAACCCATGTAGGTTTAGGATTAAATAATAAAAACCAAATTTCTATTATTTAATTAATAACTAAGTCATACTTAATTATTAAGGGCAGAATTCAAATTCGAATTATATTATTTCAATTAATTAAGTCTCACTTAATTAATATAATAAAATTCAAATAATCATCAATTAATTTAAATCTATAATTTAAATTAACTATTCCTTGAAGTGCTCTATGTGTGTGACCCTATAGGCTATTATTTAATTAGCAATAATTTTATTCTCCAATAAAATTATAAACAATGAGCAGTATCTAGTAATACATCATTGCTACCCAATTAAATAATAATTATATCGTGATTCGATAAAACCTTTCGTGATTAATGTTTCCGTGTAATATAATCCCTTTAACCATATATATTATAGATTAAACTCGAGGCATGTATTTAGTCATCCTCTTCAACATTTAATCCGGGTTTACTTGATCCATGAGTAGACTATGAAAATAAATCATTATTTGAGCACGGCCATGCATTTTATAGTCTCAGTCAATCAAGAGGCCAATAATATCTCTCCTAATTATAGGAGGGTTAAATCCTTTATCTATCATTCATATTACTCATACGACTCATGATATACCTGATGTCCACTTTTATCATTACCCGGTCAAAAGTAACTTTTAATGTAGTCAAAGTATATTAATCCTCGTATAGAAACATAATGATCTCAAGTCAGAGGATCATTACACCATTATCACTGTGAGTCTTTCTTATAACTTTATTAAACATGAAGAATCTCACTGTGGGTCTGTCCAGTACCATGTACTCCTGCATGTACCTATGTGTTGACTTTAGTATCCCCATACTTATAACCAATGAGATGTGGTTATCAATCAAACAACATACTAGTCTATTTATGTATTATTATTGTCCTATAATAATAATACTCGACTAGGGACATTTAAGAATATGATATATTATATAATCTCAAGTTCAAGTCATGTACTAAACTATACAATGTGTATCATGATTCTAAGGACATTTATTATGCTAACAAATATATCGCAGTATTTAAAGTCATAATAAATACGTTTATTGAATAATCAAATGACATAAAGGTCTATTAAAAGAAACATTGTATTGCCTCTAGGGCACCTACACTAACAATCTCCCACTTGCACTAGAGCCAATCTCCCATATATCTAATACCCATGGAACTAGTGTGACCATCGTGCTTCGTCTGCGACAAGCCTTTGGTCAGTGGGTCTGCAATGTTATCATTTGTGTGCACTTTACATATGTGTATGTCACCCCTTTCATTAATCTCTCGAATGAGGTGATATCTCCTGAGTATATGTTTGGTTCGGGAGTAAGCTCTAGGTTCTTTAGCCTGTGTAACGGCTCCATTATTATCGCAGTATAGATCAATGGGATCTGCGATCGATGGAACCACTCCCAAATCAGTAATGAATTTTCGAATCCAAACAGCTTCCTTAGCCGCTTCACAAGCTGCAATGTACTCAGCCTCCATTGTAGAATCAATTACTGTTTCTTGTTTTGAACTCTTCCAACTTACAGCACCTCCGTTTAAACAAAACACAAAACTAGACTGTGATACAGTATCATCCCTGTCTGTTTGGAAACTTGCATCGGTGTAACCTTTTACAACCAGTTTTTCTTCTCCTCCATACACCAAGAATGAATCTTTAGTCCTTTTCAAGTACTTTAGAATATTCTTGACAGCCGTCCAGTGACCTTCACCTGGATTAGATTGGTATCTTCTCGTCATGCTTAAAGCATACGAAACATCTGGGCGAGTACATACCATCGCATACATGATGGATCCAATTACTGAGGCATATGGAACCTTACTCATGCGGTCCTTGTCATCCAATGATTTCGGACACTGATCTTTAGAGATCGTTATCCCTTGAGACACGGGGACATATCCCCTTTATGCATTTTGCATACCAAAACGATGCAAAACCTTATCGATGTATGTACTCTGACTTAGACCGATCATCCTTCTAGATCTATCCCTATAGATCCTCATTCCTAGAATATAGGATGCTTCTCCTAAGTCTTTCATAGAGAAGTTGCTCCCTAACCAAATCTTAACAGCCTTGAGAGAAGGTATGTCATTCCCCATTAGTAGTATGTCATCAACATATAGTACTATGAATGCCACATGGCTCCCACTAACCTTCTTGTAAACACAAGGTTCATCTTCGTTTTGAACAAAGCCATACTCTTTGACTGTTTCATCAAAACGGATATTCCATCTCCTAGAGGCTTGCTTCAATCCATAAATGGATCGATGTAATTTACATACCTTGCTAACATTCCTTGGATCGACAAAACCTTCAGGTTGTGTCATGTACACATCCACATCCTCTTCAAGGATTCCGTTAAGGAAGGCTGTTTTGACATCCATTTGCCAGATTTCATAATCATGGAATGCTGCAATAGCAAGCAAAATCCTTATGGACTTGACCATAGCCACTGGTGAGAAAGTCTCATCATAGTCAATACCATGAATTTGTCTGAATCCTTTTACAACCAGCCTTGCTTTATAGGTCTGAACATTTCCATCCATGTCAGTTTTCTTCTTGAAAACCCATTTGCACCCTATGGGTTTTACCCCTTCAGGTGGATCAACCAAAGTCCATACTCGGTTTTCGTACATGGAATCCATCTCGGATTTCATGGCTTCTAACCATCTCTTAGAGTCTGGACTATTCATAGCATCTTGGTATGTGAGAGGCTCATCTTCGTCTATGAGCATCAAATCACCACATTGAGTCAAGAGAAATCTATATCTCTCTGGCTCATGGCGAATTCTACCAGTTCTACGAACAACCTGTGTTTCTTGAGCATTATCATTATCCTGCTCTTGTTCCACTTCAGGTTCAATACTATTTTGTGGTTCTCGATCTTCATCGAGGTCTATAGTTCTCCCACTGTTTCTTTTGGAAATAAAATCTCTTTCCATGAAAACAGCATCTCGAGCAATGAACACTTTCTGCTCAGAAGGACTATAGAAATAGTACGCCTTTGTTTCCCTAGGGTATCCCACAAAATTGCACTCTTCAGATTTAGGTCCAAGCTTGTCAGATACTTGACGCTTCACAAATGCCTTGCATCCCCAAACTTTCATAAATCTCATGCCTGACCGTTTCTTCTCCCATATCTCATATGGAGTCTTTTGAACCTTCTTAGTAGGAACACGGTTAAGTGTGAAAGCTGCTGTTTTTAGAGCATAACCCCAGAAACTAATTGGAAGATCTGCATGACTCATCATCGATCGCACCATGTCCAACAAGGTGCGATTTCTCCTCTCTGAAACTCCATTCCATTGAGGTGTACCTGGCGGAGTGAGTTGTGATACAATACCACACTCCTTTAAATAATCTTTAAATTCTGTGCTCAAGTATTCTCCTCCACGATCAGATCGTAAGATTTTAATACTTGTGCCTCCGCCAATTTGCTTCTCTACTGCAGCCTTGTATTCTTTGAACTTTTCAAAAGAATCGGATTTATTCTTCATAAGATATACATATCCATATCTACTGAAATCATCAGTAAATGTTATGAAGTAGTAGTAGCCTCCTCTAGCCATCACACGCATTGGGCCGCATACATTACTATGTATTAGCTCCAGACGTTCAGTGGCCCTTTGACCCTTACCAGTGAAAGGGGCTTTAGTCATTTTACCAAGCAAACAAGATTCGCATTCTTGGTATGATTCAAAATCAAACTTATCCAAATATCCATCCTTATGTAATTTGGATATGCGTTTCGCATTTATATGGCCTAGACGACAATGCCAGAGGTATGTTTGATTCGAGTCATTAACTTTAAGTCATTTGTTTTCTATATTACAGACATGATTATCTAAGTCAAGAACATATAAACCATTAAACAAACGCGCAACACCATAGGTTAAATCATTCAAAGCAAAAGAGCAACTGTTGTTCTTTATCGTAAACGAAAAACCTTTCTTGTCCAAACAAGAAACAAAAATAATGTTTCTGTGAATCGCAGGCACGTAATAACAATTTTCCAGTTCTAAAATTAGCCCAGAGTGCAAAGATAAATAATATGTTCCTACAGCTAAAGCAGCAACTCTTGCTCCATTGGCAACTCGTAGGTCCATTTCTCCTTTAGCCAATGTCCTACTTCTCTGCATTTCCTGCACATTTATACAAATGTGAGAAGCACATCCAGTATCCAATACCCAAGATGTAGAAATAGACAGATTGACTTCTATAACATATATACCTGAAGTAGAAGCTTGCTCAGCCCTCTTCTTCTTCTTCAGATCCTCCAAGTAAACTGAACAGTTTCTCTTCCAGTGACCAGTTTTCTTACAGTAGTGACATTCACCCTTAGCGACCCCACCTTTAGGCTTTAAAGCCTGTTTAGGACCTGACTTTGGCTTGGGTATAGAATCAGAACCTGTCTTCTTCTTACCCTTCCACTTGTTTTTCCCTTTGGCCTTACCTTTATTGCCCACCATCAGTATGAGAGCAGGTTCAGCCGTCTTCATGTTGGTCTCATATGTTCTCAACATAGCCAACAATTCAGTAGGTGTTTTGTCAAATTCATTCATATTGTAGTTAATGATAAACTGGGTGAATTTGTTGTTCAAATAATTCATGATTAGGTCAATACCAATTTCCTGAATAATCGGGAAACCCAAAGTTTCAAGGTACTCAATGTAACCAATCATCTTCAGAACATGTGGGCCAACTGGTTCACTTGCCCCTTGTTTGCAATTAAAGAGTGACTTACTCGTGTTGAACCTTTCTTGACGAGTTTGGCTTGCAAACATGCTTTGCAAGTGCTCATAGATAGTATATGCATCCATATGCACATGCTGTCTTTGAAGCTCAGCACTCATAGTTGCCAACATAAGACATGCAACATCAGTTGCATCATTCTCATCCTTTATGTGGGCCGCTCGTTCCTCAATAGTAGCGCCCTTAGGAAGGGGACCTGCCGGAGGAATATCAATGACATGAAGCTTGCGCTCCTGCCTGAGGACAATCCTCAAATTCCTCTGCCAGTCTAGGAAGTTGTTTCCTCCTATCAGCTTATCCTTCTCAAGGACTGATCGTACGAATAGTGTGTTTGTGTTGTTTGCCATTACTTGGTATCTACAATGTTAAAAGCACAAAATAAACATTAGATTGTCTGAGTTATTTATTATGTTCAAATGATTATGATACATTCATAATATATCTCCCACTATTTTTATCAAATCAATAGCTCTTATTATTAATTTGGAAAGTATATCCCATAATTCTTTCTAGTGAGCCAAGATGCATATTTCGTCATGTCCAAAGACAACCACTGGAAGTCCTTAAAAATGATTATTTAGGTTGACAACAGTTGTCAATTATATCATATATAATTCTTGGATAGTTTGGTGAGCAACGATTGATCTTATCTATCTAATAGATTTTTAACCAAACTCTATGCTTCTAAGTTCATAATGGTTGAATATAACCGTTTACTTTCACCTTATTATGACGACTCAGTTAAGTTTGACCCAATGATACAACGGCCGAATATAACCGTTTATATTCGTCGCATCTCACCAAGATAGATAGGAGTCCCCTGCCACTGACAGTCTTTCCCCTAATCGATCTAGGATTCGATGAGTGTTCATTCATTGGAAAACATCCGATTAAAACTTAATATTTTGGTAAGGGGTTTATAAAATTTATGACGATCATGAAGAGATCCTCAATTTTTCCTTGAACTAAATATTTCAAATTGACATCTTAAATTATTCATTTCCCAGGTAGATGGAGGATACCAGTGGTCACACTTAAAACCCATCAGCCTTACGAATACGCATATCCGTTTTTGTCAGAAAATCCCAATTATAGATGTCAAAATCCATATTCAATTCCGTGTTTTAAAAATCCATATTTCATAAACACAAGAATCTCATGATCGTTTGTTAATTTTAAAATCTTAAATCGTTACAGATTTTATCTTGTTTAGCATGACAAGCATGGCATGGGTGACGTATCTAATACATGCATACATCATTAATCTAATTAAAGCATGCATCTTCTACTCTACACATACATTCATACATCAATATGTAAAGTGCAGTATGTAAACGTGCTTGGTTATGGCCCCTTTCCTATGTGATCCTTTCGAGCTAATGAAAGGATCAAAGTCAATCTATGGTGGTAATATATAAATACAATTACATGTCTTCATTCTTCTTGTATCCATGGGTGCTTGCTCCTCTTCTTGGATCATCCTTCAATCTTCAAGTACATTACATGGAATAATTGAATACAACCTATACTAATGTACTTACTTAAGAAAACTCGAGTTACATTCGAGGTTAAACAATTACAAGAATGAATAAAACGACATACAAGTCGTATTTATAAAACCAAAACCAAAAACCATTAATCTAGGGGTCCAAAGGCCATAACCAGCACCATGCTCAAGTACACAACAAAAATAATGCGGGGGTCCGGGGGCGGCAGCCCCGGGCGGGGTCCGGGGGCGGCAGTCCCAGGCTGGGGTCGAGCTGACCTGGATAATAACTCTGCTCAACTATCTTCAAGTAGAGTATCCATCTCAGGGGGAGGGTTCTCAAATAATCAATCACATCACAATGATCATAAAAATTCCAATGATCATAAAGCTGTTGGGTTCCGAGGCATAAAACGCAGCGGATTAAACGTAAATATAACAAAAATTCGGAACCCTAAACGCAAGATCATGTATAAGTTCGGACTGATTATTGTGAAACGGAATCATACCTTTTCTTGGTCTTGACCTCTACGAACTCAACGGAGATCCTAGCTTTCACGACTTGTGTCTTCTTCTCGAAAACACCTCTATGGTATCCACACGAGCACCTTCAAGAACGTCTCACGATCTTGATTACGGAATGGATGTACTAGCCTCCTTTGATGATTTTGAATTTTGTTCTTTCTGCCTCCTTGCTGATGCTGCCTTTAGGGTTTTTTTTCTCAAAAACGTCATCCCTCTTAACCCTATCATTATCTATTTATAATGCTGGTTAAGAGGCCCAATCAGCAACCCATAACAGCAAAGCCTAACCCATGTAGGTTTAGGATTAAATAATAAAAACCGAATTTCTATTATTTAATTAATAACTAAGTCATACTTAATTATTAAGGGCAAAATTCAAATTCGAATTATATTATTTCAATTAATTAAGTCTCACTTAATTAATATAATAAAATTCAAATAATCATCAATTAATTTAAATCTATAATTTAAATTAACTATTCCTTGAAGTGCTCTATGTGTGTGACCCTATAGGCTATTATTTAATTAGCAATAATTTTATTCTCCAATAAAATTATAAACAATGAGCGGTATCTAGTAATACATCATTGCTACCCAATTAAATAATAATTATATCGTGATTCGATAAAACCTTTCGTGATTAATGTTTCCGTGTAATATAATCCCTTTAACCATATATATTATAGATTAAACTCGAGGCATGTATTTAGTCATCCTCTTCAACATTTAATCCGGGTTTACTTGATCCATGAGTAGACTATGAAAATAAATCATTATTTGAGCACGGCCATGCATTTTATAGTCTCAGTCAATCAAGAGGCCAATAATATCTCTCCTAATTATAGGAGGGTTAAATCCTTTATCTATCATTCATATTACACATACGACTCATGATATACCTGATGTCCACTTTTATCATTACCCGGTCAAAAGTAACTTTTAATGTAGTCAAAGTATATTAATCCTCGTATAGAAACATAATGATCTCAAGTCAGAGGATCATTACACCATTATCACTGTGAGTTTTTCTTATGACTTTATTAAACATGAAGAATCTCACTGTGGGTCTGTCCAGTACCATGTACTCCTGCATGTACCTATGTGTTGACTTTAGTATCCCCATACTTATAACCAATGAGATGTGGTTATCAGTCAAACAACATACTAGTCTATTTATGTATTATTATTGTCCTATAATAATAATACTCGACTAGGGACATTTAAGAATATAATCTATTATATAATCTCAAGTTCAAGTCATGTACTAAACTATACAATGTGTATCATGATTCTAAGGACATTTATTATGCTAACAAATATATCGCAGTATTTAAAGTCATAATAAATACGTTTATTGAATAATCAAATGACATAAAGGTCTATTAAAAGAAACATTGTATTGCCTCTAGGGCACCTACACTAACAAAAGCATCATCTTCAAGGTCAAATTTACCACTACAAAGGAAATGGACAAGAAGCCATCCCTTTGAATTGATAATTGGATATGCAATGTCAAAACTAGAAGTTCAGCTTAAAATGAATGCTTGTATAGCAGCTTCATGGCTCAAGAAAAACCAAAAAACATTGAAGAAGCCTTGAATGATCCTGACTGGATAATTACTATGCAAGAAGAGTTGAATAAGTTTCAAAGAAACAAGGTATGGAAGCTGGTGCCCAAACCAAAGAACAAGTCTGTCATTGATACAAAATGGGTGTTCAGAAACAAAATAAATGAATCCGGTACAGTGACAAGGAACAAAGCAAGATTAGTGGCAAAGGGATATTCACAAGAAGAAGGCATAGATTTTGATGAAACATTTGCACCAGTTGCAAGGTTAGAAGCAATCAGAATCTTTCTAGCATGTAAAGCATAATGTAACGTAATATGTAATAGTAATAACGATAACTCAACTAAGAAACAAAGCCAGTCAAATAATACCTGCACAGGAATCCAGAAGGACATGTAAACAAGAATCATACATACATCATTGCAGAGCATTCAAGATGAAAGATTACTGAATGTCAGCGAGAGAAGTTCATTAATATGTTCAGGCCTCAACAACAAATAAGAATTTAAAAGATTTCATATTAAAGTCAGTGTAGTGATTTGTGAGTATAAATGTCAAAGGGTTTCAGTGATCAGAAGCAATGCAAAAGTCCAAGGTTAATCAGCTGAAACATAATAAAAGTCAAGGGAATTCAATTCAGTGTTAGTCGTTTGTGAACTAGACCAGTGCACTAAGTGTCAGCACAACAAGAAAAGAATCGTCTTAATATATCAGAAGAAAGTTAGTTGATCAAGCCAGTAGAGTGAAAACCTAGTGTTAAATACTTCAAGTAACAAGAAATTATCTTAAGGAAAGTTTTATTATATTTGGTGGTTCCTACACACTTGAAACTATGGAGAGGCGTAACAAAATGTTTCCCTTGATGTGTAGTGGAGTTAAAGGCACAACATTCTTCTAAGGCAAGATTTGGTGGCGCCTACACACTGTAACTAGAGTGTAAGCGCAACAAACCAAGTACAAGGCGCAACAAAAGCTAAAGATGAAGGTTTGTGGTGCCTGCACAAGGCAATGGGAGTGCAGGCACAACAAAACCAATTCAAGGCGCAAGGAAACAAATTCATAAGATGTTAAGGGACTTTTGGTGCCTATACAAGGCATACACAGTAGATGCGCCACATAAACTCTACCTAGGCGCAACAAAATTTATGAGGCACAACAAAACCATTTTGTGATGCCTACTGAAAGGCATATGTCAAGGCCTATTTGTAATTAGTAGATGACAACTCAACTCATGTAAGAAATTAAAGTAAGTAATAAATACTGAGGATGGAATCAAATCGAAGAATGGCAACTGGACACAAAGAATCAACTTGTCAGAAGAATTATAATGAAGTTGCTACTCTACACCGGAAGAAGTTCATTTATATGTTCAAGCGTCGGAGAAAAATAGAGAAGCAGTTGTTCAGAAGTTTCAGAAGATTCTAAGTGGCTACTACAAAAGATTCCAGAAGAAGAATGAAGACAGTGAAGCAGAAGAAGAACAGAAGACAACAGCTTAATGTTAAAGATGAAGAATATTTATTATAGTATGACATAAATGAACCAGACAGTACATTTGTGTGTCAACTAAAATAATAAATATTCATCATCTAGCTCAAGTGGTTTTATGACAAAAGACACAACGAAGACTGAAAGACTTCAAGACTGATAGCACGGTAATACAAGACGAAATAGTATTTTAATTCTACTATCAAATGTTAATTGATTATTTAATTTATCTAATTAAATTAATTCAAGTTGAATTTAATTTAAATTGTAAATTAACTAATTAATTTAAGTAGAATTAATTTATTATAAAAGATATGACTTAATATGGCTTTTAATATAATTCAAATGACTAATAAATAAGTCATACCGACTGTTTATTAATAAGTCATTCCGAATTATATTAATAAAAGTCATACCGACTGAATAAAGAGAAAGTCATACCGAAGCTGTTAAAGAAAAGTCATACCGGAGCAGCCGACTGATAAGTCATACCGAGCTTTAAAAAGAAAAGTCATACCGAGCTTCAGGCAGAAAGGTCATACAGGAGATAAGTCATACCGAATTTTTGTTGATCAAAAGGTCATACCGAGTAATTTTTTATTATATTAAAAAGTCATACCGACTTTTTAATTAATAAAATAAGTCATACCGACCATTCAGAAGTCATACCCAGTGTTTTTATAGTCATACAAGTGTTAAATAAGTCATATATGACTTATTTTCAGCAAATTAAGTCATGCTGATAAAGGTCATACAAGCCTTTTTCTTCCTCTATAAATATGAGGAGATTACCTTCATTTTTCAGTACTTCTCAGAGAAGAAAAATCAGATCAAATTCAGTAATTTATCTGCATTGTAATATTCACAGATTTCTGTGCTGAGTTTGGATATAATTGTTAAATACGAACAATTCATGTCAAATTTGTTCTAGAACTTTTAATCAATTATATAACTGTTTTCTTAATATTAATTTTGTAATACTAATCAAGTTAAAATTATATCTTCCACTTGAACAGTATTTCATTCCAATTAATATTTCGCGAGTAATTAAAATAATATTTTTAATCCAAATTATTCCGTGATTAATTTTCAGATATTGTATTCAACCCCCCTTCTACAATATCAGGGACCAACAATTGGCATCAGAGCTGGTTGATATATTTTCATATCAGATCCAAATCAAATTCCGCGAACTCATACAGATCTCAAAAATTATTTTAAATTCGAAATAATTTTTTATTCGAAATAATTTTTTTTTCCGAAAAATTATTTTTGATCAAAAATTGTTTTAAGTCAAAAATTAAAATATTTTTTGAAACACTTAATTTTTAATATTATTAAAGATGAGTACCCAGAAAATGACCAGTATCAAAATTCCACAGTTCGACAGAGAACACTACAATTTGTGGAAACATAAAATGCTACTGTTTATCGGGATTGCAAATCCCAAGTATGCAAATATTTTGGCCAATGGTGTTGAACCCCCTATATCAGTTATTCTCGAACATATAGTAGATGGGGTCGTAATTCCTCACAGACAGTTTCCAAAAAGTCTATCTGACTATACAATTGAAGAAAAGGAAGCTATGTCCCTGGACAACAATCTCAAACTGATATTGATTGAATCTCTAGACTACGTCATGTACAATCAAGTAGTCAATTGTAGAAATGCAAAATAGATTTGGGATACAATAGAGATTATCAACGAGGGGACTGAGGAAGTCAAAGAGAATAGACTCGAAATCCTGATCTCCCAGTACGAGCAGTTTAGGTCCAACCCTGGTGAGGGTATCTCTGAGGTGTTTCAGAGATTGAACAAACTGATAAACGAGCTCAACATGAATGGGAAGTATTATCAGAATCAGGAGATCAACAGGAAGTTTCTGCTAACCCTACCCGAGCATCTGGAGCATAGGATCGCAGCAATCCGTGAGTCTAGGGACATGAAGGAGGTAACCCTAGAAAGACTCTACGGAGTATTGAAGACATATGAGCTGGAACAGATCCAGACGAGAGAGATGTATGGGAGAGGCAAGGTTCAGAGTTCCTCCAAAGCACTGTTAGTGGAAGCACCACAGAAGATGGAAATGAAGGCTGCTGTACCTTCACTGGAGTATGTTGTTCCAGAAATTGGACATACTTCAGATAAATAAGAAGGTGGTGAATTCTACTCTCTGGAAGAACTAGATCAACTAGAAGATGAGTCTCTAGCTTTGGTTGCCAGGAAGTTTGGCAACATGAGATTTCGGAGAAATCCCTCCTATAAAGTTAAATCAAATTTTGGGAGATTCCAAAGAGGAGGGTCTTCAACAACTGAATCAAAGAGCGGCTATAAGACCAGCTTAGTGGATAGAAGCAAGTTTCATTGCTTCAACTGCAATGAGCTAGGCCACTTTGCAACGGAGTGCAAGAAGCCTAAGCAAGGGAAAAAGAGAGAGTCTTACGAAGAGCCCAAAGAAAAGTATGATGCACTTTTGCAAAAGCATCAAGGAAAGTCCTATCTGGCAAAGGGAAAAAGCTGGGATGACTCAGATGATAGTGATGGGGAAGAGCTGGGAAATCTTGCTCTTATGGCTTCATCCGAAGAATCAAGGTCTCCTAATAGTCAAAAAGGAATAGAGGTAAATCCTTATTGCCCTAAAATGTTTAATTTAATAGGTAAAGAACTAGAGGGTGAAAGAAGTAAGGTTAAGCAACTAAGACTCGAAAATAAAGATCTAGTTGATGAGCTCGAAGTCTTAAAACAGTTAAAACGAAACAGTGACAAGTTGACTAAGAAATTAACTTAGGACTTAGCTTTTCAAGTCAATAGAGTCAGTTGTTATGTTGAAGTTGAGACCTACCTCAGAAACCAGATAGAGGAAGAAAAAAAAGGTGTCTAGCATATAAAAATTCCTCGTATATTGTAAAGAACCTAGTTGACCAACAGGTAATAAACAGAAAAGTTGGAATAGGCTTCGAGTACAATGAATCTGTAGGAAAGCCAAGCAACATTACCCCATTCAAGCAAAGCGCTGAAGAAAGGGGTATTCCTCATGTTGTTAAAGACACACGCAAACCTCTTTTCATTACACCTGTAGCTGAACCCATCCTTGAGAGCTCTATACTGATCGCTTATGAGATGCAATTAGAGGATCAAGAGGAAGAGAAGAAAAGAGGAGAACAAACAAGGGACATAAAAGGAGTAAATGTCCAAAAAGAGAAAGCTACACCCAAGATTCCAGTGAAAGTTGTGGGAACTTTTGATTTCCCCAAACCTGGTATAGGTGCTAAGAACTTAAAGAAGAACTTGAACAGACCTAACAATAATTTTGTTAGAAGTAGGGATAGTAACAATAGATGTCATTCTACTGAAAACTTTAAATCTGCTGAAAAAGTTAAAGTAGAAATTGTTAAAACTCCTACTGCTGTGAATAACATGCCTGCTATTGATGTATGCCATAAACCTTGTAGTATGTTAAATTGTATGTTATGTGCTTTTAATGCTATGACTGCTTATTTCAAACGCATGACTGCTAATAAAAAGAACATAACACCGAGACAATACATCAATAATAAATTTGCTAAATCCAAGACTGCTATTCCTTCACCTGTCAAGAAGGAAAAATATATTCCTAAGTCTAAACAAAAAGTTGTTAAGACTGTTTATAGGAAAGTAAGTACAGTCAAGGAGGATGCAGCTGTTGTTCGAAAAGGATCCGTTGTCAAAGCTGACAAAGGTCAATTCTTTAAGTATGCCGGGCCCAATCAATTTTGGGCTCCGAAGATGATCTAATCCGTTTGATATTTGCAGGGAATTAAACAGGTAAACCGGATTGTATGGATCCTGGACAGCGGATCGTCAAGGCATATGACCGGAGATAGAGCCCTGCTATCAGACGTGGTTGAGAGAGCTGACCCAATTGTCACCTTTGGAGATAACAGCAAAGGAATGACTACGGGATATGGCAAGTTAAATACTGGAAATGTTATCATTGAAAATGTCTCTTTGGTGGAAGGACTTAAGCACAATCTACTCAGCGTCAGTCAATTCTGTGATAGAGGTTACAAAGTAAACTTTATCAAGGAGAAATGTTTAATAGCTCATTCTAAAGAAGACAGACTAGCCTTGCGTGGAGTAAGGAAAGGAAACTTGTACGTAGCTGATTTCAACTCAGGAACTGAAGATGAAGCAAACTATTTTTATTCAAAAGCTTCAACAGAAGAAAGTTGGCTATGGCACAAGAAGCTCTCACACCTGAATTTTAAAACAATGAAGTCTCTAGTCAAGAGGGATTTGGTGAGAGGACTGCCTCCGATGGAATTTACACAAGAAGGATTGTGTGAGGCATGTCAGAAAGGGAAGTCAAAAAGAGCAACTCACAAAGGCACAGTCACTACAAATATTACTGAACCACTGCAGCTGCTTCATATGGATTTATTTGGTCCAGTCAATATCATGTCTATGTCAAGGAAGAAATATGCCTTAGTGATTGTAGATGACTTCACAAAGTACACGTGGGTTTTATTCTTGAACTCTAAGGATGAAACTCCACAGTTGGTGATTGATCATGTAAAGTTGATTGAGTTAGATTCAAAGCTACCTGTCCGGGCAATCAGATCAGATAATGGAACAGAATTCAAGAATGAAATTCTGAATAGCTTCTGCTCAGACGAAGGGATAACAAGACAATTCTCAGCGCCAAGAACTCCGCAACAGAATGGAGTAGTAGAAAGGAAGAATCGAACCCTGATTGAAACTGCAAGAACAATGTTAAGTGAATCAAGGTTGCCTATCTACTTCTGGGCTGAAGCGGTAAACACAACATGTTATACCCAGAATCGAACTTTAATCAACAAGGATCATATGAAGACGCCCTACGAATTAATGGCTGGCAACAAACCAACTCTCAAGTACTTTCATGTATTTGGAGCCAAATGCTTTGTGCTAAAAGATGGAGATGAACATCGTGGCAAATTTAAGGCCAAGGCACATGAAGCAATTTTTGTCGGCTACTCAAAAAGAGCATATAGGGTGTACATAATTGATCAGCACCAAGTAAAAGAAAGTGTCAACGTTACTTTTGACGACACTAAACTCCCAAGCATCCAAAATGAAGATCCTTCTGAGTCATTAAAATTTGACAATCATCCAGACTCAGATTCGGATAATGAAGGAAAGCCCGAGGTTGCAGCAGGGAATGATGATGACAACAATGATGGTAATGATCCAGGTAATAGTGGTGGAAACAATGGAAACACTGGAGATACTACTAATACCAGTGGTGGATCAACAAGTCATCCAGGCAACAACTCAGGGGGAGATGAAGGATCAACTGGCACAACACAACATCACAATGAATATAGAGGCGAATCATCAAGATCAAACCTACCAAGGGAAAGGATATGGAGCAAAGATCATCCTTTTGAATTGATCATAGGTGATCCAGATGTTGGTGTTAGAACCAGAAGTGCAACTTCAAATGAATGTTTATCTTCGGTTTTTCTATCTCAAGAAGAACCAAAGAAAATTGAAGATGCTCTAACTGATCCAGATTGGGTTCTTGCCATGCAAGAAGAACTCAATCAGTTCGAAAGGCAAGAAGTATGGACACTGGTACCCAGGCCTAAAGGTAGATCTGTTATTGGCACGAAATGGGTATACAAGAACAAGTTAGACGGTGATGGCATTGTTACAAGGAACAAGGCCAGACTGGTTGCTAAGGGTTACTCTCAGGAAGAGGGAATTGATTATTATGATCAGGATATTTCTGGCATTCGCA
The DNA here is from genome assembly GCA_028671895.1 of Oenanthe sinensis. Taxonomy (NCBI): domain Eukaryota; kingdom Viridiplantae; phylum Streptophyta; class Magnoliopsida; order Apiales; family Apiaceae; genus Oenanthe; species Oenanthe sinensis. Next base: position 18,863,777 of record CM053807.1, read on the forward strand.
GCACATTCAAATTTCAAAGTTTATCAAATGGATGTGAAGAGTGCATTTCTGAATGGAGAGTTAGAAGAGGAAGTATATGTGGAGCAGCCCCCTGGCTTTGAAAATCCAGAGTTTGCTGATTTTGTGTATTTTCTATTCAAAGCTCTCTATGGACTCAAGAAAGCACCGAGGACATGGTATGACACTCTCTCTATATTTTTACTTGAAAACGGTTTTACTAGAGGTGTCATAGACAAAACTCTCTTTTACAAATTACATAATAAAGATATGATATTCGTCCAAGTTTATGTTGACGATATTATATTTGGTTCTATTAACGAAATCTTGTGCAAGAAATTTTCTAAGTTAATGCAGAGTAGATATGAGATGAGCATGATGGGTGAACTGTTATTCTTCCTTGGATTGCAAGTGAAGCAAAAGGAAGATGGGAAATACATAAGGGATCTTCTAAGGAAATACAATCTAGAAGATTCTACACCGGTAAAAACCCCTATGCCAACAGCCACAAAGCTTGACAAAGATGAAACTGGTAAGAAGGTGGACATCACAAGCTATAGAGGTATGATAGGCTCATTATTATATCTAACTGCTAGTAGACCCGATATAATGTTTGCAACATGCTTATGTATAAGGTTTCAAACTGATCCTAGAGAATCTCATCTTATAGCTGTTAAAAGAATTTTTAGATATCTGAAGGGTACACCGAATCTTGGAATTTGGTACCCTAAAGATACAGGTTTTGAACTAATAGGCTATACAGATTCAGATTATGCAGGATGCAGGATGGACAGGAAAAGTACGTCTGGAAGCTGTCAGTTTCTAGGACAATGGTTGATTTCCTGGTACAGCAAGAAACAACACTCAGTATCTACCTCGACAGCCGAAGCTGAATATATTGCGGCAGGTAGTTGTTGTGCACAGATCTTGTGGATAAGGAATCAGCTGAATGATTATGGACTTGCACTATCTAAAATCCCAATACTTTGCGATAACACAAGTGCCATAGCAATTTCCAATAATCCTGTACAACATTCAAGAACCAAGCACATAGATATAAGGTATCATTTTATCCGAGAGCATGTCATGAATGGAACTGTGGTGTTACATTTTGTACCCACAGAAGATTAAATTGCCGACATCTTCACGAAACCACTTGATGAATCTACTTTCTCTAAGTTGGTTAGTGAGTTAGGGATGTTTAACATGAACTAAGTATTGCATGATGTTTTAAATTGCATATTTAATTTTAAGCAAGCATTGTAAATACACTGTATATATTCCTTAAAATATTTCAAAAACAAACAAATAAATTGAAAAAGAAAACTCAAAAAAATTTTCCTTATTTTTGTACAGTTTTTTTTTGGCATCTCTACTGTAAATAAATTTTGTATTATGTTTGTTTTCCAACAATTAGTATATATTGTTTATTATTTGCAACAATTGCTCTCAACAATTGGTATATTTAAGTATGTATAGTTTTATTTGTTTTACAACTTGGCATCTTTATTTTTATTATTTTTATGTTTATTTCTATATAAATATGTGCTGATTATTCTCAAGTCTCTTTTGAAAAGTAGGAAAGATCTATGAGCATTGATAATCCAATTGTTTCTAATAGTTAGATCCCAAACATTGGCATCAATCTCTATCCAAGATCTTAGAACCAAACACACAAACACAATCACATCCGTCTCTCTAAACCATTAAACAGAATACCTAATTGTTAAGAATGAGGGAGTCAATGCCTTGATTGCATTTGATAAGGTTGGTTTTGTGAGTGATCCAACAGCTCTGTCTCCAGAAAGGTGATTCATATATAAACTGAGACAACTGTTAGCTCATCTGTGTTTTCTCAAAAAGATACAGACTTGGAAAAGGCAAAACTGTTACTAGGTTCATTCTCTCAACATAGTGAGTCTATTGAATTCGGCCTGTCAGCCAAGGCCACTTGCAAAGAGTTAATTTCATCTGACATTTTTCAAGAAACCACAAAATTTGTCTTATATTTTAGGGACCCACCAAGGGACCAACAATGTAAGGACTTACTTGGGACCAAAAAGGGACCAAGAAGGAGCAGTTGAAATGTCACAGGAATGATGAATTGACGGTAGCAATTATTCTAAACTTCCATATCAAGGAAGGAAGAATGATTGATGATTCTGACTAAATCAACATGCCTTCACAAGCGTTAGGAGGAAACTTGGATCATGTGCTACATTTTAGATCCTTGTCTCCCTCCCCAGATGGAACATATCTAGATTCCTAACGGAATAGATCATCTTAGATGATCAGCAACTCACTGAATCTATTCCTGAAGCAATTCAGTTTATAAAAATCAAATATTTTAATAGATTCAATTGAAGACGGGGATTTACGAAACCCCATTGCACCACCAGTGACCTCTCTTGAAGGGGCTATGGTGATCTTTCTTGCAGGTACAAAAGACTGAGTCATCCGTACTGAGAGAGATATAGTGATGTGAGAAAAGAGTGAAACACAAGTAAGGAAGAGTGAAAATATATATTCTATGAGTGAAACACTTAGAGAGTATATGAGTGAAACACTTGTGAGGAACACAAGGTAAAATCACACACTAGCACACTTACCGAATCCCTTTCCCCATTCCCTGTTACAGATTTCAAATGTTACTTAACCAATGTGAAAATTTCTTCAGAAAAGGACCAACAATTGTTACCTATCTACAATTGGGGGAGAATTATTAAGAGGATTACTCAACTAAGGTGGAGAATTATTAAGAGGATTACTCCAAAATGTTAAAGTGTTCAACTAAGGGGGAGTAGATAAAAAGGGGAGAAGTAAACAAAGGCTTTTTCCAGAAGAGGATTACTCAATTGTTGAACAAGAAAAAGGGGTATATAACAACATGCTTGGATTCTATTCCATTTGATTTTAGAAGATTCTTGTAAATATGATTAACCGGATTTTCTAAAATGCATAACATGTCATAGTTTGCATTTTTTATATCTGCGATGGTTTAATGCTGTATGTATGCCATGTTTGTTACCTCTATTAAAATGGTTGGATAATTCAAGTAAGGGGAAATTGAATTCACCTTGGAAGAGAAGGGAAGACAGGAGTTGGAGAAACAGAGGAAAAGTGGTAAGAAGAGAACATACATCATCTCTGTCATCCTAAGGGAGAGTAGTGATGAGTCTGAGAAATGAAGATAATATTACTTGTATATTATGTTCAGTGCTAGAGGAACAAACATCTTTCATTTCAGTTACTCAAGAAATCTGGAAATGTATTATATGATCCAGAGAACAATTTATTTACTTACAGTTCTTAAATGTCATATTAGTTTCTTAGTTGTTAGTTGAGTTATCCTCTAGGAATTTGTGTGTTAAATGTTTAACAACAAATAGGCATATGTCAAGGCCTATTTGTAATTAGTAGATGACAACTCAACTCATGTAAGAAATTAAAGTAAGTAATAAATACTGAGGATGGAATCAAATCGAAGAATGTCAACTAGACACAAAGAATCAACTTGTCAGAAGAATTATAATGAAGTTGCTACTCTACACCGGAAGAAGTTCATTTATATGTTCAAGCGTCGGAGAAAAATAGAGAAGCAGTTGTTCAGAAGTTTCAGAAGATTCTAAGTGGCTACTACAGAAGATTCCAGAAGAAGAATGAAGACAGTGAAGCAGAAGAAGAACAGAAGACCACAGCTTAATGTTAAAGATGAAGAATATTTATTATAGTATGACATAAATGAACCAGACAGTACATTTGTGTGTCAACTAAAATAATAAATATTCATCATCTAGCTCAAGTGGTTTTATGACAAAAGACACAACGAAGACTGAAAGACTTCAAGACTGATAGCACGGTAATACAAGACGAAATAGTATTTTAATTCTACTATCAAATGTTAATTGATTATTTAATTTATCTAATTAAATTAATTCAAGTTGAATTTAATTTAATTTGTAAATTAACTAATTAATTTAAGTAGAATTAATTTATTATAAAAGATATGACCTAATATGACTTTTAATATAATTCAAATGACTAATAAATAAGTCATACCGACTTTTTATTAATAAGTCATACCGAATTATATTAATAAAAGTCATACCGATTGAATAAAGAGAAAGTCATACCGAAGCTGTTAAAGAAAAGTCATACCGGAGCAGCCGACTGATAAGTCATACCGAGCTTTAAAAAGAAAAGTCATACCGAGCTTCAGGCAGAAAGGTCATACAGGAGATAAGTCATACCGAATTTTTGTTGATCAAAAGGTCATACCGAGTAATTTTTTATTATATTAAAAAGTCATACCGACTTTTTAATTAATAAAATAAGTCATACCGACCATTCAGAAGTCATACCCAGTATTTTTATAGTCATACAAGTGTTAAATAAGTCATATATGACTTATTTTCAGCAAATTAAGTCATGCTGATAAAGGTCATACAAGCCTTTTTCTTCCTCTATAAATATGAGGAGATCACCTTCATTTTTCAGTACTTCTCAGAGAAGAAAAATCAGATCAAATTCAGTAATTTATCTGCATTGTAATATTCACAGATTTCTGTGCTGAGTTTGGATATAATTGTTAAATACGAACAATTCATGTCAAATTTGTTCTAGAACTTTTAATCAATTATATAACTGTTTTCTTAATATTAATTTTGTAATACTAATCAAGTTAAAATTATATCTTCCACTTGAACAGTATTTCATTCCAATTAATATTTCGAGAGTAATTAAAATAATATTTTTAATCCAAATTATTCCGCGATTAATTTTCAGATATTGTATTCAACCCCCCTTCTACAATATCAGGGACCAACACCTACACACTGCATTCACTCTTCTAGACGCAACAAAGGACTTGAGCAATTGTTGGAAAATCAATTCACTTGATTTCCAAAAGTCTACACAAATATATATGGGTTTAATTCAAAAGAATTAATGTGCATATTCTTCGGTAAACATAACAAACTTACGTGAGCTCCATTAAAGCTTAGCATTAAACACACACCTGTATTGCTGTTGTATGATTGAACCCACAGAAGCTAATATATTGATTAGAAGTGTAGCACCTAAGATATTTAATAATATATATTTATTTCCCCAAATCGTTGTGTTTCATTTACTATCATTTTGATATCTCAAGAACAGAAACACTTAATCCGCAATTAAACGAAAATCTACCAACATCATATTCAACCCCCCATCTATGATGATTTAGCACATAACAATTGGTTTCAGAGCTTCTTGATTGAATTTACAAATCAAGATCCATAAATAGTTTTTCAAAAAAGTGAATTTTTAGATCTAGAAAACTTTATAATGAAATTTGTTTATTTTTAAAGAAAATTCAATTTCAAGTTTTTTAAAGATTTTAAATCTGCTAATTTTAAAAATACTATCAATCGTCAAGAATTCAAATTAAAATTTTATTTCTCGAAATTTTATTTTTATTCGAATTGATTTTAATTTTTAAGAAATTAATTATTTCTTGAGATTTAAAATTCTTAGTAATCATGAGTACCCGTAAAACTTAGTAGCATCAAAATCCCAGCCTTTGATAAAAATGAATACATTTTATGAAAAAAGAAGATGTCCACTTTCATTAAATCAGCTAATTCTCAATACATGATAATTTTGGAAAATGGACCTTATGTTTGTCAGAAGCTTACATCAGAATCAGTCTCAGAAGATGGCAAATGGATTCCTCAAGGATTTACCCCAAAGGAGCCTTCAGAGTACACTAACACTGATAAAGATAGAGTTGCATGAGATAATCATGTTAAATGTATCCTAATGGATTCACTGGACACTACAATGCTAAATCAAGTGATAAATTGCACTAGTGTCAAACAAATGTGGGATACGATTGATCTGCTAATGGAAGGTACAACAGAAGTGAAGGAGAGTAGGCTGGATATTCTTACATCCCGGTATGAAGCTTTCAAGTCACTACCAGGAGAAAGTATCACTCAAGTCTTTGAAAGATACAATAAATTGTTGAATGACTTATCACTACATGGGAAGGCCTACTCACGTAGGGAGATCAACAGAAAATTTATGTTGACACTACCAGCGCATCTTGAACACAAAATCTATGCTATTAGAGAGAGAAGTGACATAAATGACATGTCCATTATAATTCTATATGGGAAGCTCAAGACTCATGAAATGGAGCAAGAGCAAAGACAAATCATTTATGGTTCAGGAACAGTGGACAGGAAGAATACAACACTGTTAAAAACTACAGCACTTGTAGCCAAAGATTTTGTTATCTCAGAGACCAAAATAGAAAAGCCTGTAACTGAGAAAGAAGAGATTCTAGAAGCTGAATTTTTAGAGAATGCTCAAGCAGGTGTGAAGATGACTCATACTCAATGGAATAACTTGAACAGTTGGAAAATAAGACAATGGCCTATGTGGCAGTGAAGTTCAAGAACCTCGGGTTTAGAAGGAACCCTAAGTACAAATTCAAGAGTAACACCAGTTACAGTGGTTCTAACTACATAAACAACAACCGAGGTAGTTCGTCTTCAGGGTCTTACAACAAAGGAGGTTATAAGATGGGAATGGTAGACCGTAGTAAGTTCAAGTGCTACAACTATGATGAACCCAGACATTTTGCTACAGAATGCTGGAAGCCAAAGCAAGGAAAGGAAAGAAAGGAGTCGTATCACGAACTCAAGCAGAAGTATGATGCACTGTTGAAGAAGCATCAGGGCAGAGCGTATATAGTCGATGGAAAGAGCTGGGATGATTTAGACAATGATGAAGAAGAGACTTATTGAAATATTACTTTAATGACAGACTCTTCAGAGGCATCACCTCAGTCATCTAAAGTATCATTTCTTTCCACGATTGACATGTCTAATTCTGATTATATGAAAACTATAGAAAATCTTAGTGTAGAAATGTTTAACATTCACACAAGCATGCTAGCATTTGAAGAAGAAAATGCTAAACTAGTTCTAAAGAATAAAATGCTAGAATCTAGAAATGAAGAACTAGAGTTTCCATGTATTAATCTAAAAGATATGAAACAGAAGATAGAATATCTACATAATAGAGACAAATGCAACCAAGAAGTAGAAACTGCACTTAGGAATACAATTTCCGAGTTAGAGTTAAAACTTCAGACTTATAAGAAATCTGCTAATCTTTTTAAGGTGGCAATAGATAAATAGGTCATAGGTAAAAGAACTGGGATATGATTTGACTATGATAAAAAAGGTAGGAAAGAGACATGAGAAATTATTTGCTGAGGAAAGTCTTGTGAAGCAAGACATTCCACATGTATTAAAAAATATCCTTAAGCCCCTATACAAGAAGTTTGTCATCGAACCCTTAGATGAAAAACACATCTTAATGAAAGAAGAAATCCTTGCCATGTTTGCCATGTCTATCTCTCATCAACCATGTGGTAAAGTAGGATGCATCCCATGTGCTTTCAACATCATGTCTGCATATATAAACTTAATGAATGCACCATTTAATACTTGCATTAATACAGATGTGAACATGAATATAAAGCATGTTAGGGCAAAGACTGCTAGTCCTCCTAAGTCTAGGAAGGAAGACCCTGTCCCAAAGCCTAAAAACACACCTTTCAAGACTAAACCAAAGAGCAAGGGCACAATCGATGAGAAAGACAAGGACCAGAAAATTTCTGTAGCTAAATATGTTTACTTATCTAAGCCTCTTAGACCCAATCAAATTTGGGTGCCAAAGAAGAAGTAATCAATTTGTGGTTGCAGGACATAGCAAAGAACAAGCGTGTCATGTGGATTCTTGACAACGGTTGTTCTAGGCATATGACTGGTGATAAAGCCTTGCTATCAGATGTGATTGAGAAAGCAGGCCTGATAGTGACCTTTGGAGATAGCAGCAAGGATTTCACAACGGGATATGGCAATCTGGAAATTGGAAATGTTATCATAGAAAATATCTCTCTTGTGGATGGATTAAAACACAACCTTCTAAGTATCAGTCAGTTCAATGACAAGGGCTACAAAGTAACTTTCAAAAAGGAAAGATGTGCAAGCCAAAACATGAAAGATGCGAATCTTTCTCTTCAAGGAGTGAGAAAGGGGAATATCTTTGTGGCTGACTTATTCTCTGCTAGCAAAGGTAAAGTTCAATGTTTTTACAGCAAAGCTTCGACAGAGGACAGTTAGTTATGGCATAAGAAACTTTCACACCTGAACTTCAAGGAAATGAACTCTTTAGTTAAGAGGCAATTGGTTAGAGGTTTACCTGAGATGGAATTTTGTCAAGAAGGTTCATGTGAAGCATGTGAAAAGGGGAAGTCAAAGAACGTATATCACCGAAGCAAAGACTCATTAGACATTATTGATCCACTGCAACTTCTGCATATGGATTTATTTGGTCTAGTAAACGTCATGTCAATGTCAAGGAAGAGATATGCATTGGTAATTGTAGACGACTACTCTAAGTACACGTGGGTGTTGTTTCTAGCCTCAAAAGACGAAGCCCCTCAAACAATCATTGATCACATAAAGAAGATAGAGTTAGAAGCTGGTTTGCCTGTCAGGAAAGGTCTGACAATGGAACAGAATTCAGGAATGTAACCCTGAATGATTTCTGTATTGAGAAAAGAATATTAAGACAATATTCAGCGCCCAAAACTCCACAATAAAATGGAGTAGTAGAAAGGAAGAACATAACTTTAGTTGAAGCAACAAGAAAAATGCTGAATGAAGCTAAGTTACCTTTATACTTTTGGGCTGAAGTAGTCAACACGGCTTGCTATACTCAGAACCGTACCGTGGTTAATAAAGATCAATACAAGACTCCATACGAGTTGATGGCAAACAAGAAACCAACACTGAAATACTTTCATGTGTTTGGAGCAAAGTGCTTTGTACTGAAAGATGATGAGCATCTAGGAAAGTTTGAATCCAAGACTCATGAAGGCATATTTCTTAGCTACTCTCTAGAATCTAAGGCATACAGGGTTTATGTGATTGTACACAAAAAGGTCATTGAAAGCATAAATGTAAATTTTGATGATCTCAAGCTCCCATGTCTGCAAAGAACAGATAGTACCTGAAACTCTACAGTTTGAAAATATGAACTCAGATGAAGAGGAAATAGAACCTGAAGCTGCAAAAAAAATCAAGCACCAAATGAGAATAACAACAATGATGATTCTGACCCTAGTAGTGGAAACAGTGGAAGATTCACAGAAACTACTAGTAGTGGTAGAGAATATCATTCTCAACCAAGCAGCAACTCAGGAGGAACAACTAAATGATCAACCAGCAGGACTCAGCACTTTAATGAGAATCAAGCTGAATCATCAAGGGCAAATCTACCTAGGCGTAGGGTGTGGAGTAAAGATCACTCCTTTGAGTTGATTCTAGAAGATCCAGATGCTGGAGTTCAAACAAGACGTGCTTCATAGAATAAATGTTTATTCTCTAGTTTTCTCTCTAATATAGAGCCAAAGAAAGTTGAAGAAGCACTAGAAGATCCAGATTGGGTTATTGGTGTGCAAGAAGAACTCAATCAATTCAACAGATAAAAAGTCTAGAAGCTGGTACCCAGGCCAAAGAACAAGTCAATTATTGGCACTAAGTGGGTATTCAGAAATAAACTGGATGAAGATGGAATTGTTACGAGGAACAAAGCCAGACTGGTTGCTAAAGGTTATTCCCAAGAAGAAGGAATAGATTATGATGAAACATATGAACCAGTGGCAAGGCTTGAAGCTATCAGGATATTTTTGGCATTCGCAGCACATTCCAACTTTAAAGTATATCAAATGGATGTGAAGAGTGCATTCCTCAATAGAGAGCTTGAAGAAGAAGTGTATGTGGAACAACCCTCAGGGTTTAAAGATCCAGAATTTGCAGATTTTGTATACTTTCTCGTCAACGCACTCTATGGACTAAAGCAAGCACATCGGACATGATTCGCTAAGTTAATGTAGAGTAGTTATGAAATGAGCATGATGAGTGAGCTGAATTACTTCCTTGGACTCCAAGTAAGGCAAATGAAAGATGGAATCTTCATCTGCCAAACCAAGTACATCAAAGATCTATTGAAGAAGTATGGTCTCGAAGATGCATCACCAGCCAAAACCCCTATGGCAACTGCCACTAAGCTTGATAAAGATGAACCAGGTAAGAGGGTAGACATCACAAGCTACAGAGGTATGATCGGCTCATTACTTTACTTAACTGCAAGTAGGCTAGATATTATATTTGCTACATGTCTGTGTGCTAGGTTTCAGTCTGATCCTATAGAATCACATCTTACAGCTGTTAAACGGATTTTTAGGTTTCTTAAGGGAAATCTGAATCTTAGAATTTGGTACCCTAAAGATACAGGTTTTGACTTTGTTGGCTATACAGATTCTGATTATGCAAGTTATAGGATTGATCGAAAGAGTTTATCAGGGAGTTGTCAATTCCTTGGTAGAAGGTTGGTGTCCTGGTATAGCAAGAAGCAACACTCAGTTGCAATGTCGACAGCTGAAGCTGAATATGTTGTTGCTAGAAGCTACTGTGCATAAATTTTATGGATAAAAAACCAACTTAATTCAAGACTATGGACTGTTGCTGAGCAAAATTCTCAAATTCTGTGACAACACAAGTGCCATAGCAATCACAAACAATCCTTTTCAACACTCAAGGATCAAGCACATTGATATCATGTATCATTTCATAAGAGAGCATGTCATGAGTGGTATTGTAGAGTTATATTTTGTACCTATAGAGCAGCAAATTGCAAACATCTTCACTAAACCACTGGATGAAATCACTTTCACTAGATTGGTTTATGAACTAGCGATGTTAAACTATACTGACTAATTAGTTGGTAATCGAAAACTGCAATTTGAAGCTGATAAATTCACTAGTTGATTAATTTTAATATTCTTAGAACTTGTGAATTTATTGACCAAAATATTTTCTAGCTATTAAGATTAAATATTAGATAAATACTTTGTGCATGCTTGCTAATTTTACTATTCTTGTATTTATTTGATTCTAATCTTAGAAAATATTTAAGTGCTTGTATTTAATTGATAAATTCTTGGCACTTATATATTTAAATATTATTTGAAATTATTTTAAATAGAAAGGATGAATATTTATATTTGGTCTAATATTTAAAATAAAATAAAAATAATAAGAAGAATAATTTATTTATTTTGATAATTTTAACAATTAATTTTATTATTACTATTAATGAATATTTTATGAATTTTAATAATTATGGACCTTATTATTGTTAATATTTTAAAGGCCATAATTGTTAATATTATAATGTAGCATAGATTATAAATATTTATAATTATGAAAATTTATTGTTATTCTTTTAAATTATTAATTATTTGAGATATATTTGTATTATTTAATAATTATTAAATTACTAATTTGTTTCGAATTATTCACATATATATAAATATGTTCTTTGTAACAAAATTTTGTGGAACAACAAAATTCACATAAGTGAATTTGTTGAGCCAGGAGTTTTGTTACGCTCATACAGTGGTGACACTGTACAGGCGCAACAAAATACTTAAATAAATATTAAGGTGCCTAAGCCATTTTGTGGCGCCAGCATAGTGTATACACTGTGTAGGCGCAACAAAATGACTTGGATCCTATTTTGTTGCGCCAAACATTTTTGTGGCGCCATCACAGTTAATACACCGTGTAGGCGCAACAAAAATGATCTATTTATTTTATTGTGCTAAATAGTTTTGTGGCGCCATCACAGTGCATGCACTGTGTAGGTGCAACAAAATAACTTAGCAATTTTTTTTCTCTCCTTCACAATAGTATATTAAGCCTAGTCTGTTAATTATTTTCATTTTTAGTGGCGATACTTACACATATACACACTGTATTAAGAGATCAAGGCACAAAATAGATCTACTATTTTTAATCGAACATATCTTGGTCAATTCCTGTCCAATTTTTAATCGAAGACCAGTTTTGTGAGACCCACGTTCATATCTTTTATTTGCAAGTGGTCCCATCAAATTTGGTTAATGTTTTAAAATAAGCAATTTTTCAAAATCTCGAACTGATTGGCTAGGTTTCTCATAGTTTTAATCGATTAAAAATTAAAATGAAATTATTTGTGTGCTTAAAATTACTAGGAGTTCATCATATTTTAATTTCACGTCAATCCAAGTAATTTTAAAATTAGGGTTTGGTTCATAATTTACTAAAATTATTCGACATTAATTAGTAATTTTAATTCGTAAAAATTACCTTTCACATTAATTAAATGGCAGGTAATTTTGAGATTAAAAAGACTAATTATTTATTAATTTTAGTAGATGACTGGACTGAAATAGAGGAGTTAGGTAAATGGGCCCGATTTTTAAATGAAAGTTCTATGGTCCGTTATGCTCTAACAACTAATGTTCCTTTGAATAGAAATTTTCTAAGACATGTGTACATGTCTTCTAAAGACACATCTGCAGATGGGATCTCAGCTTTCAGTTGCACAATCAAGCAACAAAAAGTGTGAATAACAAAAAATGACATCAATCAAGCACTTCATTTGCCGACTGAAAATTTTGAACATGAACCATCTCAGACAGACCTTAACAAATTCTTCATGTTTCTGCACTACACAATGGAAAACAACAATCTCCCGAAGAAGATCTACAAGCATCATCTACCCAAGGAGTGGAATCTATTTTTCAACATCTTGTCTCATAGCTTTGCACCAAAGACAGGTGGCTTCCACGGGATAACTCAATTCAACAAGGTGATTGCTTATGCAGTGGCTTCAGAAGTCAGAATTAATTTTGGAAGGTTGATAATGGCGGATATCCTAAAGAATCAAGCAAAAATGGAGAACTTTTATCTATATCCAAGATTTTTACAATTAGTGTTGAACCAAGTACTGAATGTTGATCAACTCCAGTCGTTTCAGAATAGTCCATTGGAAGAGTTACCCTCTCTACAGTTCAAAACAATCTTGTTGCTACAGAATGAGGTGGATTAACCAAACAGGTATACTCATGCTCCAATGACTAATTTTTTTCAAGATTACTTTGCTCTTCTTAGACAGGCTGAAGAAGAAGCTGCATAAGAAGAAGAACATATTTCTCCAACTGATGAGTCAGCAAGTGAAGAAGCAGCTCAAGAGGAGACTGAAGCTGAAACATCAGATGACTCTGGAAGCAAAAAACCATCTAGGGAGAAGATTCAGACACTGAAAGAGAAGATGAAGTCATGGATGAAGCTGGTTCTGAGAATGAACAAGAATCAGATCCTAAAAAATAATAACAAAGGCAAAGCCCTGAAAATCCACTAGAGGAAGTAGATATTGAGAATGTAGTGGAAGAGACTCATTCTACAGATGTGAACATCCCTAATATATATGATGAACAAATGAAAGAAGGTACACTTCTGGATTTTGACTTTCTGCTTTCCTTCAAGATAAATTTGTCACTATATCTAGCTCTGTGCCTCGAACGGCAATGCACACACTTGAGCTCTCAGTGCCCTTCGAAGCTGGCAATGAACTTGGCGACCAACCAGTTATAACCACTGCTAAAGATCAACAAACACTCCTTATATCTCCTCAAACCAGAAAAATAACCCTTGATATAGATGGTAAGAGTGAGTCTCTACCGAATCAGGAAATTTTTAAAATATCCCCTACAGCTCTGCCTTCTCAAAAATGTCGAAAAATAAATTTTAAACCTAAGGCAACTGTGAGCCAAGAACCTAATTCTCCAATCTCTGAAACCTTTCTGTTTCTTCGTGATCTAAATTCTGAAATTGACAAAATCTTGAAAGGTACGGGAATACAAACAGAGATGGACACACAATCAGCTACTTTAATAGCCAGTACTGTTTTGATTAATCCAATTCAGAACCTGTCTTCACAAATAGTTGGGGGCATCACTGACTCTCACGAGCCATTCATTACATTGTCAAATGTGGTGACCCCCCTGGACTTAACATCTCCAGATCCTAATGAGGATGTTTTCCATCCCCAAGTGGGTAAAGGGGAAAGGCAACTCTCCTTTAGAAGGGAAGAGGTCTCCGTTCATGGAGTACATGCGTTGGCAACATCACCACTTCAAGTGGTATTGCCTTCACAGGTGTTGCGGGGCACCACAGACTCTCAATTATCACTTATTACATTACTTGAGGTGGTGACCCCCCTTGAGATTACAAATCCATCTCCTTCAAAGGAGGTCATCCCCACATTTTCAGGTCAAGCGGAGGGACAACACACCCATAGAAGGGATGTGGACTCTATAATTAGAGTATCTACTACTTCGGTAGTTGAACATGTTCAGGGTGCCTCTGAGCAGGTCAGGCTTTCAATAGCTTCAGCTGGCATCATAGATTCTTTAACTCTGCCAATCATTATAGAATCCATAGTGGTGACCACAATGGGTCTAATTCCCCCAGTTCCTAAAAAAGGAGTTATCCGCACCCTAAGTGGTCCGGCAGAGAGGCAACCTACCCATAGAAGGGATATGGATTTTCTTGCAGGTACAGAAGATCAGGATGCTATAAATGAGATGAGTGAAATAATTAACCTGAGTAATCTTCAATTCCCTGACCTTGAACAGCCGAGTGTGAGTGTTGAGGGACGTGCAAAAATAGTAATAGTGAGTAGTGAGACACCTACTGACCAAATAAACACCCCACACAATGCACACATAGCACACAACCAAAGGATTTTAAATATAGAGGCCCAGGTCACAGAAATTCATTACTCTATAAGGAAAATCTTGGAAGTGCAAGGGCAGCAGCGTAATGAAATGAAAGAAATTAAAGAGTTATTCTAACAACTGCTGGATCAGAAAAATCCTACTACTCATCAATCAACTTCAACAGCTCAGATAACTCTGATCGAAAGGTAGGATAACCCAACTAAGGGGGAGAGAATAGAGCATAAAAAGGTTGGATCAGAAATGATTATGGAATACACAGCTCAGGGAGACACATATATCTTTTATAGGCCTGGAGTGAGGCAACTAGAGGAACGATAAATCTTTGAACCCTACGTACCAATGGATATTCCTATTGAGAATGAGATTGAGGAAATAACAAAGGCTGCAGGTATAGATGTCGAGAAGGAATTTACTAAACAGTATGCTTTTGATAATGACTGTCTTCTAGTTGGTGTAGATTAAGTTGTTACTCAAGATAGAGTTCAAGCTCAAGAGTTGATGAAAAGAAAGTGGAGAAGAGTTCAACGCACAATGGAAAGAAGAAATGGAATTAAGGACATCGAAGCTAAAGTTGGTCCTGAATGAGATGAAGCAAGGAGTCTGTTGGAGAAGAAAGAATTAACTCTAAGTCAGAAGAAAGACGGAGAAGTCCTTCACCTTTTTAGAACCATAAAAGAAAAATTTCCAGATGTTCATGAGTTTTATGTTTTGCTATCAGATGAAATATCAAGCGTGCCAGTCAGTGCATTCAAATCTGGTTGGAAGATATATATTAATTCAACAACACTGGGATCGAGAATATTGTCGACAAAGAGCTTCGAAAAAATGAATATAGAGGAGTTGTATGTGCTGAAGAAGAAAGTCATCTTTGGGGGACACAAGTCGAATGAGATACTGAGAGATCTAATTGAAAAGAAGATTATTGAGATAGGTGTTGAAGCATTAGAGAAGCCTCTGGTGGTCAAGTATTATAAAGCAACAACTCTACACAATCTAACTTTGTCTGATGAAGGTCTGGAGTCAAGCCAAGTGATGTTCATGCAGTATGTAGAGGGAAGACTTAGAAGTAAGAAGAACAGAACTGAAGAAGATCTTAATGCTGCTGAGTTAATCTATGCATTCAGGCTGAACAAAGCTATCAAAACATCAGGAAGATATCTTATGGAGACAACCAAATACTATCAGGATCCAGTGTATGTGAGAAAGGAGGATGGCACTAAAGAACTTGAAACCATTAAGGATTCTAAACCTTGCATACAAACTGAACCAAATGGAATAAAGTACTTCTTGTTCAAGAAAAATGGAGTGGAGAAGAGAAAGGAACTGTCAAAACTGAAAAGGAACAATTCTGACATAATTAGAAAAGTCTTTTTTAGGGTTAAGAGATCCACTATCAAATCAGACAAGAAGGCTTTGAGGATGATACAAGATGTTCTGATGGAGAAATTGGCAGAAGAGTCTACGCATGACATTGACAGAGTGAAAGGCTTTCCAAGAATAATAACGGTTTTCGTGTTTTCAAAGAGACAATCACTGGTCTTCGAGTCTATCTCAAAGTCAAATTCAACTGCATTTCTCACAGAAGTTTTGAAGAAACTAGAAAATCCACCTCCTATCAACACTCTTGAAGTTGAAGCGAGGGATTTGGTCAAAGCAAGGTTAGAAGAAAAGGAAGAAGAGCTGAGGAAACATTACTCCGAGACAAGATCCAAAAAGAAGCAAGATACAGTTCAAGCAAGCAGAAGATCATAGAAATTTATGTTTAGGCTAGAAGAACAAACTTCTCTTGTACTTGTGAAGAAATCTGGAAATGTAAAATCCAATCCAGAATGTAATTAATATTATTTCCTGTCTTTTTGCACTTACTTTTTCTTGTAAGTATCAGTTGAGTTATACTCTCACAGGATTTGCTTTTCGAACTCAAACAACTAAATAGGGAGAGATTTTAAAGCATAATGTAATGTAATATGTAATAGTGATAATGACAACTCAACTAAGAAACAAAGACAATCAAATAATACTAATATGCAGCACAGGAATCCAAAAGGACTTGTAAACAAGAATCATACATACATCATTACAGAGCATTCAAGATGAAAGATTACTGAATGTCAGTGAGAGAAGTTCATTAATATGTTCAGCCCTCAGCAACAAATAAGAGTTCAGAAGATTTCATATTAAAGTCAGTGTAGTGATTTGAGTATAAATGTCAAAGGGTTTCAGTGATCAGAAGCAATGCAAAATTCCAAGATTAATCAGCTGAAACAGAACAGAAGTCAAGGGAATTCAATTCAGTGTTAGTCGTTTGCGAACCAGACCAGTGCACTAAGCGTCAGTACAACAAGAAAAGAATTGTCTTGATATATCAGAAGAAAATCAATTGATTAAGCCAATAGAGTGAAAACCAAGTGTTAAATACTTCAAGCAACAAGAAATTATCTTAAGGCAAGTATTATTACATTTGGTGGTTCCTACACACTTGAAACCATGGAGAGGCGCAACAAAATGTTTCCCTTGATGTGTAGTGGAGTTAAAGGCACAACATTCTTCTAAGACAAGATTTGTTGGCGCCTACACACTACAACTAGAGTGTAGGCGTAACAAACCAAGTACAAAGCACAACAAAAGCTAAAGAGGAAGGTTTGTGGCGCCTGCACAAGGCAATGGGAGTACAGGTGCAACAAAATCAATTCAAGGCGCAAGGAAATAAATTCATAAGATCTTGAGGGACTTGTGGCGCCTATACAATGCATACACAGTACAGGCGCCACATAAACTTTACCTTGGCGCAACAAAAGTTGTGAGGCGTAACAGAACCATTTTGTGGCGCCTATACACTGCAGTCACTCTTCTAGGCGCAACAAAGGACTTGAGCAATTGTTGGAAAATCAAGTCACTTGATTTCCAAAAGTCTACATAAATATATATGGGTTTAATTCGAAAGAATTAATGTGCATCTTCTTCAGTAAACACAACAAACTTACGGGAGCTCCATTAAAGCTTCGCATTAAACACACACATGTATTGTTGTTGTAATACTGATTGAACTCATAGAAGTTAATCTCTTGATTAGAAGTGTAGTTCCTCAATGATTTAATAATATATCTTTATTTCCCTGAATCATTGTGTTTCATTTACTATCATTTTCATATCTAAAAAACACAAACACTTAATCTGCAATTAAACGAAAATCTACCAACATCATATTCAACCCTCCTTCTATAATGATTTTGGACCTAACATAGCATATGATGCTCATGCTAATTTCAAAGTGTATCAGATGGATGTGAAAAGTGCTTTTCTCAATGGAGAACTAGAGAAAGAAGTGTGTGTAGAACAACCTCCTGGTTTTATTGATCCTATTCATCTTGGATTTGTATACTATATTTTCAAGGCACTTTATGGATTGAAACAAGAACCTAGAGCCTGGTATGACACATTATCTAAATTCTTGTTTGAGAATCACTTCACAAGATGCACTGTTGATAAAACTCTCTTTCATAGAAATGTTCGTGACTCTATGATTCTTGTTCAAATCTATGTACATGACATTATTTTTGACTCAACTAATGAGAAAATGTGTCAAAAGTTTGCTAAGTTGATGCAGAGTACATATGAAATGAGCAAGATAGGAGAACATACCTATTTTCTTGGTTTGCAAGTCAAATAAGTCAAAGATGGTCTTTTCATAAATCAAACCAAATATATTTCTGATTTATTAAAGAGATTTGATTTAAATGAATGTTCTTCTACAAAACTCTCATGGCCACTGCAACTAAACTTATATTGAATATTAAGGAAGCTAAAGTGGACATTTCAAGTTATAGAGGCATGGTTGACTCATTACTTTATTTAACTGCAAGTAGGCCAGACATAATGTTTGCTACAAGTCTTTGTGCTAGGTTTCAAGCTGATCCTAGAGAATTTCATTTGATGGCAATAAAAAGAATATTTAGATATCTCAAAGAAACACCAAATCTTGGATTTTGGTACCCTAGAGACTCTGGATTTGATCTACTTGGTTATTCAGATGCAGACTATGCAAGTTGCAGAATTGACAGAAAAAGTATCACAGACACCTGTCAATTTCTAGGAAATAAGCTTGTATCATGGTTTAGCAAGAAGCAAAATTCTGTGTCTACATCTACTGCAGAGGCTGAATACAATGCAGCTGGAAGTTGCTGTGCACAAATATTATGGATGAGGAATCAATTATTTGACTATGGGTTCAACATAAACAAGATTCCTATTTTCCGTGGTAATACAAGTGACATTGCAATAACAGAAAATCATGTGCAACATTCCAGAACCAAGCACATTGACATAAGGTATCACTTCATTAGGGAACATGTAATGAATTGTACAGTTGAATTACATTTTGTCCCTAGTGAAAGACAACTTGCAAACATTTTTACTAAACCATTAGATGAATCTACTTTCAATAGATTGGTCTGTGATTTAAGTATGCTTAACTACGTTTAATCTATTAAATGTCTGACAAGTTATGTATCTATATTAATTTTTAGTCTGTAGCCATTGACTATATTAATCTATTGATTCTTTCATAATCAACTGATAAACATTTTACATATCAATGGATATCTGAAGCTATCAATAGATAAATATATTGTTGTTAGAGTATATACATATTCTATGAATTAGCTGGTTCAGAGTTTACAAAAAGGTGGATCAGAATTTATTAAATTCTGATGGACTAACTCATCAGAGTTTAATAAACTCTGATGGTTAGAATTTGCAGATAAACTCTGATCGTCCTATTTAGCTAGAATTTACTTATTAATGGATATTTGCAGCTATCGACATATAAATATATCAATTGATGATATATTTGTTTATCGATGGATATTAGTACTTGTCGATGGGGAAGGTAGTTATCAACTGATGACCTGAAATTTTTAGAGTCCATGTCATCAATCGACAAGTACAATATCTAACCGTTGATTACTTATTTTATCAATTGATTAATACATATATCTCTGTATGTATAACATTCGATTGCCAAAATTGGTAATTTTTACTTTTTATTTTTCTTCCAATGGTCAATTAAGTTCTATTTTGAGTAAGAAATTGATTGGGAACTCAGTAAATATAAATAGTGAGATTAAAAGTTCTATTAATTCTTACTTGCAATTTTACTAACGATTTCTCTATCTTCTTCTTTCTCTCTCAATAAACGAACTCATTCTTTATCTATCTCTTGCTAAGAACCCTAATCTACTTACTATTTATTATTATTTTTGCTTCAACGCTAACAAGTTTTCCAATCAGTTTATTTCTATATCTATAAACACGGTTATGGCATCATCAAATAAAGTCTCACAATCAGGATTCTACTATGAACTCAACAACTTCGTTGCTTGCACTACGGTAGAGGAAGCCCCAACAGAATTTCATCCATTCATGGAATTCCTAAGAAGTTCAAGGACCTCAAAGTCCCTCACAGAAGCACCAAAGTTAGTGTGCAATCTAGTTGAAGAATTTTGGACAACAACAGAGGTAGCAAATGATTTTTCCTCAATTTTCTTTAATTGCAAAGGACAAAGGTATATTCTAACCACTGTGGTCTTGGGTGAGTGTTTAAACATTCCTACTAATAATACTGAAAATGAACCCACTGATACAAATATTAGAAACATGCTTAGGGAAATCAATTACACTGATCCTGATGCTAGTTTAGGTAGTATAGTTAGAAAGAATCTAAGAAAATAATGGTCATACTTCTTTGATGCTATAATAAAGTGTTTTTCTGGTAAAGTTAGTAACTTTGATGCAATAACTACAAGTATGTAAAAAGTAGGTTATAGCATTTTGTATGATAGATATCACAAATTAGGAAGCCTGTTACTCAATGAAATATCTATCAAATTGGTAAATAAGATTAATAGGTCTAATCATATTTACTATTCTAGATTATCATGATTATTATTAACCATTTTGTCAAGGATATTGAGATTGACTGGAGTATAGAAGCCTTAGATTATTGGGTAAAAAAAAAGGGTCTTCAAAGACTCGGTAAGGATCAATCTTCACAGTAATGTGGAATTGATCTATCCACCTTTTGTTTAGGTATTTATCTCTACCTTAAATTCTTCTCAACCTCTATCTTCTTTGCCTTCTGTGACTATGGAGGGTGGTAGAAATGACCCAACCCTCCTACCCAAGCCAAACAACCTATTCTAAAATCCAAATCTAAGAAGTCAACCTCAACAGGTTCCCAAAAACCTGTTGTTATAAAAATAAAGAAAAGAAAAACACCTGTCATGATAGATAGATAGATTAGGGGAGGATGTAGGTGGTGAGGGAACTGAGGAACATAAAAGAACCTAGAAGGACAAGGAGAGTGAGGGTGTGCAACCCAAACCAAGTCACTCCATAGTCTCTCAAAAGACTGTGGATGTTAATAAGAAAATTACCACATCTCTATTGCCATCCTCTCAAAAGGATGACAATATTGAAAACAGCTCACAACCAGGGGCATAGCACCAAGATGGGACACACAAGCCAAAACCGCAAAATCACATGAAAGGAGAAAAACAAGAGTCACATTTACATATGGGGAAACACACACTGCAAAATCACAGGAAACTATGATGGAGCCTTCTTAAAGTCTGTTTGATGCATCTCATATAAATGATGAGATGCAGCCCCATATTCTCTCAATTTCATTCCATTCTATTCTTCTTTCCCTATCTCATCAAATTTCTTCAGAAAATGTTCTGATAGATAATTAGACGTTTTCAAATTCTCCTTCTTTGTTATTCGAGGAGAAGTCAACACTCTCTCCTGAATTTTCTGAGAAAATTCAGGATTCCATCTCATATATCATTTCAAATGTCATTTCCTCAAATGTTTATACTCTATATTCAACCATTGACTGATAAGTCATCGATCGATACTCAAGATCAATCGATGGGTATGCATCAATCGATGTATATCCCAAACACTTCGACTGATAATTTCTATGCATAAATTGATACTCATTCAATTAATGTTCCACAAACACTCTGTAATAACCCGAATTTCTGACTCTCAGAATTATTAAGATTTTTGAAGAAAAAAAATTTGTAGAATATTAGTTGATAAAAAGTGTTTTAATAGATATTAAGTTTATTAAAATACTTGGATCGAGTAATAATTATTAATTTCGTCGTCGGGAATCGTTACAAAAATGAAAAATCAAAAAACTACCTTAATTAGTTAAGGAGCCGAAAATTTTAAAACAAAAGAGATTGAAATTAATAATGCTAGCACTTGTTTTGGTGTGTCAAGGAAGCCAAGTACATTTGACCAAAGTCAAAGGAGACTAAGACTTGACTTATGGTTAAAACTAACCTAATACATCACTTTATCACATAAACATAAAAAATTAGCAAGCAAAGCTCATCTCCCCATTTTCCAAGAGGAGCCATCGGCCAAGGAAGAAAAAAGAGGAGGAAGGATAGATAGCCTTGCTTGTTCATGGCATTCTATAGCTTAAAATGAAGGTAATCACTAACCCATTACATATCCAAGCTAGTTTTAATCTTCCATCCATAGAAACTCATGCAATAATCAAAACCCACAAGATAATGAATAGTAATTTCGAAAATTCATAATTTTGTTTCTTTGATTTAAGGTTTCCTTTATCTTGGTTAATGATTGTTAAGATTTATTTAGGCTATGGGTAGCATTGTTTAATATTTGGTTAATATGTGTTTGGTTAATATTTGCTAAACTCATTTCATAAGCTTGAGTTGGTTGGATGATTTGGGATTGTATGATGTAGTAGGTGGATGAATGAGGAGTTTAGGATTGGTTGTTGGTGAATTGAAGTAGAATAGAAATGAAAAACAATGAGTTTATATATAAACGTTACCATGCCATTTTTTTCTGACCATTCTGCAGAAACTGTCCAGAAAATTCTGGGAATATTTTTCATCTGCTCTGGGCAGTTGGGTGAGTTTACTGTATAGTAGATATTCTCTAGATCGTTTGCGCGCTAATTTTGCGTCATTCGGAGTTAGGAGTCAAAAGTTATGGCCGATTTAATAACGGTAGCGCAGAAAATGAAAATTCTGTTTTCGTCCAAATTTGAGGCTATGATTGGACTAGCTACGGAACTTAATAAAATCTGAAACTTTTATTTAAATTACTAGAATCATCTGGGATTATTCAGAAAAAGAATTCGGATTAAAAGAAGTAAAATCCGATTTATTAAAATTGGTGGAGTCGAGAAGGTGGAAGTAAGAAATCTAAGGAGCAAGCTTGTTGTGAGCCTACGTTTGAAGCGGTTCCTGACTTAGCTATATTTCTTGGTTGGCTTTGAAACTTTTATGGGAGATTCCTTGATAGTCATAGAAGACCTCCGAAAAGAAATTGTGTCAAAATGATTAATTTCCAATTTATTAAAAATTCTAGAAAATAGGGTGTTAAGTAAAATGAACATAAGAAAAATGTTAAATAACCGTTTTGGGAGTCGAATTCGAGCAAGTTAGAGGACTTGTTTCAAGTCGGTCAAGTAACGAAAATTGTTAAGGAACATCATGACTATACGTACGTACAAAGAACTTGATTAAAAATATTGAAAAGATAGTCTTACGAGTAGCTAAAGTAGGCCCGATGAGATAAAATATCGGGCAAAATAATAGTTAATAAAACTACCAAGTGCAAATTGTAATGACCATAATTGAACTCGATATAGGTTTGTGGATTAGTATCGAAGTCCAAGCTTATCAAAATTATGAGGTTTAATAATCGTGAAGCAAATGTTAGTACTTAATAAAAAGTGGTTATGATTAGTAGAGTTAAGTAGTTAACTCGAGTAGAGAGACTAATCAAAGTTCTTATATCTATTGATAGAAGTTCTGGATTACAAGTGGGATCATGGATATGCATCATGGATACCAGACAAGATTCCTAACTCTATTTTTTGAATTCTATTATAGAATATTTTGATTCCTGTATATGCAAATATCTTGAGTCCTTGAAAATATTGATATCTTGACTTTATAACAATTTATGTTCATAAAACCTTGCGGTATCTGAATATTGTTATATCAATCCAAATTGTTTTTGCCCCTTACTATTTTTTCTTTCGCGACTCTGAAGTTCTTGAAAAGTTAGAGTATGCATATTAGTAGTTAAGGTTAGCTAAACTGTGTATCGAGTTACACCTTTCGTACTCGATAGTTGACCGGGAGTAGTCTATTATTATTATTTTCGACTGTTAGTCGATATCATTCGGGAATTTTCCTTACAATATATTTTGATATCAATTGATAATAAATATGGATTATTCATTTATGAATTAAATACCCCTTAAAATTATTTGAATAGTATTTAATGTTCATTAAATATTATTTAAAGAGATTGAATAGTTTTTAAATATTGATTAAATATTTTCAGATCATTTTGAATTATTTAAATATTATTTAATTTTGATTAAATATTATTTAAATATTTTGGTTCATTTAAAAGTATTGAAATATTGATTAAATACTTTTAATTATTTCTCGATTATTTAAATATTATTTGATATTGATTAAATATTATTTAAATATTTTGGGTTCATTTAAAATTATTTAACTATTAAACAATCTTGATTAAATCCTAATTTAATATTATAATTCTTTTAAATCCTTTTGATATTATTCGAGTACTATTCTCGGTCTCATAATTATTAATCAAATATTTATTTGTTCTTTAAAAATATTCTGGAGCTATCTAAAATACTTTAAATATTATTTTTCATTAAATAATAAATATTGAGCTATGACTCAAATATTCCTCAATTATTTTTGAGTCGATAATTCCACATTAGGGAAGAAATATTCAATTTTGACATTCTTCCCATATATACTTGTGCCATTACGGGGTAATATTTTACTCTATCAAGTATTCTTCACTTAGCTATTTTATTCCTTTATAGTGTCTCCCCGGTCGTATTCTTGAGTCTTCTTGATTCAATTGATTTATCTTATTGTTTAGTTGACTGAGAGTTAAACCACATATATAAAAGATTGCTTCCACATAATTCCGTAAGTGAATCCATTATATGATGTCGATAACTTACAAAAGATTGTTGTTATTCCGGAATTTGTGTTAAATTTCCCTCTCAGACTTGCTGATTTTAAAATATTCAAAGGGGACTGGAGATATAAGTGTAAGAGGCTTGTGTGCGACACAGTCCATCAAGCGTAAGAGGCCAAGTGATGCACAGTCCAACATTTAAAGGCCCAGGTGTTGCCTAGGGTGATGACCAGTTGAGGATCATCCTTCTACTAGTAGTAAAGGTTATTTAACTATTATACGATACGACTGATCATCGTGTACAATAGGCGTGTTAAATGCTCTAGATAGTCCCATTTCTTCCAATTGGAATTTGACATTAACACTGTAATAAAGGCCTGGGTGCTAATTTACTGATAGTGTTAATGAGAACTGTTGAACTTTCATTGGTCCTACACTATAACGAAAGCCATGGTACTAAGTTACTGATTGTGTTAATGGGAACTGTTGAACTTTCATTGGTCCTACACTATAACGAAAGCCATGGTGCTAAGTTACTGATAGTGTTAATGAGAACTGTTGAACTTGCATTGGTCCTACACTATAACGAAAGTCATGGTGCTAAATTACTGATAGTGTTAATGGGAATTGTTGAACTTTCATTGGTTCTACAATATAACGAAATCCAACGTGCTAAGTTACCGATATTGTTATTGAGAACTGTTGAACTTTTATTGATTCAATTCGCAGTATCTTCAACTACTTTTTTAGTGATTTTTAAATAAATAGAACATTGTAGTTGAGGCCATCGTGCTAAGTTACCGATAGTGTCATTCCAAAACTTTGAACTTAAATTGTTGTATCGCAGTAACTCGAACTACATATTTATTTTGATTAGCTACTGGCATCGTAAACTCTGATTCATTTCTTATCAAGATATACCTCTCTAAACTTTCTGCAAATATATATTGCAAAGTTTTCTATTGATACTGTTGAACATCAGGTTGGTGTAAATATTGGTTACCACCCTTTTCTTGGTGTAAATTATAAAAATATTCTAATATATATCTTGTTGAGCATTCTTTGTCTTATTCTTGCTTTTTGTAAACTTTAAATCTTGCAGTAAGACGGGTCCATGGGATGGAAAGGAAAGGAGAGGCTAGAGCTTGAGTTAGTCAGATTCAAGGCTTCTACTGGGGGTGTAAGCTAGATAGGATTCCAGTCTAGAATCCTAAGACTTGTTGTAAAATATGCAATGTAATAATAAATGTTGAAACAATGTTAACTTCTAATGTAAATTCAGGTAGAGGTTATATTAGTAGCATGAGATCCTGAGTTTATTACAGTTGGATTATAATAACTGTTATTATTTTAAGTTCATTTTCTTAGACTATGGCTCGAGTTGTGTAATTGGATTGGGGTCACCGGTATATGTGGTTGATATAATTGTTAAGCAGGTGAGTAATTTATTGATGGAATTGCACCGTGATAGCCTGGATCCCTGACTCCGGATCTGAGGGTGTCATAGAAGTGGTATCAGAGCTCTGAGTCATAGTACTTAGATACGAGAGAGTTAAGAGTTATATATATAAGGGGAGGACGTAAGAGCTCCTATAGAGTTCGTTATTAGACTACCGAATGTAGTACCAATGAATAAGATAGAACCTTGACAATTACCTTAAGTTAGTAATGTCAGGATCATGGAGAACCTTTTAGGTTATAATTTTATGTCGGATTCGAGGAATTGTTCCCAAATAGACAATGACCCGGTTTTTTCAAGACTAACGAGAAGGATGATGGATTTAAAGGATATTATTGATGTTTGTTTGATGATGAGGAGTACGAGGATTTTGTTGAGGATTCTCTGAGAATAAAAGTAAAGCATCAATTTAGATGATGTATGGTATGCATACAATGAAGAGTCACAACAAAGAGTTAAGATACACATTTGATATAGTTACTGAGTATATTAAGGATTTTGGATTAAAGTAAGCCCTTGGGGTAGACGTTATCACCTCATTCTTGGCACGATAGTCAGGTTAGCCGAGTTAGAACAAACAGCGCGTCCAAGCATGACTAATCTTTCCTCATTTTGCAATAAGGCTAAGAGATAGTGTTGATATTATGGAGCGAATGAGATTGATAGTCTGAGGAAGTGACCGTCAATAATGTTGATGACTGACGTTGAGGATGCTCGAGAGTACACATACATATATAGTGACTCTAGTTATCGCCCTTTTGATATATATTATGTTTTGGATGAATGAATTGACATGGATGTTTGAGGTCACTAGAGGACAAAGATTGTTTGTGAATGTTTGGGATTGTAAT
Organism: Oenanthe sinensis; assembly: GCA_028671895.1. NCBI lineage: Eukaryota > Viridiplantae > Streptophyta > Magnoliopsida > Apiales > Apiaceae > Oenanthe > Oenanthe sinensis. The sequence continues at coordinate 18,890,805 of CM053807.1, forward strand.
TGAGGTGTTTTTACACCGGGAATAATCCAAACTTACGAATAGGTCATGCCCAATTTTCTGTGGAAAATACCTTCACTTAAGTTTAATAAACTTTAGAATTAAGAAGACGTGTAAATGAAATGTTTCAGGGAAAAATAGAGAAGCATGGCTTAAAGAATATGGCCTTTTATATATGAGTTAATATTGAGGGATTAATGCCATAATAAAATATACATACATGATGACAAAAGAGATATGAAAGTCTATAATGAGATAATATCAAGGCATAGTTGTAATGAGAAGTTGTGAATTTTCCAATGGGGATTAGTTTGGTTGGGTTTGATGTTGGGTTTTAATAACCTAATACGTAGTCGGATTATGTCCGATTGAGTTATGAGACCGAGCTAATATATGTTTTTGTTCTGCTATCACATTATCGAGTCAGAGTTCTGTGAATTTTAAAGGATTTCATTTCATACGTACAGTAGTATTTATCTTGACTAACTAAATGATGGATTTGACGTGTTTGATGCTCAGGATTATATTTTAACACACAGAGAGTTATAATAGGACTAACGGTAGTGACTAAAGAATGACCAAATCGTATAATATCCACTATTTCCCTACCTTGCCATATAAAAAGGTTCACTCATTAGATGCCCTAACTTTTATACCTTGAAATATTTACAGATTCCTTTATAATTAGTGGAACGACAACCACTTTCTAAAATAGTACTTTGAAAAGAGGTGTGTGTCTTCTAAAGGCCAAGTTGCTAAAACTTGCATAGTTTTTGAATGAATTTCAAAATCTTGGAGAAATTATTTTCCTGAGTAATACTGGTGAAATATATACATATTGTATATTTATTCCAAAATTGTTTTACATTAACTATTTTCATGATCAAAAGTTTGGCTTTGTTAAGCCTTTATGCTTGAAAGAAAGATGTTCAAATAAATCATCTTCATTTTTAAATATTGGAGCAATTTAATAAAGTTATTTATTTTATCTCCGAAAAATGCCAGCCATTTAATTTGACCAAGTTAGAACCGATTTTATATAAGGTTATTATATGCTGATCAAAATTTCTGAAAGGTAATTGGTTGAGACTTAGTAAGATCACCTATTTAGCAAGATTTCTTCCGAACTTTATCAAACAAAGATTTCTTTCACTATAAATGTTCCTTGTTTTAGAAAGTATTGCCTAAGTATCTGGAAAATATTGAAGAAGTTAAAGTTTTGGGACTGAAATAAGAGTGTATTATATTCTGAATCGAAGTTTACATGTATTATCAGGATTGTCAGCTTGAATGTTGAGGATTCAATTAGATCCATAGTGTTGGAAATAACTACTATATAGATCCAAGAAGTGGTTATAGTAGGAAGTGGAAATGAAATGGTTGAGAAAGAGACATGGAGAAAAAGGAAATTTGAGGAGTAATATATAAAGAAATAGCATAAACTTTTAACAAGGAACCGAAGTTCTATTTCGGAAAGAATAGTGGATTAAGAAATATAAGCGTATTGGCGTATAGTTAATTATGGTTCACCCAAGTCAATCAAGACCTCACTTACTAGACAGCGAGACTGGTAGAGGAGAATATGTGAAATTGACAGCAAGAAGCCATAATTAAAAAGTCTAGATGTTATGATAATGATTGCCCTAAAAGAAGGGATAACATGTTTTAAATATGAAGAATGAGGGAAAGGTAATATGGTATTAAGATTGACAAGTATACCGGTTTGACATAGATTTAAGTCCCTTCCAAATTGAAGAATTGATATGATGTTAAGAATGGATGATTGTCCAAATAAGGATGTACAAACTAATGATAACAATAAAATAGTGAAATTAAGATTACTAAATATCGGATAAAGTTACGATTTAAAGACAGAGATAGACTGAGAAGATTAAATTACGATTCGAGAGAAAAGTATATTACGCTTTGAATGTTAATTTGTGAGGCACCTGTACTGGATACGAAAAAGGAAACATGCAATAAGGAGAAGTATGCAGTAGTTAAAGAATTAGAGCATGTAACCCTTATCGACATTTTGGGGTTACCACCCGTTAGAGATTGTATCATCCACCATTGATCTAGTGTGATGAGCAACATCAGCATTAGAGGCATCTTAGAAGATGGCACCTGTCAGCATAAAAGAGTTAGTCACTCGGTTAAAAAAAACTGTTATAAAAAGGTATCATAAGATGGAAAATGTCACTATGAAGTGCACATGATTTGTTGTCAATGAAAAAGGATAGCGGCATGAGACCGTACATGCGTTACTGGGAATTGATTAAGTTGACAATCAATATTGGATACTTATATCATGGATAAACAAAATGTTCGACCGCATAAAGGGTACATTCTAATGTTAGAAGATAGAGTGAGTATTGGTTATCACCAAATAAAGATTAGCCTAGACGATTGGTGAAAGATGACATTTAGTACATGGTATGGATATTATGAGTCTTTGATGAGGTAGTTTGTATTAATGCAGGCACTTGTACCTTTTAAGGATTTCATTGGAATGTTTAGAAATAATTGGATAATTGGTCGTAGTCTTCATAGGGGATATTTTGATCTGCTAAGGATTAGGGAAGAACATGAAGAAAAAAAAAATGTATATAGCCTTGGAAATATTAAGAGAAAAAAGATTGGATGCCAAATTCTCTAAGTGTGAGTTTTGGTAAAACGAGTTAAAAATCTGGGACATGTAGTAAGTGGGGAAGGAAGTTTTAAGGAAATTAAAGAATAGATGAGTAATCGCCCCGCTGTTGTGACTACCAGATAATAAAAGATGAATCTTGTAATTAATAATGACATGTCTTTTTGAGGGATTGATGGTGTGCGAGGCAACATAGTAGAAATAATTTTATATGCGTCTGAGTAACTGAAGAAATATGAATTAAGGTATCCTACCAATGAATTAGAGTTGATAGTCATAGTGTTTTAACGTAAGCTATGGAAATATCATTTGAATGGATAGAAGTGTAGAATTTACAAAGACTATAAGAGTCTTAAGGATATATTCACAAGAAGGAATAGAATTAGAGATAATAGGTTTTGGATTTTATCAATTGATTCTTAGATAAGCATGAACTTGTTTTATATTGAAATTCCTTACACATTGAGGAAGAAAAGCTCACAAGAATTGTTTTTTAAAATTGTTCCCTTCTTCTAAATATTAATAAATATTTTTCATCTGATTGAGATAGACAATACATATGGTGTGACTTCTTGTCTGTGTGATAAAAGTCTAGTGGGAAACCACCCAATTATGTGTTGTAAGCCAGAAACACTACTAGAAAAACTAGATACAACATCACCCCTTTAACAACGGTTGCAAAAAATACCGATGTTAAAGGTCATTTAACATCGCTTTTGTATATAACGATGTTAAAGCATTTTTAAAACATCGCATGGTAAAAATCCCGATGTCTAAAGTTCTGTTCGAAAAAAAATAAAAACAAGCGGGGTAATAATTTCCCTAATTAACTCCCCCTACTAGCTAGCTGCAGACAAAAAACATTTCCCCCGCCTTAGACAAAAATCACTCATCCCCCCAATATACTCTCTCTCGCGACAGTCTCCCTCTCTCTCTCAACCCTCTCTCGCAAATCTCTTTATCTACCATCTCACCAACACATCATCTCTCATCATCTGTCTCACAAATCTTTGGCTGCAGTTCAAAACCCTAGATTTATAAATCGATTTTTAAAACCCTAGCTTTTGAAGCTAAGATTGTTTAGTAATTAGTTCATTTGGGGTTAATTAGGCGATTTCAAGCTCCTATTTTCAAAACCCTAGCTTCTTTGTTAGTGGAATCTCAACTGAGAATGACACCTTATTCGCTCAATTACAAATCTATCTCTTCGTTTGAGGTTAATTAATTCAAAAATTAGTTCGAAATCTTATTTCCGATTTCTAATTTTAGTACATTCAACAGGTCTAGAGGGTGATTTTCAGCTACTGATTTGAGTTTGGCTAAATACCTAACCTTAGATATGTTTATATGTATATATGTATGTATATGTATATGCTTTATATTTATCTTATTATTTAGTGTGTATACATATAGATATATGTATGTATTTCCCCCAGTTACTGATTATTTTTAATATATGTATGTATGTCACTGTAGTTTGGGTAAAAGCTTGGGTGGATTTGAGAATTTTGTTGCTGCTTAAATTGGGGTAATTTGGCTATTTGAGGTATTCACTTCTCCCTATTTTCAATTGATGTTCTGTTTTTATTTGGATAATATGTATATGTATGTATGTATGCCACTGCCTTTAATTCCTATTTTGGAATATTTGAGAATATGTATGTATGTATGTGATGTTCTGTTTTTATCGCATTAACATGTTACTATTCTTGCCTTAGATTGATAATATGTACATCATACTTGATTGTGAATGTGGATATGTCAAATTGAGGCTCTCTATGTAATGAAATGTGATGTACTAGTATCGGTTTTTTAATTTTTCATGTCGAGTTTTCTCGGATATAGCTAGATATATCCATATATTTATATGCCTCTGTCTCTTACTGATTTAAACTATATTAAACTAATAATTAAGTTTGCATCAAGTAGAAATAATTCAGTTTGCAATAATATGTTATAGTAATCTACCTCTTACTGATTATATTATGTGTTATATATTTATTTATTTATTTATATATCATTGATAATGTTCATTGATTTTTATATGCTTAATTGCGGTAGAAAAGTAACATATATTCTAGTATAATCGTAGGCTTTTATGCATTATTAGGATATTATGCTATTTTATGACTTGTACATTTATTGATAATTAATTTGTATAGTAACCACCATAAATTTAATACCATATAATATGATAATTATAATTATCTGACTTATAATACCATAAATAAGCATGCCTTTGTTTACTTTATTGTTGTTAGATTTTCAATGTTTAAAATAATTCCAATGATGTATGTAGTTGCTTTTGGTTATACGAATATGGATAAGACGTGGATTTTCAAAGCAAGGGATTCTTTAGAATATGAAATCGGGGTTGAAAAATTCTTGATATATGCTGAAGAAAATTCAATAGATCCTAAGAGAATTCCTTGCCCATGTTCACGATGTGCTAATTTTAAACAGTTTTCCATAAAAATAATCAGGGGTCATATCTATGAAAATGGTTTCAATTTGGGATATCTTGAATGGATTTGGCATGGGGAAAATAGTTCTAGAACAGCTAGGTCATCTACTGGTAGTACATGTCCTGCTCCAGTCCCAAAGTTTGACTCGAATATTGGTGTTGATGTAGCAGAAACAGTCGAAGTTTGTGAAGTAGCACATAAGTCAGCTGATTATGATAATGATTCGTATGAGTTCAGGAGGTTCGTGGATGATGCCCAAAAACCATTGTTTGAGGGCAGTGACTATACTAAACTAGAGTCAATGTTAAAATTACATAACTGGAAAGCTAGGTTTGCCATTAGTGATAGTGCATTCACTGATCTGCTATCTTCCATTAGGTCTTTCCTTCCTAAAGATAATGTATTACCTATTAATGCATATGAAGCAAAGAAAACTGTCCAACTTAGGCCTTGAATACATCAAATTTCATTCATGTTCGAACGATTGCATACTATATAGGGGGTATAAATGTTGATGCATCTGAGTGCCCTAAGTGTCATCTATCTCGTTGGAAGTTGGGGAAAGATGGTAAAGTTAGGGTTAATATTCCAGCCAAAGTTACATGGTATTTTTCGATAATTCCTAGATTTAAACGAATGTTTAAATCACCTTTTACTGCTGAATTGATGAGTTGGCATGCTAATCAACGAATACAAGATGGTAAGATGCGGCATCCGGCTGACTCTCCTTCTTGGAGGAATGTTGACTACAGGTGGCCTGCCTTTGGTAATGAACCAAGAAATATACGATTAGCTTTATCAGCGGATGGTATAAACCCACACAATAATGGGCTAACCAATAGGTATAGTACATGGCCAGTGGTATTAGTAACTTATAATCTTCCTCCATGGTTGTGCATGAAGAGGAAGTTTATGATGTTAACAATATTAGTTTCTGGTCCACATGAGCCGGGGAATAACCTAGATGTTTATTTACAACCGATGATTGATAATTTAAAGAAACTTTGGGAAGAAGGGGAGCCAAACGTATATGATGCTTATAGTAAATCTTATTTCACATTAAAAGCAATTTTATTGTGGATAATAAATGATTTCCCCGCTTATGGAAACTTGTTTGGCTGCGTCAATAAGGGTTACGTGGGTTGTCCAGTTTGTGGTGATGATACCGTAGCTAAATATTTGAGTCATAGTAGGAAAATGTGCTACCAAGGTCATAGATGATATTTAGGTCAGTACTACCCTTATAGGAGGTAAAAAGCCGCTTTTAACGGAGAACAAGAGTTTACGACTGCACGTGCACCCCTTTCTGGAGAAGAAGTATTAGCACAACAGGAAATAATTCATTTTTCATTTGGGAAGGAAGTAAAAAAATATAAGAAGGTGCAATGTATGTGGAAGAAGAAGTCAGTTTTTTCGAGTTAGAATATTGGAAGTTTCACCATGTTCGTCACTGTCTCGATGTTATGCATGTTGGGAAGAACGTGTACGATAATCTAATTGGCACATTACTAAATATGCGGTTTAAGTCTAAAGATAGTGTGGCATCTCATCTTGATATGATTGACATGGGTGTTAGGTCTGATTTAGCTCTACAAGTAGGGGAAAAAACATACATACCTCATTCTTCTTTCACTTTGTCTAAGGCAGAAAAAAAAATGTTGTCATCTTTCTTGTTTATGAAACTTCCCTACAGACATGCATCAAATATCAAAAATTGTGTGTCGATGGCTGATATGAAGATGTACGGGCTGAAGTCCCATGACTGCCACATTCTCCTCCAACAGTTACTCCCAGTTGCAATTCGTTCCGTTCTTCCAAAACATGTTAGGGTCACAATTATAAGATTGTGTTTCTTTTTTAACTCCTTGTGCAGCAAAGTCGTAGATGTGTCAAAACTGGATAAGTTGCAGGCAAATTTGATATTGACCTTGTGTGAACTTGAAAAAATATTTCATGCATCATTTTTCGATGTAATGATACATCTCATAGATGGATGTATGCATTTGAACGCTTCAATAAAGTTTTGAAGAGTTATGTACGAAACCGTTACTATCCGGAAGGCTGTATAGCAGAAAGATACCTTGGAGAAGAATCGGTTGAATTCTGCACTGAGTTTATTAAGCAAAGTTGCACTGCTGGTCTTCCGAAGGAGCAAAAGCGTTCTGGTCTACTATCCGCTGTCACAATAAAGATAGTGGATGAAAAAGCTCAAGACGAGGCGCATCTACATGTGATTCTAAACAATCCTGAAGTGTATCCATATATATTGTAAGTTTATTTATTCCTCTATTTGTGGATTCCTATTTCTTTCATAAAATATTCTATGTGGTTGTTTAATATATGTATTTTTTCAGAATGCATAAGGAGTATCTCGAGGAAATTTATCGTGGAAAAAAGAAAATTGTGCGTTGGCTCATAGGAGAGCACAATCGACTATTTACTAATTGGTTTGAAAAAAAAGTTAGTCTCGTGGCTAGATATTTTTTTATCCTTTAACATCTACTAGTAATTAGATTTTGGAATTTATTATTTGTGTTTATAACAATATGTGTAGGTTAGTAATGAAATAATGGTGAATGGTGAAGCTATTTCAGAAACCATAAGGTGGCTTGCCGGCAAACCATCATTTTCTGTCTTAATAATATTCTATGTTGGTAGAATGACTTACTCGAAAAAAAGGAAAAGGTTTAATTCCAACCATCCAGAAGTAACGATGTATTGAGTGTCGCACTAGAAACTCCAGAGCATTCAAGCAGGGTTCGTGGAGTTGGGGCATTTGTCTCCCCAAAATTGTTCTTTAATTTGCCGAGACAGAGGATTAAAGTTTCAAAGGCTCAATTGTCTGAGGAGTTGGCAAGACAAAATAAAGAGATTGCTGAACTTAAGGCAATGATTAGTGCAACCAACCTTGCCTCACCAATCGTATCTGACAAGTCAAGTTGCCATGTTTTAGAAAAAATCAAGACTAAATCAGCTACTGCGAAGGAATTGATTGTGGATTTGGATGATAATGATCTTGACTTGCCTACTCCTAAAACAGGAAAAAAGGTAAAAATTATAAACTCAGCATATATAGGGATTCATTAAATAAACTCGTCGTGTATGTAGGGACCGTGTGAGCTGGCAGTGGATACCCGAAAGAACAAGGTTGCATTCGGTATGGTTTTTAAAGAGGAAGAAATGAATGGTTTAATACATGGAGTCCATATGCCGCCTGGATGCATTCGGGTGTCAGTGGACGGAGCCATCCAGCCAGACGCCTTGCTTCAAGTGTCGGTACGTGGTGAAATGGAGAAGGTCCACCAGGCTGTGGGCTCTCAAGTAGCATGGCCTCTGGACTTGGTCATTTATCCAGATGTGGTACTGGCAGTAGCGGTATGCATCTCGTATTATAATTTTTATCATTGTAAATTCTTATTCTTATTTTTATTCATTATTATGGGAAATAAATCGTGTTGAATAATTATTTATAGAAAAAGAAAAAAGAAGATTTGTCGAATTTATTAAAAAGTGAGTTGCATGCACTTCAGAAGTTATATAATCAAGTGGAGTTGAATAAGTATGTGCCGTTGCAAATATAAGTTGTTGTATAAGCATGCAACAACATATATGAATGCTACCGGTTCATCAATACAGATTCCATGTGATCCAGAGGTTTTTGGAATTGAGAAAATAATATATATATTGGATGAGGCTATAATCGCTTTGTTACAATTTGATGAGATCGGGCAATGTGCAATATCAGCTTACATCGTGTAAGTAGATTTTATTTTTTCGCGAACATTCAGCATATGTACTTGCAAACTATGATCATTCTGCATTTGCACCTGGACACTCAGCAATATTTATTCTCTTTATATACAGGTACTTGCAAACTGTGATGAATGAGAATCGGAAAAATGATGATGTGTTCTTGTATAGCTTCTTCGATCCTGGTGCCTCATATACCAAGAAAACTGAGTTTCAACCTTATGTGGTTAATTGGCTGCTAGAGGGTAACAATCGCATATTCTTAATGCCACATAATGAAAAGTAAGAATATCTAATTTGTACTATTAGAATAATTAAGATATTTTGGTGGCTTTTTCGAATTCTAACTTGTGTATATATTTTTTATAAAAACAGTTCCCATTGGATTGTGGTTATGATATGGGATGGTCAAATTTACATTTTGAATCCTTTGTCTCTTTTCCCAAACTGGAAAAAGCATTAACAAGGTAATTTAATTTATTCATGCTAATAATTTTAACTGGTATTGTGCACTCTATTTAATTCATGCACTTTATAGTGAAGTGTTTATGACTTGTATATTCTCTTATATACAGTGCACTGCTATCTTACAATGCTCAGACTGGAAGGCCAAAAAGAGCCCCTAAAATAGTCAATCTTTTAGTAAGTAGTTTTCATTTTAAATTGGAATACTAGTTCAATTTTCCCTTCTTTTTGGACTGACTTATATATGATAATTGGAATTGGAATAGGGATCTCCTAAACAGCCTGGGGGGCATGAATGTGGCTATGTTGTCATGCGATATATGAGGGATATAATTTTTGATAAGGAAATATCTTTTCTTACCAAGGTACGATATAATTATACAAATTTTATTCATGTAAAAATAGCTAGGCCCTGTGATCTGCATGCTCGTATTTGTTTTCTTTAGTTAGTTGCATTATTTGTAATTTATTTCTTCTATTTTGTTATATTTTAGTGGGCGATGAAGACTCGAAAGTCTTACACAATGGAAGAACTGGATGAGGTGCACTTGGATACCATCGCATATGTTGAAGACATGATGTAAATCTTTTAATTATGTGTATCTTTGAGCTTGACAACTTGGTTCACTCAATTTCATGGCTAGTTCCAGTATTTAGGTGGTTTTATTTTGGATGTTGGTCATTTTGTCGCTATAAGCATTTGGCTAGTTCCAATACTTATTTTGGAGTCTGGTTATTTTGGAATCCTGTTTGGATTGAAGTACTTTTTAGCTAGCCATATATGTTTATTTATGTGGATGTGTTACTTTGAATTAGTTGTTGGTAATGATATATATCTTGATTTGAATTAAAGCATTTGGTTTGAATTTCTTTTTGTAGCTGCAATTCTTTCTCTAGCTAGTTTGGTTGAATTGATTTTGGCTAATATCATTGTACACAGGACACTAATGTTAACTATGATGTCTCAAATAAGCTATTACATCATTTAAACTAATGAAACTGATGTTAAATTTGTAATAGACATCAGACATCAAGATAAAACATGATTTCTTAAAGAAACTAGTAAATCGTCTTTAATAAAACAACTGATATTAAAGATAGCTAAAGACATCAGATTTTATAACAAACTTGATGTCAAAAGTAACCTACTAAATCGATAACAATATTAAAGAGATGTTAAACATTACTATAGACATCGATATTATTTATAACAATGATATTAAACATAACTATAGACATCGATTTATTTTATAACTAGAATGTTAAACATAGCTATAGACATCGAATTTAGTTAAACAATGGATGTTCTAAGACTCCTACCAAATCGTTTCTATAAATATAAACAATGTCAAAAAGATTAGTCAGTTATGTTTTACATCGATTGTAGTTAAGGTATGATGTTATAAAAGAGTTTTACCTCTGGCTTCACGTAGAAGGTGATGTGTTATATATGTTTTAAAATCATACTCTTTTACGGTTGATGTTAATACCATTCTTAGACATCAGTTTTTTTAATAAAAGCGATATAATTGCTATTTGGTACCTTGTAAGGCTATATATTAATGGGGATTAGACATCAAAATATAGTAATATTCAAAAAGAAATCATGTAATATATTTAAAAATTGGGGAAAAAGACATCAGTATTTATAAAAAAACGTTGTCTAAGTGTAGCCTAGACATCAGTCGAAAACCGATGTGTAAAGTATATACTTTTAACATCACATGCGAAGACATCGGTCAAAAAATTCTCAGACATCAGTTAACAACTGATGTTGTATGCAGTTTTTCTAGTAGTGAAAGTACTAAAGACTGGCCATCTTAAGTACAAATATGGTTGTTCTCAGTCATATCCAAATTATTTTCTTTCTTATCTCTCATATACATTCGAAAATGAGTTTATTGATCTACAAATCACTCTGATTGCTTTATTACAATGATATTGATTACAGAGCTCTCAATTAAAATCAATTATAGAGTCTAACTCTTCATAAAAATTTTGTGCCTTAGATTTCAAAAAGGACTTTGGATAATCACTCATCACGAATTGAGTTTTCATACGACACTAGTTACCACTCACATATAGGCATGTCGCTTTACGAAGTTTAGTACAAATGAAAAGATGTCGATCTACCTAGTGTTTGGGAGAAATCAACGAATGATAGATAACAGGGGACAAGAACTGATTCAACAGATGTATGATACAATTTGTAGTATTTGAAAGCAATTAATGATAACTCAAGAAGAACAACGTGACTATGGTGATCAAGTTTGAAAATGGTAAAGAGTATGAAGCGAAAGACTTCGTATTGCTGAAAGCATTATCGTGGAAAGAAGTAACGAGATTTAGTAAGAAAGAGAACTTAAGCTCGATGAGTATTGAACCTTTCAGGGTCTTGAAGTATATTAATAAAGTGTATATGAAGTGACGTTCCTTCCCAATTTTAATGAATCAATCGTGCGTTTCATACGTTAATTTTAAGAAACTATAGTGCGGACGTTAAACATGCGTTAGGAAATGAACTTATAAAGACCATCGACTGAATAAAGAAAGTGTTGAGAAGTGAAGTAATAACAGTAATGATATTGCTGTACGAAACTGAGTAGGTTGAAGACTCAACCTGAGAATTCAAAATTGAGGTGTGGGGATAGTAACCTCAGTTGTTCGCATGTAATTTCTGAGAACAGAATCCTTTTAAGAAGGGGAGACTTTAATAACCTGAATTTCTGACTCTCGGAATTATTAAGATTTTTTAAAAAAAATTGTAGAATATTACTTGATAAAAAGTGTTTTAATAGATATTAAGTTTATTAAAATTCTTGGATCGAGTAATAGTTATTAATTTCATCGTCGGGAATCGTTACGAAAATGAAAAATCAAAACACTACCTTAATTAATTAAGGAGCCGAAAATTTTAAAACAAAAGAGATTGAAATTAATAATGCTAGCACTTGTTTTGGTGTGTCAAGGAAGCCAAGTACATTTGACCAAAGTCAAAGGAGACTAAGACTTGACTTATGGTTAAAACTAACCTAATACATCACTTTATCACATTAATATAAAAAATTAGCAAGCAAGGCTCATCTCCCCATTTTCCTAGAGGAGCCATCGGCCAAGGAAGAAAAAGGAGGAGGAAGGATAGCTAGTCTTGCTTGTTCTTGGCATTCTATAGCTTAAAATGAAGGTAATCACTAACCCATTACATATCCAAGCTAGTTTTAATCTTCCATCCAGAGAAACTCATGCAATAATCAAAACTCACAAGATGATGAATAGTGATTTCAAAAATTCATAATTTTGTTTCTTTGATTTAAGGTTTCCTTTAGCTTGGTTAATGATTGTTAAGATTTATTTAGGCTATGGGTAGCATTGTTTAAGCATGAAAAGCCATGGATGCATGTGTTTGGTTAATATTTGCGAAATTCATTTCATAAGTTGGTTGGATGATTTGGGATTGATGTATGATTTAGTAGGTGGATGAATGAGGAGTTTGGGATTTCTTGTTGGTTGAATTGAAGTAGAATAGAAATAGAAAACGATGAGTTTATAAATGTTACCATGCCATTTTTTTCTGACCATTCTGCAGAAACTGTCCAGAAAAATCTGGGAATATTTTCCATTTGCTCTGGGCAGTTGGGTGAATTCTGGATATTAGATATTCTCTAGATCGTTTGCACGCTAATTTTGCATCATTCGGAGTTACGAGTTAAAAGTTATGGCCGATTTAGTAACGGTAGCGCAGAAAATAAAAATTCTGTTTTCGTCCAACTTTGAGGCTATGATTGGACTAGCTACGTAGCTTAATAAAATATGAAATTTTTATTTAAAATACTAGAGTAATCTAGGATTATCTAGAAAAATAATTTGGATTAAAAAGAGTAAAATCCGATTTATTAAAATTGTTGGAGTCAAGAAGGTGGAAGTAAGAAATCTAAGGAGCAAGCTTGTCATGAGCCTACGTTTGAGGAAGTTTCTGACTTAGCTAGATTTCTTGGTTGTCTTTGAAACTTTTATGGGAGATTCCTTGAAAGTCATAGAAGACCTCAGAAAAGAAATCATGTCAAAATGATTAATTTCCAATTTATTAAAAATGCTAGAAAACATGGTGTTAAGTAAAATGAACATAAGAAAATAGTTAAACAACCGTTTTGGGAGTCGAATTCGAGCAAGTTAGAGGACTTGTCTCGAGTCGGTCAAGTAATGAAAGTTGTTAAGGAACATCATGACTATACGTAGGTGCAAAGAACTTGATTAAAAATCATTGAAAAGATAGATTTACGAGTAGCTAAAGTAGGCCCGATGAGATGAAATATCGGGCAAAATAAGAGTTAATAAAACTACCAAGTGCAAATTGTAATGACCATAATTGGACTCGATATAGGTTTGTGGATTATATCGAGATCCTAGCTTATCAAAATCATGAGGTTTAATAATCGTGAAACAAATGTTAGTACTTAATAAAATATGGTTATGATTAGTAGAGTTAAGTAGTTAACTCGAGTAGAGAGACTAATCAAAGTTCTTATATCTATTGATAGAACTTCTGGATTACAAGTGGGATCATGGATATGCATCATGGACACCAGACAAGATTCTTAACTCTATTTTTTAATTCTATTACAGAATATTTTGATTCCTGTATATGCAAGTATCTTGAGTCTTTCAAAATCTTGATATCTCGACTTTATAACAATTTCTGTTTATAAAACCTTGCGGTATCTGAATATTGTTATATCAATCCAAATTGCTTTTTCCCCTAACTACTTAGTTCTTTCATGACTCTGAAGTTCTTGAAAAGTTAGAGTACGCATATTAGTAGTTAAGGTTAGCTGAACTGTGTATCGAGTTACACCTTTCGTACTCGATAGTTGACCGGGAGTAGTCTATTATTATTATTTTTAACTGTTAGTCGATATTATTTGGGAATTTTCCTTAGAACATATTTTGATATCAATTGATAATAAATATAGATTATTCATTTACAAATTAAATATCCCTTAAAATTATTTGAATAGTATTTAATGTTGATTAAGTATTATTTAAAGAGATTGAATAGTATTTAAATATTGATTAAATACTTTGTTAAACAGTATGAGTGTTGCAGAAGGGGGGGTTGAATGCAACTTAATAAAATTTAAAAACTTTTGCTAACAACAAACAAAGGCAAATGTATTAAGTTACAAAACAACAGACAAGTAAGCTATGGACACACAATATTTTACTTCAAAAATTAATTTTATTAATTTTTGTTGCTACAACTGACTGGAAAGGATTTCCAGCTTCAATAGATACAATAACAAGAGCTTGCAAGACTTTCTATGCTTGAGAAAATTTAAGCTCAGTTGTGTGTATTTCAGAAAGTGTTTGTGAGATGTGTGTTTTTAAACTACAACACATATCTCACTTACAAGTACACTTTCTCTTGTTTCCTGGACAATACTCGAAATGGTAATCTCACTTTTTCTTCATGAGTCTTGTCTTCATTCCAAATGTAGATAAAGGTACTCTGTGAGGATTTGACATTCTTAACACCATGAGCATGCTTCATCTTTTTGCTTACTTTATCTCAAGTTGCAATTACTTGACAGACTAGGTAGAAATGTCAAGATCAATTTGTGAATGACTTAACCTAGTCTGCTACTTGAAACAGACTGTCAGCTTCCATGAAAGTTACTGTCAACCTTCAGCTTCACTTTGGTGACAGCATCTTTGTTACCGCAACCTTTACTGTCAAGAACACCAGTCTTCTAAAACATGTTGTCATCCAAAGGTACTGTCAACTATTTCGCCAAACATGTTGTCAACTCTCCCCGCCAAAGCTACTGTCAGAAAACTTGCTGTCTTGAATCTTCATTCTCCACCAAGTTTACTGTCAGGGGATAGTTGCTGTCAATAAAACTTGTCATAAAATTTTCATTCTCCGCCGAGTTTACTGTCAAGGAATAATTGTTGTTGTCTGTTTCCAAAAGTTGTCACTCGAACATGCTGTCATAGGCTCCAGAATGTAGAATGTTACTGTCAGAAATTTGATCTATGATGTGCATGAACACTTTGTGAACTTCTACCTCATTGAATATTTATTCCATTTACATATGACAATAACTATTGATACTTACTGTTACCTACTTGACTATTTGAGCATCTTTATTACAAGTGACATTTTAAACATACTGTCAAACTATATATGACAATATGTTTTTACTTAGTTAATTATTAATTAATATAAGTAAATATTAGTTGATTACATTGATAGAACCACAATCCCTAACAATCTCCCCCAATTTGCTTTTATGATGAATAAAGACAAATTTAAAGAAAACTGCAGATGCTATCTCAACTAATAAAAATAGAAGTGTTTGTACAGGAAATAAAAGAAATTACAAGTACACTCCTATCTCAAATTTAGCTCCTCTAGACTGAGCAAATCTTCAATTTTAACTTGAGCTGCAGTAACTACTTCTTCTCTGCTGTCATCCTTCCATACAGTCCCTCAAGTGCTTTCAGTTCCCTCTTCTCTTCTTCTATCTTGGCACGATCAGCAACACAATCTAAGACTAGCTTCACCATTTTGTGTGAAAGACTCCTCAGCTCCTTGTAGGTGTAATAGTTCTCAGATGGACCCTTGGAATGCATAAGAACTTCATCCCAAACATGTCTTTGACAAATCTTTCCTTTATAGAAGAGTAGATCTATTTCACCCTAAGCTTGTCAATGGACTCATCCTCTTCTTCTCTGGACTCAATGATCTCCCAGACAACTTTACTCGGATCTCTTTCAAACTCCAGGAATGAGCCTGTAACCATTCTGAATATCTTCCTTAAATTTTCATTATTGAGCACCCTGAAATTGACAGCCTCCACTTCAATGCTATCAACAATTATTCTCAGGGGCCCAAACAGGACTGGAGAAACATAGCTGGACCTTTTAGAGAATTAATCATTCAGCAAGGCATGTTTCATGTCAATCTCAGCCTCCTTGATTCTCTTGGAAATCTGTTCAACTTTCCTCTTTGCAGCTTCAACTTCATCATCAAACTTCTTTCTTTTCTCCTTCCTCCTCCTTCCTCTTAGAGTCACAGATCTCCAGTGCTCTATTTTTTAGATCAAAAATCTCATAATTTGTGATATTTAGCAGTTGCTTCTTGATGAGCTCAATGATCTGAGAGTCATTTACAGCCAATTTCTTTAACTCCTCAAAAGTGATTTCTTCTGCAGAACCACCAGTATTGTAGAAGATAATTCTATCTGGATTCCTGAGAAGACATTTCTGTGTCCTCTCATATTCAAACTTCTTCTCAATCTCCCTATTCTTTTTATCTTGAATAACTCTCAGAATATTTGACATGTATCTGCTCTCCTCAGGATAAGGATATCCTTCCAATTGCTTTACTAACCTTTCAAGTAGATCTAAATTCTTCTCCTGTAGAGACTCTGTGCTCCAAAATTCTTTGATTCCATCTTCACCCTCAAACATTACTCCATCAGAGTAAACAACTGTTTCAGGTTCTTCAACATTATTGAAATCTAAAGGATGAGGTTTGAAAGAATCCATTAACTCCATGAGCTTCTTTATCAACAGACTCCTTATTAACTGTGTCCTCATGTCTAATCCTTGAGTTATAATCAGCATTCTTCTGACCAGAAAGTAGTTTACTTCTCTCATCTCATAACTCAATTCTTCAACTGTCCTATTTGAATACAAGAGAATTATCTTGCTTGGAGTATTCATCCCAGACCACTCAACTTTCACATTCACCAAGGATTCTGATTTTGCTTCTGCTATGTTGTTGATGGTTGGCCTCCTAACATCCAAACAATCCTCATGTAGAATTTCAGACATAAGCTTCCACCATTTCCTACTAGGCCTCCTATTTGAATGAGTCTTAGGTCTCTCTGCCCTTGCTTTCATATACTTCTTGGAAAAGGATACTTTCTTTGGCAGTAACTTTTGAGAGGTTACTGTCAAGTCATGTTTGACAGCAGGTTCTTTGACAACAAGTTTCTCCTTATTACTCCTGACAGCATATTTTTCATCCATTTCAAAACCAAGAACTACTGTCTTCATCACTTTCCCTTCAACACCATCTTTGTACTCCTTCTCATTATTCTTCTCTTCTAACTCCACCTTATTTCCAGTTCCAGAAGGTCCTTCACCAGTGTGGTGTTGGCTGGAACTACCTGCACCTCCATTAGGCTTTTCATTATCATCTTCATCCTTCTTCTCTTGAGTTTTCTTCTCACTCCTTTTCAATCTCAAATCTTCAAGTCTCCTCAATTCTCCCTCCAGCACTCTCAACACTTCATCCTTTTTTTCATTCCTTGGAAGTTGCTTGAAGTAGTCAAAAGCTCCATTCACAGATGTTGACCTACACCTGCTCGCTCTCTCCAAATTCATAGATCTGTACTTTCCATCGGTGGAGCTACTGAACTTGATTCCCAAAGGATCCTGAGTTACTTCTGGGAGCTTCTCAACAATCAACTTCTGCAGAGTCCTTTTTCAGATTTTCATTCATCCATGACTTATCTGTTTTGATTTTGAGTTTAATTGCTTCTATAACTGCAATCTCCTGCCTACTCAGATAAGCCATGCTTACACACCAACTGAAACCTCCTTCAGTTCTAACAGAGATTACCCATTTGTTGCTCCTAGACACCATCACAGCTGCTCCCACTATTGATTGTCTCATTGAATCAGAAAACTTCTTGGGGTCCTTGCTAGATGAGGCTCTTAGATCATTTATCCTTTTGTTAAACTTGGCATC
This sequence comes from Oenanthe sinensis, assembly GCA_028671895.1. Lineage (NCBI taxonomy): Eukaryota > Viridiplantae > Streptophyta > Magnoliopsida > Apiales > Apiaceae > Oenanthe > Oenanthe sinensis. Next base: position 18,908,893 of record CM053807.1, read on the forward strand.
TTCAAACACTCTACTGTTTTCATTATCATCCACCATTAGGATTGTAGCTTGTTCGTCATCAAGATTTTCTCTTTCTTCTAAAATGAAATCATCACCTTCATCTTGAAAAAACTTCTCCTTCCCTTTTCCAGCAACACTTAACACAGAATCTTTCTTCATAACTTCCTCATTTATCATTACTCATTTCTCCTTTGGTCTCTCCACCTTACTTCCTCTAAGCTGTGTAGCAATCTCAGCAGCCACACTAGACAACAATGCTAGTTGACTCTCCCCCTGAGATGCAGCTTGAGTTGTCTCCTCAACAGCCACCTTATCACTCCTTCCTTCATCTGTAACAAACACTTCATCCTTACCACTTTTCTCCCCCTTAGTTGAAGTAGCAACTGCAGGGGTTGAAAATCTTTCTTGAAATTCCTGAAGCTTATCAAAGATAGCCTTGAACCCTTCATTTATGGTCTGCTCCAAACTGGACATCCTGTTCACCAGCTTCACATGATTCCTGCCCACTGTGTCCAAGTTCTTTGATAATTTAGTAACCTTGTGTGAAAGGGATTTCAACCTTTCATCAGCTTGTTTGGAAGATTTGGAGGCTGTGGTGGTTCTCACACTCTCTAGTTTTTTATGAGTGATCTCATCACTCCTCACTAACTCACTCTCCAGGCCTAATGCCTTTGATTTTTGGACTCCCACATCTTGTTTTTTATTTTGGCCTTGCTCAGGGCCCTCTCCTTTTGCCTGGGATTTTCCCAGGCCCTCATTTTTATCTCTCTTTTTCTTTTCACACCCTCACTCGTCCTAGGTGCAAGAGACTGAGCAGGTACATCTTGCACAAGAGTTGTAGATTTTACCTTGAGCAGGGAAGAAATAAGAGCAGAGTCATCATCACTTAATTATTGGGATGAGTCAGCCACTGGAGAGGTTCTGTCTTGAATAGGAGTGTTGACAACAACTATGGATGTGGCAGCTTCTTCAGAGAATTTACTGTCATGAGGATTGACAGCAACTTTGTCATTAACAGCTACAGAGGCTGTGACAGCAATCTCTTCTACCATGTGAGCAGAAGGTTCTTGTGGATTGCTATGATCAGTTTCATCCAACTTTTGAAATAGTGCATCAACATTTTGATCTTCAATGTTGGCAAAGTGTGATGCACTATAGTTGAATGAACTGTGTTCCACATTTTTTAGTCTTATAGTGTGAATATCTTCAAGTGGGGGCTCAGGTTGAGTGAGTTCAACCTGTTGTGCAGACTCTGTACAGGGTGTCATGGGAGACTGGCCAAGTTCAATAGATGCCTCCTTTTGAGAGGGGACATCTAGAGATGAGTTTTTGTCCCTTTTAAGAGATGTGCCCTTTTGAGAGGACACACCCTGGCTTACAGAGGTTGATACCCTTGCCTTCTTTCTCCTTGGCTCACTAGGGCCCTCTATGGGTTCTGTGATCTTACTACCACACTTATTTGCTGCATCTAGTGCAGTTTCACCACCTACCTGTGGAAAGGTTTTTACCCTAGGTTTAGTGGTTCTCATCCTTTTAGAGACTTGGTCCTTTTGAGCGAAACCAGACCCTTGGTTTATAGACTTGGAGACTCTAGAAGGTCGGACTCCTTCAAAAGGTTTAGAATGTGGGTTAGGAATGGAGAGGTCAACACCATTCTCATCATGCAAAGAAAATACATGGTAGTCCCCAACAATTTTTAAATTTAAACTTTTAATGGTTGCAAGCATGAAATCAGTTATGTATAGACTCAATTTAGTGTTAAGGGTTTACTAGTTAACAAAGAATGAGTATTTTTTTGAGAGTTGGGGACTCCATGCATTGAACACTATCTAAATCAATTATGCCTACAACAGAATTAATTATAAGCATAAAAAATCTAGGATAGTATATTACCGGTTTTCTTGCTTCTTTCTTTCCCAGCACCAGCTTGAATAGAAGCATCAGGAGCTTTCCAATATCTATTCTGTAATTGTGCACCATGGAATGCACAATCCTCCTGATGTACGCTGGCACTTCATTCCATCCACTTGTTTTGCTTGACATGGATCTGGAGACTGCATCAAGAATCATGCTCCATTCTCTGTTGATGTCCTTTCTGTCCATGCCTCCCGAAGGATACCATTCATCATTGTTCACAGTTAGTTTATGTCCAGCATACTCAATCAACTTGAAGAACTTGGTGAGTTGTTCCTCACTTGCAGGCTCCTCAAACAGCAAGCCTTCAGTCTCTTCCACATGAAGAGCTTCATTGATGTGAGAGGAATCGATGGTGTAAGAAGTACAATCAATTTGAAAAGAGATAGAGCTAGAATCTTGCTCCCCCTCACATACAGCAGAGGTCCAAAATTGAGAGAGTCTAGGAATTTCGAGATGTGGACTTGCAGTTAGGGCATAGGTGACATATGAGTTATTCATGAAGCCAACAAAAGGTTTGAAGGCTTCACCAGCTTCACCCACTGAAGCCATAGTGGTGAAGTTGGTTTGAGCTAGGGTGCAAAGAATTTGAGGTCCAGACATGGTTGATTGATGTTAAGGTTGAGAAAGAATGAAAGATTTAGGTGTTTAGAAGACGATTTAGAATAAAAAGTTGCAGAGAAACTAGAGAGTTTTAAGGATGTAGAAGAGTGGGAAGTTATGAGAGAAATAAAGTAAAGTAAAGAGTGAGAGAAATTTCAGCTGAGTATTTATATGATTTGAAAACGTACTGTCAAGAAAGAATTTTAAACGATTTTAAGTGACAATTGTCTTCAAGTTCCATTCCTCGATAGTAACTTATGCACTAAAATGACAAACACTCTTGACAGTAACATTAGTAAATAATAATGAGTGAATAAATCTAATGTTAATTGTTGACAGTATGTTATGCGGGTCAATTGAAAAACTATACTGTCAAGAGATATTGATAGTAAGTTTCATAATCTGACAGTATGTTTTACTCCCGCATACTATGTTGCCATTATTTCTCATTCCTTTAACAGTAGGTTTCACAAGATTTGACAGTAAGTTTTAATCTCGCGAAACATACTGTCAAGTTTTCTCAGCCGTTTGACAGTAAGTTCGACAGAGTTTGACAGTAAGTTTTAATCCCGCGGACTTTAATGTCAAGACTTATCAACCATGTGACAGTAGGTTTTCACAGATTTTTGACAGTAACTTATCAATATGTGACAGTATGAATAAAACATATTGTCAAGTATTTTGACAGCATCTTTTATGGTTCACATAGAAGTTAAGTTACTTAAAAATAAATTAGTTAACCTCTCAGTTAAATATCATCATGTCTTTCCACTGTGACAAAAATCAAAACACCTTTATAGGCCTTTAATTCACAGTGAAATTTAGTTAACTAACATTTTATCAACTAAACAGAATTACATTAACAGGTCAAATTTAACATACCCAATTCACTCACTAGCCTGTTGAAACTCTTTTCATCCAATGATTTGGTGAAAATATCTGCAAGTTGCTTCTCTGTGGGCACATAGATTACCTTGATTGTTCCTTCCTCCACATGCTCTCTAATAAAATGATGCCTGATGTCGATATGCTTAGTTTTGGAATGTTGAACATGATTCTCAGAAATTGCTATGGCACTAGTGTTGTCACAGAAAATAGGGATTCCTTGCAGAGTCAACCCATAGTCCAATAGCTGGTTCCTCATCCAAAGTAAATGAGCACAGCAATTACCAGCTGCAATATATTCAGCCTCTACAGTTGAATTTGACACTGAATGATGTTTCTTGCTAAACCAAGACACCAATCTTTCTCCCAAAAACTGACAGCTCCCTGTTGTACTTTTTCTATCTATTCTGCATCCTGCATAGTCTGAGTCTGAGTAACCAACTAAGTCAAAACCAAATTCTTTAGGATACCAAAGGCCAAGATTTTGAGTGCCTTTTACATATCTTAGAATTCTTTTTACTGCCATTAGATGTGACTCCTTGGGATCAGACTGAAACCTTGCACACAAACCTGTAGCAAACATAATGTTAGGTCTGCTAGCTGTTAGATAGAGAAGAGAGCCAATCATGCCTCTATACATTTTGTTGTCCACCTTCTTTCCTCTTGGATCCTTGTCAAGTTGTGTTGTAGTAGAGATTGGAGTCTTTGCAGGAGATGAGTCTTCCATATCAAATCTTTTTAAAAGATCTCTAACATACTTAGATTGGCAAATAAATATTCTATCTTTCTTTTGATAGATTTGAAGTCCAAGAAAGAATACTAATTCACCCATCATGCTCATCTCATATTTGTTCTGCATCAACTCAGAGAATTTCTTGCATAGGTCTTCATTTGTTGATCCAAAGATAATGTCATCCACATACACTTGAACTAGAATGATATCCATTCCATGCTTTTTGTAGAAAAGAGTTTTGTCCACAATCCCTCTTGTAAAGCTGTTATCAAGAAGAAACTTAGAAAGAGTATCATACCAAGCTCTTGGTGCTTGTTTTAGTCCATACAATGCTTTGAGAAGCCTGTACACAAAGTTTCTCATTTTTGAATCGTCAAAGCCTGGGGGCTGTTCAACATACACTTCTTCTTCTAACTCTCCATTAAGAAAAGCACTTTTGACATCCATTTGAAATACCTTGAAGTTGTTTTATGCAGCAAAGGCTAAGAACAATCTAATTGCCTCTAGTCTGGCAACAGGAGCAAATGTTTCTTCATAATCAATCCCTTCCTGTTAACAGTAACCTTTTGCCACCAACCTTGCTTTGTTTCTTGTGACAGTGCCACACTCATCCATCTTGTTCCTATTAACCCATTTAGTGCCTATTATGGATTTTTTCTTTTGGTCTAGGTACTAATTCCCAAACACAGCTTCTTTCATATTGATTAAGCTCCTCTTGCATGGCATTAATCCAATCTGGATCAGCCAAGGCTTTTTCAAGAGTTTTAGGTTCTGTTTGAGAAAGGAAACAAGAGTACATACATTCATTGGCCACATTTCTTCTTGTCTTTACTCCAGTACCTGGATCACCAATGATTAAATCATTGGTGTGATCTCCATTTAGTTCTTCTTTGAGAATCACTAGAGTCTTCAACATTTTGTTGATTGACAGTATCTTTTGTTCTTGCACTGTTAACAGCATCAATTTCCTCAAGTCCACTATTCATTGGAACATTCCCAGAAAAACCAGTTGTTTGGGCAGTTCCTTCATTTTCTCTAGACTGATTTGGAACAATTGTTGGACCTGAAATTGTGTGATCAATCCTTGGTGAATCCTCTTCGATCTCTTCTAAATAGCCTTGATTTTCAAAGGCTAAGGGTTTTGTCTCTTGACTTCCTTCAATTCCAGGAAATGTAGTTTCATGAAAGGTGACATTCACACTCTCCTCCACAATCTTGTGATCTATGATATAGACTCTATATGCAGTTCTGTCAATTCCATATCCCATGAAAATCCCTTCAAGAGCCTTTGTATCAAACTTTCCTTTGATCTCAGTTGAATCATTCATAAAATAGCACTTGCTTCCAAAGACATGAAAATAATTGACAGTTGGTTTCCTTCTTGTGAGAAATTCATAGGGTGTCTTTCCATAGGCCTTGTTGACTACAGTCCTGTTTTGAGTGTAACAAGCTGTATTGATTGCTTCACCCCAGAAATAGGTAGGAAGTTTTGCTTCACTCAACTTTGTTCTTGCAGCCTCAATGAGAGTTTTATTTTTCCTTTCAACAACACCATTTTGTTGAGGTGTCCTTGGTGCAGAGAATTGTTGAATAATTCCATTGTCTTTGCAAAAATCATTCATGACACTATTTTTGAATTCAGTGCCATTATCACTTCTTAAAATTTGCACTTTGAATTTTGGATTTTTGTCAAGGACTCTAACCAGGACAATAATTTCTTGAGCAGCTTCATCTTTAGATGCTAGAAATCTCACCCATGAACATCTTGAGAAATCATCAACCATTACTAGAGCATATCTTTTCCTAGCAAGTGATTTCACATTCATAGGACCAAATAAGTCCATATGAATTAGTTGGAAAGCCTCATTTATTGAACCACTAGGAGTTCTTTTATGAGAAGCTCTCCTTAGCTTTCATTTCTGGCAATCCTCACACGATCCTTCTTGACAGAATTCAAGTTGAGGCAGCCCTTTCACCAACTCTCTCTTCATCAGATGATTCATTGCTTTGAAGTTTAAATGAGAGAGCTTTTTATGCCATAGCCAGCTTTCAGATGGAGAAGCCTTATTGTACAAACAGTAGACTTTATCTTTCCTTACAAAGTCCAAGTCAGCTATGTAGAGGCTTCTTTTCCTTACTCCTTGAAGTGCTTCTTCTCCTGTCTTCTTGTTGATAATAGAGCATCTGTCTTGATCAAAACTAACTTTGAAACCTCTTTCACAAAATTGAGTGACACTCAATAAATTGTGCTTCAAGCCATTTACTAGAGCTATTTTCTCAATCTTCAGATTTCCAACCTCCAGTATGCCATATCCCATTGTGAAACCAATGTTGTTGTCACCAAAAGTTATATAAGGGCCAACCATTTCTTTGAACTGTGATAGCAGAGTTTTATCACCTGTCATGTGTCCTGAGCATCCACTGTCTATAATCCATATGATTCTTTTATTTTTCCTGTTGCCCTGCAAAGCAAAGTATTTCAAGTTACTTTTGGTACCCAACTTTCATTGTGTCCATTTGGTTTAGCTTGATCACAGTATGAAGTTGGATTTTTTGAATTTTCTTCTCTTGCTTTTAGCAAGACTCCTGTAGCTACCCATTCTGGTTTACTTACTTGTTTGGTAGCTTTTCTCTTGGGTTGCTTGTCCATCCTAACCTTAGGTGGACTTGGAGTCTTTGCCTTTTCAGTTTTAGTATTCTTATGTAGACATTCTTGATTAGTAATAAAAGGCATGTTAAAGTAGATGCTCATCATATTCATTTTGCAAGATATACAATCAAAATCACCACAGTGAGTTACTTGTATGTTCTTTAAAGGCATATTGTGTAAGTTTCCATTGCTGGAGATAGCATTCTTACAATTAGACTTAACCTTGTTGCAGACATGAGTTAGATGACTAGACAACCCACAATTGTTACACAGCTTTCTAGGAGCATTAGGAATGTAATCATAATTGTTCTTTTTGTTTATTCCTAATTTTCCATTTATGTTTTTCTTGGTCTTCATGATAGTGTGTTTAGAAGTTACTGTCATGCTTGTGTTGACAATAGGTTTAGGTGGAGTCGTCTTGACAGTAAGTTTGGATCTTACAGTCTTGACAACATCTTTTAAACTTATTGTCGAGCCAGTGTTGAGAGTATCTTTTAGACAAAGGTTACTGTCAGGATCAATACTAACTGTCTTGGGGATTTTGACAGTATCTTTTTCCTTAAGGGATTTATTGACAGCTTCTTTGTCCTCATCATCTATCTCTTGTTTGATTAGCAAAGCTACCTCATCAAATTCAAACTCAACCTTTTTGAACAGAGGATTCTTCACTTTCTTTAACACAGAAGTTTGACAGTATGTTTGGTTTCTTCTGCAACATCATGTTTCTTTCCATTTTTCTTCTCATAGTTAAAACCTATACCTACTTTTTGATTTTCAGTGTTATCATCATGGTAAGATTTTAACAAGGAAGAGGAATTCTTGGAGGCCTTGATTTTTAATTCATTCTCAGAAATCTGTTTCCTAAGGAATTCCTCAATCTGAGAAGTACACACAATTTTGTTCTTAAGAATTTCATTTTCTTGTTGAAGAGACTCAAAAGCATTCTGTTTTAGTTTAAGTTCATGATTTTTAAGTTTTAATGACTCATTAGCACTGGATAATCTAACTATCTTCTCATTTGTAGCTAACATGCTTGTATGAATATTAAAAATCTCTGAACTTAGACTTTTAACAGTTTTCTTATACTGGGATGTAGTCATATCAACAGTGGTAAGAAAGGGTACCTGACTTGAAGAAGTGGATGAACCTTCTCCTGAACTTGCCATGAGAGCAAGATTTCCATATTCTTCTTCTTCCTCTTCATCTGAGTCTTCCCAGCATTTTCCTTCAGCCACAAAGGCTCTTCCCTGTTGCTTTTTCAGCAAGGCTTCATACTTTGCTTTGAGTTCTTTATAGTCACTGTCATTTATTCTCACTTGTATTGGATTTTTGCACTCTGTTGCAAAATGTCCCATTTCACTGCAGTTGTAACACCTTATTTTGGATCTGTCCACCATGCCTTTCTTGTATCCACCTTTGCCACTTCCTCCAGGTTTTGAGATATTTGGCTTGTTGAACCTGGAGCTTTGTCCTCTTTGTTTGAAGGCTTTGTTCTTCTTAAATCTCAAGTTGGAGAACTTTCTTGCCATGTAGGCTATTGTTTTATTCTTCATGTTGTCCAGTTCCTCCTTCATCTTCATCTGTGACTTCTTCAATTTTGATTTGATGTTGATGTTGTGATTCTTTGAGTTGCATCAGCTGTGGCTCCTGAGCCACTAGAGCATTAGAGGTGTTGGTCATCTTTCCTCTTTGACCAGCTTGGATGGCTCTCTTTTGCAGTAGCTCTAGCTCATAGGTTTTAAGAATGCCATACAAAGTTTCAAGAAAAACTTTTGATAAATCCCTTCCTTCTCTTATGGCAAAAACCTTGTGCTCTAGGTGGTCAGGAAGTGTCAACATGAATTTCATGTTTACCTCCTTTTTGTCATAAAACTTTCCATGCAGCTGCAAGTCATTAATCAGCCTATTAAACCTCTCAAACATCTCAGTCAACCCTTCACTTGGTTTAGCCATAAAGGCTTCATACTGAGACATCAGAATCTGTCTTTGATTCTCCTTCACCTCCTATGTCCCTTCACAGAGTATCTCAATGGTTTCTGATAGTTGCATAATTTTGCATATTTTTATCAATATTTTATTGCTTGTCTTCACATTTTTAATTAGTTAATTGTCTTATTTCAGAAATTATAAAGAAATAAAGATATAAAGAAAGGAGGAGAAAAGATGATTAAAATGAGCAAAAAGGGCAAAAGAGGAAGCAAAGAAGAAAGAAAGAAAAAGAAGGAAGAAGAAAAGGCAAAAAGAAAAGAAAATGAAGATTACCCTTCTACCCCTAAAACCCTACCTTGTGCCTATTTAAGCATCTCATTCTCACCCTTAGCCACCAACTTGGTCTATCTCTAGTTTTTACCCTAGTTTTAGTAGTAGTCTCTCTTTTAATTTTCTAGATCTAGTTTTTAGCTCTCTCAAATATTGTAAACACTTTTCATATTAATGCAAGTCTTTATTTTCTTTTATGCTAGTCTTCATCTTATCTTCTTTAAGTCTTAATTTATTTTTATGTTAGTCTTCATCTTATCTTCTTTAAGTTTATGGCTATGATATCTTTCTAAGTACCACAAGTTGTATACTTGAGAAATGAAAGGAGCCTTTTAGATTAATATTCTAGATCTAGTTTACTTATCTCTCTACTTTACTCCTTAGTTTTATTGTTTATTATCTTGTCATGAGCCCCTTTAAATCTCTATTTTAAATGTGGGTTCAATGATTTAGATCTCTAAATTTATTATTATTAGTTGTTTTTTTATTCTAGATTGTAGAACTAGTTTTGGTTGTTGGGTTTGATATTTACTTGTAGTTGTTTAAATATTTTAGATATAGATCTAGTTGTTGGTAGTGTTAAAACTTAGCTCTTTAAATTTTAGATCTACTTTGATATTTTACTTGTCTCATTCACCTTTATGGCTATGACCCATTTCAATTTCATCAAGTAAAAAAGTAAAGTACTTGAGAATTGAAAGGAGCCTATTTAGTTTAATGTTTTTAGATCTACTTTTCTTTTTATGTTGTAGTTGAACCCCTTTTAAATCTCCATTTTATTAGTGGGTTTGATATTTTAGAGCTAAATTTATTTCTTGTTGGGTGTTAGAATTTAGATCTACTTTTTAGTTGTTAGATTTGTTAAAATAGCTTTAATGGTTTGATATTTTAGATGTAGTTTTGCTTTTGAGTTGTATTGAATTTTAGATCTAATTTTAGTAGTATTAATTATGGTCTTTAGTTTGTAGATCTAGATTTAAAAGCACTAGTCTTCCTTTGTCCATTTTTTTTTATTTGTCAAGTATTTTATTTAATGTTTAAAGTTTAGTTAGTTTCGTTACTTGAATTCTTAATTTGCTTATTATCATTCCTTTTTTTGTCCTTGGTTAATAACTCATCTCAAAATTAATTGGTCTAATTCGCCTAAATTGAAAATTAAAGTTTTTGTAAAAATAATTTTAGTCCTTGCGAAACGAATCTTTAAATTATTAAAACGATGTGAATTATGCACTTGCAATTTTAAATGTATATTTTTAGCACATCAAGTTTTTGGCGCCGCTTTCGGGGACTATAATTATTTTTCGCACCTTAATTTTTAATTTTTCGAATTAGTTTTACTTGATCTCGTTGTTTGTTTTTTTTAGAAAATTGGAGATTTGGAAAGCTCGTTGGAACGTGGAAATTGCCAGACTTGAAAAAATTTTCGGAAAGCATTTTTCGGTAACCCGTATCTCCCTATTTTCGTCTTTTCATCACTTAGTTATTAAAAAAAAATTAAAAATATATATATAAATTAAAAAAAAAACTAGTTGGTTAAATACATAATTGTTGTATCATGCATTAATCACTTAGGAGCACATCATTTAGATTTAAATTCTTGTATTTAATTTTTCGTACCTTGTAAATTGTGGTGATTGCTGGAGTAATGAGGTACGTTAAATTCCTTCTTTTCTTTAGATTAGGACACGTAGTTTAAACATCCATAATTGTTAATCGTTTTTTTATAACTCGTTGTGTGTTGCATCATTTAAATAAATTTTAAGGGCAAAACCCAATCACAAGATAAGGGGAGAGAATTCATCACTCCTTCCTTAGCCCACAACAATTAATCTCTCATCTTGCATACCATAGCCTTTTTAATAAAATTAATTAGACGTTAGCCCTAGGATTTCGCGCTCAACTAAGAAGAGAACCTAAAACTAACAAATCTCGAAGTATTCATTCGTTGGTGTCTAGGCTAGCGAAAGCTTACCTGGCCATTTGGATTGGTGTCTTAGGAAGGTGTTTAGCCTCTTGGCAATGCTTGCACCGACCTGGCCAATCAGGACGAATACTTTTAGTTTTGTGAGTTTTAGTATTATCTTGTTGTTAGGAGCAAGGTCTAGTTAATTTTAGGGAACCCTAGATTTAGAATTTTTTCTTTCTTTCGATTTTCCACATTTTCTTTTGAGTGTTTAAATTCTTGCACTTATTTGCTACGTGTTTATGCGAATTGCTTGGGCTAGGAACGAATCATCTAGATTAGTAAGACCGATTGAGTTGTCTTCTTCTTCTTCTTCAGATTCTGAACCCGTAGAAGTTAGTGAAACCGTAGTAAAGATGGCTATTTCTCTTAGAGACCGTTGTTACCCCTCCCGTTCTGCCCAACCCTCGTGTATTACCTTACCACCGGTTAATGGTAATAATTTCGAGATTAAGTCTCACCACATTAGCATGTTACCAAAGTTTACCGGGAGTGAAGGTGAGGATCCATATCTTTTTATTCACGAATTCGAGGAGGTTTGTGCCTTACAAAAACTCCAACAATTAACTGAGGACTCCATTAGGCTTAGACTAATCAACTTCGCTTTAAAAGAAAATGCTAAAAAATGGTTGTATAGTCTACCGGTCAACTCTATTTCAACGTGGGAGGGATTTGTGGTAAATTTTCTTAAAAAATATTTTCCAAATCACAAGACCACAAAAATCACAAATGAGATAAACCAATTTCATCAAAAAGAAAATGAGTCGTTTTGGAAATATTTTGACCGTTTTAAAAATCTTCTATCTCAATGTCCCCACCATGGAATAGAGAAATGGAGACTCTGTAAGATTGTTTACGAAGCCTTAGATAGTCCGACTACTGCTTTGTTAGAGTCTATGTGTCAAGGTAAGTTCATGGAAAAAGATGAGGATCAGGGTTGGGAATTTTTTGAGGAATTGGCAGAAAAGACGATGTTGTGGGAGTCCACTAGGGAGCCTGTTAAGTCTAATGAGTCACCGAGTTCATCTTCTAGGGGTTTGCATGTAGTTAATAATTCAATTGCCACCGAGGCCAAGTTAGCTACCCTTACTAAGCGACTCGAAGCTTTAGAAACCATTGGATCTCCCTCACAAATGTCTATGTGTGCGAACTATAATTCTCCAAACCAAGCACTTCAAAATTTTCAAGAGTTGGAGCAAGTGAATGCTATGTTCCAACCAAGACCTAGAAATGACCCGTTTTCATAAACTTACAACCCCGGGTGGAGAAATCACCCGAACTTTTCATGGAACCAAGGTCAAAACTATCAACTGTCTCAACCCAACTTTCAAAAGCCCAATTCTAGCTCTTACCCAAATCAAAGTCTTGGTCCTTATCCAAACTCAACTCAAACACCTTTGAACCCACCCGGTTTTAATGATTCTGATAAGAGACTTAGTTCCTTAGAGAAGAGTATTGAGGCGTTGTTGAAATCACAAACGAATTTGACTCAATCCCAACAAACCTTCATGCAAACCATGACCCAAGATAGGCAAATCTTAAATTCCAATTCTCAAGCCATCTCTAAGTTAGAGGTTCAGATGAGTCAGTTAGCTAGCACGATTTGTGAGCGGGAGAAGAACCGATTTCCTAGTCAACCCGAGGTGAATCCTAAGTTTCCCATGAACCAAAGACCTCATGACAATGTGAATGTAGTTATTTCCTTAAGGTCTGGCAAGCAAGGTGATAACCAAGTGGGTGATAAGTTTCGTGAGGATGAGGAATCGACTTCTGAACCAAGTCATCCTTTTCCGGGTCCAAGTGGAGAAAAATCCGAGAATTCGAAAAGTCAAGGATCCACAAATGAACCGATCAATAAACCTTCTTCTGAAGAACCGGGTGAAAGAGTCTATAAACCCAAAGCCCCTTATCCCCAAAGACTCATTTCATCTAAGCAAACAGACCAATTAGACAAGATTTTGGAAGTCTTTAAGCAAGTCAAGATAAACATTCCTCTCTTAGATGCCATCTAACAAATTCCTTCTTATGCTAAGTGTCTAAAGGAGTTGTGTACTCATAAGCGCACCAATCATGTCCCGAAGAAAGCCATTTTGACATCACACGTTAGTTCGATCCTTTCAAATCAAATTCCCGTGAAATATAAGGACCCCGGTTGTCCTACTATTTCGTGTGTCTTAGGCGATACCTTCATCGATAAAGCTTTGCTTGACTTAGGAGCTAGTGTGAACCTTCTTCCATTTTCTGTCTATCAAGCCCTAGGTTTAGGAGAACTTCAAAAGACAAATGTTACACTTCAATTAGCGGATCGTTCTGTCAAAATTCCTAAGGGGGTTGTTGAAGATGTGTTAATTAAAGTAGGTGACTTTGTCTTTCCTGTTGATTTCGTGGTCTTAGAAACCGAACCGGTCAAGAACCCTAAGAACCAAATTCCTATCATTTTAGGAAGACCGTTTCTAGCCACTTCTAATGCCTTGATTAATTGCAGGAATGGATTAATGAAACTAACATTTGGGAATATGACCATAGACTTAAATATTTTTCATGTTGGAAAACAATCCGATGATTTTGATCAACCGATGGGAATCAATTTAATTGATGAAATAGTTGATCAAGATCTCATGACTCCTAGTGATGCTTTTGACTTTTGTTTAAAACACTTTGGTCAGGATTGGGATATTTCCAATTACACAAATGAGGTCAACCAAATGTTAGAGTCCACCATTTCTACAACTAATCAGGAGATCACACCTAGCCTTCTTTTCGAAGCTAGTGAACTCATTGAGACAAGCCCGCCAGAATTAGAACTCAAACCTCTTCCTAACACTCTTAAATATGCTTTTCTAGGACCTAACAATTCTCTTCCGGTTATAATTGCCTCTAATTTGACCGAGTCACAAGAGAAAGAGCTTTTAAGTGTGCTTAGAGAACATAAGGAAGCGATAGGGTGGAGTATCTCAGATATCAAAGGAATTAGTCCGGCTATTGTCCAACATAGGATTCACTTAGTTGATGATGCTAAGCCTGTTAGGGAACCCCAAAGGAGATTCAACCCTGCCATGATGGAAGTTGTTAAGAAAGAAATCCTTAAATGCCTCGATAATGGGATAATCTATCCCATTTCTGATAGTTCTTGGGTCAGTCCCGTTCATGTAGTGCCAAAAAAATCAGGTATTACCATAGTAACCAACGAAAATGATGAGCAAGTTCCTACTCGTGTTCAGTCAGGTTGGAGAATGTGCATAGATTTTAGGAAGCTCAATGCCGCCACTAGAAAAGACCATTTTCCTTTACCTTTCATGGACCAAATGTTAGAAAGGTTAGCGGGTCATTCTTACTATTGCTTTCTAGACGGTTATTCTGGGTATTTCCAAATCCCCATTGCTCCCGAGGACCAAGAAAAGACCACGTTCACTTGCCCTTTCGGAACCTTCGCTTATCGTCGATTAGCTTTTGGCCTAACTACTGGCCCTTCTACCTTTCAAAGGTGCATGACTAGCATCTTTTCTGACATGATAGGAGACTTTCTAGAAGTCTTTATAGATGACTTTTCCATCTTTGGTTCTTCTTTTCATCAGTGTCTACACCATCTCGACTTAGTCTTAAAAAGGTGTAAGGAAACTGACCTCGTTCTTAATTGGGAAAAATGTCATTTCATGGTTAAGGAAGGAATTGTTCTTGGTCACAAAATTTCTGAAAAGGGAATCGAAGTTGATAAGGCCAAAGTCGACCTTATTGCTAATCTCCCGCCACCAAAATCTGTCAAAGAAATTCGCTCCTTTTTAGGACATGCCGGTTTCTATCGACGTTTCATTAAAGATTTTAATAAGAAGGCTAGACCCTTGACCAACCTTCTTTCTAAGGAGGTCAAATTCGAGTTTACTAGTGAGTGTGTTCAATCTTTTGACCAACTTAAGAAAGAATTGACTTCAGCCCCGATCATCAAGTCCCCCGATTAGAATCAACCTTTTGAGTTAATGTGTGACGCTTCAGATTATGCGGTAGGGGCGGTGTTAGGTCAACGAATAGATAAGATACCTCATGTCATTTACTATGCTAGCAAGACCTTAAATGATGCTCAACTTAATTACTCCACAACTGAAAAAGAGCTCTTAGCAGTAGTCTTTGCCCTTGAGAAGTTTCGGTCGTATCTTATCGGTTCCAAAATCATTGTTTACACCGATCACGCAGCCCTTAGATACCTTTTCTCTAAAAAAGACTCAAAGGCCCGATTGATTAGATGGGTCTTGTTGCTTCAGGAATTTGACCTAGAAATTAGGGATAAGAAGGGTTCAGAAAATGTTGTTGCCGATCATCTCTCTAGATTAGTAGTGGATTCCACTATTGACTTACCCTTAAATGAATCTTTTCCCGATGAACACCTTCTTTCAATCTCTAGTCCTCCTTGGTTCGCCGATATTGTCAATTACCTTGCCACCGGTGAAATTCCTTCCAATTGGTCTAAGCAAGATAAATCAAAATTTTTCTCTCAAGTCAAACACTTCTTTTGGGACGACCCTTATATTTTTAAACATTGCCCAGACCAAATCATTAGGAGATGTATTCCAAACCATGAGGTTAGGAGCGTACTGTCCTTTTGTCATGACCAAGCTTGTGGAGGTCATTTTAGTGCTAAGAAAATAGCCGCGAAGATACTTTAGTGTGGTTTTTATTGGCCTAGTTTGTTTAAGGATGCCGCCGAATTCTGTTCCGCTTGTAGTAGGTGTCAACATTTAGGAAAGATCACTAGAAGAAACATGATGCCAATGAGTCCAATCCTTGTCATTGAGATTTTTGATGTTTGGGGAATAGATTTTATGGGCCCCTTTCCTAATTCATTTGGTAATCTCTACATTCTCTTAGCGGTTGATTACGTGTCTAAGTGGGTCGAAACCATACCAACTAAGACTAATGATAACAAGGTCGTCCTTAAATTCTTAAAAGAGAATATCTTTTCTCGATTTGGCACACCTAGAGCTATCATTAGTGACCAAGGCAAGCACTTTAAAAATCATCAATTTGAATCTCTCTTGAAAAAGTATTCCATCACGCATAAATTGGCCACCCCTTATCATCCTCAGACTAGTGGTCAAGTTGAAGTCTCTAATAGGCAAATCAAACAAATTTTAGAAAAGTCTGTCAACTCGAATAGGAAAGATTGGTCCATTAAGTTGAAAGATGCATTATGGGCCTATCGGACTACTTTCAAGACGATCTTGGGTATGTCTCCCTACAGACTAGTGTTTGGTAAAGCGTGTCATCTCCCTGTTGAACTTGAACATAGGGCCATGTGGGCCATTAGAGAGTTAAACTTTGATTTATCCACTGCTGATAGTCATCGGAAGTTGCAATTGTCTGAGTTAGAGGAAATGAGGAATGATGCCTATGAAAATGCTAAAATCTATAAAGAAAGAACTAAAGTGTTTCATGATAAATCCATCTTGAGAAAATCATTTTCTCCCGGTCAAAAAGTTCTTTTGTATAATTCTACGCTGCATCTCTTTCCTGGAAAGTTGAGATCTAGGTGGGAAGGACCATACATTGTTAAAACAGTTTTTCCTCACGGTGCTATTGAAATTGAAAATCTTAATAATGGTGACATATTTAAAGTTAATGGACAAAGGCTCAAACCATTTTTAGAATTGCCAATTGATCTCGAGGAAGAGGTCATCCACCTTGTCGATCTTTGAATAAAGTAAGTTTTCAGAATAAACTAGTTTTGCTTCTCCGTCATCCCATGTCAGGTATTATCTCTTCATGTTATTTTATCATATATCTCTCATTTGCATACATTGGGGACAATGCATGATTTAGGTATGGGGGAGGGTGCTAGTAATGTTAAAATTAAAAAGAAATACAAAAAAAATAGAAAATTAAAAATCCAAAAATAGAAATATTTAGGTTGAGTTGTCCTGTTCTCTATTTGAACTTTAGGACTAGTTGGTGTTAGCATTTGTTTTTAAAAAAATTATATATATAATGCCTTTTAGATAATTTGAACTTAGTCGAGTAAGGTTTTCTTTATGAAACTGGTGTCGAACGATTTTTACACCAAATTTCAAGACGGCACATATGCACAAGACCTTTGTTGGAAAGATTGTATAGGGATGTTATTCGATACCTGAGAGAGAACCCACATGTTAGAACAATGTCGAATCAATTTTTTGTGAAAAATAAATATATAGCCAAAAAAGAATAAGATGAAAATAAAAAAAAGAAAAAAAGCAAAAGAAAGAATAAACTACTTCAATACCCAATATTCCTCAAAATAAATAGATGAGATGATGGGCAAAAGTAGAATTGACTAGTCTTGTTTTGTGGCCTTTGTTACTCGAGTAATTAAGTCCGTTGGGGTATTTTAAAACCTAGTGCCCTAAGACCAACTGGTTTGGGAGTCACTGACCCAAAACTAGCTACATGGGTAACATAGAAAGCCTAAGAAAACAGACACCCGATTAAAAAAAAGGAAAAAAAAGAAAAAAGGCTATATATGAATTTGTGATATTTGGCTAGATACTTGTTTTAATAGAGATTGGGTCAGTTCAATATTGGTTGAAAAAGAGAAAATATTCTTATGCAGTTCATCTATCAGAGGCCTTAAATTCACTACACACCTTGAGATTTTTTTGTAAACATTTAGATTCGACACCAGTAGATTGATGTTACCTACAATTCGGCTATTATTAGAAAAGTCTTTTAAGGCATGTGTTTTACTTATAAAATCTT
Organism: Oenanthe sinensis; assembly: GCA_028671895.1. Taxonomy (NCBI): domain Eukaryota; kingdom Viridiplantae; phylum Streptophyta; class Magnoliopsida; order Apiales; family Apiaceae; genus Oenanthe; species Oenanthe sinensis. The sequence continues at coordinate 18,926,623 of CM053807.1, forward strand.
TTTGTTAACACCAGTGAAAACTAGAGTGAAAATTGAGTCAGGACAATTACTGAAATTATCTCTCAGATTTTATGGGTATATCTTCTGTAAACCCTTAGGAGACAACACTCCTCTTGTAGAGATCGTCTATGAGTTTAACGGGTTGGTAAACCTAAAATTACCCGTCACGCCTACGAAAAGTAGCTTAAGACTTTCTTAGTTAGCTTTTTAAACTTTTGATTTTACTCGAGGACGAGCAAAAGATAGGTACGAGGGCATTTGATAGTTGCATAATTTTGCATATTTTTATCCATATTTTATTGCTTGTCTTCACATTTTTAATTGGTTAATTGTCTTATTTCAGAAATTATAAAGAAATAAAGATATAAAGAAAGGAGGAGAAAAGATGATTAAAATGAGCAAAAAGGGCAAAAGAGGAAGCAAAGAAGAAAGAAAGACAAAGAAGGAAGAAGAAAAGGCAAAAAGAAAAGAAAATGAAGATTACCCTTCTACCCTTAAAACCCTACCTTGTGCCTATTTAAGCATCTCATTCTCACCCTTAGCCACTAACTTGGTCTATCTCTAGTTTTTACCCTAGTTTTAGTAGTAGTCTCTCTTTTAATTTTCTAGATCTAGTTTTTAGCTCTCTCAAATATTGTAAACACTTTTCATATTAATGCAAGTCTTTATTTTCTTTTATGCTAGTCTTCATCTTATCTTCTTTAAGTCTTAATTTATTTTTATGTTAGTCTTCATCTTATCTTCTTTAAGTTTATGGCTATGATATCTTTCTAAGTACCACAAGTTGTATACTTGGGAAATGAAAGGAGCCTTTTAGATTAATATTCTAGATCTAGTTTACTTATCTCTCTACTTTACTCCTTAGTTTTATTGTTTATTATCTTGTCATGAGCCCCTTTAAATCTCTATTTTAAATGTGGGTTCAATGATTTAGATCTCTAAATTTATTATTATTAGTTGTTTTTTTATTCTAGATTGTAGAACTAGTTTTGGTTGTTGGGTTTGATATTTACTTGTAGTTGTTTAAATATTTTAGATATAGATCTAGTTGTTGGTAGTGTTAAAACTTAGCTCTTTAAATTTTAGATCTACTTTGATATTTTACTTGTCTCATTCACCTTTATGGCTATGACCCATTTCAATTTCATCAAGTAAAAAAGTAAAGTACTTGAGAATTGAAAGGAGCCTATTTAGTTTAATGTTTTTAGATCTACTTTTCTTTTTATGTTGTAGTTGAACCCCTTTTAAATCTCCATTTTATTAGTGGGTTTGATATTTTAGAGCTAAATTTATTTCTTGTTGGGTGTTAGAATTTAGATCTACTTTTTAGTTGTTAGATTTGTTAAAATAGCTTTAATGGTTTGATATTTTAGATGTAGTTTTGTTTTTGAGTTGTATTGAATTTTAGATCTAATTTTAGTAGTATTAATTATGGTCTTTAGTTTGTAGATCTAGATTTAAAAGCACTAGTCTTCCTTTGTCCATTTTTTTTTATTTGTCAAGTATTTTAATTAATGTTTAAAGTTTAGTTAGTTTCGTTACTTGAATTTTTAATTAGCTTATTATCATTCCTTTTTTTGTCCTTGGTTAATAACTCATCTCAAAATTAATTAGTCTAAATCGCCTAAATTGAAAATTAAAGTTTTTGTAAAAATAATTTTAGTCCTTGCGGAACGAATCTTTAAATTATTAAAACGATGTGAATTGTGCACTTGCAATTTAAAATGTATATTTTTAGCACATCAGTTTCCCATATTTGCTTGGCACTGGTGCAGTTGACAATGTTGTTGTACATGACATTGTCAAGTGCCTCAATGATAATAAATTGTAAGCAATAATCAAGAGATACTTTTTCCTTCTCAGTATCAGTGTAATCTGAAACCTTTTTAGAAACCCAGTAGGCTAGTATAGTTTCACCATCTACTGTGGTTTCAGGTACATATGTTTGTGGGACGAAAGGACCATTCTCCAGGATTCCATGATAGAGTGGGTGGCAGTCTTTATGAACAGCATCATCTTTCTTTTCTAGAGGTTGTAATGTTCTTTGTCAAAGGTGGGTACTTTAATACTGCTTACTTTCTGTGCACTCATTTTTAGATCTTTTCAGGTTATGTATGTTTAACATGCCGCTCTGATACCAGTTGTTAAACAGTATGAGTGTTGCAGAAGGTGTTAGTAATTGTGCTCTAGAGACAATACTTTTTATATTTTAAGGAAAATATTTATTATTAAGGATTATGTTTTATTGATTATTATTTATTTATTTTGTTTTATTTACTGCGTAATAAATTGAAAGCATAATAAATATCCTTGGAATTTTGATACGTATTATATATCTTTAAGTATGTGACTTAAAAATGAGATTATATGAATAGTATCTTATTCCTAAATTTCCCTACTCGAGTATTATTATTTAAGGACAATAATAATGCACAAAGACTGGTATGTTTCTTGACAGATGACCACATCTCATTGGTCATAGGTATGGTGATACTAAAGTCAAGAACATAAGTGCATGTCTCAATGCATGGCACTGGAATGACCCGCCGTGAGATTCTACATGTTAAATAAGTGTCATAAGTAATTCTCACTGTGATAATGGTTTAATGATCCTTAGACCTGAAATCATTATACTTTTATTCGAGAATTAATATACTTTGATTACATTAAAAGTTACCTTTGATCGGGTGATGATAAAAGTGGACATTGGGTATATTATGAATCGTATGAGAAATATGAATGATCTAGATGGGATTTAATCCTCCTAATTTTAGGAGTGATATTATTGGCTTCTTGTTTGAGTGAGACTATGAATTGCACGGCCGTGCTCAAATGTTGATTTGATTTTAATAGTCTACTCATCGATCAAGAAAATAAAGATTAACTTATGAAGAGGATGACACGAGACATGCCTTGAGTTTAATATATAATATCAAGATTAAAGAAATTATATTACATGGAACATTATTTACGAAAAGCTTAATCGAATCACCGATTTATTATTATTACTTGGGTAGCAATGATGTATTACTAGATGCCGCTCATTGTTTACAATTTTAATTAGATATTAAAATTGTTGCCAACGTAATAATAACCTACAAGGTCATACACAAAGAACGCTTGAAGGAGAAATAATTTAAATTGTGAATTTAAATTAAATAAGTAATTTATTTTATTTATGATATTAATTAAGTATGACTTAATTAATTATATAAATAGAATAAATGAATTATTTAAACTAATTCCAAAATTAAAAATTAATTAATTAAGTGTGACTTAATTAAATAATTTAGAATTTCGGATTAATATTAATTATAATTGGATTATAATTAGAAAACTTATTCCTCTCTCTATATAATCTCTTTATGGGCTGATTTAATTTAAGAGACATATTTTTACTAAAATCCTAGTCGTTTTGAGAAAAGAGGAAGATAGAGAGAGAGAAATAGTTTTCGGGTGCTAGTACACATCAATCCTTCATGAAAAGTGTTCGTGTGGATACCGTAGAGCGTAGATCGCGAAAGCGGGATACGTGGTGATTAACCAAGCTTTGGACCTCTATTAATCTTCCATTAATGAACTATTAAAACTTCTAAAGGTATTTATTCTTTATCTCCGAATTAAATCTTTTGTTTTCGCATGGATCCTGCAGAGGGTTTCGCTATTTTGATTTATTTTTCACGTTTATTCCGCAGCGTTTGTTCCTCGAAACCCTTCAGAAGGGGTGGGTTGAATGCAACTTAATAAATTTTAAAAACTTTTGGTAACAACAAACAAAGGCAAATGTATTAAGTTACAAAACAACAGACAAGCTATGGACACACAGTGTTTTACTTCAAAAATTAATATTATTAATTTTTGTTGCTACAACTGATTGTAAAGGATTTCTAGCTTCAATAGATACAATAACAAGGGATTGCTAGAGTTTCTATGCTTGAGAAAAGTTAAGCTCAGTTGTGTGTATTTTAGAAAGTGTTTGTGAGATGTGTGTATTTACACTACAACACATATCTCACTTACAAGTACACTTTCTCTTGTTTCCTGGACAATACTCGAAATGGTAATCTCACTTTTTCTTCATAAGTCTTGTCTTCATTCCAAATGTAGATAAAGGTACTATGTGAGGATTTGACATTCTTGACACCATGAGCACTCTTCACCTTTTTACTTACTTTATCTCAAGTTGCAATTGTAGACTTGACAGACTAGGTAGAAACGTCAAAATCAATATGTGAATGACTTAACCTAGTCTGCTACTTGAAATTGACTGTCAGCTTCCATGAAAGTTACTATCAACCTTCAGCTTCACTTTGGTGACAGCATCTTTGTTACCACAAACTTTACTGTCAGGAACACCAGTCTTCTAAAACATGTTGTCATCCAAAGGTACAGTCAACTATTCCGTCAAACATGCTGTCAACTCTCCCCACCAAAGCTACTGTCAAAAAACTTGTTGTCTTGAATCTTCAGTCTCCGCCAAGTTTACTGTCAAGGGATAGTTGCTGTCAATAAAACTTGCTGTCATAGAATCTTCATTCTCCGTCGAGTTACTGTCAAGGAATAGTTGTTGTCGTCTGTTTCCAAAAGTTGTTATCACTCGAACATGCTGTCATAGGCTCGAGAATGTAGAATGTTACTGTCATAAATTTGATCTATGTTGTGCATGAACATTTTGTGAACTTCTACCTCATTGATCATTTATTCCATTTACATATGACAGTAACTATTGATACTTACTATCACATACTTGACTAATTGAGCATCTTTATTGCAAGTGGCATTTTAAACATACTGTCAAACTATATATGACAGTATGTTTTTACTTAGTTAATTATTAATTAATCTAAGTAAATATTAGTTGATTACATTGATAGAACCACAATCCATAACATATTTTCAATTCATTTTGAATTATTTAAATATTATTTAATTTTGATTAAATATTATTTAAATATTTTGATTCATTTAAAATTATTTAAATATTGATTAAATACTTTCAATTCTTTCTGGATTATTTAAATATTATTTAATATTGATTAAATATTATTTAAATATTTTGGGTTCATGTAAAATTATTTAACAATTAAATAATCTTGATTAAATCCTAATTTAATATTTTAATTCTTTTAAATCCTTTTGATATTATTCGAGGACTATTCTAGGTCTCATAATTATTAATCAAATATTTATTTATTCTTTAAAAATATTCTAGAGCTATCTAAAATTCTTTAAATATTATTTTTTATTAAATAATAAATATTGAGCTATGACTCAAATATTCCGTAATTATTTTTTAGTCGATAAGTCCACATTAGGGAAGAAATATTCAGCTTTGACATTCTTCCCATATATACTTGTGCCATTACGGGCCAGTATTTTACTTTATCAAGTATTCTTCACTTAGTAATTTTATTCCTTTATCGTGACTCCCCGGTCGTGTTCGTGAGTCTTCTTGATTCAATTGATTTATCTTATTGTTTAGTTGAGTAAGAGTCAACCCAAATATATAAAAGATTACTTCCACATAATTTCGGAAGTAAATCTTCCTTTGTAACAGAATAGCTGACAATCGTGCGTAAAGATATTGTTGATGTCAAGTCAAGCATTCTCCTCAAAACAGAAGATATCCAGAATGTTCAAAAGCTCATTGCTGAGGATATGAAGGAAATTGCCAATACAAATGAGAGAATTGATGATGTAGAAAAGAGCTTGACACAGAGAATAATAGAAAATGAAGAAATCTCCTCTAAGCGCTTCCACGAGCTAGATGATGGGATGGTACATTTGAATGAAGGGAGAAGCAGGTCTATCTGAACATGGAAAAACTTGTCAAATCATTTGAAGCTTCTAAATCTGTAGAGGATCCCTCAACGAATGGGAGAAAGAAAAAGAGAAAGTAGTTGAAGGAGAAGGGGATACGAAAGAGAAAGGCAAAGCCAAGCTATATCCAGAAGATCAAGATCAATTTGAGTCATATGTTCCAGAAGAACATTATTATCCTAAAGATCAATTCATTGATGATAGTGCTCAAGCTGACACTTTAAATCCTAACTACTGCAGAGCTGAGGAAGAAACTGCCTTTGATGAGGAATTCTTATTTTCTAAAGAGAAAGAGTCTGATCCTGCCTATGAAGAGGCCATGAAGAAATTGAAAGAAGACATCAAGGTGAGCAATGCTAAAACTGAAAAACTGAAAGCTCTAGTCAAGGAAAAAAGACAGGCTAAAAAGGAAGTAAGCCTAGAGAAACAGAACCTTTGGGCTATTGTTATGAAAGAGAAGAAGAAAGATGTGCAGCTAAAAATAGGAAAGAAGTGGGACACTGCCAGAGAAATTATGGATAAACTTCAGAAGGGTCCATTTGAAGACAAGCACTTGAAGTCAATTATTGATCGTTTGGAAAATTCAAATGACAGCACTAACAATTTTATGAAGGCCCTGAAAGAAGAAGTTGGCTATATCACTGTGATAGTTGATCACATTCTCGACGATTGGAAGATATTGGTCTACACTAACAGAAATGGCTCATTCAGAGCCTCTATGGAGTTCTCCAGACAAAGATCTCTATTAGTGGTATGGACTCTGTTGAACAAGGTAAAAAGGAGTTTAAAAGAGAATGAGCTTCTGAGAGATAGACTCAAAGATTTTGCAAGAGTTGTCAGTCCTCAAATCATATTTGATCCTTATGAGGTAAGATTTTACACTAACAAGTTTTATCAAATCATGAAACTAGATGATGAGTCATTGAAAGGCTATCAAGTCAAATACATGATTGAGGTTGAGACGATGCTCAGAAATAAAGGTTTCAGAACTCAGGAGAAGTTAGATGCTGCTGAAAAGATCCAGAAATACTGTTTGTCAAAGAAGATTCCATCTTACATCCGGAAAATGTCAAAGATAGATTCAAATCAGTCATTTAATGTTTAAGAAGAAGAAGAAGATCCTGTTAAGTGGGAAGTTTAATGGAAATTAGCACGAGCTGAGCAGAGAAGGTTGTATGGAGAATCCACTACAACAGGAACATCAGCTACTGAAGACCTACCAAGGACACATGTGCATAAAGGTTCAAACCTAGAAGAAGGTGAAGTTGATACCTCTGAAAATGCTGAAGACTGAAGAGATAGATAAGTCGAGATAGAATCTATGTAATATTTATTCAGTCTAGATGAACATCTATCTTGTATTTATATTTCAAATATGAATTTGGAAAATTGTTAAATATAATACCAGAACTTTTTTATTATTTACAGTTCTTACATGTTGTATTACTTTCTTAGTTGTTAGTTGAGTCATCCTCTAGAAATTTGTGTGTTAAATGTTTAACAATAAATAGAGGGAGATTGAAAGACATATGACTAGGCCTATTTGTAATAATTAGATGAAAACTCAACTCAGATAAGAAAAAATAGTAAATAATAATTATGATAACAGGAATCAGGTTGAAGAAAGTAAATTAGACACAAAGAATCAGATTGTCAGAAGTATTTTTATGAAGTTGTTACTTTTCACCGGAAGAAATTCATTAATATGTTCAAGCATCGGTGAAAAATAAAGAAGTAGTATTTTAGAAAAGTTCAGAAGATATAGAAGATTCCAAGTGGCTATTATAAAAAGATTCCAAGAAAAGAAATATTAAAAACAAAACAAGAAGCGAGAACAAGACAGAAGATCACAGCTTTTAAAGTTAATAAGTGAAAAATATTTATTTTAGTATGACACAAATGAACCAAACAGTACATTTGTGTGTCAACTAATTTAATAAATATTTATCACATAGCTCAAGTGATTTTCAAACAGAAGATAGTGAAGACAGGAATACTCAAGTCAAATCTACAGTGATTGTTCAGTGAATGGACTAAATGAATTCTACTATCAAAAGTTAATTAATTATTTAATTTATATACTTAAATTAATTCATCTTGAATTGATTTAATTTATAAATTATTTAATTAATATTGGTGGAATTAATTAAGTTAAAAAGAGCTTTTTATTTATCATTTAAAGAAAGCCTTGTTGCACTAACATAAAAAGTCTTACCGAAATATTTGATTAAGACTTTAATTAAAAGTCTTATCGAATTAATTCAACAAAACTTATAAAAAGTCTTACCGAATTAATTCAATAAAACTTATAAAAAGTCTTACCGAATTAAATCGGTAAGACCTTTTAAAAATCTTACCGACCATTCAAAAGTTCTACCGAGTGAAAAAGTCTTGTCCAAATAATTTGAAAAGTCTTAAAGGATATTTTATAAAGTCTTTATGATTTTTTAAATAAGTTTTATTCAAATGTCTTGCTAGCTTCAACTTCTATAAATATGAGGTTCTTGTCTTCATTATTTATGTTGTTGAAAAAACATTCAAATTCAGTAATTTGTCTACATTATAAAATTCACAGACTTTCTGTGCTGGTTTTGAATATAATTTTTAAACAAGAACAATTCATGTCAAAATCGTTCTAGAATATTTTATCAATTATAAACACTTTTCATCATATTAATTTTGTAATATTTTTTAAATTTAAAATTATATATTCTACTTGAACAGTATTTCATTAAAATTAATATTTCGTGATTATTTAAAATATTATTTTTGAATCCAAAATTTAGATATTGTATTCAACTCCCTTTCGACAATATCAGGGACTGACAACTTTGTATGATCTTCTCATGTTGGAGTGGGGTGAAGTTTATTCACCCCGTTATCTATAAAATTATAACTAAATTAACTTAAAAAACAAGTATGATAAAAATAAGGAAAAATCAATTAAGACATATTTAAACTATATGACATTTGAGTTTATGTCCTTAAATTATTTTATTTAAGGACTTAAACTTAAAAAATTATATAGTTTAAAAACTCAATTATGGGGGAAAAATAATTGAAAATTTTAAACTCAAAAAGGCATATTCTCTCCATTCCAAAATAACTGTCTTATTTAATTTTTTGTAATAGAGAGTATAATTTAAGAATGTCCTAACCGATTTTTCTCAAAAATAAACTTTTTGTGGGAAAAAATACCACCAAATCAACCCACCAGTTTCTCCCACGAACCAGCCCTAAATTTAGTGCTTTAATAGAAAAACACACTTGTGTACAACTTTTTTGTACAACTTTTTTAATTGTTCATCCCCTCTTTACCTTCCTTCCACCCCTACTCTGCAACACCTTTCTCTCTCCTCAATCCTTTTATCTCCAACAGGTGCACATATATTAATACGTACAAATATTGTATCTAAATATTCTAAAACATACGTCCATCCATGTAACAACTCGTTATTGACCCTTTGGTGTTTTTGGACTATATTTTTTGTTACAGAGTAAACAAATATATGGAGTACTGCATGGAAGAAAGAGCATTAAAGTCAAGTTTGTTGTCTCAATTAACCATGAAATCAACCACCCAACAAGTTTTTATTGATGATGTTTGGTGTGTTACGGGACTTAACAACGTGTGTTGTGATGATTTCTCTGTTGATGATCTTCTTGATTTCTCCGGCAATGATTTTAGCGACACTTTTCTTAAACAAGATGATGAAGAGAAAGACTGTGTTTCTGTTCATGATGATAATACTTCTTCAAATTCGGTCAATTCTCGTAATTCCAGTGACTTTGCCTCTCTTCACGCCGGCGAACTTACTGTTCCGGTAACCATGTTAATTTGAATTTTATATATAACAAAATGTGTCGGTAAAAATGAGTTCTAAATTTTATTATTTTTCAATTTTTTAACTTATAATATACTTATTAGCATAATTGGATATTTCAAATGTGAGAGAACTATTCACTCTGGCTAGAGAATTTTTTAGAACAAATAATTATTTATAAGGTTATAAATCAAATTATTTAGAAAAAGGGAACTTATAAATTAATTATGAAAAAATAAAATGACCAGTCGTCGTATACACGTTCTTTTACTTGTAAATTGGTAAAAATTGAAGATGCACATGTACGAAATTTTAATTTTTTGTGTGAGATAATTTTTAAAATATCTTGTAAATTTTGTGTCTAAAGATGTAAACAAGTAGATAACAAATTAGATTTTATTTACGTATTTAAATTCTAAAAATTTGTGATTTAAAATAAATATTCAACCAGAGCACGCAGTTGTAACATTTGTATTTATGATTTTGTGTATTTTCTTTTCTAATTGTTGTTTGATAAATTTAAAATCTTAATTTAATAGGTTGAAGAAATGGAGAGTCTGGAGTGGTTATCTCAAATCGTTGATGATTCTGTCTCTGGGATGTCTTTGTTGTGCTCCGCCGGAAAATTTCCCGGCCACAGGTCTGAACCGGACCGGAAGAGATTCACGGTTTTGGACTTACCATACCCGGTTCACAAAAAACTCAGAACTAAACGGCTCAGGACAAGTTGCAAAGCTTGGTCCCGGGGCCTACTTTTAGTCACCGAGTCATTTTCAACGTCCTTGTCTTCTTATCAAGACTCAGCAGTTTCGTATCCGGTTCACGTAATGGAATCATTCGGTTTGGTTGAAAAACCGCCGGCAAAGAAACCAAGAAATATCGCAGCTGGCGAGAGTAGTTTAAGTGGGGCCCAAACATTTCGAAGATGTAGTCATTGTCTTGTTCAGAAGACCCCACAATGGAGAACCGGTCCACTAGGTCCCAAAACTCTTTGTAACGCATGCGGTGTCCGGTTCAAGTCCGGTCGGCTCTTCCCGGAGTATAGACCGGCTGGGAGTCCCACTTTTTCCGGTGATGTTCATTCAAATAGTCACCGGAAAGTATTGGAAATTCGCCGGAAAAAGGAGAAGACGATGGAGAAAGTAGAAAACCGGTTCATGCCAATGGTTCGGAGTTTTTAAGAAGTTGGATTAGGGTTAGATGGTAGACCGGTTTAGTTTGATCCGGTTCAACGTGTACAGCTTTTGTGTTCTTGTTGGATAGGTTTGGAAGGCTTGGATATGTAACCTAGATTAGCCTAGATTAGGGACTTTAATTTAGGTTTAAATTTCTATTATTAATATCAAGGTTTCTAATTATTTAAATGAAGGAAGTTTTCATAATCAATTTCTACTAAAATTTATCTTTCACTGCTGAAACTTAATTTTATAAATTTATGTATATTAAACTTATTTAAAAATTCTTAAATATAAAATTAATTGTGTAATTTAAACAGCTCTACGATCTAAACTTAAAATATTGAAAGTTTATTAATTTGTGTGGCAGTATTAGGACTGATATTTATTTTTTTATTTATTTTAAAAACTTAAATAATTTAGAGTTTCTTGACACTAATGTGTATTCAACTATTTTAAATAAACAAATCTCTATAATATACCCTCACAAAAAAAATCTCTATAATATACATATTTTAAAATTTTACTACAACAAACTAACTTGTTAAAAGACTATTAGAATAGAACTAATTATATTAAAAACATATTTCAATCGAACACATATAATCACTATAATTAATCACATTTCTAAGATATATATATATATATATTTTAACCAATTTATTTATTTAAAAATTCTTTTTAGATATAAATATTATAGAAATAAATATCCAATAATTGAATATAAATAAAATATTAATAAAAAAATATAAAGATAATAAATGTATATATATATATTATATAATATTTCTATAGTATGAGCTATGAGGTTAAATTAGTAATACAAATAAATATAATATCGGAAACATCTAAAGCATTAAAGAGTAGGAAATATATTACGTCAAAATTTATAAAATATTATTTGTATAGATATTATTTGTATATTATTTGAATATAGCCATATAGACATATAGGTTTCATCATCATTGCAATTTCTTTCGTTTTACAACTTATTTATTTTGGAATTAAAGTTTGAATTGAATTTTCAAATTTGTTTGTCGGTTTCTCACTTTCCTATGAATATAGGCATATATAACTAGTGGAAAAAAACTTACGCATTAAATAAACTCTTATATTATTTAAATAATAAACGTAGTGCAATTATTATCATAATGGGCCCAACGTATTAGTGGGCCATGATGAAATCAGTGGGTTTGAAGAGCACTAAATATGCATGGTCTGTGGGCTTTGTTGGAAAAGAAATATCTAAACTAATGGACGAGTCACGAGTCATGACAACTTTACTGCCTGCTGAGATTAGTGCTGACTCGGTCTCTTTTATCTACGGCCTGACCTAGGAAGTCTATAAAAGTCAATAGAATCTGGCCCAATTCACAATTTTTTACCTTTCAAAATATGAAGAAAAGAACCTGTGTACTTTTAAGAATAAAAATTTGTTTTCCTGATCCTTTATATGAATTATTTTATTTTTTCATATAAATTTAGATAATTTAGTTATATGATTTAAAATAATATTTTTAATATTTTTTAAAAATATATATTATTTATTATTCTAGCTTATAATATGTGAGGCACAGATACTCGACATCTTATTAATACTATATTTTAACATGTGCGATGTACATATATTTTGTTTTATTAATTAAATTATTTATTTTACAATTATTAATATTATTAAAAATTTTAAAAGTATTAATATATTATAATTATATTAATTTTTTAACTTATTTAAATTATATATTTTTACATCAACCCAATTAAATATAAATAAGAAATTATAAAATATTAAAAATAAATATGCACATCACACAAAATATAAATTTATATTATTGATAAATAAATACGTAAAATTTTGTGATTTGAAATATCATGGACATGATTTTTTAATATATCAAACATATGTTCAATATATTTAAGAATATACATATTATATTTAAATATATTTTTAATAAGATCTCTATTATGTTTATTTTATATAAAATTTAATAGATATTGTGGTATATGAGATATAATATATATGTATATGTTAATAATATGATAATATGATTATTCATTTAAATAAGTTTTTTATATTATTAGAATATCAATATTTTAGTATTAATTGCAATTTATAAATAATTATATAATATATATAATTTAAATCTTGCTTAAAAAATAATAGATGTTACTATATTGCGAATAAAATTTAAAACTTTAAGTTAATATTTAAAAAAAAAGATTAATGCATAACAATTACCGTCATAATATTTTTTACATTTCACTTTTTCATACTAATATATTATAAGTTTTTATTGAACCAAATATATTATTTCATATCAATACTTAATGCGTGTTATGTTAATTCATCATGTGTAGTAACATTATTTTAGAAATATAAATGACTTTTAATTATAAAATTAGTTATTAGTAGTTCTCAGTTATTAAAAATTAATTCAATATAATTTTCTCATATATAAATTAATTAAATTTAAAAAATGCATTAATATTTATTAATTTATAGTATTTCAATATTAATTTGATTTATTTTATTTATCAAATAGCATGATTTAAAGTATGTGATAACATGTTTTTAATATAATATTATATTTTATAGTAACAAAATAGAATGTCTATTTAATATCTTATGCTAAGGTTGAACTCTTAGACGGAGAACTCAAATAAATAATTTTAAAAAAAAACTAATTTCTTTAATTTGATGCAAACCAATGAATTAATAAGTTTTCTGAGTTCTTAATATAATAAATTTTCATGTAAATGTAAATGGTTCTCTGTATAAAATTACCCTAATATTTGATATAATATATTAAATATTTTTATAGAAAAAATTTGGATAAAAAAAACTTCAATTCTTCCTCTCACAAGAAACATTTACGGCATCTCTGCATCTCTTTATATGTAAAACCTAATACTATCTCTACTCTAAGCTAATAATGATGCATAATGATGTCCAATATATGATATGTCTCCATATAAATCTAATATAAAAAGTATTTTAATATTTTCAATCAATTATAAAAAGGTTTCCTAAACAGAATAGAATTCTCAGATAAAAATTCATAACTGTGTTTTCTGTCTAAATTATGTTCTACTCCCGTTGGATTTTTAACCACCTCAGTATTAAATATAGTTGTGTAAGATTCGCGTTAGTGTAAAATCGTCTAATTCTGATTTCTGAAACTCAAAATATGGCTCAAACAATGTATGTCGTGCAAGTAACAGAATAATTATGAATTTTCTTTTTAATTTAACTACAAAATAGCTTTTTTAATTCAACTTTATATATTACTAACATATCTAATAGAGTTTGAGTTATAATCTGAATCGAGTTAACACAAATTATAGTTGTTAGGAATCTTAATAATAATTATAACTTATAAATAATTAGTATATAATATTATGTAGTTGTTACGAATCGAACATTTGACTTTTGCCGGTATTTGGATAAGATCAATTTTACTCTTATTATATATAGGATATAATTTTACAATTATATATTTATAATATGTTTTCAATAATTAATACATTAACATACAAATCTAAATTATTAATATACTAAAAAAAATATGTGAAATAAATTATAATTATTATATTTATATATTTTCCATGGTTACTTTAAATTTATGTAATATGTAAAAACAAATTATATTATTTAATGTATTAATTAGTTTATATTGTGAAATTGTTTTATATAATTTATATTAGTTATGAATTTATGATTGTATGAATAGTTCTTTGATTTTGATTAAGGGATACACTTTTGGGATTATAATATGAGAAATTCTAGGGATTCCAAAAAAAATTCCAAATGTTGAGTTGTCACATAGATAAATGATAACTTTTCTAATAATAATATGGGACCCCGCGTGTATATATATGCGCCCACAAATCAAAACTAGTCATGTGTCATGTCACATCATTTGAGAAAATTTTTGGGGTTGTTGGATCAAATCAAGCCTACCTTGTACTAAATGTTTGTCTTGTTTTGAGAATTTCTAGATTCTCTGTACCAGGGCAAATGACTTAATTTATCTCATGTATCTTTGCAGTTAGAAGCATATTTGTTAGGAATGCAAACACTGATGATTGTCAGAGAATACTAAACAGAGTTTATGCTGACGTCATCAGAGTTTAAGGAAGCTGTCGGTCAGAGTTTACTCTATCAGAGAATACTCAATCAGAGTTTACTCTAACAGAGAATGCTCAAATCAGAGAATGACAAACCGACAGAGTTTAGCTTCAGAGTCTACCAAAAAAGGAAACAGACAAATCAGAGTCTGATTTGGATAGTAAGAAGGAATTCAAGTGCAAGTCTAATTACCTTATTAAAGCTATTCTTATCATAATCTGTTTTGTAATTGTATTTGTAGCTGTGTCTATATAAACACAGAGATAGGTTATAATTCAATGTTGAATTCATTAAGCAATAGTTATATAACCTAGCAGCTCTTAAGAACATTATTTTCTTGAGAGAGTTTTGTATTCAAGATCATTAATAATACAAAACAGTATTCCATTCTATATACTTGTGTTCATAATCGATTATTCTGGGAAACAATTGGTATCAGAGCAGGCAGTTAATTACGACTTAAAAAGATCAAATAATCATGTCTGGTAACAAGTATGAAAGCATCAGGATCCCTATATTGAAGAAGGCTGAATATCCTACATGGAGGGTGAAGATGATGATGTTCTTGGAAGCAACTGATCCTGATTATTTGGACAGAATTCATACAGGACAGTATCTACGATTGTGGAAGGAAGACAAATCCCTGAGTATTACACCTTAAAGGACAAGAAAGAATGGACCAATGAAGAAAAACATGAAGTCTTGAAAGATGCAAAGGTAAGAAATATTTTGCATAATAGTCTTGACTCTGTAATGTCCAACAGGGTAATAGCATGCAAAACTGCCAAAGAAATCTGGGATGCACTGGAGGTTCAATGTCAAGGAACCAAGGAGATAAAGAAAAATAGAAGATCTGTTCTAATCCAAGAGTATGAATACTTTGAGGCTAAGCAGAATGAGTCCCTCACAGATATTTATGACAGATTTCTAACTCTGTTGAATAACTTGGCTTTGGTGGATAAAGTATATGACAATGAAGATTCAAACACCAAATTTCTGAGGGCTCTTCCAGAAGAATGGGATCTGCAGACATCCTTGATTAGAGACAGGGCTGATTTGGATGAGATGTCATTAGATGAAGTTTATGGCAAATTGAAAACTCATGATCTGGAGTTACAGCAAAGAAGAAACAGAAAAAGTAGCAAGGCAAAATCTATTGCTTTGAATGTTGAGGCCCAGATTGAAGAACCTACAAAAAAAGTCCTTAAAGCCTCAACAAGAAAAGGAAAAGCTGTAATCAAAGAAAGCAGTGAATCAGAGTTTGAGGCAAACTCTGATGAAAACTCTAATAATTCTTCAGACTCTGACATGATGGAGATGTTTGCTATGTTTGTCAAAAGCTTCAAGAAATACAAAAAAATTAAGAAGCAAGGAAACTATCAGAAGAAGCATAGTGAGTCAGACAAGAAAGACAGATTCAGAAAAAGAGAAGATAGAGATGGAAAATCAAAAACTCTTGATAAATCAAAAGTCAAGTGTTACAAGTGCAACAAGATGGGACATTTTGCTACTGAGTGCAGAAGCAAGGAATCTGGGAAAGCTCTCATCATATCAAAGAAAGATTGGATGGATTCCTCAGACTCAGAAGAAGAAACTAACTATGCTCTCATGGCAAACTCTGAGTCTCCCATCTTAAACTCTGAAAAGGTACCAAACTCTGTTTTCACTTTTGATACTAAAGATATTCATGAATTAAAGTCTTTTCTTAGAAATTTACATGTTAGCTTTAAGTCACAATCTCTTGAGAATGAAAGATTAAAATCTGAGATACAGACTCTGAATGCTAGGAATGACTTTCTTGAAACTGAACTTATACACATGCTTAGCTTTAAGAAAGACTGTGAGAATGCTATACACATGCAAACTCAGTTGGAAATACAAGTCACATATTTGAAAACTGAGATAACTAAGGAAAAAGAGACCTTCAGAGTTTGGACAAACTCTGGTAAAAAGGTCCAACAAATGCTTTCTGAAAAGAATTGGACATCTGCCCTAGGTTATGAATCTGATAAAGAATTTCACACTAATTCACACACAAAAGGAACATTGACTAAACCTGTGAAGTTTGTTAGAGCTAATGATTATAAGAAAACTCTCCCTGAATGCTCTAAAAACAATGGTGTGCCAGATGCTAAAAAGATAAATATAGGATTACTTTAACATAAGCAACTTAAAGAAAAGTTGAAGGCAGTCACTAATAAAACTAAAAAGGTGAAAAGAAATAGGAATGGAAAAGTAGGAATTACTAAGGAGAATAACTACATGAATATCCCTGATGCTCCTAGGAAAACCTGTTTTACTTGTGGTAATTCTAATCATCTTGCTATTGACTACAAACAAAAGAAAAAGAAAGAACTTGAAAAACCTGGGTTTGAGGCTAGAAAACAAACAAGATCAAATCCCTGTTTTCACTGTGGTAGTTTATGGCATTCTATTTATAAATGCAAAGATTATCATAATTTGTATTACAATTCTTACAAACCACAACCTCAAATGAGTAATTCTCCAAAACATACTGTCAAGCAAAAATATGTGATAAAGACTGATAAAAGGAGTGTAAACTCTGACAGTACAAACTCTGTAAATGCTAACTCTGATCATGTAAACTCTCTTAACACAAACTCTGACAAAAGAACTTCTGCTGTAAAAGTTAACAAGTTTTCAAAGAAAGGACCCAAACTAGTTTGGGTCCCCATAATTACTAATTAAATTGCATTTACTGATTGCAGGGAAACATGAAGAACATTCTAGTGATTGATAGTGGATGTTCTGCACATATGACTGGAAATAAATCCCTGCTTTCAGAGTTTGAGGAGAAGCCTGGCCCAGCAGTATCTTATGGAGATGGCAACATAGGAAGAACACTGGGATATGGCAACATAGTGATTGGAAATGTCATCATTGAGAAAGTAGCTCTGGTTGAAGGACTCAAACATAATCTGCTAGGTGTGAGTCAAATGACAGACAAAGATTATTCTGTGGAATTTCATGGAACTCATTGTGAAGTGAAAAGCAAGAAAAATGGAAAAATAGTTCTTATTGGCCACAAACATAACAATTTATTTGAAGCTAGCTTGGATATTAATTCTAATAGTTCCTTAACCTGTCTACTTGGAAAGGCATCACCAATGGAAAGCTGGAATTGGCATAAAAAGTTGTCACCTAAACTTTGGAAACATTAATGAATTGATAAAGAAGGACCTAGTTAGAGGTCTTCCAAAAGTTCAATTTCATCCTGATGGACTCTGTGATTCATGTCAAAAGGCCAAACAAAAGAAGACATCTTTCAAGAGCAAAACTGAAAATTCAATTGATCAACCTTTTCATCTATTGCATCTTGACTTATTTGGTCCAGTCAATATCATGTCCATTGGAAAGAAGAAATACACTCTGGTAATAGTTGATGATTTCACTAGATTTACTTGGGTGTACTTTTTGCACAAGAAGGATGAAACTGCAGAAACAATCATTGATCATATTGCAATGATTGAGAATGGATCAACTCACAAAGTAAAGAATTTAAGGAGTGCCAATGGAACAGAGTTTAAGAACTCAACAATGGAGGAATTCTGCTCAACAAAAGGTATTACTCAACAATTCTCAGCACCTGGCACACCTCAACAAAATGGTGTAGTTGAAAGAAAGAACAGAACTTTAATAGAAGCTGCTAGAACAATGCTAGAAGGAGCAAAGCTACCTACTTATTTTTGGGCAAAAGCTGTGAACACTGCATGCATTACTCAGAATTGTTCTTTAATAAACAAACATGGAATGACTCCATATGAATCTTTGAAAGGAAGAAAGCCAAATGTCAAGTACTTTCACATCTTTGGATGCAAGTGTTTTATTCTCAAAACACATCCTGAACAATTGAAGAAGTTTGAACTTAAAGCAGATGAAGGAATTTTTATTGGATATGCAACAACTTCTAAAACCTCTTCGAGGGCATTCAAAATATTCAATTTAAGGACAAGGACAGTCATGGAATCAATTAATGTCTCTTTTGATGAAGGGAAGATAGCTGGGTTACATGATAAAGATGCACAAGAAACTCTAAGATTTGAGAATGAACTCCAGAAAATAAACTCTGTTCAACTAAACTCTGGTGAGGTAATCTCTGATTCTTTAAACTCTGATTCAGAATTGATTGAAATAGAAATTGAAGATTCTGCACATGTTGAGGGGGAGCAACATCAATCAAGTACTAACATTGGAGATCAAAACACAGTAATTGAAATATCAGAGTCTGACCAAACTCTGAACAATACAAACTCTGAAACCCTAAACTCTGATCATTCAAACTCTGAGACCACAAAGTCTGAGACCTCAATCTCTGATAACTCAAACTCTGAGTACCTAAACTCTGAGTCATCAAACACTGATGGAAGCACATCTTCAGGAGAAGGATCAGCATTTACAGAAGGATCATTCTATGAAGGCACAGATCACGGGGGAGCATCTAGTTCAAGAAACTTTCCACATCCAAGGAAATGGACCAAAGATCACACACCTGATTTAATTATAGGTGATCTGGAAAGTGGAATAAAAACAAGAAAAGCTACTCAGAATGATGTCTATTTCATAGTTTTCTTTCGCAAACAGAACCAAAGAAGGTTGAAGATGCTTTGAAAGATGCAGATTGGATTACTGCAATGCAGGAAGAATTGAATGAGTTTGAAAGGAATGAAGTTTGGACCCTAGTTCCAAGGCCAAAGAACAGATCTATTGTTGGCACAAAATGGGTATTCAGAAACAAGACAGACTCTGATGGAATAATTACAAGAAACAAAGCAAGACTGGTGGCCAAAGGTTATTCTCAACAGGAGGGGATTGATTATGATGAAACCTATGCACCTGTAGCTAGACTTGAGGCAATCAGAATTTTTCTTGCTTATGCTGCTCATAAGAAATTCAAGGTCTACCAGATGGATGTTAAAAGTGCATTTTTAAATGGTGAACTTGAAGAAGAAGTCTATGTTGAACAACCACCTGGCTTTGTCAATACAAAATATCCAAATCATGTCTACTGACTGGATAAAGCTCTATATGGACTAAAACAAGCACCAAGGGCCTGGTATGAAACTCTGGCTCTATTCTTACTAGAAAATGGTTTCACTAGAGGAATAATTGATAAAACCTTATTTTATAGAACTCAAGGTAAGGATTTATTATTGGTTCAAATATATGTTGATGATATTATATTTGGTTCCACTAATGAGAAACTCTGTGAAAGATTTTCAAAGCTAATGCAGTCCAGGTATCAAATGAGTATGATGGGAGAATTGAGTTATTTTCTAGGTTTACAAGTGAAACAGACTGAAGAAGGTATTTTCATTAATCAGTCTAAATACACAAAGAATCTACTCACTAAATTTCAAATGCAAGATTCTGCATCTGCTACAACTCCCATGGCTACTGTAACAAAACTTGATCAAGACACTGGAGAACTTGTTGATATTACAGCATACAGAGGAATGATTGGTTCTCTACTTTATTTGACTGCAAGTAGACCAGACATCATGTTTGCCACATGTCTGTGTGCTAGATTTCAAGCAAATCCAAGAGCACCTCATTTAATTGCTGTGAAAAGGATTTTCAGATATCTCAAGGGCATTGCTTATCTTGGCTTATGGTATCCTAGGGAGTCTGATTTCAAATTGATAGGCTATTCAGATGCTGACTTTGCAGGATGCAAGATTGACAGGAAAAGCACAAGTGGCAGTTGTCAATTTTTAGGTGGAAGACTTGTGTCATGGCAAAGCAAAAAGCAGAAATCCATTTCAACATCAACTGCAGAGGCTGAATATATAGCTGCTGGAAGCTGCTGTGCACAGATCTTATGGATGAGAAATCAATTGTTAGACTATGGTTTGAAATTTTCAAAAATTCCTATTTATTGTGATAATCAAAGTGCTATTGCAATGACAGGAAATCCAGTCCAGCATTCTCTGACAAAACACATCAGTATCAGATATCACTTCATAAGGGAACATGTGGAGGAAGGCACAATTGAATTACATTTTGTTCCTACAGATCAACAATTAGCAGATATATTCACTAAGCCCTTGCCTGAAGCAACATTTAACAGACTGGTTTCTGAATTAGGGATGGTGACAAGTGGCTCAACTTAGCAAGTTTCAGACACTCAGAGTATAGGTCAGAGTATGGGGTAAACTATGATGAAAATGGAACAAACTCTGATCATTGAAGCATCTAATCTCTGATCACAAATTATCAGTGTTTATGCTAAACTCTGTCAGAGTATGTGGTAAACTCTGACAGTACATACTAAACTCTGACTCATATAAACTCTGATCTGTAAACTCTGATTAAGTGGTAAATTCTGAGATCATATTTATGACATCATATTTCATTTTGTAACATCATAATTATTAATCTCTGACTGGACTTGTAATAAGGCGCGTGTATCTCACGAATGACGGTTCCTATTATTACAAAGTACACACACGCTTGCTATATGTTGAGACTTGTACTAATAATTGCTTTTCAAATCAGGTTTTGCCATGTGTCCCACTACAAGTTTTATGCAATTGAAAGGGAACAATTTAATTCTTATTGTTATTTTGAATTAATCATTTGTATCTCTCATTCTTCTTTTGTTCTCTCGTTTCACATAAACCCTAACTGCTCCAACCTGCAATCTCTATTATTTCAATGTCATTCAAAGGTCAAACCTTCCGAAACTATATTTTTGCTGCCACAAACTATATCTCGTTGTTGGATAAATTCGATGCACCCGAAGATTTTCATGTCGTTCAAGATTTTCTAGCTCAAAGTTACATTGGGTATGCACTACAAGAACCCATAAATTTCTCAGCTCAATCTTTGCTCAAAATCTGGTCAACTGCAAGGTTTAACAATGCTGGTGATGACGAAAAGCCAGTCATAACATTCAAATGCAATGGCAATTATTCGATAACTCCTGCAGTGGTTAATCAAGCTCTTAATCTTCCGAGAGTAGTGGTGTATGATAATATGGTTAGTGATGATCAAATCAGGAAATTTTTCAAGGAAATAGGCTATGAGGGAAATTTGTCTAAATTGGGGAGTCTTACAATGCCTCATCTTCGAAGAGAATGGAGTTTCTTCTTCGATTGCATTACAAGGGCTTTCACAGCTAAATGCATGAATTTTGATGCAATTCCTCAATTATCTCAACAAATTGGGTATTCTCTGACCCATAATCTCAATTTCAATTTTCCCTATTTGATTATTCGGCAATTAGCTAATAAGATTAATGATGATTCACACACTATCTACTTTGCTAGATTTTTACAATTGATTTTTAATGTTTTATTACCTGACATTAAGTTTGAGGATGATCAGACTTTAGTTAGCTTTAGCATGAATAAAAGAATATTTGCCGATCTATCAAGAAAAGATGCAAAGAAGGCTGAAGGTAAACTTTCTACTCTATTTTATCCTACATGGGTCAGGCTTCTCTTACATCAGAGAATGCCTACTGTGTATGGGAGGGAGTTTTTGTCAGTGACTACGAATTAGAGTTTAGCAATCTCTGATTCTAACCCAAGTCAAAATCTAAACACTGATTCCCAAACACATTTGCCAACCTCTACAGTCTCCCAAAAGACTGTAGTTGAAAAACACACCTCTCAACAGCATGGCCAAAGCAAAAAGAAAGGGAAATCCGTGAAAGCATCTTCTCCTAAAAAGAGAAAATTGATTGATGAAAGTACAGATTCTGATGATGAGTTTGTTTTTGCTAAAAGAACGATGGATGAACAGGTTTCTGCGACACTTTTGCTACCTGTTATGAAGCCAATCACAGTGACACCAATGACAATGGTGCAGAAGAAAAGGAGAAAATTGGTCAAGGCAATAAACTCTGAGGCTGCATATGTTGAAGAACTAAACTCTGATACAGTTATAAACTCTGACGCGATAAACTCTGATGATTGGATAAAATCTAGTAACACTACTCCAGTTCAAATATCATATTCTCCAACAACCTCTCCTAAGCAAATTATAAAGGAGATGTCTTATGAAAGAGTTAGGGAGCTGGCTGAACAAGTCAGAAAAGAAATGGAGGCAACCAAATCAAAATCAACTTCAGCCTCTCCAAGTTCCAAACTCTTTTCTAGAAGAAAGAAGAAGTCTGTCACTTTTGGCGAAGACACACAAGAACCTACTTCTCAAAGTGAGGTAGCAGTCATTCAAGGGCCAGGCACACAAGAACCTGTTGATCAAAGTTCAACAGAAGCCACAATTCCAGCAAGTGAAGCCAGCATTGATCAGGGGTACAATCCACAAGAACCTTCAGCTCAAAGGGTTGAAGAAGTTGTCAAGGCCCCAGCCACACAAGAACCATCCAATCAAAGTTTGGATGCAGGCACCCACACAAATTTAGAAGATCTTGCTGTTGCTGATGCTGAAGGCCAATCTCTGGCAGAGTCAAGCCCACAAGAACCTTCACCTCAAAGTGGTGAAGCAGCTGCAGATATGACTCAGGTCCCACAAGAACCAATCATTCATTTTATGATTGCAGACCAAGATTCTCCCATTCAACAGACAAATTCTGATGCAAATCCAAAGGCAAACTCTAATGATCTTTGTGAGAAATCAATTACAAATGCTCAAGGTACTCAGAGTTTACCTGTATCCAACTCTGATGCTGTGCTAAACTCTGTTGAGGTTTCAAACTCTGATGGGATGTACATAGACTCTGATGATGTGATTTTTGCTGATGAAGAAGTCACAGATCTATCCATTCCCTACGTTCAAAGATATAACACCAAGAAATGGCCTATTAATGCACATAATGCTCATGAAAGATTAGGGATGGAGTATCCTGATTACATGGTGGTGGCAGATCTTAAAGGACGTATTGAAGCTGATCTTGATGCAGAGGGTATCCGACGGGATTTCAGTTTCCAAGCAAAGTCATCTGCTGAAGATTTTCTTTCTTCTCACAGGCAATCCATTTGGGATTCTTCTTGGAAGATTCCTGAGAGAGAGATTTCTTGGCCTCATGTTCTTGACTTAATCAATAAAGCTGACAAAGAAATTTCTTCTGGAGAATTGAAGACAATCTTGAAAGCCTCTACTATTATGTCCAAAGGTCTTCAACATGAAGTTTCTGATCTAACGGCATCTGTCACCAAGCATTTTGTTCTTCTCGGAACTGCTGTTTCCACTTCTCAACATTCTCTGGAAGCCAAACTTCTTTCTGTCTCCAGTAAACAGGATGCTTTGGAAGCTAAAGTGACTCATCTTTCTAATTCTGTTAGTTGTATGCAGGGCATGTTACATACAATTGTCGAGCTTCTTACTGTTAAAACAGGGCATGATGTCAGAAAGGGGGAGAAGGGTTCAACAGACAAATGCAAGGAGGATGCAATTTTAAACTCTGACAAACCTAATGATGCAGATCAAGGGAGTCATAAGGATGGGAAGCAAACTCTGATTGAACAAACTCTGATGACATCAAAGACTGAGATAAACTCTGATAAGCAAACTCTGATAGATGCTGATTTAGAATTAGCAAAGAAACTTGAAAATGAAGATAAGCCAAAAAAGATTGAAGAACAAAACTTGAAGGATGCTGAACTGGCAAAGAAAATGTTTGAAGAAGAACATCCAGGAATGGATCCAGTTGCAGTAGAAGCTGAATTGAAGAAATCTGGAGCTGTTAGTGCTCAAGTTCAGAAAAAGAAAAGAAGTATAAAGAAAGGTCCAATTCAGAAAAAGACTGCTGTTCAACAGAAGAAACCAGAATCCAAGCCTATTCAAATCAAATCTATTGACACTCTCAAACCAGTTGCTCAATCAAGACTAGTTTCAGAAATTCAAACAAGATCATCCTCTAGAATTCAACCAAAAGCTCCAGCTAAGCCAAAGAAACCTTTCACTATGTCTGGAACAATTTTTCTTCCAGGTGGTTCAAGTTTTGATGATGAGGAAGAAGAACAACAACAATCTCTGATAAGAAAGAAAAGGTCTGATCCTTTGTGGACAAAAACTCAAACTCTGACTCTCAATGCCAGACTTGGAAAAAATAAAGGTGGTATTGGTGATACACATGCTAAGGTCTACAGAGGTGAAGCAAACATCTTCAGAGATCCTTATTCACTGAAAGATAAACCTGAAGAAGAGCTGTCTCAAGAACATCTGGATAAATTAATCTCTGTAAATGTGGTGAATGATATCTTTGATGGTGCTCAAGCTAAGGAAAAGCACATTTATTTTTTAGAAGATGGGAGAGTTTTGAAGATTGCTGAAGAAAGTCTGATTGATAAAGCATCTAAAGAACTTGAACATGTTCTATATCTGCTCAATGATGAAAATGAAGCAACTTCTAGGTGGAGGAAGATTGTTGAAAGAATAATAGTTGAGAAGAAGAAGAGTGAAAGGTTGTTGATGATAAACTCTGAAGAATATGAGCCTGGATACATACTTGAAGATGGAACAGAAAGAGCAATGAAAAAAGGGGATGCAAAGGTCAAAATGGTGTTAGGAATTCCTACACTAATCTTAAATCCTGATGGTATGAAGACCTGTTGCATTGTCTTAGATGAAAGTATGGAGAGGTCATCAATTTATGCTCTAAGGGCTGCAATAATTCAAATAGATGATTCTTCTGAGAACATGAGGGAATTGATGGAGAAGCTTGTTGATTTATTGAAAGATGCTGAAGAGAAGCTCCTAAGTCAATTTCTGAAAGAGGACTTCTCTTACAGAAGAATCTGAGTCTAAAAAGGGTAAACAAACTCTGATGCATTTGTCTTGTATTTCTGACATCATAAGTGAAATTTATGTTTTAATTCTTAAAGCATAAATTGGGGGAGATTGTTAGGAATGCAAACACTGATGATTGTCAGAGAATACTAAACAGAGTTTATGCTGACGTCATCAGAGTTTAAGGAAGCTGTCGGTCAGAGTTTACTCTATCAGAGAATACTCAATCAGAGTTTACTCTAACAGAGAATGCTCAAATCAGAGAATGACAAACCGACAGAGTTTAGCTTCAGAGTCTACTAGAAAAGGAAACAGACAAATCAGAGTCTGATTTGGATAGTAAGAAGGAATTCAAGTGCAAGTCTAATTACCTTATTAAAGCTATTCTTATCATAATCTGTTTTGTAATTGTATTTGTAGCTGTGTCTATATAAACACAGAGATAGGTTATAATTCAATGTTGAATTCATTAAGCAATAGTTATATAACCTAGCAGCTCTTAAGAACATTATTTTCTTGAGAGAGTTTTGTATTCAAGATCATTAATAATACAAAACAGTATTCCATTCTATATACTTGTGTTCATAATCGATTATTCTGGGAAACAATATTTCTACTTTAGTTTCAAAGTGTAAATATTGTAAGTAAAAACTAAAGAATGGTAGAAGAATCTAATTGGTGAATCATGCACCAAATCAAGAAGACCAAAGATAGAATAAGAAGTTGCAGAATGAATTTGTTCATAAGTCAAGAAGCCAATCGAGAAGTCATCCTGGTAGAGAAGTCAAAAAATGAATGGTTAGAGAAGTCCAGAAAAACAAGTTGAGAAGTAAGCAAATTGAAGCTATTCGAGAATTCAAGAAATTGAAGCTATTCGAGAAGTCAAGAAATGTGAGCTATTATAGTAGTCTTTCGAGAAGTGAAAGACAGTGTAATCAAGCCAATCGAGAAGTCTAGTCTAATCGAGATGTCATCAAAGAAGTGTATGCATTCGAGAAGTCTAAGTCAATCGAGAAGTGATCACAGCAAAGGATTGATCGAGAATTTTCTTGAGTGCTCGACCAAGTAATCTACTTCAAGAGTTCTTGAGTGACAGCATCTATGAGTATTCGAATGTTTCAAATGGGCTAATTTATAGGAAACTTGCAGAAGAACAAGAAAAATATGTTGAAGCTCTGTCATTACAGGATCAGTCAAATCTGTGATGATAGAGATAAGTCTACAATAAAGCTTAGAAGATAAACAAGACAAATGAGAGAAGGGATAAGGCTGGAAGCAAAGGACAGTCACAGTGTGTGTTAGCTAGAAATAGATAGTAGTCAAATATAAAGTTATTTTTGTCTATTTCTAGTTTTAGCTTAATTGATTAGTGAGTGCATGTGTCATAGGACATGTTGTCTATATAGTACAGCACAACCTCATTAGTTAAGTGTTCTGAAGATCTTTAAAATACACACATTGTTATCTCCAAGAACAATAAGCTGAAATTCACTTTGAATTTCATATTGTAACAAAGTTCAATTTTAATACAAATTAGATTGAAAGTTAAATTATGTGTTTACTTTATTTTCCGCATTATGTTTATGTAAACACTTGAATTGCTAAAGTTATAAATCAAAACCAAACAGTTCATAATTTAGTATAACTAAAAGAGTTTGAAAAAGAATTTGAAGTTATACATTCACCCCCCCACTCTGTAAGCTTCTGTTAACTCTAATTCCTAACAAGTGGTATAAGAGCTCAGGCTGTTAGCATACATACATTTTGAAGATCAAAATGAGTTCTCAAAAGCTAAGAAGCATAAAGATTCCTCCTTTTGACAGAGAAAACTACAACCTATAGAAAAGGAAAATTTTAATGTTCATAAAGGCTGCCAACACCATGTATCCAGAAATCTTGAAGAATGGCCCATTTATGCCAATAACATTGGTTCCTGAAACAACTAGTGGCTCAGAAGTGATACCTGCAACATGGATACCCAAAGATCCATTTCAGTACACAGACACAGAGAAAGAGAATGTGTTACTTGACAATAGTTTAATGCTCATACTCATAGAATCCTTAGACATGGTTATGTACAACAATATTGTCAACTGCACATCTACAAAGCACATGTGGGAAACCATAGAGATTCTGTGTGAAGGAATTGAAGATGTAAGAGACAACCAAAGGCAAATCCTTGTCTCACAGTATGAAGCTTTCATGTCAAAATAAAATGAAGGCATAACTTAGGTATTTGAAAGATTCAACAAACTCATCAATGACCT
The DNA here is from genome assembly GCA_028671895.1 of Oenanthe sinensis. NCBI lineage: Eukaryota > Viridiplantae > Streptophyta > Magnoliopsida > Apiales > Apiaceae > Oenanthe > Oenanthe sinensis. The sequence goes on from CM053807.1 coordinate 18,954,551, forward strand.
TCAACTCCATGAAAAGTTCTATGAGATAAAGGAGAAGAACATGAAGTTTTTATTGACTCTCCCAGAGCATTTAGAGCATAAAATCTCTGTCATAAGAGAAGGGAGAGATTTAACAAAACTTCCACTTGAAACCCTCTATGGAATTTTAAAGACATATGAACTAGAGTTCTATCAAAAGAAGTACATTTTAGCAAATAGAGGAAAGATGGCTAATGTTTCAAGTGACTTGGTTGCAAATGAACCAATAAGAACTAAGAAGACTGGTACAAGTAAGAAACTGAATATTAAAGAACTTGAAGAGCATGAACAAGATGAAATGGACTTTGTCAATAGTGAATCAGGTGAAGAAGAGTTCTACACTATTGAAGAACTTGAAGGAATGGACAACAAAACCATGGCCTTCATGGCAAAGAAATTTGGAAACTTAAGATTAAAAAATAGGTTTCAAGCCAAGACCAAATTTTAACTCTTCAAGCAAAGGAAAAGATCAAACAAGAAGTAACACCAACGGAGGGTATAAAATAGGAACAATTGATAGATCTAAAATAAGATGATATAACTGTAATGAGGTTGGACACTTTGCAACAGAGTGTAAAAAACCTAAAGCAATCAAGAAAGACAAAGAGTACTTGGAACTGGAAGCCAAGTATGAAGCACTTCTCAAAAAGCAGACAAGAAGGGCTTACATAGCTAAAGAAAAATGCTGAGATGACATAAATGAAGATGAGGATGAGGAATATGGAAATTTGGCTCTCATGGCTAACTCACATGATGAAACATCATCCTCAAGCACTCAGGTACCCTCATTAGTCTCAATTGATATGTCAAACTCTTAGTATAAGAAAACTGTTAAAGAATTGAGCATTGAAATGTTTAATATTCATACTAGTATGATTGCTGCATATGAGAAAATTGCTAGATTGCTAAAAGCTAATGATGAACTGACTGCTAAGAATGAGACCTTGGAATTGTCCTTGATAACTCTGGAAAACTTGAAATAAGAGAATGAGTATATAAAAAATAATGTTATTTTCTCTGAGCATATTGAAAAATTTCTTGAAGAACAAATTTCTGAGAATGAATTGAAATTAAGTTCTTACCAAAACTCATCCATTATTGTTCAAGAATTCCATGAGAAGCATCAGAAAAATTCTAGGATTGGGATTGGTTTTGATTATGACACTCTCAAGAAAAAAGAAATTTGTTTAAAAAATGGCAAGAAAACTGAAATTCTTGGAAATCCTCAGATTTTGAAAAATGTCAAAGATATATCTTATTTTTAAAAATTCAACAGTTAAGTTTGATGAAACAAGTTTGGTCATCAAACAATAGTTGAATGATGATGATGCCAAAATAGTTGAAGTTGATGGGCCTAGTGTTGAACCAGAAAAGTCAAAAATCAAAATTAAGCCCACACATGTTCAGGGTGAAATAGAACACAAAACACAGGAAATTGAGATCATGCATGCTACAAAGAAAAGGCCAAACATGTTGAACATGTTGATGAGATTATGAAACTTTATGAATAGTAATAGTGATAACTCACAACTAGAACAGGACAAGTAAATAATACTACGTCTATACAGAAATCAGGAAGAAATAAAGACAATGCAAATACAGTGAATCAAGACATTAGAAGAAGTTTTGAAGTCTACTACAGGTCACTGTGAGAAGTTAATTAATATATTCATGCCTCAGTGAAGAATAATGGTTGAAGATTTTAGTGTATTAGCATTGATTGAAGATAGACAATGTTCAAAGTATAAGAATATAGAAGAATTGAAGACAGGATAAAGACAAAGGTTAAAGAAGACAACTACAGTCTTGAAGTTATACTTACTGAAAGTTCATTTGTATGTTCAAACGTCAGTGAAGAACAGAGAATGAAGTATTCAAGATTGTAGTAGTAAAGAAGACATTGTCTAAGTACCAGAAAAGATTCTAGTGAAAGTAAAGTGTTTATTTGCAGTCAGTGTTCGAAGCAATAAAGAACTGCAGAACACTTGTCATTTGAACTAAATGAGATGTGAAGATCAGGATCGTTGTTAGTCAATTGTGAACCAGTCCAGTGCACTAAACGTCAACACGAAAGATAATAGTAATTATATCTATGAAGTATAGCATTGACTAAGTGTGTGGAGTGAAGGAAATGGAAGAAAATGGTCGAGGATTGAAGCGCTTGTAGAGGTTCAAGGGTAAAAGGAAAAATAGTTCAACAGCTCAATGGTCAAATAGCCAAACAGCTCAAAGGGTGCAGGGTGTAAAGTGTCACAACTTTGTTACGAAAAGTTAAAATTTCTGAACTACAGTCGAAGAACGGAAACAGCTCAATAGCCAAACCACAAGTGACCAACCCGCAAGTGACCAAGCGCAAGAAGTATAAAAGGTTGGTGATCAAATGGTAATTTGACCAAGTCAAATTAAAAAGTCGACACAAAGGAATTCTATAGAATTCGACACATAACTTTGTGAATATTCTAAGGAATATACACAGAGATTAAACTCGACACCAAGCTTACATGGACTTGAAATTCGACACTCACCTTTATATGTGACTAAAGAATTCAACATTGATTTATTTTCTAAGTCCAAATACATGGAATCTTTATTCGACACATAGAAAAATATCCACGGGTTTCTCAAAGCGAACTAAAGTCAACATATAGGGGAGAAGCTGTTGACACTCACAAAAGCAGTTTAATTATTGTAAATCCTACCTAAATAAAAAAATGTGAGCCACTCATTCAAGGGTCGTCTTCTTCAACACAAAAATGTAGAGAGCTACTGTCATGGTTGGAGCAAGAAGATACAATTTATACACACTCATACCTTGCTCCCGGTCACATATTAGGACTCGGTTCTTTAATGAAAAATGATCAGGGCTCTTAGATATCACTCCCTACAGACTCAGTTTTTCCTTGTACTAATTTAGATATATTTGTAGAGGAACTGAGCCTTATATTTTTGTGTGAGTAGCGAAGAACTCATTTTGTTCTTCGGGAACCAGTTATATTTTAATTGGGTGTAGGAACCTCTGGGTTTATATACGAAAGATATATTCCCCGAAACTTGTCTCATTTAATTACTTACTAATTTTCTAGAACTTTATTGTTTATGCATAAAAATATAAAATTAATAAGTCAACCTCCTAAACACTACTAGGACTCGAACCACTGACCGAACTCTAAATTATTTATCCGTAAATGATTCAAAAGAATTTTTTAATTTAGTGAGTATCGTATTCAACACCCCTTCTACGATACTTCCGGGACCCAACAATTGGTATCAGAGCTCGCTGATTGATATACAAATCAGGATCCATTAGCTCAGTGAAGCTCATCGTGACAAAGCTGTTTGGACTCAAAAGGAGACCTTGTTAAATAAGTTTAATTATAAACTTTTAATAAGTTTATTTTATAAACTTTACAAAATTTATTTTATAAACTTTTATTAGTTTATGTTATAAATTTTAATTAGTTTATTTTATAAATTTTAACTTAAATTTATTTTATAAACTTTTATAAATTTATTTTATAAACTTTTATATGTTTATGCTATAAATTTTAATTAATTTATTTTATAAACTTTAAATAAAATTTATTTTATAAACTTTTAAAAAATTATTTTATAAACATTTATTAGTTTATGTTATAAATTTTAATTAGTTTATTTTATAAATTTTATCAAAGTTTATTTCATTATTTAAACATTTTACATGATTCGGTTTTACGAAAGGAGCAGCTGATTGTCAAAGAAGCATGTGTCGAGTTGAAAAAAAAAGCATGATAAAAGCATGTGTCCAGTAATAAACAAAATTTGACACATATAGCATGTGTCGAGTTGAAGAAATTTTCCAAAAAAAAATCGAAAAAATCGACACTTAGCAAATTATCGACACTTAGTTAAGTAGTACCTCAAATGGATTCAACACAAATATGCATGGTACAAGTTGACTAAGGATCAACTACTTGGACCAACACATGTGTCGAGTTGACATTTGAACAACAGAATTCGACACATACACCAAAATGTAGTTTGATACCCCAAGTTTTGTACCCTTTAAATTTTAATTTTTATTTTAGTTTATTTATTTTTTCAGAAAATTTAAAATTCTTGAAAACTAATTTTTTTAAAAAATATTAATTTATGGATTTTTTATTTTTAAGAAATTACAAATATTCTTGAAAATTAATTATTTATAAATTTTTATTTTTGATTAATTTATTTTCTAAAAAAATTAAAAATTCTGTCAATTTAAATTTTTCTTAAATATTAATTCGAGGGTGATCTAGGGTTTGTAGTTGAAGACTTTTCCGGGTATTGAAGACAACTAAAATTGACTGAAGATTATCCAATGAAGTTAATTCTGGAACAAGTTGAAGAAAAGGTGTTATTAATTTTCTCAGAGATTTACTCCACAGGATCCCACTAATATTTCAGAAGCTGGAAAAGAAGAAATTATTTGGGTACAGGTTTTGGTTAATTTGAGTTGAATTTTTGGATGAAAAATCTTAGGGGTTAAAATAGTGAAGGAGAATAGACTGAACTACTTGACATCTCAGTACAAACCTTAAAGATTATTCTACAGGGAGATTACAGGAAGTTCGTGTTAACACTACAGATCATCCGGAATATAAGATTACAGCTAACATGGATCTAAGGATACAACCATATTGTTTGTAGAAGAACTGTATGTGTTGAAGGCCTATGAACTAGAAAAAGAGCTGAAGAAGATAATATTTGGTAAAGTAGGTTGTTAGCATATCCACTGTATTTGTAACCCAGGAACCAAATTTGATTGAAATCAATGTTGAGAACCTCTGAACAGAAACGAAATCATCCTAGAAGCTGAATTGAAGATGTAGTAGCTCGAGGTAGTGGTAAAGGTTTTATAAGTGAATGACACTTTGGAATAACTTGAGAATCTGGACAACAAGTCAAGCCTGCAGGGCAAATAGAAGTTCAGTGACATCAGATTTAGATGGAATCCCAATTCTATATCCAAGGTCCTTACCTATAGATTCCATAAATGAAATTTTCAATATCAGTTCAAGAGGCGGTTGCAAAACAAGGATGGTTAGAAATCAAAGACAAGATCAGGGTTGTGCTACACAGTTTGAAAAAGCCTGTACAAGCAAAAGATGGTAGACACTATGTTGGGTTAAAGCAGAAATATCAAGAATTAGTGATGATGCAGCAAGGGAAAACATATGTTGGTGAAGTTAAATGCAAGGTTGATTCTATCAGTGATAGTGATGAACCACATCGATATCTGGCATCAATGACCAACACCGGAGATAAATCACTAAGCACTTCACAGATACACATTCTAACTAGTATACGTTTATCTAATTCAGAACTGTATGATTATTAGGTATTGAAATGTATTATATTCATGTCAGCATGTTAGCATCTTAGGACTTAAATACTTAATTAATTTCTAAAATAAGATTGCATGCTAGAATTCATGAGTTTCAATAAGTACATTTCATACTTTATTTTATATGCAGTAAAATGAATATCTAGAATTATATATGGTGTTCTAGGTAGGTGTATCCCTAAACATTTGGTGGAGCTTGATTTAAATCTTCTGTGATTTAATACTTCTGCTAATGTTGTGAAAATTGCTAATAGATAAACAGGTCATAGATCATATATTTCATATTTATTCCTATGAATGACTTGTTAAGTGTATGTCGAATTTGATATTGCACATAATGTATGATTCAAATATTCTGCATATTCTTGAAATTATTTATGTGCTCATTTTCACATGATTTGCTTATATTCATGTCAGCATGTTAGCATCTTAGGACTTAAATGCTTAATTGATTGCTAAGAATAAGATTGCATGCTAGGACTTATGAGTTTAAATTAATACATTTCATACTTGATTGTCTATGCAGTAAAATGAATATCTAGAGAATTAGATAGGGTGTTCTAGACGGTTAGGTGTACCACTGAACATTTGCTAGAACTTGATTTAAATCTTCTATGATTTAATATCTCTGTTAATGTTGTGAAAATTGATAATTAACAAACAGGTCATAGATCATATATTTCATTTTTGTTCTTATGAATGACTTGATAAGTGTATGCGGAATTTGATATTGCTCATAATGTATTATTCAAATATTCTGCATATTCTTGAAATTGTTTATGTGCTTATTTTCACATGATTTTCTCTCACTCACATAGTTTCACTCAAATGTCATATCATAGCATGTATTGCTTGTTAAGGAGTATCAGATTAAAAGATGGTAGAATTATCTAATCAGTTAGTAAAATATGTAGATTCAAGCCTTAATTTAAAACTGACTTAGGTAATTAGAGATAGTTAAAAATGTTAGACAACAATAGAAATTGATTAAACATAATTAGTAATTAATTTGTTAGTTCTTCTATTCTATGTGTTTTTTAAAAAAAATTGAATATCTGTAAATCTGCTTTACATCTGTTACACTTGTGTAGAATGGTTAAAGTAAATAGTACTGAATTTTCTAATATGCATATTAAAGCTGTTGTTACCACTATTGAAAGTAATATCTCTAACCCATCTGGACTCAATTAAAGTTGAGTACCAAGAAGTTTAATCATTTGTGATTGCAGAGTATGTAATAAAAGACAAAAGTTATGTGATTTTGTGACATTTATTGCATGAGGAATATGATTAAGATTGGAGCTCTAATATCACAGTTGGTTGAGAAAGCCTACCCAACGGTAACCTTTGGAGATGACAGCAAAGGATGTACAAGGGATTTGGCTATCTTGATTTTTGGAATTGTCATCAATGGAAGCATCTTTCTTGTGAAAGGACTTAAGCACTATCTACAGGACACTAAGGAATTCTTGTCAAGGGTTTTCTGGAAAAGTACTGAAAAGGAAAAGTGTTAGATTTCAAGCAAGAAAGATGGAAGCTCACTCAACTGAGAGTGAGGAATTTTGTTCGTGGCTGACATGGAGATTGTATGCAAAGGTGAAGTGAGTTTCTTAGTAAAGCTTCATCAGTAAAGAGTTGGTTATGGCATAGGAAGCTCTCGCAATTGTTGATCAAGACAATGGATTCTTTGATAAAGATGAAATTGGTGAAAGGACTACTTCATACGGAATTCTATCTTGAAGGACATTTTGAAGTATGTCATATAGGGAAGTCAATGAAAACATCACACTTAAGCAAATTATGTCATGAAAGAAATATGCTTAGTAGTAGTTGGTTACAACCCTAATTACAAGTTGGTGATGTTTGTGCATTCAACAGATAATATATCACAGATGGTGATTGATCGCATCAAGAAGATCAGGTTGGAAGCAAATTAAGTTATGAGAACTTTAAAGTCAGATATTGGAACTGAATTTCGCGAATAACGTTCTAAATGAAGTCTGCACTTATAAAGGAACTTTGAAGCTGAAGCAATTAACACAATATGCTAATTTATTTCAACAGAGATCGTGAGAAGACATCATATGAGTTAATGGCCAACTAGAAACAAACACTAAAGTTCATTCATGTGTTTGGAGGAAATTGATATTTATTGAAGATTTAGATGAGCATCTTGGCAAGTTTGAAGTTAAAACTCATGGAACAATTTTCTAGGCTACTCATTGGAGTCAAAGGCTTATGAGGCGTATGCGATTGAAAAATAGAAGGTGATTAAAAGTCTTAATGTATCGTCCTACTACACCAAGCTCCCAAGCATTCAAATTAAAGACTATTATGAATCTTTGATGTTTGACATCCCGTCAGAGTGAAATTCAAATACTAATATTAAAACTGAGGTTGCAGAAGGAATCAATGATAATGATGACGATTCAGATCTTATTAGTGGAAATGGTAGTGAAACTACACAACTCGTGAACTTTAACAGAATCCACTGAAAAAGGTGAAGGATCTTTAACACATCCTAGTAGCAACTTAGGGGGAACAAATAACAAAAGGATCTACTAGTCGTACTCAACACAATAAAGATCAAAGGAATACATCAAGAACATATCTGCCAAGACAAAATGTTTGAAGTCAAAATTATTCCTGAAGTCTAGTTCTTAGTGATCCGAATTTTGGATTAAAGGCTAGAAGTGCTATGTATAATAAATGGTTATTCTTCGGGAAAAAACAATTGTTAACAGTTGGTAGCCCAAAGAAGAGTGAAGATGCACTGATTGATTCAGATTGGGTGATTGCATTGCAAGATGATCTCAATCCGTTCGAAAGGCAGAAACTACTGAAGCTGGCAACCAGACCACAAAAGAAGATGGTATTTGGTATTATAAGGGTTTTCACAAACTGGATGTTTATTGGCGTTGTTACGAGGAATAAACCCAAACTGGTTGCTACATGTTACTGTAAAGCAGAAGGTATCGACGATGATGGTAACAGAATCTTCGGGACTTTCAAGATCGAACTACAAGAACCAGATACAAGACCTGATCCTATTAGGGTTGAACAAGTTGATGACCTAATAATATGATATCTCTAGCACATGTTGAGCATTCAAGTATTAATATTTATCAGATGAATGTGAACAAGTGCACTCCTGAATGGTGAGTTAGAAGTTAAAGTTGATGTACAACATTTCCTGGACTTTGAAGTTGCAGATACATTGGAATTTGTATATCATTCTCTTCACAAGCTCTCCATGAATGGAGTTAGGGATTCAAGCAAAACGTCAAGGACATGGTATGACACTCTAACTGTTAATTACTTAAAAATTATTTTATATTAGAGTAGTTATACACATATATCTCTCTAGAATACAAGGCATACCCAATGTAATATATGTGCAAGTATACCATGATTATATTATATGTTGGTCTAGTAATGAAAATTTGGCAAGAGATATTTGCTAAGTAAATGCAGAGTAGGTACACATTGAGCATCTAGGAAGAGTTGCAATTCTTTTTTGGATTACAATTGATTCAAAAGAATAATGGCAATTAAAGTAAGTCAAAGATCTTTTGAAGATGCACAATTTAGAAGATTCTAGACCTGCCAAGACTTCTTGCCAATAGACCACTAAGCTTTATCAGGGAAAATCAGGTACATGAACTGAAGTGACAAGCTATAGAAATATGATCAGCTCATTACTTATTCAAGTGCATAAAGGCCATATATTTTATTCTCGATATGCATATGTACAAGTTTCTAAGTGGATACTAGAGAATTTTATCTTATAGCTAAGTTATGAATTATTAGATATCTTAGGGGATCACCAATTCTTAGAATCGGGTACCCTAAAGATACTAGGTTTAACCTAATTGGATATATAGATATAGATTATGCAGGTTGTAAGAAAGACAAGAAAGTCATTCCTAGAAGCTGTCAATTTTGTGGAAGAAGTTGAATTCCTTGTTGAAATAAAAGGAAGCATTCAACACACATAGTTGCAGCAAAGGCGAAATTTAAAGCAACTAGTGAATGTGATGCTCTAATCTTCTAGTCAAGGAAACTACTTCAACTCCAACAACTTTGCTGGATACTCTATACACCACGTGTGGAACAAGTGCATGGACATCAAGTATCATTTCTTTTGAGAGTAGTCCTTAGTAGAATAACTTGCAGATATTTGCTAAATAAATTGATGAATTCATTTTATCTAAGTTGGTTGTTGAACTTGGGATATTATTCTTTTGCATATTTGTTGAAAATCCCATCTGTAAGGAATTATTAAATGAGTTCACAAGTATTAAATTTTTCATATTTAAAGGACTTGTGAATTTATTTTGAATTCAGTACCTCATACTTTTTGCTACTATTTTAATTATCATGCTTACAATGTTATATGCATATGTGGTAGTTAAATGATTTAGCACAAGTAAGCAGCATAATTATTTATATGTTAAATATTTGATGAATATTAGTCAATGATATCTTGCTTAATTCCCCTGATATTTTACTCTGATATTTTTAAATATTTTATTACAAATAATTGTGGTACTTTTGGTATTAGTGATATTATTTGGAATTTTTATTCTAAGTAATAAATGCATATTTCAAAACTCACTAATATTGAAAGACGAAGTATTTTCTAAGTAATGTGTAAAAAATTCTCAATATTTTATATACTTAGAAAATATTTCTAAATTTGAATTTTGTCAGCGAGGAGTTGCAATTAGGATCAGAAGTATTAAATGTCAATATTTAAAGGACTTGTGAATTTATTTTCAACTATCTCCTCGAGCTTACGTATATCATTAATAATTGTTATGAGTATAATTGTAATATGTTTGAGTGACGATTATTAGATATAGTGTAGGAAGTTTAATGCTAATATTCAATCTTATGAATATTTTAGTATTTAGCGAAATTATTTTATCTTATTAAAATTATGGATTGAAGCAATTCAATTTTATTAGTTTTATAATTTTGATTTGATAAAATATTAGAAGCATAATTTCTTGCATTTTGAAATTATTGATAAATATCAAATAATGATATTTTGCTCTGATATTTTAAAAGTTTTATCTTTAAAAGGTTTTTCTCTCTTAATTTTTCCTTTTAAAGTGGCAGAAACTTTGTGACTGCTATTTTATTTAGAGAAATTATTTTTACTTTGAGGTACCAATCACTTGTAAAATGATATGTGTTCAAACACTTGTTTCAATGTATGTTTCACATTGATTCATAGTACCTAAATAGTGGTTGTTGCTTTGAAGGTCTTGTACTGTATTGTTAAGAATACATCTAACCCCAATTGTCATGTTTTTATTTTAAGCCGGGGATACTATCAGGTGGACGAAAATGATGTAAATCATAATTGCATTATGAGTCGAAAAATCATAGTCTTCTATCTGAAAAGGATGTTTTACAAAAACTGTTTTTCAATACATACAGTGCAAAGGTATAAAGGAAACCTTGAAAGTCCCGGACTTGGACGAAAAAGTAGCTATGATAGCCTTCCAACAGGGGACGACTAATCTTTACTTTAAAAGGTCATTAGCCAAGCATCCCACAGAGAACATGCTCCTCCTTCAAGATAAGGCTGAGAAGTACATCAAGGTAGAAGAAAGCATAAAAAAAACCACCATGTCAGTGGTGACTAACGGAAATAATTACAATAAAAAAAAGAAAAGGGGATCAGGAGTATGATGCCCGGGACAAATATTCTAAGACGAACAAGGATTCTGAATCCCCTCCTAAGAAAAATAACTTGGGACCAAAGTTCATTGAATATGCAAGGTTGAATACGCCTCGAAGCCAAATCCTGATGGATATTGAAAGGGATCGAGACCTGAGATGGCCTAAACCCTTAAAGTCTGATCCTGAGAAGAGAAACAAGAACGCGTTTTTCTATTTTCATAAGGATATCGGACATGACACGGATGACTATAGACAATTGAAGGATGAAATCGAATTCCTTATCAAAAGAGGAAAACTTTCTAAGTACACTAAAGATGGAAGCCGTGATAGGCGCGATGATAATGGGATAAATAATTATAGTCGGGATAGAAATCCCCAACATAGAGGACCAGTTGTTAAAATGACTTTCGGAGGACCCACGGCTACAGGGAGTTCAAGAAACTCAAGGAAATCATACGTAAGAGAAGTTATGCAAGTCGTAGGTGAAGCACCTAAACGTGCTAGAACGGAGGTGGTCATATCCTTTAATGACTCAGACTTAGAAGGGATAGAGTTTCCCCATGATGATCCTCTTGTAATAGCCCCTTTGATAGGAAATTCAGAAGTAAAAAGAGTCCTGGTGGATAATGGAGCATTAGATATCTTCTTCTATGATGCCTTTGTGAAGATGGAGTACAATGATTCCCAACTAACCCCTTCGGATGTTCCAATCTATGCTTTCAATGGAGTGGAAAGTGCAAGGAACCATTCAACTACCCATGGCAATGGGAAGAGAGTCTCGAGAGGCCACTCAGATGCTAACCTCTCTAGTAATCAAAGCATCTTCTAGGTGCAATGCAATCCTTGGAAGAACGGGTTTGCATATTTTTAAGGTTGTTGCCTTGAGTTATCACTTGAGAATGGCAATAAGTTGTTATATGGAAGCTCTGAGACCCAATGGAGTCGGGGGCAAGTCCTGCCCATAGAGGACATGGACTCAAGAGAAGACGAAGAAAGGAGGGGGAAGCCAGCTGAAGACTTGGTTCCAATTCCCTTAGTTTTGGGAGAACCTGAGAAAGTCACCTATGTTGGAGCCTCTTTAAAAGAGCCTATGAGAGAAAAGTTAACAAAGTTCTTGCAAGAAAATGGGGACTTGTTTCCTTGGACAGCCACTGATATGTCAGGGATTGACCCCGAACTGATCACTCACAAGCTTAACTTGGATCCGAGATGGAAAATGGTGAAGCAAAAGAAGAGAAATTTCGCTCCAGAAAGGCAAGAGGCCATAATGCAAGAAGTGGAGAAGCTCTTGGAGGCTGGTTTTATTAAAGAAATTCAATTTCCCAAATGGCTAGCTAACCCTGTGATGGTCAATAAATCCAATGGCAAGTGGAGAATATGTGTACACTTTACTGATTTAAACGATATATGTCTAAAGGATTGTTTCCCACTTCCGAGGATCGATGCACTTATAGATGCCACAGCGGGACATGAGATGTTAAGCTTCATGGATGGCTTTAGTGCATACAATCAAATCAGGATGCACAAGGATGACATTGCCAAGGTATCTTTCATCACTGAATTTGGTATATTTTGTTATCTTGTTATGGCCTTTGGGTTAAAGAATGCAGGAGCCACCTATCAAAGGCTAGTTAGCAAACTTTTCAAGCATCTTATTGGAAAAACCATGGAGGTCTATATTGACGATATGCTTGTTAAAAGCCTCGATAGGGCCGATCACATCGAACACCTTGAGGAGGCTTTCAAAGTGCTGGGCACCACAAAATGATGTTAAACCATACAAAATACACTTTTGGCGTAGGGTTTGGAAAATTCTTAGGAATGATGGTCTCTAAAAGGGGGATTGAGGCCAATGTTGACAAAATTAAGGCTACACTCGACATGGAACCCCCAAAGACAGTAAGGGATGTCCAGAAATTGACAGGAAGAGTTGCGGCCCTAGGAAGGTTCATTTCGAAGTCTGGAGATAAATGTCTAACCTTCTTCAAGACATTAAAGAAAGTAAAAGACTTTGTGTGGACGGAAGAAAGTCAAGCAGCCTTTGAGGAACTAAAGAAATATATGGTTGAAGCTCCGTTGATGGCCTAGCCTAGTGGCGAGGACATCTTATACTTATATTTGGCCGTATCGGAAAAGGCCCTGAGTGTTGCCCTCATAAAGGAAGAAGAAAAGATTCAAAAACTAGTTTATTATGTGAGCAAGGTCTTGCATGGAGCTGAACTTAACTACTCCAAGATTGAAAAATTTGCACTAGCCTTAGTGATGGCCTCGAGAAAGTTACGGTCCTACTTTCAAGCACATACAATCGAGTTATTAACTGATCAACCTTTGAGAAACATTATACATAGCCCCAAAGCAAGTGGAAGATTGATTAAATGGGCCATAGAGCTGGGAGAATTCGACATCAAGTATAAGCCTCAAATAGCCAATAAAGCTCAAGCTCTTGCTGACTTCGTGGTCGAATGTACCATTAACGACCAAGAAGTTGGGGGTAGGATGGGGAGGAAACAACACAAAAAGAAGAAGAAGGACAAGCTCCTAAAGAATATTGGGTTCTCAATTTTGATGGGGCATCAAAAACAAAATCTAGTGGAGCAGTCTTGATGCTATAAAGTCCCGAAGGATTCGTCATTATGTTATTAAGCTTGACTTTCCAACAACCAACAATGAAGCCGAATATGAAGCTCTGATAGCTGGCCTGGGCGTAGCCAATGCAATGAGTGCCAAATACCTTAAAGTTTGTGGAGACTCGAAGTTGATCATATCCCAAGTAAATGGAGAGTTTGAAGAAAGGGAACAAGTCATGGTTAAATACCTCTGACTAGTAAAAGCTATAATGACTCAATTTGAAGAATGTCAGATGGAATATGTTCCTAGAGAAGAGAATGTAAAGGCTGATGCGTTATCAAAGTTCGCATCATCGGAAGTGGATGAACATATGGGAAGTGTCTACTTCCAAGTCTTGAAGACCCCCAGTATCAATGTAAAGCTGGTAGCCCTGATAAATATGGGCACTTGTTGGATGGATCCAATTAAAGCTCATCTTCAATCTGGATGGACTCCTACCAATACCATGTAATCTAGAAAGCTTACTGCGAGGGCATTAAGGTACACTCTTATTGATAGAATTCTCTATAAGAAATCTTTTGTTATTCCATACTTGAAATGTCTAAGGCCAGATGAAGCCCATGAGGCCTTGAAAGAAGTACACGAAGAAATTTATGGTCAACACTTGGGGGGCAGAGCTTTGGCTCATCAAATCACCCGCCTTGGCTTTTACTGGCCTGACTTGCTAAAAGATTCAAAAGATTATGTAAGAAGGTGTGACAAGTGCCAAAGGCATGCACCAGTTGTCAGGCAACCTCTTGAGATGTTGACGTCCATCAATTCCCCCATCCCCTTTGCAATATGGGGAATGAACATCCTTGGACCCTTTTCATTGGCTAGCGAACAAAGTAAGTTCTTGATCGTTGCGATCGATTATTTTACTAAGTGGATTGAGGCTAAACCGCTGGCCAAGATAACCACCAAACAAGTAGCTCAATTTCTCTGGGAAAACATCATATGCAGGTATGGAATACCATGAATCCCAGTCATAGACAATGGAACATAATTCACCAGTGAAGAATTCAAGGAATATTGCAATGATAATGACATCAAACTACACTTTACTTCTGTTGCACATCCCCAAACAAATGGACAGGCTGAAGTAGCCAATCGAATCATCCTTGATGGACTCAAGAAAAGGATCGAACGTTCCGCTAACACATGGGTGGATGAGCTTTTGCCAATACTCTTGGCGTATAGGACCACTCATAAAGTGACCACTAATGCAACTCCATTCTTCTTGGCTTATGGAGCCGAGACAGTGGTCCCAGTCGAAATATCACATGTATCCCCAAGAATCAAGGCCTTCGAGCCGGAGGAAAATGAAGAAGGGATGAAGCTTGCATTAGAATTGATTGATGAAGTCAGGGACGAGGCTCATGCAAAGATCGTTGAATATCAATAGAGGTCATCTTTCTACTACAACCAAAGGGTTAAAGAAAGGTTTTTCAGATAAGGGGACTTGGTCCTCAGAAAAGATGAAGCTTCGTTAGTAGGACCCAAAGGCAAGTTAGCCCCTAACTAAGAAGGGCCTTACTAGATAAAACGAGTTAAGGGAGGAGGATCAAATATCCTTGAAACCCTAGATGATGTTAAAGTGCCAAGAACTTGGCATGCCTCAAACCTGAAGGTTTATTATACTTATAGAATTCAACTACGAGTTCTTATATTTTGTAGGAACTAAGTAGAAATAAGGTTCCATGAAACCATTAGGATATAAGAGCCTTTCGCTCCAGTCAGGATTTCCGTTTTGTAAGGGTTGTGCACACTTTAGCCTCAAAGGCATTATTAATAAAGTTTTTAGGCTTATGGCATTTCCAAAAGCATGCACATTTGGCCTAGATCGACAATCAATTTTGTTAGTTCCTTTATAACAAATGAATAAGAAGCCTGTTTGGCACTTTGATTAATATCCCATTTGTTCTTCTATGCTCGAAAAGTATATTTTATCAAATATGCTAAAACACGAAAAAGAAAAGAACATACGACAAAGGACTTTTCATAGATAAAGAGTCTTGGGAGTACATAATTTAAATGGAAAAAAGGAAAATACAAGGAATACGAGAAAAAATGATAAAAAGAGGAAAAAGAAACGAAGGAAGATATTTGATGTCTTTATCCTCGTCCTTCTTCTCTTCATCAGTCTTCTCTTCTTCCTCTACCTCCTTTCAGGCATTGTCATCGGCCTCGGGAGTAGGGTCGAAAACCCGATCATACTCATCCAAGGCCTCGCCGCCCGACAAGTCACCCAAACCTGTCCCTCGAGCAGAAGAAGTCAAGGCTAATGGCTGACCCATGGGACAAGGGAAGTCGACTGGATCAAAAAGACCGGGATGCCTAGCCAAGACGGCATCGAGGCACTTCACCCAAGCCTGAGCACGATTTGCCAGAAAAACTATGTCATCATGTTTGTCCATGAAGGCAGATAATTCATCAGACTCCATATACTTAGCAATTTGGACCTGTTTGTCCGCCCTCAACTCTTGTAGCTCAGCATGGGCCGCTATCAGCTCTTGCTCCTTCTCGAGCAGTTTCTTCTCCAAGTTGGCCACCTTGGCCTCCGTCTTGACCTTGCCTTTCCTTTGGGCCTTCTCAGAAAAGTGCCAAGTCTTGGCCTGATGTGCCTTGGTTTGGAAGTAAGTGTTGACATGTTTAAAAAAACAACACAACACGATAAAAACTAGGAAAACCAAAAATCAACTAAATGTGGAAAGATGGGGAACAAATGGGCCTTACCATGGCAACAACTTGGACCCCTAAAGCCTCGGCCTCTTCTATATCCGTTTTCAGGACAATCTTGGCCTTGTCGACCGGAGGAATGGAATTCTATGACCAATCGACGGAGTTTAGGGTACTCTCAACGACGGTATCATGCCTCCTAAAGCCCCAACCGGGCCTCCAAGCTGTTGTGGCTGGGTCTTCCTCTTCTTTACGGGGTCTCTTCCCCCTAGCCTTGTTTTAGGCCCCTTCGCAGCGCTGAAGAAAGCTCAGAAATTTGGTCTCCTTGATTGGGCCCTCCAAAGCTTCACGGGCCTTCCTCATTTTGTGGGTTTCTTGATCGCCCATGCCTAAGTGAAAGTTAATTCTTTCTGCAGCTGTAAAACAGACAAGAAAATAAAAAGGTGGACTCAGGGAAATCAAAGAAAAAGGAAAATGAGGGTAAGAAAATTACCCTTATAAGAAACATTAGAAAGGCCCACGACCTTCAAAGAAAACTCCTCCAAAAGCTTTCGATGGTGGGTCCAGCCTTTGTCTTGGCCCAAATCAGCAATAATGAGCTTTTTCTCAAGAGTCAATTGAATCAAGAACGGGTTCTCGTCGTTGACTTTGCAGAATGTGGGCCTAAACATGGTGGCCCAATCGCCGCCTTCCCACTCCAAAAATAGAAAATCTCTCTTCCACTCTTGATTGGAGTCGGGCAAGGACTTGTTGCTAAAAATCGGGGAAATGCCTTGCCTATGGCTAATATAAACCCAGCCCAACATCGAAGTTGGGCTATTCTTGAATTCGAAAATGCTTCTGAAAACAGCTATAGAGAGGGGATAATTTTTCCTAAGGCATAAAACTATGAAACAAAGAAGGGTCCGCCAGGAGTTTGGGATTTAATTGGACAGGACTAATTCTGACTTCAGCTAAAAGCCTAACGATGAAGTCGTGAAAAGGGAATTTAAGCCCACCTATGAGGGTATCCCTAAACACGCATAGCCTATTGGGCCACCAATGGTAAGTCCGATCACCAGGCTCGGCCTAAACAAACTTGAAACCAAGGGCAACTTATACAATTTCATGAATTTTTCACAATAAACCTGGTTGGTGAAAATACTGGTGTACTTAAAAGCATCTAGCTCAGCCTGGGTTAGAAACTCATCACCCATGGTTTGTAGTAGATCAAAAATTGAAGAAAATACTGGATTTACAACGACTACATTACCTCTTTTGGCCATCTTAGCTAGGAGTTTTTGCTGAGCAGCAACTTGGTCTGCCATTGATGTTGAACATATGAAAGTTTGAAACGACAAAGAGGAAGGTTGATCGGAAAATATCGCCAGAAATCGCCATTGCTAAAGAACTCTAGAGAGAAGTTTGTGGAGAAAAATTTACTAAGAAAGTGAGAAGTGAAAAATGAAGTTCACGCCTCACTAATTTATAGCCGATCAAAAAGGAAGCTCAATCGGTTAAAATTCCCATGGCCATCAATTTGGGCCAAAAAAGTAATTGGGCCACAAAGGCCTTAGGCCCAAAACTCGACGTGGAAAAGAATAAATACGAGTCAAAGCCCATTAAACCTTCAAATTAATGGGGTCTTTTATGAGATTCGACCAGGAAAACCATTCGACTAGAAGTCAATTGGTGGCTTAAATTCGACCAGAAACACCATTCGACTAGAAGTCAATTGGTGGCTTAAATTCGAACAGGAACACCATTCAACTAGAAGTCAATTACTGGCTTAAATTCGACTAGGAACACCATTCGACTAGAAGTCAATTGGTGGCTTATATTTGACTAGGAATCTCATTCGACCAGAAGCCAAAAGACAACCTAAAAATGGCTAGGATCCTGATCGAAAATCGACCAGGAACCCTATTCGACCAGGACTCCAAGGAAGCCTAGAATCGACTAGGATCCTGGTAGAATTCGACCAGGAACCCTGTTCGACCAGGACTCCAAGGCAGCCTAGAAATGATTAGGATCCTGGTCAAAAATCGACCAGGAACCCTGCTCGACCAGGACTCCCAAAGAAGCCTAGAAACGACCAAGATCCATGTTGAATTCGACTAGGATTCCTGTCGAAAATATCTCAGAAAAATGCTAAAAAATCATTAAAAATTATTTTAAAAAGCAAATAAATTATGTAAAATTCTCTATAAATAGAGGAAAATTATTAGAAAAATACATGTGTGTACGAATAAATTATGGAAAATTCTCTATAAATAGAGGAAAATTCCTAGAAAAATATCTGTGGGAACGAATAAATTACGGAAAATTCTCTATAAATAGAGGAAAATTCCTAGAAAAATACCTATATGTATGAATAAATTACGGAAAATTCTCTATAAATAGAGAAAAATTCCTAGAAAAATACATGTGGGTACAAATCAATAATGGAAAATTCTCTATAAATAGAGGAAAATTCCTAGAAAAATATATGTCGGTACAAATAAATTATGTGAAATTCTCTATAAATAGAGGAAAATTCCTAGAAAAATACTTGTGAGTACGAATAAATTATGAAAAATTCTCTATTAATAGAGGAAAATTCCTAGAAAAATACATGTGAATACAAAAAAAATACTTGAGGGCAAAATAGAATTTAGCAAAATTCTGGAAAATGTAAAGACGAACTTCGATCATGAACCTTAACTCCTACAAAGTGTTGCACACATTAGAGAAGGTGGCGGCAAATGATATGGGATAAAAGTAAGCCCTAAAGACGCAATTAATGCAGCATTAATTAGACCTAGTATGGTCCAAAAGGGAGGCTCATTTAATGGGGCTCAAAACTGTAATAAATTTATATTTAATTAATTAGCTAAATATACGGCTAATTAATTATGTCCAACTACAAGGAAACTACTCCAAGGAGTATCCCCCAAGACACCTCAATCAACAAGGAAACATATTCTTACATGGAAACTACTTCCATCACAAGAAGTATCTAGAATCCTTCAAGGAGCTACCTTGCCCACTAAGGTTCGAAAACCTACTCTAATTCTTAGACTCCCTACGTCTATATAAAGGACCTAACCCCTCATTCTTAGAACTACGTCTGACTTGATTCTCATACGCACTGAGATACGTAGATATCTTGTGGGGGCATAACTAAGCTACGAAATACAAGCGCAACCATTAAAGCTCGATAAGCTCCGGCACACATCACAATTAATACACCCTAGATTTTATTCCATAACAGTATCTAAAAAAAATTAGTATCATGACCTTAAATAATAAATCTTTAGATCCGAAAAAAACTCTTTTGCTGAAAAGCGCTTTAATGCAATCGTTTACCATTCCTTCTTATATTTTTATTTCTCTTTGAGATGAAAAAATATGTTTTAGAATGATAAGGTGATTATCTCTTTATCTTGATTGTCTCTATCCGTTTAGCCCCTAGTGGCTTTAGAAGCTGGCCAAGAGGTTGAAAACCTATCAATCTCTTACCCACACCTTAGTACCAAACACTAATTCATCCACTTCCATGTATTAACCCTAGGAGATATAAGAAACTTATGTTATTAGAGGTTGATAAGGGAAAAACTGCACTTGATACAGGAAATAAGGATGAAGTCGGAAGTGCACCAGCAGCTCTACCTCCAGAGCTCATCTATATCTTCTTAAAAGGATGCAGAGCTGAAAAGGCAGTAAAACTGTCTCTGGAATCATTCTCTCAACAGGGTGAGTCCATTGAAATTCTCTCATCAGCCAGAGCACCTTGTAATGAGTCAAGCACACCACTGACACTCACGCTAATGGTAAGCCTAAACAGAAAAATTATAGGAACACATTGCAAGGCGTGCACAATGAGAGGTATAAGCATTCAGAGGAGATACGGACTCTAATTTGCCATACATTACATTGTCCAATGTATCTACCTCAAACAAAAGTTAATCTTCTGCATCCCGAAAGGGCGATATCTTGTTCAAATTTATCTTGGCTTGAGAGGCAACTGCTTGGCAATAATTCTTCGGATGAGTCAAGTAGGGTATTTTATACAAAATTCCC
Organism: Oenanthe sinensis; assembly: GCA_028671895.1. Taxonomy (NCBI): domain Eukaryota; kingdom Viridiplantae; phylum Streptophyta; class Magnoliopsida; order Apiales; family Apiaceae; genus Oenanthe; species Oenanthe sinensis. The sequence goes on from CM053807.1 coordinate 18,974,952, forward strand.
GTCATTGTTACGAGGGAAACGTAGACTCTAATTTGTCATTCATTACATTGCCTACTACGTCGCCCCTCCTAGAAGAAATATTTCTAGATCCTGAAAAAGAAGTCCACCTCCCATTTATGGAAAAGGTGTGTGACGATCCCTTGATAGAACAAGACAAGATTCCCTAAAAGATTTAAATCTTGGGATAACCCATCTCAAAGAAGTGAAGCTCCACCAGACAGTGATTTAGAAAACGCTATTGAGTCTGGTGCTGAGACAGTGCTTATGCATGATAGATCAAGAACACCTCTACGAGGCAATTCTCCACTTGATAGTGATTCAGTTCATTCTGATTAATCAGGTGATGAGAATATAAATGAATTGATGGATTTCACTTGCAGGTACAGAAGGCTATATTTAGAATGTAGAGTGAAAGAGAGAGAGAGAGAGAGAGAGAGAGAGAGAGAGAGGGAGAGAGAGAGAGAAAATACTTAAGTGAAAGTGAGGGAGAGATACACTTGAGTGAGAGATAAGGAGAGAAATAGTGAAAAACTTTAGGGTAAACACCAAGAGAACATAGTAGAAGTGAGGAAACCACATACCAAACACTTACCCTTGCTACTTGTTACTTCTGAAAGAAAAATTACTATGTTTTCCCAATCAATGACAAATGAGAACCTTCTTTGTAAGACAAGTCATGAAAAAATTATGGTCTAGTAGAGGATTCCTCAACTAAGGGGGATAATTTAGTGGTGTACAAGAAAAAGGAGAAAGTCTAATCTTCGTATTGTTGGGAGAAGTTAATATCCTTAGGGGGAGAATTTAGACAAGAAAAAGAAGAAAATCTTATCTTCAAGAAACTGTATCTTATACTTGAAAGGAGTTGTTAGTAGAGGATTCATCATCCAACTAGGAAATATAGAAAAGGATAGACACTTCCATTGTTCATCTGAAGAGGAGAAGAAGAAAAAGAAGAAGAATCACATTCTCAGGGGGAGAACATTACTTGAGCTATATCTATGTTCTACTGAAGACGTTCCCAGGAATTTTAATTCTTATGAAGCTTTGTTCATGATAAGTTCTTTAAGTTAAACTATGAAAGATTTTGAAGCAGAGAAAGCTCAAAAAGATAGAAATTAAGATGATACATGAATATCAATTCAGTGCTAGAGGAACAAATATCTTTCATTTCAGTTACTCAAGAATTTTGGAAATACAGATTTTGATCCAAAAAACCAGTAGCATTATTTACAAGCCTCGGATGATCACTTTTTCTAGTTGTTAGTTGAGTTATACTCTCTATGAGATTTGTTTGCTAAGTTTAACAATCAAATAGGGGGAGATTGTTGATGAGATTATGAAGCTGTAAGAATAGTAATTGTGATAAATCAACACTAGAACACGACAAGTAAATAATACTACGTCTATACAGAAATCAGGAAGAAATGAAGACAAGACAAATACAGTGAATCAAGATATTAGAAGAAGTTTTGAAGTCTACTATAGGTCACTTAGAGAAGTTCATTAATATGTTCATTCCTCAGTGAAGAATAATGGTTGAAGACTTTCAGGGTTTCAGAAGTGTTGAAGATTCAGTATACGAGTGCCACTTAAAGATTTCAGTGTATTTGAATTGATTGAAGATAGACAGTGTTCGAAGCATAGGAATCTAGAAGAATTGAAGACAAGGTAAAGGCAAAGGTTAAAAAAGACAACTGTAGTCTTGAAGTTATACTCACTGAAAGAAGTTCGTTTGTATGTTCAAGCGTTAGTGAAGAATAGAAAATGAAATATTCAAGATTGTAGTATTAATGAAAATGTTGTCTAAGTACCAGAAAAGATTCTAGTAAAAGTACAGTGTTTATTTACAGTCAGTGTTCGAAGCAATAAAGAACTGCAATACACTTATCATTTGAATTAAATGAGATGTGAAGATCAGGATCGGTGTAAGTGTTTTGTGAACCAGACCAGTGCACTAAATGTCAACAAGAAAGATAAAGGTAATTACATCTATGAAGTAGAGCATTGACTAAGTGTGTGGAATGAACGAAATGGAAGAAAAGGGTCGAGGATTAAAGCGCTTGTCAAGGTTCAAGGGTAAAAGGAAAAATAGCTGAACACCTCAATGGTCAAACAGCCTAACAGCTCAAAAGGTCCATGGTGTAAAGTGTCACAACTTTGGTATGAAAAGTTAAAGTTTATGAACTACAGTCGAAGAACGGAAACAACTCAACAGCCAAACCACAAGTGACCAAGTGCAAGAAGTATAAAAGGTTAGTGATCAAATGGTAATTTGACCAAGTCAAATTTAAAAGTCGACATATAGGAATTCTATAGAATTCGACACATAACTTTGTGAATATTCTAAGGAATATACATGGAGATTAAACTCGACACCAAGCCATACATTGAAGTGAAAATCGACACCAAGCTTACATGGACTTGAAATTCGACACTCACCTTTATATGTGACTAAAGAATTCGACACATGGATTTATTTTATAGGTCCAAATACAAAGAAGCTCTATTTGACACACAGAAAAATATCCACGGGTTTCTCAAAGTCAACTAAAGTCAACATACAGGGGAGAAGCTGTCGACACTCACAAAAGCAGTTTAATTATTGTAAAGCCTACACAAATAAGAAGATGTAAGCCACTCATTCAAGGGTCATCTTCTTCAACACAAAAATGTAGAGAGCTATTACCATGGCTGGAGCAAGAAGATACAATTTATACACACTCATACCTTGCTCCCGGTCAAATATTAGGACCCGGTTTTTTAATGAAAAATGATCAGGGCTCCTAGATATCACTCCATATGGACTCAGTTTTTCTTTGTACTAATTTATATATATTTGTATAGGAACTGAGCCTTATATTTTTGTGTTAGTAGCGAAGAACTCATTTTGTTCTTCGAGAACCAGTGATATTTTAACTGGGTGTAGCAACCTCTGGATTTATATACGAAAGATATATTCCCTGAAACTTGTATCATTTAATTACTTGTTAATTTTCTAGAACTTTATTGTTTATTCATCAAAATAGAAAATTAGTAAGACAGCCTCCTAAACACTACAAGGACTCGAACCACTAACCAAACTCTAAATTATTTATCCACAAAAGAATTTTTTAATTTAGTGAGTATCGTATTCAACCCCCCCCCCTTCTACGATACTTCTCGGACCCAACAAAATAGAAATGGTAAAATTGGCATAAACAAGCACAATAATTATGGACATGTTCACAATGCACCTAGAAAAGTTTGTAAAAACTATGGATCAACTAATCACCTCACTCATTTGTGCAAAAAGCCTGTTGTCAATAATTCTGAGTATGCTTGTGGATATGTCACCTTTGATGCATGATGATCATAAATTCTGTGATAAATTTAATTGCATGCCATGTAACATGAATGTCATGAATACTTGCTTTAGGCTGAAAAATAGTTTGTTGAGGGATGCACAAGTAAAAATTTAAGCAACAAAACTGCAAGGCCTAAATCATTCAGTCATATAAAGAGTAGAAAACACTTCATGTCACCTAGAAATGCATCTAGTTCAGGAAGTACAAATCAAGCAAAGACTCAAAATATTAAAAATGAAAATTTGCAGAATTCTGTGACTAGGAATGTAAAGAAGAAAAATGACACTCATGCTACTAAGCAAAAAGGACCCAAACTAATTTGGGTATCAAAGAAAACTTGATTTATTTGTGTTTGCAGGACACATGTAAAAAGAAGGTCATGTGGATCTTGGACAGTAGATGTCCAAGGCATATGACTAGTGACAAAGCCCTACTGTCACAATTAAAAGATGAGACTAGCCCAATGGTAACCTTTGGAGAAAACAACATTGGTTTCACTATGGAATATGGCAAACTGATTCATGGGAATGTTGTCATTGAAGATATAGCTTTCGTCAATGGTTTGAAGAACAACTTATTAAGCATCACTCAGTTCTGCTACAAAGATTTGAATGTGGAGTTTGACAAAGAATTGTGCCTCATATCACACAGAAAGACCAAAGAAGTTGTCCTAAAAGGAGTTAAAAAAGGAAGCCTTTTTGTAGCAGATTTGGACTCTAGAAACAATGAGAAAATTTGTTGTTTCTACACCAAGGCCTCAGAAAATGAAAGTTGGCTTTGGCATAAGAGACTGTCTCATTTAAATTTCAAGAACATTAATTCTCTAGTCAAAAGAGAATTAGTGAAGGACCTGCCCTCACTTGAATTCTGCATAGAAGGATTATGTGAGGCATGTCAAAAGGGAAAGATGAAGAGGTCAAGCCACAGAAGTAAAGAATTTATATCAATCACCAAACCACAAAAATTGATTCACATGGACCTTTTTGGACCGGTAAATATCATGTCCATGTCCAAGAAAAGATATGCACTCGTCATGGTTGATGACTTCTCTAAATACACTTGGGTGGATTTCTTGCATTTAAAAGATGAAGCTCTAGATTTCATTATAGAAAATTTGAGAAGATTGGACAAAGGCCATATACCTGTTGTAGCCATAAGAAGTGATAATGGAACAGAATTCAAAAATGCTACATTAAATAAATTCTATAAAGAAAATGGAATCACTCACCAATTTTCAGATCTAAGGACTCTACAACAAAATGGAGTTATTGAGAGAAAGAACATGATTTTTTTTGAAGCTGCAAGAACCATGTTAGTAGAAGCAAATCTTTTAACCAGTTTTTGGGCTGAAACTGTCAGGACTGCATGTTACACTCAAAACAGGACACTCATCACAAAACCAATTGGAAAGACTCCTTACCACATCATAACAAATAGAAGACCATCTGTGAAGTACATGCATGTATTTGGAACAAAATGCTTTGTTCTCAAGAATGATGCTGACCATCTTAGAAAGTTTGAAGCCAAGGCATATGAAGGAATATTTGTGGAATATTCTTTGGACAAGATTGTCTATAGAGTATATGTGAATAATCAAAAAAAAGTAATGGAAAGTACAAATGTGACATTTGATGACTTCAAGTTTCCTGCAATGAACGTGGAAGGTGAAAATTGTGACACATTGAGATTTGAAAATGAAATGGAGCCTGAAACATTTACAACTGAAAAGGTTATCAATACTCATGAAGACTCACATGTAGACATCTCACATGGAACAAATGAGGAAAGATAAAATTATGATTTCAGTCATATCTAGCTTGAGAATTCTCCACACAACCCTAGCATTCACTCAGGGGAAGTTTTTCAAGATCTGCAACGAATGGCAACAACTTCATTCAGGAGGAAACAAGTTCAAGTGACAGAGATGTAGCTCATCAAACCAAATGGAATAGAGCTCATACAGCTGATCAAATTATTGGAAATCCTGATGAAGGTATAAGGACAAGGAGAGCAACCATAAATGAATGTTTGTATGCTTGCTTTCTGTCTCAAAATGAGCCAAAAAGAGTTGAAGAAGCCTTGTTGGATCCAAACTGGATAATTTCCTTGCAAGATGAATTGAATCAATTTGAGATAAATAATGTTTGGGAATTAGTGCCACCTCGAAAGGATAAATCAGTAATTGTCACCAAGTGGGTCTACAAGAACAAAATGGATGAACATGGAATAGTAACAAGAAACAAAGCAAGGTTGGTTACAAATGGCTACTCACAAGAAAAAGGCATTGACTATGATGAAACCTTTGCTCTTGTTGCTAGAAGTCATAGTCAATGCCTTCAAATGGATGTCAAAAGTGCATTTCTTAATGGAGAATTAGAAGAAGAAGTGTATGTGCAACAACCACCTGGCTTTGAGGATTCAAAGTTTCCTGATTTTGTCTACAGACTCATTAAGGCATTGTATAGACTCAAACAAGTCCCTAGAGCATGGTATGACACTTTGTCAAAATTTCTTCTAGAAAATCAATTCACTAGAAGAATAATTGACGAAACTCTTTTCTACAAAAAGCATGGTGATGATATCATACTTGTTCAAATTTATATGGATGATATTATATTTGGTTTAACAAATGAAAAACTATGTCAAAGGTTCTCTAAGCTAATGCAAAACGAATATGAAATGAGCATGATGAGAGAGCTCAATTACTTTCTAGGCCTTCAAATTAGTCAAAGAACAGATGGCATCTTCATAAGTCAAACTAAGTACATAAATGACTTACTCAAGAGGTTTGACATGCAAGATTGCTCACCTGCCAAAACTCCAATGTCTACAGCCACAAAGCTTGATGAAGATAAGAAAGGAAAAAGTGTAGACATGAAGACTTATAGAGGAATGATTGGATCTTTACTCTATCTCACAGCAAGCAGACCTGACATCATGTTTTCTACCTGTCTATGTGCAAGGTTTCAGGCAAATTAAATGAATCTCATCTCATTATTATCAAAAGGATTTTGAGATACCTCAAAGGAACACCTTTAATGGGTTTATAATACCCTAAAGAAATAGGATTCAACTTAGTTGGATACTCAGATGCTGATTTTGCTGGATGAAGAGTAGGTAGAAAAAGCACCTCAGGAAGCTATCAATTTCTTAGACAGAGGCTAGTGTCTTGGTTTAGCAACAAGAAATAGTCATTTTCTACTTCCACAGCTGAGGCTGAATACATAGCTGCGGGAAGTTGTTGTGCTCTAGTGCTTTGGATCAGGAATTAACTAAGGGACTATGGACTAGTGTTGGAAACTGTTGTGCTCTAGTGCCATCTCAATTGTTATCAATCCAGACAATCATTCCAAGAGAAAGCACATTGATGTAAGGTACCATTTCATAAGGGAACATGCAGAAAATGGAGTGATTGAATTATTTTATGTTCCTACACAAAAACAATTGGTTGATATATTTATTAAACCACTTGATGAAGCCACCTTCAATAGGTTAGTTAGTGAAATTGGAATGCTAAATTCTTCAAGTTAAAGTGGCCAAATAAATATATCTTCCCAACTATTACAACAATTGTTTCACAGACATGAAGCTTAATGATTTATCTAAGTCAAACAAAACTGATGTATATCTATAAATATATCATTTATATTGTTGTACATTATTTTGCTTAATATATATATATATATATATATATATATATATTTATTTATTTATTTATTTAAAAATTAACTTGGAACTATTTCTTTGTTCTGAGGAAGCCTGAAAAGAATTATTATACTTGTACATTGTTAAATAACAAGTGTGATAATTAAAATTATCAGGAATATTTTTCAAACACATTTCTTATTTTTAGATGAATAAATAAATTTTATTTATCTAATAAATGAGGTTTGTAAACTATTGTTTTATTTTCCAAGTGAAAATAAAATAATTTCTCAAAAACTGGAGTTTGTGATTAGTATGCCATCCTTTGTGACTTCTCAACTATGTTTCATGAGTTCTCGAATAGTTCATTTCTAGAGTTCTCGATCAAGTACTATTGAGAGTTCTCGAATCACCAGAGTTCTCGACTATAGAATTGTAATCGATTTTGAATATTCGAGAACTCATAAAAGAGCAAAGTTACTTTGGGTGAGTTCTCGATTGATTTAGTTCCCGAATCAATAAACAAACATAATCCAAGTTCTCGATCAAAATTAAGCAGTTCTCTACTAAAAGTAACTTTGCTCTTTTCTGAGTTCTCGAATATACAAAATCAATTACAATTTTAGTCGAGTTGTCTAATTGATATAAATAGCAAAGTAGATCTAAATGTTCATTTCTACGCTCAATCGCAAACTCACAGACCTTCTTGCTCTCAAACGGTTGCATTTGACTTCTTACTCTTTTCTCTCTAAACTTCTTCATTTCTTCTCTTCTCCTTTCTATACACAACTCAATGGCATCTTCTAGTTCTAATCCTGCAACTGAAGTGTATGTAATTCCTGAAACAAATTTCCTGGTCATTGCAAGAGATGTAGATGCAAAGGCACAGTATAAGTGTTTCATTAAGTTTCTCATTGATTCATATCTAAATGAAGCTTTGTCGACAAACCCCGCCTTGTACCTTGACATTCTTGAGCAGTTCTGAAAGACTTCAGACTGGAAAAATATAGCATTGGAGGATGGTAGCTCGAGAGTGGTTGTAACCTGCAAAATCCAAGGAAAAGACATCAGTTTTGATGAAGATGATATGAACAAAAGATTGTCTTTGCCAATTGAGAAGTTTGATGCTGAGCCAACTGAGAATGATCTTCTAGATTTTCTAGAGTTCATTCGGTACTCAGATACAATGGAGAAAGGAGCTGATGACAAGAAGTACAAGCTTGGAAAAATTAACAGGAAGTACATGAGGAATGAGTGGTCATTCTTGTTTGACACCATCCTTAGAGTGTTTACCTGCAGGAAGACAGGGTTTGATCAAGTAAGCCTCATTGTCATAAAGTTGGCCTACTCATTGGCATACAACCAAAAGCTCAATGTTGGAAGGATAGTTCTTGGGGTGCTCACAACCAGGATTCCCAAGAGAGGTAATGAGATAATCTTTCCCAGTTTTATTCAATTAGTACTTCATCATAAGCATGCTGATTTAATTGAATTACCTGGTATGAATAAACAAAGAATTGGCTATCCAAAATCCATGTCCAAAATTATATTTGCTACATTGGATAAAAGGAGCACAGTGAATGTACCTCTTCAAATCACACATCATATGAGCAGTGTGTTTGAAGGGTACCCACTAGTGCAGCCTACATATGGTTACTTGTATACAGTAGAGGATTCCATGGCTGCAGAAGTATCAAATGCGCCTAACCCAGGAATCATTAACCCAACTGAGCCCAGTTTTTCAAATCCATTAAATGATAGTGCACCAACCTCTACATCCTCTCAACAGGGTGTAGTTGAAAAGAAGAAAATGAAGAAACCTGCTCCAAAGAAGAGATTAGAAGTAGTTATAGAAAGTACTGATTTAGATGAGTCATATGTGGAACCTTTGAAGAGGAGAAAGAAAAGTAAAAAGGCCACAACAGACCACTCTACATCCTCTCAACATGATGCAGAGGTACATAAGGGACTAAACTTATTGCTAGGTGCACTTTCTCAACAAAGTGTACCTATTGAAATTGGGAGCCAGCCTACTCCACCCTGTACAGAGTCTACAACATCACAGGAACACACGCTTATTTATGCCAGGTGTGAAGTTGAAAAGGAGACACAAGAGCACATAGGACTTTCTATTGAAACTTCCCCACTTTCTCAGGGGGAGTTGCCAACACTCAATTATATTCAAACCTTCTCTTCTAGTCCTTAAATTTCTTCTCAACCAATTATGTCTAGCCAAGCACAAAAGGTTTTGATCATCAAGAATCTACTTCTCATGGTGAGCCAAATTCAAGTGACATAGTGCATGACACTATGCTCACCACTAAGGAACCACTTTTAGATGGTGAGGGAATGCATGCTGAGGCATATCCTGATGACACCATCAAAGCCACAGAGGCTTGAGGAGTTTTTACTTCAGACTCTGTGGTGGCTAAGGATGTACCAATTCCCTTTGATCTCATTAATGAATCATTGGAGCACCATGTGTCTTCATAGACATTAGCAAATGGCATCTCCTGGAAACTCCCCAGTCATTCAAAGACTGTCTCCTAGGGAGAATTCACCTATCCATCCAGTATCAAAGGATTCATCTGAGCAATTGGATGATAAATTTGATGCCGAGGGGACCATTGTAACAAGTGGCCCTAGCTCTTACTTTATGTCACAATGGCTGAAACCTGTGCAACATGACAGGGAATCAGGACCATCATCTTATGGTGGGTCACTATCAGATGAAAAATTAAGAAAAATTTATGGAGATCAATTGGATGGATGGTACCATATTGCTCAACAACTCTTAACTTCTCATTTGCACAACAAAGATTATGCTGAGATTATGTTGGAGTATGCCAAAGATTAAGATGAGATTAAAGATAAATATGCTCAAATGGCTGAAGAAAGAGAGGCCAATATAGATACTTTGTTAGATAACAAGGACACTGTGAGCATGAAGGAGATGCTATAGTGGATGAGACAGAAGTATTTGACAACTGTTAGTTCTTGTGAAAAGACTTTTACTCCATCAGCAATCTATGATGTTATTCATGAAGTTGCAAATGTTTAACTCCAGTCAAATCACTATCTTGCTAGAGGTTTACAGGATGAGATTCATGATCACAGAACCAAGGTGGAGGGCACTTTAAAAACTATTGAGGAGAAGATGAAACCTAGAGGTATATATGGAAATATCTCATCTAAGGTTGAGTCTGGAAAGTCATCACTTTTCTATACCAAGACGGATGCAATGAAGAAAGTTTATAAGGAAATGATTCAAAGAAATGTAACCATTCTTAAGAATTAACAGAAAATCAACAACATAGTTCAAGTGCTGTATGGAAACAGGCATGCAGATAGGCTGCCTGAGGATGTGCCTCTTCATGTCTTGGCACCACTTCAAGTGGACATTTATTATCAATCCAAGGCCAAGGATAAAGCTGCTAAGGCCAAAATAATTAATGACTTGAATGCAAAGGTAGAATCACTCACCTCTACTATTTCTACAATTGTGTCAAGTGTGAGCACTCTCAAGAAGGAGTTTGACACCTCCAATGCCACTCAAGCTACCACACGCTCAAATTTCTACTTAACTAGCATCAATGCAAATTCTTCTCTCAAATTTGGCAAATTCAAAGCAAACTCTAACAGTTCATGTCTCTTCACAAGTAAAGCCTAGTCACTCTTCATTTCTTCCTCAACAACAACAACAAGATATCAACCCTAAGGAGGAGAAAGAATGGAGGGATGAAATTGAAGTTGAAAGACAAAAGGCAGTGCTCAAAATCTTGAGGCAAGAAATTGAAGCTGAAAGACAAAAGGTAGTGCTCAAAATCTTTAGGCAAGAAGTAGTAAAGCCTCAAGCTGATGAAGAATTATTGCTAACCTTGAAAGCCATCAAGGCACAGGTTAAAGGGCATCACTGGGAGTACAAGAAGTTGTTGGAAAATGCCATCTTTATGGTCAAAGGAGTAGAGCTTGAATTTAATGGCAAAATGTGAAAGGAACCAATAGTGCAGATGGAATCTGGCTATTTTAAAATATCTCTCAACACATTCAGAAAACTTACATTCACTGAACTTGATTGCATCTCTAAAGCAATTGAGACTGTTACTCAGGAAGATGAAGAACTCAAAAATACAGTCATTAGACCACTTCTATCATAGTCACTTCCTGAGGCATTCAACGATCCTGAAAGAGTTATGTATTTAGCCAAGGGAGATAAGCTTGCACATTTTATGCTAGAAAAGCATCTGAATGAAGGGAACAGGAGTCAAATCATTTCCTTGATTGACCTGTTAGAAAACAAGAAGGGTATAAAATCAGAAGATGACATGAAAATTCTTGATAAGCTAAAAGCCTTCATTAATGGTCAACTATCAAAATTTGTAAATGCTGAGCATAAAAAGAAAAGGAAAGATGATGAAGATAAGAAGCCTGACTCCAGTAGTGATAAGGGAGGAAAGAAAGAAGAAATAAAGAAGGAAAGTGGTGACAAGAAAAAGAGAGATGATAGTTTCAAAGAAAAGAAGTATGAAAGGAAGAAACCATTCAAGCAGCATGCTGCTGGTGTTCATACTAGCACACCTACTAAAATTTAGGGTGTTAGTGTGGCTCCAATAGTGTCTGAAATTTCTAAAGTCCCAAAATTCAAATCACCTAGAAGACATCTTGTCAAGGTGACAACAAATGGAGTGATAAGGAGGGAAATAAAAGAAAGCCAAGTCAAACATTAAAGCCATGTCAACATCTAAAAGTCAACACTGCCACAAGGACAAAGTTCAAGAAGCATACTAGTTCTTTACTAGTTAGGTGTCCAAAGTGCAGGAAGCAAATAATTGTTCCTAACAAAGGCCTTCCAGTACAGTCAATCCAAGAAATTGTTGAGCCAAACAAGATTTATCTCAAACAATGGATAGCCAACAGAATCTGTAAAGTGGAATACAGAGATAGAACAATGTTTGTAACTACTTTTGATGGAGAAGAAAGACCCTTTTACTTTGACAACTCAAAATCAACCACTCATGATATCAATAGGGTAATTAGTCTCTTTGATAAGAAAAGTATGGTAAACAAATTAAAAATGGTTGAAGTGGCTGAGTACTTGGACAGGAAGTATCAAAAGAAGGTTGACAAAGTCAAATATCTGAAAGAGATGACAAGGAAGAAGCTTCAAGAATATGAAGAGATGGAGAGAATAGCAGCATAGTTGAGAAGGTTGGGGAAATGCAGAGTCTTCAAAGATCCTGACAGGGTTGAGCTCAAACTTAGAAATGAAGGTGTCTCAAAGATTAGACTCAAGTTTGTCAGTGATTATCCAATTCAAACTCTCAAGATTGCTGCTGATATGCTAAAGGATGCAATTCTAGTTGAAGAGCTCATGGCCAGATTGGAAATTCTCAATGCAATCAAAAAGATAAATTAAAGGGAAGAGAAAGAGAAGAAAGCAAAGTATGATCTTTTCATCAACAACTTCAACAGCAAAAATATATAGGCTTGATATCTTATATTAATTTGTAAAATTATCTCTTTCCAAATTGGGGGAGATTGTTGGATCAAATCAAGCTTACCTTGTACTAAATGCTTGTCTTGTTTAAGCATTTTTAGATTCTCTATACTAGGGCAAATGACTTAATTTATCTCATGTATCTTTGCAGTTAGAAGCATGTTTCTACTGTAGTTTCAAAGTGTAAATATTGCAAGTCAAAAATAAAGAATGGTAGAAGATTCTAGTTGGTGAATCATGCACCAAATCAAGAAGACTTTGGTGGAATAAGAAGTTGCAGGATGAAATTGTTTCTAAGTCAAGAAGCCAATCGAGAAGTCAGCCTGGTAGAGAAGTCAAGAAACGAATTTTTAGAGAAGTCAAGAAATGAATGGTTAGAGAAGTCCAGAAAAACAAGTCGAGAAGTAAGCAAATTGAAGCTATTCGAGAAGTCAAGAAATTGAATCTATTCGAGAAGTTAAGAAATTGAGGCTATTCGAGAAGTCAAGAAATGTGAGATATTCAGAAGTCTTTCGAGAAGTGAAAGACAGTGTAATCAAGCCAATCGAGAAGGCTAGTCTAATCGAGATGTCATCAAAGAAGAGTATGCATTCGAGAAGTCTAAGCCAATCGAGAAGTGATCAAAGCAAAGGACTGATCGAGAAGTCTCTTGAGTACTCGATCAAGTAATCTACTTCAAGAGTTCTCGAGTGACAGCATCTATGAATATTCGAATGTTTCAAATGGACTAATTTCTAGAAAACTTGAAGAAGAACATGACAAACATGTTGAAACTCTGTCATTACAGGATCAGTCAAACCTGTGATGATAGAAACAAGTCTATAATGAAGCTTAGAAGATAAACAAGATAAATGACAGAAGGGATAAGGCTGGAAGCAAAGGATTGTCACAGTGTGTGTTAGCTAGAAATAGATAGTAGTCAAATATAAAGTTGTTTTTGTCTATTTCTAGTTTTAGCTTAATTGATTAATGAGTGCATGTGTCATAGGACATGTTGTCTATATAGTACGGCACAGCCTCATTAGTTAAGTGTTCTGAAGATCTTTAAAATACACACCTTGTTATCTCCAAGAACAAGAAGCTGAAATTCACTTTGAATTTCATATTGTAGCAAAGTTCAATTCTAATACAAATTAGATTGAAAGTTAAATTATGTGTTTACTTTATTTTCGCATTATGTTTATGTAAACACTTGAATTGCTAAAGCTATAAATCAAAACCAAACAGTTCATAATTTAGTATAACTAAAAGAGTTTGGAAAAGAAGTCACCCCCCCCCCCCGGTAAACTTCTGTTAACTCTAATTCCTAACAGGGGTCCCTAGCACTACTCTTATAATATTAACAAAGGCAAAAGTTATATGCAGAACCTTAAATGGAGCACTAATTTGAGACTATATATGTCATGCATATAGTACTCCCTTAGTTTGGTTTTATTCGACGTTTAATTTTTTTACACACATCTTTAGAAGATTTGACTACATAATTAAATTTATTATTTTTAAATTTTTCTTTCTTTTTGAATAAAAATATTTAACTAAAACTTTATTCACAAAAAAGAAAATTTAATAAATAATAATTCTAACTATGTAGTCAAAACTTTTAAAAGAGTGTGTCAAAAAGTCAAACGTCAAATATTACCAAACGGAGAGAGTATAATATAAATTTATTGCAGAACATAATGTAGGACATGTAAGTCTACAATTTAATATAAAACACTAATTATATGTAATCTTTAAAAAAAATTAATACTTAAAAACTAGGTGAAAAATCTGATTTTGAATTTGATTCTATTGTAGAATCGTTCTGGACGATTTGATTCTACTGCAGAATCGTTCTGGACGATTTCCTTTTACTGTAGAATCATTCTGAATTAATTTTTCACTATTATAATTAAATAAGAATAATTTTTCAAAAAACGTTTTGTAACTTTGTTTTTGATTTATTTATATATGTATTTGATGAATAAATTCAAAACTATATGTATTTTGTGTGTATATATGCTGGTTCTCTCTTGAACTCTATGTAAAATGTACTCCCTAGAGTATTATATATATATATATATATATATATATATATATATATATATATATATATATATATACATATATATATATATATACATATATATATATATATATACATATATATATAAGTTGGGTTTTATGGAGAACTACTTCATTGGAGAACTCTGAAGAACACTTCTTATTTTGTAAAAATCATTACGCTTTTTGTTTAAAATACAAGTGTTCTGTAAATACAAACACAATTATATGATAATTTTTTTTGAATTCTTAAAAAATAATGAAAAATATTTACAGAACACATATATATGGTTTATAGAACATATTAGTTTTACACTTCTTATTTCATTAAATATATCATATTTTTTTATCAAGAACACATGTGTTCTGTAAATAAAAATACAATTAGTAGACTAAATTATGTATTTAGAGAAAAAAAAATAGTGAACAAATATTTACAGAACACATATTATGAAAGTACAAAACACACTAGTTCTCACACACACACACACACACACACACACATATATATATATATATATATATATATATATATATATGCTTAGGTTCAATGAGGAACTCACTTATTTGAGTAATTGAGGAACCAACAACAAATATAATTACAGAACACATGAAAAAATTGTTGAACATAGAAAAAACTACAGAACACAAAAGACAATTACAAAACAAACAAAAAAATTACATAACATGCAAAAAAATATAGAACACAAAATTACAGAACACTATTCAACATTAGCTTTCTGTAATTTGTGTTCTATATTTTTTTTTGTTTTGCAATTATTTTTTGGTGTTCTATGTTTTTTTGTATGTTCTGTAGTCTTCTATAATTATTTGTTAGTCAAATTCTTATAAAATAGGAATTGGTTCCTCAGTTACTCAAATAAGGAATTCAACGCGGAGCATTACCGTATATATATATATATTGGAGAACATATAAAACTTTAAATGGAGTACTAATTGGAGAACATATATGTCATGCATTATATTCTGTTTATAATATATTGCGGAATCTAATGCAAGATACATATATTCTCCAATTAGTACTTTATTTAAGGTTCTCCATATGTATGGAGACCTATTTACCTTAGAGACTACTTAGACTCTATTCTACCCGTTGGATTAATATAAAATATATGTTGATTGCTGATTAGATTAGTAGTTATAATAATGATCCTCCGATAAATTATTTTTCTTTTTTGGAGTTAGTGTTCTACAGTTGACATAATTAGAATTAATATATATATTGAAATATGACGTAGTGTAGGATAAACCATAGTAGAGACTTCCATATCATTCAATAAAATTATACAAATCATACTGCAAAACACTGTATTTTACTCTGAGAATGTTATAATAACACTACTGTATAATAAATTTAATTTTGTAATATATTATTTTCGTACAGGACTGCAAGGTTGCAGAACATGTAAAATCATTGAAACGAAACTATACAAAACGTAATGTACATAATGTAGAACATAATATTTTACCTGTAAAATGTTATACTAACATTTGAGTGCAATAAAATTGATTTTGCAATACATTATTATGAGTGTAGGTTGCAGAACATGCTTATTAATTCAACAAAGTTATACAAATTAAAATTTAGAACATATTGCACATAATGCAGTACACACATCTATAAAATCATAGAAAGAGATTATTAGAGTAGTTTCCATCTATATATGTATATAACTGTACTATTTAAAATTTGGTATATATAAGCATATGTTAGAAATTTATACTTTTTGACTAATTAAATTATATGTAAGAACGGAATAAACGATATGGATTAAGTCTCCGAGTCTCCAACCAAAAACAAGTCTTCATATAAATCTCTCTCTCTCTCTCTCTCTCTCTCTCTCTATATATATATATATATATATATATATATACTCAAATGAGATTTAATTCTCCGGATAAATGTATCAGTATCATCGCTAAAGAAAAATTTGACTCATTTTGATCATTAAAAAATTAAAAATATACATGCACACATTAAAGTCAAAAATGGATTTGATAGTCAAAATTATTAAATATTTTTTAAGAACTCTTTCAATGTCTCTATGTATACATGCACAATCATTAAATATCCAGAATTAAATAGGCATGATTGTTATTTTTAATTATAGAACCATTATTTGATAAACACCAAGTAATACAACTCATAACTATTTATACTAAATTAAGAGTAACAATTTGAGTAAGCAACGGAGTGTGTGACGGAAAATGTTTAATTTAACTAAATTTAATATTCACTTTAACGACGTGTACGCTTTTTATTATCTAGTGATAAAATGAGTCATGTTTTTTTTAGTGATAATATTGTTATATTTCATCCTAGAAAATGAGAATTTTGATATTTTTCCCTACTTATGTAACATGTGTTCGGTAAACATTTTTTCACTAATTATTTTTCAAATGCATAATTTTTTTTATTTATCATGTGATTTTTATGAAAACTGTGATTATATTTATAAAATAAGAAGTGAATGATGACCAAGAAAATTCTGGAGAAGAAATAAGTCTATTATAAATAATATGTATGTGTTATGTAAATATTTTTCACTAACTTTTGCTTAATGTATAAAATTTTCTCATAATTGTGTTTTGTATTTACGTAACATATGTATTTTGCATAAATGATATAATGATTTTTATAAAATAAATTTTTTTCTCCAAATTCTCTAAATTAAATAGTTTTCCATTCGAACCCTAAAATTACTAATAACACGCGGGCTTTAGACTGTGTCATGTGTGAATTCTTATGATCCCTTTGTTTTAAGGGGGTGGTAGTTAAAAATGTTATATCGTTCAGTTGTTGGTTCTAACTTGTACAAAAACATTGATCATCCATGGACAAGTTAAATCATGGTGAGAAGAAAGAAGCAACATTTTACTTTGACACCAGCACCTAACATAAAATTTATTAAAGTTTTGGGGCACACTATGTACTACAATTGTTGGATTTTGCATGTTTTCTTTTTGTTCATGAATTATTTAAAGATTTCGGAATAAAATTTATATGTTAGGTGGTTACAGATGCAAAAACATTTGGGCCCAATACAATTATCACGTTACATTTGAATCATTTATAAAGTTGGATTGAGAGGCATGCCATGTGGGAGAGTGGGAAGGTTTATGTTATCATGAAGCGAAGGGATTGGTCAAGAGCAATGAAAGGGAGAATAAGCATCTCAAGAAAATCCAAGTGGATATCTAGAGATTAAACATCATATTAGAGTTACAGCATAATACAAGTTAAAAATATTACTCTGCTACATAATAAATAATGGAAGGAACAGTCCAAGGAGTTTGGTCCAATGTTATGACAGGTATTTGTAGGGGAGACCAGGCATTGGTTCGGTACGATTTTATTATATATATATATATATATATATATATATATATTTTATAAATTGAAAAAATTCGGTTCAATTTTTATTGATCAATTTCGGTTAAAAAATTGAATAAAAATTTATTTAAATTTCAATTTTTTAAATCCCTAGTCTTTACCCATTCATTTTTGACATAATGGCAGCTACTCTTTCTTGACGATCTTTGCACTTTGCAGGAAATTTGCTAACAGAGCAATTGGCGTTTAGCCATTTAGCAAAAACAAATAAAATTATGTACACTTTCAAACCAGAAAGATTACAGAAAATTAAGGTATTATTCGACTAGTGCCACGGAGTTAGACCAGCTCACTGACGTTAAAATGACCAGTTTGATGTTGTTATCCCAAATTACAATTATACTTTTAATAAATTAATAGTTTGGAATCTTAAAAATTAATTAATTATTAATTATTAATTAAAAGAAATAAATATGTATATATATTTGATGTAAGATGAAATTATTAATTTATAAATAATATGGGACCTATGCTTCAATAAAAATGGAGTGTTTGATAAATTTAGCAAATTATTACTTTAGACTCTAATTAGCACTGTCAAAATAATTTATCGAGTTTTAACTAGTAATAGATCTTTTGTTTTTAAGATTAAAAGAAAGGCTAGTACTATCTGTAAATAAATTAAAAATAATTAAAACTAATATGAACATTTATGTAATAATTACGATTGTCCTTTAATTTTTTGAATTGTGAAGGGAAAAAAACTTGCCATTATGCTGACTGATACTAGCTTATGATAGTTCCATTGTGTATTTTTTTTGAAGCCACGGTCCCAGCACTAAACTAAAATTGGACACCCTGCATGTTTAGCCTTTTACTCAATTGCCTAAACGTTTCTTCTTTTTGACTTTTTCACATTAAATACTTTCGTTTACATTCTGTAGTTGTCATACACACTTTTAGTATTACAGAATACAGAACCCCAAGTCCTAAAGTACAGAGATGTTGAAACTGCTTCCTAACTCTACCAAATACCTTATTCAATTGAAATTACAGATATTTACAAGGTCGCTATACTGTAGTCGGTTTACTAATGATAGGTAGTGTTAGAGAATAGACTGGTTACATGTTAAACCCTCCAAATATACTTGCATTTTTCGCTTCTTGGAAAAATTGCACCTCTTAACATGAAGCTGTTCATTCAAAAGGCGTTAATATACAAAATCCGGTACCGCCCTAATGTAATTGAACAATTTTTCCAGATTTTTCTGAGTTAAGAGACCAATGTTTAAGCATTATTCAAATGTTTAGATGGTAGTGTAAGAAACTATAGAGCAGCAATAGAAGATGAGAAGTTTCGTGGTAACAAAATACGCTCACGCGGCTGAATATAATCTGAAAAAGGATTTCTCAGGTTAGATAAACTATCTACCGGTAGTCTACTGATTATTGCTGCCATCAAAATTATATGTAGCTAAGAGAAAATCAGCTTTAATCTAATCTACCAGGAAAAAGAGGGGGGGGGAGCAAAAACAGGTTTAATCAAAAGAGTTGAAACCCCAGCTAAACTGCTTTTAATGTACATGAACCCTATCTCACACAGACTATGAAATTTCACGACGAGTGCCTAAAACTGCAAGAATCTCCTCTCTTACAATGCCCCGTGTCCTGGAACATATAGCAAATTCCTCTAGAGGCATGTCTAGGTCCTCCACCTCCAAATGACGACTGCTTGTTCCAATTCCTGCCTGACTGAGAACCCTGGTCCTTTTGACCTGAAAACTTATCACCATTGCGATGGTGCTGGCTTCTGTTGTTTCCTTGATTCCCTGCTGGTGAGCCCCAACCCTGATTTGTATTTCCTGATGGTGCTGACCAGCCCGGATTTGCATTTCCTGGCATCTGTCCCTGAACATTAGATCCTAGATTCGGGGTGGATGCTGCCAAACCTGTGTTTCCCGTCACAGGTACTGCACCTTGAGCATTTGGTGCCATATTTGGATACCAGCCTTGATTTGCATTCATCGAACCAAGCATTTGAACAACACCGACAGCGTTGCCAGGTTGAGAAACCCAAACTGAATTTATGTTTCCAGGAACTGCCCCTTGAAAACCAACTCCAGAACTTCCTGCAGGCATAACCCAACTGGCATTCATATTCCCAGGTTGTGGCCCTTGAATAGAAGCCACCCAGTTTATGTTTGGATTAGGTCCTGCCCATCCCATATTCGGAATTACCTGCATTGAACCCCAACCAGAATTTGGATTTTCAGGTTGCAAGTTCTGAGCAGGAGCACCGTTGTCTGCAACTCCCGTTCCCCACTGGACATTAGGCTGCATGTTAGATTGATTACTTTGCACTGGAGGTCTCCAGGAATTTGGTACCTGGGAGACACCTTGCATTGGAAAATTTGTAGCTGGATTATGCACAAGAGTTGATTGAACTCCACCCCACTGGGCGTAAACTGGCTGTTGTGTGGATGCTTGAATTGAGATATTTGCTTCCAAGCTCTGGGTTGGGGCACTACCCCAGTTCTGAGTTCCAAGAGCAGGGTTATTTGCAGTGACAGACTGAACAACATTGGCATTAGTTTCAGGTGCAATAGAAGGATGGCTGCCACTCTGTACTCCGTGTAACTGAGCAGCCGCAGTTGACTGAGGACTCGGAAGAGATATAGTTGACCCTACAAGATTACCCTGTTCAGGGTTGGGTGATGCCATAAAAGCAGGATTAGAACTTGAAAGAGTTTTTGCAGACACCAGTGTCATGTTCCTGGTACTACCTGGGCCTGGGATAGCTGCAGCACCAATAGGACGACCCCCTTCTCCAGCAGAATTTAATTTCGGAGTAGGAGAAGGGAGATTTACCAAATTGTTTCTGCCACTCTGATTGGGATTTGTCCTGTCTGCAGAAAGTAGTGGGACCTCAACTGAATGTGCAGCCCAATTCCTTGATGCTGAATTAATATGTGAATCCATGGTAATATGGTTTTGATCTGAGTTCAATATCTCTGCATCTTGAACGTCCCGTCCTTGATGCAAGGAGGAGTGTATAGGTGGGAGATGAGGATTGTGCACGGTATTATTCTTCGGAATTCCATTGTCTGCTAGCGGCTTCTGAAGCTTCCCTGCCAATGCATCAGTCAGAAGCAAAGAATCATCTTTATTTCCAGAAGTACTCCATATTCTGAGATCAGAAGGAAAGTATCCAGTATTGCTCCATTTACGCAACTGAACCATAGAAAATGGGCCTTGCACTTTTCCATGTGGATCCTGGTAATGCCATATTTTGTCTGTTGCACTGATGTTCATAACAGCTGTACCAGCTGGAGCAATCAAAGATGTCAGAGACTTTTGTGACTGTATATGAGAGGATGACTCTGACCTACCAGCAGAATTTCTATTCAATCCAAAGGCTTCTGAATTAGAAGCTAAATTTTGCTTCTCCAGGATACCAGGTTTTTCTGTCTCATTGCCTCTACTATGATTCCATGAGTTGTCAGCAGATACTCCAATACTAAGAGGAGAATCTTCAACCGTATTTGCAAGATTTCTATCCGACAAGTTTCTGTTAAGTTCCCAACCTTTGCCAGAACCTTTCCTGCTAGCGCCCCAGGATTCTTTCGCATCACCGCTTCCTGGAGATATTGGCTCCCTTCCTCTCCTGCTAAAGCTAGAAACTCTGGCCCTTGTATACATTTCTGCACAAACGAAAGAATACTTTAACAAAGAACTACAGTATAATAGTTTTATACATCGGACTACAAAGAGATGATCAAACCTTGTTTATTACTGTCAATATCGCTATCATTATCTTCCGACAAAAAGTTAGGGTCCATCTTTGGGTCTGCATGTATCTCAGGAATATCTTCTAGTCTGCGCCTACGCTCTTCAGGTGTCCTTAGAAGCTGTAAACTCTCTACACACTCTCTGAGTGTGATAGCCAGTTAACGATTACAAGTTGCAACAGTTCAAATATGGTTCAAGGAAGATACAATGACACTAACAACTATAACAATAGGAAGTTTTACTACTATATAATTTGCCGGCGTTATATATCTTTTCTCTAAGATTACTAAAAACTTTTTTCGAGAAATTTTTTTTACCCCAATCCTCATCAAGTCAATTAAAATCACATGATTAATATACTTCAATTAGAAGTTTCATCAAAACACAAGAGATGCATGATTCTGGTCAACAGAAAATATTAAATTTTATAATTTTGCCATACACTAAACCACCAATGTTGTCATTAGAGATGTGTAGCTCCAATTCGTAATGACTGTCTATGATTTTCAATGACGAACTAAAAGAACATACAGAGCAAAACAAAGAATTAACAGCAAAGGATATTGCTTCTTCTTGCCTAAATCACTTGCTCTATCACGAAGATGAGTAAGCCGCTGGACTTCCGATTCAAGCCACTGCATCACAATCATTAAGCATAATAAATATCATACAAAAGAGCAGTTATATGTATAAAGCCTTGAAAAAAATAAAAGTGAACAGATAACTCAGAAGCTGAAAGGACACATGGATTTATGAGACAGTAAAGAAAATCCTGTAGTAGTCAAACAGGATCACTATATAGAGCTCAGCAAATATGTATTACCATTTTAGAACAAGTAAATGGTGAATAATGCATGACAAGGGGTGGGAAAGAGGGTAATACCTATCTCTGCAGAGAATCGGTGTAGTCACAAATAAATCTTCAGATTTATCCAACAAAAAATCAATTCATAATATTCATCTCGATCTAATAATGAAAGATTACAAGAGTTTATATAAATAAAATATTGCTTGGAAACCATGTAATATTATGATGAAAAGAAAACTAAATACCAATCTATATCTACTACCATAATTAATTATAGGAAACAAATCCTTTTATCACTAATACTATAATGTAGAATGATCCTATCTTGATAATATAATTATTACTAATTATAAAATATATTTATATCTGAATAATAATATAAAATGATTAACATCTAATTATTTATTTTATGCTACACATCATTTTCCTCTCTTTGAAAAAAAAATTGACGGAGAGTATTTTAATAAAGAAGAATCAACAACTTTCGAGCAAGACTTCAAATGAGTTGGACATGAATTTGTGGAAGCCATTGAGATACGTCATCATATTTGGATTCATAGAACCATTGTGGAATAACAAAATCGATGTGATCAACCATATACACTTTATCTTGAATTCCCTATCCACAAACAAAGTCATCATGCTGCATTTGTAGCTCAATTTCAACATTCCGTACAACTTTCATAGGCTATACATTTAACTCTAAAGTTGTGCTTTTTGTTAATGCCTTCTAAACAACAGAATTACAGGTTTTTCGCATTTTTACAAATTTAGTACTCCTGTCCTTTGATAACTCCAATAGTTGTTGTAGTAAAAATCTTTCATCCTCATACTTCAAATATGCAATTAAATCATCATAGTATTGCCACATCTCATATAAGATCCATTAATGTAAGTGACATACATTAGCCTTGACGATGTGTCTCAGCAAGAGATATCTCAAAATCAATTGTTTGAGGATTCTCATCATTGTTTTCCATAAGAAAACTGGAACTATGAGTTATTTTGTAAGTTTTAAAACTGTAGGGACTCTGCTGGTGGTAGATGCAAGCTACTAGTTTATAGTGTTTTAGTGGGGGAACCTCGCTCTTGATACCACTTGTTCCAGGACAAGGGGTAGGAAGGAGGGTAAATACGTATCTCCATAAAGAATCAGCAAGTCACAAATAAATCTCAGATTTGTGACATTTGTCCAATAAAAATTCAATTCATAATATTCATCTCTATATAATAATGAAAGATCTTCATCTAATAATGAAATATTACAAGAGTTTATATAGATAAACTATTACTTGGAAGCCAAGTAATTTCCTAATGAAAAGAAAACTAAATACTTATTTATATCTACTACCATAACTAATAAAAGGAAATAAAACCTTTTATTATTCTACTATTATAATCTAGAATGTTACTAACTTGATAATAAAATTATTAATTATAAAATATAGTTATATCTGAATAATAATATAAAATAATTAAAAACTAATATATTCTTACGCTCCGTATCAGTGAAGGCCACATAGGAACTTCAGAAAAAAAGTGACAAATTTTCTTAAAGAAAGATACTTCTGCCTCAAACAAATCGTCTATCAGTAGACATAAACAAGACAAACCACGCCAAATAGTAGGATTAGCAAAGAGAATAGAATTATTCATTGTGGGTATACAAGCAATCCCCACCAGCAAAAAATGAGCAAAGAGAAAATACTTGTACATGGTTCTTGTTTTCTAGGAGTTCGAAAAGAATTTTAATCTTCACTGATTTTAGAAGTATAAACATGCATTTAAATCCACAAAATGCTGAACTTCATAAATAAAACAAACATAATTTGTATCTCTTCAAATTTCTTCATAACATGTTAAATTCACAAATTTATAATACAGGATAAAACAAGAACACCGGCCAGGCAATAGCAGACACTAAACAGAGTAAATTATTGTGTTTGTAGAACATTTAACTCCAAATTCAAGCCTCCAGTGTAATTATCACAAGGCCGATTTTTGTCGACACAAGTTTAACATCACTCCTAAATCTCAGCACAGTGAAAAACGTTCATCATTGTCATATCATGCCCCATCAAACACTCCCTGTGACAAACTAACTGCTATCTATTTATTAAAATCCTGAAATTAATACAAAGCAAGCAATATGCAAAGACAGAAGCACCATTCCCATGAACAGCTTTTACATAGAATCATCTCCGAAGACAAGGACACTGAAACGATATGCACAGCCAATTGTCAGCATTCCATTTAGCATTTAGAACCCCAGTGCAAGTTTGGGTTTTAAGCATACAAGAACATTTAGGTTTTATAAAACCTTTCCCATGAGAAGGGTTCTCATGGGAAAAAGATTACATAATTTAGAGCGAAAGTTCCAGGAAATATGAAAATAACGTTAGATATACTACTCTTATATGGATATATAGAGTCAAAGGGGACCTATATATACATAAGTATATATAGGTATATATATATGTGTGTGTGTGTGTATTATATATATACTATATTATTAATGCCAAAATGACAAATATTTGGTCGTTTGTCTAGTCATTCCTATTCAACTCCAAACACATTTTTTAATTAAATTTTAATTAAAATACACCCTTATACAAACTTTTGTAATTAATTAAAATTAAATAAAAAATAAAATATACTCTTATACAAACTTCTTTCATTAGAATACACTCTTATACAAACTCTTTTAATAATTAAAATTAAATTTAAAAAAAATACAAAATATAATATATTATTATGATGTTGAAAACAGATATATCATACATACATGATACAACTTTATCACCAGTGCAGTCCTCCTTTTATACAACTTTATCATACGTTATTAATTTAGATATTATATTATATCTAAATTATAACCTATATTTTCTATTTTTAATAATCATATTTACACTATAATGTTTATGTAATATAGTTGTACTCACATTCAACTCAATTTCATCACCATTCAAACTCTTTAAATTATTTAAAATTATAACTTATTAACTAAATCTCATGAATATTAAAATCAAAAATAATAATAATAATTAATATATAATAATAATAATATATATAAAACATTGTATAGAAAAAACAAATCATAAAATACATTACCATATTAAATTAAATATTTCTATTATATAAAATAATTAATATATAATTTATTAATATCGCTCATGTTTTGCACGGGTTATAAGCTAATATATATATATAAGCTAATCTATATATATATATATATATATAATCAAGGTGAAAACGTCATCTCATCCATCTCTTTGTCCTTTTTTAGAGACATCTCTGTCCCTTTTGAATGTGGTCATTCAAAATTTTTAAGTGAGGTATCAAACGTCGTAATTAATTTTTTTTATGACAACTAATAACAAAACACCAATGCGAAATTCATGAATAGTGATTAGAAGTTAGATTACTCCTTAATATAAGATATTCATAAATAAGACAATTATTATTATATATTTTGTTGAAAAAATATAACAATATGATGATTATCTTGAAATATCTTATACTTAAAACTTGATTATCTTGAATATCTATTTATTCTTTAAAAATAGATCAAAATGTTGATTATCTTGAAAACTTTACACTTTACCAATCAACTTATTAATATTATATTAGATTATACTAAAAAGAGCAGAAACTCTAACAATAGAACAAACATGACTAATTAGTTAGAAGAACTTGACGTCTCATCTACAACCACTAACTGATTTTGTTTGGATACTAGATTAGTTCCGGGGTAGATGCCCAGTTATATTATATTTACTTTTTTTAAATTTAATATCAATAATTTTAAATATATATTAATGACGTATATCATATTCTTATAAAATATAATATATATGAGTTATTATATAATATATATATACGTGTGTATATATTATTAAAATATATTTAATTGTTTATTATATTATTTAAAATTATTCTAATTTTAGATAATTAACTTAAATCTTTTGATTGATATATTACATATTTATTCAATAGGTTAAATAAAAATTTTAATAAAAAGTACAGTTATAATATATATAAATAAATAAAATATTACATAAATTTTAAATAATAAAATGAAAGTTTTTAAATATTAAATAATAAATTTTAAATATTACAGGTAATTTTGAAAGTTTTTTAATTTTGTTAAAGACATGCAAGAAAATGAATTATAAGTGAAATGAGTACAGACGAGAATTAGTGGACGATTGTAATTTATTAATGATCAAGACTTTTCACTATTTTTACATGTTTTTACGTCAAGCTGAACAAAAACTCAAAGTAAAACCCAAACCTGATTCAAAACCGATATGAAATCCGCAAAAAAAAAAATTAATGTATTATGTAATACATACATATATATATATATATATATATAATATACATTTTTAATAAATTTAGGGTTTCACCCTAGGTTCGGATGTGGAAACGGTTTGAGTCAGAATAGTGCATATATTATATTGATATATATATACATTATGATTTAGAATGTAATTCATCTTTTTGAATAACAATATTGTCTTTTTTGGCAAAGTTTTTGTATATATGTCACTCAAATTTGAATTAGATTACTTGGGATGTTTGGTTTAACGTATATCGGAAAAATAAATAATTATTGCAGAGGTTTTAGTACTTATGCGCTAAACCAGACACCCTCATTATGTATTTTTTCTCAAACTCAATTTTCATCTTATTTCTTATTTTGTTTCCATATTTTCTAATCGTATTTCCATGTATCAGGTAAGTTGGTTAATTGATTTATTTCAAACTAGCTTACAACCCATTTATAAACTTTTATGTATAATTTCTTTTGGTAGTTTAGATTGGACTTCTCTAATTTTGTTAGTATTTTTGTAACTACTAATATCATTACTCTCAATAAACCAAAATATGAACACCAAGAAACAAAGCCATTTACATATCAACCAATCAGTTCTACGCAAAAAGACCATGAACTTCTACTATATCTACAAAGTATCATAGGTAGTTAAAAAAAGATATAATAGATACTAACATCACATGGCGAACCTAAAGAGACTTCGAAAACTCGTGGTAGTTTCACAACATGCATACAAGTGAAAAATAAAAGTTTTTCATGCTAAAGCATGATACGAAAGCATAGACTTGGCGAACTTTCTGCTGCTCTTAAGCCTTTCCTACCAGGCGCAGGTACCACAAGCTATGTCCAACCAGAAGAACGCTTGTGTCATTACGGAAAGTGTGGCCACTTGCACAAGGACTTCGGTATATCAGGAAATTTGTGATTTCAGTTAAACATTAGCATTTAAGACATTCAGCTATAATGACCTCTAGTTCATGTTCAAATGCATTTCAGCTGTAAACAAAGTGACATCTTCAACTTATCCTATAAGAATTGGTAAAGCAGGTTATATAAAGTCCGGTACTATAATAATAAAAACATCCTCATGGATACCAAAAAGAACAAAGACAAATACAAGGTGGATTGATGAGGAACACGGAGTTATGCTGCTATTGATTGTTTATTATTATATATTTATTTGTAAAGATAAATGAGTTGTCATTGATTAGTTTAAATATATTACAAATAGATAATTATCTTATTAAATATAGTGGTGGAGAAATATTAGGTAATAGATATCAACTAGGATCAGTTCGCAATTTTTTAGGATCTTAATTGTTCAACAAGTTTTAGTTTTTTATATAAACAAGAGTAAAGTGCACTTCGTTACTTTTTACAGAGTATTTTAGTCTTTCCCTATATAATATCTTTTTTAATTTCATGTATAACATTTCTGATTTCCCAGTTATCTAATATACAAGGAAACAAGCCGTGTTGTTTTGCTGATAAAAAACTGCACTATATTACATAATGAAAATGGAGGCAAGAATGATGTACGCAGCACGCCCAGGTCATTGTTAAAAACACAACCCCCATACGTTCACAGATCACTCATCTTTTCACTCTCTACTCCAAATCGACAACCCAAACCCATTCCACCATCATTCTTAAACTCTTCGACCAACTCCCCTTACACAACGTCCCTTACACGATGTCGTTTCAGCTTCATTGTCTTGCTTTTAAGCTTGGCTTGTGTTATAATTCTTTTTTGGCTTCTGGGTTGATTAATTTTTACTGTAAAATGCAGCTCCCCTTACACGACGTCCCTTACACAATGTCGTTTCAGCTTCATTGTCTTGCTTTTAAGCTTGGTTTGTGTTATAATGCTTTTTTGGCTTCTGGGTTGATTAATTTTTACGGTAAAATGAGGGTGTGTGATAGCGCATGGAAGGTGTTTGATGAAATGCCTCAACGAGATGGGATTTGTTTTTCGATGCTCATTATTGGGTTTGCATGGATTTTGAAGGTGGTTGATGCATTGGGTTTTTGGGTTAATGGAGGGCAATGGAATTTTACCTGATGAATATACGTTATTAGCAATCTTGACTTCTTTTAGCAATGCAGGGTTGGCAAATGAGGTGAAGTATTGGTTTAGAAGATGAAAATGGATTATTGCTAGGAAAAGACTAAATTACCTTGCCAAAAAGTAACGGAGTTAAAGAGAGTTGACGGGGATACAGAGCCGCCCGACGAAACAACGGTTTACAATGAGAGACTTCGCCAAAGACATATGAGGCATACTCAGATGAGTCTTCACCCTAAACGGATCTCCTAGGGGTTGCTCTCTCGTCTGATTTCCTCCGCCATCCTCTCCTCTCGGTAGGTGTCTTATTCTACATTTTCCCAAAAGAACATTCATTCATTTATTTCTTTCCCGTCGACAAAGGGAGAACTGTGAGGAGCCAACCCTATCTATCCCATCTAAGAGATGGCGAAGTTTATTCCAATCTACCCCAAAGGGAGTAGAATACGGTACACAGCCAAACAAACCTGACCCCGAACGCAGCATACAACTCTCCGTTGTACTGCGCTGCTCGTCAATTATTTAAAGGAGACCCATTAATCATTCAAAGAGAGAGTACAAATATTTTCAGTAGGACTCTGTCCAATCACCCAAAGAGATGTTTCAAGAAACTGCTCGAGTTTTAGCAAAAGAAGTGCATAACTTCCATACCATGATTAGTGCAATTATATCTAGGTCCATTAGGCAACCTTCATTATAAATAAGTAGTTTACAAGGAGGAGTTCGATCCATTAGGTTCCCAATCAACGTATATAGTTGAGGGCACTTAATAGATCTATCTGGTTTTGGAGGGTTAACCAAAAGAAGTTAATGACATGAGTCTTAACTGCTTCTACGACAGCTCCGCTTCCTCGTCTTGCTTCAGGGGAAAACAATTCTTAATTGTTGACAGTTTGACACTAAAAATAAAGCAAAAATATTCTGTGGTGGAACAAAATATCTCTGATTCCCCCTCAAATATATTATTATTTTTGGTTTCTAGTGTTTCCATAAGAAAATAATTTCCTAGCCTGCCTGGTCTACACATCATCTTTGTTTCTATTGCATTCTATCTCATCGAATCCATTTACGATCCCGAGTTTCCAGACACATCGCACTTTATCATACACTTTTTACATTCTTTCCCACTAAAAGCCAAGAGGCAGATCTTGGAGGATTAGATCAAGTAACTGAGGGTCTCCACAACAACGAAAGCACTTTTTCACCCAAGTACACAAAGTGCACTTTACTCTATAAACAATTGTAATCTTTATTATTGAATAAAGATGATTATTATGAATTGATTTTATTGGATAAATCTGCGGATTTATTTGTGATTCCACCAATTCTCTGCGGAGAGAGGTTTTATCCCTTGTTTTAACCCTTTCTCTACACGTGTCCTACATCAAGTGGTATCAGAGCCAATTTCCTGCCACTCACCATTCAGCAGCCACCAGTAGCCAATATCCAGCCACCAAACAACCACTAGTAGCCAATAAACTACCACCAGAAACCCTAATCTTAGCCATATACATTCATATATTTTGGCAAACTACATCCACGTGCCTTAAAGTTCTGAATTTTTCAAACACACCCTATTACTTTGTGATTCATTCAGTTTCAATCTTGGAAAATAAAAAAAAATGTCACCGCAAAGAACTCCAACCATTATTGCTTATGAGATATCTTGTGTTGAAACACATCATCAATCTATGTTGAATTTACTTTCAGCATTGCATCCATATAGCTCTGATTACTGGATATCATACGAAAAGTGGCAACGATATGATGGTACAATTAGACAGTTGGAGTGTGAGTATACACAATCATTAAGGAAGACGATAACAGATTTATGTACTAGATTGGACCTAATGCAGCAAAATATTGAAGCTGTCCAAGAAGTTCAAACAGAGCCTATCCAAACAGGTGAATGTTGAACAGAGTCTATTGCTGAAACTGAGTCTATACATACAAGTGTGAAACGTAAGAAGAAATATGAAGGGATAGACATGATGAGTTGCTTGTGTGAAAAAAAAATCAAGATACATTGGAGGTAGTAAATCAGAGTGATTTTGTTATTTCGAATGAAACCTTTGTGTCTTCAAAGATTCCTGAATTCTTTATTATCATGTCAGATTCTATGCATGGACTCGTAGTTGCAATTGCAACATTGCTCCTGGCTCATGGTTTTTGATTCTGAATTTATATAAAACTCATGGACGAGTTCTTTTTAATGGCGAGGAGAATGATGTGGAACATGGAGTTATGCTGCTATTGATTGTTTGTTATTACATATTTATTTGTAAAGATAAATGAGTTGTTATTGATTAGTTTAAATATATTACAAATAGATAACTATCTTATTAGATATAGCAGTGGAGAATTATTAGGTAATAGATATCAATTAGGATTAGTTCGCAATTTTTTAGGATCTTACTTGTTCATCAAGTTTTAGTTTTTTATATAAACAATTGTAATCTTTATTATTGAATAGAGATGATTATTATGAATTAATTTTATTGGATAAATCTGCGGATTTATTTGTGATTCCACCGATTCTCTGCGGAGATAGGTTTTATCCCTTGTTTTAACCCTTTCTAAGACTTGTCCTACATCATGGATCATATTCAGGGAAGATCATGCTGATATTAACCAAGGATAAAATCTCAAATCATATTATAGAATTTTACAAACTCCAATTATCTATTAGGTTTCATTTTATAGTTGAGGAGTTTGCAAGTAAATAAGAAAACATATTTTTATTTCTATAGAAGAATGTGGTAACAGGAGTTGGGTGATCACCACACTGCTACATGAGTCAGCATCCTATATTGGAAATACATGTAAACCCCTGATATGACGATACACTCAAATTTTTCAATCACAGCCCGAAAAACCCTACACCTAGATCAGATAAGTAATATATTTCATCACATGAACTATTAGTTTAAATGAGGAAAACTTACATCATTTACTCTTGCAACCTGGACTTCCAAGGCCTTGTCTAGAATCTGGCCCTACAAGAAAACATAGAATGTTTTATAAGTATAAGATGAAGAAATGTG
The DNA here is from genome assembly GCA_028671895.1 of Oenanthe sinensis. NCBI lineage: Eukaryota > Viridiplantae > Streptophyta > Magnoliopsida > Apiales > Apiaceae > Oenanthe > Oenanthe sinensis. The sequence continues at coordinate 19,006,881 of CM053807.1, forward strand.
TTGAATTTAACATAAAAGAGAATTTGGTGTGCATAATTACCACAGTCATATGCTTAATAAATCCACATTTTATGCTCTGGCGTAAACGTTTGCATTCATCCTAGGAGAACAAAGGAAGATTCACATTAGCGACTTGGCCAATATTACACTATTTGTATGCAAAAGTGAATCACAATCCTCAATATTACAAAAAACAAAAAAAATACATATCAGTAGTTTTCTTTTCAAAAAAAAAAGGTACAAACTTTATTAACATGGTTCCATGAGAAGGCTAACACTAATTAAATAATACAACGGAATAGGGCTTCATATTTAGTCTATAGTCAAATATGTGACAGGTAATATGCTAATGTGTAACATTCATACACATTACGAGAAAAGGGAAAAAGATGAGTTATCACTGAAACGGTATATGAACTGAAATAAGGTTGAAAAGTTTATTTTCTTATCAGCATGCTTACCTCAGTGAACTCCTGATTTGAAATGCTATCAATCGATATAACCTCGGTTTTGTTAAGATTTAATATTTCTATCATCAGATTAGTTGTCCGTTTACCAACTTTATAGAAATCGTCTACTTTGGTTGTACCTGCATGTAAAACAATTGCAAAAACGTTAGTCCCCTTCAAATGACAACATCATGTGGATGTGCACAAGGTCTGAGAAAATAGCAACACATAATCACCTTTGACTTGGACTAGCCTATATATGTCTTGTTTCTGATTACTACCAGAGATTCTAATCCTCACAAAAGTATCAAAAACCTTGTCACTAAAGGTTTCAATATCTTCTAGAAGATCTTCCATTAACTTTCTTCTTAGGTATATTAAACTAATGTTATGAATATCAATAGCCGCATAATCATCAAGGTTAGATTGACGCCCCCGGCCATCTTTCTTCCGGGTTTTACGTTTTCTATCCTTTCCACTTTTTGTCAGAGATTCAGTGTTCCCATCACCATCCAGGTGATTAGTTTCAGTATCTACAACACTCCCTTGAACATCATCTATCTGCGTATCCTCCTTCATTAAAAAGTGAGATTCAAGAAGTTTTAACATTTCAAAATGTCCCACACGCGCTTTTCCAAATATATTTTCAAGCCTAGCATCACAAATAATTTGACTTTTTCGACGAGGATCACGAAGTTTATTTCTTTTTATGTATTCAAGCAATAGGGCCTGAACATCAAACTGTGACAAAACAGTTCTGTCCCCATCTCTCATGTGCATAACAAATTCTAAGAGCTCTTTTGACGCCCACTCGGTGCTTTTAGGAGTAGAAGATCCTTCTGCACCAGCTGCTATTGTGTCACTTGTTGACTCGTCTTGCTTAGTAGCACAAGACTTTAGACGTTTACTGTACTTTCTTTTTTTAGGTTTAGTTGCTTCAGGATTATCAGAGGCATTATCGGTTCCAACAGCAGCAGCATCCTTCATGTCAAGCTGCTCACCAGGAAACTCATTTTTGCCAGCCCCTAAAGCAGATCCTTTCCACGGATTTTTAGCCTTGGCAATTTCAACTGGAGAAATAGATAGCTGTTCTTTGAGATCTAACCAATAATCTTTAAAGAGGTACTCCCAGCTAGACTTATCATCAAAATCTATTTGTGCCTGTGCAAACAGGAAAGAGAAAACACCAATATTAAAAATGGACAGACATTAAAAGTCAATACAATTAGAAGCCTGAATTATTAGATAAGAAAACTAAAAACGGAAATATTAGAAGTTACAGGATCGTTTAGCAGTTGCGGCATCATACTCATAAAGGATGTATTACACATATAGCATTAAATATTCTCTTTAATAAACAAGAAATGCATCTCCACGACCCAAAGACAAAAGTTATGATAAAACTTGGGGACAAAAAGAAAGAGATGAATTAAATTTTCTATGAATGACAACGTATCAAGTTCAAAAGAATCATCTAAAGACACAATTATTAAACCCTTTCTAGGCATCCCTTTATTGTCCAAACAAATATACTAATTTTTTGTTAAAGGATAATTTGTATGAAATCTACAGACCAATGGCAAGTAATAGCATATAATTGGAAATATTTACAGAGAAATGATAAAGAAAATAAAAATGAAAATATATAAATCTAAAGTAAATCCACAACTGGTAAAAAAAATAGTTCCCCTGTTGAGAATGCTCCTTAGGTATCTTACAAACAATTTACTTGGCAATTGCATACAATGTATTGCAGGAACCAAATTATTCTTTGCTTTGGAGAAGAAAATTATAGATTTCCATAACCACCGCATCCAATAGAAACAGAAATATCATGAGGATGAGAGAACACCTGATTTCCTTGTGCTTTATCTTCAATCATCATCACAATTTTAATGCAGGCTTCACAAAAGCCTTTGTTTCCTCTAACACATAATATAACCGCATCCTTTATACATCCCTTGCACAAGGAGAAAGTACATGTATAGCACATATAATATGCATTTTTCTGACAATTTGTATGACTGCACTGGTGCCAACCTGAAAATTTGGAGAAGACCCATCAGAAAAATTTATATCAGAAATTTAAATCATACTACTGTGTATCATTTATTAATAAAAAGAGTTGAGATAACATTGAAATAAATCAAACACTGAGATGCCTTTCTTATTATTTATTATTGTGGTACTTACGATGTCCAAAGTTACTTGGGAAAAAGAAAAAAAATGTTCAAAGTTGTATTATTTATCCACAGGACCACAGCTAATGATATTTTTTTCGCCCATAATTTTAAAAGATTAATCGATGAATATTTATTTCATAAATTATTTCCATGATAGAATTTCAGAGAAAAAGCTTGAGCAGCTAGAGGCCCAGAAGAATCTTTAAAAAATCACATTCCAGTATCAGTTTAATGTATAAAAAAGGCATAATCTCGATATCATGCTTAGCTCTAAGCTGAAGGCTTGCATTTTCACATAGTAGAAGTATAACAATCAACGGAGTGAATGATAGAGGGTAATATCATTTGACGTGCACATCATCTAATAAGGAGAGGGGGTAAGTTACAAGCACATCAGTTAAAAGCTATCAGCTTAAATAATAATATGCACATATGATGTCATATATATATATATAGACACACATACACGCACATAAAAGCTCTACGCTTTCCACATTAAAAAAAATTACAGATGAAACATGTTTCGTAACACTGTAACAGGCAAGAAGATAAATGGATAAAAAATGCAGAGACTGGAATGGAAATGAAGTGCTTGGATGCTGCCAGTCACAAACTTGACGACTTCCATGATTGTTCAATTTGTATTAAACAACCAATTTATTATGGACTACCTTTTTACCCCAAAAAAAAAAAAGATGGTCATGTAAACCCCCAAAAATAAGTCAATTACAGGGCTTCAAATATCATATCTAACGTGTATGATGTAAATGATTTTATACTGTCTTGGTGGTCAAAATAAGGACACATGATTGCTTCCAAGTCTTTTTTTATAATAAAAGTTGTTAGTCAATTCTTACAGGGACGAAAGAAAGTATTATTTTAGTCAATGTCAGAAGTCAACTCCTACTAAACATGATTTTTATCTATATATACACACAGTATATTTCACTGCAGTAATGTTTGTCATCGATATACTAGAAAAAAGTTGAATGCATACTTTAAAAGATTTAATAGCAAGTCTGATCATGATATAGTTGCTTACCTTCAAGACACATATTCTTATACACTTTGCATGAAGAGGAGGCAGATCTTATGTTAGTAACAGACTAACAGTGTATAATAACAATATATAATGCTATTTGCCTATTTAAGAGTCAGAGTATAGGCTAACACTCACTCCCATCAAATAATGCAAGTCTTGCAGACAAAAGAAGTGAAACAAGTAATATATTCAAAGCACTGATGTCGTATTGGCAAACTGCAATTAGATTATACACAAAGGCATTCAGCAAAGGACATGACCTAATTTTCACCTAATATAAAGTGCCCATATATCATATTTACAATGTTTCTTTTAAGAGCAAGACCTCAAAGGTATTGCTACATGGCAAATACAGTTTCATTTTTATTCGTTTATGCAGATGGATGCAACTCACCACAATTCCAACGACCCTTAGCTTGGAAAAATTTCTCGTCACGATTGACACAAGAAGGATGATATGCTTTAGGGCAGTTCCTGCAAGAAATTAAACATTTAAGAAACAAATTCAGAAAGGGAATACATCGTACAAGATGCAACAAATTATAATTACAAGTACAACATACTTTCTGTCGCATAGCACAAGGTCTCCACCATCAAAGCAAACAAAACAAACATCCTCCTCTTCAACTGGAAGTCCAACCATGTTAAGTAATTGAGCTTTGCCTGCAGCTTTTGTATTCTTTCCTCTCTTCCGCTTCCCTCCGCTGATCTTCACAGAATCACCTGCATCAGTTTCCGTCTCCATTTCAGCATCTGCAGCAGGAATCTCCTCGTCTCCTACCAATCTTTCATCTTCTTCATCGTCAGCCAACTGTGAATCATCATCTAGTTGAGGAACCTCTCCTTCAACTTTATCCCCTTCAGCTTCTCTTTCCCTTTCCGTTTCCATTTCATCTTCTTCATCACCAGACTCTGGAGCAGACTCCATCTCACCATCACTCTTCTTGCTTTCACTCTCCATTGCCACATTCTTATCCTCCATAATTGTATCTTCAGCAACACCAATCAAACCAGAAACTGGTTCTGCATTATCCTCATGCTTAGCAGCCATTTCTTCCTCTTCATTCACAGACTCGCTCGCAACAAAACCCATTTCCACTTTCTCCTTCACCACGTCATCATCATTCTTATCAACCTTCAATCTCACTTTCAACTCGGTCTCAATCCCAATCTCACTTTTATTCTCAACCTCATTGCCAGCCTCATAAACAGCTTCCGCCCCTGCCTCAGTTCCGCAATCACCTTTACACTCCTCCTCAATCACATCCTCACATACAGCCCTAGCCTCCAATTCAACCCCCATCACATCTTTCATCTCACTCTCACACACAACCTCACTTGCAACTTTATCCCCCAACTCTTCTACCTCATCCATATCACCTTCAACCACCAATTCATCTTTCTTTTCCACCACTACCTCCTCACATACATCTTTCTTTTCCACCACTACCTCCGCACATACATCATCCTTAGCATCAAAACCAGACTCACATACATCCTTAACTTCCGCGTAATCATTATCTCCTAACTTTCCCTCCTCATCAATACAACCTTCCACCTCCCCCTCATTCGCAGCCTTATGCGGCACATCATTATCCTCTGATTCATCTTCCATTTCCACCTCAACCTTGGCACACACATCTTCAACCAGAACTTCAGCCACCGCCTCAACATCACCAACAACTATTCTTACCTCAATTCCACTCGCATCCACACCGCCAACACTAGCCTCTATCTCACTAATCACCTCATCTTTCCTTTCCAATCCCACCTCACTAAACTTATCATCAATTTCCCCCTCCACAGCTACACAATCCTCTAGAAGATTTCGAGTCTCAGTGGTTTCAACTACAGCCTTCTCCGAATCATCTCTTCTTTCCAATCCCTCATCTTTCACCACATCAGCCACCACACCCTCACTAAACTTCTCATCATTTCGAGTCTCAGTCCCTTCGATAACCGCCTTCTCCGAATCATCTATCCTCATCAATCCCTCGTCTCTCGCCACAACACCCTCACTAAAACTATCATCCACACAATCCTCTACAAGCTTTTTCGATTCGGACCCTCTAATCAAACCCTCTTCTTCGATTACAGGCTTCGAAACATCACCAACACACTCAAAATCATCGCTTTTTTCAACAACCGCATCGCATTCATCTGTGGCTTTGAGCTCTTGCTTATCGACTGCATCAATTTCAATGACCGGAGATTTAATTGAGGAATTATCTTCGTTTTCCTCCATCAAAAACCAAGCTCTCTGTTAGCAAATGATAAATAAAACAAGCTTTCTAAACCCTAACCCTCAATCGAATAGAATAGATGGATACAAAAATAAATAGATATGTATAAGATATAAGAAGGGGCAAAGTTGGAAGATCGAACCCATTTAATTACCTGCAAATTTTAAATCAATGGTTCCGATACTCTGTATCATAAGACATAAGTTTAAAATATTTAAATACCAAATACGGCCTTAAAAAATACGTATAGCACGTGATAGCTTACGTTGTATAATACACCGTAAGTATCTCTGTAAAAAAAACTAGGGAAATTACTTACTATATATAATACAATGCAAGTAATAAGCTGGGGGGGAAATTAAGTAAAGTTTTTTGAATTTCTGGTATTACGCTGTATAATACAGCGTGAGTATATCTTCAAAAAAAAACTAAGGGAACTTATGCTACATCATCTTCAATTTCCATTTTAAACTTAATAGGAGACTTTAATTTTGAAAAGATGAAAGAAGCCATAAAATAAAGAGAGTTAATCTTAACAAGTTTAGAACTTGAATCGATTGAATCTTCTTCTCCCAAACTCAAAATTTTAAATCTTGAACCAAATGAATCTCTCCCAAACTCAAACTTAGAAATCTTTAACCAAATGAATCTTCTTCTACCAAACTCAAACTTTTAAATCTTGAACCAAATGAAAGAAGTTTAAATATGATATGAAATGAGGGGTGTTAGAGAAGTGGGGAAATATCACACAAAATAGTATAGATAGTAACTCAGCTTGAGGTGCAGTCAACCTACGAAATATAATATAGCGTAAGTTTTATAAAGGCAGTCTTGGAATTAAAAAAAATTAACTTGCGTTGTATTATACAGTGTATACGCCGTATTATACAGCGTAGATTAAAAAAAATCATGACCGTTGATTTGATAAATCAATGGTAAAAAATGATGTTGGCTGAAATTTAAATTTTATCCAACTGTGCTTGGAGAACAGTTTCCTATGTATAAGATATAAGAAACTGTGTGTGTGTGTATATATATATATATATATATATATATATATATATATATATATATATATATATATTAAGAGAGGTAGATGAATTTGTGGTTATAACTTATAATTATAAGTATTTATGTATGTATGGACTTGCTACTGAACGGGTTGAGTAATCGGTCAGCCGTTTTAGCTATCTGAAACGATACGGCCCAACTTGGGTGCATTTGGTTAATCAATATTTTATACTTTTTCACTCAACTTGGAAATGAGAAAATGCCCGAAATAATCATTATTTAAATATAGGATGCCCAAATTAATCAATGTCCAGACTAGTGCCCTTTTTACCTTGTCATATCCGCATTCTCCGAATGCGTATACCAATTCTGAGTTCTCCAGCTAATCGAGTTGGAAGAATTGTACTCACTTAGAATTTTCAATTATAATTATGAATCGTTTTCAATATTCATTGTAAGTTTACTCCTAGTTTAAGATTTATATATATATATATATATATAAATATAAATGAATTTTGTGCTTATGTACAGGCCCGACTCAATAATTTCGCAGGCCCTATGCAAAATTAATTAATTTTGTTATATATATATATATATATTAAAATATGTAAAATATATAAAAATTAATTAACAATTATATATTTATAAATATTACATTTATATATAAAATTATATAGCGGGTATAATTATTTAGAATAATTAATTTTATCTTTTAGAAATCTTAATTTTCAAAAAAATTCTTTATATATTGCATTAATTATTAATTATCTCTTTATTAAAATTGAGAATACATAAACTTTATATAAAAACTTATTCACTAAAATTTTCCAAATAATGAAATGTTTAAGTTTTAAATAGTAACTTAAGTTGAAGAAAGTTGCCGAATGTTTTTTAAATATATGCCAAAGATAGTTATTTTTAAAGAGTGCTTCTATTTGCAATATATAAAATACGGGAAACAAATTGATTTCAAGAACAACAATAACAATGTGAGTGTGGATATAGGCGCGTGGAAGGGATGTGCATCCCGGGTATGCGTGAATAATTAAAAAATTAAACAGAACTTACGCATACCTGATATGCATTTAAAGAACTCTCGCATATGAACCATGCGTATACTCCTGATTTTTTAAATAAATAAAAAAGGAACGCATCTTCGAGATGCGTACTGAGACTTACGCATGCAGCCAAACGTTATTTTGATCACCGTTAATTGTAAATGTGTTATATAGGTCTTTCACCCCTTGGAAATATGCACGGGACATAATTTAGTAATTTTTTTATAATTTATATAATTTGATTAAATACTTAAAATGTTGGGAAAAAATACGATAATAAATTCCATAATTACTAAAAATCTTGAAGTAAAAAACCATTATCCATGCAACACAAATGTGAAAATCAAAATATAGAAACTTTGTTCGCGCTATGTGTGCTCAACAAAAAATTGCGTTATTTTATAGATATAAATATATAATAGATCACGAAAATCTGTGATCTAATTCTCACTCTAACTTTTATGTTGTTATTATGTTTTTATATTATTAAATATTACATTAGGAAAATATAAGTGTTAGTGTATGTTCTTTTCCTTATTGTTCTTAGTTACATTTTTTCTAAATTATTTTTTGATTAAAAGCTTGTTACTTTATATTAAAATATTTTTGCATAGTTGGGAAAAAGTAAACGTGTATCATTCTACATCGATATAATAAGAAAAATATGTAGCTATTAGAAAACAAACACTGATGCTGTCAGAGTATAACCAAGAACAGAGTTTATGTTGCTGACGTTATCAGAGTTTATGAAACTGTCGGTCAGAGTTTACTCTATCAGATAATACTCAATTAGAGTTTACTCTAACAGAGAATTCTCTAATAGAGATTATCAAACCGACAGAGTTTACAATCAGAGTTTGTGATGGAAACAGACAAATCAGAATATGATTTGGATAGTGAAGAAGGAACTCGAATTCAAGTCTAATTACCTTATAGAAGCTATTCTTTTCATTATCTGTTTTGTAATTGGAATTTGTAATTGTGTCTATATAAACACATAAATAGGTTAACATTATTAAAATATTCAAGATATATCTTTCATAACCTAACAGCTCTTAAGAACAGTGAATTTCTTGAGATAGTTTTATATTTAAGTTTTTCATTAATACATGTTTTCCCAGTTGTACAAGTAGAAGGGGGGGTTGAATACTTGTATGTCTTTTCTGCCTGATTTAAAATCAAATTAAGAACAAACTCAAATACAAAAATATGAATAAGTACTGTTTTGTATTATTGATTTGTGAATACAAAACTCTCCTAGGGTGTACACAAACCCTAGCAGCTTCTCTGTGTTTATCACAGCAAGTCTCTCTATCTCTATGCTCTCACAAAATTTCACTCAGACAATTATGCTTCGACTTCCACACCTTTACAATTAGGTTACATAGAGTTTATATAGAGAGTTGCCTATCAACTAATAACAGAAAGTAAAATTACAATAGGAATAAAATACCTAATTATTAGTTGACAGTTTCCTTCTAGAATTCTCTTTCTTTCCCATAGCATATCTGCAATATATTTATCTTGATCTTCGAAGACTTTCCATTCCTGTGATCTTCTTCCAAATTTATCCTCAACTGTATAGACTCTGAAATCTTCAGACTCTGATGATCTTCAGACTCTGATCACATGTAGACTCTGATAGATCATAGACTCTGATAGTCTATAGACTCTAATCACCTTCCAGACTCTGATCTTCATGCAGACTCTGGTTTCACTTTCTACAGAAATTCTTCTAAGTACAAATAACATGAATGTTGACTATCTAGACTCTGATTATACATTTCAGAGACTAGAAAGACTTATTACAGATAAACTAATCTAGACCCCATTCTAGTATTTTGTACATCATTAAATGAATATATTCCTAACAATCTCCCCCTATTTATGCTTTATAAAATGTAAGCATAAATCAAGGTTTGATGATGTCAAAACTAAAGAATAAAACTATTAATCTAGAACAGTATAAAAGAATTATAAAGGAAAAAGAATTACTTCTTATTTAATCTTCTCAAAGGCTGGATTATTCTTCAAAAATGAATTCAACATATTTTCCTCCACAATTGCCAGAGCCTCACCAACAAATTTCTTCACTTGAGCATTTAATTTGACAATAAGATGCTCTAAGATCATTTGCACTGCTTTCTTGATCTTGTAAGTCCTTCAATATCAGAACACTAACTTTCCCACTCATAGGCTGAAACCCAAAGTAATGACCCACACTTTCTTGAAATTTAATCTGTTTTTCTTCCAATGGCATGACTTGATCATTTCCCTCAGTATCAACATATTTTAAAGAAAATTTGCCCATTTGTCGATTTGCCTGTCTGTGCAAAATCAGCTTCCTATCAATTTCCTTGAACCATTTGTGTGTGACAGCTTCTTTGCTCTTGTTAACTTCATAAGCAATTTGAAGTAGGAATCTAATATACTGTAGTTCCTCAGCCTGTTTGAAAAAGATAAAATTTGACTGACTAATCCATCTTACACTTCCACCTTCTAAGAAGTAAACCAGCATCTCATTTTTCACCTTTTCTGTACCTCCCTGACCTCCTTGTATCTTTGTTTCAAAAACATTATAAACAATTTGAGCAGACACCACTTTATTTAAGTGCTTCTGAGTGATCTTCTCAAACTGCCTATCTGTCAAGGATTGAGGATCCCTGGTTAGAGTAGATGTTCTGTCAATGTCAGATTCTTCAAATCCTCCAAGACCTATCTTCTTTTTAGCTCTAAGTTGCAGATTTGATTGACTACACTTCCAATATGAAGGTTCTTGAGTTTGATCAGAGTCTGACTTCTTTCTTTGCTTATCAGAGTCTGACTTCTTTCTTTGCTTATCAGAGTCTGACTTAGACTCTGATTTCCCATGTCTAGTCCCTAACTGATGTGTTTGAGTTCTTGCTACTCCAGATTGCTTTTGTTGCACATCATCAAGACCCCTAGGACCATGAGAACTATCACCTCATCAAGACCCCTAGGACCATGAGAACTATCACCATCATCACCATCTCTCCTCCTTTTAACTCCCCTTGATGTATCCTTGCATCCCTCATCCTTATGTCTCCTCTTGGAGAACTCACCTTGCTTCTCCTTCTCCCCCTTTTTGACATCATCATTACTGGTGATAGCCAAAAGAATCTGCTCAAGAACAGTGGAGATATTTGTCTGGGCTACAATAACTGAATCAACCTTGGTGTTCAAATCAGAAACTGTAGTTTGAAGAGAGGCTTGAGTTGTAGTGATAGCAGCTAGAGCATCTTTAAAAGCTACTTCTTTGGATAATTGAAGGGAGTGAATTCTGTCAAATCTTGTATTGAGCAGAGAAGTTGTATTATCAACACCAGTGAGCTTGATTTTAATATGAGAAATGTCCTGGACCACACTGGATAATTGAGCAGCAACATCAGGTAACTCAGCTTTAACAGCTCCATCTAAGACTTGATCTTCTTCACCAGGATAGTAACCATGTTCCTGTTGAAAGGATTTTTTTTGAAAAGCTTTAAGTCTCTCAGAATGATGAATATCCAAAATACACTCAAAAGAATCTTTATCATTGATGCCTCTTTGCTGTGCAGACTCCCAAGACTGAGGAAACACCCGATCAAAATAGATAAAAGAAGGAGTAACGTGATCATCATCTTCAGAGGTGCACTCCTCAACAACAGGCTCTAGCTTTGTGAATGGAGGTGTAGACTCTGGTGGTGGTGTAGACTCCGAAACTGCAAACGGGACTATAGACCCTGACTCCTCCTGAGAGTGATCAGAGAGCCCTTATAGGCATGATTAAGAGTGGTTCTTCTGACTTCGAATATGCAACCTCAGTTATAATGACAGGATTATCCACCAAAGCCTCCATGACCCTATCTACTCTCCTTGCTAGAGAATCCACCAAATGAAGATGTGGTCTCTGTGTAAATGATTTCTGAGCAGCAAGAGCCTCCTCCTATTTGCCAATCTGCACAATCAGACATAGTGAATTGTCATCCATCCCCTGCTCCAACTCATTGGACCAACTATTTGGAAAATCTTGATCCCAATAAGTAAAGCTAGGTTCAGGATACCCTAATCTCTCATGCTCACAGTGGGGTTGGGCACCCACTTTCTCAATCTCACCCAGGCTCTCTACAGCCTTTTCTACCTCTCCTTTTGCCTGGTCCAGTGCCAGCCTCTCAGATATTTTGTGACTCAATGTGGAGGGTGCACTCAATAAACCTACAGAAGAGGGGTTGAGAGATAATAATGGTGCTTTAATACCTGAACCACCTTGATGGAGGGGAACCCCTTCAAATGTCTGAAGGCTAGGGGTTTCCACCAAGGGGTGAGCATCAACAGATTCTGAACCCTTACTAGCATCCTCTCTCTTTTCAGAGTCTGTTGGCTCCAGTATTCCAATCTCAGGGTCTACTCTAGACTCTGACTGCTTCAGTATGACTTCATTAGAAGTCAGAGTCTGAGTGTTACCATCTTTGACTGTTTGTGCATGAGACTCCCCCTCAAGGTGGATAGACTCTGATAGAATAGATTGGGAAATTACTTCATGAGCATCCATCAGAGTCTGTCCTCCCATATCACTGTGGTTCTCATCAGCTCTTTGATGAGTTGTCAAGGAGGGCCCAACAGCATACTCCCCTGCCCCACTGTCACCCAACCTCTGACTAGGTGGTTCTTGTGTGGGTGAGGCAGACTGAGCATCTTTATCACTAGTCACCACTGGTGCACTAGTCCCAACCTCTAACTGCCTTGCATCACCTGCTACCTCCTGTTGTTCTTCAAGAATAAATGCATCCAACTTGTGATGAAAGGCCCTGAGATGGATTGCATTGATTGCCTGTGCATATGTGAGATTGAAGAGTTCCTGCAGTTCCCTTCTTACTCTTTGAAAATATGTGCCCTTGAATTGATCCAGTCTACTTTGGTAGGTTGGATAGATGTATTTGTTGGCAATTGTACCTATATTATGGACAAGATAGTCAGCCACCTGTCTTGACAGAGGTTGAACTTGAGAGATCCATTGAATGGTTGTCCTGTAGGTAACTCCATTATCCCAAATTGCTTCATAGTTAAAAACTGTTTGCTCAATCTCAGTTTCCAACTCAGCAACAGACTCTGATGCTCTCCTTTTGTGGACCTTAAGCTTTTTAGGCTTCTTTGTGATTTGCTGTTCAGAGTCTGGCACACCTAGTGCTTTGAGAACTTCATTTGTTCTGCCTTCTATGAGCCTAGCTGCTTGTACTTGGAATGAAGAGTTGAATAGGTAGCTGTAGAGATTTTTGACCACATCCTGTGCAGACATATGTAGCTCCTGTTCCATTCTCTTCCTTAGGGCTTCATAGGTTGAAAGAAAATCCAAAACTTGAGATTTAGTTTGATATTGCCCTAGATCTTCAACTGATTCCACCAAAGGATATAAGAATAGCAGTGCCTCATCACTTGGAGTAATGATCTCATCAATTAGACACGAGGTTGCATCCAATGGCATTCCTTCCCAAAATGTTTCATGATCAGAGTCTAAAGGCAGTCTAGACTCTGACTCAACATTAGACTCTGGTTCATGTGTTGTCTTGCTTTCAGAGTCTGGCTCTGCAGGAGCCTTGGGAGCATCTGTTTCCTGCAAAACAGGGTTAGTAATAATAACAAGCTTATGTGTGTGTGCAGAATAAGCCTTCCTTAACCTTCTGTACTTCTGAGCAAAAGATTTCTCAAGAGACTCAATGTGAGAATCCTGAGGTGCTTCCCTAGGTTTTTCAGAGTCTGTAGCCTTTTCAGAGACTACAGACTTGGATGGAAGGTTAGAATCAAGTGTATCATGACCTTCTTTTAGCAAAGAAAGACCTTCAATAACTTGTTTCTCTAGAGGGTTGAGCTCCTCATCACTGTGCTCATCTATAAGCCTGGTTTGAACCAATTTTCTCCTCTTTACAACTGGTGTCTGTTGAGAGACACCAGAGGTTGGTTTCTTTTTGGATTTTGGTTTGGAAGATTGTGTAATTGAAGGGGATTTGGTGAATGGGGTAGGTGCAGGGGGACTCTCCAGTACTTGTTCCTGCACCACGTCACCACCAAAAAAAGAATCATTGTAGATAGAAGGTTTGTAGGTTGAGAGTTTTACCTGCATTACCTGTGGATAGTGCATGGCAGGTAGACTCTTCTTTTTGTCATCAATTCTCTTGATGTCAGAGAATATCCTCCTTTGTTGTTTGTAGGCCTGCACACAACAATCATCTGCCAACTTGGTTGACATGTCAGGAATGAAGTGATTAAGGAGAATCATAAGAAATCTATGATAGTAGACTTTCTTCCTCCCCTCATGCACATTATTTAATTTTGCTCCCATTTGAGTGAGCAACATATCACCAATGTTGATTATTCTATCAAATAGGAGACTGTGACCAATTTGATAAGTAATAGCAGTAATAGCATCAAAATCCACTGCACTTACCAGTGAAACACTTAGCAATTTGATCAAAGAAAAATGACCATTCTTTTCTTAAGTAAGGCCTAGTTATCTTGCTCATGTTATCTAAGCTAGCAGAATAACCTATTGCCTTAAACATGTTTTTAATGTCATCATCAGATACAGTTTCATCAAAAGAAGATTTAACAGGCAATTTAAACACAGAATTAAGCACATCTGCAGTGACATCAAATGTAGTCGAGCCAAAGGTGAACATTATTTTACCTGGTTGATCCTGAGAAGGATCAACGACCTGTGCAGAACTCCAAGCTTTGGAGACAGCATCCATATGAATCACTAGAGATGCTTTTAGAATGTAACTGAGCTCAGATTGCTCCATGAAATCCATCATTGGGAAGTAGTCAGCATCTACTCCTTTCTTATCTCCAAGAGCAGCAACATGATTTGTAGTCATGAAATCAAAATCCCCAAATGTGAAAGCAATCACCTTGGGTCCCCTCATGACAGTAGAAATGGCAGCCATTAAAGTTGTTGAGTGGAAAGTGATGGAAAAGCTTGAAGAAATTAGCTAGGGTTCGTAAAAAGCTCTATGAATATTTTTACCGTAGAAATCAATTACAATAAACAAGTGAGTAAATTGTATGAAAAATTCTATTTTGTTCAAGTTGCATACAATACACACGAGTCTACAGTCTGTCTCCAGTCAAAAGATAACTGTTACTGCCTATTTCAAGTCATTTGAACATTTTAAATGCAATCAGAGTCTGCAGGCACGAATTTTAACCGTTTCAGAGTCTAGGTAATAATTTTCTCAGAGTCTACTGACTCTCAGAGTCTACAGACTCGTCATAGTCTATAGACTCGTCAGAGTCTAAAAACTAGACTCTGTCAAGGTAAAATACCAAACAAAATATTACAATAATAATTAATCACATTGTGTTAAGACATGGACTATAATTAAAGTACATACCTTGCTTCTTGTAATTTTTGATCACTTACATATTTAACATATCTAATTCACTTACCAGTCTGAGAAAGGTAGACTCATCAAGTGGTTTTGTCAAAATGTCTGCAATCTGTCTGTCAGTTGGAACATAGTGAAGTGTCACAGTACCATTTTCAACATGTTCTCTAATAAAGTGATACCTGACATCAATGTGCTTTGTTCTGGAGTGTTGGACTGGATTCTCTGCAATTTTAATAGCACTAGTATTATCACAATACATAGGAATATTTGAGAATGTTAGTCCATAATCAAGTAATTGATTTCTCATCCACAGAATTTGAGCACAGCAACTTCCAACTGCAATGTATTCAGCCTCAGCTGTTGAGGTTGATACAGTTTGTTGTTTCTTGCTAAACCAAGAAATTAATCTGTTGCCAAGAAACTGGCATTGTCCTGTTGTGCTTTTCCTGTCTACTTTGCATCCTGCATAGTCAGAATCTGAATAGCCAATTAGTGAAAAATCTGACCCTCTAGGATACCAAAGTCCAAGAGTTTGTGCCCCCTTGAGATATCTAAAAATTCTTTTCACAGCTATTAAGTGTGATTCTCTAGGGTCAGCTTGAAATCTGGCACTCAGACAAGTTGCAAACATTATATCTGGTCTAGTAGCAGTTAAATATAACAATGAGCCAATCATACCTCTGTAGCTAGTGTTGTCAACTTTCTTACCCTTTGGGTCAGAGTCTAGCTTAGTAGCTGTTGACATGGGAGTTTTAACAGTTGCAGAATCTTGCATATCAAACTTCTTCAACAGTTCTTTTACATACTTTGTTTGATTGATGAAAATTCCATCATCATTATGTTTGACTTGAAGCCCCAAAAAGAAGTTTAATTCTCCCATCATGCTCATTTCATAATTTGACTGCATTAGTTGACTAAAATTTTCACAGAGATTATCATTAGTAGATCCAAATATAATATCAACATAAATTTGGACAAGCAAAATATCACCTTTATATTTTCTAATAAAGAGAATTTTGTCAATGGTACATCTTGTGAATCCATTTTCAAGAAAATTTTTTGAAAGAGTTTCATACCATGCTCTAGGTGCTTGCTTCAATCCATATAGTGCCTTGTCTAACCTGTAAACATGATTAGGAAACTTTGGATCAACAAATCATGGTGGTTGCTCCACATAGACTTTTTCTTCCAATTCTCCATTTAAGAATGCACTTTTCACATCCATCTGATACACCTTGAATTTGGAATGAGCTGCAAAGGCCAGAAACATTCTGATAGCTTCCAATCTTGCTAGTGGTGCAAAAGTTTCATCATAGTCAATTCCTTCCTTCTGTGAGTATCCTTTTACAACTAGTCTTGCTTTGTTGCTGATTACAGTTCCATTCTCATCAAGTTTGTTTCTGTACACCCATTTTGCACCAACCACTGATCTATCTCTAGGTCTTGGTACAAGTTTCCTCACTTTATTTCTCTCAAATTCATTCAATTCTTCTTGCATTGCAATAATCCAATCAGGATCTTGCAAGGCTTCCTCAATTTTCTTGGATTCATTCTTTGAGAGGAAACAGCTATAAAGACATTCATTTTGAGTGGTTGTTCTTGTTTGTACACCACTCTCAGGATCACCAATTATCAAGTCAGGAGTGTGATTCCTTGTCCATTTTCTAGCAGGTGGAAGATTGGTTCTTGAACTTGAAGCTCCCCCTAAGTCATTTGCATCTTCTGTATTTGAGTGAAATTCAAATGAAGAGGCTCCCCCTAAATTGCTTGACTCTGACAAGAGTTCAGAGTTGCTTGATCCAGACCCTGATGAGTTAGACTCTGTCTGTCTAGACTCTGTCTGGATAGACTCTGTCTGGTAGACCCTGACATGTTAGACTCTGAATTATTTGGAGTTGAATTTTCTGGCTCCCCCTCAGAGTGTGCAGGTTCCTGTGTTGGTTCAGGATTTATTTTAGGGTCTTCATCCTCTTCTTCTTCATTTATCTCAGAACTTTTTAGATTTTCAAATTCTAGTGTAGCAGACTCTGACTCATCCTGCAATCCTGTATACTTTTTATCATCAAATGCAACATGAATAGATTCTATAACAATTTTGGTTCTAAGATTAAACACTCTGAATGCTTTTGTGTTTGATGCATATCCAAGAAAAATTGATTCATCTGCCTTGGCTTCAAATTTGCTTAGATTTTCAGGATGTACTTTCAGTACATAACACTTGCATCCAAAAATGTGAAAGTGTTTCACACTTGGCTTCTTGTCCTTTATCATTTCAGAGGGAGTCTTTCCATGCATGTTTATTAGAGTACAGTTTTGAGTGAAACATGCTGTATTGACTGCCTCAGCCCAAAAATATATTGGCAGCTTAGACTCTGCCAACATTGTTCTGGCAGCTTCTATGAGTGTCCTATTCTCTCTTTCCACAACTCCATTTTTTTGAGGAGTTCCTGGCGCAGAAAATTGTTGAGTAATTCCATTTGATGCACAGTAGTCCTCCATGATTAAATTATTGAATTCAGTACCATTGTCACTCCTCAGAATTCTTACTGTTTTCTTTGATTTTCTTTCCAGAAAAGTGATATGGTCTATTATGTGTTGTGAAGCTTCATCCTTTGAATGTAGAAAGAAAACCCATGTGAATCTTGTAAAATCATCTTCAATAACAAGAGTATATTTATTTTTGTTAATTGACATAACATTTACTGGACCAAATAAATCAAGATGCAATAAATAAAAGGGTTCAGAAATGGTGTTTATTGTCTTGCTCTTGAAGGATGATTTCCTTTGTTTTCCAAGTTGACATGCTTCACAAAGTCCATCTTGCACAAAATCAACCTGTGGTAATCCTCTTACAAGATTCTGTTTAACCAACTTGTTGAGTGTTTTGAAGTTGATGTGTGACAGTTTCTTGTGCCATTTCCAGCTTTCTTCAGTTGAGGCCTTGCTGTATAGACATGTGACTTCACTGTTTTTGCAATCCTCCAAGCTGGCTTCATAAATGTTACCATGTCTGTGTCCTTTGAAAACCACAATGCCTGTTTCTTTGTGAGTCACAAGACACTCTTTGTTGTCAAAGCCAGTATGGTAACCTTTATCTCCAAGTTGACTTATGCTTATTAAATTGTGCCTTAAGCCATCAACTAGAGCTACTTGTTCAATGATGACATTCCCAAGTACAATCTTGCCATATCCCAGTGTTTGTCCTTTGTTGCCATCTCCAAAGGATACTTCTGGGCCAGTCATTTCCTCAAAGTCTGTAAGTAGGGATTTCTTTCCAGTCATATGTCCTGAGCATCCACTGTCCAGGATTAGAGTTACTTTCTTTACCCTGGTTCCCTGCATACATAAAGCAACTAGTTAGATGTTTTGAGGATCCAAACAGTTTTGGATCCTTTTCTACTAATTTTAGGAGAAACAGGCTTAACAATTTTCACCTTTGGCTTACCTGTCTCTTTTGTTGCTCTAGACTCTGGTGGAGTCTTAACAATGTCATACCAACTTTTATCAATAGAAGATTTTAGCTCATAAAAATTGTAATACAAATCATGATAGTCCCTACACATATAAATAGAATGAAATATGCTATCACAGTGATAACAAGGTTTCTGTGGTATGTAGTGACTTTTCAGAGTCTGAGAAGGACTAGACTATGATTTTATCTCAATTTTTGTTTTACAATCTATAGCTAAATGGTTGTGGTTGCCACATCTATAACACTTCTTTCTAGGAGCATTAGGATCTTTTTGATAATTATTAGCCTTATTGATGCCTTCCTTACCATTCCTATTTCTCCTAGTTTTGGTGGACTCTGATAAGTTCTCTAGCCTTTCTTTCAACTTAGACTTAGACAAGTACCCTATGTTTATATTTTTCTTAGAGTTATTTGCCCCTGTTTCATCTGTCTTTTTGTCAACAACAGGGGGACTATTGACAGATGAGTTTGTGGTTTCAGTTTTTTCTTTAGGGATCACAAACTTAACAGGAACAAATTTACTTTTGTCTTTAGTCTTATTAAATTTGCTAGCTTCTTCATTGTTATCATTCTCAACAATAGTTCTTTTGCCTTGACTCTTGTCATAGCCTAGACCAGCAGTTTGACACACGTTTTGATTATTGAGAATTTCTTGAACTTTTCTTCCAGAGTCTGTCCAAACTTTAAACTTAAGCCTTTCTTCTTCTAGTTCTTTCCTAACATAGTCATAGGCTTTCAAAATTTCAGTGTAGTTATGACTATATTTCTCAGAATCTTTTTTGTATTGTTCCATTAATAATAACTCAAACTCTAAATGACCATTCCTTTTAGTTAAGGTTAAATTTTCTTCTCTCAACCTTTCACTTTCACTAGTGAGAGACCTACATGTTGTCATTATTTTATTAACCTCACTTTTCACAATCTCTATGCCATCAGAGTCTAAATTAATTAAGGATTCAGGAGTAAAGATTGATACCTGAGTTTTAGGAGATGAGGGTTCTTTGGGAGACTGTGATTTTCTTGAGGAGGATGCCATCAATGCTAGATTTTCATAATCAATTTCATCCTCTAAGCTTTAGTCTACCCAATCATTTCTTGTTGATAGAAGTGCTTTTCCTTGACTTTTTGACTTTCTGCATTCACTGGCAAAGTGCCCCAATATTCCACTGTTGAAACATTTGACCTTTGCTTTGTCAAGTTTGATTATTGTACTCTTGCTCTTCTCAACCTTCTCATCTTCCTTCTTGAATGATGGCCTTTTGCTAAATTTGCCAGTTCTTTTGTTGAATTTCATTCTTTTGAAATTTTTAACAAACATAGACATCATTTGACTTAGATCAAACTCTTCATCAGAATCAGAGTTTGTGTCAGTAAACTCTGACTCCACAACAGCTTTACCCTTCTTTCTTGAATCCTTGATTCTTGCTTCTGTGGGTTGTTCCTGTTGTTCTTTCTCAGACTCCATCAAGAGTGCCACAGATTTTGTCTTCACAGACTTCTTATTCTTCCTCTGTTGCATCTCCAAATCATATGTCTTGAGTCTGCCATACAATTCTTCTAGAGTTAGTTCATCCAAATCTCTAGCTTCCCTTATGGCTGTAGTCTTATTGTCCCACTCTTCAGGAAGTGCTCTCAGAAACTTGGTGTTTGTATCTTCAGAATCATAAACCTTACCAAGCATAGCCATTTCATTCAAGAGTTTTGTAAACCTATCATACATCTCAGTGATAGATTCTCCAGATTTTGCTTCAAAGTACTCATACTCTTGAATTAGCAAAGACCTAACATTCTTCTTGACATCTTTAGTCCCTTGACAGTGCACCTCAAGTTTTGTCCACATCTCCTTAGTAGTCTTGCATGATATGACACAGTTAGTTAGAACAGAATCCAAACTGTTGAAGAGAATGTTCTTTACTTTTGCCTCCTTAAGGACATTTTCCTTGTCCTCTTTTGTCCATTCAACCTTTGGTTTCTCAACGAGGTGTTCTTCAGTTATTTTGCCTTCTTCGGTGATTTGAGGCACAATTTTTAAGGGCACAAAGGGTCCTTCATTAATCCTGTCAAGATAGTCAGGGTCTGTTGCTTCTAGATGGTGCAGCATCTTAATCTTCTAGTGGGTGAACTCGTTTCTCTTAAGCATAGGAATCTTAGAATTGTCATCTTTATTTCTAGACATCTTTGATCGATTTTAAACGTTAGGCTCTGATACCAATTATTTTCCCAGTTGTACAAGTAGAAGGGGGGGTTGAATACTTGTATGTCTTTTCTGCCTGATTTAAAATCAAATTAAGAACAAACTCAAACACAAAAATATGAATACGTACTGTTTTGTATTATTGATTTGTGAATACAAAACTCTCCTAGGGTGTACACAAACCCTAGCAGCTTCTCTGTGTTTATCACAGCAAGTCTCTCTATCTCTATGCTCTCACAAAATTTCACTCAGACAATTATGCTTCGACTTCCACACCTTTACAATTAGGTTACATAGAGTTTATATAGAGAGTTGCCTATCAACTAATAACAGAAAGTAAAATTACAATAGGAATAAAATACCTAATTATTAGTTGACAGTTTCCTTCTAGAATTCTCTTTCTTTCCCATAGCATATCTGCAATATATTTATCTTGATCTTCGAAGACTTTCCATTCCTGTGATCTTCTTCCAAATTTATCCTCAACTGTATAGACTCTGAAATCTTCAGACTCTGATGATCTTCAGACTCTGATGATCTTCAGACTCTGATCACATGTAGACTCTGATAGATCATAGACTCTGATAGTCTATAGACTCTGATCACCTTCCAGACTCTGATCTTCATGCAGACTCTAGTTTTACTTTCTACAGAAATTCTTCTAAGTACAAATAACATGAATGTTGACTATCTAGACTCTGATTATACATTTCAGAGACTAGAAAGACTTATTACAGATAAACTAATCTAGACCCTGTTCTAGTATTTTGTACATCATCAAATGAATATATTCCTAACAATATAAAACAATGTTTCTTTTATATACTTGTATTCCTAAACGATTATTTGGTGTCTATTATATTCAACCCCCCTTCTATAATAGATTATCATCTGGGCAAACAATTGGTATCAGAGCAGACAATTAAATTCAACTAAAAGATCATATAAACATGTCTAGAAACAAGTATGAAAGCATCAGAATTCCAATCTTGAAGAAGGCTGAATACCCTACATAAATGGGAAAGATGATGATATTTTTAGAAACAACTGACCCTGAATATTTAGACAGAATCAATGAAGGTCAGTACCTCCCCACCAAGCTAGTGCCATCAACAATTGTGAAAGGTAGAGAAGTCCCTGAATATTATACTCTGAAGGACAAAAAGGAATGAAGTAATGAAGAAAAGCAAGAAGTCTTGAAAGATGCAAAGGTAAGGAATATTTTGCATAATAGTCTTGACTCTGTGATGTCAAATAGAGTAATTGCCTGCAAAACAAAAAAAAAGATCTGGGATGCACTAGAGGTTCAATGTCAAGGAACCAAGGAAATCAAGAAAAATAGAAGATCTGTTCTAATTCAAGAATATGAATACTTTGAGGCAAAATAGAATGAATCCCTCACAGAAATCTATGACAAATTTCTAATTCTATTGAATAACTTGGCTTTGGTGGATAAGGTGTATGACAATGAAGATTCAAATACCAAGTTTCCTAGGGCTCTTCCTGAAGAATGGGATCTACAAACATCCTTAATAAGAGATAGGGCTGATCTAGATGAGATGTCTCTTGATGAAGTCTATGGAAGATTAAAGACTCATGATCTAGAATTACAACAAAGGAAGAATAGAAAGAGTAGTAAGACAAAATCTATTGCTTTGAATGTTGAGACTAAAATTGAAGAACCAAAAGAGAAAGTTTTAACAAGAAAAGGAAAGGCTGTAATGATTAAAGAAAGTAGTGAATCAGAGTCTGAGATGAACTCTGATGACTCCATAGACTCTGACATGATGGAGATGGTTGCTATGATTGTTAAGGGCTTCAAGAAGATGAAGTATAGAAAGAACATAAAGTAATGGAACTTTAAGAAGAAGCATGGAGAATCAGAGAAGAAAGACAGATTCAGAAAAAGTGAAGATAGAGATGGAAAGTAAAAAACAATTGATAAATCAAAAGTCAAGTGTTACAAGTGTAATAAGATGGGGCATTTTGCTACTGAATGCAGAAACAAGGAATCTGGAAAAACACTCATCACATCAAAGAAATATTGGATGAATTCATCAGGTTCTGAAGAGGAAATAAATTACGCACTCATGGAAAACACTCATGCTCCCATCTTAAACTCTGATAAGGTACCAGACTCTATCTTTAACATTTATACTGAAAATATCTGTGAATTAAAGTCTTTCCTTAGATCCTTGCATGTTAGTTTTAAATCACAGTCTCTTGAGAATGAAAGATTAAAATCTGAGATACAAACTCTAGCTGCTAGGAATAACTTTCTTGAAACTGAAAATTCAAACATGCTTAGTGCTAGATATAATTGTCTGTATAACTTGTACATCTTTCAGTATGAACAAGTTGGGGGAGATTGCTAGATATAATTGCTAATGTCAGTGTTTAAGCAAACAGGTACTGATCAGAGTTTACAAAGAAAGCTACTGTCAAGCAAAGCTATCCACCAAAGATACTGTCATGCAACTTACTGTCAAGAAAGATACTGTCATGCATACGCGCAAAAGTTACTGTCATGCATACGCGCAAAAGTTACTATCATGCAACTTACTGTCAAAGAAGTTACTGTCAAGAAAGTTGCTGTCAGGAACGTTTTGGTATTTGAGTTTATCTTCAGAGTTAGTGAAGCCAGAATTTACAAGGTGATCATAATCTATACAGTTGAAGTTATATTGGGAAGATGATGATCACAAGAATGGAAAGTCTTCGAAGATCAAGACAAATATATTAAAGATATATATATATATATACTGAAGCGAAGATGCGGAGCTAAACAAGGAAAGAGATAAAGCAGCAATCTATAATTGATATGTATAATAGCTGATTTATAGCATATTGATATAGATTGATTGAAACTGTGTACTATATAAACACAGATAGGTTTACCCTAGAAGGGTGATCACTTGCTACATTCGAAGGTGTAACCTAGCAGCTGTCAAAGATATTCGTTCATCTTTGGTAGAGAACTTATAAACGTTGATTCAAGTTAATACAAAGTACTTCTTTATTTACGTATAACAGTTAATTGTTCGTGTATAAACGACCTAACAATTGGTATCAAAGCCTACGCTGTTTAATCTATACAGTTTTCGATCTATTCACGAACAAAATAATGTTTGAGACAAACCAAAACGGGAACAAATTAAACCAGATGAGCAGGTATGTGTCTATTAGGGTTCCTATACTCAAGGCATCAGAATATCCTATCTAGAAAGTGAAGATGACCATGTTTCTGGAAGCTATAGATCCAGAATATCTTGAAAGAATTGAAGATAGTCCTCACAATCCCACAAAGCTGTCTGTGCCTGTTAATGGTGAAGAACCAAGGCTTATTCCCAAGGAAAAGAAGGACATGACTGCTGAGGATATTGCATCAATTGCAAAAGATGCAAAGGTTAGACATCTTCTCCACAGTGCTTTGGATAATGTTATGTCTAACAGAGTAATTGCATGTAAAAGTGCAAAGGAAATTTGGGATGCTTTGGAGACTAGATGTCAGGGAACCAAGGCTATCAAGAAGAATAGAAAGACCATACTCACACAGGAGTATGAACACTTTGATTCAAGGGCTGATGAATCATTGACTGATACTTATGACAGATTTGTAAAGCTATTGAATGATCTGTCATTAGTTGACAAAGAGTATGATTTGGAGGACTCTAATCTGAAATTTCTCCTTTCTCTGCCTGAACAGTGGGATTTGAAAACCACTACATTAAGAGATAACTATGAGCTAGGAGAGATGGAACTTGATGAAATTTATGGGATGCTCAAAACCCATGAATTAGAGATGGAGCAAAGGAGCAAGAGGAACAGCAAGAAGACAAGACCTGTTGCTCTAAAAGTGGGAGAAAAGCCCTTGAAGAAAGAAGAATCAAGGAAGAGAGCTAAGGGAAAAGCTCTAACCCTAAACTCTGAGTCATCAAACTCTGATGGTGACTCTAGTTCTGATGAATCATCTGAATCTTCTGATGAAGATGATAAGAAAAAGATGATGGAAATGGATGTCCTGATGGTGAAGACATTCAAGAAGATGGGCTTCACAGGGTTCAAGAAAGGGAAGAAGTTTTCTAGAAGCATCTCAAAATATGGCAAAAAGGACTTTGCAAGAGCTGATGGTAAAGACAGGAAGCCTGGTAAAACTGATAAATCCAAGCTACCTTGCTACAACTGTGGAGAGAAAGGGCACTTTGCAACTGAGTGCAAGAAAGGAAAGCAGGAAAAGGCCCTCATCTCAAAAGGCAAGGACTGGGCAGATACATCAGACTCTGATGGTGAAGTCAACTATGCACTCATGGCTTCTATTGATAATCAGCCATCTGAAATTCAGGTACCTCAAACTTTTCTTGCTTTTGATACTGATAATATATCTGAACTTAGAGTCTATCTCAAAAGTTTGTTGATTAGTTATAAAGATCAGACAAAAGAGAATGAAAGGATAAAATATGAGAGTTCCACTATTAAGAATAGAAACATCTTTCTTGAAAATGAGCTAGTAATTCAAAATGCTGTTAAAAAGGAGAGAGATGATGCTGTGTATGTTAAAGATGAACTACTTAAGAGATTTAAATACCTTGAATCTGAATTGGCTAAAGAGAGAAAAATTATTGAGACTTGGACTAAATCAGGTAAAAGTACTCAACAAGTTTTTCAGGATAGCCCTACTGGTTTAGGTTATGGTGAGAATGATGAGCTTAGATTTCAGGATAATGTTAAGGTTAAGTCTCATCCCCCACCTAAACCTAAATCAGAACCAATGAATTTTGTTCCTGAGTCCTCTAAGACAAACTCTGAGATAGTTAAAAAGGAGGAAAAGCAAGAAACTATTAAAGAGACTGTCAAAGAGGAGGTTAAAAAGAAGCCTGTTAAAGTGAGTTTTAAACAGGTTAATGTTGGACTTATGACAGACAAGCAACTCAAGCAAAAGCTGAAAGAGGTAAAGTCTGTTAATAAGGTGAAATTGTCTTGGAAAAATAGAAATGGTAAAGTTGGTATTGATAAAAGTAATAATTATATGCCTATTCCTGATGCTCCTAGAAAAACATGCTTTAACTGTGGTAGTCCTAACCATCTTGCAATTTTTTGCAGGAAAAATAAGAATGTGAATTCTTTACCCTCCAAGTCAGGGGATAAGAAATATAATGTTAGGACTAGACCTATGACTTATTGTAACCATTGTGGAAGCACATGGCACTCGATGTACACTTGCAAGAATTATCATAAATTTTATCACAATTATTATGAATTGAAGCCCAATTTGAAATGGGTCAAAGTTAATTCCGCTAGTGTAAAGTCTGATAAGTCAAATGTTAGCTTACACTCTGATAACAGAAATAATTCCGTTGCAAAAGCTAACAACCATAAAAAGGACAAAGGATCCAAGCAAGTCTGGATCCTTAAAACTAAACATTAGTTTGTTTGTGATTGCAGGGCAACAGGGAAAGTATCCTAGTTTTGGACAGTGGATGTTCAGGACACATGACTGGAAATAAAGCCCTGCTATCATACTATGAGGAAAAGGCTGGCCCAAATGTTTCTTATGGAGATGGCAACATAGGAAGAATTTTGGGATATGGCAGTATAAATTTGGGAAATGTCATCATCACTAATGTAGCTCATGTCCCAGGACTCAAGCATGATCTGTTATCTGTGAGTCAACTCTGTGACAGAGGTTATAAAGTAAGCTTTAATGAAGAATGTTGTGAAATCATAAGCAAAGCTACTGGGAAACTAGCTCTTCTTGGACACAGGCACAATAACATCTATGAAGCTAGAGTTTCTGTAAACTCTGAAGGAAAGGCTATCTGTTTGGCTTCAACAGTGTCCAGTGAAGAAAGTTGTAAATGGCATAAGAAGCTCTCCCATCTCAATTTGAACAACATTAATGAGTTGATCAGAAAAGATCTGGTGAGAGGTCTTCCAAAATCTCTACTCAGTCTAGATGGCCTATGTGATTCATGTCAAAAGGCCAAGCAAAGGAAGACATCATTCAAGAGCAAAACTGAATCAGCAATTGTGCATCCCTATCATTTACTACATGTTGATCTATTTGGTCCAGTGAATGTTGAATCTATTGGAAGAAAAAGATATGCTTTAGTCATTGTTGATGAATATACCAGATACACATGGGTGTATTTTCTAGCAAAGAAGGATGAAACTCAACAAACTCTGATGGAGCATGTAAAGCTATTGGATAATGGATCTGAGCACAAAGTAAAGATAATCAGAAGTGATAATGGAACAGAATTCAGGAATGCTACTATGGAAGAATTCTGCAAGGACAGAGGGATTAAGCAAGAGTTTGCTGCACCAGGTACACCACAACAAAATGGTGTAGTTGAAAGGAAAAATAGAACTCTTATTGAAGCTGCCAGAACCATGCTAGATGAAGCTAAATTACCAACCTATTTCTGGGCAGAAGCTGTTCAAACTGCTTGTTTTACTCAGAATTCTACTCTGATAAATAAGCATGGAAAAACACCATATGAGATGGTGAAAAGGAAACAGCCTAATCTAAAGTATTTTCATATCTTTGGCTGTAAGTGTTTTGTGTTGAAAACACACCCAGAACAGCTTACAAAATTTGAGTTAAAAGCCGATGAAGGAATCTTTGTGGGATATCCAATTTCTACAAAGGCATTCAGAGTTTACAATCTGAGAACAAGGGTGGTCATGGAATCAATTCATGTGTCATTTGATGACAAGAAAATCACTGGACTTGAAGATGCTGATGATCATGATCAACTACACTTTGAAAATGAAGAACTATTCTCTGATCCGATAAACTCTGATGAAATTTCCACAGACTCTAATGGAGCATACTCTGTACCTCTAATAGTCTCTGATAAAGATCATGTTGAAGTGATAAACTCTGATCAGTCACATCATGCAGAATCAAATAATGAGACTAATTCAGGGCAATCAAATAATAATGATTCCAACTCTGCTAACTCAAACTTTGAGGGCTCATATTCAGGGGGAGCCTCAGAAAATGCAGAGAGCATGGATCAAGGGGGAGAATCCAGAAATGCAAGGAATCAGTTGCCACATGCTATTAAATGGTCAAAGTCTCATCCAAGGGATCAAATAATTGGAGATCCAGAAGCTGGTATTCAAACCAGAAGTGGCACATCAAATGAATGTCTGTATCATGCATTTTTGTCATAGACAGAACCAAAGAAAATTGGTGAAGCTCTTCTAGATGCTGATTGGATTACAACAATGCAAGAAGAGTTGAATGAATTTGAGAGAAATGAAGTTTGGACACTAGTACCAAGACCAAAGAACAGATCAATTATTGGTACAAAATGGGTGTTCAGAAACAAGACAGATAGTGAGAGAATAGTGACAAGGAACAAAGCTAGACTAATGGCCAAAGGATACTCTCAACAGGAGGGTATTGACTATGATGAAACCTTTGCACCAGTTGCAAGGTTAGAGGCCATAAGGATGTTTCTAGCATATGCATCACACAAGAAATTCAAGGTCTTTCAGATGGATGTAAAAAGTGCCTTTCTAAATGGGAAACTAGATGAAGAAGTGTATGTTGAGCAACCACCAGGGTTTGTGGATCCCATGTATCCTGATTATGTCTACAGGCTGGACAAGGCCCTTTATGGATTAAAACAGGCACCTAGAGCATGGTATGAAACACTAGTCAAATTTTTCTTGGAAAGTGGTTTCACCAAAGGTACTATTGATAAAACCTTGTTTTATTTTCAAAAAGGTAAGGACCTGTTGTTAGTTCAAATATATGTTGATGACATAATTTTTGGATCCACTAATCCCAAACTCTGTGAAAGATTTGCTAAACTTATGCAGTCTAGATTTCAAATGAGCATGATGGGGGGGCTAAGTTATTTTTTGGGTCTGCAAATGAAGCAACTTGAGGATGGAATTTTCATAAATCAAGCCAAGTACACCAGAAATTTGTTGAAGAAATTTGGGATGCTTGATAGCTCTTCTGCACCCACTCCCATGGCTACTGCAACAAAGTTAGATAAAAACAGCGGTGTTTCAGTAGATGCCACCATCTACAGAGGCATGATTGGTTCACTTCTGTATCTTACTGCAAGCAGACCTGACATCATGTTTGCAACCTGTTTGTGTGCTAGATTTCAAGCTGATCCAAGGGAACCACACTTAATTGCTGTAAAGAGAATCTTCAAATATCTTAAAGGAACCATTACCTTAGGGCTGTGGTATCCTAGAGAATCAGATTTAAGTTAATTGGTTACTCTGATGCAGACTTTGCAGGTTGTAAAAATGACAGAAAAAGCACTAGTGGAAGCTGTCAATTTCTAGGTGACAGAATTGTTTCTTGGTTCAGTAAGAAACAAAAATCCACATCTACATCTACAGCAGAGGCAGAGTATATTGCTGCAGGAAGCTGTTGTGCACAGATTCTTTGGATGAGGAATCAGTTGCTGGATTATGGGTTAGATTATTCTAACATTCCTATCTTTTGTGATAATCAAAGTGCTATTGCCATGACAGGAAATCCAGTTCAACATTCCATGACAAAGCACATCAGCATCAGATATCATTTCATCAGAGAGCATGTAGAGGAAGGAGACATTGAGCTTATTTTTGTGCCTACAGCCCAACAGCTAGCTGATATTTTCACTAAACCATTGAGTGAAAGCACTTTCACAAGGCTGGTAAATGAACTTGGAATGATCTCTGGATCAGACTAAGATTTGTGGTTAGGCTCATTAAACTCTGTATATTACATGTCATATAATGCTATCTCTTCCACCTACATGTGAACTGTTTTGTAAACTCTGCTCTTATACTCTGAAGGTCAAGTTTTGCATATAAACTCTGACTGTCAAACTCTGTTTGTGTAAATTCTGATGCACCACATCTTTGCCAGTCGCATGATTGTCAGTTAGTAGTCATGAACCCTATTTTGGTATATATGATCTGAATTTAGAAATGTGCAGAATACTTTACACGAGCATGCTATTACTGTTAGTTTTTTTTGCATCTCTTAAGTTATTGATCTAAATCTAAGTTAGTATTCACTGTTCACATTTACTCTCGAAGGCATAGATATAAGCTGATGATCTGATAAACTCTGATAGTTGTTACATCTGATAGTTTATTGACTGGAACGATCCATGAACATATTAAAAAATATGGGCTAAAATGTAATTACATTTTTGGGGACCAGTTCAATATTGCTGTATTATTTTTGTTTAGTTGTGATTAGGAAGATCCATGAACATACTTCTTAAAAGTATGGGCTAAAATTTACTTAAGTTTTTGGGGACTAAATTCACAAATACTGATTACTGGAAACGGTTTTCCTTTGAGATCATGATGTGGTTTAGGACGATCCATGAACATGCTGGTAAAAAGTATGGGCTAAAACTTATTTAAATTTTTGGGGACTAATTCACATATTATTATCAAAAAAAAAAAAATTACAATTGCAGTATTGTACAAATTGTGTCAAGGTGTATAGTTCGGAGTTTAGTAATCATCAGTGAAAATTAGCCATGAGAGTTTAGGTGTACAGTATTTCCTACTTTGCTTTAGATCTATAAAGTCTGAGATTCTCTAAATACTGATCGTAAACTCTGCTAACCACACACGTTTCACATCTGCATACTCGGTACTAAGTGATGTGTATTGAGATTGGGTCATTGACAAACTCAGATAGTCATGTGTTATTTTCTGATAGTTTAATCTTTGATGATTAAATTATTATTTGTGTCAGATTTACACAAAAATTGATTTGATATTATTTTTATTCAAAATAATATTGATCTTTTAGAATTATGAGTGGTGTTTACAAACGGCTAACTTGTAGCAGTTTATTCATCTTGAATATGGAAACTTAGAGTGTTCACACGACTTATTTATTCATTGTCCTAATGGCTAATGTCAAAAAGGGGGGGAAAGTAGTTCCAGGCAACTTTTCACATTCTCTGATAAATATCTTTTGAAAACTGATAGTAGTTAAACTCTGTTAGTATTCTGATAAGTACTTAGTATATGTTTGCCTGTTATATGTTTTGACATCATCAATTATCTGTATAACTTGTACATCTTTCAGTATGAACAAGTTGGGGGAGATTGCTAGATATAATTGTCTGTATAACTTGTACATCTTTCAGTATGAACAAGTTGGGGGAGATTGCTAGATGTAATTGCTAATGTCAGTGTTTAAGCAAACAGGTACTGATCAGAGTTTACCAAGAAAGCTACTGTCAAGCAAAGCTATCCGCCAAAGATACTGTCATGCAACTTACTGTCAAGAAAGATACTGTCATGCATACGCGCAAAAGTTACTGTCATGCATACGCGCAAAAGTTACTGTCATGCAACTTACTGTCAAGAAAGTTGCTGTCAGGAACGTTTTGGTATTTGAGTTTATCTTCAGAGTTAGTGAATCCAGAATTTACAAGGTGATCATAATCTATACAGTTGAAGTTATATTGGGAAGATGATGATCACAAGAATGGAAAGTCTTCGAAGATCAAGACAAATATATTAAAGATATATATATATACTGAAGCGAAGATGCGGAGCTAAACAAGGAAAGAGATAAAGCAGCAATCTATAATTGATATGTATAATAGCTGATTTATAGCATATTGATATAGATTGATTGAAACTGTGTACTATATAAACACAGATAGGTTTACCCTAGAAGGGTGATCGCTTGCTACATTCGAAGGTGTAACCTAGCAGCTGTCAAAGATATTCGTTCATCTTTGATAGAGAACTTGTAAACGTTGATTCAAGTTAATACAAAGTACTTCTTTATTTACGTATAACAGTTCATTGTTCGTGTATAAACGGCCTAACACTTAGCATTAAAAAAGATCGTGAAATGCCATACACATGCAAACTTAATTAGAAATTCAAGTTGAATATTTGAAATCTGAGATGGCTAAAGAAAAGGAAACTTTCAGAGTTTGGACAAACTCTGGTAAGAGAGTCCAACAAATGCTTTCTAACAAGAATTGGAATTCTGCCTTAGGTTATGAATCTGACAAGGAAACACCCACTAAAACATACACAAAAGGAACATTGAGTGAACCTGTGAAATTTGTTTGAGCTAGTAATGATAATAAGAATATCTCTAGTGAATGCTCTAATAATAACAAAGGTAAAAAGAATAATGTGTCAGAAAATAAAAAGGTGAATATAGGATTACTCTCACAGAAGCAACTTAAAGAAAAGTTGAAAGCAATCACTAATAAAAATAAACCTAAAAAGGTGAAAAGAAATAGAAATGGCAAAGTAGGAATTACTATAAGTATATCCCTGATGCTCCTAGAAAAACCTGTTTTACTTGTGGTAATTTAAATCACCTTGTCATTGACTGCAAACAAAACAAAAAGAAGGAACCTAAGAGACCTAGTTCAGAGGATAGAAGACAAACTAGATATAGACCACTAAATCCATGTTTTCACTGTGGTAGTCTATGACATTCAATTTACACATGCAAAGAATATCATAGTTTGTATTACAATTATTATGAACCATTGCCTCAACTAAATAAATCTCCAAAACATACTATCAAACAAACATATGTGATAAAATCTGATAAAAGAAAAGTAAACTCTAACAGTATAAACTCTGTTAACATAAACTCTGATAAAAATACTTCTGCTGCAAGAGTTAACAAGTTTAAAAAGAAAGGACCCAAACTTGTTTGGGTCCCCAAATCTACTAATTAATTTGCATTAAATGATTACAGGGAAATAGGAAAAACATCCTAGTGATTGATAGTGGATGTTCTGTACATATGACTGGAAACTAATCCCTGCTTTAAGAGTTTGAGGAGAAGGTTGGCCCAACAGTATCTCGTGGAGATGGCAACATAGGAAGAACACTGGGATATGACAATATTGTTATTGGAAATGTCATCATTGAGAATGTAGCTCTGGTTGAAGGACTCAAACATAATCTGTTAAGTGTGAGTCAAATGAAAGACAGAGGTTATTATGTGGAATTTCATAAAACACATTGTGAAGTCAAAAATAAGAAGGATGAGAAAGTGGTTCTCATTGGTCATAGACATAACAATTTATTTGAAGCTAGCTTGGAAGTAAAATCTGATGGTCCCTTAACTTGTTTACTTGGAAAGGCATCATCTTTGAAAAGCTGGAATTGGCACAAAAAGCTATGTCACTTGAACTTTGGAAACATAAATGAATTGGTGAAAAATGATCTAGTTAGAGGTCTTCCAAAAGTTCAATTTCATCCTGATGGACTCTGTGATTCATGTCAAAAGGCCAAATAAAAGAAGACATCTTTCAAGAGCAAAACTGAAAATTTTATTGATCAACCTCTTCATCTATTGCATCTTGATTTATTTGGTCCAGTCAACATTATGTCCATTGGAAAGAAGAAATATACTCTGATGATTGTAGATGATTACACAAGATTTACCTAGGTATACTTTTTGCATAAAAAGGATGAAACTGCTGAGATAATTTTTGATCATATTGCTATGATTGAAAATGGATCACCATACACGGTAAAGAATCTAAGGAGTGATAATGGAACAGAATTTAAGAATTCTACAATGAAGGAGTTCTGCTCAACAAAATGAATTATTCAACAATTTTCAGCACCTGGAACACCTCAACAAAATAGTGTAGTTAAAAGGAAGAATAAGACTCTCATTGAAGCTTCCAGAATAATGTTAGAAGGAGAAAAGCTACCTACTTACTTTTTGGCAGAAGCTATAAATACTACTACATCACTCAGAATTGCACTTTGATAAAGAAATATAGAATGACTCCATATGAAGCAATGAAGGGAAGGAAGCCAAATGTAAAATACTTTCACATATTTGGAAGCAAGTGTTTTATTCTCAAAACACATCTTGAACAGTTGAAGAAATTTGAACTCAAAGTAGATGAATGTATTTTTATTGGATATGCAACAACTTCTAAAACTTCTTCGAGGGCATTTAAAGTGTTTAATCTAAGGACCAGGGCAGTCATGGAATCTATAAATGTCTCTTTTGATAAAGGAAAAATAACAGGGTTACATGATGAAGTTGCTTAGGAATCTCTGAGTTTTGGAAATTAATTACAGAACACAAACTCTAATGAGCTAAACTCTGATGAGACAAACACTAATTAGGTAAACTCTGAAGAGATAAACATTGATTTTTTAAACTCTAATTCAAACATAATTGAAACAGTAATTGAAGACTTTGCACATGTTGAGGGGTAGCAACATCAACCACTTACTGATATTGGAGAACAAATCTCAATTATTGATATATCAAAGTCTGACCAAACTCTGACAAATACAAACTCTGAAACCCTAAACTCTGATCAATCAAACTCAGAAACCACAAACATTGATCACTCAAACTCTGATCATTCAAACTCTGAGTGCTTAAACTCTGAGACATCAAACACTGATGGAAGCACAACTTCAGGGGGAGGATCATCATTTACTGAGGAATCATTTTATAGAGGCATAAATCATGGGGGAGAATCTAGTTCAAGAAATTTTCTACATCCAAGGAAATGGACCAAAGATCATACACCTGATTTGATTA
This sequence comes from Oenanthe sinensis, assembly GCA_028671895.1. Taxonomy (NCBI): domain Eukaryota; kingdom Viridiplantae; phylum Streptophyta; class Magnoliopsida; order Apiales; family Apiaceae; genus Oenanthe; species Oenanthe sinensis. The sequence continues at coordinate 19,041,470 of CM053807.1, forward strand.
TTGGTGATCTAGAAAGTGGAGTACACATAAGGAAAGCTACTCAGAATGAATTTCTATTTCATAGTTTTCTTTCTCAAACAGAACTAAAGAATGTTGAAGATGCTTTGAAGGATATAGATTGGGTTACTGTAATGCAGGAGAATTTCAAAAGAAATGAAGTATGGACCCTTGTTCCAAGGCCAAAGAATAGATCAATTGTTGGAACAAAGTGGGTGTTTAGAAACAAGACAGACTCTAATGGAATCATTACAAGGAATAAAGCAAGACTAGTTGCCAAATGTTACTCTCAACAAGAAGGTATTGATTATGATGAAACCTTTGCACTTGTAGCTAGACTTGAAGCAATCAAAATCTTTCTTGCTTATGCTGCACACAAGAAATTCAAAGTCTACCAAATGGATGTTAAAAGTGCATTTTTAAATGGAGAACTTGAAGAAGAGGTTTATGTTGAACAACCACCTGGCTTTATCAATCCAAAATATGCAAATCATGTCTACAAACTGGATAAAGCCTTATATGAACTCAAGCAAGAACTAAGGGCCTGGTATGAAACTCTGGCTCAATTTCTACTTGAAAGTGGTTTTACAAGAGGTATAATTGATAAAACCTTGTTTTATAGAACTCAAGGTAAGGATTTATTATTGGTTCAAATATATGTTGATGATATTATATTTGGTTCCACTAATGAGAAACTCTGTAAAAGATTTTCAAAGCTAATGCAGTTCAGGTGTCAAATGAGCATGATGGGAGAAATGAGTTATTTTCTAGGGTTGCAAGTGAAACAGACTGATGAAAGTATTTTCATAAATTAGTCCAAATACACAAAGAATCTACTCACAAAGTTTCAAATACAAGACTGTGCATCTGCTACAACTCTAATGGCTACTGCAACCAAACTTGATCAAAACACTAGGGAACCTGTAGATATTGCAGCATACAGAGGAATGATTGGATCACTTCTCTATTTGACTGCAAGTAGACCAGATATCATGTTTGCCATATGTCTATGTGCTAGATTTCAGACAAATCCAAGGGAACCTCATTTGATTGTTGTTAAAAGAATTTTCAGATATCGCAAGGGCACTATCAATCTTGGCTTATAGTATCCTAGAGAGTCTGACTTTAAGTTAATAGGCTATTCAGATGCTGACTTTGCAGGATGTAAAATTGATAGGAAAATCACTAGTGGCAGTTGTCAATTTCTAGGTGGAAAAATTATATCATGGTTCAGTAAGAAACAAAAATATATCTCAACATCAACAGCAGAGGCTGAATATATAGCTGCAGAAAGATGCTGTGCACAAATCTTATGGATGAGAAATCAACTGTTAGATTATGGTTTGAACTTTTTAAAAATTCCTATTTATTGTGATAATCAAAGTGCTATAGAAATGACAGGAAATTCAGTTCAACATTCTCTGACAAAGCACATCAGTATCAGATATCACTCCATAAGGGAACATGTCATGGAGGAATAATTGAAATGCATTTTGTTCCCACAGATCAACAATTAGCAGATATATTCACCAAGCCTCTGTGTGTAGCAACTTTTACAAGATTGGTTTCTGAATTAAGAATGGTGACAAGTGACTCAACTCTAGATAGCAAGTAGCAGACAATCAGAGTTTAAGATAAACTCTGTTAGAGTATATGGTAAACTCTGATAGAACATGCAGTAAACTCAGAACAATGGAACATCTAATCTCTTATCACAAGCTATCAGTGTTTATGGTAAACTCTATCAGAGAATGTAGTAAACTCTGACAGTGAATGCAAACTCTAACTACTATAAACTCTGATCCATGACTACATGCTAAACTCTGAGATTTTATTTATGACATCATATTTCATTTTATGACATCATATTTATTATTCTCTGATTGGACTAATCATATGGGGGCGTGTATCTCATGAAAATCTATTCATTTTTAGACATAGATACACACACTCTTGCTGTATTTTAAGAATTGTACTACTCATTTATCTTCCAATGATTTCATGCCACGTGTCCCACTATATACAATATGCAAATGAGAGGGAATAGTTTATTTCATATTTTCACTTTGATTTATCTATCTGCATCTTGCTTTCTCTTTTTTTTTTTTTTTTTCTAAAACCCTAATTTCTCGAACTTGCAAATCACTGTTTCAATGGCATCCAAAGGACTTTCATTTCAAAACTATACATTTGCTGCCACTAATTACATATCTCTTTTGAATAAGACTGATGCTCCTCAAGATTTTCATGTAGTCTAGGACTTCCTGCAGAATAGCTATATTGGGTATGCTCTATAAGAACCCAATAATTTCTCTGCTCAATCACTAATAAAGGTATGGTCAACTACGAAGTTTAATAATGATGGTAATGATGAGGAGCCTATCATCACATTCCAATGCAATGGCAAACACTCTATAACTCCTGCAGTGGTGAGACAAGCCCTTCATCTTTCAGAAGTGGTTGTGTATGATGACCTTGTTGGGCATGAACAAATAAAGGAGTTTTTCAGAGCAATAGGCTATGAAGGTAGTCTATCAAAGTTGGGAAGTCTAACCATGCCAAATCTAAGAAGAGAGTAGAGTTTCTTCTTTGATTGCATCACAAGGGCCTTCACAACCAAATGCACCAACTTTGATACAATTCCTCAATTGGCACAACAAATTGGGTATTCTCTGACCCATAACTTACAATTTAATTTTCCTTGTTTAATTATTAGGCAGTTAGCTAGAAAAATTGATGATGATGATCATACTGTATATTTTGCTAGATTTTTTAATTGATTTTTAACTATTTACTACCTGATGTAAATTTTGAGAATGATCAGAGTTTAGTTAGTTTTTGTATGAATAAAAGTATATTTGCTGATCTCACAAGAAAGGATGCAAAGAAAAGTACTGAAGGTAAAATTTCTAATTTGTTTTATCTCACATGGGTCAGGCTTTTCTTACATCAGAGAATGACTACCATGTATGGGAGGGATTTCTTGTCAGTGACTGTGAATCAGAGTTTAGCACCCTCTGATTCTAACCGAAGTCACAATCCAAACATTGTCACCCAAACACAGTTGCCAACCTCTATAGTCTCCCAAAAGACTGAAGTTATAAAACAAACCACTCAACATCAAGGTCCAAGTACCAAAAGGAAAGGAAAATCAGTGATGGAGTCTTCTCCAAAGAAAAGGAAGTTGTTTGATGAAAATATTGATCTAAGGACAGTGGTGAAGGTTTGGTATTTCCTGTGAAGAAGATTGTCAAGAAGACTTCTGAGATTCCTCTTGCACCATTCATAAAGCCATTTACTGTCAATCCAATGCCTGAGATTAAAAAGAAGAGAAGAAGATTGGTCAAGGCTGCAAACTCTGAAGTAATAATCTCTGATCAAGTAAACTCTGATCAACCTCTAGCCATAAACTCTGATGCAGCAATAAACTCTGACAATCTGTTAAACTCTGATGAAATGATAAACTCTGATGCTGTTATAAAGTCTGGTGAATCTGCATTGCCTGACTAAATAAACAGCAACATCGGTGGAATTGAGGTAGATGGTGATGATGAAAATGCCAATAGAGAAGAAAATGATGAATTGGCTGAAATGGACGGTAATTCTCTTCATGTTAATCCTTTTACCAGTCCTGTAATTACCTTAGACAATGTTGATGCTGAAAATGAAGCTACTCCAGTAATAGTATCTGATTCTCCTATTCCCTCACCAAAGCAAATCATCAAGGAGATATCTTATGAAAGAGTAAAGGAGCTAGCAGAAGAAGTTAAAAAGGAGATTGCAAAAAAGAAGACAAAATCAACTCTAGTTTCTCCTAGTTCAAAACAATTTTCAAGAAAGAAGAAGAAGCAAGTTTCTTTTGGCCAAGACCCAAAAGAACCTGCCTCTCAAAGTAAGGTAGCAGTCATTGATAGGCCAGGAACACAAGAATCTTCAGCTCAAAGGGTTGAAGCAGCCATACAAGAAGCAAGTGGAGCCAATATGAATGAGGGGTACAACCTACAAGAACCTTCAACTCAAAGGGTTGAAGAAGTTGTTAAGACCCCTACCCCACAAGAACCATATAATCAAAGTTTAGATACATACACTACAACTATCAATGAAGATTCTGTTGTTGCTGATGTTGAGAAATCAAACTCTGAGACCATTACATTGGCAATCTCTGATGCTATCATGGTGCAACCACTTTCTGCACAACCTATGAAAACTACATCAACTTCAACAACCACTCACGGTATAAACTCTGACTTTTCTTCAGAATTTACATTCTGTTAGAATAAGTTCAGATTTTACCTTTCCTATTTTTAATGTTGGGATTACCATGAATAGTCCTGAAAAGGGTACCCCTATTCATGTCACTACAGACCTCCTTTCTCAGCCACCTCTTATTTCAGTAGGACATTGTGATCTGAGTATTTCATGTGAGACTGAGGTAAAATGTGTGAAAAACAGAATTAATAATGAGAAGTAGATACTGAATCTAGAAAAAGGTAAGGTAGAATTGAGAAAGAAGTTAGTTACTGTTATTCCTTAGAATAATGTCAATATTTGTAGAAGGGGGGATGAATACAAATATCAAAACTTTTTACTCTTTTAATATTTGTTCTTAGTGTTTGAGTATTAAGATAATATGTATGAACAATAAAGATACTGAAAAATAAAATGAACAAAGAGATTTAAAATTACTGATGGATTGGTTTTTCCATCAGTGTATATTTTTGCTCAATATTCCTAGGTTAATAAAAACCTAACTTCATTTTTACAAGGTTAGAAAATAAATCAACTGTTCTTACAAAGTGCTCTAAGGCTGAATAGTTGATTCAAGAAATATTGTCTAACTTGTTACTTTCTAACATTGCTACCAAGCTTGTTTATATATTACAAGTATGCTTTTACAACTCCTATTTTAGGATTGTTTCTGTCCTATCTTCCCTTTTACCATTTTCTGTTTTATAAAAAGGTTTGAAAGAGAGCTTCACTTTGAGTCTTCACAGTCATCATAGACTATCTTCCATATGTGTGATTTTGTCCTTTGGATCTTCAACAGATAGTCTTTTTGTGTTGTCATAATCAATTGATAATTTGTTGTTAAGCATATCAATTGATCCTTCCTTTTATCTATCAACTGATGTTCTTCTTGGATTGATCTTTATATCCATCGATTGATAAATAATGACTTATCGATTGATAGATGTTATCAATCGATATATCAATATGGGTCTTCACATCAATTGATGGTCTTTAATACTTGACTTGGTTTTTTCAATTGATCTTTTATCCATCGATGCTTCAATATCAACTGATCATCCTTCACTTATATAATTTCATGTCTTCAAATAATTACAATACAATAGTCTAAGTTACACATCAGTTGATGACCTATATCAATCGACTCTAACATCAATTGATGGGAATAATATCAATTGATTTACACATTATCAATTGAAATAGACTAAGTACACCTATGCTACAATCCAAATTATCAGTTGATTCAGATAAACATTTCAACTGATAAATAGTTTCCTGATCAATCGATATTTATATTTTTCATATCAATTGATCAGTTACATCAATTAAAATTTCTATGATTTTAAGTTTAAAGTTATCATCAAATTATATATAGATTCCTAATAATCTCCCCCTATTTGTGTCTGTGACATGAACATGCATGAATCTACTTGATGATAACAAAACCCTTAATAATTTTCATTCAGATAGAATCAAGAAATTTAAATAGCACTTTTAATTTTGGAAGTACCAGTTTGATGAATAACTTATGCAAGCTGCTCCAATGTCTTCATAATCTTCATAATACAATTATTTTTTCTTCTTTTTCTTCTCATCATTTTCCTTTAATTGTCTCATGAATGAACTCCTCAAAATTGCTTCATCTCTGTCAGTTTCTCCAAGTTGCCTCATAAGGTAGTGAATTTCTTCATCTGTGATTTTGTCCAGATATTTTCAGATATCAATGAACTTTGTGTTGCCCTCCAAATCTGTAAAAATCATTGCATATTTTGGCTCTAACACCACCTTTTTGACTTGAGACTTTCATGGCTTAAGGGGTGAATCAGGTTCAGCTTCTGCCTTTGATCTCCTTAGCTTTGAGATTTGATGTTGAATTTCCTAAGCAATTGTTGTATTGAGTTTGTACTCTCTATTGAGTAGAGGTAAAATGTTATTCAGAACATTGTAGCTTTGTTTCATTATCACCTTTACTGAATAAGTGATTCTTGCTCCATCTTCATACTTCAACCTCATTGATTCTTCTTGGTTAGAGGTTGCAAGGTAAGTTTTTACTCCTATCAACCCTTTTTCACTTATTACTGGTATCCCTTTTATGCCATATCCTTCAATTGTTACCTCCTCCTTGATTTCTTCTTGTTTAACCTAGAGGTTTTCCTAAACCACATTTTCTTGAGTAGAACTTGAATTTTTCTTAGCCATTTCTATTTTCCTCTTTTTCCTCAATGGTTGTTCTACTAATTGATCTTCTATATTCCATTATATTTCCATTTGCCTTGCAATTTCTTCATTCTCTTTTTCTCTTCTTGCAGCATCTGAAAATCCTGAGGAAATGGCTCCTTGAAGAAGTTTCTGACCAACTGGGTCCTTCCTTTTCTTTTCTTCTTCAATCATTATGGCTTTACCCTTTTTCTTCTCTTCAAGGGCTTCAAGATCTATTAGAAAGGCTTCTGCATTTGAATTGCTTTTTTTGGCAGCCTTCTTTGCATTTTCATTTACTATTCTTGTCTAAGCAATGAGTTCATCCAAGTTTGCTTTTTCTGCTGCCTCTGTCACCAACTTAGTGATTTTCCTTAGATCTTCAATTCTTCTCATTTCCCACTCAATCATTGATTGAGTTTCTCTTTTCCTAGAAATTCTTCTAGCTTCTAGATTATATTCAAACTTCTTAAATTCTTTTTTTTTTTTCTGGTCTAAGTCATCCTGGGGAGACTTAGATGAGTTTGAAGATTTTCTATCCCTGTTGCTCCCATTTTTGGTAACCCCTTTGGTTGCAATACTTCCCATGCCACTTGATGTACCAACACCAGAACCACCAACACCACCACTACCTTTGCCATCACCATCACAATCCTTTTTCTTAGCATCATTATCCCCATTTTTGTTATCATCAATTGGAGGAGGAGGTGGCATTCTGTCAAGAAATTTTTGAAGAATAGAAGCATGTAGATTCTTGCCTGTAATAATGTCATCCTGCTTCTTTTCTAGAGAACCCACTCTTGTTTCCAAGGCTGCAAAGTTCTTGGATTCCTTGAACAACTTATCCTTGATTTGACCCATAGTATTAATAGGTAGCTTCTCATCCAACCTTCTTTCCAATGAATCCTTGCTAGAAATGATAGATCCTTTGATGATCTCCAATTCTCTCTTCATTCCTGTCACTGTGATCTTTTGAATTTTCAATGACTCCCTCATACAGTTGGCAATTCTCCTTTGTATGGGATCTTCAATTTCTACTTTCACCATTGCTCTCCTGTATTGAGAAAGAATCTCAGTTTCAGCAGTTTTCAAGGAACCATCAATAGTGCTCATCCATGGCTCTTCATCAGAATCATCTTCTAACTCTTCAGGTGCCATATAACAAGTGTCTGTTGTATTGGCAATGCTCTCCTTCAGATTCTTGGTTCTCTGTTCAGTATGCTCAATTCCTAGAATTTACTCTGCATTTTTGTTGGATGAAGTAGCTAAATCCTGATATCTTGGATCAGGATGAATGAAGTTACTTGGATCCAATTCTCCAGCATCAATCTCTACATCATCAGTTTCTTTATTAATTCCACTTTCACTTGCTTCTATATTTGAAACTCCCCCTATCTTCTTTACTCCTTCTCCTTCTAACATCAACTAATTTTCCAACTCATGTGCAAATAATAGAATTGATTTTTCTCTCTCACTCATCTCTCTATTTTGCATCAGGATCTCATCCTGGAATCTCACCTCTCCCTCACTCATAACATGTGCACCTTCTAAGGTGGGGCCCTCATGTATTTCACTCCCATTCTCGAAAAAATAAGAATGACCTCACTCACTTCCTCTCCTTTTTCCAGGTAATAATCATGCCTCTCACTCAACTCACTCATTCCTAAGAGTGTTTGTGCAACATCAATTGATTGAGCATCAATTGATGTATTGAAATTATTAGTCGAAGTGTTTGGGATATCCATCGATTGATGCATACCCATCGATTGATCTTGAGTATCGATCGATGGCTTATTAGTCGATGGTTGAATATCAATTGATGAAGGAACATCAATTGATGGAGTACAAACCTTTGAGATAATGATTTGAGAAGTAATATTTGAAATGACATGTGAGACGGAATCCTGAATTTTCTGAGAAGAAAATTCAAGAGAGAGTGTTGGCTTCTCCTTGAATAACAAAGAAGAAGAATATGAAAATGTTTGATTATCTATCAGAACATTTTCTAAAGAAATTTGAGTTGTTGGGGAAAGAAGAATAGAAGAGATTGGAATTGAGAGAGAATGGGGTTGCATTTCATCATTTACATGAGATGCATCAAAATGACTTTGAGAAGGCTTCATCACAGTTTCCTGTGATTTTGCAGTGTGTGCTTCCTCATGTGCAAATGTGATTTCTCTCTCTCTCATTTCATATGTTTTTGGTGTTTTGGCTTGTGTGTCCCCATCTTGGTTCTGTTCCCCTAGTTGTGGGCTATTTTCAATATTGTCATCCTTTTAAGAGGATGCCAATAGAGATGTGGTATTATCCATATTAACATCCATAGCCTTTTGAGAGACTATGGAGTGGCTTGGCTTAGGTTACACACCATCACTCTCCTTATTCTTCTGGGTTCTTTTATGTTCCCCAGTTCCCTAACCACCTAAATCCTCCTCTAATCTATCTACCATAATAGTTGTTTTTCTTTTCTTTGATTTTACAACAATATGTTTTTGGGAACCTATTGAGGTTGGCTTGTTAGACTTGGGTTTGGAAATTGGATGTGTAGCTTGGGTAGAAGGGTTGAGGTCATTGCTAACACCCTCCATAACCACAAAAGGCAAAGAAGATTGGGGAGTAGAAGAAGTTAAGGTAGAGATAAATACCTTAACAAATTTAGGGTATATTAATTCCACCTCAGTGTAGAGATTAATTCTCACCAGGTCCTTGAAAACTCTTTTGTTTTGAGTCCAACACTCAAGAGTTTCAATTTCCCTGCATATCTCAATTTCTTTGACAAAGTGGTTAATAAAAATCATGATAAATCTAGCATAGTATATGTGATTAGACCTATCATGCTTCTATCCTAACTTAGCGGCAATTTCAAATAGCAGTATAGAAGATAGATCATGATATTTGTCAAACAAGACACTATATGCTATTTGTTGCATGCTAGATGTTATGGCATCAAAATTACTGATTTTACCACTAAAGCATTTTATTATAGCATCAAAGAAATAAGACCATTCTCTCCTAAGATGTTTTCTAACTACTTGTCCTAAATTAATGTCAGGATTTGCATAATTGACAGCCCTAAGCATGTTCCTAATATCTGATTCACTAGGTACATCATCAGTATTATTTACAGGCAAATCTAAGCATTCATTTAAAATTAAAGTAGTAAGAATGTACTCTTGTCCTTTGCAGTTGAATTTGATGCTTGAGAAGTCATCAACAACTTCTGCAGAGGTCCAAAACTCTTCTACCAAATTGTAGATTATAGTTGGTGCTTTCTTCAACGCTTTTTATACCTTGCAACTTCCCAGGAATTGCATCAATGGATGAAATTCTTCTGAAACCTCTTCGACCACAGTACAAGCCACAAAATTGTTTAGCTCGTTGATGAAACCGGCTTGAGAGATTATCTTGGATGAAGATGCCATTTCTTTGAATAGAAGATTAGTAGAACAAAAGCTTTGAAGATATTAAGAGGATTGAGTACAGAGAGAAAAGGGTTAGAGAATGAGTTCGTAGATTGAGAGAGAAAGATATAGAGAAATCGATAGTAAAAATTGCAAGTAAGAACTAAAAGTTCTTTTAATCTCACTATTTATATTTACTGAGTTCCCAATTAATTTATTATTCAAAATAGAACTTAATCGACCATTGAAAGTAAAATAAAAGTAGAAATTACCAATTTTGGCAATCGACTGTTAGACATACAAGAATGTATGTATTAATCAATTGATTAAATTAGAAATCAACGACTATATTTTGTACGGGTCAATTGATGACATGGACCCCTAAAATTCCAGGTCATCGATTGATAATTAGTTTATCCATCAACAGGTACACTTATCCATCGATAAATAAGTATATCATCAATTGATATATTTATCTGTCGATAACTGCAAATATCCATCGATAAGTAAAATGTTTATCAATTGATTATTGAATAATCAATATATTAACATAGTCAATGGCTACAATTGAAAAATCAATATAGATATATATAGCTTGTCAGACATTTAATAGATTAAACATAGTTAAGCATACCTAAATCACAGACCAATCTATTGAAAGTAGATTCATCTAATGGTTTGGTAAAAATGTCTGCAAGTTATCTTTCACTAGGGACAAAATGTAATTCAACAGTACCATTTATTACATATTCCCTAATGAAGTGATACCTTATGTCAATGTACTTGGTTCTGGAATGTTGCACATGATTTTCCGTTATTGCAATGGCACTTGTGTTATCACAGAAAATAAGAATCTTGTTCATGTTAAACTCATAGTCAAGTAGTTGATTCCTCATCCATAATATTTGTGCACAGCAACTTCCAGCTACAATATATCCAGCCTCTGCAGTAGATGTAGACACTCAATTCTGCTTCTTGCTAAACCATGATACAAGCTTATTTCCTAGAAATTGATAGTGCCTGTAGTACTTTTTCTGTCAATTCTGCAATCTGCATAGTCTACATCTGAATAACCAATTAGATCAAATACAGAATCTCTAGGGTACCAAATTCCAAGATTTAGAGTTCCTTTATGATATTTGAATATTTTTTTTATTGCAATCAAATGAGATTCTCTAGGATTAGCCTGAAATCTAGCACAAAGACATGTAGCAAACATTATGTCTAGCCTACTTGCAGTTAAATAAAGTAATGAGTCAACCATGCCTCTATAACTTAAAATGTCCACTATAGCTTCCTTAGTATTCAATTCAAGTTTAGTTGTAGTGGCCATGGGAGTTTTTGCAGAAGAACATTCATTTAAATCAAATCTCTTTAATAAGTCAGAAATATATTTGGTTTGATTTATGAAACTACCATCTTTGACTTGTTTGACTTGCAAACCAAGAAAATAGGTAAGTTCTCCCATAATGCTCATTTCATATTTACTCTGCATCAACTTAGCAAATTTTGACAAAGTTTCTCATTAGTTGAGAAAAAAATAATGTCATCTACATAGATTTGAACAAGAATTATAGAGCCACTAACATTTCTATGAAAAAGAGTTTTATCAATAATACCTCTTGTGAAGTTATAACACCCCATTCTCAAAATGAGACGAGAGATTACTTACCAAACCGCAAACCTGTATACAGAGTACTAAAATAAAAGTGTTTGACCTAAAACCAATCATGTATGATGAGTTAGGAAAAACTTTCTGCTACTCTTATTTGATTTCATTTGATAATAATAAAGTATTTATGTTACGGGCTTAATCTATTTGAAGTGTATTAAATAAGATGTTCCATAATTTAGAGCAAAGCTTCTAGAATTATAATGAGATTGTAATAATGAGATCTAGAAGATAAAAGCTTTAGACTTAAACAGTTCCTGATCATAGGATAACTAATTGGAAATTGGTAAATCCGTAAAGATCAGTACATACTGTTAGTGTAGGTGCCCTAGAGGCAATACAATGTTTCCTTTAATAAACCTTTATGTCATTTGATTATTCAATAAACGTATTTATTATGACTTTAATTACTGCGATATATTTGTTAGCATAATAAATGTCCTTAGAATCATGATACACGTTATATAGTTTAAGTACATGACTTGAATTTGAGATTATATAATATATCATATTCTTAAGTGTCCCTAGTCGAGTATTATTATTATAGGACAATAATAATACATAAATAGACTAGTATGTTGTTTGACAGATAATCATATCTCATTGGTTATAAGTATGGGGATACTAAAGTCAATGCATAGGTACATGTAGGAGTACATGGTACTGGACAGACCCACAGTGAGATTCTTCATGTTTAATAAAGTCATAAGAAAGACTCACAGTGATAATGGTGTAATGATCCTCTGACTTGAGATCATTATATTTCTATACGAAGATTAATATACTCTGACTACATTAAAAGTTACCTTTGACCGGGTGATGATAAAAGTGGACATCGGGTATATCATGAGTCGTATGAGAAATATGAATGATAGATAAAGGATTTAACCCTCCTATAATTAGGAGAGATATTATTGGCCTCTTGATTGAGTGAGACTATAAAATGCATGGCCGTGCTCAAATAATGATTTGTTTTTCATAGTCTACTCATGGATCAAGTAAACCCGGATTAAATGTTGAAGAGGATGACTAAACACATGCCTCGAGTTTAATCTATAATATATTTGGTTAAAGGGATTATATTACACGGAAACATTAATCATGAAAGGTTTTTATCAAATCACGATTTAATTATTGTTTAATTGGGTAGCAATGATGTATTACTAGATACCGCTCATTGTTTATAATTTTATTGGAGAATAAAATTATTGCTAATTAAATAATAGCCTATAGGGTCACACACATAGAGCATCTAGAGGAATAGTTAATTTAAATTATAGATTTAAATTAATTGATGATTGTTTGAATTTTATTATATTAATTAAGTGAGACTTAATTAATTGAAATAATATAAATTCGAAGTTGAAGAGGATTTCTGCCCATAATAATTAAGTATGACTTAATTATTAATTAAATAATAGAAACATGTTTTATTATTTAATCCTATACCTACATGGGTTAGGTTTTACTGCTTAGGCCCGTTTAACCAGTCATTATAAATAGATAATGATAGGTTAAAAGAGCTACACGTTTTTATATGATAAAACCCTAGAGGCAGAGCAAGAGAGGCAGCAAAGACAGCCATTCGAAATCATCAAAGGAGGCTAGTACATCCATCCCGTAATCAAGATCGTGAGACGCTCTTGAAGGTGCTCGTGTGGATACCATAGAGGTGCTTTCGAGAGGAAGACACAAATCGTGATAGCAAGGATCTCCGTTGAGTTCGTTACATTCAAGATCTTAATAGGTATGATTCGTTTATCACCATAATCCGTCAATTCTTATACATGATCCTGCGTTAGGGTTCCGAAATTTTTGTTATATTTACGTTTATCCGCTGCGTTTTATGCCTCGGAACCCAACAATGGCATCAGAGCTACGTGTATAAGGGACTGATTTGGTTACGTGTTTTATGTATTTGATGCATACATGCCTATTTTGGTGACTGTCATGCCATGCTACTGCTTTGTCATAACTGCCATGCCACTGCTTATGCTACTGCCATGCCTGTTATGCTACTGCCATGCTACTGCCATGTATATTCGAATTGTTATTCATATGATGAGTAAATAGATGATGATACTAGCATGTTAATGATTTGTCATGACTGATTTATATGCCTGTTTGCGATTTGTATATTTTGCATGAGGGTCAGTTTGTATATGATACAAACTGGTGGAAAGATTATGTTGGACATGATCTGTTAACTGGGATATGATAAGTATGTATATGATACATGCTTCTGAAACTGTGTAAATTGCAGTGGGGAAAAAGGCCAACAGATATGATCTGTAATTCAGAAATTGATGATTTCTGAATAGGACTGGTCTTCGGAAATAAAAAATTTCCAAGCTGAACCCCAGCTGGGGGCTGCCGCCCCCAGACCCCGCCCGGGGGCTGCTGCCCCCGAACCCCCGCCCAGGGGCTGCCGCCCCCGGACCCCCGCCCAGGGGCTGCCGCCCCCGGACCCCTGCATTATTTTTGTTGTGTACTTGAGCATGGTGCTGGTTATGGCCTTTGGACTCCTAGATTAATGGTTTTTGGTTTTGGTTTTATAAATACGACTTGCATGTCGTTTTCTTCATTCTTGTAATTGTTTAACCTCGAATGTAACTCGAGTTTTCTTATGTAAGTACATTAGTATAGATTGTATTCAATTATTCCATGTAATGTACTTGAAGATTGAAGGATGATCCAAGCAGAGGAGCAAGCACCCATGGATACAAGAAGAATGAAGACATGTAATTGTATTTATATTTTACCACCATAGATTGACTTTGATCCTTTCATTAGCTCGAAAGGATCACATAGGAAAAGGGCCATAACCAAGCACGTTTACATACTGCACTTTACATATTGATGTATGAATGTATGTGTAGAGTAGAAGATGCATGCTTTAATTAGATTAATGATGTATGCATGTATTAGATACGTCACCCATGCCATGCTTGCCATGCTAAACAAGATAAAATCTTTAACGATTTAAGATTTTAAAATTAACAAACGAACGATCATGAGATTCTTGTGTTTATGAAATTTGGATTTTAAAACACGGAATTAAATATGAATTTTTGATATCTAAAACTGGGATTTTCTGTCAAAAGCGGATATGCGTATTCGTAAGGCTGATGGGTTTTAAGTGTGACCACTGGTATCCTCCATCTACCTGGGAAATGAACAATTTAAGATGTCAATTTGAAATATTTGGTTCAAGGAAAAATTGAGGATCTCTTCATGATGTGATCATGATCGTCGTAAATTTTCTAAACCCCTTAACAAAATATTAAGTTTTAATCGGATGCTTTCCAATGAATGAACACTCATCGAATCCTAGATCGATTAGGGGAAAAACTGTCAGTGGCAGGGGACTCCTATCTATCGTGGTGAGATGCGACGAATATAAACGGTTATATTCGGCCGTTGTATCATTGGGTCAAACTTAACTGAGTCGTCATAATAAGGTGAAAGTAAACGGTTATATTCAACAATTATGAACTTAGAAGCATGGAGTTTGGTTAAAAATCTATTAGATAGATAAGATCAATCGTTGCTCACCAAACTATCCAAGAATTATATATGATATAATTGACAAATGTTGTCTACCTAAATAATCATTCTTAAGGACTTCCAGTGGTTGACTTAAGACATGACGAAATATGGATCTTGGCTCACTAGAAAGAATTATGGGATATACTTTCCAAATTAATAGTAAGGGCTATTGATTTGATAAAAATAGTGGGAGATATATTATGAATGTATCATAATCATTTGAACATAATAAATAACTCAGACAATCTAATGTTTATTTTGTGCTTTTATCATTGTAGATACCGAATAATGACAAACAACACAAACACACTATCCGTACGATCTGTCCTTGAGAAGGATAAGCTGACAGGAGGAAACAACTTCCTAGACTGGCAGAGGAATTTGAGGATTGTCCTCAGGCAGGAGCGCAAGCTTCATGTCATTGATATTCCTCCGGCAGGTCCCCTTCCTGAGGGCGCTACTGTTGAGGAACGAGCGGCCCACACAAAGGATGAGAATGATGCAACTGATGTTGCATGTCTTATGTTGGCAACTATGAGTGCTGAGCTTCAAAGACAACATGTGCATATGGATGCATATACTATCAATGAGCACTTGCAAAGCATGTTTGCAAGCCAAACTCGTCAAGAAAGGTTCAACACGAGCAAGTCACTCTTTAACTGCAAACAAGGGGTAAGTGAACCAGTTGGCCCACATGTTCTGAAAATGATTGGTTACATTGAGTATCTTGATACTTTGGGTTTCCCGATTGGTCCGGAAACTGGTATTGACCTAATCTTGAATTCTTTGAACAACAAATTCACTCAGTTTGTTATGAACTACAATATGAATGAATTTGACAAAACACCTACTGAATTGTTGGCTATGTTGAGAACATATGAGACCAACATGAAGACGGCTGAACCCGCTCCCATACTGATGGTGGGCAATAAAGGTAAGGCCAAAGGGAAAGGCAAGTGGAAGGGTAAGAAGAAGACAGGTTCTGATTCTACACCCAAGCCAAAGTCAGGTCCTAAACAGGCTTTAAAGCCTAAAGGTGGGGTCACTAAGGGTGAATGTCACTACTGTAAGAAAACTGGTCACTGGAAGAGAAACTGTTCAGTTTACTTGGAGGATCTGAAGAAGAAGAGGGCTGAGCAAGCTTCTAATTCAGGTATATATGTTATAGAAGTCAATCTGTCTATTTCTAAATCTTGGGTATTGGATACCGGATGTGCTTCTCACATTTGTATAAATGTGCAGGAAATGCAGAGAAGTAGGACATTGGCTAAAGGAGAAATGGACCTACGAGTTGGCAACGGAGCAAGAGTTGCTGCTTTAGCTGTAGGAACCTATTATTTATCTTTGCCCTCTGGGCTTGTTTTAGAACTGGAAAATTGTTATTACGTGCCTGCGATTCGCAGAAACATTATTTCTGTTTCTTGTTTGGACAAGAAAGGTTTTTCGTTTACTATAAGGAACAACAGTTGCTCTTTTGTTTTGAATGATTTAACCTATGGTGTTGCGCGTTTGTTTAATGGTTTATATGTTCTTGACTTAGATACTCCTGTCTGTAATATAGAAAACAAACGACTTAAAGTTAATGACTCAAATCAAACATACCTCTGGCATTGTCGTCTAGGCCATATAAACGAGAAACGCATATCCAAATTACATAAGGATGGATACTTGGATAAGTTTGATTTTGAATCATACCAAGAATGCGAATCTTGTTTGCTTGGTAAAATGACTAAAGCCCCTTTCACTGGTAAGGGTAAAAGGGCCACTGAACGACTTGAGCTAATACATAGTGATGTATGTGGCCCAATGCGTGTAATGGCAAGAGGAGGCTACTACTACTTCATATCATTTACTGATGATTTCAGTAGATATGGATATGTATATCTTATGAAGAATAAATCTGATTCTTTTGAAAAGTTCAAAGAATACAAGGCTGAAGTAGAGAAACAAATTGGCGGAGGCGCAAGTATTAAAGTCATACGATCTGATCGTGGAGGAGAATACTTGAGCACAGAATTTAAAGATTATTTAAAGGAGTGTGGTATTGTATCACAACTCACTCCACCAGGTACACCTCAATGGAATGGAGTTTCAGAGAGGAGGAATCGCACCTTGTTGGACATGGTGCGATCGATGATGAGTCATGCAGATCTTCCAATTAGTTTCTGGGGTTACGCTCTAGAAACAGCGGCTTTCACACTTAACCGTGTTCCTACTAAGAAGGTTCAAAAGACTCCATATGAGATATGGGAGAAGAAACGGTCAGGCATGAACTTTATGAAAGTTTGGGGATGCAAGGCGTTTGTGAAACGTCAAGTATCTGACAAGCTTGGACCTAAATCTGAAGAGTGCAATTTTGTGGGATACCCTAAAGAAACAAAGGCGTATTATTTTTATAGTCCTTCCGAGCAGAAGGTGTTTATTGCTCGAGACGCTGTTTTCATGGAAAGAGATTTTGTTTCCAAAAGAAACAGTGGGAGAACTATAGACCTCGATGAAGATCGAGAACCACAAAATAGCATTGAACCTGAAGTGGAACAGGAGCAGGATAATGATAATGCTCAACAAACACAGGTTGTTCGTAGAACTGGTAGAATTCGCCATGAGCCAGAGAGATATGGATTTCTCTTGACTCAATGTGGTGATTTGATGCTCATAGATGAAGATAAGCCTCTCACATACCAAGATGCTATGAACAGTCCAGACTCTAAGAGATGGCTAGAAGCCATGAAATCCGAGATGGATTCCATGTACGAAAACCGAGTATGGACTTTGGTTGATCCACCTGAAGGGGTAAAACCCATAGGGTGCAAATGGGTTTTCAAGAAGAAAACAGACATGGATGGAAATGTTCAGACCTATAAAGCAAGACTGGTTGCAAAAGGTTTCAGACAAATTCATGGTATTGACTATGACGAGACTTTCTCACCAGTGGCTATGGTCAAGTCCATAAGGATTTTGCTTGCTATTGCAGCATTCCATGATTATGAAATCTGGCAAATGGATGTCAAAACAGCCTTCCTTAACGGAATACTTGAAGAGGATGTGGATGTGTATATGACACAACCTGAAGGTTTTGTCGATCCAAGGAATGTTAGCAAGGTATGTAAATTACGTCGATCCATTTATGGATTGAAGCAAGCCTCTAGGAGATGGAATATCCGTTTCGATGAAACAGTCAAAGAGTATGGCTTTGTTCAAAACGAAGATGAACCTTGTGTTTACAAGAAGGTTAGTGGGAGCCATGTGGCATTCATAGTACTATATGTTGATGACATACTACTAATGGGGAATGACATACCTTCTCTCAAGGCTGTTAAGATTTGGTTAGGGAGCAACTTCTCTATGAAAGACTTAGGAGATGCATCCTACATTCTAGGAATGAGGATCTATAGGGATAGATCTAGAAGGATGATCGGTCTAAGTCAGAGTACATACATCGATAAGGTTTTGCATCGTTTTGGTATGCAAAATGCAAAAAGGGGATATGTCCCCTTGTCTCAAGGGATAACGATCTCTAAAGATCAGTGTCCGAAATCATTGGATGACAAGGACCGCATGAGTAAGGTTCCATATGCCTCAGCAATTGGATCCATCATGTATGCGATGGTATGTACTCGCCCAGATGTTTCGTATGCTTTAAGCATGACGAGCAGATACCAATCTAATCCAGGTGAAGGTCACTGGACGGCTGTCAAGAATATTCTAAAGTACTTGAAAAGGACTAAAGATTCATTCTTGGTGTATGGAGGAGAGGAAAAACTGGTTGTAAAAGGTTACACCGATGCAAGTTTTCAAACAGACAGGGATGATACTGTATCACAGTCTGGTTTTGTGTTTTGTCTAAACGGAGGTGCTGTAAGTTGGAAGAGTTCAAAACAAGAAACAGTAGCTGATTCTACAATGGAGGCTGAGTACATTGCAGCTTGTGAAGCGGCTAAGGAAGCTGTTTGGATTCGAAAATTCATTACTGATTTGGGAGTGGTTCCATCGATCGCAGATCCCATTGATCTATACTGCGATAATAATGGAGCCATTGCACAGGCTAAAGAACCTAGAGCTCACTCCCGAACCAAACACATACTCAGGAGATATCACCTCATTCGAGAGATTAATGAAAGGGGTGACATACACATATGTAAAGTGCACACAAATGATAACATTGCAGACCCACTGACCAAAGGCTTGTCGCAGAAGAAGCATGACGGTCACACTAGTTCCATGGGTATTAGATACATGGGTGATTGGCTCTAGTGCAAGTGGGAGATTGTTAGTGTAGGTGCCCTAGAGGCAATACAATGTTTCCTTTAATAAACCTTTATGTCATTTGATTATTCAATAAACGTATTTATTATGACTTTAATTACTGCGATATATTTGTTAGCATAATAAATGTCCTTAGAATCATGATACACGTTATATAGTTTAAGTACATGACTTGAATTTGAGATTATATAATATATCATATTCTTAAGTGTCCCTAGTCGAGTATTATTATTATAGGACAATAATAATACATAAATAGACTAGTATGTTGTTTGACAGATAATCATATCTCATTGGTTATAAGTATGGGGATACTAAAGTCAATGCATAGGTACATGTAGGAGTACATGGTACTGGACAGACCCACAGTGAGATTCTTCATGTTTAATAAAGTCATAAGAAAGACTCACAGTGATAATGGTGTAATGATCCTCTGACTTGAGATCATTATATTTCTATACGAAGATTAATATACTCTGACTACATTAAAAGTTACCTTTAACCGGGTGATGATAAAAGTGGACATCGGGTATATCATGAGTCGTATGAGAAATATGAATGATAGATAAAGGATTTAACCCTCCTATAATTAGGAGAGATATTATTGGCCTCTTGATTGAGTGAGACTATAAAATGCATGGCCGTGCTCAAATAATGATTTGTTTTTCATAGTCTACTCATGGATCAAGTAAACCCGGATTAAATGTTGAAGAGGATGACTAAACACATGCCTCGAGTTTAATCTATAATATATTTGGTTAAAGGGATTATATTACACGGAAACATTAATCATGAAAGGTTTTTATCAAATCACGATTTAATTATTGTTTAATTGGGTAGCAATGATGTATTACTAGATACCGCTCATTGTTTATAATTTTATTGGAGAATAAAATTATTGCTAATTAAATAATAGCCTATAGGGTCACACACATAGAGCATCTAGAGGAATAGTTAATTTAAATTATAGATTTAAATTAATTGATGATTGTTTGAATTTTATTATATTAATTAAGTGAGACTTAATTAATTGAAATAATATAAATTCGAAGTTGAAGAGGATTTCTGCCCATAATAATTAAGTATGACTTAATTATTAATTAAATAATAGAAACATGTTTTATTATTTAATCCTATACCTACATGGGTTAGGTTTTACTGCTTAGGCCCGTTTAACCAGTCATTATAAATAGATAATGATAGGTTAAAAGAGCTACACGTTTTTATATGATAAAACCCTAGAGGCAGAGCAAGAGAGGCAGCAAAGACAGCCATTCGAAATCATCAAAGGAGGCTAGTACATCCATCCCGTAATCAAGATCGTGAGACGCTCTTGAAGGTGCTCGTGTGGATACCATAGAGGTGCTTTCGAGAGGAAGACACAAATCGTGATAGCAAGGATCTCCGTTGAGTTCGTTACATTCAAGATCTTAATAGGTATGATTCGTTTATCACCATAATCCGTCAATTCTTATACATGATCCTGCGTTAGGGTTCCGAAATTTTTGTTATATTTACGTTTATCCGCTGCGTTTTATGCCTCGGAACCCAACACATACTATGCTAGCTCTCTTAGGAGGATGTCTGTTCTCATAGACATTTGTGTGGTGACACTATAGCTAGTATGTAGGTGCTTATTAAGGAATAAGTTCACTGAACATGACTCGATAAGTAGAACAACTAATGGAGTTTACTCACGTGTCGATAGTTTTTTATTAAGTAAATAGTTGTACAAGTATCCTTAGACTTGAGATCGTTAGAGTAATCTCGTTCACAATGATTTATGCTTTGGTTTAGTCCTTAGTCTCTAGGACATTCATTAGGTCCATTCTGGGCATAGTGATTTGTGTATGGAGATAGTTAACGTATCAATAAAGGATCTGCCCCTTCCAGTAAAGGAAGTGAATATCATATGTTATTCTTAGATATGCAAGTTCAGGAATCTCTGGCCAGAGTGAATGAAATTAGAAAGAGTTTCTAATTTTCATTAAAAGGAACTTTGCATTATGAATAAGAAATCATATGATTAAATTAGATAGGCTCGACACGAGTTCCATGCCTTGTATTTAATCGGGATATTGAAGGGTAGAAGGAATTAATTGTACGGTAACTAATTACTGACAGGTTCTAAGTATTCTAAGCAATGATTTCGTATTATCTGGATAGTCGCGATATGTTGAGAAACATCACTCACGATGTAGAATAAATATAATTAATCAGATTAATTATATTTAATGAATTAATAGAATTCATATAAATAATAAATAAAATGTTTATTATTATTTATTTCTACTACCGGCTTAATATTGAACCTAAAGAGTCACACCATAAAAGAGATTAAATTATAGATGAATGAATAATTAATAATAGCTAGTCATTATTTATTTATGAAATAAATAATTACTTAGCAAATTTTATAAATTAATTAAATGAGATTTAATTGATTATAAATTATTTAAGATAAGATCTTAATATTATTAATTAAATATTTAATTAAAGTAATTAAATATGAAGAGAGAATAATTTTCTAAAAGAGTTTAGAAAAAGGAATTAATGATTAAAATAGTTTTAATCATTAACTAATTAATTAATAAGATTAATTAATTAAAAAGTGAATTAATAATAAGATATTTATAGAAAATATCTCAGCTGAGATATTTGCCTATAAATATAGGATTATAAACCCTAATACTGGAACCCTAATATTTGTGAGAAATATTTTAAAAGGGAGGCAACCCTAATTTCCTCTCTAGCCTCCTCCTTCATCTTTTAGTTTGATTCTTGGTGAATATCTTTAGAGCACTCCACACTTGAGGGGTGATTGCAAGGATTGAAGAACAAGATCTTCTCTAGCTGTTGCCGGAAAGCAATCGGGGTATTCTTCAATTTATAAAATAGTTTTTGTATCTATATGTATGTATACATAGGAATATATGCAAATAAATGTTATTCAATGCTTCCACTGGTGCATAAATTCCTTCATAAAATCCACCTTATAATAATTAAATTGATCCAACAGGCTTCCAAACTAATATTAAAACCACTAAAATAATTCAAAGCGATAAATACGAATAAATCCAAAATCTCTAATAATAAACAATGTCTAAATAATGCGAGAAGTTCAAATGTCCTAATAGATGATGTAAGGGTAGCTCTCCATCACATAACCCGAGATCCCCCTAAGTACCTGCCAGAAGAAGAATACGGCATGAGCCAAATGCCCGGTACGGATTAGAATACAATTTATAAACAAGAAGCAAGATATATAATTTGATAACAATAAATAAACTTTAATTTTTAAAAACAAGGCTGAAGCAAAGAGGGGTAATGATATTTCATACCGATATCAAAACAGATAACAAATACACATATCATAGGGTACGTAATGCGTGTAACAAATCGAAAAACGTGTACGGCATATACAACGTCACCGTCAAATATCAAATCACAAATCAAACTCTGGGTGCACCCACGTATCCTCAAACAAATATCAAATGCGTAAAGCTCACCACCTGAGCTATCAGAAGGATACGCCGTGACTAATCACACTACCACGGAAGTGTCATGCCACTGGTGCCGCAATGACATGGCTGTAGTACCCCTACAGTTGGTTAACTCGGTATACCCTATATCACTCTAAGGTTTCGAATAAAATAATTTTCACAATTTTAAAATTACCTGAACAGATATTTCAAATATTCTACGCAGATATGTAACATACATAATTTTTGAAAATCGTAGAGATAAATATTTAAATATTTCGAAACAGACTTTAAAATAACTTTCGGAGAATTAAAACAGTTAAAATGAATAATAACAGAAGGAACAGATTTACGAACGAAATGAATTAAATATAATTAATCTTAAAAAGAGTAGCGTAGAAGAGAAAGATGACGAAATCCGTACCTTAAACATAGTAATCTCAAACACTGATGAAATACGTAATCGACTCATTAAACTCCGGCCAATCTATATTAATTAAGAACCTGGTTTACTAATCTTATCTAATTATTATAAAAGTATATATATACAAAACTCAACAACTTACTACCTTGATACTTAGTCTATTTAATATTAATAATATAAATATGAAAAGCATGATCTGACCTTCAAAATCATGTTCATGAATTTGTATTACTCCTTGTTAACGTCATAGCACCTGAACTTGATTTGACCGAGAAAGCATTATTCCTTTTTTTTTCTTTTTCTTTTTTATTTGAGCTCCTCTCATCTCCTCTGTTGTTGCTCTCTTTCTCTGCGCTTTAGGGTTTTAATAAAATAATGTAACTAGTGTTTTTGTGATTCATATATATATATATATATATATATATATATATATATATATATATATATATATATAATTATTATCCTATTCCTAATAAAAATCTAATTTAGTTACAAACTTTATTCCTAGTCTAATTACTGTTTTATTACAAATTCTATTATAAATCAAAATTCAATATAAATAAATATTACTATTAAAACTAATATTACTAAT
This sequence comes from Oenanthe sinensis, assembly GCA_028671895.1. Classification (NCBI taxonomy): domain Eukaryota; kingdom Viridiplantae; phylum Streptophyta; class Magnoliopsida; order Apiales; family Apiaceae; genus Oenanthe; species Oenanthe sinensis. The sequence goes on from CM053807.1 coordinate 19,065,297, forward strand.
TCTAATTATTATTACTATTATATAAATAAATAAATTATGGATATTACATATATACCCCCTTAAAAATGATTCCGTCCCCAGAATCTAACGAAACTAAAAATCATTCCTGAATCAAATAAGTGCGTATATTTATCACAGATAGATTCTTCTAGTTCCCAAGTAGCCTCTCTCTCAGAATGATTTTAACATCTCAGAATGACTTTAACAAACAGAATAATTTTCTTCCTCATAACTCGGTCCTCTAGAGCTAAAATAGTTTCAGCCTCCTCCTCACAAGAAAGATATTCCACATTCTTATGCAATAGATATTGAACTACGCGCAACGGATGATACTCGTAGCCCCTCAGAACACACACATGAAACACATTATGCACATGAGATAACTGTGGTGGCAATGCTACTCTATAAGCAACTTCTTTCACTCTCTCTATGATATCAAAAGGACCAACATATCATGGACTAAGCTTCCCTTTCATACCAAAACGTTTAACACCCTTCCAAGAAGACACCTTCAAAAACACATCATAATCAGACTCAAATCCACCAAACTTCTTCTTTTGATCTGCATAGCTCTTTTGACGCATTAAGTTTCCTTTAAGTTTCTTTAACCAACCCTACTTTTTTGTTAGTTACTTGAACCAACTCTGGCCCTTCAATGACACCCTCTCCAACGTCGTTCTAACAAGTCAGCGCTCTACATTTTCTACCATACAACGCCTCAAATGTTGGCATGTCAATGCTTGCTTGCCAACTATTATTGTACACAAACTCCACAAGATACAGATACTTGTCCGAATCACCAGACAACTCCAAAGCACAAGCCCCCAACATATCCTCCAACGTCTGAATCGTCCCCTCTGACTATCCATCAGTTTGTGGATGAAAATATGTATTATAATTAAGTCTCGTACCTCATGCCTGCTGAAATCCCTTCCAAAAATGTGAAGTAAACCTCGTATCCCTGTCTGAAACTATCGACACAAGCACACCATGAAGTCTAACAATATCCCACTGAAATATCTTTGCCAAATCATGAATAAGAGTAGTCTCTCTAATAGGTAAGTAATGAGCTGATTTTATAAGTCTATCAACCACCTCCCAAATAACATCATTCTTCCTGAAGGTCCTCGGTAAACCAGTCATAAAATCCATGGTAATGTTTTCCCACTTCCAAACTGGAATATCCAACTGCTGTAATAGTCCACTAGATCTCTGATGTTCAATCTTCACCTGTTGACATGTAAGATATTTTCCCACAAACTCTGCTATGTCCCATTTCATCCCACTCCACTAAAAGTGATTCTTTAAATCCCTATACATCTTAGTAGAACTTGGATAAATAGAGCATGAAGAACTATGAGCCTCAGTCAAAACTGCTTCACAAACTGCTACATCTGCAGGTACACACAATCTACTACCCAACCATACCACACCATGATCATCAAAATGAAACTTCGTTTGCTTGCCATCTACCACATTCGATCTAATAGCTTCTAACCCTATATTATTTTTCTGAGCTTCTTTAACCCTTGAGTCTAGATTTGATTCCACCTTCAAACTTTCCATTCTTGTAGTTGATCCTCCAACATACAGCTCCACACCCAAGCGCTTCATATCTGAAATAAGGTACTGCTGAGTAATAAGAGATGCAACACTTCCCAAATTCTTCATACTAAAAGCGTCTGTCACTGCATTCGCCTTTCCTGGATGTGACTGAATTTTAGCATCATAATCTTTAATAAGTTCAAGCCACCTGCTCTGCCTCATGTTTAACTCCTTTTGTGTAAAAAAAGAATTTGAGACTCTTGTGATCAGTGAAGATGTCACACGTTTCTCCATAAAAATAATTCATCCAAATTTTTAAGGCAAAGACCACTGTTGCTAACTCTAAATCATGGGTAGGATAATTTACCACATAAGGTTTAAGCTGCCTAGAGGCATACGAAATCACATTCTCATGCTGCATAAGAATACACCCCAATCCTCTCTTAGAAGCATCACTATAAACTTTATATCCTCCACTCCCTGATGGTAAGATAAACATTAAGGCTGACATCAAGCTCTTCTTTAACTCTTGAAAACTCTGTTCACGATCATCATTCCACTCAAACTTAACACCCTTCATCATTAGCTGAGTCAATGGAAAGCTATGGATGAGAAGCCCTCTACGAAGCGTTAATAGTAGCCTGCTAAACACAAGAAACTCTTCACCTCTGTTACAGTGTTAGGTCTCGGCCAATTTGTGATAGCCTCGACTTTTGCAGGATCCAACTTAATCCCCTTACCAGATACAATATTCCCCAAAAATACAACCTGCTCCAACAAGAATTCACACTTAGAAAATTTTGCAAACAATTTCATTTTCCGCAAAATTTCAAGTACAATGCGTAAATGTTCCTCATGTTCTTCTTTACTCCTAGAGCATATCAAGATATCCTCAATGAAAACTACAACAAACTTATCAAACTAATCGTGAAGGACGCGATTCATCAAATCCATAAATATTGTTGGTGCATTCGTCAACTTAAAAACATTACAAGAAACTCATAATGACCATATCAAGTACGGAATTTTGTCTTCAGAATATCTTCATTTCTTACTTGTAACTGATGATAAACCAATCTCAAATCTATCGCCGAAAGAAATATTTTTTTCCTTGCAAATAATCGAATAAGCCATCAATGTGTGACAAATGATACATGTTTCTAACAGTTATCCTATTCAACTCTCTGTAATCAACACACAATCCCACAGACCCGTCTTTTTTTTCACAAAAAAAATAGTGGAGCACCTCATGGAGATACACTTGGTCTAATAAATCCCTTATCAACCAAGTCTCGTAACTGCTCTTTTAATTCATATAACTCTGATGGTGTCATCATATACAATCATTTTAAATAACTTCAGCCCTGATGACAAATTCAAGAATAACATATACATGCTTTTGTGAAATAACACATCTTTATGTCTCTCGAGTATTCTCAAACCTATAATTATAAAATTCATCCACTACTTTCTTTTTATACTCCAATATCTCTAGTTATATCGAACCACTTAGGTTAGATCTCAATTCATATTACATCTCTCATAACTTTAAAGAGGTCTCACCAAGCCTTAGAGTAATCTAACTTAAAAAAACATTTTCGTGGAGTTTAAAATATTCTCATCATTGTTCTACCTAATTAAATACAACACCCTAAGGTAAGATACTTTGTACGCAACTGAGAAATATTCAACCAAATATATTATTAAGCCATTTTCAATCCATTGTCATCTTGAAATCTCTTCATCTAGTCGCATTCACGTCTTTCCGTAGTAGCGAACCTAATACGTCTTTATATTTAACTCATTGGTAATCAATAATCCTTAATATGTAGCTCATCATATACCTAGTTGAAGTCTTAAAACCACAAAATCCTTAGCCAAAAGTTATCTTACTTGTAAAGCCAAAATAATTCTAAATATCTTTCATCAAATTCAATTACTAACATACTTGTAGTTTCGTATATCGTTCACTTTCCTTCTCAATCAATTACTCCAAAATATTATATCAATAAATCCGTAAATATTTAATATCGAGGTCATGCATCACTATCGAAAATAAGCTTGCCTAGATAAGTATATCTTACAAATTCTTAACACTCTTGATAATTAACACGAAGAAACATAAATGGATTCATTTACTAAACCGCAAGATTCCAACCAGATGAGAAACAGACAACAAAATGAGTTTGAACATATTCAAATAATGCTGAAGTTCTTAGTCTAAAAAGAATTCATAATATCAAATACATATACGAATGAAGTTCACAGAAAGAGGCAAGCTGAAATAGTTTATAAAATTTTACAAGAGTGAAATAATATTGAAATGAACGCAACTAAGTGAAATCTCACAATTGAATACCCATCCTAAAGTCTATCCAAACTCACAGGTTAAACCTAAATAGGTTTTCTACAAGAAAGAACCTAAGCTCCGATGTCATCTCTGTAACACCCCCTTCTCAAAATGAGACGAATGGTTACTTACCAAACCATAAACCTGTATACAGAGTACTAAAATCTACCTTATAATAATTAAATTAGTCTAATAGGCCTCCAAACAGATATTAAAATCACTAAATAATTCAAAACGATAAATGCGAATAAATCCAAAATCTCTAATAATAAACAATGTCTAAATAATGCGAGAAGTTCAAATGTCCTAATAGATGATGTAAGGGTAGCTCTTCATCACACAACCCGAGATCCCCCTAAGTACCGAGATTCTTGTGTTTATGAAACACGGTATTGAATATGAATTTTCATTTTTCTGATATGGGGAGATTTTGTCAACAACGGATTATTAATCTGTAAGAAAGTTGGGTTTTAAGTGAGACCGCTTGTGACTTCTCCGACGATCTGGAAATCAAACCATTGACGAATATTGAAATTGATTATTTAATCAAGAAAAAATTGAGAATCTCTTTATGATGAGATCATGATCGTTAAATAATAAATCCCGAAATAAATATTAAATAAATAAATCATACTACAAGGTTATTGAATTAGTACTTTTTTGAACACGTATGTCTATCTTTATATTATACGGTATATCAATAACGCCTACACACAAATTCCTGAGATCAAGCCTCAAATGCTGAATCCCGGATATGGTCAAAATTTAAATTAAAATCACTCACCCCAATTAATAGCCCTTTTTTTAGAGTTTTGTTACATCATTTTGGCGTCAAAAGGGATAGAGGCAATGCAAAAGAAGAAGAAATTGAAACCAAGAATGAGTGAAGGTACTATAAAGAAGAATAATGTTATTTTACAACCCCTCCTATGTTATACTGCAATGAAAATATTGTAATTTAGTGTTTTATTTCTTAGTCTAATGTGTTCTGTTTATATTGTTTTGAAAGTGTATATGTTCCTTAATTAATATGGTGTACTATATAAAGCACATTGTTTATCTGGAATGATTATCAATTTCTATCATGCCATTAATGTTTGTGTAAATATATGTTAAGAACTTAAATCTATATATGTACTTGGGATTGGTTTTTGAAGAAAGCTAATTTATAAATGTATTTGAGTTTGGGATTTTTTTTGATTGGTTTGTATTTTTTGTACTATACTAATTCCTTTTGTGATTTTTTTATATAACTAATATATATGATAGCCCTGACATGTGTTGTTGTAATGATATGATCTAATGTTACTAACTGAAAATGGTTTAATTTTTATCGTGAACAGTAATATTTAAAGTGCTTTTTCAATAACTAATGTGGTATTTAGTAATTGTTTTCAACTCAGCGTATCAGCAAATATGGCAAATGAAGCAATTATTAAAGACACAGGAAGTGCGAAAAGAGGGAGAATTGAGAAGGTATAATATTTTGATATTATTTTAGTAATAGATAGCTTTACTATAGTATTTAATGTGAACTTTTGATATGTGACAATTCCAAAATCATTGTTCAGCTGTATTTTGTTTAACCATACCATATTTAGGTTTTTTTAAGTAACGAGAAGGGAAAGCCAAGTGGAAATATTAGAGCGGAGGCGGTATGCAAGGTAACCAGGTCATCTAGGAAAAAGAGATATGAGGTAATGTTTAGAAAGAATTGTCCCTTTATTTATATGTGTAGAGTGTATAAGTTAATTTGGTAGATTGGAAAAAGTGAAAGAATAGAAGATGAAAGTATTTATTTATCTACTTGTCTCTATTCAATTGGGTTACAAACAATTTAATGTATGATTCATTATAAGGCTAAATGTGATTTAAGTAGTCTGGTCTAAAATTTAGAATTTTTCCTGCTAGTATAACAAATAAAGTTGGTATAAATGTTCAATATGTGGTAGTAGTATTTGCTGCAATAATGAGTTTTTTTTGTAATTGCTGGATTTTTTGTAATTGCTGGATTCTTTCATCTATTTGTAGAGTGTTCCCTTCATAATGTTCTCATCCTCAACATTATAATCCAGTTTACATGTCAAATGATTAAGATCTAGGTTGGACAATTTGTTGATTTCTTAACAGATATTAACGCATTTCTCCCTGCCCTCCCTATCCTTGTAGATCATTATATAGAATGGCTCATGGAGTACCTTCTTTCTTTCAGAATTTCAAATTTTAATTCTGTCATCTCTTTATATCTGAAGAGGAATTTATCTCATGTCCTTCATTATCTTCAGAATGTCTTGTGAAAGTTCCTGGGTTAGATATTAATATTTCCTATTGAGTAGAGTGTAGATTTTTCTCAAAGTTGCATAGCCTTGTTCTTTTTCTTATGAAAAGGTAAAAGATGATTGTGAACCATCTTCATATTTAGTGTGAAGAAGATCCACATCTCTTTTCCTTTGGCCCTTGACAGCTATCAGTCCCTCAATTTAATAGGAATGAAGTTGCTTGACTGAGTTTTGAACACTTCTATTTCTTTGGATATGCCACTCCCAGATGGTTGATCTTGAATCTCTATCTTCACAGGCTTTGCACCTTCAGTCACTACTTCATCAATATTTAACTTTCTCTTTGTTTTGCTTGACTTTGGTGTCTTATGAGCTCTATGTTTTTGTCTTGACTTCTTTTTCTTTTCGGTCTCCTCCTTTCTTCTCTAATCAACCTATCCTCCTCATCAAATTCTCTTTGAAGTGCAATAGCTAGTTCCTCTTGAACTGTTTCTTGATGCTCCCTATCTTTATTACCAACAATCATTGCTTTACACAATAGTTTATAACCTCCACCAGTGACAGACTCCTTTTCCTTTTTCTTGTCATATTCACTTAATAGTTTATACCATTCCTTTTGCTTCTTTTCCACCTTTATCCAACCTTATTTCTCTAGCTTCAACAACTTTCAGAATCTCAGGCATCAGAGCAATTGGCTTCTCAGCATCTAAAGCTTTGTTATTACTTTCTATTGAATTAAATTTTTGAACAATCTTCTGAGCAATTTTTTCTTCTTAGCCAATGGATATTTCTTAGACAACACAATATCAAATGCCTTGATTTGATTTTCCACTTCTCTCCTTAATTCATCATTTTCTTTCTCCCCCTTTTTGTTAGCATCAACAGTTACTGGGGTTGGAGAAAAGATAGGTGCTTCTAGAAGTCTTCTAAGAAGCTTGACTTGAGTAACTTGGTTTGCTAGAATTTGATCCATGCAGATTTCCATAGCAGTGACCCTTTTCTCTAATTCCACAACTTTGTCTTTGGCTATAGACTCAGTATTAAGCATCTTCTTAATTCTGCTCATGAAAGTGAGACCAAGCCTAGAGTCAATAGTGGTATCAAAGTGTGTCCTTGCACTATCAATTTCATCGCTGATTTTCTTCAATTCATTTTTGGAGCCTGTGACATGCATATTTTAAAGTTTGAGGTTATCCATGTAAAAGTTCAGAATTCTTTTTGGTACATGATCCTCTATATTCACTTTAGTCATAGATCTTTTATAATGTGAAACTATTACTCTTTTAGTGTCTGCCAAATTAGTTTCATCACTAGCCTTAGCAGGCTCCAACACATCATCATCAGGATTAGACTCAAAATCTTCAGGATTAGACTCAAAATCTTCAGGATTCTTGCTAGAGTTTCTTTCCCACTCCTGAATTTTTCCTCAAACCAAACCCAATATCTTCATGTTAAAATGTTTCAGCATTTAGATTGAAATCAACCTCATCATCCTCCACCATGTGGGCATCTGCAACTCCTGCAGGAACACCATTTCCTCCATCTCCCCTAACTCCAACCACATCTCCTGGGTGAGTTCTACTGTAAATTTCTCATTTTTAGAAGTTGAAGCTTCATGAGATGGTGAAATTGGTTTTTCTTTATTCTTTTCTCTCTTACACTCTTCTCTCTTTTCTTGCATCAGGATCTCATCCTGGATTGTCACCTCTCCTTCACAATTCTCTCCTTTTGCATCACCTTCTAAGGTGGAACTCTCTTTGCTCATACCCTCTCTTTTTTCCTCCTCTGAAGAAATTGAGGGCCTCTCATTCATAACCTCTCCTTTTGCCAGGATTTGTAAATCCTGCCTCTCACTCACCCTATCCACTCCAATCAATCCTAAAAGATTTTATGCAACCTGAGTCGTGGATTCATCAATTGGAATTGAGGTATCAATCGATGGCTATGAAATATCCATCGATTGCTAATTATAAGTTGATTGAAGCTCGTCGATGGATGTGAGGATATCCATCGATGAATGAGTGATAGTCAATGGATGTTAGATATTTTCAGTTGATTGAGAAATATCCATTGACCTAGAAGAATTTTCAATTTCAGCCTGTTCAACCAAGGTGTTACCCTCTTGTGGTGAGACATATGAGAGTGTTGGCTCAACTCTGAGTTGCAAAGAGGGTGAATTTAAAATATTGACATTATCTATCATCAAAGTTTTTGAAGAAATATATTTAGAAGAAGATTGAGGAGAAGATATAAATAATGAATGGGGATGTCTCAGAAGTTTTCTGAGACACATCAATAGAAAAAGTTGAAGGCTCCACCAAATTTTCGTTTGGCTTTGCAAATGTGTGTTCCCCTTGTACATTTACCATGCTCTTCTTTCTCTTTATAAAGGTTTGTATGACCTTGTGTCCCTTGTCCCCAACAGATGGTCTTGGTTAAGACCTCTTTTCAATAACTACACCTTGTTGAGAAGGTGTAACCAGGGATGTGTTTAAGTCCTTTATCACAGTCTCAATCTTTTGAGAGATTGGGCTGGTGGCTGGTTGGACATTCTCACCCTTACCATCCTTATTCTTCTGGCTTTCTTGATGTTGGCCAGTTCCCTCACCCTCAACAACCACCTTCACACTCCCATCAGTGGTTTTTTCTAGATTTTACAACAGTAGTTTATTGGGAAACTACTGTGGTGATTTCCTTAGACTTATGTTTGGAAGGTTGTGCAACTTGGGTAGGAGGGATGGGTGCATTTTCATCTCCCTCCATTGTCGCAGAAGGCAAAGAGATTTGGATATTAGAGGAAGTAAAAGAGAAGTTATGGTTTTTGAGATATACCTGCACAAAAGGCGGATAGATGAGGCACAACTTAGGGTGTAATTTGATTCTCACCAAATCCTTGAAGACCCTTTTATTTTGAGTCCATGGCTCCAGTGTCTCCATGGTTCCTGCAACTTCAAAATCTCTAAGTGCTTTTTAAATAAACAACATAATGAATCTAGCAAAGTAAATATTATCTTTTCTAGATGTTTTATTTCCTAATTTAGCAAATAACTCATATAGGAGCAGGTTGCTAAGACCAAAGTACTTATTGAATATGATACTATAAGCAATTTGTTGCATACTGGTAGTAATAACATCAAAATTGCTTATTTTTCCAGAAAATACCTTGATAATGACATCAAAGAAATAGCTCCACTCTTTTCTCCAGTTCTTTCTAACTCTACTTCTCCTAAATTATATTCAGATTCAGCATAAGCAACAAACATATTTCTAATTTCTTAATCATTAGGCATGGCATCACAATTATCATTTGAAATTTCTAAGCATTCAGAAATAATAACACCAGTAAAAGTATAGGGTTTACCTCTACAAGTGTAAGAAATTGCCTTTCCATCTTTTGACACTTCTGTAAACTTCCAAAATTCCTCTACAAGTTCACACACTATTGTGGGTGCTCCACTTAATGCCTTTGACAACTTGCATTCACTGAGAAACTTCATCAATGGATGAAAATCCTCAGTGGCATCCTCCACTGTCATACAAGCTATGAATTTGTTCTACTCGTAGATGAAGCCTGTTGATAATTGGATTTTCTTTTATGGTGCCATTGCTGTTCTTAGAAAGAATTGACGAAAGAGAATTGAAGAAGATGATTACAAATTGCCTTAGGGTTCTTGGAGAGTAAAAAGCAAAACAATTGTTAAGTAAGAAATAATAGATAAAATGAAAGTAAGAAATGAAACTGCTATTTATATTTTTCAAGAATAAAATGGCTTAAAATAAGTCACAACAATTATTTTTGCTATTTTAGTGAAAAGAAATGACCGTTAGAAAGTAAGATAAATACACATACTCTAAATAACGATCAAATTTATACATACAGAAGTATATGTATTTGTCGATGGATAAAATAGAGTATCAACGACTAATTTTAAAAAGTAGTCAATGGATGTTTAGAAACGAATAGAATTCTATTACCATCGATGGGTAATTACATCCATTGATACAAAATAAATAATTTATTAATCGATAAAAAATTACCAAGGTAATTATCTGTCTATAGATAAATATCCATCGATAGACATATATTTTATCAATTGATCAAATATATCCATTGATGGCTGAAAAATATCCACTAATGATTAACACATTTATCAATTGATCACATAGTTTCAATAGAGAAATATGAACAATGGCTTCATAAAACTAAACAAAACTTAGTAGACATTTTAAACAAAATTTAAGTGAAATTGAGCATACCTAACTCACACACTAATCTATTAAAAGTAGATTCATTTAGAGGCTTGGTATTTGTGAGATTACGAAGATTATGAATAGTAATCGTGATAACTCAACTCTAGAACATGATAGGTAAATAATACTATGCCTACACAGAAATCAGGAAGAAATGAAGACAGGGAAGATACAGTGAATCAAGACATTAGAAGAAGTTTTGAAGTCTACTAGAGGTCATTGAGAGAAGTACATTAATATGTTCATGCCTCAGTGAAGAATAATGGTTGAAGACTTTCAGGGTTTTAGAAGTGTTGAAGATTCAGTATAGAAGTGCCACTAGAAGATTTCAGTGTAAAGGCATCGATTGAAGATTGACAGTGTTCGAAGCATAGGAATCTAGAAGGGTAAAGACAAAGGTTAAAGAAAACAGCTGAAGTCTTGAAGTTATACTCACTGAAAGAAGTTCATTTATATGTTCAAGCATTAGTGAAGAACAGAGAATGAAGTACTCAAGATTGTGATAATAATGAAGACGTTGTCTAAGTACCAGAAAAGATTCTAGGGAAAGTACAATGTTTATTAACAGTCAGTGTTCGAAGCAATGCAACAGTGCAAGGTTAATCAGCTGAAATTGAAAAGAAATCAAGGGAATTTAATTCAGTGTTAGTCGTTTGTGAACCAGACCAGTGCACTAAGCGATAGCACAACAAGAAGAGAATTACCTTGATGTATCAGAAGAAAATCAGTTGATCAAGCCAGAAGAGTGAAAACTAAGTGGTAAATACTTCAAGCATTTCAAGAAATTGGTTAAGGCAAGTATTACTACATTTGGTGGCTCTTGTAGTCTTGAAGCAATGTAGGAGGCGCAACAAAACTCCTTAGGCGCAACAAAATTCCTTAGGCGTAACGAAATACTTGTGAATAAGTTTCAAAGTACTTTCGTGACTCCTACACACTGCAAGCACTCTAGAGGCGCAACAAAATTCCTTAGACGCAACGAAATACTTGTGAATAAGTTTCTAAGTACTTTCGTGGCTCCTACACACTGCAAGCACTCTAGAGGCGCAACAAAACTCCTTAGGCGCAACGAAATACTTGTGAATAAGTTTATCAGGTTATGTTATAAATCTTAATTAGTTTATTTTATAAACTTAATAGTAAATTTATTCTTTAAACTTCTATAAAATTTATTTTATAAACTGTCATTTGTTGTTGTTATAAATTTTAATTAGTTTATTTTATAAATTTAATAATGTTTAAAATTTTAAATTTATTATAACAAAAGCCACAAAAGGAAGCAGTAGAACTCGGAAGCTTATTGGTATGCTCAAGGAGTAGTAGATGAAGATTTTTTCAGGTATTGAATACAATAAAAATTGACTGAAGATTATCCAATGAAGTCAATTCTGGAACAAGTTGAAGAATATGTGGTTCTAATTTCCTTAAATGTCTACTTCAAAGGATCCCACTTACTGGAAAATAAGAGATTAATTTGGGTAGAGCTTTTGGTTAATTTGAGTTGAATTTTTAGATGAAAAATATTAGGGGTTGAAGTAGTGAAGGAGAACAGACTAGACTACCCGGAATCTCAGTACAAGCCTTAAAGTTTATTCTACAGGAAGATTTCAGGAAGTTTGTGCTAACACTGCAGATCATCTGGAACGTAGGGTTACAGCCAACATGGATTTAAGGATACAACCCCATTGTTTGTAAAAGAACTGTATGTGCTGAAGGCCTATGAACTAGAACATAAGCTGAAGAAGATAATATTTGGTAAAGTAGGTTGTTAGCATATCCACTGTATTTATGACCCAGGAACCAAATTTGATTGAATTCAAGGTTGAGAACCTCTGAACAGAAACGAAATGATCCTAGAAGCTGAATTGAAGATGTTGTAGCTCGAGGTAGTGGTCAAGGTGTTGTTTGTGAATTTGACACTTTGGAATATCTTGAGAACTGGACTGCAAGTCAAGCCTGCAGGGCAACAAGAAGTTCAGTTACATCAGATTCAGACAGAATCCCAATTCTAAATCTAAGCTCCTTACTTATAGATCCAATGAAGGAGATTTTTAAGAACAGTTCAAGAGGCGGTTGCAAAATAGGGATGGTTAGAAATAAAAGACAAGATCAGAGGTTTGCTACATAGTTTGAAGAAGCCTGTACAACCAAATAATGACAGACACTGTGTTGGGTTGAAGCAGGAATCTCAGGCATTAGTGAGGATGCAGCAAGGGAAAACATTTTTGGTAAAGTTAAATCCAAGGCTGATTCTATCAGTGGCAGTGATGAGCCAAATGGATATCTGGCATCAACTGACCAACACTAGAGATGAATCACTAAGCACTTCACAGGTACACATTCTAACTAGTATACGTTTATCTAATTCAGAACTATATGATTATTAGGTATTGAAATGTATTATATTCATGTCAGCATGTTAGCATCTTAGTGTTGGGATTCGGGCACATATACGCAGCGGAATTATGCTAAATAATAAAAAAATAACGAATCCCAAACGCAGGATCAGTGTATAATTGACGGATGATTATGGAGAATCGGATGTGTACCTTATTAAAGCTTTCCTTATGATGATTATAGAGGTCCAGAAGTGATGAATCACAACAGCCCTTCACATAAATCTGCTCTCTATCGGTATCCACACGAACGTCGTATCGTCTAACGATCACCGGAGTTAGGTACTAGCCTATTTCTGCCTCTTTGTCTCTCTCTTTCTCTAGCCTTTCAGAAACGTAGAGCTACTAGGGTTTTATTAAAAACGAATTATCAACTATTACCCTAAAGTATACATCTTTATGTATATATAGGGGAGAAAGGGACTTGGGCCAAAACCCTAATCTGATTGGACCTTTTAAAACCCATTCAGATTTTGGATTTATATTATTAATAAATTCGAATTCTAATATGTATATAATTAATCAAGTTTCACTTAATTAATTAAATAAATAAATTCGAATTAATAATAATAACAGTATTTAAATTCATAATTTAAATAACACTCCGTTTAAACGTTCTTTGTGTGTGCCCCTTTAGGTTATTATTACGTTGGCAATAATTTTATTTTCTAATAATAAAATTATAAACAATAAGCGGCATCTAGTAATACATCATTGCTACCCAAGTAATAATAATAATTGGTGATGCAATTAAACCTTTCGTGAATAATGTACAATGTAATATAATCCCTTTAACCTTATATTATAGATCAAACTCCAGGCATGTATTGTGTCATCCTCTTCAACGTTTAATCCGGGTTTCCTTGATCAATGAATAGACTATTAATCAAATCAACATTTGAGCATGGCCATGCATTTTATAGTCTCACTCAATCAAGAGGCCAATAATATCACTCCTAAAATAGGAGGGTTAAATCCTATATCTATCATTCATATTTCTCATATGATTCATAGCATACCCAATGTCCACCTTTATCATTACCCGGTTAAAGGTAACTTTGAGTGTAATCAAAGTATATTAATTCTCGTATAAAATTATAATGATTTCAAGTCAAAGGATCAATACATCATTATCACAGTGAGAATTTCTTATGACACTTATTAACATGTAGATTCTCACAGCGGGTCTGTCCAGTGCCATGTATTGAGACATGCACTTATGTTCTTGACTTTAGTATCACCATACCTATGACCAATGAGATGTTGTCATCAGTCAACTAACGTACTAGTCTTATTGCATTATTATAGTCCTTAAATAATAATACTCGATTAGGGACATTTAGGAATATAATAATGTTCATATAATCTCATTTTTAAGTCACATACTTAAAGATATATAATTCGCTTTAAAATTCCAAGGACATTTATTATGCTTTCAATTTATAACGCAGTAAATAAAGACATAATAAATATTAATTAAATAATAAAGTAAACATAATTTTTAATTGTTTATCATAAAATATTGTCTCTAGGACACCAACACTAACAATCTCCCACTTGTACTAGAGCCAATCTCTCATGTATCTAATACCCATGGAACTAGTATGACCTTCGTGCTTCTGCTGCGACAAAGTCTTGGTCAGTGGATCTGCAATGTTCTCATTTGTATGCACTTTACATATATGTATATCCCCTCGATTATTAATCTCTTGAAGAAGATGATATCGTCTGAGTATATGCTTTGTTTGCGAATGAGACCTTGGTTCCTTAGCCTGTGAAATGGCTCCGTTATTATCGCAGTATAAATCTATCGGATCTACGATCGAAGGAACCATACCAATACCTGTAATAAAATTCCGAATCCAGAAAGCCTCCTTGGCTACTTCACAGGCAGCAATATACTCAGCCTCCATTGTAGAATCAACAACCGTCTCTTGCTTTGAACTTTTCCAGCTTACAGCACCTCCATTTAGACAAAATACAAAACCAGACTGAGAGATCGAATCATCCTTGTATGTTTGGAAACTAGCATCGGTGTAACCTTTTACTACCAACTTTTCCTCTCCTCCATATACCAAGAATTGATCTTTAGTCCTTTTCAAGTACTTAAGAATATTCTTGACTGCCGTCCAGTGACCTTCACCTGGATTAGACTGGTATCTACTCGTCATGCTCAAAGCATACGAGACATCATGACGAGTACATATCATTGCATACATTATAGAACCAATTGCCGACGCATATGGAACTTTACTTATACGGTCCTTATCATCCAATGACTTAGGACCATTTTCTTTAGAGATCAATATCCCATGAGACATCGGGACATAGCCCCTTTTAGCATTTTGCATCCCAAATCGATGCAAAACTTTGTCAATGTATGTACTCTGACTTAGGCCAATCATTCTTCTTGATCTATCTCTATAGATCCTGATACCTAATATATAGGTCACGTCGCCTAAGACTTTCATTGAGAAATTTTTATTCAACCAAGTCTTAACAGCCTGTAAAAAAGGAATGTCATTCCCTATTATTAATATGTCATCAACATATAGTACTAGGAATGCCACATTGCTCCCACTAACCTTCTTGTAAACACATGGTTCATTTTCATTTTGAATAAACCCAAACTCTTTGACGATTTCATCAAAACGAATGTTCCATCTCCTTGAGGCTTGTTTCAATCCATAAATGGATCGACGCAACTTACATACCTTTCCAGCATGCTTTGTATCAACAAAACCCTCAGGCTGTGTCATGTACACATCCACATCTTCTTCAAGGCTCCCATTTAAGAAAGCGGTTTTGACATCCATCTGCCAGATTTCATAATCATAGTAAGCAGCTATAGCAAGCAAAATCCTGATGGACTTGACCATAGCCACTGGTGAAAAAGTCTCATCATAGTCAATACCATGAATTTGCTTGAAACCTTTTTCCACCAATTGTGCCTTATAGGTCTGTACATTACCATCCATGTTGGTCTTCTTCTTGAAAACCCACTTGCACCCTATAGGTTTTACCCCTTCAGGTGGATCAACCAAAGTCCATACTTGATTAGTATACATGGATTCCATCTCAGATTTCATGGCATCCAACCATCTCTTGGATTCTGGAGTGTTCATAGCGTCTTGGTAGGTGAGAGGCTCATCTTTGTCGATAAGCATCACATCACCATCTTGAGTTAAGAGAAATCCATAATATCTCCTAGGCTCATGGAGAATCCTACTAGACCTACGAACAACCTGTGTTTCTTGAGCAATGTTGTGTTCTTGTACATCCTGCTCAAGTTCCTCCATTGGTTCAATATTATCTTGTGGGCCTCGAACTTCATCGAGATCTATTATCCTCCCACTGTTTTTCTTCGAAATCATTTCTCTTTCAAGAAAAACTGCAGTTCGAGCAACAAACACTTTAATCTCGGAAGGATTATAGAATGAATAACCTTTTGTTTCAATTGGGTATCCCATAAAATTACATTTTTCTGATTTAGGTCCTAGCTTGTCAGAAGTTAAACGTTTCACAAACGCTTCACATCCCCATATTTTCATAAATGATATGCTATGACGTTTCTCAGTTCATATCTCATATGGAGTCTTCTGAACCATTTTAGTAGGAACTCGGTTAAGTGTATAAGCAGCCATCTCCAAGGCGTAGCCCCAGAAACTAATTGGAAGATCTGCATGACTCATCATCGATCGCACCATGTCCAACAAGGTACGATTTCTCCTCACAGAAACTCCATTCCATTGTGGTGTTCCGGGAGGAGTGAGTTATGATACGATACCACACTCTTTTAAGAAACTCTTAAATTCATGGCTTAAGTATTCTCCCCCACGATCAGATCGTAGAGTCTTAATACTTCTGCTAGTTTGCTTTTCTACTTCAGCTTTGTTTTCTTTGAACTTTTCGAAAGAATCGGATTTGTTCTTCATAAGATACACATATCCATATCTACTGAAATCATCAGTAAATGTGATAAAGTAGTAAAAGCCACTTCTTGCCATAGTACGCATAGGACCACATACATCACTATGTATTAGTTCTAATCATTCAGTGGCCCTTTCACCTTGTTTAGTAAAAGGACCTTTAGTCATTTTTCCAATGAGACAGGGTTCACATGCTTCGTATGATTCAAAATCAAACTTATCCAAGTATCCATCTTGATGTAACTTGGAAATGCGCTTCTCATTTATGATCGTTTGTTCAATTTTAATGTCTTGAGTCGTTACAAATTTTATCTTGTTTAAACAAGCATGGCATGAGTGTCGTATCTAATACACACATACATGATTAATCTAATTAAAGCATGCATCATTAACTATTCTACACTAACATTCATACATCAATATGTAAAGTGCAGTATGCAAACGTGCTTGGTTATGGTCCCTTTCCTATATGATCCTTTCGAGCTAATGAAAGGATCAAGGTCAATCTATGGTGATAAAATATAAATACAATTACATGTCTTCATTCTTCTTGTATCCATGGGCGCCTGCTCCTCTTCTTGGATCATCATTCAATCATCAAGTACATTACATGGAATAATTGAATACAACCTATACTAATGTACTTACATAAGAAAACTCGAGTTACATTCGAGGTAAAACAATTACAAGAATGAAGAAAACGACATGCAAGTCGTATTTATAAAACCATAACCAAAACCAAAACCATTAATCTAGGGGTCTAAAGGCCATAACTAGCACCATGCTCAAGTACACAAAAAGAACATGAAAAATATTGCGGGGGTCCGGGGAGGCAGCCCCGGGCGGGGTCTGGGGGCGGCAGCCCCCAGCTTGGAAATTTTTTATTTTCGAAGACCAGTCCTATTCAGAAATCATAAATTTCTGAACTACAGATCATATCTGTTGGTTTTTTCCCCACTGCATCTTATACAGTTTCAGAAGCATGTATCATATACATACTGATCATATCCCAGTTAACAAATCATGTCCAACACAATCTGTCCACCAGTTTATATCACTATACAAACTGACCCACATGCATAATATATATACAAATCACAATAAGGCATATAAATCAGTCATGGCAAATCATTAACATGCTAGTATCATCATCTATGTAATCATCATATGAATAACTAGATACACATTATGTAACAGTTTTAATCATACATCAACATGACAGCATGTATATTAAATCTCATACAAAGGCAGTATCAATATACATGCATGGCAGATCATATATACACTGAAATATATTGAAAAACTGTTAAACACGTAACCAAATCATCTTATCTATACACTTAGCTCTGATACCATTGTTGGGATTTGGACACATATACGCAACGGAAATACGCTAAATAAAAAAAAAATAACGAATCCCAAACGCAGGATCCGTGTATAATTGACGGATGATTATGGAGAATCGGATGTGTACCTTATTAAAGCTTTCCTTATGATAATTATAGACGTCCAGAAGTGATGAATCACAGCAGTCCTTCACAGAAATCTGCTCTCTATCGGTATCCACACGAACGTCGTATCGTCTAACGATCACCGGAGTTAGGTACTAGCCTATTTCTACCTCTTTGTCTCTCTCTTTCTCTAGCCTCTCAGAAACGTAGAACTGCTAGGGTTTTATTAAAAATGAATTATCAACTATTACCCTAAACTATACATCTTTATGTATATATACGGGATAGAGGGACTTGGGCCAAAACCCTAATCTGATAGGACCTTTTAAAACCCATTCAGATTTCAGATTTATATTATTAATAAATTCGAATTCTAATATGTATATAATTAATCAAGTCTCACTTAATTAATTAAATAAATAAATTTGAATTAATAATAATAACAATATTTAAATTCATAATTTAAATAACACTCCGTTTAAACGTTCTTTATGTGTGACCCTTTAGGTTATTATTACGTTGGCAATAATTTTATTTTCTAATAATAAAATTATAAACAATGAACGGCATTTAGTAATACATCATTGCTACCAAAGTAATAATAATAATTAGTGATTCAATTAAACCTTTCATGAATAATGTACAATGTAATATAATCCCTTTAACCTTATATTATAGATCAAACTCCAAGCATGTATTGTGTTATCCTCTTCAACATTTAATCCGGGTTTCCTTGATCAATGAGTAGACTATTAATCAAATCAACATTTGAGCATGGCCATGCATTTTATAGTCTCACTTAATCAAGAGGCCAATAATATCACTCCTAAAATAGGAGGGTTAAATCTTATATCTATCATTCATATTTCTCATATGATTCATAGCATACCCAATGTCCACCTTTATCATTACCTGGTTAAAGGTAACTTTGAGTGTAATCAAAGTATATTAATTCTCGTATAAAATTATAATGATTTCAAGTCAAATGATCAATACATCATTATCACAGTGAGAATTTCTTAGGACACTTATTAACATGTAGATTCTCACAGCGGGTCTGTCCAGTGCCATGTATTGAGACATGCACTTATGTTCGTAACTTTAGTATCACCATACCTATGACCTCTTGATTGCATCAGTCAACAAACATGCTAGTCTTATTGCATTATTATTGTCCTTAAATAATAATACTCGACTAGGGACATTTAGGAATATAATACTGTTCATATAATCTCATTTTTAAGTCACATACTTAAAGATATATAATTCGCATTAATATTCCAAGGACATTTATTATGCTTTCAATTTATAACGCAGTAAATAAAGACATAATAAATATTAATTAAATAATCAAGTAAACATAATCTTTAATTGTTTATCATAAAGTATTGTCTCGAGGACACCAACACTAACACTTATGACTTAAATGCTTAATTGATTTCTAAGAATAAGATTGCATGATAGGGTTCATGAGTTTAATTAGTACATTTCATACATGATCCTCTATGCAGTAAAATGAATATCTAGAATTAGATAGGGTGTTCTAGACGGTTAGCTGTATCCCTAAACATTTGCTGGAACTCGAGTTAAATCTTTTGTGATTTAATACCTCAGCTAATGTTGTGAAAATTACTAAATAGACAAACAGGTCATAGATCAGATATTTTATATTTGTTCTTATTGTGATAAATGACTTGATAAGTATATGTGGAATTTGATATTACTTATAATGTTTTATTCAAATATTCTGCATATTCTTAAAATTGTTTATGTGCTTATTTTCACATGATTTGCTCTCACACACATAGTTGCGCTTAAATGTCATATCATATCATGTATTGCTTATTAGGGAAAGAATAATAAAAGATGGTGCATCTAATGGTTATTAATTAGTCTAATGGGTGTCCAGCTTAGTGGCTGTTGACATGGGAGTTTTAGCAGTTACAAAATCTTGCATATCAAACTTCTTCAGTAGTTCTTTTACATACTTTGTTTGATTGATAAAAATTCCATCATCATTCTGTTTGACTTGAAGCCCCAAAAAGAAGTTTAATTCTCCCATCATGCTCATTTCATAATTTGACTGCATTAGTTTACTAAACTTTTCACAGAGTTTGTCATTAGTAGAACCAAATATAATATCATCAACATAAATTTGGACAAGCAAAATGTCACCTTTATACTTTCTTAGCTAGACTCTAACCCAAAGGGTAAGAAAGTTGACAACACTAGCTACAGATGTATGATTGGCTCATTATTATATTTAACTGCTAGTAGACCATATATAATGTTTGCAACTTGTCTGTGTGCTAGATTTCAAGCTGACCCTAGAGAATCACATTTAATAGCTGTAAAAAGAATTTTTAGATATCTCAAGGGGGCACAAACTCTTGGACTTTGGTATCCTAGAGAGTCAGATTTTTCATTAATTGGCTATTCAGATTCTGACTATGCAGGATGCAAAGTAGACAGGAAAAGCACAACATGTCAGTGCTAGTTTCTTGGCAATAGATTAATTTCTTGGTTTAGCAAGAAACAACAGACTGTATCAACCTCAACAGCTGAGGCTGAATACATTGCCGCTAGGAGTTGCTGTGCTCAAATTCTGTGGATAAGAAATCAATTACTTGATTATGGACTAACATTCTCAAATATTCCTATGTATTGTGATAATGCTAGTGCTATTAAAATTGCAGAGAATCCAGTCCAACATTCCAGAACAAAGCACATTGATGTCAGGTATCATTTTATTAGAGAACATGTTGAAAATGGTACTGTGACACTCCGCTATGTTCCAACTGACAAACAGATTGCAGACATTTTGACAAAACCACTTGATGAGTCTACCTTTCTTAGACTGGTAGGTGAATTAGGTATGTTAAACATGTAAGTGATTACAAGTTACAAGAAGCAAGGTATGTACTTTAATTATAGTCCCTGATTTGTCAAACTATAATTTGTTAATGCAAAATTCTTAAGGTACTTTATCTTGACAGAGTCTAGTTTTTAGACTCTAACGAGTCTGTAGACTCTGATTAGTTTGTAGACTCTGAGAGTCTGTAGACTTTGAAAAACAATTATCTTCTAGACTCCGAAACGGTTCAAGTTCGCGCCTGCAGACTCTGATTGTGTCTAAATCGTTCAAATGACTTGAAATAGGCAGTAACAGTTGTTTTTAACTGGAGATAGACTGTAGACTCGTGTGTATTGTATGCAATTCAATCAAAATAGTAAATTTCATACATTTTACTCACTTGTTTATTGCTATTTTTTTCTAAAGCAGAATTATTCACAGAGCTTTTTACGAACCCTAGCTAATTTTCTAAATCTTTTTCATCAATTTCAAACTCGACATCTTTAATGGCTGCAATTTCTACTGTCATGAGGGGACCCAAAGCGATTGCATTTACTTTTGGGGATTTTGATTTCATGACCACAAATCATGTTTCTGCTCTTGGCGACAAGAAAGGAGTAGATGCTGACTACTTCCCAATGATGGACTTCATGGAGCAATCTGAGCTTAGTTACATTCTGAAGGCATCCCCAGTGATTCATATGGATGCTGTATCCAAAGCATGGAGTTCTGCACAGGTAGTTGATCCTTCTCAGGATCAACCAGGTAAAATAATGTTCACCTTTGGCTCCACTACTTTTGATGTTACTGCTGATGTGCTTAATTCAGTTTTTAAATTACCTGTGAAAACACCTTTTGATGAAACTGTATCTGATTATGACATTAAAAGCATGTTTAAGGCAATAGGTTATTCTACTAGCTTAGATAACATGAGCAAGATAACTAGGCCTTACTTAAGAAAAGAATGGTCATTTTTCTTTGATCAAATTGCTAAGTGTTTCACTGATAAATGTAGTGGTTTGGATGCTATTACTGCTATTACTTATCAAATTGGTCACAGTCTCCTATTTGATATAGTAATCAACATTGGTGATATGTTGCTCACTCAAATGGGAGCAAAATTAAATAATGTGCATGAGGGGAGGAAGAAAGTCTACTATCATAGATTTCTTATGATTCTCCTTAACCACTTCATTCCTGACATGTCAACCAAGTTGGCAGATGATTGTTGTGTGCAGGCATACAAACAACAAAGAAGAATATTCTCTGACATCAAGAGAATTGATAACAAGAAGAAGAGTCTACCTGCCATGACTTATACACAGGTAATGCAGGTAAAACTCTCAACCTACAAACCTTCTCTCTACAATGCTTCATTTTTTGGTGGTGAAATGGTGCAGGAACAAGTAATGGAGAGTCCCCCTGCACCTACCCAAGTCACCCAATCCCCTTCAGTTACATAATCTTCAAAACCAAAATCCAAAAAGAAACCAACCTCTAGTGTCTCTCAACAGGCACCAGTTGTAAAGAGGAGGAAATTGATTCAATCTAGGCTTATAGATGAGCATAATGATGAGGAGCTCAACCCTCTAGAGAAACAAGTAGTTGAAGGTCTTTCTTTGCTAAAAGAAGGTCATGAAACACTTGATTCTAACCCTCAAGCCAAGTCTGTAGACTCTCCAAAGGCTACAGACTCTGAAAAACTTAGGAATGCACCTCAGAATTCTCAAATTGAATCTCCTGAGAAATCTTTTGCTCAGAAGTACAGAAGATTGAGGAAGGCTTATTCTGCACACACACACAAGCCTATTATTATTACTAACCCTGTTTTGCAGGAAACAGATGCTCCCAAGGCTCCTGCAGAGCCAGACTCTGAAAGCAAGCAATTACCTGAACCAGAGTCTAATGTTGAGTCAGAGTCTAGACTGCCTTTAGACTCTGATCATGAGACATTTTGGGAAGGAATGCCATTGGATGCAGCCTCAAGTCTGATTGATGAGATCATTACTCCAAGTGATGAGGCACTGCTATTCTTATATCCTTTGGTGGAGTCAATTGAAGATCCAGAGCAACATCAGACTAAATCTCAAGTCCTGGATTTTCTTTCAACCTATGAAGCCCTAAGGAAGAGAATGGAACATGAGCTACAAATGTCTGCACAGGATGTGGTCAAATCTCTATACAGCTACCTATTCAACTCTTCATTCCAAGAAAAAGCAGCTGGGCTCATAGAAGGCAGGACAACTGAAGTTCTCAAAGCACTAGGTGTGCCAGACTCTGAAAAGCAAATCACAAAGAATCTTAAAAAGCTTAGGATCTACAAAAGGAGAGAATCAGAGTCTGTTGCTGAGTTGGAAACTGAGATTGAGCAACCAGTTTTTGACTATGAAGAAATTTAGGATCAAGGGATTAACTACAGGACAACTATTGATTGGATTTCTACTATTCAGCCTCTTTCAAGGAAGGTGGTTGATTTTCTTGTCCAAAATGTAGGAAAGGTGGCCAACAAATACATCTATCCGACCTATGAAAGTAGATTGGATCAACTCAAGGGCTCACATTATCACAAGATTGCAAGGGAACTGCATGATTCTTTTCACTTGACTTTTGCCCAGGCCATCAATGCACTCCATGCCAGGATCTTTCTCAATGGACACTTGGATGCATTAACTTTGGTAGAGCCACATGAGGTAGCAGGTGATGCAAGGCAGTTGGAGGTTTGGACTAGTGCACCAGTGGTGACTAGTGATAAAGATGCTCAGTCTGCCTCACCCACACAAGAACCACCTAGTTAGAGGTTGGGTGATAGTGGGGCAGAGGAGTATGCTGTTGGGCCCTCCTTGACAACTCACCAAAGAGCTGATGAGAACCCCAGTGATATGGGAGGACAGACTCTGATGGATGCTCATGAAGAATTTTTCTAATCTATTATATCAGAGTCTATCCACCTTGATGGGGAGTCTCATGCACAAACAGTCAAAGATGGTGACACTCAGACTCTGGCTTCTAATGAAGTCATACTGAAGCAGTCAGAGTCTAGAGTAGACCCTGAGACTGGAATACTGGAGCCAACAGACTTTGAAAAGAAAGAAGATGACTGTAAGGGTTCAGAATCTGTTGCTACTCACCCCTTGGTGGAAATCCCTAGCCTTCAGACATATGAAGGGGTTCCCCTCCATCAAGGAGGTTCAGGTATTGAAGCACCATTCTTGTCTCTAAACCTCTCTTTTGTAGGATTATTGAGTGCACCCTCCAAACTGAGTGAAAATATATCTGAGAGAGTGGCACTGGTCCAGGCAAAAGGAGAGGTAGAAAAGGCTGTAGAGAGACTGAGTGAGATTGAGAAAGTGGGTGCCCAACTCCACTGTGAGACTGAGAGATTAGGGTATCCTGAACCTAGCTTTACTTATTGGGATCAAGATTTTCCAAAGAGTTGGTCCAATGAGTTGGAGCAGGGGATGGATGAAAATTCACTTTTCTTGATTGTGCATATTGGCAAAAAGGAGGAGGCTCTTGCTGCTCAAAAGTCATTTACACAGAGACCACAACTTCATCTGGTGGATTCTCCAGCAAAGAGAGCAGATCGAGTCATGGAGGCTTTGGTGGATAACCCTGTCATTTTACCTGAGGCTGCACAATTGAAGTCAGAAGAACCACTTTTAATCATGCTTATAAGGGCTAGACTTCCAGAGTCTACAGTCTCTGATCACTCTCAGGAGGAGTCAGGGTCTATAGTCCCGTTTGCAGTTTCAAAGTCTACACCACCACCAGAGTCTACGCCTCCAATCACAAAGCTTGAGCCTGTTGCTGAGGACCTCACTTCTGAAGATGATGCTCCAATTAATCCTTCTTTTGTCTATTTTGATTAGGTGTTTCCTCAGTCTTGGGAGTCTGCACAGCAGAGAGGCATAACTGATAAAGATTCTTTTGCTTATATTATGGCCATTCATCAATCTGAGAGACTTCCAGCTTTTCAAAAAAAGTCCTTTTTACAAGAACATGGTCACTATCCTGGTGAGGAAGATCAGGCCCTAGATAGCGACGTTAAGACTGAGATAGAGTCTGTTGCTGCTCAATTTGCTGGTGTGGTCAAAGATATTTCTGATATTCAAACAAAACTCACTGGTGTTGATAATGCTACTTCTCTGCTCAGTACCAGATTTGACAGAATTCACTCCCTTCAATTATCCAAAGAAGTTGCTTTCAAGGATGCTATTGCTTCTATCACTACCACTCAAGTCAATCTCCAAACTACAGTCTCTGATTTGACCTCCATGGTTGATTCGGTCATTGCAGCACAGGCCACTATCTCCACAGTTCTTGAACAGATTCTTTTGGCTATCACCAGTAATGATGATGTCAAAAAGGGGGAGAAGAAAGGTGAATCCTCCAGGAGAAATAAGGATGATGGTTGCAAAGATAAATCAAAGGGAGTTAAAAGGAGGAGAGATGGTGATGATGATGAAACTGGTGATAGTTCTCATGGTCATATGGGTCTTGATGATCTGCAACAAAAGCACTCTGGAGTAGCAAAAACTAAAACACATCAGTCAGGGACAAGACATGGGAAATCAGAGTCTAAGTAAGACTCTGATAAGCAAAGAAAGAAGTCAGACTCTGATCAAACTCAAGAACCTTCATACTGGAAGTGCAGTCAATCAAATCTGCAACTTAGAGCTAAAAAGAAGATAGGTCTTGGAGGTTTTGAAGAATCTGACATTGACAGAACATCCACTCTAACCAGGGATCCTCAATCCTTGACAGATAGGCAGTTTGAGAAGATCACACAGAAGCATCTAAACAAAATGGTGTCTGCTCAAATTGTTTATAATGTTTTTGAAAGAAAGATACAAGGACATGGAGGCACAGAAAAAGTGAAGAATGAGATGCTGGTATATTTCTTAGAAGGTAGAAGTGTAAGATGGATTAGTCAATAAATTTTATCTTTTTCAAATAGGCTGAAGAATTACAGTACATTAGATTTCTCTTACAGATTGCATATGAAGTAAATAAGAGTAAATAGGCTATCACTCACAAATGGTTCAAAGAGATTGACAGAAAGCAGACTTTGCAGAGACAGGCTAATCGACAAATGGGCAAATTTTCTTTAAAATATGTTGATACTGAGGGAAATGATCAAGTTATGCCATTGGAAGAAAAACATATTAAATTTCAAGAAGGTGTGGGTCATTACTTTGGATTTCAGCCTATGAGTGGGAAAGTTAGTGTTCTAATGTTGAAGGACTTAAAAAATCAAGAAAGCAGTGCAAATGATCTGAGAGCAGCTTACTATCAAATCAAATGCTCAAGTGAAGAAATGAAGAAGTGGAAGAAATTTGTTGGTGAAGCTCTGGCAATTGTGGAGGAAAATATGCTGGATTCATTTTTGAAGAACAATCCAGCCTTTGAGAAGATTAAATGAGAAGTAATTCTTTGTCCTTTAAAATTCTTTTATACTGTTCTAGATTGATAGTTTTATTCTTTAGTTTTGACATCATCAAACCTGGATTTATGCTTACATTTTATAAAGCATAAATAGGGGGAGATTGTTAGGAATATATTCATTTGATGATGTACAAAATGCTAGAACAGGGTCTAGCTTAGTTTATTTGTAATAAGTCTTTCTAGTCTCTGAAATGTATAATCAGAGTCTAGATAGTCAACATTCATGTTACTTGTACTTAGAAGAATTTCTGTAGAAAGTGAAACCAGAGTCTGCATGAAGATCAGAGTCTGGAAGGTGATCAGAGTCTATAGACTATCAGAGTCTATGATCTATCAGAGTCTACATATGATCAGAGTCTGAAGATCATCAGAGTCTGAAGGTTTCAGAGTCTATACAGTTAAAGTTAGATTTGGAAGAAGATCACAGGAATGGAAAGTCTTCGAAGATCAAGATAAATATATTGCAGATATGCTATGGGAAAGAAAGAGAATTCTAGAAGGAAACTGTCAACTAATAATTAGGAATTATATTCCTATTATAATTTATATTTCTGTTATTAGTTGATAGGCAGCTCTCTATATAAACACTATGTAACCTAATTGTAAAAGTGTGAAAGTCGAAGCATAATTTGTCTGAGTGATATTTTTGTGAGAGCATAGAGATAGAGAGAGTTGCTGTGATAAACATAGAGAAGCTGCTAGGGTTTGTGTACACCCTAGGAGAGTTTTGTATTTACAAATCAATAATACAAACAGTACTTATTCATATCTTTGTGTTTGAGTTTTGTTTTTAATTTGATTTTAAATCAGGCAGAAAAGACACACAAGTATTCAACCCCCGCTTCTACTTGTGCAACTGGGAAAACAGATCATGGACAGACTTCAGAAGGGTCTATTTGATGACAAGAAGTTTCAGTCATTGATCAAACACTTGGAAAATTTTAATGATTGCATTGAAAATTTCATGAAAGCACTGAAGGAAAAAGTAGATTATATCATTGTAATTGTTGAACACATTCTTGAAGATTGGAAGATCTAGGTCTATACAAATAGAAATGGCACATACAGAATCTCTTTGGAATTCTTCCGTCAAAGATCTTTATCTGTAATATGGACCTTGTTGAACAAAGTAAAAAGAAGTTTAGAAGAGAATGAGCTACTAAGAGACAGACTAAGAGAATTTACGAGAGTCATCAGTCCACAAATCATCATTGATCCTCATGAAGTAAGATTTTATAATTAGTTCTATCAAGTCATGAAGTTGGATGAGGTGTCTTTAAAAGGCTATACATTCAGATACATGATTGAGGTTGAGAAGATGCTAAGATCCAAAAGGTATAGAACTCAAGAAAAGTTAGATGTTACTGCAAAGATTAGGAGTTATTGCTTATCAAAATCAATACCATCTTATGTGAGGTAAATGAAGAAGATAGATTCTAATCAGCCATATGGTATGGAAGAAGGGGAAATAGATCCTGTTGAGCAAGAAGTGATGTGGCAGTTAGCAAAGGCTGAACATAGAAGGTTGTATGGAGAATCCACTATAACAGGAACATCAACTACTGAAGTCGTACCAAGGACAACTGTGCATAAAGGTTCAAACCTAGAAGAAGGTGAAGTTGATACCTCTGAAGATGTTGAAGATTGAAGAATTAGATAGGTCAAGATAAAAATTTATAATATATGTTCAGTCTAGAGGAACATCTATCTTATATTTATCTTTCAAATGTGAATCTGGAAAATTGTTAAATATAAACCCAAAACTTTTTATTATTTACAGTTCTTACATGTCGTATTACTTTCTTAGTTTTTAGTTGATTTATCCTCTAGAAATTTATGTGTTAAATGTTTAACAACAAATATGGGTAGATTAAAAGGCATATGACAATGCCTATTTGTAATAATTAGATGAAAACTCAACTCAGGTAAGAAAATGAAGTAAATAATAAATATGATAACATGAATCAAGACGAAGAAACTTAACTAGACACGAAGAATCAGATTATCAGATGTATTTCAATGAGATTGCTACTCAACACTGGAAGAAGTTCATTAATATGTTAAAGCGTTAGTAAAAAATAAAGAAGTAGTATTTCAGAAGAATTCAAAAGGTACAGAAGATTTCAAGTGGCTACTACATGAATGTAACACCCCTATTTCGAATATATCGAAAATACCATAAATCGCCAAAATATATCATGACAACTGAATTTATTCTGAAAACTCCATAATTCAAAATATTTTTAAAACCCAAATAAATCTTTGACTTAAACAACTTCTAGTAAAGTCACAGTGGCACAAGTTATAAATATACGGGATATTACATCTCTACCCCCTTAAAAATAGATTTCGTCCCCGAAATCTCCTAGCTAAATTTATTACCTGAATTTTGAATAGGTGTGGTTATTTCTCATGGATATACTACTCCAACCCCCATGTAACTCCACGTTCATAATGATCCTTCCATAACGCTTTAACGAATGGAATAGTCCTTCTTCTCATGACTCTCTCTTGATAATCTTGAATAGCTTCAGCTTATACTTCATACCATAAATTCTCTTTAATCTTGTGTACTAGATACTGAACCACATATTATGAGTCATGATTGTAATCTTTCAAAACTAACACATGTAACACATTATGCACATGAGATAATTGTGGTGGTAATGGTACCCTATAATAAACCTTTTTTTTTATCCTCTCTATAACATCAAGAAGACGGACATATTTTGGGCACAATTATTCTTTATCCAAACGTGTAATACCATTGCAGGGAAACAACTTTAAGAACAAACGATCATTGGTTTTACATCAATCACTTTTTTTTTGCATAATACATTTTTCTTCTTGGGATGCGTTAAGCTCCTTTATCATTCACGGATTTCTCCTTAGTGACCCTGACCAACTTTGATCCTTCAATGACTCTTTCTTCACACTCATTTTAACAAGTTGTTGCTCTAAACCTTCTACTATATAAGGCCCCAAATTTTAATATGCAAATACTCAATTGTCCAATATTATTATATGTAAACTTAACTTCCCATCAGTTTGTGAATGCAAATTGAACTATGATTAAGTCTCATACCGCAAGTTCAATGAACTCCTTTTTAAAATTGCGATTTAAACCTTGTATCTTTGTTGGAAACTATCGGAACATCCACATAATGAATTCTAACAATATCCCTCTATATAAAAATTATACTAAATCATGAAGTAAAGGACTCTTCCTAAGAAGTAAGACATGATTTGATAGACCCAGACTCATGTGACATCATTCTTTCTAAAAGTTCTTGACAACTGAGTCACAGAATAATAATAATGTTTCCCCACTTCCAATATGAAATATCCAAGTACTTTAATAGTCCACTGAGTGTTTATTGTTCTATATTTACTTGTTGGCATGTAAGACATATACTTACAAATTCTACTTTATCTCAATTCATCAAATTTTGCTCCTTCAAATCTCTACATCAATAGAGAACAAATAACTGTAGCCTCGATCAAACATGCTTCACTAATTATTGATTCTATAAAATTTACTATCAACCATATCACACCATGATCATCAATACAAAATTCTATATGCTTACTATTTCCCAACTTCAATTTAATAGCTTTCAATCCTAGATCATTCTTCTAACCTTCTTTTATACTTTAAAACCAAATTTTATTGCACCATTAAATTACTCTATTTTCACCTTGCCTTCCAACAACTAGTCCACACGTAAGCTCTTCAAATCTTAAACTAGAAGTAAATAAATAATACAAGATACAACACCTTCCAAGTTATCGCTACTATCTACAACTATATTCAAATTTCTCGAATGGTATTGAATTTTAGTATCTAATTTTTAAAAATTTCAAGTCAACTCATTAGCCTATATTAAGCTCCCTTTAAGGGAAAAAATGCACTTAAAACTCTTCCGATCGGTAAATATATGAAAGATCCCTCCATAACTATAATGCCTCTAAAATTTTATAGCAATTACCCATATTGCTAACTCTGAAGTCATGCGTTTACCTCATACTACTTAAGTTGCCTGAAAACATATAAAGTGGTTTTATCATAATGCACAAAACTACCATCAACCACCTTTTAGAAATACCACTATAAACTGAAATACTTCTTTCTCTAGTGTTAAAATAAGTATTTGAGCCAACTCCAACTTCTTCATTAACTCTTGCAAACTCCTAATACAATTCTCCTTATACTTGAACTCCAAACCCATTTTTATTAGTCGGGTCACTGACAAAACTATTGAAGAAAATAACTTTAAAAAAAAATTAACTTCTATAGTAGATCGTCAAACTCAAGTAACGACTTACAAATATTATAATATAAGGCCTTCGTAAATTAGTGGTAACATCAACTTTCATAAGATCCACTTCAACCCTTTACCAAGTATAATATGCCCAAAAAGTAGAACATGCTCCAACCAGAATTCACACTTCAAAAGTTGAAAAAATAACATATTTTTTTGTAAAGTTTCACATACAATACACAAATTCTTCTCATGCTCTGCCTTAATCTTAAAGTATAACAAGGTATCATCAATAAAGCCCAAAAAGAGATCCCGACAATCGTGGAAGACCTGATTCATTAAATCCACAAATATTTCTAGCTCATTCTTTATCCCAAATGACATCATAAGTAACTTATAATATGGTCATATGAACTGCAAAATGACGGCTTTTAAATATTTTTTTAACTCTTACCCGTAACTAGTGGTATTTCAATTTTAAATCTATCTGTCCTAAAAAGTATAAGCTCATTCTCTATATCTTAATTCTTAAGCTATATCTAACAATCCCTTTCTATATAACTAAAATAAAGTGCTCCATGAGATTAGGTCTCAACCCCACATGAGTTATTTTCTTGTGTTGCAAAACAGGTACTCATCTCCTCAAAAATTTCAACCTCATAAAATTCATTGTGCAATCTAAAACAATACTAATTCTTAATCTCCAACGAAAATCATGGTATTCCCCTAGCCCATATTAAAATTATCATTCTTGTTGTAGTAAGGTCTTTGCAATCCTCTGAGCCAGCCAACCGAACAAATCTTAACATTTGATTAATAATATTATCATAATTATTCTCCTTAGTCAATTAAATTACTAAGATAGCCTTTTTATGATAAGATACATTTGAAAACCCTCATCAAGACCATGTTTATATGACATCTTCTTCTATAGTTATTTCCACATGTAGCTTACATCTCTTGGTATTTCCCTCCAAATGGCAGTCGACTTTAACTTTATCAATATGGCAAACAGAATCGCTCTTTAGCAAATACATCTAACCCATTAACAATCGGATAACCCTTGACACGTAGTTTATCACATCCTTAGCTAAACTTTTAACAACTAACACAATCCATAACTAACAGTTATGTCGTTTATAAATATAATCTAATTCTTAATACTACCCTCACGTAAAAATCTAAAGGAAGAAAATTAAATTTACATCTCCAATTATATTTGTATATTCTGTCAATGAAATTTTACACGATATTAGCTTAACGGGTCTATACCCTGGATAGTATCAAGGACCTGGATAGTATCAAGGACATGCATCACCAATCACCACTGAAGACAAGTTTTCCTTATGATTCTCATACTGCTATAACTTTCAAACACTCTCGATGATAATAAAAATTATAGCAGAACAACATATTAGAGCAAAAGGATTCGATCACAAAGACCTAACAGAAGATGAAGAAATAATTTAGTGAGTCGAAATGAAACAAAACGTCATAAAAGTTTCACATAAAAAAATGATCCAAACTATGAAATAAATATATGAATGCATTTCACAAGTAAAGAGATAAGTTAAAGTACTTTATAAATAACACAATAGTAGAATATGTATCAAATAAAGATAACCGAATAAATCTTAAAAACAATACCCATCCTAATACCTACCCAAACTCACAGGTCAACCTAAATAGGTTTTCTACAAGAAAGAGCCTAAGCTCTGATACCATATTTGTAACACCCCTATTTCGAATATATCGAAAATACTATAAATCGCCAAAATATATCATGACAACTGAATTTATTCTGAAAACTCCACAATTCAAAATATTTTTAAAACCCAAATAAATCTTTGACTTAAACAACTTCTAGTAAAGTCATAGTGGCACAAGTTACAATGAAACTCCATTGCACTACTTTGAAAATGAAATACTAAAAATAAGTTGAGTCCATAGCGTCATCTAGGAAGAAGGACAAGACATCTCTCATCACACATTCCCATGATCCCCCTGAAAACTTACCGCGAAGAAAGAAACGGCGTGAGCCAAATGCCCAGTACGGATGAATACAAACGAATCGAATATATTTATATGCTCTGAATAATCACAACTCAACAACAATATTAAAGAACGAAATGCAAATGTAAGATGAAGATAGGAGAGCTCAAATAAAGATGTATCAAAATAAGTGAATACTTAACCGAATCAAATCAACTGAATAATCAAATGACTAACTGAGCAAATATACCGAATCATCAAATTTATTCACACATTAGAAGGTTATTATAACCTCATGTCATATTGACAACAAAGCCACGTAGGCACATACAATGGACCTGTAGAATCCAATTGTATAACAAAAGTAGAATGAGTGTATGGCACAAACAACTTCATCTACTAACTGAATATCACTGAACAAATATTCTAGGGTCGACCCATACGCCTCCTACAAATATTAACTGAAGCTCACCCACGAGCTAAACTAAAGCTAGCTGAAGCTCACCCACGAGCTATATATAATTCTGAACAAAAGGAGACGTCGTGACTAATCACACCGCCACGATGGTGTCACGTCATTAGTGCCACAATGAAATGCCTGTGGTACCCCCACAGGTGGTTATACTCGGTATAAAATTTCTTAAGTGTTGTCCATGACGAACACTAAAACAAATCTCAATCACAATTGAATATTTAGGGGCAGAACTTAGAACTCAAATACCACTGGTACATTAACAAAATTTGAGCTTGATATCAACTAAATATTATAGATAATTTAATAAGCTTTCTAAATTGACAAAGCTCTCGAAAAACAAAATTATAACGAATAAGTTATGGCCAAAACACTTTAGGGTTTCCAAACTAACACCCCTACTGTCCAGAAAAAATTTAAAAGACAAATTACACCACTATAAAGGATGGATTTAAACATGATTCCACCTGATTCATTAAGAGGGTTTTAAGAGCTTTCAAAATTGTATAATTTGATGGAAAACGAATGCAAAACGAGTAAGTTATGAGGAAAACAATGTGTAAACATAAACAGGGCAGATTTATAAAACAGCTTTGAACTTAAGATGTCAACTGATTTAGCTGGACATGATAACCAAGAAAATACAGAGGACTTTAAAAGCTTTCTAAATTGACCAAATTCATGTAAAACGGACTTATAACGAACACGTTATGAGCAAAACAAAACGTAACAATAAATCTGTCCAGGATTCTTTAAAACAGTTTTTACCCCATGAAAACAACCAAAACAAGGTTTGAGTATAACTACAAAAATATAGATGTTCCATGATGTTTCCGTATTGACTAAAATCGATTAATTTGGAGTTATAACGAACAAATTATGACCCAAACAAGTCATAACAGCAAATCTGTCCAGATTTCATAAAAGTGGTTTTTACCCTCTGTTGGCAATCTCAAACATAGTCTGATTTCACTATACAAATATAGAGGGTTCTATTAACTTCTTATATTAACTAACTTTACACAATTCGGACTTGTAACGAAGGAATTATGACTAATACAAAATACAACCCCAAATCTGAAAATTATACAACTAACATGTATACCCCATGTATTGCAACAGAACCCAAATCTTAATTTGAGAGATTTCAGAAGTGATGAAGAAGAAGGCGAAATCCGTACCTTATCACAATTAAGAACTTACGCAAAGGCAATATGCAAGGTATAATCTCCTCTCTATCAGACTACTCGTAAGCGTTGCACACGTTTATCTTTTCTTCTCCAAGATCCAATGGTAGAACTGATCTTTCTGATATGGAGAATAAGAAACGTATATTTGAATTAGGGCTTATGTTACTAATGGGCTAATATTATTATTGGGTTATATTATATAATTATTGGGCTGGTATAAAAATTAATACGGGGGCCCAAAAAAAAGATAATATATTTATATAAATATACGGGATATTACAATGAAGATTCCAGAAGAATAACACAAAAGAGGAAAGACAATAAAGCAGAAGAAGGATAGAAGACCACAACTTTAAAGTTAAAAGGTGAAGGATATTTATTTTAGGATTACACAAATGAACTAGACCGTATATTTGTTTGTCAAATAAATTAATAAATATTCTTCATCTAGCTTAAGTGATTTTATGACAGAAGACAAAGCAAAGACGGAAAGATTTCAAAGCTGACAACACGGTTATACAAGTCAAGATAGTATTTTTAATTCTACTATCAAAAGTAAATTAATTATTTAATTTATTTAATTAAATTAATTCAATTTAAATTTAATTTATAAATTATTTAATTAAATTAAGTAGAATTAATTTATTATAAAAGATATGACTTAGTATGACTTTTAATATAATTCAAAAGACATATTAAAAAGTCATACCAAATTATATAATAAAAAATCATACCGAAGCTTAATTAGAAAGTCATACTGAGCTGAAGATCAAAAGTCATACCGAGCTAGAGATCAAAAGTCATACCGAATTAAAGATAAAAAGGTCATACCAATTTATTCATTAAAAGGTTATACCGAAACAGCCAAGGAAAATTCATATCTAGCCTTATTTAAAAAGTCATACCGAGCATAATTAAGAAGTCATACTGACTTTTTAAAGGTCATACCCAGCTATTTCAAATATTATACAAGTGTTATTAAAAGTCATTCGGGGTTAAATAAAGTCTGAAAAATGTCCTGATCTAGAAAGTCATACAAGCTTTATAAATCCTCTATAAATATAAGGTGACCACTTCATTATTTGTGTAAGTTGAAAACATTCAAATTCATAAATTTGTCTCCATTATAATATTCACAGATTTCTGTGTAAGTTTGGATTATAATGGTTAAACAAGAACAATTCATGTCAAAATCGTTCTAAACATTTAAATAGTTATATAAACTTTCATCATATTAATTTTGTACTCCCTTTGTCCCACTCATTTCTTTATATCTTTTTAAAAATTTCTTACACGCATTTTATGGTACATTTAAGAATAGTTGCATAACATATTTTTTAAATTTTCTTTTTTGTATAAAAATTGGATTGTCCTATTTTTATACAAAAAAAGAAAGTTTTAAAAATAAATTATGAAATTATCCTTAAAATACACCTTAAAATGCATGTCGAAATTGTTTTTTAAAACGTAAAGAACCTAGTGGGATGGAGGGAGTAATACTTTTCAAGTTAAAATCATATCTTCTACTAGAACAGTATTTCATTATAATTAATATTTTTTAAGAAATTAAAATAATATTTTTAAATCCAATATTTCATGATTAAATATTGATATTATATTCAATCCCCTTTCTACAATATCAGGAACCAACAATTAATTTACTAATTAAATTAACTAATTAATTTAATTAATTAATAGAGAATTAAGTTAAAGTCTTGACTATAAGACCATTGTTGATGTAGATCAAACTCTTCTATTCTTTAACAATAACATTTATAACCACTTGAACATTTTGATTACGAATCTTCAAAGACATTTTTGACACCCTGTGCACTACAATGTTGATTCTCATTTCTGCTATAGTGGTCGTTATATCTTGTCTTGTCCTGTCTTCTCTTCTTTTTGTTTTTCCTCTATAATTTTCTTCTTCTAGAATCTTCCTGTAGTAGGCACTTAAAACCTTCTGTATCTTCTGAACTCCTTGAGATACTACTTTTTTATTTTACACCGATGCTTGAACATATAAATGAACTTCTTCCAATGTTAAGTAACAGTCTTGTCAGAATTTTTCTGATATTCTGATTCTTTGTGTCTAGTTGACATTCTTCGACTTGATTCCTGTTATCACATTTATTATTTACTTCCCTTTCTAATCTGAGTTGAGTTATCATCTAATAATTACAAATAGGCCAATATGCCTTTCACATTCTTATGATGATGAAGAACCCGAGGCTGCAACATGACATGATAATGATGATAATAATGATCTATGTAATAGTGGTGAAAACAATGGTAACACTGGAGATACTAATGATACCAGTGGTGGATCAACAAGTCATTCCGACAGCAACTCAGGGGGAGATTATGGATCTACTAGCAGAACACAACATCACAATGTATATCGAGGCGAATCATCAAGATCAAACTTGCCTAGGGAAATGATATGGAGCAGAGATCATCCATTTGAATTGATCATAGGTGATCCAGATGTTAGAGTTAGAAATAGAAGTGCATTTTCAAATGAATGTCTATTTTTTATTTTTCTATCTCAAGAAGAACCGAAGAAAATTGAAGATGCACTAAATAATCCAGATTGGGTTATTGCCATGCAAGAAGAGCTCAATCAGTTTGAGAGACAAGAAGTATGGACACTAGTACCCAGGTCAAGAGATAGATCTGTAATTGGCACCAAATGGGTATACAGTAACAAATTAGATGGTGATGTCATTGTTAGAAGGAACAAGGCGAGACTTGTGGCAAAGGGAAGGGAATTGATTATGATGAGACCTACGCACTAGTTGCAAGAGTTGAAGTAATCAGAATATTTCTAGCATTCACAGCACATTCCAATTTCAAAGTTTATCAAATGGATGTGAAGAGTGTCTTTCTGAATAGAGAGCTAGAAGAGGAAGTATATGTGAAGCAGCCCCCTGGCTTTGAAAATCCAGAGTTTACTGATTTTGTGTACTTATTCAAAGCCCTCTATGAACTCAAGCAAGCACTGAGGACATGGTATAACATTCTCTCTGAATTTTTAATTGAAAACAATTTTATTAGATGTGACATAGGTAAAACTCTTTTTTACAAATTACATGATAAAGATATGATATTTGTCCAAGTTAATGTTGATGATATTATATTTGGTTCTGCTAACGAAAACATGTGCAAACGATTTGCTAAGTTAATGCAGAGTATGTATGAAATGAGCATGATGGGTGAGATGTCATTCTTCCTTAGACTGCAAGTGAAGCAAAAGGAAGATGAGATTTTTATTTGCCAATAAAAGTACGTAAGGGATCTTCTGAGAAAATACAGTCTAGAAGATTCATCACCGGCAAAAATCCCAATGCCAACAACCTCAAAGCTTGACAAAGATGAAACTGGTAAAAAAGTTGATGTCACAAGCTACAGAGGTATGATAGGCTCACAATTATACTTAACTGCAAGTAGACCTGACATAATGTTTGCACATGCTTATATGCAAGGTTTCAGTCTGATCCTAGGGAATCTTATCTTATAGTTGTTAAACGAATATTTCGATATCTGAAGGGTACACCAAATCTTGGAATTTAGTACCCTAAAGTTACAGGTTTTGAGCTAATAGGCTATTCAAATTCAGATTATGCAGGATGCAGGATGGACAGGAAGAGTACTTCTGGAAGCTGTCAGTTTCTAGGACATTGGTTGATCTCCTGGTTTAGCTACAAAAAGCACTCAGTGTCTACCTCAACAGCCGAAGCAGGATACATTGCGGCAGGTAATTGTTGTGCACAAATCTTGTGGATAAGGAATCAGCTACATGACTATGGACTTGCGTTGAACAAAATTCCAATTTTCTGTGACAACACAAGTGCTACAGCGATCTCCTACAATCCTATACAACACTCTCGAACCCAGCACATTGACATAAGGTATCATTTCATCAGAGAGCATGTCATGAACGGGACTGTGGTGCTACATTTTGTACCCACAACAGATCAAATAGCCGACATCTTTACAAAATCACTTGATGGATACACTTTCTCTAAGTTGGTTAGTGAATTAGGGATGTTAAACAATGGCTAATTTTTTTTATAGCTAGGAGTTGATTTAAATTCATATATATTAAATGTTAATATTTAAAGAATTTATGAAATTCGAATCAACAAAATCCTAGGGTTTATGAATAATCAAATAAATTATCTTGAGAATAATTTAATACTCTTAATAGATAATTATTTCAAGTATAACATAAATACTTATTTTTGTTTATTATATTTATTTATTTATTTATTTTAAGCAAATATGTAAATTACTGTCTTAATTTTCCATTTAATTATTGCTTGTAAATATTTATTATATTATTATTAATTAAATCTAAATATTGAAAAAGATTTTCATTATTTTATTTCGAATTTAGAAATAATATATATATATATATATATTTGTATATTTATTTGTTTACTATTTTATTTTATTTTATCGTATTTTATTTTATTTTATTCTAGCATGACTTTCTATTCAAAAATCGGAATGACTTTGAATTAATAAAAGTCATACTGAATTTTTGTTTAAATCGGTATGACATTTTAACTCTGTGTAACTTTTTATTCAAAAAGTCATACCGAGTATTTTTAGTCAAAAGTCATACCGACTGAAATTTTAAGAAAGTCATTGTTGGTGAGATTACGAAGTTGTATGAATAGTAATCGTGATAACTCAACATTAGAACAAGACAAGTAAATAATACTACGCTTACATAGAAATCAGGAAGAAATGAAGATAAGGCAAATACAGTGAATCAAGACATTAGAAGAAGTTTTGAAGTCTACTACAGGTCACTAAAAAAAGTTCAGTTATATGTTCAAGCCTTAGTGAAGAATAATGTGTAAAGACTTTCATAGTTTCAGAAGTGTTGAAGATTCAGTATAGAAGTGCCACTAGAAGATTTCAGTGTATTAGCATTGATTGAAGATAGATAGTGTTAGAAGCATAGGAATCTATAAGAGTTAAAGACAGGGTAAAGACAAAGGTTAAAGAAGACAACTGCAGTCTGGAAGTTATACTCACTGAAAGAAGTTCTTTTATATGATCAAGCGTCAGTGAAGAACAGAGAATGAAGTATTCAAGATTGTGGTAGTAATGAAGACGTTTTCTAAGTACCAGAAAAGATTCTAGTGAAAGTACAGTGTTTATTGATAGACAGTGCTCAAAGCAAAGGAACAAATGAGGAAATGTTAACTGATATCATTCATGCAAGTGAAGATTATTCTATTCGGTATTAGTCGTCTGTGAACCAGACCAGTGCACTAGGCGTTAGCACAACAAGAAAAGGATTGTCTTTACAAGAATCAGGAAATCAGTTAACTACAAGAGGAATTGATGACAGACAAAGATATAATTACAAGGAATAATTTAAAGGTATTTCTGAATTCAAGCCAAGTCAAAGTCAAGAGGAGCTATGGTCAAGTCAAGATAAATAGAAATTGGTCGATTTAATTATATCAAGTATTAGAAATACTTGATTTTATCCAAGTCAAAAGACTATCTATACTCAAAAGCGCCCATAAGCTTATCAAAGCTCAAAAGCACCCATAAGCTTATCAAAGCTCAAAAGTGCCCATGAGTTTATCAAAGCACAAAAGCGCCCAATAAGCTCTTCTATGACTGCAAGCGCCTAATGGGCCAATCAACAACTGCAAGCGCCTAATAAGCTAATCAACAACTGCATGTGCCCATTAGCTTGAACAAACCTCAAAGGTGCCTATTAGCTGGATCAATAGGTAAAAGCGCCCATTAGATATATCAAGAGTCAAAAGCGCCCATAAGATTTATCCTAAGCTAAAAGTGCCCCTTAGAGTTATCATAAGCTAAAAACGCCCATTAGCTTCTATCTAATACTTGAAGCGCCCTCAAGAAATTTCCTTTGTAAAAGTCTACACTATATAAACAAAATGACTTGCTCATTTTAAGTGTTGAGAAATACAAGCAC
The DNA here is from genome assembly GCA_028671895.1 of Oenanthe sinensis. NCBI lineage: Eukaryota > Viridiplantae > Streptophyta > Magnoliopsida > Apiales > Apiaceae > Oenanthe > Oenanthe sinensis. The sequence continues at coordinate 19,105,684 of CM053807.1, forward strand.
ACACAGAGATATGGAGAGATTAATAGAGGCCGGAGAAGAAGAGATACAAAGCCATACACATACCTTCTTCATCAGAGTTTTATAATCTAGCTGGTTCATTATGTTGCAAATGTATAGGGCTATTATAAAACACTCTCTGTGAGATTGATTTCCTTTTGTACAAACCCATAGTCAAACATTGTAATATGAATCAGTCATATCTCTTTATTGTATCGAAGAACTAATTTATTTTTCGGAAACCGATTCATTTAAAATCGTGTGTAGCACCCCTCTAGGTTTATATACGAAAGCACTATTCCCGGAAAATTGTCTCGTTTAATTACTTGCTAATTTTCTAGAACTTTAATGTTTATTCATAAATACGGAAAATCAATAAGCTAGCCTCCTAAACACTATTCACCCCATGAACTCGAACTCACTAACCGAACTCTAAATTATTTATCCGTAAAAGATTCGAAAGAATTTTTTAATTTAGTGAGTATTGTATTCAACCCCCCATTCTACGATACTTCGGGACCCAACAATTAGTATCAAAGCTTGCTGATTGATATACAAATCAAGAACCGCAACTAAGTGAAGCTCAGAGTATCGAAACTGTTTGGACTACACAAGTTTAGAGGACTTGATAAATAAATTTATTTTATGAATTTAAATTTTAATAAGTTTATTTTATATATTTATTTTTAAATAATTTTATTTTATAAATTTAATTTAAATGAGTTTCTTATTTAAACTTGAATAAGTTTATTTCATAAACTTAATTTAAATAAATTAATTTTATAAATTTAATTTAAAATAAATCTATGATATAAACATAAGTAAATTTATTTTTATAACTTAAATATATGTGTTTTGTCTATTTTAGATTTATAGCATTTCAGCGCCACTCCGCCATTTGCAGTCTACTTCAAGTTTACATCTCAATTTAATTTTATTTTAGATTTATTTATTTTTCTAGAAAATTTAAAATTCTTGAAAAATAAAATTTTTCTTAAGTATTAATTTATGATAATTTAATTTTTAAGAAAATTCAAAATTATTGAAAATTAATTTGTTATAAATTTTTATTTTTGATTAATTTATTTTCTAAGAAAATTAAAAACTCTGTAAATTTAATTTTTTCTTAAATATTAATTCGAGAATACTCAAGGAGTAGTAGTTGATGATTTTTTCCGATTATTGAAGACAACTAAAATTGACTGAAAATTATCTAATGAAGTTAATTCTAGAACAGATTGAAGAAGAAGTGGTACTAATTTCCTCTGAGGTCTACTCCATATGATTCCACTGTTTATTCGGATGCTAAAAAAGAAGATATTAATTTGGGTACAGTGTTTGGTTAATTTGAGTTGAATTTTTGGATAAAAAATCTTAGGGGTTAAAATAGTGAAGGAGAACAGACTAGACAACCTGCAATATCAGTACAAGCCTTAAAGTTTATTCTACAGGGAGATTACAGGATGCTCGTGCTAACACTATAGATTATCTGGAACATAGGATTACAGCTAACAGAGATTTAAGGATACAACCACATTGTGTGTAGAAGAACTGTATGTGCTGAATGCCTATGAACTAGAACAAAAGCTGAAGAAGATAATATTTTGTTAGAAAATCAACATTGATGTTGTCAGAGAATGCTCAAGAATAGAGTTTATGATCATTGATGTCATTAGAGAATAGGAAGTTATCGGTCAGAGTTTACTCTGTCAGAGAATACTCAATCAAAGTTTACTCTAAAAGAGAATGTTCTATCAGAGATTGACAACCGACACAGTTTACAAATCAGAGTTTAAGAAGGAATCATACAAATCAGAGTTTGATTTGGATAGTGAAGAAGGAATTCGAATGCAAGTCTAAATTACCTTATTGAAGCTATTCTTTTCATTATCTCTTTTGTAATAGGAATTTATAATTTTGTCTATATAAACACAGACATAGGTTAACATTAAAGTAACGTTCAAGATATATCTTTCATAACCTTATAGCTTTTAATAACAGTAAATTTCTTGAGAGAGTTTTGTATTCAAAGTTCATCATATTAATACAAAATAGTATTTCTTTTATATACTTAAATTCATGATCGATTATTTAGAGTCTATTATATTCAACCCCCATTTTATAATAGATTATCTTTCTGGGCAAACAATTGGTATCAAAGAAGGTAGTTAAATTCAACTAAAAGATCATAAAAACATGTCTAGAAACAAGTATGAAAGCATAAGAATTCCAATCTTGAAGAAAGCTGAGTACCCTACATGGAGGGTAAAGATGATGATGTTCCTAGAAGCAACTGACCCTGAATATTTAGACAGAATCAATGAAGATTAGTACATCCCAACCAAGCTAGTGCCATCAACAATTGTGGAAAGCAGGAAAGTCCTTGAATATTATACTCTGAAGGACAAGAAGGAGTGGACTAATGAAGAAAAGAAAGAGGTTTTAAAAGATGCAAAGGTAAAGAACATAGTACATAATAGTCTAGACTCTGTGATGTCAAATAGAGTAATTTCTTGCAAAAATGCAAAAGAGATCTGAGATGAACTAGAGGTTCAATGCCAAGGAACGAAGGAGATAAAGAAAAATAGAAGATCTGTGATAATTCAAGAATATGAATATTTTGACGTAAAACATAATGAATCTCTTACTGATATATATATGACAGATTTTTAACTCTGTTGAATAACTTGGCTTTGATAGATAAGGTGTATGACAATGAAGATTCAAACACCAAGTTTCCAAGGGCTCTTCCTGAAGAATGGGATCTACAAACATCCTTAATAAGAGATAGGGCTGGTCTAGATGAGATGTCTCTTGATGAAGTCTATGGAAGATTAAAGACTTATGATCTAGAATTACAGCAAAGGAAGAATTGAAAGAGTAGCAAGGCAAAATCTGTTGCTTTAAATGTTGAGGCAAAAATTGAAGAACCAAAAGAGAAAGCTTTGAAAACCTCAATAAGAAAAGGAAAAGCTGTAATGATCAAGGAAAGCAGTGAATCAGAGTTTGAGACAAACTCTGATGCAAACTCTGATAACTCCACAGACTCTGACATGATGGAGATGGTTGTTATGATTGTCAAAGGCTTCAAGAAGATGAAATATAGGAAGTACAGAAAGCAAGGGAACTTCCAGAAGAAGCATTGAGATTCAGAGAAGAAAGACAGATTTAGAAAAAGAGAAGATAAAGATAGAAAATAAAAAACAATTGATAAATCAAAAGTCAACTGTTACAAGTGTAATAAGATTGGACACTTTGCTACTGAATGTAGAAACAAGGAATCTGGAAAGGCTCTCATCACATCAAAGAAAGATTGGATGGATTCATCAGATTCTGAAGAGGAAACAAATTATGCACTCATGGCAAACACTGATGCTCCCATTCCAAACTCTGATAAGCTACTAGACACTGTTTTCAATTTTCAAACTGATAATATCTATGAATTAAAGTCTTTTCTTAGATTCTTGTATGTAAGTTTTAAATCACAGTCTCTTGAGAATGAAAGATTAAAATCTGAGATACAAACTCTAACTGCTAGGAATAACATTCTTAAATTTGAAAATTCTAATATGCTTAACATTAAGGAAGACTATGAAAATGCCATACATATGAAAACTCAATTAGAAATTCAAGTTGAATATTTGAAATCTTAGATAGCTTAAGAAAAGGAAACTTTCTGAGTTTGGACAAACTCTGGTAAGAGAGTCCAATAAATACTTTCTAACAAGAATTGGACTTCTGCCTTAGGTTATGAATCTGACAAGGAAACACACATTAAACACACATAAAAGGAACATTGAGTGAACCTGTGAAATTAGTTAGAGCTAGTAATAACAAGAAGAATAACACTGGTGAATTCTCTAATAATAACAAAAATAAAAAGAATAGTGTGTCAGAAAATAAAAAGGTGAATATAGGATTACTCTCACACAAACAACTTAAGGAAAAGGTGAAGACAATCACAGAAAAAATAAACCTAAAAATGTGAAGAGAAATAGAAATGGCAAAGTAGGAATTACTAAGGAGAATAATTATAAGTATATCCCTAATGCTCCAAGAAAAACCTATAATACTTGTTGTAATTCAAATCACCTTGCCATTGACTGCAAACAAAACAAAAAGAAGGAACCTAAGAGACCTAGTTTAAAGGCTAGAAGACAAACTAGATATAGACCACAAAATCTCTGTTTTCACTATGGTAGTCTATGACATTCAATTTACACACGCAAAGAATATCATAGTTTGTATTATAATTATTAAAAACCATTGCCTCAACTAAATAAATCTCCAAAAGATACTGTCAAACAAATATATGTGATAAAATCTGATAAAAGAAAAGTAAACTCTGACAGTATAAACTCTGATAATGCAAATTCTGATAGTGCAAACTCTATAAACATTAACTCTGATAAAAATACTTCTGCTGCAAGAGTTAACAAGTTTCAAAAGAAAGGACCCAAACTTGTTTGGGTTCCCAAACCTACTAATTAATTTGCATTAATTGATTGCAGGGATACAAGAAAAACATCCTAGTAATTGATAGTGGATGTTCTGCACATATGACTGGAAACAAATCCATACTTTCAGAGTTTGAGGAGAAGGATGGCCCAACAGTATCTTATGGAGATGGAAACATAGGAAGAACACTGGGATATGACAATATTGTTATTGGAAATGTCATCATTAAAAATGTAGCTCTGGTTGAAGGACTCAAACATAATCTGTTAAGTGTGAGTCAAACTACAGACAAAGGTTATTCTGTGGAATTTCATGGAACTCATTGTGAAGTGGAAAACAAGAAGGATGGCAAAGTAGTTCTCATTGGTCACAAACATAACAACTTATTTGAAGCAAGCTTGGATGTAAACTCTGATGGTCCCTTAACTTATTTACTTGGAAAGGCATCATCCTTGGAAAGCTAGAATTTATACAAAAAGTTGTGTCATTTGAACTTTGGAAACATAAATGAATTGGTGAAAAAGGATCTAGTAAGAGGTCTTCCAAATATTTAATTTCATCTTAATGGACTCTGTGATTCATGTCAAAAGACCAAACAGAAGAAGACATCTTTCAATAGCAAAACTGAAAATTCTATTGATCAACCTTTTCATCTATTGCATCTTAATTTATTTGGTCCAGTAAACATTATGTCTATTGGAAAGATGAAATATACTCTGGTGATTGTAGATGATTACACAAGATTTACATGGGTGTACTCTTTGCATAAAAAGGATGAAACTGCTGAGATAATTTTTGATCATATTGCTATGATTGAAAATGGATCACTACACAAGGTAAAAAATCTAAGAAGTGATAATGGAACAGAGTTTAAAAATTCTGCAATGGAGGAGTTCTACTCAACAAAAGTAATCATTCAAAAATTTTCAGCACCTGGAACACCTCAATAAAATGGTGCAGTTGAAAGGAAGAACATGACTCTCATTGAAGCTGCTAGAACAATGTTAGAAGGAGAAAATATACCTATTTACTTTTGGGCAGAAGCTGTGAATACTGCATGCATTACTCAGAATTGCACTTTGATAAACAAACATGGAATGACTCCATATGAAGCAATGAAAGGAAGAAAGCCAAATGTAAAATATTTTCACATATTTGGAAGCAAGTATTTTATTCTCAAAAAACATCCTGAAAAGTTGAAGAAATTTGAACTTAAAGTAGATGAAAGAAATTTTATTGGATACGCGACAACTTCTAAAACTTCTGCAAGGGCATTCAAAGTGTTTAATCTAAGGACCAGGGCAGTCATGGAATCTATAAATGTCTCTTTTGATGAAGGAAAAATAGTTGGGTTACATGATGAAGATGCTCAGGAAAATATGAGTTTTGAAAATGAATTGCAGAACACAAACTCTGATAAGCTAAACTCTGATGAGATAAACACTGTTGAGCCAAACTATGATGAGTTAAACCCTGATTCTTTAAACTCTAATTCAGAAATGATAGAAGTAGAAATTAAAGATTCTGCACATGTTGAGGGGGAGCAACATCAATCACTTACTGATATTGGAGAACAAACCTCAATTATTGAAATATCAAAGTCTCATCAAACTCTGACTAACACAAACTCTGAAACCCTAAAATCTGATCAATCAAACTCTTAGACCACAAACACTGATTACTCAAACTATGATCATTCAAACTCTGAGTACATAAACTCTGAGTCATCAAACACTGATGGAAGCACAACTTCAGGGGGAGGATCAGCATTTACAGAAGAATCATTCTATTAAGGCACAAACAATGTGGGAGCATCTAATTCAAGAAATTTTCCACATCCAAGAAAATGGACCAAAGATCACACACCTGACTTGATTATTGGTGATCTAGAAAGTGGAGTACAGACAAGAAAAGCTATACAAAATGAATGTCTATTTCATAGTTTTCTTTCTCAACCAGAACCAAAGAAGGTTGAAGATGCTTTAAAAGATGCAGATTAGGTTACTGCAATGCAGGAAGAATTAAATGAGTTTGAAAGAAATGAATATTAGACCTTAGTTCCAAAGCCAAAGAATAGATCAATTGTTGGCACAAAGTGGGTTTTTAGAAACAAGACAGACTCTGATGGAATCATTATAAGGAACAAAGCAATACTAGTTTCCAAAGGTTACTCTCAACAAAAAGGCATTGACTATGATGAAACTTTTGCACCTGTAGCTAGACTTGAAGCAATCAGTTTTTTTTGCTTATGATGCACAAAAGAAATTCATGGTCTATCAGATGGATGTTAAAAGTGCATTTTTAAATGGAGAACTTGAAGAAGAAGTTTATGTTGAACAACCACCTGGCTTTGTCAATCCAAAATATCTAAATCATGTCTACATACTGGATAAAGCCTTATATGGACTCAAGTAAATACCAAGAGCCTAGTATGAAACTCTGGCTCTATTTATACTTGAAAGTTGTTTTATAAGAGGTACAATTGATAAAACCTTATTTTATAGAACTCAAGGTAAGGATTTATTATTGGTTCAAATATATGTTGATGATATTATATTTGGTTCCACTAATGAGAAACTCTGTAAAAGATTTTCAAAGCTAATGCAGTCCAGGTATCAAATGAGCATGATGGGAAAATTGAGTTATTTTCTAGGGTTGCAAGTGAAACAGACCGGTGAAGGCATTTTTATAAATCAGTCTAAATATACAAAGAATTTACTAAAAAAGTTTCAAATGCAAGATTGTGCATCTGCTAAAACTCTAATGGCTACTGCAACAAAACTTGATCAAGACACTGGAGAACTTGTAGATATTCCAGCATACAGAGGAATGATTGGATCACTTATCTATTTGACAACAAGTAGGCCATACATCATGTTTTCCACATGTCTATGTGCTAGATTTCAGGCAAATCCAAAGGAACCTCATTTGATTGTTGTTAAAAGAATTTTCAGATATCTCAAAGGCACTATAAATCTTGGATTATGGTATCCTAGAGGGTCTGACTTTAAGTTAATAGGCTATTCAGATGCTGACTTTGCAGGATGCAAATTTGATAGAAAAAGCACAAGTGGCAGTTGTCAATTTCTAGATGGAAGAATTGTATCATGGTTCAGTAAGAAATAGAAATCTATCTCAACATCAACAGTAGAAGCTGAATATATAGCTGCAGGAAGTTGTTGTGCACAAATCTTATGGACGAGAAATCAACTGTTAGACTATAGTTTGAACTTTTCAAAAATTCCTATTTATTGTGATAATCAAAGTGCTATTACAATGACAGAAAATCCAGTTCAACATTCTCTGACAAAGTACATCAGTATCAGATACCATTTCATAAAGGAACATGTCATGGAAGGTACAATTGAAATGCATTTTGTTCCCACAGATCAATAATTAGCAGATATTTTCACCAAGCCTCTGTGTGAAGCAACATTTATAAGATTGGTTTCTGAATTAGGAATGGTGACAAGTGGCTCAACTCCAGATGGAAAGTAGCAGACAATCAGGGTTTATGATAAACTCTGTTAGAATATGTGATAAACTCTGATAGAACATACAGTAAACTCTGATAATTGGAACATCTAATCTCTGATCACAAGATATCAGTCTTTATGGCAAACTCTGTTAGAGTATGTAGTAAACTCTGACAGTGAATGCTAAACTCTGACTTATATAAACTCTGATTACATGCTAAACTCTGAGATTGTATTTATGACATCATATTTCATTTTGTGACATCATAATTTTTATTCTCTGATTGGACTAATCATAGGACGCGTGTATCTCATGAAAATTGATTCATTTTTAGACACAGATACACACACTCTTACTGAATTTTGAGAATTGCACTACTCATTACTCATCCAATGATTTTATGCCACATGTCCCACTATACAATATTCAAATAAGAGGGAATAGTTTATTTCATATTTTCACTTTGATTATTCTCATGCATCTTCTATTCTTATCTTTCTCTCGTTTTATCAAACCCTAATTTTTCTTAACTTACAAATCCCTGTTTCAATGGCATCCAAAGGTCTTTCATTTCAAAACTATACATCTGCTGCCACTAATTACATATCTCTTCTGAATAAGACTGATATTCTTCAATATTTTCATGTGATTCAAGATTTTCTATAAAATAGCTACATTGGGTATGCTCTACAGGAATCCTCGAATTTCTCTGCTCAATCTCTACTCAAAATCTGGTCTTCTACAAAATTCAACAATGTTGGTGATGATGAATAACCAGTAATAACATTCTAGTATAATGGCAAACACTTGATTACTCCTGCAGTGGTGAGACAAGCCCTTCATCTTCCAAAAGTGGTTGTGCATGATGATATTGTTGAAGATGAATAGATAAAGGAGTTCTTCAGAACAATAGGCTATGGAGGTAGTCTATCAAAGTTGGGAAGTCTAACCAGGCCAAATCTAAGAAGAGAATGGAGCTTCTTCTTTGATTACATCACAAGGGCCTTCACAGCCAAATGCACCAACTTTGATGCAATTCCATAATTTTCACAACAAATTAGGTATTCTCTGACCCATAACTTGCTATTTAATTTTCCTTGTTTGATAATTAGGCAGATAGCTAGTAAAATAAATGATGTTGCACATACAATTTACTTTGCTAGATTTTTATAACTAATTTTCTCCTATCTGTTGCCTGATATAACTTTTGAGATTGATAAGAGTTTAGCTAGTTTTTTATGAATAAAATAATATTTGTTGATCTCTCAAAGAAAGATACAAAGAAAGAGGCTGAAGCTAAACTCTGTAACTTATTTTATCCCACATGGGTCAGGCTTTTCTTACATCAGAGAATGCCTACCATGTATGTGAGGGATTTCTTGTCAGTGACCGTAAATCAGAGTTTAACACCCTCTAATTCTAATCCAAGTCACAATCCAATCATTTTCACTCAAAGACAAATGCCAACCTCCATAGTTTCCCAAAAGACTGTAGTTGTAAAACAAACCTCTCAACAAGGGCCAAGCAAAAAAAGGAAGGGAAAGTCTATTTCTGAAAAGAGGAAATTGATTGATGAACCAACTGATTATGATGACATTGATGAAGGTCTAGTTTTTTTAGTGAAGAAGGTTATAAAGAAGGCTTCTGAAATTCCTCCAGCTCCATACATGAAGCCATTCACAGTAAATCCAATGCCTGAGATGAAAAAGAAGAAAATAAGATTGGTCAAGGCTACAGTCTGTGATGCTTTAATTCCTGATCCAGTAATCTCTGATTAACCTTTACCTCAAACACTGATGAAGCTGTAAACTCTGAAAATTTGATAAACTCTGATGCAGTCTTAAACCCTGAAGAAATGTTAAACTCTGAGCCAATATTCTCTGAGAATCTGATAAACTCTAATGCCTTGATAAACTATGATGAGTTGGTGCAACCTGAGTTGGCTGGTGATAATGCAACTGTTGGTGATGTTGTTGAAGGTAAAGCTGTTGCAGTGCTTATATCTGATTCTCCTGTTTCCACAACTAAGCAAATTATCAAGGAGATTTCTTATGAAAGGGTGAAGGAGCTGGTTGAAGAAGTTAGAAAGGAAATGGAGGCAAAGAAATCTCAATCATCTTCAGTCTCTCCAAGATCAAAGTTCTTCACCAGGAAGAAAAAGAAGACAGTCTCATTTGGTCAAGACACACAAGAACATGCCTCTCAAAGTGAGGTAGCAGTCATTTTTGGGCCAGGCACACAAGAACCTTCAACACAAAGAGATGAAGCAGCCACATGTGAAGTAGATGAAGCCAACAGAAATCAAGGGTACAACTCATAAGAACCTTCAACTCAAAGGGTTGAAGAAGTTGTTAAGGCCTCTGCCCCACAAGAACCATCCAATCAAAGTTTGGATGAAGGCACACAATCAATCAATGAAGATTCTGCTGTCGTGAAGCTGTGAACACAAACTCTGAGACCATTCCATTGGCAATCTCTAATGCAATCACGGTGCAACCACTTTCTGCACAGCCTATGAAAACTACATCAAATTCAACAAGCACTCAAGGTATAAACTCTGATTTTACTTCAGAATTTACATTCTCTGATAGTATAAGTTCAGATTTTACCTTTCCTATTTTTAATGTTGGGATGACCATGAATAGTCCTGAAAAGGGTACCCCTATTCATGTGACTACATACCTCCTTTCTCAGCCATCTCTTATTTATGTAGAACACTGTGATTTGAACCATTCATGTGAGACTGAGGTAAAATATGTGAAATTTTTTTTAATAATGAGAGGCAGATACTAAATCTGGCAAAAGGAAAGGTAGAATTGAGAAAGAAGTTAGTCACTTGTAGTGAACAAAATCTAACTATTAAAAGTTATGATATGTTTGATGTGAGAAGTAATGAGATTACTTTAAAAAAAATCAGAGTGATTTAGGATGTTCTATATCTTTTGCAGGTACTCAAAGTTTATCTGTCACTGCAAACTCTGATGCTGTTGCAACTCTAACAATGTTGTACACTCTTATGGGGAGGACACAAACTCTGATGATCCAATATTCTTGGATGAAGAAATTACAGATCTTTCAATTCCATACACACAGAGGTACAACACAAAGAAATGGCATGTTGATTCTTTTGATGCTCATGAAAGGTTGAGGATGGCTTATCCTGATTACATGGTGGTGGAAAAGCTCAAAGGAGAAATTGAAGCTATTCTAGATTGTGAGATACAGTCTTATGAATTAGGTTTTGATTATTTTTTCCTAATGATAAGTGTAAATTAAATTAGCATTAGGAAGTTACTAATTAATATAGTAATTCTCCCTTAGGTTATTCGAAGTGACAGTCAACGAGAAGAAAGTCAAATTGGGTCAAACTGCTTTTATAAACAAAACCAAATGATTTCTCTCTACATATGTTAGACAAGATTTATCAAAATAATGATAAAATCAAATCTAATTTATATATGTTATATTTTGAGGCATAGACTGAAGATGAACAAATACAGTATTTTAACACTACTTTTACGAGTACAAAAAATGTGTTATCTATTCAAAAGAGTGTTTGTTTTAAAGGTTTTCAAGGGAATATATTTTCAAAATATATTTGTTCAATTTATCTTCAACAAAGTTTTGCCTAGATATAAAATACAGATTTTATCCCGGAAACCCTGAATTGTCCTATTTCTTTGGATAATTTATATTTTAATTTAAATCAAATATTCCTTGGAATGCATAGTCATTATTATTATAGGAATATTATATTTTAATATGTTTTGATTCAAAACTTTAGTCCAAACGTTGACAAGTTCCGACAAATGGCTATCGAGTATTGTTTTGGGCTATAGGGACAACGAAACTATCTTTTTCTCAAAGTAGTATCTATAAATGTTCAAATGACTTGAAACTTGGGGAATGTCATTAGAATATTGAAAAAGAATTTTAGAATTTTTTTCATAATTTTTGGGTGAATTTTATTTTTGGCCTGTATTCCCGATTTCGGGATTGTTTGTTCGGTCAATTAAAAGTCAATGAAGTTCAACTCCAAATTGAGTAGGATTTTGAACATGACCTATTGGGATAATTATAAGATGGTTCCCAAATTTTCATAATTTTTGGTGCATATTTTGAAAAACGTCATATTTCCAACGTATCGTTCGATATCGTTTTTATTCGCTTAAATAATTTACTGAATGATGCTAGCACATTTTTCAAGGAACCCATGTGGGTAAATACAGCTGGGGGGACAGCACTTTTAAGCCTTATCACATGCCTAGCCTTGTCCCCTTGTCCCCTAATTAAATAAATCAAAAATGCTTCATTTTTGGTCTATAAATAAAGCCCTCCCCCCACACCATTTCTTAAGCTATTTAGTGCCAAGTATATGCTTCATATTTCACTTCAAAGAAGCTCTCAAGATCAGTAGGTTTTCATCTTCAAGAGTTCTTGAGTTTTAAGCTTAGTTCTTTCATAGATCTTACTGAAGGGTTTCGGGCATGAAAACGCAGCGGAATTAACGCAAAAACAATAAAAAAATCGAAACCTAATCGCAGGATCCATGTATAAAGTTGGATGATTATGGTGAAGAAGTATGTACCTTACCAAAGCTTTCGTATGCTGTTTCATAGAGGTCCAGAAAGATGAATCACAGGAGTCCTTTGTTGCAAAGATTTGCTCTCTAAAGAAATCCACACGAATGCCCGATCGTCCTACGATCACCGGAGTCGGTACTAGCCAAATTGCTTGCCTCTCTCTCTCTCTCTCTCTCTCTCTCTTTCTCTAGCCTCTCTTGATGTTGAGCAGCTAGGGTTTTTCTCTAAAAACGAAATTACATGATTAAACCCTAATACTATACATCATTATGTATATATAGGGGAGAGAGAGATTTTGGGCCTAACCCTAATCCACGTGGTTTCCAAAACCCATTATGACTTTGGGTTATTATTATTATTAAATCTGAATTCTAATATAATTAATCAAGTCCCACTTAATTAATTCAATAATTAAATTCGAATAATAATAATACTTATTAAATCCGAATTCTAATATAATTAATCAAGTCTCACTTAATTAATTCAATAATTAAATTCAAATAAACAATAATATATTTAAATTCGTAATTTAAATAAACCTCCGTTTTGACGTTCTTTGTGTGTGACCCTTTAGGTTATTATTACGTTGGCAATAATTTTATTATCTAATAATAAAATTATAAACAATGAGCGGCATCTAGTAATACATCATTGCTACCCAAGTAACAATAATAATTGGTGATTCAATTAAACCTTTCGTGAATAATGTTCCATGTAATATAATCCCTTTAACCTTATATTATAGATCAAACTCGAGGCATGTATAGTGTCATCCTCTTCAACGTTTAATCTCGGTTTCCTTGATCAATGAGTAGACTATTTAAACAAATCAATATTTGAGCATGGCCATGCATTTCATAGTCTCACTCAATCAAGAGGCCAATAATATCACTCCTAGAATTGGAGGGTTAAATCTTATATCTATCATTCATATTCCCCATACGATTCATAGCATACCCAATGTCCACCTTTATCATTACCCGGTTAAAGGTAACTTTGAGTGTAATCAAAGTATATTAATTCTCGTGTAGAAATATAATGATTTCAAGTCAGAGGATCATTACATCATTATCACTGTGAGATTTCTTATGACACTTATTAACATGTAGAATCTCACGGCGGGTCTTTCCAATGTCATGTATTGATACATACACTTATGTTCTTGACTTTAGTATCACCATACCTATGACCAATGAGATGTGGTCATCTGTCAACAAACATACTAGTCTTATTGCATTATTACTGTCATTAAATAATAATACTTGACTAGGGAATTTTAGGAATAAAATACTATTCATATAATCTCATTTTTAAGTCACATACTTAAAGATATATATTACGTATTAATATTCCAAGAACATTTATTATTCTTTCAATTTATGACGCAGTAAATAAAGACATAATAAATATTAATTAAATAATCACATAAAACATAATCCTTAATTGTTTTCAATAAAACATTAAAGTATTGTCTCTAGGACACCAATACTAACAATCTCCCACTTGTACTAGAGCCAATCTCTCATGTATCTAATACCCATGGAACTAGTATGACCTTCGTGCTTCTGCTGTGACAAATCCTTAGTCAGTGGGTCTGCATTATTCTTATTAGTATGCACTTTACATATATATATCTCCTTGATCATTAATCTCATTATTTAGGTGATATCTCCTAAGTACATCCCCAAACAATCTCCTTGGCTGCTTCATAAGCATCAATATACTCAGGCTCTATTATAGAATCAACAACTGTCTCTGCTGTGAACTATTCCAGCATACAATATCTCCATTTAGACAAAACACAAATCCAGACTGAGAAATCGAATCATCCTTGTCTGTCTAGAAACTAGCGTCGGTGTAACCTTTTACAACCAGCTTATCTTTTCCTCCATATACCAAGAATTAATCTTTAGTCCTCTTCAAGTACTTAAGAATATTCTTGACTGCTGTCCAGTGACCTTCACCTGGATTAGACTAGTATCTACTCTGACTTAGGCCGATCATTCTTCTTGATCTATCTCTATAGATCTTGATACCTAAAATATAGGTCGCTTCGCCTAACTCTTTCATTGAGAAATTCTTACTCAACCAAGTCTTAACAACCTTCTTATAAACACATGGTTCATCTTCATTTTAAATAAACCCAAACTCTTTGACAGTTTCATCAAAACGAATGTTCCATCTCCTTTAGGCTTGTTTCAATCCTTAAATGGATCGGCGCAGCTTACATACCTTTACAGCATTCTTTGGATCAACAAAACCTTCAGGCTGTGTCATATACACATCCATATCTTCTTCAAGGCTCCCATTTAAGAAAGCGGTTTTGACATCCATCTGTCAGATTTCATAATCATAGTAAGCAGCTATAGCAAGCAAAATCCTGATGGACTTGACCATATCCACTGGTGAAAAAGTCTCATCATAGTCAATACCATGAATTTTCTTGAAACCTTTTGCCACCATTCGTGCCTTATAGGTCTGTACATTACCATCCATGTCGGTCTTCTTCTTGAAAGCCCACTTCCACCCTATAGGTTTTACCCCTTTAGATGGATCAACCAAAGTCCATACTTGATTAGTATACATGGATTCCATCTCAGATTTCATGGCATCCAGCCATCTCTTAGATTCTGGAGTGTTCATAGCATCTTAGTAGGTGAGAGGCTCATCTTCGTCGATAAGCATCACATCACCATCTTGAGTTAAGAGAAATCCATAATATCTCTCAAGCTCATGGCGAATCCTACTAGACCTACGAATAACCTGTGTTTCTTGAGCAGTGTTGTGGTCTTGTACATCCTGCTCAAGTTCCTCCATTGGTTCAATGTTATCTTGTGGGCCTCGAACTTCATCGAGATCTATTATCCTCCCACTGTTTTTCTTCGAAAGCATTTCTCTTTCAAGAAAAACTGTAGTTCGAGCAACAAACACTTTGTTCTCAGAAGGATTATAGAATGAATAACCCTTTGTTTCAATTGGGTATCCCACAAAATTATATTTGTCTGATTTAGGTCCTAGCTTGTCAGAAGTTAAACGTTTCACAAACGCTTCACATCCCCATATTTTCATAAATGACATGCTATGATGTTTCTTAGTCCATATCTCATATGGAGTCTTCTGAACCGTTTTAGTAGGAACTCGGTTAAGTGTATAAGCAGCCGTCTCCAGGGCGTAGCCCCATAAACTAATTGGAAGATCTGTATGACTCATCATCGATCGTACCATGTCCAACAAAGTACGATTCCTCCTTTCAGAAACTCCATTCCATTGTGGTGTTCCGGGAGGAGTGAGTTGTGGTACAATACCACACTCTTTTAATAAACTCTTAAATTCATGGCTTAAGTATTCACCTCCACGATCAGATCGTAGAGTCTTAATACTTCCGCCATTTTGCTTTTCTACTTCAGCTTTGTTTCTTTGAACTTTTCAAAAAATCGGATTTGTTCTTCATAAGATTCACATATCTACTGAAATTATCAGTAAACGTGTTAAAGTAGTAAAAGCCACCTCTTGTCATAGTACGCATAGGACCACATACATCACTATGTATAAGTTTTAATCGTTCAGTGGCCCTTTCACCTTGTCCAGTAAAAGGAGATTTAGTCATTTTTCCAATGAGACAAGGTTCGCATGCTTCGTATGATTCAAAGTCAAACTTATCCAAGTATCCATCCTTATGTAACTTGGAAATGCGCTTCTCATTTATATGGCCTAAACGACAGTGCCAGAGGTATGTTTAATTTGAGTCATTTATTTTAAGACGTTTTTTATTCACATTATAGATAGGAGTGTCTAAATCAAGAACATATAAACCGTTAAATAAACGTGCAACCCCATAGGTAACATTATTCAAAGAAAAGGAACAACTATTGTTCTGAATCAAAAATGCAAAACCTTTCTTGTCTAAACAAGAAACCGAAATAATGTTTCTGCAAATTGCAGGCACGTAAAAACAGTTCTCAAGTTCTAAAATAAGCCCAGTGGGCAATGATAAATAATAAATCCCTACAGCTAAAACAGCAACCTTTGCTCCATTGCCAACTCGTAGGTCGACCTCTCCTTTAGCCAAAGTCCTACTCCTTTGTAGTTCATGTACATTTATACAAATGCGAGAACCACATCCAGTATCCAATACCCATGATGTAGAAGTTGACAAATTGACCTTTATAACATAAATACCTGAATCAGAAGCTTGACCAGCCTTCTTTTTCTTCAGATCCTCTAAATAAGCATGACAGTTTCTCTTCCAATGACCTGGTTTACCATAGTAGTGACAATCACCCTTTGCAACAACACCCTTAGGCTTTAAAGCCTGTTTGGGATTAGCCTTTGGCTTGGGACCAGAAGCAGATCCAATATTCTTCTTTCCCTTCTATTTGCCTTTCCTATTAGCCTTACCTTTGTTATCTACCATCAACATGGCAGCAGGTTCAACCTTTTCATGTTGGTTTCAGTAGTTCGTAACATGGCCAACAATTCAGTGGGTGTTTTGTCTATCTCATTCATATTTTAGTTCATAACAAAATGAGTATAGTTGCAGTTCAAAGATTGCAAGATTAAGTCAATCTGAGCTTCCAAACCAATCGGGAAACCCAAAGTATCAAGATACTCAATATAACCTATCATCTTCAGAACATGTGGTTGAACAGGTTCACGCTCTCCCTGTTTGCAAGCATACAATGCTTTGCTCGTGTCGAACCTTTCTTGACAAGCTTGTCCCTCAAACATTCTTTGAAGGTGTTCAATCATCTCATAAGCATCCATATGCTCATGTTGTTTTTGAATCTCAACACTCATGGTTGCCAGCATGAGACATGCAATATCATTCACATCATCAATATGCTTCTGATAAGCATTTTGCTGAACGCGAGTTGCATTCTCAGCAGGAGGAGAAGGTGAAAGAATTTCAATGACATGGAGCTTACGTTTTTGCCTGAGGACAATCCTCAAATTCCTATACCAATCTAGGAAGTTAGTTCCTGTCAGCTTGTCCT
Organism: Oenanthe sinensis; assembly: GCA_028671895.1. Classification (NCBI taxonomy): domain Eukaryota; kingdom Viridiplantae; phylum Streptophyta; class Magnoliopsida; order Apiales; family Apiaceae; genus Oenanthe; species Oenanthe sinensis. Next base: position 19,123,193 of record CM053807.1, read on the forward strand.
TCTCAAGGGTTGCTCGTACGGAGAAAGTATTTGTATTGTTTGATATTTAAATATCTACAATGTTTAAAATGCATAAAATAAACATTAGATTGTCTGAGTTATTTATTATGTTCAAATGATTATGATATATTCATAATATATCTCCCACTATTTTTATCAAATTAATAGCCCTTACTATTACTTTGGAAAGTATATCCCATAATTCTTTCTAGTGAGCCAAGATCCATATTTCGTCATGTCCTAAGTCAACCACTGAAAGTCCTTAAAAATGATTATTTAGGTAGACAACAGTTGTCAATTATATCATATATAATTCTTGGATAGTTTGGTGAACAACGATTGATCTTATCTATCTAATAGACTTTTAACCAAACTCTATGCTTCTAAGTTCATAATGGTTGAATATAACCGTTTATTTTCACCTTATTATGACGACTCAGTTAAGTTAGACCCAATGATACAACGACCGAATATAACCGTTTATATTCGTCGCATCTCACCACGATAGATAGGAGTCCCCTGCCACTGACAGTGCTTCCCCTAATCGATCTAGGATTCGATGAGTGTTCATTTATTGGAAAGCATCCGAGTAAAACTTAATATTTTGTTAAGGGGTTTAGAAAATTTATAGCGATCATGATCACTTCATAAAGAGATCCTCAATTTTTCCTTGAACCAAATATTTCAAATTGACATTTTAAATTGTTCATTTCCCAGGTAGATGGAGGATACCAATGGTCACACTTAAAACCCATCAACCTTACGAATACACATATCCGCTTTTGTCAGAAAATCCCAATTATAGATATCAAAATCCATATTTAATTCCGTGTTTTAAAATCCATATTTCATAAACACAAGAATCTCATGATCGTTTGTTAATTTTAAAATCTTGAATCGTTACAGATTTTATCTTTCTTAAGCATACATGGCATGGGTGTCGTATCTAATACATACATCATTCCAACACATACATATCTACACATGCATTCATATACATATATGTATTGTGCGTAAATTAAACGTGTTTGGTTATGGCCCCATCCTATGTGATATTTCCAAACTAATGGAATTATCAAGGTCAATCTATGGTGGTTTCTAATACTACACTATTACATGTCTTTATCTTCTTCATTGCTCCATCATCTGGATTGCCTCCTAGCTTCCTTGCTTCCAAGTCTCCATTGAACAATTACATTGAATAATAAATACATCTATTCTAATGAAATTACAAGAAGAACTCGAGTTACATTCGAGATTAACAATTACAATGAATAAACGACATGCAAGTCGTATTTAGAAACCAAAACCATAAAACAAAACCACTATCATATGGGTCTTTAGGCCATAACCATCCATCATGTTATCACATAACACATGTAATATATCTCAGATTATATAAACATATCTGAAAGTCATATTACTAGTCATATTTGTAATAAGTAGATGACAACTCAACTCAGGTAAGAAAACGAAGTAAATAATAAATATTGAAAATAGAGGAAGAACAAAAAGAAGCCAAGACATGACAAGACAAGACAGAAAGACCACTACAGCAGAAATGAGAATCAACATTGTAGTTAGTCATCCGTGAACCAGACCAGTGCACAGGGTGTCAACAATGTCAGTGAAGATTCGTCATCAAAAAGTTCAAGTGGTTAAAAAGGTTATTGTTGAAGAACAGAAGAGTCTTATCTACCTCAAAAATAGTCAAGCCTTTAATTTAATTCTCTATTAATTAATTAAATTAATTAGTTAATTTAAGAAATAAATTAATTCTGAGTGAATTAATTTACTAATTAAATTAACTAATTAATTTAATTAATTAATAGAGAATTAAATTAAAGGCTTGACTATTGTTGAGGTAGATAAGACTCTTCTGTTCTTCAACAATAACCTTTTTAACCACTTGAACTTTTTGATGACGAATCTTCACTGACATTATTGACACCCTGTGCACTGGTCTGGTTCACGGATGACTAACTACAATGTTGATTCTCATTTCTGCTGTAGTGGTCTTTCTGTCTTGTCTTGTCATGTCTTGGCTTCTTTTTGTTCTTCCTCTATTTTCAATATTTATTATTTACTTCGTTTTCTTACCTGAGTTGAGTTGTCATCTACTTATTACAAATATGACTAGTAATATGACTTTCAATCTCCCCCTATTTGTTGTTAAACATTTAACACACAAATTCCTAGAGGATAACTCAACTAACAACTAAGAAAAAAATACGACATTTAAGAACTGTAAATAATAAATTGTTTTCTGGATCATATAATACATTTCCAGATTTCAATTATGAAAGATAAATATAAGGTAGATGTTCCTCTAGACTGAACATATTTAACAAAGTTCTATCTTGACTTACCTATCATTACCAGCTTCAGAAGTATCAACTTCACCTTCTTATAGTGTTTAACTTTTGTGACCAGGTGTCATTGGTACGTCTTCAGTGGCTGGTTTCTCTGGTTCAGATTCTACATTACCAGATTTCTTGAGTGAACTTAGAAATGAAAGATGTTTGTTCCTCTAGCACTGAACATATTATACAAGTAGTATTATCTTCATTTCTCAGACTCAACACTCCTCCTCCTTAGGATGGCAGGGATGAAGTCTTGTTCTCTACTTACCATATATCCTCTGTTTCTCCAACTTCTGTCTTCTCTTCTCTCCCAAGGTGAATTCATTCTCCCCTTACGTGAATTATCCAACCAATTTAATAGAGGTAACAACAGACATGGCATACATACAGCATTAAACCATCGCAGATATAAAAAATGCAAACTATGACATGTTATGCATTTTAGAAAATCCAGTTAATCCTATATACAAGAATTTTTTAAAATCAAATGGATCCAATCCAAGCATGTTGTTATATACCCCCTTTTCAACAATGGAGTAATCCTCTTCTAGTAAAAGTCTTTGTTAAACAATTCTCCCATTTGGATCTTGTTCAACACTTTTCCCTTTTTGGATCTACTTCTCCCTTTTTGGATCTTGTTCAACAGTTCGAACTGTTCAACACTTCTCCCCCTTAGTTGAGTAATCCTCTTCAGAATCCTTATTAATAGAAGAAATTTCATCCCCCTTAGTTGAGTAACATTATAAATCTGTAACAGATAATTGGGAATGGGATTTGGTAATTGTGTTAGTGTGTGATTTTACTTTGTGTTTCTCGCAAGTGTTTCGCTCATATACTCTCTAAGTGTTTCACTCATAGAATATATATTTTCACTCTTTCTCACTTGTGTTTCACTCTTTCCTTACAACACTGTTTCTCTCTCTCAGTACGGATGACACAATCGTTTGTACCTGCAAGAAAGATCACCATAGCCCCTTCAAGAGAGGTCATTGGTGGTGCAATGGGGTTTCGTAAATCCCCGTCCTCAATTGAATCCATTAAAATATTTGACTTTGAAAACTGAATTGCTTCAGGAATAGATTCAATGAGTTGCTGATCATATAAGATGATCTATTCCGTTAGGAATCCAGATATGTTCCATCTGGGGAGGGAGACAGGGATCTATAATTTAGCAAATGATCCAAGTTTCCTCCTTACGCCTGTGAAGGCATGTTGATTCAGTCAGAATCATCAATCATCCTTCCTTCCTTGATATGGAAGTTTAGAATAATTGCTTCCGTCAATTCATCCTTAGTGTGTGACAATCCTTACAGTGCATTTGAATATATACATTTATGGTTTGCAGTGTTTGAGAGTGTCTAGATGAAGTTGACTCTTTACAAATGGCCTTGGCTGACAGGCCGAATTCAATAGACTCACTCTGTTGAGAGAATGAACCTAGTAACAGTTTTGCCATTTGCAAATCTATACCCTTTTGGGAGGATATAAATTAGTTAGCAGTTGCCTTGGTTTCAATTACATTCTAACTAGAGGCAGAGCTGCTGGAACACTCATAGATACTCCTCTTTTCTAGTGCACTAGAGGCACTTACTCTCTTACCCTCTTTAGTTGATAAAACTTTTCTTTTTAGGGGTTTAGTAGATGAAGTTGTATCTATTTGAGTGTTTGTGGTTCTATGATCTGTGTTAGAGATTGTAGGTTTTCAATCCCTTGATCTTGTCCTATAGCCACTGAGGGCTCAATATATCAATTGTATATATTTTTATATCAATTGATTAGATAATATATCAAGATCGAGATTATCTGCTTTACCTCGAGTCAATTGCTCTTGTTCGGCAGGACACAGATATGCTTTTATTATTAGTGACTTCCAGATAAACAAAATATATATATTATCACTAACAACAAAAATCATAATTAATTGCAATGAAACAATAACAAATTATCAAACTATGATAATTAATAATAATTTCAAAAAGCAAGTAATTATTCTTTTAATATCTCATCGTATTAAAACTATGAAGCTAATTAACATTTAATTGCTTCAATTCATAATTTTAATAAGATAAAATAATCTTGCTAAATACTAAATAATCATAGGAATGAAAATTAGCATTTAACTTCATACATTATATCAGAGATATATGTAAGCTCGAGAAAGTAGATGTAAAGAAATTCACAAGTCCTTTAAATATTGACATTTAATACTTAGGATTCTTAGAACAATTTCTCGTAGACAAAAATAAATTTTTAAAAAATAAAATGAAATAAACTATAAAATAAAAATATGCCAATTTAATAAAAAAATAAACACAAAATAAAAACAAACTTACACACATATAACGAAATTTTCTTTAGGATATATATCCTTTCATAAAATGCGGGAAAAAATGTATCTGAGAAGAAAGTTTCTATCACTTATGAATTTCCTATAAGACAAATTTCCCATAATAAAATGCAGGAATTTGTACCAAAGAAGAAATTCAATTCTCTTAAGGAATATATATATATATATATATATATTTATAGTATGAATGCCAATTAAATAAAACTGTACAAAACTAAAAATGTTGCATGTACCTCTCACCTGGCACGCCTTGCAATGTGTTCCTAGAATTTATCTATTTAGGCTTACCATCAGCGTGAGTGTCAGTGGTGTGCTTGACTCATTACAAAGTGCTCTAGCTGACGAGCGAATTTCAATGGATTCATCCTGTAAAAAGAATGATTCCAGAGACAGTTTTATTGCCTTTTCAGCTCTGCATCCTTTTGAGAAGATGCAGATGAGCTCACAGTTACCTCAGTTATATACTCCTTTTCTTCTCTGGAGGTAGAGCTGTGGGTGCACTTCCGACATCATCCTTATTTGCTGCATCAAGTGCAGTATCTCCCTTATCAACCTCTAACTTAAATGAGTTCCTTATATCTCCAGGGGTTAATTTATGGAAGTGGATGAATTGGTGTTTGGTACTATGGTCTGGGTAAGAGATTGATGGGTTTTCAACCTCTTGGCCAGTTTCTAAAACCACTAGGGGCTAACTGGAAAGAACGAATCGAGATAAAAAGATAATCGCCTTAAAATTCCAAAACATATTTTTCATCCCAAAGAGAAGGAAAAATATAATAAGGAATAGTAATAGATTGCATTAAAGTACTTTTAGTAAAAAGAGTTTTGTCAGAACTAAAGATTTATCAATTAAAAGCAAGATACGAAATTTCCTTTAAGATACATATCCCATAATAAAACGCGGAAAAGTTGTATCAGAGAAGAAAGTTTCTATCCTTTATGAATTTCCTATAAGGCAAACTTCCCATAATAAAACGCGGGAGTTTATACCAAAGAAGAAATTCAACTCTCTTACCAAATTATATCTCGATAAAATGACTCTTTTCCTTTATACCTTAATACTGTACTATTTGAAAATAGTTTTGCAAACCATCCTTATCAGATAGAGGACTATGATTTTCCGACTCATAAAGCAATTATGATATTCATCATTTTCGTCCACCTGATATTATCCCTAACTTAAAATAGAAAATTTCATTACAATAGGGGTGGATGTATTCTTAGCAATACAGTATAAGGCCTTCAAAGCAACAACCACTGTTTAGGTACTTTGAATCAATGTGCAACAAACATTGAAACAAGTGTTTGAAAACAAATCATTTTACAAATGGTTGATACCTAGAAGTAAAAACAATTTTGGAAATATTTCTAAGTATATAAAATATTGAGAATTTTATATACGCATAACTTAGAAAATACTTCCGTTTCAATATTAGTGTTTTTGAAATATGCATTGATTATTTAGATCAGTAATTCTAAATAATTTACTAATATTAAAAGTGTCACAATTATTTGTAACAAAATATTTAAAAATATCAGAGAAAAATATCAAAACAATTAAGCAAGATACCATTAACTGATACTCATAAAATATTTATCATACAAACAATTATGCTGCATATTATTTTAATTCATTTAAATTATGAGACTAATATGACATTGAATTGTCTAACATCATAATTTAAATCAATTAAGATAATATACAAACTTATGCTAGAACACCTAATTACCACATATGCATATTACATTGTAAACATGATAATTAAAGTAGTAGCAATAAGCACGAGGTACTGGATTTCAGATAAATTCACAAGTTCTTTAAATATGGAAAATTTAATACTTGTGAACTCATTTAAGAATTCCTTACAGATGAGATTTCCAATAAATATGCATATAAATAATATCTCAACTTCACTAACCAACTTAGACAAAATGAATTTATCAAACTGTTTAGCAAATATCTGCAAGTTATTCTACTAAGGACTACTCTCGATATAAATGATACCTAGTGTCCATGCGCTTGTTCCGTGAGTGGTGAAGAGATTATCCAGCAGAGTTGATGGAGTTTGACAGCTTCTGGTAATTACCTCACTGTCTTTCTTATAACCTGCATTATCTATATCTATATAGCCAATTAGGTAAAACCTGGTATCTTTAGGGTACCTGATTCTTAGAATTGGTAATTCCTTAAGATATCTAACAATTCATATCTTAGCTATAAGATTAGATTCTCTAGTATCCACGTGGAAACTTACACATAGGCATATTGAGAATAAAATATATGGTCTTTATGCACAGTAGACCCACATATAATATAATCATGGTATACTTGCACTAAACATTATGTGTGTGTGCCTTGTATTCTAGAGAGATATGTGTATAACGACTCTAATATTAAATCATATTCAAGTAATTATCAGTTAGAGTGTCATACTATGTCCTTGACGATTGCTTGATCTCTTACCTCCGTCATAGAGAGCTTGTGAAAAGAATGATATACAAATTCCAGTGGATATGAAACTTCAAAGTCCAGGAGTTGTTGTACATCAACTTGTTCAGCCCTAATAGTATCAAGTCTCGTCTCTGGTGCTTTAGTTAGATCTTGAAAGTCCCGAAGATTCTGTTTCCATCATCGTCGATACCTTCTGTAGCAACCAGTTTGGCTTTGTCCCTCATAACAATGCCGAATTTCATCCAGTCTCTGAAAACCCTTACAGTACCAATTACAACTTTGTCTTGTGGCCTGGGTTCCAGATTCAGTAGATTCTGCCTTCGAACTGATTGAGATCATCTTGCATTGCAATCACTCAATCTGGATCAATCAGTGCTTCTTCAATCTTCTTTAGGATTCCAACTGTTTAACAATTGTTCTTTCCCGAAGAGTAACCATTTACTTTGCATAGCACTTCTAGTCTTTACTCTAGTATCCGGATCACTAAGAACTAGACTCCAGGAATGGCTTTGACTCCAAACCCTTTGTCTCGGCAGATATGTTCTTAATGTGTTCCTTTGATCTTCATTGTGTTGAGTACGACTAGTAGATCCTTCTTTTCTTTTGCTCCCCCTGAGTTGCTGCTAGGATGTGTTGAAGATCCTTCACCTTGTTGAGTGGATTCTGTTAAAGTCCATGAGTTATGTAGATTCACTACCATTTCCACTACTAGGATCTGAATCATCATCATTAACATTGATTCCTTCTGCAACCTCAGTTTCATCATCAATATCTGAATATGACTCTGACAAGATGTCAAGCTTCACAGATTCAGAATAAACTTTTATTTTAATGCTCGGGAGCTTGGTGTAATCGGACGACACATTCAGACTTTCAATCACCTTCTGATTTTACATCACATCTTACTTGAAAGCTTTCGACTTCAATGAGTAGCCGAGGACAATTGTTCCATGAGCCTTAATTTCAAACTTGCCAAGGTGCTCATATAAATCTTCAATAAATATCAATTTCCTCCAAACACACGAAGGAGCTTTAGTGTTTGCTTCTGGTTGGCCATTAACTCATGATGTCTTTTCACGATCTTGTTGAATGAAGAAGCATGTTATGTTAATCGCTTCAACTTCAAAGTACTTTGCTTCCAACTTGATCTGCCTGAAGTGATCAATCACCATATGTGATATATTATCTGTTGAATGCACGAACATCACCAATTCACTCTCAGTTGAGTGATCTTCCATCTTTCTTGCTTGAAATCAAACACTTTTCTATTTCAATGCTTTTCCAGAAAACCCTTAATAAAGAATTCCCTAGTGGCCTATAGATAGTGCTTAAGTCCGTCGACAAGAAAGATATTTCCAGTGATGACAATTCCAAACTCATGATAGCCAAGTCCCTTGTACATCCTTTGCTGTCATCTCCAAAGGTTACCGTTGGGTAGGCTTTCTCAATCAACTGTAATAGTAGAGCTTCAATGCTAGTAATATGCCTCGAACAGTAAATGTCACGAAATCACATAACTTTTGACTTTTGTTTCATACTCTGCAATCACAAATGATTAAGCTTCTTGGTACTGAACTTAAATTGAGTCCAGATGGGTTAGAGATATTACTTTCAACAGTGGTAACAACAGTTTCAACCTTAACATGCACAAACTTATCTTTGACTGATCACTTCTCATACACAGCAGCCTTGACAAGGTAGTCTTAAGGCTATGAGATTAGTGATTCCAACCTTTCTTAAGGTGGACTAGCAGTCTTTACCTTATTGTGATTATTATACATGCTTTGCCTAAGATTATGCAAGTCCTAAGATATGCATCTTCAGATTTAAACGATCAAGCATGAAAAATAAGAGCACATGGTAAACATTCAGCTTCAATGCATTATAGATAAGAATTATGCAATTCAGGCATGTTATGCATATTAGAAAATTCAGTACTATCTACTTTAACCATTTACACAATTGTGACAGGTGTCAAGTAGATTTACAGATATTCAAAAATTTTCTAAAAGAACATGGAATAGAAGAACTAACAATTTAATTACTAATTCTGTCTAATCCATTTATGTGTTGTCTAACATTTTAATTATCTCTAATTACCTAAGTCAGTTTTTGATTAAGTCTCGAATCTACAAATTTTACTGACTACTTAGATAATTCTACCATCTCTTATCCTTCTACACCTTAACAAACAATACATGATAAGATCTGACATTTAAGTACAACTATGTGAGTGTGAGCAATTCATATGAAGATACTCACCTGCTTTTAATCTCAGCACAGTCTCTGTCATCATTTGTTTGTTCAAGCTTCTTGAATATTGTAGCACAGCCCTGATCTTGTCTTGCTACTTTTAGCCTCATATGTTTCTTCAGTTGTGACCTCTAACGATTCTTAAATCCGTTTTGTATAAGTACAAAAACTAGAATGATCATTAGAGTCAGAAAAAAAATCTTCAGAGTTCCCCACTAATAAATCTATCCTATCTTTACATTTGAGCAGTTTGTGGAACTATAACATGAACAGTCGAATCATCCACAATAAAATCCAAATGCTCCGGAATAAACTTACTAATACGAAATGACCACTTTCCTCGAAACCGGGTCATATGCTCTGGGAATTAATTCTGAGCCAAAACGGAGAATTTTCCAACTACAAACCTTTTTTGAAAAATGGACCAAGTTTTAATATCTTTAGATTATAAATTAAATCTATATAAATTTAACTAATAAATTTACTTAAATTAAATTTATAAAATAAATTCATTTAAATTAAGTTTATAAAATAAACCTTTTTCAAGTTAAAATAATAAACTCATTTAAATTAAATTCACAAAATAAATTTATTTTAAATAACATTTATAAAATAAATTTATCTAAATTTAAATTTATAAAATAAAATTATCTAAATAAATTTAAATTATAAAAGGAAATCTATTTAAATTTAAAGAATAAATTTATTTAAATTAAAATTTATAAAGTAAACTTATTTAAATTAAGTTTATAAAAGAAACTTTTTCAAGTTTCAATAATAAACTCATTTAAATTAAATTCACAAAATAAATTTATTTTAAATAACATTTATAAAATAAATTTATCTAAATTTAAATTTATAAAATAAAATTATCTAAATAAATTTAAATTATAAAAGTAAGTCTATTTAAATTTAAAGAATAAATTTATTTAAATTAAAATTTATAAAGTAAACTTATTTAAATTAAGTTTATAAAACAAACTTTTTCAAGTTTAAATAATAAACTCATTTAAATTAAATTCACAAAATAAATTTATTTTAAATAACATTTATAAAATAAATTTATCTAAATTTAAATTAATAAACTAAATTTATTTAACAAGGCCTCTAGACATTCAGAGTTTAAACAACTTCGGTACCCTGAGCTTCACTGGACTGCGGATCTTGATTTGTATATCAATCAGCTTGCTCTGATACCAATTGTTGGGTCCCAGAAGTATCGTAGAAGGGGGTGAAAGGCATAGGTGTACTAACTTGTAACACTTAATTACTATGTAACTCAACTAAGTAAAAGATAAAACAACAGCAAAACAAGAGAAACTGAAGAAGCACATGGAATCAATCAACTGAAGAAATGGTAATGATACTTGGTAACTACAAGTAACTAATTTGGTTAATCAAGGATGCATAAGTGAGAAGAAGTTCAATCTGAGTATTGCTCATGCCCTAACTTATCTAATGGAGAATCAAATTAATGTCAAAGAAGTATCAAGAAGACCAAAGTGACTTCATGTACTGTATATCAACATCTGGATAATGTAAAGGTTAATCAACAAATGAGAACTGACATTCAGAAGCAAGAACCCCTACAAGACTAGTCACTTATGAACCAGACCATTGCATCAAGTGTCAGGACATTGGAGGCAAGTTCATGTCAGTAATAGAAGATCTCATTTGAATTGAGTGAGGAAAAGAAATTGAAGAAGCTAGGGAAACTTGCTCATAAAGGTTAATCCTCAATTAGTCACTAAAGAAGGTCAACATTGGATGTGTGCATATTTGCTAAGGCAAATGTCGATCCACAGCAGATCGAGATGCGGGTCGAGATTTATAATTGAAGTAAAACATTGCAAAGGCAAATCTCGATCCACGGTAGATCGAGATTCTCCCAGATCGAGATCGAGATTTTCACAGATCGAGATCGAGATGGGTGCAGGCGAAGATCGAGATGCGGGTAGATATGTAACATTTAATGTTCAAGGGACAAGTGGCTTATTGTGAACGGTTGATCCAGAGTTGTTGGGAAAGTACTTTTTGTTGTCGAAGTCCTGATTGGGCCACGTACACAAAAAGGACAAGATCAAGACTACATGACATTATAAAAGCAGCACTTTGTTTTTATTAGTAAGGGGACTTTTCATCATCTCTATATTTCAACGATAATTTTTAAAAGAGAGAGCATTTACTGTAAAACAAAAAGTGAGAGAGAGGATCAGTTGAATCTAGCTTTAATTGCTGTATTTATTGTTCAACTGATCATGATGCTTTTATGAATGTTGTAGCAAATCCTTCAATGAATATAATGACATATTCTTGAAATTCGGTGTCATCATTTATTACCTGCATATTGTTTATTCTCTCATTATTTTTAAACAGTTGTATTCACCCCTCCCCCTCTACAATACTTTGGACCTAACAATTGGTATCAGAGCTCCTGTTAAACAAATCTAACAGAGATCCTATTGTGTTGTTTGAGTTGGTTCTTGAAAATCCCAGATCCATTTTTCTCTTGAAGTTTGTGCCGAAAGTTTTTATTTGTTTCTTCTTGAAAAAGTCATAGATCTAAAAAGTTCTGAGTCATGGTGTAAGGAATATTTGTACAAAATTCCAAAACATTGTACTTTAGAGCTTTGTGGATTTTCCTGTGGTCAAAACTGGAATCAACTGATTGACTAAACAAAAAGGACATTTTCGAACTTCTGTCAACTAGGAAGTGGACAACTTTTTGTTTGGACTTGAGAAAGTGGTGGACCCTGCTACTGTTCCTGTGATTAGAACTAACTTGCTTGAATCTTAAGTGCAAAATCCGTTGGATATTAAGTGTTGGATATTTAAAGTGAGATAATTAATTTTTCAAGTAAATACAATTTATTGTAATTTGAAAAGTGTATTATCTTAATTTTAAACTTTATTAAAATGGCTGCCGCACACAGATTTAAGATACCTCCGTTTGATGCACAACATTATGACGAATGGACCGGAAGGATGAGAGCTTACCTTGAATCAATAAACAAGGTATACTTGAGAATATTGGAAAACGGTCCATACATACCCATGAAAATTGAGCCAGAGCGAATGGAAGGAGGGATACTAATACCATCCCGGTCTGTTCCTAAAGAGGAAATGGAGTTTTCAGACGCAGATAAAGAATTGGTTGGTATGGATGCGTCGTTACGCAACGTCATAATTGAATCCCTAAACTCAGAGTACTATGTTCAGATAAAGGGATTAAAAACAGCTAAAGCCATGTGGGATAAACTGGCTGTGGTGATGGAGGGGACCGAGGAAGTTAGAGATAATCACAAACGCATTCTGATATCTGAATATGAATCGTTCAGATGCGAACGAGGAGAAAGCGTAGCGGATGTTTACAAACGTTACAGTAAATTGCTTATCGAGCTGAGTATAAGAGATAAAGTCTATCCACTAGCAGATTCAAATATCAAGTTTCTCTTGAATTTGCCTAAACATCTGGAACACAGGATCACTGCCATTCGAGAGTCAAGAGACTTGAAAAATACTTCTCTCGAAAAGCTGTATGGTGTTTTGAAGACCTACGAGCTGGAGCAGGAACAAAATGACAGAAGAAGATCCTACAATAGTGGAGAAAACAAAGCGGTAAGTGAGTCTGGACTTGTAGCTGAAGAGTCTGCTGTAAAGGCACTTGCAGCTGTCTCATTGAAAACTGCTAATCCTGAAAGGGTGGTATTAGACATTGAAGATCCATCCGAAGAAAGTGAGGATGAATACTATACCCTTGAAGAGCTGGACAAATTAGAAGACAAGTCATATGCTTGTATTGCTCGAGAATTTGCTCATATCAGCTTCAGGAAGCAAAGAAGTGGTAAAGGACGATTTGGTAGTTCTTTCAGCCGAAGAGGCAGCAGTAGCAGCAGAGGCAGTAGTGTAAGTGGTCGTGGAAGTTACAGTGGTCGAGGTAGCACATCTGGTAGTGGCTACAGACCTAACCTGGTAGACAAGAACAAGTTCAGATGCTACAACTGCAATGAATTGGGGCACTTCGCAACAGAGTGCAAGAAGCCCAAGTACGTTCATCCCAAGGAATCCTATGCTGATCTGAAAAAGAAATATGATGCCTTGGTTAGCAAGCAACAGAGGGGAAGCCGGGCGTATGTTGTGACTGAAGGGAAGGGTTGGGACGAGTCTGATGAAGATGAAGATCAGGAGCTATGCAATTTCGCTTTAATGGAAAAATCTTCAGAACAATCAGAGGTACCAATTCTAACCGTAAATGAAATGTCTATTTCTGAGTACCAAAATGAATTAGCTGTCATGACTAAAGATATGTACAATCTCCAACTAAATCTAATTGCTGTTAATGAGGAAAATGCTAAACTCTCCCTTAAGAATAGACTTCTCGAGGCCAGGGTAGAGGAATTAGAATCAGGAGAAAGTAAAGAAAGGCAGTTAATGAATCAGGTAGACGTTTTAGAACACAAGCTTAAGATTAGGGAAGACCTTAACGAAGAACTTAAAAATGAATTAGCTGAGCTTAAAATAACATGTCAATCTTTTAAAGAAGCCGCTAATAAAGTTTTCGTAGAAAGGGACATGTACATGAAACTGGCAGGCAAGAGTAAAAATGAAAAAGTAAACATAGGACTTGACTACACACAGAAAAAGAAAAATAGGGCTGCTGAGTTGTTAGAGCCAGTGTTAGTCAAAGAAAATGTGCCTGAGGTTTTAATGGATGTTAGAAAACCTATCTTTAAGCAGTTTGAGCCCAGGACCATAGATCCTGTTGCTACTAAAATTGAACAAGAAATTAAAATTGAAAGAGATTCAGAAGAAAAAGTAGTAGAACCTACAACTTCTAAGAGAGCGAGTAAGATTGCTTATGCTAAGAGAGGTGTAGGAACCAAGGAGGCTAAGACGGTGTCATATAAACAATGGGTAGCAGGGTCAGACCAAATGAAAGCACCTGTAAAGGCAGTTAAAACTGAACCTGCATCTGTATCTACTTCTACACGAGCTAGAAAGGCATGCTATATCTGTAATCAAACTGATCATTTGTCTTACTATTGCCCGTTCTATGTAGAGGAAGAAAAATATGTTGGTTGTAATACCATGCCTGCAACTACTGCTTTGCCTAACATGTATGCAAATCATGCCAAATGCAATAATCCAAATTGTATGCCATGTGCTGTAAACATCATGCATGCTTATTTTAATTTAATGAATACTGCTAGCGCATCTGTTGAACATACATCTAGTAGTAGTAAGAAAAAGCATGCGGGGTCAAAGGCTAAGACTTCAAGTCCTCCTAAAGTTAGGAGTGACCAGTCTGCTCCTAAACCTGACAAATCAGTCAAGGTTGACAAGGGAAAAGACAAAGTCAAGATGGATGCCCCTGATGGCAACAAGGCAAAGCCTTCTGTATCTGAAAAGAAAAAGGAAATTATTGATGTCGGGCCCAAACATCATTGGGTTCCGAAGAACACCTAATCTTTCTGGATTTGCAGGGCAGTGAATAGGAAAAGAGTAAAGTCATATGGGTGCTGGACAGTGGAGCATCGAGGCATATGACCGGCAATAAGTCCCTGCTAACAGATTTGGTGTTGAGAGCCGGCTCCGTGGTTACTTTTGGAGATAACAGCAAAGGTTACACCAGGGGATATGGCAAGATCGTTTGTGGAAATGTTATCATTGAGGACGTGTCTTTTGTGGAAGGATTGCGACATAATCTTCTCAGCATTAGTCAGTTCACCGACAGGGGTTTTGACGTCAACTTTGGGAAGCATGATTGTTCGATTCGAAGCAGAAAGGATGGAAGCCTTGCTCTCAAAAGAGTAAGGAAGTCAAATTTGTTCATAGCTGACATGAATTCTGCTGATCAGTCTGAAGTCACGTGTTTCTACAGCAAGGCTTCTGCTGATGAAAGTTGGCTATGGCATAAAAGATTATCTCACCTGAACTTTAAAGCAATGAACAATCTCGTAAGGAGAGAATTGGTGAGAGGGCTGCCGCAGATGGAGTTTACTCCATATGGACTCTGCGAAGCATGTGAGATGGGAAAATCAAAAAGAGCCTCGCATAAGGATAAACAAGTGAATAGCATTACCGAGCCCCTACAACTTCTTCACATGGATTTGTTTGGACCCGTTAATGTTATGTCAATGTCAAGGAAAAGATATGCGCTGGTAATCGTCGATGACTTTTCCAAATACACATGGGTGAAGTTTGTGACATCGAAAGATAAAGTGCCACATGAGATCATTAGACATGTACTGGAAATTGAAAATGTAGCAAGTCTGACTGTGAAGACTATCCGATCTGACAACGGGACAGAATTCAAGAACTCAGTGTTAATGGATTTCTGCACATCTAAAGGGATCAGACGACAGTATTCAGCACCGAGAACACCGCAGCAGAATGGGGTGGTAGAAAGGAAGAACAGGACACTGGTTGAAGCAGCTAGGACAATGCTGTATGAGTCAAAACTTCCTTTATATTTTTGGGCTGAAGTAGTTAGCATGGCTTGTTATACACAGAACAGAACCCTGATTATAAAGGACCATAATGAGACGCCGTATTACATGATGAATAAACGAAAACCATCTATCAAGTACTTTCACGTATTTGGTGCCAAATGCTTTGTGTTAAGAGACAATGCACAACTTGGAAAGTTTGATGCCAAAGCAGATGAAGGGGTTTTCATTGGATATTCTCTTGAAGTAGTAGCAGCGTACAGGGTGTTTGTGCTTAATGATCGCAAGGTGGTTGAAAGCCTTAATGTCACATTCGACGACTCAAAGCTCCCTTCTATACAAAAAGAAGATAGTGAGCCCACTTCCCTAAGATTTGAAAATATGGATATTGATGAAGTGGATACAGTTCCTGAGTCTGTAGTGCGGGGTAGTGATCCAACTATAAATAATGAAATTAATCAAGAGTCTAGTGTTTCGCAAATTCAAAACACTAGGGCTGATGGATCACCTTCCGTCAGACCTGGTACTAACTCAGGGGGAGTCAGTATGCACTCAGGGGGAGCAGCTCACTCAGGGGGAGCCAGTACTAGCTCAAGGGAAACTAGTGAAAGTGCTTCTAGACTAAGTCACCTTCACTTACAAGATCAAGTTGAATCATCAAGAACATTTGCTAGGGATCGCACTTGGAACAAGGACCATCCGTTGGAGCTAATTATTGGTGATCCAGAAGCCGGAGTGACTACTAGAGGAAAATCTAGAGCTGAAATTGCCACTGAGAATGAATGTCTATACTCAGTGTTCCTTTCCCAGATGGAACCTAAAGTGGTGGAAGAAGCTCTAGATGACGCTGATTGGGTGATTGCTATGCAAGAGGAACTCAATCAGTTTGAAAGGCAGAAGGTGTGGAAGCTGGTACCCAAACCAAAGAATAGATCTGTTGTTGGGACAAAATGGGTATTCAGAAACAAGCTGGATGAAGACGGACTTGTAACACGAAATAAAGCTCGCCTGGTTGCTAAGGGTTATACTCAAAGAGAAGGAATTGATTATGATGAAACCTATGCACCAGTAGCAAGGCTAGAAGCAGTAAGGATGTTCTTGGCTTTCGCAGCACATCATGGTTTTAAAGTCTATCAAATGGATGTCAAGAGTGCATTCTTAAACGGTGAACTGGATGAAGAGGTGTATGTCGAGCAACCTCCCGGGTTTATCGACAGCAAATATTGTGATTATGTTTATCGACTCTTCAAATCAGTATATGGCCTTAAGCAGTCTCCGCGGAAGTGGTATGAAACTCTGTCAGACTTCTTACTAGAAAGTGGTTTCACCAGAGGAGTAATCGACAAGACGCTTTTCTACAAGAAATGCAAAGATGATCTAATAATGGTGCAGGTATATGTGGATGACATTATCTTTGGGTCTGCAAATGAGAAGCTGTGTGCTAAATTCGCAAAGTTAATGCAATCAAGGTATGAGATGAGCATGATGGGAGAGCTGACGTTCTTTCTGGGCATTCAAGTTAGTCAGAAGAAGGACGGGATATTTATCTGCCAGACCAAGTACATTCATGATCTATTGAAGAAGTATGGTCTCCAAGATGTATCACAAGCTAAGACTCCTATGGCAACAGCCACGAAGCTTGACGAGGACAAAGCAGGTAAACCTGTAGACATCTCAAGCTATCGAGGTATGATCGGCTCACTTTTGTATTTAACTGCTAGCAGACCTGATATTATGTTCTCTATGTGCCTATGTGCAAGGTTCCAAGCGGATCCTAGAGAGTCACATCTCATAGCCGTAAAGCGTATTTTTAAGTATCTCAAGGGAACATCAAATCTCGGGATTTGGTACCCAAGAGATACAGGGTTTAATCTTGTTGGCTATTCGGATTCAGATTACGCAGGTTGTAGAATAGATAGGAAGAGCACTTCAGGAAGCTGTCAGTTCCTTGGAAGAAGGTTGGTGTCTTGGCAAAGCAAGAAACAACACACAGTATCTACCTCGACAGCTGAAGCAGAATATATTGCTGCTGGAAGCTGTGTGGCCCATATACTATGGATGAAGAACCAACTCAAGGACTACGGTGTGGAAGTATCTAAGATTCCTATCATGTGTGATAACACAAGTGCTATTGCAATGACCAACAATCTTGTGGATCACTCCAGGACCAAGCACATTGACATCAGGTATCATTTTATTAGAGAGCATGTAGAAAATGGAACTGTAGAGTTGCATTTTGTGTCTACTGAACATCAAATAGCAGATATATTCACTAAACCTCTAGACGAATCAACATTTTCTAGATTGGTTGGTGAATTAGGGATGCTTAACACCTTTTAGTTTTGCTACCTATCTGTTATAATTCAGTTTGTGTACATATTATTGTTGTTCATGAATATTCATAATTAATAATGTGTACTTAACTTCATAAATGTATGTATTACATCTCATAAAGGGAAGTTAAAAAGTTTCATGAAATTAATCTTGTGCTGATCTGTGTATCTAAATGATTAATGTCTAATAATGTGATAGGATTTAATGATATACTTAATTTTGTAATTCATGATTTATTTGCTAAATTCCCTGTCGTTTCAAAATTGTAAGTTTCTAAAATGGTGTGAAAATTTGTGGTGAAATCTTGTGAATTTTACATATAAATGTTTAATTCACATAATTTCATTAAAATTTTCTAAGACAAATCTCGATCTGGTTCTGGATCGAGATCGAGAACGACTTGTGAAAATTGGTTTAAAAAACTGTCAAGGTACATCTCGATCTATCCACATCGAGATGTAGATCGAGATGCGGATCGAGATCGACATCGAGATGTAGATCGAGATGCGGATCGAGATCGACATCGAGATGTAGATCGAGATGCGGATCGAGATCGACATCAAGATCGACATCTAGATGAGGATCGAGATGCGGATCTCGAGATCGAGATGTGACTTGTCTTTTCAGTTACTTCTTTTTAGGCGTGCAAGTATATATTATAGCATTAAAAAGGCTGTTCATTATTTATATTAACTTTCTTTCTCTCTTTCAAAAGCTTAAGCTCTTCATATACACACGCGTATACATACATTACCAGAGTTCTTTTCCCTGCCATTACATCAAGTTTTCTTGTGATTTTCTTAAACAAAAATCACTAACTGTTACTTAAAAGCATCAATAACTAAAATGAAACTCTGCTAAAATTTTGTTTAAAGCTGTTGAACTTCTTGTGTTGTTTTTAACGTCATTACTGTTCTTGCAAATAGTTCTTTAGTTTTCTTTTCATTCGAGTGAGTTTGTTTTCTGTTTCGTGCTTTCTTATTCTTAAGTTCTTTTGTGTTCTTGAGCGAAATAGTTGTGGGTACTATTGTTTAATCCTTAAAGTGCAACTTTACCGCCGTGTTTGTGTTTTTTTTGTAACGGCTGTTCACTTTAATTTTCGAAAACTCAACCGTCAATCATTAGTGGGGAATTAAGTGGTCAATAGTGGTCAGTTAATTTGTTTTAATTTGTGTCACTAATTACGTGGGGTAATTAGTGGGGTTCGTGTACGTTTTTTTTGTTTAAATTTAGAACTTGTTCTCTAAAATTTCCATTGCAAAACCATTTCAGAACATTTCTTTTCTAAAACACAAATTTAAAATGGCAAACCCAAATTTCACAATTCCCAAGACCAACTTTGTTAATCTCTCTGCTGATCGAGCAACTGGTAGATTTATTCACTACCAGTTCTGGATTGAATCCCTCAACAACACATCAATCATAAGTCATGCTTTAACCGCCTCTCCCATCCTGAATGTCGAAGCCCTTCAAGCTGCTTACTCAACACTAGAGATTCAGGGTGGAAAAGCAAATCCAACAGGCCTATCCTTTACTATTGGTGGTGCCAAATATGAAGTCAGTCTGCGGAAGTTCAATGAGTTACTCGGGCTTCCTACAGAAGATTATGCTCCAGAACCCACTATGGAGGATATGTTGCAATTATTCACGGAGATAGGTTGTCGCCCTCCCACGGGTCCTATCAAGGTAACAAAGGTTAACACCGGTATGCTACCAGCTGAGTGGGATTATGTAGTTCAAGCAATTCAACGCTGCATGTTCCCAAAGGACAAAGACTACAGGCCAATGAACAACAGCTGTCGGGTAATACTATATGGAGTGGCAAACAACAGGAAGGTGAATGTGGGCAAACATCTGTTGATTCAGTTGCTTGAGAGGTGGGCATTGGAGAAGAATGCATCTAGGAATCCGGAAGATGGTCCAGTCAAATGCTGGATGCCAAGATTTCTTCAGATGGTTCTGGATGACGTCCTTTCAGAGGAACACAGAAGAGTATTTCAAGGCTCTGAAAGGATGGCATGTTTTGATATGACTCTAAAGAGTATCTCCACCATGGAAACCCAGCAAAAGTCAAGACTTTTTGAGTTGCGCCTGACTCCTTACTTCCAGGATCTGCAAGATGAGTATGCTAGGAGGCATGCTTCTCAGTTTACTGCAGTAGAAGCTGAGAGTAGCGGTAACGAAGCTGAAGGTGGAGATCAAGTGCCTAGAAATTTGGAAGAAGCAGGTATGGATGTTGACATAGCCGAGGCAAATGTTGCAGAAGCTGGAGCTTACAAGGATGATGATCTTCTGAGTCAGGTACCTATTCTTGCTGATCTTGATCAATCATCCATTCAACCTGTTTTCTATAGCCGTGGGCCTGAAAACCCCCAGGCTCTATCCCAGGCTGCAAGCCCTTCTGTTCATAAACGTTCAGCCAGCCCTAAAACTGGTGATAAAAGGAAGGAAAGCTTATCTGAGTCGAGTGATTCGAGTGGAGGGAGTGTAGGAGTTGAGAGAGTAGTCACGTCAGCAGCTCTGCCACCTCCAAAGAAGCAAAAGGTGGATTCAAACCCAGTGGCAACTGTACAACCTGTTAAGGCTAGTTCACCTCTCACAGCCACCACACCTCACGCTGGTGGCTCTCCTCTCCAAAACATTTCAACACATTCGCACTCGCCTAGGCATGTTGGTGAGAGTCAAGGAGGGGGTCCAGCTCAACAGCCAATAGGAGCTGGCCCTACCTCCTCTGAGTGGTCCGCTCAGGGCTCTTTGAGCAATTTCTCGGAAGGGGAATGGCAAACTGAGACTAGCACTTCTGATGCTATGATCTCAGGAAGTTTTAATGAGGAAGAGTCTGTCTAATCCAGTACGAATGACGCTTCCTCATCTAAATCAGAAAACAAGTTGCTCGCAGAGCAACGACATCTGGTGACTAGTGGGTCTACGCCTCCAGAACAGCCCAGCGAACCAGAAAAGGTTCTTGGTGGACAAGGGGATGACATGGTCATAACGCCATCTCCTATCGTAGACACAACGCTTAAAGGCTCAGTCTCACTGACCGATATCGCCGACCAACTCACCGCTAGTCCCCAGCGTTTAGTGGATGAGGCTCTAGTACTGTTAGGCTCTAAACACGAGGGAGAGACAGGGATAGTAGATCCCTTCTTTTTAGGGATCTTGAGTGAAACAGAACCCGGCGAGAGTAAACAGTTTAACCCAAGCCAAACACCGTCCCCTAAATTGCAGGATCTAGTGAAGAAAGTGGAGGCTTTGGAGGCTGGAGTTGCTGGTGTTACTGCTGCTGTCTCTTCTCACTCTGGAAGATTGGAGGTTGGAGCTCAGTTCATGGAGAACCTGATTGCCGTCCAAAATCAAATGATTGACAAGATAAACAATTTTGGATTGGCACAGGTGGAGGTTGGGAGGTCAGTAGATGATGTCACTTATGGCATGTCTCAGGTTTGGACGAAGCTGAATGTACTACTTGATGCTGTCTTTGGACGTAATAGGGCTGGACCTGGTCCTTCAACCGGTGGTGGTGGTGACGATAATAATGATGATGATGCTCCTGATGAGGATAACACACCTAAGGGGGATAAGGAGGATCAGGGTCTGAAAAAGCTGACTAGTAAGGGTCCGGTGATCGAGTCCTCAAACAAATCTGGTGAAAAGGTGGAGGAGGCTCAACCGGCTCTTAAGGACAAAGGCAAGCAGAAGATGGTAGTTGAAGAAGAAGCTGAGAAAGAAACACCTCTCGTCGATGCATTTATGGGAGACTTTATTGAAGATTCTGATGAGGATGAGATGGATGTAGAAGCCTTAGTGGCAAGGAGGTCGAGACTCGAGCAACGGGCAAGAGAGTGGGAACAAGAAAGAGGTCTAAATCCTGGCGGATCTGGCGCAGGAGTTGCAGGTGATGCAGGAGACCACTCGGTTGCTGACGAGCATGTCCCAGAAGAAGAAGTTGATGAAGCGGAGATGCAATGAGAGATTTTCAGGGAAGCCAGAGAAAGAGTAAATGAAGAAGTACTACAAGGGATAGTTGAAAAAGAACTAATGGCAAAGGAGAAGAGAGCGGCTCAGAAAACTCAGCATGAGTATGAAATGAAAAAGATCAAAGATCCTAAGGTCCAGGCTGACATAAGGAGGGAAGGTCCCGAGTGGGACAAGGCTAGAGAAGCCTTAGCTGGACCAAGAGCCTATGCTCATGACTCAGAAAGATTGAGCTTTCTTCTTCATAAACTAGAAAATCTAAACCCTGGGCTGCTGAATTATCTAAATTGTATAAGACAGGGATGCACCTCCGTACAAGTCATATTCAAGGAGAAGGCATGGAATTTGATGATCACTTGGACACCCATAACAAAAATCGGGCCGTGTATGGTCGATGAAGCTTTCTTCCATGAAAGGGGTGCAAGTGAACTGGTAGAATTCGCTCACAAGGTAGACACCTCTGTCAAGACTGGAGTGCTGTTTAAGGAGAAATTGTTGAAGATGGCTGAAGACAGAGGGGTTGATATTATTCTAAATCCCTACCAGATCAGATATGTCCATGACAAGGTCTTGAGGATCATAAATCTGCATGACTCGAAACTAACTCCGAGCGGAAATATGCTGAAGGCAGTTGCAAAGCTAGTCCTCTCTAAGGGTTTTCTAACAAAGGAAAAGAAGCTGGTGGCTAAGGACTTGGAGAAGCTAATAAGAAGGCAAGACGCTAGATACAAGTTTCCTGAGGCTACACTACCAGTGGTTAAGAAGGAACCTGAAGACTATGCATTCGAGCAGCAAGACGAGGCAATAAGGGAGCATGTGCAGAGATACGGAGATCCAAGAATAGACATTCCAGAAGAAGGGGAAATAAGGGAGGAAGCTGGTGTAGTGGCTGGTGCAAATGTCAAGTTTGTCAAAAGCAAAGCTGAGAATGAGAATGATCTACTGATCTATACAGACAAGCATCAGGTGGAAACCGTCATTGAAATCAAGTACGACATCTTTGTAGAACACATTCATGAAACACTGTGTATTATAAGGGAATTGATTGATGAGATGGATGATGTTGACGAGTTTGATCAGGATTATCTAAGGGTCACGTTTGATAACTTCTGTAAGAGAAGACAACATCTTGATATTCAGAGGCTACAGCAATGCACCACCGCTATTGTCATTGGATACCCTAAGCAACTGGTTATAAGGAAGAAAGGGGAAAAGGGGTACCCTGACAAAGTCACGAAGCTGAGGTTTGAAGACATTCCCACGAAGCTTACCACTCGCAGCATGGTTGAAAGGTGGTTGAGGTTGTTTCGAGATTACAAGATCAGAAATCATGTGGAAGCAGAAGGACTTAATCTTCTCAAGAAAAGAATGGATGAAGACTGCAACCCTGAATTCATGAAGAAAGAAAAGGCAGCCAAGAAGAAAGCTCGTGAGGAAGAGGAGCGCAAGAAATAAAAGTTTTAATGTATTATGCTTGTAATGTTTCTTTGCGTTGTAATTAGTTTTCTTGTTTTCCTGCATTGTAAATATATATTATCTATTTTCTTGTGTAGTGTAAGGTAGAAGTTAGTTAGCAAAGTGTCTTGAAACTGGTTTATATTAGGCGTCAATTATTTCGCGAAGTTCGGCGGTGGTAATACTGCTAAAAGGACTTCAGAAGGATAATTGAAGATTGAGTGGACCGTGCTCTTAAAGTACTTAGAGAAAATCTCTAGAAGAGCATGAAGCCATTTAATCGAGCCAACATGTGTCCAATTTTGGCACTTGAAGTATCAGTAATAGACATGAAGGTAATTAATCAAGCCAAGCATTATGCAAGTTGACATGATCTTTTATGAATGTTATTTTATCTTTTTCAGTCCCTGGTTAGTTGAGTTATCCTCATTGTGAATTTGGTTGTCATTGTTAGACAATCAAATAGGAGGAGATTGAAAGGCATAGGTGTACTAACTTGTAACACTTAATTACTATGTAACTCAACTAAGTAAAAGATAAAACAACAGCAAAACAAGAGAAACTGAAGAAGCACATGGAATCAATCAACTGAAGAAATGGTAATGATACTTGGTAACTACAAGTAACTAATTTGGTTAATCAAGGATGCATAAGTGAGAAGAAGTTCAATCTGAGTATTGCACATGCCCTAACTTATCTAATGGAGAATCAAATTAATGTCAAAGAAGTATCAAGAAGACCAAAGTGACTTCATGTACTGTATATCAACATCTGGATAATGTAAAGGTTAATCAACAAATGAGAACTGACATTCAGAAGAAAGAACCCCTACAAGACTAGTCACTTATGAACCAGACCATTGCATCAAGTGTCAGGACATTGGAGGCAAGTTCATGTCAGTAATAGAAGATCTCATTTGAATTGAGTGAGGAAAAGAAATTGAAGAAGCTAGGGAAACTTGCTCATAAAGGTTAATCCTCAATTAGTCACTAAAGAAGGTCAACATTGGATGTGTGCATATTTGCTAAGGCAAATGTCGATCCACAGCAGATCGAGATGCGGGTCGAGATTTATAATTGAAGTAAAACATTGCAAAGGCAAATCTCGATCCACGGTAGATCGAGATCGAGATTCTCCCAGATCGAGATCGAGATCTTCATAGATCGAGATTCTCCCAGATCGAGATCGAGATTTTCACAGATCGAGATCGAGATGGGTGCAGGCGAAGATCGAGATGCGGGTAGATATGTAACATTTAATGTTCAAGGGACAAGTGGCTTATTGTGAACGGTTGATCCAGAGTTGTTGGGAAAGTACTTTTTGTTGTCGAAGTCCTGATTGGGCCACGTACACAAAAAGGACAAGATCAAGACTACATGACATTATAAAAGCAGCACTTTGTTTTTATTAGTAAGGGGACTTTTCATCATCTCTATATTTCAACGATAATTTTTAAAAGAGAGAGCATTTACTGTAAAACAAAAAGTGAGAGAGAGGATCAGTTGAATCTAGCTTTAATTGCTGTATTTATTGTTCAACTGATCATGATGCTTTTATGAATGTTGTAGCAAATCCTTCAATGAATATAATGACATATTCTTGAAATTCTGTGTCATCATTTATTACCTGCATATTGTTTATTCTCTCATTATTTTTAAACAGTTGTATTCACCCCCCCCCCCCTCTACAACACTTTGGACCTAACAGGGGGGTTGAATGCGATACTGACAACAATTTAAAATTCTTTTCAGAATTTGCGGAATTAAGTTATTGCTTTAGCTGAGGGTTAGAGTCTTTGTAGTGTTTGGGAGGCAGACTTACTAGCTTTCTATTTTCATGATTAAACATTTAAGATATAGAAAATTAGCAAGTAAGTAAACAAGATTCAAGTTAAATACGTATATTAAACTTGAAAGGGTATTACAATATTCGGTAGAATAAACTTTAATTCCTAGAACAAATTTGACATGAATTGTTCTACTTTAGGAATTAAAATCAAACCAGCACAGAAAGTCTGTGAATATTACAATGCAGACAAATTTCTGAATTTGAACTGATTTTTCTACTCACGAATTATGAAGCTCAAGCCTCATATTTATAGAGGTGGAAAAGCTAGCATGACCTTTCTCACTATGACTTTATTTAATGAAATTAAGCCTTGTATGACTCTTCAGAAAGCTGGGCATGACTTATTTCACTCGGTATGACTTTCAGAAATTCGGTATGACTTTCTGAAAATTCGGTATGACTTTTTTTATTAATTAAAAAATCAGTATGACTTTTTAATATAATAAAAAATACCTCGGTATGACCTTTTCTTCAAAAAATTCGGTATGACCTTTGAATTAATTTATTTCTTAAATTAATTAAAGGATTAATTAATTTAGAATTATTTTAGAATGACAGAAGATAGAAGCTGGAAGCTCAAAGGGATACAGGTTTGTTTAGAATGCAGTGTACAAGAGTCAGAATCCAAGATTGAATATTTGACTGGGTACATGCAGTGGTGAAAAGAAGTATAGTCTAGTTTAAAGAGTCAGATTATTTCAGTAACAGAGGTACTTCTAATTGCAACTGTAGAAACAGCCAAACATGCCTGACAGTACTGACTTGAAGAAAAGACGGAAAAAGAAATGACACAGAAGAAATGCAGAGTCATATATTCTTAAAAGTGGAACCCCGGTTGGAATTGATTTATCATTTCCAAGTCAAAAGGAATTCGATTCCAAACGCTCAGGAGACCGCAGCTTAAAGCGTAAGGATTTATTTAATTAATTAATATTTTATTTATTTAGTAAATTATATTTATAAATATGTAATAAAATTAGATATTTATTTTTATAATTTCTGAATTAAATTTATTATTTATTAATCAAAGATTATAAGCTGTGCGGGTCGAAAAGCATTTCTACGGAGCCTATCCATATAAGACGAAATAGGCCCCTTTCAATTTAATTTTGGTAGGAGAATTCTTCAACCAATCACAGGCTGACACTTGTCCAATCAAGTGGAAAAGAATTGAATTGGCAGGTGAATTGAAAGTCATACCGAGAGAAATGGAAATGTCATACCGAGTGAATTCTGAAATGTCATACCGAGCAGAATTTGAAAAGGTCATGCTGAAGCAAGTGGAAAAATGTCATACCGACCAGAATGCAAAGGTCATACCGAATTTTCTGAAGAAAAGGTCATACCGAGGTATTTTTTATTATATTAAAAAGTCATACTAATTTTTTAATTAATAAAAAAAGTCATACCGAATTTTCAGAAAGTCATACCGAATTTCTGAAAGTCATACCGAGTGAAATAAGTCATGCTCCGCTTTCTGAAGAGTCATACAAGGCTTAATTTCATTAAATAAAGTCATAGTGAGAAAGGTCATGCTAGCTTTTCCACTTCTATAAATATGAGGCTTGAGTTTCATAATTCGTGAGTAGAAAAATCAGTTCAAATTCAGAAATTTGTCTGCATTGTAATATTCACAGACTTTCTGTGCTGGTTTGATTTTAATTCCTAAAGTAGAACAATTCATGTCAAATTTGTTCTAGGAATTAAAGTTTATTCTACCGAATATTGTAATACCCTTTCAAGTTTAATATACGTATTTAACTTGAATCTTGTTTACTTACTTGCTAATTTTCTATATCTTAAATATTTAATCATGAAAATAGAAAGCTAGTAAGTCTGCCTCCCAAACACTACAAAGACTCTAACCCTCAGCTAAAGCAATAATTTAATTCCGCAAATTCTGAAAAGAATTTTAAATTGTTGTCAGTATCGCATTCAACCCCTCTTCTACGATACTTCCGGGACCCAACAATATCATATAATCATATATAATAAATTTCAAAATTTCAGAAAATCAAATAAATTTCAGAAAATAATAAATCGCCGTTTTGGGGCCTGTAACCTCGTCAAACGGCTTACAGGCGCGAAGCTGACGTTGTCAGTATTGCTCAGTAACACGATTCCAGTCATAAAACACATATCATTTGTGAAAATCGGACACTGGACACAGATTTCAGAAAATCTACCGAAGCCGTTTCAGAATTCGTATCGAATACGATTTCCATAACCAGAACAAACATGTATCATATACATACAGCAATACACACAATCATCCCATGATTATACAACACATGAATATCATATATTCAAAATCATATAAAACATATATATCAAGATATAGTCATGGCATATCATATATATGTTTACATACATCGAAAAACTGTTAAAAACACATAACCAAATCATCCCATTATACACGTAGCTCTGATGCCATTGAAGGGTTTCGGGCATGAAAACGCAGCGGAATTAACGTAAAAATAATAAAAAAATCGAAACTCAATCGCAGGATCCATGTATAACGTTGTATGATTATGGTGAAGAAGTATGTACCTTAACAAAGCTTTCGTATGCTGTTTAATGGAGGTCCAGAAAGATGAATCACAGCAGTCCTTTGTTGCAAAGATTTGCTCTCTAAAGAAGTTCACACGAATTCCCGATCGTCTTACGATCACCGGAGTCGGTACTAGCCAAATTGTTTGCCTCTCTCTCTCTCTTTCTCTAGCCTCTCTTGATGTTGAGCAGCTAGAGTTTTTCTCTAAAAACGAAATTTGATGATTAAACCCTAATACTATACATCATTATGTATATATAGGGGAGAGAGAGATTTTGGGCCTAACCCTAATCCACGTGGTTTCCAAAACCCATTATGACTTTGGGTTATTATTATTATTAAATCTGAATTCTAATATAATTAATCAAGTCCCACTTAATTAATTCAATAATTAAATTCGAATAATAATAATACTTATTAAATCCGAATTCTAATATAATTAATCAAGTCCAACTTAATTAATTCAATAATTAAATTCAAATAAACAATAATATATTTAAATTCGTAATTTAAATAAACCTCCGTTTTGACGTTCTTTGTGTGTGACCCTTTAGGTTATTATTACGTTGGTAATAATTTTATTATCTAATAATAAAATTATAAACAATGAGCGGCATCTAGTAATACATCATTGCTACCCAAGTAACAATAATAATTGGTGATTCAATTAAACCTTTCGTGAATAATGTTCCATGTAATATAATCCATTTAACCTTATATTATAGATCAAACTCGAGGCATGTATAGTGTCATCCTCTTCAACGTTTAATCTCGGTTTCCTTGATCAATGAGTAGACTATTTAAACAAATCAATATTTGAGCATGGCCATGCATTTCATAGTCTCACTCAATCAAGAGGCCAATAATATCACTCCTAGAATTGGAGGGTTAAATCCTATATCTATCATTCATATTCCCCATACGATTCATAGCATACCCAATGTCCACCTTTATCATTACCCGGTTAAAGGTAACTTTGAGTGTAATCAAAGTATATTAATTCTCATATAGAAATATAATGATTTCAAGTCAGAGGATCATTACATCATTATCACTGTGAGATTTCTTATGACACTTATTAACATGTAGAATCTCACGGCGGGTCTTTCCAATGTCATGTATTGATACATACACTTATGTACTTGACTTTAGTATCACCATACCAATGACCAATGAGATGTGGTCATCTGTCAACAAACATACTAGTCTTATTGCATTATTACTGTCCTTAAATAATAATACTTGACTAGGGAATTTTAGGAATAAAATACTATTTATATAATCTCATTTTTAAGTCACATACTTAAAGATATATATTACGTATTAATATTCCAAGGACATTTATTATTCTTTCAATTTATGACGCAGTAAATAAAGACGTAATAAATATTAATTAAATAATCACATAAAACATAATCCTTAATTGTTTTCGATGAAACATTAAAAGTATTGTCTCTAGGACACCAATACTAACACTTACACCTTACAAGCTTAAACACCCATATACTTGCACTTTAAACACACCAACCATACAAGTCCGTTTGGCTACCCAAAGACCTCATTCCCACAGCCCTTAGACTTGTCTAGTTGCTCCTAAAGTTATACCAAAAGTTCACTTTCCGGCGATTTTCCGGCGACTTTTTCCGGCGACTACTTTTTGTGTGTTTTGGCTTCGAAATTGACTTTTTCTCTTGATTTCTCCCTAGATCTCAAGGGTTATAAGTTGATTCCATTTTTATATGTTAGTATACATA
This sequence comes from Oenanthe sinensis, assembly GCA_028671895.1. Classification (NCBI taxonomy): domain Eukaryota; kingdom Viridiplantae; phylum Streptophyta; class Magnoliopsida; order Apiales; family Apiaceae; genus Oenanthe; species Oenanthe sinensis. The sequence continues at coordinate 19,152,977 of CM053807.1, forward strand.
TTAGGCAGATTATAAATAGATTTGTGCTTGCTTGGTTTGTTTGTTAGATCTATTATATAGTTAGCCTTGTCTACGATTTATATAGTTACATGCTTTAATTGTTTGTTCGTTGTCTTCTATATAAATTGTGGTAATCGTTGGAAGAGATTTATTTTAATGATTTGTGCTTGTTGGTTTGTTTGTTAGATCTATTATATAGTTAGCCTTGTCTACGATTTATATAGTTACGTGCTTTAATTGTTTATTCGTTGTCTTCTATATAAATTGTGGTAATCGTTGGAAGAGCTTTATTTTAATCTCTTGCTCTTCACAACCAAGTTGTTGATATCCTCGGTGTAGGCTTCCGGGATTAATAACGACTCTAAGTTACTTAAGTTCCGAGTAGAGACCGATTTGTATAAATCTCATAAAGAGGTATAAGCAAAAGGACTCCTTGTTGAATTTGGTAATTAAACTAGCTTCTATTCCAAGTTGAGACCCACTTGTATAAGTCTTATTTAGAGGCATAAACAAAAGGACTCATTGTTGATAAGTTGCAAGTTAACTCATTTTATTTCCGAGTTGAGATTTCATTCGTATAAGTCTAAATTATTAGACATAAACGAACTTCTCCTTGTTTGAAATAAATAGAGTATTAATCTCACTTAATTCCGAGTCGAGACCAATTTGCATAAGTCGAGATACGACATAAACAAAAGGACTCCTTGTAGAACAATTAAGTGAAAGAAACTAACTTATATTCCGAGATAAAAATACTCGTATAAATCTCACTTAGAGATATAAATGAAACTTTCTCTCGTAGAATATTTGTCAAGTTTAAACTCACCTTAATTCCAAGTAGAGACCAATTTGTATAAGTCGAGGTACGACATAAACAAAAGGACTCCTTGTTGAATTATTCGTGAAAGAAACAAACTTATATTCCGAGTTATACTTTTTCGTGTAAATCTCACTTAGAGATATAAACAAAGCAAACTCGTAGAATATTTATAAGTTTATTCTTTAACTTCGAACACCGAGTTAAGAGTTATTTGTATAAGTCGAGGTACGACATAAACAAACCTAACTTGTTGAGTTCTTGGAGTTAATCCAACTTCGATTCCGAGTTTGATACTATTCATATAAGTCGAGGTACGACATAAACGAAACATCCTCGTTGAATATTGGTGGTATATCCGGTGTTTGTTTAAAGGTCATAGTTTAGTTGTTTTAATTTCCAAGGCCTTATAAACAACCCACTCATAAAACGTTCTTGATCCTGTTCAAGTCACAATATATTTGGCTTAGTTATTTTCAGCCTTATATATCCTATATATATTATATTATATATATATATATATATATATTTAATTTAAGTGCTTGCATTCATACGCTTTACATATTGCTTTGTACTTTAGCATACGCACTTAAATTACTGCATACACGTTCACACACTCCGTGTGGTTCGTCCTTCTAAAGAAGTGACTTACCCCGATTCACATTTATATATTCTGTTGCTTCGGCTATATTATTTATATCTGTTTGTTTGTTCCCGGTCTAGTACAGTAATATACTAGTCCACCAATCTTCTTTTCTTAAACAGGGTTATTAAGTCGCAGTACTAGTTGTCTAGACTTTGTTAGTGAGGTGAAGTGAAGTGAAGTGAGGTGATCCTTGTTCTAAGACCCAAGTCCTAGGCACGCCGACGGGAAGTTGGGTGTCTCTGCACCGAGAGGAAGAGGAAAGACCCAAGACCTAAGATCTAAGATCCAAGACCTACAGAGGGTTAGAGGAACGTAGTCTACGCAGGGTTATAATTTATTTTTCTTACTTGTATTTGAGGAGGTAACGGGAAGTTACGCTCCAAGATAAACTTGTAAGGGTTCTACTTAGATTGTGAAGAGGTAGCGGGGAGTTACGTTCCAAGATTAGTCTAGTAGGTTTTTGCTATTGTATTTTCAGGAGTTAACGGGGAGTTAAGGTCCGAGATAAATACATAGTGGTTGTAACAGGCTTCTCCGCCGCTATAAGGAGTGAATATTTTTATAGTGGGAAAATCTCGAGTTCAGGGAGGGACTCGGGGACTGGACTAGGGGTGAGCGGATCCGTTTGGGGATTGCGCCATCGCAAACCAGGATAAAAATCTTGTGTGTTGTGCTCTATTTCTTTACACTCTTTTAATTTTCGCATTTGATTTACTAGTTGACTAGTAACATATTTAAAAGAGAAGAGAAAATTTTAAAACACCAAGCTCTAATTTTTAAAAGGGTATTAAGCTATTCAACCCCCCCTTCTAGCTAATACCCCATCCTTACGGACCTAACAGTTGGTATCAGAGCAGTGCTTTTGACTGTGTTCCGTGGCATTTTTTAGTGCCTACGAATGCGACAAAAAGTTGATCTTTTATGGCGTATTTGAGTACCATTGGTTGTGGTGAAGGTCTCTAGAGTTCGAGACCTCCTTTATTCGACGACACCAACTTTGCTACTAAGAAAACAAGATTTAGAATTTATGCTAAATCCCAAGGTGTCAAAGTGTGGATGGCTATCGAGGACGGTGTTGTTGTTCCGGCTAAAGTAGTTGACGATAGTGTCATCGAAAAGAAAGTCAGTGAATACACCCGCGAAGAAGAAGAGTTAATGAACATAGCTACTAAAGCGGAGATGGACTTAACAAGTGCACTTGCAAAAAAAGAGTACAAAAGAGTTAACAACTGCAAGTCGGCACAAGAAATGTGGAACAAATTGGTTATTACCTACGAGGGAACAATGGATATTAAAGACTCTCGAATGGATACTCTTATCCAAGAATACGAGAACTTTAAACTCCTCGAGGGTGAAACCATCATCGATATGGAAACAAGATTTACTCGGATTATCGATGAACTTGCACAACTCGAAAAAGCTTTTTTGATTAATGAGAAAAATCAAAGGGTGTTAAAAGCTTTGCCTCCGAGTTGGAAAGTTAAAGTTACCACTATAAAAGAAATGCATAATTTAAATGCATATACCATCGATAGTTTATTCGGCAACCTTCATGCATACGAAGAAGACAATGCTCCGGATAAGCCTCTTCCTAAGATTGAAGAGAAGAAGAAAAGTATGGCTATAAAAGCAATACTTATCGATGAAGATGAAAACGACGACGATCTAAACGAAGAGTTAGAAAATCTTGACGAGCAAGAAATTGCTTTACTAACGAGACAACTCCGTCGTGTTTTACAAAGCAAAGCTCAAAGATACGGAAAAGGTTTTCTTAAATCCGGTAACCAACAACGAGTTTTCAACTCTAAGGGTATACCGAATTATAAAAATAATTTTCCTAGTACGAGCTATGCCAAAGGCAAAGGTGTGCAACAACAAGCAAATAATGCTTACAACAATAACTCAAAATTTATGAGTAATTATACACCTAAGCCTAAAGAGGCAAATCCCGAAGAAAATGTGAATGTTTGTTTCGAATGTAAACAACCTGGTCATTTTAAAAGGGAATGTCCAAATTTGTCTAAAGGACAAATCCTTGTTGCTGAAAGTGGATGGGATTTAAGCGAGGATGAGGAAACTCCGGAGAAGAATGAAGAAATTGTTAACCTCTGCTTAATGGCAATCGGAGACGAAACTGCTCCTACGGAAGCCTCCACTTCTCTACAAGATGTAATATCTAAACCAGTTTCAATTTCATCCTATAGTAGTAATGCTATTTTATCTAAGATTGATCATTATGACATGGATATTTCTGAGCTTAGAAATCTGGTTAAAGATTTGAAAATTGGTTATGATGAATTGAATCGAAGCTATACCAAGACCAAATCCGAAGAAGACAAATATGAGGATTTGTGTCTCCAACTTCAAACAGAGGTCACTAGTTTGACCGACGTACATGTTAAAGACATGGAGTACGTTATTAACATTCTCTCTCTTAATGAAAGCTTGAAAATCGAGACAAACGAAAAGGATGATCAAATTCGTACTCTAGTAGTTGAAAATACGTCTCTGATTCGACAAGCTGAAGAGATTGAGAATGATAAAATTCATTTAGACGAATGCAATCGTGAGCTCCACGTTGAGCTTTTAAATTTGAAAATTCAAAATGAATCACTGATTCAAGAGAATTCTTCAAAATGCAATCGTATAAATGACCTCGAACAGTCTCTTACGGGAGATCGAAAGGAAGAGCTTCATGAAGCCTTAAAAGAACAAAAATTTGACTATCAACTTCAATTAATGAGTAAAAACATTGATTATGCCAAACTTAAAAGTAAGGCAGATGTTGAACTCGAAAGTCGTCAAAGACTTGTCTCGGAATTAGAAACGATGATGTTGGAAAGTCAAAGGCTTAAAGATGAAAACCAAAAGCTCTTATCTCAAGTCATGGATAAAGAGAGTTTCTTGATCAACAAGATTAATACCTTGGTCAAAGAAAATGAAAATCTTGAAGCCACTTTGAAACAATTCACTAAGGGCAGTGCCATCTTAGAAAGAATGGTATTTGGCACCCGGGAATCAATTACTCGTGAAGGATTGGGTTATGAACATAATGGTCCTCCTAAAAAGGAAGAACATAAACCTAGACCTTCGATTAATACTACACCTAAGTCACCTACACCTATGTGTACGTATTGCAATGTAAGTGGACATACTCGTTTATATTGCAAAGCTATAGAAGGTGAACTTAAGGGGAAGTACAAATGGGTTCCTAAAGGATCAACCTCTAAAAATAGAAATGATAAGAAATTATCACAAAAGAGGAATGACCCTAAAGCGAATGTTCAAAGTCAATCAAAGTTTTAGTATCATCAAGAACCAATAATTTATGGACCAAGGAACATGAAAAATGTTCATCCCAGCTCTAGTACAACTAAAAAGTATAATGTTCCTCGAAATAGTACTAAGACTCAAAATTCTAACTATCATAGTTAAATTCATAACTTAAATGCAAATATGTCTAGGAATGCAAATTATCATGCTAGATCGAGTCATCTTGCTAATATAAGTCATAATGTCTATCCTAGGACTTCGAATACTCATGTTAGAATTAATAATGCGAATTATAATGCCTATGCTAATTCTAGAAATTCGAGTATTACCATATTCCCATATAGTAAGACTCATAATCATGCTAACTATAACAAATATATTCATAGAAGAAATCCATATCATATCTCTGCTAGGAATGAAGCATCTAGAAGGTTGTATGATGATGTGCAATATTATCCCATGCCTAGATTTATTAATGTTATTTCACATATGCCTTATGATGTACTAACCCAAAGACCCTTAAGACAAAGGGGTACCAAAAGGTTTAATTGATTTGTTATGCAGGTATGCCTTACTGCTAAGAAAGATGTGTGGTATCTTGATAGTGGTTGTTCCCGACATATGACCGGTAATAAGTCATTGTTGAACAACATTAGAAAGGTAGCCGCAGGAAGTGTAACCTTTGGAGACAGCAGTAAGGGTGACATCGTTGGCATTGGGGATATTGGAAATGAACAATTCAAAATAACAAATGTACAATTAGTCACGGGACTAAAATACAATTTGTTATCCATAAGTCAACTATGTGATAATGGTTGCAAAGTCGTTTTTCGTTCATCACATTGTTCTATTTACAATGTAGATGGAAGACTGGCTCTAAATTGTCCACGTGATAAAAATGTATATAGGTGTGACACTACGAAATATGAGAATGTGTGTTTGGTTTCCATTAATCAGGATCCATGGTTATGGAATCGTAGGTTGGGCCATGTTAACATGAAACTCATTAAAAATATATGTTCGAAAGAACATGTACGTGGATTACCGAAACTCAATTTTGTCAAAGATCATATATGTGAAGCTTGTGAAATTGGAAAACAAATTCGAGCATCTCATAAAGCTAAATTCATGGTGCCTACTTTTAGACCACTTGAGCTATTGCATATGGATCTTATCGGACCAGTCCCAGTACAAAGTCTTGGAGGAAGTCAATACACTCTCGTGGTAGTTGATGATTACTCTCGATTTACATGGACTGAGTTTCTAAAATCAAAAAGTGATGCATTTGAATCATTTGCCGCTCTTTGCAAACGCATACAAAATCAACAAAATGAATCGATCATCTATATAAGGATTGATCATGGGAAGGAATTCGAGAATTCAAATTTTGTTGAGTTTTGTGAAGCGTATGGTATTACTCACAACTTTTCTGCACCTTATACACCTTAATCAAATGGGGTAGTTGAAAAGAAGAACAGAACGTTGCAAGAAATGGCAAACACTATGCTTAACGAATATTGTCGACCAAAATATTTTTGGGCCGAAGCTATGTCTACTGCTTGCCATGTTCTTAATAAAGTATTACTACGACCTATCAAAATGAAAACTCCATATGAGCTCTATTTTGGTAAAACTCCTAAGCTTAATTACTTCAAGGTCTTTGGAAGTAAATGCTATATCATGAATACTAAAGATTATCTAACGAAATTTGACCCAAAATCTGTAGAGGGCATCTTTCTAGGATATTCTGTTAATAGCAAAGCTTATAGAGTATTTAATCTTAACTCTTTGATTGTGGAAGAATCAATGAATGTTGCATTCGATGAATCTAAACCAAACTCAAAGTTTAAGGATTTGATAGAGGAGGAACCTGATTCAAATGGTCATATTCTAAGTGATGTTGAAAATGTTATTCGACAAGTTGGAAATATGAATCTTGGACCTACAATCCCAAAGAATCCTCTTGAAAAAGATAAGGACGAACTTGAATTGCCTATGGAAATACCATTGCTTAAAAATCATTCCGATAGACTATGTCTTAGGGGATTTAACTAAAGGTGTTCAAACTCGTGCTCAAGTTCAAAATATTGTGAGTCATATGGCCTTTCTATCACAAATAAAACCCAAAACCGCAAAGGAAGCTTTATTGGATGAGGATTGGATTTTTGCCATGCAAGAAGAATTAAACCAATTCTCTCATAATAAAGTTTGGGAACTAGTTCCACAACCCCCTGATACTTCCATTATCGGAACAAAATGGGTCTTTCGTAACAAGTTAGACGAAAGTGGAACAGTGGTAAGAAATAAAGCACGATTGGTTTCTCAAGGCTATACTCAAATGGAGGGAATAGATTTTGATGAAACCTATGCTCCCGTGGCTTGAATTGAATCGATTCGAATGTTTTTAGCCTTCGCGTGTCATAAAGGTTTCAAGGTCTATCAAATGGATGTTAAATCTGTTTTCCTTAATGGTGTCTTAGAAGAGGAAGTATATGTAAGACAACCACCTGGATTTGAAGATCATTTACATCCTGAGTATGTGAACAAATTGTACAAAGCCTTATACGGGTTAAAGCAAGCTCCTAGAGCTTGGTATGAGAGGTTAAGCAAATTCCTTATTGAAAATGGTTTCAAAATAGGAGTTGTGGATACCACTCTCTTTATGAAGTATGAAAATGATGACATCTTGCTTGTTCAGATTTATGTAGATGATATTATATTTGGTTCTACCAAGGAATCTCTATGTAAGGAATTCTCAGAAATTATGAGTAAAGAATTTGAAATGAGCAAAATGGGGGAATTAAATTTCTTTTTAGGATTGCAAATTAAACAATCCGATGAAGGCATTCATATTTCACAATCGAAATATTGCAAGGAAATGCTTAAGAAATTTGAGATGGAAAACTGTAAGTCCATCAGTACCCCTATGTCACCTGTTTTAAAGATGACTGAAGATCCTAGTGGTATTTCTATGGATACAAAGAAATATCGAGGGATGATTGGCAGTTTTCTTTATATCACTGCAAGTAGGCCTGACATACAGTTCATCGTATGTAAGTGTGCCCGCTTTCAAGTCAATCCTAAGGAATCTCACGTGACTGCTGTAAAGCGGATATTCAGATACCTTAAGGGAACCACTGATACTGGTCTATGGTATCCAAAAGGACAACCATTTGACTTAGTGTGTTTTTTTGATTCGGATTATGCCGGACACCTAATTGACAGAAAAAGCACAAGTGGTACTTGTCAGTTTCTTGGTGGATGCTTGGTTTCTTGGTTTTCTAAGAAACAAAATTCAGTGTCCATATCCACTACAGAAGCTGAATATATAGCAGCTGTAAAATGTTGTGCTCAAATCCTTTGGATGAAGCAAACACTAGCTGATTATACTATAAAATTTGATGCAGTGTCAATTCAGTGTGATAATATAAGTGCAATAAATTTAAGTAAAAATTCTGTGTTGCACTCATTATCAAAACACATAGATATCCGACATCATTTTCTAAGAGATCATGTCTCTAAAGGCAATATTAAGATGGTATATATTGACACTGATCATAATATTGCTGATATCTTTACAAAACCTTTGAGCTCCGATAGATTCAATAAACTCCGTCTGGAGTTAGGAATGCTAGAATGCCCAAAGTAAAGACACTGAGTGTCTCAAATTTTGATGAATTAATTTTCGGTAAAATTTGCTCCGCTTGTGATTAAGGTTATTATTTGACCGGATTTCGAGGTGAAATTCAGATTTGTCAATAATGGCGTTGGTTATAAGTTGTTCAAGCCTCATTACGAAATTAAGCTCAATAAAATAATATTGGTTAACACAACTATTGATTGGCCTCGGAATACTTCGTATTTCAAAACTCGGGAAAATAGTGAGTGTTAATCAATATGTCCCAAGAAATATTTTGTACTTAATGGAAATTTAAAAATAAATTTTTTTGTTTATAAAAATATCCTTCTTGGTGATTAATTATTTTATAACAATTAATTACACCTCTTGATGTAATTAAAATTGTAAAATAATTTTATATTAGATACATTATTTTATACAAATTAATTATAAAATTTTGTAATTAAAAGTATAAAATTCATGCAAAATTAAAATTGTAATAATATAATTTTTAATTATATAAAACACAATTTTAATTCATTTTAAGCTTGATTAATCTCAGCTGTTGGATCTTTGGAAATGAAATCCCAGCCCTTCATTAAATAAATTTAAAAGGAAAAGAGATTTTTTTCTTATTATTGCACAAGCCGTACAGCTTGTTCCTCCCCAAAACTCGACCTAATCACAAACCCTAAGATTTCGAATCTAAATTCATATCAAACTATGAGTTTTTCAATCGAACTAACCATGAATTCATACTCTACACTTCAAAAGCTTTCAATTCATCCAAGTTGTGCTATTATACAAGTTCAAAATCGATGGGTCTTCTAAACCCTAATCTATGAAGCTTCGTTTCTATGAAATCAATGATTCGTGCTCTCACAAAAGAGAAGATGTGATGATCTACACGCTAAATAACGTCTCTTCATCAAGAAAAGATCATCAATTTCACACAGTTCGAACAGAGTTGCAAGCCCTAACTCAAGTCTAACAGTTACCAGTTGATTTGAAGAGAAGAACTTGACACGATGATGAATTCATCATCCGCCATCTCAACCATTGCCAAATTTTCACTGGTTCATTGCATATCAGTATATAATTCAATGAGTTATAACAAATACTGACTATGGTTGTATGAGTATTGCAGGTACCATTCATCGAGGGAGCCAACACGGATGAAAATCATTAATATCTCAGTGAATCATGAACAAGCTAGGCTAAAGTATACAGTGGAATGAAGGGAAGTAGAGGTATTTAGTACGAGTCACTAATTAGTGATGATACTCTGTGTGAATGTCCACCACAGTGCTGGTATGGTTCACAAGTCTATAAATTTTATTCTCTGTATGACTCTACTGCCTATATGATCTTCATTACTTTCTTGATATGTATGGGAATTTGAATATACATATTAATAATGGTGAAATAATGTGAAAATGGTATGAGTGCTTGTTTTAAATGTCAACTGTATTTTCATTTTTTTCAATCTATTATACATCTGATTAAATGCTCAATTGATTAGCTTTATCTTTATTTAACTGACTTCTGGGGCTTTAATCAGTTTTCATGAAATAATTGAGTACCTTAGTGGTTCTTAATGTTCTTAGACTTGGATATTGCTTGTTAATCTAACTGTTATCTTGTGCTTTAATATGTTAACTTGTTGATGACAGCTTAGTCTATTATCAGTAGGTGTCCAGTGAAATCAATCTTAGTCTCAGCTAATTTTCAGTGATTTGCCTCCTAAGTGTACTGGTCTTCCTTTTAAAAAGGTGATTTGGATGTGTGTTTGTTGATTAGAAATCTAAAATTCAAATTGCTACATGATCTGATTATCTTTGTACATTACCACTAGGACACAATTAGCACACACTGCTTTTTGATTATGGACTGCCTGGAGTGTTCTATGAGCACTCCTTGATCTGTTCCCAGATTAAACAGCCACTCTAGTAATGTGTGTTCTTCTTGCATTATCTCTTTGTTATGAATTGGTAATTTTCATGTCTGATGTTTGTATGGAATCCTTGCCTTGATTATGTGTTAACATGAGCTGAGTTAATGTAATAATTGAATGTGAAGAGGATGCTAATTGTTGAAAGCAAATTAGCTGGCTTGATTTTGTTCATGTGTGACTTGTAATGTTAAAATGCAATTCTCTTCCTTTCACTCTGTGCTCATATCTGCTTTGTGGTGAACAGTACACTATAGCAATTTCATCTCATACCTGCCATGGATTTGACTTGGTCCTGAATCTTTAGCATGCTTAATAACTTACATGGTTGATATATATATTTGTGTATTTAGTATATGTCTTAATAAGTAAATTAACAAAGCAGATTGACTAGCTTACTTGCAATCTTGAAAACCAGAAATTTATCTAGTCTTAATCATACATTGATTAAAATATGGATATAATTAAAGTATGACATATGTGTTCCACTTTATTGGAGTTAAATCAAAGCTTATTTACATCAAATAAGTATGATATTAGTTGAATTACATAACTATGTGGTATATGAACTCTGTCTCTTGTTAAAATTTGTAATAACTGTTCATAAACACACACACACTTATGTATATGTATTCCACTAATATATGTCTCTGAGCTGTCAAGTACTAGAAATTAATTTATTTGATAAGGAGGCCTGCAGATCATTAAATGAGTATGGTGATAATTGTCCTTTCATGTGTACAATGTTACTACTCAGTGTACTATGTTTGACAGTCTTTCTGCTACTTGCCCCCTGTACTTGACTGCACTTAGTTGATCTAAATGCTTTATGTCACATTCTCTGTAGAAAATCAGCTTTAAAATATACACTCTGATTCATGTTCTCAATCTGTCACTTATCTGTCATTATTCACTGTCTTGATTGGTAATTGTTGTGCAGCTATAACTGAATTAAATGATTTTATTTTAGAACTGGTTAGAGTAAGTATATTTTGCCATTGTATCTGTAAAATGATTTAATGTCAACTGCTACTTGCCTAAACTCAGTTCTGCAACAATTATAGCATGCCTACTGTATTTCCTGTGCAGTCTATGATCCAAAATATGCAGTCTCATGTTCTGTGAGAATTTATATATCTAAATTAATATTGTGCAAATAATTTATAGACTGGACTAACTGTTGCTTGCATGATTTATGTGCTGCATAAGCTGTACTACTACTGGTCTAGTTCCTGCATGCCTAGAATCTGGTACTTGTAGTCTTTTTGGTGATATATGCATATCTGTATCTATTATTTGCCGTGTGTCTATGTGTTTGTGTATAAATGAGTGCAGTAACCTCAATTGTGGTTTCACACTTGTGCATTTATTCATCTGTGTTACACATTCTTAAACAAACTTGTCTTCTTGCACTTAAAACTCATCTGCATTTATTTCTTGCATTCACTCCCTGTGTTTGTAATTAATGGAGTTTGATCCTAACCTAGTCAACACCACCTTGTGTCTTGGTCAAATCTCCAACAGTACAGATCCTTCTCCTTCCAAAAATAGGAATAGGAAGAAACCAATGAAGCAAATTCACCCCACTTCCACCTATGACAACCCAGCTTCTAGGCCTAGCAAATCCAAACTTCAACCAGGATGCCTGATTCACCTTGATAAGAGAACTGAACTCTATCAACTCTTTGCCAAATCAAATTGGGAGCCTATTTTGTTTTATCTAAATAGAAAAGTGCTTCCAAATATAGTGACTGAGTTCTATAACAACATGGAGGTTAGGTATGGGGTTGGGGATGTAGTCTTTGTTACCTCTGTTGTAAATGAGAAAGCACTTCTTCTTGATCACATTGAGCTTTGCAAAGCTCTCAAACTCAGTCTCAAGCTCTTAAACCTAGCCAACATTGTGTTAGTAATTGTGCTCTAGAGACAATACTTTTTATATTTTAAGGAAAATATTTATTATTAAGGATTATGTTTTATTGATTATTATTTATTGATTATGTTTTATTTACTGCGTAATAAATTGAAAGCATAATAAATGTCCTTGGAATTTTGATGCGTATTATATATCTTTAAGTATGTGACTTAAAAATGAGATTATATGAATAGTATCTTATTCCTAAAATTCCCTAGTCGAGTATTATTATTTAAGGACAATAATAATGCACAAAGACTAGTATGTTTCTTTACAGATGACCACATCTCATTGGTCATAGGTATGGTGATACTAAAGTCAAGAACATAAGTGCATGTCTCAATACATGGCACTGGAATGACCCGCCGTGAGATTCTACATGTTAAATAAGTGTCATAAGTAATTCTCACTGTGATAATGATGTAATGATCCTTAGACATGAAATCATTATATTTCTATACGAGAATTAATATACTTTGATTACATTAAAAGTTACCTTTGACCGGGTGATGATAAAAGTGGACATTGGGTATATTATGAATCGTATGAGAAATATGAATGATCTAGATGAGATTTAATCCTCCTAATTTTAGGAGTGATATTATTGGCCTTTTGTTTGAGTGAAACTATGAAATGCACGGTCGTGCTCAAATGTTGATTTGATTTTAATAGTCTACTCATCGATCAAGAAAATAAAGATTAAATTATGAAGAGGATGACACGAGACATGCCTTGAGTTAATCTATAATATCAAGATTAAAGGGATTATATTACATGGAACATTATTCACGAAATGCTTAATCGAATCACTGATTTATTATTATTACTTGGGTAGCAATGATGTATTACTAGATGCCGCTCATTGTTTACAATTTTAATTATAAATTAAAATTGTTGCCAACGTAATAATAACCTACAAGGTCACACACAAAGAACGCTTGAAGGAGAAATAATTTAAATTGTAAATTTAAATTAAATAAGTAATTTATTTTATTTATGATATTAATTAAGTATGACTTAATTAATTATATAAATAGAATAAATGAATTATTTAAACTAATTCCAAAATTAATAATTAATTAATTAAGTGAGACTTAATTAAATAATTTAGAATTTTGGATTAGTATTAATTATAATTGGATTATAATTAGAAAACTTATTCCTCTCTCTATATAATCTCTTTATGGGCTGATTTAATTGGAGGGACATATTTTTACTAAAACTCTAGTCGTTTTGAGAAAAGAGGAAGATAGAGAGAGAAGCAGTTTTCGGGTGCTAGTACACATCAATCCTTCATGAAAAGTGTTCGTGTGGATACCGTAGAGCGTAGATCGCGAGAGCGGGATACGTGGTGATTAAACAAGCTTTGGACCTCCATTAATCTTCCATTAATGAACTGTTAAAGCTTCTAAAGGTATTTATTCTTTATCTCTGAATTAAATCTTTTGTTTTCGCATGGATCCTGCGGAGGATTTCGCTATTTTGATTTATTTTTCACGTTTATTCCATTGCGTTTGTGCCTCGAAACCCTTCAATGACATCAGAGCTACTTGCAAAACGTTTTAATTCGGTTATGTGCTTAATAGTTTTCGATATGTAAGCATGTATGCGATCTATCATGATTTTGTATTGATACAATATGTATATGTTTTTATATATTATGAATATATGATATTCATATGATGTATAATCATATGATGATTGTGTGTATTGATGTATGTATATGATACATGTTTGTTCTTATTATGGGAATTGTATTCGATACGAATTCTGAAACGGCTGCCGTAGATTTTCTGAAATCTGTATCTGATGTCCGATTTTCGTAAACGATATGTGTTTTCTGACTGGAATTGGGTCACTAAGAAATACTGACGTTGTCAGCTCTACGTCCGTAAGCCATTAGATATCGTTACAGGCTCCAAAACGGTGATTTATTATTTTCTGAAAATTATTTGATTTTCTAAAATTTTGAGTATATGTATGTATATATTATGAATATATGATATTCATGTGTTGTATAATCATGTGATGATTGTATGTATCACTGTGTATGTATATATGATATATTCTTGTTCTTGTTATGGGGATTGTATATGATACGATATCCGAAACACCGTCAGATTTGGTGAAATCTGATTGCCGAATCCGATTTTTACAAACGATATGTATTTTCTGACTGGAATCGGGCCAATAAACAAAACTGATAGTTTTTCTATCACCGACAGGTCTGTAAGGCGTTTGACGTCGTTAAGGGCCTCGAAACAGCGATTTATTGTCTTCAGAAATCTGTTTTTAATTTTCTGAAATTTTGAAATTTGTTATATATGATTATATGATATGTTTATATAATCTTAGATATATTATATGTGTTATGTGATAGCATGGTGGATGGTTATGGCCTAAAAACCCATAGTATAGTGGTTTTGATTTATGGTTTTGGTTTCTAAATATGACTTGCATGTTATTTATTCATTGTTATTTAATTATCTCGAATGTAACTCGAGTTCTTCTTGTAATTTTATTAGAATAGTTTTATTTTTATTATTCAATGTAATTATCAATGAAGACATGCAAGCAAGGAGGCGATCCAAAAGGGGATGATGGAGCAATGAAGAAAGAAGACATGTAATAGATAGTATTTTAAAACCGCCATAAACTGACCTTGATATTTTCATTAGCTTGGAAAGATCACATAGGATGGGGCCATAACCAAACACGTTTAATTTACGCACATTACATATATGTATATGATTGCATGTGTTAGTATGTATGCGTAGATATAATCGAGATGCATGCTTAATATTGATTAATCATGTATGTATTAGATACGACACCCATGCCATGTTTGCTTAAGAAAGATAAAATATATAACGATTCAAGATTTTAAAATTGAACAAACGATCATGAGATTCTTGTGTTTATGAACACGGTATTAAATATGAATTTTCTTTTTCTGATATGGGGAGATTTTGTCAAAAGCGGATTATTAGTTTAATTCATAAGGAAGTTGGGTTTTAAGTGAGACCGCTTGTGACTTCTCCGACGACCTGGAAATCAATCCATTGACGAATATTGAAATGAATTATTTGATCAAGGAAAAATTGAGAATCTCTTTATGATGAGATCATGATCGTTAAAATAAACAATAAAAATCCCTAAATACATATTAAGTTAATCGGATGCCTTCCAATGTTTAGTACTCGTCAAGATCTAGATTGAGAAGGAGTGGGCTTGCCAAAGCAAGGTGCTTTTATCAATCATGGGAAGACGTGATAAGTAAGTGTACTTAGTTTATTGAAACATTGGGTCTAACTTAACTAAATCATCACAATAGGATTGTGGGTTTAGAGGCATAGAGTTTGGTGAGATTTATTGGATAAATGTGTACAAATGGTTGTTCCACCAAACTTTTCAAGAGTTATATTTGATATAATCGACAAATGTTGTCTACCTAAATATTCATGTTTTGAGTGTATTTGCCAACGCTATCTTAAAACATGGATGAAATATGGATCTTGGCTCACTAGAAAGATTTAAAGAAATATTTTCCGAATTAATAGTTAGGGCTATTAGTTTGATAAAAATAGTGGGAGGTATATGGTGATATACCATAATCACTTAAACATAATTAATATTAAATTTACAATCTAGTTTATTTTATACACTTTAATATTGTAGATATCAAATGATAAACACAAATAACTTCTCTATGCGATCAGTTCTTAAGAAGGACAAGTTGACGATAATATATTTCCTTGAGTGACATAGGAGCTTGAGGATAGTCTTCGGACACCACGATGTTAGTCAAATCTCTTCCCCTGCTCTTAAAGTTGAGAATGTAACATGTGCAAATCATAGTGCTTATTGGAAGCAAATTGATATTGCGACTGATGTTTCATGTCTCATGCTCGCAAATATGTGTGCTGAGCTTAAGAAGCAACACGAGCATATAGATGCTTATGAGATGATTGAGCACAAGATATATTTGAAAATAAAAGGTCACTATACACTTACAAGTAGGGAGAGTGAGACCTGGTTACATCACATGTTCTAAAGATTATAGGGTATAATGAGTACCTTTGATATTTTGGGTTTCCAGAATGGTCTGGAGACTTAGTTAGATTTGATCTTACAATCGTTGGAAAAATATTATTCTTAGTTTGTTATGAACAATAAAATGAATAAGATTGGTAAAACACCCATTGAGTTGCTAAGCATGTTGAGAACTGCTGAAAGCAATATGATAAATGCATGAACTACTACTATATTGATGGTAAACATATGGAAGGCAAAAGGGAAAGGAAAATGGAAAGACAAGGAGAAGATTTGATCTAGTTCCGTTGTCAAACCAAAGTCCAATCCCTAAAGTAGACTCTAAAGTCTGAATGAGGTGTTGATAAAGAAGACGATTGTCACTTCTGTGAAAAATTGGGAGACTGGAAATTAAACTGTCATGCTTATTTGGAAGATCTGAAAAAGATGATCAATAAGGGTCAAGCTTTAGGTATCGGGTTGGAATTGGAGTAAAAGTAGTTGCTCTAGTTAAAGGAACTCATTACTTAACTTTTAACCTATAAGGAAAATTTAGAACTTAGATAATTGTTATAACGTGCTTGCAATTGGCAGAGACATTATTTCAGTTTCTTGTTTGGACAAGAAAGGCTTTTTCATTTTAATTAAATAAGAATAGTTGTTTATTCTATTTTGATGATGAGGCTTATAATGTTGCACAACTAATTAACAATTTATATGTTCTAAAGTGACTCAAATCAAATATTACCTTTGACACTGTTGTTGAGGCCATATTAATGAGAAACGCATTTCCAGAATACATAAGGATGCATTCATGGATAAGTTTGATTATGAATTATACAAAAGGATGCGAATCTTGGTTTATTTGGCAAAATGACTAAAGCTCCTTTTACCGGACATGGTGAAGGGGTCATTGAACGGATATGACTTATACATAGTGATGTATGTGGTCATATGTGTACAATGAAAAAAGGTAGATTTTATTAACTTCATAAAATTTACTAATTATTTTAGTAGATACGGATATATGTATCTTTTGAAGAACTAATCCGAATCATTTGAAAAGTTCAAAGACTATAAAGATGAAGTAGAAAATATCAAAGAAAAGTTTTTTTTGATATGAGGGATCACACCATGTTGGACATGGTGCGATCAATGTTGAGTCAAGGAATCTTCCAATTAGTTTCTGGGGTTGCACCCTGGAAATGGCTCCATATACACTTAATTGTGTTCCTACTAAAATGGTTCAAAAGACTTCTTATGAGATATGGACTAAGAAACGCCACAGCATGTCATTTATGAAAATTTAGGGATGTAAAGCGTTTGTGAAACGTCTAATCTCTGACAAGGTAGGACCAAAATCAGATAAATGTAATTTTGTGGGATACCCAACTGAAACAGGGGGTTATTCTTTCTATAATCCTTCCGAGAACAAAGTGTTTGTTGCTTGAACTGCTATGTTCCTTGAGAGAGATGCTCTCTAAGAAAGACAGTGGGAGGATAATAGATCTCGATGAAATTCGAGACCCACATGATAACATTGAACCAATGGAGGAACCTAAGCAGTATGTACAAGAAAACAATACTGCTCAAGAAACACAGGTTGTTCGTAGGTCTGGTAGGATTCACTATGAGCCCGAGAGATATTATGGATTTCTCTTGACTCAAGATGGTGATGTGATGCTTGTGGATGAAGATGAGCCTCTCACCTACCAAGACGCTATGAACACTCCAGATTCTAAGAGATGGAACATTTATTTTCATGAAACAGACAAAAAGAGTTTGACTTTATTCAGAATGAAGATGAAACTTGTGTTTACAAGAAGTTTAGTGAGAGCCATGTGGTATTCCTAGTATTATATGTTGATGATATATTACTAATAGGGAATGACATTCCTTCTCTATAGACTGTGGAGACGTGGTTGAGAAATAATTTCTCAATGAAAGACTTAGGCGATGCGACCTATATATTAGGGATCATGATCTATAGAGATAGATCAAGGAGATTGATCGGCCTAAGTTAGAGTACATACATTGACAAAGTTTTACATCGATTTCAAATGCAAAGAGGCTAAATGGATATGTCCCAATGTCTCATGGGATAATGATCTCAAAATAAAATTTGTCCTAAATCATTGGATGATAAGGACCGCATGAGTAAAGTTCCATATGCGTCATCAATTGGTTTTATAATGTATGCAATGATATGTACTCGTCCTGATGTCTCGTATGCTTTAAGCATGACGAGTAGATACCGGTCTAATCCAGGTGAAGGTCACTGGACGGCAGTCAAGAATATTCTTAAGTACTTGAAGAGGACTAAAGATTCATTCTTGTTATATGGAGGAGATGTGAAGCTAGTTGTACGAGGTTTCAGTGATGCTAGTTTCTAGACAGACAACGATGATTTAATGTTTCTGTTTGGGTTTGTGTTTTATCTATTTTTATTGAGATGTTGTATGCTAGAATGGTTCACAGCAGAGACAATTATTGATTCTACATAAGAGCCTGAGTATATTAGTGCTTGCGAAGCAGCCAAAGAGGCTGTTTGGGCATGTACTTAGGAGATATCACCTAATTAATGAGATTAATGATTAAGGAGATATACATATATGTAAAGTGCATACTAATAATAATATTGCAGACCCACTGACTAAGGCTTTGTCGCAGCAGAAGCATGAAAGCCACACTAGTTCCATGAGTATTGGATACTTGGGTAATTGGCTCTAGTGCAAGTGGGATTTTGTTAGTAATTGTGCTCTAGAGACAATACTTTTTATATTTTAAGGAAAATATTTATTATTAAGGATTATGTTTTATTGATTATTATTTATTTATTATGTTTTATTTACTGCGTAATAAATTGAAAGCATAATAAATGTCCTTGGAATTTTAATGCGTATTATATATCTTTAAGTATGTGACTTAAAAATGAGATTATATGAATAGTATCTTATTCCTAAAATTCCCTAGTCGAGTATTATTATTTAAGGACAATAATAATGCACAAAGACTAGTATGTTTCTTTACAGATGACCACATCTCATTGGTCATAGGTATGGTGATACTAAAGTCAAGAACATAATGCATGTCTCAATGCATGGCACTGGAATGACCCGCCGTGAGATTCTACATGTTAAATAAGTGTCATAAGTAATTCTCACTATGATAATGGTGTAATGATCCTTAGACATGAAATCATTATATTTCTATACGAGAATTAATATACTTTGATTACATTAAAAGTTACCTTTGACCGGGTGATGATAAAAGTGGACATTGAGTATATTATGAATCGTATGAGAAATATGAATGATCTAGATGAGATTTAATCCTCCTAATTTTAGGAGTGATATTATTGGCCTCTTGTTTGAGTGAGACTATGAAATGCACGGCCGTGCTCAAATGTTGATTTGATTTTAACAGTCTACTCATCGATCAAGAAAATAAAGATTAAATTATGAAGAGGATGACATGAGACATGCCTTGAGTTTAATCTATAATATCAAGATTAAAGGGATTATATTACATGAAACATTATTCACGAAAGGCTTAATCGAATCACCGATTTATTATTATTACTTGGGTAGAAATGATGTATTACTAGATGCCGCTCATTGTTTACAATTTTAATTATAGTTAAAATTGTTGCCAACGTAATAATAACCTACAGGGTCACACACAAAGAACGCTTGAAGGAAAAATAATTTAAATTAAATAAGTAATTTATTTTATTTATGATATTAATTAAGTATGACTAAATTAATTATATAAATAGAATAAATAAATTATTTAAACTAATTCCAAAATTAATATTTAATTAATTAAGTGAGACTTAATTAAATACTTTAGAATTTTGGAATAGTATTAATTATAATTGGATTATAATTAGAAAACTTATTCTTCTCTCTATATAATCTTTTTATGGGCTGATTTAATTGGAGGGACATATTTTTACTAAAACCCTAGCCGTTTTGAGAAAAGTGGAAGATAGAGAGAGAAGCAGTTTTCGGGTGCTAGTACACATCAATCCTTCATGAAAAGTGTTCGTGTGGATACCGTAGAGCGTAGATCGCGAGAGCGGGATACGTGGTGATTAAACAAGCTTTGGACCTCCATTAATCTTCCATTAATGAACTGTTAAAGCTTCTAAAGGTATTTATTCTTTATCTCTGAATTAAATCTTTTGTTTTCGCATGGATCCCGCGGAGGGTTTCGCTATTTTAATTTATTTTTCACGTTTATTCTGATGCGTTTGTGCCTCGAAACCCTTCACATTGATATACTCAAAGAATTCACCTTCAATGCCATGGAACTTAAACTCTATCTATCTGCTTTCTGTGCAGTTGAAGTGCCCCAAAATCTTTTTATTGAAGTAAGGGGATATCTTATGAGCATTTTACAACTGATTTCCAAAACTTAGCTTTGATCATGAGGGGAAACATTTTTCCAAACACTACACCTGGAAAATTGATGTCTTTTGCAGAAATCAAACTCATGTACAAACTATCTAGCCAAAAAGTTACCTTCAATCTCTCTTACACCATTCTTCTCCAAATGATTAATGGTTTCAAAAAGGGTTACATGTTTTATGGACTTCGCCTTACTAAAGTGTTTCACTACTTCAAGTTAAACCTTAATCAACTTCCATATTTTCAAGTTGCCAGTACCATTACTGACAAAACTGTAAGAACCATGATCCATTTACCTGGATTTAACAGTCTTCCAACCCCCTCAGCCTCAAACCCTCCTCCAAATGTTATTGTTACTTCACTTGCTGTCACTACTGGTGCTAATGTTGCAACTGTATCTATGCCTGACTTAGAAATTAAAATTCTCAACCTTGAGAAGAGTCACAGTGCACTTGAGGTAGTCTTTAAGTCTCTACAAGAGCAAATCAAGGCTCTAGCTGGTAAACTTGAGATAACTGAGACTAAAATAGGTGTTTTGATGGAAATATTATCCAACTCAATCACTAGAGCTGGTAGAATAGATGATGGGTTGACCCAACTGATCAATATCCAACTTGGATTGATGGATCTTCCACTTCTGCCCCTAGCTGAGAATGTTAATGGTGATATTTCTGAGATGGTGGTAGGAAATGCAGGGCTAGTAGCTGTGGATGGTCCCAGGGACATGGAAGTAGGTGGTGCAAGTGAATCTCTACCTGATATTTCAGGTTTTAATGACATTGTTGCATGATTTGAAATCTGATTCCTAATATGGAAGCTGGAAACTGTGGTGTGGAGGTGTTTATCTGTATTATCTGTTTTTGTGTTGTCTTGAATGGTTGTTTAGGATATCTGCTATGCCTACTTTTGCTTAAGTTATCTGTATCTCGGTTGTTAGGACTAGTATCAGTAGTATTATGTGTGCACTTCTTTTGTGTCTGCTAAGAAGTATGTAAGATGACCTATACTTCAGTTGGTTCAAGGTCATGTTAGAAATACTTCATGCTATGTATTGCTTCATCTTGCTTTGCAGAAGTTGAAATGAATGACTTGTCTTTTATAATAACTATGTCATACTCTATCATTTCATTTTATATGCACATTTTCCTTATTCCCTTACTGACAAACTTAGCTTGCAGGTACACAAGATAGGACATGGTTCTACACATTACTTGCTCTTATTAGTTCAAGTGGTTAGATAATTGGTAAAACTTAGTTTGTATAACTTGTTTATACAACGACCTAACAGTGATGTCTGAGAATTGTTGAATTATTTCTAAAATAAATTATGTATTCCTGATAGATGACACAAGTTAAAACTCAGTTGTAATAATTATGTGTTGAGTGTTTAAACAACATTTCTCCTTCCCCTTGTGCATTGGTTGGCACAAATTGTTGTGCTAAAGATGGCTTCTACAAGGCATAAAATAAAATTCTTTTATGCTAAATGGACATATTGTATACAGGTTCCATTAGATGAATTGCTATAATTCAAAGTTTGGACACCATACTTGTCAAATTTTTTCAGCTCAAGGCAATCAAGCTTTAAGTTCGATTTTTTTCCGAATTTAAATACGGACCAATTGAACTAATTTATTCGGTAATGAATAAATTAAAAAGGGAAGCTTCTTCACTCTATATCTTTATAATTCAAAAGCATAGAATTTTCATTCAAGTGGAAATATTTCTCGACAATTGTAGTTCTAATTAAAATTATTTTTGATATTCATTGTCAAATCAAGGGGAAGATAGCGTAAAATGAAATTGATAATTTGATAAAGATATATTCAAATTGCTTTACCACTATATTTTATCAAATTGTTTTACAAAAGAAATTTTGAAAGAGGGGATTTAAACTAGAATGTTATTATTCAAGAATAATACTCTAACATACCAATATTTTGCAGCAAGGTCATTGAAAAGGATTTTAATTCTTATCAAATATGGAAAGCACATGGAAATGTTTTTGGAAAAAGGAGTATACCAGCTGGAATTAAAAATGATAAGTGCTCACTTATCAAGGGGTATATACTCAATTTTTCTATGCACATTTTAACTGCTACATAATATTTGTATGACAATTTGCTATGCATTAAAATCAAGAAAGATTTTTGTTAGGAATATATTCATTTGATGATGTACAAAATACTAGAACATGGTCTAGATTAGTTTATCTATAATAAGTCTTTCTAGTCTCTGAAATGTATAATCAGAGTCTAGATAGTCAACATTCATGTTACTTGTACTTAGAAGAATTTCTATAGAAAGTGAAACCAGATTCTGCATGAAGATCAGAGTTTGGAAGGTGATCAGAGTCTATAGACTATCAGAGTCTACATGTGATCAGAGTCTGAAGATTATTAGAGTCTAAAGGATTCAGAGTCTATACAGTTAAAGTTAAATTTTGAAGAGGATCACAAGAATGGAAAGTCTTCGAAGATCAAGATAAATATATTGCAGATATGCTATGGGAAAGAAAGAGAATTCTAGAAGGAAACTGTCAACTAATAATTAGGAATTCTATTCCTATTATAATTTATCTTTCTGTTATTAGTTGATAGGCAGCTCTCTATATAAACTCTATGTAACCTAATTGTAAAAGTGTGGAAAAAAGTCGAAGCAAAATTTGTCTGAGTGAAATTTTGTGAGAGCATAGAGATAGAGAGAGTTGCTGTGATAATCACAGAGAAGCTGCTAGGGTTTGTGTACACCCTAGGAGAGTTTTGTATTTAATCATCAATAATACAAACAGTACTTATTCATATATTTGTGTTTGATCTTTGTTCTTAATTCATATCGAATTTGATTTTAAATCAGGCAGAAAAGACACACAAGTATTCAATCCCCCCCTTCTACTTGTGCAACTGGGAAAACAATGTTAGTGTAGGTGCCCTAGAGGCAATACAATTTTTCCTTTTAATAAACATTTATGTCATTTGATTATTCAATAAACGTATTTATTATGACTTTAATTACTGCGATATATTTGTTAGCATAATAAATGTCCTTAGAATCATGATACTCGTTATATAGTTTAAGTACATGACTTGAACTTGAGATTATATAATATATCATATTCTTAAAGGTTCCCTAGTCGAGTATTATTATGATAGGACAATAATAATACATAAATAGACTAGTATGTTGTTTGACAGATAACCACATCTCATTGGTTATAAGTATGGGGATACTAAAGTCAATACATAGGTACATGTAGGGGTACATGGTACTGGACAGACCCACAGTGAGATTCTTCATGTTTAATTAAGTCATAAGAAAGACTCACAGTGATAATGGTGTAATGATCCTCTGACTTGAGATCATTATATTTCTATACGAGGATTGATATACTTTGACTACATTAAAAGTTACCTTTGACCGGGTGATGATAAAAGTGGACATCGGGTATATCATGAGTCGTATGAGAAATATGAATGATAGATAAAGGATTTAACCCTCCTATAATTAGGAGAGATATTATTGGCCTCTTGATTGAGTGAGACTATAAAATGCATGGCCGTGCTCAAATAATGATTTGTTTTTCATAGTCTACTCATGGATCAAGTAAACCCGGATTAAATGTTGAAGAGGATGACTAAATACATGCCTCGAGTTTAATCTATAATATATATGGTTAAAGGGATTATATTACACGGAAACATTAATCACGAAAGGTTTTATCGAATCACGATTTAATTATTGTTTAATTAGGTAGCAATGATGTATTACTAGATACCGCTCATTGTTTATAATTTTATTGGAGAATAAAATTATTGCTAATTAAATAATAGCCTATAGGGTCACACACATAGAGCACCTAGAGGAATAGTTAATTTAAATTATAGATTTAAATTAATTGATGATTAATTCGAATTTATTATATTAATTAAGTGAGACTTAATTAATTGAAATAAATTCGAATTTGAAGAATTATATTTCTGCCAATAATAATTAAGTGTGACTTAATTATTAATTAAATAATAGAAGCATGTTTTATTATTTAATCCTATGCCTACATGGGTTAGGTTTTTGCTAAAAAAGGCCCATTAACCAATCATTATAAATAGATAATGATAGGTTAAATGGCTTGCACGTTTTTGAAAAAAACCCTAGCAGAAGAGGCAGCATAGGAAGAGGCAGAGAGAATTCGAAACCTATCAAAGGAGGCCAGTACTTCCGTTCCGTGTTCAAGATCGTGAGACGTTCTTGAAGGTGCTTGTGTGGATACCATAGAGGTGCTTTCGAGAGGAAGACACAAATCGTGATAGCAAGGATCTCCGTTGAGTTCGTGGCATTCAAAATCTTAATAGGTATGATTCGATTATCACCATAATCCGTCAATTCTTATACATGATCCTGCGTTTGGGTTCCGAAAATTTTCGTTATATTTACGTTTATCCGCTGCGTTTTATGCCTCGGAACCCAACAATGGCATCAGAGCTACGTGTATAAGGGACTGATTTGGTTACGTGTTTTATGTATATGATGCATAAGTGCCTGTTTTGCTACTGCCATGATTATGCCATGCTACTGCCATGATTATGCCATGCCTGTTTGCTACTGCCCTTGCTACTGCCATGCCTCTGCAATGTTATAATCTGTTATGGCATGATGTGTGTGATGCACTGTATGTATATGATACGAGATACAGTCATACGAAGGTCATCGGAAACGTTCTGAAGCGTTTAAAACAAAACTGCATAAAGATGTAGGTTTGCTGTGAATAGTGATTCTGCAGTGAATAGTGTTTTTCGACGGAGTCAGAATGGGTCGAATTTACCCTTTCTGGAAAGGGAAAATCGCCACGAGCAAAAATCACCGCTTTGCCGTGACCTATGGTGTTTTTTGGCCATTTGACATCGTTAAGGGCCTCAAAAACGCAGTTTTCTGTTTTCTGATCATAGTTTTGATTTTTCGAAAATTGTTGATCATGATATATTTGATGCATGATGATATGATTATGCATTCTGGGATTCCAGTAACTGTTATGTGAGCATGGTGCTGGTTATGGCCTTCTAGACCCTAGAGTAATGGTTTTGGTTTTGGTTTTATAAATACGACTTGCATGTCGTTTTTTTCTTCATTCTTGTAATTGTTGAACCTCGAATGTAAATCGAGCTTTTCTTATGTAAGTACATTAGCTTAGGTTGAATTCAATGTTTTCTTGTAATGTAATTGAAGACTGAAGGCAAGCAACTGGATGCAAGAAGCTAAGAAGGCAGCCATGGATGCAAGAGCTAAGAAGGCAGCCATGGATGCAAGAAGATCAAGACAAGCAACTGTATTTATATTTTTCCACCACCATAGACTGACCTTGATCCTTTCATTAGCTCGAAAGGATCACATAGGAAAGGGGCCATAACCAAGCACGTTTACATACCGCACTTTACATAATGATGTATGAATGTATGTGTATAGTAGAAGATGCATGCTTTAATTAGATTAATCATGTATGTATGTATTAGATACGTCATCCATGCCATGATTGTCATGCTAAACAAGATAAAATCTGTAACGATTTAAGATTTTAAAATTAACAAACGATCATGAGATTCTTGTGTTTATGAAATATGGATTTTTAAAATACGGAATTGAATATGGATTTTGATATCTATAATTGGGATTTTCTGACAAAAACGGATATGCGTATTCGTAAGGCTGATGGGTTTTAAGTGTGACCACTGGTATCCTCCATCTACCTGGGAAATGAACAATTTAAGATGTCAATTTGAAATATTTAGTTCAAGGAAAAATTGAGGATCTCTTCATGATGTGATCATGATCGTCGTAAAATTTTCTAAACCCCTTAACAAAATATTAAGTTTTAATCAGATGCTTTCCAATGAATGAACACTCATCGAATCCTAGATCGATTAGGGGAAAGACTGTCAGTGGCAGGGGACTCCTGTCTATCGTGGTGAGATGCGACGAATATAAACGGTTATATTCGGCCGTTGTATCATTGGGTCAAACTTAACTGAGTCGTCATAATAAGGTGAAAGTAAACGGTTATATTCAACCATTATGAACTTAGAAGCATAGAGTTTGGTTAAAAATCTATTAGATAGATAAGATCAATCGTTGCTCACCAAACTATCCAAGAATTATACATGATATAATTGACAAATGTTGTCTACCTAAATAATCATTCTTAAGGACTTCCAGTGGTTGACTTGAGACATGACGAAATATGGATCTTGGCTCACTAGAAAGGATTATGGGATATACTTTCCAAATTAATAGTAAGGGCTATTGATTTGATAAAAATAGTGGGAGATATATTATGAATGTATCATAATCATTTGAACATAATAAATAACTCAGACAATCTAATGTTTAATTTTGTGCTTTTATCATTGTAGATACCAAGTAATGACAAACAACACAAACACACTATCCGTACGATCTGTCCTTGAGAAGGATAAGCTGACAGGAGGAAACAACTTCCTAGACTGGCAGAGGAATTTGAGGATTGTCCTCAGGCAGGAGCGCAAGCTTCATGTCATTGATATTCCTCCGGCAGGTCCCCTTCCTGAGGGCGCTACTGTTGAGGAACGAGCGGCCCACACAAAGGATGAGAATGATGCAACTGATGTTGCGTGTCTTATGTTAGCAACTATGAGTGCTGAGCTTCAAAGACAGCATGTGCATATGGATGCATATACTATCAATGAGCACTTGCAAAGCATGTTTGCAAGCCAAACTCGTCAAGAAAGGTTCAACACGAGCAAGTCACTCTTTAACTGCAAACAAGGGGCAAATGAACCAGTTGGCCCACATGTTCTGAAGATGATTGGTTACATTGAGTATCTTGATACTTTGGGTTTCCCGATTGGTCCGGAAACTGGTATTGACCTAATCTTGAATTCTTTGAACAACAAATTCACTCAGTTTGTTATGAACTACAATATGAATGAGTTTGACAAAACACCTACTGAATTGTTGGCTATGTTGAGAACATATGAGACCAACATGAAGACGGCTGAACCTGCTCCCATACTGATGGTGGGCAATAAAGGTAAGGCCAAAGGGAAAGGCAAGTGGAAGGGTAAGAAGAAGACAGGTTCTGATTCTACACCCAAGCCAAAGTCAGGTCCTAAACAGGCTTTAAAGCCTAAAGGTGGGGTCGCTAAGGGTGAATTTCACTACTGTAAGAAAACTGGTCACTGGAAGAGAAACTGTTCAGTTTACTTGGAGGATCTGAAGAAGAAGAGGGCTGAGCAAGCTTCTAATTCAGGTATATATGTTATAGAAGTCAATCTGTCTATTTCTACATCTTGGGTATTGGATACCGGATGTGCTTCTCACATTTGTATAAATGTGCAGGAAATGCAGAGAAGTAGGACATTGGCTAAAGGAGAAATGGACCTACGAGTTGGCAACGGAGCAAGAGTTGCTGCTTTAGCTGTAGGAACATATTATTTATCTTTGCCCTCTGGGCTAGTTTTAGAACTGGATAATTTTTATTACGTGCCTGCGATTCGCAGAAACATTATTTCTGTTTCTTGTTTGGACAAGAAAGGTTTTTCCTTTACAATAAAGGACAACAGTTGCTCTTTTGCTTTGAATGATTTAACCTATGGTGTTGCGCGTTTGTTTAATGGTTTATATGTTCTTGACTTAGATAATCCTGTCTGTAATATAGAAAACAAACGACTTAAAGTTAATGACTCAAATCAAACATACCTCTGGCATTGTCGTCTAGGCCATATAAATGAGAAACGCATATCCAAATTACATAGGGATGGATATTTGGATAAGTTTGATTTTGAATCATACCAAGAATGCGAATCTTGTTTGATTGGTAAAATGACTAAAGCTCCTTTCACTGGTAAGGGTCAAAGGGCCACTGAGCATCTGGAGCTAATACATAGTGATGTATGTGGCCCAATGCGTGTGATGGCTAGAGGAGGCTACTACTACTTCATAACATTTACTGATGATTTCAGTAGATATGGATATGTATATCTTATGAAGAATAAATCCGATTCTTTTGAAAAGTTCAAAGAATACAAGGCTGAAGTAGAGAAGCAAATTGGCGGAGGGGCAAGTATTAAAATCTTACGATCTGATCGTGGAGGAGAATACTTGAGCACTGAATTTAAAGATTATTTAAAGGAGTGTGGTATTGTATCACAATTCACTCCGCCAGGTACACCTCAATGGAATGGAGTTTCAGAGAGGAGAAATCGCACCTTGTTGGACATGGTGCGATCAATGATGAGTCATGCAGATCTTCCAATTAGTTTTTGGGGTTACGCTCTAGAAACAGCGGCTTTCACACTTAACCGTGTTCCTACTAAGAAGGTTCAAAAGACTCCATATGAAATATGGGAGGAGAAACGGTCAGGCATGAGCTTTATGAAAGTTTGGGGATGCAAGGCGTTTGTGAAACGTCAAGTATCTGACAAGCTTGGACCTAAATCTGAAGAGTGCAATTTTGTGGGATACCCTAAAGAAACAAAGGCGTATTATTTCTATAGTCCTTCTGAGCAAAAAGTGTTTATTGCTCGAGATGCTGTCTTCATGGAAAGGGATTTTGTTTCCAAAAGAAACAGTGGGAGAACTATAGACCTCGATGAAGATCGAGAACCACAAAATAGCATTGAACCTGAAGTGGAACAAGAGCAGGATAATAATAACGCTCAACAAACACAGGTTGTTCGTAGAACTGGTAGAATTCGCCATGAGCCAGAGAGATATGGATTTCTTTTGACTCAATGTGGTGATTTGATGCTCATAGATGAAGATGAGCCTCTCACATACCAAGATGCTATGAGCAGTCCAGAATCTAAGAGATGGCTAGAAGCCATGAAATCCGAGATGGAATCCATGTATGAAAACCAAGTATGGACTTTGGTTGATCCACCTGAAGGGGTAAAACCCATAGGGTGCAAATGGGTTTTCAAGAAGAAAACTGACATGGATGGAAATGTTCAGACCTATAAAGCAAGGCTAGTTGCAAAAGGTTTCAAGCAAATTCATGGTATTGACTATGATGAAACCTTCTCACCAGTGGCTATGGTCAAATCCATAAGGATTTTGCTTGCTATTGCAGCATTCCATGATTATGAAATCTAGCAAATGGATGTCAAAACAGCCTTCCTTAATGGAAGCCTTGAAGAAGATGTGGATGTGTACATGACACAACCTGAAGGTTTTGTCAGTCCAGGGAATGTTAGCAAGATATGTAAATTACGTCGATCCATTTATGGATTAAAGCAAGCCTCTAGGAGATGGAACATCCGTTTTGATGAAACTATCAAAGAGTATGGATTTGTTCAAAACGAGGATGAACCTTGTGTTTACAAGAAGGTTAGTGGGAGCCATGTGGCATTCATAGTACTATATGTTGATGACATACTACTAATGGGGAATGACATACCTTCTCTCAAGGCTGTTAAGATTTGGTTAGGGAGTAATTTCTCTATGAAAGACTTATGAGATGCATCCTACATTCTAGGAATGAGGATCTATAGGGATAGATCTAGAAGGATGATCGGTCTAAGTCAGAGTACATACATCGATAAGGTTTTGCACCGTTTTGGTATGCAAAATGCAAAAAGGGGATATGTCCCCGTATCTCAAGGGATAACGATCTCTAAAGATCAGTGTCCGAAATCATTGGATGACAAGGACCGCATGAGTAAGGTTCCATATGCCTCAGCAATTGGATCCATCATGTATGCGATGGTATGTACTCGCCCAGATGTTTCGTATGCTTTGAGCATGACGAGCAGATACCAATCTAATCCAGGTGAAGGTCACTGGACGGCTGTCAAGAATATTCTAAAGTACTTGAAAAGGACTAAAGATTCATTCTTGGTGTATGGAGGAGAGGAGAAACTAGTAGTAAAAGATTACACCGATGCAAGTTTCCAAACAGACAGGGATGATACTGTATCACAGTCTGGTTTTGTGTTTTGTCTAAACGGAGGTGCTGTAAGTTGGAAGAGTTCAAAACAAGAAACAGTAGCTGATTCTACAATGGAGGCTGAGTACATTGCAGCTTGTGAAGCGGCTAAGGAAGCAGTTTGGATTCGAAAATTCATTACTGAATTGGGAGTGGTTCCATCAATCGCAGATCCCATTGATCTATACTGCGATAATAATGGAGCCATTGCACAAGCTAAAGAACCTAGAGCTCACTCCCGAACCAAACATATACTCAGGAGATATCACCTCATTCGAGAGATTAATGAGAGGGGTGACATACACATATGTAAAGTGCACACAAATGATAACATTGCAGACCCACTGACCAAAGGCTTGTCGCAGCAGAAGCACGACGGTCACACTAGTTCCATGGGTATTAGATACATGGGTGATTGACTCTAGTGCAAGTGGGAGATTGTTAGTGTAGGTGCCCTAGAGGCAATACAATTTTTCCTTTTAATAAACATTTATGTCATTTGATTATTCAATAAACGTATTTATTATGACTTTAATTACTGCGATATATTTGTTAGCATAATAAATATCCTTAGAATCATGATACTCGTTATATAGTTTAAGTACATGACTTGAACTTGAGATTATATAATATATCATATTCTTAAAGGTTCCCTAGTCGAGTATTATTATGATAGGACAATAATAATACATAAATAGACTAGTATGTTGTTTGACAGATAACCACATCTCATTGGTTATAAGTATGGGGATACTAAAGTCAATACATAGGTACATGTAGGGGTACATGGTACTGGACAGACCCACAGTGAGATTCTTCATGTTTAATTAAGTCATAAGAAAGACTCACAGTGATAATGGTGTAATGATCATCTGACTTGAGATCATTATATTTCTATACGAGGATTGATATACTTTGACTACATTAAAAGTTACCTTTGACCGGGTGATGATAAAAGTGGACATCGGGTATATCATGAGTCGTATGAGAAATATGAATGATAGATAAAGGATTTAACCCTCCTATAATTAGGAGAGATATTATTGGCCTCTTGATTGAGTGAGACTATAAAATGCATGGCCGTGCTCAAATAATGATTTGTTTTTCATAGTCTACTCATGGATCAAGTAAACCCGGATTAAATGTTGAAGAGGATGACTAAATACATGCCTCGAGTTTAATCTATAATATATATGGTTAAAGGGATTATATTACACGGAAACATTAATCACGAAAGGTTTTATCGAATCACGATTTAATTATTGTTTAATTAGGTAGCAATGATGTATTACTAGATACCGCTCATTGTTTATAATTTTATTGGAGAATAAAATTATTGCTAATTAAATAATAGCCTATAGGGTCACACACATAGAGCACCTAGAGGAATAGTTAATTTAAATTATAGATTTAAATTAATTGATGATTAATTCGAATTTATTATATTAATTAAGTGAGACTTAATTAATTGAAATAAATTCGAATTTGAAGAATTATATTTCTGCCAATAATAATTAAGTGTGACTTAATTATTAATTAAATAATAGAAGCATGTTTTATTATTTAATCCTATGCCTACATGGGTTAGGTTTTTGCTAAAAAAGGCCCATTAACCAATCATTATAAATAGATAATGATAGGTTAAATGGCTTGCACGTTTTTGAAAAAAACCCTAGCAGAAGAGGCAGCATAGGAAGAGGCAGAGAGAATTCGAAACCTATCAAAGGAGGCTAGTACTTCCGTTCCGTGTTCAAGATCGTGAGACGTTCTTGAAGGTGCTCGTGTGGATACCATAGAGGTGCTTTCGAGAGGAAGACACAAATCGTGATAGCAAGGATCTCCGTTGAGTTCGTGGCATTCAAAATCTTAATAGGTATGATTCGATTATCACCATAATCCGTCAATTCTTATACATGATCCTGCGTTTGGGTTCCGAAAATTTTCGTTATATTTACGTTTATCCGCTGCGTTTTATGCCTCGGAACCCAACAAACAATTGGTATCAGAGCCTAACGTTTAAAATCGATCAAAGATGTCTGGAAACAAAGATGGAAATTCTAAGATTCCTATGCTTAAGAGAAACGAGTTCACCCACTTGAAGGTTAAGATGCTGCACCATCTGGAAGCAACAGACCCTGACTATCTTGACAGGATTAATGAAGGACCCTTTATGCCCTTAAAAAGTGTGCCTCAAATCAACGAGGAAGGCAAAATAACTGAAGAACACCTCGTTGAGAAACCAAAGGCTGAATGGACAAAAGAGGACAAGGAAAATGTCCTTCAGGAGGCAAAAGTAATGAACATTCTCTTTAACAGTTTGGATTCTGTTCTGACTAACTGTGTCATATCATGCAAGACTGCTAAGAAGATGTGGACAAAACTTGAGGTGCACTGTCAAGGGACTAAAGATGTCAAGAAGAATGCTAGGTCTTTGCTAATTCAAGAGTATGAGTACTTTGAAGCAAAATCTGGAGAATCTATCACTGAGATGTATGATAGGTTTACAAAACTCTTGAATGAAATGGCTATGCTTGGTAAGGTTTATGATTCTGAAGATACAAACATTAAGTTTCTGAAAGCACTTCCTGAAGAGTGGGACAATAAGACTACAGCCATAAGGGAAGCTAGAGATTTGGATGAACTAAATAGAAGAATTTTATGGCAGACTCAAGACATATGATTTGGAGATGCAACAGAGAAAGAATAAGAAGTCTGTAAAGACAAAATCTGTGGCACTCTTGATGGAGTCTGAGAAAGAACAACCCACAGAAGCAAGAATCAAGGATTCAAGAAAGAAAGGTAAAGCTGTTGTGGAGTCAGAATCTACTGACATAGACTCTGATTCTGATAAAGAGATTGATCTAAGTCAAATGATGGCTATGTTTGCTAAAAATTTCAAAAGAATGAAATTCAACAAAAGAACTGGCAAATTTAGCAAGAGGCCATCATTCAAGAAAGAAGATGAGAAGGTTGAGAAGAGCAATAGTACTATAATCAAACATGACAAAGCAAAGGTCAAATGTTTCAACTGTGGAATATTGGGGCACTTTGCCAGTGAATGCAGAAAGTCAAAAAGTCAAGGAAAAGGAAAAGCACTTCTATCAACATGAAAGGATTGGGCAGACTCAAGCTCAGAGGATGAAATTGATTATGAAAATCTAGCATTGATGGCATCCTCCTCAAGAAAATCACAGTCTCCCAAAGAACCCTCATCTCCTAAAACTCAGGTATCAATCTTTACTCCTGAATCCTTAATTAATTTAGACTCTGATGGCATAGAGATTGTGAAAAGTGAGGTTAATAAAATAATGACAACATGTAGGTCTCTCACTAGTGAAAGTGAAAGGTTGAGAGAAGAAAATTTAACCTTAACTAAAAGGAATGGTCATTTAGAGTCTGAGTAATGGAACAATACAAAAAAGATTCTGAGAAATATAGTCATAACTACACTGAAATTTTGAAAGCCTATGACTATGTTAGGAAAGAACTAGAAGAAGAAAGGCTTAAGTTTAAAGTTTGGACAGACTCTGGAAGAAAAGTTCAAGAAATTCTCAATAATCAAAACGTGTGTCAAACTGCTGGTCTAGGCTATGACAAGAGTCAAGGAAAAAGACCTATTGTTGAGAATGATAACAATGAAGAAGCTAGCAAATTTAATAAGATTAAAGACAAAAGTACATTTGTTCCTGTTAAGTTTGTGATCCCTAAAGAAAAATATGAAACCACAAACTCATCTGTCAATAGTCCCCCTATTGTTGACAAGAAGACAGATGAAACAGGAGAAAATAACTCTAAGAAAAATATTAACACAGGGTACTTGTCTAAGTCTAAGTTGAAAGAAAGGCTAGAGAACTTATCAGAGTCCACCAAAACTAGGAGAAATAGGAATGGTAAGGAAGGAATTAATAAGACTAATAATTATCAAAAAGATCCTAATGCTCCTAGGAAGAAGTTTTATAGATGTGGCAACCACAACCATTTAGCTATAGATTGTAAAACAAAAAGTGAGATGAAATCAGAGTCTAGACCTTCTCAGACTCTGAAAAGTCACTACATACCACAGAAACTTTGTTATCACTGTGGTAGCATATTTATTCTATTTATATTTGTAGGGACTATCATGATTTGTATTACAATTTTTATGAGCTAAAATCTTCAATTGATAAAAGTTGGTATGACATTGTTAAGACTCCACCAGAGTCTAGAGCAACAAAAGAGACAGGTAAGCCAAAGGTGAAAATTGTTAAGCCCTTTTCTCCTAAACTGTTTGGGTCCTTAAAACATCTAACTAGTTGCTTTATGTATGCAGGGAACCAGGGTAAAGAAAGTAACCCTAATCCTGGACAGTGGATGCTCAGGACATATGACTGGAAAGAAATCTCTGTTGGGTTCCGAGACATAAAACGCAGCGGATTAAACGTAAATATAACAAAAATTCGGAACCCTAAACGTAGGATCATGTATAAGTTCAGACTGATTATTGTGAAACGGAATCATACCTTTTCTTGGTCTTGACTTCTACGAACTCAACGGAGATCCTAGCTTTCACGACTTGTGTCTTCTTCTCGAAAACACCTCTATGGTATCCACACGAGCACCTTCAAGAACGTCTCACGATCTTGATTACGGAATGGATGTACTAGCCTCCTTTGATGATTTCGAATTAGCTCTTCTCTGCCTTATTGCTGTTTAGTTGCTGCCTCTAGGGTTTTTCTTATCAAAAACGTTATCCCTCTTAACCCTATCATTATCTATTTATAATGCTGGTTAAGAGGCCCAATCAGCAACCCATAACAGCAAAGCCTAACCCATGTAGGTTTAGGATTAAATAATAAAAACCGAATTTCTATTATTTAATTAATAACTAAGTCATACTTAATTATTAAGGGCAGAATTCAAATTCGAATTATATTATTTCAATTAATTAAGTCTCACTTAATTAATATAATAAAATTCAAATAATCATCAATTAATTTAAATCTATAATTTAAATTAACTATTCCTTGAAGTGCTCTATGTGTGTGACCCTATAGGCTATTATTTAATTAGCAATAATTTTATTCTCCAATAAAATTATAAACAATGAGCGGTATCTAGTAATACATCATTGCTACCTAATTAAATAATAATTAAATCGTGATTCGATAAAACCTTTCATGATTAATGTTTCCGTGTAATATAATCCCTTTAACCATATATATTATAGATTAAACTCGAGGCATGTATTTAGTCATCCTCTTCAACATTTAATCCGGGTTTACTTGATCCATGAGTAGACTATGAAAACAAATCATTATTTGAGCACGGCCATGCATTTTATAGTCTCACTCAATCAAGAGGCCAATAATATCTCTCCTAATTATAGGAGGGTTAAATCTTTTATCTATCATTCATATTTCTCATACGACTCATGATATACCCGATGTCCACTTTTATCATTACCCGGTCAAAGGTAACTTTTAATGTAGTCAAAGTATATTAATCCTCGTACAGAAATATAATGATCTCAAGTCAGAGGATCATTACACCATTATCACTGTGAGTCTTTCTTATGACTTTATTAAACATGAAGAATCTCACTATGGGTCTGTCCAGTACCATGTACTCCTGCATGTACCTATGTGTTGACTTTAGTATCCCCATACTTATAACAAATGAGATGTGGTTATCAGTCAAACAACATACTAGTCTATTTATGTATTATTATTGTCCTATAATAATAATACTCGACTAGGGACATTTAAGAATATGATATATTATATAATCTCAAGTTCAAGTCATGTACTAAACTATACAATGTGTATCATGATTCTAAGGACATTTATTATGCTAACAAATATATCGCAGTAATTAAAGTCATAATAAATATGTTTATTGAATAATCAAATGACGTAAAGGTCTATTGTATTGCCTTTAGGGCACCTACACTAACAATCTCCCACTTGCACTAGAGCCAATCACCCATGTATCTAATACCCATGGAACTAGTATGACCGTCATGCTTCGTCTGCGACAAGCCTTTGGTCAGTGGGTCTGCAATGTTTCATTTGTGTGCACTTTACATATGTGTATGTCACCCCTTTCATTAATCTCTCGAATGAGGTGATATCTCCTGAGTATGTGTTTGGTTCGGGAGTGAGATCTAGGTTCTTTAGCCTGTTCAATGGTTCCATTATTATCGCAGTATAGATCAATGGGATCTGCGATCGATGGAACCACTCCCAAATCAGTAATGAATTTTCGAATCCAAATAGCTTCCTTAGCCGCTTCACAAGCTGCAATGTACTCAGCCTCTATTGTAGAATCAGCTACTGTTTCTTGCTTTGAACTTTTCCAACTTACAGCACCTCCGTTTAGACAAAACACAAAACCAGACTGTGATACAGTATCATCCCTGTCTGTTTGGAATCTTGCATCGGTGTAACCCTTTACTACTAGTTTCTCCTCTCCTCCATACACCAAGAATGAATCTTTAGTCCTTTTCAAGTACTTTAGAATATTCTTGACAGCCGTCCAGTGACCTTCACCTGGATTAGATTGGTATCTACTCATCATGCTTAAAGCATACGAAACATCTGGGCGAGTACATATCATTGCATACATGATGGATCCAATTGCTGAGGCATATGGAACCTTACTCATGTGGTCCTTCTCATCCAATGATTTCGGACACTGATCTTTAGAGATCGTTATCCCTTGAGACACGGGGACATATCCCATTTTTGCATTTTGCATACCAAAACGATGCAAAACCTTATCGATGTATGTACTCTGACTTAGACCGATCATCCTTCTAGATCTATCCTTATAGATCCTCATTCCTAGAATGTAGGATGCTTCACCTAAGTCTTTCATAGAGAAGTTGCTCCCTAACCAAATCTTAACAGCCTTGAGAGAAGGTATGTCATTCCCCATTAGTAGTATGTCATCAACATACAGTACTATGAATGCCACATGGCTCCCACTTACCTTCTTGTAAACACAAGGTTCATCTTCGTTTTGAACAAAGCCATACTCTTTGACTGTTTCATCAAAACGGATGTTCCATCTCCTAGAGGCTTGCTTCAATCCATAAATGGATCGACGTAATTTACATACCTTGCTAACATTCCTTGGATCGACAAAACCTTCATGTTGTGTCATGTACACATCCACATCCTCTTCAAGGCTTCCATAAAGGAAGGCTGTTTTGACATCCATTTGCCAGATTTCATAATCATGGAATGCTGCAATAGCAAGCAAAATCCTTATGGACTTGACCATAGCCATGTTGGTGTAGGTGCCCTAGAGGCAATACAATGTTTATTTTGATAAACCTTTATGTCAATTGATTATTCAATAAACGTATTTATTATGACTTTAATTACTGCGATATATTTGTTAGCATAATAAATGTCCTTAGAATCATGATACACATTGTATAGTTCAGTACATGACTTGAACTTGAGATTATATAATATATCATATTCTTAAATGTCCCTAGTCGAGTATTATTATTATAGGACAATAATAATACATAAATAGACTAGTATGTTGTTTGACTGATAACCACATCTCATTGGTTATAAGTATGGGGATACTAAAGTCAATACATAGGTACATGTAGGAGTACATGATACTGGACAGACCCACAGTGAGATTCTTCATGTTTAATAAAGTCATAAGAAAGACTCACAGTGATAATGGTGTAATGATCCTCTGACTTGAGATCATTATATTTCTATACGAGGATTAATATACTTTGACTACATTAAAAATTACCTTTGACCGGGTGATGATAAAAGTGGACATCGGGTATATCATGAGTCATATGAGAAATATGAATGATAGATAAAGGATTTAACCCTCCTATAATTAGGAGAGATATTATTGGCCTCTTGATTGAGTGAGACTATAAAATGCATGGCCGTGCTCAAATAATGATTTGTTTTCATAGTCTACTCATGGATCAAGTAAACCCGGATTAAATGTTGAAGAGGATGACTAAATACATGCCTCGAGTTTAATCTATAATATATATGGTTAAAGGGATTATATTACACTGAAACATTAATCACGAAAGGTTTTATCGAATCACGATTTAATTATTATTTAATTGGGTAGCAATGATGTATTACTAGATACCGCTCATTGTTTATAATTTTATTGGAGAATAAAATTATTGCTAATTAAATAATAGCCTATAGGGTCACACACATAGAGTACTTAAAGGAATAATTAATTTAAATTATAGATTTAAATTAATTGATGATTATTTGAATTTTATTATATTAATTAAGTGAGACTTAATTAATTGAAATAATATAAATTCGAATTTGAATTCTGCCATTAATAATTAAGTGTGACTTAGTTATTAATTAAATAATAAAATTCAGTTTTATTATTTAATCCTAAACCTACATGGGTTAGGCTTTGCTGTTATGGGTTGCTATTATGGGCCTATTAACCAACCATTATAAATAGATAATGTAGGGTTAATAGGTATTAAGTTTTTAAGAAAAACGAACCCTAGCAGCAGAAAAGGTAGAGGCAGATTTCGAAATCATCTAGAGGAGGCTAGTACATCCGTTCCATAATCAAGATCGTGAGACGTTCTTGAAGGTGCTCGTGTGGATACCATAGAGGTGTTTTCAAGAGGAAGACACAAGTCGTGAAAGCTAGGATCTCCGTTGAGTTCGTAGTAGTCAAGACCAAATAAAGGTATGATTCTGTTTCACAATAATCAGTCCATGATTATACATGATCCTGCGTTAGGGTTCCGAAATTTTTCGTTATATTTACGTTTAATCCGCTGCGTTTTATGCCTCGGAACCCAACAAGCCACTGGTGAGAAAGTTTCATCATAGTCAATACCATGAATTTGTTTGAAACCTTTTGCAACCAGCCTTGCTTTATAGGTCTGAACATTTCCATCCATGTCAGTTTTCTTCTTGAAAACCCATTTGCACCCTATGGGTTTTACCCCTTCAGGTGGATCAACCAAAGTCCATATTCGGTTTTCGTACATGGAATCCATCTCGGATTTCATGGCTTCTAGCCATCTCTTAGAGTCTGGACTGTTCATAGCATCTTGGTATGTGAGAGGCTCATCTTCATCTATGAGCATCAAATCACCACATTGAGTCAATAGAAATCCATATCTCTCTGGCTCATGGCGAATTCTACCAGTTCTACGAACAACCTGTGTTTGTTGAGCATTATCATTATCCTGCTCCTGTTCCACTTCAGGTTCAATGCTATTTTGTGGTTCTCGATCTTCATCGAGGTCTATAGTTCTTCCACTATTTCTTTTGGAAACAAAATCTCTTTCCATGAAAACAGTGTCTCGAGCAATAAACACCTTCTGCTCAGAAGGACTATAAAAATAATACGCCTTTGTTTCTTTAGGGTATCCCACAAAATTGCACTCTTCAGATTTAGGTCCAAGCTTGTCAGATACTTGACGCTTCACAAACGCCTTGCATCCCAAAACTTTCATAAAGCTCATGCCTGACCGTTTCTTCTCCCATATCTCATATGGAGTCTTTTGAACCTTCTTAGTAGGAACACGGTTAAGTGTGAAAGCTGCTATTTCTAGAGCATAACCCCAGAAACTAATTGGAAGATCTGCATGACTCATCATCGATCGCACCATGTCCAACAAGGTGCTATTTCTCCTCTCTGAAACTCCATTCCATTGAGGTGTACCTGGTGGAGTGAGTTGTGATACAATACCACACTCCTTTAAATAATCTTTAAATTCTGTGCTCAAGTATTCTCCACCACGATCAGATCGTAAGATTTTAATACTTGTGCCTCCGCCAATTTGCTTCTCTACTTCAGCCTTGTATTCTTTGAACTTTTCAAAAGAATCAGATTTATTCTTCATAAGATATACATATCCATATCTATTGAAATCATCAGTAAATGTTATGAAGTAGTAGTAGCCTCCTCTAGCCATCACACGCATTGGGCCGCATACATCACTATGTATTAGCTCCAGACGTTCAGTGGCCCTTTGACCCTTACCAGTGAAAGGGGCTTTAGTCATTTTACCAAGCAAACAAGATTCGCATTCTTGGTATGATTCAAAATCAAACTTATCCAAATATCCATCCTTATGTAATTTGGATATGCGTTTCTCATTTATATGGCCTAGACGACAATGCTAGAGGTATGTTTGATTTGAGTCATTAACTTTAAGTCGTTTGTTTTCTATATTACAGACAGGATTATCTAAGTCAAGAACATATAAACCATTAAACAAACGCGCAACACCATAGGTTAAATCATTCAAAGCAAAAGAACAACTGTTGTTCTTTATTGTAAACGAAAAACCTTTCTTGTCCAAACAAGAAACAGAAATAATGTTTCTGCGAATCGCAGGCACGTAATAACAATTTTCCAGTTCTAAAACTAGCCCAGAGGGCAAAGATAAATAATATGTTCCTACAGCTAAAGCAGCAACTCTTGCTCCATTGGCAACTCGTAGGTCCATATTTCCTTTAGCCAATGTCCTACTTCTCTGCATTTCCTGTACATTTATACAAATGTGAGAAGCACATCCAGTATCCAATACCCAAGATGTAGAAATTGATAGATTGACTTCTATAACATATATACCTGAAATAGAAGCTTGCTCAGCCCTCTTCTTCTTTAGATCCTCCAAGTAAACTGAACAATTTCTCTTCTAGTGACCAGTTTTCTTACAGTAGTGACATTCACCCTTAGCGACCCCACCTTTAGGCTTTAAAGCCTGTTTAGGACCTGAATTTGGCTTGGGTGTAGAATCAGAACCTGTCTTCTTCTTACCCTTCCACTTGCCTTTCCCTTTGGCCTTACCTTTATTGCCCACCACCAGTATGGGAGCAAGTTCAGCCGTCTTCATGTTGGTCTCATATGTTCTCAACATAGCCAACAATTCAGTAGGTGTTTTGTCAAATTCATTCATATTGTAGTTTATGATAAACTGGGTGAATTTGTTGTTCAAAGAATTCATGATTAGGTCAATACCAATTTCCTGAATAATCGAGAAACCCAAAGTTTCAAGGTAACCAATCATCTTCAGAACATGTGGGCCAACTGGTTCACTTGCCCCTTGTTTGCAATTAAAGAGTGACTTACTCGTGTTGAACCTTTCTTGACGAGTTTGGCTTGCAAACATGCTTTGCAAGTGCTCATAGATAGTATATGCATCCATATACACATGCTGTCTTTGAAGCTCAGCACTCATAGTTGCCAACATAAGACATGCAACATCAGTTGCATCATTCTCATCCTTTGTGTGGGCCGCTCGTTCCTCAACAGTAGCGCCCTCAGGAAGGGGACCTGCCGGAGGAATATCAATGACATGAAGCTTGCGCTCCTGCCTGAGGACAATCCTCAAATTCCTCTGCCAGTCTAGGAAGTTGTTTCCTCCTGTCAGCTTATCCTTCTCAAGGACTGATCGTACGGATAGTGTGTTTGTGTTGTTTGCCATTACTTGGTATCTACAATGTTAAAAGCACAAAATAAACATTAGATTGTCTGAGTTATTTATTATGTTCAAATGATTATGATACATTCATAATATATCTCCCACTATTTTTATCAAATCAATAGCCCTTACTATTAATTTGGAAAGTATATCCCATAATTCTTTCTAGTGAGCCAAGATCCATATTTCGTCATGTCCAAAGACAACCACTGGAAGTCCTTAAAAATGATTATTTAGGTAGACAACAGTTGTCAATTATATCATATATAATTCTTGGATAGTTTGGTGAGCAACGATTGATCTTATATATCTAATAGATTTTTAACCAAACTCTATGCTTCTAAGTTCATAATGGTTGAATATAACCGTTTACTTTCACCTTATTATGACGACTCAGTTAAGTTTGACCCAATGACACAACGGCCGAATATAACCGTTTATATTTGTCGCATCTCACCATGATAGATAGGAGTCCCCTGCCACTGACAGTCTTTCCCCTAATCGATCTAGGATTCGATGAGTGTTCATTCATTGGAAAGCATCCGATTAAAACTTAATATTTTGTTAAGGGGTTTATTAAAATTTATGACGATCATGATCACATCATGAAGAGATCCTCAATTTTTCCTTGAACTAAATATTTCAAATTGACATCTTAAATTGTTCATTTCCCAGGTAGATGGAGGATACCAGTGGTCACACTTAAAACCCATCAGCCTTACGAATACGCATATCCGTTTTTGTCAGAAAATGCCAATTATAGATATCAAAATCCATATTCAATTCCGTGTTTTAAAAAATCCATATTTCATAAACACAAGAATCTCATGATCGTTTGTTAA
Source organism: Oenanthe sinensis (assembly GCA_028671895.1). Lineage (NCBI taxonomy): Eukaryota > Viridiplantae > Streptophyta > Magnoliopsida > Apiales > Apiaceae > Oenanthe > Oenanthe sinensis. Next base: position 19,195,891 of record CM053807.1, read on the forward strand.
TTTTAAAATCTTAAATCGTTACAGATTTTATCTTGTTTAGCATGGCAAGCATGGCATGGGTGACGTATCTAATACATGCATACATCATTAATCTAATTAAAGCATGCATCTTCTACTCTACACATACATTCATACATCAATATGTAAAGTGCAGTATGTAAACGTGCTTGGTTATGGCCCCTTTCCTATGTGATCCTTTCGAGCTAATGAAAGGATCAAAGTCAGTCTATGTTGGTAAAATATAAATACAATTACATGTCTTCATTCTTCTTGTATCCATGGGTGCTTGCTCCTCTTCTTGGATCATCCTTCAATCTTCAAGTACATTACATGGAATAATTGAATACAACCTATACTAATGTACTTACATAAGAAAACTCGAGTTACATTCGAGGTTAAACAATTACAAGAATGAAGAAAACGACATGCAAGTCGTATTTATAAAACCAAAACCAAAAACCATTAATCTAGGGGTCCAAAGGCCATAACCAGCACCATGCTCAAGTACACAACAAAAAAATAATGCGGGGGTCCGGGGGCGGGAGCCCCTGGGCGGGGTCCGGGGCGGCAGCCCTGGGCGGGGTCCGGGGGCGGCAGGTCAGCTCGAAATCATAATTTTTTATTTATTTTCGAAGACCAGACCTATTCAGAAATCATCAATTTCTGAACTACAGATCATATCTGTTGGCCTTTTTCCCCACTGCAACTTATGCAGTTTCAGAAGCATGTATCATATACATACTTATCATATCCCAGTTAACAAATCATGTCCAACACAATCTGTCCACCAGTTTATATCACTATACAAACTGACCCTCATTCATATAACAGTTTTTTTAATCATACATATCATGTCATAACAGATTATAACATTGCAGTAGCATGGCAGTCTCAAACAAGCATGGCAGTAACAAAGCAGTAGCATGGCAGTGGCATAACATATTATGACAAAGTAGTAGCATGGCATTGTAGTCACCAAAACAGGCATGTATGCATCAAATACATAAAACACGTAACCAAATCAGTCCCTTATACACGTAGCTCTGATACCATTGTTGGGTTCTGAGGCATAAAACGCAGCGGATTAAACGTAAATATAACAAAAATTCGGAACCCTAAACGCAGGATCATGTATAAGTTCGGACTGATTATTGTGAAACGGAATCATACCTTTTCTTAGTCTTGACTTCTACGAACTCAACGGAGATCCTAGCTTTCACGACTTGTGTCTTCTTCTCGAAAACACCTATATGGTATCCACACGAGCACCTTCAAGAACGTCTCACGATCTTGATTACGGAATGGATGTACTAGCCTCCTTTGATGATTTCGAATTAGCTCTTCTCTGCCTTATTGCTGTGTAGCTGCTGCCTCTAGGGTTTTTCTTATCAAAAACGTTATCCCTTTTAACCCTATCATTATCTATTTATAATGCTGGTTAAGAGGCCCAATCAGCAACCCATAACAGCAAAGCCTAACCCATGTAGGTTTAGGATTAAATAATAAAAACCAAATTTCTATTATTTAATTAATAACTAAGTCATACTTAATTATTAAGGGCAGAATTCAAATTTGAATTATATTATTTCAATTAATTAAGTCTCACTTAATTAATATAATAAAATTCAAATAATCATCAATTAATTTAAATCTATAATTTAAATTAACTATTCCTTGAAGTGCTCTATGTGTGTGACCCTATAGGCTATTATTTAATTAGCAATAATTTTATTCTCTAATAAAATTATAAACAATGAGCGGTATCTAGTAATATATCATTGCTACCCAATTAAATAATAATTAAATCGTGATTCGATAAAACCTTTCATGATTAATGTTTCCGTGTAATATAATCCCTTTAACCATATATATTATAGATTAAACTCGAGGCATGTATTTAGTCATCCTCTTCAACATTTAATCCGGGTTTACTTGATCCATGAGTAGACTATGAAAATAAATCATTATTTGAGCACGACCATGCATTTTATAGTCTCACTCAATCAAGAGGCCAATAATATCTCTCCTAATTATAGGAGGGTTAAATCCTTTATCTATCATTCATATTTCTCATACGACTCATGATATACCCGATGTCCACTTTTATCATTACCCGGTCAAAGGTAACTTTTAATGTAGTCAAAGTATATTAATCCTCGTACAGAAATATAATGATCTGAAGTCAGAGGATCATTACACCATTATCACTGTGAGTCTTTCTTATGACTTTATTAAACATGAAGAATCTCACTGTGGGTCTGTCTAGTACCATGTACTCCTGCATGTACCTATGTGTTGACTTTAGTATCCTCATACTTATAACCAATGAGATGTGGTTATCAGTCAAACAACATACTAGTCTATTTATGTATTATTATTGTCCTATAATAATAATACTCGACTAGGGACATTTAAGAATATGATATATTATATAATCTCAAGTTCAAGTCATGTACTAAACTATACAATGTGTATATGATTCTAAGGACATTTATTATGCTAACAAATATATCGCAGTAATTAAAGTCATAATAAATATGTTTATTGAATAATCAAATGACATAAAGGTCTATTGTATTGCCTCTAGGGCACCTACACTAACAATCTCTACTTACAGACTTTGAGGAAATGGTTGGCCCAGAAGTATCCTTTGGAGATGGAAACAAAGGACAAACACTGGGATATGGCAAGATTGTACTTGGGAATGTCATCATTGAACAAGTAGCTCTAGTTGATGGCTTAAGGCACAATTTAATAAGCATAAGTCAACTTGAAGATAAAGGTTACCATACTGGCTTTGACAACAAAGAGTGTCTTGTGACTCACAAAGAAACAGGCATTATGGTTTTCAAAGGACACATACATGGTAACATTTATGAAGCCAGCTTCGAGGATTGCATAAACAGTGAAGTCACATGTCTATACAGCAAGGCCTCAACTGAAAAAAGTTGGAAATGGCACAAGAAACTGTCACACATCAACTTCAAAACACTCAACAAGTTGGTGAAACAGAATCTTGTAAGAGGATTACCACAGGTTGATTTTGTGCAAGATGGACTTTGTGAAGCATGTCAACTTGGAAAACAAAGGAAATCATCCTTCAAGAGCAAGACAATTAACACCATTTCTGAACCCTTTTATTTATTGCATCTTGATTTATTTGGTCCAGTAAATGTTATGTCAATTAACAAAAATAAATATACTCTTGTTATTGTAGATGATTTTACAAGATTCACATGGGTTTTCTTTCTACATTCAAAGGATGAAGCTTCACAACACATAATAGACCATATCACTTTTCTGGAAAGAAAATCAAAGAAAACAGTAAGAATTCTGAGGAGTGACAATGGTACTGAATTCAAGAATTCAATCATGGAGGATTACTGTGCATCAAAGAGAATTACTCAACAATTTTCTGCGCCAGGAACTCCTCAACAAAATGGAGTTGTGGAAAGAAAGAATAGGACACTCATAGAAGCTGCCAGAACAATGTTGGCAGAGTCTAAGTTGCCAGTATATTTTTGGGCTGAGGCAGTCAATACAGCATGTTTCACTCAAAACTGCACTCTAATAAACATGCATGGAAAGACTCCCTATGAAATGATAAAGGACAAGAAGCCAAGTGTGAAACACTTTCACATTTTTGGATGCAAGTGTTATGTACTGAAAGTACATCCTAAAAATCTAAGCAAATTTGAAGCCAAGGCAGATGAATCAATTTTTCTTGGATATGCATCGAACACAAAAGCATTCAGAGTGTTTAATCTCAGAACCAAAATTGTTATAGAATCTATTAATGTTGCATTTGATGATAAAAAGTATACAGGATTGCAGGATGAGTCAGAGCTACTACACTAGAATTTGAAAATCTAAAAAGTTCTGAGATAAATGAAGAAGAAGAGGATGAAGACCCTAAAATAAATCCTGAACCAACACAGGAACCTGCACAATCTGAGGGGGAGCCAGAAAATTCAACTCCAAATAATTCAGAGTCTAACAGGTCAGGGTCTACCCAGACAAAGTCTATCCAGACAGAGTCTAGACAGACAGAGTCTAACTCATCAGGGTCTGGATCAAGCAACTCTGAACTCTTGTGAGAGTCAAACAATTTAGGGGGAGCCTCTTCATTTGAATTTCACTCAAATACAGAAGATGCAAATGACTTAGGGGGAGCTTCAAGTTCAAGAACCAATCTTCCACCTGCTAGAAAATGGACAAGGAATCACACTCCTGACTTGATAATTGGTGATCCTGAGAGTGGTGTACAAACAAGAACAACCACTCAAAATGAATGTCTTTATAGCTATTTTTTCTCAAAGAATGAACCCAAGAAAATTGAGGAATCCTTGCAAGACCCTGATTGGATTATTGCAATGCAAGAAGAATTGAATGAATTTGAGAGAAATAAAGTGTGGAAACTTGTACCAAGACCTAGAGATAGATCAGTGGTTGGTGCAAAATGGGTGTACAGAAACAAACTTGATGAGAATGGAACTGTAATCAGAAACAAAGCAAGGCTAGTTGCAAAAGGATACTCACAGGAGGAAGGAATTGACTATGATGAAACTTTTGCACCAGTAGCAAGATTGGAAGCTATTAGAAATTTTCTAGCCTTTGCAGCTCATTCAAAATTCAAGGTGTATCAGATGGATGTAAAAAGTGCCTTCTTAAATGGAGAATTGGAAGAAGAAGTCTATGTGGAGCAACCACCAGGATTTGTTGATCCAAAGTTTCCTGATCATGTTTACAGGTTAGACAAGGCACTATATGGATTGAAGCAAGCACTTAGAGCATGGTATGAAACTCTTTCAAAATTTCTTCTTGAAAATGGATTCACAAGAGGTACCATTGACAAAACTCTCTTTATTAGAAAATGTAAAGGTGATATTTTGCTTGTCCAAATTTATGTTGATGATATTATATTTGGATCTACTAATGATAAACTCTGTGAAAAGTTTAGTCAACTAATGCAGTCAAATTATGAAATGAGCATGATGGGAGAGTTGAACTTCTTTTTGGGGCTTCAAGTCAAACAGAATGATGATGGAATTTTCATCAATCAAACAAAGTATGTGAAAGAACTATTAAAGAAGTTTGATATGCAAGACTCTGCAACTGCTAAAACTCCCATGTCTATAGCCACTAAGCTAGACATAGACTCAAAGGGTAAGAAAGTTGACAACACTAGCTACAGAGGTATGATTGACTCATTGCTATATTTAACTGCTAGTAGACCAGATATAATGTTTGCAACTTGTCTATGTTCTAGATTTCAAGCTGACCCTAGAGAATCACATTTAATAGGTGTGAAAAGAATTTTTAGATATCTCAAGAGGGCACAAACTCTTGGACTTTGGTATCCTAGAGAGTCAGATTTTTCACTAATTGGCTATTCAGATTCTGACTATGCAGGATGCAAATTAGACAGGTAAAGCACAACAGGACAATGTCAGTTTCTTGGCAACAGATTAATTTCTTGGTTTAGCAAGAAACAACAAACTGTACCCACCTCAACAGCTGAGGCTGAATACATTGCAGCTGGAAGTTGCTATGCTCAAATTCTGTGGATGAGAAATCAATTACTTGATTATGGACAAAAATTCTCAAATATTCCTATGTATTGTGATAATACTAGTGCTATTAAAATTGCAGAGAATCCAGTCCAACACTCCAGAACAAAGCACATTGATGTCAGGTATCACTTTATTAGAGAACACGTTGAAAATGGTACTGTGACACTTCACTATGTTCCAACTGACAGACAGATTGCACACATTTTGACAAAACCACTTGATGAGTCTACCTTTCTCAGACTGGTAGGTGAATTAGGTATGTTAAATATGTAAGTGATCAAAAATTACAAGAAGGAAGGTATGTACTTTAATTATAGTCCCTATCTTAACACACTGTGATTAATTATTATTGCAAAATTTTGTTTGGTATTTTACCTTGACAGAGTCTAGTTTTTAGACTCTGACGAGTCTATAGACTCTGACGAGTCTGTAGACTCTGAGAGTCAGTAGACTCTGAGAAAAATATCGCCTAGACTCTGAAACGGTTAAAATTCGCGCCTGCAGACTCTGATTGTATTTAAAATGTTCAAATGACTTGAAATAGGCGGTAACAGTTATCTTTTGACTAGAGACAGACTGTAGACTCGTGTGTATTGTATGCAACTTGAACAAAATAGATTTTTTCATACAATTTACTCATTTTTTTATTGTAATTTATTTCTACGGCAAAAATATTCACAGAGCTTTTTACGAACCCTAGCTAATTTCTTCAAGATTTTCCATCACTTTCCACTCAACAACTTTAATGGCTGCCGTTTCTCTTGTCATGAGGGGACCCAAGGCGATTGCTTTCACATTTGGGGATTTTGATTTCATGACTACAAATCATGTTGCTGCTCTTGGAGATAAGAAAGGAGTAGATGCTGACTACTTCCCAATGATGGATTTCATGGAGCAATCTGAGCTCAGTTACATTCTGAAAGCATCTCTAGTGATTCATATAGATGCTGTCTCAAAAGCTTGGAGTTCTGCACAGGTCGTTGATCCTTCTCAGGATCAACCAGGTAAAATAATGTTCACCTTTGGCTCGACTACATTTGATGTCACTGCAGATGTGCTTAATTCTGTGTTTAAATTGCCTGTTAAATCTTCTTTTGATGATACTCTATCTGATGATGACATTAGAAGCATGTTTAAGACAATAGGTTATTCTGCTAGCTTAGATAACATGAGCAAGATAACTGGGCCTTACTTAAGAAAATAATGGTCATTTTTCTTTGATCAAATTGCTAAGTGTTTCACTGGTAAGTGCAGTGGATTTGATGCTATTACTGCTATTACTTATCAAATTGGTCACAGTCTCCTATTTGATAGAATAATCAACATTGGTGATATGTTGCTCATTCAAATGGGAGCAAAATTAAATAATGTGCATGAGGGGAGAAAGAAAGTCTACTATCATAGATTTCTTATGATTCTTCTCAATCACTTCATTCCTGACATGTCAACCAAGTTGGCAGATGATTGCTGTGTGCAGGCATTCAAACAGCAAAGGAGGATATTCTCTGACATTAAGAGAATTGAAGACAAGAAGAAGAGTCTACCTGCAATGACATATCCACAGGTAATGCAGGTAAAACTCTCATCCTACAAACCTTCTATCTACAATGTTTCATTTTTTGGTGGTGAAATGGTGCAGGAACAAGTAATGGAGAGTCCCCCTGCACCTACCCCAGTCACCCAATCCCCTTCTATTACACAATCTTCTAAACTAAAATCCAAAAAGAAACCAACCTCTGGTGTCTCTCAACAGGCACCAGTTGTAAAGAGGAGAAAATTGATTCAATCTAGGCTTATAGATGAGCACAGTGATGAGGAGCTCAATCCACTAGAGAAGCAAGTTGTTGAAGGACTTTCTTTGCTAAAGGAAGATCATGATACACTTGATTCTAACCTTCAAGCCAAGTCTGTAGACTCTCAAAAGGCTACAGACTCTGTAAAACCTAGGGAAGCACCTCAGAATTCTCACATTGAGTCTCCTGAGAAATCTTTTGCTCAGAAGTACAGAAGGTTAAGAAAGGCTTATTCTGCACACACACACAAGCCTGTTATTATTACTAACCCTGTTTTGAAGGAAACAGATGCTCCCAAGGCTCCTGCAGAGCCAGACTCTGAAAGCAAGACAACACCTGATCCAGAGTCTAATGTTGAGTCAGAGTCTAGACTGCCTTTAGACTCTGATCATGAAAAATTTTGGGAAGGAATGCCATTGGATGCAACCTCATGTCTAATTGATGAGATCATTACTCTAAGTGATGAGGCACTGCTATTCTTATATCCTTTGGTAGAATCAGTTGAAGATCCAGGGCAATATCAGACTAAATCTCAAATCTTGGATTTTCTTTCAACCTATGAAGCCCTAAAGAACAGAATGGAACAGGAGCTACAAATGTTTGCACAGGATGTGGTCAAAAATCTCTACAGCTACCTATTCAACTCTTCATTCCAAGTACAAGCAGCTAGGCTCATAGAAGGCAGAACAAATGAAGTTCTCAAAGCACTAGGTGTGCCAAACTCTGAACAGCAAATCACAAAGAAGCCTAAAAAGCTTAAGGTCCACAAAAAGAGAGCATCAGAGTCTGTTGCTGAGTTGGAAACTGAGATTGAGCAACCAGTTTTTAACCATGAAGTAATTTGGAATAATGGAGTTACCTAACCATTCAATGGATCTCTCAAGTTCAACCTCTGTCAAGACAGGTGGTTGACTATCTTGTCCATAATATAGGTACAATTGCCAACAAATACATCTATCCAACCTACCAAAGTAGACTGGATCAATTCAAGGGCACATATTTTCAAAGAGTAAGAAGGGAACGGCAGGAACTCTTCAATCTCACAGATTCCCAGGCAATCAATGCAATCCATCTAAGGGCCTTTCATCACAAGTTGGATGCATTTATTCTTGAAGAACAACAGGAGGTAGCTGGTGATGCAAGGCAGTTGGAGGTTGGGACTAGTGCACCAGTGGTGACTAGTGATAAAGATGCTCAGTCCGCCTCACCCACACAAGAACCACCTAGTCAGAGGTTGGGTGATAGTGGGGCAAGGGAGTATGCTGTTGGGCCCTCCTTGACAACTCATCAAAGAGCTGATGAGAACCCCAGTGATATGGGAGGATAGACTCTGATGGATGCTCATGAAGTAATTTCCCAATCTATTCTATCAGAGTCTATCCACCTTGAGGGGGAGTCTCATGCACAAATAGTCAAAGATGGTAACACTCAGACTCTAACTTCTAATGAAGTCATACTGAAGCAGTCAGAGTCTAGAGTAGACCCTGAGACTGGAATACTGGAGCCAACAGACTCTGAAAAGAGAGAAGATGATAGTAAGGGTTCAGAATCTGTTTATGCTCACCCCTTGGTGGAAACCCCTAGCCTTCAGACATTTGAAGGGGTTCCCCTCCATCAAGGTGGTTCAGGTATTGAAGCACCATTATTATCTCTCAATCCCTCTTCTGTAGGATTATTGAGTGCACACTCCACATTGAGTGACAAAATATCTGAGTGGCTGGCACTGGACCAGGCAAAAGGAGAGGTAGAAAAGGCTGTAGAGAGCCTGAGTGAGATTGAGAAAGTGGGTGCCCAACCCCACTGTGAGCATGAGAGATTAGGGTATCCTGAACCTAGCTTTATTTATTGGGATCAAGATTTTCCAAATAGTTGGTCCAATGAGTTGGAGCAGGGGATGGATGACAATTCACTATGTCTGATTGTGCAGATTGGCAAACAAGAGGAGGCTCTTGCTGCTCAGAAATCATTTACCCAGAGACCACATCTTCATCTGGTGGATTCTCTAGCAAGGAGAGCAGATAGAGTCATGGAGGCTTTGGTGGATAATCCTGTAATTCTAACTGAGACTGCAAATTTGAAGTCAGAAAAACCACTCTTAATCATGCCTATAAGGGCTATACTTCCAGAGTCTACAGTCTCTAATCACTCTCAGGAGGAGTCAGGGTCTATAGTCCCGTTTGCAGTTTCGGAGTCTACACCACCACCAGAGTTTACACCTCCATTCACAAAGCTAGAGCCTGTTGCTGAGGAGTGCACTTCTGAAGATGATGATCACGTTACTCCTTCTTTTATCTATTTTGATCAGGTGTTTCCTCAGTCTTGGGAGTCTGCACAGCAAAGAGGCATCAATAATAAAGATTCTTTTGAGTGTATTTTGGATATTCATCATTCTGAGAGACTTAAAGCTTTTCAGGAAAAATCCTTTCAACAGGAACATGGTTACTATCCTGGTGAAGACGATCAAGTCTTAGATGGAGCTGTTAAAGCTGAGTTACCTGATGTTGCTGCTCAATTATCCAGTGTGGTCCAGGACATTTCTCATATTAAAATCAAGCTCACTGGTGTTGATAATACAACTTCTCTGCTCAATACAAGATTTGACATAATTCACTCCCTTCAATTATCCAAAGAAGTAGCTTTTAAAGATGCTCTAGCTGCTATCACTACAACTCAAGCCTCTCTTCAAACTACAATTTCTGATTTGACCACCAAGGTTGATTCAGTTATTGCAGCCCAGGCAAATATCTCCACTGTTCTTGAGCAGATTCTTTTGGCTGTCACCAGTAATGATGATGTCAAAAAGGGGGAGAAGGAGAAGCAAGGTGAGTCCTCGAGGAGACATAAGGATGAGGGATGCAAGGATAAATCAAGGGGAGTTAAAAGGAGGAGAGATGGTGATGATGGTGATAGTTATCATGGTCCTAGGGGTCTTGATGATGTGCAACAAAAGCAATCTGGAGTAGCAAGAACTCAAACACATCAGTCAGGGACTAGACATGGGAAATCAGAGTCTAAGTCAGACTCTGATAAGCAAAGAAAGAAGTCAACCTCTGATCAAACTCAAGAACCTTCATACTGGAAGTGCAGTCAATCAAATCTGCAACTTAGAGCTAAAAAGAAGATAGGTCTTGGAGGATTTGAAGAATCTGACATTGACAGAACATCTACTCTAACCAGGGATCCTCAATCCTTGACAGATAGGCAGTTTGAGAAGATCACTCAGAAGCACTTAAATAAAGTGGTATCTGCTCAAATTGTTTGTAATGTTTTTGAAACAAAGATACAAGGACGTCAGGGAGGTACAGAAAAGGTGAAAAATGAGATGCTGGTTTACTTCTTAGAAGGTGGAAGTGTAAGATGGATTAGTCAATCAAATTTTATCTTTTTCAAACAGGCTGAGGAACTACAGTATATCATATTTCTTTTTCAAATTGCTTATGAAGTTAACAAGAGCAAAGAAGCTGTCACACACAAATGGTTCAAGGAGATTGATAGGAAGCTGACTTTGCACAGACAGGTAAATCGACAAATGGGCAAATTTTCTTTAAAATATGTTGATACTGAGGGAAATGATCAAGTCATGCCATTGGAAGAAAAACAGATTAAATTTCAAGAAGGTGTGGGTCATTACTTTGGGTTTCAGCCTATGAGTGGGAAAATTAGTGTTCTGATGTTGAAAGACTTAAAAGATCAAGAAAGCAGTGCAAATGATCTGAGAGCAGCTTATTGTCAAATCAAATGTTCAAATGAAGAAATGAAGAAATTAAAGAAGTTTGTTGGTGAAGCTCTTGCAATTGTGGAAGAAAATATGATGAACTCATTTTTGAAGAATAATCCAGCCTTTAAGAAGATTAAATAAGAAGTAATTCTTTTTTCTTTATAATTCTTTTATACTGTTCTAGATTAATAGTTTTATTCTTTAGTTTTGACATCATCAAACCTGGATTTATGCTTACATTTTATAAAGTATAAATAGGAGGAGATTGTTAGGAATATATTCATTTGATGATGTACAAAATACTAGAACATGGTCTAGATTATTTTATTTGTAATAAGTCTTTCTAGTCTCTGAAATGTATAATCAGAGTCTAGATAGTCAACATTCATGTTACTTGTACTTAGAAGAATTTCTGTAGAAAGTGAAACCAGAGTCTGCATGAAGATCAGAGTCTGGAAGGTGATCAGAGACTATAGACTATCAGAGTCTACATGTGATCAGAGTCTGAAGATGAAAGGCATATGTGTACTAACTTGTAACACTTAATTACTATGTAACTCAACTAGGTAAAAGATAAAACAACAGCAAAACAAGGGAAACTGAAGAAGCACATGGAATCAATCTACTGAAGAAATGGTAATGATACTTGGTAACTACAAGTAACTAATTTGTTAATCAAGAATGCCTAAGTGAGAAGAAGTTCAATCTCAGTATTGCTCATGCCCTAACTTACCTAATGGAGAATCAAATTAATGTCAAAGAAGTATCAAGAAGACCAAAGTGATTTCATGTAATGTATCTCAACAACTGGATAATGTAAAGGTTAATCAACAAATGAGAACTGACAATCAGAAGCAAGAACCCCTACAAGACTAGTCATTTATGAACCAGACCATTGCATCAAGTGTCAGGACATTGGAGGCAAGTTCATGTCAGTAATAGAAGATCTCATTTGAATTGAGTGAGGAAAAGAAATTGAAGAAGCTAGGGAAACTTGCTCATAAAGGTTAATCCACAATGAGTCACTAAAGAAAGTCAACATTGGATGAGTGCATATTTGCTAAGGCAAATGTTGATCCACAGCAGATCGAGATGCGGATCGAGATTGATAATTGAAAAAAAACATTGCAAGGCAAATCTCGATCCACGGCAGATCGAGATTCTCACAAATCGAGATCGAGATTCTCATAGATCGAGATCGAGATTCTCATAGATCGAGATCGAGATTTTCACAGATCGAGATCGAGATCGAGATTGTCGACCAAGATCGAGATCGAGATGGGTCCAGGCCGAGATCGAGATGCGGGTCGATATGTAGTATTTAATGTTCAAGGGACAAGTGGCTTATTGTGAACGGTTGATCCAGAGTGGTTGAGAAAGTACTTTTTGTTGTCAAGTCCTGATTGGGCCACGTACATAAAAAGGACAAGATCAAGACTACACAACATTATAAAAGCAGCACTTTGTTTTCATTTGTATTTGACTTTTATCCATCTTTGTATTTTCTACGATATTTTTTAAGAGAGAGCATTTACTGTAAAACAATAGTGAGAGAAAGGATCAGTTGAATCAATCTTTAATTGCTGTATTTATTGTTCAACTGATCATGATTCTTTTATGAATGTTGTAGCAAATCCCTTAATGAATATAAAGATATATTCTTGAAATTCTGTGTCATCATTTATTACCTGCATATTTGTCTATTTTCTCATTACTTTAAAAAGTTGTATTCACCCCCCCCCCCTCTACAACACTTTGGACCTAACAGAAGATCATCATAGTCTAAAGGATTCAGAGTCAATACAGTTAAAGTTAAATTTGGAAGATGATCACAGGAATGGAAAGTCTTCGAAGATCAAGATAAATATATTGCAGATATGCTATGGGAAAGAAAGAGAATTCTAGAAGGAAACTGTCAACTAATAATTAGGAATTCTATTTCTATTATAATTTATCTTTCTGTTATTAGTTGATAGGCAGCTCTCTATATAAACTCTATGTAACCTAATTCTAAAAGTGTGGAAAAAAGTCGAAGTAAAATTTGTCTGAGTGAAATTTTGTGAGAGCATAGAGATAGAGAGAGTTGCTGTGATAATTACAGAGAAGCTGCTAGGGTTTGTGTACACCCTAGGAGAGTTTTGTATTTAATCATCAATAATACAAACAGTACTTATTCATATTTTTGTGTTTGATCTTTGTTCTTAATTCATATCGAATTTGATTTTAAATCAGGCAGAAAAGACACACAAGTATTCAACCCCCCTTCTACTTGTGCAATTGGGAAAACAATTTTCAACACTGTAAGGGAAGTGTTAATTAAAATTTAATAATCTAAAAATACATAAATTAGATAGTTGCATACACGTAGGGGAAGTCTAGGACTGTCACACACATATTTAATTTTACACTAGAATGTTTTGACAAAATATCAAAAATGGGAAGATTGTGAGATACAGTCTTATGAATTAGGTTTTGATTATTTTGTCTTAATGATAAGTGTAAATTAAATTAGCATTAGGAAGTTACTAATTAATATAGTAATCCTCCCTTAGGTTATTCGAAGTGACAGTCAACGAGAAGAAATTCAAATTGGGTCAAACTGCTTTTATAAACAAAACCAAATGATTTTCTCTCTACATATATTTAGATAAGATTTGTCAAAATAATGATAAAATCAAATCTAATTTATATATGTTATATTTTGAGGCATAGACTGAAGATGAACAAATACAGTATTTTAACACTACTTTTACGAGTAAAAAAAAAGTGTTATCTATTCAAAAGAGTGTTTGTTTTAAAGGTTTTCAAGGGAATATATTTTCAAAATATATTTGTTCAATTTATCTTCAACAAAGTTCTGCCTAGGTATAAAATACAGATTTTATCCCGGAAACCCTGAATTGTCCTATTTCTTTGGATAATTTGTATTTTAATTCAAATTAAATATTCCTTGGACTTCATAGTCATTATTATTATAGGAATATTATATTTGAATATGTTTTGAGTCAAAACTTTAGTCCAAACGTTGACAAGTTCCGACAAATGGCTATCGAGTATTGTTTCGGGCTACAGGGACAACGAAACGATCTTTTTCTCAAAGTAGTATCTATAAATGTTCAAATGACTTGAAACTTGGGGAATGTTATTAGAATGTTGAAAAAGAATTTTGGGATTTTTTTCATAATTTTTGGGTGACTTTTATTTTTGGCCTGTATTTCCGATTTCAGGATTGTTTGTTCGGTCAATTAAAAGTCAATGAAGGTCAAATCCAAATTGAGTAGGATTTTGAACATGACCTATTGGGATAATTCTCAGATGGTTCCCAAATTTTCATAATTTTTGGAGCATATTTTGAAAAACGTCATATTTCCAACGTATCGTTCGATATCGTGTTTATTTGCTTAAATAATTTACTGAATGATGCTAGCATGTTTTTCAAGGAACCCTTGTGGGTAAATACAGCTGGGGGTACAGCACTTTTAAGCCTTATCACATGCCAAGCCTTGTCCCCTTGTCCCCTAATTAAATAAATCAAAAATGCTTCATTTTTGGCCTATAAATAAAGCCCTCCCCCCACACCATTTCTTAAGCCATTTAGTGCCAAGTATATGCTGCATATTTCACTTCAAAGAAGCTCTCAAGATCAGTAGGTTTTCATCTTCAAGAGTTCTTGAGTTTGAAGCTTAGTTCTTTCATAGATCTTAAACCTTACAAGCTTAAACACCCATATACTTGCACTTTAAACATACCAACCATACAAGTCCGTTTTGGCTACCCAAAGACCTCATTCCCACAGCCCTTAGACTTTTCTATTTGCTCCCAAAGTTATACCAAAAGTTCACTTTCCGGCGATTTTCCGGCGACTACTTTTTGTGTGTTTTGGCTTCGAAATTGGCTTTTTCTCTTGGTTTCTCTCTAGATCTCAAGGGTTACAAGTTGATTCCATTTTTATATGTTAGTATACATATTAGGCAGATTATAAATAGATTTGTGCTTTCTTGGTTTGTTTGTTAGATCTATTATATAGTTTGCCTTGTCTACGATTTATATAGTTACGTGCTTTAATTGTTTGTTCGTTTTCTTCTATATAAATTGTGGTAATCGTTGGAAGGGCTTTATTTTAATCTCTTGCTCTTCACAATCAAGTTGTTGATATCCTCGGTGTAGGCTTCCGGGATCAATAACGACTCTAAGTTACTTAAGTTCCGAGTAGAGACCGATTTGTATAAATCTCATAAAGAGGTATAAGCAAAAGGACTCCTTGTTGAATTTGGTAATTAAACTAGCTTCTATTAAAAGTTGAGACCCACTTGTATAAGTCTTATTTAGAGGCATAGACAAAAGGACTCCTTGTTGATAAGTTGCAAGTTAACTCATTTTATTTCCGAGTTGAGATTTCATTCGTATAAGTCTAAATTATTAGACATAAACGAACTTCTCCTTGTTTGAAATAAATAGAGTATTAATCTCACTTAATTCCGAGTCGAGACCAATTTGCATAAGTCGAGATACGACATAAACAAAAGGACTCCTTGTAGAACAATTAAGTGAAAGAAACTAACTTATATTCCGAGATAAAAATACTCATATAAATCTCACTTAGAGATATAAACGAAGCTTTCTCTCGTAGAATATTTGTCAAGTTTAAACTCACCTTAATTCCAAGTAGAGACCAATTTGTATAAGTCGAGGTACGACATAAACAAAAGGACTCCTTGTTGAATTATTCATGAAAGAAACAAACTTATATTCCGAGTTATACTTTTTCGTGTAAATCTCACTTAGAGATATAAACAAAGTAAACTCGTAGAATATTTGTAAGTTTATTCTTTAACTTCGAACACCAAGTTAAGAGTTATTTGTATAAGTCGAGGTACGACATAAACAAACCTAACTTGTTGAGTTCTTGGAGTTAATCCAACTTCGATTCCGAGTTTGATACTATTCGTATAAGTCGAGGTACGACATAAACGAAACATCCTCGTTGAATCTTGGTGGTATATCCGGTATTTGTTTAAAGGTCATAGTTTAGTTGTTTTAATTTCCAAGGCCTTATAAACAACCCACTCATAAAACGTTCTTGATCCTGTTCAAGTCACAATATATTTGGCTTAGTTATTTTCAGCCTTATATATCCTATATATATTATATTATATATATATTTAATTTAAGTGCTTGCATTCATACGCTTTACATATCACTTTTTACTTTAGCATACGCACTTAAATTACTGCATACACGTTCACACACTCCGTGTGGTTCGTCCTTCTAAAAAAGTGACTTACCCCGATTCACATTTATATATTATGTTGCTTCGGCTATATTATATATATCTGTTTGTTTGTTTCCGGTCTAGTACAGTAATATACTAGTCCACCAATCTTCTTTTCTTAAACAGGGTTATTAAGTCGCAGTACTAGTTGTCTAGACTTTGTTAGTGAGGTGAAGTGAAGTGAGGTGATCCTTGTTCTAAGACCCAAGTCCTAGGCACGCCGACGGGAAGTTGGGTGTCTCTGCACCTTGAGGAAGAGGAAAGACCCAAGACCTAAGATCTAAGATCCAAGACCTACAGAGGGTTAGAGGAACGTAGTCTACGCAGGGTTGTAATTTATTTTTCTTACTTGTATTTGAGGAGGTAACGGGAAGTTACGCTCCAAGATAAACTTGTAAGGGTTCTACTTAGATTGTGAGGAGGTAGCGGGGAGTTACGCTCCAAGATTAGTCTAGTAGGTTTTTGCTATTGTATTTTGAAGAGTTAACGGGGAGTTAAGGTCCGAGATAAATACATAGTGGTTGTAACAGGCTTCCCCGCCGCTATAAGGAGTGAATCCTTTTATAGTGGGAAAATCTCGAGTTCAGGGAGGGACTCGGGGACTGGATTAGGGGTGAGCGGATCCGTTAGGGGATTGCGCCATCGCAAACCAGGATAAAAATCTTGTGTGTTGTGCTCTATTTCTTTACTCTCTTTTAATTTCCGCATTTGATTTACTAGTTGACTAGTAACATATTTAAAAGAGAAGAGAAAATTTTAAAACGCCAATTTCTAATTTTTAAAAGGGTATTAAGCTATTGAACCCCCCCCCCTTCTAGCTAATACCCCATCCTTACGGACCTAACATAGATGAAGAAGGTGTAAAAAGACATTTCACCTCAAAGGCAGAACCATCACAGGAAGAATTGCTAAACTCTCACAGAAAATCCATATGGGATATGTCTTGGAAATATCCAAATGAAGAAACATCATGGCCCCATGTTCATGAATTTTGTTTTCCCAGTTGCACAAGTAGAAGGGGGGTTGAATACTTGTGTTCCTTTTATGCCTTATTTAAAACCAACTCGATATGAATTAAGAACAAAGATCAAACACAAAGATATGAATAAGTACTGTTTGTATTATTGATGATTAAATACAAAACTCTCCTAGGGTGTACACAAACCCTAGCAGCTTCTCTGTGTTTATCACAGCAACTCTCTCTATCTCTATGCTCTCACAAAAATATCACTCAGACAAATTATGCTTCGACTTTCACACTTTTACAATTAGGTTACATAGTGTTTATATAGAGAGCTGCCTATCAACTAATTACAATAGGAATATAATTCCTAATTATTAGTTGACAGTTTCCTTCTAGAATTCTCTTTCTTTCCCATAGCATATCTGCAATATAGTTATCTTGATCTTCGAAGACTTTCCATTCCTGTGATCTTTTTTCAAATTTAACTTTAACTGTACAGACTCTGAAACCTTCAAACTCTGATCATATGTAGACTCTGATAGATCATAGACTCTGATAGTCTATAGACTCTGATCACCTTCCAGACTCTGATCCTCATGTAGACTCTGGCTTCAGTTTCTACAGAAATTCTTCTAAGTACAAGTAACATGATTGTTGACTATCTAGACTCTGATTATACATTTCAGAGACTAGAAAGACTTATTACAAATAAACTAAGCTAGACCCTGTTCTAGCATTTTGTACATCATCAAATGAATATATTCCTAACAATCTCCCCCTATTTATGCTTTATAAAATGTAAGCATAAATCCAGGTTTGATGATGTCAAAACTAAAGAATAAAACTATCAATCTAGAACATTATAAAAGAATTTTAAAGGAAAAAGAATTACTTCTCATTTAATCTTCTCAAAGGCTGAATTGTTCTTCAAAAATGAATTCAGCATATTTTCCTCCACAATTGCCAGAGCTTCACCAACAAATTTCTTCAACTTCTTCATTTCTTAACTTGAGCATTTGATTTGACAGTAAGCTGCTCTCAGATCATTTGTACTGCTTTCTTGATCTTTTAAGTCCTTCAACATTAGAACACTAACTTTCCCACTCATAGACTGAAACCCAAAGTAATGACCCACACCTTCTTGAAATTTAATCTGTTTTTCTTCCAATGGCATGACTTGATCATTTCCCTCAGTATCAACATATTTTAAAGAAAATTTGCCCATTTGTCGATTTGTCTGTCTGTGCAAAGTCAGCTTTCTGTCAATCTCTTTGAACCATTTATGAGTGATAGCCTCTTTACTCTTATTTACTTCATATGCAATCTGTAAGAGAAATCTAATGTACTGTAATTCCTCAGCCTGTTTGAAAAAGATAAAATTTGATTGACTAATCCATCTTACACTTCCACCTTTTAAGAAATATACCAGCATCTCATTCTTCACGTTTTCTGTGCCTCCCTGTCCTTGTATCTTTCTTTCAAAAACATTATAAACAATTTGAGCAGACACCACTTTGTTTAGATGCTTCTGTGTGATCTTCTCAAACTGCCTATCTGTCAAGGATTGAAGATCCCTGGTTAGAGTGGATGTTCTGTCAATGTCAGATTCTTCAAAACCTCCAAGACCTTGACTGACTGCATTTCTAGTATGAAGGTTCTTGAGTTTGACCAGAGTCTGACTTCTTTCTTTGCTTATCAGAGTCTGACTTAGACTCTGATTTCCCATGTCTAGTCCCTGATTAATGTGTTTTAGTTTTTGCTACTCCAGAGTGCTTTTGTTGCACATCATCAAGACCCATATGACCATGAGAACTATCACCAGTTTCATCATCATCACCATCTCTCCTCCTTTTAACTCCCTTTGAATTATCTTTGCAACCATCATCCTTATTTCTCCTGGAGGATTCACCTTTCTTCTCCCCCTTTTTGACATCATCATTACTGGTAACAGCCAAAAGAATCTGTTCAAGAACTGTGGAGATAGTGGCCTGTGCTGCAATGACCGAGTCAACCTTGGAGGTCAAATCAGAGACTGTAGTTTGGAGATTGGCTTGAGTGGTAGTGATAGAAGCAATAGCATCCTTGAAAGCAACTTCTCTGGATAATTGAAGGGAGTGAATTCTGTCAAATCCGGTACTGAGCAGAGAAGTAACATTATCAACACCAGTGAGTTTGGTTTGAATATGAGAAATATCTTTGACCACACCAGCTAATTGAGCAGCAACAGTCTCTGTCTCAGTCTTAACGTCGCTATCTAGGGCCTGATCTTCCTCACCAGGATAGTGACCATGTTCCTGTAAAAAGGACTTTTTCTGAAAAGCTGGAAGTCTCTCAGATTGATGAATGGCCATAATACAAGCAAAAGAATCTTTATCAGTTATGCCTCTCTGCTGTGCAGACTCCCAAGACTGAGGAAACACCTGATCAAAATAGACAAAAGAAGGATTAATTGGAGCATCATCTTCAGAAGTGAGGTCCTCAGCAACAGGCTCAAGCTTTGTGATTGGAGGCGTAGACTCTGGTGGTGGTGTAGACTCTGAAACTGCAAACGGGACTATAGACCCTGACTCCTCCTGAGAGTGATCAGAGACTGTAGACTCTGGAAGTCTAGCCCTTATAGGCATGATCAAAAGTGGTTCTTCTAACTTCAATTGTGCAGCCTCAGGTAAAATGATAGGGTTATCCACCAAAGCCTCCATGACTCGATCTGCTCTCCTTGCTAGAGAATCCACCAGATGAAGTTGTGGTCTCTGTGTAAATGACTTCTGAGCAGCAAGAGCCTCCTTCTTTTTGCCAATCTGCCCAATCAAGAAAAGTGAAGTTTCATCCATCCCCTGCTCCAACTCATTGGACCAACTCTTTAGAAAATCTTGATCCCAATAAGTAAAGCTAGGTTCAGGATACCCTAATCTCTCAGTCTCACAGTGGGGTTGGGCACCCACTTTCTCAATCTCACTCAGGCTCTCTACAGCCTTTTCTACCTCTCTTTTTGCCTGGACCAGTGCCAGCCTCTCAGATATATTTTCACTCAATTTGGAGGGTGCACTCAATAATCCTACAGAAGAGGGGTTGAGAGATAATAATTGTGCTTCAATACCTGAACCACCTTGATGGAGGGGAACCCCTTCAAAAGCCTGAAGGCTAGGGGTTTTCACCAAGGGGTGAGCATCAACAGATTCTAAACCCTTACAGTCATCTTCTTTCTTTTCAGAGTCTGTTGGCTCCAGTATTCCAGTCTCAGGGTCTACCCTAGACTCTGACATCTTCAGTATGACTTCATTAGAAGCCAGAGTCTGAGTGTCACCATCATTGACTGTTTGTGCATGAGACTCCCCCTCAAGGTGGATAGACTGATAGAATAGATTAGAAAATTTCTTCATGAGCATCCATCAGAGTATGTCCTCCCATATCACTGGGGTTCTCATCAGCTCTTTGATGAGTTACCAAGGAGGGCCCAACAGCATACTCCTCTGCCCCACTATCACCCAACCTCTGACTAGGTGGTTCTTGTGTGGGTGAGGCAGACTGAACATCTTTATCACTAGTCACCACTGGTGCACTAGTCCCAACCTCCAACTGCCTTGCATCACCTGCTACTTCATGTGGTTCTACCAAAGTTAATGCATCCAAGTGTCCATTGAGAAAGATCCTGGCATGGAGTACATTGATGGCCTGGGCAAAAGTCAAGTGAAAGGAATCCTGCAGTTCCCTTGCAATCTTGTGATAATGTGAGCCCTTGAGTTGATCCAATCTACTTTCATAGGTCAGATAGATGTATTTGTTGGCCACCTTTCCTACATTTTGGACAAGAAAATCAACCACCTTCCTTGAAAGAGGCAAAATAGTAGAAATTCAATCAATAGCTGTCCTGTAGGTAATCCCTTGATCCCAAATTGCTTCATAGTCAAAAACTGGTTGCTCAATCTCAGTTTCCAACTCAGCAACAGACTCTGATTCTCTTCTTTTGTAGATCTTAAGCTTTTTAGGCTTCTTTGTGATTTGCTTTTCAGAGTCTGGCACACCTAGTGCTTTGAGAACTTCAGTTGTTCTTCCTTCTATGAGTCCAGCTGCTTTTTCTTGGAATGAAGAGTTGAATAGGTAGCTGTATAGAGATTTGACCACATCCTGTGCAGACATTTGTAGCTCCTGTTCCATTCTCTTCCTTAGGGCTTCATAGGTTGAAAAAAAATCCATGACTTGAGATTTAGTCTGATGTTGCTCTGGATCTTCAATTGACTCCACCAAAGGATATAAGAATAGCAGTGCCTCATCACTTGGGAGCATCTGTTTCCTGCAAAACAGGGTTAGTAATAATAATAGGCTTGTGTGTGTAAGCAGAATAAGCCTTCCTCAACCTTCTGTACTTCTGAGCAAAAGATTTCTCAGGAGATTTAATTTGAGAATCCTGAGGTGCATTCCTAAGTTTTTCAGAGTCTGTAGCCTTTGGAGAGTCTACAAACTTGGCTTGAGGGTTAGAATCAAGTGTTTCATGACCTTCTTTTAGCAAAGAAAGACCTTCAACTACTTGTTTCTCTAGAGGGTTGAGCTCCTCATTACTATGCTCATCTATAAGCCTAGATTGAATCAATTTCCTCCTCTTTACAACTAGTGCCTGTTGAGAGACACTAGAGGTTGATTTCTTTTTGGATTTTGGTTTTGAAGATTTTGTAATTGAAGGGGATTGGGTGACTTGGGTAGGTGCAGGGGGACTCTCCATTACTTGTTCCTGCACCATTTCACCACAAAAAAATGAAGCATTGTAGAGAGAAGGTTTGTAGGTTGAGAGTTTTACCTGCATTACCTGTGTATAAGTCATGGCAGGTAGACTCTTCTTCTTGTCATCAATTCTCTTGATGTCAGAGAATATTATTCTTTGTTGTTTGTATGCCTGCACACAACAATCATCTGCCAACTTGGTTGACATGTCAGGAATGAAGTGGTTAAGGAGAATCATAAGAAATCTATGATAGTAGACTTTCTTCCTCCCCTCATGTACATTATTTAATTTTGCTCCCATTTGAGTGAGCAACATATCACCAATGTTGAGTACTCTATCAAATAGGAGACTGTGACCAATGTGATAAGTAATAGCAGTAATAGCATCAAAACCACTACATTTACCAGTGAAACACTTAGCAATTTGATCAAAGAAAAATGACCATTCTTTTCTTAAGTAAGGCCTAGTTATCTTGCTCATGTTATCTAAGCTAGCAGAATAACCTATTGCCTTAAACATGCTTTTAATGTCATCATCAGATACAGTTTCATCAAAAGGTGTTTTCACAGGCAATTTAAAAACTGAATTAAGCACATCAGCAGTAACATCAAAAGTAGTGGAGCCAAAGGTGAACATTATTTTACCTAGTTGATCCTGAGAAGGATCAACTACCTGTTTAGAACTCCATGCTTTGGATACAGCATCCATATGAATCACTAGGGATGCCTTCAGAATGTAACTGAGCTCAGATTGCTCCAAGAAATCCATCACAGGGTAGTAGTCAGCGTCTACCCCTTTTTTTTCTTCAAGGGCGGCAACATGATTTGTGGTCATGAACTCGAAATCCCCAAATGTGAAAGCAATTGCCTTGGGTCCCCTTATGACAGTAGAAATGGCAGCCATTGAAGTTGTCGAGTTGAAAGAGATGAAAAAGCTTGAGAAAATTGGCTAGGGTTCGTAAAAAGCTCTGTGATTAATTCTTCCTTAGAAAAAAATAGCAATAAACAAGTGAGTAAAATGTATGAAATTTTCTATTTTGATTGAATTGCATACAATACACACGAGTCTACAGTCTATTTCCAGTCAAAAATAACTGTTACCGCCTATTTCAAGTCATTTGAACAGTTTAAATGCAATCAAAGTCTGCAGGCGCGAATATTAATCGATTCAGAGTCTAGGCGATATTTTTCTCAGAGTCTACAGACTCGTCAGAGTCTATAGACTCGTCAGAGTCTACAGACTCGTCAGAGTCTACAGACTCGTCAGAGTCTACAGACTCGTCAGAGTCTAAAAACTAGACTCTGTCAAGATAAAGTACCAAACAAAATTTTGCAATAATAATTAATCATAGTGTGTTGAAACAGGGACTATAATTAAAGTACATACCTTGCTTCTTGTAATTATAGATCACTTACATATTTAACATACCTAATTCACCTACCAGTCTGAGAAAGGTAGACTCATCAAGTGGTTTTGTCAAAATGTCTGCAATCTGTCTGTCAGTTGGAACATAGTGAAGTGTCACAGTACCATTTTCAACATGTTTTCTAATAAAATGATACCTGACATCTATGTGCTTTGTTCTGGAATGTTGGACTGGATTTTCTGCAATTTTAATAGCACTGGTATTGTCACAATACATAGGAATATTTGAGAATGTTAGTCCATAATCAAGTAATTGATTTCTCATCCACAGAATTTGAGCACAGTAACTTCCAGCTGCAATGTATTCAGCCTCAGCTGTTGAGGTTGATACAGTCTGTTGTTTCTTGCTAAACCAAGAAATTAATCTGTTGCCAAGAAACTGGCATTGTCCTATTGTGCTTTTCCTGTCTACTTTGCATCCTGCATAGTCAGAATCTGAATAGCCAATTAGTGAAAAATCTGACTCTCTAGGATACCAAAGTCCAAGAGTTTGTGCCCCCTTGAGATATCTAAATTTTTTTTACAGCTATTAAATGTGGTTTTCTGGGGTCAGCTTGAAATCTAGCACACAAACAAGTTGCAAACATTATATATGGTCTACTAGCAGTTAATTATAATAATGAGCCAATCATACCTCTGTAGCTAGTGTTGTCAACTTTCTTACCCTTTGGGTCAGAGTCTAGCTTAGTGGCTGTTGACATAGGAGTTTTAGCAGTTGCAGAATCTTGCATATCAAACTTCTTCAGTAGTTCTTTTACATACTTTGTTTGATTGCTGAAAATTCCATCATCATTCTGTTTGACTTGAAGCCCTAAAAAGAAGTTTAATTCTCCCATCATGCTCATTTCATAATTTGACT
This sequence comes from Oenanthe sinensis, assembly GCA_028671895.1. NCBI lineage: Eukaryota > Viridiplantae > Streptophyta > Magnoliopsida > Apiales > Apiaceae > Oenanthe > Oenanthe sinensis. The sequence continues at coordinate 19,220,212 of CM053807.1, forward strand.
GCATTAGTTTACTAAAATTTTCACAGAGTTTGTCATTAGTAGAACTAAATATAATATCATCAACATAAATTTGGACAAGAAAAATGTCACCTTTATACTTTCTAATAAAGAGAGTTTTGTCAGTGGTACCTCTTATGAATCCATTTTCAAGAAGAAATTTTGAAAGAGTTTCATACCATGCTCTAGGTGCTTGCTTCAATCCATAAAGTGCCTTATCTAATCTGTAAACATGTTCAGGATATTTAGGGTCAACAAATCCTGGTGGTTGCTCCACATAGACTTTTTCTTCCAATTTTCCATTCAAGAAAGCACTTTTTACATCCATCTGATACACTTTGAATTTTGAATGAGCTGCAAAGGCAAGAAACATTCTTATGGCTTCCAATCTTGCTACTGGTGCAAAAGTTTCATCATAATCAATTCTTTCCTCCTGTGAGTATCCTTTTGCAACTAGCCTTGCTTTGTTTCTTATTACAGTTCCACTCTCATCAAGTTTGTTTCTGTACACCCATTTTGCACCAACAACTGATCTATCTTTAGGCCTTGGTACAAGTTTCCACACTTTGTTTCTCTCAAATTCATTCAATTCCTCTTGCATTGCAATTATCCAATCAGGATCTTGCAAGGCTTCCTCAATTTTCTTGGGTTCATTCTTTGAGAGAAAACAGCTATAAAGACATTCATTTTGAGTGGCTGTTCTTGTTTGTACATCACTCTCAGGGTCACCAATTATTAAGTCAGGAGTGTGACCTCTTGTCCATTTTCTAGCTGGTGGAAGATTGATTCTTGAACTAGAAGCTCCCCCTAAGTCATTTGCATCTTCTGTATTTAAGTGAAATTCAAATGAAGAGGCTCGCCCTAAATTGCTTGACTCTGTCAAGGGTTCAGAGTTGCTTGATCCAGACCCTGATGAGTTAGATTCTGAGGAATTTGACTCAGTCTGTCTAGACTTTGTCTGGGTAGAACCTGACATGTTAGACTCTGAATTATTTGGAGTTGTATTTCCTAGCTCCCCCTCAGAATGTGCAGGTTCCTGTGTTGGATTAGGAGTTACTTGAGGGTCTTCATCCTCTTCTTCTTCATTTATCTCAGAACTTTTTAGATTTTCAAATTCCAGTGTAGTAAACTCTTACTCATCTTGCAATTCTTTAAACTTTTTATCATCAAATGCAACATGAATAGATTTCATAACAATTTTGGTTCTGAGATTAAACACTCTGAATGCTTTTGTGTTTGATGCATATCCAAGAAAAATTGATTCATCTGCTTTGGCTTCAAATTTGCTCAGATTTTCAGGATGTACTTTCAGACATAACACTTGCATCCAAATATGTGAAAATGTTTCACACTTGGCTTCTTGTCCTTTATCATTTCATAGGGAGTCTTCCCATGCATATTTATTAAAGTACAGTTTTGAGTGAAACATGTTGTATTGACTACCTCTGCCCAAAAATATACTGGTAGCTTAGACTCTGCCAGCATTGTTCTGGCATCTTCTATGAGGGTTCTATTCTTTCTCTCCACAACTCCATTTTGTTGAGGAGTTCCTGGTGCAGAAAATTGTTGAGAAATTCCTTTTAATGCACAGTAGTCTTCCATGATTGAATTCTTGAATTCAGTGCCATTGTCACTCCTTAGAACTCTAACTATTTTCTTTGAATTTCTTTCCAGAAAAGTAATATGGTCTTTTATGTGTTGTGGAGCTTCATCCTTTGAATGTAGAAAGAAAACCCATGTGAATCTTGTAAAATCACCTACAATAACAAGAGCATATTTCTTTTTATTAATAGACATAACATTTACTGGACCAAATAAATCAAGGTGCAATAAATAAAAGGGTTCAGAAATGGTGTTTATTGTCTTGCTCTTGAAGGATGATTTCTTTTGCTTTCCAAGTTGACATGCTTCACAGAGTCCATCTTGCGCAAAATCAACCTGTGGTAATCCTCTTACAAGATTCTGTTTGACCAACTTGTTTAGTGTTTTAAAGCTGATATGTGACAGTTTCTTGTGTCATTTCCAGCTTTCTTCAATTGAGGCCTTGCTATATAGACATGTGAGTTCACTGTGTATGCAATCCTCCAAGCTGGCTTCATAAATGTTACCATGTCTGTGTCCTTTAAAAACCAGAATACCTGTTTCTTTATGAGTCACAAGACACTCTTTGTTGTCAAAGCCAGTATAGTAACCTTTATCTCCTAGTTGACTTATGCTTATCAAATTGTGTCTTAAGCCATCAACTAGAGCTACTTGTTCAATGATGACATTCCCAAGTACAATCTTGCCATATCCCAGTGTTTGTCCTTTGTTGCCATCTCCAAATGATACTTCTGGGCCAACCATTTCCACAAAGTCTGTAAGCAGAGATTTCTTTCCAGTCATGTGTCCTGAGCATCCACTGTCCAGGATTAGAGTTACATTCTTTACCCTTGTTCCTGTTGGGACAATCAAATCATGATGCTGCGTTTTATGATATGAAAACGAACGAGTTTGAATAGAAAATTAACCTTAATCGCTACGGCGCAAGTGATTCAAATCCACGTCTTCTACTGTATTCCCGTATTCACCTTGAGCGAAGTGTGGCCTTCGATCCTCCCAAGGTTGCCTCCCTTCTAACTTTGAGATCTTGGAACCCTAGTTCTTGGTTGCCTCCTTGAATGGCTGCTCACAAAAACCCTAGTATTTTCCAACTCTTAGCTAGAAGAGAATAAGATGAATATATAGGCTACAGTAGGGATCCTGGATAATTAGGTCGGGCCTTCCAATGACATTCTGGGTCAAGCCCAATGTCATTAAATATTAATTCAATCCACTAAAGAATTAATATTTGCACTACCTCTCCTAATGCCGTAATTTAATTATTTAATTCGGCTCCAATATTATTTGCTTATTAAATTCCCCATGTTTAAGATATCGAATGTCCATTAATTAAATTAATTTCTGATAATTAATTTAATCAATATCTTTTATCCTTGATCATCCACTCAACCTTATAATTATGCAAGAACAAATCTGCCTGCAGGACTAAAGCATAATTATCTTTATGAGCTTTCAAGAGGACATCATCACCCGAATATTTTCGGACACAGTTTCCTTTTATAGTCAATATCCCACTCTGTATGCAATGTCATTGTCCAAAACATAATATTGTGATTAACAAAAAATCACATCACATATGAATCAAAACATGTGCATTGCATACAAGTGTCAATCACTGTATCCGGATTAAGAACCTAAGCAATAATAATATTATAGAATCTTAGTTCTTCTTTATTATCAGAATAGAAGAACAATTCTAATATTTTAATCCCGTTCAATATACACAAAGCATACAAGTATTATTCAATAATCAAGATAGATTATTTCCAAATAATACTTCAGTCATTCCAGTGGTTTGTTTAACTCCACTTAAACTGTGAACATTTATTATATTATATATAGACACTGACAATCTAATCTTCTGTTATCCCATTTGATACTAGATTATCCACAATATATAATATACAAACAGTGTTAAAATACGCATTCAAGATTCTCAATAAAAAAAGACAATGTCATATACTTCAAACGAATAGTTCAGTATACTCCCTAACAATCTCCCACTTATACTCAAGCTATTCTTTGAGTATATCAGTGTTATATTACAAGCAATCCACTACCAATTAAATAACTATTATGTGACCATACATCTGACTCATATCGCCTCCACATGCTGCTCAAAAGCCTTAGCTGGTAAGCTCTTTGTGAAAGGATCTGCCCGGTTGTCCTTTGATGCTATATCAGTCACAATAATATCTCCTCGCTTAACGAATTGTCGTATAAGGTGATACTTACGCTCGATGTGTTTTGCTGCCTTATGGTCTCGCGGTTCCTTTGCATTTGCCACAGCACCAGTGTTATCACAATACACTGTCAAGCTCCTAGGCAAATTAGGTACCACATCTATGTCCAAAAGAAAGTTTCTGAACCATATTGCCTCTTTGGCTGCCTCCGAAGCTGCCACATATTCGGCTTCCATGGTAGAGTCAGCAACGTATTTCTGCTTTACACTCCTCCATATTACAGCTCCACCTCCTAAGGTAAACACATATCCCGAGGTTGATTTCCTCTTATCTCTATCTGCTTGGAAATCTGAATCGGTATATCCTAGAGGTAACAAATCTGAGGCCTTGTAAATTAGCATATACTCCTTAGTCCTTCTCAGGTACTTGAGTATAGCCTTTACTGCACTCCAATGTTCCTGTCCTGGGTTTGATTGATATCTGCTAACCATGCCCACGGCAAAACAAATATCAGGTCTCGTACATAACATTGCATACATTAAGCTTCCGCATGCCGAAGCATAGGGAACCGCTTTCATGCTCTCTATCGCCTCTGGTGTCTTAGGACACTGTTTCTTTGATAGAGCAACTCCATGTTTATAAGGTAGGTTACCCTTCTTGGAGTCCTGCATGTTAAAACGAGCCAATACCTCATCAATATAGGGCTCTTGGGATAAAGCCAACATCCTTTTCTTGCGATCCCTTATAACTTTGATCCCAAGGATGTATGCCGCTTCACCTAAGTCCTTCATTACGAACTGTTTGAACAACCATGCCTTTACCGCTGATAACATCCCTACATTGTTTCCAATGAGTAAAATATCATCTACGTATAGCACTAGAAAAGTCACTGAACTACCCTCACATATCTTGTACACACACGACTCGCTTGGACATTGATCAAATCCGTATGTCTGGATCACCTGATCAAAGCGAATATTCCAATACCTAGAAGCTTGTTTAAGTCCATAAATGGACTTCTTAAGCTTACATACCAGATGCTCTTGGCCTTCCTTAATGAATCCTTCTGGTTGTTGCATATAGATGATCTCATCATCAAGACTCCCATTTAGGAAAGCTGTCTTGACATCCATTTGCCAAATCTTATAATCGAGATGAGCTGCTATAGATAAAAGAATCCGGATCGACTTTAGCATGACTACTGGCGAAAAGGTTTCCTCATAATCGATCCCTTCTTTCTGAGTATACCCTTTCGCAACAAATCTTGCTTTCCAAGCTTTTACCTTTTTGTCAGATCCTCTTTTTCTCTTGTAGATCCACTTACATTCAATGGGTTTTACACCTTTGGGTGGTTCCACGAGCTCCCAGACTTGATTTGAATACATAGATTCCATCTCAGATTTCATTGCTTTTTGTCATAGATCTGCATCTTTGTCTTGCAGTGCTTCCTCGTATGTCATGGGATCCTCATCATGTTCCTCAGAGACCAAGTCCGAAGACTCTCCCAATAACATGAATCTGCTGGGTTTACGAATAACCCTCCCACTACGACGAGACACCGGTGTGGTATTAGTGATAGGTTGTGTGTTCTCTTGTGGCTGTTCTACTTGTACTATTGGCACTTGTTCATTATTTGTCTCTCCCACTAGTTCCTCTAAAACAACACTGCTCATGGGTTTATGGTTCATCATATAGTCCTCCTCTAGGAATCTAGCATTGGTACCAACAATGACATCCCGATCCTTAGGACTATAAAATAAATATCCTTTCGTTCCCATGGGATAGCCTACAAAAAGCCTTACTTCTGTACGAGATTCTAACTTAGTCACGTTCTTGTTCAACACATGTGCTGGACAACCCCATATCCGAATATGTCTTAGACTAGGTTTTGAACCAGTCCACAATTCTTTTGGAGTCTTAGGAACTGACTTAGAAGGAACTAAATTCAAAAGATAAGCTGCTGTTTCTAAAGCATGTCCCCAAAATGACTTGGGTAATTCTGAATAACTCATCATCGATCTAACACTCTCCAAAAGAGTACGATTCCTTCTCTCCGCTACACCATTCTGTTGGGGTGTTCCAGGTGCAGTCAACTGAGACATGATCCCATTCTTTGATAAGTAATCCCTAAATTCTCCAAGCAAGTATTCGCCACCACGATCTGATCGTAGTGACTTGATACATTTTCCATGTCGCTTCTCCGTTACAGTTTTGTACTCCTTGAACTTGTCAAAGCACTCTGATTTACGGCGCAACAAATAAATGTATCCATATCTAGAATAATCATCAATAAAAGTGACAAAATATTCATAACCACCTCTTGCTTGAATATTCATGGGTCCACATAAATCAGTATGAACCAATTCTAACACTTCTTTGGCTCTATTCCCCTTTGCCTTAAAAGGCCTAGTGGTCATTTTACCTTCCAAACAGGATTCACAGACTGGAAATGGCTCCACTGCCAATGAGCCTAAAGGCCCATCTACTACCAGTCTTTGAATCCTCCTCAAGTTAATATGATCTAATCTTAAGTGCCAAAGATATGTTTGGTTCAAAGAAGAAGGTTCCTTTCTTTTAGTAGTGATAGAAGATGTGTTATTTAATACCCTATGTTGTAGTTGCAGTGCAGGTTGATTAGGAGTGATTATGTATAAATTGTCTTGCAATGTACCAGAACATATAACTAGTTTATTCCTCATAATTGAAACATTATGATCCAAACAAACATTATAACCATCCAAAGCAAGTTTAGAAATCGAAATTAAATTCCTTCTAAACGAAGATACATAAAGACAATTGTTCAAAACCAAATTCCTATCATCACCAAAAGATAAATTAACATCTACCACTGCAACTACTGCTACTTTCGTAGCATCTCCCATGAACACATATATCTCGCCATCTCTAAGCATTCTGGATTGCTGGAACCCCTGCATAGAATTACAAACATGATCAGTGGCTCCTGTATCTACACACCAAGTGCTCGTAGATATAGCCGCTATATATGTTTCTGTAACTGGAGAAAGAGACATACCAGTATTGTTTTTCTTCTTAGGAAGAGGACAATCCTGTTTCCAGTGACCCGACTGCTTGCACCTGAAGCACTTGCCCTTGGGCTTTTTCACAGCACCACCTTGAACTCCCACAGCTTTCACAACTTTCTGTGTCTGAGCCTTTTTCTTCTTCTTGGCTTTCGGCTTAGAAGAAGAAGGTTTCTCAGCCACATTGACTTGAACACTCTGCTGAAAAAGTCCTTCAGCTGCCTGAAGTTCTGTCAGAAGTTCCGCAAGACTATACATCCTTTTGTTCATGGTGTAATTCAAGCGGAACTGCTCAAAACTTTTGGGTAAACTCATAAGGATGATATCGATCTGGGTTTCCCCATCAACCTCAGCACCAAGGATCTCCATCTCATTCAGATGTGACATCATCCTGAGAACATGATCCCTTACAGGTGTCCCTTCAGCCATCTGAGTGTTCATTAAAGCTTTCATTGCTACTTGCCTTGCAGCCCTATTCTGATCTCCAAAAAGTTCTTTGAGATTAAAGAGCATATCTGAAGCACTGGCCATAGCCTGATGCTGATGCTGCAAAACACCTGACATTGCTGCCAGAATGTAACATCGCGACATCTCATCAGCCTTAATCCACTTCTTATAATACTCCTTCTCAACTTCAGAAGCATTCTCAGCAGGCTCCTCTGGCTTGGGTTCATTAATGCAAAATTTGTACTCCTCAGCAGTCAACACAATGTCCAAATTATGTTTCCATTCAATATAGTTAGGTCCAGTAAGTTTGTTATCCTTAAGTATGGTAAAAAGTGGATTAAAGCCCATTATATCCTGAGAATCATACATATAACACATAATTAGAGGGTGTTTAAAAAAATTAGTTCCTCTAACAATTATTTAAAATTAAAACACCAACACTTATACACCATAGGTTTCCGGTATGTCACGTTGGGTGACTTATATACCACCTAAATTTATTTAAATGTTACTTCGGTCCTACTACTAAATAATTAGTCACGTTAGGGTGATCTATATTATTTTTCATAGCTAAGTGTATACCATTATTAAATCTTAAATTAATAATAATAATACCAGATGCGCCTTTTGACTATGATAAATTCTTGCTCCTAACAATAAGATACTACTAAAATTACAAATCTAAAGAGTATTCAGACTGACTGGCCAGGCCGGTGGAAGCATTGCCAAGAGGCTAACCACTTTTCTAGACACCAATCTAAATGGCCAGGTAAGCTGCACGCTTTCCTAGACACCAACACAAGAATACTCAAAGATGTGTTATTTTAGATTCTCTTCCTAGTTGAGCGTGAAAGCTATCAAAAATAGGGTATCCTTTTATTATTTGAATTCTATGAAACTTAGTACGCCATGTTGGGTGACATATGTACCTTCCAATATTCATAATTAATTTTAGAAGTTTGTTCTAGTAATTTCCATAACACTCTAGACACCATAAATTACATGCCACGATGGGTGACGTATACATAATTTATATTCGACTTAGTGTTAAATTACATACAAACAATAATGGAGACCATGGGATTTAATACCAAATTAATTCCCTCTCCCACTTAGTATTTTACTATGAGGATTTTATCTAGATGCATCGTCCTATGTTATTTTTCGCAGTCCACATGTATCATAATAACAATACATATAACACATAACATAGCAGCATACTCATCATGATTAAAGCATAATAAAACAGCCCTATGTCCATGTCGTTCTAGCATGCGAAGGGTTAGTATCACATGGCATAACAAACAAACATGGAACACATAGTAGTAATAATCAAGATCAGCAAACATTATGTAAAACATAATAAAATACATCCACTATTATGGCCCCGAAGAATAATCTTCAAAATCATCCATCGATAAATTTTCGAAAATCTTCAGCCGCCTGTTTGACTGCCTAAACGAGCTCAGAATGGCTTGAAAAATCTGGAGATGGTTTGCATCTCAGCCTGTAGGTCTCGTTCTGCCGTTTCCGAAAAGGTATTATTCGCCCCAATCGGATATCGTATGCAAAATCTGTAGCCAGAACAGCGAAGCAGCCACGAAAACAGCATATAGCAGCGGAAGAACTCTGTTTCTCGCATCTTCGTTGATCAAACAATTACATACGACAAATACAACAGAAAAATCTATTCTATTACATCAGATCATAATCTAAATTGAATACAATTCGAATTACAATATTACAATCAAAATAGAAATCAAAAATTAAAACTAATCATGATCAACCCTCATGATTTAATTTACAACCACGATAAACCACGTGGGATCCAAAAACATAATTACAACCATGGCCATAATAGTGGATAACAACCTGCATCAAAAAACAATACAAACCCACCACTATATACATAAATAATTACGACATGGACATCATATCATATAACGCAGAACCCTAGAACCTGGCTCTTGATACCAATTGTTGGGACAATCGAATCATGATGCTGCGTTTTATGATATGAAAACGAACGAGTTTGAATAGAAAATTAACCTTAATCGCTACGGCGCAAGCGATTCAAATCCACGTCTTCTACTGTATTCCCGTATTCACCTTGAGCGAAGTGTGGCCTTCGATCCTCCCAAGGTTGCCTCCCTTCTAACTTTGAGATCTTGGAACCCTAGTTCTTGGTTGCCTCCTTGAACGGCTGCTGACAAAAGCCCTAGTATTTTCCAACTCTTAGCTAGAAGAGAATAAGATGAATATATAGGCTACAGTAGGGATCCTGGATAATTAGGTCGGGCCTTCCAATGACATTCTGGGTCAAGCCCAATGTCATTAAATATTAATTCAATCCACTAAAGAATTAATATTTGCACTACCTCTCCTAATGCCGTAATTTAATTATTTAATTCGGCTCCAATATTATTTGCTTATTAAATTCCCCATGTTTAAGATATCGAATGTCCATTAATTAAATTAATTTCTGATAATTAATTTAATCAATATCTTTTATCCTTGATCATCCACTCAACCTTATAATTATGCAAGAACAAATCTGCCTGCAGGACTAAAGCATAATTATCTTTATGAGCTTTCAAGAGGACATCATAACCCGAATATTTTCGGACACAGTTTCCTTTTATAGTCAATATCCCACTCTGTATGCAATGTCATTGTCCAAAACATAATATTGTGATTAACAAAAAATCACATCACATATGAATCAAAACATGTGCATTGCATACAAGTGTCAATCACTGTATCCAGATTAAGAACCTAAGCAATAATAATATTATAGAATCTTAGTTCTTCTTTATTATCAGAATAGAAGAACAATTCTAATATTTTAATCCCGTTCAATATACACAAAGCATACAAGTATTATTCAATAATCAAGATAGATTATTTCCAAATAATACTTCAGTCATTCCAGTGGTTTGTTTAACTCCACTTAAACTGTGAACATTTATTATATTATATATAGACACTGACAATCTAATCTTCTGTTATCCCATTTGATACTAGATTATCCACAATATATAATATACAAACAGTGTTAAAATACGCATTCAAGATTCTCAATAAAAAAAAAGACAATGTCATATACTTCAAACGAATAGTTCAGTATACTCCCTAACAGTTCCCTGCATACATAAAGCAACTAGTTAGTTGTTTTGGGGACCCAAACAGTTTTGGATCCTTTTCCACTAACTTTAGGTGAAACAGGTTTAGTAATTTTCACCTTTAGTTTACCTGTCTCCTTTGTTGCTTTAGACTCCGGTGGAGTCTTTATAGCGTCATGCCAACTTTTATCAAAAGAAGATTTTAGCTCATACAAATTGAAATACAGATCATGATAGTCCCTACACATATAAATAGAGTGAAATATGCTACCACAGTGATAACAAGGTTTCTGTGGAATGTAGTGACTTTTCAGAGTCTGTGGAGGACTAGACTCTGATTTCTTCTCAATTTTTGCCTTACAATCTATAGCTAAATGGTTGTGGTTGCCACATCTAAAACACTTCTTTCTAGGAGCATTAGGATCCTTTTGATAATTATTTGCTTTATTAATGCCTTCTTTACCATTCCTATTTCTCCTAGTTTTGGTAGACTCTGATAAGTTCTCTAGACTTTCTTTTAACTTAGACTTAGACAAGTACCCTATGTTTATTTTTTTCTTAGAGTTATTTTTTCCAGTTTCATCTGTCTTTTTGTCAACAACAAGGGGACTATTGACAGATGAGTTTGTGGTTTCAGTCTTTTCTTTAGGAGTCACAAACTTAACAGGAATAAATGTGCTTTTGTCTTTAGTCTTATTAGCTTGGCTAGCTTCTGCATTGTTATCATTCTCAACAATAGGTCTTTTGCCTTGACTATTTTCATAGCCTAGACCAGCAGTTTGACAAACATTTTGGGTTTTGAGAATTTCTTGAACTTTTCTGCGAGAGTTTGTCCAGACTTTAAACTTAAGTCTCTCTTCTTCTAGTTCTTTCTTAACATAGTCATAGGCTTTCAAAATTTCAGTGTAGTTATGACTATATTTCTCAGAATCCTTTTTGTATTGTTCCATTAATAATAACTCAGACTCTAAATGATCATTCCTTTTAGTTAAGGTTAAATTTTCTTCTCTCAACCTTTCACTTTCACTAGTGAGAGACCTACATGTTGTCATTATTTTATTAACCTCGCTTTGCACAATTTCTATGCCATTAGAGTCCAAGTTAATTAAGGATTCAGGAGTATAGATTGATACCTAAGTTTTTGGAGATGAGGGTTCTTTGGGAGATTGTGATTTTCTTGAGGAGGATGCCATCAATGCTAGATTTTCATAATCAATTTCATCATCTGAGCTTGAATCTGCCCAATCCTTTCCTGTTGATAAAAGTGCTTTTCCTTTTCCTTGACTTTTTGACTTTCTGCATTCACTGGCAAAGTGCCCCAATATTCCATAATTGAAACATTTGACCTTTGCTTTGTCAAGTTTGATTATAGTACTCTTGCTCTTTTCATTCTTCTCATCTTCCTTCTTGAATGATGACCTTTTGCTAAATTTGCCAGTTCTTTTGTTAAATTTCATTCTTTTGAAAGTTTTGGCAAACATAACCATCATTTGACTTAGATCAATCTCTTCATCAGAATCAGAGTCTGTGTCAGTAGACTCTGACTCCACAACAGTTTTACCCTTATTTCTTGAATCCTTGATTCTTGTTTCAGTGGATTGTTCCTGTTGTTCTTTTTCAGACTCCATTAAGAGTGCTACAGATTTTGTCTTCACATACTTCTTATTCTTCCTCTGTTGCATCTCTAAATCATATGTCTTGAGCCTGCCATACAATTCTTCTAGAGTTAGTTCATCCAAATCTCTAGCTTCCCTTATGGCTGTAGTCTTATTGTCCCACTCTTCAGGAAGTGCTCTCAGAAACTTGGTGTTGGTATCTTCAGAATCATAAACCTTACCAAGCATAGCCATCTCATTCAAGAGTTTAGTAAACCTATCATACATCTCAGTAATAGATTCTCCAGATTTTGCTTCAAAATACTCATACTCTTGAATTAGCAAAGACCTTGCATTCTTCTTGACATCTTTAGTCCCTTGACAGTGCACTTCAAGTTTTGTCCACATCTCCTTAGCAGTTTGACATGATATAACACAGTTTGTAAGAACAGAATCCAAACTGTTAAAGAGTATGTTTTTGACCTTTGCCTCCTTAAGGACATTCTCTTTGTCCTCTTTTGTCCATTCAGCCTTTGGTTTCTCAATGAAGTGTTCTTCAGTTACTTTGCCTTCTTCATTGATTTGAGGCACAAGCTTTAAGGGCACATAGGGTCCTTCATGAATTCTTTCAAGATAGTCAGGGTCTGTTGCTTCTAGATGGTGCAGCATCTTAACCTTCCAGTGGGTGAACTCGTTTCTCTTAAGCATAGGAATCTTAGAAATGCCATCTTTGTTTCCAGACATCTTTGATCGATTTTAAACATTAGGCTCTGATACCAATTGTTTTCCCAGTTACACAAGTAGAAGGGGGGGTTGAATACTTGTGTTCCTTTTATGCCTGATTTAAAACCAACTCGATATGAATTAAGAACAAAGATCAAACACAAAGATATGAATAAGTACTATTTGTATTATTGATGATTAAATACAAAACTCTCCTAGGGTGTACACAAACCCTAGCAGCTTCTCTGTGTTTATCACAGCAACTCTCTCTATCTCTATGCTCTCACAAAAATATCACTCAGACAAATTATGCTTCGACTTTCACACTTTTACAATTAGGTTACATAGTGTTTATATAGAGAGCTGCCTATCAACTAATAACAGAAAGATAAATTACAATAGGAATATAATTCCTAATTATTAGTTGACAGTTTCCTTCTAGAATTCTCTTTCTTTCCCATAGCATATCTGCAATATATTTATCTTGATCTTCGAAGACTTTCATTTCCTGTGATCTTTTTCCAAATTTAACTTTAACTGTATAGACTCTGAAACCTTCAGACTCTGATGATCGTCAAACTCTGATCATATGTAAACTCTGATAGATCATAGACTCTGATAGTCTATAGACTCTAATCACCTTCCAGACTCTGATCTTCATGCAGACTCTGGTTTCACTTTCTAGAGAAATTCTTCTAAGTACAAGTAACATGAATGTTGACTATCTAGACTCTGATTATACATTTCAGAGACTAGAAAGACTTATTACAAATAAACTAAGCTAGACCCTGTTCTAGCATTTTGTACATCATCAAATGAATATATTCCTAACAAATATATCAACAAAGCTGATAAGGAATTAAACTCTGATGAAATGAAGACAGTTTTGAAGGCCATTACTGTGTTGTCCAAGGGACTTCACAATTAAGTTTGTGAGTTAAAAGAATCTATCAACAAGACCACTGCATCTGTTCAAACTGATGTTACAACATCCCAACATGGTCTGGAATTAAAGCTCAGGAATGTCTCAGTAAAATAAGATGTTTTTGAAGTCAAGGTTGATAATTTTTCCACTACTGTCACCTCTATGCAGAACATGCTACATACAATAGTTAACATCTTGACAGTTAGAAAAGGCAATGATGTTAGAAAGGGGGAGAAATTTTCTGATGACAATGCAAGAAGGATACTGTATAAAAATCTAATGAGAAACATGATGATGATCAAGAGAGCCATAAGGATGGGAAGAAAACTCTGATTCAGCAAACTCTGAAGACTGGACAAACTCTGACTACTTCTCAAACTTTGATTCCTTCAACCTCAGGTGTGAACTCCAACAAAAAGCAAACTCTGATGGATGATGACATGGAGTTAGCTAAAAAGCTTGAAGAAGAAGAGAAATCTGCTCAATAAAAGAAAATTACATCTAAGCATGTCCAAACTAAACCTGTTGAAACTCTTAAGCCAATTGTTCAAACAAAACCTACTCCGGAAATTGTGAAGAAAGCTCCAGCTAAATCAAGAACTCCTCTCACTATGTCAGGAAAAACATTTCTCCCAGGTGGATCAAGTTTTGAAGATGAAGAAGAAGATCAACAATCTCTGATTAGAAAGAAAAAGCCTGATCTTCTGTGGACAAAAACTCAAACTCTGACTCTCAATGCTAGACTTGATAAAAACAAGGGTGGTATTGGTGATTCACAAGCAAAGGTCTAAAGAGGTGAAGCCAATACTTTCAGAGATCCCTTCTCATTGAAAGACAAGCCTGAGGAAGATTTATCTCAAGAACATCTGGATAAATTAATATCTGTGAACATAGTGAAGAATATTTTTGATGGTGCTCAAGCAAAGGAGAAACTACTATATTTCTTGGAGAATAGAAGGGTTTTGAAAATTGTTGAAGAAGATCTGATCCACAGAGCATCCAAATAACTTAAACATGTTCTTTATCATCTCAATGATGAAAATGAAGCCACTTTCAGACGGGTGAAAATTCTTGAAGGAGTGATATGTGAAAAGAAGAAGAATGAGAGGCTACTCATGATAAAATCTGAGGAGTACAAACCAGAATATATACTTGAAGATGATTCAGAAAAAGATATGACAAAAGAAGATGCAGAGGTCAAGATGGTGTTAGGAATTCCTACACTAATGTTGCATTCCCTTAGATGAAAGGATGGAGAGATCATCAATATAAAACTTGAGAGCTGCAATATTCCAAATTGATGATTCTTCTAATCAAATGAAAGAACTAAAGGAAAAGTTAGTTGAATTGTTGAAGAATGCTGAGAAGAAGTTGTTGGATAATTTTCTAAAGGAAGACTTTTCATACAGAAGGATCTAAGTCAAGGAGAAAGATTCAAAATCTGATGCATTTGTAAATATTTCTGACATCATAAGTGTAATTTATGTTTTTCTTAATAAAGCATAAATTGGGGGAGATTGTTAGAAAATAAACAGTGATGCTGTCAGAGAATGATCAAGAACAGAGTTTATGATTGCTGACATCATCAGAGAATAGGAAGCTGTCGGTCAGAATTTACTCTATCAGAAAATACTTAATCAGAGTTTACTCTAACAGAGAATGCTCTATCAGCGATTGACAACTGACCGAGTTTACAAATCAGAGTTTAAGAATGAGTCATACAAATCAGAGTTTGATTTGGATAGTGAAGAAGGAATTCGAATGCAAGTCTAAATTACCTTATTGAAGCTATTCTTTTCATTATCTATTTTGTAATAAGAATTTGTAATTGTGTCTGTATAAACACAGACATATGTTAACATTAAAGTAACGTTCAAGATATATCTTTCATAACCTTGTAGCTCTTAAGAATAGTAAATTTCTTGAGAGAGTTTTGTATTCAAAGTTCATCATATTAATACAAAACAGTAATTCTTTTATATACTTGTATTCCTGATCGATTATTTAGAGTCTATTATATTCAACCCACTTCTATTAGTGATTATATTTCTGGGCAAACATATTTGGTAAAGCAGGTTATTAGCATATCCATTGTATTTGTGACCCAGGAACCAAATTTGATTGACGTCAAGGTTGAGAACCTATGAACAGAAATAAATTGATCCAAGAAGCTGAATTGAAGATGTAGTAGCTGAAGGATGTGGTCAAGGTGTTATAAGTGAATTTGACGCTTTGGAATAACTTGAGAATCTAGATGACAAGTCAAGCCTGCAGGGCAACTGAAAGTTCAGTGACATCAGATTCAGACGGAATCTCAATTCTTAATCTAAGGTCTTTACCTATAGATTCCATTGAGGATATTTTCAAGATCAGTTCAAGAGGCAGTTACAAAACAAGGATGGTTGAAAATAAAAGAAAAGATCTGGGTTTTGCTACATAGTTTGAAGAAGCCTGTATAAGAAAATGATGACAGACACTGTGTTGGGTTAAAGCAGGAATCTCAAGTTTTAGATTAGTATCTTGGCTAGTTTGAAGTTAAGGCTCATGAAACAGTTCTCCTCGGCTACTCATTGAAGTTGAAAGTTTTCAAGGCGTATGTGATTGAAAATCAGAAGGTGATTGGAATTCTGAATGTATCGTTCGATTACACCAAGCTCCTAAGCATTCAAATGAAAGACTATTCTAGATCTTTGAAGTTTGACATTTTGTTAGAGTCATATTAAGATACTGATGATGAAACTGAGGTTGCAGAAGGAAACAAAGAAAATGATGATGATTCAGATCCAAGTAGTGGAAATGGTAGTTAATCTACAAAACTCGTGAGCTTAAACAGAATCCACTGTATAAGGTGAAGGATCTTCAACACATCCTAGCAGCAACTTAGAGGGAGCAAATAAAAGAAGGATATATTAGTCATATTCAACACAATGAAGATCAAAGGAATACACCAAGAACATATCTGCCAAGACAAAAGGTTTGAAGTCAAAGCCAATCCTGGAGTCTAGTTCTTAGTAAACCGAATTATTGAGTAAAGGCTAGAAGTGCTAACCAAAATGAACATATATTTTTCGGGACCTAACATCTGGAATCCTAGAGAATACTGAAGAAGCACCGATTGATCCATATTGGGTGATTGTAAATGCAAGATGATCTCAATCAGTTCGATGGCATAAACTATTGAAGCTGGAACCCATGCCACAAGATGAAGCTGAAATTGGTACAGTAAGGGTTTTCAGAAACTGGATAATTATTGGCATTATTATGAGGGACAAGGCCAAACTAGTTGCTATAGGAAAAAAAATCTTTGGGATTTTCAAGATCAAACAGTAAGCACCAGAAACGTGACTCGATCCTATTAGGGCTGAACAAGTTGATGACCTAAGAATAGGATATCCCTAACACCTGTTGAGCATTCAAGCATGAATATCTATCAGATGAATGTGAACAAGTGCACTTCTGAATGGTGAGTTAGAAGTTGAAGTTGATATACAACATTTCTTGGACTTTGAGGTTGTAGATCATTGGAATTTGAATATCATTCTCTTCCCAAGCTCTTTGTGAATGGAGTTACGGATTCAAGCAAATCGTCAAGGACATGGTATGACACTCTAACTACTAATTACCTGAAATTGATTTTGGTAGAGTCGTTATACACATATCTCTCTAGAATACAAGGCACACACAATGTAATATATGTGCAAGTATGCCATAATTGTATTATATGTGGGTCTACTAACAAAACTTGTGTAAGAGATATTTTGCTAAGTAAATGTAGAGTAGGTACAAGAAGAGCATGTTGGAAAAGTTGCAATTCTTTTTGGATTACAAGTAGTTCTAAAGAATGATGGCAATTAAAGTAAGTCAAGAATCTTTTGGAGATGCGCAATTTGGAAGATTTTAGACATGCCAAGACTTCTTTTCAATAGACCACTAAGCTTGATCAGGGCAAATCAGGTATATGAACTGAAGTGACAAGCTATAGAGGTATAATTAGCTCATTACTTATTCAAGTTCATAAAGACCATATATTTAATTCTCGATATGCCTATGTGAAAGTTTCCAAGTGGATACTAGAGAATCTTAACTTATAGATAAGTTACGAATTGTTAGATATCTAAGGGGATAGCCAATTCTTAGAATCAGGTACCCTAAAGATAATAGGTTTAACCTAATTGGCTATATAGACTTAGATGATGCAGGTTGTAAGAAAGACAGGGAAGTCATTTCTAGAAGTTGTCATTTCGTGGAAGAATTTGGATTCTTGTTAAAATAAGAGAAAGCATTCAACACACATAGTTGCAGCAAAGGGTAAACTTAAAGCAGCTAGTGAATGTGATGCTATGATCTTCTGGACAAGGAAACCACTTCAACTCCAACAACTCTGCTTGATACTCTCTACACCAATTAAGGAACAAGTGCTAGACACCAGGTAACATTTCTTTCGAGATTGTTCTTAGTAGAATAACTTGCAGATCTTTGCTAAATAACTTGATGAATTTATTTTCTCCAAGTTGGTTAGTGAACTTGGGATATTATTTATGTGCATATTTGTTGGAAATCACATCTATAAGGAATTCTTAAATGAGCACACAAGTATTAAATTTTCAATATTTAAAGGACTTGTGAATTTATTTTAAATCCAGTACCTCGTACTTTTTCCTACTAGTTTAATTATCATGCTTACAATGTTATATGCATATGTGGTAGTTAAATTTTCTAGCATAAGTTAGTAGCATAATTATTTGTACGTTAAATATTTGACAAGTATTAGTCAATGATATCTTGCTTAATTGCTCTGATATTTTTAAATATTTTGTTACAAATAATTGTGACACTTTCGATATTAGTGATATTATTTAGAATTTTTGTCCTAAGTAATCAATGTATATTTCAAAACTCACTAATATTGGAAGACGATGTATTTTCTAAGTAATGTGTATAAAATTCTCAATACTTTATATACTTAGAAAATATTTCTAAAATTTGATTTTATTTGCGATAAGTTGTAATTAGGATCACAAGTAATAAATGTCAATATTTATAGGACTTGTGAATTTCTTTTCAACTATTTTCTCGAGCTTACGTATATCAATAATAATTGTTATGAGTATAATTGCAATATACTTGAATGAAGATTATTAGATATAGCGTAGGAAGTTAAATGCTAATATTCAATTTAATGAATATTTTAGTATTTAGCGAAATTATTTTATCGTATTAAAATTATAGATTAAAGCAATTCAATGTTTATTAGTTATATAATTTTGATTTGATAAAATATTAGAAGCATAATTTCTTGGATTTTGAAATTATTGATATATATCAAGTAATGATATTTTGTTAATGTTTCCGTGCATTTAATTGTGATATTTTTAATATTAGTGATAATACATGTTGTTCATCTGAAATCACTAATAATAAAAATATGTATTAATGCTTATTGTTCTACTGAATAATTGTCATATTTATTTGATTTATATATATGCTTGTTTGTGGTAAATGTTTAGTATTGCGTGAGTATTACTATTTTTTTTCTTTCTTTGACAGAATTTTAAACCTGAATGTATTGAAAATAATTTCTTGTCTATTTCTTTTCCAAAATGTTTTATCCTAAAATAAATTCACTTTCTATCAGTTTTAGATAAGAAAACTTCAAAATTCTTTTTCAAAACTTCTCTTTTGAAAATCTTTTAATTTACAGCCCTGCTTTGATTTCTAAGACATAGGGTGTGAATCAATTTTTCTTGAGGATAATCTTTCTTTAAATCGCAAAATATTTTATACTCTCTCCAAAGTTGGTTTTAAATGCTATATTTTCAAAACTGTTTTCTCTCTTAATTTTTCCTTTTAACTTTCCAGAAACTTTGCGACTGCTGTTTTATTTGGAGAAATTGTTTTTACTTCGAGGTACCAATCACTTGTAAAATTATTTTTTTCAAACACTTGTTTCAATGTATGTTTCACATTGATTTATAATACATAAACAGTGGTTGTTGCATTGAAGGCCTTGTACTATATTGTTAAGCATACATCCAACCCCAATTGTCATGTTTTTATTTTAAGATGGGGATACTAAATGATGTAAATCATAATTGTATTATGAGTCGGAAAATCTTAGTCCTTTATCTGATAAGGATGTTTTGTAAAATTGTTTTCAAAACGTACAATATTAAGGTATAATGGAAAAGTGTCATTTTATTGAGATAAAATTTGGTAAGAGAGTTGAATTTCTTCTTTGGTATAAATTCCCGCATTTTATTATGGGAAGTTTTCCTTCTAAGAAATTCATAAGGGATATAAACTTTCTTCTCTGATACATTTTCCCGCGTTTTATTATGGGATAAGTATCTTAAAGAAAATTTCATATCATGCTCTTAAATGATAAATCTTTAGATCCGACAAAACTCTTTTACTAAAAGCGCTTTAATGAAATCTTTTTTCATTCCCTCTTATACTTTTCATTCTTTTTCAGATGAAAAATATGTTTAGGAATGTTAAGAAGATTATCTTTTCTTGTTGACTCTATCCTTTTAGCCTTCAGTGGCTTTAGAAGCTGGCCAAGAGATTAAAAACCCATCAATTTCTTACCCAGACCATAGAATCAAACACTAATTCATCCACTTCCATATATTAACCCTTGGAGATATAAGGAAACTCTGTAAGTTAGAGGTTGATAAGGGAGAAACTACACTTGATGCAGTAAATAAGGATGAAATCGGAAGTGCACCCACAGGTCTACCTCCAGAGAAGTAAAGTAGTATATAACTGAGGTAACTGTAAGCTCATTTGCATCTCCTCAAAAGGATGCAGAGCTGAAAAGGTAATACAACTATCTCTGGAATCATTTTCTCAAAAGGATGAGTCCATTGAACTTCGCTCATCAGCCAAGGCATCTTGTAATGAGTCAAGCATACCACCGGCACTCACGCTGATGGTAAGCCTAAACAGATAAATTTTTGGAACACATTGCAAGCCATGCACAGTAAGAGGTATAGGCATTCAGAGGAAATATAGACTCTAATTAGCCATACATTACATTGTCCAATGTATCTACCTCAACCAAATGTTAATCTTCTGCATCCCGAAAGGGAGATCTCTTGTTCAGATTTATCTGGGCTTGAGAGGCAACTACTTGGCAAGACTTATTTGGATGAGTCAAATAGGGTATTTTACACAAAATTTCCATTACCGGGTTACGAGGGAAACATAGGCTCTAAATTTTCATTCATTACATTACCTACTACGTCGCCCCTCCTGGAAGGAACATTTCCCGATCCTAAAAAGGAATGTCCACCTCCCATTTACGGAGAAGGTGTGAGGCAACTCCTTGATAGAACAAGGCAGGATTCCCTAACAGATTTTAAAATCTTGGGATAACCCATCTCAAAGAGGTGAGGCTCCACTAGACAGTGATTTAGCAATTGCTATTGAGTCTGGTGCTGAGACAATGCTTATGCATAATATATCAAGAACACCTCTACGAGGCAATTCTCCAGTTGATAGTGATTCAGTCCATTTTAATGTATCAGGTGATGAGAATATAAATGAATTGATGAATTTCATTTGCAGGTACAGAAGGGTATATTTGAAATGCAGAGTGAAAGTGAGAGAGAGAAACACTTGAGTGAAAGTAAGGAAGAGATACACTTGAGTGAGTGATAGGGAGAGAAATAGTGAAACACTTCATAGTGCTAGACACTTAAGTGTAAACACTAACAGAACGTAGTATAAGTGAGGAAACCATAGACCAAACACTTACCCTTGCTACTTGCTACTTCTAAAAGAAAAGCTACTATGTTCTCCCAATCAATGACAAATGAGAAACTTCTTTGGAAGATAAGCCATTTGAAAGATCATGGGCCATTGGAGGATTCCTCAACTAAGGGGGAGAATTTAGTATACAAGAAAAAGCAGAAAAAGGATAAGGTCTTATCTTCGTATCCTTCTGGGAGAAGTTAATATCCTTAGGGGTAGAATTTAGAAATGAAAAAGAAGAAAATCTATCTTCTGATCCTTATGGGAAACAACAGAATTGGAGAGAATCAAGAAACTGTATCCTATACTTGAAAGGAGTTGTCAGTAGAGGATTCATCATCCAAGTGGAATGTACAAAAAAGAATTGACACTTCCATTATTCATCTGAAGGGGAGAAGAAGAAAAAGAAGAAGAATCAAATTCTTAAGGGGAGAACATTACTTGAGCTATGTTCTATGTTCCATTGAAGACGTTCCCAGAAATTTTAATTCTTATGAAGCTTTGTTCATGATAAGTTCCTTAAGTTCAAACTATGAAGGATTTTGAAACAAAGAAACTCAAACACAGTGAAAATGAAGATGATACTACTTGAATATCAATTCAGTGCTAGGGAACAAACATTTTTCATTTCAGTTACTCAAGAATTCTGGAAATGCAGAATCTAATCCAGAAAAACTAGTAGCATTATTTACAAGTCCCGGACCATTACTTTTTCTAGTTGTTAATTTAGTTATCCTCTCTATGAGATTTGTTCGCTAAGTTTATCAATCAAATAGGGGGAGATTGTTGGTGAGATTACGAAGCTGTATGAATAGTAATCGTGATAACTCAATACTAGAAAAATATAATTAAATAATACTACGCTTGCACAAAAATTAGGAAGAAATGAAGATAAGGCAAATACAGTTAATCACGACATAAGAAGAAGTTTTGAAGTCTACTACAGGTCATTGAAAGAAGTTCAGGTATATGTTCAAGCCTCAGTGAAGAATAATGTTTAAAGACTTTCAGAGTTTCAGAAGTGTTTAAGATTCAGTATAGAAGTGCCACTAGAATATTTCAGTGTATTAGCATTGATTAAAGATAGACAATGTTAGAAGCATAGAAATCTACAAGAGTTCAAGACAGGGTAAAAACAAAGGTTAAAGAAGACAGCTGTAGTCTAAAAGTTATACTCACTGAAAGAAGTTCGTTTATATGATCAAGCGTTAGTGAAAAACTGAGAATGAAGTATTCAAGATTGTGGTAGTAATGAAGACATTGTCTAAGTACCAGAAAAGATTCCAGTGAAAGTATAGTGTTTATTGATAGACAGTATTTGAATCAAAGGAACAGCTGAAGAAATGTTAACTAATATCATTCATGCAAGTGAAGATTATTCTATTCGGTGTTAGTCATCTGTGAACTAGACCAGTGCACTAGGCGTCAGCACAACAAGAAAAGGATTGTCTTTACAAGAATCGGGAAATCAGTTAACTACAAGAGGAATTGATGACAGACACAGAAATAATTACAAGGATTAATCTAAAGGTATTTCTGAATTCAAGCCATGTCAAAGTCAAGAGGATCTATGGTCAAGTCAAGATAAATAGAAATCGATCGATTTAATTATATCAATTATTGGAAATACTTCATATAAATCTAAGTCAAAAGAATATCTATACTCAAAAGCACCCATAAGCTTATCAAAGCTCAAAAGTGCCCATAAGCTTATCAAAGCTCAAAGGTGCCCATGAGTTTATCAAAGCACAAAAGCGTCCAATAAGCTCTTCTATGACTGCAAGCGCCTAATGGGCCAATCAACAACTGCAAGTGCCTAATAGGCTAATCAACAACTGCAGATGCCCATTAGCTTGAACAAAACTCAAAAGCGCCCATTAGCCTGATCAAGACTCAAAGGCGCCCATTAGCTGGATCAATAGCTAAAAGCGCCCATTATATATATCAAGAGTCAAAAGCGGCCATAAGATTTATCCTAAGCTAAAAGCGCCCCTTAGAGTTATCATAAGCTAAAAGCGCCCGTTAGCTACTATCTAATACTTGAAGCGCCCTCAAGCAATTTCCTTTGTAAAAGTCTACATTATATACACAAAATAACTTTCTCATTTTGAAGTGTTGAGAAATACAAACACACACAGAGATACGGAGAGAGTAACAGAATCCGGAGAAGAAGAGATACAAAGCCATACATATACCTTCTTCACCGGAGTTTAATATTCTAGCTGGTTCATTATGTTGCAAATATATAGGGCTATTAGAAAACACTTTATGTAAGATTGATTTCCTTTCGTACAAACACATAGTCAAACATTGTAATAGGAATCAGTCATATCTTTTTGTTGTAGTGAAGAACTAATTTGTTCTTCGGAAACCGGTTCATTTAAAACCGGGTGTAGCACCCCTTTGGGTTTATATATGAAAGATATATTCCCAGAAACTTGTCTCGTTTAATTACTTGCTAATTTGCTAGAACTTTAATGTTTATTCATAAATATGGAAAATTAGTAAGCTAGCCTCCTAAACACTATTCACCTCATGAACTCAAACCCACTAACCGAACTCTAAATTATTTATCCGCAAAAGATTTGAAAGTATTTTTTAATTTAGTGAGTATCGTATTCAACCCCCCTTTCTACGATACTTCGAGACCCAACAGTCATACCGACTAATTCTTTTTTATTAAAAGTCATATCGGTTTTCTTATTGAAAAAGTCATACTGATTTTCTTTTGTTTTGTTTTTATTTAAAAGTCATACTGACTTTTAGATGTAAAAAGTCATACCAGTTGTATTCTCAAGAGTCATTCCAGTTTATATACACGCATACATACATATATGAACACAACTATAGGACTTTTTCAAAACTTTCAATTTTGATATATTATACAACTACTATCAGTTGCTGGTTATTTGTACAAGTGATTTCACTTGCTAGTTTGTGTTAATTCGACTGTTAACGAAGTACTGCCCAAATTTTCTTTGATTCTTACCATATTTTGGACTTAATTTAAGGACTAATTTTCTTGGTTATTGAAGATTAAGGACTTGTTGAACTGTGTTCTTGGAGTAATTTTGTACTCTACATATGTTAAATCAATTAGGGGTAAATTTTGGAGTTAGGGTTTATTAAATACTTGGTGTTAATTTTGAATTTTGGATTAATTTAAATTAATAGGTGGTTTTTCAGGCTTGAATATTTCTTGGGATTTTATTGCAATTTTATTAACCCTATAATTGTTTTTAAAAGGATTAAAATGGCTGGAGCTTGTGAAATTGTTAAGACTAACTTTGTAGGTTATTTCAACCCGGTGAATTATTCAGTTGAGAGGTTTCGACCATGGATCATTTTTATGAATGAACATTCACTAGTGAGAAATGCAATTACATTGGATGCCCCCTTACAGATTGATGCACTAAGGGCTCTGTACATGACTACAAGGAATATGACAGTTACAACTAGAGTAGACTTTTATTTCATCATTGGAGAAAATAAGTACATGGTGAATGAAGAAGATGTGAACAGAATCCTCGGATTTCCAACTGAATATTTTGTTGACCCTCCAACTGCACAAGAAATAACTTTTTTTCAAGCTATTCTGTATCATCAAATTAATCTCATAAAATTGTTTAAATGGAAGTTGATTAGTGAATGATATTACTTCTTCGATACACCAGTAAAAGTGTTTTCCCCTATAACGAAGAGCAACTTCAATAACATCTCCTCGCTTCTACAAATTATTGGGTATTATGTGGCCCATAATAGAATGATCAATTTTGGGAAGCTGGTGTTGATAGAAATCATAAGGAAAATGGGGACACCAGAAAGCAGGAAATAAAATGTCTCATTCTATTATCCAAGGTTCTTAATGCTATTTATGAATGATCTTATTTCAGATGAGGATAAAGCATTGTTATAGAAAAATCGAGTATAAGTATCTCCCACGTCTCAGAAAAATCTTTTCACAAGGGTGAGAAACCAGAACAAGTACCCAAATGTACCAATTATTAGGACTCAGTACATGGGTGTAATCTTAGATCAAATTATCAATCCTGCACAGGTTCAACTACTTTAGCAAGAGCCAGAACAAGTGCCAATGGAAGTTGAACATTCTACGCAGCTACTATTTGAAGCTTCTCAACTTGCAGACTAAGAGGCCAAGGTACAACAAGTAATATCTCATACCTTATCATCTAATTTCTAACCTTTAAATATATTTGTGGCAGACAATGATAGTGGTCTTACACTTTAGGATTTCGGCTATGAAGCTAAAAACACACAAGTTCAATCCCAAGCTGAGCTAGAGCCCCCAAACAGTTTCTTCTTCTTCAACTTCTATGAGTCAAATCAGAAAAAGAAAGACATTTGTTAGAAAGATTAGGGGAAGAAGTCAAGGTAGTTCGGTGAGTGAACCCGCAACTCTGTCTCTACCACAGAAAAGATCGAGAATTGAACCTAAGACAACTGCAGACCCATCCTTATCCTCTCAATGGGATTTGGAATTTGATATGGTAATATAACAGTCTCTGGACTCACTCTATCAAGAGGATAATTCTATTGAAATTCATCGTCGGGCCGCGACATCTTGCGAAGGAGCTACTAGAGACAAAGGAAAAGCCAAGCTGTTTTATGAATAAAATCCATATGTGTCAATAGAATCAAACCTTCCAGTAGAACCATTTTATCCCGAAGATCAATTTATTGAGGATAGTGGTCAATATGACACATTCAATCCAGACTACTGTAGAGCAGAAGAAGAAATAACCTTTGATGAGGAATTTTTGTTTCCTAGAGAGGAAGAGTCTGATCCTGCCTATCAAGAAGCCATAAGGAACCTGAAAGAAGACATCAAGGCAGGTAATGCTAAAGTTAAACAACTACATGTTCTAGTCAAAGAGAAAGCACAGCCTGAAAGGAAAGCAAGCCTAGAAAAATAGAATCTATGGGCTATTGTTGTTAAGGTAAAGAAGAAATATGTGAAATTGAAAATAGGTAAAAAGTGGGACACTGCCAGAAAGATCATGAACAAGATTCAGAAGGGTCCATTTGAAGACAACCTTCTAAAGTCAATTATCAAATGCTTGGAAAGTTCAAATGACAGCATTGATAATTTCTTGAAGGCCCTAAAAAAAGAAGTCGATTATATCACTATGATAGTTGATAACATTCTTGAAGATTGGAAGATCTTAGCCTACACTCACAGAAATGGCCCATTTAGAATCTCTATGGAATTCTTCAGAAAAAGATCTGTGTTATTGACCTTGTTGAATAAAGTTAAAAGGAGTTCATAAGAGAATAAGCTTCTAAGGGACAGACTCAGAGTCTTTGCAAAAGTTATTAGTCATCAAATCATTCATGATCCTCATGAGGTAAGGTTTTTCACTAAAATGTTTTATCAGATCATGAAGTTAGATGATGAGTTCTTCAAAGGATATAAGTCAAGTACATGATTGAGGTTGAGACTATGCTTAGATCTAAAGGGTTCAGAACTCAAGATAAAACAGATGCGACTGAAAAGATCCAGAAATACTGCTTAGCAAAAGGTATCCCGTCTTACATCTAAAAAATGTCAAAAATAGATTCAAGTCAGCCGTATGATATGCAAGAAGAGGAAGAAAATCCTATTGAGAAGGAAGTGCCATGACAATTGACATGTGCTAAACATAGAAGGTTGTATTGAGAACCACAATAATTAGCCACTGAAGATGTATCAAGGACACCTGTGCATAAATGTTCAACTCTAGAAGAATGTGAAGTTGATACTTCTAAAGATGGTGAAGATTGAAGAAATATATAGGTCAAGATAGGACTTTGTAATACACGTTCAGTATAAAGGAACATCTATCTTGTATTTATCTTTCAAGTATGAATCTGTAAAATTATTAAATATAATAGCAGAATTTTTGTAATTTACAGTTCTTAAATATCGTATTAGTTTCTTAGTTGTTAGTTGGGTTATCCTCTAGAAATTTATGTGTTAAATGTTTAACAACAATTAGGGGAGATTGAAAGGCATATGACTAGGCCTATTTTTAATAATTAGATAACAACACAACTTAGATAAGAAAAAATAATAAATAATAAATATGATAAGAAGAATTAAGACGAAGAAAGTCAACTAGACACGAAGAATCAGATTATCAGAAGTATTTTCATGAGATTGTTACTCAACATTAGAAGAAGTTCATTAATATGTTCAAGCGTCAGTGAAAAATAAAGAAGTAATATTTCAGAAGAATTAAGAAGATACAGACAATTTTAAGTGAGTACTACTCAAAGATTCCAGAAAAAGAAAACAAAAGAGGAAAGACAGTAAAGTAGAAGAAGGACAAAAGACCACAACTTAAAAGTTAAAAGGTGGAGAATATTTATTATAGTATGGCTCAAATGAACCAGATAGTACATTTGTGTGTCAACTAAATTAATAAATATTTATCATCTAGCTTAAGTGATTTTGTCACAGAAGACATAGCAAAGACGGAAAGATTTTGGAGCTGACAACAAGGTTATACAAATCAAGATAGTATTTTAATTCTACTATCAAAAGTAAATTAATTAATTAATTAAGTTAATTCAAGTTAAATTTAATTTAATATATCAACTATTTAATTAAATTAAGTAGAATTAATTTATTATAAAATATATGACTTGGTATGACTTTAAATAAAGTCTAAAAGACTTATTTAAAAGTCATACCGAGTTATTAAGAACAAAAGTCATACAAAGCTATTAAAAAAAGTCATATCGAGCTAGGTCAAAAGTCATACCGAATGCTATATGGAAAAGTCATACCGAATTCCATAGCCAAAAGTCATACTGAGCTGATAGAAAGTCATACAAGTGCTTTTAAAAAGTCATACACGCTTAAATAAAGTCTGAAAATGTCCTGATCAAGAAAGTCTTTTGAGCTTTAGAATCCTCTATAAATATGAGGTCACTACTTCATATTTTGTGTTCGTTGAAAAATATTCAAATTTAGTAATTTGTCTGCATTGTAATATTCACAGACTTTCTGTACTGGTTTGAAATATAATTGTTAAATCAGAACAATTCATGTCAAAATCGTTCTAGAATACTTTATTAGTTATATACACTTTCATCATATTAATTTTGTAATACTTTTCAAGTTAAAAATCATATCTTCTACTTGAACAGTATTTCATTAAAATTTATATTTCGTGATTAATTAAAATAATATTTTAAATCCAAAATTCCGTGATTAAATACATATATTGTATTCAACCCCCCTTCTACAATATCATGGACCAACATGAGGGCATGGTATTTCCTATCAAGAAATCTGTCAAACCTGCCTCATATATTTCTCATGCTCCCTTCATGAAGCCATTTCATGTCAATCCTATATCAGAGCCTGTTCAGAAAAAGTGGAGACTAGTTAAAGGCAAAATCTCATAATATTTCTCTCCAGTTGAAGCCATAAACTCTGATCCACTAAACTCTGTTGTTGTAAAGTCTGACAATCTTGAATTGCCTGACCAAATAAACAGTAACATCAGTAGAATTGAAGTAGATGGTGATGATGAAAATGTCAATCGGGAAGAAAATGATGAATTGGCTGAAATGGATGTTGCTAAACAACCTGAACCACACAGTTCTAAAAGTCCCCTAATCACTTTGCAAAATGCGTTAAATGAGGTACCAAGTAAAGATATAAAGGAAACATGGGCTGTCGGTGAAATTGTTGATGAGAAATGCTGGGATAAAATTGATGATGACAATTCTAATACACAAAATGTTTATCTTGCTACATCATCAGGCCTAGTGGTAGTCTCTGATTCCCTTACCAACTCACCACCTAATAGGGTACTTGAATTATCTTATGAAAGGGTTAGACAACTAGCTGATCAAGTTACCAGAGATATGGCTATTCAAAAGGCAAAGGACAGTGCTGCCATTGAAGAAAGAATGACTGATTCCCTGGTTTTCTCCAGGAAGAAGAAACAAAGAGTTTCTTTCACCCCAGACACACAAGAACCTATATCTCAAAGTGAGATATCAGTCTCTGAAAGGCTTGGCCCACAAGATCCTGTTGATCAAAGTTTAAAAAAAAGCCAATTTACCAGGAGATGAAGCCAACTTGGATCAGGGGCACAACACATAAGAACCTTAAACTCAATGTGTTAAAAAAGTTGCTAAGGCCTCAGCCATACAAGAACCATCTAATCAAAGTTTGGATGATGGCACTCAAACTCTATCTGAAGATCATATTGTTGCTGATGTTGAAGGCCAAATTCTGGCAGAGTCTAGCATACAAGAACCTTCACCTTAAAATGGTGAAACAGCTACTGAACAGACTCTAGTCCTACAAGAACCAATCATTTCAAATGTGATTGTATACCAAGACAAGGAACATCAGCTAAATCTGAATCCAGTGCTGCGAATGCTGAGAAATCAAACTCTGATCCTACTCCTTCGGCACTCTCTGATGCAATTCTGGTGCAACCACTATCTGTTAAGCCAATGGACACTTCATCAGACTTTACTAATCTACAAGGTATAAACTTTGACTTTTCATCAGAATTTACATACTCTGATAGCATAAGTTCAGACTTTATATTTCCTATTTTTACTACTGGAATGATCATAGATAGTCCTGAAAGGGTACCTTCTATTCATGGGACCATAGACTCTTCTTCTCAGCCACCTCTTATTTCTGTAGGTCATTGTGATTTGAGCCTTTCTTGTGAGACTGAGGTAAAATGTGTGAAAAATAGAAATGAAAAAGAGAGACAGACACTAGTTCTGGCAAAATGAGAGTTTAATATGAGAAAGAAGTTAGTTACTTCTAGTAAGCAAACTCTGACTATTGAAAGTCATGAGATGTGTGATGTGAGAAGTAATGATATTACTTTAAAAGAAAAGAGTGTCTTAGGTTATTCTATTCCTTGTGCAGGTGCTCAGAGTATACCAGAAACAGGCTCTGCTGATCAACATGTCCCTAAAGTTAAAACTTTGATACACCTAGTGCTGGTGCTGTTGCAAATGATCTTGATGCAGACTTTGATGATTCTCTTTCTCCTATTTTGCTGATGAATATCCCACTGACTTATCTATTTCTTATATCAATTGATATATCTCCAAGAGATGGAACTATAATGCTCATAATGCTCTTGAAAGATTAAAGATGGATTATCTAGACTACTGTATTGTAGCTGAGCTTAAAGATGATATTGAAAATGGTCTTCATCATGAAGGTGTTCCCAGATACAGCAAAATCTTAGTTCCTTCTAATGAGCAGTATGTTGCTTTTGACAGGCAAAGAATATGGGATTCTACTTGGGCCGATCCTAATGAGACAGTCCATTGGTCTTAAGCTCATGATTTGGTTAAACAAGCTCACTATGAGACAAACTCTGATGACATGAAGATTGTGATTAAAGCTACATCAGTAGTCACTAAAGCCTTACATACTAAAATGTCCTCTTTACAACAAGATTTTATCAAGCAGGGTACTACTATCCATAGTGATGTCACACTGACCAAATCAGCAATGGACAAGAAATTTACATCTCTTGTTTCACAACAGTCTACCTTGGAAACCAAAGTTGACAATCTTACCTTTGTTGTCTCTTT
This sequence comes from Oenanthe sinensis, assembly GCA_028671895.1. Classification (NCBI taxonomy): domain Eukaryota; kingdom Viridiplantae; phylum Streptophyta; class Magnoliopsida; order Apiales; family Apiaceae; genus Oenanthe; species Oenanthe sinensis. The sequence goes on from CM053807.1 coordinate 19,251,193, forward strand.
TATGAAAACCATGTTGCACACCATTGAAGATATCCTCACTATTTCACCTGATGTCAGAAAAGGGGAGATGGTTTCTAAGGACAAATGCAAAGAAGATTTTCCTCTGAAAAACTCTAATAAACCTGATGGTGATGGAAATGGACTACATGTTTGTTATCCCAGTTTCACAAGTAAAAGGGGGGTTGAATACTTGTGTGATCTTTTTGCCTTAGTTTCGATCAATTACAGAAGAATCAAACTTGAATTAATTTAACAAAGATTAAAACTCAGAGAATAAAAATATCAGTATTTGTATTAAAGAATATTGAATACAAACTCTCCTAGGGTGTACACAAACCCTAGCAGCTTATCTGTGTTTTCACAGTAACTCTCTCTATCTCTATGCTCTATCAAAGTTCAATAACTAAATTAGGCTACATAGAGTGTTTATATATAGTGCTGCCTATCAACTAATAACAGAAAATCAAATTACAATAGGAATAGAATTCCTAATTATTAGTTGACAGTTTCCTTCTGAAATTTTCTTTCCTTCTCGTAACATATCTGCAATATAATTGCCTTTATCTTCGAAGACTTCCCTTTACTGTGATCACCTTCCAAATTCAGCTTCTACTTTATATACTCTAAAAGACTTCAAACTCTGATGATCTTCAGTCACTGATAGACTATAGACTCAAATAGTCTATAGACTCTGATTTGCATCCAAACTCTAGTTTCATTTTCTTCTGAAAATCTTCTAAGTACAAATGACATATATAAATGTATGTTGACTATCTAGACTCTGCTTATATAGAAAATTTCAGAGACTAGAAACACTTATTACAGAGACTAGTATTTTGTACATCATCAAATGAATATATTCCTAATAATCTCCCCCTATTTATGCCTTATAAAATGTAAGCATAAATCAAGGTTTGATGATGTCAAAACTAAATAATGAAACAATTAATCTAAATTTACTTTCTCTAGATTAATTGTAAGCATAAATCAAGGATGGAAAATGAAAATGTGTAAATTTAATTTCCTTTGCTTCAAGTGGGAAATTTCCATTTTCATCAACAAATTTCAAAGTAAATTTACACATTTGTTTATTTTCCTGCCTGCGTAGAGTCAGCTTTCTGTCAATTTCCTTGAACCATTTGTGTGTAACAGCTTCTTTGTTTTTGTTCACTTCATAAGATATTTGTAAAAGAAACATGATTTACTGTAACTTTTCAGCCTTTTTAAAGAAGATGAAGTTTGTTTGACTAATCTACCTAACAGTCCCTCCTTCTAGAAAATATACTAGCATTTCATTTTTCACCTTTTCTGTGCCTCCCTGACCTCCTTGCATCTGTCTTTCAAAAATATTATAAACAATCTGAGCAGACACCACATTGTTCAAGTATTTTTGTGTGATCTTCTCAAATTGTTTATCTGTCAAGGATTGGGGGTCCTTGGTTAGAATAGAAATCCTATCAATGTCAGACTCTTCAAAGCCTCCAATCCATTTCTTCTTCCTAGCTCTCAATTGAAGAATTGATTAACTACCTTGCCAGTAGCTAGGTTCTTGACCTTCTAGACTTTTATTTGCATTAGAGTATGCACTATGTTTTCTCTTACCAGAGTCTGACTTAGACCCTGATTTCTCATGTCCAGTCCCTGACTGGTCTGTTTGAGGTGCAGCCACTCCAGACTGTTTTTGTTGCACAGCACCAGGTCCTATAGGACCATGAGAACCATCTTTACATCATCACCATTTATCCTCCTTTTAACTCCCCTTGATTTGTCATCATCCCTGCAATTTTCATCCTTATAACTCCTTGAACTCTCAACTTCTTTCTTTTCCCCCTTTTTGACATCATCATCATATGTGACAGCCAAAAGAATTTATTCCAGCACAGAGGAGATGTTGGCCTGAGCAGCAATCACAGAATCAACTTTGGAAGTAAGAGAAATGACATCATTTTGAAAAGTTGTTTGTTTGGCCTTGAAATCAACTAAAGATGCCTTCACAGTGGCAACCTTAGATTGTTGAACAGAATTTAGAGATTCAAACTTGGTTTTGAGAAGTGAAGTGGTGGTGTCAACATTGGTTAACTTTGTATTGATGTGAGAGATATTTGTAACCACATTAGCTAATTGATTTACAATATTTTCCCTGGATGCTTGCTTATCAGTAGATATGGCTATTGTTAGGTCTAAAATCATCATAGAAGGGGGGGTTGAATATGATGTGGTAGTTTTTCCAAATAGTTCGTGTTCACAAATACGTTCTTGTTAAGTAATAAATATGACAGTAAAGAAACACACAACAACAAGACAATCTTTGGGAATATACTTTATATTATATATACCCAGGGTGCTACACTTCTCACACAGATGTACGAGCTTCTGATGAATCTTACAACAACAATAAATACAGTCTTTAATGGCTCTGAGTATTCTCTCTATCTCTTTCTCAGCTGTATCTAATTGTTTTGGGTTGTGTATATGATTACCTATCAAATGAAAATACATTTTGTTTTATATGTAGACTTTACAATAAAGTGAAATACAATTGAGTGTCGAATTCTTTTCCCCTATATGTTGACTTGATTTGACTTTAAGAAACCCGTGTACATTTTCTAGGTGTCGAATTTCCTTAGTCATAAAACAGCTGGGTGTCGAATTTCTTCTCCCATGTAGAGCTAGGTGTCGATTTTCATTAACCATGTATGCCTTAACTCTTCAACCACCTAGGTGTCGAATATTGTTCTGATGTATACCCTAGGTGTCGATTTTCCTTCTCTTCATGGCTAGGTGTCGATTTTTAAGTGCCTCATTCCTATGTGTCGATTTCTTGATACATAGAAGTGGCACTTAACTTCTTTTAGTCATTGCTGGCTAGTTGTCGAGTTTCTTCACCATGTATTGCCTTGGTGTCGATTTTCTTCACCTTGATAATCTAGGTGTCGATTTTCTTCACCTTGTATCACTAGGTGTCGATTTTCTTTACCTTGATAATCTAGGTGTCGATTTTCTTCACCTTGTATCACTAGGTGTCGATTTTCTTCACCTTGTACAATGACTTAGAAAAACCTTGCTTACTTGGCTTCTGTCAATTCTTCTTTTACAATGAACATGTTAATCAAATTCTTTGTGTTGACACTTAGTGCACTGGTCTGGTTCACAAGTGACTAACACTGTATTGATCTTCATGTTTTCAATCAAACCAATTGACATGAATGTTGTATTCCTTTATTGCTTCTTGTTTTCACTGAAATCTTCTGACACTGACTACTTGAATCTTAATACCTGCTGAAACACTGAGTGACTTATTCTTTCACTGCTGAAACATTGTTTTCACTATTTCATCAAATACCCTGATACATGTAGCACTATTTCACTTAGCAATTTGATAAAAAAAAAAGGATCACTCCTTTCTCAAATAAGGTCTAGTAATTTTCCTCATGTTATCTAAACTAGTACAATAACCTAATGACTTAAACATGCTCTTAATATCATAATCAGAGACAATATCATTAAAAGGTGTATTAACAGGAAATTTAAACACATAGTTAATTACATCAGCAGTGACATCAAAGGTGATATCACCAAAGGTAAACATTATTTTACCTGGTTGATCATGAGCAGGATTAACAACCATTGTAGAGCTCCAAGCTTGTGAAACTGCATCTATATGTATGACAGAAGATGCTTTCAGAATGTATCTGAGCTGACTTTGCTCCAAGAAATCCATCACAGGGTAGTAGTCAGCATCTATTCCCTTCTTGTCTCCAAGTGCTGAGACATGGTTGGTGGTCATGAACTCGAAATCACCAAAGGTGAAAGCAATCTCTTTAGGTCCCTTCATGACGGTAAAAATAGCAGCCATTGAAGTAATTGATGTAAAAGTAATGAAAGTTCTTGGGAATAAAAACCTAGGTTCATGAGAAGCTCTGTAAGTAATTTTTGCCTTAGAAAATAGATTGCAATAAACAAGTGAGTTAATTGTATGTAAAATTTGTATTTTGTTAAACTTGCATACAATACACACAAGTCTACAGCCTATAACCAGTAAAAAGTAAATGTTACCGCCTATTTCAAGTCATTAGAATGATTTAAAAATATTCAGAGTCTACAAGCACGAATTCTAACCGTTTCAAAGTCTAAGAGTCTAAATTTTCAAAGTCTATAGTCTCTCAGAGTCTATAGACTCGTCAGAGTCTAGAAATTAGACTATATCAAGATAAAGTACTTCAAAAGTATTGCAATATCAAATTATAGTTTGGCAAATCAGGGACTATAATTAAAGTACATACATTGGTTCCTTTTATGATTGATCCCTTACATATTTAACATACCTAATTCACTTACCAGTCTGAGAAAGGTAGATTCATCAAGTGGTTTTGTTAAAATGTCTGCAACTTATTTGTCAGTTGGAACATAATGAAGTTCAACAATATCATTGTTCTCTAATAAAATGATACTTGACATCAATGTGCTTTGTTCTGGAATGTTGGATTGAATTCTCCGCAATATTAATAGCACTAGTATTATCACAATACATAGAAATATTTTAGAATTTTAGTCCATAATCAAGTAACTGATTTCTCATCCACATAATTTGAGCACAACAACTTCCAGCTGTTATGTATTCAGCCTCATCTATTGAGGTTGATATTGTCTGTTGTTTCATACTAAACCAAGATATTAACCTATTGCAAAAAAATTGGCATTGACCTATTATGCTTTTTCTGTCCACTTTGTATCCTGCATAGTCAGATTCTGAATAGCCAATTAGTGAAAAATCAGACTCTCTAAGATACCAAAGTCCCAGAATCTATGCACACTTGAGATATCTAAAAATTCTTTTCACATCTATTAAATGTGATTCTCTAGGGTCCGCTTGAAATCTAGCACACAGGCATATTGTAAACATAATATCTGGTCTACTAGCAGTTAAATATAATAATGAGCCAATCATACCTCTGTAGCTAGTATTGTCAACTTTCTTACCCTTTGGGTCAGAGTCTAGCTTTGTGGTTGTTGACATGGGAGTTTTAGTAGTTGCACAATCTTGCATATCAAACTTCTTCAGTAATTCTTTAACATACTTTGATTTATTAATGAAAATTCTATGATCAGTTTGTTTGACTTGAAGTCCCAAAAAGAAGTTTAACTCTCCCATCATGCTCATTTCATAATTTGACTGCATTAATTTGCTAAACTTTTTACAGAGTTTTTTATTAGTAGAAGTAAATATAATATCATCAACATAAATTTAGACAAACAAAATATCATCTTTATATTTTCTAATAAAGAGAGTTTTGTCAATGGTACCTCTAATGAAACTATTTTCAAGAAGAAATTTTAATAGAGTTTCATACCATGCTCTAGATGCTTGTTTCAATCCATAAAGTGTCTTGTCTAACCTATAAACACTACAAGAAAAATAGCATCAGACAACACATTTCAGACAACGCTCAGAGAAAAAAGCGTTGCCTAGATTTAACAGACAATGTTTTATTTTTGCCCCCGATTAACTCTTGTCTGATCCATGTATTATACAACGGTTTTAAAACCGTTGCCTAAAAAACTCAGTCACACAACAGTTTTTATACGTCGTATTATGCAAAGCAATAGCTCTATAAAATAGTTTAATAAAGTTATTGTTTGAATAGACTTGAGACAATTCTCAGTGGGAAACCGTTATTGAAATCACACAAGTGTTTATTGTGAGGTATTATATAAGACGTTTTCAAACAACAGTATAATATTGTGTTGTCTGATAGGGCTCATCAGATAATAATTTTTCAATGTTGTATTGTGCAAAGCAAGACCTCTACACAACGGTTTCAGAAGTGTTGTTGAAATATAATTCAGACAAGGTTTTACGAAATCGTTGTTGAAATAAGACAAGTGTTTTCTTCATTGTATTATGGTAGAGACCTTCAAACAAATGTTTCTAGTGCGTTGTTTGTTATTCATATTAACAGGGGTTTATTTGTTAAAAACCCTTGTCTGATTTACAGCATGAAAAAAAATAACAGACAATTAAGACCTGCCAGATTAATAACCAAAGCATGGAAACCATCAAAGATCACAATCAGACCAACACAAAGTATATATAATTTAATTACATCATGAAAGTTGAATGAATTCATCTACGTCATCTCGCATGTAACTAGCCATGTCATCATCATCTAAATCGACATCGGGTAAATTAGGAACAAAATAATCGTTCTCAAGTTCTACTTCGACCGATCCCTCATTTTCATCATCGCTCTTTTCATAGTACTTCTTCTCGGGTAATTTCAAAACAACTGACCATAATTTATCAAAAGGGTCGTCTATGTAACAAACCTGTTTAACATGTTTTGCCAAGATAAATGGATCATTTAAAAAACCCAACCTATTTAAATTAACCAACGTATATCCCAATTCATCTACTTTAACTCCTTTATTCATATCGACCCACTCACAACGAAAAATAGGAACTATAAAGGTGTTATAGTCCAACTCCCATATACTTTTTATAACTCCGTAATATGTATGGGACAAATGCTCAATGTTTTGATATTTAACCTGTACAATCATTGCATCAGCTACGACACACACACCACTGCATTGAACTTGGCGAGTCTCATCACGATCATTCGTACTAAACGTAACTCCATCCACTCTATAGCCGCTGAATGTTGGTACATCCTTGTTGGGCCCATCTGCAATCCATATTAACTCTTCCGACACTTCTTTTTCATTCACCAAATCTGAAGCAATCTTCAAAGAAAAATATAAAAATTTAAGGTAAAACGATTCATATTTCCAAGGAGTAGTATAAATTGCACATAACTGTTAATAAACGTCTATAGTACCTTTTCTTTAAACCATTTCTGGAATGTCTCATTTTGCTCCTTCTTTAACCACATATCATCATTTTCATGTTCCGGATGTATCGTCATTAACAGTGCCATGTACTCACTGCATGGAAAGAAAACAAACTGCATAAATAATGACATAATGGCATAAAATATGTAATGAAAACAGACTAATGACATACTCGAAATATGGCCTAACGTCAGTAGTATTTTGTAGAAGGCATAAATGTGCTATGTGCAAATTGGTGTTGCTGGGGGCAATCATGGTTGCACCAGATAATGGCCTGCATACGGCGTCCTTACTATGCCTTCCAATTTTTGGTACCCCAATAGTCATTTCTTCGTGACTGGCCAAACAGGTAACGGCCCCTTCTGCAATATAAGCCTCTACAATGCAACCTTCTGCACGAGCACGATTCCTCACATATCTCTTGAATGTCTTCATATATATCTCAAACTGATACATCCACCTAAGAAAAATTGGCCCGCACAACTCAACTTCTCGTACAAGATGAACCGAGAGATGAAACATTAAATCGAACAAGGAAGGGGGAAGTATTTTTCCAGGTGGCATAAAGTTTCTACCAACTCAAATTTCATTTTCTCTAACTTATCCACCTCAATAACTTTACTGCAAATTGCCTTAAAAAAAAGACAAAACCTAACAACAGTGTTCCTGACCTGTTTTTGTAGTGACGATCGAATTACAATCGGGAGCAAGTGATACAAAATCATATGGCAGTCGTGAGATTTCATTCCCGCGAGTTGAAGATTTTCCATCGAAACTAAACTCTTAATGTTTGAACAAAAACCATCAGGCAACTTTATGTCAAGAAAAGATGAGCAAACAACCTTTTTTCTGAATGAGTTAAATTCTAAGACGTCAACGGTAACTTCTCCTTTTTTCGGGAGTCTTTCGCCTCAGCTCTATTCTTATCCCCATTTCGGCCATGTCAAGTCGGACAGATTCCTTATCTTTTGTCTTCTTTGATATATTAAGTAAGGTACCAAGTAAAGCTTCACATATATTTTTCTTAATATGCATCACATCGAGAACATGTCTAACAGGTAAAAACTTCCAATACTCAAGTTCAAAGAATATTGACATCTTCTTCCAAATAAGCCGATCATCACCTTTCTTTTTTCTAGGTTGACATTGTGTCTTACCAAAGACATGTCCCTTTAAATGTTGTAGTCTTTTAAACACATCGTCTCCAGTTAACGGAATTAGAGCAATTTCTTTTTCCACGGTGTTATCAAAATTTTGTTTCTGCTTCCTGTATAGATGATGTCGGGGTAACCACCTACGATGCCTCATGACCACTATCTTACGATAATTAACCAGCCTCGTAGCTTTTGTTTTATCAACACAGATAGTACAACCGTTATAACCTTTGATAATATTGCCCGACAAGTTTCCATTGACAGGATAATCACTAATTGTCCATAACAAAATGGCTCTTAGTAAAAAGTACTCCTTCTTGTATACGTCATAAACATGCTTCCCATGCCACAACTTCTGTAGATCTTCTATAAGTGGTTTAAGGAACACGTCAATATCATTACCGTGCTGAGTTGGTCTAGATATCAACAGACATAACATAATGTACTTCCTTTCATGCAAAGCCACGGTGGAAGATTATAAATGGACATCAAAACTGGCCAACAAGAATAGTCTATATTTGTGCCGTAGAAAGGATTAAATCCATCGGAGGATAAAGCTAACCACAAGTTTCTAGGATCTAAGGCAAACTCGGGCCACTTTGCGTTGACGTCCTTCCATGTTTGTGAATCTACTAGATGTCTCATTTTACCATCCTTGATTCTCTCTATGTCATGCCAAGTCAAGTCATTTGCTATTTGAGGCGAATTGAACAAATTTCTTAGACGTGGTATTAACGGAAAATACCATAAGACCTATGCATTAATCCCTTCTAGTTCCTCTCCTTTTTTATTCAACTTCCACCTAGAGGCTTGACAAATGCGATATCTCGTCTCATCTTCATCTCTCTCTACAGTACAAGAGGCAATCATTCGGGCACACATGTATTTTTTCATACTCCATTCCTAAAGCACACAAAGTTTTCTTCGCTTCACTGAATGATGAGGGAAAAGTGTTGCCTTCTGGGAGCATAGACCCAAACAGAAGTACAATCTCAAAGAAACAACTATCAGATATTTGATATTTTGCTTTCAAGTTATAAAACTTTACTAAAGCAGTCATCTTAGTATATCCTTCACATCCTGGATAAAGGGGTTCTTGGTCAGATCGTAGATGTTTAAATAAATCTGAGGTATCTAGGGAAATATCATTGTCAGTATTGCCGGTCTGATGTTGGATTTGATCCACACTTTGTGAACTGCTAGTCTCGTCAGTGATATGTTTACTTCCTGTATTTACCTCTCCATGCCAAATCCAACATTTATAGGTCTGATCAATGCCATATTGGAAAAGATGATCCCTGACTATTCGAGCTTTCCAGGATTTCCTGTGTGCGCACCTTAAACATGGACAACTGAGTTTGTTTTCATCAAATTCATTCTCAAATGCAAACAACAACAATTCATCCACTCTTATTTGGAACTCTCTTGTTCTTCTATCAGCCCGCACCCAAGACCTATCCATCTTTTAAAATAAAAAAGAATCAATACTTATTCTAGACTAAGGTAACAAATGTACCAGTGGAGCATACAAATTTGTCCTTCATTGTAGCAATTTAATGTCGATACATAGCCACCAGGTTAGAGAAGACAGCAAGGACAATCATGAAGATACATAAGATTATCTATATTTCAGCAATCTTTACTTGGTTTACATCCTCAATATTCAGCAACTTAGCAATTATCTATATTTCTCTCTATAAAAAGATTACCATACAAGAGTTCTACTGGAGCTTCATATTAATAATGCATAGCTCTATTTATGTATGGCCTATATGTGCCCTCAAATTAAAATACATATATATGGCCTATATGCAAAGCTTGAAGTGATAAAATGCAAAAAAAAAATCATGTTTAATTTTTGTATAAACGACAGGAACCGCTTGATTGAAGCAGTTACAGATGCATTTGAACCCCACATCCCAGCTGACTGAATATATAATCTGAATTCCCAGAACCAAACTTCAGCCCTCATTAACCCTCATTAAAGCTAATTATAGTAGAAAATTAGAAAAATAGAGCAATAAAGCAACTGTAGCAGCAAATGACAAATATGAGTAGTAAAAGAACATAATTACCCAGTAAACATAAATCCACCAATATAAGTATAAACCCTAATTTTAAATTGTCAAACAAATTTTGTCACAACAAAATACCTTAGTTAAGATAGTGGGAGGTTTGGTTGTCTTCAACTACTTCACAGATTTGAGATGAAGAAGCTTTAAACAGAGATGACCCTAATGAGATTTGACATAAATTAGAAAGCTTTAAACACAGATGACATGAGACATAGATGAGATGTAGAAGGGTTGAAGAAATTTAAATGAGATGTAGAAGAAATTAGCTTTAAACATAGTGATTAATTTGATTTTGAAGAAGGGAAGAGTGATTATGTTTTGATTTAATTTTGAAGAAGGGAGGTGTGAGTTGAAGTTCGGACATAGATGCTCCCGACAAAGGGATGAGTGCGTGCTTTTTGAAATTAATAGATAAGATAATATTTTATGATGGAGAAATTTGAAAAAAGTTTAATATCACACAATGCTATATATATTACACAGCAACTGTTGTCGTATAAACTTTACCATAAGGGTATACCAACAAAACCGTTGTACATTATACACAACGGTTTGTAACTGTTGTCTTATACACACACCGATTTTTATTAATAAGGGATCGTTGTAGTAAAAGTTTAACCGTAACGGAATTTGTTAAAAGACTGTTGTCTGGATCACATAACGCTTTTAGAACAAAAAACCATTATCTCTATTGCTTTATTTTTTTGTTATTATACTAATTATATTTAAAACTGCGTCAACTAATTACTATTTAACTTATGACTCGGTCTAGAATTTATATGTTACAAACATGTAATTAGAAATCATATTTAATTATTTCATTTTATTTATGTTAACATACGATATTTAGGATATATTTACGTAATATTATTGTAGAATTTGGTTTCCACGAAATTAAAGTTTAATGTTAATAACAACAATGTCATATGTTACAAGTTACAAAACCGACGTCAACTAATTCGGATTTAACTTGCTATTCAGTCTAGTATTTATATGTTACAAATGTATATTCAGAAATCTCATTTAATTATATAGTTTTATTTATTTTAAAATACGATATTTAGGATATATTTATGTTATAGTGTCAGGCCCCGGAAGTATCGTAGAAGGGGGGTTGAATACGATACTCACTAAATTAAAAAATTCTTTCGAATCTTTTACGGATAAATAATTTAGAGTTCGGTTAGTGGGCTCGTGTTCTTGATGTGAATAGTGTTTACGGAGCTGCTTACTAATTTTCTGTGTTTAGGATTAATCAGTTCGATTCTAGAAAATTAGCTGTAAAATAAACAACACAATATTCGAGGAATATATCATTTGATAAATATAAACCCTGAGGTTACTACACCCGGCCAACAAATCCGGTCCGAAGAACAAGTTCTTCGCAGCTTAACAAAAATATAACTCTCAATTTCCTATACAAGTATTTCTAGATCAGTACAAAGGAAACTAAGACCGTAGAGAGTGATATATAGTGGCCCTGAACATTTTCCGTTAAGGGACCGACTACTAATACATCTCCGGTGAAGAGGTATAGATTTTTCTGGGTGTTCTCTCCTCTCCGGTTTTGCCTTCTCTCTCTCTGGATATTTTTGTTGTGTTGTAGAAGACTTCTCCAAATGAATGTCTCTACTTCAATATATGTGTAGGTTTTTTCATTACAGCTACGTGGCTTCATGTGGTCCAAGTAACTGAGCTGCTTCTCACTTCTTGAATTAACAACCGTCGAGGCATTTGATTTATAACCATCGGTGAGTCTGTTGATAACCATCGAGACTGAAATAAATCACTTAATATAATTCTGCTCAAGGATATCAATGATAGGTGGCATGCTGTGGCTGGCTGTAGATTAAACAATCTTAAACCTCAATTATCAAAGTGCCATAACTATCGAATGACTTAACCGACGATGGAATAAATAATCTGGATATTTATCTGAGTACCTTAACTATCGACTCAAAATAAATTATTAAACCATAACCGTCGAGTGAAATGAAATTAATAATATATCCAAAAGGCTAACCGTCGAGATGTGTTAACCGTCGGTAAATAAGACGAAATAGCCAAACAGCTGAAACCCAATCGTCGGAAATAAAACAAAACAGTCAAACAGCTAATCACCAACCGTCGGTAAATAAGACAAAATAGTCAAACAGCTAAAACCAACTATCGGTAGTTCACCTTAGCCGTTTTTCCAACGATTCAAAGCTCTGTAATATTTCTTTTCATTGCAACCAAGTTAATAAATTTACCTTTACTACTTGAACTTGATTTTCTCTGAGCTTTAGCACACAACGGTTATACAGCCAATTCTTTTCTAACGAAGATGCAGTTCTCAATTCCTTTTATGCTGACGTTTAATGCAACTGGTCTGGTTCACAAACGACTAACACGAACTTGATCTTCACATCTTCTTGAATATTCAATTGGCCCTGTTTCTCTAGCTGTTAAGAAGTGCTTCTATTGTAAGTACATTGGAATCCTCTAACACTTATGCTGAACCATAAACATATCTGAAACCCTGAACATCTTCGAACTTTATCCTTCACTGAAGTCTAAACATATGAATGAACTTCCTCCAGCAATCTATAATAGACTCCAAGATTCCATCTAATATTTTGATTTTTTGTATTTGTCGTATATTCTATCTTATCGATTCCTGTACTTGAGCTCTGCAATTCATTGCTTGACTAATTTGCAGATTTGGATCACTAAAATCTTTCTGGTACTTTGACAACTACTTCACTGCTTCTACATCCTTGAATACTTCAACCTTTATTCTTCACTGAGGCATGAACATATTAATGAACTTCTTCCAGTGAGCTAATGCTTCAAGTTTGTAGATTTCTTCTTTATCCTTTGTCTTTACCAAGTCTTCATGTCTTCCTGATTCCGGTGATAACTTCATTTTATTTACACGTCTTGTTCTTGTGTTGAGTTATAACCCTATGTTACATATAGGTCTATACATACAGCCTTTCAATCTCCCCCTATTTGTTTGGTAGAGATTAACAAGCAAATCCCTAGAGGATAACTCAACTAACTACAAGAAAATATAAATGCTCTAGACTTGTAAATAATACTACTTGGGTTCTGGATCATATAATACATTTCCAGATTTCTATAAAGTAAAGAGAAATAGAAAATGAGTGTTCCTTTAGCACTGAACGCATCTTCAATAGATATCATCTTCATTCCTTTGTGTTTGAGCTTTTCTCTACTTCAAAATCCTTCATTGCTTGACCTATAAAGAACTTATCATAAACTGAGCTTCATAAGAATCAAAATTCCTGGGAACATCTTCAATAAAATATAGAACATTGCTCAAATAATGTTCTCCCCCTGACAATGTGATTCTGCTTCTTCTTCCTCTTGCTCTCCCTCTTAGTTATTCAATGCTGCACACTGGAGAGTAAGATTTTCTTCTTTTTCTTGTCTACTAAATTCTTCTCCCCCTAAGGATATTAACTTCTCCCCTAAGGATATGAAGATAAGAAGATCTTCTCCCTTTTCTTGTATACTAAATTCTCCCCCTTAGTTGAGGAATCCTCCAATGACCCATGATCTTGTTGGGTTCCGAGGCATAAAACGCAGCGGATAAACGTAAATATAACGAAAATTTTCGGAACCCAAACGCAGGATCATGTATAAGAATTGACGGATTATGGTGATAATCGAATCATACCTATTAAGATTTTGAATGCCACGAACTCAACGGAGATCCTTGCTATCACGATTTGTGTCTTCCTCTCGAAAGCACCTCTATGGTATCCACACGAGCACCTTCAAGAACGTCTCACGATCTTGAACACGGAACGGAAGTACTAGCCTCCTTTGATAGGTTTCGAATTCTCTCTGCCTCTTCCTATGCTGCCTCTTCTGCTAGGGTTTATACCAAAAACGTGTAAGCCATTTAACCTATCATTATCTATTTATAATGATTGGTTAATGGGCCTTTTTAGCAAAAACCTAACCCATGTAGGCATAGGATTAAATAATAAAACATGCTTCTATTATTTAATTAATAATTAAGTCACACTTAATTATTATTGGCAGAAATATAATTCTTCAAATTTGAATTTATTTCAATTAATTAAGTCTCACTTAATTAATATAATAAATTTGAATTAATCATCAATTAATTTAAATCTATAATTTAAATTAACTATTCCTCTAGGTGCTCTATGTGTGTGACCCTATAGGCTATTATTTAATTAGCAATAATTTTATTCTCCAATAAAATTATAAACAATGAGCGGTATCTAGTAATACATCATTGCTACCTAATTAAACAATAATTAAATCGTGATTCGATAAAACCTTTCGTGATTAATGTTTCCGTGTAATATAATCCCTTTAACCATATATATTATAGATTAAACTCGAGGCATGTATTTAGTCATCCTCTTCAACATTTAATCCGGGTTTACTTGATCCATGAGTAGACTATGAAAAACAAATCATTATTTGAGCACGGCCATGCATTTTATAGTCTCACTCAATCAAGAGGCCAATAATATCTCTCCTAATTATAGGAGGGTTAAATCCTTTATCTATCATTCATATTTCTCATACGACTCATGATATACCCGATGTCCACTTTTATCATCACCCGGTCAAAGGTAACTTTTAATGTAGTCAAAGTATATCAATCCTCGTATAGAAATATAATGATCTCAAGTCAGAGGATCATTACACCATTATCACTGTGAGTCTTTCTTATGACTTAATTAAACATGAAGAATCTCACTGTGGGTCTGTCCAGTACCATGTACCCCTACATGTACCTATGTATTGACTTTAGTATCCCCATACTTATAACCAATGAGATGTGGTTATCTGTCAAACAACATACTAGTCTATTTATGTATTATTATTGTCCTATCATAATAATACTCGACTAGGGAACCTTTAAGAATATGATATATTATATAATCTCAAGTTCAAGTCATGTACTTAAACTATATAACGAGTATCATGATTCTAAGGACATTTATTATGCTAACAAATATATCGCAGTAATTAAAGTCATAATAAATACGTTTATTGAATAATCAAATGACATAAAGGTTTATCAAAATAAACATTGTATTGCCTCTAGGGCACCTACACCAACAATCTCCCACTTGCACTAGAGCCAATCACCCATGTATCTAATACCCATGGAACTAGTGTGACCGTCGTGCTTCTTCTGCGACAAGCCTTTGGTCAGTGGGTCTGCAATGTTATCATTTGTGTGCACTTTACATATGTGTATGTCACCCCTTTCATTAATCTCTCGAATGAGGTGATATCTCCTGAGTATGTGTTTGGTTCGGGAGTGAGCTCTAGGTTCTTTAGCCTGTGCAATGGCTCCATTATTATCGCAGTATAGATCAATGGGATCTGCGATCGATGGAACCACTCCCAAATCAGTAATGAATTTTCGAATCCAAACAGCTTCCTTAGCCGCTTCACAAGCTGCAATGTACTCAGCCTCCATTGTAGAATCAGCTACTGTTTCTTGCTTTGAACTCTTCCAACTTACAGCACCTCCGTTTAGACAAAACACAAAACCAGACTGTGATACAGTATCATCCCTGTCTGTTTGGAAACTTGCATCGGTGTAACCTTTTACAACCAGTTTTTCCTCTCCTCCATACACCAAGAATGAATCTTTAGTCCTTTTCAAGTACTTTAGAATATTCTTGACAGCCGTCCAGTGACCTTCACCTGGATTAGATTGGTATCTGCTCGTCATGCTTAAAGCATACGAAACATCTGGGCGAGTACATACCATTGCATACATGATGGATCCAATTGCTGAGGCATATGGAACCTTACTCATGCGGTCCTTGTCATCCAATGATTTCGGACACTGATCTTTAGAGATCGTTATCCCTTGAGACACGGGGACATATCCCCTTTTTGCATTTTGCATACCAAAACGATGCAAAACCTTATCGATGTATGTACTCTGACTTAGACCGATCATCCTTCTAGATCTATCCCTATAGATCCTCATTCCTAGAATGTAGGATGCTTCACCTAAGTCTTTCATAGAGAAGTTGCTCCCTAACCAAATCTTAACAGCCTTGAGAGAAGGTATGTCATTCCCCATTAGTAGTATATCATCAACATATAATACTATGAATGCCACATGGCTCCCACTAACCTTTTTGTAAACACAAGGTTCATCTTCGTTTTGAATAAAGCCATACTCCTTGACTGTTTCATCAAAACGGATATTCCATCTCCTTGAGGCTTGCTTCAATCCATAAATGGATCGACGTAATTTACATACCTTGCTAACATTCCTTGGATCGACAAAACCTTCAGGTTGTGTCATGTACACATCCACATCCTCTTCAAGGATTCCGTTAAGGAAGGCTGTTTTGACATCCATTTGCCAGATTTCATAATCATGGAATGCTGCAATAGCAAGCAAAATCCTTATGGACTTGACCATAGCCACTGGTGAGAAAGTTTCATCATAGTCAATACCATGAATTTGTCTGAAACCTTTTGCAACCAGCCTTGCTTTATAGGTCTGAACATTTCCATCCATGTCAGTTTTCTTCTTGAAAACCCATTTGCACCCTATGGGTTTTACCCCTTCAGGTGGATCAACCAAGGTCCATACTCGGTTTTCATACATGGAATCCATCTCGGATTTCATGGCTTCTAGCCATCTCTTAGAGTCTGGACTGTTCGTAGCATCTTGGTATGTGAGAGGCTCATCTTCGTCTATGAGCATCAAATCACCACATTGAGTCAAGAGAAATCCATATCTCTCTGGCTCATGGCGAATTCTACCAGTTCTACGAACAACCTGTGTTTGTTGAGCATTATCATTATCCTGCTCTTGTTCCACTTCAGGTTCAATGCTATTTTGTGGTTCTCGATCTTCATCGAGGTCTATAGTTCTCCCACTGTTTCTTTTGGAAACAAAATCTCTTTCCATGAAAACAGCATCTCGAGCAATGAACACTTTCTGCTCAGTAGGACTATAGAAATAGTACGCCTTTGTTTCCTTAGGGTATCCCACAAAATTACACTCTTCAGATTTAGGTCCAAGCTTGTCAGATACTTGACGTTTCACAAACGCCTTGCATCCCCAAACTTTCATAAAGCTCATGCCTGACCGTTTCTCCTCCCATATCTCATATGGAGTCTTTTGAACCTTCTTAGTAGGAACACGGTTAAGTGTGAAAGCTGCTGTTTCTAGAGCGTAACCCCAAAAACTAATTGGAAGATCTGCATGACTCATCATTGATCGCACCATGTCCAACAAGGTGCGATTTCTCCTCTCTGAAACTCCATTCCATTGAGGTGTACCTGGCGGAGTGAATTGTGATACAATACCACACTCCTTTAAATAATCTTTAAATTCAGTGCTCAAGTATTCTCCTCCACGATCAGATCGTAAGATTTTAATACTTGCACCTCCGCCAATTTGCTTCTCTACTTCAGCCTTGTATTCTTTGAACTTTTCAAAAGAATCGGATTTATTCTTCATAAGATATACATATCCATATCTACTGAAATCATCAGTAAATGTTATGAAGTAGTAGTAGCCTCCTCTAGCCATCACACGCATTGGGCCACATACATCACTATGTATTAGCTCCAGACGCTCAGTGGCCCTTTGACCCTTACCAGTGAAAGGAGCTTTAGTCATTTTACCAAGCAAACAAGATTCGCATTCTTGGTATGATTCAAAATCAAACTTATCCAAATATCCATCCCTATGTAATTTGGATATGCGTTTCTCATTTATATGGCCTAGACGACAATGCCAGAGGTATGTTTGATTTGAGTCATTAACTTTAAGTCGTTTGTTTTCTATATTACAGACAGGATTATCTAAGTCAGGAACATATAAACCATTAAACAAACGCGCAACACCATAGGTTAAATCATTCAAAGCAAAAGAGCAACTGTTGTCCTTTATTGTAAACGAAAAACCTTTCTTGTCCAAACAAGAAACAGAAATAATGTTTCTGCGAATCGCAGGCACGTAATAACAATTATCCAGTTCTAAAACTAGCCCAGAGGGCAAAGATAAATAATATGTTCCTACAGCTAAAGCAGCAACTCTTGCTCCGTTGCCAACTCGTAGGTCCATTTCTCCTTTAGCCAATGTCCTACTTCTCTGCATTTCCTGCACATTTATACAAATATGAGAAGCACATCCGGTATCCAATACCCAAGATGTAGAAATAGACAGATTGACTTCTATAACATATATACCTGAATTAGAAGCTTGCTCAGCCCTCTTCTTCTTCAGATCCTCCAAGTAAACTGAACAGTTTCTCTTCCAGTGACCAGTTTTCTTACAGTAGTGACATTCACCCTTAGCGACCCCACCTTTAGGCTTTAAAGCCTGTTTAGGACCTGACTTTGGCTTGGGTGTAGAATCAGAACCTGTCTTCTTCTTACCCTTCCACTTGCCTTTCCATTTGGCCTTACCTTTATTGCCCACCATCAGTATGGGAGCAGGTTCAGCCGTCTTCATGTTGGTCTCATATGTTCTCAACATAGCCAACAATTCAGTAGGTGTTTTGTCAAACTCATTCATATTGTAGTTCATAACAAACTGAGTGAATTTGTTGTTCAAAGAATTCAAGATTAGGTCAATACCAGTTTCCGGACCAATCGGGAAACCCAAAGTATCAAGATACTCAATGTAACCAATCATCTTCAGAACATGTGGGCCAACTGGTTCATTTGCCCCTTGTTTGCAGTTAAAGAATGACTTGCTCGTGTTGAACCTTTCTTGACGAGTTTGGCTTGTAAACATGCTTTGCAAGTGCTCATTGATAGTATATGCATCCATATGCACATGCTGTCTTTGAAGCTCAGCACTCATAGTTGCTAACATAAGACACGCAACATCAGTTGCATCATTCTCATCCTTTGTGTGGGCCGCTCGTTCCTCAACAGTAGCGCCCTCAGGAAGGGGACCTGCCGGAGGAATATCAATGACATGAAGCTTGCGCTCCTGCCTGAGGACAATCCTCAAATTCCTCTGTCAGTCTAGGAAGTTGTTTCCTCCTGTCAGCTTATCCTTCTCAAGGACAGATCGTACGGATAGTGTGTTTGTGTTGTTTGTCATTACTTGGTATCTACAATGATAAAAGCACAAAATTAAACATTAGATTGTCTGAGTTATTTATTATGTTCAAATGATTATGATACATTCATAATATATCTCCCACTATTTTTATCAAATCAATAGCCCTTACTATTAATTTGGAAAGTATATCCCATAATCCTTTCTAGTGAGCCAAGATCCATATTTCGTCATGTCTCAAGTCAACCACTGGAAGTCCTTAAGAATGATTATTTAGGTAAACAACATTTGTCAATTATATCATATATAATTCTTGGATAGTTTGGTGAGCAACGATTGATCTTATCTATCTAATAGATTTTTAACCAAACTCTATGCTTCTAAGTTCATAATGGTTGAATATAACCGTTTACTTTCACCTTATTATGACGACTCAGTTAAGTTTGACCCAATGATACAACGGCCGAATATAACCGTTTATATTCGTCGCATCTCACCACGATAGACAGGAGTCCCCTGCCACTGACAGTCTTTCCCCTAATCGATCTAGGATTCGATGAGTGTTCATTCATTGGAAAGCATCTGATTAAAACTTAATATTTTGTTAAGGGGTTTAGAAAATTTTACGACGATCATGATCACATCATGAAGAGATCCTCAATTTTTCCTTGAACTAAATATTTCAAATTGACATCTTAAATTGTTCATTTCCCAGGTAGATGGAGGATACCAGTGGTCACACTTAAAACCCATCAGCCTTACGAATACGCATATCCGTTTTTGTCAGAAAATCCCAATTATAGATATCAAAATCCATATTCAATTCCGTGTTTTAAAAATCCATATTTCATAAACACAAGAATCTCATGATCGTTTGTTAATTTTAAAATCTTAAATCGTTACAGATTTTATCTTGTTTAGCATGACAATCATGGCATGGATGACGTATCTAATACATACATGATTAATCTAATTAAAGCATGCATCTTCTACTATACACATACATTCATACATCATTATGTAAAGTGCGGTATGTAAACGTGCTTGGTTATGGCCCCTTTCCTATGTGATCCTTTCGAGCTAATGAAAGGATCAAGGTCAGTCTATGGTGGTGGAAAAATATAAATACAGTTGCTTGTCTTGATCTTCTTGCATCCATGGCTGCCTTCTTAGCTCTTGCATCCATGGCTGCCTTCTTAGCTTCTTGCATCCAGTTGCTTGCCTTCAGTCTTCAATTACATTACAAGAAAACATTGAATTCAACCTAAGCTAATGTACTTACATAAGAAAAGCTCGAGTTACATTCGAGGTTCAACAATTACAAGAATGAAGAAAAAAAACGACATGCAAGTCGTATTTATAAAACCAAAACCAAAACCATTACTCTAGGGTCTAGAAGGCCATAACCAGCACCATGCTCACATAACAGTTACTGGAATCCCAGAATGCATAATCATATCATCATGCATCAAATATATCATGATCAACAATTTTCGAAAAAATCAAAACTATGATCAGAAAACAGAAAACTGCGTTTTTGAGGCCCTTAACGAAGTCAAATGGCCAAAAAACACCATAGGTCATGGAAAAGCCATGATTTTTGCTCGTGGTGATTTTCCCTTTCCAGAAAGGGTAAATTCGACCCATTCTGACTCCGTGAAAAAACACTGTTCACTGCAGAATCACTATTCACAGCAAACCGCATCTTATGCCGTTGTGTTTCTTATCGATTCAGAACGATTCCGATGACCTTCCCTGGACTGTATCTTGTATCACATACATACAGTGCATCACACATATCATGCCATAACATATTATAACATTGCAGCAACATGGCAGTAGCATAGCAGTGGGCAGTAGCATGGCATAATCATGGCAGTTTCATAACAGGCAGTAGCAAGGCTCAGGCATGGCAGTTTCAAACAACACATATGTATCATATACATAAAACACGTAACCAAATCAGTCCCTTATACACATAGCTCTGATGCCATTGTTGGGTTCCGAGGCATAAAACGCAGCGGATAAACGTAAATATAACGAAAATTTTCGGAACCCAAACGCAGGATCATGTATAAGAATTGACGGATTATGGTGATAATCGAATCATACCTATTAAGATTTTGAATGCCACGAACTCAACGGAGATCCTTGCTATCACGATTTGTGTCTTCCTCTCGAAAGCACCTCTATGGTATCCACACGAGCACCTTCAAGAACGTCTCACGATCTTGAACACGGAACGGAAGTACTAGCCTCCTTTGATAGGTTTCGAATTCTCTCTGCCTCTTCCTATGCTGCCTCTTCTGCTAGGGTTTATACCAAAAACGTGTAAGCCATTTAACCTATCATTATCTATTTATAATGATTGGTTAATGGGCCTTTTTAGCAAAAACCTAACCCATGTAGGCATAGGATTAAATAATAAAACATGCTTCTATTATTTAATTAATAATTAAGTCACACTTAATTATTATTGGCAGAAATATAATTCTTCAAATTTGAATTTATTTCAATTAATTAAGTCTCACTTAATTAATATAATAAATTCGAATTAATCATCAATTAATTTAAATCTATAATTTAAATTAACTATTCCTCTAGGTGCTCTATGTGTGTGACCCTATAGGCTATTATTTAATTAGCAATAATTTTATTCTCCAATAAAATTATAAACAATGAGCGGTATCTAGTAATACATCATTGCTACCTAATTAAACAATAATTAAATCGTGATTCGATAAAACCTTTCGTGATTAATGTTTCCGTGTAATATAATCCCTTTAACCATATATATTATAGATTAAACTCGAGGCATGTATTTAGTCATCCTCTTCAACATTTAATCCGGGTTTACTTGATCCATGAGTAGACTATGAAAAACAAATCATTATTTGAGCACGGCCATGCATTTTATAGTCTCACTCAATCAAGAGGCCAATAATATCTCTCCTAATTATAGGAGGGTTAAATCCTTTATCTATCATTCATATTTCTCATACGACTCATGATATACCCGATGTCCACTTTTATCATCACCCGGTCAAAGGTAACTTTTAATGTAGTCAAAGTATATCAATCCTCGTATAGAAATATAATGATCTCAAGTCAGAGGATCATTACACCATTATCACTGTGAGTCTTTCTTATGACTTAATTAAACATGAAGAATCTCACTGTGGGTCTGTCCAGTACCATGTACCCCTACATGTACCTATGTATTGACTTTAGTATCCCCATACTTATAACCAATGAGATGTGGTTATCTGTCAAACAACATACTAGTCTATTTATGTATTATTATTGTCCTATCATAATAATACTCGACTAGGGAACCTTTAAGAATATGATATATTATATAATCTCAAGTTCAAGTCATGTACTTAAACTATATAACGAGTATCATGATTCTAAGGACATTTATTATGCTAACAAATATATCGCAGTAATTAAAGTCATAATAAATACGTTTATTGAATAATCAAATGACATAAAGGTTTATCAAAATAAACATTGTATTGCCTCTAGGGCACCTACACCAACAGATCTTTCGAATGGCTTGTCTTCCAAAGAAGGTTCTCGTATGTCATTGATTGGGAAAACATAGTAGCTTTTCTTCCAGAAGTAGAAAGTAGCAAGAGTAAGTTTTTGGTCTATGGTTTCCTCACTTCTACTACGTTCTGTTGGTGTTTACACTTAAGTGTCGAGCACTTTGAAGTGTTTCACTCTTTCTCTCCCTATCTCTCACTCAAGTGTATCTCTCCCTCACTTTCACTTAAGTGTTTCTCTCCCTTACTTTCACTCTGCATTCCAAATATAGCCTTCTGTACTTGCAGGTAAAATCCGTTAATTCATTTATATTCTCATCACCTAATTCATCAAAATAAACTGAATCACTATCAAGTGGAGAATTGCCTCGTAGAGGTGTTCTTGATCTATCATGCATAAGCACTGTCTCAACACTAGACTTAATAGCTATTGCTAAATCAATGTCTAGTGGAGCCTCACCTATTTGAGATGGGTTATCCCAAGATATAAAATCTATTAGGGAATCCCGCCTTGTTCTATCAAGGGGTTGCCTCACACCTTCTCCGTAAACGGGAGGTTGATTTCTCTTTTTAGGGTCTAGAAATGTTCTTTCTAGGAGGGTCATCACGTTGGATTCTATAATGAATGGCAGTTGAGAACCCGTGATTCCCTCAATAGCCTGTAAAAGCATATCCCACACAGGATCTACCTGTGAAGGCTCTCATGTCTCAACAACTTCATCTACCGTAACAAATGGTAAATAAAGAAGTTAAGGGGTGCTGCCTGTACCTCTCACTGTGCTCTCCTTGCAATATGTTTCTAGAATTTATCTTTAGGCTTACCATCAGCATGAGTGCCGGTGGTGTGCTTGACTCATTACAAGGTGCTCTAGCTGACGAGCGAATTTCAATGGACTCACCATGTTGAGAGAATGATTCCAGAGACAGTTTAATTGCCTTTTCAGCTCTGCATCCTTTTGAGAAAATGCAGATGAGCTTATAGTTACCTCAGTTTATATACTACTTTTCTTCTCTGGAGGTAGAGTTGTGGGTGCACTTCCGACTTCATCCTTATTTACTGCATCAAGTGCAGTTTCTCCCTTATCAACCTCTAACTTACATATGTTCCTTATATCTCCAGGGGTTAATATATGGAAGTAGATGAATCAGTGTTTGGTATTATGGCTTGGGTAAGAGATTGATGGGTTTTCAACCTCTTGGCCAGCTTCAAAAGCCACTGGGGGCTAAACCGATAGAGTCAACAAGACAGATAATCATCTTAACATTCCCAAACTTATTTTTCATCTCAAAGAGAAGGAAAAATATGAGCAGGAATGGTAATAGATTGCATTAAATCGCTTTTTAGTAAAAGAGTTTTATCAGAACTAAAGATTTATCATTAAGAGTAAGATACGAAATTTTCTTTAAGATACATATCTCATAATAAAACGCAGGAAAGTGTATCAGAGAAGAAAGTTTATATCCCTTACGAATTTCTTATGAGGCAAAATTTCCGATAATAAAACGCGGGAATTTACACCAAAGAAGAAACTCAACTCTTCTACCAAATTATATCTTGAAATAATGACTCACTTTTATTAACCTAAGTACTGTATGTTTAGAAATTTGTTTTTCAAAACAACCTTATCAGATAGAAGACAATGATTTTCCGACTCATACAACAAATATGATTTACATCATTTTCTTCCACCTAATATTATCCCCGACTAAAACATAAAAATATGACAAAGAGGGACGGATGTTTGCTTTAGCAATACAGTACTAGGCCTTCAGAGCAACAACCACTGTTTTGGTACTATGAATCAATGTGGAACAGACATTGAAACAAGTTTGAAAACAAATAATTTTATAAATGGTTTGTACCTCGAAGTTAAAAATAATTTCTCCGAATAAAATAACAGTCACAAAGTTTCTGCCACTTTAAAAGGAAAAATTTAAGAGAGAAAAAGCTTTTAAAAATAAAACTTTTAAAATCAGCTTTTGAGAGAGGATAAAAGATTTTGAGATTTAAAGAAAGATTATCCTCAAGAAAAATTGATTCACACCCTAAGGATTTAGAAAACAAAGAAGGGCTGCAAATTAAAAGATTTTCAAAAGAGAAGTTTTGAAAAAGAATTTTGAAGTTTTCTTCTTTAAAACTGATAGAAAGTGAATGTATCTTTTAATAAAACGTTTTAAAAAGGAAATAGACAAGAATTTCTTTTTAATACATTTATGTTTAAAACATTCAGTCAAAGAAAGAAAACTAATAGTAATACTCATGCAATACTAAACCGTTACCACAGACATGCATATATATAAATTGAAACATGGTAATTATTCAGTACATTAAGACATATTTTTATTATTAGTGATTTCAGATAAACAACATATATTATCACTAATATTAAAAATATCACAATTAATTGCACGGAAATATTAACAAAATATCATTACTTGATATTTATCAAAAATTTCAAAATGCAAGAAATTATGATTCTAATATTTTATCAAATTAAAATTATGAAACTAATAAATATGTAATTGCTTCAATTCATAATTTTAATAAGATAAAATAATTTCGCTAAATACTAAATATTCATGAGGTTGAATATTAGCATCTAACTTCCTACGCTATATCTAATAATTGTCACTCTAGCATATTACAATTATACTCATAACAATTATTATTGATATACGTAAGCTCGGGAAAATAGTTGAATAGAAATTCATAAGTCCTTTAAATATTGACATTTAATACTTGTGATCCTAATTACAACTCCTCGCTAACAAAATCAAATTTAGAAATATTTTCTAAATATATAAAATATTGAGAATTTTATACACATAACTTAAAAAATACTTCACCTTCCAATATTAGTGATTTTTGAAATATGTATTAATTACTTAGAACAGAAATTCTAAATAATATCACTAATATCAAAACTATCACAACTATTTGTAATAAAATATTTAATATTCTCAGAGTAAAATATCAGAGCTATTAAGAAAGATATCATGACTGATACTCATCAAATATTTACAAAACAAATATTTATGCTGCAAACTAATGCTATAAGATTTAACTACCACATATGCATATAACATTCTAATCATGATAATTAAACTAGTAGCAAAAGCACGAGGTACAGGATATAAAATAAATTCATAAGTCCTTTAAATATGGAAGATTTAATACTTGTGAACTCATTTAAGAATTACTTGTAGATGGGATTTCCAACAAATATGCACATTAAATAATATCACAAGTTCACCAACCAACTTAGACAAAATGAATTCATCAAGTTGTTTAGCAAATATCTACAAGTAATTCACTTAAGAACAACTCTCGAAAGAAATGATACCTGGTGTCCATGCGCTTGTTCCATAAGTGGTGTAAAGAGTATCCAGCAGAGTTGTTGGAGTTGAAGTAGTTTCCTTGTACAGAAGATCAGAGCATCACATTCACTAGCTGCTTTAAATTTCACCTTTGTTGCAGCTATGTGTGTTAAATGCTTCCTCTTATTTCAACAAGAAATCAACTTCTTCCACAAAATTGACAGCTTCTAAGAATTACTTCCCCGTCTTTCTTACAACCTGAATCATCTATATCTATATAGCCAATTAGGTTAAACATATTATCTTCAGGGTACCAGATTCCCAGAATTGGTAATCTCTTAAGATATTTTACAATTAAAATCTTAGCTATAAGATAAGATTTTCTAGTATCCACTTGGAAACTTGCACATAGGCATATCGAGAATAATATATATGGTCTTTATGCATTTGAATAAGTTTTCAACTGATCATACCTCTATAGCTTGTCACTTCAGTTCATATACCTAATTTGCCCTGATCAAGCTTTGTGGTTTGTTGGCAAGAAGTCTTGGCAGGTCTAGAATCTTCTAAATTGCGCATCTTCAAAAGATCTTTGACTTACTTTAATTGCCATCATTCTTTTGAATTACTTATAATCCAAAAAGAATTGCAACTCTTCCAACATGTTCATTTTGTACCTACTCTGCATTAACTTAGCAAAATGTCTCTTGCACAAGTTTTCATTAGTAGACCCACATATAATATAATCATGGTATACTAGCACTAATATTACATTATGTGTGTGCCATTTATTCTAGAGAGATGTATGTATAACGACATTAATAAAAATCATTTTCAAGTAATTAGTAGTTAGAGTGTCATACCATGTCCTTGACGACTGCTTGATTTCCTACCTCCGTCATAGAGAGCTTGTGAAGAGGATGATATACAAATTCCAATGGATCTGCAATTTCAAAGTCCAGGAGATGTTGTACATCAACTTCTTCTTCTAACTCGTCCTTCAGGAGTGCACTTGTTCACATTCATCTGATAGATATTCATGGTTGAATTCTTAACAGGTGCTAGGAATATCATAGTAGGTCCTCATCTTGTTAGTCCTAATAGAATCAAGTCTCGTCACTGGTGCTTGCTGTTAGATCTTGAAACTCTCGAAGATTCTATTTCCATCATCATCGTTACCTTCTACTTGATAGTAACCTGTAGCAACCAGTTTGGCTTTGTCCCTCATAACAATGCCAATAATCATCCAGTCTCTGAAAACCCTTACAATACCAAATACCATCTTGTTTTGTGGTATGGGTTCCAGCTTCAGTAGATTCTTCCTTCGAACTAATTGAGATCATCTTGTAACGCAATCACCCAATCTGGATCAATCAGTGCTTCTAAATTCTTCTTTGGGCTACCAACTGTTACCAACTGTTCTTTCCCGAAGAATAACTGTTGGGTCCCGGAGATCGTAGAGGGGGGGGGGGGGGTGAATACGATTCCCAAATTAAAAAAATGACTATTAATAATTTTTGGGACAACATAAAAATTACTTTGGTTCAAACCCGGTTACTGTTCATCATCTTCTTCAACCTCAAGAACACCATTAAAATAACCAAGATAATGAACGGTAAATTATCTAAAATACACAACACAACAAGATCCAAGAATATAACTTTATATTCATTGAAGTGGGGTAGATGCTACAAACAAGTTCAAGAACATAAGCTCAAGAACACAACAAAGAAGTGATTTTTTGTCTCCTCTAAAACTATTACATTTTGTAGATCTAGGAGACAAAAATCAGCCCTATCTTCTATACAAGATTTAGCAAGTGTTTACAATAGAAAGATAGAGGAGTGGTATGATAAAGAAAATCATGGCCCCAAAATATTAAAGTATTAGTTCGGCCATGGGGGAGAGAATAATTTCTCTCTCTCTCCCCTTCTCTTTCTCATCCGAATTCTTACTTAAGATAAAGACTTGGATTCTTTTTGTATATAGAAAAAGGGGTTGCTTTTTGCTTTTCCACCTTTTACTCTTGTCCACTCAAATCTTTTCTTCAAAGTCATGTGCCAAGCATGCATTTGGAAATATTTAATGTAAAAGTAATATTTAAATAAATATATATAATATAAATAAAGAGTGTCTTTATTTATAAAATATATAAATAATTAAATAAATACTTTATTTAATTAAATTAAATATTTCCATTCCACTCTTCAATTTGTGTAGACTTCCTTATCCAAATAATTGGCCCCGTATACGTGACTCCACCACGTCCAAATATTTGGCATTCTAATCTGTGAAGCTTTAGTAAGATCTAATCAGGTTGTGCCGTTTGTCCCTTATCCATTAGGCTGGCATTTCTCCAACACTGATTTACCACCTTTGTTGATCCTCCACATGACTCAAGAAAACCAACAACTTTAGATGATTAAAACCATATTAACCGACGAGAGCTTGCCTCCAATGTCCTGACACTTGATGCAACGATCTGGTTCATAAGTGACTAGTCTTGATAGGGGCTCTTGATTCCGAACATGATTCCACATTCTTCTTTGCAAACCTTACTTGTAGCTTCGATTGTAATGCACTAAAATCTTCATAGACTAAGACAATCTTCTATAACTTCCACATCCTTGAATAGATGTCAATATCTTTTATTCTCCACTGAGGCCTGAACATGTTAATGAACTTCTTCCAGTGAGGTTCAAGTCTGTAGATGATCCTTTGATACTTTGTCTTAACTGAACTCTGTGATCCAAGATTTCTGTGCACCTGCATATTATTACATGTCCTGTTCTATTGTTGAGTTATCATCAACCATTACATAGAGATTACATTTAGCATTCCTAGTACACATGAAAGTGCAGTGAGTTACTTCCCTTCACTCCTATCTCCCCTTTCAATCTCTCCCTATTTGGTTGATATGGAATAGCAATCAAATACTATTTCCCTTTACAATCTCGCCCAAAAGCAATTAAATAAAATTAACTACTAGAGTATAACTCAACTAACATACAAGAAATAATTAAAGTACTGGACATGAAAATAATATACAAAAGGTTCTGGAAAGATATAATCAGTTAAATCCAGATTTCCTGAGTTGCTGAAAATGAATGATGAATTTCTGAATTTCATTTTCCTTTTGCTTTCTCCACTTCAATGTTCTTCAAAGATGGGGTTCTTTCAATAAAGAAACAAATCATTAGTAAAGACTTCTGAACAATCATTCTTGTTCATCTTGCAATTCGAACTAGAACATACAGCTCTCTATGTTCCCCATAAGAGGTCAACTCATTCTCCCCTTAAGGTTGTTCTCTCTTGAAATGAAAGTCACTTCCTCTTTTTCTTCAGGATGTTCTATTTCTAGGAAACATATTTTTCTTTCTTCCCTGCACTACTCCACTAACTTCATCTATCACTAAAACAAAAAATAGAACACACTTGGACACTTCTCAGATACCCCTTGAAAATCTCCTTTACATTCTTCTTTACCCAGAAAACTTCTACTTAGCAAAAACTCCCCCTGAGTTGATACTCTTCAAAGAAATCTTCATTTTCATTTATTGATCGTGCTAGAAAGAATTCTTCTGCCGAACCTCTCCTAAGAATGTTCCAAGGACAGATCTTCAAACAAATAGAGCAAAATCCCTTAGATATCTTTTCAGAATAAGATATAGCATTGCAAACCAAGATGTTAATATTCTCCATAACTTCTCCCCCTTAGTACGACAAGTAATTTCTTCCCATTTGACAAAAAGTAACTTCTCCACTTCAGACGAAAAATCAGTTAAATCTACAACACCTTTAGGGATTAGGCTCCAACCAATTACTAAGAAACTCCCCCTTAGTAATTTCTCCCTTACATCACTAAGGTTTCAATTTTATCTAATTCTCCCCCTTAGTTCATGCAAGCTCCAATCTACCCTTGTGTCTTTAGATATCCTCTAAGTAACCTCCACAAGATAGGATTGAAAGATCTCGTTTCTTGTATCACCAAATTCTCCCCCTTAGTTGAGAATATCCGTTAAAACAATAAAAGTATCATCTACATCCAATCGAATAAGAAACTCTCCTCCAACTGAACATAAAATCCTCCTTAGGCCTAAAAATTAATGTCTCCCCTTTTGAGATTGAGAACAACATGAATTAATAGACCCAAAGGTAATAGTTTGGACATTCCCACTAAGCTTCAGCTAGACTCTTCTTCAGCTTGTCTTCCAGAAAAGAATCTCTTCAACATTTCAGAGCTGGAAAATTCAGTAACAGGATTCAAGCATAGTAGCAAGGTTAGTGTTTGGTCTATGGTTTCCTCACTTCTACTACGTTCTGTTGGTGTTTACACTTTCAAGCGTAAGTGTTCCACTCATTTCTCTCTCTATTTCTCTCACGCAAGAGTATCACTCCCTCACATCACTCAAGTGTTTCTCTCCCTTACTTGCACTCATTCCATTTATAGCAATTTGTACCTGCAAGTAAATTCATGTTAGTCTCACCAAGATATTATGGATCGTTGACTGTAGCATGTTGTCGATCACTAATGATCTAGGTTCTGAGATGGAATCTCGGACAGGGTTTCAGTTAGGCCGTCACCCAACTCACCATGAGCAAATCCATGCACACGTGGCTCGTCGTAGGGGAATAACCCTTCTGAAATTGGAATATCCTCCATTCCAGGAGTGACTGAAATCCCAACACCCTGATCCTCAAAAGACTCATCAAATTTGTAAACCAACTGAATCATAGTCTACGAGTTGTTGCTCAGCTACTTTCAGCATCAACAATCTCCCCATATGCAAATCCATGCACTGGATCGTTGAATGTGGTATGCGTATTAACAGTTATCTAAGCATCAACCGACTCCCCATATGCAAATCCATGCACTGGATCGTTGACGGTGATATTCCTTTAAGTTTTGAGCGATCTATGTATTCCAGAATTTGAATTCCTGGGAGAGTAGACGTGTACAAACATCTCTCTCAATCACCTATGAAGATGAATTAACTCACTATTTTCAGTCATGGAAAACTGTTAGTGATTGCCTCTCAACATCAACAGATTGCTCTGTGGATGTGAAATCCCGTTAGGGAACTAGGACTGTTCGTCCTAGGAAGGTTGACAAGGATTCTAATAAATGGCAAGAAATCCAAGTTTCCCTCAAACGCCTGTGAAGGTGGCTCAACAACTTCATTCACCATGAATGGTAAATAAAGAAGTTTAGGGGTTTTACCTATACCTCACAATGTGCACTTCTTGCAATATGTCCTCACAATTGTTAGTCCCAAGAGAGGCTAGAGAACTGTTAGGTCCTATAACATCCCTTAGAAGCAAAAACTTTAGGATTACCATCAGCGTGAATGCTTTTGGTGTGCTTGACTCATTACAAGGTGCTCTGGCTGGCGAGCGAATTTTCAATGAAATCACCCTGTTGAGAGAGTTCATTCAGAAACTGTTGAATTGCCTTTTCAGCTCTGCATCCTTTTGAGAGAACACAGATGAGCTACAGATACCTCAATTTGTATACTTCTTTCCTTCTCGAGAGGTAGAGCTGTGGGTGCACTTCCGACTTCATCCTTATTTGCTGCATCAAGTGCAGTTTCTCCCTTAACAACCGCTAATCTATATAAGTTCCTTATATCACCAAGGGTTGAAAGTTTGAATTAGAATGATAGTGTTTGGTACTAAGGCCTTGGTTAGAAATTGATGGATTATTCAACTTCTTGACCTTCCCTTATAGCCACTAAGACCAAGCCATTACAGCTAAATAGATAGAGTTGATCAGAGCTATATAAAATTTGGTAGAGTATGATTAAACTTATTCTCTATTCCTTCTCAGAAATATAGAATCGGAGCAATGTGTCATCAAGAAACAATGCACCAGAGCTAAAATGTGGGAA
This sequence comes from Oenanthe sinensis, assembly GCA_028671895.1. Taxonomy (NCBI): domain Eukaryota; kingdom Viridiplantae; phylum Streptophyta; class Magnoliopsida; order Apiales; family Apiaceae; genus Oenanthe; species Oenanthe sinensis. The sequence continues at coordinate 19,283,083 of CM053807.1, forward strand.
TTAATAAAGAATAGGTAAAAGAATATTAAGCCAAATTTCATAAACTCACAATTTTGAAAAAAAAGTTTAACAGATTAACAAAAGTGTTCTTTTGAATTTCTCTTAGACAAATATCCAATTGAAATTCAACTCTTTTAACAAAAACATTTTGATTAACAACTCAAATCTATTTCATCTTGCTCACTGTATGTTTTCAGAAATTGTTTTGCAAATCATTCTTATCTGATATTATCTCAGATTTAAAAAAAAATCGAATGAATGCTTTAGTCATACAGTCCAAGGCACTAATCCCAAAGCAAACAACCATTGTTTTAATATTACAGGTCAATGTGAAACAAACATTAACAAGAGTTTTGAAAAACGTTTTACCAATGATTGATACCTCAAGATCAAAACAATTTACTCAAATAAAATAGTCTGATACCATGCAACCTAAGTTACAAGTTATCAAGTAACTTTATTTAAACAAATCGTGGAGAGAAAACAGTTTTCATTACAAAACATTTAGAGAGAGAGAGAGGATATATGATTTTGAAATAGAAAGATAATCCTCAAGAAATGTTCTCTTTCAAAGGAAATAAAAAAAACTTTTAGTGGCTTTTCATTCTCTGGCAAATGAATGCATGTTTAGATAAAACATTTTTCACAAGAATTAGACAAGAAATTTCTTTATGCATTCAAGTTCTAAGAATGAAAAACATATGTTAATACTAATGAATTATCAAAGATATGAGTGACAATACATTCAAAAGTACTAACATCATTCAATCATTTTGTAATAAAATGCATCTTACTACAAAATAATCAAGCACATAAGATACTTACATTATGCTAGACAATTACCATTTGTCGCTTGAAACAAACACATTTTGCAATATAGATCACGGTAATTCTAAAGCATAAAACATAAGCATCCGCTAAACACTGAACATACATTGATCGAATGACAGCATTTAACTTCTTACACTACATCTCAACAATTATCACATAAGCATATTGAAAATACTTATGACAATCAGAATGTATGTAAGCTCGAGGTACTAGTTGCATCAGAGATCAAATACCTTTAAATATTAATGTTAAAATTTATGATCTTTGACAACCCCTCGCGATGTAGTAACTTACTTTCAATATCAGTGTTTTTGAAATTATTTTTTTGTCACTTAGTGCAGAAATTCTAAGTGACATCACTAATATCAAAAGAATGACAACTAATATTAATGGATTTTGCAAAAGACATGAATTACATCACTTAAACTACATATTAAGTGGTTCCATTAATATTAGCATTAAACAATTAAAAGTAAATAAAATTACAATTAATTAATATATACAAATACTTATGCTGAAACATTTGATACATATAGCATGAATAACATATGACAGCACAAAGTACGAGGTCCTGGATATAAATTGACTATACAAAGAGATGCTACATTGTTAGGTCCCTAGGTCCCGGGTGATCATAGGTAATCTCATAGCGATAATATTGGGTCCTGGGTGGTCACAAGCCAAACATTAATCAGTTCCTAGAGATCGTAGACATCTAAATAGCATGAACACTCTCTATAAACATTACATTTAAATAAATCAATATTAGACTAGAGTGACATACCTTAGTCAATAGAGCTTTTACTGGTGTATGATCGTTGAATGAACAATTACTCCTCTTTGTCCGAGAGATCGAACGTTTACTCCTTTCGAGATCGAACGTTTACTCCATTTGGATAGGAATAACTTTTTAGCTACCAGTTAACATTATTCCTCGAAACAATACCACGCTCATCCAAACGGAAACTGCATTACCTTCAACACCCAAATATTTCCTTGTAGATATTGGTCTTGGCAGCAACTTCACTAAACTCAGCACTCTAGAAACCAGTAGTCTTGACACTAGCAGAGTAGAACTAAAAAAAACTCCGAACTACCCTTCAGCTTCTGTATCAATACCAAGTCTTCATGTGGATTGATTCCTTGCGCTAAGTGTATCTGCCTCTGGTTTAATTGAGTTAGTTCCTCGATTCGAACCCTCCTCAAACTTGATTAGTTAGTGCATCTTCAGTCTTCATTGAATTCACTCAGAAAAACCAATGAAATACACTTATACATGCACGACCAATCACTACTCTACTACCCAGATTCATCAAGAACTGACTCTAGGAAATGTTGTTACACAAAACCCTTTGTTATGACAGATGTGTCCTTAATGTTTCCTTAGATATTCAGTGGGTAGAGTAGACTTCTTCAAATATGATTGAGATCACCTTGCATTATCTTTAAATTGACAATTTCCTTTCTAATATGCAATCACTCAATATGGATCACTAAGTGCTCCTAAGAATCTCAACTCTTACTCAATGAGCACTGCTAGCCTTTGAACATCAAACATGACTAGTTGATCGAACTTACTGATGCTCCCCCTGTGATGCTGCTTGCATCTTTTCTTCATCTGGTGTCATCTGATCTTGAGCCCTAAACAGGATGTCAACCTTTAGAAATTCAGAGCTAAAATCAAACGAATTCTAGGGAGCTTGATGATGATGTTCACTGCATCTAGATCACCTTAAATCAATCACAGACTCTGTGTAAGCTTCTTAACTCCAAATAAGATAGCCCTCCATCACACCATGTGACTTCAGGCATGATTAATCTTACTTGATGTCTTCTCTTTACATTTGCTGATTAGACTTGTTGTGTCAACTGATTCAGCCGTAGTGAATAGGAAACCTTAACTCTATCCATTATCCTTGTAATTCCACTCAAGGTCTGGATTATCAACTCCTCCATTTGGTCATGAAGTCCGGAAACTGAACTTTACTCTAGAATACTCCTTTCAGTGCAGACATAACATAGAACTTCGTTCGTCAACAAATTCCATTACCTGCCCTCAAAGTGTTCTTACAGCAATCTGCCTAATCCTTTGAATGTGATTAATCACTGAGATGCTTCATCTATCGAATGCATGAAAAACACCAAAACTAAACAGGGTAGCCTTTGACTTGACTTCCCTTTAACTGACATACTTCACTAATGTCCTTCTTAAAAGAATTTCATTAGAAGTAGTCCTTTCTCACCAACTTCATCTTTACCGTCGAATCCGTTATCTTGATAAACCAAGTATTAGTTGATAAGCCAAGTGTGAGAGCATCACTTGTTGTTGCAGCTAACTCCATTCTGATAAACTTCAACGAATAGTTGACTTCATCATAAGCATTACATTTCGTGTCAGCAATAACCTCACTTCCAGTAGAGTGAGCTTCTATTTCTCTTGACCCCGATCAATACTGTTCATCCTCGAACTGATATTAGGAAACCCTTCGCAAAGAATTCCCTAGGTCTTCATTAATATTGTGCTTCAGATCATTCAAGAAAAATAGGTAACCTTGCTTAACCATTTGAATACCAAAGCAAAAGTAGTTACATGCCTCGAACATGAAAATGTCAGAGATATATAACTTGTACATGTTGAAAGATACTCTGCATTCACAAATGATTAAGACACGTGGTCCTCAATTTTGATTGAGTCCAAGGGTTAGAGATATTTCTAAACATAGTTAACAACAAAGCATTCAAGTTCAACATGTTCATTCTTATCTGACTGATCACTCCTTATCTATATCAGCCTCAACAAGTAGTCTTGGCTATGAGCTCAGTGATCCCAACCTAACTCAAGGTGGACTAGCAGTCTATAAGAATCATGTCATACATATATGTAGTCATAGAAGAATCAATCACTCAGATTCCTAATTCTTCTAAATCACCTTTGTTGTTCACTTTAACATTATATTATCTCTAATTGCCTGAGTCAATTTAGATTTAAAAATTTAATTCATGGTTTATTATACTGACCCCTAGGCAATTCCCAAATTAGAAACAAACTTATCTTAACAAGCACATGATCAGATATAACATTTAATACAACCATGCGAGTATAAACAGATTATAGACAATGTAAACATCAAGGCACTTAGCATGCAGCAAATACTCTTTCCGGTAAATGTACCCCTACAAATACCTAAGACTATATATGCTAACATGATCAATTATCGTAAAACAAGCATTAAATCACACAAGATCTAATCATGAAGTCAAATACTGATAAACAAGCAACACTAACAAACTAGCATAAGTTATCTAATTTATATAGAAATCAAGGTGAGACATGCATTACATCAAACTTATAATATAATGCAGTTCAGCACTTAATACTCTATAATTGAATCAAACAAGTATAAACTAGTTAGAAAGTATACCTGAGCGATGCTTAGCATTCCATCTCGAGTGATAATCAATTGATCCAAATCAATTTCCATTCTACTAACACTCATGGAAGTATCCTTGCATTTGACCTCAATAACCAATGATGTTCCTGCTTCAACCCAAACTGATACCTGATTGTTCTGCTTAAAGACCCCGACATAGAATGTCTCATGTTCTGCTTGAAAAGATCACTCTTCTTTGTATTTGTAGCAATAACCCCTTGATTATCATATGTCAGTGATAATCAAACCTTTTGTATTACTGCCACTGATGTCCTTTAACCAAATCTTCAATTGTTGTTTTGGTTCTTTGACCGATAAACTGAATTTCTTTTCAAAATCCCGAATTCCTCAGATATTGATTCGAAAACCACTGATCGAAGACTCTTCCCTAAATGAACTGATCCCCTTTCAATAACCAAATGATCCACTGAGTAGACCGATGTAGAAATACATCTCCAATGGTAAGATCAGGTCACAACTCCATTAGAATATTCTTCAGTCAGTTCGTTTGTCCTCAACGAATGAAGAATCAACTCCTGTTGTTTCGTTTAATAAAACATTTTGTTCAAACAGAAGTATTTAATTTTTTTAAGAATTTAAATAATCAAAATAAATTGAAAATGCATTTTTTTATAAGTAATAATAAATTTCTCAATTTAAAATTATAAATAAAATAAAATAATTTGAAAAGAAAGTTTCGATATAGAGATAACAAATTTTTCAAGGTATATTAAATAATCCTGAAAAAGAAATTATTTCAAATCAAAATTAATTTTCAAAGAATTTTATAGAATTTATAATCCAAAACAGTTTCAATTATAATTAAAATAAAACAGATTGAAAATATAAATTTGATATAAAAATAATAAATTTTCAAGTCATCTAAGATATTCTTGAAAATAAATTATTTCAACCAAAATGATTTTCCAAAAATTTTTATGAGATTTATAATTAAAACTTCCAAGCTTAAATTATAATTAAAATAAAACAACTCGAAAACATAATTTTGAGATAGAAATAGTAAATTTTCAAAACATTTAAAATGTTCATGAAAATAAATTATTTCAATCCAAAAATATTTTCCAAAGAGTTTTATAAAATTTATAATTAAAGTTTTATGAAAAATAAATTATTAAACCTCAAAAATAATTCTCAAAATACTTTAAAGAATATCAAACTCAAAAGAAATTAAATTGGATTTTAAGATTAATTTTAGTTTTCAAATTAATAAAATTCTTAACTAAGAATATTAAAAATATAAAATATTTGACTCTAAAATTTAAAAGAAAATAAAATATTTTCCAAGATGTAAGATAAACTTGAAAAATAAATTATTTAAATTTAAAAATTATTTTCAAAATATTTTATATAATTAAATTCAAATTTAATTATTAAATTAATTATTAAACTAAAAACAATTTGAGAGAAAAATAATTTTTGTTTTAAATAAAAGTTAAACTATGTAGCCATGTGTTATGTTGAAACAGCTCTCTAAGTAGAACTTCTACATAGGAATGTTCTACATAGACTCTATCTCGAACACCAAGTAGAACTTCTACATAGGAATGTTCTACATAGACTCTATCTCGAACACCAAGTAGAACTTCTGACTTAGAAAATATTTCCAACTCCAGAATTTCTACTTAGGTTCTATCTAGAACATTAAGTAGAACTTCTAGATAGGAATTTCTATTTAGGCTCTATCTAGAACATTAAGTAGAACTTCTAGATAGGAATTTCTACTTAGGCTCTATCTAGAACATTAAGTAGAACTTCTGACTTAGAAAATATTTCTAATTCCAGAATTTCTACTTAGGTTCTATCTAGAACATTAAGTAGAACTTCTAGATAGGAATTTCTACTTAGGCTCTATCTAGAATATTAAGTAGAACTTCTGACTTAAAAATATTTTTAACTCCAGAATTTCTACTTAGGTTCTATCTAGAATATTAGGTAGAACTTCTGACTTAGAAAATATTTCTAACTCCAGAATTTCTACTTAGGTTCTATCTAGAACATTAAGTAGAACTTCTAGATAGGAATTTCTACTTTGGCTCTATCTAGAATATTAAGTAGAACTTCTGACTTAGAAAATATTTCTAACTCCAGAATTTCTACTTAGGTTCTATCTAGAACATTAAGTAGAACTTCTAGATAGGAATTTCTACTTAGGCTCTATCTAGAACATTAAGTAGAACTTCTGACTTAGAAAATATTTCTAACTCCAGAATTTCTACTTAGGTTCTATCTAGAACATTAAGTAGAACTTCTAGATAGGAATTTCTACTTAGGCTCTATCTAGAACATTAAGTAGAACTTCTGACTTAGAAAATATTTCTAACTCCAGAATTTCTACTTAGGTTCTATCTAGAACATTAAGTAGAACTTCTAGATAGGAATTTCTACTTAGGCTCTATCTAGAACATTAAGTAGTTAGAAAAAATTCCGGGCTTCAAAAAAAATTCTGGATTCCCAGTGAACCAATCGTACCCTCTTTAATCTCAAAAATAAAAATAGATCCAATCGATTTGTATGTCAATCGAGTAGCTCTGATACCAATTGTTGGGTCCTGGAGATCGTAGAGGGGGGTGAATACGATTCCCAAATTAAAAAAATGACTATTAATAATTTTTGGGACAACATAAAAATTACTTTGGTTCAAACCCGGTTACTGTTCATCATCTTCTTCAACCTCAAGAACACCATTAAAATAACCAAGATAATGAACGGTAAATTATCTAAAATACACAACACAACAAGATCCAAGAATATAACTTTATATTCATTGAAGTGGGGTAGATGCTACAAACAAGTTCAAGAACATAAGCTCAAGAACACAACAAAGAAGTGATTTTTTGTCTCCTCTAAAACTATTACATTTTGTAGATCTAGGAGACAAAAATCAGCCCTATCTTCTATACAAGATTTAGCAAGTGTTTACAATAGAAAGATAGAGGAGTGGTATGATAAAGAAAATCATAGCCCCAAAATATTAAAGTATTAGTTCGGCCATGGGGGAGAGAATAATTTCTCTCTCTCTCCCCTTTTCTTTCTCATCTGAATTCTTACTTAAGATAAAGACTTGGATTCTTTTTGTATATAGAAAAAGGGGTTGCTTTTTGCTTTTCCACCTTTTACTCTTGTCCACTCAAATCTTTTCTTCAAAGTCATGTGCCAAGCATGCATTTGGAAATATTTAATGTAAAAGTAATATTTAAATAAATATATATAATATAAATAAAGAGTGTCTTTATTTATAAAATATATAAATAATTAAATAAATACTTTATTTAATTAAATTAAATATTTCCATTCCACTCTTCAATTTGTGTAGACTTCCTTATCCAAATAATTGGCCCCGTATACGTGACTCCACCACGTCCGAATATTTGGCCTTCTAATCTGTGAAGCTTTAGTAAGATCCAATCAGGTTGTGCCGTTTGTCCCTTATCCATTAGGCTGGCATTTCTCCAACACTGATTTACCACCTTTGTTGATCCTCCACATGACTCAAGAAAACCAACAACTTTAGAATGATTAAAACCATATTAACCGACGAGAGCTTGCCTCCAATGTCCTGACACTTGATGCAACGGTCTGGTTCATAAGTGACTAGTCTTGATAGGGGCTCTTGATTCCGAACATGATTCCACATTCTTCTTTGCAAACCTTACTTATAGCTTCGATTGTAATGCACTAAAATCTTCATAGACTAAGACAATCTTCTGTAACTTCCACATCCTTGAATAGATGTCAATATCTTTTATTCTCCACTGAGGCCTGAACATGTTAATGAACTTCTTCGAGTGAGGTTCAAGTCTGTAGATGATCCTTTGATACTTTGTCTTAACTGAACTCTGTGATCCAAGATTTCTGTGCACCTGCATATTATTACATGTCCTGTTCTATTGTTGAGTTATCATCAACCATTACATAGAGATTACATTTAGCATTCCTAGTACACATGAAAGTGCAGTGAGTTACTTCCCTTCACTCATATCTCCCCTTTCAATAACCATTTACTTTGAATAGCACTTCTAGCCTTTCCTCTAAAATCCGGATCACTAAGAACTATACTCCATGAATGACTTTGACTTCAAACCCTTTGTCTTGGCAGATATGTTCTTAATGTATTCCTTTGATCTTCATTGTGTTGAGTACGACTAGTAGATCCTTCTATTGTTTTGCTCCCCCTGAGTTGCTGCTAGGATGTGTTGAAGATCCTTCACCTTTTTCAGTGGTTTCTGTTAAAGTCCATGAGTTATGTAGATTTACTACCATTTTCACTGCTAGGATCTGAATCACCAACATTATCATTGTTTCCTTCTGCAACCTCAGCTTCATCATTAGTATCTGAATATGACTCTAACAAGATATCAAACTTCAAAGATTCAGAATAGTCTTTTATTTGAATGCTTGGGAGCTTGGTGTAGTTGAACGAAACATTCAATCTTTCAATCACCTTCTAGTTTTTAATCACAAATGCCTTGATAGCTTTCGACTAAGTCTTTTCACGATCTTTGTTGAATACAGTAGCATGCTGTGTTAATTGCTTCAGCTTCATAATCCCCTTAAAGTGCAGATTTCACTTAGAACTTCATTCGCGAAACTTGGTTCCATTATCTGACTTCAAAGTTCTCACAACTTACTTTACTTCCAACTGATCTTTCTGATGTGATCAATCACCATCTGTGATGCTTCAATATATGTTGAATGCACGAACATCACCAAATTATAACTAGGGTCATCAATCACCACTAAGCATATTTCTTCCATGACTTGATTTGCTTCAGTGTGATGCTTCCATGAGTTCCCTAAATGTGACATACTTCAAAATGTCCTTCTGGATAGAATTTCATATGAAGCAGTCATCTCACCAATTTCATCTTTCTCAGAGAATCCATTGTCTTGACAATCAAGAGTGAGAGCTTCCTATGCTATATCCAACTCTTTACTGATGAAGCTTTACTAAGAAACTCACTTCACCTTTGAATATAGAATCCATGTCAGCTACGAACAAATTTCTCACTCAAATTAGAGTAAGCTTCTATCTTTCTTGCTTGAGATCAAACACTTTTCCTTTTTTGCTTTTCTAGAAAACCCTTGACAAAGAATTCCCTAGTGCCCTGTAGATAGTGCTTAATTCCGTTTATAAGAAAGATGCTTGCAGTGATGACAATACAAAAATCATGATAGCCAAATCCCTTGTACATCCTTTGTTGTCATCTCCAAAGGTTACCATTGGGCAGGCTTTCTCAACTAACAGTGATAGAAGAGCTTTAATGTTAGTCATATGCCTCGAACAATAACTGTCAAGAAATCACATAACTTTTGCTTCTTTTTACATACTCTGCAATCACAAATGATTAAGCTTCTTGGTCCTCAATCTCAATTGAGTTCGGATGGGTTAGAGATATTTCTTATAATAAAGGTAACAACAGATTCAATTATGCATAATAGAAAATTCAGTACTATCTACTTTAACCTTTAAACACATAAGTGACAGGTGTCAAGCAGATTTACATATATTCAATAATTTTCTAAAAGTACATGGAATAGAAGAACTAATAAATTAATTACTAATTCTGTCTAATCCATTCTATTGTTGTCTAACATTTTAACTATCTCTAATTACCTAAGTCAGTTTTAGATTAATCCTCGTCTCTACAAGTTTTACTGACTACTTAGATAATTCTACCATCTTTTAATATTCTACTCCTTAACAAACAATACATGATGTGATATGACATTTAAGTTCAACTATGTGAGTAGGAGCAAATCATATGAAAATAAGCACATAAACAATTTCAAGTAAGAGCAAATATAAAATATCTGATCTATGACATGTTTGTCTATTAGCAATTTTCACAACATTAGCAGAGATATTAAATCACATAAGATTTAAAATCAAGTTCAAACAAATGTTTTAGGGATACACTTAACAGTCTAACAACTATCTAATTCATGATATTCATTTTACTGCATAGAAAATAAAGAATGAAATATACTCACTAAACTCATATAACTAAGCATGAAATCTTATTCTTAGCAATCAATTAAGCATTTAAGTTCTAAGATGCTAACATGCTGACACGAGTCTAATACATTTCAAAAAATAATAATCATACAATTATGAATTAGATAAAGATATACTAGTTAGTAAGTGTACCTGTGAAGTGCTTAGTGATTCATCTCTAGTATTGGTCATTGATGCCAAATATTCATTTGGTTCATCACTGTCACTGATAGAATCAACCTTGCATTTAACTTCATCAACAAATGCTTTCCCTTGTTGCATCCTCACTAATGCCTAATTCCTACTATAACCCAACATAGTCTCTGTCATCATTTTCTTGTACAGGCTTCTTCAAACTATGTAGCAAAACCTCGATCTTGACTTTCTATTTCAAACCATCCAGGTCTTGTAACCGCCTTTTGAACTGATCTTGAAAATCTCCTTTATGGAATCTATAGGTAAGGAACTTAGATTAAGAATTGGGATTCCATCTGAATCTGATGTCACTGAACTTCTATTTGCCTTGCAGGCTTGACTTGCAGTCCAGTTCTCAAGATATTCCAAAGTGTCAAATTCATATATAATACCTTGACCACTACCTCGAGCTACTACATCTTTAATTCAGCTTCTTGGATCATTTCATTTCTGTTCAGAGGTTTTCAACATTGACTTCAATCAAATTTAGTTCCTGGGTCACAAAAACAGTGGATATGCTAACAACTTCTGCTTTACCAAATATTATCTTCTTCAGCTCTTGTTCTAGTTCATAGGCCTTCAGCACACCATATAGATCTTCTAAAGATAATGTGGTTATATCCTTAGAATCCCTTGTAGCTGTAATCCTATGTTCCAGATGATCTGCAGTGTTAGCACGAACTTCCTGTAATCTCCCTGTAGTATAATCTTTAAGGCTTCTGTACTGATATGCTAGGATGTCCAGTTTGTTCTCCTTCACACTACTTAAACCCCTAAGATTTTTCATCTTCAAATTCAACTCAAACCAACTAAAAACTGTAGCCAAATAATCTTTTCATAACCAGAATCAACTTTTTTGGATAATCTTCAGTCGATCTTCATTATCTTCAATAACCCGTAAAAATCTTCAACTACTAACTTTTGAGCACCCTCAAATAAGTACTTAAGAAAAATTTAAATTTACAGAATTTTTAATTTTCTTAAAAAATAAATTAATCAAAAATAAAAATTTACAAAACTTAATTTTCAAGAATTTCAAATTTTCTTAAAAATTAAAATATTGTAAATTAATATTTAAGAAAAATTTAATTAACAAGAATATTAAATTTTCAGGAAAAATAAATAAATCTAAAATAGATATTAAAGTTCAAAACGTTAAGTAGGCCAAAATAGCATCTGAGGCGCTTATGTCCAAGAGTAACACTAATGAATCACATTTTTCCTCAAAAAGAAATTTCGCCAATATTAATATCTAAGACTTGATTACACAGTAAAAATACTATATGATCATGTTTCAGAGTTTAATAAACACTGGTCAATTCTTATTTTTGAAAAAAAAATTACACCAGGGGCAAATGTCTTTTTCTAAGATGTAAATCAAAAGTAGAAACACTCTACAGTGTCGACACCCTTAGTTTAATATTTAAGAAAAATTTACATTTCCAAAATTTTTAATTTTCTAATAAATTAATCAAAAATAAATATTTACGAAAAATTTAATTTTCAAGAATTTTGAATTTTCTTAAAAATTAAATAAAACGTAAATTAATATTTAAGAAAAATTTACAGATACGAATTTTAAAAATTTTGAAATAAAATAAATAAAAAATAAGGAACTGCGGCTAAGTGTCGGAGGTTTTAAAATGGCTTAACTGCAACTTGCGCTAACTATCGGGGACATGTTGATTAGGTGACATGATTGGCAAAGTACTCGACAGTATCTATTGACTAACACAAGTACTTGACTTCACATACTACACGTGCATTACTAAAAATAAGACACTGGATCAAAAACTTCACGCGTATAATTCACTGACCAGCAAGTTCATTGTTCAATTTCCACTTTAATACAAACGCTGCCGAGAACTTAAAATGGACAAGCTGAATAATTCGAAAATGGACAAAGTATATAATAACTTTAAATTATAAATTAAATCTACATAAATTTAAATAATAAATTTTCTTAAATTACATTTATAAAATAAATTTATTTAAAATAAGTTTATAAAATAAACTTTTTCAAGTTTAAATAATAAACTCATTTAAATTAAATTTATAGAATAAATTTGCTTAAATAAAATTTATTAAATAAATTTATTAGAATTTAAATTTATAAAATAAATTTATTTAACAAGGTCGCCAATCATTCTGAGTTCAAACAGCTTCCGCCTGACGAGCTTCACTGAGCTAATGGATCTTGATTTGTATATCAATCAGTAAGCTTTTATACCAATTGTTAGGCCCCGGAAGTATCGTAGAAGCGGGGTTAAATACGATACTCACTAAATTAAAAAATTCTTTTGAATCTTTTACGGATAAATAATTTAGAGTTCGGTTAGTGGGCTCGTGTTCTTGAGGTGAATAGTATTTACGGAGCTGCTTACTAATTTTCTGTGTTTAGGATTAATCAGTTCGGTTCTAGAAAATTAGCAGTAAAATAAACAACACAAGATTCGGGGAATATATCATTTGATAAATATAAACCCTGAGGTTGCTACACCCGGCCAACAAATCCGGTCCGAAGAACAAGTTCTTCGCAGCTTAACAAAAATATAACTCTCAATTTCCTATACAAGTATTTCTAGATCAGTACAAAGGAAACTAAGACCGTAGAGAGTGATATACAGTGGCCCTGAACATTTTTCGTTAAGGGATTGACCACTAATACATCTCCGGTGAAGAGGTATAGATTTTTCTGGGTGTTCTCTCCTCTCCGGCTTTGCCTTCTCTCTCTCTGGATATTTTTGTTGTGTTGTAGAAGTCTTCTCCAAATGAATGGCTCTACTTCAATATATGTGTAGGCTTTTTCAGTACAGCTACGTGGCTTCATGTGGTCCAAGTAACTGAGCTGCTTCTCACTTCTTGAATTAACAACCGTCGAGACATTTGATTTATAAACATCGGTGAGTCTGTTGATAACCATCGAGACTGAAATAAATCACTTAATACAATTCTGCTCAAGGATATCAATGATAGGTGGCATGCTGTGGTTGGCTGTAGATTAAACAATCTTAAACCTCAACTATGGAGGTGCCATAACTATCGAATGACTTAACCGTCGATGGAATAAATAATCTGGATATTTATCTGAGTACCTTAACTATAGAGATGCTGTAATCGTCAGTCAATTAAGACGAAACAGTCAAACCCAATAACTATCGACTCAAAATAAATTATTAAACCATAACCGTCGAGTGAAATGAAATTAATAATATATCCAAAAGGCTAACCGTCGAGATGTGCTAACCGTCGGTAAATAAGACGAAATAGCCAAACAGCTGAAACCCCACCGTCGGAAATAAGACAAAACAGTCAAACAGCTAATCACCAACCGTCAGTAAATAAGACAAAACAGTCAAACAACTAAAACCAACTATCGGTAGTTCACCTTAGCCGTTTTTCCAACGATTCAAAGCTCTGTAATATTTCTTTTCACTGTAACCAAGTTAATAAATTTACCTTTACTACTTGAACTTGATTTTCTCTGAGCTTTAGCACACAATGGTTATACAGCCAATTCTTTTCTAACGAAGATGCAGTTCTCAATTCCTTTTGTGCTGACGTTTAATGCAACTGGTCTGGTTCACAAATGACTAACACGAACTTGATCTTCACATCTTCTTGACTATTCAATTGGCCCTGTTTCTCTAGCTGTTAAGAAGTGCTTCTATTGTAAGTACATTGGAATCCTCTGACACTTATGCTGAACCATAAACATATCTGAAACCCTGAACATCTTCGAACTTTATCCTTCACTGAAGTCTGAACATATGAATGAACTTCCTCCAGCAATCTATAATAGACTCCAAGATTCCATCTAATATTTTGATTCTTTGTATTTGCCGTATATTCTATCTTATCGATTCCTGTACTTGAGCTCTGCAATTCATTGCTTGACTAATTTGCAGATTTGGATCACTAGAATCTTTCTGGTACTTTGACAACTGCTTCACTGCTTGCACATCCTTGAATACTTCAACCTTTATTCTTCACTGAGGCATGAACATATTAATGAACTTCTTCCAGTGAGCTAATGCTTCAAGTCTGTAGATTTCTTCTTTATCCTTTGTCTTTACCAAGTCTTCATGTCTTCCTAATTCCGGTGATAACTTCATATTATTTACACGTCCTGTTCTTGTGTTGAGTTATAACCCTATGTTACATATAGGTCTATACATACAGCCTTTCATATAGTTTTATTTATGTTAAAATACGATATTTACGATATATTTACGTAATATTATTGTAGAAATTGGTTTCTACAAAATTAAGATATAATGTTAATAACAACAATGTCAAATGTTACAAGTTATAAACGGACGTCAACTAATTCGGATTTAACTTACGATTAGTCTAGTATTTATATGTTACAAATGTATATTCAGAAATCTCATTTAATTATATAGTTGTATTTATGTTAAAATACGATATTTAGGATATATTTATGTTATAGTTTTATTTATGTTAAAATACGATATTTAGGATATATTTACGTAATATTATTGTAGAAATTGGTTTCTACAAAATTAAGATATAATGTTAATAACAACAATGTCAAATGTTACAAGTTATAAACCGACGTCAACTAATTCGGATTTAACTTACGATTAGTCTAGTATTTATATGTTACAAATATATATTCAGAAATCTCATTTAATTATATAGTTTTATTTATGTTAAAATACGATATTTAGGATATATTTACATTACAGTTTTATTTATGTTAAAATACGATATTTAGTATATATTTACGTAATATTATTGTAGAAATTGATTTCTACAAAATTCAGATATAATGTTAGTAACAATAATGTCAAATGTTACAAGTTATAAACCGACGTCAACTAATTCAGATTTAACTTACGATTCAGTGTAGAATTTATATGTTACAAATGTGTAGTTAGAAATCGTATTTAATTGTTTCGTTTTATTTATGTTAAGATACGATATTGAGGATATATTTACATAATATTATTGTAGAAATTGGTTTGTACGAAATTAAGGTATAATGTTAATAACAACAATGTCATATGTTACAAGTTATAAAACCGACCTCAACTAATACAGATTTAACTTACGATTTAGTCTAGAAGTTATATGTTACAAATGTATATTCAGAAATCTCATTTAATTATATAATTTTATTTACGTTAAATACAATATTTAGATATTGATTTCGACGAAACCTAAGGTATAATGTTAATAACAACAATGTCATATGTTAAAAGTTATAAAACCGATGTCAACTAATTCAGTTTTCAATATCTAATATTATTAATTTTAAATTATTATCCTCACATAAAATAATACAAATATAACTTTTTTTAAAAAAAAATTAATTAATTTAAAAACAATATTATAAAATTAAATTAATTCAGTCAATCTTTAAATTTTTTATTTACAATTTTAATTTAAATAAAAATAAAATCCCCCATTTTCCCTCATTCCCCCCCTAAATTTTCATTTCCCCTTTTCCCGATTAATCAATTCAAACCCCTTTCCCCTTTTTCCAATTACAATCCAATCCCTCTCCCAATTACTCTAACCCTCATTTCTCCCTGTCGACTCTTTTCTCCCGACAAACCCATCTCACATCTTCTTCAAACCCTAACTCTAACAGGTACTCCATCTCTCTCTCTCTATGCTCTGTGTTTCTCTCTTTCTCTATGTATCTCTCTCTTTGTTCGTCTCGTTCTCTATCTATCTCATTTTGATATTTCTCTCTCCGTCTTTTTATGAATCTATCTTCATCTCTGTCTCTATGTGTTTGTATCATTATGTGGTGTATCGTTTACATATGCTTGCAATTGATTATGTTAGTATATACTCCGTTTCTTGTTTACGGTTTCTTTAATTTCTCAGTTGGGTATTTGAATCTTGAAATGAGATTTTAGTTTGGATTAAATTTGAGATGGGTTCTGTTTATAATATGATGAGAGGGTGTTAATATATGTTAGTATATATGTTTGGCAACTTGCATAAGCTCTTTATATGGTTCTTCTTGATAATATGATGATAATATGTACTAGTTAGGGCCTGTCTTTATATGATTTTTATTTGCGATGATGGGATCCTGTACTTTTTGATGTAATTTATACAACATTAAACTCCAGGCATCTGTTTAGGCTTAAGAAACGTATGCTTTATTAGCCAATTCCATGTTATTGCATCATGATGTACTCAATTTATTTGTTGTATTAATCTATGTTAGAGCTCTTTGCATGGCTTTTGTTTGCGATGATGGGGTCTGTTGATAATATGATGATGGGTTAAATTTAAGATATGGAGGGTGTTAATATATGTTGGTGTAATAGAGTTTAATCATTTGCAATTCTACTGTGCGTTGCTTATGCTCTAAATATTATGTTTGGTATTTTTAATGTACCTTGCATATGCTCTAAATATTGTGTTTGTTTTTTCTACTGTGATTCTACTGTGTTTGTTCATGATGATGGTGTAATATAGTTGAATCATTTGTGGTCTGCAGATTAATCATGACACCTTCAAAAAGGAGGAATTCGGCTCCAAATACAACCACAAAGAATCTTATTAGGGCATTAAAGAAGAACAAGTCCATAGAGAAGCCGCTGCAGTCTTCCCCTACGTGATCTTCTCCTCGATCAAACAGGAGCGAGACGAAGGCAGTGCAGTCTACCCCTACCAGATTTTCTCCTCAATCAAAAATGAATGAGACGAAGGCATCACAGTCTACCCCTATGAGATTCTCTCCTCTATTAAAAAAGAACAAGATGGACGAAGTCCAGTCTTGCCCTGTGAATTCTTCTCCTCAGACTACAAAGAAAAAGGCTATTTCCATAAATTTACAGAGTAAATTGTCTAGAAAGAGAAAACGGGTGGAACAAAAAAAGCCTATCAAACAAGTCGGACTAAAACTTTTGAAGAGAGGATCTGTTACAATGCATCGGATCGTTAGTCGTAAGATATTGGGAATCAAATTGACGGTTTCTTTCAATTTAAAGGGTGAAGCTTATGGTCCAGCAGCCACGGAGATGCAATCTTATATTGGTGTTCTTGCCAAAACTAAAGTTCTAATATATTATGAGTCTTGGAAAAAAGTTCCGAAGGAAAAAAATAAAAATTTGGGAATGTGTCAATATTGCATTGATGTGCCATCAACAGCAAGGAAGATGGTGTTCAATTCTGCATGCGCGAAATGGATGGAGTTCAAAAGTCATTTAACAACTCAATATATCCTTCCATATAGAAATAATCCTGAACTGCTAGAGCATCCTCCGGGGGACTACACATCTATTGAGAAGGCGCATTGGGATCTCTTTGTTGCTGACCGCCTATCTGATAATTTCTCTGTAAGTGTGTCACTTTTCTGTTATCAAATTCTCATTTTGTCCATCTGTTTACTGGGATATCTTTTTAACTAACATTTATATGTTGTGTTTTATGAAGGTGATCCACACTGATCAAAAAAAGAGAAGGAGTATGAATGATTATCCTCATTATATGTCTCGTAAGGGATATGCGAACCTGGAACAAGAAATGGTTAGTGATCAAGAAACATATTACTTTCTTATTTTAGTATGACGTTGTATGATTATGGTTTAATGTTAAGATTTTGAAATATGTTTGTACATATCCAATTTGGAGGTGATCCAGAAATAGAGATAGATCGATCATCTACATGGGTGCTTGTGCGACAAGATAAAGATGATAATTTTAAGTCGGATGAAGTTAGAAAGATTGCTGAAGATATTGTAAGTTATTCAGTTTTGTTGTATTAATGAAACACGTATAATTATATGTTCTTGATTTGTTTGTCAAATTAATATTCCAAGGAACGTAAGTAAGCTAGAAAGAGTTTTTTTAGGTGTCGGTCATTTATCTCAAATGCATAGATTGTTTTTTATATTTATCAACATTGATGCTTTTTGAACTTATTACATAAGCTAGAAATGGTTTTTTTAGGATGTCCACTAGGAAAAATAGTTTGTTGTATTGTATTAGATGCTAATGATAAATGCTAAATGAATAAAGTTTCCTTGATTTAATGGGTTTGATCGGGCTATTTTGGTTCACATGTATTATAATATTGGATTAGTGTTCTATTTTTTTTTTTATGCTTGACATTTTCTGTTCATTTTTTAGGTGAAGATGAAAAAGAAACTTGAGGATGGAGAAGTGACAGAGGAGGGAACTGATGATATTTTAACAACGGTGCTTGGTAAGCCGGAACACCAAG
Organism: Oenanthe sinensis; assembly: GCA_028671895.1. NCBI lineage: Eukaryota > Viridiplantae > Streptophyta > Magnoliopsida > Apiales > Apiaceae > Oenanthe > Oenanthe sinensis. The sequence goes on from CM053807.1 coordinate 19,301,771, forward strand.
GACGGGTACGTGGGCAAGGAACTCATGTTAAACAGTCCACCTATTTTCATCTTCCAAGGCAGAAAAGGAAAATCAGGTATATTAATGATAAGATACAAGAAGGTGTTCAAAAATTCATGAAAGAGGAGACCGAAAAAATAATTCGTGAGAGAGATACTTTTTGGGCGGCAGAGATGGAAAAACTGAAAGCATCTTTGTGTGGAAAAAAGTTGATTTTAATTATAGTCCGAATTTTGGATCACAACAAGGAAGTTGTTCGAAGGGTGTTTTAAAAGAGTTGGAGTTGGAGGGTGTAAAAAAGAAACTGGATCTCATCGAAATCCCTGGGATTAAAGAGAAGGAGGCTGAGATCGAGGAGAAGGAGCCTGAGATCGAAGAGAAGGCTGATGTTGAAGAGAAGAATGAGGTCGAAGAAATGGCTGATCGAGAGGTTTGTGAGAAAGCCGATGAATTACCAGCCAAGAGTTGTTTGGAGTGGGAGCTGGCCGTTGGATCGCGAACCAATGTTGTTGCTTATGCAAAAATTGATACAGGTTGTGATGTTCTTCATGGGACACCGCTTGGAAAAAAAATGCTTGAGTCTCAATTACCCGTGTAGTCCAAGGCTCTGCTAAGATTCCTTTCCCTATTGTGGATGAAATCATTACTGTCGAACAAGCTATGAGAACATTTATTTCATGGCCGAGAGACCTCATAATTGAAGTGAAGACTAGTTGTGCTCCGTCGAATGAAATTGCAAAGGTTAACTTTTGTTTTAAACATATGTTCTCTTTTTAGCTGTAAAGAATAGTGAGTCTAATTCTTTTTAATAATTCAGTTTGCATTCTTATTATTCTCTTTAAATTTTCCATTTCAGAAAAGTAAGAAAATTGGTGGGAAAAAGTTAAAGAAGTATACAGATTGTGTTCGAGAGCTTGAGTTTGTGGTTGAGATGGGTGGGGATTACAACCCCAAACTAAAGCGCTTATGGCTTTGGGTAAAAAAATGCCTTGATGGATGATCGTACAATTAATTTTGAGCTAAGCAAAGAAGGTTTTGGAGAAAGTACTAAACATGTTATTCTTTTATCAGACGTGCATGCTTTGTGCAGTGGTGGGGAAATCTCAGGTTCTGTCATTTGCTTGTATATAAAGTAAGTTTCAAATTTGAAAAATTTGTTATGTAGTTCTTGATTAGAATTTTGAACTTGCCCTAAACGATTGTTTAATTTTCTTATACAGTATATTGCAAGACCATTTGAGAAGGCATAAGATGTCTGAGATGATATCATTTGTTAATCCTGGAAAGATAGGCGCCCTCGGTTGTGGAAATGCAGGAGAAAGGTCAAAAGCTCTTTCTTTAAGATTTAAGAATGCAAAGCCAGGTCAAATATTTCTGTTGCCATATAACCATGTGTGAGTACCCCCTATATATTACTTTGTTACTTGTGATATGTAGATTCACTTTTAATTTTACTCTTTTGCCATGTGACATGCTTTATTTTGCATATCTAGTTCTAATATATAATTGTTAGTTCTAAAGTTCAATATTTAAGTTTTTTGAAATAGAGTTGGTATTGCTACAAATTAAGTTCTATAATGTGTCTTTTAATTAGGAATTAATTGCTGGAAACAATTTTTTGATGTTTATTACTTTTCACCTAATTTAGCATATATAGTAATATATAAATTGGAGGAAACTCGTAAATAATTGAAGTCATTAATTAGTGGAATTAACTAGACTCACATTGTTACTATTCAGCATGTCATATAGTATAATACCCCAAATATTTGTTAGTTTAAGATTTTACGTTTTATTAATTATATATTATATTTTATTTATTTATAATTTTAGATTTGAAAGGATATAGTTATAGAGTCCTAATCATATTTAGATATGAAAAATAGAGATAAGGTTAAGTAGTTTGTTTAAATGATATGTCTTCATAACCTATTTTAATTAGATTATAGTTATCTCAATAGTCTTATAAATAGATAATGATACATGCATACGAGAGAATAGAGCCGCATATGGTATCAATATAAAGAAATGTGTTAACAATCTCAGGTAACCTTACAAACTAGCTTATTCAACGATATATTTATATATTTATATGACGTGTTGAATGGTACGAACGCAGGGGAAGGGTAGCAAAATTGTGAGGCCTTGTTTAAAGCCTATTGGCGTAGGGAGTATACAAAGGTATGTAATTATGTGAAAATCTATATTTAACCCAATTCTATGATAGCGGGTGAATGATGTTTCTCTCCTTGGATGTATGTATGTGTTTTGACCTTAGTTTGCATGGCTTTTAATAGTGACATTATCAAATTATTTAATAATATGTATGCATGATGATTTGCTACCAATTTTTCTGGGAACTAGAGCTTTATACGTATAATTCTTTTGTATGTCTTGCGCGTACCGATAAAGCATGCCTATGTATATGAATGCTTTGATAGTCACTGATTATATCTAATTACTACACATGTTTATAGTGCATTAAATCCAAAATATGTGTTATTTGAATCAAATCTTGTTAGTTGCATCTATTTATTTTTAATATTTAATTTAAATTTTAAAGATTGAACTTTGTTAACCATTATATTTTAATTGCACTTTTATACATTATTTTTAACTATATATATATATATATATATATATATATATGTATATATATATTAAAGGCATGTTGTAATCTTTATATATGCTAATTATTAATTTAATTAGTATAATGATTATTGGTGTTATATATCAAGTTTTAGCATCTGTTGAATTTTAAATTTATATGCTTTTGTACTCGACCTCGTGCATTAAATTAGTTGATTATATTCTGGTTACCATGTGTCAGCATAAAGATTGTTTTGAAAATAAAATATATTATTTAAATATTTATTTCATGCGATACTAATAGTTTAAATAAGTTATCATGTTTTTTATGTACCCTGTTTGTGCCACTCAATGATAATATAGGAGAAATCGGTCTCTAAATAAATGTTTGGTTTATCAATTATGTAACTTGTTATTGGTTTATATAATATATATGATATAATTATACGGGCCTTACATGTATAAATGTTTAATGTTAAATAACAACATCAATCTTTTGGTCATGTAGGTAAATAATTTTAATTTTTGTTTCTTAAAAGGACGAATGCTCGAATTATCCTTTTTTATAATTAAATATAATATATTTGTGTTAATTATTTAGAAACAATAATATGATAAAATTTCCGATAGGTAATTAATAATGATGAGATTTATGTGATACTTTCTGGTTAGATTAGATTTGAAGCTCGTGGCACTTTAATTCATTTAAGTTTAGAATCTGCTGCAGGTACGAATTCCTATTCGCTTCTCTCAATCTTAAATTATAATTGTTAGTATAGATTCCTTAATTCTTTTTCTCCATTTAAATATTAAAATTCGTTATATTTATTGTTGAGACTTTTCTAAAATTGTGACTTTCGTACTCTGTGTACTTTTTAGTGCACCTTCTTATATTCGTTTCGTATTCCTTATTTTTAGAATTATTGTTGCCTTGATTCTTTATATTTATTTTGTTTCGCATTTTTTTATTGCGATATTGTTTTGATTTGATTAATTAAAGAGTCGGCAACTTTTGTAACCTATGTTATGGGCTCTTAGACCGATCTGTGTGGGTTAATCACGGACAATGTTCACATGGAGTTCGGAGTAAAGATGAACTAGACACTAACTCGTATCGGTGGTATAAGTATACGGGCGCGTTTCTGGAGTATGAGACGTGAATAGATCATGATCGATATTGTATTGTTGGGATGTATTATACATTCTATTATTTCTTCTTATGGATATCCGAGGAAGAAACCATTGTCTTGTACATGGTGAGTGGAGTTTCACGAGTATAGTTTTGTGTAAGAGACCCTTATTGTTCCCACCTTATTTGTTTTTCAGCCTTATTTTTATTGTTTGGATCCGAGTTATTTATTGTGGTACCATTTTGCTAAATATCGTATATGATTTGAGATATCTCGTGATCCTTATATTGTTCACTTTTGTATCGTTCTATTGATTAAATCTTTATTGTTTACTCTGTGTTGGTAAGGCACAATCCACTCAGTTATTTAAAATTTTGTATTCTTTTAAATTATATTCGTACTGGGCATTTGGCTCACTCGTATTATTTTCCTTCCGTAGGTATTTAGGGGATATGCGGGGAGAGTGATGAGCGCTACTCAGTTTCTAGTTGCTTTGCTTAGGAGATTTAATAAGACATTTGAGAACTATTTGAGATGATTTCAGACTTTATCAGTATTATTGTTATTGAGATTTAGTACTTAAACTTTAGCAAAATTATTCATTTATGGCAGCTTAATATTATCTAGATTTTGTTTAAATTGTGTAAGCCTTATTATTGATTATAGTAGGGTGTTACAACGTTGGTATCAAAGCTAAGCTTAATGATTCTGTAGACTGCCTATTAGGTGTTGACCTGTGAGTTTGGGTTGACTTCGCATGGGTAGAAGTAAGATTTCTAAGTATAAATATTGTTACATATATTTTTGTGCGCTAATAAAATTCTCTACAGGATGCCGCCTAAAAGTACTACCGGTCGAAATTCTGGTCAAAATTCTGGGACTCAACAAATAGTCATGGATAGAAATACTTTTATGGACATGGTACGAGAAGTGGCTTCTCAACAAAGAAGGAACCCTGATGATCAGAATCTTGGTGGCAATAACAGGCAAAATCAGGAAGGTCAAACTATGTTTGATCGTTTTATGAAACAGAGGCCTAATTCTTTTAAGGAGGCCAAGACCCCTATGGATGCTGAAGCATGGATTGACCACATGGAGAAAATCTTCAGGGTACTTAATTGTTCAGAAGTGGAGAAAGCACGTTTTGCTATTTACCGGCTTGAGGGAGATGCTAGCATTTGGTGGAAATCAGTTGTGGGTTCTCATGCAGCTGGATATGAGGACACTCTCACATGGAATATGTTTAAAACACAGTTTGATCAGAGGTATTTTCCTGCCAGTATTCGTGAGGAGTATGCTCGGGAGTATCAGGGTATAGCTCAAAAGGAGGATGAGTCTGTGGCTGATTTTCAGGTGCGATTTCAGAGGTTGGCTGGTTATGCACGGTCTATTGCTGGGACCGAGGAGGACAAAATCATGAAGTTCAAGTGGGCTTTGAAGACTTCAATTCGTAATCACATCATTGCTAATCGATACACTACAATTGACAGTTTGATTGACAGTGCTAGAGATCAGGAACTACATCAGACTGACTTTCGTAAACAGAGGGATATGCAGAACTAGAAAAGAAAGAGAGATGATGACTCTTCTGGGTTTCAGAAAAATGGGGGACCTTCAGGCAGATTTAAACAGAATAATCAAAGGTACAACACTCGAAGCTTCCAACAGAGAAATGGAAATCAGGGTAATCAGCAAAATAAGTCATTTAATCAAACTGGAAATCAGAGTAGTGGAAGGTCTACTTGTGAGCATTGTGGGAAGATGCACAGCGGTGTCTGTTTTTGGCTTACCGGATCATGTTTCAACTGTGGTCAGAAAGGCCTTACTATTTGAGATTGCAAGATGCCATTGAAAAAGTCTGGGGATCAGAATGATGCTAATGGAAAGAATAATCAGAAAAATACTGGACGTGTGTTCTCTCTTACTGCAAAGGATGCTGCAAACACTTCAGGTACCATTACAGGCACACTTTCTATTGGAGATAGGAATGCTAAAGTTTTATTTGATACTGGTGCTACACATTCGTTTGTCTCTACATCTTATGCTAAACATCTATGCATTACACCTACTGCACTTCTATCTGAATATTCTATTGGAAGCCCTATGGGGGTAACTATATCTGTGAACACTCAGTATCCTAATTGTGTGGTTAAAGTGAAGGAACGAAATCTTTGTGTGGATCTCTTACCTATTCAGATGAGGGACTTTGATGTTATTCTGGGTATGGACTGGTTAGAGCGATACAAGGCTACTATCGATTGTCAGGGGAAGAAAATAATTTTTGGGGACCCAAATTTACCAGAGTTTGAGTTTCATGGTTCTAAGCCCAGTGGTTTGGGAAGATTTGTTTCGGCTATCAAGGCGAAACGGATGCTTGTGCATGGTTGTGAAGGTTATTTTGCTCATGTGATTGATTCTTCTGATAGTTCATCTACATTTGAGGGTATTAGTGTTGTTCGTGAATTTCCTGATGTATTTCCAGAGGATTTAGATGGATTACCTCCACAGAGAGAGGTGTAATTCTCTATTGATTTGTTACCTGGTGCACAACCTATTTCTAGGGCTCCGTATCGAATGGCTCTATTGGAACTGCAAGAGTTAAATGAACAGCTACAGGAATTGCATGAGAAGGGTTTCATCAGACCGAGTGTTTCTCCTTGGGGAGCACCTGTTTTATTCGTGAAGAAGAAAGATGGTTCAATGAGGCTCTGTATTGACTATCGAGAGTTGAACCGAATTACTGTGAAGAATAGGTATCCATTACCGAGGATCGATGACTTATTTGATCAGCTGCAAGGGGCAAAATATTTTTCAAAGATTGATCTGCGTTCAGGGTACCATCAGTTGAGAGTAAAGGCATGTGATATCCCTAAGACAGCTTTTAGGACTCGTTATGGGCACTACGAGTTTTTAGTTATGTCTTTCGGATTGACAAATGCACCAGCAATTTTCATGGACTTGATGAACAGGGTATTCAAAGATTTTCTTGACAAATTTGTGATCGTGTTTATTGATGACATCTTGGTGTATTCGAACACAAAGGAGGAGCATGAGGAGCATCTTCGTGTTGTATTGGAGATATTGCGTGCTAACAAATTGTATGCAAAGTATAAGAAGTGTGAATTTTGGCTTGATCAAGTTGCCTTTTTGGGACATATTGTATCAGCGGATGGAATCAAAGTTGATCCAGCTAAGGTTGAGGCTATTACCAATTGGCCAAGGCCTAGCACTGTGACAGAGGTGAGAAGTTTCTTGGGACTTGCTGGCTATTATCGTCGCTTTGTTGAGGGTTTCTCGACTATTTCTATGCCATTGACTCAGTTGACTCGAAAAAGTAATAAGTTTACTTGGACTGATGAATGTGAGGCTAGTTTTAAAGAGTTGAAGAACAGACTTGTGACATCTCCAGTTTTTACACTACCGTCTGGTATGGGTGGTTATGTGATTTACAGTGATGCTTCAAAGAAGGGACTTGGTTGTGTACTAATGCAGCATGGAAAGGTGATTGCTTATGCTTTGAGGCAGTTGAAACCTTATGAGGTGAATTATCCCACACATGAATTAGAGCTTGTAGCTGTGATTTTTGCATTGAAGATTTGGCGACATTATTTGTATGGTGATAAATGTGAGATATTCACCGACCACAAAATTTTGAAGTATATCTTTACACAGAAGGAGCTTAACATGAGGCAGAGACGATAGATTGAACTATTGAAAGATTATGATGTGAGTATTCAGTATCATCCGGGTAAAGCTAATAAAATTGCAGACGCTTTGAGTAGGAAAAATTTTAGGAACATAGCAGCATTGATGACACAACAGCGACCTCTTCAACATGAGATTGAAAAGTTTGGCTTAGAATTCTACTGTCAAGATACAGTTGGTATGATAGCAAGTATGCATGTAGAGCCTAGTCTTCTCTACGATTAAAGAGGCTCAAGATGCTGATGGAGAAGTGTGGTCCTTAGTACAAAATATCAAAAAAGGAAAGCTACCGGAGTTTCGCATTGATGAATATGATATTGTTTGGATGGGTAACCGATTGTGTGTGCCTGATAATAAGGAACTTAGAGAGGAGGTAATGGAAGAAGCTCACCGATCACCATTCTCTATTCATCCCGGTGGAATGAAGATGTATCATGATGTGAAGGAACATTTTTGGTGGAGTGGTATGAAACGTGACATAGCTGAGTTTGTTTCAAAGTGTTTGACTTGTCAACATGTGAAAATTAAGCATCAACGACCATGTGGATTGTTACAGCCTTTGGAAATGCCTACTTGGAAGTGGGAGAACATATGCATGGACTTTGTGATTGGATTGCCTAAAACTTTAAAGAAGAATGATGCTATATGGGTGATTGTGGATAGACTTACTAAATCGGCTCACTTTCTGGCGATTCGTGGGAACATGTCTTTGGAGAGCTTAGCACTAACATACAGGGATGAGATCGTTAGACTTCATGGTATTCCAGTTTCGATTGTGTCCGATAGAGATCCGAGATTCACTTCAAAATTTTGGCAGGGATTTCAAAAGGCGTGGGGTACCAAATTGAATTATAGTACAGCTTTTCATCCGCAAACAGATGGACAGTCAGAGCGGACGATTCAGACTTTGGAGGATATGCTACGAGCATGTGCATTAGACTAGTCAGGGAGTTGGGACGAGTATCTACCGTTGGTAGAATTTGCTTACAACAACAATTGGCAGGCAAGTATTGGTATGGCTCCTTTTGAGGCATTGTATGGGCGCAAGTGTAGGACACCTACTTGTTGGAACGAGGTGGGTGAAAAACTCTTGGAAGGTCCTGATTTGGTTCAAGTTACTACTGATAAGGTTGCAGTGGCTCGAGAGAGGCTTAGACAAGCTCGATCTAGACAGAAGAGTTATGCAGACAAGGGCAGACGAGAGTATGAGTTCAAGGTTGGAGATAAGGTCTTTCTTAAAGTGTCTCCTTGGAAAGGTATTCAACGATTTGGTCAGAAAGGTAAACTAAGTCCGAGATATATAGGTCCTTTTGAGATTCTTGAGAAAGTTGGAGTAGTGGCATATAGAGTTGCATTGCCACCACAACTATCGCGAGTACATAATGTGTTTCATGCATCAGTTCTGAGGAAGTATGTCTATCATCCAAATCATATTGTTGAGTATCCTTTAGACGCGTTTCGTGAGGATTTGACTTGTGAAGAGGAAGCAGAAGCCATATTAGCAAGAGAGGAAAGAATTATGCGCAAAAAGACGATTCCTTTTGTGAAAGTTCTTTGGAAAAATCACGATATTCGAGAAGCTACTTGGGAGATTGAAGATTCAGTTCGCACGAAATATCCATATCTTTTTGAATCAGGTACATCATTTAAATTTCGAGGACGAAATTTTTTTAAGGGGGGAAGGATATAATACCCCAAATATTTGTTAGTTTAAGATTTTACGTTTTATTAATTATATATTATATTTTATTTATTTATAATTTTAGATTTGAAAGGATATAGTTATAGAGTCCTAATCATATTTAGATATGAAAAATAGAGATAAGGTTAAGTAGTTTGTTTAAATGATATGTCTTCATAACCTATTTTAATTAGATTATAGTTATCTCAATAGTCTTATAAATAGATAATGATACATGCATATGAGAGAATAGAGCCGCATATGGTATCATTATAAAGAAACGTGTTAACAATCTCAGGTAACCTTACAAACTAGCTTATATCCATTAAGAGTTAAATGATATATTTATATATTTATATGACGTGTTGAATGGTACGAACGCAGGGGAGGGGTAGCAAAATTGTGAGGCCTTGTTTAAAGCCTATTGGCGTAGGGAGTATACGAAGGTATGTAATTATGTGAAAATCTATATTTAACCCAATTCTATGATAGCGGGTGAATGATGTTTCTCTCCTTGGATGTATGTACGTGTTTTGACCTTAGTTTGCATGGCTTTTAATAGTGACGTTATCAAATTATTTAATAATATGTATGCATGATGATTTGCTACCAATTTTTCTGGGAACTAGAGCTTTATACGTATAATTCTTTTGTATGTCTTGCGCGTACCGATAAAGCATGCCTATGTATATGAATGCTTTCATAGTCACTGATTATATCTAATTACTACACATGTTTATAGTGCATTAAATCCAAAATATGTGTTATTTGAATCAAATCTTGTTAGTTGCATCTATTTATTTTTAATATTTAATTTAAATTTTAAAGATTGAACTTTGTTAACCATTATATTTTAATTGCACTTTTATACATTATTTTTAACTGAATATATATATATATATATATATATATATATATATATATATATATATATATATATATATATATATATATTAAAGGCATGTTGTAATCTTTATATATGCTAATTATTAATTTAATTAGTATAATGATTATTGGTGTTATATATCAAGTTTTAGCATCTGTTGAATTTTAAATTTTTATGCTTTTGTACTCGACCTCGTGCATTAAATTAGTTGATTATATTCTGGTTACCATGTGTCAGCATAAAGATTGTTTTGAAAATAAAATATATTATTTAAATATTTATTTCATGCGATACTAATAGTTTAAATAAGTTATCATGTTTTTTTATGTACCCTGTTTGTGCCACTCAATGATAATACAGGAGAAATCGGTCTCTAAATAAATGTTTGGTTTATCAATTATGTAACTTGTTATTGGTTTATATAATATATATGATATAATTATACGGGCCTCACATGTATAAATGTTTAATGTTAAATAACAACATCAATCTTTTGGTCATGTAGGTAAATAATTTTAATTTTTGTTTCTTAAAAGGACGAATGCTCGAATTATCCTTTTTTATAATTAAATATAATATATTTGTGTTAATTATTTAGAAACAATAATATGATAAAATTTCCGATAGGTAATTAATAATGATGAGATTTATGTGATACTTTCTGGTTAGATAGGATTTGAAGCTCGTGGCACTTTAATTCATTTAAGTTTAGAATCTGCTGCAGGTACGAATTCCTATTCGCTTCTCTCAATCTTAAATTATAATTGTTAGTATAGATTCCTTAATTCATTTTCTCCATTAAAATATTAAAATTCATTATATTTATTGTTGAGACTTTTCTAAAATTGTGACTTTCGTACTCTGTGTACTTTTTAGTGCACCTTCTTATATTCGTTTCGTATTCCTTATTTTTAGAATTATTGTTACCTTGATTCTTTATATTTGTTTTGTTTCGCATTTTTTTATTGCGATATTGTTTTGATTTGATTAATTAAAGAGTCGGCAACTTTTGTAACCTATGTTATGGGCTCTTAGACCGATCTGTGTGGGTTAATCACGGACAATGTTCACATGGAGTTCGGAGTAAAGGTGAACTAGACACTAACTCGTATCGGTGGTATAAGTATACGGGCGCGTTTCTGGAGTATGAGACGTGAATAGATCATGATCGATATTGTATTATTGGGATGTATTATACATTCTATTATTTCTTCTTATGGATATCCGAAGAAGAAACCATTGTCCTGTACTTGGTGAGCGGAGTTTCACGAGTATAGTTTTGTGTAAGAGACCCTTATTGTTCCCACCTTATTTGTTTTTCAGCCTTATTTTTATTGTTTGGATCCGAGTTATTTATTGTGGTACCATTTTGCTAAATATCGTATATGATTTGAGATATCTCGTGATCCTTATATTGTTCACTTTTGTATCGTTCTATTGATTAAATCTTTATTGTTTACTCTGTGTTGGTAAGGCACAATCCACTCAGTTATTTAAAATTTTGTATTCTTTTAAATTATATTCGTACTGGACATTTGGCTCACTCGTATTATTTTCCTTCCGCAGGTATTTAGGGGATATGCGGGGAGAGTGATGAGCGCTACTCAGTTTCTAGCTGCTTTGCTTAGGAGATTTAATAAGACAATTGAGAACTATTTTAGATGATTTCAGACTTTATCAGTATTATTGTTATTGAGATTTAGTACTTAAACTTTAGCAAAATTATTCATTTATGGCAGCTTAATATTATCTAGATTTTGTTTAAATTGTGTAAGCCTTATTATTGATTATAGTAGGGTGTTACATATAGTACAAATTGCAGTAGCCAATTCAATTGACACACGCATTTACTTTTTAATCACTCATCGGAATAAGAGTAATATAACTGAAAGATTAATGGAGATTAATCATGTTAATTAGTTGAGGACCGTGTTTGAGGGAATGAGCCGGGTAATATAAAATTTATCGTTAACGACTTGCCAAGAAAGTAAAAGATTATCGATGTGTGAATTTAATTTCAATAATCTGTTGACTATTGAGTCAGTGTTTAATTTTTTTAGGACACTCTTCACTAAAAAATATGAGAAATTATAAAAAAAAATGTTATTTTCTTTTCCTTCTTGGTAATTTTAGGTTCTTTCAAACTTCATGTTAAATTGGCTTTCTATTATTATTTATGACTTTGATTAATATATTAATGTATAAATTTGACATGTTCCGATTAGTATTTATGAAATTATGTTCTAATTAAACAATGTGACATATATATATATATATATATGTATGTATGTATAATGTCTTCATCCTTTATTAGGAATCATTGGGCATTGACTGTTGTGATCCCAGACGCGCAACTGGTGTACCACATGGACCCACTGAAGCGTCGGATAACAACTGAAGAATGGACAGAAGTGGTTGACAGATAAGTGCCACATCATAAAATTATTTAATGTTCAATCTTTTAAGTGCTTATGAGTCACTGTTGATATATATTAATATATTGGCACAGTGGCATTAAGCTTTAAAAGGAAAATGCGAAGAAGTTTTTGAAGAAGAAAATAGTATGGGAGAATTTGGCGATAATATTATTTCCGTAATATGTATGTTATCAATCAGTTCTCTGGTCTCTGCATGCATGTTTAATTTCTATAATTTCTTCGTGTATTTATCATGGCATTCCTCTCCAAAATGGTAGTACAGATTGTGGCTTGTTTATCATGCGTTATATGAAAGAAATATCCATGGACAAGGAATTCAGATTTGCAACAAAGGTAGAAATTATAATTTTCATAAACTGGTGTCAATGTTCTTGTGTTTTGTGGTGACAATCTCTGAGTTGCACTTTATTTTACAATGGCTACGAAGGACAAACCTAGCAGGCATTTGGTATTTTTGGTTGAACATGGGTGGTTTAGGATTTTTAATGGGAATCTATTGAATTTTTAATCTAGATGTTTATCCCAAAATATTTGGTTGGTTTTGGTAACCTTGTTAATTATTGGTTATTTTGCTTCTGATTTTGGATTTAGAATGAGTAATGGTGGTTTGGTCGGTGAATGATTGGATGATTCTGGTGGTTTTTTAGTGAATGAATGGTTGGGTTTTGGTAGTTTTCAGTGAATTTAGTATTGGTATTTTTTGGCTTTCTGATTTTTTGTTATAGCTTGTCTATTTTTTTTCCAAAACCATTGTTTGTTCTATGTTTAGCTAATGGGACATCTATAAATACAATTGTTAGTAACCACGTCAGATAATGGCCAGCCTTTTTGAAAATATTATTTGTAAGCATCTAAAACAATGGCTTTTAAACAAATAACCATTGTAGGAAGAAATATTATACAATACATTAAAAGAAAAACAATTGTTTGATGATAAGAAACACAACTAAAAATTGGTGTCAAAGCAAAGACACCATTGTCTTACTAAATCTAATACAACATACACTATGACAAAAACCATTGCCCAAGTAAGTGAAACACAACACACACTATGACAAAAAACCATTCTCTAACTAGATAAAACACAACAAAGCATATAAGTAAAACAATTGTGTGATCAAGTGAAACACAAATAATAATTTAACAAATTTTTTGTAATAGAGCTAGTTATACAAGACTTTTTATTTAGAAAATACTTGTCTAAATCAACCAGACACAAGCAATAATTACTAAAAATCCGTTGTGTGTTAGAATTGTGACAACACTTTAAGACATGGTAAAGCTTTGTCTGTAGAAAACTACAACAACTGGTGTGAAAGGCTCTCGTTTGTTGCATTCTTTTCTAAAAACACTTGTGAACTCACCTATACAACAATGATATTCATTGATAAAACTCTTATGTAAAAGTTGATAAAACAACTCTTTCTATTTAAAGAACCGTTGTTTTAACCCTTCAACAACAACATATTTTATTGTCAAAACACTTGACTCACTTCATTTCACAAAAGTAGTTTTAAACATAGCGTTGTTGCTTCTAGGTGTTATACAACGGTGTCTAGAACATGAGGTTTTGTTTTGCTCTCTTTTGGACAACAGTTAGCGTACCGTTGTCTGAGGTGCATATCAGACGACGCCTCAATACTCAACGGGCAAACAGGGTGTCAAATAACGGGTAACAACCGTTGTGTGTTTCAGTTTTCCTTGTAGTGAAACATGATCAGGAAATTTTGGATCAATAAATCCTGGTGGTTGTTGATTTTGTGTATTTTCTATTCAAAGCTCTCTATGGGCTCAAGCAAGCACCGAGGACATGGTATGACACTCTCTCTGTGTTTTTACTTGAAAATGGTTTCATTAGAGGTGTCATAGATAAAACTCTCTTTTATAAACTGTATGAAAAAGATATGATATTTGTCCAAGTTTATGTTGACAATATTATATTTGGTTCTACTAATGAAAACTTGTGCAAAAGGTTTGCTAAGTTAATGCAGAGCAGGTATGAAATGAGCATGATGGGTGAGCTGTCATTCTTCCTAGGATTGCAAGTAAAGCAAAAGGAAGAAGGGATTTTTATTTGCCAATCAAAGTACGTAAGGGATCTTATGAGAAAATACAATCTAGAAGATTTTTCCCCGGCAAAAACCCCAATGCCAACAGCCACCAAGTTTGACAAAGATGAAACTGGTAAGAAAGTTGACATCACAAGCTTAAGAGGTATGATAGGCTCATTACTGTATCTAACTGCTAGTAGACCCGATATAATGTTTGCAACATGCTTATGTGCAAGGTTTCAATCTGACCCAAGGGAATCTCATCTTATAGCCGTTAAATGGATTTTTAGATATCTGAAGGGTACTCCAAATCTTGGAATTTGGTACCCTAAAGATACAGGTTTTGAACTAATAGGCTATACAGATTCAGATTTTGCAGGGTGCAGGATGGACAGGAAAAGTACGTCTAGAAGCTGTCAGTTTCTAGGAAGACGGTTGATCTCCTGGTATAGCAAGAAACAGCACTCATTGTCTACCTCGACAGCCGAAGCAGAATATATTGCGGCAGGTAGCTGTTGTGCACAGATCTTATGGATAAGGAATCAGCTAAATGACTATGGACTTGCGTTGAACAAAATTCCAATTTTCTGCGACAACATAAGTGCTATAGCTATTTCCAACAATCATGTACAACATTCGCGAACCAAGCACATTGACATAAGGTATCACTTTATCCGAGAGCATGTCATGAATGGAACTGTGATGTTACATTTTGTACCCACAGAAGATCAACTAGCCGACATCTTCACGAAACCACTTGATGAATCCACTTTCTCTAAGTTGGTTAGTGAACTAGGGATGTTAAATAATGGCTAATTTTTGGTTGCTAAGAATTAATTTAAGCTCATAAATATTAAATGTTAATATTTAAAGAATTTATGAGAGTTGAATTAATAAAATCCTAGGGCTTTTGAATTTTTGAAAAATTATCTTAAGACTAAATTAATATTCTTAAAAGATAATTATTTCAATTATAGCATAAGTAACTTTGTTTAAATTAAGCATTTTTTATATTTTATTTTATTTTAACAAATTATTATTGCACATATATATAAATGAGTATGTTATTAATTAATCAATTAATTTACTCATTAAATTAATTCAAACTTGATTTAATTTAATTCCTAAATTAATTAGAATAATTAATAATGTAAATATTTACTATATGTCTTTATTAATTAATAAGCTTGTAAATATTTATTGTTATTTATAATTAAATCTAAAAATTGAATAAAATTTTTAATATTTTATTTCGAATTTAGAATTAATTAATAAAAATATATGTTTGTTTTCTCTACTCAGCATTACTTTTAATATAAAAATCTCGGCATTACTTTTGATTTAAAAATCTCGGCATTACTTTTTATTTAAAAATCTCGGCATTACCTCTTACATAAAAACTTGGCATTACTTTTTAAAAAGTAATACCAAGTCATATATAAAGGTAATACCGAGAATTATAAAAGGTAATACCGAATTTTTTTTAAAAAAAAGTAATACCGACTATTTTTTTGTTTTATAAAAGGTAATGCTGACCTTTTAAATGTTATATCAGATATATACACACCCGACTGCTATACATATATATATATATATATATATATAATCGATCAATCTGTTGGTGTAGGTGCCCTAGAGGCAATACAATGTTTCTTTTGATAAACATTTATGTCATTTGATTATTCAATAAACGTATTTATTATGACTTTAATTACTGCGATATATTTGTTAGCATAATAAATGTCCTTAGAATCATGATACACATTGTATAGTTTAGTAAATGACTTGAACTTGAGATTATATAATATATCATATTCTTAAATGTCCCTAGTCGAGTATTATTATTATAGGACAATAATAATACATAAATAGACTAGTATATTGTTTGACAGATAACCACATCTCATTGGTTATAAGTATGGGGATACTAAAGTCAACACATAGGTACATGCAGGAGTACATGGTACTGGACAGACCCACAGTGAGATTCTTCATGTTTAATAAAGTCATAAGAAAGACTCACAGTGATAATGGTGTAATGATCCTCTGACTTGAGATCATTATATTTCTATACGAGGATTAATATACTTTGACTACATTAAAAGTTACCTTTGACCGGGTAATGATAAAAGTGGACATCGGGTATATCATGAGTTGTATGAGAAATATGAATGATAGATAAAGGATTTAACCCTCCTATAATTAGGAGAGATATTATTGGCCTCTTGATTGAGTGAGACTACAAAATGCATGGCCGTGCTCAAATAATGATTTGTTTTCATAGTCTACTCATGGATCAAGTAAATCCGGATTAAATATTGAAGAGGATGACTAAATACATGCCTCAAGTTTAATCTATAATATATATGGTTAAAGGGATTATATTACACGGAAACATTAATCACGAAAGGTTTTATCGAATCACGATTTAATTATTATTTAATTGGGTAGCAATGATGTATTACTAGATACCGCTCATTGTTTATAATTTTATTGGAGAATAAAATTATTGCTAATTAAATAATAGCCTATAGGGTCACACACATAGAGTACTTTAAGGAATAATTAATTTAAATTATAGATTTAAATTAATTAATGATTATTTGAATTTTATTATATTAATTAAGTGAGACTTAATTAATTGAAATAATATAAATTCGAATTTGAATTCTGCCATTAATAATTAAGTGTGACTTAGTTATTAATTAAATAATAAAATTCGGTTTTATTATTTAATCCTAAACCTACATGGGTTAGGCTTTGCTGTTATGGGTTGCTATTATGGGCCTATTAACCAACCATTATAAATAGATAATGTAGGGTTAATAAGGGTTAACGTTTTGATTCCGTTTCACAATAATCAGTCCATGATTATACATGATCCTGCGTTAGGGTTCCAAAATTTTTGTTATATTTACGTTTAATCCGCTGCGTTTTATGCCTCGGAACCCAACACAATCGAGCATTACTTTCTCTAAAAACTTGATTTTTGTAGTGTTTACAACTGCTAATCAGTTGCTAGTGTTGATTTCAAGCTTGATTGCTTGCTAGTTTGTGCAAAATCGACCTGTTTCAAGCCGTTATACTGCCCGTTTTTTCCAAATCCGAGTTGACTCAGTGGTTAGAATTTAAGGACTGTTTGTGGACTTAAATCAAGTGCTGTAGACTGATTTGGTGTTGTTTGTTATTGAAAATCAAGTAGGGATTTGTTTGGGTGTATTTTTTTCTTCGAATTAGTGGCTGGTGTAGTTACTAGTTGGGTAATTTTAGTGTTTTTTTTTAAATTGTATTAACATATTAAAAGCATTGAAAATGGCTGATAATTGTGAAATAGTCAAGACTAATTTTGTAGGTTATTTTAACCCAGTGAATTGTTCAATCGAGAGGTTTCGACCGTGGATCGTATTTTTAAATGAACACTCACTTATTAGTACAGCCATTACCCTTGATACCCGTCTAGTAGTTGATGCACTAAGGGCCTTGTACTCAACTGCTACGAATAGGACAGCTGGAGAAAGAGTACAATTTTCCTTCACCATTGGAGAGCATTAGTACATGGTGACTGAAGACGATGTAAATAGAATTTTAGGGTTTCCAACTGAAGATTTTGTTGACCCTCCAACTGCTCCAGAGTTAATTAATTTTTTTCAAGCCATTTTATATCAAGGGGAAATTAATTTGGTAAAGATGAACAAATCCAAGCTGGTTAGTGAATGGACCAACTTCTTTGATACACTGGCCAAGGTATTTTCACCTACGACGAAAGGGAACTTCAACAATCTCTCATCTCTTCTACAAATCATTGGGTATTCTGTGGCCCATAATATGAGGATAAATTTTGGAAAACTTGTGTTAGCTGAAATTATCAAGAGGATGAGGACACCAGAGAGCAGGGGACAAATTGTAATGTGCTATTATCCAAGCTTCTTAATGCTATTCATAAATAATCTTGTTTCAGATGAGGATAAGGCTCTGTTCCAGA
This sequence comes from Oenanthe sinensis, assembly GCA_028671895.1. Taxonomy (NCBI): domain Eukaryota; kingdom Viridiplantae; phylum Streptophyta; class Magnoliopsida; order Apiales; family Apiaceae; genus Oenanthe; species Oenanthe sinensis. The sequence continues at coordinate 19,320,233 of CM053807.1, forward strand.
ACAGCAGAATAGAGATTTCTCCCACCCCTCAGAAAAATCTTTTCACAATGTTAGGGAATAAGGCTAAGTTCCCTAACATACCAATTGTGAGGACTCAATATATGGGTGAGATCCTAGATCAGATTGCAAATCCAGAACAGGCTCAACAAGTTCAGCCAGAGCCAGAGCCAGAGCCAGAGCAGGAAGAGCAAATACAAGTGGTTGCGCAACTATTGATTGAAACTGCTAATCAAGCACAACAGGAAGTATTTGAACAACAGGTATTATCTCATAACCTGGGTTCTAGTTTCCTTCCTATAAATATATGTATTCCACTTGTAGATTTATCTGTGGCAGACTATGATTGTGTTCTTACACTCCAGGATTTCAGCTATGAACCTGAAAACACACAGGTTCTGTCCCAAGTTGAATTAGAGCCTCAAACAGTTTCTCCTTCAACCTCCTCTTTGGTACAAGTCAGAAAAAGGAAGAAACCTATCAGAATTATTAGGGGTCTTAGTGCTGATGAGAGTGAACCCGCAGCTCTGTCTCCTCCTTTTAAAAAATCTAGGTTTGAACCTGAGACAACTGCAGCCTCAACCTATTCCGATCAATGGAGTATGGAGTTTAACATGGCCATCCAAAATTCTCTAGATACACTTTCTCAACAAGGTGATCTAATTCGTTGCTCGGCCACAATATTAGTTAGTGAGGACAACACACTGCTAGCAATCACACTAGCAGGAGCTTCACTTGAAGAAACACAAACACTGGAGGGCACATTTGTTGAAGAAAATGTTTTTTATAAAAACTCGTCGGATGCCACCTATGTTGTGGACCATGACATTTTCGATGCAGTGAAGCATCAGATGTTAGTGTAGGTGCCCTAGAGGCAATACAATGTTTCCTTTAATAAACCTTTATGTCATTTGATTATTCAATAAACGTATTTATTATGACTTTAATTACTGCGATATATTTGTTAGCATAATAAATGTCCTTAGAATCATGATACACGTAATATAGTTTAAGTACATGACTTGAACTTGAGATTATATAATATATCATATTCTTAAATGTCCCTAGTCGAGTATTATTATTATAGGACAATAATAATACATAAATAGACTAGTATGTTGTTTGACAGATAACCATATCTCATTGGTTATAAGTATGGGGATACTAAAGTCAATGCATAGGTACATGTAGGAGTACATGGTACTGGACAGACCCACAGTGAGATTCTTCATGTTTAATAAAGTCATAAGAAAGACTCACAGTGATAATGGTGTAATGATCCTCTGACTTGAGATCATTATATTTCTATACGAGGATTAATATACTCTGACTACATTAAAAGTTACCTTTGACCGGGTGATGATAAAAGTGGACATCGGGTATATCATGAGTCGTATGAGAAATATGAATGATAGATAAAGGATTTAACCCTCCTATAATTAGGAGAGATATTATTGGCCTCTTGATTGAGTGAGACTATAAAATGCATGGCCGTGCTCAAATAATGATTTGTTTTTCCATAGTCTACTCATGGATCAAGTAAACCCGGATTAAATGTTGAAGAGGATGACTAAACACATGCCTCGAGTTTAATCTATAATATATTTGGTTAAAGGGATTATATTACACGGAAACATTAATCATGAAAGGTTTTATCAAATCACGATTTAATTATTGTTTAATTGGATAGCAATGATGTATTACTAGATACCGCTCATTGTTTATAATTTTATTGGAGAATAAAATTATTGCTAATTAAATAATAGCCTATAGGGTCACACACATAGAGCACCTAGTGGAATAGTTAATTTAAATTATAGATTTAAATTAATTGATGATTATTTGAATTTTATTATATTAATTAAGTGAGACTTAATTAATTAAAATAATATAAATTCGAATTTGAATAATTGTATTTCTGCCAATAATAATTAAGTGTGACTTAGTTATTAATTAAATAATAAAAGCATGTTTTATTATTTAATCCTATGCCTACATGGGTTAGGTTTTGCTGAAAAGGCCCATTAACCAATCATTATAAATAGATAATGATAGGTTAAATGAATGGTACGTTTTATATGATAAAACCCTAGAGGCAGAGCAAGGAGGCAGCAAAGGCAGTCATTCGAATTCATCAAAGGAGGCTAGTACATCCATCCCGTGATCAAGATCGTGAGACGTTCTTGAAGGTGCTCGTGTGGATACCATAGAGGTGCTTTCGAGAGGAAGACACAAAATCGTGATAGCAAGGATCTCCGTTGAGTTCGTGAAAGTCAGGACAAGAATAGGTATGATTCTGTTTACCATAATCCGTCAAGTCTTATACATGATCCTGCGTTAGGGTTCCGATTTTTTTTGTTATTTTTACGTTTATCCGCTGCGTTTTATGCCTCGGAACCCAACAATGGCATCAGAGCTACGTGTATAAGGGACTGATTTGGTTACGTGTTAACTGTATTTGATGCAAATATGCCTATCTTGGTGACTGCCATGAAACTGCCATGCTACTGCTTTGCTACTGCCATGCCTGTTTGAGACTGCCATGCTACTGCCTTGTATATTCGAATTGTTATTCATATGATGAGTAAATAGATGATGATACTAGCATGTTAATGATTTGTCATGACTGATTTGTATGCTTGTTTGCGATTTGTATGTTATGCATGAGGGTCGGTTTGTATATGATACAAACTGGTGGACAGATTATGTTGGACATCAGCTGTTAACTGGGATATGATAAGTATGTATATGATACTTGCTTCTGAAACTGTATAAGATGCAGTGGGGAAAAAGGCCAACAGATATGATCTGTAGTTCAGAAATTGATGATTTCTGAATAGGACTGGTCTTCGAAAATAAAAAAAAATTTCTGATTTCGAGCTGACCTGGCAGCTCGACCCCAGCCGGGGGCTGCCGCCCCCGGACCCCGCCCGGGGCTGCCGCCCCGGACCCCGCCCAGGGGCTGCCGCCCCCGGACCCCCGCCCAGGGGCTGCCGCCCCCGGACCCCCGCATTATTTTGGTTGAGTACTTGAGCATGGTGCTGGTTATGGCCTTTGGACCCCTAGATTAATGGTTTTGGTTTTGGTTTTATAAATACGACTTGCATGTCGTTTTCTTCATTCTTGTAATTGTTTAACCTCGAATGTAACTCGAGTTTTCTTATGTAAGTACATTAGTATAGGTTGTATTCAATTATTCCATGTAATGTACTTGAAGATTGAAGGATGATCCAAGAAGAGGAGCAAGCACCCATGGATACAAGAAGAATGAAGACATGTAATTGTATTTATATTTTACCACCATAGATTGACTTTGATCCTTTCATTAGCTCGAAAGGATCACATAGGAAAAGGGCCATAACCAAGCACGTTTACATACTGCACTTTACATATTGATGTATGAATGTATGTGTAGAGTAGAAGATGCATGTTTTAATTAGATTAATGATGTATGCATGTATTAGATACGTCACCCATGCCATGCTTGCCATGCTAAACAAGATAAAATCTTTAACGATTTAAGATTTTAAAAATTAACAAACGAACGATCATGAGATTCTTGTGTTTATGAAATATGGATTTTAAAACACGGAATTAAATATGAATTTTTGATATCTAAAACTGGGATTTTCTGTCAAAAGCGGATATGCGTATTCGTAAGGCTGATGGGTTTTAAGTGTGACCACTGGTATCCTCCATCTACCTGGGAAATGAACAATTTAAGATGTCAATTTGAAATATTTGGTTCAAGGAAAAATTGAGGATCTCTTCATGATGTGATCATGATCGTCGTAAATTTTCTAAACCCCTTAACAAAATATTAAGTTTTAATCGGATGCTTTCCAATGAATGAACACTCATCGAATCCTAGATCGATTAGGGGAAAGACTGTCAGTGGCAGGGGACTCCTATCTATCGTGGTGAGATGCGACGAATATAAACGGTTATATTCGGCCGTTGTATCATTGGGTCAAACTTAACTAAGTCGTCATAATAAGGTGAAAGTAAACGGTTATATTCAACCATTATGAACTTAGAAGCATAGAGTTTGGTTTAAAAATCTATTAGATAGATAAGATCAATCGTTGCTCACCAAACTATCCAAGAATTATATATGATATAATTGACAACTGTTGTCTACCTAAATAATCATTCTTAAGGACTTCCAGTGGTTGACTTAAGACATGACGAAATATGGATCTTGGCTCACTAGAAAGAATTATGGGATATACTTTCCAAATTAATAGTAAGGGCTATTGATTTGATAAAAATAGTGGGAGATATATTATGAATGTATCATAATCATTTGAACATAATAAATAACTCAGACAATCTAATGTTTATTTTGTGCTTTTATCATTGTAGATACCGAATAATGACAAACAACACAAACACACTATCCGTACGATCTGTCCTTGAGAAGGATAAGCTGACAGGAGGAAACAACTTCCTAGACTGGCAGAGGAATTTGAGGATTGTCCTCAGGCAGGAGCGCAAGCTTCATGTCATTGATATTCCTCCGGCAGGTCCCCTTCCTGAGGGCGCTACTGTTGAGGAACGAGCGGCCCACACAAAGGATGAGAATGATGCAACTGATGTTGCATGTCTTATGTTGGCAACTATGAGTGCTGAGCTTCAAAGACAACATGTGCATATGGATGCATATACTATCAATGAGCACTTGCAAAGTATGTTTGCAAGTCAAACTCGTCAAGAAAGGTTCAACACGAGCAAGTCACTCTTTAACTGCAAACAAGGGGCAAGTGAACCAGTTGGCCCACATGTTCTGAAGATGATTGGTTACATTGAGTATCTTGATACTTTGGGTTTCCCGATTGGTCCGGAAACTGGTATTGACCTAATCTTGAATTCTTTGAACAACAAATTCACTCAGTTTGTTATGAACTACAATATGAATGAATTTGACAAAACACCTACTGAATTGTTGGCTATGTTGAGAACATATGAGACCAACATGAAGACGGCTGAACCCGCTCCCATACTGATGGTGGGCAACAAAGGTAAGGCCAAAGGGAAAGGCAAGTGGAAGGGTAAGAAGAAGACAGGTTCTGATTCTACACCCAAGCCAAAGTCAGGTCCTAAACAGGCTTTAAAGCCTAAAGGTGGGGTCGCTAAGGGTGAATGTCACTACTGTAAGAAAACTGGTCACTGGAAGAGAAACTGTTCAGTTTACTTGGAGGATCTGAAGAAGAAGAGGGCTGAGCAAGCTTCTAATTCAGGTATATATGTTATAGAAGTCAATCTGTCTATTTCTACATCTTGGGTATTGGATACCGGATGTGCTTCTCACATTTGTATAAATGTGCAGGAAATGCAGAGAAGTAGAACATTGGCTAAAGGAGAAATGGACCTACGAGTTGGCAACGGAGCAAGAGTTGCTGCTTTAGCTGTAGGAACCTATTATTTATCTTTGCCCTCTGGGCTAGTTTTAGAACTGGAGAATTGTTATTACGTGCCTGCAATTCGCAGAAACATTATTTCTGTTTCTTGTTTGGACAAGAAAGGTTTTTCGTTTACAATAAAGGACAACAGTTGCTCTTTTGCTTTGAATGATTTAACCTATGGTGTTGCGCGTTTGTTTAATGGTTTATATGTTCTTGACTTAGATAATCCTGTCTGTAATATAGAAAATAAACGACTTAAAGTTAATGACTCAAATCAAACATACCTCTGGCATTGTCGTCTAGGCCATATAAATGAGAAACGCATATCCAAATTACATAAGGATGGACATTTGGATAAGTTTGATTTTGAATCATACCAAGAATGCGAATCTTGTTTGCTTGGTAAAATGACTAAAGCCCCTTTCACTGGTAAGGGTCAAAGGGCCACTGAACGTTTGGAGCTAATACATAGTGATGTATGTGGCCCAATGCGTGTGATGGCTAGAGGAGGCTACTACTACTTCATAACATTTACTGATGATTTCAGTAGATATGGATATGTATATCTTATGAAGAATAAATCCGATTCTTTTGAAAAGTTCAAAGAATACAAGGCTGAAGTAGAGAAGCAAATTGGCGGAGGTGCAAGTATTAAAATCTTACGATCTGATCGTGGAGGAGAATACTTGAGCACTGAATTTAAAGATTATTTAAAGGAGTGTGGTATTGTATCACAACTCACTCCGCCAGGTACACCTCAATGGAATGGAGTTTCAGAGAGGAGAAATCGCACCTTGTTGGACATGGTGCGATCGATGATGAGTCATGCAGATCTTCCAATTAGTTTCTGGGGTTACGCTCTAGAAACAGCGGCTTTCACACTTAACCGTGTTCCTACTAAGAAGGTTCAAAAGACTCCATATGAGATATGGGAGGAGAAACGGTCAAGCATGAGCTTTATGAAAGTTTGGGGATGCAAGGCGTTTGTGAAACGTCAAGTATCTGACAAGCTTGGACCTAAATCTGAAGAGTGCAATTTTGTGGGATACCCTAAAGAAACAAAGGCATATTATTTTTATAGTCCCTCTGAGCAGAAAGTGTTTATTGCTCGAGATGCTGTTTTCATGGAAAGAGATTTTATTTCCAAAAGAAACAGTGGGAGAACTATAGATCTCGATGAAGATCGAGAACCACAAAATAGCATTGAACCTGAAGTGGAACAAGAGCAGGATAATTATAATGCTCAACAAACACAGGTTGTTCGTAGAACTGGTAGAATTCGCCATGAGCCAGAGAGATATGGATTTCTCTTGACTCAATGTGGTGATTTGATGCTCATAGATGAAGATGAGCCTCTCACATACCAAGATGCTATGATCAGTCCAGACTCTAAGAGATGGCTAGAAGCCACGAAATCCGAGATGGATTCCATGTATGAAAACCAAGTATGGACTTTGGTTGATCCACCTGAAGGGGTAAAACCCATAGGGTGCAAGTGGGTTTTCAAGAAGAAAACTGACATGGATGGAAATGTTCAGACCTATAAAGCAAGGCTGGTTGCAAAAGGTTTCAAACAAATTCATGGTATTGACTATGATGAAACTTTCTCACCAGTGGCTATGGTCAAATCCATAAGGATTTTGCTTGCTATTGCAGCATTCCATGATTATGAAATCTGGCAAATGGATGTCAAAACAGCTTTCCTTAATGGAACCCTTGATGAGGATGTGTACATGACACAACCTGAAGGTTTTGTCGATCCAAGGAATGTTAGCAAGGTATGTAAATTACGTCGATCCATTTATGGATTGAAGCAAGCATCTAGGAGATGGAATATTCATTTTGATGAAACAGTCAAAGAGTATGGATTTGTTCAAAACGAAGATGAACCTTGTGTTTACAAGAAGGTTAGTGGGAGCCATGTGGCATTCATAGTACTATATGTTGATGACATACTACTAATGGGGAATGACATACCTTTTCTCAAGGGTGTTAAGACTTGGTTAGGGAGCAACTTCTCTATGAAAGACTTAGGAGATGCATCCTACATTCTGGGAATGAGGATCTATAGGGATAGATCTAGAAGGATGATCGGTCTAAGTCAGAGTACATACATCGATAAGGTTTTGCATCGTTTTGGTATGCAAAATGCAAAAAGGGGATATGTCCCCGTATCTCAAGGGATAACGATCTCTAAAGATCAGTGTCCGAAATCATTGGATGACAAGGACCGCATGAGTAAGGTTCCATATGCCTCAGCAATTGGATCCATCATGTATGCAATGGTATGTACTCGCCCAGATGTTTCGTATGCTTTAAGCATGACGAGCAGATACCAATCTAATCCAGGTGAAGGTCACTGGACGGCTGTCAAGAATATTCTAAAGTACTTGAAAAGGACTAAAGATTCATTCTTGGTGTATGGAGGAGAGGAGAAACTGGTTGTAAAAGGTTACACCGATGCAAGTTTCCAAACAGACAGGGATGATACTGTATCACAGTCTGGTTTTGTGTTTTGTCTAAACGGAGGTGCTGTAAGTTGGAAGAGTTCAAAGCAAGAAACAGTAGCTGATTCTACAATGGAGGCTGAGTACATTGCAGCTTGTGAAGCGGCTAAGGAAGCTGTTTGGATTCGAAAATTCATTAATGATTTGGGAGTGGTTCCATCGATCGCAGATCCCATTGATCTATACTGCGATAATAATGGAGCCATTGCACAGGCTAAAGAACCTAGAGCTCACTCCCGAACCAAACACATACTCAGGAGATATCACCTCATTCGAGAGATTAATGAAAGGGGTGACATACACATATGTAAAGTGCACACAAATGATAACATTGCAGACCCACTGACCAAAGGCTTATCGCAGAAGAAGCACGACGGTCACACTAGTTCCATGGGTATTAGATACATGGGTGATTGGCTCTAGTGCAAGTGGGAGATTGTTAGTGTAGGTGCCCTAGAGGCAATACAATGTTTCCTTTAATAAACCTTTATGTCATTTGATTATTCAATAAACGTATTTATTATGACTTTAATTACTGCGATATATTTGTTAGCATAATAAATGTCCTTAGAATCATGATACACGTAATATAGTTTAAGTACATGACTTGAACTTGAGATTATATAATATATCATATTCTTAAATGTCCCTAGTCGAGTATTATTATTATAGGACAATAATAATACATAAATAGACTAGTATGTTGTTTGACAGATAACCATATCTCATTGGTTATAAGTATGGGGATACTAAAGTCAATGCATAGGTACATGTAGGAGTACATGGTACTGGACAGACCCACAGTGAGATTCTTCATGTTTAATAAAGTCATAAGAAAGACTCACACTGATAATGGTGTAATGATCCTCTGACTTGAGATCATTATATTTCTATACGAGGATTAATATACTCTGACTACATTAAAAGTTACCTTTGACCGGGTGATGATAAAAGTGGACATCGGGTATATCATGAGTCGTATGAGAAATATGAATGATAGATAAAGGATTTAACCCTCCTATAATTAGGAGAGATATTATTGGCCTCTTGATTGAGTGAGACTATAAAATGCATGGCCGTGCTCAAATAATGATTTGTTTTTCCATAGTCTACTCATGGATCAAGTAAACCCGGATTAAATGTTGAAGAGGATGACTAAACACATGCCTCGAGTTTAATCTATAATATATTTGGTTAAAGGGATTATATTACACGGAAACATTAATCATGAAAGGTTTTATCAAATCACGATTTAATTATTGTTTAATTGGATAGCAATGATGTATTACTAGATACCGCTCATTGTTTATAATTTTATTGGAGAATAAAATTATTGCTAATTAAATAATAGCCTATAGGGTCACACACATAGAGCACCTAGTGGAATAGTTAATTTAAATTATAGATTTAAATTAATTGATGATTATTTGAATTTTATTATATTAATTAAGTGAGACTTAATTAATTAAAATAATATAAATTCGAATTTGAATAATTGTATTTCTGCCAATAATAATTAAGTGTGACTTAGTTATTAATTAAATAATAAAAGCATGTTTTATTATTTAATCCTATGCCTACATGGGTTAGGTTTTGCTGAAAAGGCCCATTAACCAATCATTATAAATAGATAATGATAGGTTAAATGAATGGTACGTTTTATATGATAAAACCCTAGAGGCAGAGCAAGGAGGCAGCAAAGGCAGTCATTCGAATTCATCAAAGGAGGCTAGTACATCCATCCCGTGATCAAGATCGTGAGACGTTCTTGAAGGTGCTCGTGTGGATACCATAGAGGTGCTTTCGAGAGGAAGACACAAAATCGTGATAGCAAGTATCTCCGTTGAGTTCGTGAAAGTCAGGACAAGAATAGGTATGATTCTGTTTACCATAATCCGTCAAGTCTTATACATGATCCTGCGTTAGGGTTCCGATTTTTTTTGTTATTTTTACGTTTATCCGCTGCGTTTTATGCCTCGGAACCCAACATCAGATACCCTCTGAGGTACTAAGGGGCACCACAGACTCTCAAGAGCCTGTCATTACATTGTCTAAGGTGGTGACTCCGCTGGATTTCTTTCATCCAGTTCTCTTACGAGAAGGTCTCGAATCCACTAGTGAGTTTGAGAGGCAACCACTCTTTAGAGGGAGTTGGGGCTCCATTCACGGAGCAGCTACGTCAGCAGCAGAGCCACTTCAAGTAAATCTTGTTGATGACGCGCCTTCACAAGCATCAGAAGAGCATTTCGACTCTTCAAAAGCTATTGTTTTATTTATAGGTACAACATATGAATCTGGAAAGGAGCTAAACACTAGTGATGTGAGACAAACACAGAGTGAAACACATGCATAGAGTGATAGTGAGTTAAACAGGAGTGCAAGTGAGATGAGTGCACCCACACACAGTGAACTACTATCTAAAATGGAAGCTCTCCAGAAGGAAATGCAAATTGTTCAGGCTGAGTTGGTAAAAGTAAAAGCACAAGCAGAAGAAAAATCTACATCTGCCTCTGTAACACAGCAGCTGACAATAGTGCGAAAAGATGTTGATGATGTCAAATCCTCCATTCTTCTAAAAACTCAAGATATCTAGAACGTACAAAGTCTTATTGCTGAAGATATGAAAGAGGTGAGCAAATTACATGAAAAAATTGATGATGTTGAGAAAAGCTTAACCCTCACAATCATTGAAAATGAAAAGATCTCTACTCAACGATTCAGCAAACTGGATGATGGCATGACACATTTGAATGAAGGAATGAAGCAAGTCTATCTGACTATGCAGAAACTGATGACATCTTTTGAAGCCTCTAAAACTCAAGAGGATCCCTCAACTAAGGGGGAGAAAATAAAGAAGAAAGTAGTTGGAGATGAAGGGGCTACTGCTCAAGATAAAAGGAAAGCTAAGCTGTATTCTGATGAAGAACAATTTCATTCGTTTGATCCAGAACCAGAAGAATAGTATTATGCTGAAGATTAATTCATTGATGACAGTGCACATGATTAATCAAACATTCCTAACCACTGTAGAGCTGATGAAGAAGCTTCTTTTGATGAGGAATTTCTGTTTCCAAAAGAGAAGGAAATTGATCCTGCCTATGAAGAGGCCATAAAGAAATTGAAAGTGGACATCAAAGTAAGCAATACTAGAACAGAAAATTTGAAAGCTCTGGTCAAAGAAAAAACTCAGATAGAAAGGAAAGAAAGCCAAGAAAAGCAAAATTTGTGGGCTATAGCTGTCAGAAAGAAGAAAGAAGATGTGTGATTGAAAATAGGGAAGAAATGGGATACCGCCAGAGAAATTATGAACAAACTTCAGAAAAGACCGTTTGAAGATTACAAGTTACAATTTCTAATTGAAAGCCTGCAAGATTCAAATGACTGTCTGGATAACTTCATGAAAGCAATCAAAGAAGAAGTTGACTACATCACTGTGATTGTGGATAACATTCTAGATGACTGGCAGATTCTGTTGTACACACACATGAATGGCACATTCAGGGTCTCTATGGAATTCTTTCGTCAAAGATCTCTATCTGTAATCTGGAAGTTAATGAACAAAGTTAGAAAAAGTTCAGAAGAAAATGAAATTTTAAGAGACAGAATTCGAGACATAGCAAGAGCTGTCAGTCCACAAATCTTAAATGACCCTCATGAGGTAAGGTTCTACAACAACAGGCTTTATCAGATTATGAAGCTGGATGAGGAGTCACTAAAGGGCTGCACAGTGAAATACATGATTGAAGTTGAAACTATGTTGAGATCCAAGGGATTCAGGTCCCAGGCTAAGTTGGATGCAGTTCAAAAGATCAGAAACTACTGCCTATCAAAAAATATTCAATCATGCATCAGGCAGATGCATAGAATTGATTCAACTCAGCCCTATGATGTGGGAGAAGAAGTCAAGAGTCAAACTGATCTAGAAGTGGAGTGGGAATTACAACGAGCTGTTAATAGAAGGAAGTATGGAGAATCCACTCAGACAGAGGTCGAAGAGGTATCAAGGACACCTGTTCACAGAAGTTCTAATTTAGAAGAAGGTGAAGTTGATACTGCTGAAGACTGAAGTCTTAGTTAGGTCAAGATAGAAACAATGTTATATTTGTTCAGTGCTAGAGGAACAACTATCTTGTACTTTTCTTTTATATATGAATCTGGAAAATTGTTAGATATAAAACCAAAACTTTTGTTTATTATTTACAGTACTTACATGTCGTATTTAATTTCTTAGTTGTTAGTTGAGTTATCCTCTAGAAATTTGTATGTTAAATGTTTAACAACAAGTAGGGGAGATTCAAAGGCATATGACTAAGCTTATTTGTAATAATTAGATGACAACTCAACTCAGATAAGAAATTGTAGTAAATAATAAATATCAAACAGGAATCAAGACAAAGACAGTCAACTAGTCACGAGGAATCCTAGTATCAGAAGTACTCAGTTGAAGCTACTACTCAACACTGGAAGAAGTTCATTTATTTGTTCAAGCGTTAGTAAAATAAATTGATAATAATCAAGTAGTAATTCAAAAGAATTCAGAAGATATAGAAGATTTTAAAGTGGCTATTACATGAAGATTCCAGAAGAAAAAGAACAGAAGAGGGAAGACAGAAAAGCAGAAGGCCACAACTTTAAATGTTAAGAATGGAGAATATTTATTAGTATGACACAAATGAACCTGACAGTACATTTGTGTTTCAACAATAAAATATTTATTCTTCATTTTAGCTTAAGTGGTTTCAAGATAGAAGTCAAAGAGCAGACGAGAAGACTGTGAAGCTGACTCCAGAGTTATACAAGTCAAATAGTATTTTACTTCTACTATCAAAAGGAATTTAATTATTTAATTTATTTAATTAAATTAATTCAAGTTAAATTTAATTTAATTTATAAATTATTTAATTAAATAAAGTAGAATTAATTTACTATAAAAGTATTAAGTTAATATTACTTTTAATATATATATTCGAATTACTTTGTTAAAAAGTAATACTGAATGTTTATTAAAAAGTAATATTGAAAAAGTAATACCGAACAGCTTCTAAAAAGGTAATACCGAATTCTTCTAAAAAGGTAATACCGAGATTTTCTAATAAAAAATAATTCTGTATTACTTTATCAAAAAGTAATACCGAGTCTTTTAATTAAAAGAAAAAATCTTGTATTACTTTTAAAAGGTAATACCAAGTTTCTAAAAGGTAATACCGAGCTTAGAAAGTAATGCCCAACAATTTCAAAGGTAATTCTAGGCTTATTTTTCAGATTAAAAAGTAATGTTGAAAAGTAATGCTAAGCTTTTCTAACATCTATAAATATGAGGAGATCACTTCTCATTTCTGTTGTTGTTCAAACATTCAAATTCAGAAATTTGTATGCATTGTAATATTCACAGATTTATGTGCTTAGTTTGGAATATAATTGTTAAACTCGAACAATTCATGTCAAAATCGTTCTAAGCTTTTAAACAGTTATATAATCTTTCTACTTATTAATTTTATAATACTTTTCAAGTTAAAATTATATCTTCTACTTGAACAGTATTTCATTACAATTAATATTTCGTGTGAATTTAAAATAATACTTTTAAATCCAATATTCTGTGATAATTAATAGATATTGTATTCAACCCCCCTTCTACAATATTAGGGACCAACACTCCCCCTCAGAATGTGCAGGTTCCTGTGTTGTTTCAGGATTTGTTTGAGACTCTTCATCTTTATCATCTTCATCTATCTCAGAACTTTTAAGATCTTCAAATTCCAGTGTTGTAGACTCTGACTCATCCTTCAACCCTGTAATATTTTTGTCATCAAATGAAACATGAAAAGATTCTATAACAATTCTGGTTCTGAGATTAAAGACACTGAATGCCTTTGTATTTGGTACATATCCAAGGAAGATTGCTTCATCATCCTTGGCTTCAAACTTGCTTAAATTTTCAGGATGTACTTTCAGTACAAAGTACTTGCAACCAAATATGTGAATGTGTTTCACACTTGGCTTCTTGTCTTTCACCATTTCATAGGGAGTCTTTCCATGCATATTAATAAAGGTACAGTTTTGAGTGAAACATGATGTACTGACTGCCTCAGCCCAGAAATATACTGGAAGTTTAGACTCTTCCAACATTGTCCTGACAACTTCTATGATTGTTCTGTTCTTTCTCTCCACAACTCCATTTTGTTGAGGTTTTCCTTGAGTAGAAAATTGTTGAGTAATTCCCTTTAATGCACAGTATTCCTCCATGATTGCATTCTTGAATTCAATACCATTGTCACTTTTCAGTATTCTTACAGTCTTCTTTGATTTAGTTTCCAGAAAAGAGATATGATCTATTATATGTTGTGAAACTTCATTCTTTGAGTGTAAAAAGAAAACCCATGTATATCTAATAAAATCATCTACAATGACAAGAGCATATTTCTTTTTGTCAATTGACATCACATTTACTAGACCAAATAAATCAAAATGTAATAGATAAAAGGGTTCAGAAATGGTGTTTATTATCTTTCTCTTGAAGGATGTTTTTCTTTGTTTTCCAAGTTGATATGCTTCACAAAGTCCATCTTGCACAAAGTCAACATGTGGTAGTCCTCCTACAAGACTGTTTTACCAACTTATTGAGTGTTTTGAAGTTGAGGTGTGATAGTTTCTTGTGTCATTTCCAACTTTCTTCAGTTGAGGTCTTGCTATATAAATATGTGACTTTCATGTGATTGCAATCCTCCAAGATTGCTTCATATATGTTACCATGTTTATGCCCTTTGAACACTAAAGTTCCTGTTTCTTTGTGAGTCACAAGACACTCTTTGTTGTCAAAGCCTGAAAGGCATATGACTAGGTCTCTTTGTAATAATTAGATGACAACTCAACTCTAACAAAAAAGAAAAGTAAATGTTAAATATGATAACATAAATTAAGATGAAGAAAGTCAACTACACACAAAGAATCCTAATATCAGAAGTGTTCTGATGAAGTTACTACTCTACACCGGAAGAAGTTCATTAATATGTTCAAGTGTTGGTGAAAAATAAAGAAGTAGTATTTCAGAAGCGTTCAGAAGATACAGAAGATTCCAAGTGGCTAATACAGAAAGATTCCAAGAAAATAAAATATTAGAGACAAAGCTAAAAGCAAGAACAAGACAGAAGATCACAACTTTTAAAGTTAAAAGGTGAAGAATATTTATTATAGTATGGCACAAATGAACCAGACAGTACATTTGTGTGTCAACTAATTTAATAAATATTTATCACATAGCTTAAGTGATTTTCAGACAGAAGACAGTGAAGATGAAAAGATTCAAGTCAAATCCACAATGGTTGTGCAGTGAAGAAACTAATTAATTCTACTATCAAAAGTTAATTAATTATTTAATTTATCTACTTAAATTAATTCATCTTGAATTGATTTGATTTATAAATTAATTAATTAAAATTGGTGAAATTAATTATGTTAAAAGAGCATTTTATTTATTAATTAGAGAAAGTCTTGCTACATTAATTTTAAAAGTTCTACTGTATTAAATCGATAAGACCTTTAAAAGTCTTACCGAACAGATCCTTTATAAAAGTTCTACCGAGCATTAAATGGAAAGACTTACCGAGAAGACTTTTGAAAAATTATTACCGAGAAGAATCAAAAGCCTTGCAAGTCTTTTGAAATGTCTTACCAAATTTTAAAAGTTCTACCGAATTTTTAAAAGTCTTACCTACCTTTTTAAAAAGTCTTGAAGGCTAATTTATAAAGTCTTTTTGATTTTTTAATAAGTTTTATTCAAATGTCATGCTAGCTTCAACCTCTATAAATATGTGGTGTTTGGTTTCATTATTTTCATTATTGAAAACATTCAAATTCAGTAATTTGTCTGCATTGATTATCACAGACTTTATGTGCTGCTTTGAAATATAATTGTTAAACAAGAACAATTCATGTTGAAATCGTTCTAGAATATTTTATCAATTATAAACACTTTCATCATATTAATTTTTGTAATACTTTTCAAGTTAAAAATTATATCTTCTAGTTGAACAGTATTTCATAATAATTAATATTTCGTGATTAATTAAAATAATATTTCAAATCTGAAATTCCATGATTGAATATAGATATTGTATTCAACCCTCTTCTACAATATTAGGGACCAACAATTGGCATCAGAGCTGGTTGATATTTCTAATATCATATCCGAACCAAATATTTTGCAACTTATACAGATCTCAAAAATTAATTTTTATTTGAAATAATTTTTATCCAAAATTTATTTTTGATTAGAAATTATTTGAAGTCAATAATTATTTTTCGAAACAATTAATTTTTAATCTTATTTAAAGATGAGTACACAAAAAGTGATGAGCATTAAAATTTCACCGTTTGATAAAGATCACTACAACCTGTGAAAGCATAAGACACTATTATTCATTGGGATTGATAATCTCAAGTATACATTAATTTTGGCCAACAACATTGAACCTCCAATAACAGTTATTCTTGAGCACGAGATAGATGGGGTCGTAATTCCTCATAGACAGTTTCCAAAAAGTCTGGTTGATTACACAAATGAAGTAAAGGAAGCCGTATCCTTGGATAACAATCTCAAACTCATATTGATAGAATCCCTAGAATACATCATGTACAATCACATGGTCAATTATAAAAATGCCAAACAAATCTGGGATACAATAGAGATAATAAATGAAGGGACTGAAGAAGTCAAAGAGAATAGACTGGAGATCCTGACCTCCTAATACGAGTATGACTTTTAATATAATTCAAAAGATTATAAAAAAGTCATACTGAATTATATAATAAAAGACATATTGAATGCTTATAAAAAAAAGTCTTACTTAGCAGGTTTAAAAAGTCATACCGTGTGACTATCAAAAAGTCATACCGAATAAATTTCTGAAAATTCATACCGACTTATTAATTAAAAAGTCATACAGATTACTTAATTAAAAATTCATAATGAATATGATTTGAGAAAAGTCATACCGATTTTCTAAAAGTCATACTGAGCTATTTCAAATGCATACAAGTGTTATTCAAAGTCATACAGGCTTAAATTATGTCTGAAAAATGTCATATTCTAGAAAGTCATACAAGCTTTAGAAATACTCTATAAATATGAGGTGACCACTTCATTATTTGTATTAGTTGAAAACATTCAAATTCAGAAATTTGTATGCATTGTAATATTCACAGATTTCTGTGCAAGTTTGAAATATAATTGTTAAACCAGAACAATTCATGTCAAAATTGTTCTAAACATTTAAACAGTTATATAAACTTTCATCTTATTAATTTTGTAATATTTTTCAAGTTAAAATTATATCTTCTACTTCAATAGTATTTCATTAAAATTAATATTTCATGATTAATTAAAATAACATTTTTAAATAAGAAATTCCGAGATTAATTATATATTGTATTCAACCCCCCTTCTACAATATCTGGACCAATAATTGATATCAAAGATGGTTGATATTTTTAATATCAGATCCGAACCAAATATTCCGCAACTCATACAGATCTCAAAAATTATTTTATTCGAAATAATTTTTATTCAAAATATTTTTTACCCAAAAATTATTTTTGATCAGCAATTATTTTAAGTCAAAAAATATTTTTTGAAACATTTAATTTTTAATCTTATTTAAAGATGAGTACACAAAAATGACGAATATTAAAATTACACAGTTTGATAAATATTACTATAATTTGTGGAAGCATAAAATGCTACTATTCATTGGGATTGCCAATCCCAAGTATGCATTAATTCAGGCCAACGACATTTAACCTCCAATAACAGTTATTCTCGTACACGAGGTAGACGGGGTCGTAATTCCTTATAGACAGTTTCCAAAAACTCTGGTTGACTACACAGATGAAGAAAAGGAAGTTGTATCCCTGGATAACAATCTCAAATTCATATTGATAGAATCTCTAGATTACGTTATGTACAATCACGTGGTCAATTGTAATGTGACACCCTCAGACCCGGGGTTAGAGATCCAGGTTATCACGGTCCAATTTTCAATATCCCTAAACTTGTTATCAATGCTAATATCATAACAGTTTAATAGTCTTAAATAAATATAATGCTGATGACCCCCAAACACTTTAACAAACACATGAGCCATAGTCTCAAGAAATGAAATTACATTAATTTACAATTTAAGTCTTTATCATTACATTCCCAGTTATAATATTCTTCAGTTCGTGCTACAGATTATAGCTTCTGCAAGAAACTATAACAGCAGCCAAAAGTTGATTAAGTTGCATCAGATTACATATATTTACATAAACAGTATTTATAGATAAACTTGACTATCAAAAGATGAATGTCTATTCGACTCATTTTCCCTACCTCGGGAATAGAACTGTGAGTCGTATCATATGGGGTCCTTGCCCTTCGCACAGTCTTTCATAGGGTACGGTGCACGAGGCGGGACATGGTCTTCAGCTTTTGTGTTTGGAAAGGTAAAACAAGCAAGAATGAGCTACGAATGCTCAACAAGTATATAATCAACAATATAGCATAATAGAGAAACAACAGTAATATGTGTATCAGAGTAATAAATGCAACCTGTATTTGAATGATGGACAGTTCTAGATACTGTGCAAAAGAATAATTGGTTGCTATAATTCTCGTTAATACTATCGATAACTAAGCACCTAGGCTTTCATTATAGTGCAACGTCAAATTACAATTGGAAGAAATTGGACTATAATGGAGCATTCACCACACGTTATTGTACATGATGATTAGTCGTATAGTACAATAGATATGTAACTTTCTCTACAAGTAGAAGGATTATCCTCAACTGGTCATCACCCTAGGTAACACATGGACCTTTAAATGTTGGACCATGCGTCACTCGACCTCTTACGCTATGATGGACTGTGCCACATACAAGGCTCTTACACTTATATCTCCAGTCCCCTTAGAATATATTAAAATCAACAAGTCTGGAAAGGAATTTAATCCAACCTTCCAGAATAACAACAATCATTTCTAGGATTTCAACATCAGATATTAGATTTGCTTCCGAAATGAGGTGGAAGTAATCTCGAAATATGTGGGTTGACTCTCCGTCAACTAATGAAAAAGATAGAAATAATTGAATCAACAAGACTCAAGATCATGACCGGGGAGTCGTTATAAAGAAATAAAATAATCCCAATGAAAATATTTATTTTTTGGTAAGATAATGGTCCCTAAAGGCACCAGTATAAATGGGAAGAATATCAAAGTCAGATATTCATTCCCTAATATGGAGTTATCGACTCAAAAATAATTGCGGAATAATTGAGTCATAGCTCAGTATTTTTATTTAATGAAAAATAATATTTAAAAAAATTTAGATAACTCCAGAATATTTTTAAAGATCAGATAATATTTAATTACTAATTTAGAAGCCTAAATTAATCCTTAAATATTGATAAAGAATATATAAGGATATATGATTAAATATTTAATTAATTTTAAAAGAGTCAAAATATTTAATTAATATTTAAACAAGATTATTTAATATTTAATCAAGATTATTTAATATTTAAATGATTCAAAGTACCCAAAATATTTAAATAATATTTAATAGATATTAAATAATATTTAAATAATTCACAAAGAACTGCAAGTATTTAATCAATATTTAAATACTATATATACTATTTAATTAATATTGAATCAATACTAAATATTATTCAAAATATTCATGGGATATTAATCAATATTAATTAATCCATATATCTCATCAATTATCATCAAAATATATATTCTAGGGAAAGATCCCTGAATATTATCGACTAACAGTTGAGAAGTAATAGACTACTCTCGGTCGACTATCGAGTACAAAAGGTGTACTCGACACTTGATTCAGTTATACGAAACTAATAGTACGTGTCATCTAACTTTTCGAGAAGTTCAGAGTCGCGAACGACCTATGTAGAAAAATACAATAATTGTAACTGGTACAGAAATTCAAACACAACAGGGCTTTATAACTAATAAATTGTTATAAAGTCAAGAGTTTAAGAAACTTGCCTGAGCAGTTGGTGCGGTGGGTGGTTGGTCCTTGCAAGCTACGAGTTGCTATGACACGAAGACATAAGTTATGGTCAGTTATATGAGCTTTTAACTCTACTTATGTCTACTCAAGAATGCGCATTAGCTTATCTTGCTAACGAGTTTTAGACCGGTTCTTTAGCTAGTTAAGAACTCATAACCATTCTTAACAAATTTTGTTAAAGGTTCGCTTTTTAATCTAGCCTCGAAACCTTATTTATGTTGTAGTTTAATTAAGGTTCAAACAAGCAAGTTCTTCGAGAGTTCCTACTTGCATCAACTTAACTCAAACAATTTTCATAAATCAGATTTTAATCCTTTTAATCCGAAACCTCTTCCCAAGTAATCCCAGATATCCCTAGTATTTTAAATAAAAGTTTCAGACTTTATGGAGTAGCCTGGTCAAAGCCTCCAATTTAGGTGAAAACAGATTTTTAAGATTCTGCGCTACCGTTACTAATTAATTCATAACTTTTCGCTCGTATCTCCGATTGACATGAATTTTGTGCGTAAATGATCTAGAGACCGTCCTCTATGCAACCATGCCCAGAACTGGTCTAGGAATGCAGGGTAACCCCCTTCGGGTCCCCATGTCAGTTAAGGTCAGAAAAAAATGATCATTACGACGTTTGTACACTCAATGTTTTCCAATTTTTAAACTACTCAAATGCAACTCAAGAAACTCCAACACATTTTATACTAACACTTAAACATATAATCAAGCAATCTCAATCTATTTCTCAATTTTCCATCCATCCAATTGTTACCAAAAATTCACCAAACATCATCCACCAACTCATCTCATTTTTAAAACAATCATACTACTTCATATCAACCAACTCATTCCATAACCATTCCATACCATTATAATCCACCAACCTTAATCAAATAATCTCCTCATTTCACAACCATAATCTACAAAATAATAAAACTTTAACTATGATCAAAACCAAAACATGGCATCCAAACTATACAATCATCATATAGCTAATACATGAGTTTCTTGGCTATGTTGCATAACAATAACTACCCATAGCCTAAATAACACTTTACAAACACTAACCAAGCTTAAGGAATCATTAAACATAAGTTTAAGATTTTATTCATATAAAAAGTTACTATTATTCATCTTGTGTTTCATGAAAAATCAAGAGTTTCCATGGATAATAATGTAAAAGATTCTAAGACAAGCTAGGTATGGGTTATACCTTTGATTTAAGCTCCTAATCAAGATGATCTAGCAAGGCTTTGTTGAGCTTTGGATTTTTTTCTTCTACTTCTTCCTACTTCAGCCGAGAGCTCCTCTTCAAGGGGGATTTTTGCTTGATTTTTGATTTTTTGTGTTATGTTAATATTTAGCTTGGCTACTTGACTTATCAAAGGGGCAAGTCAACAATAGTCTTCTTTTGACTTTAGTCAAGCACACTAGCTTCCTTAATACACTAATTAACACAAGTGTTCTAAATTTTATTAATTTCTTTTATAAAATTTCGGCCCTTATTTATAATTTAGGTAGTGATTTGATTTTTCATTTTCGTAACGATCCGCTATGATGAGTTTAATAACTATTAGTCATTCCGGGAACTCTAATAATTTGAATACCCACCAAAACATCATTCCTTAATTATTATTCATTATTTACTATTATTTAAACTCTGTCCTATTTATTCGAAAGAGTTCAATTGCGCTTCGTCGGATAAAACATATTATGAAAGTACTACGTATATTACATAGACTAACTTAAAAATACGAACTACAAAATATTTTTGAGTTATGAATCTCTGAATTCTGATGAGATTTACATACACTCATTTGTATCACAATTAATGATACGACTTTGAAACTCTACTTTTTGACACGTAGTTAAGGTGACGCGATCATTTTTACTTATAATGTGAATTTACTATTCATTAAGAAAAGTTTCAAACATTAATGATACGACTTTGAAACTCTACATTTTGACACGTAGTTAAGGTGACGCGATCGTTTTTACTTATAATGCGAATTTACTATTCATTAGTAAAAGTTTCAAAAGTACGGGAAATTAGGAATATTACAGTCTCCCCTCCTTAAAAGGATTTCATCCCAGAATCTAATTTGAAAATAGGTGATGGTACTTTTCTAGCATGGCACTTTCTAATTCCCAAGTTGATTCTTCGATGTTCCGATTCCTCCACAACACTCTTACTAATCTAACGACTTTGTTTCTCATCACTTGTTCCTTTCGATCCATGATCTCCACCGACTGTTCTTCATATGACAAGTCTGGTTGGATTTCCACGTTATCGTACACTATCACGTGTTTGGCATCCGGGTGGTATTGTCGCTGTTAGTAATTGTGCCCTAGAGACAATTACTTTAATATTGTAAGGAAAATATTTTATTATTAAAGATTACGTTTTATTGATTATTATTTATTTATTATGTTTTATTTACGGCGTAATAAATTGAAAGCATAATAAATGTGTAACAGTCCGCCCTTTTCAGGCCGTTAATCTTACAAAATCTAAAACAATTATATTTATTTATCCAAAAACTTTATTACAAAGCTAACTATTACAAAAACGCAGCTAACAATGACAAATCAACAACCAATCTACTCCAAATCTAAGATTCTCGAAATTCGATACACCTCATCTTCCTCTTACATCAAACCTAAAAATTATAAGTAATGAGCTACACAACCCAACAAGTAACCAATCAATCTAACTAGTCGGGCAAAGTAACATGCAATACATATAACAAAACATAATTGTCGATACAATAATTATGCACATAACTTTTCGATACACTTTCATATTCTTATTCGATACATATGATACAGATAACTACATAAACAACAATAATTCAAAATCCATGATCTATGCCACGACCACTACAACCCGGTGATAACGGTCCTAAATTTTCAGAAAATTGTCACTACAACCCAGTGACTCGGTCCTAAGTTCTTATTCTTGTTTTCACAAACCATGGCATAAATTCGAGATCCAAAATTACTGTTGACACACAACATATGTAAGGTAATACATGTCACTTCAAAATATAATCACTTAACCTAAAATTTTATAATCAAATATACACATAATTTTGAAAATACCAGAAAGATCGATCGAAAACTTACCTCAACCTCGCAAACCAAGAATTAACAACATCCTAGAACATATATTCAATCTATAACACCCAATCGAAAATATCACATATTAAAGGTCTCAAACGTCGAATTTCTTCATAACTCCAATTCTTCCCATATCTGTATTTCACCTTTTTGACCCTCTAAACGATGTTTTCTGGAAAAACTTACCTACAAAAATCGTAGATAACGAAAAGATCTTTCAAAAAATTCAAGAATCAACAAATTCTGACTTACGGTGAATTTACTACAAATTTTACAAGATTTCTGAGTTGCGTATAAGAAATCCTACGAATTTTAATAACAAAGACGAACAAAAAGAATCAGATTTGTATCGAGAGAGATTTATAACTATTTAGTTTTGGTGGCTTGAAAAGAATACAAAAGAACGAAGAGATCTCAATCTATATATAGAATTTTAAAACCCTACAACAAAACCTACTACGATTCAAATCCTACCAATATTAAAAAACCCGTTATTCTAATCCAATTTTAATTCCTAATCTCTATCCAATTTTAATTCTTTTTTATTATTATTATTAATCTATTTTATTATTCTAAAAAAATATGGGAAATTACAAACTACCCTTCTTAAAAAGAATTTGGCCCCCAAATTCTCAGAAATCCTATTCTCCAAAAAGACCATAACACGTCTATCTAAAAAGTCACTTATAATCACCCAAACTATCTACAGGTCAAGGCTAAAGCCAGTCTACATGAAAATAACCTAGAGCTCTGATATCAACTGTAACAGCCTGCCCTTTTCGGGCCGTTAATCTTACAAAATCTAAAACAATTATATTTATTAATCCAAAAACTCTATTACAAAGCTAGCTATTACAAAAGCGCAGCTAATAATGACGAATCAACAACCAATCTACTCTAAATCTAAGATCCTCGAAATCCGATACACTTCATCTTCCTCTTACATCAAACCTGAAAATTGTAAGTAATGAGCTACACAGCCCAACAAGTAACCAATCGATCCAACTAGTCGGGCCAAGTAACATGCAATACATATAACAAAATATAATTGTCGATACGATAATTATGCACATAACTTTTCGATACACTTACATATTCTTATTCGATACATATGATACAGATAACCACATAAATAACAATAATTCAAAACCCATGATCTATGCGACGACCACTACAACCCGGTGATAACAATCCTAAATTTTCAGAAAACTGTCACTACAACCCGGTGACTCGGTCCTAAGTTCTTATTCTTATTTTCACAAATCATGGCATAAATCCGAGATCCAAAATTACTGCTGACACACAAAACATGTAAGGTAAGACACCTCACTTCAAAATATAATCACTTAAATCAAAACTTTATAATCAAATATACACATAATTTTGAAAATACCAGAAAGATCTATCGAAAACTTACCTCAACCTCGCAAACTAAGAATTAACAATATCCTAGAACATATATTCAATCCGTAACACCCAATCGAAAATATCACATCTCAAACGTCTCAAACGTCAAATTTCTTCATAACTCCAATTCTGCCCAGATCTGTATTTCACATTTTTGACCTTTTAAAAGACTTTTTCTTGAAAAACGTAACACGAAAATCGTAGAAAACGAAAAGATCTTTCCAAAAAGTCCAGAATCAACAAATTCTGACTTACGGTGAATTTACTACAAATTTTACAAGATTTCTGAGTTGCGTACGAGAAATCCTACGAATTTTAAAAACAAAGACGAACAAAAAGAATCAAATTTGTATCGAGAGAGATTTATAACTGTTTAGTTTTGGTGGCTTGAAAAGAATATAAAAGAACGAGGAGATCTCAATCTATATATAGAGTTTTAAAACCCTACAACAAAACCTACTACGATTCAAATCCTACCAATATTAAAAAACCCGTTATTCTAATCCAATTTTAATTCCTAATCTCTATCCAATTTTAATTCTTTATTATTATTATTATTAATCTATTTTATTATTCTAAAAAAATACGGGATATTACAAAATGTCCTTGGAATTTTGATACATATTATATATCTTTAAGTATGTGACTTAAAAATGAGATTATACGAATAAAATCTTATTCTTAAAATTCCCTAGTCGAGTATTATTATATAAGGACAATAATAATGCAATAAGACTAGTATGTTTGTTGACAGATGACCACATCTCATTGGTCATACGAATAATAATCCAATTTTAGGAGTGATATTATTGGCCTCTTGATTAAGTGAGACTATAAAATGCATGGTCGTACTCAAATGTTGATTTGTTTAATAATCTACCCATTGATCAAGGAAACCCGATTTAAACGTTAAAGAGGATGACACGATACATGCCTCGAGTTTGATCTATAATATAAGGTTAAAAGGATTATATTACATGTAATATTATTCACGAAAGGCTTAATCAAATCAGTGATTTTTTATTATTGCCTGGGTAGCAATGATGTATTACTAGATACCGCTCATTGTTTATAATTTTAATTAGATATTAAAATTGTTGCCAATGTAATAATAACCTACAGGGTCACGCACAAAGAATGCTTAAAAGAGAAATAATTTAAATTATGAATTTAAATTATATAAGTAATTTATTTTATTTATGATATTAATTAAGTATGACTTAATTAATTATATAAAAAGAATAAATGAATTACTTAAACTAATTCTAAAATTAGTAATTAATTAATTAAGTGAGACTTAATTAAATAATTTGGAATTTTGGATTAGTATTAATTATAATTAGATTATAATTAGAAAACTTATTCCTCTCTCTATATAATCTCTTTATGGGCCGATTTAATAGTAAGACACATATTTTATAAAACGCTAGCAGTTTTGAGAAAAGAGGAAGATAGAGAGAGAAAAACAGTTTTCGGGTGCTAGTACACATCAATCATTCATGAAAAGTGTTCGTGTGGATACCGTAGAGCGTAGATCGCATAAGCGGGATACGTGGTAATTAAACAAGATTTGGACCTCCATTAATCTTCCATTGATGAACTATTAAAGCTTTTTAAGGTATTTGTTCTTAATCTCCGAATTAAATTTTTTATTTTCGCAGGGATCCCATGGAAGGTTTCGATTTATATTACGTTTTGTATTTAATTTTTGCATTTTTCCGCTGCGTTTGTGCCTCGAAACCCTTCAATGGCATCAGAGCAACTTGCGAAATATTTTAATTCGGTTATGTGTTTAACAGTTTTTCGATGTATATAAACATGTATAAGATATGCCATGGCTATATGTTGATATACATGTTTTATATGATTTTGAATATATGAAATTCATGTGATGTACAATCATGTGATGATTGTGTGTATTGATATATGTATATGATATGTGTTTGTTCTTATTATGAGAATCGTATTCGATACGAATTCTGAAACGACTTCTGTAGATTTTCTGAAATCTATGTCCATTGTCCGATTTTCACAAACGATATGTTTTTTCTGACTGGAATTGTGTCACTGAGAAATACTGAGAAAGTCAGCTTCGCGTTTGTAAGCCATTTGATGACGTTGCAGACCCCAAAACGGTGATTTATTATTTACTGAAATTTAATTGATTTTCTGAAATTTCAAAATTTATTATATATGATTATATGATATATTTATATAATCTGAGATATATTACATGTGTTATGTGATAACATGGTGGATGGTTATGGCCTAAAGACCCCTAAGATAGTGGTTTTAAATTATGGTTTTTAAATACAACTTGCATGTCGTTTATTCATTGTAATTGTTAATCTCGAATGTAACTCGAGTTCTTGTAATTTCATTAGAATAGATTAATTTATCATTCAATGTAATTGTTCAATTGAGACTTGGAAGCAAGGAAGCTAGGAGGCAATCCAGATGATGGAGCAATGAAGAAGATAAAGACATGTAATAGTGTATTATTTGAAACCATAGATTGACCTTGATAATTCCATTAGCTTGGAAATATCACATAGGATGGGGCCATAACCAAACACGTTTAATTTACGCATAATACATATATGTATATGAATGCATGTGTAGATATCTATGCATTGGAATGATGTATGTATTAGATACGACACCCATGCCATGTCTGCTTAAGAAAGATAAAATCTGTAACGATTCAAGATTTTAAAATTAAATAAACGATCATGAGATTCTTGTGTTTATGAAACACGGTATTAAATATGAATTTTCTTTTTCTGATATGGGGAGATTTTGTCAAAAATGAATTATTATTCATAAGAAAGTTGAGTTTTAAGTGAGACCGCTTGTGACTTCTCCTACGATCTGGAAATCAAACCATTGACGAATATTGAAATATATAATTTGATCAAGGAAAAATTGAAAATCTCTTTATGATGGGATCATGATCGTTAAACAATAAATCCCTAAATAAATATTAAGTTAATAAAGATGCCTTCCAATGTTAATACACATGAAGATCTAGATTGAGAAGGAATGGGTTTGCCAAAGTGAAGTGCTTTTCTCAATCATGGGAAAATGTGATAAGTAAATGTACTTAGTTTATTGAAACGTTGGGTCTAACTTAACAAAATCATTATAATATGATTGTGGGTTTAGAGGCATAGAGTTTGGCGAGATCTATTGGATAAATGTGTATAATGGGTTATTCCACCAAACTTTTCAAGAGTTATATTTGATATAATCGACAAATGTTGTCTACCTAAATCGTCATGTTTTGAGTGTATTAGCCAAAGCTATCTTAAAACATGGATGAAATATGGATCTTGGCTCACTAGAAAGATTTAAAGAAATGTTTCCCGAATTAATAGTTAGGGCTATTAGTTTGATAAAAATAGTGGAAGATATATGGTAATATACCATAATCACTTAAACATAATTAATATTAAATCTGCAATCTAGTTTATTTTATACACTTTAATATTATAGATACAAATGATAAACACAAACAACTTCTCTATACGATCAGTTCTTGAGAAGGAAAAATTGACGAGAAAAAATTTCCTCGACTGACATGGGAGCTTGAGGATCGTCCTCGGGCACCACGATGTTAGTCAAATCTATTCCCCTGCTATTAAAGCTGAGAATGTAACATTTGCAAATAATAATACTTATTGGAAGTAAATTGATATTGCGACGGATGTTTCATGTCTCATGCTTGCAACTATGAGTGCTGAGCTTAAGAAGCAACACGAGCATATAGATGCTTATGAGATGATTAAGCACCCTTAAAGGATATTTGAGGGACAGACTCTTAAAGATATATTTGAGGATTAAAGGGTACTATACAATTACAAGTAGGGAGAGTGAAAGCCGGTTAGACCACATATTCTAAAGACTATAGGGTGTAATGAATACCTTAACATTTTGGGTTTCCAGATTGGTCTAGAGGCTTACCTAGATTTGATCTTGCAATCTCTGGACAACAAATATTCTTAGTTTATTATGAACAACAAAATGAATAAGATTGGTGAAACACCTATTGAGTTTCTAAGCATGTTGAGAACTGCTGAAAGCAACATGATAAATGCATGAACTATTACTATAATGATGGTAAACATAGGGAATGCAAAAGGGAAAGAAAAATGGAAAGGCAAGGAGAAGATTTGATCTAGTTTCCTTATAAAACCAAATTCCAATCCTAAAACAGGCTCTAAAGTCTGAATAAGGTGTTGACAAAGAAGACAATTGTCATTTCTATGAAAAATCAGAAAACTGGAAATTAAAATGTCATGCTTGTTTGGAAGATCGGAAGAAGTTGATCAGTAAGGGTCAAGCTTCGAGTATCAGGTTGGAATTAGAATAAAGGTAGTTTCTCTGGTTGAAGGAACTCATTACTTAATTTTAGGCCTACAAGGAAAATTTAGAACTTCATAACTGTTATAACGTGCTTACAATTAGCGGAAACATTATATTAGTTTCTTGTTTGGACAAGAAAGGCTTTTTCATTTTAATTAAATAACAAGGGTTGTTTATTCTATTTCAATGACGAGGCTTATAATGTTGCACTACTAGTTAACAATTTATATATTCTAAAGTGACTCGAATCAAACATTATCATTGGCACTGTCGTTGAGGCCATATTAATGAAAAATGCATTTCCAGAATACATAATGATGCATTCTTGGATAAGTTTGATTATGAATCATATAAAAGGATGTGAATCTTGGTTTATTTGGTAAAATGACTAAAACTCCTTTTACCGGATATGGTGAAAGGGTCACTGAATGAGTATGACTTATACATAGTAATGTATGTTGTCATATGCGTACAATGACAAAAGGTAGCTTTTATTAACTTCATAAAATTTACTAATTATTTTAGTAGATACGGATATATGCATCTTTTGAAAAGTTCAAAAACTATAAAGATGAAGTAGAAAATATCAAAGAAAATGTTTTTTTATTGGAGGGATCACACCTTGTTGGACATGGTGTTATCAATGTTGAGTCAAGGAATCTTCCAATGAGATTCTAGGGCTACGCCCTGGAGACAGATGCTTATACATTTAACCGAGTTCCTACTAAAACGGTTAAAAAGACTCCGTATGAGATATGGACTGAGAAACGTCATAGCATGTCATTTATGAAAATTTGGTGATGTGAGGTGTTTGTGAACCGTCTAACTTCTGACAAGCTAGGATATAAATCAGACAAATGTAACTTTATGGGATACCCAATTAAAACAAAGGGTTATTCATTCTATAATCCTTCCGAGAACAAAGTGTTTGTTGCTCGAATTACAGTGTTCCTTGTAAGAGAAATGCTTTCTAAGAAAGACAGTGAAAGGATAATAGATCTCGATGAAGTTTGAGACCCACATGATAATATTGAACTAATGGAGGAACCTGAGCAGAATGTATAAGAAAAAAAATACTATTTAAGAAACACAGGTTGTTTGTAGGTCTAGTAGGATTCGCCATGAGCTGAGAGATATTATGGATTTCTCTTGACTCAAGATGGTGATGTGATGCTTGTGGACGAAGATGAGCCTCTCACCTACCAAGACGCTATGAACACTCCTGATTCTAAGAGATGGCTGGATGCCATGAAATCTGAGATGTAATCTATGTATACTAATCAAGTATGGACTTTGGTTGATGTTAGGTCCAAAGTGTTGTAGAGGGGGGGGGGGGTGAATACAACTTTTTAAAAGTAATGAGAGAATATACAAATATGTAGGTAATAAATGATGACACAGAATTTCAAGAATATATCTTTATATTCATTGAGGGATTTGCTACAACATTCATAAAAGCATCATGATCAGTTGAACAATAAATACAGCAATTAAAGCTTGATTCAACTGATCATCTCTCTCACTATTATTTTACAGTAAATGCTCTCTCTTGAAATATATCGTAGAAATGCAGAGATGGATAAAAATCAAATACAAATGAAAACAAAGTGCTGCTTTTATAATGTCGTGTAGTCTTGATCTTGTCCTTTTTGTGTACGTGGCCCAATCAGGACTCGACAACAAAAAGTACTTTCCCAACCACTCTGGATCAACCGTTCACAATAAGTCACTTGTCCCTTGAACATTAAATGCTACATATCGACCCGCATCTCGATCTAGGCCTGGACCCATCTCGATCTCGATCTTGGTCGACAATCTCGATCTCGATCTGTGAAAATCTCGATCTCGATCTATGAGAATCTCGATCTCGATCTATGAGAATCTCGATCTCGATCTCGATCTGCCGTGGATCGAGATTTGCCTTGCAATGTTTTTCTTCAATTATCAATCTCGATCCGCATCTCGATCTGCTGTGGATCGACATTTGCCTTAGCAAATATGCACTCATCCAATGTTGACTTTCTTTAGTAACTAATTGTGGATTAACCTTTATAAGCAAGTTTCCCTAGCTTCTTCAATTTCTTTTCCTCACTCAATTCAAATGAGATCTTCTATTACTGACATGAACTTGCCTCCAATGTCCTGACACTTGATGCAATGGTCTGGTTCATAAGTGACTAGTCTTGTAGGGGTTCTTGCTTCTGAATGTCAGTTCTCATTTGTTATTTAAACTTTACATTATCCAGTTGTTGAGATACACCACATGAAATCACTTTGGTCTTCTTGATACTTCTTTGACATTAATTTGATTCTCCATTAGATAAGTTAGGGCATGAGCAATACTGAGATTGAACTTCTTATCACTTAGGCATTCTTGATTAACCAAATTAGTTACTTGTAGTTACCAAGTATCATTACCATTTCTTCAGTTGACTGATTCCATGTGCTTCTTCAGTTTCCCTTGTTTTGCTGTTGTTTTATCTTTTACCTAGTTGAGTTACATAGTAATTAAGTGTTACAAGTTAGTACACCTATGCCTTTCAATCTCCCCCTATTTGATTGTCTAACAATTGTTGGTGTAGGTGCCCTAGAGGCAATACAATGTTTATTTTGATAAACCTTTATGTCAATTGATTATTCAATAAACGTATTTATTATGACTTTAATTACTGCGATATATTTGTTAGCATAATAAATGTCCTTAGAATCATGATACACATTGTATAGTTTAGTACATGACTTGAACTTGAGATTATATAATATATCATATTCTTAAATGTCCCTAGTCGAGTATTATTATTATAGGACAATAATAATACATAAATAGACTAGTATGTTGTTTGACTGATAACCACATCTCATTGGTTATAAGTATGGGGATACTAAAGTCAATACATAGGTACATGTAGGAGTACATGATACTGGACAGACCTACGGTGAGATTCTTCATGTTTAATAAAGTCATAAGAAAGACTCACAGTGATAATGGTGTGATGATCCTTTGACTTGAGATCATTATATTTCTATACGAGGATTAATATACTTTGACTACATTAAAAGTTACCTTTGACCGGGTGATGATAAAAGTGGACATCGGGTATATCATGAGTCGTATGAGAAATATGAATGATAGATAAAGGATTTAACCCTCCTATAATTAGGAGAGATATTATTGGCCTCTTGATTGAGTGAGACTATAAAATGCATGGCCGTGCTCAAATAATGATTTGTTTTCATAGTCTACTCATGGATCAAGTAAACCCGGATTAAATGTTGAAGAGGATGACTAAATACATGCCTCGAGTTTAATCTATAATATATATGGTTAAAGAGATTATATTACACTGAAACATTAATCACGAAAGGTTTTATCGAATCACGATTTAATTATTATTTAATTGGGTAGCAATGATGTATTACTAGATACCGCTCATTATTTATAATTTTATTGGAGAATAAAATTATTGCTAATTAAATAATAGCCTATAGGGTCACACACATAGAGTACTTAAATGAATAATTAATTTAAATTATAGATTTAAATTAATTGATGATTATTTGAATTTTATTATATTAATTAAGTGAGACTTAATTAATTGAAATAATATAAATTCGAATTTGAATTCTGCCATTAATAATTAAGTGTGACTTAGTTATTAATTAAATAATAAAATTCGGTTTTATTATTTAATTCTAAACCTACATGGGTTAGGCTTTGCTGTTATGGGTTGCTATTATGAGCCTATTAACCAACCATTATAAATAGATAATGTTGGGTTAATAAGGATTACGTTTTTGAGAAAAACAAAACCCTAGCAGCAGCAAAGGCAGAGAGAAAAGGCAGAATTCGAAATCATCAAAGGAGGCTAGTACATCCATTCCGTAATCAAGATCGTGAGACGTTCTTGAAGGTGCTCGTGTGGATACCATAGAGGTGTTTTCGAGAGGAAGACACAAGTCGTGAAAGCTAGGATCTCCGTTGAGTTCGTGAAAATCAAGACCAAGTAAAGGTATGATTCCATTTCACAATAATCAGTCCGCTTATACATGATCCTGCGTTTAGGGTTCCGAAATTTTCGTTATATTTACGTTTAATCCGCTGCGTTCTATGCCTCGGAACCCAACAACAATTACAACCAAATTCACAATGAGGATAACTCAACTAACCAGAGACTGAAAAAGATAAAATAACATTCATAAAAGATCATGTCAACTTGTATAATGCTTGGCTTGATTAACTAGCTTCATGTCTATTACTGATACTTCAAGTGCCAAAATTGGACACCTGTTGGCTCGATCAAATGGCTTCATGCTCTTCTAGAGATTTTCTCTAAGTACTTAAGAGCACGGTCCACTCAATCTTCAATTATCCTTCTGAAGTCCTTTTAGCAGTATTACCACTGCCGAACTTCGCGAAATAATTGACGCCTAATATAAACCAGTTTCAAGACACTTAGCTAAATAACTTCTACCTTACACTACACAAGAAAACAGATAATATACTTACAATGCAGGAAAACAAGAAAACAAATTACAACGCAAAGAAACATTACAAGCATAATACATTAAAACTTCGATTTCTTGCGCTCCTCTTCCTCACGAGCTTTCTTCTTGGCTGCTTTTTCTTTCTTCATGAACTCAGGGTTGCAGACTTCATCCATCCTTTTCTTGAGAAGATTAAGTCCTTCCGCTTCCACATGATTTCTGATCTTGTAGTCTCGAAACAACCTCAACCACCACTCAACCATACTGCGAGTGTTAGTGTAGGTGCCCTAGAGGCAATACAATAGACCTTTATGTCATTTAATTATTCAATAAACATATTTATTATGACTTTAATTACTGCGATATATTTGTTAGCATAATAAATGTCCTTAGAATCATGATACACATTGTATAGTTTAGTACATGACTTGAACTTGAGATTATATAATAGATCATATTCTTAAATGTCCCTAGTCGAGTATTATTATTATAGGACAATAATAATACATAAATAGACTAGTATGTTATTTGACTGATAACCACATCTCATTGGTTATAAGTATGGGGATACTAAAGTCAACAAATAGGTACATGCAGGAGTACATGGTACTGGACAGACCCACAGTAAGATTCTTCATGTTTAATAAAGTCATAAGAAAGACTCACAGTGATAATGGTGTAATGATCCTCTGACTTGAGATCATTATATTTCTGTACGAGGATTAATATACTTTGACTACATTAAAAGTTACCTTTGACCGGGTAATGATAAAAGTGGACATCGGGTATATCATGAGTCGTATGAGAAATATGAATGATAGATAAAGGATTTAACCATCCTATAATTAGGAGAGATATTATTGGCCTCTTGATTGAGTGAGACTATAAAATGCATGGCCGTGCTCAAATAATGATTTGTTTTCATAGTCTACTCATGGATCAAGTAAACCCGGATTAAATGTTGAAGAGGATGACTAAATACATGCCTCGAGTTTAATCTATAATATCTATGGTTAAAAGGATTATATTACACGGAAACATTAATCATGAAAGGTTTTATCGAATCACGATTTAATTATTATTTAATTGGGTAGCAATGATGTATTACTAGATACCGCTCATTGTTTATAATTTTATTGGAGAATAAAATTATTGCTAATTAAATAATAGCCTATAGGGTCACACACATAGAGCACTTCAAGGAATAGTTAATTTAAATTATAGATTTAAATTAATTGATGATTATTTGAATTTTATTATATTAATTAAGTGAGACTTAATTAATTGAAATAATATAATTCGAATTTGAATTCTGCCCTTAATAATTAAGTATGACTTAGTTATTAATTAAATAATAGAAATTCGGTTTTTATTATTTAATCCTAAACCTACATGGGTTAGGCTTTGCTGTTATGGGTTGCTGATTGGGCCTCTTCACCAGCATTATAAATAGATAATGATAGGGTTAAAAGGGATTACGTTTTTGATAAGAAAAACCATAGAGGCAGCAGCTACACAGCAATAAGGCAGAGAAGAGCTAATTCGAAATCATCAAAGGAGGCTAGTACATCCATTCCGTAATCAAGATCGTGAGACGTTCTTGAAAGTGCTCGTATGGATACCATAGAGGTGTTTTCGAGAAGAAGACACAAGTCGTGAAAGCTAGGATCTCCGTTGAGTTCGTAGAAGTCAAGACCAAGAAAAGGTATGATTCCGTTTCACAATAATCAGTCCGAACTTATACATGATCCTGCGTTTAGGGTTCCGAATTTTTGTTATATTTACATTTAATCCGCTGCGTTTTATGCCTCGGAACCCAACAATGGTATCAGAGCTACGTGTATAAGGGACTGATTTGGTTACGTGTTTTATGTATTTGATGCATACATGCCTGGTTTGGTGACTACTATGCCATGTTACTGCTTTGTCATAATCTGTTATGCCACTGCCATGCCACTGCTTTGTTACTGCCATGCCTGTTTGAGACTGTCATGCTACTGCAATGTTATAATCTGTTATGACATGATATGTATGATTAAAAATTGTTATATGAATGAGGGTCAGTTTGTATAGTGATATAAACTGGTGGACAGATTGTGTTGGACATGATTTGTTAACTGGGATATGATAAGTATGTATATGATACATGCTTTTGAAACTGCATAAGTTGCAGTGGGGAAAAAGGCCAACAGATATGATCTGTAGTTCAGAAATTGATGATTTCTGAATAGGACTGGTCTTCGAAAATAAAAAAAAATCTGATTTCGAGCTGACCTGTCAGCTCGACCCCAGCCCGGGGCTGCTGCCCCCGGACCCCGCCAGGGGCTGCCGCCCCGGACCCCCGTATTATTTTTTTGTTGTGTACTTGAGCATGGTGCTGGTTATGGCCTTTGGACCCCTAGATTAATGGTTTTTGGTTTTATAAATACGACTTGCATGTCGTTTTCTTCATTCTTGTAATTGTTTAACCTCGAATGTAACTCGAGTTTTCTTATGTAAGTACATTAGTATAGGTTGTATTCAATTATTCCATGTAATGTACTTGAAGATTGAAGGATGATCCAAGAAGAGGAACAAGCACCCATGGATACAAGAAGAATGAAGACATGTAATTGTATTTATATTTTACCACCATAGATTGACTTTGATCCTTTCATTAGCTCGAAAGGATCACATAGGAAAGGGGCCATAACCAAGCACGTTTACATACTGCACTTGACATATTGATGTATGAATGTATGTGTAGAGTAGAAGATGCATGCTTTAATTAGATTAATGATGTATGCATGTATTAGATACGACACCCATGCCATGCTTGCCATGCTAAACAAGATAAAATCTGTAACGATTTAAGATTTTAAAATTAACAAACGATCATGAGATTCTTGTGTTTATGAAATATGGATTTTTAAAACACGGAATTGAATATGGATTTTGATATCTATAATTGGGATTTTCTGACAAAAACGGATATGCGTATTCGTAAGGCTGATGGGTTTTAAGTGTGACCACTGGTATCCTCCATCTACCTGGGAAATGAACAATTTAAGATGTCAATTTGAAATATTTAGTTTAAGGAAAAATTGAGGATCTCTTCATGATGTGATCATGATCGTCATAAATTTTAATAAACCCCTTAATAAAATATTAAGTTTTAATCGGATGCTTTCCAATGAATGAACACTCATCGAATCCTAGATCGATTAGGGGAAAGACTGTCAGTGGCAGGGGACTCCTATCTATCATGGTGAGATGCGACGAATATAAACGGTTATATTCGGCCGCTGTATCATTGGGTCAAACTTAACTGAGTCGTCATAATAAGGTGAAAGCAAATGGTTATATTCAACCATTATGAACTTAGAAGCATAGAGTTTGGTTAAAAATCTATTAGATAGATAAGATCAATCGTTGCTCACCAAACTATCCAAGAATTATATATGATATAATTGACAACTGTTGTCTACCTAAATAATCATTTTTAAGGACTTCCAGTGGTTGTCTTTGGACATGACGAAATATGGATCTTGGCTCACTAGAAAGAATTATGGGATATACTTTCTAAATTAATAGTAAGGGCTATTGATTTGATAAAAATAGTGGGAGATATATTATGAATGTATCATAATCATTTGAACATAATAAATAACTCAGACAATCTAATGTTTATTTTGTGCTTTTAACATTGTAGATACCAAGTAATGGCAAACAACACAAATACACTATCCGTACGATCAGTGCTTGAGAAGGATAAGCTGACAGGAGGAAACAACTTCCTAGACTGACAGAGGAATTTGAAGATTGTCCTCAGGCAGGAGCGCAAGCTTCATGTCATTGATATTCCTCCGGCAGGTCCCCTTCCTGAGGGCGCTACTGTTGAGGAACGAGCGGCCCACACAAAGGATGAGAATGATGCAACTGATGTTGCATGTCTTATGTTGGCAACTATGAGTGCTGAGCTTCAAAGACAGCATGTGCATATGGATGCATATACTATCTATGAGCACTTGCAAAGCATGTTTGCAAGCCAAACTCGTCAAGAAAGGTTCAACACGAGTAAGTCACTCTTTAATTGCAAACAAGGGGCAAGTGAACCAGTTGGCCCACATGTTCTGAAGATGATTGGTTACATTGAGTACCTTGAAACTTTGGGTTTCCCGATTATTCAGGAAATTGGTATTGACCTAATCATGAATTCTTTGAACAACAAATTCACCCAGTTTATCATAAACTACAATATGAATGAATTTGACAAAACACCTACTAAATTGTTGGCTATGTTGAGAACATATGAGACCAACATGAAGACGGTTGAACCTGCTCCCATACTGATGGTGGGCAATAAAGGTAAGGCCAAAAGGAAAGGCAAGTGGAAGGGTAAGAAGAAGACAGGTTCTGATTCTACACCCAAGCCAAAGTCAGGTCCTAAACAGGCTTTAAAGCCTAAAGGTGGGGTCGCTAAGGGTGAATGTCACTACTGTAAGAAAACTGGTCACTGGAAGAGAAACTGTTCAGTTTACTTGGAGGATCTGAAGAAGAAGAGGGCTGAGCAAGCTTCTACTTCAGGTATATATGTTATAGAAGTCAATCTATCTATTTCTACATCTTGGGTATTGGATACTGAATGTGCTTCTGACATTTGTATAAATGTGCAGGAAATGCAGAGAAGTAGGACATTGGCAAAAGGAGAAATGGACCTACGAGTTGCCAATGGAGCAAGAGTTGCTGCTTTAGCTGTAGGAACATATTATTTATCTTTGCCCTCTGGGCTAGTTTTAGAACTGGAAAATTGTTATTACGTGCATGCGATTCGCAGAAACATTATTTATGTTTCTTGTTTGGACAAGAAAGGTTTTTCGTTTACAATAAAGAACAACAGTTGCTCTTTTGCTTTGAATGATTTAACCTATGGTGTTGCGCGTTTGTTTAATGGTTTATATGTTCTTGACTTAGATAATCCTGTCTGTAATATAGAAAACAAACGACTTAAAGTTAATGACTCAAATCAAACATACCTCTGGCATTGTCGTCTAGGCCATATAAATGAGAAACGCATATCCAAATTACATAAGGATGGATATTTGGATAAGTTTGATTTTGAATCATACCAAGAATGTGAATCTTGTTTGCTTGGTAAAATGACTAAAGCCCCTTTCACTGGTAAAGGTCAAAGGGCCACTGAACGTCTGGAGCTAATACATAGTGATGTATGCGGCCCAATGCGTGTGATGGCTAGAGGAGGCTACTACTACTTCATAACATTTACTGATGATTTCAGTAGATATGGATATGTATATCTTATGAAGAATAAATCCGATTCTTTTGAAAAGTTCAAAGAATACAAGGCTGAAGTAGAGAAGCAAATT
This sequence comes from Oenanthe sinensis, assembly GCA_028671895.1. Classification (NCBI taxonomy): domain Eukaryota; kingdom Viridiplantae; phylum Streptophyta; class Magnoliopsida; order Apiales; family Apiaceae; genus Oenanthe; species Oenanthe sinensis. The sequence continues at coordinate 19,358,950 of CM053807.1, forward strand.
GGCGGAGGCACAAGTATTAAAATCTTACGATCTGATCGTGGTGGAGAATACTTGAGCACAGAATTTAAAGATTATTTAAAGGAGTGTGGTATTGTATCACAACTCACTCCACCAGGTACACCTCAATGGAATGGAGTTTCAGAGAGGAGAAATCGCACCTTGTTGGACATGGTGCGATCGATGATGAGTCATGCAGATCTTCCAATTAGTTTCTGGGGTTATGCTCTAGAAACAGCAGCTTTCACACTTAACCGTGTTCCTACTAAGAAGGTTCAAAAGACTCCATATGAGATATGGGAGAAGAAACGGTCAGGCATGAACTTTATGAAAGTTTGGGGATGCAAGGCGTTTGTGAAGCGTCAAGTATCTGACAAGCTTGGACCTAAATCTGAAGAGTGCAATTTTGTGGGATACCCTAAAGAAACAAAGGCGTATTATTTTTATAGTCCTTCTGAGCAGAAGGTGTTTATTGCTCGAGACGTTGTTTTCATGGAAAGAGATTTTGTTTCTAAAAGAAACAGTGGGAGAACTATAGACCTCGATGAAGATCGAGAACCAGAAAATAGCATTGAACCTGAAGTGGAACAGGAGCAGGATAATGATAATGCTCAACAAACACAGGTTGTTCGTAGAACTAGTAGAATTCTCCATGAGCCAGAGAGATATGGATTTCTCTTGACTCAATGTGGTGATTTGATGCTCATAGATGAAGATGAGCCTCTCACATACCAAGATGCTATGAACAGTCCAGACTCTAAGAGATGGCTAGAAGCTATGAAATCCGAGATGGATTCCATGTACGAAAACCGAGTATGGACTTTGGTTGATCCACTTGAAGGGGTAAACCCATAGGGTGCAAATGGGTTTTCAAGAAGAAAACTGACATGGATGGAAATGTTCAGACCTATAAAGCAAGGCTGGTTGCAAAAGGTTTCAAACAAATTCATGGTATTGACTATGATGAAACTTTCTCACCAGTGGCTATGGTCAAGTCCATAAGGATTTTGCTTGCTATTGCAGCATTCCATGATTATTAAATCTGGCAAATGGATGTCAAAACAGCCTTCCTTAATGGAAGCCTTGAAGAGGATGTGGATGTGTACATGACACAACCTGAAGGTTTTGTCGATCCAAGGAATGTTAGCAAGGTATGTAAATTATGTCGATCCATTTATGGATTGAAGCAAGCCTCTAGGAGATGGAACATCCGTTTTGATGAAACAGTCAAAGAGTATGGCTTTGTTCAAAACGAAGATGAACCTTGTGTTTACAAGAAGGTTAGTGAGAGCCATGTGGCATTCATAGTACTGTATGTTGATGACATACTACTAATGGGGAATGACATACCTTCTCTCAAGGCTGTTAAGATTTGGTTAGGGAGCAACTTCTCTATGAAAGACTTAGGTGAAGCATCCTACATTCTAGGAATGAGGATCTATAGGGATAGATCTAGAAGGATGATCGGTCTAAGTCAGAGTACATACATCGATAAGGTTTTGCATCGTTTTGGTATGCAAAATGCAAAAAGGGGATATATCCCCGTGTCTCAAGGGATAACGATCTCTAAAGAACAGTGTCCGAAATCATTGGATGAGAAGGACCACATGAGTAAGGTTCCATATGCCTCAGCAATTGGATCCATCATGTATGCAATGATATGTACTCGCCCAGATGTTTCGTATGCTTTAAGCATGACGAGCAGATACCAATCTAATCCAGGTGAAGGTCACTGGACGGCTGTCAAGAATATTCTAAAGTACTTGAAAGGGACTAAAGATTCATTCTTGGTGTATGGAGGAGAGGGGAAACTAGTTGTAAAGGGTTACACTGATGCAAGTTTCCAAACAGACAGGGATGATACTGTATCACAGTCTGGTTTTGTGTTTTGTCTAAACGGAGGTGCTGTAAGTTGGAAGAGTTCAAAGCAAGAAACAGTAGCTGATTCTACAATGGAGGCTGAGTACATTGCAGCTTGTGAAGCGGCTAAGGAAGCTGTTTGGATTAGAAAATTCTTTACTGATTTGGGAGTGGTTCCATCGATCACAGATCCCATTGATCTATACTGCGATAATAATGGAGCCATTGCACAGGCTAAAGAACCTAGATCACACTCCCGAACCAAACACATACTCAGGAGATATCACCTCATTCGAGAGATTAATGAAAGGGGTGACATACACATATGTAAAGTGCACATAAATGATAACATTGCAGACCCACTGACCAAAGGCTTGTCGTAGACGAAGCATGACGGTCATACTAGTTCCATGGGTATTAGATACATGGGTGATTGGCTCTAGTGCAAGTGGGAGATTGTTAGTGTAGGTGCCCTAGAGGCAATACAATAGACCTTTATGTCATTTGATTATTCAATAAACAAATTTATTATGACTTTAATTACTGCGATATATTTGTTAGCATAATAAATGTCCTTAGAATCATGATACAAATTGTATAGTTTAGTGCATGACTTGAACTTGAGATTATATAATAGATCATATTCTTAAATGTCCCTAGTCGAGTATTATTATTATAGGACAATAATAATACATAAATAGACTAGTATGTTGTTTGACTGATAACCACATCTCATTGGTTATAAGTATGGGGATACTAAAGTCAACACATAGGTACATGCAGGAGTACATGGTACTGGACAGACCCACAGTGAGATTCTTCATGTTTAATAAAGTCATAAGAAAGACTCACAGTGATAATGGTGTAATGATCCTCTGACTTGAGATCATTATATTTCTGTACGAGGATTAATATACTTTGACTACATTAAAAGTTACCTTTGACCGGGTAATGATAAAAGTGGACATCGGGTATATCATGAGTCGTATGAGAAATATGAATGATAGATAAAGGATTTAACCCTCCTATAATTAGGAGAGATATTATTGGCCTCTTGATTGAGTGAGACTATAAAATGCATGGCCGTGCTCAAATAATGATTTGTTTTCATAGTCTACTCATGGATCAAGTAAACCCGGATTAAATGTTGAAGAGGATGACTAAATACATGCCTCGAGTTTAATCTATAATATATATGGTTAAAAGGATTATATTACACGGAAATATTAATCATGAAAGGTTTTATCGAATCACGATTTAATTATTATTTAATTGGGTAGCAATGATGTATTACTAGATACCGCTCATTGTTTATAATTTTATTGGAGAATAAAATTATTGCTAATTAAATAATAGCCTATAGGGTCATACACATATAGCACTTCAAGGAATAGTTAATTTAAATTATAGATTTAAATTAATTGATGATTATTTGAATTTTATTATATTAATTAAGTGAGACTTAATTAATTGAAATAATATAATTCGAATTTGAATTCTGCCCTTAATAATTAAGTATGACTTAGTTATTAATTAAATAATAGAAATTCGGTTTTTATTATTTAATCCTAAACCTACATGGGTTAGGCTTTGCTGTTATGGGTTGCTGATTGGGCCTCTTAACCAGCATTATAAATAGATAATGATAGGGTTAAGAGGGATTACGTTTTTGATAAGAAAAACCCTAGAGGCAGCAGCTACACAGCAATAAGGCAGAGAAGAGCTAATTCGAAATCATCAAAGGAGGCTAGTACATCCATTCCGTAATCAAGATCGTGAGACGTTCTTAAAGGTGCTCGTGTGGATACCATAGAGGTGTTTTCGAGAAGAAGACACAAGTCGTGAAAGCTAGGATCTCCGTTGAGTTCGTAGAAGTCAAGACCAAGCAAATGTATGATTCCGTTTCACAATAATCAGTCCGAACTTATACATGATCTTGCGTTTAGGGTTCCGAATTTTTGTTATATTTACGTTTAATCCGCTGCGTTTTATGCCTCGGAACCCAACAACGAGTGGTAAGCTTCGTGGGAATGTCTTCAAACCTCAGCTTAGTGACTTTGTCAGGATACCCCTTTTCGCCTTTCTTCCTTATGACCAGCTGCTTAGGGTATCCAATGACAATAGCGGTGGTGCATTGCTGTAGCCTCTGAATGTCAAGCTGTTGTCTTCTCCTACAGAAGTTATCAAACGTGACCCTTAGATAATCCTGATCAAACTCGTCAACATCATCCATCTCATCAATCAATTCTCTTATGATACACAGTGTTTCATGACTGTGTTCTGCAAAGATGTCGTACTTGATCTCAATGACGGTTTCCAACTGATGCTTGTCTGTATAGATCAGCAGATCATTCTCATTCTCAGCTTTGCTTTTGACAAACTTGACATTTGCACCAACCACTGTGTGACGCCCCGAGATCCGGGGTCGAGGATCTGGGCCATCACGGTCTCTTTTTCCAATTATTAACACTTTACACTTAAATCACAATTAAAATCCTTTACCTGCAGTGACCCCACATCTCGTATACACACAATGATTATAGTCTCAGAACGGCATTAATAAATAGTAGTCATAACATCCATCAGAGTGTAAATTATTACAACGCCAAAAAGAGAAAGCACTAGACTTATGAAATCAATATAGTTTCTATCTGAAACAATATTGTCCACTTACCGTTTGTTCTTGTTAATAAATTTACATAAGTCGTACTTATAAATTAGGCGTATAAAAAACAACTGCATTCCTATCCTACTCTTGTTCCCTACCTGCGGTAGAGTGGAGGAGAAGAGCCTACGGAATGTGCGCGCGTTTCCCACGCGCTTCCTTGCCGTGCGCCTCATGCGCGGCATTCTGCGAACCTGTTGTGTTGTGATATATAAACAAAGCAAGGGTGAGCAATATAGCCCAGCAAAAATATTTAAAACTGCAATATACTCTTTTAGTCATCGTTTAAAACCGCAATATTATGCACATTGTATGTACCTTACGAGTTTGCAAAATAAACTTTTTGTCAAAGAAGTTTGAATGAGTACAAAGATCTCAACATATCAACCACTGACAACACCCTCGGTAAATCAGCTCATAGGCTTTCATTACGATGTTGCAGCACAATTCCAATTGGAAGATGGGACTGTATCTGGAGCCTTTCACCACGCTACTACCGTACGCACACGATGATCAGTCGCATCATACGGAAGCTCTTGTTGTTTCTCTACATGTAGAAGGGGGAGCCGACGGAAATACCTCCGACCTTGGTAATCACCCTAGACCGCATATGGGCCAAAGTGCTGGACCGTGCGTCACTCGGCCTCTTACGCTATGATGGACTGTGCCGCACACAAGCCTCTTACACTTATATCTCCTAGTTCACTGGAATAATCTATAACCTGGAACTGGAATTTAATCCTAGTTCCCCAAGTATATAATACTTGTTAATAGATTCACCCAACTCTGAATGGGTACTGCCAGAATAATCGGGGCAGTCCTTTCACCACAAAGGTGTATTGGCCTCTGCCAACTGATGTCCTTTATCAAGGAATAAAAAAATCATTTAAAACCATGACCCGGGAGTTAGTCAGAAAATCTCTTTGATTTTGATAAGTTGGAAACCCTACTACAGTAGGCCGGCGATGTCAAAACATAACTGTTTTTTTGAAAACGTAGATCATCTTTTACTTCGTAGACCTCGTTCCCTATTTTTGATAAGTTCGAGACTATTTTATTCTTATTAAAAGAATAAATATAATATAAATAAATATTAGGGAACCCTCACTATTTTTAAATAATTTTTCTGAAGGTCAAAACATTTTTAAATAATTATCAAAGGCCTCCATTAATTTTTAAATCTATTTAGAATATTTAGTAAATATTCAAATAATATTTATTAAATAATTAATCAATTAATAAACCCTTTTAAAATGAATATTCAAAATAATATTCATTAATTAAATAAATATTCAAATTATATTTATTAATTGATAAACAGTTAATAAGTTCTTTTTAAATGAATTTTCGAAATAATATTCATTAATTAAATAAGTATTCATATAATATTTATTAATTGATAAACAATTAATAAAATCTTTTTTAAATGAATATTTAAAATAATATTCATTTATTAAATATATATTCGAATGATATTTACTAACTCCATTTAATTCTTTTATTAAAAGAATATCCAAAACATATTTATTGGAATATTTATAATCGTTATTTTAAAATAATCTGCCCCCGGCATCTCCCGGATTACAACAGTATTTAAAATAACTCTCCAACTCCCGGTCTATATTCGAAAATACGAATACCCGCTCTACTCCTACAGCTTTTATACATACCGGCTTATATCTATAATACCTTATAGCATATAAGCCAAAACATTTATGACTACTCTAAATCATAATTCAATCATCTCGTATTTTAAATCAACAGTTATATCACAACAACAACAGTTTTCTACACAACAATAGTATATCATGTACATCAAGTACAGGTTTCGAAAACTTGCCTGGTGTCCTTAGAGCGTTTGGGTTTCGCGAGTTTGTCGGGCGATCTATATGATAAAACGGAACGCATTATCAGTTACTCGAGTAACTCAACTATTGTTCAAATACGTACGTTTAAATCGACTCTCCGACATATCTTAGACGACTCATTTAAGACCCGCTCTAGTCTAAGGGTACATGTTAATCATTTAGGTCAAGCACTTAGTTTATGACCCAATCTCAACCTCCACTTTACTTAGTCAATTCATAAATCACTTTTCAAGTAAATACCTAATGAGCCTCACTTGCACCTCCTTGGCTTCAATATTTTTATAAAATCGAATATTCAACAACCGCTCATAATATTTTACAGGGACCTTACCAACTGTCAAATCTAGTTAACATCCAAATTTCATGATTTTTGGCAACTGTTAAAGGGTCCATTTATATTTTCAAAGGTAGTAATTCGCAGCAGTTTTTGTCATTTTAGTCACCTCCACTAAAACTAGCTTTTCTCTTAAACCGTAAGTCGGAATAACATGATTCAAGCGTCAAAACAAACTATGAACCAAGATCTATGTAACCATGGTCAGTGGTGATGAGGTCCAGTGACTTTTCATTTCGGGGTTATAGATCAAAATAAGTCTAGAAACAAACGGACATTACGACGGCTATAAACGTAACGTTTTCCGGATTCACTCAAGTGAAATCCATTCACAAACAATCCCAAACATTAACATGCTACTATGGTCATACCATTTAAATACTCATTTCATAAGCCTCAACCAACACCAAAAAGGCAACATTATCCAACCACACAAACATCATGCTAGCTAAACATCAACATAGCCATGCTTTTACATCTACTAACTTCTCATATATGTCACTCAAGTTAACACAAGGATGGATGATGTTCATACCTTCTTGAAGCTTGTAAACACTTAACTAGGGTCTAAGATCCTTGAGAGATGCTTGTCTTAGCCTTAAGAGTCTTGATCTTACAAGAAACATCAAGAACAAAATTAGTGTAACTTACATTTTACTATTCATGTTCATCTTTGAACATTTATTTAACTATGAAATACTCAATGGATGAGCTTCAAATTTTGACCATACCTTAGTTATCACTTGAAGGATTTATGGTTAAATTCCTAGGATTTATGGAGGAGAAGAACTTCACTTTGAAAAATTAATTTCCCTTCTATCTTAAAACTGCCGAATGGAAGAGGAAGAGAAATGGAGAGATTTTTCTTGCTACTAGCTTGCTTGGTTACTTTATGATCCTTGTGATAATTGAAAGGCCAAGTATAGCATGCTAGAGTTGGCTAAGAAGCATGGTTGGAGTGTACTTTCTCCATGATTTAGGGAACTATGTCTTGCTTGGTTACACATTTAGTTAGTTTATCACCAATCTAGTTACTTGGCCAACTAACTCACTTGGTTGCCACCCACTTCTAGTTGCATGGTTTTTTGGTGCAATAACTTGTTAACTCAAGATTTAACCACTTAATCCTTTTTGGCTAAAGCACGATTAGTGTTAAAAGCGTTCTAGCTTTACTAACTTCGTAATATGAATATTACTATTCACAATACCTTAACCCATCTAGGATCATAATTTCTTTGGCTCATAATCTTTTGGTTATCACATAATCTTCGTATACCTCAATACTTCGTAAATTACGAAACAATTAGCAGAAGTGAAAATTCTAGAATTCTGACGCTATTTACATTCACTTATTTGCTTCGTACTACCATAATATATCCTTGGATTTATAATCCCCCATCATTTATATAGTGTGGGCTAAAAAGTTTTTCATAAATCTGGATAATCACTATTCATTCATGCTTCAAATGGTTACAAAAATTCGGGTTATTACACACTGCACTAGCTTCCTCCCTTATTTCTCCTTCTTCAGGAATGTCTAATCTTGGATCTCCGTATCTCTGCACATACTCCTTTATTGCCTCTTCTTGCTGCTCGAATGCATAGTCTTCAGGCTCCTTCTTAACCACTGGTAATTTGGCTTCAGGCAACTTGTATCTAACATCTTGCCTTCTTATCAACTTCTCCAAGTCCTTTGCCACCAGCTTCTTTTCCTTTGTTAGAAAACCCTTTGAGAGGACTAGCTTTGCAACTGCCTTCAGTACATTTCCGCTCGGGGTCAGTTTCGAGTCATACAGATTTACGATCCTCAAGACCTTGTCATGGACGTATCTGATCTGGTAGGGATTTAGAATAATGTCAACCCCTCTGTCTTCATCCATCTTCAACAATTTCTCCTTAAACAACACTCCAGTCTTGATAGAGGTGTCTACCTTGTGAGCGAATTCTACCAGTTCACTTGCACCCCTTGCATGGAAGAAAGCTTCATCGACCATACACGGCTCGATTCTTGTTATGGGTGTCCAAGTAATCATCAAATTCCATGCCTTCTCCTTGAATATGACTTGTACGGAGGTGCATCCCTGTCTTATACAGTTTAGATAGTTCAGCAGCCCAGGGTTTAGATTTTCTAGCTTATGGAGAAGGAAACTCAATCTTTCTAAGTCAGGAGCATATGCTCTTGGTCCAGCTAAGGCTTCTCTAGCCTTGTCCCACTCGGGACTTTCCCTCCTTATGTCAGCCTGGACCTTAGGATCTTTGATCTTTTTCATTTCATACTCATGCTGAGTTTTCTGAGCCGCTCTCTTCTCCTTTACCATTAGTTCCTTTTCCACTATTCCTTGAAGCACTTCTTCATTCACTCTTTTTCTGGCTTCCCTGAAAATCTCTTCTTGCATCTCCGCTTCTTTCACTACTTCATCAACTTCTTCTTCTGACACATGCTCGTCAGCAACCGAGTGGTCTCCTGCATCACCTGCAACTCCTACGCCGGATCCGCCAGGATTTAGACCTCTTTCTTGTTCCCACTCTTTTTCCCGTTGCTCGAGTCTCGACCTCCTTGCCACTAAGGCTTCTACATCCATCTCGTCATCATCAGAATCTTCAATAAAGTTTCCCATAAATACATCGACGAGAGGTGTTTCTTTCTCAGCTTCTTCTTCAACTACCATCTTCTGCTTGCCTTTGTCCTTAAGAGCCGGTTGAGCCTCCTCCACCTTTTCACCTGATTTGTTTGAGGACTCGATCACCGGACCCTTACTAGTCAGCTTTTTCAGACCCTGATCCTCCTTCTCCCCCTTAGGTGGGTTATCCTAATTAGGAGCATCATCATCATTTTTGTCGACACCACCACCACCGGTTGAAGGACCAGGTCCAGCCCTGTTACGTCCAAAGACAGCATCAAGTAGTTCATTCAGCTTCGTCCAGACCTGAGACATGCCATGAGTGACATCATCGACTGACCGCCCAACCTCCACCTGTACCAATCCAAGATTGTTTATCTTTTCAATCATTTGATTTTGAACGGCAATCAGGTTCTCCATGTACTGAGCTCCGACCTCCAATCTTCCAGAGTAAGAAGAGACAGCAGCAGTAACACCAGAAACTCTAGCCTCCACCTTCTTCACTAGATCCTGCAATTTAGGGGACGGTGTTTGGCTTGGGTTAAACTGTTTACTCTCGCCGGGTTCTGTTTCACTCAAGATCCCTAAAGAGAAGGGATCTACTCTCCCTGTCTCTCCCTCGTGTTTAGAGCCTAACAGTACTAGAGCCTCATCTACTAGTCGCTGGGGACTAGCGGTGAGTTGGTCGGCGATATCGGTCAGTGAGACTGAACCTTTAAGCGCTGTGTCTACGTTAGGAGATGGCGTTATGACCATGTCATCCCCTTGTTCACCAAGAACCTTTTCTGGTTCGCTGGTCTGTTCTGGAGGCGTAGACACACCAGTCACCAGATGTCGTTGCTCTGCGAGCAACTTGTTTTCTGATTCAGATGAGGAAGAGTCATCCGTACTGGATTCGACAGACTCTTCCACATATAAACTTCCTGAGATCCTAGCATCAGAAGGGCTAGTCTCAGTTTGCCATTCCTCTTCCGAGAAATTGCTCAAAGAGCCCTGAGCGGACAACTCAAGGGAGGTAGGGCCAGCTCCTATTGGCTGTTGAGCTGGACCCCCTCCTTGTCTCTCACCAATATGCCTAGGTGTGGTGGCTGTGAGAGGTGAACTATCCCTAACAGGTTGCGCAGTTGCCACTGGGTTAGAATCCACCTTTTGCTTCTTTGAGGGTGGCAGAGCTGCTGATGTGACTACTCTCTCAACTCCGACACTCCCTCCACTCGATTCACTCGACTCAGATGAGCTTGCCTTCCTTTTATCACCAGTTTTAGGGCTGGCTGTATGTTTGTGAACAGAAGGGCTTGCAGCCTGGGATAGAGCCTGGGGGTTTTCAGGCCCACGGCTGTAGAAAACAGGGGTTGGTTGAAATGATGATTGGTCAAGATCAACAAGAATAGGTACCTGACTCAGAAGATCGTCATCCTTGTCGGCTCCAGCTTCTGCAACATTTGCATCGGCCATGTCAACATCCACACCTACTTCTCCCAAATTTCCAGACACTTGATCTCCACCTGCAGCTTTGTTACCGCTACTCTCAGCTTCTACTGCGGTAAACTGAGAAGCGTGCATCCTAGTATACTCATCTTGCAGATCCTGGAAGTACGGAGTCAGGAGCAACTAAAAAAGTCTTGACTTTTGCTGGGTTTCCATGGTGGAGATACTCTTTAAGGTCATATCAAAACATGCCATCCTTTCAGAGCCTTGAAATACTCTTCTGTGCTCCTCTGAAAGGACGTCATCCAGAACCATCTGAAGGAATCTTGGCATCCAGCATTTGACTGGTCCATCTTCCGGATTCCTAGATGCATTCTTTTCCAATGCCCACCTCTCAAGCAACTGAATCAACAGATGTTTCCCCAGATTCACCTTCCTGTTGTTGGCCACTCCATATAGTATTACCCGACAGCTGTTGTTCATCGGCCTATAGCCTTTGTCCTTTGGGAACATGCAACGTTGAATGGCTTGAACTACATAATCCCACTCAGCTGGTAGCATACCGGTGTTAACCTTTGTTACCTTGATAGGACCCGTGGGAGGGCGACAACCTATCTCCGTGAATAATTGTAACATATCCTCCATAGTGGGTTCCGGAGCAAAATTTTCTGAAGGAAGCCCGAGTATCTCATTGAACTTCTGCAGACTAACCTCATATTTAGCACCACCGATAGTGAAGGATAAGCCTGTTGGATTTGCTTTACCACCCTGAATCTCTAATGTTGAGTAAGCAGCTTGAAGGGCTTCGATATTCAGGATGGGAGAGGTAGTTAAAGCATAACTTATTATGGATGTGTTGTTGAGGGACTCAATCCAGAACTGGTAGTGAATGAATCTACCAGTTGCTCGATCAGCAGAGAGATTAACAAAGTTGGTTTTGGGAATTGTGAAATTTGGGTTTGCCATTTTAAATTTGTGTTTGAGAAAAGAAATGTTCTGAAAAGGTTTTGCAATGGAAATTTAGAGAACAAGTTCTAAATTTAAACAAAAAAAAACGTACACTATCCCCACTAATTACCCCACGTAATTAGTGACACAATTTAAAACAAATTAACTTCCCCACTAATGACCACTTAACTCCCCACTAATGATTGACGGTTGAGTTTAAGAAAATTAAAGTGAACAGCCGTTTTTGTTGTTTTAGCTATGAGAGAGAGAAAAAACTTATATTTCAGAAAAACACAAAACAGGGCGGTTAAGTTGCACTTTATGGTACTTAGCAAAAAAAAAAAGTTGCACTTTATGGATTAAACAGTAATACTCACAACTATTCCACTCAAGAACACAAAATAAATGAAGAACAAGAAAGCACGAAACCAAAAAAAACAAACTCACTCGAATGAAAAGAAAACTATAAGTACTTGATAGATGGTTTTCGTTTATTCATCAGATAATACGGCGTCTCATTATAGTCCTTTATAATCAGGGTTCTGTTCTGTGTATAACAAGCCGCGCTAACTGCTTCAGCCCAAAAATATAAAGGAAGTCTTGACTCATACAACATTGTCCTAGCTGCTTCAACCAGTGTCCTATTCTTCCTTTCTACCACCCCATTCTGCTGCGGTGTTCTCGGTGCTGAATACTGTCGTCTGATCCCTTTAGATATGCAGAAATCCATTAACACTGAGTTCTTGAATTCTGTCCCATTGTCGGATCGGATAGTCTTCACAGTCAGACTTGCTACGTTTTCAATTACCAGTACATGCCTAATGATCTCATGTGGAACTTCATCTTTCAATGTCACAAACATCACTCATGTGTATTTGGAAAAGTCATCGACAATCACCAGCGCGTATCTTTCCCTTGACATTGACATAACATTAACGGGTCCAAACAAATCCATGTGAAGTAGTTGTAGGGGCTCGGTAATGCTATTCACTTGCTTATCCTTATGCGAGGCTCTTTTCGATTTTCCCATCTCACATGCTTCGCAGAGTCCATCTGGAGTAAACTCCATCTACGGCAGCCCTCTCACCAATTCTCTCCTTACGAGATTATTCATTGCTTTAAAGTTCAGGTGAGATAATCTTTTATGCCATAGCCAACTTTCATCAGCAGAAGCCTTGCTGTAGAAACACGTGACTTCAGACTGATCAGCAGAATTCATGTCGGCTATGAACAAATTTGACTTCCTTACTTCTTTGAGAGCAAGGTTTCCATCCTTTTTGCTTCGAATCGAACAATCATGCTTCCCAAAGTTGACGTCAAAACCCCTGTCGGTGAACTGACTAACGCTGAGAAGATTATGTCGCAATCCTTCCACAAAAGACACGTCCTCAATGATAACATTTCCACAAACAATCTTGCCATATCCCCGGGTGAAACCTTTGCTGTTATCTCCAAAAGTAACCACGGAGCCGGCTCTCAACACCAAATCTGTTAGCAGGGACTTATTGCCGGTCATATGCCTTGATGCTCCACTGTCCAGCACCCATATGACTTTACTCTTTTCCTGTTCACTGCCTTGCAAATCCAGAAAGGTTAGGCGTTCTTCGGAACCCAATGATGTTTGGGCCCGGCATCAATAATTTTCTTTTTCTTTTCAGATACAGAAGGCTTTGCCTTGTTGCCATCAAGGGCATTCATCTTGACTTTGTCTTTTCCCTTATCAACCTTGACTGGTTTGTCAGGTTTGGGAGTAGACTGGTCACTCCTAACTTTAAGAGGACTTGAAGTCTTAGCCTTTGACCCAACATGCTTTTTCTTACCACTACTAAATGTATGTTCAACAGATGCACTAGCAGTATTCATCAAATTAAAATAAGCATGCATGATGTTTACAGCACATGGCATACAATTAGGATTATTGCATTTGGCATGATTTGCATACATGTTAGGCAAAGCAGTAGTTGCAGGCATGGTATTACAACCAACTGGTTTTTCTTCCTCTACATAGGACGGGCAATAGTAAGACAAATGATCAGTTTGATTACAGATATTGCATGCCTTCCTAGCTTGTGTAGATGTAGATACAGATACAGGTTCAGTTTTAACTGCCTCTACAGGTGTTTTCATTTGGTCTGACCCTGCTACCCATTGTTTATATGACACCGTCTTAGCCTCCTTGGTTCCTACACCTCTCTTAGCATAAGCAATCTTACTCGCTCTCTTAGAAGTTGTAGGTTCTACTACTTTTTCTTCTGAATCTTTTTCCATTTTAATCTCATGTTCAATTTTAATAGCAACAGGATCTATGGTCCTAGGCTCAAACTGCTTAAAGATAGGTTTTCTAACATCCACTAGAACCTCAGGCACATCTTCTTTGACTAACACTGGCTCTAACAACTCAGCAGCCCTATTTTTCTTTTTCTGTGTGTAGTCAAGTCCTATGTTTACTTTTTCATTTTTACTCTTGCCTGCCAGTTTCATGTACATGTCCCTTTCTACGAAAACTTTATTAGCTGCTTCTTTAAAAGATTGACATGTTATTTTAACCTCAGCTAAATCATTTTTAAGTTCTTCGTTAAGGTCTTCCCTAATCTTAAGCTTGTGTTCTAAAACGTCTACCTGATTCATTAACTGCCTTTCTGTACTTTCTCCTGATTCTAATTCCTCTACCCTGGTCTCGAGAAGTCTATTTTTAAGGGAGAGTACATTTTCCTCATTAACAGCGATTAGATTCAGTTGGAGATTGTACATGTCTTTAGTCATGGCAGCTAATTCATTTTGGTACTCAGAAATAGACATTTCATTTACGGTTAGAATTGGTACCTCTGATTGTTCTGAAGATCTTGCCATTAAAGCGAAGTTGCATAGCTCCTGATCTTCATCTTCATCAGACTCGTCCCAACCCTTCCCTTCAGTCACAACATACGCCCGGCTTCCCTTCGGTTGATTGCTAACCAAGGCATCATATTTCTTTTTCAGATCAGCATAGGATTCCTTGGGATGAACGTACTTGGGCTTCTTGCACTCTGTTGCAAAGTGCCCCAATTCATTACAGTTATAGCATCTGAACTTGTTCTTGTCTACCAGGTTAGGTCTGTAGCCACTACCAGATGTGCTACCTCGACCGCTGTAACTTCCCCGACCACTTACACTACTGCCTCTGCTGCTGCTGCTGCCTCTTCGGCTGAAAGAACTACCAAATCGTCCTTTACCTCTTCTTGACTTCCTGAAGCTGATATGAGCAAATTCTCGAGCAATACAAGCATATGACTTGTCTTCTAATTTGTCCAGCTCTTCAAGGGTATAGTATTCATCCTCACTTTCTTCGGATGGATCTTCAATGTCTAATACCACCCTTTCAGGATTAACAGTTTTCAATGAGACAGCTGCAAGTGCCTTTACAGCAGACTCTTCAGCTACAAGTCCAGACTCACTTACCGCTTTGTATTCTCCACTATTGTAGGATCTTCTTTTGTCATTTTGTTCCAGCTCCAGCTCGTAGGTCTTTAAAACACCACACAGCTTTTCGAGAGAAGTATTTTTTAAGTCTCTTGACTCTCGAATGGCAGTGATCCTGTGTTCCAGATGTTTAGGCAAATTCAAGAGAAACTTGATATTTGAATCTGCCAGTGGATAGACTTTATCTCTTATACTCAGCTCGATAAGCAATTTACTGTAACGTTTGTAAACATCCGCTACACTTTCTCCTCGTTCGCATATGAACGATTCATATTCAGATATCAGAATGCGCTTGTGATTATCTCTAACTTCCTCGGTCCCCTCCATCACTACAGCCAGTTTATCCCACATTGCTTTAGCTGTTTTTAATCCCTTTATCTGAACATAGTACTCTGAGTCTAGGGATTCAATTATGACATTGCGTAACGACGCATCCATACCAACCAATTCTTTATCTGCGTCTGAAAACTCCATTTCTTCTTTAGGAATAGACCGGGATGGTATTAGTATCCCTCATTCCATTCTCTCTGGCTCAATTTTCATGGGTATGTATGGACCGTTCTCCAATATTCTCAAGTATACCTTGTTTATTGATTGAAGGTAGGCTTTCATCCTTCCGGTCCATTCGTCATAATGTTATGCATCAAACGGAGGTATCTTAAATCTGTGTGCGGCGGCCATTTTAATAAAGTTTAAAATTAAGATAATACACTTTTCAAATTACAATAAATTGTATTTACTTGAAAAATTGATTATCTCACTTTAAATATCCAACACTTAATATCCAATGAGTTTTGCACTTAAGATTCAAGCAAGTTAGTTCTAATCACAGGAACAGTAGTAGGGTCCACCAGTTTTTCAAGTCCAAACAAAAAAGTTGTCCACTTTCTAGTTGACAGAAGTTCGAATATGTCCTTTTTGTTTAGTCAAACAGTTGATTCAAGTTACCTAGTCAACCAATCAAATATTCTTTTATAACCAGATTTTTTTGACCACAAGAAAACCCACAAAGCTCTAAAGTACAACGTTTTGGAATGTTGTACAAATATTCCTTACACCATGACTCAGAACTTTTTAGATCTATGAACTTTTCAAGAAGAAACAAATAAAAGCTTTCGGCACAAACTTCAAAAAAAATTGGATCTGGGATTTTCAAGAACCAACTCAAACAACACGGTAGGATCTCTGTTAGATGTGTTTAACAGTGGCTTTGATACCAATTGTTAGGTCCAAAGTGTTGTAGAGGGGGGGTGAATACAACTTTTTAAAAGTAATGAGAGAATATACAAATATGCAGGTAATAAATGATGACACAGAATTTCAAGAATATATCTTTATATTCATTGAGGGATTTGCTACAACATTCATAAAAGCATCATGATCAGTTGAACAATAAATACAACAATTAAAGCTTGATTCAACTGATCCTATCTCTCACTATTGTTTTACAGTAAATGCTCTCTCTTGAAATATATCGTAGAAATGCAGAGATGGATAAAAATCAAATACAAATGAAAACAAAGTGCTGCTTTTATAATGTCGTGTAGTCTTGATCTTGTCCTTTTTGTGTACGTGGCCCAATCAGGACTCGACAACAAAAAGTACTTTCCCAACCACTCTGGATCAACCGTTCACAATAAGTCACTTGTCCCTTGAACATTAAATGCTACATATCGACCCGCATCTCGATCTCGGCCTGGACCCATCTCGATCTCGATCTTGGTCGACAATCTCGATCTCGATCTCGATCTGTGAAAATCTCGATCTCGATCTATGATAATCTCGATCTCGATCTGTGAGAATCTCGATCTCGATCTCGATCTGCCGTGGATCGAGATTTGCCTTGCAATGTTTTTCTTCAATTATCAATCTCGATCCGCATCTCGATCTGCTGTGGATCGACATTTGCCTTAGCAAATATGCACTCATCCAATGTTGACTTTCTTTAGTGACTAATTGTGGATTAACCTTTATGAGCAAGTTTCCCTAGCTTCTTCAATTTCTTTTCCTCACTCAATTCAAATGAGATCTTCTATTACTGACAGGAACTTGCCTCCAATGTCCTGACACTTGATGCAATGGTCTGGTTCATAAGTGACTAGTCTTGTAGGGGTTCTTGCTTCTGAATGTCAATTCTCATTTGTTGATTAACCTTTACATTATCCAGTTGTTGAGATACACCACATGAAATCACTTTGGTCTTCTTGATACTTCTTTGACATTAATTTGATTCTCCATTAGATAAGTTAGGGCATGAGCAATACTGAGATTGAACTTCTTCTCACTTAGGCATTCTTGATTAACCAAATTAGTTACTTGTAGTTACCAAGTATCATTACCATTTCTTCAGTTGACTGATTCCATGTGCTTCTTCAGTTTCCCTTGTTTTGCTGTTATTTTATCTTTTACCTAGTTGAGTTACATAGTAATTAAGTGTTACAAGTTAGTACACCTATACCTTTAAGTTGATCCACCTGAAGGGGTAAAACCTATAGGGTGCAAGTGGGTTTTCAAGAACAAAACCGACATGAATGGTAATGTACAGACCCATAAGGCACGATTGGTGACAAAAGGTTTCAACAAAATTCAAGGTATTGACTATGATGAGACCTTTTCACCAGTGGTTATGGTCAAGTCGATCATGATTTTTCTTGCTATAGCTGCTTACTATGACTATGAAATCTGACAAATGGATGTCAAAACCGCTTTCTTAAATGGGAGCCTTGAAGAAGATGCGGATGTGTACATGACACAGCCTGAGGGATTTGTTGATCCAAAGGATGCTAGAAAGGTATGTAAGTTACGTTGATCCATTTATGGATTGTGACAAGCCTCGAGGAGATGTAACATTCATTTTGATGAAACTGTCAAATAGTTTGGGTTTATTCAAAATGAAGATGAATCATGTGTTTACAAGAAGGTTAATGGGAGTCATGTGGCATTTCTAGTATTATATGTTGATGATATATTACTAATAGGGAATGACATTCCTTCTCTACAGACTGTGAAGACTTGGTTGAGAAATAATTTCTCAATGAAAGATTTAGGCGATGCGACCTATATATTAGGGATCAGGATCTATAGAGATAAATCAAGGAGATTGATCAACCCAAGTCAGAGTACATACATTGACAAAGTTTTGCATCAATTTGGAATGCAAGAGGCTAAAAGGGAATTTGTCCCAATGTCTCATGGGATATCGATCTCGAAAGAAAATAGTCCTAAGTCATTGGATGATAAGGACCGTATGAGTAAAGTTCTATATGCATCGACAATTGATTTTATAACGTATGCAATGATATGTACTCGTCTTGATGTCTCGTATGCTTTAAGCATGATGAGTAGATACCAGTCTAATCCAGGTAAAGGTCACTAGATGGCAATCAAGAATATTATTAAGTACTTGAAGAGGACTAAAAATCAATTCTTGTATATGGAGGAGAAGATAAGCTGGTTGTAAAAGGTTACACTGATGCTAATTTCTAGACAGACAAGATCATTTAGTGTTCCGGTCTGACTCTGTGTTTTATATATTTAAATTGAGATGTTGTATGCTAGAATGGGTCACAACAGAGACATTTGTTGATTCTAAAATTGAGCTTGAGTATATTGATGCTTGTGAAGCAGCCAATGATGCTATTTGGTCAAGTACTTAGGATATATCACCTAATTAATGAGATTAATGATCAAGGAGATATACATATATGTAAAGTGCATACTAATAATAATATTGCAGACCCATTGACTAAGACTTTGTCGCAACAGAAGCATGAAAGTCATACTAGTTCCATGAGTATTGGATACTTGGGTAATTGGCTCTAGTGCAAGTCGGAGATTGTTAGTAATTATGACCTAGAGACAATTACTTTTATATTTTAAGGATAATATTTTATTATTAAGGATTACGTTTTATTGATTATTATTTATTTATTATGTTTTATTTACTGTGTAATAAATTGAAAGCTTAATAAATGTCCTTGGAATTTTGATACGTATTATATATCTTTAAGTATGTGACTTAAAAATAAGATTATATGAATAATATCTTATTCCTAAAATTCCCTAGTCGAGTATTATTATTTGAGGACAATAATAATGCACAAAGACTAGTATGTTTCTTGACAGATGACCACATCTCATTGGTCATAGGTATGGTGACACTAAAGTCAAGAACATAAGTGCATGTCTCAATGCATGGCAGTGGAATGACCCGCCGTGAGATTCTACATGTTTAATAAGTGTCATAAGTAATTCTCACTGTGATATTGGTGTAATGATCCTTAGACCTGAAATCATTATATTTCTATATGAGAATTAAAATACTTTGATTACATTAAAAGTTACATTTGACCGGGTGATGATAAAAGTGGACATTGGGTATATTATGAATCGTATGAGAAATATGAATGATCTAGATGTGATTTAATCCTCCTAATTTTAGGAGTGATATTATTGGCCTCTTGTTTGAGTGAGACTATGAAATGCACGGTCGTGCTCAAATATTGATTTGATTTTAATAGTCTACTCATCGATCAAGAAAATACAGATTAAATTATGAAGAGGATGACACGAGACATGCCTTGAGTTTAATCTATAATATCAAGATTAAAGGGATTATATTACATAGAACATTATTCACGAAAGACTTAATCGAATCACCGATTTATTATTATTACTTGGGTAGCAATGATGTATTACTAGATGCCGCTCATTGTTTACAATTTTAATTAGATATTAAACTTGTTGCCAACGTAATAATAACCTACAGGGTCACACATAAAGAATACTTGAAGGAGAAATAATTTAAATTGTGAATTTAAATTAAATAAGTAATTTATTTTTTTATGATATTAATTAAGTATGACTTAATTAATTATATAAATAGAATAAATGAATTATTTAAACTAATTCCAAAATTAATAATTAATTAATTAAGTAAGACTTAATTAAATAATTTAGAATTTTGGATTAGTATTAATTATAATTGGATTATAATTAGAAAACTTATTCATCTCTCTATATAATCTCTTTATGGGCTGATTTAATAAGAAAGACATATTTTTACCAAAACCCTAGCCGTTTTGAGAAAAGAGGAAGATAGAGAGAGAGAAGTAGTTTTTGGGTGCTAGTACACATCAATCCTTCATGAAAAGTGTTCGTGTGGATACCGTAGAGCGTAGATCGCGAGAGCGGGATACGTGGTGATTAAACAAGCTTTAGATCTCCATTAATTTTCCATTAATGAACTGTTAAAGCTTCTAAAGGTATTTATTCTTTATCTCCTAATTAAATCTTTTGTTTTCGCATGGATCCTGCGGAGGGTTTCGCTATTTTGATTTATTTTTCTTGTTTATTCCGCTGCGTTTGTGCCTCGAAACCCTTCAATATAGGGTTAAATGGATTATATTACATGTAACATTATTCACGAAAGGCTTAATCAAATCTTTGATTTTATTATTATTACTTAGGTAGCAATGGTGTATTACTAGATGCCACTCATTGTTTATTATTTTAATTAGATATTAAAATTGTTGCCAACGTAATAATAACCTACAGTGTCACACACAAAAAATGCTTGAAGGAGAAATAATTTAAATTATATAAGTAATTTATTTTATTTATGATATTGATTAAGTATGACTTAATTAATTATATAAATAGAATAAATGAATTACTTAAAATAATTATAAAATTAGTAATTAATTAAATAAGTGAGACTTAATTAAATAATTTAGAATTTTGGATTAGTATTAATTATAATTAGATTATAATTAGAAAACTTATTCCTCTCTATATAATCTCTTTATGGGCTGATTTAATAGTAAGACACATATTTTATAAAACCATAGCCGTTTTGAGAAAAGAGCAAGATAGAGAGAGAGAAGCAGTTTTTGGGTGCTAGTACACATCAATCCTTCATGAAAAGTGTTCGTGTGGATACCGTAAAGCGTAGATCGCGAAATGGGATACGTGGTGATTAAACAAGCTTTAGACCTCCATTAATCTTCTATTGATGAATTGTTAAAGCTTTTTAAGGTATTTGTTCTTAATCTCTGAATTAAATCTTTTGTTTTCGCATGGATCCTGTGGAGGGTTTCGATTTATATTACATTTTATATTTAATTTTCACGTTTTTCCGCTGTGTTAGTGCCTCGAAACCCTTCTATCGCAACATGGACACATGGAGTACGTTATGGACCCGTTGCAGGTTTGGGGATAAAGCTAACTCATATGGTACCTTCCTGAATGCGCTTTAGAATCTCAAACGGTCCAATATATTTGGGGATTAACGTTCCTTTCTTGCCAAACCTCATCAGAACTTTCCACGGGGACACTTTTATTAACACTGAATCTCACACGTCATACTCTCTATCTTTTCTAGCTTGATCTGCATACTTGAGTTATCTGTCTTGAGCTGCCACTAGTCGCTTTCTTATAAGATCTATTATCTCCTTGGTTTGTTAGACCAATTCGGGTCCCAACATCTTACGTTCACCTATTTCATCCCATCATAGTGGTGATCGACACTTCCTTCCATACAAGGCTTCGTAAGGGGGCATTCCAATGCTGGCATGATAACTATTATTATAGGAAAACTCAATTAATGGCAAGTGATCAACCCAACTTCCTTTGAAATCTTTGGTACAGACTCTCAACATATCTTCTATTATTTGGAAGGTCCTTTCACTCTGTCTGTCAGTTCGGGGGTGGTAAGCGGTGCTCATGTTCAGTCTGGTTCTAAGTAGTCTTGAAAGCTTCTCCAAAATCTAGAATTGAACCTTGGGTCTCTATCCAACACAATTTCTACTAGAACTCTATGACGTACCACTATTTCTTTCAAATAAAGCTCGACTAATCGGTCAACTGAATACATCTCATTTATAGGAAGAAAATGTGCTAAATTTGTTAATCGATCAATTATTACCCAAATAGCTGTTAGTGTAGGTGCCCTAGAGGCAATACAATTTTTCCTTTTAATAAACATTTATGTCATTTGATTATTCAATAAACGTATTTATTATGACTTTAATTACTGCGATATATTTGTTAGCATAATAAATGTCCTTAGAATCATGATACTCGTTATATAGTTTAAGTACATGACTTGAACTTGAGATTATATAATATATCATATTCTTAAAGGTTCCCTAGTCGAGTATTATTATGATAGGACAATAATAATACATAAATAGACTAGTATGTTGTTTGACAGATAACCACATCTCATTGGTTATAAGTATGGGGATACTAAAGTCAATACATAGGTACATGTAGGGGTACATGGTACTGGACAGACCCACAGTGAGATTCTTCATGTTTAATTAAGTCATAAGAAAGACTCACAGTGATAATGGTGTAATGATCCTCTGACTTGAGATCATTATATTTCTATACGAGGATTGATATACTTTGACTACATTAAAAGTTACCTTTGACCGGGTGATGATAAAAGTGGACATCGGGTATATCATGAGTCGTATGAGAAATATGAATGATAGATAAAGGATTTAACCCTCCTAGGAGAGATATTATTGGCCTCTTGATTGAGTGAGACTATAAAATGCATGGCCGTGCTCAAATAATGATTTGTTTTTCATAGTCTACTCATGGATCAAGTAAACCCGGATTAAATGTTGAAGAGGATGACTAAATACATGCCTCGAGTTTAATCTATAATATATATGGTTAAAGGGATTATATTACACGGAAATATTAATCACGAAAGGTTTTATCGAATCACGATTTAATTATTGTTTAATTAGGTAACAATGATGTATTACTAGATACCGCTCATTGTTTATAATTTTATTGGAGAATAAAATTATTGCTAATTAAATAATAGCCTATAGGGTCACACACATAGAGCACCTAGAGGAATAGTTAATTTAAATTATAGATTTAAATTAATTGATGATTAATTCGAATTTATTATATTAATTAAGTGAGACTTAATTAATTGAAATAAATTCGAATTTGAAGAATTATATTTCTGCCAATAATAATTAAGTGTGACTTAATTATTAATTAAATAATAGAAGCATGTTTTATTATTTAATCCTATGCCTACATGGGTTAGGTTTTTGCTAAAAAGGCCCATTAATCAATCATTATAAATAGATAATGATAGGTTAAATGGCTTGCACGTTTTTGTATAAACCCTAGCAGAAGAGGCAGCATAGGAAGAGGCAGAGAGAATTCGAAACCTATCAAAGGAGGCTAGTACTTCCGTTCCGTGTTCAAGATCGTGAGACGTTCTTGAAGGTGCTCGTGTGGATACCATAGAGGTGCTTTCGAGAGGAAGACACAAATCGTGATAGCAAGGATCTCCGTTGAGTTCGTGGCATTCAAAATCTTAATAGGTATGATTCGATTATCACCATAATCCGTCAATTCTTATACATGATCCTGCGTTTGGGTTCCGAAAATTTTCGTTATATTTACGTTTATCCGCTGCGTTTTATGCCTCGGAACCCAACAATGGCATCAGAGCTACGTGTATAAGGGACTGATTTGGTTACGTGTTAACTGTATTTGATGCAAATATGCCTGTTTTGGTGACTGCCATGCCACTGCCATGCTACTGCTTTGTTACTGCCATGCTTCTGCCATGCTATGTTCTTCATGTATATTCGAATTGTAATATGTGGTGATGATACTAGCATGTTAATGATTTGTCATGACTGATTTATATGCCATATTGCGATTTGTATATGCGTGAGATGCGACGAATATAAACGGTTATATTCGGCCGTTGTATCATTGGGTCAAACTTAACTGAGTCGTCATAATAAGGTGAAAGTAAACGGTTATATTCAACCATTATGAACTTAGAAGCATAGAGTTTGGTTAAAAATCTATTAGATAGATAAGATCAATCGTTGCTCACCAAACTATCCAAGAATTATATATGATATAATTGACAAATGTTGTCTACCTAAATAATCATTCTTAAGGACTTCCAGTGGTTGACTTGAGACATGACGAAATATGGATCTTGGCTCACTAGAAAGGATTATGGGATATACTTTCCAAATTAATAGTAAGGGCTATTGATTTGATAAAAATAGTGGGAGATATATTATGAATGTATCATAATCATTTGAACATAATAAATAACTCAGACAATCTAATGTTTAATTTTGTGCTTTTATCATTGTAGATACCAAGTAATGACAAACAACACAAACACACTATCCGTACGATCTGTCCTTGAGAAGGATAAGCTGACAGGAGGAAACAACTTCCTAGACTGGCAGAGGAATTTGAGGATTGTCCTCAGGCAGGAGCGCAAGCTTCATGTCATTGATATTCCTCCGGCAGGTCCCCTTCCTGAGGGCGCTACTATTGAGGAACGAGCGGCCCACACTAAGGATGAGAATGATGCAACTGATGTTGCGTGTCTTATGTTAGCAACTATGAGTGCTGAGCTTCAAAGACAGCATGTGCATATGGATGCATATACTATCAATGAGCACTTGCAAAGCATGTTTGCAAGCCAAACTCGTCAAGAAAGGTTCAACACGAGCAAGTCACTCTTTAACTGCAAACAAGGGGCAAATGAACCAGTTGGCCCACATGTTCTGAAGATGATTGGTTACATTGAGTATCTTGATACTTTGGGTTTCCCGATTGGTCCGGAAACTGGTATTGACCTAATCTTGAATTCTTTGAACAACAAATTCACTCAGTTTGTTATGAACTACAATATGAATGAGTTTGACAAAACACCTACTGAATTGTTGGCTATGTTGAGAACATATGAGACCAACATGAAGACGGCTGAACCTGCTCCCATACTGATGGTGGGCAATAAAGGTAAGGCCAAAGGGAAAGGCAAGTGGAAGGGTAAGAAGAAGACAGGTTCTGATTCTACACCCAAGCCAAAGTCAGGTCCTAAACAGGCTTTAAAGCCTAAAGGTGGGGTCGCTAAGGGTGAATGTCACTACTGTAAGAAAACTGGTCACTGGAAGAGAAACTGTTCAGTTTACTTGGAGGATCTGAAGAAGAAGAGGGCTGAGCAAGCTTCTAATTCAGGTATATATGTTATAGAAGTCAATCTGTCTATTTCTACATCTTGGGTATTGGATACCGGATGTGCTTCTCACATTTGTATAAATGTGCAGGAAATGCAGAGAAGTAGGACATTGGCTAAAGGAGAAATGGACCTACGAGTTGGCAACGGAGCAAGAGTTGCTGCTTTAGCTGTAGGAACCTATTATTTATCTTTGCCCTCTGGGCTAGTTTTAGAACTGGAGAATTGTTATTACGTGCCTGCAATTCGCAGAAACATTATTTCTGTTTCTTGTTTGGACAAGAAAGGTTTTTCGTTTACAATAAAGGACAACAGTTGCTCTTTTGCTTTGAATGATTTAACCTATGGTGTTGCGCGTTTGTTTAATGGTTTATATGTTCTTGACTTAGATAATCCTGTCTGTAATATAGAAAACAAACGACTTAAAGTTAATGACTCAAATCAAACATACCTCTGGCATTGTCGTCTAGGCCATATAAATGAGAAACGCATATCCAAATTACATAAGGATGGATATTTGGATAAGTTTGATTTTGAATCATACCAAGAATGCGAATCTTGTTTGCTTGGTAAAATGACTAAAGCCCCTTTCACTGGTAAGGGTCAAAGGGCCACTAAACGTTTGGAGCTAATACATAGTGATGTATGTGGCCCAATGCGTGTGATGGCTAGAGGAGGCTACTACTACTTCATAACATTTACTGATGATTTCAGTAGATATGGATATGTATATCTTATGAAGAATAAATCCGATTCTTTTGAAAAGTTCAAAGAATACAAGGCTGAAGTAGAGAAGCAAATTGGCGGAGGTGCAAGTATTAAAATCTTACGATCTGATCGTGGAGGAGAATACTTGAGCACTGAATTTAAAGATTATTTAAAGGAGTGTGGTATTGTATCACAACTCACTCCGCCAGGTACACCTCAATGGAATGGAGTTTCAGAGAGGAGAAATCGCACCTTGTTGGACATGGTGCGATCGATGATGAGTCATGCAGATCTTCCAATTAGTTTCTGGGGTTATGCTCTAGAAACAGCGGCTTTCACACTTAACCGTGTTCCTACTAAGAAGGTTCAAAAGACTCCATATGAGATATGGGAGAAGAAACGGTCAGGCATGAGCTTTATGAAAGTTTGGGGATGCAAGGCGTTTGTGAAGCGTCAAGTATCTGACAAGCTTGGACCTAAATCTGAAGAGTGCAATTTTGTGGGATACCCTAAAGAAACAAAGGCGTATTATTTCTATAGTCCTTCTGAGCAAAAAGTGTTTATTGCTCGAGATGCTGTCTTCATGGAAAGGGATTTTGTTTCCAAAAGAAACAGTGGGAGAACTATAGACCTCGATGAAGATCGAGAACCACAAAATAGCATTGAACCTGAAGTGGAACAAGAGCAGGATAATAGTAACGCTCAACAAACACAGGTTGTTCGTAGAACTGGTAGAATTCGCCATGAGCCAGAGAGATATGGATTTCTTTTGACTCAATGTGGTGATTTGATGCTCATAGATGAAGATGAGCCTCTCACATACCAAGATGCTATAAGCAGTCCAGAATCTAAGAGATGGCTAGAAGCCATGAAATCCGAGATGGAATCCATATATGAAAACCAAGTATGGACTTTGGTTGATCCACCTGAAGGGGTAAAACCCATAGGGTGCAAATGGGTTTTCAAGAAGAAAACTGACATGGATGGAAATGTTCAGACCTATAAAGCAAGGCTAGTTGCAAAAGGTTTCAAGCAAATTCATGGTATTGACTATGATGAAACCTTCTCACCAGTGGCTATGGTCAAATCCATAAGGATTTTGCTTGCTATTGCAGCATTCCATGATTATGAAATCTGGCAAATGGATGTCAAAACAGCCTTCCTTAATGGAAGCCTTGAAGAAGATGTGGATGTGTACATGACACAACCTGAAGGTTTTGTCAGTCCAGGGAATGTTAGCAAGATATGTAAATTACGTCGATCCATTTATGGATTAAAGCAAGCCTCTAGGAGATGGAACATCCGTTTTGATGAAACTATCAAAGAGTATGGATTTGTTCAAAACGAGGATGAACCTTGTGTTTACAAGAAGGTTAGTGGGAGCCATGTGGCATTCATAGTACTATATGTTGATGACATACTACTAATGGGGAATGACATACCTTCTCTCAAGGCTGTTAAGATTTGGTTAGGGAGTAATTTCTCTATGAAAGACTTAGGAGATGCATCCTACATTCTAGGAATGAGGATCTATAGGGATAGATCTAGAAGGATGATCGGTCTAAGTCAGAGTACATACATCGATAAGGTTTTGCACCGTTTTGGTATGCAAAATGCAAAAAGGGGATATGTCCCCGTATCTCAAGGGATAACGATCTCTAAAGATCAGTGTCCGAAATCATTGGATGACAAGGACCGCATGAGTAAGGTTCCATATGCCTCAGCAATTGGATCCATCATGTATGCGATGGTATGTACTCGCCCAGATGTTTCGTATGCTTTAAGCATGACGAGCAGATACCAATCTAATCCAGGTGAAGGTCACTGGACGGCTGTCAAGAATATTCTAAAGTACTTGAAAAGGACTAAAGATTCATTCTTGGTGTATGGAGGAGAGGAGAAACTAGTAGTAAAAGGTTACACCGATGCAAGTTTCCAAACAGACAGGGATGATACTGTATCACAGTCTGGTTTTGTGTTTTGTCTAAACGGAGGTGCTGTAAGTTGGAAGAGTTCAAAACAAGAAACAGTAGCTGATTCTACAATGGAGGCTGAGTACATTGCAGCTTGTGAAGCGGCTAAGGAAGCAGTTTGGATTCGAAAATTCATTACTGAATTGGGAGTGGTTCCATCAATCGCAGATCCCATTGATCTATACTGCGATAATAATGGAGCCATTGCACAAGCTAAAGAACCTAGAGCTCACTCCCGAACCAAACATATACTCAGGAGATATCACCTCATTCGAGAGATTAATGAGAGGGGTGACATACACATATGTAAAGTGCACACAAATGATAACATTGCAGACCCACTGACCAAAGGCTTGTCGCAGCAGAAGCACGACGGTCACACTAGTTCCATGGGTATTAGATACATGGGTGATTGGCTCTAGTGCAAGTGGGAGATTGTTAGTGTAGGTGCCCTAGAGGCAATACAATTTTTCCTTTTAATAAACATTTATGTCATTTGATTATTCAATAAACGTATTTATTATGACTTTAATTACTGCGATATATTTGTTAGCATAATAAATGTCCTTAGAATCATGATACTCGTTATATAGTTTAAGTACATGACTTGAACTTGAGATTATATAATATATCATATTCTTAAAGGTTCCCTAGTCGAGTATTATTATGATAGGACAATAATAATACATAAATAGACTAGTATGTTGTTTGACAGATAACCACATCTCATTGGTTATAAGTATGGGGATACTAAAGTCAATACATAGGTACATGTAGGGGTACATGGTACTGGACAGACCCACAGTGAGATTCTTCATGTTTAATTAAGTCATAAGAAAGACTCACAGTGATAATGGTGTAATGATCCTCTGACTTGAGATCATTATATTTCTATACGAGGATTGATATACTTTGACTACATTAAAAGTTACCTTTGACCGGGTGATGATAAAAGTGGACATCGGGTATATCATGAGTCGTATGAGAAATATGAATGATAGATAAAGGATTTAACCCTCCTATAATTAGGAGAGATATTATTGGCCTCTTGATTGAGTGAGACTATAAAATGCATGGCCGTGCTCAAATAATGATTTGTTTTTCATAGTCTACTCATGGATCAAGTAAACCCGGATTAAATGTTGAAGAGGATGACTAAATACATGCCTCGAGTTTAATCTATAATATATATGGTTAAAGGGATTATATTACACGGAAACATTAATCACGAAAGGTTTTATCGAATCACGATTTAATTATTGTTTAATTAGGTAGCAATGATGTATTACTAGATACCGCTCATTGTTTATAATTTTATTGGAGAATAAAATTATTGCTAATTAAATAATAGCTTATAGGGTCACACACATAGAGCACCTAGAGGAATAGTTAATTTAAATTATAGATTTAAATTAATTGATGATTAATTCGAATTTATTATATTAATTAAGTGAGACTTAATTAATTGAAATAAATTCGAATTTGAAGAATTATATTTCTGCCAATAATAATTAAGTGTGACTTAATTATTAATTAAATAATAGAAGCATGTTTTATTATTTAATCCTATGCCTACATGGGTTAGGTTTTTGCTAAAAAGGCCCATTAACCAATCATTATAAATAGATAATGATAGGTTAAATGGCTTGCACGTTTTTGTATAAACCCTAGCAGAAGAGGCAGCATAGGAAGAGGCAGAGAGAATTCGAAACCTATCAAAGGAGGCTAGTACTTCCGTTCCGTGTTCAAGATCGTGAGACGTTCTTGAAGGTGCTCGTGTGGATACCATAGAGGTGCTTTCGAGAGGAAGACACAAATCGTGATAGCAAGGATCTCCGTTGAGTTCGTGGCATTCAAAATCTTAATAGGTATGATTCGATTATCACCATAATCCGTCAATTCTTATACATGATCCTGCGTTTGGGTTCCGAAAATTTTCGTTATATTTACGTTTATCCGCTGCGTTTTATGCCTCGGAACCCAACAATAGCATCATGGTTTGTTTTCGTTCTTGGTAACCCAATCACAGAATCCATTGCAATGTGCTCTCATTTCCACTCTGGAATTTCCAGGGGATGTAAAAGTCCACTCAGTCTTTGGTGTTCTGCTTTCACCCTCTGACGGGTCAAACACTTACTTACCCATTCGGCAATGTCTCTCTTCATATTCGGCCACTAATAGTGCTCTCTTAGATCTTTATACATCTTAGTACTTCCGGGATGAATAGAAAACCTAGAGTTGTTTGCCTCATTCAACAACTCATCTTTCAGTTCATAAACATCAGGAATCCAAACCCTACTAACAAATCTTAGGATCCCTCTCTAATCTTTCACACATCTTCGTTCGTCTCTGCACATCTTCTCTATTTTTTCCTCCATCGTCTTTTCATGACATATAAGCTCTTGAAAACCCTCTTCACATTTTTCAGTCCACTCAAACTTTTCGATCTTACGGGTGAATCTCGTCAGTGGAGTAACTATCTTAGCAAAGTCCTGGACGAATCTCCTGTAATATCCTGCTAACCCCACAAAACTTCTTACTTCAATTGGCGTCATTGGCCTTTCCCAATTTGAAATAGCTTCAATCTTAGCAGGGTCGACTAGCACACCCTCACTACTTATCACGTCTCCCAAAAATTGAACTTCCTTCAACCAAAACTCACATTTTAAAAAGGAGAGTAGAGTTTCTCCTTTCTCAATATTTCCACTACTACTCTCAAATGTTCTTCATGCTCTTCCTTTGTCCTTGAGTAGATCAATATGTCGTCTATGAAGACTATAATAAACTTGTCTAGATACTTCTTAAAAACTCGGTTCATCAAATCCATAAAGGCTGTGGGGGCATTAGTTAATCCAAAGGACATCACTAAAAACTCATAGTGTCCATATCGGGTACGAAATGCTGTCTTTGGAACATCTTCAGGTTTAATCTTCAGTTGGTGATATCCGGTTCGTAGATCGATCTTTGAAAAGTAAACGACATCCTTTAACTGGTCAAACAAATCATCTATTCTTGGTAAGGGGTACCTATTCTTGATGGTTTGCTTGTTGAGCTCTCGATAGTCTATGCATAACCTCATACTTTCATCTTTCTTCTTGACAAACAACACTGGTGTGCCCATGGAGACACACTTGGTCGAATCATCCCTTTCTTCAATAGCTCTTATAGCTGAGTGGCTAATTCTTTCATCTCTACAGGGGCTAACCGATAAGGAGCCTTTGACACTAGTGCTGTCTATGGTGCTAACTCGATGGCAAACTCTATGTCTCTATCGGGTGGTAACCCTGAAAGGTCATCGGGGAATACATCCTCAAATTCATTGACAACTTTTATGTCACTTATACTGGTTAATTCCTTCTCTGTGTCTACATAGACTAAGTAGGCTTCACACTCTTGGCGTAACAACCTCTTTACCTGCATCTTAGTCAAGAACTTATTGGTCTTCCTCTGCCCTCTAAACACCACTTCTTTCTGGTTGGGAAACTTTATCCTCACTTTCTTTCCCTTACAATCAATACTAGCTTCGCAACTGGTCAACCAGTCCATACCCAAAATGACATCAAACTCCCCTAGTGAAAAAGGAATTAGGTCTATAATGAATTGCTGCCCTTCGATTTCTAATTCACAGTTATTACATACCTAACGGACATGAATGATCTCCCGATTAGCTATTTATACACATAAGGGATCTTTTAACGGTTTTGACTCAAGGTTCCATTTATGCGCAAAATCTCGAGATATAAAAGACTTGGTTGCTATGGAATTAAACAAAACATTTGCATTGACGGAATTAAGTAAAAGTGTACCTGCAATAACATATGTGTTTCTCACGGCATCCCTCACAATCATGTTGAAAGTCCTGGTAGTAGGGGCCTTATTGGAAGCGGCCCTACTTTGTCTTATTACCGCTGGTCCAGATGACTTACAGTCCCTTTTCACGTGCCCCATTTGTCCACAGTTGTAACAAACCATGCTATTCTGAGGGCAATTAGTTGAAAAATGCCCCACTCGTCCACAATTGAAACAGGTAACCCTTGCCTTACTGCACATGCCCATATGCTTCTTCCCACATGTTTTAGAATCTGGCAGTGGGGGACGTGATTGATTGAAGTATGCCACCCCTGACTGCCTGCCGCCCTGGTTGACACTCACACTCTCAGGTCTCTTGAAACCAGGATTCTTTCTAAACCGAGATCCTTGTCCCTGATTAAATTTACTCGGTAAGGTCCCACTTGTTGAACCTCTCCGTTGGCTATCTGTCTTCCTCTTCTTCCCATCTCTTTCCTTTTGGACCTGATCACTTCCAGCCTCTATTATTGAAGTTTTCTACACCAACACCCCCAAACCCGGGGTCAGAGATCCAGGTTATCATGGTCTAATTTCCAATATCCCTAAACTTATTATTAATTATAATATCATCATAGTTTAATAGTCTTAAATAAATATCATGCCGATGACCCCCAAACACGTTAACACACACACGAGCCATAGTCTTAAGAAACGAAATTACATTAATTTACAACTTAAGTCTTTATCATTACATTCCCACCATAAATTTGCCTCCCCTTTCAGAAAGTAAGTGGCGAAGACTGTCTTTTATTCCTCCTCTACCTGTAGTATTTTAAATGACTTCTCCTTTTCCTTTAGCCAGGCTCTAGCCTCTATTGGGTCTGCTGTTCCTTGAAACTCAGGTGATCATAAGGACTTAAAGGCTTGGAAGGAATTGGCAACTTTGTTGCGGGGAACCGGTGGTGGCTGATTTGGATTGGAGCTAACATGTTGCCTAAGAAAATCAACGAACAAGTTCATTAGGTTCACATTTTGATTTTCTCCTTGGCGATTCTGGCTCTCATTTCCCTCATGTTCATTCTGGTTTTGGTTTTGGCTATTACCCGAGGTTCTTGAATTCACATAATCTTCCTCCTCATACTCTTCCTCATCAAACTCATTGTAATCCTCCGATTCACTTTCTTTCTCATGAATATTTTGTTCATTCAAGTCCTCACTATCCACAGGGTGTAACCTGGTGTTCCTCCTTGGTGGCATTTTTCTGATACAATCAAACAATATTGGTCAACTATCTATTAGCATAAACCATCATATTAGTTATTATATTAAACAATCATATCAGTAATGATTTCCATTTACATTTAACCCTATCTATACAGCATATAAAATTTTAGGTTCAAAGTTTTTATTATACAAAACCTATAATACACTTTATGCCTTTCCAGAAGTGGTTTCTATACAATTTCTATATCAAGAATAAGAAGGTGCATAAATACCGTAACCAAAATAAGACTGTATTTAAAGAGAACTGATACATCATATATATACATAATTTCTTGGTTACATCATCTATCACAAGTTCTGATTAAATCAAAAGTAAGTCAGTTAGGCTATCTTCTAGTCATAGTGGGACTACTACAATGTACATAAAATACTACTCCCCCAAAACGGCATATCCATACATAATTCCAAAATTTGATACTAGAAGACTATATCATCCCATAGGAGTCACTGGAACCTAACACGGACCAAGTCCCTAACCTGACCCATCAAGCCATCCACCATCATGTTCACCTTATCACTTCCCATCGGTCCACCACCTAAAGGTGTCATCAACTCGCGAAAGAATTACGCCCACGTCTGGATCCCGATAAGGCTAGTCTCAATGTCCTGTGGAATGCCATTCTGAGGAATGCTGGCCGGAGGTAGGCCACCCTGGGGTCCAACACGTACGGGAATCATCATATCCACAATGCGCCTCAACTCGTCTATAAGACCGGTCAAGATATCTTGATCCCTTATGAGGGAAGACACTACCTATGATGGCACTGGCTCCCCTACAGCTGGTGGTAGTGGAGGTGGTGATGTTAGTGGTGGTGATGGCGTGTCAAGTGGAGCATCCTCTGGATCTGAGGGATCTGGGGTGAGTCCCTCGAAACCCTCATCCTCAGACGGTATGGGACTAAGTGGGGGTAAAGGTGGAATCACTACGGGTGGTGGTATCATATGGATATCTCTAAACACGACCTCTGATGGTCAGGCCTGGTCCGCAACTGGGAGGGTGGGTGCTGGTATGGGTGGCGCTGCGTCCACCTCTGCTGGAGCCTCTATAGGATCCTCATTGGGGTACTCCTCATGGTCCTCCTCAGGGTCCTCATCCTCTCCTAGCAACACTCTGTCTTGATGGGCCTCATATGCCTCAGGGTCGGGTATCTACAATACAACAATAACTAGTCACTAATATACGGTGAATAATATATATTAATTTATTATTATTAAATTTTTTAGTCTTTTATCTTAGTTGCTTTTGTTATCATTACGCTTCTCGTTTGTGAGTACTATAACTTAGGGCTCTGATACCATTTCTGTGACACCCCCTGACCCGGGGTCAGAGATCCAGGTTATCACGGTCCAATTTCCAATATCCTTGAACTTGTTATCAATGTTAATATCATCACAGTTTAATAGTCTTAAATAAATATCATGCTGATGGTCCCCAAACACTTTGACACACACATGAGCCATAGTCTGAAGAAACGAAATTACATTAATTTACTATTTAAGTCTTTATTATTACATTCCCAGTTATAACATTCTTGAGTTATAACTTCTACAAGAAACTATAACAGCAGCCAAAAGTTGATTAAGTTGAAACATATTACATATATTTACATAAATAGTACTTAGAGATAAACCTGACTATCAAAAGCCAAATGCCAATTCTGCTCATTTTCCCTATCTCGGGAATGGGACTGTGAGGCATATCATATGGGGTCCTTGCCCTTCGCACGCTCTTTCGTAGGGTACAGTACACGAGGCGGGACATAGTCTTCAGCTGTTTTGTTTGGAAAGGTAAAACAAGCAAGAATGAGCTACGAATGCTCAGCACGTATATAATCAACAATATAGCATAATAGGGAAACAACAGTAATATGTGTATCAGAGTAATAAATGTGATATGGGCTAAAAGTAAGCCGTAAAGACACAATTAATGTGGCATTAATCAGACCTAGTTTGATCCAAAAGAGAGGCCCATTTAATGAGGCTTGAAACCATAACTAGTAAATAAATTCGTAATTAATTAATTAGCTAAATATACAGCTAATTAATTATGTCCAACTACAAGGAAACCTATTCTACTTGGAAACTACTTCTATCACAAGAAGAATCCAAAATTATTTTAGGAGGTGGCCTGCCCACCAAGGTTCCTAAACCTACTCTAATTCTTAGACTCTCTACGTCTATATAAAGGGCCTAACCCCTCATTAATAGAACTACGTCTGGCTTGATTCTCAACACATACTGAGATACATAGGCATCTTGTGAGGGCAAAACCAAGCTACGAAACACAAGTGCAGCCATTAAAGCTCGATAAGCTCCAACACACATCGCAATAACAACACACTATTTTTTAATCCATAACTTTTGGCGCCGTCTGTGGGAAGAAGACATCAACCATGGCAAGAACACGAAGAACTGATGGAGACATCATCCCTACCACCGGAGACCCGATCGCTGTGATTCCTCCTGATGAAACTCAAACCACCGATGTACCCGTTACCACCACTATTCCTGTTGGAACTCAAGGTCCTAGCACTCAAAGGCTTGGCTCGTTCAGTGAAATCGTCCATTCTACCAATCCTGAGGAAATCATCCGGGGATCCAATCCTCTATCCCAGGTAACTCAAACTCCTTTTATTGATACTGCTCCTCTTCACGCACAAATTTCTATTGTCGTTATCCCTAGTAGCAATGTCGCCCAACCTAGGCTTGGACTCTCCCAAGCTTATCCCCCTCTTTACATCCGAGGGTTGGAACCCCCGTAAAATTATGGGCGTAGAGAAGGAGTCCGTGATTTCTCAGGACCATACTCAACCGATGATGAAAGCTCTGATGGCACCGATATTAATCCTAGGAGGAGAAGGCCTGGTAAGGAACCCGTAGGAAGCCGACGTTCACAGTCCCGTAGGACGCTAGAACAGAAAATTGCTTCCTACGAGGCCGAACTCAAAGAGCTAAGGAAAAGCTTAGGTCGACCGGGCACAGGGCCAGCCCCAAGGCGTGAAGCTCTTCACATCATAGAACAAGATGGAACCCCTCGAGGGAAAAGAATGGAAACTATAAGGGCTGATCCCACTGAGTTGCTGCCACTCGGAGATCCTGATGATCCAACGCCACCCTTCACCGAGACGATCATGAACGCTCATATCTCAAGAAAATTCAAGATGCCCACCATCAAGACTTATGATGGGGTAGGCGATCCAGCAAATCACGTAAGAACCTTCTCAAATGCTTTGTTATTACAACCTATCAATGATGCTGTGAAATGCAGGGCTTTCCCCCAAACTCTGGGGGGCATGGCTCAACGATGGTATAGCCGGTTACCTCCCAACTCTATTGGGTCCTTTAAAGAACTCAATAAGGCTTTTATAAGCCAGTTTATAAGCGGAAGAGTACACGAAAAAAGCTCAGCTTCTCTCATGAATCTGGAGCAAGGAAAGAATGAATCCCTGAGGGACTACCTGAACCGCTTCACCAAGGAAGCCTTGTCCCAGACTTGGACGAGAAAGTGGCTATGATAGCCTTACAACAGGGGACAACTGATCCTTATTTCAAAAGATCTCTAGCTAAACATCCGCCTGAGAACATGCTTCTTCTTCAAGACAGAGCAGAGAAATACATCAAGGCAGAAGAAAGCATGAAGAAAACCACTATATCAGTGGCTACACATGGAAATAATAATAAAAATAGAAAAGGCGATCAAGAGTATGATGCCCGAGACAAGTATCCCAAGACGGATAAGGGTTCTGAATCCCCTCCTAAGAAAAATAGCTTTGGACCAAAATTTGCTGAATATGCAAGGCTGAACACGCCGCGAAGTAAAATCCTGTTGGATATCGAAAGAGATCGAGATCTAAGATGGCCTAAACCCCTGAAATCTGATCCTGAGAAGAGGAACAAGAACGCGTTTTTCCGATTTCATTGGGATACCGGGCATGACACGGATGACTGTAGACAATTGAAGGATGAAATCGAGTTCCTTATTAGAAGAGGAAAGCTTTCTAAGTACACTAAGGATGGGAGTCATGATAGGCGCGATGATAATAGAAAGAATAACGATGGTCGGGATAGGAATCCTCAGCCTAGAGGACCAGTTATTAACATGATTTTTGGAGGCCCCACTACCGCGGGGAGTTCAAGAAATTCAAGGAAAGCATATGCATGACAGGTTATGCAAGTCGTAGGGGAAGCACCTAAACGCGCTAGAACAGAGGTAGTCATATCCTTTGATGACTCGGACCTGGAAGGGATAAAGTTTCCCCATGATGATCCTCTTGTCATAGCCCTTTTGATAGGAAATTCAGAAGTAAAAAGAGTCCTGGTAGACAATGGAGCATCGGTTGATATCTTGTTCTACGAGGCCTTTGTGAAGATGGAGTACAATAATTCCCAACTAACCCCTTCGGATGTTCCAATATATGGTTTTAATTGAGTGGAGTCAAAAGAAGAAGGGACCATTCAATTACCCATGACAATGGGGAGAGAACCTCGAGAGATCACACAGATGCTAACCTTTCTGATAATCAAAGCATCTTCCACATATAATGCAATTCTTGGAAGAACGGGTTTGCATGCTTTTAAGGCTGTTGCCTCGAGTTATCATTTGAAGATAAAATTCCCTACCAGAAATGGCGTAGGGGAGGAAAAAGGAGACCGGAGAATGGCAAGAAGTTGCTACGTAGCAGCCCTGAGACCCGATGGAGTCGGGGGGCAAGTCCTACCCATAGAGGACATGGACTCGAGAAAAGATGAAGAAAGAAGGGGAAAACCAGTTGAGGACTTGGATCCAATTCCTTTAGTTCCAGGAGAACCGGAGAAAGTCACCTATATCGGGGCCTCATTAGAAGAGCCTATGAAAGAGAAATTAATAAAGTTTTTGCAAGAAAACGAGGACTTATTTGCTTGGACAGCCCCTGATATGCTAGGAATTGACCCCAAACTGATCACTCACCAGCTTAACGTGGATCCACGATGGAAAACTATTAAGCAAAAGAAGAGAAATTTTACTCTAGAAAGACATTAAGCCATAAAGCAAGAGGTGGAAAAACTCTTAGAGGCTGGATTCATCAAAGAAATTCAGTTTCCCGAATGGCTTGCGAACCCTGTAATGGTCAGGAAATCTAATGGAAAATGGAGGATGTGCGTGGACTTCACAGATTTGAATGATGCATGTCCAAAGGATTGCTTCCCTCTCCCAAGGATCGATGCACTTATAGATGCCACGGCGGGACATGAGATGTTAAGCTTCATGGATGGCTTTAGTGGATACAATCAAATCCGGATGCACGAGGATGACATCGCCAAGGTATCTTTCATCACTGACTTTGGTGTATTTTGTTATCTCGTTATGGCCTTTGGGTTAAAGAATGCAGGGGCCACCTATCAAAGCCTAGTAAACAAAATTTTCAAGCATCTCATTGGAAAAACCATGGAGGTCTACGTTGATGATATGTTAGTCAAAAGCCTCGATAAGGCCAACCATATTGAGCACTTGCAAGAGGCTTTCAAAGTGCTAAGGCACCACAATATGATGCTTAACCCTACAAAGTGGGCCTTTGGCGTGGGATCTGGGAAATTCCTAGGAATGATGGTCTCTAAAGGAGGGATTGAGGCCGATCCTGACAAAATTGAGGCTATACTCGAAAAAGAACCTCCAAAAATAGTAAGGGACGTCCAAAAATTGACAGGAAGAGTTGCTGCCCTGGGGAGGATTGTCTCGAAGTCTGGGGATAAATGTCTACCCTTTTTCAAAACATTGAAAAAAGTTAAAGATTTCGTGTGGATAGAAGAAAGTCAAATGACCTTTGAGGAACTGAAGAAATATATGGCTAAAGCTCTGTTACTGGCCAAGCCTAGTCCCGAGGACATCTTATACTTGTATTTGGCCATATCAGAAAAGGCCCTGAGTGTTGTCCTTATAAAGGAAGAAGAGAAAGTTCAAAACCCAGTCTATTATGTGAGCAAGGTTTTGCATGGAGCGGAACTCAACTACTCCAAAATCGAGAAGTTTGAGCTGGCCTTGGTAATGGCCTCAAGAAAGTTACGGCCTTACTTTCAAGCACACAAAATCGAAGTATTAACTGATCAACCTCTGAGAAACATCATACACAGCCCCAAGGCAAGTGGAAGACTGATTAGGTGGGCCATTAAGCTAGGAGAGTTCGACATCAAGTATAAGCCTCGAACGGCCATTAAAGCTCAAGCTCTTGCTGACTTCGTGGTCGAATGTACTATCGACGACCAAGAAGTCGGGGGCAGGAAAGTGAAGAAGCAACGCAAAAAAGAGGACAAACTCCTAAAGAATATTGGGTGCTCAATTTTGATGGGGCATCAAAGACAAAATCTAGTGGAGCAGGCTTGGTGTTACAAAGTCCTGAAGGATTCATCATTGAGTATGCTATTAAGCTTGATTTTCCAACAACCAACAATGAAGCCGAATACGAAGCTTTGATAGCAGGCCTGGGCTTGGCCAAGGCACTAAAAGCCAAACACCTTAAAGTCTGTGGAGACTCAAAGCTGGTTATATCCCAAATAAATGGGGAGTTTGAAGCAAGGGAAGAAGTCATGGTTAAATACCTCCGCCTAGTAAAAGCCTTATTGACTCAATTTGAAGAATGTCAGATGGAATATGTTCCTAGAGAAGAGAATATAAAGGCCGATGCCTTATCAAAGTTCGCCTCATCAGAAGTGGATGAACATATGGGAAGTGTTTACTTCGAAGTCTTGAAGACCCCCAGCATCAATGCGAAGCTGGTAGCCCCGATAAACATGGGCGGTTGTTGGATGGATACTATAAAATCCCACCTACAATCTAGATGGACTCCTTCCAATACCATGGAAGCCAGAAAGCTTATTACTAGGGCATTAAGGTACGCTCTCATTGATGGAATTCTCTATAAGAAATCTTTTGTTATTCCATACTTGAAATGCCTAAGGCCAGACGAAGCCCATGAGGCCTTGAAAGAAGTACACGAAGGAATTTGTGGCCAACACTTGGGGGGCAGGGCTTTGGCTCACAAAATCACCCACCTCTGTTTTTACTGGCCTGACTTGATAAAAGATTCAAAAGAATACGTAAGAAGATGTGACAGGTGCCAAAGGCATGCACCGGTTGTTAGACAACCACCTGAGATGTTGACATCCATCAATTCCCCTATCCCCTTTGCAATGTGGGGAATGAACATCCTTGGACCCTTTCCAATAGCTACAGGATAGAGAAAGTTCCTGATCATTGCGATCGTTTACTTCACTAAATGGATCGAAGCTAAACCACTAGCCAAGATAACCACAAAACAAGTAGCTCAATTCTTCTGGGAAAACATCATATGTAGGTATGGAATACCACGAATCCTGGTGACGGACAATGGCACACAATTCAACAATGCAGAATTCAAGGGATATTGCGCTGATAACGACATCAATCTATGCTTCACTTCTGTTGCACACCCCCAAGCAAATGGGCAGGATGGGGTTGCCAATCGAATCATCCTTGATGGTCTCAAGAAAAGGATCGAGCGTTCTGCTAACACATGGGTGGATGAGCTTTTTCCAATACTCTGGGCATACAGAACCACACATAAAGTTACTACTGATGCAACTCCATTCTTCCTGGCTTATGGAGCCGAGGCAGTGGTTCTAGTTGAAATATCACATGTATCCCCAAGAATCAAGGCCTTTGAGCCCGAGGAAAATGAAGAAGGGATGAAGCTTGCATTAGACATGATAGATGAAGTCAGGGACAAAGCTCAGGCAAAAATCATCGAATATCAAAAGAAGTCATCTTTCTACTACAACCTAAGGGTTAAAGAAAGGTTTTTCAGACAAGGGGACTTGGTCCTTAGAAAAACTGAAGCTTCCGGAGTAGGCCCCAAAGGCAAGTTAGCCCCCAACTGGGAAGGGCCGTATAAGATAAAACAAGTTAAGGGTGGAGGATCATACATCCTTGAAACCCTAGAAAATGTTGAGGTGCCAAGGACTTGGCATGCTTCCAACCTGAAGGTTTATTATACTTAAAGAATTTAACTATGAGTTCTTATGTTTAGTAGGAACTAAGTAGAAATAAGGTTCGATGAAACCATTAGGATGAAAGAGCCTTTCACTCCAAACAGAATTTTCACTATGCAAGGGTCGTGCCCACTTTAACCTCGAAGGCATTATTAATAAAATTTTCAGCTTTATGGCATCTTCAAAAACCTGTGTGTTTACCTAGTTTGGAAATTTTTATTAGTTCTTTTATGACAAAAGAATAAGAAGCCTGTTTGGCACTTCGATTAACATACCATTTGTTCTATGCTCGATAAAGTGTATTTTGTCAAATATACTAAGGCACGAAAAAGAAAAGGACAAACGACAATGGACTTTTTGTAACGAAGCCTTGGGATTACATAAGTTCAAAAGAAAACAAAAAGGAAATACAAGGAATAAATACAAAGAGAAAAGTAAAAAACTAAGGAAGGTCCTCGGCATCCTCGTCCTCATCCTTCCCTTCTTCGCCCTGTTCAGCATCCTTCGCGGCCTCAGGGGAGTCAAAAACTCTATCATAATCATCCAAGGCCTCACCACCCGAGAGATCCCCAGAACTATCCTCGCGGATGGTGGAGGTCAAGGCCAAAGACTGCCCCATAGGACAAGGGAAGTCGGCGGGGTCAAAAAGTCCAAGGTGCTTGGCCAACACAGCTCCAAGGCACTTATCCTAAGCCTGAGCACAAGTCGCCGGAAAAACCATGTCATCATGCTTATCCATGAAAGCATAGAATTCTTCCGACTCCATGTACTCAGCGATCATGGCCTTCTTCCCAGACCTTAGCTCTTGCAGATCAGCATGCGCGGCCACCAACTCTTGATCCTTCTCGAGCAACTTCTTCTCGAGAGTGGCCACCCTTGCCTCAGCCTTGATCTTGATCTTCCTCTGGGCCTTTTCTGAAAAGCGCCAAGTCTTGGTCTGATGGGCCATGGTCTGGAAGTAGGTATTGACCTATTTAAAAAGCATGACACTGTGAGAAAATAGAAAAGTCGGAAGACAATCAAAGTATAAAAGTCGGGAAACAAGTGGGCCTTACATGGCAACAGCTTGGGCCCCCAGAGTCTCGGCCTCTTCTATGTCCGTCTTCAGGACAATCTTGGCCTTGTCAACTGGAGGAATAGAATTCTGTGACCAGTCGAGGGAGTTCAAAGTACTTCCAACGACGGTGTCTTGCCTCCTCAAACCCCAACTGGGCCTCCAGGCCGCTTCCCTTGGGCTTTGTCACAAGGATGAAGGAACCCAGGAAGATTGGGCTCCTTAATTGGGGTCCTTAATTGGGCCTTCGAGAGC
Source organism: Oenanthe sinensis (assembly GCA_028671895.1). Lineage (NCBI taxonomy): Eukaryota > Viridiplantae > Streptophyta > Magnoliopsida > Apiales > Apiaceae > Oenanthe > Oenanthe sinensis. Next base: position 19,401,227 of record CM053807.1, read on the forward strand.
CTCGCAAGCCTTCCTCATCTTGTGGGTCTCTTGATCACCCACGCCCAGATGAAAGTTAATGTTTTCCGCAGTTGCAAAACAAATAAGAAAATAAACAACCGAACTCAGAAAAGTCAGAAAAAATGACAAGTCAAGAAAGAAAAATACCGTTATCAGAAACATGAGAAAGGCCCACGACCTTCAAAGAAAACTCCTCTAGAATCTTTCTGTGATGGGTCAAGCCCTTATCCTGGCCCAAGTCGGCAATAATAAGTTTTTCTTCGGGAGTTAGCTGGATAAATCCCACATTCCCATCTTTAACCTTGCAGAATTTGGGCCTAAAAAGAGTGCCCCAATCTCCTCCTTCCCATTCCAAGTACAAGAAGTCCCTCCGCCAATCGGTATTGTTGTCAGGCAAAGACTTTTTACAAAAGATTGGGCTCACCCCTTGCCTGTGGCTTATATAAATCCAGCCCAATATGCTTGATGGGCTATTTTTAAACTGAAAAATACTTCTAAAGACAGCTACAGAAAGGGGATAGTTTTTCCTAAGACATAAAACTAAAAAAAAAGGGTTCGCCACGAGTTTGGGCTCAATTGACATGGATTTATCCTAACCTCAGCTAGCAACCTAACGACAAATTCATGAAAAGGGAGTCTAAGCCCACCTAAAAGTGCGTCTTTAAAAATACATAGCCTATTTGGCCTCCAATGACAGGCCCGATCTCCGGGCTAGGCCAAAACAAATTTGTACCTAGGAGGAAGTTTATAAAATTTGGTAAATTTATCACATTGAATTTGGTTAGTGAAGGTGCTGGTAAACCTAGAGGCATCTAGCTCAGCCAGGGAAGGGAACTCCTTACCCATGGTTTGAAGAAGATCAGAAAGTGAAGAAAATGTGGAGTTCACGGTAACAGTATTACCTCTTTTTGCCGCCCTGGCAAGAAGTCTTTCTTGAGCAGCATCTTGCTCCGCAATGAATATTCAACGGATGAAGGCTTGAAAACTGAAGAAGATGAAGATTGATCGTAGAGGGCTCGCCAGAAATCGCCTTGGCAAAAATGAACTGGAGATAAATATGAGAGAATTTTACTAAGAAAGTAATAAGTGAAAAGTGAGGTTCTCACTTCACTAATTTATAGCCAAAGAAAACGGTAATTCAACCGGTGGAACTCCCTATAGCCGGTAACAAAGCCCATAAACTAATTGGGCCTGGCAGGCCTTTGGCCCAAAAGTCGAGGTGGACTAAAACGTGTGGAAAATTAAAATGGGCCAAGGCCCATTAAAACGCCAAATTCTTAGGGTCAATTAAGGCATGATTCGACAAGGAACCCCTGTCAATCAGGATTCCAATTAAGGCATGATTCGACCAGGAACCCCTGTCGACCATGATTTTAATTAAGGCATGATTCGGCAAGGAACCCCTGTCGACCAGGATTCCAGTTAAGGTAAAATTCGATCAGAATCCTAGTCAAAATCGATTAGGAGTCTCGCTCGACCAGGATGCAAATTGGCCACCAAAATCGACTAGAAGTCTCATTCGATCAGAATCACATTATATCCTAAGAACGACCAGGATCCTGGTCGAAAATCGACCAGGAACCCTGTTCGAAAATCGACCAGGAACCCTGTTCGACCAGGATTCCGTGATATCCTAAGACCGACCAGGATCCTGGTCGAAAATCGACCAGGAAACCTATTCGACCAGGATTCCGTGATATCCTAAGACCGACCAGGATCCTGGTCGAAAATTGACCAGGAACCCTGTTCGACCAGGATTCTATGACAGCCTAAAACCGACCAGGATCCTGGTCAAATTCGACTAGGATTCCTGGTCGAAAATAATGCTGAAAATTGCCAACAAATCATTAAAAATGGTTTAAAAGGCAAGTAAATTGTGAAAAATTCTCTATAATTAGAGGAAAATTCCTAGAAATTAAGGAAAAATACCTGTGGGTACCAGTAAATTGTGGAAAATTCTCTAAAAATAGAGGAAAATTCCTAGAAAAATACCTGTGGGTACAAATAAATTATTGAAAATTCTCTAAAAATAGAGGAAAATTCCTAGAAAAATACCTGTGGGTACAAATAAATTTTGGAAAATTCTCTATAAATAGAGGAAAATTCCTAGAAATTAAGGAAAAATACCTGTGGGTACCAGTAAATTATGGAAAATTCTAGAGGAAAATTCCTAGAAAAATACCTGTGGGTACAGATAAATAAGGGAAATTTCCTTATAAATAAACTCACGAAGGCAAGATAAATCCTAGCAAAACCTGGGAAGCTACAAAGGCTGACTTCAACGACAAAACCTATGGACCTTAACTTCTACAAAGTGGTGCACACTTTACATAAGTTGGGGGGTAAATGATATGGGTTAAAAGTTAGCCCTAAAGACACAATTAATGTGGCATTAATTAGACCTAGTTTGATCCAAAAGAGAGGCCCATTTAATGAGGCTTGAAACCCTAACTAGTAAATAAATTCGTAATTAATTAATTAGCTAAATATACAGCTAATTAATTATGTCCAACTACAAGGAAACCTATTCCTACTTGGAACCTACTTCTATCACAAGAAGAATCCAGAATTCTTCTAGGAGGTGGCCTGCCCACCAAGGTTCCTAAACCTACTCTAATTCTTAGACTCTCAACGTCTATATAAAGGGCCTAACCCCTCATTATTAGAACTACGTCTGGCTTGATTCTCAACACATATTGAGATACGTAGGCATCTTCTGAGGGCATAATTAAGCTATGAAACACAAGTGCAGCCATTAAAGCTCGATAAGCTCCAACACACATGGCAATAACTACACCCTAGTTTTTAATCCAAAACAAAATGCAACCTGTATTTGAATGTTGGACAGTTCTAGATATCCTGCAAAAGAATAATAGGCTGCTATAATTCTCGTTAACACTATCGGTAACTAAGCACCTAGGCTTTCATTATAGTGCAACGTCAAATTCCAATTGGAAGAAATGGGACTATAATGGAGCATTCATCACGCGCTATTGTACACGATGATCATTCATATATTACAATAGATATGTAACTTTCTCTAGTAGTAGAAGGATGATCCTCAACTGGTCATCACCCCAGGCAACACATGGGCCTTTAAATATTGGACAGTGCGTCACTCGACCTCTTATGCTATGATGGACTGTGCCGCACACAAGCCTCTTACACTTATTTCTCCAGTGCCCTTAGAATATATTAAAATCAACAAGTCTGGAAGGGAATTTAATCCAACCTTCCAGAATAACAACAATCCTTTCTAGGATTTCAACATCAGATATTAGATTTTCTTCCGAAATGAGGTGGAAGTAATCTCAGAGTATGTGGGTTGACTCTCTGTCAACTAATGAATAAGATAGAAATAATTGAATCAAGAAGACTCAAGAACACGACCGGGGAGTCGTTATAAAAAATAAAATAATCCCAACAAAAATATTTAATTTTGGGTAAGATAATTGTCCTTAAAGGCACCAGTATAAATAGAAAGAATGTCGAAGTCGGATATTCCTTCCCTAATATGGAGTTATCGACTCAAAAATAATTACAGAATAATTGAGTCATAGCTCAGTATTTATTATTTAATGAAAAATAATATTTAAAGAATTTTAGATAACTCCAGAAAATTTTTAAAGATCAAATAATATTTAATTACTAATTTAGAAGGCTTAATTAATCATTAAATATTGATAAAGAATATATAAAGATATATGATTAAATATTTAATTAATTTTAAAAGAGTCAAAATATTTAAATAATATTTAATCAAGATTATTTAATATTTAAATGATTCAAAGTACCCAAAATATTTAAATATTATTTTATAGATATTAAATCATATTTAAATAATTCACAGAGAACTGCAAGTATTTAATCAATATTTAAATACTATATATAGTCTTTAATTAATATTTAATCAACACTAAATATTATTCAAAATATTCAAGGGATATTAATCAATATTAATTAATCCCTATATCTCACCAATTATCATCAAAATATATATTCTAGGGAAAGATCCCTAAATAATATCGACTAACAGTCGAGAAGTAATATATTACTCTCGGTCAACTATCGAGTACAAAAGGTGTACTCGACACTTGATTCAGTTATACGAAACTAATAGTATGCGTCCTCTAACTTTTCGAGAAGTTCAGAGTCGTGAATGAACTATGTAGAAAAATACAATAGTTCTAACTAGTATAGAAATTCAAACACAACAGAGCTTTCTAACCAATAAATTGTTATAAAGTCAAGAGTTTAAGAAACTTGCCTGAGCAATTGGTGCGGTGGGTGGTTGGTCCTTGCAAGCTATGAGTTGCTATGACACGAAAACATAAGTTACGGTCAGTTATACGAGCTATTAACTCTACTTATGCCAACTCATGAATGTACATTAGCTTATCTTGCTAACAAGTTTTAGCCCGGTCCTTTAGCTAGTTAAGAACTCATAACCATTCTTACCAACTTTCGTTAAAGGTTCGCTTTTTAATCTAGCCTCGAAACCTTACTTATGTTATAGTTTAATTAAGGTCCAAACAAACAAGTTCTTCGAGAGTTCCTACTTGCATCTACTTAACTCAAACAATTTTCATAAATCAGATTTTAATCCTTTTAATCCGAAACCTCTTCCCAAGTAATCTCGGATATCCCTAGTATTTTAAATAAAAGTATAGAAATTCAAAAACGAATCGATCTGATCCAGGTCATTTCAGACTTTATGGAGTAGCCTAGCTAGTGTGATCAAAGCCTCAAATTTAGGTGAAAATAGATTTTTAAGATTCTGTGCTACCGTTACTAATTAATTCATAACTTTTCACTCGTAATTCTGATTGACATGAATTTTGCGCATAAATGATTTAGAGACCCTCCTCTACGTAACCATGCCCAGACTCCTATGGGTCCCAGGTCAGTTAAGGTAAAAAAATGGCCATTACGACATTTGTACACTCAACGTTTTCTAATTTTTAAACTACTCAAATGCAGCCCAAACAACTCCAACACATTTTATACTAACACTTGAACATATAATCAAGCAATCCCAATTGATTTCTCAATTTTTCAACCATCCAATTATTACCAAAAATTCACCAAACGTCATCCACCAACTCATCTCATTTGTAAAACAATTATACTACTTCATAACAACCAACTCATTCCATAACCATTCCATACCATTATAATCCACCAACCATAATCAAATAATCTCCTCATTTCACAACCATAATCTACAAAATAATAAAGCTTTAACTATGATCAAAACCAAAACATGGCATCCAAAGCTATACAATCATCATATAGCTAATACATGAGTTCAATGACTATGTATGCATAACAACAACTACCCATAACCTAAATAACACTTTACAGACACTAACCAAGCTTAAGGAATCATAAAGCTTAAGTTTAAGATTTTATTCATATAAAAAATTACTATTTATCATCTTGTATTTCATGAAAAATCAAGAGTTTCCATGGATAATAATGTACAAGATTTAAGGACAAGCTAGGTATGGGTTATACCTTTAATTTAAGCTCCTAATCAAGATGATCTAGCAAGGCTTTGTTGACCTTTGATTTTTTTCTTCTACTTCTTCCTACGTCAGCCGAGAGCTCCTCTTCAAGGGGGGTTTTTTGCTTGATTTTTGATTTTTTGTGTTATGTTAATATTTAGCTTGGCTACTTGACTTATCAAAGGGGCAAGTCAACAATAGTCTTCTTTTGACTTTAGTCAAGCACACTAGCTTCCTTAATACACTAATTAACACAAGTTTTCTAAATTTTATTAATTTCTTTCATAAAATTTCGGCCCTTATTTATAATTTAGGTAGTGATTTGATTTTTCATTTTCGTAACGATCCGCTATGACGAGTTTAATAACTATTACTCGTTCCAAGAATTCTAGTAATTTGAATACCCACCAAAACATCATTCCTTAATTATTATTCATTATATACTATTATTTAAACTTTGTCCTATTTATTCGAAAGAGTTCAATTACGATTCGTCGGATAAAACATATTATGAAAGTACTACGTATATTACGTAGACTAACTTAAAAATACGAACTACGAAATATTTTTGAGTTATGAATCTTTGAATTCTGATGAGATTTACATACACTCATTTGTATCACACATTAATGATAAGTCTTTGAAACTCTACTTTTCGACACGTAGTTAAGGTGACGCGATCGTTTTTACTTATAACCCGAATTTACTATTCATTAACAAAAGTTTCAAAAGTACCGGAAATTAGGAATATTGCATGTAAAAATGCAAAGCTAATCTGGGATACAATAGAGATAATAAATGAAGGGACTGAAGAAGTCATAGAGAATAGACTGGAGATCATGACCTCCCAATATGAGCAGTTTAGATCTAACCCTAGTGAGGGTATCTTTGAGGTGTTTCAAAGATTGAACAAACTGATAAACGAGCTTAACCTAAATGAGAAATATTACAAGAACCAGGAGGTCAAAAGGTTGTTTTTGCTAACCTTGCCAGAGCATCTAGAACATAGGATCACATTTATCCGGGAGTCTAGGGACATGAAAGAAGTAACCCTAGAAAGACTCTATGGAGTTTTGAAGACCTATAAATTAGAACAGATCCAGACCAGAGAAACATATGGCAGAGGTAGGGTTCTGAGTTCCTCAAAAACACTGATAGTGGAAGCAATAGAGAAGAATGAAGTGAAGGCTTTTGCACCTTCTATCAGTTCAATATAGTATGTGGTTCCAAAATTTAGACATACTTAAGATAACTAGGAAAAAGGTGAGTTCTACTCTTTGGAAGAACTGGATTAGCTCGAAGACGAATCTCTAGCTTTAGTTGCCAGGTGGTTTGGCAACATGAGATTTGAAGGAACCCCTCCTACAAAGTTAAACCTAATTTTGGAAGATTTCAGAGATGAGGTTCTTCTACAGCTATATCAAGAAGTGGCTACAAGGCCGACTTAGTTGATAGAAGCAAGTTTCGTTGCTTCAACTGTAACAAGCTAGACTACTTTGCAACTGAATGCAAGAAGCCGAAGCAAGGAAAGAAGAGAGAGTCTTATGAAGAGCTCAAAAAAAAAGAATGACGCGCTTGTAAAAAAGCGGGAAAGTCTTATCTAGCATAAGGCAAAAGCTGGGATGATTCAGACAACGATGATGGGGAAGAAATGGGAAATCTTGCTCTTATGGCTTCATCCGAAGAATCACTGTCTCCAACTCGACAATGAGGAAAAGAGGTAGATCCTTCATGCCCTAAGATGTTTAAATTGCAAGGTAAAGAACTAGATGATACAAGAGATAGAGTTAAGAAACTAATTCTAAAAAACAAAGCCTTAACTAATGAGAATGATGTTTTAAAATTGTGAAAAACCAGAAATGACAAACTGACTGTTATTCCTTAGAACAATGTCAATATTTGTAGAATACAAATATCAAAACTTTTTACTATTTTAATATTTGTTCTTAGTGTTTGAGCATTAAGAGAATATATATGAACAACAAAGATACTGGAAAATAAAATGAACAAAGAGATTTTAAAATTACTGATGGATTGGTTTTTCCATCAATGTATATTTTTACTCAATGTTCCTAGGTTAATAAAAACCTAGCTTTGTTTTTACAAGGTTAGAAAATAAATCAACTGTTCTTACAAAGTGCTCTAAGGTTGAACAGTTGATTCAAGAAATATTGTCTAACTTGTTACTTTCTAACAATGCTACCACACTTGTTTATATATTACAAGCATGCTTTTACAAGTCCTATTCTTGGATTGTTTATGTCCTATCTTCCCGTTTACCTTTTTCTATTTTACAAAATAGTTTGAAAGACAGCTTCACTTTGAGTCTTCACAGCCATCATAGACTGTCTTCCATAGGTGTGCTTTTGTCCTTTGGATCATCAACAAATAGACTTTCTGTGTTGTCACAATCAATTGATAATTTGATGTTAAGCATATCAATTGTTCCTTCCTTTTGTCCATCAACTAATGTTCTTCTTCGATTGATCTTTTTATGCATCGATTGATAAATAATGACTTATCGATTGATAGATGTTATCAATCGATATATCAATCGATGGGTCTTCACATCAATTGATGGTCTTCAATACTTGACTTGGTTTCTTCAATTGATCTTCTATCCATCTATGCTTCAATATCAATTGATCATCCTTCACTTGTATAATTTCCCGTCTTCAAATAATTACAATTCGAAAGTCTAAGTTACACATCAGTTGATGACCTATATCAATCGACTATAACATCAATTGATGGGAATAATATCAATTGATTTACACCTTATCAATTGAAATAGACTAAGTACACATATGCTACAATCCAAATTATCAGTTGATTCACATAAACATTTCAACTGATAAATGGTTTCTTGATCAATCGATATTTATATTTTTCATATCAATTGAACAGTTACATCAATTCAAATTTGTTTGATTCTAAGTTTAAGGTTATCATCAAATTACATGTAGATTATTAACAATCTCTCTCTATTTATATCTATGATATAAACAGGCATAAATCTACTTGATGATAACAAAACCCTTAATAATTTTCATTCGGATAGAATCATGAAATTTAAATAGCACTTTTAATTTTAGAAGTACCAGTTTGATGAATAACTTATGCAAGCTGGTCCAATGTCTTCATAATCTTCATAATCCAATTACTTTTTCTTCTTTCTCTTCTCAGCATGTTCCTTTAATTGTCTAATGAATGAATTCCTTAAATTGCTTCATCTCTATCAGTCTCTCCAAGTTGCCTTATAAGGTAGTGAATTTCTTCATCTGTGATTTTGTCCAGATATTTGCAGATATCAAATAACTTTGTGTTGCCCTCCAAATCTGTAAAAATCATTGTATATTTTGGCTCCAATACAACCTTTTTGACTTGAGACTTCCATAGCTTAAGGGGTGAGTCAGGTTCAACTTCTGCCTTTGATCTCCTTAGCTTTGAGATTTGATGTTGAATTTCTTGAGAAATTGTTTTATTGAGTTTGTACTTTTTGTTGAGTAGAGGTAGAATGGTCTTCAGAACATTGTAGCTTTACTTCATTATCACATTTACTGTATAAGTGATCTTGCTCCATCTTCATACTCCAACCTCATTGATTCTTCTTGGTTAGAGGTTGCAGGGTGAGTTCTTACTCCTATAAACCCTTTTTCACTTATTACTGGTATCCCTTTCATGTCATATCCTTCAATTGTTACATTCTCCTTGATTTCTTCTTGTTTAACTTGGAAGTTTTCTTGAACCACTTTTTCTTGAGTAGAACTTGACTTTTTCTTAGCCATTGCTATTTTCCTTTTTTTCCTCAGTGGTTGTTCTACTAATTGATCTTCCATATTCTATTTCATTTCTATTTACCTTGCAATTTCTTCATTTCCTTTTCTCTTCTTGCAACATCTGAAAATCCTGAGGAAATGGCTCCTTGAAGAAGCTTCTGACCAACTGGTTCCTTCCTTTTCTTTTCTTCTTCATTCATTATGGCTTTACCATTTTTCTTCTCTTCAAGGGCTTCAAGATCAATTAGAAAGGCTTCTGCATTTGAATTGCTTTCTTTGACAGCCTTATTTGCATTTTCATTTACTATTCTTGTTTGAGCAATGAACTCATCCAAGTTTCCTTTTTCTGTTGCCTCTGTCACCAACTCAGTGTTTTTCCTTAGATCTTCAATTCTTCTCATTTCCCTCTCAATCATTGATTGAGTTTCTCTTTCCCTAGAAATTCTTCTAGCTTCTAGATTATCTTTAAACTTTTTAAATTCTTTCTTTTTCTACTCTAAGTCATCCTTGGAAAACTTAAATGAATTTGAAGATTTTATATCTCTGTTGCTCCCATTTTTGGTAACCCCTTTGGTTGCAATACTTCCAATGCCACTTGATGTACCATAATTAGAACCACCAACACCACCACTGCCTTTACCGTCACCATCCCCATCCTTCTTCTTAGCATCATTCTCCCCATTTTTGTTATCATCAATTGGCGGAGGTGGTGGCATTCTGTCAAGAAATTTCTGAAGAATAGACGCATGTAGACTCTGGCCTGTAATAATATCATCCATCTTCTTTTCTAGAGACTCCACTCTTGTTTTCAAGACTGCAAAGTTCTTGGATTCAATGAACAACTTATCCTTGATTTGACCCATGTTATTAATAGGTAGCTTCTCATCCAACCTTCTTTCCAATGAATCCTTGCTAGAAGTGATAGATCCTTTGATGATCTCCAATTCTCTCTTCACTCCTATCACTGTGATCTTTTGAATTTTCAATGACTCCCTCATACAGTTAGCAATTCTCCTTTGTATGGGATCTTCAATTTCTACTTCCACCATTGCTCTCCTGTATTAAGAAAGAATCTCAATTTCAGCAGCTTCCAAGGAACCATCAATAATGCATATCCATGGTTCTTCATCAGAATCATCTTCTAACTCTTCAGGTACCATATAATAAGTGCATGTTGTATTGGCAATGCTCTCCTTCAGATTCCTGGTTCTCTGTTCAGTATGCTCAATTCCTAGAATTTGCTCTGCATTTCTGTTGGATGAAGTAGCTAAGTCCTGATATCTTGGATTAGGATGAATGAAGTTACTTGGATCCAATTCTCCAGCATCAACCTCTACATCATCAGTTTCTTTAAAAATTCCACTCCCACTCGCTTCTGTATTTGAAACTCTCCTATCTTCTTGACTCCTTCTCCTTCTGAAATTAACTCAATTTCCAACTCATGTGCATATAACAGAATTGTTTTATCACTCTCACTTATCTCTCTATTTTGCATCAGGATCTCATCCTGGAATCTCACCTCTCCCTCACTCATAATTTGTGCACCTTTTAAGGTGGGGCCCTCAAGTGTTTTACTCTCATTCCTGGAAGAAATAAGAATTACATCACTAACTTCCTTTCCTTTTGCCAGGTTACAATCCTGCCTCTCACTCAACTCACTCATTCCTAAGAGTGTTTAACATCAATTAATTGAGCATCAATTGATGTATTGAACTTATCAATCGAAGTGTTTGGGATATCCATCGATCGATGGCTTATCAGTCGATGGCTGAGTATCAATTGATGAAGGAACATCAATTGATGGAGTAGAAACATTTGAGGTATTGATTTGAGAAGTAATATTTGAAATGACATGTGAGATGGAATCTTGAATTTTCTGAGAAGAAAATTAAAGAGAGAGTGTTGGCTTCTCCTTGAATAACAAAGAAGGAGAATCTGAAAATATTTGATTATCTATCAGAACATTTTCTAAAGAAAATTTATTTGTTGGATAAAGAAGAATATAAGGGATTGGAATTGAGAGAGAATGTGGTTGCATTTCATCATTTACATGAAATGCATCAAACTGACTTTGAGAAGGCTTCATCACAGTTTCCTGTGATTTTGCAGTGTGTGCTTCCCCATGTGCAAAGGTGATTTTTCTTTCTCTCTTTTCATATGTTTTTGGTGTTTTGGCTTGTGTGTCCCCATCTTAGTTTTGTGCCCCTAGTTGTGGGCTCTTTTCAATATTGCCATCCTTTTGAGAGGATGCCAATAGAGATGTGGTATTTTCTATATTAACATCCACAGTCTTTTACGAGACTATGGAGTGGCTTGGCCTAGGTTGCACACCATCACTCTCCTTATTCTTTTGGGTTCTTTTATGTTCTCAGTTCCCTCACCACCTACTTCCTCCTATAATCTATCTACCACAAAAGGTGTTTTTCTTTTCTTTGATTTTACAACAGGTTTTTGGGAACCTGTTGAGGTTGGCTTGTTAGACTTGGGTTAGGAAATTGGATGTGTAGCTTGGGTAGAAGGGTTGGGGTCATTGATAACACCCTCCATAGCCACAAAAGGTAAAGAAGATTGGGGATTGGAAAAAGTTAGGGTAGAGATAAATACCTTAACAAATTCAGGGTAGATTAATTCCACCTCAGTGTGGAGATTAATTTTCACCAGGTCCTTGAAAACTCTTTTGTTTCGAGTCTAACATTCAAGAGTTTCAATTTCCCTACATATCTCAATTTCTTTGAAAAAGTGGTTAATAAAAATTGTGATAAATAGTATATGTGATTAGATCTATCATGCTTCTTTCCTAACTTAGTAGTAATTTAAAATAGCAGTATAGAAGATAGATCATGATATTTATCAAACAAGACACTATATGCTATTTGTTGCATGCTAGAAGTTATGGCATCAAAATTACTAATTTTACCACTAAAGCATTTTATTATAGCATCAAAGAAAAAAGACCATTCTCTCCTAAGATGTTTTCTAACTACTTGTCCAAAATTAATGTCAGGATTTGTATAATTGACAACCCTAAACATGTTCCTAATATCTGATTCACTAGGTATATCATCAGTATTATTAACAGAAAAATCTAAGCATTCATTTAAAATTATAGTAAGAATGTACTCTTGTCCTTTGCAGTTGAATTTGATGCTTGAAAAGTCATCAGCAACTTCTGCAGAGGTCCAAAACTCTTCCACCAAATTGAAGATTATAGTTGATGCTTCCTTCAACGCTTTTTGTATCTTGCAACTTACCAGGAATTGCATCAATGGATGAAATTCTTCTGAAACCTCTTCGACCATAGTACAAGCCACAAAATTATTTAGCTCGTAGATGAAACCGGCTTGAGAGATTCTCTTGGATGAAGATGCCATTTCTTTGAATAGAAGATTAGTATAACAAAAGCTTTGAAGATATTAAGAGGATTGAGTACAGAGAGAAAAGGGTTAGAGATTGAGTTCGTAGATTGAGAGAGAAAGAGATAGAGAAATCGATAGTAAAAATTGCAAGTAAGAATTAAAATTTCTTTTAATCTCACTATTTATATTTACTGAATTCCCAATTAATTTCTTACTCAAAATAGAACCTAATCGACCATTGAAAGAAAAATAAAAGTAGAAATTACCAATTTTGACAATCGACTGTTAGACATACAGGAATGTATGTATCAATCAATTGATAAAATTAGCAATCAACGACTAGATTTTGTACGGGTCGATTGATGACATAGACCCCTAAAATTCCAGGTCATCGATTGATAATTAGCTTATCCATCGACAGGTACACTTATCCATCGATAAATAAGTATATCATCAATTGAAATATTTATCTGTCGATAGTTACAAATATCCATTGATAAGTAAAATATTTATCAATTGATTATTGAATAATCAATAGATTAACATAGTCAATGGCTACAATTTTAAAAATCAATATAGATATATATAACTTGTCAGATATTTAAAAGATTAAATATAGCTAAGCATACCTAAATCACAGACCAGTCTATTGAAAGTAGATTCATCTAATGGTTTGGTAAAAATGTCTGCATGTTATCTTTCACTAGGGACAAAATGTAATACAACAGTACCATTCATTACATGTTCCCTAATGAAGTGATACCTTATGTCAATGTGATTGGTTCTGAAATGTTACACAGGATTTTCTGTTATTGTAATGGCACTTGTATTATCACAGAAAATAGGAATCTTGTTCATGTTAAACCCCATAGTCAAGTAGTTGATTCCTCATCCATAATATTTGTGCACAGTAACTTCCAACTGCAATATATTCAGCCTCTGCAGTAGATGTAGACACTGAATTCTGCTTCTTGCTAAACCATGATACAAGTTTATTTCCTAGAAATTGACAGGTGCCTGTAGTACATTTTCTGTCAATTCTGCAATCTACATAGTCTGCATCTGAATAACCAATTAGATCAAATCCAGAATCTCTAGGGTACCAAATTCCAAGATTTAGAGTTCCTTTGAGATATCTGAATATTCTTTTTATTGCAATCAAATGAGATTCTCTAGGATCAGCCTGAAAATTAGCACAAAGACACGTAACAAATATTATGTCTGGCCTACTTGTAGTTAAATAAAGAAATGAGTCAACCATGCCTCTATAACTTGAAATGTCCACAATAGCTTTATTAGTATTCAATTCAAGTTTAGTTGCAGTGGCCATATAAGTTTTGCAGAAGAACATTCTGTTAGGTCCAAAATCATCATAGAAGAGAGGGTTGAATATGGTGTGGTAGATTTTTCATTTAATTGTGGATTAAGTGTTTGTGTCCTTGAGATATAAACTGGCATTGATTGAAACACAATAATTCGGGGAAATAAAGATATATTATTAAATCCCTGAATGCTACACTTCTAATCAAATGATGTGACACCCCCAGACCCAGGGTCAGATATCTAGGCCATCACAGTCTAATCCATGTTCATAAACACATATATCTCTGATCCATAATAAAATTATCAACTATAGTGACCCTGTTAAACACAACACTTACTCGAGCCATAGTCTCAGAAAATGAAACATATACATTAACAGTTGACAAGTACTAGTTATTTACATTCCCAGAATATCCCACATCAGTTTATGCCCCTATAGCAGTTTCTACTTGAAACTGTATTGGAAGCTCAAAAGTCACTTAATTTATAAGTCTTAACATAGATGGTACTTATAAAATAATTCTGACAATCAAAAGCTGAAATCCTATCAAGCTGATCATGTCTAACTCTGGAATACTAGACATCCATCTCTCATAGGGGCCCCTTGCCCTTGTGCTTTGGTGGGTAGTCCGAAATGTGCGAGCCATCACACCTATATGTTGTGTTTGGAAATTTAAAACAATGCAAGAGTGAGATACTATAGCCTTGCAATAATTTAAAACACCATAGCAATTTAACAATAATAACCTGCAATTTATCTCAATATAAAAGACAGTATATAAATCTGAAATTTACCATACACCATATGTTTAAATAAATAAATAGCTCAAAACACTTATGGAATTCACAACAAAATTTCTCAACTCTCAACAACACTATAGAATGCTCAACATTATTTCTCAACTCTCATCAACACTATCGGTAACTCAGCACCTAGTCTTTTATTACAGTGTTAATGTTGAATCCCAATTGGGAAGAATGGACTTTCATTGGAGTAATTTATAGCGACAATGTAGGTCGGTGATCAGTCGCCCACAATTGCCTCTCCGAGGGACATCTCTGTTTTTCTACTCTTCTACTAGTAGTGGATGATCCGCCTTTTCTCTGACGTCACCCTGATCGCATTCGGGCCATAGTATACTTGATGGCATACCCGTCTGGCAGCTCTTACACTTTGTACACATAATGCGCCGTGCAAGCACGTCGACTCTCTCTAGTACTTCAATCCAATTGAATAATTTGTTTGGAAGGATATTGAATTCAGTCCAAAATCACATCTCATTCTCTTCTCATATTTCAACACCAGAGGATTGATTAACTCCCAGAATTATGAGGAAGTAATCTTATATGCACATGTTGACTTATAGTCAAATAATCTCTTTTTGCTCAAATATTTCTCACACAAGAAGTTTTCAAAATCACACAACCATGGAGTTGTTTTAAAATCACCAAAGTTCTCAGAATGATTATAGGATAACTAAATCATTTTTAGAATATTTTATATCCATTTTAGATAACTCAAATAATTTTCTCAAAGGTTAAATAAAGATTTTCATACTTTTTAACCTCTCATTAAATAATATTTAATTAATAAAATAATGTTAAATTAATTAAATAATTAATTAAACTCTACAGATTTAATGGACGTTTAACAAAATATTTATTTAATATTTGATAATGTCTCAAAGCATTTCTGAAGAAAAGTTCTCAAACTCTGTTTGACAAACTGTCAAAAACTCACATCCTAACTCCGAGTCAAAATCTCAATCACAAGCTCTGAAATTCGACTTTTAGAACTCTTCTCATTCTCTACTTATGTACACTCTGACTTTATAAGATTCAGAGTTGATAAGTAAGCACAATTAATGAATAGTAAACAATACAAGCATATATGTACATTTGTAAGAAAGTTTAATTCTATAACACAACAGAACCTCTCTATGAACAGTTGTAGTCCAAAGGTAAAAAGGTTTGAAAAATTTCTTGGAGTTCTTACAGGATTGGTTGGTTTCTGTTCCTCGACGATACTCTAAGAATTAAGCACAAAATCTCAAATTAGTACTTAGAATTCTATACTCTTTATTGAGTTATACTCACTTTCGTGACTTCATAAGTACCTTGTAACAACAAGTTTTAAACTACTTCTTTAGCTCATCACGTTCTCATGTTATCCCTTGACAACTTTCATATATAACTCGTGTAGGAATTAAGTCTTGAAGTTCAACTTACGTCTACGTTTTATAGTGACAATAAGCACTTAGTCACTTTTTAGTAATTCTCACTTTAAACAACCAACTTCTAGCATTTTTAGTAAATTGAGTTTTAATCCGATTAACTTGAATCTTTCTCTGGAGTCATCCTTGACATCTCTAGTATCTTAGATAAAAGTTTCACATGAAAGTAAGCATCCTAGCTACTTTGATGATAGCCTCAAATTTGATTATTAACATGGTTTCTAAGTTATGCGATACCTTTAGTAAATTGGTTATAACTTTTGACTCGTAACTCCAAATGATGCAAAATTAGCGCGCAAATGATCTAGAGACTATACTCTACACAACCAAGTCAATCACTAATCAAGAACAAGAAAAATCCACTTCGGGTTGTGGACAAAGTTGACAGCTTCTGAAAATCGGGCATTACGACGTTTGTGTTTACAATGTTTTCCATTTCTAACTACTTCAATTCACTCAACCAAGCAACACAACAACTCAACCATCTCTATACTACAATATTACACAATCTCAAGCTAAAAAAATAAGAAAAGTATGAAAAATGAACTCTAGAATCAATTGATCAAATCATGTGTTTCTAGGACTCACCAAGCTTATTTTATACTTCACATAACATGTATACACTATAACTATCATCCACTAAACCATAACATGGCTAGAATCAAGAAATAAAAAATTTCATTTTTGAAAATACTATTCATTCTCATCTTCTTTGAATCATAGCTAAAGATTTCATGGGTGGGTGCTTGTAAGATTCAAGAGGAAGCAAGATGAGTGTTATACCTTCTATTTAAGCTTCAAACTCATCGATTAAGCAAGAAATGAGCAAGTTATGAAATTTTTCTTCCCCCCACAATGGAGCTTCGGCTGATGTTCTTCAAGGTGAATAAATGAAAAAGTAAAAAGTGATTTTTGTGTGGTGTGTGGTGGAGGACTTGTTATTTAAAAAGGTTTTTGTATTAACCGCGCAGTTTCCCGATAACGGTCTAATCTCTCGTTCTCGTTCTCTTTTCTTTCATCCCACCTAAGTTTTAAAAACTTAAAATCTCATTTTATGATTATAATATATTTTAGAATGATTAAATTAATACTCTTTAATGGTTTCGAGAATTTACGAAACTATTTTCCTGAAAAACACTATTCGCTTCCGCTGTTTCTCAAACTCTGTTAGGACTTTCGAAAGGACTTTAAATATATTTTGTTGAACTAATTTAATAAGAAGTCTCATATTTATTAAATATGTTGACTTAATTGCACATACTACAAACATCCTCAAGTCATACGCCTCTGAAATCTAACAGAAGTCGTGTACGTTCCAATATCTCATTCTGCACAAAACTAGTAGCAGAATTGAAATTTTTTGAAAAACAATATGAATTACATTCACTTATTTCTTCCATATAATAATAATACGGCTTCGAAATCTTTTAAGTTTCGACATTTACAAAAACACTATTCACTATTCACCGAAAACTTAAAGAAAGCACTATTCGCTATTCACCGGATTTTTTTTTCAAAACTCTTAAAATTTCAGGTTATTATAGTCTCTTTTCCTTAAAAGGATTCCGTCCCGGAATCTCATTTAAAACAAGTGAGGATATTTCTCTAGCATTGCACTCTCTAACTCCCCGGTCGACACTTCGACCTTCTGGTTTCTCTACAACACTCTTACTAGTTTGACAACTTTGTTTCTCAGAACCTGTTCTTTCCGATCCAGAATCTCTATCGGCTGCTCCACATAGGATAGGTCAGGTTGGATCTCTATGTACTCATACTATATCACATGTCTAGCGTCCGCATTATATTACCGTAACATAGACACATGGAATACATTATGCACATGTTGAAGGTTTGGAGGCAAAGCTAACTTATAAGTTACTTTCCCAACACGCTTCAAGATCTCAAATGGTCCAATAAATCTAGGACTTAACTTTCCCTTTTTACCAATCCTCATCAATCCCTTCCATGGGGACACTTTAAGTAACACTAAGTCTCCAACTTCATATTCTCTATCTTTTCTAGACTGGTCAACAAACTTGCGCTGCCTGTCTTGGGCTGCCACTAATTGCTTCCTTATTAGGTCAATTGTCTCATTGGTTCGCTAAACCAACTCGGGTCCCAATATTTTTCACTCGCCAACCTCTTCCCAACATAGGGGAGATCGACATTTTCTTCCATATAAGGCTTCATAAGGAGACATTCCTATACTCGTGTGGTAACTGTTATTGTGGGAAAACTCAATTAGTGGTAAATGATCATCCCAATTTTCCTTAAAATCTATTTCACAAACCCTCAACATATCTTCTATGGTTTGAATAGTCCTTTCACTTTGACCGTCTGTTTGGGGATGTAAGTGGTACTCGTGTTCAACTTAGTCCCTAGACAGTCTTGAAAGCTTCTCCAGAATCTAGAATTAAATCTCGGATCTCTATCTGACACAATGGTCACTGGAACTCCATGTCTCACCATAATCTCTTTTAGATACATCTCGACTAGTCGGTCAATGGTGTACCTCTCGTTGATAGGTAGAATGTGTGCTGAATTAGTTAACCGATCTATTATAACCCTTGTAGCATCGTGGTTTGTTTTAGTTTTCGGTAGCCCTACTACGAAATTCATCACAATATGCTCCAATTTCCATTCAGAAATCTCTAAGGGTTGTGAAAGCCCGCTCGGTCTCTGGTGTTCCGCTTTCACTCTTTGACAATTTAAACATTTACTTACCCACTCTGCAACGTCTCTTCTCATGTTTGGCCACCAATAATACTTTTTCAGGTCTCTATATATTTTGATGCTTCCAGGGTGGATGGAAAAATATCGAATTGTGTGCCTCATGCAAAATCTCATATTTCAGCTCTGGGACATTTGGAATCCAAATTCTATTAATAAATCTCAGGATCCCCTTTTCGTTTTTCTCACACCTTTGGTTGTCTCCAATTATTTCCTCTCCTTGTTCCTCTATTACTTTCTGTTGACATACTCGTATCTTCTTGATTACCTCTGGTTGAATTCGAATCTCAAGAAGTGTTTCAGTCCTTTCCTCTGGGAACTTCACTTCGATCTCCATTCGTTCAAACTCTCTTATTAACTCTTCCGAGAAAACTAACATCTTTAGTCATTCTTTCATACTCAAGGCATCGGCCACCACATTGGCCTTACCGGGGTGATAATTTATCGAACAGTCATAGTCTTTAATCAGCTCTAGCCATCTCCTCTGTCTCATATTTAACTCTTTCTAGGTGAAGATATACTTAAGGCTTTTATGGTCTGTGTAAATCTCACATTTTTCCCCATACAGGTAGTGTCTCCAAATTCATCAGAGCTTCTATCTTGGCGGGGTCGACCAACACTCCTTCACTACTGATCACATGCCCTAAGAACTTCACTTTTCTTAACGAAAACTCGGACTTCGAAAATTTAGCGTATAACTTTTCTTTCCTCAGTATCTCTAGAATTAGCTTCAAATGTTCTGCGTGTTCTTCCTATATTTTGGAGTAGACCAATATATCATCAATGAATACTATGACATACTTGTCCAAATACCTTTTGAAAACTTGGTTCATTAAATCCATAAAAGCGGCTGGCGCATTGGTTAATCCGAATGACATCACTAAGAACTCATAATGTCCATATCTTGTGCAGAAGGTCATCTTCGACACATCTTCTGGTTTAATATTTATTTGGCGATATACGGTTTTCAGGTCAATCTTTGAAAAGTAGACTGCGCCTTTCAGTTTGAAAAAAAAATTCATTTATCCTTAGCAATGGGTATTTGTTCTTAATAGTCAGCTTATTTAGCTCTCGGCAATCAATACATCATCTCATACTGCCCTCTTTCTTCTCAAAAAAAAATAACACTGGTGCACCCCAAGGTGACACACTCGGTCTCATCATTCCCTTTTTTAACAACTCTTTTAACTGAATGGCCAATTCCTTCATCTCGATAGGAGTTAGCCGGTAGGGAGCCTTTGAAACTGGTGAGGTCCCTGGTGCTAAGTCTATAGCAAATTCTATGTCTCGGTCGGGTGGTAATCTCGGAAGGTCTCTTAGAAACACATCCTCAATTTCATTCACTACTGGGATGTCCCTTAAGTCGGGTACTCCATTCTCTGCATATATAACATGTTTTAAATTTTAACTTCATTTATATAAAACTAACATTTAGAAATAATCTCTTTCATTAACTATGAGAATCTCCTCTTTACTAGGTTTTCTCCTTTTTCCATATCAACCTCATAGGGTAAGTAAGCCTCACCTCTCGTCGCAACAATCTCTTTGTCTTAACCTTAGTCAAAACTTCTTATTCTTTGTCTTCCTTCAAACACATTCTCATTCTCATTGGGCTTGCTTAACTTTGCATACTTACTCTCACTATCAATATAAGTGTCACAACTCATCAATTAATATATTCTCAATAAAGCAATTAAATTTCTTAACTAAAAAGAAATTAGATCTTCGTAATATCGGTACTCTAGTGTCTAAGTTTCATGTTATGGGCACACTTAACTGCCATCTCAGTTTGGGTTCTTAATCCATTTATTTTTCACTGAAATAGAGCTCTGGTCCCTTATTAATTTTGCTAGGAATGTTCACATTCCCTGCACTCTTTTCTGGCTTTCCGCCTTTCTCTTGTCTAGGCCCAAAAACTTTATCTTTCTATGATTCTCCATAAATTTTGGATAACACTACTGTACGTATGAAATAAAACTTCTTTAAAATTTACATTACTCTAACTTGGTAACATTCTAACTGAATAAAATATATATTAGCTCGATCTCATAAATCAATCAGATACACTTTGACTACACATTTGGTTATTAAAACCCAATATCAGACCCAACCAAACTAATCCCCATTGGGCAACTCACAACATCTCATTACAATTGTTCCTCGATATTATTTCATTACGGACTTCCATATTTCTTAAGTCCACATGCATGTCCACTTTATTAAGATTTTAATCCATCTAATTCCCCCATTATTACTCATATAGAGATGACCATATCCTTTAGGCCATGCTACACTATCTTACCCTTAGACATTTTGTTTATAAGTCTCGTTGATTCTAAACATTTATTGAACGAATTCAATTGGATGTATTTTCCACCGAAAATTGGGCATGAGCTATTCGTAATATGGATTATACCTGGTGTAAAAAAAACCTCAATTACAATCCCACAACATTCACAATCAATGCACAAAGTCAATCAACTACAATATCGACAGTCATCCTTGGACCATCAATCTCATTTGCTCCATAACATTAATAAGGTCTGGTGAAATGCACACTATCTCTTCGGCTTGTTACCAAATAATGAAAGTTTAGTTAGGCTTTTACGCGCCATTGGCTCTAACTTGGCTAATCTGGCTATAATGTTAAGAATGATGTGGCCATCTCCGCTCAATAACGCTTCCCCTATCTCTAGGGTTGCTAGAATATTTAGTACTACAATGGTCGTACTTCTCGACTCCTCAAATGGGCTCCAAAATTCTCCATTTGACCTCTCAGTCTGAATCATAACTCCTCCCACCTGGATGCATCTCCTCATGCTAGTATCCGATAACTTCTCATTAAAGATCCTTTATTAACTAGTTGTAACTATTCTTACATAAGTAGTTTAATATTACTCTATAAATTAGTGATACGTGAGCAGTCTCATCCTCAGCTGGGGCTCTCACTCTCTTTCTCTAACATCTCCTGGTAAGGTGTTAGGTCCAAATATGTTGTAGAGGGGGGGTGAATATAACTTTTCAACTTTATGAAGTAATAAATACTTTGTAATAAATGAACACAATGATTCAAGGAATATATGTCTTATATATAACTGAAAGGGTTGCTACAACATTCATTACAATAGTACAACATAAGTAAAGAGGGTAGTAAATGATACTAAGCTCTGTGAATACTCTCTCTCTCTTTTACAAGTATTTCTCTCAATATTGCTCTTTTTCAAATGTTACACGAGTAATTCTATTTATACTACTTGTAATCTATGACTTGTAGTCTTCAACAGATAAGATATGAGTGGTTCAATGTTGTCCACATAAATCTTATCTTGTCTTGAAAGCTTGGAAATAGCCAACCAGATGATGCCATGTGTCATGTTGAACTTGTCCTCTATGTAGAATTTCTACATAGGAATTTCTACTTACCATCTCGAACATTTAAGTAGAACTTCTACATAGGAATTTTCTACTTACACTCTATCTCGAATATTTAAGTAGAACTTCTACATAGGAATTTCTACTTAGGCTCTAACTCGAATATTCTAAGTAGAACTTCTACATAGGAATTTCGAGATAGCTTCCTTCCTGTGTACTTAGAAAATATTCCACTTCCAGAATTTCTACTTGGCTCTAAGTAGAAACTTATCTAGAATTTCTAGATAGAAATTTCTACATAGGTTCCCCAGTAAGTACTTAGAGAAATTCTGGGCTTCAACTAGAAACATCAATGCAACATCTTGAACTTGTGATTTCTTCTTGTCTTCTATATTCTTCAACAAGCTCTTGAACATGGATCTCTACTACTGACATAAACTTGTTATCAATGCCCTGACACTTGATGCAATGGTCTGGTTCATAAGTGACTAGTCTTGATAGGGTTCTTGCTTCTGAATAGATTACCATATTCAGTTAGTAATGTGGCTTTTCAATTGTCGCTTTCCTGCTTCTTCACTTGAAATCAATTAGTCTTATTGATACTGATTGTTATGATCTTGATTCTTTAAGTTACACATCACTGAGGCATGAACAACTTTGACTTGAACTTCTTCTAGTGACTTCATCTTTGATGGATCATAATTAACCATGTTAAATTGTATTAATTACCCTGTCTTCAATTTGTATTGATTTCTTTATGACTTCTTGTTCTTGATTGTCTTCCGGTTAAGTATCTTTTCTTTAGTTGAGTTACATTAGTTACAGTGTTACAAGTTTAGACACTCTGCCTTTCAATCTCCCCCTATTTGATTGTCTAACAATGACATTCAAATTAAAGAAGGATAACTCAACTAAATAAATGAGACGAGAAAAGATAAGTAACATTTAAGTCTTGTTCATGTTACAATTGAAATGAAAATTGAAAAACAATACAAAAAACTTAATAAGTAACTTAAACTAGAAAGAGATTTCGAACCTCGAATCAAAGATCTTTGGAATGATTTCTATCACCTGGATTATTTCATGTCTTTCAGTCAAACTCATATCACCTTATTGGATCCACTCTGATTCATGGTTACTGTATGGTAAATTAGCTTATCTCGCATACCGTGGTCAGGTGAATTTTCCTCAAGTGAGTTAGAGCAACCAAAAGATATGAAGATTTTCCAACTTCAAGTTCACATTCCTCCGAGCTTTCATTCTAATTCCGTTTCCCCTTCCTAATTTCTTTCTCAGCATCGCGCCTATCTTCTTTTGTTTTCTGCGCCTCTCTTTCTTTTGTTGTTCTCTCTTGTATACTGGATCATGTAACTGTGCCCATCGAGCATTCAACAGACTTACTGCTTCCATTTCTAGAGGATTCTTGGATTTTGGATATGGATGTCTGAAAAGTCTTCTGAGTTTTTCCACCTCCTGAGTAGTCCTGATCTTTGGAATATCCTCAAAATTCTTCATGATGAGCTGTGATTTCCAGTGAGTTTTATCAGCCTTAAACTGACAGTAGATCATTTTGGGGTAGCCCTTGACACAATTAGTATTGTAGACACTAGCCGCATCTAACTCCATTCTTCTTTTCTCTTGGAGTATCTCAGACAAGTACTTCAGTAGTCTCTGCTTCTCATCAACAAACGTATCCTCTACATCACCCCATTTGAACTCTTCTAATACTTTGTCTAGAAATGCAGCACCTTGAGTCTATAACAGCCATTTTATACTCATATGCAAGAAAGTCTGTTTCTGGTATGCATCAATGAATACCAAGGCATCAGTTGTATCATCAGTGTAAGAGTGAATCCAGTATACACTATCTCTTCATGGAACACCAACTGCCTCCCTTATTTCTCCTTGTTCCAGTGGTCCAGAAGGAAGAGTCAGAGCTTCATCTACACTTTTCACAACTTGTAGAATATTCCATTTTCTCTCCATTAGCTCTGGCTCAATTTTCACGTTGTCTAGAGTATTTGGAGCAATGATATCACATTTCCATATTTCGTTGCTTTTCTTGAATATTAACTTCTCAATGAACTCCGCTAATTTTTCTTTAACATCATAAGTGAATCCCTTACTCATCATTTGTCTACATATCGCTTTTAAGGATTCCACTGATAGAGCCATTAGATCTTCTTCCTCCATACTAACCCTCTTCATTTTTCCATCTACTACCATACGAACAACATCTGGATTGGCTGAGAATTCTGGTCCCTTTTCCTCTGCTAGCTGCATTAACTGATCTCTATACAGAATGCTAAGTTCCTCAGCTTGAGAGTATTAAATTTTAGTTGCCTGCAAGAACAAATCTGACGCATATCTTCTCGAGATAAATTGATCATCTACGTACAGGAAAGACATTGAGGCTCCTTCAACTAAGGTCAGAATGACTTTCCACTCCTTTACCACTGGTTTATATCCAACACAGACTTTTGAAATCATCCTTTTCAAAGCATTTATGTAGTCCACCGTCATTGGATTTTTTAGGTTCAAGTTATAGAAAAGATCATCTGCCTCCTTGTTATGAACTCCACTTGTACAAATCCTCATTAGTATCTTCCTTGCATCTTCCCATTTCTGTCCAATCCTCCGTTTGTCCAATTCAATCTGTGGATCAGCTAACCTTGCAAGCTCATAGTCATACTGCTTCTCCTTGAGTTCCACTTTCTTCTCAAAGAACACAGCCTCTTCTTGCATCATTTTCATTTTAAAGAACTGAGCTTGTTCCAAGGCCAACTGTTGAGCTCTCAGGGTCTCTTCATCAACAGGGATCTCTTCAGTCTCTCTAGTAGACATCCCAGCACCTCCACCTTGTTCCTTCAAAGATCTTTTAATAGCATGTGCTAGGGGTACGTCCTCCATATCAGAGTCTGAATCAACAACATGTACTTCTTCCTGTCGACCACCAAAGTCAGCGAATGGTTCTTCTTCTTCAACAGCACTGCTTTACCCTTTCTCTTCCTCTGAGCCTCCTCATAAGTCACTGGCTCACTTTCCTTCATTTTTTCCTCTTCAACCAGAGTTGACTGTTGTCTCGTCTCAGGCTCTCTCTCCCCCTTAGGTGAGTTATCCGGAACATCACCCTGAGCAATAGATCCTGCAGCATGCTGAGAACCACTATAGGCAGATCCAGAAGGGCCAGTACCAGCTCCACCAGCATCACCATCATCTGGGGGAGGTTGATTGTACTGTTTGTCAAAGCACTCCGGGGGTACCAAATGGCGAACTGCATACATCATTCGACTGATCTCAGTTGCCATGGTATGTATTACACTTTCTACGCTGCCCATCCGTTCGTATAGAGTACTACACAATACTCCACAAGCATGGCCCAAGTCATTCACCTTGTTTGTTACGTCGTTTAAAGCTTCCGCCTGACTTGCCATTCGTGCTACGTAGTCATCAAGAGCTCTCCGGTTGTCTCCAACATTTACCCCTAACTGCTCCATTGTCTGCCCGAACTGCTTCACCTGATTTTCAATTGCTGCATACGAGTATCAATAGTTTCAAGAATAAGGGACGGTGTTTGGCTTAGGTGTTCTCGCTCTAAAAATCGTTATGTTAGTGTTTGTCGCTCTGTTTCGGGCCTTAAAAATGAAGGTCCCTCACTCCCTAAACGCTCACACACACTCCCTGTCTCACGCTCGTGTATATCTTCAACAATATCAACAAGATTAAAAGCAGTACCTGCAGAAACTGGATAAGAAAAGTGAATAGCAGTTATGGGATCTAAAGATCCTGTCTGTTCCTGAGGTGGAATCTCAGGCTGAGAGACTGCAAAGTTTTCATGTACAACATCTGAACCGATCCTCTCTGCAGCATAAGTACGTACCTGTGATGGTACGTGGGAAGAAAATAAAACTTCCGGCCTAGCTGAAGCAACAGGCTCCTCAGAAGGCACAAAATCTTCACCAAAAGTCCTAGGTGTAGAATGTGCAAGGGGAGAACCACTCACGTGAGGTGGAGTGGTTGTGATTGACACACTAGGTTTGGACTGGGCTTTTGAAGTAGCAGTGTGAGAAATTTTGACTCGCTTCCGTATTAGGGGTTGCACTTCAGGGTTACTCTCATCAGAACTCTCACCTAATTCTACAGGTGCCGGCCTTTTAACTCCCGTCAACAAGGGTGAAAGTGAAGAAGTTAGGGAATCAGACTCTGAAATTTGGCTATCACCCTGGGATAGATCCTGCGGGTTAGCAGAATCTTGGGCCACGGAATCATAATGATATGAAGAGGAAGTATTTGTAGTGTGAACAGAGGGTACCTCATGTTCAAAGAAATTACCTCCTTCATTACCTTGTTCAGTAAAGGGGTCAGATGCAGCAGGAGTTGACCTAGGAGACGGATGCTACTCCCTTTGCCCGGTAGAGTACTGACTGAGAGAATGACCCTCTTCTTCTTCATCATCAAGTTGCTCGTCAGGAATCCCTTGAAATGCGTCAGTATGAGCAGATGAATTCTGAGCATGTGATGATAGTTGTGAAGTCCCCGCCAGAGTAGTGACACCTACATCATAAGAAAGACACACTCAAATATTCTCAGGAATAGACATAGTTTTACCCTGATGCTTATCCTGGTTAGCAATTGTTGTTAGTGACTTAGTTCCCATACCGGGAGATGCAGAGGTTGGACTCCTAACAAATGCCTGCCTAACTGATAAAGCATTAGATGGTACAAGATGATTAATTAGCATTTGTAAGAAACGGGGATACCGGCAGACAACATCAATGGTTGCAATGTCCTTGGTATCAGGTGATCCCATCATGGCTACAATTTCAGAAAGAACGATTCTTCCATAATTGATGTTGAGTTCACGGGCCAGGGAAACACCAAAGATTTGCATGGGAATAGGAATTTGATGAAAATCTCTTTCGCGTGCACGAAAACATCTTGTGATAGCTTCGAAAAAGTAATTCCATTCCACATGAAAAAATTGTTTTTGAATAGTGGAAGTGGATATTTTACCAGTGGGAGGATAACATCCAATTTCCTCAAAAAATTATAGGCACTCGGCCGCTGTAGGTACAGGGTCATAAGAATCCTTGACTGGGAAACCAAGAACTCTATTGAAAACTGCCTCTGTAACCTCATATTCTTGACCTTCTAAGGTAAACTTAAAACCATAGGGGGTCGATTTACTCCCATAAGGAACCACACTGGTCCATAATTGCTGCAAAGCATTATGAACCAGTGTTGGTTTTGCAGTGAAGGCAGTACTAGCTTTGGAGTACAAATTGAGAAATCAAACCTAAATCTTGAATCGCGGGAGTTGATCACCAATCTCTATAGAAATATTATAAAAGTTATTTTTAGCAAGTGAAAATTGGTGAGACCTTTTGTTTCTAAAAAATTTTCTTCGTGAAGTAATTGCATTTTAGTAGATATAAAAAATGCACACAATTAAAGCAGAGAAAAAATAACGAAACACGGGCAGATCAATTCCTTTTAATTAGCAGACAAGACACAGAGTCGTAACTGGAAAATAAACTACGGAATTGAAATCAACGATACGAAATCAAACACAGCAATACCAAACAAACTACTTAATTGTAATGATAATACGTATGTGTGAAAGTGTGTGTATAGGCGTGTGCATATATCGAGATTGAAGATGAGCAGACACGATGCAAAACACAAAAACACACAGTGATCAGAGATGCAAACAATAGATTCAGACACAATTTTGACAGTAGTTCGTGGTATGTATGAATATTAACACAGAAACCGCTGTGAAAAAGAAATCGCCTGGGAGGGAGGGTGGGGGCTGTAAAAATTAGGTTTTTAAACAATGGGTAAAAGTGAAAATAAAATCGGGTTAGCTACGTATATATAGGCATTATTGATAAATGACAAAAATACTCCTGTGAAAATGAAAAAAAAAAAACTTAAGCACGTACAGGGTAATCTAAGACGAATACTATGTTGAACATCAAGTCGAACTTCGACTTGAGTTTCGACATAGGTGCTAACTCGAAGTTTAGTCACTTGAAACAATTTAAACAGTCAAAACCCTCAAGGAAAACCTATCTCGAACATCAAGTCGATATTCGAGATAAGGTTCGAGATAGAGACTATCACGAAATATCCTTAATCCTTAAACAAATTCCAAGTCTTACCAGGGAAAACTATCTTGAATATTAAGTCGATATTCGAGATAATGTTTGAGATAGAATCTAAGTCGAACATGAAGTCGATATTCGAGATAATGTTCGAGATAGAATCTAAGTCGAACATGAAATCGAGATATTCGAGATAATGTTCGAGATAGAAGCTAAGTCGAACATGAAGTCGATATTCGAGATAATGTTCGAGATAGAATCTAAGTCGAACATGAAGTCGATATTCGAGATAATGTTAGAGATAGAAACTAAGTCGAACATGAAGTCGATATTCGAGATGGAACCTAAATCGAACATTATGTCGATATTTGAGATAATGTTCGAGATAAAACCTAAGTCGAACATGAAGTCGATATTCGAGATAATGTTCCAGATAGAACCTAAGTCGAACATTAAGTCGAACTTCGAGATAATGTTCGAGATAGAACCTAAGTCGAACATGAATTCGATATTCGAGATAATGTTCGAGATAGAATCTAAGTCGAACATGAAGTCGATATTCTTCCCAGACTTAGAATTGTCAAAAACTTCAATCCTGGAAGCCTCAAATTCGAAATTCAAGTCGAATTTCGAGATGAGTTTCGAGATAGAACATATCTCAAAATTTTGAAGATACTTAGTGGCAATTTTTCATGGAAAACAATAATTAAATTTTGCCGAATTAAAATAAATACCAATTCAAGGATTTTTTTTAAAATAAACAATATTAAAAACATTCCTTGACAATTCTAAGGCCTCTCATAGCATAAAAATTACATGAAAAACATAGAAAAAATCCATTTAAAAAACATGACAAATTTAGAGATCTATGGATTTAACTCCCCCTATGTTCATGCAATTAAATGAGCATAAATTCAAAGTTTTTTACAAATAATTTCACTCAATGCACAATGAATTCATGAAAAATAACACTACATACAATATATAATAATCATTAATGAAACATTTTAAAGTCTAAGTCGATAATGATTAAATAGCATGCAGAAGTGATATTTTTAGCAATTTTTTTTAGATTATTTACATATGTTTTCAACTAGGCACAATTAAAATAGGCAAATTACAAGAAGAAAAATATATGTACTTGATCAAAATTGGGATTTTACAGATAAGAGGATTTACTAACTTGTGTTAAGCATTCCCAATTCACCAACCAACCTATTGAATGTGACTTCATCGAGAGGTTTAGTTAATATATCTGTAATTTGTTGCATTGTGGGTACAAAGTGCAACTCCACAATCCTCTCCTCAACATGTTCTCTTATGAAGTGATATCTTATATCTATGTGCTTGGTTCTGGAGTGATCCACAGGATTGTTGGTCATGGAAATGGCACTAGTGTTGTCACACATGATAGGAATCTTCTTGTGCTCCATGCCATAATCTTTCAATTGGTTCCTCATCCACAGTATTTGAGCTACACAGCTTCCAGCAGCGATGTACTCAGCTTCAGCAGTAGAAGTAGATACTGTATGTTGCTTTTTACTTTGCCAGGACACCAATCTTCTTCATAGGAATTGATAGGCACCAGATGTATTTTTCCTATCAATCATATAACCTGCATAGTCTAAATCCGAATAGCCTATTAGATTAAAACATGTATCTCTTGGGTACCAAATCCCTAGATTTGATGTTCCCTTGAGATACCTAAAGATTCGTTTGATGGCTATGAGATGTGACTCTCTAGGATCCGTTTGGAACCTTGCACACAAACAAGTTGCGAACATTATATCGGGTCTACTTGCAGTTAAATAACGAAATGAGCCAATCATACCTCGATAGCTTGTGATGCCAACTGGTTTACCTTATTTGTCTTAATCAAGCTTTGTGGCAGTTGCCATGTGAGTTTTAGCTGCTGACGCATCTTCTAGATTGTATTTCTTTAGTAAATCTTTGATGTACTTGGACTGACAGATAAAGATTCCTTCTTTTCTCTGACTGATCTGTAATCCAAGGAAGAATGACAGCTCCCCCGTCATGCTCATCTCATACTTATCCTGCATTAACTTGGCAAATTTCTCGCACAAGCGCTCATTAGATGACCCAAAAATAATATCATCCACATAGACTTGAACAAGTATTAAATCACCCTTTACATTTTTATAGAACAATGTTTTATCAATTACTCCCCTAGTAAAACCACTTTCAATTAAGAACAAGGATAGGGTTTCATACCATCGTCTTGGGGATTGCTTGAGGCCATAGACAGCTTTGAAGAGAAAGTATACAAAATCTATAAGTTCTGGATCAATAAAGCCAGGTGGCTGTTCCAGATATACTTCTTCTTCTAGCTCTTCATTCAGGAAGGCACTTTTCACATCGATCTGAAAAACCTTGAAGTTCTTGTGTGCTGCAAAGGCCAAGAACATCCTGACTGCCTCAAGTCTTGCAACTGGAGCGTAGGTCTCATCATAATCAATACCTTCTTTTTTAGAATAACCCTTTGCTACCAAACGAGCCTTGTTTCGTGTTACAAGTCCATCTTCATCCAGTTTATTTCTGAATACCCACTTAGTTCCAATTACTGATTTGTTCTTTGGTCAGGGTACCAGTTTTCAAACTTTCTGCCTTTCAAACTGATTGAGCTCCTCTTGCATTGCAATTACCCAATCAGCATCACCAAGAGCTTCTGCTATTTCTTTAGGTTCAAGTTTGGACAAAAACCCAGAGTACAAGCAGATATTAGTTATGTTAGCTCTTGTAGTTCTTCTAGTAGTCACACCGGCGTCTGGATCACCAATGATTAATTCAAACGGATGGTCTCTACTCCATACCCGTTCTCTTGGTAAATGTCTTGATGATTTAGTTTGAATTTCTGAATTGTTGTGTTGACTACTTGTGTTATTTCTACTAACTCCCCCTGAGTTAGTGCCAGCTCCTGCAGAACTAGTGTCATCTCTTCTTGAGTTTTGAACACTTGTCATTGGGCTGCTATTTACTCCCCCTGAGTTGTTGCCGGACTGTACTGAAGAAGTTTCTTTTGATCTTGTAGAAATCGATTGTCCACTAGACTCAAGTATTTCTTCACGAACATTTGGTATATTTGAAGTAACAATCAACTCAGGTTCATCCTCAACTTCATCCAAGTCCAGATTCTGAAATTTTAGGGACTCAGGTTCACTATTATCTTTAGAAATTGATGGAAGTTTGGTATCGTCGAATATGACATTGTAGCTTTCAATCATTCACCAAGAATACCCGATAAGCTGCCACCATATATGTAGAATACCCAACAAATATCCCTTCACGAGCTTTTGCTTCAAACTTGCCTAGCTTTTCATCGTTTATTAGTACATAACATTTGGCTCCAAAGACATGAAAGTATTTGATTGTTGGTCTTCTGTTATTCATTAGTTCACATGGTGTCTTTTCTTTATCTTTTATAATTATGGTTCTATTCTGAGTGTAACACACTGTACTCACAGCTTCGGCCAAAAAGTATAGAGGAAGTTTTGACTCATACAACAAAGTTCTTGCTGCTTTAACTAATGTTCTGTTCTTCCTTTCAACTACTCCATTTTGCTGTGGAGTTCTCGGGGTAGAGTACTGACGACGTATTCCTTTAGAAACGCAGAAATCATTCAATATTGCATTTTTAAATTCAGTGTCGATGTCTGATCTAATCGTTTTCACAGTGAGTGTTGAAACATTCTCAATTTCAGTGATGTGATCAATGATTTGGAAAGGTACTTCGTCTTTTGTCATAACGAACAATACCCATGTATACTTGGAGAAGTCATCCACGATTACTAACGCATATCTTTTCCTAGACAATGATAGGACATTCACTGGGCCAAATAAATCCATATGCAGGAGTTACAGAGGCTCAGTGATACTAGAAATTTCTTTACTCTTATGCGACGCTCGCTTTGACTTTCCCATTTCACAGGCTTCATAGAGTCCTTTAGGAGCAAACTCCATTTGAGGTAGATCTTTCACCAATTCTCGCCTTGCGAGAGCATTCATCATTTTGAAGTTTAAGTGAGATAGCTTTTTATGCCATAACCAACTTTCATCATCTGAAGCTTTACTGTAGAAACATGTGACTTCATTCTGGTTTGCTGAATCCATATCAGCGACGAAAAGATCTGTCTTTCGAACTCCTTTTAAAGCCAACGAACCTTCTTTAATGTGAGTGATTGATACACCTTTCTTATTGAAGACAATTTCGTATCCTTTGTCACAGAATTGACTGATACTTAATAGATTGTGTCTCAATCCTTCAACATAGGAAATATCTCCAATGATGACATTACAAGTTTTCAATTTGCCATATCCCTTTGTCACACCTATGCTGTCATCTCCAAAGGTGACATAAGGGCCAACCTTCATAACCAATTCTGTAAGCAGGGACTTGTTTCCTGTCATATGCCTTGATGCTCCACTATCTAGCACCCATATAACTTTATTTCTTTTCTGCTTAATGCCCTGCAATAACAGATTGATTAGGCGTTCTTCGGAACCCAAGATTGATTGGGCCCGACTTTTTAACATTACTAGAGCTTTCGAATTTGTCTTTTCCTTTTTCAGACTTGACAGATTTGTCAATCTTAGGAGAAGGCTTGTCATTCCTAACTTTAGGAGGACTAACAGTCTTAGCTCTTACATGCTTCTTTTTGACATTAGAACTAACAGAAGAATTTAGACATGATTGGCTAGTTGCATTCATCAAGTTCACAAACGTTTGCATGACGTTAAAAGTGCATGGCATAGAATTTGGTTGACCACATTGTGCATGATTCTGATGCATGTTATTCATTATGTGTAGTACAGGCATGACATGTGCAACAGGAATATTCATGTTAGATTGACATGCATAAGAAAGATGTTCAGTTGTTAGGTCTCGAAATATCGTAGAAGGGGAGGGTTGAATACGATACTCACTAAATTAAAAAATTCTTTCGAATCTTTTGCGGATAAATAATTTAGAGTTCGGTTAGTGGTTCGAGTTCATGAGGTGAATAGTGTTTAGGAGGCTGCCTTACTAATTTTCTGTATTTATGAATAAATATTAAAGTTCTAGAAAATTAGCAAGTAAATTATGGAGACAAGTTTCGGGGAATATATCTTTCGTATATAAACCCTGAGGTTTTGCTACAGCCAGTTAAAAATATAACTGGCTTCCAAAGAACAAATTAGTTCTTTGCTACTAACACAAAAATATAAAGCTCAGTTCATATACAAATATATCTAAATTAGTACAAGGAAAAACTGAGTCCGTAGGGAGTGATATCTAGGAGCCCTGAGCATTTTTCTTAAAGAACCGGGTCCTAATATCTGACCGGGAGCAAGGTATGGATGTGTATAAATTATATCTCTTGCTCCGGCCATGGCAGTAGCTCTCTACATATTTTGTGTTGAAGAAGACGACCCTTTTAATGAGTGGCTCACATCTTCTTATTTATGTAGTCTTTAAATCAATAAAGTAGGCTGCTGTGATTTGATTGGCTGAGGGGCTGAGTGTCGAATTGTGTTTCCCTGTGTAACCTTTGTGTCGAATTAAATCCCCCATGTGAAGCTAGGTGTCGATTTCCATAACCATGTGTATGCCTTAACACTTCAACAACCTAGGTGTCGAATTATACTAGGTGTCGAATTTCCTTTACTGCAAGGCTAGGTGTTGAATTTCAAATGCTTAAATTCTAGGTGTCGATTTCTTGACACATTAAAATACCACTTGAATTCTTTTTTTCATTTCAAGGTTAGGTGTCGATTTCTTTCACATGTGTTGAATTTAATTTGACTTGGTCAAATAACCATTTGATCACCAACCTTTTATACTTCTTACACTTGGTCACTTGCGGTTTGGTCACTTGCGGTTTGGCTGTAGTTCAGAAACTTTAACTTTTCGTACCAAAGTGGTGACACTTTACACCCTGCACCCTTTGAGCTATTTAGTTGTTTATATGTTTAGCTGTTAACTGTTTAGCTGTTTGGCTGTAGCCTCTACAAATCACTTTTCCTACCTTAATAAATAACCGTTCTTTCCAAGTACGTTCTTCAACTTAACAATTCTTCTATAGTTAATACTCAGATTCCTTTCACAAACTGTTAACGCCTAGTGCAACTGGTCTGGTTCACAGATGACTAACTTTGATCCAGGTTTTCATATTATAGCCTTACGTACATTGTTAAGTTTGCAGCAACTTCATTGCTTCGAACACTGACTGTCAATAAACATTGTAACTTCACTGGAATCTTTTCTAGTACTTAGACACTTGTCTTTACCATGTCTTCAATTCTTCTAGATTCTTATGCTTCGAACATTGTCTATCTTCAATCAATGCTGGTACACTGAAATCTTCTAATGACACTTCTATATTGAATCTTCAACACTTCTGAAACCCTGAAAGTCTTCAACCATTATTCTTCACTGAGGCATGAACATGTAAATGAACTTCTTTCAGTGACCTGTAGTAGACTTCAAAACTACTTCTAATGTCTTGATTCACTGTATTTGCCTTGTCTTCATTTCTTCTTGATTTTTGTGTAGGCGTAGTATTATTTACCTGTCATATTCTAATGTTGAGTTATCACGATTACTATTCATACAACTTCGTAATCTCACCAACATCAGTTGATTTACATTGATAACATGTTTTCTTTATTCGTTCTGCCTTAACCTCTTTTAAGCCTTTTTCCTTTTTACTCTGTTGTTTAACAGCCTTAGCTCCTAATCCTGGTCTAGACTCATCTCTAGGTGAATTGATTTTAACTGATTTAGCAGGAGTTATAGGTTGTTCTTTCTTCCGATCTTCCATTTCAATCTCATATCTAACTAACAATTCAGTCTCTCCTTCTTCACGAGGAACGAAGTGTTTAAAGATAGGTTTGACAGCAGATTTAAGAATTGTAGGTATTTCCTTATTAATCTCACTGGAACTAGTGTCTACAGGTCTTTTTCCTTCTTTCTTAGATTAGTTAGAATATTTAAGTCCTACACTAACTCCAGTTATCTTCTTAAATGTGTCACTATCAACATTCACTTTACTAGCTGCTAGTTTATAAGCTTCACATTTAGTTTCTACCTCAGCTAGTTTATTCCCAAGATATGCTTCTATTTCATCTTTAAGGTTGAGCTTGTGTTCCAAAGATTTAATAGAGTCTCTTAGGGAAGTATCTATAGTGCAAGCAGCCTCTAATTCTTCTACTTTTGCCTCAAGCATTCTACATTTAGCAACAAGTGTTTTCTGTTCTTTTTGAGAAGTATTTAGGCTTTTGCACAACATATAGATCTCTTCGCTAAGAAACCCGTTCTGCACCTTATAATCATCAATAGACATTTCTTCTTTAAGGGTTAGAACCGGTACCTCTGGTTCATCTGATGTCTCAGCCATGAGGGAAAAGTTTGCTGCATGGGTAACTTCTTCCTCATCTGAATCATCCCAAGCTCTGCCTTCTGTTACAACTAAAACTCTCTTTCCATGTCTTTCCTTCACCGGGGCTTCATACTTTCTTTTGAGGTCTTCATAAGTTTCTTTGGGATATGTCTGTTTCGGCTTCTTGCAATCTGTAGCAAAATGTCCAGCTTCACCACAGTTATAGCATTTGAACTTCATTTTGAAATCCAAAGGTGATTTGTAGCTGGTACTCTTGCTTTTCCCTTTATGACCTTGAGAACTACCACCACCCTTAGTAACCCGATAGTAAGATGAAGATTTTCTTTGTGGTCAGTTACTCTTTCTGAATCTTATGTTGCTGAACTTCCTTGCCATGTATGCCACGACACTATCATCCATGTTGTCCAGCTCTTCTTGGGTGAAGTAGTCATCATCACTATTTGACGTGCACTCATCATCATTTTCAACTTGATGTGGTGCAGGTGATGATCTAGGTTTTTCTACAATCATTGCCTTTTTAGACTCTTCCTCATCAGCAATTAAACCTGATGCAGCTTCCTTTCCTCTTGAATCATTATCCCATGCTTGATCTTGAAGGGTCTCCAGCTCATAGGTCTTTAAAATTCCATGATATTCTTCCAGAGAAGTTGTATGCAAATCTCTGGTTTCTCTAACAGCGTAGACTCTATGTTCAATGCTCTCTGGCTGGTTTCTTAGATATCTCGTGTTGACTTCAACCACGGTGAGAGTTACACCTCTCAGATTCAAATCCAACACTAACTGACTGAATCTTAGATAAACATCTGTTATGCTTTCTCCTTTTTTTATTCTGAAGGTGTTATACTCCATCTTGAGTATAAGTGTTTTGTTGCTTCTGACCTCAGCGGTACCTTCCATGACGACCTCTATTTTATCCCAAATCTTCTTCACTGTAGTTAGTCCTTTGACTACATTAAACATCTCATGATCTAGGGATTCCATCAATGTTTGTCGAACGGATGTATCGAAAGCTATTTGCTCCTTATCAGCATCTGAAAAGTCCGCTGCCTTCTTAGGCTCAGACCGTTGTGGAACAATCACATCTCTTTCCATATGCTCAGGAACAACAACCATTGGTACAAATTTACCCTTGTCAAGGACTTCCAAATATTCAGGATTGACAGACTCAAGGTAAAGTTTCATTCTCAGCACCCATTCTTCATAGTGATCTCGGTCGAACATTGGAATTTTGAAATGATTTTTAGGTGCCATTTTAATGTAGATTTAAAGTAGAGATAATAAACTTTTCTTATTACTTGATTAGTAATTAAAAGAAAATCGAATTATCTCATAATAAATCAAAGTTCAAATTCTGGTCACCAAAAATTTCTAAGTACCCAAGACTAGGCTATGTAGAAAATCTATGCAGAACTTTTGCCTAAGTCAAAATTTCACCAAGTAGAAAATCTGTCAAGTAGAAATTCTCACTAAGTCGAAATTCAGTTCGTCGAAATTTTCACTAAGTAGAGATTCTCAAGTCGAAATTTCTAAGTAGAAAATCTCAAGTAGAAATTCTATGTAGAACTTTTTGTCCTTAGAGAAAATATGCTGCAGGTCACTTTCAATATTGAATAAACAATATTATTTTCACACTTTTTGACTTTTGTGTCTTTTCTCACCTAACTCACCTAACACCCACGTGACAGGTACAGAGTAATCTTTAATATCTTTTTGTGCAGTGAGAAAGTTGTCCAATCAAAAGCCAATAACACCTTTTTAACTTTTTGTCTTTAAAAAAAAATCAAAAGTTGTTGGGTTTGTCTTCTTTATCAAGAACAGTGATGACTTCTTTAAGAACACCAAGAATCAAAGTACCCAGAATAACTCACAAAAATTATCTAAAATCCACCCAAGCTAAATAATTACACCTGGAGTATTTAAAAAAAATCTAGGATGAGTTTTCACTGATAAACGAATTAAAGCACACTTTTCAAGAAAAACTTGAAAAGTAGATCTAGAAATGAAAACTCACAAATCTTCTACCAAACACAAGGATCTATGTTTTGTATGTTAAATAAATGGCTTTGATACCAATTGTTAGGTCCAAATGTGTTGTAGAGGGGGGGGGGGTGAATACAATTTTCAACTTTATGAAACAATAAATACTTTGTAATAAATGAACACAATGATTCAAGGAATATATGTCTTATATATAACTTGAAAGGGTTGCTACAACATTCATTACAATAGTACAACAGAAGTAAAGAGGGTAGTAAATAATACTAAGCTCTGTGAATACTTTCTCTCTTTTACAAGTGTTTCTCTCAATATTGCTCTTTTTTAAATGTTACACGAGTACTTCTATTTATACTACTTGTAATCTATGACTTGTAGTCTTCAACAGATAAGATATGAGTGGTCCAATGTTGTCCACGTAAATCTTATCTTGTCTTGAAATCTTGAAAATAGCCAACCAGATGATGCCATGTGTCATGTTGAACTTGTCCTCTATGTAGAATTTCTACATAGGAATTTCTACTTACCATCTTGAACATTTAAGTAGAACTTCTACATAGAAATTTTATACATACACTCTATCTCGAATATTTAAGTAGAACTTCTACATAGGAATTTCTACTTAGGCTCTATCTCGAATATTCTAAGTAGAACTTCTACATAGGAATTTCGAGATAGCTTCCTTCCTGTGTACTTAGAATATATTCCACTTCCATAATTTCTACTTGGCTCTAAGTAGAAACTTATCTAGAATTTCTAGATAGAAATTTCTACATAGGTTCCCCAGTAAGTACTTAGAGAAATTATGGGCTTCAACTAGAAATTTCAATGCAACATCTTGAACTTGTGATTTCTTCTTGTCTTCTATATTCTTCAACAAGCTCTTGAACATGGATCTCTACTACTGACATAAACTTGCTATCAATGCCCTGACACTTGATGCAATGGTCTGGTTCATAAGTGACTAGTCTTGACAGGGTTCTTGCTTCTGAATAGATTATCATATTCAGTTAGTAATGTGGCTTTTCAATTGTCGCTTTCCTGCTTCTTCACTTGAAATCAATTAGTCTTATTGATACTGATTGTTATGATCTTGATTCTTTAAGTTACACATCACTGAGGCATGAACAACTTTGACTTGAACTTCTTCTAGTGACTTCATCTTTGATGGATCATAATTAACCATGTTAAATTGCATCAATTACCCTCTCTTCAATTTGTATTGATTTCTTTGTGACATCTTGTTCTTGATTGTCTTCCGGTTAAGTATCTTTTCTTTAGTTGAGTTACATTAGTTACAGTGTTACAAGTTTAGACACTCTACATTTCATCAGGTCGTGCCACCAAATAATCAGACATTGACGCCTCAATATAGACAAGAACTCATATCAGTATACTCTTATAATTCCCTTGAGGGTTTTAACTCTTTTATTGTCACTTGTCAAAACTACATCTGGTAGTCTGACTTAGAACTCGATGAGGGTTCTTTATTATCTCATTTATAGTTATCCTCCTAACTCTCTCATTTCTGAGTATTATAACTTAGGCTTTGATACCATCTTTGTGACACCCCCAGACTTGGGGTCGGAGATCTAGGCCGTCACAGTCTAATCCCAGTTCATAAACACATATATCTCTGATCCACAATAAAATTATCAACTATAGTGACCCCGTTAAACACAACACTTACTCGAGCCATAGTCTCAGAAAATGAAACATATACATTAACAGTTGATAAGTACTAGTTATTTACATTCCTAGAATATCCCACATCAGTTTATGCCCCTATACCAGTTTCTACTTAAAACTGTATTGGAAACTCAAAAGTCACTTAATTTATAAGTCTTAACATAGATGGTACTTATAAAATAATTCTGACAATCAAAAACTGAAATCCTATCAAGCTGATCATGTCTAACTCTGGAATACTAGACATCCCTCTCTCATAAGGGGCCCTTGCCCTTGTGCTTTGGTGGACAGTCCGAAATGTGCGAGCCATCACACCTATATGTTGTGTTTGGAAATTTAAAACAATGCAAGAGTGAGCCACTATAGCCTAGCAATAATTTAAAACACCATAGCAGTTTAACAATAATAACCTGCAATTTATCTCAATATAAAAGACAGTATATAAATCTGAAATTTACCATACAACATATATTTAAATAAATAAATAGCTCAAAATACTTATGGAATTCACAACAAAATTTCTCAACTCTCAACAACACTATAGAATGCTCAACATGATTTCTCAACTCTCATCAATACTATCGGTAACTCAGCACCTAGGCTTTTATTACAGTGTTAATGTTGAATCCCAATTGGGAAGAATGGACTTTCATTGGAGTAATTTATAGCAACAATGTAGATCGATGATCAGTCGCCCACAATTGCCTCTCCGAGGGACATCTCTGTTTTTCTACTCTTCTACTAGTAGTGGATGATCCGCCTTTTCTCCGATGTCACCCTGACCGCATTCGGGCCATAGTATACTTGATGGCATACCCGTCTGACAGCTCTTACACTTTGAACACATAATGTGCCGTGCAAGCACGTCGGCTTTCTCTAGTACTCTAGTCCAATTGAATAATTTGTTTGGAAGGATATTGAATTCAGTCCAAAATCACATCTCATTCTCTTCTCAGATTTCAACACTAGAGGATTGATTAACTCCCAGAATTATGATGAAGTAATCTTATATGCACATGTTGACTTATAGTCAAATAATCTCTTTTTGCTCAAATATTTCTCACACAAGAAGTTTTCAAAATCACACAACCAGGGAGTTGTTTTAAAATCACCAAAGTTCTCAGAATGATTATTGGATAACTAAATCATTTTTAGAATATTTTATATCCATTTTGGATAACTCAAATAATTTTCTCAAAGGTTAAATAAATATTTTCATACTTTTTAACCTCTCATTAAATAATATTTAATTAATCAAATAATGTTATATTAATTAAGTAATTAATTAAACTCTAAAGATTTGATGGACGTTTAACAAAATATTTATTTAATATTTGATAATGTCTCAAAGCATTTCCGAAGAAAAGTTCTCAAACTCTGTTTGACAAACTGTCAGCAACTCACACCATAACTTCCAGTCAAAATCTCAATCACAAGCTCTGAAATTCGACTCTTAGAACTCTTCTCATTCTCTACTTATGCACACTCTGACTTTATAAGATTCAGAGTTGATAAGTAAGCACAATTAATGAATAGTAAACAATACAAGCATATATGTACATTTGTAAGAAAGTTTAATTCCATAACACAATAGAACCTCTTTATGAACAGTTGTAGTCCAAAGGTAAAAAGGTTCGAAAACTTGCCTGGAGTTCTTACAGGATTAGTTGGTTTCTGTTCCTCGACGATACTCTAAGAATTAAGCACAAAATCTCAAATTTATACTTAGAATTCTATAATCTTTATTGACTTATACTCACTTTGGTTACTTCATAAGTACCTTGTAACAACAAGTTTTAAACTACTTCTTTAGCTCATCATGTTCTTATGTTATCCCTTAACAACTTTCATACATAACTCGTGTAGGAATTAAGTCTTGAAGTTCAACTTACGTCTACGTTTCATAGTGACAATAAGCACTTAGTCACTTTTTAGTAATTCTCACTTTAAACACCCAACTTCTAGCATTTTTAGTAAATTGAATTTTAATCCGATTAACTTGAATCTTTCTTTGGAGTCAGCCTTGACATCTCTAGTATCTTAAATAAAAGTTTCACATGAAAGTAAGAATCCTAGCTACTTTGATGATAGCCTCAAAGTTGGTTATTAACATGATTTCTAAGTTATGCGATACCTTTAGTAAATCGGTTATAAGTTTTGACTAGTAACTCCAAATGATGAAAAATTAGCGCGCAAATGATCTAGAGACTATAATCTACACAACCAAGTCAATCACTAATCAAGAACAAGAAAAATCCCCTTC
Source organism: Oenanthe sinensis (assembly GCA_028671895.1). Lineage (NCBI taxonomy): Eukaryota > Viridiplantae > Streptophyta > Magnoliopsida > Apiales > Apiaceae > Oenanthe > Oenanthe sinensis. Next base: position 19,442,979 of record CM053807.1, read on the forward strand.
CGGTTATGGACAAAATTTGACAGCTTATGAAAATCGGGCATTACGACGTTTGTGTTTACAATGTTTTCCATTTCTAACTACTTCAATTCACTCAACCAAGCAACACAACAACTCAACCATCTCTATACTACAACATTACACAATCTCAAGCTCCAAAAATAAGAAAAGTATGAAAAATGAACTCTAGAATCAATTGATCAAATCATGTGTTTCTAGGACTCACCAAACTTATTTTATACTTCCCATAACATGTATACACTATAACTATCATCCACTAAACCATAACATGGCTAGAATCAAGAAATAAAAATTTTCATTTTTGAAAACACTATTCATTCTCATCTTCTTTGAATCATAGCTAAAGATTTCATGGGTGGGTGCTTGTAAGATTCAAGAGGAAGCAAGATGAGTGTTATACCTTCGATTTAAGCAACCAAACTCATTGATTAAGCAAGAAATGAGCAAGTTATGAAATTTTTCTTCCCCCCACAATGGAGCTTCGGCTGATGTTCTTCAAGGTGAAGAAATGAAAAAGTAAAAAGTGATTTTTGTGTGGTGTGTGGTGGAGGACTTGTTATTTAAAAAGGTTTTTGTATTAACCGCGCAGTTTCCCGACAACGGTCTAATCTCTCGTTCTCGTTCTCTTTTCTTTCATCCCACCTAAGTTTTAAAAACTTAAAATCTCATTTTATGATTCTAATATATTTTAGAATGATTAAATTAATACTCTTTAATTGTTTCAAGAATTTACGAAACTATTTTCCCGAAAAACACTATTCACTTCCGCTGTTTCTCAAACTCTGTTAGGACTTTCGAAAGGAATTTAAATATATTTTGTTGAACTAATTTAATAAGAAGTCTCATATTTATTATATATGTTGACTTAATTGCACATACTACAAACATCCTCAAGTCATACGCCTCTGAAATCTAACAGAAGTCGTGTACGCTCCAATATCTCGTTCTACACAAAACTAGTAGCAGAATTGAAATTTTTCGAAAAAAAATATGAATTACATTCACTTATTTCTTCCATATAATAATAATACGGCTTCAAGATCTTTTAAGTTTCGACATTTACAAAAACATTATTCACTATTCACCGGAAACTTAAAGAAAACACTATTCGCTATTCACCGATTTTTTTTTTCAAAACTCTTAAAATTTCAGGTTATTATAAATGATTAGCTTCAATGGGTTCAATCGATATTACAATAGAAATACAGTTGGGTGTGTTTAATGTTTAGCTTTAATGGAGTTCCCGTATGTATGTCTTGTGTGTTGAAGATGAATGAATTCTTTTTCTGTCTGTATTGATTTCACTCATATATATTTTGTAGTCTTTTTGGAAATTGATTTCCTACAATGTACAAGTCCTTTGTTGTGCCTGTAGAGTGCTGGTGGTATGCAGGCACCACTAAGATGTTTGTTGCGCCTCTAGGATAACTTTGTTGCGCCAAAGAGAAGATTAATTGCGCTTGTACACCATTCTCCTGGTGTAGGTGCCACTAAACTACTTAAAAACATTCCCACAAGTTTGTTGCGCCACTTTGTCATTTTGTTGCGCCTTTAACTTGTTTTTGTTGCACCACAACTTGTTTTGTTGCGCCTGCACTCTCATTCCCTTGTACATGCACATAAACCTTCACTTAAAATTTCCTTGATCTTTTCACTTGGTTTGTTCCGCCTCACACAATGTTTCACCTTTGTAGGAGCGCCAAATGTTGTATTACTTGCCTTAACAAATATCTTAAATTCTTGAAGTAATTACTATTTGGTTTTCACTCTTCTGGCTTGATCAACTGATTTTCTTCTGATTAACCAAGCCAATTCTTTTCTTGTTGTGCTGACGCTTAGTGCACTAGTCTAGTTCACAAATGGCTAACACTGAATTGAATTCCCTTGACTTCTGTTTTATTTCCGCTGATCAACTTTTAACTGTTGCATTGCTTCCGATCATAGAAACCCTTTGACATCTATACTTAAATCATTACACTGTCTTTAGTCTGAAATCTTCTGAACTTTTATTTATTGCTGAGGCCTGAAAATTTTAATGAACTTCTCTCGTTGACGTTCAGTAAGCCTTTCATCTTGAATGCTCTGCAATGATGTATGTATGATTCATATTTATATGTCCTTCTGGATTCCTGTGCTGCATATTAGTATTATTTGACTTTCTTTTTTCTTAGTTGAGTTATCGTTATCACTATTACATATTACGTTACATTATGCTTTACAATCTCCCCCTATTTGGTTGTTAGAGTTCGATAAGAAAATCCTATGAGAGGATAACTCAACTGATACTTACAAGAAAAAGTAAAGTGCAGAAAGACAATAAATAATATTAATTACATTCTGGATTGGAGTTTACATTTCCAGATTTCTTCGAGTACAATAGAAGTTTGTTCCTCTAGCCTGAACAAATAATTTTATGATCTTCTGCTTCTTTGTACTGAGTTTTGATTGTTCTTTGATCTCGTCTCGGAGTAATGCTTTCTCAGCTCTTCTTCCTTTTGCTATAACCTTGCTTTCACTAGATCCTTAGCTTCCACTTCAAGAGTGTTGACAGGAGGTAATTATTCTAGCTTCTTCAAAACTTCAGTGAGAAATGTCGTTGAATTTGTCTTAGAGATTGACTCGAAGGCCAGAGATTGTATCTTTGAAAACACGAACACTATTATTCTCTTTGGAAACCCTTTTACTCTGTCAGTGTCATGTATCGACTCTTCTGCCAACTTCTCTATCAGAACATCTTGAATCATCCTCAAAGCCTTCTTGTCTGATTTGACAGTGGATCTCTTAACTGTAGAAAAGACTTTTCGAATAATTTCATAATTGTTTCTCTTCAGTTTTGGTAGCTCCTTTTTCTTATCCACTCCATTCTTCTTGAATAGGAAGTACTTTGTTCCATTGGGCTCTGTTTGAATGCAAGGATCAGAATCTCTTATGGTTTCAAGTTCTTCAGTTCTATCATCTCTTCTCACATACACTGGATCTTAGTAATATCTGCTAGTCTCCATATGATATCTTCCTGATGTTTTTATCGCTCTGTTCATCCTGAATACATAGGTCAACTCAGCAGCCTGTAGATCTTCTTCAGTTCTGTTCTTCTTGCTTCTGAGCCTCCCTTCTACATACTGCATGAACATTACATGGCTTTACTCCAGAAATTCATCTGACAGAGTTAAATTATGAAGTTTTGTTGCTTTGTAGTACTTGACCACTGTAGGCTTTTCAAATGCTTCGACACCGATCTCTAAAATCTTCTTTTCTATCAGATCTCTCAGTATCTCATTTGTTTTGTGTCCCCCAAAGATGACTTTCCTCTTCAACACATACAACTCCACAATATTCATCTTTTCAAAGCTCTTTGTCAACAAAATTCTAGATCCCCGTGATGTTGAATTGATGTACATTTTCCATTTGTATTTGAACGCACTTACTGACACGCTTTTGATTTCTTCTGAAAGCATAGCATAGAATTCATGAATATCTTCAAATTTCTCCCTTATGGTTCTGAAAAGGTCAAGGACTTCTCTATCTTTCTTCTGAGTTAGAGATAACTCCTTATTCTTCAGCAGACTCCTTGCTTCATCCCATTCAGGGCCAACTTTAGCTTCTATGTCCTTAATTCTATTCCTTCTTTCCATTGGATTTTGAACTCTCTTCCACTTTCTTCTCATTAAATCTTGAGCCTGAACTATGTCTTGAGTAACAACTTCATCTACATCAACTAGAAGACAGTCATTATCAAAAACATAATCTTCTGCAAATTCCTCCTCGATATTTATTCATGCAGCCTTTGTTATTTCCTCTATTTCAGTATCTGTTGGAACATCCATTAGCATATAAAAGATATCTGACTCCCCTTGAGCTGTATATTCCATGATCGTTTCAGTTCCAACTTTTTCTTGTTTCATTCTATCCCCCTCAGTTGGGTTATCATCCCTTCTGACCGGGATAATCTGAGCTGTTGAAGTTGATTGAGTAGAAATAAGAACTTTCTGAGTCAACAGTTGTTGGACTAATTCATTGTTTTTTTTCATTTCAGCTCGCTACTGCTCTTGCACTTCCAAGATTTTCCTTACTGAATAGTGAATTTTTGTTATTTGGGCCTCCAAATTTAGAATCCTTTGGCTGTGTGCTGTGTGTGCATTGTGTGGGGTGTTTGTTTGGTTAGTGGGTGTCTCACTACTCATTGTTACTGTTTGAGCACGGCCCTCAACAATTACACTCGGCTGATCAAGGTCAGGGAATTGAAGATCACTAAGGTTAAGTGTTTCACTCATCTCCATTATAGCATCTTGATCTTCAGTACCTGCATTAAAATCCATATCCCTTCTATGGGAATGTTTTCTCATCCCCTGACCACTATGGGTGGGGAGAACTCATTTTTCAGGAACTGGGGGTTTGAGACCCACTGTGGTCACCACTATGGATTCTGTAATGATTGGCAGAGTTGTAGAATCCGTGATGCTAGCTGAAGCTATTGAAAGCATTACCTGTTCAGAGACAACCTGAACAGGTTCTACTACCGAAGTAGCAGATACTCTATGAATAGAGTCCACATCCCTTCTATGGGTGTGTTGTCCATTCGCCTGACCTGAAAAGGTGAGGAGGACCTCCTTTGTAGAAGTTGGAATTTGAATCTCCAGGGGGGTTACCACCTCAGACAATGTAGTGATTGACAAATGAGAGCCTGTGGTGCACCGCGATGCCTGTGAAGGCACTTCCACTTGTAGTGGTGATGCTGCTGACACATCTACTCCATGAATGGAGACCTTTTCCCTTCTAAAGGAGAGATGCCTTTCCACTTCACCCACTTGGGGAGGGAAAACATCCTTAATAGGATCTGGAGTTGCTAAGTCCAGGGGGGTCACCACATTTGACAATGTAATGAATGGCTCGTGAGAATCAGTAATGCTCTCATTGTCTATGAAGACAAGTTCTGAATTGGATTAACCAAAACAATACTAGCTACTGAAGTAGCGGATTTTGTTTCCATCTCTGTTTCTGTTCCCTTACCTTCCAGGATTTTATCAATTTTAAAATTTAGATCACGAAGGAAAAGAAAGGTGTCAGAGATTGGAGAATCAGGTTTTTGGCTCATAGTTGCCTTTGGTTTAAAATTCATCTTATGACGTTTTCGAGAAGGCAGAGCTGTAGGGGATATTTTAAAAATTTCCTGATCCGGTAGGGACTCATTCATATCATCTAAATCAAGGGTTCTTTTTCTGGTTTCAGGAGATGAAGGGAGTGTTTGTTGGTCTATGGCAGTGGTTAGAACTGGTTGGTCGCCAAGTTCATTGCCATCTTCGAAGGCCACTGATGGCTCTAGTGTGTACATTGCTAGTTGAGGCACAGAAGTAGATATTATGACAAATTCATCTTGTAGAAAAGCATAAAAGTCAAAATCCAGAAGTGTATCTTCTTGCATTTGCTTATCAGAAAGGTCAGGAATGTACACATCAGTATTCTGAGGCTCTTTCACTATGTCCTCAACAACTACCTCATCTGTTGGATTTTCAGGGCTTTTACTTTCATCTTCTTCAGGAATTGGTTCTTGCTCATTTTCAGAACCAACTTCATCCATTATTTCATCTTTTTTCTCAGTACCAGGTTCTTCTTCTTCAGTTGCTTCTTTGCTTCCAGAGTCATATAATATTTTTGCTTCAGTCTCCTTTTGAGATGATTGTTCTTTTGAATCTTTATTTGCTGATTCATCAGTTTCAGATACATGATCCTCTTCTTCTTCATCTATTTCTTCTTCTTCAGATCCTTCTTCCGCTTGTCTAAGAAGAACAAAGTAATTTCGAATGGACCCAGTCATTGGCGCAGGAGTATACCTATGTGGGTAGTCAGCCTCATTCTGTAGCAACAGGATTGTTTTGAACTATAGTGAGGGTGACTCTTCCAATGGACTATTCTAAAACAATTGGAGTTGATCAGCGTCCAATACTTGGTTCAATACCAGCTGCAAAAATCTTAGATATAGACAGAAGTTCTCCATTTTTGCTTGATTCTTTAGGATCTCCGTCATGATCAACTTTCCAAAATTGATTCTTGTCTCAGTAGCCACTGCATAACCAATCATCTTGTTAAACTGAGTAATCCCGTGGAAGCCACCTGTCTTTGGTGCAAAGCCATGAGACAAGATGTTGAAGAATAAATTTCACTCCTTGGGTAGATGATTCTTGTATATTTTCTTCGGGAGATTATTGTTTTCCCTGATGCAGTGCAGAAACATAAAGAAATTGTCCAGGTCTGTCTGAGATGGTTCATCTTCAAAATCTTCGGTCGAAAAATGAAGTGTTTGATTGATGTCATTTTCTGTTATTCGCACTTTGTGTCGCTTGATTATGCAAGTGAAGGCTGATATCCCATCTGCACATGTGTCTCAGAAGACCTGTACACCTATCTTAGAAGATTTCTATTCAAAGGCACAAAAGTTGTTAGTGCATAACGGACTATCAAATATTCATTTAAAAACCTAGCCCATTTACCTAACTCCGTTGCCTCGGTCCAATCATCTACTAAAATTGACAAATAATTAGTCTTTTTAATCTCAAAATTACCTACAACTTTATTAAAGTGAAAGGTAATTTTTATGAATTAAAATTAGTAATTAATATCGTATTGTTTTAGTAAATTACGAACCAAACCCTAATTTTTTAAATTACTTGGATTGTCGTGAAATTAGTATATAATGAACTTCTAGTAATTTTAAGCACACTTTTAATTTTATTTAAATTTTTAATCGATTTTAAAATTAACAAACCCTAGCCAATTAGTTCGAGTTTTGAAAAATAGAGAATTTTAGATCTTTAGCCAAAAATGATGGGGCCACTTGTAAATGAAAGACAAGATTGTGGGTCTCATAAATATGGTTTCAGATTAAAAATCGGACAAGAATTTGCCTTGAAATGTTCGATCAAAAAAATGAGATCTATGTTGCGCTTCTGAGTTCTTAACATTGTGTTTATAGATGTATGTATTGCCACTAACTGATAAAAAAATAAAATTATTCAGCTATTTATAGACGCCACATACATAGAAAAATTTTGATTAAGTGCTTTTGTTGCGCCTATACAGTGCTCACACTGTATAGGTGCCAAGAAATTTCTAAGCACAACAAAACTTACTAGAAAAATTTTGTTGCGCCTCCACATTGTATTCACTGTGTTGGCACCACAAAATTCTTGGCAACAAAATCTAAGTGGTTTGTTGTGCCTCTACAGTGGTGATACTGTGTTGGCGCAACAATACCCCAAGGCGCCTCTTGATTTTCAATACAATTTTTCTAAGTACTTGTGTTTACATATGTTGCGCCTATACAGTTAAACCACTGTATAGGCGCCACTAAATTATTAAACGCCACATAGTACTTAACTAAAATCTCAAGTGTTCCTAGATTTTGCTATTAATAAATAAATAATATTTATGAATAATTTGTATAATTAATCAATAATAATTAATTATTCACAAATATTATTTCACATAATATTTATTAATAACAATAATAACATTAATTGTTAAAATTATTATCATAAATAAATTATGCTTCTTATTATTTTACTTTTATTTTAAATAAGAGAATATATATAAATATTCATGCCCCTTTTTTTATTTAAAATAATTTAAAATAATATTTCAATATATAAGTGCCGAGAATTTATCAATTAAATACAAGCACTTAAATATTTTCTAAGATCAAAATTAAATAAATACCATATTAATAAAATTAGCAGGCATGCACAAGGTATTTATCTAGTATTTAATCTTAATAACTAGAAAATAATTTGCTAAATAAATTCACAAGTCCTAAAAATATTGAAATTATTTAACTAGTGAATTTATCAGGTTCAAATTGTAGTTTTTGATTACTAACTAATTAGTTAGTAGAATTTAACAATCCAAGTTCACAAACCAATACCATTCACGACATGCTCTCTTATGAAATGATACCTGATATCAATGTGCTTGGTCCTTGAATGTTGAACATAAATGTTTATGATGGCTTTGGCACTTGTGTTGTCACAGAATATTGGAATTTGGCTCAGCAACAGTCCATAGTCTTGAAGTTAGTTCCTTATCCACAGAATTTGTGCACAGCAACTTCTAGCAGCAACATATTCAGCTTCAGCTGTTGACATTGCAACTGAGTGCTACTTCTTGCTATACCAGGACACTAATCTTCTACCAAGGAATTCACAACTCCCTGATGTACTAGTTCTATCAATCCTACAACTTGCATAATAAGAATCTGTATAGCCAACAAGGTCAAAACCTATATCTTTAGGGTACCAAATTCCAAGATTCAGACTTCCCTTAAGATACCTAAAAATCCGTTTAACAACTATAAGATGTGATTCTTTAGGTTTAGACTGAATCCTAACACACAAGCATGTAGCAAACATAATATCTGGCCTACTTGCAGTTAAATAAAGTAATGAGCCGATCATACCTCTGTAGCTTGTGATGTCTACCTTCGTACCAGGTTCATCTTTATCAAGCTTAGTGACAGTTGTCATAGGGGTTTTGGCTGATGATGCATATTCAAGACCATACTTCTTCAATAGATCTTTGATGTACTTAGTCTGGCAAATGAAGATTCCATCTTTCCTTTGGCTTACTTGGAGTCCAAGGAAATAATTCAGCACTCTCATCATGCTCATTTCATACCTACTATGCATTAACTTAGCAAATCTATGACACAACTGATCGTTAGTCGAACCAAATATAATGTCATCCACATATACTTATACTAATATCATGTCATTTTTATGCATTTTATGAAACAGAGTCTTATCTATGACGCCTCTGGTGAAACCATTTTCAAGTAAGAATATAGATAGAGTGTCATACCATGTTCGAGGTGCTTGCTTTAAGCCGTAGAGTGCCTTGAAGAGAAAGTATAAAAAATCTGCGAATTCTGGATCTTCAAACCCTAGGGTTGTTCCACATACACTTCTTCTTCAAGCTCTCCATTCATTAATGCACTCTTCACATCCATTTGATAAACTTTTAAGTTGTAATGTGATGTGAATGCCAGAAACATCCTGATAGCTTCAAGCCTTGCCACTGGTACATATGTTTCATCATAATCTATTCCTTCTTCTTGGGAATAACATTTAGCAACCAGTCTGACTTTGTTCCTCGTAACAATGCCATCTTCATCCAGTTTATTTCTGAATACCAACTTTGTGCCAATTATAGACTTGTTCTTTGGCATGGGTACCAGCTTCCAGACTTTTTGTATTTCAAATTGATTGAGTTCTTCTTGCATAGCAACAACTCAATCTGGATCTTCTAGTGCTTCTTCCACTTTCTTTGGCTCTATTTCAGAGATAAAACCAGAGAATAAACATTCATTCTAAGAAGCACGTCTAGTTTGGACTCCAGCATCTGGATCTCCTAGAATCAAATCAAAGTGGTGATCTGTACTCTATACCCTATGTCTAGGCAGATTTGCCCTAGATGATTCAGCCTGATTATCATTAAAGTGCTGAGTTCTGTTAGTAGATCCTTCAGTTGCTCCCCCTGAGCTGCTGCTTGGTTAAGAATGAGATTCTCTGCCGGTACTAGTAGATTTTATGAATCTTCCACTGTTTCCGCTATTAAGGTCAGAATCATCATTGTTGTTTGTTAGGCCCCAGAAGTATCGTAGAAGGGGGGGTTGAATACGATACTCACTAAATTAAAAAATTCTTTCGAATATTTTGCGGATAAATAATTTAGAGTTCGGTTAGTGGGCTCGTGTTCTGGAGGTGAATAGTGTTTACGGAGCTGCTTACTAATTTTCTGTGTTTAGGATTATCATTTCAGTTCTAGAAAAATAGCAGTAAAATAAACAACACAAGATTCGGGGAATATATCATTTGATAAATATAAACCCTGAGGTTGCTACACCCGGCCAACAAATCCGGTCCGAAGAACAAGTTCTTCGCTGCTTAACAAAAATATAACTCTCAATTTCCTATACAAGTATTTCTAGATCAGTACAAAGGAAACTAAGACCGTAGAGAGTGATATATAGTGGCTCTGAACATTTTTCATTAAGGAACCGACCACTAATACATCTCCGGTGAAGAGGTATAGATTTTTCTGGGTGTTCTCTCCTCTCCGGCTTTGCCTTCTCTCTCTCTGGATATTTTTGTTGTGTTGTTGAAAACTTCTCCAAATGAATGGCTCTGCTTCAATATATGTGTAGGCTTTTTCAGTACTCATGTGGTCCAAGTAACTGAGCTACTTCTCATTTCTTGAATTAACAATCGTCGAGACATTTTATTTATAACCATCGGTGAGTCTGTTGATAACCATCGAGACTGAAATAAATCACTTAATACAATTCTGCTCAAGGATATCAATGATAGTTGGCATGTTGTGGCTGGCTGTAGATTAAACAATCTTAAACCTCAACTATCGAAGTGCCATAACTATCGAGACTTAACCGTCGATGGAATAAATAATCTGGATATTTATCTGAGTACCTTAACTATCGAGATGCTGTAACCGTCGGTCAATTAAGACGAAACAGTCGAACCCAATAACTATCGACTCAAAGATTAATTATTAAACCATAACTATCGACTCAAAATGAATTATTAAAACATAATCGTCGAGAGAAATGAATTAATAATTTATCCAAAATGGTAACCGTCGAGTGATTTGCTAACTGTCGGTAAATAAGACGAAATAACCAAACAACAAACCCAACCGTCGGTAAATAAGACAAAACAGTCAAACAGCCAAAACCAACTATCGGTAGTTCACCTTAGCCATTTTTCCAACGATTCAAAGCTCTGTAATATTTTCTTTCACTGCAACCAAGTTAATAAATTTACCTTTACTACTTGAACTTGATTTTCTCCGAGCTTTAGCACACAACGGTTATACAGCCAATTATTTTCTAACATAGATACAGTTCTCAATTCCTTTTGTGCTGACGTTTAGTGCAACTGGTCTGGTTCACAAACGACTAACACGAACTTGATCTCCACACCTTCTTGACTATTCAATTGGCCCTGTTTCTCTAGCTGTTAAGAAGTGCTTCTATTGTAAGTACATTTGGAATCCTTTGGCACTTATGCTGAACCACAAACATATCTGAAACCCTAAACATCTTCGAACTTTATACTTCACTGAAGTCTGAACATATGAATGAACTTCCTCCAGCAATCTATAGTAGACTCCAAGATTCCATCTAATATTTTGATTCTTTGTATTTGCCGTATATTCTATCTTCTCGATTCCTGTACTTGAGCTCTGCAATTCATTGCTTGACTAATTTGCAGATTTGGATCACTAGAATCTTTCTGGTACTTTGAAAACTGCTTCACTGCTTCCACATCCTTGAATACTTCAACCTTTATTCTTCACTGAGGCATGAACATATTAATGAACTTCTTCCAGTGAGCTAATGCTTCAAGTCTGTAGATTTCTTCTTTATCCTTTGTCTTTACCAAGTCTTCATGTCTTCACCAAGTCTTCATGTCTTCCTGATTCTGGTGATAACTTCATATTATTTACATGTCCTGTTCTTGTGTTGAGTTATAACCCTATGTTACATATAGGTCTATACATACAGCCATACAATCTCCCCTTATTTGTTTGGTAAAGATTAACAAGCAAATCCCAGAGGATAACTCAGCTAACTACAAGAAAATATTAATGATCTAGACTTGTAAATACTACTACTTGGGTTCTGGATCATATAATACATTTCCAGATTTCTATAAAGTAAAGAGAAGTAGGAAATGAGTGTTCCTTTAGCACTGAACGCATCTTCAATAGATATCATCTTCATTCCTCTGTGTTTGAGCTTTTCTCTGCTTCAAAATCCTTCATAACTTGACCTACAAAGAACTTATCATAAACTGAGCTTCATAAGAATCAAAATTCCTGGGAACATCTTCAATAAAATATAGAACATTGCTCAAATAATGTTCTCCCCCTGAGAATGTGATTCTGCTTCTTCTTCCTCTCCCTCTTAGTTATTCAATGCTGCACACTGGAGAGTAAGATTTTCTTCTTTTTCTTGTCTACTAAATTCTTCTCCCCCTAAGGATATTAACTTCTCCCCTAAGGATATGAAGATAAAAAGACCTTCTCCCTTTTCTTGTATACTAAATTCTCCCCCTTAGTTGAGGAATCCTCCAATGGCCCATGATCTTTCGAATGGATTGTCTTCTAAAGAAGGTTCTCGTATGTCATTGATTGGGAAAACATAGTATCTTTTCTTCCAGAAGTAGCAAGTAGCAAGGGTAAGTGTTTGGTCTATGGTTTCCTCACTTCTAATACGTTCTGTTGGTGTTTACACTTAAGTGTCGAGCACTTTGAAGTGTTTCACTCTTTCTCTCCTATCTCTCACTCAAGTGTATCTATCCCTCACTTTCACTTAAGTGTTTCTCTCCCTTACTTTCACTCTGCATTCCAAATATAGCCATCTGTACCTGCAGGTAAAATCCGTCAATTCATTTATATTCTCATCACCTAATTCATCAGAATAAACGGAATCACTATCAAGTGGAGAATTGCCTCGTAGAGGTGTTCTTGATCTATCATGCATAAGCACTGTCTCAGCACCATACTTAATAGCTATTGTTAAATCACTGTCTAGTGGAGCCTTACCTCTTTGAGATGGGTTATCCCAAGATATAAAATCTATTAGGGAATCCCGCCTTGTTCTATCAAGGGGTTGCTTCACACCTTCTCCATAAACGGGAGGTCGATTTCCCTTTTTAGGGTCTAGAAATGTTTTTTTATAGGAGGGTCATCACGTTGGATTCTGTAATGAATGGCAGTTGAGAACCCGTGATTCCCTCAATAGCCTGTGAAGGCATATCCCGCACAGGATCTACCTGTGAAGGCTCTCCTGTCTCAACAACTTCATCTACCGTAACAAATGATAAATAAAGAAGTTAAGGGGTGTTACATGTACCTCTCACTGTGCTCTCCTTGCAATGTGTCCCTAGAATTTATCTGTTTAGGCTTACCATTAGCATGAGTACCAATGGTGTGCATGACTCATTACAAGGTGCTCTGGCTAACGAGCGAATTTCAATGGACTCACCCTGTTGAGAGAATGATTCCAGAGACAGTTTAATTGCCTTTTCAGGTCTGCATCTTTTTGAGAAGATACAGATGAGCTTACAGGTACCTCAGTTTATATACTACTTTACTTCTCTGGAGGTAGAGCTGTGGGTGCACTTCCGACTTCATCCTTATTTGCTGCATCAAGTGCAGTTTTTCTCTTATCAACCTCTAACTTACATAAGTTCCTTATATCTCCAAGGGTTAATATATGGAAGTGGATGAATGAGTGTTTGGTATTATGGCCTGGGTAAGAGATTGATGGGTTTTCAACCTCTTGGCCAGCTTCTATAGCCTCTAGGGGCTAAACGGATAGAATCAACAAATGAGATAAAGAAATAATCACCTTAACATTCCAAAACATATTTTTCATCTCAAAGAGAAGGAAAAATATAATAAGGAATGATAATGGATTGCATTAAAGCACTTTTAATAAAAGAGTTTTGTCGGTTCTAAAGATTTATCATTTAAGAGCATGAACCCAATAGAAATTTTCTTTAAGATACTTATCCCATAATAAAACGCGGGAGTATCAGAGAAAAATTCTATCCCTTATGAATTTCTTATAAGGCAAACTTCCCATAATAAAACGCGGGAATTTACACCAAATAAGAAACTCAACTCTCTTACCAAATTTTATCTCAATAAAAATGACTCTTTTCCATTAAACCTAAGCACTGTATGTTTTGAAAATAGTTTTGCAAAACATCCTTATCAGATAGAAGACAATGATTTTTCAAATCATAATGCAATTATGATTTACATCATTTTCGTCCACCTGATAGTATCCCCGACTTAAAGATAAAACTTTTAAAATCAGCCAGAGGATAATAGATTTTGAGATTAGAGAAAAATTATCCTAAAGAAACATTTAATTCACACCCTAGGATTGGGAAAATAAGGTAGGCTATAAATCAAAAGTTTTTCAAAAGAGAAGTTTTGAAAAAGAATTCTGAAGTTTTCTTATCTAAAGCCGATAGAAAGTGAATGTATCTTTGAATAAGACATTTTGAAAAAAAATATACAAAAATTTCTTTTTAATACATTCAAGTTTATAAACCAGTCAAAGACAGAAAACTAAATATACTAATACTAACGTCTTTTTCAAAAACCAATTTTTACTTAGAATAAAAACTAAGCAAATCCATTAGTATCAATATATCACAATTATTTTGTAATAAAATATTATTCAATTATCACAAAGTAATAAAAGATAATAATTATACTACAAATAATTATGCTTCGAATTTATTGTAATTTACTTAAATCATGTAACAGATATTTCACTGAATTGTTTTATATCATCATGATTTAAATAAGTCAAAATAAATTAAATACTTATGCTATACTAAGCAATTGTCAATCACATGCATATATATCAAATAAACATGGCAATCATTCAGTAGAACAATAAGCATTTAGACATATTTTTATTATTAGTGATTTCAGATAAACAACTTGTTTTATCACTAATATTAAAAATATCACAATTAATTGCACGCTGATACCAATTATTCGATATTTATCAATAATTTCAAGATGCAAGAAATTGTGCTTCTTATATTTTATCAAATCAAAATTATGAAACTGATAATCATTGAATTGCTTCAATCCATAATTTTAGTAAGATAAAATAAATTCGCTAAATACTAAAATATTCATAAGGTTGAATATTAGCATCTAACTTCCTACACTATATCTAATAATTGTCACTCTAGCATATTACAATTATACTCATAACAATTATTATTGATATATGTAAGCTCGAGAAAATAGTTGAATAGAAATTCACAAGTCCTTTAAATATAGATATTTAACACTTGTGTTCCTAATTGCAACTTCTCGCAACAAAAACAAATTTAGAAATATATCCTAAGTATATAAATATTGAGAATTTTATACACATTACTTGGAAAATACTTCAGCTTTCGATACTAGTGATTTTTAAAATATGCATTGTTTACTTAGAACAGAAATTCTAAATAATATCACTAATACTAAAAGTATCACAATTATTTACAATAAAATATTAAGAAATATCAGAGCAATTAAGCAAGACATCATTGACTAATACTCATTAAATATTTAACATGCGAATAATTATGATCCTTACTTATGCTAAAAATCTAACTACTACATATGCATATTACATTGTAAGTAAGATAATTAAACTAATAGCAAAAAGTATGAGCACTGGATTTTAAAATAAATTCACAAGTCCTTTAAATATGGAAAATTTAATACTTGTGAACTCATTTAAGAATTCCTTGCAGATGAGATTTCCAACAAATATGCATATAAATAATATCCCAAGTTCACTAACCAACTTAGACAAAATGAATTCATCGAGTTGTTTAACAAATATCTGTAATTTATTCTACTAAGGACAATCTCAAAAGAAATGATACCTGGTGTCCATGCGCTTGTTCCATACGTGGTGTGAAAAGATCAACAGAGTTGCTGGAAATAATGACAGCTTCTAGGAATGACTTCCCTGTCTTTCTTACAACCTGCATCATCTATATCTATATAGCCAATTAGGTTAAACCTATTATCTTCAGGGTCCCAGATTCCAAGAATTGGTGATCCCCTAAGATATCTAACAATTCATAACTTAGCTATAAGATAAGATTCTCTAGTATCCACTTGGAAACTTGCACATAGGCATATCGAGAATAATATATATGGTCTTTAAGCACTTGAATAAGTATTCAACTGATCATACCTCTATAGCTTGTCACTTCAGTTCATATACCTGATTTGCCCTGATCAAGCTTAGTGGTTTGTTGGCAAGAAGTCTTGGCAGGTTTAGAATCTTCCAAATTGCGCATCTTCAAAAGATCCTTGACTTTACTTTAATTGCCATCATTCTTTCGAATTACTTATAATCCAAAAAAAATTGCAACTCTTCCAACATGCTCATGTTGTACCTATTCTGCATTAACTTAGCAAATATATCTTGCCAAATTTTCGTTAGTAGACCCACATATAATATAATCAAGGTATTCTTGCACATATATTACATTGTGTGTGCTTTGTAATCCAGAGAGATATATGTGTATAACTACTCTAATATAAAATCATTTTCAAGTAATTAGTAGTTAGAGTGTCATACTATGTCCTTGAGAATTTGCTTGAATCCCTAACTCTGTTAGATCATCATCTTGTTAGGCCCAATTGTGAGGTCCTAAAAGGATCAAGTCTCGTCACTGGTGCTTACTGTTTGATCCTGAAAGTCCCGAAGATTCTATTTCCATCATCATCGATACCTTCTACTTTATAGTAACCTGTGGCAACCAGTTTGGCTTTATCCCTCATAACAATGCCAATTATTATCCAGTTTCTGTGAACCCTTACTGTACCAATTTCAACTTCGAATTTAGGTCTGGGTTCCAGCTTCAGTAGATTCTGCCTTCGAACTGATTGAGATCACCTTGCATTTGCAATCACCCAATCTGGATCAATCAATGCATCTTCACTATTCTCTGGGATACCAATTATTGATTGTTGGGTCCCGAAAAATATATGTTCATTTTGATTCGCACTTCTAGCCTTTACTCAATAATCCGATTTACTAAGAACTAGACTCCAGGATTGACTTTGACTTCAAACCCTTTTTCTCAGCAGATATGTTCTTGATGTATTCCTTTGATCTTCATTGTGTTGAGTACGACTAGTAGATCCTTCTTTTATTTTGCTCCCCCTGAGTTGCTGTTAGGATGTGTTGAAGATCCTTCACCTTTCTCAGTGGATTCTGTTAAAGTCCACGAGTTGTGTAGTTTCACTACCATTTCCACTAATAGGATCTGAATCATCATCATTATCATTGTTTCCTTCTGCAACCTCAGCTTCATCATTAGTATCTGAATATGACTCTAACAAGATATCAAACTTCAAAGATTCAGAATAGTCTTTCATTTGAATGCTTGGGAGCTTGGTGTAGTAGAACGAAACATTCAGTCTTTCAATCACCTTCTAGTTTTTAATCACAAATGCCTTGAGAGCTTTCGACTAAGTCTTTTCACGATCTTTGTTGAATATAGTAGCATGTTGTGTTAATTGCTTCAACTTCATAATCCCCTTAAAGTGCAGACTTCACTTAGAACTTCATTCGCGAAACTCAGTTCCATTATCTGACTTCAAAGTTCTCACAGCTTACTTTACTTCCAACTATTCTTTCTGATGTGATCAATCACCATATGTGATGCTTCAATATATGTTGAATGCACGAACATCACCGAATTATAACTAGGGTCATCAATCACCACTAAGCATATTTCTTCCATGACTTGATTTGCTTCAGTGTGATGCTTCCATGACTTCCCTAAATGTGACATACTTCAAAATGTCCTTCTGGATAGGATTCCAAATGAAGTAGTCCTCTCACAAATTTCATCTTTCTCAGATAATCCATTGTCTTGAAAATCAAGTGTGAGAGCTTCCTATGCCATAGCCAACTCTTTACTGATGAAACTTTACTAAGAAACTCACTTCACCTTTGAATATAAAATCCATGTCAGCTACGAACAAATTTCTCACTCAGATTAGAGTAAGCTTCTATCTTTCTTGCTTGAGATCAAACACTTTTCCTTTTCTGCTTTCTAGAAAACCCTTGACAAAGAATTCCTTAATGCCCTGTAGATAGTGCTTAATTCCGTTTATAAGAAAGATGCTTCCAGTGATGACAATACAAAAATCATGATAGCCAAATCCCTTATACATCCTTTGTTGTCATCTCCAAAGGTTACCATTGGGCAGGCTTTCTCAACCAACAGTGATAGAAGAGCTTTAATGTTAGTCATATGCCTCGAACAATAACTGTCAAGAAATCACATAACTTTTGTTTCTTTTTACATACTCTGCAATCACAAATGATTAAGCTTCTTGGTCCTCAATCTCAATTGAGTCCAGATGGGTTAGAGATATTTCTTATAATAAAGGTAACAACAGATTCAATTATGCATAATAGAAAATTCAGTACTATCTACTTTAACCTTTAAACACATAAGTGTAGGTGTCAAGCAGATTTACAGATATTCAATAATTTTCTAAAAGCACATGGAATAGAAGAACTAATAAATTAATTATTGATTCTGTCTAATCCATTCTATTGTTGTCTAACATTTTAACTATCTCTAATTACCTAAGTCAGTTTTAGATTAATCTTCGTCTCTACAAGTTTTACTGGCTACTTAGATAATTCTACCATCTTTTAATATTCTACTCCTTAACAAGCAATACATGATGTGATATGACATTTAAGTTCAACTATGTGAGTAGGAGCAAATCATATAAAAATAAGCACATAAACAATTTTAAGTAAGAGCAAATATAAAATATCTGATATATGCATGTTTGTCTATTAGCAATTTTCACAACATTAGCATAGATATTAAATCATATAAGATTTAAAATCAAGTTCAAACAAATGTTTTAGGGATACACTTAACAGTCTAGCAACTATCTAATTCTTGATATTCATTTTACTGCATAGAAAATCAAGTATGAAATGTACTCACTAAACTCATATAACTAAGCATGAAATTTTATTCTTAGCAATCAATTAAGCATTTTAAGTCCTAAGATGCTAACATGCTGACATGAGTCTAATACATTTCAAAACATAATAATCATACAATTATGAATTAGATAAAGATATACTAGTTAGTAAGTGTACCTGTGAAGTGCTTAGTGATTCATCTCTAGTGTTGATCATTGATGCCAGATATTCATTTGGTTCATCATTGTCACTGATAGAATCAACCTTGCATTTAACTTCATCAACAAATGCTTTCCCTTGCTGCATCCTCACTAATGCCTAATTCCTACTACAACCCAACATAGTCTCTGTCATCATTTGCTTGTACAGGCTTCTTCAAACTATGTAGCAAAACCTCGATCTTGTCTTTCTATTTCAAACCATCCAGGTCTTGTAACCGCCTCTTGAACTGATCTTGAAAATCTCATTTATGGAATCTATAGGTAAGGACCTTAGAATAAGAATTGGAATTCCATCTGAATCTGATGTCACTGAACTTCTATTTGCCTTGCAGGCTTGACTTGCAGTCCAGTTCTCAAGATATTCCAAAGTGTCAAATTCATATATAATACCTTGACCACTACCTCGAGCTACTACATCTTCAATTAATCTTCTTGGATAATTTCATTTCTGTTCAGAGGTTTTCAACCTTGACTTCAATCAAATTTGGTTCCTGGGTCACAAAAACAGTGGATATGCTAACAACTTCTACTTTATGAAATATTATCTTTTTCAGCTCTTGTTCTAGTTCATAGGCCTTCAGCACACCATATAGATCTTCTAAAGATAATGTGGTTATATCCTTAGAATCCCTTGTAGCTGTAATCCTATGTTCCAGATGATCTGCAGTGTTAGCACGAACTTCGTGTAATATCCCTGTAGTATAATCTTTAAGGCTTCTGTACAGAGATGCTAGGATGTCCAGTTTGTTCTCCTTCACACTACTTAAACCCCTAAGATTTTTCATCTTCAAATTCAACTCAAACCAACTAAAAACTGTACCCAAATAATCTTTTCATAACCAGAATCAACTTCTTTGGATAATCTTCAGTCGATCTTCATTATCTTCAATAACCCGTAAAAATCTTCAACTACTAACTTCTGAGCATCCTCGAATAAGTACTTAAGAAAAATTTAAATTTACAGAATTTTTAATTTTCTTAAAAAATAAATTAATCAAAAATAAAAATTTACAAAACTTAATTTTCAAGAATTTCGAATTTTCTTAAAAATTAAAATATTGTAAATTAATATTTAAGAAAAATTTAATTAACAAGAATATTAAATTTTCTGGAAAAATAAATAAATCTAAAATAGATATTAAAGTTCAAAACATTAAGTAGGCCAAAATAGCATCTGAGGCGCTTATGTCCAAGAGTATCACTAACGAGTCACATTTTTCCTCAAAAAGAAACTTCGCCAATATTAACACCTAAGACATGATTATACAGTAAAAATACTATATGATCATGTTTCAGAGTTTAATAAACACTGGTCAATTCTTATTTTTGAAACAAAAATTACACCAGGGGCAAATGTCTTTTTCTGAGATGTAAATCAAAAGTAGAAACACTCTGTAGTGTCGACACCCTTAGTTTAATATTTAAGAAAAATTTACATTTCCAAAATTTTTAATTTTCTAATAAATTAATCAAAAATAAATATTTACGAAAAATTTAATTTTCAAGAATTTTGAATTTTCTTAAAAATTAAATAAAACGTAAATTAATATTTAAGAAAAATTTACATTTACGAATTTTAAAAATTTTGAAATAAAATAAATCAAAAATAAAAAATAAAAAATAGGGCAGCTAGCTGTCGATAGTTATTAACAGTCGGTGCATAAAAACAAATTAAGCCTCGATACTTAATAAATATCGGATGGTGTCCATGTCAACTTGACA
Organism: Oenanthe sinensis; assembly: GCA_028671895.1. Classification (NCBI taxonomy): domain Eukaryota; kingdom Viridiplantae; phylum Streptophyta; class Magnoliopsida; order Apiales; family Apiaceae; genus Oenanthe; species Oenanthe sinensis. Next base: position 19,463,514 of record CM053807.1, read on the forward strand.
CATCTAACAAATGATTAAGTCCAGCAAGTGTCAGAATCAATTTGTACAAGCTGCGCGCGTGGACTAAACATTTGCTGGCCAATTCGAGTACCTGCCTGTTTTTAACAAAAGTGGACAAGCCGCTGAGCACTTAAAACGGACAAGGAAAAATTAATTTAAATTATAAAAATAAATCTATTTAAGTTTAAATAATAAATTTGTTTAAATAAAACTTATAAAATAAATTTATTTAAATTAAGTTTATAAAATAAACTTATTCAGGTTTAAATAATAAACTCATTTAAATTAAACTCATATAATAATTTTATTTAAATAAAATTTATAAAATAAACTTATTTAAATTTGAATTTATAAAATAAATTTATTTAACATGGCCTTTCATCATTCTGAGTTCAAACAGCTTCCGCCTGGCGAGCTTCACTGAGCTAATGGATCTTGATTTGTATATCAATCAATAAGCTCTGATACCAATTGTTAGGCCCCAGAAGTATCATAGAAGGGGGGTTGAATACAATACTCACTAAATTAAAAAATTCTTTCGAATCTTTTGCGGATAAATAATTTAGAGTTCGGTTAGTGAGCTCGTGTTCTTGAGGTAAATAGTGTTTACTGAGCTGCTTACTAATTTTCTGTGTTTAGGATTAATCATTTCGGTTTTAGAAAAACAGCAGTAAAATAAACAACACAAGATTCAGGGAATATATCATTTGATAAATATAAACCCTGAGGTTGCTACATCCGGCCAACAAATCCGGTCCGAAGAACAAGTTCTTCGCTGCTTAACAAAAATATAACTCTCATCTTCCTATACAAGTATTTCTAGATCAGTACAAAGGAATCTAAGACCGTAGAGAGTGATATATAGTGGCTCTAAACATTTTTCGTTAAGGAACCGACCACTAATACATCTCCGGTGAAGAGGTATAGATTTTTATGGGTGTTCTCTCCTCTCCGGCTTTGCCTTCTCTCTCTCTGGATATTTTTGTTGTGTTATTGAAGACTTCTCCAAATGAATGGCTCTGCTTCAATATATGTGTAGGCTTTTTCAGTACAGCTATGTGGCTTCATGTGGTCCAAGTAACTGAGTTGCTTCTCATTTCTTGAATTAACAACCGTCGAGACATTTTATTTATAACCATCGGTGAGTCTGTTGATAACCATCGAGACTGAAATAAATCACTTAATACAATTCTGCTCAAGGATATCAATGATAGTTGGCATGCTGTGGCTGGCTGTAGATTAAACAATCTTAAACCTCAACTATCGAAGTGCCATAACTATCGAGACTTAACCGTCGATGGAATAAATAATCTGGATATTTATCTGAGTACCTTAACTACCGAGATGCTGTAACCGTCGGTCAATTAAGACGAAACAGTCGAACCCAATAACTATCGACTCAAAGATTAATTATTAAACCATAACTATCGACTCAAAATGAATTATTAAAACATAACCGTCGAGAGAAATGAATTAATAATTTATCCAAAATGGTAACCGTCGAGTGATTTGCTAATCGTCGGTAAATAAGACGAAATAGCCAAACAACAAACCCAACTGTCGGTAAATAAGACAAAACAGTCAAACAGCCAAAACCAACTATCGGTAGTTCACCTTAGCCATTTTTCCAACGATTCAAAGCTCTGTAATATTTTCTTTCACTGCAACCAAGTTAATAAATTTACCTTTACTACTTGAACTTGATTTTCTCCGAGCTTTAGCACACAACGGTTATACAGCCAATTCTTTTCTAACATAGATGCAGTTCTCAATCCCTTTTGTGCTGATGTTTAGTGCAACTGGTCTGGTTCACAAACGACTAACATGAACTTGATCTCCACACCTTCTTGACTATTCAATTGGCCCTGTTTCTCTAGCTGTTAAGAAGTGCTTCTATTGTAAGTACATTTGGAATCCTTTGGCACTTATGCTGAACCACAAACATATCTGAAACCCTGAACATCTTCGAACTTTATACTTCACTGAAGTCTGAACATATGAATGAACTTCCTCCAGCAATCTATAGTAGACTCCAAGATTCCATCTAATATTTTGATTCTTTGTATTTGCCGTATATTCTATCTTCTCGATTCCTGTACTTGAGCTCTGCAATTCATTGCTTGACTAATTTGCAGATTTGGATCACTAGAATCTTTCTGGTACTTTGACAACTGCTTCACTGCTTCCACATCCTTGAATACTTCAACCTTTATTCTTTACTGAGGCATGAACATATTAATGAACTTCTTCCAGTGAACTAATGCTTCAAGTCTGTAGATTTCTTCTTTATCCTTTGTCTTTACTAAGTCTTCATGTCTTCCTGATTCCGGTGATAACTTCATATTATTTACATGTCCTGTTCTTGTGTTGAGTTATAACCCTATGTTTCATATAGGTCTATACATACAGCCTTACATTGTTATTCTCATTTGGTGCTTGATTTTCTGTTGCAGCTTCAAGTTCTATTTCAACTTCATCTGAGTTCATATTTTCAAACTGCAGAGTTTCAGTATTATCTGTTCTTTGTAGACTTGGGAGCTTGCATTCACCAAAAGTTACATTCATGCTTTCAATGAGCTTTTTGTGTTCAATCACATAAACCTTGTATGCCTTAGATTCCAGAGAGTAGCCAAGAAATAGGCCTTCATGAGCCTTGGATTCAAACTTTCCTAGATGCTCATCTTCTTTCAGTACAAAGCACTTTACTCCAAACACATGAAAGTATTTCAGTATTGGTTTCTTGTTTACCATCAAATCATAAAGAGTCTTGTCATGATCTTTATTTATCAGGGTACGGTTCTGAGTATAGCAAGTTGTGTTGACTACTTCAGCCCAAAAGTATAGAGGTAACTTAGATTCATTCAGCATTGTTCTTGCTGCTTCAACTAAAGTTCTGTTCTTCCTTTCTACTACTCCATTTTGTTGTGGAGTTATAGGCATTGAATATTGTCTTGAAATCCCTTTCTCAATACATAAATCATTCAGGGTTACATTCCTGAATTCTGTTCCATTATCAGACTTTATTTTCCTGACAAGCAAATCAGTTTCTAACTCTATCTTCTTTATGTGATCAATAATTGTTTGAGGGGCTTCATCCTTTGAGGCTAGAAATAACACCCACGTGTACTTGGAGTAGTCGTCTATAATTACTAGTGCATATCTCTTCCTTGACATAGACATGACATTAACTGGACCAAATAAATCCATATACAGAAGTTGCAGTGGTTCAGTAATGTCTGATGAATCTTTGCTTCGGTGAGATGCTTTCTTTGACTTCTCCTTTTCACATGCTTCACATAAACCTTCTTGATAGAATTCTATCTCAGGTAAACCTTTAACCAATTCCCTCTTAACTAAAGTTTTCACTGCCTGAAGTTCAGGTGTGAAAGTTTCTTATGCCAAAACCAAATGTCCTATGTTGAAGCTTTGTTGTAAAAACATTAAACTTCACCTTTTCTCACAGAAAATAAGTCAGCCACAAAGAGATTCCCCTTTCTTACTCCTTGAAGAGCAAGCTTCACATCTTTCCTATTTTGGATTGTACATCTTTCTTTCTCAAAAGTTACTTTGTAGCCCTTATCAGTGAACTGACTGATACTTAGAAGGTTGTGCTTTAATCCTTCCACAAAGAGATATTTTCTATGATAACATTGCCAATTTCCAGATTGCCATATCCCGTTGTGAATCCCTTGCTGTTATTTCCAAAGGTTACTATCGGTCTAGCTTTCTCATTCACATCTGATAGCAGGGCCTTATCACCAGTCATATGCCTTGAACAACCACTGTCGAGAATCCACATGACACGTTTATTCTTTGTTATGTCCTGCAACTATAGATTGATTACTTCTTCTTTGGCACCCAAATTTGATTGGGTCTAAGAGGCTTAGATAAGTAAACAGATTTAGCTGCAGAAATTTTCTGGTCCTTGTCTTTCTCATCGATTGTGCCCTTGCCCTTTGGTTTAGCCTTGACAGGTGTGTCTTCAGGCTTGGGGTTGATGAGGGATGGACATGGCAGGCATGGCAGGCATATTAGAAGTTTTTGTTTTTACTACTTTTATCTTTTTGCATGCATGTGTAAGATGACCAGTAGAATTACAATTGTTACAAACTTTTCTAATAGCTTTGGAAGAGTAGGCATAATCATTTTTCTTATTAACACCTATCTTTCCATTTCTGTTAGCTTTCATATTTTCATTCTTCTTGCCTAAATCACGTTTATTCTGTTCCTTACGTTCTACAATTTTTATAGATTTCTTAGGCAACTCCTTTTTTACTTTCTTCCTCTTTCTTTTTATCCTCAGCAAGGATTTCTTCTTTCATTAAGATCTGATCTTCATCTAAGGGTCCGATGAAAAACTTCTTGTATAGGGGCTTAGGGACATTTTTTAATACATGGGGAATGTCTTGCTTCACAAGACTTTCCTCAGCAATTGATTCTTCATGTCCCTTTCCTGCCTTTTTATCATAGTCAAATCCTATTCCAGTTTTCTGACCTATGACCTGTTTATCTATTGCCTCCTTAACAAGATTAGCAGATTTCTTATAAACCTGAAGTTTTAACTCTAACTCAGAAATTTTATTCCTAAGTGCAATTTCTACTTCTTCGTTGTATTTATCTCTATTCTGAAGATATTCTATTGTCTGTTTAAGATCTTCTATGTTAACATATGCAAGCTCTAGTTCTTCATTTCTAGCTTCTAGCATTTTATTCTTTAGAACTAGTTTAACATTTTCTTCTTAACATGCTAGCATGCTTGTGTGAATGTTAAACATTTCTACGCTTAGATCTTCTACAGTTTTCTTATAATCAGAATTAGACATGTCAAATGTGGAAAGAAATGATACCTTTGATGACTGAGGTGATGCCTCTGAAGAGTCTGCCATTAGTGCAACATTTCCGTATGTCTCTTCTTCATCATTGTCTGAATCATCCCAACTCTTTCCCTTGGCTATATAAGCTCTGCCTTGATGCTTCATCACCAGTGCATCATACTTTTGGTTGAGTTCATCATACGACTCCTTTCTTTCCTTTCCTTATTTAGGCTTCCGGCATTCTGTAGCAAAATGTTCGGGTTCATCACAGTTATAGCACTTGAACTTGCTGTGGTATACCATTCATGTCTTATAACCTCCTTTAATGTAAGACCCTGAAGACGAACTACCTCGGTTGTTGTTTCTGAAGCTGGAACCACTATAACTAGTGTTATTCTTGAATTTATACTTGGGGTTCCTTCTAAACCTAAGGTTCATGAACCTCCCTTCCATATAGGTCTTTGTCTTATTTTCCAACTGTTCAAGTTCTTCCATTGAGTAGAAGTCATCTTCATCACTGCTTGAGCATTCTTTGAAAATTCAGCTTCTAGAATCTCTTATTTCTCAACTACAAGCTTTTCTGTTTTAGTATCTGATATAGCAAAATCTTTGGCTATAAGTGTTGTAGTTTTCAACAGTGTTGTATTCTTACTGTTTACTGTTCCTGAACCATAAATGATATGTCTTTGCTCTTGCTCCATTTCATGAGTCTTGAGCTTCCCATATAGAATTTCAATGGACATGTCATTTATGTCACTTCTCTCTCTGATGGCAGAGATTTTGTGTTCAAGATGCGCTGGCATTGTCAACATGAATTTTCTGTTGATCTCCCTACGTGAGTAGGTCTTCCCATGTAGTGACAAGTCATTCAACAATTTATTGTATCTATCAAAAAATTGAGTGATACTTTCTCCTGGTAGTGACTTGAACGCTTCATACTAGGATGTAAGAATATCCAGCATGTTCTCCTTCACTTCTGTTGTACCTTCCATTAGTAGATCAATCGTATCCCACATTTGTTTGGCACTGGTGCAATTAATCACTTGATTCAGCATTGTAGTGTCCAGTGAATCCATTAGGATACATTGAAGATGATTATCCCATGCAACTCTATCTTTATCAGTGTAAGTGTACTCTGAAGGCTCCATTGGGGTAAATTCTTGAGGAATTCGTTCACCGTCATCTGAGACTGTTTCTGGTGTTAGCTTCTGAGGTACATAGGGTCCATTTTCCAAAATTCCCATGTATTGAGAATTAGCTAATTTGATGAAAGTGGACATCTTCTTCTTTCATAAAATGTATTCATTGTTATCAAAGGCTGGGATTTTGATACTACTAAGTTTTTTGGTACTCATGGTTGCAAAGAATTTTAAATCTCAAGAAATAATTAATTTCTTAAAAATTAAAATTAATTCGAATAAAAATTGAATTTCGTGAAATAAAATTTTTGTTCGAATTCTTGATGATTGATAGCTTTTTAAAATTAGTGTATTTAAAATCTTTTAAAAAATTTGAATATTGAATTTTCTTTAAAATTAAAGAAATTTCAATATAAATTTTTCTAGATCTAAAAATGTACTTTTTCATAAAACTATTTTTGGATTTTGATTTGTAACTTCAATCAACAAGCTCTGATACCAATTGTTAGGTCCAAAATCATCATAGAAGGGGGTTGAATATGATGTGGTAGATTTTTCATTTAATTGCAGATTAAGTGTTTGTGTTCTTGAGATATAAACTGGCAGTGATTGAAACATAATGATTCGGGGAAATAAAGATATATTATTAAATCCCTGAGTGCTACACTTCTAATCAAATGATTAGCTTCAATGGGTTCAATTAATATTACAATAGAAATACAGTTGGTTGTATTTAATGATTAGCTTTAATGGAGTTCCCGTCTTTATGTCTTGTGTGTTGAAGATGATTGAATTCCTTTTCTGTCTGTATTGATTTCACCCATATATATTCTGTAGTCTTTTTGGAAATTGATTTTCAATAATGTACAATTCCTTTGTTTCCCCTGTAGAGTGTTGATGGTGTGCAGGCGCCACTAAGATGTTTGTTGCGCCCCTAGGATAACTTTGTTGTGCCCCTTGGATAACTTTGTTGCGCCAAGGAGAAGATTAGTTGCGCTTGTACACCATTCTCCTAGTATAGGCGCCACTAAACTACTTCGAAACATTCCCACAAGTTTGTTGCGCCTTTTTGTCATTTTGTTGCTCCTTTAACTTGTTTTTGTTGCGCCACAACTTATTTTGTTGCGCCTACACTCCCATTCCCTTGTGCAGGCGCCACAACCTTCACTTAGAATTTCTTTAAGCTTTTAACTTGATTTGTTGCGCCTCACACAATGTTTCACCTGTGTAGTAGCCACCAAATGTACTATTACTTTCCTTAACAAATATCTTAAATTCATGAAGTAATTACTACTTGGTTTTCACTCTTCTAGCTTGATCAACTGATTTTCTTCTGAATTGAATTCCCTTAACTTTTGTTCTGTTTCAGCTGATCAACTTTGGACTGTTGCATTTCTTCTGATCACTGAAACCCTTTGACATCTATACTTAAATCATTACACTGTCTTTAGTCTAAAATCTTCTGAACTTTTATTTATTGCCGAGGCCTGAACATTTTAATGAACTTCTCTAGCTGACGTTCAGTAAGCCTTTCATCTTGAATGCTCTGCAATGATGTATATATGATTCCCGTTTACATACCCTTCTGGATTCTTGTGCTGCATATTAGTATTATTTGAATGTCTTTGTTTCTTAGTTAAGTTATTGTTATAACTATTACATATTATGTTACATTATGATTTACACATTCATTTAAATCAAATCTCTTTAATAAGTAAGAAATATATTTGGTTTGATTTATAAAAATACCATCTTTGACTTGTTTGACTTGCAGACCAAGAAAATAGATAAGTTTTCCCATCATGCTCATTTCATATTTACTCTGCATCAACTTAGCAAACTTTTAATAAAGTTTCTCATTAGTTGAACCAAAAATAATGTCATTTATATAGATTTGAACAAGAATCATAGAGTCATTGACATTTCTATGAAAGAGAGTTTTATCAATAGTACCTCTTGTGAAGTGATTCTCAATCCTTGGTGAATTCCATCTGTGGAATGCCTCTAACCAAATTCTTTCTAACCAATTGATTCATGGCTTTGAAATTCAAATGGGCTAGCTTTTTATGCCAAATCTAACTTTCATCTGTATTGGCTTTGCTAAGTAAACATGTCATTGAATTTGCCTTTACAGAGTGAAAATCAACCACATAGACATTCCATTTTCTTTCTCCATTTAAGAGAATTTCACCAGATTCTTTGTTGGCTATGATGCATGATCCAGTTGTAAACCACACATCATTTCCATTATCACACAGTTGACTAATACTGAGCAAATTGTGCTTCAATCCATCAACTAGTGCTACATGTTCAAAGATAACATTTTCTTTTACAATTGAGCCATATCCCAGAGTAAAACCTTTGTTGTTATCTCCAAAAGTAACTCCTGGGCTAGCCTTTCCCACAAACTTTGTGAGCAGGGACAAATCTCCAGTCATGTGCCTTGAACATCCACTATCCAAATACCAGATATTTTTCTTCCTGTTTCCCTGCACACAAATAAAATAATCAAGTTATTTTTGGTACCCAAGTTGCCTTGGGTCCTCTTTTATTAGTTTCAGTCTAGGACTTGGTTGCCAACTTTGATTCCTTTTGTTTTGGTGGGTTTAAGTCCACTTTAACTTTGGGAGTTGGCTTTTAAGGCTTAGACACCTTGGAACTCATGGTAGAATTTCCATGCATTTCATTATCTACATTAGGCATGTTTCATGGCATTCCAAGCATGTTCATATTTGTATATGCAAAGAATGGATAATACATGTATGGAAATTGTGCATAAGGTATATGAACATTGGGTGCAACCAAATTAGAATACATGGCATTCATAAGCATAAGGTTGGTAAGCATGGCATTTGCAGACATGGCATGTGCATTCAAATCATTTGAAGATATGGAATTCTTTTCTTTCTTGCATTGCATGGACAAATGATTTACACTACCACATTTAACACACACCTTCACAGATGCATACATATCATGAGTAAAATTATTGTGCTTGTTTATGCCTACTTTACCATTCCTATTCTTTTTCTTTTTCTCAGACTTAGGTTGGATAATTTCCACAGGTGCTATCTCTTCTAATTTTGCATTCAGTTGTTTTTTGGATAAGCTACCTATGTTGATCTTTTCAACCTTAGCCTCAACTTGATTTTTGGTTTCCTTAACAAACATGATAGGGGTGCTAAAGTTGTTCTTCTTATTAACCATTAATGATTTACTTGTCAATGGATGCTTATCAATTAATTCAGCATCAATCGATTGACAATCCTTATCACTTGATGAGGGATTATCAGTCGATTGATCTTTATCCATTGAAGTATCAATTAATGGCTTGCCTATTAATTTAGGGGATTCTCCTAGAGTATCTAAACCCTGAACATCAATAATTTGTTTGGCAGTTTTTGTAGACCTATTCCATTTGTTAATGGTTTCAATTTCTCCAGTCAATTATTCTTTTAACAATTCTTCTCTTCTCAAACTATTTACTAGTTCATCTCTAGCATCTTTACTTTCTTGCTTTAATCTATATAAACAAACAAGTTCATTTTCAAGAAAAGAAGATTTTCTTTGTTTATAGATTTTAGAGTGACATGCAAATTGTATAATTCATTAGACATTTCATTTATAGTACTATTCCATTCATCAGTTGTAAGCTCAGAAAAGTTAGTAGCTAGTACCTGATTTGATGATGAACTAGCTTCTTCTTCTTTATGGTTGGCCATTAGAGCTAGACTGATGAATTCTTCAGAATCACTGTCCTCAGTAGCCCAGTCTTTCTCTTCAGTAACAAAATCCTTTTATTTTTGTTTAAGAAGGTCAAAGTATTTCTTTTTATAGTCAATACCATCATATGACTTTGTCTTCTCTTGTTTTGGCTTTCTGCACTCATTTGAGAAATAACCAGCCAATCCACAGTTAAATCATTTGAATTTAGATCTATCAACCAATTTTTTTTCTTGATTGTTACTTCTAAACTGGAATCTAGGCCTTTGAGCATTTGGATTCCTGTTGAATTTTATCTTTGAAAATTTCCTTGACAAAAATGCAAGGTGTTCATCAATCTCATCCAAATCATCCTGAGAGCATGTTTCATTTTCTTCACACTTTCCGTTTCCTTTTCTTTTGAATGATTCTTCAACAGCATCACCAGCCACCATGACCGAATCTTCTACACAACCACTTTCCTTCTTCTCTTCATTTCTCTTGACCATCAAAGCCATGGTTTTCTCTTTTCTTTTATTCTTCTCAATCTCCTCATCTTGTTGGATTTCCAACTCATATGTCTTGAAAATACCATAAAGTTTCTCAAGAGTGTAATCCTTGAAGTCCAGAGATTGTCTAATGAAAACAATCATTGGTTTCCATTCCTTTGGAAGAGATCTAAGAAATTTTAGATTTGTATCCTAAGTTGCATAAACCCTAACATATAGCTTTAATCCATTTAAAAACTTTTGGAATCTGCTATAGGTATCATTGATAGACTCTCACTCTTGAAATGAAATGATTCATATTTTTGTATCAAGAGTTGTAACTTATTTTTCCTTACTTGTTCAGTTCCTTCACACAGAGTTTGAAGAGTATCCCATATTCCTTTGATAAAGTACAGTTTATCACATTGTCAAACATATCTTTATCTAGACCATTAAACAGAATGTTCATGGCCTTCTTGTCTTTAATCATTTCTTTTTCATCCTCTTCTGTGTACTCATTGATGAGTTTTGGAATATGTTTGTCAAGTGCAGGAGTTCTATCAGGGTTTACACCTGTGACTAGCTTCATGGGAACTTGAGGACCTTTATCTATGCAGTTAACATAGGAAGGGTCGAGAGAAAGAAGATGCAGATGCATTTTTACTTTCCATATAAAATATTCATCTTTTTCTAACACTGAAATCTTTACACCTGAATCTTTTTGGCCCATATTGACTGTTCTTGATCTTTAAACTTTCTGTGTGTTGAAAGCCTGCTCTGATACCAATTGTTATTCCTTATAATAATGTCAATATTTATAGAATGGGGAGTTGAATAGAAATATCAAAACTTTTTACTATTTTAATATTTGTTCTTAGTGTTTTAGTATTAAGAGAATATGTATGAACAACAAAGATATTGAAAAATAAAATGAACAAAGAGATTTTAAAATTACTGATGGATTGGTTTTTCCATCAGTGTATATTTTTGTTCAATGTTCCTAGGTTAATATAAACCTAGCTTCATTTTTACAAGGTTAGAAAATAAATCAACTGTTCCTACAAAGTGCTCTAAGGCTGAACAGTTGATTCAAGAAATATTATCTAATTTATTACTTTCTAACAATGCTACCACACTTGTTTATATATTACAAGTATGCTTTTACAAGTCCTATTCTAGGATTGTTTCTGTCATATCTTCCCTTTTACCTTTTTTCTGTTTTACAAAAAGGTTTGAAAGACAGCTTCACTTTGAGTCTTCACAGCCATCATAGACTGTCTTTCATAGGTGTGCTTCTGTTCTTTGGATCTTCAATAGATAGACTTCTGTGTTGTCATAATCAATTGATAATTTGCTGTTAAGTATATCAATTGATCCTTCTTTTTATCCATCAACTGATGTTCTTCTTCGATTGATCTTTATATCCATCGATTGATAAATAATGACTCATCGATTGATAGATGTTATTAATCAATATATCAATCCATGGGTCTTCACATCAGTTGATGGTCTTCAATACTTGACTTGGTTTCTTCAATTAATCTTCTATCCATCAATGGTTCAATATTAACTGATCATCATTCACTTGTATAATTTCCTATCTTCAAATAATTGTCATTCGACAGTCTAAGTTACACATCAGTTGATGACCTATATCAATCGACTCTAACATAAATTGATGGGAATAATATCAATTGATTTACACCTTATCAATTGAAATAGAATAAGTACACCTATTCTACAATTCAAATTATCAGTTGATTCACATAAACATTTCAACTGATAAATGATTTCCTGATCAATCGATATTTATATTTTTCATATCAATTGATCAGTTACATCAATTAAAATTTCTATGATTCTAAGTTTAAATTTATCATCAAATTACATGTAGATTCCTAACACTGACTGAGGACTTGGCTTTTCAGGTGAATATAGTTAGTTGTTATGTTAAAGTTGAAACTTATCTCAGAAATCAGATAATTGAAGAATAGAAGAAGTGTCTAGCCTATAAGAATTTCTCTTACATTGTAAAAGACATAATTGACCAATAAGAAATAAAACGTAAAGTTGGAATAGGCTTTGAGTACAATTAATCTGTAGGAAAGGCAAGCAACATCACCCCGTTCAAAAAAAGTGCTGAAGAAAGGGGTATTCCACATGTTGTTAAGGACACACCTAAACCTCTTTTCCTAACCCCTGTCACAAAACCAATCCTTGAGAGCTCTATATTAATTTCTTATGAAATGAAGTTAGAGAACCTCGAGGAAGAAAAGAAAAGAGAGGAACAAACTAAGGACATACAAGGAGTTAATGTCCAACACGAGAAAAGCGCACCCAAGACACTAGTGAAAGATGTAGGAACTTCTGATTCCCCCAATCCTGGTATAAGTGCTAAAGACTTATAGAAGAAATTGAATAGACCTAATAGGTTTATTAATAGTAGGGATATTGATAACATATATCATTCTACTGAGAACTTTAAAACTGCTGATAAAGTTGGAGTAAAATCTGTTAAGACACCTACTGTTCTGAATAACATGCTTGTTATTGATGTATTCCATAAACCATATGGTGTTGTAAATTGTATGTTATATGCTTTTAATTCTATGACTGCATATTTCAAAAGCATCTTTGTTAAGAAAGATAACATGACACCTAGACCACCCATCAATAATAAATTTATGAAATCCAAGATTGCGATTCCTTCACATGTCAAGAAGGACACATATATTCTGAAGTCTAAATAGAAATTTGTTAAGACTGTTTATAGGAATGTAAGTACAGTCAAGGTGGATGCTTATGTTGTTAAAAAAGGATCAGTTGTCAAAACTGACAAAGGTCAATTCTTTAAGTATGCCGGGCCCAATCAATTTTGGGCTCCAAAGATGATTTAATCCGTTTGATATTTGCAGGGAGTTAAACAGGTAAACCGGGTTGTATGGATCTTGGACATCGGATCTTCAAGGCATATGACCGGAGATAGAGCCCTGCTATCAGACATGGTTGAAAGAGCTGGCCCAATCATCACCTTTGCAGATAACAACAAAGGCATGACTACGGGATATGACAAGTTAAATGTTGGGAATGTTATCATTGAGAATGTCTCTTTAGTGGAAGGATTGAGAACAATCTACTCAGTGTCAGTTATTTCTGTGATAAAGGATTACAAAGTAAACTTTATCAAGGAAAAGTGTTTAATAACTTATTCTAAATATGACAAACTAGCCTTACATGGAGTAAGGAAAGGAAATTTGTATGTAGTCGATCTAAACTTAGGAACTGAAGATGAAGCAAATTGTTTCTACTAAAAGGATTCATCAGAAGAAAGCTGACTATGGCACAAGAAACTCTCACGCCTAAATTTCAAAACAACGAACTCTCTAGTCAAGAGGGATTTGGTGAGAGGACTGCTTCCGATGGAATTTACACAAGAAGGATGGTGTGAGGCATGTCCAAAAGGAAAGTCAAAGAGAGCAACTCACAAAGGCACAAACACTACAAACATTAATGAACCACTTCAACTGTTACACATGGATTTATTTAGTCCAGTTAATATAATGTCAATGTCAAAAAAGAAGTATGCCTTACTAATTATAGACGACCACACTAAATATATGTGGGTTTTATTCTTGAACTCTAAAGATGAAACACTACAGCTGGTAATAGATCATGTAAAGTTGATTGAGTTAGATTCAAAGTTAGTTGTCTGGGCAATCAGGTCAGACAATGTAATAGAATTCAAGAATGAAGTTTTAAATGACTTTTGCTCAGACAAAAGGATAACAAGACAATACTCAGCGCCAAGAACTCAGCAACAAAATGTTATAGAAAGGAAGAATCGAACATGCAAAAGCAATGTTAAGTGAATCATAGTTACTTATTTACTTCTGGGCTAAAGCAGTAAATACATCATGTTATACCCAGAATCGAACGTTAATCAATAAAGATCATATGAAGACTCCTTATGAATTAATGGCTGGAAAGAAATCAACAATCAAGTACTTTCATGTATTTAGAGCAAAATATTATGTGCTGAAAGATGGAGATGAACATCGTGGCAAGTTTGAGGCCAAGGCACACGAAGCCATTTTTGTCAGTTATTCAAGAAGAGCATATAGGGTGTATATAATTGATGAAGCACCAAGTGAAAGAAAGTGTCAATGTTACTTTTGATGACACTAAACTCCCAAGTATTCAAACTGAAGATTCTTCTAAGTCATTAAAATTTGATAATTACCCAAACACACATTCCGATGACGAAGATGAACTTGAGGCTGCAACAGGAAATGATAATGACAATAATGATGATAATGATCCAGGTAATAGTGGTGGAAACAATGGAAACACCAGAGATACTACTAATACCAGTGGTGGATCAACAAGTCATCCTGGCAGCGACTCAGAGGGAGATGATGGATCCATTGGTAGAACACAATATCACAATAAATATCGAGGTGAATCATCAAGAGCAAACCTGCCCAAGGAAAGCATATGGAGCAGAGATAATCCTTTTAAATTGATCATAGGTGATCCAGATGTTAGATTTAGGACCAGGAGTGTAACTTCAAATAAATGTTTATTTTCGGTTTTTCTATCTCAAGAAGAACCAAAGAAAATTGAAGAGGCACTAACTAATCCAGATTGGTTTCTTGCCATGCAAGAAGAGCTCAATCAGTTTGAGAGACAAGAAGTATGGACACTGGTACCCAGGCCAAGAAACAGATCTGTAATTGATACCAAATGGGTATAAATGAATAAATTAGACGGTGATGACATTGTTACAAGCAACAAGGTCAGACTGGTGGCAAAGGGTTACTCCGAGGAAGACTTGAAGCCATTAGGATATTTCTAGCATTCGCAACACACTCCAATTTCAAAGTTTATCAAATGGATGTGAAGAGTGCTTTTCTGAATGAAGAGCTAGAAGAGGAAGTATATACAGACCAGCCCTCTAGCTTTGAAAATTCAGAGTTTGGTGATTTTGTATATTTCTTATTCAAAGCCCTCCATGGACTCAAGCAATCATCGAGGACATGGTATGACACTCTCTCTGAGTTTTTACTTGAAAATGATTTCATTAGAGCTGTCATAGACAAAACTCTCTTTTATAAATTGCATGATAATGATTATGTTGACGATATTATATTTTGTTCTACTAATGAAAACTTGTGCAAGAGATTTGCTAAGTTAATGCAGAGTAGGTACGAGATGAGCATGATTGGTGAATTGTCATTCTTCCTAAGATTTCAAGTAAAGCAAAAGGAAAATGGGATTTTTATTTGCCCATCAAAATACGTAAGGGATCTTCTGAGAAAATACAGTATAGAAGACTCCTCACCAACAAAAACTCCAATGCCAACAACCACAAAGCTTGGCAAAGATGAAATTGGTAAAAAAGTTGATATAACAAGCTACAGAGGTATGATAGGCTCATTATTATATCTAACTGCACGTAGTCTTGACATAATGTTTGCATCATGCTTATGTGCATGGTTTCAATCTAATCCTAAATAGTCTTATCTTATAGCCATTAAACGAATTTTTAGATATCTGAAAGGTACACCAAATCTTGGAATTTGGTACCCGAAAGATACAAGTTTTGAACTAACTCGCTATACAGACTCAAATTATATAGGATACATGATGGACAAGAAAAGTACTTCTGGAAGCTGTCAGTTTCTAAGTCGTCGATTGATCTCCTGGTATAGTAAGAAACAGCACTCAGTATCTACCTCGATAGGCTAAGCAGAATATATTGCGGCAGGTAGCTATTGTGCGCAGATCTTGTGGAAAAGGAATCAGCTAAATGACTATGGACTTGCGTTGAACAAAATTCCAATTTTCTGCAACAACATAAGTGTTATAGTTATTTCCAACAATCTTGTTGGTGTAGGTGCCCTAGAGGCAATACAATGTTTATTTTGATAAACCTTTATGTCAATTGATTATTCAATAAACGTATTTATTATGACTTTAATTACTGCGATATATTTGTTAGCATAATAAATGTCCTTAGAATCATGATACACATTGTATAGTTTAGTACATGACTTGAACTTGAGATTATATAATATATCATATTCTTAAATGTCCCTAGTCGAGTATTATTATTATAGGACAATAATAATACATAAATAGACTAGTATGTTGTTTGACTGATAACCACATCTCATTGGTTATAAGTATGGGGATACTAAAGTCAATACATAGGTACATGTAGGAGTACATGATACTGGACAGACCCACAGTGAGATTCTTCATGTTTAATAAAGTCATAAGAAAGACTCACAGTGATAATGGTGTAATGATCCTTTGCTTGAGATCATTATATTTCTATACGAGGATTAATATACTTTGACTACATTAAAAGTTACCTTTGACCGGGTGATGATAAAAGTGGACATCGGGTATATCATGAGTCGTATGAGAAATATGAATGATAGATAAAGGATTTAACCCTCCTATAATTAGGAGAGATATTATTGGCATCTTGATTGAGTGAGACTATAAAATGCATGGCCGTGCTCAAATAATAATTTGTTTTCATAGTCTACTCATGGATCAAGTAAACCCGGATTAAATGTTGAAGAGGATGACTAAATACATGCCTCGAGTTTAATCTATAATACATATGGTTAAAGAGATTATATTACACTGAAACATTAATCACGAAAGGTTTTATCGAATCACGATTTAATTATTATTTAATTGGGTAGCAATGATGTATTACTAGATACCGCTCATTGTTTATAATTTTATTGGAGAATAAAATTATTGCTAATTAAATAATAGCCTATAGGGTCACACACATAGAGTACTTAAAGGAATAATTAATTTAAATTATAGATTTAAATTAATTGATGGTTATTTGAATTTTATTATATTAATTAAGTGAGACTTAATTAATTGAAATAATATAAATTCGAATTTGAATTCTGTCATTAATAATTAAGTGTGACTTAGTTATTAATTAAATAATAAAATTCGGTTTTATTATTTAATCCTAAACCTACATGGGTTAGGCTTTGCTGTTATGGGTTGCTATTATGGGCCTATTAACCAACCATTATAAATAGATAATGTAGGGTTAATAAGGATTACGTTTTTGAGAAAAACAAAACCCTAGCAGCAGCAAAGGCAGAGAGAAAAGGCAGAATTCGAAATCATCAAAGGAGGCTAGTACATCCATTCCGTAATCAAGATCGTGAGACGTTCTTGAAGGTGCTCGTGTGGATACCATAGAGGTGTTTTCGAGAGGAAGACACAAGTCGTGAAAGCTAGGATCTCCGTTGAGTTCGTGAAAGTCAAGACCAAGTAAAGGTATGATTCCGTTTCACAATAATCAGTCCGCTTATACATGATCCTGCGTTTAGGGTTCCGAAATTTTTGTTATATTTACGTTTAATCCGCTGCGTTTTATGCCTCGGAACCCAACAATGGCATCAGAGCTACGTGTATAAGGGACTGATTTGGTTACGTGTTTTATGTATTTGATGCATACATGCCTGTTTTGGTGACTGCCATGCCATGCTACTGCTTTGTCATAATCTGTTATGCCACTGCCATGCTTCTGTTATGAGACTGCCATGCCTGTTATGAGACTGCTATGCTTCTGCCATGACATGATATGTATGATTAAAAACTGTTATATGATGAGTATCTAGTTATTCGTATAATGAGTACATGGTTGATGATACTAGCATGTTAATGATTTGCCATGAATGATTTATATGCCTTATTGCGATTTGTATATTATGCATGAGGGTCAGTTTGTATAGTGATATAAACTGGTGGACAGATTGTGTTGGACATGATTTGTTAACTGGGATATGATAAGTATGTATATGATACATGCTTCTGAAACTGTATAAATTGCAGTGGGGAAAAAGGCCAACAGATATGATCTGTAGTTCAGAAATTGATGATTTCTGAATAGGACTGGTCTTCGAAAATAAAAAATTTCCAAGCTCGACCCCAGCTGGGGGCTGCCGTCCCAAGACCCCGCCCGGGGGCTGCCGCCCCCGAACCCCCGCAATATTTTATTTTGTGTACTTGAGCATGGTGCTGGTTATGGCCCTTAGACCCCTAGATTAATGGTTTTGGTTTTGGTTTTATAAATTCGACTTGCATGTCATTTTCTTCATTCTTGTAATTGTTTAACCTTGAATGTAACTCGAGTTTTCTTATGTAAGTACATTAGTATAGGTTGTATTCAATTATTCCATGTAATGTACTTGAAGATTGAAGGATGATCCAAGAAGAGGAGCAAGCACCCATGGATATAAGAAGAATGAAGACATGTAATTGTATTTATATTTCACCACCATAGATTGACTTTGATCCTTTCATTAGCTCGAAAGGATCACATAGGAAAGGGGCCATAACCAAGCACGTTTACATACTGCACTTTACATATTGATGTATGAATGTATGTGTAGAGTAGAAGATGCATGCTTTAATTAGATTAATGATGTATGCATGTATTAGATACGTCACCCATGCCATGCTTGCCATGCTAAACAAGATAAAATCTGTAACGATTTAAGATTTTAAAATTAACAAACGATCATGAGATTCTTGTGTTTATGAAATATGGATTTTTAAAACACGGAATTGAATATGGATTTTGATGTCTATAATTGGGATTTTCTGACAAAAACGGATATGCGTATTCGTAAGGCTGATGGGTTTTAAGTGTGACCACTGGTATCCTCCATCTACCTGGGAAATGAACAATTTAAGATGTCAATTTGAAATATTTAGTTCAAGGAAAAATTGAGGATCTCTTCATGATGTGATCATGATCGTCATAAATTTTCTAAACCACTTAACAAAATATTAAGTTTTAATCGGATGCTTTCCAATGAATGAACACTCATCGAATCCTAGATCGATTAGGGGAAAGACTGTCAGTGGCAGGGGACTCATATCTATCGTGGTGAGATGCGACGAATATAAACGGTTATATTCAGTCGTTGTATCATTGGGTCACACTTAACTGAGTCGTCATAATAAGGTGAAAGTAAACGGTTATATTCAACCATTATGAACTTAGAAGCATAGAGTTTGGTTAAAAATCTATTAGATAGATAAGATCAATCGTTGCTCACCAAACTATCCAAGAATTATATATGATATAATTGACAAATGTTGTCTACCTAAATAATCATTCTTAAGGACTTCCAGTGGTTGACTTGAGACATGACGAAATATGGATCTTGGCTCACTAGAAAGAATTATGGGATATACTTTCCAAATTAATAGTAAGGGCTATTGATTTGATAAAAATAGTGGGAGATATATTATGAATGTATCATAATCATTTGAACATAATAAATAACTCAGACAATCTAATGTTTATTTTGCGCTTTTATCATTGTAGATACCAAATAATGACAAACAACACAAACACACTATCCGTACGATCTGTCCTTGAGAAGGATAAGCTGACAGGAGGAAACAACTTCCTAGACTGGCAGAGGAATTTGAGGATTGTCCTCAGGCAGGAGCGCAAGCTTCATGTCATTGATATTCCTCCGGCAGGTCCCCTTCCTGAGGGCCCTACTGTTGAGGAACGAGCGGCCCACACAAAGGATGAGAATGATGCAACTGATGTTGCATGTCTTATGTTGGCAACTATGAGTGCTGAGCTTCAAAGACAGCATGTGCATATGGATGCATATACTATCTATGAGCACTTACAAATCATGTTTGCAAGCCAAACTCGTCAAGAAAGGTTCAACACGAGCAAGTCACTTTTTAATTGCAAACAAGGGGCAAGTGAACCAGTTGGCCCACATGTTCTGAAGATGATTGGTTACATTGAGTATCTTGATACTTTGGGTTTCCCGATTATTCAGGAAATTGGTATTGACCTAATCATGAATTCTTTGAACAACAAATTCACCCAGTTTATCATAAACTACAACATGAATGAATTTGACAAAACACCTACTGAATTGTTGGCTATGTTGAGAACATATGAGACCAACATGAAGACGGCTGAACCTGCTCCCATACTGATGGTGGGCAATAAAGGTAAGGCCAAAGGGAAAGGCAAGTGGAAGGGTAAGAAGAAGACAGGTTCTGATTCTACACCCAAGCCAAAGTCAGGTCCCAAACAGGCTTTAAAGCCTAAAGGTGGGGTCGCTAAGGGTGAATGTCACTACTGTAAGAAAACTGGTCACTGGAAGAGAAACTGTTCAGTTTACTTGGAGGATCTGAAGAAGAAGAGGGCTGAGCAAGCTTCTACTTCAGGTATATATGTTATAGAAGTCAATCTGTCTATTTCTACATCTTGGGTATTGGATACTGGATGTGCTTCTCACATTTGTATAAATGTGCAGGAAATGCAGAGAAGTAGGACATTGGCTAAAGGAGAAATGGACCTACGAGTTGCCAATGGAGCAAGAGTTGCTGCTTTAGCTATAGGAACATATTATTTATCTTTGCCCTCTGGGCTAGTTTTAGAACTGGAAAATTGTTATTACGTGCCTGCGATTCGCAGAAACATTATTTCTGTTTCTTGTTTGGACAAGAAAGGTTTTTCGTTTACAATAAAGAACAACAGTTGCTCTTTTGCTTTGAATGATTTAACCTATGGTGTTGCGCGTTTGTTTAATGGTTTATATGTTCTTGACTTAGATAATCCTGTCTGTAATATAGAAAACAAACGACTTAAAGTTAATGACTCAAATCAAACATACCTCTGGCATTGTCGTCTAGGCCATATAAATGAGAAACGCATATCCAAATTACATAAGGATGGATATTTGGATAAGTTTGATTTTGAATCATACCAAGAATGCGAATCTTGTTTGCTTGGTAAAATGACTAAAGCCCCTTTCACTGGTAAGGGTCAAAGGGCCACTGAACGTCTGGAGCTAATACATAGTGATGTATGCGGCCCAATGCGTGTGATGGCTAGAGGAGGCTACTACTACTTCATAACATTTACTGATGATTTCAGTAGATATGGATATGTATATCTTATGAAGAATAAATCCGATTCTTTTGAAAAGTTCAAAGAATACAAGGCTGAAGTAGAGAAGCAAATTGGCGGAGGCACAAGTATTAAAATCTTACGATCTGATCGTGGAGGAGAATACTTGAGCACAGAATTTAAAGATTATTTAAAGGAGTGTGGTATTGTATCACAACTCACTCCGCCAGGTACACCTCAATGGAATGGAGTTTCAGAGAGGAGAAATCGCACCTTGTTGGACATGGTGCGATCGATGATGAGTCATGCAGATCTTCCAATTAGTTTCTGGGGTTACGCTCTAGAAACAGCGGCTTTCACACTTAACCGTGTTCCTACTAAGAAGGTTCAAAAGACTCCATATGAGATATGGGAGAAGAAACGGTCAGGCATGAACTTTATGAAAGTTTGGGGATGCAAGGCGTTTGTGAAACGTCAAGTATCTGACAAGCTTGGACCTAAATCTGAAGAGTGCAATTTTGTGGGATACCCTAGGGAAACAAAGGCGTATTATTTTTATAGTCCTTCTGAGCAGAAGGTGTTTATTGCTCGAGACGCTGTTTTCATGGAAAGAGATTTTGTTTCCAAACGAAACAGTGGGAGAACTATAGACCTCGAAGAAGATCGAGAACCACAAAATAGCATTGAACCTGAAGTGGAACAGGAGCAGGATAATGATAATGCTCAACAAACACAGGTTGTTCGTAGAACTAGTAGAATTCGCCATGAGCCAGAGAGATATGGATTTCTCTTGACTCAATGTGGTGATTTGATGCTCATAGATGAAGATGAGCCTCTCACATACCAAGATGCTATGAACAGTCCAGACTCTAAGAGATGGCTAGAAGCCATGAAATCCGAGATGGATTCCATGTACGAAAACCGAGTATGGACTTTGGTTGATCCACCTGAAGGGGTAAAACCCATAGGGCGCAAATGGGTTTTCAAGAAGAAAACTGACATGGATGGAAATGTTCAGACCTATAAAGCAAGGCTGGTTGCAAAAGGTTTCAGACAAATTTATGGTATTGACTATGATGAGACTTTCTCACCAGTGGCTATGGTCAAGTCCATAAGGATTTTGCTTGCTATTGCAGCATTCCATGATTATGAAATCTGGCAAATGGATGTCAAAACAGCCTTCCTTAACGGAATGCTTGAAGAGGATGTGGATGTGTACATGACACAACCTGAAGGTTTTGTCGATCCAAGGAATGTTAGCAAGGTATGTAAATTACGTCGATCCATTTATGGATTGAAGCAAACCTCTAGGAGATGGAATATCCGTTTTGATTAAACAGTCAAAGAGTATGGCTTTGTTCAAAACGAAGATGAACCTTGTGTTTACAAGAAGGTTAGTGGGAGCCATGTGGCATTCATAATACTGTATGTTGATGACATACTACTAATGGGGAATGACATACCTTCTCTCAAGGCTGTTAAGATTTGGTTAGGGAGCAACTTCTCTATGAAAGACTTAGGTGAAGCATCCTACATTCTAGGAATGAGGATCTATAGGGATAGATCTAGAAGGATGATCGGTCTAAGTCAGAGTACATACATCGATAAGGTTTTGCATCGTTTTGGTATGCAAAATGCAAAAAGGGGATATGTCCCCGTGTCTCAAGGGATAACGATCTCTAAAGATCAGTGTCCGAAATCATTGGATGACAAGGACCGCATGAGTAAGGTTCCATATGCCTCAGCAATTGGATCCATCATGTATGCGATGGTATGTACTCGCCCAGATGTTTCGTATGCTTTAAGCATGACGAGCAGATACCAATCTAATCCAGGTGAAGGTCACTGGACGGCTGTCAAGAATATTCTAAAGTACTTGAAAAGGACTAAAGATTCATTCTTGGTGTATGGAGGAGAGGAGAAACTGGTTGTAAAGGGTTACACCGATGCAAGTTTCCAAACAGACAGGGATGATACTGTATCACAGTCTGGTTTTGTGTTTTGTCTAAACGGATGTGCTGTAAGTTGGAAGAGTTCAAAGCAAGAAACAGTAGCTGATTCTACAATGGAGGTTGAGTACATTGCAGCTTGTGAAGCGGCTAAGGAAGCTGTTTGGATTCGAAAATTCATTACTGATTTGGGAGTGGTTCCATCGATCGCAGATCCCATTGATCTATACTGCGATAATAATGGAGCCATTGCACAGGCTAAAGAACCTAGAGCTCACTCCCGAACCAAACACATACTCAGTAGATATCACCTCATTCGAGAGATTAATGAAAGGGGTGACATACACATATGTAAAGTGCACACAAATGATAACATTGCAGACCCACTGACCAAAGGCTTGTCGCAGAAGAAGCACGACGGTCACACTAGTTCCATGGGTATTAGATACATGGGTGATTGACTCTAGTACAAGTGGGAGATTGTTGGTGTAGGTGCCCTAGAGGCAATACAATGTCTATTTTGATAAACCTTTATGTCAATTGATTATTCAATAAACGTATTTATTATGACTTTAATTACTGCGATATATTTGTTAGCATAATAAATGTCCTTAGAATCATGATACACATTGTATAGTTTAGTACATGATATAAATAGACTAGTATGTTGTTTGACTGATAACCACATCTCATTGGTTATAAGTATGAGGATACTAAAGTCAATACATAGGTACATGCAGGAGTACATGATACTGGACAGACCCACAGTGAGATTCTTCATGTTTAATAAAGTCATAAGAAAGACTCACAGTGATAATGGTGTAATGATCCTTTGACTTGAGATCATTATATTTCTATACGAGGATTAATATACTTTGACTACATTAAAAGTTACCTTTGACCGGGTGATGATAAAAGTGGACATCGGGTATATCATGAGTCGTATGAGAAATATGAATGATAGATAAAGGATTTAACCCTCCTATAATTAGGAGAGATATTATTGGCCTCTTGATTGAGTGAGACTATAAAATGCATGGCCGTGCTCAAATAATGATTTGTTTTCATAGTCTACTCATGGATCAAGTAAACCCGGATTAAATGTTGAAGAGGATGACTAAATACATGCCTCGAGTTTAATCTATAATATATATGGTTAAAGGGATTATATTACACTGAAACATTAATCACGAAAGGTTTTATCGAATCACGATTTAATTATTATTTAATTGGGTAGCAATGATGTATTACTAGATACCGCTCATTGTTTATAATTTTATTGGAGAATAAAATTATTGCTAATTAAATAATAGCCTATAGGGTCACACACATAGAGTACTTAAAAGAATAATTAATTTAAATTATAGATTTAAATTAATTGATGATTATTTGAATTTTATTATATTAATTAAGTGAGACTTAATTAATTGAAATAATATAAATTCGAATTTGAATTCTGCCATTAATAATTAAGTGTGACTTAGTTATTAATTAAATAATAAAATTCGGTTTTATTATTTAATCCCAAACCTACATGGGTTAGGCTTTGCTGTTATGGGTTGCTATTATGGGCCTATTAACCAACCATTATAAATAGATAATGTAGGGTTAATAAGGATTACGTTTTTGAGAAAAACAAAACCCTAGCAGCAGCAAAGGCAGAGAGAAAAGGCAGAATTCGAAATCATCAAAGGAGGCTAGTACATCCATTCCGTAATCAAGATCGTGAGACGTTCTTGAAGGTGCTCGTGTGGATACCATAGAGGTGTTTTCGAGAGGAAGACACAAGTCGTGAAAGCTAGGATCTCCGTTGAGTTCGTGAAAGTCAAGACCAAGTAAAGGTATGATTCCGTTTCACAATAATCAGTCCGCTTATACATGATCCTGCGTTTAGGGTTCCGAAATTTTCGTTATATTTACGTTTAATCCGCTACGTTTTATGTCTCGGAACCCAACACTTATCTTATAGCCATTAAACGAATTTTTAGATATCTGAAAGGTACACCAAATCTTGGAATTTGGTACCCGAAAGATACAAGTTTTGAACTAACTCGCTATACAGACTCAAATTATATAGGATACATGATGGACAAGAAAAGTACTTCTGGAAGCTGTCAGTTTCTAGGTCGTCGATTGATCTCCTGGTATAGTAAGAAACAGCACTCAGTATCTACCTCGATAGCCGAAGCAGAATATATTGCGGCAGGTAGCTATTGTGCGCAGATCTTGTGGAAAAGGAATCAGCTAAATGACTATGTACTTGCGTTGAACAAAATTCCAATTTTCTGCAACAACATAAGTGTTATAGTTATTTCCAACAATCTTGTACAACACTCTCGAACCAAGCACATTGACATAAGGTATCATTTTATCAGAGAGCATGCCATAAACGGAACTGTGGTGTTACATTTTATACCCACAGAAGATCAAATAGCCGACATCTTCACAAAACCACTTTATGAATCCACTTTCTCTAAGTTGGTTAGTGAGTTAGGGATATTAAATAATTGCTAATTTTTGTTTTCTAAGAGTTGATTTGAGTTCATAAATATTAAATGTTAATATTTAAAAGATTTATGATACTTGAATCAACAATATCCTAGGGCTTATAAATATTTGCATAAATTATCTTGAGAATAATTTAATACTCTTAATAGATAATTATTTCAATTATAGCATAAGTACTTATAATTATATATATTTATTTTTAATCATTTATAGGTATGAGTATGTAAATTATTGTCTTAATTTATTAATTAGTTATTGCATGTTAATATTTATTTATGTTATTATTATTAATTATTCAAAATCTCGATTAAAATTTTCAATATTTTATTTCAAATTTTGGAATAATTAATAATTTTTATTTTATTTTTATTTAATATTATATATATTATGTAAATAAGTTTTTTTATAGTTTTATTGATTTTTAAATTGGAAAGACTTTTCTATTGAAACTTGGCAAGACTTTCTAAAAAGTCTTACCGAGATTTTAATACCAAAAGACTTATCTATCTATATATATATATATATATATATATATATATATATATATATATATATTTATATAATATGCTAATAATACAGTTTTTATGTTTTAATCTCGGAAAGACTTTTTATTTGAAAAACTCGGCAAGACTTTTCAAAATTCTTACCGAGACTTTTTTTTTGCAAAAGTCTTACCGACCGACCTGTATTAGTATTTGTTTTAAATTTAAAAAGTCTTATTAGCTATAATTTTGGGAAGCTCATTTTAACATAAATAATAAGGAAGATGGGCACTGCTGAAAGCATAAACTTAAATGTGGATCAGAAAATTTCTAGTTTATATCCAAGGTTTCTAATGATGCTAATGAATAATATACTATCAGAGGAGGACAAAGCAAGATTTGTAAATAGCCCAGTGGAAGTTTCCCCAATGACTCAAAAGAATTTGTTCACCAGGCTCAGCAATAAGAATAAATTTCAAGGGGTGTCAATTGAAACAACTGAATACATGGCAAATATTCTCAATCAAATAGCCAATCATGCACAGGCTCAACCGCTTCCGCAAGAGCCAGAACAAGTGCTAATGGAAGTTGATAATCCTACATTTCTCCTGCTAGAGACTGCTCATCAGGTAGAACAATAGGCACACGTATAACAGGTAATCTATCACACCTCAGCTTCTAATTTCTTACCATTAAATATGTCTATGGTAGACTATGATTATGGTCTTACACTTCATGATTTTGGCTATGAACCTGAAAATACACAGGTTCAATCCCAAGCAGAGCTTGAGCCAAAAATAGTTTCTTCTTCCTCATTTAGTCAAGTCATAAAAAGGAAAATACCAGTGAGAAAAACTAGAGGAAGAAGTAGAGGTATTTCAGTGAGTGAACCCGCAGCTCTGTCTCCACCTTCAAAAAGATCGAGAAATGAACCTGAGACAACTGCAGACTCATCATTATCCTCTCAATAGGATTTGGATTTTGAAATGGCAATACAGCAGTCTTTGGATACACTCGATCAACCGGGTGGATCTATTGAAATTTACCGTCCAGCCGCGGCATCCTGTGATGAGTCACGCACACTACTAACGCTCACTCTAGCAGGACCTTCACTTTCATAAACACACGGAGATGAGGGCACAATGAATTTTGAAGAAAATGTTTTTGATTCGAACCTGTAAGATGCCACATTTTCAGTGGACCAAGACATTTTAGATGCAGTGCAGCATCAGTTGCCCTTATAGGCTTTGAGGGGCACCACAGACTCTAACGAGCCACACATTACATTGTCTAATGTGGTGACCCCCTGGATTTCTCATATCCAGTTCCTGAACAGGAAGTTCTCCCATCCATAAGTGGATCAGGTGAGAGGCAATCACACTTTAGAGGGAGTTGGTTCTCCATTAACGGAGTAGCTACGTCAGTAGCGGAGCCAAGATAACCTTGTTATGGACATGCCTTCAGAGGCTTCAGAAGAGTATTTTGACTCTTCAACTGCTATATTATTATATACAGGTACAACATCGAATTCTAGAAAGGAGCAAAACAAGAGTGATGTGAGGCAGACACTTAGTAAAACACATGCACCTAGTGTTAGTGAAATAAACAAGAGTGTAAGCGAGGTGAATGCACACACACACAGTGAACAATTATAAAAAATGGAAGCTCTCCAAAAGGAAATGTAGATTGTTCAAGCTGAGTTAGCCCAAGTTAAAGCACATGTAGAAATTAAGTCTACATCTGCCTCTATAACTGAACAGCTTACAATCGTGTGGAAAGTAGTTGATATCAAGTCAAGCATTCTCCTCAAAACACAAGATATCCAAAATGTTCAAAGTCTCATTACCGAGGATATGAAGGAGATTACCAACATAAATGAAAGAATTGATGATGTGGAAAATAGATTGACTCAGAGAATAATTGAAAATGAAGAAATCTCCTCTAAGTGATTCACAAGCTTGACGAAGGTATGATTCATTTGAATGAAGGGATAAAGCATATCTATCTGACCTTGGAAAAACTTGTCAAATCAATCGAAGTTTCTAAAATAGCAGAGGATCCCTCAACTAAAGGGGAGAAAGAAAAGGAGAAAGTAAGTGTAGCTAGAGAAAAAGGAGCTACTGGAGATAAGGACAAGGCCAAATTGTATTCTAAAGATCAGTTTGAGTCAAATGTTCCAGAAGAACATTACTATCCTGAAGATCAATTTATTGATGATAGTGCTCAAGATTACACGTTCAATGCTGACTACTGCAGAGCTAAATAAGAAAGTATCTTTGATGATGAATTTTTGTTTCCAAAAGAAAAAGAGTTTGATCATGCCTACGAAGATGCAATGAGGAAGACGAAAAAAGTCATCAAGGCAAACAATGCTAAAACTGAACATTTAAAAGCTCTAGTCATGGAGAAAGCTCAGGCTGAAAGAGAAGCAAGTCTAGAAAAGAAAATTTTGTGTATTGCTGTAAAGGAGAAAAAGAAAGATGTGTAGCTGAAGATAGGAAAGAAGTGGGACACTGCCAGAGAGATCATGGATAAACTTCAGAAGGGTCCATTTGAAGATAGGAAAATAAAGTCACTTATTGAATGCTTAGAAAGTTCTAATGATAGCATCGATAATTTTATGAAAGCCCTGAAAGAAGATGTGGACTATATCACTATGATTGTTGATCACATTCTTGAAAACTGGGAGATAATAGTCTACACTCATAAAAATGGCACATTCAGAATTTCTATGGAGTTCTTCATAGCAAGATCTCTATCCGTGTTATGGACTCTGTTGAATAAAGTAAAAAAGAGTTCAGAAGATAATGAGCTTCTAAGAGACAGACTATAAGACTTTGCAAGAGTTGTCAGTCCACAAATTAATCTTGATCCTCGTGAAGTAAGATTTTTATCAAACAAGTTTTATCAGACTTTGAAGTTAGATGATGAGTCCTTACAAAAATGCACTGTCAAATACATGATTGAGGTTGAGACAATGCTCAGAAATAAAGGATTCAGATCTCAAGGGAAGTTAGATGCTGCTGAAAAGATCCGGAAATACTGTTTGTCAAAGAAAATTCCATCTTACATCTAGAAAATATCAAAGATAGTTTCAAATTAGCTATTTAATGTCCAAGAAGAAGAAGTGGATCATGTGGAGCTGGAAGTGCAATGGGAGTTAGCTCATGCTAAACAAAGAAGGTTATATGGAGATTCTACTCAATTAAAAACTGAAGAGGTGCCAAGGACACCTGTGCATAAGAGTTCAACTCTAGAAGAGGGAGAAGTTAATACTTCTAAAGACTGAAGAATTAGATAGGTCAAGATAGAAATTTGTAATACATGTTCATGTTAATAATTGTGCCCTAGAGACAATTACTTTTATATTTTAAGGAAAATATTTTATTATTAAGGATTATGTTTTATTGATTATAATTTATTTATTATGTTTTATTTATTGCATAATAAATTGAAAGCATAATAAATGTCCTTGGAATTTTGATACGTATTATATATCTTTAAGTATGTGACTTAAAAATGAGATTATATGAATAATATCTTATTCCTAAAATTCTCTAGTCGAGTATTATTATTTAAGGACAATAATAATGAAATAAGACTAGTATGTTTGTTGACAGATGACCACATCTCATTGGTCATAGGTATGGTGATACTAAAGTCAAGAACATAATTGCATGGCATTGGAATGACCCGTCGTGAGATTCTACATGTTAATAAGTGTCATAAGTAATTCTCAATGTCATAATGGTGTAATGATCCTTTGACCTGAAATCATTATATTTCTATGCGAAAATTAATATACTTTGATTACATTAAAAGTTACATTTGTCCAATTGATGATAAAAGTGGACATTGGGTATATTATGAATCAGATGAGAAATATGAATGATTTAGATGAGATTTAATCCTCCTAATTTTAGGAGTGATATTATTGGTCATTTGTTTGAGTGAGACTATGAAATGCACGACTGTGCTCAAATATTGATTTGATTTTAATAGTCTACTCATCGATCAAGAAAATAAAGATAAAATTATGAAGATGATGACACGAGACATGCCTTGAGTTTAATCTACAATATCAAGATTAAAGGGATTATATTACATGGAACATTATTCACGAAAGGCTTAATCGAATCACTGATTTTATTATTATTACTTGGGTAGCAATGATGTATTGCTAGATACCGCTCATTATTTACAATTTTAATTAGATATTAAAATTGTTGTTAACGTAATAATAACCTACAGGGTCACACACAAAGAATGTTTGAAGGATAAATAATTTAAATTATAAATTTAAATTAAATAAGTAATTTATTTTATTTATAAAATTAATTAAGTATGACTTAATTAATTATATAAATAGAATAAATGAATTACTTAAACTAATTCCAAAATTAGTATTTAATTAATTAAGTGAGACTTAATTAAATAATTTAGAATTTTCGATTAGTATT
This sequence comes from Oenanthe sinensis, assembly GCA_028671895.1. Taxonomy (NCBI): domain Eukaryota; kingdom Viridiplantae; phylum Streptophyta; class Magnoliopsida; order Apiales; family Apiaceae; genus Oenanthe; species Oenanthe sinensis. Next base: position 19,494,001 of record CM053807.1, read on the forward strand.
AATTATAATTAGATTATAATTAGAAAACTTATTCATCTCTCTATATAATCTCTTTATGGGCTGATTTAATGAAATAAACATATATTTTCTAAAACCCTGGTCATTTTGAGAAAATAGGAAGATAGAGAGAGAAGTAGTTTTCGGGTGCTAGTACACATCAATCCTTCATGAAAAGTGTTTGTGTGGATGCCATAGAGCGTAGATCGCCAGAGCGGGATACGTGTTGATTAAACAAGCTTTGGATCTCCATTAATCTTCCACTAATGAACTGTTAAAGCTTTTAAGGTATTTGTTCTTTATCTCCGAATTAAATCTTTTGTTTTCACATGGATCCTGCGGAGGGTTTCGCTATTTTTGATTTATTTTTCACATTTATTCCGTTGCGTTTGTGTCTCGAAATCCTTCAATGGCATCAGAGCTACTTGTGAAATGTTTTAATTCGGTTGTATGTTTACAATTTTTCATATATATGAGCATGTATATGACCTCTATGATTTTGTTGTGATACAATATGTATATATATGCGTGTATATATGATTTCGAATATATGATATTCATGTGATGTATAGTCATATGATGATTGTGTGTATTGATGTATGTATATAATACATATTTGTTCTTATTATGTGAATCGTATTTGATACGAATTCTGAAACGGCTTCGGTAAATTTTCTGAAATTTGTGTCCAGTGTTCGATTTTTGCAACCGATATGTGTTTTCTGACTAGGATCATGTCACTGAGCAATACTGACGATGTCAGCTTCACGTATGTAAGCCATTTTATGACGTTACAGGCCCCAAAATGGCGATTTATTATTTACTGAAATTTAATTAATTTTCTGAAATTTCAAAATTTGTTATATATGATTATATGATATATTGATATAATCTGAGATATGTTACATGTGTTATGTGATAACATAGTGGATGGTTATGGCCTAAAGACCCATATGATAGATGTTTTGATTTATGGTTTTGGTTTCTAAATACGACTTGCTTAGCATTTATTCATTGTAATTTAATTATCTCGAATGTAACTCGAATTCTTCTTGTAATTTCATTAGAATAGTTTTGTTTCAATATTCAATGTAATTATCAATGAAGGCTTGCAAGAAAGGAGGTGATCTAAAATAGGATGATGGAGCAATGAAGAAAGAAGACTTGTAATAGATAGTATTTTTAAACCACCGTAGATTGACTTTGATTTTTCCATTAGCTTGGAACGATCACATAGGATGAGGCCATAACAAAACACGTTTATTTTACGCACATTACATATATGTATATGATTGCATGTATTGGTATGTATGCATAGATATAATCGAGATGATTGCTTAATATTGATTAATCATGCATGTATTAGATACGATACCCATGCCATGTTTGCTTAAGAAAGAAAAAATATGTAACGATTTAAGATTTTAAAATTGAACAAATGATTATGAGATTCTTGTGTTTATGAAACACAATATTAAATATGAATTTTCATTTTATGATATGGGGAGATTTTGTCAAAAGAGGATTATTAGTTTAATTCGTAAGGAAGTCGGTTTTTAAGATAGACCATTTGTGACTTCTCCGACGACCTGGAAATCATTCCATTGACGAATATTGAAATGAATTATTTGATCATGGAAAAATTGAGAATCTCTTTATGATGGGATCATAATCATTCATATAAACATTAAAATCCTTAAATACACATTAAGTTAATTGGATACCTTCCAATGTTTAATTAAGAAGAAGTGGGTTTGCCAAATGAAGGTGCTCTTATCAATCATGGGAAGACGTGATAAGTAAGTGTACTTAGTTTGTTAAAACGTTGGCTCTAACTTAACTAAATCATCATAATAGGATTGTGGATTTAGAGGCATAGAGTTTGATGAGATTTATTGGATAAATGTGTACAAAGGGTTGTTCCACCAAACTTTTCAAGAGTTATATTTGATATAATTGAAAAATGTTGTCTACCTAAATAGTCGTGTTTTGGGTGTCTTAGCCAACGCTATCTTAAAATATGAATAAAATATGGATCTTGGCTCACTAGAAGGATTTAAAGAAATGATTTCCAAATTAATAGTTAGGGCTATTAGTTTGATAAAAATAGTGGGAGATATATGGTGATATACCATAATCACTTAAACATAATTAATATTAAATCTATAATCTAGTTTATTTTATACACTTTAATATTGTAGATATCAAATGATAAACATAAACAACTTCTCTATGCAATCATTTCTTCAGAAGGACAAGTTGACGAGAATAAATTTCCTCGACTGACATAGGAGCTTGTGGATCGTCCTCGGGCACCACCATCTTAGTCAAATCTCTTCCCCTGCTATTGAAGCTAAGAATGTAACATGTGCAAATGATAGTACTTATTGGAAGTAAATTGATGGTGCGACTGACTCATGCTTGCAACTATGAGTGTTGAGCTTAAGAAGCAACACGAGCATATAGATGCTTGTGAGACGATTAAGCACCCTCAAAGGATATTTGAGGGACTGACTCTTCAAGATATATTTGACGATTAAAGGGTACTATACACTTACAAGTAAGGAGAGTGAGTCCCAGTTACACCACATGTTCTAAAGACTATAGGGTATACTGAATACCTTGACATTTTGGGTTTCCAGATTGGTCTGGAGGCTCATCTAGATTTGATCTTACAATATTTGGATAACAAATATTCTTAGTTTTTTTATGAACAACAAAATGAATAAGATTGGTGAAACACCTATTGAGTTGCTAAGCATGTTGAGAACAGCTGAAAGCAACATGATAAATGCATGAACCACTACTATAATGATGGTAAACATAGGGAATGCAAAAGGTAATGGAAAATGGAAAGGCAAGGAGAAGATTTGATCTAGTTTCCTTATCAAACCAAAGTCCAATCCCAAAACAGGCTCTAAAGTCTGAATGAGGTGTTGACAAAGAAGACGATTGTCGCTTCTATGAAAAATCGGGACACTGGAAATTAAACTGTCATGCTTATTTGGAAGATCGGAAGAAGATGAACAGTAAGGGTTAAGCTTCGAGTATCAGGTTAGAATAGTTGGAGGAACTCGTTACTTAACTTTTGACCTACAAGAAAAATTTAGAACTTGATAATTGTTATAACGTGCTTGCAATTAGCAGAGACATTATATTAGTTTCTTGTTTGGACAAGAAAGGCTTTTTCATTTTAATTAAATAACAATAGTTGTTTATTCTATTTCGATGACGAGGCTTATAATTTTACACAACTAGTTAACAATTTATATGTTCTAAAGTGACTCTAATCAAACATTACCTTTGGCACTGTCGTTGAGGCCATATTAATGAGAAACGCATTTTCAGAATACATAAGGATGCATTATTGGATAAGTTTGATTATGAATTATACTAAAGAATGTAAATCTTAGTTTATTTGGCAAAATGACTAAAACTCCTTTTACCGAACATGGTGAAAGGGTCACTGAACGAGTATGACTTATACATAATGATGTATGTTGTCATATGCGTACGATGACAAAAGGTAGTTTTTATTAACTTCATAAAATTTACTAATTATTTTAGTAGATACGGATATATGTATCTTTTGAAGAACAAATCCGAATCATTTGAAAATTCAAAGACTATAAATATGAAGTAGAAAATATCAAAGAAAAGGTTTTTTAATAGGAGATATCACACCTTGTTTGACATGGTGCGATCAAGTTTGAGTCAAGGAATCTTCCAATTAGTTTTTGGGGCTACGCCCTGGAGACAGCTGCTTATACACTTAATCGAGTTCCTACTAAAACAGTTCAGAAGACTCCGTATAAGATATGGACTGGGAAACGTCATAGCATGTCATTTATGAAAATTTAGGGATGTGAGGCGTTTGTGAAACATGTAACTTCTGACAAGCTAGGACCTAAATCAGACATATATAACTTTGTGGGGTACCCAATTGAAACAAAGGGTTATTCTTTCTATAATCCTTCCGAGAACAAAGTATTTGTTGCTCGAACTGCAGTGTTCCTTGAAAGAGAAATGCTTTCTAAGAAAGACAGTGGGAGGATAATAGATCTCGATGAAGTTCGAGACCCACATGATAACATTGAACCAATGGAGGAACTTGAGTAAAATGTACAAAAAAAATATTGCTCAAGAAACACCGGTTGTTCGTAGGTCTAGTAGAATTCGCCATGAGCCCGAGAGATATTATAGATTTCTCTTGACTCGAGATGGTAATGTGATGCTTGTGGACTAAGATGAGCCTATCACCTACCAAGACGCTATGAACACTCCAGATTCTAAGAGATGGCTGGATGCCATGAAATCTGAGATGGAATCCATGTATACTAATCAAGTATGGACTTTGGTTGATTCATCTAAAGGGGTAAAACCTATTGGGTGCGAGTGGGTTTTCAAGAAGAAGGCCGACATAGATGGTAAAGTACAGACCTATAAGTCATGATTGGTGGCAAAAGGGGTAAGTATTTGTGTCCTAGAGACAATACTTTTAATGTTTTATTGAAAACAATTATGTTATGTGATTATTTAATTAATATTTATTATGTCTTTATTTACTACGTCATAAATTGAAAGAATAATAAATGTCCTTGGAATATTAATACGTAATATATATCTTTAAGTATGTGACTTGAAAATGAGATTATATGGATAGTATTTTATTCCTAAAATTCCCTAGTCAAGTATTATTATTTAAGGACAGTAATAATGCAATAAGACTAGTATGTTTGTTGACAGATGACCACATCTCATTGGTCATAGGTATGGTGATACTAAAGTCAAGAACATAAGTGTATGTATCAATATATGACACTGGAAAGACCCGCAGTGAGATTCTACATGTGAATAAGTATCATAAGAAATCTCACAGTGATAATGATGTAATGATCCTCTGACTTGAAATCATTATATTTTTATAAGAGAATTAATATACTTTGATTACACTCAAATTACCTTTAACCGGGTAATGATAAAGGTGGACATTGGGTATGCTATGAATCGTATGAGGAATATGAATGATAGATATAGGATTTAACCCTCCAATTCTAGGAGTGATATTATTGGCCTCTTGATTGAGTGAGACTATGAAATGCATGGTCATGCTTAAATATTGATTTGTTTAAATAGTCTACTCATTGATCAAGGAAACCAAGATTAAACGTTGAAGAGGATGATACTATACATGCCTAGAGTTTGATCTATAATATAAGGTTAAAGGGATTATATTATATTGCACATTATTCACGAAAGGTTTAATTGAATCACCAATTATTATTGTTACTTGGGTAGCAATGATGTATTACTAGATGTCGCTCATTGTTTATAATTTTATTATTAGATAATAAAATTATTACCAACGTAATAATAACCTAAAGGGTCACTCACAAAGAACGTCAAAACGGAGGTTTATTTAAATTACGAATTTAGATATTTTATTATTATTATTTCTAATATAATTATTGAATTAATTAAGTGGGACTTGATTAATTATATTAGAATTCGGATTTAATAATAATATAGATATATTATTATTTCAAATTTAATTATTGAATTAATTAAGTGGGACTTGATTAATTATATTAGAATTCAGATTTAATAATAATAATAACCCAAAGTCATAATGGGTTTTGAAAACCACATGGATTAGGGTTAGTCCCAAAATCTCTTTCTTCCCTATATATACATAATGATGTATAGTATTATGGTTTAATCATCAGATTTCGTTTTTAGAGAAAAACCCTAGCTGCTTAACATCAAGAGAGGCTAGAGAAAGAGAGAGAGGCAAACAATTCGGCTAGTACCGACTCCGGTGATCATAGGACGACCGAGCATTCGTGTGGACTTCTTTGGAGAGCAGATCTTTGCAACAAAGGGCTGCTGTGATTTATCTTTTCTGGGCCTCCATTAAACAACATACGGAAAGTTTTGTTAAGGTACAGACTTCTTCACCATAATCATCCAACGTTATACACGGATCCTGCGATTGGGTTTCGATTTTATTATTTTTATGTTAATTCCGCTGCATTTTCATGCCCAAAACCCTTCAATGGCATCAGAACTACGTGTATAATGGGATGTTTTGGTTATGTGTTTAACAGTTTTTCGATGTATGTAAACATATATATGATATGTCATGCCTATATATTGATATATATATTTTATATAATTTTGAATATATGATATTCATGTTTTGTATAATCATGGGATGATTGTATGTATTTCTGTATGTATATGATACATGTTTGTTCTTGTTATGGAAAATCGTATTCGATACGAATTCTGAAACGGCTTCGGAAGATTTTCTGAAATCTGTGTCCAGTGTCCGATTTTCACAAATGATATGTGTTTTCTGACTGGAATCGTGTCACTGAGAAATACTGACTTTGTCAGCGTCGCGTCTGTAAGCCGTTTGATGACGTTACAGACCCCTAAATGGCGATTTATTATTTTCTGAAATTTATTTGATTTTCTGAAATTTCAAAATTTATTATATATGATTATATGATATGTTCATATAATCTGAGATATATTACATGTGTTATGTGATAACATGGTGGATGGTTATGGCCTAAAGACCCGTAGGATAGTGGTTTTGTTTTATGGTTTTGGTTTCTAAATACGACTTGCATGTCGTTTATTCATTGTAATTGTTAATCTCGAATGTAACTCGAGTTCTTCTTGTAATTTCATTAGAATAGATTTATTTATTATTCAATCTAATAGTTCAATGGAGACTTGGAAGCAAAGAAGCTAGGAGGCAATCCAGATGATGGAGCAATGAAGAAGATAAAGACATGTAATATTGTAGTATTTGAAACCATCATAGATTGACCTTGATAATTCCATTAGCTTGGAAATATCACATAGGATGGGGCTATAACCAAACACCTTTAATTTACGCACAATACATATATGTATATGAATGCATGTGTTATATGTATGCGTTGGAATGATGTATGTATTAGATACGACACCCATGTCATGCTTGCTTAAGAAAGATAAAATCTGTAACGATTCAAGATTTTAAAATTAAACAAACGATCATGAGATTCTTGTGTTTATGAAACACGGTATTGAATATGAATTTTCTTTTTCTGATATGGGGAGATTTTGTCAAAAGCGAATTATTATTAATAAGAAAGTTGAGTTTTAAGTGAGACCGCTTGTGACTTCTCTGACGATCTGGAAATTGAACCATTGACGAATATTGAAATGGATTATTTGATCAAGCAAAAATTGAGAATCTCTTTATGATGGGATCATGATCGTTCATATAAACATTAAAATCCCTAAATACATATTAAGTTAATCGGATGTCTTCCAATGTTTAATACTCGACAAGATCTAGATTGAGAAGGAGTGGGTTTGCCAAAGCAAGGTGCTTTTATTAATCATGGGAAGACGTGATAAGTAAGTGACTTAGTTTGTTGAAACATTGGGTCTAACTTAACTAAATCATCACAATAGGATTGTGGGTTTAGAGGCATAGAGTTTGGTGAGATTTATTGGATAAATGTGTACAAAGTGTTGTTCCACCAAACTATCCAAGAGTTATATTTGATATAATCGACTAATGTTGTCTACCTAAATAGTCATGTTTTGGGTGTATTAGTCAACGCTATCTTAAAACATGGATGAAATATGGATCTTGGCTCACTAGAAAGATTTAATGAAATGCTTTCCGAATTAATAGTTAGGGCTATTGATTTGATAAAAATAGTGGGAGATATATATTATGAATGTATATGATAATCACTTGAACATAAACTTCTACAACTAACTAATATGCATTTTAAACATTGTAGATATTTAATAGCAAACAACACAAATAACTTCTCTGTGAGAGCAACCCTTGAGAAGGACAAACTGACATGAACTAACTTCCTTGATTGGTATAGGAATTTGAGGATTGTCCTCAGGCAGGAGCGAAAGCTTCATCCCATTGAAATTCCTTCACATGCTCCTCCTGCTGAGAATGTAACTCGTGTTCAGCAAAATGCCTATCAGAAGCATATTGATGATGCAAATGATGTTGCATGTCTCATTATGGCAACCATGAGTGCTGAGCTTCAGAAACAACATGAGAATATGGATGCTTATGAGATGATTGAACACCTTCAAAGAATGTTTGAGGGACAGGCTCGTCAAGAAAGGTTCGACACGAGCAAAGCACTGTATGCTTGCAAACAGGGAGAACGTGAACCTGTTCAACCACATGTTCTAAAGATGATAGGTTATATTGAGTATCTTGATACTTTGGGTTTCCTGATTGGTCTGGAAGCTCAGATTGATTTGATCTTGCAATCTTTGAACTGCAACTATACTCATTTTGTTATGAACTACAATATGAATGAGATAGACAAAACACCCACTGAATTGTTGGCCAGGTTACGAACTGCTGAAACAAACATGAAAAAGGCTGAACCTGCTGCCATGTTAATGGTAGATAACAAAGGTAAGGCTAATAGGAAAGGCAAATGGAAGGGAAAGAAGAAGATTGAATCTGCTTATGGTCCCAAGCCAAAGGCTAATCCCAAACAGGCTTTAAAGCCTAAGGGTGCTGTTGTAAAGGGTGATTGTCACTACTATGGTAAACCAGGTCATTGGAAGAGAAACTGTCATGCTTATTTGGAGGATCTGAAGAAGAAGAAGGTTGGTCAAGCTTCTGATTCAGGTATTTATGTTATAGAGGTCAATTTGTCTACTTTTACATCATGGGTATTGGATACTGGATATGGTTCTCACATTTGTATAAATGTGCAGAAAATACAAAGGAGTAGGACTTTGGCTAAAGGAGAGGTCGACCTACGAGTTGGCAATGGAGCAAAGGTTGCTGCTTTAGCTATAGGGACTTATTATTTATCATTTCCCACTGGGCTTGTTTTAGAACTTGAGAACTATTTTTACGTGTCTGCAATTTGCAGAAACATTATTTCGGTTTCTTGTTTGGACAAGAAAGGTTTTGCATTTTCAATTCAGAACAATAGTTGTTCCTTTTCTTTGAATAATGTTACCTATGGGGTTGCACGTTTATTTAATGGTTTATATGTTCTTGATTTAGACACTCATATTTATAATGTGAATAAGAAACGTCTTAAATCTAGTGACTCAAATCAAACATACCTCTGGCACTGTGATTTAGGCCATATAAATGAGAAGCGCATTTCCAAGTTACATAAGGATGGATACTTGGACAAGTTTGACTTTGAATCATACGAAGCATGCGAACCTTGTCTCATTGGAAAAATGACTAAAGCTCCTTTTACTGGACAAGGTGAAAGGGCCACTGAACGATTAGAACTTATACATAGTGATGTATGTGGTCCTATGCGTACTATGGCAAGAGGTGGCTTTTACTACTTTATCACGTTTACTGATGATTTCAGTAGATATGGATATGTGTATCTTATGAAGAACAAATCCGATTCTTTTGAAAAGTTCAAAGAATACAAAGCTGAAGTAGAAAAGCATACTGGCAGAAGTATTAAGACTCTACGATCTGATCATGGAGGTGAATACTTAAGCCATGAATTTGAGAGTTTATTAAAAGAGTGTGGTATTGTATCACAACTCACTCCTCCCGGAACACCACAATGGAATGGATTTTCTGAATGGAGGAATCGTATTTTGTTGAACATGGTACGATCGATGATGAGTCATGCAGATCTTCCAATTAGTTTCTGGGGCTACGCCCTAGAGACGGCTGCTTATACACTTAACCGAGTTCCTACTAAAATGGTTCAGAAGACTCCATATGAGATATGGACTGAGAAATGTCATAACATGTCATTTATAAAAATTTAGGGATGTGAGGCATTTGTGAAACGTCTACTTCTGATAAGCTAGGACCTAAATCAGAAAAATGTAATTTTATGGGATACCTAATTGAAACAAAGGGTTATTCTTTCTATAATCCTTCAGAGAACAAAGTGTTTATTGCTCGAACAACAGTGTTCCTTGAAAGGCTGTCTAAGAAAGACAGTGGGAGGATAATAGATCTGAATGAAATTCGAGACCCACATGATAACATTGAACCAATGGAGGAACCTGAGCAGAATGTACAAGAAAACAATACTGCTCAGGAAATACAGGTTGTTCGTAGGTCTGGTAGGATTCGCCATGAGCCCGAGAGATATTATGGATTTCCCTTGACTCAAGATGGTGATGTGATGCTTATGGATGAAGATGAGCCTCTCATGTACCAAGACGCTATGAACACTCTAGAATCTAAGAGATGGCTGGATGCCATGAAATCTGAGATGGAATCCATGTATACTAATCAAGTTTGTACTTTGGTTGATCCACCTGAAGGGGTAAAACCTATAGGGTGTAAGTGGGTTTTTAAAAAGAAGACCGACATGGATGGTAACGTACAGACCTATAAAGCACGATTGGTGGTAAAAGGTTACAAGCAAATTCATGGTATTGACTATGATGAAATGTTTTCACCAGTGGTTATGGTCAAGTCCATTAGGATTTTGCTTGCTATAACTGCTTACCATGACTATGAAATCTGGCAAATGGATGTCAAAATTGTTTTCTTAAATGGGAGCCTTGAAGAAGATGTGGATGTGTACATGACATAGCCTGAAGGTTTTGTTGATCCAATATATGCTGAAAAGGTATGTAAGTTGCGTTGATCCATTTATGGATTGAAACAAGCCTCGAGGAGATGGAACATCCGTTTTGATGAAACTGTCAAAGAGTTTGGGTTTATTCAAAATGAAGATGAACCATGTGTTTACAAGAAGGTTAGTGGGAGCAATGTGGCATTCCTAGTATTATATGTTGATGATATATTAATAATAGGGAATGACATTCCTTCTTTACAGGCGGTTAAGACTTGGTTGAGTAAGAATTTCTCAATGAAAGACTTAGGCGAAGTGACATATATTTTAGGTATCAGGATCTATAGAGATAGATTGAGAAGAATAATCGGCCTAAGTCAGAGTACATACATTGACAAAGTTTTGCATCGATTTGGGTTGCAAGATGCAAAAAGGGGATTTATCCCGATGTCTCTTGGGATATCGATCTCAAAAGATAACAGTCCTAAATCATTGGATGATAAGGACCGTATGAGTAAAGTTTAATATGCTTCAGCAATTGGTTCCATAATGTATGCAATGATATGTACTCGTCCTGATGTCTCGTATGCTTTTAGCATGACGAGTAGATATCAGTCTAATACAGGTGAAGGTCACTGGACGGCTGTCAAGAATATTATTAAGTACCTGAAGAGGACTAAAGATCAATTCTTGGTATATGGAGGAGAAGAAAAGCTGGATGTAAAAGGTTACACCGACGCTAGTTTCCAGACTGACAAGGATGATTCGATTTCTTAGTCTGGATTTGTGTTTTGTCTAAATGGAGATGTTGTATGCTGGAATGGTTCACAACAGAGACATTTGTTGATTCTACAATAGAGCCTGAGTATATTGATGCTTGTGAAGCAGCCAAGGAGGCTGTTTGGGGATGTACTTAGGAGATATTACCTAACTAATGAGATTAATGATCAAGGAGATATACATATATGTAAAGTGCATACTAATAAGAATAATGCAGACCCACTGACTAAGGGTTTGTCGCAGCAGAAGCATGAAGGTCATATTAATTCCATGGGTATTAGATACATGAGAGATTGGCTCTAGTACAAGTGGAAGATTGTTAATATTGGTATCCTAGAGATAATACTTTTAATGTTTTATTGAAAACAATTATGTTATGTGATTATTTAATTAATATTTATTATGTCTTTATTTACTACGTCATAAATTGAAAGAATAATAAATGTCCTTAGAATAGTAATACGTAATATATATCTTTAAGTATGTGACTTAAAAATGAGATTATATTAATAGTATTTATTCCTAAAATTCCCTAGTCAAGTATTATTATTTAAGGACAGTAATAATGTAATAAGACTAGTATGTTTGCTGACAGATGACCACATCTCATTGGTCATAGGTATGGTGATACTAAAGTCAAGAATATAAGTGTATGTATCAATACATGACACTGGAAAGACCCGAAGTGAGATTCTACATGTTAATAAGTGTCATAAGAAATCTCACAGTGATAATGATGTAATGATCCTCTGACTTGAAATCATTATATTTCTATACGAGAATTAATATACTTTGATTACACTCAAAGTTACCTTTAATCGGGTAATGATAAAGGTGGAAATTGGATATGCTATGAATCGTATAAGGAATATGAATGATAGATATAGGATTTAACCCTTCAATTCTAGGAGTGATATTATTGGCCTCTTGATTGAATGAGACTATGAAATATTGATTTGTTTAAATAATCTACTTATTGATCAAGAAAACCAAGATTAAACGTTGAAGAGGATGACACTATACATGCCTCGAGTTTGATCTAAAATATACGGTTAAAGGGATTATACTACATTGTACATCATTCACGAAATGTTTAATTGAATCACAAATTATTATTGTTACTTGGGTAGCAATGATTTATTACTAGATGCCGCTCATTATTTATAATTTTATTATTAGATAATAAAATTATTACCAACGTAATAATAACCTAAAGGGTCACACACAAAGAACGTCAAAACGGAGGTGTATTTAAATTACGAATTTAGATATTTTATTATTATTATTTTGAATTTATTTATTGAATTAATTAAGTGGGACTTGATTAATAATATTAGAATTCAGATTTAATAATAATATAGATATATTATTATTTTGAATTTAATTATTGAATTAATTAAGTGTGATTTGATTAATTATATTAGAATTCAGATTTAATAATAATAATAACCCAATGTCATAATGGGTTTTGGAAACCACATGGATTAGGGTTAGGCCCAAAATCTCTTTCTCCCCTATATATACATAATGATGTATAGTATTATGGTTTAATCATCAGATTTCGTTTTTAGAGAAAAACCCTAGCTGCTCAACATCAAGAGAGGGTAGAGAGAGAGAGGGGGGGGGGAGGCAAACAATTCGGCTAGTACCGACTCCGGTGATCGTAGGACGATCGGACGTTCATGTGGACTTCTTTGGAGAGCAGATCTTTGCAACAAAGGGCTGTTGTGATTCATCTTTTCTAGGCCTCCATTAAACAGCATACAGAATGTTTTGTTAAGGTACATACTTCTTCACCATAATCATCCAACGTTATACATGGATCCTGCAATTGGGTTTCGATTTTATTGTTTTTATGTTAATTCCGCTGCGTTTTCATGCTCGAAACCCTTTAAAAGGTTTCAAGCAAAATCATGGTATTGACTGTGATGAGACATTTTCACCAGTGGCTATGGTCAAGTCCATCAGGATTTTGCTTGCTATAGCTGCTTACTAAGACTATGAAATCTGGTAAATGGATGTCAAAACTATTTTCTTAAATGGGAGCCTTGAAGAAGATGTGGATGTGTACATGACCCATATTGAGGGTTTTGTTGATCCAAAGGATGCTGGAATGGTATGTAAGTTACGTCGATCCAGTTATGGATTAAGACAAGCCTCGAGGAGATGTAACATTCATTTTGATGAAACTGTCAAAGAGTTTGGGTTTATTCAAAATGAAGATGAACCACGTGTTTACAAGAAGGTTAGTGGGAGCCATGTGACATTCCTAGTATTATATGTTGATGATATATTAATAATAGGGAATGACATTCCTTCTCTACAGAGTGTGAAGACATGGTGGAGAAATAACTTTTCAATGAAAGACTTAGGCGATGCGACCTATATATTAGGGATCATGATCAATAGAGATAGATCAAGGAGATTGATCGGCCTAAGTCAGAGTACATACATTGCAAAAGTTTTGCATCGATTTGGAATGCAAAAAGGTTAAAATGGATATGTCCCAATGTCTCATGGGATAATGATCTCAAAATAAAATTGTCCTAAATCATTGGATGATAAGGATCGGATGAGTAAAGTTCATCATGCTTCGACAATTGGTTCTATAATGTATGAGATGATATGTATTCCTTATGATGTCTCGTAAGCATTAAGCATGACGAGTAGGTACCAGTCTAATCCAAGTGATGGTCACTAGATGGGAGTCAAGAATATTCTTAAGTACTTAAAGAGGACTAAAGATCAATTCTTGGTATATGGAGGAGAAGATAAGCTGGTTGTAAAAGGTTACACCGATGCTAATTTCTAGACAGACAACGATCATTTAGTGTTTCTATCTGACTTTGTGTTTTATTTATTTAAATTGAGATGTTGTATGCTAGAATGGTTCACAACAGAGACATTTGTTGATTCTACAATAGAGCTTGAGTATATGGATGCTTGTGAAGCAGCCAAGGAGGCTGTTTGGGCATGTACTTAGGAGATATCACCTAATTAATGAGATTAATGATCAAGGAGATATACATATATGTAAAGTGCATACTAATAATAATATTGCAGACCCACTGACTAAGGCTTTGTCGCAGCAGAAGCATGAAAGTCACACTAATTCCATGAGTATTGGATACTTGGGTAATTGGCTCTAGTGCAAGTGGGAGATTGTTAGTAATTTTACCCTAGAGACAATTACTTTTATATTTTAAGGAAAATATTTTATTATTAAGGATTATGTTTTATTGATTATTATTTATTTATTATGTTTTATTTACTGCGTAATAAATTAAAAGCATAATAAATGTCCTTGGAATTTTGATACGTATTATATATCTTTAAGTATGTGACTTAAAAATGAGATTATATGAATAATATCTTATTCCTAAAATTCCCTAGTCGAGTATTATTATTTAAGGACAATAATAATGCAATAAGACTAGTATGTTTGTTGACAGATGACCACAACTCATTGGTCATAGGTATGGTGATACTAAAGTCAAGACATAAGTGCATGGCACTGGAATGACCCGTCCTGATATTCTACATGTTAATAAGTGTCATAAGTAATTCTCACTGTGATAATGGTGTAATGATCCTTTGACCTGAAATCATTATATTTCTATGCGAAAATTAATATACTTTGATTATATTAAAAGTTACCTTTAACAGGTGATGATAAAAGTGGACATTGGGTATATTATGAATCGGATGAGAAATATGAATGATCTAGATGAGATTTAATCCTCATAATTTTAGGAGTGTTATTATTAGTCACTTGTTTGAGTGAGAATATGAAATGCACGACCGTGCTCAAACGTTGATTTGATTTTAATAGTCTACTCATCGATCAAGAAAATAAAGATGAAATTATGAAGAGGATGACACGAGACATGCCTTGAGTTTAATCTACAATATCAAAATTAAAGGGATTATATTACATGGAACATTATTCACGAAAGACTTAATCGAATAACTGATTTTATTATTATTATTTGGGTGGCAATGATGTATTGCTAGATACCGCTCATTATTTACAATTTTAATTAGATATTAAAATTATTGTCAACGTAATAATAACCTACAAGGTCACACACAAAGAATGTTTGAAGGATAAATAATTTAAATTAAATAAGTAATTTTTTTTATTTATGATATTAATTAAGTATGACTTAATTAATTATATAAATAGAATAAATGAATTACTTAAACTAATTCTAAAATTAGTAATTAATTAATTAAATGAGACTTAATTAAATAATTTAGAATTTTGGATTAGTATTAATTATAATTAGATTATAATTAGAAAACTTATTCATCTCTCTATATAATCTATTTATGAGCTGATTTAATGAAAAAGACATCTATTTTCTAAAACCCTGGCCATTTTGAGAAAAGAGGAAGATAGAGAGAGAAGCAGTTTTCGAGTGCTAGTATACATCAATCCTTCATGAAAAGTGTTCCTCTGGATACCGTAGAGCATAGATCGTGAGAGCGGGATACGTGGTGATTAAACAATCTTTGGACCTCCATTAATCTTTCATTAATGAATTGTTAAAGTTTTTAAGTATTTATTCTTTATTTCTGAATTAAATCTTTTATTTTTGCATGGATCCTGAGGAGGGTTTCACTATTTTTGATTTATTTTTCGCATTTATTCCGTTGCGTTTGTGCCTCGAAACCCTTCAGTTCAGTCTAGAAGAATATCTATCTTTTATTTATCTTTCTTGTATGAATCTGAAAAAATTATTAAATATGAATCCAGAACTTCTTATTATTTACAGTTCTTAAATGTCGTATTACTTTCTTAGTTGTTAGTTGAGTTACCCTCTAGGAATTCGTGTGTTAAATGTTTAACAATAAATAGGGGAGATTGAAAGGCATATGACTACGCTTATTTGTAATAATTAGATGACAACTCAACTCTGAAAAGAAAGAGAAGTAAATGTTAAATATGATAACAGAAATCAAGACGAAGAAAGTCAACTAGACACAAAGAATCCTAATATCAGAAGTGTTATGATGAAGTTGCTACTCTACACCGGAAGAAGTTCATTAATATGTTCAAGCATCGGCAAAAAATAAAGAAGTAGTGTTTCAGAAGAGTTCAGAAAATACAGAAGATTCCAAGTGGCTACTATAGAGAGATTCCAAGAAAAGAAAAAATTAGAGACAAAGCTAGAATCAAGAACAAGAAAGAAGATCACAACTTCTAAAGATAAAAGGTGAACAATATTTATTTTGTATGTCGCAAATGAACCAGACAGTACATTTGTGTGTCAACTAATTTAATAAATATTTATCACCTAGCTTAAGTAATTTTCAGACAAAAGACAGTGAAGACGGAAAGATTCAAGTCAAATCTACAATAGTTGTGCAGTGAAGTAACTAATTAATTCTACTATCAAAAGTTAATTAATTATATAATTTATCTACTTAAATTAATTCATCTTAAATTTATTTAATTTATAAATTAATTAATTAAAATTGGTGGAATTAATTAAGTTAAAAGAGTATTTTATTTATTAATTAGAGAAAGTTTTGTTTTCCCAATTATACAAGTAGAAGGGGGGGTTGAATACTTGTGTGCTCTTTTTGCCTGATTAAAATCAACTCATTATATATTTAAAGCTTGAATTAAAAACAAAGAACAAACACAAAGATGTGAATAAGGAATGTTTATATTATTGATGTATGAATAGAAACTCTCTTAGGGTGTACACAAACCCTAGCAGCTTCTCTGTGTTTATCTCAATAACTCTCTCTATCTCTATGCTCTAACAAAACTTCGACAAATAAATTAGGTTACATTGAGTGTTTATATAGAGAGCTGCCTATCAACTAATAATAGAAAATCAAATTAAAATAGGAATAGAATTCCTAATTATTAGTTGACAGTTTCCTTCTAAAATTCACTTTCCTTCCCATAACATATCTGCTATATAATTGTCTTTATCTTCGAAGACTTTCCATTACTATGATCACCTTCCAAAATCAGCTTCAACTATGTAGACTCTAAAAAACTTCAGACTCTGATGATCTTCAGTCTCTGATAGACTATAGACTCTGATCGACTTCCAGAATATGGTTTCATTTTTTTTCTGAATATCTTCAAAGTACAAATGACATCTATAAATGGATATTGACCATCTAGACTCTGATTATAGAAAAGTTCAGAGACTAGAAAGACTTGATACAGATAAACTATGTAAGACCCTGTTCTAGTATTTTGTACATCATCAAATGAATATATTCCTAACAATCTCCCCCTATTTATGCTTTATAAATGTAATCATAAATCAAGGTTTGATGATGTCAAAACTAAAGAATAAGCAATTAATCTAGAACAATATAAAATTTATAAGGAATAGAGAATTACTTATCATTTTATCTTCTCAAAAGATATGTTGTTTCTCAGAAATGACATCAGCATATTCTCTTCCACAATAGCTAGAGCTTCACCAACAAACTTCTTCAATTTCTTCATCTCTTCATTTTCACATTTGATTTGACAGTAAGCTGCTCTTAGATCATTTACACTGCACTCTTGTTCTTTTATGTCTTTAAGCATCAAAACATTAATCTTCCCTTCCATAGGTTGAAACCCAAAGTAGTGACCCACACCTTCTTGAAATTTAGTCTTTTACTTCCAGAGGCATGTCTTGATCCTTCATTTCGTTATCAACATATTTCAGAGAAAATTTTCTCATCTGTTTATTTACATGTCTCTGTAGAGTCAGCTTCCTATCAATCTCTATGAACCATTTATTGGTCACTTTTTCCTTACTTTTGTTCACTTTAGTTGCTACTAATAGAAGAAATCTAATGTATTGCAACTCCTCACCCTTTTTGAAGAATATGAAGTTTTGCTGACTATTCCACTTTATAGACCCTCAGAAAATAAACCAACATTTCATTTTTCACTTTTTCAAAGCCCTGTCCTCTTGGAAATTTTCTTTCAAACACATTGTAGACAATCTGAGCAGACACAACTTTATTCAAGTGTTTTTGTGTGAGCCTCTTAAACTTATTATCTGTAAGAGATTGCGGATCAGCCACAAGAGTTGTAGTCTTGTCAATATCAGACTCTGAAAAGCCACCAAGCCCTTTGGTTCTTCTAGCCCTCAATTGTGTATTGGATTGATTACACTTCCAATAACTAGGCTTCTTATCCTCCCTGTTAACATTTTTCTCATCAGAGTATGTACTCTGTTTTCCATTACCAGAGTCTGATTTAGACCCTGATCTTCGATCTCCAGTCCCTGACTGGTGTGATTGAGACTATGTTTTGACAAATACTCCAAATTTCTTCTATTACACACCACCAGGACCCCTAGGACAATGAGAACTATCACCAACTTCATCATTATCACCATCTCTCATCCTTTTAACTCCCCTTGATTTGTCATCCTTGCAAACATCATCCTTATTTCTCCTTGAGGAATCACCAACTTTCTTCTCCCCCTTTTTGACATCATCATTACCTGTGATAGCCAAAAGAATCTATTCAAGGACTGAAGAGATGTTGGCCTGAGCAGCAATCACAGAATCCACTTTGTTAGTGAGAGAAGTGACATCATGTTGAAGAGTTATTATTTGTTTTGCTTTGAAATCAGTCGAGGAATCCTTGACACCAGCATCCTTAGAGCATTGAAGAGAGTTAAGATAGTCAAACCTTGTCTTGAGTAGGGTTGTGGTTGTGTCAACATTAGTCAACTTTGTGTTGATATGAAATATGTCATTGATCACCTCAGCTAATTGTTGGACAATATTTTCCTTAGCAGATCTGAGGCCAAGCCATATATTTACTTTCTTCAATTAGATAGGTATTTGGCTCCTCATCAGGATAATAACCACGCTCTTGCAAGTAAGACTTCTATTGAAATCCCTTGAGCCTCTCAGATTGACGAATATCCAAAATACTCTCAAAAGTAGCTTTATCATCAATGCCTTTGGCCTTAGCTGTATCCCATTATTGGAGGAAAACTTGATCAAAATAATTGAAAGATGGATTCACCTCCCCTTCATCTTCAGAGGCTGAATCATCAGTCACAGCAGCAACATGCTCAATCTTTGTTACTGGAGGTGTAGACTCTAGTGGTGGAGTAGACTCTGAAACTACAAAAGGGACTATAGACCCTGACTCCACTTTAGTGTGATCAGACTCTGTAGACTCTGGAAGCCTAGCCTGGATAAGAATGATAAATATGGATTCTTCTGACTTCAATTGTGTAGTCTCAGGTTAAATATGTGATGCATCCACCAAAGCCTTCATAACTCTGTCTGTTCTCCGAGCTAGAGAATCCACTAAATGAAGTTATGGTCTTTGTGTGAATGATTTCTGAGCAGCTAAAGCTTCCTCCTTCTTGCCAATCTGCAAGATAAGAAAAAATGAATTTTCATCCATCCCCTTCCTCAACTCATTGGACCAACTTTGAGAAATTCTTGATCCCAATAAGTAAAGCTAAGTTAAGGATACCCTAGTCTCTCATTCTCACAGTGGGGTTGGGCACCCACTTTCACATCCTCACTCTAGCTCTCTACATCCTTTTCTACATCTCTTTTTGCCTTGACCAGTGTCAGCCTCTCATTTTTATTTTTTTCACTCATTTGGGAGGGTGGACTCAAAATTTCTACAGAAGTGGGTAGGAGAGAAGTAATAGATGCTTCAATACCTGAAGCACATTGATGGAGGAGAACCCCTTCCAATGTCTAAAGGCTAGGGGTTTCCACCAAGGGGTGAGCAATAACAAACTCTGAACCCTTACTAGTTTCTTCTTTCTTTTCAGGTTTTGTTAGCTCTAGTATCTCAATCTCACAGTCTACTATAGACTCTGATTGTTTCAGTATATCTTCATTAGAAGCTAAAGTCTTAGTGTCACTATATTTAACTGTTGTTGCATGAGACTCCCCCTCAAAGTGAATAGACTTTGACAGAATTGATTGAGGATTTTCTTCATGAGCCTCCATCAGAGTCTGTCCTCCATTATCATTGGGGTTCTCATCATCATTTTGGTGAGTTGGCAAAGAGGGCCTCTCAGCATGCTCCTCTATCCCACTATCACCCAACCTCTGACTAGGTGGTTCTTATATGGGTGAGACAGACTGAGCACCTATTCCACTAGTCACCACTGGTGCACTAGTGCCCTCTTCCAACTTCCTTTCAGCACCTTCTTCCTCCTATTGTTCTTCAATAATAAATGCATCCAAATTGTGATGAAAGGCCCTTGTATGGATTGCATTAATTGCCTGGGCATCTGTGAGATTGAACAGTTCCTACAGTTTCATTCTCACTTTTGGAAAGTATATGCCCTTGAATTGATCCAATCTACTCTGGTAGGTTAGATAGATGTATATTTTGGCAGTTGTACCTATATTATGGACAAGATAGCTAACCACCTGCCTTGATAGAGGTTGGAAGTGAGAAATATATTGAATAGTAATACTGTAGATAAGTCCATTATCCCAAATTGCTTCATAATCAAAGACTGGTTGCTCAATCTCAGTCTCTAACTCAACAACAGACTCTGATTGTCTCCTTTTGAGGGCTTTTGTCTTCCTGACTTTCTTCATATTTGTTTTTTCAGAGTTTGGCACACCAGGTGCTTTGAGAACTTCACTTGTTCTGCCTTCCATAATCCCAGCTACTCGACTTTGTAATGAAAATTTGAAAAGGTAGCTCTATAGATTGGTAACTGCATCATGTGCAGATATATGTAGCTCCATATCCATACTCTTCCTTGGGGCATCATATGTTGAGAGAAGATCCAAGAATTGTTGTTGTGTCTTGTATGATTCTGGATCTTCAATCGATTCTACCAAAGGATATAGAAAGATAAGCGCCTCATCAGTTGGATCAATTATTGAGTCTATAAGACTTGAGGCTGCTTCCTTTGGCATTCCTTCTCAAAATGTGTCATGATCAGAGTCTAAAGGCAGTCTAGACTCTGAACCAACATTAGACTCTGATTCAGGAACTTGTTATTGTTTAGATTCTGGCTCTGCAGGAGCCTTGTGAGCATCTGTTTCCTGCAAAACCGGGTTAGTAATAACAATATGCTTGTGTGTGTATAGAATAAGCCTTCCTCAACCTCTTGTACTTCATAGCAAAAGATTTCTCATGAGACTTTAGTTGAGAATCCTGAGGTGCATCCCTAGGTTTTTCAGAGGCTATAGCCTGTAGAGAGTCTACAGTCTTGGCTTTTAAGCTAGAATCAGGTGCATCGTGACCTTCTTTCTTCAACAACCTGCTTATCTAAAGGGTTGAGCACCATATCACTTTGCTCATCTATAAGCCTTGTTTGAACCAACTTCCTCCTTTTTACAACTGTTGCCTTTTGAGAGACAACAGAGGTTGGTTTACTAGATTTGAATTTGTGAGATTTTTTTGTTAAAGGGGATTTGGCTACTTCGGTAGATGCAGGGGGACTCTCCATAACTTGTTCCTACACCATTTCACCACCAAAGAAAGAAGAATTATAGATGGAGGGTATGTAGGTTGAGAGTTTCACATGCATTACCTGTGGATACACCATGGTAGACAAGTTGGTTTTCTTCTTCTTTTTTGTTTATAGGCAATTCTCTTGATGTCAGAGAAAATTCTCCTTTTTTGTTTGTAGGCTTACACAGCAATCATCTGTCAACCTACTTGACATGTCAGGAATGAAGTGATTGAGGAGAATCATCAGAAATCTATGATAGTAGACTTTTTTCCTCCCCTCTCGCACATTGTTTAATTTAGCTCCCATTTGAGTGAGCAACATATCACAAATGTTGATCACTTTATCAAATAGAAGACTGTGGCCAATTTGATAAGTGATAAAATTAATATCATCAAAACCACTACACTTACCATTAAAACATTTTACAATTTGATCAAAGAAAAAGGACCATTCTTTTCTCAAATAAGGCCTAGTTAACCTACTCATGTTGTCAGTGCTAGTAGTGTAACCTAATGATTTAAGCATGCTCTTAATTTCAGAATCATCAACAGTATTATCAAATGGGTTCTTAACGGGTAGCCTAAATACAGAATTTATAATATCAGCAATGACATCAAAAGTAATATCACCAAAGGTGAACATGATATTACCTGGTTGATCCTGAGTACGATCAACAACAGTTGCAGAGCTTCATGCCTGAGAAACTGCATCCATGTGAATGACAGGAAATGCTTTCAGGATATAGTTGAGCTCACTTTGCTCTAAGAAATACATCACTGGATAGTAATCTGCATTAACACCCTCCTTGTCACCTAGGGTTGCGACATGGTTGGTTGTCATAATCTCAAAAATCACCGAAGGTGAAAGTAATCACCTTGGGTCTCTTCATGACAGTTGATTGTGCAGCCATTTGAAGTTGTTGAAGTGAAGAAGATTAAAATTGTTGAAAAAAAAGATTATGGTTCTTGAAAAAGCTCTGAGAATATTTTTCTTTAGAAAATAAATTGAAATAAACAAGTGAGTAAAATATATGTAAATTTTCTATTTTGTTAAACTTGCATACAGTACACACGAGTCTACAGTCTGTATCCAGTAAAAAGTAAATGTTATCACCTATTTCCAGTCATTTGAACGGATCAAAAATAATCAGAGTCTGCAGGCGCGAATTCTAACTGTTTCCGAGTCTAAGTGTCTAAACCTTTAGAGTCTACAGACTCGTCAGAGTCTAGAAGATAGACTCTGTCAAGGAAAAGTACTTCAAGAATATTGCAATCATAAATTATAGCTTGACATATCAGGGACTATAATTAAAGTACATATCCTGCTTCTTTATATGACTGTATAATTACATATTTAACATACCTAACTCACCTACCAGTTTGAGAAAGGTAGACTCATCAAGTGCTTTTGTTAAAATGTCTGTAATTTATCTGTTAGTTGCAACAAAAATAAGTTTAACATTACCATTTTTAACATGTTCTCTAATAAAATGATACCTGACATCAATGTGCTTTGTTCTGGAATGTTGGACTGGATTCTCTGCATAGCACTTGTATTATAACAATACATAGGAATATTTAAAAATGTTAGTCCATAATCAAGTAACTTATTTCTCATCCACAGAATTTGAGCACAGCAACTTTTAGTTGCTATGTATTCAGCCTCAGCTGTTGAGGTTGATAGTGTCTGTTGTTTCTTGTTAAACCAAGAAATCAACATATTGCCAAGAAATTGGCATTGTCTTGTTGTGTTTTTCCTGTCAATCTTGCATCCCACATAATCAGAATCTGAATAACCAATTCATGAAAAATCAGACTCTCTAGGATACCAAAATCCAATAGTCTGTTCACCCTTGAGATATCTGAAAATTCTTTTTACAGCTATCAAGTGTGATTCTCTAGGATCAGCCTAAAATCTAGCACACAGGAACGTTGCAAACATTATATCTGGTCTACTAGCAGTTAAATATAACAATGAGCTAATCATACCTCTATAAATAGTGTTGTCAATTTTCTTACCCTTTGGGTCAGAGTCTAGCTTAGTGGCTGTTGACATGGGAGTTTTGGCAGTTGCACAATCTTGCATATCAAACTTCTTCAGTAATTCTTTAATATACTTTGATTGATTGATGAAAATGTCATCATCAGTCTGTTTGACTTGAACTCCAAAAAAAAAGATTTAACTCTCTCATCATGCTTATTTCATAATTTGACACTTGCTAAACTTTTCACAGAGTTTTTCATTAGTAGAGCCAAATATAATATCATCAACATAAATTTGGACAAGAAAAATATCATTTTTATGTTTTCTAATAAAGTGATTTTTGTCAATGGTACCTCTCATGAAACCATTTTCAAGGAGAAATTTTGATAGAGTTTCATACCATGCTCTAGGTGCTTGCTTCAATCCATATAGTGCATTGTCTAACCTGTAAACATGATTAGGAAACTTTGAGGGGTCAACAAATCCTGGTGGTTGCTCCATATAGACTTCTTTTTCTAATTTTCCATTCAAGAAGGCAATTTTTATATCCATCTGATACACCTTGAATTTTGAATGAGTTGCAAATGTAAGAAACATTCTGATAGCTTGCAATCTTGCTACTGGTGCAAAAGTTTCGTCGTAATCAATTCCTTCTTCCTGAGAATAACCTTTTGCAACTAGCCTTGCTTTGTTTGTAATCACAGTTCCATTCTTATTAAGTTTATTCATGAACATCCATTTTGCACCAACAATTGATCTATCTCTAGGTCTTGGTACAAGTTTCCACACTTTGTTTCTCTCAACCTTGTTCATTTCTTCTTGAATTGTAATAATCTAATCACGATCTTGCAAAGCTTCTTCAATTTTCTTGGGTTCATTCTTTGAGAGAAAATAATTATAAAGACATTCATTTTGAGTGAATGTTCTAGTTTGTACCGCACTCTCAGGATCACCAATTATTAAATTAGGAGTGTGATCCCTTGCCCATTTTCTAGCTGGTGGAAGATTGGTTCTTGAACTTGAAGCTCCCCTAAATCATTGGCATTTTCTGTTTGTGAGTTGAATTCAAATGAAAAGGCTCCCCCTGTATTAATTTACTCTGAATATGATTCAAAGTTGCCTGATCCAGACCCTGATGAGTTAGACTCTGAAGAACTTGATTCTGTCTATCTAGACTCTGTCTAGTTAGACCCTGAACGGTTAGACTTTGAGCTGTTTGGAGTTAAATTTTTTGGCTCCCCCTCAGATTGTGCAGGTTCTTGTGTTGATTCAAGAGTGTTTTGAGACTCTTCATCCTCATCATCTTCATCTATCTCAGAACTTTTGAAATTTTCAAACTCTAGTGTTGTAGATTCAGTTCCATCCTGCAATCATATAATTTTTTTGTCATCAAATGCAAATGAATAGATTTCATAACAATTCTGGTTCTGAGATTAAAAAATCTTAATGCCTTTGTGTGTGGTGCATATCCAAGGAAGATTGCTTCATCAGCCTTGACTTCAAATTTGCTAAGATTTTTTGGATGTACTTTCAGTACAAAGCACTTGCATCTAAATATGTGAAAGTATTTCACAATTGGCTTCTTGTTCTTCACCATTTCATAGGGAGTCTTTCCATGCATATTAATCAATGTACAGTTTTGAATAAAACATCGTGTACTGACTGCCTCATCCCAGAAATACACTGGCAGTTTAGACTCTGTCACCATTGTCCTGGCTGCTTCTATGAGTGTCATATTCTTTCTCTCCACAACTCTATTTTGTTGAGGTGTTCCTGGTATAAAAAATTGTTGAGTAATTCCCTTTGATGCAAATTATTCCTCCATGACTGCATTCTTGAATTTACTGCCATTGTCACTTCTTAGTATTCTTATAGTCTTCTTTGATTTTGTTTCCAGAAAAGTGACATGATCTATTATGTGTTGTGAAGCTTCATCATTTGAGTGCAAAAAGAAAACCCATGTGTATCTTGTAATATCATCTACAATGATAAGAGCATATTTCTTTTTGTTAATTGACATCACATTTACTGGACAAAATAAATCAAAATATAATATATAAAATGGTTCAAAAATGGTGTTTATTGTTTTGCTCTTGAAGGATGTTTTCCTTTGCTTTCCAAGTTGACATGCTTTACAAAGTCCATCTTATACAAAATCAACATGTGGTAATCCTCTCACAAGACTCTATTTCACTAACTTGCTGAGTGTTTTGAAGTTGATGTGTGAAAGTTTCTTATGTCATTTCCAGCTTTCTTCGGTTGAGGCCTTGCTATAAAGACATGTGACTTTATTGTGAGTGCAATCCTCCAAGTTGGCTTCAAATATATTACCATGTTTGTGTCCTTTGAAAATGAAAAAACATGTTTCTTTGTGAGTCACAAGACACTCTTTTTTGTCAAATCTACTATGGTAACCTTTATCTCCAAGTTGACTTATGATGATCAAGTTGTGTTTCAAGCCATCAAATAGAGCTACTTCATCAATGATTACATTTCCAAGTACAATCTTGCCATATCCCAATGTTCTTCCTATGTTGCCATCTCCAAAGGATACTTCTGAGCCAGCCATCTCCACTAAGTCTATAAGCAGAAATTTCTTTCTAGTCATGTGTCCTGAGCATCCACTATCCAGGATTAGGGTTACTTTCTTTACCCTAGTTCCCTGCATACATATAGCAACTAGTTAGATGTTTTGAGGACCCAAACTGTTTTGGATCATTTCTTACTAACGTTAGGTGAAATAGGCTTAGAGACTTTTGCTTTTTGATTACATGTTTCCTTTGTTGCCTTAGACTCTGGTAGAGTCTTAACAATGTCATACCAACTTTTATCTATTGAGGATTTTATCTCATAAAAATTGTAATACAAATCAAAATAGTCCCTATACATATAAATATAATGAAACATGCTTCCACAGTGATAACAAGGTTTCTGTGGAATGTAGTGACTTCTCAGAGTCTGAGAAGGAATAAGCTCTAATTTTTTTCAATCTCTGTTTTACAGTCTAGAGCTAAATGGTTGTGGTTTCCATATTTGTAACATTTCTTTCTAGGAGCATTATGATCCTTTTGATAATTATTAGCCTTATTGATACCTTCCCTACCATTCCTATTCCTCTTAGCTTTCCTAGACTCCGGTAAGTTATCTAGCATTTCCTTTAACTTGGACTTTGATAAGATTCTTATGTTTATGTTTTTCTTAAGTTTCTTTTCTCCTGATTCATCTGTCTTTTTGTCAACAGCAGGGGGAATATTGACAGATGATTTTGTGGTTTTTTTAGGTTACTCAATCTTAACTTCAGAAGTCACAAACTTAACAGGAGTGTAGGCTCTCTTGTCCTTAGTCTTATTGTCTTGGCTAGCTTCTTCATTGTTATCATTCTTAACAATAGGTCTTTTTTCTTGACTCTTATCATAGCCTAACCCAGCAGTTTGATACACATTCTGATTATTGAGAATTTCCTGAACTTTTCTACCAGAGTCTGTCCACACTTTGAACTTAAGCCTTTCTTTATCTAGTTCTTTCTTAACAAAGTCATAGGCTTTTAAGAATTCTGTGTAGTTATGCCTGCATTTTTCAGAATCCTTTTTGTATTCTTCCATAAACACTAACTCATACTCTAAATGGTTATTCTAGTGGGAGATTCTGATTTTTCTAGGGAAACTATCATCAAAGCAAGATTTTCATAATCTATTTCATCCTTTGAACTTGAATTTGCCCCATCATTTCCTGTTAAGAGAAGTGCTTTCCCTTTGCCTTGACTTTTTATTTTTCTGCATTCACTAGCAAAGTGTCCCAATATTCTACAGTTGAAGCATTTGACCTTTGCCTTGTCAAGCTTGATTATTGTGCTTTTTCCCTTCTCAGTCTTCTCATCTTCCTTCTTGAATGTTGGTTTTTTGCTAAATTTTATAGTTCTTTTATTGAATTTCATTCTTTTGAAATTTTTAGCAAACATAGCCATCATTTGTTTAAGATCTATCTCATCTTCAGAATCAGAGTTTGTCTCAGCAGACTCTGATTCAACAACAGTCTTACCCTTCTTATTTGATTCTCTAACTCTTGATTTTTTAGGTTCTTCTTATTGTTCTCTTTCAGACTCCATCAAGAGAGCCATAAATTTTGCTTTCACAGACTTCTTGTTCTTTCTTTGTTGCATCTTTAAATCATATATTTTGAGTCTGCCATACAATTCTTCCAAGGATATTTCATCTAAATCCCTTGCTTCCCTTATGGATGTTATTTTGTTGTCCCACTCTTCAGGAAGAACTCTCAGAAACTTGGTGTTTGTACCTTCAAAATCATAAATCTTACCAAGTATAGCCATCTCATTCAGGAGTTTTGTGAACCTCTCATACATCTCAGTAATAGATTCCCCAGATTTTGCCTCAAAATACTCATACTCCTGAATTAGCAGAGACCTTGCATTCTTCTTGACTTCTTTAGTCCCTTCATAGTGCACTTCAAGTTTTATCCACATCTCCTTAGCAGTTTTGCATGATATGACACAGTTTGTAATAACAGAGTCCAAACTGTTAAAGATAATGTTTTTGACTTTTACTTCCTTAAGAACATTCTCCTTGTCCTCCTTTGACCACTCAGCCTTTAGTTTATGGACATAGTGCTCTTCAATTAATTTTCCTTCTTCGGTGGTTTGAGGAACAAGCCTTGAGGGCACATATGGTCCATCATAAATCCTGTCAAGATAGTCAGGGTGTGTAGCTTCCAAATGTTGCAGCATCTTAACCTTTCAATGGGTGTATTCGTTTCTCTTAAGCATAGGAATCTTAGAATTGCCATATTTGTTTCTAAACATCTTTGATCGGTTTTAAAGATTAGGCTCTGATACCAATTGGTTTCCCAGTTACACAAGGAGAAGGGGGATTGAATACTTGTGTGCTCTTTTTGCCTGATTAAAATCAACTCAATATAAATTTAAAGTTTGAATTAAAAATAAAGAACAAATATAAAGATATGAATAAGGACTATTTGTATTATTGATGTATGAATACAAACTCTCCTATGGTGTACACAAACCCTAGCAGCTTCTCTGTTAAAATCAACTCAATATAAATTTAAAGCTTGAATTAAAAATAAAGAATAAATACAAAGATATGAATAAGGACTATTTGTATTATTGATGTATGAATACAAACTCTCCTAGGGTGTACACAAACCCTAGCAGCTTCTCTATGTTTATCACAATAACTCTCTCTATCTCTATGCTCTCACAAAACTTTGACAAACAAATTAGATTACACAGAGTGTTTATATAGAGAGCTGCCTATCAACTAATAAAAGAAAATCAAATTACAATAGGAATAGAATTCTTAATTATTACTTGACAATTTCCTTCTGAAATTTTATTTCCTTCTCATAGTATATTTTTAATATAATTGTCTCTATCTTCGAAGACTTTCCATTACTATGATCACCTTTCAAATTCAGTTTCAGCTCTATAGACTCTAAAAAACTTCAGACTCTGATGATCTTTAGTCTATGATAGACTATAGACTCTGATAGTCTACAAATTCTGATCGACTTCTAGATTCTGATTTGCATGTAGACTCTGGTTTCATTTTCTTCTGAAAATCTTCTAAGTACAAATGATATCTATAAATGGATGTTGACTAACTCTGATTATATAAAAGTTCTGAGACTAGAAGGCTTGATACAGATAAACTATGGTAGACCCTATTCTAGTATTTTGTACATCATAAAATGAATATATTTCTAACAAGTCTTGTTGCATTAATTTTAAAAGTTCTACCGAATTAAATTGGTAAGACCTTTAAAAGTCTTATCGAAAAGATCCTTTATAAAAGTTCTACTGAGCTTTAAATGGAAAGTCTTACTGAGAAGAATTTTGAAAAAGTCTTACCGAGCAGAATCAAAAGTCTTGCAAGTCTTTTGAAATGTCTTACCGAATTTTAAAAGTTCAACTAAAATTTTAAAAGTCTTAACCAACTTTTTTAAAAAGTCTTGAAGGCTAATTTATAAAGTCTTTTTTATTTTTTAATAAGTTTATTCAAATGTCTTGTTAGCTTCAACCTCTATAAATATGAGGTCTTTGGCTTCATTATTTTCGTTGGTGAAAATATTCAAATTCAGTCATTTGTCTGCATTGTAATATTCACAGACTTTTTATGATGGTTTGAAATATAATTGTTAAACAAGAGCAATTCATGTTGAAATCGTTCTAGAATATTTTATCAATTATAAACACTTTCATCATGTTAATTTTGGTAATACTTTTCAAGTTAAAAATCATATCTTCTACTTGAACAATATTTCATAATAATTAATATTTCGTGATTAATTAAAATAATATTTTAAATCCCAAATTCCATGATTAAATATAGATATTGTATTCAACCCCCCCTTCTACAATATCAGGGACCAACAAAGCCAGTATGATAACCTTTATCTCCAAGTTGACTAATGCTCATCAAGTTGTGTTCCAAGCCATCAACTAGAGCTACTTCTTCAATGATGTCATTTACAAGTACAATCTTGCCATATCCCAGTGTTCTTCCTTTGTTGCCATCTCCAAAGGATACTTCCGGGCCAGCCATTTCCATAAAGTCTGTTAGCAGGGTTCTTTTTCCTGTCACATGTCCTGAACATCCACTGTCCAGAACTAGGGATACTTTCTGTACCCTGGCTCCCTATATAAAAATAGCAACTAGTTAGATGATTTGAGGACCCAAACAATTTTGGATCCTTTCTTACTAACCTCAGATGAAACAGGCTTAGAAACTTTTTCTTTTTGATTACCGATTTCTTTTATTGACTTAGACTCTGTTGGAGTCTTGACAGTGTCATACCAACTTTTGTCAATTGAAGATTTAACTCATATAAATTATAATACAAATCATAATAGTCCCTACACATATAAATTGAATGAAATATGCTACCACAGTGATAACAAGGTTTCTGTGGAATGTAGTGACTTTTCAGAGTCTGAGAAGGAATAGACACTGATTTCTTTTCAATCTTTGTTTTACAGTCTAGAGCTAAATGGTTGTGGTTTCCACATCTGTAACACTTCTTTCTAGGAGCATTAGGATCTTTTTGGTAATTGTTGGCTTTGTTAATGCCTTCCTTGCCATTCTTATTCCTCCTAGTATTTCCAGACTCTTGTAAGTTATCTAGCCTTTCCTTTAACTTGGACTTTGATAGGGAACCTATGTTTATATTTTTCTTAGGTTTCTTTTCTCCTAACTCATCTGTCTTTTTATCAACAATAGGGGGATTATTGACAGATGAGTTTGTGGTTACTTTAGGTAACATAGTCTTTCCTTCAGAATTTTTGAACTTAGCAAGAGTGAAGGTGCTCTTGTCCTTACTCTTATTGACTTGGCTAGCTTCTACATTCTTATCATTCTCAACAATAGGTCTTTTGCCTTGACTCTTGTCATAGCCTAGACCAGCAGTTTGACACATATTTTGATTGTTAAGAATCTCCTGAACTTTTCAACCAGAGTCTATCCACACTTTGAACTTAAGCCTTTCTTCCTCTAGTTCTTTCTTAACAAAGTCATAGACTTTTAAGACTTCAGTGTAGTTGTCTACACTTCTCAGAATCCTTTTTATATTCTCCAATAAATACTAACTCAGACTCTAAATGATAATTTTGCTTATCAAGGTCGAATTTTCTTCTATTAATCTGTCATTATCATTAGTGAGAGACCTATAGTTTATCATTATCTTATTAATCTCAGTTTGCACAATTTTTATACCATCATAGTCTAAATTGAGTAAAGATTCATGAGAAAAGGTTGATACTTGAGATTTAGGAGATGAAGATTCTTTGGGAGATTCTGATTTTTATGAGAAGACACCATCAATACCAGATTTTCATAATCAATTTCATCCTCTGAGCTTGAATCTGCCCAATCTTTTCCTGTTGAGAAGAGTGCCTTTCCCTTGCCTTGATTTTTTGTCTTTCTACACTCACTAGCAAAATGCCCAAATATTCCACAATTGAAGCACTTGAATTTTTCCTTATCAAGCTTGATTATGGTGCTATTGCTTTTCTCAACTTTTTCATCCACCTTTTTGAATATTGGCCTCTTGCTAAATTTTCCAGTTCTTTTGTTGAATTTCATCCTTTTGAAATTCTTAGCAAACTTAGCCATCATTTGACTCAGATCAATCTCATTATCAGAATCAGAGTCTGTGTTAGTAGACTCTGACTCAATAACAGTTTTACCCTTCTTCTTTGAATCCTTGATTCTAGCTTCCTTGGGTTCTTCATGTTGTTCTTTCTCAGACTCCATCAAGAGTGCCACATATTTTGCTTTTCCACAGTTTTTATTCTCTCTCTATTGCATCTCTAGATCATAAGTTTTGAGTCTTCTATACAGCTCTTCCAAGGAGATTTCATCCAAATCCCTAGCTTCCCTTATAGTAGTTGTTTTTTTGTCCCACTCTTCGAGAAGGGCTCTCAGAAACTTGGTGTTTGTATCTTCAGAATCATAAACCTTACCAAGTATAGCTATCTGATTCAAGAGTTTTGTGAACCTATCATAGATCTCGGTGATAGATTCTCTTAATTTTACCTCAAAGTACTCATACTCTTGAATTAACAGAGATCTTGCATTATTCTTGGCATCATTGGTTCCTTCACAGTGCACTTCAAGTTTTGTCTACATCTCTTTAGCAGTTTTGCATGATATAACACAGTTTGTGAGAATAGATTCCAAACTGTTAAAGATGATGTTTTTCACTTTTGCCTCCTTGAGAAAATTCTCTTTGTCCTCCTTTGACCACTCAGCCTTTGGTTTATCAAAAAGTGTTCTCTAATGATTTTTCCTTCAACATTGGTTTGATGAACAAGCCTTGAGGGCACATAAGGTCCATAATGAATCCTGTCAAGATAGTCAGGGTCTGTAGCCTCCAGAAGATGCAACATTTTAACCTTCTAGTTGGTATATTCATTTCTCTTTAGCATAGGAATCTTAGAATTGCCATATTTGTTTCCAGACATCTTTGATCGATTTTAAACGTTAGGCTTTGATACCAATTGTTATCCCAGTTTTACAAGTAGAAGGGGGGTTGAACACTTGTATAATCTTTTCACCTTATTTTCGATCAATTACAGAAGAATCAAACTTGAACTAATTTAACAAAGATTAAAACTTAGAGAATAAAAATATCAGTGTTTGTATTAAAGAATATTGAATAGAAACTCTCATTGGGTGTACACAAACCCTAGCAGTTTCTCTGTGTTTTCATAGCAACTCTCTCTATCTCTATGTTCTCTCAAAGTTTAAAAACTAAATTAGGTTATATGGAGTGTTTATATATAGAGTTGCCTATCAACTAATAACAGAAAATCAAATTACAATAGAAATAGAATTCCTAATTATTAGTTGACATTTTCCTTCTGAAATTCTTTTTCCTTCTCATAGTATATCTGTAATATAATTGTCTTTATCTTCGAAGACTTCCTTTTACTGTGAACACCTTCCAAATTCAGCTTTATAGACTCTGAAAAACTTCATACTCTGATGATCTTCAGTCTCTGATAGACTATAGAATCTGACAGTTTATAGACTCTGATCGACTTCCAGACTCTGATTTGCATCCAGACTCTAGTTTCATTTTCTTCTGAAAATCTTCTTAGTACAAATGACATATATAAATGAATATTGACTATATAGACTCTGATTATATAGAAAAGTTCAGAGACTAGAAATACTTATTACAGATAAACTATACTAAACCATGTTCAAGTATTTTTAACATCATCAAATGAATATATTCCTGTAAAGCATAATGTAATGTAATATGTAATAGTGATAATGATAACTCAACTAAGAAACAAAGGCAGTCAAATAATACTAATATGCAGCACATGAATCCAGAAGGACATGTAAACAGGAATCATACATATATCATTACAGAGCATTCAAGATGAAAGGGTTACAGAACATCAGCGAGAGAAGTTCATTAATATGGCAGGCCTCAGCAACAAATAAGAGTTCAGAAGATTTCACACTAAAGACAATGTAATGATTTAAGTATAAATGTCAAAGGGTTTCAGTGATCAGAAACAATGCAATAGTTCAAGGTTAATCAGCTGAAACATAATAGAAGTCAAGCGAATTCAATTTAGTGTTAGTCATTTATGAACCAGACTAGTGAACTAAACGTCAGAACAATAAGAAAAGGATTGTCTTGTTTAATCAGAAGAAAATCAATTGATCAAGCCAGAAGAGTGAAAACCAAGTGGTAAATATTTCAAGGACTTCAAGAAATTGATTAAGGCAAGCATTACTACATTTGGTGGCTCTTGTACACTTGAAGTACTCTAGAGGCGCAACAAAGAGGCAAAGGCGCAACATAAGTCTACATTGGTGTAAGGAAACATAATTCTAAGTTTCTAAGTGTCTTTGCGGCGCCTACACAAGGGATGCAGAGTGTAGGCGCAACAAACCAAGTATGAGGCGTATCAAAAGTACTATGGAAGATGTTTATGGCGCATACACATTGAATTAGGTGTAGAGGTGCAACAAACATGAACCTCAGGCGCAAGGAAATCAATGATGAACACTTTAAGGCATTTGTAGCGCCTACACAAGGGAACAAGTGTATAGGCGCAACAAAACTATATCAAGGCGCAATAAAGGCTCCAAGGCGCAACAAACATATTTAGTGGCGCCTACTCACTGCAGTCACTCTTGAAGCGCAACAAAGGACTTAAGCTATTGTTGGAAAATCAATTCACTTGATTTCTAAAAGTCTACACAAATATATATGGGTTTAATTTGAAAGAATTGGTGTGCATCTTCTTCAGTAAACTTAACAAACTTACCGGAGCTCCATTAAAGCCTATCATTAAACACAAACCTGTATTGTTGTTGTAATATTGATTGAACCCAAAGAAGCTAATCTTTTGATTAGAAGTGTAGCACCTCAGGAATTTAATAATATATCTTTATTTCCCCGAATCGTTGTGTTTCATTTAATAACATTTTTATATCTCAAAAACACAAACACTTAATCCGCAATTAAACAAAAATCTACCGACATCATATTCAGCCCCCCCTTCTATGATGATTTAGGACCTAACAATTGGTATCAGAACTTGTTGATTGAAGTTATAAATCAAGATCCAAAAATAGTTTTAATAAAAAAGTTAATTTTTAGATCTAGAAAAATTTATATTGAAATTTCTTTATTTTTAAAGAAAATTCGACTTCGAATTTTTTAAAGATTTTAAATCTACTAATTTTAAAAGACTATCAATCGTCAAGAATTCGAATTAAAATTTTATTTCTCGAAATTTAATTTTTATTCGAATTGATTTTAATTTTTAAGAAATTAATTATTTCTTTAGATTTAAAATTCTTCATAACCATGAGTACCCAAAAACTTAGCAGCATCAAAATCCCAATCTTTGATAAAAATAAATACATTTTATGGAAGAAGAAGATGTCCACTTTCATCAAATCTTCTAATTCTCAATACATGGGAATTTTGGAAAATGGACCCTATGTTCCTTAGAAGCATACACCATAATCAGTTTCAGAAGATGGCGAATGGATTCCTCAAGAATTTACCCTAAAGGAGCCTTCAGAGTACACTGACACTGACAAAGAAAGAGTAGCATGGTATAATCATCTTCAATGTATCCTAATGGATTCACTGGACACTGCAATGCTGAATCAAGTGATTAATTGCACTAGTGCCAAACAAATGTGGGATACTATTGATCTGCTAATGGAAGGTACAACAGAAGTGAAGGAGAAGAGGCTGGATATTATTACATCCCTGTACGAAGCTTTCAAATCACTACCAAGAGAAAGTATCACTCAAGTTTCTGAGAGATACAATAAATTATTAAATAACTTGTCACTGCATGGGAAGGCCTACTCACGTAGGGAGATCAATAAAAAAATTATGTTGACACTGCCAGCGCATCTTGAACACAAAATATCTGTCATCAGAGAGAGAAGTGACATAAATGACATGTCCATTGAAATTCTATATGGGAAGCTCAAGACTCATAAAATGGAGAAAGAGCATAGACAGATCATTCATGGTTCAGGAATAGTGGACAGTAAGAATACAGCACTGTTAAAAACTACAACACTTGTAGCCAAAGATTTTTTATCACAGAGACCAAAACAGAAAAACCTGTAACTGAGAAAGAAGAGATTCTAGAAGCTGAGTTTTCATAAAATGCTCAAGCAGGTGATGAAGATGACTTCTACTCAATAGAAGAACTTGAACAGTTGCAAAATAAGACAATGGTCTATATGGAAGGAAAGTTCAAGAACCTCAGGTTTAGAAGGAACCCTAAGTACAAAT
Organism: Oenanthe sinensis; assembly: GCA_028671895.1. Lineage (NCBI taxonomy): Eukaryota > Viridiplantae > Streptophyta > Magnoliopsida > Apiales > Apiaceae > Oenanthe > Oenanthe sinensis. Next base: position 19,530,095 of record CM053807.1, read on the forward strand.
ACAAAAGTATCACCAGTTACAGTAGTTCCATCTACAGAAACAAAAACCGAAGTGGTTCGTCTTCAGGGTCTTATAGCAAAGGAGGTTATAAGATGGGAATGGTAGACCGTAGTATGTTCAAGTGCTACAACTGTGATGAACCCGAACATTTTGCTACATAATGCCGAAAGCCTAAGTAAGGAATGGAAAGAAAGGAATCTGTTAGGTCCAAATGTGTTGTAGAGGGGGGGGGTGAATACAACTTTTCGAATCAATGAAGCAATAAATACTATGTAATAAATGAACACAATGATTCAAGGAATATATGTCTTATATATAACTTGAAAGGGTTGCTACAACATTCATTACAATAGTACAACAGAAGTAAAGAGGGTAGTAAATGATACTAAGCTCTGTGAATATACTCTCTCTTTATTACAAGTGTTTCTCTCGAATATTGCTCTCTGTTAATAAGTTACACAAGTACTTCTATTTATACTACTTTGTAATCTATGACTTGTAGTCTTCAAAAGATAAGATATGAGTGGCCCAATGTTGTCCACGTGAATCTTATCTTGTCTTGAAAGCTTGGAAATCTGCCACCAGGATGATGCCATGTGTCATGTTGAAACTGTCCTCTATGTAGAATTTCTACATAGGAAATTCTACTTGGCTCTATCTCGAATTCTAAGTAGAATTTCTACATAGGAATTTCTACTTAGGAATTTCTACATAGAAAATTCGAGATAGCCTTCTTCCTGAGTACTTAGAAAATATTTTCACCTCCAGAATTTCTACATAGGAAATTCGACTTAGGAATTTCGACATAGGAAATTCGAGATAGCTTCCTGAGTTGAGTACTTAGAAAATATTTCCAACTCCAGAATTTCTACTTGGCTCTAAGTAGAAACTTATCCAGAATTTCTAGATAGGAATTTCTACATAGGTTCCCTTGTAAGTACTTAGAGAAATTCTGGGCTTCAACTTGAAACTTCAATGCAACATCTTGAACTTGTGATTTCTTCATGTCTTCTATTTTCTTCAACAAGCTCTTGAACTTGGAACTCTACTACTGACATGAACTTGCTACCAATGTCCTGACACTTGATACACTGGTCTGGTTCATAAGTGACTAGTCTTGATAGGTTTCTTGCTTCTGAATAGATTACCATGTTCAATTAGAAATGTGGCTTTCCAACAATTGCTTTCCTTCTTTTTCACTTGAAATCAATTAGTCTTATTGATACTGATAGTTATGATCTTGATCCTTTGAGTTACAAATCACTGGGGCATGAACAACTTTAACTTGAACTTCTTCCAATGATTTCTTCTTTGTTTGATCATATTTACCATGTTGAACTGTATCAATTACTTTGTCTTCATTTGTATTGATTTCTTTGTGACTTCTTATTCTTGATTGTCTTCGGGTTAAGTATCTTTTCTTTAGTTGAGTTACATAAATTATAGTGTTACAAGTTTAAACACTCTGCCTTTCAATCTCCCCCTATTTGATTGTCTAACAATGACATTCAAATTAAAGAAGGATAACTCAACTAAATAATGAGACGAGAAAAGATAAGTAACATTAATGTCTTGCACATTTTACACTTGAATAAAAACTTGAAAACAATACAAAGAACTTTAGAAAATAAATATAAGCTAGAAAGAAAATTCGAACCTCGAATTAAAGACCATTGAGATGATCTCTATCACCTGGATTATTTCATACCTTTCAGTCCAACTCATATCACCTTATTGGATCCACTCTGATTCACGGTTACAGTATGGTGAATTAGCCTATCTCGCATACCGTGGTCAGGTGAATTTTCCTCAAGTGAGTTAGAGCAACCCAAAAGATATGAAGTTTTTCCAACTTCAAGTTCACATCCCTTTGAACTTTAACTCTAATTCCGTTTCCCCTTCCTAACTTCCTTAACAGCACTGCGCTTATCTTCTCCTTGTTTTCTGCGCCTTTCTTTCCTTTGCTGTTCTCTTTTGTATACTGGATCATGTAGTTGTGCCCATCTCGCATTCAGCAAACTTACTGCTTCCATTTCCAGAGAATTCTTGGGTTCTGGATATGGATGTCTGAAAAGCCTTCTTAGTTTATCAACTTCCTGGGTAGTTCTGATCTTCGGAATGTCCTCAAAGTTTTTCATGATGAGCTGAGGCTTCCAATGAGCTTTATCAGCTTTGAACTGACAGTATATCATTTTAGGGTAGCCCTTGACACGGTTGGTATTGAGCCTACTAGCCGCATCTGACTCCATTCTCCTTTTCTCCTTTACTACCTCAGACAAGTACTTTAACAGTCTCTGCTTTTCATCTGCAAACCTATCCTCTACATCTCCAAATTTGAATTCATCTCTGACTTTGTCTAGAAATGCAGCATCTTGAGTCTGTAGCAGCCATTTCCTACTCATATGCAAGAAGGTTTGATTCTGGTCTGCATCAATGAACACCAAGGCATCAGCTGTATCATCTGTGTAAGAATGAATCCAGTATACACTTTCTCTTCCTGGAACACCAACTGCCTCCCTTATCTCTCCTTGTTCCAGGGGTCCTGAAGGAAGAGTCAGAGCTTCATCTACGCTTTTCACAGCTTGTAGAATATCCCATTTTCTTTGCATTAGCTCTGGCTCAATCTTCACATTATCCAGAGGATTTGGAGCAATGACATCGCACTTCCATATTTCACTGCTCTTCTGGAAGATTATCTTCTCAATGAACTCCACTGATTTTTCTTTAATATCCGAGGTGAATCCCTTACCCATCATTTGTCTGCAAACAGCTTTAAGGGATTCCACCGATAGAGCCATCAAGTCATTTTCTTCCAAGCTAACCCTCTTCATCTTTCTATCAACAACCATTCTGACAACGTCTGGATTGGCTGAGAATTCTGGTCCCTTGTCCTCTGCTAACTGCATTAACTGATCTCTATACAGAATGCTTAGCTCCTCAGCTTGAGAATATTGAATTTTAGTTGCTAGCAAGAACAACTCCGACGCAGATCTTCTCGACATAAACTGATCATCGACATACATAAAAGACATCGGGGCTCCATCAATTAAAGACAAAATAACTTGCCATTCATTATCCACCGATTTGTATCCAACACGGACTTTAGAAATCATTCTCTTCAAAGCATTTATATAGTCCATCGTCATCGGATTCTTCATGTTTAAGTTGAAGAACAAGTCATCTGCCTCCTTATTATGAACTCCATGTGCACACGACCCCATCAGTATCTTTCGTGCATCGTCCCATTTCTGTCCAATCCTCCTTTTGTCCAGATCAACTTGAGGATCAGCTAGTCTGGCAAGCTCATGATCATACTGCTTTTCCTTGAGCTCCACTTGCTTCTCAAGAAAAACAGCTTTATCCTGCATCATCTTCATTTTGAAAAATTGAGCTTGTTCCAGAGCTAACTGCTGAGCTTTCAGGGTCTCCTCATCAACAGGAATCTCTTCAGCAGACGCCCCAGCACCTCCACCTTGTTCCTCCAAAGATCTCTTAATTGCATGTGCTAGAGGTACGTCTTCCATATCAGAATCTGAATCAACTTGCACGTGTTCCTGTCGATCACCAAAGTCAGTGAATGGCTCTTCTTGATCAACCATCACTGCTTTACCCTTTCGCTTCCTCTGAGCCTCCTCATCAGTCACCATTGGATCAATCTCTTCTTCAGCACGGGGTGACTGTTGTGTCGTCTCATTACCTCCTTTCTCCCCCTTAGGTGAGTTATCCGGAACATCACCTTGGGCACCCGATCCACCAGCACTGGAACCAAAACCAGAAGGTCCAGAAGTCGGTCCAGCAGCACCACCTGCACCATCAGCATCCGGGGGAGGTTGATTGAAATGGTCATCGAAGCACTCCGGGGGAACTAAGTGTCGAACTGCATACATCATACGACTGACTTCTGTTGCCAGTGTATGCAGAACGCTCTCCACACTCCCCATTCTTTCATACAGAGTGCTGCCCAAGACACCACCAGCATGGCCCAGGTCATTGACTTTGTCCGTCATATCTTTTAAAGCTTCAGCTTGACCTGCCATTCGTGCTGCGTAGTCATCAAGAGCCCTCTTGTGATCTCCAACATTAAGCCCTAACTGCCCCATAGACTGCCCAAACTGCTGTATATGATTTTCCACCATGGACATACGTGTTTCAAGAATTGGAAGAACCAGGGACGGTGTTTGGCTTAGGTTTTCTCGCTCTAAGAATCGTTCTGTTTGTGTTTGACGCTCAGTTTCGGGCCTTAAAAATGAAGGTCCCTCACTCCCTAAACGCTCACACTCACTCCCTGTCTCACGCTCGTGTATGTCTTCAATAATAGCACTCAGATTCAAAGCAGTACCTGCAGAAACTGGATAAGAAAAATGAGGAACAGTTATGGGATCAATGTGGCCTGTTTTGTCCTGAGGTGGAATCTCAGGCTGAGAGGCTGCAGAGTGTTCAAGTACAACAGTAGAACCGATCCTCTCTGCAGCATCAGGACGTACCGGTGAAGGTACTTTCGAAGCTCGTAAAACTTCCGGCCTAACTGAAGGAACAGGCTCTTCAGAAGACACTGAATCCTCAGCAACCATCCTAGGTGTTGACTGTGCAAGGGGAGAACCACTCTCGTGAGGTGGAGTGGTTGTGATAGACACGCTAGGGATGGACTGGGCTTTTGAAGTAACAGCTTGTGAAAATTTGGCTCGCTTCCTTAAAACTGGCTGCACTTCAGGGTCACTCTCATCAGTACTGTCACCTAATTGTAAAGGTGCCGGCCTTTTAACTCCCGTTAACAGGGGTGATAGTGAAGAAGTTAGAGAAGCAGACGCAGAAATATGGCTATCACCCTGGGATAGATCCTGCGGGTTAGCAGAATCTTGGGCCACGGAATCAGAATTAGAGGAAGAAGGAGTGTTAGGTTCTAAGAAAGTACCTCCTTCATTACCTTGGCCAACAGAGGAATCAGAAGCAGCATGTGTTGTCTTAGGAGACGGTTGCTGTTCCCTTTGCCTGGCTGTGAAGTGACTGAGAGATTGGCCCTCATCTTGTTCGTCATCAATATGCTCATCAGGGATCCCTTGAAATGCTTCATTGTGGGCAGATGGATTCTGAGCATGTGATGAGAGTTGAGACGTCCCCGCTAAAGTAGTTACACCTGCATCAAAAGAAAGCCACACTTGAATGTTCTCAGGAATAGACATAGGTTTACCCTGGTGTTTATCCTGGTTAGCGATAGTGGTTAGTGACTTAGTGCCCATGCCTAGAGGTGCAGAGGTGGGACTTCGAACAAATGCCTGCCTAAGTGATAAAGCATTTGAAGGCACGAGATGATTGATTAGCATTTGTAAGAAACGAGGATACCAGCAGACAATATCATTGTGTGAAATGTCTCTGGTTTCAGGTGATCCCATTGTAGCCACTAATTCGGAAAGAACAAGCCTGCCATAATTAATGTTTAGTTCCTGGGCTAGGGAAACACCAAAAATTTGCATGGGAATGGAAATTTGATGAAAATCTCTTTCTCGTGCCCGAAAGCATCTAGTAATGGCCTCGAAAAAGTAATTCCATTCCACATGAAAAAATTGTTTTTGAATATTTGAAGTGGATAGTCGTCCAGGGGGAGGATAACATCCAATTGCTTCAAAAAAATTCTGGCGCTCAGCCGCTGTAGGTTCAGGGTCATAAGAATCCTTGACTGGAAAACCAAGAACTGTATTAAAAATAGCCTCTGTAACCTCAAAATTTTGACCCTCCAAGGTAAAAGTAAAACCGTAGGGGGTCGATTTACTCCCAAAAGGTACTGCACTAGTCCATAACTGCTGCAAAGCATCATGGACCAGTGTAGGTTTTGCAGTAAAAGCAGTGCTAGCTTTGGAGTACAAATTAAGATATCGTACCCAAAACTTGAAACGCGGGAGTTGATCACCAATTTCAGTCGGAATATTATAATAATTATGTTTTGCAAGAGAAAATTGGTGAGTCATTTTGTTTTTGTTTATAAAAAAAATCGTGTTAATCCCTTTTAATTTAGAAAACAACTAAGATGTTGTACTGAAAATTAAACTACGGAATTAAACAAGAATCAGTAACAAGCTACTGTGAAAACAAAATCTGCAGTAAAAAATATGTATGTGAGAGATGTGTGCAGTTCGTGTGTATGTATGTATCTGTGAAGATGAACGGTCACGATGTTAAACACAAAACTACGCACAATATAAACGGTTAAACGTGATGCAGATAGTAAAATCAAGAAACAAAATGGACAGTAGTTCGTTATATGGAAGAGATTCAACCACAACTATGAACAGTCGTGGGTGGGAGGGAGGGCTGCTGTAAAAATTAGGTTGTAAAACAATTAGGTAAAAGTGAAAGTAAAATCGGGTTAATGTTGTATATATAGGCAATAGAGAGAAATGACAAAAATATCCCTGTGAAAATGAAAAAAACTTAAGTACGCACAGGGTAATCTAAGTCGAACTCTATGTCGAACTTCTAAGTCGAACTTCTATGTCGAACTCTATCTCGAACATCAAGTCGAAATTCGAGATAAGTTTCGACATAGAGGCTAACTCGAATTAAATTCACTTAAACAATTTTAAACAGCATTAAACCTCTCAGGAAGGACCCATCTCGAACTTCAAGTCGAAATTCGAGATAAGTTTCGAGATGGACTCCAAGTCGAACTTCAAGTCGAATTGCGAGATGAATTTCGAGATAGACTCTAAGTCGAACTTCAAGTCGAATTTCGAGATGAATTTCGAGATAAACTCTAAGTCGAACTTCAAGTCGAATTGCGAGATGAATTTCGAGATAGACTCTAAGTCGAACTTCAAGTCGAATTTCGAGATGAATTTCGAGATAGACTCTAAGTCGAACTTCAAGTCGAATTATCTAAGTCGAACTTCAAGTCGAATTTCGAGATGAATTTCGAGATAGACTCTAAGTCGAACTTCAAGTCGAATTGCGAGATGAATTTCGAGATAGATGCTAACTCGAATATTTTCCCAGACTTAGAAAATTCAAATCTCTTACACCTGGAACTCTATCTCGAACTGTAAGTCGAATTTCGAGATAAAGTTCGAGATAGACACTAAGTCGAAAAATTTACCAGACTTAGAATTTTTAAAACTTCACTCCTGGAAGCTCAAAGTCGAAATTCAAGCCGAATTTCGAGATGAGTTTCGAGATAGACTCTATCTCGAAATTTTGAAGGTACTTAGTAAAATTTGGCAATTGTTCTGGAAAATCAATAATTAAATTTTGCCAAATTAAAATAAATACCAATTCAAGGATTTTTAATAAAAACCATTAAAAGGGACATTCCTTGACAATTCTAAGGCTTTAAATTATATAAAAATTACATGAAAAACATAGAAAAATTCATTTAAAATCATGATAAATTTAGAGATCCATGAATTTAACTCCCCCTATGTTCATGCAATTAATGAGCATAAATTCAAAGTTTTGATCAATAATTTCAATTAATGCACAGTGAATTTATGAAAAATAACACAACATACACCATATAATAATCATTAATTAAACATCTTAAAGTCTAAGTTCAAAATGATTAAATGGCATGCAGAAGTGATATTTTGAGCAATTTTAAAGATTATTTACACATGTTTTCAACTAGGCAATTAACAAGAAAAACAAACATATGTAAATGATCAAAAACTTGGATTTTACAGATAGGAGGATTTACTAACTTGTGTTAAGCATCCCCAATTCACCAACCAACCTATTGAATGTTACTTCATCAAGAGGCTTGGTGAATATATCTGCAATTTGTTGCATTGTGGGTACAAAATGTAACTCCACAGTCCCCTCCTCGACATGTTCTCTGATGAAATGATACCTGATGTCTATGTGCTTGGTTCTGGAGTGATCTACAGGATTGTTGGTCATGGCAATGGCACTAGTGTTATCACACATGATTGGAATCTTTGTATGTTCCATGCCATAATCTTTCAATTGGTTCCTCATCCACAGTATTTGAGCTACACAGCTTCCAGCAGCAATGTACTCAGTTTAGCAGTAGAAGTAGATACTGTATGTTGCTTTTTACTTTGCCAGGACACCAATCTTCTGCCTAGGAATTGACAAGTACCAGATGTGCTTTTCCTATCGATCCTGCAACCTGCATAGTCTGAATCCGAATAGCCTATTAGATTAAGACCTGTATCTCTTGGGTACCAAATCCCTAGATTTGGTGTTCCCTTGAGATACTTAAAGATTCGTTTGACAGCTATGAGATGTGACTCTCTAGGATCCACTTGGAACCTTGCACACAAACACGTTGCGAACATGATATCGGGTCTACTTGCAGTTAAATAGAGAAGTGAGCCAATCATACCTCGATAGCTTGTGATGTCAACTGGTTTACCTGATTTGTCTTCATCAAGCTTCGTGGCTGTTGGCATGGGAGTTTTAGCTGCTGATGCATCTTCAAGATTGTACTTCTTGAGTAAATCTTTGATGTACTTGGATTGACAGATAAAGATTCCTTCTTTTCTTTGACTGATCTGTAATCCAAGGAAGAAAGACAGCTCCCCCATCATGCTCATCTCATATTTATCCTGCATTAACTTGGCAAATTTCTCGCACAAGCGCTCATTAGATGACCCAAAAATAATATCGTCCACATACACTTGAACAAGTATCAAATCATCCTTTACATTTTTGTAGAACAATGTTTTATCAATTACTCCCCTAATAAAACCATTTTCAATTAAGAACAAGGATAGGGTTTCATACCATCGTCTTGGGGATTGCTTGAGGCCATAGACAGCTTTGAAGAGAAGAAACACAAAATCTTCAAGTTCTGGATCAATGAAGCCAGGTGGCTGTTCCAGATACACTTCTTCTTCTAGCTCTCCATTCAGGAAGGCACTTTTCACATCCATCTGAAAAACCTTGAAATTCTTGTGTGCTGAAAAGGCCAAGAACATCCTGACTGCCTCAAGTCTTGCAACTGGAGCGTAGGTTTCATCATAATCAATTCCCTCTCGTTGAGAGTAACCTTTTGCTACCAAACGAGCCTTGTTTCGTGTTACAAGTCCGTTTTCGTCCAGTTTATTTCTGTATACCCACTTAGTTCCAATTACTGATCTGTTCTTTGGTCGGGGTACCAGCTTCCAAACTTTCTGCCTTTCAAACTGATTGAGCTCCTCTTGCATTGCAATCACCCAATCAGCATCACCAAGAGCTTCTTCTATTTCTTTAGGTTCTAGTTTGGACAAGAACCCAGAGTACAAGCAGATATTTGCCATGTTAGCTCTTGTAGATCTTCTAGTAATTACACCAGCATCTGGATCACCAATAATTAATTCAAACGGATGGTCTCTACTCCATACCCGTTCTCTTGGTAATTGTCTTGATGATTCAGCTTGACTTTCTGAATTGTTGTGCTGACTACTTATGTTGTTTCTACTAACTCCCCCTGAGTTAGTACCAGCTCCTACAGAACTAGTGTCATTTCTCCTCGAGTCTTGATCACCTGTTCTTGAGCTGCTATTTACTCCCCCTGAGTTGTTGCCAGAACGTGCGGAAGAAGTTTCTTCTGATCTCGTAGAATTCGATTGTCCACTAGACTCAGGTATAGCTTCACGATCACTTGGTATATTTGAAGTAACAACCAACTCAGGTTCATCCTCAATTTCATCCAAGTCCAGATTATGAAATTTTAGGGACTCAGGTTCACTATTATCTTTAGAAATTGATGGGAGTTTGGTATCGTCGAATCTGACATTGTAGCTTTCAATCACTTTCCGTTCATTCACCAAGAATACCCGATAAGCTGCCACCGTATTTGTAGAATAACCAACAAATATCCCTTCACGCGCTTTTGCTTCAAATTTGCCTAGATTTTCATCATCTATAAGTACATAGCATTTAGCTCCAAAGACATGAAAGTATTTGATTGTTGGTCTTCTGTTATTCATTAGTTCACATGGTGTCTTTTCTTTATCTTTTATGATCAAGGTTCTATTCTGAGTGTAACACACTGTACTCACTGCCTCGGCCCAAAAGTATAGAGGAAGTTTCGATTCATACAACAAAGTTCTTGCTGCTTCGACCAATGTTCTGTTCTTCCTTTCAACTACTCCATTCTGTTGTGGAGTTCTCGGGGCTGAGTACTGATGACGTATTCCTTTAGAAACACAGAAGTCATTCAATATTGCATTTTTAAATTCTGTGCCGTTGTCTGATCTTATCGTCTTCACAGTGAGTGTTGATACATTCTCAATCTCAGTGATGTGATCAATGATTTGGAAAGGTACTTCGTCTTTTGTCATTACAAACAATACCCATGTATATTTTGAGAAGTCATCCACGATTACCAAAGCATATCTTTTCCTAGACAATGATAGGACATTCACTGGGCCAAATAAATCCATATGAAGGAGTTGCAGAGGCTCAGTGACACTAGAAATTTCTTTACTCTTGTGCGATGCTCGCTTTGACTTTCCCATTTCACAGGCTTCACAGAGTCCTTTAGGAGCAAACTCCATTTGAGGTAGATCTTTCACCAGTTCTCGCCTTGCGAGAGCATTCATCGTTTTGAAGTTCAAGTGAGACAGCTTCTTATGCCATAGCCAGCTTTCATCATCTGACGCTTTGCTATAGAAACAGGTCACTTCATTCTGGTTTGCCGAATCCATATCAGCAACAAAAAGATCTGCCTTTCGAACTCCTCTCAAAGCCAACGAACCTTCCTTAATGTGAGTGATTGATACACCTCTCTTGTTGAATATAACTTCATATCCTTTGTCACAAAATTGACTGATACTCAACAGATTGTGTTTTAGTCCCTCAACATAGGAAACATCTTCAATGATGACATTACCAGACTTCAGTTTGCCATATCCCTTTGTCACACCAATGCTGTCATCTCCAAAGGTAACATAAGGGCCAGCCTTCATAACCAACTCTGCAAGCAGGGACTTGTTTCCTGTCATATGCCTCGATGCTCCACTGTCTAGCACCCATATAACTTTATTCCTTTTTCACTTAATGCCCTGCAATGACAGATTGATTAGGCGTTCTTCGGAACCCATGTTTGATTGGGCCCGGCTTTTCTATAAGATCGAGAATTATCAGTTTTAACAACAGTAGATGCACCTACTTTAACATTACTCGAGCTTTCGACTTCGTCTTTTCCTCTTTCAGACTTGACAATTTTGTTAGTCTTAGGAGAAGGTTTGTCACTCCTAACTTTAGGAGGACTGGCAGTCTTAGCTCTAACATGCTTCTTTTTGACATTAGAACTAGCAGTAGAATTTTGACATGATTGGCTAGTTGCATTCATCAAGTTTACAAATGTTTGCATGACGTTAAAAGTGCATGGCATACAATTAGGTTGACCACATTGTGCATGGTTCATATGCATGTTATTCATTGTGTGTGGTACAGGTATGGCATGAGTAATAGGAATATTCATGTTAGATTTGCATGCGTAAGAAAGATGTTCAGTAGATTTACAATGATAGCACTCTTTCTTAACACGTTCTGCCTTAACCTCTTTTATGCCTTTTTCCTTTTTCTGTTGTTTAACAACCTTAGCTCCTAATCCTTGTCTAGATTCTTCTCTAGTGGATTTGATTTTAACTGATTTAATAGGAGTTACAGGTTGTTCTTTCTTTCGATCTTCCATCTCTATCTCATATCTAACTAATAATTCAGTCTCTTCTTCTACTTGAGGAACGAAGTGTTTAAAGATGGGTTTGACAGCTGATTTAAGAAAAGTAGGTATTTCAGTCTTGGTCTTACTGGAACTAATGTCTACAGGTCTTTTCCCTTCTTTCTTAGATAAGTTAGAATAATCAAGACCTACACCAACTCCAGTTATCTTCTTAAATGTGTCACTGTCAACATTCACCTTACTAGCAGCTAGTTTATAAGCTTCGCATTTTGTTTCTAACTCAGCTAGTTTATTCCTAAGACATGCTTCTATTTCATCTTTAAGGCTAAGCTTGTGTTCCAAAGATTTAATAGAGTCTCTTAGGGAAGTATCTACAGTGCAAACAGCCTCTAACTCTTCCACTTTTGCCTCAAGCATTCTGCATTTGGCAACAAGTGTTTTCTGTTCCTTTTGAGAAGTGTTTAGGCTTTTGCACAACATATAGATCTCTTCGCTAAGAGCCCCGTTCTGCACCTTATAATCATCAATAGACATTTCTTCCTTAAGGGTTAGAACTGGTACCTCTGGTTCCTCTGATGTCTCAGCCATGAGGGCAAAGTTTGCATGAATAACTTCTTCCTCGTCTGAATCATCCCAAGCTCTACCTTCTGTTACAACTAAAGCTCTTTTTCCATGTCTTTCCTTCACCAGGGCTTCATACTTGCTTTTGAGGGCTTCATAACTTTCTTTTGGATAAGTCTGTTTCGGCTTCTTGCAGTCCGTAGCAAAATGTCCAGCTTCACCACAGTTATAGCATTTGAACTTCATTTTGAAATCCAAAGGAGATTTGTAGCTAGAACTCTTGCCTTTTCCTTTGTAACCTGAAGAACTACCACCACCCCTTGTAACCCGATAGAAAGATGAAGATTTTCTCTGTGGTCGGTTACTCTTTTTGAATCTGATATTGCTGAACTTCCTCGCCATGTATGCCACGACACTATCATCCATGTTGTCCAGCTCTTCTTGGGTGAAGTAGTCATCATCACTATTTGAGGTGCATTCATCATCATTATCAACTTGATGAGATGCAGGTGATGATCTAGGTTTTTCTGCAACCATTGCCTTCTTAGACTCTTCCTCATCAGCAACCAATCCTGATGCCACTTCTTTTCCTCTTGAATCATTGTCCCATGCTTGATCTTGAAGGGTCTCCAGCTCATAGGTCTTTAGAATTCCATAATACTCTTCCAGAGAAGTTATATGCAAATCTCTGGTTTCTCTTACAGCGTAGACTCTATGTTCAATGCTTTTTGGCTGGTTCCTTAGATATCTCGTGTTGACTTCAATCATGGGGAGAGTTATACCTCTCAGATTCAAATCCAACACCAACTGACTGAATCTTAGATAGACATCTGTTATGCTTTCTCCTTTTCTTATCCTGAAAGTGTCATACTCCATCTTGAGTATGAGTGTCTTGTTACTTCTAACCTCAGCTGTACCTTCCATGACGACCTCTATCTTATCCCAGATCTTCTTGGCTGTAGTTAGTCCTTTAACTACATTAAACATTTCGTGATCGAGGGATTCCACCAATGTTTGTCGAACGGATGTATCAAAGGCTATCTGCTCCTTATCGGCATCTGAAAAGTCCGCTGCCTTTTTAGGCTCAGACCGCTGTGGTACAACCACATCTCCTTCCATATGCTCAGGAACAACCACCATTGGAACAAATTTACCTTTGTCAAGGACTTCCAAGTATTCAGGGTTAATGGACTCAAGGTATAATTTCATTCTCAACACCCATTCTTCATAGTGATCTCGGTCGAACATTGGAATTTTGAATTGATTTTTAGGTGCCATCTTAATATAGATTTAAAGTAGAGATAATAAACTTTTCTTATTACTTGAGTAGTAATTAAAAGAAAATTGAATTATCTCAAAATAAATCAAAGTTCAAAAACTGGTCAAAAAAAATCTAAGTACACAAGACTAGGCTAAGTCGAAATTTCTATGTGGAACTTTTGCTAAGTCGAAATTTCACCAAGTAGAAATTTGCTCAAGTCGAAATTTCTAAGTAGAAATTCTGAAGTAGATATTCTATGTAGAACTTTTGCCTTGGAGAAAAAAAATTGCTGCAGGTCACTTTCACACTTTTTGACTTTTATGACTTATCTCACCTAACTTCACCTAACACCCACGTGAAAGGTACAGAGTCTTCTGACAATTCTTTTTATGCTGTGAGTATTTTGTCCAATCAAAAGCCAATAACACCTTTTTCACTTTTTGTCTTTTTGAAAAGGAGATCTAAAGTTGCTGGTTTTGTCTTCTTTACCAAGAACAGTGATGAACATGTGAAGAACACCACAAACCAAAGTACCCAGATTAATTCACCAAAATTATCTAAAATCCACCCAAGCTAAATAATAACACCTGGAGTATTTAAATAATTTTTGGGATGAGTTTTCACCAAAAAAAATTAAGGCACACTTTTCAAGAAAAACTCGAAAATTAGATTTGGAAGAGAAAACTCATTAATCTTCTACCAAACACAAGGATCTATGTTTTGTTTGTCAAACATAAAGCTCTGATACCAATTGTTAGGTCCAAATGTGTTGTAGAGGGGGGGGGTGAATACAACTTTTCGAATCAATGAAGCAATAAATACTATGTAATAAATGAACACAATGATTCAAGGAATATATGTCTTATATATAACTTGAAAGGGTTGCTACAACATTCATTACAATAGTACAACAGAAGTAAAGAGGGTAGTAAATGATACTAAGCTCTGTGAATATACTCTCTCTTTATTACAAGTGTTTCTCTCGAATATTGCTCTCTGTTAATAAGTTACACAAGTACTTCTATTTATACTACTTTGTAATCTATGACTTGTAGTCTTCAAAAGATAAGATATGAGTGGCCCAATGTTGTCCACGTGAATCTTATCTTGTCTTGAAAGCTTGGAAATCTGCCACCAGGATGATGCCATGTGTCATGTTGAAACTGTCCTCTATGTAGAATTTCTACATAGGAAATTCTACTTGGCTCTATCTCGAATTCTAAGTAGAATTTCTACATAGGAATTTCTACTTAGGAATTTCTACATAGAAAATTCGAGATAGCCTTCTTCCTGAGTACTTAGAAAATATTTTCACCTCCAGAATTTCTACATAGGAAATTCGACTTAGGAATTTCGACATAGGAAATTCGAGATAGCTTCCTGAGTTGAGTACTTAGAAAATATTTCCAACTCCAGAATTTCTACTTGGCTCTAAGTAGAAACTTATCCAGAATTTCTAGATAGGAATTTCTACATAGGTTCCCTTGTAAGTACTTAGAGAAATTCTGGGCTTCAACTTGAAACTTCAATGCAACATCTTGAACTTGTGATTTCTTCATGTCTTCTATTTTCTTCAACAAGCTCTTGAACTTGGAACTCTACTACTGACATGAACTTGCTACCAATGTCCTGACACTTGATACACTGGTCTGGTTCATAAGTGACTAGTCTTGATAGGTTTCTTGCTTCTGAATAGATTACCATGTTCAATTAGAAATGTGGCTTTCCAACAATTGCTTTCCTTCTTTTTCACTTGAAATCAATTAGTCTTATTGATACTGATAGTTATGATCTTGATCCTTTGAGTTACAAATCACTGGGGCATGAACAACTTTAACTTGAACTTCTTCCAATGATTTCTTCTTTGTTTGATCATATTTACCATGTTGAACTGTATCAATTACTTTGTCTTCATTTGTATTGATTTCTTTGTGACTTCTTATTCTTGATTGTCTTCGGGTTAAGTATCTTTTCTTTAGTTGAGTTACATAAATTATAGTGTTACAAGTTTAAACACTCTGCCTTTCAGAATCATATGACGAACTCAAGCAAAAGTATGATGCACTGGTGAAGAAGCATCAGGGCAGAGCTTATATAGCCGAGGGAAAGAGCTGAGATAATTCAGACAACGATGAAGAAGAAACATATGGAAATGTTGCACTAATGGCAGACTCTTCAGAGGCATCACCTCAGTCATCGAAGGTATCATTTCTTTCCATAGTTGACATGTCTAATTCTGATTATAAGAAAACTGTAAAAGATCTTAGTGTAGAAATATTTAACATACACACAAGCATGCTAGCATCTGAAGAAGAAAATGTTAAACTAGTTCTAAAGAATAAAATGCTAGAAGCTAGAAATAAAGAACTAGAGATTGCATGTGTTAATTTAGAAGATCTGAAACAGAAGATAGAATATCTCCAGAATAGAGACAAATGCAATCAAGAAGTAAAAACTGCACTTACGAATAAAATTTCTGAGTTAGAGTTAAAACTTCAGGCTTATAAGAAATTTGTTAATCTTGTTAAGGAGGCAATAGATAAACAGGTCATAGGTCAAAAAATTGGACTAGGATTTGACTATGATAAAAAGGCAGAAAAGAGATATGAGGACTCAATTGCTGAGGAAAGTCCTGTGAAGCAAGACATTCCACATGTATTAAAAAATGTCCCTAAGCCCCTATACAAGAAGTTTGTCATCGAACCCTTAGATGAAGAACATATATTAATGAAAGAAGAAATCCTTGCTAAGGATAAAAAGAAAGAGGAAGAATATAACAAGGAGTTGCCTAAGAAATCTGTAAAAATTGTAGAACCTAAGGAACAAATTAAAAGTGATTTAGGCAATAAGAATGAAAAAATGAAAGCTAATAGGAATGCAAGATAGGTGTTAATTAGAAAAATGATTATGCCTACTCTCCCAAAGCTATTAGAAAAGCTTGTAAAAATTGTAATTCAATTAGTCATCTTACGCATGCATGCAAAAAGATAAAAGTAGTAAAAATAGAAACTTCTAATATGTCTGCCATGTCTATCCCTCATCAACCATGTGGTAAAGTAGGATGCATGACATGTGCTTTCAACATCATGTCTGCATATATAAACTTGATGAATGCATCATCTATTACCTGCATTAATACAGATATGAACATGAATTAAAAGCATGTTAGGGCAAAGACTGCTAGTCCTCCTAAGTCTAGGAAGGATGCCCTCGTCCCTAAGCCTAAAGACACACCTGTCAAGGCTAAACCAAAGGGCAAAGGCATAGTCGATGAGAAAGACAAGGACCGGAAAATTTCTGCAGCTAAATTTGTTTACTTATCTAAGCCTCTTAGACCCAATCAAATTTGGGTGCCAAAGAAGAAGTAATCAATCTATGGTTGCAGGGCATAGCAAAGAACAAGCGTGTCATGTGGATTCTCGACAGCGGCTGTTCTAGGCATATGACTGGTGATAAAGCCCTGCTATCAGATGTGATTGAGAAAGCTGGCCCGATAGTGACCTTTGGAGATAACAACAAGGGATTCACAATGGGATATGGCAATCTGGAAATTGAAAATGTTATCATAGAAAATATCTCTCTTGTGGATGGATTAAAGCACAACATTCTAAGTATCAGTCAGTTCACTGACAAGGGCTACAAAGTAACTTTCGAAAAGGAAAGATGTGCTATCCAAAATAGGAAAGATATGAAGCTTGCTCTTCAAGGAGTGAGAAAGGGGAATCTCTTTATAGCTGACTTATTCTCTGCAAGCAAAGGTGAAGTTCAATGTTTTTACAGCAAAGCTTCAAAAGAGGACAGTTGGTTATGGCATAAGAAACTTTCACACCTGAACTTCAAGGCAATGAATTCTTTAGTTAAGAGGGAATTGGTTAGAGGTTTACCTGAGATGGAATTATGTCAAGAAAGTTTATGTGAAGCATGTGAAAAAGGGAAGTCAAAGAAAGCATTTCACCGAAGCAAAGATTCATCAGACATTACTAAACTACTGCAACTTCTGCATATGGATTTATTTGGTCCAGTCAACGTCATGTCTATGTCAAGGAAGAGAAATGTACTAGTAATTGTAAATGACTACTCTAAGTACACGTGGGTGTTATTTCTAGACTCAAAGGATGAAACCCCTCAAACAATCATTGATCACATAAAGAAGATAGAGTTAGAAGCTGATTTGCTTGTCAGGAAAGTAAGGTCTGACAATGGAACAGAATTCAGGAATGTAACCCTGAATGATTTTTGTATTGAGAAAGGGATATCAAGACAATATTCAGCGCCCAGAACTCCATAACAAAATGGTGTAGTAGAAAGGAAGAATAGAACTCTAGTTGAAGCAGCAAGAACAATGATGAATGAAGCTAAGTTACCTCTATACTTTTGGGCTGAAGCAGTCAACATAACTTGCTATACTCAGAACCGTACCCTGGTTAATAAAATCATGACAAGACTCCATACGAGCTGATGGCAAACAAGAAACCAACACTGAAATACTTTTATGTGTTTGGAACAAAGTGCTTTATACTAAAAGATGATGAGCATCTAGGAAAGTTTTAATCCAAGGCTCATGAAGGCATATTTCTTGGCTACTCTACGGAATCTAAGGCATACAGGGTTTATGTGATTGAACACAAAAAGGTCATTGAAAGCATGAATGTAACTTTCGATGATCTCAAGCTCCCAAGTCTGCAAAGAACATATAGCACTGAAACTCTGCAGTTTGAAAATATGAACTCAAATGAAGGTGAAATAGAACCTGAAGCTGCGATAGAAAATCAAGCACCAAATGAGAATAACAACAGTGATGATTCTAACCCTAGTAGGAGAAACAGTGAAAGATTCACATAAACTACTAGTAGTGGCAAAAAATCTCATTCTCAACCAAGCAGTAGCTTAGGGGGAGCAAATGAAGGATCTACTAACAGGACTCAGCACTTTAATGATAATCAAGTTGAATCATCTAGGGCAAATCTACCTAGGCATAGATTGTGGAGTAAAGATCACCCCTTTGAGTTGATACTAGGAGATCCATATGCTGGAGTTTAAACAAGACATGCTTCATAGAATGAATGTTTATTCCCTGGTTTTCTCTGTGAGATAGAGCCAAAGAAAGTTGAAGAAGCACTAGAAGATCCTGATTGGGTTATTTCTATGCAAGAAGAACTCAATCAATTCGACAGACAAAAAGTCTGGAAACTGGTACCCAGGCCAAAAAACAAGTCTATTATTGGCACAAAGTGGGTATTCAGAAATAAACTGGAAGAAGGTGGTATTGTTATGGGGAATAAAGCCAGACTGGTTGCTAAAGATTATTCCCAAGAAGAAGGAATAGATTATGATGAAACATATGCACCAGTGGTAAGGCTTGAAGCTATCAAGATGTTTCTGGCATTCGCAGCACATTCCGACTTTAAAGTATATCAAATGGATGTGAAGAGTGCATTCCTGAAAGGAGAGCTTGAAGAAGAAGTGTATGTGGAACAATCCCCAGGGTTTGAAGATTCAGAATTTACAGATTTTGTATACTTTGTCTTCAAGGCACTCTATGGCTTAAAGCAAGAACCTCAGACATGGTATGACACTCTATCTTTATTCTTACTTGAAAATGGTTTCACTAGAGGTGTCATAAATAAGACTCTATTTCATAAAATGCATAAAAATGACATGATATTAGTACAGGTATATGTGAATGACATTATATTTGGTTCTACTAATGATCAGTTGTGTAGTAGATTCGCTAAGTTAATGCAAAGTAGGTATGAAATGAGCATGATGGGTGAGCTGAATTACTTCTTTAGACTCTAAGTAAGCCAAAGGAAAGATGAAATCTTCATCTGCCGGACCAAGTACATCAAAGATCTATTAAAGAAGTATGGTCTTGAAGATACATCATCAGCCAAAACCCCTATGGCAACTGCCACTAAGCTTGATAAACACGAACCTGGTAAGAGGGTAGACATCACAAGCTACAGAAGTATGATCGGCTCATTATTTACTTAACTGCAAGTAGGCCAGATATTATGTTTGCTACATGCTTGTGTGCTAGGTTTCAGTCTGACCCTAAAGAATCACATCTTATAACTGTTAAACGTATTTTTAGGTATCTTAAGGGAAGTCTGAATCTTGGAATTTGGTACCCTAAAGATACAGGTTTTGACCTTGTTGGTTATACAGATTCTGATTATGCAGGTTGTAGGATTAATCGAAAGTGTACATCAGGGAGTTGTCAATTCCTTGGTAGAAGATTGGTGTCCTAGTATAGCAAGAAGCAGCACTCTGTTGCAATGTCAATAGCTGAAGCTGAATATGTTGCTGCTAGAAGCTGCTATGCACAAATATTGTGGATAAAGAACCAACTTTAAGACTATGGACTATTGCTGAGCAAAATTCCAATATTCTGTGACAACACAAGTGCCATAGCCATCACAAACAATCCTGTTCAACACTCAAGAACCAAGCACATTGATATCATGTATCATTTCATAAGAGAGCATGTCATGAATGATAATGTAGAGTTAAATTTTGTACCTACAGAGCAGCAAATTGCAGACATCTTCACTAAATCACTGGATGAAATCATTTTCACTAGACTGGTTTGTGAACATGGGATGTTAAATTCTACTAATTAATTAGTTAGTAATCTATAACTGAAATTTGAAGCTAATAAATTCACTAGTTAATGAATTTCAATATTTTTAGGACCTGTGAATTTATTTACCAAATTATTTTCCAGTTATTAAGATTAAATATTAGATAAATACCTTGTGCATGCCTGTTAATTTTATTAATCTGGTATTTATTTAATTTTGATCTAAGAACATATTTAAGTGCTTGTATTTAATTGATAAATTCTTGGCACTTATATATTTAAATATTATTTTAAATAGAAATGATAAATATTTATATCTATTCTCATATTTAAAATAAAAGTAAAATAATAATAAGCATAATTTATTTATTTTGATAATTTTAACAGCTAATGTTAGTGTTATTATTAATGAATATTTTGTGAGTTTTAATAATTATTGACCTTATTGTTGTTAATATTTTAAAGGCGATAATTGTTAATATTAAAATGTAGCATAAATTATAAATATTTATAATTATAACAATTTATTGTTATTCTTATAAATTATCAATAATTTGTGATATATTTGTATTAGTGAATAATTACTATATTGTTAATTTATTTCGAATTATTCACACATATATTAATATATTTTAGTAACAAAATTTTGTGGAACAACAAAATTCACCAAGTGATTTTTTTTGCGTCAGGAGTTTTTGTTGCGCACATACAGTGGTTACATTGTAAAGTCGTAATGAAATACTTGAACAAGATTTTGATTAGTTTTGTTGCGCTTCATGTAGTTTGTGGCGCCATAACAGTGCTATCATTGTGTAGGCGCAACAAAACTTGTTCAATAACTTTTGTTGTGCCATAAGGTTTTGTGGTACCTTATACAGTGTGAGCACTGTATAGGCGCAACAAACTGCCTTAGAAATATTTTCTTTCTTTCTTTGCGCCTATATATATCTGTATTGTTTTGCTGTGATTTTTATATACTTACACAGCTGAACCACCATTGTTGGCATAAGAAAAGTTCGAGATCTAGAATTTTAAATCGACCATAACTTGATCATTTCTTGACCAAATTTTAATCTGAGACTAGTTTTGTGAAACCCATTCACTGACTTGTATTTTGCAACTGTCATATCTTAATTTTGGCGTAGGTTTGCAAAATCTCTGTTCTTGAACAATTCGAGTTATATATTAGAATTTGTTGAAAATTTAGTCGATTAAAATTTAAAATAAAATCAAAAGTGTGATTAAAATTACTAGGGGTTCTTCATATTTTAATTTCACGACAATCCAAGTAATTTTATAATTAGGGTTTGGTTCATAATTTACTAAATTAATTCAACATTAATTAGTAATTTTAATATGTAAAAATTACCTTTCACTTTAATTACTTTAATTAAATGGAAGGTTGTTTTAAGATTAAAAAGACTAATTATTTATCTATTTTAGTAGATGACTGGACTGAAGGAGGTGAGTTAGGCAAATGGGCCCAGTTTTTAAATAAAAATTCAATAGTCTAATATGCACTAACCACTGTTGTGCCTTTAAATAGAAATCTTCTGAGACAGGTGTACAGGTCTTCTAAAGACACATCTACAGATGGGATCTCAGCTTTCACTTGCATAATCAAGCGATAAAAAGTGTGAATAATAGAAAATGACATCAATCGAGCACTTCATTTGCCGACTAAAAATTTTGAGGATGAACCATCTCCGACAGACCTAAACAACTTCTTCATGTTTCTGCACTACACAAGGGAAAACAACAATCTCCCGAAGAAGATCTACAAGCATCATCTACCCAAGGAGTGGAATCTATTTTTCAGTATCTTGTCTCATGGCTTTGCACCAAAGACAGGTGGCTTCCATGGGATAACTCAATTCAACAAGGTGATTGAGGCAGTGGCTTCAGAAGTCAGAATTAATTTTTAAAGGTTGATCATGGCGGAGATCCTAAAGAAGCAAGTAAAAATGAAAAGCTTTTGTCTATATCAAAATTTTTTGCAATTGGTGTTGAACCAAGTACTGAATGCTGATCAACTCCAATAGTTTCATAATAGTCTATTGGAAGAGTCACCCTCTCTACAGTTCAAAACAATCTTGTTGATATAGAATGAGGTTGTCTACCCAAACAGGTATACTCCTGCTCCAATGACTGAGTCCATTCGAAATTACTTTGCTCTTCTTAGACAGGCGGAAGAAGAATCTGAAGAAGAAGAAGTAGATGAAGAAGAAGAGAATCATGTATCTGAAACTGATGAATCAGCAAATAAAGATTCAGAAGAACAATCGTCTCAAAAGGAGACTGAAGCTGAAACATCAGATGACTCTGGAAGAAAAGAAGCAACTTAAGAAGAAGAACATGAAATTGAACAAGAAGATAAGATCATGGATGAAGCTGGTTCTGAGAATGAACAAAAACCAGTTCTAGAAGAAGAATTTGAAAGGCAAAGCCCTGAAAATCCAACACAAGAGATAGCTATTGAGAATATAGTGGAAGAGACTCAGACTACAAATGTGTACATCCCAAATCTATCCAATGAACAAATGGAAGAAGGTACACTTCTGGATTTTGACTTTTCTACTTTCCTTCAAGATGAATTTGTCACTATATTTACCTCTATGCCTCAAACGGCAATGCACACACTTGAGCCCTCAGTGGCCTTCGAAGCTGGCAATGAACTTGACGACCAACCAGTTCTAACCACTGCCAGAGATCAACAAACATTCCTTGTATCTCTTCAAACAAGAAAAAGAACCTTTGGTATAGATGATAGGAGTGAGTCCTTACCGTATCAGAATTTTTTTGAAATATTCCCTACAGCTCTGCCTTCTCGAAAATGTCGAAAAATGAATTTTAAACCTAAGGCAACTGTGAGCCAGGAACCTGATTCTCCAATCTCTGAAACCTTTCTGTTTCTTCTTGATCTAAATTCTGAAATTGACAAAATCCTGAAAGGTACGAGAATAGAAACAGAGATGGACACACTATCAGCTAGTTCAGTAGCTAGTACTGTTTCGGTTAATTCAATTCAGAACCTGTCTTCACAGACAGTTGGGGGCATCACCGACTCTTACGAGCCACTCATTACATTGTCAAATGTGGTGACCCCCTGGATCTAATAACTCTAGATCCTAGTAAGAATGTCCCCCCCCCCCAATTGGGTGAAGCGGAAAGACAACTCTTCTTTAGAAGGGAAGAGGTCTTCATTCATGGAGTAACTGCATCAGCAACATCACCACTTCAAGTGGTATTGCCTTCACAGGTGTTGTGGGGTACCACAGGCTCTCAATTTTCAATTATTACATTGCCTGATGTGGTGACCCCCCTGGAGATTACAAATCCAGCTCCTTCAAATGAGGTCCTCCCCACCTTTTTAGGTCAGGCGGAGGAACAACACACCCATAGAAGGGACGTGGACTCTATACATAGAGTATCTGCTGCTTCAGTAGTAGAACCTATTTAGGGTGCCTCTGACCAGGTCTGGCTTTCAATAGCTTCAGTTGGCATCACGGATTCTTCAATATTGCCAATCATTACAGAATCCATAGTGGTGACCACACTGGGTCTAAACTCCCTAGTTCCTGAAAAAAGAGTTCTCCCCACCCACAGTGGTCCGGCGGAGAGGCAACCTACCCATAGAAGGGATAGAGATTTTATTGCAGGTACTTAAGATCTGGATGCTACAAATGAGATGATTGAAACAATCAACCTTAGTGATCTACAATTCCCTGACCTTGATCAGCCGAGTGTGAGTGTTAAGGGACGTGAACAAACAGTAACAGTGAGCGGTGAGACACCCACTGGCCAAATACACACCCCACACAATGCACACATAGCACACAACCAAAGGATTCTAAATCTGGAGGCCCAAGTCACTAAAATTCACTATTCTCTAAGGAAAATCTTGGAAGTGAAAGAGAAGCAGCGCAATGAAATGAAATAAATTAAAGATTTAGTCCAACAACTGATAGCTCAGAAAAATCATACTACTCATCAATCAACTTCAACAGCTTAGATAACTCCGGTCAAAAGGGAGGATAACACAACCGAGGGGGAGAGAAGAGAGCAAGAAAAAGTTGGAACATAAATGATCATGGAATACAAAGCTCAGGGGAAGATAGATATCTTTTACAGGCCTGGAGCGAGGCAACTGGAGGAAGGATAAATCTTTGAACCCTATGTGCCAATGGATATTCCAACTGAGAATGAAATAGACGAAACAACAAAGGCTGCAGGTATAGATATCGAGGAGGAATTTGCTGAAGAGTATGCTTTTGATAATGACCGTCTTCTAGTTGGTGTAGATGAAGTTGTTACTCAAAATATAGTTCAAGCTCAAGAGTTGATGAAAAGAAAGTGGAGAAGAGTTCAACACGCAATGGAAAGAAGAAATAGAATTAAGGACATTGAAGCTAAAGTTGGTCCTGAATGGGATGAAGCAAAGAGTCTGTTGGAGAAGAAAAAATTAACTCTGAGTCAGAAGAAAGACAGAGAAGTCCTTGACCTTTTCAGAACCATAAGGGAAAATTTTGAAGATGTTCATGAGTTCTATGATGTGCTATAAGATGAAATAACAAGCATGTCAATCAGTGCATTTAAATCCGCTTGGAAGATGTATATCAATTCAACAACACTAGGATCGAGGATATTGTCGACAAAGAGCTTCGAGAAAATGAATATAGTGGAGTTATATGTGCTAAAGAGGAAAGTCATCTTTGGGGGACACAAGTCGAATGAGATACTGAGAGATCTAATTGAAAAGAAGATTATTGTGATAGGTGTCGAAACATTTAAGAAGCCTCTGGTGGTCAAGTTCTATAAAGCAACAACTCTTCACAATCTAACTTTGTTCGATAAAGGTCTGGAGTCAAGCCAAGTGATGTTCTTGCAGTATGTAGAGGGTAGACTTAGAAGCAAGAAGAACAGAACTGAAGAAGATCTTCAGGCTGCTGAGTTAATCTATGCATTCAGGCTGAACAGAGCTATCAAAATATCTGGAAGATATCTAATGGAGACAACCAGATACTACCAGGATCCAGTGTATGTGAGAAAAGAGGATAGCACTGAAGAACTTGAAACCATTAAAGATTTTGAACCTTGCATTCAGACTGAGCGAAATGGAAAAAAGTACTTCTTGTTCAAGAAAAATGGAGTGGAAAAGAAAAAGGAACTATCAAAACTGAAAAGGAAAAATTCTGACATAATAAGAAAAGTCTTTTATAGGGTTAAAAGATCCACTATCAAATCAGACAAGAAGGCTTTGAGGATGATTCAAGATGTTCTAATGGAAAAATTGGCAGAAGAGTCTATGCATGACATTGACAGAGTGAAAGGCTTTCCAAAGAGAATAACGGTGTTCGTGTTTTTAAAGAGACAATCATTGGCCTTTGAGTCAATCTCAAAGACAAAGTCAAGTGCATTTCTCTTAGAAGTTTTGAAGAAACTAAAAGATCCACCTCCTGTCAACACTCTTGTAGTTGAAGCTAGGGATCTGGTCAAAGCAAGGTTAGAAGAAAAGGAAGAAGAGATAAGAAAGCACTACTCCGAGACAAGATCCAAGAAGAAGCAAGACACAATACAAACAAGAAGAAGATCATAGAAATATTTGTTCAGGCTAGAGAAACAAACTTTTCTTCTATTTGTAAAGAAATCTGGAAATATAAAATCCAATCCAGAATGTAATTAATATTATTTCATGTCTATCTACATTTTAATTTTTCTTGTAAGTATCAGTTGAGTTATCCTCTCACATGATTTATTTGTCAAACTCTAACAACCAAATAGGGGGAGATTGTAAAGCATAATGTAATGTAATATGTAATAGTGATAACGATAACTCAACTAAGAAATAAAGACAGTCAAATAATACTAATATACAGGACATGAATCCAAAAGGACATGTAAACATGAATCATACATACATCATTGCAGAGCATTCAAGATGAAAGGGTTACTGAACGTCAGCAAGAGAAGTTCATTAATATGTTCAGGCCTCAGCAACAAATAAGAGTTCAGAAGATTTCATACTAAAGACAGTGTAATGATTTAAGTATAAATGTCAAAGGGTTTCAGTGATCAGAAGCAATGTAACTGTCCAAGGTTAATCAGCTGAAACAGAACAAAAGTCAAGGGAATTCAATTCAGTGTTAGTCGTTTGTGAACCAGACTAGTGCACTAAGCATTAGCACAACAAGAAAAGGATTGTCTTGTTTAATCAGAAGAAAATCAATTGATCAAGCTAGAAGAGTGAAAACCAAGTGTTAAATACTTGAAGCACTTCAAGAAATTGATTAAGGCAAGCATTACTACATTTGGTGGCTCTTGTACTCTTGAAGTACTCTAGAGGCTCAACAAAGTGGCAAAGGCACAACATAAGTCTACATTGGCTCAAGGAAATATAATTCTAAGTTTCTAAGTGTCTTTGTGGCACCTACACAAGTGATGCAGAGTGTAGGCGCAACAAACTAAGTATGAGGCGCAACAAAAGTTCTATGGAAGATGTTTGTGGCGCCTACACATTGAAGCGCAATAAACATGAACCTCAGGTGCAAGGAAATCAATGATGAACTCTCTAAAGCATTTGTGGCGCCTATACATAGGAACAAGTGTATAGGCACAACAAAACTATATCAAGGCGCAACAAACATATTTAGTGGCGTCTACTCACTGCAGTTACTCTTGAAGCGCAACAAAGGATTTAAGTTATTGTTGGAAAATTAATTCACTTGATTTCCAAAAGTCTACACAAATATATATAGGTTTAATTCGAAAGAATTGGTGTGCATCTTCTTCAGTAAACTCAACAAACTTACGGGAGCTCCATTAAAGCCTAGCATTAAACACAAACCTGTGTTGTTGTTGTAATATTGATTGAATCTACAGAAGCTAATCTTTTTATTAGAAGTGTAGCATCTCAGGGATTTAATAATATATCTTTATTTTCCCGAATCGTTGTGTTTCATTTACTAACATTTTTATATCTCAAGAACACAAACATTTAATCATCAATTAAATGAAAATCTACCAACATCATATTCAATCCCCCCTTCTATGATGATTTAGGACTTAACAATTCCTAACACTATTAGAGGTCAATGGAGTGATAAGGGTGGTAAAACTGTTCAGACTCAAACTCTGATAGAGAAAACTCTATTTCCTTTAGGATCTGGCAAAATACAAGAGAAGAAGCAAACTCTGATGGGAGTAGATCATGTTGATCAGCTAGAATAAATCAGAAGGGATGCAGATTTGGCTAAAAAGATAGAAGAATAAGAGAAGCCTGAGAAAAATGAAGAAAGGGATAAAGAGGATGCAGAACTGGCAAAGAAACTCTTTGAAGAAGAAAATCCAGGTATGGATCCAGTTGCTGCTGAATAAGAAGTAAAAAAGAAACACTGGTATAGACAATGTACAAGTCCAGTCAAAGAAAAAAGAAATCAAGTTCCAAAGAAAACTCATATTCAGAAAAAGACTCCAATTCAAAGAAAACCTACAACATCTGCACCTGTCAAACCTCAACAAACATTCAAGCCTGTCACAAGGTGTTGGTCCCTAATATTGTAGAATGGGGGGTTGAATACAATATTAATATTTAATCACGGAATATTGGATTTAAAAATATTATTTTAATTTTTCACGAAATATTAATTATAATAAAATATTGTTCAAGTAGAAGATATGATTTTAACTTGAAAAATATTAAAAAATTAATATGATGAAAGTTTATATAATTGTTTAAATGTTTAGAATAATTTTGACATGAATTGTTCTGGTTTAACAATTATATTTCAAACTTGCATAGAAATCTGTGAATATTACAATGCATACAAATTTCTGAATTTGAATGTTTTTAACTAACACAAACAATGAAGTGGTCACCTCATATTTATAGAGGATTTCTAAAGCTTGTATGACTTTCTAGAACATGACATTTTTCAGACTTTATTTAAGTCTATATGATTTTCATTAACAATTGTATGATATTTTAAAAAGCTCGGTATGACTTTCTAAAAATCGGTATGACTTTTCTAAAATCATATTCTATATGACTTTTAATTAAACAGTAGGTATGACTTTTTAATTAATAAGTTGGTATGATTTTTTAACAAAATTCGGTATGACCTTTTGATGAACTACTCGGTATGACTTTCTTTATGAGCCTTCGGTATGACTTTTATTATATAATTTGGTATGACTTTTTAATAAGTCTTTTGAATTATATTAAAAGTCATACTAAGTCATATCTTTTATAATAAATTAATTTAATTAATTTAATTAAATGATTTATAAATTAAATTAAATTCATTTTGAATTAATTTAATTAAATAAATTAAATAATTAATTTACTTTTGATTGTAGAATTAAAATACTATCTTGACTTGTATAACCTTTGTTAGGAATCTACATGTAAGTTGATGATAACATTAATCTTAGAATCATAGAAATTTTATTTTATGTAACTGATCAATTGATATGAAATTTATAAATATCAATTGATCAGGAAACCATTTATCAGTTGAAATGTTATATGAGTCAACTGATAATTTGGACTGTAGTATAGGTGTACTTAATCTATTTCAATCGATAAGGTGTAAATCAATTGATATTATTCTTATCAATTGATGTTAGAGTCGATTGATATAGATCATCAATTGATGTGTAAATTAAACTGTCAAATTATAATTATTTGAAGACAGAAAATTGCACAAGTGAAGGATGATCAATTGATATTGAAGCCTCAACAGATGAGAGATCAATTGAAGAAGCCAAGTCAGGAATTGAAGACCATCAACTAATGTGAAGACCCATCGATTGATATATATCGATCGATATCATTTATCAGTCGATAAGTCATTCCTTATCAATCGATGGATGTAAAGATCAATCGAAGAAGAACATCAGTTGATGGATTAAAGGATGAATCAATTGATATGCTTAACAACAAATTATCAATTGATTGTGACAACACAGAAAGTCTATCAGTCGTAGATCCAGAGAACAAAAGCACACCTATGGAAGACAGCCTAGGGTGGCTGTGAAGACTCAATCAGTAGTTGTCTTTCAAATCTGTTTTCCTAAAAAGGAAAAAGGAAAAAGAGTGACAGATAGAAACAATCCTAGAATAGGAATTGTAAAATACACTTGTAGTATATAAACAAGTGTAGTAGCATTGTTAGAAAAAGAAAAAAGTTAAAAAAATATTTCGACAATTAACTGATCAAGCTCAAGAGCACATTGTAAGATCAGTTGATTCTTTCTAACTATGTAAAAACGAAGCTAGGTTATCTTTAACCTAGGAACATTGAGCAAATATATATATATATATATATATCTAATGGAAAAACCAATCTATCAGTAGTTTTTAAATCTCTCCTTGTTCATTTTAATTTTCAGTTGTTTGTTCAAACATATTCTGTCAATCTATCAAACATCAAGAGCAAATATTAAAAGTCCTAAAAAGTTTTAATATTTGTATTCAACCCCCCCTTCTCCAAATATTGACATTGTTCTTAGGAATAACAACCTTGTTGTCAGCACCGAAATCTTTCCGTCTTTTCTTTGTCTTCTGTCATAAAATCACTTAAGCTAGATGATAAATATTTATTAATTTAGTTAACACATAAATGTACTGTCTGGTTCATTTGTGTCATACTATAACAAATATTTTCCATCTTTTAACTTTTAAGATGTGGTCTTCTATCCTTCTTCAACTTTAATGTTTTTCCTCTTTTGTATTTTTCTTCTGGAATCTTCATGTAGTAGCCACTTGAAATCTTCTGTACCTTCTGAATTCTTCTGAAATACTACTTCTTTATTTTTTACTGATGCTTGAACATATTAATGAACTTCTTCCAGTGTTGAGTAGCAATTTCATAAAAATACTTTTGATAATTTGATTATCTGTGTCTAGTTGACTTTCTTCGTCTTGATTCTTGTTTTCATATTTATTATTTACTTCTCTTTCTTAATTGAGATGAGTTGTCACCTAATTATTACAAATAGGCCTACTCATATGCCTTTTAATCTCCCCCTATTTGTTGTTAAACATTTAAGACACAAATTTCAAGAGGATAACTCAACTAACAACTAAGAAAGTAATACGACATGTAAGAACTGTAAATAATAAACAAAAGTTCTGGTTTTATATTTAACAATTTTCTAGATTCATACATGAAAGATAAATACAAGATAGATGTTTATCTAGACTGAACATATATTACAGATTTTCTATCTTGACCTATCTAACTCTTCAGTCTTCAGAAGTATTAACTTCACCTTCTTCTAGAATTACACTCTTAAGCACAGGTGTCCTTGGTACCTCTTCAGATTCTGATTGAGTAAATTGTACATACAACCTTCTTTGTTTAGCACGAGCTAACTCCCATTGCACTTCCAACTCAACAGGATCAACTTCCTCTTCTTCAATGTCATACGGCTGAGTTGAATCTATTTTTGACATTTGTCGGATGTAAGACTGAATACCTTTTGATAAGCAATAACTCCAGATCTTTTCAGCCGTATCAATTTTGTCTTGAGTTATGAACCCTTTCGATCTCAGCATCTTTTCAACCTAAATCATATATTTATCTGTATAGCCTTTCAATGACTCCTCATCTAGATTCATGATCTGATAAAAGTTGTTAGAGAAAAATCTTACCTCATGAGGATCAAATATGATTTGAGGACTAACAACTCTTGCGAAATCTTTAAGTCTGTCTCTTAGAAGCTCATTCTCTTCTGAACTCCTCTTTACTTTATTCAACAGGGTCCATATCACTGACAAGGATATTTGTCGGAAGAATTCTATAGACACTCTGAATGTGCCATTTCTGTATGTGTAGACTAAAATATGTCAGTCTTCGAGAATATGATCAACTATGACAGTGATATAATCAACTTCTTCTTTTAGGGCCTTCATAAAATTATCGATATTGTCATTTAAATTTTCCAAGAATTCGATAATTGACTTCAAGTACTTGTCTTCAAATGAACCCTTCTGAAGATTGTTCTTGATTTCTCTGGTAGTGTCCCACTTAGCACCTATCTTGATTTGTACATCTCTCTTCTTCTCCTTTATAACAATAGCCCACAGATTCTTCTTTTCTAGACTTGTTTCTCTTTCAGCCTGTGCTCTCTCCTTGACTAGAGCTTTTAATTGTTCAGATTTAGCTTTTTTTTCCTTGATGTCTTCTTTCAGTTTCCTCATTGCCTCTTCATAGGCAGGATCAGACTCTTTCCCTTTTGGAAACAAGAATTCTTCATCAAAGGTACTTTCTTCCTCAGCTCTGCAATAGTCAGGATTATATGTGTCATCTTGAGCAATATCTTCAATAAATTGATCTTCAGGAAAGTATTGGTCTTCTGGAATATATGACTCAAACTGATCTTCATCATAATACGATTTAGCTTTGCCTTTATCATTCGTAGCTCATTCTCCTACAACTACATTTTCTTTCTCCTTTTCTTTCTCCCCCTTAGTTGAGGGATCCCCTACAGATTTAGAAGCTTCAATTGATTTGACAAGTTTCTCCATGGTCTGGTAGACCTGCTTCATCCCTTCATTTAAATGAATCATACCTTCATCTAGCTTGTTGAATCTTTTGGTTGAAATTTCTTCATTTTCAATGATTCTTTGATTCAAGCTCTTCTCAACATCATCAATTCTTTCATTTATGTTGCTTATCTCCTGCCTATCCTCATCAATTATACTTTGTACTTGTTGGATATCTTTTGTCTTCAGGAGAATGATGGATTTTACATCATTCACTTCTTCTCGCATGATTGTCAACTGTTCTGTTACAAAGGCAGAAGTAGACTTGGTTTCTTCTTATGCATTGACTTGAGCTAGCTCAGCTTGAACAATCTGCGTTTCCTTCTAAAGAGCTTCCATTTTAGAAAAAAGTTTACTATGTGTGTGCGCACTCACCTCGCTTGCACTCTTATTTATTTCACTATCAATACGTGCATGTGTATCGCTCGGTGTTTGCCTCACTTCACTCGTGTTTTTCTCCTGTCCAGATCTTGATGATGTACTTGTATATAATATTATAGTTGTTAAAGAGTCGAAATGCTCTTTTGATGCCTGTAAAGGCAAGTCCACAACAAGATTATCTTGAAGTGGCTCTACTGCTGACGTGGTGAAGGGTTTCGAGGCACAAACGCAGCGGAAAAATGTGAAAAATAAATACAAAACGTAATATAAATTGAAACCCTCCGCAGGATCCATGCGAAAACAAAAGATTTAATTCGGAGATAAAGAACAAATACCTTAAAAGCTTTAACAGTTCATTAATGGAAGATTAATGGAGGTCTAAAGTTTGTTTAATCACCACGTATCTCGCTCTAGCGATCTACGCTCTACGGTATCCACACGAACACTTTTCATGAAAGATTGATGTGTACTAGCACCCGAAAACTGCTTCTCTCTCACTATCTTCCTCTTTTCTCAAAATGGCTATGGTTTTAGAAAATATGTGTCTTATTAAATCAATCCATAAAGAGATTATATAGAGAGAGGAATAAGTTCTCTAATTATAATATAATTATAATTAATACTAATCCAAAATTCTAAATTATTTAATTAAGTCTCACTTAATTAATTAATTACTAATTTTGGAATTAGTTTAAGTAATTCATTTATTCTATTTATATAATTAATTAAGTCATACTTAATTAATATCATAAATAAAATAAATTACTTATATAATTTAAATTCATAATTTAAATTATTTCTCCTTCGAGCATTCTTTGTGTGTGACTCTGTAGGTTATTATTACGTTGGCAACAATTTTAATATCTAATTAAAATTGTAAACAATGAGCGGCATCTAGTAATACATCATTGCTACCAAAGTAATAATAATAAAATCAGTGATTCGATTAAGCCTTTCGTGAATAATGTTCCATGTAATATAATCATTTTAATCTTGATATTATAGATTAAACTCAAGGCAAGTCTCGTGTTTAAGTAATACATTTGAGCACGGCTGTGCATTTCATAGTCTCACTCAAATAAGAGACCAATAATATCACTCCTAAAATTAGGAGGATTAAATCACATCTAGATCATTCATATTTTTCATACGATTCATAATATATCCAATGTACACTTTTATCATCACCCGGTCAAAAGTTACTTTTAATGTAATCAAATTATATTAATTTTTGCATAAAAATATAATGATTTCAGGTCTAAGGATCATTACACCATTATCACAGTGAGAATTACTTATGACACTTATTAACATGTAGAATCTCATAGCGGGTCATTCCAATGCCATGCATTGAGACATGCACTTATGTTCTTGACTTTAGTATCACCATACCTATGACCAATGAGATGTGGTCATCTGTCAACAAACATACTAGTCTTTGTGCATTATTATTGTCCTTGAATAATAATACTCGACTAGGAAATTTTAGGAATAAGATATTATTCATATAATCTCATTTTTAAGTCACATACTTAAAGATATATAATACGTATCAAAATTCCAAGGACATTTATTATGCTTTCAATTTATTACGCAGTAAATAAAACATAATAAATAAATAATAATCAATAAAACATAATCCTTAATAATAAAATATTTTCCTTAAAATATAAAAATAATTGTCTCTAGGGCACAATTACTAATACGTAGCTACTCCATGAATGGAGTCCCAACTCCCTCTATGGAGTGGTTGCCTCTCAAAGCCACTAGTGGATAAGAGAACTTCCTCGGAAGGAACTGGATGTGAGAAATCCAGGGGGTGACCACTTCAGACAATGTAATGCATGACTCGTTAGAGTCTGTGATTCCCCTCAATACCTGTAACGGCACTTGATACTTTACAGCATCAAAAATATTTTTTCCCATTGTGAATATGGCATCTTTTAATTTTTCCAAAACATTTTCTTCAGAAGCTGATGTGCCCTCATTTGTGTGAGTTTCTGACAGTGGAGGTCCTGCGAGAGTGAGTGCCAACAGGGTGTGTGACTCTTCACAGGATGCCGCGGCTGGACGACAAATTTCAATAGAATCACCCGGTTGATTGAGTGAGTCCAGATACTGTTGTATTGACATTTCAAATTCCATATCCCAATAAGAGGATAATGATGAGTCTGCAGTTGTCTCAGGTTCATTTCTCGATATTCTTGAAGGTGAGGACAGAGCTGCGGGTTCACTCACTGTAATACCCCTACCTCTTACTTTTCTCACATATTTTTTCCTTTTTCTGATTTGACTCAATGAAGTGGAAGATGAAGAAACTGTTTGAGGTTCTAGCTCTGCTTGAGATTGAACTTGTGTGTTTTCAGGTTCATAGCCAAAATCCTGTAGTGTAAGATTACAATCATAGTCCGCCACAGATACATTTAAAATTGCACTAGATATATTTATAGGTAGGAAATTAAAAGCCAGGGTGTAAGATATTACCTGTTGATCCTGAACTTCTTGTTTTGCCAGATGAGCAGCTTCAAGTAGTAGCTGCGCAGAATGTTGAATTTCTTCTAGCGCTTTCTGAAGCGGTTGCGCCTGTGCAGGATTGGCAATTTAATCTAGGATCGCACCCATGTATTGAATCCTCACAATTGGTATGTTAGGGAACTTGTTCTAGTTGCTGAGCCTTGTGAATAGATTTTTCAGAGAAGTAGGAGATACTTCTACTCGGCTGTTCTGGAATAGTGCTTTATCCTCATCTCTAAGAAGATCATTCATAAATAACATTAAAAATCTTGGATAATAGCATGAAACATTTTGTTCCCTACTCTCTAGCGTCCCCATCTTATTTATGATTTTAGTTAACACCTGCTTCCCAAAATTGATCCTCTTATTATGGGCCACAGAATACCCAATATTTTGTAGAAGCGAAGAGATATTGTTGAAGTTTCTCTTTGTTATAGGGGAAAATACTTTAGCCAGTGTATCAAAGAAATAATCTCATTCGCTAATCAACTTTGTTTTGGTCATTTTCATAAGATTAATATCCCCTTGATACAAAATTTCTTGGAAGAATTCAATTATTTGAGGAACAGTTGGAAGATCGTCATGATTCTCAGTCGGGAACCGTAAGATTCTATTCACATCCTCCTCAGTCACCATATATTCATTTTCTCCAATTGCAAAAAAAACTGTACTCTCGCTGCAACTTCTCTGTTCTTTGCTGAGGTATACAAAGCCCTTAGAGCATCAACTTGTAACGGTGCATCAAGGGTAATAGTAGTTCTTACTAACGAATGTTCATTCAAAAATACGATCCAGGGCCTAAACCTCTCAACCGAACAATTCACTGGGTTGAAATATCCTATAAAATTAGTCTTAACAATTTTACAATTACCAGCCATTTTAACCTTTTTAATTATAATTTTTTTAGGATTACAATTTGCAATTATACATAATAATTCGAATTTAAACACTAAAATTCGAAAATTACTCAATAAAATCGAAATTCTAACTGCACTAAAACTCCAAATCAGTTCTTAACAACAAAAAGTTTAGCAAAATCGATTCTCAACACACAATGACTAATCACACTCAGTCTAAGCTATGTTCGAAACTAATCACAAATCGGGCAGCAATTCGACTTATTTTCCTCGATTTATCAGTAACTAGTAAGCAATGATGCTTGTAATCAAGGAAATAAGCAACTTAGCAGTTGTTAATGGATTAAAAATGAAGGGTTTTTGAAAAGTCCTACCGGTAATCGGTGTGTGTGTATCTATGTTCTTGTGTGTGTATAATAGAACTGCTTGTATGACTTTTAAAACCTACTGTATGACCTTTTTTGAAATAAAGAAGGTTTTCTTTTTCTCGGTATGACTTTTACAAACCCATCGATATGACCTTTTTTTAAAATGTCATACCGATTTCTGAATACTCGAAGTGTAAAATTTTTTAAAAGAATATACTCGGTATGACTTTTATTAATTAAAAGTCATGCCGAATTTTATAAAACAAAAGTTATAACGATTTTTGTAAACAAAAGTCATACTCAATTTTTAAACTAAAATAGAAATAAAATAAAAATAGTAAACAAATAAATATATATATTTACAATTAGAACAACTAAACTATATTAATATATATTATTAATTCATTCCAAAATTTGAAATAAAATACTGAATTTTTTTTCAAAATTTAGATTAATTAATAATAATAAAAATAAATATTAACATGCAATAATTAATTAGAAAACTAAGACAATAATTTACATAAAACTAAATTATTAAAGACATTTAATAATTATTTATATTATTAACTATTCCAATTAATTTAGGAATTAAATTAATTCAAACTTGAATTAATTTAATGAATAAATTTATTAGATAATTAATAACCTGATAATTATTAATGTGCAATAATAATTAGAAAAACATACAGTAATTTACATACTAATGCTTAAAATAAATATAAAATAATAATAAACAAAAATACTTACTTATGCTATAATTGAAATAATTATCCATTAAGAGTCTTAAATTATTCTCAAGATAATTTATTTAAATATTCATAAGCCCTTGAATTTTGTTGATTCGAATTTCATAAATTCTTTAAATATTAACATTTAATATCTATGAATTCAAATCAACTCCTAGCGATAAAAAATTAGCCATTATTTAACATCCCCAGTTCATTAACCAACTTAGAGAAAGTGGATTCATCAAGTGGTTTTGTGAAGATGTCGGCTATCTGATCTTCTGTGGGTACAATATATAACACCGCAGTTCCGTTCATGACATGCTCCCTGATGAAATGATACCGTATGTCAATGTGCTTGGTTCGAGAGTGTTGTACAGGATTGTTGGAGATGGCTATAGCACTTGTGTTGTCGCAGAAAATTAGAATTTTGTTCAACGCAAGTCCATAGTCATTTAGTTGATTCCTTATCCATAAGATCTGTACACAACAGCTACTTGCCGGAATGTATTCTTCTTCGGCTGTTGAGGTAGACACTGAGTGTTATTTCTTGCTATACCAGGAAATCAACCGACGTCCTAGAAACTGACAGCTTCTAAAAGTACTCTTCTTATCCATCCTGCATAATCTGAATCTATATAGCGTATTAGTTCAAAACCTGTATCTTTAGGGTACCAGATTCTAATATTTGGTACCCTTCAGATATCTAAAAATTCATTTCATAGCTATAAGATGAGATTCCCTAGGATCAGATTGAAACCGTGCACATAAGTATGTTGCAAACATTATGTCAGGTCTACTAGCAGTTAAGTATAATAATGAGTATATCAAACCTCTGTAGCTTGTGATGTTAACCTTCTTACCAGTTTCATTCTGGTCAAGCTTGATGGTTGTTGGAATAGGGGTTTTTGCCGATGAGGAGTCTTCTAGACTGTATTTTCTCAAAAGATCTCTTACGTACTTTGATTAACAAATAAAAATCCCATCTTCCTTTTGCTTGACTTACAGTCCAAAGAAGAATGACAGCTCACTCATCATACTCGTTTCATATCTACTCTACATTAACTTAGCAAATCTCTTGCACAAGTTTTCGTTAGTAGAACCAAATATAATATTGTCAACATTATCTTGGACAAATATCATATCTTTATCATGAAATTTATAAAAGAGAGTTTTATCTATGACACCTCTAATAAAACTATTTTCAAGTAAAAACTCAGAGAACTATGTCCTCGGTTCTTGCTTGAGTCCATAGAGAGCTTTGAATAGAAAATATATGTTTTTCCAGTTACACAAGTAGAAGGGGGGGTTGAATACTTGTGTGTCTTTTCTGCCTGATTTAAAATCAAATTAAAAACAAAACTCAAACACAAAGATATGAATAAGTATTGTTTGTATTATTGATTTGTAAATACAAAACTCTCCTAGGGTGTACACAAACCCTAGCATCTTCTCTGTGTTTATCACAGCAACTCTCTCTATCTCTATGCTCTCACAAAAATATCACTCAGTTAATTATGCTTCGGCTCCCACACTTTTACAATTAGGTTATATAGTTTTTATATAGAGAGCTGCTTATCAACTAATAACAGAAAGATAAATTACAATAGGAATATAATTCCTAATTATTAGTTGACAGTTTCCTTCTAGAATTCTCTTTCTTTCCCATAGCATATCTGCAATATATTTATCTTGACTTCGAAGACTTTCCATTCCCGTGATCTTCTTCCAAATTTAACTTTAACTGTATAGACTCTGAAACCTTCAGACTCTGATCATATGTAGACTCTGATAGATCATAGACTCTGATCACCTTCCAGACTCTGATCTTCATGCAGACTCTGGTTTCACTTTCTACAGAAATTCTTCTAAGTACAAGTAACATGAATGTTGACTATCTAGACTCTGATTATACATTTCAGAGACTAGAAAGACTTATTACAAATAAACTAAGCTAGACCCTGTTCTAGCATTTTGTACATCATCAAATGAATATATTCCTAACAATCTCCCCCTATTTATGCTTTATAAAATATAAGCATAAATCCAGGTTTGATGATGTCAAAACTAAAGAATAAAACTATCAATCTAAAACAGTATAAAAGAATTTTAAAGGAAAAAGAATTACTTCTCATTTAATCTTCTCAAAGGATGGATTGTTCTTCAAAAATGAATCCATCATATTTTCCTCCACAATTGCCAGAGCTTCACCAACAAATTTCTTCAACTTCTTCATTTCTTCACTTGAGAATTTGATTTGATAGTAAGCTGCTCTCAGATCATTTGCACTGCTTTCTTGATCTTTTAAGTCCTTCAACATTAGAACACTAACTTTCCCACTCATAGGCTGAAACCCAAAGTAATGACCCACACCTTCTTGAAATTTAATCTGTTTTTCTTCCAATGGCATGACTTGATCATTTCCCTCAGTATCAACATATTTTAAAGAAAATTTGCCCATTTGTCGATTTGTCTGTCTGTGCAAAGTCAGCTTTCTGTCAATCTCTTTGAATCATTTGTGAGTGATAGCCTCTTTACTCTTATTTACTTCATATGCAATCTGTAAGAGAAATCTAATGTACTGTAATTCCTCAGCCTGTTTGAAAAAGATAAAATTTGATTGGCTAATCCATCTTACACTTCCTCCTTCTAAGAAATATACCAGCATCTCATTCTTCACCTTTTCTGTGCCTCCCTGTCCTTGTATCTTTCTTTCAAAAACATTATAAACAATTGAGCAGACACCACTTTGTTTAGATGCTTCTGTGTGATCTTCTCAAACTGTCTATCTGTCAAGGATTGAGGATCCCTGGTTAGAGTGGATGTTCTGTCAATGTCAGATTCTTCAAAACCTCCAAGACCTGTCTTCTTTTTAGCTCTAAGTTGCAGATTTGACTGACTGCACTTCCAGTATGAAGGTTCTTGAGTTTGATCAGAGTATGACTTCTTTCTTTGCTTATCAGAGTCTGACTTAGACTCTGATTTCCCATGTCTAGTCCCTGACTGATGTGTTTTAGTTTTTGCTACTCCAGAGTGCTTTTGTTGTACATCATCAAGACCCATATGACCATGAGAACTATCACCAGTTTCATCATCATCACCATCTCTTCTCCTTTTAACTCCCTTTGATTTATCTTTGCAACCATCATCCTTATTTCTCCTGGAGGTTTCACCTTTCTTCTCCCCCTTTTAGACATCATCATTACTGGTGACAGCTAAAAGAATCTGTTCAAGAACTGTGGAGATATTGACATGTGTTGCAATGACCGAATCAACCTTGGAGGTCAAATTAGAGACTGTAGTTTGGAGATTGGCTTGAGTGGTAGTGATAGAAGCAATAGCATCCTTGAAAGCAACTTCTTTGGATAATTGAAGGGAGTGAATTCTGTCAAATATGGTACTGAGCAGAGAAGTAGCATTATCAACACCAGTGAGTTTGGTTTGAATATGAGAAATATCTTTGACCACACCAGCTAATTGAGCAGCAACAGTCTCTGTCTCAGTCTTAACGTCGCTATCTAGGACTTGATCTTCCTCACAAGGATAGTGACCATGTTCCTGTAAAAAGGACTTTTTCTGAAAAGCTGTAAGTCTCTCAGATTGATGAATGGCCATAATACAAGCAAAAGAATCTTTATCAGTTATGCCTCGCTGCTGTGCAGACTTCCAAGACTGAAGAAACACCTGATCAAAATAGACAAAATAAGGGTTAATTGGAGCATCAGAAGTGAGTTCCTTAGCAACAGGCTCAATCTTTGTGATTGGAGGTGTAGACTCTGGTGGTGGTGTAGACTCTGAAACTGCAAACGGGACTATAGACCCTGACTCCTCCTGAGAGTGATCAGAGACTGTAGACTCTGGAAGTCTAGCCCTTATAGGCATGATCAAAAGTGGTTCTTCTGACTTCAATTGTGCAGCCTCAGGTAAAATGACAGGGTTATCCACCAAAGCCTCCATGACTCTATCTGCTCTCCTTGCTAGAGAATCCACCAGATGAAGTTGTGTTCTCTGTGTAAATGACTTCTGAGCAGCAAGAGCCTCCTCCTTTTTGCCAATCTGCACAATCAAGAAAACTGAATTTTCATCCATCCCCTGTTCCAACTCATTGGACCAACTCTTTGGAAAATCTTAATCCCAATAAGTAAAGCTAGGTTCAGGATACCCTAATCTCTCAGTCTCATAGTGGGGTTGGGCACCCACTTTCTCAATCTCACTCAAGCTCTCTACAGCCTTTTCTACCTCTCTTTTTGCCTGGACCAGTGCCAGCCTCTCAGATATTTTTGCACTCATTTTGGAGGGTGCACTCAATAATCCTATAGAAGAATGGTTGAGAGAGAAGAATTGTGCTTCAATACCTGAACCACCTTGATGGAGAGGAACCCCTTCATATGTCTGAAGGCTAGGGGTTTCCACCATGGGGTGAGCAGCAACAGATTCTGAACCCTTACAGTCATCTTCTTTCTTTTCAGAGTCTGTTGGCTCCAGTATTCCAGTCTCAGGTTCTACTCTAGACTCTGACTGCTTCAGTATGACTTCATTAGAAGCCAGAGTCTGAGTGTCACCATCTTTTACTGTTTGTGCATGAGAATCCCCCTCAAGGTGGATAGACTCTGATAGAATAGATTGGAAAATTTCTTCATGAGCATCCATCAGAGTCTGTCCTCCCATATCACTGGGGTTCTCATCAGCTCTTTGGTGAGTTACCAAGGATGGCCCAACAGCATACTCCTCTGCCCCACTATCACCCAACCTCTGACTAGGTGGTTCTTGTGTAGGTGAGGCAGACTGAGCATCTTTATCACTAGTCACCACTGGTGCACTAGTTCCAACCTCCAACTGCCTTGCATCACCTGCTACCTCTTGTGGTTCCACCAAAGTTAATGCATCCAAGTGTCCATTGAGAAAGATCCTGGCATGGAGTACATTGATGGCCTGGGCAAAAGTCAAGTGAAAGGAATCCTGCAGTTCCCTTGCAATCTTGTGATAATGTGAGCCCTTGAGTTGATCCAATCTACTTTCATAGGTCAGATAGATGTATTTGTTGGCCACCTTTCCTACATTTTGGACAAGAAAATCAACCACCTTCCTTGAAAGAGGCTGAATAATAGAAATCCAATCAATAGCTGTCATGTAGGTAATCCCTTGATCCCAAATTGCTTCATAGTCAAAAACTGGTTGCTCAATCTCAGTTTCCAACTCAGCAATAGACTCAGATTCTCTCCTTTTATAGATCTTAAGCTTTTTAGGCTTCTTTGTGATTTGCTTTTCAGAGTCTGGCACACCTAGTGCTTTGAGAACTTCAGTTGTCCTGCCTTCTATGAGCCCAGCTGCTTTTTCTTGGAATGAAGAGTTGAATAGGTAGCTGTATAGAGATTTGACCACATCCTGTGTAGACATTCGTAGCTCCTATTCCATTCCCTTCCTTAGGGCTTCATAGGTTGAAAGAAAATCCAAGACTTGAGATTTAGTCTGATGTTGCTCTGGATCTTCAATTGACTCCACCAAAGGATATAAGAATAGCAGTGCCTCATCACTTGGAGTAATGATCTCATTAATCAGACTTGAGGCTGCATCCAATGGCATTCCTTCCCAAAATGTCTCATGATTAGAGTCTAAAGGCAGTCTAGACTCTGATTCAACATTAGACTCTGGTTCAGGTAATTTCTTGCTTTCAGAGTCTGGCTCTGCAGGAACCTTGAGAGCATATGTTTACTGCAAAACAGGGTTAGTAATAATAATAGGCTTGTGTGTGTGCGCGCAGAATAAGCCTTCCTCAACCTTCTGTACTTCTGAGCAAAAAATTTCTCAAGAGATTCAATTTGAGAATCCTGAGGTGCATTCCTAAGTTTTTTAGAGTCTGTAGCCTTTGGAGAGTCTACAGACTTGGCTTGAGGGTTAGAATCAAGTGTTTCATGACCTTCTTTTAACAAAGAAAGACCTTCAACAACTTGTTTCTCTAGAGGGTTGAGCTCCTCATCACTATGCTCATCTATAAGCCTAGATTGAATCAATTTCCTCATCTTTACAGCTGGTGCCTGTTGAGAGACACCAGATGTTGGTTTCTTTTTGGATTTTGGTTTTGAAGATTGTTTCTTTGAAGGTGATTGGGTGACTTGGGTAGGTGCAGGGGGACTCTCCATTACTTACTCATGCACCATTTCACCACCCAAAAATGAAGCATTGTAGATAGAAGGTTTGTAGGTTGAGAGTTTTACCTGCATTACCTGTGGATAGTGCATGGCAGGTAGACTCTTCTTTTTGTCATAAATTCTCTTGATGTCAGAGAATATCCTCCTTTGCAGTTTGTATGCCAGCACACAACAATCATCTACCAACTTGGTTAACATGCCAGGAATGAAGTGGTTGTGGAGAATCATGAGAAATCTATGATAGTAGACTTTCTTCCTCCCCTCTTGCACATTATTTAATTTAGCTCCCATTTGAGTGAGCAACATATCACCAATGTTGATTACTCTATCAAATAGGAGACTGTGACCAATTTGATAAGTAATAGCAGTAAT
Source organism: Oenanthe sinensis (assembly GCA_028671895.1). Lineage (NCBI taxonomy): Eukaryota > Viridiplantae > Streptophyta > Magnoliopsida > Apiales > Apiaceae > Oenanthe > Oenanthe sinensis. The sequence goes on from CM053807.1 coordinate 19,573,037, forward strand.
AGCATCAAAACCACTTCATTTACCAGTGAAACACTTAGCAATTTGATCAAAGAAAAATGACCATTCTTTTCTTAAGTAAGGCCTAATTATCTTGCTCATGTTATCTAAGCTAGCAGAATAACCTAGAGATTTAAATATGCTCTTAATATCATAATCAGAAACAGTTTCATCAAAAGGTGTTTTTACAGGCAATTTAAAAACTGAATTAAGCACATCAGCAGTGACATCAAAAGTAGTGGAGCCAAAGGTGAACATAATTTTACCTGGTTGATCCTGAGAAGGATCAACTACCTTGGCAGAGCTCCAGGCTTGTGACACAGCATCCATGTGAATGACTGGTGATGCCATGAGAATGTAGTGTAGCTCAGATTGCTCCAAGAAATCCATCACATGGTAGTAGTCAGCGTCTACCCCTTTCTTTTCTCCAAGGGCGGCAACATGATTTGTGATCATGAACTCGAAATCCCCAAATATGAAAGCAATTGCCTTGGGTCCCCTCATGACAGTAGAAATGGCAGCCATTGAAGTTGTCGAGTTGAAAGAGATGAAAAAGCTTGAGAAAATTAGCTAGGGTTCGTAAAAAGCTCTGTGATTAATTCTGCCTTAGAAAAAATAGCAATAAACAAGTGAGTAAAATGTATGAAATTTTCTATTTTGATTGAATTGCATACAATACACACGAGTCTACAGTCTATTTCCAGTCAAAAATAACTATTACCGCCTATTTCAAGTCATTTGAACAGTTTAAACGCAATTAGAGTCTGCAGGCGCGAATATTAACCGATTCAGAGTCTAGGTGATATTTTTCTCAGAGTCTACAGACTCGTCAGAGTCTAAAAACTAGACTCTGTCAAGATAAAGTACCACATAAAATTTTGCAATAATAATTAATCATAGTCTGTTGAAACAGGGACTATAATTAAGGTACATACCTTGCTTCTTGTAATTATAGATCACTTACATATTTAACATACCTAATTCACCTACCAGTCTGAGAAAGGTAGACTCATCAAGTGGTTTTGTCAAAATGTCTGCAATCTGTCTGTCAGTTGGAACATAGTGAAGTGTCACAGTACCATTTTCAACATGTTCTCTAATAAAATGATACCTGACATCAATGTGCTTTGTTATGGAATGTTGGACTGGATTCTCTGCAATTTTAATAACACTAGTATTATCACAATACATAGGAATATTTGAGAATGTTAGTCCATAATCAAGTAATTGATTTCTTATCCACAGAATTTGAGCACAGCAACTCCCAGCGGCAATGTAATCAGCCTCAACTGTTGAGGTTGATACAGTATGTTGTTTCTTGCTAAACCAAGAAATTAATCTGTTGCCAAGAAACTGGCACTGACTTGTTGTGCTTTTCCTGTCTACTTTGCATCCTGCATAGTCAGAATCTGAATAACCAATTAATGAAAAATCTGACTCCCTAGGATACCAAAGTCCAAGAGTTTGTGCCCCCTTGAGATATCTAAAAATTCTTTTTACAGCTATTAAATGTGATTCTCTGGGGTCAGCTTGAAATCTAGCACACAGACAAGTTGCAAACATTATATCTGGTCTACTAGCAGATAAATATAATAATGAGCCAATCATACCTCTGTAGCTAGTGTTGTCAACTTTCTTACCCTTTGGGTCAGAGTCTAGCTTAGTGTCTGTTGACATGGGAGTTTTAGCAGTTGCAGAATCTTGCATATCAAACTTCTTCAGTAGTTTTTTTACATACTTTGTTTGATTGATGAAAATTCCATCATCATTCTGTTTGACTTGAAGCCCCAAAAAGAAGTTTAATTCTCCCATCATGCTCATTTCATAATTTGACAGTATTAGTTTACTAAACTTTTCACAGAGTTTGGCATTAGTAGAACCAAATATAATATCATCAACATAAATTTGGACAAGCAAAATGTCACCTTTATACTTTCTAATAAAGAGAGTTTTGTCAATGGTACCAATTATGAATCCATTTTCAAGAAGAAATTTTGAAAGAGTTTCATACCATGCTCTAAGTGCTTGCTTCAATCAATAAAGTGCCTTATCTAATCTGTAAACATGATCAGGATATTTAGGATCAACAAATCCTGGTGGTTGCTCCACATTGACTTCTTCTTCTAATTTTCCATTCAAGAAGGCACTTTTTACATCCATCTGATACACCTTGAATTTTGAATGAGCTGCAAAGGCAAGAAACATTCTTATGGCTTCCAATCTTGCTACTGGTGCAAAAGTTTCATCATAATCAATTCCTTCCTCCTGTGAGTATCCTTTTGCAACTAGCCTTGCTTTGTTTCTTATTACAGTTCCACTCTCATCAAGTTTGTTTCTGTACACCCATTTTGCACCAACAACTGATCTATCTTTAGGCCTTGGTACAAGTTTCCACACTTTGTTTCTCTCAAATTCATTCAATTCCTCTTGCATTGCAATTATCCAATCAGGCTCTTGCAAGGCTTCCTCAATTTTCTTGGGTTTATTCTTTGAGAGAAAACAACTATAAAGACATTCATTTTGAGTGGCTGTTCTTGTTTGTACACCACTCTCAGGGTCACTAATTATTAAGTCAGGAGTGTGACCTCTTGTCCATTTTCTAGCTGGTGGAAGATTGATTCTTGAACTAGAAGCTCCCCCTAAGTCATTTTCATCTTCTGTATTTAAGTGAAATTCAAATGAAGAGGCTCCCCCTAAATTGCTTGACTCTGTCAAGGGTTCAGAGTTGCTTGATCCAGACCCTGATGAGTTAGATTCTGAGGAATTTGACTCAGTCTGTCTAGACTCTATCTGGGTAGACCCTGACCTGTTAGACTCTGAATTATTTGGAGTTGTATTTCCTAGCTCCCCCTCAGAATGTGCAGGTTCCTGTGTTGGATTAGGAGTTACTTGAGGGTCTTCATCCTCTTCTTCTTCATTTATCTCAGAACTTTTTTAGATTTTCAAATTCCAGTGTAGTAAACTCTGAGTCATCTTGCAATTCTGTAAACTTTTTATCATCAAATGCAACATGAATAGATTCCATAACAATTTTGGTTTTGAGATTAAACACTCTGAATGCTTTTGTGTTTGATGCATATCCAAGAAAAATTGATTCATCTGCTTTGTCTTCAAATTTGCTCAGATTTTCAGGATGTACTTTCAGTACATAACACTTGCATCCAAATATGTGAAAATGTTTCACACTTGGCTTCTTGTCCTTTATCATTTCATAGGGAGTCTTTCCATGCATATTTATTAAAGTACAGTTTTGAGTGAAACATGCTGTATTGACTGCCTCTGTCCAAAAATATACTGGTAACTTAGACTCTGCCAGCATTGTTCTGGCAGCTTCTATGAGGGTTCTATTCTTTCTCTCCACAACTCCATTTTGTTGAGGAGTTCCTGGTGCAAAAAATTATTGAGAAATTCCTTTTAATGCACAGTAGTCTTCCATGATTGAATTCTTGAATTCAGTGCCATTGTCACTCCTTAGAACTCTAACTGTTTTCTTTGAATTTCTTTCCAGAAAAGAGATATGGTCTTTTATGTGTTGTGGAGTTTCATCCTTTGAATGTAGAAAGAAAACCCATGTGAATCTTGTAAAATCATCTACAATAACAAGAGCATATTTCTTTTTATTAATAGACATAACATTTACTGGACCAAAATAAATCAAGGTGCAATAAATAAAAGAGTTCAGAAATGGTGTTTATTGTCTTGCTCTTGAAGGATGATTTCTTTTGCTTTCCAAGTTGACATGCTTCACAGAGTCCATCTTGCACAAAATCAACATGTGGTAATCCTCTTACAAGATTCTGTTTAACCAACTTGTTTAGTGTTTTAAAGTTGATATGTGACAGTTTCTTGTGCCATTTCCAGCTTTCTTCAATTGAGGCCTTGCTATATAGACATGTGAGTTCACTGTGTATGCAATCCTCCAAGCTGGCTTCATAAATGTTACCATGTCTGTATCCTTTAAAAACCAGAATACCTGTTTCTTTGTGAGTCATAAGACACTCTTTGTTGTCAAAGCCAGTATGGTAACCTTTATCTCCTAGTTGACTTATGCTTATCAAATTGTGTCTTAAGCCATCAACTAGAGCTACTTGTTCAATGATGACATTCCCAAGTACAATCTTGCCATATCCCAGTGTTTGTCCTTTGTTGCCATCTCCAAAGGATACTTCTAGGCCAGTCATTTCCACAAAGTCTGTAAGCAGGGATTTCTTTCCAGTCATATGTCCTGAGCATCCACTGTCCAGGATTAGGGTTACATTTTTTACCCTTGTTCCCTGCATACATAAAGCAACTAGTTAGTTGTTTTGGGGATCTAAATAGTTTTGGATCCTTTTCCACTAACTTTAGGTGAAACAGGTTTAGTAATTTTCACCTTTGGTTTACCTGTCTCCTTTGTTGCTTTAGACTTTGGTGGAGTCTTTACAGTGTCATACCAACTTTTATCAATAGACGATTTTAGCTCATAAAAATTGAAATACAAATCATGATAGTCCCTACACATATAAATAGAGTGAAATATGCTTCCACAATGATAACAAGGCTTCTGTGGAATGTAGTGACTTTTCAGAGTCTGGGAAGGACTAGACTATGATTTCTTCTCAATTTTTGCCTTACAATCTATAGCTAAATGGTTGTGGTTGCCACATCTAAAACACTTCTTTCTAGGAGCATTAGGATCCTTTTGATAATTATTTGCTTTATTAATGCCTTCTTTACCTATCCTATTTCTCCTAGTTTTGGTAAACTCTGATAAGTTCTCTGGCCTTTCTTTTAACTTTGACTTAGACAAGTACACTATGTTTATTTTTTTCTTAGAGTTATTTGTTCCAGTTTAATCTGTCTTTTTGTCAACAACAAGGAGACTATTGACAGATGAGTTTGTGGTTTCAGTCTTTTCTTTGGGAGTCACAAACTTAACAGGAATAAAAGTGCTTTTGTCTTTACTCTTATTAGCTTGGCTAGCTTCTGCATTGTTATAATTCTCAACAATAGGTCTTTTGCCTTGACTATTTTCATAGCCTAGACCAGCAGTTTGACAAACATTTTGGTTATTGAGAATTTCTTGAACTTTTCTACCAGAGTCTGTCCAGACTTTAAACTTAAGTCTCTCTTCTTCTAGTTCTTTCTTAACATAGTCATAGGCTTTCAAAATTTCAGTGTAGTTATGATTATATTTCTCATAATCCTTTTTGTATTGTTCCATTAATAATAACTCAGACTCTAAATGATCATTCCTTTTAGTTAAGGTTAAATTTTCTTCTCTCAACCTTTCACTTTCACTAGTGAGAGACCTACATGTTGTCATTATTTTATTAACCTCTTTTTGCACAATTTCTATGCCATTAAAGTCTAAGTTAATTAAGGATTCAGGAGTAAAGATTGATACCTGAGTTTTAGGAGATGAGGGTTCTTTGAGAGATTGTGATTTTCTTGAGGAGGATGCCATCAATGCTAGATTTTCATAATCAATTTCATCCTCTGAGCTTGAATCTTCCCAATCCTTTCTTGTAGATAAAAGTGCTTTTCCTTTTCCTTGACTTTTTGACTTTCTGCATTCACTGGCAAAGTGCCCCAATATTCCACAGTTGAAACATTTGACCTTTGCTTTGTCAAGTTTGATTATAGTACTCTTGCTCTTTTCATTCTTCTCATCTTCCTTCTTGAATGATGACCTTTTGCTAAATTTGCCAGTTCTTTTGTTAAATTTCATTCTTTTGAAAGTTTTGGCAAACATAGCCATCATTTGACTTAGATCAATCTCTTCATCAGAATCAGAGTCTGTGTCAGTAGACTCTGACTCCACAACAGTTTTACCCTTCTTTCTTGAATCCTTGATTCGTGTTTCAGTGGATTGTTCCTGTTGTTCTTTTTCAGACTCCATTAAGAGTGCTACAGATTTTGTCTTCACATACTTCTTATTCTTCCTCTGTTGCATCTCTAAATCATATGTCTTGAGCCTGCCATACAATTCTTCTAGAGTTAGTTCATCCAAATCTCTAGCTTCACTTATGGTTGTAGTCTTATTGTCCCACTCTTCAGGAAGTGCTCTCAGAAACTTGGTGTTGGTATCTTCATAATCATAAACCTTACCAAGCATAACCATCTCATTCAAGAGTTTAGTAAACCTATCATACATCTCAGTAATAGATTCTCCATATTTTGCTTCAAAATACTCATACTCTTGAATTAGCAAAGACCTTGCATTCTTCTTGACATCTTAAGTCCCTTGACAGTGCACTTCAAGTTTTGTCCACATCTCCTTAGCAGTTTTACATGATATAACACAGTTTGTAAGAACAGAATTCAAACTGTTAAAGAGTATGTTTTTGACCTTTGCCTCCTTAAGGACATTCTCTTTGTCCTCTTTTGTCCATTCAGCCTTTGGTTTCTCAATGAAGTGTTCTTCAGTTACTTTGCCTTCTTCATTGATTTGAGGCACAAGCTTTAAAGGCACATAGGGTCCTTCATGAATTCTTTCAAGATAGTCAGGGTCTGTTGCTTCCAGATGGTGCAGCATCTTAACCTTCCAGTGGGTGAACTCGTTTCTCTTAAGCATAGGAATCTTAGGATTGCCATCTTTGTTTCCAGACATCTTTGATCGATTTTAAACGTTAGGCTCTGATACCAATTGTTTTCCCAGTTGCACAAGTAGAAGGGGGGGTTGAATACTTGTGTGTCTTTTCTACCTGATTTAAAATCAAATTAAAAACAAAACTCAAACACAAAGATATGAATAAGTACTGTTTGTATTATTGATTTGTAAATATAAAACTCTCATAGGGTGTATACAAACCCTAGCAGCTTCTCTGTGTTTATCACAGCAACTCTCTCTATCTCTATGCTCTCACAAAAATATCACTCAGTTAATTATGCTTCGGCTCCCACACTTTTACAATTAGGTTACATAGTTTTTATATAGAGAGCTGCCTATCAACTAATAACAGAAAGATAAATTACAATAGAAATATAATTCCTAATTATTAGTTGACAGTTTCCTTCTAGAATTATCTTTCTTTCCCAAAGCATATCTGCAATATATTTATCTTGATCTTCGAAGACTTTCCATTCCTGTGATCTTCTTCCAAATTTAACTTTAACTGTATAGACTCTGAAACCTTCATACTCTGATGATCTTCAGACTCTGATCATGTGTAGACTCTGATAGATCATAGACTTTGATAGTCTATAGACTCTGATCACCTTCCAGACTCTGATCTTCATGCAGAATTTGGTTTCACTTTCTACAGAAATTCTGTTAGTGTAGGTGCCCTAGAGGCAATACAATTTTTCCTTTTAATAAACATTTATGTCATTTGATTATTCAATAAACGTATTTATTATGACTTTAATTACTGCGATATATTTGTTAGCATAATAAATGTCCTTAGAATCATGATACTCGTTATATAGTTTAAGTACATGACTTGAACTTGAGATTATATAATATATCATATTCTTAAAGGTTCCCTAGTCGAGTATTATTATGATAGGACAATAATAATACATAAATAGACTAGTATGTTGTTTGACAGATAACCACATCTCATTGGTTATAAGTATGGGGATACTAAAGTCAATACATAGGTACATGTAGGGGTACATGGTACTGGACAGACCCACAGTGAGATTCTTCATGTTTAATTAAGTCATAAGAAAGACTCACAGTGATAATGGTGTAATGATCCTCTGACTTGAGATCATTATATTTCTATATGAGGATTGATATACTTTGACTACATTAAAAGTTACCTTTGACCGGGTGATGATAAAAGTGGACATCGGGTATATCATGAGTCGTATGAGAAATATGAATGATAGATAAAGGATTTAACCCTCCTATAATTAGGAGAGATATTATTGGCCTCTTGATTGAGTGAGACTATAAAATGCATGGCCGTGCTCAAATAATGATTTGTTTTTCATAGTCTACTCATGGATCAAGTAAACCCGGATTAAATGTTGAAGAGGATGACTAAATACATGCCTCGAGTTTAATCTATAATATATATGGTTAAAGGGATTATATTACACGGAAACATTAATCACGAAAGGTTTTATCGAATCACGATTTAATTATTGTTTAATTAGGTAGCAATGATGTATTACTAGATACCGCTCATTGTTTATAATTTTATTGGAGAATAAAATTATTGCTAATTAAATAATAGCCTATAGGGTCACACACATAGAGCACCTAGAGGAATAGTTAATTTAAATTATAGATTTAAATTAATTGATGATTAATTCGAATTTATTATATTAATTAAGTGAGACTTAATTAATTGAAATAAATTCGAATTTGAAGAATTATATTTCTGCCAATAATAATTAAGTGTGACTTAATTATTAATTAAATAATAGAAGCATGTTTTATTATTTAATCCTATGCCTACATGGGTTAGGTTTTTGCTAAAAAAGGCCCATTAACCAATCATTATAAATAGATAATGATAGGTTAAATGGCTTGGACGTTTTTGGTATAAACCCTAGCAGAAGAGGCAGCATAGGAAGAGGCAGAGAGAATTCGAAACCTATCAAAGGAGGCTAGTACTTCCGTTCCGTGTTCAAGATCGTGAGACGTTCTTGAAGGTGCTCGTGTGGATACCATAGAGGTGCTTTCGAGAGGAAGACACAAATCGTGATAGCAAGGATCTCCGTTGAGTTCGTGGCATTCAAAATCTTAATAGGTATGATTCGATTATCACCATAATCCGTCAATTCTAATACATGATCCTGCGTTTGGGTTCCGAAAATTGTCGTTATATTTACGTTTATCCGCTGCGTTTTATGCCTCGGAACCCAACAAATTCTTCTAAGTACAAGTAACATGAATGTTGACTATCTAGACTCTGATTATACATTTCAGAGACTAGAAAGACTTATTACAAATAAACTAAGCTAGACCCTGTTCTAGCATTTTGTACATCATCAAATGAATATATTTCTAACAATATATAAAATCAGCAAACTCTGGATTTTCAAAGCTAGGGGTTGTTCCACATAAACTTAATATTCTAACTCTCCATTCAGAAAATGCACTCTTCACATCCATTTGATAACTTTGAAATTGGCGTGTACTGCGAATGATAGAAATATCCTGATGGCTTAAGTCTTGCAACTGGTGTGTAGGTCTCGTCATAATCAATTTCCTTTTCCTGAGAGTAAGACTTTTCCACCAGTCTGGCCTTTTTCCTTATAACAATTCCATCACTGTCTAATTTGTTCCTATATATCCATTTGGTGCCAATCATAAAACTGTCTCTTAGCCTGGGTACCAGTGTCCATACTTCTTGTCTCTCAAACTGATTGAGATCTTCTTGCATCGTAAGAACCCAATCTGGATCAGTTAGTGCATCTTCAATATTCTTTGGTTCTTCTTGAGATAGAAAAATTGAAAATAAACATTCAGTTGAAGTTGCACTTCTGGTCCTAACCCCAACATCTGGATCACATATGATCAATTCAAAAGGATGACCTTTGTTCAATATCATTTCCCTTGGTAGGTTTGACCTTGATGATTCGCCTTGATATTCATTGTGATATTGTGTTCTACCAGTAGATCCATCATCTCCCCCTGAGTTGTTGTCAGAATGACTTGTTGATCCATCACTGGTATTATTAGTATATCTAGTATTTCCATTATTTCCATCACTATTATCTGGATCATTATCATTTCCTGTTGCAGCCTCAAGTTCTTCTTCCTCATCAAAATGTGAGTCTGGATAATTATCAAATTTTAGTGACTCAGAAGAATCTTTAGTTTGGATACTTGGGAGTTTAGTGTCATCAAAAGTAACATTGACACTTTCTTTCACTTGGTGCTGATCAATTATGTACACCCTATATGTTCTTCTTGAATAATCGACAAAAATGGCTTCGTGTGCCTAGGCCTTGAAGTTGCCACGATGTTCATCTCTATCTTTCAACACATAACATTTGGCTCCAAATACATGAAAGTACTTGAGTGTTGGTTTCTTGCCAGCCATTAATTCATAGGGAGTCTTCATATGATCTTTATTGATTAAAGTTCGATTCTGAGTATAACATGTTGTATTTACCACTTCACCCCAGAAGTAGATATGTAACCTTGATTCACTTAACATTATTCTTGCAACTTCAATCAGGGTTCCATTCTTCCTTTCTACAACTCCATTTTGTTGCAGAGTTCTTGGCGCTGAGTATTGTCTTGTTATTCCCTTTTCTGAGTAAAAGTCATTCAGAACTTCATTCTTAAATTATGTTCCACTGTCTGACCTGATTGCATGAACACCTAACTTTGAATCTAACTCAATTAGCTTTACATGATCAATCACCAATTGTGGAGTTTCATCCTTAGAGTTCAAGAATAAAATCCACGTGTATTTTATGAAGTCATCTACAATCACTAAGGCATATCTTTTCCTTGCCATAGACATAATATTGACTGGACCAAATAAATCTATGTGAAACAGTTGAAGTGGTTTTGTAATGTTTGTGGTGTATGTGCCTTTGTGACTTGCTTTCTTTGACTTTCCTTTCTGACATGCCTCACACAATCCTTCTTGTGTAAATTCCATCGGAGGCAGTCCTCTCACCAAATCCCTCTTGACTAGAGAGTTCATTGTTTTGAAATTTATGTGTGAGAGTTTTTTGTGTCATAGCCAGCTTTCTTCTGATAAAGCCTTTGAATAGAAACAGTTTGCTTCATCTTCATTTCCTGAGTTGAGATCGGCTATGTACAAGTTTCCTTTCCTTACTCCACATATGGACAGCTTGTCTTCTTTAGAATGAGCTATTAAACACTTTTCCTTGATAAAGTTTACTTTGTATCCTTTATCACAGAAGTGACTGACGCTGAGTAGATTGTGCTTAAGTCCTTCCACTAAATAGACATTCTCAATGATAACATTCTCAGCATTTAACTTGTCATATCACGTAGTCATTCCTGTGATGTTATCTCCAAAGGTGACGATTGGGCCAGCTCTTTCAACCACGTCTGATAGCAGGGCTCTATCTCTGATCATATGCCTTGAAGATCCGCTGTCCAGGATCCATACTACCTAGTTTACCTGGTTAACTCCCTGCAAATATCAAACGGATTAAATCGTCTTCGGAGCCCAAAATTGATTGGGCACGGCATACTTAAAGAATTGACATTTGTTAGCTTTGACAACTGATCCTTTTTGAACAACAGCAGCATCCACCTTGATTGTACTTACATTCCTATAAACAGTCTTAACAAATTTCTATTTAAACTTCAGAATATATGTGTCCTTCTTGACATGTGAAGGAATTGCAGTCTTGGATTTCGTAAATTTATTATTGATGGGTTATCTAGGTGTCATGTTATCTTTCTTAACAAACATGCTTTTGAAATATGCAGTCATAGAATTAAAAGCACATAACATACAATTTACAACACCATATGGTTTATGGCATACATCAATAACAAGCATGCTATTCAAAACAGTATGTGTCTTAACAGATTTTACTCTAACTTTATCAGCAGTTTTAAAGTTCTCAGTAGAATGATATATGTTGTCAATATCCCTACTATTAATAAACCTATTAGGTCTATTCAATTTCTTCTGTAAGTCTTTAGCACTTATACCAGGATTGGAAGAATCAGAAGTTCTCACATCTTTCACTAGTGTCTTGGGTGCGCTTTTCTCGTGTTGGACATTAACTCCTTGTATGTCCCTAGCTTGTCCTTCTCTTTTATTCTCTTCCTCGAGGTCCTCTAACTTCATTTCATAAGAAATTAATATAGAGCTCTTAAGGATTGGTTCTGCTACAGGAGTTATGAAAAGAAGTTTAGGTGTGTCCTTAATAACATGTGGAATACCCCTTTCTTCAGCACTTTTTCTGAATGGGGTGATGTTGCTTGCCTTTCCTACAGATTGATTGTACTCAAAGCCTATTCCAACTTTACGTTTTATCTCTTGTTGGTCAATTAGGTCTTTTATAATATAAGAGGAATTCTTATAGGCTAGACACTTCTTCTGTTCTTCCACAATTTGATTTCTGTGATAAGTTTCAACTTTAACATAACAACTGACTCTATTCACCTAAAAAGCTAAGTCCTCACTCAGTTTGTCATTTCTAGTTTTTAACAATTTTAAAACAGCATTCTCATCAGTTAAGGCTTTATTTTTTAGAATTAGTTTCTTAACTCTATCTCTTGTATCATCTAGTTCTTTACCTAGCAATTTAAACATCTTAGGGCGTGAAGGATCTACCTCTTTTCCTCCTTGTCATGTTGGAGACAGTGATTCTTCAGATGAAGCCATAAGAGCAAGATTTCTCATTTCTTCATCATCATCATTGTTTGAATCATTCCAGTTTTTGCCCTCTGCTAGATAAGACTTTCTTTGATGCTTTTTGACAAGTGCATCATACTTTTCTTTGAGCTCTTCATAAGACTCTCTCTTCTTCCCTTGCTTAGGCTTCTTGCATTCAATTGCAAAGTGGCATAGCTCATTGTAGTTGAAGCAACGACACTTATTTCTATCAACTAAGCTAGGTTTGTAGCCGCTTTTTGACACAGCTGTTGAAGAACCTCCTTTTTGGAACCTTCCAAAATTTGGTTTAACTCTATAGGAGGAGTTTCTTCGGAATATCATGTTGCCAAACCTCCTGGCAACCATAGCTAAAGATTTATCTTCTAGCTGATTCAGTTCTTCCAAAGAGTAGAACTCACCATTTTCCTAGTTATATGAAATATGTCCAAATTCTGGAACCACATACTCCATTGAATTGTTAGAAGGTGCAACAACCTTCACTTCCTTCATCTCTGGTTCTTCCACTATCAGTGCTTTGGAGGAGTTCAGAACCTTACCTCTGCCATATGTTTCTCTGGTTAGGATTTGTTCTAATTCATAGGTCTTTAAAACACCATAGAGTCTTTCTAGGATTACCTCTTTCATATCCCTAGATTCCCGGATGGCTGCGATCCTATGTTACGGATGCTCTGGCAAGGTTAATAAAAACTTCATGTTGACCTCCTGATTCTGGTAATATTTCTCATTGAGGTTGAGCTCGTTTATCAATTTATTCAATCTCTGAAACACCTCAAAGATACCCTCACCAGGGTTGGATCTAAACTGCTCGTATTGGGAGGTCAGGATCTCCAATCTATTCTCTTTAACTTCTTCAGTCCCTTCGTTTATTATCTCTATTGTATCCCATATTATTATTCAAGGATACATCTTCATTTTCTTCATCTGTATAGTCAGCAAGTCTTTTTGAAAGCTGTCTATCAGGAATCATGACTCCATCTACCTCGTGCTCGAGAATAACAGTTATTGGAGGTTCAATACCGTTGGCCAAAATTAATGCATACTTGGGATTGACAATCCCAATGAATAGTAGCATTTTATGCTTCTACAAATTATAGTGATCTTTATCAAACTATGAAATTTTAATGCTCATCACTTTTTGTGTACTCATCTTTAAATACGATTAAAAATTAAGTGTTTCAAAAAATAATTTTTGACTTAAAATAATTTGTAATCAAAAATAATTTTTGGGTAAAAAATATTTCGAATAAAAAATAATTTTTGAGATCTGTATGAGTTGCAGAATATTTGGTTTGGATCTGATATTAAAAATATCAACAAGCACTGATGTCAATTGTTGGTCCTTGATATTGTGGCAGGGGGTTGAATACAATATCAATATTTAATCGCGGAATATTGGATTTAAAAATATTATTTTAATTTCTCACGAAATAATAATTATAATGAAATACTGTTCAAGTAGAAGATATGATTTTAACTTGAAAAGTATTACAAAATTAATATGATGAAAGTTTACATAACTATTTAAATATTTAGAACAATTTTGACATGAATTTTTTGGGTTTAACAATTATATTTCAAACTTGCAGAGAAATCTGTGAATATTACAATGCATACAAATATCTGAATTTGAATGTTTTCAACTAACACAAACAATGAAGTGGTCACCTCATATTTATAAAGGATTTCTAAAGCTTGTATGACTTTCTAGAATATGACATTTTTCAGACTTTATTTAAGTATGTATGACTTTCATTAACACTTGTATGACTTTTTAAAAAGCTCGGTATGACTTTCCAAAAATCGGTATGACTTTTTTAAAGTCATATTTGGTATGACTTTTAATTAAACAGTCGGTATGACTTTTTAATTAACAAATCGGTATGACTTTTGAATAAAATTCGGTATGACCTTTTGATGAACTGTTCGGTATGACTTTCTTTATAAGCCTTCGGTATGAATTTTATTATATAATTCGGTATGACTTTTTAATAAGTCTTTTGAATTATATTAAAAGTCATACTAAGTCATATCTTTTATAATAAATTAATTCTACTTAATTTAATTAAATATTTTATAAATTAAATTAAATTCATCTTGAATTAATTTAATTAAATAAATTAAATAATTACTTTACTTTTGATTGTATAATTAAAATACTATCTTGACTTGTATAACCTTGTTGTCAGCTCCGAAATATTTCCATCTTTTCTTTGTCTTCTGTCATAAAACCACTTAAGCTAGATGATGAATATTTATTAATTTAGTTGACACACAAATGTACTATCTGGTTTATTTGTTCCATACTATAACAAATATTTTCCATCTTTTAACTTTAAAGTTGTGGTCTTCTGTCATTCTTCTACTTTACTGTCTTCCTCTTTTGTGTTCTTCTTCTGGAATCTTCGTGTAGTAGCCACTTGAAATCTTCTGAACCTTTTGAATTCTTCTGAAATACTACTTCTTTATTTTTCACTAATGCTTGAACATATTAATGAACTTCTTCCAGTGTTGAGTAGTAATCTCATAAAAATACTTCTGATAATTTGATTCTCCGTGTCTAGTTGACTTTCTTTGTCTTGATTCCTATTTTCATATTTATTATTTATTTCTCTTTCTTAACTGAGTTGATTTGTCATCTACTTATTACAAATAGGCCTAGTCATATGCCTTTTATAATGTCTAACTGAGGGATAAGTGCAGATATTGCAAAGACTCAATCATCTCAATCATCTCAGACTGTTCAACAAAAAGCTCCATCAAAATCAAAGACTCCACTGACTATGCAAGGAACTACATTCATTCTAGGAGGAACCAATTTTGTAGATGAGGAAGAAGAATAACAATCTCTATTTAGAAAGAAGAATCCTGATCTTTTGTGGACAAAAACTGACTCTCTAACACTCAATGCCCGACTTGCAAGAAACAAGGGAGAAATTGGTGATACTAAAGCTAAACTGTATAGAAGAGATGCTAATACTTTCATAGATCCTTACTCTTTCAAAAACAAACCTGAAGAGGAGCTATCACAATCAATTGGACAAGATGATTGTTGTTCATCTTGTGAAAGATGTTTTTGATGGTGTTGCCCCAAAGAATAAGCTATTGTACTTCCGAGAGGATGAAAGAGTCATGAAATTGTCTGAAGAAGACCTAGCTCACAAGTCATCAAAAGAACTAGAATAAGTTATTTACTTGCTGAATGGAAAAGATGACACTACAACAAAGTGGGTAAAATCTCTGGAAGGAGTAATAGCAGGGACAAAGAAGAATGAAAAGCTGATGATGATAGACTCTGAAGAGTACATGCCAAGATACATGCTTGAAGATGATACAGAGAGGCGAATGATTAAAGGGGATGTAAAAGTCAAAATGTTGTTGAATACTCCAACATTGATTCTAAATCCTGATGGTCAAAGGAATTATTGCATACCTTTGGATGATATAATGGAAAGAACACCAATCTACAATTTAAGAGCTGCTATCTTTCAGATTGATGATTCTACTAATCGAATGAAGGAGTTAAAGTCAAAGTTAATTGAATTGTTGAAGACTGCTGAAAAGAAGCTACTTGATGAGTTTCTAGCTGGAAACTTTTCTTACAAGAGGATATGAAGCATGGTAAACAGCTAAACACTTTATGCATTTGTCAATTGGTTTCTAACATCGTCATTGGATTTTATGCTTTATTTCATAAAGTATAAATTGAGAGAGATTGTTAGATATCAAAGGATGTTGCTGTCAGAGAATAGTCAATCAGAGCTTATGGAAGTTGGTCAGAGTTTGTGTGATGTCATCAGAGATTAAAGGCTCAGAGCTTACTCAACCAACAAAGTTCAGTCATGATAGAGTTTGACAGCTAGTGTTCGATAAATCAGGAACTGATTGAAGATAAAAGAGGAAGTGTTTCTGTAAATGTCAATTACCTTGTTGGAAGCTATCTATTCGGGAGATAATGATGGAAGTCATATTTCTATATTAATTAATCATTATCTTTGCTATAATTAGATAGGTAGTTGTGTACTATATAAACACAGGATTAAGTTTACATTGATGTATCGTTCATAATATATCATTCACATAACTTAGCAGCTCTTAAGAACATCTAGTTTCTTGAGAGAGTTCTGTATTAATTTTATTAAAGTTAATACAAATAGTTCTTCTTTTACATACTTGTATTCTAGAATCGATTGTTTAGTACTATTATATTCAACTTCCTTCTATAATAGTTTATTTACTAGGTAACAAATAGAATCTTAATAAATAATTTATTAAGGACTAATTCTTAATTACTAAATTAATTTTAAACATATAAAATAATTTTAATAATATATTTTTAATGAACACATAAGAGAAGAGAAGATGCAGGTGGCCATGAGGTGGCAAATGTGGTATAAGAAGTTTCCATGTACCATGAAGTCAAGTGTGAGCTCGTTGTGTTCCATTCAGTTTCTAATATGCTAGTAGCATTATCATAATCTTCGTATTAATAGTTAGGGTTAAGGTTTAGTAAAATGGCTAGGTAGGCAAGTTTCAGGGCTATGTTTTGGGAAAAAGAAAGACATAATCAGTAGATGATCCTAAACTTGTAATCACTCTACCTCTACTAAACTTGAGGTTTTAATAATATATATTCTTTTAAAAAAATGAACATATAAAAGAATCTTAATATTTATTAAATTATTTATAAACACGTAAAAGAATCTTATAATGAAATCTACACAAAACGTTGGAGAACACTTTTTATCTAATCAATATATGAAGTAATAAAGGTCATGTAGGTATTATGTGTCCATATTTATGTTCAATAGTCTTTGCTGGTTTGATTTGTAATCTGCCTTTCCTCACCCTTTTCATTACCATAAACATGGAGAGAAAGGCAATTGAATAATCATTTCTCATACTCCATTTTAATGGCAAATCCAGAACACAAAATCACAAATCTAAACTCAATTTCTCCCTTTAGCTTTTGTTGTAGTCCGCAAACAAAAGCAACCATGGCTGCTCCTTGTAAAAATCCTAAGATCTCATGATCAAAAGATCCATCTCGGGAATACAATTTCTTCAAGTATCCAAGTTATTCATCAAAACCTTAAGTTTGATACTGGTATTGCAAATAATTGAATGGACTATTTTAATTTGAAGTGGATTATTCTTTCTACTTTCTAATCAGCATTAACTTTTCAACAAATATTAGGATCAACCATCCATGAAAACTTCTTACTGCAACTTTTTGGTGGCTCTGTAAACATTGAGAGTTGATTAAGATATTGGTCTCTGGGCTGGTAGATGAATGATAGCTCATGGGGTGCATTCACAAAAATAAGCTCATCAATGTTTTTAAGTTTCTTGGCTAGCGATGCCGATCTTCTCTTATAGAACACTAAGAGAACACGAACCAGAACTTATTGTAGTAATTGTTTAATTGAAATAATGAACAATATCTATATTAGAACACAAACTAGAATAATATTTTTTGGAGAGGATTATCTTGATTTGTATTTTTTTCTGTATTTGTTTTAAATGACGGTGTAAATATAAAATGAACAAATTTTATGAAGAACTTTAACAAAGAATATATTATTTTAGTTTCTAAAAACTAAAAGATTGTGATAATATTCAAATTTGCAAGCCAAATTTGACGTTGTATCTGGACTAAAATTTTAAATTATTTATTATGTTGTCATTATGTCTAATTTAATGAAATTGATTTAAATTATAATTAATCAATGGTCTAGTTGAGTTTTCTCAATTTTCTTGATAGTAAGGTTTTTCCTAGAATCTTACTAATATATATATATATATATATATATATATATATATATATATATATATATATATATATATATGTTTTTGCTGAAATAGAAACCAAAATTAAATAGAAACTAGAAACTAATTACAACCATACATTAGTTTAAACTTAATTAAATCTAGACCACTCCTTCAATTTCTCTCTTCACGTATTTCTCTCTTATTTTTCTTATCATCTACCATCTACATATACATACACAGGTTTATCCCCAGATCTATCATCCATCTCCTTTCATTTTTACATTGTCACGTCTTTCTTCTTTAACTATAAGCATCTTCATATATACATACATATATTTTTATATTGTCCCCTTACAATCACAAAAATTAACATCTTACTACCATTAACACCATAAATTCCGGTGAGATAGATGATAATAGATAAATTATAAAACGATCTACGGCATTTCATCTCATTTTCTGACCTTCTACTCTTTTATATATATCTTTTTTGTCCATCTTACTATTGCTGCTTCTTTTTATTTTTTAGAGACATCACCTATTATCTTTCATTGAAATCTCTATCTCAATCGAGATCTTCTCCATGTCCCCCATTTACAAGTACAAAAATACAAAAATCAATGATTCCTGGAAAAAAAATGATACAAAATTAATAATCTTTGTTAATGATTATTGTTATAAAAATTAGTGATTTTTACTGTACAAATTAGTGATTTTTGTTTTACAAATTAGTGACTTATGTCATACAAATTAGTGATTTCTAGTATAGAATATGTTGTTTCATATACCGGAACTGGTTGTAATGGTTGGTGAGTACTGAGTAGGGAGATCGTAGCTCGATGAGAAGCTGTTGATAATCAGAGGTGATTGTTATAGTGAGTCATGAACTAGTAGTTTGATAATATGGTGGTATTTGATGGTCATGGAAGCTAGATCGAATATGGCCGTGACCATAATTGAAGGTCATGGAAATAATGATATGTTGATGTTTTTATGTTGATATATGAGAGGCATCAATAATAATGATTCATGGGTGATGATATATGTATATATATTGTGGGTGGAAGATGATCCAGAGGTCCTATAGGTAATAGAGAAAAGTGATAGATAATGGAAAAAAGTGATATGACGTGGGTTTGGGTTTACGATAGAGGTTGAGGGGTGTATTTTCAAATATATCCCTAGTTTCTAGTTTCTAGTTTAAAATGGTTTCTAGTGGATTAAGACTCTATATATACTAGCAATATTGCCCGTGCTATGTACACGGCATATAATTTTTTTTGGAATTAAAATTAAAATATAAATTAATTTAAATATATAATTATAATTTTATGTAGATAATTATTATTATTATTTTAAATCTTTCCTATAACTTTTTTAATTTTAAAATAAATATTATAAATTACTCATTATATTATAAAAATACGAATATATATAATATGAATTTTGGTTAACAAATAATTTATAGTCAACATTGTGATTTTATATAAAGGAAAAAATATTGATTCTACACATAATTAAATTATTTATGTATTTCTTTAATTAAAATTATTAATTAATTAAGGTTCATAAATTATTTTAATAAAAGTAGTATGTAGGTCTCTTAGTAAAAGCAAAATCTTACTCTTATATATAACATATATTATCAAGTAAATAAGTATGTAAGTTAGTGAAATTATAAATAATAATAAATTAAAGTTTAAATTTTTCCAACCCCTTCTCACATTTGTATAAATTTGAACTAATTAAAATAAGATAATAATTTTTTCGATATAGCCCATTACATTTTTAACATTATAAGATAAAATATATGTAAATTAATATACATTTTTTTTATAAGAAAATTTCATTAGAAAAAAGGATATTACAATATAGCAAGGTATCCCTTACGACTTCACCACCCAACATACTTCACGACCTTAGCAACCACAACTTTTAGGATATCATGCATGCTAAGATCATTAGTTATCATCTTCCTAGAGCTCAGAATCAACTCAAAAAAGTGATATTTAGAAATGAGTATCTGAATCAACCTCCTTCCAAGTACCCTCAAAGATCCAAGAACAAAGTGATATTTAGAATCAACTTAATAAAGTTCATTAATAAATAAAAATGATTAAAATATAATAAAGGCATACATCCATAATTAAGTGAAAGTTAATTATTATAGAATATAGAGATTACATAATACCTAACAAAAGACGTGCATCTACACCCATCTTTGGAATCACAAGGAGGATAGCAAAGAAAAAATGTTGAACTGACCGATTCATCTGTGTTTTAGTAAAAAGGTTCACCTGTAAGTCGAGCTCTCGACTACACTCTTTCCGTAACTGCATAAGAGAAAACCTAAACTTTTAGTTTGATTTATTAATGCATCAGTTGTATACATAGATAGAGGTAGGATACACATCATACTTATAATTAATTACATTTCACGAAATGACTTGGGAAAGAGAAAAACACTCATAACGCTCCTACATATTGCACATCGACACAAAATAATACAATTATTTCCTCAAAAATTCATACAACATTCATAAATTAAAAATAACAGCAGCATATAATAACCGCAAAGCGAACGTTGAGAGACTCATTATTATATGAGTACCCAGAAGGTGCAAGAGGTGCAAGAACTTAAGTTTTCCGGTAAAAAAACAAAACAAAGCCGAGGAGGATAAATAAAAAGTAACCAAGAGCCGTTCAGGCTGCTTCAATTTGTGCAGGTTGATTAGGACTGCTATTGTCGTAGTTTATATCAGCATTTTCAAGCAAATATCATAATTTCTTCATGCATTTCTAGAAGTGTCGTGCACATTGCCTGCAATATTTAGGAAGCCAATTTGTGACAATAATTCAGTATCTATAAAAAATGAACCAGGTACATTAGTATTATGACGATGAGGATGATATCCCAGAACCTGTTCCTGCCTAGAATTCTAAAGATGTAGTAGAGCCACAAATAGCAGAGCCATAAAGTTTATATTGGAATAGATGATTCCTTGTATTTCTAAAGCCTTTACATTTTAAAGCCAATGCTTTTATTTGGTCTTTAGTGACATATTAAAAAAATCATACACTCATAACTGTGTTTTGATTAATGAAGTAAATTACCCTCTTTATTTTTTCTTCATACATTACAGACAATAGTAATATGACATGCATGTCAACTAATTCAGATACATAAACTCAACATTCAACGGTATATAAGAAAAGTGCATAATGCTTACCTTTAACTCTGTGGCCTTCCTTTTAATTTTTGGGGTTCAAAGCAGGTTGGCCTCACAAGTCACAAAGCAAAATTTTCAGTTTAGTTCTACATCTCCACTCTGCCAGCATACAAAGTCTAAAAAATGTGCTAATTATGCATGATAACTCATTTTATTAGTATAATATTATTGTATAATTGTATATTTTTATCAAGTTTATTTTCTCTTTCTATGTTTGGTTTGTGTTTATTTTGATTGTGCAGATATTAAAGATTTGTCTATTAAAAGGAGATATTTGCACTGAAATCAAGAAATTACAGCATATCATGATGAGTCAGCGAATCCTGATAAATCAAGCAAGAAGCATCTATTGAGGGAAAACTGAACAAGCAAATAAGCACAAGGAATATTTTAATTAAATAAAAATATCTTTGTAATTAATTTTTCCTTGTAATTATTTTAGTATAAATAGATAAGCTACGCCTCTTGTAGTAGTAATTTTTTGCATGTTATTGTTTTACTTCTTCTCTAGCATAGTTGTTCTTTCTCCCATGTACTCAAAACTTATTCAATAAAATCCAAGTTTCATCTTCAATTACTGGTATGAGTTCCTTTATTTTTATCATGATTATCTCAATGATGCTAGGCTAAAAGCCCTTTCTAAATTACAGATGTAATCGGGCTGAACAGACATGAATCTCGTGATGTATGTGCTTAATTAAGATGTATTTATCTTATTAGTTATCTCCAATATCATGTCTATGTGAGTAATTTCATGCGAGCAACACAAGTAGAGTTGGGAGTTCGTATAGTTAGGATCCATATGATTTTGAGAATTGATTTAATTGGTAATATTTTTACTATGTAGTTTTAACCACTTTTAAATAATATTTGATTTGGAATCATTTGTTGTCTTTATTCCAAAATACTTATGTGTTTAATTGTTAGTAAAAGTTAATATTTAAATTACACCATGATTTTTATGTGTTTAGCTGATAAACCCGTCATTTAGATTGCTTGATTATTGATATATTTGAGTACTAGTTTATTTTGTTTTATAGATTAAAAACTTAATTCGTGTTCTCTGTGGTTCGACTCGTACTTGCTTTTATATTCACGTACAACCGTGCACTTGCGGGTTTTTATAACTTAAAAGATTTTTTCTCAACAAGTTTTTGGCGCCGCTGCCAGAGAATGCGTTATTTGAGTTTTTAGTTTATTAAACATTTTTTTATATTATTTTTACTACTTTCGTAAAAGTAGACTCGAAAAAAAAAATCACACTGTTGCTACATGTTTGTTTGCTGTTAATCTTCTCATATCACCAACTAGTCACGTCACTCATGCATTATCGGTAGTCACATATTTAGTATATTAATTAGCTAGCTTTTAATTATTTTTAAATTATTAGTTTAATTAATTTTTTATATAGTAAATTTGTTTAATTAGTTAACGCGTCGTGACATTCTGTGAACCCCTGGCCAGTTGGGATTTGCAGTTACATTAGTTACTTGTAGGATTTTCTTTGTTTTTAATTAATTATTTTTATTTTATTTTATTTCTTTTACGTGTTAACATAATTGAATAAAAATAAAATAAAAATATTTTTATTATTTGACTTGTTTTATTTTGATTTTTCAGGTGCAGGTTCCTAATTTTATCTTGAGTTAGTTCCTCGCGGAATTAATTATTGCGCTATTTCGGGTACTCTTCTTTTCACATAATTTATTCATATATTTGTAGTTATAAATATATTATTTTAATTAATTTAATTAGATAATAATTATGTGTTGCATCATGCATTTTATGTATACTTAGAGTGCATCTTGTTTTGGATTTTATTTTTGTATTTTTTTTATTTGTGGTAATTACTGGAGGACTGAGGTACGTACCACACTAGTGTAAAGCATTTTATGTATTTTATTTTATTATTAACTCTTGGGTGCTGCATTTTCATCTAATTAATTTTATGGGTTAAACCACATCACATTATAAGGTGGGGGATTTCATCACCCTTTCCTTACCCCCACAAACTTTTAAATTCGTCATCCTGCATATCCCTTTCCTTAAAATTAATTAGACATTGGCCCCTAGGAATTCGAGCTCAATTAGAAAGGTACCTAAAAGAGAAAATAAATTTGGAATTATTCAGACTTTCAGTGTCTAGGCAAGTGCATCACTTACCTGGCTGATTAAGATTTGGTGTCTAAGAAAGGAGTTTAGCCTCTTGGCAATGTTTGCTCCGATCTGGCCAAGTCAGTTTGAATAATTCTTGATTTATAGACTTTTTGGTGGGACCGAAAGTTAGGAGCTGTCTAGATTTTTTTAGGGTAAATTAGGATTAGAAATTTTTGTTTTTCTCTTTCTTTTGACTGATTTTTTTCCTTTTTTTAATGCTAATTGCTAGGTAATTTAGGAATCTTCCTGGTGTATGCACCCATGAAAAAGAAGTGCTAGTGGTTGTTTTACTCACACACCCAATAGTCTTCTAGCAAGTGAAACACATTTTATACACCATCATGGAAGATGCTTCACCTCCTTGTTGTACTACACTACACCAACTCTTTAATCCCAAATAAACACCTCATAAGTCTCATTTAGATCTTTCTCAAATTTCTATAAGAGCCGACACTGACTCTCTTATTGAAGATCAGTCCTTAGAACATGAGACTAATAAGGAACTTGAGAGTTTGTTTAGGGACATGTCGTCAAAAGAAATGCTTGAGGAACTAAATGATATTACAGCAAAGTGGTAAACTCAATGTGAGGAGAGTTATCTTGAGCTTAGGATTATTGACAAACCTTTCATTTTAAGGTCTAATAGGCTTTCACTCTTTCCTCCCGCCTATGAATTTAGTTTCTTACATGCCTATGACACTAATTCATCCATTCTTGTTCATGAACGAGAAACCCAAGTAAATAATCAGTTTTAACAACACAAGGAAATAGTTACTTGGTTTAGGACATCTAACAAGGGAGAATGTTTATTCAAGGTTTACAGCCTTGATGTTTGCATTCTAGGCCAAACTTTAGATGACTACTTACATAACCTAGTACAAGTTCTTGTAAGGTGTCAGCATAAATTTTGGGTGGGACTTCACAGCCTAGTCAAGCAAGGGGTTGGATAGTAGTCAAGACTTGATATGGGGGAGACATATACAATTGTATAATCTGTCTTATACAAATTTTTTTCTTCACTTATTTTAAACAGGATTGATAGTGGCTTCCAAGTTTTCTCCTTCTTCAACATGATGGAAGAATGGTACACCTCCATCTCTATTATATATCTTTTTCTTTTACATTGACGACAATGTAGATTTTGATATGGGGGAGCTAGCTTGCTTTAGTCCTGTTATTTCTTTTTCAAAAAAATTAGGTAGTTTAGGAAGTTTAGTTAGTTTGTCTACTTTTGAACTTAGATATTAGCTGGTGCTAATTGTTTTCAAAATTATATATATAATGCCTTTAGATGATTTGAATATTGATGGCAAACTTGTGACATACTTAGATTTTGCCTAGAATTTCAAGACGGTACATTATTCACAAGGTCTTTGTTGGGAAGATGGGTAAGATAATTTTCGATACCTGAGAGAGAGTTCACATGTTAGAACAATATCGAATCAAGCCTTTAACTTCAAAAAAAAGAAAAATAATCTTTGTGCAAAAAAAATATATGATTAGCACAAAAAAATTGACTAGTCTTGTTTTGTGGCCTTTATTACTCTAGTTATTAAGTCCTTAGGGGTGTCTCAATACTTAATGCCCTAAGACCAACTGGTTTGGGAGTCATTGACCCAAAGCTTGCTACATGAGTAACCTAGAAAGCCTAAGAAAACAGACATTGCACATTAAAAAAAGGTAGTAGAAAAAGAAGCAAGGCAAAATTGGCTAGAACATTGTTTTGATAGAGATTGAGCAGTTCAATACTGGTTGAAAAAGAGAAAATGATTTATCCACTTCTAAAACAACACTGATCGATTTCAGAAACACACCTTGGAACTTCTGACAACGTCTAAGTAGGGCAGGTAGGCGTTCATTAGGAGAAGAGTCTTAATGGCAGATATTTTTCTAAAATTATCATGTTAGCACCAGTAAACACTAAGAAATAGAGTTGCAAATTGGCTAATGTTGTTTAAAGATTTTATGGGTATATTTCTGTAAACCCTTAGGAGACAAAACTCATCTTGTAAAGATCGTCTACGATTTTAACGAGTTGGTACACCTAAAAGTGCCTGTGATGCCTACGACAGTGAGTTTAGGTTATTTCTATTACTCGAGGACGAGCTTGGATTTGATATGGGGGAATTTGATAACTCATTTTATTAGTTTAATATTATTGTATAATTGTATACTTTTATCAAGTTTATTTTCTCTTTTTATGCTTGGTTTGTGTTTATTTTGATTGTGTAGATATTAACAAGATATTAAAGATTTGTATATTAAATGGAGATATTTGCACTAAAATCAAGAAATCAAACCATATCATGACGAGTCAGCGAATCATGATAAATCAAGCAAGAATCACCTATTCAGGGAAAGCTGAGCAAGAAAATAACCATAAGGAATATTTTAATTAAATAAAAATATATTTGTAATTCATTTCCCCTTGTAATTGTTTTAGTATAAATAGATAGGCTAGGCATCTTGTAGCCGTAATATTTTGCATGGTATTATTTTACTTCTTTTCTAGCATAGTTGTTCTTCTCCCATGTACTCAAAGCTTATTCAATAAAATCCAAGTTTCATCTTCAAATACTAGTATGAGTTCCTTTACTTTTATCATGATTGTCTCAATGATGCTAGACTAAAAGCCCTTTCTAAAGGATGGATGTAGTCGGGCTGAACAGACATGAATCTCGTGGTGTATGTGCTTAATTGAGATGTATTTATCATATTAGTTATCTCCAATATCATGTCTATGTGAGTAATTTCATGCGAGCAACACAAGTAGAGTTGGGAGTTCGTATAGTTAGGATCCATATGATTTTGAGAATTGATTTAATTAGTAATATTTTTACTATATAGTTTTTACCACTTTTAAATAATATTTTGTTTGTAATCATTGGTTGTCTTTATTCCAAATACTTATATGTTTAATTGTTAGTAAAAATTAATATTTAAATTATACCATGATTTTTATGTGTTTAGCTGATGAACCCGTCATTTAGATTGCTTGATTATTGATATATTTGAGTACTAGTTTAATTTGTTTTATAGATTAAAAACCTAATTCGTGTTCTCGGTGGTTCGACCGGTACTTGCTTTTGTACTTACGTACACCCGTGCACTTGCGGTGTTTATAACTTAAAAGATTTTTTTCTCAACAATGCATGATTTAACAGCTGGCCAAAATCAAATCTAAGTCGGTTGTGTGTTTATGATTTATGTAATTTAATGGGACCTTTGATTGTTGATGATGTTTGGATGATCTAGAAGGTGCAAGAACTTAAGTCTTCTAGTAAAGAAGAAAACAAAGTTGAGCAGTATAACTAAGAAATTACAAAGAGTCGTTCAGGCTGCTTCAATTAAAGCAGGTTGATTGGGACTGCAATAGTACATATCAGTATTTCCAAGCAGATATCAAAATTTCTTCATGCACTTCTAGAAGTGTTGTGCACATTTTCCGCAATCTTTAGGAAGCCTAATCTGTTTCTAAAAGATTTAAAGATGAAAACCAGATTACAAACAGATTCAAATTAATATGTACATCAAAAGGCCAAGAGAAGCATGTCATATTCTATGTTAAACAGGGAAGAAAATGATAAAAAGATAGTACTACTTGTTATGCGTATATACTTATATGCATTAGTCTAAGACATGGGTTGATTCTCCGGTCACTATAAACCATGTCCTTTTCTTTTGTTTCCAGAGACACATAGATATCTATATCCATGGATATCAAAATATATCACACTTAAAAAAGAGTTGTGGACTGTTTACTATTTTTTCTGACTAAAAAGAAATCTGATAATCTCAAGGTGCTAAGACTACTGGAGAAGTGGTTAATATCTACATCATGCTTATGCTAGTAGATATACATCTTCTAAGAAAACAACATTTAGGAAAGAAAGAATATTGCAATGGTTCAGTAATAACAATAAGAATTAGTTTTGTATCACTCTCAAGTGACTTGACCTTTCTAATAATCAAATTAAACACAGTAATTGGCCCTTATGCAGTACAAAGGTGTTAAATAATCAATAAAACTACGGATAAATCTTGACCTTAAAACAACTTCAATTTTAACTTATTTTTTCATCTTTGGTATGAAAAACGCCAAACTCTAAACAAAGCACTGCTTCTGGTTCATTTAGTAAATTGGGTTTTATTGCTAAAAGCAGCAAATAAATATCAAGTTGCTATTAATTTTGATCAGGATTGATGATTATAGAGCATTTCTTACCAATAAAATGATTGGGCACCAATATATCATGTATTTGTGATCCTTGGGTACCTAAAAGGATAAAACATATGTAAGGAGAGAAAACAACAAGTATTCAATGTAAGGTAGAACTAAGAAATATGGACAACTAACACTCTACCATCTAACTTATTGAGTAACACTGTAACAGAGTAAAAGAGACATAAGGAAACAAATAGAGATGATACATATATGATCATTTTTTATGCAAATTAGTAAATTGAGTTTTATTGCTAAAAGCAGTAAATAAATATCAAGTTGCTACTAATTTTGATCAGGATTGATGATTATAGAGCATTTCTTACCAATAAAATGATTGGGCACCAATATATCATGTATTTGTGATCCTTGGGTACCTAAAAGGATAAAACATATGTAAGGAGAGAAAACAACAAGTATTCAATGTAAGTTAGAACTAAGAAATATGGACAACTAACACTTTACCACCTAACTTATTGAGTAACACTGTAACAGAGCAAAAGAGACATAAGGAAACCAATAGAGAGGACACATATATGATCATTTTTTATGCAAATTGCAATAGCTCGTGGGCTCATCTCAGCTATTGTAAAACAAAAAATAATTTAAGAGAGACTGAAATTGAATCATTCAGTATGATAAAAACAAAACACACAATACATTAACAACCAAAATCAATAGTTAATTTTTTTAAAACCTTAATTTGGTGTTGGATACTGTGCGTGTAATTTAGTCTTTCTTCCCAAATCAAAGAGAACCTTACCCAAAAATAATGACAACCTTGAATTGTTGCAGAGAAGAGAAATTAAATTTTTTTATAAAAACATCACTACACCGGGATAAGGCATGGATGTAATGATTTTTATATAGAGTTAAAGAGGATACGTAAACAAAATTGTAAGCTATCAACTTTACTTATTTCTTAATTGTCATCAATGGATTTGTTATTTTCCAGAACAATGACAATATAATTTGTAGAAGGGGGTTGAATATAAATTATCAAAACTTTTTCTATTTTAATAATTTTTCTTGTAGTTATGAGTGTTTAGAGAAAATGTGATGAACAATAAGAACTGAAAAGTATTTGAACAACAATGTTTAAAATGACTGATGGATTGGTTTTTCCATCAGTGTATATTTTTGCTCAAATTATCTAGGTTAATAAAACCTAGCTGCTTTTTACAAAGTTAGAAAAATGAATCAACTGATCTTATAAAGTGCTCTAAGGCTTGAATAGTTGATTATAAGATATTATCTAACTTTTGTATATTTCTAACAATGCTATCACACGTGTTTATATACTACAAGTATGTTTACAATACCTAGAAAAAGTATTAAATAATTAATCTAAACTATGATTATTTTTAATCTATCTTTCCTTTTGCCTTTTTCTCTTTGTGGAAAGTACTTCAGACTTGGAAAGACAGTTTCAACTTGAGTCTCCAAAGTCATCATAGACTGTCTTTCATAGGTGTGCTTTTGTTTGTCAACTTATGTGGTCTCAATCAATTGATAATGTGATGTTAGGCATATCAATTGATTCTTCCTTTTATCTATCAACTGATATTTTTCTTCGATTGATCTTTATATCCATCGATTGATAAATGATGACTTATCGATTGATAGATGTTATCAATCGATGGGTCTTCATATCAGCTGATGGTCTTCAATCTTTTACTTGGCTTCTTATCATTTGATCTTCTATCCATTGATATTTCCATATCAATTGATCATCCTTTACTTGCATAATTTTCATGTCTTCAGATAATTACAATTTGATAGTCTAAGTTATACATCAGTTGATGACCTATATCAATCGACTCTAGTATCAATTGATGAGAATAACATCAATTGACTTACACCTTATCGATTAAAATAGACCAAATACATATATGCTACAATCCATATTATCAGTTGATCTACATAAATATTTCAACTGATAAATGATTTTCTGATCAATCGATATTTATAACTTTCATATCAATTGATCAGTTACATCAGCTAAAATTTCTGAGATTATAAGATTAAGCTTATCATTAAGTTACATGTAGATTCCTAACAATCTTCCCCTATTTGTGTATGTGATATGAACAAGCACAAATCTACCTGATGATAACAAAAATCCTTAATTATTTTCATTCAGATAGAATCAAGAAATTTAATTAGCACTTTGAATTTGGAAGTACCAGTAGATGTGTAAGTTCTGTAATTTGCTCTAATGTCTTCTACTCTTCATGATCTTCATTCTCCGCTCACTTTTTCTTCTTTTTCTTCTCAGCATTTTCTTTTAGTTGTCTCATAAAGGAACTCCTCAATATTGCTTCATCTTCATCAGTTTCTCCAAGTTTCCTCATTAGATAGTGAATTTCTTCATCTGTGATTTTGTCTAGATATTTGCAGATATCAAAGAACTTTGTGTTGCCCTCCACATCTTTAAAAATCATAACATATTTTGGCTCCAACACCACCTTCTTGAGTTGAGATTTCCATAGCTTAAGAGGTGAATCCTGTTCAGCTTCAGCCTTTTCTCTTCTTAGTTTTAAAATTTGATGTTGAATTTTCTGAGCAATTGTAACATTAAGTTTGTACCTTTTGTTGAGAAGAGGTAAAATGGTTTTCAGGACATTGTAGCTTTGCTTCATTATCATCTTCATTGAGTAAGTGATTTTTGATCCATTCTCATACTCCAACCTCATTGACTCTTCTTGGTTAGAGGTTGTAGGGTGATTTCTTACTCCTATCAGCACTTTTTCAGTCACCATTGGAATTCCTTTCATTTTGTACCTTTTAATTGCCACTTCTTCCTTGATTTCCTCTTGATTGATTCGAGGGTTTTCCTGAAGCACTACTTCTTGAGTTGAATTTGCCTTTTTCTTAGCCATTGCAATTTTCCTCCTTTTTCTCAATGGTTGTTCTGCCAATTATTTTTCCATATGCCATTGCATTTCATCTGTCTAGCAATCTCTTCATTCTCCTTTTCTCTTTTTGCAGCATCTGAGATTCCTGTAATGATGGCTACTTGAAGTAGTTTCTAGCCAACTGGTTCATTTTTCTTTTTCTTCAGTTTTTCAACCATGATTGCTTTTCCCTTTCTCTTTTCCATAAGAGCTTTTTGATCTAATTGAAGAAATGTTTCTGCATTTAAGTTCACTTCTTTGGCAGCCTCCAAAGCATTCTCGTTTACTTTTCTGACTTGAGAAATGAATTCTTCTAGATTTCCTATTTATGCAGCCTTGGACACCAAGTCTGTGTTTTTCTTCAAAGTTTCAAACTTCTTCCTTTCTTTCTCAAACATCTCTTGAGTTTCTTTTTCTCTGGAAATTCTTCTAGCTTCTAGATCATCTTCAAACTTTTCCATATCTATCCCTTTCTTTTCTAAGTCATCTTTGGTTGACTTAGATGACTTTGAAGATTGACCTCTATACTAGTTACTTCTACTAGCTTCACTTTCATCATCAACCTTGGTTGCAACACCACTAACACTAGCTCTACCAACATCAGAACCACCAACACCATCAATGCCAGAGACATCATCGCCATCCTTCTTCTTATTATCATTCTCCCCCTTTTGTTATCATCAATTGGAGGAGGTGGTGGCATCCTGTCAAGAAATTTTTGAAGAATGGAGCCATGAAGAACTTGACCTCTAATGATGTTATCCATTTTGGACTCTATGGATGATACCCTCTTCTCCAAGTCATTGAAGTTCTTAGACTCCTTGAGTAGTTTGTCCTTCATCTGATTTAAAGTGTTGAATGGAAGCTTCTCATCCAATCTTCTTTCTAGTGCATCATTGGTAGATATGATAGATCCCTTAATGATTTCCAATTCTCTTCTAACTCCTGTCACTGTTATCTTTTGAGTCTTCAATGATTCCCTCATACAGTGTGTAATCCTCTTTTGAGTAGGATCTGTAATCTCTACTTCCATATTTGTTCTTCTGTACTGAGAAAGAATTTCAGTTTCTGCAGCTTCTAGAGACCCATCAACTGTACTCATCCAAGGTTCTTCATCAGAATCATCCTCCAAATCTTCAGGTGCTATATAACATGTATCTATTGTATTGGCAATGCTCTCCTTTATATTCCTAGTTCTTTGCTCAGTGTGCTCAATTCCCAAGATTTGTTCTGCACTTTTGTTACTTGATGTAGCCAAATCTTGGTATCTTTGATCAGGATGGACAAATTTGCTTGGATCCAAATCACCAGCATCAACCTCTTCGTTCTCCACAGCTTCACCCTCCTTATTGACTCCACTCTCACTCGCTTCATAATAAGGGACTCCCCCTATCTCCTTCACTCCTTCCTCCTCTGACATCAGTTCATTTTCCAACTCTTGTGCATATAAAAGAATGTTTTTATCTCTCTCACGCATCTCTCTATTTTGCATCATGATCTCATCTTGGAATCTCACCTCTCCCTCACTCATAACCTGTGCACCTACTAAGGTGGGGCCCTCAGGTATTTCACTCACATTCCTAGAAGAAGTAGGAATGACTTCACTCACTCCCTCTCCTTTTGCCAGGCTGCAATCCTGTCTCTCACTCAACTCGCTCATTCCTAGAAGTGTTTGTGCAACATCAATTGATATTGTAAAGAAGATAGCAATTGATGTGTTTGAGATATCCATCGATTGATGCATACCCATCGATTGATCTTGAGTATTAATTGATGGTTTATTAGTCGATTACTAAATATCAAGTGATGTAGAAACATCAATTGATGGAGTAGAAATAGTTGAAGTTTTGATTTGAGAAATGATATTTGAAATAACATTTGAGATGGAATCCTGAATTTCCTGGGAAGAAAATTCAGGAGAGAGTGTTGGCTTCTCCTTGAATATCAATGAAGGAGAATCTGAAAATGTCTGATTGTCTATCAGAACATTTTCTGAAGAAATTTGTTGAGGTGGAGAAAGAGGAATATAGGGGATTGGAATTGAGAGAGAATGGGGCTGCATCTCCAGATTTATTGGAGATACATGAAACTAAATTTGAGAAGGCTACACTACAGTTTCATGTGGTTTTGCAGTGTGTGATTTCTCTTGTGCAAATGTTACCTTATTCCTCCTCCTTTCATATGATTTGGGGGTTTTGGCTTGTGTATCCTCCCCTTGGTTCAATGCCCTTGGTTGTGGGCTCTTTTCAATATTGACACCTTGTTGAGAAGATGCCAATAGGAGTGTGGTTTTATCCTTGTTAACATCCACAATCTTTTGAGAAACTATGTAGTGGCTTGGTTTAGGTTGCACATCCTCACTCTCCTTATTCTTGAGAAACTATGGATTTTACAACAACAGGTTTTTGGGAACCTGTTGAGGTTGGTTTCTTAGATTTGAGTTTGGAAATTGGTTGTGTGGCTTGGGTAGGAGGGTTGGGGTCATTACTGATACCCTCCATAGCCACAGAAGGCAAAAAAGATTGAGGTTGGGAAGAATTTAAGGTAGAAATAAATACTTGAACAAAAGGTGGATAAATCAATTCCACATTGCTGTATAGATTGATCATTACCAAGTCTTTGAAGACCCTTTTGTTTTGGACCCAACAGTCCAGAGTCTCTGTCTCCCTTGTGATTTCAATATCCTTCACAAAATGGTTAATAAATAGCATAATAAACCTAGCATAATATATGTGATTTGATCTATTAGCTTTATTACCCAATTTTGCTGCAATCTCATTTAGTATTATTGAAGATAAATGAAAATATTTATCATACAAAACACTATAAGCTACTTCCTGCATACTAGTTGTTATTGCATCAAAGTTACTGATTTTACCACTAAAAAACTTAATGATAACATCAAAGAAATATGACCATTCTTTCCTAAGGTGCTTTTTAACTACATGACCTAGGCCAATTTCTGGTTCCACATAGTTAACAGATTTTAGCATATTTCTAATATCCTCGTCTATTGGTGATTTAACAGTATTATTAGCAGGCAAATTTAAACATTCATTAACAACAACAGTAGTAAGTAAATACTTATCTCCTTTACAATTGAATGAAATGGTAGAATTGTCACTTGCAACTTCTGCACTTGTCCAAAATTCTTCCACTAATTTCCAGACGATTTTGGGTGTATCTTTGAGTGCCTTCCTTACTTTGCAACTATCCAAAAATCTCTTCAATGGATGGAATTCCTGATGTGCCTCTTCCACAACTATGCAAGCTACGAAGTTGTTGAGTTCATAGACGAATCCATTCTGTGATACTTTCTTAGATGAAGATGAAGATGCAATTCCTTTGAAAATCATTAGTAATCACACACTTGACAGAGATTTAGTAGATGAGGGAGATTGAGAATAGAGATATTAGCGATTGAGTTCGTAGATTGAGAGAGAAAAGGAGATAGAGAAATTGTTAGTAAAAATTGCAAGTAAGAATTAAAAGAAATTTTAATTTCACTATTTATATTTACAAAGTTCCCATCGATTTCTTACTCAAAATAGAACTTAATCGACCGTTGTGATAAAAAGTAAATAAAGAAATTACTTATTTTGGCAATCGACTTTTATACATACAGGGTTGTATGTATTTATCAATTGATAAAATAAGCAATCAACGACTTGATTTTGTACAGGTCAATTGATGACATGGACCCTAAAACTTCCATGTCATCGATTGATAACTAATTTATCCATTGACCATTAGCATTATACATCGATAGATAATTATACCATCAATTGATATAGTTATCAGTCAACAGATCCGAATATCCATTGCTAGTAAAATGTTTATCCATTGATTATGGAGAAATCAACTG
The DNA here is from genome assembly GCA_028671895.1 of Oenanthe sinensis. Classification (NCBI taxonomy): domain Eukaryota; kingdom Viridiplantae; phylum Streptophyta; class Magnoliopsida; order Apiales; family Apiaceae; genus Oenanthe; species Oenanthe sinensis. Next base: position 19,607,455 of record CM053807.1, read on the forward strand.
ATTAACATAGACAATGGTTGCAGATTAAAACTAATAGAAATAAATAAATTGTCACACATTTAAAAGATTAAACATACCTAAATCACAGACCAATCTATTGAAAGTAGATTCATTCAATGGTTTGGTGAAAATATCTGCAAGTTCTCTTTCACTAGGGACAAAATTTAATTCAACAGTATCATTCATTACATGTTCCCTAATGAAGTGATACATTATGTCAATGTGTTTGGTCCTTGAGTGTTGAATTGGATTTTCAGTGATTGAAATTGCACTTGTATTGTCACAGAATATTTGAATTTTGCTTAGATTGAACCCATAGTCAAACAATTGATTCCTCATCCATAACACTTGTGCACAACAGCTTCCAGCAGCAATATATTCAGCCTCTGCTGTAGAAGTAGATATTGAATTTTGCTTTTTGCTAAACCATGAAACAAGTTTATTTACTAGAAATTGACAAGTGTCTGTAGTGCTTTTTCTGTCAATTCTGCAACCTGCATAGTCTGCATCTGAATAACCAATTAGATCAAATCTAGATTCTCTAGGGTACCAAATTCCAAGATTTAGTGTTCCTTTGAGATATCTAAATATTATTTTTATTGCAATCAAATGAAACTCTCTAGGATCAGCCTGAAACCTAGCACAAAGACATGTAACAAACATTATGCCTGGCCTACTTGCAGTTAAATATAATAATGAGCCAACCATGCTTCTATAACTTGAAATGTCCACTTTAGCTTCTTTAGTATTCAATTCAAGTTTAGTTACAGTGGCCATAGGAGTTTTTGCAGGAGAACATTCACTTAAATCAAATTACCTTAATAATTCAGAAATATATTTGGTTTGATTTATGAAAATATCATCTTTAACTTGTTTGACTTGCAAACCAAGAAAATAGGTAAGTTCACCTATCATGCTTATTTCATATTTACTGTGCATCAACTTAGCAAACTTTTGACAAAGATTCTCATTAGTTGAGCAAAAAATAATGTCATCTACATAGATTTGAACAGGAATCATAGAGCCACTAACATTTCTATGAAAGAGAGTTTTATCAACAATACCTCTTGTAAATTGATTTTCAATTAAGAATTTAGATAGTGTGTCATACCAGGCTGTAGGTGCTTGTTTCAATCCATACAGTGCTTTGAGAAGATAATATACAAATACAGGATGAATAGAATCAATAAAACGAGGAGGTTGTTCTATATATACTTCTTCCTCTAGTTCTCCATTGAGAAAAACACTTTTCACATCCATCTGATACACTTTGAAATTAGCATGAGCAGCATATGCTAGAAAGATTCTGATTTCTTCCAACCTTACAACTGGTGTAAATGTTTCATCAAAATATATGTCTTCTTCTTGTGAATAGCCCTTTGCTACCAATTTTGCTTTATTCCTTGTCACTGTACCAGATTCATCCATTTTGTTTCTGAACACTCATTTCATACTAATAATAAACTTGTTCTTTGGTTTGGGCACTAGCTTCCATACCTTGTTTCTTTCAAACTGATTCAACTCTTCTTGCATAGTAATTATCCAATCAGGATCATTCAAGGCTTCTTCAATCATTTATAGTTCTTCTTGAGACATGAAGCTATTATACAAGCATTCATTTTGAGTTGCACTTCTAGTTTTGACACCATCATTTGCATCTCCAATAATCAACTCAAAGGGATGATTTTTGGTCTATTTCCTTTGTGGTGGTAAATTTGTCCTTGAAGATGATGCCTCAAGATCATTAGAATTGTCATCATCATTGTGATGTGATTGATTATTTGAGAACCCTCCCCCTGATATGGATACTCTATTTGAAGAGTGTTAAGCAGAGTTGTTATTCATTGAATGGTTATCAATTGATGTATTATTAGTCGATTGATGGTTATCAACTGATAAGTTATCTGTTGATGTATTGACATCAATTGATGGGGAAATTCTGGGTATTTGATTTCTTGGAATCTCCACATCATCACTACTTTCTTCACCATTGCCAGTTGATTCATTTTCAAAATACAATAGGTCATGGTATCCATCATCAAACAACCCTTGAATCTTCTTATCATCAAAGACTACATGCATAAATTCCATAATAATGTGTAATCTAAGATTGTAGACTCTGTAAGCTTTGGTTGTTATTCCATATCCAACAAATATAGCCTCATCAGCTTTGACTTCAAATTTTCCCAAGTTTTCACCTTGATTCCTTAGGACAAAACACTTGTAGCCAAAGACATGAAGAAAATTAACTGTTGGCTTCTTTTCTTTCTTCATCAATTGATATGGAGTTTTGCCTTGCAGTTGATTGACCATGGAAATATTCTGAATGTAACATGCAGTGTTGATTGCTTCTGTAAAAAAATATGTAGGAAGTTTTGCTTCTTCGAACATAGTTCTAGCAGCTTCAATAAAGGTCCTATTTTTCATTTCAACTCCTCCATTTTATTGTGGAGTCCTTGGTGTAGAGAAATGACGAGTGATACATTTTTCTTCACAGAATTCTTTCAATGTTACATTCTTAAATTCAGTACCATTATCACTTCTTATTTTCTTGACCTTCCATTCAGTATCATTGTCAACATTCTTCATAAGATTAATAATGAATTTGCTTGCCTCATCCTTGGAGTGTAAGAAATGTACCCATGTGTATCTTGTGGAGTCATCCACAATGACTAAGGCATACTTCATTTTGGCAATTGACATGATGTTGACAGGGCCAAACAAATCCATACGCAATATTTCCAAAGGTTTATCAATTGATGATTCTGACTTTGACTTGAATGATGTTTTTCTTTGCTTTCCTTTTTGACAAGCATCACATAGTCCATCCTTGGTGAATTCCATATGTGGAATGCCTCTAACCAGATTCTTTCTAACAAATTGATTCATGGCTTTGAAATTAAAATGGGATAGCTTCTTGTGTCAAATCCAACTTTCATCTGTATTGGCTTTGCTAAGTAGGCATATCATTGAGTTTGCCTTTACAAAGTTGAAATCAGCCACATAGACATTTTCTTTTCTTCCATCAATTAAGAGAATTTCACCAGATTCTTTGTTGGCTATGATACATGATCCAATTGAAAACCACACACCATTTCCAATTATTACACAGTTGACTAATACTGAGCAAATTGTGCCTCAATCCATCAACTAGTGCTATAAGTTCAATGACAACATTTTCACTTGCAATTGAGCCATATCCCAGAGTAAAACATTTGTTGTTGTCTCCAAAAGTAACTCATGGGCCAGTCTTTTCCACAAACTTTGTGAGCAGGGACATATCTCTAGTCATGTGCCTAGAACATCCATTATCTAGATACCAGAGACTTTTCTTCCTGTTTCCCTGCACACAATCAAAACAATCAAGTTACTTTTGGTAGTCAAGTTGCCTTGGGTCCTCTTTTATTAGTTGCAGCCTGAGCCTTGGTTGCCAACTTTGGTTCCTTTTGTTTTGGTGGGTTTAGATCCACTTTAATTTTTGGAGTTGACTTTTGAGGCTCAAACATCTTGGAACTCATGGCAGACATATCATGCATGTTTTCAGACTTGAAATTATGACTAGCATGATTGATGTCAAGTATATGCATGTTCCATGGTATTCCAGACAAGTTCATATTGGCATATGCAAAGAAAGAATTATACATGTATAGAACCTGTGCATAAGGTATATGAACATTGGGTGCAACCAAATTAGAAGATATGGCATTCATGAGTATAAGATTGGTATAGCATTTGCAGACATGGTATGTGCACTTAAGTCATTTACAGATATGGAGTTCTTTTCTTTCTTACAATGCATAGACAAATGATTTACACTACCACATTTAGCACATACCTTTCTAGGTGCATACATATCAAGAGTATAATTGTTGTGCTTATTTATGCCTACCTTCCCATTCTTATTTTTCTTCTTTTTCTCAACTTAGGGTGAATGATTTCAACATGTGATATCCCTTCTAATTTTTCTTTTAATTATTTCTTAGATAAGCTACCAATGTTGATCTTTTCAACCTTAGTCTCAACTTCATTCTTGGTTTCCTTAACAAACTTGATAGGGGTGCTAAAGTTGTTCTTCTTGTTAGCTATTGATGATTTACTTGTCGATGGATGCTTATCCATTGAAGTTGTCAGCATCAATCGATTGATAATCCTTATCAGTTGATAAAGGATTAGCAGTCGATTGATCTTTATCCATTGAAGTATCAACCAATGGCTTGCCTACTAATTTAGGAGATTCTCCTAGAGTATCTAAACCCTGAACATCAATAATTTATTTGACAGTTTTAGTAGACCTATTCCATTTATTAATGGTATCAATTTCTCCAGCCAATTGTTCTTTTAACAATTCTTCTCTTTTTAAACTATTCACTAACTCATCTCTAGCATCCTTACTTTCCTTCTTGAATCTATTTAAACAAACAAGTTCATTTTCAAGAAATGCATTCCTATCAGTTAAGGCATCAATGGTATTCTTGAACTTAAGGTTTCTTTGTTTAGATATTTCAGAGTGACATGCAAATTATACAATTCATTAGACATTTCATTGATGCTACTATTGCATTCATCTTTTGAAAGCTCAGAAAAGTTAGTAGCTAATACCTGATTTGATGATGAACTAGCTTCCTCATCATCATGATTGGCCATTAGAGCTAAATTGATGAACTCTTTAAAATCACTGTCCTCAGCAGCCCAGTCTTTCTCTCCAGTAACAAAAGCCTTTTCTTTTTGTTTTAGAAGGTCAAAATATTTCTTTTTATAGTCAATGCATCATATGACTTTGCCTTCTTTTCCTATTTTGGCTTTCTGCACTCATTTGAGAAATGACCAGCCAATCCACAGTTATAGCACTTGAATTTGGATCTATCAACCAAATTTTTGATTTGATTGTCATTCCTAAATTAGGATCTAGGCCTTTGAGCATTTGGATTTCTCTTGAATTTTAGCTTTGAAAACTTCCTTGACAGAAGTGCTTCACTTTCTTCATACTTGAACTTTCCCTTTCCCTTGGATGATTCTTCAACAACATCATTGTCCACCATGACAGAACCTTCTACAGAGCCACTTTCACTATTCTCTTTCTTGTCTTCATTTTCCTTGACCATCAAAGCCACAATCTTGTCTTTTCTTTGGCTCTTCTCAATCTCTTCATCTTGTTGTATTTCCAACTCATATGTTTTGAGAATACCATAGAGTTTTTCAAGAGTATAATATTTAAAGTCCTGAGATTGTTTAATGGAAACAGTCATTGATTTCCATTATTTTGGAAGAGATCTAAGAAATTTAACTTTGTATCCTCAATTACATAAATCCTACCATATAGTTTTAATCCATTTAACAACTTTTGAAATCTGCTATAGGTGTCATTGATGGATTCACCACTTTTGAAATGAAAATATTCATACTTTTGAACCAAGAGTTGCATCTTGTTCTTTCTGACCTGCTCAGTTCCTTCACAAAGAGTTTAAAGTGTATCACATACTTCTTTTGAAGTAGTACAGTTGATTACATTATCAAAAATGTCTTTGTCTAGACCATTGAACAATAAGTTCATGGCCTTTTTTATCCTTGAGCACCTCATTTTCATCTTTTTCAGTAAACTCAGTGATGAGTTTTGGAATATGTTTATCAAAAGCAGGAGTTTCATCTGGGTTCACACATGTGACGAATTTCATAGGAACATGAGGACCTTTCTCTAGGCAGTTAATATAGGAAGGGTCAAGAGATAGTAGATGCATGTGCATTTTAACGTTTCATACAAAGTATTCATTTTCTCCAATACTGGAATTTTCACATCACTTGAACCGATAAATACATCACTTGAACCGATATGTCAATATCAAATCGTTGATGACAGAGTTATTCAATGAAATGTTTCGGTCATTAAAGAGCTTGAAGGTCTTTAACTTTTTGAATTTTGATTTGAGATGTCGAAAAGAAAATAAAGAATAGATGAAGAGATAGGTCACATAAAAATAAATACAAACTCAAGATTAAATGATCGCGTCAGAGAAGATGTGTATTTTGCTGAAGAAGATGATGTATGTGTATATATGTATATATATAGATGGGTAGTGGCATAAAAGAAAAAAGGAGATGAGTAAGTGAATTGACATGAAAGAGGATAACATAAGTGTGGTCAAGATTAGAATGTAGTATTATAAAATGGAGGGTTTAGACTGAGTCTCAGTTTTCATTTTAAGGGATGGTCTCATGTGAGCAGTTGCCTATATATATTTAAAATTTGACAAATTAATTATGATTTTTGATCAATTTATCCAATTTTTTATCAATTTATTTGATTTTGATCAATTTTTATAAAAAAACATATTTTAATTCGATTAATATAAAATCAATTCGAAAAATCACTCGAGAGCGATTAATTATCGATTCGGTTACGACAAAGATCAGCACACATAATCATTAACATTACATTAAATGGGATTTCACACATTTAATATATGAAAAGATTTAGATATAATTTGTTGTAGTGTATTAAATAAAAATTAGTTATTTTTAATAATATTATTTTTATGGGGTGAAAGTCCAAAATATTTACCTTTTCATAATAAGTATCTAAAATACCCGGATGTGGAGAATCGACACTAAATGTTCTTAGAAGAGATGTATGTAGATGAGTTATATAATAAGTGTTACACAACAGTAGCATCATATTGAATATAGGTAACATTGTAATATGTCTATCGAAAAGTGGTATAATGCTGTTACACCTAGTATAAAATCATAACTCACCTCTCACCTCTCCTATGAGTGGGACATGCCTTTCTTAGAATTACATCAACTTCTCACGCCCATGACCGCATTGTGGAGAATAGACACGCCTACCCTATAGCGGCATCATGCTGTGATACGCTCATTTGTGCTGCAAATGCTTACAGAAAAAGAAGATTAATAATTACTTAAGGTTAGAGATCTACAAAAAAATTGAATGAATAAATTACAATATTAGCCGAAAAAGAGACTTTGCTATTTGATTATTTAGAATAATTTTATAATTGATGGTCGATAGTCACCTATGTTTTGACTGGATTGTTTCAAGTACATTTATAGTAGAGTTGTGTCATGTGGTTAAAAAGGGCCGTACGTAAACCTGTAAATGGACAATCTATGCATGCTGTTAATAAAAAATGATCATTTTCTCATTTTTATGCGTGTGAATTAATTGGACTTTTATAATTTAATGAAAGTTAGGAGTATTTTAAAATTTTAAATTTATACCTACGTTATTTGTCTTTATATTAAAATCATATCTCGACATGTCCTAATTCAATCTGTTGCAATATTTTACCTTTAGTTAATCTTAAAAGTTAGTATTTTGTAGTTTCAAAAAAAAAAGTTAATATTTTGTCTTGTTAAATTGTTTTATAAATCCAAAAAATATAAGAAATAGTTCAAAAATTAATTGCCCGAGGGCAATACCGTAAATTAAGGAGATAGATAATCTTGATAGGTTATAGATACAGATATATACAAACATAAACTCACACCTCTCTACGGAGATAGATAATCTTCATCAGATCTGCGCTTGCGGAAGCTATCGGACGGCTAATATCTCAGCCGGGAACAAGGTTTATCTCTTTCTCTCGCTTTTAATTGTACTTTTTGTGTGTCTTTATTGTTAGATCTGTTTATATTTTGTTTTATAATCGCCATATATGTTTATTATTGTTCTAGATGCGCTTCTGTTTGTGTGTTTCGCTCACAAATCGGTGTAATTTAAGTGTAATTTTGTATGTACATATATGTGTCTGTAATTGATTGATATTTGCAGCGTATTGTTGTGAATCATGTATGTTGTGTGTTGATATGTATGGATGTGGTTATAATTGATTGAACGATTTACGTTCAGCATATATAAATCAATATATGCCTGTTTTTGTTTGGAAATAGCAGCCTGTTTTATTATTATTAAAATTTTGTAAGTATTTTTTTACGACTTGAGAGTGCTGTTGGTTGAAAATCAGAGTTTTTAAATGGAATGATGGAGTTTCGTGTTTGGTTCTTCTTAGTGAATACGGAATATGTAAATTTGCATTTATGCGGTCATTTTAGATTTAATGATAACGGATGAAAAGAAAGGCATTTGGACTTGTGTTAAATTAAGAAGTTAGGCTTTGTATCAATACATGACAATTTTTGCGAGCACCATGAGTAGAGGACTAGGTGGATACTATTAGGTATTCATTTTACCTCTCTTGTCATTTATCTTTGATTTTCATGTACAAATGGCTATTTCAAGTCGCCCCTTGTGTTGAAATTTAGCTGACACTCATTTGTTAACTTTCGGACTATCTCGTTGTTGCCAAAATTATCTTCTTTCTGTCTATATATATATCAGGCTACATCTTAGCGGAGCTGATAGTTGTGGATTGCATGCTATTATATCATGTCAATGGTTTTTTTTGAAAAAAATGAAATTAATACATACATGTGTGTGTTCTAATATGTGTGCGTGTGTGCGCGCACGTGTGTGTATAATGTGAAGCCATATGTAATATAATATCTGGATAATAATCCATAATAGATATAGTTGGATTATTATTTTGAACATTGGGTGTGGGTTTAAGTAGGCTATATGTATGTTTGTAGTGTGGGGATTTTTTAAATCTGTCATTGGGGGATATTTATGATGTCGGGTGGGGATGGTGGGTAATTCTAGAAATAGGAGGGATCATTCACATGTAATAATAAATAAATAATGTAATCTAGGAATATATTTATTATTGGGAGAGGTCACATGCTCATGTTCCTTCCCGTAATCCTTAGTTATGCATTAAAAGCCTTGAACTAAAAATATATAATTTTTAAGCCCTAACCTACATTATTTTTTGAAGGCTTTGCGTAAATGTAGAAAGCGTACACTAACGATCTTTCCTCCCCTTATTTTTGTTTATCTCAAAAGCTCTCCAATCATCAAGCTCAACCAATACAGCCTTTAAGTCTGTTGAATTATCCTTAATACACATCTATTCCATTTATACTTCCCAGATCTTCAAGGAAGACTTAGGGCCTCTTTACTTCAACAAAAATTTTCCATTTTTCCGTTTTTAGTTTATCTAAAATTTTCCAGTTTTTCTGTTTCTTAGAAAATTATTAAAAACTGAAAAAACATGTTCCAAAACATATTTTTAGTTAGCTTTTTTTTTTAAATTCATCATAAGTACTTAATTATTATTTTAGTAATTACAAGAATTCTTTAAATAATCTTGTTTCTTATTAGTTGTTCAGGTTTAATTTCTTTTATTAATTTAAATTTAAAAACAATATTAAAATTTAGTTCTAGATAGTATTTTATAGTAAAAATAAAAATAAAATAATTTTTCATACTTTCTTTATTTTGTATGTTTGTGTGGGTTTCAAATTTATATCACCATAAATTTATCAACACATTTTTAGGTACTTTAAAATAAATTTCTATTTATTAATCATGTCTTGTATCTTTGCACATTAAAATCTTGCATAAAATATAATAACATATATTTCATTTTCATTTTCATTTTAAATTTGAAAATTTTAAAAAAATCAAATGCATTACGTTATATTAATCAGGAAATAGTACTGCCTAATAATATATTACTATCCGACAAAATTTATTAGTAATTTTCTATTTTCTATAATTATAATGAATGTTCTTTTTTGAAAAAATATAATTGTAATGAATGTTATATATACTGTTTATGAAATTAATATATCAAACTAGATCATATACATGTATGTTAGAAATTGGTGGTTTTGTTGATATTGGATAGTGGGTACCATATTTTTAGCCGTGTATTCCTTTTTTCTAGATTTGGAGAACACATAAATGATGTTTTCTATAATTTTCTGAAGTATAGTTATAATTTAGAAAAACTTGTTTTCCCGTTTTTCATTTTCTGTTTTAGAAAATATCAAATTTGAACATGTTTTCTAATTTTTCATTTTTTTAAGAAAACTTTTCTAGAAAACAAGTAAAGTAAACAACCCCTTAGTTATTGAATTACTAATCTGGAACAAGATTCAAATTCTACCCCCTCTCTGCTCAGTTATGGAGTTGTTCATTATGTTCTTAGCTTTTAGCTTAACTTTATCCATCCTCATATTTTTTGATTTTCTTGTAATGAAATTTTGGGAACAACGCCCTAGTTTATTAGAAAGGAATTTATGTGTGTCGGGCGCTTAGTAAACTGTGATTGTCATTGTCATACAAAGTTATAGATTTGTTATGGATCTCTTATAGGGGTTTTCTAATCAGAGTGTTTTACATGCATTAGTTCTCTTGAACAGAAGGTGAAGCTCTGATTATTAAAAATGTTGAAACAAACTTTTGTAATATTTATGATTGTATGTAGATCTTGGATTGGATAAAAATGAATTTTCTTTCATTTATTATAGATGTTGGAGTTTGGGTGACCTGTTTGCCTGATCATTTACGACTACTTAGGTTTTGTATGTGTCAGTGGCATTGGCTTATAACCAAGATGGTTGTAAGTATCTTTTGGAGGATGTAGTTGCAAACTGAGTATTGGTGCCGATTAGAATGATTTTTATATTGGTTGAGGTTGTATGCATGCTGAATATATTCTGTAGTGTTGGGTGGGTGTCTAATATCATGAAGGGTAAAATATGGATTGGATTGGACTGATGGATGTGGTAATGGGTGTGGTTGTAATGGACAGGGAGGAGGCAATACTGTGGTGGTGGTAGTTTTGCTGGCAGTGGTGGTTGGTTTAAAGAGTGTTTGTTTGAAAATGAGTTCAATCAGCAGGAGCCGAAGCAACAGCAGAAGCCGAAGCAGGAGCCCGATGGATCGCAAGATCCGTACGGAACGATACTCCTATCGAGATGCACCATACAGGAGGGATTCACATCGGGGTTTCAGGTTCTCTGTTTTTTAATTGTTTAATTACTGTTTAAACATCTGTGCCATTGACTGTGTAGACAAGTGTTTAACAGGAACCAATATGGTTTCTGCTACATATAGATACTTTACTGCTGAGTAGGCACTTAAATTAACAAGTCTGTGTTTGAATTTTATTCTTAAAATTGAAGTCGATATTTTCCTGTACCTTTTCCCTTTGTTTGTTGTTACTTATATGTGTACTGTACCTGAATTATGAACAGTATGCAAGTACTTTGGGTTTCTTACTTTATGCACTGCACACATATAAAAGATAGAAGTGCAAGTCGTTAAATAGACTAATTGTAATGGCCTTTTTTAACGTAAGGTATATATGTATATTTACAAGGAAACACATAGGCATACACCAGAGTACTAGTTTGTAGTCTTTCAACACAAAAAGTAGTTTATTCTCTCATCAGTCATCACAATCTCTAATGCAATGGAGCCTGTCAAAGTAATCTGTTTGAAACATTTTCCGTTTCTTTTTTCTTTCCCTCTCTCAATGCTTGTGTGTTTTCATATAGATATTAACACTTGTTCGTTGTTTCTTCAGCCAGAATAACCTTTGCAAGAATTGCAAAAAGCCAGGCCATTTTGCTAGGGAATGCTCTAATGTGGCAATTTGTCACAATTGTGGCCTTCCTGGGTAAGGATGTTTGTGATATGCTCTTTTTTTTCACAACATTAACTGGTCTTCATTTCTGTAGTTGACAAATTGCTAACTTAGAAATTGAGTTTTATTTATATGTTACGATTTAGTCTAGTTCCATAAATTTAGAAGTAGAAATCGATACATCCTGTATTGATGTGCATGGAACTATACTTACTGCATCTGCATTATCAAAATGTCTAGTACAATATGTGATCGGATTTTTTCTGTGGACTTGCTGTGGTATGCTATATGCCATGATCATTGTCCAACATTCAACACCATCTATTATGTCAGAAGAGAAACACTCTGCAATAATTGATTCTTTTACCTTTTATTATGTCCCAAGAGAAACACTGTACAACTGCCAGTGGCAGTTGTACATTTACATACCAATGTTTTTTTTCCCTTTTTTGATTTACATACCTTATAAAGTGTAATATTGTGCCACAATTTTTGTCGACTCAAATTAACTACTACACCTATCTCTACCTTCTATCTGTTCCTCTCTATCCTGAGGTTTGTCTTGGGTGTTGTCCTGTTGATGTATTTAATATTTGTTGAGTTTTTATAAATTATTTGCTTATTAAGAAAAAAAAGGTTTCATGACTGCAAGTCGATCCATCTTGCTACCCTATAAATGGAAAAAGTGAAAAAAGTAAAGGCTGTGGTTTTTAGTTGAACATTAACACAGTAATTACTCGATGTCATCATGTTCACTAACTAAGCTGTTAACCAGGCATATTGCATCAGAGTGCAGCACAAAGTCTCTATGTTGGAACTGTCGGGAGCCTGGACACATGGCTGGAAACTGCCCAAATGAGGGAATTTGCCACACATGTGGCAAGACAGGACACCGTGCTAGGGATTGCTCAGCTCCTCAGCTGCCTCCAGGTGATTTGAGGCTGTGCAATAATTGCTTTAAGCAAGGCCATATAGCATTGGATTGTACAAATGACAAGGCATGCAAGAACTGTAGGAAGACAGGCCACTTGGCTCGTGATTGTCAGAACGATCCTGTTTGCAATATGTGCAACATATCAGGCCATGTTGCTAGGAATTGCCCAAAAGGTAATATGATTGATGAGAGGGGTGGAGGTCGTGGTGGTGGTTATCGTGATATTGTATGTCGGAATTGCCAGCAGGTGGGCCATATGAGCCGTGACTGTGTAGCCTTGATGATTTGCCACAACTGTGGGGGGCGAGGACACTTGGCATTTGAGTGCCCCTCAGGTAGGTTTATGGACCGCATGGACCGCATGGATCGTATGGACCGCTATCCTAGGCGATACTGATCGACAAAACTATTGTTTACAATATAAAATGACTGGTAGTTATTGTTTTTGATTTGCACTTGGGGTGGTAAATTTCAGTATTTAGAATAATAGACACCTTGGTATCTTTGACTGGTTTGTTTCTACAACTATGTTTTAATGTGGTGGATTAATTTTGAGCTATTATTCTAGATCTATATTTTGGGGTTGTGCCTTTGGGTTTTTTTTTTATAATGTTGCATTGACATATTTGTGTTATCACCTACAGGCTTCAACAAGTGTATTACTTTAGTTTTATGACAAGTTTCAAGACAATGTGTTGTACTAATGTACTATTATTGTTCACCTTTCACAAGTGCATTAATTTTTTATTTTTAATATTTAAAATGTGGATTCTTTGGGAATATAGATAAGTAGTAAATAAGATTTGACATTTTACAATATACTCGTATTTTGTCCGTGGTTCGCACCCGGGTTGAACAAATATTAAAAACTAAAAAATGTATGCAAATAAATTTATACTCCGTAATAAAGGAAAAATGACCTAAATAATCACTTTTAATAATCGTTTGCCTAAATGACTCAATCTCGGATTTCTTGCCTTTTTAAACCACCTGATACGTGTTTACCACAGGCGCAGACTTCGTCTTCTCAGGATCTTCTCAATTAACCCAAAAAAACGTACAAGCATCTGTAGTCAAGCACTACAACCATCTCCCAAATCAAAAATATCATCTTCTCTGCTCTACCTATTTCTACTACTACTACTACGTTTCTATTAGATATAACTAAATTAATAAAAAAAAACTCAGAAATTCTGCTGCCCTGATCCTATAGATTGTAGAAGGGGCCTTAACTACAAAAGCAAAAATTGCATATGTAAAAAATTCATTCATATATTTATGCGAGAATATCAAATATACACATACATATATATTTACCGGGACACGCCTACATTATTAACGCATTAAAACTTATTCACTTACAGCATAAGCGTATCAAACTTATACGCTAATCTTGCTTACGTATATACAGCTCATACAATTCTAACAAAGACATATTCCTTGATACACATTAGATATCAATGTATATATATATGATATTACTCTCACATAGGCGTATATAGTCAATATATATTAAAACAGAAAACAAGAATGAGAAGTACGCGCTGCAGCCTTAGGCGTAGGAAGGTGATACTACTATCCGAGAAACGTATCACTGATACATGAGATATGAAAAAACTTTTAGCTACTGTGGGTATATCTCTATGTGGTGCGTGTCATCTGCTATTAATCTGTAATGTCATCTGTTGTTATGTAACAAAGAACATATTCTCTACCGGATATCCTCTTTTCCAAGGAAAGAAAATCCTCTTAAACGTCAATACTTTTTTTTTTGTCAGAGCAAACGTTAATACTTGAATACGCTTTGGCAATAGGTTTAATAACGTGATTATTCAAAAGTGGGCATCTGGGCCCGACTCCTCCGCCCTTAGGTATTTAAGTCCAATGTTATTCAAAAGTGATTAGTTTAGTCCTTTACCCTATAACAAATTTAAGTGTGTGATGATAAAATATTATAAGAATATATAATAATGAACTTCAAATATATAAAATCTTATTAATTAAAGGATTAATTTTTCAAATGAACGATTTGAAATTTTATTGGTTTAACAACTGATTACAAAATTGATTATTCGAACCTTTTTTTTTATAGTTTATATAATATTTTATCAAGTGTCCGGGCCAGCTTTACGCGCACCTCGACTTATCCTTGGGTGTTCCACTTATTTCCATGCACTCACCTGTAATCGAACATCAGACCTTGGGATGGTAAGTCTCTAAGGTCCCGGTCTCAACCAATTGAGACACTAGTGCGCATAACCTTTTAATTCATATATGTAGATCTCAGACATAGAAATGAGGATATTTCCGAAACACACAAATTTTTATATATATATAAATTAGACTCGATCATACGTAATAATATAAAACATTAATTATTATTTTTCAATTAAATAAATAGACTTGAAAAATTGAATTTAGAAAAAATATTATTTATATATTATAATTATGAAATATAAGTAAATAGATTTGTAATTAAAATATGAAGGAAAATAAAAATTATATACATGAAAACGTTAATCATATTGTGATAATATTAAATTTAATAAATATTACTAAAATAATTGTTAGGAAAACAAACACTGATGCTGTCAGAGAATAATCAAGAACATAGTTTATGTTGTTGACATCATCAGAGTTTAGGAAGCTGTCGATCAGAGTTTACTCTATCAGAGAATACACAATTAGAGTTTACTCTAAAAAAGAATGTTCTATCAGAGATTATCAAACCGATAGAGTTTATCATCAGAGTTTATGATAGAAGGAAACAGACAAATCATAATCTGATTTTGATAGTGAAGAAGGAATTCAAATACAAGTCTAATTACCTTGTGGAAGCTATTCTTATCATTATCTATTTTATAATTGGAATAATCAAGAACATAGTTTATATTGCTGACATCATCAGAGTTTAGGAAGCTGTCTGTCAGACTTTACTCTATCAGAGAATACTCAATTAGAGTTTACTCTAACAGAGAATGCTCTATAAGAAATTATCGAACCGACATAGTTTATCATCAGAGTTTATGATAGAAGGAAACAGACAAATCAGAATCTGATTTTGATAGTGAAGAAGGAATTCAAATACAAGTCTAATTACCTTGTGGAAGCTATTCTTATCATTATCTGTTTTGTAATTGGAATAATCAAGAACATAGTTTATGTTGC
Organism: Oenanthe sinensis; assembly: GCA_028671895.1. NCBI lineage: Eukaryota > Viridiplantae > Streptophyta > Magnoliopsida > Apiales > Apiaceae > Oenanthe > Oenanthe sinensis. Next base: position 19,623,070 of record CM053807.1, read on the forward strand.
TAACATCATCAGAGTTTAGGAAGCTGTCGGTCAGAGTTTACTCTATCAGAGAATACTCAATTAGAGTTTACTCTAACAGAGAATGCTCTATCAGAGATTATCGAACCGACAGAGTTTATCATCAGAGTTTATGATAGAAGGAAACAGACAAATCAGAATCTGATTTTGATACTGAAGAAGGAATTCAAATACAAGTCTAATTACCTTGTGGAAGCTATTCTTATCATTATCTGTTTTGTAATTGAAATTTATAACTGTGTCTATATAAACACAGAAATATGTTAACATTAAGTTGTTCAATTCATTCAAGCAATATCTTTTCATAACCTAGCAGCTCTTAAGATCAATGAATTTCTTGAGAGAGTTTTGTATACAGTTTTATCATTAATACAAAGCTGTTCATCTTTTACATACTTGTGTTTTAAATTCGATTATCTGGTAACTATTACATTCAACCCCCCTTCTGTAATAGACTATTTAGCTGAGCAACAATTGGTATCAGAGAAGTCAGTTAATTACAACTTAAAGATCATATAAATATGTCTGAAAACAAGTATGAAAGCATCAGAATTCCAATCTTGAAGAAGGCTGAATACCCTACATGGACGGTAAATATGATGATGTTCTTGGAAATAACTGATCCTGAATATTTAGACAGAATCAATGAAGGTCAGTATCTACCAACCAAACTAATGCCATCTACAATTGTGGAAGGAAGGCAAGTCCCTGAATATTATACTCTGAAGGACAAGAAAGAGTGGACTAATGAAGAAAAGTAAGAGGTCTTGAAAGATGCAAAGGTAAGAAATATTATGCATAATAGTCTAGACTCTGTGATGTCAAATAGAGTACTTGCCTGCAAAACAACAAAAGTGAAAGGCATATGACTAGGTCTATTTGTAATAATTATATGACAACTCAACTCAGATAAGAAACAGTAGTAAATAATAAAATACTGAACAGGAATTAAGACGAAAAAGTAAACTAGACACGAAGAATCAGATTATCAGAAGAATTATAATGAGATTGCTACTCAACACTGGAAGAAGTTCATTAATTTGTTCAAGAGTCAGTGAAAAATTAAGAGGTAGTATTTCAGAAGAATTCAGAAGATATAAAAGATTTATAGTGGCTACTACACGAAGATTCCAGAAGAAGAAAAACACTAAGAGGAAAGACAATAAAGCTAAAGAAGGACCGAAGACCACAACTTAAAGTTAAAAGGTGGATAATATTTATTATAGTATGGCCCAAATGAACCAGACAGTACATTTGTGTGTCAACTAAAATAATAAATATTCATCATCTAGCTCAAGTGGTTTTATGACAGAAGACACAACGAAGACGGGAAGATTTCAGAACTGACAGCACGGTTATGCAAGTAAAAATAGTATTTTAATTCTTCTATTAAAAGTTATTTGATTATTTAATTTATCTAATTAAATTAATTCAAGTTGAATTTAATTTAATTTATAAATTATTTAACTAAATTAAGTAGAATTAATTTATTATAAAGATATGACTTAATATGCTTTTTAATATAATTTAAATGACTTTGTTAGGTCCAAATGTGTTGTAGAGGGGGGGGGGAGTGAATACAACTTTTCGAATTTAAGAAGCAATAAATACCATGTAATAAATGAACACAATGATTCAAGGAATATATGTCTTATATATAACTTGAAAGGGTTGTTACAACATTCATTACAAAGTACACCAGAAGTAAAGAGGGTAGTAAATGATACTAAGCTCTGTGAATATACTCTCTCTCTTTTACAAGTGTTTATCTCGAAAATATTGCTCTCCTTTTAAAATAATACACAAGTACTTCTATTTATACTACTTGTAATCTATGTCCTGTAGACTTCAAAGACTAAGATATACGTGGCCCATTGATATCCACATAAATCTTATCTTATCTTGAAAGCTTGGAAATCTGCCAATTAGATGATGCCATGTGTCATGTTGAAACTGCCCTCCATGTAGAATATCTATTTGAGAATTTCTACTTGGTCATCTCGAACTTCTAAGTAGAATTTCTACATAGGAATGTTCTACTTGGCTATCTCGAACATCTAAGTAGAATTTCTACATAGGAATGTTCTACTTGGCTATCTCGAACATTTTGTACTTAGAGAAATTCTGGGCTTCAATCTTGAAACTTCTATGCAACATCTTGAACTTGTGATTTCTTATGTCTTCCATATTCTTCAACAAGCTCTTGAACCTGGATCTCTATTACTGACATAAACTTGCTATCAATGTCCTGACACTTGATGCAATGGTCTGATTCATAAGTGACTAGTCCTGATAGTGTTTCTGCTTCTTGAATAGATTACCATATTCAATTAGTAATATGACTTTCCAATTATTTCTTTCCTTTTTGTTCACTTGAAATCAATTAGCCTTATTGATACTGATAGTTATGATCTTGAATCTTTTAAGTTACAAATCACTGAGGCATGAACAACTCTGTCTTGAACTTCTTTCAATGATTTCTTCTTTATTTGATCATAGTTAACATGTTGAATTGTATCAATTACCTTGTCTTCATTTAGCATTGATTTCTTTGTGGCTTCATGTTCTTGATTGTCTTCCGGTTAAGTATCTTTTCTTTTAGTTGAGTTACATAAGTTATAGTGTTACAAGTTTAGACACTCTTCCTTTCAATCTCCCCCTATTTGATAGTCTAACAATGACATTCAAATTAACAAGGGATAACTCAACTAAACAATGAGACGAGAAAAAGATAAATAACATTACTGTCTTGTTTAAATTACAACTGAAATAAACTTGAAAACAATTCAAAGAACTAGAATAAATAAAACTTAAGCTAGAGAGAAAACTCGAACTTCGAATTAAAGATCATTTGAGTGATTCCTATCACCTGGATTATTTCATACCTTTCAGTCAAACTTATATCACCTTATTGGATCCACTCTGATTCACGGTTACAGTATGGTAAGTTAGCCTATCTCGCATACCGTGATCAGGTGAATTTTCCTCAAGTGAGTTAAAGCAACCAACAGATATGAAGTTTTTCCAACTTCAAGTTCACACCACTCTGACCGTTAGTTCTAATTCCGTCTCCTCTTCCTAGCTTCTTCAGCTTGGCGCTTCTCCCCCTTCAGCTTTTTGCGCCTTTTCTTCTGTTGTTATTCTTTCTTGTAAACTGGATCATGAAGCTGCTTCCACCTTGTATTCAACAGACTTACCGCTTCCATTTCTAGAGGATTTCTGGGCTCTGGATAAGGATGCCTGAAAAGCCTTCTGAGTTTGTCCACCTCCTGAGTAGTTCTGATCTTTGGGATGTCCTCAAAATTTTTCATTATGAGCTGTGATTTCCAATGAGATTTATCAGTCTTGAACTGACAATAGATCATTTTGGGGTAGCCCTTAACACGGTTAGTATTGTGGATACTAGCCGCATCTCGCTCCATCCGCTTCTTTTCCACCACTACTTCAGACAGGTACTTCAGAAGTCTCTGCTTCTCATCCACATTCTCATTTTCCACTTCGCCCCATTTGAACACTTCTAAAACTCTTTCCAGAAATGCGGCATCTTGAGTCTGCAGCAGCCATTTCCTGCTCATGTGCAATAAAATTTGATTCTGGTCTGCATCTATGAATGCCAAAGTATCAGCTGTGTCATCGTCATATGAGTGTATCCAATATACACTATCTCTCCTTGGAACACCAACTGCCTCCCTTATTTCTCCTTGTTCCAGTGATCCAGAAGGAAGAGTCAGAGCTTCATCTACATTCTTAACAGCTTGTAGAATGTTCCATTTTCTTTCAATTAGCTCTGGCTCAATCTTTACATTGTCTAGAGGGTTTGGAGCAATAATATCACACTTCCAGATTTCATTGCTCATCTTGAATATGATCCTTTCAATAAACTCCACTGACTTCTCCTTAATGTCAGAAGTGAATCCCTTACTCATCATTTGCCTACAGACAGCCTTTAGGGATTCTACCGATAGAGCCATTAGGTCATTTTCTTCTAAACTAACCCTCTTCATCTTTCCATCAATAACCATCCGAACAACATCAGGATTCGCTGAGAATTCTGGTCCCTTGTTCTCTGCTAGCTGCATTAACTGATCTCCATACAGAATGCTAAGCTCCTCCACTTGAGAATATTGAATTTTCGTTGCTAGCAAGAACAACTCTGACGCAGATCTTCTCGAGATGAATTGATCATCCACATACAAGAAAGATGTCGGGACTCCTTCGACTAAAGACAAGATGACCTGCCACTCCTTAACCATCGCATTGTATCCAACTCTGACTTTTGAGATCAACCTTTTCAAAGCATTTATATAGTCAACAATCAGTGGATTCTACAAGTTCAAGTTGTAGAATAAGTTTTCCGCCTCTTTGTTATGAGTTCCTTTTGCACAAACTCCCGATATGATCTTCCTTGCGTCATCCCATTTCTGTCCGATCCTTCTCTTGTCCAGATCTACATGAGATCATCTAACCTTGCAAGCTCATGATCATACTGTTTCTCCTTGAGTTCCGCTTGCTTTTCAAGGAAAACAGCTTCATCCTGCATCATCTTCATTTTATAGAACTGAGCTTGTTCCAAGGCTAACTGTTGAGCTTCCAGAGTCTCCTTATCAACAGGTATTTCTTCAGGCTGTCCAGAAGACATTCCAGCACCTCCACCTTGTTCCTTCAAAGATCTTCTAATAGCATGTGCTAAAGGAACATCCTCTATATCAGAATCTGAATCAAGTCCCTCATGAACTTTTTCCTGATGATGACTCAAGTCAATGAATGGCTCTTCTTGCTCAACCACCACTGCCTTACCCTTCCTCTTTCTCTGAGCCTCTTCTTCATTTACTGGCTCACTTTCTTTGACAAAATCAGTAGTCTATTCTGTAATTTCTTCAATAACTAGCGACTGCTGTCTCGTCTCCTGTCCACTCTCCCCCTTAGGTGAGTTATCCGGAACACCACCTTTCACTCCAGACCCACCAGTAGCATAAGAACCACCAAAACCAGAACCCGAGGGTCCAGCTCCACCAGTATCTCCAGCACCACCAGCACCATCATTATCAGGGGGAGGTTGATTGTACTGTTCGTCAAAGCACTCTGGGGGAACAAAGCTCCTAACTGCATACATCATCCTGCTGATTTCGGTTGCCATTGTATGCATTATGCTCTCCACAGCTCCCAACCTCTCATTCAGAGTGCTGCCCAAGATACCACCAGCATGACCCAAGTCATTCACCTTGTTTGTCAACTCATCGAATGCTGTCGCTTGACTGGCCATCCGTGCTGCGTAGTCATCAAGAGCTCGTTGGTTGTCTCCAACATTGATCCCTAACTGCCCGAACTGCTTTATTTCATTTTCAACCGCTGCCATACGCGTGCCAAGATTTTCAAGATTATGGGACGGTGTTTGGTCTGGGTGTCCTCGCTCTAAAAATCGTTCTTTTAGTGTTTGTCGCTTGGTTTCGGGCCTTAAAAATGAAGGTCCCTCACTCCCTAAACGCTCACACACACTCCCTGGCTCACGCTCGTGTATGTCTTCAATAATAGTCCTGAAAGTGAAAGTAGTACCTGCAGAAACTGGATAAGCAAAATAAGTAGCAGTTATGGGATCTTGTTCCTGTTAGGTCCTGAGGTGGAATCTCAGGCTGAGAGGCTGCAGAGTGTTCTAGTACAACATCAGAACCGATCCTCTCTGCAGCATCAGTATGTACCGGTGAAGGTACTTCGAAAGCAATAAAAGCTTCTTGCCTTTCTGAAGTAACAGACTCTTCAGAAGGCATAAAATCCTCACCAAAATCCCTAGGTGTAGAATGTGCAATGGGCGAACCACTCACGTGAGGTGGAGTGGTTGTGATAGACACACTAGGTTTGGACTGGGCTTGTGAAGTTGCAGCATATGAAAATTTGGCTTTCTTCCGAATAAGAGGCTGCACTTCGGGGTCACTCTCAGAACCCTCACCTAAATCTACAGGTGCCTGCCTTTTGACTCCCGTCAGCGAGGGTGAAAGAGAGGAAGGAAGAGTATCAGACTCAGAATCAGAAATATAGCTCTTGCCCTGGGATAGATCCTGCGGGTTAGCAGAATCTTGGGCCACGGAATCAGATTTAGATGAAGAAGTATTAGTAGTGTGAACAGAGAGTTGCTCTTGTTCAAATAAATTACCTTCTTCATTACCTTGTCCAACAAAGGAAGCAGAATCAGTATGAGGAGTAGGTTGCCTGTCCCTTTGACCGTGAGAATGCCAATCATCATCTTCATCACCAAGATTCTCGTCAGGAATCCCCTGGAATGCGTCAGCATGGGCAGAGGGATTCTGAGCATGTGATGAAATGTGGGAGGTCCCCGCCATGGAAGTAATACCTACATCATACTTAATCCACACTTGAATGTTATCAGGAATAGACATCGCCTTACCGTGATGTCTATCTTGATTAGCAATCGCCGTGAGGGACTTGGTGCACATGCCCAGCGATGCAGATGTCGCACTTGTTGCAAATGCCTGTCTCACAGATAAAGCATCAATTGGTACTAAGTGATTAATAAGCATTTGCAAAAATCGAGGATACCAGCATACAACATCAGTAGTTGTAAGATCTCTGCTTGCAGGTTCGGGGTCTTAAACATCCTTGATTGGGAAGCCCAGAACCCTGTTGAACACTTCCTCGGTCACTTGATATTCCTGACCCGCCAAGGTAAACCTGAAATCATAGGGGGTAGATTTGCTCCCAAATGTAACCGCACTAGTCCATAATTGCTGTAACGCATCATGGACTAGTGTTGGTTTGGCAGTAAAAGCAACGCTGGCCTTGGAGTACAAATTAAGAAACCGTACCCAAAACTTGAAGCGCGGGAGTTGATCACCAATTTCCGTAGTAATGTTGAAAAAATTATTTTTTGCAAGTGAAAATTGGTGAGCCATTTTTAATAAAAATATTTTCCTTGAGTTAATGTGATTTTTGAGAAAAAAACAATTAAGGTAAACACTTAAGCAAGGAAAAAAACAAATTCCTTTTAATTACGACAAGAAACACTCGAATGATTAGCAGGGAAAAAAAACAAGTGACTAACCGGAATTAAACTACGGAATTTTAAAACAAGAAAAATGAAATCAAAACACAGCCAACAAAGTATGTAATCAAACACACCAACCACTATTTAATCAATACCACATATTTGTGTTAGAGTATTAATGAAATGACTGACCACTATGTAATCAATATCACAGATTTGCGTGCGTGTGTAGATATGTGTGTATATACCAAACACAATTAAGAACAATTATATATGCACAGAAACACACACTAATGGGATGCAAATAATGATGAAAGATTAAAAATGGGCAGCAATTCGAGATACGTATGAGTTTTAACACAAATCGAATGTACAGGGCGATAAAGGTTTGAAATCGCAGGGAGGGAGGGTGGGGGCTGTAAAAATTTAGGGTTAAAACAATTAGGTAAAAGTGAAAAAGGATGCGAGTTAGAGATGTATATATAGGCATGAATGAGTAAAGACAAGAATACCCTTGTGAAAACAAGAAAAAAAAAACTAAGTACGGACTGGGGAACTCAAGTCGAACACTATCTCGAATATTCAAGTCGAAATTCGAGATGAGTTTCGAGATAGATACTATCTCGAACATCAAGTCGAAATTCGAGATAAAGTTCGAGATAGACACTAACTCAAACAAATAATCACTTTATCAATTAAAACAGCATTAAAAACCCACCAGGGAACGAAAAATCCCGTAAAAACTCAATAAAATTCCAAGTACAATCCTGGGAACTCTAAGTCGAACATCAAGTCGAATTTCGAGATAATGTTCGAGATAGAACCTAAGTCGAATAGCAAGTCGAATTTCGAGATAATGTTCGAGATAGAACCTAAGACGAACATCAAGTCGAATTTCGAGATAATGTTCGAGATAGAACCTAAGTCGAACATCAAGTCGAATTTCGAGATAATGTTCGAGATAGAACCTAAGTCGAACAGCAAGTCGAATTTCGAGATAATGTTCGAGATAGAACCTAAGTCTAACAGCAAGTCGAATTTCGAGATAATGTTCGAGATAGAACCTAAGTCGAACATCAAGTCGAATTTCGAGATAATGTTCGAGATAGAACCTAACTCGAACATCAAGTCGAATTTCGAGATAATGTTCGAGATAGAACCTAAGTCGAACAATTTCCCAGACTTGGAATTTTGAACAGGCACACTGGGAACTGTAACTCGAACTTCAAGTCGAATTTCGAGATAGACCTCATCGCGAATATTCTTCCCAGACTTAGAATTTTCAAAATGTTTGATTTTGAAGATAGTTACAATAATTTAGCAATTTTTACAATAAAAACAACAATTAAATTTTTCCAAATGAATATAGATATCAATTCAAGGATTTTTAAGAGGGCAATTAATTAAGAACACTCCTTGACAATTCTAAGGCCTCTAAATTAATAGAAATTACATGAAAAACACAGGTAAATTCATCTAAAGATCAAGAAAAATTTAGAATAAAATGAATTTAACCCCCCTATGATCATGCAATCTAACTCACATAAATTCAAAGTTTTAACAAATAATTACATATAAAGCACAATGAATTTATGTACAATAACACTACAAACAACATATAGTAATCATTAATGAAACATTTTAAAGTCTAAGTCCATAATGATTAAATAGCATGCAAAAGTGATATTTTGAGCAAATGTAGAGATTATTTTCATATGTTTTTAACTTTGCACAAATAAAATAGGCAGTTGACAAGACTAAAAACATATGTACATGATTAAAACTGGAATTTTACAGATAGGAGAAATCACTAACTTGTGTTAAGCATCCCTAATTCACCAACCAACCTATTGAATGTTATTTCATCAAGAGGTTTAGTGAATATATATGCAATTTGTTGCATTGTGGGTACAAAATGTAACTCCACAGTCCCCTCCTCGACATGTTCTCTAATGAAGTGATACCTGATATCTATATGCTTGGTTCTCGAGTGGTCTACAGGATTGTTGGTCATGGCAATGGCACTTGTGTTGTCACACATGATTGGAATCTTTTTGTGTTCCATGCCATAATCTTTCAATTGGTTCCTCATCCACAGTATTTGAGCTACACAGCTTCCAGCAGCAATGTACTCAGCTTCAGCAGTAGAAGTAGATACTGTGTGTTGCTTTTTACTTTGCCAGGACACCAATCTTCTGCCAAGAAATTGACATGCACCAGATGTGTTTTTTCTATCAATCCTGCAACCTGCATAGTATGAATCCGAATAGCCAATTAGATTAAAACCTGTATCTCTTGGGTACCAAATCCCTAGATTTGATGTGCCCTTGAGATACCTAAAGATTCGTTTGACGGCTATGAGATGTGATTCTCTAGGATCCACTTGGAACCTTGCACACAAACAAGTTGCGAACATAATATCTGGTCTACTTGCAGTTAAATAAAGGAGTGAGCCAATCATATATCGATAGCTTGTGATGTCAACTGATTTACCTGATTTGTCTTAATCAAGCTTCGTGGCTGTTGCCATGGGAGTTTTAGCTGTTGATGCATCTTCTAGATTATACTTTTTGAGTAAATCTTTGATGTACTTGGACTGACAGATAAGGATTCCTTCTTTTCTCTGACTGATCTGTAATCCAAGGAAGAAGGACAGCTCTCCCATCATGCTCATCTCATACTTATCCTGCATTAACTTGGCAAATTTCTCGCACAAGCGTTCATTAGATGACCCAAAAATAATATCGTCCACATAGACTTGAACAAGTATTAAATCACCTTTTACATTTTTATGGAACAATGTTTTATCAATTACTCCCCTAGTAAAACCACTTGCAATTAAGAACAAGGATAGGGTTTCATACCATCGTCTTGGGGATTGTTTGAGGCCATAGACAGCTTTGAAGAGAAAGTATACAAAATCTACAAGTTCTGGATTAACAAAGCCAGGTGGCTGATCCAGAAATACTTCTTCTTCTAGTTCTCCATTCAGGAAGGCACTTTACACATCCATCTGAAAAACCTTGAAGTTCTTGTGTGCTGCAAAGGCCAAGAACATCCTGACTTCCTCAAGTCTTGCAACTGGAGTGTAGGTCTCATCATAATCAATACCTTCTTTTTGAGAATAACCCTTCGCTACCAAACGAGCCTTGTTTCGTGTTACAAGTCCGTCTTCATCCAGTTTATTTCTGAATACCCACTTAGTTCCAATTACTGATCTGTTCTTCGGTCAGGGTACCAGCTTCCAAAATTTCTGCCTTTCAAACTGATTGAGCTCTTCTTGCATTGCAATTACCCAATCAGCATCACCAAGAGCTTCTTCTATTTCTTTAGGTTTAAGCTTGGATAAGAACCCAGAATATAAGCAAATATTAGCTATGTCAGCTCTTGCAGATCTTCTAGTAGACACACCAGCATCTGGATCACCAATAAATAATTCAAACGGATGGTCTCTACTCCATACCCGTTCTCTTGGAAATTGTCTTGATGATTCAGCTTGAATTTCTGAATTGTTGTGTTGACTACTTGTGTTATTTCCACTAACTCCCCCTGAGTTAGTGCCAGCTCCTACAGAACTAGTGTCATCTCGTCTTGAGCCTTGAACACTTGTCCTTGAGCTGCTATTTACTCCCTCTGAGTTGTTGCCGGACTGTGCTGAAGAAGTTTCTTCTGATCTTGCATTAGATTCGGGTATTTCTTCTCGAACACTTGGCATATTTGAAGTAACAACCAACTCAGGTTCATCTTCAATTTCATCTAAGTCCAGATTTTGAAATATTAAGGACTCAGGTTCACTATTATCTTTAGAAATTGATGGGAGTTTAGTATCATCGAATCTGACATTGTAGCTTTCAATCACTTTCTGATCATTCACTAAGAATACCCGATAAGCTGCCACCACATCTGTAGAATAACCCACAAATATCCCTTCACGTGCTTTAGCTTCAAACTTGCCTAAATTCTCATCGTCTATAAGTACGTAGCATTTAGCTCCAAAGACATGAAAGTATTTGATTGTTGGTCTTCTGTTATTCATTAGTTCACATGGTTTCTTTTCTTTAACTTTTATAATCAAGGTTCTATTTTGAGTGTGACATGCTGTACTCACTGCTTCAGCCCAAAAGTATAGAGGAAGTTTTGATTCATACAACAGAGTTCTTGCTGCTTCAACTAATGTTCTGTTCTTCCTTTCAACTACTCCATTCTGCTGTGGAGTTCTCGGGGCTGAGTACTGACGACGTATTCCTTTAGAAACACAGAAATCATTCAAGATTTCATTCTTAAATTCCATGCCATTGTCTGATCTAATCGTCTTCACAGTGAGTGTTGAAACATTCTCAATTTGAGTGATATGATCAATGATTTGGAAAGGTACTTCGTCTTTTGTCATAACGAACAATACCCATGTATACTTGGAGAAGTCATCCACGATTACCAACGCATATCTTTTCCTTGATAATGATAGTACATTCACTGGGCCAAATAAGTCCATGTGTATAAGTTGTAGAGACTCAGTGATACTAGAAATTTCTTTACTTTTATGCAATGCTCGCTTTGACTTTCCCATTTCACAAGCTTCACAGAGTCCTTTAGGAGCAAACTCAATTTGAGGTAGATCTTTCACCAATTCTCGCCTTGCGAGAGGATTCATCGTTTTGAAGTTTAGGTGAGATAGCTTTTTATGCCATAACCAGCTTTCATCATCTGAAGCTTTGCTGTAGAAACAGGTCACTTCATTCTGGTTTGCCGAATCCATGTCAGCAACGAAAAGATCTGCCTTTCGAACTCCTCTTAAAGCCAATGAACCTTCCTTAATGTGAGTGATTGATACACCTTTCTTATTGAAGACAATTTCGTATCCTTTGTCACAAAATTGACTGATACTCAACAGATTGTGCTTCAATCCCTCAACATAAGAAATATCTTCAATGATGACATTATCAGTCTTCAGTTTGCCATATCCCTTTGTCACTCCTTTGCTGTCATCTCCAAAGATAACATAAGGACCAGCCTTCATAACCAACTCTGTAAGCAGGGACTTGTTTCCTGTCATATGCCTTGATGCTCCACTATCTAGCACCCATATAACTTTATTTCTGTTCCGCTTAATGCCCTGCAATTACAGATTGATTAGACGTTCTTCGGAACCCAAGATTGATTGGGCCCGGCTTTTCTATAAGATCGAGAATTATCAGATTTAACAACAGGAGATGCAATCTTTTTAACATTACTAGAGCTTTCGACTTTGTCTTTCCCTTTTTCAGACTTGACAGATTTGTCATTCTTAGGAGAAGGCTTGTCACTCCTTACTTTAGGAGGACTAGTAGTCTTAGCTCTCACATGCTTCTTCTTGACATTAGAACTAGTAGCAGTATTTAGACATGTTTGACTAGTTGCATTCATCAAGTTTACAAATGTTTGCATGACGTTAAAAGTGCATGGCATACAATTAGGTTGACCACATTGTGCATGATTCTGATGCATGTTATTCATTGTGTGTGGTACAGGCATGGCATGTGCAACAGGAATATTCATGTTTGATTTACATGCATAAGAAAGATGTTCAGTAGATTTACAGTGATAACATGCTTTCTTTACTCGTTCTGCCTTAACCTCTTTTATGCCTTTCTCCTTTTTACTCTGTTGTTTAACAGCCTTAGCTCATAATCCTGGTCTAGATTCTTCTCTAGGGGATTTGATTTTAACTTGTTTAATAGGAGTTACCAGTTGTTCTCTCTGGCGATCTTCCATCTCTATCTCATATCTAACTAATAATTCAGTCTCTTCTTCTTCTTGAGGAACGAAGTGTTTAAAGATAGGTTTGACAGTGGATTTAAGAATGCTAGGTATTTCATTTTTAATCTTACTGGAACTAGTATCTATAGGCCTCTTTCCTTCCTTCTTTGATAAGTTAGAATAGTCAAGTCCTACACCTACTCCAGTTATCTTCTTAAATGTACCACTATCAACATTCACTTTACTAGCTGCTAGTTTATAAGCTTCGCATTTAGTTTCTAACTCAGCTAGTTTATTCCTAAGACATGCTTCTATTTCTTCCTTAAGGTTGAGCTTGTGTTCCAAAGTTTTAATAGAGTCTCTTAGGGAAGTATCTATAGTGCAAGCAGCCTCTAATTCTTCCACTTTAGCCTCAAGCATTCTGCATTTGGCAACAAGTGTTTTATGTTCCTTTTGAGAAGTATTTAGGCTTTTGCACAACATATAGATCTCTTCGCTAAGAGCCCCGTTCTGCACCTTATAATCAACAATAGACATTTCTTCTTTAAGGGTTAGAACTGGTACCTCTAGTTCATCTGATGTCTCAGCCATGAGGGCAAAGTTTGCTGTATAAGTAACTTCTTCCTCATCTGAATCATCCCAAGCTCTGCCTTCTGTAACTACTAAAGCTCTTTTTCCATGTCTTTCCTTCACCAGGGTTTCATACTTGCTTTTGAGGGCTTCATATATTTTTTTGGGATATGTCTGTTTCGGCTTCTTGCAGTCGGTAGCAAAGTGTCCGGCTTCACCACAGTTATAACATTTGAACTTCATTTTGAAATCCAAAGGAGATTTGTAGCTGGTACTCTTGCCTTTCCCTTTGTAGCCTTGTGAACTACCACCACCCCTAGTAACCCGATAGTAAGATGAAGATTTACTCTGCGGTCGGTTACTCTTTCTGAATCTTATATTGTTGAACTTCCTTGCCATGTATGCCACGACACTATCATCCATATTGTCCAGCTCTTCTTGGGTGAAGTAGTCATCATCACTATTTGATGTGCACTCCTCATCATTTTCAACTTGATGTGATGCAGGTGATGATTTAGGCTTTTCTACAACCATTGCCTTCTTAGACTCTACCTCATCAGCAACTAACCCTGATGCAACTTCTTTTCCTCTTGAATCATTGTCCCATGCTTGATCTTGAAGTGTTTCCAGCTCATAGGTCTTTATAATTCCATAATATTCTTCCAGAGTAGTTGTGTGCAAATCTCTGGTTTCTCTAACAGCGTAGACTCTATGTTCGATGCTTTTTGGCTGGTTCCTCAGATATCTCGTGTTGACTTCAACCACGGGGAGATTTACACCTCTCATATTCAAATCCAAAACTAACTGACTGAATCTTAGATAGACATCTGTTATGCTTTCACCTTTTCTTATTCTGAAGGTATCATACTCCATCTTGAGTATAAGTGTTTTGTTGCTTCTGACCTCAGTGGTACCTTCCATGACGACCTCTAGCTTATCCCAAATCTTCTTTGCTGTAGTTAGTCCTTTAACTACATTAAACATCTCATGATCTAGGGATTCCATCAGTGTTTGTCGAACGGATGTATCGAAAGCTATCTGCTCCTTATCAGCATCTGAAAAGTCTACTACCTTCTTAGGCTCAGACCGTTGTGGTACTACCACATCTCCTTCCATATGCTCAGGAACAACAACCATTGGTACAAATTTACCTTTGTCGAGGACTTCCAGATATTCAGGATTGACGGACTCAAGGTAAAGTTTCATTCTCAACACCCATTCTTCATAATGATCTCGGTCGAACATTGGAATCTTGAAATTGTTTTTAGGTGCCATCTTAATGTGGATTTAAAGTAAAGATAATAAACTTTTCTTATTACTTGATTAGTAATTAAAAGAAAATTAAATTATCTTAAAATAAATCAAAGTTCAAATTCTGGACACCAAAAATGTCTAAGTACCCAAGACTAGGCTAAGTAGAATATCTATGTAGAACAACTGCCCAAGTCGAAATTCTCCAAGTAGAACTTTTGTCCAAGTCGAACTTTCTTCAAGTAGAATATTCAAGTAGAATATTCTAAGTAGAAACTCTATGTAGAACTTTTGTCCTTGGAACCTTTAGCAGGTCACTTTAATGTTGAATAAACAATGTTACTTTTTACACTTTTTGACTTTTGTGGCTTTTCTCACCTAATTCACCTAACCCACGTGCTAGGTACTAAATATGTTCTGTAAAACTTTTTGTTGTGAGATTTATGTCAAATCAAAAGCCAATAACACCTTTTGTCTTTTTGAAAAGGAAATCAAAAAGTTGCTGGGTTTGTCTTCTTTAACAAGAACAATGATGAACACTCAAGAACACCAAATATCAAAGTACCCAGATTAATTCACAAAAATTATCTAAAATCCATCCAAGCTAAATAATCACACCTGGAGTATTTAAATAATTTTTTGGATGAGTTTTCACTAGAAACGAATTAAGGCCCACTTTTTTTGAGAAAAATCGAAAAGTAGTTCTAGAAGATGAAAACTCACAAATATTCTACCAAACACAAGGATCTATGTTTTGTATGTTAAACATGAAGCTTTGTGTTAGGTCCAAAGTGTTGTAGAGGGGGGGGGGGGTGAATACAACTGTTTAAAATTTATGAGAGAATAAGCAATACGCAGGTAATAAATGATGACACAGAATTTCAAGAATATATCATTATATTCATTGATGGATTTGCTACAACATTCATAAAAGCATCATGATCAGTTGAACAATAAATACAGCAATTAAAGCTAGATTCAACTGATCCTCTCTCTCACTTTTTGTTTTACAGTAAATGCTCTCTCTTAAAAATATCGTTGAATATTGAGATGATGAAAAAGTCTATCTACTAATAAAATCAAAGTGCTGCTTTTATAATGTCATGTAGTCTTGATCTTGTCCTTTTTGTGTACGTGGCCCAATCAGGACTTTGACAACAAAAAGTACTTTAACAACAACTCTGGATCAACCGTTCACAATAAGCCACTTGTCCCTTGAACATTAAATGTTACATTTCTACCCGCATCTCGATCTTCGCCTGGACCCATCTCGATCTCGATCTGTGAAAATCTCGATCTCGATCTGGGAGAATCTCGATCTCGATCTATGAAGATCTCGATCTCGATCTGTGAAGATCTCGATCTCGATCTGGGAGAATCTAGATCTCGATCTATGAAGATCTCGATCTCGATCTGTGAAGATCTCGATCTCGATCTGTGAAGATCTCGATCTCGATCTGGGAGAATCTCGATCTCGATCTATCGCCTGGATCGAGATTTGCCTTTGCAGTGTTTTACTTCACTTGTAAATCTCGACCCGCATCTCGATCTGCTGTGGATCGACATTTGCCTTGGCAAATATGCACACATCCAATGTTGACCTTCTTTAGTGACTAATTGAGGATTAACCTTTATGAGCAAGTTTCCTTAGCTTCCTCAATTTCTTTTCCTCACTCAATTCAAATGAGATCTTCTATTACTGACATGAACTTGCCTCCAATGTCCTGACACTTGATGCAACGGTCTGGTTCATAAGTGACTAGTCTTGTAGGGGTTCTTGCTTCTGAATGTCAGTTCTCATTTGTTGATTAACCTTTACATTATCCAGATGTTGATATACATTACATGAAATCACTTTGGTCTTCTTGATACTTCCTTGACATTAATTTGATTCTCCATTAGATAAGTTAGGGCATGAGCAATACTCAGATTGAACTTCTTCTCACTTATGCATCCTTGATTAACCAAATTAGTTACTTGTAGTTACCAAGTATCATTACCATTTCTTCAGTTGATTGATTCCATGTGCTTCTTCCGTTTCTCTTGTTTTGCTGTTGTTTTATCTTTTACTTAGTTGAGTTACATAATAATTAAGTGTTACAAGTTAGTACACCTATGCCTTTCAATCTCCCCCTATTTGATTGTCTAACAATGACAACCAAATTCACAATGAGGATAACTCAACTAAACAGGGACTGAAAAAAAAGATAAAATAACATTCATAAATGATCATGTTAACTTACATAATGCTTGGCTTGATTAATTAACTTCATGTCTATTACTGATACTTCAAGTGCCAAAATTGGACACCTGTTGGCTCGATTAAATGGCTTCATGCTCTTCTAGAGATTTTCTCTAAGTACTTTAAGAGCACGGTCCACTCAATCTTCAATTATCCTTATGAAGTCCTTTTAGCAGTATTACCACCGCCGAACTTCGCGAAATAATTGACGCCTAATATAAACCAGTTTCAAGACACTTAGCTAACTAACTTCTACCTTACACTACACAAGAAAACAGATAATATATTTTTACAATGCAGGAAAACAAGAAAACAAATTACAACGCAAAGAAACATTACAAGCATGATACATTAAAACTTTTATTTCTTGCGCTCCTCTTCCTCACGAGCTTTCTTCTTGGCTGCTTTTTCTTTCTTCATGAACTCAGGGTTGCAGACTTCATCCATTCTTTTCTTGAGAAGATTAAGTCCTTCTGCTTCCACATGATTTCTGATCTTGTAATTTCGAAACAACCTCAACCACCTTTCAACCATGCTGCGAGTGGTAAGCTTCGTGGGAATGTCTTCAAACCTCAGCTTCGTGACTTTGTCAGGGTACCCCTTTTCCCCTTTCTTCCTTATAACCAGCTGCTTAGGGTATCCAATGACAATAGCGGTGGTGCATTGCTGTAGCCTCTGAATATCAAGCTGTTGTCTTCTCTTACAGAAGTTATCAAATGTGACCCTCAGATAATCCTGATCAAACTCGTCAACATCATCCATCTCCTCAATCAATTCCCTTATAATACACAGTGTTTCATGACTGTGTTCTGCAAAGATGTCGTACTTGATTTCAATGATGGTTTCCACTTGATACTTATCTGTATAGATCAGCAGATCATTCTCATTCTCAGCTTTGCTCTTGACAAACTTGACATTTGCACTAACCACTGCACTAGCTTCCTTCCTTATTTCCCCTTCTTCTGGAATGTCTATTCTTGGATCTCCGTATCTTTGCACATGCTCTCTTATTGCCTCGTCTTGCTGCTCGAATGCATAGTCTTCAGGTTCCTTCTTAACCACTGGTAGTGTAGCTTCAGGCAGCTTGTATCTAGCGTCTAGCCTTCTTATCAGCTTCTCCAAGTCCTTAGCCACCAGCTTCTTTTCCTTTGTTAGAAAACCCTTAGAGAGGACTAGCTTTGCAACTGCCTTCAGCACATTTCCGCTCGGAGTTAGTTTCGAGTCATGCAGATTTACGATCCTCAAGACTTTGTCATGGACATATCTGATCTGGTAGGGATTTAGAATGATGTCAACCCCTCTGTCTTCAGCCATCTTCAACAATTTCTCCTTAAACAGCACTCCAGTCTTGACAGAGGTGTCTACCTTGTGAGCGAATTCTACCAGTTCACTTGCACCCCTTTCATGGAAGAAAGCTTCATCGACCATACACGGCCCGATTTTTGTTATGGGTGTCCAAGTGATCATCAGATTCCATGCCTTCTCCTTGAATATGACTTGTACGGAGGTGCATCCCTGTCTTATGCAATTTAGATAATTCAGCAGCCCAGGGTTTAGATTTTCTAGCTTATGAAGAAGAAAGCTCAATCTTCCTGAGTCATGAGCATAGGCTCTTGGTCCAGCTAAGGCTTCTCTAGCCTTGTCCCACTCGGGACCTTCCCTCCTTATGTCAGCCTGGACCTTAGGATCTTTGATCTTTTTCATTTCATACTCATGCTGAGTTTTCTGAGCCGCTCTCTTCTCCTTTGCCATTAGTTCTTTTTCAACTATCCCTTGTAGAACTTCTTCATTTACTCTTTCTCTGGCTTCCCTGAAAATTTCTCCTTGCATCTCCGCTTCATCAATTTCTTCTTCTGGAACATGCTCGTCAGCAACCGAGTGGTCTCCTGCATCACCTGCAACTCCTGCGCCAGATCCGCCAGGATTTAGGCCTCTTTCTTGTTCCCATTCTCTTGCCCGTTGCTCGAGTCTCGACCTCCTTGCCACTAAGGCTTCTACATCCATCTCGTCATCATCAGAATCTTCAATAAAGTCTCCCATAAATGCATCAACAAGAGGTGTTTCTTTCTCAGCTTCTTCTTCAACTACCATCTTCTGCTTGCCTTTGTCCTTAAGAGCCGGTTGAGCCTCCTCCACCTTTTCACCAAATTTGTTTGAGGACTCGATCACCGGACCCTTACTAGTCAGCTTTTTCAGACCCTGATCCTCCTTCTCCCCCTTAGGTGTGTTATCCTCATCAGGAGCATCATCATCATTATTATCGTCACCACCACCACCGGTTGAAGGACCAGGTCCAGCCCTGTTACGGCCAAAGACAGCATCAAGTAGTTCATTGAGCTTCGTCCAAACTTGAGACATGCCATAAGTGACATCATCTACTGATCTTCCAACCTCCACCTGTGCCATGCCGAGATTGTTTATCTTGTCAATCATTTGATTTTGGACGACAATGAGGTTTTCCATGAACTGAGCTCCAACCTCCAATCTTCCAGAGTGAGAAGAGACAGCAGCAGTAACACCAGCAACTCCAGCCTCCAAAGCCTCCACTTTCTTCACTAAATCCTGCAATTTGGGGGACGGTGTTTGGCTTGGGTTAGACTGTTTACTCTCGCCGGGTTCTGTTTCACTCAAGATCCCTAAAAAGAAGGGATCTACTCTCCCTGTCTCTCCCTCGTGTTTAGAGCCTAACAGTACTAGAGCCTCATCCACTAATCGCTGGGGACTAGCGGTGAGTTGGTCGGCGATATCGGTCAGTGAGACTGAGCCTTTAAGCGCTGTGTCTACGACGGGAGATGACGTTATGACCATGTCATCCCCTTGTTCACTTAGAACCTTTTCTGGTTCGCTGGGCTGTTCTGGAGGCGTAGACCCACCAGTCACCAGATGTCGTTACTCTGCAAGCAACTTGTTTTCTGATTTAGATGAGGAAGCGTCATCCGTACTGGATTCGACAGACTCTTCCTCATTAAAACTGCCTGAGATACTAGTATCAGAAGTGCTAGTCTCAGTTTGCCATTCCCCTTCCGAGAAATTGCTCAAAGAGCCCTGAGCGGACAACTCAGAGAAGGTAGGGCCAGCTCCTATTGGCTGTTGAGCTGGACCCCCTTCTTGACTCTCACCAACATGCCTAGGCGAGTGCGAATGTGTTGAAATGATTTGGAGAGGAGAGCCACCAGCGTGAGGTGTGGTGGCTGTGAGAGGTGAACTAGCCTTAACAGGTTGTGCAGTTGCCACTGGGTTTGAATCCACCTTTTGCTTCTTTGGAGGTGGCAGAGCTGCTGAAGTGACTACTCTCTCAACTCCTACACTCCCTCCACTCGATTCACTCGACTCAGATAAGCTTGCCTTCCTTTTATCACCAGTTTTAGGGCTGGCTGAACGTTTATGAACAGAAGGGCTTGCAGCCTGGGATAGAGCCTGGGGGTTTTCAGGCCCACGGCTGTAGAAAACAGGTTGAATTGATGATTGATCAAGATCAGCAAGAATAGGTACCTGACTCAGAAGATCGTCATCCTTGTCAGCTCCAGCTTCTGCAACATTTGCCTCAGCCATGTCAACATCCATACCTGCTTGTTCCAAATTTCTAGGCACTTGATCTCCACCTTCAGCTTCGTTACCGCTACTCTCAGCTTCTACTGCAGTAAACTGAGAAGCATGCCTCCTAGCATACTCATCTTGCAGATCCTGGAAGTATGGAGTCAGGCGCAACTCAAAAAGTCTTGACTTTTGCTGGGTTTCCATGGTGGAGATACTCTTTAGAGTCATATCAAAACATGCCATCCTTTCAGAGCCTTGAAATATTCTTCGGTGTTCCTCTGAAAGGACGTCATCCAGAACCATCTGAAGAAATCTTGGCATCCAACATTTGACTGGACCATCTTCTGGATTCCTTGAGGCATTTTTCTCCAATGCCCACCTCTCATGCAACTGAATCAACAGATGTTTGCCCACATTCACTCTCCTGTTGTTTGCCACTCCATATAGTATTACCCGGCAGCTGTTGTTCATTGGCCTGTAGTCTTTGTCCTTTGGGAACATGCAGCGCTGAATGGCCTGAACTACATAATCCCACTCAGCTGGTAGCATACCGGTGTTAACCTTTGTTACCTTGATAGGACCCGTGGGAGGGCGACAACCTATCTCCGTGAATAATTGCAACATATCCTCCATAGTGGGTTCCGGAGCATAATCTTCTGTAGGAAGCCCGAGTAACTCATTGAACTTCCGCAGACTGACTTCATATTTGACATCACCAATAGTAAAGGATAGGCCTGTTGGATTGGCTTTTCCACCCTGAATCTCTAGTGTAGAGTAAGCAGCTTGAAGGGCTTCGACATTCAGGATGGGAGAGGCGGTTAAGGCATGACTTATGATTGATGTGTTGTTGAGAGATTCAATCCAGAACTGATAGTGAATAAATCTACCAGTTGCTCGATCAGCAGAGAGATTAACAAAGTTGGCCTTGGGAATTGTGAAATTTGGGTTTGCCATTTTAATTTTGTGTTTGAGAAAAGAAATGTTCTGAAATGGTTTTGCAATGGAATTTTTAGAGAACAAGTTCTAAATTTAAACAAAATAAAACGTACACGAACCCCACTAATTACCCCACGTAATTAGTGACACACATTAAAACAAATTAACTTCCCCACTAATGACCACTTAACTCCCCACTAATGATTGACAGTTGAGTTTTCGAAAATTAAAGTGAACAGCCGTTACAAAATAAATTATTTTTCCAGAAAACCACAAACACGGCGGTAAAGTTGCACTTTAAGGATTAACCAGTAGTACTCACAACTAATTTTGCTCAAGAACACAAAGAACTTAAGAATAGGAAACCACGAAACAAAAACAAACTCACTCGAATGAAGAAGAAAACTAAAGAACTAATTGCAAGAACAGTAATGACGTTAAAACAACACAAGAAGTTCAACAGTTTTAACAAAATTTTAGCAGAGTTTCGTTTTAGTTATTGATGCTTTTAAGTAACAGTTAGTGATTTTTGTTTAAGAAAATCACAAGAAAACTTGATGTAATGTATGTATACGCGTGTGTATATGAAGAGCTTAAGCTTTGGGAGAGAAAGAAAGTTAATGTAAATAATGAACAGCCTTTTTAATGCTATAATATATACTTGCACGCCTAAAAAGAAGTGACTGAAAAGACAAGTCACATCTCGATCTCGAGATCCGCATCTCGATCCTCATCTAGATGTCGATCTGGATGTCGATCTCGATCCGCATCTCGATCTACATCTCGATGTCGATCTTGATGTCGATCTCGATCCGCATCTCGATCTACATCTCGATGTCGATCTTGATGTCGATCTCGATCCGCATCTCGATCTACATCTCGATGTCGATCTCGATGTGGATAGATCGAGATTTGCCATAGAAAATTTCTCATTACTTCATTTAGACACTAACCATAACGATATACAGATCAGCACAAGATTAATGTCATGAAACTTTCTAACCCCTTATGATATGCAACACATACATTTATGAAGTTAAGTACACATTATTAATTATGAATATTCATGAATAACAATAATATGTACACAAACTGAATTATAACAGATAGGTAGCAAAACTAACAGGTGTTAAGCATCCCCAATTCACCAACCAATCTAGAAAATGTTGATTCGTCTAGAGGTTTAGTGAATATATCTGCTATTTGACGTTCAGTAGACATAAAATGCAACTCTACAGTTCCACTTTCTACATGCTCTCTAATAAAATGATACCTGATGTCAATGTGCTTGGTCCTTGAGTGATCCACAGGATTGGTTGTCATTGCAATAGCACTTGTGTTGTCACACATGATAGGAATCTTAGATACTTCCACACCGTAGTCCTTGAGTTGGTTCTTCATCCACAGTATCTGGGCCACACAGCTTCCAGCAGCAATATATTCTGCTTCAGCTGTCGAGGTAGATACTGTGTGTTGTTTCTTGCTTTGCCAAGACACCAACCTTCTTCCAAGGAACTGACAGCTTCCTGAAGTGCTCTTCCTATCTATTCTACAACCTGCGTAATCTGAATCCGAATAGCCAACAAGATTAAACCCTGTATCTCTTGGATACCAAATCCCAAGATTTGATGTTCCCTTGAGATACCGGAAAATACGCTTTACGGCTATGAGATGTGACTCTCTAGGATCCGCTTGGAACCTTGCACATAGGCACGTAGAGAACATAATATCAGGTCTGCTAGCAGTTAAATACAAAAGTGAGCCGATCATACCTCTATAGCTTGAGATGTCTATAGGTTTACCCGCTTTGTCCTCGTCAAGCTTCGTGGCTGTTGCCATAGGAGTCTTTGCTTGTGATACATCTTGGAGACCATACTTCTTCAATAGATCATGAATGTACTTGGTCTGGCAGATAAATATCCAGTCCTTCTTCTGACTAACTTGAATGCCCAGAAAGAACGTCAGCTCTCCCATCATGCTCATCTCATACCTTGATTGCATTAACTTAGCGAATTTAGCACACAGCTTCTCATTTGCAGACCCAAAGATAATGTCATCCACATATACTTGCACCATTATTAGATCATCTTTGCATTTCTTGTAGAAAAGCGTCTTGTCGATTACTCCTCTTGTAAAACCACTTTCTAGTAAGAAGTCTGACAGAGTTTCATACCACTTCCGCGGAGACTGCTTAAGGCCATATACTGATTTGAAGAGTCGATAAACATAATCACAATATTTGATATTGATAAACCCGGGAGGTTGCTCGACATACACCTCTTCATCCAGTTCACCGTTTAAGAATGCACTCTTGACATCCATTTGATAGACTTTAAAACCATGATGTGCTGCGAATGCCAAGAACATCCTCACTGCCTCTAGCCTTGCTACTGGTGCATAGGTTTCATCATAATCAATTCCTTCTCTTTGAGTGTAACCCTTAGCAACTAGGTGAGCTTTATTTCGTGTTACACGTCCGTCTTCATCCAGCTTGTTCCTGAATACCCATTTTGTCCCAACAACAGATCTATTCTTTGGTCTGGGTACCAGCTTCCACACCTTCTGCCTTTCAAACTGATTGAGTTCCTTTTGCATAGCAATCACCCAATCAGCGTCATCTAGAGCTTCTTCCACCACTTTAGGTTCCATCTGGGAAAGTAACACTGAATATAGACATTCATTCTCAGTGGCAATTTCAGCTCTAGCTTTTCCTCTAGTAGTCACTCCGGCTTCTGGATCACCAATAATTAGCTCGAACGGATGGTCCTTGTTCCAAGTGCGATCCCTAGCAAATGTTCTTGATGATTCAGCTTGTTCTTGTAAGTGAAGGTGACTTAGTCTAGAAGCACTTTCACTAGCTTCCCTTGAGCTAGTACTGGCTCCCCCTGAGTGAGCTGCTCCCCCTGAGTGCATACTGACTCCCCCTGAGTTAGTACCAGGTCTGACGGAAGGTGATCCCTCAGCCCTAGTGTTTTGAATTTGCGAAACACTAGACTCTTGATTAATTTCATTATTTATAGTTGGATCACTACCCTGCACTACTGACTCAGGAACTGTATTCACTTCATCAACATCCATATTTTCAAATCTTAGGGAAGTGGGCTCACTATCTTCTTTTTGTATAGAAGGGAGCTTTGAGTCGTCGAATGTGACATTAAGGCTTTCAACCACCTTTCGATCATTAAGCACAAACACCCTGTACGCTGCTACTACTTCAAGAGAATATCCAATGAAAAACCCTTCATCTGCTTTGGCATCAAACTTTCCAAGTTGTGCATTGTCTCTTAACACAAAGCATTTGGCACCAAATACGTGAAAGTACTTGATAGATGGTTTTCGTTTATTCATCATGTAATACGGCGTCTCATTATGGTCCTTTATAATCAGGGTTCTGTTCTGTGTATAACAAGCCGTGCTAACTGCTTCAGCCCAAAAATATAAAGGAAGTTTTGACTCATACAGCATTGTCCTAGCTGCTTCAACCAGTGTCCTGTTCTTCCTTTCTACCACCCCATTTTGTTGTGGTGTTCTCGGTGCTGAATACTGTCGTCTGATCCCTTTAGATATGCAGAAATCCATTAACACTGAGTTCTTGAATTCTGTCCCATTGTCGGATCGGATAGTCTTCATAGTCAGACTTGCTACGTTTTCAATTACCAGTACATGTCTAATGATCTCTTGTGGCACTTCATCTTTCGATGTCACAAACTTCACCCATGTGTATTTGGAAAAGTCATCGACAATTACCAGCGCATATCTTTTCCTTGACATTGACATAACATTAACAGGTCCAAACAAATCCATGTGAAGGAGTTGTAGGGGCTCGGTAATGCTATTCACTTGTTTATCCTTATGCGAGGCTCTTTTTGATTTTCCCATCTCACATGCTTCGCAGAGTCCATCTGGAGTAAACTCCATCTGCGGCAGCCCTCTCACCAATTCTCTCCTTACGAGATTATTCATTGCTTTAAAGTTCAGGTGAGATAATCTTTTATGCCATAGCCAACTTTCATCAGCAGAAGCCTTGCTGTAGAAACACGTGACTTCAGACTGATCAGCAGAATTCATGTCAGCTATGAACAAATTTGACTTCCTTACTCCTTTGAGAGCAAGGCTTCCATCCTTTTTGCTTCGAATCGAACAATCATGATTCCCAAAGTTGACGTCAAAACCCCTGTCGGTGAACTGACTAACGCTGAGAAGATTATGTCGCAATCCTTCCACAAAAGATACATACTCAATGATAACATTTCCACAAACGATCTTGCCATATCCCCTGGTGTAACCTTTGCTGTTATCTCCAAAAGTAACCACGGAGCCGGCTCTCAACACCAAATCTGTTAGCAGGGACTTATTGCCGGTCATATGCCTCGATGCTCCACTGTCCAGCACCCATATGACTTTACTCTTTTCCTGTTCACTGCCCTGCAAATCCAGAAAGATTAGGTGTTCTTCGGAACCCAATGATGTTTGGGCCCGGCATCAATAATTTCCTTTTTCTTTTCAGATACAGAAGGCTTTGCCTTGTTGCCATCAGGGGCATTCATCTTGACTTTGTCTTTTCCCTTGTCAACCTTGACTGGTTTGTCAGGTTTGGGAGTAGACTGGTCACTCCTAACTTTAGGAGGACTTGAAGTCTTAGTTTTTGACCCCACATGCTTTTTCTTACCACTACTAGATGTATGTTCAACAGATGCACTAGCAGTATTCATTAAATTAAAATAAGCATGCATGATGTTTACAGCACATGGCATACAATTAGGATTATTGCATTTAGCATGATTTGCATGCATGTTAGGCAAAGCAGTAGTTGCAGGCATGGTATTACAACCAACAGATTTTTCTTCCTCTACATAGAACGGGCAATAGTAAGACAAATGATCAGTTTGATTACAAATATAGCATGCCTTTCTAGCTCGTGTAGATGTAGATACAGATGCAGGTTCAGTTTTAACTGCCTTTACAGGTGCTTTCATTTGGTCTGACCCTGCTACCCATTGTTTATATGACACCGTCTTAGCCTCCTTGGTTCCTACACCTCTCTTAGCATAAGCAATCTTACTCGCTCTCTTGGAAGTTGTAGGTTCTACTACTTTTTCTTCTGAATCT
Source organism: Oenanthe sinensis (assembly GCA_028671895.1). NCBI lineage: Eukaryota > Viridiplantae > Streptophyta > Magnoliopsida > Apiales > Apiaceae > Oenanthe > Oenanthe sinensis. The sequence goes on from CM053807.1 coordinate 19,649,466, forward strand.
CTTTCAATTTTAATTTCTTGTTCAATTTTAGTAGCAACAGGATCTATGGTCCTGGGCTCAAACTGCTTAAAGATAGGTTTTCTAACATCCATTAAAACCTCAGGCACATTTTCTTTGACTAACACTGGCTCTAACAACTCAACAGCCCTATTTTTCTTTTTCTGTGTGTAGTCAAGTCCTATGTTTACTTTTTCATTTTTACTCTTGCCTGCCAGTTTCATGTACATGTCCCTTTCTACGAAAACTTTATTTGCGGCTTCTTCAAAAGATTTACATGTTATTTTGAGCTCAGCTAATTCATTTTTAAGTTCTTCGTTAAGGTCTTCCCTAATTTTAAGCTTGTGTTCTAAAACGTCTACCTGATTCATTAATTGCCTTTCTTTACTTTCTCCTGATTCTAATTCCTCTACCCTGGCCTCGAGAAGTCTATTCTTAAGGGAGAGTTTAGCATTTTCCTCATTAACAGCAATTAGATTTAGTTGGAGATTGTACATATCTTTAGTCATGGCAGCTAATTCATGTTGGTACTCAGGAATAGACATTTCATTTACGGTTAGAATCGGTACCTCTGATTGTTCTGAAGATTTTGCCATTAAAGTGAAATTGCATAGCTCCTGATCTTCATCTTCATCAGACTCGTCCCAACCCTTCCCTTCAGTCACAACATACGCCCGGCTTCCCTTCTGTTGCTTGCTAACCAAGGCATCATATTTCTTTTTCAGATCAGCATAGGATTCCTTGGGATGAACGTACTTGGGCTTCTTGCACTCGGTTGCAAAGTCCCCCAATTCATTGCAGTTGTAGCATCTGAACTTGTTCTTGTCTACCAAATTGTCCTTTCCCACTTCTTTGCTTCCTGAAGCTGATATGAGCAAATTCTCGAGCAATACAAGCATATGACTTGTCTTCTAATTTGTCCAGCTCTTCAAGGGTATAGTATTCATCCTCACTTTCTTCGGATGGATCTTCAATGTCTAATACCACCCTTTCAGGATTAGCAGTTTTCAATGAGACAGCTGCAAGTGCCTTTACAGCAGACTCTTCAGCTACAAGTCCAGACTCACTTACCGCTTTGTTTTCTCCACTATTGTAGGATCTTCTTCTGTCATTTTGTTCCTGCTCCAGCTCGTAGGTCTTCAAAACACCATACAGTTTTTCCAGAGAAGTATTTTTCAAGTCTCTTGACTCTCGAATGACAGTGATCCTGTGTTCCAGATGTTTAGGCAAATTCAATAGAAACTTGATATTTGAATCTGCTAGTGGATAGACTTTATCTCTTATACTCAGCTCGATAAGCAATTTACTGTAACGTTTGTAAACATCCGCTACGCTTTCTCCTCGTTCGCATCTGAACGATTCATATTCAGATATCAGAATGCGTTTGTGATTATCTCTAACTTCATCGGTCCCCTCCATCACCACAGCCAGTTTATCCCACATGGCTTTAGCTGTTTTTAATCCCTTTATTTGAACATAGTACTCTGAGTTTAGGGATTCAATTGTGACGTTGCGTAAAGACGCATCCATACCAACCAATTCTTTATCTGCGTCTGAAAACTCCATTTCCTCTTTAGGAACAGACCGGGATGGAATTAGTATCCCTCCTTCCATTCGCTCTGGCTCAATTCTCATGGGTATGTATGGACCGTTTTCCAATATTCTCAAGTATACCTTGTTTATTGATTCAAGGTAAGCTCTCATCCTTCCGGTCCATTCGTCATAATGTTGTGCATCAAACGGAGGTATCTTAAATCTGTGTGCGGCGGCCATTTTAATAAAATTTAAAATTAAGATAATACACTTTTCAAATTACAATAAATTGTATTTACTTGAAAAATTAATTATCTCACTTTAAATATCCAACACTTAATATCCAACGGATTTTGCACTTAAGATTCAAGCAAGTTAGTTTTAATCACAGGAACAGTAGCAGGGTCCACAATTTTTCAAGTCCAAACAAAAAGGTGTCCACTTTCTAGTTGACAGAAGTTCGAAATTGTCCTTTTTATTTAGCCAATCAGTTGATTCCAGTTTTGACCACAAGAAAATCCACAAAGCTCTAAAGTACAGTATTTTGGAATTTTGTACAAATATTCCTTACACCATGACTCAGAACTTTTTAGATCTACGACTTTTTCAAGAAGAAACAAATAAAAACTTTCGGCACAAACTTCAAGAAAAAAAATTAGATCTGAGATTTTCAAGAACCAACTCAAACAACACAGTAGGATCTCTGTTAGATGTGTTTAACAGGAGCTCTGATACCAATTGTTAGGTCCAAAGTGTTGTAGGGGGGGGGGTGAATACAACTGTTTAAAATTTATGAGAGAATAAGCAATACGCAGGTAATAAAAGATGACACAGAATTTCAAGAATATATCATTATATTCATTGATGGATTTGCTACAACATTCATAAAAGCATCATGATCAGTTGAACAATAAATACAGCAATTAAAGCTAGATTCAACTGATCCTCTCTCTCACTTTTTGTTTTACAGTAAATGCTCTCTCTTAAAAATATCGTTGAATATTGAGATGATGAAAAAGTCTATCTACTAATAAAATCAAAGTGCTGCTTTTATAATGTCATGTAGTCTTGATCTTGTCTTTTTTGTGTACGTGGCCCAATCAGGACTTTGACAACAAAAAGTACTTTAACAACAACTCTGGATCAACCGTTCACAATAAGCCACTTGTCCCTTGAACATTAAATGTTACATTTCTACCCGCATCTCGATCTTCGCCTGGACCCATCTCGATCTCGATCTGTGAAAATCTCGATCTCGATCTGGGAGAATCTCGATCTCGATCTATGAAGATCTCGATCTCGATCTGGGAGAATCTCGATCTCGATCTATGAAGATCTCGATCTCGATCTGTGAAGATCTCGATCTCGATCTGTGAAGATCTCGATCTCGATCTGGGAGAATCTCGATCTCGATCTATCGCCTGGATCGAGATTTGCCTTTGCAGTGTTTTACTTCACTTGTAAATCTCGACCCGCATCTCGATCTGCTGTGGATCGACATTTGCCTTGGCAAATATGCACACATCCAATGTTGACCTTCTTTAGTGACTAATTGAGGATTAACCTTTATGAGCAAGTTTCCTTAGCTTCCTCAATTTCTTTTCCTCACTCAATTCAAATGAGATCTTCTATTACTGACATGAACTTGCCTCCAATGTCCTGACACTTGATGCAATGGTCTGGTTCATAAGTGACTAGTCTTGTAGGGGTTCTTGCTTCTGAATGTCAGTTCTCATTTGTTGATTAACCTTTACATTATCCAGATGTTGATATACATTACATGAAATCACTTTGGTCTTCTTGATACTTCCTTGACATTAATTTGATTCTCCATTAGATAAGTTAGGGCATGAGCAATACTCAGATTGAACTTCTTCTCACTTATGCATCCTTGATTAACCAAATTAGTTACTTGTAGTTACCAAGTATCATTACCATTTCTTCAGTTGATTGATTCCATGTGCTTCTTCCGTTTCTCTTGTTTTGCTGTTGTTTTATCTTTTACTTAGTTGAGTTACATAATAATTAAGTGTTACAAGTTAGTACACCTATGCCTTTCACTTTGATACCAATTGTTAGGTCCAAATGTGTTGTAGAGGGGGGGGGGTGAATACAACTTTTCGAATTTAAGAAGCAATAAATACCATGTAATAAATGAACACAATGATTCAAGGAATATATGTCTTATATATAACTTGAAAGGGTTGCTACAACATTCATTACAAAGTACACCAGAAATAAAGATGGTAGTGAATGATACTAAGCTCTGTGAATATACTCTCTCTCTTTTACAAGTGTTTATCTCGAAAATATTGCTCTCCTTTTAAAATAATACACAAGTACTTCTATTTATACTACTTGTAATCTATGTCCTGTAGACTTCAAAGACTAAGATATACGTGGCCCAATGATATCCACATAAATCTTATCTTATCTTGAAAGCTTGGAAATCTGCCAATTAGATGATGCCATGTGTCATGTTGAAACTGCCCTCCATGTAGAATATCTATTTGAGAATTTCTACTTGGTCATCTCGAACTTCTAAGTAGAATTTCTACATAGGAATGTTCTACTTGGCTATCTCGAACATCTAAGTAGAATTTCTACATAGGAATGTTCTACTTGGCTATCTCGAACATTTTGTACTTAGAGAAATTCTGGGCTTCAATCTTGAAACTTCTATGCAACATCTTGAACTTGTGATTTCTTATGTCTTCCATATTCTTCAACAAGCTCTTGAACCTGGATCTCTATTACTGACATAAACTTGCTATCAATGTCCTGACACTTGATACAATGGTCTGATTCATAAGTGACTAGTCCTGATAGTGTTTCTACTTCTTGAATAGATTACCATATTCAATTAGTAATATGACTTTCCAATTATTGCTTTCCTTCTTGTTCACTTGAAATCAATTAGCCTTATTGATACTGATAGTTATGATCTTGAATCTTTTAAGTTACAAATCACTGAGGCATGAACAACTCTGTCTTGAACTTCTTTCAATGATTTCTTCTTTATTTGATCATAGTTAACATGTTGAATTGTATCAATTACCTTGTCTTCATTTAGCATTGATTTCTTTGTGGCTTCACGTTCTTGATTGTCTTCCGGTTAAGTATCTTTTCTTTTAGTTGAGTTACATAAGTTATAGTGTTACAAGTTTAGACACTCTTCCTTTCAGACTTAATAAAAACTCATACCGAATTATAAGAGAAGGTTATACCGAATTTTTTGAAGAAAAAGTCATACCGAATTTTCTGAAGAAAAAGTCATACCGAATTTTTTGAAGAAAAGGTCATACCGAAGAAGAAAAAAGGTCATACCGAACTCTTTTGTCAAAAGGTCATACCGTGTTACTCCCTCTGTCCCAACCAATTCTTTATACTTTACTTTTAGGGGTGTCCCTCCCAATTGTTTGCATTACTAAAAGGGGTAACTTTTAACAATAAAATACATTATTACATCCACTACTCCACTCTACTTTTTCATCACTTTACACTATTACACCCACTATTTCACTTATTTTAACAATAAAATCACTATTACACCCACTACTTCATTTATTTTAACAATATTACACCCACTATCCTTGGTCTCCGTGCCCAAACCAAATGTAAACATTTGGCCGGAACGGAGAGAGTATTTTTTATTATATTAAAAATTCATACCGATTTTTTAATTAATAAAAAAGGTCATACCGAATTTTAGAATCATACCCAGCCTTTTGGAAAGTCATACGAGTGTTAAAAAATGTCATACAGACTTAAATAAAGTTTGTAAAATGTCCTGTATTAGAAAGTCATACAAGCTTTTCTACCTCTATAAATATGAGGAGTTCGCTTCTCATTTTAGTGTCGATTGAAAAACATTCAAATTCAGAAATTTGTATGCATTGTAATATTCACAGATTTCTTTGCAAAATTTAGAATATAATTATTAAACCCGAACACTTCTTGTCGAATTCGTTCTAGATAATTTTATCAATTATATACAATTTTTATCAGATAAATTTTATAATACTTTTCAGGTTAAAAATTATATCTTCTACTTGAATAGTATTTCATTAAAATTTATATTTCGTGATTAATTAAAATAATATTTTAAATTCGAAATTTTGTTATAATTTTAGATATTGTATTCAATCCCCCTTCTATAATATCAGGGACAAATAATTGGCATCGGAGCTAGTTGATATTATTAATATCAGATCCGAACCCAAAATTTTACAACTTATACAGATCTAAAAAATTATTTTTAAATTTAAAATAATTTTTTATTCGAAATATTTTTTTAATTATTTTTAATCAAAAATTATTTTAAGTCAAAAATTAAAATATTTTTTTGAAACACTAAATTTTTAATCTTATTAAAGATGTGTACACAGAAAGTGACGAGCATCAAAATTCCACAGTTCGACGAAGATCACTACAACTTGTGGAAACACAAAATGCTGCTATTCGTTGGGATTGTCAATCCCAAGTATGCATTAGTATTGGCCAAAGGTGTTGAACCCCCTATAACAGTTATTCTTGAACATGAAATAGATGGGGTCGTAATTCCCCACAGACAGTTTCCGAAAAGTCCAACAGACTATACAGAAGAAGAAACAGAAGCTGTGTCCCTGGACAACAACCTCAAACTCATATTGATTGAATCCCTAGACTACATCATGTACAATCACGTGGTCAATTATAAAAATGCAAAACAGATCTGGGAAACAATAGAGATTATAAACGAGGGGACTAAGGAAGTTTAAGAGAATAGACTAGAAATCCTGACCTCCTTGTACGAGCAGTTCAGATCCAACCCTGGTGAGGGTATCTCTGAGGTTTTTCAGAGATTGAACAAATTGATAAACGAGCTCAACATGAATGAGAAGTACTATCAGAATCAGGAGGTAAACGAGAAGTTTTTGTTAACCTTACCCGAGCATCTGGAACACAGAATCGCAGCTATCCGGGAGTTTAGGGATATGAAGGAGGTAACCCTAGAAAGACTCTACGGAGTTTTAAAGACATATGAATTGGAACAGATTCAGACCAGAGAAATGTATGGGAGAGGTAAGGTTCTAAGTTCCTCCAAAGCATTGATAGTGGAAGCACCAGAGAAGATGAAAGTGAAGGCTTTTGCACCTTCTAACAGCACAATGGAGTATGTGGTTTCAGAATTTGGACATACTTTAGATAAACAAGAAGATGGTGATTTCTACTCTTTGGAAGAACTAGATCAGCTAGAAGATGAACCTCTAGCTATGGTTGCCAGGAAGTTTGGCAACATGATATTCAGAAGAAACTCCTCCTACATAGTTAAGACTAATTTTGGAAGGTTCCAAAAAGGAGGTTCTTCATCAGCTGTATCAAAAAGCGGCTACAAGACCGGCTTAGTTGATAGAAGCAAGTTTCATTGCTTCAACTGCAATGAGCTAGGCCACTTTGCAAGAGAGTGCAAGGAGCCTAAGCAAGGGAAGAAGAGAGAGTCCTACGAAGAGCTCAAGGAGAAGTATGATGCACTAGTGAAAAAGCATCAAGGAAAGTCTTATCTAACAGAGGGCAAAAGATGGGATGACTCAGACAATGATGATGAGGAAGAACTGGGAAATCTTGCTCTCATGGCTTCATCCGAGGAATCACTGTCTCCCACCCGTCAAAGAGGAATAGATGTAAATCCCTCTTGCCCTAAAATGTTTGCATTGCTAGGTAAAGAACTGGATGGTGAAAGAGATAAAGTTAATAAACTAGTTATCAAAAACAAAGTTCTAACTGATGAGAATGATGTTTTAAAATGGTTAAAACGAAAAAAATGACAAGTTGACTGACTTAGCTTTTCAAGTCAATAGAGTCAGTTGTTATGTGAAAGTTGAAACTTGTCTCATAAATCAAATAGAGGAGGAAAAGAAGAAGTGTCTAGCATATAAGAATTCCTCTTATATTGTAAAGTACCTAGTTGACCAACAAAAAATAAACCGAAAAGTTGGAATAGACTTCGAGTACAATAAATCAGTAGGAAAGCCAAGTAACATAACCCTTTTTAGAAAAAGTGCTGAAGAAAGGGGTATCCTACATGTTATTAAAGACACACCTAAACCTCTTTTCATAACCCCTATAGCTGAACCAATCCTTGAGAGCTCTATACTGATTGCTTATGAAATGCAGTTAGAGGACCTCGAGGAAGAAAAGAAAAGAGAGGAACAGGTTAAGGACATACAAGGATTTGATGTCTAAAAAGAGAAGAGTGCACCTCAGACACTAGTGAAAGATATGGGAACTTCTAAATCGTCCAATCCTGGTATAGGTGCAAAAGACTTAAATAATAATTTGAACAGACCTAATACATTTGTTAATAGTAGGAATAGTAACAACAGATTTCATTCTACTGAGAACTTTAAAATTGCTGATAAAGTTGAAGTATAAAATGTTAAGTCACCTACTATTTTGAATAACATGCCTATTATTGATGCATTCCATGGTTTCATTAGAGGTGTCATAGATAAAACTCTCTTTTATAAATTGCATGATAAAGATATGATATTTATCCAAGTTTATGTTGACGATATTATATTTGGTTCTACTAATGAAAACTTGTGCAAGAGATTTGCTAAGTTAATGCAGAGTAGGTACGAGATGAGCATGATGGGTGAGCTTTCATTTTTCCTTGGATTGCAAGTAAAGTAAAAGGAAGATGGTATTTTTATTAGCCAATCAAAGTATGTGAGGGATCTTCTGAGAAAATACAGTCTAGAAGACTCATCACCGGCAAAAACTCATATACTAACAGCAACCAAGCTTGACAAAGATTAAACTGGTAAGAAAGTTGACATCACAAGCTACAGAGGTATGATAGGCTCATTATTATACTTAATTACAAGTAGACCTGATATAATTTTCCAACATGCTTATGTGTAAGGTTTCAATATGATCCTAGGGAATCTCATCTTATAGCTGTTAAACGAATTTTTATATATCTGAAGGGTACACCAAATCATGGAATTTGGCACCCTAAGGATACATGTTTTGATCTAATAAGCTATACAGATTCAGATTATGCAGGATGCAAGATGGACATGAAGAGTACTTCTGGAAGCTGTCAGTTTCTAGGACGACGGTTGATCTCTTGGTACAGCAGGAAACAATACTCAGTATCTACCTCGACAACCGAAGCAGAATACATTGCAGCAGGTAGCTGTTGTGCACAGATCTTGTGGATAAGGAATCAGATAAATGATTATGGACATGCGTTGAACAAAATTCCAATTTTCTGCGACAACACAAGTGCGGTAGCCATTTACAACAATCATGTACAACACTCTCGAACCAAGCACATTGACATAAGGTATCATTTCATCAGAGAGCATGTCATGAACGGAACTGTGATGTTACATTTTGTACTCATAGAAGATCAAATAGCCGACATCTTCACGGAAATACTTAATGAATCCACTTTCTCTAAATTGGTTATGAACTAAGGATGTTAAATAATGGCTAATTTTTGTTTGCTAGAAGTTGATTTGAGTTCATAAATATTAAATGTTACTACCTCTGTCCCACCCAATTGTTTACGTTTCAGAGATAAGGTCCGACATGCATTTTAAAGTGCATATAAAGTATAGTTCCATAACTTATTTTTAATTTTTTTGCTTAAATTTTTATTCAGAAAAAAAAATTTAAAAATAAATTATGGAACTATACATTATATGCACCTTAAAATGCGTGTCGGACCTTCTCTCCGAAACGTAAACAATTGGGTGGGACGGAGGGAGTAATATTTAAAGGATTTATGATACTTGAATCAATAATTTCCTAGGTCTTATGAATATTTGGATAAATTATCTTGAGAATAATTTAATATTCTTAATAGATAATTATTTCAATTATAGCATAAGTACTTATATTTATTTTAAGCATTTTATAAGCATTATATATATATATATATATATATATATATATATATATATATATATCTAATTATTATTGCACGTTAATAATGATTATGTTATTAATTAATTAATCTAAATTTTGAATAAAATGTCCTTTATTTTATTTCGAATTTTGGAACAATTAATAATATTTATATATTTTTATTTGTGTTTATATATATATATTATATGTAAATATATTTTGTATAGTTTTTATTTGTTTAAATTCGGAAAGACTTTTCTAGTTTTATAAAATGTTTTATTTTTTAAAAAAAGGTCTTACTGAGTGTTTTCGTTTTCAATTCATTTTTGTTTTATTTTTTTAATCTAACCCGGAAAGACTTTCAAAAGTCTTACCGAGACTTGGGTTCAAAAGTCTTACCGACATTTTGCACTAATAAAATGTTTTAATAAAAGTCTTTCTAGGTTGTTTTAAAAGTCTTATTAGCATATATAGTATACACACAACGATACTTATGATCAGGCCATACAAGACCTTTGTAAAACTCTTTGTGTTCTTCCATTTTAGCCTCTAATCAACTGCTATCAGTTGCTGATTTCGATTCTTACAAGCTTTAAGCTTGCTAGTTTGAGAAAATTGATCTATTGCAATTGAAACTCTGCCCGTTTTTAGTATAGATCAAACTGGTTTTGGACGTTTTATTAAAGAACAGAGTTTGGTTGTTAATTGGAAGTTAGGGGACTGATTTGGACTGTAGTTCGGTGTTTAAAATCGAAGTAAGGTGTTATTGCAATTAGGGTTTTGACATTTGGGTGATTTTTGATTATTGGGTGTATTAATCGAATTTGTTTATAATATTAGTATTAAGGGATAAATTGGTGTGTAATTTAATTATAGTGATTAAAATCCTCAAACAGAATTCATAATTAAAAATGGCAGCAATGTTTGTCATCACCAAGACGAATTTTATTAGGTATTTTGATCCGGAAAATTGTGGAGATGCTAGGTTTAGGCCATGGAAAATTGCAGAGATACTTATGAGAAATTAGTCAAATCTTTTGAAGCTTCAAAATTAGTAGAGGATCCCTCAACTAAGGGGGAGAAAGAAAAGGAGAAAGTAGCTGAAGGAGAAAGAGCTACGAAAGAGAAAGACAAAGCCAAGCTATAACCAGAAGATCAAGATCAATTTGAGTCATATGTTCTAGAAGAACATTACTATCCTGAAGATCAATTTATTTATGATAGTGCTCAAGATGACACTTTCAATCCTGACTACTGCAGAGTTGAGGAAGAAACTGCCTTTGATGAGGAATTTTTATTTCCTAAAGAGAAAGAGTCTGATCCTGCCTATGAAGAGGCCATGAGGAAATTGAAATAAGACATCAAGGTGAGCCATGCTAAAACAGAGAAATTGAAAGCTCTAGTCAAGGAAAAAGCACAGGCTGAAAAGGAAGCAAGTCTAGAGAAACAGAACCTTTGGGCTATTGTTGTGAAAGAGAAGAAGAAAGATGTGCAACTAAAAATAGGAAAGAAGTGGGACACTGCCAGAGAAATTATGGATAAGATTCAGAAGGATCCATTTGAAGACAAGCACTTAAAGTCAATTATTGGACATTTGGAAAATTCAAATGACAACATTGACAATTTTATGAAGGCCCGTAAAGAAGAAGTTGACTATATCACCGTGATATTTGATCACATTCTCGACGATTGGTAGATCTTGGTCTACACTAACAAAAATGGCACATTCAGAGTCTCTATGGAGTTCTTCAGACAAAGATCTCTATCAGTGGTATGGACTCTGTTGAACAAGTTGAAAAAGAGTTCAGAAGAGAATGAACTTCTTAGAGATAGACTCAAAGATTTTGCAAAAATTGTCAGTCCTCAAATCATATTTGATCCACATGAGGTAAGATTTTACACTAAGTTTTATCAGATCATGAAACTAGATAATGAGTCATTGAAAGGCTATCAAGTCAAATACATGATTGAGGTTGAGACAATGTTCAGAAATAAAGGTTTCAGAACTCAGGAGAAGTTATATGCTGCTGAAAAGATCCGGAAATACTGTTTGTCAAAGAAGATTCCATCTTACATCCAGAAAATGTCAATGATAGATTCAAATCGGCCATTTAATGTTCAAGAAGAAGAAGTTGATCCTATTGAGCAGGAAGTGCTATGGCAACTAGCTAGAGCTAAGTAAAGAAGGTTGTATGGAGAAACCACTACAATAGAACAATCAGAATCTGAAGAGGTACCAAGGACACCAGTGCATAAGAGTTCAACTCTAGAAGAAGGTGAAGTTGATACTTCTAAAGACTGAAGAGTTAGATAAGTCAAGATAGAAACTATGTATTATTTGTTCAGTCTAGAGGAACATTTATCTTGTATTTATCATTCAAACATGAATCTAGAAAATTATTAAATATAATACCATAACTTTTTTATTATTTACAGTTCTTACATGTTGTATTACTTTCCTAGTTGTTAGTTGAGTTATCCTCTAAGAAATTTGTGTATTAAATGTAACAACAAATAGAGGGAGATTGAAAGGCATATGACTATGCCTATTTGTAATAATTAGATGAGAACTCAACTTAGATAAGAAAAAGCAGTAAATAATAATTATAATAACAGGAATCAAGACGAAGAAAGTAAATTAGACACAATGAATCAGATTGTCAGCAGTATTTTTATGAAGTTGCTACTTTTCACCGGAAAAAAGTTCATTAATATGTTCAAGCGTCGGCGAAAAATAAAGAAGTAGTATTTCTGAAGAGTTCATAAGATACAGAAGTTTCTAAGTGGCTACTACAAAAAGATTACAAGAAAAGAAATATTAGAGACAAAGCTAGAAGCGAGAACAAGACAGAAGATCACAGCTTTTATAAGTTAAAAGGTGAAGAATATTTATTTTAGTATGGTACAAATGAACCAGACAGTACATTTGTTCGTCAACTAATTTAATAAATATTTATCACATAGCTCAAGTGATTTTCAGACAGAAGACAGTGAAGACAGAAAGACTCAAGTCAAATCTATAGAGGTTGTGCAGTGAAGAGACTAAATTAATTCTACTATCAAAAGTTAATTAATTATTTAATTTATCTACTTAAATTAATTCATCTTGAATTGATTTAATTTATAAATTAATTAATTAAAATTGGTGAAATTAATTAAGTTAAAAATAATATTTTATTTAACAAGATAGAAGATCATAGTTTTTATAAGTTAAAAGGTGAAGAATATTTATTTTAGTATGACACAAATGAACCAGACAGTACATTTGTTCATCAACTAATTTAATAAATATTTATCACATAGCTGAAGTGATTTTCAGACAGAAGACAGTGAAGACAGAAAGACTCAAGTCAAATCTATAGTGGTTGTGCAGTAAAGAGACTAAATCAATTCTACTATCAAAAGTTAATTAATTATTTAATTTATCTACTTAAATTAATTCATCTTGAATTGATTTAATTTATAAATTAATTAATTAAAATTGGTGGAATTAATTAAATTAAAAATAATATTTTATTTAACATTTAAATAAAGTCTTGCTGCATAATTATAGAAAGTCTTACTAGATTAATCCAATAAGAATTTAATTAAAAGTCTTACCAAAATGGTAAATAAAACTTTAGTTAAAAGTTTTACCGAATTAATTTAACAAGACTTATAAAAAGTCTTACCGAATTAATTCAATAAGACTTTTAAAAGTCTTACCGACCATTCAAAAGTCTTACCGAGTGAAAAAGACTTGCCCAACTAATTTGAAAAGTCTTAAAAGCTATTTTATAAAGTCTTTATGATTTTTTAAATAAGTTTTATTCAAAATTCTTGCTAGCTTCTACCCCTATAAATATGAGGCCATTAGCTTCATTATTTTCGTTGTTGAAAATATTCAAATTCAGTAATTTGTCTACATTGTAAAATTCACAGACTTTCTTTGCTAGTTTGAAATATAATTGTTAAACAAGAACAATTCATGTCAAAATCGTTCTAGAATATTTTATCAGTTATAAATACTTTTCATCATATTAATTTTGTAATACTTTTCAAATTTAAAATTATATCTTCTACTTGAACAATATTTCATTAAAATTAATATTTCGTGATTATTTAAAATAATATTTTCAAATCCGAAATTTTGTGATTAAATTCAAATATTGTATTCAACCCCCCTTCTACAATATCAGGAACCAACAAGGTTGTGTGTGTTTATGGATGCCCTAATTGGCAGGCTTAGATTTCCTTTTCATGATTTTGTAATTAGACTGTTAGTTGAAGGTAGGGTAAGCCCATATTAGCTTAGCCCAAATTCATGGCAGACTCTTCTTTGTTTTATAGTTCTTTGCCTTAGGAAAAACTACCATCTTTCTGTTGCTGTCTTTAGAAGTATTTTCCAATTTAAAAATAGCCCAACAAACATATTGGGTTGGATTTATATAAATCACAGGCAATGAGTAAGCCCAATATTTTATAACAAATCTCTACCCGACACTAATCCAGATTAGAGGAGGGACTTTTTATACCTGGAATGGGAAGGCGGCGATTGGGGGACTCTTTTTAGGACCTCATTTTGCAAGGTTAAAGACGACAATCCGGACCTAATCTAGTTGACCCCGGAGGAAAAACTTATAATCGATGATTTGGGCTAAGACAAAGGCCGGACCCATTTCAGAAAGCTTCTCGAAGAATTCTCTTTAAAGGCTGTTGGGTCCTGAAGTATCATAGAAGGGGGGGTTGAATACGATACTCACTATATTAAAAAATTCTTTTGAATCTTTTGCGGATAAATAATTTAGAGTTCAGTAAGTGGGTTCGAGTTCATGAGGTGAATAGTGTTTAGAAGGCTGGCTTACTAATTTTTTGTATTTATGAATAATCGATTAAGATCTAGAGAATTAGCAAGTAATTTAATGAGACAGGTTTCGGGGAATATATCTTTCGTATATAAACCCTGAGGTTGCTACACCCAGTTAAAAATATAAATGGCTTCCAAAGAACAGATTAGTTATTTACTTCTACAAAAAGATAAAGCTTAATCCCTATACAATATTTGACTAATGTTTGCACTAATGGAATCAAGGTAACAGAGAGTGTTTTACAATAACCATATGTATTTGCAACATAATTAACCGGCTAGATTATAAAACTCCGGTGAAGAAGGTATGAAAATAGCTTTGTTTCTTCTTCTTCTCCAGCTGCAATTTTCTCTCTATATCTTTCTGTATGGTTGTTCAACAGTTCAAAATGAGCACGTCATTTTATTTATATGTGTAGACTTTTCAAATCAATTAATTGATTTGTTCTTCTCAATGCTAAGTCCTTTGTTGCGCTTGATAGAGTGTTCAAAATATCTTTCGTTACACCTTGTAACTTTGTTGCGCCTCTACACCATTTACCTTGTAGAGGCGCCACTAAATGCCTTAGAATTATTTCCTTGCGCCCATGACTGTTTGTTGCACCTGTACACTGACTACCCTGTAGAGGCGCCACAAACCTACTTGATCACTTCAACTTATTTCCTTGTGCCTTGTCAAGGTTTGTTGCGCCTATGCTTTAGTTGACTTGTATAGGCGCCACCAAATACTCAGAAATGCTAGAGTAATTTCCTTGCGCCATAGAGACTTGTTTGTTGCGCCTACACTCTGGTTGTAGTGTGTAGGCGCCACGAAATGCCCATTTGCCTTATGTTGCGCCTTTAACTCCACAACACCTTTTATTGCGCCTACACTCTACATCCCCTATGTAGGCGCTATAAAGCATATCCTTGAGCCATGGTTGTTTTGTTGAGCCTCTCAATTATTTCAAGAGTGTAAGAGCCACCAAATGTAGTAATACTTGCCTTAAACTATTTCTTTAAAAGTACATTAATATGTGCATGCCTCAGTGAAGAATAATGGTTGAAGACTTTCAGGGTTTCAGAAGTGTTGAAGATTTAGTATAGAAGTTCCACTAGAATATTTCAGTGTAAAGGCATTGATTGAAGATAGACAGTGTTCGAAGCATAGGAATCTAGAAGGGTAAAGACAAAGGTTAAAGAAGACAACTGTAGTCTTGAAGTTATACTCACTGAAAGAAGTTCATTTATATGTTGAAGCAACAGTGAAGAACAGAGAATGAAGTATTCAAGATTGTGGTAGTACTGGACACGGTGTCGAAGTACCAAAAAATATTCTAGTGAAGTTACAGTGTTTATTGACATTCAGTGTTCGAAGCAATGAAGTTGCTCCAAACTTAACAATGTAAGTAAAGCTATAAAACGAAGACCTGAATCAAAGTTAATCATCTGTGAACCAGACCAGTTGCACTAGGCGTTAGCAGTTTGTGAAAGGAATCTGAGTATTAACTGTAGAAGAATTGTTAAGTTGAAGAACGTACTTGGAAAGAACGGTTATTTAATAAGATACGAAAAGTGATTTGTAGAGGCTACAGCCAAACAGCTAAACAGCTCAAAGGGTGCAGGGTGCAAACTGTCACAACCTTGGTACGAAAAGTGAAAGTTTCTGAACTACAATCGAAGAACGGAAACAGGTTAGGGTACAGGGTGTAATGTGACAAGACTTTGGTAAAAGAAATGGAAGTTGGGGAACTTCAATCAAGCAATGAAAAGAGGGTCAAAGTGTAGTGATCAAATTGCACTTTGACCATGTAAATGAATAGTAAGGCACAACAAACTATTAAAGCACAACAAAAAGTTCTAGGCGCCACAAAACTCATTTGCCTTAACCAAATAACTGAATGGCGCCACTTGAACCTACATAAGGTATACAATGTGATAGGCGCAACAAAAATGTTGAAATGCAGTGCAAAGAAGACAAGTAAATGAGTCCACTTGAAGCTACCCAGGGGATACACTCTACAGGCGCAACATAAATTCTAAGGCGCAACAAAATATTTCTTAGCCCCACTTAACCCTCAGCCAATCAAATTACAGCAGCCTACTTTATTGAATTTAAAGTCTACATAGATAAAAAGAGGACAATCACTCATTCAAGGAGTCGTCTTCTTCAACACAAATAATATTTAGAGAGCCACTGTTATCGCCAAAGCAAGAGATATAATTTATACACATCCATACCTTGCTCCCGGTCAGATATCAGGACCCGGTTCTTTAATAAAAAATACTCAAGGCTCCTAGATATCACTCCCTACGGACTCAGTTTTTCCTTTTACTAACTTAGACATATTTGTATAGGAACTGGGCCTTATATTATTGTGTTAGTAGCAAAGAACTAATTTGTTCTTTGGAATCCAATTATATTTTTAACTGGGTGTAGCACCCCTCTGGGTTTATATACGAAAGATATATTCCCGGCAACTTGTCTCATTTAATTATTTACTAATTTTCTATAACTTTAATGTTTATTCATAAATACATAAAATTAGTAAGCAGCTCCCCTAAACACTACAAATAGTCAAACCTACTCTGAAGCAATAATTTATTTATCCGTAAATTCTGAAAAGAATTTAAATTATTGTGAGTATCGTATTCAACTCCCCCTTCTACGATACCTCGGGACACAACAATTTGTATCAGAGCTCGGTGATTGTTATAGAAATCAGGATCCGTAACCCAGTGAAGCTCACCGTGCCGAAGCTGCTTGGACTCAGAAAAGGAGGCCTTGTTAAATAAGTTTAATTATAAACTTTTATTAAGTTTATTTTATAAACTTTATGAAATTTATTTTATAAACTTTTATTAGTTTATATTATAAATTTTTGTTAGTTTATTTTATAAACTTAATATTAAATTTATTTTATAAACTTTTATAAAAAAAATTTATAAAATTTTATTAGTTTATATTATAAATTTTAATTAGTTTATTTTATAAACTTAATATTAAATTTATTTTATAAACTTTTATAAAATTTGTTTTATAAACTTTTATTAGTTTGTATTATAAAATTTAATTAGTTTATTTTATAAACCTAATATTAAATTTATATTATAAACTTTTATAAAATTTATTTTATAAACTTTTATTAGTTTATATAATAAATTTTAGTTAGTTTATTTTATAAATTTAATAATGTTTAAAGTTTAAAATTTATATTTATTTAACATTAATACCTGTCCACTTTTTTATCACTCGGCCAATTAAATCACTCAACATATTGAAGTTCACGCGCGGGAGGTTTTTTCTAAGGCATAAGCAAGTTTCTTGCGCTTGTACAGCGCCTCTCCTCTGTTATCCCTGTACAAGGCGCCACGAACATAAAATGTGTAATGCCGAGTGTGTTTGTTGCGTCTGTACAGGAGAAGCAGTGTACAGGCGCCACCAAATAGTTAAGCGCCACTAACCCAAAATGTCATTTTGGTACCCCAAGTTTTGTACCCTTTAATTTTTAATATTTATTTTAGATTTATTTATTTTTTCAGAAAATTTAAAATTCATGAAAACTAAAATTTTTCTTAAATATTAATTTATGATATTTTAATTTTTAAGAGAATTCGAAATTCTTGAAAATTAATTTGTTGGATATTTTTATTTTTGATTAATTTATTTTCTAAGAAAATTTAAAAATTCTGTAAATCTAAATTTTTTTAAATATTAATTTGAGGGTGCTCAAGGGGTTTGTAGTTAAAGATTTTTTCGTGTATTGAAGGAAACTAAAATTGACTGAAGATTATCCAATGAAGTTAATTCTGGAACATGTTGAAGAAGAAGTGGTACTAATTTCCTCAGAGGTCTACTCCATAGGATCCCACTGTTTATTATGATGCTAGAAAAGAAGAGATTAATTTGGGTACAGTTTTTGGTTAATTTGAGTTGAATTTTTGGATAAAAATCTTAGTGGTTAAAGTAGTGAAGGAGAACAGACTGGACATCCTGGAATCTCAGTACAAGCCTTAAAGATTATTCTACAGGGAGATTACAAAAAGTTCATCCTAACACTGCAGATCATCTGGAACACATGGATTACAGCCAACAGGGATCTAAGGATACAACCATATTTTCTGTAGAAGAACTGTATGTGCTAAAGGCCTATGAACTAGAACAAGAGCTGAAGAAGATAATATTTTGTAAAGCAGGTTGTTAGCATATCCACTGTTATTTATGACGCAGGAACCAAAATTTGATTAAAGTCAAGGTCGAGAACCTCTGAATAGAAACGAAATGATCCTAGAAGCTGAATTGAAGTTGTAGTAGCTCGAGGTTGTGGTCAAGGTGTTGTATGTGAGTTTGACACTTTGGAATATCTTGAGAACTGGACTGCAAGTCAAGCCTGCAGGGCAACAGGAAGTTCAGTGATATCAGATTCAGACGGAATCCCAATTTTAAATCTAAGGTCCTTACCTATAGATTCCATGGAGGAGATTTTCAAGATCAGTTTAAGAGGCAGTTGCAAGACAGGGATGATTTATATTTGAAAGACAAGATCAAGGGTTTGCTACACAGTTTGAAGAAGCCTGTACAAGCAAATGATGACAAACACTGTGTTGGGTTGAAGTAGGAATCTCAAGCATTAGTGAGGATGCAGCAAGGGAAAGCATATGTTGATGAAATTAAATGCAAGGCTGATTCTATCAGTGATAGTGATGAACCAAATGGATATCTGGCATCAATGACCAACACTGGAGATGAATCACTAAGCACTTCATAGGTACACATTCTAACTAGTATACGTTTATCTAATTCAGAATTGTATGATTATTAGGTATTATAATATATTATATTCATGTCAACATGCTAGCATCTTAGAACTTAAATGCTTAATTGATTGCTAAGAATAAGATTGCATGCAAGGATTCATGAGTTTAATTAGTACATTTCATACTTGATTTTATATGCAGTAAAATGAATATCTAAAATTAGATAGGGTGTTCTAGACGGTTAGGTGTATCCCTGAACATTTGCTGCAACTTGATTTAAATCTTATGTGATTTAATACCTCTGCTAATGTTTTGAAAATTGCTAATAGACAAACAGGTCATAGATCATATATTTCATATTTGTTCTTATGAATGACTTGATAAGTATATGTATAATTTGATATTGCTTATAATGTTTTATTCAAATATTCTGCATATTCTTAAAAATGTTTATGTGCTTATTTTCACATGATTTGCTCTCACACACATAGTTGTACTTAAATGTCATATCATTTCATGTATTGCTTGTTAGGGATAGAATAATAAAAGATGGTAGAATTATCTAAGTAGTCAGTAACATTTGTTGATTCAAGGATTAATCTAAAACTGACTTAGGTAATTATAGATAGTTAAAAATGTTAGACTACAAAAAAAATGGATTAGACAGAATTAGTAATTAATTTGTTAGTTCTTCTATTCCATGTGCTTTTACAAAATTATTGAATATTTGTAAATTTGCTTGACATATGGTTAAAGTAGATAGTACTAATTTTTCTAATATGTATAAATTAAAGCTGTTGTTACCACTGTTGAAAGTAATATCTCTAACCCATCTAGACTCAATTAAAGTTGAGTACCAAGAAGTTTAATCATTTGTGATTGCAGAGTATGTAACAAGAGGAAAAGTTATATGATTTTGTGACAGTTATTGTACGAGGCATATGATTAATATTGAAGCTCTACTATCACAGTTGGTTGAAAAAGCCTACCCAACGGTAACCTTTGGAGATGACAACAGAGGATGTACAAGGGATTTGGCTATAATTTTTGGAATTGTCATCAGTAAAAGCATCTTTCTTGTGGAAGGACTTAAGCACTATCTACAGGGAACTAGGGAATTCTTTATTAAGGGTTTTCTGGAAAAGCATTGAAAAAGAAAAGTGTTTGCTCTCAAATAAGAAGGTTGGAAGCTCACTCAAATTGAGAGTGAGGAAGTTTGTTTATAGCTGACATGGATTTTGTATGCAAAGGTGAAGTGAAGTGAACTTTTCAGTAAAGCTTCATCAGTAAAGAGTTAGCTATGGCAAAAAAAGCTCTCACACTTGGTGAACAAGACAATGGATTCTTTATTAAAGAAAAAATTGGTGAGATGATTGCTTCATATGGAATTCTATCTTGAAGGACATTTTGAAGTATGTCATTTATGGAAGTCAATGAAAACATCACACTGAAGCAAGTTATGTCATGGAAGAAATATGCTTAGTGGTGATTGATGACAACCCTAATTACAAATTGGTGATGTTCGTGCATTCATCATACAAAATGTCATAGATGGTGATTGATCACATCAGGTAGATCAAGTTGGAAGCAAAGTAAGCTGTGAGAACTTTGAAGTTAGATAATGGAACTCAATTTCTCGAATGAAGTTCTAAATGAAGCCTGCACTGATAAAGGAACTTTGAAGCTGAAGCAATTAACACAGCATGCTGCTTTAATAAACAACAAGATCGTGAAAAGACATCAAATAAGTTAATGGCCAACCAGAAGCAAACACTGAAGCACTTTCCTGTGTTTGGAGGAAATTAATATTTATTGAAGATTTAGATGAGTAACTTGACAGAAGTTAAGGCTCATAAAACAATTTTCTCGGCTACTCATTGAAGTCGAAAGCTTTCAAGGCATAAATGATGTAAAACCATATGGTGATTGAAAGTCTGAATGTATCGTGCAACTACACCAAGCTCCCAATCATTCAAATGAAAGACTATTCTGAATCTTTGAAGTTTGACATCTTGTCAGAGTCAAATTCAAATACTGATGATGAAACTGAGGTTGTAAAAGGAATCAATGATAATGATGATGATTCAGATCATATTAGTGGAAATAGTAGTGAAACTACACAACTCGTGAACTTTAACAGAATCCACTAAAAAAGGTGAAGGATCTTCAACACATCCTAGCAGCAACTTAGAGGGAGCAAAATAATAGAAGGATCTACTAGTCGTACTCAACACAATGAAGATCAAATGAATACATCAAGAACATATCTGCCAAGACAAAAGGTTTGAAGTCAAAGTCAATCCTGAAGTCTAGTTCTTAGTAAATCGGATTATTGAGTAAAGGCTAGAAGTGCTAATCAAAATGAACATATATTTTTCAGGATCTAACATCTGGAATCCCAAAGAATACTGAAGATGCACTGATTGATCCAGATTGGGTGATTGCAAATGAAAGATGATCTCAATCAGTTCGAAAGCAGAAACTACTGAAGCTAGAACCCAGACCACAAAAGTCGAAGCTGAAATTGGTACAGTAAGGGTTCACAGAAACTGGATAAATATTGACATTGTTATGAGGGACAAAGCCAAACTGGTTGTTGTAGATTACTATCAAGTAGAAGGTATCGACGATGAGGGAAACAGAATCTTCGGAACTTTCAAGATCAAATAATAAGCACCAATGACAAGATTTGATCCTATTAGGGCTGAACAAGTTGATGACCTAATAATAGGATATTCCTAGCACATGTTGAGCATTCAAGCATGAATATCTATCAGATGAATGTGAACAAGTGCACTCCTGAATGGTGAGTTAGAAGTTGAAGCTGATGTACAAAATTTCCTGGACTTTGAAGTTGCAGATCATTGGAATTTGTATATCATTCTCTTTACAAGATTTCTATGAATGGAGATAGGGATTGAAGCAAATCGTCAAGGACATGGTATGACAATCTAACTACTAATTATTTGAAAATGATTTTATATTAGAGTAGTTATACACATATCTCTCTCTAGAATACATGGCACATAAATAATGTAATATATGTGCAAGTATACCATGATTATATTATATGTGGGTCTACTAATTAAAATTTGGCAAGATATTTGCTAAGTAAATGCAGAGTAGGTAACATGAGCATGTTAGAAGAGTTGAAATTCTTTTTGGATTACAATTAATTCAAAAGAATGATGGCAATTGAAGTAAGTCAAGGATCTTTTAAAGATACACAATTTGGAAGATTCTAGACCTGCCAAGACTTCTTGCCAACAGACCACTAAGCTTGATCAGTGCAAATCAGGTATATGAACTGAAGTGACAAGCTATAGAGTTATGATAAGCTCATTACTTATTCAAGTGCATAAAGATCATATATTTTATTCTCGATATTCCTATGTGCAAGTTTCCAAGTGGATACTAGATAATCTTATCTTATAGCTAAGTTATGAATTGTTAGATATCTTAGGGGATCACCAATTCTTAGAATCGGGTACCCTAAAGATAATAGGTTTAACCTAATTGGCTATATATATATATATATAGATAGATGATGCAGGTTGTAAGAAAGACAGGGAAGCCATTCCTAGAAGCTGTCAATTTATTCCAACAACTCTGTTGATCTCTCCACACCACTTAAGGAACAAGCTCATAGACACCAGGTATCATTTCTTTCGAGATTGTCCTTTGTAGAATAACTTGCAAATATTTGTTAAACAACTTGATAAATTCATTTTTTCTAAGTTGGTTAGTGAATTTGGGATATTATTTATATGCATATTTGTTGGAAATCCCATCTACAAGGAATTCTTAAATGAGTTAACAAGTATTAAATTTTCCATATTTAAAGGACTTGTGAATTTATTTTAAATCCAGTACCTCATACTTTTTGCTACTAGTTTAATTATCATGCTTATAATGTTAAATGCATATGTGGTAGTTAAATTTTCTAGCATAAGTTAGCAACATAATTATTTGTTTGTTAAATATTTAATGAGTATTAGTCAATGATATCATGCTTAATTGCTCTGATATTTTGTTCTGATATTTTTAAATATTTTATTACAAATAATTGTGATACTTTTGATATTAGTGACAGTATTTAGAATTTATGTTCTAAGTAAACAATGCATATTTTAAAAATCACTAATATTGAAAGCTAAAGTATTTTCTAAGTTATGTGTATAAAATTCTCAATATTTTATATACTTAAAAATATTTCTAAATTTGATTGTGTTTGCGAGGAGTTGTAATTATGATCACAAGTATTAAATGTTAATATTTAAAGGACTTGTGAAATTTTTTTCAACTATTTTCTCGAACTTACGTATATCAATAATAATTGTTATAAGTATAATTGTAATATGCTAGAGTAACGATTATTAGATATAGCGTAGGAAGTTAGATGCTAATGTTCAATCTTATAGATATTTAGTATTTAGTGAAATTATTTTATCTTATTAAAATTATGGATTGAAGCAATTCAATGATTATTAGTTTCATAATTCTGATTTGATAAAATATTAGAAGCATAATTTCTTGCATTATGAAATTATAGATAAATATCAAGTAATGATATTTGGTTAATGTTTATTTGCAATTAAGTGTGATATTTTTAATATTAGTGATAATACAAGTTGTTTATCTGAAATCACTAATAATAAAAATATGTTTAAATGCTTATTGTTCTACTGAATAATTGCCACATGTTATTTGATTTATATATGCATGTATGTGGTAATTGTTTAGTATTACATGAGTATTTATATTAATTTTCTTTCTTCGACTGAATTTTAAACTTGAATGTATTTAAAAGAAACTCTTGTCTATTTCTTTTTCAAAATGTATTATTCAAAGATACATTCATTTTTCTATCAGTTTTAGAGAAGAAAACATCAAGATTCTTTTTCAAAACTTCTCTTTTGAAAATCGTTTATTTTACAACCCTACTTTATTTTCCCAAACCTAGGGTGTAAATCAAATTTTTCTTGAGGATAATTTTTCTCCAATCTCAAAATCTATTATCCTCTCTCAAAAGCTGTTTTTAAAAGTTTCATCTTTAAAAACTTTTTGTCTATTAGTTTTTTCTTTTAAAGTGGCAGATACTTTGTGACTGTTATTTTATTTGGAAGAATTATTTTTACTTCGAGGTACCAATCACTTGTAAATTTATTTGTTTTTAAATACTTGTTTCAATGTATGTTTCACATTGATTCAGAGTACCTAAATAGTGGCTGTCGCTTTGAAGGCCTAGTGCTGTATTGTTAAGCATTCATTCACCGCAATTGTCATGTTTTTTATTTTAAGTCAGGGATACTAATAGGTGGACGAAAATGATGTAAATCATAATTGCATTATGAGTCGGAAAATCATAGTCCTCTATCTGATAAGGATGTTTTGAAAAACTATTTTCAAAACTTACAGTACTTAGGTTTTAAAGGAAAAGAGTCATTTTATTAAGTTAGAATTTGGTAAGAGAGTTGAATTTCTTCTTTGGTATAAATTCCTGCGTTTTATTATGGGAAATTTGCCTTATAAGAAATTCATAAGGGATAGAATTTTTTTCTGATACACTTTCCCGCATTTTATTAAGGGATAAGTATCTTAAAGAAAATTTCTATTGGTATCATGTTCTTAAATGATAAATCTTTAGAACCGACAAAACTCTTTTACTAAAAGTGCCTTAATGTAATCCATTACCATTCCTTATTATATTTTTCCTTCTCATTGGGAAGAAAAATATATTTTGGAATGTTAAAGTGATTATTCTTTCCGATTAGCCCACAATGGCTACAAAAGCTGGCCAAGAGATTGAAAACCCATCAATCTCTTACCCAAGCCTTAGTACCAAACACTGATTCATCCACTTTCATATATTAAGCCTTGGAGATATAAGGAACTTATGTAAGTTAAAGGTTTATAAGGGAGAAACTGCACTTGATGCAGCAAATAAGGATGAAGTCGGAAGTGCACCCACAGCTCTACCTCCAGAGAAGAAAAGTAGTATATAACCGAGGTATCTGTAAGCTCATCTGCATCTTCTCAAAAGGATGCAGAGCAGAAAAGGCAATAAAACTGTCTCTAGAATCATTCTCTCAATAGGGTGAGTCCATTGAAATTCGCTCGTCAACCAGAGTACCTTGTAATGAGTCAAGCACACCACTGGCACTCACGCTGATGGTAAACCTAAACAGATAAATTATAGGAACACATTGCAAGGCATGCACAGTGAGAGGTATAGGAATTTAGAGGAGATACAGACTCTAGTTAGCCATACATTACATTGTCCAAGTATCTACCTCAAATAGAAGTTAATCTTCTACATCCCGAAAGGGAGATCTCTTGTTCAGATTTATCTGGGCTTGAGAGGCAATTGCTTGACAAGTATTCTTCGGATGAGTCAAGTAGGGTATTTTACATAAATTCACGTCGCAGGGTTATGAGGGAAATGTAGGCTCTAATTTGCCATTCATTACATTGCCTACTATGTCGCCCCTCTTGGAAGGAACATTTCCAGATCCTGAAAAGGAATGTCCACCTCCTATTTACGAAGAAGGTGTAAGGCAACTCCTTGATAGAACAAGGCAGAATTCCCTAACAGATATTAATATCTTGGGATAACCCATCTCAAAGATGTGAGGCTCCACTAGACAGTGATTTAGTAATAACTATTGAGTCTAGTGCTGAGATAGTGCTTATGCATGATAGATCAAGAACACCTCAATGAGGCAATTCTCCACTTGATAGTGATTCAGTTCATTCTGATGAATCAGGTGTTGGGAATATATGAATTGACGGATTTCACTTGCAGGTATAAAATGCAATATTTGAAATGGAGAGTGAAAGTGAGAGAGAGTAACACTTAAGTGAAAGTGAGGGAGAGATACACTTAAGTGAGAGATAGCGAGAGAAAGAGTGAAACACTTCTAAGTGCTCGACACTTGAGTGTAAACACCAACAGAACGTAGTAGAAGTGAAGAAACCATAGACCAAACACTCAACCTTGCTACTTGCTACTTCTGAAAGAAAAGCTACTATATTTTCCCTATCAATGACAGATAAGAACCTTCTTTGGAAGACAAACCATTCAAAAGATGGGCCATTGGAGGATTCCTCAACTAAGGGGGAGAATTTATAGGAAGAAAAATGAAGTTAATAAATTCTTATCTTCGTACTTGGGAGAAGTTAATATCCTTAGGGGGAGATTTTAGACAAGAAAAAGAAGAAAATCTTATCTTCTGATCCTTATGGGAGAATCAAGAAACTTTATCCTATACTTGAAAGGAGTTATCAGTAGATGATTCCTCATCCAAGTGGGATGTACAGAAAAGAATTGACACTTCCATTGATTATCTAAAGGGAGAAGAAGAAAAAGAAGAAGAATCACATTCTTAGGGGGAGAACATTATTTGAGCTATGTTCTATGTTCTATTGAAGATGTTCCCAGGAATATTGATTCTTATGACTGTTTATGATAAGTTCTTTAAGTTCAACTTTGAAGGATTTTGAAGCAGAAAAAGCTCAAACACAGAAGGAAATGAAGATTATACTATATAAATATCAGTTCAGTGCTAGAGGAACAAGCATCTTTTGTTTCAATTACTCAAGAAATCTGGAAATGCAGAATCTGATCCAGAAAAACCAGTAGCATTATTTATAAATCCCGGATGATTACTTTTTCTAGTTGTTAGTTGAGTTATCCTCTCTATGAGATTTGTTTGCTAAGTTTAACAATCAAATATGGGGAGATTGTTGGTGAGATTACGAAGCTGCATGAATAGTAATGGTGATAACTCAACTCTAGAACATGACAGGTAAATAATACTACACCTACACAGAAATCAGGAAGAAATGAAGACAAGGCAAATACAGTGAATCAAGACATTAGAAGAAGTTTTGAAGTCTACTACAGGTCATTGAGAGAAGTACATTAATATGTTCATGCCTCAGTGTAAAATAATGGTTGAAGAATTTCAGGGTTTCAGAAGTGTTGAAGATTCAGTATAAAAGTGCCACTAGAAGATTTCAGTGTAAAGGCATTGATTGAAGATAGACAGTGTTCGAAGCATATGAATCTAGAAGGGTAAAGACAAAGGTTAAAGAAGACAACTGTAGTCTTGAAGTTATACTTACTGAAAGAAGTTCGTTTATATGTTCAAGCAATAATAAAGAATAAAGAATGAAGTATTCAAGATTGTGGTAGTACTAGAGACGTTGTCGAAGTACCAGAAAAGATTCTAGTGAAGTTATAGTGTTTATTGACATTCAGTGTTTGAAGCAATGAAGTTGTTACAAACTTAACAATGTAAGTAAAGCTATAATACGAAGACCTGGATCAAAGTTAGTCATCTGTGAACCAGACCAGTTGCACTAGGCGTCAGCAGTTTGTGGAAGGAATCTGAGTATTAACTATAGAAGAATTGTTAAGTTGAAGAACGTACTTAGAAAGAATGGTTATTTAATAGGGTACGAAAAGTGATTTGTAGAGCCTACAACTAAACAACTAAACAACTCAAAGGGTGCAGGGTGCAAACTGTCACAACTTTGATACGAAAAGTGAAAGTTTTTGAACTACAGTCGAAGAACGGAAACAGCTCAGGGTACAGGGTGTAATGTGACAAGACTTTGGTACAAGAAATGAAAGTTGGGGAACTTCAGTCAAGCAATGAAAAGAGGGTCAAAGTTCAGTGATCAAATTGCACTTTAACCATGTAAATGAATAGTAAGGCGCAACAAACTATTAAAGCGCAACAAAAAGTTTCAGGCGCCACAAAACTCATTTGCCTTAACCAAATAACTGAATGGCGCCACTTGAACCTACACAGGGTATACAATGTGATAGGCGCAACAAAAATGTTGAAATGCAGTGCAAAGAAGACAAGTAAATGGCGCCACTTGAAGCTACTCGGGGGATACACTCTACAGGCGCAACATAAATTCTAAGGCGCAATAAAATATTTCTTGGCCCCACTTAACCCTCATCCAGTCAAATTACAGTAGCCTACTTTATTGAATTTAAAGTCTACACAGATAAAAAAGGACAATCACTCATTCAAGGAGTCATTTTCTTCAACACAAATAATATGTAGAAAGCCACTGCCATGGCTGGAGCAAGAGATATAATTTATACACATCCATACCTTGCTCCCGGTCAGATATTAGGACCCGGTTCTTTAATGAAAAATACTCAGGGCTCCTAGATATCACTCCCTACGGACTAAGTTTTTGCTTGTACTAATTTAGACATATTTGTATAGGAACTGAGCCTTATATTTTTGTGTTAGTAGCAAAGAACTAATTTATTTTTTGGAAGCCAATTATATTTTTAAATGGGCGTAGCACCCCTCTGGGTTTATATATAAAAGATATATTCCCGGAAACTTGTCTCATTTAATTACTTGCTAATTTTCTAGAACTTTAATGGGTTTATTCATAAATACAGAAAATTAGTAAGCAGCTCCCCTAAATACTACAAATAGCCAAACCCGCTCTGAAGCAATAATTTATTTATCCGCAAATTCTGAAAAGAATTTAAATTATTGTGAGTATCGTATTCAACCCCCCTTCTACGATACTTCAGGACCCAACAACTTTCACTGAATTATATTCCTCAATTGGAATATGCTTTGGTTCATGCATGGTTAGCTGTTCCAAAACAATATTATCAGAAGAAATGTGGAATTTAAATGAGTTTACCTCACTCTTATCATCCTCTGAATCACTTTCCACAAGGCCATCTCTAGTGTAGCCAAGCACAGAATCATCATCTTCCAATCCAACCAAGGCAAGATTGACCATCTCCTCACTAGTATCATCACTAAAGTCAGAGATATCATCATCATCGCTCCAGGTCAGTAAGGCTTTGACTTCTTTTTCATATCCTTGAAATCAGCAAGTTGTTTTGCTTTGAGTTTGTAGCAGTCTTTCTTGTAGTGACTAGGCTTTCTGTACTCAAAACATGTTTGTTCCCCTTTAGCTTCTTTGGAGAACTTTTTGTCTTTGGAGAACCCCTTTTTCTCCATCTTGTACATGTTCCTCTTTTCAGTCATCTTCTTGATTTTTCAGGACATTAGAACAAGCTCTTCATCGATTCTAGCTTGCTGTTTCCAGCATGAAGTGCCAGATTCTTCATTTTGGGAGTAGGATCAGAAGAACCCTGAACTTTACTAGCATTGATATTTGGTTCAAATTGAGCTAGTTCAGAAAATATATCAAGGGTGTCCATAGTATCAATGATTGGTGAAGCTTCCAAAGCAATGACCCTTGGTTTATAAATCCATTGAACTGCATTAATGATCTTCATGTTTATTTCTTCCTGAGGAATAGTTTTTCCAAGCTAAGTTAGGTTATTCATGTTGATTTGAAATCTAGCTTGAGCCTCTTTTATTGTTTCACCATCTTTGAGTTTGAAATTTCCATACTCATTCATTAGCTTGCTCAACTTGACTTTCTTCAATGCTTTAAGAGCCTTCATGGCATTGTTCCAAGGTACCTTAGATTTCCTTAGCAGATTTGCATGAAGAGACCTTGTCACTATCTGAGATGCTAAGACCATCAATGATGGTGTTCTTGGCTCTGTTGTTGTAGCTCAGTTTTATCAACTCATCAAGAGTGAGTTCATCAATGTCCTTCTCTTTATCAATAATTTTCATGAACGTGAATGGACCCTTTTTAGTAACTCTCCATTCTATAGGCTCTATTTCCAAGTGAGATCTCATTCGGACTTTCCATCAGTTGTAGTTGTTAGATCCAAGTAGCAATGGTGGTCTGGAAGAAGAGTTTGTTGTTGGATACGGATCAACCATATGATCTATACCTTCATGTTATAGAAAATGTCAGTATAGCCTGCTTTGATACCAAATGTGAATGCACCTAGAGGGGGGTGAATAGGTGTTTCAGTTGACTATATCCAATTTTAAAATATTACCAAGCAGTTATAGGTGACTGTAATATGGACAGTGTTGGTGTAGGTGCCCTAGAGGCAATACAATGTTTTTTTTTATAAACATTTATGTCATTTGATTATTCAATAAACGTATTTATTATGACTTTAATTACTGTGATATATTTGTTAGCATAATAAATATCCTTAGAATCATGATACACATTGTATAGTTTAGTAAATGACTTGAACTTGAGATTATATAATATATCATATTCTTAAATGTCCCTAGTCGAGTATTATTATTATAGGACAATAATAATACATAAATAGACTAGTATGTTGTTTGACAGATAACCACATCTCATTGGTTATAAGTATAGGGATACTAAAGTCAACACATAGGTACATGCAGGAGTACATGGTACTGGACAGACCCACGGTGAGATTCTTCATGTTTAATAAAGTCATAAGAAAGACTCACAGTGATAATGGTGTAATGATCCTCTGACTTGAGATCATTATATTTCTATACGAGGATTAATATACTTTGACTACATTAAAAGTTACCTTTGACCGGGTAATGATAAAAGTGGACATCGGGTATATCATGAGTCGTATGAGAAATATGAATGATAGATAAATGATTTAACCCTCCTATAATTAGGAGAGATATTATTGGCCTCTTGATTGAGTGAGACTATAAAATGCATGGCCGTGCTCAAATAATGATTTGTTTTCATAGTCTACTCACGGATCAAGTAAACCCGGATTAAATGTTGAAGAGGATGACTAAATACATGCCTCGAGTTTAATCTATAATATATATGGTTAAATGGATTATATTACACGGAAACATTAATCACGAAAGGTTTTATCGAATCACGATTTAATTATTATTTAATTGGGTAGCAATGATGTATTACTAGATACCGCTCATTGTTTATAATTTTATTAGAGAATAAAATTATTGCTAATTAAATAATAGCCTATAGGGTCACACAAATAGAGCACTTAAAGGAATAGTTAATTTAAATTATAGATTTAAATTAATTGATGATTATTTGAATTTTATTATATTAATTAAGTGAGACTTAATTAATTGAAATAATATAAATTCGAATTTGAATTTCTGCCCTTAATAATTAAGTATGACTTAGTTATTAATTAAATAATAGAAACACGTTTTATTATTTAATCCTATACCTACATGGGTTAGGTTTTGCTGAATAGGCCCGTTAACCAGTCATTATAAATAGATAATGATAGGTTAAGTGGCTGTCACGTTTTTGGGAAAACCCTAGAGGCAGCAGCAAAGGCAGAGGAAGGCAGAACAAATTCGAAATCATCAAAGGAGCTAGTACATCCATTCCGTAATCAAGATCGTGAGACGTTCTTGAAGGTGCTTGTGTGGATACCATAGAGGTGTTTTTCGAGAGGAAGACACAAGTCGTGAAAGCTAGGATCTCCGTTGAGTTCGTGAAAGTCAAGACCAGAAAAGGTATAATTCTATTTCACCATAATCTGTCCAAGCTTATACATGATCCTGCGTTAGGGTTCCGAAATTTTTTCGTTATATTTACGTTTAATCCGCTGCGTTTTATGCCTCGGAAGCCAACAGACAGTCTGCTGTGCCTTATGAAACTGGCTTACTATTTTCAATCTATAAATAATTATAGTAGGCAAGAATGAATGCAATGTAGAAAATAGATAAAAGTAATATGTAAAGGAAGCACACGACATTTAGCCAGGTTTGACCCCTATGTCTAATGGTCTACGTCCTGACCCCTTCCCAACTTCGTAAGAGAACATATTACTAATTATTTATAAGCCAATTACAAGAGTAATAATATATCTCCTTGTTTCCAATCTCTAAATTGGCTTGCTAAACTCTCAGCAATCCTGAGTAGAATGATTCCAGCTTGCTATTGTTCACTTCCTTGCAATCTGTTCTTGAACCTTGAATTCCTCGAGTCCCACTGTTGAATACTTCTATTCCTCGAGCTCTCTGCCTTGTAGAAACAATACAACTAAACCAAACAATCCCCTTGTTCTACACCTAGAAACCTTGCCACTTAGCGATTACAAATACACTTTGACAAATACAAGGAATGAAAGTGTTTACAACTCAAACTATATTCTCTAAATATAAAATCTTCAATATAGAACTAAGCTCAGTTTAGAGAAAAATCGAATAAAGCTTTTCAAGAATACGAGTTGTAGTGTATTGGTTTTATCACCAAATGAAAAAAAAAATCACATTATATATTGATATATACAACGGCTCTTAATAAGGAAAGAATAGAACATTGAAAACAGAAAATATTTCATAGGCAAAACTATAGGAGTAGTGATAAAAACGAATTTGAAATTGCACTATAATTATGGAAATGATAGGAAAGTAGTTGTGGTTCAAAAAGGAAATTAAAATTCAAATCGACTACTTCCTAAAATTTAGGAAAACATTTTTAATAAAAGATATGAGCTTAATAATATATTAAAAACGTAATATATATAAGAATGTACAAAAATATTAATCCTACACAAAATATAAATATGTTGTGTAACTGCATAAAAGTTGCATTTTTTATGTTTGTTTCAGTCTAGAGTTTGATTGTTTTTTGGGGTCTGGATTGTTTTGTTGGTTTAGTACAAGTTATATAGGGTGTGGTGTTTGTGGGTTTTGTAACTTGTTTCGTGGTGTCGAATAAATGTTTGTTTTGTCTGGTTGGAGGTTGCAGAATTGGGTTGATGCAAGTTGTGTTTATGGTGTAGAGAGAATAAGGTAGTTTGGATTGATTGAGAGTCTTTTTCTCGTCTTTCCGCGATTAAAAACTACAGAAAAGGTAAATGTCGTTTTGTACTTTGACAGATGTCGTTTTATTTAATCAGCCTTTTCTCGGAAAAAAAGCGTGGAAAGGCAACCTTTCAGCGCAGAAAGGGAGAATTTTTTTAAATTTGGACCGTTCTTGGTTCCATCCAACGGCAGAGAAATAGATTGTTCGTTAATTGGTCCCTCACATGCGATTGTCAGGGATCAGGACCCATATATATATAATTTTATTTATTACACATAAATTTTAATTATTATTAAAATAATTTTTTTTCACTCGCCACTTTAATAAATTCACATAAAAATAAAATAATACAAGCTTATAACCCGTGCGAAGTACGAGATGAATAACTAATATTTAAGTAAATTTATTTTTTATATTATATTTTATTAATATTTACTATAAAATTTTATAACGTTGAGAATTTATGTTACTATAATATAATATTATTTTTATCCGTGAGGAGTTGTATAAAAGGAGGATTATTGGGGGTTAGAGTTGTATGTTATTATATAATGATATTTATATATTAATATTCATAAACTTTAATGATATATTAAATAAAAATTATAAGTTTAGTAGGATTCTTAAAATAGAAAATATAGAATATTATTTAAATATAATATAAATTATTTGTGAGGAGTTGTATAAAAGGAGAACTACCGGAGGTTAGAGTCGTATATATGATATATATATTCTTTTTAAAATTAGATTTTATTAAAATTGAATAGTTAAGATCATTTATATAGTTCATCTAAAATTGGACGGTCATGATCTTTTCTATGGTTCATCTTGGACCAAAACTTTTAATCTTTCAGCTATAATAATATAGTATAGTATAGATATGATATAATATGCATTACAGTTAGAAGATTAATTTGAGATGTGTTTTAGTTAGGAGATCATGATTGCTAAATTCAAATCAAAATTGCTTAATGCAATTCAGAGAGATTACATTATTGCCCTTCTTATTTTTCTATGCAGATACTGTGTAAAGACGTACAACCTAGTTTTATGTGTAATCATTTAATATATTCAAATTAATTACTGCACCTACTCATATATATTTAAATGCACCTACTCTTATACATTTAATTTATTATGAATCAATTGTATCTTATCTACATAGTACAATGTACTTAATAATATAGTCATATTCATATTTTCTCAGTACATGAATTTATATTTTTCATATTAATATAATTAATAATTAGATTTTTCATATTCAATCATTCATATGTGTGTATATATATACAGCGTATTCTAGTTTCATTATACGTGAAAAGTAAAATTATTCTAGTTTCATTATACGTGAAAAGTAAAATCATCATACTTATCATTCTTCTCTGCCGAGGGGATCTAAAATAACCCCATCAACTAATTTGTGTGATCAAGACAACTGTATCATCCTTATCTCATTTACTTGTATAATACAACTTCATCAACCAACTACGTAACCTCACTGTAAGTGAACATTATATCTTTATATTTAAAAGGGGAGATATGAGTGAAGGGAAGTAACTCACTGCACTTTCATGTGTACTAGAAATGCTAAATATAATCTCTATGTAATGGTTGATGATAACTCAACAATAGAACAGGACACGTAATAATATGCAGGTGCACAGAAATCTTGGATCACAGAGTTCAGTTAAGACAAAGTATCAAAGGATCATCTACAGACTTGAAGCTCAATGGAAGAAGTTCATTAACATGTCCAGGCCTCATTGGAGAATAAAAGATATTGACATCTATTCAAGGATGTGGAAGCTACAGAATAGAACACACTTGGACACTTCACAGATTAGAAGGCCAAATACTTGGACGTGGTGGAGTCACGTATACGGGGCCAAGTATTTGGATAAGGAAGTCTACACAAATTGAAGAGTGGAATGGAAATATTTAATTTAATTAAATAAAGTATTTATTTATTTATTTATATATTTTATAAATAAAGACATTCTTTATTTATATTATATATATTTATTTAAATATTACTTTTACATTATATATTTCGAAAGACATGCTTGGTACATGACTTTGAAGATAAGATTTGAGTGGACAAGAGTAAAAGGTGGAAAAACAAAAAGCAAAAGGAAATAGCAAAAAGAAAAAAGTAACACCTTTTTCAATAATAAATAAAAAACCCAAGTCTCCATCTTAAGTGTGGGTGTGTGTGCATCTGAAAAGAGAATTAAAAAGGGGAGAGAGAGAAAAAAATTATTTTTCTCTCCCTCATGGCCAAACTAGATCTTGAATATTTTGGGGCCATGATTTTCTTTATCTACACCACTCCTCTATCTTTCTATTGTAAACACTTGCTAAATCTTGTTTAGAAGATAGGGTTGATTTTTGTCTCCTAGATCTATAAATTATATATGTTTAGAGGATCCAAGAATCATTTCTTTGTTATGTTCTTGAACTTATGTTCTTGAACTTGTTTATAGCCTTTACCCCACTTCAATGAATATAAAGACATATTCTTGAATCTTGTTGTGTTGTGTGTTTTGGATGTTTTTCTGTTCTTGGCCTTGGTTATTTTTAATGGAATTTTTGAGCTTGAAGAAGACAATGAACAGTAACCGGGTTTGAACCAAAACAAATTTTTAATTATCCCAAAAATAATTAAAAGTCATAATTTTAATTTGGGAATCGTATTCACCCCCCTCTACGATCTCCCGGACCCAACAATTGGTATCAGAGCTACTCGAGTGACATACAAATCGATTGGATCTAATTTTATTTTTGAGATTAAAGAGGGTACGAAAATAAAAAATGATTATTTATTTTGGTTCACTGGTCATCCAGAAAGGAAGCAGTAGGTGTTTCGTTAATTGTTGAAGCCCGGAATTTTTCTAAGTACTTACTAGGGAACCTATGTAGAAATTCCTGTCTAGAAATTCTAGATAAGTTTCTACTTAGAGCCAAGTAGAAATTCTGGAGGTGGAAATATTTTCTAAGTACATAAGGAAGGTTCCTATGTAGAAGTTCTACTTAATGTTCGAGATAGAACCTAAGTAGAAATTCCTATGTAGAAGTTCTACTTAATGTTCGAGATAGAAACTAAGTAGAAATTCCTATGTAGATGTTCTACTTAATGTTCGAGATAGAACCTTAGTAGAAATTCTTATGTAGAAGTTCTACTTAATGTTCGAGATAGAACCTAAGTAGAAATTCATATGTAGAAGTTCTACTTAATGTTGGAGATAGAACCTATGTAGAAGTTCTACTTAATGTTCAAGATAGAACCTAAGTAGAAATTCCTATGTAGAAGTTCTACTTAATGTTCGAGATAGAACCTAAGTAGAAATTCCTATGTAGAAGTTCTACTTAATGTTCGAGATAAAACCTAAGTAGAAATTCCTATGTAGAAGTTCTACTTAATGTTCGAGATAGAACCTATGTAGAAGTTCTACTTAATGTTGGAGATAGAACCTAAGTAGAAATTCCTATGTAGAAGTTCTACTTAATGTTCGAGATAGAACCTAAGTAGAAATTCCTATGTAGAAGTTCTACTTAATGTTCGAGATGGAACCTAAGTAGAAATTCCTATGTAGAAGTTCTACTTAAAGTTAGAGATAGAACCTAAGTAGAAATTCCTATGTAGAAGTTCTACTTAATGTTCGAGATAGAACCTAAGTAAAAATTCCTATGTAGAAGTTTTACTTAAAGTTAGAGATAGAACCTAAATAGAAATTCTTATGTAGAAGTTCTACTTAAAGTTCTACTTAATGGTTTTGAATTTTTTTATTTCTTTTCTTAAAATGTTTTTAGATTAATAATTAAATTTGAATTTAATTATATAAAATATTTTAGAAATAATTTTCAAATTTAAATAATTTATTTTTCAAGTTTATTTTACATCTTGGAAAATATTTTATTTTTTTTAAATTTTAGAGTCAAATATTTTATATTTTTAATATTCTTATTTAAGAATTTTATTAATTTGAAAACTAAAATTAATCTTAAAATCCAATTTAATTTCTTTTGAGTTTAATATTCTTAAAAGTATTTTGAGAATTATTTTTGAGGTTTAATAATTTATATTTTATAAAACTTTAATTACAAATTTTATAAAACTCTTTGGAAAATATTTTTGGATTGAAATAATTTATTTTCATGAACATTTTAAATGTTTTGTAAATTTAGTATTTCTATTTCAAAATTATGTATTCGAGTTGTTTTATTTTAATTATAATTTAAGCTTGGAAGTTTTAATTATAAATCTCATAAAACTTTTTGGAAAATCATTTTGGTTGAAATAATTTATTTTCAAGAATATCTTAGATGACTTGAAAATTTATTATTTTTATATCAAACTTATATTTTCAATCTGTTTTATTTTAATTATAATTGAAACTGTTTTGGATTATAAATTTTATAAAATTCTTTGGAAATTAATTTTGATTTGAAATAATTTCTTTTTCAGGATTATTTAATATACCTTGAAAATTTTGTTATCTCTATATCAAAACTTTCTTTTCGAATTATTTTATTTTATTTATAATTTAAAATTGAGAAATTTATTATTATTTATCAAAAAAATGCATTTTCAATTTATTTTGATTATTTAAATTCCTAAAAAATTAAATACTTCTGTTTGAATAAAATATTTTATTAAACGAAACAACAGGAGTTGATTCTTCGCTCGTTGAGGAAAAACAAACTGACTGAAGAACATTCTAATGGAGTTGAGATCTGATCTTATCATTGGAGATGTATTTCTACATCGGTCTACTCAGTGGATAATTTGGTTATTGAAAGGGGATTAGTTCATTTAGGGAAGAGTCTTCGATCAGTGGTTTTCGAATCAATATCTGAAGAATTTGGGATTTTGAAAAGGAATTCAGTTTATCGGTCAAAGAACCAAAACAACAATTGAAGATTTGGTTAAAGGACATCAGTGGCAGAAATACACAAGGTTTGATTATCACTGACATATGATAATCAAGGGGTTATTGCTACACATACAAAGAAGAATGATCTTTTCAAGCAGAACATGAGACATTCTATGTCGGGGTCTTTAAGCAGAACAATCAGGTATCAGTTTACGTTGAAGCAGGAACATCATTTGTTATTGAGGTCAAATGCAAGGATACTTTCATGAGTGTCAGTAGAATGGAAATTGATTTGGATCAAATGATTATCACTCGAGATGGAATGCTAAGCATCGCTCAGGTATACTTTCTAACTAGTTTATACTTGTTTGATTCAATTATAGAGTATTAAGTGCTGAACTGCATTATATTATAAGTTTGATGTAATGCATGTCTCACCTTGATTTTTATATAAATTAGATAACTTATGCTAGTTTGTTAGTGTTGCTTGTTTATCAGTATTTGACTTCATGATTAGATCTTGTGTGATTTAATGCTTGCTTTACGATAATTGATCATGTTAGCATATAGAGTCTTAGGTATTAGTAGGGGTACATTTACCGGAAAGAGTATTTGTTGCATGCTAAGTGCCTTGATGTTTACATTGTCTATAATCTATTTATACTCGCATGGTTGTATTAAATGCTATATCTGATCATGTGCTTGTTAAGATGAGTTTGTTTCTAATTGGGAATTGCCTAGGGGTCAGTATAATAAACCATGAATTAAATTTTTAAATTTAAATTGACTCAGGTAATTAGAGATAATATAATGTTAAAGTGAACAACAAAGGTGATTTAGAAGAATTAGGAATCTGAGTGATTGATTCTTCTATGACTACATATATGTACGACATGATTCTTATAGACTGCTAGTCCACCTTAAGTTAGGTTGGAATCACTGAGCTCATAGCCAAGACTACTTGTTGAGGCTGATATAAATGAGGAGTGATCAGTCAGATAAGAATGAGCATGTTGAACTTGAATAATTTGTTGTTAACTATGTTTAGAAATATCTCTAACCCTTGGACTCAATGAAATTGAGGACCACGTGTCTTAATCATTTGTGAATGCAGAGTATCTTTCAACATGTACAAGTTATATATCTCTGACATTTTCATGTTCGAGGCATGTAACTACTTTTGCTTTGGTATTCAAATGGTTAAGCAAGGTTACCTATTTTTCTTGAATGATCTGAAGCACAATATTAAGGAAGACCTAGGGAATTCTTTGTGAAGGGTTTCCTAATATCAGTTCGAGGATGAACAGTATTGATCGGGTTCAAGAGAAATAGAAGCTCACTCTACTGGAAGTGAGGTTATTACTGACACGAAATGTAATGCTTATGATGAAGTCAAC
Organism: Oenanthe sinensis; assembly: GCA_028671895.1. NCBI lineage: Eukaryota > Viridiplantae > Streptophyta > Magnoliopsida > Apiales > Apiaceae > Oenanthe > Oenanthe sinensis. Next base: position 19,688,423 of record CM053807.1, read on the forward strand.
TATTCGTTGAAGTTTATCAGAATGGAGTTAGCTGCAACAACAAGTGATGCTCTCACACTTGGTTTATCATCTAATACTTGGTTTATCAAGATAACGGATTCGACGGTAAAGATGAAGTTGGTGAGAAAGGACTACTTTTAATGAAATTCTTTTAAGAAGGACATTAGTGAAGTATGTCAGTTGAAGGGAAGTCAAGTCAAAGGCTACCCTGTTTAGTTTTGGTGTTTATTCGTGCATTCGATAGATGAAGCATCTCAGTGATTAATCAAATTCAAAGGATTAGGCAGATTGCTGTAAGAACACTTTGAGGGCAGGTAATGGAATTTGTTGACGAACGAAGTTCTATGTTATGTCTGCACTGGAAGGAGTATTCTAGAGTAAAGTTCAGTTTCCAGACTTCATGACCAAATGGAAGAGTTGATAGGGAAATCCAGACCTTGAATGGAATTACAAGGATAATGGATAGAGTTAAGGTTTCCTATTCACTACGGCTGGATCAGTTGACACAGCAAGTCTAATCAGTAAATGTAAAGAGAAGACATCAAGTAAGATTAATCATGCCTGAAGTCACATGGTGTGATGGAAGGCTATCTTATTTGGAGTTAAGAGCTTACACAGAGTCTGTGATTGATTTAAGATGATCTAGATGCAGTGAACATCATCATCAAGCTCCCTAGCATTCGTTTGATTTTAGCTCTGAATTTCTAAAGGTTGGCATCCTGTTTAGGGCTCAAGATCAGATGACATCAGATAAAGAAAAGATGCAAGCAACATCATAGGAGGAGCATCAGTAAGTTGGATCAACTAGTCGTGTTTGATGTTCAAAGGCTAGCAGTGCTCATTGAGTAAGAGTTGAGATTCTTAGGAACACTGAGTGATCCAGATTGAGTGATTGCATATTAGAAAGGAAATTGTCAATTTAAAGATAATGCAAGATGATCTCAATCATATTTGAAGAAGTCTACTCTACCCACTGAATATCTAAGGAAACATTAAGGACACATCTATCATGACAAAGGGTTTTGTGTAACAACATTTTCTAGAGTCAGTTCTTGATGAATCTGGGTAGTAGAGTAGTGATTGGTCATGCATGTATAAGAGTATTTCATTGGTTTTTCTAAGTGAATTCAATGAAGACTGAAGATGCACTAACTAATCAAGATTGAGTAGGGTTCGAATCAAGGAACTAACTCAATTGAACCAGAGGCAGATACACTTAGCACAAGGAATCAATCCACATGAACACTTGGTATTGATACAGAAGCTGAAGGGTAGTTCGGAGTTTTTTTGAAGGTTCTACTCTGCTAGTGACAGGACTACTGGTTTCTAAAGTGCTGAGTTTAGTAAAGATGCTGCCAAGACCAATATCTACAAGGAAATATTTAGGTGTTGAAGGTAATGCAGTTTCCATCTGGATGAGCGTGGTATTGTTTCGAGGAACAATGTTAACTGGTAGCTGAAAAGTTATTCCTGTCCAAATGGAGTAAACGTTCGATCTCTCGGGCAAAGAGGAGTAATTGTTCATTCAACGATCATACACCAGTAAAAGCTCTATTGACTAAGGTATGTCACTCTAGTCTAATATTGATTTATTTAAATGTAATGTTTATAGAGAGTGTTCATGCTATTTAGATGTCTACGATCTCTAGGAACTGATTAATGTTTGGCTTGTGACCACCCGGGACCCAATATTATCGCTATGAGTTTACCTATGATCACCCGGGACCTAGGGACCTAATAATGTAGCATCTCTTTGTATAGTCAATTTATATCCAGGACCTCGTACTTTGTGCTGTCATATGTTATTCATGCTATATGTATCAAATGTTTCAGCATAAGTATTTGTATATATTAATTAATTGTAATTTTATTTACTTCTAATTTTTTAATGCTAATATTAATGGAACCACTTAATATGTAGTTTAAGTGATGTAATTTATGTCTTTTGCAAAATCCATTAATATTAATTGTCATTCTTTTGATATTAGTGATGTCACTTAGAATTTCTGCACTAAGTGACAAAAAGATTATTTCAAAAACACTGATATTGAAAGTAATTTACTACATCGCGAGGGGTAGTCAAAGATCATAAATTTTAGCATTAATATTTAAAGGTATTTGCTCTCTGATGCAACTAGTACCTCGAGCTTACATACATTCTTATTGTCATGAGTATTTTCAATATGCTTATGTGATAATTGTTGAGATGTAGTGTAAGAAGTTAAATGCTGTCATTCGGTTAATGTATGTTCAGTGTTTAGCGGATGCTTATGTTTTATGCTTTAGAATTACCATGATCTATATTACAATATGTGTTTGTTTCAAGCGACAAATGGTAATTATCTAGCATAATGTAAGTATCTTATGTGCTTGATTATTTTGTAGTAAGATGCATTTTATTACAAAATGATTGAATGATGTTAGTACTTTTGAATGTCTTGTCATTCATATCTTTGATAATTCATTAGTATTAACATATGTTTTTCATTCTTTAGAATTTGAATGCATAAAGAAATTTCTTGTCTATTTCTTGTGAAAAGTATTTTATCTAAACATGCATTCATTTGCCAGAGAATGAAAAGCCACTAAAAGTTTTTTTTTTAAAGAAAAAAACTCCCTTTGAAAGAGAACATTTCTTGAGGATTATCTTTCTATTTCAAAATCATATATCCTCTTTCTCTCTAAATGTTTTGTAATGAAAACTGTTTTCTCTCCACGATTTGTTTAAATAAAGTTACTTGATAACTTGTAACTTAGGTTGCATGGTATCAGGCTATTTTATTTGAGTAAATTGTTTTGATCTTGAGGTATCAACCATTGGTTAAACGTTTTTCAAAACTCTTGTTAATGTATGTTTCACATTGACCTGTAGTATTAAAACAATGGTTGTTTGTTTTGGGATTAGTACCTTGGACTGTATGACTAAAGCATTCATTCGATTTTTTTAAAATGATTTATGTTTTAAGTCGGAGATAATATCAGATAAGAATGAATTGCAAAACAATTTCTGAAAACATACAGTGAGCAAGATGAAATAGATTTGAGTTATTAATCAAAATGTTTTTGTTAAAAGAGTTGAATTTCAATTGGATATTTGTCTAAGAGAAATTCAAAAGAACACTTTTGTTAATCTGTTAAATTTTTTTTCAAAATTGTGAGTTTATGAAATTTGGCTTAATATTCTTTTACCTATTCTTTATTAATTCCCACATTTTAGCTCTGGTGCATTGTTTCTTGAGGACACATTGCTCTGATGCTATATTTCTGAGAAGGAATAGAGAATAAGTTTAATCATACTCTACCAAATTTTATATAGCTCTGATCAACTCTATCTATTTAGCCGTAATGGCTTGGCCTTAGTGGCTATAGGGGAAGGTCTAGAAGTTGAATAATCCATCAATTTCTAACCAAGGCCTTAGTACCAAACACTATCATTCTAATTCAAACTTTCAACCCTTGGTGATATAAGGAACTTATGTATATTAGCGGTTGTTAAGGGAGAAACTGCATTAATTGCAGCAAAGGATGTGTCGGAAGTGCAGCCACAGCTCTACCTCTCAAGAAGGAAAGAAGTATACAAATTGAGGTATCTGTAGCTCATCTGTATTCTCTCAAAAGGATGCAGAGCTGAAGAGGCAATTCAACCGTTTCTGAATGAACTCTCTCAACAGGGTGATTTCATTGAAAATTCACTCATCATCCAGAGCACCTTGTAATGAGTCAAGCACACCAAAAGCATTCACGCTGATAGTAATCCTAAAGTTTTTGCTTCTAAGGGATGTTATAGGACCTAACAGTTCTCTAGCCTCTCTTGGGACTAACAATTGTGAGGACACATTGCAAGAAGTGCACATTGTGAGGTATAGGTAAAACCCCTAAACTTCTTTGTTTACCATTCATGGTGAATGAAGTTGTTGAGCCAACTTCGCAGGCATTTGAGGGAAACTTGGATTTCTTGCCATATATTATAATCCTTGTCAACCTTCTTAGGAGGAACAGTCCTAGTTCCCTAACGGGATTTCACATCCGCAGAGCAATCTGTTGATGTTGAGAGGCAATCACTAACAGTTTTCCATGACTGAAAATAGTGAGTTAATTCATCTTCACAGGTGATTGAGAGAGATGTTTGTACACGTCTACTCTCCTAGGAATTCAAATTCTGGAATACATGGATCGCTCAAAACTTAAAGGCATATCACCGTCAACGATTCAGTACATGGATTTGCATATGGGGAGTCGGTTGATGCTTAGATAGCTGCTAGTACGCATACTACATTCAATGATCCAGTGCATGGATTTGCATATGGGGAGATTATTGATGCTGAAAGTAGCTGAGCAACAACTCGTAGACTATGATTCAGTTGGTTTACCAATTTGATGAGTCTTTTGAGGATCAGGGGGTTGGGATTTTAGTCACTCCTGGAATGGAGGAGATTCCAATTTCAGAAGGGTTACTCCCCGACGACGAGCCACGTGTGCATGGATTTGCTCATGGTGAGTTGGGTGACGGCCTAACTGAAACCCTGTCTGAGATTCCATGTCAGAACCTAGATCTTTAGTGATCGACAACATGCTACAGTCAACGATCCATAATATCTTGGTGAGACTAGCATGGATTTACTTGTAGATACAAATTGCTATAAATGGAATGAGTGCAATAAGGGAGAGAAACACTTAAGTGAAGTGAGGGAGTGATACTCTTGAGTGAGAGAAAGAGGGAGAGAAATGAGTGGAACACTTACGCTTGAAAGTGTAAACACCAACAGAATGTAGTAGAAGTGAGGAAACCATAGACCAAACATTCACCTTGCTACTATGCTTGAATCCTGTTACTGAATTTTCCAGCTCTGAAATGTTGAAGAGATTCTATTCTAGAAGACAAGATGAAGAAGAGTCTAGCTGAAGCTTAGTGGGAATGTCCAAACTATTACCTTTGGGTCTATTAATTCATGTTGTTCTTAATCTCAAAGGGGGAGACATTAATTTTTAGGCCTAAGGAGGATTTTATGTTCAATTGGAGGAGAGTTTCTTATTCGATTGGATGTAGATGATACTTTTATTGTTTTAAAGGATATTCTCAACTAAGGGGGAGAATTTGGTGATACAAGAAATGAGATCTGTCAATCCTATCTTGTGAAGGTTACTTAGAGGATATCTAAAGACACAAGGTGGATTGGAGCTTGCATGAACTAAGGGGGAGAATTAGATAAAATTGAAACCTTAGTGATGCAAGGGAGAAATTACTAAGGGGGAGTTTCTTAGAAATTGGTTGGAGCCTAATCCCTAAAGGTGTTGTAGATTTAACTAATTTTTCGTCTGAAGTGGAGAAGTTACTTTTTGTCAATTGGGAAGAAGTTACTTGTCGTACTAAGGGGGAGAAGTTATGGAGAATCTTAACATCTTGGTTTGCAATGCTATATCTTATTCTGAAAAGATATCTAAGGGATTTTTCTCTATTTGTTTGAAGATCTGTCCTTGGAACATTCTTAGGAGAGGTCCGGCAAAAGAATTCTTTTTAGCACGATCAATGAATGAAAATGAAGATTTCTTTGAAGAGTATCAACTCAGGGGGAGTTTTTGCTAAGTAGAAGTTTTCTGGGTAAAGAAGAATGTGAAGGAGATTTTCAAGGGGCATCTGAGAAGTGTCCAAGTGTGTTCTATTTCTTGTTTCAGTGATAGATGAAGTCAGTGGAGTAGTGCAGGGAAGAAAGAAAAATATGTTTCCTGGAAATAGAACATCCTGAAGAAAAAGAGGAAGTGACTTTCATTCCAAGAGAGAACAACCTTAAGGGGAGAATGAGTTGACCTCTTATGGGGAACATAGAGAGCTGTATATTCTAGTTCGAATTGCAAGATGAACAAGAATGATTGTTCAGAAGTCTTTACTAATGATTTGTTTCTTTATTGAAAGAACCCCATCTTTGAAGAACATTGAAGTGGAGGAAGCTAAAGGAAAATGAAAGTCAGAAATTCATCATTCATTTTCAACAACTCAGGAAATCTGGATTTAACTGATTATATCTTTCCAGAACCTTTTGTATATTATTTTCATGTCCAGTACTTTAATTGTTTCTTGTATGTTAGTTGAGTTATCCTCTAGTAGTTAATTTTATTTAATTGTTTTTGGGGGAGATTGTAAAGGGAAATAGTATTTGATTGATATTCCATATCAACCAAATAGGGGGAGATTGAAAGGGGAGATAGGAGTGAAGGGAAGTAACTCACTGCACTTTCATGTGTACTAGAAATGCTAAATGTAATCTCTATGTAATGGTTGATGATAACTCAACAATAGAACAGGACATGTAATAATATGCAGGTGCACAGAAATCTTGGATCACAGAGTTCAGTTAAGACAAAGTATCAAAGGATCATCTACAGACTTGAAGCTCAATGGAAGAAGTTCATTAACATGTTCAGGCCTCATTGGAGAATAAAAGATATTGACATCTATTCAAGGATGTGGAAGCTACAGAAGATTGTCTTAGTCTATAAAGATTTTAGTGCATTACAATCGAAGCTACAAGTAAGGTTTGCAAAGAAGAATGTGGAATCATGTTCGGAATCAAGAGCCCCTATCAAGAATAGTCACTTATGAACCAGACCGTTGCATAAAGTGTCAGTACATTGGAGGCAAGCTCTCGTCGGTTAATATGGTTTTAATCATTCTAAAGTTGTTGGTTTTCTTGAGTCATGTGGAGGATCAACAAAGGTGGTAAATCAGTGTTGGAGAAATATCAGTCTAATGGATAAGGGACAGACGGCACAACCTGATTGGATCTTACTAGAGTTTCACAGATTAGAAGGCCAAATACTTGGACGTGGTGGAGTCACGTATACGGGGCCAAGTATTTGGATAAGGAAGTCTACACAAATTGAAGAGTGGAATAGAAATATTTAATTTAATTAAATAAAATATTTATTTATTTATTTATATATTTTATAAATAAAGACATTCTTTATTTATATTATATTTATTTATTTAAATATTATTTTTACATTAAATATTTCCAAAGGCATGCTTGGCACATGACTTTGAAGATAAGATTTGAGTGGACAAGAGTAAAAGGTGGAAAAACAAAAAGCAAAAAGAAATAGCAAAGAGCAAAGAATAACACCTTTTTCAATAATAAATAAAAAAGAAACTCAAGTCTCCATCTTAAGTGTGGGTGTGTGTGCATCCGAAAAGAGAATTAAAAAGGGGAGAGAGAGAAAAAAATTATTTTTCTCTCCCCCATGGCCAAACTAGATCTTGAATATTTTGGGGTCATGATTTTCTTTATCTACACCACTCCTCTATCTTTCTATTGTAAACACTTGCTAAATCTTGTTTAGAAGATATGGTTGATTTTTGTCTCCTAGATCTATAACTTGTATATGTTTAGAGGATCCAAGAATTATTTCTTTGTTGTGTTCTTGAGCTTATGTTCTTGAACTTGTTTGTAGCCTTTACCCCACTTCAATGAATATAAAGACATATTCTTGAATCTTGTTGTGTTGTGTGTTTTGGATGTTTTTCTGCTCTTGGCCTTAGTTATTTTTAATGGAATTTTTGAGCTTGAAGAAGACAATAAACAGTAACCGGGTTTGAACCAAAGTAAATTTTTAATTATCCCAAAAATAATTAAAAGTCATAATTTTAATTTGGGAATCGTATTCACCTCCCCTCTACGATGTCCCGGACCCAACAATATTTTTTTATATAACTTGACAATGTATGTGAGTTTTACTCATCAACCTATTTATGTGTTCAAGGCAACTTTATCCTCCTCGTCGCATCTCTTCTACTTGGTATAAAGACACTTTCATCACATCAACTTCTACTTGGTATACATCAACTAACACCTCACTGTATGTAAACACTACTTTCTTATAAATTTTTAATGTGACATGATGCAAATGTATTTGAGCATTACTTTTTAATATTTTATTATATGACCATGTATGGCATCATTTTTTATATTTTTTCTATGTGACCTGATTGTATGTATGTAAGGCATTACTTCTTCATATTTTCTTTAAAAAATTGTAAATATTCTCTCAACTCAAAATTGTTAGTTCAGTACCCATAATATTTATCTACGAGAAATAACATGATAAATAATAATATATTTTGTTATCATTTTTCTATATTTTAACTTTTACTTTATAATTTATGTAAGTTCAATGTCAAAAATATTTATTTTTAAACAATAACATAATAAATATTCATCATCATGAAAATACTGATTTATCATATTATCTAAAAATATTTATTATTATGTGATGTGAGCATTACTTTCTATGTCTCTAAAATTTAAAATTAACAATATGCAATTATGTAGTATTTACTTTCTTTTCTATATCATCCTATATATATATATATATATATATATATATATATATATGATGATATATATAGTCGTAATTAATGAACCCATTTCATCCATAGACATCCAATATTCCATTGAACAAGGACTTTCACAATACTTAACCTTGCGTAATGTAATCCATAACAAATAAATTGACAAATAACAAATAAATTAGTAAATTTAGAAAGTATTTTGATATGCCATTGTAATGAAGTATTATTAATAAAAAGTATGAAAGTATGGCATAAAAGTATAGAAGAAGCATGGATTACATTACGCAAGGTTAAGTATTGTGAAAGTCCTTGTTCAATGGAATATTGGATGTCTATGGATGAAATGGGTTCATTAATTACGACTACGTATAATGTGATTTTAGTTGCTTTAGACCCGATACAAATGGGTACTTTGACATATTTGCCGTTATATGTTCCAAAAGGCATTATTAGTCTAGAAAAATTAATCTGCGTTGCATTTCTAAGAAAATATAATCACTTTGTTTCGGTATGTATATACTATTATCAATATGATCATGCTTGAATTATTAACTCATATGATGTACTCTACTAATATTATAATCATTATCTGCAGGTTTCTTTGATCGATAATTGCCCCGTTCCATGAATTTATGGATTTTGGTTCAGATTTCCTGAAGATTCTGTACAGGAATGGGACGCTCCTCTTATGTCTAGGATTGAGAATTGGAAATTGATACGTAGCTAAATGATAATATGTAATTTATTCAAACATATGTAATATTGTAATATACATTTGATATTTATTAAATATTTTTATTGTGTGCTTAATATTACATGTTTTTCTCGTGTGTTTTTAATATATGTAATTTGAGCGCGATGAGATAGCTCAAGTGGTAAGGGCTTATCTGTTGTCGTCCCAGGTCGTGGATTTGATTCTCGCTCACCCCTGAGATTTGTTAGAACAGATACTCACATTATAAGGCATATAAGCCAAATTAGTCAAAAAAAATAATATATAATTTTGTATTTTTAATTTAAGGCATGCTTATTAGTACTCCCTCCGTCCCATCCAATTGTTATCACTTTTTTTTCACTTTCTGGCACGCATTTTAAGGTGGATTTTAAGGATAGTTCCATAACTTATTTTTAAAAATTTCTTTTTTTGTATAAAAATAGGATTGTTCTATTTTTATACAAAAAAGGAAAATTTCAAAAATAAATTATGGAACTATCCTTAAAATTCACCTTAAAATGCGTGCCAGACAACCCATTTTGAAATGATAACAACTCAACGGGACGGAGGGAGTATTAATTAGTCAGTTCTTATGTTAAAATAAATTATGTTTTTACTTATCTTCTAAAAAAACATATTTTACTTATTTATAATTTAATATTCACAAATAAATTAAATAATATATATTTACCTTACATATGATTTAGACATATATATAAATATTTTAAACAATATATCTAATTTCATATAATAAAAAACATTATAAAAGTTAATAAAATATTATGGACATAATTGGTTTAAAGTTAATGCACTAATCAGATATAAGTATGCATCTTGCGCTAAAAGTCAATGAAACATTTATTAGGTTTCACCTAGGGGTGAGCATTCGGTTCGGATATCCATATACCAAATGGATAAATCTGAAATAATTTACTTTGGATACTGATCCAATAAAATATGGTTCGGTATTTTGAATGTATATTAGATTATTTTGGAATATCGGTTTTTTTTTGGATTTTTGGATTATCCAAATTATCCGATAAATTCGAATTAATTTATTTAAATAATATTATATATATTATATTTTTTACATACATTTTAATGTAATTGTGATTTATACAAAATAAACAATATTAACATATAACTCTTATCTTCTTCATTACATCTTTATCAAATATAAATTATCTGTATTCATAATTTCATAGAGTCATGATTTACTCAATTGAGTCATTGAAATATAATATTTTAATATAATTTTGATAAATTCATGATTCCTTATTTTAGTTCTTCTAATGCCTAATCAAATTTAAGAGACACGATCTTATATTCAGATTTAAAATGATTATTTAATTTACAAAATCTAACATTTTACTTGAGCCACTTTTGCTAAAATGATTATTTAATTTACAAAATCTAACATTTTACTTGAGCCACTTTTGCACGTTTTATAAATTTTGGTTTTTTGGATATTTTGGAATCCGAACTGAATTAAATTTTTCGGTTCAGTTTCCGACCGAAAATAAATCGGTCAGTATTTGGATATGAAATTTTATATATTTGGAAAATTGGATATCCATATTAATTTCGGTTCGGTATCCAAATTCCTGAATGCTCACTTCGAGTTTCTCCTACTTAATGCATCAGAGGGTATAAATGTAATATACTAGTGTGTACAAAATAAAATTTTTGTATCAAATATTAATATAAAAAGATATATATAAAGAAGATTATAATCGGAGGATATAAAAATTAAAAGAAAATAAAATTAAATGACAATTCGAGAGAGATCTATACTTATAATATCCAAACTAAAGAACTTTTTTTTGAAACACTCGGGTGAAACATAAAAAAAATCATAACCGTTCAATTTTAGGTGAACCATAGAAACGATCTTAACCTTCCAATTTTAATAAAATCTAAATTAAAAAAATACTAACCGTTAAATTTAAAATTTAACGGTTAAGATTATTTCTATGGTTCACTTAAAATTGGACGGTCAAGATCTTTTCTATGATTCACCCAGTACCAAACCAACCGACGACCAAAACTTTTAATCTTTCGGCTTTAATAATATACTAGCTTGTATCCCGTGCGATGCACGGATGAATTTTTTAAGTTTTTTAATATTTTTATTTTAATATTTTTTAATGATTTGAATTTATTAGTATTTGTATAATAATAATTTAAATTTTATTTAATATTATATGCATATGTTTTTATATAATTTATTTGTATTTATATTTCAATAGGATAATTTTTATTTGTTTTGTATAGAGATATATTTTACTTAGGAGATTAATGTGAGATATTTTAGTTAGAAGATTAATATGAGATTGTATTTTAGTTAGAAGATTAATATTTGAAAAATAGGCCCAATAATTAATCAATTATCCGGCCCAAATATCGACCGACTACCAAACTTTCAATGTTATCATAAATTTTAATGATATATTAAATTAAAATTATAGGATAGACTTTAATGATATATTAAATAAAAATTATAGGATAAGTGAGATTCGTAAAATAAAAAACATAAAATATAATTTAAATATAATATAATATTATCATATCAACGGAATTATATTCTTATATAAAAGTAATGTTTATATTCTTTAGAATTATAATGTTTATGAATTGTTTGCATAAAAAGAGGACTACTGGTGTTAAAATTGTATGTATGACTATACTTTTTTAAAATTATATTTTATTAAAATTGGACGGGCAAGATTGTTTATATGGTTTAATAAAATTGGACGGTCAAGATCTTTTCTATGGTTCACCCAGTACCAAACCAACCGACGACCAAAACTTTTAATCTTTCGGCTTTAATAATATAGTATAGATATAAAAGTAATGTTTGTATTCTTTAGAATTATAATGTTTATGAATTGTTTGCATAAAAGGAGGACTACTGATGTTAGAATTGTATGTATGACTATACTTTTTTAAAATTATATTTTATTAAAATTGGACGGTCAAGATTGTTTATATGGTTTAATAAAATTGGACGGTCAAGATCTTTTCTATGGTTCACCCAGTACCAAACCAACCGACGACCAAAACTTTTAATCTTTCGGTTTTAATAATATAGTATAGATAGATAGTATAGATATATCATACATACAACTCAATTCTCGATTGTCCTTCTTTTATATTTTATATTTTCTATTTTAAAATTCCTATTTATCATATAATTTTTATTTAATATAATTTACTCATATTTAACTCAATTTCATCAATATTCAAACTCTTTTATTTATATAAAATTATAACTTATCATTAAATTTTATGAATATTAATATATAAATATTATTTTATAAAAAAATGTAAAAAAAATTAACAATAAACTAAATTATGATATTAAATGAAATTTTATTAATAAATCCGTGCTTGCACGGGTTAACGTGCTATTTATAAGAAGCAAAACATACTTTAAAATAAAAATAAAGCAAAAAACTTCTTGAAAACCAGAGCTGCTGCTCCTCCCCATCAGTTATTGTCCAAAGATTTCTCCTTCTCAAACCCTAATTCAATCTTTCCTCGCTGCTTAAAAGGTTCTTTTCCTCTCCAATTTTTCACACACACACAAATATATATGTATGTATGTAGGTATGTATTATAGCTGATTGTTTCAGTTAATTAGAGAATTAATTAACCCCACCATGCATATTTTGTCTTATAATCTATACCTAATTTAATATTTATTTACAATTGTTATTATTGAATTTAGAATTGAGCAAGATATATACTCTAATTTAGTTTGCTCATTATATGTGATTGCTGTGAAATTGTTGATATGTATGGGTGTGTTGTTTGTGTTGGTTATGATCAAGATTTGCTGCCTGAGTCCAAATGATTTACTTTCGGTTCCCGAAAAAGTTTCCCACCCCCCTTAATTTGCTGGCTAAGTGGTACTGTATCTTTTATCGTGTATCCTGAACCTTATTAATTTTTACGAAATGGGTTAATCTTTACTGAATCATTCAATTTAGAATTTACAATGATCTAAAAGTTGATTGAGCATGAAACGTATGGGTGCTCAACCCCTACAAAAGAGAGCTTTGTTCAAAAAGAGCCCCCCTCAAATATTTTTTTTTGAAATGTAGTTTATCAAGTATTAACTAGTGTTTTGATTACTTTTTTTTTTTTCTCTCAATAACATATTTCATTCTAAAAGATAGTCTGCTGCAACTAAATTCAACCCGTATGTAGAAAGATGTAAATTTATAAAAGTTTAAAAATGATGATTTTGGAGTAGTAAAAGCAGTGAAAAGATTTGGAAGTAGTATATATGAAAATTCCTAAAATAGAAAAAAATAATATATAAAAGATGAGGTTAGAGCTTAAAAAGAACAAAAAAATCAATAATAAAGTGTGCTTAGATAGCAACAGATAAGTTTCTGCCCCATTTAGGTTTTGACTCATCAAGTTTACATATATAGATTTGTTAGTATTTTTGGAGTCCGGTTTAACTGGTAATTTGATACAACATGTCGTTCGAGTTTTAGAAGTTTTCTTTATATTATTTAAAATTTTTCTGGAGGATGTTTGATGCAGAGCAGTTTAATGATGTTTAACATATTCATATGCTCCCAGTTGGTAGGTAGTTTCTTTTGCTACTAATGACTATTCACACCCTATTAGTTTACCACTGTCGTCCATCAAATTGCCTTAACGATAGTAATGCAGGAAGTAGCAAACAAAATGGATTAATGATTTAATCTATCATATTTGGGGTTTCTTTTTTCCTTCCAGTATTTAACTTATTGATAGTTTTAATACTACAGATAAGTTATAACGTATGTTAAGTTAATGTGAAAATTTATTACTAGAAGAAATATAACCTAAATATATTATTTATAAAATAAATAAATTTTAAAATAAATGAATCAAAGCAAGCCATTTCAATCGAAGAGACGAAAGTAGAAATATGTTATTTACCGTAGATAACAATATTATGTTTATGGCATCAGCTTTAGATAAGCTATTTATTTATATACATAATATGTTCTTAATAAATTGAGTTATTTAGAGTACGACACATATTTAAGATAAGCAAGTAACTGAACAGTGCATCTCTCTTGGAAATTAGAGTATTAGACCTCTCCAATTCTCATTAAAGCCAATAGTTTTATTGTAAAAAGTCTTGGGCATTTCTCTCTCAGTCTCTTTTTCAGGATTTTCTCGCAAATGAAGGGGTTTTATCGTCTCCAAGTTATCACAAACACAATATTATATTTAATTTTTAACATGTAGTTGGGCAATCATCCAGCATGTATATATGTTTTACTGGGCTATGTCTGAATATTCATTTATTTACATAAGTTTTCTTGATTGATTATGTTCCTAATTTTTAGACATGAGCAAGATTATCTCAAGTTGTTACTCTTTCTCATGGTTCCTTATGACTCTGATTGGATCATTGATTTGTGTGTGTGTTTGTGTTGGGTATTGTTAGGGATGCTTTTATTGGCAAGCAATATAAAAGGAACTAGTACCAGATCTTTTAGTAGCTAAATTTTAGACAATAATATTCTTAATTACTATTATTTAAGAGGTAGTATCTTATTTCTTTGACAATAATGTGACCGTTTAGGGTTCCTTGAACTTAAAATAAGTTACTTATTTCATATTTTTAGTTTACATATTTTCATATTTTTTTAAAGATAAATATTTATTTTAGAATTTTAAAACCAAATATTATCTTCAAACTAAAAAATAAGTTACTTATTTTCAGAAAAAGTACATACATACCTATTTTTTTCCGGAAATAAGGGCATATTTCCGGAAAATAAGCTTGACCAAACACCCTCATTGTAGTTTTCCAAAATAAGGACTTTTATCCTTTGTAATCCTATTTAAAGGAAGCAACCGTGAGGAATAAGAATTATTGAGATTTTACACAAATAAGATATCAAGGAGAGCCAGTGATCTCTTCACAAATCACCATTGCAGGTTCAAGAATAGGTTCATCGAAGAACATGATAGATAAGGGGAATCAAGAGGATTTTCCCAGTCACAGACCTGTGACGAGATCCTACTCGCGGACTCATAACAACTTGGCATCAGAGCCAGCTGTCATGGGTGACTTTGAACAATTGACAACTAGGGTTAATGATTTAGAGCACAAACTCACAGAAAGTAGTAAGGAGATGCCTGAAATCAAAGACGACGTGCGAGAATTAAGACGTTTAATGGAGTTACACTATTCTACCAAGGAAAAGGGGTTGGATGGAGCTTTAACTGCCACAAACCGCCAAACGGGTCCAGCTACATCATCAAACAATAACCAAATAGCCGCACAAGGAGCCGCGTTCATTCCCAAATACACCAGTTTAGAATTTCCATCTTATAATGGAACAGGAGATCCCTTGTGGTAGTTATACAGATGTGAACAATTTTTTTTCCAACCAGCCAACTGACGAACGAGACAAGGTAGGATTGGCTGCGTTTCATATGACAGAAGAAGCCCAACTACTGTTTTACAGATTAGAACAAGAAGAACCAGGGATTAATTAGACCCAGTTCAAATCATACTGTCTTCTCAGGTTTGGTCCTCCATTAACAAACAACCCATTAGGTGAATTAATCAACCTAAAACAAACGGGCACTGTAGAAGAGTATCAACGTCAATTTCAAACCCTTCTTGCTCGAGCAACTAGTGTACGATCAGACCAGCAAGTTGACATGTTTACTTCAGGATTGAGGGAAACTCTAAGGATGGATGTTGAGATGCAAAATCCTCCGAATCTGGTAACTGGCATGAATTTAGCTCGAGCATTTGAAAGAAAAATGCAACTCAACCGTGGAAGTGTGAATACTTGGAGACCCCAAACAACCTGGTCAGGCCCAAAACCAATCGAAACATCTCCATCTTTAACAACCAGTCGTGAGCATAAATCGCAGATGAGTAATAATTTTAAACCAGAAACTGGCATCAACTCGAAACCAGCATCCAGTGTGGGTAGCAGTGTGGTTTCACCCCGTATTCGGCGCCTGTCTAAGGTTGAGATGTCAGAACGAAGGGCCAAAGGGCAATGTTTTAACTGTGATGAACTCTACTCAGCAGGGCATAAATGCAAGAGGCTTTTTTGCCTCTTGGTTGATGACCATGAAGATGCCGAAGAAGAATATCATATGTTGGATCCTGAAATTTCACTTAATGCCATTACTGGAATAAAAAACTTTCAAACTATGCAATTACAAGCATGGATCAATGGCAAACCGATATTAATCCTAGTTGATTCGGGAAGTACACACAATTTTATAAATGAACAGGCTGCTCTCCGATTGAAGTTGCCAATGGAAATCAAGTCGGGGTTGCAAGTAGCAGTAGCAAATGGTGAAAAGGTACATAGCCCTGGGATATGTAAGGAAGTGCAGATACAGGTGGATTCTGAATAATTTATTGCTGATTTATTTGTGTTATCCTTGGATGGATTTGATATCGTTCTTGGGGTAAAATGGCTAAGCACTTTAGGCCCAATCTTATGGGATTTTAACTCTTTGAAGATGACATTTGGTTTGAATGATAAAGAAGTTACTTGGCACGGAAAATTAGTAGACGTGAAACATCCACAAGTTCATATGTTACAAGATAAAACGACACATGTAGTGGACATGGAGAGACTATTAGCTGATTTTTCAGATATATTTCAAGAACCCAAAGGGCTCCCCCCTCCTCGAGCTTGTGATCATAGAATCACCTTGCTAAAAGATTCGGAACCAGTAGTTGTACGACCATATCGATATCCACATAGACAAAAAGATGAAATTGAAAGACAATGTGCTGAAATGTTGCAACAAGGGATTATTTGACCTAGTTGTTCCCCCTTTTCTTCCCCAGTCTTACTAGTACCAAAACATGATAGTACATGGAGATTTTGTGTAGACTACAGGGAGTCGAATATTCGGACTTAATTACTAGTACCAAAACATGATAGTACATGGAGATTTTGTGTAGACTACAGGGAGTCGAATATTCGGACTATTAAGGATAAGTTTCCTATTTCGGTGGTGGATGAGTTATTGGATGAGCTTCATGGTGCTTAATATTTCACAAAATTAGATCTCAAACCAGGATATTTTCAAGTCAGAATGGATCCCGTAGATGTTGAAAAGACTGCCTTTCGCACTCATCACGGCCATTTTGAATTTTCAGTCCTGGCATTTGGTCTCACAAATGCACCATCCACTTTCAATCCTTGATGAACGAGGTATTTAAACATCAACTTCGCAAGTTTGTCATAATATTCTTTGATGATATTTTGGTGTACAATAAAACTTGGGTCGAACACATGCATCATCTACGAATTGTTTTTGGGCTACTTCGACAACATATGTTGTTTCTGAAGCGATCCAAGTGTTATTTCGGTGAGAAACAGGTCACATACTTGGGCCACGTTATTAATGGTGATGGTGTTTCAGTGGATAGTTCTAAAATTCAAGCAATAAAGGAATGGCCTAAGCCTCAATCAGCGAAGGCTCTTCATAGCTTCCTTGGGTTGACTGGATATTACCGTAAATTTGTACAAAATTATGGTGTGATAGCTGCTCCTCTGACAAATCTGTTACGGAAGAACGCCTTTAAGTGGGATAATGTGGCTGAAGCAGCTTTTATTCAATTGCAGAATGCCTTGACTACAACTCCGATTTTGCAGCTACCAAACTTTGATGTTGAGTTCATAGTTGAATGCGATGCATCTAGCATGGGAATTGGTGCTGTTCTACAACAAGAAGGGCATCCAATTGCTTTCTTTAATCAAAAACTGGTTGATCGACATCTGAAATTACGAGCCTATGAACGTGAGTTAATTGGATTAGCAAGATCAGTTCAGCATTGGAGGCCTTAGTTGTGGGGACGGTCATTTGTTATCAAAACTGATCATTATAGTCTTAAGTATCTCCTTGAGCAACGACTAGTCACTTCTCCTCAAGAACACTGGATTAGTAAACTACGTGGATTTGATTTTCGAGTTGATTATAAAGCAGGATCTCTAAACCAGGCAGCAGATGCATTGTCAAGGCGTGATGAGGACAATATGCTAATATGTGGTATATATGTTCCACGCGTCACCTTATTAGATACTGTCCGACAGGAGGTGGCAGAATCAACAGAGCTGATAACCCTTGTTCAAAAAATTCAATCAGGAACAGCAAATTCTAATTGGGCATTTTCCAATGGGTTAGTGACATACAAGGGTCGTGTATATCTTCCAACTAATTCATCATTGATCTCAGACATCATATCCAGTATTCATAACTCAACGCATGAAGGTATTCAAAAGACGATGTATCGTGTTCAAGCTGATTTTTATTGGCATGGAATAAAGGCCTCCGTTACGGAATTTATCCAAAATTGTTCTGTTTGTCAACAAAACAAATGGGAAAATTTGCATCCAGCTAGCCTTCTACAATCCCTTTCAATTCCTGAACAAATTTGGGCCGACATTTCCATGGATTTTATTGATGGGCTGCCTAACGTAGAGGAAAATCTGTTCTTTATGTTGTGGTGGATCGTTTTTCCAAGTATGCGCATTTTATTCCTCTTTCCCATCCATATACTGCAACTTCTATTGCTCATATTTCGTTTACATGGCCTGCCAGAATCTATTGTTAGTGACTGGGATCCTGTCTTTACAAGCACTTTCTGGAAGGAATTGTTTCGATTAAGTGGCACAACCTTAGCATTTTCCTCTGCATATCATCCTCAATCAGATGGCCAAACTGAAGTTGTAAATAGAATGATTGAGATGTATCTTCGTTGCTTTGTTGGGGATCAACCGCGGAAATGGATTGATTATCTTCCTTGGGCTGAATATTTTTATAATACTGCCTACCATTCTTCTTTAGGCATGACACCTTTTCGAGTGGTTTATGGTCGTGATCATCCGCGTTTGTTATCTTATGAACCCGGCTCTACCCGTTTGGAAGAAATTGATCGTTCTTTACAAGAGAGAGATGCTCTACTAGCTGATGTACACCCCCGTTTACAACAGGGAATTGATCAACATCATAGAGAATTATCATTTGAGCCCGGACAATTTGTTTGGTTGAAACTGCAACCTTATCATCAGCGATCTTTGAACAAAAGGACAAGTCATAAACTAGCCCCTATGTTTTTTGGACCATTCAAGATTTTGCAACGCATTGGTGCTGTTGCGTATAAGCTGGAACTTCCAGAGGACAACAGAATTCATGATGTTTTTCATATATCCTTGCTCAAGGAATATAAAGGTGTTCCTCCTGCTAGTGTTCCAACCTTGCCACTTCTGCAAGATGGGAAAATCATTCCCCAACCTGAATTAATTATTTGTTCTCGTGTTAACCGCGGTGTTGTTGAACTCCTGGTTGCTTGGGCAGGCTTAACATTAGCCGAAACTATTTGGGTTCCTTTGCTTGAGTTTCAAGAGTCTTATCCAGAATTTGAGCTTGGGGACAAGCTCTTAGTCCAGGAGGGGAGTAATGTTAGGGATGCTTTTATTGGCAAGCAATATAAAAGGAAATAGTACCATATCTTTTAGTAGCTAAATTTTAGACAATAATATTCTTAATTACTATTATTTAGGAGGTAGTATCTTATTTCTTTCGAAGTATTGTAGTTTTCCAAAATAAGGACTTTTATCATTTGTAATCCTATTTAAAGGAAGGAACCGTGAGGAATAAGAATTATTGAGATTTTACACAAATAAAATATCAAGGAGAGCCGGTGATCTCTTCACAAATCACCATTGCAGGTTCAAGAATAGGTTCATTGAAGGACAGGAAAGATAAGGGGAATCAAGAGAATTTTCCCAGTCACAGACCTGTGACGAGATCCTACTCGCGGACTCATAACAGGTATTTATAAATTTTTTATAAATATATATATATATATTTTATCACACACACACACACACACACACTCACACACACACACACACAGATATATATATATATATATATATATTTTATGACACACACACATATATATATATATATATATTATATAATTTTATTGTCTATTTTCTATTCTACATTTATAATTAGTTATGATAATTTACTTACAAATTTAGACTAAAGTTAATATTATAAATTTATTGATAATTTTTTTTTCTTGAAAACACATGTTACGATTATAAAATTTTGTAAGTTTATTAATTAATGTATACCGGAAGTTGTAAATATTATATAACTCTATTCTGTAAACTTTTGTAAGCCTGGTAAATACCCCCTTTTTCCCACATGAGGTGGAGGATTTGAACCTAAGTGGAGGTAGGGTATGTGAGTTTTTAAATTTATGCACTTGCCCATTACTAAAGAAAAGGTGAATTAAGTTTTGGTTGGAGAAATCGGTTTTTGTTCCTATTGTTTCTGTTTTAACATTCAAGCCAGTATTACTTTAATATGCTTATAACACTGGAACTCACACTTATCTGATCATCCTCTTTGCATACTTATTTGATAAATTGCAGGGCAGTGAACCTACAGAGAGAGTCTAGTTTGGCATGTGGTAACTATGCTAAAGTGTTCTATTGTCTTTCAGGGGTCTATTACACACTCTTATGACATTAGTTACTGAAGATGCTATGGAACATATTTTTCAAGCCTTGAATGCGGAGGATGACATGGTAGAAGATTCTTCTTCATCTCTTACTCTCAATCCTTCTAAATCCAAGCAGTATGGAGATGCGCCTTCTGTGGAAGATCTAACTTGGGCAGATTCCTGTTTCGTTAATTCTGAACAATCAGATCCTAATTGGACTTTCTTGTTGGATGCCTTAGCAGAGGCCCTTGGTACCCGTTCTGATGAAAAACCTGCCAATCCAGCATCTGGAAGAGATGCTTTGACAGGAGGAGGTGACATTGGGATTGCCGTTGCCAGGAAAGAAACTGAACCCTTGGTCTCTGTGGAAACAACGGCCTTTGATTCTGCATCTATTCTGGCTGAAAATAAACTGGCTAACAATAAACTAGAAAAAAACAGTGACCAAAATGACGTGTCACCCTTGGAAACTAAATTTGAAAATCTGTTTCTTCCAACCTACAACGAAGGTACGAGAAAATTCCTCGATGATTTTGATACTGAATTTGATTCCGAATTCCCAGTATATGCGATGGAGCAAGGAAATGACAGTATCTTTAAGGAATGGGATATAGACATTCCAGACGAGGAAGATGAGCTTACCAAACAGTTGGACAGAGTCCTGTCAGGCGGTAATACTTCACAAACAGATTCTTCAATTATTGATGATACCGGGGTGTGGGAAGCATCGAGGGGTCAGTCCATTGATGATCTTGTGGCTGGATTTATCGACCTGTCAATTGATGATATTATCTCTGGAGTTTCTGACCTGTCCTTGAACAGATATTCTGCTTAATGAACTCTTAGTTTGAATCATGCAAGTCGAATCAACCAAATCCACCTTGGGGTTTCTTATTTTAATATCTCAGGTATATTAAAACGTTTATAGTTTATCAGTGATGGATATGAGTTGACCAATGCAAGTAAAATTTGTAAGTGTAGTATTGATTTATGGACAATGGTTACCAGGATGAGGGTGTACTTTGGTTCAGTTAATTATTCCAAGCCTTGCAATATGATTATACTTACAGCCTTATATCTGACAGGTTCTGTGATCTAAGCCCATAGACCAAAATGGAGTGGCTAGGAAAGCAATGCAAATCCTCTTTTTTTCCCTTAGTTTTTGTTTTGGTTAAAGGTCAATCGCAAAAAATTTTAAACAAACGCCTTTTCTTTTGTTGAGAATTGAAATATTCTCAACTCTCCACATCTTGTTTCCCTTGGAAATAATAAACTTCCTCGCCAACTTAAATTTCATTTGAAATTCTTGAATATCATGTTTAGATAATCAAAATGAATTTGGATTTTGAATTTATCTGAATCCCAAGTCTTTCAAATGTAAGTATAAATTTAGAACTTTGAAATAACAACTCAATTTTTGTCATTGGAAATTAGTTACATGGAACATTAAACACAGTCTTGAGGAATTTCGAACGTGGAACTTATGTTTTTTTCAAGACCAAGCTTCGAATCGTTATTCCAACCTTGTGGTTTATTATGTTTTGTATATAGTTGAAATTATACAGAGAAATGTTCTCTCTTTGCCGAGCAAAATTATTCAGATGATAGAGTTCACTTTTATCAAAATTATTCTGTAGATAAACTTTTCTACACGCAGTAATTTACTTAGCAAGCTGTCCACCGTTGTTGTGGAATCTATCTCATCAAAACAAGGGGTTACACAATAGCCATTAATCCATTGCAGGTCGCAAACAGAAAAATGAAGAGATTAGCATAAATTTACTTTTCCATGGGAATCTCCACTCCTTACAGAGTTAAACTGAAGAAAGTGATATGTTTGTCCTTTTCTTCGACATGAATAACGTTTAATGCAATTTTTACTTCTTGGTTTGATTATTGTATTTTTTTTCTCAAAGGTGGAAACAAACTAATCCATTTCAACCACTTGTCCAACAAATGCAAAGTAGACAAATACATGGCAACCCATAATTAGTGAATCTATTGCAGCCGCAAATGAGACATCTTTAATGATATACAAATGACAATTATAAATAGAATGATTGAGTGAAGGTACAATGAGTGGAATTGAGAAGTAGAGATAGCTTGAAAGGAGATAAGATAAGTAAAGGCTTAAGGCTACTAGTGTTTGTTTTTAAGAGGTCACACACTCATTCCTCTTTAACATAACATTAACATACAATGGCCTCAGCATCCCTCCTCAAGTCCTCTACTATTCTTGACAAGTCTGAGTGGGTGAAGGGTCTGACCCTCCGCCAGCCCTCAGCCTCGGTTGTCCGCTGCAGCCCCACAGCCACCTCAGCCATAAACATCAGAGCTTCCTATGCCGATGAGCTTGTTAAGACTGCGGTAAGTTCTTGGTTTTTGCTACATTTCTTTAAGATAATGTGCAACTTTATAGCAATTTATGAATAATGCATACTTACATATAAGTAAACAAGAGTCAGGGATATAAATCATTTCTCTTAATCTTGGGGGTATAGAAAACTGTGGCATCACCTGGACGTGGAATTTTGGCCATGGATGAGTCAAATGCTACCTGTGGAAAGCGGTTAGCCTCAATCGGGCTCGAGAACACAGAGGCCAACCGACAAGCATACCGTACCCTCCTTGTCTCGGTTCCAGGGCTTGGTAACTATGTCTCTGGTGCTATCCTATTTGAGGAAACCCTTTACCAATCAACAGTTGATGGCAAAAAAATTGTTGATGTTCTCAAGGAGCAGAACATTGTTCCTGGTATTAAAACTGACAAGGTACATAAATCTATATCTGATATCTGAAACCATAATGATTTCATACTGATAGCTAGGAGTAGTGACTTGTGTTAGCCATCAGGCTCAGAGTTCTAAAAACAAGCAGAAAACGGATCGAATAAGACTGAACATCAAGTAATATAATTACTATCTAAGTAATGGCCAACTATTTACTATTTAGTGTTCAACTGGGTATAACTACTATCTAAAATTATGAGATAATATAATTCTGTTAATCCATCCACCTGATATCAGTTGTGGTGAATAGTGATAAATATATTATTGAGACAATAAAACTGAGCTACTGAAATATAATAATATTTGATAAGGTTTGAAGTACAATAACTATGACCCTTGGAACATAAATGTGTGTTTAAAAGGTAAAATACTGTTTCAACAGGGTTTAGTTCCCCTAGCTGGTTCAAATGATGAGTCCTGGTGCCAAGGTCTTGATGGTCTGGCTTCACGCAGTGCTGCTTACTATCAACAGGGAGCTCGTTTTGCCAAATGGTAATTATATGTAGATTCTATATATATTTTTTACAATTTGATGTTCATATATAACAACATACCTATATGTGATCAATCAGGCGTACCGTTGTGAGCATTCCCAATGGTCCATCTGCCTTGGCAGTGAAAGAAGCTGCTTGGGGCCTTGCTCGCTATGCTGCAATCTCTCAGGTAGGACAGAATCTCAGATATATGAGTATAAGTTATAGGTTTACATGAACAATGTCGTAATTATAGTGTTCTTTAACGCATGCACACTTACACACCTTTCACTCGAGTAATGGCTGTATAATATTTGATACTTCAGGATAACGGATTGGTACCAATTGTGGAGCCCGAAATCTTGCTTGATGGTGAACATGGCATTGACAGGACATTTGAAGTGGCTCAAGCAGTTTGGGCTGAAGTCTTCTTCTATCTTGCTCAGAACAATGTCCTATTCGAAGGAATTCTCCTCAAACCTAGCATGGTTACCCCTGGTGCAGAATGCAAGGAAAGAGCCACTCCTGAAAAAGTTGCTGACTACACTTTGAAGCTCCTCCATAGAAGAATCCCTCCGGCTGTCCCTGGAATTATGGTACATAGATTTTGAACTAGAGTATTAATTCAGGACATTTTGAGGGAGTACTTAACGAGCAGTAAACATATACAAACTTGGTCATGTACTAATCTGTTCAATTGGCTGTGCTTAAACAGTTTTTGTCAGGAGGACAATCTGAAGTTGAAGCAACTCTTAACTTGAACGCAATGAACCAATCTCCAAACCCATGGCACGTGTCGTTCTCCTACGCCAGGGCTCTTCAGAACACCTGCCTGAAGACCTGGGGAGGTCGCCCAGAGAATGTGGCTGCAGCTCAAGAGGCATTGCTCGTGAGGGCCAAGGCTAACTCTCTCGCTCAACTTGGAAAGTATACCGGTGAAGGCGAATCAGAGGAAGCAAATGAGGGAATGTTTGTCAAGGGCTATGTGTACTGATTAACACGTCACATAAAATTTTCCTTGATACAAACAGCAGAGTTTAAGGTGAATCTCTGAAGATGATAATTTAATTTTTCTTTCGACTTATTAAGATTATAGAAGTGAAGATTATTTTTGTTTCATTACCTAAATCTCAACCACTTGATAATCTAAAGCTTCTTGTTATTAGTTAGGTGTACCACCCTGATATTTTTCAGACTGCTTTGAAATTATAGTGTGCATTTTCAATATATGCTCCATGTTTAAGGATTCTTTGTCTTCTACAATTAAAATTAATTGTCGTCAAAGTATATATCACAACTTCTATCTATGTCTGATCAGAAATATATACTCCCCACCAGGGACGAACCCAGGAATTTATTTCCACCTGGGCTGGAGTATTTTTTTTCGTCGACTCAATAAAGAGGAATAACGAGGCAAACTAGCTTTAAAATATAAAATCAAAATCATGCTATTAATTTAAACTCCAACATAGACATAAAACAAGTAATAACATTACTAGTTTGCAAATGAAAATAAAATAAGATTTACTCACATCATTTGAGTTGTACTCGACGATTCTTTTTAGCATAAAACTCATCTATCACTTCATCTGTATCAATATCTTCAACATATTCTCTCTCAATGTTGATAAGCATAGAATCTCTCAGATATTCTTCCTCCATTTTATTACGAAAAACGGTCTTAACTATTTCCATAGCCGAAAAAACACGTTCTATAGTAGTTGTAGAAACGGGCAGAGTCAAGACAAGACAAATCAACCTATAAATCAAAGTGTAGTTTTATGCCTTTCCTGTATCAACAAGTCGTACACATAACTCGGAGATAGTAGACAAATTCTGAAATTTTTCATGTCTAACCACATCAATCTTGAAATGATCAAGTTTGGGTTTCAGATGGTACATCTCTTGTTGGCCAAAATCAGCAGGATAAAAGTTACTAGCAAGGATACAAATGTGCTCAATGTCAAATGAACTAAAATTGTTCTTCGATTCCAAAGATGAACTTAATCTCAAAAGCTCCACAACATTATCATTGAACCTATAGTGTAGCTCTTCCAACTGAAAATCAATTGCAGAATTAAATACATCATAATGATAATGATGCTCAACTGAAATATCATCTTTTTGTCGCAGAGAACGGATACCATCCATGTAACGAGCACTCATATCTAGTACAACAATTACAAACTTTTCACACATTGTCATGACATATTTCAAAAGAATTTCAAAACCCTCATCTCTTAAAGATTATAGCAACTCTTTTGTTGTTGCAACTAAATCCATGACACTCAAAATATCAATTGATTTACTTTGCAAGGCTCGACAAAGCAAATCTGTAATGCCCATGATCTTATGCATCAAGTGTAGTACAAATAAAAACTTAAATGATTTCAGTGCCTTTAAAGAACCTCTAGCTTTTCCACGCATAGAGTTCGAAGAAGTACCACAACTAATAATGCTTTCCAACACAGTAATTATTGAATCATATTTATCAATTAAGCTACAAACATAATTAAAGTGAGAGCTCCACCTGGTAGATCCAGCGCGTCGTAAATTTCCAATCTGATTAAGTCCCCTCCCAGTCTCACGTTCTCCACTAGCCTCCTGCAACAAATCAAATTAAATTTATATAATTGATAATCCATATAATTGAGTCCCGCAACATTTGCATAACCTCTTTACAGTAGGTACTAACTATTAACCAAACCATATTAACCAAGCCAAATTAACAGGTGTTACATAACACAAATTGACGCCAAATCCTTCCTACATTATTTAACAAAACTATTCCACTTAGTTTTCAATTATAGTCAAATCTACTTCAGCTATCGTACATATAAATAAAAATAATTATACAAAATTTAATTATTTCAGTTAAAAACTAAGAACAAAGAACAATTGCCTTTATTTATTCAAAATCACATTAACAAAAAACAACTATACTAAATTTATTCAAATAAGTATCTCAGTTGTATGATTCAAAAGTAACAGCAAGTTAGGAATTAATAATAATAATATAAGAGAGGAATTGCTCACATTATATTTGTAGTTGAAGTATGCCAGCACTGAAGGTGAAAAAATAAATATGCTGAGTCAATTTAGGAATTATTCGATGAAGATGATATGACCTAATTTTCAATTTGGGTATTATATTTTCTGTATCCATTCTAGCAGCAGAGCATCGCGGCATATGTTTTTTCTTTCTGTATCACATGACTTGGGTTTGATTTTTCTAAACACTGACTAACAATTTGATATGTGCTGGGCTGAGGTAATAGATTGAGATATTGACTGATATATATTAACTAAGCTCAATTTCTTTTCACCCGGGCTGGACACTTACTAAGACTCAACAGTTAAAAGGGCTGGTGGATTTTGGCATGGGATGGTGCCAACCCTAGCCCAACCCAAGGTCCGTCCCTGCTCCCCATCAGTGGCGGACCCAGACTAAAATATTAAAATATTAGTGGGGGCACTCGCGATTTGAAGAAAAATAATAGGTTCTAATTTTTATTATTTTTATAATTACTTAAATTATTTTATAATTGTAAATAATATATTTAAATTTATCTCTCGAAATATATTTATATGATTATTTTATAAAATTGAGGATCATCTATAAAATTATGAATATATTTATTGGTTTTTCACTTCATAAATTTCATAAGCTTATATATATATAGGCACATGCTCAAATGATAACCTATTTTAAAATAAGAACTTAGACTCAATCTCAAACATTAATATTTTTTAATTCAATTAAATCTTAACCAATCAATTAAATATATCCTTTCACTCTCTCTCACCCACACCTAGATTTATTTTTTCTCTCTCTTCCATTTATCTCTCCCCCCATCACACCGTGACACCGTCGACAACTTTATTATACCACTGATACCTCACTGTCGTTCATCATCCTTCAACAACTCCGATCATATTACCATGTTCATTTACTACCATACATACATACATATATACACACACACACGCATATACATACATACAACATATAGTCATCACATACATACATACATACATATATATACATATACACACACACACACATATACATACATACAATATATAATCATTTTATTCATCAACTATAGCGAATGTTCTTCATCTCCAATGATACAAATTGAATCTCATCACATTCCCATAACGAGAACGATTTAGATTCGTCGAATACTACTCTATTAACAATGACAACGACACTTTATTGACAATTATTGACACTTTATTGACAATTACTACTCTATTAACAATGACGCTTATGTTTGTATAACTACTAACGTTTTAGATCTACCATAACCTCATTATACTTAACGCCACTTATTTAGATTTGGAAAAATTGGTGATTTTTGTTCAAGAAATTTGGTGATTCGTGTTTGGATTTTAGTGATTTGCGTTTGGATTTTGGTGATTTACGTTTGGATTTTGCTGATTCATGCTTAAATTTGATATGTTATTGAATTTCCTGAAAATGCAGTTGGTGGTGGTGATTGTAAATTTGGTGATTTTGTAAGTAGTGAACTTGTTGGTGATGCTTTAATAATAACTTTGTGGTTATTACAAATTTTTTGGTTGTGGAGGTTGTCGTAATGGTTGGTGGCTCGGTGCTAATGGTGTAGTAATGGTAGGTGGTAGTAGTGACATGGACATTATGTTTTTTATTTAAATAATATAAAGAATTAAAAATCTATATTTATATATGTATTAAAGTTTGGTGATTTATGTTCAAATTTAGTGATTCTGTTTTGAGTTCTTAGTTCTCATTACAAGAAATTCTCATTAGAGTAGCTCCATATATATTATAATTATATCCGATATATTATATATCCGATATATAATGATATAATAAATATAATATGTATATTATATACTAAAAATATTAATAGGCATAATTAAAATTCTATTTAGTCTAGGACATTGTTTAATATACAATAATAATAATTCAAATTATATCTATTTTTAATTATTTAAGAAAGCACATATTTAATTTAAAGTTTAACTTTTTATTAAATAAGATTATATTTTATTTAAAATTTAATTTTTTTATTAAATAAGATTATATTTTATTGAAAATTTAAAGTTTAACTTTTTTATTAAATAAGATTTTATTTAAATTAAATTTCAGTGGGGACATTATACTATTTTTAGTGGGGACATCAATATAATAATGTAAATTTTATTTCATAAACAGAAAATTTCACTGGGGGCCTTTGCCCCAACTGCTACTACCGTAGGTCCTCCCTGCTCCCTACCATCCTCATTGTTTCTTTGATTTTTTTACGCGTATTTTAATACGTATAAAAAATATAATTTAATAAATTATTATTTGAATTCTCTTTTTGTAAAAAAAATTTAAATATTAAATTTCGATTAAAAAAATATATTTGTGAAACTATATTTTTTTATATACATTAAAATACGCATAAAAAACCAAATAGATTGTTAAAAAATGACGAAGTGAGTATTTAAAAAAAATATTCCTCTATTAAATCTCTTTTTACTCTTTTCCGGATATTATTAAGAGTTAGTTTCAACTTCTCATTTTTAATATTATTATAAAATATTCTAGCAATCGATAATTTACTGTATATACACAAGTGTATTAAATATAAGGACAAAAAGTGTTAAAAAAGTGTTTATGAAATTATGTTAGGAATTAAGAGTCCCGGAAGTTTACAGAGGGGTGGGATGAATGTATACTTCAAAACCTTTTTCCTCTTTTGATTTAGAAAGCTTTGATAAACTGTTGAATAGATTGAATCTTTGAACTAGTGAAACAAGTTAAGTGTTTACAAGACCATATAACAGTGAATATAGTGAACACAAGATGTACCTTTCAATCTAATTTTATTAGAATGAATTTTTGCTACAATCTGAAATTTAATTTGAATTTCAGCTTCTTGTTCTAGGAAGATTACAATGTAAAATCACACCTATCAAATGTGGCTGTGCATAAAATATATAGACAACATGTCCTGTGCACATGCTCACATAAGATAGATTTTCTAAAATTAGAAATAGACAAGACATACTTTACATTTGACTAATATCTATTTCTAGCTAACAATGTTGTGACAGACTGCTACATCTAGCCTTATACATTCTGTCATTTATCTTGACTATCTTCTCAGCTTCATTGTAGACTTGTCTCTATCTTTTCAGACTTGACTTATCCTGTAAAAACAGAGCGGCAAAATTATCTGTCTTGTTCTGCAATTCTCCTAGAAAATAGCTCATTGCTGTAGTCGAGTACATTGTTTAAATTGATTTGAGAAGTCATAGTGATTGACTTCTCGATTGAGTACTAGCTGTGACTTCTCGATTAGTCTTTGAATGATTGACTTCTCGAATGACTAACTTCTCGATCACATACTCTGTTTGATGACTTCTCGATTAGGCTAGACTTCTCGAATGTAAACTTAAAACTGTGACTTCTCGAATGACTCAACTTTACCACTTCTCGAATGCTCCTTTTGCTAACTTCTTGAATTGTTTTTCTACACTTCTCGAATGATTCACATTTAACACTACTCAAATGGCTTCAATACTTTGACTTCTCAAATGACTGACTTCTTGATCGAGTATTGAGCTGTTGAGTGTGTCTTGAGACTTCTCGAAATTTTTACATGGTTCTGACTTTTCGATCGAGTACTGAGATGTTGAGTGTGTCTTGAGACTTCTCAAATTATTTACATAGTTCTGACTTCTCGAATAGCTGACTTCTCGACTGAGTAATTGCCTTAGTAGAATTCTCAGGTTACTTTCCTTATTTCTCCAAAAAGTCTTCTTTGTCTTGTTGTATGATTCCACCTGAATCTTCTAACAGACTTTATTCTTGACTTTATTTACAACTGAAATACAAACTGAGTAGACTTCTATCTGCAATATTACACAAGAATATCTAAGTCATTATACTATTACAGAAGTATCAACTATATTACAGCAAGACAAATAATTACATAGGCTAGGCTTTATTTGAGTCCAACAATCTCCCCCAAATTGGAAAATGATGAATTTTATAAATTAATACAAGATATCAAGCCTACCTATTCTGTCGTTGTTGATGATTTGCTTGGTCATATCATTCTTTTCTTTCTCTTTCCTCCCTTGCCTTGTTTTCTTCAATAGCCTCTAGAATCTGTTGCCTGGCCATGACTTCTTCAATTAATATAGCATCCCTTAACATGTCAGCAGCAATCTTGAGGGTTTGCATAGGATAGTCTTGAATAAACTTCATTCTGATTTTGATTGTGGCTCAACTTCTCAGTTTAAATTCAATTCTATCAATATCCTTGAACACCCTGCACTTTCCCTGCCTTCTTAATTCTTCAGACAATTTTTCTATTCTTTCCTCCTCCTTCCTCTTCTTGACAACCATATCCTCCATATACTTGACTTTGTCAATCTTTTTCTGATATTTCTTTGCTAGGTACTGAGCCATTTCCATTATCTTTAATTTATCAATCATGGTTCTCTTGTCAAATAAGCTGATCACTCTCCTAATATCATGAGTGGTAGCATTAGAGTTATCATGATGGAAACCTCTTTCTTCTCCATCAACAGTTATAACAAACATTCTTTTGTCCCTGATTTCAACCTTGACATTTCTGTTGGCCTTCCACTGTTTGATCATTCTTTTATTAATCTCTACAATTTCTTGGATAGGTTTAACTCATAGACCTTTATCAGGAACAATGAGTTGCTTCCTCTACTTAGGACATCTAACTAGCAATGAGCTAGTAAAATTCTTGAATCTAGTTGTTGTGGCAGTATTGACCTTGATCTGTTGACTTGACTTCAATTTCTTTACCTGATTCTTTCCAATTTTCTTCCTTATCACTCCATGTGCAGTAACTTTCATAAACAGTCTTCTTGGAGATTTGGATTTGGGGGCAATAGTAGTTTCAGAAACTGTTGGGATCATACTAGTACCCTGAGATTTGGTACGTGTATTAGAGTGAGTACCAACAGCTTGCTGCTTGGAAGGATTTTTCCTTTGATACTTTTTCTCTTTCTCAGATTCTTCTCTTTTCTTTTTGTCCACATTTTTATTTTTCTTGTCTTCCTTCTTTTCACCCTTATCACTCCTAGACTCAGGCTTTTTGTCCTTCTTGTCCTGATCCTTGTCCTCATCATCATTCTTTTGTTTCTTCAACTCTTCACTTACAAAGTTAGATATTTGTCGACTTATAAACTTCTTTATCTTTTCTACAATCACATTCTCTTCAACTTGCTTTACCTTTTTCCTTTCAATCAACTCAATCAGGTTTATGATTTGACTTTTGTTCCCTGAGTTGAGATGTTGAGGAATCTTGAAATGTGCAAGCCTTTCTCCTCTAGCCATGTACATCACTCCATCTGGGCTGCAGTAAGTTTTAGAAAGTGCATTGGGTAGGAGAGGTCCCAATATTAGATTATGTAAGTCTTCATCCTCTTGAGTTACTAACTCCACTACTTTGTGCAGACACTCCAGCTCAGTATAAGATAATCTTTGAAATAGTGCAACTGAGACTTTGAAGTAACCAGACTCCATCTGAATTAAAGGCTCTTTAAACATTTGTCCATTCTACTCAAATTTAACTCCCCTTACTGCAACAATAGCATTGTCAATCATCTTCTTGTAGCTCCAGTGATTTTCCTTGACTTGTTTTTTGATGTGATGTAGAAGGTCCAAGAAATCTTTGTCAGAATTAGGTTTTAGAATTTCACTTCTGAGCTTTCTCATAACTGCCTTTTGCCTTTCAGCCTCTATCTCTTCTCTCCTTTCCTTCTTCCCCTTAGGATTGATATCTTGTCTTGGGAGAAAGGTAGAATGACTTGGCTTGATTTGAGTTGGAACTAGTTCTGGAGGAGCTTGACTTAATTTGCCCAAGTTAGATATAAGTGTTTGTATAGAAGCGAGTTAAGCAGATATGCTGGCAAGTGTAGTGCCTTGAGTTGTAGAAGAATTGACAAACTTGTTCTTGAGACTTTGGACATCTGACACAACTGTGGAAATTGTGGAGGTAAGAGAGTCAACTCTGGCATTCAAAGTATCAATTGTAGAGGCCCTTGCAACTTCATCTTTGGCCTTTGACTGATAGTAAAGATCCACTTGGAATGGTGATAAGGTGTGAAGAAGCACATCCTCAGGCAGACTGTCTGCATGCCTGTTTTTGAATAAGACTTCAACCATATTGTTGATTTTCTTTTAATTTTCCAGGATGGCTGTGTGACTTTGAACCATTTCTTTAAACACCTTTTCCAAAGAATCCATCTTAGATTGGAGAAGTGAAGACTTTGTAGAATCTCCTCTTAGAATTCCTCCATAAAAACCACCAGCTCTTAGCTTGTCTTCAATAGCCTTCAATGTACCCTCTACTTTGGCCCTGTGATCATTTATTTCAGACTGCACTCATTTGGCAAGGTAGTAATTTGACAGCAGTTGGACTTTGACAGCTTCATGAATTGCATCATACATGGTACTAGGAGTAAAAATCTTCTCACATGATCCAAGAGAGGTGAGATACTTCTGTCTAGTCCATTCCAAAACTTCCGCCATGCTAACTGCAGATTTACCATCCAACCAGGCATCTACATTGGCCTCTTCATCTTCACCCACATTTGCGTTCGTATCTTTCAACTCCTCCTAATCTTTTGCATACTCCAGCATTATTGCAACATAATCCTTATTTGGCAAATGAGAAGTCAATAGTTGTTGTGCAATGTGATAAAATCCTTCCAACTGATCTCCATACAGTTCCTGTAGTTTTTCATCAGAAAGTGACCCACCAAGAGTTGATGGTCCTGGTTCCCTGTCATGTTGCACATGTTCCAGCCATTGTGACAGAGAGTGAGAGCTAGAGCCACTTGTTACAGTGGTCCCCTCAGTATCTATTTCCTCATCCAATTTCTCAGATGATTCATTAGACACTGGATGGACAGGAGATTTCTCATGAGGAGATAATCTTTGAATGACTAGGGAGTGTCTAGGAGATGCCATTTGCATGGTGTGGAGGTCCCCTAGATTACCCAATGTCTGTGAAGACACTTGGCTTTGATATGCCTGAGCCCTCCATAGAGTCTGAAGTAAAAAATCCTGAAACCACTGTGGTTTTGATGGTGTCATCAGGATATGCCTCAGCATGCATTCCCTCACCATCTAAATGAGTGTCCTAAGTGGTGAACAAGGTGTCATGCACCAAGTCACTTGAATGGGGCTCACCAGGGAAGTAAGAATCCTGGTGATCAACAACCTCATGTGTTTGGCTAGACACAATTGGTTGAGAAGAAATTTGAGAGGTGGAGGAAAGAGTGTGAGTAGTACTGAGTATTGACAACTCCCCCTGAAAAAATGGGGAAGTTTCAAGAGAAGATCCTACTTTTTCACAGTGTGTCTCCTTTTCAACTAAAACATCTTCATTGACAGGAGTGAATTCTTGCAATGGTGTAGACTTGTACAGGATGGAGTGGGCTGGCTCCCAATTTCAATAGATGCATCTTGTTGAGAAAGTGCACCTAGAAGTAGGTTTAATCCCTTGTTAATCTCTACATCATGTTGAGAGGATGTAGAGTGGTCTGTTATGGCCTTTTTATTTTTCTTTCTCCTGGACCCATCCAATTCATTGTAAGTTTCTGCAACAGTCTCTAGTGCTCTTTTTCTTAATATTTTCTCCTTCTTCTTCTTTATAACTACACCATGTTGAGAGGATGTAGAGGTTGGTTGGCTAGCATCTATTTGATTCAAAGAAGGGCTAGTAGTTGGGTTAGAGGTCCTTGGGTTAGGTGCATTTGGTTCTTCTGCAACCTTAGGACCCTCTACTGCATCAAGGTAACCATATTTAGGCTGCACAAGTGGGTACCCCTAAATACACTCAACATGTGAGGTGTAACTTGAAGGGGGCACATTCACTATGTTTCTCCTATCCAATATAGAAAAAATAATTTTTGACATGGATTTGGAATAGCCAATTATTTGTTTGTTTATCTCAGGCAATTCAATTAAACTAGAATTTTTATAATTGAGAATTAATTGAATGAAGCGAGGGAAGAAAATCTCATTATCTTTCCTGGGAATCCTGGTTATGAATTCCCCAAGAACTAGCTTTCCAACATTGAGCCTTTGGTTGTAGGCTAATTAGTAAGCCAGCTCTTGGCAATGAGGCCAACCTGGTCAAATCCTGTTTTCCTGCAAGTGAAGACTCGCAAGATAGTATCGAACAGGAATGACCACTCCTTCCTTATAAACTTCTTGTTTATCTTCCCAAGTTTGAACTTCTCACCTTCTTTGTGCACAGTGTCAGAATACCTAGCATGAGCAGCATATGCTAGAAAGATTCTGATTGCTTCCAACCTTGTAACTGGTGCAAATGTTTCATAAAAATCTATGCCTTCTTCTTGTGAATAGACCTTTGCCACTAATCTTGTTTTATTCCTTATCATTGTACCAGATTCATCCATTTTGTTTCTGAACACACATTTTGTACCAATGACAGACTTGTTCTTTGGTTTGGGCACCAACTTCCATACCTTGTTTCTTTCAAACTGATTCAACTCTTCTTGCATAACAATTATCCAATCAGGATCATTCAAGGCTTCTTCAATCCTTTTTGGTTCTTCTTGAGACATGAAGCTACTATACAAGCATTCATTTTGAGTTGAACTTCTAGTTTTGACACCATCATTTGCATCTCCAATAATCAATTCAAAGGGATGGCTTTTTATCCATTTCCTTTATGATGGTAAATTTGTCCTTGAAGATGATGCTTCATGATCATTAGAATTGTTATGATCACTGTGATGTGATTGATTATTTGAGAACCCTCCCCCTGAGATGGACACTCTACTTGAAGATTATTGAGCAGAGTTATTATCCATCGAATGATTATCAATTGATGTATTATCAATCGATTGATGATTATCAACTGATAAGTTATCTGTTGATGAATTGACATCAATTGATGGGGAGTTTCTAGGTACTTGATTTCTTGAAATTTCCACATCATCATCACTATCTTCACTATTGCTTGTTGATTCATTTTCAAAATGCAGTAGGTCATGATATCCTTCATCAAACAACCCTTGAATCTTCTTATCATCAAAGACTACATGCATAGATTCCATAACAATGTGTAATATAAGATTGTTGACTCTGTAAGTTTTGGTTGTTATTCCATATCCAACAAATATAGCTTCATCAGCTTTGACTTCAAAATTTCCTAGATTTTCACCTTGATTCCTCAGTACAAAGCATTTGCAGCCAAAGACATGAAGAAAATTAATTGTTTGCTTCTTGTCTTTCTTCATCAATTGATATGGTATTTTGCCTTGTAGTTGATTGACCATGGAAATATTTTGAATGTAACAAGCAATATTAATTGCTTCTGCCCAGAAATATGTAGGAAGTTTTGCTTCTTCTAACATAGTTCTAGCAGCTTCAATCAAGGTCCTATTTTTCCTTTCAACTACTCCATTTTATTGTGGAGTCCTTGGTTAAGAGAAATGATGAGTAATACCTTTTTCTTCACAGAATTCTTTCATTGTTGCATTCTCAAATTCAGTACCATTATCACTTCTAATTTTCTTGACCTTTCATTCAGTGCCATTGTCAACATTCTTCACATGATTGATAATGAGTTTGCTTGCCTCATCCTTAGAGTGTAAGAAATATACCCCTATATATCTTGTGAAGTCATCCATAATTACTAAGGCATATTTCTTTTTGGCAATTTACTTCATGTTGACTGGACCAAATAAGTCCATGTGCAATAATTCCAGAGGCTTATCACATAGTCCATCCTTGGTGAATTCCATCTGTAGAATGCCTCTAACCAGATTCTTTATAACCAATTGATTAATGGCTTTGAAATTTAAATGGGCTAGCTTCTTGTGCCAAATCCAACTTTCATCTGTATTGACTTTGCTAAGTAGACATGTCATTTAATTTGCATTTATAGAGTTAAAATCAGCCACATAGACATTTCCTTTTCTTTCACCAGTTAGGAGAATTTCATCAGATTCTTTGTTGGCTATTATGATGCATGATCCAGTTGAAAACCACACACCATTTCCATTATCACACAGTTGACTAATACTGAGCAAATTGTGCCTCAATCCATCAACTAGTGCTACAGGTTCAATGATAACATTTTCTTTTGTAATTGAGTCATATCCCAGAGTAAAACCTTTGTTGTTATCTCCAAAAGTAACTCCTAGGCCATCCTTTTCCATAAATTTTTTGAGCAGAGACAAATCTCCAGTCATGTGCCTAGAACATCCATTATCCAAATACCAGATATTTTTCTTCCTGTTTCCCTGCACACACATAAAACAATCAAGTTGCCTTAGGTCCTCTTTTATTATTGTAGCCTGATCCTTGGTTGCCAACTTTTGTTCCTTTTATTTTGGTGGGTTTAAATCCACTTTAACTTTGGGAGTTGACTTTTGGGGCTTAGACACCTTGGAACTTATGGCAGAATTTCCATGCATTTCATTATCTACATTAGGCATGTTCCATGGCATGTTCATATTTGCATATGCAAAGAAAGGATTATATATGTATGGAACTTGTGCATAAGGCATATGAACATTAGGTGCAACCAAATTAGAAGACAGGGCATTCATAAGCATATGATTGGTAAGCATGGCATTTGCAAACATGGCATGTGCATTTAAATCATTTAAAGATATGGAGTTCTTTTCTTTCTTGCATTGCACAGACAAATGATTTACACTACCATATTTAGCACACGCCTTTCTAGGTGCATACATATCAGGAGTATAATTATTGTGCTTATTTATGCTTACTTTTCCATTCCTATTCTTTTTCTTTTTCTCAGACTTAGGTTGGATAATTTCTACAGGTGCTATCTCTTCTATTTTTGCTTTTAACTGTGTCTTGGATAAGCCACCTATGTTGATCTTTTCAACCTTAGTCTCAACTTGATTCTTAGTTTCCTTAACAAACTTGATAGGGGTGCTAAAGTTCTTCTTCTTATTAGCCATCGATGATTTACTTATCGATGGATGCTTATCAATTGATTCAGCATCAATCGATTGATAATCCTTATCAATTGATGAGGGATTAACAGTCGATTGATCTTTATCCATTGAAGTATCAACCAATGACTTGCCTACTGATTTAGGAAATTCTCCTAGAGTATCTAAACCCTAATCATCAATAATTTGTTTGGTAGTTTTAGCAGACCTATTCCATTTGTTAATGGTTTCAATTTCTCCAGCTAATTGTTATTTTAACAATTCTTCTCTTCTCAAACTATTCACTAGTTCATCTCTAGCATCCTTACTTTCCTGCTTGAATCTATCTAAACAAACAAGTTCATTTTCAAGAAAAACATTCCTCTCAGTTAAGGCATTAATGGTGTTCTTCAACTTGAGGTTTTCTTTGTTTAGAGATTTTAGAGTGACATGCAAATTTTACAATTCATTAGAAATTTCATTAATGATACTATTGAATTCATCTTTTGTAAGCTCAGAAAAGTTAGTAGCTAGTACCTGATTTGATGATGAACTAGCTTCTTCATTTTCATGGTTGGCCATTAGAGCTAGATTGATGAACTCTTCAGAATCATTTTCCTCAGCAGCCCAGTCTTTCTCTTCAGTAACAAAAGCCTTTTCTTTTTGTTTAAGATGGTCAAAGTATTTCTTTTTGTAGTCAATACCATCATATGACTTTGCCTTTTCTTGTTTTGGCTTTCTGCACTCATTTGAGAAATGACCAGCCAATCCACAGTTAAAGCATTTGAATTTTGATCTATCAACCAAAATTTTGTTTTGATTGTTACTTCTAAACTCGGATCCAGGCCTTTGAGCATTTAGATTCCTCTTTAATTTTAGCTTTGAAAATTTCTTTGACAAAAATGCAAGGTGCTCATCAATCTCATCCAAATAATCCTGAGAGCATGTTTCAATTTCTTCACACTTGCCCTTTTCTTTTCCTTTGAATGATTCTTCAACAGCATCACCAGCCACCATGACAGAACCTTCTACACAACCACTTTCCTTTTTCTCTTTATTTCCCTTGACTATCAAAGCCACAGTTTTCTCTTTTCTTTGATTCTTCAAAATCTCCTCATCTTTTTGGATTTCCAACTCATATATCTTGAGAATACCATAAAGTTTCTCAAGTGTATAATCATTGAAGTCTTGCGTTTGTCTGATGGAGACAATCATTGGTTTCCATTCCTTTGGAAGAGATCTAAGAAATTTTAGATTTGTATCCTTAGTTGCATAAACCCTACCATATAGCTTTAATCCATTTAAAAACTTCTGGAATCTGCTATAGGTATCATTGATAGACTCTCCACTCTTGAAATGAAATGATTCATATTTTTGAATCAAGAGTTGCATCTTATTTTTCCTTACTTGTTCAGTTTTTCACATAGAGTTTGAAGAGTATCCCATACTTACTTTGATGAAGTGTAGTTTATCACATTGTCAAACATATCTTTATCTAGACCATTAAACAAAATGTTCATGGCCTTCTTGTCTTTAAGCACTTCTTTTTCATCCTCTTCTGTGAACTCAGTGATGAGTTTTGGAACTTCTGCACCAGGAACACTTAAAAAAAATGGAGTTGTGGAGAGAAAGAATAGAACAATCATAGAAGCTTCCTGGACAATGTTGGCAGAGTCTAAGTTACCTGTTAGGAATATATTCATTTTGATGATGTATAAAATACTAGAACAGGGTCTAGCTCAGTTTATCTGTAATAAGTCTTTCTAGTCTCTGAAATGTATAATCAGAGTCTAGATGGTTAACATTCATGTTACTTGTACTTAGAAGAATTTCTGTAGAAAGTGAAACCAGAGTCTGCATGAAGATCAGAGTCTGGAAGGTGATCAGAGTCTATAGACTATCAGAGTCTATGATCTATCAAAGTCTACATGTGATCAGAGTCTGAAGATCATCAGAGTCTGAAGGTTTCAGAGTCTATACAGTTGAGGTTAAATTTGGAAGAAGATCACAGGAATGGAAAGTCTTCGAAGATCAAGATAAATATATTGCAGATATGCTATGGGAAAGAAAGAGAATTCTATAAGGAAACTGTCAACTAATAATTAGGAATTCTATTCCAATTGTAATTTATCTTTCTGTTATTAGTTGATAGGCATCTCTCTATATAAACTCTATGTAACCTAATTGTAAAGGTGTGGAAGTCGAAGCATAATTATTTGAGTGAAATTCTATGAGAGCATAGAGAGAGTTGCTGTGATAAACACAGAGAAGCTGCTAGGGTTTGTGTACACCCTAGGAGAGTTTTGTATTCACAAATCAATAATACAAAACAGTACTTATTCATATTTTTGTGTTTGAGTTTGTTCTTAATTTGATTTTAAATCGGGCAGAAAAGACATACAAGTATTCAACCCCCCCTCTACTTGTACGACTGGAAAAACAATTGGTATCAGAGCCTAACGTTTAAAATCGATCAAAGATGTCTGGAAACAAAGATGGCAATTCTAAGATTCCTATGCTTAAGAGAAACGAGTTCACCTACTGGAAGGTTAAGATGTTGCACCATCTGGAAGCAACAGACCCTGACTATCTTGACAGGATTAATGAAGGACCCTTTGTGCCTTTAAAAATTGTGCCTCAAATCAATGAGGAAGGCAAAATAACTGAAGAACACCTCGTTGAGAAACCAAAGGCTGAATGGACAAAAGAGGACAAAGAAAATGTCCTTAAGGAGGCAAAAGTAAAGAACATTCTCTTTAATAGTTTAGATTCTGTTCTAACTAACTGTGTCATATCATGCAAGACTGCTAAGGAGATGTGGACAAAACTTGAGGTGCACTGTCAAGGGACTAAAGATGTCAAGAAGAATGCTAGGTCTTTGCTTATTCAAGAGTATGAGTACTTTGAAGCAAAATCTGGAGAATCTATCACTGAGATGTATGATAGGTTTACAAAACTCTTGAATGAGATGGCTATGCTTGGTAAGGTTTATGATTCTGAAGATACGAACACCAAGTTTCTGAGAGCACTTCCTGAAGAGTGGGACAATAAGACTACAGCCATAAGAGAAGCTAGAGATTTGGATGAACTAACTCTAGAAGAATTGTATGGCAGACTCAAGACATATGATTTGGAGATGCAACAGAGAAAGAATAAGAAGTCTGTAAAGACAAAATCTGTGGCACTCTTGATGGAGTCTGAGAAAGAACAACAGGAACCATTCACAGAAGCAAGAATCAAGGATTCAAGAAAGAAGGGTAAAGCTGCTGTGGAGTCAGAGTCTACTGACACAGACTCTGATTCTGATGAAGAGTTTGATCTAAGTCAAATGATGGCTATGTTTGCAAAAAATTTCAAAAGAATGAAATTCAACAAAAGAACTGGCAAATTTAGCAAAAGGCCATCATTCAAAAAGGAAGATGAAAAGGTTGAGAAGAGCAAGAGTACAATTATCAAACTTGACAAAGCAAAGGTCAAATGTTTCAACTGTGGAATATTGGGGCACTTTGCCAGTGAATGCAGAAAGTCAAAAAGTCAAGGAAAAGGAAAAACACTTCTATCAACAGGAAAGGACTGGGCAGACTCAAGCTCAGAGGATGAAATTGATTATGAAAATCTAGCACTGATGGCATCCTCCTCAAGAAAATCACAGTCTCCCAAAAAACCCTCATCTCCTAAAACTCAGGTATCAATCTTTACTCCTGAATCCTTAATTAATTTGGACTCTGATGGCATAGAGATTGTGAAAAGTGAGGTTAATAAAATAATGACAACATGTAGGTCTCTCACTAGTGAAAGTGAAAGGTTGAGGGAAGAAAATTTAGCCTTAACTAAAAGGAATTGTCATGTAGAATCTGAGTTATTATTAATGGAACAATACAAAAAGGATTCTGAGAAATATAGTCATAACTACACTGAAATTTTGAAAGCCTATGACTATGTTAGGAAAGAACTAGAAGAAGAAAGGCTTAAGTTTAAAGTTTGGACAGACTCTGGAAGAAAAGTTCAAGAAATTCTCAATAATCAAAACGTGTGTCAAACTGCTGGTCTAGGCTATGACAAGAGTCAAGACAAAAGACCTATTGTTGAGAATGATAACAATGAAGAAACTAGCAAAATTAATAAGACTAAAGACAAAAGTACATTTGTTCCTGTTAAGT
Source organism: Oenanthe sinensis (assembly GCA_028671895.1). Taxonomy (NCBI): domain Eukaryota; kingdom Viridiplantae; phylum Streptophyta; class Magnoliopsida; order Apiales; family Apiaceae; genus Oenanthe; species Oenanthe sinensis. The sequence continues at coordinate 19,730,396 of CM053807.1, forward strand.
TTGTGATCCAAAAAAAAAACTGAAGCCACAAACTCATCTGTCAATAGTCCCCCTTTTGTTGACAAAAAGACAGATGAAACAGGGGCAAATAACTCTAAGAAAATTATAAACATAGGGTACTTGTCTAAGTCTAAGTTAAAAGAAAGGCTAGAGAACTTATCAAAGTCCACCAAAACTAGGAGAAATAGGAATGGTAAGGAAGGCATCAATAAGGCTAATAATTATCAAAAAGATCCTAATGCTCCTAGAAAGAAGTGTTATAGATGTGGCAATCAAAACCATTTAGCTATAGATTGTAAAACAAAAATTGAGAAGAAATCAGAGTCTAGTCCTTCTCAGACTCTGAAAAGTCATTACATACCACAGAAACCTTGTTATAACTGTGGTAGCATATTTCATTCTATATATATGTGTAGGGACTATCATGATTTGTATTACAATTTTTATGAGCTAAAATCTTCTATTGATAAAAGTTGGTATGACACTGTTAAGACTCCACCACAGTCTAGAGCAACAAAAGAGACAGGTAAGCCAAATGTGAAAATTATTAAGTCTGTTTCTCCTAAAATTAGTAGAAAAGGATCCAAAACTATTTGGGTCCTCAAAACATCTAACTAGTTGCTTTATGTATGCAGGGAACTAGGGTAAAGAAAGTAACCCTAATCCTGGACAGTGGATGCTCAGGACATATGACTGGAAAGAAATCCCTGCTTACAGACTTTGAGGAAATGTCTGGCCCAGAAGTATCCTTTGGAGATGGCAACAAAGGACAAACACTGGGATATGGCAAGATTGTACTTGGGAATGTCATCATTGAACAAGTAGCTCTAGTTGACGGCTTAAGGCACAATTTAATAAGCATAAGTCAACTTGGAGACAAAGGTTACCATACTGGCTTTGACAACAAAGAGTGTCTTGTGACTCACAAAGAAACAAGCATTGTGGTTTTCAAAGGACACAGACATGGTAACATTTATGAAGCCAGCTTGGAGGATTGCATAAACAGTGAAGTCACATGTCTATACAGCAAGGCCTCAACTGAAGAGAGCTGGAAATGGCACAAGAAACTGTCACACATCAACTTCAAAACACTCAACAAGTTGGTTAAACAGAATCTTGTAAGAGGATTACCACAAGTTGATTTTGTACAAGATGGACTTTGTGAAGCATGTCAACTTGGAAAACAAAGGAAATCATCCTTCAAGAGCAAGACAATAAATACCATTTCTGAACCCTTTTATTTACTGCATATTGATTTATTTGGTCTAGTAAATGTTATGTCAATTAACAAAAATAAATATACTCTTGTTATTGTAGATGATTTTACAAGATTCACATGGGCTTTCTTTCTACATTCAAAGGATGAAGCTTCACAACACATAATAGATCATATCACTTTTCTGGAAAGAAAATCACAGAAAACTGTAAGAATTCTGAGGAGTGACAATGGTACTGAATTCAAGAATTCAATCATGGAGAACCACTGTGCATCAAAGGGAATTACTCAACAATTTTCTGCGCCAGGAACTCCTCAACAAAATGGAGTTGTGGAAAGAAAGAATAGGACACTCAAAGAAGCTGCCAGAACAATGTTGGCAGAGTCTAAGCTACCAGTATACTTTTGGGCTGAGGCAGTCAATACAGCATGTTTCACTCAAAACTGCACTCTAATAAACATGCATGGAAAAACTCCCTATGAAATGATAAAGGACAAGAAGCCAAGTGTGAAACACTTTCACATATTTGGATGCAAGTGTTATGTACTGAAAGTACATCCTGAAAATCTAAGCAAATTCGAAGCCAAGGCAGATGAATCAATCTTTCTTGGATATGCATCGAACACAAAAGCATTCAGAGTGTTTAATCTCAGAACCAAAATTGTTATGGAATCTATTCATGTTGCATTTGATGAGAAAAAGTTTACAGAATTACAGGATGAGTCAGAGTCTACAACACTGGAATTTGAAAATCTAAAAAGTTCTGAGATAAATGAAGAAGAAGAGGATGAAGACCCTAGAATAAATCCTGAACTAACACAGGAACCTGCACATTCTGAGGGGGAGCCAGAAAATTCAACTCCAAATAATTCAGAGTCTAACAGGTCAGGGTCTACCCAGACAGAGTCTATCCAGACAAAGTCTATCCAGACAGAGTCTAGATAGACAGAGTCTAACTCATCAGGGTCTGGATCAAGCAACTCTAAACTCTTGTCAGAGTTAAGCAATTTAGGGGGAGCCTCTTCATTTGAATTTCACTCAAATACCGAAGATGCAAATGACTTAGAGGGAGTTTCAAGTTCAAGAACCAATCTTCCACCTGCTAGAAAATGGACAATGAATCACACTCCTGACTTGATAATTGGTGATCCTGAGAGTGGTGTACAAACAAGAACAACCACTCAAAATGAATGTCTTTATAGCTGTTTTCTCTCAAAGAATGAACCCAAGAAAATTGAGGAAGCCTTGCAAGACCCTGATTGGATTATTGCAATGCAAAAAGAATTGAATGAATTTGAGAGAAATAAAGTGTGGAAACTTGTACCAAGACCTAGAAATAGATCAGTGGTTGGTGCAAAATGGGTGTATAGAAATAAACTTGATGAGAATGGAACTGTAGTAAGAAATAAAGCAAGGCTAGTTGCAAAAGGATACTCACAGGAGGAAGGAATTGACTATGATGAAACTTTTGCACCAGTAGCAAGATTGGAAGCTATTAGAATGTTTCTAGCCTTTGCAGCTCATTCAAAATTTAAGGTGTATCAGATGGATGTGAAAAGTGCTTTCTTAAATGGAGAATTGGAAGAAGAAGTCTATGTGGAGCAACCACCAGGATTTGTTGATCCAAAGTTTCCTGATCATGTTTACAGGTTAGACAAGGCACTATATGGATTGAAGCAAGCACCTAGAGCATGGTATGAAACTCTTTCAAAATTCCTTCTTGAAAATGGATTCACAAGAGGTACCATTGACAAAACTCTCTTTATTAGAAAATATAAAGGTGATATTTTGCTTGTCCAAATTTATGTTGATGATATTATATTTGGATCTACTAATGATTATCTCTGTGAAAAGTTTAGTCAACTAATGCAGTCAAATTATGAAATGAGCATGATGGGAGAATTAAACTTCTTTTTGGGGCTTCAAGTCAAACAGAATGATGATGGAATTTTCATCAATCAAACAAAGTATGTAAAAGAACTGTTGAAGAAGTTTGATATGCAAGATTCTGCATCTGCTAAAACTCCCATGTCAACAGCTACTAAGCTAGACTCTGACCCAAAGGGTAAGAAAGTTGACAACACTAGTTACAGAGGTATGATTGGCTCATTGTTATATTTAACTGCTAGTAGACCAGATATAATGTTTGCAACTTGTCTGTGTGCTAGATTTCAAGCTGACCCTAGAGAATCACACTTAATAGCTGTGAAAAGAATTTTTAGATATCTCAAGGGGGCACAAACTCTTGGACTTTGGTATCCTAGAGAGTCAGATTTTTTACTAATTGGCTATTCAGATTCTGACTATGCAGGATGCAAAGTAGATAGGAAAAGCTGTTAGTAATTGTGCTCTAGAGACAATACTTTTTATATTTTAAGGAAAATATTTATTATTAAGGATTATGTTTTATTGATTATTATTTATTTATTATGTTTTATTTACTGCGTAATAAATTGAAAGCATAATAAATGTCCTTGGAATTTTGATACGTATTATATATCTTTAAGTATGTGACTTAAAAATGAGATTATATGAATAGTATCTTATTCCTAAAATTTCCTAGTCGAGTATTATTATTTAAGGACAATAATAATGCACAAAGACTAGTATGTTTCTTGACAGATGACCACATCTCATTGGTCATAGGTATGAGGATACTAAAGTCAAGAACATAAGTGCATGTATCAATGCATGGCACTGGAATGACCCGCCGTGAGATTCTACATGTTAAGTAAGTGTCATAAGTAATTCTCACTGTGATAATGGTGTAATGATCCTTAGACCTGAAATCATTATATTTCTATACGAGAATTAATATACTTTGATTACATTAAAAGTTACCTTTGACCGGGTGATGATAAAAGTGGACATTGGGTATATTATGAATCGTATGAGAAATATGAATGATCTAGATGGGATTTAATCCTCCTAATTTTAGGAGTGATATTATTGGCCTCTTGTTTGAGTGAGACTATGAAATGCACGGCCGTGCTCAAATGTTGATTTGATTTTAATAGTCTACTCATCGATCAAGAAAATAAAGATTAAATTATGAAAAGGATGACACGAGACATGCCTTGAGTTTAATCTATAATATCAAGATTAAAGGGATTATATTACATGGAACATTATTCACGAAAGGCTTAATCGAATCACCGATTTATTATTATTACTTGGGTAGCAATGATGTATTACTAGATGCCGCTCATTGTTTACAATTTTAATTAGATATTAAAATTGTTGCCAACGTAATAATAACCTACAGGGTCACACACAAAGAACGCTTGAAGGAGAAATAATTTAAATTATGAATTTAAATTAAATAAGTAATTTATTTTATTTATGATATTAATTAAGTATGACTTAATTAATTATATAAATAGAATAAATGAATTACTTAAACTAATTCCAAAATTAATAATTAATTAATTAAGTGAGACTTAATTAAATAATTTAGAATTTTGGATTAGTATTAATTATAATTGGATTATAATTAGAAAACTTATTCCTCTCTCTATATAATCTCTTTATGGGCTGATTTAATAAGATAGAGATTTTATAAAAACCCTAGCCGCTCTGAGAGAGGAGGAAGATAGAGAGAGAAGAAGTTTGCGGGTGCTAGTACACATCAATCCTTCATGAAAAGTGTTCGTGTGGATACCGTAGAGCGTAGATCGCGAGAGCGGGATACGTGGTGATTAAACAAGCTTTGGACCTCCATTAATCTTCCATTAATGAACTGTTAAAGCTTCTAAAGGTATTTATTCTTTATCTCCGAATTAAATCTTTTGTTTTCGCATGGATCCTGCGGAGGGTTTCGCTATTTTGATTTATTTTTCACGTTTATTCCGCTGCGTTTGTGTCACGAAACCCTACAATGGCATCAGAGCTACTTGCGAAACGTTTTAATTCGGTTATGTGCTTAACAGTTTTTTATATATAAGCATGTATGCGATCTATCATGATTTTATATGGATATAATATGTATATATTTATATATATTATGAATATATGATATTTTATGATATATAATCATGTGATGATTATGTGTGTTGATGTATGTATATGATACATGTTTGTTCTTATTATGGGAATCGTATTCGATACGAATTCTGAAACGGCTGCCGCTGATTTTCTGAAATCTGTGTCCGTTGTCCGTTTTTAGCAAACGATACGTGTTTTTTGACTGTAATCGGGTCACTGAGCAATACTGACTTTGTCAGCTATGCGTCTGTAAGCCATTAGATGTCGTTACAGCCTCCAAAACGGTGATTTATGATTTTTTGAAAATTATTTGATTTTCTAAAATTTTGAGTATATGTATATATATATTATGAATATATGATATTCATGTAATGTATAATCATATGATGATTGTATGTATCTCTGTGTATGTATATATGATATATGCTTGTTCTTGTTATGAGAATTGTATATGATACGATTTCTGAAACACCGTCAGATTTGGAGAAATCTGACTGCTGTATCCGATTTTCGTAAACGATATGTGTTTTCTGACTGGAATCGGGCCAATGAACAAAACTGATAGCTATGCTATCACCGACGGGTCTGTAAGGCGTTTGACGTCGTTAAGGGCCTCGAAATAGCGATTTATTGTCTTCAGAAATCTGTTTTTAATTTTCTGAAATTTCGAAATTTGTTATATATGATTATATGATATGATTATATAATATGAGATATATTATATGTGTTATATGATAGCATGGTGGATGGTTATGGCCTAAAGACCCATAGGATAGTGGTTTTGATTTATGGTTTTGGTTTCTAAATACGACTTGCTTGTCGTTTATTCATTGTAATTTAATTATCTCGAATGTAACTCGAGTTCTTCTTGTAATTTCATTAGAATAGTTTTATTTTTTATTATTCAATGTAATTATCAATGAAGACTTGCAAGTAAGGAGGCGATCCAAAAGGGGATGATGGAGCAATGAAGAAAGAAGACATGTAATAGATAGTATTTTTAAAACCACCATAGACTGACCTTGATATTTCCATTAGCTTGGAAATATCATATAGGATGGGGTCATAACCAAACACGTTTAATTTACGCACATTACATATATGTATATGATTGCATGTATTGGTATGTATGCGTAGATATAATTGAGGTGCATGCTTAATATTGATTAATCATGTATGTATTAGATACGACACCCATGCCATGTTTGCTTAAACAAGATAAAATCTGTAACGATTCAAGATTTTAAAATTAACAAACGATCATGAGATTCTTGTGTTTATGAAATATGGATTTTTAAAACACGGAATTAAATATGGATTTTTGATATCTATAATTGGGATTTTCTGACAAAAGCGGATATGCGTATTCGTAAGGCTGATGGGTTTTAAGTGTGACCAGTGGTATCCTCCATCTACCTGGGAAATGAACAATTTAAGATGTCGATTTGAAATATTTGGTTCAAGGAAAAATTGAGGATCTCTTTATGATGTGATCATGATCGTTATAAATTTTCTAAAACCCCTTAACAAAATATTAAGTTTTACTCGGATGCTTTCCAATGAATGAACACTCATCGAATCCTAGATCGATAAGGGGAAGGACTGTCAGTGGCAGGGGACTCCTATCTATCGTGGTGAGATGCGACGAATATAAGCGGTTATATTCGGCTGTTGTATCATTGGGTCTAACTTAACTGAGTCGTCATAATAAGTGAAAATAAACGGTTATATTCAACTATTATGAACTTAGAAGCATAGAGTTTGGTTAAAAGTCTATTAGATAGATAAGATCAATCGTTGTTCACCAAACTATCCAAGAATTATATATGATATAATTGACAACTGTTGTCTACCTAAATAATCATTTTCTAAGGACTTCCAGTGGTTGACTTAGGACATGACGAAATATGGATCTTGGCTCACTAGAAAGAATTATGGGATATACTTTCCAAATTAATAGTAAGGGCTATTAGTTTGATAAAAATAGTGGGAGGTATATGATGATATACCATAATCACTTAAACATAATTAATATTAAATTTGCAACCTAGTTTATTTTATGCACTTTAATATTGTAGATATCAAATGATAAACACAAACAACTTCTCTATGCGATCAGTTCTTGAGAAGGACAAGTTGACGAGAATATATTTCCTTGACTGGCATAGGAGCTTGAGGATCGTCCTCGGGCATCACGATATTAGTCAAATCTCTTCCCCTACTCTTAAAGTTGAGAATGTAACATGTGCAAATCATAGTGCTTATTGGAAGCAAATTGATGTTGCGACTGATGTTTCATGTCTCATGCTCGCAAATATATATGCTGAGCTTAAGAAGCAATACGAGCATATAGATGCTTATGAGACGATTGAGCACAAGATATATTTGAAAGGGCACTATACACGTACAAGTCGGGAGAGTGAGACCCGGTTACACCACATGTTCTAAAGATTATAGGGTATAATGAGTACCTTTGATATTTTGGGTTTCCAGATTGGTCTGGAGACAGTTAGATTTGATCTTACAATCTTTGGACAAATATTATTCTTATTTTGTTATGAACAATAAAGTGAATAAGATTGGTAAAACACCCATTGAGTTGCTAAGCATGTTGAGAACTGCTGAAAGTAATATGATAAATGCATGAACTACTACTATATTGATGGTAAACATAGGGAATGCAAAAGGGAAAGGAAAATGGAAAGGCAAGGAGAAGATTTGATCTAGTTCCGTTGTCAAACCAAAGTCCAATCCCTAAAGCAGACTCTAAAGTCTGAATGAGGTGTTGATAAAGAAGACGATTGTCACTTCTGTGGAAAGTTGGGAGACTGGAAATTAAACTGTCATGCTTAATTGGAAGATCGGAAGATGATGATCAATAAGGGTCAAGCTTAAGGTATCGGGTTGGAATTGGAGTAAAGATAGTTGCTCTGGTTCGAGGAACTCGTTACTTAATTTTTGGCCTATAAGGAAAATTTAGAACTTGATAATTGTTATAACGTGCTTGCAATTGGCAGGGACATTATTTCAGTTTCTTGTTTGGACAAGAAAGGCTTTTTCATTTTAATTAAATAACAATAGTTGTTTATTCTATTTTGATGATGAGCCTTATAATGTTGCACAACTAATTAACAATTTATATGTTCTAAAGTGACTCAAATAAAATATTACCTTTGGCACTGTTGTTGAGGCCATATTAATGAGAAACGCATTTTCAGAATACATAAGGATGCATTCATGGAAAAGTTTGATTATGAATTATACAAAAGGATGCGAATCTTGGCTTATTTGGCAAAATGACTAAAGCTCCTTTTACCGGACATGGTGAAGGGATCATTGAATGGGTATGACTTATACATAGTGATGTATGTGGTCATATGTGTACGATGACAAAAGGTAGATTTTATTAACTTCATAAAATTTACTAATTATTATAGTAGATATGGATATATATATATCTGTTGGTCCCTGATATTGTAGAAGGGGGGGTTGAATACAATATCTGATATTTATTCGCGGAATAATTGGATTAAAAATATTATTTTAATTACTCACGAAATATTAATTATAATGAAATACTGTTCAAGTGAAAGATATTATTTTAACTTGATTAGTATTACACAATTAATATTTTAGAAAAACTGTTATATAATTGATATAAAGTCTAGAACGAATTCGACATGAAATGTTCGTGTTTAAACAATTATATTCAAACTCAGCACAGAAATCTGTGAATATTACAATGCAGATAAATTACTGAATTTGATCTGATTTTTCTAACTCTTCACAAGTTGAACAACAAACAAATGAAGCAATCATCTCATATTTATAGAGATTAGAAAAGGCTGGTATGACCTTTTCTAGTAAGACTTAATTTCAAGAAAATAAGTCTGTATGACTTATTTTAACACTTGTATGACTTTTAAAAGACTGGGCATGACTTATTTCTGGTCGGTATGACCTTTTAAAACTCGGTATGACTTATCAAAAGTTCGGTATGACCTTTTGAAAGTCATATCCAGATTTTATTTAATTAAATAAATCGGTATGACTTATTTTAATTAAACAAAATCAACTCAGCATGACCTTTTAATCAAATCTGCTCGGTATGACTTAATCAAACTGCTTCGGTATGACTTATTTAAATAGGTCGGTATGACTTATTTAAACAGGCTCGGTATGACTTATATATATATATATATATATATATAAAGAAATTCGGTATGACTTATTGAAAGTCATACTAACTGATTATATATATATATATATAAGTCATTTTGATCCATTTCTTTTATAGTAAATTAATTCTACTTAATTTAATTAGTTAATTTATAAATTAAATTAATTTCAACTTGAATTAATTTAATTAGATAAATTAAATAATTAATTAACAATTGATAGTAGAATTAAAATATTATCTTTAGTCGCAGCCGTGCTGATAGTCTTGAAATCTTCCTGTCTTTTCTTCGACTTCTGATCTTGAAACCTCTTGAATTAAATAAAGAATAAATATTATATTAGTTGACACACAAATGTACTGTCTGGTTCATTTGTGTCATCCCAATAAATATTCTCCATTTAAATAACATTTAACTAGAGGCCTTCTGTCATTAATTCTTCTTCACTGTTTGCATTCTTCTTCTGGAATCTGCTTGTAGTAACCACTTGAAATCTTCTATATCTTCTGTCTTCTATAGAAGTACTACCACATTATTAATTTCACTGACGCTTGAACATAGAAATGAACTTCATCCAGTGTTGAGTAGCAATCCTATAAAATATCTCTGATACTTGGATCCTTTGTGATTAGTTGACTGTCTTCGTCTTGATTCCTGTTTGGTGTTTAGTATTTACTTCTCTTTATTAGTTAGAGTTGAGTTGCCATCTAATTATTACAAATAGGCCTAGTCATATGCCTTTCAATCTCCCCCTATTTGTTGTTAAACATTTAACACACAAATTCCTAGAGGATAACTCAACTAACAACTAAGAAAGTAGTACGACATGTAGTGACTTGTAAATAATAAACAAAAGTTCTGGTTTTATATTTAACAATTTTCCAGATTCATACATAAAAGATAAATACAAGATAGATGTTCCTCTAGCACTGAACAAATATTACAAAGATTCTATCTTGTTCTATCTACGTCTTCCGTCTTCAGAAGTATCAACTTCACCTTCTTCTAGGATTGAACCTTTATGAACAGGTGTCCTTGGTACCTCTTCGGTTACTGATTGTTCTGTTGTAGTGGCCTCTCCATACAACCTTCTTTGCTCAGCTCTTGCTAACTGCCACAGTACTTCCTGTTCAACAGGATCTACTATCTCTTCTTCTACATCAGATGGTTGTGTTGAATCTATCTTTGGTATTTGCCTGATGTATGACGGAATCCTCTTTGATAGACAGTAGTTTCTTATCTTTTCTGCAGCATCCATCTTAGCTTGGGATTTAAATCCTTTCGACCTTAGCATCCTTTCAACTTGAATCATGTACTTAACTGTGTAGCCCTTTAATGATTCCTCATTTAACTGAAAGATTTGATATAGCTTGTTTGAAAAGAATCTTACCTCGTGAGGATCAAATAAGATTTGAGGACTAGCAGCTGTTGCAAAGATTCTAAGTCTATCCCTGAGAAGTTCATTTTCTTCTGAGCTTCTCTTGACTTTGTTCAAGAACGTCCATATTACTGATAAACTTCTTTGTCTGAAAAACTCCAAGGAAATTCTGAATGTCCCATTCCTGTGTGTATAGACTAGTATCTGCCAGTCTTCAAGAATGTGATCCACTAAGATAGTGATGTAGTCCACTTCCTCTTTCAGAGCTTTCATGAAGTTGTCAATGTTGTCGTTTGTCTTTTCTAGACGATCAATTAATGATTTCAGATGCTTGTCTTCAAATGGACCCTTTTGTTGTTTGTCCATTATTTTTCTTGCAGTATCCCATTTCTTTCCAATTTTGAGCTGTACATCTCTCTTTTTCTCTCTGACTGCTATGGCCCAGAGATTTTGCTTTTCTTGGCTTTCTTCTCTTTCTGCCTTTGTTCTTTCTATGACTAGAGCTTTCAGATTTTCAGTTTTTGCATGACTTGCCTTGATGTCTTCTTTTAGTTTCTTCATTGCCTCTTCATAGGCTGGATCAACTTCTTTCGGAAACAAAAATTCTTCATCAAATGCAGTTTCATCCTCAGCTCTGCAGTAGTCAGGAATATCTGATTCATCATGAGCACTGTCATCAATGAATTGCTCTTGGGCATAGTACTGTTCTTCTGGTACTGGATCAAACGATTGAAATTCTTCTTCAGAAAACAGCTTGGCTTTGCCTTTGTCTTTCGTAGAAGCCCTTTCATCTTCAGCTACTTTCTCCTTTGCTTTCTCCCCCTTAGTTGAGGGATCCTCTTGAGTTTTAGAGGCTTCAAAAGATGTCAACATTTTCTGCATAGTCAGATAGACTTGCTTCATTCCTTCATTCAGATGTGTCATGCCATCATCTAGTTTGGTGAATCGTTGAGTAGAGATCTTTTCATTTTCAATGATTGTGAGGGTTAAACTTTTCTCAACGTCATCAATTTTTTCATGTAATTTGCTCACTTCTTTCATATCTTCAGCAATGAGACTCTGTACGTGCTGGATATCTTGTGTTTTTAGAAGAATGGATGACTTGACACTATCAACATCATTTCGAACAATTGTCAGCTGCTGTGTTACAGAGGCAGATGTAGATTTTTCTTCTGCTTGTGCTTTTACTTTTACCAACTCAGCCTGAACAATTTGTATTTCCTTCTGGAGAGCTTCCATTTTTGATAATAAATCACTGTGTGTGTGTGCACTCAGCTCACTTGCACTCCTGTTTAACTCACTTTCACTCGGTGCATGTGTTTCACTCTGTGTATGCCTCACATCACTAGTGTTTAGCTCCTTTCCAGATCCTGAAGCTGTACCTGCATATATTACAATTGCTTTTGAAGAGTCGAAATGCTCTTCTGATGCCTGTGAAGGCTCGTCCTCAACAAGATTAACTTGAAGTGGCTCCGCTACTGACGTAGCTACTCCTTGAATGGAGTCCCATCTCCCTCTATGGAGTGGTTGCCTCTCAAATCCACCAGTGGATTCAAGACCTTCTTTTAAAAGAACTGGATGTAAAGAATCCAGGGGGGTCACCACCTTAGACAATGTAGTGAATGGCTCATTAGAGTCTGTGATGCCCCTTAATACCTCGGAGGGTGTTTGATGCTGCACTGCATCGAAAATGTCATGGTCCACAACATAGGTGGCATCCGACGGGATTTTATCAAAAACATTTTCTTCAACAAATGTGCCCTCATGTGTTTGTGTATCTGCAAGCGGAGGTCCTGCTAGTGTGAGAGCTAGCAGTGTGCTTTCCTCACTATCTGGTTGAGCAAGTGTATCTAAAGAACCTTGAATGGCCATGTCAAAATCCATATCCCATTGAGAGGAAAAGGATGAGTCTGCAGGTGTCTCTGGTTGAAATTTAGATCTTTTAGATTGTGGAGACAGAGCTGCGGGTTCACTCACATCAGCACCAAGACCCCTAACTATTCTGACAGGTGTCTTCCTTTTTCTGACTTTAAGCGAAGAGGAGGAAGAAGGAAGAACTGTTTGAGGCTCTAATTCAGCTGGGGGCGGAACCTGTGTGTTTTCAGGTTCGTAGCTGATATCCTGGAGTGTAAGAACACCATCATAGTCCGCCACAGATAAATCTAATAGTGCATTGGATATTTCTATAGGTATTGAACTAGAAGATTGTGAGTGAGATATTACCTGTTGATCTTGTGCCACTTGATCGACATGCTGAGCAGCTTCAAGTAGAAGGTGCACAGGATGTTCTAATTGCATAGGCACTTGTTCTGCCTCTTGTTCCTGCACAGGATGAACAATAAGATCTAGTATCTCAGCCATATAATCTGTCCTTACCACTTGCACATTTTGAAACTTGGGGTTGTTGTGGAGCCTTGCAAATAAGTTGTTCTGAGAAGTCGGAGATTCTTCTACAGGACCATTCTGAAATAAGGCTTTGTCTTCTTCCATCAACAAGTCATTCATAAACAGCATCAGGAACCTTGGATAGTAAACTTGTACATTATGTTCCCTGCTTTCTGGTTTCCCCATTTTCCTGATTATTTCTTTTAGAATTAACTTCCCAAAATTTATCCTCCGATTGTGGGCCACAGAAAACCCTATGATCTGTAGTATTGAAGATATGTTGTTGAAGTTGTTCTTTGTAGTGGGAGCAAACACTTTGGCTAACGTGTCAAAGAAGTAGTCCCACTCGCTTACCAACTTGGACTTAGTCATTCTTACTAAGTTGATCTCACCCTGATATTGAATGTTGTAGAAAAATTCTAGAATTTCTGGTACAGTGGGTGGATCCATGAAGTTGTCTGTTGGAAAGCCTAGAATCCTGTTCACGTCCTCTTCAGTCACCATGTATTCATGATCTCCTATGCTGAACGAGAATTGAACTCTGTCTGCAGTACTCCTATTCCTCGCAGTGGAATACAGAGCCCTAAGTGCTAACACTTGCAACGGGGCGTCCAGAGTAATTGCAGTTCTGACGAGTGAATGTTCATTCATAAATACGATCCACGGTCGAAACCTCTCGACTGAACAATTCACCGGATTAAAATATCCAACAAAATTAGTTTTTACTAATTCGCAATAACCAGCCATTTTTTTTTTTTTTTTTTTTTAAGCTATTACAAATAATAAAATTATAAAGTGCGATTACAACTTAAAAATTACAATAACAATTACAAGTGCAAAATTCGAAATTTACACAATAAAATTGAAAACCCTTACTGCTATCAAGCCTCTAAGTCGATTTTAACTGGTCAAATAACTACACAATCAGTCCTCTAATTAGTAAAAATCGTACTTAACTACGATTTAGTCCAAGTACAAAAGCAATCAGTTCGATTTTTGCGAAAATCCGGCAGAGGTTGGCTAGGTTTTAATCAATTTCAACAAACTAGCAAGCAATGATACTTGTAATCAGAGAATAGCAACTGAACTCAGTTGTAATGGAAGAAAATCAAGCGATTTTTGTAAAGAAAAAAACTGTTCGACTGTAGATGTATAGCAGTGTGTGTGTGTATATGAATCCTGAGTATGACTTTTTTTTTTATTTAAAAAGAACCTGTTATAATACTCGGTATGACTTATTTCTTAAACAAATATCAGCATATCTTGGTATGACTTATTAAAAGTCATACCGAGTTTTATTTAAAACTAAATGCATCAGGTGTCGGTATGACTTATTTATATTAATTCTCGGTATGACTTTTTATTAGAAATAAAGAGTCATGCCGAGTTTTATTATAAAAGTCATACCGAAAGTTTGTAACTAAAAGTCATGCTGAGATAATATAAACAGGTTGCAAAAAAAAATACAGTAAGTATTAACAATTTTTATTTATTTAGAAACTTTTTTTTTTTTTTTAAAAATAATAATAATAATTTACATACTAACAAATTATTAAAGACATATAATAAATATTTACATTATTAATTGTTCTAATTAATTTAAGAATTGAATTAACTCATTTTTGAATTAATTTAATGAGTAAATTAATTGATTAATTAATAACATAATCATTTATATTAATGTACAATAATAATTAGTAAAATAAATATTAATATACATGCTTAAAATAACTATATTAAAACAACAGATAATGCTTATAAATGCTTAATTTATCCAAAATTACTTATGCTTCAATTGAAACAATTATCTTCTAAGAATATTGATTTAATCTTAAGATAATTTTTCCAAAAATTCATAAGCTCTAGGATTTTATTAATTCAAGTCTCATAAACTCTTTAAATATTAACACTTAATATTTATGAGCTTAAATTAATTCCTAGCAACCAAAAATTAGCCATTATTTAACATCCCTAATTCACTAACCAGCTTTGAGAAAGTGGATTCATCAAGTGGTTTTGTGAAGATGTCGGCTAACTGTTCTTCTGTGGGTACAAAATGTAGCACCACAGTTCCATTCATGACATGCTCTCTGATAAAGTGATACCTTATGTCAATGTGCTTGGTTCGTGAATGTTGTACAGGATTGTTGGAAATAGCTATAGCACTTGTGTTGTCGCAGTAAATTGGAATTTTGTTCAACGCAAGTCCATAGTCATTTAGCTGATTCCTAATCCACAAGATCTGTGCACAACAGCTACCTGCCGCAATGTATTCTGCTTCGGCTGTCGAGGTAGATACTGAATGTTGTTTCTTGCTGTACCAGGAGATCAACCGTCGTCCTAGAAACTGACAGCTTCCAGAGGTACTTTTCCTGTCCATCCTGCACCCTGCATAGTCTGAATCTGTATAGCCTATTAGGTCAAAACCTGTATCCTTAGGGTACCAAATTCCAAGATCTGGTGTACCCTTTAGATATCTAAAAATTCGTTTAACAGCTATTAGATGAGATTCTCTTGGGTCAGATTGAAACCTTGCACATAAGCAAGTTGCGAACATTATGTCGGGTCTACTTGCAGTTAGATATAATAATGAGCCTATCATACCTCTGTAGCTTGTGATGTCAACTTTCTTACCAGTTTCATCTTTGTCAAGCTTTGTGGCTGTTGGCATTGGGGTTTTTGCCGGTGAAGAATCTTCTAGACTGTATTTTCTGAGAAGATCTCTTACGTACTTTGATTGGCAAATAAAAATCCCATCTTCCTTTTGCTTTACTTGCAATCCAAGGAAGAATGACAGCTCACCCATCATGCTCATCTCATATCGGCTCTGCATTAACTTAGCAAATCTCTTGCACAAGTTTTCGTTAGTAGAACCAAATATAATATCTTCAACATAAACTTGGACAAATATCATATCTTCATTATGTAATTTGTAAAAGAGAGTTTTATCTATGACACCTCTAGTGAAACCATTTTCAAGTAAAAACTCAGAGAGAGTGTCATACCATGTCCTCGGTGCTTGCTTGAGTCCATAGAGAGCTTTGAAAAGAAAGTACACAAAATCAGCAAACTCTGGATTTTCAAAGCCAGGGGGCTGTTCCACATAAACTTCCTCTTCTAGCTTTCCGTTCAGAAATGCACTCTTCACATCCATTTGATAGACTTTAAAATTGGAATGTGCTGCGAATGCCAGAAATATCCTGATGGCTTCAAGTCTTGCAACTGGTGCGTAGGTCTCGTCATAATCAATTCCCTCTTCCTGGGAGTAACCCTTTGCAACCAGTCTGGCCTTGTTCCTTGTAACAATGCCATCACCGTCTAACTTGTTCCTGTATACCCATTTTGTGCCAATAACAGATCTATCTTTAGGCCTGGGTACCAGTGTCCAGACTTCTTGTCTTTCGAACTGATTGAGTTCTTCTTGCATGGCAAGAACCCAATCTGGATCAATTAGTGCCTCTTCAATCTTCTTTGGTTCTTCTTGAGATAGAAAAACTGAAAATAAACATTCATTTGAAGTTGCACTTCTGGTTCTTACTCCAACATCTGGATCACCTATGATCAATTCAAAAGGATGATCTCTGCTCCATATCCTTTCCCTAGGTAGGTTTGATCTTGATGATTCGCCTCGAAATTCATTGTGATGTTGTGTTCTGCCAGTTGATCCTTCATCTCCCCCTGAGTTGCTGCCAGGATGACTTGTTGATCCACCACTGGTATTAGTAGAATCCCCAGTGTTGCCATTGTTTCCACCATTAATACCTGGATCATTACCATCATTGATGTCATTCTTTCCTGCTGCAACTTCAGGTTCTTCTTCATCCTCAGTATGTGAGTCTGGATAATTGTCGAATTTTAATGACTCAGAAGAATCTTCAGTTTGGATACTTGGGAGTTTAGTGTCATCAAAAGTTACATTGACACTTTCCTTCACTTGGTGCTGATCAATTATGTAAACCCTATATGCTCTTCTTGAATATCCGACAAAAATGGCTTCATGTGCCTTGGCCTCAAATTTGCCAATGCGTTCATCTCCATCTTTTAGCACAAAGCATTTGGCTCCAAATACATGAAAGTACTTGAGAGTTGGTTTCTTGCCAGCCATTAATTCATAGGGAATTTTCATATGATCTTTGTTGATCAGAGTTCGATTCTGAGTATAACAAGCTGTATTAACTGCTTCAGCCCAGAAGTAGATAGGTAACCTTGATTCACTTAGCATAGTCCTTGCAGCTTCAATCAGGGTTCGATTTTTCCTTTCTACAACTCCATTTTGTTGTGGAGTTCTTGGTGCTGAGTACTGCCTTGTTATCCCCTTGTCTGAGCAGAAGTTATTCAGAACTTCATTTTTGAATTCTGTTCCATTATCTGATCTGATTGCTCGGACAGGTAACTTTGAATCTAACTCAATCAGCTTTATATGATCAATCACCAAATGTGGAGTTTCATCTTTAGAATTCAAGAATAAAACCCATGTATACTTTGTGAAGTCATCCACAATTACTAAGGCGTATTTCTTCCTTGACATAGACAGAATATTTACTGGACCAAATAAATCCATGTGAAGGAGTTGAAGTGGTTCAGTGATGTTTGTAGTGTCTGTGCCTCTGTGAGTTGCTTTCTTTGACTTGCCTTTTTGACATGCCTCACACAATCCTTCTTGTGTAAATTCCATCGGAGGCAGTCCTCTCACCAAATCCCTCTTGACTAGAGAGTTCATTGTTTTGAAATTCAGGTGTGAGAGCTTCTTGTGCCATAGCCAACTTTCCTCTGTTGAAGCTTTTGAATAGAAACAGTTTGCTTCGGCTTCAGTTCCCGAGTTGAAATCAGCTACGTACAAGTTTCCTTTCCTTACTCCACGCAAGGCTAGTCTGTCTTCTTTAGAATGAGCTATTAAGCACTTCTCCTTGATAAAGTTTACTTTGTAACCTCTATCACAAAATTGACTGACGCTGAGTAGATTGTGCTTAAGTCCTTCCACCAAAGAGACATTTTCAATGATAACATTTCCTGTATTTAACTTGCCATATCCCATAGTCATTCCTTTGCTGTTATCTCCAAAGGTGACGATTGGGCCAGCTCTCTCAACCACGTCTGATAGCAGGGCTCTATCTCCGGTCATATGCCTTGACGATCCGCTGTCCAGGATCCATATAACTCGGTTTACCTGTTTAACTCCCTGCAATTATCAAACGGATTAATTTGTCTTCGGAGCCCAAAATTGATTGGGCCCGGCATACTTAAAAAATTGACCTTTGTCTGCTTTGACAACAGATCCTTTTCGAACAACATCCTTTTCTTCCTTGACTGTTCCTACCTTCCTATAAACAGTCTTAACAACTTTCTGTTTAGACTTAGGAATATATGATTCCTTCTTCTCAGGTGAAGGAGTCGCAGTCTTGGATTTAGCAAATTTACTATTGATGTGCTGTCTAGGTGTCATGTTATCTTTCTTAGCTATCATGCGTTTGAAGTAAGCAGTCATAGCATTAAAGGCACATAACATGCAATTCATTATACCACATGGTTTATGGAAAGCATCAATAGTAGGCATGTTATTCAATACAGTAGGGGGTTTAACAGATTCTACTTCAATTTTATCAGCATATTTGAAGTTTTCAGTAGAATGAAATTTATTGTTACTATTCCTACTGTTCACAAACGTGTTGGGTCTGTTCATTTTATTCTTTAAGTCTTTTGCACCTACACCAGGTCTGGGGGAATCAGAAGTTCCCACATCTTTCACTGGTGTTTCTAGTGCACATTTTTCTTTCTGGACATTAACTCCTTTTATGTCCTTAACCTGTTCTCCTCTCTTCTTCTCTTCCTCAAGATCTTCCAACTGCATTTCATATGCAATTAGTACAGAGCTCTCAAGGATGGGTTCAGCTATCGGTGTTATGAAGAGAGGTTTCGGTGTGTCTTTAACAACATGTGGGATACCCCTTTCTTCAGCACTTTTTCTAAAGGGGGTTATGTTGCTTGGTTTTCCTACAGATTTGTTATACTCGAAGCCTATTCCAACTTTACGATTTATTTCTTGTTGGTCAACTAGGTTCTTAACAATATATGAGGAATTCTTATAAGCAAGACACTTCTTCTTTTCTTCTTCTATCTGGTTTCTGAGATTAGTTTCTACTACAACATGACAACTGACTTTGCTGACTTGAACAGCTAAGTCTTCAGTCAACTTAATAGTCAACTTGTCATGATTTCTTTTTAACTGTTTAAAAACTTCAGTCTCATCAATTAACTCTTTGACTTTGAGTCTGAGTTTCTTAACTTTATCTCTTTCACCATCTAGTTCTTTACCTAGCAAAGCAAACATCTTAGGACACGAAGGATTTACCTCTATTCCTCTGTCACTGGTGGGAGACAGTGATCCCTCTGATGAAGCCATAAGAGCAAGATTTCCCAGCTCTTCCTCATCATCGTTATCTGAGTCATCCCAGCTTTTGCCTGCTGCTAGATAGGACTTTCCTTGATGCTTTTTCACTAGTGCATCATACTTCTCCTTGAGCTCTTCATAAGACTCTCTCTTCTTCCCTTGCTTAGGCTTCTTGCACTCAGTTGCAAAGTGGCCTAGCTCATTACAGTTGAAGCAACGAAACTTGCTTCTATCAACTAAGCCGGTCTTGTAGCCGCTTTTTGATACTGCTGTCGAAGAACCTCCTCTTTGGAATCTTCCAAAATTAGGCTTACTTCTAAATGAGGAGTTTCTTCGGAATCTCATGTTGCCAAACTTCCTGGCAACCATAGCTAGAGATTCATCTTCTAGCTGATCTAGTTCTTCCAGTGAGTAGAAATCACCATCTTCTTGTTTATCAGCAGTATGTCCAAGTTCTGGAACCACATACTCTGTTGAACTGTTAGAAGGTGCAACAGCCTTCACTTCTTCTTCCTCTGGTGCTTCTACCATTAATGCCTTGGAGGAACTCAGTACCTTACCTCTTCCATACATTTCTCTGGTTTGGATCTGTTCCAGCTCATAAGTTTTTAAAACTCCGTAGAGTCTTTCTAGGGTTACTTCTTTCATGTCCCTAGATTCCCGGATGGCTGCAATCCTGTGCTCCAGATGCTCTGGTAAGGTCAACAAAAACTTCCTGTTCACCTCTTGGTTCTGATAAAACTTTCCATTCATGTTTAGCTCGTTTATCAATTTGTTTAGTCTCTGAAACACCTCAGAGATACCCTCACCAGGGTTGGATCTAAACTGTTCATATTGGGTGGTCAGGATCTCCAGTCTATTCTCCTTAACTTCTTCAGTTCCCTCATTGATAATTTCAATTGTTTCCCAGATTTGTTTTGCATTCTTACAATTGACTACTTGGTTGTACATGATGTAGTCTAGGGATTCAATTAATATGAGCTTCAGATTATTATCAAGGGACACAGCTTCTGTTTCCTCATCTGTATAGTCTGCCGGACTTTTCGGAAACTGTCTGTGGGGAATTACGACCCCATCTACTGTATGTTCGAGAACAACTGATATAGGGAGCTCAACACCTTTAGCCATAATCAATGCATACTTAGGATTTGCAATCCCGATAAACAGTAGCATTTTTTGTTTCCACAAGTTGTAGTGTTCTCTGTCGAACTGTGGAATCTTGATGCTTGTAACTTTCTGGGTACTCATCTTTAATAAGATTAAAAATTAAGTGTTTCAAAAAATATTTTAATTTTTGACTGAAAACAATTTTTGATCAGAAATAATTTTTAGTGAAAAATTATTTCGAATAAAAAATTATTTTGAATTAAAAATAATTTTTGAGATCTGTATGAGTTGCGGAATTTTTGGTTTGGATCTGATATTTTCTATATCAACCAGCTCTGATGCCAATTGTTGGTCCCTGATATTGTAGAAGGGGGGGGTTGAATACAATATCTGATATTTATTCGCGGAATAATTGGATTAAAAATATTATTTTAATTACTCACGAAATATTAATTATAATGAAATACTGTTCAAGTGAAAGATATTATTTTAACTTGATTAGTATTACACAATTAATATTTTAGAAAAACTGTTATATAATTGATATAAAGTCTAGAACGAATTCGACATGAAATGTTCGTGTTTAAACAATTATATTCAAACTCAGCACAGAAATCTGTGAATATTACAATGCAGATAAATTACTGAATTTGATCTGATTTTTCTAACTCTTCACAAGTTGAACAACAAACAAATGAAGCAATCATCTCATATTTATAGAGATTAGAAAAGGCTGGTATGACCTTTTCTAGTAAGACTTAATTTCAAGAAAATAAGTCTGTATGACTTATTTTAACACTTGTATGACTTTTAAAAGACTGGGCATGACTTATTTCTGGTCGGTATGACCTTTTAAAACTCGGTATGACTTATCAAAAGTTCGGTATGACCTTTTGAAAGTCATATCCAGATTTTATTTAATTAAATAAATCGGTATGACTTATTTTAATTAAACAAAATCAACTCAGCATGACCTTTTAATCAAATCTGCTCGGTATGACTTAATCAAACTGCTTCGGTATGACTTATTTAAATAGGTCGGTATGACTTATTTAAACAGGCTCGGTATGACTTATATATATATATATATATATATATAAAGAAATTCGGTATGACTTATTGAAAGTCATACTAACTGATTATATATATATATATATAAGTCATTTTGATCCATTTCTTTTATAGTAAATTAATTCTACTTAATTTAATTAGTTAATTTATAAATTAAATTAATTTCAACTTGAATTAATTTAATTAGATAAATTAAATAATTAATTAACAATTGATAGTAGAATTAAAATATTATCTTTAGTCGCAGCCGTGCTGATAGTCTTGAAATCTTCCTGTCTTTTCTTCGACTTCTGATCTTGAAACCTCTTGAATTAAATAAAGAATAAATATTATATTAGTTGACACACAAATGTACTGTCTGGTTCATTTGTGTCATCCCAATAAATATTCTCCATTTAAATAACATTTAACTAGAGGCCTTCTGTCATTAATTCTTCTTCACTGTTTGCATTCTTCTTCTGGAATCTGCTTGTAGTAACCACTTGAAATCTTCTATATCTTCTGTCTTCTATAGAAGTACTACCACATTATTAATTTCACTGACGCTTGAACATAGAAATGAACTTCATCCAGTGTTGAGTAGCAATCCTATAAAATATCTCTGATACTTGGATCCTTTGTGATTAGTTGACTGTCTTCGTCTTGATTCCTGTTTGGTGTTTAGTATTTACTTCTCTTTATTAGTTAGAGTTGAGTTGCCATCTAATTATTACAAATAGGCCTAGTCATATGCCTTTCAATATCTTTTGAAGAACTAATCCGAATCATTTGAAAAGTTCAAAGACTATAAAGATGAAGTAGAAAATATCAAAGAAAAGTTTTTTTTTATAGGAGAGATCACACCTTGTTGGACATGGTGCGATCAATGTTGAGTCAATGAATCTTCCAATTAGTTTCTGGGGTTGCACCCTGGAAACGGCTCCACATACACTTAACTGTGTTCCTACTAAATTGGTTCAAAAGACTCCTTATGAGATATGGACTGAGCAACGTCACAGCATGTCATTTATAAAATTTTGGGGATGTGAAGCGTTTGTGAAACGTCTAATCTCTGACAAGCTAGGACCAAAATCAGACAAATGTAATTTTGTGGAATACCCAACTGAAACAAGGGGTTATTCTTTCTATAATCCTTCCGAGAACAAAGTGTTTGTTGCTCGAACTGCTGAGAGACAGTGGGAGGATAATAGATCTCAATGAGGTTTGAGACCCACATGATAACGTTCAACCAGTGGAGGAACCTGAGTAGAATGTACAAGAAAAATAATACTGCTCAAGAAACACAGGTGTTCGTAGGTTTAGTAGGATTCGCCATGAGCCCGAGAGATAATATGGATTTCTCTTGACTCAAGATGGTGATGTGATGCTTGTGGATGAAGATGAGCCTCTCACCTACCTAGATACTATAAACACTCCAGATTCTAAGAGATGGCTGGATGCCATTAAATCTGAGATGGAATCTATGTATACTAATCAAGTATGGACTTTGGTTGATCCACCTGAAGGGGTAAAACCTATAGGGTGCAAGTGGGTTTTCAAGAAGAAGACTGACATGGATGCTAATGTACAGACCTATAAGGCACGATTGGTGGCAAAAGGTTCTAGAAAATTAATGGTATTGACTATGATGAGACCTTTTCACCAGTTGTTATGGTCATGTCCATCAGGATTTTGCTTGCTATAGCTGCTTACTATGACTATAAAATCTGGCAAATGGATGTCAAAACCGCTTTCTTAAATGAAAGCCTTGAAGAAGATATGGATGTGTACATGACACACCCTAAGGGTTTTGTTGATCTAAAGGATGCTGGAAATGTATGTAAGTTGCGTCGATCCATTTATGGATTAAAGCAGGCCTCGAGGAGATGGAACATTTGTTTTCATGAAACAGTCAAAAAGAGTTTGACTTTATTCAGAATGAAGATGAAACTTGTGTTTACAAGAAGTTTAGTGGTAGCCATGTGGCATTCCTAGTATTATATGTTGATGATATATTACTAATAGGGAATGACATTCCTTCTCTACAGACTGTGAAGACTTGGTTGAGAAATAATTACTCAATGAAAGACTTAGGCAATGTGACATATATATTAGGGATCGAGATCTATAGAGATAGATCAAGGTGATTGATCGGCCTAATTTAGAGTACATACATTGACAAAGTTTTGCATCGATTTCAAATGCAAAGAGACTAAAATGGATATGTCCCAATGTCTCATGGGATAGTGATCTCAAAATAAAATTTGTCCTAAATCATTGGATGATAGGGACTGCATGAGTAAAATTCCATATGCGTCAGCAATTGGTTTTATAATGTATGCAATGATATGTACTTGTCCTGATGTCTCGTATGCTTTAACCATGATGAGTAGATACCGATCTAATCCAGGTGAAGGTCACTGGACGACAGTCAAGAATATTCTTAAGTACTTAAAGAGGACTAAAGATTCATTCTTGTTATATGGAGGAGATGTGAAGCTAGTTGTAAGAGGTTTCAGTGATACTGGTTTCTAGACAGATAACGATAATTTAATGTTTCTGTCTGGCTTTGTGTTTTATTGAGATGTTGTATGCTGGAATGGTTCACAGCAAAGACAATTGTTGATTTTACAATAGAACCTGAGTATATTGATGCTTGTGAAGCAGCCAAGGAGGCTGTTTGGGCATGTACTTAGGAGATATCACCAAATTAATGAGATTAATGATCAAGGAGATATACATATATGTAAAGTGTATACTAATAATAATATTGCAGACACACTGACTAAGGCTTTGTCGCAGCAGAAGCACGAAAGTCACACTAGTTCCATGAGTATTGGATACTTGGGTAATTGGCTCTAGTGCAAGTGGGAGATTGTTAGTAATTGTGCTCTAGAGACAATACTTTTTATATTTTAAGGAAAATATTTATTATTAAGGATTATGTTTTATTGATTATTATTTATTTATTATGTTTTATTTACTGCGTAATAAATTGAAAGCATAATAAATGTCCTTGGAATTTTGATACGTATTATATATCTTTAAGTATGTGACTTAAAAATGAGATTATATGAATAGTATCTTATTCCTAAAATTTCCTAGTCGAGTATTATTATTTAAGGACAATAATAATGCACAAAGACTAGTATGTTTCTTGACAGATGACCACATCTCATTGGTCATAGGTATGAGGATACTAAAGTCAAGAACATAAGTGCATGTATCAATGCATGGCACTGGAATGACCCGCCGTGAGATTCTACATGTTAAGTAAGTGTCATAAGTAATTCTCACTGTGATAATGGTGTAATGATCCTTAGACCTGAAATCATTATATTTCTATACGAGAATTAATATACTTTGATTACATTAAAAGTTACCTTTGACCGGGTGATGATAAAAGTGGACATTGGGTATATTATGAATCGTATGAGAAATATGAATGATCTAGATGGGATTTAATCCTCCTAATTTTAGGAGTGATATTATTGGCCTCTTGTTTGAGTGAGACTATGAAATGCACGGCCGTGCTCAAATGTTGATTTGATTTTAATAGTCTACTCATCGATCAAGAAAATAAAGATTAAATTATGAAAAGGATGACACGAGACATGCCTTGAGTTTAATCTATAATATCAAGATTAAAGGGATTATATTACATGGAACATTATTCACGAAAGGCTTAATCGAATCACCGATTTATTATTATTACTTGGGTAGCAATGATGTATTACTAGATGCCGCTCATTGTTTACAATTTTAATTAGATATTAAAATTGTTGCCAACGTAATAATAACCTACAGGGTCACACACAAAGAACGCTTGAAGGAGAAATAATTTAAATTATGAATTTAAATTAAATAAGTAATTTATTTTATTTATGATATTAATTAAGTATGACTTAATTAATTATATAAATAGAATAAATGAATTACTTAAACTAATTCCAAAATTAATAATTAATTAATTAAGTGAGACTTAATTAAATAATTTAGAATTTTGGATTAGTATTAATTATAATTGGATTATAATTAGAAAACTTATTCCTCTCTCTATATAATCTCTTTATGGGCTGATTTAATAAGATAGAGATTTTATAAAAACCCTAGCCGCTCTGAGAGAGGAGGAAGATAGAGAGAGAAGAAGTTTGCGGGTGCTAGTACACATCAATCCTTCATGAAAAGTGTTCGTGTGGATACCGTAGAGCGTAGATCGCGAGAGCGGGATACGTGGTGATTAAACAAGCTTTGGACCTCCATTAATCTTCCATTAATGAACTGTTAAAGCTTCTAAAGGTATTTATTCTTTATCTCCGAATTAAATCTTTTGTTTTCGCATGGATCCTGCGGAGGGTTTCGCTATTTTGATTTATTTTTAACGTTTATTCCGCTGCGTTTGTGTCACGAAACCCTTCAAAAGCACAACAGGACAATGCCAGTTTCTTGGCAACAGATTAATTTCTTGGTTTAGCAAGAAACAACAGACTGTATCAACCTCAACAGCTGAGGCTGAATACATTGCAGCTGGAAGTTGTTGTGCTCAAATCCTGTGGATGAGAAATCAATTACTTGATTATGGACTAACATTCTCAAATATTCCTATGTATTGTGATAATACTAGTGCTATTAAAATTGCAGAGAATCCAGTCCAACACTCCAGAACAAAGCACATTGATGTCAGGTATCACTTTATTAGAGAACATGTTGAAAATGGTACTGTGACACTTCACTATGTTCCAACTGACAGACAGATTGCAGACATTTTAACAAAACCACTTGATGAGTCTACATTTCTCAGACTGGTAGGTGAATTAGGCATGTTAAATATATAAGTGATCAAAAATTACAAGAAGCAAGGTATGTACTTTAATTAT
Organism: Oenanthe sinensis; assembly: GCA_028671895.1. Classification (NCBI taxonomy): domain Eukaryota; kingdom Viridiplantae; phylum Streptophyta; class Magnoliopsida; order Apiales; family Apiaceae; genus Oenanthe; species Oenanthe sinensis. The sequence continues at coordinate 19,756,960 of CM053807.1, forward strand.
AGTCCCTGTCTTAACACACTGTGATTAATTGTTAGTGCAACATTTTGTTTGGTATTTTACCTTGACAGAGTCTAGACTCTGACGAGTCTGTACACTCTGAAAGTCAGTAGACTCTGAGAAAATTATTGCCTAGACTCTGAAACGGTTAAAATTCGCGCCTGCAGACTCTGATTGCATTTAAAATGTTCAAATGACTTGAAATAGGCGGTAACAGTTATTTTTTTGACCGGATACAGGCTGTAGACTCGTGTGTATTGTATGCAACTTGAACAAAATAGAATTTTTCATACAATTTACTCACTTGTTTATTGCAATTGATTTTTAAGGCAAAAATATTCACAGAGCTTTTTACGAACCCTAGCTAAATTCTTCAAGCTTCTCAATCACTTTCAACTCAACAACTTTAATGGCTGCCGTTTCTACTGTCATGAGAGGACCCAAGGCGATTGCGTTCACATTTGGGGATTTCGAGTTCATGACCACAAATCATGTTGCTGCTCTTGGAGATAGGAAAGGGGTAGACGCTGACTACTACCCTGTGATGGATTTCTTGGAACAATCCGAGCTACACTACATTCTCAAGGCTTCTGCAGAGCCAGACTCTGAAATCAAGAAAACACCTGAACCAGAGTCTAATGTTGAGTCAGAGTCTAGACTGCCTTTAGACTCTGATCATGACACATTTTGGGAAGGAATGCCATTGGATGCAGCCTCATGCCTAATTGATGAGATCATTACTCCAAGTGATGAGGCACTGCTATTCTTATATCCTTTGGTGGAATCAGTTGAAGATCCAGAGCAATATCAGACTAAATCTCAAGTCTTGGATTTTCTTTCAACCTATGAAGCCCTAATGAAGAGAATGGAACAGGAGCTACAAATGTCTGCACAGGATGTGGTCAAAAATCTCTACAGCTACCTATTCAACTCTTCATTCCAAGTACAAGCAGCTGGGCTCATAGAAGGCAGAACTAATGAAGTTCTCAAAGCACTAGGTGTGCCAGACTCTGAACAGCAAATTACAAAGAAGCCTAAAAAGCTTAAGGTCCACAAAAGGAGAGCATCAGAGTTTGTTGCTGAGTTGGAAACTGAGATTGAGCAACCAGTTTTTAACTATGAAGCAATTTGGGATAATGGAGTTACCTACAGGACAGCCATTCAATGGATCTCTCAAATTCAACCTCTGTCAAGACAGGTGGCTGACTATCTTGTCCATAATATAGGTACAATTGCCAACAAATACATCTATCCAACCTACCAAAGTAGACTGGATCAATTCAAGGGCACTTATTTTCAAAGAGTAAGAAGAGAACTGCAGGACCTCTTTAATCTCACAGATGCCCAGGCAATCAATGCAATCCATCTCAGGGCCTTTCATCACAAGTTGGATGCATTTATTCTTGAAGAACAACAGGAGGTAGCAGGTGGTGCAAGGCAGTTGGAGGATGGGACTAGTGCGCCAGTGGTGACTAGTGATAAAGATGCTCAGTCTGCCTTACCCACACAAGAACCACCTAGTCAGAGGTTGGGTGATAGTGGGGCAGGAGAGTATGCTGTTGGGCCCTCCTTGACAACTCATCAAAGAGCTGATGAGAACCCCAGTGATATGGGAGGACAGACTCTGATGGATGCTCATGAAGTGATTTCCCAATCTATTCTATCAGAGTCTATCCACCTTGAGGGGGAGTCTCATGCACCAACAGTCAAAGATGGTGACACTCAGACTCTGGCTTCTAATGAAGTCATGCTGAAGCAGTCAGAGTCTAGAGTAAACCCTGAGACTGGAATACTGGAGCCAACAGACTCTGAAAAGAGAGAAGATGCTAGTAAGGGTTCAGAATCTGTTGATGCTCACCCCTTGGTGGAAACCCCTAGCCTTCAAACATTTGAAGGGGTTTCCCTCCATCAAGGTGGTTCAGGTATTGAAGCACCATTTTTATCTCTCAACCCCTCTTCTGTAGGTTTACTGAGTGCACCCTCCAAATTGAGTGACAAAATTTATGAGAGGCTGGCACTGAACCAGGCAAAAGGAGAGGTAGATAAGGCTGTAGAGAGCCTGAGTGAGATTGAGAAAGTGGGTGCCCAACCCCACTGTGAGCATGAGAGATTAGGGTATCCTGAACCTAGCTTTACTTATTGGGATCAAGATTTTCCAAAGACTTGGTCCAATGAGTTAGAGCAGGGGATGGATGACAATTCACTATGTCTGATTGTGCAGATTGGCAAACAGGAGGAGGCTCTTGCTGCTCAGAAATCATTTACACAGAGACCCCAACTTCACCTGGTGGATTCTCTAGCAAGGAGAGCTGATAGAGTCATGGAGGCTTTGGTGGATAACCCTGTCATTTTCACTGAGGCTGCAACATTGAAGTCAGACGAACCTCTTTTAATAATGCCTATAAGGGCTAGACTTCCAGAGTCTACAGTCTCTGATCACTCTCAGGAGGAGTCAGGGTCTATAGTTCCGTTTGCAGTTTCGGAGTCTACACCACCACCAGAGTCTACACCTCCATTCACAAAGCTAGAGTCTGTTGCTGAGGAATGCACTTCTGCAGATGATGATCTTGTTACTCCTTCTTTTATCTATTTTGATCAGGTGTTTCCTCAGTCTTGGGAGTCTGCACAGCAAAGAGGCATCAATGATAAAGATTCTTTTAAGTGTATTTTGGATATTCATCTTTCTGAGAGACTTAAGGCTTTTCAGAAAAAATCTTTTCAACAAGAACATGGTTACTATCCTGGTGAAGAAGATCAAGTCTTAGATGGAGCTGTTAAAGCTAAGCTGCCTGATGTTGCTGCTCAATTATCCAGTGTGGTCCAGGACATTTCTCATATTAAAACAAAGCTCACTGGTGTTGATAATACAACTTCTCTGCTCAATACAAGATTTAACAGAATTCACTCTCTTCAATTATCCAAAGAGGTCGCTTTTAAAGATGCTCTAGCTGCTATCACTACCACTCAAGCCTCTCTTCAAACTACAGTTTCTGATTTAACCACTAAGGTTGATTCAGTTATTGCAGCCCAGGCAAATATCTCCACTGTTCTTGAGCAGATTCTTTTGGTTGTCACCAGTAATGATAATGTCAAAAAGGGGGAGAAGGTGAAGCAAGGTGAGTCCTCCAGGAGACATAAGGATGAGGGATGCAAGAATAAATCAAGGGGAGTTAAAAGGAGGAGAGATGGTGATGATGGAGATAGTTCTCATGGTTCTAAGGGTCCTGATGGTGTGCAACAAAAGAAATCTGGAGTAGCAAGAATAAATCAAGGGGTCCTGATGATGGATGAGGGATGCAAGAATAAATCAAGGGGAGTTAAAAGGAGGAGATATGGTGATGATGGAGATAGTTCTCATGGTTCTAAGGGTCCTGATGGTGTGCAACAAAAGCAATCTGGAGTAGAAAGAACTCAAACATATCAGTCAGGGACTAGACATGGGAAATCAGAGTCTAAGTCAGACTCTGATAAGCAAAGAAAGAAGTCAGACTCTGATCAAACTCAAGAACCTTCATACTGGAAGTGCAGTCAATCAAATCTGCAACTTAGAGCTAAAAAGAAGATAAGTCTTGGAGGATTTGAAGAATCTGACATTGACAGAACATCTACTCTAACCAGGGATCCTCAATCCTTGACAGATAGGCAGTTTGAGAAGATCACTCAGAAGCACTTAAATAAAGTGGTGTCTGCTCAAATTGTGTATAATGTTTTTGAAACGAAGATACAAGGAGGTCAGGGAGGTACAGAAAAGGTGAAGAATGAGATGCTGGTTTACTTCTTAGAAGGTGGAAGTGTAAGATGGATTAGTCAGTCAAATTTTATCTTTTTCAAACAGACTGAGGAACTACAGTATATTAGATTCCTACTTCAAATTGCTTATGAAGTTAACAAGAGCAAAGAAGCTGTCACACACAAATGGTTCAAGGAGATTGATAGGAAGCTGATTTTGCACAGACAGGCAAATCGACAAATGGGCAAATTTTCTTTAAAATATGTTGATACTGAGGGAAATGATCAAGTCATGCCATTGGAAGAAAAACAGATTAAATTTCAAGAAGGTGTGGGTCATTACTTTGGGTTTCAGCCTATGAATGGGAAAGTTAGTGTTCTGATGTTGAAGGACTTAAAAGATCAAGAAAGCAGTGCAAATGATCTGAGAGCAGCTTACTGTCAAATCAAATGTTCAAATGAAGAAATGAAGAAATTAAAGAAGTTTGTTGGTGAAGCTCTTGCAATTGTGGAATAAAATATGCTAAACTCATTTTTGAAGAACAATCCAGCCTTTGAGAAGATTAAATGAAAAGTTTTTTTTTTAATTCTTTTATACTGTTCTAGATTATTAGTTTTATTCTTTAGTTTTGACATCATCAAACCTTGATTTATGCTTACATTTTATAAAGCATAAATAGGGGGAGATTGTTAGGAATATATTCATTTTGATGATGTACAAAATACTAGAACAGGGTCTAGCTCAGTTTATCTGTAATAAGTCTTTCTAGTCTCTGAAATGTATAATCAGAGTCTAGATGGTCAACATTCATATTACTTGTACTTAGAAGAATTTCTGTAGAAAGTGAAACCAGAGTCTGCATGAAGATCAGAGTCTGGAAGGTGATCAGAGTCTATAGACTATCAGAGTCTATGATCTATCAGAGTCTACATGTGATCAGAGTCTGAAGATCATCAGAGTCTGAAGGTTTCAGAGTCTATACAGTTGAGGTTAAATTTGGAAGAAGATCACAGGAATGGAAAGTCTTCGAAGATCAAGATAAATATATTGCAGATATGCTATGGGAAAGAAAGAGAATTCTATAAGGAAACTGTCAACTAATAATTAGGAATTCTATTCCTATTGTAATTTATCTTTCTGTTATTAGTTGATAGGCAGCTCTCTATATAAACTCTATGTAACCTAATTGTAAAGGTGTGGAAGTCGAAGCATAATTATCTGAGTGAAATTCTGTGAGAGCATAGAGAGAGTTGCTGTGATAAACACAGAGAAGCTGCTAGGGTTTGTGTACACCCTAGGAGAGTTTTGTATTCACAAATCAATAATACAAAACAGTACTTATTCATATTTTTGTGTTTGAGTTTGTTCTTAATTTGATTTTAAATTGGGCAGAAAAGACATACAAGTATTCAACCCCCCCCTTCTACTTGTACGACTGGGAAAACATTACCGATATATTTATGGGCTAAGACAGTCAATACAACATGTTTCACTCAAAACTGTACTTTAAGTAATATGCATGGAAAGACTCCCTATGAGATGGTAAAGGACAAGAAGCTAAGTGTGAAACACTTTCACATATTTGGATGCAAGTGCTTTGTACTGAAAGTTCATCCTGAAAATCTAAGCAAATTTGAAGCCAAGGCTGATGAAGCAATTTTTCTTGGATATGCATCAAACACAAAGGCATTCAGAGTGTTTAATCTTAGAACCAGAATTGTTATGGAATTTATTCATGTTGGATTTGATGCTAAAAAGTTTACAGGATTGCAGAATGAGTCAGAGTCTACAACACTGGAATTTGAAAATCTAAAAAGTTCTGAGATATATGAGAATGATGAGGATGAAGAGTGTCAAATAACTCCGGTGAAAGTCATATGACTAGTCTTATTTGTAATAAGTAGATGACAACTCAACTTAGATAAGAAAGAGAAGTAAATAATAAATATTGAATATAGAGGAAGAACAAACAGAAGCCAAAACAGGACAAGACAAGACAAAAAGACCACTACAGTCATCCGTGAACAAAAAGAATCAACATTGTAGTTAGTCATCCGTGAACCAGACCAGTGCACCGGGTGTCAACAATATCAGTGAAGATTCATCATCAAAAAGTTCAAGTGGTTAAAAAGGTTATTGTTGAAGAACAAAAGAGTTTTATCTACATCAACAATAGTCAAGACTTTATTTTAATTCTTTATTAATTAATTAAATTAATTAGTTAATTTAATTAGTAAATTTTCTTGAATTAATTAAAGGATTAATTAATTTAGAATTATTTTAAAATGAAAAATACAGAAGCTGGAACCTCAAAGGATACAAGTTTGTTTGGAATGCAGTGTACAAGAGTCAAAATCCAAGACTGAATATTTGACTGGGTACATGCAGTGGTGAAAAAAAGTATTTTCTAGTTTAAAGAGTCAGATTATTTCAGTAACAAAGGTACTTCTAACTGCAACTGTAGATACAGCTAAACATGCCTAACAGTACTGACTTGAAGATAAGACAGAAAAAGAATTGACACGGAAGAATTGCAGAGTCATATATTCTTAAAAGTGGAACCCCGGTTAGAATTGATTTATCATTTCCAAGTCAAAAGGAGTTCGGTTCCAGACGATTAGGACACCGCAACTTAGAGCGTAATGATTTATTTTAATTAATAAATATTTTATTTATTTAGTAAATCATATTTATAAATATTTATATATTATTAGATATTTATTTTTATAATTTCTGAATTAAATTTATTATTTTTAATCAAAGATTATAAGTTGTGCGGGTCGAAATGCATTTCTATGGAACCTGTCTATAATAAGACGAAATAGGCCCTTACTTTTTCAATTTGAAAGGGGTAGGTATTTTATGTTGTTAAAGAAACCAATAGAAGCCTGCCACGTGTCCAATCAAGTGGAAAAGAAATGAAAAGCATGCTGATGCAAAAAAGTCATACCGAGAAAATTCAAAGGTCATACCGGTTGAAGGAAATGTCATACCGAGCTTTTGGACAAAAAATCATATCGAGATGTTTTTTATTTAATTAAAAAGTCATACTAATTTTTTAATTAATAAAAAAAAAGTCATACCGAATTCAGTTGGACAAAAGGTCATACCGAGATGTTTTTTTATTTAATTAAAAAGTAATACCGATTTTTTAATTAATAAAAAAAGTCATACCGATTTTTAGAAGTCATACCTAGCCTTTTGAATAGTCATAGAAGTGTTAAAAATGTCATACAGACTTAAATAAAGTATGTAAAATGTTCTGTTCTAGAAAGTCATATCAACTTTTCAACCTCTATAAATATGAGGCTTTAGTTTCATAATTTGGTAAGTAGAAAACTTTCAAATTCAGTAATTTGTCTGCAAAGTTATATTCACAGACTTTCTGTGCTGGTTTGAATTCTTAATTCCTTAAGTAGAACAATTCATGTCAAATTTGTTCTAAGGAATTAAGATTTATTCTACCGAATGCTGTAACACCCGTTCAAGTTTAATATACGTATTTAACTTGAATCTTGTTTACTTACTTGCTAATTTTCTATATTTTAAATGTTATATCATAAAAATAGAAAGCTAGTAAGTCAGCCTCCCAAAAACTACAAGGACTCCAACCCTCAGCTAAAATAATAATTTAATTCCGCAAATTCGGAAAAGAATTTATATTGTTGTTAGTATCGCATGAAGGGTTTCGAGGCACAAACGCAGCGGAATAAATCAAAATAGCGAAACCCTCCGCAGGATCCATGTGAAAATAAAAGATTTAATTCGGAGATAAAAAATAAATACCTTTAGAAGCTTTAACAGTTCATTGATGGAAGATTAATGGAGGTCCAAAGCTTGTTTAATCACCATGTATCCCGCTCTCGCGATCTACGCTCTACGGTATCCACACAAACACTTTTCATGAAGGATTGATGTGTACTAGCACCCGAAAACTACTTCTCTCTCTCTATCTTCCTCTTTTCTTAAAACGGCTAGGGTTTTAGTAAAATATGTCTCTCTTATTAAATCAGCCCATAAAGAGATTATATAGTGAGAGAAATAAATTTTCTAATTATAATCCAATTATAATTAATACTAATCAAAAATTCTAAATTATTTAAGTAAGTCTCACTTAATTAATTAATTATTAATTTTGGAATTAGTTTAAATAATTCATTTATTCTATTTATATAATTAATTAAGTCATACTTAATTAATATCATAAATAAAATAAATTACTTATTTAATTTAAATTCACAATTTAAATTATTTCTCCTTCAAGCGTTCTTTGTGTGTGACCCTGTAGGTTATTATTAAGTTGGCAACAATTTTAATATCTAATTAAAATTGTAAACAATGAGCGGCATCTAGAAATACATCATTGCTACCCAAGTAATAATAATAAATCGGTGATTCGATTAAGCCTTTCTTGAATAATATTCCATGTAATATAATCCCTTTAATCTTGATATTATAGATTAAACTCAAGGCATGTCTTGTGTCATCCTCTTCATAATTTAATCTTTATTTTCTTGATCGATGAGTAGACTATTAAAATCAAATCGATATTTGAGCACGGCCGTGCATTTCTTAGTCCCACTCAAACAAGAGGCCAATAATATCACTTCTAAAATTAGGAGGATTAAATCCCATCTAGATCATTCATATTTCTCATACGATTCATAATATACTCAATGTCCACTTTTATCATCACCCGGTCAAAGGTAACTTTTAATGTAATCAAAGTATATTAATTCTCGTATAGAAATATAATGATTTCAGGTCTAAGGATCATTACACCATTATCACAGTGAGAATTACTTATGACACTTATTTAACATGTAGAATTTCACGGCGGGTCATTCCAGTGCCATGCATTGAGACATGTACTTATGTTCTTGACTTTTGTATCACCATACCTATGACCTATGAGATGTGGTCATCTGTCAAGAAACATACTAGTCTTTGTACATTATTATTGTCCTTAAATAATAATACTCGACTAGGGAATTTTAGGAATAAGATACTATTCATATAATCTCATTTTTAAGTCACATACTTAAAGATATATAATACGTATCAAAATTCCATGGACATTTATTATGCTTTCAATTTATAACGCAGTAAATAAAACATAATAAATAAATAATAATCAATAAAATATAATCCTTAATAATAAATATTTTCTTTAAAATATAAAAAGTATTGTCTCTAGAGCACAATTACTAACATCGCATTCAACCCCCATTCTATGATACTTCCGGGACCCAACAATTGGCATCAGAGCAAGCTGATTGATATACAAATCAAGATCCGCAGTCGAGTGAAGCTCAGGGTACCGAAGCTGTTTGAACTATGAATGTCTAGAGGCCTTGTTAAATAAATTTAGATAAATTTATTTTATAAATTTTATTCAAAATAAATTTATTTATGAATTTAATTTAAATGAGTTTATTATTTAAACTTGAAAAAGTTTATTTTAAAAACTTAATTTAAATAAGTTTATTTTATAAATATAAATTAAATAAATTTATTTCTTAAATTTAAATAGATTTATTTTTATAATTTAAATTTTTTTAGATAATTTTATTTTATAAATTTAAATTTAGATAAATTTATGTTATAAATTTTATTAAAAATAAATTTATTTTATGAATTTAATTTAAATGAGTTTATTATTTAAACTTGAAAAACTTTATTTTATAAACTTAATTTAAATAATTTTATTTTATAAATTTAAATTAAATAAATTTATTCTTTAAATTTAAATATATTTACTTTTATAATTTAAATTTATTTAGATAATTTTATTTTATAAATTTAAATTTAGATAAATTTATTTTATAAATTTTATTTAAAATAAATTTATTTTATGAATTTCATTTAAATGAGTTTATTATTTAAACTTGAATTTTTTTATTTTATAAACTTAATTTAAATAAGTTTATTTTATAAATTTAAATTAAATAAATTTATTATCTAAATTTAAATAGATTTACTTTTATTATCTCAATTTATTTAAATAAATTTATTTTATTAATTTAAATTTAGATAAATTTATTTTATAAATTTTATTTAAATAATTTTATTTTATAAATTTAATTTAAATTAGTTTATTATTTAAACTTGAAAAGGTTTATTTTATAAACTTAATTTAAATAAATTTATTTTATAAATTTAATTTAAGTAAATTTATTATTTAAATTTATATTGATTTAATTTATAATCTAAAGTTATTAAAAATCTTGGTCCATTTTTCCAAAATGGTTTGTAGTTGGAAAATTCTTCGTTTTGGCTCAGAATTAATTCGCAGAGCATATGACCCGGTTTCAAGGGAAGTGGTCATTTCATATTAGTAGGTTTATTCCGAAGCGTTTGGGATTTATTGTGGATGTTACGATTATTTATATTATAGTTCCACAATTTGCTTAAATGTTAAGAAATGATAGATTTATTAGTAGGGATCTCTGCTGAATTTTTTTTCTGACTCTACTGATCATTCTAGTTTTTGTACAATTGTATAAAATGGATTTAAGAATCGTTAGAGGTCAAAACTGAAGAAACATATGAGGCTAAAAGTAGCAAGACAAGATCAGAGCTGTGCTACAATATTCAAGAAGCCTGAACAAGCAAATGATGACAGAGACTGTGTTGAGTTAAAAGCAGGAATGTCAAGCATTAATTACAGCAAGGGAAAGCATTTATTGGTGAAGTTAAATGCAAAGTTGATTCTATCAGTGACAGTGATGAACCACATGGATATCTGGCAACAATGACCAACACTGGAGATGAATCACTACGCACTTCAAAGGTATGCATTCTAACTAGTATACCTTTATCTAATTCAGAATTAAATGAGTATTATGTTTTGAAATGTATTATATTCATGTCAGCATGTTAGCATCTTATGACTTAAATGTTTAATTGATTGCTATGAATAAGATATTGCATGCTAGGACTTATGAGTTAAATTTAGTACATTTCTTACATAATTTTCAATACAAAAAAATGAATATCTAGAATTAGATAAGTTGTTCTAGAGGGTTAGGTGTATCCCTGAACATTTGCTGGAACTGGATTTAAATCTTTTGTGATTTAATACCTCTGCTAATGTTGTGAAAATTGCTAATAGACAAATAAGTCATATATCATATATTTTATATTTGTTCTTATTGTGATAAATGACTTGAGAAGTGTATGTGGAATTTGATATTGCTCGTAATGTCTTATTCAAATATTCTGCATATTCTTGAAATTGTTTATGTGCTTATTTTCATATGAATTGCTTACACTCACATAGTTGCACTTAAATGTCATATCATAACATGTATTGTTTGTTTAGAAGTAGAAGATTAAAAGATGGTAGAATTATCTAAGTAGTCAGTAAAATTTGTAGATTCGAAGCTTAATCTAAAACTGACTTAGGTAATTAGAGATAATTAAAATGTTAGACAACAACAGAAATGTATTAGAACGAATTAGTAATTAAATTGTTAGTTCGTCTATTCCATGTGCTTTTAGAAAATTATTGAATATTTGTAAATCTTCTTGACACCTATCACATTTGTGTAGAATGGTTAAAGTAGATAGTACTGAATTTTCTAATATGCATAACATTCCTAAAATGCATAATTCTTATCTATAATGCGTTAAAGCTAAATGTTACCTTGTGTTCTTATTTTCATTCTTGTTTGTTTAAAGTTGAAAATGCATATCTTAGGACTTGCATAATCTTAGGCAAAATATCTCTAAGAATCACAATAGGGTAAAGACTGCTAGTCCACCTTAAGATAAGTTAGAATCACTAATCTCATAGCCTTAAGACTAAACTATCAAGGCTGTTATGAATGAGAAGTGATCAGTCAAAGATAAGTTTGTGTATGTTAAGGTTGAAGATGTTGTTACCACTATTGAAAGTAATATCTCTAACCCATCTGGACTCGATTGAAGTTGAGTACCAAGAAACTTAATCATTTGTGATTGCAGAGTATGAAACAAAAGTCAAAAGTTATGTGATTTCATGACATTTATTGTCCGAGGCATATTACTAGCATTGAAGCTCTATTATTACAGTTGATTGAGAAAGCCTACCCAACGATAACCTTTGGAGATGATAGTAAAGGATGTACAAAGGACATGGCTATCATGATTTTGGAATTGTCATCACAGGAAATATCTTTCTCGTTGACGGACTTAGGCACTATCTATAGGGCACTAGGGAATTCTTTTTCAAAGGTTTTCTGGAAAAGCATTGAAAAGGAAAAGTGTTTAATTTCGAGCAAGAAAGATGGAAGATCACTCAACTAAGAGTGAATTGGTGATGTTCATGCATTCAACAGATAATATATCACATATGGTAATTGATCACTTCAGGCAGATCAAGTTGGAAGTAAAGTACTTTAAAGTTAAAGCGATTAACACAGCATGCTACTTTATTCAACAAAGATCGTGAAAAGACATCATATGAGTTAATGGCCAACCAGAAGCAAACACTGAAGCTCTTTCATGTGTTTGGAGGAAATTGATATTTATTGAAGATTTATATGAGCATTTTGGCAAGTTTGAAATTAAGGCTCATGGAACAATTATCCTCGGCTACTCATTAAAGTCTAAAGCTTTCAAAGTAAGATGTGATGTAAAACCAGAAGGTGATTGAAAGTTTGAATATGTCGTCCTATTACACCAAGCTCCCGAGCATTAAAATAAAACTCTTTCTGAATCTGTGAAGCTTGACATCTTGTCAGAGTCATATTCAAATATTGATGATAAAACTGAGGTTGCAGAAGGAATCAATGTTAATGATGATGATTCAGATCCTAGTAGTGGAGATGTTAGTAAATCTACACAACTCGTGGACTTTAACAGAATCCACTCAACAATATGAAGGATCTTCAACACATCCTAGCATCAACTGAGGGGGAGAAAATAAAAGAAGGATCTATTAGTCGTACTCAACACAATGAAAATCAAAGGTATACATTAAGAACATATCTGCCGAGACAAAGGGTTTGGAGTCAAAGTCATTCCTGGACTCTAGTTCTTAATGATCCGGATACTAGAGTAAAGACTAGAAGTGCTATGCAAAATAAATGGTTATTCTTGGGAAAGAACAATTGTTAACAGTTGGTATCTTAAAGAGGATTGAAGAAGCACTGATTGATCCAGATTGGGTGATTGCAAATGCAAGATGATCTCAATCAGTTCGAAGGCAGAATCTACTGAATCTGGAACCCAGGCCACAAGACAAAGTTGTAATTGGTACTGTAAGGGTTTTCAGAGACTAGATGATTTTTGGCATTGTTATGAGGGACAAAACCAAACTGGTTGCTACCGAAGGTATCGATGATGATGGAAACAGAATCTTCACGACTTTCAAGATCTAACTAAAGCACCAGATACGAGACTTGATACTATTAGGGCTGAATAAGTTGATGTACAACAACTCCTGGACTTTGAAGTTTCATATCCACTGGAATTTTTATATCATTCTCTTCAGGAACTCTCTATAATGGAGGTAAGAGATCAAGCAATCGTCAAGGACATAGTATGACACTCTAACTGATAATTACTTGAAAATAATTTTATTTAGATTGCTATACATACATATATACATATATATATCCCTAGAATATAAGGCGCATACACATAATGTAATATTAGTGCAAGTATACCATGATTATATTATATGTGGGTCTATTAACAAAAACTTGTGCAAAAGACTATTGCTTAGTTAATGCAGAGTATGTACATCAACTCATTACTTATTCAAGTGCATAAAAACCATATATTTTATTCTCAATATGCCTATGTGCAAGTTTCCACGTGGATACTATAGAATCTAATTTTATAGCTAAGATATGAATTGTTAAATATCTTAAGGGATTACCAATTATAAGAATCAGGTACCCTAAAGATACTAAGTTTAACCTAATTGGCTATATAGATAATGTTGATGAGATTACGAAACTATATGAATAGTAATCATGATAACTCAACACTAGAACATGACATGTAAATAATACTACGCCTACACAGAAACCAGGAAGAAATGAAGACAAGGCAAATACAGTGAATCAAGACATCAGAAGAAGTTTTGAAGTCTACTACAGGTCACTGAGAGAAGTTCATTAATATGTTCATGCCTCAGTGAAGAATAGTGGTTGAAGACTTTCAGGGTTTCAGAAGTGTTGAAGATTCAGCATAGAAGTGCCACTAGAAGATTTCAGTATACCAGCATTGATTGAAGATAGACAGTGTTCGAAGCATAGGAATCTAGAAGAATTGAAGACATGGTATGCTAAGTACCAGAAAAGATTCCAGTGAAAGTACTATGTTTATTGACAATCAGTGTTCGAAGCAATGAAGTTGCTGCAAACTTAACAATGTACGTAAGGCCATAATACGAAGACCTGGATCAAAGTTAGTCGTCTGTGAACCAGACCAGTTGCACTAGGCGTCAGCAATTTGTGAAAGGAATCTGAGTATTAACTATAGAAGAATTGTTAAGTTGAAGAACGTTCTTGGAAAGAACGTTTATTTATTAAGGTACGAAACGTGATTTGTAGAGGCTACAGCCAAACAGCCAAACAGCTAAACAGCTCAAAGGGTGCAGGGTGTAAAGTGTCACAACTTTGGTACGAAAAGTTAAAATTTCTGAACTACAGTCGAAGAACGGAAATAGCCCAACAGCCAAACCGCAAGTGACCAAACCACAAGTGACCAAGTGCAAGAAGTATAAAAGGTTGGTGATCAAATGGTAATTTGACCAAGTCAAATTAAGAAATCGACACATAACCTTTCAATTCTAAGGCATATACTGCACATGTGAAATATATCAACACATAGCCTTTTGACATGCCAAAAGATTCTAAGGCAGTTTCAAATTCGACACTTAGACATGTTGGCTCATCCAAATAATTACAAGGCATACACGTGGAAGAAAAAGTCGACACTTAGAATTCTTGCTTCAAAAGAATTATTCTAAGGCATGTACAAGGGGATTTAATTCGACACATAGGTTACACAGGGCAACACAATTCGACACTCAGCCCCTCAACCAATCAAATCACAACAGCCTACTTTATTGATAAAAAGACTACATAAATAAAAAGATGTGAGCCACTCATTAAAAGGTCATCTTCTTCAACACAAAATATGTAGAGAGCTACTGCCATGGCCGGAGCAAGAGATATAATTTATACACATCCATACCTTGCTCCCGGTCAGATATTAGGATCCGATTCTTTAATGAAAAATGCTCAGGGCTCCTAGATATCACTCCCTACGGACTCAGATTTTCCTTGTACTAATTTAGATATATTTGTATAGGAACTGAGCCTTATATTTTTGTGTTAGTTAGAAAGAACTAATTTGTTCTTTGGAAACCAGTTATATTTTTAACTGGGTGTAGCACCCCTCAGGGTTTATATACGAAAAATATATTCCCCGAAACTTGTCTCCTTAAATTACTTGCTAATTTTCTAGAACATTAATGTTTATTCATAAATACAGAAAATTAGTAAGCCAGCCTCCTAAACACTCAAGAACTCGAACCACTAACCGAACTCTAAATTATTTATCCATAAAAGATTCAAAAGAATTTTTTAATTTAGTGAGTATCGTATTCAACCCCCCCATTCTACGATACTTCGGGACCTAACAATTGGTATCAGAGCCTGTTGATTGATATACAAATCAGGATCCGTAGATCAGTGAAGCTCACCGTGCCGAAGCTGGCTAGACTCAGAACGAGGAGGCCTTGTTAAATAAGGTTAATTATAAACTTTTAATAAGTTTATTTTATGAACTTTTATAAAAAAAAATTTATAAACTTTTATTAGTTTATATTATAAATTTTAATTAGTTCATTTTATAAACTTAATATTAAATTTATTTTATAAACTTTTATAAAATTTGTTTTATAAACTTTTATTAGTTTATATTATAAAGTTTAATTAGTTCGTTTTATAAACTTAATATTAAATTTATTTTATAAACTTTTATAAAATTTGTTTTATAAACTTTTATTAGTTTATACTATAAATTTTAATTAGTTTATTTTATAAACTTAATATTAAATTTATTTTATAAACTTTTATAAAATTTGTTTTATAAATTTTTATTAGTTTATGTTATAAATTTTAATTATTTTATTTTATTAATTTAAATAAAGTTTAAGATTCAAATTTATTTATATATAAAAAAATCATGGCCAACTTTGACCTGAGTTCATGTTCGCACATGCATGTTGTTGGTTGACTAATGTGATTCAAATTGACAAGGTCATGACATGTGTTGTGCATATGCATATTCGACAGTTAGCTGATTTGAATCAGAAAATTATCTAAGTGTTGTATTTTTATAGAAGTCGACACATGAAGAATTCGACACCTGCAGTTGTTGAAATTTCCAAGGCAGTACACTTTATCGACACCTAGTTAGTTGATCAAATTGTCCAAGTCAAGTGAAGTAAAATCGACACACAGGTTTATATGTTTTGAAAGTCGACACCTAAGTCTTAGATAAAAATCGACACCCACGTAAAATTGCAGTTTGGTATCCCAAGTTTTGTACTCTTTAATTTTTTATTTTAGATTTATTTATTTTTACAGAAAAATTAAGATTCTTGAAAACTATTTTTTTTCTTAAAATATTAATTTAAGGATTTTTAATTTTTTTAAGAAATTTTAAATATTCTTGAAAATTAATTATTTATAAATTTTTATTTTTGATTAACTTATGTTCTAAGAAAATTAAAAATTTTGTAAATTTAAATTTTTCTTAAATATTAATTCGAGGGTGCTCAAGGAGGTAGTAGTTGAAGATTTTTCCGGGCATTGAAGACAACTAAAATTGACTGAAGATTATCCAATTAAGTTAATTCTGGAACAGGTTGAAGAAATAGTGGTATTAATTTCCTCAGAGGTTTACTCCATAGGATCCCACTAATATTTTGGAAGCTACAAAAGAAGAGATTAATTTGGGTACAGTTTTTGGGTAATTTGAGTTGTATTTTTGGATGAAAAATCTAAGGGGTTTGAAGTAGTGAAGGAGAACAGACTGGACTACCTGATATCTCAATACAAGCCTTAAAGTTTATTCTACAGGGAGATTACAGGAAGTTCGTGCTAACACTGCAGATCATCTGGAACACAGGATTACAGCCAACAGGAATCTAAGAATACAACCACATTATCTTTAGAGGAACTATTTGTGTGTTGAAGGCCTATGAACTAGAACAAGAGCTGAAGAAGATAATATTTGGTAAAGCAGGTTGTTAGCATATCCACTGTATTTGTGACCTAGGAACCAAATTTGATTGAAGTCAAGGTTGAGAACCTCTAAACAGAAACGAATTGATCCTAGAAGCTGAATTGAAGATGTTGAAGATCGAGGTAGTGGTCAAGGTGTTGTATGTGAATTTGACACTTTGGAATAACTTGAGAACTGGACTACAAGTCAAGCCTGCAGGGCAACAGGAAGTTCAGTGACATTAGATTCAGACGGAATCCAAATTCTAAATCTAAGGTCATTACCTATAGATTCCATAAAAGGAGATTTTCAAGATCAGTTCAAGAGGTGGTTGCAAGACAGGGATGGTTTAAATTTGAAAGACAAGTTTAGGTTTGCTACACAGTTTAAAGAAGCCTATACAAGCAAAATATGACAGACACTATATTGGGTTAAAGAAGGAATCTCAAGCATTAGTGAGGATGCAGCAAGGGAAAGCATATGTTGAAGTTAAATGCAGAAGCTGATTCTATCAGTGAAAGTGATGAACCAAATGGATATATGACATCAATGACCAACACTGGAGATGAATCACTAAGCACTTCATAGGTACACATTCTAACTAGTATACGTTTATCTAATTCAGAACTGTATGATTATTAAGTTTTGAAATGTATTATATTCATGACAGCAGGTTAGCATCTTAGGACTTAAATGCTTAATTGATTGCTAAGAACAAGATTGCATGTTAGGATTAATGAGTTTAAATAAGTGCATTTCATACTTGATTTTATATGCAGTAAAATGAATATCTGGATAATTAGATTGGGTGTTCTAGACGGTTAGGTGTATCCCTAAAATATTTGCAGGAACTTGAGTTAAATCTTTTGTGATTTAATACCTTTGCGATTGTTGTGAAAATTGCTAAATAGACAAACAGATCATAGATCGGATATTTTATATTTGTTCTTATTATGATAATGACTTGATAAGTATATGAGGAATTTGATATTGCTTATAATGTTTTATTCAAATATTCTGCATATTCTTAAAATTGTTTATGTGCTAATTTTCACATGATTTGCTCTTACTCACATTGTTGCACTTAAATGTCATATCATATCATGTATTGCTTGTTAGGGGTAAGATGGTAGAATTATCTAAGTAGTCAGTAACATCTGTATATTCGAAGCTTAATCTAAAACTGACTTAGGTAATTAGAGATAGTTAAAAATGTTAGACAACAACATAAATGGATTAGACAGAATTAGTAATTAATTTGTTAATTCTTCTATCCATTTGCTTTTATGCATATTGTAGTTGTTATTACCACCGATAATATCTCTAACCCATCTGAACTCAATTAAAATTGAGTACCAAGAAGCTTAATCATTTGTGATTGCAGAGTATGTAACAAAAGAGAAAAGTTATATGATTCTGTGACAATTGTACGAGGCACATGATTAAGATTAAAGCTCTACTATCACAGTTGGTTGAAAAGGCCACCCCGATGGTAACCTTTGAAGATGACAGCAAAGGATGTACAAGGGATATGACTATCATGATTTAAGAACTGTCATCAGTGGAAGCATCTTTCTTGTGGAAGGACTTAAGCACTATCTACAGGGCACTAGGGAATTCTTTGTCAAGGGTTTTCTGGAAAAGCATCGAAAAGGAAAAGTGTTTGATCTCAAACAAAAAGGTTGGAAGCTCACTCAACTGAGAGTGAGGAAGTTTGTTCGTAGCTGACATGGAATTTGTATGCAAAGGTGAAGCAAACTTTTCAGTAAAGCTTCATCAGTAAAGAGTTAGCTAAGGCAAAAGAAGCTCTCACACTTGGTGAACAAGACATGGATTTTTTGATAAAGAGGAAATTGGTGAGAGGACTGCTTCATATGTAATTCTATCTAGAAGGACATTTTGAAGTATGTCACATAGGGGAGTCAATGAAAACATCACACTGAAGCAAATTATGTCAATAGAGAAATATGCTTAGTGGTAGTTGATGACAATCCTAGTTACAAGTTGGTGATGTTCGTGCATTCAACAGACAAAATGTCACAGATGGTAAATCGCATAAGGTAGATCAAGTTGGAATCAAAGTAAACTGTGAGAACTTTGAAGTGAGATATTGGAACTCTATTTCGCGAATGAAGTTCTAAATGAAGTCTGCACTGATAAAGGTACTTTGAAGCTGAAGCAATTAACACAGCATGTTGCTTTAATCAACAAGATCATGAAAAGACATCATATGAGCTAATGGCCAACCAGAAGCAAACACTAAAGATCTTTCTTGTGTTTGGAAGAAATTGATTATTACTGAAGATTTAAATGAGCAACTTGGCAAAATTGAAGTTAAGGCTCATGGAATAATTTTCCTCGGCTACTCATTGAAGTCGAAAGCTTTCAAGCCATATATGATGAAAACCAGAAGGTGATTGAAAGTCTGAATGTATCGTTCTACTACACCAAGCTCCCAGGCATTCAAATGAAAGACTATTCTGAATCTTTGAAGTATGACATCTTGTCAGAGTCAAATTCAGATACTGATGATGAAACTGAGGTTGCAGAAGGAATCAATGATAATAATGATGATTCAGATCCTATAAGTGGAAATGGTAGTGAAACTACACAACTCGTGAATTTTAACAGAATCCACTGTAAAAGGTGAAGGATCTTCAACACATCCTTGCAGCAACTTAGGGGGAGCAAAATCAAAGAAGGATCTACTTGTCGTACTCAATACAATGAAGATCAAAGGAATACATCAAGAACATATATGCCGATACAAAGGGTTTGAAGTCAAAGTCATTCCTGGAGTCTAGTTCTTGGTAAACCGGATTATTGAGTAAAGGCTAAAAGTGTTAATCAAAATGAACCATATATTTTTCGGGACCCAACAATCAATAATTGGTATCCCAAAGAATAGTGAAGATGCATTGATTGATCCAGATTGGGTGATTGCAATGCAAGATGATCTCAATCAGTTCGAAGGCAGAAACTACTGAAGCTGGAACCCAGACCAGTAAAGTCGAAACTGAAATTGGTATAGTAAGGGTTCTCAGAAACTGGATAGTTATTGGCATTGTTATGAGGGACAAAGCCAAACTGGTTGCTACAGGTTACTATAAAGTAGAAGGTATCGATGATGATGGAAACAGAATCTTCGGGACTTTCAAGATCAAACAGTAAGCACCAGTGACAAGATTTGATCTTTTTTGGGCCTAAGGACCTAACAGGATATTCATAGCACCTGTTGAGCATTCAAGCATGAATATCTATCAGATGAATGTGAACAAGTGCACTCATGAATGGTGAGTTAGAAGTTGAAGCTGATGTACAACATTTCCTAGACTTTGAAGTAGCAGATCATTGGAATTTGTATATCATTCTCTTCACAAGCTCTCTATGAATGGAATTAGGGATTGAAGCAAATCGTCAAGGACTTGGTATGACACTCTAACTACTATTTTGGTAGATTAGTTATACACATATATCTCTCAGGAATACAAGGCACACACAATGTAATATATGTGCTAGTATACCATGATTATATTATATGTGGGTCTACTAACAAAAATATTTTGCAAGATTTTTGCTAAGTTAATGCAGAGTAGGTAAGATGAGCATGTTGGAAGAGTTGCAGTTCTTTTTGAATTATAAGTAATTCGAAAGAATGATGGCAATTAAGGTAAGTCAAAGATGTTTTGAAGATGCGCAATTTGGAAGATTCTAGACCTGCCAAGACTACTTTCTAACAGACCACTAAGCTTGATCAGGGCAAATCAGGTAAATGAACTGAAGTGACAAGCTATAGAGGTATGATCAGCTCATTACTTATTTAAGTGCATAAAGACCATATATTTTATTCTCGATATGCCTATGTGCAAGTTTCCAAGTGGATACTAGAGAATCTTATCTTATAGCTAAGTTATGAATTGTTAGATATCTTAGGGGATCACCAATTCTTGAAATCTAGGACCCTAAAGATACTAGGTTTAACCTAATTGGCTTTATAGATATAGATGATGCACGTTGTAGAAAGACAGGGAAGTCATTCCTAGAAGCTGTCAATTTTCTCCAACAACTCTGTTGATCTCTCCACACCACTTAAGGAACAAGCTCATGGACACCAGGTATCATTTCTTTCGAGATTGTCCTTAGTAGAATAACTTGCAGATATTTGTTAAAAAACTTGATAAATTCATTTTATCTAAGTTGGTTAGTGAACTTGAGATATTATTTATATACATATTTATTGAAAATCCCATCTGCAATGAATTCTCAAATGAGTTCACAAATATTAAATTTTCCATATTTAAAGGATTTGTAAATTTGTTTTAAATCCAGTACCTCATACTTTTTGCTATTAGTTTAATTATCTTGCTTATAATGTTATATACATATGTGGTAGTTAAATTTATTTAGCATAAGTTAGAAGCATAATTATTTGCATCTTAAATATTTGATGAGTATTTGTCAATGATATCTTGCTTAATTGCTCTGATATTTTTAAATATTTTCTTACAAATAATTATGATACTTTTGATATTAGTGACAGTATTTAGAATTTTTGTTCTAAGTAATTAATGCATATTTCAAAAATCACTAATATTGAAAGCTGAAATATTTTCTAAGTTATGTGTATAAAATTCTCAATATTTTATATACTTAGAAAATATTTCTAAATTTGATTTTGTTTGCGAGGAGTTGTAATTAGGATCACAAGTATTAAATGTCAATATTTAAAGGATTTTTGAATTTCTATTCAACTATTTTCTCGAGCTTACATATATAATTAATAATTGTTATGAGTATAATTGCAATATGCTTAAGTGACGATTATTAGATATAGCGTAGGAAGTTAGATGCTAATATTTAATCCTATGAATATTTAGTATTTAGCGAAATTATTTTATCTTATTAAAATTATGGATTGAAGCAATTCAATGTTTATTAGTTTCATAATTTTGATTTGATAAAATATAAGAAGCACAATTTATTGTATTTTGAAATTATTGATAAATATCAAATAATTGGTATCAACGTGCAATTAATTGTGATATTTTTAATATTAGTGATAACACAAGTTGTTTATCTGAAATCACTAATAATAAAAATATGTTAAAATGCTTATTGTTCTACTGAATAATTGCCACATGTTATTTGATTTATATATGCATGTATGTGGTAACTGTTTCGTATTATATAAGTATTATTTTTAGTTTTATTTCTTTGACTGAATTTTGAATCTAAATGTATTAAAAAGAAATTTTTGTCTATTTCTTTTTCAAAATGTCTTATTCAAAGATACATTCACTTTCTATCGGTTTTAGATAAGAAAACTTCAAAATTCTTTTTCAAAACTTCTCTTTTGAAAAACTTTTGATTTACAGCCCTACCTTATTTTCCCAATCCTATGGTGTGAATTAAACTTTTCTTGAGGATAATTTTTCTCCAATCTCAAAATATTTTATCCTCTCTCCAAAGCTGGTTTTAAATGCTATATTTTCAAAACCGATTTCTCTCTTAATTTTTCTTTTTAAAGTGGCAGAAACTTTGTGACTGCTATTTTATTTGGAGAAATTATTTTAACTTTGAGGTACCAATCACTTGTAAAATGATTTATTTTTAAACACTTGTTTCAATGTATGTTTCACATTGATTCATAGTACCAAAACAATGGTTGTTACTTTGAAGGCCTAGTACTGTATTGTTAAGCATTCATTCACCCCAATTGTCATGTTTTTATTTTAAAGTCGGGGATACTATCAGGTGGACGAAAATGATGTAAATCATAATTGCATTATGAGTCAGAAAATCATAGTCCTCTATCTGATAAGGATGTTTTGTAAAAATGTTTTCAAAACATACAGTGCTTAGGTTTAATGGAAAAGAGTCATTTTTATTGAGATAAAATTTGGTAAGAGAGTTGAGTTTCTTATTTGGTGTAAATTCCCGCATTTTATTATGGGAAGTTTGCCTTATAAGAAATTCATAAGGGATAGAATTTTTCTCTGATACACATTCCCACGTTTTATTAGGGGATAAGTATCATTAAAGAAAATTTTTATTGGTTTCATGTTCTTAAATGATAAATCTTTTGAACCGACAAAACTCTTTTATTAAAAGTGCTTTAATTCAATCCATTACCATTCCTTATTATATTTTTCCTTCTTATTGGGATGAAAAATATATTTTGGAATGTTAAGGTGATTATCTTTTAATCTTGATTGATTCTTTCCGATTAGCCCACAATGGCTTCAGAAGCTGGCCAAGAGGTTGACAACCCATCAATCTCTTACCCAGGACACAATACCAAACACTGATTCATCCACTTCCATATATTAACCCTTGGAGATATAAGGAACTTATGTAAGTTAGAGGTTGATAAGGGAGAAACTGCACTTGATGCAGCAAATAAGGATGAAGTCGGAAGTGCACCCACAGCTCTACCACCAGCGAAGTAAAGAAGTATATAACTGAGGTATCTGTAAGTTCATCTATATCTTCTCAAAAGGATGCAGAGCTGAAAAGGTAATAAAACTGTCTCTGGAATAATTCTCTCAATAGGATGAGTCCATTGAAATTCCCTCGTCAGCCAGAGCAACTTGTAATGAGTCAAGCACACCACCGGCACTTACGCTGATGGTAAGCCTAAACAGATAAATTCTAGGAACACATTACAAGACGTGCAAAGTGAGAGGTATAGGCATTTTAACAAATTACCCGTCATTGGGTTACGAGGGAAACATAGACTCTAAATTGCCATTCATTACATTGTCTACTACGTCGCCCCTCCTGGAAGGAACATTTCCAAATCCTGAAAAGGAATGTCCACCTCTAGTTTACGGAGAAGGTGTGAGGAAACTCCTTGATAGAACAAGGCAGGATTCCCTAACAGATATTAATATCTTGGGATAACTCATCTCAAAGAGGTGAGGCTCCACTAGACAGTGATTTAGCAATTGCTACTGAGTCTGGTGCTGAGACAGTGCTTATGCAATGTTAGATCAAAAACACCTCAACGAGGCAATTCTCCACTTGATAGTGATTCAGTTCATTCTGATGAATCAGGTGTTGGGAATATATATGAATTGACGGATTTCACTTGTAGGTACAGAAGGCTATATTTGAAATGCAGAGTGAAAGTAAGGGAGAGAAACACTTAAGTGAAAGTGAGGGAGAGATACACTTGAGTGAAAGATAGGGAGAGAAAGAGTGAAACACTTCTAAGTGCTCGACACTTGAGTGTAAACACTAACAGAACGTAGTAGAAGTGAGGAAACCATAGACCAAACACTTACCCTTGCTACTTACTACTTCTAAAAGAAAAGTTACTATATTTTTTCCGATCAATGACAGACGAGAACCTTCTTTGGAAGACAAACCATTCAAAAGATGGGCCATTGGAGGATTCCTCAACTAAGGGGGAGAAGTTATAGGAAGAAAAAGGAGAAGTTAATAAAGTCTTATCTTCGTATCTTTGGGAGGAGTTAATATCCTTAGGGGAAGATCCTTGGGAAAAGTTAATATTCTTAGGCGGTTCGTATCCTTGGGAGATGTTAATATCCTTAGGGGGAGATTCTAGACAAGAAGGAAAAAGAAAATATTATCTTCTGATCCTGAGGGGAAACTACAGAATATGGGAGAATCAAGAAATTGTAAAGGAGTTGTCAGTAGAGGATTCCTAATCCATGTTGGATGTACAGAAAATAATTGAGATTTCCATTGATTATCTAAAGGGAGAAGAAGAAAAAGAAGAAGAATCATATTCTTAGGGGGAGAACATTATTTGAGTTGTGTTCTATGTTCAACAGAAGAAGTTCCCAGGAATTTGAATTCTTATGAAGCTCTGTTCATGATAAGTTCTTTAAGTTCAAACTATGAAGGATTTTGAAGCAGAGAAAGCACAAACAGAAAGAAATGAAGATGATACTACATGAATATCAGTTCAGTGCTAGAGGAACATACATCATTCATTTCAGTTACACATGAAATCTGGAAATGCAGAATCTAATCCAGAAAAACCAGTAGCATTATTTACAAGTCTTGGACGATTACTTTTTCTAGTTAGTTGAGTTATCCTCTCTATGAGATTTGTTTGCTAAGTTTAACAATCAAATAGGGGGAGATTGTTGGTGAGATTACGAAGCTATATGAATAGTAATCATGATAACTCAACACTAGAACATGACATGTAAATAATACTACGCCTACACAGAAACCAGGAAGAAATGAAGACAAGGCAAATACAGTGAATCAAGACATTAGAAGAAGTTTTGAAGTCTACTACAGGTCACTGAGAGAAGTTCATTAATATGTTCATGCCTCAGTGAAGAATAATGGTTGAAGACTTTCAGGGTTTCAGAAATGTTGAAGATTCAGCATAGAAGTGCCACTAGAAGATTTCAGTATACCAGCATTGATTGAAGATAGACAGTGTTCGAAGCATAGAAATCTAGAAGAATTGAAGACATGGTATGTCTAAGTACCAGAAAAGATTCCAGTGAAAGTACTATGTTTATTGACAGTCAGTGTTTGAAGCAATGAAATTGCTGCAAACTTAACAATGTACGTAAGGCCATAATACGAAGACCTGGATCAAAGTTAGTCGTCTGTGAACCAGACCAGTTGCACTAGGCGTCAGCAATTTGTGAAAGGAATCTGAGTATTAACTATAGAAGAATTGTTAAGTTGAAGAACGTACTTGGAAAGAACGTTTATTTATTAAGGTACGAAACGTGATTTGTAGAGGCTATAGCCAAACAGCTAAACAGCTAAACAACTAAACAGCTCAAAGGGTGCAGGGTGTAAAGTGTCACAACTTTGGTACGAAAAGTTAAAGTTTCTGAACTACAGTCGAAGAACGGAAACAGCCCAACAGCCAAACCGCAAGTGACCAAACCGTAAGTGATCAAGTGCAAGAAGTATAAAAGGTTGGTGATCAAATGGTAATTTGACCAAGTCAAATTAAGAAATCGACACATAACCTTTCAATTCTAAGGCATATACTGCACATGTGAAATATATCAACACATAGCCTTTTGACATGCCAAAAGATTCTAAGGCAGTTTCAAATTCGACACTTAGACATGTTGGCTCATCCAAATAATTACAAGGCATACACATGGAAGAAAAAGTCGACACTTAGAATTCTTGCTTCAAAAGAATTATTCTAAGGCATGTACAAGGGGATTTAATTCGACACATAGGTTACACATGGCAACACAATTCGACACTCAGCCCCTCAACCAATCAAATCACAACAGCTTACTTTATTGATAAAAAGACTACATAAATAATAAGATGTGAGCCACTCATTAAAAGGTCATCTTCTACAACACAAAATATGTAGAGAGCTACTGCCATGGCCGGAGCAAGAGATATAATGTATACACATCCATACCTTGTTCCCGGTCAGATATTAGGACCCGGTTCTTTAATGAAAAATGCTCAGGGCTCCTAGATATCACTCCCTACGGACTCAGTTTTTCCTTGTACTAATTTAGATATATTTGTATAGGAACTGAGCCTTATATTTTTGTGTTAGTAGCAAAGAACCAATTTGTTCTTTGGAAACCAGTTATATTTTTAACTGGGTGTAGCACCCCTCAGGGTTTATATACGAAAGATATATTCCCTGAAACTTGTCTCCTTAAATTACTTGCTAATTTTCTAGAACATTAATGTTTACTCATAAATACAGAAAATTAGTAAGCCAGCCTCCAAAATACTCAAGAACTCGAACCACTAACCGAACTCTAAATTATTTATCCGTAAAAGATTCGAAAGAATTTTTTAATTTAGTGAGTATCGTATTCAAACCCCCCTTCTACAATATTTCGGGACTTAACAGATAATGCAGGTTGTAAAAAAAAGACAGACAAGTAATTACTAGAAGCTGTCAAACTCTATTAACTCTGTTGGATAATCTCTTCACTACTCACAGAACAAGCGCATAGACGCTAGGTATCATTTATATCGAGAGTAGTCCTTAGTAGAAAAAGTTACAGATATTTGCTAAACAACTTGATAAATTTATTTGGTCTAAATTGGTTAGTGAAGTTGGGATATTTTTTATGTGAATATTTGTTGAAAATCTCATCTACAAAGAATTCTTAAATGAGTTCACAAGTATTAAATTTTTCATATTTAATGAACTTGTGAATTTATCTAAAATATAGTACCTCGTGCTTATTGCTACTACTTTAATTATCATGTTTACAATGTTATATGCAGATGTGGTAATTAGTTGTTCTAGAATAAGTTTGAATATTATCTTAATTGAGTTAAATTATGATGTGAGACAATTCGATGTCATATCAGGCTCATGATTTAAATGAATTAAAATAATATGCAGCATAATTGTTTGTATGATAAATATTTTATGAGTATCAATTAATGATATCTTGTTTAATTGTTTTGATATTTTTCTCTGATATTTTTAAATGTTTTGTTACAAATAATTGTGACACTTCTAATATTAGTGACATTATTTAGAATTACTGATCTAAGTAATCAATGCATATTTAAAAATTCACTAATATTAATAGGGGAAGTATTTTATAAGTTATGTGTATATAAAATTCTCAATATTTTATATACTTAGAAATATTTCCAAAATTATTTTTACTTCGAGGTATCAACCATTTGTAAAATGATTTATTTTCAAACACTTGTTTCAATGTATGTTTCACATTTATTCAAAGTACCTAAACAGTGGTTGTTTCTTTGAAGGCCTGATACTATATTGCTAAGAATACATCCACCCCTATTGTCATGAAATTTTCTATTTTAAGTTAGGGATAATATCAAGTGGACGAAAATGATGAAGATCATAATTACATTATGATTCGGAAAATCATAGTCCTCTATCTGATAAGGATGGTTTATAAAACTATTTTCAAATCGTACAGTATTAAGGTATAAAGGAAAAGAGTCATTTTATCGAGATATAATTTGGTAAGAGAGTTGAATTTCTTCTTTGGTATAAATTCACGCATTTTATTATGGGAAGTTTGCCTTATAGGAAATTCAAAAGGGATAGAAACTTTCTTCTCTAATACAACATTCCCGCGTTTTTTATGGGATACGTATCTTAAAGAAAATTTCATATCATACTCTTAAATGATAAATCTTTAGTTCCGATAAAACTCTTTTACTGAAATTGCTTTAATGCAATCTATTATATTTTTCTTTAAGAGTATGTTAAAATGATTTGGAACTTAGATCCCAAAGAGAAGGAAAAATATAATAAGGAATGATTATCTTTTTATCTCGATTGGTTCTTTCCAGTTAGCCCCCAAGGGCTTTACAAGCTGGCCAAGAGGTTGAAAATCCATCAATCTTTTACCCATACCATAGTACCAAACATCAATTGATCCACTTCCATATATTAACCCCTAGAGATATAAGGAATTCATGTAAGTTAGAGGTTGATAAGAGAAAAACTGCACTCGATGTAGCAAATAAGGATGAAGTCGGAAGTGCACCCACATCTCTACCTCTAGAGAAGAAAAGAAGTATATAACTGATGTAACTGTAAGCTCATCTGCATCTTCTCAAAAGGATGCAGAGCTGAAAAGGCAATAAAATTATCTCTGGAATCATTCTCTCTACAGGATTAGTCCATTGAAATTTGTTCGTCAGCCAAAGCACTTTGTAATGAGTCAAGAACACCATTGACACTCACGTTGATGGTAAGCCTAGATAGATAAATTCTAGGAACACATTGCAAGGCGTGCACAGTGAGAGGTACATGCAACATTTTTAATTTTGTACAGTTTTATTTAATTGGCATTCATACTGTAAATATATTTTTTTAATTCCTTAAGAGAGCTGAATTTCTTCTTTGGTACAAATTCCCTCATTTTATTTTGAGAAGTTTGCCTTATAGGAAATTTATAAGGGATAGAAACTTTCTTTTCAGATACAACTTTCCTACGTTTTATTAAGGGATATGTATCATAAAGAAAAATTTGTATCATGCTTTTAAATAAATTTTTTTTTCAACAATTGGTATATATTGTTTTTGTTTTCAATTTTTTAGTATCATTATTTCTATATATATATATGTGTGTGTAAGTTTATTTTTATTTTTCCTATAAAATTGGCATATTTTTACTTTATAGTTATTTTTTTCATTTTATTTCATTTTGAGAAATTATTCTAAGAATCATAAGTATTAAATGTCAATATTTAAAGGAATTGTGAATTTCTTTACATCTACTTTTTCGAGCCTACATATATCACTGATAATTGTTATAAGTATAATTGTCATATGCTTGAGTAACAATTATTAGATATAATATATGAAGTTAAATGCTAATTTTCATTCCTATAATTATTTAGTATTTAACAAGGGTATTTTATCTTATTAAAATTATGAATTGAAACAATTCATCATTTATTAGTTTCATAGTTTTAATACGATGATATATTAGGAGCATAATTACTTGCTTTTTGAAATTATTATTAATTATCATGAATTGATAATTTGTTATTGTGTCATTGCAATTAATTGTGATTTTTGTTGTTAGTGATAATATATATTGTGGTATCTAAAAATCATTAATAATAAAATTATATATGTGTTCTGCCGAACAAGAGGAATCGACTCAAGGTAAAGCAGGTAATCTCGATCTTGATATATTCTCTAATCAATTGGTATCAAATAATAACAATTAATATATTGAGCCCTCATTGTCTATTGGACAAGATCAAGGGATTGAAAACCTACAATCTCTAACACATATAATAGAACCAAACACTCAAACATATACAACTTTATCTACTAAACCCCTAAAAAGAAAAGTGTTATCAACTAAAGAGGGTGAGAGAGTAAGTGCCTCTAGTGCACTAGAAAAAAGAAGTATCTATGAGTGTTCCAGCAACTCTTCCTCTAGTTAGAATATGAAATTGAAACCAAGGCAACTGCTAACTAATTTATATCCTCCCAAAAGGATATAGATTTGCAAAATGGCAAAACTGTTACTAGGTTCATCATCTTAACATGATGAGTCTATTGAATTTGGCCTGTCAGCCAAGGCCATTTGTAAAGAGTCAACTTCATCTGGACACTCTCAAACACTGCAAACCATAAATGTATATATTCAAATGCACTGTAAGGATTGTCACACACTAAGGATGAATTGACGGAAGCAATTATTCTAAACTTCCATATTAAGGAAGGAAGGATGATTGATGATTCTGACTGAATCAACATGCCTTCACAGGCGTCAGGATGAAACTTGGATTATTTGCTAAATTATAGATCTTTGTGTCCCTCCCCGGATGGAACATAATTGGATTCCTAACCGAATAGATCATTTTAAATGATCAGCAACTCATTGAATCTATTCCTGAAACAATTCAGTTTTCAAAGTCAAATATTTTAATAGAATCAATTGAGGACGGGGATTTACGAAACCCCATTGCACCACCAGTGACCTCTCTTGAAGGGGCTATGGTGATCTTTCTTGCAGGTATAAAAGACTATGTCATCCGTACCGAGAGAGAAATAGTGTTGTGAGAAAAGAGTGAAACACAAATGAGAAAGAGTGAAAATATATATTCTATGAGTGAAACACTTACAGAGTATATGAGTGAAACACTTGTCAGAAACACAAAGTAAAATCACACACTAGCACAATTACCAAATCTCATTCCCAATTCCCTGTTACAGATTTCGAATGTTACTCAACTAAGGGGGAGGAGATTTCTTCTGAAGAGGATTACTCAACTAAGGGGGAGAAGTTTGAACAAGATCCAAAAGGGAGAATTGTTCAACAAGAGATCCAAAGGGGAAATTTTTTCGACAAGATCCAAATAGGGGTAGAATTGTTGAACAAGATCCAAAAGGGATATATAACAACATGCTTGGATTGGATAGAACTAATGATTATTTATTAATTCTTCTATTCCATTTGATTTTAAAAATTCTTGTATATAGGATTAACCGGATTTTCTAAAATGCATAACATTTCATAGTTTGCATTTTTTATATCTGCGATGGTTTAATGTTGTATGTATGTCTTGTCTGTTGTTACCTCTATTAAAATGGTTGGATAATTCACGTAAGGGGAGAATGAATTCACCTTGGGAGAGAAGTGAAGACAGAAGTTGGGGAAATATAGGAGAAGTGGTAAGAAGAGAACAAGACTTCATCCCTGCCATCCTAAGAGGGAGTAGTGATGAGTTTGAGAAATGAAGATAATACTACTTGTATAATATGTTCAGTGCTAGAGAAACAAACATCTTTCATTTCAGTTACTCAAGAAATCTAGAAATGTAGAATCTAAACAAGAGAAACCAGCAACTGAAGATGTACCAATGACACCTGGTCACAAAAGTTAAACTCTAGAAAAAGGTGAAATTGATACTTCTGAAGCTGGTAATGATAGGTAAGTCAAGATAAAACTTTGTTAAATATGTTCAGTCTAGAGGAACACCTATCTTGTATTTATCTTGTTAGTAATTATGCTCTAGAGACAATACTTTTTATATTTTAAGGAAAATATTTATTATTAAAGATTATCTTTTATTGATTATTATTTATTTATTATGTTTTATTTAGTACGTAATAAATTGAAAGCATAATAAATGTCCTTGGAATTTTGATACGTATTATATATCTTTAAGTATGTGACTTAAAAATGAGATTATATGAATAGTATCTTATTCCTAAAATTCCCTAGTCGAGTATTATTATTTAAGGACAATAATAATGCACAAAGACTTGTATGTTTCTTGACAGATGACCACATCTCATTGGTCATAGGTATGGTGATACTAAATTCAAGAACATAAGTGCATGTATCAATGCATGACACTGGAATGACCCGCCGTGAGATTCTACATGTTAAATAAGTGCCATCAGTAATTCTCACTGTGATAATGGTGTAATGATCCTTAGACCTGAAATCATTATATTTCTATACGAGAATTAATATACTTTGATTACATTAAAAGTTACCTTTGACCGGGTGATGATAAAGGTGGACATTGGGTATATTATGAATCGTATGAGAAATATGAATGATCTAGATGAGATTTAATCCTCCTAATTTTAGGAGTGATATTATTGGCCTCTTGTTTGAGTGAGACTATGAAATGCACGGCCGTGCTCAAATGTTGATTTGATTTTAATAGTCTACTCATTGATCAAGAAAATAAAGATTAAATTATGAAGAGGATGGCACGAGACATGCCTTGAGTTTAATCTATAATATCAAGATTAAAGGGATTATATTATATGGAACATTATTCACGAAAGGCTTAATCGAATCACCGATTTATTATTATTACTTGGGTGGCAATGATGTATTACTAGATGTCGCTCATTGTTTATAATTTTAATTAGATATTAAAATTGTTGCCAACGTAATAATAACCTACAGGGTCACACACAAAGAACACTTGAAGGAGAAATAATTTAAATTATGAATTTAAATTAAATAAGTAATTTATTTTATTTATGATATTAATTAAGTATGACTTAATTAATTATATAAATAGAATAAATGAATTATTTAAACTAATTCCAAAATTAATAATTAATTAATTAAGTGAGACTTAATTAAATAATTTAGAATTTTGGATTAGTATTAATTATAATTGGATTATAATTAGAAAACTTATTCCTCTCTCTCTATATAATCTCTTTATGGGCTGATTTTAATTTAAGAGATATATTTTTACTAAAACCCTAGCCGTTTTGAGAAAAGAGGAAGATAGAGAGAGAGAAGCAGTTTTCGGGTGCTAGTACACATCAATCCTTCATGAAAAATGTTCGTGTGGATACTGTAGAGCGTAGATCGCGAGAGCGGGATACGTGGTGTTTAAACAAGCTTTGGACCTCTATTAATCTTCCATTAATGAACTGTTAAAGCTTCTAAAGGTATTTATTCTTTATCTCCGAATTAAATCTTTTATTTTCGCATGGATCCTGCGGAGGGTTTCGCTATTTTGATTTATTTTTCGCGTTTATTCCGCTGAGTTTGTGCCTCGAAACCCTTCAATGGCATTAGAGCTACTTGTGAAACGTTTTAATTCGGTTATGTGCTTAATAGTTTTCCATATGTAAGCATGTATGCGATCTATCATGATTTTGTATTGATACAATATGTATATGTTTTTATATATTATGAATATATGATATTCATATGATGTATAATCATGTGATGATTGTGTGTATTGATGTATATATATATTACATGTTTGTTCTTATTATGGGAATAGTATTCGATACGAATTCTGAAACGGCTGCCGTAGATTTTCTGAAATCTGTGTCCGTTGTCCGATTTTCGCAAACGATATGTGTTTTCTGACTGAAATCGGGTCACTGAGCAATACTGAACAAGTCAGGTCTGCGTATGTAAGCCATTAGATGTCGTTACAGGCCCCAAAACGGTGATTTATTATTTTCTGAAAATTATTTGATTTTCTAAAATTTTGAGTATATGTATGTATATATTATGAATATATGATATTCATGTGATGTATAATCATGTGATGATTGTATGTATCACTGTGTATGTATATATGATATATTCTTGTTCTTGTTATGAGGATTGTATATGATACGATTTCCGAAACACCGTCAGATTTGGTGAAATCTGATTGCCGAATCCGATTTTAGCAAACGATATGTGTTTTCTGACTGGAATCGGGCCAATGAACAAAACGTAAGGCGTTTGACGTCGTTAAGGGCCTCGAAACAACGATTTATTGTCTTCAGAAATCTGTTTTTAATTTTCTGAAATTTTCGAAATTTGTTATATATGATTATATGATATGTTTATATAATATGAGATATATAATATGTGTTATGTGATAGTATGGTGGATGGTTATGGCCTAAAGACCCATAGGATAGTGGTTTTGATTTATGGTTTTGGTTTCTAAATACGACTTGCATGTCGTTTATGTTAGTGTAGGTGCCCTAGAGGCAATACAATAGACCTTTATGTCATTTGATTATTCAATAAACATATTTATTATGACTTTAATTACTGCGATATATTTGTTAGCATAATAAATGTCCTTAGAATCATGATACACATTGTATAGTTTAGTACATGACTTGAACTTGAGATTATATAATAGATCATATTCTTAAATGTCCCTAGTCGAGTATTATTATTATAGGACAATAATAATACATAAATAGACTAGTATGTTGTTTGACTGATAACCACATCTCATTGGTTATAAGTATGGGGATACTAAAGTCAACACATAGGTACATGCAGGAGTACATGGTACTGGACAGACCCACAGTGAGATTCTTCATGTTTAATAAAGTCATAAGAAAGACTCACAGTGATAATGGTGTAATGATCCTCTGACTTGAGATCATTATATTTCTGTACGAGGATTAATATACTTTGACTACATTAAAAGTTACCTTTGACCGGGTAATGATAAAAGTGGACATCGGGTATATCATGAGTCGTATGAGAAATATGAATGATAGATAAAGGATTTAACCCTCCTATAATTATGAGAGATATTATTGGCCTCTTGATTGAGTGAGACTATAAAATGCATGGCCGTGCTCAAATAATGATTTGTTTTCATAGTCTACTCATGGATCAAGTAAACCCAGATTAAATGTTGAAGAAGATGACTAAATACAAGCCTCGAGTTTAATCTATAATATATATGGTTAAAGGGATTATATTACACGGAAACATTAATCATGAAAGGTTTTATCGAATCACGATTTAATTATTATTTAATTGGGTAGCAATGATGTATTACTAAATACCGCTCATTGTTTATAATTTTATTGGAGAATAAAATTATTGCTAATTAAATAATAGCCTATAGGGTCACACACATAGAGCACTTCAAGGAATAGTTAATTTAAATTATAGATTTAAATTAATTGATGATTATTTGAATTTTATTATATTAATTAAGTGAGACTTAATTAATTGAGATAATATAATTCGAATTTGAATTCTGCCCTTAATATTTAAGTATGACTTAGTTATTAATTAAATAATAGAAATTCGGTTTTTATTATTTAATCCTAAACCTACATGGGTTAGGCTTTGCTGTTATGGGTTGCTGATTGGGCCTCTTAACCAGCATTATAAATAGATAATGATAGGGTTAAGAGGGATGACGTTTTTTTGAAAAAAAAACAAACCCTAGAGGCAGCAGGCAGCAGCAAGGAGAAGAAGGCAGAAAGAAGAACAAATTTCGAAATCATCAAAAGGGAGGCTAGTACATCCATTCCATAATCAAGATCGTGAGACGTTCTTGAAGGTGCTCGTGTGGATACCATATAGGTGTTTTCGAGAAGAAGACACAAGTCGTGAAAGCTAGGATCTCCGTTGAGTTCGTAGAAGTTAAGACCAAGAAAATGTATGATTCCGTTTCACAATAATCAGTCCGAACTTATATATGATCCTGCGTTTAGGGTTCCGAATTTTGTTATATTTACGTTTAATCCGCTGCGTTTTATGCCTCAGAACCCAACAGTTTATTCATTATAATTTAATTATCTCGAATGTAACTCGAGTTCTTCTTGTAATTTCATTAGAATAGTTTTATTTTTATTATTCAATGTAATTATCAATGAAGACTTGCAAGCAAGGAGGCGATCCAAAAGGGGATGATGGAGCAATGAAGAAAGAAGACATGTAATAGATAGTATTTTATAACCACCATAGACTGACCTTGATATTTCCATTAGCTTGGAAAGATCACATAGGATGGGACCATAACCAAACACGTTTAATTTACGCACATTACATATATGTATATGATTGCATGTATTAGTATGTATGCATAGATATAATCGAGATGCATGCTTGATATTGATTAATCATGTATGTATTAGATACGACACCCATGCCATGTTTGCTTAAGAAAGATAAAATCTGTAACGATTCAAGATTTTAAAATTGAACAAACGATCATGAGATTCTTGTGTTTATAAAACACAGTATTAAATATGAATTTTCTTTTTCTGATATGAGGAGATTTTGTCAAAAGCGGATTATTAGTTTAATTCATAAGGAAGTTGGGTTTTAAGTGAGACTGCTTGTGACTTCTCCGACGACCTGTAAATCAATCCATTGATGAATATTGAAATGATTTATTTGATCAAGGAAAAATTGAGAATCTTTTTATGATGGGATCATGATCGTTCATATAAATAATAAAATCCCTAAATACATATTAAGTTAATCGGATGCCTTCCAATATTTAATACTCGTCAAGATCTAGATTGAGAAGGAGTGGGTTTGCCAAAACAAGGTGCTTTTATCAATCATGGGAAGACGTGATAAGTAAGTGTACTTAGTTTGTTGAAACATTGGGTCTAACTTAACTAAATCATCATAATAGGATTATGGGTTTAGAGGCATAGAGTTTGGTGAGATTTATTGGATAAATGTGTACAAAGTGTTGTTCCACCAAATTATCCAAGAGTTATATTTGATATAATCGACAAATGTTGTCTACCTAAATAGTCGTGTTTTGGGTGTATTAGCCAAAGCTATCTTAAAACATGGATGAAATATGGATCTTGGCTCACTAGAAAGATTTAAAGAAATATTTTCCGAATTAATAGTTAGGGCTATTAGTTTGATAAAAAATAGTGGGAGGTATATGGTGATATACCATAATCACTTAAACATAATTAATATTAAATTTGCAATCTAGTTTATTTTATACACTTTAATATTGTAGATATCAAATGATAAACACAAACATCTTCTCTATGCGATCAGTTCTTGTGAAGGACAAGTTGACGAGAATATATTTCTTTGACTAACATAGGAGCTTGAGGATCGTCCTCGGACACCACGATGTTAGTCAAATCTCTTCCCCTGCTCTTAAAGTTGAGAATGTAACATGTGCAAATCATAGTGCTTATTGGAAGCAAATTGATGTTGCGACTGATATTTCATGTCTCATGCTCACAAATATGTGTGCTGAGCTTAAGAAGCAACACGAGCATATAGATGCTTATGAGACGATTGAACACAAGATATATTTGAAAATAAAAAAGGCACTATACACTTACAAGTAGGGAGAGTGAGACCCGGTTACACCACATGTTCTAAAGATTATAGGGTATAATGAGTACCTTTGATATTTTGGTTTTCAGATTGGTCTGGAGACTTAGATTTGATCTTACAATCTCTGGACAAATATTATTCTTAGTTTGTTATGAACAATATAATGAATAAGATTGGTAAAACACCCATTGAGTTGCTAAGCATGTTGAGAACTGCTGAAAGTAATATGATAAATGCATGAACTACTACTATATTGATGGTAAACATAGGGAATGCAAAAGGGAAAGGAAAATGGAAAGGCAAGGAGAAGATTTGATCTAGTTCCGTTGTCAAACCAAAGTCCAATCCCTAAAGCAGACTCTAAAGTCTGAATGAGGTGTTGATAAAGAAGATGATTGTCGCTTCTGTGGAAAATTGGGAGACTGGAAATTAAACTGTCATGATTATTTGGAAGATCTGAAAAAGATGATCAATAAGGGTCAAGCTTCAGGTATCGGGTTGGAATTGGAGTAAAAGTAGTTGCTCTGGTTAGAGAAACTCGTTACTTAACTTTTTGCCTGTAAGGAAAATTTAGAACTTGATAATTGTTATAACGTGCTTGTAATTGGCAGAGACATTATTTCAGTTTCTTGTTTGGATAAGAAAGGCTTTTTCATTTTGATTAAATAACAATAGTTGTTTATTCTATTTTGATGACTAGGCTTATAATGTTGCACAACTAATTAACAATTTATATGTTCTAAAGTGACTCAAATCAAATATTACCTTTGGCACTGTTGTTGATGCCATATTAATGAGAAACGCATTTCCAGAATACATAATGAAAGGCATAGGTGTACTAACTTGTAACACTTAATTACTATGTAACTCAACTAGGTAAAAGATAAAACAACAGCAAAACAAGGGAAACTGAAGAAGCACATGGAATCAATCAACTGAAGAAATGGTAATGATACTTGGTAACTACAAGTAACTAATTTGGTTAATCAAGAATGCCTAAGTGAGAAGAAGTTCAATCTCAGTATTGCTCATGCCCTAACTTATCTAATGGAGAATCAAATTAATGTCAAAGAAGTATCAAGAAGACCAAAGTGATTTCGTGTAATGTATCTCAACAACTGGATAATGTAAAGGTTAATCAACAAATGAGAACTGACATTCAGAAGCAAGAACCCCTACAAGACTAGTCACTTATGAGCCAGACCATTGCATCAAGTGTCAGGACATTGGAGGCAAGTTCATGTCAGTAATAGAAGATCTCATTTGAATTGAGTGAGGAAAAGAAATTGAAGAAGCTGGGGAAACTTGCTCATAAAGGTTAATCCACAATTAGTCACTAAAGAAAGTCATCATTGGATGAGTGCATATTTGCTAAGGCAAATGTCGATCCACGGCAGATCGAGATTCTCACAGATCGAGATCGAGATTCACATAGATCGAGATCGAGATTTTCACAGATCGAGATCGAGATTCTCATAGATCGAGATCGATATTTTCACAGATCGAGATCGAGATCGAGATTGTCGACCAAGATCGAGATCGAGATGGGTCCAGGCCGAGATCGAGATGCGGGTCAATATGTAGCATTTAATGTTCAAGGGACAAGTGGCTTATTGTGAACGGTTGATCCAGAGTGGTTGGGAAAGTACTTTTTGTTGTCGAGTCCTGATTAGGCCACGTACACAAATATGACAAGATCAAGACTGCACGACATTATAAAAGCAGCACTTTGTTTTCATTTGTATCAGATTTTTATCCATCTCTGTATTTCTACGATATATTTCAAGAGAGAGCATTTACTGTAAAACAATAGTGAGAGAGAGAGAGGATCAGTTGAATCAAGCTTTAATTGTTGTATTTATTGTTCAACTGATCATGATGCTTTTATGAATGTTGTAGCAAATCCCTCAATGAATATAAAGATATATTCTTGAAATTCTGTGTCATCATTTATTACCTGCATATTTGTATATTCTCTCATTACTTTTAAACAGTTGTATTCACCCCCCCCCCCCTCTACAACACTTTGGACCTAACAATTGGTATCAGAGCTACTGTTAAACACATCTAACAGAGATCCTACCGTGTTGTTTGAGTTGGTTCTTGAAAATCCAAGATCCAATTTTTTTGAAGTTTGTGCCAAAAGCTTTTATTTGTGTCTTCTTGAAAAGTTCATAGATCTAAAAAGTTCTGAGTCATGGTGTAAGGAATATTTGTACAACATTCCAAAATGTTGTACTTTAGAGCTTTGTGGATTTTCTTGTGATCAAAAATCTGGTTATAAAAGAATATTTGATTGGTTGACTAGGTAACTTGAATCAACTGTTTGACTGAACAAATAGGACATATTCGAACTTCTGTCAACTAGAAAGTGGATAACTTTTTTTTTGTTTGGACTTGAAAAACTGGTGGACCCTGCTACTGTTCCTGTGATTAGAACTAACTTGCTTGAATCTTAAGTGCAAAACCCATTGGATATTAAGTGTTGGATATTTAAAGTGAGATAATCAATTTTTCAAGTAAATACAATTTATTGTAATTTGAAAAGTGTATTATCTTAATTTTAAACTTTATTAAAATGGTCGCCGCACACAAATTTAAGATACCTCCGTTTGATGCACAACATTATGACGAATGGACTGGAAGGATGAAAGCCTACCTTGAATCTATAAACAAGGTATACTTGAGAAAATTGGAGAACGGTCCATACATACCCATGAAAATTGAGCCAGAGCGAATGGAAGGAGGGATACTAATACCATCCCGGTCTGTTCCTAAAGAGGAAATGGAGTTTTCAGACGCAGATAAAGAATTGGTTGGTATGGATGCGTCGTTACGCAACGTCATAATTGAATCCCTAGACTCAGAGTACTATGTTCAGATAAAGGGATTAAAAACAGCTAAAGCCATGTGGGATAAACTGGCTGTAGTGATGGAGGGGATCGAGGAAGTTAGAGATAATCACAAGCACATTCTGATATCTGAATATGAATCGTTCAGATGCGAACGAGGAGAAAGTGTAACGGATGTTTACAAACGTTACAGTAAATTGCTTATCGAGCTGAGTATAAGAGATAAAGTCTATCCACTGACAGATTCAAATATCAAGTTTCTCTTGAATTTGCCTAAACATCTGGAACACAGGATCACTGCCATTCGAGAGTCAAGAGACTTGAAAAATACTTCTCTCGAAAAGCTGTATGGTGTTTTAAAGACCTACGAGCTGGAGCAGGAAAAAAATGACAAAAGAAGATCCTACAATAGTGGAGAATACAAAGCGGTAAGTGAGTCTGGACTTGTAGCTGAAGAGTCTGCTGTAAAGGCACTTGCAGCTGTCTCATTGAAAACTGCTAATCCTGAAAGGGTGGTATTAGACATTGAAGATCCATCCGAAGAAAGTGAGGATGAATACTATACCCTTGAAGAGCTGGACAAATTAGAAGACAAGTCATATGCTTGTATTGCTCGAGAATTTGCTCATATCAGCTTCAGGAAGTCAAGAAGAGGTAAAGGACGATTTGGTAGTTCTTTCAGCCGAAGAGGCAGCAGCAGCAGAGGCAGTAGTGTAAGTGGTCGTGGAAGTTACAGCGGTCGAGGTAGCACATCTGGTAGTGGCTACAGACCTAACCTGGTAGACAAGAACAAGTTCAGATGCTACAACTGCAATGAATTGGGGCACTTTGCAACAGAGTGTAAGAAGCCCAAGTACGTTCATCCCAAGGAATCCTATGTTGATCTGAAAAAGAAATATGATGCCTTGGTCAGCAAGAAACAGAAGGGAAGCCGGGCGTATGTTATGACTGAAGGGAAGGGTTGGGACGAGTCTGATGAAGATGAAGATCAGGAACTATGCAACTTCGCTTTAATGGCAAGATCTTCAGAACAATCAAAGGTACCAATTCTAACCGTAAATGAAATGTCTATTTCTGAGTACCAAAATGAATTAGCTGCCATGACTAGAGACATGTACAATCTCCAACTGAATCTAATCGCTGTTAATGAGAAAAATGCTAAACTCTCCCTTAAAAATAGACTTCTCGAGGCCAGGGTAGAGGAATTAGAATCAGGAGAAAGTACAGAAAGGCAGTTAATGAATCAGGTAGAAGTTTTAGAACACAAGCTTAAGATTAGGGAAGACCTTAACGAAGAACTTAAAAATGAATTAGCTTAGATTAAAATAACATGTCAATCTTTTAAAGAAGCAGCTAATAAAGTTTTCGTAGAAAGGGACATGTACATGAAACTGGCAGGTAAGAGTAAAAATGAAAAAGTAAACATAGGACTTGACTACACACAGAAAAAGAAAAATAGGGCTGCTGAGTTGTTAGAGCCAGTATTAGTCAAAGAAGTTGTGCCTGAGGT
This sequence comes from Oenanthe sinensis, assembly GCA_028671895.1. Lineage (NCBI taxonomy): Eukaryota > Viridiplantae > Streptophyta > Magnoliopsida > Apiales > Apiaceae > Oenanthe > Oenanthe sinensis. The sequence goes on from CM053807.1 coordinate 19,798,302, forward strand.
TCTAGTGAATGTTAGAAAACCTATCTTTAAGCAGTTTGAGCCTAGGACCATAGATCCTGTTGCTATTAAAATTGAACATGAGATTAAAATGGAAAAAGATTCAGAAGAAAAAGTAGTAGAACCTACAACTTCTAAGAGAGCGAATAAGATTGCTTATGCTAAGAGAGGTGTAGGAACCAAGGAGGCTAAGACGGTGTCATATAAACAATGGGTAGCAGGGTCAGACCAAATGAAAACACCTGTAGAGGCAGTTAAAACTGAACCTGTATCTGTATCTACATCTACACGAGCTAGGAAGGCATGCTATATCTGTAATCAAACTGATCATTTGTCTTACTATTGCCCATCCTATGTAGAAAATCCTGTTGGTTGTAATACCATGCCTGCAACTACTGCTTTGCCTAATATGTATGCAAATCATGCCAAATGTAATAATCCTAATTGTATGCCATGTGCTGTAAACATCATGCATGCTTATTTTAATTTGATGAATACTGCTAGTGCATCTGTTGAACATACATTTAGTAGTGGTAAGAAAAAGCATGTTGGGTCAAAGGCTAACACTTCAAGTCCTCCTAAAGTTAGGAGTGACCAGTCTACTCCCAAACCTGACAAACCAGTCAAGGTTGACAAGGGAAAAGACAAAGTCAAGATGAATGCCCCTGATGGCAACAAGGCAAAGCCTTCTGTATCTGAAAAAAAAAAAAAAATTATTGATGTCGGGCTCAAACATCATTGGGTTCCGAAGAACACCTAAACTTTCTGGATTTGCAGAGCAGTGAACAGGAAAAGAGTAAAGTCATATGGGTGCTGGACAGTAGAGCATCAAGGCATATGACCGGCAATAAGTCCCTGCTAACAGATTTGGTGTTGAGAGCCGGCTCCGTGGTTACTTTTGGAGATAACAGCAAAGGTCACACCCGGGGATATGGCAAGATTGTTTGTGGAAATGTTATCATTGAGGACGTGTCTTTTGTGGAAGGATTGCGACATAATCTTTTCAGCGTTAGTCAGTTCACCGACAGGGGTTTTGACGTCAACTTTGGGAAGCATGACTGTTCGATTCGAAGCAAAAAGGATGGAAGCCTTGCTCTCAAAGGAGTAAGGAAGTCAAATTTGTTCATAGCCGACATGAATTCTGCTGATAAGTCTGAAGTCACGTGTTTCTACAGCAAGGCTTCTGCTGATGAAAGTTGGCTATGGCATAAAAGATTATCTCACCTGAACTTTAAAGCAATGAAGAATCTCGTAAGGAGAGAACTGGTGACAGGGCTGCCGTAGATGAAGTTTACTCCAGATGGACTCTGCGAAGCATGTGAGATGGGAAAATCAAAAAGAGCCTCGTATAAGGATAAGCAAGTGAATAGAATTACCGAGCCCCTACAACTACTTCACATGGATTTGTTTGGACCCGTTAATGTTATGTCAATGTCAAGGAAAAGATACGCACTGGTGATTGTCGATGACTTTTCCAAATACACATGGGTGATGTTTGTGACATCAAAAGATGAAGTGCCACATGAGATCATTAGGCATGTACTGGTAATTAAAAACGTAGCAAGTATGACTGTGAAGACTATCTGATCCGACAATGGGACAGAATTCAAGAACTCAGTGTTAATGGAATTCTGCATATCTAAAGGGATCAGACGACAGTATTCAGCACCGAGAACACCGCAGCAGAATGGGGTGGTAGAAAGGAAGAATAGGACACTGGTTGAAGCAGCTAGGACAATGCTGTATGAGTCAAGACTTCCTTTGTATTTTTGGGCTGAAGCAGTTAGCGCGGCTTGTTATACACAGAACAGAACCCTGATTATAAAGGACTATAATGATACGCCGTATTATCTGATGAATAAATGAAAACCATCTATCAAGTACTTTCACGTGTTTGGTGCCAAATGCTTTGTGTTAAGAGATAATGCACAACTTGGAAAGTTTGATGCCAAAGCAGATGAAGGGGTTTTCGTTGGATATTCTCTTGAAGTAGTAGCAGCGTACAGGGTGTTTGTGCTTAATGATCGCAAGGTGGTTGAAAGCCTTAATGTCACATTCGACGACTCAAAGCTCCCTTCTATACTAAAGGAAGACAGTGAGCCCACTTCCCTAAGATTTGAAAATATGGATATTGATGAAGTGGATACAGTTCCTAAGTCTGTAGTGCAGGGTAGTGATCTAATGATAAATAATGTAATTAATCAAGAGTCTAGTGTTTCGCCAATACAAAACACTAGGGCTGAGGGATCACCTTCCGTTAGACCTGGTACTAACTCAGGGGGAGTAAGTATGCACTCAGGGGGAGCTAGTACTAGCTCAGGGGGAGCTAGTGGAAGTGCTTCTAGACTAAGTCACCTTCACTTACAAGATCAAGCTGAGTCATCAAGAACATTTTCTAGGGATCGTACTTGGAACAAGGACCATCCGTTTGAGCTAATTATTAGTGATCCAGATGCCGGAGTGACTACTAGAAGAAAAGCTAGAGCTGAAATTGCCACTGAGAATGAATGTCTATACTCAGTGTTCCTTTCCCAGATGGAACCTAAAGTGGTGGAAGAAGCTCTAGATGACGCTGATTGGGTGATTGCTATGCAAGAGGAACTCAATCAGTTTGAAAGGCAAAAGGTGTGGAAGCTGGTACCCAGACCAAAGAATAGATCTGTTGTTGGAACAAAATGGGTATTCAGAAACAAACTGGATGAAAACGGACTTGTAACATGAAATAAAGCTCGCCTGGTTGCTAAGGGTTATACTCAAAGAGAAGGAATTGATTATGATGAAAGCTACGCACCAGTAGCAAGGCTAGAGGCAGTAAGGATGTTCTTAGCATTCGCAGCACATCATGGTTTTAAAGTCTATCAGATGGATGTCAAGAGTGCATTCTTAAACGGTGAACTGGATGAAGAAGTGTATGTCGATCAACCTCCCGGGTTTGTCGACAACAAATACTGTGATTATGTTTATCGTCTCTTCAAATCAGTATATGGCCTTAAGCAGTCTCCGCGGAAGTGGTATGAAACTCTGTCTGACTTCTTACTAGAAAGTGGTTTCACCAGAGGAGTAATCGACAAGATGCTTTTCTACACGAAATGCAAAGATGATCTAATAATGGTGCAAGTATATGTGGATGACATTATCTTTGGGTCTGCAAATGAGAAGCTGTGTGCTAAATTCGCAAAGTTAATGCAATCGAGGTATGAGATGAGCATGATGGGAGAGCTGACGTTCTTTCTGGGTATTCAAGTTAGTCAGAAGAAGGACGGGATATTTATCTGCCAGACCAAGTACATTCATGATCTATTGAAGAAGTATGGTCTCGAAGATGTATTACAAGCTAAGACTCCTATGACAACAGCCACGAAGCTTGACGAGGATAAAACGGGTAAACCTGTAGACATCTCAAGCTATCGAGGTATGATCGGCTCACTTTTGTATTTAACTGCTAGCAGACCTGATATTATGTTCTCTACATGCTTATGTGCAAGGTTCCAAGCGGATCCTAGAGAGTCACATCTCATAGCCGTAAAGCGTATTTTTAGGTATCTCAAGGGAACATCAAATCTCGGGATTTGGTACCCAAGAGATACAGGATTTAATCTTGTTGGCTATTCGGATTCAGATTACGCAGGTTGTAGAATAGATAGGAAGAGCACTTCAGGAAGCTGTCAGTTCCTTGGAAGAAGGTTGGTGTTTTGGCAAAGCAAGAAACAACACACAGTATCTACCTCGATAGCTGAAGCAGAATATATTGCTGCTGGAAGCTGTGTGGCCCAGATACTGTGGATGAAGAACCAACTCAAGGACTACGGTGTGGAAGTATCTAAGATTCCTATCATGTGTGACAACACAAGTGCTATTGCAATGACCAACAACCCTGTGGATACTCCAGGACCAAGCACATTGATATCAGGTATCATTTTATTAGAGAGCATGTAGAAAATGGAACTGTAGAGTTGCATTTTGTGTCTACTGAACTTCAAATAGCAGATATATTCACTAAACCTCCAGACGAATCAACATTTTCTAGATTGGTTGGTGAATTGGGGATGCTTAACACCAGTTAGTTTTGCTACATATCTGTTATAATTCAGTTTGTGTACATATTATTGTTGTGCATGAATATTCATAATTAATAATGTGTACTTAGTTTCAAAAATGTATGTGTTGCATGTCATAAGGGGAAGTTAGAAAGTTTCATAAAATTAATCTTGTGTTGATCTGTGTATCTATATGATTAATGTCAAATGAAGTGATGGGATTTAATGCTAGACTTAATTTTGAAATGCATAATTTATTTGCTAAATTCCCTGTCATTTCAAAATTGTAAGTTTCTAAAATGGTGTGAAAATTTGTGGTGAAATCTTACGAATTTTACATATAAATGTTTAATTCCTGTAATTTCATTGAAATTTTCTAAGGCAAATCTCGATCTGTTTCTGGATCGAGATCGAGATCGACTTGCGAAAATTGCTTAAAAAGTTTAAGGTAAATCTCGATCTGTCCACATCGAGATCGAGATCGAGATGTAGATCGAGATCGACATCGAGATGTGGATCGAGATGCGTATCTCGAGATCGAGATGTGACTTGTCTTTTTAGTTACCTTTTTAAGCGTGCCTATATATATATATGGCATTATATAGACAGTTCATTATTTCCATTAACTTTCTCTCTCTTTCAAAAAGTTTAAGTTCATTCATATACACACGCATATACATACATACATAACATCCTCTTCCCTGCCATTACACCAAGTTTTCTTGTGATTTTCTTAAACAAAAATCACTAACTGTTACTTGAAAGCATTAATCACTAAAACGAAACTCTGTCAAAATTTTGTTTAAACTGTTGAACTCATTGCGCTTATTCTACATCATTCGTGTTCTTGCAAATCGTTCTTTAGTTTTCTTTTCATTCGAGTGAGTTTGTTTTTTTTGGTTTCGTGCTTTCTTGTTCTTCATTTATTTTGTGTTCTTGAGTGGAATAGTTGTGAGTATTACTGTTTAATCCATAAAGTGAAACTTAACCGCCCTGTTTTGTGTTTTTCCGAAATATAAGTTTTTTTTATAGCTAAAACAACAAAAACGGCTGTTCACTTTAATTTTCTAAAACTCAACCGTCAATCATTAGTGGGGAGTTAAGTGGTCATTAGTGGGGAAGTTAATTTGTTTTAAATTGTGTCACTAATTATGTGGGGTAATTAGTGGGGATAGTGTATGTTTTTGTTTAAATTTAGAACTTGTTCTCTAAATTTCCATTGCAAAACCTTTTCAGAACATTTCTTTTCTCAAACACAAATTTAAAATGGCAAACCCAAATTTTACAATTCCCAAAACCAACTTTGTTAATCTCTCTGCTGATCGAGCAACTGGTAGATTCATTCACTACCAGTTCTGGATTGAGTCCCTCAACAACACGTCCATAATAAGTCATGCTTTAACCACCTCTCCCATCCTGAATATCGAAGCCCTTCAAGCTGCTTACTCAAAATTAGAGATTCAGGGTGGTAAAGCAAATCCAACAGGCTTATCCTTCACTATCGGTGGTGCTAAATATGAGGTTAGTCTGCAGAAGTTCAATGAGATACTCGGGCTTCCTTCAGAAAACTTTGCTCCGGAACCCACTATGGAGGATATGTTACAATTATTCACGGAGATAGGTTGTCGCCCTCCCACGTGTCCTATCAAGGTAACAAAGGTTAACACCAGTATGCTACCAGCTGAGTGGGATTATGTAGTTCAAGCCATTCAACGCTGCATGTTCCCAAAGGACAAAGACTACAGGCCGATGAACAACAGCTGCCGGGTAATACTATATGGAGTGACCAACAACAGGAAGGTGAATGTGGGAAAACATCTGTTGATTCAGTTGCTTGAGAGGTGGGCATTGGAAAAGAATGCCTCTAGGAATCCAGAAGATGGACCAGTCAAATGCTGGATGCCAAGATTCCTTCAGATGGTTCTGGATGACGTCCTTTCAGAGGAGCACAGAAGAGTATTTCAAGGCTCTGAAAGGATGGCATGTTTTGATATGACCTTAAAGAGTATCTCCACCATGGAAACCCAGCAAAAGTCAAGACTTTTTGAATTGCGCCTGACTCCGTACTTCCAGGATCTGCAAGATGAGTATGCTAGGATGCACGCTTCTCAGTTTACCACAGTAGAAGCTGAGAGTAGCGGTAACGAAGCTGCAGGTGGAGATCAAGTGTCTGGAAATTTGGGAGAAGCAGGTGTGGATGTTGACATGCCCGATGCAAATGTTGCAGAAGCTAGAGCGGACAAGGATGACGATCTTCTGAGTCAGGTACCTATTCTTGCTGATCTTGACCAATCGTCAATTCAACCAACCCCTGTTTTCTACAGCCGTGGGCCTGAAAACCCCCAGGCTCTATCCCAGGCTGCAAGCCCTTCTGTTCACAAACATACAGTCAGCCCTAAAACTGGTGATAAAAGGAAGGCAAGCTCATCTGAGTCGAGTGAATCGAGTGGAGGGAGTGTCGGAGTTGAGAGAATAGTCACATCAGCAGCTCTGCCACCCTCAAAGAAGCAAAAGGTGGATTCTAACCCAGTGGCAACTGCGCAACCTGTTAGGGATAGTTCACCTCTCACAGCTACCACACCTCACGCTGGTGGCTCACCTCTCCAAAACATTCCAACACGTTCGCACTCGCCTAGGCATATTGGTGAGAGTCAAGGAGGGGGTCCAGCTCAACAGCCAATAGGAGCTGGCCCTACCTCCCCTGAGTTGTCCGCTCAGGGCTCTTTGAGCAATTTCTCGGAAGAGGAAAGGCAAACTGAGACTCGCCCTTCTGATTCTAGGATCTCAGGAAGTTTATATGTGAAAGAGTCTGTCGAATCCAGTACGGATGACTCTTCCTCATCTGAATCAGAAAACAAGTTGCTCGCAGAGCAACGACATCTGGTGACTGGTGGGTCTACGCCTCCAGAACAGCCCAGCGAACCAGAAAAGGTTCTTGGTGAACAAGGGGATGACATGGTCATAACGCCATCTCCTAACGTAGACACAGCGCTTAAAGGTTCAGTCTCACTGACCGATATCGCCGACCAACTCACCGCTAGTCCCCAGTGACTAGTAGATGAGGCTCTAGTACTGTTAGGCTCTAAACACGAGGGAGAGACAGGGAGAGTAGATCCCTTCTCTTTAGGGATCTTGAGTGAAACAGAACCCGGCGAGAGTAAACAGTTTAACCCAAGCCAAACACCGTCCCCTAAATTGCAGGATCTAGTGAAGAAGGTGGAGGCTTTGGAGGCTGGAGTTGCTGGTGTTACTGCTGCTGTCTCTTCTCACTCTGGAAGATTGGAAGTCGGAGCTCAGTACATGGAGAACCTGATTGCCGTCCAAAATCAAATGATTGGAAAGATAAACAATCTTGGATTGGTACAGGTGGAGGTTGGGCGGTCAGTCGATGATGTCACTCATGGCATGTCTCAGGTCTGGACGAAGCTGAATGAACTACTTGATGTTGTCTTTGGACGTAACAGGGCTGGACCTGTTCCTTCAACCGGTGGTGGTGGTGACGATAATAATGATGATGATGCTCCTGATGAGGATAACCCACCTAAGGGGGAGAAGGAGGATCAGGGTCTAAAAAAGCTAACCAGTTAGGGTCCGGTGATCGAGTCCTCAAACAAATCTGGTGAAAAGGTGGAGGAGGCTCAAAACCGGCTCTTAAGGACAAAGGCAAGCAGAAGATGGTAGTTGAAGAAGAAGCTGAGAAAGAAACACCACTCGTCGATGTATTTATGGGAAACTTTATTGAAGATTCTGATGATGATGAGATGGATGTAGAAGCCTTAGTGGCAAGGAGGTCGAGACTCGAGCAACGGGCAAAAGAGTGGGAACAAGAAAGAGGTCTAAATCCTGGCGGATCCGGCGTAGGAGTTGCAGGTGATGCAGGAGACCACTCGGTTGCTGACGAGCATGTGCCAGAAGAAGATGTTGATGAAGTAGTGAAAGAAGCGGAGATGCAAGAAGAGATTTTCAGGGAAGCCAGAAAAAGAGTGAATGAAGAAGTGCTTCAAGGAATAGTGGAAAAGGAACTAATGGTAAAGGAGAAGAGAGCGGCTCAGAAAACTCAGCATGAGTATAAAATAAAAAAGATCAAAGATCCTAAGGTCCAGGCTGACATAAGGAGGGAAGAGTTTCCTTCTCCACAAGCTAGAAAATCTAAACCCTGGGCTGCTGAACTATCTAAACTGTATAAGACAGGGATGCACCTCCGTACAAGTCATATTCAAGGAGAAGGCATGGAATCTGATGATTACTTGGACACCCATAACAAGAATCGAGCCATATATGGTCGATGAAGCTTTCTTCCATGCAAGGGGTGCAAGTGAACTGGTAGAATTCGCTCACAAGGTAGACGCCTCTGTCAAGATTGGAGTGCTGTTTAAGGAGAAACTGTTGAAGATGGCTGAAGACAGAGGGGTTGACATTATTCTAAATCCCTACCAGATCAGATACGTCCATGACAAGGTCTTGAGGATCGTAAATCTGCAAGACTCGAAACTGACCCCGAGCGGAAATGTACTGAAGGCAGTTGCAAAGCTAGTCCTCTCAAAGGGTTTTTTAACAAAGGAAAAGAAGCTGGTGGCTAAGGACTTGGAGAAGTTGATAAGAAGGCAAGATGTTAGATACAGGTTGCTTGAAGCCAAACTACCAGTGGTTAAGAAGGAGCCTGAAGACTATGCATTCGAGCAGCAAGAAGAGGCAATAAAGGAGTATGTGCAGAGATACGGAGATCCAAGATTAGACATTCCTGAAGAAGGAGAAATTAGGGAGGAAGTTAGTGCAGTGGTTGGTGCAAATGTCAAGTTTGTCAAAAGCAAAGATGAGAATGAGAATGATCTGCTGATCTATACAGACAAGCATCAGGTGGAAACCGTCATTGAGATCAAGTACGACATCTTTGCAGAACACAGTCATGAAACACTGTGTATCATAAGGGAATTGATTGATGAGATGGATGATGTTGACGAGTTTGATCAGGATTATCTAAGGGTCACGTTTGATAACTTCTGTAGGAGAAGACAACAGCTAGACATTCAGAGGCTACAACAATGCACCACCGCTATTGTCATTGGATACCCTAAACAGCTGGTCATAAGGAAGAAAGGGGAAAAAGGGTATCCTGACAAAGTCACTAAGTTGAGGTTTGAAGACATTCCCACGAAGCTTACCACTCGCAGCATGGTTGAGAGGTGGTTGAGGTTGTTTCGAGACTACAAGATTAGAAATCATGTGGAAGCGGAAGGACTTAATCTTCTCAAGAAAAGGATGGATGAAGTCTGCAACCCTGAGTTCATGAAGAAAGAAAAAGCAGCCAAGAAGAAAGCTCGTGAGGAAGAGGAGCGCAAGAAATCGAAGTTTTAATGTATTATGCTTGTAATGTTTCTTTGCGTTGTAATTTGTTTTCTTGTTTTCCTGCATTGTAAGTATATTATCTGTTTTCTTGTGTAGTATAAGGTAGAAGTTAGTTAGCTAAGTGTCTTGAAACTGGTTTATATTAGGCGTCAATTATTTCGCGAAGTTCGGCGGTGGTAATATTGCTAAAAGGACTTCAGAAGGATAATTGAAGATTGAGTGGACCGTGCTCTTAAGTACTTAGAGAAATCTCTAGAAGAGCATGAAGCCATTTGATCGAGCCAACAGGTGTCCAATTTTGGCACTTGAAGTATCAGTAATAGTCATGAAGCTAGTTAATCAAGTCAAGCATTATGCAAGTTGACATGATCTTTTATGAATGTTATTTTATCTTTTTCAGTCCCTGGTTAGTTGAGTTATCCTCATTGTGAATTTGGTTGTCATTGTTAGACAATCAAATAGGGGGAGATTGAAAGGCATAGGTGTACTAACTTGTAACACTTATTACTATGTAACTCAATTAGGTAAAAGATAAAATAACAGCAAAACAAGGGAAACTGAAGAAGCACATGGAATCAATCAACTGAAGAAATGGTAATGATACTTGGTAACTACAAGTAACTAATTTGGTTAATCAAGAATGCCTAAGTGAGAAGAAGTTCAATCTCAGTATTGCTCATGCCCTAACTTATCTAATGGAGAATCAAATTAATGTCAAAGAAGTATCAAGAAGACCAAAGTGATTTCGTGTAATGTATCTCAACAACTGGATAATGTAAAGGTTAATCAACAAATGAGAACTGACATTCAGAAGCAAGAACCCCTACAAGACTAGTCCCTTATGAGCCAGACCATTGCATCAAGTGTCAGGACATTGGAGGCAAGTTCATGTCAGTAATAGAAGATCTCATTTGAATTGAGTGAGGAAAAGAAATTGAAGAAGCTGGGGAAACTTGCTCATAAAGGTTAATCCACAATTAGTCACTAAAGAAAGTCATCATTGGATGAGTGCATATTTGCTAAGGCAAATGTCGATCCACGGCAGATCGAGATTCTCACAGATCGAGATCGAGATTCACATAGATCGAGATCGAGATTTTCACAGATCGAGATCGAGATTCTCATAGATCGAGATCGATATTTTCACAGATCGAGATCGAGATCGAGATTGTCGACCAAGATCGAGATCGAGATGGGTCCAGGCCGAGATCGAGATGCGGGTCAATATGTAGCATTTAATGTTCAAGGGACAAGTGGCTTATTGTGAACGGTTGATCCAGAGTGGTTGGGAAAGTACTTTTTGTTGTCGAGTCCTGATTGGGCCACGTACACAAAAAGGACAAGATCAAGACTACACGACATTATAAAAGCAGCACTTTGTTTTCATTTGTATCAGATTTTTATCCATCTCTGTATTTCTACGATATATTTCAAGAGAGAGCATTTACTGTAAAACAATAGTGAGAGAGAGAGGATCAGTTGAATCAAGCTTTAATTGATGTATTTATTGTTCAACTGATCATGATGCTTTTATGAATGTTGTAGCAAATCCCTCAATGAATATAAAGATATATTCTTGAAATTCTGTGTCATTATTTATTACCTGCATATTTGTATATTCTCTCATTACTTTTAAACAGTTGTATTCACCCCCCCCCCCCCCTCTACAACACTTTGGACCTAACACATAAGGATGCATTCATGGATAAGTTTGATTATGATTTATACAAAAGGATGTGAATCTTGGTTTATTTGACAAAATGACTAAAGCTCCTTTTACCAGACATGGTAAAGGGGTCATTGAACGGGTATGACTTATACATAGTGATGTATGTGGTCATATCTGTACGATGACAAAAGGTAGATTTTATTAACTTCATAAAATTTACTAATTATTTTAGTAGATACGGATATATGTAACTTTTGAAGAACTAATCCGAATCATTTGAAAAGTTCAAAGACTATAAAGAAGTAGAAAATATCAAAGAAAAGTTTTTTTTATAGGAGGGATCACACATTGTTGGACATGGTGCGATCAATGTTGAGTCAAGGAATCTTCCAATTAGTTTCTGGGGTTGCACCCTGGAAACGTCTCCACATACACTTAACCGTGTTCCTACTAAAATGGTTCAAAAGACTCCTTATGAGATATGGACTAAGAAACGTCACAGCATGTCATTTATGAAAATTTAGGGATGTAAAGCGTTTGTGAAATGTTTAATCTCTGACAATCTAGGACCAAAATTAGATAAATGTAATTTTGTGGGATACCCAACTGAAACAGGGGGTTATTCTTTCTATAATCCTTCCGAGAACAAAGTGTTTGTTTCTTGAACTGCTATGTTACTTGAGAGAGATGTTCTCTAAGAAAGACAGTGGGAGGATAATAGATCTCGATGAAGTTCGAGACCCACATGATAACATTGAACCAATGGAGGAACCTAAGCAGAATGTACAAGAAAACAATACTGCTCAAGAAACACAGGTTGTTCGTAAGTCTGGTAGGATTCACCATGAGCCCGAGAGATATTATGGATTTCTCTTGACTCAAGATGGTGATGTGATGCTTGTGGATGAAGATGAGCCTCTCACCTACCAAGACGCTATGAACACTCCAGATTCTAAGAGATGGAACATTTATTTTCATGAAACAGTTAAAAAGAGTTTGACTTTATTCAGAATGAAGATGAAACTTGTGTTTACAAGAAGTTTAGTGGGAGCCATGTGGCATTCCTAGTATTATATGTTGATGATATATTACTAATAGGGAATGACATTCCTTCTCTATAGATTGTGGAGACTTAGTTGAGAAATAATTTCTCAATGAAAGACTTAGGCGATGCGACCTATATATTAGGGATCATGATCTATAGAGATAGATCAAGGAGACTGATCGGCCTAAGTTAGAGTACATACATTGACAAAGTTTTACATCGATTTCGAATGCAAAGAGGCTAAATGGATATGTCCCAATGTCTCATGGGATAATGATCTCAAAATAAAATTTGTCCTAAATCATTGGATCATAAGGATCGCATGAGTAAAGTTCCATATGCGTTAGCAAATGGTTTTATAATATATGCAATGATATGTACTCGTCCTGATGTCTCGTATGCTTTAAGCATGACGAGTAGATACCGGTCTAATCCAGGTGAAGGTCACTGGACGGTAGTCAAGAATATTCTTAAGTACTTGAAGAGGACTAAAGATTCATTCTTGTTATATGAAGGAGATGTGAAGCTAGTTGTAAGAGGTTTCAGTGATGCTAGTTTCTAGACAGACAACGATGATTTAATGTTTCTATCTGGCTTTGTGTTTTATCTATTTTTATTGATATGTTGTATGCTGGAATGGTTCACAGCAGAGACAGTTGTCGATTCTACAATAGAGCTTGAGTATATTGATGCATGCGAAGCAGCCAAGGAGGCTGTTTGGGCATGTACTTAGGAGATATCACCTAATTAATGAGATTAATGATCAAGGAGAAGCACGAAAGTCACACTAGTTCCATGAGTATTAGATACTTGGGTAATTGGCTCTAGTGCAAGTGGGAGATTGTTAGTAATTGTGCTCTAGAGACAATACTTTTTATATTTTAAGGAAAATATTTATTATTAAAGATTATCTTTTATTGATTATTATTTATTTATTATGTTTTATTTACTGCGTAATAAATTGAAAGCATAATAAATGTCCTTGGAATTTTGATACGTATTATATATCTTTAAGTATGTGACTTAAAAATGAGATTATATGAATAGTATCTTATTCCTAAAATTCCCTAGTCGAGTATTATTATTTAAGGACAATAATAATGCACAAAGACTTGTATGTTTCTTGACAGATGACCACATCTCATTGGTCATAGGTATGGTGATACTAAAGTCAAGAATATAAGTGCATGTATCAATGCATGGCACTGGAATGACCCGCCGTGAGATTCTACATGTTAAATAAGTGTCATAAATAATTCTCACTGTGATAATAGTGTAATGATCCTTAGACCTGAAATCATTATATTTTTATACGAGAATTAATATACTTTGATTACATTAAAAGTTATCTTTGACAGGGTGATGATAAAGGTGGACATTGGGTATATTATGAATCGTATGAGAAATATGAATGATCTAGATGGGATTTAATCCTCCTAATTTTAGGAGTGATATTATTGGCCTCTTGTTTGAGTGAGACTATGAAATGCACGGCCGTGCTCAAATGTTGATTTGATTTTAATAGTCTACTCATTGATCAAGAAAATAAAGATTAAATTATGAAGAGGATGGCACGAGACATGCCTTGAGTTTAATCTATAATATCAAGATTAAAGGGATTATATTATATGAAACATTATTCACGAAAGGCTTAATCAAATCACCGATTTATTATTATTACTTGGGTAGCAATGATGTATTACTAGATGCCGCTCATTATTTACAATTTTAATTAGATATTAAAATTGTTGCCAACGTAATAATAATCTACAGGGTCACACACAAAGAACACTTGAAGGAGAAATAATTTAAATTAAATAAGTAATTTATTTTATTTATGATATTAATTAAGTATGACCTAATTAATTATATAAATAGAATAAATAAATTATTTAAACTAATTCTAAAATTAATAATTAATTAATTAAGTGAGACATAATTAAATAATTTAGAATTTTGGATTAGTATTAATTATAATTGGATTATAATTAGAAAACTTATTCCTCTCTATATATATAATCTCTTTATGGGCTAATTTAATTTAAGAGACATATTTTTACTAAAACCCTAGCCGTTTTGAGAAAAAAGGAAGATAGAGAGAGAGAAGCAGTTTTCGGGTGCTAGTACACATCAATCCTTCATGAAAAGTGTTCATGTGGATACCGTAGAGCGTAGATCGCGAGAGCGGGATACGTGGTGATTAAACAAGCTTTGGACCTTCATTAATCTTTCATTAATGAACTGTTAAAGCTTCTAAATGTATTTATTCTTTATCTCTGAATTAAATCTTTTATTTTCGCATGGATCCTGCGGAGGGTTTCGCTATTTTGATTTATTTTTCGCGTTTATTCCGCTGCGTTTGTGCCTCGAAACCCTTCATATCTTTCATAATTGAAATCTGGAAATGTATTATATGATCCAGAAAATAATTTATTATTTACAGTTCTTAAATGTCATATTATTTTCTTAGTTGTAAGTTGAGTTATCCTCTAGTAATTTGTGTGTTAAATATTTAACAACAAATAGCGGGAGATTGAAAGTCATATGACTAGTCCTATTTGTAATAAGTAGATGACAACTCAACTCAGATATAAAAGTGAAGTAAATAATAAATATTGAATATAGAGGAAGAACAAAAAGAATCCAAGACAAGAAAAGACAAGACATAAAGACCACTACAGCAGAAATGAGAATCAACATTGTAGTTAGTCATCCGTGAACCAGACCAGTGCATAGGGTGTCAACAATTTCTTCGTCATAAAAAAGTTCAAGTGGTTAAAAATATTATTGTTGAAGAACAGAAGAGTTTTATCTACATTAACAATAGTCAAGACTTTAATTTAATTCTCTATTAATTAATTAAATTAATTAGTTAATTTAATTAGTAAATTAATTCACTTTGAATTAATTTATTTTTTAAATTAATTAAATGATTAATTAATTTAGAATTATTTTAGAATGAAGAAGACAGAAGCTGGAAGCTCAAAGAGATACAAGTTTGTTTGGAATGCAGTGTACAAGAGTCAGAATCCAAGACTGAATATTTGACTGGGTATATGCAGTGGTGAAAAGAAATTTTGTCTATTTTAAAGAGTCAGATTATTTATGTAACAAAGGTACTTCTAATTGCAACTGTAGATACAACAAAATATGCCTGACAGTACTGACTTGAAGATAAGAGGGAAAAGGAATTGACACGGAAGAATTGCAGAGTCATATATTCTTAAAAGTGGAACCCAGGTTGGAATTGATTAATCATTTCCAAGTCAAAAGGAGTTTGGTTCTAGACGATCAAGAGACCGCAACTTAGAGCGTAAGGATTTATTTTAATTAATAAATATTTTATTTATTTAGTAAATTATATTTATAAATATCTAAATAATATTAGATATTTATTTTTATAATGTCTGAATTAAATTTATTATTTATTAATCAAAGATTATAAGCTGTGCGGGTCGAAAAATATTTTTACGGAGCCTGTCTATAATAAGACGAAATAGGCCCCTGTTTTTTCAAATTGAAAGGGGCAGGTGTTTTATGTTGTTAAAGAAACCAATAGAAGCCTACCACGTGTCCAATCAAGTGAAAAAGAAATGAAAAGCATGCTGATGAAAAAAAGTCATACCGAGAAAATTCAAAGGTTATACCGGTTGAAGGAAATGTAATACTGAGCTTTTGGACAGAAGGTCATACTGAGATGTTTTTTATTTAATTAAAAAGTCATACCAATTTTTTAATTAATAAAAAAGGTCATACCGAATTCTGTTGGATAAAAGGTCATACCGAGATGCTTTTTTATTTAATTAAAAAGTCATACCGATTTTTTAATTAATAAAAAAGTCATACCGATTTTTAGAAGTCATACCCAGCCTTTTGAAAAGTCATACAAGTGTTAAAAATGTCATACATACTTAAATAAAGTCTGTAAAATGTTCTGTTATAGAAAGTCATATTAGCTTTTCAACCTCTATAAATATGAGGCCTTAGCTTCATAATTTGGTAAGTAGAAAACTTTCAAATTCAGTAATTTGTCTGCAAAGTTATATTCACAGACTTTTGGTGCTTGTTTGAATTCTTAATTCCTTAAGTAGAACAATTCATGTTAAATTTTTTCTAAGGAATTAAGAAGTATTCTACCAAATGTTGTAACACCCGTTCAAGTTTAATATACGTATTTAACTTGAATCTTGTTTACTTACTTGCTAATTTTCTATATCTTAAATGTTATATCATAAAAATAGAAAGCTAGTCAGTCTCCCAAACACTACAAGGACTCGAACCCTCAGCTAAAGTAATAATTTAATTCCACAAATTCTGAAAAGAATTTTAAATTATTGTCAGTATCGCATTCAACCCCCCTTCTACGATACTTCCGGGACCCAACATCCTGAAATAACACAGGAACCTGCATACTCTGAGGGGGAGCCATAAAATTTAACTCCAAATAATTCAGAGTATAACAGTTCAGAGTCTACCTAGATAGAGTCTAGACAGACAGAATCAAGTTCTTCAGAGTCTAACTCATCAGGGTCTGGATCAAGAAACTCTGAAACCTTGTCAAGTCAAGAAATTTAGGGGGAGCCTCTTCATTTGAATTTCACTCAAATACAGAATATGCAAATGATTTAGGGGAGTTTCAAGTTCAAGAACCAATCTTCCACCAGCTAGAAAATGGACAAGGGATCACACTCCTGCCTTAATAATTGGTGACCCTGAGAGTGGTGTACAAACTAGAATAGCCACTCAAAATGAATTTCTTAATAACTATTTTCTCTCAAAGAATGAACCCAAGAAAATTGAGGAAGCCTTGCAAGACCCTGATTGGATTATTGCAATGCAAGAGGAATTAAATAAATTTGAGAGAAACAAAGTGTGGAAACTTGTACCAAGACCTAGAGATAGATCAGTTGTTGGTGCAAAATAGGTGTTCAGAAACAAACTTGATGAGAATGGAACTTTTATTAGAAACAAATCAAGGCTAGTTGCAAAAGGATACTCTCAGGAAGAAGGAATTGACTATGATGAAACTTTTGCACCAGTAGCAAGATTGTAAGCTATTAGAATGTTTCTTGCCTTTGCAGCTCATTCAAAATTCCAGGTGTATCAGATGGATATGAAAAGTGCCTTCTTAAATAGAGAATTGGAAGAAGAAGTCTATGCGGAGAAACCACCAGGATTTGTTGATCCAAATTTTCCTGATCATGTTTACAGGTTAGATAAGACACTATATGGATTGAAACAAGCACCTAGAGCATGGTATGAAACTCTATCAAAAAATTTTCTTGAAAATGGATTCATAAGATGTACCATTGACAAAACTCTCTTTATTAAAAAAAATAAAGGTGATATTTTGCTTGTCCAAATTTATGTTGATGATACTATATTTGGTTCTACTAATGACAAACTCTGTGAAAAGTTTAGCAAACTAATGCAGTCAAATTATGAAATGAGCATGATGGGAGAGTTAAACTTCTTTTTAGGACTTTAAGTCAAACAGAATGATGATGGAATATTCATCAATCAAACAAAGTATGTGAAAGAACTATTGAAGAAGTTTGATATGCTAGACTGTGCAACTGCCAAAACTCCCATGTCAACAGCCATTAAGCTAGACTCTGACCCAAAGGGTAAGAAAGTTAACAACACTAGCTATAGAGGTATGATTGGTTCATTGTTATATTTAACTGCTAGTAGACTAGATATAATGTTTGCAACTTGTCTGTGTGCTAGATTCTGACCCTAGAGAATCACATTTTATGGCTATGAAAATAATTTTTAGATACCTCAAGGGTGTTCAAACTCTTGGACTTTGGTATCCTAGAGAGTCATATTTTTTACTAATTGGTTATTCAAACTCTGACTATGCAAGATGCAAAGTAGACAAGAAAAGCACTACATGACAATGCTAATTTTTTGGCAACAGATTAATTTCTTGGTTTGGCAAGAAACAACAGACTGTATCAACCTCAACAGTTGAGGCTGAATACATTGCAGCTGGAAGTTGCTGTGCTCAAATTTTGTGGATGAGAAATCAGTTACTAGATTATGGACTAACATTCTCAAATATTCCTATGTATTGTGATAATACTAGTGCTATTAAAATTGCAGAGAATCCAGTCCAACATTCCAGAATAAAGCACATTGATGTCATGTATCATTTTATTAGAGAATATGTTGAAAATGGTACTGTGACACTTCACTATGTTCCAACTGACAGACAAATTGAAGACATTTTGACAAAACCACTTGATGAGTCTACCTTTCTTAGACTAGTAGGTGACTTAGGTATATTAAACATGTAAGTGATCAGCCATTATAAGAAGCAAGGTATGTACTTTAATTATAGTCCATGTTTTATCAAACTATGATTTGTTATTGCAAAAAAAATTTTGGTACTTTATCTTGACAGAGTCTATCTTCTAGACTCTAACGAGTTTGTAAACTCTGATGGGTATGTAAACACTAATGAGTCTGTAAACTCTGATGAGTCTGTAAACTCTGAGGAGTCTGTAAACTCTGATGAGTCTGTAAATTCTGAGGAGTCTGTAAATTATGATGGGTCTGTAGACTCTGACGGGTCTGTAAACTCTGAGAAAAATATCGCCTAGACTCTGAATCGGTTAAAATTCATGCCTGCAGACTCTGATTATATTTAAACTGGTCAAATGACTTGAAATAGGCGGTAACAGTTACTTTTGACTGGAGAAAGCTGTATACTCGTGTGCAGTGTATGCAACTTAAACAAAATAGAAAATTCTCATACATTTTACTCACCTATTTATTGCAAAATTAATTTACTAAGGAAGAATTAATCACAGAGCTTTTTACGAACCCTAGCTAATTTGTTCAAGCATCTTCATCACTTTCAACTCAACAAATTCAATGGTTGTTATTTCTACTGTCATGAGGGGTCCCAAGGCGATTGCATTCACTTTTGGGGATTTCAATTTCATGACCGCGAACCATGTTGCAGCTCTTGGAGACAAGAAAGGGGTAGATGCTGACTACTACCCTGTGATGGACTTCTTAGAACAATCTGAGCTTAGCTATATTCTCAAGGCATCACTAGTAATTCACATGGATGTTGTCTCATAAGCATGGAGCTCAGCAAAGGTAGTTGATCCTTCTCAGGATTAACCAGGTAAAATAATGTTTACCTTTGGCTCCAGTACCTTTGTTGTCATTGCTGATGTGCTTAATTCTGTGTTTAAATGGCCTGTTAAAACTCCTTTTGATGACACTATTTCTGATTCTGATATTAAGAGCATGTTTAAATCACTAGGTTATTCTGCTAGTTTGGAAAATATAAGTAAATTAACTAGGGCATATTTAATGAAAGAATGATCCTTTTTCTTTGATCAAATTGTTAGGTGTTTTACTGGTAAATTTAGTGACTTTAATTCTATTATTTCTATTACTTATCAAATTGGTCTCAGTCTCCTATTTGACAAGGTGATTAACATTGATGATATGTTACTCACTCAAATGGGAGCCAAATTAAACAATGTGCAAAAGGGGAGGAAGAAAGTCTACTATCATAGATTTTTTATGATTCTCCTCAACCATTTCATTCCTGACATGTCAATTAGGTTGGCAGATGATTATTGTGTGCAGGCTTATAAGCAACAAATAAGGATATTCTCTGACATCAAGAGAATTGATGACAAGAAGCAGAGTCTACCTACCATGATATATCCAAAGGTAATGTAGGTAAAACTCTCAGCCTACAAACCTTCTATCTACAATGCTTCATTTTTTGGTGGTGAAATGGTGCAGGAACAAGTAATGGAGAGTCCCCCTGCACCTACCCAAGTAGTCAAATCCCTCTCACTTAAACAATATCAAAGACCTAGAACTAGGAAACCAACCTCTGGTGTTTCTCGAAAGACACTAGTCATAAAAAGGAGAAAATTGGTTCAAACTAGGCTTGTAGATGAGCACAGTGATGAGAATCTCAACCCTCTAGAGAAACAAGTTGTTGAAGGACTCTCTTTGCTTAAAGAGGGTCATGATACACTTGATTCTAATCTTTAAGCCAGTCCGTAGACTCTCAAAAGGCTACACACTCTGAAAAATATAGGAACGCACCTCAGGATTCTCACATTGAATCTCCTGAGAAATCTTTTGCTCACAAGTACAGATGGTTAAGGAATGCTTATTCTGCACACACACACAAGCTTATTACTATTACTAACCCTATTTTGCAGGAAATAGATGGTCCCAAGGCTCCTACAGATCCAGACTCTGAAAGCAAGAAAATACCTGAACCAGAGTCTAATGTTGAGTCAGAGTCTAGACTGCCTTTAGACTCTGATCATGAAACATTTTAGGAAGGAATGCCATTGGATGTGGCATCATGTTTCAGCCTAATGTCTCATTGATGAAATCATTACTCCAAGTGATGAGGTACTGCTATTCTTATATCCTTTAGTGGAATCAGTTGAAGATCTAGAGCAATATCAGACTAAATCTCAAGTCTTGGATCTTCTTTCAACCTATGAAGCCCTAAGGAAGAGAATGGAGAAGGAGCTATATCTGTCTGCACAGGATGTGGTCTTACAGCTACCTATTCAACTTTTCATTACAAGTTAAAGCAGCTGGGCTCATAGAAGGCAGAACAAATGAAGTTCTTAAAGCACTTGGTGTGCCAGACTCTGAACAATAAATATCAAAGAAGCCTAAAAAGCTTAAGGTCTACAAAAGAAGAGAATCATAGTCTGTTGTTGAGTTGGAAACTGAGATTGAGCAACCAGTTTTTGAATATGAAGCATTTTGGGATAAAGGATTTACCTACAGGACAACTATTGACTGGATTTCTACTATTCATCCTCTTCCAAGGAAGGTGGCTGACTATCTTGTCCACAATATAGGTACAATTGCCAATCAATACATCTATCCAACCTACCAGAGTAGATTGAATCAAATAAAGGGATCATACTTTCAAACAGTGAGAAGGGAACTGCAGGAACTCTTCAATCTCACATATGCCCTGGAAATCAATGAAATCCATCTAAGGGCCTTTCATCATAATTTGGATGCATTTATTATTGAAGAGCAATAGGAGGTAGCAGGTGATGCAAGGAAGTTGGAGGAAGGGACTAGTGCACCAGTGGTGACTAGTGAGAAAGATGCTATGTCTGCCTCAACCACACAAGAACCACCTAGTCAGAGATTAGGTGATAGTGGGGCAGGAGAGTATGCTGTTAGGCCCTCCTTGACAACTCAATAAAATGTTGATGAGAACCCCAATGATACAGGATGACAGACTCTAATGGATGCTCATGAAGAAAAATCCCAATATATTCTATTAGAGTCTATCCACTTTGAGGGGGAGTCTCATGCACCAACAGTCAAAGATGGTGACACTCAGACTCTGGCTTCTAATGAAGCTATACTGAAGCAGTCAAAGTCTAGAGTAGACCCTGAGACTGGAATACTGGAGCCAACAGACTCTGGAAAGAAAGAAGACGTTAGTAAGGGTTCAGAATCTGTTGATGCTCACCCCTTGGTGGAAACCCCTAGCCTTCAGACATTTGAAAGGGTACCCCTCCATCAAGGTGGTTCAGGTATTGTAGCAAATAATTTTTCTCTCAACCCCTCTTCTGTAGGATTTCTGAGTGCACCTCCAAATTGAGTGAAAAAATGACTTAGAGGTTGGCACTGGTCCAGGCAAAAAGAGAGGTAGATAAGGCTGTAGAGAGCCTGCGTGAGAATGAGAGAGTGGGTTCCCAACCCCACTGTGAGGATAAGAGAATAGGGCATCCTGAACCTAGATTTACTTATTGGGATCAAGATTTTCCATAGAGTTGGTCCAATGAGTTGGAGTAGGGGATGGATGAAAATTCATTCTTGTTGATTTTACAGATTGGGAAAAATGAGGAGGATCTTGCTGCTCAGAAGTCATTCACACAGAGACCCCAACATCATTTGGTGGATTCTCTAGCAAGGAGAGCAGAAAGAGTCATGGAGGCTTTGGTGGATCCAACTATCATTCCAACTGAGACTGCAGAATTGAAGTCAGAAGAACCACTTTTGATCATGCCTATAAGGGCTAGGCTTCCGGAGTCTACAGACTCTGATCACTCTAAGGAGGAGTCAGGGTCTATAGTCCCTTTTGCAGTTTCAGAGTCTACACCACCACTAGAGTCTAAACCTCTAATTACCAAGATTGAGCCTGTTGATGAGGATTGCACTTCTGAGGATGATGGACTAGTTAATCCATCTTTTGTTTATTTTGATCAGGTGTTTCCTCAGTCTTGGGAGTCTGCACAACAAAAGGGAATAGATGATAAAGCATCTTTTGATTGTATTTTTAGAATATACCAGTCTGAGAGACTTGAGGCTTTTCATAAAAAATATTTTCTATAGGAACTTGGTCACTATTCTGGTGAAGCAAATCAAGCTATAGATGCAGATGTTAAGGCTGAGACAGAGAATGTTACTGCACAATTAGCTATTGTGGTCCAGGACATTTCTCATATTTAAAACAAACTCACTGGTGTTGATAATACAACTTCTCTGCTTAGTACTAGATTTGATAGAATTCATTCCCTTCAATTATCCAAAAAAGTAGCGTTCAAGGATGTTCTTGCTACTATCACTACTACTTAAGCCTCTCTCCAAACTACAGTCTCTGATTTTAACCACCAAGGTTGATTTAGTACACTAAGCCATAAGTGCTTATATGCAATGCTCTCTGATGTTGCCTTAAATGTCAAATGATGTTGCCTTAGGCCTGAAATCGAAAAAGGTAACACTTTATGAGTGTTGCATCTGCGGCCATTACCTTTAACCTCTAATGCAACGCTTTGATTGTGTAATGCAACACCACTGAAAGTATTGCATATTGGTCATAATGCAACACCATCATGGTATATATGCAACAAAATTTAGTGTTGCTTTAAATATAAAGCTGAAAGAAAAGTGGGTAGTGGCGTCCACCAGTGCCCCGTCAGCAGTGGGTCCCACATGCCACATCATCAATGGGTCTCATTTTGCCATGCTAGCAGTGGGGCCTTCCAGTACCACGTCAGCAATGTGTCCCACCAGTGTCACGTCAGCAGTGGGTCCCACCAGTGCCATGTCAGCAGTGGGGCCCCGCTAGTGCCACAACAGCAGTGTGGCCCCAGTGCCACGTGGGGCCCGATTAACCTTATATAACACTCTTATGCTGTAATGCAACACTAAATTGAAAGCCTTCAGTAACACTAAATTTGGAAAATGCAACAGCAATATTGACATTTGCAACGATGTATTAATATATTGTAATACCATAAACATGTTTGTATTTTTGCAATAAAATTTTTGCGATAACCTGTTTGTACATGCATCAATCCCATAAACAACCAAAGCTTAACAGAAAAGAATAACATATCTAACTATTTTTCTCAACAGATCTGCCGATGATACAATATAACAGTACATTTCTTTATCATCGGCAAATTTGCATAGAAATACAATATAACAGTACATTTCTTTAGATGTTAAAAGTTTTGTCTTTGCTGAAGGCATTCTCGTAAAGAAATTCGTTCACCATGGGATCAAATCCTGAAATGAAACAAGGTCAGTATAATTGAGATAAGCACAAAAAAACCAAAAAATTACATGTAAGATAATCAGGAGTATAAGATAGAGCACATAACAAAAATCTATCCTGTCACGATTGAAACATTTATAAAAATACCAACATAGCTTGATTAGCAAAATGTGTTTATACCATCCATTTTTTTCATTTTCCTTTCTCATCTATTTAGTGGCATTCATTTGAAAACTTCATTAATTTAGATGTTGAGTGTCAGAGCTTAAGATTTTCCCCTCATAAATTGAAAGCCATACATAGCTCGAAGTTTTAATTGTCAATCAAGCTTAATTTTTATACACAAATATCAATTTATTAAAATATGTTAACCATTTACGCTTTTATGGAAGGAACCAATAGAAAATTATTACACGTGATATACCAGGTAATTGTCCAGGTTGTATTTCAAATAACTATATTAAACAATAAGTCATAATTGCAGAACATGCCAACATCTCTATAATTCTTGAGCAGATCCATTTGATTGTCACCAGTAGTGATGATGTCAAAAAGGGGGAGAAGAAAGGTGAATCTTCCAGGAGAAATAAGGATGATGTATGCAAATATGAAAAGAAAGGGAGTTAAAAGGAGGAGATATGGTAATGATAGAGATAGCTGTCATGGTCCTAGGGGTCCTAGTGGTGTACTACTCAAACAGTCTGAAGTGGATGTATTATCAAAATCTAAAACACATCAGTCAGGGACTGGACATGGGAAGTCAGAGTCTAAGCCAGACTCTGACAACAAAGGAAGAAATCAGACTCTGATGAAACTCAAGACCCTACATACTGGAAATGCAGTCAATCAAATCTGTAACTAAGAGCTAAAAAGAAGATATGACTTGGAGGTTTTGAATAATCTGATATTGACAGAACATTTACTCTAATAAGGGATCCTCAATCCTTGACAGATACGCAGTTTGAAAAGATCACATAAAAGCATTTAAACAAAGTGGTATCTGCTAAAATTATTTATAATATTTTTGAAAAAAAAGTGCAAGGAGGACATGGAGGCACAGAAAAGGTGCAAAATGATATGCTGGTATACTTCTTAGAAGGTGGATCTGTTAGACGGATAAGTCAATCAAACTTCATCTTTTTCAAACAGGCTGGGGAATTACAGTATATTAGATTTTTCCTACAAATTGCCTATGAAGTGAATAAAAGCAAAGAAGCTGTCACACATAAATGGTTCAAGGAGATTGATAGGAAGTTAACTCTGCACAGACAGACAAATCGACAGATGGGAAAATTTTCTTTAAAATATGTTGATACTGAAGGAAATGATCAAGACATGTCATTAGAAGAAAAGCAAGTCAAATTCCAAGAAGGTGTGGGTCATTACTTTGGGTTTCAACCTATGAGTGGGAACGTCAGTGTTCTGATATTGAAAGATTTAAAAGAACAAGAAGGCAGTGCAAATGATCTGAGAACAGCTTATTGTCAAATCAAATGTTCAAGTGAAGAAATGAAGAAACTGAAGAAATTTGTTGGTGAAGCTCTTGCAATTATGGAGGAAAATATGTTGAATTCTTTTTTGAAAAATAATCCAGCCTTTGAGAAGATTAAGTGTGAAGTAATTCTTTTATACTTATAATTCTTTTATACTATTCTAGATTAATTATTTCATTCTTTAGTTTTGACATCATCAAACCTTGATTTATGCTTACATTTTATAAAGCATAAATAGGGGGAGATTATTAGGAATATATTCATTTGATGATGTACAAAATAATAGAACAGGGTCTAGCATAGTCTATTTGTAATAAGTCTTTCTAGTCTCTGAAATTGTATAATCAGAGTCTAGTTAGTCAACATACTTGTTACTTGTACTTAGAAGAATTTCTGTAGAAAGTGAAACCATAGTCTGCATGAAGATCAGAGTCTGGAAGGTGATCAGAGTCTATAGACTATCGGAGTCTATGATCTGTCAGAGTCTATAAATGACCAGAGTGTATAGATCATCAGAGTCTATAATCTGTCAGAGTCTGAAGATTCCAGAGAATATACAGTCGAAGTTTTATTTAGAAGATGATCACATGAATGGAAAGTCTTCAAAAATCAAGAAAAATATATTGCAGATATGCTATGGGAAGGAAATAGAATTTCAGAAGAAATCTGTCAACTAATAATTACGAATTATATTCCTATTGTAATTTGTTTTTATGTTATTAGTTGATAGGAATCTCTCTATATAAACTCTATGTAACCTAATTGTAAAAGTGTCAAAGAATAATTGTCTTAGTAATATTTTGTGAGAGCATAGAGATAGAGAGAGTTGCTGTGATAATGCAGAGAAGCTGCTAGGGTTTGTGTATACCCTAGGAGAGTTTGTATTCACAAATAAATAATACAAACAATATTTATTCATATCTTTGTGTTTCATCTTGGTTCTTAATTCATATCTGTTAATTCATAGTGAGTTGGTTTTAAATCAGGCAGAAAAGACACACAAGTATTAAACCCCCCCTTATACTTGTACAACTGGGAAAACATGTAGCTTGTGGTATCTACACTCTTATCATGTTCATATTGGTCAAGCTTAGTGACAGTTTCTATTAGGATTTTAGCTAGAGATGCATCTTCAAGACCATACTTCTTCAAAAGATCTCTGATGTATATAGTTGGTTTGGAAAATGAAGATTCCATCTTTCCTTTGGCTTACTTGAAGTCCAAGGAAGTGGTTCAGCTCACCCATCATGCTCATTTCATATTTACTTTACATTAACTTAGCAAATCTACTACAAAACTGATCGTTAGTAGAACCAAATATAATGTCATCCACATATCCTTGCACTAATATCATGTCATTTTTATGCATTTTATGAAACAGAGTCTTATCTACGACACCTCTAGTGAAACAATTTTTAAGTAAAAATTCTGATAGAGTGTCATACCATGTCTGAGGTACTTGTTTTAAGCCTAAGAGTTCCTTGAAGAGGAAGTATACAAAATCAAAAAATTCTTGATCTTCAAACCCTGGGGGCTGTTCCACATACACTTCTTCTTCAAGTTCTCAATTCAAGAATGCATTTTTCACATCCATTTGAAATACTCTGAAATTTGAATGTGCAGCGAATGCCAGAAACATCCTGATAGCTTCAAGTAATGCCACTGGTGCATATGTTTCATCATAATCTATGACTTTTTCTTGGGAATAACCTTTAGCAACCAGTCTAGCTTTGTTCTTCGTAACAATGCCATCTTCATCCAGTTTATTTCTGAATACCCACTTTGTGCCAATTATAGACTTGTTCTTTGGCCTAGGTACCAGCTTCTAGACTTTCTGTCTTTCAAATTGATTGAGTTCTTATTGCATTGAAATAACCTAATCTGGATCTTCTAGTGCTTCATCTACTTTCTTTGGCCCTATCTCAGAGAGAAAACCAGAGAATAAACATTCATTCTGTGAAACACATCTAGTTTGAACTCCAACATCTGAATCTCCTAGAATCAACTCAAAGGGGTAATCTCTACTCCAAACCCTGTGTCTAGGCAAATTTGGTCTAGATGATTCAGTATGATTGTCATTATTGTGCCGAGTTCTATTAGTGGATCTTTGAGTTGCTCCCCGTGAGTTGCTGCTGGGCTGAGAATGAGATTCTCTACCACTACTAGTAGTTTTTGTGAATCTTTCACTATTTGCAGTACTAGGGTCAGAATCATCATTGTTGTTATTCTCATTTAGTGTTTGATGTTCTATTGCAACTTCAGGTTCTTCTACACCTTCATCTGAGTTCATATTTTCAAACTACAGAGTTTCAGTGTTATCTGTTCTTTGCAGACTTGGGAGCTTAAGGTCATCAAAAGTTACATTCATGCTTTCAATGACCTTCTTGTGTTCAATCACATAAACCATGTATGCCTTGGATTCCAATGAGTAGCCAAAGAATTTTCCTTCATGAGCCTTGGATTCAAACTTTCCAAGATGCTCATCATCTTTCAATATAAAGCACTTTGCTCCAAACACATGAAAGTATTTCAGTGTTGATTTCTTATTTTCCATTAGCTCATATGGAGTCTTGTCACGATCTTTGTTAATCAGGGTATGGTTCTAAGTGTAACAAGTTGTGTTGACTACTTTACCCCAAAAGTACAAAGGTAACTTAGCTTCACTCAACATTTTTCTTGCTGCTTGAACCAAAGTTTTGTTCTTCCTTTCTACTACTCCATTTTGTTGTGGAGTTCTGGGTGCTGAATATTGTTTTAAAATACCTTTCTCAATACATAAATCATTCAGGGTTACATTCCTAAATTATGTTCCATTGTCAGACCTTATCTTCCTGACAGGCAAATCAACTTTCAACTCAATCTTCTTTATGTGACCAATGATTGTTTGAGGGGCTTCATCTTTTGAGGCTAGAAACAAAACCCAAGTGTACTTAGAGTAGTCATCAATAATTACAAGTGCAAATCTCTTCCTTGGCATAGACATGACATTAACTGGACCAAATAAATCCATGTGCAGAAGTTGTAGTGGTTTAGTAATGTCTGATGATTCTTTGCTTCGGTGAGATGCTTTCTTTGACTTCCCTTTTTCACAGGCTTCACACATACCTTCTTGACAGAATTCCATCTCAGGTAAAACTCTAACCAATTCTCTCTTAACTAAAGAGTTCATTGTCATGATGTTCAGGTTTTATAGTTTCTTATGCCATAACCAATTGTCTTCTGTTGAAGCTTTGCTATAAAAACATTGAAATTCACCTTTCCTTGCAGAGAATAAGTTAGCTACAAAGCTATTCCCCTTTCTCACTCCTTGAAGAGCATGCCTCTCATCTTTCATTTTTTAGATTGCACACCATTCCTTTTTGAAAGTAACTTTGCAGCCCTTGTCAATTAACTGACTAATGCTTAGGAGGTTGTGCTTTAATCCATCCACAAGAGAGATATTCTCAATGATAACATTGCCAATTTTTAAATTACCATATCTCGTTGTGAATCCCTTGTTGTTATCTCCAAAGGTCACTATCGGGCCAGCTTTCTCAATCACATCTGATAGCAGGGCTTTATCACCAGTCATATGCCTAGAATAGCCTCTGTCGAGAATCCACATGATACGCTTGTTCTTTGCTATACCCTGCATCCACAGATTGATTACTTTTTCTTTGGCACCTAAACTTGGTTGGGTCCTAGAGGCTTAGATAACTTAACAGATTTAGCTGCAGAAATTTACTTGTCTTTCTCATCGACTGTGCCCTTACCCTTTGATTTAGCCTTGACAGGTGTGTCTTTAGGCTTAGGGACAAGGGCTTCCTTCCTAGACTTAGGAGAACTAACAGTCTTTGCCCTAACATGCTTTCTATTCATGTTCACATATGTATTAATGCAAGTACTAGATGATGCATTCATCAAGTTTATGTATGCAAACATGATGTTGAGAGCACATGGCATACATCCTACTTTACCACATGGTTGATGAGGGATAGACATGGCAGGCATGGCAAGCATACTAGGAATTTCAGTGTTTATTACTTTAACCTTTTTGCATGCATGCGTAAGATATCTAGTAAAATTACAGTTATTAGAAACTTTCCTAGTAGCATTGGGAGAATAGACATAATCATTTTTCTTATTAACACCTATTTTTCCATTTCTGTTAGCCTTTTTCTTTTTAGTTTTGTCGCCTACTTCACATTTAATATGTTCCTTAGGGACTACAATTTTTACAGATTTCTTAAGCAACTTCTTTTTATATTCTTCTTCCTCTTTCTTTTTATCCACAACAAGGATTTCTTCTTTTATAGTGATTTGTTCTTCATCTATGGGTTCTATGACAAACTTCTTGTATAGGAGCTGATTAACATTTTTTTAATACATGTGGAATGTATTGTTTCACAGGACTTTCCTCAACAATCGACTCCACATGTCTTTTTCCTGATTTCTTATTATAGTTGAAACCTATACCAGCTTTCTGAACTATAACCTGTTTATCTATTGCCTCCTTAACAAGATTAGCAGATTTCTTATATGCTTGAAGTTTTAACTCTAACTCAGAAATTTTGATCCTAAGTGCAGTTTCTACTTTTTGGTTTCATTTGTCTCTATTCTGTAGTTATTCTACTTTATGTCTAAGATCTTCTAAGTTTACATATGCAAGTTCTAGTTCTTCATTTCTAGCCTCTAGCATTTTATTCCTTAGAACTAGTTTAACATTTTCTTCTTCGGATGCTAGCATGCTTATGTGTGTATTAAACATTAATACACTAAGATCATCTACACTTTTCTTGTAATGTGAATTATATATTTCAACTGTGGAAAGAAATGATACCTTTGATGACTGAGGTGATGCCTCTGAAGAGTCTACCATAAGTGCAACATTTTCATATGCCTCTTCTTCATCATTACCAGAATCATCCCAGCTTTTTCCCTCGGATATATAAGCTCTGCCCTGATGCTTCTTTACCAGTGAATCATACTTTTGTTTTAGTTCATCATACGACTTCTTCCTTTCATTTCCTTTCCTTGCTTTGGCTTCTAACATTCTGTAGCAAAATGTCGGGGTTCATTGTAGTTGTAGCACTTAAACTTACTCCGGTCTACCATTTCAGTCTTGTAACCTCCTTTGCTAAAAGACCTTGAAGATGAACCACCTCGGTTGTTATTTTCGAAGCTAGAACCACTGTAACTTGAGTTACTCTTGAACTTGTATTTAAGGTTCCTTCTAAACCTGAGGTTCTTAAATTTTCCTGCCATATAGGCCATTGTCTTGTTTTCTAACTGTTCAAGTTCTTCTATTGAGTAGAAGTCATCTTCATCATCTGTTTGAGCATTTTTTGTGAATTCAGCTTCCAGAATCTCTTTTTTCTCAATTACAGGCTCTGTGTTGGTCTCTGTAACAGCAAAATCTTTGGCTATAAGTGTTGTAGTCTTCATTAAAGCTGTATTCTTGCTGTCCACTGTCCCAGAACCATAAATGATTTTTCTTTGCTCCTGCTCATGTAAGAATATCCAGTTTGTTTTCCTTATCACTTGATTTTGCATTGTAGTGTCCAGTGAATACATTAGGATACATTGAATATGATTATCCTATGCTACTCTTTCTTTATCAGTGTCAGTGTACTTTGAAGGCTCCTTTGGGGTAAATCCTTGAGGAATCCGTTCTCCAGCATCTGAGACTGTTTCCGGTGTAAGCTTCTGAGGAACAGAGGGTAAATTTTCCAAAATGCCCATGTATTGAGAATTAGCTGATTTGATGAAATTGAACATCTTCTTCTTCTATAGAATGTATTCATTTTTGTCAAAAACTGGGATTTTGATACTATTAAGTTTCTGAGTACTCATGGTTATGAAGAATTTTAAATCTCAAAAAAAATTAATTCCTTAAAAAATAAAATTAATTTGAATGAAAATTAAATTTTGAGAAATAAAATTTTAATTCGAATTCTTGAAGATTGATAGTCTTAACAATTAGTGGACTCAAAATCTTGGAAAAATTCGAAATTGAATTTTCTTTAATAAATAAATAAATTTCAAAATAAATTTTTCTAGATCTCAAAATGCACTTTTTGAAAAACTCTATAGGATCTTGATTTGTAAATTCAATCAACAAGCTCTGATATCAATTATTAGGTCCTAAATCATCATAGAAGGGGGGGTTGAATATGATGTTGGTAGATTTTTCTTGGATTACGGATTAAGTATGTGTGTTTTTGAGATATTGAAATGGTAAGCTATGAAACACAACGATTCGGGGAAATAAAGATATATTATTAAATCCCTGAGGTGCTACACTTCTAATCAATAGATTAGCTACAATGGGTTACAATCAATACAATAACAAAAATACAGTTGAGTATTTAATGTGATGCTTTAATGGAGCTCCCATAAGTTTGTTGCGGTTTGAAGATGATGCACACATATATCTTCTGTTGTAAAAACCATTTATAGTGTAGTCTTCAAAATCAATTTAAATTGATTTCTTCACAAAGTATAACTGCTGAGGGGCACCTGAAAGAGCATTGTCTGTTAGGAATTATGAGATTTGATGATAACAAATTACTTAGAATTACAATAGGGATTTAAATTTTATTGTAACTAGTCGATGGATATATGACTTATAAATATCCATTGACTAGGAAACCAGTTATCAGTTGAAACTTGTTAATCAACAGATAAATTGGATTGTAACATTTGATTTATGTTTCATTATCAATTGATTATATTATCTCGATGGATGCTATGAAGTAGTCGATTGATGTTATTAACTTCAATCTATAGCTTGTCAATGAATGTGAAGAATGGCTGATCAATTATAAATATGTTGGGTCCCGAAGTATCGTAGAAGGGGGTTGAATACGATACTAACAATAATTTAAATTCTTTTCGGAATTTGCGGATAAATAAATTATTGCTTCATAGTAGGTTTGGCCATTTGTAGTATTTAGGTGAGCTACATACTAATTTTCTGTGTGAAATGGATTAATCAATCAGGTTCAAGAAAATTAGCAAGTAAATTATGGAGACAAGTTTCCGGGAATATATCTTTCATATATAAACCCAGAAGGGTGCTACACCTAGTTAAAATTATAACTGGCTTCCAAAGAACAAATTAGTTCTTTGCGACTAATAAAAAAATATTAGGTTCAGTTCCTATACAAATATATCTAAATTAGTACAAGGAAAAACTGAGTCCATAGGGAGTGATATCTAGAAGCCCTGAGCATTTTTCGTTAAAGAGCAGGGTCATAATATCTGACCGGGAGCAAGGTATGGGTGTATATAAATTGTTTCTTCTTACTCCGGCCGTGGCTGCTCTCTACATATTTTTGTTGTAGAAGACGACCTTCTTCTTTAATTGGTGTAGTCTTTTCAAATCAATTAAAATTGACTTGTTCTTCATAATGCTAAGTCCTTTTGTTGCGCTTGTAGAGTGAGTGTAGTGTATAGGAGCCACAAAACTTTTGTTGCGCCTAAGGGAAAGTTTTGTTGCGCCTACACTCTGTGTCCCTTGTAGAGGAGCCACGAAACTCTTGGTTTTGCTTTAAACTCTTTTGTTGCTCCTAAGGCAAACTTTTGTTGCGCCTCTAGAGTGCTTGCAGTGTGTTTGAGCCACGAAAGTACTTAGAAAATTATTCATAAGTATTTCGTTGCGCCTTAGAGTTTTGTTACGCCTCTAGAGTGCTTGTAGTGTGTAGGAGCCATGAAAGTATTTAGAAACTTATTCACAAGTATTTCGTTGGGTCTGAGAGTTTTGTTGGGCCTCACACATTGCTTACAGTGTGTAGGAGCCACGAAAGTACTTAGAAACTTATTCATAAGTATTTCATTGCACTTGAGAGTTTTTTTGCGCCTCACACATTGCTTGTAGTGTGTAGGAATAACAAAAGTACTTAGAAACTAATTCAT
Organism: Oenanthe sinensis; assembly: GCA_028671895.1. Lineage (NCBI taxonomy): Eukaryota > Viridiplantae > Streptophyta > Magnoliopsida > Apiales > Apiaceae > Oenanthe > Oenanthe sinensis. Next base: position 19,831,321 of record CM053807.1, read on the forward strand.
AAGTATTTTGTTGCGCCTAGGGTGTTTTGTTGCACCTCACACATTGCTTGCAGAGTACAAGAGCCACCAAATGTAGTAATACTTGCCTTAACTAATTTCTTGAAATGTTTGAAGTATTTACCACTTAGTTTTCACTCTTCTAGCTTGATCAACTGATTTTTTCTAATACATCAAGGTAATTCTCTTCTTGTTGTGCTGACGCTTAGTGCACTGGTCTGGTTCATAAACGACTAACACTAAATTAAATTCCCTTGATTTCTTTTCTGTTTCAGCTGATTAACCTTGGACTGTTGCATTGCTTCGAACACTGACTGTCAATAAACACTGTACTTTCACTAGAATCTTTTCTGGTACTTAGACAACGTCTTCATTATTACCACAACCTTGAATACTTCATTCTCTGTTCTTCACTGACGCTTGAACATATAAATGAACTTCTTTCAGTGAGTATAACTCCAAGACTACAGCTGTCTTCTTAGTCCTTTGTCTTTACCATGTCTTCAATTCTTCTAGATTCCTATGCTTCAAACACTGTCTATCTTCAATCAATGCCTTTACACTGAAATCTTCTAGTGGCACTTTATGCTGAATCTTCAACACTTCTGAAACTCTGAAAGTCTTCAACCATTATTCTTCACTGAGGCATGAACATATAAATGCACTTCTCTCAATGACCTGTAGTAGACTTCAAAACTTCTTCTAATGTCTTGATTCACTGTATCTGCCTTGTCTTCATTTCTTCCTGATTTCTGTGTAGGCGTAGTATTATTTTCTTGTCATGTTCTAGTGTTGAGTTATCATGATTACTATTCATACAGCTTCGTAATCTCACCAACAATTTCCCCCTATTTGATTGTTAAACTTAGCAAACAAATCTCATAGAGAGGATAACTCAACTAACAACTAGAAAAAGTAATGGTCCAGGACTTGTAAATAATGCTACTGATTTTTCTGGATCAGATACTGCATTTCCAGAATTCTTGAGTAATTGAAATGAAAGATGTCTGTTCCTCTAGCACTGAACTGATATTCATATAGTACCATCTTCATTTCTGTCTGTTTGAGCTTTCTCTGCATCAAAATCCTTCATAGTTTGAACTTAAAGAACTTATCATGAACAGAGCTTCATAAGAATTAAAATTCCTAGGAACGTCTTCAATAAAACATAGAACATAGCTCAAGTAATGTTCTCCCCCTAAGAATGTAATTCTTCTTCTTTTTCTTGTCTAAATTCTCCCCCTAAGGATATTAACTTCTCCCAAGGATACGAAGATAAGACTTTATTTACTTCCTTTTTCTCCCTATAAATTCTCCCCCTTAGTTAAGGAATCCTCCAATGGCCCATCTTTTGAATGGTTTGTCTTCCAAGGAATGTTCTCGTCTATCATTGATTGGGAAAATATATTAGCTTTTCTTTTAGAAGTAGCATGTAGCAAGGTTAAGTGTTTGGTCTATGGTTTACTCACTTTTACTACGTTCTGTTGGTGTTTACACTCAAGTGTCGAGCACTTATAAGTGTTTCACTCTTTCTCTCCCTATCTCTCATTCAAGTGTATCTCTCCCTCACTTTCACTTAAGTGTTTCTCTCTCTCACTTTCACTCTGCATTCCAAATATAACATTATGTACCTGCAAGTGAAATCCATCAATTCAGTTATATTCCTAACACCTGATTCATCAGAATGAACTAAATCACTATTAAGTGGAGAATTGCCTCATTAAGGTGTTCTTGATCTATCATGCATAAGCACTGTCTCAGCACCAGACTCAATAGCAATTGTTAAATCACTGTCTAATGGAGCCTCACCTCTTTGAGATGGGTTATCCCAAGATTTTAAAATCTGTTAGGGAATCCTGCCTTGTTCTGTCAAGGAGTTGCCTCACACCTTCTCCGTAAATGGGAGGTGGACATTCCTTTTCAGGATCTGGAAATGTTCCTTCCAGGAGGGTAAACGTAGTTGACAATGTAACGAATGGCAATTTAGAGTCTACGTTTCCCTCATAACCTTGTGACGGAAATTTGTGTAAAATACCCTACTTGACTCATCCGAAGAATTCTTGTCAAGTTGTTGCCTCTCAAGCCCAGATAAATCTGAACAAGAGATCTCCCTTTCGGGATGCAGAAGATTAACTTATGTTTGAGGTAGATACTTTGACAATGTAATGTATGGATAAAGTCCGTATCTCCCCTGAATACCTATACCTCTCACTGTGCATGCCTTGCAATGTGTTCCTAGAATTTATCTGTTTAGGCTTACCATCAGTGTGAGTGCCAGTGGTGTGCTTGACTCATTATAAGATGCTCTGGCTGATGAGCAAATTTCAATGAACTCACCCTGTTGAGAGAATGATTTCAAAGACAGTTTTATTTTCTTTTCAGCTCTGCATCCTTTTGAGAAGATGCAGATGAGCTTATAGTTACCTCAGTTTTATTATACTTTACTTCTCTGGAGGTAGAGCTGTGGGTGCACTTCTGACTTCATCTTTATTTACTGCATCAAGTGCAGTATCTCCCTTATCAACCTCTAATTTACATGAGTTCCTTATATCTCCAGGAGTTAATATATGGAAGTGGATGAATGAGTGTTTGGTATTATGGCCCGGGCAAGAGATTGATGGGTTTTTAACCTCTTGGCCAGCTTCTATAGCCTCTGGGGGCTAATCGGAAAGAATCAATCAAGATTAAAAGATAATCACCTTAACATTCTAAAATATATTTTTTATCCCAATGAGAAGGAAAAATAAAATAAGGAATGGTAATGGATTGCATTAAAGCACTTTTAGTAAAAGAGTTTTATCGGTTCTAAAGATTTATCATTTAAGAACATGATACCAATAGAAATTTTCTTTAAGATACTTATCCCATAATAAAATGCGGGAATGTATATCAGAGAAAATTTTTATCCCTTATAAATTTCTTATAAGGAAAACTTCCCATAATAAAACGTGGGAATTTATACCAAAGAAGAAATTCAACACTCTTACCAAATTCTATCTCAATAAAATGACTCTTTTCCTTTAAAACCTAAGCATTGTATGTTTTGTAAACAGTTTTGCAAAACATCCTTATCAGATAGAGGACTATGATTTTCTGACTCATAATGCAATTATGATTTACATTATTTTCATCAATCTAACAGTATCCACATCTTAAAATAAAAACATGACAATAAGGTTGGATGAATGCTTAACAATACAACACTAGGTCTTCAAAGCAACAACCATTGTTTTGGTATATGAATCAATGTGAAATATACATTGAAACAAGCGTTTAAAAACAAATCATTTTACAAATGGTTGATACCTCTAAGTAAAAACGGTTTCTCCGAATAAAATAGCAGTCACAAAGTTTTTGCCACTTTAAAAAGAAAAATTAAGAGAGAAAAAGTTTTGTAAGATAAAACTTTTAAAACTAGCTTTTGGGATAGGATAAAAGATTTTGAGATTGGAGAAAAATTATCCTCAAGAAAAATTGATTCACACCCTAGGATTTAGAAATCAAAGTAGGGTTGTAAATCAAAAGATTTTCAAAAGAGAAGTTTTGAAAAAGAATTTTAATGTTTTCTTCTTTAAAACTGATAGAGAAATTAATGTATTTTTGAATAAAACGTTTTGAAAAAGAATCAGACAATAAATTCTTTTTAATACATTCAAGTTTAAAATCCAGTCAAAGAAAGAAAACTAAATATACTAATACTAACGGTTTTTTCAAAAACCAATTTTTACTTAGAAGAAAGACAAAACAAATCCATTAGTATCAATATATCATAATTATTTTGTAATAAAATATTAATCAATTATCAAAAAGTAATAAAAGAAAATATTTATACTACGAATAATTATGCTGCAAATTTATTTTAATTTACTTAAATCATGGAACCAGTATATCACTGAATTGTTTTATATCATCATAATTTAAATAAATCAAAATAAATTAAATACTTATATTGTACTAAACAATTACCAATAACATGCATATATAAAAATCAAATAGGCATGACAATCATTCAGTAGAACAATAAGCATTAAGACATATTTTTATTATTAGTGATTTCAGATAAACAACTTGTTTTATCACTAATATTAAAAATATCACAATTAATTACCCGGAAATATTAACAAAATATCATTACTTGATATTTGTCAATAATTTCAAAATACAAGAAATTATGCTTCTAACATTTTATCAAATCAAAATTATGAAACTAATAAATATTGAATTGCTTCAATCCATAATTTTAATAAGATAAAATAATTTCGCTAAATACTAAAATATTCATAAGATTGAATATTAGCATCTAACTTCTACGCTATATATAATAATTATCACTCAAGCATATTGCAATTATACTCAGAACAATTATAAATAATATACGTAAGCTCGAGAAAATAGTTGAATAGAAATTCAGAAGTCCTTTAAATATTGACATTTAATACTTGTGATCCTAATTACAACTCCTTGCAAACAAAATCAAATTTTAGAAATATTTTCTAAGTATATAAAATATTTAGAATCTTATACACATGACTTAGAAAATATTTCAGCTTTCAATATTAGTGATTTTTGAAATATGCATTATTTATTTAGAACAGAAATTATAAATATTGTCACTAATATTAAAAGTATCACAATTATTTATAATAAAATATTTAAAAATATCAGAGAAAAATATCAGAGCAATTAAGGAAGATATCATTGACTAATATTCATCAAATATTTAACTTACAAATAATTATGCTGCTAACTTTATACTAAATCATTTAACTACCACATATGCATATAATATTGTAAGCATGATAATTAAACTTGTTAGGTCCTGGAGATCGTAGAGGGGGGTGAATACGATTCCCAATTGAAAATCTGACTTTTATTTATTTTTGGGACAACATAAAAATTACTTTGGTTCAAACCCAGGTACTGTTCATCATCTTCTTCAACCTCAAGAACACCATTAAAATAACCAAGATAATGAACGGTAAATCATCCAAAACACACAACACAACAAGATCCAAGAATATAACTTTATATTCATTGAAGTGGGGTAGATGCTACAACAAGTTCAAGAACAAAAGCTCAAGAACACAACAAAGAAGTGATTTTTGGCTCCTCTAAAAATATTACAAATTCTAGATCTAGGAGACAAAAATCAAACCTATCTTCTAAACAAGATTTAGCAATGTTTACAATAGAAGATAGATGAGTGGTATGACAAAGAAATTCATGGCCCCATAATATTAAAGTATGAGTTCGGCCATGGGGGAGAGAGAATAATTTCTCTCTCTTTCCCCTTTTCTTCTCCTGCACCCGCACTAAAAAAAACAAGTATGGAAGACTTTTATTCAAAGTGAAAAAGGTTACTTTTTTACTTTTTCTCCTTTTGCTCATGTCCACCCAAATCTTATCTTCAAAGTCATGTGCCAAGCATACCTTTGGAAATATTTAATGTAAAAGTAATATTTAATAAATATATAAAATATAAATAAAGAATATCTTTATTTATAAAATATATAAATAATTAAATAAATACTTTATTTAATTAAATTAAATATTTCCATTCCACTCTTCAATTTGTGTAGACTTCCTTATCCAAATACTTGGCCCCGTATACGTGACTCCATCACGTCCAAGTATTTGGCCTTCTAATCTGTGAAGCTTTAGTAAGATCCAATCAGGTTGTGCCGTCTGTCTCTTATCCATTAGGCTGACATTTCTCCAACACTGATTTACCACCTTTGTTGATCCTCCACATGACTCAAGAAAACCAACAACTTTAGAATGATTAAAATCATATTAACCGACGAGAGCTTGCCTCCAATGTCCTGACACTTGATGCAACGGTCTGGTTCATAAGTGACTAGTCTTGATAGGGGCTCTTGATTCCGAACATGATTCCACATTCTTCTTTGCAAACCTTACTTGTTGCTTCGATTGTAATGCACTAAAATCGTCATAGACTAAGACAATCTTCTGTAGCTTCCACATCCTTGAATAGATGTCAACATCTTTTATTCTTCACTGAGGCATGAACATGTTAATGAACTTCTTCCAGTGAGCTTCAAGTCTGTAGATGATCCTTTGATACTTTGTCTTAACTGAACTCTGTGATCCAAGATTTCTGTGCACCTGCATATTATTACATGTCCTGTTCTATTGTTGAGTTATCATCAACCATTACATAGAGATTACATTTAGCATTCCTAGTACACATGAAAGTGCAGTGAGTTACTTCCCTTCACTCCTATCTCCCCTTTCAATCTCCCCCTATTTGGTTGATATGGAATAGCAATCAAATACTATTTCCATTTACAATGTCCCCCAAAAGCAATTAAATAAAATTAACTACTAGAGGATAACTCAACTAACATACAAGAAACAATTAAAGTACTGGACATGAAAATAATATACAAAAGGTTCTGGAAAGATATAATCAGTTAAATCCAGATTTCCTGAGTTACTGAAAATGAATGATGAATTTCTGAATTTCATTTTCCTTTAGCTTCCTCTACTTCAATGTTCTTCAAAGATGGGGTTCTTTCAATAAAGAAACAAATCATTAGTAAAGACTTCTGAACAATCATTCTCGTTCATCTTGCAATTCGAACTAGAACATACAGCTCTCTATGTTCCCCATAAGAGGTCAACTCATTCTCCCCTTAAGGTTGTTCTCTCTTGGAATGAAAGTCACTTCCTCTTTTTCTTCAGGATGTTCTATTTCCAGGAAACATATTTTTCTTTCTTCCCTGCACTACTCCACTGACTTCATCTATCACTGAAACAAGAAATAGAACACACTTGGACACTTCTCAGATGCCCCTTGAAAATCTCCTTCACATTCTTCTTTACCCAGAAAACTTCTACTTAGCAAAGACTCCCCCTGAGTTGATACTCTTCAAAGAAATCTTCATTTTCATTCATTGATCGTGCTAGAAAGAATTCTTCTGCCGAACCTCTCCTAAGAATGTTCCAATGACAGATCTTCAAACAAATAGAGCAAAATCCCTTAGATATCTTTTCAGAATAAGATATAGCACTGCAAACCAAGATGTTAAGATTCTCCAAAACTTCTCCCCTTAGTACGACAAGTAACTTCTTCCCAATTGACAAAAAGTAACTTCTCCACTTCAGACGAAAAATCAGTTAAATCTACAACACCTTTAGGGATTAGGCTCCAACCAATTACTAAGAAACTCCCCCTTAGTAATTTCTCCCTTGCATCACTAAGGTTTAAATTTCATCTAATTCTCCCCCTTAGTTCATGCAAGCTCCAATCCACCCTTGTGTCTTTAGATATCCTCTAAGTAACCTCCACAAGATAGTATTGACGGATTTCATTTCTTGTATCACCAAGAGATCTCGTTTCTTGTTATCCACCCTTGTGTCTTTAGATATCCTCTAAGTAACCTCCACAAGATAGGATTGACGGATCTCATTTCTTGTATCACCAAGAGATCTCGTTTCTTGTATCACCAAATTCTCCCCCTTAGTTGAGAATATCCTTTAAAACAATAAAAGTATCATCTACATCCAATCGAATAAGAAACTCTCCTCCAATTGAACATAAAATCCCCCTTAGGTCTAAAAATTAATGTCTCCCCCTTTGAGATTGAGAACAACATGAATTAATAGACCCAAAGGTAATAGTTTGGACATTCCCACTAAGCTTCAGCTAGACTCTTCTTCAGCTTGTCTTCCAGAAAAGAATCTCTTCAACATTTCAGAGCTGGAAAATTCAGTAACAGGATTCAAGCATAGTAGCAAGGTTAGTGTTTGGTCTATGGTTTCCTCACTTCTACTACGTTCTGTTGGTGTTTACACTTTCAAGCGTAAGTGTTCCACTCATTTCTCTCCCTATTTCTCTCACTCAAGTGTATCACTCCCTCACTTCACTCAAGTGTTTCTCTCCCTTACTTGCACTCATTCCATTTATAGCAATTTGTACCTGCAAGTAAATCCATGCTAGTCTCACCAAGATATTATGGATCGTTGACTGTAACATGTTGTCGATCACTAAAGATCTAGGTTCTGAGATGGAATCTCAGACAGGGTTTCAGTTAGGCCGTCACCCAACTCACCATGAGCAAATCCATGCACACGTGGCTCGTCGTCGGGGAATAACCCTTCTGAAATTGGAATCTCCTCCATTCCAGGAGTGACTGAAATCCCAACACCCTGATCCTCAAAAGACTCATCAAATTGGTAAACCAACTGAATCATAGTCTACGAGTTGTTGCTCAGCTACTTTCAGCATCAACAATCTCCCCATATGCAAATCCATGCACTGGATCGTTGAATGTGGTATGCGTACTAGCAGCTATCTAAGCATCAACCGACTCCCCATATGCAAATCCATGCACTGGATCGTTGACGGTGATATGCCTTTAAGTTTTGAGCGATCCATGTATTCCAGAACTTGAATTCCTGGGAGAGTAGACGTGTACAAACATCTCTCTCAATCACCTGTGAAGATGAATTAACTCACTATTTTCAGTCATGGAAAACTGTTAGTGATTGCCTCTCAACATCAACAGATTGCTCTACGGATGTGAAATCCCGTTAGGGAACTAGGACTGTTCCTCCTAGGAAGGTTGACAAGGATTCTAATATATGGCAAGAAATCCAAGTTTCCCTCAAACACCTGTGAAGGTGGCTCAACAACTTCATTCACCATGAATGGTAAACAAAGAAGTTTAGGGGTTTTACCTATACCTCACAATGTGCACTTCTTGCAATGTGTCCTCACAATAGTTAGTCCCAAGAGAGGCTAGAGAACTGTTAGGTCCTATAACATCCCTTAGAAACAAAAACTTTAGGTTTACCATCAGCGTGAATGCTTTTGGTGTGATTGACTCATTACAAGGTGCTCTGGCTGACGAGCGAATTTTCAATGAAATCACCCTGTTGAGAGAGTTCATTCAGAAACGGTTGAATTGCCTTTTCAGCTCTGCATCCTTTTGAGAGAATACAGATGAGCTACAGATACCTCAATTTGTATACTTTTTTCCTTCTCGAGAGGTAGAGCTGTGGGTGCACCTCCGACACATCCTTATTTGCTGCATCAAGTGCAGTTTCTCCCTTAACAACCGCTAATCTACATAAGTTCCTTATATCACCAAGGGTTGAAAGTTTGAATTAGAATGATAGTGTTTGGTACTAAGGCCTTGGTTAGAAATTGATGGATTATTCAACTTCTTGACCTTCCCCTATAGCCACTTAGGCCAAGCCATTACGGCTAAATAGATAGAGTTGATCAGAGCTATATAAAATTTGGTAGAGTATGATTAAACTTATTCTCTATTCTTTCTCAGAAATATAGCATCGGAGCAATGTATCCTCAAGAAACAATGCACCAGAGCTAAAATGTGGGAATTAATAAAGAATATGTAAAAGAATATTAAGCCAAATTTCATAAACTCACAACTTTGAAAAAAAAGTTTAACAGATTAACAAAAGTGTTCTTTTGAATTTCTCTTAGACAAATATCCAATTGAAATTCAACTCTTTTAACAAAAACATTTTGATTAATAACTCAAATCTATTTCATCTTGCTCACTGTATGTTTTCAGAAATTGTTTAGCAAATCATTCTTATCTGATATTATCTCAGATTTAAAACAAAAAAAATCGAATGAATGCTTTAGTCATACAGTCCAAGGCACTAATCCCAAAGCAAACAACCATTGTTTTAATACTACAGGTCAATGTGAAACAGACATTAACAAGAGTTTTGAAAAACGTTTTACCAATGATTGATACCTCAAGATCAAAACAATTTACTCAAATAAAATAGTCTGATACCATGCAACCTAAGTTACAAGTTATCAAGTAACTTTATTTAAACAAATCGTGGAGAGAAAACAGTTTTCATTACAAAACATTTAGAGAGAGAGAGGATATATGATTTTGAAATAGAAAGATAATTTCTCTTTCAAAAAAAAAAACTTTTAGTGGCTTTTCATTCTCTGGCAAATGAATGCATGTTTAGATAAAACATTTTTCACAAGAAATAGACAAGAAATTTCTTTATGCATTCAAGTTCTAAGAATGAAAAACATATGTTAATACTAATGAATTATCAAAGATATGAGTGACAATACATTCAAAAGTACTAACATCATTCAATCATTTTGTAATAAAATGCATCTTACTACAAAATAATCAAGCACATAAGATACTTACATTATGCTAGACAATTACCATTTGTCGCTTGAAACAAACACATTTTGCAATATAGATCATGGTAATTCTAAAGCATAAAACATAAGCATCCGCTAAACACTGAACATACATTGATCGAATGACAGCATTTAACTTCTTACACTACATCTTAACAATTATCACATAAGCATATTGAAAATACTCATGACAATTAGAATGTATGTAAGCTCGAGGTACTAGTTGCATCAGAGATCAAATACCTTTAAATATTAATGCTAAAATTTATGATCTTTGACAACCCCTCGCGATGTAGTAAATTACTTTCAATATCAGTGTTTTTGAAATAATCTTTTTGTCACTTAGTGCAGAAATTCTAAGTGGCATCACTAATATCAAAAGAATGACAACTAATATTAATGGATTTTACAAAAGACATGAATTACATCACTTAAACTACATATTAAGTGGTTCCATTAATATTAGCATTAAACAATTAAAAGTAAATAAAATTACAATTAATTAATATATACAAATACTTATGCTGAAACATTTGATATATATAGCATGAATAACATATGACAGCACAAAATACGAGGTCCTGGATATAAATTGACTATACAAAGAGATGCTACATTGTTAGGTCCCTAGGTCCCGGGTGATCATAGGTAATCTCATAGCGATAATATTGGGTCCCGGGTGGTCACAAGCCAAACATTAATCAGTTCCTAGAGATCGTAGACATCTAAATAGCATGAACACTCTCTATAATCTTTACATTTAAATAAATCAACATTAGACTAGAGTGACATACCTTAGTCAATAGAGCTTTTACTGGTGTATGATCGTTGAATGAACAATTACTCCTCTTTGCCCTAGAGATCGAACGTTTACTCCTTTCGAGATCGAACGTTTACTCCTTTTGGACAGGAATAACTTTTCAGCTACCAGTTAACATTGTTCCTCGAAACAATACCACGCTCATCCAGACGGAAACTGCATTACCTTCAGCACCAAAATATTTCCTTGTAGATATTGGTCTTGGCAGCAGCTTCACTAAACTCAGCACTCTAGAAACCAGTAATCTTGACACTAGCAGAGTAGAACCTTAAAAAAAAACTCCGAACTACCCTTCAGCTTCTGTATCAATACCAAGTCTTCATGTGGATTGATTCCTTGTGCTAAGTGTATCTGCCTCTGGTTTAATTGAGTTAATTCCTTGATTCGAACCCTCCTCAAACTTGATTAGTTAGTGCATCTTCAGTCTTCATTGAATTCACTCAGAAAAACCAATGAAATACTCTTATACATGCACGGCACTACCAATCACTACTCTACTACCCAGATTCATCAAGAACTGACTCTAGGAAATGTTGTTACACAAAACCCTTTGTCATGACAGATGTGTCCTTAATGTTTCCTTAGATTTTCAGTGGGTAGAGTAGTCTTCTTCAAATATGATTGAGATCATCTTGCATTATTTTTAAATTGATAATTTCATTTCTAATATGCAATCACTCAATCTGGATCACTCAGTGCTCCTAAGAATCTCAACTCTTACTCAATGAGCACTGCTAGCCTTTGAGCATCAAACACGACTAGTTGATCCAACTTACTGATGCTCCCCCTATGATGCTGCTTGCAGCTTTTCTTCATCTGGTGTCATCTGATCTTGAGCCCTAAACAGGATGTCAACCTTTAGAAATTCAGAGCTAAAATCAAACGAATGCTAGGGAGCTTGATGATGTTGTTCACTGCATCTAGATCATCTTAAATCAATCACAGACTCTGTGTAAGCTCTTAACTCCAAATAAGATAGCCTTCCATCACACCATGTGACTTCAGGCATGATTAGTCTTACTTGATGTCTTCTCTTTACATTTATTGATTAGACTTGCTGTGTCAACTGATTCAACCGTAGTGAATAGGAAACCTTAACTCTATCCATTATCATTGTAATTTCACTCAAGGTCTGGATTTCCCTATTAACTCCTCCATTTGGTCATGAAGTCCGAAAACTGAACTTTACTCTAGAATACTCCTTTCAGTGCAGACATAACATAGAACTTCATTCGTCAACAAATTCCATTACCTGCCCTCAAAGTGTTCTTACAGCAATCTGCCTAATCCTTTGAATGTGATTAATCACTGAGATGCTTTATCTATCGAATGCATGAACAAACACCAAAACTAAACAGGGTAGCCTCTGACTTGACTTCCCTTCAACTGACATACTTCACTAATGTCCTTCTTAAAAGAATTTCATTAGAAGTAGTCATTTCTCACTAACTTCATCTTTACCGTCGAATCCGTTATCTTGATAAACCAAGTATTATATGATAAACCAAGTGTGAGAGCATCACTTGTTATTGCAGCTAACTCCATTCTGATAAACTTCAACGAATAGTTGACTTCATCATAAGCATTACATTTCGTGTCAGCAATAACCTCACTTCCAGTAGAGTGAGCTTCTATTTCTCTTGACCCCGATCAATACTGTTCATCCTCGAACTGATATTAAGAAACCCTTCGCAAAGAATTCCCTAGGTCTTCCTTAATATTGTGCTTCAGATCATTCAAGAAAAATAGGTAACCTTGCTTAACCATTTGAATACCAAAGCAAAAGTAGTTACATGCCTCGAACATGAAAATGTCAGAGATATATAACTTGTACATATTGAAAGATACTCTGCATTCACAAATGATTAAGACACGTGGTCCTCAATTTGATTGAGTCCAAGGGTTAGAGATATTTTTAAACATAGTTAACAACAAAGCATTCAAGTTCAACATGCTCATTCTTATTTGACTGATCACTCCTCATCTATATCAGCCTCAACAAGTAGTCTTGGCTATGAGCTCAGTGATCCCAACCTAACTTAAGGTGGACTAGCAGTCTATAAGAATCATGTCGTACATATATGTAGTCATAGAAGAATCAATCACTCAGATTCCTAATTCTTCTAAATCACCTTTGTTGTTCACTTTAACATTATATTATCTCTAATTACCTGAGTCAGTTTAAATTTAAAAATTTAATTCATGGTTTATTATACTGACCCCTAGGCAATTCCCAAATTAGAAACAAACTCATCTTAACAAGCACATGATCAAATATAGCATTTAATACAACCATGCGAGTATAAACAAATTATTGACAATGTAAACATCAAGGCACTTAGCATGCAGCAAATACTCTTTCCGGTAAATGTACCCCTACAAATACCTAAGACTCTATATGCTAACATGATCAATTATCGTAAAGCAAGCATTAAATCACATAAGATCTAATCATGAAGTCAAATACTGAAAAACAAGCAACACTAACAAACTAGCATAAGTTATCTAATTTATATAGAAATCAAGGTGAGACATGCATTACATCAAACTTATAATATAATGCAGTTCAGCACTTAATACTCTATAATTAAATCAAATAAGTATAAACTAGTTAGAAAGTATACCTGTGCGATGCTTAACATTCCATCTCGAGTGATAATCAATTGATCCAAATCAATTTCCATTCTACTAACACTCATGGAAGTATCCTTGCATTTGACCTCAATAACCAATGATGTTCCTGCTTCAACCCAAATTGATACCTGATTGTTCTGCTTAAAGACCCCGACATAGAATGTCTCATGTTCTGCTTGAAAAGATCACTTTTCTTTGTATGTGTAGCAATAACCCCTTGATTATCATATGTCAGTGATAATCAAACCTTGTGTATTTCTGCCACTGATGTCCTTTAACCAAATCTTCAATTGTTGTTTTGGTTCTTTGACCGTTAAACTGAATTCCTTTTCAAAATCCCAAATTCTTCAGATATTGATTCGAAAACCACTGATCGAAGACTCTTCCCTAAATGAACTAATCCCCTTTCAATAACCAAATGATCCACTGAGTAGACCGATGTAGAAATACATCTCCAATGGTAAGATCAGGTCTCAACTCCATTAGAATGTTCTTCAGTCAGTTCGTTTGTCCTCAACGAACGAAGAATCAACTCCTGTTGTTTCGTTTAATAAAACATTTTGTTCAAACAGAAGTATTTAATTTTTTTTAGGAATTTAAATAATCAAAATAAATTAAAAATGCATTTTTGATAAATAATAATAAATTTCTCAATTTCAAATTATAAATAAAATAAAATTCGAAAAGAAAGTTTTGATATAGAGATAACAAAATTTTCAAGGTATATTAAATAATCCTGAAAAAGAAATTATTTCAAATCAAAATTAATTTCCAAAGAATTTTATAGAATTTATAATCCAAAACAGTTTCAATTATAATTAAAATAAAACAGATTGAAAATATAAGTTTGATATAAAAATAATAAATTTTCAAGTCATCTTAGATATTCTTGAAAATAAATTATTTCAACCAAAATGATTTTCCAAAAAGTTTTATGAGATTTATAATTAAAACTTCCAAGCTTAAATTATAATTAAAATAAAACAACTCGAAACCATAATTTTGAAATAGAAATACTAAATTCTCAAAACATTTAAAATGTTCATGAAAATAAATTATTTCAATCCAAAAATATTTTCCAAAGAGTTTTATAAAATTTATAATTAAAGTTTTATGAAAAATAAATTATTAAACCTCAAAAATAATTCTCAAAATACTTTTAAGAATATTAAACTCAAAAGAAATTAAATTGGATTTTAAGATTAATTTTAGTTTTCAAATTAATAAAATTCTTAACTAAGAATATTAAAAATATAAAATATTTGACTCTAAAATTTAAAAGAAAATAAAATATTTTCCAAGATGTAAAATAAACTTGAAAAATAAATTATTTAAATTTAAAAATTATTTTCAAAATATTTTATATAATTAAATTCAAATTTAATTATTAAATTAATTATTAAACTAAAAACAATTTGAGAGAAAAATAATTTTTATTTTAAATAAAAGTTAAACTATGTAGCCATGTGTCATGTTGAAACAGCCTTCTAAGAAAAAAAATTCTACATTGGAATGTTCTACATAGACTCTATCTAGAACATCAAGTAGAAATTCTACATAGAAATGTTCTACTTAGGCTCTATCTAGAACATTAAGTAGAACTTCTGACTTAGAAAATATTTAGGTTCTATCTAGAACATTAAGTAGAATTTCTACATAGAAATGTTCTACTTAGGCTCTATGTAGAACATTAAGTAGAACTTCTGACTTAGAAAATATTTCTAACTCCAGAATTTCTACTTAGGTTCTATCTAGAACATTAAGTAGAATTTCTACATAGAAATGTTCTACTTAGGCTCTATGTAGAACATTAAGTAGAACTTCTGACTTAGAAAATATTTCTAACTCCAGAATTTCTACTTAGGTTCTATCTAGAACATTAAGTAGAATTTCTACATAGAAATGTTCTACTTAGGCTCTATGTAGAACATTAAGTAGAACTTCTGACTTAGAAAATATTTCTAACTCCAGAATTTCTACTTAGGTTCTATCTAGAACATTAAGTAGAATTTCTACATAGAAATGTTCTACTTAGGCTCTATGTAGAACTTCTGACTTAGAAAATATTTCTAACTCCAGAATTTCTACTTAGGTTCTATCTAGAACATTAAGTAGAATTTCTACATAGAAATGTTCTACTTAGGCTCTATGTAGAACATTAAGTAGAACTTCTGACTTAGAAAATATTTCTAACTCCAGAATTTCTACTTAGGTTCTATCTAGAACATTAAGTAGAATTTCTACATAGAAATGTTCTACTTAGGCTCTATGTAGAACATTAAGTAGAACTTCTGACTTAGAAAATATTTCTAACTCCAGAATTTCTACTTAGGTTCTATCTAGAACATTAAGTAGAATTTCTACATAGAAATGTTCGAGGTAGACACTATCTCGAACATCAAGTCGAATTTCTACATAGAAATATTCTACTTGGCCATCTCGAATATCTATCTCGAATATTCTACATAGGAATGTTCTACTTGGCCATCTAGAACATTTTGTACTTAGAAAAATTCCGGGCTTAGAAAAAAATTCTGGATGCCCAGTGAACCAATTGTACCCTCTTTAATCTCAAAAATAAAAATAGATCCAATCGATTTGTATGTCAATCGAGTAGCTCTGATACCAATTGTTAGGTCCTGGAGATCGTAGAGGGGGGGGGGTGAATACGATTCCCAATTGAAAATCTGACTTTTATTTATTTTTGGGACAACATAAAAATTACTTTGGTTCAAACCCAGGTACTGTTCATCATCTTCTTCAACCTCAAGAACA
The DNA here is from genome assembly GCA_028671895.1 of Oenanthe sinensis. Lineage (NCBI taxonomy): Eukaryota > Viridiplantae > Streptophyta > Magnoliopsida > Apiales > Apiaceae > Oenanthe > Oenanthe sinensis. Next base: position 19,847,721 of record CM053807.1, read on the forward strand.
CCATTAAAATAACCAAGATAATGAACGGTAAATCATCCAAAACACACAACACAACAAGATCCAAGAATATAACTTTATATTCATTGAAGTGGGGTAGATGCTACAACAAGTTCAAGAACAAAAGCTCAAGAACACAACAAAGAAGTGATTTTTGGCTCCTCTAAAGATATTACAAATTCTAGATCTAGGAGACAAAAATCAAACCTATCTTCTAAACAAGATTTAGCAATGTTTACAATAGAAGATAGATGAGTGGTATGACAAAGAAATTCATGGCCCCATAATATTAAAGTATGAGTTCGGCCATGGGGGAGAGAGAATAATTTCTCTCTCTCTCCCCTTTTCTTCTCCTGCACCCGCACTAAAAAAAACAAGTATGGAAGACTTTTATTCAAAGTGAAAAAGGTTACTTTTTTACTTTTTCTCCTTTTGCTCATGTCCACCCAAATCTTATCTTCAAAGTCATGTGCCAAGCATACCTTTGGAAATATTTAATGTAAAAGTAATATTTAATAAATATATAAAATATAAATAAAGAATATCTTTATTTATAAAATATATAAATAATTAAATAAATACTTTATTTAATTAAATTAAATATTTCCATTCCACTCTTCAATTTGTGTAGACTTCCTTATCCAAATACTTGGCCCCGTATACGTGACTCCACCACGTCCAAGTATTTGGCCTTCTAATCTGTGAAGCTTTAGTAAGATCCAATCAGGTTGTGCCGTCTGTCTCTTATCCATTAGGCTGACATTTCTCCAACACTGATTTACCACCTTTGTTGATCCTCCACATGACTCAAGAAAACCAACAACTTTAGAATGATTAAAATCATATTAACCGACGAGAGCTTGCCTCCAATGTCCTGACACTTGATGCAACGGTCTGGTTCATAAGTGACTAGTCTTGATAGGGGCTCTTGATTCCGAACATGATTCCACATTCTTCTTTGCAAACCTTACTTGTTGCTTCGATTGTAATGCACTAAAATCGTCATAGACTAAGACAATCTTCTGTAGCTTCCACATCCTTGAATAGATGTCAACATCTTTTATTCTTCACTGAGGCATGAACATGTTAATGAACTTCTTCCAGTGAGCTTCAAGTCTGTAGATGATCCTTTGATACTTTGTCTTAACTGAACTCTGTGATCCAAGATTTCTGTGCACCTGCATATTATTACATGTCCTGTTCTATTGTTGAGTTATCATCAACCATTACATAGAGATTACATTTAGCATTCCTAGTACACATGAAAGTGTAGTGAGTTACTTCCCTTCACTCCTATCTCCCCTTTCAAAACTAATAGCAAAAAGTACGAGGTACTAGATTTAAAAATAAATTCACAAGTCCTTTAAATGTGGACGATTTAATACTTGTGAACTCATTTGAGAATTTCTTGCAGATTGGATTTCCAACAAATATGCACATAAATATTATCCCAAGTTCACTAACCAACTTAGACAAAATAAATTCATCAAGTTATTAAGCAAAGATCTGCAAGTTATTCTACTAAGGACAATCTCAAAAGAAATGATACTTGGTGTTCATGAGCTTGTTCCTTAAGTGGTATAGAGAGTATTCAACAGAGTTCTTGGAGTTGAAGAAGTTTCCTTGTCCAGAAGATCAGAGCATCACATTCACATGTTGCTTTAATTTCAGCCTTTGCTGCAACTGTCTGTGTTGAATGCTTTCTCTTATTTCAACAAGAATCCAACTTCTTCCACGAAATTGACAGCTTCTAGGAATGACTTCCCTGTCTTTCTTACAACCTGCATTATCTATATCTATCTAGCTAATTAGGTTAAACCTAGTATCTTTATGGTACCTGATTCTAAGAATTGGTGATCCCCTAAGATATCTAACAATTCATAATTTAGCTATAAGATAAGATTCTCTAGTATCCACTTGGAAACTTGCACATAGGCATATCGAGCATAAAATATATGGTCTTTATGCACTTGAATAAGTAATGAGCTGAATACCTCTATAGCTTGTCACTTCAGTTTATATACCAGATTTGCCCTAATCAAGCTTAGTGGTTTGTTGGCAAGAAGTCTTGGCAGGTCTAGAATCTTCTAAATTGTGCATCTTCAAAAGATCCTTGAATTACTTTAATTGCCATCATTCTTTTGAATTACTTATAATCCAAAAAGAATTGCAACTCTTCCAACATGCTCATCTTGTACTTACTCTGCATTAACTTAGCAAAAATCTCATGCCAAATTTATATTAGTAGACCCGCATATAATATAATCATGGTATACTAGCACATATATGACATTGTGTGTGCCATGTATTCTAGAGAGATATATGTATATAATGACTCTACCAAAATCATTTTCAAGTAATAAACTAGTTAGAGTGTCATACATGTCCTTGACGATTTGCTTGAATCCCTAACTCTGTTTGGTCCTCATCTTGTTAGGCCCAATTGTTAGGTCCTAAAAGGATCAAGTCTCGTCACTAGTGCTTATTGTTTGATCTTGAAAGTCCCGAAGATTATGTTTCCATCATCGTCGATACCTTCTACTTGATAGTAACCTGTAGCAACCAGTTTGGCTTTGCCCCTCATAACAATGCCAAAAATTATCCAGTCTCTGAGAACCCTTACTGTACCAATTTCAATTTCAACTTTTGTGGTCTGGGTTCCAGCTTCAGTAGTTTCTGCCTTCGAAATTATTGAGATCATCTTGCATTTGCAATCACCCAATCTGATCAATCAGTGCATCTTCAGTATTCTTTGGGATACCAAATGTTAGGTCCCGAAAAATATATGTTCATTTTGATTAGCACTTCTAGCCTTTACTCAATAATCTAGTTTACTAAGAACTAGACTCCAGGATTTACTCTGACTTCAACCTTTTGTCTTGGCAGATATGTTCTTGATGTATTCCTTTGATCTTCATTGTGTAGAGTACGACTAGTAGATCCTTGTTTTATTTTCTCCCCCTGAGTTGTTGCTAAGAAGTGTTGAAGGTCCTTCACCTTTTTTAGTGGATTCTGTTAAAGTCCACGAGTTGTTTAGTTTCACTACCATTTCCACTAATAGGATCTGAATCAACATCATTATCATTATTTTCTTCTGCAACCTCAGTTTCATCATCAGTATCTGAATTTGACTCAGACAAGATGTCATACTTTAAAGATTCAGAATAGTCTTTCATTTGAATGCTTGGGAGCTTGGTGTAGTAGGTCGAAACATTCAGACTTTTAATCACCATCTGTTTTTACATCATCAATGAGTAGCCGAGGAAAATTGTTCCTTGAGTCTTAACTTCTTGTCAAGATAGTCATATAAGTCTTCAGTAAATATCCATTTCCTCCAAACACATGAAAGAGTTTCAGTGTTTGCTTCTGGTTGGCCATTAACTCATATGATGTCTTTTCACAATCTTATTGATTAAAGCAGCATTCCGTATTAATTGCTTCAGCATCAAAGTACCTTTTTCAGTGAAGAATTCATTTAGAACTTCATTCACGAAATTCAGTTTCATTATCTGACTTCAAAGTTCTCACAGCTTACTTTGCTTCCAACTTGATCTTCCTGATGTGATCAATCAGCATTTGTGACATTTTGTCTGTAGAATGCACGAACATCACCAACTTGTAACTAGGGTTGTCATCAATCACCACTAAGCATATTTCTTCCATGACATAATTTTCTTCAGTTTGATATTTTCATTGACTTCCCTATATGACATACTTCAAAATGTCCTTCTAGATAGAATTCCAAATGAAGTAGTCCTCTCACCAATTTCATCTTTATCGGAGAATCCATTGTCTTGTTGACCAAGTGTGAGAGCTTCCTATGCCATAGCTAACTCTTTACTGATGAAGCTTGACTGAAAAGTTCACTTCACCTTTGTATACAAAATCCATGTCAGCTACGAACAAAATTTCTCACTCTCAGTTGAGTGAGCTTCCAACCCTCTTGTTTGTGATTAAATACTTTTCTTTTTCAATGCTTTTCCAGAAAACCCTTGACAAAGAATTCTCTAGTGCCCTGTAGATAGTGCTTAAGTCCTTCCACAAGAAACATGCTTCCACTGATGATAATTCCAAAAACATGATAGCCAAGACCCTTGTACATCCTTTGTTGTCATCTCCAAAGGTTACCGTTGGGTAGGTTTTCTCAACCAACTGTGATGTTAGAGCTTTAATCTTAATCATGTGCCTCGAACAATAAATGTCACGAAGTCACATAACTTTTGCCTTTTGTTACATACTCTGCAATCACAAATGATTAAGTTTCTTGGTACTCAACTTCAATTGAGTTCAGATGGGATAGAGATGTTACTGTCAACAGTGGTAACAACAACTTTAATTTATGCATATTAGAAAAATTAGTACTATCTACTTTAATCATTCTACACAAGTTAACAGATGTAAAACAGATTTACAAATATTCAAATTTTTTCTAAAAGCACATGGATAGAAGAACTAATAAATTAATTACTAATTCTATCTAATCCATTTCTGTTGTTGTCTAAAATTTTTATCTATCTCTAATTACCTAAGTCAATTTTAGATTAATCCTTGAATCAATAAATTTTACTGACAATTTAGATAATTCTACCATCTTATCCCTAACAAGCAATACATGATTTGATATGACATTTAAGTACAACTATGTGAGTGCGAGCAAATCATGTGAAATTAAGCACATAAACAATTTAAGAATATGCAGAATATTTGAATAAAACATTATGAGCAATATCAAATTTCACATATACTTATCAAGTCATTTATCACAATACGAACAAATATAAAATATCTGATCTATGACCTGTTTGTCTATTAGCAATTTTCACAACATTAACAGAGGTATTAAATCACAGAAGATTTAAATCAAGTTCTAGCAAATGTTCAGGGATACACCTAACCGTCTAGAACACCCTATCTAATTCTAGATATTCATTTACTGCATAGAAAATCAAGTATGAAATGTACTAATTAAACTCATGAATCCTAGCATGCAATCTTATTCTTAACAATCAATTAGTATTTAAGTCCTAAGATGCTAACATGCTGACATGAATATAATACATTTCAATACCTAATAATCAAACAGTTCTGAATTAGATAAATGTATACTAGTTAGAATATGTACCTACGAAGTGCTTAGTGATTCATCTCCAGTGTTGGTCATTGATGTCAGATATCCATTTGGTTCATCACTGTCACTGATAGAATCAGCCTTGCATTTAACTTCACCAACAAATGATTTCCCTTGCTGCATCCTCACTAATGCTTGAGATTTCTGCTACAACCCAATATAGTGTCTGTCATCATTTGCTTGTATAGGCTTCTTCAAACTGTGTAGCAAACCCCTGAACTTGTCTTTCTATTTTAAACCATCCATGTCTTGTAACCGTCTCTTGAACTGTAATTGAAAATCTCCTTTATGAAATCTATAGGTAATGACATTATATTAAGAATTTGGATTCCGTCTGAATCTGATGTCAATAAACTTCCTGTTGCCCTGCAGGCTTGACTTGCAGTCCAGTTTTCAAGTTATTCCAAAGTGTCATATTCATGAAAGTGTTTGACCTAAAACCAATCATGTATGATGAGTTAGGAAAAACTTTCTGCTACTCTTATTTAATTTCATTTGATAATAATAAAGTATTTATTTGTTATGTTACGGGCTTAATCTATTTGAAGTGTATTAAATAAGATGTTCCATATTTTAGAGCAAATCTTCTAGAATTATAATGAGATTGTAATAATGTGATCTAGAAGATAATAGCTTTAGACTTAAACAGTTCCTGATCATAGGATAACTAATTGGAAATTGGTAAATCCGTAAAGATCAGTACATACTATGCTAGCTCTCTTAGGAGGATGTTTGTTCACATAGACATTTGTGTGGTGACACTATATCTAGTATGTAGGTGCTTATTAAGGAATAAGTTCATTGAACATGACTCGATAAGTAGAACAACTAATGGAGTTTACTCACGTGTCGATAGTTGTTTATTAAGTAAATAGTTGTACAAGTATCCTTAGACTTGAGATCGTTAGAGTAATCTCGTACACAATGATTTATGCTTTGGTTTAGTCCTTAGTCTCTAGGACATTCATTAGGTCCATTCTCGGCATAGTGATTTGTGTATGGAGATAGTTAACGGATCAATAAAGGATCTGCCCCTTCTAGTAAAGGAAGTGAATATCCTATGTTATTCTTAGATATGCAAGTTCAGGAATCTCTGGCCAGAGAGAATGAAATTAGAAAGAGTTTCTAATTTGCATTAAAAGGAACTTTGCATTATGAATAAGAAATCATATGATTAAATTAGATAGGCTTGACACGAGTTCCATGCCTTGTATTTTATCGAGATATTGAAGGGTAGAAGGAATTAATTGTATGGTAACTAATTACTGACAGGTTCTAAGTATTCTAATCAATGATTTCGTATTATCTAGATAGTCGAGATATGTTGAGAAGCATCACTCACGATGTAGAATAAATATAATTAATCAGATTAATTATATTTAATGAATGAATAGAATTCATATAAATAATAAATAAAATGTTTATTATTATTTATTTCTACTACCGGCTTAATATTGAACCTAAAGAGTCACACCATAAAAGAGATTAAATTATAGATGAATGAATAATTAATAATAGCTAGTCATTATTTATTTATGAAATAAATAATTACTTAGCATATTTTATAAATTAATTAAATGAGATTTAATTGATTATAAATTATTTAAGATAAGATCTTAATATTATTAATTAAATATTTAATTAAAGTAATTAAATATGAAGAGAGAATAATTTTCTAAAAGAGTTTAGAAAAAGGAATTAATGATTAAAATAGTTTTAATCATTAACTAATTAATTAATAAGATTAATTAATTAAAAAGGGAATTAATAATAAGATATTTATAGAAAATATCTCAACTGAGATATTTGCCTATAAATATAGGATTGTAAACCCTAATACAAAAAAACCCTATTTTTTGTGAGAAATATTTTAAAAGGGAGGCAACCCTAATTTCCTCTCTAGCCTCCTCCTTCATCTTTTAGTTTGATTCTTGGTGGATATCTTTAGAGCACTCCACACTTGAGGGGTGATTGCAAGGATTGAAGAACAAGATCTTCTCTAGCTGTTGCCGGAAAGCAATCGAGGTATTCTTCAATTTATAAAATAGTTTTGTATCTATATGTATGTATACATAGAAATATATACAAATAAATGTTATTCGATGCTTCCGCTGGTGCATAAATTCCTTCAATTCATACAACACCTTGACCACTACCTCGAGCTACAACATCTTCAATTCAGTTTCTAGGATCATTTCGTTTCTGTTCAGAGGTTCTCAACCTTGACTTCAATCAAATTTGGTTACTGGGTCACAAATACAGTGGATATTCTAATAACCTACTTTACCAAATATTATCTTCTTCAGCTCTTGTTCTAGTTCATAGGCCTTCAGCACATACAGGCCTTTTACAGACAATGTGGTTGTATCCTTAAATCCCTGTTGGTTGTATCCCTGTGTTCCAGATGATCTGCAGTGTTAGCACGAAATTCCTGTAATCTCCCTGTAGAATAATTTTTAAGGCTTGTACTGAGATTCCAGGTAGTCTAGTATGTTCTCCTTCACTACTTCAAACCCCTCAGATTTTTCATCCAAAAATATTCAACTCAAATTAACCAAAAACTGTACCCAAATTAATCTCCTCTTTTGCAGCTTCCAAAATATTAATGGGATTCTATGGACTAAATCTCTGGGAAAATTAATACCACTATTTTTTCAACCTGTTCCAGAATAAGCTTCATTGGATAATTTTCAGTCAATTTTTATTATCTTCAATACCCGGAAAAATCTTTAACTACGAACCCTTGAGCACCCTCAAATTAATATTTAAAAAAAAATTAGATTTACAAAAATTTTAATTTTTTTAGAAAATAAATTAATCAAAAATAAAAATATACAACAAATTAATTTTCAAGATTTTTGAATTTTCTTAAAAATTAAAATATCGTAAATTAATATTTAAGACAGATTTTAGTTTTCAAGAATTTTAAATTTTCTGAAAAAAAAATAAATCTAAAATAAAAATTTAAAAATAAAGGGTACAAAATTTGGAGTACCAAACTGCAATTGGGTGTTAGTGACGTCTGTTATTTTTGTGGCGCCTGTACAGTGGAGTCCCTGTACAGGCGCAACAAAAACAATTTTTTGTTTCGTGGCGCCTCTCCTCTTGTTTACCTATACCAGGCGCAACTTAGGAGTACCAGTACAAAAGGCAAGAAATTTAGGCGCGTGAAGAAAAAATTCCCTTAAGCTAGTCCACTCATATGTACTGGTCAACTGCTTCATGGAGTACATCACCGAAAATGGACCACTGAGTTAATAAGTTTAAATTGTAAACTTAATTTAATATATAAAATAAACTAATTAAAATTTATAATATAAACTTATAAAATTTATAAAATAAATTTTATAAAAGTTTATAAAATAAATTTAATATTAAGTTTATAAAATAAACTAATTAAAATTTATAATATAAACTAATAAAAGTTTATAAAACAAAATTTATAAAAGTTTATAAAATAAACTTATTAAAAGTTTATAATTAAACTTATTTAACAAGGTCTATTTTTGAGTAAGCAGCTTCAGCTTGGTGAACTTCACTGGGTTACGGATCCTGATTTGTATATCAATCAGCAAGCTCTGATATATTAATTATTGGGTCCTGAAGTATCGTAAAAGGGGGGTTGAATACGATACTAACAATAATTTAAATTCTTTTCGGAATTTGCGGATAAATAAATTATTGCTTCAGAGTAGGTTTGGTCATTTGTAGTGTTTAGGTGAGCTACCTACTAATTTTCTGTGTGTTCGGATAAATCAATTAGGTTCAAGAAAATTAGCAAGTAAATTATGGAGACAAATTTCCGAGAATATATCTTTCGTATATAAACCCAGAGGGGTGCTATACCCAGTTAAAAATATAACTGGCTTCCAAAGAATAAATTAGTTCTTTGCTACTAACACAAAAATATTAGGCTCAGTTCCTATACAAATATATCTAAATTAGGACAAGGAAAAACTGAGTCCGTAGGGAGTGATATCAAGGAGCCCTGAGCATTTTTCGTTAAAGAACCGGGTCCTAATATCTGACCGGGAGCAAGGTATGGGTGTATATAAATTGTTTCTTCTTGCTCCGGCCATGGCTGCTCTCTACATATTTTTGTTGTAGAAGACGACCTTCTTCTTTAATTGGTGTAATATTTTCAAATCAATTAAAATTGACTTGTTCTTCACAATGCTAAGTCCTTTTGTTGCGCTTGTAGAGTGAGTGCAGTGTATAGGAGCCGCAAAACTTTTGTTGCGCCTAAGGGAAAGTTTTGTTGCGCCTACACTATGTGTCCCTTGTAGAGGAGCTACGAAACTCTTGGTTTTGCCTTTAAACTCTTTTGTTGCTCCTAAGGCAAACTTTTGTTGCGCCTCTAGAGTGCTTGCAGTGTGTAGGAGCCACGAAAGTACTTAGAAAATTATTCATAAGTATTTCGTTGCGCCTGAGAGTTTTGTTTCGACTCTAGAGTGCTTGTAGTGTGTAGGAGCCACTAAAGTACTTAGAAACTTATTCACAAGTATTTTATTACGCCTGAGAGTTTTGTTGCACCTCACACATTGCTTGCAGTGTGTAGGAGCCACGAAAGTACTTAGAAACTTATTCACAAATATTTCGTTGCGCCTTAGAGTTTTGTTGCGCCTCACACATTGCTTGCAGTGTGTAGGAACAAAAAAAGTACTTATAAACTAATTCATAAGTATTTTGTTGCGCCTAGGGTGTTTTGTTGCGCCTCACACATTGCTTGCAGAGTACAAGAGCCACCAAATATAGTAATGCTTGCCTTAAACAATTTCTTAAAATGTTTGAAGTATTTACCACTTAGTTTTCACTCTTCTGGCTTGATCAACTGATTTTCTTATGATACATTAAGGTAATTCTCTTCTTGTTGTGCTGACGCTTAGTGCACTGGTCTGGTTAATAAATGACTAACACTGAATTAAATTCCCTTGATTTCTTTTCTCTTTCAGCTGATTAACCTTGGACTTTTGCATTGCTTCGAACACTGACTGTCAACAAATACTGTAGTTTCACTAGAATCTTTTCTGGTACTCAGACAACTCTTCATTATTACCACGACCTTGTATACTTCATTCTCTGTTCTTCACTAACGCTTGAACATATAAATGAACTTCTTTCAGTGAGTATAACTCCAAGACTACAGCTGTCTTCTTAGTCCTTTGTCTTTACCATGTCTTCAATTCTTCTAGATTCCTATGCTTCAAACACTGTCAATCTTCAATCAATCCCTTTACACTGAAATCTTCTAGTGGCACTTCTATACTGAATCTTCAACACTTCTGAAACCTTGAAAGTCTTAAACCATTATTCTTCACTTAGGCATGAACATATAAATGAACTTCTCTCAATGACCTGTAGTAGACTTCAAAACTTCTTCTAATGTCTTGATTCACTGTATCTGCCTTGTCTTCATTTCTTCCTGATTTTTGTGTAGGCATAGTATTATTTACTTGTCATGTTTTAGTGTTAAGTTATCATGATTACTATTCATACAGCTTCGTAATCTCACTAACAAAATATTCTAAATCAAAATTCTCACAAATGAAGTGATCAATAGATATTGGAGTCAATGGATAAAGACTCTACTCGATGGATAAAGGCTATCAACAAATGAAGGCAATCAACGGATAAAAGACCAATAATGGATATGGAGTCGATGAATAATCTAACTATCCATCAATACATCAATTGATCGATGGATAACCTATCCATCGATGGATGAGGAAAGGAGGATCGACTGATAAGCTTGAGAGCAATTATCAGTTGATCAAGGTTTCCCAAATTGGTTAAAGACAAAAGGAATGAGATCTTTGCAGAAACTGAATTAATGGAAGACAGTCTTGTCAGGACTGTGAAGACTTTCAAGGAAACACAGTCTTCAAGGAAAAGATTAAATCAAAGATTTTTCCAGAACAAGACAAATGCACAGGAGACTGTGAAAAGAAGCTACAATCTATTTTAGTGAATACATTGTAAACTGTAATTTGTAATTTACAATGTTATCAATCGAATAATAGAAAATAGAAGTAGAATGTGAACGACTATATATGTAGTAGTAGTTCATTGTAGCAAGTGTGTAAAAAATATTAAGAACTGAAGAAAGGCACAATAGAAGGATACGAAATATTTGTAGTGCTTTTCTTAGTTCAAAATCACATTTTGTAAGCAGCTTGGTATCATTACCAAGATTAATTGAAAGTAAAAATACACTAGTGGAAAAACTAATCCACTAGTAATTTTAAAAGATTTGTTTTCAAGTTTCTTTTAATTCTTCTAGTATTCTCTTTTTGTTTAATCTGTCCAAACACTCAAACACAATTATTGAACAAACTTAAATCCGCAAGAATCTGAAATAATTCTTAAGTTTGTATTCAACCCCCCTTCTACAAACTTCGTGTACTTAAGGGGAAATAACAATTGGTATCAGAGCCTAGCTTTCAACATACAGAAAGTTAAGATCTAAAGTACATCAAGTATGGGTCAAAAAGACACAGGAGTGAAGATTCCAGTTCTAGAGAAAGATGAGTATTTTCCCTAGAAAGTCAAAATGCACTTGCATCTACTATCCATTGATCCTTCCTATGTCAACTGCATAGAAAAAGGTCCACATGTGCCTATGAAGATAGTTACAAGTGTGAATGCGGATGGTACTCAGGCACCAGACAAACTTATTCCAAAACCTGTGAGTGAATACACATATGAAGATGAAAAGGAAGTACACAAGGATAAAAAGGCTATGAACATTTTGTTTAATGGTCTTAACAATGATATGTTTGACATTTCTATCAACTGTACAACCTCCAAGGAAGTGGATACTCCTCAAACTCTATGTGAAGGCACTGAGCAAGTAAGAAAGAACAAGATGCAACTCTTGATTCAGAAATATGAGGCCTTTCACTTCAAGAGTGGTGAAGCAATCAATGACACATATAGTAGGTTTCAAAAGCTGTTGAATGAGCTAAAACTATATGGAATAGTATATGCTATTGAAGATACCAACCTCAAATTCTTGAGGTCCTTACCCAAGGAATGGAAACCAATGACTGTTTCTATAAGACAATCTCTTGACTTTAAAGAATATACTCTTGACAAGTTGTATGGAATCTTGAAAACCTATGAGTTGGAACTACAGCAAGATGAGGAAATTGAGAAAAGTCAGAAGAGAGAAAAGTCTGTTGCCTTGGTGGTCAAGGATAAGTAAGTTGCATAATCCTGTGAAGATGTTGCTGTCAAGGAAGGGAAGAAGGAAAGTCATGGGAATAGTACAAGTGGTGTTAGATATGATGAATCTTTAACTAGCAAAAGAAAAGAAATAGTTGAGGATGATGAGTCATAACCAATGATGAAATGGATGAAATAGATGAGCATTTGGCTTTTCCATCAAGGAAATTTTCAAAATTCAAATTCAAGAGGAATCTCATGCAAAGTCCTGGTTCTCAGTTTATGAGAGACAATCAATAAGGCAAAAATTTTATGGACAGGACTCAATTCAAATGCTTCAATTATGGATTGGCTGGTCACTTTTCTAATAAATGCAGAAAGCCAAAAATGGAGAAGAAATCAAAGTTTAGTGATGGTATTGACTATAAAAAGAAATACTTTGATTTGTAATAGAAGAAAATGACTGGGCTGCTGAGGTTGATTCTAAAGAAGAAGAATACATCAACCTTGCACTAATGGTCAATCATGATGACCAGGAAGCTAGTTCTTCTAGTAATCAGGTAATTTCTACAAATCTATCTGAGTTATCCAAAGATGAATGCAATATTACCATTACTGAAATGTCAAATGAATTGTATAATTTGCATGTCACTCTCAAGTCCTTAAACAAAGAGAACACTAGGCTCAAAAGCACTTTAGAATCTCTCACTGAAAGAAATATTTATCTAGAGAGTGAGCTAGTGCAAATGGACAGACTCAAGGTAGAAAACAGATATGCTAGAAAAGAACTAGTTGAGTGTAAAAAGGAAATAGAAAATTTGAAAGATAAATTGAAAGAAGAACTAAGAACCATTGACAAATGGAACAGGTCAAGTAAAGCTAGTAAGAAGATGAATGACATTCATGGAACAAATTCTTTCACCATGCTATCTGAGACTCTTGAGAAATTAGCCATTGATGAAAATCAATCTTTGGAAAAGAAGCAATCGATTGCTAATCCTGAATCAAATGATAAGGATTATCCATCGATTGATAATGTTATCCCAACAGATAATCATCCATCGATTGAGGAATCATCAACTGCTAAATAAACTGTTTTAAAAACCAAGCTTAACAGACCTGTTAAATTTGTAAAAAAAGGAAGCTCCTCTAAATCTCAAATCAAAATTGAAAAGGCAAATATAGGTTTCTTATCTAAAGACCAATTGAAGGAAAAGTTAAAAAAATATAGAGCCTAATATTAAGCCAAATAAAAAGAAGAAAAAGAACAGAAATGGTAAAGTAGGCATAAACAAGCACAATAACTACACACCTGACAAGTATGCTCCTAGAAAGATATGTGCTAAGTGTGGTAGTAAGAATCACTTATCTGTGCAATGCAAGTCCAATATGCCTGCAACAACCAATGTGCCTGTTATACCTAACATGCATTCTAATTATATTTATCCTCATTTAGTTGATCCTCATGCTATTCATGCTCAATATGCATCAATGCCTTATATGTTTAATCCATATCTTGCATTTGTCAACATGAATAAGCCTGCTATGCCCTGGAATATGCGCAACAATTTTTATGCTCCAAATTTCTCTAATTCTGCAATATTCCAAATATTAGCGCTGAGAATCCTGAGGTGAGGAAACCAACACCTAAGGTTGAAGTGGAAGTAAAACCACCTAAACCAAAGGTACAAAAATTGGAAACCAAACCAAAAGTAGCAACTAATAAGAGAGGACCCAAGGCAACTTGGGTACCAAAATCATCTTGATTGTTTTTTGTTCTGTGCAGGGAAAAAGAAGAAATCTTTGGTACTTGGATAGTGGGTGTTTAAGACATATGGCTGGAGATAAATCCCTGCTCACAAAGTTTGAGGAGAAAACTAGCCCTGGACTAACTTTTAGAGATGACAGTAAAGGGTACACCATGGGATATTGCTTGATTTCAAAAGAGAATGTCAACATTGAACCTGTTGCATTAGTTGATGGCTTAAGACACAATTTATTAAGCATAAGTCAACTATGTGACAATGGAAATAAAGTTTGCTTCAAAACTGATGCATGCATAATTTCCAACAAGAAAGATAGAAGCCTAGTTATGATTGGGGGGAAAATGTGTACATAGCTGACTTCAATTCAATCAGTGCAAACTCAATGACTTGTCTTCTCTCTAAGGCAAGTACAAATGAAAGTTGGCTATGGCATAAGAAATTAGCTCACTTAAATTTCAAATCCATGAATCAGTTGGTCAAGAAAAATCAAGTGAGAGGTTTACCAAAAATAGAATTTGTCAAGGATGGACTACGTGATGCCCGTCAGAAAGGAAAACAAAGAAAGGCATCATTCAAGTCAAAATTGGAATCATCAATTGATAAGCCATTTGAGTTATAACACATGGATTTGTTTGGTCCTGTGAATATCATGTCTATTGCAAAGAAGAAGTATGCTCTAGTCATTGTGGATGACTTTTCAAGATTCTCATGGACTTATTTTCTGCATTCAAAAGATGAATCTAGTGATCTCATCATCAAGCACATAAGAGAAGTTGAGAAAAATCTTATATTGGATGTAAAGAAAATAAGGAGTGACAATGGAATAGAATTTAAGAATTCCGCAATGAAGGAGTTCTGTGAATCTAAAGGAATCATACACACCTTCTATGGATTAAGGACACCCCAACAAAATGGGGTAGTTGAGAGGAAAAATAGGACATTGATTGAAGCATCTAGAACTATGTTTGAAGATGCTAAATTACCAACATACTTCTGGGCTAAGTCTATTAATAAAACATGCTATACTCAAAACATCTCCATAGTGAATCAAACTCAAGGAAAGACACATTATCAATTGATCAAGAAAGACAAAAAGCCAAAAGTGGGGTTTATTCATGTCTTTGGCTGCAAATGCTATGTGCTAAGGAATCAAGGTGAAAACCTAGGAAAATTTGAAGCCAAGGCTGATGAAACTATATTTATTGGGTATGCACTATCAAGCATAGCCTATAGAGTCTATAATCTGAGACTACACATTGTTATGGAATCTGTACATGTAGTATTTGATGATAAAAAGATTCAAGGCTTATTTGATGAAGGAAATCATGACACGCTGCATTTTGAAAATGAATCAGATGATGTAGATAATGATGAAGAAGTAGAAATTATAAAATCACAAGTACTCAGAAACCCAATATCAATTGATATTATAACATTAATGGATAATTTATCAGTTGACAGACATCCATCAACTGATAATGCATCAACTGATAATTCTTCAATAGATAATCAACACTCTACATCTAGGATATCTAATTCAGGGGGAGGGTTTCAGAATCAAACTTCAAACTCAAATCAGTTTGAGCACAATACCAATGATCATCATCATCAAGGAAAAATTTGCCTCATCAAAGAAAATGGACAAAAAGCCATCCATTTGAACTAATCATTGGAAATGCAGAAGATGGTGTCAAGACAAAAAGTGCCACTCAAAATGAGTGTCTGTATAGTAGCTTCCTATCTCAAGAAGAACCTAAAAGAGTTGAAGATGCTTTCATGGATTCTGATTGGGTTTTAGCTATACAAAAGGAACTCAATCAATTTGAAAGGAATAAGTTCTGGAAGCTGGTGCCCAAACCAAAAGATAGTTCAATAATTGGTACAAAATGGGTATTCAGAAACAAAATGGATGAAACTGGTACTGTGACTAGAAATAAAGCAAGGCTTGGGGCAAAGGGGTACTCACAAGAAGAAGGAATTGATTTTGATGAAACATTTGCACCAGTTGCAAGGCTAGAAGCAATCAGAATCTTTCTAGCTTATGTTGCATATGCTAATTTCAAGGTCTACCAGATGGATGTGAAGAGTGCATTTTTGAATGGAGTGTTAAAGATGAAGTCTATGTAGAACAACTTCCTGGCTTTGAAGATCCAAATTTTCCTGACTTTATCTACTACCTACTCAAAGTAGTCTATGGCTTGAAACAAACACCAAGGGCCTGGTATGATACATTATCTCAGTTTCTCATTGAAAATCATTTCACAAGAGGTACTGTTGATAAAACTCTATTTTGTAGAAATGTTAATGGCTCAATAATTCTTGTGCAAATCTATGTGGATGACATTATATTTGGCTCAACAAATGAAGAACTTTAAAAAAGTGTTCCAAATTAATGCAGAGTAAGTATGAAATGAGCAAGATAGGAGAACTTACTTACTTTCTTGGTTTACAAGTCAAACAAATTAAGGATGGTATTTTTATAAATCAAACAAAGTACATTCATGACTTGTTGAAGAAATTTGACTTAAGTGAATGTTCTTCTGCAAAAACTCTCTTGACCACTGCCACTAAACTTGAATAGTAAGGAAGCTAAAGTGGACATTTCAAGTTTTAAAGGCATGGTAGGCTCACATTTATATTTAACTACTAGTAGGCTAGACATAATGTTCTCTACATGTTTGTGTGCTAGATTTCAGACTGATCCTAGAGAATCTCATTTACTGGCTATTAAGAGTATTTTTAGATATCTCAAGGGTACATCAAATTTAGGTATTTGGTATCCTAGAGATTCTGGTTTTAATCTAATAGGCTACCCAGATGCAGATTATGCAAGTTGCAAAATAGAGAGGAAAACTACTACAGGTACCTGTCAATTTCTAAGAAACAAACTTGTGTCATGGTTTAGCAAAAAATAACACTCAATATCAACTTCAACTGTAGAAGCTAGGTACATTGTTGCTGGAAGTTGCTGTGCACAAATATTATGGATGAGGAATCAATTATTTGACTATGGGTTGAACATGAACAGGATTCCTATTTTCTGTGATAATACAAGTGCAATTACAATAACAGAAAATCATGTGCAACATTCCAGAACCAAACACATTGACATAAGGTATCATTTCATTAGGGAACATGTAATGAATGGTATAGTTGAATTACATTTTATCCCTAGTGAACAACAACTTGCAGACATTTTTACCAAACCTCTAGATGAATATACTTTTATTAGATTAGTCTGTGAATTAGGTATGCTTAATTTTTCTCAATCTTAAATGTATGCTAAGTTATTTTTTTGTAGACATTGTTCATAATTATCTGTCGAAACAAAGTGATCAACTGATATCTGTGTTAATTGTCCATGGATATTTTATAGACATCGATGGATATATTTGATCAACTGATAAAATATATTCCTATCGATGGATAATTTTCTATCGACAAATAATTGCCCTGGTAATTGTTTATCGATAGATAAATTAATTTTTTTATGGATGTAATTACCCATCGATGGTAATAGAATTTCTACAGTTTTACACATCCATTGATCAAATTATAGCCGTTGATTCTTTACTTTATTTGTCAACAGATGAATATATCCATCGATTGCCATTTAGAGTAATTTATTTTAATTCTTTTTAACTTTCAACGGTTATATTTTTAATTAAACTGACTATTCAAGTCATTTTAATCTCAAAAATATAAATAGCAATTTCAATTCTCATTTCATTCTTACTTGCTATTTTATTTTCTATCTCTAATCTCTAATCTTTGTATCTCTATTTCTCTTTTTCTCAAGAACCCTAAAGCAATTTCTCTAACTTTTCTTCAAGTTTTCTCTCTAATCTCTCTAAGAACAGCAATGGCACCCCAAAAGAAGATTGTTTCCTCAATAGGGTTTATCTATGAACAAAACAATTTTGATGCATGCCTAACCGTGGATCATACTCCCATAGACTTCCATCCATTGATAAGGTTTCTAGGAGACTGTAAAGTGTCCAAGGCTCTTAGTGAAGCACCAACAATAGTATGTTCATTTGTTGAAGAACTATGAAACACTGCAGAAGTCTCACAAGATGGGAAGGTAATTTCTTATACTTGCAAAGGTAAATCCTATACCATTACAAGTACTACTCTTTCTGAATGCTTAGAATTGCCTGAAAATAATTGTGATAAGTTAACCACTGATACTGTCATTAGGGATATGTTAGAAGCCATTAACTATGCTAATGCTGAAACTGGATTAGGTGAAGTTGTTAGGAAAAATCTTAGAAAAGAATGAAATTACTTCTTTGATGCTATTATTAAAGTATTTTCTGGAAAAATAAGTAATTTTGATGCAATTACCCCAAGTATGCAAGAAATTGCTTATTCTATCCTATTTGATAAGTACTTTGATTTTAGCACATTGCTCATAAATGAGTTAACTACTAAATTAGGAAATAAGGCATCTAGGAAAAACAACATCTATTTTGCTAGATTCTTTATGCTATTGATTAATGCTGCTATTGGAGATTATGAGATTACAACAGAGATGGAAACACTAGAGGCTTGGACTCAGAACAAAAGGGTATTCAAGGACTTGGTGAGAATCAACTTACACCCTAAGTTGTGCCTCATCTATCTTCCCTTTGTGCATGTATATCTCAAGAAACATAATTTCTCTTTTACTTCATCTGTTATTCCAATTTATTTGCCTTCTGCAACAATGGAGGGAGTGGAAATGCTACTATTGTAAAAACCAAGAAAAGAAAAACAACTGAGAGGAGTGTGAAGGTGGTTGATAAGGGTGAGAGAACTGGCCAACATCAAGAAAGCCAAAAGAATAAGGAAGGAGAGTTTGAGATTGCCCAGCCAACCACCAGCCCAATCTCTCAAAAGATTGAGGCTGTGATAAAGGATTTAAACACATCCCTAGATGCACCTTCTCAACACGGTGTAGCTATTAAAAAGAGGTCTCAACGAGGACCAAATGATGGGGTTAAGGGACACAAAATAGTTAAACCCTACAAAAGAAGAAAGAAGAATAGTAGCAATGCACAGGGAACACACACACATGCAAAGCCAATTGAAAATTTAGTGGAGCCTTCAGCTTCTTCTTTTGACGTGTCTCAGAATTTTCCTGAGGCACAACCCCATTCACTATCTATTTCATCTCCTCAATCTCCTTTAAGATCTATTTTTTCATAAACTTTGTTGATTGACAACTTCAATATTTCAAATTCACCCTCTTTGCAACTCAGGGTGGAGCCAACACTCTCACCTGTATCACCAAAAAAGGTTAACACTTTGGTTGATCAGGAAAATACTGATAATTCTTAAAAGTCAATGGATATTACTCAATCAACTGATAATTTTCAACATCCATTGAATAGTTCACTTTCATCGATGGATATCCTTACATTCATCGACGAGTTCCAATCAACGGATATTCATCAATCGATGAATATTCCTCATCCATCGATTAACACTTCACTTTCAAATCATGAATCACCCATTGAAACCATTCAAGTGGCTAATACTCTACTAGGATTGAGTGGAGTGGGTGAGGTGTGTGAGAGGCAAGTTTTGCATACCTTGGCAAAAGGAGAGTGTGAATGAGAGGCCCTTAACTTCTTCTGAGGTGACAAAAGGAGATGGTGTGAGCAAAGAGAGTTCCACCTTAGCAGGTGATGCAAAAGGAGAGAATAGTGAGGGAGAGGTGAGAATCCAAGATGAGATCCTGATGCAAAAATAGAGAAAAGAGAGTGAGAGAGAAAAGAATAGAGAGAAACCAATTTCACCATCTCATGAAGCATCAACTTCTAAAACTGAGCAGGTTGCAACAGAACTCACCTAGGAGTTGGGGTTGGAGTTAGGGGGAGATGGAGGAAATGGAGAATATGGAGTTCCTACAGGAGTTGCAGTTGCCCATATGGAGGTGAATGATGAGATTGAATTTAATCTTGATGCTACAACATTTTATCATGAAGATCTACACTACCAAGAATTGGCAGCAACCACTAATCAAAAGGCTGAAAAGGTGTTGGGATTAATGCAAACAGAAGAACAATTCAGGAGTGGCAAGGAGAGTTTGGCAAGATAGCCTGATGATGTGTCTCACATGATTCCTGAAGATTTGGAAGATAGTTCTGATGTTGAGCTATTGGAGCCTGCAATGGCTAGTGATGAAACTAGTTTGGTTGACATTGAAAGGGTCATAGTTTCACACTACAGGAGATCTATGGCTGAAGTAAATGTAGAAGATCCTATACACAGAAGAATTCTCAACTTCTACAGATATAACTTGAAAATCCAAAAGGTGCATGTAACAGGTTCCAAGTATGAACTCAAGAAGATCAGGGAAGAAATTGATAGTACAAGGACACATTTTGACTCCACTATTGATTCTAGACTCAACCTCACCATGTTAACAAGAATTAAGTAAAGTCTTGATACTAAGTCTACAGCCAAGGACAAAGTTGTGGAATTGGAGAAAAAAGTGACTGCCATGGAAGTTAGCATGAAACAAATTTTGAAGAACTAAGTCACTCAAATCAAACTTCTGAACAGACTCTTGGAAACCCCTCTTATTTCTCATTCCATGGAACAAGAACCTGTTGCTGATAACAAAAAGGGGGAGAAGGATGAAGAGTTAAGGAGAAGGGAGATTGAAGTTGTGATCAAGACTATAGAGAATGCTATTCAAAAGACAGATCCAAAGAAGGCATTGGCTCAACAGATTGTAAGGAAATTTGATTCAATTGCCAGTAAAAATAAGGAGATTGATGTACAAGAGCCAATTACCTTAATGCCAGAAATTCTTGAGGCAGTAAAGAAAAGAGAAATAAGGGTAGATGGAGGTATCTCACAAACTAGTGACAGAAAGGGGAAGGGCATTTTAATAGAAGAAGGAAAGAAGAAGAATTCTTACATGAGTGGAGGTGAGAAACTATTGAGCAAAACAATAGTTGTTGGTGTGAAAGAAAGGGAACAACAAGAGAAGTCACAAGAAGAACTAGCCATTCAACTGCAAAGGAAATTTGATGAGGAGGATAGGTTAATTAGAGAAGCCATGAGAAAAAAAGGTGAAAGGAGGCCAAGAATGAAACAAAGAGCAAACAAGCCTGCAGACAAACCTAAAACTTCTGGAGTAAAAAGAAACTTGTTGTTGATGAAAAGATAGACATGGAGGAGAAACCAAAGGAGTTGAAGCTTGAGAGTCAAGCATCTAGAAGTGGTCAATATAAGGAAATAGAAGTGTTCAAATCCAAACCTAAGAATTTTGTATCAATCAAAATTGAAGGAATGACTGCAGTAAAAGGTCAAAGGAAGAGGGATATTGATCTACTTCACATTTATTATGAAGATGGATCACATTCAACTTTCACATTTAATCAAGTCATGAAACAAGGCTATGGCACCTTAAGGAAAATCTACACCACGCTCAACATGAAGTATTATCTAACTGAAGAGCTAGGTAAAGTCATCCTTGAGAAGATGAAGAAGATAAGGGAGGCACCTATTTAAATAGAGAGGGATGACAGAATGAAGATTTGGAACCCTGAAAGATGGAAGGTACTTTATGAACCATTCTACATGATGATTTATAAGGACATGGAAGGCATGGAAAAATGCATTGATATTTTCCAGGAGATAGACAAACTGCCCAATCTGGAATTGAATTATCTTGCAAGCCAACTAGACTACAGGGTTGGGGATGAGAAGATTTTGAAGGGATCCCTATAAAGAAAGATGAAGGAAAATGAAGATAAGATGAATGAGTCAAGGGAAGAAGAAGTTAGAAGATTCAGACTCAACATCAAAGTTATCAGAATTCATCTACTACTGGTATTTGATCACTCTGTCTCAAAATTACTTTTGTCAATATTGTAATTTCTGCTAGAATGAAAATGTTTAGGAGTTTTGTTATCATCAACATAAAATTTATGCATATTTCACATATTCATAAATAGGGGGAGATTGTTAGGAATTATGAGATTTGATGATAATAAATTACTTAGAATTACAATAGGGATTTAAATTTTATTATAACTAGTCGATGGATATATGACTTATAAATATCCATTGACTAGGAAACCAGTTATTAGTTGAAGCTTGTTAATCAACTGATAAATTGGATTGTAACATTTGATTTATGTTTCATTATCAATTGACTGTATTGTCTCGATCGATGCTGTGAAGTAGTCGACTTATGTTATTGACTTCAATCTATAGCTTATCAACGGATGTGAAGAATGGCTGATCAATTGTAAATATTCTAAGTCAAAATTCTCACAAATGAAGTGATCAACAAATATTGAAGTCAATGGATAAAGACACTACTCGATGGATAAAGGCTATCAACAGATAAAGGCAATCAACAGATAAAAGACCATCAATGGATAAAGAGTCGATGGATAATCTAACTATCCATCGATACATCAATTGATCGATGGATAACCTATCCATCGATGGATGAGCAAAGGAGGATGGACTGATAAGTTTGACAGAAATTAGCAAAAATACACAAGTGGAAAAACCAATCCACTAGTAATTTTAAAAGATTTATTTTCAAATTTCTTTTAGTTCTTCTAGTATTCTCTTTTTGTTTAATCTGTCCAAACACTCCAACACTATTATTGAACAAACTTAAATCCGCAAGAATCTGAAATAATTTTTAAGTTTGTATTCAACCCCCCCTCTTCTACAAACTTCGTGTACTTAAGGGGAAATAAAATTGTCCCTATGTAATCATGAGTGGCACCTGGATTAAGTTGAGTGGCGTCTGGTAGAGTATTTTGGCTGTAGAAGGCACCATTCACATTTTTTATTCCTCGGTGGCGCCTAGTACTGCAATTCCCTTGTGTGGTGTCACAAAGACGGTTCTTCAAGTGAAGTTGGCAGTGGTGCCTATACTCTAGGTACCTTGTGTTGGCACCATTTGCAACTTGAAATATACATAGGCCATGAGTGGCGCCTGGTACATGGTTTACCTAGTTCTAGGAGCCACTAAGATGTTAGAGGCGCCAATACACTTGCTCCATGTACAAATGCCTTAGCCAAATTGATGTGCCTTTAAGTAAATTTCACTCCTTGATTTAATCTTGATTAATTAACTTAATTCTTATGATAAAATAAGATAATTCATTTATTGTCGTGATGATGCTTCATGCACTGGTCTGGTTCACAAATGACTAACATTGAATCAAATTCTCTCATATTTTATTCTTTTTCCATTGATCACGTCTCATCTTTTCCATTGCTTCTGTTCACTAAAACCCTTGACATTTATACTTGAATCACTGCAAATCCTTCATAAAGAAAACCTTCTAATCTTTTAATTGTTGCTGAGGCCTGAACATATTAATGAACTTCTCTCGCTGATTCTTCTGAAGACTTTCAACTTGTATTCCCTATAATGATTCATGTATATATTCTATTTGCATGTCCTTCTGGATTCATGTGCTGCATATTAGTATTATTTATCTGTCTTTCTTTCTGTGTTGAGTTATCGTTATCACTATTACATATTACGTTACATTATGCTTTACAACTGTATATTCGGCCTCACTTGCTCGTTTCTTGGAGTATGTGTTTGAGTTTTGAAATCCTTGGGCTTTCCTCATACTCTCTTAAGCTTTAATATACTTCTCAGCCCGCTCCTAGAGCTCATTCATACGTTCTGGAGCCATCTTGGCTAAAGACCTCCTGAAGTTCTCGTCTGAGGTCCCTTGTTGTAGGGCCAAATGTTACGGATCGAAATTAGATTGCAATTAATGACTAATGGGAGCTTTTGAGCTTTAATGGCTGCACTTACGTTTCGTGACTAAACCAAGTCCTCATAAGTTACCTACGTATCTCAAGAGTATTTAAAAATCAAGACAAAAAACGTAGTTCTAATGTTGAGGGGTTAGGCCCTTTATATAGGTGCTTGAGGGTCTGGAAATTAGGTTGGGTTAAAAGACTTGGTGACCAAGTCTCCTAGTGATAAGGTTTATGGAACCTTCCTTGAATGAGAGTCCTCGTAAGACTCTTACAGATGAAGTCTATCCTTGTGATAAGGTTTCTGGAACCTTCTTTGGTCGAGGGCCCTCATAGGACTCTTTAGGCCTTTAATTTAGCTTTTATCATTAATTACGTAATTAATTAATGGTCAAGGCTTATTGGGCATATGGGCCTCAGCGGGGCTCATGGACTGGATTTTTAAATCTAGTTGATCCTTGGATTACAAATCTAGTTGATCCTTGGATTATTATAACTTGTTCGTTTGATCCATAGCTTATATAGTTTGGGTATAGTGGACTTCATTAATTAAGCCCAAGCCTTTGGACCATTCTAGGTTAAATAAATGAAATAATAAATGTAATATTCATTATTTCCTTAGGGTTATTTTATACCCATATCACATGCTTTAAAACTTACATAATTAACATATATAATTATATGTAACCTTCTAATTATTGCATGATAATACTCTAATTAATATCAATAAAATATTAATTTCACCACTCTTTTATGCACTAATATTTAATATTAATAATTATTTTATATCTAAAATTTGATATTTATAAAACTTTTCATCATCTTTTATGAATTGCTACTTATAGTAGAGTCAGGAATACCGATTAAATAAAGTTTGTTTAAAATATATTTAATTAATTATAATTTTTTATTTTATAAATATTTATTTTATGTTAAGTAAGATGTAGTGTTGCAGAGGGGGGTTGAATGCAACTTAATTAAATATTAAATTTTCTTGCTAACAACATACAAGAATTATAATTAACAAGTTTAGGATGGTAAACAACAAAGAAGATAAATAAAGACAAGGTGTTTAAACTTCAAAAATAATATATTATCATTTTTGTTTGCTACAACTGAATGGAAATGAGTTCCAGCTTCAAAGAAACTTAAAACAATGAATTTGATAATGTTTCTTTGCTTGAGAGAAAGTCTAGCTCAGTTGGATAAGAAAAAGTACTTGTGAGATATGTGTATTTATATTGAAACACATATCCCACTTACATGTGCACTTTTCCTTGGTCCTAGAACAAACTTGAAATAGAAACTGTACTTTTCTTGTTCAACCTTCTCTTCATTCCCTTTGTAGATAAAGCTGTTCTGGGATGTACAGAAATCTTTGACTCCTGGAACATACTTTATCTTTTTGCTTGACTTCTCCCAAGTTGTAGTAGTAGATTGAGATGCCAAAATCATTCTTTGTATTTTCCTTATCTACTCTACTACTAGGAACAGACTGTCAGCTTAACTAAAAGTATACTATCAACTTTTAGCTCCTCTATGGTGACAGTATCTTCGGCTTTGCATACTTTGCTGTCAAGCTTTGATAGTCCACTAAAACATACTGTCTCCATAGCTGCTGTCAACTATCTCCACCAAAGTTGCTGTTAGTAAACTTGTTGTCTTCAAATCTTTGTTCTCTGCCAAGTTTACTGTTGAGAGAATAGTTGTTGTCACCTGTTCCTTTGTGCTGTCACTTGAATATGCTGTCATAGGCTTCAGTGTTGAATGTTATTGTCGTGGATTTGAACCATGATGTGCATGAACACTTTGTGAACTTCTACTCCATGGATCAAGTTATTATATTTATACAAGACAATAAATATTAAACTTGTTGTCACCTATTTGTGCGTTGATTAAACATACTGTTTCAAGTGATTACTAAACATACTGTCAATATACACATGACAGTACATTTTACTTGGCTTATTTCAGAATTAAGACTAAGTAACTTTTAGTTGATTACACTGTTAACATCACAATCCCTAACAATCTCCCCCAATTTATTTTTATGTAAAATAAAGACAAATTCAAAATAAATTACAT
The DNA here is from genome assembly GCA_028671895.1 of Oenanthe sinensis. NCBI lineage: Eukaryota > Viridiplantae > Streptophyta > Magnoliopsida > Apiales > Apiaceae > Oenanthe > Oenanthe sinensis. The sequence continues at coordinate 19,873,605 of CM053807.1, forward strand.
ATGCTAACTCAACTAAAATAACTGAAGTATTTGTACATGAAAGTATTCAGAGAAATACAAGTACAATTTTTCTCAACCTACTAGCTCCTCCAGACTGAGAAAATCTTCAATATTAGCTTGAGTTTCCTTCCTTATTTCTTCTTAGGAGTCATTATTGCATGTAGATCTATAAGTGCTTTCTGGGCTTTCTTTTCATTATCAGTTCTAGCATAACTAGAAACACAGTCAAGAACTAACTGCACCAATTTGTAGGATAGATCTCTCAAGTCTTTGTTAGTGTAGTATTTCTCCACGGGTCCTTTAAAAATGCAGAAATATTTAACTCCAAATTCATCTGCAATGAATCTGTCATTTGAAGATGAAAAAATTTGCTTCACCATCATTTTGTCTATCTTAGCATCCTCCTGAGATCTTGATTCAATAATTTCTCCAACCAGGGTACTTAGGTTTCTTTCAATTTCTAGAAAAGATCTTGTGGTGAGTCTGAAGATTCTTCTTAGATTTACAGTATTGAGAGTCTTGAAATCTACAGCCTTCACTTCAATGCTGTCAATGATGATCCTTAAAGGATGAGTGAAAACATGTGAGACATAATTAGGCTTTCTAGAGAATTGATCATTCAGCCTTGCATACTTCAAGTCAATCTCAGATTCTTTGATTTGCCTATTGATCATGTCAATCTCCTTTTTAGTAGCTTCAACATCAGCATCAAACTTTTTCTTCTTCTCCCTGACTTCCTTCTGTAGGAATTTATGCACCAGCGGAAGCATTGAATAACATTTATTTGCATATATTCCTATGTATACATACATATAGATACAAAAACTATTTTATAAATTGAAGAATACCTCGATTGCTTTCCGGCAAGAGTTAGAGAAGATCTTTTTCTTCAATCCTTGCAATCACCCCTCAAGTGTGGAGTGCTCTAAAGATATCCACCAAGAATCAAACTAAAAGATGAAGGAGGAGGCTAGAGAGGAAATTAGGGTTACCTCCCTTTTAAAATATTTCTCACAAATATTAGGGTTAAAATATTAGGTTTTATAATCCTATATTTATAGGCAAATATCTCAGCTGAGATATTTTCTATAAATATCTTATTATTAATTCCCTTTTTAATTAATTAATCTTATTAATTAATTAGTTAATAATTAAAACTATTTTATCAGTAATTCCTTTTTATAAACTCTTTTAGAAAATTATTCTCTCTTCATATTTAATTACTTTAATTAAATATTTAATTAATAATATTAAGATCTTATCTTAAATAATTTATAATCAATTAAATCTCATTTAATTAATTTATAAAATTTGCTAAGTAATTATTTATTTCATAAATAAATAATGACTAGCTATTATTAATTATTCCTTCATCTATAATTTAATCTCTTTTATGGTATAACTCTTTAGGTTCAATATTAAGCCGGTAGTAGAAATAAATAATAATAAACATTTTATTTATTATTTATATGAATTTTATTAATTCATTAAATATAATTAATCTGATTAATTATATTTATTCTACATCGTGAGTGATGCTTCTCAACATATCGCGACTATCCAGATAATACGAAATCATTGCTTAGAATACTTAGAACCTGTCAGTAATTAGTTACCGTATAATTAATTCCTTCTACCCTTCAATATCCCGATTAAATACAAGGCATGGAACTCGTGTCAAGCCTATCTAATTTAATCATATGATTTCTTATTCATAATGCAAAGTTCCTTTTAATGCAAATTAGAAACTCTTTCTAATTTCATTCACCCTGGCCAGAGATTCCTGAACTTGCATATTTAAGAATAACATAAGATATTCACTTCCTTTACTGGAAGAGGCAGATCCTTTGTTGTTCCGTTAACTATCTCCATACACAAATCACTATGCCCAGAATGGACCTAATGAATGTCCTAGAGACTAAGGACTAAACCAAAGCATAAATCATTGTGTACGAGATTACTCTAACGATCTCAAGTCTAAGGATACTTGTACAACTATTTACTTAATAAACAACTATCGACACGTGAGTAAACTCCATTAGTTGTTCTACTTATCGAGTCATGTTCAGTGAACTTATTCCTTAATAAGCTCCTACATACTAGCTATAGTGTCACCACACAAATGTCTATGAGAACAGACATCCTCCTAAGAGAGCTAGCATAGTATGTACTGATCTTTACGGATTTACCAATTTCCAATTAGTTATCCTATGATCAGGAACTGTTTAAGTCTAAAGATATTATCTTCTAGATCTCATTATTACAATCTCATTATAATTCTAGAAGTTTTGCTCTAAATTATGGAACATCTTATTTAATACACTTCAAATAGATTAAGCCCGTAACATAAATCCTTTATTATTATCAAATGAAATCAAATAAGAGTAGCAGAAAGTTTTTCCTAACTCATCATACATGATTGGTTTTAGGTCAAACACTTTCAATCTCCCACTTGGCCTAAAGCCAATCACTCTGGTATCTAATACCCATCCACTCCTTATGACGATCAAAATTTAACTGAGACAGCGGCTTCGTGAACGGGTCTGCTATATTGTTATGTGTGTCAACTCTTTCGATCTTGACATCTCCTCTTTCAATGATCTCCCTAATCAAATGAAACCGCCGTAATATATGTTTGGTATTCTTGTGAGACCTCGGTTCCTTGGCTTGAGCTATTGCAGCGTTATTGTCACAATATAACACAATAGGCCCCTCTATGCCAGGAACTACTCCCAACTCAGAAACAAATTTCTTCATCCAAACAGCTTCCTTTACAGCCTCACTTGCAGTTATATACTCTGCTTCTGCTGTGGAGTCAGCCGTCGTAGATTGCTTACGACTTCTCTAACTAATCGCCCCATCATTTAGAGTAAACACATACCCTGACATGGATGTACTATCATCACACTCTGACTGAAAACTAGAGTCAGTGTAACCCTCTATTTTCAACTCAGACCCACCAAAAACAAGAAAAATATCCTTAGTCCTTCTCAAGTACTTAAGGATGTTCTTCACTGTTTTCCAGTGGTCTTCACCTGGATTTGACTGATATCTGCTAGTCACACTAATTGAGTGAGCAACATCAGGTCTAGTACATAACATCACGTACATGATAGATCCTATTGCCGACGCATAAGGAATCCTACTCGTACGCTCTTTTTCTTCAGGTGTCTTAGGAGACATCTTGTTAGAAAGGGAGACTCCATGGCTCATCGGTATGAGACCTCTCTTGGAGTTTTCCATGCTAAACCTTTTAAGCACCTTATCGATATACGTACCTTGGGTTAGACCTATCATTCTTCTTGATCTATCTCTATAGATCTTCATACCAAGAATGTAGGACGCTTTTCCCAAGTCCTTCATGGTGAAGTTCTTTGATAGCCACATTTTTACTGATTGCAGCATTGGTATATCATTTCCTATTAAGAGTATGTCATCTACATACAAAATAAGAAATGTTATTGTGCTCCCACTAACCTTCTTGTAGACACATGGTTCATCTATGTTTTTGATAAAATCAAACTCTTTGATTGTCTCATCAAAACGGATGTTCCATCTTCGAGAAGCTTGCCTTAACCCATATATGGTTCGTAGTAGCTTACATACTAGATGTTCATTTCCTCTGGAAATAAAACCCTTTGGCTGTGTCATATACACTTCTTCTTCAAGTTCCCCATTGAGGAATGCCGTCTTTACGTCCATTTTCCAGATCTCATAGTCATAGTAAGCTGCAATAGCAAGCAAAATCCGAATTGATTTGAGCAAGGCTACAGGCGAAAAAGTTTCATCAAAGTCAATCCCTTGTCTTTGTTTGAATCCTTTTGCCACGAGCCTGGCCTTGTAGGTCTCTACCTGGCCATTTGCTCCAATCTTTCTCTTGTATACCCACTTACACCCTATAAGCTTCATATCCTTGGGTGCCTTTACCAAATTCCATACTTGGTTGGCATACATGAAGTCCATTTCGGATTTCATGGCACTCTGCCATTTCTCTAAGTCAACACTACTCACAGCCTCGTTGAAGGTCATAGGGTCGTCTCCATCAATGACCGCCAATTCATTATCATTCTCAATGACAAGGCCATAATACCTCTCAGGTTGGCGAGACACCCTTTGTGATCTACGGATGGGCTGTTCTACGGAAGGTTGTTCAATATGAACAGGTGTTTCCTCTTGAACTGTAGTAGTTTGTTCTTCATGAACTTCATCAAGTTCAATCTTGCTCCCACTATTCCCTTCAAGGATAAACTGTTTTTCCAAGAAGGTAGCATGTCGGGAGACAAACACCCTTTGTTCGGTGTAAAAGTAATACCCTAAAGTCTCTTTAGGATATCCTACAAACCTACATTTCACGGATCGAGATTCTAGCTTATCGGGATCAACTTTCTTGACATAAGCCGGACATCCCCAAATCTTAACGTGCTTAAGACTGGGTTTCCTTTCTTTCCATATCTCATACGGAGTTTGAGGAACAAATTTGGAAGGCACCTTGTTCAATATATATGCTGATGTTTCCAATGCATAACCCCAAAGTGATACTGGAAGATCTGTATAGCTCATCATGGATCGAACCATGTCCAACAAAGTTCAATTTCTCCTTTCGGATACTCCATTCAACTGGGAAGTGGCCGGAGGAGTCCATTGAGAGACTATACCATTTTATTTGAGATAATTTAGAAACTTGCCACTTAAGTATTCACTTCCTCGATCTTATCGAAGGGTTTTAATACTATACTTGGTTTGTTTCTCTACTTCATACTTATATTCTTTGAACTTTTCAAAGGCTTCAGATTTGTATTTCATCAAATACACACATCCAAATCTAGATCGATCATCTGTAAAAGTAATGAAGTATGAAAATCCACCCATGGCTTGCGTGGACATCGGCCCACACACATCTGTATGTACCAATCCAAGCAACTCCGCAGCTCTTTCTCCATGTCCACTAAATGGAGATTTGGTCATTTTGCCTAACAAACAAGACTCGCATGTAGGATATGATTCAAAATCAAAAAGTTCTAGTAACCCTTCCTTATGCAATGTCTTAAGTCTATTTTCTCTAATATGACCAAGTCTGCAGTGCCACAAGTAGGTGGGATTTTCATCATCTCTTTTTCTTTTATTACTATGTTCAATTTGAAGTAAACTATGTTCTACGTCACATACATACAAACCATTATTTAAAATACCAACACCATAAAGAACATTATTTCTAAAAATTGAACATTTATTATTCTCAATAACAAACGAAAAACAATCCAAGTCTAACATGGGAATAGAAATAATATTCCTCACAATTGAGGGAACAAAATAACAATTATCCAAAATAATAGTCTTGCCATACGTAGGATCAAACGATCCTACAGCTACAGCAACAACTCTTGCTCCACTGTCCATACGTAGGATCACCTCCTCTTCTTCAAGAGTCTTACTTCTCCTTAGTCCCTGCAACGAATTGCAAATGTGAGAACCACAGGCGGTATCTAATACCCAAGTAGAAGTTTGATGAAGTGACATATTTAGTTCGATCATGAACATACCTGAAGCAGAAGCGGTAGTCTCACCACCCTTCTTCTTCTTCAATTCTGCAAGGTAAGCCTTACTGTTTCTCTTCCAGTGCCCCACTCTGTTGCAGTGAAAGCAAACAGCTTTGTTTTTGGGATCTTCAGCTTTTGGAGGAACTGGCCTTTTCTCACCTACCTTCTTCTTCTTCGTAGGAGGGCTCCTCTTCCTCTTCTTAGGGTTAGAGCCTTCACCAATTAGAAGAACAGAACTCTTCTTTGTGGGAAAATTCGACTCAGCAGTTTTCAGCATGTTATGGAGTTCAGGCAAGCTGACATCCAACTTATTCATGTGAAAGTTCACAACGAACTGCGAGAATGAATCTGGAAGTGATTGCAAGATCAGATCTTGATTCAACTCCCCATTCATGACAAATCCAAGTTGTCCAAGACGCTCAATCAAATTGATCATCTTGAGCACATGAACATTCACAGATGATCCCTCAGTCATCCTACAACGGAACAGCTCCTTCGATATCTCATATCGAGCTGTCCTTCCTGCCACATCATATAAATCTTGTAGATGCATAAGGATAGAGTGAGCATCCATATGCTCGTGTTGCTTTTGGAGCTCATCATTCATGGATCCCAGCATAACACACTGTGCAACTCTTGCATCATCTATCCAATTACGATACACAATATCTAATTTCTATATCCCCTATTGAAATTAAGCATTCATAATGATAGTGGGATAGGGATCCTACATTCCATCACACAACCTCGGCTGTAGCACGAAACGCCATGTAACGTTCAATAGGCAGACAACTCTTGTCAGCTACATCTCATGTTATTCCCTAATCTTACTTTAGGCTCTTGAATACTTGAGTCACGGCTGTGGCACGACAAACTCAATATTCTAAGTCAAGTCAATCCCAACATCTCGTATAATTAAACTAGTTTCAAATAGCCCACGGCTGTAGCACGTAATGACCATAAGATTCCAATTCATCATACACATCTCATGTTATAGACAAGTATCTCTTCTTTCGGAAACAACGCCCTCGGCTGTAGCATGAAACGACAGAGTTTCAAAAACAAGAAATACTTTCTATTATGTTGGAAGGCTATGACCAACACAAGCCCTTTGTGTTTTATGGCCAATTACTACTAGATATTCTTTATATTTTAGGGGATTATATTATGTTACAATCATAATCATATTATAAAGAGATTATTTTAGATTGGATTAAATATTTCAAATCAACTATTGATACTTGGAGTCATCCCAGGTCAGGGATGGAGCATTGTCAAGAGGCGTCTCTTAATAACCCTCTTTCTTACAGATAGAACATCTGTTGTTTGACGGAATCATCCTTTCACTTAATTTAAAAATTCATATTCAATCACGTGTTTCATAAACACAAAAATCTCATGATTGTATTCATAAAATTTAAATAAAGGTCACGAAACAATTTCACTATTCTAGATTGTCTAACATACGCCTTATGTTAATTAAGTTCACCTAAATCTATCATCTCATGATAATTCAAGCATATATCACCTATATATAATCACGAATAAACATAAGGTAGGCATATTAAATCATATATTACAACATATAAGCATTATACATCTCTATGTATCATATGGTGTATTTAAAAGCAACTTAAAACAATTAAAACTTGCTTTAAAATACTTTTGGAAGCTCTAAACAGTCCGAAACAATTTCAGAAAAATTATTATAATATACCATTAGAACCTTCTCGGAAAAACGAATCCAACGGTATATTACACGCCCCATTCTGAGCTCCCACGTGCCCGCACGCCCCCCGAGAATTTTCTAACGCATCCTCATGCGCGCACGCGCGTCAGGCGCGTGCAAGACACCCTGTCACGCATTTCGGGTATGCGTTACAAGCCAAAAACCCTTTTTTTTAGCTTGTAATGCATGCGCAGAATGCGTTACACCTTTTTTTTTCTTCAGATATTATTATTTAATTATGAATTAATTAAAAAAAACTTTAAAAATCCATAATAAATAATCTATTGCTAAGAAAAATATTCTAAAAATACCTGGACGATCTACAACACTTGTAGAACACATGAAAAAAAAAAAATTTTAGGAAAATTAATAAATTAATTATAATTAAATCATTATTATTGCTTTCAAAATTCATAATAAATATTATACGCATCAAAAAATTATGAAAAATTAACTAGACGATCTAGAACACTTATAGAACCCAGGAAAATTATCAAAACAATTTTGACGAACAGTATCATATTAATCATAATTAAAACATGATATTGCTTGTATAAATCATAATAAATACATACATGCTCATAAAATTCTGAAACCTGACCACGAATCTATATGCATACAACCTATGCTCTGATACCATTGTAAGAATTTATGCACCAGCGGAAGCATTGAATAACATTTATTTGCATATAGATAGAAAAACTATTTTATAAATTGAAGAATACCTCGATTGCTTTCCGGCAACAGCTAGAGAAGATCTTGTTCTTCAATCCTTGCAATCACCCCTCAAGTGTGGAGTGCTCTAAAGATATCCACCAAAAATCAAACTAAAAGATGAAGGAGGAGGCTAGAGAGGAAATTAGGGTTGCCTCCCTTTTAAAATATTTCTCACAAATATTAGGGTTAAAGTATTAGGGTTTAGAATCATATATTTATAGGCAAATATCTCAGCTGAGATATTTTCTATAAATATCTTATTATTAATTCCCTTTTTAATTAATTAATCTTATTAATTAATTATTTAATGATTAAAACTATTTTAATCATTAATTCCTTTTTCTAAACTCTTTTAGAAAATTATTCTCTCTTCATATTTAAAATTAAATATTTAATTAATAATATTAAGATCTTATCTTAAATAATTTATAATCAATTAAATCTCATTTAATTAATTTATAAAATTTGCTAAGTAATTATTTATTTCATAAATAAATAATGACTAGCTATTATTAATTATTTCTACATCTATAATTTAATCTCTTTTATGGTGTGACTTTTTAGGTTCAATATTAAGCCGGTAGTAGAAATAAATAATAATAAACATTTTATTTATTATTTATATGAATTCTATTAATTCATTAAATATAATTAATCTGATTAATTATATTTATTCTACATCGTGAGTGATGCTTCTCAACATATCGCGACTATCCAGATAATACGAAATCATTGCTTAGAATACTTAGAACCTGTCAGTAATTAGTTACCGTACAATTAATTCCTTCTACCCTTCAATATCCCGATTAAATACAAGGCATGGAACTCGTGTCAAGCCTATCTAATTTAATCATATGATTTCTTATTCATAATGCAAAGTTCCTTTTAATGCAAATTAGAAACTCTTTCTAATTTCATTCACTCTGGCCAGAGATTCCTGAACTTGCATATCTAAGAATAACATAGGATATTCACTTCCTTTACTGGAAGAGGCAGATCCTTTATTGATCTGTTAACTATCTCCATACACAAATCACTATGCCCAGAATGGACCTAATGAATGTCCTAGAGACTAAGGACTAAACCAAAACATAAATCATTGTGTACGAGATTACTCTAACGATCTCAAGTCTAAGGATACTTGTACAACTATTTACTTAATAAACAACTATCGACACGTGGGTAAACTCCATTAATTGTTTTACTTATCGAGTCATGTTCAGTGAACTTATTCCTTAATAAGCACCTATATACTAGCTATAGTGTCACCACACAAATGTCTATGAGAACAAACATTCTACTAAGAGAGCTAGCATAGTATGTACTGATCTTTACGGATTTACCAATTTCCAAATAGTTATTCTATGATCAGGAACTGTTTAAGTCTAAAGCTATTATCTTCTAAATCTCATTATTACAATCTCATTATAATTCTAGAAGCTTTGCTCTAAATTATGGAACATCTTATTTAATACACTTCAAATAGATTAAGCCCGTAACATAAATACTTTATTATTATCAAATGAAATCAATTAAGAGTAGCAAAAAGTTTTTCCTAACTCATCATACATGATTGGTTTTAGGTCAAACACTTTCACCTTCTTCTTAAAATGACATATCTCAAGGGCTTTGTTCTTAAGATCAAATATATCAAAGTTTGTGATGTTGAACAGTTATCTCTTGATGAGTTCTATGATATGAGGCTCCTTCTCAGCCAATGTCTTCAGATGTTCAAAAGTGATCTCTTCAGCTGATCCACCTGTATTATAGAATATGATTCTTTCTGGATTACTTAGAAGACATTATTGAGTCCTTTCATACTCCACCTTCTTCTCATACTCATGCCTCTTCTTTGAATTGATAATTCTTTGGATTGTAGGAATGAGTTTTTGTTCTTCAGGATAAGGATACTTAGATAATTGTTCCTCCAACTTGATCAATAATTTAGAATTCTTATCCTGCAAAGAATCCATACTCCAGAATTCTTTGATCACTTCATCATTTTGAAACATCAGTCCATCAGTGTAGATAATTGGCTTAGGTTCTTCAACATCATTTCCATCCAAAGGATGAGGCTCATAAGAATCCATTAGTTCTAGAAATTTCCTGATCAGTATCCCCCTGAAGACATGAGTCTTCATATCTGAACCTCGAATGATTAACAGCATCCTTCTGACCATAAAATAGCTTGTATCCTTCAATTCATGACTCATCTCTTCAATTGATCCATTTGAGTAGAAAATGATCACCTTACTCAAAGAATTGAATTCAGACTATTCAACAACCCTAGAAATTAATTCTTCTTTGAATTCAACTATATTATTGATTGTTGGTCTTTTGATATCAATGCATTCTTCTTTAATTTTCTCAGAAATCAGCTTCCATCCAACTCTACAAGGCTTTCTAATAATGGAGGTTCCTTCCTTACTAGGCACAAAACATCCATGTGCACCAAGATAGGATAAGTACATTCAGTCTGATATAGATTTTTCTTGAAAGTAACTCCTTCCTTATATCATCGGTGATAGTATCTTTGGAAGTTTCTGTCAATTTTGGTGTGACAACATGTTCAGGCTCCTTGACAGTAGGTTCTGGTTCTATGACAGTAGGTTCTTGAGATTTGACAGTACGTTCCACCTTATCACTTCTGACAGCATCTTTCATGACAACATCAATTTTGTCAGCTTCAAACCCAAGAACCACTAGCTTCATTATTCTTCCTTCAACTCCATCTGTAAACTTCTTATCATTCTCATCATATCCAACATCCTTATTTCTAGCTCTAGATGATCCTTCACCACTGTTGTTGTTTTGGCTTGAGCTACCTGTACCTCCATCAGGCTTTTCATTCTCATCATCATTATCACCACCATCAAATTTTCTTCCCAGTCTCTCGCCTTCTTCCTTTCAAATCTCTCCATATCCTCCTTCAATATCCTTACAACCTTCATTACTTCTTGAGTTTGAGGCAATTTAGAGAAGTATTCATAAGCATCCTTACGACCCTTGGTTTGCTTTGACTAACTCTTTCAAGATTCATAGTTCTGTACTTCCCATCATTATAGTAACATGACTTGATGCTTAGAGGATCATGTGCAATTTCTGGAAACTTCTCCTTCACCATATTCAACAGATTTTTCTTCAGGTTCTCATTTAAGAAAGATTTTTCAATTTTGATCTTAAACTTATGGCTTCAATTACAACAACTTCTTGCCCGCTCAAATATCCCAAACTGCTATACCAGCTTAATCCACCTTCTATTTTCACAGTGATCACCCAATTGTTGCTTTTAGAAACCAACACTGCTGCACCAGTGTTTGATTGTCTCATAGAATCTTAAAATACTTTGGGATCTCTATTGGATTTTCTTCTCAGCTCATCTATCCTCTTGCTGAAATCTGCATCCTGGAACATTGCACTATTCTCATTTTCATCAATTATAAGCATTATAGCTTCCTCTTCAGTTAAATCCTCTTTCTCTTCCAAGAAGTAGTCATCTGGATTTTGAGGAACTATTTTATCTTTGCCTTTGCCAGTTACATGTACAGGGGCTTTCACCACACCCTCCCTGATAACATGTAACTCCCCTAAACCCGGGGTCAGGGATTTAAGTCGTCACGTCACCATCCAATCATGTAAAATCTGCAATAACTCCATAATCCAACGAAATCACATCACATACCCCTCTCTCTCACACATACAAGTGATAGCCTTAGAAACGATATACAACAAGTATCATTAGTTATTACAAACCAAATGTACTTATCCAGGATCTCACATTATCAATGATAACCTCTACATGAAGTGACATTAATAACTAAATCAATACTGAGAACATATCCAACTTACTTCTGTAGAATAGTGTTGAACTAAACCATCTCAAAGGTGAATCTCCTACTTTCATTCCTTGAAGTATGGAGCCAATCGAATGTATTAACACTTTCTCTGAAAAATTTAATATAAAGCAAGAGTGAGCGAAAGAATGCTCAGTAAATTATCCACCCAAATATCTATGTGGCTCTCATCCAAGAATATGATAATCACTACTATCTCAATAGTATAACATACGGTTACCGGTATAGGGTAAGCATAACAAGGTATCTCTGGACGATACATATTGTTAGAGTATTCTGTCAAAAGTATTTATACTTAAAATGAAGTTTAGAATAATGTGATACGAACAATTAAGTTCAATATATAAAATAAGACTCTATCGAATATAGTGTACCACTCTTTCATACTTCTCTGAAGCTTTTGAAATAAAACCCAATGAACTTATTACGTTCACAGTTTTGAAATAATATTATCAATAACTTAGCCAAATAGCATCAACTATAGCTTTGGTAAACTCCCATAAATATAATAAGTATCCAGTTCAAGATACTGTAATAATAGCTGCTTCTCATCATAAGGATCAAATCAATTTGAACCATACTGATTGTAATGTTTAAAATCCAGTAAAATATTTTTAAAGATTTATAAACTATTCGGTATACATCATGTATCCGCTTAAGTTTTCAAAATAACTTTTTGTCAAAACATCTCGGATGAGTAAGGAGAAATATGAACATATCAATCACTGACAACATCATCGGTAACTCAGCTCATAGGCTTTCTTTACGATGTTACAGCACAATTCAAATTGGAAGATATGACTGTATCTGGATCCTTTCACCACACTTCTACCGTAAATACACGATGATAAGTCGTAACATACGGCAACTCTTGTTATTTCTCTACATGTAGAAGGGGGAGCTGACGGAAATTCTACCGCCCTTGGTAATCACCCTAGACCTCATATGGGCCAAAGTGCTGGACCGTGCGTCACTCAGCCTCTTACGCTGTATCTCCTAGTCCACTAGAACAATCTATAACCTAGAACTAGAATTTAATCCTATTTCTCCAAGTGTATCATTCTTGTTAATAGATTCATCTATCTAACCTGGAAGCATAATTTAATCTTAGTTCCCCAAGTATATCATACTTGTTAATAGATTCATCTATCTAACCTGGAACCAGAATTTAATCTTAGTTCCCCAAGTATATCATACTTGTTAATAGATTCATCTATCTAATCTAGAACCAGAATTTAATCTTAGTTCCACAAGTATATCATACTTGTTAATAAATTAATCTATCTAACTTGAAACCATAATTTACTCTTAGTTCCCCAAGTATATCATACTTGTTAATAGATTCACATATCTCTGATGGGTTAATTCCGGAATATTTTGGGAAATAAGAATATCACAATGTATGTGTTGACCTCCGTCAACTGATCTCATATTTTGAGGAATGAAAATCATTTGAAAATCACGACCTGAGAGTTAATCGGAAAATCTCTTTGATTTTGATAAGTTGGAAACCCTAACTAAAATAGGGCAGTGATCCCAAAACATAATTGTATACGAGAAAAGTAAATCATTTATGCACTTCCTAGGCTGGATACCCAATTGTTGATAATTCAGAGAATATTTTATTCCTATTTAAAGAATTATAAAATATTAAATAAATGTATGAGAACCCTCAGTATATTTAAATCAATTTTCTGAAGGTCAGAAAATATTTTAAATAATTATTAAAGATCTTAAATAATTTTTAGATCAATTTAGAATATTTAATAAATATTTAAATAATATTTATTAATTGATAAACAATTAATAATCTTTTTAAATGAATATTCAGATTAATATTCATTTAATGAAATAAATATTTAAATAATATTTATTAACATTATTAAAATATTTAATGATTTTTTAAAAATATCCAAAATATATTTATTGGAATATTTTTAATTGATATTTAGGAATAATCTGTCTCCGGCAACTTCCGGGGTTTACGACAATATTTAGAATAACACTTCCGACTCCCAGTCAACGTTTGAAAATACGAATACCCGCTCTACTCCTAAAGCCTTTATATATACCGGCTTATATCTATAATACCTTATAGCATATAAACCAAAACATTTGCGAAAGATTAAACAACAGTTAAATCAATTCGTAGATTTTGATAAACAGTTATATCACATATCAACAGTTTTTAAAGACAACATGAATATTCAAGGTCTAGTTTTTGAAAACTTGCATACGTAGTGATACAAATATTTTAATATGTAAAAACATAGGGATAAAAAACTTGCATAAACATAATTTAATTTCATATGCAAAATCAAGAATATAACATTTTGAAAATAAAAGTATAAGGTTGGGAAAACTTGTCTGGAGTCCAAGATACGTTCTCAGAGTCTCACTCGTTCCAGATTTTCTATCAATAGATATCATAATCCTGATTAGTACTCTTAATCCCATCAACTACTTATATTACTAATAAGTATAATCGCATATCGAGTCCAATTATGACAACTTCAATTTGTACTTAACACTTATCTTACCCGGCATTCACCTCATCGGGTCTATCTTGACCATTCATAAACCATCTCGTCAATGGCTTTTAATCTAATCATTTTACTCCAATACATAGTCATGTTATTCCTCAATATCTTTCATATTTTAACTGACTCAAAATTATCCTATTATCGTGGCCAAAGTGGCTCGTCAAAACAGTGCCCTTAGAGATGACTTTCTTGAGAATTACTATTACGCGCACGGACTCCAACAATTTTAATAAATCAGAAAATGCATAATTAAATACGAAAAAACCTCAAGGAGCTTCTTGAGTATTTGTAATATCTGACATAAAAGATTTGATTTGAAAACAAGAGTTTAACTTGGTGAAAAGTATTTTAAAATTTGGGTCAACTACGAGGTTTAACTATTTACACCGCTTTCACTAAAACGTTCATAACTCACTAACCGTTAACTCAATTGACGCACCGTTTTCGCATGCACTATCTAGAGAATGCCTAGAATTTAAGCCATCATATTTCCGAATTTACTGAACAATGCAGTAGCCTCTTTAGTGAATAGTGTCATCGCACAACTTTGGTTTCGACATTTTTATAAAATCTAAATATTAACTTTTTAACACAAAACCTTTTTGGTGATCTTATTAACTGTCCAAGGTATATATCATCCAAGTTTCATAATTTTAATCAACTATTAAGGGGTCCAATAATAGTCCCAAAATGAGATTAAAGGAGCAGTTTGGTTCAATCGAACTACTTTCACAAAATTGGGTGTTTCTCTTAAACCGTAAGTTGTATCGACATGATTTTTATACCAAAACAAACTAAAACACAAGATCTACAAGTTTATAGTGGTGTTGAAAAACAGTACTTTGACAGTTCAAAATTCTTGGTTAAAACATTCTTAAATCAAACGGGCATTACGATGACTATAATCGCAACGATTCTCGAATTTAACTATGTTAAATCCATTAACCAATAAACCAATCATCAAAAAAAATATCTTTAATAACATAATTTGTTTATTAACTTCATAAACTCATCACCATCATCAACCCATATTATTTAATCAACAATATTCAACCATTTACATCCAAACTCCTTAAATCAACATATACTTACACATAACTCAAACTCAAGCTCATAGCTCAAAGTAAATCAAAGGGTGGATGGGATTTATACCTTTCTATGCGTATCATCTTTAAACTTGTAAGAGAAAATCAAGAAACAAGTTAGTAATTTTCGAAGTTACTATTCACCCTCATCTTTGAGCAAGGATTAGGTTATGCTATACTAATTGGATGGCCATGAAATTTTGTACATACCTTAGATATATAATGAAGGAGCTATGGTCCAAATGTGGTGATTTATAGATAAGTAAAACTTGGATTTTGAATTTTTCTTTCCTTTATTTTTTTGAATGGCCAAATGGAAGAAGAATGGAGGGGATAGCTTTTTCTACTTTGCTTGCTTTTGAGTTGGTGTATTTGTGTTTGTATAATGTGTATATGGCTGATATCTATCAAGAGATATGGTCTTGATGGATGTCAAGTACCTCAAATAGTAACCAATATATGGTTTGAAAACTTGGCCCCTAATTCATGGAACTATGTTTCCTTAACTTGGCTAGTTGCTTGACTTGTTGACTTGGTTCCTCTTTAACCAATTTGGTTGCATGGGACTTCTCATTAGTCACTTATCATCCAACACTTAATAATTAATCCTCAACATAAGTTCGATTAATTTTCAAAAGCTTTTCATCATAGGAATTCCATAGCATAAATCTTTAACATTCTAAATACTTATAATTTAGTATAACCATGAAATTTCTAAATTATAATCCCCTCAGTCATAATATAATTCTCGTATTTCATGATATCTCAAAATTTTTAAAACAAACAGTAAAAGTGAAAATCTTCGAATTTTGACAGCTTTTACATTCACTCATTTGTTTCATACAACAATATTACATCATCGGATTTCCAATATTCCATCACTTACCTAGTGTGGGCTAATTTTTTTTTCATAAATCCGTAGAATCACTATTCATCAAGGCCTTTCATAAATACTAAAAAAAATATGCGCAAAAAATACGGGTAATTACAGTCTATCCTCCTTAAAAGGATTCCGTCCTCGGAATCTAAACAAAAGTAACTAAAGTTTGTCACTTCAACCTTGTGATTCATTCATACACTCTTTCTAGTGCTACGGTTTTTTTCCACACTTTCTCTTTTCGGTCATTGATCCCTACCGGTCGTAAGACATATTTGGTTACCACATCTGGACCTCCTATTCTAACACGTGCCTAGCATCCGCATTGTTCTGTCATAATATAGATGTAGGGCACGCGAGGTTTTTGTATTTTAAATATTGTGAAACAGCGTCAATGTATATGTATTTTCCTATCATGCTTCAAGAACTACTGTATTTAATACCCACAAGCTTAAAACAAGATTCAAGTGAAATACGTATATTAAACTTGAAAGGGTGATACAACATACGGTAGAATATTTCTTAATTCCTTAGAACAAATTTGACATGAATTGTTCTACTTAAGGAATTAAGAATTCAAACCAACACAGAAAGTTAGTGAATATAACTTTGCAGACAAATTACTGAATTTGAAAGTTTTTCTACATACGAAAAATGAAGTCAAGCCTCATATTTATAGAGGTTGAAATGCTGATATGACTTTCTAATACAAAACATTTTACAGATTTTATTTAAGTCTGTATGAATTTTTTTAACACTTGTATGACATTTAAAATAGCTAGGTATGACTTCTAAAATTCGGTATAACTTTTTTATTAATTAAAAAATCGGTATGACTTTTTAATATAATAAAAAATAACTCAATATGACCTTTTGTTCAACAAAAATTCGGTATGACCTTTTTCTTTATTAATTAAAAAATTGGTATGACTTTTTAATATAATAAAAAATAACTCGGTATGACCTTTTATCAATTGAATTCGGTATGACCTTTTAATCTTCGGTATGACTTTTGAATCACTCGGTATGACATTTGAATCAACTGTCAATTCAAATTTTTTTCTCTTGAATGGACACAAGGCAAGCTTCTATTGGCTTATTCAATAAACTTTACCTGTCATTTCAATTTAAAAACCAAATGGGCCTATTTCGTGGATAGGCTCCGTAGAAATACTTTTAGACCCGCACAACTTATAATCTTTGATTAATAAATAATAAATTTAATTAAGAAAGTATAAAAATAAATATCTAATATTATTTAGATATTTATAAATATAATTTACTAAATAAATAAAATATTTATTAATTAAAATAAATATTTACGCTCTAAGCTGCGGTCTCCTGAACGTCTAGAACCGAACTCCTTTTGACTTGCAAATGATAAATCAATTCCAACCGGGATTCCACTTTTACGAATATATGAATCTGCATTTCTTCCGTGTCAATTTTTTTTTCGTTTTGTCTTCAAGTCAGTACTGTCAGGCATGTTTAGCTGTGTCTACAGTTGCAATTAGAAGTACCTCTGTTACTGAAATAATCCGACTCTTTAAACTAGACAATACTTCTTTTCACCACTGCATGTACCCAGTCAAATATTCAATCTTGGATTCTGACTCTTCTATACTGTATTCCAAACAAACATGTATCCCTTTGAGCTTCCAGCTTCTGTCATTCTAAAATAATTTGAAATTAATTAATCCTTTAATTAATTTAAGAAATAAATTAATTTTGAGTGAATTAATTTACTAATTAAATTAACTAATTAATTTAATTAATTAATAGAGAATTTAAATAAAGTCTTGACTATTGTTGATGTAGATAAAACTCTTCTGTTCTTCAACATTAACATTTTTAACCACTTGAACTCTTTGATGACGAATCTTCACTGACATTGTTGACACCCTGTGCACTGGTCTGGTTCACGGATGACTAACTACATGTTAGTATTGGTGTCCTAGAGACAATACTTTTAATATTTTATTAATTATGTTTTATGTGATTATTTAATTATTATTTATTATGTCTTTATTTACTGCATTATAAATTGAAAGTGTTAGGAATCTACATGAGATTTGATGATAACATTAATCTTAGAATCATAGAAATTTTATTTGTTGTAACTGATCAATTGATATGAAAGTTATAAATATCAATTGATCAGGAAACCATTTATCAGTTGAAGTGTTTATTTGAATCAACTGATAATTTGGATTGTAGCATAGGTGTACTTAGTCTATCTCAATTGATATGGCTTTAGTCGACTGATAATTTTCTATCGACTGATACTGGAGTCGATTGATGTTGGTTATCAACTGATGTATATTTTAGGCTGTCAAATTGTAATTATTTGAAGACAGGGAAATTGTACAAATGAAGTATGATCAACTGATATGGAGGCATCAACGGATAGAGGATCAATTGATGTAAAGTCAAGTCAAAGGTTGAAGACCATCAACTGATATGAAGACCCATCGATTAATCTATCGATCGATAAGTCATCAATCGAGAAGTCATCATCTATCGATCGATAAGTCACCAATCGAGAAGTCATCATATAACTATCGAGAAGTCATCATATAACGATCGAGAAGTCATCATTTATCGATCGAGAAGTCATCAACTGATGAGTCATCATTTATCAATCGAAGAAGAATATCAGTTGATGAATACAAGGAAGGATCGATCGATATGCTTAACAATAAAATATCAGTTGATTGTGACAACGCAAGTGGACAAGTTGACAGACAAAAGCACACCTATGGAAGACAGTGTGCACAGACTGTGAAGACTAAAAAAGAAACTGTCTTTTCCAAAGCCGTAAAAACTTTCTAAAGATAGAAAAAGGCAGACAGAAAAGACAGATAAAAAGCAATTCTAGAATAGATTAAATGTTTTTATTCTTTCTAGGAATTGTAAAAACATACTTGTGTGATATAAACAAGTGTGGAAGCATTATTAGAAAATATACAAGTTAGACATATTTCTTAATCAACTGTTCAAGCTTGAGAGCACATGTGTAAGAACAGTTGATTTGTTTTCTAATCTTGTAAACGCAGCTAGGTTTCTTTTAACCTAGGAGCATTGAGCAAAAATATACATTGATGGAAAAACCAATCCATCAATAATTTTAAATCTCTTTGTTCAGTTTTATTTTTCAGCATTAATTTGTTCGAACTTATTCTCTTATTCTATCAAACATCAAGAACAAATATTAGAACACACAAAAAGTTTTAATATTTGTATTCAACCCCCCCCCCTTCTACAAATATTGACATTGTTATAAGGAATAACAATTGGTATCAGAGCAGGCTTTCAACATACAGAAAGTTTAAAGATCAAGAACAGTCAATATGGGTCAAAGAGATTCAGGTGTGAAAATTCCAGTTTTAGAGAAAGATGAATATTTTCCATGGAAGGTCAAAATGCATCTGCATGAAGAGAAGAAGGAAACTGGCTATGAAGAAGAGTCAGTCATGATGGCTGGTGATGCTGTTGAAGAATCATTCAAGAGAAAAGGAAAGAGCAAGTGTGAAGAAAATGAAACATGCTCTCAGGATGATTTGAATGAGATTGATGAGCACCTTGCATTTCTGACAAGGAAATTTTCAAAGCTAAAATTCAAGAAGAATCCATATGCTCAAAGGCCTGGATCCCAGTTTAGAAACAACAATCAAAATAAAAATCTGGTTGAAAGATCTAAATTCAAATGCTTTAACTGTGGATTGGCTGGTCATTTCTCAAGTGAGTGCAGGAAGCCAAAACAAGAAAAGGCAAAGTCATATGAGGGTATTGATTATAAGAAGAAATACTTTGACCTTTTAAAACAAAAAGAAAAGGCTTTTGTAATTGAGGAGAAGGACTGGGCTGCTGAGGATAGTGATTCTGAAGAATATGTCAATCTTGCATTAATGGCCAATCATGAAGATGAAGAAGCTAGTTCAGCATCTAATCAGGTACTAGCTACCAACTTTTCCGAGCTTACATCTGAGGAATGCAATAGTACTATTAATGAAATGTCTAATGAACTGTACAATTTGCATGTCACTCTAAAATCTCTAAACAAAGAAAATCTCAAGTTAAAGAACACCATTGATGCCTTAACTGAGAGAAATATGTTTCTTGAAAATGAACTTGTTTGTTTAGAAAGATTTAAGCAGGAAAGAAAGGATGCTAGGAATGAACTAGTAAACAGTTTGAAAAGAGAAGAATTGTTGAAAGAACAATTAGCTGAAGAAATTGAAACCATTAGCAAATGGAATAGGTCTGCTAAAACTGCCAAACAAATTATTGATGTTCAGGGTGTAGATACTCTAGGAGAACTCCCCAAATCAATAGGCAAGTCATTGGCTGATACTTCAATGGATAAAGATCAATCGACTGCTAATCCTTCATCAACTGATAAGGATTATCAATCGATTGATGCTGAATCAATCGATAAGCATCCATCGATAAGTAAATCATCAATGGCTAATAAAAAGAACAAATTTAGCACTCCTATTAAGTTTGTTAAGGAAACCAAGAATCAAGTTGAGACTGAGACTGAGAAGATCAACATAGGTAGCTTATCCAAGAAACAATTAAAAGAAAAATTAGAAAAGATAGCACCTGTGGAAATTTCTCTATCTAAGTCTGAGAAAAAGAAAAAGAATAGGAATGGTAAAGTAGGCATAAATAAGCACAATAATTACACTCCTGATATGTATGCACCTAGAAAGGTATGTGCTAAATGTGGTAGTGTAAATCATTTGTCCATGCAATGCAAAAGTGAAAAGAATTCTATATCTGCAAATGATTTAAATATACATGCCATGACTGCAAATACCATGTTTACCAATCCTATGCTCATGAATGCCATGTCTTCTAATTTGGTTGCACCTAATGTTCATATGCCTTATGCACAAGTTTCATACATGTATAATCCCTTCTTTGCATATCCTAATATGAACATGCCTGGTATGCCATGGAACATGCCTAATGTAAATGATGAAATCCATGAAAATTCTGTCATGAGTTCTAAGGTGTCAAAGCCCCAAAAGTCAACTCCCAAAGATAAAGTGGATTTAAACCCACCAAAACAAAAGGAACCTAAGTTGACAACAGGGGCTCAAGCTGCAACTAATAAAAGAGGACCCAAGGCAACTTGGGTACCAAAAGCAACTTGATTTTTTTATGTGTGTGCAGGGAAACAGGAAGAAAAATCTCTGGTATTTGGATTGTGGATGTTCAAGGCACATGACTGGAGATTTGTCCCTGCTCACAAAGTTTGTGGAAAAAGCTGGCCCAGGAGTTACTTTTGGAGATAACAGCAAAGGTTTTACTCTGGGATATGGCTCAATTGCAAAAGAAAATGTTATCATTGAAACTATAGCACTAGTTGATGGATTGAAGCACAATTTGCTCAGTATTAGTCAACTGTGTGATAATGGTAATGGTGTATGGTTTAAAACTGAATCATGCATCATAGCCAACAAAGAATCTGGTGAAATTCTCTTAACTGGAGAAAGAAAAGGGAATGTCTATGTGGCTGATTTTCACTCTGTAAAGGCAAATTCAATGACATGTCTACTTAGCAAAGCCAATACAGAAGAAAGTTGGACTTGGCACAAGAAACTAGCCCATTTGAATTTCAAAGCCATGAATTTATTGATTAGAAAGAATCTGGTTAGAGGCATTCCACAGATGGAATTCACCAAGGATGGACTATGTGATGCATGTCAAAAGGGAAAACAAAGAAAAGCATCATTCAAGTCAAAGTCTGAATCATCAATTGATAAGCCTCTGGAATTATTGCACATGGATTTATTTGGTCCAGTCAACATCATGTCAATTGCCAAAAAGAAATATGCCCTAGTAATTGTGGATGACTTCACAAGATTTTCATGGGTATATTTCTTACATTCTAAGGATGAAGCAAGCAAATTAATTATCAATCATGTGAAGAATGTTGAAAATGGCACTGAATGGAAGGTCAAGAAATTTAGAAGTGACAATGGTACTGAATTCAAGAATTCAACCATGAGAGAATTCTGTGAAGAAAAAGGTATCACTCATCATTTCTCTGCTCCAAGAACTCCACAGCAAAATGGAGTAGTTGAAAGAAAAAATAGGACCTTGATTGAAGCTGCTAGAACTATGTTAGAAGAAGCAAAACTTCCTACATACTTCTGGGCAGAAGCAATTAATACTGCTTGTTACATTCAAAATATTTCCATGATCAATAAACCTCAAGGCAAAACTCCATATCAATTGATAAAGAAAGACAAGAAGCCAACAGTTAACTTTCTTCATGTCTTTGGCTGCAAATGCTTTGTACTGAGAAATCAAGGTGAAAATCTAGGAAAATTTGAAGCCAAAGCTGATGAAGCTATATTTGTTGGATATGGAATAACAACCAAAGCATACAGAGTCTACAATCTTAGATTACACATTGTTATGGAATCTATGCATGTAGTTTTTGATGACAAGAAAATTAAAGGGTTGTTTGATGAAGGATTTCATGATCTATTGCATTTTGAAAATGAATCCACAAGTAATATTGAAGATAGTGATGATGATGTGGAAATCACAAGAGTTCAAGTACCTAGAATCCTCCCATCAATTGATGTCAATGCATCAACAGATAACTTATCAGTTGACAATCATCAATCAACTGATAATACATCAATTGATAATCATTCGATGGATATCAACTCTGCTCAACAATCTTCAAGTAGAGTGTCCATCTCAGGGGGAGGGTTCTCAAATAGTCAATCACATCACAATGATCATAACACTTCCAATGATCATGAAGCATCATCTTCAAGGACAAATTTACCATCACAAAGGAAATGGACAAACAGCCATCCCTTTGAATTAATAATTGGAGATGCAAATGATGGTGTCAAAACTAGAAGTGCAACTCAAAATGAATGCTTGTATAGTAGCTTCCTGTCTCAAGAAGAACCAAAAAGGATTGAAGAAGCCTTGAATGATCCTGATTGGATAATTGCTATGCAAGAAGAGTTGAATCAATTTGAAAGAAACAAGGTATGGAAGCTGGTGCCCAAACCAAAGAACAAGTCTATCATTGGTACAAAATGGGTGTTCAGAAACAAAATGGATGAATCTGGTACAGTGACAAGAAATAAAGCAAGATTAGTGGCAAAGGGCTATTCACAAGAAGAAGGCATAGATTTTGATGAAACTTTTGCACCAGTTGCAAGATTGGAAGCAATCAGAATCTTTCTAGCATATGCTGCTTATGCAAATTTCAAGGTGTATCAGATGGATGTGAAAAGTGCTTTTCTCAATGGAGAACTAGAAGAAGAAGTTTATGTAGAACAACCTCCTGGTTTTATTGATCCTATTCATCCTGGATTTGTATACTATCTTCTCAAGGCACTTTATGGATTGAAGCAAGCACCTAGAGCCTGGTATGACACATTGTCTAAATTCTTGATTGAGAATCACTTCACAAGAGGTACTGTTGATAAAACTCTCTTTCATAGAAATGTAAATGGCTCTATGATTCTTGTTCAAATCTATGTAGATGACATTATTTTTGGCTCAACTAATGAAAAACTTTGTAAAAAGTTTGCTAAGTTGATGCAGAGTAAATATGAAATGAGCATGATGGGAGAACTAACCTACTTTCTTGGCTTGCAAATCAAACAAGTTAAAAATGGTATTTTCATAAATCAAACCAAATATATTTCTGATTTATTAAAGAGATTTGATTTAAGTGAATGTTCTTCTGCTAAAACTCCCATGGCCACTGCAACTAAACTTGAATTAAACACTAAGGAAGCAGAAGTGGACATTTCAAGTTATAGAGGTATGGTTGGCTCATTACTTTATTTAACTGCAAGTAGGCCAGACATAATGTTTGCTACATGTCTTTGTGCTAGGTTTCAAGCTGATCCTAGAGAATCTCATTTGATTGCAATAAAAAGAATATTCAGATATCTCAAAGGAACTCCAAATCTTGGAATTTGGTATCCTAGAGATTCTGGATTTGATCTAATTGGTTATTCAGATGCAGATTATGCAGGTTGCAGAATTGACAGAAAAAGCACAACAGGTTCCGGTCAATTTCTAGGAAATAAGCTTGTTTCATGGTTTAGCAAGAAGCAGAATTCAGTGTCTACATCTACTGCAGAGACTGAATACATTGCAGCTGGAAGTTGCTGTGCACAAATATTATGGATGAGGAATCAACTACTTGACTATGGGTTCAACTTGAACAAGATTCCTATTTTCTGTGATAATACAAGTGCCATTGCTATAACAGAAAATCCTGTACAACATTCCAGAACCAAGCACATTGACATAAGGTATCACTTCATTAGGGAACATGTAATGAATGGTACAGTTGAATTACATTTTGTCCCTAGTGAAAGACAACTTGCAGACATTTTTACCAAACCATTAGATGAATCTACCTTCAATAGATTGGTCTGTGATTTAGGTATGCTTAATTATATCTAATCCTTTAAATGTCTGACAAGTTATGTATTTATAGTACATGTAGCCATTGACTATGTTAAATTATTGATTCTTCAATAATCAACTGATAAATATTTTACATATCAATGGATATTAATGGAGCTGTCGACAGATAAATATATCAATTGATGATATATTTGTTTATCGATGGATAGGGGTAACTATCGACAGATAGATATATCAATCGATGATATATTTGTCTATCGATGGATAATTGTACATGTCGATGGATAAACAATTTATCAATCGATGACCTAGAATTTAAAGGGGTCCATGTCATCAATCGACCTGTACAAAAATCTAGCCGTTGATTACTTATTTTATCAATTGATTAAAACGTACATTCCTGTATGTAGAACAATCGATTGCCAAAATTGGTAACTTTTAATTATCAATACTCTTCCAACGGTCGATTTAGTTCTATTTTGAGTAAGAAATTGGTTGGGAAATCAGTAAATATAAATAGTGAGATTAAAACTTCTTTTAATTCTTACTTGCATTTTTACTATCGATTTTTCTATCTCTTTCTCTTTCTCAATCTTCGAACTTACTCTGTATCTATCTCTTGCTAAGAACCCTAATCTACTATTGTCTATTTATTATTTCTGTTATAATTACTAACAAGTTTGCCAGTTAATTCAATTATAAATCTTCAAACACGATAATGGCATCTTCAAAGAAAGTCTCACAATCTGGATTCTACTATGAGCTCAACAACTTCGTTGCTTGCACTATGGTGGAGGAAGCCCCAACAGAATTTCATCCCCTAATGGAATTTCTAAGGAGTTCGAAAATTGCAAAGGCCCTCTCAGAAGCACCAAAAATAGTGTGCAATCTAGTTGAAGAATTCTGGACAACAGCAGAAGTGGCAGATGATTTTTCTACAATCTCCTTTGAATGCAAAGGACAAAGGTATATTCTAACCACTGTGGTCTTGGGTGAGTGTTTAAATATTCCTGCAAATAATACCGAAAATGCACCCACTGACACAGATATTAGAAACATGCTTAGGGAAATCAACTATACTGCTCCTGATGCTAGTCTAGGTAATATTGTTAGAAAGAATCTAAGAAAAGAATGGTCATATTTCTTTGATGCTTTAATAAAGTGTTTTTCTGGTAAGGTTAGTAATTTTGATGCAATAACAACTAGTATGCAACAAGTAGGGTATAGCATTTTATATGATAGATATCATAATTTAGGAAGCCTGTTACTCAATGAAATATCTGCCAAATTGGGGAATAAAATAAATAGATCTAATCATATTTATTATGCAAGATTTATTATGATTATTATTAACCACTTTGTCAAGGATATTGAGATTGACAGGAATACAGAAATTTTGGATTGCTGGACTCAAAACAAAAGGGTCTTTAAAGACTTGGTTAGGATCAATCTTCACAGCAATGTGGAATTGATCTATCCCCCTTTTGTTCAGGTATTTATCTCTACTTTAAACTCCTCTAAACCTAATTCTTCCTTGCCTTCTGTGACTATGGAGGGTGGTAGTAATGACCCCAACCCTCCTACCCAGGCCACACAACTAATCTCTAAATCCAAATCTAAGAAACCAACCTCAACAGGTTCTCAAAAACCTGCTGTTGTAAAAACCAAGAAAAGAAAATCAACTAGTGTGGTAGATAGATTAGAGGAGGATGTAGGTGGTGAGGGAACTGGGGAATATCTAAGAACCCAGAAGGATAAGGAGAGTGAGGGTGTGCAACCTCAACCTAGCCACTCCATAGTCTCCCAAAAGACTGTGGATGTTAACATGGAAAATACCACATCCCTATTGTCATTCTCTCAAAAGGATGACAATATTGAAAATAGCCCACAACCAGGGGCACAGAATCAAATTGGGGACACAAAAGCCAAAACACTAACACCATACAAAAGAAGAGAAAAGAAAGTCACCTTTGCACTTGGGGAATCACACACTGCAAAACCACAGGAAACTGTGGAGGAGCCTTCACAAAGTCTGCATGATGCATCTCATATAAATGATGAGATGCAGCCCCATTCTCTTTCAATTCCTATCTCTTCTATTCTTCTATCCCCATCTCAAACTTCTTCAGAAAATGTTTTGATAGACTATCGAACATTTTCAGATTCTCCTTCTTTGTTTTTCAAGGAGAAGCCAACACTCTACCCTGAATCTTCTTCTCAGAATTTTCAGGATTCTATTTCCAATATCATCTCAAACATAACTTCACAAATTATCTCAACTGTTTCTTCTCCATCAATTGATGTTCCTTCATCAATTGATATTCAGCCATCGACTGATAAGCCATCGATCGATACTCAAGATCAATCGATGGGTATGCATCAATCGATGGATATCCCAAACACCACTTCAACTGATAATGTCAATACATCAATTGATGATCAATCAATTGATGTTGCACAAACACTCTTAGGATTGAGTGAGTTGAGTGAGAGGCAGGATTGTAACCTGGCAAAAGGAGAGGAAGTGAGTAAAAACATTCCTATTTCTTCCAGGAATGAGAGTGAAACACTTGAGGGCCTCACCTTAGTAGGTGCAAAAGAAATGAGTGAGGGAGAGGTGAGATTCCAGGATGAGATCCTGATGCAAAATAGAGAGATGAATGAAAGTGATAAAAACAGTCTATTTTTTGCACATGAATTGGAAATTGAAATGATGGCAGAAGAAGGAGTAAAGGAGATAGGGGGAGCAAATAATGCTGAAGCTAGTGGGAGTGGAATTGCTAAGGACTTTGAAGAGGAAATAGATGCTGGTGAATTGGATCCAAAGAATTTCATTCATCCTGATCCACAATATCAAGGGTTGGCTACTTCAAGTAACAGGAATGCAGAACAACTCTTGGGCATTGATCATACAGATCAAAGGACCAGGAATCTGAAGGAAAGCATCGCCAATACAACAGACACTTGTTATATGGCACCTGAAGAGTTGGAGAGTGATTCTGATGAAGAGCCATGGATGAGCACTATTGATGGTTCCTTAGAAGCTGCTGAGACTGAAATTCTCTCTCAATATAGAAGAGCAATGGTGGAAGGAGAAATTGAAGATCCTACTCAAAGGAGAATTGCTCACTATATGAGAGAATCAATGAAAATTCAAAAGATGACAGTAACAGGAGTAAGGAGGGAACTGGAGAGGATTAAAGACTCCATCTCATCTAACAAGGATGCAATGGATAGGAGATTGGATGAGAAGCTACCATTCAACACCATGAATAGCATCAAAGACAAGCTTTTCAAAGAATCCAAAAATTTTACATCTTTGGAGACAAGAGTATGTTCTCTAGAAAAGAAGATGGATGATATTATCAGAGGTCAAAGTCTTCATGCTTCCATTCTTCAAAAGTTTCTTGACAGACTTCCACCACCCCCTCCAATTGATGATAACAAAAAGGGGGAGAATACAAAGAAGAAGGATGATGATGGTGGTAATGGCAAAGGCAGTGGAAGTGGTGGAATAGGTGGTTCTGGTATGGATAAGTCAAGTGGCATTGGTGGTTCTGGACCGAGAAGAGATAAAAGCAGAAGTAACATGGACAATCAATCTTCAAAGAAATCTAAGTCATCTAATTCTCCAAAAGATAATTTAGAACAGAAAAAGAAAGATTACAAGAAGTTTGATGATGATCTTGAAGCTAGGAGAATTTCTAGGGAGAAAGAAACTCAAACAATGATTGAGAGAGAAAAGAAAAGAATTGAAGATCTAAGGAGAAGCACTGAGTTAGTAACAGAGGCAGTAGAAAAAGGAGACTTGGATGAGTTCATTGCTCAAACAAGAAAATTAAATGAAGATGCACAAAAGGCTGCCAAGGAAAGAAACTCAAATACAGAAGCTTTTCTTCAATTGGATATTGAAGCTCTTAAAGAAAAGAAGAAAGGGAAAGCAATAGTGATTGAAGAAGAGAAGAAGAAAGAGACTGAACCAGTAAGTCAAAAGCTACTTCAAGGAGCCATCACTACAGGAATCTCAGATGCCTCAAGGAGAGAAAGGGAGAATGAAGAGATTGCTAGACAGATGGAAATGCAATGGCATTTGGAAGAAGAGCTACAGGCAGAGCAACCTTTGAGAAAAAGGAGAAAAGTTTCTATGGCCAAGAAAAGGTCAAGTTCTACTCAAGAAATAGTGGTTCAGGAAAACCTCCAGGGTCAACAAGAAGAAATCAAGGAGGAGGTCACAATTGAAGGTTATGATTTGAAGGGAATACCAGTAATCAATGAAAAAGGATTAATTGGAGTAAGGACTCACCCTGCAACCTCTAACCATGAAGAATCAATGAGGTTGGAGTATGAAAATGGAGTGAAAACAATCTATTCATTGAAGGTGATAATGAAGCAAAGCTACAATGTTTTAAAGACTATTCTTCCTCTACTCAACAGAAAGTACAAACTCAACACAACAATTGCTCAGGAGATACAACAACAAATTTCAAGGTTAAGAAGATCCAAGGCAGAAGCTGAACCTGATTCACCTCTAAAGGTATGGAAGTCACAGGTCAAAAAGGTGGTGTTGGAGCCAAAGTATGCTATGATTTTTACAGATATAGAGGGCAACACAAAGTTCTTTGATATCTGCAAATATCTGGACAAAATCACAGATGAAGAAATACACTACCTTATGAGGCAACTTGGAGAAACTGACAGGGATGAAGCAATATTGAGAAGTTCTTTCATGAGGCAACTAAAGGAAAATGCTGAGAAAAGGAGGAAGAGGAACTAAATTAAATTATGAAGACATTGAAGCTGCTTGCAGGAGTTATCTATCAATCTGGTACTTCCAAAATTAATGTGCCAATTAAGTTTCTTGATTCTATCTAAATGTAATTTTTTTTAAAGGGTTTTTGTTATCATCAAGTAGATTTATGCCTGTTAATAACACAGACACAAATAGGGGGAGATTGTTAGGAATCTACATGAGATTTGATGATAACATTAATCTTAGAATCATAGAAATTTTATTTGTTGTAACTGATCAATTGATATGAAAGTTATAAATATCAATTGATCAGGAAACCATTTATCAGTTGAAGTGTTTATTTGAATCAACTGATAATTTGGATTGTAACATAGGTGTACTTAGTCTATCTCAATTGATATGGCTTTAGTCGACTGATAATTTTCTATCGACTGATACTGGAGTCGATTGATGTTGGTTATCAACTGATGTATATTTTAGGCTGTCAAATTGTAATTATTTGAAGACAGGGAAATTGTACAAATGAAGTATGATCAACTAATATGGAGGCATCAACGGATAGAGGATCAATTGATGTAAAGTCAAGTCAAAGGTTGAAGACCATCAACTGATATGAAGACCCATCGATTAATCTATCGATCGATAAGTCATCAATCGAGAAGTCATCATCTATCGATCGATAAGTCACCAATCGAGAAGTCATCATATAACTATCGAGAAGTCATCATATACCGATCGAGAAGTCATCATTTATCGATCGAGAAGTCATCAACTGATGAGTCATCATTTATCAATCGAAGAAGAATATCAGTTGATGAATACAAGGAAGGATCGATCGATATGCTTAACAATAAAATATCAGTTGATTGTGACAACGCAAGTGGACAAGTTGACAGACAAAAGCACACCTATGGAAGACAGTCTGCACAGACTGTGAAGACTCAAAAAGAAACTGTCTTTTCCAAAGCCGTAAAAACTTTCTAAAGATAGAAAAAGGCAGACAGAAAAGACAGATAAAAAGCAATTCTAGAATAGATTAAATGTTTTTATTCTTTCTAGGAATTGTAAAAACATACTTGTGTGATATAAACAAGTGTGGAAGCATTATTAGAAAACATACAAGTTAGACATATTTCTTAATCAACTGTTCAAGCTTGAGAGCACATGTGTAAGAACAGTTGATTTGTTTTCTAATCTTGTAAACGCAGCTAGGTTTCTTTTAACCTAGGAGCATTGAGCAAAAATATACATTGATGGAAAAACCAATCCATCAATAATTTTAAATCTCTTTGTTCAGTTTTATTTTTCAGCATTAATTTGTTCGAACTTATTCTCTTATTCTATCAAACATCAAGAACAAATATTAGAACACACAAAAAGTTTTAATATTTGTATTCAACCCCCCCTTCTACAAATATTGACATTGTTCTAAGGAATAACAATTGGTATCAGAGCAGGCTTTCAACATACAGAAAGTTTAAAGATCAAGAACAGTCAATATGGGTCAAAGAGATTCAGGTGTGAAAATTCCAGTTTTAGAGAAAGATGAATATTTTCCATGGAAGGTCAAAATGCATCTGCATGAAGAGAAGAAGGAAACTGGCTATGAAGAAGAGTCAGTCATGATGGCTGGTGATGCTGTTGAAGAATCATTCAAGAGAAAAGGAAAGAGCAAGTGTGATGCTGGTTTCGATTTTTTTTTGTTTTTACGTTAATTCCGCTGCGTTTTCATGCCCGAAACCCTTCACTACAATGTTGATTCACATTTCTGCTGTAGTGGTCATTGTGTCTTGTCTTATCCTGTCTTGGCTTCTTTTTGATCTTCCTCTATATTCAATATTTATTATTTACTTCACTTTCTTATCTTAGTTGAGTTGTCATCTACTTATTACAAATAGGACTAGTCATATGACTTTCAATCTCTCCCTATTTATTGGTAAACATTTAACACACAAATTCCTAGAGGATAACTTAACTAACAACTAAGAAAATAATATGACATTTAAGAACTGTAAATAATAAATTATTTTCTGGATCATATAATACATTTCCAGATTTTAATTATGAAAGATAAATATAAGATAGATGTTCCTCTAGACTGAACACATTTAACAAAATTCTATCTTGACTTACCTATCATTACCAGCTTCAGAAGTATCAAATTCACATTCTTCTAGAGTTTAACTTTTGTGACCAGGTGTCATTGGTAGATCTTCAGTGGCTGGTTTCTCTGGTTCAGATTCTGCATATCTAGATTTTTTTGAGTAACTGAAATAAAAGATGTTTATTCCTCTAGCACTGAACATATTATACAAGTAATATTATCTTCATTTCTTAGACTCATCACTACTCCCCCTTAGGATGGCAGAGATGAAGTCTTGTTCTCTTATTACCATTTCTCCTCTATTTCTCCAACTTCTGTCTTCACTTCTCTCCCAAGGTGAATTCATTCTCCCCTTTCGTGAATTATCCAACCATTTTAATAGAGGTAACAACAAACATGACATACATACAACATTAAACCATCACAGATATAAAAAATACAAACTATGACATGTTATGCATTTTAGAAAATCCAATTAATCTTTTATACAAGAATCTTCTAAAATCAAATAGAATAGAAGAATCAATAAATAATCATTAGATTCTATCCAATCAAAACATGTTGTTATATACCCCCTTTGGATCTTGTTTAAAAACAATTCTCCCCCTATTTGGATCTTGTTGAACAATTCTCCCCTTTGGATTTCTTGTTGAACAATTCTCCCTTTTGGATCTCGTTCAAACTTCTCCCCCTTAGTTGAGTAATCCTCTTCAGAATCCTTAATATCAGAAGAAATTTCATCCCCCTTAGTTGAGTAACATTAGAAATCTGTAACAGGAAATTGAGAATGGGATTTGGTAATTGTGCTAGTGTGTGATGTTACTTTGTGTTTCTGATAAGTGTTTCGCTCATATACTCTCTAGGTGTTTCACTCATAGAATATATATTTTCACTATTTCTCACTTGTGTTTCACACTCTTCTTACAACACCGTTTCTCTCTTAGTACGAATGACACAGTCTTTTGTACCTGCAAGAAAGATCACCATAGCCCCTTCAAAAGAGGTCACTGATGGTGCAATGGGGTTTCATAAATCCTCATCATCAATTGAATCTATAAGAATATTTGAATTCAAAAACTGAATTGCTTTAGGAATAGATTCAATGAGTTACTGATCATCTAAGATGATCTATTCCGTTGGGAATCCAGATATGTTCTATCTGGGGAGGGAGATAAGGATCTATAATATAACAATTGATCCAAGTTTCCTACTGACGCCTGTGAAGGCATGTTGATTCAGTCAGAATCATCAATCATCCTTCCTTCCTTGATAAGGAAGTTTAGAATAAAACGTGGGAATTTATACCAAAGAAGAAATTCAACTCTCTTACCAAATTATATCTCGATAAAATGACTCTTTTCCTTTATAACTTATTACTGTACTATTTGAAAATAGTTTTGCAAACCATCCTTATCAGATAGAGGACTATGATTTTCCAACTCATAATGCAATTATGATCTTCATCATTTTCGTCCACCTGATATTATCCCTGAGTTAAAATAGAAAATTTCATGACAATAAGGGTGGATGTATTCTTAGCAATACAGTACAAGGCCTTCCAAGAAACAACCACTGTTTAGGTGCTTTGAATCAATGTAAAACATACATTGAAACAAGTGTTTGAACACAAATCATTTTACAAATGGTTGATACCTTGAAGTAAAAACAATTTTGGAAATATTTCTAAGTATATAAAATATTGAGAATTTTATATACACATAACTCAGAAAATACTTCCCCCTCTTCAATATTAGTGATTTTTGAAATATGCATTGATTACTTAGATCAATAATTCTAAATAATGTCACTAATATTAAAAGTGACACAATTATTTGTAACAAAACATTTAAAAATATCAGAGAAAAATATTATAACAATTAAACAAGATATCATTAACTGATACTCATAAAATATTTATCATATAAACAATTATACTGCATATTATTTTAATTCATTTAAATCATGAGACTGATATGACGTCGAATTGTCTGACGTCATAATTTAAGTTAATTAAGATAATATTCAAACTTATGCTGGAACAACTAATTACCACATATGCATATAACATTGTAAATATGATAATTAAAGTAGTAACAATAAGCACGAGGTATTGGATTTTAGATAAATTCAAAAATTCTTTAAATATGGAAAATTTAATATTTGTGAACTCATTTAAGAATTCCTTACAGATGGGATTTCCAACAAATATGCACATAAATAATATCCCAACTTCACTAACAAATTTAGACAAAATGAATTTATCAAGTTGTTTAACAAATATCTGCAAGTTATTCTACCAAGGATTATTCTCGATATAAATGATACCTGGTGTCCATGTGCTTGTTCCGTGAGTGGTAAAGAGATTATCCAGTAGAGTTGATAGAGTTTGACAGCTTCTAATAATTACTTTCATGTCTTTCTTTCAACCTGCATTATCTATATCTATATAACCAATTAGGTTAAACCTAGTATCTTTATGGTACCTAATTCTTAGAATTGGTATTCCTTTAAGATATCTAACAATTCATATCTTAGCTATAAGATTAGATTCTCTAGTATCCACGTGGAAACTTGCACATAGGCATATTGAGAATAAAATATGCGGTCTTTATGCACAGTAGACCCGCATATAATATAATCATGGTATACTTGCACTAATATTACCTTATGTGTGTGCCTTATATTATATATATATATATATATATATATATATATATATATATATATATATATATATATAACAATCTTAATTAAATCATTTTCAAGTAATTATCAGTTAGAATGTCATACTATGTCCTTGACGATTACTTGATCTCTTACCTCCGTCATAGAGAGCTTTGTGAAGAGAATGATATACAAATTTTAGTGGATATGAAACTTCAAAGTCCAGGAGTTGTTGTACATCAACTTGTTCAGCCCTAATAGTATCAAGTCTCGTCTTTGGTGCTTTAGTTAGATCTTGAAAGTCCCGAGGATTCTGTTTCCATCATCGTCAATACCTTATGTAGCTACCAGTTTGGCTTTGTCCCTCATAACAATGCCAAAAATCATCCAGTCTCTGAAAACCCTTATAGTACTAATTACAAATTTATCTTATGGCCTGTGTTCCAAATTCAGTAGATTCTGCCTTCGAACTGATTGAGATCATCTTGCATTTGCAATCACCCAATCTGGATCAATTAGTGCTTCTTCAATCATCTTTAGGATCCCAATTGTTTAACAATTATTCTTTCCCGAAGAATAACCATTTACTTTGCATAACACTTCTAGTCTTTACTCTAGTATCTGGATCACTAAGAACTAGAATCCAGGAATGACTTTGACTCCAAACCCTTTCTCTTGGCAGATATATTCTTAATGTGTTCCTTTGATCTTCATTGTGTTGAGTACGACTAGTAGATCCTTCTTTTATTTGTTCCCCCTGAGTTGCTGCTAGGATGTGTTGAAGATCCTTCACCTTGTTGAGTGGATTCTGTTAAAGTCCATGAGTTGTGTAGATTAACTACTATTTCCACTACTAGGATCTGAATCATCATCATTAACATTGATTTCTTCTACAACCTCAGTTTCATCATTAATATCTAAATATGACTATGACAAGATGTCAAACTTCAAAGATTCAGAATAGACTTTCTTTTGAATGCTCGGGAGCTTAGTGTAATAGGACGACACATTCAGACTTTCAATCACCTTCTGATTTTACATCACATCTTATTTTGAAAGCTTTTGACTTCAATGAGTAGCCGAGAAAAATTGTTCCATGAGCCTTAATTTTAAACTTGCCAAGATACTCATATAAATCTTCAATAAATATCAATTTCCTCCAAACACATGAAAGAGCTTTAGTATTTGCTTCTTTTTGGCCATTAACTCATATGATGTCTTTCCACGATCTTTGTTGAATAAAGTAACATGATGTGTTAATCGCTTCAATCTTCAAAGTACCTTTATTAGTGCAGACTTCATTTAGAACTTCATTTATGAAATTCAATTCCAATATTTGACTACAAAGTTCTCACAACTTACTTTGCTTCTAACTTGATCTACCTGAAGTGATCAATTACCATATGTGATATTTTATCTGTTGAATACACGAACATAACCAATTCACTCTCAGTTGAGTGATCTTCCATCTTTCTTGCTCGAAATCAAACACTTTTCTATTTCAATGCTTTTCCAGAAAATCTTTGACAAAGAATTCCCTAGTGCCCTATAAATAATGCTTAGTGCTTAAGTCCGTCGACAAGAAAGATATTTCCTGTGATGACAATTCCAAAATCATGATAGCCAAGTCCCTTGTATATCCTTTGTTGTCATCTCCAAAGGTTACCGTTGGGTAGGCTTTCTCAATCAACTGTGATAGTAGAGCTTCAATGCTAGTAATATGCCTCGAATAACAAATGTCACGAAATCACATAACTTTTGACTTTTGTTTCATACTCTGCAATCACAAATGATTAAGCTTCTTGGTACTCAACTTCAATTGAGTCTAGATGGGTTAGAGATATTACTTTCAATAGTGGAAACAATATCTTCAACCTTAACATACACAAACTTATCTTTGACTAATCACTTGTCATTCACAGTAGCCTTGACAAGGTAGTCTTAAGGCTATGAGATTAGTGATTCCAACCTATCTTAAGGTGGACTAGCGGTCTTCACCCTATTGTGATTCTTATACATGCTTTGCCTAAGATTATGCAAGTCCTAAGATATGCATTTACAAATTTTAATAAACAAGCATGAAAAATAAGAGCACATGGTAAACATTCAGCTTCAATGCATTATAGATAAGAATTATGCAATTCAGGCATGTTATGTATATTAGAAAATTCAGTACTATCTACTTTAACCATTCTACACAAATGTGACAAGTGTCAAGCAGATTTATAGATATTCAATAATTTTCTAAAAGCACATGGAATAGACAAACTAACAATTTAATTACTAATTATGTCTAATCCATTTCTGTTGTTGTCTAACATTTTAATTATCTCTAATTACCTAAGTCAGTTTTAGATTCAGTCTCGAATCTACAAATTTTACTGACTACTTAGATAATTCTACCATATTTTAATCTTCTATTCCTAAACAAGCAATACAAGAAGTGATTTGACATTTAAGTGCAACTATGTGTGTGTGATCAATTCATATGAAAATAAACATATAAACAATTTCAAAAATATGCAGAATATTTGACTAAAACATTTTGAGCAATATCAAATTCCACATACACTTAGCAAGTCAATCATCACAATAAGAACAAATATAAAATACCTGATCTATGACATGTTTGTCTATTAGTAATTTTCACAACATTAACAGAGTTATTAAATCACAGAAGATTTAAA
The DNA here is from genome assembly GCA_028671895.1 of Oenanthe sinensis. NCBI lineage: Eukaryota > Viridiplantae > Streptophyta > Magnoliopsida > Apiales > Apiaceae > Oenanthe > Oenanthe sinensis. The sequence continues at coordinate 19,910,582 of CM053807.1, forward strand.
TCAAGTTCCAGCAAATGTTCATGATACACCTAATCGTCTAGAATAATCCTATCTAATTCTAGATATTCATTTTTTTGTATTAAAAATTATGTATGAAATGTACTAAGTTATAATACATTTCTTTCATACATAATTTTCAATACAGAAAAAATATAATAATCATACAGTTCTGAATTAGATAAAAGTATACTAGTTAAAATGGGTACCTCTGAAATGCTAACTTCACCAACAAATGCTTTCCCTTGCTGTAACCTTACTAATGCTTGACATTTCAGCTTTTAACTCAACACAATCTCTGTCATCATTTGCCTGTTCAAACTTCTTGAATATTGTAGCACAGCCCTGATCTTGTCTTGCTACTTTTAGCCTCATATGTTTTTTCATTTGTGACCTCTAACGATTCTTAAATCCGTTTTGTATAAGTACAAAAACTAGAATGATCAGTAGAGTCAGAAAAAAATTCTACAGAGTTCCCTACTAATAAATCTATCATATCTTTACATTTGAGCAGTTTGTGGAACTATAGCATGAACAGTCGTAACATCCACAATAAAATTCAAACGCCCCGGAATAAACCTACTAATACAACATGACCACTTTCCTCGAAACAGGGTCATATGCTCTGCGAATTAATTCTGAGCCAAAACGAAGAATTTTCCAATTACAAACCCTTTTGGAAAAATGGACCAAGTAGTTTAATAACTTTAGATTATAAATTAAATCAAATTAATTTAAATATTAAATTTACTTAAATTAAATTTATAAAATAAATTTATTTAAATTAAGTTTATAAAATAAACCTTTTCAAGTTTAAATAACAAACTAATTTAAATTAAATTTATAAAATAAATTTATTTAAATTAAATTTATAAAATAAATTTATCTAAATTTGAATTCATAAAATAAATCTATTTAAACAAAGTTAAATAATAAAAGTAAATCTATTTAAATTTAGAGAATAAATTTATTTAATTTAAATTTATAAAATAAACTTATTTAAATTAAGTTTATAAAATACTCCCTCCGTCCCGGCCAAATGTTTACATTTGGTCCGGGCACGGAGACCAAGGATAGTGGGCGTAATATTGTTAAAATAAATGAAGTATTTGGTGCAATAGTGATTTTATTGTTAAAATAAATGAAGTAGTGGGTGTAATAGTGTAAAGTGTTGAAAAAATGGAGTGAAGTGGTTGATGTAATAATGTATTTTATTGTTAAAAGATACTATTTTTAGTAATGTAAAGAATTGGGTGGGACATCCCAAAAAGAAAAGTATAAAGAATTGGTTGGGACAGTGAGAGTAAACTTTTTCAAGTTTAAATAATAAACTCATTTAAATTAAATTCACAAAATAAATTTATTTTAAATTAAATTTATCTAAATTTAAATTTATAAAATAAAATTATCTAAATAAATTTAAAATATAAAAGTAAATCTATTTAAATTTAAAGAATAAATTTATTTAATTTAAATTTATAAATTAAAATTATTTAAATTAAGTTTATAAAATAAAAAAAATTAAATTTAAATAATAAACTCATTTAAATTAAATTCATAAAATAAATTTATTTTAAATAAAATTTATAAAATAAATTTATCTGAATTTAAATTTATAAAATAAATTATCTAAATAAATTTAAATTATAAAAGTAAATCTATTTAAATTTAAAGAATAAATTTATTTAATTTAAATTTATAAAATAAACTTATTTAAATTAAGTTTATAAAATAAACTTTTTCAAGTTTAAATAATAAACTCATTTAAACTAAATTCATAAAATAAATTTATTTTAAATAAAATTTTTAACATAAATTTATCTAAATTTAAATTTATAAACTAAATTTATTTTACAAGGCCTCTAAACATTCAGAGTTCAAACAGTTTCGGTATCCTGAGCTTCACTAGACTGCAGATCTTGATTTGTATATCAATCAGCTTGCTCTGATGCCAATTGTTGGGTCCCGGAAGTATTGTAAAAGGAGGGTTGAATGCGACACTAACAACAATTTAAAATTCTTTTCAGAATTTGCGGAATTAAATTATTACTTTAGCTGAGGGTTCGAGTCCTTGTAGTGTATGAGAGGCTGACTTACTAGCTTTCTATTTTTATGATATAGAAAATTAGCAACTAAGTAAATAAGATTCAAGTGAAATCCGTATATTAAACTTGAAAGGATGTTACAACATACGGTAGAATATTTCTTCATTCCTTAGAACAAATTTGACATGAATTGTTCTACTTAAGGAATTAAGAATTCAAACCAGCACAGAAAGTCTGTGAATATAATTTTGCAGACAAATTACTGAATTTGAAAGTTTTTCTACATACGAAAAATAAAGCTCAAGCCTCATATTTATAGAGGTTGAAAAATTTATATGAATTTCTAATACAGGACATTTTACAGACTTTATTTAAGTCTGTATGACATTTTTTAACACTTGTATGACATTTAAAATAGCTGGGTATGATTTTTTTTATTAATTAAAAAATCGGTATAACTTTTTAATATAATAAAAAATAACTCAGTATGACCTTTTGTTCAACAGAAATTTGGTATGACCTTTTTCTTTATTAATTAAAAAATCGGTATAACTTTTTAATATAATAAAAAATAACTCGGTATGACCTTTTATCAATTGAATTCGGTATGACCTTTAATCTTCGGTATGACTTTTGAATCACTCGGTATGACATTTGAATCAACTGCCAATTCAATTATTTTTCTCTTGAATGGACACGTGGCAAGCTTCTATTAGGTTATTCAAAAAACTTTACCTGCCATTTCAATTTGAAAACCAAATGGGCTTATTTCGTCTTTTAGTGGATAGGCTCCGTAGAAATACTTTTAGACCCGCACAACTTATAATCTTTGATTAATAAATAATAAATTTAATTCAGAAATTATAAAAATAAATATCTAATATTATTTAGATATTTATAAATATAATTTACTAAATAAATAAAATATTTATTAATTAAAATAAATCCTTACGCTTTAAACTGCGGTCTCCTGAACGTCTGGAACCGAACTCCTTTTGACTTAGAAATGATAAATCAATTCCAACGGAGTTCCACTTTTATGAATATATGAATCTGTATTTCTTCCGTGTCAATTCTTTTTCTATCTTGTCATCAAGTCAGTACCGTCAGGCATGTTTAGTTGTATCTACAGTTGCAATTAGAAATACCTCTGTTACTGAAATAATCTGACTCTTTAAACTAGACAATACTTCTTTTCACCACTGCATGTACCCATTTAAATATTCAATCTTGGATTCTGACTCTTGTACACTGCATTCCAAACAAACCTGTATCCCTTTGAGCTTCCAGCTTCTGTCTTCTGTCATTCTAAAATAATTTAAAATTAATTAATCCTTTAATTAATTTAAGAAATAAATTAATTCTGAGTGAATTAATTTACTAATTAAATTAACTAATTAATTTAATTAATTAATAGAGAATTAAATTAAAGTCTTAACTATTGTGATGTAGATAAAACTCTTCTGTTCTTCAACAATATCCTTTTTAACCACTTGAACTTTTTGATGACGAATATTCACTAGCATTATTGACACCCTGTGCACTGGTCTAGTTCACGGATGACTAACTACAATGTTGATTTTCATTTCTGCTATAGTGGTCATTGTGTCTTGTCTTGTCCTGTCTTGGCTTCTTTTTGTTCTTCCTCTATATTCAATATTTATTATTTATTTCACTTTCTTATCTTAGTTGAGTTGTCATCTACTTATTACAAATAAGACTAGTCATATGGCTTTCAGCCAAGTTATTCAACAGAGTTAGAAATCTGTCATAGATATCTGTGAGGGATTCATTCTGTTTTGCCTCAAAGTATTCATACTCTTGAATTAATATAGATCTTCTATTTTTCTTTATCTCCTTGGTTCCTTGGCATTGAACCTCTAGTGCATCCCAAATTTCTTTGGCAGTTTTGCATGCAATTACCCTGTTAGACATCACAGAGTCAAGACTATTATGTAGAATATTCCTTACCTTAGCATCTTTAAGAACTTCTAGTTTTTCTTCATTGGTCCATTCTTTCTTATCCTTCAGGGTGTTACAAGGACTTGTCTGCATTCTACAATTGTTGATGGCACTAGTTTGGTTGGTAGATACTGACCTGTTTGGATTATGTCTAAATAATCAGGATCAGTTGCTTTCAGGAACATCATCATCTTCACCCTCCATGTAGGGTGTTCAGCCTTCTTCAATTTTGGGATCTTGATGCTTTCATACTTGTTTCCAGATATGTTTATATGATCTTTGAGTTGTAGTTAACTGCCTGCTCTGATACCAATTTTTGCCCAGATAAATAATCTATTATAGAAGGGGGTTGAATGTAATATTACCAAATAATCGATCAAGAACATAATTATGTAAAAGAAATAATATTTTGTATTAACAATGAACTTGTATACAAAACTCTCTAAAGAAAAACAATGTTCTTAAGAGCTGCTAGGTTATAAAAAGATATGTTTGATTGAATTGAACAACTTAATGTTAACCTATTTCTGTGTTTATATAAACACAATTACAAATACAATTACAAAACAGATTATTATAAGAATAGCTTCCATAAGGTAATTAGACTTGTGTTTAAATTCCTTCTTCACTATCCAAATCATATTCTGATTTGTCTGTTTCCTTCACAAACTCTAATTGTAAACTCTGTCGGTTTGATAATTTCTGATAGAGCATTCTCTGTTAGAGTAAACTCTGATTGAGTATTCTCTGATAGAGTAAACTCTGATTGAGTATTCTCTGATAGAGTAAACTCTGACCGACAGCTTCATAGTCTCTGATGACGTCAGCATAAACTCTGTTAATAAACTCTGTTAATAAACTCTGTTTGATATTCTCTGATAGAATCAGTGTTTGCATTTCTAACAAAAATTGTGTAGCAAAATCCTGATCTTGTCTTTCTATTTTAAACCATCCATGTCTTGTAATCGCCTCTTGAACTGGTATTGAATCTGATGTCACTGAACTTCCAGTTGCCCTGCAGGCTTGACTTGTTGTCCAGTTTCTCAAGTTATTCCAAAGTGTCAAATTTATATACAACACCTTGACCACAACCTCGAGCTACTACATCTTCAATTCAACTTCTTCGATCCATAGCTTATGTAGTTTGGGCATAGTGGACTTCATTAATTAAGCCCAAGCCTTTGGACCATTCTAGGTTAAATAAATGTAATATTCATTATTTCCTTAGGATTATTTTCTACCCATATCACATGCTTTAAAACTTACATAATTAACATATATAATTATATGTAGCCTTATAATTATTGCATATTAATACTCTAATTAATATTAATAAAATATTAATTTCACCACTCTTTTATCCACTAATAATTAATATTAATAATTATTTTATATCTAAAATTGGATAGTTATAAAACTTTTCATCATCTTATTATGAATTGCTACTTATAGTAGAGCCAAGAATACTGGTTAAATAAAGTTTGTTTAAAATATATTTAATTAATTATAATTTTTTATTTTATAAATATTTATTTCATCTCATAGTTAATACCTAATATTATTATTACTATGACAATACTTATATGGAATTCTACTTGAAAACATATATATTTTGCATCATATTCTATTTATAATATATTATAAAATTACTATAAAATATAATACACGCATATAGTTTCTCAATTAATACTTCATTTAAAATACTCCACTAAATAAAACTCTATTATTATTTAATGGAAGTAACAGAGTACAAACTACTCCCTCCTTCCCATCCATTTGTCAATATTTTACTTTTTGGATGTCCCGTTCATTTGTTAACATTTTCTTAAATAGTATATTTTTCTTTACAAAATTTAATAGGTCTCACCCTTTTAGTTTTATTTTTTTCTCTTTTCTTTACTCTTTTTAATCTCTGTGACCCACTCAAATGTTAGCAATCAGGTGAGACGCAGGTAGTAATAAATAACTAAACGACCAAGGTAAAAAATAAATGAAGAGATAATACAGTTAAAATAATCATTTATTTAATTATGTTATTTCAAATTATTTATAATTTTTCCCGTGACTGTATAAAAAATTATTTTATTCAGTATACTTATAAATTAATTTTCAAGAGAAATAAATTATTTACTAAAAAAGTACGAAGGTATGTTTAGGATTGATGTTACTGACAATATCTTAAGCTTTTTTTTTTGAAAACAAGTAATATATTGTTTGGAAAATTTATAAATTGTTTTTAGTGAAAGCAGTTCCCTTATGCTTTTGAAAAAGAGAATATTACAGGTGTCAAATTTTTCTCCAAAATATTTCTCAAATGACATGTGTTTTATTTTGATTGGTTCTAACTATATTAATAATAATGGACTCCCTATATTCACATGAATCTCAATCATTAAAATATTTCATAATGACATGTCATCAATACTATGTTAATAGGGACCTGAATTTGAGAAATAATTTTGTACCTCTAGTATTACTCATTGAAAAGAATTTGTTTTTGCTAAAATAATTACAAATTTAACTATCAAACCTTAGCAAAAATATTTTTTTATATTATCACAAAATATGCATAAAAACAAAACATTACTAGACAATAATTTAATTTTTCTAACAACACTTTTATCAATAATATTTTTTTACCGCGTAATAAATTTTAGACAACAATTCCAAATAGAGCAAGAGTACACATAAAATTTTTATTACCACATGTCGTGCCACTAGTACAAAAATGCTCTTTTGCGTCGGTCTTATATAAATCCGACGCATATTCTTGTTTTTTGCGTCGGTGATTTATTAAGGCGACGCATTATAGCAGTAAGATCAGTTTCTCGCGTCGGAGGTTGAATTAACCGACGCTTATTATCACTTATTTAAAACTTGCTGCGTCGGTTAACCACTAACCGACGCTTAACACATTAGTATGCGTCGGTTGTTAAAATTCTGACGCTTTTAATATTACTTTCTGCGTCTCCTTTTATCAACCGACGCACAAAAAGATTCATTTGCATCACCTTCTTTATAACGGACGTATAAAGTATAGTTAATGTCGAGTCCTGTTAACGTACAAGATATAAAATGATTAAAAAATATTTATAAAAACAAATAATAAAAATAATAATTTAACATCAAATATATTAACTCGGTTCCATAATTTTCATTTCAATTTCATTTAAAAAATAAAATTAATTTAGCTTTGACTAAATATTATTGATTATATATTCATAATTTTAACCATTTATAATTATTCGTAGAAATATATTAATTAAATTTTTTGATAGAATTTTAAATATGTATAAATTATATACTTCCTCCTTTTATTATAAGTCACTTTGATTTTTTGTACTGATTTGAAAGCATAGTAAAAAATATATTTTTTAAAATTTTCTTTTTTTGAAATAAAATATATAATCTATATTTTAATTCAAATTTTTTTAAAAAAAATAATAACTTTAATATGCGATTAAAGTACTTAGTGTGTGCCAAAATTCAAAACGACTTATTAAAAAAACGGAGAGAGTAATATATTTATAATGTTGGCCAAATTAATGAATTTAACATTTGAAAATTTAATAAAATTAAAATTATACAAAATCTAGAAGACGTATAAACTAACATTTATGTTACTATCTCATTCAAAGAATTCTCAAAATTTTTAATATTTTAATCGTACTAATTAAATATTAAAATATAATAATTCATATAATATTAATTCTAAAAATACTAAAAACAATTCAAAATTCAAATATCCTAGACAATATATTAAAATTTAATAATTTAATTTATTATCTATGAAACAATTAATAAAAATAAAATATTTAAAAGCAACCATTAATAATAATATATATATATTAATGTATTTAATATTTAAATAATAATATAATTTTTTTAATTATATAAAAAGCTATTATACATTAAATTAAATCTTGTGAAATGCACGAAACATTTTTTAAATATTTAAAATATATATTTATTAATTTATGTGATATATTATAATTCCTACTTAGTAATATAATATTTTTATATACTATTAAGTAATAAAATATACATGATTGTATTGTTAACCATATTTATTAATTATTTATATAAATGTTTTAATATATATTGAAAGTTTATATAAATATTACAATAGTAATATAATAAAATATTTTTATCATAATTTTATATTATTAAAAAAATATTTAAACAATATATTTTTCTCATATTTAAATATATTTTTATTTCTTAATTATATTAATTGTGTAGTTCTTGTTCAAAGTTAGTTTTATAGGGCTCGGTCCATTTCACAACTAAACACTCTCAATCAATTCTTAGGTTTGAGATGCTGCTCTGTTCGATTCGCTGCTGGGTTTGGTAGGGGCAACTCCAATTGATTGATATTTTACATATTAGGGCTCGATTGAAAAGGGAAAAGGAGTTCAATTCAGGGCTCGATTGAAAAGGGTAAGGGGTTCAATTTCAACTGCTGCGTTCCACTCCCTCAAGTGTTTAGGTATATTTATATGCATACCTAGGGTTTGATTATGGTTTCATCTTCATATAATTTATATGCTTGTTATATCTATATCGATTGAGAAGGGAAAAGGGAATACAATTTCTGTTAAAGCTGCTTCCCTTTGTTCTAGTCGATCTTTCAAGCTGCATAAATATCTTTTTACCATGAAGCGCAGATCATAAGTTAATTCTACTTACTTTTATGTGACCCATTTGCTCCCATAATTTTAGTACCATTTTGGTAAATAATCTGGTGATAAGTGATAACTAATTTGTTTACTAAAATAGATATTTGTAGACATTTTTTGAATAGTGACTCCAGGAATCTAGAATAGGTTGCAACTTTAGCATAATTTTGTATTTGAATATGGATGTTGACTCTGTTTCACTTATGTGTGTCCAGTAATTTTATGCAATTTATTTGGTTTTTGTATCCATCTAGAGCAATTGTAGGTTTTACTGGAATTATTTAGTTGCTATTAAGGCCCCAGTAGTTATGTGAAGGTTACAGTTAACAAGTGGAATATGCAAAATTGGGTTGATCGGCTTTCCACGTAAGTCAATATGTGTATGATTAACAAGAATCATTATAGGAATTATGTTATCACCAATGGTTTGTAATACTGTAGGGGTTCTGCTTGCGTGCTACATGCCCTTGGAATGATTCATTTGCAGACCCTCGGTTAGTCTACAATTACTTAGGTGCTTATGGTATATGTTGCAGATCCTTATAGGTCAAAGAAGTTGCTCTAGTAGAGGCTAATAGATGCAACACTGTCCTTTGCTTTTGTACGTTATTCATTGTAACTTCTGTAGAATGATGTTATTGGAGATGTATTTGCTGACACTCAAAATCATCTTACATTCTTTTAGACAAAAATGTTGTTCGATTTTGATTTCTAGTGAATAGTAAGACCTGGTTTCTTTATTTTTGTTTGTGCTATATATGCTTATCATATATCATTGCAAGTCTTCTCTAAATGCTGTTTTATAGCTCATTATTATGTGATCTTGATTGTGTTTAAAGATGGGAACCTTCTCTAATCCAGATGCAAGAGGACCGGATTATGGTAACATGTCATTGACAGACTTTGACATATAATGGTAATATAATATTCCCCTGTGGCTTCTTCATTAACATATAATCTGTAAACCTTGAATTGTTCCCAACCATTTGTAAAATGCAGTTTAGAGATTACCTGGATGTTGAAATTTAGAAGATCGGATCTTCTTGTGCTTAGCATCTCCCCTGCTTGTTGTCCCTCGCTGAATTTTAATTTTTTACTGCTACATTTCCTTGAAACAATTGCCATCTTATTGTTGGCCATGTTTTTAATTCTTGATAATGCACTCAAAATATGATAGTGTTGACTCTTGAAAACACTTCTAAATTGTGTATCTGATGCTTACTTTTCTCATTTATTTTCTTCTTTTTCTTATGTTGCTAAATTACTATTATGACAGAATGAGATTTTATTGTCTCTCACATAGGTAATTCTTTTTAAATTAATTATTGGCTTTTCAGGTATCTTTGCTTTCACATGCTGTAATAAAAAAGACTTCTTTTCAGATTTTCACAGAGTATGGTAGCAATAGGCTTGCACATATGCTAGACATTGTTTTTATTTAAAATTGAAGACCTGTTTCCATTCAAAATATAACTAAGCAGGATCCTTCAAAAGTCAAACCTTTTCAGAATGCTAAAAAAATACCAAAGTGTCCTTTAAATTTCTGAACCCAATATAAGCATTTTTACTCTCTGTATCAGTATCTATAGTAACAGCAACACAACAATACATATAAATTAGCTGCAAAGATGCAATACATATTATGTGGATTCTGCTTGGTTGAGTTTCTCAAAAGTAAGTACAGTACTTAGAAAATGGCTACTAAAAGGTGATAATATGACACTAGTTGCATGAACATACTGTCAGTGTTTATTGTTTACTGTTATGTATACAGTATTTTTGATTAAGTTGCTCGATTAACAATGCAGGATCCGACCCTTTATCAGCGTTTGGTATCATTCCAAGTTTCAGGAATAAATTATTTGTTTTCACTTTGAAACTTTCTTTCTTATTTGTTACTTATATTACTTGGTTTATGTATACTAGATTTTGTAAATATGTTTTCTTTTCTCTTTGAAAGGCCTTCGTAGAAGTGACAACTATTATAGTTAGGATACCATATATATGGTATTATAAATCCTGATTTTACATAGTATTATACTGAAGATTTTTTTGTTATGCACTTCAATTGTTCAGGTTTATATTTTTTCTTGCTGACGTCAATGGTGGATTGCTGGATCGCTGGACTTTCCAATTGTTGATGTAGCTTAATCAAGGGATTGATTAATATTTGTTTTTTTAACTTGTGCATGTAAAAGTAGATTTTCATGATTACAATTTTTAGTTTTATTTACAAAATAATGTACTTTTCTTGAAAGTGTACGAAATATATTTCTTGTGAGTTTCAATGCCATTTAAATTAGATTTTTGTCCAGGTTTGTATTATAGTTTTGTTTTTAATTTTGTTGGTTAATATGCGTTTGAGTTGAGGGTATGGTTTCTTCGTAAAATTGTCTACAAGTTTAGGTGTTTATAAAGCAAACAAAAAAGAATATTAAAAAAAAGAGAATATGTGTCGGTTGTTGAAATACGCGACGCATAATATTGACCATTTGTGTCGGTTGTTTAAATACACGACAAAAATAATATTAACAATTTGTGTTGGTTGTTGAAATACCCGTCGCAAATAATACTAGTTATATGCGTCGGTTGGGATACATATGACGCAACAAAAAACCCAATATGCATCGGTCAATATATTTTTTCCGTCGCTTTTTTTAGCTGACGCGGAAGAAAAATAAGTATTGTCCTTTTGACCAACGCAAAAGACCCATACTTTTTGCGTCCCTACATGTACATAGTCAAAAGACCGACGCAAAAAGCCTATTTTGATAAAATTCTTTTGCAGATAAATAATTTAGAATTCGGTTAATGGCCTCGAGTTCATAAGGTGAATAGTGTTTAGGATATTGAAATGAGGAACACAAGATTTTTCCAAGAGATATATATTCGATATATAAATCTTGAAGAGTTTGCTACACACCGGTAAGAATAACTGGCTACAATTCAAGAACAATAAAGTTCTTGCTTCTACAAAAATATACAAAGCCAAATCTTATACAATATTTGTATCTATAATTTTGTCTAAAGATTTAACTACTGAGAGTAATTTGTAATGGCCCTTATAATATTACAAGGTTTATCCGGTCATTAACAAAACATTCTGGTAAGGAGTAACGGATATAGCTTTGATTTCTTTTGACCCCTCTGTATATTATTTGCTGTGTTCTTCTCCGGCAATATGGATTGGAAGAGACGAACTAGAACTCTCTGTCTGTATATCACATACACTTCTTCGTTCTGCTGCTTTGGGTAGTCTTTATACACAAATTAAAATACATGGCTCAATTATAGTCAAGTAAAATAACTTGTGCAATTTCAATGAAATAAGATGAGTATGCAAGTAGCTCCCTATACATTGCTTGACTTGTGTAGGAACAACTTGTACTTAGAATTAAATCTAAGTTGCACCTGAACCTTAAGTTGTGCTCACACATTTTTTACCTTGTATAGGAATAAATTGTACTTAGAATTAAATCTAAGTTGCGCATGAACCTTAAGTTACGCCTCACACATTGTTTACCTTGTATAGGAACAACTTGTGCCTCTTGTACTTAGAATTAAATCTAAGTTGCGCCTGAACCTTAAATTGCGCCTCACACATGGATTCCCTTGTATATGAGCAACTTGTGCCTCTTGTACTTAGAATTAAATCTAAGTGGCGCCTATACATGGTGTTAACTTGTATAGGAGCAACTTAACTTTAAGTGGCACCCCATACATGGTGTTACCTTGTATAGGAGCAACTTAACTATAAGTGGCGCCTATACATGGTAAATGTATAGTTGCCTTAGAATTTTTGTTGATTTGAACTAAACGGCGCCTCAAGAGGGAACACCTTGTGTTTTTGACTTAGAAACTTTTCTGATCTTTAGTACAACTCAATTTTCTTTAATTTCTCTTCCACTCTTCTCTTCAATCAACTATTTTCTTCTGAATGAATAAGATGATTTTTTTCTTGATGTGTTGACGCTTAGTGCACTGGTTTGGTTCACAAACAACTAACACTGAATCAAATCCTCTTTATAATTCTAGTTAACATTACCTCAGCTATTTCATTGTTTCGAACACTGACTGTTAATAAACATGTACTTTCACTGGAATCTTTCTGGTACTTAGACAATATCTTCATTGCTACTACAATCTTGAATACTTCATTTTTAGTTTTTCACTGACGCTTGAACATATAAATGAACATCTTTTAGTGAGTATAACTTCAAGACTGCAGCTGTCTTCTTTAACCTTTGTCTTTACCCTGTCTTCAATTCTTCCAAATTCCTATGTTTCGAACACTGTCTATCTTCAATCAATGCTAATACACTGAAATCTTCAAAAGTCTTTAAACATTATTCTTCACCGAGGCATGAACATATTAATGAACTTCTTTCAGTAACCTGTAGTAGACTTCAGAACTTCTTCTAATGTCTTGATTCACTGTATTTGCTTTGTCTTCATCTCTTCTTGATTTTTGTGTAGGCGTAGTATTATTTTACTTGTCATGTTCTAGTGTTGAGTTATCACGATTACTATTCATAGAGTTTTGTAATCTCACCAACAAGTTTTTATCTAGACATCTGATATAATATAATGGTGATTTATATAATTAATAATTTTATGTTATTAATTTTTATTATTTTATGTTTTATGTATATATATAAATATATATTATGTCAGTTATATAAACCATTATTGAAAATTTAAATAGGATAAGAGGAGTGTTTTTAGTTGGTGTAAAATCATTTTAGAAAATCAAAAGATTTTATATTTTACTATTCTGAATTATGTATATGAGATAAAGTTATAGAAATCGTCCTATTTTTAAAAAATCGCCGATTAATCCTTATAAAATATTTAACCGATATGATTTATAAAATCTGATTTATATTTATTAAATATTTTTAAATAATATGTTCTATAGTAAATTAGATAAATATATTAAATTTTATTATAATAATATAATAAATCCGATTATTACTCCGATTAGCCCATTAATTCCAAATCTGTACCTTAACCCATAAGTTCCGATTCCCGATTTTTACAACCATGATATGAGATTATTGATTTGATAAATTTTTAATATTAAATTAAAAATAAGAGTACTTTTATTTTTATGAAACAAAAGATTAATAATAATTTCAAAATTATTTTGTTGACTAAATTGATCCATTATAACTTTAATATATAGAAACAGAATATAGCAAGATTCCTATCCATATCAAGGCAACCAAAGCTTGAAAAGAAAATTAATGCACTATAACAAATTTAGGAGGAAAGATCGAACCATTCATATTTTGTGAGGGGGATGTTTAAATTGTAGCCAAAAGTTATAGTGAAAGCATGGGCCATGTTTGAACACTTGAAAATATGTATAGCTTACGCGGTTCAGTATGACTCCTTAAGACTCTGCGCACGAGCTCATCACTTCGTTATGGGTTATGGGTCCTTTACAGGGACATGTGGTCCATTCAATATTTCTTATTATCTATCAGAAACAAGCAAATCTAATATTTACAGATTTTTTTAAAAAAAATCTAATACGGGGCTTGTTTTATAATTACCATCATTTTTTTATAAAAAAAATTGACATATCTTTTATCGTTAAAAAATCATACGAATACTGAAAAGTTAACGGAATTTGATTCTAGGATAGTAAAATTTTGATTATTTATTTTATTCCCAATCATTTATATAACTAAAACAAAAACACGTTCTTATTCTCAAGTTATATATTATTCTCTTACGGAATTAATTATTTACTAGCTTATAACCCATAGAAATCACGAGTGATATTAATAAATTATATATTAATTATTTTATGTAATATTTTATATAAATTAAAAAAATTGAATGATAATAAAATTGAGCTATGCCCATAATCTCACTTGAGCTACATTTGGGCTCATAACATATTTGAGATCTAATCCATAAATTAATAGGAGAATTATAGAGATTTCATTCTATTATAATGACTCATGAAGGCTGTTGAGAGAGTGCAGATGGTGAGTAATCACCCAAGGATGAGGAACCACCAAGGAAGAAAGGTCTATTAATGCAGGTTTCACTGTCCAAAAAGTTTTCACTATGTCATGGCTGTAACCTATTTTGTAGAGGTTCCAAGAGGCCAACGAACCTATGAATTCACCTGGGACGTCATAGTATGCTCTAGTTTCCAAAAAATAGGTTTCGGGCTCCATTGGACAGGTTCTAGAAGACAACTTCCGGGTAGCAGGTTCCGGCCAGAACAACAGAATTAGAGTTTAAGATGATTTTTTCCTCCTAAACTTTAGAAGCACGTCTTATCATTCCAGAGGCAGCCTTCTAAATTGATTTTACTTGATCAAATGATATAATTATTGAAGGGTTTCGGGTATGAAAACGCAGCGGAATTAACGTAAAAACAATAAAAAAAATCGAAACTCAATCGCAGGATCCATGTATAACGTTGGATGATTATGGTGAAGAAGTCTGTACCTTAACAAAGCTTTCGTATACTGTTTAATGGAGGTCCAGAAAGATGAATCACAGCAGTCCTTTGTTGCAAATATTTGCTCTCTAAAGAAGTCCACACGAACGCCCGATCATCCTACGATCACCGGAGTTGGTACTAGCCGAATTGTTTGCCTCTCTCTCTCTCTTTCTCTAGCCTCTCTTGATGTTGAGCAGCTAAGGTTTTTCTCTAAAACCAAATTTGATGATTAAACCCTAATATTATACATCATTATGTATATATAGGGGAGAGAGAGATTTTGGGCCTAACCCTAATCCACGTGGTTTCCAAAACCCATTATGACTTTGGGTTATTATTATTATTAAATCTGAATTCTAATATAATTAATCAAGTCTCACTTAATTATTTCAATAATTAAATTTGAATAATAATAATACTTATTAAATCCGAATTCTAATATAATTAATCAAGTCCCACTTAATTAATTTAATAATTAAATTTAAATAAATAATAATATATTTAAATTCGTAATTTAAATAAACCTCCGTTTTGACGTTCTTTGTGTGTGACCCTTTAGGTTATTATTACGTTGACAATAATTTTATTATCTAATAATAAAATTATAAACAATGAGCGGCATCTAGTAATACATCATTGCTACCCAAGTAACAATAATAATTGGTGATTCAATTAAACCTTTCGTGAATAATGTGCAATGTAATATAATCCCTTTAACATTATATTATAGATAAAACTCGAGGCATGTATAGTGTCATCCTCTTCAACGTTTAATCTTGGTTTCCTTGATCAATGAGTAGACTATTTAAACAAATCAATATTTGAGCATGGCCATGCATTTCATAGTCTCACTCAATCAAGAGGCCAATAATATCACTCATAGAATTAGAGGGTTAAATCCTATATCTATCATTCATATTCCCCATACGATTCATAGCATACCCAATGTCCACCTTTATCATTACCCGGTTAAAGGTAACTTTGAGTGTAATCAAAGTATATTAATTCTCGTATAGAAATATAATGATTTCAAGTCAGAGGATCATTACATCATTATCACTGTGAGATTTCTTATGACACTTATTAACATGTAGAATCTCACGGCGGGTCTTTCCAGTGTCATGTATTGATACATACACTTATGTTCTTGACTTTAGTATCACCATACCTATGACCAATGAGATGTGGTCATCTGTCAATAAACATATTAGCCTTATTGCATTATTACTTTCCTTAAATAATAATACTTGACTAGGGAATTTTAGGAATAAAATACTATTCATATAATCTCATTTTTAAGTCACATACTTAAAGATATATATTACGTATTAATATTCCAAGGACATTTATTATTCTTTCAATTTATGACACAGTAAATAAAGACATAATAAATATTAATTAAATAATCACATAAAATATAATCCTTAATTGTTTTCAATAAAACATTAAAAGTATTGTCTCTAGGACACCAATACTAACAATCTCCCACTTGTACTAGAGCCAATCTCTCATGTATCTAATACCCATGGAACTAGTATGACCTTCGTGCTTCTGCTGCGACAAAGCCTTAGTCAGTGGGTCTGCATTATTCTTATTAGTATGCACTTTACATATATATAAATCTCCTTGATCATTAATCTCATTAATTAGGTGATATCTCCTAAGTACATCCCTAAACAATGTCCTTGGCTGCATCATAAGCATCAATATACTTATGCTCTATTGTAGAATCAACAACTGTCTCTGCTGTGAACCATTCCAGCATACAATATCTCCATTTAGACAAAACACAAATCCAGACTGAGAAATCGAATCATCCTTGTCTGTCTAGAAACTAGCGTCGGTGTAACCTTTTACAACCAGCTTATCTTCTCCTCCATATACCAAGAATTAATCTTTAGTCCTCTTCAAGTACTTAAGAATATTCTTGACTGCTGTCCAGTGACCTTCACCTGGATTAGACCGGTATCTACTCTGACTTAGGCCGATCATTCTTCTTGATCTATCTCTATAGATCTTGATACCTAAAATATAGGTCGCTTCGCCTAAGTCTTTCATTGAAAAATTCTTACTCAACCAAGTCTTAACAGCCTGTAAAGAAGGAATGCCATTCCCTATTATTAATATATCATCAACATATAATTATAGGAATGTCATATTGCTCCCACTTACCTTCTTGTAAACACATGGTTCATCTTCATTTTGAATAAACCCAAACTCTTTGACAGTTTCATCAAAACGAATGTTCCATCTCCTTGAGGCTTGTTTCAATCCATAAATGGATCGATGCAGCTTACATACCTTTACAGTATTCTTTGGATCAACAAAACCTTCAGGCTGTGTCATATACACATCCATATCTTCTTCAAGGCTCCCATTTAAGAAAGCGGTTTTGACATCCATCTGTCAGATTTCATAATCATAGTAAGCAGCTATAGCAAGCAAAATCCTGATGGACTTGACCATAGCCACTGGTGAAAAAGTCTCATCATAGTCAATACCATGAATTTGCTTGAAACCTTTTGCCACCAATCGTGCCTTATAGGTCTGTACATTACCATCCATGCCGGTCTTCTTCTTGAAAACCCACTTGCACCCTATAGGTTTTATCCCTTTAGGTGGATCAACCAAAGTCCATACTTGATTAGTATACATGGATTCCATCTCAGATTTCATGGCATCCAGCCATCTCTTGGATTCTGGAGTGTTCATAGCATCTTAGTAAGTGAGAGGCTCATCTTCGTCGATAAGCATCACATCACCATCTTGAGTTAAGATAAATCCATAATATCTCTCAGGCTCATGGCGAATCCTACTAGACCTATGAATAACTTGTGTTTCTTTAGCAGTGTTGTGGTCTTGTACATCTTGCTCAAGTTCCTCCATTGGTTCAATGTTATCTTGTGTGCCTCGAACTTCATCGAGATCTATTATTCTCCCACTGTTTTTCTTCGAAAGCATTTCTCTTTCAAGAAAAAATGTAGTTCGAGCAACAAACACTTTGTTCTCGGAAGGATTATAGAATGAATAACCCTTTGTTTCAATTGGGTATCCCACAAAATTATATTTGTCTGATTTAGGTCCTAGCTTGTCAGAAGTTAAACGTTTCACAAACGCTTCACATCCCCATATTTTCATAAATGACATGCTATGACGTTTCTTAGTCCATATCTCATATGGAGTCTTCTGAACCATTTTAGTAGGAACTCGGTTAAGTGTATAAGCAGCCGTTTCCAGGGCGTAGCCCCAGAAACTAATTGGAAGATCTGCATGACTTATCATTGATCGTACCATGTCCAACAAAGTACGATTCCTCCTTTCAGAAACTCCATTCCATTGTGGTGTTCCGGGAGGAGTGAGTTGTGATACAATACCACACTCTTTTAATAAACTCTTAAATTCATGGCTTAAGTATTCACCTCCGCGATCAGATCGTAGAGTCTTAATACTTCCGCCAGTTTGTGAAAGGCATATGACTAGGCCTATTTGTAATAATTAGATGACAACTCAACTCTAGCTATTAAAGAGAAGTAAATAACAAACACCAAACAGGAATCAAGACGAAGACAGTCAACTAATCACAGAGAATCCAAGTATCAGAAGTATTTTATGGGATTGCTACTGAACACTGGAATAAGTTCATTTATATGTTCAAGCGTCAGTGAAAAATAATAAAGTAGTAGTACTTCTAAAGAATACAGAAGATATAGAAGATTTCAAGTGATTACTACAATAGATTCCAGAAGAAGATTGAAGACAGTGAAGCAGAAGAATGACAGAAGGCCTCAACTTAATGTATTAATAAATGGAGAATATTTATTAGTATGACACAAATGAACCAGACAGTACATTTGTGTGTCAACTAAAATAATATTTATTCTACATTTAAATCAAGAGGTTTCAAGATCAGAAGTCAAAGAAAAGACAAGAAGATTTCAAAGCTTACTGCAAATTAAACAGATCTCTATAATATTTTATTTCTACAAAAATATATAAGTTAATTATTTAATTTATTTAATTAAATTAATTCAAGTTGAATTTAATTTAATTTATAAATTATTTAAATTAACTTAAGTAGAATTAATTTGTTATAAAAGAAATGAATTATTATGACTTATATATATATATATATATTTCGAATGACTTATTAATAAGTCATACCGAATGACTTATAAATAAGTCATACCGAAAGTTTCATATATATATATATATATATAAATAAGTCATACCGAGCCTTAATAGAAAGTCATACCGAAGTTTAGATGAAAAGGTCATGTTGGAGCAAGTGGAAGAAAGTCATACCGAGTTTTTCTCTTTTAAAATAAGTCATTCTGATTTATTTTAAATAAGGAAAATTCGAATATGACTTACAAGAAGTCATACCGAGCTCTAAATAAGTCATACCGAACTTATTAAGTCATGCCCAGTCTTTTACTAAGTCATACAAGGCTTAATTTGAATAAATTAAGTCATATTGATAAAGGTCATTCTAAGCATTTTCTTTCTCTATAAATATGAGAAGAATGCTTCATTTGTAAGAGTTAGAAAAATCAGATCAAATTCAGAAATTTGTCTGTATTGTAATATTCACAGATTTCTGTGCAAGTTTGGAATATAATTGTTAAACTCGAACAATTCATGTCAAAATCGTTCTAAGCTTTTAAACAATTATATAAACTTTCTAATAATTAATTTTGTAATACTTTTCAAGTTAAAATTATATCTTCTACTTGAACAGTATTTCATTTCAATTAATATTTCGTGTGAATTTAAAATAATATTTTTAAATCCAATATTCCGCGATAATTATCAGATATTGTATTCAACCCCCCTTCTACAATATCAGGGACCAACAATTGGTATCAGAGCTGGTTGATATAGTTTCATATCAGATCCAAATCAAATTCCGTGAACTCATAAAGATCTCAAAAATTATTTTAAATTCGAAATAATTTTTTTTCTGAAAAATTATTTTTGATCAAAAATTGTTTTAAGTCAAAAATTAAAATATTTTTTTGAAACACTTAATTTTTAATCTTATTAAAGATGAGTACCCAAAAAGTGACGAGCATAAAAATTCCACAATTTGACAGAGAACACTACAACTTGTGGAAACACAAAATGCTACTGTTTATCGGGATTGCAAATCCCAAGTATGCATTAGTCATGGCCAAAGGTGTTGAGCCCCCTATATCAGTTATTCTCGAACATACGGTTGATGGGGTCGTAATTCCCCACAGACAGTTTCTGAAAAGTCCGACAGACTATACAGATGAGGAAGCAGAAGCTGTGTCCCTTGATAATAACTTGAAGCTTATTCTAATTGAATCCCTGGACTACGTAATGTACAATCAAGTAGTTAATTGCAAGAATACAAAACAGATCTGGAAAACAATTGAAATTATCAATGAGGGAACTGAAGAAGTAAAGGAGAATAGACTGGAAATTCTGACCTCCCAATATGAGCAGTATAGATCCAACCCTGGTGAGGGTATCTCTGAGGTATTTCAGAGACTAAACAAACTGATGAATGAGCTCAATTTGAACGGAAAGTTTTATCAGAACCAGGAGGTAAATAGGAAGTTTTTGCTGACCTTACCAGAGCATCTGGAACACAGGATTGCAGCTATCCGGGAATCTAGAGACATGAAGGAAGTAACCCTAGAAAGACTCTACGGAGTGTTAAAGACTTATGAGCTGGAGCAGATCCAAACCAGAGAAATGTATGGGAGAGGTAAGGTACTGAGTTCCTCCAAGGCATTAATAGTAGAAGCACCAGAGAAAGTAGAAACGAAGGCTGTTGCACCTTCTAACAGTTCAACAGAGTATGTGGTTCCAGAATTTGGACATACTTCTGACAAACAAGAAGATGGTGATTTCTACTCGCTGGAAGAACTAGATCAGCTGGAAGATGAATCTCTAGCTATGATTGCCAGGAAGTTTGGCAACATGAGATTCCGAAGAAACTCCTCATTCAGAGTGAAGCCTAATTTTGGAAGATTCCAAAAAGGAGGTTCTTCGACATCAGTATCAAAAAGCGGCTACAAGACCGGCTTAGTTGATAGAAGCAAGGTTCGTTGCTTCAACTGTAATGAGCTAGGCCACTTCGCAACTGAGTGCAAGAAGCCTAAGCAAGGGAAAAAGAGAGAGTCTTACGAAGAGCTCAAAGAGAAGTATGATGCTCTCGTGAAAAAGCATCAGGGAAAGTCCTATCTGGCAGAGGGCAGAAGCTGGGATGACTCAGATAATGATGATGGGGAAGAGATGGGAAATCTTGCTCTTATGGCTTCATCCGAGGAATCACTATCTTCCACCCGTCAAGGAGGAATTGAGGTAAATCCTTCATGCCCTAAAATGTTTGCATTGCTAGGTAAAGAACTAGATGGCGAAAGAGATAAGGTTAAGAAACTCAGACTCAAAGTCAAAGAGTTAGTTGATGAGACTGAAGTTTTTAAACAGTTAAAAAGAAATCATGACAAGTTGACTGTTAAGTTGACTGAAGACTTAGCTATTCAAGTCAGTAAAGTCAGTTATCATGTTGTAACAAAAGCTGATCTCAGAAACTAGATAGAAGAAGAAAAGAAGAAGTGTCTTGCATATAAGAATTCCTCATATATTATAAAGAACCTAGTTGACCAACAAGAAATAAGTCGTAAAGTTAGAATAGGCTTCGAGTACAATAAATCTGTAGGAAAGCCAAGCAACATAACCCCCTTTAGAAAAAGTGCTGTAGAAAGGGGTATCCCACATGTTGTTAAAGACACACCAAAACCTCTCTTCATAACACCGATAGCTGAACCTATCCTTGAGAGCTCTGTACTGATTGCATATGAAATGCAGTTGGAAGATCTTGAGGAAGAGAAGAAGAGAGAAGAACAGGTTAAGGACATAAAAGGAGTTAATGTCCAGAAAGAGAAGTGTGCACCGAAGACACCAGTGAAAGATGTGGGAACCTCTGATTCCCCCAGACCTGGTATAGGTGTAAAAGACTTAAAGAATAAAATGAACCGACCCAACACGTTTGTAAACAGTAGGAATAGTAACAATAAATTCCATTCTACTGAAAACTTTAAAGATGCTGATAAAATTAAAGTAGAATCTGTTAAGCCCCCTAATGTATTAAATAACATGCCTACTATTGATGCCTTCCATAAACCTTGTGGTATTATGAATTGTATGTTATGTGCTTTTAATGCTATGACTGCTTACTTTAAACGTATGATAGCTAAGAAAGATAACATGACACCTAGACAGCATATCAATAGTAAATTTGCTAAATCCAAGTCTGCGACTCCTTCACCTGAAAAGAAGGAATCATATATTCCTAAGTCTAAACAGAAAGTTGTTAAGACTGTTTTTAGGAAGGTAGGAACAATCAAGGAAGAAAATGATGTTATTCGAAAAGGATCTATTGTTAAAGCAGACAAAGGTCAATTCTTTAAGTATGTCGGGCCTAATCAATTTTGGGCTCCGAAGACGAATTAATCCGTTTGATATGTGCAGGGAGTTAAACAGGTAAACCGAGTTATATGGATCCTGGACAGTGGATCTTCAAGGCATATGACCGGAGATAGAGCCCTGCTATCAAACGTGGTTGAAAGAGCTGGCCCAATAGTCACCTTTGGAGATAACAACAAAGGAATGACTACGGGATATGGCAAGTTAAATATTGGAAATGTTATCATTGAAAACGTCTCTTTAGTGGAAGGACTTAAGCATAATCTACTCAGCGTCAGTCAATTTTGTGATAAAGGGTATAAGGTAAACTTTATCAAAGAGAAATGCTTGATAGCTCATTCTAAAGATGACAAACTAGCCTTGCGTGGAGTGCTTGATAGCTCATGTGAGAAATGTTGATAGCTCATTCAAAGGAAAGGAAACTTGTACGTAGCCGATCTCAACTCAGGAACTGAAGATGAAGCAAACTGTTTCTACTCAAAGGCTTCATCAGAAGAAAGCTGGCTATGGCACAAGAAACTCTCACATCTAAACTTTAACAATGAACTCTTTAGTCAAGAGAGACTTGGTGAGAGGACTGCCTCCAATGGAATTTACACAAGAAGGCTTGTGTGAGGCATGTCAGAAAGGGAAGTCAAAGAAAGCAAGTCACAGAGGCACAGACACTACAACCATCACTGAACCACTTCGACTCCTACACATGGATTTATTTGGTCCAGTAAATATTCTGTCTATGTCAAGGAAGAAATACGCCTTAGTGATTGTAGATGACTTCACAAAGTATACGTGGGTTTTATTCTTGAACTCTAAGGATGAAACTCCACACTTGGTAATTGATCATATAAAGCTGATTGAGTTAGATTCAAAGTTAACTGTTCGAGCAATCAGATCAGATAATGGTACAGAATTCAAGAATGAAGTTTTGATTGATTTCTGCTCAGACAAAGGGATAACAAAACAATACTCAGCTCCAAGAACTCCGCAACAGAATGGAGTTGTAGAAAGGAAGAATCGAACCTTGATTGAAGCTGCAAGAACTATGTTAAGTGATTCAGGGTTACCTATCTACTTTTGGGCTGAAGTAGTCAACACAGCATGTTATACCCAGAATCGAACTTTGATCAACAAAGATCATAGGAAAACTCCCTATGAATTAATGGCTGGCAAGAAACCTACTCTAAAGTACTTTCATGTATTTGGAGCTAAATGCTATGTGCTAAAAGATGGAGATGAACATCGTGGAAAGTTCGAGGCCAAGGCACATGAAGCTATTTTTGTCGGATATTCAAGAAGAGCATATAGGGTGTACATAATTGACCAGCACCAAGTAAAAGAAAGTGTCAATGTTACTTTTGATGACACTAAACTCCCAAGTATCCAAACTGAAGATTCTTCCGAGTCATTAAAATTTGACAATTATCCAGTCATGCATTCTGATGACGAAGAAAAACCTGAGGTTGCAACAGGAAATGATGATCTAGGTAATAGTGGTGAAAATAATGATAACACTGGAAATTCTACTAATACCAGTGGTGGTTCAACGAGTCATCCTGGCAGCAACTCAGGGGGAGATGAAGGATCAACTGGTAGAACATAACATCACAATGAATGTCGAGGCGAATCATCAAGATCTAACCTACCCAGGGAAAGGATATGGAGTAAAAATCATCCTTTTGAATTGATCATAGGTGATCCAGATGTTGGAGTTAGAACCAGAAGTGCAACTTCAAATGAATGCTTATTTTCAATTTTTCTATCTCAAGAAGAACCAAAGAAAATTGAAGATGCATTGATTGATCCAGATTGGGTTCTTGCAATGCAAGAAGAGCTCAATCAGTTCGAAAGATAAGAAGTCTGGACACTGGTACCAAGGCCTAAGGATAGATTTGTTATTGGCACAAAATGGGTATACAGGAACAAGTTAGACTGTGATGGCATTGTTACAAGGAACAAAGCCAGACTGGTTGCAAAGGGTTACTCTCAAGAAGAGGGAATTGATTATGACGAAACCTACGCACCAGTTGCAAGACTTGAAGCCATCAGAATATTTCTGGCATTCGCAGCACATTCCAAGTTTAAAGTCTATCAAATGGATGTGAATAGTGCATTTCTGAATGGAGAGCTAGAAGAAGAAGTATATGTGGAACAGCCCCCTGGCTTTGAAAATCCAGAGTTTGCTAATTTTGTGTATTTTCTATTCAAAGCTCTTTATGGGCTTAAGCAAGAACCGAGGACATGGTATGACACACTCTCTGTGTTTTTACTTGAAAATGATTTCACTAGAGGTGTCATAGATAAAACTCTCTTTTATAAATTGCATGAAAAAGATATGATATTTGTCCAAGTTTATGTTGATGATTATATTTGGTTCTACTAACGAAAACTTGTGCAAAAAATTTGCTAAGTTAATGCAGAGCAGGTATGAAATGAGCATGATGGGTGAGCTGTCTTTCTTCCTTGGACTGCAAGTAAAGCAAAAGGAGGATGAGATTTTTATTTACCAATCAAAGTATGTAAGAGATCTTCTAAGAAAATACAGTCTAGAAGATTCTTCACCGGCAAAAACCCCAATGCCAACAGCCACCAAGCTTGACAAAGATGAAACTGGTAAGAAAGTTGACATCACAAGCTACAGAGGTATGATAGGCTCATTGTTATATCTAACTGCTAGTAGACCCGATATAATGTTCGCAACTTGCTTATGTGCAAGGTTTCAATCTGACCCTAGAGAATCTCATCTAATAGCCGTTAAACGAATTTTTAGATATCTAAAGGGTACACCAAATCTTGGAATTTGGTACCCTAAAGATACAGGTTTTGAACTAATAGGCTAAACAGATTCAGATTATGCAGGGTGCAGGATGGACAGGAAAAGTACTTCTGGAAGCTTCAGTTTCTAGGAAGACGATTGATCTCCTGGTACAGCAAGAAACATCACTCAGTGTCCACCTCGATAGCCGAAGCAGAATACATTGCGGCAGGTAGCTGTTGTGCACAGATCTTGTGGATAAGGAATCAACTAAATGACTATGGACTTGCGTTGAACAAAATTCCAATTTTCTGCGACAACACAAGTGCCATAGCTATTTCCAACAATCCTGTACAACATTCGCGAACCAAGCACATTGACATAAGGTATCATTTTATCAGAGAGCATGTCATGAATGGAACTGTGGTGCTACATTTTGTACCCACAGAAGATCAATTAGCCGACATCTTCACGAAACCACTTGATGAATCCACTTTCTCAAAGCTGGTTAGTGAATTAGGGATGTTAAACAATGGCTAAATTTTTTGTTGCTAGGAATTAATTTAAGCTCATAAATATTAAATGTTAATATTTAAAGAGTTTATGAGGCTTGAATTAATAAAATCCTAGGGCTTATGAATTTTTGGAAAATTATCTTAAGATTAAATCAATATTCTTAAAAGATAATTATTTCAATTAAAGCATAAGTACTTTTGTTTAATTTAAGCATTTATAAGCATTTATGTAAATTAATGTATATTTCTCTAATTATTACTGTACATTAAAATAAATGAGTATGTTATTAATTATTCAATTAATTTGCTTATTAGATTAATTCAAAAATGAGTTAATTTAATTCTTAAATTAATTAAAAAAATTAATAATGTAAATATTTATTTTATGTCGTTAATAATTTATTAGTATGTAAATTACTATTATGTTTCTTAAAATAGTTTCTTAATATTATTGGTATAGTATGACTTTATTAAAAAATCTCGGCATGACTTATTGAATAAAAGTCGGCATGACTTTTTATGTTTATTAAAAAGTCATACCGAGATATTCAAGTGCTTTGTTTTAATTAAGTCATACCGAGCATATTAGTTTATTTCCTTTAAATAAGTCATACTCAGCTATATATACATATACACACTGCTACACATATAAGCACGAACAACCTTTTATTTTTTGACAAAAATCGTTCGATTATCACCCATTTCAACTGATTCCAGTTGCTATTTCGTGATTACAAGTATCTTTACTTGCTAGTGTGTTAAAATCGAGTATATCTAAAGAAACTCTGCCCGATTTTCATTAAAAATCAGTGAATTGTTCGTGTTCTTGATATTAATCGAAGCTTTCGATTTTATGTGTGACTAAAGACTGATTGTGTAGTGATTTGCTGCTTAAAGTTGATTTAGGTATTATTAGAAATTAGGGTTTTCAATTTCCAAGTGTAATTTTTCGTATTTTGACTTGTAATTGTTATTTTTTTTCGTACTTTTTAATTTGTTTAAATTGTAACTGTTTAAAGGAAAATGGCTAGTTTTTGCGAATTAGTAAAAACAAATTTTGTAGGATTTTTTAATCCAGTGAATTGTTCAGTTGAGAGGTTTCGACCATGGATTTTATTTATGAATGAACATTCACTAGTCAGAACTGCAATCACACTAGACGCCCATTACAAGTGTTAGCACTTAGGGCTCTATACTCCACTGCTAGGAACAGGAGCACTGCAAATAGAGTTCCATTCTCATTCACCATTGGAGAACGTGAATATATGGTGACTGAAGAAGATGTGAACAGGATCTTGGGCTTTCCAACAGACAATTTTGTGGATCCACCCACTGTACCAGAAATTCTAAAATTTTTCTACACTATTCTATATCAAGGTGAGATCAATTTAGTAAGACTGTGTTGGTAAACGAGTGGGACTACTTCTTTCACACTCTAGCACAAGTGTTTGCACCCACAACTAAGAGCAACTTCAACAACATTTCCTCACTACTTCAAATTATTGGGTATTCTGTGGCCCACAACCGGAGGATAAATTTTGGTAAGCTGATTCTCAAAGAGATAATCAAGAAAATGGGGAAGCCAGAAAGCAGGGAACAGAACGTACAAGTCTTCTATCTGAGGTTCCTGATGCTGTTCATGAATGACTTGTTGATGGATGAAGACAAAGCTTTATTTCAAAATAGTCCTGTAGAAGATTCTCCAACTTCTCAGAACAACTTCTTTGCAAGGCTCCAAAACAACCCCAAGTTTCAAGATGTGCCAGTGGTAAGGACAGATTATATGGCTGGAATACTAGATCTTATTGCTAATCCTGTGCAGGATCAAGAACAAGAACAAGTGCCAATGCAAGCAGATCATCCTGTTCAACTTCTACTTGAAGCTGCTCAGCATGTTGAACAAGAGGCACTGGATCAACAAGTAATGTCTCAATCACTGACTTCTAGTTTCCTACTTATAAATATATCTACTGCACTTCTAGATTTATCTGTGGCGGACTATAATTGTGGTCTTACACTTCAGGACGTCGGCTATGAACCTGACAACACACAGGTTCAAACCCAAGCTGTCATAGAACCTCAAACAGTTTCTCCTTCTCCAACTTCTTTAATTCACCTCAGAAAAAGGAAGAAACCTGTTAGGAAAGTGAGAGGTAGAAGTGATTCAGGAAGTGAACCAGCAGCTCTGTCTCCACCTTCTAAAAGATTGAGATATGAACCTGAGACAACTGCAGACCCGGTCCTATCCTTTCAATGGGATATGGATTTTGAAACAGCTATCCAAGAGTCTCTAGATACACTCGATCAAACGGGTGATTCTATTCGCCGTACAGCCACGACATCCGCTTCAGATTCAGATTCTCGCACACTGCTAGCTCTCATACTAGCAGGTCCTCCACTTGAAGAAACTCAAACACAAGAGAGCACAATGATTATTGAACAAAATGTTTTTGAAGAAAACTCGTCAGTTGCCACATTTATAGTGGATCAAGACATTTTGGATGCAGTGCGGCATCAGTTACCCTTAGAGGTACTAAGGGGCACCACAGATTCTCAAGAGCCATTCAATACATTATCTAAGGTGGTGACCCCCCTGGATTTCTTACATCCAATTCTCATTAGAGAAGGTCTCGAATCCATTGGTGGATTTGAGAGGCAACCACTCCATAGAGGGAGATGAGACTCCATTCACGGAGTAGCTACGTTAGTAGCGGAGCCAAGGCAAGTTAATCTTGTTGAGGACGCGCCTTCACAGGCATCAGAAGAGCATTTCGACTCTTCAAAAGCTATTGTTGTATTTACAGGTACAGCATCTGGATCTGGAAAGGAGCTAAACACGAGTGATGTGAGGCAAACACAGAGTGAAACACCTGCACAGAGTGATATTGAGATAAACAGGAGTGCAAGTGAAATGAGTGCACACACACACAGTGAACTATTATCCAAAATGGAAGCTCTCCAGAATGAAATGCAAATTGTTCAAGCTGAATTATTAAAAGTTAAAGCACAAGCAGAAGAAAATTCTACATCTGCCTCTGTAACACAGCAGCTGTCAATAGTGCGAAAAGATGTTGATGATGTCAAATCCTCCATTCTACTAAAAACTCAAGACATCCAGAGTGTACAGAATCTTATTGCTGAAGACATGAAAGAAGTCAGCAAATTACATGAAAAGATTGATGAAGTTGAGAAAAACCTGACCTTAACAATCATTGAAAATGAAAAGATCTCTACTCAAAGATTCGGCAAACTGGATGATGGAATGACACATTTGAATGAAGGAATGAAGCAAATCTATCTGACTATGCAGAAAATGTTGACATCTTTTGAAGCCTCAAAAACTCAAGAGGATCCCTTAACTAAGGGGGCGAAATCAAAGAAGAAAGTAGCTGAAGATGAAGGGGCTACTACGCAAGACAAAGGGAAAGCTAAGCTGTATTCTGAAGAACAGTTTCAATCATTTAATCCAGAACCAGAAGAACAGTATTATGCTCAAGAGCAATTCATTGATGACAGTGCTCATGATGAATCAAACATTCCTGACTACTGCAGAGCTGAGGAAGAAACTGTATTTGATGAAGAATTTTTTTTTCAAAAAGAAAAAGAAGTTGATCCAGCCTATGAAGAGGCAATAAAGAAACTTAAAGAAGACATCAAGGCAAGCCAAGCAAAGACTGAAAATCTGAAAGCTCTAGTCATGGAAAGATCTCAGGCAGAAAGAGAAGAGAGCCAACAAAAGCAAAATTTGTGGGCTATAGCTGTCAGAAAGAAGAAAGAAGATGTGCGCTTAAAAATAGGGAAGAAATGGGATACTGCCAGAGAGATCATGGACAAACTTCAGAAAGGTCCATTTGAAGATTACAAGTTACAGTTCTTAATTAATCGTCTGCAAGATTCAAATGACTGTCTGGATAACTTCATAAAAGCAATCAAAGAAGAAGTTGACTACATCATTGTGATTGTGGATAACATTCTAGATGACTAGCAGATTCTGTTATACATACACAAGAATGGCACATTCAGAGTCTCTATGGAATTCTTTCGTCAAAGATCTCTATCTGTAATATGGACGTTGATGAATAAAGTCAAAAGAAGTTCAGAAGAAAATGAACTTTTAAGGAACACACTTCGAGAGATAGCAAGAGCTGTTAGTCCACAAATCTTAAACGACCCTCATGAGGTGTTATAGGTCTGTACATTACCATCCATGTCGGTCTTCTTCTTGAAAACCCACTTGCACCCTCTAGGTTTTACCCCTTCAGGTGGATCAACCAAAGTCCATACTTGATTAGTATACATGGATTCCATCTCAGATTTCATGGCATCCAGCCATCTCTTGGATTCTGGAGTGTTCATAGCGTCTTGATAGGTGAGAGGCTCATCTTCGTCGATAAGCATCACATCACCATCTTGAGTTAAGAGAAATCCATAATATCTCTCAGGCTCATGGTGAATCCTACTAGACCTACGAACAACCTGTGTTTCCTGAGCAGTATTGTTTTCTTGTACATTCTGCTCAGGTTCCTCCATTGGTTCATTGTTATCTTGTGGGTCTCGAATTTCATCGAGTTCTATTATCCTCCCACTATCTTTCTTAGACAACATTTCTCTTTCAAGGAAAACTGCAGTTCGAGTAACAAACACTTTGTTCTCGGAAGGATTATAGAATGAATAACCCTTTGTTTCAATTGGGTATCCCATAAAATTACATTTGTCTGATTTAGGTCCTAGCTTGTCAGAAGTTAAACGTTTCACAAACGGTTCACATCCCCATATTTTCATAAATGACATGCTATGACGTTTCTCAGTCCATATCTCATATGGAGTCTTCTGAACCATTTTAGTAGGAATTCGGTTAAGTGTATAAGCAGCCGTTTCCAGGGCGTAGCCCCAGAAACTAATTGGAAGATCTGCATGACTCATCATCGATCGTACCATGTCCAATAAAGTACGATTCCTCCTTTCAGAAACTCCATTCCATTGTGGTGTTCCGGGAGGAGTGAGTTGTGATACAATACCACACTCTTTTAATAAACTCTTAAATTCATGGCTTAAGTATTCACCTCCACGATCAGATCGTAGAGTCTTAATACTTCCGCCAATTTGCTTTTCTACTTCAGCTTTGTATTCTTTGAACTTTTTAAAAGAATCGGATTTGTTCTTCATAAGATACACATATCCATATCTACTGAAATCATCAGTAAACGTGATAAAGTAATAAAATCTACCTCTTGCCATAGTACTCATAGGACCACATACATCACTATGTATTAGTTCTAATCGTTCAGTGGCCCTTTCACCTTGTTTAGTAAAAGGAGCTTTAGCCATTTTTCCAATGAGACAGGGTTCACATGCTTCGTATGATTCAAAATCAAACTTATCCAAGTATCCATCTTTATGTAACTTGGAAATGCGCTTCTCATTTATATGGCCTAAACGACAGTGCCAAAGGTATGTTTGATTTGAGTCATTAGTCTTAAGACGTTTGTTATTCATATTATAGATAGGAGTGTCTTGATCAAGAACATATAAACCGTTAAACAAACGTGCAACCCCATAGGTAACATTATTCAAAGAAAAGGAACAACTATTGTTCTGTATTAAAAATGCAAAACCTTTCTTGTCCAAACAAGAAACCGAAATAATGTTTCTGCAAATTACCGGGATGTAAAAACAGTTCTCAAGTTCTAAAATAAGCCCAGTGGGCAACGTTAAATAATAAGTCCCTACAGCTAAAGCAGCAACCTTTGCTCCATTTCCAATTCATAGGTCGACCTCTCCTTTTGCCAAAGTCCTACTCCTTTACAGCTCCTGCACATTTATACAAATGTGAGAACCATATCCAGTATCCAATACCCATGATGTAGAAGTAGACAAATTGACTTCTATAACATAAATACCTGAATCAGAAGCTTGACCAGCCTTCTTGTAAAGCAAAATGTAACGTTAAAGTAACATGTAACCGAGGTAACTAACTTAACACAACAAGTCGGTAACTTATATTAAAATGAAGCACGGAATCGACTACGAATCATTTATAAGTTGAATATAAAAGACGAAATTATTAGAGGAAGCTTTGAAGACATTGAAGATCACTGAAAGAAGTTCATTAACATGTTCAAGCCTCAGTGAAGAATAAAGTTGAAGTGGTTCAAAGGTTCTGAAGATGAAGAAGGTTTTACTACAGAGAAAACAGAAGATTCCAGTGAGGTTTAGAAGCACTTCTAATCAACAAGAAACAAAGTCAATTGTCTTGTAAAGAAGATGTGAAGATCAAGATCGTGTTAGTCGTTTGTGAACCAGACCAGTTGCACCAATCGTCAGCACAAAAGAGATTAAGAATTGCATCTATGATTCAGAAGAATTGGCCAGATACTGAAATGAGTAACAAGTGAAGTGTTATATGATGAAGCTCAGAATAAATCAAGTTCGAATAATCAAGGAAATATTTATTAGACTTGGTTGCAGTAGAAGAAAATATATTAAGGGCTTATCATATTCGAAATTGGCTAAGGAAAGAAGACTACAGAAGCTGTATCCAGAAGTCAACCTAGTCAAGCTATTTCGTCTTATTCACGAATGGTTAATAAAGTTATTTTGTCTTATTCACATATGGTTAACAACCATCGGGTGAAATGAAAGAAATGGTGAATATTCAAATGGCTTATTTTGTCCTATTAGCCGATAGTTATTAACTATCGGAAAAGGAAACAAAAGCAAAGACCCCACTTCCCGATGATTACTAAAGCTTGGAATAATTGAGTTTATTTCAATAATTGTTTTAATCCTCCGATACTTATTCTACAGACTCATCGAGGGTTAAACAATTACTCAGTAAATTGTTCCCGATACTTAAGGAAAAACAGAAGTGAAGAAGCAACTAGTTTACTTGGTCCTAAAAGAGCCACGTATCTTTAGTTGAAAAAGTCTACACAAAAAGGAAGCAAGCATCGTCTTTGTTATTCATTCATTCAGTTTACAGATAGAGAAATACAGAGAGCATTGAAGAGAGAAACACAGAGAGCATTCAAGAGAAGTAAACACAGAAGCCATTAAGTTTGTAATCAGCTGTTGTTACTTTGATTGTTCTTATTAAAGCTTGTAACTATAACTGTAACTGTACTAGTGGATCATTGTAACTAATCTACGGATTAGATTTGTGGAGCACCTCAGGGTTTATATAAATCAAAAGATATATTCCCCGAACTGTTGTTGTGTTATTGCTCACCACCTGTTTGATTATATAACTGTTCGAACTGTATTAAGTCCTAAAAGAACCATTCCGCGAATTAAGTTAAAATTGGACAATATCGTATTCAACCCCCCCTTCTACGATATTTGGGACTAACAATTGGTATCAGAGCTTACTGATTGAGTTTACAAATCAGGATCTATTGTTCGGACTTCAGTATTAAGCTTCTAAAATTTTTCACGAATTTTTTTAATTTTCAAAATATTTCACTCATAATTTTTTTGAACTTTAAATAATTTTGAAAAGTTCAATATCATGAGTTCTCAGAAAATAGGAAGTATTAAGGTTCCTCAGTTTGATAGAGCGAATTATAATCTCTGGAAAAAGAAGATGACCCTGTTTATTAAGACTGCAAATCTGTTGTACATGGGTATCTTAGAGAACGGACCGTTTGTACCAATGAAGATGATTCCTGAATCTACAGTGGACGGAGTAAGAGTTCCTCAAAGGTCTACTCCAAAGGATTCTACAGAGTTCACTGATACAGAGAAAGAAATTGTTGCATTGGACATAGGCCTTCAGTTGATTATTGTTGACTCAATGGATGAAGACATGTGCCATCAAATTCTAAATTATATATCTGGAAAGCACATGTGGGAAACCATCGAACTGATTATGGAAGGAACAGAAGAAGTAAAAGAGAACCGGTTGGATATACTTACATCAAGATATGAAGGGTTCAAATCTACTCCTGGAGAAACAATCACTCAAGTCTTTGAGCGATATAATAAATTATTAAATGAGTTGAGTATCCAGGGGAAGAACTATCCATTAAGGGAAACGAACAGGAAGTTTATGTTGACTCTTCCACATCATGTTGAGCATAAAGTTTCTTCAATTAGAGAAAGGGACAACTTCAATGTCATGCCCCTTTAAAAGCTATATGGAAAATTGAAGACTTATGAAATGGAACAAAAACAGAGGTTGATTATCTATGGTTCCGGCTCAGTGGATAGTAAGAGTGCAGCATTAATGAAGACCACAACTCTTGTGGCAGATGAAGTGAAAACTTCTGAAGCAAAGGTTGTTGAAACCAAGATTGGTGGAGAATTGATCATTGAAGCTGAAATGGTTACAGAATCACAAGCTGAAGAGGAAGATGATTTTTATACATTGGAAGAGCTTGATGAGATGGAAGACAAATCTATGGCGTACTTGGCAGGGCATTTCATGCATATAAGATTCAGAAGGAATCCCAAGTACAAGAAAAGTTTTGGTAGCAGATTTCAGAAGACAGGATCATTTTCGGGATCCAACTCAAGAGGTGGTTACAAGTCAAATATGGTAGACCGTAGTAAATTCTGGTGCTACAACTGCAATGAACTAGGGCATTTCGCCACTGAATGTAAGAAACCGAGACAAGCAAAAGACAAGAAGGTTTATGAGAAGAAGAGTTCCTACGAGAAGAAAAGCTATGATGAGTTGAAAAGGGAGAATGAGAAGTTGAAACAGAGATTGGATGCTTTGGTTGCAAAACAACAAGGCAAGGCTTACATTGTTGAAGGTAGAAGCTGGGATGACACAGATTCTGAAGAAGAAGAATATGGAAATCTTGCATTAATGGCAGACACTTCAGAAGAATCCCCATCATCAGCACAGGTACCTATTCTCACCACTGTAGATATGTCTCTATCTGAATATAAAAATACTGTTAATGACTTGAGTATAGAGATGTTTAACATTCATACAAGCATGCTAGCTTCTGAAGCAGAAAATGCTAGACTAGTTGCGAAGATTAAAAAGCTAGAATCTGAAAAGGAACAACTAGAGCTTGTAGGAATCACAGTTAATAACCTTAAGGAAAGAAATGAATATTTGGAGAATAAGGTTATCTGTAATGCAGAGGTTGAGACAACACTTATGGCTAAGATTTCTGAGCTAGAGTTAAAATTGGAAGCTTTTAAGAACTCAGCTAATATTGCTAAAGACATAATGGATAAGCAGAGCTTAGATAATAAGACATGTATAGGCTTTGACTACGATGAACATAAAAAGAAAAACAAGAAGGATAAAAGGAATGTAATTTTTAATGCTTCTAGTACTGTTTTATTAGAAAATGAAAATGTTTCTTTTGTCATTAAGAAGAGTAGTAATCCTATCTTTAAGCTCCCACTCTCAGAACCCCTAGACGAAGATACTATCGTATGGAAACAAGAAATGTTTGTTGAGGATAAGTTAAAAGAGAAAGAAGTTGAGGAAAATAATGTAGAAGAAGTTACACCTAATGAGCCAGTTAAAACTGAATCTGCTAAAACTGAATTAGGTGGTAACAAGAACAAGTCAAAGAGTAATAGGAATGGGAAAGTAGGTGTTAAAATTGCTAATTCTGCTACACCTGCACCCACTGCACCTAGGAAATTGTGTACTAATTGCAATTCTGCTGGACACCTTAGTCATGCATGTAATAAGGTTAAAGTAGAATCTAATATTCCTGTTGTGCAGAACATGTTTAGCATGAATAGTTCTCATTGGCCTTGTGGTATTATTGGATGTATGCCATGTGCTTTTAATATTATGAATGCTTATTTCAATTTGATGAATGCATCTACTTCTAGTAATTGCATAGGCATAGAAAGAAGCATGAATAAGAAAAAGGTAAGGGCAAAGACTGCTAGTCCTCCTAAAGTTAGGAAGGAGACTCAATCTCCTAAGCCAACAGACAAATCTGTCAAGGCAAAGGAACATGATTCGAGTTCAGTCAAAGTAGAACTTAAAGATGTGAAAACTGAACCTATTACACCATCTGCAAGAACCTCTAAATTTCTTGGACCCAAACAAGTTTGGGTTCCAAAGAAACCTTAATCACTTTGTGGTTGCAGGGCATAAATACTAATGAAAAAGTCATGTGGATTCTGGATAGTGGATGTTCAAGGCACATGATAGGAGACAAGTCCCTGCTGACCAATGTGGTTGAGAAGACCGGCCCAGTTGTAACCTTTGAAGATGACAGCAAAGGATTTACTATGGGATATGGTAGTCTGGAAGTTGGAAATGTCATCATTGAAAATATCTCTCTTGTTGACGGTCTGAAGCACAACTTGCTGAGCGTCAGTCAATTTACAGATAAAGGATATAATGTGGACTTCAGGAAGGAAAAGTGTCTGATCACCAACAGGAAAGATGAAAAGCTTGCTCTTAAAGGAGTAAGAAAAGGAAATATGTTCGTAGCTGACTTAAACACTGCAAGCAGATGAGAAGCAAGTTGTTTCTACAGTAAAGCATCTTCTGAATTGAGTTGGTTATGGCACAGAAAACTATCTCACCTGAACTTTAAGGCAATGAATTCTTTAGTTAGAAGAGAATTGGTGAGAGGGTTACCACAGATGGAATTCTACCAAGAAGGACTCTGTGAAGCATGTGAAAAGGGTAAGTCAAAGAAGGCGTCACATAGAAGTAAGGACATGTCAAGCATCAACGAACCTCTCCAGTTGATTCATATGGATCTATTTGGACCGGTTAATGTCATGTCAGTTTCAAAGAAGAAATATGCATTAGTGATTGTCGACGACTACTCCAAGTACACGTGGGTGTTGTTTTTGCATTATAAGGATGAAGCACCTCAAATGGTAATCGATCACATTAAAAAGATTGAGGTGGAAGCTGGATTGCCTGTGCGGACAATAAGATCAGATAATGGAACTGAATTCAAAAATGCAGTTCTAAATGAATTCTGCACGGAGCAAGGCATTTCAAGACAATACTCAGCCCCAAGAACTCCACAGTAGAATGGAGTGGTAGAAAAGAAAAATAGGACTTTGATTGAAGCAGCAAGGACAATGCTAAGCCAGTCAAAACTACCTACATATTTTTGGGCAGAAGCAGTCAACACAGCTTGTTACACTCAAAATAGGACCCTGATTAATAAAGATCTAGAAAAGACATCCTATGAGATTATGACCAACAGAAAGCCATCACTGAAGTACTTTCATGTGTTTGGTGGAAAATGCTATGTATTGAAAGATGAACATCTGGGCAAGTTTGATGCTAAGGCAGATGAAGGGATTTTCCTTGGTTACTCACTAGAGTCTAAGACGTACAGGGTATATGTGATTGAAACTCATAAGGTCATTGAAAGCCTTAATGTAACGTTTGACGACACCAAACTCCCAAGTCTTCAAAAAGATTCTGAATCTTTGAAAATTGAAAATCTATCAGAATACTACTTAGGAGATGAAGACGTACCTGGTGTTGCATCTGGTAGTCATGAATACACGAATATTGATAATCCAGAGAAAAGCAGTGGAAGTGTTGGTAATACCACACAGTCACAGTCACATACTTTATCTGAACATCAGTCTGTTTCTGAACCTGCTAGCTCAACTGGAGGATCATCAAACAATGGAGGCAAAACCTCAGGGGGAGGTGAAGAAGGATCAGCTAGTCGCTCTCAACACAACTACGAAGAAGGAAAATCATCAAGGGCTAATCTGCCTAGACAGAGGGTATGGAACAGAGATCATCCCTTTGAATTAATCATTGGTGACCCAGAAAGTGGTGTGAGGACTAGAAGAGCAACGGAGAATGAATGTCTGTACTCTGGTTTTCTATCAGAGGAAGAACCTAAAAAGGTTGAAGATGCTCTAGAAGATCCAGATTGGGTGATTGTGATGCAAGATGAACTCAATCAGTTTGATAGGCAGAAAGTTTGGAAACTGGTACCCAGACCTAAAGACAAATATGTTATTGGCACTAAATGGGTCTTCAGGAATAAGTTGGATGAAAATGGCATTGTTACGAGGAACAAGGCCAGACTGGTTGCTAAGGGGTATTCTCAAGAAGAAGGAATAGATTATGACGAGACCTATGCACCAGTAGCAAGACTTGAAGCCATCAGGATGCTTTTGGCATTCGCAGCACACTCAGACTTTAAAGTTTATCAAATCAATGTGAAAAGTGCATTCCTGAACGGGGAGCTGGAAGAAGAAGTATATGTAGAGCAACCTCCGGGTTTCGAGAACAAAGATAATATGGACTTTGTGTACTTCCTTTTTAAAGCTCTTTATGGACTCAAGCAGGCACCTCGAACATGGTATGAAACACTATCTGAATTTTTAATTGAAAATGGTTTTATCAGAGGTGTTATAGATAAGACTCTCTTTCATAAAATGCATAAAGATGCTATGATATTAGTACAAATATATGTTGATGATATAATATTCGGTTCTACTAATGATGAGCTTTGCAAGAGATTTGCTAAGTTAATGCAGAGTAGGTATGAGATGAGTATGATGGGCGAGCTTACTTTCTTCCTTGGACTACAAGTAAGTCAGAAGAAAGATGGGATCTTCATTTTCCAAGAAAAGTACATCAGAGATCTTCTAAAGAAGTATGGACTTGAAGATTCAGCCCACGCCAAGACTCCAATGCCAACTGCCACAAAGCTTGATGAGGACAAATCAGGTAAATCTGTCGACATCACAAGCTACAGAGGTATGATTGGATCTCTACTTTACTTAACTGCAAGTAGGCCAGATATTTTGTTTTCAACTTGCTTATGTGCACGGTTCCAAGCTAACCCAAAAGAGTCTCACCTAATAGCTGTCAAAAGAATTTTTAGATACCTGAAGGGTACTCCAAATTTGGGAATTTGGTATCCTAAAGGTACTGGTTTTGACCTAATCGGCTATACAGACTCAGATTTTGCAGGTTGTAAGATTGACAAGAAGAGTACTTCTGGAAGCTGTCAATTCTTGGGAAGAAGATTGGTCTCATGGTATAGCAAGAAGCAGCACTCAGTGTCAACCTCAACAGCAGAGGCAGAATACATCGCAGCAGGTAGCTGTTGTGCTCAGATCCTATGGATGAGAAACCAACTCCAAGGCTATGGCTTTATGTTGAACAAGATTCCGATATTCTGTGACAACACAAGCGCCATAGCTATAACCAACAATCCGGTTCAGCACTCACGACCAAGCATATTGATATCAGGTATCACTTTATACGAGAGCATGTCATGAATGGAATTGTGGAGTTGCATTTTGTACCCACAGAACAACAACTTGCAGACATCTTCACGAAACCACTAGACGAATCCACTTTCTCTAGGTTGGTTAGTGAATTAGGGATGTTAAATTTAAATTAATTATTGTTTGTGAGGAGTTGTATGGATTCACAAGTTATTGAATTTTCATATCCAAAGGACTTGTGAACTCCAGTCTAACTTATAATCTCGGGCTTATGAATATCAATATTAATTATCATAAGTATACCAGTTATGCTTAGTGGCAATTAATCAATATAGCATAAGTAGTTAACTGCTACATCATTGTCTGTAGTTAACAAGAAGCATAACAGTCTGTGGTTTAGAATTAATTGGTTGATTTCAATTCATGAAATCAAGCTGAGAGATTCTATATCAGACAAGTTGTGATTTTTAGTGAGAAATTGGTTGTATATACTTGTTTATTTAATGTACTGGTTCTCATTGGAAAAATGTGTAGCAATTACAATTCTCAGTATTAATATGCATATCTGACTGAATTATACTTAGTATGCTGTTATTATTAATTGAATTGTGAATGGGTTGATTTTAAATTTTTAGAAATTACAACTGCAACAGAGTATGGAACAAATTTTTTTTGGTTTTCAAAAATCTCCAATCAACCACCTGTGTATCATATATTAATATATGTATTATTATTTTCTGTGTGTAATTCAAATTGAATTATCTTTAATTTTTAGTTATTTCTAAATTAAAATTTTAATAATTCTATTTTAGGAATATTAACTTTCTAATTTAAGAAATCTCTATTTAATTAAGTTTATGACAATTCGAATTTATATGTTTACATGTTTTAAATTATTTGATAAATGCAAGTTTTATTTTAATTTTTAAATCATCAGTATTTCAATTATTAATAATTTTCTAATTAAAATTAACTTACATGTATCGATAGTTGTTAACTATCGGAAATGTATTTTGTTTTATTTTAATTATAATCAAATATGCATATCCCGATGGTTAACTTTATCTTTTTTTATTATTTATATATGCATGTATCGATAGTTGTTAACTATCGGAAATGCATTTTGTTTTATTTTAATTATAATCAAATATGCATGTCCCGATGGTTAACTTTGTCTTGTTTTATTATTTATATATGCATGCATCGATAGTTACATATGTGCATATTTAATATTTTATTTGTTTATTTGCTTTGCATGTACCGATAGTTAATAGATATCGGAAATTTTGGTGTTGTTTTAATTTATTAAAATAAAATTGCATGTCCCTATAGTAATCTGTGCTTAGTGTATTATTATCTTGTTTTGTTCCGATAGTTGTTAAGTATCAGTAAAAAAAGCAAATATATATATATATATATATATATATATAAACGAAGAAAAAAAACGAAAAAGAAGCAAAAATGTTCCAATTGTTGTTAAACATCGGAGATAGTTGCTGACTTGCTGGCAGTGGAATATGTGTTAAATTAAAGTTTTCTCTTTCTTTCCACTAGCAACTAGTATTTCTTTTTCTTTTCTTTTCTTCTTGACCCATCAGCCATGTTATACAACATATACATACATCTGACAGTTAAGAACTATCGGACTGACATTGGTTTTTTCTCTTCAAATATCTACAGTTCTAGGCCATATTTTACAATTCTAAAACCGTGAATGTGTAGATCTGTTAACTAGCTTCATTTCCATACTAATTTTGCTTCGTTTTGTTTCGAAAAATTTCGAGTCTTGCGAACTTTGGGAATTTTTCTAGGATTAACTAGAAGTCAAAAAATCGTAATAAAAATACTGGTGTATTTCAAATCTCTCCTAGTTTATCATATATTATTTTTAGAATTTTTGGAGAAGTTTGAATTATTGGGTGTTTTTTGTTCGTATTCGAATAAACTCAGTTCGTTTTTGTTTTGGAAAAGTTAAAAATTTTGGTAATTTTTACTTGTTAAAAATGGTTGGAATTTTTAGTATCACTCGTACGAATTTAGTTGCCGAATATAATATTCAGACCCTACCTGCTGATTATCGGGCTTGGGCACGAATATTACTCGAATATTCTAGGATCAGGTATGCTTTAGTGACAGACGTTCTACTAAATCATAATATGTTGCGAGACTGTTATTGCTCTGCTACTGACTCCTCAGTGGGTGAAGTGTTGGCTTTTACCTTTTACTTAGGCAATCGGGAAATTAGGGTTACTGAACATGATTTGAATCGTATTCTTCGCTTCCCATAGGATAATTTTGTTCAAGATCCTACACCCGAACAATTAGCTGATTTCTGTACTTTTGCCAACTACTTCAATTTCGAAGTTCGTGACTTGGGTGAAATGTATAAACAACATTTTCCTAAGGCATGGAATTTTTTTTTCCAAACCATTATTCAGTGTTTTTCCTTTAAGAAGACGAGCACCCATGGTATTCCTTATTTTTCTCAAGCTATTGGATATGGTGTTGCTAATAATCTTAGGTTAAACTATGGTCATTTGTTAATGCATAAAATTCTAAGCGTAATGGGACTTCCGGATAACAGAAACCTCCAACTTCGAAATGTGGAGTGTTTCTTTCCAAGGTTCTTACACCTACTTCTTTTCCTGTGAAGCGGAAGAACAAGATTGCTACGACTTTGCAGAATAACAATGACTATCACAACAACTCACCAGCACTAATGACAGAATTTATGAGGAGGTGTGTTATTGATATGGACAGAGATGTCCCTCTTGGACCACAAGAAGATATACAAATCCCTGAACAAGATCAAGAAGAAGATCAAGTGCCTACCCCTGAACTGGAGTTATCACAAGAAGAAAATGTTCAGGTGACCGAAGAGGTACAAGTTACATCTGGAGGAGATTCATTTGGGAATGCTAATACTCAAGATTCATATCATCCAATCTCTCTAATAGGTAGTAAGTCAGGTAGTGCTACTGAATCTATATTTTCACTGTTTACTAATTTGCACAATTTGTATGAAGATAATGAAATGGAACTTACTGCTGAGCCCTCTGTGGCATTAGGAAAAGGCAATGAATCTGCAACCCAACAGATTCTAACCCCTGCCTCAGAACCAAACACTACTCAATCCTTACCGTTATCTTTTCTTCTACCCTTGTAACGTAAAATCGTGAGTGAGGGAGATAGTGCCTTAGAAGCACCACATAAGGCAGGTGAGGGAACCCCAATAGCTCTACCTCTGACTAGAAGGAGATTAGAAGAACCTGATGTAACTGTTAGCCCATCTATGCCCTCTCAAAAGGACATGGAGCTGAAAAAGGTAAATACACAGTCTCTGGGGACATCCTCTCAACAGGGTGAACCTATTGAAATTCGCCCGTCAGCCAGGGCATCTGAAAGAGTGTCAATAATTGAGCCTTTAACCAAGTTAAATGTTGCACTGAAAGGATCACACACACAGGAGGAATTGACGGATGTTGCTACTACTGTAGCAGAACCTATGCAGGTAGATCCTGTACAGGTCATGCCTTCACAGGCTATTGCGAGAGTCACGGGTCCTTCATTGCTAAACATTACATGATCCAATGTGATAAGCCCCCCAGGAGGAACATTCCTGGATCCTAATAAGGAGGTCTCCACCACTATTAGTGGAAAGGAGAAGCAACTACTTGGCAATAGTTCTTCGGATGTGCCATTTAGGATTTTAACTGCAGGTACAGAAGACTTGCTGGAGTCAAGGAGAGTGAGTGAAACACCAACAGAACGTTTGAGTGATCATAATTCACCCACACCCCTAAGACCGAGCGAGAGAATTGGGAGACAAACACCTACAGAACCTGTCAGTGAGACACCTACCAGCCAAATAAATATCCTCACAATGCACACACAATCTTTAAGTCAAAGGGTTTATAACCTGGAGACTACTGTCACCGAAATGAAATCTGAATTTCACAGCAATGTTATGGAAATAAAATCTGTTCAATACAACATGTTGCAGGATTTACAGAATTTCAAGACTGATATGAAGAAGTTTGTTACAGATTTGTTTGAAAAGCATAAATCTCAAACTACTCAAATCCCTGCTTCGGAGGATAACACAACTAAGGGGGAGATGATAGTGCGAGAGCAAGAAAAAGAATCTGGTGCTGATATGGGGAGTAAAGACAAAGGGAAAGGCAAGTTGGTAGAAAAAAGAAGCAAACATTTATACATCTCAGGGGGAGCAAGATATACCGTTGGAGGTAAGGCTCACACTTGAAGAAGGAGAAATATGGGAACTTTCTCATACTGCTCCTACAGCTTAGGAAGATGATTTGTTTGATGAATTTGTAAATGGTGCCGCTTATCAGTTCACTGAAACGGACTTTGTGGAAACATTTGGCTTGCTAGATGCAAATCAAACAAGGATAAGGGCATGTGAAATTGCACGAATGTCTCAAGAGAAAGTCAGAAAAGAACACTACAACCACTATATTGTAAGGAGACAAAGGCCGTTGGTATTATCAAGAGAATGAAGTGCATGGGATAAGGCTAGGAGTCTTTTGTAGAAACCAGGGTTAGGAGTAATTCAAAATGAAGATCAAAAAGTTCTGGAAGCATTGCAAGAAGCTCACAAGAGTCATCCATCAATAAACTAGTTCTTTCATGCATTGAGACAAACAATTAAATTGATATTCATCACGACTAACATCAATGGATGGCAGATTCAGATTCAATTCAATAATTCGACTACTAAAACCATTTCTTCTAATTTTATCAAGTTGAGTTCTCTCACAGAATTGTATGTCATGAAGATTAGAGTGGACAAGAGATCTCATGTGAATGAACTTCTTACTGATATGATTGAAGATCAAATGAGCAAAGCAGAAGTTGAAGTTCACACAACTCCTTATACAGTGATATTCTACAAAGACAAGTTAGTTCAGACACTGTGTTTGAGTGATGAAAGACTAAGTTTATATCCTCTGAAGCGTCTGAAATATGTTGAAGGGCTTCTTAGGAGTGAAGGACTTAGAACAGAAG
Source organism: Oenanthe sinensis (assembly GCA_028671895.1). Classification (NCBI taxonomy): domain Eukaryota; kingdom Viridiplantae; phylum Streptophyta; class Magnoliopsida; order Apiales; family Apiaceae; genus Oenanthe; species Oenanthe sinensis. The sequence continues at coordinate 19,954,639 of CM053807.1, forward strand.
AAAAGTGGAAAGCTGCAGAGCGCATCTATGCTTATAGACTTAATGTCTTATCAAATCAATCTGTAGATATTTCCAAGGTCAGAAGAATAGATCCTTCAAATGGATCTCAACCAAAATTGCCTATGTATACAAAAGAAGAAGGAGATTGGGACTTTGAAAAAGTCAAGGCAATGAGTGAATTCAGATTTAACCATCCAGGGAAAGTGTTCGAGTATACAAAGAAGCCAGATTTTCCAATTATCTTTCCGGATTTTGATGTAATCAGGGAGACAGAGACAATGGTGTTAAAGGATCCTCCAGCAATCAGGTACAAGAACCCCAAAGGAAAAACTGAAATAGTTGATATCCACAAGATGTCTTACATGACTTCTAAGGAACTGGGTTTTATACTTGATCAAATCAAGACTTCGACGAACTATAAAGACAAATCAACATTGGCAGAAATCTCTAAGCTTTACATGGAGAAGTTGGGAGTAGAATCATGTTACAACACTGATCAGGTTAAAGCAGTTCCAAAAAGGTTGAGTGTTAAAGGAAAGACGAAAATTCTTGAATTTACATTCGAACAGGTTAAGCAGATCAGGAGAGTAGCTGTCTTGCAAACACTTCAGGAAGCTTTGTCAGATCCCAAGCCAAAAAATATGCTAGAAGAAGAAGCGCTGGATCTAGTGAATGACCAGCTTGCAAGTCTTGTACAGTGAGAATGAGAATGACTTAATGTATATCAGTTCAGGCTAGAGGAACATTCATTCTACATTGTAATTGTTTTTGAAATCTGGAAATGTATTATGTGATCCAGAATGTAGTTAATATTAGATTACCGTCTTCTATTTACTTTTTCTTGTAAGTTAGTTGAGTTATCCTCTTAAGGGATTTGCTTGTCGAACTCTAACAATCAAATAGGGGGAGATTGTAAAGCAAAATGTAACGTTAAAGTAACATGTAACCGAGGTAACTAACTCAACACAACAAGTCGGTAACTTATATTAAAATGAAGCACGGAATCGACTGCGAATCATTTATAAGTTGAATACAAAAGACTAAATTATTAGAGGAAGCTTTGAAGACATTGAAGATCACTGAAAGAAGTTCATTAACATGTTCAAGCCTCAGTGAAGAATAAAGTTGAAGTGGTTCAAAGGTTCTGAAGATGAAGAAGGTTTTACTACAGAGAAAACAGAAGATTCCAGTGAAGTTTAGAAGCACTTCTAATCAACAAGGAACAAAGTCAATTTTATTGTAAAGAAGATGTGAAAATCAAGATCGTGTTAGTCGTTTGTGAACCAGACAAGTTGCACCAATCGTCAGCATAAAAGAGATTAAGAATTGCATCTATGATTCAGAAGAATTGGCCAGATACTGAAATGAGTAACAAGTGAAGTGTTATATGATGAAGCTCAGAATAAATCAAGTTCGAATAATCAAGGAAATATTTATTAGACTTGGTTGCAATAGAAGAAAATATATTAAGGGCTTATCAGATTCGAAATTGGCTAAGGAAAGAAGACTACAGAAGCTGTATCCAGAAGTCAACCTAGTCAAGCTATTTCATCTTATTCACCAATGGTTAATAAAGCTATTTTGTCTTATTCACAGATGGTTAACAACCATCGGGTGAAATGAAAGAAATGGTGAATATTCAAAGGGCTTATTTTGTCCTATTAGCCGATAGTTATTAACTATCGGAAAAGGAAACAAGAGCAAAGACCCCACTTCCCGATGGTTACTAAAGCTTGGAATAATTGAGTTTATTTCAGTAATTGTTTTAATCCTCCGATACTTATTTTACAGACTCATCGAGGGTTAAACAATTACTCAGTAAATTGTTCCCGATACTTAAGGAAAAACAGAAGTGAAGAAGCAACTAGTTTACTTGGTCCTAAAAGAGCCACGTATCCTTAGTTGAAAAAGTCTACACAAAAAGGAAGCAAAACATCGTCTTTGTTATTCATTCATTCAGTTTACAGGTAGAGAAATACAGAGAGCATTGAAGAGAGAAACACAGAGAGCATTCAAGAGAAGTAAACACAGAAGCCATTAAGTTTGTAATCAGCTGTTGTTACTTTGATTGTTCTTATTAAAGCTTGTAACTGTAACTGTAACTGTACTAGTGGATCATTGTAACTAATCTACGGATTAGATTTGTGGAGCACCTCAGGGTTTATATAAATCAAAAGATATATTCCCCGAACTGTTGTTGTGTTATTGCTCACCACCTGTTTGATTATATAACTGTTCGAACTGTATTAAGTCCTAAAAGAACCATTCCGCGAATTAAGTTAAAATTGGACAATATCGTATTATCACAGTTTCTCTTCCAATGACTTGGTTTACCACAGTACTGACAATCACCCTTTGCAACAGCACCCTTAGGTTTTAAAGCCTGTTTGGGATTAGCCTTTGGCTTGGGACCAGAAACAGATCCAATCTTCTTCTTTCCCTTCCATTTGCCTTTCCTATTAGCCTTACCTTTGTTATCTACCATTAGCATGGCAGCAGGTTCAGCCTTTTTCATGTTAGTTTCAGCAGTTCGTAACATGGCCAACAATTTAGTGGGTGTTTTGTCTATCTCATTCATATTGTAGTTCATTACAAAATGAGTATAGTTGCGGTTCAAAGATTGCAAGATCAAGTCAATCTGAGCTTCCGGACCAATCGGAAAACCCAAAGTATCAAGATACTCAATATAACCTATCATCTTTAGAACATGTGGTTGAACATGTTCACGCTCTCCCTATTTGCAAGTGTTAGGACCTCAGCGCTTACCATTGCACCAAAACCCCGGAGTTGTGGTTAGGTGCTACTTAATTCCCTTAAAGGGAACAGTCAGCGCCACGGTTCGAATAGGAAGATGCTGGATATTCCCAACAATCCCCCCCAGCATCTGCCAGTACTAACAAGTCCATGTTAAGAGACAATGGCTGTACAGTATGCCTTACATTGGGACTCGAACACGCGACCTGCTCTGATACCAATTGTTAGGTCCAAATATGTTGTAGAAGGGGGGGGGGTGAATACAACTTTTTCAAAGTAATGAGAGAATATACAAATATGCATGTAGTAAATGATGACACAGAATTTCAAGAATATAACTTTATATTCATTGAAGGGTTTGCTACAACATTCATAAAAGTATCGGGATCAGTTGAACAATAAATACAACAATTGAAGCTTGATTCAACCGATCCTCTCTCTCACTTCTGTTTTACAGTAAATGCTCTCTCTTTAAAATTATCGTTACAATACAGAGATGGACTTAAAGTCTTATTACAAATAAAACAAAGTGCTGCTTTTATAATGTCGTGTAGTCTTGATCTTGTCCTTTTTGTGTATGTGGCCCAATCAGGACTCGTCAACAAAAAGTACTTTCCCAACCACTCTGGATCAACCGCTCACAATAAGCCACTTGTCCCTTGAACACTAAATGCTACATATCAACCCGCATCTCAATCTCGGCCTGGACCCATCTCGATCTCGATCTGTGAGAATCTCGATCTCGATCTGTGAGAATCTCGATCTCGATCTGTGAGAATCTCGATCTCGATCTCGATCTGCCGGGGATCGAGATTTGCCTTTACAATGTTTATCTTTAATTATCATTCTCGATCCGCATCTCGATCTGCTGTGGATCGACATTTGCCTTGCAATGTTTATCTTTAATTGTCAATCTCGACCTGTTGTGGATCGACATTTGCTTTAGCAAATATGCACTCATCGAATGTTGACTTTCTTTAGTGACTAATTGTGGATTAACCTTTATGAGCAAGTTTCCCTAGCTTCTTCAATATTCTTCAACAAGCTCTTGAACATGGATCTCTACTACTGACATAAACTTGCTATCAATGTCCTGACACTTGATGCAACGGTCTGGTTCATAAGTGACTAGTCTTGATAGGGTTCTTGCTTCTGAATAGATTACCATGTTCAATTGGTAATGTGGCTTCCCAATAAGTGGTTCGAACATTAACTGTCAATAAACAATGTAACTTCACTAGAATCTTTTCTGGTACTTCGACAACGTCTTCATTACTACTACAATCTTAAATACTTCATTCTCTGTTCTTCACTGATTGCCAGTGAGTATAACTTCAAGACTGTAGCTGTCTTCTTTAACCTTTGTCTTTACCATGTCTTCAATTCTTCTAGATTCATATGCTTCAAACACTGTCTATCTTCAATCAATGTTGTAACACTGAAATCTTTTAGTGGCACTGCTATACTGAATCTTCAACACTTCTGAAACCCTGAAAGTCTTTAAACATTATTCTTCACTGAGGCATGAACATATAAATGAACTTCTTTCAGTGACCTGTAGTAGACTTCAAAACTTCTTCTAATGTCTTGATTCACTGTATTTGCCTTGTCTTCATGTCTTGCTGATTTCTGTGTAATCGTAGTATTATTTACTTGTCCTGTTCTAGTGTTGAGTTATCACGATTACTATTTATACAGCTTCGTCATTTCCAACAATCTCCCCCTATTTGATTGTTAAACTTTTAGCAAACAAATAACCTAGGGAGGATAACTCAACTAACAACTAGAAAAAGAATGTCCGAGACTTGTAAATAATGCTACTGGTTTTTCTGGATCAAATATTGCATTTCCAGAATTCTTGTGTGACTGAAACGAAAGATGCTTGTTCCTCTGACGCTGAACTGATATTCAAATTGTATCATTTTCATTTCTGTCTGTTTGAGCTTTCTCCATTTCAAAATCCTTCAGTTTGAATTTAAAGAACTTATCATGAACAGAGCTTCATAAGAATCATTATTCCTGGGTATGTCTTCAACCAATACTCAACATAGCTCAAATAATGTTCTCCCTCTGCGAATATGATTATCCTTCTTATTCTTCTTCTCCCTTTAGAAAATTAATGGAATAGTCATTTCTGTTCTTCCCACTTAGATTATGAATCCTCTTCTGACAACTCCTTTCAAGTATAGGATACAGCTTCTTGATTCTCCCATATTTCTGTTGTTTCCCCTCAGGATCAGAAGATAAGATTTTCTTTTTCTTATCCAAAATCTCCCCCTAAGGATATTAACTTCTCCCAAGGATACGAACCCCTTTCTCCAAGAATCTTCCAGGATTCAGGATACGAAACCTAAGGATATTAACTCTTAACTCTTCCGAAGGATACGAAGATAAGACTTATTAACTTCTTCTTTTTCTTGTTATAGCTATAACATTATAACTTCTCCCTCTTTATCCTTTTTCTTGTTATAACTATAACACTATAAATTCTCCCCCTTAGTTGAGGAATCCTCCAATGGCCCACTTTTGAAGATACCAATTGTTAATACCAATTGTTAGGTCCTCTTTTAGATGGTTTGTCTCCCAAAGAAGGTTCTCGTCTTTCGTTGAACGGGAAAAAATATAGTAACTTTTCTTTCAGAAGTAGCAAGTAGCAAGGGTAAGTGTTTGGCTTGTGGTTTCCTCACTTCTACTACGTTCTGTTGGTGTTTACACTTTAGAATTGAACATTTTAAGTGTTTCACTCTTTCTCTCCCTATCTCTCACTCAAGTGTATCTCTCCCTCACTTTCACTTAAGTGTTTCTCTCTCTCATTTCACTCTGCATTTCAAATATAGCCTTCTGTACCTGCAAGTGAAATCCGTCAATTCATTCATATTCTCATCACCTGATTCATCAATATGACTGAATCACTATCAAGTGGAGAATTGTCTCATAGAGATGTTCTTGATCTTTCATGCATAAGCACTGTCTCACACCAGACTCAATAGCAATTGCTAAATCACTGTCTAGTGGAGCCTCACCTCTTTGAGATGGGTTATCCCAAGATTTTAAAATCATTTTGGGAATCCTGCCTTGTTCTATCAAGGAGTTACCTAACACCTTATCCGTAAACGGGAGGTGGACATTCCTTTTCAGGATCTGGAAATGTTCCTTCCAAGAGGGGCGACGTAGTAGACAATGTAATGAATGGCAATTTAGAGTCTACGTTTCCCTCGTAACCCAATGACGGGTGTTTTGTTAACATGCCTATACCTCACACTGTGCACGTCTTGCAATGTGTCCCTAAAATATATCTGTTTAGGCTTACCATCAGCGTGAATGCCAGTGGTGTGCTTGACTCATTACAAGATGCTCTGGCTGACGAGCGAATTTCAATGGACTCACCCTGTTGAGAGAATGATTCCAGAGACAGTTTTATTGCCTTTTCAGCTCTGCATCTTTTTGAGAAAATACAGATGAGCTTACAGATACCTCAGTTTATATACTTCTTTACTTCGCTGGAGGTAGAGCTGTGGGTGCACTTCCGACTTCATCCTTATTTCTCCCTTATCAACCTCTAACAAACATATGTTCCTTATAACTCCAAGGGTTAATATATGGAAGTGGATGAAATGAGTGTTTGGTATTAAGGCCTGGGTCAGAGATTGATGGGTTTTCAACCTCTTGGCCAGCTACTATAGCCACTGGGGGCTAAACAGATAAAATCAATTTAAATAAGATAAAAAGATAATCACTTTAACATTCCAAAATATATTTTTCATCTCAATGAGAAAATAAAAATAAAAATATAAAGATGAATGGTAAAGGGATTGCATTAAAGCACTTTTAATAAAAGAGTTTTGTCAGATCGAAAAAAAATTAATCATTTAAGAGCATGACACTAATAAAAATTTTCTTTAAGATACTTATCCCATAATAAAACGCGGGAGTATCAGAGAAAAATTCTATCACTATGTATTTCTTATAAGGCAAACTTCCCATAATAAAATGCGAGAATTTACAACAAATAAGGAATTCAACTCTTCTACCAAATTGTATCTCAATAAAATGACTCTTTTCCATTAAACCTAAGCACTGTATGTTTTGAAAACAGTTTTGCAAAACATCCTTATCAGATAGAAGAGAATGATTTTCCGACTCATAATTTAATTATGATTTACATCATTTTCGTCTGCCTGATAATGTCCCCGACTTAAAATCAAAACATGACAATTGGGGTTGAATGTATGCTTAACCTTACAGTACTAGGCCTTCAAAGCAACAATCACTGTTTTGGTACTATGAATCAATGTGAAACATACACTGAAACAAGTAGTTAAACACAAATCATTTTACAAGTGATTGGTACCTCGAAGTTAAAACAATTTTTTTTAAAAAAAAAAAGAGAGAAAAAGCTTTTAAAGATAAAACATTTAAAACAAGCTTTTGGGAGGGAATAAAGTTTCGAGAGAATAGAAAGATTATTCTTAAGAAAAGTTTTTCAAAAGAGAGGTTTTGAAAAAGAATTCTTAAGTTTTCTTAATTAAAACTGATAGAGAAAATGAATGAATCTTTGAATAAAACATTTTGAAAAAGAAATAGACAAAAAATTTCTTTTAAATACATTCAGGATCATAAACCAGTCAAAGAAAGAAAACTAAATATATCACAATTATTTTGCAATAAAGTATTATTCAGTTATCACAAAGTAACAAAAGATAATACTTGTACTACAAATAATTATGCTGCGAATTTATTTTAATTTACTTAAATCATGGAACAGATATTTCATTGAATTGTTTTATATCATCATGATTTAAATAAACCAAAATAAATTAAATACTTATGTTGTACTAAGCAATTGTCAATCACATGCATTTATAAAAACTATACATGGCAATTATTCAGTAGAACAATTAGCATATCACAATTAATTGCACGCTGATACCAATTATTCGATATTTATCAATAATTTCAAGATGCAAGAAATTGTGCTTCTGTTATTTTATCAAATTAAAATTATGAAACTAATAACCATTGAATTGCTTCAATCCATAATTTCAATAAGATAAAATAAATTCGCTAAATACTAAAATATTCATTAGATTGAATATTAGCATTTAACTTCCTACGCTATATCTAATAATTGTCACTGAAGCACATTGTAAGCATGCTCATAACAATTATTAATTGATATACGTAAACTCGAGGTAATAGTTGAAAATAAATTCACAAGTCCTTTACATAGGGAAAAAGTAATACTTGTGATTCTAATTGCAACTCCTCGCAACCAAACTTATTTTTAGAAATATTTTCTAAGTATATAAAACATTGAGAATTTTATACACAAAACTTAGAAAATACTTCATCTTTCAATATTAATGAGTTTTAAAATATGCATTAATTATTTAGAACAGAAATTCTAAATACCGTCACTAATATCAAAAGCATCACAATTACTTGTAATAAAATATTTTAAGACTCTTAGAGCAAAATATCAAAGCAATTAGGCAAGATATCATTGACTAATTCTTATCTAATATTTAATATACAAATAATTATTCTTCTAATTTATTTTAATTTACTTAAATCATGGAACAGATATTTCACTGAATTGTTATATATCATCATGATTTAAATAAATTAAAATAAATTAAATGCTTATGCTAAATAATTTAACTATCACTTATGCATAATACATTGCAAGCAAGATAATTAAACTAATAGCAAAAAGCATGAGGTACTGGATTTCAAATAAATTCACAAGTCTTTGAATATTGAAAATTTAATACTTGTGAACTTATTTAAGAATTCCTTGCATATGGGATTTCCAACAATTATGCATATAAGTAACATCCTAAATTTACTAACCAACTTAGATAAAATAAATTCACCAAGTTATTTAGCAAACATCTGCAAGTTATTCGACTAAGGACATTTCTCAAAAGAAATGATACCTGATGTCCATGCACTTGTTCCTTGAGTGGTGTGGAGAGATCAACAGTGTTGCTGGAAATTGACAGCTTCTAGGAATAACTTTCCTGTCTTTCGTACAACCTGCATTATCTATATCTATATAGCCAATTAGGTTAAACCTATTATCTTAAGGGTCCCAGATTCCAAGAATTGGTGATCCCCTAAGATGTCTAACAATTCATAACTTAGCTATAAGATAAGATTCTCTAATTTCAACTTGAAAACTTGCACATAGGCATATCGAGAATAAAATATATGGTCTTTGTGCACTTGAATAAGTAATGAGCTTATCATACCTCTATAGCTTGTCACTTCAGTTCATATACCTGATTTGCCCTGATCAAGCTTAGTGGTCTGTTGGAAAGTAGTCTTGGCAAGTCTAGAATCTTCCAAATTGCGCATCTTCAAAAGATCCTTGACTTCCTTTAATTGCCATCATTCTTTTGAATTAATTATAATCCAGAAAGAATTGCAACTCTTCCAACATGCTCATTTTGTACCTACTCTGCATTAACTTAGCAAAAATATATCTTGCAAAATTTTCGTTAGTAGACCCACACATAATATAATCATGGTATACTAGCACATATATAACATTGTGTGTGCCTTGCATTCTGGAGAGATATATGTGTATAACTTACTCTACTGTAAAATCATATTAAAGTAATTAACAGTCAGAGTGTCATACTATGTCCTTGACGTTTTGCTTGAATCCCTATCTCCGTCATAGAAGAGCTTGCGAAGAGAATGATATACAAATCGTAATGGATCTGCAACTTCATCTTCTAGCTTCATCATTCAGGAGTGCACTTGTTCACATTCATCTGATAGATCTTCATGCTTGAATGCTCCACATGTGATAGATTGTTAGGTCCTAATCGTTGAGTCCCTGAAAATTGTTAGGTCCCCATTAATGAGTCCCAAAGGATCAAGTCTCGTCACTGGTGCTTACTGCTTGATCTTGAAAGTCCCGAAGATTCTGTTTCCATCATCGTCGATACATTCTGCTTTAAAGTCCTGTAACACCCAGTTTGGCTTTGCCCCTCATAACAATGCCAATAGTCATCCAGTTACTGAGAACCCTTACTGTACCAATTTCAGCTTCAACTTTAGTGGTCTGGGTTCCAGCTTCAATGGTTTCTGCCTTCTAACTGATTGAGATCATTTTGCTTTGCAATCACTCAATCTGGATCAATCTGTGCTTTTCTAATATTCTTTGGGCTACCAATTGTTAATGATACTAATTGTTAGTTCTTGACAATTGCTCTTTCCCAAGAGTAACTATTTACTTTGCATAGCACTTCTAGCCTTTACACAAGAATCCGGATCACTAAGAACCAGACTCCAGGATTGAATTTGACTTCAAACCTTTTGTCTTGGCAGAAATGTTCTTAATGAAATCCTTTGATCTTCATTGTTGAGCATGACTAGTAGATCCATCTTTTATTTGCTCCCCCTGAGTTGCTGCTAGGATGTGTTGAAGATCCTTCACCTTCTACAGTGGATTTCCACTAAGGATCTGAATCATCATCGTTGTCATTGATTCCTTCTGCAACCTCAGCTTCAACATTAGTATCTGAATTTGTCAATGATTCAGAATGGTCGTTCGATTGAATGCACTGGAGCTTGGTGTAGTTGGTCGTCACATTCAGACTTTTAATCACTTCTGAGTAGCCGAGGAGAATTGTTCCATGAGCCTTAACTTCTTGTCAAGATACTCAAATAAATCTTCATTAAAAATCAATTCCCTCCAAACACACGAAAGAGCTTCAGTGTTTGCTTCTGGTTGGCCATTAACTCAAATGATGTCTTTTCACGATCTTGTTGAATAAAGCAGCATGCTGTGTTAATTGCTTCAGCTTCAAAGTACCTTTTTCAGTGCAGACTTCATTTAGAACTTCACTCGCGAAATGTAGTTCCACTATCTGACTTCAAAGTTCTCACAGCTTACCAATTGTTTCCAACTTGATCTTCCTTTTTGATCAATCACCATTGTGACATTTTGTATATTGAATGCTTGAACATCACCAATTTGTAATTGGGGTTATCAATTCCAATCACCACTAAGCATATGACTTTCCTGACTTTTCTTCAGTGTGATGTTTTCTTTGACTTCCCTATGTGACATACTTCAAAATGTCCTTCTAAATAGAATTCCATATGAAGCAGTCCTCTCACCAATTTCATCTTTATCAAAGAATCCATTGCCTTGTAGACTGACAAGTGTGAGAGCTTCCTTTGCCATAGCTAACTCTTCATTGATAAAGCTTTACTGAAAAGTTCACTTCATCTTTACATCCAAATTCCATGTCAGCTACGAACAAACTTCCTCAACCGCAGCTGAGTGAGCATCCAACCTTCTTGTTTGAGATCAAACACTTCTCCAGAAAACCTTTGACAAAGAATTCCCTAGTGCCCTTTAGAAAGTGCTTAAGTCCTTCCACAAGAAAGATGCTTCCACTGATGACAGTTCTTAACTCATGATAGCCATATCCCTTGTACATCCTTTCCTGTCATCTCCAAAGGTTACCGTCGGGGAGGCCTTCTTAACCAACTGTGATAGAAGAGCTTTAATCTTGATCATGTGCCTTGAACAATAAATGTCATGAAGTCACATAACTTTAGCCTTTCATTACATACTCTGCAATCACAAATGATTAAGCTTCTTGGTACTCAACTTCAATTGAGTCCAGATGGGTTAGAGATATTATCAAAGGTAACAACAGCTTCAACCTTAATATGCATAAACTAATCTTTGACTGATCACTTCTCATACTCTACAGCCTTGACAAAGTGGTCTTTAGGCTATGAGACTAGTGATTTCAACCTAACTTAAGGTGAACTAGCAGTCTTTACCCTATTGTGACTCTTACACATGCTTTGTCTAAGATTATGCAAGTCCTAAGATATGCATTTTCAAATTTAACTAAACAAGCATGGAAATAAGAACACATGGTAAATATTCAGCTTCACTGCATAAAAGCACATGGATAGAAGAACTAACAAATTAATTACTAATTCTGTCTAATCCATTCTGTCGTTGTCTAACATTTTTAACTATCTCTAATTACCTAAGTCAGTTTTAGATTAAGCTTCGAATCTACATGACTTACTGACTCTGAGATAATTCTACCATCTTTTAACCAATTATCCCTAACAAGCAATACATGATCTAATATAGCATTTAAGTACAACTATGTGAGTAAAAGCAAATCAAATGAAAATAAGCACATAAACAATTAACAAGTCATTTGCCATTAAGAACAAATAAAATCTGATATATGACCTGTTTGTCTATTAGCAATTTCACAACATTAGCAGAGGTATTAAATCACATCAAATTTAACTCAAGTTTCAGCAAATGTTTAGGGATACACCTAACCGTCTAGAACACCCTATCTAATTCTAGATATTCATTTTATTGCATATAAAATCAAGTAAGAAATGTACTGATTAAACTCATGAATCCTAGCATGCAATCTTATTCTTAGCAATCAATTAAGCATTTAAGTCCTAAGATGCTAGCATGCTATCATGAATATAATACATTCCAAAACTTAATAAACATACAGTTCTGAATTAGATAAACGTATACTAGTTAGAATGTATACATGTGAAGTGCTTATTGATTCATCTTCAGTGTTGGTCATTGATGCCAGATATCCATTTGGTGCATCACTGTTAGAATCATCCTTGCATTTAACTTCACCAACAAATGCTCTCCCTTGCTGCATCCTCACTAATGCTTGAGATTCATACTTCAACCCAACATAGTGTCTTCATCTTTTGCTTGCTCCTTTTCTGATCTTGTAGGTGCTATACTTCATCTTGAGTAAAAGTGTTTTGTTCTGACCTCAGCTGTACCTTCCATGATGACCTCTATTTCTAGGTTTGTTGAACGAATGTATCGAAAGCTATTTTCTCCTTATTAGCAACTGAAAAGTCCATTCCCTTTTTAGGCTCAGACCGATGTGGTACAATCACATCTCCTTCCATATGCTCAGGAACAACAACCATCGGAACAAATTCATTCTCAAAACCCATCCTTCATTGTGATCTCGGTCGAACACTGGAATCTTGAATTGATTTTAAGGTGCCATCTTAATATAGATTTAGTGTAGAGATAATAAACTTTTATTATTACTTGAGTAATAATTAAAAGAAAATTGAATTATCTCCAAATAAATCAAAGTTCCAAAACTGGTCACCAAAAATAATTCTAAGTACCCGACACTAGGCTATGTAGAAAATCTATGTCGATCTCGATGACAGTCTTGATCTACATCTTGATGTCGATCTCGATGTCGACAGATCGAGATTTACCTTAGCATATTTTAAGCCATTTTCGCAAGTCGATCTCGATCTCGATCCACGAAACTTTTGCATGCGTCAAAATTTCACCAAGTCCAAATTCTCAAGTAGATATTCTTAAGTCGAACTTTTGTCCTTGGTCGAAATTTGCTGCCTGTCACTTTCACACTTTTTGACTTTTGTGTCTTTTCTCACCTAACTCACCTAACAACCACGTGCTAGGTACAGAGTCTTCTGATAATTACTTTTTGTGCAGTGAGTATGTCCAATCAAAAGCCAATAACACCTTTTTCACTTTATGTCTTTAGAAAAGGTAATCAAAAAGTTGCTGGGTTTATCTTCTTTACAAGAACAGCGATGAACACGTGAAGAACACCATAAACCAAAGTACCCAGAATTATTCACAACAATTATCTAAAATACATCCAAGCTAAATAATCACACCTGGAGTATTTAAATAATTTTAGGATGAGTTTTCACAGTTTAATTAATTTAAGTACACTTTTCAAGAAAATCTTAAAAAGTAGATCTGGATTTGAAAACTCCCTAATCTTCTACCAAACACAAGGATCTATGTTTTGTATGTCAAACATTATGCTCTGATACCAATTGTTAGGACCTCAGCGCTTACCATTGCACCAAAACCCCGGAGTTGTGGTTAGGTGCTACTTAATTCCCTTAAAGGGAACAGTCAGCGCCACGGTTCGAATAGGAAAATGCTGGATATTCCCAACAGCAAGCATACAGTGCTTTGCTCGTGTCGAACCTTTCTTGACGAGCCTGTCCCTCAAACATTCTTTGAAGGTGTTCAATCATCTCATAAGCATCCATATGCTCATGTTGTTTTTGAAGCTCAGCACTCATGGTTGCCAGCATGAGACAGGCAACATCATTCGCATCATCAATATGCTTCTGATAAGCATTTTGCTGAACGCGAGTTGCATTCTCAGCAGGAGGAGCAGGTGAAGGAATTTCAATGACGTGAAGCTTTCGCTCCTGCTTGAGGACAATCCTCAAATTTCTATACCAATCCAGGAAGTTAGTTCTTGTCAGCTTGTCCTTCTCAAGGGTTGCTCGTACGGAGAATGTATTTGTATTGTTTGCCATTTAAATATCTACAATGTTAAAATGCATAAATTTAGTTAGTCTGCCGAATTTTAATTATGTTCAAGTGATTATCATATACATTAATAATATATATCTCCCACTATTTTATTCAAATCAATAGCCCTAACTATTAATTCGGAAATCATTTCATCAAATCTTTCTAGTGAGCCAAGATCCATATTTCATCCTGAAGGGTTTCGGGCATGAAAACGCAGCGGAATTAACGTAAAAACAATAAAAAATCGAAACTCAATCGCAGGATCCATGTATAACGTTGGATAATTATGGTGAAGAAGTCTGTACCTTAACAAAGCTTTCGTATGCTGTTTAATGGAGGTCTAGAAAGATGAATCACAGCAGTCCTTTGTTGCAAAGATTTGCTCTCTAAAGAAGTCCACACGAACGCCCGATCGTCCTAAGATCACCGGAGTCGGTACTAGCCGAATTGTTTGCCTCTCTCTCTCTCTCTCTCTCTTTCTCTAGCCTCTCTTGATGTTGAGCAGCTAGGGTTTTTCTCTAAAACCGAAATTTGATGATCAAACCCTAATATTATACATCATTATGTATATATAGGGGATAGAGAAATTTTGGGCCTAACCCTAATCCATGTGGTTTCCAAAACCCATTATGACTTTGGGTTATTATTATTATCAAATCTGAATTCTAATATAATTAATCAAGTCCCACTTAATTAATTCAATAATTAAATTTTGAATAATAATAATACTTATTAAATTCGAATTCTAATATAATTAATCAAGTCCCACTTAATTAATTTAATAATTAAATTCGAATAAACAATAATATATTTAAATTCGTAATTTAAATAAATCTCCGTTTTGACGTTCTTTGTGTGTGACCCTTTAGGTTATTATTACGTTGGCAATAATTTTATTATCTAATAATAAAATTATAAACAATGAGCGGCATCTAGTAATACATCATTGCTACCCAAGTAACAATAATAATTGGTGATTCAATTAAATCTTTCGTGAATAATGTTTCATGTAATATAATCCCTTTAACCTTATATTATAGATCAAACTCGAGGCATGTATAGTGTCATCCTCTTCAACGTTTAATCTCGGTTTCCTTGATCAATGAGTAGACTATTTAAACAAATCAATATTTGAGCATGGCCATGCATTTCATAGTCTCACTCAATCAAGAGGCCAATAATATCACTCCTAGAATTGGAGGGTTAAATCCTATATCTATCATTCATATTCCTCATATGATTCATAGCATACCCAATGTACACCTTTATCATTACCCGGTTAAAGGTAACTTTCAGTATAATCAAAGTATATTAATTCTCGTATAGAAATATAATGATTTCAAGTCAGAGGATCATTACGTCATTATCACAGTGAGATTTCTTATGACACTTATTAACATGTAGAATCTCACGGCGGGTCTTTCCAGTGTCATGTATTGATACATACACTTATGTTCTTGACTTTAGTATCACCATACCTATGACCAATGAGATGTGGTCATCCGTCAACAAACATACTAGTCTTATTGCATTATTACTGTCCTTAAATAATAATACTTGACTAGGGAATTTTAGGAATAAAATACTATTCATATAATCTCATTTTTAAGTCACATACTTAAAGATATATATTACGTATTAATATTTCAAGGACATTTATTATCCTTTCAATTTATAACGCAGTAAATAAAGACATAATAAATATTAATTAAATAATAATATAAAACATAATCCTTAATTGTTTTCAATAAAACATTAAAAGTATTGTCTCTAGGACACCAATACTAACAATCTCCCACTTGTACTAGAGCCAATCTCTCATGTATCTAATACCCATGGAACTAGTATGACCTTCGTGCTTCTGCTGCGACAAAGCCTTAGTCAGTGGATCTGCAATGTTATCATTTATATGCACTTTACATATATGTATATCCCCTCGATTATTAATCTTATTAATTAGGTGATATCTCCTAAGTACATCCCCAAACAGCCTCCTTGGCTGCTTCGCAAGCATCAATATACTCAGGCTCTATTGTAGAATCAACAACTGTCTCAGCTGTGAACCATTCCAGCATACAACATCTCTATTTAGACAAAACACAAATCCAGACTGAGAAATCGAATCATCCTTGTCTGTCTAGAAACTAGCGTCGGTGTAACCTTTTACTACCAGCTTATCTTCTCCTCCATATACCAAGAATTAATCTTTAGTCCTCTTCAAGTACTTAAGAATATTCTTGACTGCTGTCCAGTGACCTTCACCTGGATTAGACTAGTATCTACTCTGACTTAGACCGATCATTCTTCTTGATCTATCTCTATAGATCTTGATACCTAAAATATAGGTCGCTTTGCCTAAGTCTTTTATTGAGAAATTCTTACTCAACCAAGTCTTAAAAGCCTGTAAAGAAGGAATGTCATTCCCTATTATTAATATATCATCAACATATAATTATAGGAATGTCACATTGCTCCCACTTACTTTCTTGTAAACACATGGTTCATCTTCATTTTGAATAAACCCAAACTCTTTGTCAGTTTCATCAAAACGAATGTTCCATCTCCTTGAGGCTTGTTTAAATCCATAAATGGATCGACGCAGCTTACATACCTTTACAGCATTCTTTGGATCAACAAAACCTTCAGGCTGTGTCATATACACATCCATATCTTCTTCAAGGCTCCCATTTAAGAAATCGGTTTTTACATCCATCTGCCAGATTTCATAATCATAGTAAGCAGCTATAGCAAGCAAAATCCTGATGGACTTGACCATAGCCACTGGTGAAAAAGTCTCATCATAGTCAATACCATGAATTTGCTTGAAACCTTTTACCATCAATCGTGCCTTATAGGTCTGTACATTACCATCCATGTCGGTCTTCTTCTTGAAAACCCACTTGCACCCTATAGGTTTTACCCCTTTAGGTGGATTAATCAAAGTCCATACTTGATTAGTATACATGGATTCCATCTCAGATTTCATGGCATCCAGCCATCTCTTGGATTCTGGAGTGTTCATAGCATCTTAGTAGGTGAAAGGCTCATCTTCGTCGATAAGCATCACATCACCATCTTGAGTTAAGAGAAATCTATAATATCTCTCAGGCTCATGGCGAATCCTACTAGACCTACGAATAACTTGTGTTTCTTGAGCAGTGTTGTAGTCTTGTAGATCCTGCTCAAGTTCCTCCATTGGTTCAATGTTATCTTGTGGGCCTCGAACTTCATCGAGATCTATTATCCTCCCACTGTTTTTCTTCGAAAGCATTTCTCTTTCAAGAAAAAATGTAGTTCGAGCAACAAACACTTTGTTCTCGGAAGGATTATAGAATGAATAACCCTTTGTTTCAATTGGGTATCCCACAAAATTATATTTATCTGATTTAGGTCCTAGCTTGTCAGAAGTTAAACGTTTCACAAACGCTTCACATCCCCATATTTTCATAAATGACATGCTAGGACGTTTTGTTGGAGATTACAAAGCTGTATGAATAGTAATCGTGATAACTCAACACTAGAACAGGACAAGTAAATAATACTACGCCTACACAGAAATCAGCATTACATGAAGACAAGGCAGATACAGCGAATCAAGACATTAGAAGAAGTTTTGGAGTCTACTACAGGTCACTGAAAGAAGTTCATTTATTTGTTCATGCCTCAGTGAAGAACAATGTTTAATGACTTTCAGGGTTTCAGATAAGTGTTGAAGATTCAGTATTGCAGTGCCACTAATAGATTTCAGTGTAGTAGCATTGATTGAAGACAGACAGTGTTCGAAGCATAGGAATCCAGAAGGGTGAAGACAAAGGTTAAAGAAGACAGCTGCAGTCTTGAACAGGATTGTAGTAATGAAGACATTGTCAAAGTACCAAAAAAGATTCTAGTGAAATAACAGTGTCTATCAACAGTCAGTGTTTGAAGCAATGCAACAGTCCTAGCTTACTCAGCTGAAACAGAAAAGAAATCAAGGGAATTCAATTCAGTGTTAGTCGTTTGTGAACCAGACCAGTGCACTAAGCGTCAGCACGACAAGAAGAGAATTACCTTGATTAATCAGTAGAAAATCAGTTGATCAAGCCAAGCCAATAGAGTGAAACCAAGTGGTAATTACTTGAAGAATTCAAGAAATATGCTAAGGCAAGTATTACTGCATTTGGGGACATTAATACTCTTGAAGCAATGGAGAGGCGCAGCTTATATTCCAAGGCGTAAGAAAAAGACTAAGGGAAAGTTAAGTGGCGCCTACACAGTGCATTGAGAGTGTAGGTGCAACTAATCTACCAAGGCGCAGGAATTTGCTTGGACTTAGTATCTATATCAGGAGTGGCGCCTATACAAGGGAAGCAGTGTATAGGCGCAACATATCTTGTCCAAGGCACAAGAAATACTAAGGCAAAGTCTGTGTGGCGCCTATACAGGGAAACCACTGTATAGGCGCAACAAACATCTATTGGTGCAAGGGAAAAGTTTCTAAGTAGCAAGTGGCGCCATCACAGTGAAGCAAGAGTAGAGGCGCAACTCACATGAACAAGGCGCAACTCACATGAACAAGGCGCAACTCACATGAACAAGGCGCAACTCACATGAACAAGGCGCAACTCACATGAACAAGGCGCAACTCAGGTTATTGGCGCAACACAGCTTCAAGTGGCGCCTACACAGTGCATTCACTCTACAAGCGCCACTCAGGACTTAAGCAATTGTGAAGCAAATCAATTTAATTGAGTTGAAAAGTCTACACTATATTAAATAAAATGAATTATTCATTTTGTTTTAATATGGTTGGTGGAGACACAGCCAACCAGAGGGAGAGGTAGTGAGATATTTCGAAGCCGGGGAAGAAGAAGTCACCATGATAATTCTATACCTTCTTCTCATGGGTTTTACAATCTAGCCGGTCAAACATGTCACAAATACTTAGGGCTATTGTAAAACACTCACTGTTAGCTTGATTCCAGTTACTACTAAATACTGTCAAACATTGTAATAGGGATCTAGCTTTATCTCTCTAGAAGCAAAGAACGAATCAGTTCTTTGGAAGCCAGTTATTAATTTAACTGGGTGTAGCAAAACCTCAGGGATTAATACGAAAGTACTATTCCCCGAAATCTGTCTCGCATTTAATTACTTGCTAATTTTCTAGATCATTATTGTTTAAATCCTAAACACAGAAAATTAGTAAGCCAGACTCCTAAACACTCCTAAACACGAACCACTGACCGAACTCTAAATCACATATCCGCAAAAGATTCGAAAGAATTTTTTGATTTAGTGAGTATCGTATTCAACCCCCCTTCTACGATACTTTCGGGACCTAACAATTGGTATCAGAGCAGACTGATTGAAGTTACAAATCAAGATCCGCATCTCAGTGAAGCTCACCGTGCCGAAGCTGTGTTGACTCAGAATGGAGGCCGTGTTAAATAAATTTATTTTTAAAAACTTTTTAAATAAAATTTATTTTATAAACTTCTATAAAAATTTATTTTGTAAACTTTTATTAGTTTATGTTATAAATTTTAATTAGTTTATTTTATAAATTTTAGATAAAATTTATCTTATAAACTTTTATAAAATTTGTTTAACAAACTTTTATTAGTTACTTTTATAAATTTTAATTAGTTTATTTTATAAATTTTAGATAAAATTTATTTTATAAACTTTTATAAAATTTGTTTAACAAACTCTTATTAATTGATATTATAAATTTTAATTAGTTCACTCTATAAATTTTAAAGTAGAATTTATTTGATAAACTTTCATAAAATTTATTTTATAAACTTTTATTAGTTTATGATTTAAATTTTAATTAGTTTATCTTATAAATTTTAAATAAAATTTGTTTTGTAAACTCTTATGAAATTTATCTTATAAACTTTTATTAGTTTGGTTTATAAATTTAAATAGTTTATCTCATGAATTTTAAATAAAATTTATTTTGTAAACTCTTATAAAATTTATCTTATAAACTTTTATTAGTTTGGTTTATAAATTTTAATTAGTTTATTTCATAAATTATAGATAAAATTTATCTTATGAACTCTTATGAAATTTATTTTATAAACTTTTAATAAGTTTGTGTTATAAATTTTAATTAGTTTATTTTATAAATTTTAAATATTAAATTTTATCTTTTAAATTTATTAAACATTATTCGGCTCATCTCTCAAAGGAAGCAGCAGGACGCGGTTACTAATTTGAAGGTGCTCAAGTTAGTAGATGAAGTTTTTTTCTGGGTATTTGAAGACAACAAAGATTGACTGAAGATTATCCAATGAAGTTGATTCTGGAACAGACTGAAGAATTAGTGGTATTAATTTCCTCAGAGGTTTACTCCAAAGGATCCCACTGTTTATTCGAATGCTGGAAAAGAAGAGATTAATTTGGGTACAGTTTTTGGTTGATTCAAGTTGAATTTTTGGAATGGAAAATCTTGGAGGTTAAAAGTTGTGAAGGGGAACAGACTGGACTACCTGGCATCTCTGTACAAGCGTTGAAGTTTTCTTTCTACAGGGAGGTTACAGGAAGTTCGTGCTAACACTGCAGATCATCTGGTAAACAGGGTAACAGCCATAGGGAATCTAAGGGTACAACTACATTATCTTTAGATGAACTATTTGTGTGCTGAAGGCCTATGAACTAGAACAAGAGCTGAAGAAGATAATATTTGGTAAAACAGGTTGTTAGCATATCCACTGTATTTGTGACCTAGGAACCAAATTTGATTGAAGTCAAGGTTGAGAACCTCTAAACAGAAACGAATTGATCCTAGAAGCTGAATTGAAGATGTAGTAGCTCAAGGTAGTGGTCAAGGTGTTATATCTTACACTTTGGAATAACCTGAGAACTGGACTGCAAGTCAAGCCTGCAGGGCAATAGGAAGTTCAGTGACATCAGATTCAGACGGAATCCTAATTCTTAATCTAAGGTCATTACCTATAGATTCCATGAAGGAGATTTTCAAGATCAGTTCAAGAGGCGGTTGCAAGTCAGGGATGGTTTATATTTGAAAGACAAGATTAGGGGTTTGCTACATAATTTGAAGAAGCCTGTACAAGCAAAAGATGACGACACTATTTTGGGTTGAAGAAGGAATCTTAAGCATTAGTGAGGATGCAGCAAGGGAAAGCATTTGTTGATGAAGTTAAATGCAAGGATGATTCTATCAGTGACAGTGATGAACCAAATGGACATCTGGCATCAACGACCAACACTGGAGATGAATCACTAAGCACTTCACAGGTACACATTCTAACTAGTATACGTTTATCTAATTCAGAACTGTATGTTTATTAAGTTTTGACATGTATTATATTCATGATAGCATGTTAGCATCTTAGGACTTAAATGCTCAATTGATTGCTAAGAATAAGATTGTATGCTAGGGTTCATGAGTTTAATTAGTACATTTCATACTTGATTTTATATGCAGTAAAATGAATATCTAGAATTAGATAGAGTGTTCTAGACAGTTAGGTGTATCCCTAAAACATTTGCTGGAACTTGAGTTAAATCTTATGTGATTTAATACCTCTGCTAATGTTGTGAAAATTGTTAATAGACAAACAGGCCATAGATCATATATTTAAGATTTGTTTCTGTAAATGACTTGTTAAGTGTATGTAGAATTTGATATTGCTCATAATGTCTTATTCAAATATTCTGCATATCCTTGAATTGTTTATGTGCTTATTTTCTTATGATTTGCTTTTACTCACATAGTTGCTCTTAAATGCTATATCAAATCATGTATTGCTTGTTAGGGATAAGATGGTTAAAAGATGGTAGAATTATCTAAGTAGTCAGTAACATCTGTAGATTCGAAGCTTAATCTAAAACTGACTTAGGTAATTAGAGATAGTTAAAATGTTAGACAACGACAGAATGGATTAGAAAGAATTAGTAATTAATTTGTTAGTTCTTCTATCCATGTGCTTTTAGAAAATTAAGTACTGAATTTTCTATTATGCATATTGAAGCTGTTGTTACCATTGAAAATATCCCTAACCCATCTGGACTCAATTAAAATTGAGGACCAAGAAGCTTAATCATTTGTGATTGCAGAGTAGGTTATGAAAGGCAAAAATTATGTGACTTCGTGACATTTACTGTTCAAGGCATATGATTAAGATTAAAGCTTTGACATCACAGTTGATTGAGGAAGCCTCCCCGATGGTAACCTTTGGAGATGACAGCAAAGGATGTACAAGGGATATGGCTATCATATTTTAAGAACTGTCATCAGAAGAAGCAACTTACTTGTGGAAGGAGTTAAGCACTATTTAAGGGGCACTAGGGAATTCTTCGTCAAGGGTTTTCTGGAAAGGTGTTTGATCTCAAGCAAGAAGGTTGGAAGCTTACTCTAATCTGAGTGAGAAAATTTGTTCGTAGCTGACATGGAATTTGGATGCAAAGGTGAAGTCAACTTTTCAGGAAAGCTTCATCAATGAAGAGTTAGCTATGGCAAAGGAAGCTCTCTTACTTGTTAGTCAGCAAGGCAATGGATTCTTTAATAAAGAAGAAATTGGTGAGAGGACTGCTTCATATGGAATTCTATCCAGAAGGACATTTTGAAGTATGTCACATAGGGAAGTCAATGGAAACATCACACTGAAGAAAAGTCATGAAAGTCATATGCTAAGTGGTGATTGAAATTGGTAACCCTAATTACAAATTGGTGATGTTCAAGCATTCAACAAACAAAATATCACAATGGTGATTGATCATATAAGGAAGATCAAGTTGGAAACAATTGGTAAGCTGTGAGAACTTTGAAGTCAGATATTGGAACTGCATTTCGCGAGTGTAGTTCTAAATGAAGTCTGCACTGAAAAAGGTATTTTGAAGCTGAAGCAATTAACACAGCATGCTGCTTTAATCAACAAGATCATGAAAAGACATCATTTGAGTTAATGGCCAACCAGAAGCAAACACTGAAGCTCTTTCGTGTGTTTGGAGGGAATTGATTTTTAATGAAGATTCATTTGAGTATCTTGACAAGAAGTTAAGGCTCATGGAACAATTCTCATCGGCTACTCATAGGTGATCAAAAGTCTGAATGTAATGAATATCTACACCAAGCTCCCAAGCATTCAAGTGATCGACCATTCTGAATCTTTGACAAATTCAGATACTGATGTAGAAGCTGTGGTTGCAGAAGGAATCAATGACAATGATGATTCAGATCCTGTTAGTGGAAAACCGCTGTATAAGGTGAAGGATCTTCAACACATCCTAGCAGCAACTCAGAGGGAGCAAATAAAAGAAGGATCTACTAGTCATGCTCAACAATGAAGATCAAAGGATTTCATTAAGAACATTTCTGCCTGGACAAAAGGTTTGAAGTCAAATTCTATCCTGGAGTCTCGTTCTTAGTGATCCGGATTCTTGTGCAGAGGCTAGGAGTGCTAATCGAAATGATCATATATTTTTCGGGACCAAGTTGGGAAAGAGAAATTGTCAACATCTTACAATTGGTATCAACAATTGGTATCACCCATCAATTGGTGTCCTAAAGAATACTGAAGAAGCACAGATTGATCCAGATTGGGTGATTGCAATGCAACATGATCTCAATCAGTTCGAAGGCAGAAACCACTGAAACTGGAACCCAGACCACAGACCACTAAAGTCGAAGCTGAAACTGGTACAGTAGGGGTTCACAGAAACTGGATGACTATTGGCATTGTTATGAGGGGCAAAGCCAAACTGGTAGCTACAGGACTTTAAAGCAGAAGGTATCGACGATGATGGAAACAGAATCTTCGGGACTTTCTAGATCAAGCAGTAAGCATCAGTGACGAGACTTGATCCTTTGGGACTCATCAATGGGGACCTAACAATTTTCAGGGACTCAACGATTAGGACCTACTCCTGAATGGTGAAGCTAGAAGATGAAGGTGCAGATCCATTACAATTTGTATATCATTCTCTTCCCAGGATTTTCTATGACGGAGGTAAGGACTCAAGCAAAACGTCAAGGACATGGTATGACTCTCTAACTGTTAATTACTTAAAAGTAATTTTACACTTGAGTTGTTATGCATATCTCTCTAGAAATGCAAGGCACACACAATGTCTTATAAATGTGCAAGTATACCTTAATTCTCGATATGCCTATGTGCAAGTTTCCAAGTGGATACTAGAGAATCTTATCTTATAGCTAAGTTATGAATTGTTAGATATCTTAGGGGATCACCAATTCTTGGAATCTGGGACCCTTAAGATAATAGGTTTAACCTAATTGGCTATATAGATATAGATAATACAGGTTGTACGAAAGACAGGGAAGTCATTCCTAGAAGCTGTCAATTTCCAGCAACTCTGTTGAAGCTCTTAACACCACTGAAGAAACAAGCGCATGGACACCACGTATCATTTCTTTTGAGAGTTGTCCTTAGTCGAATAACTTGCAGATGTTTGCTAAATAACTTGATGAATTTATTTTATCTAAGTTGGTTAGTAAACTTCGGATATTATTATTATGCATATTTGTTGAAAATCCCATCTGCAAGAAATTCTCAAATGAGTTCACAAGTATTACTTTTTCCCGATCCAAAGGACTTGTGAATTTATTTGAAATCCAGAACCTCATACTTTTTGCTATTAATTTCATTATCATGCTTACATTGTAATATGCATGAGTGGTAGTTAAATTATTTAGCATAAGTAAGAAGCATAGTTATTTGTATGTGTTAAATATTTGGTGAGTATTAGTCAATAATATCTTGCTTAATTGCTATGATATTTTGCTCTGATATTCTTAAATATTTCATTACAAATATTTATGATACTTTTGATATTAGTGACGGTATTTAGAATTTCTGTTCTAAATAATCAATGCATATTTCAAAACTCACTAATATTAGAAGATGAAGTATTTTCTAAGTTATGTGTATGAAATTCTCAATATTTTATATACTTAGAAAATATTTCTAAAAATAAGTTTTATTCCGAGGAGTTGTAATTAGAATCACAAGTATTACTTTTTCCCTATATAAAGGACTTGTGAATTTCTTTTCAACTAAATCCTCGAGCTTACGTATATCAATTAATAATTGTTATGAGCATGCTTACAATGTGCAAAGTGACAATTATTAGATATGGCGTAGGAAGTTAAATACTAATATTCAATCTAATGAATATTTTAGTGTTTAACGAATTTATTTTATCTTATTGAAATTATGGATTGAAGCAATTCAATGGTTATTAGTTTCATAATTTTAATTTGATAAAATACAGAAGCATAGTTTCTTGCATCTTGAAATTATTGATAAATATCGAATAATTGGTATCAGCGTGCAATTAACTGTGATATGCTTATTGTTCTACTGAATAATTGCCATGTATAGATTATATAAATGCATGTGATTGGCAATTGCTTAGTACAACATAAGTATTTAATTTATTTTGATTTGTTTAAATCATGATGATATAAAACAATTCAATGGAATATTTGTTCCATGATTTAAATAAATTAAAATAAATTCGAAGCATAATTATTTGTAATACAAGTATTATCTTTTATTACTTTGTGATATTTGAATAATATTTTATTGCAAAATAATTGTGATATATTGGTACTAATGGATTTACTCAGTTTTTATTCGTAGAAACATTTGGTATCAATATACTTAGTTTTCTTTCTTTGACTGGTTTACGATCCTGAATGTATTTAAAAGAAATTTTTGTCTATTTCTTTTTCAAAATGTTTTATGCAAAGATACATTCATTTGTCTATCAGTTTTAGTTAAGAAAACTTAAGAATTCTTTTTCAAAACTTCTCTTTTGAAAAACTTTTCTTGAGGATAATTTTTCTCTAATCTCGGAATATTTTATCCTCTTCCAAAAGCTGGTTTTAAATGCTATATTTTTCAAAACCGTTTTTCTCTCTAACTTTTTCTTTGTAAAGTAGTAGGAACTTTGTGACTGCTATTTTATTTGGAAAAGTTGTTTTAACTTCAAGGTATCAATCACTTGTAAAATTATTTGTTTTCAAATACTTGTTTCAATGTATGTTTCACATTGATTCATAGTACCAAAACAGTGATTGTTGCTTTGAAGGCCTAGTACTGTTATGTTAAGCATTCATCCTAACCCCAATTGTCATGTTTTTATTTAAAGTCGGGGAAACTATCAGGCAGACGAAAATGATGTAAATCATAATTGCATTATGAGTCGGAAAATCATTGTCTTCTATCTGATAAGGATGTTTTGCAAAATTGTTTTCAAAACATACAGTGCTTAGGTTTAATGGAAAAGAGTCATTTTATTGAGATATAATTTGGTAGAAGAGTTGAATTTCTTCTTTGGTGTAAATTCCCGCGTTTTATTATGGGAAGTTTTCCTTATAAGAAATTCATAAGGGATAGATTTTTTCTCTGATACACATTCCCGCGTTTTATTATGGGATAAGTATTTTAAAGAAAATTTCTATTGATGTCATGCTCTTAAATGTCAAATCTTTATAACCGACAAAACTCTTTTATTAAAAGTGCTTTAACGCAATCAATTACCATTCCTTCATATATTTTTCTTTCTCATTGAGATGAAAAATATGTTTTGGAATGTTAATTGATTATTTTGTTCTATCTTATTTAAATGATTTTATCCGTTTAGCCCCCAGTGGCTACAGAAGCTGGCCAGGAGGTTGAAAACCCATCAATCTCTTACCCAGGCCTGAATACCAAACACTGATTCATCCACTTCCATATATTAACCCCTGGAGTTATAAGGAACAAATGTTACTTAGAGGTTGATAAGGGAGAAACTGCACTTGATGCAGCAAATAAGGATGAAGTCGGAAGTGCACCCACAGCTCTACCTCCAGCGAAGTAAAGAAGTATATAACTGAGGTATCTGTAAGCTCATCTGCATCTTCTCAAAAGGATGCAGAGCTGAAAAGGCAATAAAACTGTCTCTGGAATCATTCTCTCAACAGGATGAGTCCATTGAAATTCGCTCGTCAGCCAGAGCATCTTGTAATGAGTCAAGCACACCACCGGCACTCACGCTGATGGTAAGCCTAAACAGATATATACTAGGAACCTTATATAATTTTTGGGACCTAACAATCCTATCAGTTATACTAGGGGCCTAACAATTGGACACATTGCAAGGCGTGCACAGTGTGAGGTATAGGCATGTTAACAAACACCCGTCATTGGGTTAAGAGGGAAACGTAGACTCTAATTTGCCATTCATTACATTGTCTACTACGTCGCCCCTCCTGGAAGGAACATTTCCAGATCCTGAAAAGGAATGTCCACCTCCCGTTTACGGAGAAGGTGTGAGGCAACTCCTTGATAGAACAAGGCAGGATTCCCAAAAAGATTTTAAAATCTTGGGATAACCCATCTCAAAGAGGTGAGGCTCCACTAGACAGTGATTTAGCAATTGCTATTGAGTCTGGTGTGAGACAGTGCTTATGCATGATAGATAAAGAACACCTCAACGAGGAAATTCTCCACTTAATAGTGATTCAGTTCATTCTGATGAATCAGGTGTTGGGAATATATGAATTGACGGATTTCACTTGCAGGTACAGAAGGCTATATTTGAAATGAAGAGTGAAAGTGAGAGAGAGAAACACTTGAGTGAAAGTGAGGGAGAGATACACTTGAGTGAGAGATAGGGAGAGAAAGAGTGAAACACTTCTAAGTGCTCGACACTTAAGTGTAAACACCAACAGAACGCAGTAGAAGTGAGGAAACCACAAGCCAAACACTTACCCTTGCTACTTGCTGCTTCTGGAAGAAAAGTTACTATATTTTTCCCGTTCAACGACAGACGAGAACCTTCCTTGGAAGACAAACCATTTAAAAGAGGACATATCAATTGGTATTAACATTTGGTATCTTCAAAAGTGGGCCATTGGAGGATTCCTCAACTAAGGGGGAGAATTTATAGTGTTATAGTTATAACAAGAAAAAGAAATTGGAGGATTCCTCTTCTTATGGGGGAGAAGTTATAGTGTTATAGCTATAACAAGAAAAAGGTGAAGTTAATAAGTCTATCTTCGTATCCTTCGGAAGAGTGAAAAGTTTATATCCTAAAAGGGTTCGTATCCTAAACTCTTAAGGTAAGTTCCTGGATCCTTGTTAGTTCGTATCCCGGAAGATCCTTGGAAAAAGGGGTTCGTATCCTTAGGGGGAGATTTTAGACAAGAAAAAGAAGAAAATCTTATCTTCTGATCCTGAGGGGAAACAACAGAAATATGGGAGAATCAAGAAGCTGTATTCTATTCTTGGAAGAACAGAAATGACTATTCCATTGATTTTCTAAAGGGAGAAGAAGAATAAGAAGGAGAATCACATTCGTAGGGGGAGAACATCATTTGAGCTATGTTCAGTATTGGTTGAAGACATACCCAGGAATAAAGATTCTTATGAAGCTCTGTTCATGATAAGTTCTTTAAGTTCAAACTATGAAGGATTTTGAAACAGAGGGAGCTCAAACAGACAGAAATGAAGATGATACAATTTGAATATCAGTTCAGTGTCAGAGGAACAAGCATCATTCATTTCAGTCAAACAAGAATTCTGGAAATGCAGTATCTGATCCAGAAAAACCAGTAGCATTATTTACAAGTCTCGGACGATTACTTTTTCTAGTTGTTAGTTGAGTTATCCTCCCTAGGTGATTTGTTTGTTAAAGTTTAACAATCAAATAGGGGGAGATTGTTGGAGATTACAAAGCTGTATGAATAGTAATCGTGATAACTCAACACTAGAACAGGACAAGTAAATAATACTACGCCTACACAGAAATCAGCATTACATGAAGACAAGGCAGATACAGCGAATCAAGACATTAGAAGAAGTTTTGGAGTCTACTACAGGTCACTGAAAGAAGTTCATTTATTTGTTCATGCCTCAGTGAAGAACAATGTTTAATGACTTTCAGGGTTTCAGATAAGTGTTGAAGATTCAGTATTGCAGTGCCACTAATAGATTTCAGTGTAGTAGCATTGATTGAAGACAGACAGTGTTCGAAGCATAGGAATCCAGAAGGGTGAAGACAAAGGTTAAAGAAGACAGCTGCAGTCTTGAACAGGATTGTAGTAATGAAGACATTGTCAAAGTACCAGAAAAGATTCTAGTGAAATAACAGTGTCTATCAACAGTCAGTGTTTGAAGCAATGCAACAGTCCTAGCTTACTCAGCTGAAACAGAAAAGAAATCAAGGGAATTCAATTCAGTGTTAGTCGTTTGTGAACCAGACCAGTGCACTAAGCGTCAGCACGACAAGAAGAGAATTACCTTGATTAATCAGTAGAAAATCAGTTGATCAAGCCAAGCCAATAGAGTGAAACCAAGTGGTAATTACTTGAAGAATTCAAGAAATATGCTAAGGCAAGTATTACTGCATTTGGGGACATTAATACTCTTGAAGCAATGGAGAGGCGCAGCTTATATTCCAAGGCGCAAGAAAAAGACTAAGGGAAAGTTAAGTGGCGCCTACACAGTGCATTGAGAGTGTAGGTGCAACTAATCTACCAAGGCGCAGGAATTTGCTTGGACTTAGTATCTATATCAGGAGTGGCGCCTATACAAGGGAAGCAGTGTATAGGCGCAACATATCTTGTCCAAGGCACAAGAAATACTAAGGCAAAGTCTGTGTGGCGCCTATACAGGGAAACCACTGTATAGGCGCAACAAACATCTATTGGTGCAAGGGAAAAGTTTCTAAGTAGCAAGTGGCGCCATCACAGTGAAGCAAGAGTAGAGGCGCAACTCACATGAACAAGGCGCAACTCACATGAACAAGGCGCAACTCACATGAACAAGGCGCAACTCACATGAACAAGGCGCAACTCACATGAACAAGGCGCAACTCAGGTTATTGGCGCAACACAGCTTCAAGTGGCGCCTACACAGTGCATTCACTCTACAAGCGCCACTCAGGACTTAAGCAATTGTGAAGCAAATCAATTTAATTGAGTTGAAAAGTCTACACTATATTAAATAAAATGAATTATTCATTTTGTTTTAATATGGTTGGTGGAGACACAGCCAACCAGAGGGAGAGGTAGTGAGATATTTCGAAGCCGGAGAAGAAGAAGTCACCATGATAATTCTATACCTTCTTCTCATGGGTTTTACAATCTAGCCGATCAAACATGTCACAAATACTTAGGTCTATTGTAAAACACTCACTGTTAGCTTGATTCCAGTTACTACTAAATACTGTCAAACATTGTAATAGGGATCTAGCTTTATCTCTCTAGAAGCAAAGAACGAATCAGTTCTTTGGAAGCCAGTTATTAATTTAACTGGGTGTAGCAAAACCTCAGGGATTAATACGAAAGTACTATTCCCCGAAATCTGTCTCGCATTTAATTACTTGCTAATTTTCTAGATCATTATTGTTTAAATCCTAAACACAGAAAATTAGTAAGCCAGACTCCTAAACACTCCTAAACACGAACCACTGACCGAACTCTAAATCACATATCCGCAAAAGATTCGAAAGAATTTTTTGATTTAGTGAGTATCGTATTCAACCCCCCTTCTACGATACTTTCGGGACCTAACACGTTTCTTAGTCCATATCTCATATGGAGTCTTCTGAACCGTTTTAGTAGGAACTTGGTTAAGTGTATAAGCAGCCGTCTCCAGGGCGTAGCCCTAGAAACTAATTGGAAGATCTGCATGACTCATCAGCAATCGTACCATGTCCAACAAAGTACGATTCTTCCTTTTAGAAACTCCATTCCATTGTGGTGTTCCGGGAGGAGTGAGTTGTGATACAATACCACACTCTTTTAAGAAACTCTTAAATTCATGGCTTAAGTATTCACCTCCACGATCAGATCGTAGAGTCTTAATACTTCCGTCAGTTTGCTTTTCTACTTCAGCTTTGTATTCTTTGAACTTTTCAAAAGAATCGGATTTGTTCTTCATAAGATACACATATCTACTGAAATTATCAGTAAACGTGATAAAGTAGTAAAAGCCACCTCTTGTCATAGTACGCATAGGACCACATACATCACTATGTATAAGTTCTAATCGTTCAGTGGCCCTTTCACCTTGTCCAGTAAAAGGAGATTTAGTCATTTTTCCAATGAGACAAGGTTCGCATGCTTCGTATGATTCAAAGTCAAACTTATCCAAGTATCCATCCTTACGTAACTTAGAAATGCGCTTCTCATTTATATGGCCTAAACGACAGTGCCAGAGGTATGTTTGATTTGAGTCATTTATTTTAAGACGTTTCTTATTCATATTATAGATAGGAGTGTCTAAATCAAGAACATATAAACCGTTAAATAAACGTGCAACCCTATAGGTAACATTATTCAAAGAAAAGGAACAACTATTGTTCTGAATTAAAAATGCAAAACCTTTCTTGTCTAAACAAGAAACCGAAATAATGTTTCTGCAAATTGCAGGCACGTAAAAACAGTTCTCAAGTTCTAAAATAAGCCCAGTGGGCAATGATAAATAATAAGTCCCTACAGTTAAAACAACAACCTTTGCTCCATTGCCAACTCGTAGGTCGACCTCTCCTTTAGCCAAAGTCCTACTCCTTTGTAGTTCATGTACATTTATACAAATGTGAGAACCACATCCAGTATCCAATACCCATGATGTAGAAGTTGACAAATTGACCTCTATAACATAAATACCTGAATCAGAAGCTTGACCAGCCTTCTTCTTCTTCAGATCCTCCAAATAAGCGTGACAGTTTCTCTTCCAATGACCTGGTTTACCATAGTAGTGACAATCACCCTTTGCAACAACACCCTTAGGCTTTAAAGCCTGTTTGGGATTAGCCTTTGGCTTGGGACCAGAAGCAGATCCAATCTTCTTCTTTCCCTTCCATTTGCCTTTCCTATTAGCCTTACCTTTGTTATCTACCATCAACATGGCAGCAGGTTCAGCCTTTTCATGTTGGTTTCAGTAGTTCGTAACATGGCCAACAATTCAGTGGGTGTTTTGTCTATCTCATTCATATTGTAGTTCATAACAAAATGAGTATAGTTGCGGTTCAAAGATTGCAAGATTAAGTCAATCTGAGCTTCCAAACCAATCGGGAAACCCAAAGTATCAAGATACTCAATATAACCTATCAGCTTCAGAACATGTGGTTGAACAGGTTCACGCTCTCCCAGTTTGCAAGCATACAGTACTTTGCTCGTGTCGAACCTTTCTTGACGAGCTTGTCCCTCAAACATTCTTTGAAAGTGTTCAATCATCTCATAAGCATCCATATGCTCATGTTGTTTTGAAGCTCAGCACTCATGGTTGCCAGCATGAGACATGCAATATCATTCACATCATCAATATGCTTCTGATAAGCATTTTGCTGAACGCGAGTTGCATTCTCAGCAGGAGGAGAAGGTGAAGGAATTTCAATGACATGGAGCTTACGCTCTTGCTTGAGGACAATCCTCAAATTCCTATACCAATCCAGGAAGTTAGTTCCTGTCAGCTTGTTCTTCTCAAGGGTTGCTCGTACGGAGAAAGTATTTGTATTGTTTGCCATTTAAATATCTACAATGTTTAAAATGCATAAAATAAACATTAGATTGTCTGAGTTATTTATTATGTTCAAATGATTATGATACATTCATAATATATCTCCCACTATTTTTATCAAATTAATAGCCCTTACTATTAATTTGGAAAGTATATCCCATAATTCTTTCTAGTGAGCCAAGATCCATATTTCTTCGTGTCCTAAGTCAACCACTGGAAGTCCTTAAAAATGATTATTTAGGTCTACAACAGTTGTCAATTATATCATATATAATTCTTGGATAGTTTGGTGAGCAACGATTGATCTTATCTATCTAATAGATTTTTAACCAAACTTCATGCTTCTAAGTTCATAATTGTTGAATATAACCGTTTACTTTCACCTTATTATGACGACTCAGTTAAGTTTGACCCAATGATACAACGGCCGAATATAACCGTTTATATTCGTCGCATCTCACCACGATAGATAGGAGTCCCCTGCCACTGACAGTCTTTCCCCTAATCGATCTAGGATTCGATGAGTGTTCATTCATTGGAAAGCATCCGATTAAAACTTAATATTTTGTTAAGGGGTTTAGAAAATTTACGACGATCATGATCACATCATGAAGAGATCCTCAATTTTTCCTTGAACCAAATATTTCAAATTGACATCTTAAATTGTTCATTTCCCAGGTAGACGGAGGATACCAGTGGTCACACTTAAAACCCATCAGCCTTACGAATACGCATATCCGCTTTTGTCAGAAAATCCCAGTTATAGATATCAAAATCCATATTTAATTCCGTGTTTTAAAATCCATATTTCATAAACACAAGAATCTCATGATCGTTTGTTAATTTTAAAATCTTGAATCGTTACAGATTTTATCTTTCTTAAGCAGACATGGCATGGGTGTCGTACCTAATACATACATCATTCCAACACATACATATCTACACATGCATTCATATACATATATGTATTGTGCGTAAATTAAACGTGTTTGGTTATGTCCCCATCCTATGTGATATTTCCAAGCTAATGGAATTATCAAGGTCAATCTATGGTGGTTTCAAACACTACACTATTACATGTCTTTATCTTCTTCATTGCTCCATCATCTGGATTGCCTCCTAGCTTCCTTGCTTCCAAGTCTCCATTGAACAATTACATTGAATAATAAATAAATCTATTCTAATGAAATTACAAGAAGAACTCGAGTTACATTCGAGATTAACAATTACAATGAATAAACGACATGCAAGTCGTATTTAGAAACCAAAACTATAAAATAAAACCACTATCCTATGGCTCTTTAGGCCATAACCATCCACCATGTTATCACATAACACATGTAATATATCTCAGATTATATAAACATATCATATAATTATATATAATAAATTTCGAAATTTCAGAAAATCAAATAAATTTCAGAAAATAAAAAATTGCCGTTTCGGGGCCTGTAACGTCGTCAAACGGCTTACAGACGCGGAGCTGACTTTGTCAGTATTTCTCAGTGACATGATTCCAGTCATAAAACACATATCGTTTGCGAAAATCGGACACTGGACACAGATTTCAGAAAATCTACCGAAGCCGTTTCAGAATTCGTATCGAATACGATTTCCATAACAAGAACAAACATGTATCATATATATACAGCAATACACACAATCATCCCATGATTATACAACACATGAATATCATATATTCAAAATCATATAAAACATATATATCATTATATAGTCATGGCATATCATATATATGCTTACATACATCGAAAAACTGTTAAACACATAACCAAATCATCCCATTATACACGTGGCTCTGATGCCATTGAAGGGTTTCGGGCATGAAAATGCAGCGGAATTAACGTAAAAATAATAAAAAATCGAAACTCAATCGCAGGATCCATGTATAACGTTGGATAATTATGGTGAAGAAGTCTGTACATTAACAAAGTTTTCGTATGCTGTTTAATGGAGGTCCAGAAAGATGAATCACAGCAGTCCTTTGTTGCAAAGATTTGCTCTCTAAAGAACTCCACACGAACGCCCGATCGTCCTACGATCACCGGAGTCGGTACTAGCCGAATTGTTTGCCTCTCTCTCTCTCTCTCTCTTTCTCTAGCCTCTCTTGATGTTGAGCAGCTAGGGTTTTTCTCTAAAACCGAAATTTGATGATCAAACCCTAATACTATACATCATTATGTATATATAGGGGATAGAGAGATTTTGGGCCTAACCCTAATCCATGTGGTTTCCAAAACCCATTATGACTTTGGGTTATTATTATTATTAAATCTAAATTCTAATATAATTAATCAAGTCCCACTTAATTAATTCAATAATTAAATTTTGAATAATAATAATACTTATTAAATCCGAATTCTAATATAATTAATCAAGTCCCACTTAATTAATTTAATAATTAAATTCGAATAAACAATAATATATTTAAATTCGTAATTTAAATAAATCTCCGTTTTGACGTTCTTTGTGTGTGACCCTTTAGGTTATTATTACGTTGGCAATAATTTTATTATCTAATAATAAAATTATAAACAATGAGCGGCATCTAGTAATACATCATTGCTACCCAAGTAACAATAATAATTGGTGATTCAATTAAACCTTTCGTGAATAATGTTCCATGTAATATAATCCCTTTAACCTTATATTATAGATCAAACTCGAGGCATGTATAGTGTCATCCTCTTCAACGTTTAATCTCGGTTTCCTTGATCAATGAGTAGACTATTTAAACAAATCAATATTTGAGCATGGCCATGCATTTCATAGTCTCACTCAATCAAGAGGCCAATAATATCACTCATAGAATTGGAGGGTTAAATCCTATATCTATCATTCATATTCCTCATACGATTCATAGCATACCCAATGTACACCTTTATCATTACCCGGTTAAAGGTAACTTTCAGTGTAATCAAAGTATATTAATTATCGTATAGAAATATAATGATTTCAAGTCAGAGGATCATTACATCATTATCACAGTGAGATTTCTTATGACACTTATTAACATGTAGAATCTCACGGCGGGTCTTTCCAGTGTCATGTATTGATACATACACTTATGTTCTTGACTTTAGTATCACCATACCTATGACCAATGAGATGTGGTCATCCGTCAACAAACATACTAGTCTTATTGCATTATTACTGTCCTTAAATAATAATACTTGACTAGAGAATTTTAGGAATAAAATACTATTCATATAATCTCATTTTTAAGTCATATACTTAAAGATATATATTACGTATTAATATTCCAAGGACATTTATTATCCTTTCAATTTATAACGCAGTAAATAAAGACATAATAAATATTAATTAAATAATCACATAAAACATAATCCTTAATTGTTTTCAATAAAACATTAAAAGTATTGTCTCTAGGACACCAATACTAACACATCCATGTTTCAAGATAGCGTTGGCTAATAAACCCAAAACACGACTATTTAGGTAGACAACATTTGTCAATTATATCAAATATAACTCTTGGATAGTTTGGTGGAACAACCCTTTGTACACATTTATCCAATAAATCTCACCAAACTCTATGCCTCTAAATCCACAATCCTATTGTGATGATTTATTTAAGTTAGACCCAACGTTTCATTAATCTGAGTACATTTACTTATCACATTTTCCCATGATTGATAAGAGCACTTCACTTTGGCAAATCCACTCCTTCTCAATCTAGATCTTGATGTGTTTAAAACATTGGAAGGCATCTATATTAACTTAATATTCATTTAGGGATTTTAATATTATTTAACGATCATGATCCCATCATAAAGAGATTCTCAAATTTTCCTTGATTAAATAATCCATTTCAATATTCGTCAATGGTTTGATTTCAAGATCGTCGGAGAAGTCACAAGCGGTCTCACTTAAAACCCAACTTTCTTACAGATTAAATTAATAATCCGTTGTTGACAAAATCTCCCCATATTAGAAAAATGAAAATTCATATTCAATACCGTGTTTCAT
Source organism: Oenanthe sinensis (assembly GCA_028671895.1). Classification (NCBI taxonomy): domain Eukaryota; kingdom Viridiplantae; phylum Streptophyta; class Magnoliopsida; order Apiales; family Apiaceae; genus Oenanthe; species Oenanthe sinensis. The sequence continues at coordinate 19,991,266 of CM053807.1, forward strand.
AAACACAAAAATCTCATGATCGTTTGTTCAATTTTAAATCTTGAGTCGTTATAGATTTTATCTTGTTTAAACAAGCATGGCATGGGTGTCGTATCTAATACACACATACATGATTAATCTAATTAAAGCATGCATCATTAACTATTCTACACTAGCATTCATACATCAATATGTAAAGTGCAGTATGTAAACGTGCTTGGTTATGGCCCTTTTTCCTATGTGATCCTTTCGAGCTAATGAAAGGATCAAGGTCAATCTATGGTGGTAAAATATAAATACAATTACATGTCTTCATTCTTCTTGTATCCATGGGTGCTTGCTCCTCTTCTTGAATCATCCTTCAATCTTCAAGTACATTACATGGAATAATTGAATACAATCTATACTAATGTACTTACATTAGAGGTTAAACAATTACAAGAATGAAGAAAAACGACATGCAAGTCGTATTTATAAAACCAAAACCAAAACCATTAATCTAGGGGTCTAAATGCCATAACCAGCACCATGCTCAAGTACACAAAAAGAACATGAAAAATATTGCGGGGGTCCGGGGCGGCAGCCCCGGGCGGGGTCTGGGGGAGGCAGCCCCCGGGCGGGGTCGAGCTTGGAAATTTTTTATTTTCGAAGACCAGTCCTATTCAGAAATCATCAATTTCTGAACTACAGATCATATCTGTTGGTCTTTTCCCCCACTGCATCTTATACAGTTTCTGAAGCATGTATCATATACATACTGATCATATCCCAGTTAACAAATCATGTCCAACACAATCTGTCCACCAGTTTATATCACAATACAAACTGACCCTCATGCATAACATACAAATCACAATAAGGCATATTAAAACAGTCATGGCAAATCATTAACATGCTAGTATCATCATCTATGTACTCATCATATGAATAACCAGATACACATTAATTAATAGTTTTAACCATACATTAACATGACAGCATGCATATTAAATCTCATACATAGGCAGTATCAACATACATGCATGGCAAATCATATACATACTGGAATACAATGAAAAACTGTTAAACACGTAACCAAATCATCTTATTATACACGTAGCTCTGATACCATTGTTGGGATTCGGGCATGAAAACGCAGCGGAATAACGGTAAATACAAAAAAAATCGCGAATCCCAAACGCAGGATCCGTGTATAATTGACTGATGATTATGGAGAAGATGATGTGTACCTTATTAAAGCTTTCCTTAAGATGATTATGGAGGTCCAGAAGCGTGAATCACAGCAGCCCCTTCTTCAAGAACTACTCTCTAATGGTATCCACACGAACGTCGATACGTCTAACAGTCAGCGGAGATGGTACTAGCCAAGAACACCCACGAATTATCTCTTCTCTATCTCTCTCACTTGCTAGCCTCTCTTCGTATTGAGCTGCTAGGGTTTTATCTGATAAAACGAATTCATAAGTATGAGGCCTGTAAACACCTCATAATGTATTTATATGAGTTAGAGATAATGAGCCAAACCCTAATCCATGAGGTATCTCAAAAACCCATTCTGATTTTGGGTTTATTTATTAATTTGAATATTAATTTAATTAATCAAGTCTCACTTAATTAATTCAATAAATAAATTCGAACTAATAATAAAATTATTTAAATTCATAATTTAAATAAAGCTCCGTTTAAACGTTCTTTGTGTGTGACCCTTTAGGTTATTATTACGTTGGCAATAATTTTATTTTGTAATAAAATTATAAACAATGAGCGGCATCTAGTAATACATCATTGTTACCCAAGTAATAATAATAATTTGTGATTCAATTAAACCTTTCGTGAATAATGTACAATGTAATATAATCCCTTTAACCTTATATTATAGATTAAACTTGAGGCATATATTGTGTAATCATTATCAACGTTTAATCCGGGTTTCCTTGATCAATGAGTAGACTATTAATCAAATCAATATTTGAGCATGACCATGCATTTTATAGTCTCACTCAATCAAGATGCCAATAATATCACTCCTAAAATAGGAGGGTTAAATCCTATATCTATCATTCATATTTTTCATAAGATTCATAGCATACCCAACATCCACCTTTATCATTACCCGGTTAGAGGTAACTTTGAGTGTAATCAAAGTATATTAATTCTCGATAGAAATATAATGATTTCAAGTCAGAGGATCATTACATCATTATCACTGTGAGATTTCTTATGACACTTATTAACATGTAGAATCTCACGACGGGTCTTTCCAGTGTCATGTATTGATACATACACTTATGTTCTTGACTTTAGTATCACCATACCTATGACCAATGAGATGCAGTCATCTGTCAACAAACATACTAGTCTTATTGCATTATTGTTGTCCTTTAATAATAATACTCGACTAGGGAATTTTAGGAATAAAATACTATTCATATAATCTCATTTTTAAGTCACGTACTTAAAGATATATATTACGTATTAATATTCCAAGGACATTTATTATTCTTTTAATTTATAACGCAGTAAATAAAGACATAATAAATATTAATTAAATAATAATATAAAACATAATCCTTAATTGTTTTCAACAAAACATTAAAAGTATTGTCTCTAGGACACCAATACTGTCATGGTGTACAAACTAGAAAATCTACTCCAAATGAATGTCTTTATAGCTATTTTCTCTCAAAGAATGAACCCAAGAAAATTGAGGAAGTTTTGCAAGACCCTGATTGGATTATTGCAATGCAAGAGGAAATGAATGAATTTGAGAGAAATAAAGTGTGGAAACTTGTACCAAGACCTAGAGATAGATCAGTTTTTTGTGCAAAATGGGTGTTCAGAAACAAACTTGATGAGAATGGAACTGTAATTAGAAATAAAGTAAGGCTAGTTGCTAACGGATACTCTCAGGATGAAGGAATTGACTATGATGAAACTTTTATACCAGTAGCAAGATTGGAAGCTATCAGAATGTTTCTTGCCTTTACAGCTCATTCAAAATTCAAGGTGTATCAGATGGATGTGAAAAGTGCCTTCTTAAATGGAGAATTGGAAGAAGAAGTCTATGTGGAGCAACCACCAGGATTTATTAATCTAAAATTTCATGATCATGTTTACAGGTTAGACAAGGCACTATATGGTTTGAAGCTAGCACCTAGAGCATGGTATGAAACTCTATCAAAATTTCTTCTTGAAAATGGATTCATTAGAGGTACCATTGACAAAAATCTCTTTATTAGAAAACATAAAGGTGATATTTTGCTTGTTCAAATTTATGTTGATGATATTATATTTGGTTCTACTAATGAAAAAATCTGTGAAAAGTGTAGCAAATTAATGCAGTCAAATTATGAAATGAACATGATGGAGAGTTAAACTTCTTTTTAGGACTTCAAGTCAAACATAGTGATGATGGAATTTTCATCAATCAATCAAAGTTTGTGAAAGAACTATTAAAGAAGTTTGATATGCAAGATAGTGCCACTGCCAAAACTCCCATGTCAACAGCCACTAAGCTAGACTCTAACTCAAAGGGTAAGAAAGTTGACAACACTAGCTATAGAGGTATGATTGGATCATTGTTATATTTAACTACTAGTAGACCAGATATAATGTTTTCAACATGCCTGTGTGCCTGATTTCAAGCTGACCCTAGAGAATCACATTTAATAGATGTGAAAAGAATCTTTAGATATCTCAAGGGTGCACAGACTCTAGGACTTTGGTATCCTAGAGAGTCTGATTTTTCACTAATTGGCTATTCAGACTCTGACTATGCAAGATGCAAAGTGGACAGGAAAAGCACAATAGGTCAATGCCAATTTCTTGGCAACATGTTAATTTCTTAGTTTAGCAAGAAACAACAGACTGTATCAACCTCAACAGCTGAGACTGAATACATAGCAGCTAGAAGTTGTTGTGCTCAAATTCCGTGGATGAGAAATCAATTACTTGATTATGGACATTCTCAAATATTCCAATATTTTTTTATAACACTAGTGCTATCAAAATTGCAGAGAATCCAGTCCAACATTCCATAACAAAGCACATCGATGTCAGGTATCATTTTATTAGAGAACATGTTGAAAATGGTACTGTGACACTTCACTATGTTTCAACTAACAGACAGATTGCAGACATTTTAATAAAACCACTTGATGAGTCTACCTTTCTCAGACTGGTTGGTGAATTAAGTATGTTAAACATGTAAGTGATCAATCATAACAAGAAGCAAGGTATGTATTTCAATTATAATCCCTGTTTTATCAAACTATGACTTGTTGTTGCAATATTTGTGAGGTACTTTATCTTGACAGAGTCTATCTTCTAGACTCTGATGAGTTTTAAAACTCTGATGAGTCTATAAACTCTGATGAGTCTGTAGACTCTGATGAGTCTGTAGACTCTAGGAATAATATCGCCTAGACTCTGAATCGGTTAAAATTCACGCCTGCAGACTCTGATTACGTTTAAACTGTTCAAATGACTTGAAATAGGCAGTAACAATTACTTTTGACTGGTGACAAGCTGTAGACTCGTGTGTATTGTAGCAACTTTAACAAAATAGAATTTTTCATACAATCAACTCACTTTTTTACTATAATTTTTCTCTAAGGCAAAAATATTCACAGAAATGTTCACGAACCCTAGCTAATTTTTCCAAGCACTTTCATCACTTTCAACTCAACATTTCAAATGGCTGCTATCTCAACTGTCATGAGGGGTCCTAAGGCGATTGCATTCACCTTTGGAGACTTTGAGTTCATGACCACGAATCATGTGGCAGCCCTTGGAGACAAGAAAGGGGTAGATGCTGATTACTACCCAGTGATGGATTTCTTGGATCAAACTGAGCTCAGCTATATTCTAAAGGCATCACCAGTAATTCACATGGATGATGTCTCTCAAGAATGGAGTTATGCAAAGGTAGTTGATCCTTCCCAGGATCAACCAGGTAAAATAATGTCCACCTTTGGCTCTACTACCTTTGATGTCACTGCTGATGTGCTTAATTCTGTGTTTAAATTTCCTGTTAAAACACCTTTTGATGAAACTATTTCTGATTAAGACATTAAGAGCATGTTTAAATCACTAGGTTATTCTGCTAGTTTGAAAAATATGAGTAAATTAACTAGGCCATATTTAAGGAAGGAATGGTCCTTTTTCTTTGATCAAATTACTAAGTGTTTTACTGGTGAATGTAGTGGCTTTGATGCTATCACTGCTATTACCTATCAAATTGGTCACAGTCTCCTGTTTGACAAAGTGATGAACATTGGTGATATGTTACTCACTCAAATGGGAGCCAAATTAAACAATGTGCAAGAGGGGAGGACAAAAGTCTACTATCATAGGTTTTTTATGTTTCTCATCAACCATTTCATTCCTGACATGTCAACTAGATTGGCAGATGATTGATGTGTGCAGACATATAAACAGCAAAGAAGGATATTCTCTAACATCAATAGAATTGATGACAAAAAGAAGAGTCTACCTGTCATGACATATCCACAAGTAATGCAGGTAAAACTCTTCATCTACAAACCTTCTATCTACAATGCCTCTTTTTTTTAATGGTGAAATGGTGCAGGAACAGGTAATGGAGAGTCCCTTTGCACCTACCCAAGTAACCAAATCCCCTTCAAATAAACAATCTTCAAAACCAAAATCCAAAAAGAAACCAACCTCTGGTGTCTCTCAACAAGAACCAGTTGTAAAGAAGAGAAGATTGGTACAATCAAGGCTAATAGATGAGCCAAGTGATGAGAACCTCAATCCCCTTGAGAAACAGGTTGTTGAAGGACTCTCTTTGCTCAAAGAGGGTCATAATACACTTGATTCTAACCTTCAAGCCAAGTCTGTAGACTCTCAAAAGGCTACAGACTCTGATAAACCTAGGGAAGCACCCCAGGATTCTCAAATTGGGTCTCTTGAGAAATCTTTTGCTCAGAAGTATAAAAGGTTGAGGAAGGCTTATTTTACACACACAAGCTTACAATTATTACTAATCCTGTTTTGCAGGAAACAGATGCTCCCAAGACTCCTGCAGAGCTAGACTCTGAAATCAAGAAAATGACTGAACTAGAGTCTAATGTTGAGTCAGAGTCTAGACTGTCTTTAGAATCTGATCACGAAACATTTTGGGAAGGAATGCCATTGAATGTAGCCTCATGTCTCATTGATGAAATCATTACTCCACATGATGAGGTACTGCTATTTCTATATCCTTTGGTGGAATCACTAGAAGATCATCAACTCTACAAGACACAACAACAATTCTTGGATCTTCTCACAACCTATGCAGCCCTAAGGAAGAGAATGAAGATGGAGCTACAAATGTCTGCACAAGATGCTGTCACAAATCTATATAGCTACCTCTTCAACACTTCATTACAAGACAAAGTAGCTGGGCTCATAGAAGGTAGGACTAATGAAGTTCTCAAAACACTTGGTGTTCCAGACTCTGAACAACAAAACATAAATAGGCCTAAAAAGCTTAAGGTCCACAAAAGGAGAGAATCAGAGTCTGGTGCTGAGTTGGAAACTGAGATTGAGCAACCAGTTTTTGACAATGAAGCAATTTGGGATAAAGGAATTACCTACATGACAGCTATTGATTGGATTTCTACTATTCAGCCTCTTCCAAGGAAGGTGGTTGATTTTCTTGTCCATAATGTAGGAAAGGTGGCCAATAAATACATCTATCCAACCTATCAGAGTAGATTGGATCAAATCAAGGGCTCATATTATCATAGGATTGCAAGGGAACTGTAGGATTCTTTCACATGACTCATGCCCAGGCCATCAATGTAATCCATGCAAGGACTTTCTAAATAACAACTTGGATGCATTAACAATGGTAGAACCATAGAATGTAGAAGGTATTGCAACGAAGTTGGAGGATGAGACTAGTGCACCAGTGGTGGCTAGTGAGAAAGATGATCAGTCTGCCTCACCCACACAAGAACCACTTAGTCAGAGGTTGGGTGATAGTGGGGCAGAGGAGTATGCTGTTAGGCCCTCCTTGGTAACTCAACAAAATGCTGATGAGAACTCTAGTGATATGGGAGGACAGACTCTGATGGATGCTCATGAAGAATTTTCACACTCTATTCTATCAGAGTCTATCCCCTTGAGGGGGAGTCTCAAGCACCAATAGTCAAAGATGATGACACTCAGACTCTGGCTTCTAATGAAGTCATACTGAAGAAGTCAGAGTTTAGAGTAGACCCTAAGACTGGAATACTAGAGCCAACAGACTCTGGAAAGAAAGAAGAAGCTTGTAAGGGTTCAGAGTCTGTTGATGCTCACTCCTTGATGGAAACCCATAGCCTTCAGACATTTGAAAGGGTACCCCTCCATCAAGATGGTTCAGGTATTGCAACAAATATTTATTCTCTCACCCCCTCTTCTGTAGGATTTTTGAGTGCACACTCCAAATTGAGTGAAAAAATAACTGAGAGGCTGGGACTGGTCCAGGCAAAAGGAGAAGTAGACAAGGCTGTAGAGAGCCTGATTGAGCATGAGAGAGTGGGTGCTCAACCCCACTGTGAGGATGATAGAATAAGGTATCCTGAACCTAGCTTTACTTATTGGGATCAAGATTTTCCATAGAGTTGGTCCAATGAGTTGGAGCAGGGGATGGTGAAAATTCATTCTTGTTTATAATGCAGATTGACAAAAAGGAGGAGGCTCTAGCTATTCAGAAATCATTCATACAGAGACCACAACATCATTTGGTGGAATCTCTAGCAAGGAGAGAAGAAAGAGGCATGGAGACTTTGGTGGATCCAACTATCATTCCAACAGAGACTGCAGAATTGAAGTCAGAAGAACCACTTTTGATCATGCCTATAAAGGCTAGGCTTCCAGAGTCTACAGACTTTGATCACTCTAATGAGGATTCAGGGTCTATATTCCCTTTTATAGTTTCAGAGTCTACACCACCACCAGAGTCTACACCTTCAATTACCAAGATTGAACCTGTTGTTGAGGATTGCACTTCTGAAGATGATGGTCCAATTAATCCATCTTTTGTTTATTTTGATCAGGTATTTCCTTAGTCTTGGGAGTCTTCACAATAAAAGGGCATGAATGATAAAGTAACTTTTGATTGTATTTTGGGTATTCTCCAGTCTGAAAGACTTAAAGCTTTTCAGAAAAAATCTTTTCTTCAAGAACATGATCACTATCTTGGTGAAGCACATCAAGCTATATATGTAGATGTTAAGGCTGAGACAGAGAATGTCACTACACAGTTAGCTAGTGTGGTCAAGGAAATTTCTCATATTAAAACCAAACTCACTGGTATTGATAATACAACTTCTCTACTTAGTACTAGATTTGACAGAATTCATTCCATTAAATTATCCAAAGAAGTAGCTTTCAATGATGCTATTCCTACTATCACTACTACTCAAGCCACTTTCCAAACTACAGTATCTGATCTAACCACCAAGGTTGACTCAGTAATTACAGCAAAGGCCAATATCTCCATAGTACTTGGACAAATTCTTTTGACTATCACCAGTAGTGATGATGTCAAAATGGGGGAGAAGAGAGGTGATTCCTCCAGGAGAAATAGGGATGATGTATGCAAAGATGATAAAAAGGGAGTTAAAAGGATGAGAGATAGTGATGATGAGGATAGTTCTCATGGTCCTAGGGGTCCTGGTGATGTACCACTCAAACATTCTGGAGTGACTGTATTATCAAAATCTCAATCACATCAGTCAGGGACTAGACATGAAAAGTCA